>CM073510.1:26590000-31590000 GCA_037074495.1 Acacia confusa
GCCGATTTGGCTGTCACCTTGTTTTTTCCTGATGTCACTGTCACCAAAGGTTTTCTCAGCTCAGCTATAATTTTTGAAGGAGGTATACATATTTTTTTTTATGATAATTCCATATCCTGAGCTGAGAAATCTGGATTGAGAGGATTTTTTAGGATATAGACAAATCTGGATTAGTCTCAAGTTGATCCATGGTGGAAGAGAAACGCTATCAATGCCACCGGTTTCATTCGTCATTATCATTCATAAGCTCCGTCGAACTGAGGACGGTTGAATAGTAGGTGTGGATGAAGTAGGTATATTTTGATGAGTTACTTAAATTATTTTTATTCTATTAATTTTTTTGGTTGGTCTCAATTAATTGGAGTTCATATCAAGGGAAAGTATTACTTTAATTAATGAATCAATGAAGGGATTATCAATCATCAATGTTATGTAAATTATAGCGTAAGCGAGTCCTTTATAGTTCCCGAACTGGTGAACTCCATAACCAGAGAGTACGCTTCCGGCTAAATTCCTCAGAGTCCCCCGGCAATTATTCCAAGACTCTCGTACTTTCCCATTTCTTTAATTTCTAGGGTTTTATCTTCTTCTCCCCCGATTATTTTCTTAGTAATTTGATTAAACTCATTCCTTTTCGGTCGCAGACTTTTGATACTGCAAATCTGAAGACACCCGCATCGGCTTTTACCCAAATCTCTGTAATTTCCTGCATCGGCTTCTTTTGCAAATCATTATACTATGTAATTTGAAGCTCTGCTGAAGAATCAACTGAATTTCTCCCAAGTGGGAAGAATCTTTTGCAGATATATATGTACAGGTCTGTGCAGTTTACGTGCTCTATTTACAAGAATCAATAAATTTGCTGTATTTGCAATTCAATTTTACTTTCTTGGAATAATCACTGTTGGCTGAATTGAGTTGAAGGGCCTATCTCAGTATCTTTTGCAGTTTTCATTCAAGAGACTTGATTTTAGGTCGTCGAATGTCATAATTTATAATTTGCATCCTACCTATTTCGAGCGTCTTGTCCTTTGGCTTCAGGGTGTTAATCGCGGATACTTCCCTTAAAAGTAGTTTGGTCACCTCTATAAAGGATATAGAATTGTTAGATCCTTAATATAATTTTGTTCATTTTGAGGATGCGTACAGAAGTCCCCAAAGTCGATTGTAATGGCATTTATTGGTTAAGACCATTGTGCAGTTACACATCATGATGCCGCTAAAAAATATTAACTGAATATTCTTTGATAGATGCTAGGTTTATCTCTTACGGTTACAAATGTCTAAGATATATTAATATTTAAGACTGTATGTGGTTAATGCTCTTACATTGTATATGTACCACAGTTAGCCAACCTTGATAATGGCAGACCTCAAAGAGCGGCTATTACTTCCCCCAAAACCAGCATCAGCTCTTAATTTGAGAGAGTCTGCCAATCGACCATCAGCATCTGGAAGGCCACCCTTACAAGGAGTGGATGTTTTGGGGCTAAAGAAGCGGGGTCAAGGTCTTCGATCATGGATTCGTGTTGACACAACTGGAAACTCCCAGGTTATTGAAGTAGACAAGTTCACTATGATGCGACGATGCGATTTACCTGCACGTGATCTTCGCCTATTAGATCCTCTGTTTGTGTACCCATCAACTATCTTGGGAAGGGAAAAGGCTATTGTTGTAAATCTTGAGCAGATACGCTGTATTATTACAGCAGATGAAGTTCTTCTCTTGAATTCCCTAGATAGTTATGTATTACACTATGTGATGGAGTTGCAACGTCGGCTAACTACACCTGCGGTAGGTGATGTTTGGCAGTCAGACGATTCTGGTATGAGCAGAAGAAGAGGAAGTAGGAATTTTGACAACGCCTTTAACAACACATCCCCTGATTATCTGCCTTTTGAGTTTAGGGCTCTTGAAGTTGCCTTGGAATCAGCATGCACATTTCTTGACTCTCAGGTTTGTAGAAGTGCAGCACTGCAACATTACATTAGAGTCATGCTTTAATTGATTTAAGTTTGTGTTATTCCCCTTTTCCCCCCAAAAGAGAAGTAAAATTACTGCAAATTGAGATATTTATTTTCTATTAACTGGTCTACATAATAGTATTTGATGAAGCATGTAAACTTTCTCAAATATTAACCAGTTCCAGGTGGTGGAAAGTAATGTTCTGATTAATGGTTTTGCATGCATATTTATCATAATGGTCATGCTTACAATCTCTCTGGCCCATTTGAAATGCTGTGATCATAGTGACACTTGATTGTCCAAAGAGGTTGGTACTTTAACAGATACTTTTTTCTTTCATTAACCTCATAAGTGGCCTGGATTAAGTAGTATTGATTATATGGTTCACAAGAGGACATGGGTTAATAAATTCAATCTCATTCCTAAAGATGTGTTATACTCCCTCTCCCTCTCATTAAATGCCTGAGCATGTTGCAGGTATGCATTGATTCATATTGGACCAGTTGTCAACAATTTTAGGATTAGTTTAATATCTTATTGTTGCACTAACCACTTGTAATAAAAAATAGTCCTTTTGTACTCTTAGGAACAGTGTGCAATGTAGAAATTCTGTTATTGATCTTCAAACATGATTCTAGATTCATACTCTTACCTCGAACTCTTGATTTTGAATCATGTTAATTTGATTTTAGTAAGTTAGTTTTTAATAACATACTTGATTCTTGCCTTTTTTTTAAAAGGCAGCAGAGTTAGAAATTGAGGCCTATCCTTTACTGGATGAGTTAACATCAAAGATCAGTACATTAAATTTGGAACGTGTTCGTCGCTTGAAAAGTAGACTTGTTGCCTTGACTAGGAGAGTGCAGAAGGTACTTTCCATATACGTTTTCCTCATAGTTGCAAATGAAACTGAACATAATTTTCTTCTCTTGGTCTTGTTTATTGGTTTTGCTTCTATTACATGCATATATTCAGGTTAGAGATGAAATAGAGCAGCTAATGGATGATGATGGCGATATGGCTGAAATGTATCTCACTGAGAAGAAAAGTCGGATGGAGTCATCATTTTTTGGAGACCATCAGTCTTCGATGGGATATAAATCAATTGATGCTGCATCAATTTCTGCACCAGTTTCTCCCGTTTCTTCACCTCCTGATGCTCGGAGGCTTGAGAAAAGCTTGAGCATTGCAAGGAGCCGACATGAAAGCATGAAGAGTACAGAAAGTGCTACAGACAGTATAGAAGAGCTTGAGATGTTGTTGGAAGCTTACTTTGTTGTAATTGACAGCACCTTGAACAAGCTGACATCGGTAAACACATTACTGTCCACGTAAACTCTTTCTACCTTGCTTCATCACATAGTTACTTAAACATCCTTTCTCAATGCAGCTGAAAGAGTACATTGACGACACAGAAGATTTCATAAACATCCAACTAGTATGTTCTTTTTTCCTCATTTTCTTATTTGTGTTTCTTTTTGGGGATTGATTATTTGCATTAATTTGTTATTGAAATGTCTTTATTAGTCTTTTTTATCCTATTTTTCATCTTTGATTCTAATTATTGTGTTACCTACACAAAACAGGGGAAGGTAGGAGGTGGGTAGACCAATTTTATCTGTGTAGGAAAGAAGTGGTAATATATTTAATAACAACTGTAGTCTAACCAAAGTATATTCCTCTGCTTCTGTAAGGGATTTAGAAGTTTATCCAAGTTTCTTGTATACATGTTATTTGACTTGTTTCATTTCAGTGTTCTAGATCATAGAGAGTAAATTGTACACCATGCCTGCATTTTTATTTGATGGTTTTGCTGAGGAAATTTAATTAAATACCGTAAAAGCTGAGAAATTTTGTGTTGTAGGACAATGTACGCAATCAGCTGATCCAATTCGAGCTTTTACTCACAACGGCAACATTTGTGGTTGCAATTTTTGGCGTGGTAGCAGGAATATTTGGGATGAACTTTCAAGTCCCATTATTTGATGTACCATCTGCATTCTACTGGGTCCTTATAATTACAGGAATTTGTGGGGTTTTGATATTTAGTGCGTTTGTGTGGTTCTTCAAATACAGAAGGCTCATGCCCCTATAAGGAAGCTGAAGATGGTTTCCGTGGTTTAGCATTATTGTTTAGCTTTGCATTTTTTACATGCAGAGAAAAATTCTTTCAAATTCAATTCTGAATCAATTTTTGGCCAATCCAAAGTATTCTACGTTCCCTGTTAGCAGTCTCTGTACAATTTTAGTCCAAGTTATTGGTATATTAGCAAACATATAATGGTTGCTTTATTGTTTTCTGTTAATACTAAGCAGCCAGCGTATTCGATCCTGTTTCTGATATGATCCAATAAAAGAACTGTTTGTGCCTACGAACTAGAGGCTCCCAAGCATAAAAGCATTTTTTGTTAGTTTCAAAGCGTTGTTCGCTCAGGGCATTCCAGTTTTGTTTGTCCCACTAGTTCCATGTGAAGAAAATTTTCACTTGGTACAAGTACAACCCATTTCCCGTGCACTGCTTTACGCATCAGAATGAAACAATTATGTTTGGTTCCTTGCTTTATCAGCTCTTTCTATGTAATCTTGACGAGATGATGTTTGGTTTTTACCTGTCGGAAAGATATAAAGTTCCAAGCAGATAATCGTAAATATATGTCAGTAAACGATTCTGTTTGAATGGTTAAGCATGTTTGGGATAACTTTGAATGGATTTAAAGATACATATGTAGGGAGTTAATATTGGTTCTAATTATTAGATATATTTTTTATATTTGTTAATTTTTTTCTAATTTATCTTTATTGTTTCCTCAATAATAATTAAAGAGGAGAGTGAAGAAAGGAATTGAGGAAGATGATTAAGTTTTTTAGAAAATACATGTCATATTAATTAAGTTAATTAAGTTTTTTAATCTCGTCAAATTATGTAAATTTGTCTTATATTAAGGATCGTGTTTTTCATTTTCAAATTTAAATATTCTGAAACTGACTTTTTTTTATATAATTCAAATATTTTTTTTGTAAATTTGATGTATTATAAGAATATGTGTAAACATAAGTTATAATTACACTAATTTTTTTAACCTCAACTTCAATTTACATAAATCAATTATGATAAAAATCACTTTTGTAAAAACTATGATACAAACAACCTTTAAAATAAAGCAATCCAACATGAAAACAATTGAAAATTTACTAAGGTTTTGAAACACAGACCAACGACTAAACCGACAGGGGGTACTGGGTCAATAAATCAGACCACAGTCAAATCGGTGAGAAATTGAAAATTTTATAATAATTAATATGAAATTCTAAAGATTTTTTTTTTAAAAAAATTGATTTTAAAAGAAGAACCAGGTTAATGCCAAGACCATATCGGGTTACCGACCGGTCCAATTTTCAGAACCTAGAATGGTATTCCAATTATTGGTGATGAGCCTAACTAGATATTGCATGCCAAACAATAAGGGCCCATAAAATTTAATATAACTAGACTTGTCAACCACTAAATATTTGTTTGTGTATATGTTCAAAGCCTTTTAAATAAACTTTTCTGAAGCAACTCTTTTTTTCCCCTCTTCTTTGCTTAAGCTGCAAATTTGTTCCGAAAGTTTTTTACGAGAAGCAATATTACTTTGGAAATTTTTTTTAGATTGAAAGTCATCCTACAATTTTATAAATGCAGTAATATTACGCTATACTGTTAAAAAACTCATGTTGACCGTGAACTTTTTAATGAAAAGAGGTAATATTACTCCATTTTAATATTTCTGGGGCAATATTAAATATGAGAAAACATTACACAAATTTACATCTCAACCCATTCTTCTTCTCACAAAACACTACATACTACTAGTATGTATGAACCTTCTAAGCAGTCATTCATTAATATGAAAAGCAAGGACAATGACGGCTTCATTGTTTTTCCATCAAAATATCAAGAGTTTCGGTTACATGTACTTTAGATCTCCCTAAGTAAAGTAACTATTGCCGAAGTAAAGACAAAGGGAAGAGAGAAAAATAGCTTACCAAATGCTTACTAAGAAGAAAGGCAAAGAGACTCTTGTTATGCTTTATCAATACCAGCTTAATAGTTTAGAGTACTTTGATTTTAACTTCCATGCTAAGGTATTTTAGATTCCACCTCACTGTTATTACTTTTGTCTAAACAACAATAATAATAAAGATGGAATGGTCAGTTCTGCTTCAACACATAAGCCTTTCACCGAAGTCTATGGTCACCAAATTGTCTTTAATATTAGAGCAAGTTGAATATATTTTAAAAATTAATAAAGCAAATTAAATTACTTAATTATAACTATTGTGTATAATTAGATTGTAAGTCAAATAAATTAATTTGAAGAAAAACGATAAATATAAATACTTCAATGTAATTTATTTAACTTATTTCTTTTTTTTTTTTATATATTTAACTTATTTCTTTAATACCCAAAAAATATTAACGGACCCATCTATTAAGTACTGAAAGGAGAATATATGTGTGTATCGCATTAGTGGGCTACGGGTTAAATGGTTATTGGAGAGTTTGTCATAATCGAAGTTTGGGGGCTGAGGAGAATTTGACTTGGTTTTGTATTTCTTTAAAGTGTTAAAAAGGACAAAACAATGAGACCCCTCAAACATATATAAGTCAATGACATGATGACGCATATATACTTTACCCAAGGCAAAGAAAATAGCACTCTCGTCTCGTGGGTTAATAATAATAATGCTGTTTTCTTTTTTATTAGTGACTCACTTTGCTCTGTGATTAAGACTCACTCATAGCTCCACAATAATTCCATGACCAGTCACTCAAGATGTTATAATTCTTGTGATTATTATAATGCAAGTGCTTCATCTCAGGCCTTAGCTGAGAGCATCTTATTCATTCTTCAAAGTGGTATGTATTCTAGCTTTCCTTATTTTGGTTAAATTACTACTTTTAATGTATAACAAGCATAGAACATACAGAATCCTACTCTTAAACAACACAAAGGGGTCTGATAAAATAATTTTCTGTCAACAGGCTGAGGCAACCTTGCCCTTTACACAAAAGATCTGAGTAAATCATTCACATGCAAAAAACAGAAGCGCAGAACATGTTCTGATATGACAAATATTAGTTCGTCCTAATGGAAAATGTTTTGACTATTTAAACACGATCTCTTGAGTTTGAGTTCATGTGAACATGGAAAATGCATTGGGAGAGCTTTACCCCAATTCATTTTGACAATATTTGAATCTGACATAGATATTGGTCATATAAAAAGGAACATGTTCTAACATAAACCGTCACAAAGGGAATACCAAGGAATTTTCAGTCATCAAATTAAGTTAATGCATCATTTTAGTGGAGGGGGAAAAACATAAATAGTTATCTCATATACATACAGTAGTACAACACAAATTTTCCAATGCACTCAGTTTCAAATTTTGTTGTTGTCCTGAACTGCACTAAGCATGAGCTTGATGAAATTTGCCAAAAAAAGCCTATATTATTCTGTATTGCTCTTCTGCTGTTTAGTCCTTGATTTGCTGTAAAACTTGGAAGGAGGAGATGGCGAAAACTCAAATGGCAGCGGTAGAAGGTCCATCTCACCCTTCAAAATCTTGACAACGTCCCCAATATCCGGCCTCAGTTCCGGAATCTTCTGTAAGCAAGCAAGTGCCAAGTTGATACACAAGCTTGCTTGCTCCTTGTTGTAGTAATCTTTCACAAGTCTCTCATCTACTAGCTCTAAAATGTTACCAGAATGAGCCAAGTGCCTGCACCAGCTTATTAAGTTTGCTTTCTCCAGCTTCATTGGAGATGCAAGAACATGTAATGGTCTTCTTCCTGATACAATCACAAGGATCAAGACTCCTAAACTGTAAATATCAGCTTTCTCCATTAAGTACCCACACCCTCCATATTCTGGTGCAACATAACATAATGTTCCTCTCATGCTTGTTGTGCTGCTCAGCTCGCGGCTGAAAAGATCTCCACTCCACATGTCACTACCGATCGAACGAGTACTTTTCTTCCTCCAACCTTTCCTGAAACTGAACTCACCATTTTGATGATCGCTCTCATCCTGAGCTTCTTCTTCGGCGAAGTTCCTTCTCATTCGCCTGCAAAGATAAAACCTTCTCCCCAAGTCAAAATGTGGCACCTTGAAGCCTTTCTTCCATTTGGTGTGAAGATTCTTCAGCTTACTACTCTTCTTGCTTAATTCGGCTAGGTGCTCTTCTTTCCACCATTCTTGCATCTTCCTCGGTTTTTTCTTCCGGTTTTTCTTCTTTCCTCTCGCTTCTTTCTTTTCAACCACATTCTCTGTATCTGCTCCCACTCCAAATGCTTGTAATTGTTGCCCATTTGCTTCATCATCTGCTTTATGATCCACTGGACTTGAAGTTTCCAACTCCGGTTTTTCATTAGTGTTCTTCTTTTCTTCAAACCAATCTGGGTTTGATGGACAAATTTGACTCCCAATCCACTCCATCACATAGTCTCTACTACATAATTCATCGGTCCCATCTTGTCTCCACCACCAATCCTTTCCCCATTGTTTGCCGTTAATTTTCTCTCCATCCACAGAAGAAGCATTGACAGTACTTAATTCCTTACTATGATCAATGCTAGAGAACTCATCATCATAAGGAACAAATTTCTGATTCCAATCATCCCCACCAATATGATCAAGAGTTGATATTTCCTTTCCCTTTGGATTATTATTACTACAACTCCTGATTTCACTCTCATTGGCAATATTGGCATTATAATTGAAAGAATTCAAGCTCAAAGCCTTAACATTAAAACATGTCTTGCTATTTTTAGACGAAGAAGATGCTTGCAAAGCTAAAGCAAAATCTACTTCATTATTGACACTCTCAACTGGTGTACCAATAGCTGGAGTTGGAGTTTCAGCAGTTAAATTACCTGAAAGCTCTTGACTTTTCCATAGTTCTTGACTCCTCCCCAAGTCTTGGCTAAACAAATCTACACCAAACTCATTCTCCACTTTGATCCTTGACAATCCAAAGTCTGAAATCTTCCCTCTGAACTCTGAATCAAGAAGAACATTGCTTGGCTTAACATCACCATGAATCACTGGAGGATCACAACCAAGGTGTAAGAATTCCAGGGCTCTAGAAACATCTAGAATGATGTGGAACCTTCTCTCCCAGCTCAAACACAAACACCCATCATCATCTCCTCCAAATAGGGACTCCTGTAAGCTTCTATTGGGCATGTAATCATAAACCAAAACTCTCTTGTTCTTTTCCACACAATACCCCAAAAGGGTCACAATAAAAGGAGATCTTAACCCACCTAGAATCTGAAGCTCATTCTGAAACTCTCTCTCTGTTTGCAAAGACAAACCGTCTAGCCTCTTAACTGCAATCAATTTCCCATCTTTAAGTGTTCCTCTGAACACAGTTCCTGAACCTCCTTTACCAATTACATTGGCTGCGTCAAACCCATTTGTGGCTTGCTTCAATTCTTTGTAAGAGAATCTTTCAAGCTTCAAAGGAGCACTCGAATCAAAGGGAATAGTTTTAGCTCTGTCGACTATAGAATGCCATAAGTGGTAAAGAAAGTAAATGATCGAGCATACAATTACAACAGAAGCTGAGATTGTGAGTGCGAGGAAGATGACTCTGGTTTTAATGAAAAAACTTGGACTTGGAGGATCGGGACTCGAAGGGAAGGATCTGGAAGGCATGCTGAGTGAGCATGGAACTCAATTTCTTCTGGGGTCTCTCAAAGCTTGAAGCTTTTTATGGATATTGATCACATTGAAGGTAAAGTTAAAAACGATCTGGGGGTGAGTTTCGGTTGTCACTTGTCACTCAAATTCTTTATTGGATATTCTCATTTCCTTTTCTTTTTACTTTAGTTTGATTGATCACTGTGGGTATCCAAAGCAGATTGCTTTACGGCTAGACAAACTGTATTCGAATTAGTAACTACTGTTTAATTAACTTATCAAGATTCGCTTGTTCCCATGATTTAAGCAAAGTCTCTGTGTCACTCTCTTTCTAACGCTCTTGAATAATGTTCCTCGTTTGTTTTTTATTGCAAGATTACTGATTAGTGAATTGGGATATTTGGATTAGAAAAAAAGGTGGGAAACAAAAAAAGATGGACCCAAGGTGCTTTTGACTAAAGAGAGAGTTTCGAAGACAGTGTCATGCATTACAGAAAAGAGGAGGAGAAAAAATTAAAGAAAAAAACAAAGAAAAACACAAATGGATTACAGTGAGATGGAGGATTATGATATACTGAGTAGAGGTTTTGTCTTATACTCCATGGGTGGGGCACGTGTAGTGTTTATAATTTAGAGGTACACAGCTTTATTATTATTATGTCTTGACTCAGTTTCAAACTTTGGTGGGATTCCAATAGCTTTTTGCCTTCCATAATTCTCGTAATTTCACACTAGAATTTAACATACTTCATAGCCCCCATATAACTGTATAAGTCACTTTTTTTAATATCTCATCAGAATTATAGAGATGTGGTTAACTTATATTTTTTTATTTGATTAAGAGAGACTAATCCCTTTTAAGATTTAAGATGTAAAGCATTCTCACCTGTTTTTTTTTAATATATAAATTTCAAAATTTAACATTGTGTTCTTCTCTCAAAGTGAGATTGTTTATCATTTCAACCAACAAATTGTTGATTGATAACTCATATTTTCTTTGAAAGATGAAACATAAGAGTAATATTTAGAAAAAGTTCATTAATGGCCTACCAAGTGACTTATATTATTTCTCTGGTCTCTGGTCCTTAATATAAAATATAGTTTTTATATTTGTCAATTTTTTTTTTCTAATGTATCCCTATTAATGTTCTCTAAACAATAATCAATTTAGAGAAGGAATGAGAGAATTAATATAAATGATTAGGGTATTTTAAAAATTACATGTCACATTAATTAACACTTTCTTGATCCAATTAAATTAGATAAATATGTTTTATATTACTAGAGGAGTATTATGGATTAAGACTTTTAAGAAGTTACCCTGTATCTATGTGAGATAGGAAAGAATAGCTGAAACATATGATTATGATTATGAAAACCATTATATTTTCCACTGCCTTAGTTCTCTTCATTATTAGGTTATAATGCAGGTCAATATAGCCATACGTAGCGATTTGATTCTACAAAGAAATAGCAAATTGTTAACATGTTTTAATAAGACTGATCCGGTAAACATGGGTAACAGATGTCCTTGATATTCTAATTTTACCGATAAAAAATATCCCATTTGAGAAACCATTTTTATTTCAACTTGATAATACTAAAATCTATATGAATGCATTAGATACCTTAAACCCGGTGATTCCTTATGACTAGCGTATAAAGGGCTGAAAAGCTCAGTGACATTGATGTGAAATTCAATGAAGGAAAATTTGATGTTTAAAATAACGTTGTGTTGTGAATGGCTTATGGTAAAAATGTCATTTTTATCTTCGGTATCTTAAATACAAATTACATCTACAATCTAACATTTAGGAAAAAGTCTATATGAAAAAATCCACAAAGAAAAATGTCATTTCTTTGATCACTATCCAAATTAGAATTGGGAATTAGGGCCGGCCCAGCCCTACAGGGTTGGCCCTTGAAGGGCCTAACAAGCCGGCCCTATAGGGTCTGAAGTAAGAAAAACATTTGTTTTTCAAAGCCTAGCTCGAAAGCACTAGGGTCAGGGCTGGTCTTACCGGGCCTGGAAATTACTATTCCAAATTTTAACTATTTTTTCTCCGTTTTTTTAAAGAAATAATTAGTAAATTACAACAATTAAAGTTCTAATTTATCAAATAAATGTTGTCAATATTAATATCTAAACAATACAGATCATCTAAAAAATAATTACATTCACTAATTCGTAATCAAAAACAAATTATTGTTTATAAATAACTCACATAAAATATAAGAAGTATACCACTAAAAAACATTAGTATGATGACTATCATTGCCATCTTCTTCGCCACCACCATCAATTTCAAAGGCATTTTATTGCACTTCAGTTTGAATAGTAGGCTCTGTTTTATGAGTAAGAATATCATGAATTTCTTCTCTCACATCATGAACACATCCATTAAAAGGGCATGCAGGGTCGACCCGAGGCTTTACAGAGCTGACCCTTTTAAGCCCGAGGCCCTATAAGGCCGGCCCTGTAGGACTTATTTCATTTAGCTCATCTAATTTTCAAACCCGGCTCTTTGAAGAGTTAGGGCCTAAAAGGGCTAGCCCGACAGGCTTGACTTGATTTCCCAGCTATAATCCAAACATGCATTTTTTTTTTCTGGCTATAGAAATGGTGGCAGAGTTTACAACCACTCTGAAATTCTGTCAAGTGCTAAAGCGGAGATCTCTCAAAGAAATTTTTTGTATTCATAAGGTTCGAAATTGAGAACTCTTACTTAATCAACCAAACAGCCTCCACTCGGGGCAACTTTTACTGTTCCAAACCGGCGTAGTGATGCTGAATGATGGGGATCGGCATCGTGGATAACGAAGAAAAAGAAGAAATGCATGTGGGGCCCATCCTACCTACACCTATAATGATATTTGTGGAAAACTTTGGACTCAGATCAGAGGCATTTATCTCCACATTCCTTCTGAGCGAAAAAGAAAATCTCCACATTCCCTCTTCCCTTGGGCATCTTCCATATTTTATTGTAAAAATTGGTGAAAGGTTACTCTTCAAAAATTTTATTGGTTAGGAGAGCTAATAAAAATATATTAACTATTTTTGTTCACTAAAATTTTTAAATTGGACTGTTAACCAATTTTCCTTATTTCATATTGTACTGTTACTAACATAAATAACTCTACCTACCTCCCAAATTTTTATGAGGCTTGATTCAAAGTTAATCACTGGAATTTATTGTTTCATAATGATACCTAACCCTACCTCCAGATATTTCCTTACTACCTTGTTCAACTTGAGACCTTATTTATGGCGGGGAAAAAAAACTTGAGACCTTATTGACAAAATTTTAATTTTTGTGTTAAAATGTAATTTATTTTCATATACAAAACTTAATTCAAAGTCTGGTCTTTGGGGTTTGATAGCTGTGAAAATTTCCTAGTGTTTAAAATTATTAGGTACTGTACATTGTTCTAATTAGATTCTGTTTATTCTTTCATACTCTATAAGCATTTGGAGTCAAATGCTAATGAAAAAAAATGATTTAGGTGGCAGAATTGTGTTAATTGGAACAATGTAGTTAATGCTTCTAAAAAAATTTAACCTAAGTTTTGACTAAAATTTTTAATCATTCAATCGAGTCATAGTTAGTGAGATTTTAATTTCTCAAAAAATTTGGAAGACTTATAGAATAATAAATAATCAGGTAATGAAGTTCCATAAACTCCCTTCAAATCTTCTTCAATATCTTTTTATATCTACAATGAAAACTACCCAGCAACCGTGAAGTCGGTCGCAAAATAATGGAGCCGTTGAGCATATATTATTGAATATCAATTTTGATATTATTAGGCTTTTGACTCTCTCCATGTAGGCCATGTTTATGATGATATTAGAAAAACATATTTATATAAATTGAGATAAAATTTTTTCCATAAGCTTATTTCGTATACTGTAAATTATATTAAAAACAACTTCTATGTTAATTCAAATTGACACATTCGTATGACGGTAACTAATACATTATACATACAGAAAATCATTAGTATAATGAGACATTAGTATAACTCTTATTTGAGATTGTTTTTTAGTTATTTAATTCGCAAAAAAAATTTGAGTACACTTTTATTTTTTTTTTTCCAAAAATAAAAGTTTGACTTCGAGTTTAGAACAAACAGCTGATACCAAATTGGAGTAAGAAAAGGATTCTTTTAATTAGCTCAAAATGATAATGTGCGGTGTTTGTGCAACATGATTATTGATTTTCCATTCACGTGGAATAATTAAAGCAAGTTATTCACAAAAAAAAAAAAAAAGAAGAAGAGGCCATTTTTTGGCATCAAGGATAAAAGATAAGGAAAATTAATAGCTAGGTGATGCGTGAGCTTACTTATATTTTATTCCCATTATATAATTCATAATATAAAATTATTTCATGGGAAGAGCCTCGTTAATCGTGAGACGTCAAATCTAAATAGAAATTAAAAATGTGAGAATATTTATCACTTGATTAAATAAGTATTTTAATTAAAGAAAGAAATTAAAATTAAAAAGGAGGTAACTTTAGATGTGCTTTTAAAAAAAAAGTAATTGGAAGGAACTTTATGGGTCACTTTTATTATAAGCATGCATGTGAATGTGATTCTTTTTTAAAAAAGTAGGCACCATATAGACAAGTCCACGAAATTAATGATAGCTATGACCCAATAAAGTGTCAATTATTTGACAATGTGTCACTTATAAAAATTGATTAATTTCATTTTAAGTTAAATAAGGGAAGCATTAAAGTATGGACCCAGCTTTGTATGTTTACTTGGGTGGTTGTTCCTTAAAAAAGGGGACAAAATGTTGTTGAGCCTCTTGTAGAAACAGATAATTTTAAATATGGTACAATGTTTTTTAGAAATTTCTGGTAGCTGAAACATATAATGTGTTACACATATTAAAAGTCCAACTCTCATCATCTTTTGTTTTAATTGAAATTTTACCATTTATATTTTTTGAGATTTCTTACTATTCCTTTTGTAGATGGAAAAATAATTTTTTTCCCTACCTATTTGGATTTCATAAGTTACATATTTAGTTTTTTTATATGAATGTATAATTTTACTATTTATTTATTATTATTTATACTTTGTTTTCATGGGGCATACTGATATAGTGTATATTAAAGATGGGTAAATTTGAGAAGTTAAATTTTAAGGTAGAATTGATAAGGTGTAATATTTTTTTGGTTCCTTTGAAATATGTAAAAAATAAATTGATGAAAAATGAATCACAAATATTGGTTATATAGCTGTAAATTAAGCATTTTCAATTTAAGAAAATTAAATAAGTGAGATTCCCATATTTGCAACCACAAAATTGATATTTGCAACTTACACGTACTATTTAGTCATCCTCATTATAAGTAATATCAAATAGGTATTAATTACATTTTTTAAGATTATCTCGATTTAAAATTTGATGAATTTTTTTATTTTTAATAATTTATAGTTTTAAATATGCATATATTTGAAATTTTTATCATTTTAAAATAGTTTAATGACTCTACTACATTTCCTTACTTATGGTGAGGTGATTAGAGATTCCTCACACTCACACACGAGTCCACATTTGGTCCTTTTTTTTAGTTCCTTGTTAGGTCATTTTCTTTAAAATTTAGTGAGAAAGTTATGTTTTTTTTTGGGGGGGCTGAAAGAGAAAGTGCTTATCAAACAATAGAAAAGGACCTAACAAGGACCTAAAGCCAAGGACCTAATGTGGATTCCTCACACGCGCACACAAATATTTGGACACATAATAGGAAAGAGAGAAAATCTCGTAACAGAATTTTGTGAGACTTAACTATCAATAAATTAAGTTTTTAGGATCTAAGAGTCATTTCCCCCCTCTTCTAATTAGTTTGTATGCCAAATGAAAAAAAAAATGGAAAGAAAAAAAAGAAAAAAAAGAAGAAGTTAGCAAAATTACAATAAACTCAAATGCCTAAATTAACCTGAATGAACCAATCAATTAATTCAAGTATTGTTCTCTTCTGTTTTAAATATAAAATCTTGTTTACTTATACGCAACTATACAAAACCTAATAGAGTATGATGAAATATGTATTAGTCATTAACCAATATACCCCGGTTTAATTAACGCAAAAGTGGCTGAGGAAATAAAGTTATCTTTTATCTAAATTTTTTTCCAATAAAATTGAATAAAGGGAGGTTTTGAAAAGGAGTATAGTTTTGGAAAAGATTAAAGTTGTAAATTACCTTTCCTAATACATAGGATTCGATTAAAAAGAGTCTATATTTAAGACTAAATAGAGTATTTATTTAAGCTTTTAAAGTATTTTTTTTCATGAGTTGAAACAAAACTCATTTTATATATTAACTATAAAACTACTTTTAAAAAACTAATCCAAACACATAAGAGTTAAACCAAACCAAATCAATGAGAGAAAACTTTTCTCACATTTTAAGCTTAAAATTACTTCTAAAAAAACTAATCTAAACACACAAGAGTTAAACCAAACTGATTCAAATCAACGTCGGCTCATCCATTTGTATGTATACATCTTGTAAAAATAGAATAAAGAACCAACAATTTAGTGGTTAAGTAGTAAGTGACTTAACCTTATAAAGAAGAGAATATAAGTTTAAATATTAAAAAACGTAATTATTGAGAGATACGAAAATGCTTCCCTCAATGCATCGAAGAGAAACCTTTGTTCATATTTAAAAAGTAGAAGAAAGAAAAAAAAGCAAAGGATCATATTTGAATCAGTTATAACATCCTAATGTAGTCAAAACATCAAAGATGGATATTCTTTGCTGCTTATAAAAATCAAATATCGGGTCTAATTTGGAGCTGTGTGGGATAAAAGTAGTATAAGTGACTAATTTTCAATTTAACTTTTGCAAATGTAAGATAGAATAAAAGTCATATTGTAAATGTAATTTATGTGTTTGGATTAACGGTGACAGAAGTAACTTTTTTCTAAATAGGCTCTTGTTTGACTTATTATTTGAAAAGACAATTAGGATGGAAATAACTGAAAATGACATAAATTTTATTGAATACCACATATACTATGAAAGTGCTTAATTAAATATATTGAATGGACAAAATAATATATAAATTAGAATGCATACAAATGTAGATAAACATGTTGATAATAAATGATACTCCCTCTGGTTCTTATTATAAGGCACCAACTGCCAATATTTTTTTGTCCTTATTATAAGACACCAATTGTTTCTAACTACCTAATTTATTATTTTCTTCCCATTTTACCCTTATTTTTATTACTCATCAAATGTTGTATATTATCAATTTATCATCAGCCCACTCTAAATATTTACTCCAATCAGCATGTTTCTTAGGCTAGAGGGAGAAACATTTACTCCAATCAAAATGTCGCAAGTTATCACGTTGATTAGTAATACTTTTTTATTAACTTTTTCATCTCCAATCACCAAGTTTCTCTCTCCCCTGAAATTAAGTTTTTATTTCCCATGGGTTGGACTCTCTTTCTTCTCTTCCCCCTCTCCCACCCATTAAATTTATTGCCACTATCAATATTGTTTGGAATACCTGTTTGCGCATAGATGTGGCTTCAAAAAAAAAAAAAGGAATGGGGAGAGAGAAAGGAATAGTCTGAGAATATCCAAACACTTGGCAAATCTAAAAAAAAAATAATATTTTTAATATTTATAAATCAACATTATTAAAATATGGGGTAAAAGTGGAAATATTTATCAACTGAACACTCATTTATTGATTTAACTGCCCTTCTTTGGTCTAAGAGAAAAAGCAGTTGATACCTTATAATAAGAATCAAAGGGAGTAGTACATTATATTGTTTATTGGATCATCTATCCTTAACAAGTTAGTCTCTGATTTTATCATGAACATTATTTATTTGAAGAAATTTTGTTGATGTACATGGCACATGTTTTGCCACATCATCATATTTTTTGTTTGAAAAAAAACTCCCCTCTTCCTTTGTTTCTTATCTCTATTGGGCCTGTTTGGGTTGGCGGTAGAAGCGGTAGCTTAAAAGCTATTTGACTTTTATAAAAGCTAGATAGGAAAAAAGTCAGATTAAGTTAACTGATGTGTGTTTGGATTGCCTGTTTGGCTTTTTACAAAAGTAGTTTTTTTCTAATTGAGGTGTGTTTGGATTATTATTTGAAAAGTTAGTTGAGATGGAAAATAACTGAAAAGGACATGAATCATATTGAAACTACATATTAGTTGTATATATTGAATTAATGGAAATTTTAATCTTAATTTTAATTTGGCAAAAAATTAAATATTATATAAAAAAACAATAAAAACCTTAATTAAATATATTTAATTGATAAAATTATTTTAAAATAATACATTAATTTCTCTTATTGTTATGCCTACTGCTATCCCTGACAAGTTTTTCTTTGATTCTATCACGAAGATGGTTCATTTGTGGTGCCGATAATGTGTTGATATTTGATGAGACGCCCTCATCAAGTGGATCATCATCATCTTCGTCTTCATCACTCAAATCTCCTTGGTCAGCTCGTTGAAATTCCATATCAGAACTCGAAAATCTCCGGATGAGATTGTGTATAGCCATTGTTGCACAAACTATGTAGGTTTGAATTTCAAAGCTATAAGAGGGCATATTTCGCAATATATTAAATCTATTCTTCCAGACTCCAAACGTCCTTTCTATAGTACACCTTAAACGTGAATGATAATAATTGAAGCATTCATTAGGATTTCGAAATCCCGGTTGTCGCCTGAATTGTGGAAGGTGATAACGTTCACGTCTATACGGACCAATATATCCAACTGGTGTTGGATGGCCAGCATCGACCAAGTAATATTTCCCTAATAAGTGAGAAAATTTTGTGGCAATTAGAAATTATAGGAAAGTGAAATAAACATGGAAAAAATGTAATTACAATGATGGTGTTGAAGATATACCTTGAGGTGGATGAGGAAAATGCAAAGCTGGAGCAGTGATCGCTCTGTTGAACAAACGTGCATCATGTGCCGTACCCTCCCAGCCTGCCAACACATAAGTAAAGCACATATCCCAATCACATATTGCCATAATATTCAGTGTAGGAACACCCTTTCTCCCGACATATCTGTCGTGGTCATCTTCGCTCACCACACAACTGATGTGAGTTCCTTCAATCACTCCTATTGCATTCTTGAAATATGGGTAGTAGCGGCAATCATTTAATATAAGTGTGTGACAACCGTGAAACTCAGGAGCTGGAATGAAGAGACGAGCAGTAGAATGAAGAACAAAAACACATTCTCAATCGACATGAATTCATGGAAGCAAAAAATACAGCTGTGATAAATCAGATCCAATTACATATTACAAGCATTCAACTGTGCTAATTTTTCACATGCAAGAGAAATTAGAGGCAGCTATGAGTTCAATTTGGCATCAAACAACATCCAGAACAAAGGAAAGTTGATGGTGACGTAAATTTGTTTAATTATAATCAAAGTCCAAAAGTAATATACCCTAACTATTGTGCTGCATCCAATTATATGCTTGCAGATGAGTTCAATTTATATGCTTGCAGACCTTATTTTTTTAAATATATGCATATAACTATGACAGAACTCAAAAAGCAAATTTCACAGGAAGCACCTAAGTAAGATTAATAAATCCAAACTAAAAAAGTGATATATGAGCAAGCAATAAAGCAAGATTAATAAATCCAAACTGAAAAATGATTATACTAAAGATTCTTAGTCATAAATCTATTCTCAATACCGCTAGTTGCACCTAAGTAAGAAAAATACAGGAAAATTGGGTACAGTCAAGGAGGGGGGGGGGAATCTTTTAACACGCAATGATGGCATAACATTGAATTTAGAAGTTCAAACTATACTACATCATCGGCAATTTGGACGCATGATTAAGAACATATCATGTTCAATGCAAACAACTTGAACATGATTAACAAATTGAATCAGCATAGCATTTTACCAATGTCAAATGCAAACAACTTATCATGTTCAATTTCATCAAGAATCTGCTTATTCTTTGGATGCATGAGATATATAAATGGATGGACTTAACCTTCCCAATCACTTACAACGTAAATCCCGATATAACCAAAGAATTTTCATTTTCAATCCAAAATTATCAAATATAGTATACCCCTGATACACACATGCAACAAAACCATCTTTTTTTGGGGCGAACAAAACCACAGATTTTCAACCAACCACAGCCACAGGTAGAATCTATTAGCAATATGTATGAAACTAGTGAATAGATCAATGGCCTCTTCAAACATACACAGAGTCTCCTGAATATCATTAAGATGAATAAATCACTGAAACTAGTGATAGCAATGAAAGATAACTATAATTCATAAGAAGTGTCCTTGTGAAAAATGAAACAACATATAATAATGAAGAATATTAGCTAATGAAAGCAAGATATGAAGTGTCCTAAACATGTTAAAACTCCAAATTTTAACCAACTATAATTCATAAGAAGTGTCCTAAACATGTTAAAACTCAAAATTTCATAGTTTTGAGCAAAAGGCTTGAAATCATAAGAAGTGTCATAAACATGTTTTAGCTTCTCTCTTATTCTCAGTTCTGTTCTATTATTGGTGGGTGGGGGGAAGAACAATCTGCAGATTCAGTTCGTGCAATATCAAAACTAAAGGGAATATAGCCAAAGGGGGGAAAACAGTCTCTAGCCAGAGAAAACCAAGGAGAAAAGATATGATTTTTGAAGCTCAATCTTTATTTATGCATGCTCAAACATTACAACCAAGTGACACACAATTGTTAGAAAAGAAGCCAGCTTCGACACTCAACAAAACATTGAACTTGCCAACTAACATCTTAGTTCACTAAGGCCATGGTTCGCAAAAACAACTAGCAACCTAAGCACCCTAATCTGATACTCCATCTTCATTCTACAGAATTATCGATAGAAGAATGAAGGGGAAACTAAACAGCAAAAAAATAAATTGAAATCAAACAAACTTCGGATTCCAGCTAAAAAAACAAATTTCAGGATTCCACGATTCCACCAGACAAGAACTCAAAATCAAATTCAAATCAAACTCAAACTCAAATCACGATTCTAGAAATCATAATCCAAATCAAAATCAAGTTGAAATCAAACCTAGAGAAGGATCTTGGGCTGATCGAGTGACTGCATGACGAGGCTGACGAACTCACAGACTTCGGCGGCGACTGGCAATGGGCGATACCTGCGGTGTCTTCAACCAGTGAGATATCGAGATGACGAGGAAACAAGCCACATGAGACTGGCTATTTGAAGGCGAGAGGAGCAGAGGATGAGACGGCTGGCGAGGACGAATCTCTGGCCGTCATTTGACGAGACGAGATTCAGAATCTCTCAGCTTTTCCTAGACGAGAGGATGACTCAGACGGAGACAAATCACGCAAAGCTGAGCACAAGATCACGAATTTGATGAAGATATAGCTGGACGAGTCACAAGATTCAGTAGAAGATCCGAGAATCCTAGACGAGAGGTTGATTCGAATCTCTGCGAGTGAAAGATGTGAGGAAACACATGACAAAAACGAGGAGCACGAATGAATCATGGACTTTAGCCTCGAGCATGAACAGAGATGGAGATGGTGGCGTGCAACGGTAACAGGAGAACGCTGGAGAAAAATGCTCGAAAAAGCCTGGATTTGAGGCTTTAAAAAAGCCCGATAACCATGCTTTTTTGGTCATGACCCAGCGAACGCAATGGGATATCCAAACAGCCAGCATTTTCCCCCCCAAAATGTGACGTTTTTAGCTTTTTTTTTTTAGAAAAAGCTGACTTAACCTTATATCCAAACAGGCCCATTATTTCCAGAGACTTCAACATCCAAGTACCCCTAATTTATTTGACCCACGAATTTCTTGTTAGAAAAAAAGACATTCTTCATCTTCTCCTCTGTTGTTTATTCTTCCAACTGCCTCCTCTGTGCTACACGTTGAATCGCACAAAATAGATAGAGGCTCATCAGTTAGCAAACCTTTTGTTTCCTTCCTTGCTCTTTTCCTCATCGATGATGTCTGTGCCTTCCAATCGCATCTTCTCTTCACCAACTCAGTGATGAAGACGATCCTACTCCTCTGGTCCCAATAATAGCCTCCTCTTTCGCTCATTGCTCAACCTCTTACCACCACTGTCATGCTAACGATGCCATCTTCTCATCTTCTCCACCTCCTCTTTTTTCCACTGTCACGTTCACGTTCCCCTAATTTATTTGACTCTATTAATTCTTCTCCTCATTCCCGCAACGCTGACTCTTAGGCTGACCCTTTCCCTACCACTACTGCCTCCTTTGAGTTTCGCCTCATGTGCAGCTAAGCAGTCACATCGTTCCTCGCCCTCACGACAAGTCTCTATGTTACGTCGGTGGAGATACTCGTATTGTTGTCGTTGATCGGAACAACACTCTCTCCGACTCTGATCTATGGGCAGGAAAGGACTATGAGAGAAGATGTGGATTCATGCCCAATGCTCGCCAATGCTACTAGAAGCAACAAAATTTGGCTTCTCTCTAAAGGTCATGATAGGCCAATAAGCCAAATTCAAAAAACGCTAATCCAAACGGCTAGTTTTTAAGTAACTGGGCTTTGTCTCTTCTCACTAGACTTTCAACGCCTTCCTAAACAGGTTCTTAAATGATATGTGAGAGATATTTCGTCGGCACTGTTAGAAAAACTTAAGCGATCTAATCATCTTTATTTACCGAATAAGTAATTAGTTCTAATGCGGAATTAAAGAAAACAAAAAGCAGAAATACCTCCAACAATTGATTATTCATGAAAGAAGAAAACCACAATCTTTCTAAGTCCTCACTCTCACTTTCTAAATCCAAATATTAATTCAAATTAATATATAATATTAATTCAAATTAAAATATAAAATAATTAAAAATTCCAACATTCTCCCACTTGGTCCACACACTTCATCATATACCACAAGGAAAAACAAAATGCATGAATCATAGCGATAAGTCCTCTTAAAGCGAGTATTATCTTCCATGTATCATAGTGCATCATGTCTTCCAAGCCCATGTAACTTAATGAATAAACCCCATGTTTATTCTAGGTCCAAACTTAATGATATTTCTCAAATTAAATAAACATATGAATATGTGCACAAAACTGAAATGAGAAAATATCGCAAATAGGGTTTCATAAAATGACATCGTTCTTATAACGAAAATTTCATAAAGGAATCAAGTCTCATTCTTTCTGCATGATCCTTTGATTTCAATGTAGGCATGCCTTTAGTTAAAGGATCAATAATCATTAATTCAGTGCTCATGTGTTCAATAAACACTGTTTTATTTTTAACATGCTCTCTTATGGCTAAACACTTAATGTTGATGTGCTTGATTCGACTACAACCTTTTGTTGTTCTTAGCCATAAAAAATAATAACTGAATTGTCATGATATAACCTCAATGGCTTAGAAATCAAATCCATGATTCTAAGCCTAGGAATGAAACCCCTCATCCATACACCATGTGAGGTAGCCTCAAGACAAGATACGAACTTAGCTTACATAGTGGAAGTAGCAGTCAAAGACTGCTTCTTACTGCTCCATGATACAGCTCCACTGGCTAGCATAAAAATGTATCCTGAAGTAGATTTCCTTAAGTCAATGCAACCAGTATAGTTTGAATCAGAGTAGCCAATCATTTCCAGATTGTTAGTTCGTTCGTATTTAAGCATGTAATCTTTCGTTCCTTGAAGGTATCTCAACACCTTCTTCACAACTTTTCAATGGTCTATACCTGGATTACTTTGATATCTCCCTAATACTCCAACAGCAAATGTGATGTCAGGTTTAGTGAAAACCTGAGCATACATTAGGATTTCTATAGCTGAAGCATAAGGGATGTGTCTCATTCGTTCCCACTCAAAATCATTTTTTGGGCACTGGTCCAGATTGAACCTGTCGCCTTTCACAACGTGAACTACACTTGGTGAACAATACCTCATCCGAAATATTTCTAAAACTTTATTGATATAGGTCTCTTGAGACAAACCCAGAATACATCGATGTCTATCTCTATGTATCTTAATGCCAATGACATAAGATGCATTTCCCATATCCTTGATATCAAAGTTTTTTAGAAAGGAATTGTTTCACTGAATATAGTAAGCCATTATCATTAGATGCAAGCAGAATATCATCCACATACAGAATAAGGAAACAAATCTTGCTCCTACTGACCTTTTGGTATATACATTCATCCACAATGTTCTCTACAAACCCAAATGAAGATATAACATAATGAAATTTTAAATACCATTGGCGGGAAGCTTGTTTCAATCCATATATGGACTTCCTAAGCTTGCACACCAGATGCTCACCATCACTAGAGGAAAATCCTTCTAGTTGTTTCATGTAAACCTCTTCCTTTAGTTCTCCCTTGAGAAGGGCATTTTTCACATCCATTTGTTGCAACTCTAAGTCAAAATGTGCAACTAAAACTATAATGATACGGAGGGAATCTTTCTTGGATATTGGAGGAAAAGTCTCCTTGTAGTCGATTCCTTCTCTTTGAGTGAATTCTTTAGCAACAAGTCTTGCCTTATGTCTGTCAAGATTGCCTAATGAGTTTCTCTTAGTTTTGTAGACCCATTTACTTCCAATGGCTTTGGCACCATCAGGCAACTCAACAAGATTCCAGACTCTATTAGATGCCATAGAGTTCATCTCATCCTTCATAGCTTCATACCATGAATTTGATTCTCTACAGTTCATGGCTTGTGAAAACCTTTCAAGATCATTCTTAGCTCCTACATTATAGTCATATTCTTGCAAATACATAATATATTCACTAGGTATTGCTGATCTTCTTGTTCTAGTAGATCTCCTTAATGTTGTTTCATTATCTTCTTGAGGAACTTGTTGTTCAATCGGTTGTTCAACAACTTCCAATTGTTCCTAAATACATAATATATTCACTAGGTATTGCTGATCTTCTTGTTCTAGTAGATCTCCTTAATGTTGTTTCATTATCTTCTTGAGGAACTTGTTGTTCAATCGGTTGTTCAACAACTTCCAATTGTTCCTCATCAACAGCTTGATCTACTGGATCAATATCAGCGGGTTGTGGATCTTAATTGACTAGTTGTACAACACTCGGTTGAACTGAAGGAGTATTGTTAACAACCAATCTCAAACTTGAAGTGGAAGGTTGATTATCTGAATGATCCTTTTTAGAAACATGGTCTCTGAATTGATCGCTCCCGCTGATCAAGTCATATTCAAGAAATTTGGCATTTCTTGATTCCACACTCTCTCCCATTTCCATTATCAACCTTACCTCCTCCTGAACACACATGATCAAAAGTTCATTAATTGACCATTTATCTTTATGTGTGTTAGACGATATCTTGAAGAGTCCATATGACTGTGGAAGAGTGTTCTGACTATAGTGTACAAGGAAAGAATCAGACATTTCAACCCCAAGTGTCTTTAGTTGAGCTGTTATGTTTCTCATCTGCATGATGTGCTCATGCACATGTTTTAATGCAGTGAGTCTTAGGGATGAAAACTTCATTATTAGGGTGTTGACAAGTGCCTTATCTGAAGTCTGAAATTGATCATCAATCGCCTTCAGAAGTGGCCTAATCTTGTCATGATGTTCGAGAGAACCATGAATACCAACAGAGATTGAGGTCTTTACGAACATAACTGAGAGGCGATTAGATCGCTCCTACTTTTCATAAAGATCAACCTCATATGGAGTGCTAGTCTCCTTAATGGAAGGTGTCTCATCTTTCCTAATAGCATATGAAAGAGGAGCTAAATCACCAAGAGGGGGTGAATTGAGGATTTTTAAATTTTTCAACTAGTTTTGTTTTACGGTAATAAAGCAGAGCAAAACAAAGTGCAGGGAAGAGAATATAGACACAAAGGATTATACTAGTTCGACCCAACTCTATGGCCTACGTCCAGTCTTCAGGCACCCTGAGTATTTCACTATTTCTCTTGATTACACCCTCCGTAACTCTGAAGCAATTCTCTCACTAGAACTTGCTCCCCCTTACAAATTGTAATCAAAGACCCCAAATCTCCAAGTTCCCTGACTTGAGATTACTTACAATAAATGAAGATACAAGTAGTAAACTCTCTTAAAGAGCAGATAAGATGAACACTAAAGCTCAATAGTATCAACAAATACTCTGTACAGAAAGCTCAAGAATAAATGAACAAATTTAATGCTTTTTCGATTTCTACCTCAATAGTTGTTGAAGAGAATTGAATAATGCTCTATTTATACTTAGAGTATATTTAATAACTATTGCAAGCATTCATATGGTCGTTGGAAAAGTTTTCTGACTGTTAGAAGCACATTGTTCTCTTCTCTCTCTACACTTTGTTCATTCTTTGTGTTGGAAGGATAAATGTTGATTTCCTTATGTTTTTAGCCGTTGGAATGTCAGTGATTTGAATAGGTGAATGTCTCTTTATCCTTTTTGCATTGTGCAGAGCTTGATAGATCCAAATATAGCAAGTTGGGTGGCCTTGCATTTAATGCTCTGACAACTCTTTTGCTTTAGTGAAGTCAGCTTTTAAAATCTGCTTGAATCATCTCTAAAGTAGCTGAAATCCACTAACATACACATTAAACATATCTAATGAAGTTGATAATGAATATTAGAAAGTATTTAGATCAATCAACAAACATTATACATATTTCATAAATTTGAATTTTAAACTGTCGCAACGCATACTTGAGTTTGTGCATCAATACTTGAGTATGTCACTATGCACTTAAGCCTATACTAGAGTTTCTATGTCTATACTCGAGTATTCTCCTTCTAGAGACAAAACTCGCGATCTGAGCTTTGGAGCTTCAATTTAACTTTGGCCAATACTCGAGTATTCAATCAATACTAGAGTTTTGGACTCTTGATGAGATTTTGCCCAAAACATCAAAATTGGAGTATTTATTAAAAATCGGAGTATTGAAATCTTTAGAAACCACAGAAGCTCTCTGTATGACTCGATACTCAAGTATTCAACACCATACTCGAGTATGGGTTTCCATTTTGAAACTCAGAGAGAACATTAGCCAAGGAGAAACTGGAGTTTTTCAAACCAGAGTTTGTAAGTGTAATAAATTTTTAATCATCTTTGTTTGGCCCAATACTCGAGTACGTTAATGTCATACTCAATTTTTCATTTGAAAATGAAAATATTTGAATTTTGGAGCCAAGTTGAAAACTAGACTTTTCATATTCCAAAACTTGAATTCTCGAAACTGGAGTTTTCATTTCTTTTGAAAAATACTGAAGAGTCTCTTTGGCCTATACTCGAGTATGCAAACCAATACTCGAGTATGCTTTGATGGAAAACTTGCGATGCTCTCTGTAAGGTCTAATACTCGAGTATCCACTAGGATACTGTGGTATTGCCTCTAGTCATTAACATTGAGCTTTTCTTTGAACGACCAATACTCGATTATTGCTACTGATACTCAAGTATTGCCTCAACCAGCAAGTTTTTGCTTTCTTGAGACAATTCCTCAATCTTGGTTTTACAATTGATTGTTATTATAAAAAAACCCATAGAGAATTAACATCATAGTCAATATCCATCCACCCTAATTGGAGAAGAACTCTCTCTCTCTCTCTCTCTCTCTCTCTCTCTCTCTCTCTCCATACCTTATAGTTATCACCCCTTAGTTTGGGAACCTCACATTTCATATAAGAGAGATTTACAGGTTGTTCAACTGCATAATAATGAATATACATACTTAAGAAAACTAAATTTGAGACTAATAAATGTTATGTTTTACCAATGTAAATCATAAAAAAATATGTAAATCTACTGACATACAACTTGCCTGTGGGCTAAAGTTCTAATTCAATTAGATTCACAACTCTATGATAAAATTATCAAATTATTTCTTTATTCTTAATTCCTGTGGGCAAGTTAAGAATATAATTTTATATTCTATCACAATTAATCGTATCATTATAAATTCGTTTCACTAAAGTCTACCTGTGGGCAAAGACATCAGCATAGCATGAATTTATCTTGAATTGGTAAAACTAGAATGTATTTATATCCCCTAATGCCTGTGGGCTACTTAGAAAATATAATGCCATTCTATTCCACCCTAATTAAAAACTATAGTTACAATTATCTAGCTTCGGGCAAAGATTAATTATAACCACATATTTAATTACAATTGATGTCTTTAAATCTTTGTGTGATGTATTTTGTTCATTAGAACAAAATAAAGTGTATGTGCATAGTGAGGATGTTTTGGCTACTCCTCAATTTCACATACTCATCACAAAGACATCACACCATTGTATAACCTTATGTGATTAAATATGCATACAACATGTGCATAAGGATGTTGTAGCTATTCCTTAAACAAAACATGTATGCTAGTCACTAATATCAAATATGTACAATGTAAATACCACACACACACAATGTCAATAGAAATCTTAATTTAATTAATTTAATAAACTAAATCATCAATGTGAATAAATAAATAAATAAATATTTACTCACAATTTATTGATGTTCTGAAATCCATATCTATGCATGTTTATAGGGGAAAAGGGGGGGGGGGGGGCATAGCCACCACTCTTGCACACAAGTTAATCATAAATATTAATCATGTGCATTTAAATTCTGTATATGCACAGCTTTATGGAGGACTTAACCAATTAATTTAATCAACATAAGTGACTAAATACAATCCTCCCACTTTGATTAAATTAATACTACTTGATATGCATACTAATTACCAATATTAACTTTATGCATTTAGATTCCAAATATACAAATATTTAATGAGAATTTAATTGATTAATTTAATCAACAAAATGAGATTAAATAATCATCTTAGAAAAAATCTCCCACTATCTTGTGCATTTAAAATTAAATATAATATATGCACATCTTAATGGAGGGATTAATTGATTAATTTGATCAAAAGAAGATGACTAAATAATCCAAGAAAAATCATCTCACGGTTTAATGTATCTAAAATTGTTTAAACAATTAATATTGGCATAATTCAGCTGAAACTTGGCTTTAAAAATTTTGAACCAAATGTTTCAATCATAATTAATCATACAAAACATACAATAAAAATTCCTTTGGGATAATATTTATTATATTACATATGATTAATTACAACTAATGTTATTATGTGATCATAAAACTAAATATATAATTTTAATTAATTAAAGATGCTATGCTTACTCTCTAACTAATTAAAAACATATAGATCACTCAACATTAATATTTAATATTGCAATAAACCATAAGCAATATTAAAATAAAGTTAAATATTTATGTGTCATATTATTCAACTTAATATTGCATGTATTATAAAATAATAATTAATACACAAAATTAATTAGAATAATCACATGAATCCAAAATAAATTAATTTCAGATTTATATTTAAATCCGAAAACTAATAATATGTAAATACAAAATCTACCATTAACATTCAAGTTTCAGTTCGGCCTAATGGTCCGAGACTTACAGATAAGACTCTGGTCTTTCTCGTTGAGAGCAAGGGTTTGAATCCTATTGATCAAATTTTTCAAATATTTTGGTTATTAAATAACCTCCAACCTAATGGCGCGCCATTAGACGTCTACGTACACCCTAGCGTCTGGGGTTCGAATCCCCTCTGGACCCATTTCAGCTTTTTGGGCCCTTTTCCTTTTTTTTTTTTGTTTTCAAAACGCAAACAGAACTGGGCCCAATAGAAGCAAGTCTGGCCCAGAACCGCCAAAAGGAT
Organism: Acacia confusa; assembly: GCA_037074495.1. Taxonomy (NCBI): domain Eukaryota; kingdom Viridiplantae; phylum Streptophyta; class Magnoliopsida; order Fabales; family Fabaceae; genus Acacia; species Acacia confusa. Next base: position 26,619,417 of record CM073510.1, read on the forward strand.
CTTGGCCCAAACAGCGTCTGGCCCATCTTCGTTATAAGTGAAACGCAGCGTTTCACCATGGCCCCAAAAGACGCTGTTTGGGTCGTCTCCCTCACCCATTTCAGAAACCGTACCCGACCCGCCAACCTAAGACGACCCAGTTCCTGCAGCCGCGACCCGCGATTCCAGCCGACTTTTTCAGGCGATCAGAGAGCTCCATCCAGGCGTTTCCGACGGCGATTTCGACAGAAAAAATCACAGAAAACACGATCTACTCCATATAATCATGAAATCTCGAGAGTTCAACCGAAACAAAATCAATCCGAAATGAGACAAATTAATCGATCACAATTTTCCAGTTTCCTATGAAGGACCGACGGTGATCTTAATGGTAAAAATCACAGAGAAACGATCCCATGACATAATCTATCGATATAATTATGAAATGTAAACAAAATGAAACCGATTCAACTCAAACAAACAGAAACTTCAGTTTCCGACGGTCCTGAGCTTAAAAAAACGACAATCTTTATTGTCGGATTTCTCCAGCAGACAAGCATAATCTCAGTGACAGTTACCAAAATCTCAAATAATCGAAATCAAAATTAAATCAAATGCTCAAAAAGATCCCAGTTTCTGTCGGCAAAAATTCTCCAGATTGAAAGTATAAAAGCCAAGGGGTTTCGGGTTTCTTAGATTAATATAGATCCATCAATCAAGATTTAGAGATCGAAAAACATATTATATAAACTGAAAACCCATATATTAATTTTCAGATATAACTGAAGCTTCGAAATTGGATCTTCAAATAAACAGGGCGGTGAAGATTTGCTCCATTAATCCGAAGAGCATACTAAACTCATATAATATAAGAGAGAACTTAATCCAATAAATTCAAGGCAGAGGCGTATGGCTGGCTTGATACCAAATGTCAGAAAAACTTAAGCGATCTAATCATATTTTATTTACCGAATAAATAATTAGATCTAATGCGGAATTAAAGAAAACAAAAACACAAATACCTGTAAAAGAAGAAAATCACAATCCAGTCTTCACTCTCACTCTCTTTGGATGATGTTGTGTTATCTGAGTAGACTTACAGGAATAGGTAAATAAATAGAAAAAACATGAACTATTTTCCACGTCTTCCCATCAAAGATATGCCAGCCTTACGTGCTGGGCAGTTAAGATTTTAGCGCATATGAACGTCGACCACTAATGAATTTTAGAATTAATAAATTTGAATATTAATTTAAATTAATATATAAATAATAATTAAAAATTCCAACAGTCACTTGTCAGTCTCAAAAGAAAAATATCAAAACAACGAACATAGATTCTACATATTTGGTTCCTGGACTTCTGAGATATAACAACTCCCACGATTCCTTATTACAAGCCGTTTCTAACTAATTCATATGTACGATTCCTTATTACAAGCCATTTCTAACTAATTCATATGTAATAAAAACAGTTAAAATAAATAAATTTATTATAAAATTCAATTAACTTTAAATACTACCTTTCTATATATATATATATATATATATATATGGCATAGAAATTAATATGATGTTAGTTTAATGTAGTTAATATATATAATATATATATATATTAACTACATTAAACTAACATCATATTATATATATATTAACTACATTAAACTAACATCATATTAATTTCTATGCCATCCTTATTAAATATAAGCATATGTAAGAAAATATTTAGTATTAATTAAAACCATCAAAATATCTTATAAAAAAGACAAAAAAGCTTTCAAGAAGAAGTATTATAAAAGAGACTAGAATGCACAAAGCATGCATTTTGGAATATGCAGTTTTATGAAACCCAGTGGCGCGCCAAGGCATATTCTGATTTCCGTATAATTAAATTCCTAATCCATATTTACGTCAGCATTTCTTTTCATTGGCTTTTCCATTGTTGGAAAGTGAGCGGATTCCTCAGCGTCATTCATCATTGTTTTTTCCAACATATTTTCATTTATATTATTTTAAGAAAAATCACACATAAGTAGAAAGATATATTAATTTAGTAAAAAGAAAGAAAGATATATTTAGAAATTTGTTGAGAGAATTTGATTTTTGAAACATGACTATATTATACATATCAGGGGTGAATTCGGGGCGACTCAAAAGCTTACCATTGCGACCAACTCTAAACTACAGATAGACTAATTTGGGCAAGTGATCCGATCCCTTCATTATTTGTACAATATCAATTTAATTCATTAACTAACAATTTCAAAGGCATATTCCCTTTGAGTTCCTTTGCCAATGATTCACGGCTTAAGGTACTTTCACTTCAAATGGATAACAGTGAGTTTCAAGTAAACACAGAAAGTGAAGCTCTTCCTTGGGTCCCTTTATTTCAACTAGAAGTTTTGCAGTTGGCAAATTGCAAAGTGAACTCACCAAGTGGAATCTTCCCCTCTTTTCTGTTGCATCAGCATGACTTACACTATCTTGACCTCTCAAATAATGATTTGGTTGGCGTGTTCCCAAATGGGTTGCTTCTGAATAACACAAACCTCGATTAGGTCTCTGATATTGCATCGTAACAAGTTCATAGGAACATTTGACTTCCCAACCCATGTAGATCAACCTCCTCCACCTCCCCTGATTAATTTGCAGTTATCTGACAACAAAATCGAGGGTAAACTCCCCACAAATATTATATTGGTATAATGTTTCCAAATTTGAAATATTTCAGTGCATCAGGAAATGCACTTAATGGTGGGCAGGGACAAGTTTTCTGGTCAAGTTCCTAAGTCTTTGTGGGCAGCCTGTGCTTCATTAGAATTCTTGATTTTATCAAATAATAACCCGAAGGGAAAATTATTTCCTTCTCATTATGAACTCTTCCTCTCTGAAATGGTTGTTCTTGGACAACAACTATTTCAGTGGAATAGTGGAACATGAAATATATGGCAGCTTCCAATTCTTGAATGATTAGATATCTCTAACAACAGTTTATTGGGTATTGTTCCTAGTTTCATCACCAACTCTTCATCTTTACTAGTCATAATCTTGTCAAGAAATAATTTTATTAGTACTCTACCCAGAGAGTTCTGCAAACTTGACCTTTTACATTATTTACACATCTCTCATAATAAACTCGGGTTCAATACCAACTTGCTATTTGAATATGGATTTGTCATCTCTACAGCTACAAGAAAATAGTTTTGTTGGCTCCATTCCTACATTATTGAGAACAGGTAGCTACTTAGTAGCACTTGATTTGAGGGATAACAATTTATCTGAAGTTATTCCAAATTGGATTGTTAGGATGACGTCACTGAGAGCTCTTCTATTGGGTGGTAATCAGCTACATGGCCAACTTCCTAACCATATGTGCCAGATCAAAAGAATGAGCTTTTTCGACCTCTCACATAATAACTTCACAATCTCAAAAGAGCAATATTGTCAAAATTACAAAAGATCAATTAATATTGGAGGCTGCCTTCTTCTTTGGTCTGGACCAATTATCTCCAAATCCACTCATTCACTGTATGTAACGAAACTTAAAATAGATTCAGTATAGTGATAACGTATACAACAAGGAGTTATATTACATTACACGTGTTAAAAATTAACGCATGTAGATATCATTATCAACATTAGTGACCAAGCTTTGTTTAAGTTAATAAACTCTTCAGCTTTAGTCAACATAACAAAGAAAAATCTAGACTTGTTCTACGTAAATGGCGCGTTTGTGACCTCATGAACTCATGCATGGACTTGACTTCATCACTACCATCCAACTTGCAGCCAAGAGAATCGAAGCAATTTTTTAAGTAAAGAAACAGATATCAAAGAGACCTTGACACTTGTATACAAGAGGAAGCCATATGCATTTCATATGTGAAGCTCAAGAGTTTGATAAAAATGGAAGTGATGAGGTTGTGGTTATTGCTGGTGTGTTTTCTGGTTTTAACTCAAACACTTGGAATCAAATGTTGTGTGAGAGAAGAGAGGGAAGCACTAGTTAATATAAAGACATATTTTCTTACAAACTATAAGGACGCTCTCATAGTGGAGAAGCATTTATCGTCTTGGGTTAGTGATGATCCGAAGGGTGATTGCTGTAGGTGGAATGGGGTCAAGTGCAATCCTTCTTCGGGTTGGGTTTCCAAGCTTGCACTCCAAGATTGATCTTATTGTCATCAGGTCTACTTATGATGAATATCCATTCTTTAAAGGGGATCCTGCTAATGTTTCTATCGATTTCTTAATGTTCCAAAACTTCAAGGAGATGACAAGCCTCAACTTCTCCCTAGGAGGTTTTCAAACTTTGAAAAACACTTCAGGTATAATCTCAACTTGATTTTTTTCTTTTAACTTTTAATTAAGTACCATCTCTGATTCTTGATAGAAGATCCAATTTGTAGTGTAATTTATCATCTTGATATTATATTAAAGATCATAGGTTCTGGTTTTTATTAATTAAGATTCACTAATTCAATTAAGTTACAAAGATGTTTAAAAATTGCAGCAACTGAAACATTCTCGTTGCCCTAAAAATAGGTCTACTGGCACAAGTGGCTAATGGGATCCTGATAAAAAGAGACTGCTAAAAAAAAGAGAGTTATTCACCCATATATAGTTTGGGTTTGCCATCTCCCTTATTATGATCTATTATTAACTTGGTTTTTATAAAGAGTAAATTACGTTTTGAAGGTTATTTGACCATATCCCAATTTGAGAGTTCTATATTACGTATTAAAGGTAGAGGTTATTTCAATGCAGTCATAAGTTAAAATTAGTATGTTTCATATTGCAAGGCCAATAATGAGCCAATTAAATTTGCATTGTTTCATATCCCAATAAGTTATTTATTGAGCAATAAGATGTTTTTTGGATTTGATCAACATATATTATCAAACAAAATTATGATATAAATAAAAGATAATAGCTAATCATGATCATTAACCAGCTTCATTCCAAGTCCTTGGTCCAAAAATGCTCTTGTATAAGGATAAGCTTTGCCAATTTTTGCTAGGCAATCATGCTTAGGTGGATAATGAAAACATGGCTCCATGGAGAAGTCTCTAGCTTACACAAGGAGGATATGGGATGTTAGTGTCTATTAACTTTTGAAGAATCAGCGGCTTCAAGCCCCAAACCTTGAGCTACAAACCCTAAAGAAGATATAGAACTAGCTGTTACCAACACATTACACATACCAAGCAGAAATATTTCAGTCAAAGCCTTTATATTGTGCATATTGTCATTACCTTATTATTGTATATGGATTGCATTTCAGACTTCATGACATCTAGTCATCTTTCGGAGTTTGGTCCCACTATGGCTTCTCGATAGGTAGTTGGCTCATTCTGCTCAATGAGTAAGATATCACGACTTCCAGTAGTTAGAAGTACATATCTCTGAGGCTTTTGCCTTGTCCTATCGGACCTTCGTGGGCCTTGTGTTACTAGAGCAGGCTCATAAACTTGTTGTAAGACTTCTTTGTTTTCCATTTGTAGTTCTACATTGTTTTGTGACTTTCGAACTTCTTCAAGGTTCACTTTACTCCCACTAGTTCTTTTTGAGATAAACTCTTTCTCCAGAAAGACACCATTTTGGATAACAAACATTTTGTGATCGGTAGGATTGTAGACATAGTATCCTTTAGTTTCTTTAGAATACCCCACAAAAAGGTATTTCGAGGATCTGAATGATAATTTATCAGAGGCTTGTTGTTTAATGTAAACCTCACATCCCTAAATTTTAAGAAATGACAAACTTGGTTTCTTCCAAGTCCATATCAAATATGATGTCTTTTCAACCGCCTTTGATGGAACTCGATTTAGTGTGAATGCAACTGTTTCAAGGGCCAAAAGGATGGCGGAAGATCTATTTGACTCATCATAGATCGAACCATATCTAATAGAATTCGATTCCTTCACTCAGAAACACTATTCTATTGTGGTGTTCCTGGAGGAGTTAGTTGTGAGATGATCTCGCAACTCCTAAGATAGTCTATAAACTCTTGGCTCAATATATAATCACGTTAAAAGCAATCAATTAATACATATCCAATATATATTTCGATTACAAATATAACATACACGAAATATATATCACGTAAAAGCAATTAATTAATAAATATCCAATTAATTAATATATATTTCGTAATCAGAATTGTTAAGCAATTTCATACACATATATATCTAATATATATCAAATAAATTTTGTTAAGCATATATATACATAAATCCCATACATATAATCGCATTAAAAACATAAACCCAATTTAAACGTACAATTGATCTAGCTTTGATACCACTATTGGGATTCGTACACGCACCGGAATGAAATGTATCCAATAAATTCCGAATCCCAAGAAGAGGATCTATCAACAACGTTTAAATCGGGTTAGTTATTAATAATCATACCTATGCGAACTTGTGTGCGTGTTTTGCAAACTCGTGGGCTAACACCTTATTTGGTCAATCAATCTTTAGGCGCCGACTCTACGAATCCACTCCTTTTATCGGTATCTACACCGAACAACACTCCAACACAAACGGTAGCGTGCTAGCGCCTTCAAGATTTTGTCTCACGTCTCTCTTCTAGGGTTCTTTTTGTGGCTCTTCAATTCTCTTGTGTGTATAATCAAATTACTTACAACCTGAGAGTATTTAAAACCCTTATGAACCACATTAAATATTCAAAATCAATCTTATTAATTTTAAAATTGAATTGGAAATTAAATCTGTCTAATTGATTCAATCAAATCTATTTATTTAATGCAAATTAGAAGCCAGTTGATTTAATTTATCTTTTTAAATCAAATCAGGAAGTTATTTAATGATTTGCTCCTAGGGCATAATTTCCAATAGTCACCAGAACAGATTTTGTTTGGTTTTTCCTTGGAGAAGAAGTTACTGAATCTCTTAGGTCTAGTTCAGGCAATACCTTATTATTTAAGGTACATCTTAATATTTGAACCATTTTGGCTTGATTTATAGAAAGGTCGGGATATACTCTAATTTAGAGACCAATTCTCTCATCTGCTTTGGCATGTAAGCCTAATAGAATCTTTTTATCATTCCCCATGCTTGATATGAATGTAGAAATAAGTATCGTCCCAAATAGTGAAAGAAGGTGTCTTAATAGGGGAACACTTTGCTCAATTCTTGACTAAAAGATGGTACTATGAATAGAGAAGGTATGAAATATTGTTCTGACCTTAGTATCAATAGGGGAACCTTAATGTGAGTACTAAAAATACACCAATACATGAACAAAAATGCTAAGAGTACTAAAAATATATGATTAAGTCATAAAACTTTAGTTCAAGAAACTTACCAAAATTATGTCTTTGCCCGTGGCTGAATTAGTAAACCTTTTAAACATGGCATTACAACATATAACCTTTTAAACATGATGGCTTTACATTCATATTTTTATTCAGTGAATGTATATATATTGTTCCAAAACGCGAACAATCAAGGTAGTTCAAAATGTGAAATCACCTTTCATAAAAGCTACGTGCATTATTGAGCAAATTGATGTTTTGTAGATTTGATCAACACATATTATCAAACAAAATTATGACAGAAATAAATGATAGTAGCCACTCATGATCATTATTCAGCTTCGCCTTCATTCCTATTCCTTGGTCCAAATATGCTCTTGTAGAAGGAACTTAAGACTTTTTGACATGTCCTGTCTGTTAATATTTTGTCATTTCTTTGTGTATGATGAGTTCTCTTTATTGCAATTTGACTTCTTTAAACATATGTATTGAACTATTTAGACTCCAATTTGCTTTTACAGAAAGAGCTAATTAATTCTACATGGTAGCTGGGGTACAATATCATAGTAGAACCTTGGATCCTAGTATTTGTAGGTTTTTCCTCAAAGTTTAAACTTCAACAACACCCCCCCCCCCCAAAAAAAAAAGAAAAGAAAAGAAAAGAAAGCACACACACGACAAGAAAACACATGCATAGGTTCGGAATTGGACAAGTTCCTAGGAATCTTTAGAACTCGAGTATCAGCATGACCCTTCTCTCAGGTAAGTTCTCTTATTTCAAGCAATTTAACTCAGTTGTGGCCTATAATAAATGCTTAACCTTTATTTTGAGCTCAAACCTTATGCTTATCTTGGCTTCGGGATGATGCCCTGAATCTTATTTTAGTTCAAATCAGGAGCCAGTGAAACATCACACAGGCATGATAATCGTTGAAAACAATTTGTTTATTGACAAAAACTACCCCATTTTGGTGCTTGACACAGAGGAAGATGAATCTGTCATAGATCTCACTTCCGTTATATTGAGTTTTTCTGCATGTTATGTTGCGGTGTTGATTATTATGGCAACTGGTCTTTGGATCAATCCGTATTGGAGAAGGCTGGTTTTATTATATTGAAACGATTCTCTATAGATGTTTGCATCCATATCTTAAAGATGCAAGTGTTTCAATAAATTGCACAAAAATTGTAGACTTTGTGACTAGTGCTACAAGTGAACGGATATGTCCCTTCACCTCGTTGTAAACTTATATTGTTGCATTATTAGTGCATGTGATGTTTTATATACTTTATTGTGTTGTGAGTGTTTAAACATAAAATGTGTTATTGTATTGGTCAAACCGGGACTTTGGAAGAATCCCAAATCAGTAGATGATTCGATCCAAATCGGTAGGGAAAGATAATGAAGAAATCTTTATTAAATCATTAAATCATAATCTAATTTCATAATTAATAAAGTAAAAGATAAAGATAAATCTTAATAGTGAATGAGTAAGAATCTTATCTCATCCGACTAATAAAGCCCGGGGAGGCAGTACTATTACATGTGATTTAATATTTATAAATAACAATCACTCCCTAAAAATACTTCTAAATCTACTCCATTAATCCACTACGGAGATAATGAGCTTGTACTTCCCAGTGCGCATTGCATGAGGTGATAGTCCTTCATGGGTTACTCAAACATATTTTGCTTTCAAAGTGATGTAACTTTTTTGTCTTTAAGGAATATTAAAACATCACTATCAATGAATTATTACATATTCAGTGAAATCTCAACAATATTAAATAATAATGTCTTCTAATCAATTAACAATATCTCTTTGTAGAAATGATATCTCATAAATCAAAAGTCATAATTCTTTCCCAGTTCATCTCTTCCTTTGTTTCTGAAGTTTCTATTAAAAAGAACTGTAGCAAGTAGCTATAGCTCTTTCTTCATGAAACATTAGATGTTTTTTTGCTTCATTTTATACTTGGTTCTCTTCAGTTATGTGCCGCACCTTCTATGCATAAAGGTAATCAATATGGAGGTACGAGTGCACATGAATATGGAGAGTAATAAACAGTTGTTGATATATATTAATCACACCCGGCCCTTTCCTGTTCCATACAAGTATGGTAGGCTGGCCTTAAGGTGAATCAAAGTAGGTTACAATAGGTAGCCTGGACAGCTGACTATATTTAAATAAATTAAAGTATTGCCAAGAGGCAAAAGGTAACATTGAACGCACTCTGTCAGAGCAAAGCAAAGCTAAGCTTGTCAATTAATTTAATTAATAATTAATAAATGTGTGGCATAATAGTGAAGACAATTTCATCCTCAGTGAATATGAAAACTAATAAGGGCGATGTTTAATAAAGAGAAACATAAGTGCATTGAAATTGAATTAGAAAGTCATTACAGTACATAAAACCACAAACATTAAAAATGTAGAACATTAATTAAAACCACAAACATTAAGAATGTAGAATATTAAAAAACACACTGGAACTAAGTCCTAAAAGCATATGACTGAAAAAGCCACACAAAAACCTAATACAAACATAACTATTTCTCTTGCTTTATCACTTTTGAAACTCTTTCCTCAGTAAGACCAACAGAAGGCACATGAGAAGTAGTTAAAGAGAAATCCTTAACAACATTTCTTTCGTAGGTTATCCTTCTTTTCCTCTTAATAGGAGCAGGGGTGACATGTTGAGAAATGTCAGATATGGTGTTACGAGTGGAGTAACACCTTCAGCCACAATTTTTTTAAAAATGTTGTGAGCACCATTTTGAGCTTCGACACTCTCCACAATTCTCTTCATTTCAAAACTCCCTTCTAAATGGCTATTATTTTCCAGACAACCATAAATGCAAACGTTAGAAAAAATATTTAAATTCTTTACCACTGGGAAAAATACATATTCGATAAAGACATAACACATGAGTAGTTAAGAAGTGGAAAACCTTTGTATTTGCTTCATTGAATTGGTTCAAAAGATCTTCGCATATGGTCTATTGGCTAATTCCAATTCTAGAAGTGGGATGCTTTTTGTTGTAGTCATTCATCTTTTGTTTCAGCAAAACATTCTTTCCAATCGGAAGATCTTACTCATTAGGGAAAGTTAAACTCACGATCATCCTGTTAATACCAAATGGACCCAATTAATGATTGCATTTGATGATATAGTATATGATATTTTGTGTAGATGATGATAACTTCCTTTAGTAAGCGCTTTAGTTTAGATGCTATCTTCTTAACCAACTGAATAACAAGTTTATCCCAGAAAATGACATAAGTTGACCCAATATTGTCTTTGAACAAATAATGAATCTTCATCCTTCACACATGAACTAAGTTAGAATTATATGAGACTAATGTAATAACTGAACAATAGTCAAGTATAAATTGACTATTTTACTTTGGTTAAATTGACTCCGATAGTTTCTTGCAGAGGGGACAAATCAATGGAGGATAATCTAATTTAGCCTTTAACCCACACTTTGAGCATCTATCATAATTCTAGTCGTATAATTTTGTTTTAAGCTTATGAATTTGATAGTTGGTTACGTGCAAATCTCCCTATAAGACATAGTGAAACCATTTCCTAATCAATTATACTTTAAGTCTCAATGGGGGGAAAAAAGCCAATGGATGAAATATTACATACAATTGCTTGTTATGCTATTTGAGAGATATTGACTTTGGTTTGATTGTGTAAAGAAGCCCCATTTGAATGCTGACTTAGTTGTGAAGTAATGGGTTGAGAGAGTGCAACCATGATTGGGGAATTTTCATCCTTTGCACTACATAAATACCTTTCTATGAGTTAATGGCTAAATACATAGAAATGTAAAATGAATAAATAAATAAATACCTTTCTACAAAATTTTTAACCTTTGTGATAGGGAGGTAAATAATTCCTTTATAGCATTAAAGGAGCTACACACTTGTGGTGTACCTGCAATGAAGCTCAAGTTAATTAAGCAAATACACATAACAATATCTACTGCAATCATCAATAAATATAATAAAATATTTCTTATTACCCCTAGATGGTATAGATTTCATATCACATATATCAGTATGTATTAAATCTAACAACTCAGTTGATCTTTCAACAGAAGAAAAAGGTAACTTAGAAAATTTTGATTCAATGCATACTTGACATTTATCTTTATTTGAACAATCAACTTTAGGCAATAATTGTAAATGAATTAATTTTTTAATTGACTTATAGTTAACATGTCCTAATCTTTGATGCCATAAATTAGAGGACTCAAGCATATAGATAGAATCAATATTATTATTAGTAGCACCATTATTGGTGACAGTCATTACATTAACTTTGAAAAGGCCCTCACTAAGGTAACCTTTTCCAACATACATATCATTCCTAGAAAGTATAAACTTATCAGAAACAAATACAAGCTTAAAACCATTCTTGCTTAAGAGGGATCCAGAAATCAAATTCTTGCGAATGTCAGGCACATGAAGCACATCATTAAGTGTCACGACTTTTCCAGAAGTCATCTTCAACACCACTTTTCCAACACCTTCAACCTTTGAACTAGAAGAATTTCCCATATATAGTTGTTCATCTTGTTTCGCAGGTGTATAAAAAGAGAACATCCATTTGTTTGCACAAACATGCCTGGTGGCACCAGTGTCCACCCATCATTCCTTGGTATTTCCAACCAAGTTACATTGCATTACCACTGCTGAAAGATTCATATTATCAATCATATCAGTAGTATTATCAACCATATTGGCTTCGGTGTTCTTCTTGAGATTCTTTGGCTTCTTACAATCCTTAGCACGGTGGCCAGGCTTCCCACAATTGTAACACTTGCCTTTGAATTTCTAACCTTTGCTAGGGCCTTGTTTGGATGATCCCTCATTAGAGCGTTTCCGTTTCTTGGACTTTAGACCATCTTCCACAATGTTGGCCTTTGAAACTATAGGGTTGCTGCCAAATTTCTTTTCAGAAATCTTGTTGTCTTCTTCTATTCTCAATCTTACAATCAAATCTTCAAGTGACATCTCCTTACGCTTGTGCTTGAGGTAATTCTTTAAGTCTTTCCAAGAGGGTGGTAATTTTTCAATAAATGCAGCAACTTGGAAAGATTCACTAAGAGACATCCCTTCTGCATGAATCTCATGCACAATCAATTGTAGCTCTTCAACTTGACTTACTACTGATTTAGAGTCAAGCATTTTGAAATCTAAAAATCTGCCAACTATAGACTTCTTCAAGCCAGCATCTTCAGTTTTGTATTTCTTGTCTAGACTCTCCCATAGTGCTTTGGTTGTTTCTAAAGTATTATATACAGTATACAATGTATTATCCAAACCATTGAGAATATAGTTCCTACACAGGAAATCAGAATGCTTCCAAGCATCTATCGCAGCAACCTTCTCCTTATCCAACGGTTGTCCTTCCTCCAATTTTGGGGCATCTTCAGTGAGAAAACGAGCCAAGTTCAACGTGGTTAGATAGAAAAACATTTTCTGTTGCCATCTTTTAAAATCGTTTCCATTGAACTTCTCTGGTTTTTCACCATGCAGTGGAGCAGGACCACTTGGGTTAATCAGATTGGTACTTGTACTTGTCATTTCTGTTGTTAAAACAGAAACTTTGATTAATCACACAGATTAATCCACAAACAGTATAATAATAATATTGACAAAAACTAAACACAGATTTAATTCAATACTACTACCAACATACAAAACAGCAACGATATAAATTTGCTATATAATGATTTCAATCACAGAAAATTGTCTTAAGATTGTTGTTTCTAACGTATAGAGTAGGTAGAAATTGAATATGTAGTAAACAAAACAGTATAACAACAATCTGTGTTTAACTAAGTATAACATACAGAGAGCAAACAACAAGTCTGTATCATATGAAAAGGCTATAAATGAACTCACAAGACTGCCGAATATGGTTATGAACTATGCAGAAATCCGGGCCCAACTTTCGTTGTCTCCTTAAGACAATTTTGCTCCCTTTACAGATGCTACAGGTTTCTGAGCAATTGCCTCCCAGGATAGAGCGGATTGTTCGTCTCCAGAAAGATGGCTCTGTCTGTCTGAAGCCCAAGCAAATCCAACGAGATTGCTTTCAAAACGCACAGAATGTGTATGCAGAAAGAGTATATGCAGAGAGAGAAGAATATATTTAATTATGTGACTAGGGGCCCCTATTTATAGACTCCGGAAAAACACGATCAGATGGACTCGTCCGTTGCTGCGAACTGGTACGTTGCGAATAGACACACCAGAATAGAACGAATAGAGGCGACCCACGTCTGTTGCCGGCGAACTGGTGCGTCTCACGAACAGATGCACCAGATGGAGCCGAACGGGTCGATGGGTCGTACGAACAGACGCGACCAGACGGAGCTAAACGAGTCGTACGTAGCTGCTGGTGGAAAAAACGGAGAGGCACAATGGAAATAAAAATAAAAGAATTATTATTATTATTTTTTATTCAAAAAATAATTTAATAAAAAATTATTATTTTATTTCACACGCGCGGACTGGGCGGGCGGCACGCGCAACCGAACCAAGCCGGCCAGACGGCGAGGGCGGCGCGCGCGCGTGGTGGACCAAGGGTTGCCTAAGTCCTCACCCCTCCACAAAAGTGGGTAGGCCCAAGGGCCCAACTAGTAGGAGCCAAGTTGGGGCTTATATATCCTCCAACTTTCCTTCACCTAACCAATGTGGGACTTAGTACCACACACACAATCCTTCTTATTTTTCCTCTTCTTTTCCATCCTTCTTCTTATTCATAAACTATGGGATTTCTTCCTAAATTCCAACAGTAATTACACATATCTCCTTTGTTGGGGACATTGTAATAGCAAATTCAGCGCTCATGTCATGAATTTGTAGCTGAGCGATGAACGCCAACTAGCTTCAATCCCTTACTCACGTCTTCACAATTCATAATATGAGGAAAAAGGGAAGTAAATTTCACAATTCTATTAGCCTTACAATCATGTTTAGGTGGATAATGCAGACAAGGTTCCATGGATACAGCTTGTAGGCATGGTGGATAAGGGATCTGTTCACCATATGCTCTCTGAAGAATCCATGGCTTCAAACCCCCAAGACTTTGTGCAACATACCCAAAAGTAGACTTGGGGCTGGTGATCAATGCATGACACAAACTCAGCAAATAGATTTCAGTCCATGCCTTGATGTTATGCAAATTATCGTTCAACTTTTGATGCCCTTCATGACTTGGTTGATAAACTCTTACAACTTCCCCAGTCACAGTTGTGTTTCTCAAATACATAGCCCTCAGCTTCTCACCGTATTCTGAGTATAAAGACGCAACTAGAACGGCTTTTGAGGTGTTATTCTTCAGTGGAGATGTTACTGACTTATGATGGCCCAGCTAAGGTAGCAGGTTATGCTTGAAGGCACAAGCTAATATTTCACCAATGATGGTTTCATGTGGAGCTCGATGAGTATTATATATCCTTACTTGGATGCCAATTCTGTCATTTTCCTTGGACAAGTGAGCTTTATAGAACCTGCTAATAGCATCCCACACCTCATTTGAAGGGTGAAAAAGGTAGCGTCCTAGATGGTGGAGAACAGCATCTTTTTCGGGGAAGATTTTACTCAGCTCTTGCCCAAAAGATGGAATCATGAAAAGAGAAGGGGAAAAATATTGATCTGACTTCAAAATCAATACAGGAACTTTCTGGAGAAGACTCTGGCTATGATCACAATGGAAAAAGTTATTATGACCATCATGGGTGTGTTGTAGATTAAGAATCAGAACTGATGGCCAATACACATTTGAATAATGTGTCCTGTTTAGTAAGCTTTCATAGGTTTCGATATTTTTCTGGTCTTTGCGGTAGTGAAAATTCTGAGGCAATAACCATGATGAGTCGGGAAATGGCTCACAAAAGAGACCAACCATATCAGACCCAAACCTGACAAGTAGAACTTGATCTGTGAGTATGGCATAAAGAAATGCTGCAGCCAATGTTATCATCCTATTCCCCAAGCCATTGGCAGCTGTCCAAACAAGATATTTGCACTTTGCAGCTGCAATATTATTGCTAGATTTTTTGCCCATTTTCATGACTTTGTCAAAGGATTTGGTAAGGGGTCCACATCTTCTATGAAGCTTTTCATAGTTGCGCAGCTTGGATATCAGATATGATGAGGGTTTATGAGGGGATGTCTTGCGATATAAATAAGATTGATACCTACTTAGGCATGATCCTTCATCAAAAGTTGGAGCTAGAAGTTCATTGAGGAGTTTATCATTGGTAACAGTGTCAGATAGATATGAATCATCACTCAAATTTGCAATTATTTGATTCTTCTGATCTGCAGGTATGAGAAAAAGAGAGGTTGCAGATATTTGCAAGAAGATAAAGAAAAGCCTATGCAAATTAGCAATCTTCTCAGTGATTCCGCAAAAAGTTTCAATTGCAATGAAGTTTGAATAAAGTTATTGCAGATCAAGCTAAATAAAACATAACGAATATAGACATATTTTATGCTTGTTTTACCAAAACCTAAGGTAAGTTGGTAATTAACCACATAATAATAGCAAATTACCTCAGATATTCAAAGTCCAAATTGGGCCAAGAATAATAGCTATAATTCTTCAAGTCATAATAGCATCTGAGGTTTTATATACTAAAAAATTGACTAGGAATGACACATTGGAAAAGTAAGCCATAAACAATGGTCATACCAGCATCTGAGGTTGTCTTTTTGGGGATGCTTTCTTCTGAGGCCAATAAAACATCATGAGCCTTTTCTTCCAAAACATTATCCTTGGCTGTTCGACGCGCAGGTTAAACAGTTAAAGACAGAGCACATCAGAATCAGATATAGAGTAAATTTGAATAAACGACTAAGGACATATGATTGAGAAAACAAGGATGTCATACATAAGAGAAATTGAATACAAACAATGGCCTTACCTACCTCTGATCCTGTAACATTCTGGCCTTTTTCTCCCATGGCTTGAGGGGTTACAGTTAAACTAACATCTTCACCTTCCTTTAAGACATTAGTAGAAACGTTCTGGGCTCTCTCATCCAGCACGTCGATTTTCGAAGATTCCTCAACAAGAAGAGGTAGTGAATTGTGGTTTATCAGAGTAACTATGACTAAAATGGGGAAAGCAATGAAACCGACAACCAAGAATGCTCTGAATCCCTTGAATGTGTTTGACTTTGTTTTATCCATTGTGGCTTCGAAAAATTTCCGTAGAACTGCTAAGACAACAGCTCCAGTTCGATGGCAGTAGCCAACAACTTCAATGAGTAAGGTGCAGGTAGCTTCAGATATCAAATTAGTCGCGCCTAGAAATGTAACAAATAAAATTAATTACCTAGAATGTACACAATATTATAGCAGTTTAAATAATGCAGGTTCTGAAAAGATAAGGTGATCTTTATTTGGTAGTTACTCTCGCAGATAACATTTCCACCATGATAAAAGTTTCACGAAGAGGCTAAATGCGATCGAAAGCTCAGAATTGAAGAGTTTCTTCTCAAACAAGAGAAAAACAGGGAAGAATCATAAGTACCCACATTTTCACCGGAAGACCTCGTGCTACAAATGCGCAATCTTCTTGAAGGTTCACCAGAGAAAGCTGCAGCTCTACCGACACATCGATTGACTTGCTGTAGAGTGTAGATCATCAACTTAGTCAATAATATAGCAGAATAACAGAAAGGAATATGATAATGGCGCAGTATGCATTACCTCTGGCCTGCTATTGTATTTATATTGAAGAATACACAATTCTAGAATACTGCACACAGGACCACAATCATAACAGATCCTATGAGCACCTGACACGTGTACAATAGAGAATCTTACGGTTACAATGACTCAGCTAATGATTACAACAATGATTATAAAGATGATTATACTCTAACATCCCCCCTCAAACGAGAGGGTGTAACTAACAGTCCAAGTTTGTCCCTAAAATACTCAAATTGTTGCTGAGATAGAGGTTTAGTAAGACAATCTGCAATCTGATTAGAGGAAGGGATATATTTGATGTCAATCAGTCCAGAGGAAACCAAATCCCTAATGAAGTGCACATCGACTTCAATATGCTTACTCCTTGCATGTTGTACTAGGTTTGCAGCAAGAAATTTGGCACTGAGGTTATCACACCATATTACTGATGGATCTTTAATATATAGTCCTATTTCAAACAATAATGATCTCAACCATTTAACCTCAGCTGAACCATCTGAGAGAGCTCTATATTCCGACTCTGTGCTAGATCTGGATACAATCTTCTGCTTTCTAGATGACCAGGAAACCAGATTGTTTCCTAAGAACACACATAGACCAGCCATCGACCGACGATCATCTAAATCACATGCCCAATCCGCATTAGTATATGCAACCAGCTGAGGTTTGCTAAAGGGTTTAATGTGCAGACCAAGGTTATGAGTTCCTTTAAGATATCGAAAAATTCTCTTTACAGCTTGAAAATGAGCTGTTCTAGGCTGCGACAGAAACTGACTGAGTTTACTGACAGCAAATGAGATGTCAGGCCGTGTAGTGGTCAAATACTGAAGGGATCCTATGGCTTGTCGAAACTCAGTTGGATTTTCTAGTAATTCACCTTCCTGCGAGGAAATAATTCTGCTAGTCACCATTGGAGTGGACACTGGTGCACATTCGGACATTTTAAACTTATGCAGCAAGTCTATAATATACTTGGTCTGATTTAAGTACATCCCTTGATCATCTCTATATACCTCTAATCCCATAAAATAATACAGGGGCCCCAAGTCTTTGAGAGAAAAGATTTGATTTAGCTGAGAAACAAGCTTATCAACATAATCAGCATTATTCCCAGTTACCAATATATCATCCACATAGATAAGAATGAATATGGTTAAATTAGATGACTGAAGCATAAATAAAGAGATGTCACTTTTCAGGTTTCTGAATCCCCAGTTCATAAGAGTAATCCGCAGGCGATCAAACCAGGCCCTAGGGGCCTGTCGCAGACCATAAATAGCTTTATGTAACTTACAGACGTGATTAGGCTTACCTGGATCAGTGAAGCCCTCGGGTTGAGGCATATATACATCTTCTTTCAAGATTCCGTTCAGAAACGCATTGTTCACGTCCAACAGAATCACATGAATGGTGGTAGACTTGACCACGGGACTGAAAGTTTCGCGAAAATCAACTCCGGGTGTCTGTTGAAAACCTTTGGCGACCAATCGAGCTTTGTATTTGAGAACGGTGCCGTCTGCCTTGTACTTTGTCTTGAAAATCCACTTGTTATCTACCAGTTTTTGATTCGTGAACGGTACTAGTTGCCATGTTTGATTTCGCCACAGAGCTTTAACCTCTTCCTTCATCGCGTTTTGCCATTCTGGCGAGGCGAGGGCTTCTCGAACAGTCTTTGGCTCAGAACTGATTTTCATAGAGAAAGAGCTACGTGCTAACCCGATAAACGGGTATTTGGGCTTCATGACCCCTGCCTTGGCCCGAGTGACCATTGTATGAAGATTGACAGGCCCGGTTGGAATGGTTGACTGTTCTGGGCTCGTTGCTGGTTCCGTTGAACAAGGATTCGTATTGATCAATGGACTAGCCTCGTCTGAGCTGGGTTGACAGATTTCAACATGACTGCCTGGAATGTTGGGCTCCGACGTTTCTACATGATCATCATGGCTAGAGCTCGAGTCTTTGTTTGAATTAACACCAACGATTGACTGCTCCACAGTATTGGGCGATGGTATTTGAATGACGAGTGGAATGGAAGTCAATTGTTCCTGAGTCTTCGGTGTAGGAGTTGATGAGCCAAACCCTGTTTTAAATGGAAAAACAGTAGGGTCAAACACTACATGTCTCGAAGTGTAAATCCGACCTGACTGACTCAGGCATTTGTGACCTTTATGATGAGATGCAGCACCAAGATAAACACAAGGCTGACTGTGAAATTGGAACTTATGATTATTGTAGGGTCAAAGGCATGGATAGCATATACAACCAAACGACTTAAGTTCTGAATAAATTGGCTCTATTTTCTTCAACCGAAACAGGGGCGTGTCGTCGTTCAAAGTTGGAGTAGGTAATTGATTTATCAGAGAGACAACATGTTGGAAGGCATCCACCCAGAATCTCATCGGCACTTGAGCATGAGCTAATAGAGTAAGGCCCATTTTAACCAAGTGTCTGTGTTTTCTCTCAGCTCTGCCGTTCTAAGCTGAGGTGTATGGGCACGTAAATCGCATATTAATCCCAGCTTCCTGAGCAAGTTGAATCAATGGCTTATATTCGCTGCCATTGTCACATTGGACATTCTTAATTTTTAGATCGAATTGATTCTCAACTAATGCTTTGAAAAGTTTGAACACATGCACGGTTTCACTCTTGTTTTTCAGTGGATATAACCACGTGTATCGGCTGAAATCATCGACAAATATGACATAAAATCTATGACCACCAGTGGATATTACAGGTGCAGGGCCCCATAGATCAGTGTGTATTAGTTCAAGTGGTGAAGATGCTTGAGATGCAGAAGTAGAAAAAGGTAGACTCTTAGATTTTCCCATTTGGCAAGCTTCACAAATAGATTGATTACTAAGATCAGTGTCAGATAATTTCTTATTACATTTGTGAAGAATTTGTTTGAGAATTCTTGTACTGGGATGACCTAAGACATGATGCCAGTGACGGAAATCTTCATTGATGGTGTCTTTGTGTATAGCCACATGTGCCTGAGGGACTTCAGTTGCTATTGCATCAATTCTTCTTCCTGTCATTGGATACATTCCTTCCTTTAGGATTCCCTTGAGCAGAGTTTTACCTGTCCTCTTGTCCTTCACATCACAGCTAGAGTCAGAGAAATTCACATAGACAGAGTTATCGCGAATTAATCAATTGACACTCATCAAGTTCTTTGAAGCTGACGGTACACATAATACATTTTTAAGCAATAATTTAGATCGATGGCAGGGAATAGAAGTTGAGCCAATGCCAGTGATTAAACTCTTTTGACCAGTACAGGTGACTATATGCGACTTACCCACTGGTGTAACTTCCTCAAGCTGATCAGAATTTGGGGTAATGTGATAGTTCGCCCCGCTATCCATATACCACGATGGATCTGAAAAATCAGACGAGTTAGCATAAAACGCTTGAGGAGAAGTGAAGTTAGTGGGGCCAGATGAATCGCTACGATAGTAGCAGGTGGCAATTGTATGACCAAGTCGTTGACAGTTTACACAAAACGGTCTGCCGCCTCCTCCACGACGGCCACCATGAAAACGGCCACCGAAACCTTTGTTTCTGGGATTCCGACAGTTGCCACACCATCCACGATTGTTTCCGGTGTCATGACTGGGTTCTTGATGTTGAGCATTGTTGATTGAAGGTTGGATTGTGAGTATGGCGAAGTGATTCAGCTGGTTCAAGCGACTTTCGAAGGACAATAAGGCACCCTGAGCTTCTACCCAGGTGAGATCTGGCTTATCGACAAGCTTAACGATGATGGCATTGTAGTCTGAGTCTAATCCATTGAGAGTGTGTAAGATTAAATCATCCATAGCAACTGGGGCACCAGCCAAGGTAAGTTCATCGGACAGAGTCTTCATCTTGCTCAGATATTCCTCCATTTTCATGGAGTTCTTTCTTGTGTTGTGAAGTTCGTTCCTGACAACCATAACGCGAGCTTTTGTTGCAGCGCATGTGAGGTCTCGGGCGCCGGTCCAGAGATCTTCTGCAGTTTGGCAATGAAGCAGTTGAGAGGCTACGTCTTGGGTCATCGTGTTACGCAGCCAACCGACGAGTAAGCGATCTACTGAAAACCATTCCAGAAAAGCTGGATTCGTTTTGCTGCCTGAAGCACCAGCGACAACCTTCGCCGGAGCTCGATCCTGGCCATTGATGTGACCGTCTAGTTGATTCCCTTCGATGAGTGGCAGGACAATCGATTCCCATACAAGGAAGTTGGTGCGATCCAACTTGACCGCTGAAGTTTGACTGGATGAGCCAAACAAAGTATAGGTCCGGCTGTGGGTGGGAGCACTGGAATCGGCGAAGGTTGCTGTAGACATTATGGCTCTGATACCAAGTCAATAATATAGCAGAATAACAGAAAGGAATATGATAATGGCGCAGTATGCATTACCTCTGGCCTGCTATTGTATTTATATTGAAGAATACACAATTCTAGAATACTGCACACAGGACCACAATCATAACAGATCCTATGAGCACCTGACACGTGTACAATAGAGAATCTTACAGTTACAATGACTCAGCTAATGATTACAACAATGATTATAAAGATGATTATACTCTAACAAACTTCCTTCTTATATTTCTGGGTTTGATGGCAAATGGGATCAAATCAAAGGAGAATAAAAGAAGAGAAAGTGTCGGGGTACGTCATTCTCCAATAGCTGGTCTGCAATGTGAAGAATAAAATTATCCTAACAACAAAGGGGGAAAAAGTTGTTTTTTTGGATAAAGGTAAGAAAACGGATTTATTGATAATCTGATTTATGAAAAAAATGAAATGTGATTTAGATTTATATAAACTTATTTATAATCTGAATTATTTTATATTTGTATTGACTTATTTATAATCTGAATTATTGAAAAATCAAATTGTAAAATATGATTTATATTTAAATTAACATTATTATAAATAACTTTTTATAAAATTGAGACTTATTTAGAATGACAGCAGCGACAACGATAGCATAAGTGATTTTTGAGAGAAAAATTTAGTAAATACTAAAATACATAAATATTACATTAATATCACATGGATCCCATATAATTTTGATCAATAACTGGGTAATATTACATAATTTGGTAGCGTAAAATAAATCCTCTTTAATTCTCTCCTGGATCTCATCACCAAAGATATCGATATGATTGATTTTATGTAGTATTTTGAGCATAAATTAAAATTAAATTTAAAAAAAAGCCAGAATTAAAGGGTCAAGAATCACCGTTTTGGGGGCCGGATGTGTTACTCTCAAGAGACCTAAGAGCCAAAGAAAACATTGGGATATGGATAGCTGGTTTTGAGAGGAGGCGGCATCACTGTTGACATATTCATTCATTGAAAGCAGAGCACCACCATTGAGAACCAGAGAGAGTTGAGGGCAAGTCGTTGGGTGGCTTTTGAAGTTTTCTTCTTCAACCATCGACGGCCATTGGAGTGAGAACAGTAAGAACTCTGGTGTGCCATCTCTTTCCTCTGTTTCTTCTATTTTTTGATTTTCACATGGGGGAAGAGAGAGAGAGTGAGTGAGTGAGTGAGAAACACGGATCTGAAAGGACGAGGAGGCTGTGTCTTTTTTGAAGACAAAACATGAGCTGAACCAAAGAGGAGTGGCTGTTGCAATTGAGAGAAAGGGGTGAGGCTCTATGACAGCGTTATTCTTCTTCCTCCTTGAGAATGCTATTTCAAAGGATGAAATGAAAGGCCTATTAAAATGTCCGGTTGGCCTCCAAAACGCCTTTAAAGCCTGATTGGCCATTTAAAAATTCCAATTGGCCTGTGAATCGGTGTCCCAAATCCTTACTCCACACCATAAGGAGAATTTTGATTTTCCGATACTAAGAAGTTGATCATGATAATCCCTCCAGTCATAACATAGGCATTCATGAGAAATTAAAAAACGTGAAGGTTAACTCATATTAAATATGTCATAAATTATCTAACAAGTAATTTATATCTTAGACGAAGTTATTTTTCTATAAATACCATATATTGGGGTTTTGGAGAGAGTATAAGGCATATCATTTATTGTATTTTTTAAATTTATTCTTATTGATACTCCATCAACAATCATCAAGTGAGGGAAAAAGAGAGTAAATTAAGGAAAATAATTAGATTGTTTTAAGGAAAAAAAACATGTTATATTAATTAATTTAAGTAACTTTTTTAATCTAATTAAATTAAGTAAATGATTCTTGAAACAACCACTATTTAATTAACTGAATTAACCTAATATTAAATAGGTAATTAACTTAATAGTACTTCAAAATTCACGAAAAATTTATAATTTTTAACAGAGTATGAATTATGAGTCATAACGTGACAATATACAATTATCTAGCATAACCAAAAGAAACAGAAGCACTACTTTTAACGGAGTAGTCTAAGCTTCTGAGGCCTCCCCTGATGGAACCGGACGTGAGCTATCACCTGGGAAAAATTTTGTAACCATCAGTCCAGCTCATTACGAATATCAATAAGTGCTAGTGAGGTGCCAAGTGGAATAAAATAAACCAATTCAAATTAAAACAGTTAATCAACATTCTCTTACATAATATCACATTATTTTTAAGTATCACATTGGGTGTCACAATTCTTTTTGAATTTGTTTCCCTGAATACCTCTCATCAATCCAATCGAACCGCCTTATTTCCTCCGACTAGACCCATGGGCTAAGTTACACCCATGTTACTGGTTACTCTAAAAGCTCACTGGTCAAGTGATGAGGACCGGCCAAAATCCTCAAAGCACCTTTCCCAGACCATGGGTCTTTTTCCCTCATTGAACTGGTGGGGTGTCGTAAGCCCTCATTGAACTGTTGGGCTAGTCCCTCATTGAACCATTGGGACAATCTCTCATTGAACTATTTGGATAATAAAAAGCCAACCATCGTACACCAATGGAGGCATCACCACGTGGTGTGAATAACTTTTCATCTTCTCCCAAATTCTTCCCATCCCAAAATTATTATTATAATTAAATAGGGGAATTTCCAGAATATTCACGATATCCATGTCATCATAAATCAGTTCTCAAATCATATAAATGCATATATTTCAACTTATAAAATTCCACAAAGCAGTTTTTATTTAAAATATTCATATTCAGTTCAGAAAACACTCATAAGCAACATATTAATAACATAATAAGTGGAAAGTGGTTATCTCTCGCCAAAGCTAACTATTATACATGACCTCTAATCCGAGAGCTCAACAAACGCCATAAATCAATCTATCACAATCAATTTTCTATTCGTTAATAACTCTTAAAAACTCTACAAAACATAATTATACTAATTTCAATAATAATTCCTTTATTAGTTACTCCCTTTTCCTAATAACAAAATTATTTATTATTATAGTATTTATTCACCATTATTATAAACTAGTCATATTATAATCACTTTAGTGTTTCTAATTAATCCTTGATAAATCTATTTTCACAATTTCAAGTCACTAAGTTGATTCATGTCTGATAAAAATTCCAAAATTTCAAAAGTATAAACATTGTCTAAATCTGGGAATAGAAACTTTCTAATTTTCATAATTTAACTTCAAAAATTCATATCTTGAGTTTTAGACATCAAATTTAGGTGATTCCAAATTCTATGAACTCGTCTAGTTTCTATGAAAATTGGTTTCAATATTTTATCACATGCCATGAATTCTCAAATTTCAAAAATGTGTATATTGTTCAAAATCACTTCCAAAATTGTACCCCAACTTCCGAAATTCATAACTATTTCCATACTTATTGAAATTAGACAAATTACCTATTAAATTAAAGCTCTATGTGTCCACTACAAATCTGGAAAATTTCATCATTTTATAAATTGATTGACTTGGTCAAAAAGTCAACGCCATTTGCTGACTCCAGAAATAACACTAAAACATTTTCAGATTTTGACCTATTTTCCAAAAATCATATATTGAGTTATAGACCTCAGTTTGAGGTGAACCAAAGCTCATTTTAAAGTTTAGCATGTCGACTAAATGTCCATAAAATTTCAGGGTCAAAGAAGGTCATTTACTATATTTTTTCCCTATTTAAAATTCGCTGCCCAGATAAAAATTATCATGTGAACAGTGACATACATGAACTAGTGTTTCTCTTTTCTTTTCCCGCGTTTATTTGTATGTACTCCTTCTGATCCTTATTATAAGGCACCAACTAACAATTCTCACATACCAATACAAACAGTTAAAGTCAATATAGTTGTCATAAAATTTAAGTAATTTTCAATATTACCCCTATTAATTACACTAAATTCTAATATTCTATTAGTTATTACTTTCACCCACTACCTTTATTAACTAAGGGCATACATGGAAAAAGATAATTAATGCTCATTGGGAACAAGCAAGTGCCTTATAAAAATGACCAAATAAACTTATTAGTTGGTGCCTTATAATAAGGACCAGAGAGAGGGAGTATATAGCAGTAAGTATATATATGTGTAAGTTTTCTCTTTCATGCTATATATATATATATATATACCTATCACGCATGACTAAGAGCAATGGAAGTAT
The DNA here is from genome assembly GCA_037074495.1 of Acacia confusa. NCBI lineage: Eukaryota > Viridiplantae > Streptophyta > Magnoliopsida > Fabales > Fabaceae > Acacia > Acacia confusa. Next base: position 26,644,967 of record CM073510.1, read on the forward strand.
ATATATTTATATCTTTAGCATAATAGCAACTTCTCTTTATTCCTCTTTGTTTCTGGAACAAAATATATATGATTTTATGTGCAGATGTGTACTGTGTATATGTATATATTATTCTATGCGCACACAGCAATCCTATATATATACAATTGATTTGCACCCAGCAACGTTTCTCCTTTTCTGAGCTTAGGATACGCACAGGAAAATATATATATATATATATATATATATATATATATAAACACCACCAGGCTTATATGTGCACAGACACGTTTTCATTCTTCTTCCACTTCTCCATATACATAGACACCAACCTAAGGGTATATAAATATATATATATATATATATATATATATCTAAGCTTCTAAAAGTCCCCCCTTGTTTTACGTTTCAATCCAGAAAAACAGAGGTAAAACGTGCGTAAGATTCATCCTTTTCTGTTTTTAGTGCCGAGGAACAGAGAACTGATGCAAGGCATGAAGTTATGTTGCATATATTCATGCAGCAACGTTCCTCTTTCCTCCTTTATGAGCTATATACATACAGCAATCATATATACATATAAAGGACAGAAATCACTTTCAAAGACACACGAAGAACAAAACGCTACAGCCCCTGTTTTCTATGTTTTCAGTTAAGTTTCAGCAAAGCAACGGTTTCCTCACCTATAGCTACAACTCTTGACAGGAAGCTGATGGAACTAGGGGAAGAGAAGCTTGAAAATCACCTTCGCAAATCAAGCTTGGATGATGGGGATGATTGGTTGTTTTTCTCCTCTGTTTTACTGATGCAAGAACAGAGAACTAATGAGCTTCAGTCTCCTCTCTCAACTTCCTCTCTCTTTTCTAAGTTTCTGCCTCCTTTCTTTCGCAACTCTCTCAACTTTCTTGGCTTCAGACTCAGCTCTCTGGCCGAAGGAAAGCACCAGGAATGGAGAACGTATGAGCATCTGTATATATAATACAGGTAAGGTAAGGTCCGGTCCGAGGGAAAAGAACCAGCGAGTAATGACACTGGGCTCGAGGGGGATGGGAAAATCTGATCAAGATCTTACTGGTTTGCTTTTCGCGTGATCATCGCTGCGAGACTGGTTACTCCCCTCTGATTCATCTTTTGCGTGATCTGTCTCTTCCAGTTTGACGAGTTTGACAAGCTAATGGATTTTTTTTTATACAAATAAGTTTTGGAAGGGTTTGACACTCGTCCCCTACCAAGGTCAGAGCACAGCCCCTGACTCTATGAGTACTTACTGGGAACTTACGAGATCGCCTACCGAAGGAGTCCTAACGACGACAGAGGGGATCGAACTCATGACCCAAGAGTTTAGTCATGGATTCCTTACCATCTGTGTCAACTCTCTAGCTAATGGATATTAGAATGTATATTTAAGTTGTGTTTTGGTTATTTGGGTTGGATTGGTACTGGACGCATGGGCGGGTGGAAAGAAAATGAGTCATTGATATTTCTATGGGTTTCTCACGTTGGCTGAAACAAAATGGGCTGGGGAAGTTGTTCTGGGTGGAAGGGATAATGACTCTTTGATGATATTTTGGGCTGGACGTGATGCTGGATCAATTATATTGGGTTTATGTTCATTTCTTATTGATCATATATGTGCATCACGTGCTAATGAGAGTTGGTACAGATGGTAAGGGATCCAAAATTAGGTCTTTGGGTCGTGGGTTTGATCCCCTCTACCGTTGCTGGGACTCTTTTGGTAGGTGATCTTGTAAGTCCCTAGTAAGTGCTCATAGAGCCCGGGGCCGTGCCCTGGCCTTGGTAGGGGACTGGTGTCGAATCCTTCTAAAACTTATATTTATATATATGTGTGTGTGCGCGCGCGCGCATCACGTGGGGTTATGGGTATGGGAAAAAAAATAATAGTAGTAGATTGTATTTATTTTGTTTATAAAAATAAATCCTACAATTCTTTTCCCAAAAAAAATTTCATGGAAATTAGGCCTTAACATCCAATAATAATTAATTTATTTTGGCCATAAAATACTATCTCCAAAATATTCTAGCCAATAATTACTCCCTTAATTATTTGTCTTTAATTTATGGAAAATGCTCATTAAATTCCAATAATTCACTTCATAATTATTATTAGACCAAATTTCCATAATTAATTCTTGATTCCCAAAGCCTAAAATTTGGGATGTTACAATTCTTATATTAAAAATCCGACAGAGTAGTTGGTTTTAGTTATATAGTTTTAAATCATTAGTAGTTGGTTACTTTCATAAAGTCTTGATCTTAGGTTGAAGGACATTCAAAACCAAAAACTTGTTAAAAATGCAAAGATCAATTTTTAATTTCAGACTGAACCTTTATAAAATTATAGGATCAAAAACCAATTATTTCAAACTATATAGGCTAAAAGTAAATTATAATCCAACTATAAAATTAATGATGATATTATTTTTTAAAAAATACAAACCTGATAATGTCATAACTATATCTTCTACTTGGGAACACGTGACAGGGTGAGAGCTAACAGATTTTCATGCATTTTTGAAGTTATTTTTAGTTATATCACAAACAAATTATTTTATCAAAAAAATATTTTTTATTTTTAATGATTATTTTTTAACACTATTTTTAATGATAATTAAAGGAATGTAAAAATAACTCCTTTAAGAGGAGTAATTTATATTCAGCCCAAAAACAATAGGAACAATTTATTAAAAAAAAAAATTATATCAAACTGACATATAATCTAATGATACATAACATATGTTATAATGTCATAGAAGACAACTCCTAATTACTTCAAAAATAATGTCCATGCATATCTTGAGTAATCATCAACTATTACTAGAGTATATAAATTTCCACCAACACTTTTGACTTTAACTGGACCAACTAAATCCATATGCAACAATTGAAGTGGTCTATTAGTTGAAACTTCAGTTTTTGTTTTGAAAAATGATTTAGTTTGCTTTCCTTTTTGACATGCATCACAAATCATATCCTTTTTGAAATCAAGTTTTGGCAAGCCAATAACTAAATCCCTTTTTGATAATTTATCAAGTTGGAACATATTAACATGTGCTAATCGTTTGTGTCACAACCAACTTTCATCTATGTTGCCAATGAAACAATTTCCAGAAGGTAAAGTATTTGAAAAATCAAGAGTATAACAGTTACCTTCCCTTGGAGCCCTGAATAGAGCCTTTGATCTTATAATGTCTAGTGAGAGATCGTCTTTATTAACAATCAAACATTCTTCTGAATTAAAGATAACTAGATTACCTTTATCAGCACTTTGACTTACACTAAGGAGGTTATGGCATAATCCTTCCATAAGGTAGACATCTTTTATAACTTTGCCACCATTGCTACCAATCTCACCAATACCAGCAATTTTTCCAGATTGGTTTCCACCAAAAGTAACTTTGCCACCATCCTTGTGTTTGATTGTTGAAAACTTGGATTGATCTCCTGTCATGTGTCTAGAGCATCCACTATCAATATACCATTTACTGGATTTTGATGCTCTTAGACATACCTGCAAGTTTGGGAAGATCAAGTTTTAGGTACCCATCTTTTCTTAGGTCCTTTTGGGTTAGCTTGCACCTTAGGAAACACATATGTTCCTTTAGGTACCCATTTATAATTTCATACAGGTTTATCTTTCCTTTCTTTCCTATAAAAACATACTGAAGTGGTATGTCCCTTTCTATTGCAATAGTTACAATGTGCAAAAGGATTAGAAGAGTGTACTGATTTTTGAAAATAGTTCAAATATGATTTTTCTCCAAACTTCTTTCTTCCTTTCCTTTTATCAAGATCAGGTCTATAGCTAATTCCAGACCTTTCATTTATAAACCTTTGTTGTTTTAGAATGATATTTAACATCTCACTTCCTTGAGTAAACTTTTGGAGAGTTTTTGTGAGTTCAGTATTATTTCTCTGTAAAGTGCAACAATTTTCACAAATCTTTTCTGTAGGATTTTCGCAAACCTTTTGTAGAAAATGAAGTTTTCTGAGGTTGTTGTTCTAAATCCTTTATTCTTCTTTTCAAAAGCTTAAGTTCTTTAGCAATCCTTCTAAATTCAGAATAAAGACTATTATATTTAGAAAGTAACTCATCAAAGGTTGGTTCAGAATCACTTACCTCTTCATTGTCAGATTCTTCTTGAGCAACTAGACATATGTTTGTTGTTTGCTCTTCATCATCTTCATCTTCATCATCTTCATCTTCATCAGATGAACTTTCTCCCCAAATGGAAGAGATATATGCTTTCTTTTTGAACTGGTTGAATCTGATCTCTTTGCTTTTCAATTGAGGACATTCTGATTTAATGTGGCCAGGCTTATCACATTCATAACATATGATGGGTTTCTTTGGTTCTGAGTTTAAGCCACCTTTATTGTTCTTTCTGAATCCTCGGTTCTTCTTGTAGAATTTTCTTAATTTTCTGACCATCATGCCAAAATCCTCTTCTTCATCTTCATCATTTGATTCATTCGGATCATTGATGGTTTTGAGAGCAATTCCTTTATTTTTACCATCAATTTCATCAAGTCCTTTTCTGAATTTGATTTTTCCTTCATACTCAGACAATCTACCAAAGAGAGCAGCAACTGATGTCATTGATTCACCACGTGCTTCTTCGATGGCTGTCACCTTTGCTTCTCATTCCTTGGTAAGAACATTCAGGATTTTTCTCACTTGAACTCGTTGATCATATTCTTTTCCTAAGGCAGCAAGTTGATTAATCAGATGAATGAATCTCAGCTGGAATTCACCAATGGATTCTCCCGACTTCATACGAAGTAAATCATATTCAGTCATGAGAGTGTTGATTCTATTTTCTTTGATTCTAGCAGTTCCTTCGTGAGCAATCTCCAAGGCCTTCCACATATCTTTTGCAGAAGGTAGAGTACAAATACGAAAGTATTCTCTCTGACTTAGAGCACTTTGAAAGACATGAATGGCCTTACTGTTGAGAGTGACAAGTCTTCTGTTATTCTCAGTATATTCCTCTTCTAGTTTGGGAGTTCTGACTCCATCTTCTATTGAGGTTGGAATATAATCTCCTTTCTCAAACACATTCCATAAACCAAATTCAGTGGCCATGACATAGACTCTAAATTTTGATTTCCAGAATGAATAATGTTCCCCATCAAAACCTGGAGGTCTGTTGATGGAAGCTCCTTCAGGTAGAATTCTCTCCATTAGGATCCTTCTCGGGATGTTAATCCTTTAAGAGAAGACCTTGCTCTGATACCAAATGAAAAAACTAGAGCAAATCACTAAGAGGGGGTGAATTGGGGATTTGAAAAATTCTTTTGCTCAATTCTGGAAATTAATCGCTGGAACAAGGTAATGCAGAGAAGGAGAAGAGAGAACAAGACACAACAAGATTTATACTGGTTCGGTCTAACTCCTTGACCTACGTCCAGTCCCCAGACTCTCTGGGATTTTCCACTATCACTCACAATCAGTTACACACTTTGTACTCGAAAGTTATCTTCTCACTAGGATACACTCCCCCTTACAAGTTGTACACTGATATTCCCAATCTCCAAGTCCCCCGACTTGAGATTCTTACAAACAAGTGATTTTACAGAAACAAACTCTCTCTAAGAGCAGATATTGATAAACACTGAAGCTCTAATCTCTCAAGATATTTTACAGAAGAAAGAATACAAAAATTTGAATATTTGTTCACTGTAAGTATCTTGTCTGTTTCTTCTTCGAATCTGGATTGTATTTATAGTAGTTGAAGATCATTTTGAATGAAGAATGTAGCTGTTGGAAGAGCACTACGAATTTGGCTGTTGAAGCTCCACTTCCAGAAACTAGCTGTTGAGAATCCACTGAAAATATTCTTGATGGATGGATTCTGCTTTTGTTTAATGTGTTGTAGACAATCTTGTTATCTGGAGCTTAATTAATTCGAAGATAATGTTGATTGTCCCTATGTTGGAATGGGTTGTGCTTAAAGGTGTATTTGTTTAATCCAAGTTGGAGCACTTTAAGAAACAACATCTTCTCTCTCTCTTACTTTACAGCTCATCATCTCTTTCTTGATGAAATCCTACATTTAAATATCTGAAACTTGCTAACAAACTGGTTAAAAGACGTTAGGTACAGTAGCAATTAAAGATATGAAGTATTAACAATATTCAAATGGTTTTCGCACTTTCGCGCCATCTGGTTTTACAAGTCTGTGCGTCACAAACTCGAGTTTACAAACCCAAACTCGAGTTTGGAGTTCATCCAGAGAGCAAGTTATTTTGAAAATCTTCCTAAACTCGAGTTGATAAGTGACTGACTCGAGTTTGGTTCTTACAGAGAGGAAAGTCGTGAGTTGCTCTTGGATGAAGTTTTGAAACCATGTCTAAACTCGAGTCATTTAGTGACTGACTCGAGTTTGAAGCTTTTATGAAAATCTTTGAGTTTAAGTTCAGAGCTTCAAAACTGGAGTTTAGAAAATGCAGACTAGAGTTTATAAAACCTGAAATGTTACTTAGTTCTCTGTAAGGTCCAGACTCGAGTTTTGATATACAAAACTCGAGTTTCAGTGTAAACTGAAACTTTTGAAAAATCTTTACAAGTGTAAATTGGAGTTTCCATTTTTCAAACTGGAGTTTTCAAATCAGGCATTAACTCGTAAGCTTTCTGTTTGAACTAAACTCGAGTCACCAAAACCTTGACTCGAGTTTCAGTGAAACTGAAACATTTGAAATACCTTTGTAAGCTCAAACTAGAGTTTTCATTCTCAAGACTGGAGTTTAGAAAAGATGTAATAACTCAAACGTTTTCAGATAGTCATAAACTCGACTCTCCAGAAACCTGACTCGAGTTTCAGTGCATTTTGAAACTTTGAAAAACTTTTATCAAATGAAAACTAGAGTCACTGAAAACTAAACTAGAGTTTACAAATCAATCCACAATACGAGTGTCTCTGTTTATGCCAAACTCGAGTCAACATCACCAGACTCGAGTTTCCAAGTCTTTAATCATTTTAGCTCTTAAACTTTCTTGCAAACTAGAGTTTAGAAAGACTGAAGGTAGAGTTTGAAAACAAATTGAGATTCGAGTGTCACTGCCTTTGATCTAAACTCGAGTTTATAAAACACAGACTCGAGTTTACAACTCTTAGAAACTTTGATTGCTCTCTGTAACTATACAAACTCGAGTTTGCCTATGCAAACTGGAGTTTGGCCTGCTTTGTTAAAAACTGAGCTTCTGTTTATCAAGTCCAAACTCGAGTTTCTATACCAAAACTCGAGTTTTCCTTGAACAGAATGTTTTACAACTTTCCAAAGACAAACTTCAAATTAAGTTTACAATTATCAGTTATCATCAAAACACATAGAGAACTAACAACATATAACCTTAAAATAGGTGCTTGACTTTTTAACTATAGAAACGTATGTACAAGACAGCTCATGGGCATAGGAGAGGGTGTTTTTGTCAATATGAGTTGGATTCAGAGAAATGAAATGGATTATTAATAATACAAATAAATATGAATCAGTAATATTTGTGAGGAATTCTTTGTTAGTCTATTTGCGAGCAAGTAAAAATGATAGGCATGGTTCTTGGTTGTACTAGAAGGGGAACAAAAGAGAAAGATCTTTTTTTTTCCCCTTTGTGCATACAAAACCAACTTGTAGATATGAAGTTTATTGCTGAAAATCAAATTTCTCAGTTTGTTTTTCTCCAATATGTAACAGACATATCATTTACTTGAAGTAAAAGCAATGCAAAAGCTTCAAAAGTACAGGGAAAAAAAACATAAGCCATAAATCAAAGCATATAATTAAGAAGAAGAAGAAAAAGAAGAGACCTGGTTTTGCAAATGACAAATCATAGCACATATCACTGAAAGCATTACCATTAGGAAATGGTAATGCTTATCCCTCAAGCCTTTTGGAAGGTAATCCCTAAAATAAATCATTTCATCATTTGGAGGTGCATGTCGGATGCAGTTTCAACTAAATTCTTTTTGTTCAAAAGGAACTGTGTTGTAACTATTTCACCAAGGTGCCCAATATGTGAGAAGGACGAGGAAACTTTGGAGCATATATTCTTCGCTTGTTCATGGGTTAGAGTGGCTTGGTTTGGTAGCTCTTTATCACTTAGAATGGATAGGTCAGGAACTGTGTGTTTTAAGAAATTGTGGCTTGACTTATTTCTTGAGAACACTAATCTGACTATAACTATAAGTGATATTTCGCTAATAATGTGGACTTTGTGGCTCATTTGGAAAAGCAGGAATGAATTTGTTTTTAGTCATATACAACCTGATCCTAATTTTGTTGTGGAATGTGCCAGGAAGCGGACTAATGAGTAGTGGTCTGCGAATGAGACTGAGAGAAGTCCTGCAGGTACATTTCATAATCCATGAGTAGATCTTGGAGTGCTCCAGCTATGAATTGGCTAAAAATAAACTGTGATGGATCTTTTGATTCTCATTTAAAGGCTGCTGCTATAGGTACTCTGCGTAGGGACCATAATGGAAATGGTGTTGACAAATCTTCCTTCCAGCGTGAGGGCATTGGATTTTTTTTTTTTTTTTTAAATAAAAGATAGTAGCTACTCATGATCATCAATCAGCTTCATTCCAATTCCTTGGTCCAAACATACTCCGTATAAGGAACTTGAGACTTTTTCACATGTCCTGTCAGTTAGCTAGTATTTGTATAATATGGCAGTAGAACCTTCGATCCTAGTATTTGTAAGTTTTTCCTACGCTTTTTGTTCAATTTCTTATTTCCAAACAAATTTTCCTTTTTAAAAACAAAATATTAAAAAAATAATTTGATGATTAATTTTAATTAATTTTTTTTAAAAAAATAGAATTATGTTCTAATTTTTTTTTAAAAAAATAGAACAATTATTTTTTATCCTGTAAAATCATCTTTTCAGGAAAATCAAGTAAAAATTGTAGTCAACTATATCTTTAAACAATTTTTTGTTATCTAATTACGTGTTTGATAATTATTTTATACAAATTTTTTTCCCCTAATATGATGTTTTAGAGCAATCATCCAATCCCAAACAGATTTTTGTTTTTTTCGTTTTTTTAAAATTTTTTGAAAAATTATTTCTAGAATATAGAAACTAAAAATAGAATAAAAAAAGCGGCTAGTTATTTCATCCTTCAACTCTTTTTTAGTTGATATTATCATCCTTAAACTTATTAACTCTGTTGTAACTTAGTCTTTAAAAATTAAAGTGATCATGTCTATGTGTGTCACAAGGATTTGACTTACATCATTTGTAAGCCCAGGTCCGCTATTATCCGCTGCTTCAAACGATGCCGTTTTTGGCTCAAAACACATACCTGGTCTCTCTTTTAAAAAATATATATATTTCAAAATATATCAGGTAGTAAAAAAGACAATTAATGATATTAAATAGTACTAAAAAAATTGTTCATGATCTTGGTACTTGCTAGTGCTAAAATAATATTTTAGGATCCTAAATAATACTAAAAAAATAATTCATGATCTTAAAAAAATTATTTTAGGATCATGAAAAAATATTTCAGGTATTGACTGCTACGAAAAATATAGTCTAGCATATTTTTTCTAGATCTTAAAATAATTTTTTAAGATCATGAATTATTTTTTTCAATACCAATCGTATCCTTTTAGTATCAATCAATACCCTAAAATATTTTTTCAAGATCATAAATAAATTTTCTCAATATTTTAAATTATTTTTTTATTACCTGATAGTGCCTTTTTTTTTTTTTGAAAAGCGACCAAGTATGTGTTTTGCGTAAAATTCAGCAACAGAGCAAAGGATGTAAGCCAAATGTCACAGATGGTGTTAACAAATGGAAAGAGTGAAAATTACGATGCCCTTAGAGGCTTAGACTCCTACTTGAAAAGCATTTAGGTCTCTCTCTTCCTCTTGTAGCAAAGTAATACGAGTACTGCATCCCACGGGAAAACAAAAAAAAAAAAAACAACAACAACGTGATACCAGTATTATTAAAAAATTGAATCAGTTATAACATTCTGATCAATAGTACAAAACTTCAGATATCGATATTGTTGCTGCCTCCACAGACAAGTAAAATACTGAGTCTTAATTTTAGATGATTTGGGAGAGATAACATCTTTGGTTAATTGCCAGAGTTTGAATAGAACAAATAAGAGTTAAGGTGTAAAAATACACATGAGTTTTTTTCCCAGGAGCAAAATTATATATGTGGTTACCATTTTGGTGCAAAAGTCACATCTCACCATTAAGTTATTGTTTACCGCCGTTAAATTACTGTTCACCTCATCTCTTTCCCTCTCATTACGATGAACAGTGACTTAACGTTGGGATGTGACTTTTGCATCAAAATGGTAACCACATATGTATTTTTATTCTTTAAAAAAAGATATATGTATTTTTGCTCATGGAGAAAAAGTTCGTGTATATTTTTGTACCTTAACCTAACAAATAATGTTGTCAAAATAAGAAAAGATGAATCAATATATGAGGCTGCCTTCTTCTTTGGTCTGGACCACTCATCTTCATACATATTCTCTCATTTGTTTTGTGGAGACGCACAACAGACCATAAAGCAATTAATTAATGCACTATAGTGATCGATAACTACACAAGGGGATTATATATTACACATGTTAACAATTTGTAGGTGTATATTATTATCAAGTAGCTAGAGTGACCAAGCCAAGAGAAAGTTTGGTACATGTGTATGAATAACGCGTTTTTATAAGAACATGGCCTTTGAAATTTCGTGATTCTCATTCATTAATGATGACTTTACTCCAAGATGAGGTGATGGGAACATAATCGACCCATTCTTTGTTTGACCGTTAAAATTTTTAAGACATATCACATATTGTTATTTTTTATTTAATTAAGAAAGGGGCAGGAAGCGATAAGAAAAATGACAAACAGAATAGAAATGTATGTGGGGGTGGGTGTTTTGGGGATAAAAAACGATATTGGGGGCCGCGAAATACATGCAAACGATTTAAAAGATATAATTTTTTTATTGGTTTTATTATAGTAATATACTAATATGTATTCGCATGCCGTAGAAAGAACTTGAGACTTTTTGACATGTTGTGTTAGTTAATATTTATGTCATGGTGGCTGATGTATAATATCGTAGTAGAACCTTGGATCCTAGTATTTGTAAGTTTTTCCTAGGCCTTTTGTTCAATTTCATATTTCCAAAACCATTTTTTATTTTTAAAAACAAAATATTAAAAAACTTATTTGATGATTAATTTTAATTAATTTTTTTTAAAAATAGAATTATTGTGTTCTGAAAATTAAAAACAAAAAGTAGAACAATTATTTTTTATTCTGTAAAATCATTTTTTTCAGGAAAATCAAGTAAAATTGTAGAACAACTATATCTTTAAACAAGTTTTTGTTATCTAATTACGTGTTTGATAATTATTTTATACAAAATTTTAGATATATTTTTTTTCTAATATGATGCTTTAGAGCAATCATCCAATTCCAAACAGATTTCTTATTAAAAAAAAACTTTTTTTTAAATTTTTTTTAACACTGTTTTGAAAAATTATTTCAAGAATATAAAAACTAAAAATAGAATCAAATAAGTGGTTAGTTATTTCATACTTCAACTTTTTTTAGTTGATATTATCATCCTTAAGCTTTTTAACTCTGTTGAAACTTAGTCTTTGAAAATCGAAGTGATCATGTCCGTGTGTCACAAGGATTTGGCTTGTGACACATGGACATGATCCCTTTATTAACAAAAATAAAAAATATTTTAGGACATTTCTAAGTAGTAAAAATATAATTCATGATACTAAATAGTATTAAAAAAATTCTTTATAATTTTGAAAAATTATTTTATGATTTTGAAAAAATATTTCAGGGTACTTGCGAGTGATAAAAAGATATTTTAGGATCTTGACTGGTATTGAAAAAATAATTCATGATCTTAAAAAAATTATTTTAGGATTGTGAAAAAATATTTCAGGTATTGACTGCTATTAAAAATATAGTCTAAGATATTTTTTTCCGGATCCCAAAATAATTTTTTAAGATCATGAAGTATTTTTTTCAATATCAATCAGTATCTTTTTAGTACTAGTCAGTAACTTGAAATATTTTTTCAATATCCTAAAATAATTTTTCAAGATGATAAATAATTTTTTCAGAATCTTAAATTATCTTTTATTACCGGATGGTGCCTTGAAATATTTTATTGTTTTTTTTAAAAAAAAAGGAACAAGGTGTGTGTATTATGTAAAAAACGGCGCCGTTTGAAAAAGAGCAAAGGATGTAAGCCGTGTCAAAAATGGTGTTAACAGACTGAAAGAGTGAAAATTACGATGCCCTTAGACACCTACTTAAAAAGCATTCAGGTCTCTCTCTTCCTCTTGTAGCAACGTAATACGAGTATTGCATCCCAAAAAACAAAAAAAACTACGTGATATGAGTATTATTAAAAAAATTGAATCAGTTATAACATTCTGATCCGTAGTACAAAACTTCAGACATCGGTATTGATGCTGTCTCCACTAACAAGTGTATTTGGTATTTTTTATAAGACATTTATTTGTTTTGAATTAGCATTAATTATTTTTTTTATGTATGCCCATAATTAATAAGGGTAGTGAGTGAGAGTAATAATAATATAATATTAGAGTTAATTTAGTGCAATTAATAAAAGTAATATTGAAAATTATTTAAATTTTAGGACAACTTTATTGACTTTAACTACTTTTATTGGTTTGTGAGAATTGTTAGTTGATGCCTTATAATAAGAACCAGAGGGAGTACGTTTTCTGGGACTTGGCTTTCCTCCTATACTCCTTATCATCCTTTTCCCTTCTTTTTCCTTTTCTATCGTTGGATTAAGATCTCAACAGTTCATATTTACCATCTTTTTTTTATCACCATTTTCCCTCATTTTCTCTTGTAATAATATTTTAATCATGTGATAAATCTGAATCGTTGATATTTTAATCCAACGATAGAAAAAAGAAAATGAGGGAAAATGATGGTAAAAGGTATAGAAGAAAAGTCAAATCTTGCTTTCTGACTCAAAATATAGGTACTCCCTCGTATTCTTAATATAATACATACATACCTAATTTGATAAAATTAAGAAAATTAATTAATATGATGTGTACTCTTTCTAATCCTTATTATAAGATATCAACTGTTATTTCTCGTGAATCAAAGAATGGAAGTTAAATCATTAAACTGATAAATGTCTCCAACTTTACCTATATTTTAATGACGTAGATTTAAATGAGTCGGTTAAAAATGAGGGAATAATAGGAAAATAATAATGAATAAGTTAGTTAGAGGAGGTTGGTGCATTATACTCTATCTGATCTTTATTATAAGACACCAATTAATAATTATCATAAATCGATAAAAATAGTTAAAGTCAATAAAGTTATCCTACAATTTAATTAATTTCTCATATTACCCCTAATAATTGTACTAAACTCTAATATTATATTAATTATTACTTTCACCCACTGTCCTTATTAATTATGGGCATACATGAGGGGAAAAACAATTAATACTCCTTGGCAACAAGCAAGTGCTTTATAAAAAAAAACTAAATAAATTTGTTAGTTGGTATCTTATAAAAAGGATTATAAGGAGTAATAAGAACAAAAAAACTATTGGTACTTGGTGCCTTATAATAAGAATTAAATGGAGTATTTTTCTAAAACACTCTAGTCATTTTCCTTAATTATATTCACTCATTCTCTCTTCTTCTTTATTATTGTTGAGAGAGTATCAATAGAAAAATATTGATAAACATGAAAAATGGGTATTATATTTAGGATTAAGATCAACTCCTAAATATATATTTTATTATAGACGGGAAGGAGTGCTAGGTAACTAATTTATGGATATTAAAAAAAGTTAAGTATTTATTTGTTAAAAGAATGTGTTGGTGTTGCATGACTATTAATTATTCAAGTGAAATAACTATTTTATTACAATTCCTTCTTCCTTTATGTTTTTCTTAACATATTAGATTAATTAATTGTCAATTAATTATTGTGGATTTTAAGAAATCTCAAATTTTACGGTCATTGCATGAACCTTACTGAGATGTTGACTATGATCACTGAAAAATCTTCTCATGACTTGTATGTAGTGGCGGACCCAGAAAATAATGGAAGGGGGGCACCAGAAATTTTTTTTTTAAGCAAAGTTTTAAATGCATTAAAAATTTTCTATTAGTTTCTCTTAATAGTCACCATGCCTACTCTTCCTCTTATATGATCATTCCCAATCTCTTTTTTGCCTAAGGATATGGCCACCCACATACCAAAAACACAAAAAGAATGATGCCAGTGTCTAGTTCACTTTCAGAAGATTTCATATTGTCTTACATACTCTCCTCATTAGCACCTTCATCAGCCTTCTTTGTATATGTCTGAACCAACTCAAACATTTTTCTATTAGTTTCTCTTCAATAGTCTCCAAGCCAACTCTTCCTCTTATTTGATCATTCTGAATCTCCTTTTTGCATAAGCATATGGCCCCCCACACGCCAAAAAAACAGAAATAATGTTGCAAGTAAATGGTTCACTTTCAAATGGATGTGGAATCCATTTGGAGAAATGATGACATGCTTTCTTTTGTGGATTCTTGGATTGTTCCAAAAGAAGAGCTGATCTCCTTATCATTTGGAAACTCATGAGAACATTCAGTGACCTCTATGGTATTTTGCGTCTTTCTCATAGCTTCTAGCTCTGTTGAAACCTCTCTCATTGTGAGTCTCTTGAGTAAGCAACATGGGGGTTGAGGAAGCATTTAAAAAAAAAAAAATAGAAACATGTGAAAAAGCAAGGGTGGGCACATGCCCCCCTTTTCTAATACCTCGGTCCGCCTCTGCTTGTATGCTGCATATTTAGATTTAGAAGCAATGGAGAAATTTGCCTTGAACGGTTTTTTTTTTTTTCTCTTTCCTTCTTTATCATGTTTTGACATGTTTCATTATGTCAGTGTGTGTTTGTGAAGGGAAAATCATTGGGCAAAATCCATGATGAATTAGGAAATGGTTCACAGAATAGCCCTTTCATTTCATCCTCAAAATTCACAATCAAAACTCGATCCATGACGAGACCGTATAGAAATGCTGAAGCCATGCTCATCATTCTATTGCCCAAGCCATAAATAGAAGTCCAAACGTACTGTGTAGTTATATTCTGCACTGTGTGCATGCCTTGTTCCTTTTAGTTCTTATCAGCTCTGTCATGGTTTTGTTGTAGAGTTCAGCATGAGGCCCACACCTTTTATGTAGATCTTCGTATTTAAGCTTATTTAATAAATAGTTTTTAATTAAGCATTTTATAAGAAAAACACAAATTTTTTATTAAAAAAATCAGAATAATTTTTATATGTTACCTTATTTTTTATTCTGTAAAATTATTTTTTATTCCCTAAAACCGGATAAAAAGTGGAAAATATCTTTAAATAAACCAGTTTGTTCTCTAATTAAGTGTTTGATAAATATTATAAACATATATTATATATTTTTTATAAAATATTATTTTTGTTTTTTTAGAGCAATCATCCAAACAGATTTTTTATACTCCCTCCGGTCCTAATTATAAGATATATTTAACCGATTTTGGGAAGATTAAGGAGGGGATTTAAATTCGTTAATTTTACTCATTTTCCTAAAATACCTTTATATAAATTTTCAATGACATTAACATACCTCCTTGACCTAGAATCTTCTTTTCCATATTTTCTAATTGAAATGATGGTCTTACTATATATATGTGTGTGTGTGTATGTACACACATATGTATGTATGCGACATACACACACATATATCTACACCCAAAACACACATACACCTCCCGAGGTACACACACATATATCTACACATAAATACAAACTCCCACATCTACCCTCACACACACATGTATACACATATATATACATAAATACACACATACACACAAAAATATATGTGTGTGTGCGCGCGCGTGCGCGTGCAACATATATAGACACACACGTATATACATAAAAACGCGCACACACACACATATAATGCGTGTGTATGTCTATATGTGTGTACATTATATATATATATATATATATATATATATATATATATATATATATATAGGTAAATTAACGTCAACTCATCGATAAACAAATTAAAATCCAATAATTTAAGAGTTTTATAGACTGGAAAGTTATATGCACCTAAATGCATATACTTATCAAAAACCAAACACATTTAAAAGAATAAAATAGGAGTGTTTTAGGAAAAATTAAAAAAAAAAATTTTGTCTTATAATTAGGACCAAAACTAACTCTCAAATGTTGTCCTATAATTAGAACCGGACGGAGTATTAAAAATTGTTTTGAAAAACAATTTCATAAAGCCATTCTAAGATAATTAAAAACTAAGACAGTATAACAAATGCGCGCCTTCGTCATTTCGTACTTCAACTCTTAACTCCATTCAGTGCTCTCCTCTGTTTAAATCCTCACGGTTATTAAATAATCAAACTGATGGTGTCACAAATGTTGTTGACAAACAGAAAAAGTGAAAATTACGTAGCCATTAGACATAACGGACCCATTTTAGGTGTCACCAAAGAAATTTTGCCTTCTTGGTCGAAATAACAAAAGATGAATCAATATGGGAGTCTTCTTCCTTCTTCTTTGTTTTGTAAAGTTTGTGATGTTGAAAATTCAAATCCCAGACAAGACGCACGCACAGACCACAAAGTTAGACTCGCAATTCATAGTGATCGAAAACGTACACAAGGCAGGTCATATTACACGTGGGAACAATTTATAGGTGCATATCACTATCAACTCCAGCTTTGTCTCTATGTAACACAGAAATAAAGAATATGTTTCCCTACTTAATTTATACATGCAGATTTAATTTTTTAATTTTTTATTTTTAAAAAATAACTATTTTAATGGATAGATAATATGAAATAAAGATAATTTCTCAATTAACACATTATTAAAAATAATTTTTTTATTTAAAAATTAACAGTTGAAAAAAAATTAAATCTAAATACCATTCAGATTTAGAAAAACTCTCCCTGCTCATCTTTGTATCTAATTCCGATATGGAGATGCGGACATGGAACTTCAGTTTCTGCTGAGTGAGGACATGTTTTTTTACGTAAATGACGCGTCTATCAAGCTTATTGGTGGGCCCCTGAGAAGAAGCTCGTGAACTCATGTATTGACTGACGACTCCATCAGGACACATATCGAAGTTGCGGGGAGAAAACATAAAGTACGAGTACCCTGTGAGTAAAGAAACAGAGACAAAGACACCTCTTTTATATTTACTTAAAATAAACTGAGGTCAATCCAATATTAAACTGGTCATAATTAAAATAATATATTTACTTAAAGTATATAAAATATTCTTATATACTGTATCTTTGAAGAGTAATGTCTAAATATAAAAAGCATTAATCCATGAATAAATAGAATATTTGTGTATATCAGTCAAGGCAGTTTAAACTGTGAAATCATATTCCATGGTGGCTAAGTGCATCCTTGGGAAACACGATGTTTGTTTAATTTTCTCAAAATATAATATCAAACAAAATTATGATGTAAATAACAAGTAATTAATAGCTACTCAAGATCATTAACCAGTTTCATTCCAATTCCTTGGTCCAAACATGCTCTTGTATAAGGAAAAGCTTTAACATTTTTGTCCATAGGCTTTGCCACACAGTCATGCTTGGGAGGAGAATGAAAACATGGCTCCATGGAGAAATCAAGTGCACAAGGAGGATCTGGGATGTTAGTCTCCATTAACTTGTGAAGAATCAACGGCTTCAAACATCCCAAACCTTGAGCTACATACCCAAAAGATATAGAACTAGTCACCAACACATGTACAGATACTAAGCATATATATTTCAATCAAAGCCTTTATATTGTGCATCTTGTCATTAAACTTATGTTCCTCTTCACAACTTGGTTGATAAACTCCTCTTGCGTCCCCATTAACAGTCAGTTTTTACAAACACATTGCATTATATTCTTGCTAAAATATAAATACAAAGATGTTACCAGAATATATTTTGTTTATTTTTTCCTTGGAGAAGAAGTTACTGAATCTATCAGGTCCAGTTCAGGAAATATCTTGTTCTTTAGGGTGCATCTTACTATTTAATCCATTGTTTCTTGATTTGTGGAGAGATCAGGATATACTATAATTTGGAGACCAATTCTCTCATCCGCCCTAGCCTTGTATGCTTGATAGAATCTGCTTATAATTCCCCATGCCTGATTTGCAGGTAGAAATAAGTATCATCCCAAGTGGTGAAAAACAGTCTTTATCAAGGAAAATTTTGCTCGATTCTTGAGTAAAAGATGGTACTATGAGTAGAGAAGGTATGATCTTACCTTAATGTCAATTAACTGGAAAACCTTACTGAGATGTTGAATATGATCACAGTGAAAAAACTTTTTCATGATCATCACTGGTTCGCTGCAAATTTAGATGTAGAACCAATAGAAAAATCTTTCTTGAACTGTCCCACCCCCGCTCCCCCCCCCCCCCCCCCCAAAAAAAAAACCTTCTCTATCATGTTCAGATATGTTTCAATATGTTCTGGCCTGTTTATGAAAGGAAAATCTTTTGGCAAAATCCATGATGAATTAGGAAATGGTTCACACAATACTACTCCGGTTTTATTTATAAGTCTTTTTGAACTAAATCACACATAATAAGGAAAGATAATTAACTCAATGATTATGGAATAAATTTTCAACTGTACCCTCATTTATGAATGAATGTCTTTCAACTCTTTATTCTCTCTCTAATTTCATTGGTACAATTAATGTAGGCAAAATTATCACAATCTCATGTATTACTTAAAAAGATGACTTATAAATAGGACCAAATTTTTTAGTCAAAAGAAATTTATAAATAGGATCAAAGTGGTAAGTCTTTCATTCCATCCTCAAAATCCACCATTAGAACTCGATCTGTAAGGAGAGCATATAGGAATGCTGAAGCCACACAATGTAGTTACATTCTGCAGACTGTGCCTTGCTCCTAGTGAGCCTTATCAACTCTTTCATGGTTTTCTTTACAGCCGGGAACCAAGGCGGGCCTGACCCTATAGGGTTGGCCCATAAAGGGCCAAGGCCTAATAAGGCAGGCCTTACAGGGTCTGAAATAAAAAAAGCATATGTTTTTCCAAGCTCATCCCGAGAGCGCCAGGGCCAGGGCTAACCCTATAGGACCCGAAGGTTATTATTTCAAATTTTAATTATTTTTCCTCCGTTTTTTTAAAGAAATAACTACTAAATTACAACAATTAAAGTTTTAATTTATCAAATAAATGTTATCAATTTTAATATCCAAACAACACAAATCATCTAATAAATAATTATATTAACTAATTAGTAATCAAAAGCAAATTATTATCAATAAATAACTCACATAAAACATAAGAAGCATACCACTAAGTAACATTAGTACAATGACTATTATTGTCATCTTCTTTGCCACTATCATCAATTTCAAAGACATTTAATTGTGTTTCAATTTGAGTAGTAAAATCTGTTTCATGAGTAAGAATATCATGAATTTCTTTTTTCACATTATGAACACATCTATTAAAATAGTCGACCCGAGGCCCTACAGGGCTTATTTCATTTAACTCTTCTAATTTTCAAACCTTGCCCTTGAAGGGCCAAGGCCTAAAAGGGCCGGCTCGACGGGTTTGATCCGATTTTCCAACTCTAATTTTTTTGTAGAGTCTAGTATGAAGATCTTCGTATTTAGGCCTTGTTTAATTTCCTATTTTAAAAATTTTTTAGAATAAAAAATTAAAAAAAAAATTCAGTAATTATTTTTTAATTAAGCATTGTTAAGAAAAATAATTTTTTTTTTATAAATATCAGAATAAATTTTATATGTTACCTTATTTTTTTAATTCTGTAAAATTATTTTTCATTCTCTAAAATCGGATAAAAAGTGAAAAATAACCCTATCTTTAAATAAGCCAATTTGTTCTCTAATTAAGCGTTTGATAAATATTCTAAACATATTTCTATACTGGTTTTTCCTAAAATATGTTTTTTTTTTTTAAGAAAAATCATCTAAACAGATTTTGTTTTTTTTATTATAACTTGGTGCGGAAAACAATTTTATAAAGCCATTCGAAGATCATCAAAAACTAAAAACAGAATAGCAGATGCCTTAGTCATTTCGTACTCGAACTTTTTTAACTCCACTCAGTCCTCTCCTCTGTTTAAATCCTCGCCGTTATTAGATAATCAAACTGATGTTGTGGCAAATGTTGTTAACAAACGTTGACCGTTAGACATGACGGGGTTGTCACCAAAGAAATTTTGCATTCTTGGTCAAAATAACAAAAGATCAATCAATACTATAAAAGTATACTTAATATGTCTCATTTACCGTTCAAATGAGATGACGGTTTATATTTAGTTTATTTTAGCTACTGATTTTTTAACGGAAAAAAATTATTTTTTAACAAATTGTTCAAATAAGATCTGGACGGTCTAGATTTAGTTTTTTTAGTCAGTAATTTTTAAATGAAAAAATCATTTTTTAAAATATGTTAGCTAAGAAAGTCCAAATGAAATCTAGATAGTTCAGATTTAGTTTTTTCGGCTAGTTATTTTTAAGTGAAAAAAATTATTTTTTTAAAAAATATTAGCTAAGAAATTATCTTTATTTTATATTATATTCTTTACCTATTAAAAAATATATTTTTTTTAAAAAAAGTGAAACTTCCCTTTCAAAACGTACACAAGGGTTATATTACACGTGTAAACAATTTATAGATGCATATATCACTATCTACTCCAGCTTTGTGTTTATGTAACACAGAAAAAAGATGTGGACATGGAGCTTCAGTTTCTACTGAGTGATGAGGACATCTGCTCCTTAAATGACGCGTTTATGAAGAAGACTGGGGGCCTGTTTGGGTTAGCGATGAGAGTGGTGACTTATTTCCTACTTGACTTTTTTAGAAGCCCAGTAGAAAAAAATCAAGTTGTAAATATGATTTGTATTTGGATTGATGATGGTAGAAGTGGCGGTACTCACATCAAAAAACTGAGAGCTTTTTGGAAAAAGCTACCCATGAAGCTTTTTCCTTAACTGGATTTTAGAAGCTCTTTTTTTTAAAAAAAACTCAGTAAACTTAAAGCTCAACACAAACACTCCATTTAATATTTTCTTTTCCTACAGGAAACTTTTTTCTAACCTTAAGATACTAAAGCTTTATCCAAATAGGGCCTAGATCATTAGAGGGCCTTTGAGAATCTCGTGAACTCATGCATTCACTTGTATAAAATGAAACATAATAGCCAAGGAGAGTTGACATAGATGATAAGAGATCCAGGATTAATCCCTTGGGATGTGAGTTCGATCCCCTCTGTCGTTGCTGAGACTCCTTTGGTAGGCGATCTCGTAAGTTCTCAGTAAGTGCTCATAGAGCCCGGGGCCGTGCCCTGACCTTGGTGGGGGACTGGTGTCGAACCCCTCCAAAACTTTTTTTTATATATAAAAAAAAATGAAACATAATAGTAGTACGCAACTTGTAAGTCAAGCAATAGAGACAAAGAGACCTCGTGACTTGTATATAAAGAGGAAGCTAAGCTATGCATTTCACATGTGAAGCTGGGGAGTATGATAAAAATGGAAGTGGGGAGGTTGTGGGTATTGGTGGTGAGTTTTATGGTTTTGGTTCAAACACTGGGAATCAAATGTTGCGTGAGACAAGAGAGGGAAGCACTTCTTAATATAAAGACATATTTTCTTACAAAATACAATGACACTGTGGTGGAGAAGCGTCTATCGTTCTGGGTTACTGATGATCTAAACAGTGATTGTTGTAGGTGGAATCGAGTCAAGTGCCATCCTTCGGGTTGGGTTTCCAAGCTTTCACTTCAAGCTCTTAATTACAAGCATCTTATTAAAAAAGAAACTTATGCTAATGTTGGCATAGATTTCTCAATGTTCCAAAACTTCAAGGAGCTTACAAGCCTCAACCTCTCCTACGGCGGATTTTAAGAGTTTGGAAAACACAGCAGGTTTGTGTTACTTTGGATTAGCTAATGTTAAATTATTTTATGTTATAGAGGTTTTTGTTTGAATCATTTTCTCTATTAATTTGTGGGGTAAGACTGTGCACATCTGACTCTCTCCAAACTTCATTTGGTGAGACCCTTATGCATTGGGCTACCGGTCAGCCTTTTAGTCTTTCAACATAGAGCTAATTAGTTGTTAATTTTTAATCAAGTACGCTTTAATTTCCAATTCTTAATATAGGTGTAAGGTAAATAATTTAAAAAAATTAAAAAATTAGTTAAATTATTTATTTGTAAAAAGAATGTGTTGGGTTTCCTTAAGATACTCCTTTAATCATTTGTAATTGACACTATCCCATATGGAAACCCTTTTTCAATATGTGGCGATTGAAGCACAAGTGGTTAATAGAATCTGTTCTTCCGAATCCCCCATGACTACTAGCTAGAGAAATCCCTTTCTGCCCTTGGGCAATGTCAATAGAGAGAATTAGTTTATATATATATATATATATATATATATATATATATATATATATATATATATATATATATATTAATTACCCACAGGCCTAACTGCTTTGTAAATCTGGAAGTTTGATATATATGTGAAAACAAAAGTTTACTTACTAGTAAATGGGAAAGAGAAAATAATTGTAATTCTCCCATGCTAATCAGTCTCAACAAATAATTGTGCAAGTGGCTCTATTCTTAACCAGTATTAAGTATGGTGAATCGTGGAGTGTCTTCCCTAGCTGCTTACCACTTTGGATACCAAAAGAGAAAATTGTTTCTTTACTGAATCTGAGGAAGTCAAGCTTTGATAAGAAATTCAAATACTTTAAAGCTTGTTCAGCCTGGATTCTCGGTGGTCCCAAAAGGGGAAAAACACCTTTTGTATTTCTCTTTATATTTCAAAGTGTCTGGTTATGAAATCTGTGTCAATTAAATACATATAACCAATTGTGAAGTGAATTCTAGATTTTGTTTTCATCATTAATAAATAGGATATAATTTTATATATTTCTTTGTTCTTCGATATAATACATATTTATCTAATTAGATTAGATTGAGGAAGTTAACTAGTTAAGTTAGTTAGTATATCATGTATTTTCTAAATCACCCTAGTTATTTTCCTTAATTCCCTTGTTTCCTCTCCTCCTTGATTATTGATGAGGGAGCATCAATAGAGGTAAATTAAGAAATGATTGACAAACATAAAAAACATGTCTTATATCTAAGATCATGATCAACTCCTTAAACAAGTCTTATATCAAAGACCGGAATGAGTAGTTTAAATTTATGCTACAATTCATATACCATTGTTTATTCTTAATGTATACCCACAGATATCCTGTACGTATAATAGATGTCCACAATATATAGGAGAGTATATATTGGACTGAAATGTATAAGACATGTTTTCCAAGTCTAATAGATTTTTTTTTTTTGGACTGAAATGTATAGGAGAGTATTACTTGTCCTGTACCAGAAGCTTTGCTCTCAATATGGGAAATCTCTGTGTATTCCTCACTGAATGAAATCACAAGGGCTCGATTGGTACGCAAAACAAGTGGGAGGGGAAGGAAAGATGAGTAAGTTCTTTTATTTGATGCATTTTTTGTGTCCAATCTTCCTAGAAACTCAAGTTTCCAAGCCCACGACAAGTCCACCAATTTCCCTTTCAAAGTGGGAAGATAAAATCCGACCAAAATTGATGGGAACTCAAGTTCCCATGTAAACAATGATACTTTCAAAGATATTTACCCTTTAGAAAATATTTTTTTCTATAACACAAGAAAATATGATAAAATTTGAATTTATTCGATAAATTCAAACTTATGCGTGCGATAAATTCGAATTTATACGATAAGTTGGAACTTGGAGGAAAAATATTTTAGACAAGTTCAAACTTGGCAGGAAAATATTTTAGACAAATTCAAACTTAACGCGGAAGTATATTTTAGACAAATTTGAACTTGATAAAAGGATTTTTTTTAAAAAAAATTATATTTTTCCTTTTCATTTTAAATTAATTACTTTTGAGAATAAAATAGGTATTTTCTCATTCTTTACCAACCGTCGCCCCTTTATTTTCTTTCTATCAAACAACTCATTTTCCCTTATCCCTAAAAAATCTTCCCTTTTCTTCCTTTCCGTCCTCTAAGTTCATTTCTCTTATCAAATCCTCCCCATACCAAATGAGCCCTTAGTTCTTCTATCAATACTCGCTAGATTGGTTTATGCATCTCTATGTACAGTATAACTAATGACATTAATATGCATATTTTGAATTAGGAAAATATTAGTAAACCCCATTGGAGCCATTTTATTTCACTCAACCCCAAAGAATTTTGAAACTTCACTAAACCCCATGGACTAAAATTAAATTAAAATTTATGGGTGGAAAGATAATGAAGTCCTTATTTTATTTTCTTTTAAAAAAGATTCTATGTTCATTAGAGTTCCAGTCATCTGAAATTTATTTGTCATTTATTCATGAAGAGGTGCAAATTTATAATAGTACTTGTTCAATTAATGTTGTTCATATGTCTAATGCATTTGTTCATGAGGAATTGGACATTGGCTTATGAGACTTGTTGAACAACAAAAATTGAAAGTGTCATCTCTAAATGTGTTATAGTAGAATAAACATATGAAAACCATAAATTAATTTCCAGTGGCTAGATTGAGCTCTAATCGCTCGGACGGTGCCGAAGCTTCGATGGCCAGCTATTGGCTAAGTGGCTACCAGTGACCGGTTGTAGGAGCTCCAATAATAATTGAATCTTTTATAAGAAAATAAATTGAAGGTATCATTAACTTTTCACATACAATACTTAATTTCATTTGGTCTATGGGGTGTATTACAGTTTCAAAATTATTTGAGGTTTGGCTGAAATAAAATTGCTGCTATGAGGCTTAAATGAAAATTTTCCCTTTTTAATTTGTTCGTTGTTATTCTTCTTTTTTTCCCCCTTTTTGGTTTTCCAAAATTTTATTTGAACAAACCAAATTTGCATCTATCCGATTACAAGGCCAATAAATGAGCCAATAAAATTTGCATTAATTCAGTTCCTTGGATACAGTTATGGGTAATCTAAGCAACTTGGAAGTCCTTGCATTACACAACAACGACCTTGGGGGAACTCTGCCATTACAAGGTAAGCAGATGTCATCAGATTCATATCCTACGACAATATTATTTTAGTTTCTACTTCATTTATATATGTATATTAACAACACTTGAGTACTTTTGGCCATAGAAATATGCAAACTAAAGAAGATACGTGTGCTGGATCTTAGTGGCAATAGATTCAATGGTTCCTTGCACAAGTACTTGGCTAACTTGACATCTCTTCAAGCTCTTGATCTCTCTTATAATGTTCTATCTGGGGAAATACCAGCATCTGCCATAGCCAGCCTCACATCTCTTGAATACTTTTCTGCTATGAATAACAATTTCAAAGGCATATTCCCTTTAAGTTCCTTCACCAATAATTCACGCCTTAAGGTACTTTCACTTCGAATGGATACAAATGAGTTTCAAGTGGACACTGAGAGTGAAGTTGTTCCTTTATTTCAATTGGAACTTTTGAACTTGGCAAATTGCAAAGTGAACGCACCCAGTGGAACCTTCCCCTCCCTTCTACTATATCAGCATGAGTTGCACTATATTGACCTCTCAAATAATGATTTGGTTGGAGTGTTCAAGTTGGTTGCTTCTCAACAACACAAAACTTAGGTCTCTGAAATTGCATCATAACAAGTTTACAGGAACATTTGAGTTCCCAACCGACGTAGGTAAACCTCCTCCACACCCCTTGATTACTTTGCAGCTATTTGACAACCAAATGGAGGGTAAATTGCCCATAAATATTGGTCTAATATTCCCAAATTTGGAAGATTTATCTGTTTCAGGAAATGGACTTAATGGCTGTATTCCTCCATCAATAGGAAACATGTCCAAGTTGTTTCGTTTGGACTTAAGCAGAAACAAATTTTCTGGCCAAGTTCCTGAGTCTTTGTGGACAGGCTGTGCTTCATTAGCAGGCTTGATTTTATCACATAATAACTTGCAGGGAAAGTTACTTCCTTCTCACAAGAACTCTTCCTCTTTGCGATTGTTGTTCTTGGACAACAACTTCCTCAGTGGGACATTAGATCATGACATATGGCACCTCCCATGTCTTAATATGTTAGATATCTCTAACAACAATTTCTGGGGTATGGTTCCTACTTTCATCACAAACTCTTCTTTTTTAGGCCTGGTAGAGTTGTCAAGAAATAATTTTATGGGTACACTATCTAGAGAGCTTTGCAAACATGATTTTTGGTTTTTGCACCTCTCTCATAATAAACTCTGGGGTTCAATACCAGCTTGTTATTTCAATAACTCATGGTCATCTCTACAACTAAAAGGAAATAGCCTTGAAGGCTCCATTCCTACATTCATGGGACCTAGTGACTTATCAACATTTGATTTGCGGGATAGCAAGTTATCTGGAGTTATTTCAGACTCGATTGTGAAGGTGAAATTCTTAAGCTCTCTTCTATTAGGAGGTAATAAGTTACATGGGGAACTTCCTAACCAGTTGTGCCAACTAAAGGCCATCAAATTTTTGGACCTGTCAAGTAATCACTTCACTGGAAATATTCTTGCTTGCTTCTACAATTTCTCACTTGGAGAATGGGGAGATACACCTGATGGTATTGCACCATTATTACATTATTCAACCGAGTTGTATTATTATAGCCCTCTTCATTTGGAACTATTTTTTTCACGAGATGGAAATTCTGGTTATACAGACCTTGAAATAAATTGTGTGACAAAAAACTTGGATCTTCCGTACAATGGATACATTTTGAGCCATATGTCTGGAATAGATTTATCAAGTAATAAGTTAACTGGAAAAATCCCTCAGGAGATTGGACACCTACAATTCCTTCGTGCATTGAACTTATCTCACAATCATTTGAATGGATCAATACCAAAAAGTTTCCACAACCTTTCAGTTATTGAGAGCATAGACCTTTCGAACAATAACTTGAATGGAGAAATCCCTATTGAGTTACAGGACTTGTACTCTCTTGCTGTATTCAACGTGTCCTACAACAATTTGTCAGGTAAAGTGCCTAATGGGGCACAATTTTCAAGTTTTGATGACAGTTGCTTTAAAGGAAACATATATCTCATTCGGAACAATAGCAATAAAGGTAACTCTGCACATGTTCCACCAACTCCTGTCAGCAATGACACAGAGGAAGATGAATCTGTCATAGATTTTACTTCCTTTATTTGGAGTTTTTTTGCATGTTATGTTGCGGTGTTGGTTATTATGGCAACGGTTCTTTGGATCAACCCATACTGGCGACGATTGTGGTTTTACTACATTGAAACATGCCTTTATAGATGTTTGTATCCATATCTTAAGGATGCATTCTGGTAGAATTTGCAAGAGTTTGAATAAATTGCACAACCCTAGACTTGTTGACTTGTGCTACAGGTGAACACGTATGTCACTTCACCGTTTTGTAAACCTATGTTGTTGCATTATAATTACATGTAATGTTTTCTAAATACTTTATTATGTTGTGAATTGTTTAAACATATAATGTATTGTTATGCTATTCAAATTGGGATTTACTCTGGTAGA
Organism: Acacia confusa; assembly: GCA_037074495.1. Classification (NCBI taxonomy): domain Eukaryota; kingdom Viridiplantae; phylum Streptophyta; class Magnoliopsida; order Fabales; family Fabaceae; genus Acacia; species Acacia confusa. The sequence goes on from CM073510.1 coordinate 26,672,648, forward strand.
AGGCACCAAATTCTCCATGGTAGCCAACAAACATTTTAGTAGAACCTTGGATCCAATATTTTTAAGTTTTTCATGGTTTCCCTGTAAGCCTTGCTCAAGGTTTACAATGTAACTTCTATGATATTAATTTTCTCAAAGGTGAAAGTTTATATGATATGTGCATGATTTTACATATTTGCCAAGGTTGCAAATGAAGCATCTTTCAAGTAAGATTAACAAAACACACCAGTATACGAACAAACATACTAAGAGCACTAAAAATATTTGATCAAGTCAAAAACCTTAGTTCAAGAAACTCACTAAAAACAGATGTCTTTACCCATGGCTATATTAGTACACCCTTTAAACATGGCGTTACAACATATAACCTCTTAAACTTGGTTTTAATTTCATATTTTTATTCAGTATGTGTGTGTGTGTCTATATATATATATATATATATATATATATATATATATATATATATATAAAGTGTGTTCCAAAATGTGAAAAAACAAGGTAGTTCCAAATGTGAAATCACCTTTCATGATGGCTAAGTGATTTATTGAGCAAAAAGATGTTTTCTGGATTTCATCAACATATATTATCAAACAAAATTATGATATAAATAAAACATAATAGCTACTCATCATCATTAACTAGCTTCATTCCAATTCCTTGATCCAAATATTCTCTCGTATAACAAAAAGCTTTCCCATTTTTATCCATAGGCCTTACTAAGGCAATCATGCTCAGGGGGATAATGAAAACTTGGCTCCATGGAGAAGTCTCTCGCACAAGGAGGATCTGGGATGTTAGTGTCTATTAACTTGTCAAGAATCAACGGCTTCAAGCCTCCCAAACCTTGAGCTACATACTCAAAAGAAGATATAGAACTAGTCACCAACAGATCACACATACTAAGCATATATATTTCAGTCAAAGCCTTTATATTGTGCATATTGTCATTGAACTTATGTTCCTCTTCATGACTGGGCTGATAAACTCCTATTATGTCCCCAATAACAATCAGTTTTTTCAAATACTTCATTATTAAATTCTCGTTGAAATATGAATACAAAGATGTCATCAGAACAGATTTTGTTTGCCTTTTCTTTGGAGAAGAAGTTATCGAATCTCTCAGGTCTAGTTCAGGCAATACCTTTTTCTTTTGGGTACATCTTAATATTTGATCCATTTTGGCTTGATTTGTAGAAAGGTCGGGATATACTCTAATTTGGAGACCAAATGCTCTCATCTACTCTGGCCATGTATGCCTCATAGAATCTTTTTATTATTCCCCATGCTTGATTTGAAGGTAGAAATAAGTATTGTCCCAAGAAGTAAAAAGCAGTGTCTTTATCAGGGAAAATTTTGCTTAATTCTTGGCTAAAAGTGTTGCGATTCGTATATGTAGCGGAATGAAATTTATCCAATAAATTACAAATCCCAAGAAGAGGATCTATCAACAGTGTTTAAATCAAGTTAGTAATTAAGAACTGTACCTAAGCGAACTCGTGTGCGTGCTTTGCAAACTCGTGGGCTAACACCTTATTGGTCTATTAATCTCTAAGAGCCGACTCTACGAATCCACTCTCTCTACTGTTATCTACACCGAATAGCACTCCAACACGAATGTGCAAGCGTGCTAGCTTTTGCCTCACGTCTCTCTTCTAGGGTTCTTTTGTGGCTCTTCAACTCTCTCTTGTGTGTGTGTGTAATCAAATTACTCACAGACTAAGGGTATTTATAACCATAATGGGCTGCATTAAATATTCAAAATGAATCTTATTAATTTTGAAATTTAATTGGAAATTAAATCTGTCAAACCGATTCAATCCAATCTATTTATTTAATGTGAATTAAAAGCCAGCTGATTTGATTTATCTTCATAAATCAAATCTGAGATATGATATCTATCTTCATAAATCAAATTATTGATTTATCATCATAAATCAAATCTGAATTATGATATCTCAATTAGTTTGAATGATTAGCCCCTCGGGCATAATTTCCAACAGACTCCCACTTGCACTAGGTGCAATCATTATATATATATCCTCCCTAGATAAAACGTTGTATTCATTGAATTTTAGACATATTTTAGATTCAATGAATTCGAACTTTATAGCTCGTGTTAGGTTATTCTTGTGTGCGACCCTGTAGGCTCAAGAATGAAGCATGGATAGAGTCATCCTCCCGTTCTTGACCATTACTTTCTCGATTCTTGAGTAGTCTAATAATTGAAATGGAAACTCTTTTCCATCATAGTATGGTCATACATTTCTTAGACTCACTCATCGAGGGGCCTAGTATTATCTTTCTACAAATGTGAGGGGAAAATTCCATCTTAACCAATCATATTCCTCTACATGAAAACCACTAATCCTGATCGAAGCCTTTATCATCACTCAATCAAAGGTGACTTTTGACTAGATCAAAGATCAACGACTCCCATGTAGGAATCCATGATGATCTCAGGTCAAAGGGCATTGTGACGTGGTTATACATGAGAAAAACTTATGACTTAATCCATGCAGCTTTCTCATAGTGTTCGGTCCAGTACCTTGTACTATTACAAGTTCCTAAGACTTTGATTCGTATCTCTGTATCTTATCGAAGTCATACTGGTCTTATTTCATCTTTGCTTCCGCATAGATGATCGACTAGGGATATTTAGGACAATCTTTAAGATACATTCAACAATATAGTCATCATAATAAACATGCAAATGATATGATAACAAAATGAAGAAATACTTTAAATAACAATAATGTTTAAAGTACAATGATTAACTTTTCCAATAGAAGACTCCCACTTGCACTAGGTACAATCATTGATTTCCCTAATTCCCTTTATCCTTACATGACGTTCATGTACTATCTGTGCAAGCGGCTTAGTAAGAGGATCAGCAACATTGTATTCTCCCGGTACTTTGCATATTTTTATGTCACCTCTATCATTGATTTCTCTGATAAGATGAAAACACCTGAGTATATGCTTGGTCCTTTGATGTGACTTAGGTTCTTTAGCTTGCGCAATAGCCTCGCTGTAGTCACAGAACAGGTTTATTGGATTTGAGTTGGAAGGAACCACCCCTAGTTCAATAATGAACTTTCTAATCCAAATGACTTCCTTAACTGTATCCGATGATGCTATATATTGAGTTTCCATTGTAGAATTTGCTACAGTGCTCTGCTTAGAGCTGTTCCAGCTTACCGCACCACCATTTAAAAGGAATACATATCCAGATTGCGATCTTAGATCATCTTGGTCAGTTTCGAAACTCGCATCTGTGTAACCAGCCACATAGAGCTCATCACCAATCCACCATATACTAAGAATAAGTCATTTGTTCTTCTTAAGTACATTAGGATATTCTTGACAATAGTCCAATGACTCTCACCGGGATCTTATTGATATCTACTGGTCATACTTAAGGCAAATGAGACATCTGATTAAGTACATAACATGACATACATGATAGATCCAATGACAGAGGCATATGGAATCTTACTCATGCGATCTCTTTGATTAGGTGTACTAGGACACTGATCTTTACCGAGATGGATGCCATGAGACATGGGCATATAACCCCTTTTTGAATCCTGCATACTGAATTTATGCAGTATCTTGTCTATGTATGTGCTCTGACTTAGGCCTATTAGCTTTTTGGATCTATCTCCATAAATCTTGATCCCTAGGATGTAAGTGGCTTCGCCTGAATCTTTCATTGAAAAAGACTTTCCTAACCAAGACTTGACACTCTACAAGGTAGGGATGTCATTCCTAATGAGTAGGATGTCATCTACATAAAACACCAGAATTACAATTATGCTCCCACTAACCTTCTGTAACACAAGGTTCATCAATGTTTTGAATGAATCCAAACTCTTTGACTACTTCATCAAAACGATGATTCTAGCTCTGAGATGCTTGCTTCAATCCATAAATGGATCTTTGAAGCTTGCAAACTTTACCAGATTCCTTTGGACACACAAAGCCTTCATGTTGAGTCATGTACACATCCTCAAGTAACTTTCCATTAAGGAAGGCTGTTTTAATGTCCATTTGCCATATTTCATAGTGATAATATGCTGCTATGGAAAGAAGGATTCTGATTGATTTGGCTATTGCAACCGGGGAAAAGGTTTCATCATAGTCCACACCATTGTTTGAGTGAATCATTTTGCAACCAGTCATGCTTTGGAGACACTTACTTTGCCGTCCATGTCAGTTTTCTCCTTGAAAACCCACTTACACCCCATGGTTTTTATACCTTCAGGTGTATCGACTAAGGTCTATACCTTATTGTCGTACATAGATTGCATTTCAAACTTCATGGCATCTAGCCATCTTTCGGAGTTTGGTCCCACTATAGCTTCTTAATAGGTAGTTAGCTCATTCTGCTCAATGAGCATGATATCAAGACTTCCAGTCGTCAGAAGTACATATCTCTGAGGCTTTTGTCGTGTCCTATCAGACCTTTGTGAGCCTTGCGTTACTAGAGCAGGCTCATCAACTTGTTGTGAGTCTTCTCTGTTTTCCATTTGTAGTTCTACGTTTTGTGACTCTTGAACTTCTTTAAGGTTCACCTTACTCCTACTAGCTCTTTTAAAGATAAACTCTTTTTCTAGAAAGACACCATTCCGGATAACAAACACTTTGTAATCAGTAGGATTGTAGACATAGTATCTTTTAGTTTCCTTGGGATACCCCATAAAAAGGTATTTTGAGGATCTGAATGATAATTTATCACGGGCTTATTGTTTAACGTAAATCTCACATCCCCAAATTTTAAGAAAATGACAAACTAGGTTTCTTCCCAATCCATATCTCATATGGTGTCTTTTCAATTGTCTTTAATGGAACACGATTTAGTGTAAACGCATATGTTTCTAGGGCATGGCCCCAAAAGGACAGCGGAAGATCTGTTTGACTCATCATAGATCGAACTATATCTAATAGAGTTCGATTCCTCCACTCAGAAACACCATTCCATTGTGGCGTTCTTGGAGGAGTTAGTTGTGAGATGATCCCACAACTCCTAAGATGATTAAAAAACTCTTGGCTTAAATATTCACCCCCCGATCAAATCAAAGTGCTTTAATTTTTTTGCCAAGTTGGTTTTGCACTTCATTTTGGAATATTTTGAACATTTCAAAAGATTCATACTTATGTTTCATTAGATAGATATACCATACCTACTAAAATCATCTATGAATGTAATGAAGTACATATAACCTCCTCTGGCATATGTATTCATTGGTCCACACACATCAGTATGTATAAGGCCCAATAAAACAGTGGCTCTCTCACTATGCCAAGTAAAAGGTGTCTTTGTCATCTTTCCTAATAAACAAGACTCACATGTATCAAATAATTCAAAATCAAATGAGTTAAGAAATTCATCTTGATGGAGTTTTGAAATGTGTTTCTCATTTATATGGCCTAAACAACAATGCTATAGGTAGGTCAGATTCAAAACAATGCCATAGGTAGGTCAGATTCAAATCATTTGACTTGATCCTTTTGGTACACACATTATAGATATGTCCATTATTAGGATGTTCTAAATTTAGTGAATAATAACCAAAATGCAAATCACCATCAGTATAAAAAATGTCATTATGATAAATAGAACATTTACCATTCTCAGTAATGGAAGTAAAACCTTTCTTATCCAAATAAGAAAGAGAAACAATGTTGCTACTCTCAAAACAGGAACATAAAAGCAATTGTTCAAAATTAACAAAAGCCCATTGGGCAAAACTAATTCATAAAGTGCCTATGACTAAAGCAGCAACTCTTGCTCGATTTCCAACTCGTAGGTCCACTTCGCCCTTCTTCAATTTTCTACTGTCCTTGAGATCGTGCATATTTTCGCAAATGTGAGAATCACATGCAGTATCTAATACCCATGTAAACGAAGTAGAAAAATGAATATCTATAACATAAATAATTGAAGAGATAGTCCCGCCATCCTTCTTGTTTTTTTCAGATATTCAAGGTAGAGTTTGCAGTTCCACTTCCAATGACCAGGTTCATTGTAAAAGAAGCAGACCCCGTCCTTCAAAGGCTTTGCCTTCTTGGCTGCAGGCTTAGTTTCGAGCCTGTTTGACTCTTTGGTCTTACCAATTGAGCCATTACCCTTTCCTTTACCCTTGCCTTTCTTTTTCATACCTTTTCTTTTGTGCTTGAGAACAATTCTCAAGTTTATAAACCAGTTAAGAAAGTTGGTCCCATTTAGTTTGTCCTTCTCAAGGACAGATGGCATTGATAGTGTAGTTGTATTACTAGTCGACATGATTCTACAATTAAAATATGCAAAGTTAGTTAGTAATCTCCCATTGAATTAATAACCCTCAATATTATTAGTGGGCTAAGATCCATATTTGGTTTAAATTAAGTCCGCTTTGGCAGGACGCTTAAAATCAAGTTATTTAGGTAGGTACCCCTTTTACCAACTATATCACATGTAACTCTTAGATCTTTATGGAATTCGATCATCATATGATCGACACATTTAATCCCATTTAATGCCTTGAGATCCAAAACCGTTTTGATAATCTCAATTAACTCAAGACAATAATGAATGTTGAGTATCACTATCACTCACTCTTGTCTCACCAAGATAACTCAAGTGCATCCACTTTGGTGGAACATACAAATAAGTGATCTAGGCTTTGACAAGTATTCATTGATTAACAACATTACGACTTAAGATTTCATTTAAAGGGTTTAATTTAGTTAATTCTATTTATGTGAATGCAATGATAGTTGTATCTCATACAAACAACACATAATACGTAAACTAAACATGTCATGATCTAATCAAAAGCATAATTAAAACGTGACACAACATGGCTCACCTAACCTAAAATCCTCTCAAGCAAATGAGGGGACTTCTCTAAATAAGAAAAGAAAATTACATTTGGAGAAACCTCATTTAAACATACGAGGGGAGTAAGATAAGAAGAGAATGTACATAGAGAATATTTAGATAAAAGGCATAGCACGCAGGTCATATTTAAATATTACAATCATTGTAAAGACTAAAGCCATGTTGTTCACCATACCCAAACAATTTGAAAGTAAATCATAACAGGTAATAATTCATACAATATGAAATAAAATGTCATGATTTTTCCATTAATTAATAATTATAACGTAAAAAGCCATGTAATACCATTCATATATAATCATGTAAAATCCATGTGATACTATAACATGATCTTTATAATGTTATATATAATATATAACATAATCACATTATATATATAACATTATATAGATAACGTGATATTATAGGGCATGTTGTAATATATATGATTATAACGTGAACTTTATACATATATAATATATAAAATTTTACTATATAATATAAAATTTTTGTTTAAATTATATATATTGTTAATCACATTAACAATAAAATATATATCTTTCCGATCCGATCCGATCGTAACTCTAACGTGAACTTTTGACTTAAATGTATACAAAATACGGTTAAGCATATATATCTCATATATAATCACATTAAGAACATAAACCCAATTTAAACACACAATTGATCTGCCTCTGATGTCACTGTTGGGATTCGTACACACAGTAGAATGAAATTTATCTAATAAATTATGAATCCCAAGAAGAGGATCTATCAACAGCGTTTAAATCGGGTTACTAATTAAGAACCGTACCTATACGAACTCGTGTGCGTGCTTTGCAAACTCATGGGCTAACACCTTCTTGGTCCATCAATCTCTAGGAGCCACTAATGCAAAAAAGTGTTTTAAGACCGTCTCATTTAGAGCGGAGAATCGATGCACCGCTCTTAAAGAAATGACCGGTGGCAATTTTGTAAATATAAAGAACTTCTTCCACCACATCAATTTTTAAGACCGCCTTAGTGAGAGCGGATGAATAAATCTCCGGTCTTAAAGATATGACCAGTGGCAATTTTGTAAATATCATCTTGGACCGTATCTTTTTCGATAGGTCTTAAATATATTATTCAGACCGCTGGAAAAACCAACCGCTCTTAAAACATTTATAAAAATAAAATAAAATGTGAATTACTTTAAAGAGAAATCACGAACATCCCGACTTATATTTTAAGCGGTTAAAAATAACATAGAAATTTTTAAAAATAATTGTATAAAACTTTTAAGACCGGACATATATAAATGACCGCTCTTAAAACATTCATTAAAAATAATTATAAATATTATGTAATTATTGAGAAATCCCGTACAACCAGACTTATATTTTTTGCGGTGCAAAATAATAAGGAAATATATATAAAAATGGTAAAAAACTTTTAAGACCGGACATATATAAATAACTGCTCTTAAAACATCTCATTAAAAATAATTATAAATAATATGAAATTATTGAGAAATCCCGTACAACCAGACTTATATTTTTTACGATGCAAAATAATAAGGAAAGATATATAAAAATGGTAAAAAACTTTTAAGACTGGACATATATAAATAACGTTCTTAAAGTTAATATTTTTAAGAGCGGACGTGACTTCTACCCGATACTAAATAATGAAAAAATTTAAACTAATAGTTTATTACTTTTAAGACCGAACTTAATAAAAAGATGTTCTGAAATGTTAACCTTTAAGATCGTCGTTTTGAGTTTGGCCGGTCTTAAAATTCCCACTGTAACCTTTAAGACCGTCGTTTTATGTTTCTCTGGTCTTAAATATGCCCACTATATTTCTCGCGCGAAACCTTAACTTGTGTCTTACGTCTTTCTATCTGAACACTGAAACCCCTGTTCTTGTTGCGAAACACTCAAACACCTCTTCTTGTTGCATTACATCTCTTCCTTGCAAACTGCCACCATCCTCTGTTACTCTATCATTTGCTCTGGCATTCCTTTCTTGCACCACCTCTCTCAACCTCTTTCTTGTTTCGAAAATGAACGGAGGAAACGAGTGTAGTTCTCTTCCTGAAATGCCAGTTAATGATGTGACTGGTGTTAGTCAGAACGAACCATCTCCTTCTCAGAGTGAGCCTCCTCGTAACCGCCTTGCACGCCGTCATGGTAGAAGAGGCCCCACTCGATTGAAAGAGCTTGCCCTAGGGCGGAGTGCCAATGAAAGGCTTGATATACAGTTTGATGGACATTTGGCTCCCTGCGGCCCTAATAAAAGCAGATACAATAGTTATGTCGGCTTACAAGCACGTAGCAAGGCAAGCATTTTAGTCGACGAGTGGAAAAATGTTGACCAAAAGAAGGTGAAGGATGTTATCTAGAACTCTATCCGGCTTATGTACAATGTTCCTGATGATGAGAAGTTGAAAATCAAGACATTGTCGTATTGTGCTGATCGCTGGAGGAAGTTTAAGACCCAGTTAGCGAACAACTATATTTTTGTCGAGGTTCTGGTTGGTCAGCCTCCCCTTAATCTTTGCGCCAAGTATGCCTTTCTTGATGAAGTAACATGACAACAATTTGTTCAGATGCGGACTACTGAAGAAGCTTTGGTGAGTCTATATTTAATTTTTTTGTCCCTTCTTGTATACTTATTAACCTGTGCAGATATGTGAATGTTATTATGTTCATTTATGAGGCCGTTAGTCAGGTTGCTTGCTTAGGAAGGTATTCTGTTATAGTAACTAGGTCACGTAGACATTGCTGTTAATTAGTTAGTATGTTAACTGTGTAATGGTATATGTGCATGTTGTTATTGAAACTTGACTGAGTTTGAACCAGTTATGATGAATGAATGAATTGACTGAGTTGGCAGCAGTTCTGCAACTCCCTTTCCTTTGTTTCTCCCTATTTATTATACATACAATTCTACATCTTCCTTAACAAAGTCTTGAAACTTGATGAAGTGAATTTGACTAGTGTTTGAATTGAGGTCTAGAATTCATAATGAATAGTTGTATTTCTAATTGACAGATAAGAAGGCAGCAAGCACAAGATATTTGGAGAAAGAATGATTGCCCACAAACGGCTTCTCGTGGCGGATATGAAAAGGCTGAAAAAGAGTTGTTGGCCGTCAAGCGAAAGAGATTGGAAGATGAAGCTCAAGCCAATCCTTCTGAGATATGTGATCCGCGGCTGCCATCTCCAATACGTCGTGAGGAGTTATGGCTCTATATTCACAAAAAGAAAGGCGGGGCGTACTCTAGTGAACAAACTCGTGCAGTTGCTGAGAGAATTGTAAGTAATTATGCTCTTGTTATTTGTTACTTTTTAGTTACTAAACATGTTTCGTTACTAATTATGCTCTTGTTATATGTATCTTACAGGAAGAACTCAAAATGCAAGAATAAGAGGGATCATTTGTGTCGGACGAGAGGAAAGATATTCTTACTGTTGCGACTGGAAAACCGGATCACGCGGGGCGTGTAAGGGGAATTGGAGGATGGGTAGGCCTAAAGCAATACTTTGGTAAATCCAAACGCCAAAGACAATCAATGGTTACCCAGGACGAGATGGAATGTACGCTGGCCAAAACAACTGAGGATGCAGAGGCCAGAGCAGAGAAGAAAGCAGTTGAGCGAGAAGCTTCATTAAGTGCAAAGTTTCAAGACGAGCTGAAAAAGATGAAGGAGGAGATGATGAAGATTGTCAGCTCTCGTGGAGAGTGCACTGTTCCCTTCCCACACTCACCTCCACCTATCCAGTAGAGCACTAAAGGGAGCTGTATTGTTGGACAGTCAACGGAACATTGTGAGCTCAACATGGAGGATCTTGGTAGACGATTGGTTGCAGGAGAGAATGTCTACAATTTGGGATCAACTGTACACCACTGACAAATGGCTGATGATGAAGTCAGGGTGTCAGTTGAAGAGGTGATCATTGCTGATGCACATATCCCTCTTCAAACCGATCAAATGAAACTTGTGAGTGATTGCTTAGGAGGCTTCATCTCGTGGCCAGTGAAGCTTGTACGTGTATATACTCCTCCTCAAGCCCCAGCCTCTGCTGATGAAGATGCAGACCCGCGTGATATTTTGCCCGCTCCTAAGTTGACTGCTAAGGATGAGATTGGACTTCTGGTAGTCAATCAAACTTTTGAAACCAGATCGTGGCCTCTAAATGCTGAAGTAGGCCTAAAAGAGAAGCTACCGGTCTTTATTGACCAAGAATATTTAATCTCCCTTATCTTTCCTAAAAAAGAGATAACTGATGCAATTGTGTTGTTATTCATAAAGTAAGTAGTATCTTCTTCTATGAGTACATATATAATTTTAAAAGGTGTCGTTTATACACGTACGCATACATATATACTAGCTAATTCACTTATGCATGTCATTATTGTAGGTTGATGCATCATGAGATGGGAGTACAGGACAGAGAACATGATTTTGGATTCTTGTGTCCAAACTACCTAAGTGAGGCAACTGTGAATCAAAGAACAACATACATATCTAGGAGGTTGTCTAACAATACGAGGAGGTGGTACCTTGCACCATTCAACCATTCTAACCATTGGCAGTTGGTCCTCCTTTCCGCGAAGGAAAATAAAGTAGTCTTTCTATGCTCCCTTCATCACGAACCAGTGACTATGTTAAAGCAGATGGTTGATAAGTAAGTAGTGCATGTCATTTTGTCACTGATTTTTGTCTGAAATCTCTTCTGTGAATTTTCAGTTACCAATATTGATAATCGAAATTTTTTATTTCAATAATAGGGCCATGTTGGAATACCAAAAGAAGGCCAAGAAAAAGGTTGAGCATCAGGTCAAAGATACTATATGGATCAAACCATAGGTTAGTACACATGGACACTGCTTTGTGAATTGTTGTCACTATGTATGCGCTCTTATATATATATTTCTTGTTTGATTTTAGACACGTCGCCAACCATATGCTTCTAACTTATGTGGGCTTTACGTCATGCGACACATGTATGATATTATCACGCGAAGAATTCTGTCTATCACTGAAAAGGTAAATGTATTTGATATTATACGTACATACTATACGTTTGGCGTGCTGACCCCTTTGATGAAAGGAGTTAAGGTAGTCTAATATATATTTCTGTCTTTGATGTTATAGACGTTTGATTGCGCTGACCCCTTTCCTGATGGTGATATTGAGCTTATACGCCAAGTCATTTATGAAATTCTCATTCAGGAAATCACAAATGCCCCCCAAGATTAATTTGTAAATATGCACGTGCTGTAGACCTATATTACATCTGATCTTCTGTAAATAATAATTGAATAATTGTATAGTTTAATGATCAATAATTAATAAAATCGTTTATTCATTTCCAACAAATTATATTGATGCTTTCTATTTTTTTGTTGCTAAATGTGTTGCTTGGAATTAGTTCTTAAATCTTTAGGACAGGATGCTGTAAAATGAGCTTATTAAAAAGTTCAAAATGCCCAATGAAACTTTTAGGACCGTCTATTTCATATAAGTCCGGTCCTAAAAGTCTTAGTATAATTTTTTAAAATATTGGAGACTTCTAGGGCCGTCTAATTCATAAAAGTTCGGTCCTGAAGGGCTTTTTAAAAATACGTTTAATTTAATTTTAAAATATGCGATACTTTAGGAGCGGCTAGTTATTAAATGACCGGTCTTAAAAGTTTTGACCATTTCATTCGTTCTGTAGGAATCTTCTTCTTCTGAGAAATTTAAATTAAAATATTGGAGACTTTTAGGACATGTGAAATGGAAAAAATTGAAGGAAATTGGCCTTCTCAAATGCTGTATAACAAGCATTTGTGAAGTTTTTCACAAGTTACCTCACGCACCAAAAAATAGAAGACTAAGATCCAAAACCAAGAGACTTTTAGGACCGTCTATTTCATAACAATACGATCCTGAAGGGCTTTTAAAAAAATATGTTTTTAATTTTAAAAATATGTTAGACTTGTAGGAGCGACTTTTTAATAAAAGTCCGGTCCTAAAAGTCCATGCGTAGATCTTTAGGACTGGCTTTTCATATGTCTATGGTCTTAAAGGTCTTTTTCGAATAAAAATAATTTTTTGTTTCTTTTATACAGAAATGATGTTATGTTCAAATCAAATCTACTAAGCAAATATATCATAGTTAATTTTAAAGTTAATTAGCGATGACTCACGAGGACTTTAATTTGCATGTTTTGTATGTTCTTAATTAATGTCGTTATTATATTTTTTTTAACAAATTAATTGTCATTATATAACTTATGTTAATTTCGAAGCCATTTTTGGAACTTCTCAAGTGTACGCAATCAGGTTTGCCAAAAAAAGGCTGTCACGACCGCCATCATATATATATTTTTTATGCTGCCCCTCTAGCAAGCCAGTACATAAAAAAAAATACAAGAAGAAAAAAAACTAATTAATCTTCTATTTTGTTGCCGGAGGAGGAGGAGGAGGAGGAGGAGCATGTATTGTCTGCTTCAGAACTAGGGACCTCGACGTCATTGGCGTCGAGGACCATGTTGATCTTCTTGTTGACGGTATGAAGGAGGCCACAAATTCTGCCCATGTGTCGGTCCATGTGATCGATGCGGGCCAGCAGATGCTCCACAATCTGCTTCACCGTTGGATTCAGTGGCAGAGGGGGAGGTCTTGCAGGTAAGAGGGGAGGAGTAGGAAAAGGAGGACCCGATAGTGGTCGAGGTGGTAGGGCAACTATTATAGAATCAGAGATTGTAGAAGAAATGAGGATGTGGAGAAGAATGTGAAGAAACTAAAGTAACGAGGGGCTTAAATAGATGGAGCACCATCGTTTGATTGTCCTCGGAAGCCGAAGAGACTATCAATCATCATTACAGAGTGTAAGGATACGACTGCACCTCTTGGAATTTGGAACAAAGGCACTTTTAAGACCTCATATTCTAAGATAACCGGTCTTATATGTATTTTTTAATATCAACTTTAAGGATCCAAGTACACAACTCTAGGATACGAAGAGATTCATCTGAATGAAGCATTAAATTTTAGGATGTAACTCCCAATATCGGAATTCGTATTGACGGTGCTTTTAAAGATATTACAAATTTCAACTTAAATTTTGATTGGTATAAATTAAAAATTTGTAGTCTATAGGACCTATATAATTATTAGGTCTTAAATATTATTACTAATTATTTATTGCCAATTGAATCCAATATTCTCACTTTCCCATGTCTGAAACAATGAAGCATATGTCCTGCCATGTGAAATGGAAAAAATTGAAGGACTTTGGCCTTCTCAAATGTTGTATAATAAGCATTTGTGTAGTTTTTCACAAGATGCCAACGCACCCCACAAAAATTAAAGGAGACTTTTAGGACCGTCTATTTCATAACAGTCCGGTCCTGAATGGCTTTTAAAAAATAAGTTTTTAATAATTTAAAAATATGCTAGACTTTTAGGAGCGATATTTTAATAAATGTCCGGTCCTAAAAGTCCTTTAGGTCCGACATTTTATAAAGGTCCTAAAGGTATTTTTTTAAAAAAAATAATTAATTATTCTATTTCTTTTATACAAAATTGAATCAACTGATATTAATGTTCAAATCAAATCTCATATTCTCACATTCCTATTTCGTATCCCTCTGCTCCCCTCTGCCCTAAACCAAGCTAGACAATGGTTAGATACAAGATAACTCCTTGTAGGACTACTCCTGAAGCTCGTTGGAAGATCTTGAGACAACTCATTGGGCCATGTCATACTCAGACCAAGAAAACACGTTTTGTTCAGACGGAGGAGTGTCGGGTCGTTAGACCCATTGTTATTCGGATGATGAAGAGGTTCCCACTCCCCCTCTCCAGTCTCCTGGTCCTGACCCTGAAGAAGTGATACTGATGCGCATACAACAGGAAATTGCTGATATCCGGCGAGAAATTTCTACCGCTAAAGTCGATATCGACAAGACATTAGCTGATAATTAGCTTTAGGACTTTTAGTCACATTGTAGGCTGTTTTTGTTATTTGTAAGTTTGTTGTTCTTATTAATGTAAAAATGAAAATGAACTAAGCTTATTAATGGAAAAAACCTTATTCTCAACGTACTATCCTTTATTTTCATTCTCTTGCTGCTGCTGTTGAGCAAAAAAATATTCAGTTGCTGCTACTGTAATCTTGTAGTTTAATTTTAAAGAAAATGCGGACTTTCACTAAATTCTTATATTAAAAAAATGAAACTTTTAGGAGCGGATGCTTAATAAGTAACCGATCTTAATGAATTCATTTAGGAGCGTATACTTAATATGTAACCGATCTTAAAACTTCTATACCTTTAGGACCGGATGCTTTACAATTAATCGTTCTTAATGACATTAAATATAAATGATTCTGTCATGCGGAAAAGTTAAATTTTCCTCTCTGAACTTCTCTTGTCCCGCCGAAAGTGATAATAACTCCTGTTCACTCTCAACTCTCAAGTGTTTATGTGTTTCTTCGTCGCTGTCGCGAGACAGATCTCTCAACAAGCTAGTGCTAGTCAGCTTATCACCTTCTGGTTGGTTCCTTAGCTAAACGACGATAGACCTGTACGTAAGATGTGTATTTCAGTTACATATATATTTTATTTTTCCTCTTTTCGTTCTGGGTTATTCATGATTTATACGAAATCGGTGAAATGTTGACGTGGGTTACTTTGTTGTATTTCGATACTGTACTTTGAAGTTTATGTTTTACTTGAGTGTACATATCCGAATGACCAACAAGTGCACTTAGGGTCACTTTTGTTATCTGCATTTATTTTCCGCGTCATGCATTTATTTTCCTTAGCTTTTTGGATCGACTGTACGAGATACATTTATGAGCACGAGTGATTCTTCATGTTGCATTTAATGACCAAAGTCTTTTTTTGTATGTTTTTGGAACAATACTAGATTGACTGTACATGATACATTTATGTTGCATTCAATGGACAAAGTCTCACTCATATACATTTAATGGACTTGGCTTAGTTTATGTTCAATTTTCAATTTTTTCGGATAATGTATGTTAAATCTTTCCGTCTATATATAGGAATTATACTATGGATCGTAGTTGGATAAATGCGAGACGGATGAGTGTTGAATATGAGAATGGGGTGAGGGAATTTATAGAGTTTGCAAAAAGAAATGCCCATGATGGTGGTGAGAAGTTTTATTGCCCATGTGTAGAGTGTTTAAATAAGAGGCGAGTAAGTCCAGCAGTTATATACACACATTTAATTTGTAAAGGATTTTGTAAGACCTATACAATATGGATATGGCATGGTGAAAAAGTTCTAAGTGCATCTCAACATGGTGAAGTGTCCTTTGATGATAATGACACGGATATGGATGATCGCATAGAGGACATTATTCGTGATATGGGAAAAGAGGCTTTTGAGCAATCACATGCATATGATAATATGTGTAGTGATGCTGAGACCCCACTATACCCTGGGTGTAAAAAATACCAATTGTTGAATGCCGTTTTGAGATTGGTCAGCTTGAAAGCATGTCATGGATGGAGCGACAAGAGTTTTTCAGAAATGCTTGAGGCTTTTAAGGACATGCTTCTAGATGATAATGTGTTGCCTCATCGGTACTATGATGCTAAGAAAATTCTTTGTCCACTGGGGATGGAGTACAAAAAGATCCATGCATGCCCGAATGATTGCATATTGTATAGAAATGAGTTTTTCAGATCCAGCTTGTTGCACGCTTCTCAACATACAAGGTAGTTCCAAAGATGGTGTGAAGGCAAGATTGGATTTGCAAGCAATGGGGATACAGGAAGACTTACATCCAAGGCCGTATGGTAAGAGAACTTATTGTCCCCTAGCTTCTCATACTTTATCTAAGGATAAGAAAAGAAGTTTTTGTGAGTGTTTACATGGGACAAAAGTTCCCTTGAGGTATTCTTCAAATCTTAAGAGGCTTGTATCGATGAAGGACTTGAAATTAGTAGGCCAGAAGTCTCATGATTGTCATGTATTAATGCAACAGTTGCTCCCAGTAGCTATTCAAGGCATTGCCGAGTATGATCTTCGATACATTTTGACTAGGCTTTGTTTCTTCTTCAATGTTGTTTGCAGTAAAGTGTTCGAGATTGAACAATTGGATGAATTGGAAAATGAAGGATGTCTGATATTGTGCCAGCTTGAGAAACTTTTTGTTCCTTCATTTTTTGACATCATGGTTCATCTAATTGTTCATTTAATGAAAGAGATAAAGCTGTGTGGCCCTGTCTATTTACGGTGAATGTACCCAATTGAAAGATCTATGAAATTCCTAAAGGGGTACGTGAAGAACGCATACCGGCCAGAAGCATCAATTGTTCAGAAGTGTGTATCTAAAGAAGCCATTGAATTTTGTTAAAATTATTTGGCCAAAGTAAGACATATCGGGCTTCCAAAACGTCAGCATGCTGAAGGGGGTAGACGAGGGGCCTCAGTAAGGGGTGTGGATCCTGATGAATTGTCACAAGTCCACTTATACATCTTGAATAATGTTGATGAAGTTCAATCCAGCATAGCTGCACATAAAGAAGCTGTGAGGAAAGAAAATACCTGTATGACCGAACAAAGGTTGATTAGGGAGCATAACAAAAATTTTGTAAACTGGTTCAAACAAAAGGTCGAGGGAGAGGAATCTGTTTCTGAGACAATCAAATGGTTAGTACGTGGTCCTGAGGTTGATGTCATAAATTGAATTCGTATGTGATCAACGGGTACACATTTTACACGAAGTCCCTAGATGATAGGAGCACCATCCAGAACAGTGGTGTAATGTTAGAGGCTGAATCCATGCACTTCTCCAGTTCGAAAGACAAGCGGCCTAAATTGGCAGTCATGCTATATTACGGGGTTATTGAAGAGATTTGGGAGGTGGACTATGTCTTCATTTGATTTCCCATTTTCAAATGCAAGTGGGTTAATGTCAATAATGGAGTTCAGATTGATCGGCTCGGATTTACATTAGTCGATCTCAATAATACAAGTTTTGGAGATGAACCTTTTATTGCGGCAGACCAGGCAAAACAAGTTTTCTATATCACCGATGAAGAAAATAAAATGTGGTCTGTAGCTCTCCAAGGAAAAAGGGTCATTGATATTGATGAGGAAAATGATGCAAATTATGGTCTTCCTGAGAGTACTCCTTTTTCAAGGGGTCTACCGGACATCAACTAAGAAGATGAAGCGGATAATGAACCTGGCATAAGAAATGATCATCAAGAAGGGATATGGGAGGATATCCCTTTATAAAAGAGTCATCAATTCATAAGGTAATATTCATCTGCATAATTATTTGAAAACTTTAAAGTTTAAATTTACGTTTTAGCTATATTCACTTCCTTCTTAATTATGTTCTAAACAATGTCACTGACTGTCTTTTGTTCTTGTTTTTATTTTTCCTACAGGATCTGTGATCGAAATGGGCTAGCTTGTCATAAAAAAAAGCTAGGAATGTTAGTTATGTTCTTTGTTATTGGCCGGGTAGGAATCCGATGAAGACAAGGTGATGAATTGGTATATATGTTCATTTAGGTGTTGTACATTGTTATTTGTAACGCATTGTATGTATTTGTCTTATTGTATTAATTACATTCATTTGTTATTAGTTTTGTACTGTAATAGCTAGTAACAAGCTCATTCATTACGATGTCTGGTGAATAATATTTGTAATCCATTCCTAATTCAATTATAAATTGAAGCTTAGAGTACTATCTTTTAGATGCTGGATTGTGTGACGAATTTGTTTTGAACAGGGGAAATTTCCACTTTTAAGATTGGTCTATTGAAGGTCCGGTCTTAAAAGTAAGACTTTTAAAAGCAAAGGCTATTTATTACGGTCTTAAAACTACTAATAACGGTCTTAAAGACTAACCTTTGAGACTGGTTATTTGATGTCTGGTCTTAAAAGTGAGACTTTTTAGAGCGGACTCTATTCTATACAGTCTTAAAAGTCCTAATAATATCGTTAAAACAACAAACCTTTAAGACCGCACTTATTAATTTAGTCCGGTCTTAAAAGTTATAATTTTAAGACCGGTTATATGTTAAAGCAAGGTCTTATTTTCTTTATTTTTGAGACCAGCGAATATGTTTGTTCGATCTTGAAAGTTACATACTTTTAAGACCTGCTAACATTTAGTCTGGTCTTGAAAGTGGGGTATTTAAGACCAGACCATGTTTTGTCCGGTCTAATAAATTATGGTTTTAAGACCGAACAAAATATATGTAAGATCTATATAGTGTGACTTTTAAGACCTGTTGTTTCTTACGTTCGTCTTGAAATATTTCTTTAAGACCGATTCGAATCCGGTCTTAAAAGTTACTACTTATAAGACCACCTGGAACGAGACTGGTCGCTGGTCCAGTCTTACGGGACCTATTTTGTCCGGTCTTAAAATACTTTTTTGTACCCGTGTAGGTTGTAATGAAATGAATCATAGTTGGATGAATGCTTTGAGAACTAGAGAAGAATATGGGAATGAGGTAGAAAAGTTTATTGAATTTACCAAAAGGAATGTGGCTACAAAAAATGGGATGTATTTTTGTCCTTATGTGAATTATTTAAATGAGAGTTGACAAGATATTGCTAATATAAGGGATTACCTACTTTGTGATGGAATAAACCTTCGATACACAAAGTGGATATGGCGTAGTGAGAAAGTAACTACATGTGCGTCCCACAAAAAGGAAGTTGAGGTAGATGATGATAGAATGGAGAAGATGATTCATGATATTGAGGTATAATCTTTTCCACAATCGCGTGTATATGACAACGTGCGGAGTGATGCAAAGACACCTTTGTTTCCTAGGTATACTAAGTATACATGGTTGACAAGGACCTTACAATTTGCTCATCTTAAAGGAAACTTGTGGGTGGATTGATAGTAGTTTCACACTACTGCATGAATTGTTGTATTATATGTTTCTTGAAGATAATGTACTTCCAGATCGTATGTATGGGGCCAAGAAAATATTGTCTATGATTGATATGGAGTATAAAAAGATACACTCTTATCCTAATGACTGCATATTGTACAAAAAGGAGTATGAAGGCCTTAGTAAGTGTCCAAAGTGTATAATTTAATGATAAAAAGTGAAAAAAGATGATGGTTTTGGAGATGAGACAACAAAAAGGAAACATTTAAAGGTATTGTGGTATCTTCCAATGATATCATCATTTAAGCTTCTGTTTACTAGTGCATCAATGACGAAGAAGTTGAGATGACATTTTGATGAGAGAATGTATGATGGAAAATATCTTAAGCACCCAGCTGACTCTCTACAATGGAATAAAATAGACAAAATGTCTGCTCAATTTGACAGCGAGCCAAGAAACCTTCGGCTGGGGCTTTATATAGATGACTTCAATCTATATAGAACTCTCAATAGCACCCCTAGTGTATAGCTAGTTCTACTTGTAATATACAACTTACCTCCCTAACTATGTATGAAACGCAAGTATGTAATGCTTTTTATATGATTTCTGGAAAAAAAAGCCAGGGAACAATATTGATGTGTACTTGGCACCTTTGGTTGAGAACTTGAAGAAGTTATGGGCAGAAGGCGTAGATCTATTTGATACATATAAGAAAGAGTCCTTCAAGTTGCATGCAATGATTTTTACCATGATTACTGACTTTTCTACATATGAAATTTTTTCAAAGTACGATGTGAAAGGGCATAAAGCATGTCTAATATGTAAAGAAGACACACAATTCTATTAAACTAAAGCACAAGAAAAAATGGTCTACCTCAGTCACAAAAGGTTTCATCCTAGTTCTACCTGTATCGTAGGTTAAGGAAGCATTTTAATGGCTTACCGCCAGAGTATAGAATGGCTCCATAGGCATTAACCAAAGAGGAAGTTTATTGTCGGGTAGAACATATCAATGTCATCTTAGGTAAGAAGGAAAGGATTGCGGGTGAGAAGAACATATGGAAGCAGAGATCAATTCTCTTTGATCTTCTATATTGGCGTAGTCTTGATGTGAGACACAATCTTGATGTGATGCATGTGGAGAAAAACATTTGCGATAACCTTGTCAGTACGCTTTTGCACATACCAAGGAAGACTAAGGATTACATTAGTGTGAGACTAGACTTAGTTGATATGGGAATAAAAGAACAATTACATCCACAACTAAGAGAAGATGGTAAAAGGGCATAGACATACACTATCAAAAGTGGAGAAGAAAAGTTTGTGTAGGTATTTATATGACATGAAGGTTCCACAAGGTATTCTTCCAATGTGTGAAGGTGTGTGTCAAAGTACAATTAAAAGTTAGTGGGAATGAAGCCCCATGATTATCACATGATAACAGATGAAATGCAGTCCATTATAACAAAATTGTGTGTTTTCTTTAATACTATCTGTAACAAAGTTTGTGACATTGAAAAGTTGGATGAATTGGAAAATGAGGGTTATATAATTTTGTTCTAACTAGAGATACATTTTCATCCCGTATTTTTTTTTTAATATAATGGCGTGTTTTATAGTTAGTTCATTTGGTAAGGGAGGTAAGGCTCTACAGTCCAGTTTATGTAAGGTAGATTTACCCTTTTGAACGATACATGAAAATCTTAAAAGGGTGTTTTAAAAATCCTTATTAACCAAAAACTTCAATAGTTAAAGAGGCTAGGGACTTTTGCGAAGATTATTTATCAGGAGCGACTGTACAATCTCAGCATGACGAGGGGATAAGCAAGGGAACACAAGCATTCAAAGTGAAGAATATGTCTCGTGAAGGGGTGTTGCAAGTGTTAGTTCTCAGTTTGAGTTTTGCTTATAACAAACACTTGAAAGCTTATTGACTCTTGACAACTCGAGTTGTTGCTTATACAACTCGAGTTCTCAAACTCTTTCCTAAGCTGTCTTGAGTCAGAAAGTTTATCAACTCGAGTTCTTAATTCGAGTTCTATCTTTTGAAATGAATCTTAATGGCTACTTCTTCTAGATCAACTTGAGTTCATACCTTTTCAACTCGAGTTCTTGAAAAACAACTTGAGTTCATAAGTCAACTCAAGTTTAAAGGAATCTTGCCTTATTCTCTTTTCGAACAAAAAGCTTTGAAGAACTAGAATTTTATGATAATTAACTCGAGCTTAAGACTTGAGTTGAAGGAATAAAAAATCGAGTTCTCTCTTCCAAAAAGACTTGAGTTCTCAGTGAAATGTTAACAACTAGAGTTCTTGTTTAAAGAAGTCAAGTTAAGAACTCTAGTTGAGTTTTTACAACTGGAGTTCTTTGAAGGTCATAAAGTTTTCTAATTTCATCCATAAACGTCAACTCGAGTTCTTCTTTGAAATCATTTTTTAAGAAACTAAAAGCTTTTGAAAATATGAAACATAACTTGGGTCTTGTAAAACATAACTTGAGTTGGTTAATTGTCAACTCAAGTTCTTATATAAGAAAATGGCGATTATCGTCTGTGCGAATTCAGACTTTCAAATCTCTTTATGATTACTTCATACTATTACTAAGAACTAAGAACTAAGAACTATTCTCAAGGTGCTTTTAACACATTTGTTAGTGATTTCAGATGATAAAACATAGGATTACTTGAAAAGCATCATAAAACAATATTTGTATCAGAGACATTTATTGCATAGTAGAGAAATAGAGCCGTACACAGAATAAACATCACAGCAGCCCAAATAATCCCTATCGCAGGTACCCATTTCGATGAAAAGATATTACCAACTCCATAAGTCAACCGTTGTCCAGACCAAAGGAAGTTTGTTGATAACGATGAGCTGAAAATAGTTCAACCAAGAGATTTAGTCTAATGGAATAGTTTTTGAGTCTAATGGAAATATGACTGTCTCTCAATGGCTATCTTAAGAGTCTTCAACGGTCATAAATATAGGCTGGTATAAATGCTCAAAGCATTCAATTCACCAACTATTGAAACTCTGCGCATTCAATTTGAATTTATTGTAATATATTGTTTTACTTACTTCATTTAATATCTTTGGATATTACTGTACTTCAGTGATTATCATTTATCTACTCAGTGAGGAGTCTTAAACATTTATTTGATTAGCTATTTAAACTCAAGGTTGAGGAATCTTGAGTGTGGGTATACAATTACAACTTGTGAGGGGGAGTGAGTTCTAGTGTGAAAAGATTATCTTGAGTATAAAGTGTGTAATTGAATTTGTGATTGTTAGTTAGTGAAAAACCTAGAGTGTATGTGTTAGTTCTCAAGTGAGTTTTGATGAAAACTAAGCACTTGTTAATTGTTAGTTTAACAAGAACTAGAGTTATGGCCTTTAAAACTCAAGTTTTAGAAAAGTTGAACAGTAAGAACTCGAGTTCCTGGTCATAGAACTTAAGTTCGCGCCTCCTGACAGAAGAGTTCTCAATCTGTCAAATTGAGAACTCGAGTTCTTGGTAGTAGAACTCGAGTTCGCAACCTTTACATCTCACAAAATCTCAAAGGTATTGAGAACTAGAGTTCTCGGGTAATGAACTAGAGTTCTTGTTTGAAAACTCTAGTTCTTCCTTTTATCATTGAACAAAGTCCTCAAAACTAGAGTTCTTGATATAAGAACTCGAGTTCGCGAATTGTATCTCACTAAAATTCTTCAAACAACAAAAGGGACTTTGAGAACTAGAGTTCATTAGTCGAGAACTAGAGTTCTTCATTATTGAAGATTCAAGAACTAGAGTTCTTAGTATAAGAACTCGAGTTCGCGAAATTTGTCTCATCCAAAATTCTTCAAGGAACATAAGAACTAAAGTTCTTGAACAAGAACTAGAGTTCATAACTAGAGTTCTTGAAAAAGAACTAGAGTTTATCATTTTGGAAAACAACGGAGTCTCTTTCGAAAACATAAGAACTAGAGTTCTTATTCAAGAACTAGAGTTCTTGAGAAAGAACTAGAGTTCTTATCTTTGGAAAACAACTGGATCTCTTTCAAAAGAATAAGAACTAGAGTTCTTGTTAAAGAACTAGAGTTCGTAACTAGAGTTCCTTAATAAAAACTCAAGTTCCTTCATGACTCAGTCTTTCCGCAAAACATAGAACTAGAGTTATTTACCTAAGAACTAGAGTTCTTGCAAGCAGAATTCGCGAATCACTTCCAGTAACTTTCGAAATGATCTGAACTTAAGCCAATGCTTCCCACAGCGATTAATAATCATTTATAAAACATTTTTAACTTGTTTGCTAGTGATTTCAAGGTTCAAAATGAAGCATTGATTGAAAAGCAACATAAAGCGAATGCTCACGTCACAGCGTCACAGGCATTTATTGCGCAACAAATAAACAAAGCAACATTTGGAATAAACGCTGCAGCAGAACAAAAATATTCTTCGAGACGTTCTTATTCCAGCTTTCAAGTACAACAAACGGCCCCTCATATTTAATGAAAGAAGCGGGTTCATTTAATGAAGATTCAAAGGTCAGTTTTGGTTGACGAGGAACTTCAGCATAACGGAAATTTAAACAAGTGACAATGGTCATCTTCCAGTTCCTCCTAACGGCATTAATGGCGAAGGATATAAAAGCCCAAGCATTCAATATCGCCACCTACCGAAACTTTGCGCATGTACTCTGATTTATTACTCTTGTTAGTTTCATTCATTTTCAAATATCTTCGGATATATTCTGTACTTCAGTGATCATTAATTACTTGCTCTTATGGAGTTGTAAACACTTTCATTATCTTTGTTTAAGACTTAAGGTTGTGGAACCTTGAGTTGTGGGTGTACGATTACAAGTAGTAAGGGGGAGTGAGTCCGTGAGTGTGAGGATCATCCCTAAGTTGTATTTTTAATCTCTGGAAAGTCAATGAAAATCCCAAGGAGTTCTTGGGGACTAGATGTAGGTCAGGATTAGACCGAATCAGGATAAATTGCTTCATGTCCTTTTCTCTTAAATCTCTGCTGTTTAGTTATAATTCGTGAAAATCATAATTAAGCGAATAAATTTTTAAATAACCTATTCACCCCCCCTCTAAGTGATATTCCATCTTCAGTATGGGGATTGGACGTAAGTCAAAGAGTTGGACCAAACCAATATAATCTTTCTATGTTTGTTCTCTCTATCTTATCCTCTGTTTTTGTTATTTCTTATGTAAATCCAAAAAAGATTTTTAAATAACCTATTCACCGCAACTCTAAGTGATATTCCACTTTCAGCAAGCACACATAGATGAACACAAAAAGAGTTTGGAGAATAGGAATCCAAGGAAGAATGACATGCAGATAGCTAATGAGCAAAATAAGACATTCATAAAGTGGTTCAAGGAAAAGTTGGGTACTTTTTCTACACAAAAGATCAAGATTGTAGAAGTTCTTTGCAAAATAGCGAGGTGATGGTTGAAGCTAAATCAATACACTTTTCAAGTTCGAAAAAAACCCCCCAGTGGCTTGATTTAAAATAACAGTAGCATAAGTAACTTTTACGATAATTATAAAAAAAAATTAAAATCAAAATTATAAATGCTAACTTAAAAAATTTTTAAAATACTAAAATACATAAATATTACATTAATATCACATGGATCCAATATAATTTGATCAATAACTGTGTAATATTACATAATTTGGTAGCGAAAAATAAATCCTCTTTAATTCTCTCTTGGACCTTATCACTTAAGATATGATCTGTGGTCTCAGGAACAGAAAAAATTACAAAAAGTCTCAGAATTCCAATATCAAAAAAGTTCTAATTGTTAAAATGGCATTTTCAGTTATTAAAATGACATTTTATATTGTTAAAATTTTTGTAATTACTATAAGAAAAAGTCCCTAGAAACTTTTTTGATATTTTTTCACTTTCTTAAGATCACAGTGTAATTCTCCCTTTTATGTAGTATTTTGGCATAAATTAAAGTTTTTTTTTTTAAAAAAAAGCCACAATTAAAGAGCCAAGAATCATCGTTTTATTTATCAAAAAAAAGAAAATCACCGTTTTGGGGGCCAGATGTTTTCACTCTCGGAGACCTTAGCCAAAGGAAGCTTTGGGAATCATGGATAGCTGGTTTTGAAAGGAGGCAGCTTCACTGTTGACATATTCATCCATTGAAAGCAGAACACCATCATTGAGAACCAAAGAGAGTTGAGGGCAAGCCATTGGATGGCTTTTGGAGTTTTCTTCTTCAACTATTGACGGCCACCGGAGTGAAAACGGTAAGAACTTCGGTGTGCCGTCTCTTTCCTCTATTTCTTCTATTTTTTTGATTTTCACAGAGAGAGAAAGTGAGAAAGACGGATCTGAAAGGACGAGGAGGCTGAGTCTTTTTTTGAAGACATAACATGAGCTGAGCCAAGGAGGAGTGGCTGTTGCGATTGAGAGGAAGGGATGAGGCTCGGCGACAGCGTTATTCTTCTTCTTCCTTGAGAACGCGATTTAACTTCTCCCATAATGATATCTATGCTACCTAGTATTGTCATAATATCAGCCAATTTCATTCTTTAAACTGACTGAGGAAAAATTTGCAAATTGATAAAACCTGGGAGACGAAGATGAAATGAAAGGCCTATTAAAAATTCTGATAGGCCTCTAAAATGCCTTTATAGCCCGATTGGCCATTTAAAAAGTTCGATTGGCTTGTGAATTGGTGTCGCAAATCCCTACTCCTCACCATAAGGAGAATTTTGATTTTACGATACTGAGAAGTTGATCATGATAATCCCCCCAGTCATAATATATGCATTGATGAGAAATGAAAAACTTGACGGTTAACTCATATTAATAAGTCATAAATTATAATTTATATATTAGATGAAGTTATTTTTCTGTAAATATCTTATATTGTGGTTTTTGAGGCGCTGAAAGACTTTTTTTTTTTTTTTTTTGTATTTGTCAATCTTTTTATAATTTATCTCTATTGATACTTTATCAGCAATCATCAAATAAGAGAGAAAGAGAGAGAATTAAGGAGAATAATTAAGCTGTGTTTTTTTTAAAAAAACATGTTATATTAATTAATTTAACTAATTTTCTTAATCTAATAAAATTAAGTAAATGAGTCTTATATTAAGAATATTGGTTTTAGTTAGGGTTAAGGTGCAAATTAACCAACAAATTATTACATTAAAAGCATATGATACAACAATGTTTTAAGGGTAGTTACCAACAAACAATTAAAAATTTAAAAAAATCACAACGTCGTTAATTGATAATGTAACAGCTGGGGAGAGAAAGGTGAGGATAAGAATGACAATGACTGGGCATGAATTTTAATTTTTTAAAAAAGTACTTCTTCGTGGAATCAGGTGGCGTTCTCAATGTACATCGTCGTCATCTTCATCACTCGAGAGGGACGAGATTCTAGAGGAGACCTAGAGAAATTACAATTGTTGGCAAATTACAACTTATTAAGAGATAGACTAATAATTTGGTGCCAAACTACTACTGCTTCTTTGTCTTTGCATCATTAGACTACCTGTGCATGTTCTTCGATCCAAGAGACCTGCAATGATGTCAACAATCTGAGAAACCTTTTAACTAAATTAGGAGGAAGATTCTCTTCTGATCATCATCTCCCTCCTTAATACCCATTATTCTTCCCCCCAAGACCAGGTATATCCGGTGATAAACAGCTATTGCAGTATTTTTAACAACATATTTAAAGGATTTCAAGTTGAAAACTTGCTGAGTAATTATTTGAAACAGATAGGCACTAGGCAGGAGATGGATGGAGTTCCCTAGCCACTAGTTCCACACGTCTTGGCGGTGGGGCATTGTTCTAATTTGTCTTCCCCTGTTTCAAGTATGGCAAAACAGAGCCAAGAGAATAAACTAAAACTCACTGAATAAATGTTCTATTTTTGTACAGACTGAAAGGGAAAGTGGCTATAGTTACAGGAGTAGCGAGAGTAACGGGGGAAGCAATAGTAAAACTCTTCAGGAAGCAAGGAGCAAAATTTATTATCGATGCAATTCAAGACGCGCTTGGATCTCACCTATAGAGGGATTATATCCTTCAACTGTGTTCTTCCACTGCATGGTCAGCTCTGAATACGGTGTGAAAAATTTACTGAAATCCACAATCTTTCGGTAAGACCCGATCGACATAATCTTCAACAATGTCGAGATATTGGGAAATCAATCAAAGAACAAGAGCACCATCAACTTTGACGCCGGCAAGTTCAACTGAGTCATGCGATTGACCATCAAGGACGTTGCTCTAGGAATGAAGCACACGCCAAGACTGACTATTCCTAGTGATCGAGGTGCAGATGTGGAGTGTCGCTGGAGTTATGGGAGGACTGGGTTACACAGCTTCAAAGCACACCATAGTTGGGCTCACCAAGAACACAACTTGTGAGTTAGGGAAATATGGGATTAAGGTTAGCTAAATATTGCCATTCGGAGTGGTGACTTCAATGCTGGTAAGTGTGTGGAGAAGCAGAGACGAAGACGAAGAAGAAGAATAAGAAAGTATGAACTCTAGGTTGCTGCTGTTGGAAGAGGAGTGGAGAAGATGGAGGAGTTTGTGAGAGGATTGGCGAACTTGAAAGGGATCACATTGAAGGCGAAGGATATTGTAGAAGCTCCAATTTATCTTCCGAGTATGTGAGCCAAATAAATGGCATGCTCTCATCGTCTCATTCAGTCATGGCTTAAAAATAATGAATAATGCTATGACCTTCACACTCACATTCTTCTCTCGGTTCTCTCACCAGCCAATTGGATATCTTTAACCACGTCCACATCATCATTTACCAACTACTACAAAAATTAGTTATTACTATCCTAAAGAATGTCCTTATTTAAAAAAGGGAAGCAAAAAGTGAACGCGATGGTATTCTTATAATTGTATTGGCTCACTTTTATGATGCCAAGCAAAATTTGTTGCTGGGAAATTATTTGTCATCCCAAATTATACTTTGGGACTCCAAAAATCAATTTTTTGGCTCCCAAAATACAATTTGGGACTCCAAAAATCATTTTTGGGCAATTTTTTGGCGGGGGAGAATTTTTGAGCAAGCAAATTTTTGTTTGGGAAATTTTTTTAGCATCCCAAATTATATTTTGGGACTCCAAAAAGCAGGAAAAATTTTTGGCGGGCATTTTTTTTTGTTGGAAAATTTTCTGGCGTCCTAAATTATATTTTGGGACTCCAAAACTCACGAACATAGTCTCTCCTACGCTTATTGCTCAAAATAATCCCAAAACCTATATTTTTGGAGTATCAAAATATAATTTGGGACTCAAAAAATATATTTCGGAATCCCAAATTATATTTTGGGACTCCAAAACTCGCGTCCAAAACCAATTTAGCTAGGTTTCGAACTCTGCTCTTAGGGGTGGAAACAGGTCAAGCCAGGCTTGACCATTAACAGGCCAGACCTGTTTTACAATATAGTAGCCAGAGTCTGGCCTGCGGCCTGTTACAGGCTTTTTTTTCGGCCTGTGGCCTATTAAGAAGGCCTTTTATTTTTTTTTTAAAAAAAAGTAATTTTTCAATTTTTTTTATATTTTTATTATTAATAATTTAATTAAGCTAACAACCAATTTTTTTAAAAAATTATGTTTTTTAAATTTTTTTCATATTATTATTATTATTAATTTAATTAAGCTAACAACCTATTTTTAAAAAAATTAATTTTTTTAATAATAATAATATTATTTATTTATTTAATTAAGCTAACAGGCTACAGGCCGAAAACAGACCTACTTTAAACAGGCTAAAAACATGCCAAAATGACATAAATTAATATTAATAATATAAACAGGCCGGCCTGACAAGCCTAAAAGGCCTCGTATCAGGCCTGGGCCTGGCCTATTAAGCAAAAACAAGCCTTGTAAGAAGCCTTGGCCTGACCTTTTAGCCTGACAAGCCAGGCCTGACCAGACTTTTAACAGGCCAAGCCACAGACCCTTGGCCTATTTCCATGGCATTTTCTCATATCACACACACATGAAATGGTAGGACCCACATATAAATATATAAATAAATATATGTATATGTGGGTCCCACTATTTCATATGTATGTAGGGAACTTTTTTTTCTCATATAACATGAGAAAACTAAAGCCCATTATTATAACCATATCTTTTACTTGGGGACACAAGACAAGGTGAGAGTTGACAGACTTTCATGCATTTTTGAGGTTATTTTTACTTATCTCGCAAGAAAGGTTTGTCCTATATTTTATCAAAAAAATATTTTTTATTTTTAATGATAATCAAAGGAATGTTAAAATAAATCCTTTAAGAGGAACAATTTATATTCAGCCCAAAAAAATAGGAACAATTTATAAAATAACCTTTTTTTTTTATGTCAGTAAACCATCATAAGCCTTTCAAGCCAAAAATAAAACCATTGCAAGCCTTTCCTTCCAAAGGATTTTGAAGTAATTAGGACTTGTCTTCCATGATAGTGGAACTATAAATTGACTTCTCAAATTCTTAAAAAAGGGTTAATGTACATATTTAACAACAAAATTTTACTGCGTCAGACACAAATAAATTTTAAGTAGTGAAAAATATACATAATGAATTAAAAAGGGAGCAAATACAATAAATCCGTTAACCTGGTCCCACGTGACTATTAAGAAGAAAGAAGTTTGAATTAAAATGGTGTTGTCCCAGACACTGAATGCTTATGCGGCGGAGATGTGTAAGGGGTGTTCGGACAATTATTCATGTTAATGTTTTTTTAAACAAAAAACGCGTGTTTATGTGGAAATAAGGAAAAGCATTGCGAGTCCCCAGAAACCATTAGAAAATTTGAGATCTAATAAGTTATCACTTTATTGTTAAATTTGTACTTAACCCTCAAAAATACTTGAAACATTTTAAACTTGACGTAATAATTTTTTTGTTTGCTTAATTATACCATATCTAATACAAATTTATAAGTTATATGTCAATTTATAAGTTATACAAATTAGAACCTTTATTTAAATTAAAGATGAATATATGGATATTATCACACGAATATGGGAATACCAATAAGAAATAAAAAAAAATATAATATTAATTTCATTTAGGAAGTTACATATAACCTTAAAAAGGTGCTTGGCCTTTTAAACATAGAAATTAGCCTACGTACGTACAAGACAGCTCATGCACATAAGGGCATTTTTGTTAATATGAGTTGGATTCAGAGAAATGAAATGGATTATTAATAATATAAATAAATATAGATCAGTAATATTTATGAGGAATTATTTATTAGTATATTTGCAACCAAGTAAAAATGATAGGTATGGTTCTTGGTTTTACTTGAAGGGGAACAAAAGTCCATGAACAAAAACGAGAAAGACTGATGGTTTGTGTTTTTTCCTTATGTATGTGGATTCAAAATCAACTCATAAATATGAAGTTTAATGCTGAAAATCACACTCCTCAGTTTGTTTTTCTCCAATATGTAATAGACATATCAGTTACTTGAAGGAAAAGCAAAACAAGAGCTTGAAAAGTACAGGGGGGAAAACAGAAGCCAGAAATCAAAGCATATAAGAAGAAGAAGAGACCTGGTTTTGCAAATGATATATCTTAGAATATATCACTGAAAGCAGATTTAGTAGTGATGATAGGGTAGCAGACTTTATGGTGAATGGGAATTGGGATCTTTCTCCTTTAAGGTTGATAGGAAGGTGCTAGAGATGATTTTGAAGGTAAAAGTGGGAATTTCAAGTAGGGAGGACAGGTTGATGTGGAATGGTTTGAGAAGAGGCGAAAATAAGGTTAAAGAAGAATATTGGGTCAATAGAAATAGAGGGAATAATGCCCGAGGGAAAGGTAATTCCTAGAACAAATCATTTCATTTGGAGGTCAATGTCGGATGCAGTTCCGACTAAATTCTTTTTTCTTCAAAAAAGGAAATGCGTTGTTTCACCAACTTGCCCAATATTCTTTGCTTGTTCATGGTTTAGAGTGGCTTGGTTTGGTAGCTCTTTATCACTTAGAATGGATAGGTCAGGAATTGAGTGTTTTAAGAAATTGTGTCTTGACTTATTTCTTGAGAACACTAATCTGACTATAACTGATATTTCGCTAATAATGTGGACTTTATGGCTCATTTGAAAAAGCAGGAAGGAATTTGTTTTTAATCATATCCAGCCTGATCCTAATTTTGTTGTGGAATGTGCCAGGAATGAGCCGGCAAAACGAGCTAGGCCCATCGGGCCGGTCTGTTTAAGCCTTGACCTTTTAAGGGTCGGGCTTAAAAAATGAACGAAATATTTGAAATTAGCCTTAGAGGGCCGGCACTGACGGGTCTCAAGCTTAAATGAGCCAACACTAAAGGGCCTTAGGCCAGCCCTACAAGCTTTTTTCACTGTAGCTTTTTCTTTTTTTTTTTTCTTGTTAAATTTATTAATTTATATATATTTTGTATTTGTTATAGAATTATTTATCCATTTAACTACAAATACATAATAATTATACTCTAATTTTATTATTTGATTTATTATTTTTTATAAATAAAGATTATGGATGTGTTCATAATGCGAGAGAAGAATTTCATGATATTCTTACTTATGAGCTAGATGTCACTATTCAAAGAGAAGAATAATCAAATGTTGTTAAAATCGATGATAGTGATGAAGATAACGATAATAATAGTCATCATACTAATGTAGTTTAGTAATATGCTTTTTATGTTTTATGTGAGTTATTTGTGAACATAGTTTGCTTTTAATTATGAATTAATGACTGTGCTTATTTATTGGATGATTCGTGTTGTAATTTACTAATTATATTTTTTTAAAAAAAGTGAAGGAAAAATAGTTAAAATTTGGAATAGTAATTTTTGGGCCTGCGGGCCAGCCCTAGTCTTGGTACTTTCAGGCCGAGCTTTGAAAAACAGATATTTTTCTTACTTCAAATCCTGGAGAATCGGGTTAGCCCTGATTACCAACTCTAACCAGGGAGCGGACTAATGAGTACTGGTCTACGAATGAGACTGAGAGAATTCCTACAGGTACATTTCATAATCCATGTAGTAAATCTTGGAGTGCTCCAGCTATGAATTGGCTGAAAATATAGGTACTCTCTGTAGACTGGAGGGACCATAATGGATCTGGTGCTAACAAATCTTCCTTCAAGCATGAGGGCATTGGATTTTCCTTTTTTTTAAAAAAAATAAAAGATAGTAGCTCCTCATGATCATCAAGGCTAAAATGCCAAAATAATATTAAAAAAACATTGTCAAAAAGGTGCACTGTTCAAAGTATTTGTCCAAATAGGCCATTTTGTGGTGCCACGTCAGATGGCGCCTTACGTGGCGCCATGTGGCGTGACGCCACTTTGCATGTGGCATGCCACATGGGCACGCCACAAGAGGCGCCTCTTGTGGTGTGCCCACGTGGCCGCCATATAAGAGGCGCCAGCTCTTTTGAAAAAAAAAATTAAAAGGTGCAGGGCGCTAAAAAGCTGCCTCAAGGGCAACTTCGTTAAAGCTACCCTTGAGGTAGATGGAAAACATGTAGGGGCGTGAATTTTTCATGCCCCTACAGTAATTTATTAAAAAAAATTTGACCTATATAATGCTATCAGTTAGCCTCAGTTCGAACACACACTCAAATTCACACACATATCCATCGGTAGAAGCAAAAGGAAAAACGAGAGAAAATAATTAGTCTTCATAATTTTCATCTCCATCCTCTTCTTGCACTTTCATTTGTTCTTTTAATCACATTTTGTTTCTTCAAATATTTGTTTCATTGCTATATACATTGTGTTTCTTCTAATTAGTTGCAATTTGTGTTGTGGTTTGTATTATCTGTAATTTTTTTCTACTCGTTCATTATACAATATAAGGAAAAAAAAATGAATCATATTCGTGCAATTGTATATTATAACGGTGCTAAAAATATAGGTGCAAACAGATTGACCTTTGAAGGTGAAAAACGAACAATGTATATTGTTCGAAGCATGTCATTTCTAGATTTAAATAAAAGATCCATCGGAAGCTAAACCTGCAACAAGAGCAAGTAATATCTTCAGTGACGGTTAGAGTTCCTATTGGAGATGGCAAATATACCGGTATTGATGTAGCCGATGATGAGGATATGGAAATGTTTTTTTGAAACATTTGAGGAAAGTCCTACGAACAAATTTGCTGAGTTCTATGTGAATATTAAAACGTCAGAGGAGGGTGTACCAATACCATTTGCTGGACTCCATCTTGGTAATGTGTCCTCATATATGGCTTATTTCGGTACACGTCATCCAACACAATCTACCATTGCGCATGGAGAAGAAAGCGATTATCTGGTAGATGAACCTGACAACGAGGACGAGCAAGAGGAAGAAGATAAAGACACATTACTGGCAAATGACACTGATGAAAATGATAGTGATACAGATGATGAAGACCATGGTAATGTCATGCCACAACAGATTAGCATGTTACAATCATCAGGTTAGTTACAGAGCTGTATTACTTTATATTATAATTTTTTATTAGTTAACATGTTTACACGTAAACTATATTATTTGTGAATTTGCAAATATTACATCATTTTGGAGCCAGATTCCGCATTATGACGTTATTCATGATGATTACCCTCATGAGGATATACTGGATGTCGAAGGCTTGGGGCCGAGGACCGTGGGCGAGAGGGGACGCATTATACGTGAAACAACAATTCAAGTCCAAGAGTGTTGTCCAGGCCGCAATAAAAACATTATTGCATGAAAGTGCATCATGAAGGAACAGTGGTTGAGAGTAATACAACCACTTACTCAATGAGATGTCGGAATCATGAACAAGTAATATATAATATAATCAATGAAAATTAATAAAAAAAAATTGGAAACTCATAATATATAATAATTTTAATCAAAATAACATATATAATATAATCTAACAACAAGTAATCTAAACATTACAATTCATAGTATATTTTAACAAAAAAAATAACAAAGTTTATATAATAATAATAATTAAACTTCATAAAAAAAATTCATAATATGTAAGATTATTCAAAATTATTTAATCATAACGAAAATTAATCAAACAGTTAAAATTCATTATATATAATAATAAAAGTAAAAATCACGAAATTTTTATAATAATCATAAAAATTAATAAAAAAAAAGATCAATAATCATAAAATGTAAAATTATTCAAATTTATTTATTAATACCAGAAAAATTGATTTAAATATTAAAATTAATAACATATATTAATAAAAAAAATTAAAATTATATTATAATAATGAAAATTATTCAACAAATACAAATTCATTTAAGTAAAATAAATCAAAATTAACAAATAAGAACAAAAATTAAAAGAAAACATAAAATTCATAATATATATATATATATATATATATATATATATATATATATAATACATAAACTTCAATATAATTATACATATTGAATTATTATTTTTAATTTAAGTTTCTCATCATACTTTGGTGTTTTTTTGTAATGTACTACTAAATAATTTGAAAACTAACTCAATCAAAATTTTCATTATATCTCTATTAACCCAGCTATTCTATTTGCATGACATTTAATCATAAAAATATCATATAATACAACGATGTTAAACTTTTTAAATGTAAAAATTAGTTTTACATTTCTCAAACAAACATAAAATACATCTAAACCACTTTAAATTTTTAATTAATCAATTACTACACAACTATAGTCGTCTTCTATTGACAAAACTTACAACTTCTAAACTATTTTAACTCTAGCATTTTTTTTCTAACATACACAAGATTACCATCATTGCAGAAACAAAAATGGCCTATTTAGGCAAATACTTTGAACATTGCGCTTTTTTGACAAATTTTATATATATATATATATTATTTTGGCATTTTTGCTTAATCATCAATTAGCTTTATTCCAATTCCTTGGTCCAAACATGCTCCGTAGAAATATCTTTAAACTTTTTCACATGTCCTCTCAGTTAATATTTATGTCATGGTAGCTGATGTATTATATCGTAGTAGAACCTTGGATCCTAGTATTTGTAAGTTTTTCCTAGGCCTTTTCTTCAATTTCATATTTCCAAGACAATTTTTTTAAAAAAAAATATTAAAAAAACTCATTTGATGATTAATTTTAATTAATTTTTTTAAAAAAATGGAATTGTGTTCTAAACATTTTTTTTTTTTAAAAAAAAAAGAAGAACAATTATTTTTTATTCTGTAAAGTCATTTTTTCAGGAAAATCAAGTAAAGATTGTAGAACAACTATATTATTAAACAATTTTTTGTTATCTAATTATGTGTTTGATAATTATTTTATATAAATTTTTATATATATTTTTTCTAATATGATGTTTTAGAGCAATCATCCAACTCCATTTTTTTTCTTTAAAAACTTGTTTTGAAATATAATTTTATGAAATTATTTAAATAATATAAAAACTAAAAAAAGAATCAAACAAGCAAGTGGCTAGTTATTTCATCCTTCAACTTGTTTTTAGTTGATATTATCATTGTTTAACTTTTTAACTCCATTGCTACTTAGTCTTTGAAAATCAAAGTAATCATGTCCGTATATCACAAGGATTTGGCTTATATCCTTTGCAGACTCAGACTCAGGTCTGCTGCCGTCTATTGCTTCAAACGATGCCATATTTGGCTCAAAACACACCCCTGGTCCTTACACACACACACACACACACTAAATAGTAGTAAAAAGATAATTCAAAATACTAAATAGTAATGAAAAAATTCTTTATGACCTTAAGAAATTATTTTAGGATCTTAAAAAAATATTTTAAAGTACCTGCGGGTGCTAAAAGGATATTTCAAGATCCTGACTGATATTGAAAAAATAATTCATGATCTTAAAAAAATTATTTTAGGATTTTGAAAAAAATATTTCAAGTATTGAATGCTACTAAAAATATATTCTACGATATTTTTTTCAGATCCTAAAATAATTTTTTAAGATCATGAATTATTTTTTTTAGTATCAATCAATATCCTTTTAGTACCCGTCAATACGCTGAATTATTTTTTCATGACCCTGAAATAATTTTTCAAGATCATAAAAAAAATTTTTAGTATCTTGAATTATCTTTTTATTATCTAATAGTGCCTTAAATTTTCGTTTTTTTAAGAAAAAAAGGACCAAGTATGCGTTTTGCCTTAAAAAAACGGCACAGTGTGAAATAGAGCAAAGGATGTAAGTCAAATTCATGACACAAATGGTGTTAACAAACTGAAAAAGTGAAAATTATGATGCCCTTAGATAGACCACGCTTCGAATTTGGATTCCCTTAGTATCCTTCCTTTCTCTTCCCTCATTATCCTTCTATCCAGTTGTTCATTCTCTTCTCCTCTTCCATCTCAAATTAACTTGTAATTGAAATCAATGGTGTAAATGAAGGATACTGAGGGATGAGGAGGGAAAGATAGTGAGGAAATATGCTCTCACTAAACTTTTCTCCTTTGCAACTATGGTTTGCTCCTATCCTTTTCTTGAAGCACACCGTTTTGGGTGTAAAATGAACAATTGACTTTTGAGTTTCAGTTGTGAAAGAGAGAGAAAAGTGGCTTATTAAGATATTTTAAAAATTATTTTAGGATTTTAAAAAAATATTTTAGATACTGAATGTTATTGAAAAAATATTTCAAAGTACTGAAAAAGATACTTCATGATCTTGAAAATTTATTTTAAGGTTTTGAAAAAATATTTCAGGCATTGGTATTAATATTTCCTCCACTCACTTTTTGTTTTGAAAAATAGCATTCACCATCTTGAAAATATCTTTTTAATACTAGTCAGTACCTTGAAATATTTTTTCAAGGTCCTAAAATAATTTTTTAAGATCATGAAGTATTTCTTTCAGTAATAGTGAGTATCTTAAAATATATTTTTAGTACTAGTCACTACTTTGAAATGTTTTTTCAAGATCCTAAAATAATTTTTCAAGATTATGAAGTATTTTTTCAGTAACAATATCCTAAAATATCTTTTTAGTACCATTTAATATCTAAAATATCTTTTCAGTACCACTCAGTACCCTGAAATATTTTTTCAATATCCTAAAATAACTTTTCAAGATCATGAAGTATTTTTTTCAATACCAGTTTGTATCCTAAAACATTTTTTCAAGATCATAAAGTATTTTTTTGGTATCATTATGTATCCTAAAATATCTTTTTAATACTAATCAGTATCTTAAAATATTTTTTTAAGATCATGAAATATCTTTTTAGTATAAATTAATATCTGATTTTTTTTTGGTATCAATTAGTATCTTAATAAGTCAGTTTTCTCTCTCTTTCACAACTTATCCTGAACAGTCAATTGTTAATTCTACCCACAAAACGGTGCGCTCCAGGAAAAGGATAGGAGCAGAGCATAGTGGCAAAGGAGAGATGTCTGGTCCCCCCCTTAGAGACCTACTTGAAGAGCATTCAGGTCTTTCTCTTCCTCTTGTAGCAACGTAATACGAGTATTGCATTAAAAAAAACAAAAAAAACAACAACATGATACAAGGTATTATTAAAAAATTGAATCAGTACAAAACTTCAGATATCTATATTGTTGCTGCCTTCATTGACAAGTAAAATACTGAGTCTTAATTTAGATGATTTGGGAGAGAAAACGTCTTTGGTTAATTGTCGAAGAGAACAAATAATATGGGCTATAGTGTAAAAGTATACATGTAATTTATTTTTAGGAGCGTGTAATATTAAGTACTTTTTTAGATGTAAAAGTGTATATATGGTTATAAATTAGGTGTACAAATATCGTTTGATCATTAAGTTTGACTTTTTTTTTTTTTTTTGCTTTTAAGGATACAAAAATACACATGTGGTTTGGTAAAAAGAACATCTTATACCAAGTATTTTTTTTAATTTAATAATTTTATTTCAATTAAAGAAAAATTATTATTTTTTTAGATAAAATTCCTAGGAGGCCAAATTTTTTCTTCTAATTTATCATTTTGGGAAGGACAATTAATTTAATAGGTAAAAATGTTAAAAAATTTATTTCCATAATAAATCAAAAAATTAAAATTATTTTTAATTAAATATAGTATTTATAATATCAAATTTCAAATGAATAAATACTCATTTATTAATTATTAATTAAAAATTTAATAAGGATTTTATAAAATTATGGAAATAAAAAATTTGACCTTCCATCAATTATACCCAGAAAATAATGATATTCTTTTAATTGAAATAGAATTATTAAATTAAAAATAATAATAATTTGATGTTGGGTGCTTTATTTACCAAACCACATGTGTATTTTACACTTTATGAAAGCAAAAAAAAATAAAAAAATAAAAAAAAATCAAATTTAATGGTCAAACGATATTTTTATACTTAATTTGTAACTATGAGTGCACTTTTGTACCTTAAAAAAAATATTTGGTGTTGGACTCTCCTTGAGATAAAGTGCATGTACACTTTTACACATTAACCCCAAATAATATTGTCAAAATAAGAAAATATGAATCAATATATGAGGCTGCCTTCTTCTTTGGTCTGGACCACTCATCTTCATATATATTCTCTCATTTGTTTTGTGGAGTGTGTGATGTTGAAAATTCAAATCCCAAAAGAGACGCACAACAGGCCATATAGCAATTACTCAAGGGGATTATATACTACACGTGTTAACAATTTATATGTGCGTATTATTATCATGCATTTATACATGAACATGGTCTTTGAAATTTCGTGATCTCATGCATTAATGAACAAGTTAATTTATTTTTAGTGAAACCAAACGGGTATAAAATCTTACCACGATCTTTTTTTAATCTAGTGCCTGTTTAGATCCTCTTATTTTTAACTTATCTTCTCCTTATAAGTAGAAGTTAGGTCAAACAAGTTTTTACAAAAACTCTTAGAATAAAAAGAGCTTTTTTTATAAAGAAGAAAAAAGCCAGAAGCTCCTGGGAGGAGTGTTTTTTTTTAAGATTTTATTGACCAAAAGCTCTTATTTCAAAATGGCTTATTATCATCTTTTCCGACGAAGAACAGAATACATAGAACAAC
This sequence comes from Acacia confusa, assembly GCA_037074495.1. NCBI lineage: Eukaryota > Viridiplantae > Streptophyta > Magnoliopsida > Fabales > Fabaceae > Acacia > Acacia confusa. The sequence continues at coordinate 26,712,424 of CM073510.1, forward strand.
AAATATAATTTTAAATCAACAGATATAGCCATTATTTGAATCAACAGAACATAATTTTAAAACAAGAGAGAACGCAGAGTAAGGGAACATGAAATCAAATAAAAAGGAAAAAAAACTACAAATCGAATAAACCTAGAAAATTACAAATTGAACAAACTCAAATTTTGTCATTTGTTCACATATCACCTCATCGTCTCTATTTTTAAGCAATCACTTTAAAGTTGAATCCTTAACCCTTAAAAATAATAAAATTATCTTAAACTATTTCTTAATATCTAACAAGGAACATGAGTGTATGGCTCTAGATCTCAATGAGTATATTTATTTATTTATTTATTTATAGATAAATTTTGAATTTAATATCTTGAATTATAGAGAGGCTGCATCTAATAATTTCTTTCTTTCTTTATTTTTGGAAAAAATGCCACACAAAAAGAAGTTTAAAAATAGAAAAATGTTAAATAATGTTTTGAATATTGATAACAAATAAGATAGTTTTACATTTTTTTATTCCCTTCTGATAAAAATTTTAGAATTTTATATAAGATTTTAATAAATTCAGATAAAGATTTCAAAAATCTCAAAGTGTTTATGATAAATCTCAAAGTGTTAATAAGTTCACATAAGGTTTTATAATATATCTTTTATGATAATTTTTATTAGAAAAAGTGTTTATGACAAAAATGTTGCCAAATAGTTTAAATTTAATTTGAGCTTTTAAGAAACTTTTAAGCTAAATAATTTATATAATCATCTTTTGGCTTTTTCTTAAAAGTTCTTTTTTTTTTTTTTTTTTAACTTAGCTTAAAAGTAGCTTCTAACTTAAAAATAAGAGGATCCAAATAAGCTCCTAGTACACTTTCCAACTCAAAATATCAGTACTCTCCCCATGTCGTAATGTAACATATACTTGCTTAATTTGATGAAATTAAGAAAATTAATTAAGATAACTTGTACTATATCTGATTCTTATTATAAAATACTAACTATCATTTCTCCTAGACCGAGGAATGAAAATTAAGTCATTAAATTGATCTTAAATTGATAAATGTCTCTAACTTTACTCCTACTTTAATTATGTAGATCTAAATGAGTTACTTAAAAATTAGGAGATAATGGAGAAATGATAATAAATGAGTTAGTTAGAGGCGGTTGGTTTTAGTTAAAAGCGGAATAAAAACAAAAAATTACTGGTATTTGATGCCTTACAATAAAGACCAAATAATAGAATATTTTCTAAAACACTCTAGTTATCTTTGTTAATTCACTTATTTCCCCTTTTCCTTTATTATTGTTAAAAGAGAATTAATAGAGGAAAATTAGAAAAATATTTGAAAAATATAAAAAAAATAGTTATTATATTAGAACCAAGATCAACTCTCTAAATATATATTTTATTATGGATTGTTGGTATTGCACAACTATTAATTATTCAAGTGAAATAACTATTTTATTCAAGTTGCAGGACTATCACAAATCCTTTTTCCTTTATGTTTTTCTTACCATACTGGATTAATTAATTGTTAGTTGATCATTGTACATTTTAAGAATTTACAAATTTCACTGTCATTAGAGGAACCTTACTGAGAAGATGTTGACTATGCTCACTGAAAAAACTTCTCATGAAATTTCCCTTGAACTGTTTTTTTTTTTTCTCTGTCCTTTATCATGTTTTGATATGTTTCAATATGCCTGTGTGTGTTTGTGAAGGGAAAATCATGGGGCGAAATCCATGATGAATTAGGAAATGGATGGTTTAGAGAATAGCCTTTCATTTCATCCTCAAAATTCACAATCAAAACTCGAACCGTGACGAGAGCGTATAGTTAATGCTGAAGCCATGCTCACCATTCTGATGCCCAAGCCATTAAAGAAGTCCACACGTACTATGTAGTTACATTCTGCGGTGTGTGCCTTGCTTATCAACTCTTTCATGGTTTTGTTGTAGAGTACAGTTTGAGGCTCACACCTTTTATGAAGATCTTTGTATTTAAGCTTACTCAGTAATTAGTTTTTAATTAATCATCTTATTATAAGAAAAACATAAAATTGTTCTAAAACATTAAAAAAATCAGAATAACTTTTATATGTTACCTTATTTTTTATTCTGTGAAATTATTTTCCATTCCCTTAAACCGGATAAAAAGTGGAAAATATCTTTAAATAAACCAGTTTGTTCTCTAATTAAGTGTTTGACAAATATTATAAACATATTTTTATATTGTTTTTTCTAAAATATTTTTTTTAGAGCAATCATCCAAAAAGATTTCTTATTTTATTTTTTATATTAATTTTTTTAAAAAACAATTTTATAAAGCCCTTCTAAGATCACTAAAAACTAAAAGCAGTATAACAAATGCCTTAGTCATTTCGTACTTCAACTCTTAACTCCATTCAGTGCTCTCCTCTGTTTAAATAATCACGGTTATTAGATAATCCAACTGATGGTGTCACAAATGTTGTTAACAAACAGAACAAGTGAAAATTACGTAGCCGTTAGACATGACGGATCCATTTTAGGTGTCATCAAAGAAATTTTGCCTTCTTGGTAGAAATAACAAAAGATGAATCAATATGGGAGGCTTCCTTCTTTGTTATGTGAAGTTTGTGATGTTGAAAATTCAAGTCCCTTACGAGACGTACAGACCATAAAAGTAGACTCACTATATGTAGTGATCGAAAACGTACACAAGCGAGATTTTATTACACGTGGAAAAAATTTATAGGTGCATATCACTATCAACTTCAGCTTTGTGTCTATGTAATGTAACACAGAAATAAATAAGAGGACATGGAGCTTCAGTTTCTACTGAGTGAGGACATGTTTTACGTAAATGACGCGTTTATGAAGGTTATTTCCCCCTGAGAAGAAGCTCGTGATCTCATGTATTGACTTTGTGACTCCATCAGTACGCCATCGAAGTTGCAGGGAAGAAAAACTAAAGTACGAGTAACTTTAAAGAAACAGAGACAAAGACACCTCTTGGATGTAAATGTTTACTTAAAATAAACTGAGGTCAATCCAATATTAAACTGATCATAATTATAATAATGTATTTACTTAAAGTATATAAAACATTACTATATCTCTCTGAAGAGTAAAGTCTAAAAAGCATTAATCCATGAATAAATAGAATAAGGGCGTATAAACTACTGACAACCCAACGAGTCAGAGTCTAAATATACAAAGTGTGTATATATATATATATATATATATGGGTTTTAGTTTTCTCATGTTGCATGAGAAAACTAAACTTCCTACACACATATGGAATGGTAGGACCCACATATACATATATGAATTAATATATGTACATGTGGGTCCCACCATTTCATGTATGTATGACATGAGATAATTTTTTTCCTACAATATGAGAAATAATGATTCCTATATATATATATATATATATATATATATTAATCCAAGAATAAATAGAACATTTGTGTATAAACTACACCCAACAAGTTAAAGTAACTAACTCTACTATAAAAAGTATTTTAAAGTCAATTTTTAGGCCTTTTTTACATCCATTTTTAGGAGACGCTTAAGTGTAAGTGAATGACATAGTAAAGTCGAGACTTATGACATCTTTTTTTTGGAACGCCGTAAGTCTTTTAGAAAAAAAAAAAAAAAAAAAATTGATGGAAGTGGGTTCTAACCTACCCCATGGAACTAACCCAGTTCCATTAGAACTCAGATTTGGAAGAGAAGGGGGTGACGTCAATATAGCTACTGGTTAGCTTAATAGTGTTCAAAGCTTCTCTAAAAATCAAACAATCCATTGAAGAAGAGTGGAAAGAGCTTATGAATCTGAAATTGTTGAGCCTCATTGGAATCTGGGAAGCTTCATTGGGGAAACTAGAGGAATCTTGCCAGAAATTGGAAATCTCACCGAAATCTAGAGAAGCTTCACCGGAAATATCAGAAGAAAAGTTGATGAGAAGGATGTGGTTCTCTGGTTCGAGTTTGAGCTCTTCAAGGTCGACTTTGAGCTCTGGAGTCGGAAACTTGAGAGGGGAGAGAGAGAGAGAGAGAGAGAGAGAGAGAGAGACGTTGTGAAGCTAACGAAAAACAAATGAGCATGACAGTATAGGTCGGGTGAAGCTCACCAGTGAGGACAATGGTGGATTGAGTGATGGCTCTCTTGTTTTGTTTTGAGGTCTCGACCTCAAAACATCAAAGCTTGTAGCGCTGCTCCATCTGAAACTCAATCTCTTCCCCAGAGAGAAGGAAGAAGGTGGTGGTTCTTGTGAGACTCAGCTGATACCAAGAAGAGAGAAGAAGATGAAAGTGTGGTAAGAATATATGGAGGAACCATGGCTTGGAAGGAGGGAAGGATGGCTTGGAAGGAGGCGTCGAAGGAATTTGAAATTTTTTTTATACCTAAAATTGGGATGCCAAATTAAAAGTAATGTTTTTGGAGCCAATATATGGCTCGACTTTTGGCTTCCCTTCTTAAATTGTGATGCTTAAAGTAGAGTTTTTGGTATCTTAGTTTTTTAAAGGGATGTTAAAAATCAACTTTTAGAGTCCTTTTTATTGTTAAATGAACGTCTAATATGTTAAAATTCTTACATATAATTATAAAAATACCATCGCCTTTATTTTTAACTTCTTTTTTTAAGAAAACAGACGTATATTAAGGAAGTATAATCATTTTTTTAGCAATGTAAATTATAAATATAATGTACTGTCATTTTTCTTTTTCTTTTTTTTAACCAAAAAAAGAGTGTTTCAGGCATGGGAAAGGAAAAAGTAAATATACTTTTTTAACCTAGTGTTTCAGGCGGGTTCAAAATTAACCAAAAACATATTTTCCTACTAATAGCTAAATTTTGAGGAGTTCTTTCCTTACCTGCAATTAGGGTTGATCATGGACCAGACCAGACCAGACTTGGTTTGGCCTCAACTTGAGGTCTAGTTTGGATATAGTACCTCGGATTGTTAAGTCAGCCCAAGGTCCGGTTTGATCTAGCACTAGCTCGATCTCGGGCTAGACCCGACCGGTCCAATGGACTACCTGGACCAGTATAAGCAATCTAGGATCTATTTGGTGCTTTTCCCCCCTATTTGGTGGTCAAGAGGGAAGGGAAGTAGAGAGGAACTTTAAGTAAACTAAAGATTCAAAAGTGAAGGAGTGTCATGGTAGTGAGAGAAAGCTCACAATCGAACCTTCTTCTTCGTTCGAACCAAACCCTCTCACCATGTTCACCTTCACCTTTTGACCACCAGCACACGACGACTGCTTGTTGACTTTCCTCCTCCATCAAGCACCATCGCAGCAAGAGGCCAAAAGACGAGTGTCGAATCTAATGTCGTGAGAGGCCAAGAGACGGAAGTATCAGGTCTAAGGCTGCGAGAGTTGATGAGCTGCTTTTATCGTTAAAACAATCAATTAAACTAGGTCCTAATTAATTGTGCAGTTTATGGTCAATCTAAGTCATTCTCCTAATGAGTAAGCTGTGGGTTTTCTTTATGACTAATTTTCAAATGACAAAAAATGCAATAGAATGTAAATGGACCTAAACTAGGATGTAAAACACTATCGTCTATATACAATTAACTAACTAAATATACTAATGCAATTGACTCTAAAACTTACACTACTACAAAAAAAGGTTACTACTACCTTAAAAGACGTCCTTATTTAAAAAAAGGAAGTTAAAAGTAAAATCAGTGTCATTCTTGTAATAATTTTGTTAAATTATATGTATTTGGCGACCTAAACAAATATTTAGCTTGTCTAAATTTAGTTAAGGTGTCCTAAAAAAATTAAGGACACCTATAATTTAGCGCCAAAAATTAATTTTTGGAGCGATGGGTGCAATTTAGGGAACTTTTTACACGCCAGGACATATTTATTTATTTATTTTATTTAAGGCGTCTTGATTACTTAGCTGGACGCCTTAATATAAAAATTTGGCGTCTTGGTACATTACCAAGATGTCTTAATTTACTTGTTGGCGTCCTAACTATAATTCTTTGGGCGCCAAAAAGCTTGTGAAAAAAATTTATTTTGAATTTTTTTTTCTATTTAAGGCTTTTTGGTGAAATACCAAGACGCCTTAATATACTTTTTGACGCCCTAAATTTTCTTTAGGGTGCTAAAAAGCTTCTTTAGGCGCCCTAAATAAAATTCAGGACATTAAAAAGCTTGTGAAAAAATTTATTTTGAATTCTTTTTTTATTTAAAGCGTCTTGGAAGCACTAAAACGCCTTAATATACTTTTTGGCGTCCTAAAAAGTGTTTAGGGCGCCAAAAAACTTCTTTAGGCGCTCTAAATTAAATTTAGGGCGCCAAAGTTCAATTTAAATTTTTTTTTGTTCTTACCCTAGCTTTATCGAACACACACGCACACTGCCCGCCATTTACCCTCTCAGCTTCTAAAATCATATGGCGAGCCTCAGTCCTGCTCTCTCTCTCCCGCCCGCGTCGCCGCCTTGCATGCCCTGCCTCCGCTATTCCTCCGTCGTCGCCGAGCCGCGCCTCCGCTGCGCCTTGCCGAGCTTCCTCTCCTCCATCTTGGCCAAGGCAAAAAATGGATTTCTGCTCCTCCCTCTCACACACTCTCAGCTCTGGTCAGCCCCTCTTCCCTCTCTCTCAAATTGTATGAAAAAACTGGTTTTGGCCCTTTGGTGATAGGTTGAATAGGTTTTGCAATTCTTTGGATGTGTTTGAATTTTGAATTTAGTGTTCTACATTGGTGGGGGGTTGTTGCCTTTCAACCTGTAATTTTTTTTTTTTTTTTCAAACTGATAGATGTGTGTTGAAATTATACAGGATGGTGCCTTCTCAAGCTACTTAGCATTCACAAAGAGGGACTTCAACGTGATAATCTCCACCTGTTCAACGTAGGTATTCTCAAACTGATAGAGTTTGTTTTGATTTGGAAGTAATTAATATTATTGATGACCCTTGAGGAATTCGAATTGAGTGTGCTGGTTCTTTGTTTATGCGGTTCAGGTTTGAGCTTAAGTGCTTTGATCCTTTTCTACTGTTGGATGAATTTTCATGTGAGTCAATGAATACTAACCCTGTAATTTTGGTTCTGTTTTCTGGAAAACGATCAGACTTCACAAACTGTCTGTGAATATTACTCAGAGAATTATCTGATTGAATTGCTTCGTTTTTCTATTTTTGATTTGCTTCCGTTACTGAGAAAGTGATTGTTCCTTAATTCTGCAGTTTCTGCTCCGGCTGGCTTCCCTGATCATCCACATAGAGGTTTGCAATTTGAATCATCAGTTTTTGTTTGTTCTTCAAACAAATATATATATAAAATATCTAACTGGTAATTAATCTGATCTTAACGACTCGATGCTGCTTCTTCGAAACAGGGTTTGAGACAGTCACATATATGTTGCAGGTACAGAAAATTTGACTACTTCATTTGATTCTATTTTTCCGAGTGTTCAAACTGCTCACACGCTTTCTCTGATTTTCATTTGAAAAACCATACATTTCATACTTGTGTTGTAATCCTTTAAACTAGACCAATGACTCCCTTCAACTATTGCATAGCATTAGTAAAAGACACAAATAATAGTAGTAGCTTTGGACTTAGTTATCCATTTATAGAGTATATTGGAAGTTTCCCGTGCACTATACTATAACACAAAAAAATTGGTTACATGTACATATTCGGGAATCAATTATAAAAAATAAGTTTCAAGATGTCTTTCTTTTCAGGATGCCTCATGAGGCATCTGAATCAATTCAGGACGCCTCATATGAGGCGTCCTGAATCATGATTCAGGACGTGTTAAATGAGGCTTTCTGAAACTAATTCAGGACGCCAAATGTTTCAAAAACTACTACCCTCCGATAGACGCCTTTTTGAAAAAGGACGTTAAATGGGTCTTATTTAGGTCGTTTTTCCCTTTTTTTGTAGTAGTGCTATATGAAAATGAGACTAATGTATATGAATTTGAATGTAATTTTTGGGGGGTTTTTCTTACGAGACAAGAATTGAAATCCTAATAAAAAAAGATTGATTAAAAGCAAGTAAAATAATAATGATCTAATTCAGTTATGATGATGATGAGACAACTTAGAATTCACATGGAGTTAACTTTCTTAGCCCAAATTAATTGATTAAACCAAAGGGAGGTTAATGAGAGATTGAAATTAATGAGTTCAATTACCTAATTGAAACATGGGAAACCTCAAGCTCAATAACACATATTCCACTAGAAAACTCATAATGAAATAGGCAGTGGCTGGTTAAACTCATTAAAAATCAATCACATTTAATTCTAAAATAATCTTAGAAATCTTGTTTATAATGCCTAATTAAACAACTAGACAAACCAAGTTAATTAAACAATCAATAGGATAAACCTAAATTGACAATTACATTAATAATAAAAACTCAATTAATAATATAATTGACAATCAAATGGTTTACAAGCAAAAATCATATCAAATATGAGGTCCACACCTTTTATAAAGATCTTCGTATTTCACAAAGTTTGGTCATTAGATAAGGAGATGGTTTGTGAGGCAAAGCCTTACGATATAAGTAGGACTGAAAAGCATGATGATGTATCGAACCCAGAACCATCAGCTTGAAGTCCATCAAGCAGTTTGTCAGCAGTAGGCTTTCTGGTAAGTTGGGATGATGAGTCCATTGTTGAGTTTGTGAGTGAACAATTTTTTTGAAACTACAAATTTGTAAGTTAAGATATTGATAGGTTCTTAGATACTGTATTCATAGAATTGAAAGTTCAAGCTAAGTATAAAGAGTCATGTGAGCATGTTAAATGTGGCATAATTGAAAAGTACAGAGGGGAAAAAAACAGAAGTCAGAAATCAAAGCATATAAGAAGAAGAAGAAGAAACCTGGTTTTGCAAATGACGTATCTTAGAACATGATAATGTGAAGCACCTATTCCATTTACATTTAACTTTCTAAAAGGAAGATGTAGAAATATCTAATATATGCCATATGTATGTATTGATCGCATCTCTGAAAGTCATTTATGCTAAAATAATCACTTTCCCTTCCTCCAATTGAAACCAGCCAGCTGTCTCCCAATACAATTAATCCTATTCGTTTCATTTAACCCTCATTGAAATATTATTCATTTCCTATCTGATTTGGGAACACACGCATGTATATTTGAGACACCTTCAACCATATTTAAGTCATTAAATTTTTTCGAAAATGAAAAAAAAAAAATTTACTCATGTAAAAGCATGTATTACATCTTGAAAAGTGAAAAGAGAATATTGAATTTAACTTTATATATGAGCATTTTTTTTAAAAAAATATAGTTAATACTCCCTCCAATCCTGTTTTATAAAAATCCAAAATTTGAATTGTCTTAGTACATTTTATAAGAGTTCAACAAAAGTTTTCTGAATATTTAATGATTTTATTTTTATTTTTGCCCCTCACTAAGTATATGTATTGCATTAATTAATAGGTTGGTGATACTTATATTTACTTTATTTCTCTCCCTTACTTACCACTTATAAATAATGGTATACTTAAAAAAATTTATTTTAAACATATTTATTATTTTTAATTAACTTTAACTTAATCTTAAACTACATAATTCAAATATCAAACTCTTATAAATCATGTGCCTTCTTCCTAGAAAGTGCATTAATAATAGAGAGCAGAGAGAGTTTATTTTCAGCACTAATACTTAATGAGGAATATCCTAGACAATTAATACCACTATTGATATGGCAACTAGACAAATACTCCCTTTCAAAATACTGGCTTTAAAGGTTTTAGACTTAAGCACACAGATTAAGGAAATACAATTAATTTATTAAAATATTAATCAACAATAATGACAAAGTCTTATTCCACGAAGTAGGATCAGTTATATAGATTGCACGGCAATATTATGTAATGTCAAATTTGATCTCAATTTAATGCAATGTAACATTTTCGCATTATTCATTTAAATAATGGTATAAATGTACAATATAATTTGAACCCAAAAAAATGTACAGTATAAAAAATATCATTGAATGCTGTATTAAACTTTTAATAGGACTATGACGTATTAAAAAAAGTTTTAAAAAATCTATATTCTGAAAGGAGATATCAGTTGTTGGAATATGATGGGACTGCATTAAACATTGTCATTAGACAGACATCAAGAATCCAGGTCTACAAGGCATCTATTCAACAATCGGTTTTGGAAAAATATAAAATACCTCAAGATAATCTAATACGCATTAGTTAATTTAAAAACATTTTCTTCTATTTAGACTCAATTTAAAATCTCATTAATATCACATGTTTCAAGAATGGACATAATCAATCATTAGCATAAAAAGAAAAAAGAAAAAAAAACTGATTTCCAGTGGTAGAAACATTATTCGTCAGTCAATAGCATGTTACAATTTTTTGGAGGGCAAAGCTAGTCTTAGATCAAGAACACTTTGCTACCAAACGTCCCCATATTAGCTTTACATTTTGGAAATCCCTTGAATTAATAAGATTATTACTCCCTCCGATCCTAATTATAGAACAACATTTGAGAGTTGGCTTTGGTCTTCATTATAGGACAAAATTTTAGTTTTTGTCAATTTCTTCCTAAAATACCCTTATTTTATTCTCTCAAGTGTGTTTAGTTTTTTATGAGTATATACATGTGAGTGCAAAAACTCTTTCAGTCAATAAAACTTTTAAATTATTATATTTTAATTTATTGATCGATCAACTAATATTAATTTATATATATATATATATATATATATATATATATATATATATAGTGTGTGTGTGTGTGTGTTTATGTGTTGGTGTCCATATGTGTGTGTGTGTGGTGTCCATAGTGTTTACATACATACATACATAAATATATATACATATATATCTATCTATCTGTGTGTGTATTTATGTATGTGTGTGTATCTGTGGGGGTGTATGTGTGTAAATATATGTATATATAAATACATACATACATGTGTGCGCGCACACACACACATATATGTATATATAACAAGACTATCATTTCAATTAGAACGTATAAAAAGGAAAATTCTATGTCAGAGAGACATGTTGCAATTGCTATTGATGTACTTTTATTGATGTCATTTAAAATTTATATTAGGGCATTTTAAGAAAATGAGTAAAATTAGCTAATTTAACTTCTCTCATTAATCTTTCCAAAATCGGTTAAATATGTCCTATAATTAGGACCGAAGGGAGTACTTTATTAGCCTTATATTTTGGAAATCCCTTGAACCGATAGCTGAACGATAAGCAACAAAGAAACACACAGAGAATAAACTAAGAATGTTCTGAATATTTTCAATAATAAAAATGACATCAAAATAAAAAAATTCATCTGAAAATACTTCGCGTTTAATCTATCAGGACTCAATAAACTAAATCAAACAATAATATTAATATCATGTCATATTATCTAGCGATCTCATCTTTTTACATGTATTGATAGAACTTCTCAATAATTTATCAAAAAATAGCATGTCTTGTTGAGAAATACTACACCTTCCAAGTTCCAACTACAACAAACAATTTTAAGATGTGAGAGATAAACTCTTAGCCTTACAAAAGTAGACCGGGCCACGCTTTTCAGAACAAATCGTCCTTCATAGAATCACTATATCAGAAGAAACTGCATTTCCTTCTTTCTAATCTGGGCAAATGATTAGCTTTCGATCTTTAACTCCTCAACCAAGAAACTACACCAGCAATGTAATTACACATATCTCCTTTGTTGAGGACATTGTACTAGCAAATTCGGCGCTCATGTCATGAATTTGTCGCTGAGCGATGAACGCCAACCAACTTCAATCCCTTACTTATATCTTCACAATTCATAATATGAGGAAAAAGGGAAGTAAATTTCACAATTCTATTGGCCTTACAATCATGTGTAGGTGGATAATGCAGACAAGGTTCCATGGATACAGCTTGTAAGCATGGTGGATCAGGGATCTGTTCACCATATGCTCTCTGAAGAATCCATGGCTTCAAACCCCCAAGACTTTGTGCAACATACCCAAAAGTAGACTTGGGGCTGGTGATCAATGCATTACACAAACTCAGCAAATAGATTTCAGTCCATGCCTTGATGTTATGTGAATTATCGTTCGACTTTTGGTGGCCTTCATGACTTGGTTGATAAACTCTTACAACTTCCCCAGTCACAGTTGTGTTTCTCAAATACATAGCCCTAAGCTTCTCACCGTATTCTGAGTATAAAGACGCAACTAGAATGGCTCTTGAGGTGTTATTCTTCGATGGAGATGTTACTGACTTATGATGGCCCCCCAACTGAGGCAGCAGGTCATGCTTGAAGGCACATGCTAATATTTCACCAATGATGGTTTCATGTGGGGCTCGATGAGTATTATATATTCTTACTTGGAGGCCAATTCTGTCATTTTCCTTGGCCAAGTGAGCTTTATAGAACCTGCTAATAGCATCCCACACCTCATTTGAAGGGTGAAAAAGGTAGCGTCCTAGATGGTGGAAAACAGTGTCTTTTTCGGGGAACATTTTACTCAGCTCTTGCCCAAAAGATGGAATCATGAAAAGAGAGGGGGAAAAATATTGATCTGACTTCAAAATCAAGACAGGAACTTTCTGGAGAAGACTCTGGCTATGATCACAATGGAAAAAGTTATTATGACCATCATGGGTGTGTTGTAGATTAAGAATTAAAACTGATGGCCAATACACAATCGAATCATGTGTCCTGTTTAGTAAGCTTTCATAGGTTTCGATATTTTTCTGGTCTTTGCGGTAAAGAAAATTCTGAGGCAATAACCATGATGAGTTGGGAAATGGCTCACAAAAGAGACCAACCATATCAGACCCAAATCTGACAAGTAGAACTCGATCTGTGAGTATGGCATAAACAAATGCCGCAGCCAATGTTATCATCCTGTTCCCCAAGCCATTGGCAGCTGTCCAAACAAGGTATTTGCACTTTGCAGCCACAATATTTTTGCTAGAATTTTTACCCATTTTCAATACTTTGTCAAAGGATTTGGTACGGGGCCCACATCTTCTATGAAGCTTTTCATAGTTGCGCAGCTTGGATACCAGATATGATGAGGGTTTATGAGGGGATGTCTTGCGATATAAATAAGATTGATACCTACTTAGGCAAGATCCTTCATCAAAAGTTGGAGCTACAAGTTCATTGAGGAGTTTATCATTGGTAACAGTGTCAGATAGATATGAATCATTACTCAAATTTGCAATTATTTGATTCTTCTGATCTGCAGGTATGAGAAAAAGAGAAGTTGCAGATATTTGCAAGAAGATAAAGAAAACCCTATGCAAATTAGCAATCCTCTCAGTGATTCGGCAAAAAGTTTCAATTGCAATGAAGTTTGAATAAATTTGTTGCTGATCATGCTCAATAAAACATAATGAATATAGACATATTTTATGCTCGTTTTCCGAAAATCAAAGGTAAGTTGGTAATTAAAAAAATAATAATAGCAAATTACCTCAAATATTCAAAGTCCAAATTGAGCCAAGAATAACAGCTATAATTCTTCAAGTCATAATAGCACTTGAGGTTTTATATACTAAAACGTTGACCAGGAATGACACAAATTGGAAAATTAAGCCATAAACAATGGTCATACCAGCATCTAAGGTTGTCTTTTTGGGGATGCTTTCTTCTGAGGCCGGTAAAACATCATGAGCCTTTTCTTCCAAAATATTATCCTTGGCTGTTCGACGCGCAGGTTAAACAGTTAAAGACAGAGCACATCAGAATCAGATATGGTAAATTTGAATAAACGACTACGGAATATGATTGAGAAAACAAGGATGTCATACATAAGAGAAATAGAATATAAACAATGGCCTTACCTACCTGTGATCCTGTAACATTATGGCCTTTTTCTCCCATGGCTTGAGGGGTTACAGTTAAACTAACATCTGCGCCTTCCTTTAAGACATTAGTAGAAACCTTATGGGCTCTTTCATCCAGCACATCGGTTTTCGCAGATTCCTCAACAAGAAGAGGTATTGAATTGTGGTTTATCAGGGTAACTATGACTAAAATGGGGAAAGCAATGAAACCGACAAGCAAGAATGTTCTGAATCCCTTGAATGTATTTGACTTTGTTTTATCCATTGTGGCTTTGAAAAATTTCCACAGAACTGCTAAGACAACAGCTCAAATTCCATGGCAGTAGCCAACACCTTCAATGATTAAGGTGCAGGCACCTTCACATATCAAATTAGTTGCCTAGAAATGTAACAAATAAAATTAATTGATTTTATACATTAAAGAGCTGCAGCATAATTTGCAGGTTGCTAACAGTTCCAAATCCACTTCTCTAAAAAATTCCTATTTTCCAGCACAACGCTGCTGCAAATCCCGACACAGTTTATGACAGCTTTCTATCAGAACTTCATAATAATTTTCCAGTTAACAAGATCATAAATTAATGATAGAATCTCATACAAACATGTATAGATATGCATCTAATAATCTACATTATGCAGACGCCTTCGTGCACACAAGGTTCAGAATCAACATTTGCAAGCGTACACAAGACACAGGAGATCCAACACCTGAATACCACACTTAATAAAAATGAAGAGAAAAAAAACCCTCAAAAGATTTCTGCAAGACAAAAAATTAAGCTAACTGAACGTTGTAACCGAAATTCACCGATCTTGCCCAAAACTTGATACCAAAATCCCGAAGCTAACAGCTCGATAACCCACACAGCTGCAGATCCAATACCAATTAAAGAATCAATGGCAAATGAAGACAAGATCCACGGGTAGAACCCGAAAGAACACACTGTGCAAACCGGCCAAGGGAATGGTTTAGAAAAGTATAAGATTTCGAATTGCCCAGTCACCTTCACAAAGAGACTAAATGCGATCGAAAGCTCAAAATTGAACAGTTTCTTCTCAAACAAGAGAAAAACAGGGAAGAATCGGAAGTACTCACATTTTCGCCGGAAGACCTCGTGCTACAAATGCGCAATCTTCTTGAAGGTTGATCAGAGAAAGCTGCAGCTCTACCGACCCAACCAGACACGCCGATTGACTTGCTGTACAGCGTAGATCCTCAAATTTCCTTCTTATTTTTCTGGGTTTGATGGCAAATGGGATCAAATCAAAGGAGCCTAGGGTGCGTCATTCTCCAATAGCTGTTCCGCACTGTGAAGAATAAAACTATCCTAACAACAAAAGGGAAAAAAGAGTTGTTGTTTTTTTTTTTAAATAACAGTAAGAAAAATAATTTATTTATAATGTGATTTAAGAAAAAATCGATTATGAAATGTGATTTATATTTTTATTAACTTGTTTATAATCCGAATGACTAATTTATAATAGTATAAATGACTTGTTTAGATTGACAGTAGTATAACTAATTTTTATGAAATCGAGATTTATTTTAAAAAAAATGATAGTATAAGTGATTTTTAAGATAATTATAAGAAAAAAAAATACTAACTAAAAAAATTTAGTAAATATTAAAATACATAAATATTACATTAATATCACATGGATCCCATATAATTTATAATTTGATCAATTACTGGGTAATATTACATAAATAATATAACATAATTTGGTAGCGGAAAGTAAATCATCTTTAATTCTCTTCTGGACCTCATCACTTGAGATATCGATATGATTGATTTTATGTAGTATTTTGGGCATAAATTAAAATTAAAAAAAAACAAGCCACAATCAAAGAGCCAAGAATCACTGTTTTGGGGGTTGGATGTGTTCACTCTCGGAGACCTAAGAGCCAAAGGAAGCTTTGGGAATCATGGATAGCTGATTTTGAAAGGAGGCGGCTTCATTGTTAACATATTCATTCATCGAAAGCAGAGCACCATCATTGAGAACCAGAGAGAGTTGAGGGCAAGCCGTTGGGTGGCTTTTGGAGTTTTCTTCTTCAACCATCAACGGCCACCGAAGTGAGAACGGTAAGAACTCCGGTGTGCCGTCTCTTTCTTCTATTTCTTCTATTTGTTGATTTTCACATTGAGAGAGAGAGAGAGAGAGAGAGATCTGAAAGGACGAGAAGGCTGGGTCTTTTTTTGAAGACAGAAAATGAGTTGAGCCAAGGAGGAGTGGCTGTTGCGATTGAGAGGAAGGGATGAGGCTCTGTGACAACGTTATTCTTCTTCTTGCTTGAGAACGCGATTTCAAAGGATGAAATTAAAGGCTTCTTAAAAAGTCCGATTGGCCTCCAAAATGCCTTTAAAGCCCGATTGGCCATTTAAAAAGTCCGATTAGCCTGTGAATCATGTCCCAAATCCTTACTCCTCACTAGAAGGAGAATTTTGATTTTACGATACTAAGAAGTTGATCGTGATAATCCCTCCAGTCATAATATAGGTATTCACAAGAAATAAAAAACGTGAGTCTAACAAGCAATTTATATTTTAGACAACTTTTATATATATATATATATATATATATATATATATATTTTTTTTTTTTTTTTTTTTTTTTTTTTGTGTGTTCCAAGTAGTATAAGGCATATCATTTATTATATTTTTTGATCTTTTTTTAATTTATTTCTATTGATACTCCATAAACAATCATCAAATCAAGTGAGAGAGGAAGAGAGGAAATTAAGGAAGATCGTTAAACTATTTTAGGGAAAAAATGCTATATTAATTAATTTGAATAACTTTCTTAATCTAATTGAATTAAGTAAATGAGTCTTATATTATGAATTCGACAGAGTAGTTGGTTTTAGTTATATAGTTTTAAATCATTAGTTGGTTATTTTCATAAAGTCTTGATCTTAGGTTCAAGGACATTCAAAACCAAAACTTGTTAAAAATGTACAGATCAATTTTTAATTTAGACTGAATCTTTATAAAATTATAGGACCAAAAACCAATTATTTGGAACTATATAAACTAAAAGTAAAATTTAATCCAACTCTAAAATTAATAATGATATTATTTTTTTAAAAAATACAAACCTGATAATGTCATAACTATATCTTCTACTTGGGAACACATGACAAGGTGAGAGCTGACGGATTTTTATGCATTTTTGAAGTTATTTTTAGTTATATCGCAAACAAAAGTTTGTCCTATTATTTTATCAAAAAAATATTTTTTAATGAATTTTTTTAACACTATTTTTAATGATAATTAAAGGAAAATAAAAATAACACCTTTTAAGAGGAGTAATTTATATTCAGCCCAAAAACAATAGGAACAATTTTTTTTTAAAAAAAAAACTTTTTTTCTATGCCGGTAAACCATCATAAGCATTTCGACCCAAAGAAAACCATTGTAAGCCTTTTCTTCCAAAGGATTTTGAAGTAATTAGGACTTGTCTACTATGATAGTAGAGCTGTAAATTGACTTTTTAGATTTCTTTAAAAAAGGTTATTGTACATGTTTAACAATATTTTAATCTAGAGCGTTAGACACAAATAAATTTTAAGGAGTGAAAAATATACATAGTGAATTAAAAATGAAGCAAATACAATAAACCCGTTAACTTTGTCCCATGGGACTATTAAGAAAAAATAAGTTTAAATTGAAGTGATGTTGTGGGAATGCTTATGCCACGGACATGTGTAAGAAAAAGGGTTAATGTTTTTTATAACAAAAAAAAAAACGTGTTTATGTGGAAATAAGGAAAAGCATTGAGTCCAAAACCCATTAGAAAATTTGAGATCTAATAAGCTATCTTAAAGTTTTATTATTTTTTTTCAAACTTTATTATTAAATTTGAACCTTAAGGCTCAAAAAAAAAAAAAAAAACTTCAAACAGTTTAAACATGAAGTAATTTTTTGTTTGTCTAATTATAACATATGTTATATATCATTAAATTATATGTCAGTTTATAAGTTACATATATTAAAACCTTTATTTAGATCAAAGATGAATATATGGATATTATCAGAATATGGGAATACCAATAAGAAATAAACAATATAATATTAATTTCATTTACCAAGTAACATATAACCTTAAAATAGGTGTTTGACTTTTTAACCATAGAATGTATGCACAAGACAACTCATGGGCATAGGAGAGGGTGCTTTTGTCAATGAGTTGGATTCAAAGAAATGAAATGGATTATTAACAATACAAATAAATATGAATCAGTAATATTTGTGAGGAATTCTTTGTTATTCTATTTGCGAGCAAGTAAAAATGATAGGCATGGTTCTTGGTTGTACTAGAAGGGGAACAAAAGAGAAAGACTTTTTTTTTCCCCTTTGTGAATCCAAAACCAACTTGTAGATACGAAATTTAATGCTGAAAATCAAATTTCTCAGTTTGTTTTTCTCCAATATGTAACAGACATATCATTTACTTGAAGTAAAATCAATACAAAAGCTTCAAAAGTACAGGGAAAAAAAACATAAGCTAGAAATCAAAGCATATAATTAAGAAGAAGAAAAAAAAGAAGAGACCTGGTTTTGCAAATGACAAATCATAGCACATATCACTAAAAGCATTACCATTAGGAAATGGTAATGCTTATCCCTCAAGCCTTTTGGAAGGTAATCCCTAAAATAAATCATTTCATCATTTGGAGGTGCATGTCGGATGCAGTTTCAACTAAATTCTTTTTGTTCAAAAGGAACTGTGTTGTACTGTTGTTTCACCAACGTGCCCAACATGTGAGAAGGACGAAGAAACTTTGGAGCATATATTCTTTGCTTGTTCATGCTGGTTAAAATTGTTCTTGCTTGAAGTTCAAGCAACTAGTTCATGAGGGTGAAAAACAAAATTTTTCTGTATTTACGGAATCCATACTGGTTATTTACTATTCATGTGAATAGTATCTATAAATAGTATTTACTATTCATATGAATAGTGCCAGTAAAAATATTTACTATGACAGTAAATAATTTTTACTGTCTCGGTAAATAATTTTTACCATGCCAGTAAATAATATTTACTGCTCCAGTAAATAATATTTACTCTACGGGTAAATAATATTTACTGTTCCGGTAAATAAATATTTACTGTGCCTGTAAATAATATTTACTGCATAAGAATAATTCTTTTCTAATGTGACAGATCAGACAAAGTTGCAGTCACAGAGCATATTTAGAAAACCTTAGCTTTGATACAGTAAATAATATTTACTATACTTATGGAAATACAATCCTCATGAACCATTAACCATAAAACCATGGACCATAACACCTTACGGTAAATATTTAGGATCTACTCGTTAAAACACATGCAGGGTTTCAGGAATACCTGTGATCACTTGAAGACGTCAAAGAGTATGATGTCCTCTAACGTTGATCCACGTGATTATCTCCTAATTGAAAATGAGAACTCCTTCTCCTTGAATCCCCGATTTCTTGGATGCTTGTTAGGCAGTAACAAGGTGGAGAGCTCAAGTGTTTGGATTTTTCACTCAAGACTATGAGAACTTCCTTAAAAGAAAGAGAGAGGCATATGAGATAACTTCTTTAAGAGAAAGAGAGAAGTTTAGGAATTGGTGATTTGGAATGAAGGAAATGAATGCTATTTATAGAAATGGTGGGTGAACCGTGGCCACAATTCTTCTTTCAATGTGAGCCACATATTCTTCTTTGAATGTAAGCCACATATTCATTTCTACTTCAAATCCAAAGTGCTTCTTGAAAAATCAATTATTCCAAGAAGTGATTCTTGAACAATTAATTATTTCAAGAAGTGCTTCTTATAATTAATAATAATTAATTATTCATGAATAGTAAAGGATGAATAATACTATTCACTTGACACTATTCACATAAATAATTTATTCTCTATTAATTATCCAATCCAGATTAGACATAGCTTTGGATAATTCATAAATTATCCTTAATCTCTTTCACCTCATATACCAATAGTCTTTGACAAAGCCCAATAACAATTATTGGTCCAAACTCTGCTAAATTAAGGAATCAAAAATAATCTTAGTGTGTGACCTGTGTGACCTATTAGGCCCAATTAGTCACTGACATAGATAAAACTTGAACCAATTAAACTCCTTTAATAAGCTCAATTTATCTAATGACCACATAAGACACTAGCAATGCTCTGCAGCCCCAGAACTAATCGAGTTGATCAAGTGATCTACCTTTCTTATTTGGATACCGTGTCGGCATCATCCCTCATATCGTCATTCACATTTAGTTGAGAGCAATGATAAAGCATCATCTCTCTTAATTGACTAAATATAGCTTTTCACAGAACTAGGAATATTCTTCTATTGACTCTAAGACAGATCATGACTCTTCATGATCACTTACTGTGCACAGATTCCCGAGTCAACTAGAAGTCATCCAAGCCCTACCGGTCTCGTGAACAACTAATCCCTTGTAGGGGATTGTGAGTCCTTTCGGAATGTCCATCTATACTCATGTATTCAGGTTATACCCAAGAGTACACTGTTCTCCCCATTTTTCAGGCGGATAGAGTTGTACAGTCAAAGTATAACCCTAAGATATAGTGTTCGATGACATCCTCAAGTCTAGGACGATCCATACTACAAAACGATAAGAGACATTACAAATCCAATGATACTCTCTACAATGAATCCTTGTGGAGTCTCTTGGCGGGTCAGTTCAGTGCTATTTGTTCTCTAACAGATCCACCCACGACATCAGCTAAGACATCAACATGTCTGCATTCCATGAGGTCCCTACCTTGTATCTCTATACAAGTAGATGATGTCGTACTAGTCTTATTGAGATCACCAATACCCATTCTTAGTGATTCTAGACTAGGAACAAGTTTTAGGCAATAGACATATAGTGTTCTCGATTCCTCATGATCATGATCCCTATCATAGATCCTCGAATGAAAACCTGTTCTATTCCTTGGGCCTTTATCTTTAATCACATATTAACTGTAAAATAGGTGAGACATAAATATGATAAAGATAAATTGTGCTCAAATAAATTAATCATGAAATATCAAATAGTACAAGGTGTTCATCTGATAAAATAGATTGTCTCTAGGACACCTACATACTAACAGTTCATGGGTTAGAGTGGCTTGGTTTGGTAGCTCTTTATCACTTAGAATGGATAGGGCGGTCAAAAATTGTGTGTTTTAAGAAATGGTGACTTGACTTATTTCTTGAGAACACTAATCTGACTATAACTATAAGTGATATTTCGCTAATAATATGGACTTTGTGGCTCATTTGGAAAAGCAGGAATGAATTTGTTTTTTTTTTTGGTAAAAAGAATGAATTTGTTTTTAATCATATACAACATGATCCTAATTTTGTTGTGGAATGTGCCAGGAAGCGGACTAATGAGTAGTGGTCTGCGAATGAGACTGAGAGAAGTCCTGCAGGTACATTTCATTTCACAGTTTTTCTCAGTTTATTTTCATCCTTCAACTCTTTCTTAGTTGATATTATCATCCTTAAACTTATTAACTTTGCTGCGACTTAGTCTTTAAAAATCAAAGTGATCATGTCTATGTGTCATAAGGATTTGGCTTATTACATCATTTGCAAGCCTAGGTCCGCTATCGTCTGCTGCTTCAAACGATGTCGTTTTTGGCTCAAATTAAAACACTTACCTGGTCCCTTTTTTTAAAATATATATTTCAAAACATATCAGGTAGTAAAAAAAGATAATTAATGATACTAAATAGTACTAAAAAAATTATTCATGATCTTGGTACTTGTTGGTGCTAAAATAATATTTTAGGATCCTAACTAATACTAAAAAAATAATTCATTATCTTAAAAAAATTATTTTAGGATAATGAAAAAATATTTCAAATATTGACTGCTACGAAAAATATAGTCTAGGATATTTTTTCTAGATCTTAAATTAATTTCTTAAGATCATGAATTGTTTTTCTCAATATCAATCAGTATCCTTTTAGTATCAATCAATACTCTAAAATATTTTTTCAAGATCATAAATAAATTTTCTCAGTATCTTAAATTATCTTTTTATTACCTGATAGTGCTTTGATGTTTTTTTTTTGAAAAGCGACCAAGTATGTGTTTTACATAAAATTCAGCAACACAGTAAAGGATGTAAGCCAAATCCATGTCACAAATGGTGTTAACAAACTGAAAGAGTGAAAATTACGATGCCCTTAGAGGCCTAGACTCCTACTTGAAAAGCATTTAGGTCTCTCTCTTCCTCTTGTAGCAAAGTAATATGAGTACTGCATCCCACAGGAAAACAAAAAACAACAACAACAACAACGTGATACCGGTATTATTAAAAAATTTAATCAGTTATAACATTATGATCCGTAGTACAAAACTTCAGATATCGATATTGTTGCTGCCTCCACAGACAAGTGAAATACTGAGTCTTAATTTTAGATATTTGGGAGAGAAAACATCTTTGGTTAATTGCCAGAGTTTGAATAGAACAAATAATGTTGTCAAAATAAGAAAAGATGAATCAATATATGGGGCTGCCTTCTTCTTTGGTCTGGACCATTCATCTTCATATACATTCTCTCATTTGTTTTGTGGAGTGTGTGATGTAGAAAATTCAAATCCCAAGAGAGACGCACAGCAGACCATAAAGCAATTAATTCACTATAGTGATAGATAACTACACAAGGGGATTATATATGACACATGTTAACAATTTATAGGTGTATATCATTATCAACTAGCTGGAGGGACCAAGCCAGCGAAAAATTGGTCCTTGTGTATAAATAACGCGTTTATGTATGAACACGGCCTTTGAAAAATTTCGTGATCTCATTCATTTATGATGACTTTACTCCTATATCTATCTGTCATTGATCCAACTTGCAGGGAAGAAAGACACGAAGACTTGTATAAGAGGAAGCCATGCATTTTGGGTATAAAACTTTCAAGCTTCAACCACACGAACATACACATACACATCTCCATAAAAACAGAAGTTTAATGGTCCTAAAAACTGACATTAAAACTGTCTTTTTTAACAGTGATATATTAAGTGGAGGTCAGATAAAAAATAGTGGAGAAATAATTGCGGGCCAGCTGTTGAACCAAAAAAAGGTAAACTTATAAAAATATTACATAATAATCTTTTCCATCTAAACATGGGGAAAGAATGAGACGTGGGTATAAAAAGTAAAACGGAATGTAATACGATATAAAAGAATATTTGTAATATTATTTGTTCGAAGTTTGGTACACTAAAAAACGTCCCTTATCTTTAACCGAAAATAAGAGGAAATTAGGAATTGATTTGTGTGTGTGTGTGTGAATATCTTAAATTAATTAATGAGATGGTTATTTTGAGATCTTACTACTTTGTTATCATCTCAAATTTTTAAAATGTAATGTAATTGTAATATATACCTCCATTTTTTTTTTTCATTTTTTATCCCCACACCCAAAATGTACGAAAATCTTTCACTCAGTGCCCAAATCTCAGTAGCTTCCTTCCTTTAATCTTATAGACCCTATTTGTTATCTTGGAAGAATTTTTGAAGGGTTGATATAATATTGAGTCCTCAACTTTTCTCTCGTTTTGGTATTGATTTTGATTGTTCAAAAGGTTTAATAGTCAATACCAAACTATAAATCTTACTACTTTGTTATCATCTCAAATTTTTAAAATGTAATGTAATTGTAATATATACCTCCATTTTTTTTTTCATTTTTTATCCCCACACCCAAAATGTACGAAAATCTTTCACTCAGTGCCCAAATCTCAGTAGCTTCCTTCCTTTAATCTTATAGACCCTATTTGTTATCTTGGAAGAATTTTTTAAGGGTTGATATAATATTGAGTCATCAACTTTTCTCTCGTTTTGGTATTGATCCGTGGAGTTTCAAACTATAAATTTTGATTGTTCAAAAGGTTTAATAGTCAAGATCTTTATTGATGAAACAATGTTTAAGATGATATGAAACTTGAGAGATCAAAATTAAAATGAAAACAAGTTTTAGATACCAAGAGTTGTATTAACCTATTTTTTAATAAAGTAAAAGTGAAACTAGAGTCGGGAGTGATAGGGTATAAAATAATGGTTGATTAGGATTTTTAGATATTTCATAATATATATATATATATATATATATATATTTAGCATTATTAGTGAATAGTATGGATTAATTTTAATTTGATTGCTATGTTTTATCGTTAATTGTTGTTTGTATCTAATTTTAGAATGTTTTATTCTTAATTCCAAGAGTTAGGATGGAGTAGGGAGATTATGATTAAATTTGTGGCTAACGCTATTCCTCTATTTCCAATGGCTTGTTTTAAGTTTCCTAAATACGTAGGCAAGCAATTGGATAGTATCGTCTCTAATTTTTGGTGGGATGGTACGGGGAATGGAGGAAAAATATATTAGAGATCTTGGGAATGCTTGACACAATCAAAAAGAAACAGCGGGTTAGGTTTTAGAGATTTTATGACTATGAATGACGCCCTATTAGCTAAGACTGCCTGGAATTTGCTTCAGAATGAGAATATTTTATGGAGCAGAGTTTTGAAAAGTGTTTATTTTCCTAATGAATGTTTTCTGGATGTAGTGAAAGGTTATATATAAGGCCTCTTGGATTTGGTCCTGTGCAAGGATTTGAAGTGGGTGATTGGAAATGGTTGGGAAGCCCGAATTTGGAAGGATTATTGGATTCCGGAGCTGAATGGGAAAACTCTGAACCAAATCACTGAAAACAGATTGAGTAGTGATAATAGGGTAGCAGACTTAATGGTGAATGGGAATTTCAAGTAGGGAGGACAAGTTGATGTGGAATGGTTTGAGAAGGGGTGAATATAAGGTTAAAGAAGGATATTGGGTCAATTGAAGTGGTAAATGAAACATCTTTCAAGTAGATCCATAAAACACACTAATATGCTAAGAGCACTAACAATGTATGATTAAGTCATAAAACTTTAGTTCTACAAACTTACCAAAAACAAATGTCTTTACCCGTGGCAGAATTAGTACACCTTTTAAACATGGCATTACAATATAACCTTTTAAACATGATTTTACGTTCATTAGTTTATGCAGTGAATGCATATATGTTCTTCCAAGATGCGAACAATCAAGATAGTTAAAAATGTGAAATCACCTTTCATAATGACTAGGCGCATTATTGAGCAAAACGATGTTTTCTGGATTTGATCAACATATATTATCAAACAAAATTATTATATAAATAAAAAGATAGTAGCTACTCATGATCATCCATCATCTTCATTCCAATTCCTTGGTCCAAACATGCTCTTATAGAAGGAACTTAAGACTTTTTGGCATGTCCTGTCAGTTAATATTTATGTCATTTCTTTATGTATGACGTGTTGTCTTTACTTTATTACAATTTGAGTTCTTTAAACATAAATATAGTTGTACTATTTAGACTCTTATTTGCAAAAAGAGGTAATTAATTTTACATGGTATCTGGTAATTAATTTGTTTGACCGTTAAAATTTTTAAGACATATCACATATTGTTATTTTTTATTTAATTAAGAAAGGGGCAGGAAGCGATAAGAAAAATGACAAACGTACAGAATAGAAATGTATGTGGGGGTGGGTGTTTTGGGGATAAAAAACGATATTGGGGGCCGCGAAATACATGCAAACAATTTAAAAGATATAATTTTTTTATTGGTTTTATTATAGTAATATACTAATATGTATTCGCATGCCGTAGAAAGAACTTGAGACATTTTGACATGTCGTGTTAGTTAATATTTATGTCATGGTGGCTGATGTATAATATCGTAGTAGAACTTTGGATCCTAGTATTTGTAAGTTTTTCCTAGGCCTTTTGTTCAATTTCATATTTCCAAAACCATTTTTTATTTTTTAAAACAAAATATTAAAAAACTTATTTGATGATTAATTTTAATTAATTTTTTTAAAAAATAGAAATGTGTTCTATTTTTTTTTAAAAAAAAGCCGAACAATTATTTTTTATTCTGTAAAATCATTTTTTCAGGAAAATTAAGTAAAAATTGTAGAACAACTAATATCTTTAAACAAGTTTTTGTTATCTAATTATGTGTTTGATAATTATTTTATACAAATTTTATATATATATATATTTTTTCTAATATGATGTTTTAGAGCAATCATCCAATTCCAAACAGATTTTTTCTTTTTCTTTTTTTTAAAAAAACTTGTTTTGAAAAATAATTTTATAAAATTATTTAAAGAATATAAAAACTAAAAATAGAATCAAATAAGTGGTTAGTTATTTCATCCTTCAACTTTATTTAGTTGATATTATCATCCTTAAACTTTTTAACTTTGTTGAGACTTAGTCTTTGAAAATCAAAGTGATCATGTCCGTGTGTCACAAGGATTTGGCTTTCATCCTTTGCAGACCTAGGTCCGCTACCGTTCGCTGCTTCGAATGACGTTGTTTTTGGCTCAAAACACACACTTGGTCCCTTTTTTAAAAAAAATAAAAAACATTTTAAGACATTGTCGAGCAATAAAAAGATAATTCATTATACTGATTGAATTTTTTACGATCTTGAAAAATTATTTTAGGTTCTTGACAAAATATTTCAGGGTATTTGCTAGTGCTAAAAGGATATTTTAGGATCATGACTGGTACTCAAAGATAATTCATTATTGTAAAAAAATTATTTTAGGATCTTGAAAAATATTTCAAGTATTGACTGCTACTAAAAATAGTGTAGGATATTTTTTCTGGATCCTAAAATAATTTTTTAAGGTTATGAATTATTTTTTCAATACCAATCAGTATCCTTTTAGTATTAGTCAGTAACATGAAATATTTTTTCAATATCCTAAAATAATCTTTCAAGACCATAAAGAATTTTTTCAGTATTTTAAATTATCTTTTTACTATCCGATAGTATATATATTAAAAAGGGGCCAAATGTGTGTTTTGCATAAAAACGGCACTGCTTGAAACAGGGTAAAAGATGTAAGCCAAATCCGTGTCACAAATGGTGTTAACAAACTAAAAGAGTGAAAATTACGATGCCCTTCGACACCTACTTAAAAAGCATTCAGGTCTCTCTCGTCCTCTTGTAGCAACGTAATACCAGTATTGTATCCCAAAAAAAAAAACGTGATATGAGTATTATTAAAAAATTAAATCAGTTATAACATTCTGATCCGTAGTACAAAACTTCAGATATTGATATTATTGCTGCCTCCACTGACAAGTAAAATATGGAGCCTTAATTTTAGATGATTTGGGAGAGATAACATCTTCGGTTAATTATATTGTCAGAGTTTAAACAGAACAAATAATATTCTCAAAATAAGAAAAGAAGAATCAATATTTGAGACTGCCTTCTTCTATGGTCTGGACCACTCATCCTCATATATATTCTCTCATTTGTTTTGTGGAGTGTGATGTTGAAAATTCAAATCCCAAAAGAGACGCACAACAGACCATAAAGCAATTAATTAATGCACTATAGTGATCGAAAACTACACCAGGGGGCAAGGGATGATATACTACACGTGTTAACAATTTATAGGTGCATATTATTATCAACTAGCCGGAGAGACCAAGCCAAGGGAAAAATTGGTCCATGTGTATGAATAACGCGTTTCTATAAGAACATGGCCTTTGAAATTTCGTGATCTCATTCATTAATGATGACTTTACTCCTATATCTATCTACTATCATCGATCGAACTTGCAGGGAAGAAAGACATGAAGACTTGTATATGTAAGAGGAAGCCATGCATTTTGGGTAAAAAACTTTCAACAACTGAATATACACGTACACGTTTCCCTAAAAATAAAAGTTTAAAGATCTTAAAAACTGACATTAAAATTGTCTTTTGTAATAGGGTATATTAAGTGGAGGTCAAATAAAAAGTAGTGGAGAAATAATTGCGGTCCAGCTGTTGAACAAAAAAAAAAAAAAGAAGCTAAGCTTATAAAAATATTACATAATAATCTTTTTCATGTAAACGTGGGGGAAGAATGAGACGTGGGTATAAAAAGTAAAACAGAATGTCATTCGATATAAAAGAATATTTATAATATTTTTTGTTCGAAGTTTGGTAGACTAAAAATCGTCCCTTATATGTAACAGAAAATAATAGGAAATTAGGAATTGATACACACACACATATATATCTTAAATTAATGAGATGGTTATTTAAGATCGCTTACAACTTTGTAATCATCTCA
Organism: Acacia confusa; assembly: GCA_037074495.1. Classification (NCBI taxonomy): domain Eukaryota; kingdom Viridiplantae; phylum Streptophyta; class Magnoliopsida; order Fabales; family Fabaceae; genus Acacia; species Acacia confusa. The sequence goes on from CM073510.1 coordinate 26,740,456, forward strand.
AAATTTTAAAATGTAATGTAATTGTAATATATACCTCCTCCGTTTTTATTTTATTTTTTCCATTTTTTATCCCCACACCCAAAATGGACAAAAAGGTTTCACTCAGTGCCCGAATGTCAGTAGCTTCCTTCCTTTGATCATATAGATCTTGTTTGTTATCTTGGAAGTATTTTTGAAGGGTTGATATAATATTTGGTCTTCAATTTTTCTCTCATTTTGGTATTGATCGGTTGAGTTTCAAACTATAAATCTTAATCGTTCAAAAGGTAAAATAGTCTAGATCTTTATTAATGAAACAATGTTTCAGATGATATAATATGAAACTTAAGAGACCAAAATTAAAATAAAAACCAGTTTTAGAGACATTCTTAATTCCAGAAGTTTGGATGGAGTAGGGATATGATGATTAAATCTGTGGTTACAACGCTATTCCTCTATTTCCAATGGTTTGCTTTAAGTTTCCTAAATACGCGTGTATTTAGTTTTTAAAAGAAGAGTTCATTTCATTTAAATAGTTCAAATAAAATTTAGATGGTTCAATTTTTTTTTTTAGTTGATGATTTTTAAATGAAGAAACCCACCTTCTGAAAAAATGTTAATTATTATTATTTTTTTAATTTTATATTCTCAGCTCTTTAATTTTTTTTTTAAAAGTTAAACTTCTCTGCCAAAACGTACACAAGGGGTTATATTACACGTGTAAACAATTTATAGGTGCATATCACTATCAACTTCAGCTTTGTGTCTACGTAACACAGAAATCAAGATGTGGGCATGGAGCTTCATTTTCAAATGAGTGATGAATTGATGAGGACGTCTGCTCCGTAATTGATGTGTTTATGAAGAAGACTAGGTCATTAGAGGGCCCCAGAGAATCTCGTGAACTCATCATGCATGATTATGAGATTTGACCAAAAAATTTAGTCTTATTTATAAATTCACTTTCATATAATAAATGAGATTGTGATAATTTTATCCATATTAATTATACTCATGAAGATAGAGAAAGGAAACAAAGTTAAAAAATAACCAATAAAAAATCAACTTTATTTTCATAATCATTGAGTTAACCACCTTTCTTTGGTATGTGAGATTTAACTAAAATAAATTTATAAATAACACCAGATTATAAATAACGCCAGATGATATATAATTTATCTCGATTGAAAGGGATAAAGGATTAAAGGGGCCACTTCATTTGAGCCGTCTTATTGTGCACTATTAGGTTGGTGGCTGCCTAGCCAGTTTGTGGACAGTCTTATTTATCCTCTCTTCAATTCTGTTGCTCCACGTTACCCTGGTGAGCCCTGCATTATTGGAATCTTGTATCATTCCAAAGTTTAATTCCTTTTCCCTTCCTGCATAGTCTTGGCCCCCCTATCATACTCTGAATCTCGCTTCCAGTCATTGTCAGTCTCCACCTAACCATGTCTTTAGCTTCAACTCTTCAGTTGTACGTCACAAAGCAACCCACTAATATTAGACCAAGTCTCACTATTTAAAGCTCTAATAATCTTTTAAATTAGTATCTACTAACAAAGTTGTCACCTTTCAAACCTCGAAGTACAGATATACTACCTTTGCTAATATAAGAACTGGCTGAGGGTTGAATTCGGCTTAAAATATAATATCTCAGTCTATTTTATCTTATATCTAATGATTTTGGTTTTCTTATGTTACATGAGAAAAAAAAAAGTTTTTTATACACACATGAAATGGTGGGACCCACATATACATATATAAATTAATATATGTATATGCGGGTCCCACCATTTCATATGTGTGACATGAGAAAATGATTTTCTTACAACATGAGAAAATGTTTTCCCATATTTAATTACAATTTTTCCAAAACTAATTTATCTAACCTATAAATTCTAATGTTACGGATCCGGACATTTTATTTTCTCAATCTAGTCAAGTTAATTAAATAACACTTTTATTAGGAACCGAAATGGGTGTAAATAGCCCCCACATATTATATAATTTTCAAATCCTTTATTATTATACAAATATTGATAACTTAGATTTCTTAATTCTTTTGGCTTGTTCTACTTTTATTTTTCTTACCTTCACTATATCGTTGTCATCAATTAGAAAAATTCAAATACTCCTCAATTTGCGAGCATGTTGTTCTGGTTACAGAAATATTTTCAACAACATTATTTCAAGATAAAATATTATCACCACCAAATATTGATGAATTTTGAATTATCATTCTTGATTTTCGAGACAATGAATTGTTAAACATAATAGTAGTACGCAGCATGTAAGTCAAGCAATAGAGACAAAGAGACCTCGTGACTTGTATATAAAGAGGAAGCTAAGCTATGCATTTCACATGTGAAGCCCAGGAGTATTATAAAAATGGAAGTGAGGAGGTTGTGGGTATTGGTGGTGAGTTTTATGGTTTTGGTTCAAACACTGGGAATCAAATGTTGCGTGAGACAAGAGAGGGAAGCACTTCTTAACATAAAGACATATTTTCTTAAAAACTATAATGACACTCGGGTGGAGAAGTATTTATTGTCGTGGGTTACTGATGATCCAAACAGTGATTGTTGTAGGTGGAATCAGGTCAAGTGCCATCCTTCTTCGGGTCGGGTTTCCAAGCTTTCACTCCAAGATCTTAATTACATCAAGTTATTTTTTGTAGCTCCCTGGGTAGGAGATCCTGCCAATTTTGCCGTAGATTTCTCAATGTTCCAAAACTTCAAGGAGCTGACAAGTCTCAACTTATCCAGAGGCGGATTTCAAAGTTTGGAAAACACCGCAGGTTCGTGTCTTTTTGGATTAGCTAATGTTAAATTATTTTATACTGCATAGTTTAATGTCAGAAACAGCTTATCTACTTGTGGAGGGTAAGATTGTGCACATCTAACTCTCTCAACACTCTATCTAGTGAAACCCTTGTGCACTAGACTGCCCTTTAGTCTTTCAAAGAGCTAATTAGTTGTTAATTTTTAATCAAGTATGCTTTAATTTCCAATTCTGAATATAGGTAGAAGGTAACTAATTTTTTAAAAAAATTTAAAGAATCAGTTAAATTATTTATTTGTAAAAAGAATGTGTTGGGTTTCCTTAAGATGCTCCATTAATCATTTGTAATTGACTCTATCCCATAGGGAACCCTTTTTGAATATGTAGAACAAATATGAATAAATTGAACAAAATATATATTATAATTTGAACGATAAAGTGATTTGGAGTCTTACTTTATTTATTTTATTAAGGGTCTTAAATTTAGGGAGAAATCAAACCTCTCAGTTAGTTCCTACACATTTAAGTCCTAGTATTATTGAATTCTTACCATATGATGGACCAATCCAACTTCATCACCAATTGAGTTTCAAAGATGTTTAAAAGTTGCAGCAATTGAAGCACAAGTGTCTAATAGAATCTGCTCCACCGAATCCATCCATGACTACTAGCTGGAGAGATCCCCTTCTGCCTTGGGGCAATGTCAATCGAGAGAATTAATTATAGATATTAATTAAATTACAATAATTAATTACCCACATATCCTAACTACTTTGTAAATCTAGAAGTTAATGGGAAAGAGAAAATAATTGTACTTCTCCCATGCTAATAAGTCTCAACAAATAATTATGCAAGTAGTTCTATTCTTAACCAGTATTGAGTACAGGGAATTGGGGAGTGTCTTCCCTAGCTACTTACCATTTTGGATACCAAAAGAGAAAATTGTTTCATTACTGAATCAGAGGAAGTCAAAATCTGAAAAGGAATTCATATACTTTAAAGCCTGTTCAGCATGGATTCTCAGTGATCCGAAAGGAAAAATTGTGAAGTGAATTCTAGAATTTTTTTTCATCATTAATAAATAGGATATAAGAGGTTTATATACTCATTCATTCCTATAAGACATATTTATCTAATCTGATTATATTTAGGAAGTTAACTAGTTAAGTTAGTTAGTATGACATGTATTTTCTAAAACATTCAAGTCATCTTGCTTAATTCCCTCTCCTCCGTGATTGTTGATGAGGGAGCATCAAAAGATATAAATTAGGAAATGATTGATAAATATGAAAAACATATCTTATATCTAAGACCATAATCAACTCCCCAAATAGGTCATCTGACAGTAGTGAAGTGAGTAGTTTAAATTTATACTATAGTTCATATGCCATTGTTTATTCTTACAGTATAGCCACAAATATCATGTACGTATAATAGATGTCCACAATATGTAGGATATTTATTGTTTTTTGGACTGAAATGTATATGAGAATGTTACTTGTCCTGTACCAGAAGTTTTGGTCTCAGTGTGGGAAATCTCTAGTGTGTATGCCTCACTGAATGAAACCACTTAGTTCTTCTATCAATACTCGCTAAATTTTTGTGGTTTTTGCATATCTATATACAGTATAACTAATGACTTTAATATGCATATCTTGAATTGGGAAAATTTCACTAAACTCCATTGTAGCCATTTTAATTCAGTCAACCCCAAATAATTTTGAAACTTTACTAAACCCCATGGACTAAAATGAAATTAAATTTTATAGTTGAAAAGATAATAATGCCCTTACTTTATTATTTTTTTTCAAAAAAGGTTTAATAGTCGTTAGAGTTCCGGTCATCAAAAATTAATTTGTCTTGTTCATATACTTATTTCACTTGTTTATGAAGAATTGCATACTTACAATAGGAACTTGTTCAATTAATGTTGTTCATATATCTAATGCATTTGTTCATGAGGAATTGGACACTGGCAAATGGGACTTGTTGAACAACACGAATTGAAAAGTCCCATTTGTACATGTGTAGCTATTCATGATCAAGTAGAATAAGCATATGACAACTACAAAATAATTTCCAGTGGTTGGATTGAGCTCTAATTGATCGGACAGCCCCAAAGTTTCAATGGCCAACCACCAACTAGGCGGCTACCAGTAATCGGTTGCAGAAGCTCCAACAATAATAAAATATTTTTTAAGAAAATAAAGTAAATGCATTATTGTCTTTCATAGATAAAACTTAATTTCATTTTAGTCTATGGGTGTAGTGAAGTTTTAGAATTATTGAAATAAAATTGTTGTCATGGGACTTAACTAAAAATTTTACCTTTTTAATTTGTTCGTTGTTATTCATTTTTCTTTTTTATTTTTGGTTTTCTAAAATTTTATTCGAACACACCAAATTTGCATGTATCCTATTGCAAGGCCAATAATGAGCCAATAAAATTTGCATTAATTCAGTTCATTGCGATACAGTTTTGGGTAATCTAAGCAACTTGGAAGTCCTTGCATTAAAAGACAATTACTTTGAGGGATCTCTGCCATTACACGGTGAGCATGTGTCATTTGATTCATAACGTAGAACAACATTATGTATGTTAGGTTCTACTTCATTTATGTATATTAACAACACTCTGTTCTTTTGGCCATAGAAATATGCAAATTGAAGAAGATACGTGTGCTGGATTTTAGTAAGAATGCATTCAATGGTTCCTTGCACAAGTGCTTGGCCAACTTGACATCTCTTCAAGCTCTTGATCTCTCAAGTAATGACTTATCAGGGGAAATACCAGCATCTACCATTGCCAGCCTCACATCTCTTGAGTACTTTTCTGCCATGTATAACAATTTCGAAGGCATATTCTCTTTGAGTTCCTTTGCCAATAGCTCACAGCTCAAGGTACTTTCACTTGCAAATCGAAAGGGTAGCAATAAGCTTCAGGTAAACACTAAAAGTGAAGCCCTTCCTTGGATCCCCTTATTTCAATTGGAAGTTCTAAACTTGGCAAATTGTAAAGTAAATGCACCTAGTGGAACCTCCCCCTCCTTTCTGTTATATCAGCGTGAACTGCACTATATTGACCTCTCAAATAATGATTTGGTTGGAGTGTTCCCAAATTGGTTGCTTCTCAACAACACAAAACTCATGCATCTAATATTGAATCTTAACAAGTTCACAGGAATGTTTGAGTTTCCAACCGATGCAAATCAACCTCCTCCACACCCCTTGATTACTTTGCAGCTATCCGACAACGAAATGGAGGGTGAACTGCCCACAAATATTGGTCTAATGTTCCCAAATTTGGAAGATTTAGATATTTCAGGAAATGGTCTTAATGGTCGTATTCCTCCATCAATAGGAAATATGTCCAAGTTGATTCGTTTGAAATTAAGCAGAAACAAATTTTCTGGCCAAGTTCCTAAGTCTTTGTGGGCAGGCTGTGCTTCATTAGCATACTTGATTTTATCACATAATAACTTGCAGGGAAAATTACTTCCTTCTCACAAGAACTCTTCCTCTTTGATTTTGTTGCTCTTGGACAACAACTTCCTCAGTGGGACATTAGTTCATGAGATATGGAACCTCCCAAATCTTGACGCGTTAGATATCTCTATCAATAGTTTCTGGGGTATAGTTCCTACTTGCATCACAAACTCTTCATCTTTACACTGGATAAACTTGTCAAGAAATAATTTTATGGGTACATTGTCCAGAGAGCTATGCAAGCTTGACATTTGGCATTTAGACCTCTCTCATAATAAACTCTCGAGTTCAATACTAGCTTGCTATTTCAATATTCAACGGTTGCAAACTCTACAACTACATGGCAATAGCCTAACAGGCTCCATTCCTACATTCATGAGATCTAATGACTTTCTATCAACACTTGATTTGAGGGATAACAAGTTATCTGGAGTTATTCCAAACTCGATTGTGAAGGTGAAATCCTTAAGTTCTCTTCTACTGGGAGGTAATCAGCTACATGGGCAACTTCCTAACCAATTGTGCCAACTACAGGACATTAAAATTTTGGACCTGTCACGTAATAACTTCACTGGGAATATTCCTGCTTGCTTCTACAATTTCTCACTTGCAGAATGGGAACCTTATACTGGCGATGCTACACCTAATGGTTTTTCAAGTAACTTTTATTACTATAGCCATCTTCATTTGACACTATATTTTGAAAAAGGTGGATTTGGTAGTTTAGAAGTAAAGCTTGAAATAGATTTTATGACAAAAAATTTAGTTCTTCCATACAATGGTTACATTATGATGCTTTTGTTTGGAATAGATTTATCAAGCAATAATTTAAGTGGAAAAATCCCTCAAGAGATTGGATACTTGAAATCCCTTCTTGCATTGAACTTATCTCACAATCATTTGAATGGACCAATACCAAAAAGTTTTCGCAACCTATCAGCCATTGAGAGCATGGACCTTTCAAAAAACAACTTAGATGGAGATATCCCTATTGAGTTACAGGACTTGAACTTTCTTGAGCTATTCAACGTGTCCTATAACAATTTGTCAGGTAGAGTGCCTAATGGTGGACAATTTTCAACTTTTGATGACAGTTGTTTTAAAGAAAACCAATATCTCATTCGGAACAATAGCAATAAAGGTAACCCTGCACATATACCACCAACTCCTATCAACAATGACTCAAAGGAAGATGAATCTGTCATAGATTTCACTTCTTTTATTTGGAGTTTCTTTGCATGCTATGTTGTCGTGTTGGTTGTTATGGCAACAGTTCTTTGGATCAACCCATACTGGCGAAGATTATGGTTTTACTACATTGAAACATGCCTCCTCTATAGATGTTTGTACCCATATCTTAGAGATGCATTCTGGTAGAATTCCCAAGATTTTGAATAACTTGCACAATCATAGACTTGTTGACTTGTGCTACAAGTGAACATGTATGTCACTTCACCTCTTTGTAAACTTATGTTGTTGCATTTTAAGTACATGTAATGTTTTCTAAATACTTTATTATATGGTGAGTGGTTTAAACTTCTAATGTGTTGTTGTGCTATTCAAATTGGGATTTACTCTAGTAGAAGGCGCCAAATGCTATATGGTAGCCTATGCACATAGTAGTAGAACCTTGGATCTAGAGTTTTAAGTTTTTCATCATTTTGTTGTAAGTCTTGCTCAAGGTTTACAATATAACTTCTATGATTTATTTTCTCAATGGTGAAAGTTTGTACATTATGTGCATGATTTTTAATATCTGTGAAGGTTGCAAATAAAGTATCTTTCAAGTAGATCAAGAAAACACACCAATATATGAACAAACATACTAAGAGTACTAAAAATATTTGATTAAGTCAAAAACTTTAGTTCAAGAAACTTACCAAAAACATGTCTTTACTTGTGGCTGTATTAGTACACCCTTTAAACAAAGGCATTGCAACATATAACCTTCTATACATCGTTTTACTTTCATATTTTCATGTAGTGAATTTACATATTGAAGATGGAATATCACCTAGAAGGGGGTGAATAGGTGATTTAAAAATTTATTCGCTTAATCACTAACTAAGCAGAAATTTAAAGAGAAATATACACGAAACAATTTATCCTGGTTCAGTCTAATCCTGACCTACATCTAGTCCCCAAGAACTCCTTGGGATTTCCACCAACTCTTCAAAGATTACAAAGATTACAAAGACAACTTAGGGATGATCCTCACTCTCTCGGACTCACTCCCCCTTACTACTTGTAATCGTACACCCACTACTTAAGGTTTCACAACCTTAAGTTTCAACAAAGATTAATGAAAGTGTATGCAACTCCTTATGAGCGAGTAATTAATGAGCACTGAAGTACAGAAAATATCTGAAGATATTAGATAATGAATGAAATTGATAAGAGTAGTTAATCAGAGTAAATGCGCAGAGTTTCCGGTGGTTGGCTTAATTAAATGCTTGGGCATTTATACCCTTTGTCATTAATTCCGTTGGGAGGAACTTGAATGTTATCGTTGTGAGCTATTCAATTTTCCGTTAGACATAGCTCTGTTCCTTGTTCAACCAAATGGACCGTTGAGGCTTCATTAAATGAAATATGTTCTTTCATTAAATGCGTTGTTCGTTGAATATGCTTTTGTAGAAGAATATCTTGATTAAGTAATCCTTGAAAGAATGTTTCTCTCTGCTACACAACTTCATTCCATATGTTGCTCTGTTTCTGCTACTTCACATTAAATGCTGTGACGTGAGCATTTGCTTTATGTTGTTTTTGAATAATACAGCGTTGAAATCCCTGAAACCATTAGCAAACGTGATAAAAGCATTTTATATATCATACTAAGTGATGCAGGAAACCATAAGCCAAAGATCAGTTCTTTTGCAGAATCAGAGATCACTGTCAGCGACAAGAACTCGAGTTTTCAATGTAGAACTCGAGTTCTTAAACAAGAACTCGAGTTCTTTTGTTTTTCTTTATGAATATCTCAGGTCTGCAAGATAAGAACTCGAGTTTTCAATTCAGGCACAAATTGGTTCTCAAAGAACTTGAGTTCTTAATCATGAACTAAAGTTCATGAACTTGAGTTCTTTTCTAAGAACTCTAGTTCTTAGTCTTTGACCAAATTCCACATAAGAAGAACTTGAGTTCTTTACTGAGAACTCAAGTTCTGGAACTCGAGTTTGGTACTAAAGAACTCTAGTTCTTAAGCTTTTGAAAATTTTTACCGCCAGAGGTCGTGAACTCGAGTTCATTACCCAAGAACTCGAGTTCTCCATTTTGCTGATACAAGAACTTGAGTTTTTTAGCATCAAATCGAGTTCTTACTTAAACTATCAATTTACAAGTGTTTAGTTATCATCAAAACTTGGTTGAGAACTAACACATATGTTGTTCTCTTATGTGAAAATAAAGGTTGTTCCAAATGTGAAATCACCTTTCATGATGGCTAAGTGATTTAATAAGCAATATGATGTTTCTGGATTTGATCAACATATATTATCAAACAAAATTATGATACAAATAAAAGATAATAGCTACTCATGATCATTAACTAGCTTCATTCCAATTCCCTGATCCAAACATGCTCTTGCGTAACAAAAACCTTTACCATTTTCATCCATAGGCCTTGCTAGCCAATCATGCTCAGGTGGACAATGAAAACATGGTTCCTTAGAGAAGTCTCTTACATAAGGAGGATCGGAGATGTTAGTGTCTATTAACTTGTGAAGAATCAGCGGCTTAAAGCCTCCCAAACCTTCAGCTACATACCTAAAAGAAGATATAGAATTAGTCACCAACACATCACACATACGAAGCATATATATATTTCAGTCAAAGACTTTATATTGTGCATATTGTCATTGAACTTCTGTTCCTCCTCATGGCTTGGCTGATAAACTCCTATTATGTCCTTGGTAACAGTCAGTTTTTTCAAATACATCATCGTCAAACTCTCGTTGAAATATGAATACAAAGATGTCACCAAAACATATTTTGTTTGGTTTTTACTTGGGGAAGAAGTTACTTAATCTCTCATGTCTAGTTCAAGCAATACCTTATTTTTTTTGGGTGCATCTTAGTATTTGATCCATTTTGGCTTGATTTGTAGAGAGATTAGGGTATACTCGTATTTGGAGACCAATTCTGATCTCATATGCTATGCCCATGTATGCCTGATAGAATCTACTTTTTATTCCCTATGTCTGATATGAAGGTAGCTAGAAATAAGTATCATCCTAAGTGGTAGAAAACAATGTCTTTATCAGGGAACATCTTGTATAATTCTTGACCAAAAGATGGTATTATGACTAGAGAAGGTATATGAAATATTGATCTGACCTTAATATCAACAAGGTAGCCTTATTGAGAATATGTTAACTATGATCACTAGCTATGAAAAAGCTTCTCATGATCATCATTTGTATTCTACAGATTTAGAAGTGGAACCAATGGAGAAATTTGCCTTGAATTGTTGTTTTCTCTGTCTCTCTTTATCATGTTCTGATATGTTTCAATATGTCTTTATGTGTTTGTGAAGGGAAAATCATTGGGCAAAATCCAAGATGAAGTAGGAAATGGTTCATAGAATAGGCCTTTCATTTCATCCTCAAAATTCACAATCAAAACTCGATCCGTGACGAGCATGTATAGAAATGCTGAAGCCATGCTCACCATTATGTTGCCCAAGCTATTAACAAAAAACCACCACTACTACAAGAAGTAAATTTAACGACGTTAATTAATGTTTGGTTTTAGAAAACATAAATTAAAAAACAAAACGTGTCATTTTTGAAATTTTGACTTAACATTCAACAACTGTTTTCAGATAAACAGTCATTCAAAGTAACTTTTAATGACTGTTATGATATAAAGTCTTTGAAAGCTAAGCAAAAAAAAAAAAAAAAAAAAAGTAAAATGTTAAGACAATCATTTTTAAAAAAACAGTTGTCTAAAACAGTCTCCACTCTATTAAAAAAAAATTAAGACGACTAATTTTTAAAAAATAGTCATCCAAAATAGTCTCCCCTCTCTGTTAAAAAAAAAAAAAAAAAAAGAGCAAGAAAATCAGTCGTCTAAAACAGTCTCCTCAAGTGGTGAAAAACAATGTCTTTATCAGGGAACATTTCGCTTAATTCTTGACTAAAAGATAGTACTAGGAATAGGGAAGGTATGAAATATTAATCTGACCTTACTATCAATAGGGGAACCTTACTAAGAAAATGTTTACCATTATCACAGTGAAAAAAAACTTTTCATAACCAACACTGACATGCTGCAAATTTAGATGTAGAACCAATGGAGAAATCTGTCGTGAACTGTTTTTGTCTCTGTCTTTCTTTTTCATGTTCTGATATGTTTCAATATGTCCCAGCCTATATATAAAAGGAAAGCCTTTTGGAAAATTCCATGATGAATTAGGAAATGGTTCACATGATAGGCCTTTTATTTCATCCTCAAAATTTACCATTAGAACTCGAAATGTGATGATAGCGTATAGGAATGCTAAAGACATGCTCATCATTCTCTTTCCCAAGCCATTAACAGAAGTCCACACAATGTAGTTGAATTTTGCAGAGTGTGCCTTGTTCCTTCTAGGCCTTATCAAATATTTCATGGTTTTGTTGTAGAGTTCAGTATGAGCTCCACACCTTTTATGAAGATCTTCGTATTAGCGAAGTCTGGTTATTAGATAAGGATACGGTTTGTGAGGCGAAGCCTTACGGTGTAAGTAGGACTGAAATCTGCTTAAGCATGATGATTTAGCTAAAAGTCCATGCAGCAATTTGTCAGCAGTAGGCTTTTCTGGTAAGTTGGGATGATGAGTCCTTTGTTGAGTTTGTGAATGAACAATTTTTTGAAACTACAAATTTGTGAGACAAGATATTGCTATGTTCTTAGATACTCTATTTATAGAACTGAAATATGAAGTATAAAGAATCATATGAACATGTTAAATGCGTAATAGTTGAAACAAATCAATATCTGTGTGTAAATGTGTATGTTTGTGTGTGTGTAAAGAGGATTGATATTATTGTTAATATATTGTAGATTCAGGAACAAGCAAAAGTTAACAGCTCCCTTTTGATGAAGCAAAGTGTCTCTACTTGGACTTATAATGTGAGTGAAACTGATGAAAACATTCGACCTTACTCAAAATAGCTTAATCTAGTTTTTTTTTTGTTTTTTTTTTCTTGTTATGTGAGCTTGGGACCTTCAAATTAAACTTCTTGGACTTACCAGGAAAACCAAATTTGTTGGTTAATTCATTATATTCTTAGTATATATAGTTTGTTCTTGGTATAATCAAAATCTATTGTCTTGTTCCAAAAGTATAAAGAGGGGAAGAGAGATAGATAGACCCTAGCTCACTCGATGTGGGTCCCACGAAAGTGAAACCCACCCTCACATTCCTTCTCTTCTCATACTATTTTTAGAAGATATGTTTCAATTGTCATAGGCAAGTGGTTTCAATGGTAGTGTCACTTATAATGTTTAGATGAGTTCACAGGCTCAAACCTAGCATTGATATGTTTGTACGCGCGCATGTTCAAATTGCATGCATAGAATTTAAAAAAAGACATATATGTGCTTACAATTTGCTATCTAGAAATTAAGATATATAGTTGTGAGAAAGAAAGGGCAAAAATTAGATTTGATGAACAAATTAATGGAGGAAGCAACCAAACATATATATAAATCAAGAAAACCAAATTATGAAGTGGTAAAACACACTTTGAGAAAATATGTGAAATTACCTACGACTTTTAAATCTACATTAGCTTGAATTGATCTCAAATTTTCATGTGTCAAGTTTTGGCTTCTCCATTTCATTAGAAAACCTCTCAAAATGATCAAAATTGAGAAAATTTAAAAAATTGACGAAATAAGTGAAATTACCTACTTTTGAATCTGCATTTGCCTGAACTATTGATCCCAAGTTCTTATATGTCAAGTCTTGACCCCTGCCTTCAATTGCCTTGTCTTTGGAAAAGCTCACAAAATGATAAAAAATTGAGTATTTATAACGAACACCACAGAGTATACGGAAAATTGTGTAGAGAAGTAAGGATGTTTTGTATTTGTCAGAACTCAATCTTATTATCTCCATTGTAAGCTCAAGTGGATTCATACTCTCAAATGGCTCTCTACAGTAATTAGAACCTTTATTTAGATGAGAATACCAATAAGAAATGAAAAATAGAATTTTAATTTCATTTAGGAAGTTACATAGAACCTTGAAAAAGGTGCTTGTCTTTTTAACCATAGAAACAGTACGTACAAGACAGCTCATGGGCATAGGAGAGGGCATTTTTGTCGATATGAGTTGGATTCAGAGAAATGAAATGAATTATTAATAATACAAATAAATATGGATCAGTAATATTTGTGAGGAATTCTTTGTTAGTCTATTTGCAAGCAAGTAAAACTAATTGGCATGATTCTCGGTTGTATTAGAAGGGGAACAAAAGTCCATGAACAAAAGAGAAAGACTGGTTTTTTTTTCCCTTAGTGGATTCAAAATCAACTTATAGATACAAAGTTTAATGCTGAAAATCACATTTCTTAGTTTGTTTTTCTCCAATATGTAACTGACATATCAGTTACTTGAAGTAAAAGCAATACAAAAGCAGAGAAAAAAAAGAATAGAATCCAGAAATCAAAGAGGAAGAAGAGGGAGGAGGAGGAGGCTGGTTTTGCAAATGATATATCTGAGAATCATGTGAAGCACTTATTCCATCTATATTTAACTTTCTAATATATGCCTTTTTTATGTACTGATCGCATTTTTGAAACCTATTTAAGCTAAAATAATCACTTTTCCTTGCTCCAGTTGAAGACAGCCAGCTGTCTCCCAATACAATTAATCCTAAGTGTTTCATTTAACTCTCATTAAAATATTATTCATTTCCTATCTAGTACGAGACACCTTCAACCATGTTTAAGTCATTAAATTTATTCAAAAATGAAAAAAAGTCAAAATTACTCCTATTTAAAATCATGTATTAAAAAGTGAAATGAGAAAATTAAATTCAAATTTATATATGAGCATTTTAAAAAAAATATAATTAATACTCCCTCCAATCTTTTTTTTCTTATAAAAGTATAAAATATGAATTGTCTTAGTCTATTTTATAAGAGTTTGACAAGAGTTATATGAAATTTAATTAATTTTTTCATTTATTACCCTCATTAATTATATATTATATTAATTAATAGGTTGTGATATTTATATTCAGTCTGTTTCTCTCATAAAAAAAAATTATATTTCTTTTTCTTACTTACCTCTCATAAATAAGGGCATAATTTAAGAAATTTATTTTAAACATATTTATTATTTTTAATTAATTTTAACTATCTTATTAAACTGTATAATTCAAAATTCGAATATCAAACTTGTATAAATAAGAGGAGCACCCCACTTGATATCTTATAATAATGATCACATTCACGCCTTCCTCCTAGAAAGTGCATTAATAATAGCGAGCGGAGAGAGTTTATTTTCAGCACTACTCTAGTACTTAATGAGGAATCTCTTAAACAATTGTTTTTTTTTTTGTTTTTTTTTTTGATAATAGAATCTCTTAAACAATTAATACCGCTATTGATATGACAACTAGACAAATACCCCGTTTCAAAATGCATCAAAATGCAGGCTTTTAAAGTTTTAGACTTAAGAAATTAGCACACAGATTAAGGTATACAATTAATTTATTAAAATATTAATCAATAGCAAGAACAAAATTTTATCCAACAAGTTAGGTTCGGATATATAGATTGCACCTCAGCATTATGCTCTATATCTCAATTTAATGCAATGTAACTTTTTCTCATTCTTCATATAAATAAGGGTATAAATGTACAATATAGAAAATATCATTGAATGCTGCATTAAACTTTTAATAGGACTAGGACAAATAAAAGAAGTTTAAAAAATCAATATTTTGGAAAGAGATAACACTAAATTATGTATAAACATTGTCAAGTCAAGGCATATTTAAATACCTAAATGTGTAAATAGACTAGGTTTTTTTTGTTAAGGCATGACTTGCGAGCCTTCAAGCTTGACCTGTTTACATATTAAATAAATATAATTATATTTATATGATATAAATAACACAATATTTAATTTTTCCATTCTTATATTCTAGTTTCAAGTATAATTAATTATTTATAGTACTACTCATATTTTTATATTAATTAATTATAACTTTTAAAGCCTGTAATATAAGACATTTTTAAAGGCCTACATTATAAGTAGATAATTAAAAAAGTTTCAGGCTCAATCAGGCTATATGAAGGTTCAAACTTGAGCCTTAAAAAAAAAAAAACCTATATTCAAGCTCAGGCCTAGCCTTAGCCTTGTACCTCATTACAAACTCAAGCCTATTTAGCCAAATCCTGACCTGACTTATTTCTATCCATAGACAAACATTAAGAATCCAGGCCTTCTAGGCATCTATTCAAGAATCGGTTTTGGAAAAATATAAAATACCTCAAGATAATCCAATACGCATTAGTTAATTAAAAAACATTTTCTTCTATTTAGACTCAATTTAAAATCCCATTAATATCGCATGCCTTCTTTTCAAGAATGGACTTAATCAATTATTAGCATAATTTAAAAATAATAATAATAATACAGCCAGTGGTATAAACTTTATTCTTCAGTCCATTGCATTTTATAATTTTTTTTGGGGCAATGCTAGTCTTAAACACTTCGCTACCAGATGTCCCCATATTACCCTTATATTTTGGAAATCCCTTGAATTAATATGATTATTACTTTATTAGCCTTATATTTTGGAAATCCCTTGAACCGATAGCTCAACGATGGGCAACAAAGAAACACCCATAGAGAATAAACCATGAATGTTCTGAATATTTCAATATTAAAAATGACATATCAAAATTAAAAATTCATCTGAAAATACTTCACGTTTAATCTATCAGGACTCAATAGACTAAATCAAACAAGAATATTACTATCATGTGATATTATCTAGCAATCTCATCTTTTAACGTGTATAGATAGTGCTTCTCATTAATTTATCAAAAAATAGCATGTCTTGTTGAGAAATACTCCACCTTCCAACTATAACAAACCATTTTAAGATGTAAGAGATAAACTCTTAGCCTTACAAAAGTAGACAGGGCCACGCTTTTCAGAACAAATTATCCTTCATAGTCACTACGTCAGAAGAAACTGCATTTCCTTCTTTCTAATCTGGGCAAATGATTAGCTTTTGATCTTTAACTCCTCAACCAAGAAACTACACCGGCAATGTAATTAGACATATCTCCTTTGTTGAGGACACTATAATAGCAAATATTTCAGCGCTCGTGTCATGAATTTGTCGCTGAGCGATGAACACCAACCAGCTTCAATCCCTTTCTTACATCTTCACAATTCATAATATGAGGAAAAAGGGAAGTAAATTTCACAATTCTATTGGCCTTACAATCATGTTTAGGTGGATAATGCAGACATGGTTCCATGGATACAGCTTGTAGGCATAGTGGATCAGGGATCCGTTCACCATACGCTTTCTGAAGAATCCATGGCTTCAAACCCCCAAGACTTTGTGCAACATACCCAAAAGTAGACTTGGGGCTGGTAATCAATGCATGACACAAACGCAGCAAATAGATTTCAGTCCATGCCTTGATGTTATGCAAATTATCGTTCAACTTTTGATGCCCTTCATGACTTGGTTGATAAACTCTTACAACTTCCCCAGTCACAGTTGTGTTTCTCAAATACATAGCCCTTAGCTTCTCACCGTATTCTGAGTATAAAGACGCAACTAGAATGGCTTTTGAGGTGTTATTCTTCAGTGGAGATGTTACTGACTTATGATGGCCCAGCTGAGGCAGCAGGTTATGCTTGAAGGCACAAGCTAATATTTCACCAATGATGGTTTCATGTGGAGCTCGATGAGTATTATATATTCTTACTTGGAGGCCAATTCTGTCATTTTCCTTGGCCAAGTGAGCTTTATAGAACCTGCTAATAGCATCCCACACCTCATTTGAAGGGTGAAAAAGGTAGCGTCCTAGATGGTGGAAAACGGTGTCTTTTTCGGAGAACATTTTACTCAGCTCTTGCCCAAAAGATGGAATCATGAAAAGAGAAGGGGAAAAATATTGATCTGACTTCAAAATCAATACAGGAACTTTCTGGAGAAGACTCTGGCTATGATCACAATGGGAAAAGTTATTATGACCATCATGGGTGTGTTGTAGATTAAGAATCAGAACTGATGGCCAATAATGTGTCCTGTTTAGTAAGCTTTCATAGGTTTCGATATCTTTCTGGTCTTTGCGGTAAGGAAAATTCTGAGGCAATAACCATGATGAGTCGGGAAATGGCTCACAAAAGAGACCAACCATATCAGACCCAAATCTGACAAGTAAAACTCGATCTGTGAGTATGGCATAAAGAAATGCTGCAGCCAATGTTATCATCCTATTCCCCAAGCCATTGGCAGCTGTCCAAACAAGATATTTGCACTTTGCAGCTGCAATATTTTTGCTAGATTTTTTGCCCATTTTCATGACTTTGTCAAAGGATTTGGTAAGGGGTCCACATCTTCTATGAAGCTTTTCATAGTTGCGCAGCTTGGATACCAGATATGATGAGGGTTTACGAGGGGATGTCTTGCGATATAAATAAGATTGATACCTACTTAGGCATGATCCTTCATCAAAAGTTGGAGCTAGAAGTTCATTGAGGAGTTTATCATTGGTAACAGTGTCAGATGGATATGAATCATCACTCAAATTTGCAATTATTTGATTCTTCTGATCTGCAGGTATGAGAAAAAGAGAAGTTGCAGATATTTGCAAGAAGATAAAGAAAAGCCTATGCAAATTAGCAATCCTCTCAGTGATTCTGCAAAAAGTTTCAATTGCAATGAAGTTTGAATAAAGTTATTGCAGATCAAGCTAAATAAAACATAATGAATATAGACATATTTTATGCTTGTTTTACCAAAACCTAAGGTACGTTGGTAATTAACCACAGAATAGTAGCAAATTACCTCAGGTATTCAATGTCCAAATTGGGCCAAGAATAAAAGCTATAATTCTTCAGGTCATAACAGCATCTGAGGTTTTATATACTAAAAAATTGACTAGGAAAGTAGGAATGACACATTGGAAAAGTAAGCCATAAACAATAGTCATACCAGCATCTGAGGTTGTCTTTTTGGGGATGCTTTCTCTTGAGGCCGGTAAAACATCATGAGCCCTTTCTTCCAAAACATTATCCTTGGCTGTTCGACGCGCAGGTTAAATAGTTAAAGACAGAGCACATCAGAATCAGATATATAGTAAATTTGAATAAACGACTAAGGACATATGATTGAGAAAACAAGGATGTCATACATAACAGAAATAGAATACAAACAATGGCCTTACCTACCTCTGATCCTGTAACATTCTGGCATTTTTCTCCCATGGCTTGAGGGGTTACAGTTAAACTAACATCTTCACCTTCCTTTAAGACATTAGTAGAAACCTTCTGGGCTCTCTCATCCAGCACGTCGGTTTTCGAAGATTCCTCAACAAGAAGTGGTAGTGAATTGTGGTTTATCAGAGTAACTATGACTAAAATGGGGAAAGCAATGAAACCGACAACCAAGAATGCTCTGAATCCCTTGAATGTGTTTGACTTTGTTTTATCCATTGTGGCTTCGAAAAATTTCCGTAGAACTGCTAAGACAACAGCTCCAGTTCGATGGCAGTAGCCAACAACTTCAATGAGTAAGGTGCAGGTAGCTTCAGATATCAAATTAGTCGCGCCTAGAAATGTAACAAATAAAATTAATTACCTAGAATGTACACAATATTATAGCAGTTTAAATAATGTAGGTTCTGAAAAGATAAGGCGATCTTTATTTGGTAGTTACTCTCGCAGATTACATTTCCACCATGATAAAAGTTTCACGAAGAGGCTAAATGGGATCGAAAGCTCAAAATTGAAGAGTTTCTTCTCAAACAAGAGAAAAACAGGGAAGAATCATAAGTACCCACATTTTCACCGGAAGACCTCGTGCTACAAATGCGCAATCTTCTTGAAGGTTCACCAGAGAAAGCTACAGCTCTACCGACACAACCAGACACATCGATTGACTTGCTGTAGAGTGTAGATCATCAACTTTCCTTCTTATATTTCTGGGTTTGATGGCAAATGGATCAAATCAAAGGAGAATAAAAGAAGAGAAAGTGTCGGGGTGCGTCATTCTCCAATAGCTGTTCCGCAATGTGAAGAATAAAATTATCCTAACAACAAAAGGGGAAAAAAGTTGTTTTTTTTTTTTATACAGGTAACAAAAATGATGTATTTATAATCTGATTTATGAAAAAATCATATTTGAAATGTGATTTAGATTTGTATAAACTTATTTATAATCTGAATTATTTTATATTTGTATTGACTTGTTTATAATCTGAAAAATCAAATTATAAAATATGATTTATATTTAAATTGACAGTATTATAAATAGCTTTAATAAAATTAAAACTTATTTAGAATGACACAAGCTTAACAGATTTTCATGCATTTTTGAAGTTATTTTTAGTTATATCTCAAACAAAAGTTTGTCCTATTATTAATATTTTTATTTTTAATGATAATTTTTTAACACTATTTTAATTAAAGGAATGTAAAAATAACTCCTTTAAGAGGAATAATTTATATTCAGCCCAAAAACAATAGGAACATTTTATAAATAAATAAAAAACTTTTTTTTTTTGTTGCCAGTAAACCGTCGTAAGCATTTCGACCCAAAGAAAACCATTGTAAGCCTTTTCTTCCAAAGGATTTTGAAGTAATTAGGAGTTGTCTTCTATGATAGTAGAGCTGTAAATTGACTTTTCAGATTTTTTTTTTTTTAAAAAAGGTTAATGTACATATTTAACAAAATTTTATTCTAGAGCGTTAGGCACAAATAAATTTTAAGGAGCGAAAAATATACATAATGAATTAAAAATGAAGTAAATACAATAAACCCGTTAACTTTGTCCCTCAGGACTATTAAGAAAAAAGAAGTTTAAATTGAATTGATGTTGTGGGAATAGCTTATGTGGCGGACATGTGTAAGAAAAAGGGTTAATGTTTTTTATAACAAAGAAAAAAAAAACGTGTTTATGTGGAAATAAGGAAAAGCATTGAGAGTCCCAAAACCCATTAGAAAATTTCAGATCTAATAAGCTATCTTAAAGTTTTATTATTTGTTTTCAAACTTTATTATTAAATTTGAACCTTAAGGCTAAAAAAAAAAAAACTTCAAACACTTTAAACATGAAGTAATTTTTTGTTTTGTTTTTTGTTTGTCTAATTATAACATATGTTATGTATCATTAGATTATATGTCAGTTTATAAGTTACATATATTAAAACCTTTATTTATGGATATTATCAGAATATGGGAATACCAATAAGAAATAAAAAATATAACATTAATTTCATTTACCAAGTTACATATAACCTTAAAATAGGTGTTTGACTTTTTAACCATAGAAACGTATGTACAAGATAGCTCATGGGCATAGGAGAGGGTGTTTTTGTCAATATGAGTTGGATTCAGAGAAATGAAATGGATTATTAATAATACAAATAAATATGAATCAGTAATATTTGTGAGGAATTCTTTGTTAGTCTATTTGCGAGCAAGTAAAAATGATAGGCATGGTTCTTGGTTGTATTAGAAGGGGAACAAAAGAGAAAGACCTTTTTCTTCCTTTATGCATCCAAAATCAACTTGTAGATACGAAGTTCAATGCTGAAAATCAAATTTCTCAGTTTGTTTTTCTTCAATATGTAACAGACATAATCATTTACTTGAAGAAAAAGCAATACAAAAGCTTCAAAAGTACCGGGGGGGGGGGAAGCCAGAAATCAAAGCATATAATTAAGAAGAAGAAGAGACCTGGTTTTGCAAATGACACATCTTAGAACATATCACTGAAAGCAGATTTAGTAGTGAGGATAGGGTAGCAGACTTCATGGTGAATGGGAATTGGGATCTTTCTCCTTTGAAGATAAAAGTGGGCATTTCAAGGTTGATGTGGAATGGTTTGAGAAGTGGCGAATAAGGAAGGTTAAAGAAGGATATTGGGTCAATAGAAATAGAGAGAATAATGCTGGGGGGAATGGTGATGCTTAAATGGTTATCCCTCAAGCCTTTTGGAAGGTAATCCCTAGAATAAATCATTTCATTTGGTGGTGCATGTCGGATGCAGTCCCAACTAAATTCTTTTTGTCCAAAAGGAACTGTGCTGTTTCACCAACTTGCTCAATATGTGAGAAGGACGAAGAGGCTTTGGAGCATATATTCTTTGCTTGTTCTTGGGTTAAAGTGGCTTGGTTTAATAGCTCTTTATCACTCAGAATGGATAGGTCAGGAATTGTGTGTTTTAAGAAATGGTGTCTTGACTTACTTCTTTAGAACACTAATCTGACTATAAGTGATATTTCGCTAATAATGTGGACTTTGTGGCTCATTTGAAAAACAGCAATGAATTTGTTTTTAATCATATACAAAATGATCCTAATTTTGTTGCGGAATGTGCCAAGAAGCGGACTAATGAGTACTGGTCTGCGAATGAGGCTGAGAGAAGTCCTGCAGGTACATTTCATAATCCACGTAGTAGATCTTGGGGTGCTCCAGCTATGAATTGGCTTAAAATAAACTGTGATGGATCTTTTGATTCTCATTTAAAGGCTGCTGCTATAGGTACTGTGTGTAGGGACCACAATGGTGAATTTATTTGGGGCTTCGGGGAGAAAGTATGTGCTAAATCAGCTTTTATGGCTGAGGTGTTGGCGTTGCAAAAGGCTTTGATGTTGATGGATGAACTGAATGTCTCTTGTGCAGTGGTGAAGGTTGATAATAAGGAATTGTGTGCTTGTGTGCAAAGTAGGAAGAAATATTGTGGGGAATGGAAATGTTGCCTCATTCTTCAAGATTTGCAGGAGAGCATCTCTTCTAAGGCAATTGGGTTTGTCACTCTCTCCAAGAGAGGGAAATCTTGCAGCAGATCATATTGCTGTAATCTTGCAGCAGACTAAGAGTGGGTGGGTGAATTCGCCAACACCATCTTAATCTGATTTTGGCTAAAGATGCTGTTGCTAGGGATGCATCTGGCGCTGACAAATCTTCCTTCCAGCGTGAGGGCATTGGATACTTGTGCATAAAATTGAATTTTTCTTCTTGTGTGTTGGTTTCTGTTTGTAGTCTGTTATAAATTTGAGATTTGTGGTCTGACTTTGTATGTGGGTAATATGCCTCTGATAGTGATAGGTTGACGTAGTGAATTAGTTGTTGTTTGCTGATAATAAAATAAGAAAAGTTTATTGGTCAAAAAAAATAAAAAAAACATCAAAAGCATTCCAATTAAAACAATCAACTATCTCATGTTACAACTCCAAATCAATCAAAGCATTTAATTGAAGCTTCACATCTCACATTACATGAAACATTTACGGACAGCAAACTAGATATATTAGACAGCAACAACCTATTACAGCAACCTATGGCAACACGCCAACAGACTGGCTAGTCACTACCAAACTTATTGAAACCATACTTAAAAATGGAAGATCAATTCAATAATTGAAATCAACATATACTAAAAAATGTTGCATAAATCTTGAATATGTTGAAATTTAGAGATTTGTATATGAGCAAAAGCAAAACTAGCTCTAAAAAAGAAAATCTGTACAGTAAAGTGGAAGTCTATAGTTATTTAATAGTAATTTGTAACTTCCCATACCTCTAATCTATCATTTTTAAAAACCAGCACTTCACAAGCTGTAAGTGGAATGCTAGATAATTTTTCCTCGCACAAGAATAAAAAACACTATTGAGGTTAGCTTCGCTTGTACTTCCTCCAACAAATTAAGCCAAAAGAGAACCATAATTCCAAGGCCATCCTCAAGCCATTGACGTGGCTGCTGAGTAGGACACCGTGATGGTGTGGTGGGGTGATGATATGGCTGATGACATTGCGGCTTACTTGGACTGGGTCGATGATGTGGACTTTGCTGATCGGATTAAAATAACATGGCCAACTAGAGAAATACTTGCATGCTCCCATACTACCAATTCACTGTATTATCTGCAATCAGAATACAACAACTCACCTTATTTTTATCCTGTCTATCAACATATATATGTGTTATTAATTTACTTAATTTATAATATTTTACTTTTTTTTAAAAAAAAGATACTACTTTTGAAGTAAAAAAGCAATCTGAATAAATTATTTTAATTATTAAGTATTCAACTAATCCTTAATGTAACACTAATTTATTTCATTTAAACAGATTGAGTAAGTTAAATAAATTGTCTATAACAATCATTATAAATTGAAAATTATTTGTCTCAGGCCGGCTGTTGACTGGGTGCATATGATTCTGCAAAACAACCATTGTAAATTTATTAATTATGGTTGACTGTTGACTGGATGAGACATAAGATAAAGTTGGAGGGCCACTTGTAGCAACGCTATGTAATATTATTAAAAGTTTGAATCAGTGAATACATTCAGATATATATAGTACAGACCTGTGTCTGAGATCGATGTTTTTGCCGCCTCTAACAATTAATTAACATTGTGTCTTAATTATATGATTTGGGAGGGAGATCATCTTTCGTTAATTATCACAATCTCAAAAGAGCAATATTGTCAAAATAACAAGATTAATTAATATTGGAGGCTGTCTTCTTCTTTGGTCTGGACCAATCATCTCCAAATCCACTCATTCCCTGTAAAGAAACATAAAATAGATTCAGTATAGTGATATCGTGTACAACAAGGAGTTATATCATATTACACGTGTTAAAAATTAACGAGTGTAGATATCATTATCAACATTCACTACAAAAAAAGCTGTTTGTTCGTAGCAATTTTTTTCGCAACGGTAAGATAAAACCACTACAAACATCATAATTCATGGTGGTTTAAAGCCAAACCGCTACAAACTTGTAATAAGGTGAAGGATAAAAAATACATAAGACCTTTGCTCCAAGGATCGTCCAACACCACGACTTTTTTTTTGGATCAAAAATACACACGACGTTACGTTTTAGGGTCAAAAATACTACGGGTCGTTAATTGACGAACATTGACTGTTAACTTAGACGGAAATAAACAGTAACTCGGGTAAAATTACTATTTTTCCCTTAGTTTTAAGTTGAAATTACCATTTTACCTCTAGTTTTAATTTTTTTCTTTTTTAAAAAAAAACACTAAAATAACCCTTCCCCTGCTGGTGAGCCCCACCACCGCAGACTGTCGCCTTCCCCACCACCGGCCGCCATTGGCGGCCACCTCCAGCGACCTCCTCTGGTGGCTTTTTTTTTTAAATAATTTTTTTTTAAAAACAAAAAACTAGATAATTTATATATAAAAAAAAAAGCCGCTAGAGGAGGTCGTCGATCGCCGGTGATAGGGAGGGCATCGACCGGTGGTGGTGTGGCCGGTGGTAGGGCCCACCGACGAGGGAGGGGTTATTTTAGTTTTTTTTTAAAAGAAATTATTTAAAAAAAAGCCGCTAGAGGAGGTCGCCGGAGGTGGCCGCCAGTCGCCGGTGGTGGGGCCCACCAGCGGGGAGGGGTTATTTTAGTGTTTTTTTAAAAAAGAAAAAAAATTTAAACTAGGGGCAAAATGGTAATTTCACCCGAGTTACTATTCATTTTCGTCCAAGTTAATGGTCAACGTTCGTCAACTAATGGCTCGTGGTATTTTTTATCCTAAAACGTAATGTCGTATGTATTTTTGATCTATAAAAAAGGTCGTACTGCTGAGCGATCCTTGGGGCAAAGGTCGTGTGTATTTTTAACCCTTCACCCCTTGTAATAGGGACATTCATGTCACAGCGCAAGCTACTTAGGAACGAAAGTTGTAGCAGTTATGATAAAATAACTACTACAAAATATGGTACTAAGTTGGCACCATGTTAGTAGCGGTTGAATTCAACATTCCGCAACAAAATATGGCGTCAAGTTGGTGCCAAATTAGTGGTGGTGTGTTTATAGCGTTAAGTTCACCAGACCGTTACAAACATTGTTGCAATGAAGGCAACTACAGTGTTGTGGTTCTTTTTTGTAGTGGTTTGTTTTTTGAAACCGCTACAAAATGCAAAAAGTCAAGTAAATTTGCAGGAGGTATCTAAAACCACCACAGAATTTCGTGTTTTTATAGCGGTTTTCCCTAAAAAACCACTACAAAATGTAAATAGTCAAAACATTTATAGAACCACTACAAAATGTCATAGTGGACAAGGTAGAGTTTTGTCTGTAGCACTTTGTGTAGCAATTTCTTTTAAATTGCTACAAATGTGTAAACTTCGTAGCAGTTTTATCATAAAACCGCTACAAAAGTCATGCCTTTAAAGCCATGCCGCCACCACAAAGTAATCCACACGAGGTTTGAGTTATTACTGCTCAAATTTCATTCTCTCACGCTCTCTTACGACATTTAGTTGCAACATTTATGAGTTTTGGATTCTAGGAGACATATAGGGAAAGGGAAAGAGGTGGTACGTGGTAGAGTGTCTCAAAGGGGGGTAGTAGTAGAGGGGCCGTTGAGAGGGACATGGAGGTAGAAATGTCCCTGTATCATCAAAGGTAGGGTTCTAGATAGATCAGCTCTTGTTAGAAAAGGCAATCTCACAGCAGGCAACCCCACAACAGGAGACCCTACAGGGAAATATTCTAGAAGAGGACGTATAACTATCTGTTGATGATTATGACGAAAATGATGAGATACACATCCAATTTCCCATAGCGCGAGACGGAGCGATTTCTGGATCAGTAGGATGAGTAGGACCAAGGAAACCCCCGACCGTCATCTTCGTGCTTAACTGGATTTGAGGTAGATGTCGAAGGTAAATTTAATTATTTTTGTGATAAATGTAATATTTAAATTGCATACGGTTAATTAAAGTGTTTTTAAATTTAATAAAAAATGTGGTAAATTATGCAGATATGCAGGGGAACATCACCAGGAGTAAGCTAGACGTTCCCGATGTGAATTTGTTGGAGGGGCCACAGTCATAGTAGTTGTGTGGAATGATATGACGGACTAGCCGATCGAGAACGGTGGTCACCTCTTCAACTATTGGCTAAACCACTTGGGTAGGAATTGGGTGTTGTTCCCCATCTACTTCGAGAGTTGGAAGCATGTTCCGAGGGAGTCAAAGACCAAAGCATTTGAGGATGTTATGCAAGTAAGTAATTTTGTTTAATTATATTTTAGATGTGACTATTTATAATTTTTGGTTAATTAATTAATTAAATTATGATACAACATAAGTTTAAAGTCCACAGCAACAGGAAGAGGTAATCATTGATAAAGATGAGTGACATCTGGAAGAACTGGAGGGGTCATCTTTACAACTTAGTGAATAAGGATGAGACGATTCCTTTGTAGCAGCTAATCGATAGCGTGCCAGACGGCGTCCTCACATTAGACTGGGTGAGTTTTGTCTAGTCTAGGAGGAGCCTACAGGGATAGGCATAGTTTTAAAGAATTATTAATTTCTCAATAAATAATATTTTTGTAATTATTGTAATGTTTTGTAGGCTCTGTCTCATAGGAATACCATAAGCCGGTCACAACAGAGGATCCATCACATGATAGGATCTAAGACATTTGCTGTGAGCTGGTAATATGCAAGTTAAATTAATTTTTGCTTTATATTAGAAAATTATTATTTTTATTTATTTTTGAAATAACAAAGTTCATATTCTTTTAATTCTTTTAGGAGAGGAAGGCTCAAGAGGAGAATCGTCAAACAGACTATGGGAAGTTATTCACATACACCCATAGACATCGTGATAGGACGACGACCTCTCAGCAAGTAAAGGATGTTATTGTAAGTTACATACAAAAGATTTATGTAATTTATATGAAATTGTTTCATTAATGCTTTATAAAATGTGTACGCTAAAAGCGGATTGAGTAGACTTAAGTGGAGCTATAACAGTCTCAGACCCCAGAGTCACAAGGGTGATCTGTGGATCCTACTGCCCCTTTGAAAGCTGCCATAGGCCTAGTTGAGTATCCTAGACGCGTTAGGGGTATGGGGATAGGCGCTTGGCCTAGCACGATCTACGGCAGGAGTATCGCCTCTAAGGCTAAAACCTATATAGCAGGGACCTCCGGCATGAGAAGGTCGATGGATCAGGTGGTTCAGAAGATAATTGACACGAATGTTGATGCGAAGGCTCAACAGCTTGCTAAGCGGTTTTAGGATCAGGCCAACACTTGGTACGCTCATCAGAGGAAGAGCTGGGATTTCATGGTCAGTGCCTTCACATAGATGTTTCCTGGCAAGCAGTTTCCACCTCCCCCACCTCTTCTTACATTCACCTTCGAGGTGGCCCCTCCACGTCCTCCTACTGATGACAAAGGTGTTGTTACCTCTTGACAGCACACTGATCCCGCCCGCCTTGAGAGTGCCTACCCTGAGAAAGGACCTAATGACCAAGCTCTAGATAGTTATCTTTTATTTTTAAACAAATTTTTGTATTTAAAATTTTTGTTATATTTTATTCTTGTTTTTGGATAATTTTCTATATTAAAATGGTTGTTATCTTTTCTTTGTGATATAATCAAACATTTGATAATATGTCTGCTAATTTTAATGCTAATACAATAACTTGTTAATACTTGTATGAATTTATTATTATTAATGTTAATTATATTATATAACAATTGTTATTGAAAATAGAAAAGGTGATATATATTTATTTAAAAATATTTATCATAAGCATAATAATGGAATATAATTAGGTAATTAAACATTCTCTCTTCACCTATATTATCTCCTAGATATGTTTACTACATATAGATAATGTTGGTTATGATTAGTTTTGATGATGTCTTATGCCATTAGTAAGAGCAAAAAGTTTGTATCATATACATTGACTAATTGCTACAATTTAATGTAGATTTGTTCATGTGGAGAAGGAACAAGAGAAGAAAAGGAAGAATGAGTTGATTCATGGAGAATAACCAAGAAGAGAGAAGAAAGAAAGAAAAACTTGCTAAATGAAATGAGAAAATCATTATACAAGTTTTTATAATGATTCTTGAAGTCTCTATGATCAACTGGAAGTTGGAATGAGTTAATTCGGAGTTAAAATGAGTAAGTTGAAGCTTCCGGATGATTAATGAGTGACTTACTCCAGTCATCCATGTGTTACTCCAGTAATATATGTGTTTCAGAAGCTTCTGGGTGATTAATGATCGACTTACTCCAATAATACACGCGTTACTCCAGTCATATATGTGTTATGGTTGTTCATTACTCCAATAGTCACTTAGATACTGCAGTAATATGCGTGTTTCAGCTGCTAAATTCACTTCTGTTAGATGGCTATTGCAGTAATCATTAACTTACTGCAGTAACGGCTCAGAAAGAAAGCTTATGGTTCGAAATTACTGAAGTATGGATCGCGTTACTCCAGTCATACGCATGTTTCAACAATTCTGTCAGCGTTTCATCTGGGCGATGTTCAGTAATTTGATGATATCTCCCAAACCAGAGATTGTATTGAAATGAAACAAATTTTGGATGAAACTAGACATCCAAGGCGTCATTCTATCAAAAATTCAGGTCCAAAGAAGATCAGATAAGAGAGCTATGAATTTTTGAATTTGACCCACCTGTTAACGTCCTGCAGCTGACCAAGGTTCAGTAATTTGAGGATATCTCACAAAATACATATCTAAATGAGCTGAAATCAGTGGCATATGAAACTAGACTCACACACCTTTCCAAAAATATCAAGATCACTGAAAACAAAGATCAAATGAGAGAGATATGATTTTTGGAAGTTCAGTGTTGGTTCAGAATTCTGGAACTGGCTCTCAATCAAGTGAAGAATTATGATAACTCCAGTCATACCAGATACTACTGCAGCGAAAAACATCCAGAGATGAATTAATCCCTTTGTTACAGTAGTCATGCATAATGTTACTACAGTATTGCGAAGGCAAAGAGTAATTGATCTTTCAGTTACTGCAGTCATGTCAATGTAACTGCAGTAAATCGTTTACAGAGAAGATTTCAACATATGGTTACTCCAGTAATTTTTAAGCTACTACAGTAGATCGAAGACAGAAAGCAAATGCCATCTTGAGAACTGCAGTTATTATCATGCTACTGGAGTCATATCAAGACAAAGAGAAACTGTCATTCTTGCTACTGAAGTAATACTAAATGTTCCTGCAGTAAAGCATTTCCAAAGAACATACGAGCTTCACAAAATCAACTTTAACTTGAGGCATCTTGGAGTCATTGTAGTCAGACTCTTATAGAGAGGAATTGAAACACGTTACTGCAGTAACAATTTTGTTACTCCAGTAAGCTTACTTCAGTAATCATTTAAGTACTCCAGTAGCTCTTCACTGTCAGACACTTCCAGAAGTCTTAGCCCGATATTACTCCAGTAACCTAATAGTTACTCCAGTCATAGTACAACATTTATTACTCCAGTAACCCATGATGTTACTCCAGTAATATCGCAGACAGGGAGCAAATGAACCTTAGCTACTCCAGTAACCAAGTACCTACTCCAGTAAGCTCGAGGACAGGAATAAAATGAACCTTAGTTACTCCAGTAACTAAGTTGATACTCCAGTAATCTTGAGGACAGAATCTTTGCGAAACTAAAAATTACTCGAGTAATTGAAGGCTGCTCCAGTAAGTCTGTTACAGAACTGATTTTCACCTTGGTTACTCCAGTTATCAAGATGCTACTCCAGTCATATCTATCACAGAAACGACATGAATCTTAGTTACTCCAGTAACTAAGTGATTACTCTAGTAAGATCGAAGACAGAGAGCAACTGACACTCAAATGACTCCAGTAATGCATAACTTACTGCAGTCATGCGAAAAACAGAATTGAAAATCACCGTGCTCGAAAAATGGAAATCATTGATTATGATTTCATTTCTTCATATCATCACTTACTATTATTCCTAACATTGTCTAAGCAGTTTTCCAGTAAGTTTCAGATGATTAAATGAAGAATTTCATGAAGTTTGGAGCTGAAATCAAAAGGTCCTGTTTTGCTGAGCTCTAAAGTGGATTCTCAGCATGGAGCGCCAGCACATGTGTCGGGAATATATACAACTTAGATTAAACAAATATGGACATTCCTCTGTTGCCCATTCTGATAAAGGAAGATTAATATTATCTTTAAATTAAATATACTTCAGATTCAGAAATCAAGAATCATTGCTAGAATCAGAAATAAGAAACGCTCCAAGCCATACTCTCGGTGGACATCCAACGTCAAAATTTTCAGTGGAGCTCCAACAGTCAGATTCTGATCAATATTATCTCCTAATTGTTTATATTACAGATCAAAGGACTGATAGCCATCACTGGAACCAAAAAGCTGAAAACAGGGATGCTTAACAATGGACTTCCAACGACTACATTTTCAAGTAGATCTCTAACAGAAATATTCTCAGTGCATTTCCAACAGTCATATTCTTGAAGAGATATTCAAATGATCAAATGTTCTTCTTCAACTATAAGTACCCCAGAAACGAAGACACTCATAGCTCACAGTGACAAAGAACAGAGACTTGAGCTTACACAGTGAAAATGCCAATATTCTAATATATGCTTCATCTACTCTCTGAATATTTCAATGATCATATATTTAGCTTAGAGAGTGAGATTATTTGTATTGTGCTTCAGTGTTCATCATATTCACTTATGAGAGAGAAGATTGATTGAAAATCATTCTATTTGAGAGTTACTCAAGATTGGGTGATCTTGAGTGGGAAACACACTGTGTTGTGATTACAGCTTGTAAGGGGAGTGAATCCTAGTGAGAGGAGTACTTCAAGTACAGAGTGTGTAATCAAGCAAGTGTATTGATTACAGTTTGTAAGGGGGAGTGAATCCTAGGGAGAGGATTACTTCAAGTATAGAATGTGTAATCAAGCTCAAAGCAAATAGTGGATTGAAAATCTCAAGTGAAGCTTGGGGACTGGACGTAGGTCAAGGATTGGATCAAACCAGGATAAATCGCAGTTTGCATACTCTCATCCCTTATCTTTTACATTTCCAATATATGCTTATCTTTGAATATCAAACTGTCAATTTATAAGTTGCGAAAAGATTTTTAAGGTTCCTAAAGTTTTATCAAACACCCAATTCACCCCGCTCTTGGGTGATAGCCAGATCCAACAGATAAGTCATGGATTAAGTTGTTGTGCAATTCTCCTGCATATTTGACAAGATTGAATACTTTATTTTATTTCACTTTCTCCCATGCTATCTGTAATGGTAAGATTGTGTATCTGTATTGTCAATGCAAGTTTAAGAAGTGGCATGCACGAGAAGTTGCTTAGGAACATTTGCTTCTGAAGCCTTTCCTAGAAGAATATACATTTTGGGGAGTTCATGGTGAGATATATGTTATGAAATATGGGGATCATCTTCCTCAAAATTCACAATTAGGAAATCAATTAGATCAAAATGGTCTTGTTAATGAAGCTGTTCATGATGCTTTTGATTTTCAAGATGACAACTTTACTGCAGAAGTTTAGGGTGCAGAACCTGTTTTCTTCAGGAATTATGCATCTTGGGAATTTTTCAGCGTTATGGATGAGGCTGATCATCCTTTGTATCAAGGTTGTCGAAAATACTCCAAATTATCTTTCTCGATCAAATTGTACCATATCAAGTATGTGTATGGGATCACTGATAAGGTAATTTCGATGTTGTTGGAATTACTACGAGATGTTTTCCTTGATATGGACATTCCCAAAACCTTTTATGAGGCCAAGAAGATAATTAACAGATTAGGCTTGAACTATGAAAAAATTGATGCATGCCCTAATGATTGTATGATATATTGGGGAGATGACGTTTGCAAAGAGACTAGTAAGAAGTGTCACACTTCCAGGTTTAGGACAGTTCTGAAAGGGAAAAAGTAGAAGAAGAAAACAACAAAGATTCTGAAGTACTTTCCTTTAAAACCTCGCTTACAAAGATTGTTTATGTCAACTAAGACAGTTGAGCATATGAGGTGGCATGAAGTTGACAAAAAGGAAGATGGTAAACTAAGACATCCATAGGATACTAAAGCATGGAAAGCGTTCGACTTGCTTTTGGCGACTAACAGTTTTAATCTATTCAGGAATCTTAGCACAAGCTATAGTATTTGGCCAGTTGTCTTGATACATTACAATTTTCCCCTTTAATGTGTATGAAACAAAGCTCTTTTATTTTGTCATGATCATTCTAGGCAAAAAGGCATCAAGAAATGACATCGATGTGTATCTTTAATCGTTTATTGTGGAGTTACTGGACTTGTGGAATGTAGACATCGAGACATATGACGCGCACGAGAAGACACTGTTCAACTTGGGTACAACCTTGATATGGACAATAAGTGACTTTTCTGGCCTTGGAACATTATTTGGGTGGAATGTGTATACCAGTCTTGTGTGTCTAGCTTGAAATTTTGACTTTGACTTAATGTGCCTTCCCTACAGTCGAAAGTGGTGCTTCATAGGTCATCGAAGGTTTTTCGATAGTAAGCACAAGTTTAGGTTGCAATGCAATCGTTTCAATAGATAACAAGAAAAAATAGGACCTCCTCAGAATTTATTCAATGCAGAAATCTTAGAGCAGCTTAAAAATGTTGAATTTGAGTTTGGAAAATATGATGATGTAGCAAAAGCTAGGAGAAAGATTACCAGGACTTTTGCTTTTACACCTCAACAATAGCAGAAGATAAGTATTTTCTTCACTCTTCCATATTGGAAAGATATTTTGTTCTGACACAATCTTGATGTCATGCACATTGAAAAATGTGTGCGACAATGTGCTATACACAATCCAGGCAAGTCAAAAGATCATCTTCAAGCGAAGAAATATTTACGGGCCATAGGAGTTTGTGGAGACGCGTGGCTAGATGAGCATGATAGATTTCAATTGGAAAAAATCATCCTAATAGAATCGAATAAGGAAATCTTCCTCACAACATTGAAAAAAATAAAAGTTCTTGATGAGTATTCAAGCAACAATTCACAATGTATTGACATGCAGGCTTATAAGGTTGCTGGGCTAAAGTGTCATAACTCACATGTGCTTATGCAACAATTACTTCCGCTGGCCATAAAAAATATGCTGCCTCTTGATGTGTTGATCGTTTTGGTGGAGCTGTGTCCTTTCTTTCAGTAGTTGTGTTCCAAGGTTTGATCGTGTAGGAGCTCGAGCAGCTGTAACAAAAAATCATTTTTACGCTGTGTCATTTGGAGATAATATTTCCTCCGTCCTTTTTCACGGTGATCGTTCACCTGAAAGTACACCTTGTTCACAAAACAAAGCTTGTTAGCCCAGTTCACTACCAATGGATGTAATCTATTAAGAAGTACTCATTTAAAATAAATTACATTTTCATTACTTACTTGTCACACATTTCAGCATTGATATGTCAACATTTTTTCTTCTTTACTTTATAGGTTTCTTGGGAAATTGAAATCTTACGTAAGGAATAAGGTGTAGCTTGAAGGTTTAATAGCAAAAGGTTATATAGGGGATAAAGTCTTCTATTTTTATTCAAGGTACTTTGATAACATTGAGACATCTTTCAATTGACAGCCTTGTGTAGCGATTGTCCTGAGCCTGAGTCATCATCAACAGAGTTGTTAATTCCTCGTGTTGGTAAACCAATTGGCGGAAGTGAGAACTTCAAACTGACAGCAACTAAGAAGTTCCCAACATATCCACATGTCTGATTAATTACACCAAAGTTGAACTCTTCTTTCAGTAAGGAGTGTACACAAATATATGTTATCTTATATATTTCCTTACATTTTATAATTGTATTTCATGATTGTCATTGCATGCTTAATTGCAGGGAATTTAGAAGTCATGTGAAGCATCAAATGTGGATCCATACACAGTCATCCTCTGAAATTGATACAAATGTCCATAGAGAATCCCTAGGTTGGTTAACATGGAGAATACTAAATGACCACAATCTGCACTCACTAGAATTCAGAGCTCTCACACTTAGCCCACTTGACCAAGCCCAAAGATTTATGGTATCCAATGTCAATGATTTCAAGTTTTGCATGATTTCACGAGATCAAAGATTGCTAACCCAAAACTTGGGTGTTTATGGCACTATTAGGACAAGGAGTTATGCGAGCAGCACTTACAGGAACATGTAGTTCGGTGATGTCCCGTATTATGGAAAGCTGATTGATGTGGTCAAAATAAATTACCAAGGTCGTTTAAGAGTGACTTTGTTTAAGTGTTTGTGGGAAAATTTGACAACTTCCTAGGGACTCATAATTGACGAGTTAGGCATCACATCAGCATCACATTAGTTAATTAATAAAATAATCTAAAATGACTCATTCAGTTCTTTTTTTAAAAAAAATGTTATTCATTTGTGTGTTAAGGTGCAAAAATACACATGAGTTTTTTCCCCATAAGTAAAAATACACATATGCTTTTTTTAGGAGAAAAAATACACACGTGGTTACCATTTTGGTGCAAAAGTCACATCTCACCATTAAGTCACTGTTCACCGTGATGAGAGAGAAAGAGATGAGGTGAGCAGTAACTTAAAAACAGTGAACAGTGTCTTAACGATGAGATGTGACTTTTACATCAAAATGGTAACCATATGTGTATTTTTGCTCCTAAAAAAAGCTTATGTGTATTTTTGCACCTTAACCCTTCATTTGTAATAGGTTTTTAACCGCTACACATTCTGACACATAAATTTCACCGTAAGTTTGTAACGGTTTTACAATCGCTACAAAATTCAATGAAATTTAAAAAAAGGCAGCACAATTTTGTGTAGGTTCCATAACCGCTACACATTAATTTGAATCATTTTTTGACATTTCCTCCAGTTTTGTAGCGGTAAAGAAAGCGCTATAAAATTTTGTCGCCATTTTTTTAAAATTTTCTTTATGTATTTAGTAGTGGTTATATAACCGCTATAAAAGTAGTTAATTTCATATTGTAATGGTAACAAATTTCTTGCTTTGACTCTAACTACTTTATTGAGACTTAGCATTATATCTTTGGGTTAAGATGCAAAAATACACATGAGCTTTTTCCCCAGGAGCAAAAATACACATGTTTTCTTGAAGAGCAAAAATACACTCGTGGTTACCATTTTGGTGCAAAAGTCACATCTCATCGTTAAGTCACTGTTCATGTGATGAGAGAGAAAGAGATGAGGTGAACAACAACATAACGGCAGTGAATAGTGACTTAACGGTGAGATGTGAATTTTGCACAAAATGGTAATCACATGTGTATTTTTGCTCCTAAAAAAAACATGTGTATTTTTGCTCATAGAAAAAAAGTTTATATGTATTTTTACACCTTAACCCTATATCTTTTCTTTCTAAATTGTAACATCCTGATAAAATTGTGTGCGGCTAATTAATTGAATAATTTGGGTGGATTTCCCTATAACTTAATGTCCAATCCTATAATACACTATCCAAAAACCGATGAACTTAGGGCCCATTCGGTATGGGGAAGATTTAAGGAGGGAAAGGAACTTGAAGGAGGGAAAGGAATAGAAAGGAAGATTGAGAGGGAATTTAAAAAGTTGAGCTGTTTGGTAGACATGGGAAGGGAACGTAAGTTGAGGGAAAATGAATTGTTTGGTATAAAGAATTGGGTGTTGGTTAAGTGGGAAGGTAATATGAAATTCCTAAAATGCCCCTCAGACATTCGAACGAAAAAGTTACGTTCGAACGTAATAGGCACCCAATCGCCTGTATTCAAATGTAAAATCTAACAGTGTTGAACAAACTCAACGTTAGAAGCAGAACCAGAGCACCGAAGAAGCAGAACCAGAGCACCGAAGAGAACAGAGAGCTTCGACTCTCTTCCATCATCTTTACTTTCTTCTTCCTCTCTATCAAGAACCGTCACCGGAGTCCGGAGTGGAAAGGAATGTCGACGGCGACGATGATGAAGAAGGTGAGAGTCGCCGACGACGGAAATGGAGAAGGAAGACGGAGGAAGGAAGGATAAGATTTGATTAAATTTTGCTTCCCCAACTGTACGCTCAGACAGATCCATTGTTGACGGGGGTTTTTGGTCCACCAATTTCATTCTCCCGGGAAACTTTCAAAATCCCACCACTTTTTGAGGGATTTAATATTCCCACCTTTATGGGAAGATGGTGCCATGAGGGAAGTCATCTTTCCAGGAGAGCTGCACACCAGACGGGTTAAATGAGTGGGAACCTTGTTATCTTCCCTTTCCCTCCTGTGAAATCAGCGTAACAACAGGCCCTTAGTGGCTACTGCTTTAACAGAGACAATGGCCAATGGGCTAAAGACTTTGTACTAGAGCAATCAAAGGAAAGATGATGTCGGCAGAAGCATCCAGATAATATTGCCAGCTATGCATGCACCCAGATCACGAGGGTAATAATGTTCAAGGGAGTAAAGCCAGCCAGACAGGTGTATTCCTTGCATAAAGAAGAGGTGGACCAAGATGGGAGACAAGATAAAGAAAAAGCTTATTGGGAATCTTAAAAGCATTGGAGGAGAAATACTTTGGTTATGCTTAGCTTTTGTACTATTGTTAGAAGTGGAATACCAGAATCCATAGTTATCTTCTTCTTTTTTGCTCGAAAGAATCCATAGTTATCTTCTAAACACCCACTAATGATGACTTTTTAAATTACACCGTGTTATAGTGTGTTTAAACAACCATACAACTATGATTAAAATTTTATACTCCCTTCGGTCCTAATTATAAGACATAGTTAACTTTTTTGGAGAAATGAAGGAAGCTAATTAAATTATTTTAGAGTATTTTTATTTTAATTTTTTTCTTCAAATTAATTAGTTTGACTAATAAACTAATATATAATCTATATATACACAACATATGAAAATGATTAAGCAACTTATTTAAATTCCTTAATCTCTCCAAAAAAAGTCAACTATATCTTATAATTAGGACCGGAAGTAGTATATTATATGCTTTTTTATATTAAATTTGCATTCTCCGGCAAAAAAAAAGGCATTCAAAAAGACTATCCTTACCTCCTCTTGCTTGATTTTTTTTTTAAATTTTAAAAAAACGATGCCATTGATGCCCCCCAATAAAGCTCAAGTTCAATTTATTTTATAGCATATTATAAAAGAAAGTATGGAACACAACAATTTACAGTCAATGATTCACAATACAACAACAAAAATTCTTAACAACCAACGACATTCACAATTACCTCTTCACTTTATTATAAATAGGGTTAAGTAGAAAATCCGCTCCGGAAGTATACATTGAGGAGTAATGTTGTCCTAAAAGTTTTTGCAGGCTTAATTTCGCCCCGGAAGTTGAAAAGTAGAACAATGTTGCCATTTTCCATTAAAAAGTTAATGGTCAATGTTAGTTTTTTAACGGAAAAGGGCAACATTGCTCCATTTTTAGACTTCCGTGGTGAAATTAATGAAAGTGGAAGAAATCACCAAGATGGGGTGAATTGAGGATTTTAAAAATTCTTTTCAACTCTTAAAAATGAAGCTTAAGAAATGGATAATAAAAGAGTAGAAAAAGAAAAACTTAGACACACAGAATTTATAATGGTTCGGTCTCAACCTTGACCTACGTCCAGTCCCCAGATACCTTCTGGGTGTTTCCACTAATTCAACAGATTTTCAATGACAACAATGAAGACCAGACACAATCCTAATCACCTAGGACTTGCTCCCCCTTACACTTTGTGATTGAACAACCCAACTCACAGGTTCCACAACCTTGAGTTCTCACAAACAAATGCTTTCAAAAATTTACAAACTCTCAAAAGAGTAGATAAGGATAAACACTGAAGAACAGGTTGAAAATAACAATACAGACTTAAATTTCAAAGTATAATCAAGATAGCTTCGTTGTGTGTATTTTGCTTTAAGTTTTCACAGCCTCTTATAGACTGAATGGATAAGCTAGCCGTTGCAATTCTTTCTCTAATGTTCAGCTGCAATTCTGGAAAAATGGCAGTAGCATATTTTGCTTTGTTCTTTGAATTCTTAGCTGGAATCTTGGAATTTAGTTGTTGCAGAAGGTCTTCCAGATTTTTAGTCATTCCTTTAACTTAATTTGACCGTTTGAGATGATTCTTATGAGTTACAACGGTCTGAGCTGAACATCTGGGATAAGGGGAAGGATCAGCCCTGTTCTAGGTTCGTCATTTAATGCATTTATCCTCGATCTTGATCTTATCTTAATTTTGGCTAAACCTTATTTGAAAAACACTCAAAACTTCATCAAGGACATTAGAAACGATAATATCATATCATGAAATAATTTCAGGAAGACCCATTAAGATTTCGTAGATCAACATCATTTGATTTTTCAAAATCCCCGATGCAAACTCGAGTTTGTTCTTCCAGACTCGAGTATGGGGTTCATCCAGAAAGCATGTCCGTTGATTAGAGGTCTAAACTTGCAGTCTGTAAAAGCTAACTCGAGTTTGGCTTTTACAGAGAGAACTATTGGGCTTTGGACTTGGCATGGAATTTTGGTCCTGCTCCTAGACTCGAGTCAATTAGTGACTGACTCGAGTTTAGGTCTATGTTTGAAGAACAAGCCTAAGTTCGTGATTTTCCAGACTGGAGTTTAGGAGACAGACTGGAGTTTTGGAAAGATGGTAGAAATTTGAGTGTTTCTCTATTTGTCCTAAACTTGAGTTTACAATGACAGACTCGAGTTTATGTTTGAGCTGAAACTATTCAAATCTTTCTGTTTGGTCTAGACTGGAGTTTATAACTTGGCCTGGAATTCGAGTGTCTTTCTGTTTGGTCTAGACTGGAGTTTAGGAATCCAGACTCGAGTTTGGCTTGCTTGGGATTCTGAGTGCTCTCTGTATCTTCCAGACTTCAGGTTTGGTTTTGCAAACTGGAGTTTGGCTTGTTGTGAAAATTTCTGATTGCTTTCTGTAACTCCTCAGACTCAAGTTAGTCTAAGTAGACTCGAGTTAGGCTTTCTTCACAGAAGGAAGCAGCTTTCTGTCAACCCTCAAACTCGAGCCCAAACTCGAGTTTGCCTTTGACAGTGAGATTTTCATATTGCCAAAAACAAACTTCATATCAAGTTTACAATTGCTAGTTATAATCAAAACACATTGAGAACTAACAATTAAGCCTAAAAAAACTTCCAGGGAAACATTGCTTTTGAGCGTGTACTTACGGGGTAGATTTACTACTTAATCCTTATAAATATTAACCTATCTTTGTATTGATTCACTATGAGCCTAAAACTAAAGCCTAGGAATCAAAACAACCACCACCATCTTCATAGACAATCACAAGCACATGGATATATGAAAAAAATAATAATATACATTTATAAAGCTCCTATTTAATTACAGTAATATATATATATATATATATATATATATATATATATATATATATATATATCCTCAAAGGTTTTAATCACACCTTTAATTTGCACCTCCTCACTAATTAATATTTACAAACATTTAAATGAATTTTCTTGGTCATCAAATCAGTAGATCCTTTGTGAGCTTTTTGAAACTAATGTCTCTTACCCAAAATTCTTTTATAACACTCAATCTGTTATAAATATATATATAAATATATGTATGTCCATTATTTATTCACATGCATCAACTATTCATTCACATTCACTTCAACTATTGTATCACATGTTTACTATAGTCTCACATGTGAATGTTTAAAGGGAAATTGCCTCTTATGACCCTGAGGTGGAAATTACACTAAAGACCCATTTTCCATCTATAAATAGAGGTCATCTGTAAACATTCAGATTACACTGGAATGAGAACTTTTCTTTACTCTCTCTCTCTCTAAAATCTCTCTATTATTGTTCTTTATTTTCATCAGTTTTATAACACGTTATCAGCACGATCACTCTACCAAAGGTAGGATTTTCTTATTATTTTTTATATTTTTTCATTATATATATTCATTTTATCTATCTATGATAATCTTAACCATTATATGGAATTAAAGTTCTACTTTTACCGATTATTTTAAACATCGGGTTCCATGGTTAAGATTTGAGATTATTTACTATTTACTATTCATAGTAAATAGTAATTTTTACTATTCATGTTAATTTTACCTTTTTCAGTAATTTTACATTTTTATTCATTTTGACTCCTATATGGAAGTCTAAATTTAATTTTTTAGTAATTTTATTTTATTCACTATTTACAGTGAATAGTAATTTTTACTATTCATGATAAATTTACATTTTACTATTTACAATAATTTATGTTTATATATTCTTCTCACTCCCTATTCATTTATTTCATGGTGGCGACATTAAGCTCCATTTGTAATTTAATTCTAATTCTTTACTTACTGCTTTATTTATTTATTTCATGGTGGCGATACTAAGCTCCATTTATTTAATTTAATTATTTACTGCTTTATTTATTTTTCATGGAAGCAACACTAATATTATTGGGCTCCATTTATTTATGCATTTATTTACCTTTTATGGTGGCGACACTAGTATATTTATTAGTGGGTTCCATTTGTTTATTTTAATTTTTTATTGCTTTCTATATTTATTTGTTTATTTACCTTTTATGGTGGCGACACTAGTATATTTATTAGTGGGCTCCATTTGTTTATTTTAATTCTTTACTACTTTCTATATTTATTTGTTTATTTACCTTTTATGGTGGCGGCACTAGTATATTTATTAGTGGGCTCCATTTGTTTATTTTAATTCTTTACTACTTTCTATATTTATTTGTTTATTTACCTTTTATGGTGGCAATACTAGTATATTTATTAGTGGGCTCCATTTGTTTATTTTAATTCTTTACTGCTTTTTATATATTATATATTAAATATGCATCCTCTTTCTTACCTTCGGATGAGATAGGTCTTGCTGTGAGTTTACTACCATTCCTATCTCATATTTTTTTTATTTTCTTAGTATGTTTTTTTACAGTTCTTTAAATTATGTTTTAATTTATAATAAGATTTTATATTATGATTCTAATTATTATCATTATTTTTAGTTTGAATCATGTCTTCCAGCCTTTCAAATCTTGAATTTAATGCTCTTGACATCACCGAGAAGAATTATCTATCATGGGTTTTAGATGCTGAAATCCATCTTCAAGCAAAGGACCTTGGAAAGGCTATATTGCCAGGAAATGATGCGTCCCATCAAGAAAAGGCTAAAGCTATGATTTTTCTCCGACACCACATTCATGAAAGTTTGAAAACTGAATATTTAACGGTAAAAGATCCATTTGAATTGTGGATTAGTTTGAAAGATAGGTATAATCATAAAAAAACGGTGATTTTGCCTAGAGCTCATTATGAATAGATTCATCTCAAGCTACAAGATTTTAAAACTATAAGTGAGTATAACTCAGCAGTTTTCAAAATAAGTTCTCGGTTAAAATTATGTGGTGAAAAAATAACTGATGAGGACTTATTAGAGAAAACTTTTTCTACATTTCATGCTTCGAATATGCTTTTACAACAGCAATATCGAGAGAAAGGTTTTAAAAAATATTCTGAGTTAATCTCATGTTTATTAGTAGCCGAGCAAAATAACAAGTTATTGATGAAAAACCATGAAAATCGTCCAATTGGATCTTCTC
This sequence comes from Acacia confusa, assembly GCA_037074495.1. NCBI lineage: Eukaryota > Viridiplantae > Streptophyta > Magnoliopsida > Fabales > Fabaceae > Acacia > Acacia confusa. The sequence goes on from CM073510.1 coordinate 26,782,359, forward strand.
CATTCCCTGAAGTGAATGCGAGTGTATATAATAATCATGGTCATGGTCTTAGTCATGGTCGTGGATATGGCCGCGGACGCGGACGCGAACACAACCGTGGTAGAGGACGTGGTAATTACCGTTATTATGGTAACAGAAGAAATTATTATATACCTTATACCCATAAGAAGAATGACAATAATGAGGAACAGAAGAATGATATGGATGGTCCTTCAAAAGTTATTGAGAATCAATGTTATTGATGTGAAATGAAGGGACATTGGGCACGTACTTGTCGTACACCTGAGCATCTAGTAAAATTGTATCAAGCCTCTATGGAAAAAAGTGTGAATAATGTAGAATATAATGAAAATAATAATGAGGCACATGAGAATGATAATGTCAGTGATGTCAATAAGCTAGGTAACAGTGATGCTATGGCACACTTAGAGGTGGATGATTTTTTATGATTAAATAAGTCTGGTTGAAAAAATAATAAAAATGATGTATGATTTGTAATAAAATGTTTGATGTTTTACTTTTATATGCAATAAATTGTTTATGTTATGAAAACCATCATATATAGTATATAACCAAATTGATTGTACATTTTGCATATACAAGTAAATTGAAATATATTGTTAATAAGTAATGAGATTGTACAGTGATAATATTATATGTGGTAATTCAAAAAGAGCTATATGAAAATTGATAATTGATATCGTTTTTTTGAAAAACTTATATAGATTTTCTTTTAAGATATTTGAGTTTTCTTTCAAGCAAAATTCTATGAAATATATAGTACTTGATCATTGAAATGAAAAAAAAAAGTTATTGATTTACTACATATTGATTTGTCTTTAAAATAAAAATATTATGCAAATAAGTGATTATTCAATCACAATAATTTATATGGAATTGATAATTTTGGTGATTTTGTATTCCGTATTTTGTTGATTAAATATATGAAATCCATGCATATATGTCAAGTATTTTTAATAGACTCACACTTGTAGGGGGAGATTGATATATAATACAAATGTGAGTAAGTGTAAGTTAATTTCTCCCAAAATGGATGTGAGATTATGATTGAGTAAACCAGAAGTTTACTAATTATTGGCATGACTTGTTTGATTATTCGAGTCATATATATAATACAAATTATATTGACATCCATTGAAGAACCAGAAGATTCTTATTATTATGTGCTGCTTGTTCTCAATAGAAATAAGTATGAGAATATCATTGGTCATGATTGGTAATGGATCTCTGGAAATATATCAAACAGATTTATATGGACCCATTGAAATAACATGTGAACCATACAATTGAATGATGCATCTTATAAAAAAGGTTACATGTTAGATTATTAGCCTGCAACCTGAAGTTTGTAGTGATATTTGCAACTTGAAGTTTTCAATAATTGATGTTTGAATAAATTAAGCGCGCAATTTCCAGATTGAACGATCCAGAAACCATGTATTAAAGCCTCCATAAATTGCTATGAGAATAATGTGGTATATTGGTATATTTACAGCAATTATAGAAGCCAACAAAATTCTCCCAGTAAAATTGGCTTTTGGTCAAGAGCCTGATTAATTCCATCTTAAAGATTTAAATGTGCGATGTTTATTAATCCGCCACAATGCATATAGATGGACATAGAAAGAAAGTTGAAAAATTGTTAATTTGATATTGTTTTATCAACATAAGGGGGAGAAATTGAATAGCTGGAAAAGAGAATACATAAAATGCATTATAACCATGAAGTATATATCCTCAAGTAAAGAAATATGAACCAAAAGTTCATCATGGTATGCATTCATTTGCCAGATAAAGTTACTGACCTATATTCCAACTTAAAATGCTCCAAATACAAATGTGATATGCCTGAAGCATGAAAAATTATTCGGTTCCAAATAGTTATATTATGGAGTATATTATAAAGATGATCATATTAAGGAGGTGACATAACTAATTGAAAAAATCTCAAGAGAGGTTCAAGTACCTGAATAATATTGATAAGTTATGTCGAATTGGAAAAATGGAACCGAATAGATGAAGTTGTTGACAATAATTTTGAGAATGATATCACGTGATTAAATGAGGATATTATATATCGCAAGAAATTGACATAAAGATGATTGGCAAAGAGGATAAATTAAAATTAAAAATGACGCAAATCTAATTATAGATATGGACTAGAAGTTCAAAATTTGAGATATATGATTTTGTGGTAGAAACAATAATTTTGTATGTCTGGCAGTTCATGAAAGAAAAATTATGCGTCTATAAGATATTGTTATAATCTATGTTATGGTTTACTAAATTATGAAGATTAGAATCTTCAAATGGATCCAAAAGTGCTAGAAGCACAAGTCCCTGAAGGACTCAAGATGCTAGAAGCATCAAATTCTCGAGAATAATCAATTAAATAAGTTCATATATTGCATGAAGATTTATAATGTATGTGGTATTATTATCTGAATAAATATTTATTAAAAGTTTTATATGCACATGTATATTTATGAAAAGGTTTAGATGTATTTTATTATGATTTTACTTGAAAAATTTAGATCTTGCAGGTATACAATGAATAATCAGATCGGGTAATACACAATCAGAATGGGCATTTCTATAATTGTTCCATAGCAAACAATAATTGATGACAAAAGATTGATATATTCAGAAGGACATTGAATGTGATGTTATCATCAGGGGGAGTAATACTGATATTGTTAAAAGGGGGAGTCGATACACGCTGTACTCTTTTTCCCTTATCTAGGTTTTGTCCCACTGGGTTTTCCTAGAAAGGTTTTTTAATGAGGCAGCACTGGACAGTGTATCAATGGATGATGTACTCTTTTCTTTGACTAGATTTTTATCCCACTGGGTTTTTCCTAGTTAAAGTTTTTAATAAGGCACATTCATAATGGACATCCCAGGGGGAGTGTTATAAATATATATATAAATATATGTATGTCCATTATTCATTCACATGCATCAACTATTCATTCACATTCACTTCAACTATTGTATCACATGTTTACTATAGTCTCACATGTGAATGTTTAAAGGGAAATTACCTCTTATGACCCTGAGGTGGAAATTACACTAAAGACCCATTTTCCATCTATAAATAGAGGTCATCTGTAAACATTCAGATTACACTGGAATGAGAACTTCTCTCTACTCTCTCTCTCTCTAAAATCTCTCTATTATTGTTCTTTATTTTCATCAGTTTTATAACACAATCAAAACTTAAGTGCTAATAATTCAAAGTCTTAATCATTTCTAATTCCTTCTTTCTTCTACTGAGTCAAAACACACACACACACACACACACACACACACATAAAGGAGAATTAAAATAAAGGACCTAAAGAAAATAATATTTATTATAAATGACCATAAAATTTGTAATTACTTAGAAGGGCTAAACATCATAATATAAATTTAAAATTACTAAATTGCCCCTAATCAAACCTCATGTATTATCTATTGTATTAGTAATTAAAAACTAACTAAAATGGCTCATTATGATATGATCATATCTTTTTTATTATTATTTAATTAACAACGGTGAAACTCATATTTTTTTAAAAAATTATTTTTCACCAATTTATATCATCTAATTGCTTGATTTATATTACCAACGTTAATATCAATGAAGTTATGTTTATAAAAATTAAAACTAAATTTATTTCATATTTTTTAGGATATAATAGGTTAGTTGGATTTTTTAATTTTATTAACATTACATGAATTTTTTAACCCACATAAATTGCTTATAAAACAAAAATAAATCATACAAACTTTCTTGGTTTCACATATATGATAAATTATAAAAGGCCTTCACTTTTATTAAAATTATATAACTCCATTTTTTATTAATTTTTTTTTATTTTAAAAAATTATAATTTTTACAAATTGAAGAATGTGTAAATTTCTTTTCATAGATATATATTTATGTTGTGAAAAATGAAAATTGAGAAAACTATTGTTTAATTTAATGAAACTTAGAATTTTGTATTAGTTCCAAAAATAGAATATGGAAGAGAATGTTTGAGGGAATGCAAAAGATTTTATCAGGAGCATTTTAATACTTTTGATTTTATAGTATAATATTTGGTCATTCTCAGTAATTACAATTTTTATAGTCCTTCTCCATAAATATCTTTTCCTCTAGGTCCTTCATTCTAATTTTCCCTGTATACAATCCTTAAATCTCTTCCTTAAGAAAATGAAGTACTAAAAAATATACCTACCTAATCATTACCATTGTTTACTTAATTTGGAGGCTAACTATGCCATAGAATATAATCTACTACTTCTTGAAACGCCCAGCTTGACAATAATAAATTTCAATTATAATCTTCGAGTTCTCTCAGTAACATATACCTATTCATAAGTCTCACACAACTTTTACATTCAAGCCTAAGGTTCTAACAAACCTATATGTAATCCTGTATAACTTCTAAATTCTAGCCTAAAGTTATGATAATTTTATATGATCTTTGGAAGATCACTTATAGTTGCAACCATACATTTATATGGAAAAAAGAACACTTGCTTGTGTAAGCCTTATCATCAAGCCTCCTAATAGTATAAAATTCAATTATACTTTAATCATAAAATTTATCTCTACCTCCATTCATATTTGGTGTGGCAATAAGCTTTTGTCGAGGGATAGGTTATGCGGTCATAGAATTAGCTGTCGTTCATGGAAAATATATATATATATATATATATATATATATATATATATATATATATATATATATATATATATATATATTCCATGAACGAGATATATATGTTACTGTAATTAAATAGGAGCTTTATAAATGTAGATTATTATTTTTTTTTTTTTCATATGTCCATGTGCTTGTGATTGTCTATGAAGATGGTGGTGGTTGTTTTGACTCCTAGGCTTTAGTTTTAGGCCCATACTGAATCAATACAAAGATAGGTTAATATTTATAAAGTGAAGAGGTAATTGTGAATGTCGTTGGTTGTCAAGAATTTTGGTTGTTGTATTGTGAATCATTGATTGTAAATTGTTGTGTTCCATACTTTCTTTTATAATATGCTATGAAATAAATTTAGTCGTTAAGATAATTAACTAAATATTTTGTTGCATGAATTCCTCCTTAAAAAAAATTATCATTGGTTGTTGGAAAATGACTTTTATAGTGTTCTTGGAAAGGAACCCTTTGAGAAGATGTATCTTTAAAATATGGTTCGTTCGAGTAATAAACGATGGAGATTAATATCAAAGTATAAAAGCAATGATAGAGCCATAGAGATGATGACATAATTGGTTAATAGTTAGAAACTAGTGTGTAGGTTGTGATCATGCAAGTATGTAAATACTTAACGAATTTTAGTAGAATAAAAAGATGACTAAATAGATTGATGATAAAACCTAAGGGATAGAATAAGATGATTAGAGGTAGTAAGTTAAATATTTATTAATAGTGTTAGTATAAGAAAGATAATACCTAGATGGAGATTTATATTGTGAAGCAAAGTATGATGGCTATTATAATTAAGAGTTGGAGAGTGAGTGTATAAATTGATTGACCTTGTAATTAAGGATGCGTTAGGTACGAGGCATACAATAGTACTCTTCTAGTGATTTTTTTATAAAGGCGGATAAATAGGTGAAGGGATGGAATGATAAATATTTGGTCTTAGGGTTAAGTATCAAGTCCGTTTTGGAAGTTTTTCTGTTGATGAACAATGTTGCCTTGAAAGTTTTTTTTGTCTCAATGTTAACCCGGGAGTTTCAAAACATAACAATGTTGCCCATTTCCATTAAAAAGTTAACGATTAATGTTAATTTTTTGACGGTTAATGTTAGTTTTTTAATAAAATAGGGTAAACATTGTTATGTTTTGAAACTTCTCGGAGCAACATTGAGACAAGAAAAATTTCCAAGGCAACATTACTTTTGAGCCTATACTTTTGGGGCAGATTTGCTAGTTAACCCTTGGTTTTAACTGGTGGTTGAAAAGCAAATTTTATGTATATGACATATTGTGATTTCCTAAGTTTTTATTATAAATGGAAAACTGTTGTGAATCATATTTTAATTAATGAGCATATATTTTTCCTAGTGTTTGAAATTATCATGTGCAAGAATTTCACATATTGTTATGAGTTTATTCACATATTGAGTCAAATAGAAACTTTTAGTCAAATTATTTTTTAAAGCAAAATGTGAATTAAGAGTTTTCTGTGGACTCAATAGAAATATTTTCAAATGAGATTTACTAAAAAACATTTTCTTACTCATGAAAGGATTTCCGTTCAAATATCATGAGATTTACTAAATCTTCTGTTACTTAATTATATATTGAAAAAAAAAAATTAATCATGAATATATTGAGTGAACTGTGTCAAAAGTAAAGTAGAAGTAAACTTTGCTTACCGAAAAACAAAATGTAGAAGTAAACTTTTGGTTTTGTCTGAGGTTTTAGATTTGTAGTAGATACCAAATCAAGTTTAAGTTGATTTCTACTTAAGATAGGGAAGAGCTAGTGGGTGAGAGAAATGGTACTTCAATAGAGATATACCTACAAACATAATGACATGATTCAAGGGGATCATAAACTAGATCCCATTAAGGATTCCTTATGACCTTAGTTGAGCAATTAGCATGAGCATGAGATAACCTATATGCATTTATGGATTTCTCAAATTAATAGGGAAAGATGGTAAAAGAGATAGTACAGGAGATAATAGTTATGATAACCAAAAATAAAGATGAAGTATGGGAAAGTACTATTTGGATGTATATTAAGGTGGTGAATTTTGGGGATTAATTTTATATTTAGTAGGGGAAAGTTGTAACATCTTTCTTTGCTTTTTCCCCCTAATTCTAGAATTAAGTAATATTTTAGGAGAGATTAATTTATTATAATTAAAATTTACTATGTAATTACTTGGGATTTTTTTTAAAGTAAGAGTTAAAGAAAATATTATAATTTTTATTTTTAGAAAATACCATAACTAGTTAAACATTGAGGAAATTTTATTTGGATTGAATATATAAACTTGGCTCAATTGTTGATATATATATATTGAGATGGTTGGCACCTTATCTGGCCGGGACGAGAACAACGATGCTGCATAACCAATAGTGCATAATGAAAACGGACTTGGATTCTCTCAGTATCCTTCCCTCCTCTTCTCTCAGCATCCTTCCATCCAGCCGTTCATTTTCATCTCCTCTTCCATCTCATATATACTTTTAGTTAAGATTAATGGTACAGATGAGAGATACTGAGGGATACTAAGGGAAAGATACTGAGAAAATCTGCTTCCAATGAAAACTGAAAAGCATATAGCCTGAATAATGGTGCTTTATTGACCTACAAAAAGATATTGCTGCCTGACTTGCTTTATGAAAAGTCATGGTGCATGAATCATTTAATATATATTATTATAATAAATTGTTGGAGGACGGGTGATTATTACAGCAAACCATCTCACTCCCAACCCATTATGTGGTTGTTTGAGTTATTGCTTTATGCTGTATAAGATATATGAGATGAGTTTTGTCTTAACTTACGTCAACGTGTTTCTGGAACGCTAACCCAAAAACTTCTATATATTCACCAAGGGCGGACCTACATGGGGGCAAGGGGTGGCCCCCGCCCCCTAGTTTTTTTTGATAAAAAGATTATATATATAATAAAATGATATTTTGGTAATTAGCTAGGCTCCTTGTTTTAATTAAGTCATCCATAGTTCAAATCTATCATTATGCTCATGGGAGCTTAATTCCTTTATACTGTAATTGATTATCAATTGCAAGAATTAAATAATAGGTTCAATTATAATATTGTTGAATTGCTTGCTTTAAACATGATTTTAGATACAAAAAACAGGTACAAGTCATTTAATAATAATGATATTTGCAAACTTATTGATAAATTTAATTTTAGAAATTTCACATAACAAGAAAAATTGCATTTAAAGATGGATTTACAATATTTTGAGTATGACATTCCTAAATATCTAGATTTGATTAATTTATCAACCACCTCTGAATTATGTCAAGGGCTAATAAGAATTATAAAGTCCATAATTTACTTTCTTATTAATAAAGTGATTAGACTTGTATTCATTCTTCCAGTTTCTATAGCCATTACTAGAATATATTTCTCTACTATGAAGATAATAAAAAATAAGCTTCAAAATATAATAGAAGACCAATTTCTTAATAATTTTTTGATTACATACATTAAAGAAATTGTTTTGAGTTTTAGCATAAATTCAATTATAGATAAGTTTAATAATATGAAAACATGTAGAGTAAAAGTCAAATAAAGTGATCTTAATTTTTATAATAGATTGCTTTTAATTTTTTGAATATTAGGTCTATATTATATTTTAAGTACTTTTATTTATGATATATTATTTTTTATTTTCACTCCCCGTCCTTAAAATTCCTGAGTCCGCCACTGATATTCACACACACGGATTCATTGTCTGAGAGGAAGAACATGAGATTTTTTTTTTTTTTTGGGGGGGGGAGTCATGAGAACAAGTGGTGAGGATTATTTGGGTATGCTAAAAACTCTCAATAAGAGTTTTAAAGTAATTTTTTGGTGATTACCTATAAATTAGAGAGTAACAAGTAACTTTTAATATTCTTCCATACACTTGTGAATTATATATCATTGTAAATGTCTTTTATAAAAATAAAAATAAATGGACTAGTTTATATGAATAAGTGTATGTATTATAAATTTTCAAGTAAATAATAATACAAGTAAATTTATTTATGACTCATAATTCACAAAATTAATAATATAATTTTAATTATTGTTTTTTTGGATTATTGTTTTCTTTTTGGCATGTTTAAAAATGATGATAATTGATACAAATAAAAGCATAATTTATTGTACTTTGTATCTTAACCATTATATCTATTGGATTGAATATTTTCTCATCGCAATCACATTTATGATGGATTGGAGTAATGAGGAATTTGTATGATGAGATCTCTTATTATACGGTATGTCATCACTTAGTGTATAGTGGATGGTATTTGTCAAGGCCTCTTCTTCCATATTTTCTTTTTGTCAGGATTGCATTAGAGCTGTAAGACATGTGACACATCCTTGGTTGTGTTCTTTTAAGGAAGGGAGTCATAGTTCAAACTTAAACTCTATACCTTTGGTTGAGTGTATCTTAAAAAATGGTGAGATTGGAACAATCCAGTTAAATAGATGAGTTTCTGTTAGACTATGTGTTAGCTTATGGCTCTAGTAAGTGAAATAATGATGGATGGTGATATAAGGGATATTGCATAATTTTATAGTACATTATGTGATGAAATTAAAGATTGATAATGATGATTAAATTTGTAATAATTTCGTATGAGGATTATGGTACATATAAATACATACATAACACTACTAGAAAACAACTAATTTGCGACGGAAATATTTCCGTCGCAAATTTAATGGTTTTTGCGACGGAAAAGACAATTTCGTCACAAATTAGGCAACTTTGCGACGGATGGACGCAGTCCGTCACAAACATCACATTTTGCGACGAACAGGCTTAGCCCATCGCAAAATGCATCATTTTGCGACGGAGGATGATTCTCCGTCGCAAATGAAGGCATTTTTTATATGGAGGGGGAACCTCCGTTGCAAAACTTCCATTTTTGCCACCGACAGTTTACGCGGAAGGGGTACCTTCGTTGCAAAAATGGGCCATTTGCGACGGAACGGAGGGTTCTGTCGCAAAATGGCCACCCATATTACGACAAAACCTCCCTGGTCCGTCGCAAGATGTGGTACTTCCCCCTTATGCCCAGACTTTAGAGATTGTATTCGTCACAACAAACAACTGCTCACATGAGATGGCACTAGGAGCATCACAAGGATGGAAAATTTGTGACGCATCCATTTGATGTCGAAGCTTGGCTGAAATTTGACGAGGTAAATCCTTCATTTGCAGCCGATCCCCGTAATGTTCTTCTTGGTTTATGTTCAAATATGTTCGCTTCTTTGAACCATAAGGGTAGGATTTATTCCTGTTGGCCTGTGATTGGGACTCCATACAACCTCCCACCTTCTATGTGTATGAGAAGAGAGTTTTTGTTCCTCAACACGTTAATCCCTGGGCCATCCAACCCAAAAAAGAAAATAGATGTGTACCTCAGGCCTTTGATAGATGAGTTGAAAATGTTATGGAGTGAAGGGGTTCTTACGTACGATGTATCATTGAGTCAGAATTTCATTATGCGAGCTACCTTAATGTGGACGATAAATGATTTCCCTGCATATAGGATGTTGAGTGGATGGCAAACGTCGGGGAAGCTTGCATGTCCAATATGTCTCGAATAGAACGTGGGTTTTAGCATGTCATACAGTCACAAGGTATGTTGGTTTGATAGGCATTGGCAATTCCTACCCCTTGATCATCCTCTTAGGAGAAACAAAAAAGACTTCAGCCGGAATGTGGTTGAATGATCAGATAAACCTCGTCGTTTAAGTGACCAAGAAATATGGGAGAGGGTGCAGCACATTCAAAGTGTTGAATAGGGATTTGCTTCCAGTAAACCTGAGGGATATGGCGTTCAGCATCATTGGAACAAACGTAGCATCTTTTGGGAGCTACCATATTTGAAAGATCAATTGTTAAGACACAACCTCAATGTCATACATATTGAGAGGAATGTGTTTTACAATATTCTGTACACCATCATGGACTCCAAGGGTAAGACGAAGGATACAGTTAATGCAAGACTTGACATACAACAGATTTGTAGAAGGCCATCTTTGCATTTAGTAGACAATGCCATGGGCCGGATTTTCAAACCTAGAGTGCCGTACACCTTGAACAAAGAGCAAAATTTGCAATCGTTGCAATGGGTTAAAGGTGTGAAACTACCAAACGATTATGCATCAAACTTCTCGAGATGTGTTGAACAAGGTGAAGTTATGCGAGATGAAGAGTCATGATTGTCATGTTTTCTTTCAGAGATTATTGCTGTGGGCCTTCAAAGCACTACTGAAGCATATATTAGATACTCTGACAGAGTTTTCTTTGTTCGTTACAACAATTTGTGCTTTTGAACTTAATGTTGATAAGTTACGATAGTTGGAGGAGGGCGTGGCAAAAATACTATGCAAGTTAGAAATGGTGTTTCCTCCTAGCTTCTTTGACTCAATGGAACATTTACCCGTTCACTTGGCGTACGAAGCAAGGGTAGGAGGTCCGCAACAATATAGGTAGATGTATCCATTTGAAAGCTAATATATATATATATATATATATATATATATATATATATATCTTATGCTTGTGATTAATTGAAATACATTTGTGCCATATGTTATAAATACCCTCTGATTGTCCATTGTAGGTTTTTATGCACACTGAAACACAAGATCAAAAATACAAGGTACGTTGAAGGATCTATTGCTGAAGCGTATCTAGTCGAAGAGGCAACTAAATTTTCCTCATACTATTATCCCCTGAAGTTATATCAAGATGGAGGGGGTACCTCGTAATGATGATGGCGGTGAATCGAGTGGTCAGATATCAATATTTAATTATCCTGGCCGAGTCATGTGAACAGATTGTAGGTCAACTCTGGAAGGAAGTGATAAGAAAGTAGCAGAGTGGTACATTCTAAGCCATTGTGAAGAGGCCGCCCCGTACTTAAAGTAAGATTTCCTCTTTTGTAACTGCTATGGTAAGTATATGAATACTTAATTTGTTTTTTTTTTTGTTACAGTTACTTTTCTCATTGGGTCCAATCAACAAATCCTTTGATGTTGAATTCTGACCTCGATCAATTCATGAAGGCTAAATTTCCTAATTGGTTTCGAGACTACTTTGCTCAAAACAATTCAGCTCCCCAAAATATTGTGTGGAGTTTATCTTACGGATCTGCAACAGCTGTTACCCGGATCAAAAAAATATGTAATCAATAGGTACCGGTTTGCAACTGTTGATGCGAATTGAAATATGAAAAGTTGCAATTACGGTGCATGTTGTCGAGGTGGCCAAGTTGACGGGGTCGAGTGCGACTACTACGACAAGTTAATTAACATAATTCAACTAGATTACAAGTGGGACAAGTCGGTGATTCTATTTAAATGTGAGTGGTTTGATAACACTCTGCATGGTACAAAGGTGGACAAATATGGAAATGTTGAGATCCACTGGTCACGGAGATATACATTCAATTATGACCTATTCATTCTTGCTCAACAGGTGGAACAAGTTTATTTTACATCATACTCTACATCCTGCCAAGGGTGGATGGGAGTTATCAAAACCAAAGTATGAATATACCTAATTCAAAAGAGTCAAAAACAAATGACGATATGACTGAACCATTCCAAGCTGATGTAGAACATGTACTTGCCGTAAGTATGGTCGAGGACGATCTACCTAGTAATCTCTTTGATTCTGCTGCAGAGTTAGAGTTGATTCCTATCCAAATTGACATTGAGGAATTAGACTATGAGGAACAAGAGGATTACTCCACTATTGAATCTGAATTCGATGATTATGAGACGCGCGAAGGAAGGTGTGCAAGCAGAGATCGAAGAACAGGAATCGTCCGATTGATTTGAGTTAGTTTTTCTAGTTTATGACCATTTGTTATATTAGATACTTTGTTGCTTAGTCATTATTGTATTAAGTAAATTTCCTATATTTATATATATTTTGACATAATGTTTATAAGTGTTCAGAGATGGAGCATCCAAGAAGCCGTTCAGGTAGTAGATATAGTAGAGGTAGCGGCCAGGCCCATCCTATTAGAGGGGGTAGGGCGACATCATCTACCCCCTCTATAGGCAGAGGGCTTAGCTCTTCCCTGGATCTGCCCCACTTTATTTTTCATCTTCACCGCCTACTACCGACTCTGTGATGATCGGTACATGTATGCCTTTCACTCTGACTTATCCACAACAGCAGGCAGAGTAGGTTGAGTTTATGATTTCTGATTGATTTACATATATTTTGTTCTCTTTAAACATCTATGTTCTAACATTTTCAACATACTTCTTACTTCAGTACACTGCATCGCCTCAGAGCCAGGGCAGGGAAGCTAGTTCCTCCAACGGCCCAGCCTGGGGAACAGTTGATCCTGCGATAGGGAAGATATGGATCCGTCCTGGCAATTGCACCAAGTAAGTCATGTAAAGTTAACTTGTAATGTTATGATTTTTTACCTTTAGTTTGTATGCTAATATGCTAATATTTAGTACATTTTCTTTGTTTTCAGGTTTGATCCTTATAAGTCGGTGATGAATTTCATGGGGGATCAAATATTTTTTAATTTTGATCACCCTTGAGCCAATTGGATAGAGATTCCTCAGTAGTATTGGAACACTTGGTTCAGGGAGTTCTAGGTAAGTTATGTGATTTATGGTTATTAATTTATTCTCATCAAAATACAAACTGATTAACTACTTTTATACTTTAGAGAACTAATTGTTTATTATTGATTTTTAGGGAAAGTTTAGCTGGTTGCCTGATCATCTAGAAAATTTAAAGAAAGCTTATGATTTCAAGGGAAGCAAGTGGTTGTCAAATAAATTATATAAATTGAGACATGAAAAGGGAAAGCAAACTTGGATTCAACCTGAGGTCGCAGACTAGTTATTTCAAAGATGGGCCACCGACAATAAATTTTTGAAGCAAAGTAAACAAAATAAATTAAATAGGGCCTAAATGGATGGACCATCATATGCTAGCGGCTCCATTCAATTTAGTTAGCATCGACGAAAGATTGTAAGTATACGTTATTTTCTATTTCAGCTTTCAATATTTTGTACTTTGAAATAATTAATGAACGGTTATCATTTGTGTTTGCAGACAACGTCTGGGGAAGTTCTTGCAGAATTGATTCCTTGGACAATCTTTGAGCGGACCCATTCCCAGGAGATTGAGGGTCGTGGCAAGTGATGGATTAACGCTAAGTCCCAACATTTTATGGTGAGATATTAATTAGATTTATTATTTGCTTCAAATAGTAACAAATTTATTTCATTTTACATGCCTTATTTGTGTTGTATATTTGTGCTTGTAGAGAACTATCAGTAGCTGACGCAGGAGAGAGACTTGTAGATTCAGAGCGACCGTCGTCCTCTTATTCCAATAACGAGAGTCTCTTCATTCAGGCTGCAGGCGGGTTTGACAAGAAGGGGAGAGCCTTTGGGATGGGTGCTTCTGCCAGCGAACTGAAGTCGTCTTCGAAGCTCTCATCCAGCAGTGTTAGAGGTGGTTCTGCAGGTAGACTTAATACTTTTGCTATCAATCGCAAACCATTATTCCCTCGTTCATTTAAATGAAGTACAAACAATAAATTGACTTCGTAATGTTGGTTTTGCAGAAGATAAGAGGATAAAGGCGTTAGAACAGAAGGTAATGGAGCAAGAACAGAAGATGAGCGAGCAAGGAGATATGATTAGTGAGATGCGGGCACTTCTCCAGTCCTTATTGAAGGACAAGGGTACGGGGCTGCCTCTTGGTAGTGATGACAATACTGGCGGTGACAATGACCAAACTGCTACTGTTTAGAGTTTTTTTAGTTCATTTTGGTCGCAACTTTATAGTTTGTAATATTTTGTTTTTGCTATGTAAACTTGTGTGATTGTTACAATTTATTTTTATGATATCCAATTCCTTTCATTTTCTAATTTTTCATTTTTTTATCAATTTATTTTATTTTTCGGGATTTTTTTTTAAAATAAATTGGAATTTGCGAGAGAAAAGGATTTCCCTCACAAATCTTGGAATTTGCGAGGGATATCATGTTCCTCACAAATCTGTGAATTTGCGAGGGGAAAATTGTCCCTCGCAAATTATGCATTTTGTGAGGAAAAATAGTTTTCCCTCGCAAATTTTGAATTTTGCGAGGGAAAATGTATTTTTTTCGTTGCCAAAGTGCTTTGCGGGCAATTTTTGCGAGTGATACTTTTCCGTTGTAAATAGATTTTTTGATGGAAAAATTCTGCCACAAAAAATGATTTTTTTAGTAGTATAATCAGCTCATTATTTTTATCATATGTGGTTTGCTTGTATATAATAGAAATTTTTAGTAGTTATTGAAATGTGGAATATCCTATATTAAAAATTTTCAGGTGATTGTTTTAGTAGGGAGCAAAGGAAGACACCTATAGATGAGCTTTAAAGGCTCTTTTATACTTGTAGAGCTCATGTGATGTCATTTTTATTTATCATGACCTAAAACTTTCGCATTTTATTAACTCTGAAATATTTTGGGATATAATTTGACCCTGTAAAAATGGGTTTTTGTTAAACTTGTTATGTATGATTATGAACGTCTTTACTAGCAAGATTACAAATACTTTGATTATGTATTTGTTTGTTTGATTTGAGATGTTACACAAGGAGAATATGAGATGTTAGTGTTTATTAGCTTGTGAAGAATCATCGGCTTCTAACATCCCAAACCTTGAGCCACATGCCCAAAAGAAGATATAGAACTAGTCACCAACATAGATGTCTTTACCTGTGGCTATATTAGTACACCCCTTAAACATGGCATTACAACATAGAACCTTTTAAACCTTGGTTTACTTTCATATTTTTATGCAGTGATTGTATATATATTGTTCTAAAATGTGAACAATCAAGGTAGTTCCAAATGTGAAATCACTTTTCGTGATGTGTAAGTGATTTATTAAGCAATACGATGTTTTATGGATTTGATCATCATATATTATCAAACAAAATTATAATATAAATAAAAGACAATGGCTAGTCCTGACCGTTAACCCACTTCATTCCAATTCCTTGATCCAAACATGCTCTTATATAAGGAAAAGCTTTACCATTTTCATCCATAGGCCTTGCTAGACAAGCATGCTTAGGTAGATAATGAAAACATGGAACCATAGAGAAGTATCTTATACAAGGAGGATCTGGGATCACGCGTACAAAAAAAGCTTTTAAGACTGAACAAAAGAGGCATCCGCAGACCGGACTCGTGACCGGTCTTGTTCCAGCTGGTATTAAAAGTATGTCTTTAAGAGCAGACTTCAACCGGTCTTAAATAAACTATTTTAAGACCGAACATTTAAAAATATCAGGTCTTAAAAGTGATACGAAATCCAACCAAAATATTTTTTTTGTCGGTCCTAAAACTTAATTTTTAAGACCGGACAAAAATTTAACCGCTCTTAAAAGGTCTATTTTTTAAGACCGGACAAAAATAATTATACGCAGTCTTAAAGGTCCTTAAAAGCCTCAAGTATTTCAAAAAAAACTCTTGTCGCTCCACCCATGACGTGCCTTCAAGCTGACCAATTTCAATACAGCGTTCAATCGTTGGTATTTCTTACACCCAAGGTATAGTGGGGTCTCTGCATCACTGCACATATTACCATATGCATGTGATTGATGAAAAGCCTCTTCTTCTACATCACGAATAATATCCTCTATGCGATCATCCATATCAGTGTCATTATCATCAGATGTCACTTCTCCGTGTTGAGACCCGCTTGGCATTTTTTCACCATGTCATACCCATACCGTATAGGTCTTACAAAATCCTTGACAAACTAAATGTGTGTGCATAATTTCAGGACTTAGTCGCCTCTCATTAAAACATCATACACAAGGGCAATAAAACTTCTCACTATCATCATGGGCGTTTTGTTTAGCAAATTCTATAAATTCCCTAACTCCATTCTGATATTCAATACCCGTACGTAAAGCATTTATCCAACTGCGATCCATAGTACAATTCCTATGGACGGAATGTTGGTTATGATTAGTTTTGATGATGTCTTATGCCATTAGTAAGAGCAAAAAGTTTGTATCATATACATTGACTAATTGCTACAATTTAATGTAGATTTGTTCATGTAGAGAAAGAATAAGAGAAGAAAAGGAAGAATGAGTTGATTCATGGAGAATAACCAAGAAGAGAGAAGAAAGAAAGAAAAACTTGCTAAATGGAATGAGAAAATCATTATACAGGTTTTTATAATGATTCTTGAAGTCTCTATGATCAACTCGAAGTTGGAATGAGTCAATTTGGAGTTAAAATGAGCAAGTTGAAGCTTCCGGATGATTAATGAGTGAGTTACTCTAGTCATCCATGTGTTACTCCAGTAATATATGTGTTTCATAAGCTTCTGGGTGATTAATGATCGACTTACTCCAGTAATACACGTATTACTCCAGTCATATATGTGTTCTGGTTGTTCATTACTCCAGTAGTCACTTAGTTACTACAGTAATTCACGTGTTTCAACTGTTGATTTCGTTTCTGTCATATGGTTACTGCAGTAATCATTAACCTACTGCAGTAATGGGCTAGATAGAAAGCTTCTGGTGCGAAATTACTGCAATAAGGCCCGCGTTACTCCAGTAATAACCATGTTCTAGCAATTCTGTCAGCATTTCACTTGGGTGACGTTCAGTAAATTGATGATATCTCCCAAAACAGAGATCGTATTGAGGTGAAACCAATTTTGTATGAAACTAGACATCCAAGGCGTCATTCTATCAAAAATTCAGATCCAAAGAAGATCAGATGAGAGAGCTATGAATTTTTGAATTTTACCCACCTGTTAACGTCCTGCAGCTGACCAAGGTTCAGTAATTTGAGGATATCTCACAAACTACACATCTAAATGAGCTAAAATCAGTGGCATATGAAACTAGACTCACACACCTTTCCAAAAATATCAAGATCACAGAAAAAAAAGATCAAATGAGAGAGATATGATTTTTGGAAGTTCAGTGTTGGTTCAGAATTTTGGAACTGGCTCTCAATCAAGTGAAGAATTCTGATAACTCCAGTCATACCGGATGCTACTGCAGCGAAAAACATCCAAAGATGAATTAATCCCTTTGTTACAGTAGTCATGCATAATGTTACTATAGTATTGCGAAGGCAAAGAGTAATTGATCTTTCAGTTACTGCAGTCATGTCAATGTAACTGCAGTAAATCGTTTACAGAGAAGATTTCAACATATGGTTACTCCAGTAATTTCTAAGCTACTGCAGTAGATCGAAGACAAAAAGCAAATGCCATCTTGATAACTGCAGCTATTATCATGCTACTAGAGTCATATCAAGACAAAGAGAAACTGTCATTCTTGCTACTGAAGTAATACTGAATGTTCCTGCAGTAAAGCATTTCCAAAGAACATACGAGCTTCAAAAAATCAACTTTAACTTGAGGCATCTTGGAGTCATTGTAGTCAGACGCTTATAGAGAGGAATTGAAACACGTTACTCGAGTAACAATTTTGTTACTCCAGTAAGCTTACTCCAGTAATCATTTAAGTACTCCAGTAGCTCTTCACTGTCAGACACTTCCAGAAGTCTTAGCCCGATATTACTCCAGTAACCCAATAGTTACTCCAGTCATAGTACAACATTTACACTATGATTACTCCAATAACCCATATGTTACTCTAGTAACATCACAGACATAAACGACATGAACCTAAATTACTCCAGTACCCATGATGTTATTCCAGTAATATCGCAGACAGAGAGCAACTGAACCTTAGCTACTCCAGTAACCAAGTACCTACTCCAGTAAGCTCGAGGACAGAAATAAAATGAACCTTAGTTACTGTAACATCCCAATTTAAAATATCGAAATTTTTTTTTTAAAACAAACCGTGATCAGAGTCGAGCATTTCGATTAAACGAGTAACTGAATATCTAGAAGTACATAACCATAGTGTAATCATCCTTATACAGTCATCTGTTGATTCCAAAAAGACTATATCTAAATAGTTCAAAAGCTAAAAGATATAAGCTCTTTCAATCCGCCTACATCGGCTACTTGCCGCCCTCCTCCACCCTGGATCCTCCTGAACCTGAAGCTACAGCTGAGATCCAATTCCCAATTGGATCTCAGATAACGGTTAACCTTATGCTCAAATAAGTCATATATAGGCAACAAATAGTCATAACAACATAACAGCACATCAATACATAAGCACACAGTAGATGCATGATCGACAATGGACAGAACATAAGCACACAGCAATATGTAAAGCCCCACACTATGTCTATACATAAACCAGTGCCACGATCTCCCATCGTGTCCTCAGCGCTAGGAAAACCCAACGGCGTTATCAAGACTATAACCCGTAACAAGCTGTATGTATGACTGACAACCCACGATAGAGTTTCAGTATATAAACATGTCTACCATATATATGAATATGAGCAGCATAAGTGTTAAGGTTACAATACGCATCCGTACCTCCGTTGATGATTTCGAGCACTTCGGTTGCGTTGTGGTACGTTTGACGGCGGTACGACGGTGATTTGACAGCGGAAACAGTGATTCGTGGTTTCGGATATCCTATAAGGATAATATCACTTGTATGAATATTTAAGACCAAAACAGGCATTTTAGGTACAAATTACCATTTTGCCCCTAGTTTGACTACTTGGCGGAATTTTGCCAGGGCTTCGCTGTTTTGACTTTACACTTTCAAAATTTTTGCTATCATCTTCCCTCTAACATATTTCTAAGATAAATATCACATTTATTCCTAAAACATGATATTTAAACTAACTTGAAAAATTAAGACTACTCTAGCATTTCTACTATAACTACTGAAAGAACTACCTAACTAAAGACTAGGGACCGAAAACTTACTCAGAGCTTCGCTAGGATTTTTCTCCGTACTCCTCATTCTTCCTTCTCTCTCAAATTTCAAAATCCTCAAGAGGATTGGTGTGAGGATTGCAAATGGAATGGGTGGCTATTTATAGAAAACCCGGATGGCATTTTCGTAATTTCGTTGAACTTTATCTGGTTGAATTTCGACCGTTGGATTGCACTTTTGCTAGGTGGTTTGATCTTGGCCATACACCTCCTTGGCCGACTTCTCCCCCCCCCCCTTAAAAGAAAAAATTGCTGACCTCATCCTAGCTGCATCATCAAATCTTATCCTCTTGCTTTATCTGATAAGTTCCTGGTTCGGTGTCCTGATCGCGAAATTCCATAGAAACTTAAAATTCCGGGAACAACACTCCGAAGATCTTTTCTTCCTCCTTTAAATTATCTAATTTAACTCAGTTTCTAATCCCGCTGAGAACATTCCGTTACCAGCTGAAAATCCTCGGTATTCGTGCCCGGCTACAGAAATAACGTTGTTCGGTGCCAACTCCGAGACAAAAATTCACTGATTAACATTATACTCTGGTTTTTCCCCACTTATCTCCAGATTCCCACAACGGAATTATTTTCTATCGGTTCTCCTTTTGGCTATCTGCTTTAATTATACAAAATATCTTCCTATTCCGATCTCCAAATCACTCCGTCGGTTACAGAAATGACTTCAGAGACCGGCCATCTCGAGATAAAAATTCCCTCGTTCACAATATACCCTAACTTTAGAAACCTAGTTCACGGTTTTCTATGTAGGATTTTATTTCTATCCGTGGTCATTTATCCTATTCACTTTTATAATATTATTATCTAATTAACACATGTCTTAAATTTATATTATTATTATACTACAAAGATCAACTTCATCCTTATCCCCCCTATTTCGGCCAACACACATATATATACATATTATATATATATATATATATATTTTTTTTTTCATAATACTCAATTCTCTTACATTTATTCTCCCAAAATTTTCCTATTGGTCCATAACTAATTACTTGGATTTAGGCTTTCATAAATCCTTGAAAAATCCTAAACCATTGATCTTTACTTTTTAAGACTATATCTTAACCATTATTATTTATTTAATTAGCCAAAAAATTTCGGTCCTTAATACTTATTATTTATATTTATTTTATTTTTTTATGTTTCCTAAATTTCTCTAATCTTATAAAATTCTTGAAAATTACTTAATTAATCCTTTAATAATTCCTAATAATTTTCTTAATTAAAACTCATCATTTTCTCACAACCATTTTATTGACATTAATAATCTAAGCTCCATGCAAATTATTAAAAGTCATAGAATCAATTTCGATTTTAGAATACTTTTTAATTTTCCTTCTTTTTATTTTCATAGGAAATATTTTATTAAATTGTCTAAATTAAGAATAATATATTTCCTAAATTTTTAATAATTATCCCATGCCTTCTAGAATTTTTTCATAATTTTTCTTAGTACTTTCCTTTGAAAATAGACTAATTATACTTCATTTTGAGACCTCATATCCACCTATTTTCAATAGGTATTATTTATCTAAATGTATATTTAAGTGTATTATAAAAATTAGGGTATTACAGTTACAACAGTAACTAAGTTGATACTCCAGTAATCTCGAGGACAGAATCTTTGCGAAACTAAAAATTACTCGAGTAATTGAAGGCTGCTCCAGTAAGTGTATTACAGAAGTGATTTTCACCTTGGTTACTCCAGTTATCAAGATGCTACTCCAGTCATATCTATCACAGAAACGACATGAATCTTAGTTACTCCAGTAACTAAGTGATTACTCCAATAAGATCGAAGACAGAGAGCAACTGACACTCAAATGACTCCAGTAATGCATAACTTACTGCAGTCATGCGAAAAATAGAATTGAAAATCACCGTGCTCGAAAAATGGAAATCATTGATTATGATTTCATTTCTTCATATCATCACTTAATATTATTCCTAACATTGTTTAAGCAGTTTTCCAGTAAGTTTCAGATGATCAAATGAAGAATTTCATGAAGTTTGGAGCTGAAATCAAAAGGTCCTGTTTTGCTGAGCTGTAAAGTGGATTCTCAGCATGGAGCGCCAGCACATGTGTCGGGAATATTTGCAACTTGGATTAAACAATTATGGACATTCCTCTGCTGCCCATTCTGATAAAGGAAGATTAATATTATCTTCAAATTAAATATACTGCAGATTTAGAAAGCCAGAAACATCACTGGAATCATAAATCAAGCACGCTCCAAGCAAACCTTCAGTGGACTTCCAACGGCAAGTTTCTCAATGGAGCTCTAACAGACATATTTTGATAGAAGATACAAACCTCTTCATCTATATAAGGAGCTCAGAAACGAAGAGCAAGTGACAGACACAAGAGGGCAAGTACAGTGACGAAAAACAGGGACTTGAGCTTACACAATAACAATGCCAAAATCCTAACGTCAACTTCATCTACTCTCTAAATATCTCAATGACCTTATAATTTCCCTTAGAGAGTGAGATCATTTTTAATGTGCTTCAGTGTTTATCTACTTACTTCAAAGAGAGAAGATTGATTGAAAATCATTCTATTTGAGAGTTACTCAAGATTGGGTGATCTTGAGTGGGAAACACTTTGTTGTGATTACAGCTTGTAAGGGGAGTGAATCCTAGGGAGAGGATTACTTTGAGTACAGAGTGTGTAATCAACCAAGTGTATTAATTATAGTTTGTAAGGGGGAGTGAATCCTAGTGAAAAAATTACTTCAAGTACAGAACGTGTAATCAAGCTCAAAGCAGATAGTGGATTAAAAATCTCAAGTGAAGCTTGGGGACTGGACGTAGGTCAAGGATTGGACCGAACCAGGATAAATCACAGTTTGCATACTCTCTTCCTTACACTCTTACATTTCCAGTATATGCTTATCTTTGAATATCCAACTGTCAATTTATAAGTTGCGAAAAGATTTTTAAAGTTCCTAAAGTTTTAATCAAACACCCAATTCACCCCCCTCTTGGGTGATAGCCAGATCCAACACGGAAAGATTAAACATATAACATAATCCGTAAAAACAGAAACTTGCATATAAAATAAGCCAACTACAAATGCGTATATAAGCTATATGTTGGTTCTGGCTTATGGTCATAAATGTATCACATTGAATCAAGACGCAAAATAAATGCATGACGAGGAAATTAAACACATCGCAAGTAGGTCTCTTGGACTCACCTGTAGCATATAAGGTCAAATGTGTTTGTTGAATCTCTCTTCTCCTGCCACGAATGTTAATATTGCAGACAGTAAGAGTAACCTGGAAACACTTGTTAGTCAGTTGGGTAAGTCCCAAAAGAAGATTTCATCGATTTTGGTCAACCCATGGAAAACCCAGAACGATAAGTAGGAAAAGCATACAGTTATATAGCCGAAACAACTCGTACAGCTTGGTCTTTAGACGTTGAGCTAAGGAACCAGAAAGTTGTTGTCGAGAGTGGAACACGAAGCAACGATAAAGCCACACACAAACACTAGAGATAGAACTTGAGTAATCACTTTCGGCTAGACGAGAGAAGTTCATACATGGAAATTTAATTTTTCCGCCCGAGTGGCGCGAGAGAGACATTTATTATTTGGGATATTATTAAGACCAGTCAATCAAAAGGAATACAATCCTAAAGATATATTTAAATTATATTGAACTTTTTAAGACGGAAGTTTTATAAAACTGCGTTCCTAAACTAAATTTAATTTAAATTTTATATCAGAAATTTTAAGACTAGAGGTTAATAATACTGTGGTCATAACATTCATTTAATATTGGACCGCATGATTTTTAAAATTGCGGTCTTAAAAGTCAAATACTTTTTAATATTAAAAAGAAAAATTGCCGCAGCAATTGAATGAAAATAAAGAACACTGGAGAATGGAGAATAAAATATAATCTTCGTTCTTATTAATTTTTATATTATTATGACAACATGCAAGTACAAAAGGAAAATAAGAACAACAAACTAAAAATTAACAAAAACAAGATTATAATGCGACTGAAAATCCTAATCCTTGGTATCATCTAATGTCATGGAGATGGAGGCTTCAGGAGCAACAATTTCACGCTGGATATTAGCAATTTCCTGTATTATGCGCCTCAGTTTCACTTCATCATCATCAACCATGGGAGCGTTGTGACCAGGAGGTTGGAGAAGGGGAGCGGGAACCTCTTCGTGGTCTAAAGGCTGGAGGGGGCCGTCAACCTCTTCATCATCCGAAATAACAATGGGTCCAACGACCCCTGACTCCTCCGTCGGAATGGAACGACGAATTGGAAGAGAACCCACGAGAAATCTGGCATGGGCACAAGCTTCAGGAGTACTCCTGCGAGGGGTTATCTTGTATCTAACCATTGTTTGAGCAGTTAAGAAAGGAGGGGCAGAGAGCTACGTAGTGTGGAGTTACGAGGTAATGAGGACTTAAGAAGGACAAAGAGGAAGCGTGTGGATAATAATAAAGGTAGGACAGCAGTAGTTAATACTCAAAAGTGTATTAAGACCGTCATATAACATATCCATGGTCCTAAAAGTCTATTATTTATTATTTCATTAAAATACCTTTAAGACCGATCATTTATATTATACCCGGTCCTAAGAGTCTCTTAATATATTTCCATTCAATTACCTTTAAGACCGATCATTTATATTATAACCGGTCCTAAAAGTCTATTAATTGTTTTTTAAAAAATAATAAATTTAAGAACGGATCTCTTACAATATGCGGTATTAAAAGTTCATTCTTCTCAAGTGAGAGACACTAGAGTCGCATCCTTACACTCTGTTCAAATGAATGATTTGGAGTCTATTCGGCTTCTAGATAAACTTACCAACTAGGCGTCTCCTCGTATTCTGATGAACTATGCGTCTCCTCGGTAACGGTTCCCATGTTTCACATTCTTCAGGATGGCTTCTATATTTAAAACCGTTGTTACTTTACATTCTTCACATTTTTCTCAATCACTTCTACAACCTCCATAATGGCCGCTCCACCACCACCAGGAATTCACAACAATGGTCCTCCCGCTCCACCACCACCACCGCCCAACAATCCTCCTCCACCCCAACAGCCACCTCCGTACCCTCCTCCGCTGCCTCCAAACCTCTCCGCCCAACAGATGATGCAGTACCTCCTGGCCCGCGTTGCTCATATAGACCGACACATGGGCCAAATGTTTCAGGTCTACCAATGACGTCGAGTACAATCTCTTTGACGACGACGTCTCCGACCTCTCCTCCGATCCCTCCCTCCCCTCCAACAACGACCGGGGGATTAAATATTTTTATGTTTTATTATTATTTTTTTTGTTTGTACTCTTCCTGCCCCACAGCGGACAGGAAAAAAAATGATAAATAAATTTTTTTTGTCCATTTCGATTGTCTGAGTATAGTATACTTTCGTTGTCTCGATTTTGTTTCAGACAAAAAGGTAACAAACAAAACCATAACTGAAAAGTGATTAACGATAAAAGTTCATAAAATACAGTTAACAACATACAAAATGTACAAAACGAAAAGAAAGACAACTTTTACCTTTCAAGAATAAAAACAAATACAGTTGTTTCAGACAAAAAGGAAACAAACAAAACCATAACTGAAATATGACTAAGGATAAAAGTTCACAGAATACAGTTAACAACATACAAAACAAAGCGAAAAAAAGACAACTTTTACCTTTTAAGAATAAAAACAAACACAGTGACAACTCTTCTCAAGCCTGGACCACCATTGCCGTCAGTTTTACCACACCCAAAGTTGAAAATTTCCATTATCTTACTTCTTTTCCGATAATGCTCTTCAACTTTTGAAGAGGTAAAACTGACGACGACGAGGGTCCTGAGCTTGAGCTAAATGCTAGAAACTCGAAGTGTTCTTGAACCCTAATTATTGGTCTTAAAAAGTGAGTCATCATTTCTATTTATAGGAAGATTATTAAGATCATATATTTAACAAATAGACAGTCCTAAATATCTAGCCATATTTAATTTAGAATTACGAGGACTTTTAGGACCGGACGTTATATAAATGTGCGATCTTAATAACAAAGACCTTTTTAGGAGCGTCTGTTTAATAAATATGTGTTCTTAAAAGTGACTTTTAAGACCGGAGATGTATCAAACATACGGTCCTAAAATCAAGGATTATTTTTTTTAAAAAAAAAGGACCTTCAAGAGCATCTCTTCAATAAATATGTGTTCCTAAAAGTGTCGTCACTTTTTTAAGACTTGTAAGACCGGAGATTTATTAAACATACGGTCATAAAATTAAGGATTATTTTTTTAAAAAACAAAGACCTTTAGGACCGTCTGTTTAATAAATATACGGTCCTAAAAGTCGCGAATACTTTTCAGAATCTCTTACTGCTGGTTACAACTCTCTGAAACTCAAATTTCAAGCAATATCCACCATCCAATACATTCAGAAAACCAAAATTACACAGGCTAAGAAAATTGTTCGAAAAAATAAACAAATTTATTATATATTGAATTATAAAAATTGTAAAATTTTTCATGTACAGAATTAATTTACAAATGAATGTAGTATTGTAATTACAATTGTTGCTCTACAAGCATATATTTACAAATGAATTAGTACTGTGATTGTTGTATTTACTTTAAGATGTCAGTAACATGTTGACAAAACAAACTGCGTATGTGGTCCACCTCATCAGCATAAAAGGAAGTCTCAGAGGCAAACCTCTGTAACATCAAAGAAATAAATTGAATTAATTGATGTGCATATTTCATATGTAACATTAATTAAGACAAAAATTGAATTCAACCATAATATGTAACATCAAATACATTTATCATTGCAGTGAGTTTATTATCTGGTTGAGTGATAATATCATACATGTGTTTCATTATGTGCAGGCCACATAAGTTGGATCCGATTGGTTGCCGATGGATCTGAAAAGAACAAGAAATATATATAAGATCAAACATATATAGCTTACTAACCAACTTCACAAGGCAGTATGCCAATGTCCAAATATGTACTAACCTTTGGTGTGAGCCATCTAGGATCTTTGAGATCACTCCCTCACTTTTTTCTGACCTGGTTTAGGAAGGTCTTCTTGGCACTATCATCAAAATCACAAATTTATCAATAATGTTCGCTGGAAATTCACATCATAGATTTCTTACAAGAGAATCAAAATGACATGCTTACCTGTTGATGATCTCCTTCAACAGAACCCCTGGTTGGCCATGAGTGAAGCATAAGAATAACACCGTATTCGAGTCCATGATCAAGACGAGCAACTGCCAGTGGACGCTGAAATTTCACAAATATCACATACTCAGTGATATATTATGCAGAATTAAGTGAATTACAATAAGAGATCGATTGTGATATGTACCTATGGTGATATGGAAACAAGTACACCTTCCTTCTCACTTCACACAACCTCTTTGACATGTACTGTTGTCTTTCTTCCTGGGGGGTTGAGCTTGCGTATACTGGGCACAAGAATCCAAAATCATTGATTCTGCCCTGTTGCTCTAGATCTTGATACATGAACCTACAATAATGGCATCAATCAGGGAATTAGTATATATGTATGTGTGTCTAAATTATGTACTCATAAAATAAGATACTTACCTACACCACATTTGAATAACTGCTGATGTAATCTCTTGTCCAAGAAGCAGCAGGGACTTTATATCAGTGGTGTCAAAGAAAACTGGTTGAGGTTCATGAGGAACCTCTACCACTTCCTGTATATCCCACGATTCACATGCAAATTCTCCTTTGGATAACATTTGGGATATTTTATCCTTGACCCCAAACTCAGTAGTAGGGGATGCAGCTTTAGGAGGGGTTGCAGCTTTATTAGGAGGGGATGGAAATTAAGGAGGGGATGCAGCTTTATTATGAGGGGATGGAGATTGAGGAGGGAATTGAACTGGAGGAGGAGATGAGGCATCAGGAGGAGTATAGACATTTACAAGCTTCACCGGCCAAGAGATGAAGGTTCCCTTGACATCACTCACACGCTTCAGCTGATCGGTTGGGAGAGCGAGAGGTGTATCAATGATCACCTCTTCAACTGACACTCTAACTTCATCATCAGCCATTTATTTGTGGTGTACAGTTGATCCCAAGTTGTGGACAGTCCCTTTAGCAACTAATTGTCTAGTTGGTTCTGCCACGTACAGGTCACAATGTTGCTCTGACTGTCCAACATTGCAGCTCTCTCTAGTGCTCTACTGCACAGGTGCAGGTGTATGTGTGAGGGGAACACTGGTCTCTGGCCGAGAGCTAATAAGCCTTTTCATCTCCATCATTTCCTCCTTCATTAGCCTTATCTGGGCTTCAAACATCTCTTTCAATGCACGTTCTTTGGCCGCTGCCTCCTCATTTAATTGTCTAACTGTTTGGTCCATCTCCTCCCGGGTAACCATACTTTGCCTAAGTCGTTTGATTTTACCAAAGTATTCTTTTAGGCCAACCCGTCCTCCGATCTCCCTTACCCGCCCCGAGTGATCCGGTTTTCCGATCTCAACGGTCAGAACATCATTCCTCGCGCCCAACACAAAAGATCCCTCTGCTTCTTTCTTTTTTATATTTTCCTGTAAGATACAGATAACAGGAAGCTTAGTAATGAAACATGTTTAGTAACTAAAACATAACAATAACGATACTTACAAATTTTTCAGCAACTATACGAGTTTGTTCACTCATGTAGGCGCCTTTTTTTGGTCGCCGAATATAGAGCCACAACTCCTCGTGACGTATCGGGGATGCCTGCTGATCAACTACAGTAGAAGGATTGGATTTAGCTTCTTCTTCCAATCTCTTCCGCTTGGCCTCCATCATTTCTTTTTCGGCCTTTGCATATCTCCTACGAGAAGCCCTATGCAGGCAATCATCCCTTCTCCCTATCTCCTGTGCTTGTGCCTTTCTTCTCTGTGAATCAGAATTGAAAATAACTATTAATTATGAATTCAAGCCATCTCACTAAAAGAAATTATAGAACTTTTGCTTCATATGAACCTTAAACACTAGTCAAATTCACTTCATCAAGTTTCAACATTTTATTTAAGGAAGATGTAGAATTGTATAGAACTAAGATACTAAGTTACTAATAGCAATGTCTAGCCACTACCTACTATAACAGAACTGGCTAAGAATATAATAACGGTTAACATATAAGACATGCATACTCAAATTCACTTCTGACTTACTTGAATATATACTTCTACTCACACATTAAACCATCTAACTACCAAGATTAGACGAACACAATAACATTCACATATCCGCACAGGTTAATAAGCAAACAAAAAGGGCAAACAAAACTAAATATGAACTCACCAAAGCATCAGAAGTGGACCGAAGCTGAACAAATTGATCCCAAATTTGTTGATCAATGAATGTGTACTTGTCCCAAGGACTATGATCATATAGAACCTCGGTCAAAATATACGTGTTGGCTAGAAAGGTCTTAAATTTCCTCCACTGATCAGCACAATAAGACAAGGTCTTGGCTTTCAACTTGTCAGAGTCAAGGACAATGTATGAAAGCCGGATAGTGTCCTAGAGAGGATCCTTCACTGTGCGTTGGTCAATATTTTTCCACTCATCTATCAAAATGTTGACCTTGTTGTGTGCCATATAGCTAACATAACTATTATATTCATGTTTATTCGGACCGACAGGTTCCAACCTGTCATTAAACTGAATCTCGATACTTGACCCAACGTTCCATTTTACGGACACGATGCTCATTCGTGTGCCACTTCTACCATGGCGTGCAGGGCGGTCATGAGGCTTATTTTGAGAAGAAGAGAGTTGGTTCTCACTCACACCAGTAACATCAGCAACTGGTGTTGACTGAACAGGGAGAGAATGGTTTTCTCCGTTCATTTTCGAGAAAGTAAGAGAGTGGTTGTACGAAGGAGTAACACCTGAGAAAGTGAGAGAGTAACAGAGGAAGGTGGTGGTTGGCGAGGAATAGATGTAATGCAACAGGAAATAGGGTTTCACAAAGAAAACAGGGGTTTCAGAGTTCAGACAGTAAGATGTAAGTCGTAAGTAAAGTTTCGCGCGAAGAAGTATATGTTTCCATTTTTAATACCTGTTGTTATTAATATAAAAGTTACTTCCGCTCTTAAAAGTATTAACTTTAAGACCTCATTTATATATGTCCGGTCTTAAAAGTTTTATACGATTATATTTAAATATTTCATTATTGTTCTTGACCGTAGAAAATATAAGTCGATGATGTACGAGTTTTCTCTATAATGTAATCCATATTTTATTTTTTTTAACATTTTTAAGAGCGGTTGGTTATTTTAAGCTGCCTGAATATTATATTTAAGAATTTATACGTTAGAAGAAGTTCTTTATATTTACAAAATTGCCACCGGTCATATCTTTAAGACCGGTGCCTATAAACTCCGCTGTAAATGAGGCGATCTTAAAAATTGATACGGGTGGAGAAGTTCTTTATATTTACAAAATTGCCACCGGTTATTTCTTTAAGAGCGGGGCGTTGATAATCCGCTGTAAATGAGGCGGTCTTAAAACACTTTTTTGAACTAGTGGATGTTAGTGTCTATTAACTTGTGAAGATTCATCGGCTTCAAGCCTCTCAAACCTTGAGCTACATACCCAAAAGAAGTTATAGAACTAGTCACCGACACATCACACATATTAAGAAGATATATTTCAGTCAAATCCTTTATATTGTGCATATTGTGATTGAACTTTGGTTCCTCTTCATGACTTGGCTAATAAACTCCTATTATATCCCCAATTATTGTTGATTTTTTCAAATACATCATCGTTAAATTCTCGTTGAAATACGAATACAAAGATATCACCAGAATTTGTTCTATTAGTTATTTCCTTGGAGAAGACGTTACCGAATGTCTCAAGTCTAGTTCATGCAATACCTTATTATTTAGGGTATGTTTTAATATTTGATCCATTTTGGGTTTATTTGTTCAAAGGTCGAGATATACTCTAATTTAGAGACCAATTCTCTCATCTGCTCCAGCCATGTATATCTGATTGAATCTATTTATTATTAACATTACGTGATTTGAAGGCAGAAATAAGTATCGTCCCAAGTAGTGAAAAACGGTGTCTTTATGAGGGAATATTTTGCTTAATTCTTGACTAAAACTTGGTGCTATGAATAGAGAAGGTATGAAATATTGATCTGACCTTAATATTAATAGAGGAACCTTACTGAGAATATGTTGACTATGATTGCAGTGAAAAAACTTTTCAAGATCATCACTGGTATACTGCAAATTTAGATTTAGAACTAATAGAGAAATATGTCTTGAACTGTTTTTTCCTCTACCTTCTTTATCATTTTTTGATATGTTTCAATATGTCCTGGCTTGTTTGTGAAAGGAAAATCTTTTGGCAAAATCCATGATGAATTAGGAAATGGTTCACTGTTGGGATCCGTACACGCAGTTGAATTAAAAAATTTTACGAATCTCAAAGAGGATCGCTCAACCCTGTTTAAACCAAGGTTCATTAGAAACCATACTTATGCGAATTGGTGAGCTTCTCTTTTGTTTTGAACTGGTGAGCTTCCTTCTCGATCAGCAGAAGTCGACTCTTCAAATCGCCTTCCTCTACCGGTATCCACACGAATAACCTCGAACATGGACGGCAGCGTGCTAGCGCCTTTAGTATTCTAGTGTCTCTCTTTCCTTTCTCTAGGGTTTCCTGCGGCTTTCTAATACGCTTGACAAAAAGTCCCATACGTTTTTCTAAACCCGATAGGCGTATTATATTCAAAATTAATCCTTATTAATTTTGAAATTTGAATTTTAAATTTGGATTAAAAAATTATATTAATTAAATCTATCTAATAGATCTAATCTAATCTATTTATTTAATTCGAATTAAAAGCCTTCTGATTTACTTTATCTCTATAAATTTAAATATGAGAAAAGATATATATATCTATTTAATTAAAACTGAGATACTATATCTCAATTTAAATTAAATCAGATATATGATATATTTAATTCAAAAATTAAATATGAGATACAATATCTCTATTTAATTAAATGATTGATTCATCTTTATAGATCAAATCTGAGATACAATATCTCAATTAGTTTTAGTTATATAATGATTAACCCCTAAGGCATAATTTCCAACAGGCTCCCACTTGCACTAGATGCAATCATTATATATATATCATCCCTAGATAAAACATTGTATTCACTAATTCTTAGACATATCTAAGATTCAATGAATCTGGACACTATTGCTCGTGTTAGGCTATTCTTGTGTGCGGCTCTGCAAGCCCACATGAGATTAGCAGTGGGCTAATACTGTACCAGCCTATAAGTCGCAAACGGCCTCTAGCAAGACATTGCAACTACCCACTTCATATGGGGATCGATGATACGATACAACTTATCATACAACCATGTCACTTCCCTTTTGTCACGCGATAATTTGGTCAAGGATGAGTCATGGATAATGTCAACTTCCTTTTCTTGACCATTACTTTCTCGATCCTCGAGTAGTCTAATAATTGAAATGGAAACTCCTTTCCACCATCGTATGACCATACGTTTCTCAGACTCACTCATCGAGGGGCCCAGTATTATTTCTCTACAAATGCGAGGGACAAATTCCATCTTGATCACTCGCATTCCTCTGCATGAAAACCACTGGTCCTGATCCAAGCCTTTATCGTCACCTAGTTAAAGGTGACTTTTGACTAGGTTAAAGATCAGTGGCTCATCATATAGGAATCTATGATGATCTCAGGTCATAGGGCGTTGTTACACGGTTATACATATGAAATAAGCTTATGACTGAATTCATGCAGCTTTCTCATAGTGGGTTGGTCCTTCACCTTATACTCTTACAATTGCCCATGACTTTGATTCGTATCCCCATACCTCATCAAAGTCATACTGGTCTTATCTCATCTTTGCTCCCACATAGATGACCAACCAGGGATATTTAGGATAATCTATAAGATATATCCAAGGATACAGTTATCAATATAAACATGCAAATGAAATGAAAAATAAAAGATAATACTTTGAATAACATAAACGTCTAAAGTACAATGACTTAGCCTTTCCAACAAAATTCCACTTGTACTAGGTGGAATCATTAATTACTCTAATTCTCATTATCCTAACATGACGCTCATGTTTTGCTTGTGCAAGCAGTTTAGTAAGAGGATCAGCAACATTGTCTTCTCCTGGTACTTTGAATTTGTTTGTATTACCTCTTTCATTGATTTCTCTGATAAGATGAAATCGCCTGAGTATGTGCTTGGTCCTTTGATGTGACCTTGGCTCCTTGGTCTACGCAATAACACCGCTATTATCACAGAACAAGTCTATTGGATCTAAGATTGTAGGAACCACCCCCAGTTCAGTGATGAACTTTTTGATCCAAATGGCTTCCTTAGCTGCATTTCATGCTATTATATACTCAGCTTCTGTTGCAAAATCAGCTACAGTGCTCTGCTTAAAGCTCTTCCAACTTATCGCACCATCATTCAACAGGAATACATATCCTGATTGCAATCTTGAATCATGTTGGTCAGTTTGGAAACTCACATTTGTGTAACCAGTCACACAGAGCTCATCCTCCAAGCCACCATATACCAAGAATAAGTCCTTAATCCTTTTTAAGTACTTAAGGGTATCTTGATAACAATTCAGTGACCTTTACTGGGATCTTGTTGATATTTGCTAGTCATACTTAAGGCAAATGACACATCCAGTCAAGTACATAACATAGCATACATGATAGATCCAATGGCAGAGGCATATGGAATCTTACTCATGCGATCTCTTTGATCTTGTGTACTAGAACACTAATCTTTACTGAGATGGATGCCATGAGACATTTGCATGTTACCCCTTTTAGAATCATGCATACTAAATCTATGCAGTATCTTGTCTATGTATGTGCTCTGACTTAGGCCTATCAGCCTCTTATATCTATCTCTATAGATCCTAATCCCAAGGACGTAAGTGACTTCGTCTAAATCTTTCATTGAGAAAGACTTTCCTAACCAAGACTTGACACTTTGCAAGGTAGGTATGTCATTCCCAATGAGTAAGATGTCATCAACATAAAGCACTATAAATATAACTGTGCTCCCACTAACCTTCTTATAAACACAAGGTTCATCTATATTTTGAATGAATCAAAACTCTTTGACTACTTCATCAAAATGATGATTCTAGCTCCGAGATGCTTACTTCAATCCATAAATAGATCTTTAAAGGTTACAAACTTTACCAAAGTCCTCTGGACGCAGAAAACCCTCAAGTTGTGTCATGTACACATCCTCAAGCAGCTTTCCGTTAAGGAATGATATTTTGACATCCATCTGTCATATCTCATAGTCATAATATGATGCAATGGCAAGAAGGATTCTGATTGATTTGGCCATTACAATTGGGGGAAAGGTTTCATCATAATCCACACCATGAGTTTGAGTGAATCATTTTGCAACCAGTCGTGCCTTGAAGACATTTACTTTGTCATCCATGTCAGTTTTCTCCTTGAAAACCTACTTGCACCCAATGGTTTTTATACCTTCAGGTGGATTGACTAAAGTCCATATCTTATTGTCGTACATGGATTGCATTTCAGACTTCATGGCATTAAGCCATCTTTCGGAGTTGGGTCCCACCATGGCCTCTCGATAGGTAGTTAGCTCATTCTGCTCAATGAGCAAAACATCACGACTTCCAGTAATCAAAAAACCAAATCTTTGAGGTTGTAGCTGTGATCTGTCGAACATTCATGGGCCTTGTGTTACTTGAGTAGGCTCATCAACTTGTTGTGAGTCTTCTCCATTTTCCATCTATGGTTCTATGTTGTCTTGTGGCTCTTGAACTTTTCAAGGTACACCTTACTCCCACTGGTCCTTTTAGAGATAAACTCTTTTTCCAAAAAGATACCATTCTGAAAACCAAACACTTTGTGATTGGTGGGATTGTAGACATGGTATCCTTTAGTTTCCTTAGGATACCCCACAAAAAGGCATTTTGAGGATTTGGATGATAATTTATCAAAGGCTTTGTGTTTAACGCAAACCTCACATCCCCAAATTTTAAGAAATGACAAAATGGGTTTTTTCCCAGTCCATATCTCATATGGTGTCTTTTCAACTGCCTTTGATGGAACACAATTTAGTGTGAACGCAGCTGTTTCTAGGGCATGGCCTCAAAAGGAAGGTGGAAGATTTGTTTGACTCATTATAGATTGAATCATATCTAATAGAGTTCGATTCCTCCGTTTAGAAACACCATTCCATTGAGGTATTCCTAGAGGTGTAAGATGTGAGATAATCCCACAACTCCTAAGGTGGTTAATGAACTCTTGGCTCAAATATTTACCACCCAGATCAGATCGAAGTGCTTTAATTGTTTTGCCAAGTTATTTTTGCACTTCATTTTGGAATGTTTTGAACTATTCAAAAGTTTCAGACTTATGTTTCATTAAGTAGATATATTCATACCAACTAAAATTGTTTATACATGTAATGAAGTACAAATGACCTCCTTTAGCATATGCATTCATTGGTCCACACACATCAGTATGTATGAGACCCAATAAATCAGTGGCCCTTTTACTATGCTCAGTAAAAGGTGCCTTTTTCATCTTTCCTAATAAACAAGACTCATATATATCAAATGATTCAAAATCAAATGAATCAAGAAATCCATTTTCATTGAGTTTCAAAATGTGTTTCTCATTTATATGGAGTAGATAACAATGTCATAGG
Source organism: Acacia confusa (assembly GCA_037074495.1). Taxonomy (NCBI): domain Eukaryota; kingdom Viridiplantae; phylum Streptophyta; class Magnoliopsida; order Fabales; family Fabaceae; genus Acacia; species Acacia confusa. Next base: position 26,817,783 of record CM073510.1, read on the forward strand.
TAGGTCAGATTCAAATCATTTGACTTGATCCTTTTGGTAGTTATGTCCATTCAATTTTCTACTGTCCTTAAGACCCTGCACATTTATACAAATGTGAGAACTACAAGTGGAATCTAATACCCATGTTAAGGAAGTGGAAAAGTGAATATCTACAACATAGATATCTGAAGCGATAGCCCCTCTATCCTTCTTGTTATTTTTCATATCTTCAAGGTGGAGTTTGCAGTTCCTCTTCCAATGACCGATTTCGTTACAGAAGGAGTAGACCCCATCCTTCGAAAGTTTTGCTTTCTTGGCTTTCCGTTTCATACCCTTTCCTCTCGGACAAAACAATATTGGGCCTCTTCTCAAGGCTCTGCTCAGCAGTTTTGAGCATCCCATGTATTTCAGAAATTGATTCCTCCATGTTGTTCATGTTGTAATCCATGACAAAGTATTCATAACTTCCTGAGAGTGAGTTCAAGATCACATCTGTAGCTAACTCCCGGGAGATGGGGAATCCAAGCCTCTTAAGGTGATCAATGTAGCCTTTCATTTTCAACAAATGAGGACTAACTAATTCACCTTCAGTCATCTTGCAAGAAAATAAGGCCTTTGTGGTCTCATACCTCTCTTGCCTTGCATGTTGCTGGAACATTTACATGGGATGATCAATCATCTCAGAAGCCTCTATATGTTCTAGGTCTCCATCAAGGTCTAGAAGCATAGTGGCAGGCATCAGGCATCCTGTATCCATAGAGTCATCTTGGTGCTTCATATAAGCATCCGTCTGAGCTCTTGGATCATTAGCTGCAGGCTCGTCAGGAATGGGTTGATCAATGAGATACTCGTTTCTTTCATGTTTAGGATCAACGCTTAAGTTCCCAAACATGTCAAGAAAGTAAGTTTGTCTCATCGAGTTCGTTAGTCTCAAGGACTGGTCACATTGATGGTGTTTCAGTGTTACTATTCGACATGATTCTACAATTTAAGAGATATGCAAAGCTTAATTAATAACCTCCCACTGAATTAATAACCCTCATTATAATTAGTGGGCTAAGATCCATATTTGGCTTAAATTTAAGTCCACTTTGGCAGGACGCTTAAAAATAGTTATTTAGATAGGCAACCCCTTTGCCAATTACATCACATGTAACTCTTATATCTTTATGGGATTTGATCATCATATGACCGACACGTTTATTCTCATCTAATGCCTTGTTATCCAAAACCGTTTTGATGATCTCAATTAAGTCAAGACAATAATTAATGTTGTGTATTACCATTACTCACTATTGTCTCACCAAGATAACTTAAATGCATCCACTTTGGTGGAACATACAAATGGGTAATCTAGGTTTTGACAAGTATTCATTTATTGATGACATTATGAGTTAAGATTTTATTTAGAGGGTATTATATAATATAATCTAACTAATCCTATTAATTCAACTTATATGAATGCAATCACTATTGTAATTTGTATAATCTCTAAATTAATTAGAAGTGATCTAACTAAATCATAATTAAAACTCTAAATTAATTATGAGTGTTCTAATCAAATCATAATTAAAACTCTAAATTAATTATGAGTGATCTAATCAAAACATAATTAAAACTCTAAATTAATTATGAGTGATCTAATCAAAACATAATTAAAACTCTAAATTAATTATGAGTGATCTGATCAAAATATAATTAAAATTGTGACACAACATGGCTCATCTAACCTTAAATTCTCTCAAGCCAATGGGAGGACTTCTCTAAATAATAAAAGAAAATACATAAGAAGAAATCTCATTTCACATACGAGAGGAGTGTGATGAGAAGAGAATGTACATCAAGAATATTTAGAGAGAGGTATGGCTCGCAGGCCATATTTAAATTTACAACACTTGTAAAACTCTAGAGCTATGTTGTTCACTATACCCAAACAACACTTGAAAGGTAAAATGCAACATATATTAATTCATATAATTATGAAATACAATATTATTCATGATTAAAATTATCTAATTTATATTATATTATATAATATATATATATATAATATAATATCATGATTTAAATTCTCGCGCTATGAACAGCTAGTCACGGCTTTCTAATTCATCCGTTGTATAATACGACTAGATCAATATCTATTATAGAGTTTCTAAAACCCTAATGAGCCATATTAAAATATTCAAAATTAATCCAATTAATTTTGAAATTCGAATATGAATTAAAATAATACATTAATTAAATTTGTCCAACAGATCTAATCTAATATATTTATTTAATTCGAATTATAAGCCTACAGATTTAATTTATCTTAGATATGATATCTTTCTATTCAATTAAATCTAAAATACTATATCTCAATTTAATTAAATCTGAGATACTATATCTTTATTCGAAAATCAAATCTGAGATACAATATCTCAATTTATTATAGTTATTTAATTTATTTGATAAATTAAATACTATATATAATATTATTATTATCTATAAATAATATCATTATTATTTTCTAATTTATAATATAATATAATATAAATATCAACCCTAGATTAAATCCGAGCATGATCGTCCATTACAAACGTTTTAGAATATGACCTATGTGCGAACGTGATCGATGATTTAGCGTGATCGTCCACGGTTCTAAACAATTCAGAACCGGCCACTATCTCCGACTGGCTATCTATACAAACCCTAACGCGAACTATGCTTTTTAAATGCACAACAAATTAGTTAAAACATACATACATACATACATATAACAACATGTAGAAAAACCCAATTAAACGCTCAGTTGAGTTGGCTCTGATGCCACTGTTGGGATCCGTACACGCAGCGGAATTAAAAACTTTTACGAATCCCAAAGAGGATCACTCAACCGCGTTTAAATCAAGGTTCATTAGAAACCATACCTATGCGAATTGGTGAGCTTCTCTTTTGTTTTGAACTGGTAGGCTACTTTCTCGATCAGCAGAAATCGACTTTTCGAATCGCCTTCCTCTATCGGTATCCATACAAATAACGTCGAACACGGATAGCTGCGTGCTAGCGCTTTCAGTATTCTTGTATCTCTCTTTTCTTTCTCTAGGGTTTCTCACGGCTTTCTAATATATTTGACAAAAAGTCCCATACGTTTTTCTAAACCTGATAGACGTATTATATTCAAAATTAATCCTCATTAATTTTGAAATTCGAATTTTGAATCTGGATTAAAAAATTATATTAATTAAATCTATCTAATCTAATCTAATCTATTTATTGAATTCGAATTAAAAGCCTTCTGATTTAATTTATCTCTATAAATTAAATCTAAGAATATATATATATATATATATATATATATATATATATATATATATATATATATTAAAACTAAGATACTATATATCAATTTAAATTAAATCAGATATATGATATATTTAATTCAAAAATTAAATATGAGATACAATATCTATATTTAATTAAATGATTGATTCATCTTCATAAGTCAAATCTAAGATAAGATATCTCAATTAGTTTTAGTTATATAATTATTAGCCCCTAGGGCATAATTTCCAACATTCACATAATAGGTCTTTCATTTCATCCCCAAAATTTACCATTAAAACTTGATCTGTGATGATAGCGTTTTAGCGTATAGGAATGCTGAAGCCATGCTCACCATTCTGTTGTCCAAGACATTAACAGAAGTCCACACAATGTAGTTACATTCTGCAGATTGTGCCTTGTTCCTTCTAGGCCTTATCAAATATTTCATATTCGTGAAGTTCGGTTGGATACAGTTTTTGAGGCGAAGCCTTACGGTATAAGTACGACTAAAACCTGCTTAAGCATGATGATTTATTAAACCTAGAACCATCAGCTAAAACTCCATTAAGCAATTTGTCAGCAATAAGCTTTCTGGTAAGTTAGAATGATGAGTCCTTTGTTGAGTTTGTGAATGAACAATTTTTTAAAACTACAAATTTGTAAGACAAAGTATTGATAAGTTCTTAGATACTGTATTTATAGAACTGAAATATCAAGCTAAGCATAAAGAGTCATGTGAGCATGTTAAATATGGCATAATTGAAACAAATCAATATCTATGTGTAAATGTGTATGTTTGTGTGTGTGTAAAGAGGATTGATATTATTTTTAATATATTGTAGATTCAGGAACAAGCAAAAGTTAAAGGATAAATTTTGATGAAGCAGAGCGTCTCAAGTTGAACTTAGAATATGACTGAAACTGATGAAAACATTGGACCTTACTCAAAATAGCTTAATTTATTTTATTATTTTTTCTCGTTATTTGAGCTTGGAACCTCCAAATTAAACTTCTTGGAATTACTAGGAAAACCAATTTTGTTGGTTAATTCATTATATTTCTAAGTATATATGTAGTTTGTTCTCAATATAATCAAGACCCATTAAAATATCAACATGGGTCCCACGAAGTGAAACCCACCTCACGTTCTTTCTCTTCTCTTCATATTTTAGAAGATATGTTTCAATTGTTAGCAGCAAGTTTGTTCCCTTACCAACGTTACCTATAATGCTAAGGTGAGTTTCCAGGCTCAAAACTAGCATTTACATGTTTGTACACGTACTTGTTCAAATTCTATAATTTTTCTTTTTTTAAAAAAAAGACATATTTTGGTTGTGAATGTAGTTACATATATTTGTTTTTACAATTTGTTTTCTGGAAATTAATTGTGAGAAAAAAAGGGCAAAAATCACATTTGGTGAACAAATTCACGGAGGAAGCAACCAAACATATATATAAATCAAGAAAACCAAATAATTAAGTGGTAAAACAAACACAATATGAGAAAATTATGTGAAATTACCTACTTCTGAAGCTGCATTTGCTTGAATTGTTTATCCCAAATTTTCATGTGTCAAGTTTTGGCCTCTCTCTTCAAATTCCATATCATTAGAAAACCTTTCAAAATGATCAAAACTGAGAAAATATACAAAAGTTGAGAAAATAAGTGAAATTGCCTGCTTTTGAATCTGCATTTGGCTGAACTATTGATCCCAAGTTCTTATGTGTCAAGTTTTGACCTCTCCCTTCAAATGCCTTGTCTTTGGAAAAGCTCCCAAAATGATCAAACATTGAGTATTTATAACTAACTCTACAAAGTATAAGGAAAATTGTGCAGGGAACAAATAAGGATGTTCTATATCTGTCAGAACTCAATCTCATTATCTCCTTTGTGAGTTGAAGTAGATTCATCTTCTTAAATAGCTCTCTACAATAATTAGAAACTTTATTTAGATCAAAGATGAATATATGGATATTATCAGAATATGGGAATACCAATAAGAAATTAAAAAAAAATAGAATATTAATTTCATGTAGGAAGTTAGAAATAACCTAGAAAAAGGTACTTGACTTACGTCCAAGACAACTCATGGGCATAAAATAGGGCATTTTGTCAATATGAGTTGGATTCAGAGAAATGAAATGGATTATTAATAGGGTTAAGGTGCAAATTAGTCAACGAACCATTACTTGAGGAGCATCTAGCACAAAAAAGTATTGAAGGTACCTTAATTATCAATGAATAATTAAAAAGTGAAAAAAAAACACAATGTCGTTAAACTACCCCGTCATTGTCTTAGTGTCTCTCTCTCGTTTTTGTCTTCTATTGACTGTCACAGTGTTGGTGACGTCAGCATCTCCAAAGCTTCCATTGTTGCTGGGTGTTCCACTCACCTTCTTGAACTCATCAAGGTCTATATGCAGCTTCAGGGCAAGAATCACGCACCGAAAACCAAATCCAGCAGTCCACCACCTCCAACCGACACTCGCCTTACACCCTGGTTCCATCCCTCCGATGTCACAGGCAGTAGTCACCGCTGTCACGACGCCTGCTTGCGTGGGTCCCATCTTTGTGGGAGTTTTCCTTATCTAACAAGAAGGCATAACCGCGCTTTTCTCCAGCGTCTCCGTCATCGTCCTCCGCCAGTGCCTAATATTTTAACGTAATTGTGATAGTTGCTATTTTTTTAATTGTTATTTAGTACTTTTTTCACTTTTTTGTTGTTCATTGATAACCCTTCTGCTGTGTCTTCTGCTGTGGCGCCTGAAATTGGTACTTATGTTAGTACAATGAGAAGATCACAGTAATAAAAGTTGAGAATGACAATCAATTGACTTACCACTTTACAAGTAGCTCTATTGTGTCCAGTTTTGTTGCAAAAGGTGCACTTCTGGGTCTTACCTCGCTTACTTAATTTCTCAACAGGTGTCCCACTATAATGATGGCGTGAGGCAGATGTCTTCCTTCTTCTATCTGATTCATCAGTTCTGATTCTTTTCTTTTGAGGTCTTCCAGGTAATTTTGTAACGGGCGGAGGTTGCATTGGGAGAACATTTTCACTATCCCAAAATTTTTTCCCCCTAACAGGTTCTAGTTTTGTCCTATAAGCTGTCAGGTAAGTTTCTTTGTGATAGTATTGTGATATTCGGGACTTTGGATCAATCTTAGCATGGTACATTGCACAAATTGCATGTTGACAAGGGATGCCCATTAAATCCCAAGCTCTACATGTACACATGCCTCTACGAAGGTCAACTAAGTGCCTATCTAGTCCCTCAACAACCTCATATCCCTTATCCCCATTAAAGAACACTCCACAATTAGCAGCTAGGAACCTATTTGACTCAAAAAGATCTATACATTTAGGGCTGAAATCATTATTCCAGCCACACACATTTCTATCACTTTCTGCCCATTTTGCCATCATCTTAAGTCTAATCCCTTCAAACATTTTAATCACAGGTAAGAACCTATACTCGTCTATCCACGCATTATATGACTCAGTCATATTGTTATCCACTACCCACGACTTACATCTTGGAGTAAAGTAAGCTCTTACCCATGATTTCACATTGTATGTAAGCGCATCCTCAGCAGCCTCTTTCTTAATCGAACCCAGAGACTGCAGATTGTCTTTGAAATCTTGTACAAATGTGCTCCATGCACAAGTGAAGAATTTCTTCTTCAACTCGTTGCCTCTCCACTTCTTGCTCTAGTTTGCATAAATGTGCCTAGCACAAAATCTGTGCTCAGCCTCAGGAAGCACCTCAGCGACGGCGTTAGCAAGTCCTTATTAAAATAGATGCATAAGCACTGCATTGAGGTTTCATTTAATTTGTAGAAATTAAATACATATATGTCAAGAAACATATTTATTTTACAGCATCAGACTAAAACATATATTACCATAGATATTATAGATCACATTATTGTTTGTATCTTTTTTTGTACTTAAACATATTATACAATAATATTATCCAAAACAGATGCAACCGACATAATAGAAATTAAACACTGTGAATCAAATGATAGCCCACCAATCTGTTGGTGGATAGTTAACATGTAATAGAAAAGTATCATCTTGCTCATTGATGATAAGTATATGAATATTAATTAAGTGTCCTGACATAACCAGAAATACAAGAGGCTGGAACTTAATCACCTTTTGCATGAAACAGAAATTGCCTAAGCGTATCAAAACATGATTGTGAATTCATCATATAAATCAAACAAAAACTTAAATATTAAGGGGGCTGAAAATGAATAACCTTTTGCATGTCAGACATAAGGGTGACAGTGTCCCCATTGCCTAAGCCTAAAGAGGTTTGGATCCATTGTAGGAACCAAGACCAATTAACGCTATTTTCTCTATCCACCAACCCAAACGCCAAAGGATACAGCGACTCGTTACCATCAATACCAACCGCTGTGAGCAAAATTCCTCTTGACTTTCCTTTCAAGAATGTCCCATCCACACCAATCAATGGCCTACATCCTTCTTTCCACCCAACCTACAGTCAGACAACTGGAAATATTAATGACATTGCACAAAAATATATTCATTTCAACTATTAAGCATATTATAGAATTATACCTTTGAAGCATTGAAGCATAAATACATCCTTTTGAATATTCTTCTTCCATGTTGTAGTTCCTCAGTGCTAACCTCAACAGACACATCTGATCCAGGATTTGATCTTCTTAACTCATTGCAATATGCCTCCAACTTCCCAAATTCTTCCTTGAAACTCCCTTCCATTTCTTCCATTATCTTCTTCTTCGCCTTCTTACACTTATATATACTCATGTTTACCTTTAGATCCCTCTGAATTTCTTTCTTCATATCTTTTGTCCTCATTTGAGGGATTTCTTGCACCTTGTCCTTGAAATGCTCAGCTAACCACATAGTTGATGCTCTTGGATTCTCATATACACGTGGACACATATGTTCATCGAGAAGTGACTTCACCTGCCACCCCGCCACTAGGCCATATGTAGATGCATATAGTGTGAAGGGGCATCCATTTTCACACACAACCCTAAAAGTCGTCCGGTCACTTCTCACAATTCTCAGGTTCACACCACGGGTGATGGAATAATTATCTATGGCCCTCTTCATGACTTTTTTGTCTTCATATGTCATCCCAACAGCAAGAGAAGGCCTACTAGCCTCACCCTCAGCCCTCTGAAGCGCAGTTTGCTCTTCCATAGGCCCATCATCCCCTTCGCTGCCCAAGTTATCCTCATCATAACTTTCATTGCCCATTCCATCCTCATCTATATTAGTATCATCTTCAACATCCATCTCCACAACTTCTAAATCATCAAACAAACTGACTTCTTCCGTATTTGAACTAGAAGTTTGAGGAACATAAGTGACATCATCATCTTCAGTTAGAACTACAACTTGCTGCATTTCCATTTCACTAGCATCCCTCACAACATCATCATCAAAATCCTCCTCAAAACCAAGAAAGTCAATATCACTATAGTCTTCACGACATACCGTTTCCTCAATCACACCTTCCACATTTCCTTTAACTATGTCAGGTTCCTGAATATTTTTTTCACCATTCCCACTGACTCTATTTTCACTGTCCCTACACCCAACATCATGTAAAATACTATCCACAATAGACTTATGCCCACCCAACAATTGACCCTTGGTATGTTCCCAACCCTTCATTGTTATTTCATACTTTGCAATTATGTTTTCTACTGATATGTCGCGTATCTTTTACCCATTGTCTTCAGGTTGGATAACCACTTTGTCCTTATCCTTTGCTGCCATGACCACTAAACAGTACAACAAACAAATAAAATCACTTACAGCAATTTATGTAAGCAAGGAAGAAAAAACCCAAACCAATCAATCACCTAATTTATTGTGCCAATTACTTATAATGATGACCTACAGCTCATATACAAGCATCTAAAAAACCCAAACCAAAATTCTGTAAGTTAGGCAAGCAATGCAAAAGTCAATTTGGCACAAACTGACGATGGACAGAGAATGTTTCTATATAATTGAACGCCTAACAAAGTATTTAGTCGAGCAATGCAAAAGTCAGGGAAGGCCTAATCATGCTCAAATAAGTCAAGGAAGTCCAGCTAATGAATAATGCAAACATCAAAGTATGTAAATCAGGCCAACAATATAAGCTCAGAAACAGCTAAACCAAGAACAATCGACGCATGACTATCATATATCATTCGAAAAAGCAAAGAAAAAAATAACTACAAGAAAAAAAAACACAGAAAATAGCAGCACAAAAAACAACAAGAAGTAGTTGAAGATCAACATCAGGCTTACAAGGTGGAGGGGAAAATGCAAGATTGTGAAATGGAGAGCAATCAACAGAAGGAAGTTCTTACGTATTCAGCAGCTCAGTCGACAGAAGTTAACGTCGCTGTGTACTTCACTCACTCGCTCAGAAATCGTCGAGCCAATCCTCTGCTCACTTGCTCCCAAATCGATAACTCCTACCGCGAATCTTAGGCACCGTCGTCGCCTCACTCACTCACGTCTTTAATGCCATCGAAGGTCAGATCTGTCGTCCCCAATGGTTCTTCTTTCAACTCGCCATGAACCCTAACTCCTTACTTCCTTACTCAACTCAGCCCCAAATCGAAATCTCCTTCAATTCCTGCAATGATTTTACGTTTTTTATGGTTTCCTGTTTCCCCAATTTTTTTTTCCATTTCCCACCCTCATTATACTTGTCAGCGTTTGTTCTACCACCTGCCTTCTTCTCTCTCCTATTCATCATACACATCACAATGTTTTGGTCAACTATTCAAATTTAACGGTCATCACCCATTACTTAACGTTTTTCAGTGACTTTTGAGCTCAAATGGTAACGTTATGGGTACTTTTGGACTAAAAAATAGTTTACGGTGTTGAGTGCTCCTTCAGGAAAACATCATGTGTAATATTGCCCCTTAACCCTTGTACAAATGTGCAGGGTCTTAAGGAGAGTAGAAAATTGAAGAAGGGTGAAGTTGACCTACGAGTTGGAAACAGAGCAAGAGTTGTTGCTTTAGCCGTAGGAACTTATGAAATAGTTCTGCCCAGTGGGCTTTTGTTAATTTTAAACAATTGCTTTTATGTTCCTGCTTTGAATAGTAGCATTGTTTCACTTTCTTATTTGGATAAGGAAGGTTATACTTCCATTACTAGGAACCGTAAATGTTCAATTTATCATAATGACATTTTTTATGCTGATGGTGATTTGCATGCTGGTCATTATGTATTTAATTTAGAACATCCTAATAATGGGTGAATCTATGACAATACTACTAAGAGGTTCAAGTCAAATGATTTGAATCCAACCTACCTGTGGCATTGTCGTCTAGGCCATATAAATGAGAAACGCATTTGAAAACTCCATCAAGATGGATTTCTTAATTTATTTGATTTTGAATCATTTGATACATGTGAGTCTTGTTTATTGGGAAAGATGACAAAGGCACCTTTTACTGGACACAGTGAGAGGGCCACCGATTTGTTGGGCCTCATATATACTGATGTGTGTGGACCAATAAATATATCGACTAGAGGAGGTCATTTGTACTTCATTACATTTATAGACGATCTTAGTAGATATGGATATATCTATCTAATGAAACATAAATCTGAATCTTTTGAAATGTTCAAAATATTCCAAAATGAAGTGCAAAACCAAATTGGCAAAACAATTAAAACACTTCGATCTGATCGGGGTAGTGAATATTTGAGCCAAGAGTACATTGACCATCTTAGGAGTTGTGGGATCATCTCACAACTTACTCCTCCAGGAACACCTCAATGGAATGGTGTTTCTGAACGGAGGAATCAAACTCTATTAGATATGGTTCGGTCCATGATGAGTCAAACAGATCTTCCGCCATCCTTTTGGGGCTATGCTATAGAAACAGCTGCGTTCACACTAAATCGTGTTCCATCAAAGGCGGTTGAAAAGACACCATATGAGATATGGACTGGGAAGAAACCCAGTTTGTCATTTCTTAAAATCTGGGGATGTGAGGTTTACGTTAAACAACAAACCTTAGATAAATTATCATCCAGATCCTCAAAATGCCTTTTTGTAGGGTATCCTAAGGAAACTAAGGGATACTATGTCTACAATCCCACGGATCACAAAGTGTTTGTTATCTACAATGGTATCTTTTTCGAAAAAGAGTTTATCTCTAAAAGAACCAGTGGGAGTAAAGTGAACCTCGAAGAAGTTCGAGAGCCACGAGACAACGTAGAGCCACAGATGGAAAATGGAGAAGACTCACAACAAATTGTTGAGCCTACTCAAGTAACACAAGGCCCACGAAGGTCCAATAGAACACGGCAACGGCCTCAGAGATATGAGTTTCTGATTACCGAAAGTCATAATATTTTGCTCATTGAGCAGAATGAACCAACCACCTATCGAGAAGCCATAGTGAGACCCAACTCCGAAAAATGGCTTAATGCCATGAAGTCTGAAATGCAATCCATGTACGACAATAAGGTATGGACCTTAGTCGATCCACCTGAAGGTATAAAAACCATTGGGTGCAAGTGGGTTTTCAAAGAGAAAACTGACATAGATGGCAAAGTAAATGTCTTCAAGGCAAGGCTGGTTGCAAAAGGATTCACTCAAACTCATAGTGTGAACTATGATGAAACCTTTTCCCCAGTTGCAATGGCCAAATCAATCAGAATCCTTCTTACCATTGCATCATATTATGACTATGAGATATGACAGATGGATGTCAAAATGGCCTTCCTTAACGGAAAGCTGCTTGAGGATGTGTACATGACACAACCTGAGGGTTTTGTGCGTCCAAAGGACTCTGGTAAAGTTTGTAAGCTTCAAAGATCCATTTATGGATTGAAGCAAGCATCTCGGAGCTGGAATCATCGTTTTGATGAAGTAATCAAAGAGTTTGGATTCATTCAAAACATAGGTGAAGCTTGTGTTTACAAGAAGGTTAGTGGGAGCACAGTTGTATTTCTGGTGCTTTATGTTGATGACATCCTACTCATTGGAAATGACATCCCTACCTTGCAGAGTGTCAAGTCTGGGTTAGGAAAGTCCTTCTCAATGAAAGATTTAGGCGAAGCCACTTACATCCTTGGGATTAGGATCTATAGAGATAGATCTAAGAGGCTGATAGGCCTAAGTCAAAGCACATACATAGACAAGATACTGCACAGATTTAGTATGCAGGATTCTAAAAGGGGTTACATGCCCATGTCTCATGGCATTCATCTCAGCAAAGATCTATGTCCTAGTACACAAGATCAAAGAGATCACATGAGTAAGATTCCATATGCCTCCGCCATTGGATCTATCATGTATGCCATGTTGTGTACTCGACCGGATGTGTCATTTGCCTTGAATATGACCAGCAGATATCAACAAAATCCTGGTGAGGGTCACTGGACTGCTGTCAAGAATATCCTAAAGTACTTAAGAAGGACTAAAGACTTATTCTTGGTATATAGTGGCTTGGAAGATGAGCTCTGTGTGACTGGTTACAAAGATGCGAGTTTCCAAACTGATCAAGATGATCTAAGATCACAGTCAGGATATGTATTTCTGTTAAATGGTGGTTCGGTAAGCTAGAATAGCTCAAAGCAGAGCACTGTAGCAGATTCTACAACAGAAGCTGAGTATATAATAGCATCGGATGTAGTTAAGGAAGCCGTTTAGATCAGAAAGTTCATTACTGAACTAGGGGTGGTTCCTACCATCTCAAATCCAATAGATCTATTCTGTGACAACAGCGGGGCTATTGCACAGGCCAAGGAGCCTAGGTCACATCAAAGGACCAAGCATATACTCAGACATTTTCATCTTATCAAAAAAATCAATGATAGAGGTGACATAAAGATATGCAAAGTACCAGGAGAAGACAATGTTGCTGATCCTCTTACTAAGCCGCTTGCACAGATAATACATGAACGTCATGTGAGGACAATGGGAATTAGGGAAATTAATGATTGTACCTAGTGCAAGTGGGAGTATTTTGTTGGAAAGGCTAATCATTGTACTTTAAACATTAGTGTTATTTAAAGTATTCTCTTTTAGTTATCATTTCATTTGAATGTTTATATTGATCAATGTATCCTTGGATATATCTTATAGATTATCCTAAAAGTCCCTAGTCGGTCATCTACATGAGAGCGAAGATGAGATAAGACCAGTATGACTTTGATGAGGTATGGAGATACGAATCAAAGTCATGGGCACTTGTAAGAGTACAAGGTGCTGGACCGACCCACTATGAGAAAGTTGCATGGATTTAATCATAAGCTTATCTCATGTATAACTGTGTCACAACGCCCTATAACCTGAGATCATCATGGATTCCTACATGATGAGTCACTGATCTTTGACCTAGTCAAAAGTCACCTTTGACCGGGTGATGATAAAGGTTTGGATTGGGATCAGTGGTTTTCATGCAGAGGAATATGAATGGTCAAGATGTAATTTGTCCCTCACATTTATAGAGAGATAATACTGGGCCCCTCGATGAGTGAGTCTAAAAAATGTATGGCCATACTGTGATGGAAAAGAGTTTCTATTTCAAATATTAGACTACTCGAGAATCGAGAAAGTAATGGTCAAGAAAAGGAAGTTGACATTATCCATGCCTCATCCTTGACCAAATTATCGCGTGACAAAAGGGATGTGACATGGTTATACGATAGGTTGTATCGTATCATTGATCCCCATATGAATTGGGTAGTCGCAATGTCTTGCTAGAGGCCGCTTGCAACTTGTGGGCTGGTACAATATTAGCCCACTACCAATCTCATGTAGGCTTGCAGGGTCGCACACAAGAATAGCCCAACACGAGCAATAGTGTCCAAATTCATTGAATCTTAGATATGTCTATGAATCAATGAATACGTTTTATCTAGGAAAGATATATATATAATGATTGCACCTAGTGCAAGTGGGAGTAATGGAAATTATGCCCTAGGGCTAATTATTATATAACTAAAACTAATTGAGATATCGTATTTTATATTTGATTTATGAAGATAAATCAATTATATATCTAATTAGTTAGATATATATCTTTTCTCAAATTTAATTTATAAAGATAAATTAAATCTGTAGGCTTTTAATTTTAGATTAAATAAATAGATTAGATTAGATCTATTAGATAGATTTAATTAATGCTATTTAAATCTAAAATTTGAGTTCAAGATTAATTGAGATTAATCTTGAATATTATTATATCTCTGATTTAGTTTTAATTAAATATATATCATATATCTGATTTAATTTAAATTGAGATATAGTATCTCAGTTTTAATTAAATAGATATATATATATATCTTTTCTCAGATTTAATTTATAAAGATAAATTAAATCTGTAGGCTTTTAATTTTAGATTAAATAAATAAATTAGATTAGATCTATCAGATAGATTTAATTAATACTATTTAAATCTAAAATTCGAATTCAAGATAAATTTAGATTAATCTTGAATATTTTAATACGACCCAATTAGGGTTTTAGAAATTCTATAAAAGGACATTGATCTAGTCGTATTAGAATAAGAGAGAATAGCCGCAAAAAAAAACCTAGAGAGAAAAAGGCGTAAGACGCAAAAAGTAAGAAGGCGCTAGCACGCCAACGTTCGTGTTAAAAAAGCTGTTCGGTGTGGATACCGGTAGAGGAAGGCGATTCGAAGAGTCGACTTCTGTTGATCGAGAAAGTAGCCCACCAATTCAAATAGAACGAGACGCACACGAGCTTTAGAAAAGTATGAGTTCTAAAACTAACCCGATTTAAACGCTGTTGATAGATCTTCTTCTTGGGATTCGTAATTTATTGTATAAATTTTATTCCGCTGTGTGTGTACGAATCCCAACACAACCTCCTTCACACCCCTTGATTACTTTGCATCTATCCGAAAACCAAATGGAGGGTAAGCTCCCCACTAATATTAGTTTAATGTTCCCAAATTTGGAAGATTTACGTGTTTCAGGAAATGGACTTAATGGTCGTATTCCTCCATCAATAGGAAACATGTCCAAGTTGATTAATTTGAACTTAAATAGAAACAAATTTTCTGACCAAGTTCCTGAGTCTTTATGGGAAGGCTGTGCTTCATTAGAATACTTGACTTTATCACATAATAACTTAGAAGGAAAATTACTTCCTTCTTATATGAACTCTTCCTCTTTGCAATTCTTTCTCTTAGACAACAACTTCCTCAGTGGGACACTAGATCATGATATATGGCACTTCTCGTATCTTGAGTTGTTAGATATCTCTAACAACAATTTCTGGGGTATGGTTCCTACTTCCATCACAAACTCTTCATATTTAAGCTTTATAAACTTTTCAAGAAATAATTTTACAGGTACACTGTCCACAGAGCTCTGCAAACATCATGTTTTCTTTTTGCACCTCTCTCATAATAAACTCTCGGGTTCAATACCAGATTGCTATTTCAATATGAATTTGTTGTCATATCTACAACTACAAGGCAATAGCCTTTTAGGCTCCCTTCCTACATTCATGAGACCTGGTGACGATCTATCAACACTTGATTTGAGGGATAATAAGTTATTTGGAGTTATTCCAGACTCGATTGTGAAGTTGAAATCCTTAGATTCTCTTCTACTGGGAGGTAATCAACTACATGGGAAACTTCCTAACTAGTTGTGCCTACTAAAGGCCATTAGATTGTTAGACCTGTCACGTAATAACTTCACCGGAAATATTCCTTCTTGCTTCTACAATTTATCACTTGGAGAACAAGAACAAGAACAAGAACAAGAAGCTACAATATCTACTCAATATGGTATATCATTTGATCCTTCAAATGACATTTATTACTATAGCCCTCTTCATTTGAAACTATTTTTTGGAGACGATGGAATTTTTGGTGACAGAGCAAAACTTGAAATAGATTTTGTGACAAAAAACTTGGTTCTTCCATACAGTGGTGACATTTTGGGCCTTATGTCTGGAATAGATTTATCAAGCAATAAGTTAATTGGACAAATCCCTCAAGAGATTGGATGCCTGAAATCCCTTCGTGCATTGAATTTATCTCACAATCATTTGAATGGATCAATACCAAAAAGTTTCCACAACCTTTCAGCCATTGAGAGCATAGACCTTTCAAATAACAACTTGGATGGAGATATCCCTATTAAGTTACAGGACTTGAACTTTCTTGAGTTATTCAACGTGTCCTATAACAATTTGTCTGGTAGAGTGCCTAATGGTGGACAATTTTCAACTTTTGATGACAGTTGTTTTAAAGAAAACCAATATCTCATTCGGAACAACAGCAATAAAGGTATTTTGGCACATATACCACCAACTCCTATCAACAATGACACAGAGGAAGATGAATCTATCATTGATTTCACTTCCTTTATTTGGAGTTTTTTTGCTTGCTATGTTGCTGTGTTGGTTATTATGGCAACGATTTTTTGGATCAATCCATACTGGCGAAGATTGTGGTTTTACTATATTGAAACATGCCTCTACAGATGTTTGTATCCATATCTTAAAGATGCATTCTGGTAGAATTCAAAAGAGTTTGAATAAATTGCACAACCGTAGACTTGTTAACTCGTGCTACAAGTGAATCCGTATGTCACTTCACCTCTTTGTAAACCTATGTTGTTGTATTATAAGTTCATGTAATGTTTTCTAAATACTTTATTATATCGTGAGTTGTTTAAACATATATGTGTTGTTGTGCTATTCAAATTGGGATTTACTTTGGTAGAAGGTGCCAGATTCTACATGGTGCCTACGCACATTGTAGTAGATCCTTAGATCCTAGATTTTAAGTTTTTCATGGTTTTGTCTTAAGTCTTGCTCAAGGTTTACAATGTAACTTCTATGATTTATTTTCTCAAAGGTGAAAGTTTGGACGTTATGTGCATGATTTGTAATATTTGCGCAAAGGTTGCAAATGAAGCATCTTTCAAGTAGATTAATAAAACACACCAATATATGAACAAACATATTAAGAGTAGTAAAAATATTTGATTAAGTCAAAAAACTTTAGTTCAAGAAACTTATCAAAAATAGATGTCTTTACCCGTGGCTGTATTAGTACACCCTTTAAACATGGAATTACAACAGAGAACCATTTAATCTTTGGTTTACTTTCATATTTTTATGTAGTGATTTTATATATATTGTTCTAAAATGTGAACAATCAAGGTGTAGTTCCAAATGTGAAATCACTTTTCATGATGGCTAAGTGATTTATTCAGCAATACGATGTTTTATGGATTTGATCAACATATATTATCAAACAAAATTATAATATAAATAAAAGATAATGGCTACTCCTTACCGTTAACCAGCTTCATTCCAATTCCTTGATCCAAACATGCTTTTATATAAGGAAAAGCTTTACCATTTTCATCCATAGGCCTTGCTAGACAATCATGCTTAGGTCGATAATGAAAACATGGTACAATGGAGAAGTCTCTTACACAAGGAGGATCTGGGATGTTGGTGTCTATTAACTTGTGAAGATTCATCGGCTTCAAGCCTCTCAAACCTTGAGCTACATACCCAAAAGAAGTTATAGAACTAGTCACCGACACATCACATATACTAAAGATATATTTCAGTGAAATCCTTTATATTGTGCATATTGTGATTGAACTTGTGTTCCTCTTCATGACTTGGCTGATAAACTCCTCTTATATCCCCAGTAACTGTTGATTTTTTTCAAATATATCATTGTTAAATTCTTGTTGAAATACGAATACAAAGATATCACCAGAGTTTGTTCTGCTTGTTTTTTTCTTGGAGAAGAAGTTACCAAATGTCTCAAGTCTAGTTTAGGCAATACCTTATTATTTAGGGGACGTCTTAATATTTGATCCATTTTGGCTTTATTTGTTTAAAGGTCGGGATATACTCTAATTTAGAGACCAATTCTCTCATCTGCTCTGGCCATGTATGCCTGATTGAATCTGTTTATTATTTGCATTGCATGATTTGAAGGCAGAAATAAGTATCGTCCCAAGTAGTGGAAAACGGTGTCTTTAGCAGGGAACATTTTGCTCAATTCTTGACTAAAAGATGGTACTATGAATAGACAAGGTATGAAATATTGATCTAACCTTAATGTCAACAGGGGAACCTTATTGAGAAGATGTTGACTATGATCACAATGAAAAAACTTTTCAAGATCATCACAGGTATACTGCAAATTTAGATGTAGAACCAATGGAGAAATCTGTCTTGAACTGTTGTTTCCTCTACCTTCTTTATCATGTTTTGATATGTTTCAATATGTCCTTTCCTATTTATGAAAGGAAAATCTTTTGGTGAAATCCATGATGAATTAGGAAATGGCTCACAGAATAGGCCTTTCATTTCATCCTCCAAATGTAACATTAGAACTTGATATGTGACGATAGCGTATAGGGATGCTGAAGCCATGCTCACCATTCTGTTGCCCAAGACATTAGCAGAAGTCCACACAATGTAGTTACATTCTGCAGATTGTGCCTTGTTCCTTCTAGGCCTAATAAAATATTTCATGGTTTTGTTATAGAGTTCAATAAGAGGTCAATACCTTTTATGAAGATCTTCGTATTCGCGAAGTTTGGTTGTTACATAGGGAGACGTTTTGTGAGGCGAAGCCTTATGATATAAGTAGGACTGAAACCTGCTTAAGCATGATGATTTTTCAAACCCAGAACCATCAGCTAAAAAGTCCATCGAGCATTTTGTCAGCAGTAGCCTTTATGGTAAGTTGGGATGATGAGTCCTTTGTTGAGTAGTTTGTGAATGAACAAGCTTTTGAAACTGCAAATTTGTAAGACAAGGTATTGATATGTTCTTAGATATTGTATTTATAGAATTGAAATATCAAGCTAAGTATAAAGAGTCATGTGAGCATGTTAAATGTGGCATAATTGAAACAACTTAATATCTGTTTGTAAATGTGTGTGTTTTTGTGTGTGTTTGTGAAGAGATTTGATATTATTGTAAATATATTGTAGATTCAAGAACAAGCAAAAGTTAGAGGCTCCCCTTTGATGAAGCAGAGTGTCTCTAGTTGAACTTAGAATGTGACTGAAACTGATGAAAACATTGGACCTTACTCAAAATAGCTTAATTTATTTTATTCTTTTTTTTCCTTGTTATTTGAGCTTGGGACCTCCAACTTAAGCTTCTTGAACTTACCAGGAAAACCAAATTTGTCGATTAATTAATTATATTCTAAGTATATAGTTTGTTCTCAATATAATCAATATCTATTGGAGTTCCTAAAGTAAAGAGAGATGGATAGACCCTAGCTCACTCCATGTGGGTCCCACAAAGGTGAAATCCACCTCCCCCCGTTTCAATTGTCAATGACAAGTTGTTCCAATTGCAATGTCACCTATAATGTTTAGATTAGTTCCCAAGCTCAAACCTTATCATCGACATGTTTGTATGCGTGCATATACAAATTGTACAATTTTTTTAAATATAACTAAAGGTAAGTCATAAAAGAGTATGAAAATAATTAAGGTGATTAGAGAATATTAAAAAATAATTGTGAGGCAAGTGAGTTTTTATTAATTAAGTTAATTTCATAATTAGTCATAATTAATCTTGGGACAAATTAAGACCAACAAATGGGAATATTTTAGCTTGATTAAGTATTAAAAAGGGGTCAATATAAGTATCAAAAGATTATAATTGGTTTGATAATCAATCATATTATTACAATTAAGCCTAATAACATCTAAGACACTATAATAAGGATAATAACTTGCATTAAATTAATAACCCCTAAGGTTATTATGTTTGGGGCGAAATTCTTGATGGATGAAGAAGTAAGGGATTAAACAAATATCTTCAATAGTGAAATAGGATTTTTACATAAATGGAGGGCCAAGATTTAAGTTCATAAAGCTAAATCCTAAGGTTTAAAATTTATTTCATCATTAAAAAGCCTTAATCCAAGTAAAAACTAAAGAACCAATGAGGACTATGTTGTGGAATATGTGAGACAATGGAAACACAAATGGAAAATTAAGAGAAGGAAGAATAGTCACGGTTTTGGCTTGGTCAACAAAGAAGAGAAAATTGTTTTAAATAAACATATAAACACATGGGCTAATTAGATGATAAATAGCCATTAATGTTTTAGAAGAGGATAAGTGTACTTATGAAGACTTTAGAGCTTTGAGTTTAATGCTCTTAATGAGTTGGAAGAGGATAAATTGGAAAGAGAAAAGTGTTGAGTGTGTGCGTGTGTGTAGTGTGTAGGTGTGTAAGTGTTGTGAGCCTAGTGAAGGAGAGATAAAAAGTGTGTAATTAATTAAATTGTGAGTTAAAAACCATTGTGATTAATTCAAGACACAAGTAAATGAGAATCTATACAAAATAAATTGTATCCAAAGATACGTTAATCATTGATCAAATATAAGGATTTATTATGAACAAACATATTTTAAGCTTGGAATAGGTTATCTCTAAAATCATTTTCTCAATTTTTGGGATTAATCTTAAAATAAGTAAAAGGTTGGTTAAGACCTCTAATGAAGCGAAGTGTTTTGAGATATTTTCCATGGATTAAGCTTTAAGCCTTCAATTAATTAAATTAACTAATGACCATTATAATTAAGAAGCATATGAAACACTACAGTAGGAATACTAATTGGGATTAAACATTTAGCCCCCAAAGTCAAGAGAAGAGGACGATGAACATGGGAGAGAGAGAAGTGATGATAATTTTGTTATTTCAACACACAAATTAGAGAATGGAAACAAGGAGTATTTGATTAATTAAAAACATCCAATAAATGGTTATTAAGAGGAGAATGTCGGCCAGCTTATGGAGAGATAGGATGGAACTACTTAATGAGAAAGTTTAATCTGATGGTTGATAGGAAAAAAGCAAAAACAAATTACCCAATTAAGGACCAAATTGACCTTAGGTATTTTGCTATAAATAGGGGTGTTTCACCTCTTCAAATCCTCACACCAAAATCCTCACTTCAGCAGCTTGTTTGAGAAAGGGAGAATCATAGGAGCAAGGTGAGGAAGGAGTAAAAGAGTCTTCAAGAGGTAGGCTTTAGTTCTTAAGTTTATAGTCTTTAGTTTTTATAAGTTCTTAGTATAAATGTTAATTTAATCTAGGAAATAGGAAGTAAAATTCCTACTCTTGTTTTTAGGCCTCATTACATTGAAAAATTCCTGAAGAAGTAAAAACATGGTAGAAAATAATGTTTGAAAGTCCTTAGATTAAATTTGTAAGAGTTGCAGAATTTTCGGTTCTTAAATATTTGTTAGGCAGCGAAAAAGATGCTATGATTTTATGAAGCAAATGAAGTTATAAAATCATGAAATTTTCCAGAAATAAAGTAGACATGTAGGACTTTCCAAATATATAAAATATGAAACATTTTGATCTTTGGTCAAGGAGATATGCATTTTTGAAGTTAAGCCATTTTTGCTGGAATAAAATCTGAGAAATGTTGAGAAAATTTAAAACTGGGAATGATATGGTAGGAAGGAGTTAAATCCGTTATTTTTCCTTAAAAATAGACTTGTTAAGGGAAATTTTGGCTTTGGTTTCACATCATTTTGATTTTTCTACAATTAGTTATGATTTTTCAAAGTTGCTGAAAAATCTGCCCAGAAAATCCAGCATTTCATTTTTAAAGAAATGTAAGGGTAAAATTGGAAAAACAAATTCCCCAGGAGTAAAAAGGTAAATAGTGGCTAAAATATCTCTTAAGATATTACTTAGGGATTAATAAAGCAATATTACTATTATAGGACATCCGGAAAATCGGAAGGCGTACTGAACAAACAGACATATCACTATCCGAACGAACTAAGGTACAAATGCATGTTGTAACCTTAAGTCTTATGCTTGTAGTATGCTTGTACGTGTGAGATATGTTCATAGAGACATGATCGAGATTTGGTCTTCAGTCATGCACCGTGATTAAGACATTGTCTTAAGTCACTATTTATACATTCAGCTATATACGAGTTATAGTCTTGATAACACCGTTGAGTTTTCCTAGCACTGAGGACACGATGGGCCATCGTGGCACTGGTTTGTGCAAATCGGGATGGGCTTTACATGTGATGTGTGCTATGTACTGTTATGATATGAGAACTTTACATCTGCTGGGTGCTATGTATTGTTGTATGCTGTAAATAATGTTATGAATATCTGTCATACATATATTGTTTACTTAAGCATAAGGTTAACCGTTACCTAAGGTCCGATGGGCATTGGACCTCAGCTCTTACCATAGATTCAGGGTCCGGAGGACCGAGGACTGATGACAGGGGTAAGCAGCACGCTTGAGGACAAGACAAGAGATTTTTATTTTAGGATGCATATTATTATATTTGGATAAATATACCTTTATTATCACTAACTAGAAACACCATAGTTGTAATATCAGTTAGTCAAGTACATGCTCTACTCTAGTAAATATATATTATTCCGCTCTTCAAAAATGGGGTATTACAATTATGCTTTTACAATTTGTTTTCTAGAAATTAGCTTGAATTGTTTATCCCAAATTTTCATGTGTCAAGTTTTGGCTTCTCCCTTCAAATTTCATATCATTAGAATACCTTTCAAAATGATAAAAAATGCGAAAGTATACAAAAGTTGAGGAAATCAGTGAAATTACCTGCTTTTGAATCTGCATTTTCCGGAACTATTGATCCCAGCTTGTTATGTGTCAAGTTTTGACCTCTCCCTTGGAATGCCTTGTCTTTTGGAAAGCTCCCAAAATCATCAAAAATTGAGTATTTATCAGAAAATGGGAATACCAATAAGAAATAAAAACTAGAATATTAATGTCATTTAGGAAGTTACATATAACCTTGAAAAAGGTGATTGACTTTTTAACCATAGAAACTCGTACTCTCTTTATTTATTAAAAAAGAAAAGGGTTAAGGGTAAAAAAGTAATTTCACCATGGTTAACGGTCAGTTGACGGTCAACTAACGGAAGTGGTATTTTTGCTCCTAAAACCTAACGGCGTGTGTATTTTTGTACCCAAAAAAAACATATGGTGCTAGACGCTCCTGAAGGTAAAACTTATGTGTATTTTTGCACCTTAACCCTATATTCTTACTTGGAGGCCAATTCTATCATTTTCCTTGGCCAAGTGAACTTTATAGAACCTGCTAATAGCATCCCACACCTCATTTGAAGGGTGAAAAAGGTAGCGTCCTAGATGGTGGAAAACAGTGTCTTTTTCGGGGAACATTTTACTCAGCTCTTGCCCAAAAGATGGAATCATGAAAAGAGAAGGGGGAAAATATTTATCTGACTTCAAAATCAAGACAGGAACTTTCTGGAGAAGACTCTGGCCATGATCACTATGGAAAAAAGTTATTATGACCATCATGGGTGTGTTGTAGATTAAGAATCAGAACTGATGGCCAATACACATTCGAATAATGTATCCTGTTTAGTAAGCTTTCATAGGTTTCGATATTTTTCTGGTCTTCGCGGTAAGGAAAATTCTGAGGCAATAACCATGATGAGTCGGGAAATGGCTCACAAAAGAGACCGACCATATCAAACCCAAATCTGACAAGTAGAACTTGATCTGTGAGTATGGCATAAAGAAATGACGCAGCCAATGTTATCATCCTGTTCCCCAAGCCATTGGCAGCTGTCCAAACAAGGTATTTGCACTTTGTAGCCGCAATATTTTTGCTAGAATTTTTGCCCATTTTCAAGACTTTGTCAAAGGATTTGGTAAGGGGTCCCCATCTTCTATGAAGCTTTTCATAATTGCGGAGCTTAGATATCAGATATGATGAGGGTTTATGAGGGGATGTCTTGCGATATAAATAAGATTGATACCTAGTTAGGCATGATCCTTCATCGAAAGTTGGAGCTAGAAGTTCATTGAGGAGTTTATCGTTGGTAACTATTAGTTCTCAATCTAAGTTTTGATGATAACTAAACACTTGTCATTTACTTGTCATTTGCTGGATTAACATAAACTAGAGTTATTGATTTAAGACTCAAGTTTTTGAAAACTCTATTAGATGATTTCTTAATCAGCAACTTTAAGAACTCGAGTTCTTGATAAGTGAACTCAAGTTTGCGAAGCTTTATCAGATGGTTTGTTAATCAGCAAATTTAAGAACTCGAGTTCTTGGTAAGTGACCTCGAGTTTGTGAAATATGTCTTGTTCAAAACTTTCAAACAGCAAAAGAACTTTGAGAACTAAAGTTCATTAGTAACGAACTAGAGTTCTGTTATAAAACTCAAGTTCTTCATCTCTGATATACCGGTGCTTCATTCAAAGTCTGAAGAACTAGAGTTCTTGGTAAAGAATTCGAGTTCATAACTTTAGTTCTTCATTTAAAATTCAAGTTCTTTAAAGACTCAATTTGAACGTGAACTAAGAACTAGAGTTGTTGGTAAAGAACTCGAGTTCACAACTCAAGTTCTTCTTTTAAAACTCAAGTTCCTTCAGAACTTAATTTGCGCCTAAATGATCAACTCGAGGTCTTACTTTTCAAAACTGATATGTTTGAAAAGAAAACAAAGGAACTCAAGTTCATGGAACAAAACTTGAGTTCTTAGTTAGGAACTCGAGTCCTTGTGAACGAAGATCGTGAATCACTGTCTATAACTTTCCAAATGATTTGATCTTTAGCCGTTACTTTCTAGAATCATTAGAAATCACTTATAAGATGGTTTTAACCTATTTGCTAGTTATTTCAAGTATTAAGATGATGTTTTAAACATAAAAGCAGGATAAAGCAAAAGTTGTCAGAAGCATTTAATGTAAAGCTATAAAACAGAGTAGTAATCAGAATAAAACACTGCAACAAAACAAAATATTCTTCCAAGACATACTTATTCCGGCTATCCAGTACAACCAACGGCCAACACATTTAATGAAAGAAGCAGACTCATTTAATGAAGCTGCAACGAGCGATTTGGTTGATGAGGAACCCCTGTGCGTAACGGAAATTCAAACAAGTCTCAACGATCACATTCCAGTTCCTCCCAACGACATTAATGGCGAAGAGTATAAAAGTCCAAACATTCAATATCGCCAACCACCGAAATTCGGCGCATTTAACTCTGATTTATTATTCTTATCAGTTTCATTTATTACTGTCAAATATCTTCGGATATTCATTGTACTTCAGTATTCATTAATTACTCACTCGTAAGGAGTTATAAACACTTTCATTATTCTTGATTGAGACTTAAGGTTGTGGAACTTTAAGTTGTGAGTGTACGATTATAAGTAGTAAGGGGGAGTGAGTCCGTGAGTGTGAGGATCATCCCTAAGTTGTAATTGTAATTTCTGAAGAGTTGTTCGAAATTCCAAGGAGTTCTTGGGGACTGAATGTAGTTTAGGATTAGACCAAACCAGAATAAATTTCTTCGTGTCTATCTCTTCTCTAAATCTCTGCTTAATTAGTGTTTGGTCACGATCTGCAAAAATCCTTGATTAAGCAGATAATTTTTTTTTTTAATCACTTATTCACCCCTCCTTTAGGTGATATTTCATCTTCATTGGTAACAATGTCAGAGAGATATGAATCATTACTCAAATTTGCAAGTATTTGATTCTTCTGATCTGCAGGTATGAGAAAAAGAGAAGTTGCAGATATTTGTAAGAAGATAAAGAAAAGCCTATGCAAATCAGCAATCCCTCTTAGTGATTTCGCAAAAAGTTTCAATTGCAATGAAGTTTTAATAAAGTTGTTGCTGATCATGCTCAATAAAACATAATGAATATAGATATATTTTATGCTCATTTTACCAAAATCAAAGGTAAGTTGGTAATTAACCAAATAATATTAGTAAATTACCTCAGGTATTCAAAGTCCAAATTAAGCCAAGAATAACAGCTATAATTCTTCAAGTCATAATAGCATCTGAGGTTTTATATACTAAAAAGTTGACCAAGAATGACACAAATTGGAAAATTAAGCCATAAACAATGGTCATACCAGTATCTAAGGTTTTCTTTTTTGGGGATGCTTTCTTCTAAGGCCGGTAAAACATCATGAGCCTTTTCTTCCAAAATATTATCCTTGGCTGTTCAATGCGCAGATTAAACAGTTAAAGACAGAGCACATCGGAATCAGATATGGTAAATTTGAATAAACGACTACGAACATATGATTGAGAAAACAAGGATGTCATACATAAGAGAAATAGAATATAAACAATGGCCTTACCTACCTGTGATCCTGTAACATTCTGGCCTTTTTCTCCCATGGCTTGAGGGGTTACAGTTAAACTAACATCTGCACCTTCCTTTAAGACATTAGTAGAAACGTTATGGGCTCTTTCATCCAACACGTCGGTTTTCGAAGATTCCTCAACAAGAAGAGGTATTGAATTGTTGTTTATCAGAGTAACGATGACTAAAATGGGGAAAGCAATGAAACCGACAACCAAGAATGTTCTGAATCCCTTGAATGTATTTGACTTTGTTTTATCCATTGTGGCTTCGAAAAATTTCCACAGAACTGCTAAGACAACAGCTCAAATTCGATGGTAGTAGCCAACACCTTCAATGAGCAAGGTGCAAGTAGCTTCAGATATCAAATAAGTCGCCTAGAAATGTAACAAATAAAATTAATTACCCAGTATGTACACAATATTATAGCAGCTTAAATATTGTAGGTTATGAAAAGATAAGGTGATCTTTATTTGGTAGTTACTCTCGCAGATTACATTTCCACCATGATAAAAGTTTCACAAAGAGACTAAATGCGATCGAAAGCTCAAAATCGAACAGTTTCTTCTCAAACAAGAGAAAAACGGGGAAGAATCGTAAGTACCCACATTTTCACTAGAAGACCTCGTGCTACAAATGCGCAATCTTCTTGAAGGTTCATCAGAGAAAGCTGCAGCTCTACCGACACAACCAGACACGTCGATTGACTTCCTGTACAGTTGGGGTGCGTCATTCTTCAATAGTTGTTCTGCACTGTAAATAACAAAATTATCCTAACAACAAAAGGCGGAAAAAAAATGTTGTTTGTTTGATATAATGATAAGAAAAATGACTTATTTATCATCTAGCTTATAAAAAAAGAAATTAAATTATGAAATGTATTTATGTTTATGTTGATTTATTTATAATATAAATTATAAAAGCTAGATAGTAAAATATGATTTCTATTTAAATTGATAGTAATCTAAATAGACTTTGTGAAATCAAGACTTATTTAAAATAACGGTAGTATAAATAACTTTAAAGATAATTATAAAATTAAAATTACTAAATTTAAAAATTTAACAAATACTAAAATACTAAAATACATAAATTTTACATTAATATCATATAATTTGTGTAATATTACATAGATAGTATTTCATAATTTGGTAGCGTAAAATAAATCCTCTTTATTTCTTTCTTGGACCTCATCACTTGAGATATCAATATGATTGATTTTATGTAGTATTTTGGGCATAAATTAAATTTTTTAAAAAAAAAAAGCTACAATTAAAGAACCAAGAATCGCCGTTTTGGGGGCTGGATGTGTTCACTCTCAGAGACCTAAGAGCCAAAGGAAGCTTTTGGAATCATGGATAGCTGGTTTTGAAAAGAGGCGGTTTCACTGTTGACATATTCATTCATCGAAGGCAGAGCACCATCATTGAGAACCAAAGAGGGTAGATGGCATGCCGTTGGGTGGCTTTTGGAGTTTTCTTCTTCAACCATTGACGGCCACCAGAGTGAGAACGGTAAGAACTCCGGTGTGCCGTCTCTTTTCTCTGTTTCTTTTATTTTTTGATTTTCACACACACACACACACACATAGAGAGAGAGAGAGAGGGTGAGAAAGACGGATCTGAAAGGACGAGGAGGCTGGGTCTTTTTTGAAGACAGAACATGAGCTAAGGCAAGGAGGAGTGGCTGTTGCGATTGAGAAGAAGGGATGAGGCTCTGTGACAGCGTTATCATGAGCGTTAGACACAATATACATAACGAATTAAAAATGAAGCAAATACAATAAACCCATTAACTTGGTCCCACAGGACTATTAAGAAAAAAGACGTTTGAATTGAAGTGATGTTGTGGCAGACACTTAATGCTCATGCGGCCGACATGTGTAAGGGGCGGGGGCAATTTCCTTGTCTTTTACCCTGTTCGGACAATTATTCATGTTAATGTTTTTTCTAACAAAAAAACGTGTTTATGTGGAAATAAGGAAAAGCATTGAGAGTCCTAGAACCCATTAGAAAATTTGAGATGTGATAAGTTATGTTAAAGTTTTATTATTTTTTTTTCAAACTTTATTATTAAATTTGAACCTTAACGCTAAAAAACATACTTCAAACACTTAAAATATGAAGTAATTTTTTGTTTTGTTTTTTGTTTACCTAATTATAACATATATATGTTATATGTTATGTATCATTAGGTTATATGTAAATTTACAAGTTACATATATTAAAAATTTTATTTAGATTAAAGATGAATATATGGATATTATCAAAATATGGGAATAACAATAAGAAATAAAAAATATAATATTAATTTCATTTAGGAACTTACCTATAACCTTTGTTGTGGACTCATATATAAGGCATAATTGCTGAATGGCCCAACAAGTGCAATTTGTATCAGGATTTGCTAATAATGAAAGAAGATCTTAATCAGCTTATAATCAAGGTGTACCTACGCAAATACATGAGCTAGGAGGCGCATAAAACCAAGAATCTAAACCCTAAAGTAACTTCTACAAATTATAGGCATGGTTCTTGGTTGTACTAGAAGTGGAACAAAAAAGAAAAACCTTTTTTTTCCTTCCTTTATGGATTCAAAATCAACTTGTAGATACGAAGTTTAATGCTGAAAATCACATTTCTCAGTTTTCTTTTTTTTCCCCCTCCAATATGTAATAGACATATCAGTTACTTGAAGTAAAAGCAATACAAAAGCTTCAAAAGTACAGGAGGGGGGGGACAGAAGCCAGAAATCAAAGCATATAAGAAGAAGAGGAGGAGACCTAGTTTTGCAAATGACATATCTTAGAACATATCACTGAAAGCATATTTAGTAGTGATGATATGGTAGCAGACTTAATGATGAATGGGAATTGGGATCTTTCTCCTTTGACTAATAAGGTTGATAGTGAGGTGCTAGAGATGATTTTGAAGATAAAAGTGGGCATTTCAAGGTTGATGTGGAATGGTTTGAGAAGTGGCGAATATAAAGTTAAAGAAAGGTATTGGGTCAATAGAAATAGAGGGAATAATGCCAGGGGGCATGGTAATGCTTATCCCTCAAGCCTCAAGCCTTTTGGAAGGTAATCCCTAGAATAAATCATTTCATTTGGAGGTGCATATGTCGGATGCAGTTCCAACTAAATTCTTTTTGTTCAAAAGGAACTGTGTTGTTTCACCAACTTGCCCAATATGTGAGAAGGACGAAGAAGCTTTGGAGCATATATTCTTTTCTTGTTCATGGGTTAGAGTGGTTTGATTTGGTAGCTCTTGATCACTTAGAATGGATTGGTCAGGAATTGTGTGTCTTAGGAAATGGTGTCTTGACTTATTTCTTGAGAACAAGAATCTGACTATAAGTGATATTTCACTAATAATGTGGACTTTGTGGCTCATTAGGAAAAGCAGGAGTGAATTTGTTTTTAATCATAGACAATATGATCCTAATTTTGTTGTGGAATGTGCCAGGAAGCGGACTAATGAGTACTGGTCCGCGAATGAGACTGAGAGAAGTCCTGCAGGTACATTTCATAATCCACACAGTAGATCTTGGAATGCTCCAGCTATAAATAGCTGAAAATAAACTGTGATGGATCTTTTGATTCTTATTTAAAGGCTGCGGCCATAGCCTATAGGTACTCTGTGTAGGGACTATAATGGATCTGGTGCTGGCAAATCTTTGGGAGCGGCTTTCCTTTGATGCAGAGGACCTTCCGCTGCAAATATTCAGTTGAAATTTTTTACATTACAAAAAAAAATAACATTACAAAAAAAAATTCAGGGTAAAATTTACAACGGAGGATCCTTTGCATCAGAGGAAAACTGCTCCCCAGATCTTCCTTCCAGCGTGAGGGCATTGGATTTTTTTTTTTTTAAATATAAAAGATAGTAACTAGTCGTAATTATCAACCAGCTTCATTCCAATTTCTTGATTTAAACATGCTCCGGAGAAGGAACCTAAGACCTTTTTTCTTTTTTTTTTTCTTTTTTTTTCGGTCAAAGAATTTAAGACTTTTTGACATGTCCTGTCAGTTAATATTTATGTCATGGTAGCTTATGCATAATATCGTAGTAGAATCCGGGATCTTAGTATTTGTAAGTTTTTCCTAGGCCTTTTGCGCAATTTCATAGTTCCAAAGCAATTTTTTATTTTTAAAAAAAAATATTAAAAAAATCATTTGATGATTAATTTTAATTTATTTTTTAAAAAAATATAATTGTGTTCTATTTTTAAAAAAAAAAATAAGAACAATTATTTTTTATTCTGTAAAATCATTTTTTCAGGAAAATCAAGTAAAAATTGTAGAACAACTATATCTTTAAACAAGTTTTTGTTATCTAATTACGTGTTTGATAATTATTTTATGCAAATTTTTATATATTTTTTCTAATATGATGTAACCATCCAATTCCATTTTTTAAAAAAAATATTTTTTTTTTATTTTTTTATAAACTTATTTAATGAATATAAAAACTAAAAATAGAATCAAACAAGTGGCTAGTTATTTCATCCTTCAACTTGTTTTTAGTTGATATTATCATCCTTAAACTTTTTAACTCTGTTGCGACTTAGTCTTTAAAAATCAAAGTGATCATGTTCATGTGTCACAAGGTTTTGGCTTACATCCTTTGTAGACCCAAGTCCACTACTGTCTGCTACTTCAAACGACATCATTTTTTACTCAAAACATACACTTGGTCCCTTTTATATATATATATATATATATATATATATATATATATATATATATATATATATACATATATATATATATCAATAAAAAAATAATTCATAATACTGAATGGTACTGAAATTTTTTTTTATAATTTTGAAAAATTATTTTAGGATTTTGAAAAATATTTCAAAGTACTTGCTGATGCTAAAAAAATATTCTAGGATCTTAATTGATATTGAAAAAATAGTTCATGATCTTTAAAAAATTATTTTAAGGTCTTGAAAAAATATTTCAAGTACTCACTATTACTAAAAATATAGTCTAGAATATTTTTTTTCCGGATTCTAAAATAATTTTTTAAGGGGAAAACATTTTCTCATGTTATAGGGAAACCATTTTCTCATGTCACACACACATGAAATGGTGGGACCCACATATACATATATTGATTCATATATGTATATATGGGTCCCACCATTTCATATATGTGTAGGAAACTTTTTTTTCTCATGTAACATGAGAAAACTAAAACCCTTTTTTAATATTATGAATTATTTTTTTAGTACCAATCAATATCCTTTTAGTACCCATCAGTACCTTGGTATATTTTTTCAAAATCATAAATATTTTTTTCAATATCTTGAATCATCTTTTCATTATCCGATAGTGCCTTAAAATATTTTATTTTTTAAAAAAAAAGGGGACCAAATGTGTGTTTTGCGTAAAACACAGCGCTGTTTAAAACAGAGCAAAGGATGGAAGCGAAATCCGTGTCACAAATGGTGTTAACAAACAGCAAAGGATGGAAGCGAAATCTGTCACAAATGGTGTTAACAAACTGAAAGAGTGAAAATTACGATGCCCTTAGACACCTACTCCCTCTTGTCCTTATTATAAGGCACCAACTAGCAAGTTTATTTGGTCTTTTTTATAAGGCACTTGCTTGTTCCCAAAGCGTATTAATTATTTTTTTCCATATTTGCCCATAATTAATAAGGGTAGTGGGTGAGATAATAATTAATATAATATTATATTTTAGTGTAATTAGTAGGGGTAATATTGGAAGTTACTTAATTTTAGGATAACTTTATTGACTTTAACTGTTTTCATTAGTTTGTGTGAATTGTTAGTTGGTGCCTTATAATAAGGACCGGAGGGAGTACTTAATAAGCATTCAGGTCTCTCTCTTCCTCTTGTAGCAACGTAATACGAGTATTGCATCCCAAAAAAAAAAAGCCAACGTCATACGAGTATTATTAAAAAAATTGAATCAGTATAACATTGATCTGATCCGGAGTACAAAACTTCAGATGTCGATATTGTTGCTGACTCCACTGACAAGTAAAATGCGAGTCCAGTTTCTTTCCTCAGCTCATCCCTCGTCATCCCTCATCATCTCTTATCTATACCGTTCATTTTTTTTACTATTAATTTTAGCCATCCATTTCATTTCTACCTTGCGAGATATTTTTACCTTGCGAGGTATAAAATGAATGGCTAAGATTAACTTTTAATTTAATTAAAATCAATGGTATAGATGAGGGATGGAGAGGGATGGAGAGGGATGAGTTGAGAAGAGAAACCACTTCCATAAAATACTACTCCCTCTGGTCCTTATTATAAGTCACCAACTAGCAAGTTTATTTGGTCCTTTTTATAAAGCACTTGCTTGTTTCCAAAGAGCATTAATTATCTTTTTCCATGTATGCCCCTAATTAATAAAGGTGGTGGGTGAGAGTAAGAATTAATAGAATATTAAAATTTAGTATAATTAGTAGGGGCAATATTAGAAATTACTTAAATTCTATGATAACTTTATTGACTTTAACTGTTTTTATTGGTATGTGAAAATTGTTAGTTGGTGCCTTATAATAAGAACGAGAGGGAGTAAGCCTTAATTTTAGATGATATGGGAGAGAGAACATCTTTGGGTAATTGTCGGAGGTTGAACAGAACAATTAATATTGTCAAAATAATAAAAGATGAATCAATATTTGAGACTGCCTTCTTTCATCTTCATACATATTCTCTCATTTGTTTTGTGGAGTGGGTGAATGAAAAATTCAAATCCCAAAAGAGACGCACAACAGACCATAAAGCAATTAATTAATTCACTATAGTGATCGATAACTACAAAGTGGATTATATACTACACGTGTTAACAATTTATAGGTGCATATTATTATCAACTAGCCGGAGAGACCAAGCCAAGGGGAAAATTGGTTCATGCGTATAAATAAAGCGTTTATATATGAACATGGCCTTTGAAATTTCGTGATCTCATCATTAATGACGACTTTACTCCTAGATGAGGTGATGGGAAGATGAGCGTCCCATTTTTTGTTTGACCGTTAAAAATTGTAAGACATATAGCACATATTGTTATTATTATTATTATTATTTTATTAAAAAAGGGGCAGGATGCGATAAGAAAAATGATAGACAGAATAGACATGTGTGCGGGGATGGGTGTTTCGGGAAGACGCGTCTATATTTACATAGTAAGAATGGGGATTAAAATGATATTGGGGGCAAAATGCAAACAATTTAAAAGATATAATTTTTTTTATTGGTTTTATTATAGTAATATATATCCGCATGCAGTGTGTGATTAAATTATGGGGACCAATGAGAGCACAACTCACTCATGATGCCAACAATTAAATGCTTATTTTAGTTAGCGACAGAAATTATTTTTACACTGTGATTTATTGTGTACGAGATAAGTATGTAAGAAAGATTTTATTCAGGGGCGGACATATACCTCCAAAAAAGAATATATATATATATATATATATATATATATATATATATATATATATATATATATATATAAACATCAATTTGAAACCCATGTTACGTGTTATGGTGCAACACATAAGCAGTTAGTCCAGCGGAATGTGGCGCTGAATTTCCTTTAGAGGTCTAGGGTTCGAGCTATGTTAAAATAACTCATAATCTATCTTGTATAGAGCTACTACTATTGGGAGGGTTATCTTTACTACTGTAGAGCCCGGAGTGGTTGCATACTTACCACAATTTTTATATTAAAAAAAAAAACTTCAAAATATACATTAATATCGTCTGTGGGCCAATAGCCCACCTATGAAATATTAAATTGATTAGAATAGATGCTACACGCCAAAAGGCCAATAAATTATTTGCCTTCATACGTATTAACTGATATATCAACATCACAATATTGCATCGGACCATTCGCGTCTCTTATTCATCTAGCCAGCGGCTGTCTGTCATTTTTTTTCAACAGCTTATAATAAATTTTGAGAATCAATAACATAATTAAAATAATGTTATGAATATACTGATTATGTGGATGTCCATTGACTCCCGGTCTCCAAATATTACAAGATGACATGGGATCCACGCATAGTACCATGCATAGTAGTTTACTATTTGGTGGGACCCACACACAAAATAATACAACTCACGGGAATGCATTCCCGTGAGTGTACAGTTATGTAATTAGGGGAATATTACATCAAATGACCCAAAGTGGAAATTACACTAAAGGCCCATTTTCCTTCTATAAATAGAGGCCTTCTGTAAACATTCACATTACACTGAAATGAGAACTTCTCTCTACTCTCTCTCTCTCTAAAATCTCTTGTTCTTGTATTTACTTTTCATCAGTTTTATATTACGTTATCAGCACGAAGACTCTACCAAGGTAAGATTTTATTACCATCTCCTTTACTATTTGTTTATTTTTTCTATCTGGGATAATCTTAACCATGATATGGAATTAAAGTTCTACTTTTACCGATTATTTTGAACATCAGGTTCCATGGTTAAGATTTGAGATTATTTACTATTTACTATTCACAGTAAATAGTAATTTTTACTATTCATGTTAATTTTACCTTTTTCAGTAATTTTATATTTCTATTCATTTTGACTCCTTTATGGAAGTCTAGATTTAATATTTCAGTAATTTATTTTTATTCACTATTCATTGTGAATAATAACTTTACTATTCACGGTAAATTTATATTTTACTATTTACAGTAATTTATTTATGTTTATATATTCTTCCCACTCCCTATTTATTAATTCATGGTGGCAACATTAAGCTCCATTTGTAATTTAATTTTACTGTTTTATTTATTTAATTCATGGTGGCGATACTAAGCTCCATTTGTTTAATTTAAATTCTTTACTTACTGCTTTATTTATTTCATGGTGGCGATATTAAGCTCCATACTGACTTTATTAATATTTACATTATGCCACTAACATTTAAATTTATGTTACTAACATTTATTTATGCATTTATTTACCTTTTATGGTGGCAACACTAATATTAGTGGGCTCCATTTATTTATGCATTTATTTACCTTTTATGGTGGTGGCACTAATGGGGCTCCATTTGTTTATCTTAATTCTTTACTGTTGTCTATATATTATATAATATATGCATCATCTTTCTTACCTTCGGATGAGATAGGTCTCGCTGTGAGTTTACTCCCATTCCTATCTCATCTTATTTTTATTTTCTTAGCATGTTTATTTACCGTTCTTTAAATTATGTTTTAATTTATAATAAGATTTTATAATATGATTCTAATTATTTTTATTATTTTTAGTTTGAATCATGTCTTCCAACCTTTCAAATCTTGAATTTAATGCTCTTGACATCACCGGGAAGAATTATCTATCATGGGTTTTAGATGCTGAAATCCATCTTCAAGCAAAGGACTTTGGAAAGGCTATATTGCCAGGAAATGATGCGTCCCCTCAAGTAAAGGCTAAAGCTATGATTTTTCTCCGACACCACATTCATGAAAGTTTGAAAACTGAATATTTAACGGTGAAAGATCCATTTGAATTGTGGACTAGTTTGAAAGATAGGTATGATCATCAGAAAACGGTGATTTTGCCTAGAGCTCGTTATGAATGGATTCATCTCAGGTTACAAGATTTTAAAACTGTAAGTGAGTATAACTCAGCTGTTTTCAAAATAAGTTCTCAGTTAAAATTATGTGGTGAAAAAATAACTGATGAGGACTTATTAGAGAAAACTTTTTCTACCTTTCATGCTTCGAATTTGCTTTTACAACAGCAATATCGTGAGAAAGGTTTTAAAAAATATTCTGAGTTAATCTCATGTTTACTAGTAGCCGAGCAAAATAACGAGTTATTATTGAAAAATCATGAAAATCGTCCCACTGGATCTTCTCCATTTCCTGAAGCGAATGTGAGTGTACGGAATGATCATGGTCGTGGCCATGGTCGCGGTCGTGGTCGTGGCCGTGGTCGTGGACGAGGACGTGGAAATCGTGGAGGTAGAAATAATCATGGTCCTTATCATGGTGGAAGAGGTTATTATAGTCCTTATACCCACCAGAAAAAGATGAACAATGAAGGACAAAAGAATGATAAAGAAGGTCCTTCAAAAGTTGTTGAACATAAATGTTATCGGTGTGGTATGAAGGGACACTGGGTACGTAATTGTCGTACACCAGAACATTTAGCGAAACTTTACCAAGCCTCTATAAAAAAGAGTGTTAATAATGTGGAATGTGATGATAAGGCTCATAAAGATAATGATGTCAATGAGCCAAATGATGATGTTATGTCTCACTTGGAGGTGGAAGATTTTTATGATTAAATAAGTTTTGCAAAAATTGTAATAATTATTTTGTTTCGTTCTGACTTGTTGCCAATTATGTATAATAAATATGTTTTTAATGCATCTTCTATATTGAATATGTTTTGATGCATTTCTTTTCTTTTAATGAAGCTCATGGACATTTCAAATATTGCACACAAGAATGAAGATATATGTCTCATTGATAGTGCAACGACACATACAATTCTTAAAGATAAGAAATATTTTTCACATCTAACAAATTGTAGTACAAGCATCAATACCATAGTGGGTAATACAAGATTGATTGAAGGCTCTGGAAGAGCAATAATAATATTATCCAATGGTACGAAATGTGTTATTAATGATGCTTTGTATTCCTCTAAGTCTCATAGAAATTTGTTGAGTTTTAAAGATATCCGTCGAAATGGATATCATATTGAGACTATAAATGAGGACAATAAAGAATATCTACAAATTGTTACTGTTAGATATGGTGAAAAATATGTTCTGGAGAAATTACCTATGTTATCTTCTGGTTTGTACTATTCAAGTATTAGTACAATTGAAATAAATGTTATGGAAAACCAGAAGCATGTTGATAAAGACATATTTATTGTTTGGCATGACCGGTTAGGCCATCCCGGGTCAATTATGATGCGACGTATAATAGAGAATTCATGTGGACATAACTTGAAACAGAAACAAATACCAAAATCCCATGATTTCTCATGTGATGCATGTTCCAAGGGAAAATTAATTATTCGGCCATCACCAACCAAAGTAGAAAGTGAGTCTCTCACATTTCTAGAACGGATACAGGGAGATATTTGTGGGCCAATACACCCACCATGCGGACCATTTAGGTATTATATGGTTTTAATTGATGCATCAACTAAATGGTCGCATGTGTGCTTATTATCTTCTCGAAACCTGGCGTTTGCGAGATTACTTGCTCAATTGACAAGATTAAGAGCACATTACCCGGATTATCCTATCAAGAAAATACGTCTTGATAATGCTGGTGAATTTACTTCACAGACTTTTAATGAATATTGTATGTCCCTTGGAATTGATGTTGAACATCCTGTAGCACATGTTCATACGCAAAATGGACTTGCAGAATCATTGGTAAAACGATTGCAACTTATTGCAAGACCTTTACTTTTGAAATCTAATTTACCAATTTCTGCTTGGGGCCATGCCATTTTGCATGCAGCAATGTTAATTCGCATCAGACCAACTAGTTATTTAAAATTTTCCCCCTTACAAATGGTTTTTGGTGAAGAACCTAATATTTCTCATATACGGACCTTTGGATGTGCAGTATATGTGCCTATAGCACCTCCACAACGTACTAAAATGGGTCCTCAAAGAAGAATGAGAATTTATGTTGGGTATAAATCTCCTTCAATTATAAAATATTTAGAACCATCTACAGGAGATTTATTTACTGCACGATTTGAAGATTGTCATTTTAATGAATCAGTTTACCCAACATTAGGGGGAGAAAATAAGCAGTTGAATAAAGAGATTAGCTAGAATGAATTATCATTGGCTCATTTTGATCCTCGTACAAAACAATGTGAATTAGAAGTTCAAAAGATAATTCATTTACAGAATTCAGCTAATCGAATGCCAGAAGCATTCACTGACCCAAAGAAAGTGACAAAGTCACATATTCTAGCTGCTAATGCTCCTATTCGAATTGATGTCCCTGTAGGACAACCGATTACAAATGAATCAAAAGCACGCCTTAAGCGTGGTAGGCCTATCGGTTCCAAAGATAAAAATCCTCGAAAAAGAAAAGAAGCTAAAATTATAGATGGCCAAGTCGAGGATAATCAAGAAAAAAGCGTAGCTCTGGATGAGCCACTTCATAAAGAGAAATTATCTCCAGAGGAGAATATTGAGGCCCCAGAAGAGATCCAGGTATCTGAAATGTATGAAAATAATGAGATCTCAATAAATTATGTCACAAATAATATCAAATGGAACCGTAATGAAGTCAACATTGATGACATTTTTGCTAATCATATGGCATATGATGTGATGAATGAAGAAGAGGATCATGAGCCAAAATCCATGAGAGAGTGCCAACAACGAAAAGATTGGCTCCTATGGAAAGATGCCATTAATGCAGAATTAAAATCATTGGCAAAACGAAAAGTATTTGGACCTATAGTCCATACACCTAAAGATGTAAAGCCAGTTGGATATAAATGGGTTTTTGTACGGAAAAGAAATGAAAAGGGTGAAATTACAAGGTATAAAGCACGCCTTGTAGCCCAAGGCTTTACACAAAGACCTGGCATAGATTTTGAAGAAACATATTCACCAGTAGTGGATGCAACTACTTTTCGTTATTTAATTAGCCTAGCAGCAAATGAAAGGCTTGATTTGCATCTAATGGATGTTGTGACTGCCTATTTATATGGTTCACTTGATAGTGATATCTATATGAAAGTTCCTGAAGGACTCAAGATGCCTGAAGCATTTAATTCAAATTCACGAGAACAATACTCGATCAAATTAAATAAGTCCCTGTATGGCTTGAAACAATCAGGGCGCATGTGGTATAATTGCCTTAAAGAATATTTGTTGAAAGAAGGGTATAAAAATGACCCGATATGCCCATGCAGTTTTATAAAAAGATCGAGAAATGAATTTGCTATAATTGTTGTTTATGTTGATGATATCAACATTATTGGAACTCCTGAAGAGATTACAAAAGCCATTCATTGTTTGAAGAAAGAATTTGAAATGAAAGATTTAGGTAGGACAAAATTTTGTCTTGGATTACAAATTGAGTACCTGAAGGACGGGATCTTTGTACATCAAGAAACTTATACAAAGAAGGTCTTGAAACGATTTTATATGGATAAGTCACATCCATTCTGTACTCCAATGGTTGTAAGATCTTTGATAAAAGAAAAAGATCCATTCCAACCCCAAGTAATTAACAAAAAAGGTGTAGAACAATTACTTGGTCCAGAAGTGCCATATCTTAATGCTATTGGGGCACTAATGTATCTTGCTAATCACACAAGACCTGATATAACATTTGCTGTTAATTTATTAGCAAGATATAGTTCTGCACCAACACAAAGGCATTGGAATGGTGTAAAGCGTATTTTTCGTTACCTCAGAGGTACTATGGATATGGGGTTATATTATTCAAATGTATCTAAACATGAACTGATTGGTTATTCAGATGCTGGATTTATGTCTGATCCACATGATGGAAAATCACAAACAGGTTATGTATTTACATGTGGAGGTACAGCAATTTCATGGCGATCTATGAAACAAACTATATCAACCACTTCATCTAATAATGCAGAAATCCTAGCAATGCATGAAACAAGTCGAGAATGTGTGTGGTTGAGGTCAGTAATTCATCATATACGAACTACTTGTCATTTATCTTCTGGTAAAATGGTTCCAACAGTTCTATATGAGGATAATACTGCATGTATTGCCCAACTTAAAGAAGGATACATCAAGGGCGATAGAACGAAGCATATTTCACCAAAATTTTTCTTTACTCGTGATCTTCAACAGAATGGTGAAATAGATATCTAGCAAATCAGTTCAAGAGAAAATTTGGCAGATTTATTTACCAAGTCACTTCCAGAAGCAATCTTTGAGAAGCTTGTCTATGGTATTGGTCTTCGAAGACTTAAAGATCTCAACTGATGTTATCAGAGGGAGTAATACTGATGTTGTCAACAAGGGGGAGTTGATACACGTTGTACTCTTTTTCCCTTTTCTAGGTTTTGTCCCACTGGGTTTTTCCTAGAAAGGTTTTTAATGAGGCAGCACTGGATAGTGTATCAATGAGTGATGTACTCTTTTCTTTGGCTAGGTTTTTATCCCACTGGGTTTTTCCTAGTTAAAGTTTTTAATGAGGCACATTCATAAATGGACATCCAAGGGGGAGTGTTATGAATATACTGATTATGTGGATGTCCATTGACTCCCGGTCTCCAAATATTACAAGATGACATGGGACCCACGCATAGTACCATGCATAGTAGTTTACTATTTGGTGGGACCCACACACAAAATAATACAACTCACGGGAATGCATTCCCGTGAGTGTACAGTTATGTAATTAGGGGAATATTACATCAAATGACCCAAAGTGGAAATTACACTAAAGGCCCATTTTCCTTCTATAAATAGAGGCCTTCTGTAAACATTCACATTACACTGAAATGAGAACTTCTCTCTACTCTCTCTCTCTCTCTAAAATCTCTTGTTCTTGTATTTACTTTTCATCAGTTTTATATTAAATAATTTCTTTTCATTAAATCTTTTTTCATAAAATTTATTATACATGATTTTTTTTTCTTTTTAATGATGATACTTTTATACTGATTAGAGAATATTTTAGAGTTAGAAGTTTAGGCAAGTTTTGAGTTTTGCTAAAAAGATTACTATAGAAATACAAATGATGACTAATTGTTAACTTTAATCAATTTACTTTTGTTTCTAATAATATTTTTAAAATCATATTGGTCATAAAATAATTCATACTTTTTGTAGGTGATTATTATGAATGAGTTTTAGATAATTCATGCTAATTATTCATGATCTTTTAATATAGCTAATTTATATTAATCGGTTTACATACATTGAAAAAGAAATTGTTTTGAGTTTAACAATATGAAAACACATAGAGTAAGAGTCAAGTGAAGTAACATTAATTTATGTAATAAATTTCTTGCAATTTTTTTTATATTAAATCTATATCGTATTTTAAATATTTTTATTTATAATTTAACATTTTTTATTTTCACCTTTTATTAGTAAAATTCTTGGGTCCACCCCGTTTTTACCTTAAGTTGCGTGGATGCAATTCTTGAAGGGCAACTCAAATAGGCACAAGGCTTACTTCCTCTGACGTCATCTCTAAACATTTTTGTTTATAATCTTTTTGGCCAAGTCACTCCTAAAAACATTGTTCTTCTGCTTTTAAAGACTGTGGCTGCCCCTTATTCCTTGTGTGGCCTGCGCCTCCCACATCACACATTCAACGGCTAGCGATCTTCCAGTAAAAAAATATCATTACAGTATTCATGATAGGAAGAGAGTGTGCCTCCTTACAATCTATATTATTTATCTATATTTTGAGGTATAAAATTTTTAACAATACAAATATACACATACACGTCTCCTTAAAAACAGAAGTCTAAAGATCCTACAAATCGACATTAAAAGCGCCTTTCGTAATAATGATACATTAAGTGTAGGTCAAATAAAAAGTAGTGGAGAAATAATTGTGGGCCAGCTGTTGAAAAAAAAGAAGGTAAACTTATAAAAATATTACATAATAATCTTTTCCATCTAAACGTGGGGAAAGAATGAAACGTGGGTATAAAAAGAAAAACAGAATGTAATAAGATATAGAAGAATATTTATAATCTTTTATATTCCAAGTTTGGTACACTA
Source organism: Acacia confusa (assembly GCA_037074495.1). Taxonomy (NCBI): domain Eukaryota; kingdom Viridiplantae; phylum Streptophyta; class Magnoliopsida; order Fabales; family Fabaceae; genus Acacia; species Acacia confusa. The sequence continues at coordinate 26,860,003 of CM073510.1, forward strand.
AAAAACGTCCCTTATCTGTGACAGAAAATAATAGGAAATTAGGAATTGATTATATATATATGTGTGTGAGTGTGTGTGTGTGAATATCTTAAATTAATTAATGAGATGGTTATTTAAGATCTTACAACTTTGTTATCATCTTAAAATTTCAAAATGTAATGTAATTGTAATATATACCTCCATTTTTTCCCCCATTTTTTATCCCCACACCCAAATTGTACAAAAAGCTTTCACTCAGTGTCCGAATCTGAGTAGTTTCCTTCCTCTAATCTTATTGACCCTGTTTGTTATCCTGCAAGTATTTTTGAAAGGTTGGTATAAAATTTGGTCTTCAACTTTTCTCTCGTTTTGGTATTGATTCGTTGAGTTTCAAACTATAAATTTTGATAGCTCAAAAGGTAAAATAGTCAAGATCTTTATTAATGAAACAATGTTTCAGATGATATAAAACTTGAGAGACCAAAATTAAAATAAAAATAAGTTTTAGAGACGAAGAGTTGTATTAACCTATTTATTAATAAAGTAAAAGGGAAAGTAGAGTTGGGGTGATAGGGTATAAAATAATGGTTAATTAGGATTTTTAGATATTTCATATGTTTAGCATTATTAGTGAATACTCCATCTGGTTCTTATTATAAAACACCAATCACTAATATTTTTTTGTCTTTATTATAAGGCACCAACTTCTTTAACTACCTCATTTATTACTTTTTTTCCCATTGTGCCCTCATTTTTAACTAACTCATTTAATCTACATCATTAAATTATGGGTAAAGTTGGAAAGATTTATTAATTTTGGACCTAATTTATGAGTTAACTTTCATTTCTTGTTTTGTGAAAAAAAAGTAGTTGGTGCCTTATAATAAGGACAAGAGGGAGTAGTATGTATTAATTTTAATTTGATTGCTATGTTTTATCATTAATTGTTGTTTGTATCTAATTTTATAATGTTTTATTCTTAATTCCAAGAGTTAGGATGGAATAGGGAGATAACGATTAAATCTGTGGTTAACGCTATTCCTCTATTTCCAATGGCTTGTTCTAAGTTTCCTAAATACGCATGCAAGCAATTCGATAGTATCGTCTCTAATTTTTGGTGGGATGGTACAGGGAATGGAGGAAAAATATATTGGAGATCTTGGGAATGCTTGACACAATTAAAAAGAAACAGTGGGTTGGGTTTTAGAGATTTTTATGACTATGAATAACGCCCTGTTAGCCAAGACTGCAAGGAATTTGCTTCAGAATGGGAATATTTTATGGAGCAGAGCTTTGAAAAGTGTTTATTTTCCTAATGAATGTTTTCTAGATGCAGTGAAAGGTTATAAGGCCTCTTGGATTTGGTCTAGTATTCTGGTTGGAAGGGAAGACTTGTAGGGGATTTGAAGTGGGTGATTGGAAATGGTTTGCAGGAAGCCCGAATTTGGAAGGATTGCTGGATTCGGGAGCTGAATGGGAAAACTCTGAACCAAATCACTGAAAGCAGATTGAGTAGTGATGATAGGGTAGCAGACTTAATGGTGAATGGAAATTTCAAGTAGGGAGGATAGGTTGATGTGGAATGGTTTGAGAAGGGTTGAATATAAGGTTAAAGAAGGATACTGGGTCAATAGAACTGGAAAATGAAGCATCTTTCAGGTAGATCGATAAAATACACTAATATATGAACAAATATGCTAAGAGCACTAAAAATGCATGATTAAGTCATAAATCTTTAGTTCAACAAACTTACCAAAAACACATGTCTTTATCCATGGCGAATTAGTACACCTTTTAAACATGGCATTACAATATAACCTTTTAAACATTATTTTACGTTCATATTTTTATGCAGTGAATGTACATATCTTATTTCAAGATGCAAACAATCAAGATAGTTTAGAATGTGGAATCTTTTTTTTTCTTTTTTCTTTTTTTTTTCTTTTTTTGCCCAGAGTTCAGAATGTGGAATCACCTTTCATACTGGCTAAGTGCATTATTGAGCAAAACGATGTTTTCTGGATTTGATCAATATATATTATCAAACAAAATTGTTATATAAATAAAAAGATAATAGCTACTCATGATCATCAATCATCTTCATTCCAATTCCTTGGTCCAAACATGCTCTTATAGAAGGAACTTGAGACTTTTTGGCATGTCCTGTGACTCCTGTCAATTAATATTCATGTCATTTCTTTACGTATGATGTGTTCTCTTTACTTTATCACAATTTGAGTTCTTTAAATATATATTGTTGTACTATTTAGACTCTTATTTGCTTTTGAAAAAAGAGGTAATTAATTTTACATGGTATCTGGGGTACAATATTGTAGTATGTAGAACCTTGGAGCCGCCCCCCCCCCCCCCCCCACCCCCCCCAAAAAAAAAAAAAGCACACACACAACAAGAAAACACACGCATAGCTAGGTTCGAAATTGGACAAATAATCAATGTGTTTTTTTATAGTACCTTTGTTAAGCTTGATAAACCGGGAGAGATTATTTCCTCCATCTGGACTAGATATGCCTGTGTTGCTAATGACTTGTGTTGTGAGGCCCATCGAGTTAATGCGCCAATGGTAGGATGGGAGAAACTGCCATATGGTTGGCTGAAATTGAATGTTAATGGAGCTACTGTTGTGCAATCTTCTAAGGCAGGATGTGGAGGGGTGATTTGAGACTCCTTAGGTAACTGGATTGTGGGATTTTCTAGGAAAATTGGTGATTGCCAATCGAACACTGCTAAAGAATGGGCGATTGTTGAAGGTCTCTAATTAGTTTGGGACTTGGGTTTCAAAACATCTTAGAATCTAATGCGGACAATGTAATCAATTTGATTCTTGATCATGACTCTCTTTCTTGCAGCAATCTAGTCTTAAAAGCTAGAGATTTGTTATTATTAGAATGACAAGTTGATGTTAGAGTTATTCCTAGAGATTTTAACTGTGTATTGCTGATGCTTTGGCTAAGATAGACATTTCTGATTCTGCTAATTTAGATGAGTGCCCTCATAACCTTAGAAGTTGGATGGACCGTGAGTGTTTGAGATTAAATTCCCCTTAATTATGTGTAATTTGTTATTTATAATGCAGGCTCCTAGTCACCCTTTGTAGCAAAAAAAAAAAAAAAGGAAAGAAATTGAACAAATAATTGTCAAAGTTTGAATAGAACAAATAATATTGTAAAAAAACGAAGATGAATCAATATATGAGGTTATACCTCCTTCTTTAGTCTGGACCACTCATCTTCATATATATTCTCCCATTTGTTTTTGTGGACACTACAAAAAAACACCGGATTAATCATGAAAATTATCCACGGAAAAATTCTATAGGAAATTACCCACGGAATTTCATGAGTAAAAAATCACCCACCAGATTATTCTCCCATTTGTTTTTGTGGCCGGAGTGGGTGATGTTGAAAATTCAAATCCCAAAAGAGACGCACAACAGACCATAAAGCAATTGATTAATGCACTATAGTGATCGATAACTACACAAGGGGATTATATAGGAGGTGTATATTATTATCAAGTATCTAGTAGAACGACCAAGCCAAGGGAAAGTTTGGTCCATTTTTTTATGAATAACGCGTTTCTATATGAACATGGCCTTTGAAATTTCATGATTCTCATTCATTAATGATGACTTTATTCCTAGATGAGGTGATGGGAACATAAGCGACCCATTCTTTGTTTGACCGTTAAAAATTTTTAAGACATATCACATATTGTTATTTTTATTTAATTAAGAAAGGGGCAGGAAGCGATAAGAAAAATGACAAACAGAATAGAAATGTGCGTGGGGGTGGGTGTTTTGGGGTTAATAGACGCGTCTATATTTACAAAGTGAGATGGGGATTAAAAACGATATAGATGAGGGCAGCAAAATACATGCAAACGATTTAAGAGATATACTTTTTATTGGTTTTATTATAGTAATATGTATTCGCATGCCGTAGAAGGAGGTAAAAGTACGAAAAAACCCTAATTAAATAATTATTTATCAAAATACCACTGCGTGAAAACTATTAACCCATCTGCCGCTCTGTAATCGATTACATGTCATATGTAATCGATTACATTAATTTTTTTTTTTAAATTTTGCACTATGTAATCGATTACACATTGTAGCGTAATCGATTACATAAATTTTACACTATGTAATCGATTATACACTCTAGTGTAATCGATTATACACTCTAGTGTAATCGATTACGAAATGCAAAAAAATATTTTTTTATTTTCTTTTTCAGTTTTCCCTTTATATATATATATATATATATATATATATATATATATATATATATATATATATTATTTTCCAAAGAATTTAATATTACAAGATATTTAATTCTAGATTTCTTCCTAATATTTAGCCGTACTAATAGCATAGTTTGAAATTATTTGTAACTGCTTTGATACCATTTCTCTTTATTTTTTAGATACTTATTTTGAAAATATTTTATTTTATATATTTATTTTATTTTTCAAAATTTTAATTTATTATTTAAACTTCCTGATAGCTGGCCATACTAATAGCATAGTTTAAAATTCTTTATAACCACCTTACTATCAGTCCTTTATACTTTTCATCACGTTACTTCACACCAGATCAGTTTTTTAATCCCCAAAAGTTTAAATATTAAACTCAAATTTTGAAAAATAAAAAAATATATAAAATGAAATATTTTCAAAATAAATATATGAAAAATAAGGAGGGATGATAGCAAAGTAGTTACGAAAAATTTCAAACTATGCTATTAGTACGGCAAAATATGAGGAAGAAATCTAGAATTAAATATCTCCTAATATTAAATTATTTGTGTGTGTGTGTATATATATATATATATTGAAAAGTATAGAGGGATGATAGTAAGGTGGTCACAAAGAATTTCAAACTATGTGTAACACCCCAACCAGCCTCACCTTTTCAGGTGGCGGGTTGTGTAATTCTTAAGCTTAGTCCAATTTAAATAAAATATTTTCCTTAGTTAATTATGTCATATATCAGAGTTTTAGCAGCAGAACACTTATCGGTTTGGACAAATATACTGGTAACATAAAATACTGGATAATAAAATTTTCCCCTGAAGGGATTAGATACAGTCATTCAAATTCACATTACTTAAAATATCCAAATTAATAATACAGTCATCTAAATTTAAATAAAATAACTTAATTAAACACCAACAGTCACCACCATAAACTCCATTCCTACTCTGCACCATTACCGTGATTACCTGTCGCTACTCTAGTAGTATTACCTGAAGCTTTACAAATGCCTGGGATTCATAGTTGAATCCCAGAGTAACCATTAATCTCATATGAAAAGTGTATGCAGTGCATGTATGTTACCATAATCATGAAAATAATTAAACACAAAGCACTTAGTAATAACGCGCAGTATAATAAAGACATACCACACATATGCAATATTTACTGTGGAAGGACCAAGTCCTAGTAAACGCAGGGCTGCTCAGATAGCGAACCCCGGATCCATAGCGCTAGGAAAGACATGGTAGTCGGGCGCCAAACCCAGACCACCCTGAATGCACAAATAAACGCATGTCTCTCACGAGACACGGATCCACAACCATAGAAAATCAAACATACAATGTAACACAAGGCATATGAAGATTAAGGTTACTACTTGGCAATCGACCACAAATATTAATAATTTCCCAGGTGCACAAATGACGAAAATATTCCTAGCACAAATAATAACATAAATAAATTCCCGCTATTTATGGAAATTCACTTTAATAAATATTTGACTTTTTGATTTGAACTATGACTTTCCAAGCTTTCACCATCTCCAATTCCTTTTTCTTAAATGGGAATCCTTTATTGGTGAAGATCCCTTTTATTTTCGGATTGCACAAAAAATTCTAGTAACAGTGACTGAACTTCAAAAATTCATATATGGAGTTCTAGACATCGGTTTTAGGTGATTCAACCTTATTAGGTCTAGTTTCTAGGAAAATTGGTTTCAACATTTTATCATATGTCATTAATTCCCAAGTTTCGAACTTGTAATTACTGTTCAGAAACAGTTGCTGATGTGTAACTCATCTTCCAAAATTCATATCTTTCTGTATACTTAAAATAAGACGAATTACCTATCAAATTAAAGCTTTATATGTCTACTACACATCTGAAAATTTTCATAATTTTTAGAGTTTGTTTTCCCAGCATGAAACGTCATTTGATCACTCCAGAGACAATCAAGAATATTTCTTGTTTTGTAACCCAACTTCCAAAAATCATAACTGGAGTTGTAGACCTTAGTTTGGGGTGAATCAAAGCTCATTTTAAAGCTTAAGAAGTGTAATATCTCCTGTAAAATTTTCATAATTTTTAGAGCTCATCTTCTTAGTTAAACCACACACGAAAGATAACTAACTCTAGACCTTTAAAACTGACGGTGTCAACGTGTTGTGGAGCTTATGATCTTATTTTCCAAAATACCTTTAAAAATTCATTCACCAACATATTCCCAATCCTTTTTCAGTGGTGAATACATTGGTGAGTCCAAATTTAACAAACTCCACATATTTATTTGAGTTTGCCTCAGATTATAAATCTGACTTTCAATCAAAAACTTCAAAACCTTGAAGAATAAGAGGTGGATATTCTTACCTTCCTTGAGTCCTTGCTTCCAAATCGTGACCCTTATTTAAAATTTGGATCTTAATGATGATAATGATATTGAAGGAGTGGCCATGGGTTATGAGTTGAGAGTTGAATGAATTGGAGAAAAGAGTGTGCTCATGAAGAAATCAAGAGATGAATGTCTAGCCGAATGATAGCCAACGACGTATAGCAATTGCTTTAATTAGACAAATGAGGGAGCATTGTGTTGCATGTGAATGGGAGAGGGCCATGCATGTTGACTTGTGGAATGAAATGGAGGGAGTGCATCCGGATATTTTCAAGGGAAAAAGATATGAGAGAGGGTGCATGTGAGTGAATAGGAATGAAGTGTGAATGTATAGTGTGTTTGTCCATTTCTGTCAAAAACAATAAATATATTATAGAAGAAGAAGAATGTGTCGTGTATTCAGAAATGAATCCAAAAGAGATTAGCAATTTGGATTGCCAAGTGAGAAAAAGTAGGCTAATGATCAATTGAAAAGGTGGAGAATTTATATTAAGAAATTGGAGGTGGGAGACAATTTGGAGTTTAATGAATATAAGTTTGCCGAAAGTAAGATGGTATGCATGTGAATCAATAGGATAGAATGCATATGTGTTGGCCCATTATTTAATAAATAAGAAAAGTTGAATGATTAGTGGTTGTATGTGGGGAAGAGTGAGTACGTGGGTAGCTTGGAATAAATAAAGAAGTGTGAAATGTCTATATGTCTCACTTGGAAAGCTCTCCCATCCTCTGTAAATGTTTGATTGAATAGATTGAAAAATTAAATGGATATAATGGAGGATAAGGGAGTATATAGCTTGTAGATATTAAGCGAAATGGAAAGTGTAATTTGAGATAATAGTTTGTAGATTTCACCCCATATTTATCCCAATAAATTTCCTAAGCCTTAAAATATTAGTTCCAACACATTTAATCCCAAAAATTATTGCCATCAATTTTTTTTTAATTTCCAAATTTTGAAACTTGGAATGTTACACTATGCTATTAGTACAGCCAGCTATCAGGAAGTTTAAATAATAAATTCAAATTTTGAAAAATAAAACAAATATATAAAATAAAATATTTTCAAAATAAGTGTATGAAAAATAAAGAGAGATGGTATCAAAGCGGTTACGAATAATTTCAAACTATGCTATTAATACGGCTAGATATCAGGAAGAAGTCTAGAATTAAATATTTCGTAATATTAAATTCTTTGGAAAAAAATATATATATATAAAGGAAAAACTGAAAAAAATAAAAAAAGAATTTTTTGCACTACATAATTGATTACGCTAGAGTATTTAATCGATTACATAGAGTAAAATTTATGTAATCGATTACGCTACAGTGTGTAATCGATTACATAGTGTAAAATTTGAAAAAAAATTAATGTAATCAATTATATATAGCATGTAATCGATTACAAAGGGACAGATGAGTTAATAGTTTTCACACAGTGACATTTTGGTAAATAATTATTTAATTAGGATTTTTTCGGTACTTTTGCCGTAGAAATAACTTAAGACATTTTGACATGTCCTGTCAATCAATATTTATGTCATGGTAGAAGGTATAATATCGTAGTAGAACCTTCGATCCTAGTACTTGTAAGTCTTTCCTAGGTCTTTTGTTCAATTTCATATTTCCAATACAATTTTTTTATTTTTTTAAAAAAAATATTAAAAACTTATTTGATGATTAATTTTAATTAATTTTTTTAAAAATATAAATGTGTTCTAATTTTTTTTTTAAAAAAAGTAGAACAATTATTTTTTATTCTGTAAAATCATTTTTTCAGGAAAATCAAGTAAAAATTGTAGAACAACTATATCTTTAAACAAGTTTTTGTTATCTAATTACGTGTTTGATAATTATTTTATACAAATTTGTATATATTCTTTTTTTTCTAATATTATGTTTTAGAGCAATCATCCAATTCCAAACAGATTTTTTTCAATTTTTTTTTGAAAAATAATTTTATAAAATAATTTAAAGAGTATAAAAACTAAAAATAGAATCAAATAAGTGGTTAGTTATTTCATCCTTCAACTTTTTTTTTTAGTTGATAATATCATCCTTGAACTTTTTAACTCTGTTGAGACTTAGTCTTTGAAAATCAAAGTGATCATGTCTGTGTGTCACAAGGATTTGGCTTGCATCATTTGTAGACCCAGGTCCACTACCATCTGCTGATTCAAATAACACCGTTTTTGGCTCAAAACACACACTTGGTCCCTTTTTTAACAAAAATAAAAAATATTTTAGGACACTGTCATGTCAAGTAGTAAAAATATAAATTATGATACTAAATAGTACTTTAAAAATTCTTCATATTTTTCATTATTTTGAAAAATTATTTTATGATCTTGAAAAAATATTTTAGGGTACTTGTTGGTGTTAAAAGGGTATTTCAAGATCCGGACTAGATTCGTTTATTTTATTGGTACAAAAAGAAGTTTAAGTGAGTTGAGTTCCGAGGTTCATTAGAGCTAGGAATGCCTTAAGTTCAAAAAGCATTTATAAAAATATTTACAGATTCACACAAAAAAATTTTCACTTCAATGAGATTTGAATTTACAACCTTATAGTTATAGGCCAATGTTTTTACCAACTCAATCAACCATGTTTGTGAAGTTTGTGATCTTAAAGACACATCTCGAAAAATTCAAAGCCCAAATGAGACGTCTCACACCATAAAGTATATTGATTGACAATATTGTGATTAGCGTACACTCGGGGTCATATATTACGCAAGTGTCAAAATATTTAGAAGATTATATCCACATTTAGGAAAACTTTTTCAATTTGATTGACCAAATCCTTTAGCTTTGTCAATGTAAACAAAGAAAAATCTGGAAATCAAGCCTCAAATTCTACTATGAGTTGGACTTTTTCTACGTAAATAACGCGTTTTTTATCAATATGGCCTTTGAAATTTTGTGAACTCATGCATTAATGACTTGACTCCCTTATCATCGATCCAACTTGCAAGGAAGAAAAATATACTGTCTCTAATCCTCAATATAAGACTCTATTGATTTTTTTAAAAAAGAGATTAAATAAAATAAATAGGTTTCTCAAACACATAATACGTTGTATATGACTAAATTATATATAGTTTATAAGTCAGATGAAAAAATAAAGAATATAAATAATTTAATTAGCTTCGTTAATCTCCCTAAAATAAGTCAACTCGTCTTATATTTAGGATTGATGGTAATAATAACTTGCAAGAAAGAGACACAAAAAGAGACCTCCTCCCTTGTGTGTGTGTGTGTGTATAAAGAGGAAGCCATATTCATTTCCATGTGAAACTCAAGAGTCTGATAAAAATGGAAGTGAGATTGTGTGCATTGTTGGTGAGTTTTCTGGTTTTGGGTCAAACACTTGGAATCAAATGTTGCGTGAGAGAAGAGAGAAAAGCATTGCTTAATATTAAGGCTTATCTTCTTGATGGCAACAATAATGACCCTCTTGTGGAGGAGCGTTTATCTTCCTGGGTTAATGATCCAGACAGTGATTGTTGTACTTGGGATAGGGTCAGGTGTCAAGTGTCTTCTGGTCTTGTTTTTGAGATTTCTCTCCAAGCTCTTAATTACAGGTCTACTGGTGAACTTGGTCTCTCCATAGGAAATCATATTAATGTTGGCATGGATTTCTCAATGTTTCAAAACTTCAAGGAGCTCAAAAGCCTCAAGTTCGCCCGCAACGGATTTCCAAGTTTGGAAAACACTGCAGGTTCAATCTCAACATGATCTTTTATCTTCTTTCCTTTTCCCCTTTTGGGGTAGATTACAAATCTACATATAATAGCTGTCCATAATATCAGAATATTGCTTGTCCTGTATCAAAGGCTTTGGTCTCAGTATGGGCAATCTCAGTATATGTCTTTCTCTGGCTTTTTGCATCTCTATGTAGAGTACAACTCATGACAATGACATGAAATTTTCTGTAAACTGTTATTCAATTTTCTTTTTTGTATATTGGTTTTACAAAACTTTCACTCGAACAAACAAAATTTTTAGGTGCATAGAAAAGAGACTGTTAAAAAAAGTGGAGTGTTTCATCCACGTATAATTTCAGTTTGTCATCTCCTATTATTAACCTTGGTTTGTATAAAAAAGTAAAGGATTAAAATCCATCCAGCACTTTGAAGTATTTTTTCTTGGGCGTCTATCACCTTAAAGTATTTTTTTATGCAATGTTGTACTTAACAATTTAGATAATTTAGGGTGGATACACCTAAAATTACTTTATGATGTTAGAAGCACCAAAAAATATTTCAGGGTGCTAAGTGCATTAGAAAAAATACTTCAAGATATTAAGCACGCTACCAAATATTTCAGGGCAATGAATGCATTTGAAAAAATACTTCCCTGAATGCAACTTAACCCAAAAGTAAATTAGGTTCTGAAGGTTATTTGACCATATCCCAATCTGAGACTTCTATATAATGTTAATTCAATGCAATCATAAGATGAAATTAGTATGTATCAAATTTCAAGGGCAATAATGAGGCAACAAAATTTGCATTAACTCACTTCATTGCTGTACAGTTTTGGGTAATCTAAGTAACTTGGAAGTCCTTTCATTGAAAAGCAATTACCTTGAGGGATCTCTGCCAATACAAGGTAATAAGAAGATTTCATCAATTCATACCCTACAACAAAATTATTTTAGCTTCTACTTCATTTATGTATATTATTAACAACATTTGATTACTTTTGGCCACAGAAATATGCAAACTGAAGAAGATACGTGTGCTAGATTTTAGTAACAATGACTTCTATGGTTCCTTGCACAAGTGCTTGGCCAACTTAACTTCTCTTCAAGCTCTTGATCTCTCAGGCAATTTGCTCTCAGGTGAAATACCAGCGTCTGCTATAGCCAGCCTCACATTTCTTGAGTACTTTTCTGCCATGAATAACAATTTCAAAGGCATATTACCTTTGAGTTCTTTTAGCAATAATTCACGGCTTAAGGTACTTTCACTTCAAATGTATAATAGTGAGATTCAAGTAAACACAGAAAGTGAAGCTGTTCCTTGGGTCCCTTTATTTCAACTAGAACTTTTGAACTTGGCAAATTGCAAAGTGAACTCACCAAGTGGAATCTTCCCCTCTTTTCTGTTATATCAGCATGACTTACGCTATCTTGACCTCTCAAAAAATGATTTGGTTGGAGTGTTCCCAAATTGGTTGCTTCTCAACAACACAAACCTCAGGTCTTTGATATTGCATCGTAACAAGTTCATAGGAACATTTGACTTCCCAACCCACGTAGATCAACCTCCTCCACCTCCGCTGATTAATTTGCAGTTATCTGACAACAAAATGGAGGGTAAAATCCCCACAAATATTGGTATAATGTTTCCAAACTTGAAATATTTCAATGTATCAGGAAATGCACTTAATGGTGGTATTCCGCCATCAATAGGAAACATGTCCAAGTTGTTTGCTTTGGACTTAAGCCGGAACAAGTTTTCTGGTCAAGTTCCTCAGTCTTTGTGGGCAGGCTGTGCTGCATTACAATTCTTGATTTTATCAAATAATAACCTGGAGGGAAAATTATTTCCTTCTCATATGAACTCTTCCTATTTGATGTGGTTACTCCTGGACAACAACTATTTCAGTGGAATAGTGGAACATGAAATATGGCAGCTTCCATATCTTGAAGTATTAGATATCTCTCACAACAGTTTATGGGGTATTGTTCCCAGTTTCATCGCCAACTCTTCATCTTTAAAAGCCATAATCTTGTCAAGAAATAATTTTACTGGTACACTACCCAGAGAGTTCTGCAAACTTGAGCTTTTGCATTTACACATCTCTCATAATAAACTCTCCGGTTCAATACCAACTTGCTATTTGAATATGGGTTTGCTATCTCTACAGCTACAAGGCAATAGTTTTGTTGGCTCCATTCCTACATTATTGAGAACAGGTAGCTACTTAGGAGCACTTGATCTGAGGGATAACAAATTATCTGGAGTTATTCCAGATTGGATTGTTAGGATGGAGTCCCTGAGAGCTCTTCTATTGGGTGGTAATCAGCTTCATGGCCAACTTCCTAGCCAATTGTGCCAGATCAAGCAAATGAGCTTTTTGGACCTCTCACGTAATAACTTCACTGGAAATATTCCATCTTGCTTCTACAATGTTTCATTTGGAGTATGGAATTATAGGTTTGTTGAGTATGATATGATAATAATTCCTTCTGATTCCCAATATCAGTATACTCCACTTCAACTTCAGCTATTTTTTGAACAAAATCAGTATTATATGACAGCAGTAGCTAGTGGACTCGAAGTAGATTTTATGACAAAAAATTTGCTGCTTTCATACAAAGGTGACATTTTGAGGTTCATGTCTGGAATAGATTTGTCAAGCAATCAGTTGACTGGGAAAATCCCTCAAGAAATGGGATATCTAGAATCTCTTCATGCATTGAACTTATCTCACTGTTATTTGAGTGGATCAATTCCAAAAAGTTTCCACAACCTCTCAGCCATTGAGAGCATAGACCTTTCAAACAACAACTTGGATGGAGAAATCCCTATTGAGTTACAGGACTTGAACTTTCTTGGTGTATTCAACGTGTCCTACAACAATTTGTCAGGTAGAGTGCCTAGTAGATTAACCTTTGATGATAGCAGCTTTATAGGAAATAAATATCTTATTTGGAACAATAGCAATAGAGGTACCACTATACCTATACCACCACCTTCTCTCAACAATGACACAAAGGAAGACGAATCTGTCATAGATTTCACTTTTTTTATTTGGAGTTTTTCTGCAAGCTATGTTGCGGTGCTGATTATTATGGCAACGGTTCTTTGGATCAACCCATACTGGCGAAGATTGTGGTTTTACTACATTGAAACATGCCTCTATAGATGTTTGTATCCATATCTTAAAGATGCATTCTGGTAGAATTCACAAGAGTTCAAATAAATTGCACTACTGTAGAGTAGTAGACTTGTGCTACTAGTGAACACTTATGTCACTTCACCTCTTTGTAAATCTATGTTGTTGCATTATAAGTGCATGTAATGTTTTCTAAATACTTTATTATATCGTGAGTTGGTTTAACATATAATGTGTTGTTGTGCTATTCAAATTGGAATTTATTCTAGTAGAAGGGGCCAAATTCTACATGGCAGCCTATGCACATTGTAGTAGAACCTTGGATCCTAGATTTTTAAGCTTTTCATGGTTTTGTTGTAAGCCTTGATCAAGGATTACAATATAACTTCTATAATTTATTTTCTCAAAGGTGAAAGTTTGTTCGTCATGTGCATGATTTTCTTAATATTAGAGAAGGTTGCAAATTAAGCATCTTTCAAGTAGATCAATAAAACACGCCAATATATGAACAAACATTATAAGAGTACTAAAAATATTTGATTAAGTCAAAAACTTTAGTTCAAGAAACTTATCAAAAACAAATGTCTTTGCCCATGGCTATATTAGTATACCCTTTAAAAATGGCATCACAATATATAACCTTTTACACCTGGTTTTAGTTTCATATTTTTATGTAGTAAATGTGTGTGTGTGTGTGTTGTTTCAAAATATGAACAATTAAGGTAGTTGTGAAATCACCATTCATGATGGATTTGATCAACATATAGCCTTGTTCCTGTTAATCCATTTTGGCAGTTTAAAAAAATGTGTGATGGAATCAAGTGGAAAGTTTATTTTTTAAAAATATTCTTAATGAGTATGCCCGCTGAAAGGCTGAAACAGAAAATTGCTGCTTGTTTTCCCGTACATAGGTTTGGTTGACTTTTGCTGCTTTGTTCTTGGCAAGCATTGGGATGCTCATAGATGTCCATTTCCTTTGGAATCACGTTGACATCTTATTCGCATCTGTTGTCAAGGGTTTTGGATACAACAAGAAGACTTCACTACTTGTAAGCTATGACTTTACTATTGCAGCACACATTTATGTCTGCTTGTTGATTACACTGTGGGTTCACATTGATGGAATAGCCTTAATTGAGGTTCGTGATTCTGCATAGCAAGGTTATTGAAACGGTCGGGGTACTGGGTCAAGGGTTAGTGGGTCAGACCGGAGCTAAACCGGGGTCAAACCAGTGAGAAGTGAAAATTTTAGGGTAATTAATATAAAATAATAAAAATGTTAAAAAAGATGATAGAATGCATATTTTATACAAAAAGGAGATTTAAATTTCAAAGAAGAATGCTGTACGAAACATATTTTGAAGCTAGTGCTTGACAAGACTTATCACCCCCAAAGTCAATTTAGTGGGCCCAATGCTTCTCCCTAAGTCAGTTTTCTTATGATTCATTTATTACTAAAATGATTTTAAAATTTACAATAACTAATAAAATATAAACAAAATACGAAGAGAAGGGACTCATGTAGATACATGATTTGACTAAAACAAAAGATGTCAGATATGTGTTTATTAAATAAAAATGGAGGGATAGTTTTGTGGAAATAATAATTGCAGAAATAGGGGAGAATGTGGGGAGACTGGACAGTCAGGTAGGGTATGCGTGTCCTTGAAGCTGAGCCCATCTTCTTTGTTAATCTTCATTCTTCATCCTTTTTTCATACCAGAAAAAGAGACAGAGCAGAGAGCGAGAAAGAGTAAGACCTTGGAAGAGAAAGCAAATCATCAATAAGAGTGAACACATACTAGAATCTTCGACGATACGATGGAGAAAGAAAAATTTGATCTTCGACGAGGACCACCAATCCCTCTGCCAAACCAGATCAAGACGAGAGACATTGGCCTAAATCCTCGCACAAAACCCAGATCGTGATCTAGGTCGACTGTTCTTCCTCTCCGTCTTCCACTTTTTTAAAAAAAAAATATTGGCTGATGACCCCGGTCCCTATGGTTTCCCGGACCGGATTCACGGCCGGTTCGCCGGTTTCCGGTCTGAACCGGCCGGTCTGGTCCAGGTTTAATTACCATGCTGCATAGTAACACTTGTTTTTTTTTTATTGGGAACACCAAATTCAAGACACCATAAGTCTGACTTACTATATCTCTCAGATAGGGGCCCACCTAAAAAGGGATGTAAAATGTGCAAAAAAAGGACGTTGTAACTGTTTTTTTGTAGTAGTGTTAATCTGCTTCATTTCATTCCAGTTCCTTGGTCCAAACATGCTCTTGTAGAAGGAACTTAAGACTTTTTGACATGTCCTATCGGTTAATGTTTATGTCGTTTCTTTGTGTATGATGTGTTGTCTTTACTTTATTGCAATTTGAGCTCATTAGTGTAAAAATCATTTTTTAGACTAGTTAAAAATCATTTTTTAGACAAATTCTGGATTGGCTCTCAATACAGCCAGTCTTAAAAATTTGTTATTTTGAAAACCAGTTAAGCAACCAATCTTAAAACATTATTCTTAGATTGATTATTCAAATATTAGGTACTTTTTAGACCTACATGACTTATCTTAAGTCTAAAAAGTATGACTTTTTAGATCAGTTGCATAAAAGAATCGATCTTAAAATTCAAACTTTTATGACTGGTTGCAATAAGAATTGGTCTTAAAAGACAGAATTTTTGGACTGAATTTGTCCAATATCCTGTCTTAAAAGTCTAATTTTCAAGACTTGATTTTTAGAACATTCCATCTAAATTTTTTTGTGTTTTTTCACAAATCCACTCTATTCCTTCCTCTCACTCACAATCCAATTCAGTACCTAAAAAACAGTACTTTAAGATACAAGCATTAAACAACTCAATATGAGTTACAAATTGAATTATTGAAAATGTAAATACAAATTCACCATGTCTATATCTAATATACCACTATTATTCACCATATGACAAATAGAGTTGCAAAATCGATATCTAATTTACAATTATTATTTCATCACATACCATAAGCCCAAGATGTAAGAACCGGTTGGACCCAAAAGGGGGTGAATCGAGTGAATGATAAAGAACTTATATGTTTTAAAAATCTTTTCACATCTTAGTCAATGCAGTATGTATGGCAATCATGAGTTGTAAATCAATAGTCAGTCATTCAAATGATTATGCTGGAAATATAAGAACTTAGGGAAGAGAATGTGAAAATTATGATTTATCTTAGTTCGGCCTAATCCTTAACATATGTCCAGTCCTTAAGCTCCATTTAAGATTTTAAATCCACTATCTTCTTGTTTAATCCAGGCACAAGAAAAGCCTCTACAATTCCACAAGTTCACCCAGCATTTGTGAAGCAAAATCTCTCATTGAGATACTCCCTTTTACACACCGTAAGGTTACAATTGGTTTCTCATTCAAGATTACCTAATCTTGAGTAAGGGCCCGTTTGGATGGGCTTTTAAGAAAAGTGTTTTTTTTTTAAGTGCTTCTTTTTTAAGCTCCAAATTGGAGCTTTTAAAAAAAAGCAGCATTTTGGTTTTTTTTTTTTTGTGATACTTGCTTTTTTAAAAAAATATCATCTAAACATATAAATTAATTAAAAAAACATTTTTTTTGCATTTAAAAAGTTTTTTTTTAATGAAAAAAGCCCATCCAAACGGGCTCTAACTCCTAGATAAAATGATTACTATGAATCTTCTCTCTTATAAGTGAATATGATGAACTCTGAAATACATAATGAATCATCTCACTCTCTATTATAAATTATATAAGCATAAAGAAATAGAGAGCATATGAGTTAAGTGTGTATTAACATATCGAGGATAAAGTAGTAAAATCATTTCATTAGCTTTATCGAGTTATTCATCAATCATCAACCTTTCTTCTGGAGTCCTAAATTATATTTTAGGACCCCAAAAAATCACTTCCAGCTAAGAACTGAAGAGGCGCTAAGCCAGAATCACTCACACACAGTCTCGCCTCC
Source organism: Acacia confusa (assembly GCA_037074495.1). Lineage (NCBI taxonomy): Eukaryota > Viridiplantae > Streptophyta > Magnoliopsida > Fabales > Fabaceae > Acacia > Acacia confusa. The sequence continues at coordinate 26,877,470 of CM073510.1, forward strand.
CTCCCTTGGTCTCTTGCAGTCTCGCTACTCACCGGCACTGGTCAAGGTACATGAGAAATCTCCACAACCCATTACTGAGCAACCTTCCTTAATCAAATTCTTGTCCGGATGAGCACTCTCATCTCTTTGACGCAATAAGCGAACCCCCTTGGAAGCATCAGTTTCCAGCTTGATCTGGAAATCCTTTTTCCCTCTTCGCACCGCACATCTCCGCTGGGCTTCTCTACTTCGTTCCTCTCTAGCGATGTCTACATCGCCGCCGCCTCCTCCTCCGCCTGCTGCCTACTCTTCCATCTTTCCACCTCCTTCATTCAGGTAACTAAAATCCCTTTCATTCTTGTTCTTTAACTTGTGCATTCATTTGATCCTTCTTGTCTGTACTGCGAATCTTGATGTTTTTTGTGGTCTATTTAATTTTATTGCTTAGTTATTCTAATTAAGTTTAACTTGAAAGTCAGAATATTGAAGAGAAATCTAATTGTTTTTCACCTAAATTTTCTTTTGCGACTTTATTGCTTAGTCTGATTAATTTTTCTTTTTCATCCAAGTTTATTGCTTACCCTGGTTCAACTGCAACTTCCTTTTTTGTGTTCACCCTTTGTCTATGTTTCACCTTTCATTGTTCTGATGAAATTTATTTGTTCTAGTAATCTTTTCCTGGGTATTTGTCTTGCTTTCGCTCTAGTTTTTTGTTTATTCGTGTTACTTGTTTCTTTTGGGTCCAGGTATTAAGTTTTGGTTTATATGTGTTAGAATTAGAGTTAGCAAATTCAAAATCTTAGATGTTATTAAAGAACTTGATGTGATAGAGGTAAATATCTTACATGTAAGTATGATCAATTTTCCATATATAAAATTCGAACTCTTGACTTAGTTTTAAATGAAATGAAGCTTCTTTTTACTGAATCTAACCAATGTGGGAGCTTGAGCCAACATGTTGATTAATGGGTTGTGGGTGGTGTACTTAAACAACTTCTTTGCTATAATGCATAGCTATTGATATTGACAAAGGAAACATCCTTCTTCAAGGCTCAAGCCCCTTGTGCGTAGGCTTATGCAGAATCATTTTATTCTTTTCAAGTGATCTAACAACGTTTGAAACAATTGTTATAAGTAACATCAATATGAAAATCAATGAATTACTTCCTCCATTCATTGTTACAAGAAGTTCATGTATGTTTTATAATATAATATATTTTGTTTACAATATTATTTCTTTTTTCACCTAATTATTTCTAACTAAGTGTAAGACTTCCTAGTTAATGAACCGAATTCCTCTAATGGTATGAAATACATAACTTGAACTTGATTTTTCTTGGTAACCCACTCATAATATGTTTTGTATGGTTTCATAGGATGAGCAAGCTGCGGGCAGATGTCCCTTCTTAGCACGACTAAAAGAGATGTACAAGCGTATTGACTATATCTCCTTGCAGATATGTGAGGGCATTGTTGGTGAAAACTGACATATCCCTTAACAATTGACAAGAAAGATCTACACCAGTTTCTACATTTGGAGTGTTTAGATATACAAATTCTTCAACTTGCAATCCTGTAAGTTTTTTTGCCCTTTAATTATTGCATTAATTTTTTTGTTTTATATATATTGAACAACATTTATCATTTTAAATCGATCATAGTGCCTTCCACAATATATGCGTCCAAGACGGAAGAAATGCTTCATATGGATTCTTATGTCTTGCAAACACGATGAAGCATGGAAATAAATTAGAGGGAAGGTCAATTTATGTGGGTTGCACACTTGTTGAGACTCAATTGCCTTGTTATCTAGCGCAAATATATGAAGAGTATGTATTTTTGTTTTCTCTATTTCAGATTTTTAACAATAAATTACTTTCTTATCTTAATTTAATTTTAATATGTATATTTTGTAGTAATCATTGGACCCTTTGTGTTGTTTGTCTCTCAAAGAACGTTTGTTATTGGTTTGATTCGTTATAGGGCATGCCAAACGAAGACATAAAACACATTTTTAGCACGTAAGTATATTTTTGTCTAATTTATTAATTCTTGATTTAAATGAATTGTTTTAATGTCTGAAAATTTTCATTTTAATGATAGTGCAATCAAGACGCGTAAAATATTTGCTGGGAAAAAAGAGGGTCTTGCTAAAGAATCGAAGTGGTTTTATCCAAAAGTAAGTAGTTTCAATTCAAGTTTTTTAATTGATATGCAGGTCTTTATTCATTTTAACAATTTGCTTTTGATTTATAGTGCCCTTGACAACCCGGGCACACTAAATGTGGATATTATGTTATCCTTTACATGATCCACATCATTCAGAGCAGACATACTACAAGTTTTGAATAAGTACGTAATCACTCCCTGATTCTCAAATGATAATATTGTTGATGTTGTACTTAATTGAGTTGTTTATTAATTCATTCACTTCATTGATTTATCTTATACCTTGTTTTCCAATTTATAGATTTTTGGTACTGAGGCAGCGTACTTGGAGGAAGACATTGATTTGGGTCGAGACGCTTTGGCTGGATATCTTCTTTAACATGTAGATGTGTACAGTTTACTTTAAATATTTCTTGGTAGCTATATGTGCAGCTGACAAGAGATTGCCGACCTCTAGCAAATTAACCAAGTTCAATAAAAAGATTTGCAGTATAAGGCACCTGAATCGTTTCTCACGAAATTGTAGTAGGTTTAGTAGTAACAGAAATAATGACAGTAAATAATTGGGGGGAGTTTTTCAATGCAATTAATAAAAACTAAAACAGAAACAGTGAAGGAAAACGAGATTAACAAGACTAAAACAACTATCCCAGAACTAGGGATTCCAAAACCTTCATCAGACGAAAATACTACACCGAACTCGTGATCGATTTCTGGACAAATCGAAATCTCTGCGTTTGTCCAGAAATTCCCTCAATTGAACAATTGTCCAAAATGTATTTAAAACAGTGGCGTGTCACCGAGCGATCACACAATGATCACTTAAACCCAGTCTGAATTGTGTCCTTGAGATGAATCGATCTAGGTTTTTAATCAAAAACCCCAATCTGAGTCCAGAATTGAATCCGATAAAAGAAAACAGAAATGAGTTTAGATGTTATCGATTAAGCGTGGCTCCTCTGGAATATGGAATCCCTAATCCATCGGTTAATCAGATGCGTTTAGCCAAGCATAGAGGGGAAAAATAGCGAAGAACACGAAGAATAGATGAAGAACATTTCAGAGAATTTTAAGAGTTTATGTTTGATCTCCAAAAGTCTAAAAAAACGTAAATAACAATCTGTTTGTAGCCACTATTTGACCTAACTTAAATGGCAAAACAAAATGGGGCTTGAAGTCATAAAACATCTAGCCTAAAAGAAATAGACTAAAATAACATATGGGCCTTTACAAAATTCATGTCCAAATAAAAATCCAGAAAAAGTCTCTGACTTCGGCTCTAAATTTGACCATTCTCTTGTCTGAATATGCCTTCCAAGTCTTCATAACATTTGTAGCTCTTTGAATCATCTGAAATATGAGACAAGAATGAGGCTAATCCGATGTCTGGTTTAAAAGTTATAGTTAAAACAGTTAAGCATTGTAAATCTGGAATTTTATTATAAAAATGAATTAAATCCGAATAAAAGCCCAAAGCCCAAATAAGCATTAAAGCCCATTATTTATTAGCTAGCAATCCTTAATTTATTACCTAAGAGATACAGATAAGTGAATAAAATATTCAATTATCAGTAGCTAGAGACATCAACATTATATTTTGAGAATTTGTGGTAATTGTTGAAATGTGATTCATAATTGTTGTATATATGTAGTAGTAGTAGTAGTAGTTACCATTGTTGATCATATGATGGGCAGTCCCACTGTTTAATCTTAATGGGTGGTATAATCTTTTTCTTATTGTTTGTTTTATAAGATTCTAGTTTAATTGGAATCACCTAAGAGCTGGCTTTCATGCATGGTTAAAGAACGGATTGAATTCACCTCAGTTGTGCTTTTTTTTTTGGAAGTAGGGTAAGTGATGAGAAGGTAGAGAAAGTGTTTAAAATTGGTCTATAATGAACATTTTGGTAATGTATGCTGCAAATGACTATCTGTTTGATGGGTGATGATCTGCTTAAATTTGCATGTAATGTATTCTGGTAATGATCTGAATTCACCTCACTGCTTAATCTTATGGGTGCATGGTGTAGTCATTTCCTTACTATGTGGTTCATAAGATTCTAGTTTAATTTGAATCGTTTAAGGGTTGTGGGTTTCATGTATGGTTTACTAATGATCTAAACATTTTGGTAATGTATGTTCATGACTATCTGGTTGATGGTTTTTATATGATTTAATTGCTAGGTTATGAAAAATACGTATGCAACTATTAAAAAAAAAATTCTTACGGCGTCCCAAAATTCTTACGGCATCCCAAAATAACTTTTGGGACGCCTTAATCATATTTTTGGAGTCGCAAAATGATTCTTGAGACGCCTTAAATTATATTTTTGGAGTCCCAAAATGACTCTTGAGACGTCTTAAATTATATTTTTGGAGTCCAAAAATGACTTTTAGGACGTCTTAATTCTGATTTAAAGCGTCCCAAAAGTAATTTTGGGACTCAAAAAATATAATTTAAGGCGTCCCAAGAGTCATTTTGAGACTCCAAAAATAGAATTAAGGTGTCTCAAAATTAATTTGGGACGCCAAAAATATAATTTTACTGCGTCTCTTCAATAGACATCATTTGAATAAGGGACATTAATTGGGCCTATTTTGAGACGTTAAAGGAGTATTTTTTTGTAATAGTGACAATTTGTTTATTGACAAAACTACCCCTTTTTGGTACTTGACATGGAGGAAGATTAATTTGTCATAGATCTCACTTGCTTTATATGGAGTTTTTCTGCATTATCCTATGTTGCGGTATTGATTATTATGGCAACAGTTCTTTGGATCAATACATAGATACTGAAGAAGATAGTGGTTTTATTATATTGAAACATTTCTCTATAGATGTTTGTATTAATATCTTAAAGATGCATTCGTGTCACTACTACAAAAAAGGGTTACTACTACTTTAATAAACGTCCTTATTTTTTAAAAGGAAGTTAAAAGTGAAAGCAGTGACATTCATTTAATTATCTGGCTGAATTATATATATTTGCCGACCTGAACAATTATTTAGGAAGCCTAAATTCAGTTAAGGCGTCTTGAATATATATATTTAGGACTAAGAAATTAATTGTTTGACGCCATATGGTGTTATCTGTGGATTTTTTTTTTGTGCCAGCAACTTTGTGGGAAATATTTGTAATTTTTGTTTGATTTTGGGTGACCTAAATATTATAAAGGACGCCTTAAATCAATTTTTGGCGCTCTATAATTCATTGAGGTCGCCTAAAATGGGGATTTTTTTTTTTTGTTTTGGGCGACCTGAATAATAATAAGGACGCCTTAAATTAATTTTTGACGCTCTATAATTTAGTCAGGTCTCCTAAAATGATTCATCTTATGTGGGAAATAATTTTTTTTTTTTTGGGCGACTTGAATAATAGAAAGGCCCTAAATTGATATTTGGCGCCCTATAGTATCATTTAGGTAGCATAAAAATCATCTTTTGGCATCTTATACTTTCATTCATTCAGGTCGCCTAAAAAAACCCTTTGTTAATTTATCTCAATTTTCTCTCGCTACCCGATCGACTCCCCAACACACACAGCGCTAAATACTCGTCTCCTCTCCTACTCTCTAGATCTCAATCTAGAGCCGTCAAAACGGGTCAGGCCCATCGGGCCGGCCCGTTTAGGCCCTGGCCCTGTAAGGGCGGGGCTTGAAAAATGGACAAGATATTTGAAATTAGCCCTGGAGGGCCGGCCCTGACGGGCCTCAGGCTTAAACGGGCCGGCCCTGGAGGGCCACGGGCCAGCCCTGCAGGCCCTTTTCACTGTAGCTTTTTCTTTTTTAAATTTATTTATTTATATATTTTTTGTATTTGTTATAGAGTTATTTATCCATTTAACTACAAATATATAATAACTATACTCTAATTTTATGATTTGATTTATTGTTTGTTGCAAATAAAGTTTATGGATGTGTTCATGATGAGGGAGAAGAATTTTATGATATTCGTACTTATGAGCTAGAGGGTACTACTCAAAATGAAGAACAATCAAATGTCGTTAAAATCGATGATAATAACGAAGATGACGACAATAATAGTTACCGTACTAATATCGCTTAGTGATATGCTTTTTATGTTTTATGTGAGTTATTTGTGAACATAGTTTGTTGTTTATTATGAATTAGTAATTGTGCTTATTTATTGGATGATTTGTGTTGTAATTTACTAATCATATTTTGTTAAAACAAAGTGGAGGAAAAATAGTTAAAATTTAAAATAGTAATTTCTGGGCCTTGCGGGCCGGCTCAGGCCCTAGTGCTCTCGGGCCGGGCTTTAAAAAATAGGTGTTTTTCTTAGTCCGAATCCTGAAGGGCCGGCCCTATTAGGCCTGGTCCTTCACGCGCCGCCTGATTGACAGCTCTAGACCTCACGCATATCCTCCTTCCCTAGATCCTCCTTCCTCCTCCGCTCCTCCTCACGCCTTGTCCGCGTGCTCAAACGGCGACAGCCATGGTGACCCACCAGCAACGGCCGTGGCTCCCTCTCCATCCCTTACAGCGACGGTGACGGTGACGGCGAAGGTGAAACGCAGTGGGAGGACGACAAAACACAGCGGGGTTGTAGATCGACAGATTGAGGTTTTGAGTTTCGTGGATCTGATTCTCGCAACTCCTTCAGGTTAGATCGACAGATCGAGGTTTTGGATTTTTCCCCCCTTTTCTTCTTCTGATTGTTAGATCTAGAATGTTGGATCTGTTAGTCAGATTATTAGCCCTGAAATTTTTGGATTTGTATTATCTGCATACTGGTTTACATGATGTTCTTTTATTATTGCAGGATTTGACTATCTTTTCTCATTCTCATATCATCACATCCCCTAATCAGTACAATGAAATTTTCTACAATTCTATATGTAACATCATCTAAAAATTGGTTTACATGATTTAATGCAGAGTATATAATCTTCCAAACTGAGATTTAAGTTTATTATGTTGCGTAGGGTGGGTTGCAAGCTCTCCTTCAATCTATTAAGGCACAGGATGCTGATAAAGTATCTGTAAGCCTTGCATCAGCGCTAGATACTGTAGCAGAGCTAGAATTATTACAGGTAACTGCAAGCCATAATTAATATGACAGTCTCTTGGATTAAATAAAAACTGTCTATACTTTTTGAGTTATATAAATTATGAAACTGATTTGGATTAAAAAGAAACAATATTTCTATTTGTGAAATCTTCACAGGCTCCAGGATTGTCTTTTCTTTTACCTGAGCAATACTTGCAATATCCACGGTAAGTGACTGCTATCTCATTGTTTTCTCAATTTGAACTTTTATATGTCAAATGGATTCAGAAATGCGTACTTTGGACATTTTTATTAATTTTCAATAATCATTGTGGCTTTTTTAATTGAAGCCGCAGAGGAAGATTAAAGAAAAAGCCATAAATGTAATTTTGGATAGGAATGCATTGTAGTTTACACATTTTGGTTTGGGATAAAAGAAAACCATAAAAAGACAAAAAATCAAATTAATATCTCCATAATCTCTTGCAGGCTTACTGGGAGAGGAACTGTTGAGTTTACAATTGAGAAAGGAGATGATTCCGTTTTTTCTCCTGTTGGTGGTGAAGAAATAAAAATTGCTACTATCCAGGTACATTTTACTTCCTGCTTTTGACCTCTGCAAGTATGCTTGGATTGTTGACTTGCTAAGCTTCCTCCAAAATGAATACATTTAGCAAAAAGAAAGGCCTCTATAAGAAAGGCCTCCTCCAAAATGACTTTGTGTGTATGGGCTTGGAGTAAGTAGTAAATTACTTTTTCTTAACCATGTTTTACCAATGGATAATTAATATGCATTTTCAGGTTGTAATAGATGGATAATCAGCACCACTGACTGCCGGGAATTTTGCAAAACTGGTAAGGTAGTTGAACATCACTTTATCTCAATGAAATGTTGCATAAATTCTGTGCTTGGCTATTAGTTGTATCAGCATTCATGTTTTAAGACATCTTTTATATTTTCTCCCTCTAATTGCTTGCCCTCTTAGATTTCTAATATATGATGCATAAGCTAAATCAATAATATTCAAATAACACCTCCACTGTTAATGCTGTATGGAAGTCTTAATCATCAATCCCTTTTCTCTTTGTTGTTTAAATTTAACTTTTAGTACTATTATTGTAAATAATGCAATCAGATATATTTTGGCTGGAAAGAAAACTTTGTCAAAGATTGTCAAGATGTTGAATCTAATGTTCAGTTTTAAGTTGGTAGATCATAGATAAAATGTTTTCAGATATTTAAGCAGGAGAAATACTTGAAGGGGATTGAAAAGCTTTTTAAATCTCATGTACTAAACTTTTTTGCTTATTACAATATTTCTGATATCTATTTTTCCTTGGAATTGTATTATTTTAATCATTCATTTGAAATTATGTAATTCTTCCTCTCCCGAGTTTATCACACGATGGTGTATATATTTCATCATCAGGTAATGGATGGAGCATATGATGGTACAAAGCTCAATTGTGTCAACCAAGCTGTGCTCTCAGATAAAGGACTTGATAAGAACTCTGGTTATACTGTTCCCTTAGAATTGAAGCCCTCGGGACAATTTGAGCCTCTCTACAAAACAGCATTATCTGTGCAAGTAAGTTTGCCTTATTTTATCATATAACTTGTGACCAAATTGGCTGCTACTTAATTCTTTTTTCTAAGTTGTTTCTTATTTCTGTTTTCCTGTCATGGAAGGATGGAGAACTGCCGGTTCTTCCTCTATCAATTTATGGTTCACTCGCCATGGCTTATAGCAAAGACTTTGATGAGTACTCATCACCTTATCAGTTTTTCTTTTATCTTTATGACAAACGAAATGTGAGCTCAACATTACATTATTGAAACTGAAGCAAATTCATTCATATGTGATAACTGCACTGAGATTTTTGTTAGTATTCATGCCTAGGCTTTAGTGGATACCTTTTATGTTCTAGGAAAGCTCTGTGAACTTAGTACGCTTGCTTATAATAACATTTTCCCAGACTGAATTAATTTATTTCTTATATCTTCATTTTATGCATCCTCTTCTGTTTTTTACCATTTAATAATGCCGAAGGGTATTGCTGGATAAAACAGGGGAGAGGCAGGTCCTTGTATATATCCTTAAAATATTGATAAGGCGTCCTTAATATATATTAAGGATGCCTTATATAAGGCCTCCTTATATATATTCAGGACGTCTTATATAAGGCGTCCTGAATAGGACACCAAAATTATGATTTTTCACTACCTGTTGTCAGATATCCTCGTGATTAAGGATATTGATTGGGTCTTATTTAGGACGTTAAAAACGTTTTTTGTAGTAGTGGGTAGAATTTGCAAGTGTTTTAATAAATAGCACAAATATTGTAGACTTTTTGACTTGTGCTACAATTTTACCTCACCTCCTTGTAAACTTATATTGTTGTATTATAAGTGCATGTGATGTTATATATACTTTATTGTTTTGTGAGTTGTTTAAACATAAAATGTGTTATTGTATTGTTCAAACCGGGATTTTGGAAGAATCCCATATCAGTAGATGATAGGATCCAAATTGGTAGGGAAAGATAATGAAGAAAACTTTATTAAATCGTGAAATCATAATCTAATTTCATGATTAATAAAGTAAAAGATAAAGATAAATCTTTAATAGTGAATGAGCAAGAATCTTATCTCATCGGACTTATAAAGTTCGAGGAGGCTGTCATCAGAGAAATATTTTTCTCGTAATTTTCATTTTATTTCTGAATCACTTTTACATGAACGGTGACTCAATATTTATAGGTAACAATCACTTCCTAAAAATACTCCTAAGATTTTGTTTGGGAGTTCTTTTTTAGAGGAAAAGGAAAGGAAAGTAAATGAAGGGTTTTGGTAATCCATTCCTTTGTTTGGGAGTTTTAAAAATAAGAGGGGAGAAAAAAAAGGATTTTTACAAATCCCCAAAACTCTCCTCCAAAAAAATAAAGTTTCCCCAATATGAGGGGTTTTAAGAGGGAAAATAGATTAATTATTTTTTTACCTTCATTTAAATAAAACATTCTCGTTATTTCTGATTTCTTTTTTCTTTTCTATTGTTGGAATGCACACGAAAATATTTTTTAGATAGAGAAATCCTTTTTTAGGGGAAATATTTTTTAGAGAGAGAAAATACTTTTGTAGGGGAAAATATTTTTAGAGAGAGAAAATACTGTTTTAGGGAGAGAAAATATTTTTTTATGGAAGAATTTTTTAGAGAGAGAAAATATTTTTTGAATATAAAAATTACATAAATAATTTTTCTTAGAAAATTTAAATTTAAATTTATTTGTAAAGAATAATAATTATATTAATTTTTAAAGAAAAAGATAAAATGGTAAAAATAACTCAACAATCCCCTATCTTCCTCCGTTACTATTTTTTTAACTCCCAAACAAGGGAAGGAAATATCTTTCATTTCCCTTCCTTATCCTCCCCTCCAAACTCCCTACATCTTTTTCCTTTCCTTCTTCTCCAAACTCCCAAACAAAGCCTAAATCTACTCCATTAATCCACTACGTAGGTAATGGGAGTAACCATCAAAATAAATAAATAAAAATGTCAATTTAATATGAAATACCTAATCCACTAATCCTAAACTTGAGGAGCAGTCAATAAATATGAAATATCCTAAATAAAATAATAATAACAATATCTAAAATAATATTAAAACATTTATTTATAATATTTCTCTCACTTCTGTATTCACCCTTTATCCCAAACCAATCGGTATTCCATCAGAGTTACTCTGCTAGAAGGCACTAATATCTACATATGGTAGCCTGCACACGTTGAAGCAAAACCCTGGATCCTAGATTTTTAAGTGTTTCATGGTTTTGTAATTTACAACGTAACTTCTATAGTTTATTTTTTCAAAGGTGAATGTTTGTATGTTATGTGCACGCTTTTTAATTAAATTAAACCTAGCTTGAAGACAATCAAATAGTTAATTTGGCGGAGGAATTTCTTATCAAACTTGTCAGTAAAATACTTGTGAAGGTTGCAAATGAAGAATCTTTGCAGTAGATGAATAAGACACCAATATATGAACAACCAAACTAAGAGTACTTGAAATAAACTATTAATTCATAAACTTTAGTTTAAAAGATTAACCAAAAACATATTTCTGTACCAGTACCTGAATTTTGAGTTCTTTCTTTCTTCCTTGGCTGCAACATTGTCAAACTTGTCTCACTAATGTACACCCTTTAAACATGACATTGCAACTTATAACCTTTTAAACATGGTTCTACTTCCATATTTTTAAACGGTGAATGTACATATATTAGTCCAGAAAATAAACAGTCATGGCAGTTTAAATTGTCAAATCATTGAGGTTTTGAAACCCGAACCGGCCACTAAACCAGCCAATGTACTAGGTCAGTGGGTATGACCGGAATCAAACCAGAGTTAAATTGGTGTAGTTAAGTCTCCAACCCATTCAACTTAAACCAACTCTTTCTTCATCTTCAATCCCAAATACCTCTCTCATCTCTTCCTATCGTGCCTCCATTCTCTCTCTCTTTCCCTCTATAAATTTCATGGCGGCCACCACCACCACTAAGGCCTTTATTGTTGAAAAATCGACCTCCATAGATATTGTCGACGACTAAGATGAGGACTCTCTTGTAGAGGAGGTCCGATTGACAATTATGAACGCTGACGAATCGAACATGCCCGTATGAAACTTGCCGCCATGGATGGAGCTACTTAGCAAGGTGGATGAAGTCGGAGGGAGACGGTTTTGCAAGAATGAACTTAAAGTCGGAGGGCAAGGGTTTCGTTTTTCGATTTGAGTCTCTATCTCTCTGAGTTTTCAACTTTCTTGTTTTCAATTAAAATTCAGTTGACCTGTTTTTTTTTTTAAAAAACAATGATCTAACTTTGTGACTAGGTCAACTCGACGAGGTCAAATCGAGTTGGCCTATTTGACCTGGGTCAACTCAAAACCTAGGTTTTCCTTTAATTCGAATTGGTTTTCTGGCCGATTCGTTGATTTAGTTTGAATTGGCCAGTGTAACATCCTAAATTTCTTTAGTAATTAAGTATTTTTGTTAGGTGTGATTTATTAATTATTGAGGTTTAGAGTAAATTTAGAGGTATAAAATTTATTTATTTATTTATTTGATAAAATTATATTTATTATTATAATATTAATATTATATAATATTATAAGAGAAAATGGAGGACGACAGACGGAATGAATGAATGAAAAAGTGTGTGTGTATATATATATTATTAAAATATTATATTTATTATATTATAATATATTATAATATATTGGGTGAGACCCACTACTTTTGAAAAAGAAGGGAGGCAAGTGACCAACCGTTGAAAAATTTGAAGAAGTGTCGCCACAATTTGCGCCGGCATCGTTCTCGCCTAATATTTGTCAGTAGAGTGAGGATTTCTTCTGTTATAAATACCCTCCACCTCCATAACACAAATACACACACACACTTTCACCGTTCGAGGAGAGAGAGAGAGAGAGAGAGAGATAGTATAGTAGAGATTATTTGGGAGTGCTAGAAGATTCTTATAAAGAGATTTGAAGTAATTTTTGGGATAATCTGTAAGCTAGAAAATAACAGGTAACTCTGAATATTCTCCCATATATTTATGAATTGTGTATGATTATTAATTATTTATTTTTGTGGACTGAGTTTCATGTATATGTATTATAATATTTTTATAATAAAAATATTGAAATTACGGTTGTGTTCCCAAATAAATTACAAATTTGTACCAACATAAATTATAGTTTTGTCCCCGAATAGTGATTTACTATTTGTACTTGTACGTATTTTTTAATAGTGATTTATATTTGCATAGTAACTTGTACGTATTTTGAATAGTGATTTACTATTTGAATCCCAAATTTTAAATGACCAACCAATCCATTAAAGCATCATAAAATGTTGATTTATATGATACGATTGAAAGTATAATTAAATGCTCTATTTTTAGAATGGATATTCATTTATCATGGCGGTTGTAATTGAGGGGATGGAGTAAAGAGGAATTTGTATGATAAGATGTATTAATGCCATCACTCGGTGCACAGTGGACGGCACTTGTCAGGGCCCCTTCTTCCATGTTATCCTTTGGTCAGGATTGCATTGGAGTTGTGGGACACGTGACACCTTCTTAAGTTGTGTTTAAGGAGGGGAGCCATAGTCTAGGCTTAAGCCTTTATACCTTTGGCCGGGTGTATCTTAAGTTTTGGTGAGCTTGGGACAACTCAGTTAAATGATATGTTTCTGTTGGACTATGTATTAGTCTATGGCTCCAGTCAGCGGTATAAGGATAAAAGGAGATATAAGGGAGGCTACATGTTGCATAAAGAAAATTTATATAGTTCACAGGTTGACAGAAGAATGATATATATATATATATATATATTGGTATATATATTTATACATTTATAACTGGCTCTTACTTTTTGTCATATATAATTTGCTTGTGTCAGTAGAAGATTTTAGTAGTTATTGAGATATGAAAATCTCATCCCACATTAATATTTTCAAGTGATTATCCTAATAAGGAGCAAGAGAAGACACCAATGGAGTGAGCCTAGAAAGTTTTTCTGTACTCTTGTGGTTTAAATTATGTTATTTATATTTGTTAACACCTTAGGACTTCCGCTTTGTATTTAACTTTAAATTATTTCAGAAAATATTTGGACTTTGAATTATGAACTTTGTATTAAAATGATTGTGTATTTTTAATGATTTGGATGTTGATCAATCTTGTTGGAGATGTTTCAAATATTTTGCTTGTTTCAGGCTTTCAATCAGTCTTGTTCGAAATCCTAAACAATAGAAATCACCTTCCACGGTGACTAAGTGCATTATTGAGAAACACAATGTTTGCTTAATTTTCTCAAAATATGTTAACAAACAAAATTATGATATAAATAACAAGTGATTAATAGCTACTCAAGATCATTAACTAGTTTCATTCCAATTCCTTGGTTCAAACATGCTTTTGTAAAAGGAAAAGCTTTACCATTTTCGTCCATAGGCTTTGCCAAGCAGTCATGCTTAGGAAGAAAATGAAAACATGGCTCCATGGAGAGAAAAACAAGTATACAAGGTGTAACATCCTTTTTTCTTTTTTTAATTCTAAAACTAAGTAATAGTTTAGAAGAGATTAATTTATGGTAATTAAAATCTACCATATAATTACTTAGTATAAGAGAAAATTTTCTAAAGTAAGAGTTAAAGAAAATATTATAAGTCTTCCTTTTAAAAGAAAATCAAAACTAGTTAAGCATTGAGGAAATTTTATTTGGATTGAATATCTAAACTTGTCTCAATTGTTTATATATATATATATATTCTCACTAGGTCGCGTTCTTCCTATGATTGATACACCAATAACTTTATAATGGGTCTGTTTGGAGAGAGCGTTATTGGGCTTTAAGCCTTTAAGTCATAAAAAGCTAAAAAAAAAATAGTAGTAGAAAAAAAAAAAAGAATTAAGTTGAGTGTTTGAGTGAAGTTTTAAATCCATTGGGCTACTTTTTTTCAAAAAAAAAAAAACTCTTAAAAGTTAATGAAGAAAAAACCTTCTGGTAACTTTTAAGAAAAAGCTCTTAGCTTTTCCACGTGTGCCCCACCACTTCTACCAACATCAATATCCGAACACAAATTATATTTACAACCTGATTTTTTTTTTCCATCGGTTTCTATAAAAATTAGATAGAACTAACCCAAAATCCCCAATATACATTAAATGATTGATACACCGTTAGCTTTATTTATGACTTTTCATAAAGCAAGTCAAGCAGCAATATCTTTTCGTGGATCAATAAAGCACCATTATTCATCAAAGTGGATGAATAAATTGTCAGATGTTGGCTATATGCTTTTCTTTATGATTCATAATTCACAAAAATAATAATATAATTTTAATTAATGAAATTAATTTTAATATTATTTTTTTAGTAGATAATGAATTTCTATAGCTACTCAAGATCATTAACCAGTTTCATTCCAATTCCTTAGTTCAAACATGCTTGTATAAGAAAAAGCTTTACCATTTTCGTCCATGGGCTTTGCCAAGCAGTCATGCTTAGGAAGAAAATGAAAACATGGCTCCATGGAGAGGAAAAAAAAAAGTATACAAGGTGTAACATCCTTTTTTTTTTATTTTTTTAAATTATAAAACTAAGTAATAGTTGAGAAGAGATTAATTTATGGTAATTAAAATTTACCATATAATTACTTAGTATAAGAGAAAATTTTCTAAAGTAAGAGTTAAAGAAAATATTATAAGTCTTCCTTTTAAAAGAAAATCAAAACTAATTAAGCATTGAGGAAATTTTATTTTGATTGAACATATAAAGAGATTAATTTATTTTGCTTGACTTGTCTCAATTGTTAATTTAATATATATATTCTCACTACGTTGCGTTCTTCCTATGATTGATACACCGGTAGCTTTATAATGGGCCTGTTTGGAGAGAGTGTGGTGAACTTTAAGTCATTAAAAACTAAAAAAAATAGCAATAGAAAAAAAAAAGAATTAATTGAAGTGTTTGGGTAGAGCTTTAAGTCCATTGGGCTTTAAAAAAGCTCATGAAAGGTCAGTTAAGGAAAAAAACTCCATATGATATCTTTTTCAAAAAGCTCTAAGCTTTTCCACGTCAGCCCTACCACTTCTACCACCATCAACCCGAACATAAATCATATTTACAACATAACTTTTTTTCATCAGATTTCTACAAAATCAAATAAAAAATAAAGCATATCTCTCACCACTAACCCAAAATGCCCAATATATATTAAATGATTGATGCACCAGTGGCTTTATTTATGACTTTTCATAAAGCAAGTCAAGCAGCAATATCTTTTCGTGGCTCAATAAAGCACCATTATTCATCAAAGTGGATGAATGAATTGGCAGATCTTGGCTATATGCTTTTGTTTATCACTCATAATTCACAAAAATAATAATATAACTTTAATTAATGATATTAATTTTAATATTATGTTTTTAGTAGATAATGAATTTCTATAGAATCTGTTTCAATATTTTTTTGTAAGAATTTCATCCTATATTTAATAATACCAAATTGAACTTGAGCTTTATTGGGGGCATCAATGGCATCGTATTTTTCTTTTAAAAAAAAAATAGAAATCAAGCAAGAGAAGGTAAGGATAGTATTTTTGAATACTTTTTTTATTTTTATTTTATTTTATTTTATTTTTTTGCTGGAGCACGCAAATTTGATATAAAAAGGCATATAATATATAAAAATTTTAATCATAGTTGTATGGTTGTTTAAACACAGTGCACGGTGTAATTTAAAAAGTCTTCATTGGTGGGTGTTTACAAGATAGCTATGAATTCTTTCGAGCAAAAAAGAAGATAACAATGAATTCTGGTATTCCACTTTTAACAATAGTACAAAAGCTAAGCATAACCAAAGTATTTCTCCTTCACTGCTTTTAAGATTCCCAATAAGCTTTTTCTTTATCTCGTCTCTTCTTTATGCAAGGAATACACCTGTCTGGCTGGCTTTACTCCCTTGACCATTATTACCCTCGTGATCTGGGTGCATGCATAGCTGGCAATATTATTTGGATGCTTCTGCCGACACCATCTTTCCTTAGATTGCTCTGGTACAAAGTCTTTAACCCATAGTCTCTGTTAAAGCATTAGACACTAAATTCATTGGTTTTTCGATATTGTATTACAGGATTGGACATTAAGTTATAGGGTAATTCACCCAAATTATTCAATTAATTAGTAGCAGACAATTATATCAAGATGTTATAATTTGTTAGAAAGAAGAGATATGATGCTAAATCTCAATAACGTAGTTAGAGTTAAAGCAGGAAATGGCTAAAATAAAAAGTTAAAGAGCTGACAAACTAGAAGAATTTAGTATATGAAGGTGAAATAAAGAAGGACATGTATAAGTTAAAAATGAGAAATATGAGAAGGATGCTTCCAAAACAAAGTCAATGTTTTATTTATTTATTATTTATGTTGGGGATATTAGACACATTTTCTGATTGCATTTTGAGGTCAAGTAAGGATTTTATAAATGATAGAATCACTAAGCTAAATAGACTTTTAAATTTTCCTCAACCAAAGCTTATTGCCACACTAAATATGAATGGAGGTATAGATAAATTTTATGATTAAAGTATAATTGAATTTTATACTATTAGGAGGCTTGATGATAAGGCTTACACAAGTATGTTTCTTTTTTCATATAAATGTATGGTTGCAACTATAAGTGATCTCCCAAAGATATCGTATAAAATTATCATAACTTTAGGCTGGAATTTATAAGTTATACAGGATTACTTATAGGTTTGTTAGAACCTTAGGCTTGAATGTAAAAGTTGTGTGAGACTTATGAATAAGTATATGTTACTGAGAGAACTAGAAGATTATAAATGAAATTTATTATTGCCAAGCTGAGCGTTTCAAGAAGTAGTAGATTATATTTTATGGCATACTTAGCCTCCAAATTAAGTAAACAATGGTAATGATTAGGTAGGTATATATATTTTTTATTACTACATTTTCTTAAGACTTAAGGATTGTATATATTGACTCAGTAGAAGAAAGAACGAATTAGAAATGATTAAGACTCTGAGTTATTAGCACTTAAGTTTGGATTGAGCGTTATAAAAGAATTTTGGGTAAGAATTAGTTTCAAAAAGGATCTACTGATTTGATGACCAAGAAATTTCATTTAAATGTTTGTAAATATTAATTAGTGAGGAGTTGCAAATTAAAGGTGTGATTAAACCTTTGAGGATAAGTTATGCGGTCATAGAATTAGCGCTCGTTCATGGGGGAAAAAAATTACGTACTGTAATTAAATAGGAGCTTTATAAATGTAGATTATTATTCTTTTCATATGTCCATGTGCTTGTGATTGTCTATGAAGATGGTGGTGGTTGTTTTGACTCCTAGGCTTTAGTCTTAGGTTCATACTGAATCAATACAAGGATAGGTTAATATTTATAAAGTGAAGAGGTAATTGTGAATGTCGTTGGTTGTTAAGAATTTACGTTGTTGTATTGTGAATCATTGATTCAAAATTGTTGTGTTCCATACTTTCTTTTATAATATGCTATAAAATAAATTTAGTCGTTAAGATAATTAACTAAATATTTTGTTGCATGAAATCCTCCTTAAAAAAATTATCATTGGTTGTTGGAAAATGACTTTCATAGTGTGCTTGGAAAGGAACCCTTGGAGAAGATGTATCTTTAAAATATGGTTCGTTCGATTAATAAACGATGGAGATAAATATCAAAGTATAAAAGCAACGATAGAGCCATAGAGGCGATGACATAATTGGTTAATAGTTAGAAACTAGTGTGTAGGTTGTGATCATGCAAGTATGCAAATACGTAACGAATTTTAGTACAATAAAAAGATGACTACATAGATTGATGATAAAACCTAAGGGATAGAATAAGATGATTAGAGGTAGTAAGTGAAATATTTATTTATAGTGTGTTAGTATAAGAAAGAGAATCCCTAGATGGAGATTTATATTTGAAGCAAAGTATGATGGCTATTATAATTAAGAGTTGGTGAATGAGTGTACAAATGATTGACCTTGTAATTAAGGCTGCGTTGGGTATGAGGCATACAATAGTATTCTTCTAGTGATTTTTATTTTTATTTATTTTATTTATTTCTTTGTATAGAAGTGGATAAATAGGTGAAGGGATGGAATGATAAATATTTAGTTTTTGGGTTAAGTGATCTGTCTCGAAAATTTTTTATTGATGAGTAATGTTGTCTTAAAAGTTTTTCTTGTCTTAATGTTACTTCGAAATTTCAAAACGTAGCAATGTTATCCTTTTCTATTAAAAAGTTAACGATTAACGTCAATTTTTAATGGTTAATGTCAGTTTTTTAACAAAATATGGTAACATTATTATGTTTTGAAACTTTTGGAGCAACATTGAGACAAGAAAAATTTCCAAGGCAACATTACTTCTGGGTCTATACTTCTGAGACGGATTTGCTACTTAACCCTTGGTTTTAATGAGTAGTTGAAATGCAAATTCTATGTATATGATATATTGTGATTTCCTAAGTTTTTATTCTAAATGGAAAACTGTTGTGAACCATATTTTAATTAATGAGCATATATTTTTCCTATTGTTTTGAAATTATCATGTGTAAGAATTTCACATATTTTTATGAGTTTATTCACAAGTTGAGTCAAATAGAAACTTTTAGTCAAATTATTTTTTAAAGCAAATTGTGAATAAAGAGTTTTCTCTGTGGACTCAATAGAAAGATTTTGAAATGTGATTTACTAAAAACATATTCTTACGCATGAAAGGATTTCCTTTCAAATATCATGAGATTTACTAAATTTTATGTTACTTAATTATATATTGAAAAAAAAATTAATCACGAATATATTGAGTGAACTGTGTCAAAAGTAATGTAGAAGTAAACTTTTGGTTTTATCTGAGGTTTTAGATTTGTAGTAGATACCAAATTAAGTTTAAGTTGATTTCTCCTTAAGACAAGGAAGAGTGAGAGAAATGGTACTTCAATAGATATACCTACAAACATAATGACATGATTCAAGGGGGTCATAAACTAAATCCCATTAAGGATTCCATATGACCTTAGTTGAGCAATTAGCATGAGAATGAGGTAACCTATATGCATTTATGGATTTCTCAAAGTAATAGGGAAAGATGGTAAAAGAGATAGTATAGGAGATAATAGTTATGATAACCAAAAATAAAGATGAAGTACGGGAAAGTACTATTTGGATGTATATTAAGGTGATGAATTTTGGGGATAAAATTTATATCTAGGAGGGGAGAGTTATAACATCTTTTTTTTTTTTCTAATTCTAGAATTAAGTAATATTTTAGGAGATTAATTTATGATAATTAAAATTTACTATGTAATTACTCAGCATGGGAAAAAAAATTCTAAAGTAAGAGTTAAAGAAAATATTATAAGTTTTATTTTTAGAAAATACCATAACTGGTCAAACATTGAAGAAATTTTATTTAGATTGAATATATAAACTTGGCTCAATTGTTGCTATATATTTATTGAGATGGTTGGCATCTTATGCCGGGACGAGAACAACGCTGCTGCTTAACCAAGAGTGCATAATGAAAACTGAAAAGCATATAGCCTGAATGATGGTGATTTATTCAGCTACGAAAAGATATTGCTGCCTGACTTGCTTTATGAAAAGTCATAAATAAAGCTCCTGGTGCATGAATCATTTAATGTATATTATTATAATAAATTGTTGGGGGAGGGCGTGATTATTACAGCAAACCATCTCACTCCCGGCCCCATTATTACGTGGTTGTTTGAGTTACTGGAAGGAGATATTTTTATTGGAAGGAGATATTTTTATGACAATGATTTATGGTGTAGGAGATAAATATGAAAAAAATTTTATCTTAATTTACGTGAACGTGTTTCTGAAACCCAACCCAAAAACTTCTATATAATCACACACGGGTTCATTGTGTGAGAGGAAGAACGTGAGATAGTGAGAGAAAAAATAGGAGAAGAGAGAGAGAGAGAGAAGGAGAGTTGCGGGAACAAGTGGTAAGGATTATTTGGGTATGCTAAAGACTCTCATTGAGAGTTTTAGAGTAATTTTTTTGGTGATTATCTATAAATTAGAGAGTAACAGATAACTTTTAATATTCTTCCATACACTCTTGTGAATTGTATATAATTGTGAGTGATTATCTTTTATTTTAAAAAAAATGGACTGGTTTATATGTATAAGTATATGTATTATAAATTTTCAAGTAAATAATAATACAAGTAAATTTCTTTATGACTCATAATTCACAAAATTAATAATATAATTTTAATTATCGTATTTTTGGATTATTATTTCCTTTTTGGCATGTTTAAATATGAGGATAATTGATACAAATAAAAGCATAATTTATTGTACTTTGTATTTTAATAATTATATCTATTGGATTGAATATATTTCTCATCGGAGTCACATTTATGATGGATTGAAATAATGAGGAATTTGTATGATGAGATCTCTTACTATATGGTATGTCATCACCTAGTATATAATGGATGGTATTTGTCAAGGCTTCTTTCATATTTTCTTTTTGTCGGGATTGCATTAGAGCTTTGAGACATGTGACACCTCTTTAATTGTATTCTTTTAAGGAGGGGAGCCATAGTTAAAACTTAAACTCTATACTTTTGATTGAGAGTATCTTAAAAATTGGTGAGATTGAGACAATCCAGTTAAATAGATAAGTTTTTGTTGAACTATGTGTTAGCTTATGGCTCCAGTTAGTGAAATAATGATGGACGGTGATATAAAGGATATTGCATATTGCATAATTTTATAGTACATTATGTGATGAAATTACAGATTGACAATGATGATTTAATTTGTAATAATTTCATATGAGGATTATGGTACATACAAATATATACATAATCATCTCATTCTTTTTATCATATGTGGTTTGCTTGTATATGGTAGAAATTCTTAGTTGTTACTGAGATGTGGAATTTTATCCTATATTAATATTTTTCAAGTGATTATTTTAGTAGGGAGTAAAGAAAGACATCTATGAAGTGAGCTTTGAAGGCTCTTTTGTACTCGTAGAGCTCATGTTATGTCACTTTTGTTTATCATGACCTAAGACTTTCACATTTTATTAACTCTGAAATATTTTGGGATATAATTTGACCCTGTAAAAATGGGTTTTTGTTAAACTTATTATGTATAATGATGATTTAGATGATGAATGTCCTTACTGGCAAGATTACAAATACTTTGATTAAGTATTTGTTTGTTTGATTTAAGTTGTTACATAAGGAAAATCTGAGATTTTACTGTCTATTAACTTGTGAAGAATCAATGGCTTCAAACAACCCAAACCTTGAGCTACATGCCCAAAAGAAGATATAGAATTAGTCACCAACATATCACACATACTAAGCAGATATGTTTCAGTCAAAGCCTCTATATTGTGCATCTTGTCATTAAACTTCTGTTCCTCTTCACTACTTGGCTGATAAACTCCTATTATATACCCAACAATAGTCAGTTCTTAAAAATACATATTTAGTTAAAGATAGAGTTATTTTCCACTTTGTCTAAAATCGGATAAAAAGTGTAAAATAACTCTATCTTTAAATAAACCAGTTTGCTCAGTAATTAAGTGTTTGATAAATATTATAAACATATTTTCATTTTTTTTTCTAAAATATGATTTATTTTTTTAAAGCAATCATCTAAACAGATTTTTTTTTTTCCTTATTAGAACTTGATGGGGAAAACAATTTTATAAACCATTCTAAGATCATTAAAAACTTCAAACGGAATAACAGATCCCTTAATTAGTCATTTCGTACTCAAACTCTTAACTCCACTCAGTCCTCTCCTCTGTTTAAATCCTCACCGTTATTAGATAATCAAACAGATGGTGTGACAAATGTTGTTAACAAACAGAAAAAGTGAAAATTACGAAGGGACCCATTTTGGGTGTCACCACAGAAATTTTGCATTGTTGGTCAAAATAACAAAAGATGAATCAATATACACCATAAGAGTTAGTTTGGTTTCGGGGAGGGGAGGGGGAGGGGGACATCTTTTATCTCATCTTTACCAAAAAGTTTATGAAATTTTTTTAATATTTTTAAAATATACTTTTAATAAAAAAAAATATTTCTTTCATTAATGGTAATTTAGTTAATTTCTTGTTTTCCACTCCTTTCCCTTAAACCAAACATACTATAAAAGTAGACTTGTCCGGACTCATAGTCAGGACTGTTCAAATGCGGTTGAAATTCAGATATTTTAGGTGGTTTTTAAATGAAAAAATTATTATTATTATTATTTTTTTTTTAAAAAAAAAGTTACCTTCCAAAACGTTAAACTCCCCTTTCAAAACGTACGGGTTATATTACACGTGTAAACAATTTATAGGTGCACATCACTATCAACTTCAGCTTTGTGTCTCCGTAACACAGAAAGATGTGGACATAGAGCTTCATTTTCTACTGAGTGATGAGGACGTCTACTCCGTAAATGACGCGTTTATGAAGAAGACTAGGTCATTAGAGGGTCTTTGAGAATCTTTGACTTTTTTTTTGGTCAGAATTGAGAATCTTTGACTTGGATATGAAGAAACATAATAGTAGTGCCCCTCGTGACTTGTATATAAAGAGGAAGCTAAGCTGTGCATTTCACATGTGAAGCTCAGGAGTATGATAAGAATGGAAGTGAGGGGGTTGTGTGTATTGGTGATGAGTTTTATCGTTTTGATTCAAACACAGGGAATCAAATGTTGTGTGAGAGAAGAGAGGGAAGCGCTTCTTAATATGACGACATATTTTCTTACAAACTATAATGACACTCTCGAGGTGGAGGAGCAATTATCGTCCTGGGTTAGTGATGATCCCAAAAGTAATTGTTGTAGTTGGAATCGGGTCAAGTGTCATCCTTCTTCAGGTCGGGTTGCCAAGCTTTCACTCCAAGCTCTTGTTTACGAGCCTTATCGTGCCAATGCTGCCATAGATTTCTCAATTTTCCAAAACTCCAAGGAGCTAACAAGCCTCGACATCTCTCAAGGCGGATTTCATAGTATGGAAAACACAGCAGGTTCGTGTCACTATGGATTAGCTAATGTTAAATTATTTTATGATGTATAATTTTATGTTAGAAGCAACTTCTCTACTTATCATGGGTATATATATGGGTAAGATTGTGCATATTTGAGTCTCTCCAAAGTCTATCCGGTGACACTTTTGTACACTAGGCTATCCAGCCGTTTAGTCTATTAACATAGAGCTAATTAGTTTTTAAGTTTTATCAAGTACACTATAATTTACTAGAGGGAGTTGTCCTTAGTGGAAGCATTGTGAATGCAAAAAACTTCTTTAGGAGAGGTCTTCGCTTTAGCTCTTAACAGAACCTCGAAGTGGTTGCACACTTTGCCACCATTTTTTTTTGTCAAAAAGTACTTATAATTTTCCAATTCTAAATATAGGTATGGTAACTAATTTAAATAATTAAATAATTAGTTAAATTATTTATTTGTATAAGGAATGTGTTGGGTTTCCTTAAGATACGCCTTTGATCATTTGCACTTGACACTTCCCATATGGAAACCCTTTTTCAATATGCCCCACAAATATAAAATAAATTAAAAAAAGATATTGTAAATTTGGAAGATAAAGTGAATTAGGGTCTTATATTTATTATTATTATTATTATTATTTTTGACCAAGGACCTTATATTTAGGGAGAAAGCAAACCTCTAAATTAGTACACACACATTTAAAACCTAGTACTTTTGAATTTTTAACATATGATGGACCAATCCAACTTCAACGTAGTTTCAAAGATGTTTATAAAAGTTGTGGCGATTGAAGCACAAGTGGGGTGGCTAATGGAATCTGCTCCTCCCAATCCACCCATGACTACTAGCAAGAGAGATTCCCTTCTGTCCAGTGGCAATAACAATAGAGAGAAATTATTATAGATCTTGATTAAATTATAAAAATTAATTACCCACAAATCCTGACTACTCCCTCTCTCTGATCCTTATTATAAGGCACCAACTATCAAAAGTTGTTTGTCCTTATTATAAGCAACCAACTACTTTTAACCAACTCATTTATTACTATTTTCCAATTATACTCTCATTTTTAATTAACTCTTTAAATTCATATAATTAAAGTAGGGGTAAAGTTGAAAATATTTATCAATTTTATATCAATTAATGACTTATTTTCCATTTTTTAGCTCGTGAGAAATGGTGGTTGGTACTTTATAATAAGAACTAGGGGAATACTTTGTAATTCTAGAAGTTTCATGTATATGTGAATACAAAAGTGTACTAGTAAGTGGGAAAGAGAAAATAATTGTAATTATCCCATGCTAAACAAATAATTGTGCAAGTGGCTCTATTCGTAAGTTCGTAACCACTATTGAGTACGGTGAATTTTGGGAAGTTTCTTCCCTAGCTGCGTATGCTTACCACTTTGGATGCCAAAAGAGAAAATTGTCTCTTTACTGAATCAGAGGAAGTCAAGCTTTGGAAAGGAATTCAAATACCTGTTCAGCCTGGATTCTCAGTGGTCGGAAAGGGGATAAGCACCTTTTGTATTTCTCTTCATATTTCAGAGTGTCTAGTCATGAAATCTGTGGCAATCAAATACATCTAACAAATTGAGAAGTGAATTCTAGATTTTGTTTCATCATTAATAAATAGGATATAAGAAGTTTATATACTCCTCCGTCACTTAATATAAGATATATTTACGTAATCTAATTAGATTAAGGAAATTAACTAGTTAAGTTAGATAGTATGATATATATTTTCTAAAACACTCTAGTTATTTTCTTTAACTTCCTCATTCACTCTCCTTCTTAATTATTGATGTGGGAGCATCAATATAGATAAATTAAAAAATGACTAACAAATATAAAAAACCATAATTAAACATGTTTTATATTTAGAACCATAATCAACTCCCTAAATAAGACTAAGTAGATTAAATTTATACTACAGCTCATATGCCATTGTTTAATTTATTCTAACTGTATACCCACAAATATCCTGTACGTATAACAGATGTTCACAATATATAGGAGATTTTTTTTTTTTTTTTTTGACTGAAATGTGTAGGAGAGTATCCCCTGTCCCGTACCAGAAGCTTTGACCTCAGTATGGGAAATCTCTCTGTGCATGCCTCACTGAATGAAATCACTTAGTTCTTCTTTCAATACTCGCTAGATATCTGTGGTTTTTGCATTTCTATATATATTATAACTAATGACATTAATATGCATATTTTGAATTGGGAAAATTTCACTAAACTCCATTGTCGCCATTTTATTTTAGTCAAGCCAAAGAATTTTGAAACTTCATTAAACCCTATGAACTAAAATAGAATTAAGTTTTATGGTTGAAAAGATGATAATACCATTGCTTTGTTTTATTTATTTTTTAAACTTCACTAAACCCCAAAGAATTTTGAAACTTCAATATTCGTTCGAGTCTTGGTCATCGGAAATTAATTTGTCTTGTTTATATACTTATTCAATTGATCATGAAGAGTTGCACACTTACAATAAGACTTGTTCAATTAATGTTGTTCATATGTCTAATGCATTTATTCATGAGGTATTGGACACTGGAGTATGGGACTTGTTGAACAACACAAATTGAAAGTCCCATCTATAAATCTGTAGCTCTTCATGATCAAGTAGAATAAGCATACGAAAACCACAAATTAATTTCCAGTGGTTGAATTGAGCTCCAGTCGACCGGACGGTGCTGGAGCTTCAATGGCCGGCCACCAACTAGGCGGCTACCAGTGATCAGTCCTAGGAGCTTAAACAATAATTGAACCTCTTTTTTAAAAATAAAGTAAATGCATCATTATCTTGTCAAACATAACTTAATTTTATTTTGGTCTATGGGGTGTAGTGAATTTAAGTTTCAAAATTATTTGATGGTTGACTGAAATAAAATTGTTACTGAGCCAATAAAATTTGCATTAATTCAATTCATTGCATACAGTTTTGGGTAATCTAAGCAAGTTGGAAGTCCTTGCATTACAAACCAATGACCTTGAGGGAACTCTACCATTACAAGGTAATTATATGTCATCAGACTCATATCCTACAACAATAGTATTTCAAGTTCTACTTCATTTATGTATATTAACAACACTTGAGTTCTTTTGGCCATAGAAATATGCAAACTGAGGAAGATACGTGTGCTGGATTTTAGTGGCAATAGATTCAATGGTTCCTTGCACAAGTGCTTGGCCAACTTGACATCTCTTCAAGCTCTTGATCTCTCAGATAATGACCTATTTGGGGAAATACCAGCATCTGCCATAGCCAGCCTTGCGTCTCTTGAGTACTTTTCTACCGTGTATAACAATTTCAAAGGCATATTCCCTTTGAGTTCCTTTGCCAATAATTCACGCCTTAAGGTACTTTCACTTAAAATGCGTTACTTGGATACCAATGAGTTTCAAGTGGACACTGAGAGTGAAGTTGTTCCTTTATTTCAATTGGAAGTTTTGAGCTTGACAAATTGCAAAGTAAACGCACCGAGTGGAACCTTCCCCTCCTTTCTATTACATCAACATGACTTGCACTATATTGACATCTCAAATAATGATTTGGTTGGAGTGTTTCCAAATTGGTTGCTTCTCAACAACACAAAACTCAGGTCTTTGATAGTAGATCATAACAAGTTCATAGGAACTTTTGAGTTCCCAACCGACTCATATCAACCTCCTCCACACCCCTTGATTACTTTACAGCTATCAGAAAACCAAATAGAGGGTAAATTGCCCACAAATATTGGTCAAATGTTCCCAAATTTGGAAGATTTATGTGTTTCAGGAAATGGACTTAATGGTCGTATTCCTCCATCAATAGGAAATATGTCCAAGTTGATTGCTTTGGAATTAAGCAGAAACAAATTTTATGGCCAAGTTCCTGAGTCTTTGTGGGCAGGCTGTGAGTCATTAGAATACTTGATTTTATCACATAATAACTTACAGGGAAAATTACTTCCTTCCCATAAGAACTCTTCCTCTTTGAAATTGTTGCACTTGGACAACAACTTCCTCAACGGGACCCTGGATCATGAGATATGGAACCTCCCATGTCTTGAGAGGTTAGATATCTCTAACAACAATTTCTGGGGTATGGTTCCTACTTTCTTCACAAACTCTTCATCTTTGGACTGGATAAACTTGTCAAGAAATAATTTTACTGGTATACTGTCCATAGAGCTCTGCAAACTTAATGTTGCGTTGTTGCACCTCTCTCATAATAAACTCTCGGGTTCAATACCAGCTTGCTATTTCAATATGAATTTGTTGTCATATATAATACTACAAGGCAATAACCTTACAGGCTCCATTCCAGTCTTGAAACCTAGTGACCATCTATCAATACTTGATTTAAGGGATAACAAGTTATCTGGAGTTATTCCAGACTCGATTGTGAAGGTGAAATCCTTAACTTTTCTTCTACTAGGAGGTAATCAGCTACATGGGCAACTTCCTAACCAGTTGTGTCAACTGAAGGCCATTAGCTTTTTGGACTTGTCACGTAATAACTTTACTGGAAATATTCCTACTTGCCTATTCTACAATTTCTCACTTGGAAAATGGGGAAATACAAGTATTGGATGGGGTGCATCTTTCCATTATCAAATTAACCTTTCTTATTACCATAGCCCTCTTCATTGGCCACTAGATTTAGAAGAAGGTATAATTATAGAACCGGACGTTGAAATAGGCTTTGTGATAAAACACTTGCTTTTACCGTACAGTGGTTACACTTTGATCTTCAACATGTCTGGAATAGATTTATCAAGCAATAAGTTAACTCGAAAAATCCCTAAAGAGATTGGATACCTAAAATCCCTTCATACATTGAACTTATCTCACAATCATTTGAATGGAGCAATACCAAAAAGTTTCCGCAACCTTTCAGCGATTGAAAGCATAGACCTTTCAAACAACAACTTGGATGGAGAAATCCCTATTGAGTTACAAGACTTGAACTTTCTTGCTATGTTCAACGTGTCCTACAACAATTTGTCAGGTAGAGTGCCTAATGGTGGACAATTTTCAACTTTTGATGATAATTGCTTTAAAGAAAACCGATATCTCACTCGGAGCAATACCAATAAAGGTTACTCTACACATGTGCCACAAACTCCTATCAACAAGGACATTGAGGAAGATGAATCAGTCATTGATTTCACTTCCTTTATTTGGAGTTTTTCTGCTTGCTATGTTGCTGTGTTGGTTATTATGGCAACAGTTTTTTGGATCAACCCATACTGGCGAAGATTGTGGTTTTACTACATTGAAACATGCCTCTATAGATGTTTGTATCCATATCTTAAAAATGCATTTTGGTAGAATTCAAAAGAGTTTGAATAAATTGCACAACCGTAGACTTGTTGACCTTGCTACAAGTGAATTTGTATGTCATTTCACCTCTTTGTAAACCTATGTTGTTGTATTGTAAGTGCATGTAATGTTTTCTAAATACTTTATTATATTGTGAGCCTCTTTAAACATATAATTTGTTGTTGTGCTATTCAAACTCTGGTAGAAGGCGCCAAATTCTACATGGTAGCCTACGCACATTGTAGCAGAACCTTGGATCCTAGATTTTTAAGCTTTTTATTGTTTTTGTTGTAATTCTTGCTCAAGGTTTACAATATAACTTCTATGAATTATTTTCTCAAGGGTGAAAGTTTGTACGTTATGCGTTTTTAATATTTCTGA
Source organism: Acacia confusa (assembly GCA_037074495.1). Taxonomy (NCBI): domain Eukaryota; kingdom Viridiplantae; phylum Streptophyta; class Magnoliopsida; order Fabales; family Fabaceae; genus Acacia; species Acacia confusa. The sequence goes on from CM073510.1 coordinate 26,906,932, forward strand.
AGGTTGCAAATGAAGCATCTCTCAAGTAGATCAATAAGGCACGCCATTATATGAACAAACATACTAAGAGTACTAAAAATATGTGATCTCGTCAAAAAAAGTTTAGTTTAAGAACCTTACCAAAAACAAATGTCTTTTAGTCGTGGCTGTATTAGTACACCTACCCTTTAAACACGACATTACAACATATAACCTTTTAAACCTGGTTTTACTTTCATATTTTTATGCAGTGAATGTATATATATATATATAGTTCCAAAATGTGAATAATCAAGGTAGATCCAAATGTGAAATCACCTTCCATGATGCCTAAGTGATTTATTAAGCAATACATGATGCCTAAGTGATTTATTAAGCAATACGATGTTTTCTAGATTTGATCAACATATGTTATCAAACAAAATTATGATATAAATAAAACATAATAGCTACTCATGATCATTAACTATCTCCATTCCAATTCCTTGATCCAAACATGCTCTTTTATAAGGAAAAGCTTTACCATTTTCATCCATAGTCCTTGTTAGGCAATCATGCTTATGTGGATAATGAAAACATGGCTCCATGGAGAAGTCTCTTACACAAGGAGGATTTGGGATGTTAATGTCTATTAACTTGTGAAGAATCAACGACTTCAAGCCTCCCAAACTTTGAGCTACATACCCAAAAGAAGATATAGAACTAGTCACCAACACATCACACATACTAAGCATATATGTTTCAGTCAAAGCCTTTATATTATGCATGTTGTCATTGAACTTATGTTCCTCTTCATGACTTGGCCGATAAACTCCTATTATGTCCCTAGTAATTGTCAGTTTTTCCAAATACATCATTGTTAAATTCTCGCTGAAATATGAATACAAAGATGACACCAAAATAGATTTTGTTTGGTTTTTCCTTGGAGAAGAAGTTAGCGAATCACTCAGGTCTAGTTCAGGCAATACCTTATTCTTTAAGGTTACATCATACTATTTGATCCATTTTGGCTTGATTTGTAGAAAGTTCAGGATATACTTTAATTTGGTGACCAATTCTCTCATCTGCGCTGGCCATGTATGTGTAATAGAATATGTTTATTATTCCCCATGCTTGATTTGAAGGTAGACATAAGTATATGTTTGTAAGTAGGTGTCATAGAGACAATCCGTTTTGACATATGAACACCTTTTTGCATTTTAATATTTCATGATTAATATAAATGAGCATATTTTATCTTTATTATATTTATGTCTCAAGGATAAAAGGTCTAGTAATAGAATATATGTTTACTCGAGGATCTATGATGAGAAACATTAGAGCTAGGAAATTGGGCCAAGCTTGAAAATTAAAGGAGCTAAATGAAATAAGCCTGGCAGGATTGGCCTTGTAGGACCCCAGTCTTAAAAGGGCCAGCCCTGCAGGCCCTTTTAATGGGTGTATTTATGATGTAGGAGAAGAAATTCATGATATTCTTACTCATGAAGCATAGCCTATTATTCAAAGTGAAGCACAATCAAATGTTTTGAAATTAATGATAATAGTGAAGAAGATGACAATGATAGTCATCGTACTAACGTTGCTTAGTGATATGCTTTTTATGTTTTATGTAAGTTATTTATGGACAATAGCTTGCTTTTGATTACGAATTAGTGCATGTATTTATTTATTGGATGATTCGTATTGTTTAGATATTAATGTTGACAACATTTATTTCATAAATTAGAACTTTAATTGTTGTAATTTGCTAATTATATTTCTTTAAAAAAATGACTGAAAAATAGTTAAAATTTGAAATAGTAACTTCCAGGCTCTGTAGGGCTGGGCTGGCCTTGGTGCTCTCGGGCTGGGCTTGAAAAATAGATGTTTTTCTTACTCCAGGTCATAGCCCTTCAAGGGCCAACCTTGTAGGGCAAGCCGACCCTGATTTCTAGCTTTAGGGAACATGATCATGAGGTTGAGGACACTACATGTCTATTGTCTGAAAGTTGTTCCTAGCCTTGAATTACCAAGAAAGGGGCATTAATCTCACTAAGACGAGCATGACATCATCTACTTATATAGAGATACAAGGTAGGGACTTCATGGAATACATGCATGGTGATACATTAGCTTATGTCATGGGTGGATCTGTTGGAGAATAGATAGCATTGAACTAACCTACCGAGAGACTCCACAAAGATTTATTGTAGAGAGTATCATTAGATATGTAAAGTCTCTCATCATTTGGTAGTATGGATCATCCTAGACTTAAGAGTGTCATCAAACACTATGTCCTAGAGTTATACTTTGACTGTACAACTTTATCCACCTAAAAATGGGGACAACAGTATACTCTTAGGTGTAACTCAAATACATGAGTATAGATGGACATGCTAATAGTGTAACATCCTTGATTTTAGGAATTTAAAAGTTAGTTGTAGTTCAGGAGGTAAAAGAAAATACTAATAAAATAAAATTATATAAAATTAAAAATTATAAAAATTGATTAATTAATAATGGTCAATGATATGGTTGAGGATATTAAGGAGAAAAATGTTGGATATAATTAGTTTTGATGATGTCTTCTATGTATGTCATTAGTAGGAACAAAAAGATTGAGTAACATGTCTATCTTCTTCATTGATGAATTCTTGAATTTAATGTAGAATCAAAGATGTAAAGTTCATTCATGAAGAATGATAAAAAAGAAGAATCGACAAAGAAGAAAAAGAAGAAGATCAAGGAGGTTGAGGATGTAGATGAGGATAAGGAAGAAGAAGAGGAGAGATTGAAGAAGAAGATTGATAAAGAAATATTGAATGGAAGAGAGTGTTCAGTTATGGGGAATAATCAAGAAGGAAATCAAAAATTACAGAAATAAGAATCTTCAAGGAATCAAGAAGCTATCAAAAGATTTTGGGGATAATCAAGAAGAAGAGGAAATACTAAAGATCTCTCAGAAAATAATGAGTCCATGATGAAGAATGATCAAGATGGGAGATGATGGAAGATGGAAGAAGTTGATGGATAGAATGAGAATATCAATATCAGCTCAAATATAGATGAGGAGAATGTTCAAAGAAAAGAAAAGAAAAGAAAGAAAGAATAGAGTTATGGAGAATATTCAAGTGAAGAGAAGAAAGAAAGAGAATATCTTATCAAAAAGGATGAGAAAAATCAGTTTATAAGATTTTAGATTAATATCATAAGTCTTCACAATTGAATGGATGTTAGAGAGACTCAATCCAGAGTTGAAGACAGTAAAAATCAAATTCTGGAAGAGAAAACTTGAGTTTCCAGATCAAAACTCGAGTATACAAGCTTACTGAGTAATTTGCTTTTGGATGAGAAAACTGGAGTTTGAGAAACTCAAGTTTGGGAGTCAACTCGAGTTTTCAAGTCAAAATTCAAGTTTAGGAGTCAATACTCAAGTACGAAACTTAAATACTCGAGTATGGGATGTTTTCAGCTTCTCTGACACTTCTGGACCCAACAATACTCGAGTATCCAATTCAATACTCGAGTATTAGCATTGGTCAGCAACTCTGTTCACCTCTGTTTCACGTTCAACTTTGGGCAAGCTCTGGTAATTCGATAATATCTCTTAAACCAGAGATCGGATTGAGGTGAAATCAAATTTGTATGAAACTAGACATCTAATGCGTCATCTTGACAAAGTTTCATGCTCAAAGAAGATCATATGAAAGAGCTTTGAATTTCTAAAGTTGGATCAAATATTCATATCACACATCAGACCAAACTTCAATGTTTTGAGTGTAACTCACAATTTACAAATCGGAATGAGCTGAAATTAGCGGCATTGGAAAGAAGACTCATAAGGCTTTCCATAAATACTTGATTCAACAAAAATGAAGATCATACTAGAGAGATATAGCCTTCGAAAGTTGACTGACTGTTCAAGAACGATGCAAAACGCTGGTTAAAGAACAACTTACATTCATCAGATCATAACGGGCAAAATCCAACGTGTTTGGACCTGAATCTTGTTGCATTGGAAAGAAGACACAAAGAGCTATATGGGGATAATTGGTTTGCCAAATATGAAGTTATATCAAGTCAGAAAGCAACTAAGGGCCATAACAACTTCAATACTCGAGTTTACAAATGAATACTCGAATATAGCTCAGACAGAGAGCTATGAACGTGAGAGGATCTTCGATACTCGAGTATGTAAGTCAATACACGAGTATCGGACAGACAGAGACGAATTTGAAGTTATGAAACAAGCTCAATACTACAGTATTCAAGCCAATACTCGAGTATACACCGTAACTTCAGAAAAATCAAAGTTGCGAAAATCCTGAAACTGATCTAGATCATCCAGAACCTTACCCAAATGATTTGTAATACTTCTTAACATCATTTATATCATTTGTGGACATATTTCAGATGACCAAACGAAGGATTACATGAAGATCAAGTTGCTGAGCTTTCAAGTCCAAAAAGCAAAAAATAACGGCTAGTTTCTCCAACTGTCATATTCTCAACATCTCCATTTACAACGGTTCTATTCTTCAACGTTCAGATCATCTTCATCTATAAATAGAACCAGATTCAAAACACAAAGAGATGATGGAGTGAGCTTGCAATGTCATAATGCCAATTTCCTGAACCTCTAACACTCTTTGTTTTTCGATGCTTACTGAGTCTATTATATTGAGACTGAAATGATGTATATTGCACTTTAGTGATTATCCATCTACTTCTTAGAGAGAAGATACATTGTAAACCATTCTATTTTCTGAGAGATACTCAAGATTGGGTAATCTTGAGTGGGAAATTGGATATATCCCTTGGGTTGTGAGGGAGAGACTGTGAGAGATTGTAAAAGCTGCACAAGTGCCTGGACAAACTTGTGAGGTGTAAAAGCTTGTCTCTTGTGCTTGATTAAACAAGGGGATAGTGGAAATCTCAAGTGGAGCTTGAGGACTGGACGTAGGTCAAAGATTGGACCGAACTAGTATAAATCACTGTTTGCAATTCTCTTCCTTAATCTCTTTTATTTTCAGCAAATATGTTTGAATGATTATCTATAGTTTTATAATTCTTTTCTTTTATTCAAACTGATTTTACCAAATTGCGAAAAAATTTTCAAAGGTTGAAAATATTTGTTTTTACCCAATTCACCCCCCATCTTGGGTTCAGCCTGGACTTTCAAAAAATTAAGGCGAATATCTTCATGAAATAAATAGATCGATATATATATATATATATATATATATATATATATATATATATATATATATATATATATATGAAGATAAGAGAATAAATAAGATAGAAAATAATTATCCGTTATTATTTCTGTTAAAATAATCATATTTTAATAAGTGAATCAAACCCTAAATTCCCCTCTATAAATACTGTCATTTTCCTTTTCACCCCACACATTCTCAGCGTCGCATCCCAATTCTATCTGCTATAGGTACGTATTCTGCTTCCTCCCCATCTCTACTGTGACTGCGACTCTTGCTCTGAATGCTTGGCGCACCTATGTATTCATTACTTGAAGTCGAATGTCATATTCTGCGCACTGTGGATGTATAGTTATTTTATTAATTGATTCCTTATGCTTTCGCCTTTTTCCATTTAGGTTACGTACTGTACTCACCTACTACTTCTTTCTTAAATAATAAACTATGAGCCAAGATCCTCTTTCAACCAATGCAATATATCTATATATATATATATATATATTTTTTTTTTTTTTTCTTATTACTTTACTCAAAACCCTTGTCCTTTCTGGAGCGTATATGTGTCTGTACATAATCATTTTAGATCCAAATATTAATGTTCCTTATTTCTTTTATTTCCAAGTCCAGTGAATGTTAAGGTTCGTTCGAGCCAAAAAAAAGAATGTTAAGGTTCATAATTTCCAAACCCCGGTATGTATGTATATTTACACACAACCAATGTCCCTTTTTCCTGAACACACCCACATATATACGTAAATCCTCTACCTTATGTAATTACTTCTAATTTCAACTAATAGTAAATCTAAATATAAATATTGATATGGTAGCAAATTAATGATCGTGGGATTGCATAATATTAATTTTTAGAGGGTAGTTTTAAGACCTTAAAGTGTTTAGCTTTAGAGTGACTCTAAAATATTTTTGGAGTTATATATTAATAGATATTTATATTGGTGACCTTGTAGACTCTCACTGAGAGCTTTGGAGTGAATCTTGGTGGTTGCCTGTAAGCAAGGAAGCAACAGGTAACTCTAAATATTCTTTTATATACTTGTGAATTGTGTGTGATTGTGTAATATTTTATAAAATAAATGGACTGATTTATATATATATGTGTATGTGTCATAAATCAGAATAATGGTATATACGAAATGACTAGTTAAATAATAATTATTTTATTCTTCCTTGGCATGTTTAATTATGATTATAGTTTATATAAGTGAGCGTGATTTATTGTTATTGAACATATTTGGCATGGTGGCTGTATTTGTATTGGGGTGGTGTAAGGAGGAATTTGTATGAGCTCTTATTATGTGGTGTGTCATCACTCTGTGCACAATGGATGACACTTGTCAGGGCCCCTTCTCCCATGTTTTTCTTTGGCCGGGATTGCATTGGAGCTGTGAGACAGGTGACACCTCCTTAGCTATATTTGTAAGGAGGGGAGCCATAGTCCATACTTAAGCTCTATACTCTTGGCCGGGTGTATCTTAAGTTTTGGTGAGCTTGAGCCAATCCAGTCAAATGGATTGGTTTTTGTAGGACTATGTGTTAGCCTATGGGAACAGTTAGCGGTATAAGGATGGACGATGCTATAAGGGAGTACGTATATTGCATATTGTATAATTGTACAGTTAACATAGACATAATGAAAATTAATGTTGTTTGTATTTATGGGATATACATATATATATATACGTAGTCAGTTTCTGTTTTATCATATGTGATTTGCTTGTGTACGGTAGAAATTTTCAGTAGTTTCTGAGATGTCAAATCTCACCCTATATTAATAAATTTTTCAGGTAATTATTCTAATAAGGAGCGAGGGAAGACATCTATGGAGTGAGCCTCGAAGGCTCATTTGTGCTCCTAGAGCTTATGTTATATCGTTTTAATTGCCAAGACCTTAAGACCTTTGCATTTCATTTTATTTATTTAGAAAGTTTTATGATTTAAAGTATTACTGGTGTGGGATTTTATTGAACAAAGTTTGGTATTTTTGGTTGTATGGATGTTGAGCATCTTATTGGTAAAACTTTCACATACTTTGATTAAGTAATTTGACGTTAAATTTAAGGTGTTACAAATAGGACTTACAGTTCCCTACAAGAGATTAGTCATTCACAAGACCAGTAGAGCTTGAATGACTTCTAGTTGACTTGGGAGTCTGCGCACAGCAAGTGATCATGAAGAGTCATAATCCATTTTGAAGTCAATGGAAGAAGATTCATAGTTTTGTGAAGTAGCTACATTTAGTCAATCAAGAGAGATGGTACTCTATCTTTGCTCTCTCGACTAAATGTGAACGACATTGTGAGGGATGATGTCGGCATAGTATCCAAATTAGAAAGGTAGATCACTTCATCAACTCAATTAGTTATGGGGCTACAGAGCATTGCTAGTGTTTTATGTTGTCATAGATAAATTAGGCTCATTAAAGGAGTTTGGTTGGTCCAAGGTTATTTATGTCAGTAAATAATTGGGCCTAATGGGTCACACACAAAGGTTATTCATGATTGCTTAAAATTAGCAAACTTGGACCAATAATTGTTATTCTTACTAATTTAATTAGCAAACTTGAGTTACACACACTCAAGTCAATAGGTGTATTTGGGTTTGAGTGAGACTCGAGGCCCAATAAGGAAAATGAAGCCATATATGGTTCTCAAGTGGGAGATTGGTTTCTCCACTAATAGGCCTAAATATGTTAGAAAACCAAATGGGTTTTAGGCCAATTTGAATTTGGAATTCAAGATTTGAATTTAAGTTTGAAATTTGAATTTAAATTTTAAATTCAAGAGGTTAGGATAATATATGTATATATATATATATATATATATATATATATATATATATAATATATATATAAAGATTGGATAGATATCCAATAAAAATTGTATAAAGAATGAATAAAGATTGGATAAAAAGTAATCTTGAATTTTGAATTAAGGATATAATTTAAAGATATGGATATGATTCATTATCTTGAATTTTGAATTCAAGATATATTTCAAAATAAGGATAAGATCCATTATCATGAATTTGAATTCAAGATATATTTCAAGATAATGATAAGATCCATTATCTTGAATTTGAATTCAAGATATAATCCAATATAAAGATAAGATCCATTATCTTGAATTTTGAATTCAAGATATATTTCAAGATATAGATAAGATCCATTATCTTGATTTTTTCGGATTAAATCTTGGAATGATTTTTTCTTCTTATTAATTTAATTAGGGTTTAACCTTAATTAAGTGGCTGAAATTAGGGCACCTAATTTTGGACCTTTTTGGAAGTTTTGACCTTGTAGTCTTGGATAGTTTTTATGTGTATGGCTCATCCAAGAAAGGCACGGCATCCAATGTTTAATCCAATAAAGGTAAGATCCAATCTTATACATCTGATCCTCCACCTAACCTCAAAACATGATCACCGTCTTGAGAAAAAGAAAATCCAATAACTTGAATTCTTAGTCTTACTATTGCTTAGCAAGCATCCAAGGAGAAGGAGTTCTCAGGCAATCGGGAGATAGCTTATGAATCAATGTTAAAGGACTTCATAGACTTTGAAATCTTTGAGTGATCTAAGGTAATCATAAATCCAAAATAGTTGTTTTAACGAGTAGATCCTAATTAACTCCAAATAATTATAACTTATGAGTAGCGTAAAGAGTTACGAGTTCTCATGAGTACTGTAAAGAGTTACGGATTATAATCCATGAGCAACTTAAAGAGTTACAGGTTCTCATATAGTAACTCATTGGTTAAATTAGATACCTCAAGTAACTCATGGTAAGGAGTTATGAGTTCCACATTGAAAAACAAATTTTTTGTTTTTCTACCACATGAGCTTTTGCATGAAAAGTCATGCAACAATCCAAAATTAACCAATAGTATCATCCCAAATAGTGTAAAACGGTGTCTTTATCGGGGAACATTTTGTTTAATTCTTAACTAAAAGAGGGTGCTATGAATAGAGAAGGTATGAAATATTGATCTCACCTTAATATCAATAGTGGAACCTTACTCAAAAGATGTTGACTATAATCACAGTGAAAAAACTTTTCAGGATCATTACTGGTATGCTGCAAATTTAGATGTAGAACCAATGGAGAATTCTGTCTTGAACTGTTTTTTCTCTATCCTTCTTTATCATGTTCTGATATATTTCAATGTGTCCTAGCCTGTTTATGAAAGGAAAATCTTTTGGCAAAGTCCATGATGAATTAGGAAATGGTTCACAGAATAGGCCTTTCATTTCATCTTCAAAATTTACCATTAGAGCTCGTTCTGTGACGATAGCGTATGGGGATGCTGAGTATGCCTTGTTCTACAGAGTGTGCCTTGTTTTGTAGAAGTCCACACAATGAAGTTACATTATGCAGAGTGTGCCTTGTTCCTTCTAGGCCTTATCAGATTTTCCATGGTTTTGTTGTAGAGTTCAGTATGACCTCCACACCTTTTATGAAGATTTTTGTATTCGCGAAGTTTGGTTATTAGATAAGGAGACGGTTTGTGAGGACTGAAACATGCTTAAGCATGATGATTTATCAAACCCAGAATCATTAGCTAAAAGTCCATCTAGCATTTTGTCAGCTGTAGGCTTCATGGTAAGTTGGGATGATGAGTCCTTTGTTGAGTTTGTGAATGAACAATTTTTTGAAACTACAGAGATCATGTATTCATAGAAATAAAATATCAAGCTAAATGTAAAGAGTCATGTGAGTATGTTAAATGTTGCATAATTTAAACAAATCAATATCTGCATGTAAATGTGTATGTGTGTAAAGTGGATTGATATTATTGTTAATATATTGTAGTTTCAGGAACAAGCCAGAGTTAAGGGCTTCCTTTTGATAAAGCAGAGTGTCTCTAGTTGAACTTAGAATGTGATTGAAACTGATGAAAATATTGGACCTTACTCAAAATAGCTTAATTTATTTTATTCTTCTTTTCTTGTTATTTGAGCTTGGGACCTCCAAATTAAACTTCTTGGACTTACCGGTAAAACCAAATTTGTTGGTTAATCCATTGTAATCTAAGTATACATAGTTTGTTCTCAGTAAAATTAAGATCCATTAGAGTATCATGTTCCTTAAGAAAAGAGAGATGGATGGACCCTAGCTCACTCCATGTGAGTCCCATGAAGGTGAAACCCACCTCACATTCTATCTCTTCCCTTCGTATTTTAAAAGATATGTTTCAATTGTTAGTAGTATGTTGTTTCAATGGTAGCGTCACCTATAATGTTTAGATGAGTTCCCAGGCTTAAACCTAATATTGATATGTTTGTACGTGTACATGTTCAAATTGTATAAATTTTTTTTTAAAAAAAAAAGAAGAAGAAGAAGAAAGAAAGACATATTTTGGTTGTGAATGAAGTTACAAATATATGTTTTTACAATTTGTTTTCTAGAAATTAGGATAGTTGTGAGAAAGAAAGGGCAACACTCAGATTTGATGAACAAATTAATGGAGGAAGCAACCCAACATATATATAAATCAAGAAAATCAAATTATGAATTGGTAAAACAAACTCAATGTGAGAAAAACATGTGAAATTACTTGCTTCTGAACCCGCATTTGCTTGAATTGTTGATCCCAAATTTTCGAGTGTCAAGTTCTTCAAATTTCATATCATTAGAAAACATCTCAAATTAAAATGATCAAAACTGAGGAAATATACAAAAGTTGAGGAAATAAGTAAAATTACTTGCTTCTGAATCTGCATTTGCCTGGACTATTGATCCCAAGTTCTTATGTGTCAATGTTTTGACCTCTCCCTTCAAATGCCTTGTCTTTGGAAAAGTTCCCAAAATGATCAAAAATTGAGTATTTATAACTAACCCCACAAAGTATTAAAAAAAATGCATAGAGAACAAAAATAGGAGTAGATGTTTTGTATTTGTGAGAACTTAATCTGATTATCTCCTTTGAGAGTTAAAGTGGACTCATCATCTTAAATGGCTCTTTGGAGTAGTTAGAACCTTTATTTATTTATTTATTGCTCGAATTGGAACCTTTAGTTTTTTTCCCCTCACAACATACTTATATTAATATTTAAATTAAAAGGTACACGAGAACAAAACTATTACACCGAAGGAAATAAACCAGAACAGTACAAGAATACAAACAAATAAAACCGAACATATCAAATAAGAAGGACACTAACGACCAAATCCACTGAAGAGATACTGAAAAGGTAGAAATAAAGGAAGCGTCAGTGATTTCACCGGTCCTCTGATCATCCGAGGTTAGAAGAAACAAGAAAGAAGGTGTTAGTTGTAAAACTCATCCTATAGGGCACACCTCCTTATAAGGATTAGCTGCAAAGAGATCAACTACACAATTATCCAAAGGGATAGTAATCATAAAAAACCCAACCTCAGATGAAAGAAACCAAATGGAATCCTGAATCAAACTTCTTTTTCTCCAATCCAGTAAATCTGACAAACAACTACTGTGCACACGAACAACAAAAATCACCACTAGACACAAGAAACATAAAAAACAAAGAAAAAGACCGTTCACCTAGCCAATGGAGACCGCCGGAGAAGAAGAGGCCGATATAACATCTCTCACCGTGAGGGAAGAGACTCCCACCGCCTCAGGAAAGATATGGAGAGGGAGAGGAAAGGCTCGCACCAGAGGTGAGAAAACATCCACTGTTGATCGAGATCTGGTGGAGAGCATAGGAGGGCCGGCGTCCAAGAAGGTGGAGGCTCGACATAGAACGTCTTGAGACCGATCTGAGAAAAGCAACTCCAAAATACCCCGGTGCTACTTTCTTCTGAATCTCCAAGCCCCAATCTACAGATCTATGACGGTGGTGGCTTAGATCTGAGAGGGAGCTATTGTCGAGGGCTAGTGCGAGCGAGAGAAAGAGAACTGAGCGAGCGAGAGACCACTTCACCTATAGTAAAACTATCAGGTAAAGTCAAGGACACTAACCTTTAGTTAGATTATAGATGAATATATGGATGTTATCAGAATATGAGAATACCAATAAGACATAAAAAATAGAATATTAATTTCATTTAGAAAGTTACATACAACCTTGAAAAGATGCTTGACTTTTTAAGTATATAAACGTACGTACAAGACAGCTCATGGCCATAAGAGAGGGAGTTTTTGTCAATATGAGTTGGATTTAGAGAAATGAAATGGATCATTCATAATACAAATAAATATGAATCAGTAATATTTGTGAGGAATTCTTTATTAGTCCATTCACAAGCAAGTAAAAATAAAAATGATAGGCATGGTTTTTGGTTGTACTACAAGTGGAACAAAAGAGAGAGACGGGTTTTTGTTTTGTTTTTTAGTTTTTTTTCCTATGGGGATTCAAAATCACCTTATAAATATGTTATGATCACAATTCTGAAACCTACTTGCACTAAAATAATCAATTTTCCTTCCTCCAATTGAAGCCAACCAGTTGTCTCCCTTTACAATTAATCCTAATCGGTTCATTTAACTCTCATTGAAATATTATTCATTTCCAATTTGATTTGAATACACACACACACGCCATCTCTAGTACGAGACAAGTTCAACCATATTTAAGTCATTACATTTATTTCAAAATGAAAAAAAAAAAAATCAAATTTACTCATTTAAAATCATGTATTACATCTTGAAAAGTGAAAAGAGAAAATTAAATTCAACTTTATATGTGAGCATTTTTTTTAAAAGATAATTAATACTCCCTCCAATCCTTTTTTATAAAAGCCTAAAATTTAAATTGCCTTGGTCCATTTTAAGAGCATAATAAGAGTTGTTTGAACTTTTAATAATTTTTTTTTAATTTTTACCCCTCGTTAACTATATGTATTGCATTAATTAATAGTATATTATTTACTATATTTCTCTCTCTTAATTACCCCTTATAAATAGAAGGGTATACTTGGAAAAAAATTATTTTAAATATTTATTATTTTTAATTAATTTTTATTGCTTTCTTAAATTGTATAATTCAAATACCAAACTCTAATAAATACAACTAGAGGAATAACCCCAATTGATATCTTATAATAATGATCACAAATTCCCCCTAGAAAGTGGTTAATAATAGGGAGTGGAGATAGTATATTTTCAGCATTAGTACTTAATGAGGAATATCTTAAAAGGTTAAGGGACAAAAATACACATGTGTTTTTTCCGGAGGAGCGCCCAACACCATGTGCTTTTTTTAGGTGCAAAAATGACTACGTGGTTATAAATTAGGTGAAAAAATACCTTTTGACCATTAAGTTTGACTTTTTTTGCCGACTGAGCGATGACATGACTTTTAAGGTGTAAAAATACACATGTGATTTGTCTAAAAGAGCATCCAAGACCAAATATTTTTTTTAAGTGCAAAAATATCATTTTGATCGTTAAATATTACCCTTTTCATGTGGAAAAAAAGTATCACTCAGTACCATAAAATATAGAATGTTGAAAAAATATTTCAAGATGCTGATTAACAATAAAAGAATACTTCAAGATGCTAAATGGAACTGGAAAAAAAAAACTTAATGATCCTTAAAAATTATGTTAGAATCATAAAAATATATTTTAGGATATTGACTGGTACTAGAAAAATATTTCAAGATACTAACAGGTACAAAAAAAAAATACTTTAGGAAGTCTAATTGTTACTAAAAAATAATTCATGATCTTAAAAAATTATTTTTAGGATCTTGAAAAAATATTCTAGGGTACTGATTGATATTAAAAAAATACTTCAGGATACTGACCGGTAGTAAAAATAATACTTCAAGATACTAACTGATACTAAAAATGAAAAAAAAAGTCAAATTAACAGTTAAACGATATTTTTGGACCTAAGAAAAGCACATGGTGTTTGACTTTCTTTTAGCCAAACTACATGTGTATTTTTGCTCTTTGAAAAGCCACGTCATCATCCATTTGTACTCCTTGAAAGCTATGTCATCGCCCAGTCAACAAAAAAAGACAAATGGTCAAATGGTATTTTTGTACCTAATTTGTAACCACATAGTCACTTTTACACATGAAAAAAAACATATAATGTTGGACGTTTCTCCAGAAAAAGCATATATGTATTTTTGCCCCATAACCTTATCTTAAACAATTAGTACCACTATTGATTTGGGAACTAGACAAATACCCGGTTTCAAAATCCAAGCTTTTAAGGTCTTAGACTTTGGCAAAAGTACGGAAAAAACCTTAATTAAATAATTAATTACCAAAATGCCACTGAGACAAAACTATTAACCTATCTACCTCCTGTAATTGATTACATGCCTTATGTAATCGATTACAGGGGGTTAGATTTCTCTCTTTCTTTCTTTTTTTTTCTTTTTTTTTTTTCCATTTTTTGCACTATGTAATCGATTACATAAATTTTCACACTATATAATCGATTACGCTATGTGGCGTAATTGATTACATAGTGTGAAATGTCATGTAATCGATTACACCAGTATGGTGTAATCGATTACAGTAGCTGTAGAAGCACAATGAGTTTCTAATTTCGATTTGGTTCATGTACAAACGGATGTCCAACTTCTTTCTACCTATAAATGTGACTTAGGGAAGGTATTTTTGGCAACAATTAACTGTCTACCCTATGCTTAGTCCATCAATGTCCCTATATCCGTTTTTGGTCCAAGAAGCATGACAATACACATAACTATTTGGGGACCATTGCATTCATGCATGTCTAAAACAAATAAACTGAACCTCAAAATACATCAAAAAAGACCAATACACAAAAGTTCACCAATGTCATCATAAATGTAATACAATTACATATAAATGACTAGTTGTAATCATTGATTTGTTTCCATTGTGATGAGTGTGCATTCGTGTGTCATGCAGGGTACATGAGTTCAAAGATTTAGTTTGACATAAAGTTTCAAGAGTTCATTGAGGCAAACCCACATGTTTCGTTCTGGTTTGATCGGGCTCTAAAGGAAAAATGATGTATGTCGTACGATGAAGATGGACGGAGATTTGGTCACATGACGACTAACCTATCAAAGTGTGTCAGCAAGGTCCTTAGGGGGGCATGTAATCTACCGATAACTGCATTGGTCAAGATCACATGTAGTAGACTTGTCGAATATTTCATCACGAGGCGTGTTGAGATTACCAAACACATGACTGCAGGTAGGATAGTCTCTAAAAATGTTGAAGACCGTATACAAAAGATGGACGAGCAAACTGTCGCGTGTCGGGTGATGCTATATGACAGAGAATTAGGGTTATTTGAGGTCGAGGACGCATATGTTGGGGACACAATGCAGGTTGACTTGATCAATCGCAAATGTCAATGTGGGAGGTTTATAGCAAGAAGGTATCCATGCATCCACGTGCTAGTAGTGTGTAGGACCGAAAGTTTGAACCATTACGATTATGTTGATCCGATGTTCACCTTACAATACATTAGTCAGGTTTATGCTGCAAATTGGTACCCGATAGGCAATGAACGATTAATTCAACAACTAGATGGCCCAACCGTTATCCCGGATGCAAGTTTGTCCCACAGATAAGGAAGACCAAAGTCTACAAGGATACAGAATGAGATGGATTGGGTGGAGTCTCAGCCGTCAAGCAGTCAGTCCCGATGTCGGCATTGCAATCAAGTTGGTCATAATATGCGTACGTGTTCGTTGAGGAATAGGCAGGCTTAAAGTGGACAAGTTATATAATTGTATTGCATTTATGATGACATTGGTGAACTTTTGTGTATTAGTCTTTTTTGATGTATTTTGAGGTTCAGTTTATATTTATTTGTTTTAGACATGCATGAATGCAATGGTCCCCAAATAGTTATGTGTATTGTCATGCTTCTTGGACCAAAAATGGATATAGGGACATTGATGAACTAGGCATAGGGTAGACGGTTAATTGTTGCCAAAAATACTTTCCCCAAGTCACATTTATAAGTAAAAAGAAGTTGGACATCCGTTTGTACATGAACTAAATCGAAATCAGAAACTCATTGTGCTTCTGCAGCTGGTGTAATTGATTACACCATATTGGTGTAATTGATTACATGACATTTTGCACTATGTAATCGATTACGCCACATAGCGTAATCGATTACATAGTGTGAAGATTTATGTAATCGATTACGTTACAGTGACGTAATCGATTACATAGTGCAAAAAATGAAAAAAAAAAAGAGATCTAACCCCTTGTAATCGATTATATAAGGCATGTAATCGATTACAGGGGGCAAATAGGTTAATAGTTTTGCCTTAGTGGCATTTTGATAATTAATTATTTAATTAAAGTGTTTTTCGTACTTTTGCCCTTAGACTTTAGCACACATATTAAGGAATGCAATTAATTTATTAAAATATTAATCAACAACAATAATAAAGCTTTATCCCACTAAATAGAGTCAGCTATATAGATTACACAATGTCATTATGCTTTTCCAAATTTGATCTCAATTCAATGCAGTGTAACATTTATAAAAAAAATATTTTTATAAAAGATGAAATCTGAACCGTTCAGATTTCAATCCAACAGCTGTGATGAAAAAGGGGATAGAAAGTAAATGGAAAGGGAAGAGGATGGGAGCCAAATCCATAAAAATGTGGATCCGGCTCCCATCATCTTCCCTTCTCATCCCCTTCTATCTTCTTCTTTATCTCAGCCGTTAGATTGAAATATAAATAGTTTAGATTTCATCTTTTATAAAAATATTAATAAAATATTAAATTATTAAAAAATATTTTATAAAAGATGAAATCTGAACTGTTCAGATTTCAATCCAACGGCTGTGATGAAGAAGGAGATAAAAAGTAAATGGAAAGGGAAGATGATGGGAGCCAAATCCTATAAATGTACAATACAAAAAATATCATTGAATGCTGCATTAAACTTTTAATACGAGTAGGACATATACATTTTTTTAAAAAAAAAATCTATATTTTGAAAGGAGATAGTAGTAAATTATGTATAAAACATTGTCATTAGACAGACATAAAAAATCCAGGTATACAAGGCATCTATTGAAGAATCGGTTTTGGAAAAATATCAAATACCTCAAGATAATCCGATATGTACGCATGCATTAGTTAATTATAAAACATTCTCTTCTATCGCATGTCTTTTTTCAAGAATGAACTTAAATCAGTTATTAGCATGGAAAAAAACAACTGATTTCCAGTGGTATATACTTTATTCTTCAGTCTATATCGCATTTTATAATTTTTTTTGGGGCATGGCTAGTCTTAGAACACATCGCTACCAGACGTCCCATATTAGCCTTATATTTTGGAAATCCCTTGAACCGATGGTTTATCGACGAGCAACAAAGAAACACCCATAGAGAATAAACTATGAATGTTCTGAATATTTCAATATTAAAAATGACATATCAAAATTAAAAACTCATCTGAAAATACTTCACGTTTAATCTATCAGGACTCAATAAACTAAATCAAACAATAATATCAGAAGTAGACAGGGTGATATTACTGTCATGTGATATTATCTAGCTATCTCATCTTTTTACATGTATAGATAGTGCTCCTCATCAATTTATCAAAAAATAGCATGTCTTGTTGAGAAATACTACACCTTCCAACTATAACAAAGCATTTTAAGATGAAAGAGATAAACTCTAGGCCTTACAAAAGTAGACAGGGCCACGCTTTTCAGAACAAATCGTCCTTCATAGAGTCACTATATATTTAAGAAGAAACTGCATTTCCTTATTTCTAATCTGGGCTAATGGTTATCTTTTGATCTTTAACTCCTCAACCAAGAAACTACGCTGGCAATGTAATTACACATATCTCCTTTGTTGAGGACAGCGTAATAGCAAATATGTCAGTGCTCATGTCATGAATTTGTCGCTGAGCGATGAACGCCAACCAGCTTCAATCCCTTGTTTACATCTTCACAATTCATAATATGAGGAAAAAGGGAAGTAAATTTCACAATTCTATTGGCCTTACAATCATGTTTAGGTGGATAATGCAGACAAGGTTCCTGTTGGAAATTGGAGATTGGAGATGATAAAAGAACAATATTTCTATTATAAATTCGAATACAACAAGACTCTAAATTTTTAAAGCACAACAGCTATCCTATATTTCTCTCACAAAATAATTTCTCTTCTCTCAAAGTGCTTCGGCACTCTCTCTATTTTTTTCTCTCAACTCTCTCTTTTCTCTCTTTCGGATACACCTACTAAAAACTAAAACTGATATGAAAATACATTGCAAACACACACATATTTATACTGGTCATTGCCGTCTCAGATTTGCAACATGTACTGTGCCGACTTTGTTTTTTTTTATTCCGCCAACACTGCAGATTCTTTCTTGTAACTTGTTGATTTAATTAATGTTGCCACCGCCCACATTGACGTGCTGATTCCTTTTCTTTGTAACAGTACAATTGAATCTATAATATTTAATTAATGGAGCCATCAGCCACAATTGTTGACCATTTGCTTCAAGGAATTGCTTTGCCTCTGATGCACTTGACAACTCAAGCTTTTATATCCATTTGACAACTTCTGCTCCTTAATTATTCGCATGACTCCTCTGCTCCACTACTCAATTTGTTTGACAGCTTTTGCAATATTCTTTGACAGCTATATTAAAAAACTGGCGGTAGATCTCTTAATAAAGACACAAAATTGAGTTTAATATTCTATCACTCCCCCTTAAACTCGATTTTGCATACCAATCATATATTTGAACTTGTTGAATGTATCCGTCTTCAGTGGCTTTGTAAAGATATCTGCAAGTTGTTCTGCAATAGATTAACTCCACCACTTTATTTCTGACTTGCTCCCGAATAAAATGATATTTGGTGTCAATGTGCTTGCTTCGGTTGTGAGAGACTGGATTTTTTGCTAGCGAAATTGCTGACTTGTTGTCCACATATATGGTGGTTGAACCTTCTTGTTCACAACGTAGCTCTTTCAAAATATTCTTTAGCCATATTGCTTGACACGTACATGCTGCAGCGACGATGTATTCAGCTTCACATGATGAAAGTGCAACTGTCTGTTGTTTCTTTGATGACCATGAAAATATTGCTGAGCCAATGTGAAATGCATATCCTGAAGTACTCTTCCGATCATCTACATCTCCACCATAATCACTATCTGAATAGCCAATCAACCTTGAATCCTGGGATTGCGTATAGAATAGTCCATGATTGATGGTTCCTTTGATGTATCTCAAAATTCTCTTTGCCGCATGGAAATGATCTTCTTTTGGCTGCTCCATGTATCTGCTAATCAAACCAACTGCATACATAATATCTGGTCTAGTGAAAGTTAAGTACCTCAGGCTTCCGACCAGGCTCTTGTATAGTGTTGGATTTACTGGTTTTCTGGTTGAGTGAGCTGTCAACTTCGTTCCTTTTTCTATTGGTGTTGACATAGGCTTGCAATCTTTCATTCTGAACCTGCTCAATATCTCGTGGGTATATTTCTTTTGTGACATGAATATTCCTTCCTCTCTTTGTTCCACTTCAACTCCAAGAAAATAAGATATTTCTCTAATATCTGTCATTTCAAACTCTCTAGTCATAGCTTTTTTAAACTCAACAAACATACCTGGATTATTTCCTGTGAAGATCATATCATCCACATATAGGCACACGATCATTATATCTCCATCTTCATTCCTTTTTGTGTATAAGGCATGCTCGTACGGACTCTTCACAAATCCATTCTTCTGGAAGTATTCATCTATTCTTGTGTTCCATGTTCTTGGAGCTTGCTTCAATCCATATAGTGCCTTCTTCAATCGGTAAACTTTGTCTTCTTCTCCTTCTATTACATATCCTGGTGACTGTTCAATATAGACCTCTTCCTTTAAGTAGCAATTAAGGAAAGCTGACTTCACATCCATCTGGTATATCTTCTATTTGTTTTGTGCTGAAATTGCTGAGAGAAGTCTGATGGTGTCAATCCTTGCAACTGGTGCAAAAAATTCTTCATAGTCAATTCCATATTTCTGCTTGTAGCCTTTAGCCACTAATCTCACCTTGTGCTTCTCCACCTTTCCTTCTTTGTTGGTCTTTGTCATGTACACCCACTTTACTCCAATGGGCTTTTGCTCTTTAGGCATGGTTGTGAGCTCCCACGTGTCATTCCTTTTAATTGCAGCGATTTCATCGTTCATAGCATTCTTCTATGTTTCATCTTTTGCTGCTTCTTCATATGTCACTGGATCACATTCAGCTACCAAACAAAATAAGGAATAATCAAGTGTGGTTTGTATTGGATCTGTAGCATCGTAGATATCACTTAAGCTCCTCATTTTTGCTGTTACTCCCCCTGAATTGCTACTATTGCTACTGCTTCTTGTTGTTGATGGTGTAGATCCAGGAGTTGTTGGATTAGGACTTGGTGGAGGAGTTTGATCATCATCTACTTCAATTGTTTGATCTTTTGAATCAATGTCATCTTTGAAGAATAAGCCTTCCACTCCTTTTTCTTCATCACTCCATTTCCAGTAATCCGCTTCATCGAACTCTACGTCTCTTGAGACAATCACCTTTTTGATTACAGGATTATACAGTCTGTAGGCTTTACTCCGATGCTCGTAGCCAATGAAAATGCATTTTTCTCCTTTGTCATCTAACTTCTTTCTCTTCTGATCTGGAATATGAGCATATGCTATGCAACCAAAGACTCTTAGATAGCTTACGCCTGGCTTCTTACCACTCCATGCCTCATTTGGTGTTTTGAACCTGACACTTTTTGTTGGACATCGATTTAATAGATAGGCAGCACACTGGACAGCTTCTGCCCAAAAATTTCTTGGCATATGCTTTCCTTTAATCATGCTCCTTGCCATATCAAGAATTGTACGATTTTTTCTTTCTGCAATTCCATTTTGTTGTGGCGTGTAGGCAGCTGTCAGTTGATGAATTATTCCATGTTCTCGGCAAAATGCCTCGAACAATCTGGAAGTATATTCTCCTCCCCTATATGTTTTGAGCACCTTTAAATGTTGACTACTTTGCTTTTCTGCCATCGCCTTAAACTCCTTGAATTTATCAAGAGCTTCGGACTTTTCTTTGAGGATATAAACCCAAGCTTTTCTGCTGAAATCATCAATAAATGTGATATAGTACCTATTTCCTCCAAGTGATGGAATGTCGAATGGACCAGCTATATCTGAGTGAACTAGTTGCAGTGGTCTTTTTGCTCTCTATGACTTGCCAACTTCAAATTTCTGTCTGTGTTGCTTTCCTCGCATGCATCCTTCACACGGTTGATCTAGATGATTTATTGTTGGCAATCCATTCACCATCTTTTCTTTTGATAACAACTTTAGGCCAGTGAATCCGAGATGACCTAATCTGAGATGCCACAACCATGAACTATCTTCAATGATGGACTTCATATATTTGATTCCATCCGTCTGTATATTCAACTTGAATAGACGATTGCTTGTCATTTCAACTTTCGCGATCAATTCTCCTTTCTGATTTCTCATGACGAGAGAGCTACCCTTCAAATGTATATCATATCCTTTTTCCAATAGTTGACCGAGACTGAGGAGATTGCTCTTTAAAGATGGTACATAATAGACATCTGAAATGTATCTTCTATCTCCATTCTTTGTAAATATCATGATATTCCCCTTGCCTTTGACTGAGACTTTTGATGAATCTCCGAATGTGACTTTTCCTTGAGCTTCTCCGTTCAGCTCTGTGAATAACTCCTTTTTGCCACACATGTGATTGCTTGCTCTAGTATCAAGGTACCATACATCTTTTCCACTATCTTCTTCACCTTTGTAAGTGAACAAGATGGCTGGTTCATCAATTTTTTCTTCATCTGCTGTATAATGACTTCTCCCTTCAACTTTAGCAGCATCTCTGCACTCATAACTGAGATGACCAAATCTATTACAATTATAACATTGTAATTGGGATTTGTCACTCCTTTGTTGATATCTGCCTCCTCCTCTTGCTGAGAATCCTTGACTTTGGCTTCGGCCACGACCTCAAGTATATGATCCTCGTCCACGTTCATATACTGTTGTATAAGTTTCAAATCTGCCATTTGATCGGCCATATCCACCGCGTCCACCACGTCCACCTCGAGCATTGAAGCTACCTCGGGTGTTATATCCACCACGATTTCCTCTGCCGCATCCACAGTTGCTACTGTTGGCTTGAGTTTCATTCAAAGATAATTTGCTTTGCAAAGCTTGCTCCACATTGCTAGAGCCTTCATTTAGATTCATTCTCTGCCCGTGATCTTGAAGAGAACCTACAAGCTCGTCAATGGACATAACTGACAAGTCTTTGGCTTCTTCAATGGCAGTGACAATGTAGTCAAATTTCCTTGTTAATGACCGCATAATTTTCTCCATTATTCTGACATCATCTAACGTCTCTCCATTTCTTTTCATTTCTTTGGCCACCTTTTGCACTCGTGAGAAATAATCTGTAACTGGCTCCGCAGTCTGCATCTTCAAATTCTCAAATTCAGCTCTAAGGGATTGCAATCGTACACTTTTGGCTTTGTCTACTCCTTCACAAGTTTTTTGTAATATCTCCCATGATGCATTGGAAGATTTTGCATCTGATATTTTCTCAAAGGTTGATTCATCAACACCTTGAAAAATCAAGAACAAAGTTTTCTTGTCCTTCTTCCGGGACTCCTTGAGCATCTTTCTCTGAGCGTCTGTCATAGCTGTTTCAGCGGCTGCATTAGCGGGCTCCGTGTATCCATCCTCCACAAGGTCCCATATATCTTGGGAACCTAGTAACGTCTTCATCTGAATGCTCCAATTTCCATAATTGCCTTTTGATAATTTTAGAATTTGTGGTTGCACCATCTTCGCCATCTTATCGAACGTGGCTCTAATACCACTTGTTGGAAATTGGAGATTGGAGATGATAAAAGAACAATATTTCTATTATAAATTCGAATACAACAAGACTCTAAATTTTTAAAGCACAACAGCTATCCTATATTTCTCTCACAAAATAATTTCTCTTCTCTCAAAGTGCTTCGGCACTCTCTCTATTTTTTTCTCTCAACTCTCTCTTTTCTCTCTTTCGGATACACCTACTAAAAACTAAAACTGATATGAAAATACATTGCAAACACACACATATTTATACTGGTCATTGCCGTCTCAGATTTGCAACATGTACTGTGCCGACTTTGTTTTTTTTATTCCGCCAACACTGCAGATTCTTTCTTGTAACTTGTTGATTTAATTAATGTTGCCACCGCCCACATTGACGTGCTGATTCCTTTTCTTTGTAACAGTACAATTGAATCTATAATATTTAATTAATGGAGCCATCAGCCACAATTGTTGACCATTTGCTTCAAGGAATTGCTTTGCCTCTGATGCACTTGACAACTCAAGCTTTTATATCCATTTGACAACTTCTGCTCCTTAATTATTCGCATGACTCCTCTGCTCCACTTTTAATTTGTTTGACAGCTTTTGCAATATTCTTTGACAGCTATATTAAAAAACTGGCGGTGGATCTCTTGATAAAGACACAAAATTGAGTTTAATATTCTATCAGTTCCATGGATACAGCTTGTAGGCATGGTGGATCAGGGATCCGTTCACCATATGCTCTCTGAAGAATCCATAGCTTCAAAACCCAAGACTTTGCGCCACATACCCAAAAGTAGACTTGGGGCTGGTGATCAATGCATTACACAAACTCAGCAAATAGATTTCAGTCCATGCCTTGATGTTATGTGAATTATCGTTCGACTTTTGATGCCCTTCATGACTTGGTTGATAAACTCTTACAACTTCCCCAGTCACAATTGTGTTTCTCAAATACATAGCCCTTAGCTTATCACTGTATTGTGAGTATAAAGAGGCAACTAGAACGGCTTTTGAGGTGTTATTCTTCGATGGAGATGTCACTGACTTATGATGGCCCAGCTGAGGCAGCAGGTCATGCTTGAAGGCACAAGCTAATATCTCACCAGTGATGGTTTCATGTGGAACTCGATGAGTATTATATATTCTTACTTGGAGGCCAATCTGTCATTTTCCTTGGCCAAGTGAGCTTTATAGAACCTGCTAATAGCATCCCACACCTCATTTGAAGGGTGAAAAACGTAGCACCCTAGATGGGGGAAAACAATGTCTTTTTCGGGGAACATTTTACTCAGCTCTTGCCCAAAAGATGGAATCATGAAAAGAGAAGGGGAAAAATATTGATCTGACTTCAAAATCAATACAGGAACTTTCTGGAGAAGACTCTGGCTATGATCACAATGGAAAAAGTTATTATGACCATCATGGGTGTGTTGTAGATTAAGAATCAGAACCGATGGCCAATACACATTCGAATAATGTGTCCTGTTTAGTAAGCTTTCATAGGTTTCGATATTTTTTTGGTCTTTGCAGTAAGGGAAATTCTGAGGCATTAACCATGATGAGTTGGGAAATGGCTCATAAAAGAGACCGACCATATCAGACCCAAATCTGACAAGTAGAACTTGATCTGTGAGTATAGCATAAACAAATGCCGCAACCAATGTTATCATCCTGTTCCCCAAGCCATTGGCAGCTGCTCAAACAAGGTATTTGCACTTCGTAGCTGCAGTATTTTTGCTAGAATTTGTGCCCATTTTCAAGATTTGTCAAAGGATTTGGTAAGGGGTCCCCATCTTCTATGAAGCTTTTCATAGTTGCGCACAGCTTGGATATCAGATATGATGAGGGTTTATGAGGGGATGTCTTGCGATATAAATAAGATTGATACCTACTTAGGCATGATCCTTCATCAAAAGTTGGCGCTAGAAGTTCATTGAGGAGTTTATCATTGGTAACAGTGTCAGATAGATATGAATCATTATTCAAATTTGCAATTATTTGATTCTTCTGATCTGCAAGTACGAGAAAAAGAGAAGTTGCAGATATTTGCAAGAAGATAAAGAAAAGCCTATACAAATTAGCAATTCTCTCAGTGATTTCGCAAAAAGTTTCAATCGCAATGAAGTTTCAATAAAGTTATTGCAGATCATGCTCAATAAAACATAATGAATATAGACATATTTTATGCTTGTTTTACCAAAACCAAAGGTAAGTTGGTAATTATCCAAATAATAATAGCAAATTATCTCAGGTATTCAAAGTCCAAATTGTGCCAAGAATAACAGCTATAATTCTCCAAGTCATAATAGCATCTGACGTTTTATGTACTAAAAAATTGACTAGGAATGACGCATTGGAAAATTAAGCCATAAACAATGGTCATACCAGCATCCGAGGTTGTCTTTTTGGGGATGCTTTCTTCTGAGGCCCGTAAAACATCACGAGCCTTTTCTTCCAAAACATTATCCTTGGCTGTTCGACGCGCAGGTTAAATAGTTAAAGACAGCACATCAGAATCAGATATATAGTAAATTTGAATAAACGACTACGGACATATGATTGAGAAAACAAGGATGCCATACATGATAGAAATAGAATACAAACAATGGCCTTACCTACCTCTGATCCTGTAACATTCTGGCCTTTTTCTCCCATGGCTTGAGGGGTTACAGTTAAACTAACATCTTCACCTTCCTTTAAGACAATAGTAGAAACGTTCTGGGCTCTTTCATCTAGCACGTCGGTTTTCGACGATTCCTCAACAAGAAGAGGTAGTGAATTATGGTTTATCAGAGTAACCATGACTAAAATGGGGAAAGCAATGAAACCGACAACCAAGAATGTTCTGAATCCCTTGAATGTATTTGACTTTGTCTTATCCATTGTGGCTTCGAAAAATTTCCACAGAACTGCTAAGACAACAGCTCAAATTCAATGGCAGTAGCCAACGCCCGACACCTTCAATGAGTAAGGTGCAGGTAGCTTCAGATATCAAATTAGTCTCCTAGAAATGTAACAAATAAAATTAATTACCTAGAATGTGCACAATATTATAGCAGTTTAAATATTGTAGGTTATGAAAAGATAAGGTGATCTTTATTTGGTAGTTACTCTCGCAGATTACATTTCCACCATGATAAAAGTTTCACAAAGAGACCAAATGCGATCGAAAGCTCAAAATTAAACAGTTTCTTCTCAAACAAGAGAAAAACAGGGAAGAAATGTAAGTACCCACATTTTCACCGGAAGACCTCGTGCTACAAATGCGCAATCTTCTTGAAGGTTCACCAGAGAAAGCTGCAGCTCTACCGACACAACCAGACACGTCGATTGACTTGCTGTACAGTGTAGATCCTCAAGTTTCCCTAAGGGCCCGTTTGTTACACGGATTTGAGAAGAGGGAATGGGAACTTGGCATGCTTCCCACAGAAAAAACATGTTTGGTGCATCTGGCTTCCTTCAACCTCATTTCCCTCCTAGCGCCAAATTACCTTAAACGTGGGAAAGTCGGATCCCTCAAAATGTGGCAGGATTATGAAATGTTTCCCGGGAGAGTGAAAATGTCGGACAAAAAAGCCCCTGTGAACAGTTGCTCTATTTTAATAGAGTTGTCGAGGCAGTAGCTGGACGAAGAAAGAGCTGACGAAGAGAGCGACACCAGAGGCATTTGGAGGCGCAGAAGTTTGACGCAAAGGCAACTTGAAGGTAAAACAGAGGTAACTTACAATGGGTCTGCATTGTGTGAATGTTTTAGCTGTGTCTCAGTAATGGTGGATGACATCCTCTTTACTTCGATGCTGTGATTGTATGTATGTGAGTTATGCTTTCTCTATGAAATGTGTGATGGACATAGGCAGCTGGAAAACATGCTTGTCTTGTTGTTTGTAGAAGATAAGTTTTGTGTTTTCCCCCCTTTTAAATGTGTGATGGACATAGTTCGTGTATGCTTGTTTGTAGAATATAAATTTGATATCTTTATATGCAACATGCAAACCACATTTTTCATCCTGTCATATACCACAAGTTCACACAGTTGAAGTATACAAAGGGAACGTTATGTTAGTGAGAGGCATGTGTGTTTTGTTGCTTTTAAATTGCTGATGTAAGATAAGTGGTTGGGGTGACAATGACATATGTTTGAATATAAATAGTTAATAATTGTTTGTAAAGAGGAGTCATAGATTATAAAGGCCAAGAAATCGATGTGGGAAAAAATTGTGTAGGTATAGAGCCAAAGTCACGGAAAATGGTTGCAATGTTGGCGGGGTGCTTAGCTATGCTTCTAGCAATGAGGAGGATGATTGTGACAATGATAGTAGCAATGGGAGCAAGTAGACCAAGGCACTTACCGGATAGGTCATTTAGATTAGATTTCCATGCCAAGAGAGCAAATTTAAGGGCTATGATATATAGTAGTGACACCACTTGCTTCAACCAAATTAGGATGTATTGGGGAACGTTTGATAAATTGTGTCACATGTTAGACACAATTGGTGGTTTGAAAGCAACTAAACCCATGTTAGTTGTGAAAAGCGGAGCAAATCACCAAGAGGGGGGTGAATTGGGGATTTAAAAATTTTCTTGACAATACTCTGAAAAGTATGCGCTAGAACAGGGATGAACAGAGGTTAGAAGAGGAAAGCAAGACACAGCAAGATTTATACTGGTTCGGTCTAACTCCTTGACCTACGTCCAGTCCCCAGACTCTCTGAGATTTCCACTATCACTCACAATCAGTTACACACTCTGTATTTGAAGTTATCCTCTCACTAGGATACACTTCCCCTTACAAGTTGTAAACTGATATTCCCAATCTCCAAGTCCCCAGACTTGATATTCTTACAAAGAAATGATTTTAACAACAAAATACACTCTCACTAAGTGTAGATAATGATAATCACTGAAGTACAGATTTCTCTTGAAAATATTTCACAGAAAAACTGAAATGCTAATTGTAATCTTGTATGCTTGAGCTTCTCTATCATTCCTGCGTTTCTGAGCTTCCTTTTATACTTGAGGAAGTTCATTTGAATGTTCCATATCAGAATATAGCTGTTAGAGCTCCACTGGAAATTTGACGTTGGAAGTCCACCATGAACTTGACCGTTTGAGCGTTTGTGGATTCCATGTTTTTTGGTTCAGTATTGTCTGTTACTTTCTTATCCTTCAGAGTATTTAATCTTGAAGATAATATTAAACATCTTTTATCAGAATGGGCAGCAGAAGGAATGTCCATAATTATTTAATCCAAGTTGTAAAAATATTCCCGACAAGTGCTCTGCAACTCCATACTGTATTTTCACTTTCCAGCTCAGCAACTTGAACTCTGAGATTTCTGCTTCAAAACTCAACTGAATATTATTGAATCAAACGGTTAATCATAGATAAGTATAATAATGAATGGAAACAATGATTATCCAAGTAATCAACATGGTTTGGATCAAGATTTCTGACGTTTCTCAGATATGTTACTGCAGTGAAGTAATACTGACTGGAGTAGTTCAGCCTATCGTAGCGTCTGTGAACTTTCTGTAGGTGTCCTTACTGGAGTCATCTTGAGGTTACTGGAGTCATATCATGTCTTTTTGTTGCTATGACTGGAGTATCAATAGCCTACTGGAGTATCCTCAATGTTTACATTGATTCTGTCTCAGAGTTACTGGAGTAAAAACCAATTCACTAAAGTAACTAAATCAGGTGTCGCTTCTGTCTTTAGTTTGACTAGAGTAGAGTATAAGTTACTGGAGCTAACTTGCTTTTATAACACAGGTGTAACTGGAGTAGCTACTTGATTACTGAAGTAACACAGCTTTCTTTTGCTTCTGTTTACAATATTACTGTAGTGAAGTCTTTGTTACTTGAGTAACTGAGAGTCACTTCGTTTCTGTCTGAAAAATGACTGGAGTAGTGGTATTGTTACTGGAGTAACATCTTGTTCATTTTGCTTCTGTATGTGATCTTACTGGAGTAACTACTGGAGTAATATCGGGCTGAGACTTCTGGAAGTGTCTGTCAGTGAAGACCTACTGGAGTACATAAGTGACAACTCCAGTGACGTTACTGGAATAACGCAAATACTACTGGAGTAACTTGATTTGCACAAGAGAGGCTATCGGGTTTGTCTTTGAAAGCTACTAAAAAACAACTGGAGCACAGAGACTTACTGTAGTATATTAGTGACTACTACAGTAACGTTACTGGAGTAAAAAAAAACATTGCTGGAGTAATATGAATACAGAACCATTTTATAGGTCGCTTTATGACTCATTTACTGGAGTAACTTTCGATGCTACTGGAGTAATGTGACTATGAAAACCTTTTGAGCCAACACATGTTACTGGAGTAATGAAAGACTACTGGAGTAGAACGTTTTGAAATACAAACACACTACTGGAGTAACAGACACATTACTGGAGTAAGTTTTCACTGAAATGCAATTTTAACAAGGCAACTTACTGGAGTAGATCGAGACTTACTGGAGTAATATTAGTTGAAAAACAGTGATGTTACTGGAGTAATATAAACGTTACTGGAGTAATGATTTTCTGAAAAAAAAACTTAGTAAATGTATGAAATCCTATTCTTTTAATATACAATTGTTAAGTTATCATCAAAACACATAGAGAACTAACAAGTTGATGAGTAAGTGACAATGTTCCTTCACATCTTGGGGCATCATGTGAAGAATAGAGTTATCCAGTTTCAGTTTGGAAGGTCGGGTGAGACAATTAGCAGATATTTTAGACTGGTGCTCAATGCGACAATTAGACTACAATCACATCTTCTAAAGAAACCAGTGCCCATTCCGGAAGAGTCAAATGATCCTCGGTGGAAGTGGTTTAAGGTATGTACAATGTCTTATTGTATAAGTGGTTTAATGGAGTATATTTCAACAAATTTTGGTTTTACATACTTGGGTACAATGTGTTTGTGTATGCAGGGGTGCCTTGGTGCATTAGATGGTACGCACATACGTGTGCAAGTCCCTATAGAACATAAAGGAAGGTATCGAAATAGGAAAGGAGAAATAACAACCAATGTGCTTGGTGTTTGTTCACCGGATGGCCAATTCATTTATGTGTTGCCCGGGTGGGAAGGGTCAGCGGCGGATGGGAGGGTGTTGAGGGATGCCATCAGAAGACCTCACGGCTTACAAGTACCTCAAGGTTTGCATAATACTTGGTTATAAATGAGGCACTTTGTTTTGCTGAACATCAAGTTATACGAAAAACCAATTAATCCATTTGGTGTGTGCGTTCAGGCAACTTCTATTTGGTTGATGTGGGGTACATGAATTGCCAGGGTTTCTTGGCCCTATACAGAGGGCAAAGGTACCACCTAAATGAGTGGAGACAAGGACATCAACCCCAAACTGCTCGCGAGTGCTTCAATATGCGACATGCAGCTGCCCGGAATGTCATAGAAAGGTGTTTTGGCATCATAAAGTTGCGTTGGGCAATCTTGAGGAGTGCATCTTATTACCCGGTTAAGATCCAAAACAGATACATCGTTGCATGCTGCTTGCTGCATAATCTGATTCGTCGTGAAAATGTTCAAGATCCCCTTGATGAGCATCTAGATTCCCTTGATGTTACGAATGCTTCAATGACAACACACCGATAATGCTCATGGAGACGAATGATGTTTGGAATAATTTTCGAGAGCAAGTTGCAAATGACATATTCAATGCATTTGTGGTTGATAAGGATAACTGATGATGTATCAAACAATTTATTGCTTCTTAGAGGACAATGCATAGTGTGCATGTTCCAGGACGTGTTTTTTAAGTTCATTGTAATGACTTTTAATGACTTGCTATATGCTTGGATGACCAACTATATATTATGTTGTGGTTTACTTGTTTGTTTCCTATGTCAAAGCTAAGATTACTTAACAAATATTATGTTCACGAGTTATTTTTTAGATGGAGCTGTCTCAACATGCCAGTAAAGAGAAGATGAAGGTGTGGTCAGCAGAGGAGGACAAGGTGCTGGTTGAATCCTTAGTCACTCTCAGGGTTGAGCAGAAGTTCATGGCAGATAATGGGTTCAAGTCTGGATATGCCAATGCACTGCAAACGATGATGGAAGAAAAACTCCCTCAATGTTGAATAAAAGCGACTCCACACATTACATCTAGAATCAAGACCTTGAAACGCCTATGGCAAGCTGCATTTGACATGGTCTATGGCACAAACACGTCTGGTTTTGGTTGGGATCCAGACACGAAATTTGTCACGGCAGAGAAGGAGGTATGGGAAGAGTATATAAAGGTATGTGTTAGCTATTGAGTATTCATTTTGCTTAACTTGACAAATTCATGCACCTCACTTTTTATATACTGACAAACTATATCATACTACAGTTCCATCCAAAAGCATCACACTTTCGCACTAAGTCCTTCCCCAACTTTGATTCATTGTGTATTGTGTGGGGAAAGGACAGGGTTGTTGGTGATCAAGGACAGTCCCCTACTGGAATGGAGGAGGAAGTAAATCTTGAAGATGAGGAACTTCCGGAAACACCCAATAATGTTCCTTGGGAAACTGAATTCGAACAGACAATGCATGACTTTGGTGTCACTCCAACCAATCCTACTGATGCATTTGTTTGTCCAAGGAAAAAGCGATGCCTCAACCACTCTGAGGTAATGGTTGATGTGTTGCAGGAGGCAGTCTCATTGATGGACAAAACAATCGTCACTGTGATGGAAAAACTAGGTAATCAAATGTCCGATCAAGAAAGGCAAGCAGACCTTGATGCGAAGGGAGATGAGCTGTTCATGGAGCTGCTGCATCTTGAGGATCTGACATGGAACGAGAGAAACATAGCTCACATCAAGATATTAGCGTCTGACAAACTACTAAGAGCATTTATGAAGATTCCTCCAATGTTTAAGACAACATGGATCCATACCCTTTTGCATCAGTAGACTATGTAATGTGATTAGATTTGGCCGCTTTTTGCTTTGTTGAATGGCCATGTATTATGCAGATGTGTCAAAACTTTTTGGGACACAAGGCTGCTTTTTGTAGGTAAAGGACTGCAAAATGTGGACCATGTTCAGCTACTGGTTCGTTTTCAGTTGCAACATGGGATACAATTTGTGTCTTTTCACCATGTTTGTCTGTGGTTGTAAATGTCAAGCCATGTATTTTTTTTGTTATGATCTGATATGGCAGATGTCTATGTAAATTCAGATACACCTATCTTCAGTTTGTGTCCTGTAAATTGAGGAACAACTCTGTTAAACCTTGTTGAAGGCAGTAATGTAAATTGTATGACCTATTGTCTATGTTCCGTTGAATTGGGAATTGAAGATAGTGTATCCTCATTATCTCCATATACTCGAGAGGAAGTTTAAATCAACAAAATTGCTTTGCCTCATAACACTGGATTCTCGAGAATCATAGGCCAATTCTCGAGAATTAGCGAGTTTTATGCACAAAACATGATGTTCATATTGATTCTATTCTCGAGAATTAATTCCAATACTCGAGAACTGTTTAGATCAGGTAGTGTCAGAATAGGCACATTTCCTTGTACATGAACTAACATTCTCGAGAATCTTCTTCTAATTCTCGAGAATTGACTTGTGATATATAATTCATTTTTGCTTCAGGTGAATCCATTCTCGAGAATCAATTTCATATTCTCGAGAATCAACGAGTAATTCATTAGGCAACAAGAGTAACGTTCCTTTGCTTTAGGTGAATTGGAGTAATTCTCAAGAATTGAAGTTGATTCTCGAGAATCAACTTCAATTCTTGAGAATTGCCGTCAATTCTCGAGAATTGATAGTCTTCTCTGCAACTACTTTCATCGTTTTGTGTTGTCTCTCTCTTCCTTCCTTCTCCGTCCTTGTAACATCAGGAATCTAATCATCGTCGCACAAGCAATATTGCATTAACTAGTACTTTACATCTGCACTTTACATCTGCACCTTCTCACCATCTGGGGTCCGACTCTGTTCCATTGCGAAAACAAAAAAAAAACATTGTAGGAGTGGTTTTTCTATTTTTGTTATGGGGGCATTTTAGGAATTTCAACTAACCTTCCCACTTAACCAACACTCAATTCTTTATACCAAACAAATCATTTTCCCTCAACTTAAGTTCCATTCCTTACTTTACCAAACAGCTCACATTTTAAATTCCTTCTTAATTTTACCTTCCTTTCTTTTCACTTCCTTTCCTTCCTTCAATTTTCCCCGTACCAAACGGGGCCTTATTTTTCTGGGTTTGATGGCAAATGGGATCAAATCAAAGGAGCGTAAAAGAAGAAAGTGTCGGGTTGCGTCATTCTCCCAAAACTGTTCCGCACTGTAAACAATAAAATTATCCTAACAATAGAAAGCCAAAAAAAAAAAAAGTTGTTTGTCTAGAATTTTTTTGGTCAAATGTTTGTTTGGAATAATTATAAGAGAAATGACTTATTTGTAATCTAATTTATCAAGTGAAATGTGATTTATATTTATATTGACTTATTTATAATCTGAATTATGGAAAAGTATTGTGAAATATAATTTAAATTTAGATTGATAGTAATATAAGTCGTTTTTATGAAATCGTGACTTATTTAAAATAACGATAACAAAAATGATTTTTAAGATAATTATAAAAGAAAAATTAAAATTAAAATTGCTAACTTAAAATATTTTGCAAATACTATAATCCATAAATATTACATCAATATCAGATGGATCCCATATAATTTGATCAATAACTGTATAATATTACATAATTTGGTAGCGGAAAATAAATCCTCTTTAATTCTCTCCTAGACATCATCACTTGAGATATCAATATGATTGATTTTATGTAGTATTTTGGGCATAAATTAAAATTTTAAAAAAGCCAGAATTAAAGAGCCAAGAATCACCGTTTTGAGGGACAGATGTTTTCACTCTCGGAATCATGGATAGCTGGTTTTGAAAGGAGGCGGGTTCACTGTTGACATATTCATTCATCAAAAGCAGAGCACCATCATTGAGAACCAAAGAGAGTTGAGGGCAAACTGTTGGGTGGCTTTTAGAGTTTTCTTCTTCAACCATCGAAGGCCACCGGCGTGAGAATGGTAAGAACTCCGGTATGTCATCTCTTTCCTCTGTTTCTTCTATTTTGTGATTTTCACATAGAAAGAGAGAGTGAGAAAGACGGATCTGAAAGGATGAGGAGGTTGGGTCTTTTTTGAAGACAGAACATGAGTTGAGCCAAGGAGGAGTGGTTTTTCCGATTGAGAGGAAGGGATGAGGCTCTGTGACATCGTTATTCTTCTTCTTCCTTGAGAACGCGATTCCAAATGATGAAATGAAAGGCCTATTAAAAAGTCCAAAAATCCGATTGGCCTTCAAAACGCGTTCAAAAAGTTCAAATTTCACTTTTCAGATTTTTTTTTTTAAAAGTCAACGTACATATTCAACAACAAAATTTTAGTCATTAACGTTAGACACAAATAAGTTGCAAGGGCGAAAAATATACATAATGAATTAAAAATGAAGCAATACAATAAGCCCGTTAACTTGGTCCCGTGGGACTATTAAGAAAAAAGAAGTTTGAATTGAAGTGAAGTTGTGGCAGACATGCAAATGCTCATGCGGCGGACATATGTAAGGGGCTGGGGCAATTTCCTTGTCTTTTACCCTGTTCGGACAATTATTCATGTTAATGTTTTTTCTAACAAAATAAAAACGTGTTTATGTGGAAATAAGGAAAAGCATTGAGAGTCCCAGAACCCATTAGAAATTTGAGATCCATTACGTTATCTTAAAGTTTTATTAGTTTTTTTTTCAAACTTTATTATTAAATTTGAACCTTAACAAAAAAAAAAAAACTTCAAACACTTTAAACATGAAAGTAAAACAAAAAAATTGTCTAATTATAACATATATTATGTATCATTAGGTTATATGTCAATTTATAAGTTACACATATTAAAACCTTTATTTATATTACAAATGAATAAATGGATATTATCAGAATATGGGAATACCAATAACAAATAAAAAATATCATATTAATTTCATTTGGGAAGTTACATATAACCTTAAAATTAAATAGGTGCTTGACTTTTTAATGATAGA
Source organism: Acacia confusa (assembly GCA_037074495.1). Classification (NCBI taxonomy): domain Eukaryota; kingdom Viridiplantae; phylum Streptophyta; class Magnoliopsida; order Fabales; family Fabaceae; genus Acacia; species Acacia confusa. The sequence continues at coordinate 26,942,029 of CM073510.1, forward strand.
AACGTACGTACAAGACAGCTCATGGGCATGAGAGGGTGTTTTTGTCAATATGTGTTGGATTCAGAGAAATGAAATGGATTATTAATAATACAAAGGGAAAACATTTTTTCATGTTGTAGGAAAATCATTTTCTCATGTTACACACATATGAAATGATAGGACTCACATATACATATATGGATTAATATATAGCAAGTTTTTTTTTTATGTGTGTGTAGGAAACTTTTTTTTCTCATGTAACATGAGAAAACCGAAACCCTAATACAAATGAATATGAGTAAGTAATATTTGTGAGGAATTCTTTGTTAGTCTATTTGCAAGCAAGCAAAAATGATACTCCCTCCGGTCCTAATTATAGGATAATATTTGGAAGTTGGTTTTGGTTCTAATTATAGGACAAAATTTAAATTTTTGTCAATTTTTTTTTTCTAAAACACCCCTATTTTATTTTCTCAAGTGTGTTTGATTTTTGGTAAGTATATGCATTTAAGTGCATAGAATTTTCTAATCAATAAAACTCTTAAATTATTGGATTTTAATTTATGTATCGATAAGTTGACGTTAATTTACCAATATGCGCGCGCGCACATACACACACTATATAAGTATGTGTTGTGTTTATGTATATACGTGTGTGTCTGTATGTGTGTGTACACGCCCCCCGCGCGCGCGCGCACACACACACACATATATATATATATTTGTGTGTGTATTTATGCATTTATGTGTGTGGATGTGCTTACATTGTGTGTGTGTGTTGGGGGGGATGTGGGGTTTGTATTTGTGTGTGTTTTTATGGGGGGTGTGTGTGTGTGCATATATATATATATATATATATATATATATATATATATATATATATATATATATCTGTGTGTGTGTACACACACACATATGTATATATAGCAAGATCATCAATTAGAAAGCATGGAAATGGGGATTTTAGGTTAGGGAGGTATGTTAATGTCATTAAAAATTTATATAAGGGTATTTTAGGAAAATGAGTAAAATTAACTAATTTAACTTCTCTCCTTAATCTTTCCAAAATCAGTTAAATATGTCTTATGATTAGGACCGGATAACTAATTTAACTTCTCTCCTTAATCTTTCCAAAATCAGTTAAATATATCTTATGATTAGAACCGGAGGGAGTAGGCATGTGTTCTGTTGTAGAATAAAATATATTGAACTTGACTTAGGAACGATGCCTGAGGCTTACGTACCCATGAGAGAGATCAAAATTCACGTAGTGATATAGATAGGCGTTCAGCCAAAGGAGAGTGAGGGTGTGTGCTTTGTGTAGGCAGAATAGTAAAGATGTCGAGTCTAGAGTCTGTGTACCTTGTAGGTTAATCTCCTATTTATAGAGATTACCTTAGGGTTAGGGTTTGGACTTGTGGGCCTCTTATGCCTCTAAGCCCAAACGTTGTGCCATCACCTCTTTGTCATAGTGGTTGCCTCTTGTTGGGCCATACATTGGATGGGCCCAATATTTGAATCCATAACAGTTGCCCCCCAGCCCGATACTTCAGGTCTCTGGGTTGCCGGGATGTACTGATTGTCTTGCTTTTATAGCAATTTTCCTGGGATAATTACCCAGTCTATGTTCCTACATTTAACAATATGTAAAATCACAATTAATGGAAAATACTTACTGTTGCGCATTTCAAATACTTGTCAAAATTTGATTTCCGTTCCGGTTTGCATTAACTCTGGTTATTGATAATCATGCTTTTCCACTAACAATTCGTTGCCTACTCTGTTGCCCCTCAGCCCGATAGTTCAGGTCTCTGAACTGCCAAGATGTGTTGATTTTCCAAGCCGAACCAGGTGTTCATGATTGTTGGGATTCTTTACGTGTTGACCAAAGATTCCGGGTTCATATTCTTTAACACCGAGATTTTGGGTTAATATTCTTCAACCCTGAGATTCTAGGTTTATATACTCTAAGCCTGAGATTCCAGGTTGCGTTGACTATTTAATCTGGATCTCATGTTTGAGTTGTTTAGCTTCTATCCGAGTTTTGATCAACTTCGGATTTACTTGAGTTTCAATTGAATTGCCCCCATATGTGAAATCCAGGTTAATTTGCCTTGAAGCTTTCTACACCAAATATCCGGGTTTCCGGTTTTGCTTGTCTTTTATTCTTTCCTCATTCTTGCTTGCCTTGATCTTGGTTATTGATAATAGTTTTTTTTACTAATAATATTCAAAAAACCAAGATAACATTTGAAAATTCATGTACACCATAAGGGCTTTCATTTCCTCTTCTCATATTTTCATAGCAACTTTACAGCTGTCCACATTCTGTTGCCCACCCAGTCCGGTAGTTCAGGTCTCTGGGCTGCCCGGGTGTATTGATTTTTTAACCCAGATCTCATGTCCGAGTTGTATCTTCATTTCAACAATAAGTTGATTATATGAACTCAAACATATGTTCAGAGTTCTATTCAATGACTTGGCCAGAGTCAAGATATTTACGCAATCTGCTAGATATTAGACTGATATTATTAATTAGGCATTCTCAATATTTGTGCATATTTTATTTAATCTGTTACATTATATTCTAGTATTCCAGAATTCAATCCGGAGTAAAGGTAATCAATCACATATTCAAACTCAGTTTTTAACCAACGTTTTAAACATTTCGACCTGATCAAGATTAGCATGATGGTTCACTTCTTTACCCCAGAATAAAAAGGTGTGATGCATCATAGTTTATCCGGGGTCCCTTTAAGGAGCACGGATTTAACTGTATAATTTTTAGTTTATCCGGGGTCTATTTAAGGGGCACAAATTTAACTGTATAATTTCCAGTTTATCCGGGGTCCATTTAAGGAGCACGGATTTAACTATATAATTTTCAGTTTATATAAGGTCCATTTAAGGAGCACGAATTTAACTGTATAATTTTCAGTTTATTCGGAGTACATTTAAGGAGCACGGATTTAACTATTCTTCAAACTCAGTTTTATCGGGTCCCAAATTGATCATGGAAACGCGGATTTAACTGTATAACACCAAGATTTTGAGTTTATGATTTTTCAAAACGGGTTTGTTTACCCATAATTCAATCATTCAAATAGGCTTAACGACATTGCGATCGCAATATGATTTATGAAAACAAGTTTGTTTACCCGAAGTCAATCATTTAAATAGACTTGGCGGCATTGCCGTCGCAATATGATTTCTGAAAACGGGTTTTGTTTACCTAAATTTAATAATTTAAATAGACTTGGCGGCGTTGCCGTCACAACACGAAGCCCAAATTTTAATCGAGTTCCGCCTTCAAAAATTTACACGGAGCCCGGATTTTAACTGGATTCAATTTAACCGGGGTCTGCCTTCAAAATTTTACACGGAACTCATATTTTAACCAGATTTGGTTTAACACGGGTCCACCTTCAAAATTTTACACAGAGCCTGGATTTTAACTAGATTCGGTTTAACTGAGGTCCGCCTTCTAAAATTTACATGGAACCCGATTTTTAACCAGATTCGGTTTAATCAGGTCCGCTCAAAGTGCCAGTTTCACTTGTATTTAAAAAGGAGATTAAATCTTTTGGCACTACTTGGTATTCTTTGCAACCCAACGGCAAGAAGTTCAAGAATAAGGAGTGTAGGGATATTCGTTTAAGCATATATTTGTCTCTCAATAATTCATCCCCGGACTCAAATAGTAGTGGCGATCAAGTACTGAATGCTTGTAATGAATCATCTTCGAGATCTTTCACCAGCAGTTCGTGCTCATCTCCAAAGAGAATTCAAGAAACCACAACCTCTAGGGACGAAAACTCCTCTGATTTAGATTTCCTCAAGTCATTGGCGGATATCTGATTGGTAACTGGGCCGCCAGCATTGGTTGACATTACTGGGTGGGTATTAACCGGAGTTGGTACTTTATTGCCATTGGAAAACATATCAAAAAGCAGAAGGGCGTTCTGCTGTGACAAAGGACTGGCTGGCTGGCTACTAATCTCCAACAGGTACAAGTGTGAGTGAAGTGTCAGCTTTCTGTGAATTATACTCATCACCACTGAGCAAGTCAATACTGGGACCAGCCTGTGCAGGGAGAACTGACCCATTTGATGTTGGGGGTGCAGGAAGTAATAACGGATTCAATGTTTGTGTCCCCGCTTCAGCACTAGAAGCAAATTTCACATCAATTTGCCAGCTAGTATTTCCCGTGTCAACTACAGGCCCGTCTAAATCAGCAAGTGCTCCAGCAAGAGAAGCCTTCAATTTGCTTGGTTGATTTTGATTCAATTTCTCTGATTATTTTCAGCATGAATTCCTAAAGTAATGGCTTCATGCTTGGGCGGTAAACGCTGCAAATCATCATTCAGAGCTAGTCCTTGGCACAACAATGATTTGTCGAAAATTGAGTTAACCAGTTGAACCACTCTCTGTTTATATGTTCGACATTGTTCCACCAAACCAACAATAACGTCCTGCCTAAGCCCTTCTTTGTTACTCGGGTTTAAAGCGGTTAGCATTTTTGCCGGTACATTGATAATACCACGTGCGTTTTGAATTTCTGTCAAACTTAAGGTTGGAAACTCAGGTTCTGCAAAAAAACTTAGTTGTGTCCTGCTTATTATTGCTATCATGGGGTTGATGACGATGAGCTTTCACTAAAGATCTCTGCGCCTCTTCTACAAAGCTTCAGCTTAGAATGTTTTTTGTAACAGCCATGCTTTCCGATAGTAGCGGTTTCTTAATATTCTCTCATGAAGCAACTGGTGTGGCCTCGCCACTGTGATAATCAATTTCTTTCTTTAGTACCCAATAGCTTTGTCTAGCCTAGGGAGGCACAAAAAGCAGCTGATGAAGCGAAAGCTAGTTTTGGGCATATTGATGGAGATCATCTCACCCTCTTGAATGTGTATCATGCTTACAAGCAAAACAATGAGGATCCCTCGTGGTGCTACGATAACTTCATTAATCACAGGGTATTGAAAACAGCTGATACTATTAGACAACAACTAGTGCGCATCATGACTCGGTTCATCCTTAAGTTTTACAGCACCGACTCCAACAGTCGTGGGGGGAAATTGTTCCTTGAGTCAACGGGGGCAAAAGCTCATTGGCCAGATTCACAATCTCAAAAATATGCTCTGGTGGCAACAAGGGCATTAGTAAAGGCTCTATAACCTGCAGATAGTATATCTTTAAGTTTAGAGCAATCTGACAAATTTGAAAGTCCATCTCCTATGTCGATGTCTCTATTTAGAGCATGAAATTCACTATGTAAACCTCTTTGAGGCTGACCATCATCAGTCGTAGCAACCACGTTGCCCTTATTTCCAGATTCATCTGTACGAGTTTCAAGACCATAGGCATTGCAGAAGGATTCCAAGTCAGATTCCTTCATCCTCAAGAGTATTGCAAGGTCGAGCAGAGGATATGCATGAAGTTTGTAGTCACCAAAGTTTATACATGCTAATTCCAGGGCACGAACTTCATTAATATAAGGCTCCACAATGTAGTACTGCATATATGACACTTGAGCTGCAGTGACACACAGGAAATGCTTATAATTGCCTATATGAAAGGATCGCAAAATTCTTCGAGCAAAGCACATTTCTTTGGACTTCAATACTGAAGTTGAAAAAAGGCTGAACCACAGAGAAAGTGAATGCTCCGTTGGTTTGCTGTAAGAACTGAGATAAAGAAGCACATATAACGAACAGAACCTAGCTTCATTTTCAGAGAAACTATTTGAACTTTGAATTGCGTCATACAAACTGAATAGATATGTCGATGTCTTTGTGAGTTGTTCGTGTTGAGATGATGCATTGAAGCAATAATTGCATTGCCCATACAAGAACGAAATTTGTAATGTGATATTAAATGAAACTTCACCATTTTCTCATACATGCTTATAACTCTCTCCTTTACAATAATTTGCATAGTAAGGTCTTGTTTTATCAACCTTGTCATCAGATGGTTGTTTGTATATTCTTCGTGGATATAGTTTTTGCATTATTACTGTTGAGCCTCTCAAAGACAGCTAAATCCCGTAGTTGCTCCCGCTGGATCCTCTCTCTTTCTGGGCACATATAAGAATGTGTTCTAACCAGGGATCCGGAATACGATGCATCCTCATCTCCATATAGCTTTCTAGAATTCAAGTTACGCTCAACATTCGAATTTGAGGCAGAAGCGGCAAACGGATTTCTACTTTCAGAGACGTTCGTAGCTTTGGGGTTTTAGGTGGCATTGGATGGAAAATTCTCGCCATGAAAGATTGTTGGCACTCAAATCACGTTTGGTTATAACCAGAGGGTCTCCCTTGAGCAGACCATTTGGAAGAAATCCTGAAAATCTGTTGTTGCTAAGCTTAAGGACTTGGAGGTCATAGACAAATTCAAATTCAGGCAGTTCTCCAGACAATTGATTGTAGCTAAGATCCAACACCTTTAGTTCTTCAAAAAGTGGCTGCTTGTCTCCACCATCCAACAATCCAATCAGCTGGTTGTGGCTTAGATTCAAATACTTAATGCTTTCAGAGATTCGGGGTAGAAACCTCTGCTGCGGGGAGTTAGAACTCACTAGCATATTATCACTAAAATCAACATAACTGGCACTTAAAAGTATGAATTTAATATCTAGCTGACCCTCAAGCATATTCCCATGCAAGTCAATCTTGTCAAGAGCAGACATCAGATCGAAACCTTTGGGAATCTTTCTAGTGAAGCTGTTATGAGACAAATTAAGAGATACCAAGCTATTCAGCTTAGTCAATAAGGTTAGCAGCGCACCAGAAAAAGAGTTACAGCTCAAGTCCAGAGATTGGATTGATGACATCCTTGCAATTGAGACAGGAATTGAGCCATAGAAATTATTCCCTGCCAATGACGAGCTCTGTAAGCTAGCTAGCTTACCAAATCCCTGTGGCATGGAAAAAGAGAAAAGGTTGTTGGAGACATCTAGAAATTGAAGACTTTTGAAGTCTCCTATGTAATTAGGGAGTGCTCCTGATATGGAATTGTTGGACAAGAAGAGCTTGACAAGTGACAAGCTTTGTGAGACACTCAAGTCTGCCTGGGCAGAGAGACCTAGGTTATCTAGGACTACCCCAGCAACATTACCACCATTACACAGAACTTCATTCCATGAAGATGGGCATCCATTGAAGTCAATGGATTCTCCATTCCCGAAATTGAGGACATAACCAGCAGGGTCATGCTTGATGCCTTTCTTAAATTCCAACAATGCTAAGATGTCCTGAGAAGGAAGCTTCTTCCACTACAACGGGAAAGCGCAATTTTTGTAAAAGCAATCTCAACCTCATGAAAGAAGATTAATGAGCCGTCGAACTCAAATCCATACACGACGTCAAACACTTCTTTACAGTCAAAACAAAAGAAACCAAGATCTTCTTATCTTCACAAATATGAGTGGCAAAGCATATCGCGTGGGAAGTCGTGCAATCAGCTGCCAGTTTGTTTTTGAAACTAGATGACCATCCTGCGGGAAAATTTTGCATCACATCGGTCCTGAGCTTGGGAGTTGGAACGCATCATCTTCTTCTTCTTCTTTAATTCTCGTTGAAATCAAACACCCACCCCCCCCCGGCGATCAGATTCTTTCCAAAAGCAAATGGAAGGCACAGGCTCCAACAAGGTTTTGGATTGAGTTTCCAAAGAATAGGGCTTTCATTAGATTTTTGTTCAGTCGATCAGATTCTTTCCAAAAGCAAATGGAAGACACAGGCTCCAACAAGGTTTTGGATTCCAAAGAATAGGGCTTTCATTAGATTTTTGTTCGGTTGCTTTATCAGATTCTTTCCAAAAGCAAATGGAAGGCACAGGCTCCAACAAGGTTTTGGATTGAGTTTCCAAAGAATAGGGCTTTCATTAGATTTTTGTTCGGTTGCTTTTAGTATTAAGTATTAACCATTATTGGTCACGAGACTCAATGGTCGGCCCTCGGCACCAATGTTCTATTTCATAACAAGATATATAGGACTTGACCTAGGAGTGATGCTTAGGGTCTATGTGTCTATGAGAGGGATCAAAATTTATATAGTTCAATGATATAGATAGGTGTTGAGTTAAAGGGGAGTGGGGGTGTGTGCCCTGTGTAAGCAGAATAGTAAAGAAGCCGAGTTTAGAGTCTGTGTACCTTGTAGGTTAACCTCCTATTTATAGAGATTACCTTAGGGTTAGGGTTTAGACTTATGGACCTCTTATGCCTCTAAACCCAAACGTTGTGTCATCACCTCTTTGTCATATTGGTTGTCTCTTGTTGAGCCATACCTTAGATGGGCCCAATATTTAAATTCGTAACAACATGATTCTTGGTTGTACTCGCAGGGGAACAAAAGAGAAAGACCTTTTTTTTTTTCCTTTGTGGATTCAAAATCAACTTATAGATATGAATTTTAATGTTGAAAATCACAATTTCTCAGTTTGTTTTTCTCCCATAAGTAACAAACGTACATATCAATTACTTGAAGTAAAAGCAATACAAAAGCTTCAAAAGTACTGGGGAAAAAAACATAAGCCAGAAATCAAAGCATATAATTATGAAGAAGAAGGAGAGACCTGGTTTTGCAAATGACATGTCTTAGAATATATCACTGAAAGCAGATTTAGTAGTGATGATAGGGTAGCAGACTTAATGGTGAATGGGAATTGGATCTTTCTCCTTTGACTAATAAGGTTGATATATGGAGCTGCTAGAGATGATTTTGAAGATAAAAGTGGGAATTTCAAGGTTGAAGTGGAACGGTTTGAGAAGTGGCGAATAAGGTTAAAGAAGGATATTGGGTCAATAGAAATAGAGGGAATAATGCCGGGGAAATGGTAATGCTTAAATGGTTATCCCTCAAGCCTTTTGGAAGGTAATCCCTAAAACAAATCATTTCATTTAGAGGTGCACGTCGGATGCAGTTCCAACTAAATTCTTTTTGGTCAAAAGGAATTGTGTTGTTTCACCAACTTGCCTAATGTGTGAGAAGGATGAAGAAACTTTGGAGCATATATTCTTTTCTTGTTCATGGGTTAGAATGGTTTGGTTTGGTAGCTCTTGATCACTTGGAATGGATAGGTCAGGAATTGTGTGTCTTAGGAAATGGTGTCTTGACTTATTTCTTGAGAACAAGAATCTGACTATAAGTGATATTTCACTAATAATGTGGACATTTGTGGCTCATTTGGAAAAGCAGGAGTGAATTTGTTTTTAGGGTTAAGGTGCAAAAATACACATAACCTTTTCCCTAGGAGCGTACAGTATCATAACCTTTTTTTTGGAGCAAAAGTACACATAACGTTACGTTTCGGGAGCAAAAATACCATGGGCCGTTAGTTGACCGACGTTGACCGTTAACTTGGACGGAAATGAATAGTAACTCCGTTGAAATTACCATTTTACCCTTAGTTTTAAGCTAAAATTACCATTTTACCGCTAGTTTAAAAAAATTTCTTTTTAAAAAAAAAACCCTAAAAAAAACCCTCCCCTCTAGTGGGCCCCAATACCGGCCACACCACCTTCGGCAGCTGCCCTCCCCACCACTGGCGGCCACCTCCTGCGACCTCCTCTGGCTACTTTTTTTTTTTTAAAAAAAATAATAGCTCCATTTCTTAAAGCTCACACACACACAATATCATATAGATTCATTACACGAATGTGACTATGAATGGATACATAAGTATGCTATTTCTTTTTTCTTGTTTTGTTTAACAGGAATATTATGAGATTTTCAAACTCTTAATGTGTCTGTGTATCTATCGTTTTTAATCACTCTCCAAACACAGGGACGCTATCAGCAACACAAAAACTATTATCATTATTATTTTCATGCATTAGGAACGATGCATCAAGCTACACCGACGCAAAACCAGTCTTTGTTTTATGTTTTCGTTTTCAGTTTTCAGCAAGCTCATCGTTTGTTTTTTTCCTTCCTCCTTTCCATACATTAAACTCTCATTACTCACGCAATAAAAATTCAAGGAACACGATGACAGTCTCTGTTTTACTTCAGTTTTGGTTCTCATTGTTGGCAACACATAGTTTTAACCTTTAAAGCTTCATATTCGACAGGAAGATGATGGAAAACTTAAAGAGAAGGTGACCCGATGATTACCTTCGTTGCACAGGATGAGGCGACGATGATCAACTGCTGGTTTCTTCCTCTGTTTTTCCGACGCCAAACAGAGAAAACGATAGGCTTCAGTTCTCTCTCAACTCTCGAACTCTCACTCAACTCTCACTCTCCTTCTTCCTCTCTCGGCCTCACACACTCTTACGGTTTGGCTGAAGCAAGGAGAATGAGAACCAAGTAATCATCTTAAATAAAGCTTAAGGGTCCAGTCCGATGCAAAACATCCAGCGGGTATTCAACATGGAGCTCAAGAAGTATGGGCAAAATATGATCCATCTGTCTTTCTTGATTTCCGCTGGAACTTCTTTGCGTAAATGACGTTGGGGAGATCTTTTCTTAATGGCGTGTTTGTTGTTTTTTTTTCCTGTATTGCTTCTGCGCTTTCGCTGGGCTGAGAGGGTTAATGAGTGTTGGGCCCCACCGCCGGAGGAGGTTGCCGGAGGTGGCCGCCGGTCTCTGCCGGAGGGGAGGGCAACTACCGGAGGTGGTGTGGCCGGTGGTAGGGCCCACCGGAGGGGAGGGTTTATTTTAGTGTTTTTTTTTAAAAAAAAATTATTTAAAACTAGGAGCAAAATGGTAATTTCACCCGAGTTACTGTTCATTTCCGTCCACGTTAATGGTCAACGTTGGTCAACTAACGGCCCGTGGTATTTTTGCACCCAAAACGTAACGTTATGTGTACTTTTGCTTCAAGAAAAAGGTTATGGTGTTGGGCACTCCTAGGGGAAAAGGTTATGTCTATTTTTGCACCTTAACCATTGTTTTTAATCATATACAACATGGGAAGCACATAAGGTGCTTCTCTCTTATGTGCTTTTTACATGTTTGTCTCTCTAATTAGAGAGATGAAACATTTTTTTTAAAATTTTTAAAATTTTTTATATATTCTATTTATTTAGATTTAAATTATATACTGCTCTCTGAAATGATTTTTGCATCTAGTATCTCAAATTAATTATTTTCCAAAATTGCATTCCGAAATATTTGTTCTATAACACCAGTATTCTGGAAACTAATTATTTTAAGATACCAGGTGCAAAAAAATATTTCATAAAGCAGCATATAATTTAAATTTAAATAAATAGAATATATAAAAAAATTTAAAAAATGTTTCATCTCTATAATTAATTGGGAAAAATGCCAAAATAATATATAAAAAAAATTTGTAAAAAACACGCACTGTTGAAACAATTTGGCCAAATAGGCCATTTTGTGGCGCCACGTCAGATGGCGCCTTACGTGGCGCCACATGCAAAGTGGCGTGCCACGTGGGCACGCCACAAGAGGCGCCGCCATGTGGGGCGCCACGTGGCACGCCACAAAGGAGACGCCAGCACTCTTACAAAAAATAATAAATAAAAAAAAGTGTAAGGCGCATCAGCTGTCTTAAGGGCAGCTTTAATAGCTGCCCTTGAGGCAGATGGAAAATGTGTAGGGGCATGAATTTTTCACGCCCCTACAGTAATTTATTTTTTTAAAAAAATTTACCTATATAATGCTATCTGTTAGCCTCAGTTCGAACACACACTCAAATTCACACACATATCCATCGGTAGAAGCAGAAGGAGAAATGAGAGAAAATAATCAGTCTTCATAATTTTCATCTCCATCCTCTTGCACTTTCATTTGTTCTTTTAATCACATTTTGTTTCTTCAAATCTTTGTTTCTTTGCTATATACATTGTGTTTCTTCTAATTAGTTGCAATTTGTGTTGTGGTTTGTATTATCTGTAATTTTTTTCTACTTGTTCATTATACAATATAAGGAAAAAAATGAATCATATTCGTTCAATTGTATATTATAACGGTGCTAAAAATATAGGTGCAGACGGATTGACCTTTGAAGGTGAAAAACGATACTTGTATATTGTTCGAAGCATGTCATTTCTAGATTTAAATATAAAGATCCGTCGGAAGCTAAACCTGCAACAAGAGCAGGTAATATCTTCAGTGACGGTTAGAGTTCCTATTGGAGACGGCAAATATACCGGTGTTGATGTAGCCGATGATAAGGATATAGAAATGTTTTTTGAAACATTTGAGGTAAGTCCTACGAACAAATTTGCTGAGTTCTATGTGAACATTAAAATGTCAAAGGAGGGTGTACTAATACCGTTTGATAGACTCCACCTTGGTAATGCGTCCTCATATATGGCTTATTCCGGTACACGTCATCCAACACAATCTACCATTGCGCATGGAGAAGAAAGCGATTATCTGGTAGATAAACCTAACAACGAGGATGAGCAAGAGGATGAAGATGAAGACACATTACTAGCAAATGACGCTGATGAAAATGATAGTGATACAGATGATGAAGACCATGGTAATGTCATGCCACAACAGATTAGCATGTTACAATCATCAGGTTAGTTACGGAGCTGTATTACTTTATATTATAATTTTTTATTTGTTAACATGTTTACACCTAAACTGTATTATTTGTGAATTTGCAGATATTACACCATTTTGGAGCCAGATTCCGCATTATGACGCTATTCATGATGATTACCCTCATGAGGATATACTGGATGTCGAAGGCTTGGGCCGGGGATTGTGGGCGAGAAGAGACGCATTATACGTGAAACAACAATTCGAGTCTAAGAGTGTTGTCCAGGCCACAATAAAACATTATTGTATGAAGGTGCATCATGAAGGAATAGTGGTTGAGAGTAATACAACCACTTACGCGAAGAGATGTCAGAATCATGAACAAGGTTGCCCATGGAGAGTAAGAGCATCGAAGCTGAAGAATGGCAACGCATGGATGGTGACTAAATGGGGTGGGAATCACACTTGTGTGAGCACAACTCTATCCCAGGATCACATACAACTTGATTCTGAAATAATATCTGTGGCTATAACCGGTACAATGCACAATTTCATTTATCCTACAGTGAATTTATTCTTGTTTGTTTGTTAACATAAATAACATTCATGCGTTACAATTCTTGTGATTGATTTTGCAGACATGGTCAAACAAATACCTTCGGTACCTGTGGCCCAGATACAAGAACGTATAACCGAAATGTATGGTTATCATATTTCCTACACAAAGGCATGGAAGGCAAAACAAAAGGTAGTGACCAAGATTTACGGCGATTGGGAAGAGTCATATGCATTCCTGCCTAGGTGGTTCGAGTACATGTGCTTATTTTCCCCGGGAGCCTCTTTCCATATTCAACATGGACCGTATATTGTTGACCGGTGGGTTGTAGTCTTTCAACGAACCTTTTGGACCTTTGGTCAATGTCGTGTGGCGTTCGACTGGTGCAAGCCAGTCATACAGGTGGACGGTACACATCTATACGGTAAATATAAGGGGACCTTACTGATAGCCACCGTCCAAGATAGAAATAACGAGATCCTGCCCATTGCTTTCGCAATTGTTGAAGGTGAAACAAAGGAAGCATGGGAGTATTTTTTGTATAATATACGACAGCATGTTACCAATAAGGTTGGTCTGTGCCTCATTTCTGATCGACACAAAAGCATAATATCAGCAGTCAGGAATCCAACACTTGGTTGGCAGCCTCCTTATGCGTACCATGTGTTTTGCATCCGTCATATTGCGAGCAATTTTGCTAACCGCTTCAAGGACAAGGAGTTGCAAAGAACCTTAAAGCATCCAGGTAATATACTCCTAGTGATGTGGAGTGACTTTCATCTCTTCCTTTATTGTATTTTACCAATAACGTTCTGTATTTCTGTCTTCCGTATAGCATATCAGCCGAGCAAAATACACTTTGATGGCCGGTATGAGCAATTCTGCAGTCACAGTCCTGAAGTTGCTGAATAGATTGAGAGAATTCCGAAAGAGCAATGGTGTTGGAGTTATGATGAGGACGGACGAAGATATGGTCACATGACAACCGACCTGTCCGAATCAATCAATAAGGTGTTCCGGGGAGCTAGGAATATGCCAATAACATCATTGGTGAAATGCACCTACAGACGACTTGCTAGTTATTGGGTCAAAAGAGGGACGAAAAGCACGACAAGACACCATCGTCGGAAAGTATTTTTTGAGTGTCAATGGGGAAGCCTTGACTAAGAATGGAGAGAGATCAACTTCGATGCGTGTACGTAGGTTTGATGTGGCCCGGACCACATTTGAAGTTGGCGATGACGACGATACCTACTCCGTGAACTTGACCGAGGGGAAATGCCAGTGTGGGAGGTTTCAAGCATTCAAATTCCCTTGTAGTCATGTAATTGCTGCATGTTCGGCTGTAGCCCATGATGCGCAATAGTACGTGGATCAAGTATTCTCGATCTACTATGTGATGCAGGTTTACTCTTCACCATTCTAGTCGATTGGAAGTGAACACGGAATAGCACCCGCCGACGGACCCAAGATTATCCCCGATGAATCAAAATTGCGTGGTAAGGGGCGCCCTAAATCTACCCGCATTCGAAATAAGATGGATGAGGTAGAGGTCCAACTGAGCTCCAGTTGAGCTAGATGTACTATTTGTAGAAAGACTGGACATAATAGACGTGCATGTCCTACAAGGCATGTAGCTGATTGAATACAACAATTAATTATATTACATTGTTTGTTCATTTATTGAATGTAAAAATAGCTATTTATTCTTAATCCCATTTTTTTCATGATTTTTTATTAAGTCATTTTTACTACTTCAGTTATTATTTTACATCATTTTCGCATTTGATTCCAAAATAAAGTTATTTCATTTGTTTTACCTTCTAAATTAATTGATTTTTTCATGATTTTTTTACTATTTAAATATGGACTTACCAATAAAGTTTACAAACTTGTGTGTTACGGAAACAAATACAATAAGGTGATTTAACAAGTGTAGCAAACATAACATGAAATAAAGTGCGGTCAAGGTAGAGGAGTATAAGTTGGCCATAGTCTTGACCACGCATCACAATCTAGGTTCCTTCGCGGGTGAAGGCCGAAATCCTCTTCAGCTGCCCGGATGAAGTCATCTGCAGTGTCACCCGCGTCACTTCCAAATCGGTGACCTGACTGGTAAGGACTCCGGCTTGAGCCTGGTGCATCAACTGGCGTGTTCAAGAACAGACCGGACTGATAGGGACTCTGACTCAACCCCGCGCTACCCACGTCACTGTTGTACTGTCCATGCTCGTACGACTGGAACGCACTGGGGTCTGTAAAAGTCTGACCATATGGCCGCTGGTATGCACTGAAACCAGTGAAGTCGGTCGGTGGGCTGTTCGACGGCCACTGGTATGTGTTATAACCCTGTGTTTGCCCCGCAAACATTGTTGGCGGCACCGGTGGGTAACTCGGCATTGGTGCATACATCATTGGTGGCACCAATGGGTAATATGGAGTGTGTGGCTGCATCTCCGGTGGCACTTGTAGATACGAAGGCCTATATGTAGACCCATGCGATTGAATCTCTGTAGATCCTGGTGCCGTCGTCTCTGGAGCCTCATATGGTGACGTCCCCCCTGAAAAATGCTCTGGGTTCCATGTAACAGTCGTATATTCCATGTTGTACCCTAAGGGTGGCCTATATACACCTCCACCATGAGGACCTGGCTGGGGTATCGCATATGCCTGTGCGACGTGCTGTAACCGACGTTTTGCAATTCCATGTCCCTCCCTCGCACGGGGCGGGACCTCTATAGCGGTATCGGGTACAACAGCTAACACTTCAATGGGTGCATGGGGACCAGGCTCGACTAGTCGTCCAAACTCTTTAAATGTAGCGAGCAACTATTGACAAACCTTCTGCACCTCCCTTTTATTGAATTCAGTGTCAAACTTGGGGGAACACATCCACCATATCCATTCTACATTTTCGACCTGCAATTGTACAATAAAATAAATATCATTACTATCATAAGAATTATGCGGCAATGAAAAAAATAGGGGAGCACGATAATTACGTACCACATGACCGAGCCGCGCAACCTACCTTGTCATAAAACATCGAGTATGGGTGAAGTACCAAGTCATGTACTCCGCGTTCGGGGACATCTGCCCCTCCTGTGGATCGGTGGTCACGATGTGCTCATATCTTGTGTTCCAAAGCTAGATAAATGCATCTAGCTTGACCTCCCAATCTTCAGTGGACTTACCACGTAAGGTAAGATCGTGTGCACCTCTAAGTTGTGAGGCCGGGTCGGGGATGTGTTGCTACATGCCAAATTGCCTCATACAGCAGTCAGGCTGATGCATCTCGACGATGTGGAAAGCAATTATGGGTGTCACTGCCCTCCATATGTCCTGTATGGCATCATCTGCACCCATAAACTCATACCCATCGTTTACATATGGCTCCCATATCACCTGTCCATGTGAACAAATGTTCAATTATATAACACAAATTAGTTTAATCTTTATGTGTTATTTTGTAAGCTCAAGAACATTATACATATATCGTCACGCCCCATCTGGTCAAGCTCTATGTGGTGTGTCTTCAAATCACGGCGCACTGACTGCACATGTACACCATTGAACCTATGATGAGGAGGACAACAACATTAGTTAAATGACCTTCATGAAAAGAACACATTCGATCAACTACTACACTCAATCGAAATATCCAGTATATATATATACTGCTTCCATACCTGCGTCCATAATGACCGCCATCGACACTGGGCTCTGGAGTGGGAAAATATATGGGAGGAAATCTGGACCAAGCCCATATCTGCAACAACAACAAACAACCGCCAATGTCTTTGGCTGAAGCTGCCGTGGCCTGGCATAGTTCGCGAAATAGTGTAGCGAGTACAGCAGACCCCCAGCTGTATTCCGCAGTCTCCAAAAGGTCACCGCCCAATAATTGTATATATCGGCAAGGTACCTCGTGGCTAGACTTGTCACACAACAAAAATCCACCGAATAGGCGCATGAGGTAGGCACGTGTGTACAAGAGCTGACCCTGTATAGTATCCGAGTGATCATCCTATTGGCTCCAATGGGCAGCAAACCACCTCATCTTGATGTTTCCGCCAATCAAGTGCTCTTCGCGGGGAGTTCGACCTATGTATTCATGCATGACTGCCCCCAAGTTGGCATGCGTCCTACTGGAAACTACTCGCCTCTCAGTGGACAGACCTAAAATGGCCTCTACATCTTGTAGAGTAATGTTCATCTAACCAACTGGCATGTGGAAGGTGTGAGTCTCCGTCCTCCACCTCTCAACCAAAGAAGTAATAAGGTTTTTGTCAGTCTGCACCAACATAAAAGTAGAGATCACATATGTAATCGTATGCATCATTTGTATCATGTACAAACAACTAGAGGCATATAATTAATTGCATTAAGAATAAAGCATATTGAGAGTCTCTTCATGCGAGACACGTGCCAAAAACCTGCCCGGCGAAGGTGATCCTGCAAACCTTGTGGGATGTCATTTGGGTCATGGACATCTCCTGGCCCTTGTGAGGCTCGCCTCACCCTCAAGGCATCACAATCTCTTTCGTTCCACACAAGTTGTGATCGGTGTGACCGCTACACATCCTCATTAAGAACTCCCCACTCTTTGGGGCCGGGATGAATTGTGGGGTCGGGTTGTTAAGCCATTTGACTACAAAAATTTACCCTCACATAACACATTATTAAGTAACTAATTATTTATGAATAAAAAAATGAATAAATAAGTACAACTCAAAATTATATAATAATAACGAAAATTAATCAAACAATGGAAATGGATAATATATAATAATAATAATCAAAATAACATATATAATATAATGTAACGAAAATTAATGACAAAATTAAAAATAATAATATTTAATAATAATAATAAAATTAGCAAAATTTATATTAGAAAAATTTATATAATCATAATGAAAATAAATTGAAAAAATTAAAAATTCTTCATAAGTAAAATTATTCAAAATTATATAATCTAACAAAAATTAATCTTAGCATTACCATTCATAGTATATTTTAATAATAAAATTATATAATAATAATTAAAATTCATAAAAAAATAAAAATTCATAATATTTAAGATTATTACAAATTATTTAATATCAATGAAAATTAATAAAAAAATTGGAAACTCATAATATATAATAATTTTAATCAAAATAACATATATAATATAATCTAACAACAAGTAATCTAAACATTACAATTCATAGTATATTTTAATAATAAAAATGACAAAGATTATATAATAATAATAATTAAACTTCATAAAAAAAACAAAATTCATAATATGTAAGATTATTCAAACTTATTTAATCATAACGAAAATTAATTAAAAAATGAAACTAATAATATGTAATAATAATAATCAAAATAACATATTTAATATAATCCAATGAAAATTAATCAAAAAATTAAAATTCATTATATATAATAATAAAAATAAAAATCACGAAATTTTTATAATAATCATAAATATTAATATAAAAAAGATCAATATTCATAAAATGAAAAATTATTCAAGTTTATTTATTAATACCGAAAAATTGATTTAAATATTAAAATTAATAACATATATTAATAAAAAAATTAAAATTATATTATAATAATAAAAATTATTGAGCAAATACAAATTCATTTAAGTAAAATAAATCAAAATTAACAAATAAGAACAAAAATTAAAAGAAATCATAAAATTCATAATATAAATATAAAATACATAAACTTCAATATAATTATACATATTGAATTATTATTTTTAATTTAAGTTTCTCAGCATCTTTTGTGTTTTTCTCTAATGTACTACTAAATAATTTGAAAACTAACTTGATCAAAATTTCCATTATATCTCTATTAACCCAGCTATACTATTTGCATGACATTTAATTGGTAAAAATATCATATAATACAAAGATGTTAAACTTTTAAAATGTAAAAATTAGTTTCACATTTCTCAAACAAACATAAAATACATCTAAACCGCTTTAAATTTTTAATTAACCAATCACTACAGAACTACAGTCTTCTATTGGCAACACTTATAACTTCTAAACTATTTTAAATCTAGCATTTTTTATAACCTACACAAGACTACCATCATTGAAGAAACAAAAAAAGATACAAAACATTTTATGAAGAAAATTTATTAAATGATTCTAATTTAGCTATGTAAATAATTTTATACAATAAATAACATACCTTGAAAAAGCTTTGAACCCTGAAATCTCCTTTCCTTCTTTCTCTCCCAACCTCCCCGCGGATCAGATCAAATGTGTGTATGTGTGTTAATTTATGTGCATGGGGGTGGTTTAAATAGAAGTATAATTTTTTTTTAAATGAAGGCAGGGGCGTGCTCTGCGCCCCTGCCTTCTGCTGCAATTGCAGCATCTTTCTGATGCTACAATTGTAGAAGTTTTTATTTATTTTTTTTTAAAAAAAGAAAAATTTGAATTATGGGGGGGATGGAGGCCCCCCTCCAAATTAAAGCTGCCTCAACGAGGCAACTGTTAACACAGCTGCCTCGTTGAGGCAGCTATAAAGCTGCCTCTTTAAGGCAGCTATAAAGCTACCTCAAGGGCAGCTATTAAAGCTGCCCTTGAGGCAGCTTTTTGCACCTTTTTTTATTTTTTATTTTTTTTAGTGCTGGCGCCTCTTTTGTGGCGTGCCCGCGGAGGCACCCTACGTGACGACGCCTCTTGTGGCATGCCCACGTGGCACGCCACTTTGCATGTGGCGCCATGTAAGGCGCCATTTGACGTGGTGCCACAAAATAGCCTATTTGGCCAAATTGTTTCAACAGTGCGTGTTTTTGACAATTTTTTTTTTTTATATATTTGTTTGGCATTTTTCCCCTTAATTAATTAGAAAGACAAGCATGTAAGAAACACATAAGAAAAAAGCACCTAATGTGAACCCATACAACATGATCCTAATTTTGTTGTGGAATGTGCCAGGAAGCGAACTAATGAGTACTGGTCTGCGAATGAGACTGAGAGATGTCCTACAGGTACATTTCATAATCCACGTAGTAGATCTTGGAGTACTCCAGCTATGAATAGCTGAAAATAAACTGTGATGGATCTCTTGATTCTTATTTAAAGGCTGCGGCCATAGCCTATAGGTACTCTGTGTGTAGGGACTATAATGGATTTGGTGCTGAGAAATCTTCCTTCCAGCGTGAGGGCATTGGAATTTTTTTAAAAAAATATAAAAGATAGTAACTACTCATGATCATCAACCAGCTTCATTTCAATGCCTTTTTTTTTATACAAAATTTTTAGAAAAGGGGTTGGGTTCACCCACAATCTATGGGCAGAGCGAAATCTCTCTTCCTCCTAGGTGATACCAATGTCGGGCAGGACGAGCAGTCTATTACCCTTAGACGTTTACCTAGTCACTCAAGAGCTAGGATGCCTCCCCTAGCTCCTTGACTAACTCCAGGATCAAACCCTCTCCCTTTGGTGAGAGTGTCTGACCCCTTTACCAGTTGAGCCCAAAGACAAGGGTTCTTCATTCCAATTCCTTGATTTAAACAAAAGAACTTAAGACTTTTTGACATGTCCAGTTAATATTTATGTCATGATAGCTGATGCATAATATCGTAGTAGAATCTTGGATCTTAGTGATTGTAAGTTTTTCCTAGGCCTTTTGCGCAATTTCATAGTTCCAAAGCAATTTTTTATTTTTAAAAACAAAATATTAAAAAACTCATTTGATGATTAGTTTTAATTAATTTTTTTTTAAAGTAGAATTGTGGTCTAATTTTTTTTTCCCCTAAAAAGTAGAACAATTATTTTTTATTCTGTAAAATCATTTTTTCAGGAAAATCAAGTAAAAATTGTAGAACAACTATATCTTTAAACAAGTTTTTGTTATCTAATTATGTGTTTGATAATTATTTTATACAAATTTTTATATATTTTTTCTAATATGATGTAACCATCCAATTCCATTTTTAAAAAAAAATAAAGTTTTTTGAAATTTTTTTATAAACTTATTTAAAGAATATAAAAACTAAAAATAGAATCAAACAAGTGGCTAGTTATTTCATCCTTCAACTTGTTTTTAGTTGATATTATCATTCTTAAACTTTTTAACTCTGTTGCGACTTAGTCTTTAAAAATCAAAGTGATCATGTTCATGTGTCACAAGGTTTTGGCTTACATCCTTTGTAGACCCAGGTCTGCTACTGTCCACTACTTCAAACGAAGTCATTTTTTGCATTTCATGGTGTAAAAACACAAGCTTCTTCCACACACACACACACACACACACACACACATATATATAGGGCTTTGGTTTATATATATTGATTAAGTGTTGGTCTGTCGATATGAATATTTTGTCCAATATTATATTTTGTCCGATATATATTATTCTGCGGATATAATATGTGTGTTGGTATGGATTATATACTCTCCGATATGAATATTTTGGATTTGAATATGCATGATTTTTCAGATTTGGGGCAGAAGAGTTTGTTTTACATTCTTTAATGATATGCATATGGGTATTTTAGAATAATGATTACTATTTTGATTTTATATCCATTTGTGGTGGCTTCAAGTTTATTCTTTTATCTGTATGTTTTTATGTTCTTTTATAAATGCTTTGCAACAAGTCATGGTTGTTTTCTTTTCAAATCTTTTTCATCCATGCTTTACTGTGAAATCGCACATCGATTTCATTGAATTGTTGTTTTACTAAACTGAAAAGGTTTCAGTTTGAATTTAATGCGTCGTTTTGCGTCGGTAGATTTTGGTTGTTTTTCGTTTTGATGTTGGGTTACTTGGAAAAAGTATTTTTAGGCCACAAAATACGCGTAATTGGGTAGATCTCAAAAAAACAAAGAGATAGACACCAAAAACGCGAAAAACCGATGTCGAAAACGCCGGTCATGAAGGGATGAAGTGTCGGGTCTGTCAGGATCCAACCGGGTCAAATCGACCCGGATGGAGGTTGAAGGAGGGTCGAACGCACCGTTCCGTCCTAGTCCCTCATTATTAAATGAAATGGTGTATTTAATTATTATTTGATTAACATGACACCAAATGATCGCGTGGCTCAATTGGCAGAAGGCTGGCTTTCAGGGAGTGGTGCATCCATACGGCCTGGGTTCAAGACCCCGTGGGAACCCTTTTTAAGCAATGCGTTTTTTTTTTGTTTGAAAAAGAAAAATTGATTTATATGGGATGCGGTAGGGGTCGAACAGGCATCACCTTACTCTAGAGTGAGAGGCCCTACTGCTAAGCTAATGTCGCCTCATTCAGCCAAATTTAATAAAAAAAGAAATATTTGTGTGGGGGTTCATATATTCAGCCGGCTTCTTTTCAGTTGGGCCATACACGCACATGTAGGATCTGTAGTTTGAATATGTTTTATCCATATATCTCTTTAAGACTAATAATAAATATATTAATTTTGATTGATTGGGTGGATACTAAATCTCCTACTATCTCTCCTTATTTTAATTGATGAATATTAAATTAATAAAGTGAAGATAATGTATATCTTATGCCTTGGTTTCATGGAGAGATTTTATTGGTATTATTAATTAATATTTTGAATTACATTAGTTATCATACGGAGATGAAATTTTGATATGATAATGAGATCATTATTTGGTTTATGCTTGTTATTTTATTATTTGATTTCTAGTTGTAGAAATTAAATATATTTAACAGTTAAATGTAAAGCTTTATTAAAAGTCCTAAATTTTAGGATGGAAGGAGAATTTATTCCCGTTAAAAGCTTTATTGTCAATGGAGATATTAATTTATTTGATAATATATAATCTCTCCTAAAATATTGTGAATCTTTTTAAATAAATAGAGGTATTAATTTGTTTGATAATTATAATCTCCTATAATCTCTCCTAAAAATTTTGCGAATCTTTTTAAAATTAATATGGTTGAATAAAAGTGGGGATTTGTTGTATTTAATTGATAATTGTTTGAATTTGAAACAATATTTTGTTTTAATAAATGTGATGATATTTGTGAATATCTTAGTCACTATTTAATTTATTAAGAAGGATTTGTTACCATGATCAATGAATAAAATTATGAAATTGTCATGTGCTATAATTAATTAAACAAAAATTTAATTAATTTGTTATTTGCTATTGAAAGCAAATTTTGTGAATTATCGAATATTTTATGTGACAAGCATATGACATTAATATGAAAATTTAATCATTTATCTAGTGTAGAGATAAATGTGCTGTAATATTTTCATGTATTATTATTTCTCTTGTGATATAAGCATGCATGATATTGTTAATTCATAATATCACTTATCTGGCCAATTGATACGATAAACAGAGCTGATTTCATGTATTGGTAGAAATGTGATTAGTCTTAATTTTATAATTATGGATGATTTTGTGGCTATGATTTTATGCTTTTTAAATATTGTAAATAGCAATTATATGAATGCTAAATATTTAAATTTTGGAATTAAATATGGTGGATTTATTAATCACCACAGTGGTTAATTCTTTATGAATTATTTAATTCCAATTATTACGGTGATTACCCATTATCTTGATGCTATGAAGTTATGTTTGTTTTATGAGTGAATTGAAGTTTGTTATGGATGCACTCAGGTTGATTATTTGTTTTTATAATTATTGAACATAAATATTGGTAGTTTTGTTTAGTAGACACCCAAAGATGATAAATATTTCTAGTAAGGGCATGAATCACTACCAAATTATGTGAAAATCTTTATAGTATCATTATGGTTGAATGTTGCATATAAGTGAAAAGTTAAACATTGAAAGAAATGTTGAATGATGTTGATTATGTCCAGGGTTCATAGAATTTGTGGGGGAAGCCATTTTAATGGCTAATTTTATCATTAAAGAGTGCTCATAAGAGTTACAAAGTATACCATATGAAATATGAAAAGAAAAGAAACATTCCTTGAAATATTTGAAAGCGTGGGGGTGCTTAGCAAAGGTTGAGATTCTTAAACCTAAAAGGTTGAGAATCGGACCTAAGACAGTAGACTGTGTGTTTATTAGCTATGCATTTAATAGTAGTGCTTATCGTTTTTCTGGTTTGTAATTCTGATGTATCAAATATCTATGTGAATACGGTTATTGAGTCAAGAAGAAAAAGTATTTCCATACAATAAGAGTAATAATAATAACAACACAGTGATATCTCAGGATACAATGAATAATGATAATCTTGGAGAGAGTACTAGGCGAAGGACTTCAATATCCTTTGAACCTGATTTTCTGACTTATCTGTTGGAAAATGAGCCTCGAACACTTGGAGAGGCTATGGGTTCTCCTAAAGTACCTTTCTAGGAATAGGCTATCAATAATGAAGTTGACTCTATTATGTCAAACCACACTTGGGAATTGGTTGACCTTCCTACTAGCAATAAACCTCTAAGAACTAAGTGGGTCTTCAAAAAGAAGATGAAAGCAGATGGTACTATCAATAAATACAAAGCTAGACTGGTAGTAAAAGGCTAATACAACGTGAAGGCCTAGACTACTTTCATACCTATTCACCTATTACAAGAATTACATCCATTCGAATGATAATCGCATTAGCCGCATTGAATAGGTTGGTGTTATCACAAGCACACTATATTGCTAAAATTCTTGAGAAATTTAAGAGTTCAAACATAGCTCTTGTGTCAAAGCCTATAGATTCCAGTCTTCGACTGTTGAGAAATACTGGTGAAGCTGAAAAAAAAGGAATATGCTCAAGTGTTAGGCAGTCTTATGTATGTTATGAACTACACTAGACCTGATATTGCCTATACAGTAAGCATGTTGAGTCGCTTTACAGGTAATCCAAATGAGTTTCATTGGAGAGCTATGATAAGAGTTTTGGGTTACTTAAATCAAACTCAAAAATTTGCTTTGCATTATGAGAAGTATCCTGCAGTGCTAGAAGGGTATTGTGATGCAAATTGGATCACCAGCTCTAATGACACAAGATCCATAAGTGGATATGTATTCACCCTTGGTGGTAGTGCCGTGTCTTGGAAGTCATCCAAACAGACTTGATTGCAAGATCAACCATGGAAGCATAATTTATTGCTCTAGATAAAGCTGATGAAGAAGCCGAGTGGCTTCATAATTTTTCTTGAGGACATTCCCAGTTGGCCAAAGCCGGTACCAGCAGTGTGTATACACTGTGATAGTCAAGTAGCTATTGGTAGGGCCAAGAATGTCATGTATAACGGCAAGTCTAGACATATACGTCGTAGACATGATACCGTTAGAGAACTATTTTCAAATGGAATCATCTCAATTGATTATACCAAATCAAAAGATAATATAGCGGATCCATTGAATAAAGGAATTTCTAGAGAGTTAGTTAGAAATTTGTCCAAAGGAATGAGTTTAAGGCTGATCCATTGTTGATTGTTGCGATAACTCTACCTAGAAGAGTGAAAATCCCACAAACTAGGTTCAAAGTGACAACTAAATCACAATCAACCGTTAACACTGTGGAGTTTTAAACTCATACTCATTCCTAAACAAAACAGTGCATATATATAAGAGTAAGCTTTTAATGGTTTCTTAATCTGACGTGTTCAAATGATGTATGTTGACTTACATCACAAGGAATCACCTATGTGAGTGTGAAGTGTGGGCCGCTTCTATGAGAATTTAAAACGGCCAATTCTCTAGAACACTCACAGAACCAGGCGGTGTCCAAGGCCAAAATGGACACAACATGAGAACCAACGGACTTGGCTTTCCTCCTTTTTTCCTTACCATCCTTTTCCCTTTTTCACCATTGGATCAAGATCTCAACGGTCCAGATTTAACATATTATATATTTAAGGTAAAATTATAATAATATTTTTATTATCTTTTTAATGTAAAATTATAATAATATTTTTATAATATATTAAATCTGAACTGTTGAGATCTTGATCCAATGGTGAAAAAAAGGAAAAGGAGGGAAAATGATGGTAAGAGGTATAGGAGGAAAGCCAAATCCAGAACCAACGATGCGAGAGGAGCAACTGTGTGACTCCTATTGTCTTGGTATGCACTAAAAGGTCGACAGTTCAAGACAATGCGTCCACTGATTGACCAGTATATCCGATCGGTTTTTACTAGAGAAGGTTCAAAGGCAACCCCTACCTTTCTCGATGCAGTTGTTTCTCGTAGAGGAATCGTATTTTGCATACATGACCATTTGCATTTGGTCATGATGGACTAACTTCTTATCCATGTGGGGGATTGTTGGATTTTTATGTTTAAATCTCATGGGTTATGAATAAGAAGTCTCACTGGTTCGCCACCGACAATCGCGTCAGTTCTCCATAGTCGCGTCAGTTCACCAGCAAGAGATAAATCCATCTGATTAAACTTCTTTCATCTATAAATAGGGCGCCCTAATGACAAAATAAAATAAGATTTTTCTACATACACTCTTTCTGTATACTGCATATACATTTTGTGCATTCCGAAAGCAGACTCGTTGGATTCGCTTGGGCTTCAGACAGACAGAGCCATCTTTCTGGAGACGAATAATCCGCTCTATCCTGGGAGACAATTGCTCAGAAACTTTCGGCGTCCATATTGAGGGAGCAAAATTGTCTTAAAGACACAACGAAAGTTGGGCCCGGATTTTTCCATTGTTCATTATCATATTCGGCAGTCTTGAGAGTTTTACTACTTTTCCTTCTTGTGTAAAAGTATTATATGTTTACATATTATGCATATTAAATACACAGGTTTTTTCCCTTATGAAAATTCCAATTTGAATGATTTTCTACAACAACAAACATTCAGGTCTCTCTCTTCCTCTTATAGCAACGTAATACGAGTATTGCATCCAAAAAAAAAGAGCCAACATCATACAAGTATTATTAAAAAGTTGAATCAGTATAACATTGATCTGATCTGGAGTACAAAACTTTAGATGTCGATATTGTTGCTGCCTCCACTGACAAGTAAAATAATGAGTCTTAATTTTAGATGATTTGGGAGAGATAACATCTGGAATCAGTTTTCCTACCTATCCTTAGGATGGGTAGAGAGAGCTTTTCTCATCTGGGCCGTCCAGATGGGATTTGCACGGTCCAGATTTAATTTTTTTTACTTTTTTTTTTAAAATAATAGTTTTAATAGGTAGAAAATTTAAAATAAAGATAATCTCTCAATTAAGATATTTTAAAAAAATGATTTTTTTATTTAAGAATTGACAGTTGAAAAAAAAAATAAATCTAAACCGTCAGTTCTGAGAACATCTTTGGTTAATTGCCAGAGTTTGAACAGAATAAATAATATTGTCAAAATAAGAAAAGATGAATCAATATTTGAGAGTGCCTTCTTCTTCGGTCTGAAGCCCTCATCTTCATGCATATTCTCTCATTTGTTTTGTGGAGTGGGTGATGTGAAAAATTCAAATCCCAAAAGAGACGCACAACAGACCATAAAGCAATTAATTCACCACAGTGATCGATAACTATAAAGTGGATTATATGCTACACGTGTTAACAATTTATAGGTGCATATTATTATCAACTAGCCGGAGAGACCAAGCCAAGGGGAAAATTGGTTCATGCGTATAAATAAAGCGTTTATATATGAACATGGCCTTTGAAATTTCGTGATCTCATCATTAATGACGACTTTACTCCTAGATGAGGTGATGGGAAGCGTCCCATTTTTTGTTTGACCGTTAAAAATTTTAAGACATATCACATATTGTTATTTTTTTTTATTAAAAAAGGGGCAGGATGCGATAAGAAAAATGATAGACAGAATAGAGATGTGTGTGGGGGTGGGTGTTTCGGGAAGACGCGTCTATATTTACATAGTGAGAATGGGGATTAAAAAGATGTTGGGGCAAAATGCAAGCAATTTAAAAGATATAATTTTTTTTATTGGTTTTATTATAGTAATATATATTCGCATGCGGTGTGTGATTAAATTATGGGGACCAATGAGAGCACAACTAACTCATGATGCCAACAATTAAATGCTTATTTTAGTTAGCGGCAGAAATTATTTTTACACTGTGATTTATTGTGTATGAAGTAAATATGTAAGAAAAATTTTACTCAAGGGCAGACATATACCCCCAAAAAATATATATATAAACATCAATTTGAAGCCCATATTACATGTAATGGTGCAACACATAAGCATCAACTTCAAAATTTCATGTAAAAACAAAAAATTCAAAATATACATTAATATCGTGTGTGGGCCAATAGCCCACCTATTAAATATTAAATTGATTAGAATAGAAGCTACACGCCAAAAGGCCAAGAAAGTATTTCATGAAATTTATTATATATTATATATGATTTTATCTTTCTAATGATCATATTTTTATACTGATTAGAGAATATTTTAGAGTTAGGAGTTTGGGCAAGTTTTGAGTTTTGTTAAAAGGTTACTATAGAAATATAGATGATGACTAATTGCTAACTTTAATCAGTTTACTTTTGTTTCTAATAATATTTTTAAAATCATATTGCTCATAAAATAATTCATGCTCTTTATAGGTGATTATTATGGATGAGTTTTAGATAATTCATGCTAATTATTCATGATCTTTTAATATAGTTAAGGGTTAAGGTGCAAAAATACACATAAGTTTTTTTTCAGGAGCGCCCAGCACCACGAACTTTTTTTTTATAGCAAAAATACACACGTGGTTACCATTTTGAAGTAAAACAAAAAAATTGATTTTTTGCGACGGAAAAATTCCGTCGCAAAATTCCAATTTTCCGTCGCAAAATAGGATTGCAACGGAATTTGCGACGGAATTCGTCCGTCATAAAAAAGGCCTCACAATTGCGACAGAAAATTGAATTTCTGTCGCAATTTGCGACGGAATTTTTTTTCCGTTGCAAATTTCAAAATTTTCGACGAAAAAAATTCCGTCGCAAAGTCACAAAACCCAAAAGGGTTTTGCGACGGAAACCAATTCTGTTGCAAAATTTTTTAAAAAAATTTAAAATTTAAAAAAATCATAAAAAATATTTATAAACATAAAATTATTAAAATTACGTAGAAATTGTATAATTTATGTGCTTATGTTTCGATAGGATTTTGTGTGTCTTTTTTATTTGTTAGATGAATAATAATAATTGTTAGAAATAAAATTATTTGCTAGATGAATAATAATAATTGCGAGAGAGATTAGCTTCTATCAAAACATTTTGACAGAAGTAAAAAATTATTTGGTAAAAAAATCTACGCATATGACTTTTTTTTCACTAATTCAATGCTACATTTTGCACATGAAAAACATTTTTTAAAATCAAAATTAGTTAATTTATGAAATTAAAAACCGTTCAGATAAACCAACATAAAATATCATACATAGATACACACAAGTATTCAAATAATATAAATGAATATATTACCTTGTGACTGAAGAAGAAGAAGAAAGCAATGAAAAACGAAAGCAATGAAAATAAGCCACTAACCTGGGGAAGAAGAAGAAGCAATACTGAGATCCCACATGCTTTAAAAAGAAGAAGAAGAAAGCAATACTGAAAAATGAAAGGCAGGAACAAAGAATGAGAGAAAGAATCAGGCGAAAGTGGCATTTAAATAGGCGAAATTTTGCGATGGAATTTTTTCCGTCACAAATTTGAAAAATTTTGCGACGGAATTTTTTTTTTCGATCACAAAAAGGTGAAATTTTGTTATAGAATTTTTTTCCGTCGCAAATTATTTTTCAGACAAAATTTTGTGACGAAATTTTTTTTCCGTCGCAAAATGTTGCGACAGAATTTATTTCCATCACAAAAAAGCGAAATTTTGCAATGGAATTTTTTTCCGTCGCAAAATTCTTTTTTTAATTATTATTCTTTCAAAATTTTGCAACGGAATTTTTTTTCTATTGCAAAATTTCGCCTTTTTGCGACGAAATTTTTTTCCGTTACAAAAAGCCCAAATTTTCCATCGCAAAATCACTATTTTCTAGTAGTGAAAAGTCACATCCCACTGTTAAGGAGTTCACATTCCCTCTTTTTCCTTACATCATTTTCTCATCCTTTTCTTTGTAAAAGAGAGAGAAATTGCAAACATGAGTTGCAAAAAAAAAAAAAAAAGCTACAATTTATCCCCCTTTTCAAAGAAAAGGATGAGAAAAGGATGTAAGGAAAAGGATGGAATGTAAACTCACTGTTAAGTCACTGTTCACCGTGATGAGAGAGAAAAAGATAAAGTGAACAGTAACAAAATGGCGGTGAACAGTGACTTAACAGTGAGATGTAACTTTTGCTCCAAAATGGTAACCACGTGTGTATTTTTGCTTCAAAAAAAAAGTTCGTGGTGCTGGGCGCTCCTAGGGAAAAAGATCATGTGTATTTTTGCATCTTAACTCTATAGTTAATTTATA
Organism: Acacia confusa; assembly: GCA_037074495.1. Taxonomy (NCBI): domain Eukaryota; kingdom Viridiplantae; phylum Streptophyta; class Magnoliopsida; order Fabales; family Fabaceae; genus Acacia; species Acacia confusa. The sequence goes on from CM073510.1 coordinate 26,972,381, forward strand.
TTAATCGGTTTACATACATTGAAAAAGAAATTGTTTTGAGTTTAACAATATGAAAACACATAGAGTAAGAGTCAAGTGAAGTAACATTAATTTCTGTAATAAATTTCTTTTAATTTTTTTGTATATTAAGTTTATATTGTATTTTAAATATTTTTATTTATAATATAATATTTTTTATTTTTATCCCATCAACAAAATTCTTAGGTTCACCCCTGGTTTTACCTTGACTTGCATGAATATAATTCTTGAAGGGCAACTCAAATAGGCACAAGGCTTACTTCCTCTTACGTCATCTCTAAACATTTTTGTTTATAACCTTTTTGGCCAAGTCACTTCTAAAAACTTTGTTCCTCTGCCCCTTATTCCTTGTGTAGCACTGTAGCCCGTGGGGAAAGAATGAGACGTGGGTATAAAAAGTAAAACAGAATGTAATAAGATATAGAAGAATATTTATAATCTTTTATATTCCAAGTTTGGTACACTAAAAAACGTCCCTTATCTGTAACAGAAAATAATAGGAAATTAGGAATTGATTATGTGTGTGTGTGTGTGTGTGTGAATATCTTAAATTAATTAATGAGATGGTTATTTAAGATCTTACAACTTTGTTATCATCTTAAAATTTTAAAATGTAATGTAATTGTAATATATACCTCCTCCATTTTCCCCCCCATTTTTTATCCCCACACCCAAATTGTACAAAAAGCTTTCACTCAGTGTCCGAATCTCAGTAGCTTCCTTCCTTTAATCTTATTGACCCTGTTTGTTATCCTGGAAGTATTTTGAAAGGTTGATATAAAATTTGGTGCTCAACTTTTCTCTCGTTTTGGTATTGATTCATTGAGTTTCAAACTATAAATTTTGGTCATTCAAAAGGTAAAATAGTCAAGATCTTTATTAATGAAACAATGTTTCAGATGATATAAAATTAAAATAAAAACAAGTTTTAGAGACGAAGAGTTGTATTAACCTATTTCTTAATAAAGTAAAAGGGAAAGTAGAGTTGGGGGTGATAGGGTATAAAATAATGGTTAATTAGGATTTTTAGATATTTCATATGTTTAGCATCATTAGTGAATAGTAGTATGTATTAATTTTAATTTGATTGCTATGTTTTATCATTAATTGTTGTTTGTATCTAATTTTAGAATGTTTTATTCTTAATTCCAAGAGTTAGGATGGAATAGGGAGATAACGATTAGATCTGTGGTTAACGCTATTCCTCTATTTCCAATGGCTTGTTTTAAGTTTCCTAAATACGCATGCAAGCAATTCGATAGTATCGTCTCTAATTTTTGGTGGGATGGTACGGGGAATGGAGGAAAAATATATTGGAGATCTTGGGAATGGTTGACACAATTAAAAAGAAACAGTGGGTTGGGTTTTAGAGATTTTATGACTATGAATAACGCCCTATTAGCCAAGACTGCAAGGAATTTGCTTCAGAATGGTAATATTTTATGGAGCAGAGTTCTGAAAAGTGTTTATTTTCCTAATGAATGTTTTCTGGATGCAGTGAAAGGTTATAAGACCTCTTGGATATGGTCTGTATTCTGGTTGGAAGGGATCGGAAGACTTGTAGGGGATTTGAAGTGAGTGATTGGAAATGGTTTGCAGGAAGCCCGAATTTGGAAGGATTGCTGGATTCGGGAGCTGAATGGGAAAACTCTGAACCGAATCACTGAAAGCAGATTGAGTAGTGATGATAGGGTAGTAGACTTAATGGTGAATGGGAATTTCAAGTAGGGAGGATAGGTTGATGTGGAATGGTTTGAGAAGGGGTGAATATAAGGTTAAAGAAGGATACTGGGTCAATAGAAGTGGAAAATGAAGCATCTTTCAAGTCAAGTAGATCGTTAAAACACACTACTATATGAACAAATATGCTAAGAGCAATAAATATGTATGATTAAGTCATAAAACTTTAGTTCAACAAACTTACCAAAAACACATGTCTTTACCCATGGCTGAATTAGTACACCTTTTAAACATGGCATTATAATATAACCTTTTAAACATTATTTTACGTTCATATTTTTATGCGGTGAATGTATATATCTTATTTCAAGATGCGAACAATCAAGATAGTTCAGAATGTGGAATCACCTTTCATAATGGCTAGGTGCATTATTGAGCAAAACAATGTTTTCTGGATTTGATCAATATATATTATCAAACAAAATTATTATATAAATAAAAAGATAATAGCTACTCATGATCATCAATCATCTTCATTCCAAATCCTTGGTCCAAACATGCTCTTATAGAAGGAACTTGAGACTTTTTGGCATGTCCTGTCAGTTAATATTTATGCCGTTTCTTTGTGTATGATGTGTTCTCTTTACTTTATTACAATTTGAGTTATTTAAACATATATATTGTTGTACTATTTAGACTCTTATTTGCTTTTGCAAAAAGAGGTAATTAATTTTACATGCTGGTGTACAATATCGTAGTATGTAAAACCTTGGGCCCCCCAAAAGAAAAAAAAAAAAAAGCACACACACAACAAGAAAAAACACGCATAGCTAGGTTCGAAATTGGACAAATAATTGTCAGGGTTTGAATAGAACAAATAATATTGTCAAAATAAAAAAAAAAAAAAAAGATGAATCAATTTTTAAGGCTGCCTTTCTTCTTTGGTCTGGACCACTCATCTTCATACATATTCTCTTATTTGTTTTGTGGAGTGTGTGATGTTGAAAATTGAAATCCCAAAAGAGATGCACCACAGACCATAAAGCAATTAATTAATGCACTAAAGTGATCGATAACTACACAAGGGGATTATATATGACACATGTTAACAATTTGTAGGTGTATATTATTATCAAGTCGCTAGAGCGACCAAGCCAAGGGAAAGTTTGGCCCATTTTTTTATGAATAACGCGCTTCTATATGAACATGGCCTTTGAAATTTTGTGATTCTCATTCATTAATGATGACTTTACTCCTAGATGAGGTGATGGGAACATAAGCGACCCATTATTTGTTTGACCGTTAAAAATTTTAAGACATACTGTATCACATATTGTTATTTTTATTTCTTAAAAGACGCGTCTATATTTACAAAGTGAGAATGGGGATAAAAAACGGTACTGGGGGCCGCGAAATACATGCAAACGATTCAAAAGATATAATTTTTTTGGATTGATGTATCTCTAGTTTTTGTTGTAGAAATATTTTTTCTGTTAAACTTATATATAAGTGAATGAGTTTTATTAATATTTTTTCTCTCTTATTTTTTATAATAGGGCTCACTCACTTATACGTGAGTGTGTGTGACAGAAAAAATGTTTCTGTAGCAAAAATAGAGACATTAAACCCTAACTTTTTTTATTGGTTTTATTATAGTAATATGTATTCACATGCCGTAGAAATAACTTAAAGACTTTTTGACATGTCCTGTTAGTTAATATTTATGTCAAGATATAGCTGATGTATAATATCGTAGTAGAACCTTGGATCCTAGTATTTGCAAGTTTTTCCTAGGCCTTTTGTTCAATTTCATAATTCCAAAACTGTTTTTTATTTTAAAAAACAAAATATTAAAAAAATAATTTGATGATTAATTTTAATTAATTTTGTTTAAGAAACTAGAATTGTGTTCTGAAAATTAAAAACAAAAAGCAGAACAATTATTTTTTATTCTGTAAAATTATTTTTTCAGGAAAATCAAGTAAAAATTGTATAACAACGATATCTTTAAGGGAAAATCCATCTTGGGGCTCTTGTAAGAAAAAAAATTCAAAAAAGGCCCTAAGATTCTGAAAATACCATAAAAGGCCCTAGGGCCTATTCTAATATAAATTCATTAAAATTTTAGTTGTTAACAGAACTGATATTGTTGTTAATGGGGTTGATAGCTAGTTGTTAATGTTTTAATGAATTTATACCAGAAAATGCCTTAGGGCCTTTTCTGGTATTTTCAGAATCTTGGAGTCTTTTTGAATTTTTTCTTTTACAAAGGCCCAAAGATGGATTTTCCCTATCTTTAAACAAGTTTTTTGTCATCTAATTACGTGTTTGATAATTATTTTATACAAATTTTTATTTGTTTTCCTAATATGATGCTTTAGAGCAATCATCCAATTCCAAACAGATTTCTTTAAAAAAAAAAACGTTTTGAAATTTTTGTGAACACTGTTTTAAAAAATTATTTAAAGAATATAAAAACTAAAAATAGAATCAAATAAGTGGTTAGTTATTTCATCCTTCAACTTTTTTTTAGTTGATATTATCATCCCTAAACTTTTTACCTCTGTTGACACTTAGTCTTTGAAAATCAAAGCGATCATGTCCGTGTGTCACAAGGATTTGGCGTGCATCCTTTGCAGATCTAGGTCTACTACCATTTGTTGCTTTAAACAACACCATTTTTGGCTTAAAACACACACCTGATCCCTTTATTAACAAAAATAAAAAATATTTTAGGACACTGCTAGGTAGTAAAAATATAATTCATGATATTGAATGGTACTGAAAAAATTCTTATTAATCTTGAAAATTTATTTTATGATATTGAATGGTACTTACTAGTGCTAAAAAGATATTTTAGGATTCTAACTACTATTAAAAAAATAATTCATGATTTTAAAAAAATTATTTGAGGATTTTGAAAAAAATATTTCAAGTATTGACTACTACTAAAAATATAGTCTAGGATATTCTTTCCGATCCCAAAATAATTTTTTCAGATTATGAATTATTTTTTCAATATCAATCAGTATCTTTTTAGTACTAGTTAGTAACCTAAAATATTTTTTAAATATCCTAAAATAATTTTTCAAAATCATAAAGAATTTTTTTAAAATCTTAGATCATCTTTTTATTACCAGATGGTTCCTTGAAATATTTTATTGTACATAAAAAAAGGGACTAGGTGTGTGTTTTACATAAAAAAACCGCGCCATTTGAAAAAGAGCAAAGGATGTAAGCCGTGTCACAAATAGTGTTAACAAACTGAAAGAGTGAAAATTACGATGCCCTTAGACACCTACTTAAAAAGCATTCGGGTCTCTCTCTTCCTCTTGGAGCAACGTAATACGAGTATCGCATCCCAAAAAACAAAAAAACCACGTGATACGAGTATTATTAAAAAATTGAATCAGTTATGTTACGGATATGATTAAAAATGGGCTTAGCCCAATGACCTGAGAACCCAGTCAAACAGCTCTAGCCACAATCTTAACTACTCCCTTGAATTTAGGGGCAGTTATCAAGATATTGGCCAAGATCATAACCACCGAGAAGATAAGGGGAGGTTATCAAAAAGGAATATCTTAATATCTCTAAATAATAGAGATATCAAGGCCCATCGGAATAGGGCCCCAGGTAAGTCTATAAATAGGTGAAAGCTCTCACAAGGTACACACTTACAAAACCCTAGCTCTTCAATTCACACAGAGCACACACACACACCCCCTCTGGCTACCAATAGCCTATTGTCTTCTCTCGAACTATGTGGACTTTGATCCACTTTGTGGTACGTAGGACCCTGGGATTTCACCCCAGGCCAAGTCCAACTCATCTTGTGTTCTATACCAGAACATTGGCGCCGACCGTGGGAACTATAAAGTCCTATTCCCGTGACCAGCGATGGCTAATACCAGAAGTAAAGGCCACCCGCCTGCACACGAGCAAGGCCAGGAACAAGCCCCTAATGAGAACAAGAACAAGGAGGATGTCCAAGAAGACGATCAGGAACGAATAGAGGAACCGTCGAACTCGAACCCTCCACATGAGAACGGACGAGCAGAGCGAACGCTGGAAAACGCTAACCAGGTTAATTCCTCATCAGAATTTTAGATTGGCAACCCGGACATACAGCTCCTACATAATATCGCTGGATCAATGCTCAAGCGAATCGAGAACGTGGAAGAACGCGACAACTTTCAAAATCAAAAGATTGATCGCATGACCGAGGTGATGAACCAGATCCTCCAGCAACTACAAGACCCTCTTCAGAGGGAACGCCGGAATGATCAACAGAACGAGGATGAAGAAACCAATCAACAAACTGTTAATCCGCCACATGTCAACCAGCCTGAGCAGCGCCAAGCAGTATCAACAAAGAATTTTGAGCAAAGAGATCACTGGGATATGAATCGGGAAGATCAAGCTCGGACAATGAGGAAAAACAGCCATGCCTCGGACAATCGGGGAGTTCGGCCAGAAGAGCCCGGAAAGTACAAGATGTGGTATGGGGACGAAGGCCAGAATAACAGCCCGTTCTCAGATGAAATTACAGAAGTTGAGTATCCAAAGAAATTCAACACGTCCGACCTCTCTAGATATGACGGAAGTCAGGATCCCCAAACGCACTTGAATACCTTTGACACTGAAATGCTGGTTCGAGGATTCAAGGGACCAATCATATCAAGGATGTTCACCTCAACATTGCAAGGGGCTGCGCAAATCTGGTTCCGGACTCTACCTCCCAAGTCCATTACCGACTTCAACGACCTAAGCGAGAAGTTCCTGCTGAATTTTGCAACAAGCAAAAAGCAGCCCAGGTCGATCTACACGCTAGACAGAATCAAACAGCAACCCGGCGAGACTCTACAAAAGTACTTGGATCGTTTCAAGACAGCTGCCTTGCAAATCCAAGGATTAACGGAGAGCGTCCACGTACACTTGCTTATCTCGGGCATATCCGGCGAGATCAAAACTTTGGAAGAATTCCATCGACGAGCCAAGAAATACCTGGATATCGAGCAGATGCAGATAGCCAAAGCGCCGGGAAAAGAAAGACAAAGAAGTCCACCTCCAAAAGGAAGGGATAAAGAGTCAAAAGATCGCTCCAGGAGCTCGGATCAAAAAACGCGCAAAGGAAGGCACGAGAGGAAATATGAAAAATATACCCCTTTGAATGTCTCGTGTGCTCAACTGTGGAGAGAGGTGTGTTCGCCTCGCAAGTGTACGAGTTGTGCAAGTAATAAAGTGATAAGTAAAGTATCGTCCCACGAGGATTAATGTAACAAATTAATCAAACAATAGGCTAAGCAAATTCAATTAAGTTGAGCTAAAACAAGCTTTGATAAGAAATGAGAATATTTAAAGACTATTTCTAAAAATAAAAATTAATAAAAGCAAATGATTTGTTGGATTTTCAAGGATTAAATAAAAGTTTATGATTCTTTTTCCCCTTATTGCATTTCATAATACTGAATCAATGTCCTCTCTCTTAGTAGTTCCATACATATATGTGTTAGTCTAAGATTCACAATTACTTGACAAGCTCTCTCAAGTAAATATCAAGTTTCTCTTCTCATTAAAATGCACAATCTCTTGCTACAATTAATGAGAATCAATATTTAAGCAACAACCTTAATGTGACAATGCAAGATTGGTAAATATATCTCTATTTTACCAATAAACTATCCATTTATCAAGTAAACTTCAAGACAAGCATGATTTTAATCAAATTCTACACCTAGATTAGCTTTCTCAAGTCAAACCTAAGTGAATAAATCATCTAAATGGTGGCAAATCATTTAGAAGCATTAAGCTTAGATTAAAATCAACACATATAAATATTTATCTACTAAAAGAGAGGATTATCCAAATATTAATCCATACAAAGTTAAAAAGAATCCTAGAATAAAATGTTTACTTACTCATATCAAAATCACAGCAACAATAAATTCAGAATTGAAAGCCATAAGAAAAAGAAAGGAATTGAGATGATCAATGAAGTGCAAACTGAGTGTGAATAGTGCTATCCTCTGGTCCAGCTAGTGCTTGCCACCGCCATCATCAACGTCCTCCCTTCTTCAAATGACGTCACTTTTCGGTACAGGGGATGATGCTCGCCGGCGGCCTTAGTGGTGGATGGTGCCGCCGGCGAGAGGAAGAAGAAGGTAAATGTGGAGGACCGCGGCACTCAACTCTCTGGATCTCTGTTTCGTTCCTCTGCGTGTTGCCTTCCGCTGCTCTCCGTTTTCGGTTCTGTATTCTCCCTCTTTTTTTTCTATTCACTTTCGTGCAGATTCTCTTTTAGGTTTCCTTCATTAATTCATTGAATCATGGGCCAATATCCATTTCACTTCAGCCCGGGCCCACGCACTACTCCTGATTGATTCCTCTTTTTCTTCCTTTTAATTCCCTCCAATCCGTGGGTTCTGTTCTGAATGATACTCCAGCCCAATTCATTGGATCAATTAATATCCACATGGCCCAATGTCTCCTGGTGCTTTGAAAATGAAAGAAATCCTATATTAGTAGTAATAATAATAATAACTAATAATAATAATAATAATTTTTATTTTTAAATTTTTATTTATTTTCTAAACTTAAAAACTTTTATTTTAAATTGAAATCCCACAAATAATGTGTCCAACTTGATTTCTCTTAAAATCTTAAGAAAATCTCTTAAAATTGTTTAGATAACTCTCCAAATATCTCCAAAATGTACCTTAAATATATAAAATATGGAGAGGTATCAAGGTGGCCCTTGACCGAGATGAGAAAGGTGGAGCGACCACGACCCCTGTATAACAGAGGCAAATTGGACCGAACTCAGTTTTGCGATTTCCATAATGGACCCGAACACACAACAGATGAATGCTGGGATCTTAGAGATGCGGTAGAAAAGTTCGTCTGGGATGGAAAGTTGCGGCAATACGTCATCAAAACGCAAGGGCAAAAAGGTAACAAACGCAAACAGGCGGATTGGAGTAAGAGCCCGGCCCATCAACGGAGGAAACCAGATGAGGACCAAAGAAAGAATGATGACGAGGAAGAGTTCCCAGAAGCCGAGTTCGATTGCAACGTTAGCGGAGGTTACGGAGGAGGTGGCGATACTGCAAGTCAGTGGAAGAAATACCTTCGGGAAGTCTTAACCATCAGGGGACGACCTTCTTTCAAGCCGGAACCACTGCAAGCAGAGCCCCCGAAGTTATTCTTCACACAAGAAGACCTAAGGGATGTAATCCCAGGTCATCAAGACGGGCTAGTTATAACCGGCCTCCTGGGCAAATGCCGCGTAAAGAAGATATTTATCGATCCCGGCAGTGCAGTTGATATCATCCTATGGGACACTTTCAAGCGGATGGACCTTGATCCAGAAAATCTTAAGCCATGCAAAACAACCTTAATCGGGTTCAATGGAGAAGATACAAGCCCCAAAGGATGTATAGAGCTGAAAATGACATTGGGATATAAGGAAGCATTCAAGACCGGAAGAGTCAAATACATCGTGGTAGATTTCCCCTCGTCTTACAACATCATTCTAGGCAGACCAACCATTCATAGTTGGGACATGCTAATATCAACCAAACATCAGAAGCTAAAGATGGTGAGCAGACAGAATGAAGTCGTCACCATTAAAGGGGATCAGAAAGAATCTCGGCAATGCTACTTTTCGACAGTAAAAAACAATGATCCCGACGCATCCTCATCACGACACAAGGGAACTCAAAACCCAGCGCCAGTCACACTGAGTTCCGTAAACGTGGTAGAACTGGATGTAAGAGAGGAAGTGAAGCTCATGAAGATAGAGCCTGATGGGGAGCTCACGGATTACCAACTAGGACACGAACCCGGGCAAATAACTAAGATAGGCAATACTCTCACTACGCAAGAAAAAGCCGAGCTTGAAGAGTTGCTAATGAAGAACAAGGATGTATTTGCCTGGAAACCTTTCGAACTACCAAGTGTGGACCTCGCGTTCTGTTGCCATAAGCTGACAATAAATCCACATTATACACCGGTCGCCCAAAAGAAAAGGAAGATAGCTCCAGACCGACAAGTACCCCTTGCCGAGCACGTAAGGGAGCTCCTGGACGCAGGATTCATCAGAGAAATTCAGTACACTACTTGGTTTCAAACGTTGTAATAGTCAAAAAACCTAATGGCAAATGGAGGGTTTGCACGGATTACACCGATCTCAACAAAGCATGCCCGAAGAATGCTTATCTAATGCCAAACATCGACCAACTGGTGGACAACTCCTCTGGATTCCGCTGCTCTTGTTCATAGATGCCTATTCTGGTTACAACTAAATTGCCATGCATCCCGAGGACCAGGAAAAAATAGCTTTTATCACAGATAAAGCTAATTATTGTTATAACATCATGCCCTTCAGGCTAAAGAATGCTGAAGCTACTTAACAGAGGATCATGAATTAGGTATTTGAGGCGCAGCTCGGTAGAAACGTGGAAGTTTACATCGACAATATGATTGTTAAATTAGTCAGGCGGTCCAACCATATCCGAGATCTACAAGAAACATTTGATAAGCTCTGGGATCACTGAATTCGACTCAACCTGGCAAAATGTGCATTCGGGGTATCAGCGGGTAAGTTTCTTGGATTCCTGTTGACTAACAGAGGAATTGAGGCCAACCCGGATAAATGCCAAGCCGTCTTCGATATGGCTGCCCCAAGAAACAAGAAAGAGGTGCAGCAGTTGACGGGTAGGCTGGCCGCATTAACAAGGTTTCTACCAAAGTCAGCAGAAAATGCACTTCCCTTATTCAAGCTATTAAAGAAGGAAGCGCAGCACGGAGATTGGAACTTGGAATGTCAAGCCGCATTTGACAAGATTAAAAAGTGCCTGTCATCGCCACCGGTATTGTCAAAACCTAAGCCTGGAGAAGATCTAGTATTGTACTTATCGATGGCTGCAGAAGCGGTAAGTGCCGTCTTGGTAAGAGAAGAATCGACAGAACAAAAACCGGTCTATTTCACAAGCCGTGCTTTGCAAAGTTCAGAGCTGAGATATCAAAGATTGGAAAAGGTGGCCTTTACACTCCTCACTGCTGCAAGGAGGTTACGCCCCTACTTCCAAGGACATCGGATAATTGTCCGGACAAGTCAGCCGATACACCAAGTATTACATAAGCCTGATTTGGCTGGAAGAATGATCAGTTGGGCTATCGAGCTGTCCGAGTTCGATATTGCGTATGAAGCCCGGTATGCAATTAAATCTCAGTTACTGGCCAACTTCGTTGCGGAATTAGTATCGACCAAGATAGTCTTGCAGGCCAATCTCGACATTTGGAAAGTGTTTGTTGACGGATCGTCAAATGCCAAAGGAAGTGAAGCAGGGGTCATAATAGAAAGCCCGGAAGGAGTTTTTATCGAACACTCCCTACAGCTACATTTCAAAACTTCCAATAACCAGGCTGAATACGAGGCGGTGTTGGCCGGGCTATCTCAAGCAAAAGATAATGGAGCAAGGTGGATTCACTTGTCAACCGATTCTCAATTGGTTGCAGCCTAGATCAACAGATCGTATACGACTAAGGGGCCCTTGCTAATTAAGTACCTTAGGAAAGTTAAGGAGGCTATGGCCGACTTTGACAAGGTTGTAGTCACCCACATCCCTAGGGGAGAAAATGCGAGGGCGGACATCCTATCAAAGCTGGTCAGCACAAAGAACCTGGGAAATAATCGAACGGTAATACAACAAAGTTTGATTGAGCCCATATGTATTATGGTTATTGCAGCGGCAGAAGATTGGTGGAAACCTATCCTAAAGTACCTGGAGAAGGGAATCATCTTGGAAGACCCTATAGAGGCGAAGAAGATGGCGAGAACCGTGTCAATGTACACAGTGGTTGATGACCAGCTGTATCGAAAAGGCCTTCACTCTCCCATGATGAGATGTTTGGACCCAGCAGAGGCCGAGTATGTGTTGTTAGAGATACACGAAGGGATCAACGGGCAGCATATAGGAGCCAAGGCGTTAGCCCGAAAGGCCCTTCGAGCTGGATATTATTGGCCGACAATGGTTGCCGATTCCAAAGAACACATTAGAAAGTGCGAAAATTGCCAAAAACACGCTCGGATAATTTGGCCTCTTCCGGCCGAATTAAAATCTTTCACGGCCTTATGGCCATTCTTCAAATGGGGCATAGACCTCTTAGGACCGTTCAAACCAACTACAGGGCAAATGAAGTGGCTGGTTGTAGCTGTGGACTACTTCACTAAATGGATCGAGGCCGAACCCCTGACAACCATCTCGGCCACTCGCATACAAAAATTTTTTGAAAGAAATATCATGGCAAGATTTGGGATTCCGGCCGAGATCGTCACCGACAATGGGACACAGTTTGTTGACCGAGGCTTCCAGAGGTTGATGTCTGAACTCAAGATCAAGCACCATTTCGCCTCGGTCGAACACCCACAGTCTAATGGGCAAGCCGAGGCAGCAAACAAGATCATTGTCAACGGGCTTAAAAAGCGGATGACAAGTGTAGAAAATGACTGGGTTGAGCAATTATATTCAGTACTCTGGGGATACCGAACTAGTGTCCAAACCTTGACCAAGGAAACGCCTTTCAAATTGACCTACGATTGCAAGGCCATGATCCCGGTCGAAATCGAGCAAACCTCATGGAGGAAGGCAAAGGTCATGGAGGAAGGAGAGCACAATAACAGTGGACAACTGACTGTGGAGCTAGACCTCATTGACGAAATCAGAATCACAGCACATTGCCGAGATCTTGCTACAAAGTAGTTAATTACGGCCAAATATAATCGCAAAGTTAGGCCACGAACATTTAGCAGAGGTGATCTGGTACTTCGCAGGGCGGATATCGGAAACAAGAATGCTCGGGATGGAAAACTTGCAGTAAATTGGGAAGGTCCTTACCGTATTGCAGACAAAATAGGGCCCGGAACCTATGTCTTAGAGGCAATGGACGGCACGGCCATTAAGCGAACTTGGAATGCGGACAAATTAAGGATCTACTACAGTTAGGAGCCGAGATCAATTTTGAACTCGGATGCAGTGGAGGTTAGCGGTGGCTGAGAACTGCTTTTCAGTTTTAATGGATGTCAGCGATGGCTGAGAACCGTTTTTCTTTTTAAGGATCATTTTGCTTTCATGCATTGTTTTCCTTTTATGTTCAAGTCTCTTTGTAATTGCAACTTTTCAGTCAATAAAGAAGGCGGTCTACTTTATGGGCCAACCAGTTGATTGCTTGTGAAGTTCAATACAAAAATAGCCGAGTAAAAGGCAACTCAATCAACGGAACCAGGGTTTTGCGAGCCCAGTTGTCGTAAGGATCATTGACAAATCTTACGAATATTACGATGCATTGAAACAACCCCCCTGGGATGGTGTGAGATTGCCATAAAAGATCCTGATCAGGTCGAAATGTTTAGGTTCTTTTCTAAAAGAAATTAAGACCCGAACATATGGCAGTTGGCTACCAGCTCGGTTAGATACTTTATAAGATAAAGTACTTAGGTGATTGTTGGAAATCATCTGTTTATTTAGAATGCCCGACTATTAATGAACGCACCCCATTTGTTAACGTTGGTTGAATATTCAGCAAATTCTGCGCAATATACCTTGACTTTGGCCAAGTCATAAAATAAAGAACCGAGCTTTGTGCACGAATTACGTTCCCCTTTATTCATTAACGAGCAAAACAAATGCGAGTTCGGTTTAAAGGATGAAAATAAAAACTGACAAGTGACAAGATAGATAAGCTGAAAATGCTAAGAATACCTGGAGACACCGGGCTTAACTTGTCATTGTATTAATTTTGGGGGCATAGGCCCCAGATTACAAAAAAGCGAGCAAAAATAAAAACTAAAGCTACTAAGCAAATATCCTAAGGGAGACAGTACTAAAGTTGGGCTTGGTCAGGCATAGGGGAACCTGGGGCATCGGAGGCCGGAGCATCTTCCTCAGCAGTTTGAGCTCGGTCACCCTCCGTGTGATGCTCGGACTCTTCGGCTGGAGAAAGCGGTGTTGGGATAAATTGCCCGTCCACTACCAAAGCTCTAAAATCCACAGCATCCAAGTTCATTGTGATATCAGGATTCAGAGCTCGGACTTGGGCCAGGCACTCCTTAAAAGCCTCAGCAGCCGTCTCAACAACCATGACCTCCAGCTTCTCCACCTCAGCAGCAAACGCCACTAGCTCAGCCTTGGAAGCATTGAGGTCGGAATGAGCTAGGTTCAGGTCCTTCACCAAGCCCACATATTAGCCTTGTAAAGCGTGCAGCGAGGCATTTAGCGTGTCTTCCCGGGCCTGACTAGCGTTAAGTTCGGTGGAGAACCGATCCCTATCAGTAAGGGCCCTCGACAGTTCCTCCACCGCCTTTATCTGCGCCTCTTCGGCCTTCAGACGCGCCTCCTCAGCCTCTACTTGTCAAGCCACTGCGTCCTTCTTTTCAGTCCGGGCCTTGGCGAGCTCGGCAGCAGCTTTGGCATACTTATGCTTAACGGCAGCATAAGCGTCCAGCACTCCGGCCGTCTCCATCAAATGATCCTGCAGAGCCTGCAGATGATCGAGGTCGGAGTCGGCAAGAGCGTCAACGCCGAAATATTTACTTGGAGGCTTCACGGCGTGCTTGAGCTTGTCCGAGACTCCATCAGTCCATATCTCACCTCGCGAATGAAGACGAGGCTTGCGAGGGGGTGGAGGAGGAAGAACGCCTACAGCAGCACCGGCTTCAAGGGTAGAGGCTGGACCCTCTTCTTCAGCCGAGGTCGATGAAGTGGCAGCCGACTTCGACCGCTTACGCGGGATGAGATCCGTGGAGGTCGGAGGGGACGCAGCTCTCTTCTCGGGCACAGTTCTCTTTGGCGAAGGAGCAGCCACCACCTTCTTCTGCGAAGAGGACTCCCCCTTCTTCTTAGCCTTGGCACGGAGCTTCTCGACCAACTCTTGGAAGGAAACCTTCCCCATTTTAGGCACTACAAAGAAGGCAACAAACATCAGTAAAGGCAGCAAAATGCTATGTAAGAAAGGGAATAATAAATACTGAAACCCTACTTGGCGGAAATATCTCCTCTATTGACTGTTGAATGAAAATGCGGGTATCAATCACATCCCTCTTGGCCACGTGTTCGACCAAATCTATCACGGTCGCTATCTCAGCTGGCTCTAACTTGTCATTATAAGATTGAAAGATTTCCGGGTCTTGGTCATAATGGACCTTGGACCAATACAGCGGAAACGTCAATTCAACTGACTCGGAATCAACACCCTTGAGAAACCACGGTTTATGACCGGGTTCTGCGGTGACCTTGAAAAAAGATGTCTTGAAACCCTTCCAGGTTTCGGTGGCTACGTGAAAAAGTTTTTTGTCCGGTTTCCCCTGAAGGGAAACCCAACCCTTTTTCTCTGAAGGCTCTCCGGGCTGGCAAGCTCATTGAATGGTAAAGAAATAAAAGAACACCCAGGTAGTTGGAGTACAGTTCAAAAACCGGCAAAGTCGCTCAAAGGCAATGATAAAGCCCCAAGAATTCAGGTGAACTTGAGTAGGGGCTAAATGTAGAATGTTTAAAAGATCTGTTTGAAATTTTGTAAAAGGAAATCGAAGACCGAGTTTGGTAATGAAATCTCGGTAGAAGAAGAAGTAGGAACGTTCGTTGCCTTCCTGGACGGTACACACGGGTTCGCCGGGGCCGGGAAGGGACATAGAGCAGTGAGTTCGGTCCCCTAAGGGGAGCGCGACAATCTGATCAGCCGTAGCGGTTGAGAGCCTGGATAGCACCCCGGTCACAACCCAATCGTACTTCTCAGCGAGATGATGTGGGACGCAGGCAGATGCCGACTCCACAGATCCGGAATCCTCAACAGGACGGGGAGAAAGTGACATACTACCTATAAAAGGAAAGACAGAAATGAATTAGAAACAAGGAAGACAATACCTAAAGGTGGTAAAACAGGACGGGTAGGAACAGCTGGAACATCCCGCGGATGAACGTGTCGGCATCGTAAAGCTATTTCATTAGCTTCCCATGACTGGCCCACCATCATGGATTCCGAAACAAGCCAAGAACACTCCTCGCACTGGCCACTAGGTTGAAATGGAGTAGTAGGAGGCCCGACCCGCAAACCCAAGGAAGTGGTAGGCGCTGGAGGGCTTCCCCTGCCATAACCGCCGAGGGGTGGCTCTAAAGATGAAGCTCTAACCTGACTGGTCACACGACCTCGGCCTACAGGTTCTAACGGTGGGGACCGACCTCGACCTACAGGTCCTAACGAGGAAGACTGACCCCGAGATCTACCTCTAGAATGAACGGGTCGATTTGACCCTCTCCCACCAACTCCATCATAATCGCGGAGCACACCCTCCAGTTTTTGCTCCTCGGTTAAGGGTTTCCCGTACAGCCACCAAGCTGTCCGGGGAGGCATGTGCTGGAGAAGCTCTTCCTTCTTTGGGGAGAGAGCGTCCGGTTGGAAAGACGAAGAAGAGCCTCAATGGCTCATTTTGAGAAGGTAGAAGAGAAAAAATGGGCAGAGTTAAAACAAGAAACCAAAACCCGTGGACGATGAAGAAGGATTAAAGAGACCAAAGCTCAAAGAAGTCCAAGAACAGAGCAAAAAACCCAGAAAGAAAGAAAACTTGAAAGAACTTACGGGACCTACCCAAAAAACCAAGAAAGAAAGAAGAAATAACTATGGAAACCAAATAGGAGACGAAAATACCTGTCTTAAAATAAGTTAAAGGAAGAGGAAATGCGTGAGCCACGAAACTGGAGAATGGAGGAAGGATAAACAGGGAACAACTCTGTCTTGCAAGGAAGGTTAAAACTTGACGGTTTCAAAAGTGGCGAAAGGGGGAAGGTGAGGGCTTTATAAGTAAAAGAGGTTGGCGGTTAGAAATCCAGGAACTGAAACAACAAGGCCCAAAAGCCTCTTCAGGATCGCTGACGTCACCATCAAAAGGTGCGCGCATTAAATGAAGACGTTTAAAGACGCACGGTTACCAAGGATAGTGGAGCACACATTCGCGCTATCATGCCTTCCTACACACGCCAGTTGGTAGTAGGTAATGATAGCACCTACAGACTCGGGAACTTGAGATGTGTCAGGTCAATCAACAAACCGATCGTGGACCCCGGATAAAAGATGAATTCGGTCAAAATAAGGTCGGACTCCGATCATGAAGCCTTTTCTCAAAAGGGGGGAGCAACTGTATCCCACCCGAATACACCGGGATGAAAATTCACAACAGATGGGGTAACCCGAGACTAAAAATGTCCGACCTTGGCAGAGGAAAGAATTTGAAGCTAACATGGGTAGAATAAGGCCTAAAATCAAAAACTTTAGGATTGGGCGGAACGGACTAGCGCACAAGTCGTTGCCTAGAAAATACATCCCGGCAGCTCAGAGCCCTGAACAACCGGGCTGGGGGGCAACTGTTACGGATATGATTAAAAATGGGCTTAGCCCAATGACCTAAGAACCCAGTCAAACAGCTCCAGCCACAATCTTAATTACTCCCTTGAATTTAGGGGCAGTTATCAAGATAGTGGCCAAGATCATAACCACTGAGAAGATAAGGGGAGGTTATCAAAAAGGAATATCTTAATATCTCTAAATAATAGAGATATCAAGGCCCATCGGAATAGGGCCCCAGATAAGTCTATAAATAGGTGAAAGCTCTCACAAGGTACACACTTACAAAACCCTAGCTCTTCAATTCACACAGAGCACACACACACACCCCCTCTGGCTACAAATAGCTTATTGTCTTTTCTCGAACTACGTGGACTTTGATCTACTTTGTGGTACGTAGGACCCTGGGATTTCACCCCAGGCCAAGTCCAACTCATCTCGTGTTCTATACCAGAACAAGTTATAACATTCTGATCCGTAGTACAAAACTTCAGATATCGATATTGTTGCTGTCTCTACTGACAAGTAAAATATTGAGTCTTAATTTTAGATGATTTGGGAGAGAGAACATCTTTGGTTAATTGTTAGAGTTTGAAGATAACAAATAATATTGTCAAAACAAGAGAAGATGAATCAATATTTGACACTGCCTTCTTCTTTGGCCTGGACTACTCATCTTCATATATATTCTGTCATTTGTTTTATGGAGTGTGTGATGGTGAAAATTCAAATCCCAAAAGACGCACAACAGGCCATGAAGCAATTAATTCACTATAGTGATCGATAATTACACATGCAAGGGGATTATACATTACAGGTACGTGTTAACAAGTTAAAGGTGCATATTATTATCAACTTGCTAAAGCGACCAAGCCAAGGGAAAATTTGGTCCATGCGTATAAATAACGCGTTTATATATGAACATGGCCTTTGAAATTTCTTGATCTCATTCATTAATGAACAAGTTAGTTATTTTTAGTGAAACCAAACGGGTATAAGATCATAACATGATTTTTTCTAATCTAGTACTCCTTCTAGTCCTTATTATAAGCAACCAACTAAAAAGTGCATTTGGTCCTTTTTATAAGGCACTTATTTGTTTTGAATGAGCATTAATTATTATTTTTTTCATGTATGCCCATAATTAATAGGGGTAGTGAGTGAGAGTAATAATAATATAATATTAGAGTTTAATGCAATTAGTAAGGGTAATATTGAAAATTACTTAAATTTTAGGACAATTTTATTGACTTTAACTAATTTTATTGGTTTGTGAGAATTGTTAGTTGATGCTTTATAATAAGGACCAGAGGGAGTACGCTTTCTGGGACTTGGCTTTCCTCCTATACCCTTTACCATCATTTTCCCTTCTTTCCCCTTTTCTACCGTTAGATTAAGATCTTAATAGTTCTGATTTACCATCTTTTTTTTATCATCATTTTCCCTCCTTTTCCCTTATAATAATATTTTAATCATATGATAAATCTGAATCGTTTATATTTTAATTCAACGATAGAAAAGAGAAAAAATTAGGGAAAATGATGGTAAGAGGTATAGGAGAAAAGCCAAATCCCTCTTTCTGACTCAAAATATAGGTACTCCCTTGTATTCTTAATATAATACATACATACCTAATTTGATGAAATTAAGAAAATTAATTAATATGACATGTACTCTCTCTAATCCTTATTATAAGACATCAATTGTTTTTTCTTGTGAATTAAGGAATGAAAGTTAAATCATTAAATTGATCTAAAATTGATAAATGTCTCCAACTTTACCTATACTTTAATGATGTAGATTTAAATGAGTCGGTTAAAAATGAAGGAATAATAGGAAAATAGTAATGAATGGGTTAGTTAGAGGAGGTTGGTGTATTGTACTCTATCATATCTGATCCTTATTATAAGACACCAACTAATAATTATCATAAATCGATAAAAATAGTTAAAGTCAATAAAGTTATCTTACAATTTAATTAATTTCCCATATTACCCCTAATAATTGATCTAAATTCTAATATTTTATTAATTATTACTCTCACACACTGTCCTTATTAATTATGGACATACATGGGGGAAAAACAATTAATACTCCTCGGCAACAAGCAAGTGCGCACTACTACAAAAAAGTATTTTAAGATCGGACCAAATAGGCTCCGTAAGACCGGATCAACGACCGGTCTCGTTCCAGGTGGTCTTATAAATACGTAACTTTTAAGACCGGACTCGAACTGGTCTTAAAGAAATATTTCAAGACCGGACCTAAGAAACAATAGGTCTTAAAAATCGCACTATATAGACCTTACATATATTTTGTTCGGTCTTAAAACCAGAATTTATAAGACCGGACAAAAATGTCTGGTCTTAAATACCACACTTTCAAGACCAGAGTAAATGTCATCAGGTCTTAAAAGTATGTAACTTTCAAGACTGGTCAAACATATACACTGGTCTCAAAAATGAAGAATATAAGACTTTGCTTTAACATGTAACCGGTCTTATAATTATAACTTTTAAGACCGGACTAAATTAATAAGTGCGGTCTTAAAGGTAAATTTTAAGACCGGTTAGCACAGGTCCACTCCTAAAAGTCTCACTTTTAAGACCGGAGATCATATACACTAGCCTTAAATAACGTCTTTACGACCGTTATTAGTAGTTTTAAGACCGTATGGAATAGCCTCCGCTCTTAAAAGTCTGACTTTTAAGACCGGACCTTCCATAGACCAGTCTTAAAAGTGGATATTTCCCCTGTTCAAAACAAATTCGCCACAAAATCCAGCATCTAAAGACAGTACTCCAAGCTTCAATTTATAATTGAATTGAGAATGGATTACAAATATTATTCACCAGGCATCGTAATGAATGACTAGCTATTACAGTACAAACCTAATAACAAATGAATGTAATTAATACAATAAGACAAATACATATTACAATGCATTATAACAGTGTACAACACCTAAATGAACATATATACCAATTCATCACCTTGTCTTCATCAGATTCCCACCCGGCCAATAACAACGAACATAACTAACATTCCTAGCTAGCTTCTTTTGTGACAAGCTAGCCCATTTCGATCGGATCCTGGCCTGCCAGAAAAATAAAAACAAGAACAAAACACAGTCAGTGACATTGTTTAAGAACATAAATATTGAAGAAGGAAATGAATATAGTTAAAACGTAAATTAAAACCTTCAAGTTTTCAAATAATTGTGCAGATGAATATTACCTTATGAATTGATGACTCTTTTATAAAGGGATATCTTCCCATATCCCTTCTTGATGATTGATAAATCCTAATTTTCATATATTTTATCCCACCTTATTCATTTATTTTGGGGTTATTTTAGGCTAATTTGGATATATTAGATAATATTTAAATTGTTAGCCAATTTTAGGAAATAATATAAATCTGAATTAATTATAAGATATTGAGTTTAAATTATTGATAGTCTGATTGATATCTTATAATTAAATAATATCTCTTGATATATGATATATTGTGATTTCATAAGATCCTATGATGCAGAATTTTTCAAGATAGCTAAAAGAAAATCCAATGGTGAAATCTTATGGGGCTCAAGTTGGTACCCAAAAAAGCTCCCATTCCCTTTTAAAATAACCTAGCAGCTGCTAGGTTAAAGGAGGAAGCTTAAGACGGCAACAGGAGACGCTGAGAGCTGGAGGCTGAGGAAAGACCAAGACGCGGACACCGAAGACACAAGCAGAGGAGACGCAGAGACGCAGGCAATTGATCCATTCATCAATATCTATTCAATTAACCCATCCTCTCCAATTCAGTGTGATCTCGCGGACCCCACCTCCCACAAAGCAATCAAGCATTCTAACACCACACACATATATATCTCCAGCGTAGTGCTTTCAGGCAATTAATCAATTGATCAATTCCTCTCAATAGTTTCTCATGGCCGTGGGTTGTGTGATGCGTTCTGAGGAAGAAAATTCTATGGAAGCTTAAGTCATTTGGGAGGAGCATGGAGGAGACTAAAGCATAGGGCTTACACTTGAAGACTACAAGGGAGTGTCGTTCTTTTTATCTTTTTAATTCAAACTTGAGATTGTTTAGTTTTAAAGAATTTTGAGTTGTATTAATTGAGAACAATCTAGTTTTAGATTGTAAACTTATTTCTTTTGGATTAGACTGATAATTTGGAGTTTTATGCTTATTGCTGGACTCTTGTTTGCAACCTTTGGATTGTCAATTAAATTAGTAATTGAGTTTTCATTATTAATTTAATTGTTAATTTGGTTTATCATCTTGATTGTTTAATTGAGTTGATAAATTATCTGGTTGTTTAATTAGATAATTGTAAACAAGATTTCTAAGATTATTTTGTGTTTGGTTTTTAATGGGTTTAATTAACCACCACTTATTTCATTATGAGTTTTCTAGTGGAATAGGTGTTATTGAGCTAGAGGGTTTCCCATGTTCAATTGGTTAATTAAATTCATTAATCTCCCCTTGGTCTAATTAATTGGTTTAGGCTAAGAAAGTTAACTCCATGTAATTCCTAAGTTGTCCCCTTCATCATCATCACTGAATTAAATCTTATTATTTTATTTGCTTTTAATCAATCTTTTTATTAGGATTTTAATTATTCTCTCATAAGAAAACCCCCTAAAAATTCCATTCAAATTCATATAGTTTAGTTTCATTCTCATATAGGTTTTAGAGTCAATTGCATATAGGTAGTAGTGTTTTACATCTTAGTTTAGGTCCATTTATATTTCATTGCATCTTTTATCACCTGAAAGTTAATCCTAAACGAAAACCCACAGCTTGCTCCTTGGGAGAATGACCTAGGTTGACCCTAAACTGCATAATTAATTTAAGACCTAGTTTAATTGATCACTTTAATGACAAAAGTAGCCCGATCAATGATCATTTCGTATGTTAGGTTCATTATCCGCTTCATCTTCTTCGTTGATGTCTGGTAGACCCCTTGAAAAAGGAGTACTCTCAGAAAGACCATAATTTGCATCATTTTCCTCATCAATATCAATGACCCTTTTTCCTTGGAGAGCTACAGACCACATTTTATTTGCTTGATCAGTTATATAAAAAACTTATTTCGCCTGGTCTGCCATAATAAAAGGTTCATCTCCAAAACTTGTACTATTGAGATCGACTAATGTAAATCCCAGCCGATCGATCTGAACTCCATTATTGACATTAATCCACTTGCATTTGAAAATGGGAAATCTAATGAAGACATAGTCCACCTCCCAAATCTCTTCAATAACCCCATAATATGGCATGATTGCCAATTTAGGCCGCTTGTCTTTCGAACTGGAGAAGTGCATGGATTCAGCCTCTAACATTACACCACTATTCTTGACGGTGCTCCTATCATCTAGGGACTTCGTGTAAAATGTGTACCCGTTGATCACATACGAATTCCAACTAATGACATCAACCTCAGGACCACGTGCTAACTATTTCATTGTCTCAAAAATAGATTCCTCTCCCTCGACCTTTTGTTTGAACCAGTTTGCAAAAGTTCTGTTATGCTCCCTAATCAACCTTTGTTCAGTCATTCGGGGATTTTCTTTCCTCACACCTTCTTTATGTGCAGCTATGCTGGATTGAACTTCATCAACATTATTCAAGATGTATAAGTGGACTTGTGACAATTCATCAGGATCCACACCCTGTACTGAGGCCCCTCGTCTACCCCCTTCAACATGCTCACGTTTTGGTAGCCCGATATGTCTTACTTTGGCCAAATAATTTTGACAAAATTCCATGGCCTCTTCAGATACATACTTCTGAACAATTGATGCTTCTGGCCGGTATGCGTTCTTCACGTACCCCTTTAGGAATTTCATAGATCTTTCAATGGGGTACATCCACCGTAAATGGACAGGGCCACATAACTTTATCTCCCTCACTAGATGAACAATTAGATGAACCATGATGTCAAAAAATGAAGGAACAAAAAGTTTCTCAAGCTGGCACAATATCAGATATCCTTCATTTTCCAATTCATCCAATTGTTCAATCTCGAACACTCTACTGCAAACAGCATTGAGGAAGAAACAAAGCCTAGTCAAAATGTGTCGAAGATCATACTCAACAATGCCTCGAATAGCTACTGGGAGCAGCTGTTGCATTAATACATGACAATCATGAGACTTTTGGCCTACTAATTTCAAGTCTTTCATCAATACAAGCCTCTTAAGATTTGAGGAATACTCCGAGGGAACTTTTGTCCCATGTAAACACTCACAAAAACTTCTTTTCTCATCCTTAGATAACGTATGAGAGGCCGGGGGACAATAAGTTCTCTTACCATATGGCCTTGGATATAAGTCTTCCCGTATCCCCATTGCTTGCAAATCCAATCTTGCCTTTACACCATCCTTTGAACTACCTTGTATGTTGAGAAGTGTGCCGACAATGCTATCACATACGTTTTTCTCAACATGCATGACATCAATACAATGTCTCACATCAAGGTTGCGCCAATATGGAAGATCGAAGAAGACCGATCTCTTTTTCCATATATTTGTTTCTTTTTTACCCTTTGCAGTCTTACCGAAGACGACACTAGTATTTTTCACCTTTTCATACACTTGATCCCCAGTCAATGCCACCGAAGTATCTTCATACTCTTAGCCACCAAAAAAGGTTTTTTTTTAATCGACGATATGGGTGGCCCCTTCTAAGAAATCTTCTATGTCCAAGATAAACTGTCTTTCTTCCATGTTGAAGTTGATGGTAGCATGTGCCTTCTTCACAAGCCGGACATGCTTTATGGCCTTTTATACTAGACCCTGACAAGTTCCCATATGCTGGGAAGTAGTTTATGGTACAAAATATTATGGCTCTCATTTTAAAGACCTACTTCTTGAAAGAGTCAAAAACATCGACACCTTCTTCCCACAACTCCTTCAAGTCTTCGATCAAGGGCTGAAGGTAGACATCAATGTCATTTACAGGTTGTTTTCGTCCCGAAATCAACATAGACAGCATGATGTACTTTTGTTTCATGCATAACATAGGAGATAAGTTGTAAATAATCAAGAGTACAGGCCATGAACTATGTATGCTGCTAAGGCTTCCATAGGGATTTGTGACGCCCGACCTCTGGGGCCTTTATTTAATCAGAGTTAGTGCGGAATACAAGAATCGAGATGATTTGGACAACTTAATTTTGTAAATCGAAGTTTTTGAAAATTACAATAGTATGAAAATACAGACTAGTTTTTCGCGATTCGATATCTATCCCATAGAGGGATGTTATTACATAATTCCAACATTGACGAATGATAAACACTATATATAGACTAATTATTCCTATTTGTTCAAGGCATTCCATTTGCTGTAACCCTTACAGCTGCTCTTTGCCTTCTGATCCCGAACCAGTACCTGTATCTTTCACGGGAGCTGGAGTCCAAGTGAATGGACCTCAGGGTAACAATTAATCTCATGCACATGTATGAAAATAGAAATGACATAATAGCACATGTTTTAAAGCATGGAAGAAATTATACATAACCGTAACCGCAGTTAACGGCCAAGAACCGCAGCTCTTGTCTAGGACCGCAGCCCTATAAGACCTCAGCCTCAATATCCATGGCCAATCAGGATAACATAAACAAGTAATTCAACCAACATACATGATCAGCTAATAAATGCATAACATTAACATACATGATTATAATATTAGAGTTACCAACCTCAACCGTGTATCCTTTTTCTCTATACTGAAGTTCTTGGGATCAGATAAATGGTCAATGTCTGCCTAAAAATAATGTTTATCATCACTATCAGTCTCTTATTCGAATCGCAATTAAACTAATTATGTAAATTAGTTTAAAGGATTAATAATAATTAATCCCTTGATTTTTCTCTAACAATAATAATGATAATTTTATTATTATTATTATCATCATTATCATTATTATTATTGTTGTTATTGTTGTTGTTATTATTATTATTTCAAATAATAATAATAATAACCTCCCTATCTAATATTTGACATCATTACTCATCCCATATAATAATAACATTATTTGGTATAAATTATACTTATCCTAATGATCACACTAATTTATACTCAAATTATTCTGTTATTATTATTAGCTTCCAATAATTAATATTTATTAAATTAATGTTTCTTATGGTTTCTTTTAAAATCTTAATTACACTAATATAACTCAACTTATGTTTCACCAAATGTTGAGCTAAGCATATTTGTAAAATGCATTTTTAATTATCTAACCACAAAATCCAAGGTCTCATTAATGCAATTAGCTCAACACATGAAATCACACACTTAAAATAATTGAGCTCCATAATTAACATATGTACATTTTTAATACTTAATTTATCTCCTCCATATAATATCTAAAAATGAAACATGTAAGAATATACCCCAATAAGCTTCTTTCGGCATTTATACATGGCAAAGTTTTGACAGCAAAAAGCATGATCTCTCCCTGGACCCCACGTTGTTAACATATATGTAAGTATGAAAAACTACTCTTTCCAATATTTATATACCTCACGAAAGACACTTAGAAAACCAAATGATCATTAGCTTTCACAAGGAACCCGATAACAGCGTTTTCTTCACACACATATGCAGCAGCGTTTTAACAGCAAGGAAGTTTAAATGTGTTTTCTCTCTTTCTTTCTTTACTGGAGACAAATCGCATCATGTAAAAAAAAACAAGACCCTACAAAGACTCAACTAGTGCACACACATATGTATTTAGCTGGACTTTTTATTTTTTAATGTTTTATCATCAGCAAACACAATACACACTTTAAACATGAAATAACACTCTTTCATTTCTTTTCCCAACCAATCCCATGCGTTTTCTTTCTTTTTTAACTGTACAGACATGACAAACACATAAATATACTTATCCTTTCGGTTTTCAGCGTTTTTCTTTCTTTTCCTCCACGTTAACTCAGAACTGTTAAACGCAATAATGCAGCAGTATATTTCCTTCCCTCACACAAGTTTTTAAACACACACACCGCAATAACCAGAAGGACACTCACATGACAGCTAGAAACAAGGGGCCGACGACAGTAAAGAAAACATGAATGGATACTAACTACCTAGAGTCCGACGCACCCCCTGTTTTACTGCTCAGTTTTCGGCTAGGCTCATTGTAGATTTATTTAACTTCCTACCATGGCTTATACTGGACGGAAATTTAAGGGAACAAAAAGAAATGGAAGGCCAATGAATTACCTTCGTTTTCTAAGCTTCAGTGGCATCAAACTTTTCTGCAAAACCCCTCTGTTTGTGTCGGCCAGAACAGGGAAAATAAGAAACTTTGGTATACTCTCTTCTCTTCCCTTTCTCAGCTTTCACTTTCTCTCTGGCCGAAAGCTAAATGATCATGAATCATTTATACGGAACTTATCGATCTCGCATGCAACTGAGAGGCGGACAGATGGTCAGTTACGTGTTGGCTAACGGATTAACAAATTTAACCATGGAGTATGGCGCTGAATATTCTGCAGTTCCGAAGAGTAGTGGAGTATGGTTAACGACTGAATTCTGCTCTCGGACAAAGATAATTGTCTGCTGCTAATTAACGTGATTTGCGTTTTTGAAATGACAGCTGTTTCTCTGGTCTCTGCGTTTTCAGTGAGATTTAATGGTGTATGCTGTATGTTTATTCACGTGGGCTGATCTGTATATGGGCCGAAGGAATGAAGAAACGGATTGGTTATTGAGGCCCAAAATGGAGTTGCTTCCCCATCTCTTCCTGCTGGCCGAACACTGAGAGAAGATGAGTGTATGATTGATGATCCATGTTGTTTTTTACTCTGTCTTTCACGTGGCCCATTATTTTTTTTTTCTTTCTTTTTTTTTATTTATTATATTTACAATTAACTTTAAATTGCAATAATTCCATAATTCCAAGGAAATTAAATTCTTAATTTCCTAAGCCATAAAATATTAATTCCATAGTTATTTAGGCTCAATTATCACTTTCAATTACTCTTTGAATTTTGCTCTTTTCCCAAAATAAATTAAGGGAAAATATAGGCCTTAATTCCCAATAATTATTTTAGGCCATAAATTAACCTTCCCAAATTTTTCTTTGACTTTGTTATTTCTCTTAATTAATTTATTTTGGCCATTAAATATCATCTCCAAAATATTCTGGCCAATAATTTTTTCCAACTAAATTGCTTTTAATTTATGGAAAATATGCCTTAAATTCCAAATTTCAATCTTTAAAATTCCTTGAGGCCAATTTTCCATAATTAGTTCTTTATTCCCAAAGTTCAAAAATTTGGGATGTTACAGGATTCATGTCATCCGTGCTAAGAGCAAGCCTAAGGTTCCTAGGTTCTTCCCCGAAGGTCGGAAATAGTTGATCGATTTTTTTCCATTGAGAAGAATCGGCCGGATGTCGAAGCTTTCCATCAGAAATCCTCTCATCAGCATGTCGCCGAAAATTTTTTGCATCATTTTCATTAGCAAACAACCGCTTGAACCTTGGTATGATTGGAAGATACAACAACACTTTTGCAGGCCCCTTATTTGACTTGTACCTTGGGGTTTCACATACAGGACATTTCTACTTATCTTCAAACTTGTTCCTATACAACACGCAATCATTCGGGCATGCATGGATCTTTTTGTACTCCATCCTCAGTGGATAAAGAATTTTCTTAGCATCATAATACCGATAAGGCAACACATTATCATCCAGAAGCATGTCCTTAAAAGCCTCAAGCATTTCTGAAAAACTCTTGTCACTCCATCCATGACGTGCTTTCAAGCTGACCAATCTCAAAACGGCGTTCAACAATTGGTATTTTTTACACCCAGGGTATAGCGGGGTCTCAGCATCACTGCACATATTACCATATGCATGTGATTGCTCAAAAGCCTCTTCTCCCACATCACGAATAATGTCCTCTATGCGATCATCTATATCTGTGTCATTATCATCAAAGGACACTTCACCATGTTGAGATGCACTTGGAACTTTTTCACCATGCCATATCCATATTGTATAGGTCTTACAAAATCATTCACAAATTAAATGTGTGTATATAACTTTTGGACTTACTCGCCTCTCATTTAAACACTCTACACATGGGCAATAAAACTTCCCACTACCATCATGGGCATTTCCTTTTGCAAACTCTATAAATTCCCTCACCCCATTCTCATATTCAACACTCGCCCGTCTCGTATTTATCCAACTACGATCCATAGTATAATTCCTATATATAGACAGAAAGATTTAACATACATTATCCGAAAAAATTGAAAATTGCACATAAACTAAGCCAAGTCCATTAAATGCATATGAGTGAGACTTTGTCTATTGAATGCAACATAAATGTATCGCGTACAGCCAATCTAGTATTGTTACAAAAACAAACAAGAAAAGACTTTGGACATTAAATGCAACATGAAGAATCACTCGTGCTCATAAATGTATCACGTACAGTCGAGACAAGAAGCTAAGTTCAATAAATGCATGACGCGGAAAATACATGCAGTCAACAAAAGTAAACCTAAGTGCACTTGTTGGTCATTCAGATATGTCTCAAGTAAAAGTGTAAAACAAAACTTCAAAGTACAGTATCGAAATACAACAGAGTAACCCATGTCAACATTTCACCAATTTCGTGCAAACCATGAATAACCCAGAACGAAAATAGGAAAAATAAAATATATATGTAACTGATGAAATACACATCTTATGTACAGGTCTATCGCCGTTTAGCTAAGGAACCAACTAGAAGGTGATAAGCTGACTAGCACTAGCTTGTCTAGAGATCTGTCTCGCGGCAGCGACAAAGCAACACACAAACACTTGAGAGTTGAGAGTGAACAAGAGTTATTATCATGTTCGGCGGGACAAGAGAAGTTCAGAGAGCAAAATTAAACTTTTCCGCGCAACAGATTCATTTATATTTAATGTCATTAAGAACGGTTAATTGTAAAGAATCCAGTCCTAAAGGTATAGAAGTTTTAAGATCGGTTACATAGTAAGCATACGCTCCTAAATAAATTCATTAAGATCGGTTACTTATTAAGCATCCGCTCCTAAAAGTCTCAATTTTTTTTAATATAAGAATTTAGTGAAAATAAAGGATAGCTTGGTTTAGGGCAGAGGGGAGCAAAGGGATACGAAAAATGGGAATGTGAGAATATGGGATTTGATTTGAACATATATAATATTAGTTGATTCAGTTCTATATAAAATCTTGAACAAATAAAGTTCTAAATAAAATAAATAGAATAATTAACTATTTTTTATTTTTTGAAAAACCTTTAGGACCGTACACATATAAAATGCCGGTCCTAAAGTATTTTAGGACCGGACATTTATTAAAACATCGCTCCTAAAAGTCTAGCATATTTTTAAATTATTAAAAACGTATTTTTTAAAAGCCATTAAGCACCGGACTGTTACGAAATAGACGGTCCTAAAAGTCCTTCAATTTTTATGTTAATAATATGGCAACTTGTGAAAAACTTCACAAATGCTTATTATACAGCATTTGAGAAGGCTAAGTTAAGTCCTTCAATTTTTTCCATTTCATCACATGGCAGGACACATGCTTCACTGTCTCAAACATGGGAAAGTGAGAATATTGGATACAACTGGCAATAAATAATTAGTAATAATATTTAAGACCTAATTTTTAATTTTTAAAAATTAAAATCGGCCTATAGATTACTAATTTTTAACTTAAACTAATTAGAATTTAAGTTGAAATTTGTAATATCTTTAAAAGTGCCATCGATACAAATTCTGATATTGGGAGTTGTATCCAAAATTTAATGCTTCAGTCAGATGAATCTCTTTGTATCCTAGAGTAGTTGTGTAAGTACTTGGATCCTTAATTAATTGATCTTAAAAATACATATAAGACCGGTTATCTTAGAATATGCGGTCTTAAAAGTTCCTTCGTTCCAAATTCCAAGAGGTGCAGTCGTGTCTATCCTTACACTCTATAATGATGATTGATAGTCTCTTCGGCTTTGAAAGACAATCCAACGATGGTGCTCCATCTATTTAAGCCCCTCGTTACTTTAGTTTCTTCACATTATTCTCCACATCCTCTTTTCTTCTACAATCTCCGATTCTATAATGGTTGCCCCACCTCCTCGTCCACCATCGGGTCCTCCTTCTCCTCCTCCGTCTCTCTTACCTGCGAGACCCCCCCCTCTGCCGCCAAATCCAACGGTGAAGCAGATTGTGGAGCATCTACTGGCCCGCATCCATCACATGGACCGACACATGGGCAGAATCTGTGGCCTCCTTCATACGATCAACAAGAAGGTCAACCTGGTCCTCGACGAAAATGACGACAAGGTCCCATCCTCTGAAGCTGACTCTACATGCTCCTCCTCCTCCTTCTCCTTCTCCAGCAACAAGACGGAGGATTAATTAGTTTTTTTTTTCTTGTATGTTTTTTTTATTTCCTTGTTTTTTTTATGTTTTTATGTTTTTTTTATTTTCTTGTATGTTGCTGCCCTTAGGGGCAGCATAAAAAATATATATATGATAATGGCCGCCAAGGCCATTTTTTGTCAAACCTGATTGCGTATGCTTGAGAAGTTCCAAAAATGGATTCAAAATTAACATAAGTTATATAATGACAATTAATTTGTAAAAAAAAAAAAAAGATAATAATGACATTAATTAAGAACATACAAAACATGCAAATTAAAGTTATCGTGAGTCTTCGCTAATTGACTTTAAAATTAACCATGATATATTTGCTTAGTTGATTTGATTTGAACATTAACATCATTTCTGTATAAAAGAAATAGAAAATTATTTTTATTTAAAAAAGACCTTAAGACCGTAGACATATCAACATACTAAAAGTCTCTTGATTTCGGATTTTAGTCTTCTATTTTGTGGTGCATGAGGCAACCTGTGAAAAACTCAACAAATGCTTGTTATACAACATTTGAGAAGGCCAATTTCCTTCAATTTTTTCCATTTCACATGTCCTAAAAGTCTCCAATATTTTAGTTTAAATTTCTCAGAAGAAGAAGATTCCTATAGACTTTTAAGACCGGTCATTTAGTAACTATCCGCTCCTAAAGTCTCGCATATTTTAAAATTAAATTAAGGTATTTTTAAAAAGCCCTTCAGGACCGAGCTTTTATAAAATAGACGGTCCTAGAAGTCACCAATATTTTAAAAAATTATACTAAGACTTCTAGAACCGGACTTATTTGAAATAGACGATCTTAAAAGTCTCTTGGTTTCGGATTTTAGTCTTCTATTTTGTGGTACTTGAGGCAACCTGTGAAAAACTCAACAAATGCTTGTTATACAACATTTGAGAAGGCCAATTTCCTTCAATTTTTTCCATTTCACATGTCCTAAAAGTCTCCAATATTTTAGTTTAAATTTCTCAGAAGAAGAAGATTCCTATAGACTTTTAGGACCGGTCATTTAGTAACTATCCGCTCCTAAAGTCAGCATATTTTAAAATTAAATTAACGTAATTTTAAAAAGCCCTTGAGGACCGAGCTTTTATGAAATAGACGGTCCTAGAAGTCTCCAATATTTTAAAAAATTATACTAGGACTTTTAGGACTGGACTTATATGAAATAGACGGTCCTAAAAGTCTTTGAACTTTTTAATAAGCTCACCATTCTTCAGCATCCTGTAATTGTCCTAAAGCTTTAAGAACTAATTCCATGTAATACGTTCAGCAACAAAAAAATAGAAAGCATCAATATAATTTGTTGGAAATGAATAAACAATTTTATTAATTATTGATCATTAAACTATACAATTGTTCAAGTATTATTTATAGAAGATCAGATGTAATATAGGTCTATAACATATGCATATTTACAAATTAATCCTGGGGGGCATTTGCGATTTCCTGAATGACAAATTCACAAATGACTTGCCGTATGCGCTCAATATCACCATCAAGAAAGGGGTCAGTGCAATCAAATGTCTATAACATCAAAGACAGAAATATATAATAGGCTACCTTAATTCCTTTCATCAAAGGGGTCAGCACGCCAAACCTATGTACGTATAATATCATATACATTTACCTTTTCAGTGATAGACAGAATTCTTCGCGTGATAATATCATACATGTGTCGCATGACGTAAAGCCCACATAATTTGGAAGCATGTGGTTGGCGACGTGTCTAAAATCAAACAAGAAATATATATATATAAGAGCGCATACACAATGACAGTTCACAAGGCAAAGTTCACAAGGCAGTGTCCATGCGTACTAACCTGTGGTTTGATCCATATAGTATCTTTGACCTGATACCCAGCCTTTCTCTTGGCCTTCTTTTGGTATTCCGACATGGCCCTATTATTGAAATCAAAAATTTCAATTATCAATATTGGTAACTGAAAATTCACAGAAGAGATTTCAGACAAAAATCAGTGACAAATTGACATGCGCTACTTACTTATCAACCATTTGCTTTACCACAGCCACTGGTTCGTGATGAAGGGAGCATAGAAAGACTACTTTATTTTCCTCCACGGAAAGGAGGACCAACTGCCAATGGTTAGAATGGTTGAATGGTGCAAAGTACCACCTTCTCATATTGTTAGACAACCTTTTAGATATGTATGATGTTCTTTGAGCCACGGTTGCCACACTTAGGTACTGTGGGCACAAGAATCCAAAATCCTGTTCTCTGCCCTGTACTCCCATCTCACGATACATCAACCTACAATAATGACATGCATAAGTGAATTAGCTAGTATATATGTATGTGTATGTGTATAAACGACACCTCTTAAAATTATGTACGTACTCATAGAAGAAGATACTACTTACTTCATGAATAACAACACAATTGCATTAGTTAACTCCTTTTTAGGAAAGATAAGGGAGATTAAATCGTCCTGGTCAACGAAGACCGATAGCTTCTCTTTTAGGCCTACTTCAGCATTTAGAGGCCACGATCTGGTTTCAAAAGTTTGATTGACTACCAGAAGTCCAATCTCATCCTTGGCAGTCAACTTAGGAGCGGGCAAAATATCACGCGGGGCTGCATCTTCATCAGCAGGGGCTGGGGCTTGAGGAGGAGTACAAACACGTATAAGATTCACTGGCCACGAGATGAAGCCTCCCAAGCAATCACTCACAAGTTTCATTTGATCGGTTTGAAGAGGGATAGGTGCATCATCAATGATCACCTCTTCAACTGACACCCTGACTTCATCATCAGCCATTTTTCGGTGGTGTACAGTTGATCTAAAGTTGTAGACATTCCCTCTTGCAACCAATCGTCTACTAGGATCCTCCACGTAGAGCTCATAATGTTCCGCTGACTGTCCAACAATGCAGCTCCCTTTAATGCTCTGCTGGACAGGTGGAGGTGAGTGTGGGAAGGGAATAGTGCTCTCTCCATGAGAGCTGACAATCTTCATCATCTCCTCCTTCATCTTTTTCAGCTCTTCTTGAAACTTTGCACTTAATGAAGCTTCTTGCTCAGCTGCTTTCTTCTCTGCTCTGGCCTTTGCTTCCTCAGTTGCTTTGGCCAGCGTGAGTTCCATCTCCTCCTGGGTAACCATTGCTTGTCTTTAACGTTTGGATTTACCAAAGTATTGCTTCAAGCCTACCCGTCCTCCAATTCCCCTTATACGGCCCGCGTGATTCGGTTTTCCAGTCGCAACGGTAAGGATATCTTTCCTCCTGTCCGACACAAATGATCTCTCTTATTCTTGCATTTTGAGTTCTTCCTGTAAAATATAGATAACAAGAGCATAATTAGTAACGAAACATGTTTAGTAACTAAAAAGTAACAAATAACAAGAGCATAATAATTACTTACAATTCTCTCAGCAACTGCACGAGTTTGTTCACTAGAGTACGCCCCGCCTTTCTTTTTGTGAATATAGAGCCATAACTCCTCACGGCGTATTGGAGATGGCGGCCGCGGATCACATATCTCAAAAGGATTGCCTTGAGCTTCATCTTTCAATCTCTTTCGCTTGGCGGCCATCAACTCTTTTTCAGCCTTTTCATATCCGCCACGACAAGCCGTTTGTGGGCAATCATTCTTTCTCCCAATCTCTTGTGCTTGCTGCCTTCTTTTCTGTGAATCAGAAAAACAACTATTCATTATGAATTCCAGACCTCAATTCAAACACTAGTCAAATTCACTTCATTAAGTTTCAAGACTTTGTTAAGGAAGATGGAGAATTGTATGTATAATAAATAGGGAGAAACAGAGGAAAGGGAGTTGCAGAACTGCTGCCAACTCAGTCAATTCATTTATTAATCATAACTGGTTCAAACTCAGTCAAACTTCAATAACAGCATGCACATATACCATTACACACTTAACATACTAACTAACTAACAGCAATGTCTACGTGACCTACTATAACAGAATACCTTACTAAGCAAGCAACCTGACTAACAGCCTCATAAATGAACACAATAACATTCACATATCAGCACAGGTTAATAAGTATACAAGAAGAGACAAAAAATTAAATATAGACTCACCAAAGCTTCTTCAGTAGTCCGCATCTGAACAAATTGTTGCCATGTTGCTTCATCAAGAAAGGCATACTTGGCGCAAAGATTAGGGGGAGGCTGACCAACCGGAACCTCGGCAAAAGTATAGTTGTTCGCTAAGTGGGTCTTAAACTTCCTCCAGCGATCAGCACAATACGACAATGTCTTGATTTTCAACTTCTCATCGTCAGGAACATTATACGTAAGCCGGATAGAGTCCCAGATAACATCCTTCACCTTCTTTTTGTCGACATTTTTCTACTCGTCGACCAAAATGCTTGCCTTGCTGCGTGCTTGTAAGCCGACATAACTATTGTATCTACTTTTATTAGGGCCGCAAGGAGTCAAATTTCTATCAAACTGTATATCGAGCCTTTCATTGGCACTCCGCCCTAGGGCAAGCTCTTTCAATCGGGTGGGGCCTCTTCTACCACGACGGCTTGCAGGGCGGTTACGAGGAGGCTCACTCTGAGAAGGAGATGGTTCGTTCTGACTAACACCAGTAACATCATCAACTGGCATTTCAGGAACAGAACTACACTCATTTCCTCCGTTCATTTTCGAAACAAGAAAAGAGGTTGAGAGAGGTGGTGCAAGAAAGAAATGCCAGAGCAAATGAGGGAGTAACAGAGGATGGTGGCGGTTTGCAAGGAAGAGGTGTTTGAGTGTTTCGTAACAAGAACAGGGGTTTCAGTGTTCCGACAGAAAGACGAAAGACACAAGTAGTTAAGGTTTCGCGCGAGAAATATAGTAGGCATTTTTAAGACCAGCGAAACATAAAACGACGGTCTTAAAGGTTACAGTGGGAATTTTTAAGACCGGACAAACTCAAAACGACGATCTTAAAGGTTAACATTTTAGAACGTCCTTTTATTAAGTCCGGTCTTAAAAGTAATAAACTATTAGTTTAAATTTTTCATTATTTAGTACCGGGTAAAAGTCACGTCCGCTCTAAAAAATATTAACTTTAAGAACGTCATTTACATATGTCTGGTCTTAAAAGTTTTTTACCATTTTTATATATCTTTCCTTATTATTTTGCATCGTAAAAAATATAAGTCTGGTTGTACGAGATTTCTCAATAATTTCATGTTATTTATAATTATTTTTAATGAATATTTTAAGAGCGGTCATTTATATATGTGCGGTCTTAAAAGTTTTATACAATTATTTTAAAAAATTTCCATGTTATTTTTAACCGCATAAAATATAAGTCGGGATGTCCGTGATTTCTCTTTAAAGTAATTCACATTTCTTTTTTTTTATATAAATGTTTTAAGAGCGGTTGTTTTTACCAGCGGTCTGAATAATATATTTAAGATCTATGG
The DNA here is from genome assembly GCA_037074495.1 of Acacia confusa. Classification (NCBI taxonomy): domain Eukaryota; kingdom Viridiplantae; phylum Streptophyta; class Magnoliopsida; order Fabales; family Fabaceae; genus Acacia; species Acacia confusa. The sequence continues at coordinate 27,008,315 of CM073510.1, forward strand.
AAAAAGATACGGTCCAAGTTGATCTTTGATATTTACAAAATTGTCACCAGTCATATCTTTAAGACCGGAGTTTTATTCATTCGCTCTTACTAAGGCGGTCTTAAAAATTGTTGCGGTGGCAGAAGTTCTTTATATTTACAAAATTGCCACCGGTCATTTCTTTAAGAGCTGTGCGTCGATTCTCCGTTCTAAATGAGGCAGTCTTAAAACACCTTTTTGCACTAGTATGCTTTATAAAAAAAATAAATAAATTTGTTAGTTGGTATCTTATAATAAGGATTATAAGGAGTAATAAGAACAAAAAAACTGTTGGTTCTTGATGCTTTATAATAAGAATTAAATGGAGTATTTTCTCGAACAGTCTAGTCATTTTCTTTAATTCACACATTCCCTCTTCTTCTTTATTATTGTTGAGAGAGTATCAATAGAGGAAAAATAGAAAAATATTGATAAATATGAAAAAGGGTATTATATTTAGGATTAAGATCAACTCCTAAATATATCTTTTATTATAGACTAGAAGGAGTGCTAGGTAACTAATTTATGGAGATTAAAAAAATTGAGTTATTTATTTGTTAAAAGAATGTGTTGGTGTTGCATGACTATTAATTATTCAAGTGAAATAACTTTTATTACAATTCCTTCTTCCTTTACGTGATCTTAACATATTAGATTAATTAATTGTCAATTAATTATTGTCGATTTTAAGAATTCTCAAATTTTACGGTCATTACATGAACCTTACTGAGAAGATGTTTAGTTGACTATGATCACTGAAAAACTCCTCATGATCATGACTTGGATGCTGCAGATTTAGATGTAGAACCAATGGAGAAATCTGCCTTGATCGAACTGTTTTTTTCTCTGTCCTTCTTTATCATGTTCTGATATATTTCAATGTCATTGTGTGTTTGTGAAGGGAAAATCATTGGACAAAATCCATGATGAATTAGGAAATGGTTCACAGAATAGCCCTTTCATTTCATCCTCAAAATTCACAATCAAAACTCGATCCGTGATGAGAGCGTATAGGAATGCTGAAGCCATGCTCACCATTCTGATGCCCAAGCCATTAACAGAAGTCCACACATACTATATAGTTACATTCTGCAGTATGTGCCTTGTTCCTTTTAGGTCTCTTATCAGCTCTTTCATGGTTTTGTTGTAGAGTTCAGTATGAGGCTCACACCTTTTATGAAGATCTTCGTATTTAAGCTTACTCAGTAATTAGTTTTTAATTCCGAGCAAAAAAAAGTAATTAGTTTTTAATAAATAATTTTATAAGAAAAACATAAATTTGTTCTAAAACATTAAAAAAAATCAGAATAACTTTTATATGTTACCTTATTTTTTATTCTGTACAATTATTTTCCATTCCCTAAAACCGGGTAAAAAGTGGAAAATATCTTTAAATAAACCAGTTTGTTCTATAATTAAGTGTTTGACAAATATTATAAATATATTTTTATATTGTTTTTTCTGCAATCACCCAAACATTTTTTTTATATTAAATCTTTTTTTGGAACACAATTTTATGAAGCCATTCGAAGATCACTAAAAACTAAAAACAGTATAACAAATGCCTTAGTCATTTCGTGCTTCGACTCTTAACTCCATTCAGTGCTCTCCTCTGTTTACATCCTCACGGTTATTAGATATTCAAACTGATGGTGTCACAAATGTTGTTAACAAACAGAACAAGTGAAAATTACGTACCCGTTAGACATGACGGATCCATTTTCGGTGTCACCAAAGAAATTTTGCTTTCTTGGTTAAAATAACAAAAGATGAATCAATATGGGAGGCTTCCTTCTTCTTTGTTTTGTAAAGTTTGTGATGTTAAAAGTTCAAATCCCAGACGGGACGCATAGACTATAAAAGTCAAGGTGTTTGTTTAGAATAGTGATTGGAACTTTTAAAAGTAACTTTTCAGTCGTAATTTACAATATACTAGATAAATACATGGAACAAGTTTTATCTCATTTTACATAAATAAATACTCCTTCTATTTTTTATTATAAGGTATCAATTAACAAGTATATTTAGTCTTTTTTATGAGGTACTTGCTTATTTTCAAAAAATATTAATTGTTTTTCAGAGAATACAACTGACGAATTATTGATCTTTGTCGTCCTGCAATTAGGCGAACCTATACGAAGACATCACCATTGTTGCTGACAGATTTAGATTTGGTTCAGCCTTGGTGTACCATTCCGAAGTAGACCATTCCGGAGTAGACACCGCCTGTTTTGGTTTTTCTTTTTTCTTGTTTTTTTTTTTTAAAAAAAAAAGAGCCCTACGGCCTTCTTAAAAAAAGGGACATTGCAAGTCTCTTACGAGTCTCGTCTGTAGTAGTGAGTGTATGGTGTCATGGTGGAAGTATTGTTACATGCAACGAGGGAGAGAAAATTTGAGCAGATTTTTTCTTGTTCTTTGTATCTATGTATTAGTAGTGTCGTATTCATATTTAGTGGTTTACCTTTGATAATGCAAGTTACAATATGTTTTTTGACTTGGCCATGCGTTTTGATAATACACACAAGTATTTTTGACTATTAGATTCTGTGCATGTTGCTCGCCTCACAAAAGCAAACGGAAATCTAGAAGTCTAGAACACAAAAAACAATTGGTTGCATGCAAAGTGCAGAAGAAGGGCTTTGAAGATGGATGATGGAAAACCGAATTTTTTAAAAAAAACTTACAATGACTGTTTTTTCAAAAATAGTCATTGTATTTTCTCTTTTTTTTTTGTATACTTATAATGACTGTTTTTTTTTTTCAAAAAAGAGTCGCTATATACTTTTTTTAAGAAAAGTTTCATCAACTGTTCTTTAAAAACATTTATTGAAAGTTGAAAATATTCAAACTTATAACGAATATTTTTAAATAACAGTCGTTGTAAGTAGACTTACAATGACTGTACATTTAAAAACATATATTTATTTTAAAACTTTGAACAACACTTGTGTACACTATCCCTTAAAAATAATCATCTTATGATCTTAAAAACGAATATCAAAAGTGTTTTTTTTGTAGAGTGCACAACAGTTACATTCTGCAGTATGTGCCTTGTTCCTTTTAGGTCATATCAGCTCTTTTATGGTTTTGTTGTAGAGTTCAATATGATGTGGCCAACAACTTTTATGAAGATCTTTGTATTTAAGCTTATTTAGTAATTATTTTTTAATTAAGCATTTCATAAGAAAAACGCAGATTTTTTCTTTTTTAAAAAAAATAGAATAAATTTTATATGTTACCTTATTTTTTAATCTGTAAAATTATTTTTCATTCCCTATAACCGGATAAAAAGTGGAAAATATCTTTAAATAAACCATAGTTTGTTCTCTAATTAAGTGTTTGATGAATATTATAAACATTTTTTAAAAAAAATATGATTATTTTAGAGCAATCATTTATCCAAACATATTTTTTATTCTTTTATATGAAAACTTGTTTTGAAAAACAATTTTATAAAGCCATTCTAAGTCATTAAAAACTAAAAACAGTATAACAAATGCCATAGTCATTTCGTGTTTTAACTCTTTACTCCATTCACTGCTCTCCTCCTCATGGTTATTAAATAATCAAACTGATGGTGTCACAAATGTTGTTAACAAACAGAAAAGTAAAAATTACGTAGCCGTTAGACAAAACGGACCCATTTTGGGTGTCACCAAAGAAATTTTGCCTTCTTGGTTGAAATAACAAAAGACGAATCAATATGGGAGGCTTCCTTCTTTGTGTGAAGTTTGTGATGTTGAAAATTCAAATCCCAGACGAGACGCACAGACCATAAAAGTAGACTTACTGTATATAGTGATCAAAGACGTACACAAGGTCTCTGTAAACAATTTGTAGGTGCATATCACTATCAACTTCAGCTTCGTGTCTATGTAACACAGAAATAAAGATGTGGACATGGAGCTTCAGTTTCTACTGAGTGAGGACATGTTTTACGTAGACGACGGGTTTATGAAGGTTATTAGTGGGCCCCTGAGAAGAAGCTCGTGAACTCATGTATTGACTTTGATGACTCTATCAGTAGGCCATCGAAGTTGCAGGGAAGAAAAACTAAAGTACGAGTAACTTATAAGTAAAGAAGCAGAGACAAAGACACCTCTTGTACGTATATATTTACTTAAAATAAACTGAGGTCAATCCAATATTGAATCGGTCATAATTAAAATAATATATTTACTTAAAGTATATAAAATATTCCTATATATCTCTAAAGAGTAATGTCTAAATATAAAAAGCATTAATCCATGAATAAATAGAATATTTGTGTATAAACTACCGACTACCCAACAAGTTAGAGTAACTAAAGTACAAATATAATGGACTGCTATTTTTCTTTTTCGTTTTTTTTTTGGGAACCAAAAACAATGTTTCAGGCAAGGAAATGTTGGAAATTATGCCCTAAGGGCTAATCATTAAATAACTAAAACTAATTAAGATATCATATCTCAAATTTGAATTTATGAAGATAGATATCATATCTTAGATTTGATTTATGAAGATAAATCAATGATTTGATTTATGAAGAAAAATATCATATCTCAGATTTGATATGTGAAGATAAATCAAATCAGCTAGCTTTTAATTCTCATTAAATAAATAGATTGGATTAAATCGGTTAGACAGATTTAATTTCCAATTCAATTTCAAAATTAATAAGATTGATTTTGAAAATTTAATGTGGCCTATTAGAGTTATAAATACCCTTAGGTTGTGAGTAATTTGATTACACACAAGAGAACTGAAGAGCCACAAAGAAATCCTAGAAGAGAGACGTGAGACAAAAAGTTTGAAGGCGCTAGCACGCTGTCGTTCGTGTTGGAGTACTGTTCGACGTGGATACCGGTAGAGAGAGTAGATTTGTAGAGTCGGCTCCTAGAGATTGATCGAACAAGAAGGCGTTAGCCCACGAGTTCACAAAGCACACACACGAGTTTGCATAGGTACGATTTTTAATTACTAACCCGATTTAAACGCTGTTGGTAGATCCTCTTCTTGGGATTTGTAATTTATTGGATAAATTTCATTTTGTTCCGTGTACAAATCCCAACAGTGGCATCAGAGTCGGGTCAATAGTGCGTTTAAATTGAGTTATGTCCTTAATGTGATTATATATATGGGATATATGTATATATATGCTTCATCGTATTTTGTCTGCGTTTATATCATACGGCCATTTTGTGTAGTTCTGACCACCTACTATAATATGATTATATAGTATGATTATATAATATGATTATATATACACTACTAGAAAAAAGCTAATTTGTGGTAGAATTTTTTTCCAAAATTTGCGACGGAATTAAAATTCTATCGCAAAAAAAAAAAAGAAAAGAAAAGAAATTTGCGATGGAAAAGTAAAATCCATCACAAATTTGTGACAAATTAAAAAAAACCTTCACAGGATCACTCTTTTTTGTGACGGGCACGCACGTCTGTCGTAAAAAATTGGTAAAAAAGCCCGCCAGCAAAGCCGATTTGCGACGAAACATAAATCCGTCGCAAAACCAACTTTGGTTTTGCAACGGATTGGATGTCCGTCGCAAAACCACCTAGGGTTTTGCGATGGACACAGAGCCTGTCGCAAAACCACTTAGGGTTTTGTGACGGACGCAAAATTCATCACAAAACCACCTAGGGTTTTGAGATGAACTATAAGTCCGTCTCAAAGTGGCGAACTTTTCGTCCGCCTCTTTCTACTTTTTGCCTCGCAAAAAGTTTAAGAAGTCCGTCGCAAACTCTCGCTTATGAGGCACGGATTTGGTGCCTCAGATTCCTCCTTCCCCCGCGTTTTTTCTCCTCACCTCACCCACGCCTCTCCTCCTCCTCCTTCTCGCCAGCCAACGCCTCTTCTCCCCTCGCTGCTGACGCCTTTCCTCCTCCCCTAGGGTGACGCCTCTTCTCCCTTCCCTTCACGTCGACTATCCGTTTTCTGATGACAGATTCCAGTAACCTTCATCGCTTCTCTCTCTTCATTTTGTTCTTCAAATTCATTATATGGAAAATACAAGGCTATTAGCTGTATAAATTTTGTTGCAATACTCTTATCTTATCTGTACAAAATTTTAAGCTTCTCATGTGATAATGTGTAGTAGTTTTTGGAATAGATCTTGCTCCTAAAAATAATTAGAGAAGACATGAATTGTTGAAAAGTGATACTAGAGATAAGAAAATTACTTAGGAAGTTTACTATTTGATATGTGAAAGTAGAAAATATAAGAGAAAGTTATAACTCTACATTATACTTATAGTGATAAATATAAGCAAAAATTAATGATATTGATGCTCACTTTGCTTATTTATTTGGATTATGGTTATTGTTTGTAGGAGATTCCATGATTTTTTCAGTTATTGGATTTTCTTGATGTTTATTAATGAGATAGACGAATTTTGTTTAATCATGTATTGTTTTTGTATGGTTAATTTTGTGTAATTAAAAAATTGTGTAAGAAAATTATGATCTTCTATTGGTGGATATGATACTTAAATCTATAAATAAGAAGATGTTGAAATGAGAAGAGTGAAGTGTTGACAAGTGATGTTTAAGAGTAAGATAATTAATTAATTGATGTAAAGTAGAAAGAGGAAGGTGTGCCTTTAAAGAGTAAACAAATTTGTTTGTTAAAAATTAGTGAAATTAGCTAGTTGATGTAGAATATATATTTCTATTAATTATTATTTTTTATTTTATTACAGAATTTCATATATATAATATAGAATTCTAAAAATATAATTATAATATGAATGTCATATTTTAAATTTCTTTCTTTTTTTGTTTGTGAGAAATTCCTCAACAAGTCATAGATATGCTTTGATAATTTGTGAATTTTTTAACACTTATTCTTTAAACTTTTAAAGTAATTTTTATTTTTTTTATATTAAACTTCATTCAATTTAAATCAATTCACTTTAATTTAGTTAAACTTTGTATAATTAGCTTGAATTCATTCTAAATACCATTATTTCCATATTAAATTATTTATAACCAAATGCTTTAATTAAGTGGCAATTGGTTGCATGAGTGACCAATTGTATTGGCCACACACACACACACACATATTTGAGTCATGTTGTTTTGTGGACTAGGGTATCTGCCCACTCTATATATTTGTGTAGGGTTAGGTTGTAGAAGTATATATGGCCATGGTGATAGGAGTTGGATGTACAATTGTCAAACTGAGAAAAGAGAACTAACTCAAACATTCCTGGACGGTCTAGAAGAGTTTATTCGATTTGCTTTGGCACACTCACCTAATTCAAGTAGATACATTAGTTGTCCCTGTGTCAAATGCCAGTGTTTAAAATTTCAAGATCAGAGCATGGTCAAAATTCATTTTTGTAAAAAGGGATTCATTGAAGATTATGAATGCTAGGAATATCATGGCGAAGTCTGACAGATACCGAGTGGATTTTACGGGAGCAGTAGTCATTGAGGCAACCTTAATCAATACGAATAGTTGGTGATGGATGCTGCGGGACTGTCGATTGGCCAATATTTTGATCCCTTTACTTATGTTGAACCATCATTCATGCAAGAGAAGACCGATACGCATAATCAACCATGTTACATGGGAGAGGATCCTAATGCGGAAGCCGATAGGTTCTACAAAATGCTTCAAGATGCGCAATGAACGTTATGGGAAGGTTGCGGACACATTGAAAGTAGTGAGCACTCATCACTTTCAACTACCTTAGCAATACTCAGCTTGAAGACTGATCACCATATGAGTGAGATGAATTATAACGAAATGATGCAGATCATGAGTAAGATTGCTCCGAAAGACAATAATTTGCCGAAGGATTTCTACCAAGCAAAAAGAAAGGTTAAAGAGCTTGGGCTTAGTTGTGAAAAAATCCATTATTGCCCCAGAGGATGTATGTTGTATTACAAACATGATGTTGAGCTAACCAATTGCAAATTCTGTGAACATAACAGATACAAACCTGTGACTAATGAGAGTAAAACGAACTGTCAACCATTCAGCAAGATGTGGTACTTTACCCTCGTGTCCAAGCTTCAGAGATTGTATTTATCAGAACAAACAGCTGTTCACATGAGATGGCACCAAGAGCATCGCAGGGATGAAAAATTTGTGACGCATCCATCTGATGCCGAAGCTTGGCTTAAATTTGATGAGTTGAATCCTTTGTTTGCATCAAATCCCCGTAATGTCTGTCTTGGTTTATGTTCGGATGGGTTTGCTCCTTTCAACCAGACAGGCAGGAAGTATTCCTGTTAGCTAGTGATTGTGACTCCGTACAACCCCCCACCTTCCATGTGCATGAGAAGAGAGTTTTTGTTCCTCAACGCGTTAATCCCTGGGCCTTCCAACCTAAAAAAGAATATAGATGTGCACCTCAAGCCTTTGATAGAGGAGTTGAAGATGTTGTGGAGTTAAGGGGTTCTTATGTACGATGTATCATTGAGCCAGAATTTTATCATGCGGGCTACCTTAATGTGGATGATAAATGATTTCCCTGCATATGGGATGTTGAGTGGCTGGCAAATATTAGGGAAGCATGCATGTCCAGTTTGTCTTGAGCAGAACATGGGTTTTAGCTTGCAAAACAATCGCAAGGTTTGTTGGTTTGACAGGCACCGGCAATCCCTGCCCCCTAATCATTCATTCAGAAGAAATAGAAAGGACTTCACACAGAATGAGGTCGAACGGGCAAATCAACCTCATCGATTAAATGGTCAAGAAATATGGGATAGAGTTAAGCACATTGCAAGTGTTGAAGAGGGGGTTGCATTCAACGAACCTGAGGGATATGGTGTTGATCATCATTAGATGAAACGGAGTATCTTTTGGGAACTGACTTATTGGAAAGATCAACAGTTGAGACACACCGTGTCTCCTCGAAGTCAGGTCGGGGAAGGTAGTTCCTCAACTACATCGGTGTAAGGAAATGTTGATCCTGAGATAGGACTGTTGTGAATTTGTCCTCGTGGCGATCTAGAGTAAGTCATGTATAGTTACTAATAATGTTACGAGTTTTTTACTTTTAGTTTGTATGCTAACATTTACGTCATTTCCTCTGTATCAAGATTTGAACCTTATAATCAGGTCACGGATTTCGTGTCGGCTCAAATATTCCGTAATTTCAATCATCTCTGGGCCCATTGGAAAGAGATTCCTGAGGATTATCCGGAAACTTGGTTCGAGGAGTTCTTGGTAAGTTTTATGAATTATGGTTATTAATTTATTATGCAAATGCAAACTGATGAGGTACTTTTATACTTTGGAGCACTAATTGTCCGTAATTGATTTTCAGTATCACTTTAGGTGGTTGCCTGAGCATCGAGAAACGATGAAAAAAGCTTACAATCACAAGGGAAGTAAGTGGTTGTCTGATAGGTTTTATAAATTGCGACACGGTCCAGGCAAGATTGATTGGATTCAACCTGAGACTTTACAGCAATTACACCAAAGATGGGCCACGATCCCAAATTTCAAGAGAAAAATGAGAAAAATAAATCAAATAGGGCCCATATGGATAGACCATCATATATTGGGGGCTTCATCCCATACAACGAGCATCGATGAAAATTTGTGAGTACAGTCATTTTCTATTTCAGTATTTAATATTTTGTACTTTGAAGCAATTAACTAACGGTCACCATTTGTGTTTGCAGGCAGTGTCTGTGGAAGTTCCTGAAGAATCAATTGAGTGGGCTACCTTTGAGCGGACCCATTCCCAGGAGTCTTCCGATGGTACTGGGCATCGCTGGATTAATGCCAGGTCGCGCAATTTGCGGTGAGAGATTTATTACTTTTGTTATTTGTTTCGGATACTAACATATTTATTTCATTTCACATGTGGTATATGTGATGTATTTTTTTGCTTCTAGGAAACCTATTAGAAGTTGATGCAGGAGAGAGACTCCCAGAGTGAGGCCACATCCTCCTCTCAAGCTGACAACGAGAGTCTATTCATTGAAGCTATAAGAGGATTTGACAAGAAAGGCAGACTCTTCGGGATGGGCGCCTTTGCAAGCCGACTGAAGCCTACGAAGCGCTCCTCACCATGTGGTGAAGGTGTTGATACAGGTAAACATAATACATTTGTTCTACATTGTTACGTTTTGATTCCCTTGTCCTTTTAAATGAAGTAGGAAAAAATAACTCACTCTGTAATGTTGTTTTTTAGATAAGCTTAAGAGGATGAAGGCGTTGGTGCAGGATCAAGGTGCTCGTTTGCAAGCGCAAGATGAGAGGATACGGCAGCAAGAACAAGACATGCAGTGGACATAGGACATGATGAGGCAGATGCAGCTTGTACTCTAGTCCTTAACTCACGGCAAGGGTACCTGGCCGGCTCGTGGTGGTGATGACCGTCTTGGTGACGATGATGATCATCATGTTGCTACTTTTTAGATTTTTTTTAGTATATATTATTTGCAACTTTATTACATATATTTTGACTTTCTTAATATAAAACTCTTTATGATTGTTATGTTATAGTTTTATCATATGCAAGTTTTTATTGAAATTTATTTAATTTTTAATCATTTTTATATTTTTTTCAATTTTATATATTTTTTAATAATTTTATTTTTTTATATTTATAAATATTTTTTATTTATTTTATTTATTTTTAATTTTTTTTAATTAAAATGATTGATTTCTGATTATTTAAAAATTTTAATTTTTTTATTAAAATGATTTTTGTGATTTTTTTAAATTTTAATTTATTTATTTTTTATTAGAATGAATTTTACAACGGAATTTAATTTCATCGCAAAAATGCGAAACCTACGACATAATACATTTCTGTCACAATTGCGACGGACACCTATTCTGTCACAATTGCGACGAAAAGGGATTACGACGGAAAATATTTCCATTGCAAATCCTAAGATTTGCGTCGGAAAGATTTTCTGTCTCAAAAATTCAATTTTTTTGTAGCGATAAAATAATACAATTGATACAATAAATATCGAACCGTTGAGTAACAAACTACCCAGCTCATATATATTGCGTTGTGTATGGTTGGCATTTTGCTTTGTATATATGATTATCGTTTATTGAGTATTTATTGGCTACTATATTAGGTCAATTGGTTATATTATTCTTTATGATATTATATAATATGATTATATATATAATCTAACCGTTTATATATATATATATATATATATATATATATATATATAACCATTTTGCCTTCTTTGCATTTATATAATATGATCACCGTTTTGTGTTGGCAACCTTGGCCGCATATAATATGATTATATATGGGACAATCGTACTAATTGTTCGTAGCGCGATATAATCATGGCACTCTTTCATATTGTATGAATTAATACCTGTTCTGATTTACTTTCAAATTTGTTAAGGTATGGTGAACAACATGGCTTTAGTCTTTACAACAGTTGTAATATTTAAATAAGGCCTGCGTGCCATGCATTTTCTCTAAATATTCTCTATGTACATTCTCTTCTCATCTCACTCCCCTCGTATGTTAAACGAGGTTTCTTTTGATGCAATTTTCTTTACTTATTTAGAGAAGTCCCCCTCAATGACTTGAGAGGATTTTAGGTTAAATGAGTCATGGTGTGTCACGTTTTAATTATGTTTTGATTTCATCACTGCATGATTAATTTAGAGTTTATATGAGATACAATCATGATTGCATTCATATAGGTAGATTTAATAGGATTAACTAGACTATATCAAATATACCCTCTAAATAAAATCTTAAGTCATAATGCCGTCAATTAATAAACATTTGTCAAAACCTAGATCGCCCATATGTATTCCACAAAAACTGATACACTTGAGTTATCTTGGTGAGACAAGAGTGGGTAATGGTGATACTCAACATCTATTATTGTCTTGACTTAATTGAGATTATCAAAACGGTTTTGGATTTCAAGGCATTAGATGAGATTAAACATGCTAGGTCATATGATGATCAAATCCCATAAATATCTAAGAGTTATATGTGATGCAATTGGCAAAGAGGTTGCCTACCTAAATAACTTGATTTTAAGCATCCTACCAAAGCAGACTTAAATTTAAGACAAATATGGATCTTAGCCCACTAATTATAATGAGGGTTATTAATTCAGTGGGAGATTACTACTTAAACTTTGCATATATTAGTTGTAGAATCATATCGTCTGCCAATACTGCCATACCATCAATGCGATCTGTCCTTAAGAAGGACAAACTCGATGAGACAAATTTTTTTTTTGACTTGTTTGGGAACTTAAGCATTGATCCTAACACACGAAAGAAAGGAGAGTCTCCTCAATCAACCTATTTCTGACGAGCCAGCAGCTAATGCCTGATGCCTGCCACTATGGTTCCAGACCTTGATGGAGATCTGGAACATATAGAGGCCTCTAAGATGATTGTTCATCTTAAGAAAATGTTCTTGCAACAGGCAAGGTAAGAGAGGTATGAGACCACAAAGGCCTTACATTCCTACAAGATGGCTGAAGGTACATCAGTTAGTCCTCATGTGTTGAAAGTGAAAGGCTATATTGATTACTTTGAAAGGCTTGGATTTCCCATAAGCCAAGAGTTAGCCATAGATATGATTTTGAACTCCCTCCCGAAAAGTTATAACCAGTTTGTCATGAACAACAACATGAACCATATGAAGAAATCAATTTCTAAATTGTATAAGATGCTCAAAATAGCTTAGCAAAGCCTTAAGAAGAGGCCCAACATTGTTTTGATGGTTTAGAAAGGAAAATGTATGAAAAGAAAGGCAAGGGCAAAACAAAAGGGTAAAAGCTAGCTAGTAAGACCAATGAATTAAACATGTCTGAACTTAAGCCTGCAGCCAAGAAGGCAAAAACCTTTGAAGGATGGGATCTACTTCTTTTGCAATGAACTTGGTCATTGGAAGAGGAATCGCAAACTCTACATCGAAGATCTAAAAAGAATAAGAAGGATAGTGGAGCTATTGCTTCAGGTATCTATGTCATAGATATTCACTTCTCTACTTCCTCAACATAAGTATTAGATACTGTATGTGGTTCTCGCATTTGCATAAATGTGCAGGATCTCAAGGACAGTAGAAAATTGAATGATGTTTCTGAGTGAAGAAATCAAATTCTATTAGATATGGTTCGATCTATAATGAGTCAAACAAATCTTCCTCCTTCCTTTTAGGGCCTTGCCCAAGAAACATCTGCATTCATACTAAATTGTGTTCCGTCAAAGGCAGTTGAAAAGACACCATATGAGATATGGACTAGGAAGAAACTCAATTTGTAATTTCCTAAAATTTGGGGATATGAGGTTTTCATTAAAGACCAAGCCTCTGATAAATTATCATCTAAATCCTCAAAATGCCTTTTTGTGGTGTATTCTAAGGAAACTAAAGGATACTATGTCTACAATCCTACCGATTACAAAGTGTTTGTTATCTGGAATGGTGTCTTTTTAGAAAGAGTTCATCTCTAAAAGAACCAGTGGGAGTAAGGTGTACCTCGAAGAAGTTCGAGAGCCACAAGACAACGTACAACCACAGATGGAAAACAGAGAAAACTCACAACAAGTTGTTGAGCTTACTCAAGTAACACAAGGCCCACAAAGGTCTAATAGATCAAGGCTACAGCCTCAGAGATATATATTTCTGATTACTGGAAGTCGTAATGTTTTGCTCATTGAACATAATAAGCCAACTACCTATCGAGAAGCCATGGTGGGATCAAACTTAGAAAGATGGCTAAATGTCATGAAGTCTAAAATGCAATCCATGTACGACAATAAGGTATGGACCTTAGTCGATCCACCTGAAGGTGTTAAAACTATTGGGTGCAAGTAGGTTTTCAAGGAGAAAATTGACATGGATGGGAAAGTATATATCTTCAAGGCACGACTGATTGCAAAAAAATTCACTCAAACTCATGATGTGAACTATGATTAAACCTTTTCCCCAGTTGCAATGGCCAAATCAATCAGAATCCTTCTTGCCATTGCAGTATATTATGACTATGAAATATGGCAAATGGACATCAAAACAACCTTCATTAATGAAAAGCTGCTTGATAATGTGTACATGAAACAGCCTGAAGGCTTTGTGTATCCAGAGGATTCTGGTAAAGTATGCAAGCTTCAAAGGTCAATATATCGATTAAAGCAAGCATCTCGAATCGTTGGAATCATTGTTTTGATAAAGTAGTCAAAGAGTTTGGATTCATTCAAAACATCGATGAACCTTGTGTTTACAAAAAGGTTAGTAGGAGCACAGTTGTATTTCTAGTACTTTATGTAGATGACATCCTACTTATTGGGAATGACATTCCTACCATGCAGAGTGTTAGGTCTTAGTTAAGAAAGTCTTTCTCAATAAAAAATTTAGGTGAAGCCACTTACATCCTAGGGATTAGGATCTATAGAGATAGATCCAAGAGGCTAATAGGCCTAAGTCAGAGTACATATATAGACAAGATACTGAAAACCGGAGCAAATCACCAAGAGGGGGGTGAATTGGGGATTTGAAAATTCTTTTGCTCAATTCTGGAAATTAATCGCAGGATTAGAATAGTGCAGAGAATGAGAGAAGAACAAGACACAGCAAGATTTATACTGGTTCGGTCTAACTCCTTGACCTACGTCCAGTCCCCAGACTCTCTGGGATTTTCACTATCACTCATAATCAGTTACACACTCTGTACTCGAAAGTTATCCTCTCACTAGGATACACTCCCCCTTACAAGTTGTACACTGATATTCCCAATCTCCAAGTCCCCTGACTTGAGATTCTTACAGCAAGTGATCAGAAACGAAAACAAACTCTCTCAAAGAGCATATAATGATAAACACTGAAGCTTAAATGAATCTCTCAAGATATTACAGAAGATAAAAAGTGAAATGTAAGCTAGTAAATAACACCTTCTGTTCTAATGTGCTTGGATGCTTGTTCTTCGATTCTGGGTTGTATTTATAGCAGTTGAAGATCATTTTGAATGAAGAACTTGACTGTTGGAGGAGCACTATGAATTTGGCTGTTGAAGCTCCACTTTCCAGAACTAGCTGTTGAGAATCCACTGAAAATATTCTTGATGGATGGATTCTGCTTTTGTCTAAACTGTTGTAGACATTCTAGCAATGTAGGACTTAGTTAATGTGAAGATAATGTTGATGTCCCAGTGCTAGAGTGGGTTGTGCTTAAAGATATGTTAATTTAATCCAAATTGAAGCACTTTAAAAGACAGCATATTCTCCCTCTCTTGCTTTATAGCTCATTGTCTGAATATTCACTGTTTCCTTCAATAAACCATCTGAAACTTGCTAACAAACTAGTTAAAAGACGTTAGGAATAGTAGCAATTAAAGATATGAAGTATAAGAATCATTCAAATGATTTTCGCAATTTCGCGCCTTCTGGTTTTACAAATCTGTGTGTTACAAACTCGAGTTTACAAACCCAGACTCGAGTTTTGAGTTCATCCAAAGAGCAATGTATTTTGAAAATCTTCCTGAACTCGAGTTGTTTAGTGACTGACTCGAGTTTGGTTCTTACAGAGAGGAAAATCACGAATGGCTCTTGGATGAAGTTTTGAAACCATGCCTAAACTCGAGTCATTTAGTGACTGACTCGAGTTTGAAACTTTTATGAATATCTTGAGTTTAAGTTCAGAGCTTCAAAACTGGAGTTTAGAAAACATAGAATGGAGTTTACAAAATCTGAAATGTTACTTAGCTCTCTGTATAGTCTAGACTCGAGTTTTGATATCCAAAACTCGAGTTTCAGTGTAAACTGAAACTTTCAAATATTTTAGCCAAGTGTAAACTGGAGTTTCCATTTGCAAACTGGAGTTTTCATTTCAAGACTGGAGTTTAGAAATCATGTAATAGCTCGAGTATTTTCAAACAGTCCTAAACTCGAGTTTCAAGAAATCTGACTTGAGTTTCAAAGTTCTTTGAAACTTTGAGAACTTTTCATTTAAGTGCAAAATGGAGTCACTGAAAACAAAACTGGAGTTTAGAATGCAAGTGTCAACTCGAGTATCTCTGTTTATGCCAAACTCGAGTCTATATAAACCAGACTCGAGTTTACAAATCTTTAGATATTACAGCTCTCAAACTTTTCTTGTAAACTGGAGTTTGGAAGGATCAAAGTTTGAAAACTTGATAAAACGTTGAAGCTTCTGTTTGGTCTTAAACTCGAGTTTCCAAAACATAGATTGGAGTTTACAAGTCTTTGAAATTTGTAGCACTTAAACTTTCTTGTAAACTGGAGTTTAGAAAGACTAAAAGTAGAGTTTGAAAACAAGTTGAAATGCGAGTGTCACTGTCTTTGTTCTAAACTCGAGTTTCAAGACTCAGACTCGAGTTTACAACTCTTGTAAACTTTGATAGCTCTCTGTAACTCTGCAAACTCGAGTTTGCCTATGCAAACTGGAGTTTGGCCTGCTTTGTTAAAAACTGAACTTCTGTCTGCCAAGTCTAAACTCGAGTTTAACTACTTAAACTCGAGTTTGCCTTAAACTGAAAGTTTTACAACTTTCAAAAACAAACTTCAAATTAAGTTTACAAGTACCAGGAGAAGACAATGTTGTTGATCCTCTTAATAAATCGTTTGCGTAGATAAAACATGAGCGTCATGTTAGGACAATGGAAATTAGGGAAATTAATCATTGTATTTTAAACATTATTTAAAGTATTTCTCCATTTTTGTTATCATATCATTTGCATGTTTATTATGATAACTATATCCTTGGATGTATAGTAAAGATTGTCCTAAATGTCCCTGATCGGTCATCTTTGCGAGAGCAAAGATGAAATAAGACCAATATGACTTTGATAAGGTATAGAGATACAAATCAAAGTCATAGGCACTTGTAAGAGTACAAGGTGTTGGACTGACCCACTATGAGAAAGCTGCATACATTAAGTCATAAGTTTTTCTCATGTATAACCACCTCACAATGCCTTTTGACCAAAGATCATCATGGATTTCTACATGAGAGTCGGTGATCTTTGACCTAATCAAAAGTCACCTTTGACAGGGTGATGATAAAGGCTTCGATCGAGATTAGTGGTTTTCATGCAGAAGAATGTGAATGGTCAAGATGAAATTTGTTCCTCACATTTGTAGAGAGATAATACTAGGATTTTGTGAGGGAAATGCTTTTCCCTCGCAAATTCCAATTTATTTTAAAAAAATAAAATAAATCTGAAAAAATAAAAGGAATTGAATATCATAACAATAAATTGTACAATCATACGAGTTTACATAGAAAAACAAAATATTTGTTCCAAAATGAAGTAAGAAAGAAAAAACTCTAAACAGCAATAGTCTGGTCATCGTCACCACCAGTATCGTCGTCACCACCAAGAGGCAGCCCTGTACGCTTGTCCTTCAATAGGGCCTAGAGAAGTGCTCGCATCTCACTAATCATACTTCCTTGCTCTCTCATCATCTATTGTTGCTCCATCACCTTCTGTTCAAACGCCTTGACCCTCTTATTTTTTGCAAAACCAACATTACGAAGTCAATTTATTTGTTCTACTTCATTTAAATGAATGAGGGAATAATGGTTTGCGATTGATAGCAAAAGTATTAAGTCTACCTGCAGGACCACTTATAATACTACCAGATGAGTGCTTCGAAGACAACTTCAGTTGGCTGGCACAAGCAACCATCCTGAAGACTCTCCCCTTCTTGTCAATTCTGCCTACAGCCTGAAGGAAGAGACTCTCATTATCAAAATAAGAGGATGACAGGTCGCTCTGAATCTACGAGTCTCTCTCTTGCATCAGCTGCTGATAGGTCTCCTACAAGCACAAACATACAACACAAATACGACCCTCAATCTCCTGGGTATGGGTCCGCTCAAAGATGGTCCAAGGAATCAAATCTTCAGGAACTTCCCTAGATGCTACCTGCAAACACAAATGATAACCGTTCATTAATTATTGATTAAGTACAAAATATTGAAAGCTGAAATAGAAAATAGCATATACTTACAATCTTTCGTTGATGCTTACTAAATGGAATGGAACTGCCAACATATGACGGTCCATCCATGTAGGACCTATTTAATTTATTTCGTTCACTTTGCTTCAAAAATCTATCATCGGTGGCCTATCTTTCAAATAACTAGTCTGCGACCTTAGGTTGAATCCAAGTTTTCCTTCCCCTTTCATGTCTCAATTTATATAATTTATCTGACAACCACTTGCTTCCCTTGAAGTTATAAGCTTTCTTTAAGGGAAGCAAGTGTTTGTTAGATAACATATCCTAGCAAGCAACCAGAGAATGAGGATAGTACACTAAAAGATAGGGACATGCATGTTGATGGGCCAAACAAAGAATGATAAAGTAAATGTGAAAATAGGGACATATAACAATTTTTTTTGGAAATTTATTGTATTGCTATTTCCTATATATAATAAATTCATTAAAATTTATTGTTATTTCCTATATGTAATAACTTCCTACTTTTTTGTATTCAAATATGTAAATTGAAAACTATTATTAACTGTTATTTCCCATATTAATGATTTTGAAGTTAAAAATTATAAATAAAAATTAAATAACTAATACTTTTTAATAAAGAGAAAATTACATTGAGGTCTTAAACAAAAAACAAAAAATGGTCTATGAAAATCTCACAATTACATTTAAGTCTTATGAAATTTTTTTTATAATGAATTCTAAGTATTGACTTATTAGTAGACGCCCTTAGACTTTTTAGTAGACCAGTTTTAAACTTGTTAGTAAAATTTATTGCTATTTCCTATATGTAATAACTTCCTACTTTTTTGTATTCAAATATGTAAATTGAAAATTATTATTAACTGTTATTTCTCATATTAATGATTTTGAAGTTAAAAATTATAAATAAAAATTTTCAATTGTCTCAATTTAAAAACTAAATTCAAACCATATAATTCTAATAAAATTTAGACAGTATAATTTTAATTCTATTAAAAAATAATTCTAATTGTCCCACTGTATTTTGGTTTTCTTCTTGTTTTATAATATTTCTATTAGAATTATTATTTTCTACTTTTTTAACCTCAAAAACCTATTATTGTCTTGATTTCAATTACTCACATTGAAAGTATTTATTTTCCTTTAATTTCTTTCACTTTCCATTATGTACTAATATTTATTATTATTCAATCCCTGCTATTATATTTAATTAAACTAATTTCAATAGGACAAAAATTGCTCAAAAATTCCCCACTGCAAAATTTATTATCTAAAATACCTAAATTTTATTTAAAGACTTGATGCAACATGTTTTCAAGGGATATAATTATTTTGCAACAATGTGCAGTATATGTATATAATTATATGTGCATGATGAAGACATTTACAGACAATTAAGGATATGTACGTTACACACAAGTAAGAAGAGTTGATGACCAATATAATAAGGCATTCAAAGAAAATTAAATCATTTTTATTGGACTAATCACATATATTTCTTCTTGTTCCTAGTACATTTAGGATTTTTTTTTTTTTTTTGCTCGAACAGTACATTTAGGATATAGAATATGATATTATGCACATTTAGGATACAGATTTATTTTTTTCTACAATTTAATTGCACAAAGATTTAACTTCTCAAGATCAAAGAACTAAAAAAAAATACTCTTACTTGTTGAAGAATGACTAGAGGTGGAGAAATAAGAGGAAGCACAGCGGACAAGGCTCACGGCGGCAGAGGAGACGAGGCCAGACTGCGGTGGTCGGACAGTGAGAGGGAGAGGAGAAGAGAAACAACTTCGGATCGTGCAAATGAAGAAATGAACGCGGGGGGTGATTTCAAAACGAAAATTTGCAGTGGACACTTATGTTCCACCACAATTTGCGACGGCCACAAATTGTGGCGGAAACAGCTTTTTCCGAAGATGATTTCCATAGCAAATTGCGGTGAAACATCACCGTACACCGCAAACTATTGCTGGCACCGACGGTTTACTGCAGAATGCTCTCTTTCGCCGTAAATATTGTGGTGGAGAGAGCTTTTCCGCTGCAAATTGCGGCAGAAAAAGCTGTTTCAGCAACAATTTGCGGTGAAACATAAGGGTCTGCCGGCACTGACGGTTTGCAACGGAAATAGCTTGTTCCGCCACAACTTGCAGTGGAAGACCACTCTCCGCCGCAAAATTTGCGGCGGAAGCATGTTTTCCCCTGCAAAAATCCTTCCTTTTGTCATTTTGCGATGGAACTTATTAGTTCGTCGCAAAATGTCTAATTTTGCGATAGAATTTCATTTTCTGTCGCAAAATTTGCCAAATTTGCGACGGAAATTTTTCCCTCGCAAGATCCGTCGCAAATTTACTTTTTTTCTTGTAGTGAAGATAGATATCATATCTCAGATTTGATTTATGAAGATAAATCAAATCATCTAGCATTTAATTCTCATTAAATAAATAGATTGGATTGAATCGGTTAAACAGATTTAATTTCCAATTCAATTTCAAAATTAATAAGATTGATTTTGAAAATTTAATGCGGCCCATTAGAGTTATAAATACCCTTAGGTTGTGAGTAATTTGATTACACACAAGAGAACTGAAGAGACACAAAGAAACTCTAGAAGAGAGACG
This sequence comes from Acacia confusa, assembly GCA_037074495.1. NCBI lineage: Eukaryota > Viridiplantae > Streptophyta > Magnoliopsida > Fabales > Fabaceae > Acacia > Acacia confusa. The sequence continues at coordinate 27,028,869 of CM073510.1, forward strand.
TGAGACAAAAAGCTTGAAGGCACTAGCATCCTGTCATTCGTGTTGGAGTGCTGTTCGGTGTGGATACCGGTAGAGGGAGTAGATTCGTAAAGTTAGCTCCTAGAGATTGATGGAGCAAGAAGGCATTAGTCCACAAGTTCACAAAGCACGCATACGAGTTCGCATAGATACAGTTTTTAATTACTAACCCGATTTAAAGATCAATGTTCTCTGCTGCTTCTAAAATCAAGTACTGGGTCTAATTACATGATCTGGGACAATATTTGATTCCTAGATTTATGAGGTATAACAACTCCCTCTATTTCTTATTAGAAGACGTATCTAACTAATTCATACGTGTTAATAAAAACAGTTAGAAGAATTAAATTTATTATGTAATTCAATTAATTTTCAATACTACTTTTATTAACTAGATTAAACTAACATCATATTAATTTCTACTCTTCCTTATCACCCTTATTAAATATGAGCATATGTAAAATAAATATTTAATACTCATTAAAACTATCAAAACATCTTATAAAAATGATAAAAAAAAAAATACTTTCAAGATGTATTATAAAAGATACAAGAGGGAGTATGTTCTAAGTATACTCATTTTCAAGTCTTCATTCTTACATATACCTTCATGTTGTTTATTTTATTGGTACAAAAAAAGAAGTTTAAGTGAGTTGAGTTCCGAGGTTCATTAGAGCTAGGAATGTCTTTAAGTTCAAAAAGCGTTTATAAATATATTTACAGATGCACACAAAAAAATTTTCACTTCAATGAGATTTGAATCTACAACCTTATAGTTATAAGCTAATGTTTTTACCAACTCAATCAACCGTGTTTGTGAAGTTTGTGATCTTAAAGAAACATCTCGAAAAATTCAAAGCCCAAATGAGACGTCTCACACCATAAAGTATATTGATTGACAATATTGTCATTAGCGTACACTCGGGGTCATATATTATGCAAGTGTCAAAATATTTAGAAGATTATATCCACATTTAGGAAAAAATTTTCAATTTGATTGACAAACCCTTTAGCTTTGTCAATGTAAACAAAGAAAAATCTGGAAATGAAGCCTCAATTTCTACTATGAGTTGGACTTTGTCTACGTAAATAACGCGTTTTTTATCAATATGGCCTTTGAAATTTCGTGAACTCATGCATTAATGACTTGACTCCCCTATCATCGATCCAACTTGCAAGGAAGAAAAATATACTGTCTCTAATCCTCAATATAAAACTCTATTGATTTTTTTAAAAAAGAGATTAAATAAAATAAATAGGTTTCTTAAACACAAAATACGTTGTGTATGACTAGATTATATATAGTTTATAAGTCAGATAAAATAGTTTAGAGAAAAAAATAAAGAATGTAAATAATTTAATTAATTTCGTTAATCTCCCTAAAAAAAAGTCAACTCGTCTTATATTTAGGATCAATGGTAATAATAACTTGCAAGTAAAGAAACAGACACAAAAAGAGACCTCCTCCCTTGTGTGTATATATATAAAGAGGAAGCCATATTCATTTCCATGTGAAGCTCAAGAGTCTGATAAAAATGGAAGTGAGATTGTGTGCATTGTTGGTGAGTTTTCTGGTTTTGGGTCAAACACTTGGAATCAAATGTTGCGTGAGAGAAGAGAGAAAAGCATTGCTTAATATTAAGGCTTATCTTCTTGATGGCAACAATAATGACCCTCTTGTGGAGAAGCGTTTATCTTCCTGGGTTAGTGATCCAGACAGTGATTGTTGTACTTGGGATAGGGTCAGGTGTCAAGTGTCTTCTGGTCTTGTTTCTGAGATTTCTCTCCAAGCTCTTAATTACAGGTCTACTGGTGAACTTGGTCTCTCCATTGGAAATCATATTAATGTTGGCATGGATTTCTCAATGTTTCAAAACTTCAAGGAGCTGAAAAGCCTCTATTTCGCCCGCAATGGATTTCCAAGTTTGGAAAACACTGCAGGTTCAATCTCAACATGATCTTTTATCTTCTTTCTTTTTCCCCTTTTGGGGTAGATTACAAATCTACATATAATAGCTGTCCATAATATCAGAATATTGCTTGTCCTGTATCAGAGGCTTTGGTCTCAGTATGGGCAATCTCAGTATATGTCTTTCTCTGGCTTTTTGCATCTCTATGTAGAGTACAACTCATGACAATGACATGAAATTTTCTGTAAACTGTTATTCATTTTTCTTTTTTGTATTTTGGTTTTCCAAAACTTTCACTCGAACAAACAAAATTTTTAGGTGCATAGAAAAGAGACTGTTAAAAAAAATGGAGTTTTTCATCCACGTCTAATTTCAGTTTGTCATCTCCCTTATTATGATCTATTATTAACCTTGGTTTGTATAAAAAAGTAAAGGGTTAAAATCCATCGAGTACTTTAAAGTACTTTTTCTAGGGCGTCTATCACCTTAAAGTATTTTTTTATGCAATGTTGTACTTAACAATTTAGATAATTTAAGGTATTGGATACACCTAAAATTACTTTATGATGTTAGAAGCACCAAAAAATATTTCAGAGTGCTAGGTGCATCAGAAAAAATACTTCAAGATATTAAGCTCGCTACCAAATATTACAGGGTAGTGAATGCATTTGAAAAAATACTTCCCTGAACGCAACTTAACCCAAAAGTAAATTAGGTTCTGAAGGTTATTTGACCATATCCCAATCTGAGACTTCTATATAATGTTAATTCAATGCAATCATAAGACGAAATTAGTATGTATCAAATTGCAGGGGCAATAATGAGGCAACAAAATTTGCATTAACTCACTTCATTGCTGTACAGTTTTGGGTAATCTAAGTAACTTGGAAGTCCTTTCATTGAAAAGCAATTACCTTGAGGGATCTCTGCCAATACAAGGTAAGAAGATTTCATCAATTCATACCCTACAACAAAATTATTTTAGCTTCTACTTCATTTATGTATGTTATTAACAACATTTGATTACTTTTGGCCACAGAAATATGCAAACTGAAGAAGATACGTGTGCTAGATTTTAGTGACAATAACTTCTATGGTTCCTTGAACTAGTGCTTGGCCAACTTAACATCCCTTCAAGCTCTTGATCTCTCAGGCAATTTGCTCTCAGGTGAAATACCAGCGTCTGCTATAGCCAGCCTCACATTTCTTGAGTACTTTTCTGCCATGAATAACAATTTCAAAGGCATATTACCTTTGAGTTGTTTTAGCAATAATTCACGGCTTAAGGTACTTTCACTTCAAATGTATAATACTGAGATTCAAGTAAACACAGAAAGTGAAGCTCTTCCTTGGGTCCCTTTATTTCAACTAGAACTTTTGAACTTGGCAAATTGCAAAGTGAACTCACCAAGTGGAATCTTCCCCTCTTTTCTGTTATATCAGCATGACTTACGCTATCTTGACCTCTCAAATAATGATTTGATTGGAGTGTTCCCAAATTGGTTGCTTCTCAACAACACAAACCTCAGGTCTCTGATATTGCATCATAACAAGTTCATAAGAACATTTGACTTCCCAACCCATGTAGATCAACATCCTCCACCTCCCCTGATTGATTTGCAGTTATCTGACAACAAAATGGAGGGTAAACTCCCCACAAATATTGGTATAATGTTTCCAAATTTGATATATTTCAATGTATCAGGAAATGCACTTAATGGTGGTATTCCTCCATCAATAGGAAACATGTCCAAGTTGTTTGCTTTAGACTTAAGCCGGAACAAGTTTTCTGGTCAAGTTCCTAAGTCTTTGTGGGCAGGCTGTGCTGCATTACAATTCTTGATTTTATCAAATAATAACCTGGAGGGAAAATTATTTCCATCTCATATGAACTCTTCCTCTTTGACATGGTTGCTCTTGGACAACAACTATTTCAGTGGAATAGTGGAACATGAAATATGGCAGCTTCCATGTCTTAAAGCATTAGATATCTCTAACAACAGTTTATGGGGTATTGTTCCCAGTTTCATCGCCAACTCTTCATCTTTAGAAGCCATAATCTTGTCAAGAAAAAATTTTACTGGTACACTACCCAGAGAGTTCTGCAAACTTGACCTTGTGCATTTACACATCTCTCATAATAAACTCTCGGGTTCAATACCAACTTGCTATTTGAATATGGGTTTGCTATCTCTACAACTACAAGGCAATAGTTTTGTTGGCTCCATTCCTACATTATTGAGAAAAGATAGCGACTTAGGAGTACTTGATCTGAGGGATAACAATTTATCTGGAGTTATTCCAGATTGGATTGTTAGGATGGAGTCCCTGAGAGCTCTTCTATTGGGTGGTAACTTCCTAGCCAATTGTGCCAGATGAAGAGAATGAGCTTTTTGGACCTCTCACATAATAACTTCACTGGAAATATTCCAGCTTGCTTCAACAATGTTTCATTTGGAGAATGGAAATACAGGTTTAATGAGTATGATGCGACTATATGGCCTAATGATTACCTATATCTGTATATTCCACTTCAACTTCAGCTATTTTTTGAACAAAATCAGTATTTTATGACAGCAGTAGCTAGTGGACTCGAAGTAGATTTTATGACAAAAAATTTGCTGCTTTCATATAAAGGTGACATTTTGAGGTTCATGTCTGGAATAGATTTGTCAAGCAATCAGTTGACTGGTAAAATCCCTCAAGAAATGGGATATCTAGAATCTCTTCATGCATTGAACTTATCTCACTGTTATTTGAGTGGATCAATTCCAAAAAGTTTCCATAACCTTTCAGCCATTGAGAGCATAGACCTTTCAAACAACAACTTGGATGGAGAAATCCCTATTGAGTTACAGGACTTGAACTGTCTTGGTGTATTCAACGTGTCCTACAATAATTTGTCAGGTAGAGTTCCTGGTAGATTAACCTTTGATGATAGCAGCTTTATAGGAAATAAATATCTTAATTGGAACAACAGCAACAGAGGTGCCACTAAACCTGTACCACCACCTTCTCTCAACAATGACACAAGGGAAGACGAATCTATCATAGATTTCAATTTTTTTATTTGGAGTTTTTCTGCAAGCTATGTTGCGATGTTAGTTATAATGGCAACGGTTCTTTGGATCAACCCATACTGGCGAAGATTGTGGTTTTACTACATTGAAACATGCCTCTATAGATGTTTGTATCCATATCTCAAAGATGCCTTCTGGTAGAATTCACAAGAGTTCAAATAAATTGCACTACCGTAGACTAGTTGACTTGTGCTACAAGTGAACACTTATGTCACTTCACCTCTTTGTAAACCTATGTTGTTGCATTATAAGTGCATGTAATGTTTTCTAAATACTTTATTATATCGTGAGTTGTTTAAATATATAATGTGTTGTTATGCTATTCAGATTGGAATTTACTCTGGTAGAAGGGGCCAAATTCTACATGGCAGCCTACGCACATTGTAGTACAACCTTGGATCCTAGATTTTTAATTAGGCTTTTCATGGTTTTTTGTTGTAAGCCTTGCTCAAGGATTACAATATAACTTCTATAATTTATTTTCTGAAAGGTGAAAGTTTGTACATCATGTGCATGATTTTTTTTGCTATTTGCAAAGGTTGCAAATTAAGCATCTTTCAAGTAGATCAATAAAACACACCAATATATGAACAAACATACTAAGAGTACTAAAAATATTTGATTAAGTAAAAAACTTTAGTTCAAGAAACTTATCAAAAACAAATGTCTTTGTCCCTGGCTATATTAGTATACCCTTTAAATATGGCATTACAACATATAAACTTTTACAACTGGTTTTACTTTCATATTTTTACGCAGTGAGTGTGTGTGTGTGTGTGTGTGTGTGTGTGTGTGTGTGTGTGTGTGTGTGTGTTGTTTCAAAATATGAACAATCAAGGTAGTTCCTTTCATGATGGCTAAGTGATTTATTGAGCAATACGATGTTTTCTGGATTTGATCAACATATAGCCCTGTTACTGTTAATCCATTTTGCAGTTTAATTGGAAAATGTGTGATGCAATCAAGTGGAAAGTTCTTTTTTTTTTTTCTAATATTCTCAATGAGCATGCCCGCCGAAAGGCTGAAACAGAAAATTGCTGCTTGTTTTCCCGTACATAGGTTTAGTTGACTTTTGCTGCTTTGTTCTTGGCCAGCATTGGGATGCTCATAGATGTCCATTTCCTTTGGAATCACCTTGACATCTTATTCGCAGCTCTGATATTGGTGATCATTATTATAACTCTTGTAACTGTATCTGTTGTCAAGGGTTTTGGATACAACAAGACTTCACTACTTGTAATCTATGACTTTACTATTGCCGCACACATTTATGTCTGCTTGTTGATTATACTGTGGGTTCACATTGATGGAAGAGCCTTAATTGAGGTTCGTGATTCTGCATAGTAACATTTGTTTTTTACTGGGTACACCAAATTCAAGAATAAAACATATTATCTCGATTCCACAAGATATTTTTCTAACTTTCTTATCATATATAATTGGCATATCCTCTATCATCTGAATATTTTTCTTCACACACACTCTTATATTTCGAATCCCTTAATCAAAGTGAAATTGAGAATATACTTCATTGCAGTATCATTATTACCTCGTATCTATCTCGTTTTACAAGGGGAAAAAATGGAGATCGATCAAGTAAAAGTCATGATTACTTCATTGTGTCTCTTAATTTGTTCAAGTTTCTTCTGTTCCTTCCTCTTTGTGCTGATATATCTAGTGATCATCTCAGTTTTCGAAGAGCAAAATATTATATATAGATGCGCTAACAGGGGTATTTTTAGTTCCTGGCTTAATATTATGGGCTTTGCTACACTTTTCTACACTCTAAAATCCATAGTGTCAAGAAACAGTATATTGTTATGTTGTGCTAATTAATCATTACACATACAGTAAAATTAGTGAACTTCATTAATTATAATTTTCTTTGGACAACAACAAAACTATGTGTTTATGGTGTGCCAGTTGGAAAGTATCTGAACATTATATTGAGACATATATGCATGATTCTTCTCTTCAATTCCAGAATTAATTACTTCCTACATCTTATATTGAGACATATATGCTAGTCAAGCTCATATCATGTCATTACCCTCACTTCTCAGTTCTCAAGCACCAAAAACTTATTTATTTGCATTTACCGTGGCCTCTTTCCACCTCTAATTTTTGAAATCGAAGTGTTTTAGAATATGAAGTGTGTTTGAATCATGGCTCCGAGGTGGAAAACCGTCAATTAAGAGCTATAGTGATTGCTAAAGATAGATTAAAACTTATAATCATTAAAATTGATGTTGCATGTGTTAATTGGTTATGTTTTTGCTGATGTCTGAATTAGAGGCTTGTAATTTCGGTTTGTGTGGCTTTAGGTTTTATGATATTAAGGCTTAAGGAGAAAAAAATGCTAATATATACATGAAATAAGTGACATATGAATGTGTAAGTGTCTATGAAGTGTCTGCACGTTGATTTTGCTGAGAGTATAAAGTGACTGTGGAACCCAAAAACTCCTCCCCTGTTCTGATAAGAGTGTCATTGGACTTTATAATAAAATGGGAAAAGGAAGGGAAGCCTAACAGTAGCATATAAGAAGATTTTATTTGATATATATCCGAGGCTACATGTGGGAAATTGATTTCAGTTTTTTTATTTTCAAAAGCTGAGGTATTTTTCATATTTGGTTGTGATGCTGTTTCAAATACTATGATTATGTGAGTATTATATGTGAAAGTCAAGTGTTTTATGTATGTAGTAAAGATTGAAATGAGAAGATACCAACTTATGAAGGTTTATTAGTTGCTGAACTAAATGGTTAAAGTTTAGAAACTGATTGTATTGGGATTTATAAACAGTTAAACAAGTGACTTCAAGTTTGAAAGTATGTTTAGAAGTGTTTAGTAAATCAGTAAACATTCTGTTTTTGTCATATTTCCTTTCTTTAATATATTTGTAATCATATTCCTTTTGTTATACAATTCTTTCCTCTCATATGGTAGTTGGAATAATGCTAATGTTCTCTTTGATGTTGTTGTGGTTAGGGTTGAGTAGAGAAAATAAAATTCAAGCATTAGAATTTAAAGTTGAGGTAATTATAGCTAAATATTGTTGCTTTTTTGTTGATGTGCATTGAACTATTTAAACTTTGTAGTATGAATATTGATGCTTAGAAGTCCATAATTTATAGTTTATGACTTAGACAACTTAGCTATATTTTTATATTTTGTATTGATGAAATTGCTAGATTTAATAGTTGATATTGTTCTAAATTACTTTATTTAATAAGTTTTGTTTGGATTAAGCTGAAATTGTTTGTTATTGAAATTTTGGGATGACTTAATTTTAAGGAGAAATGCTGTCAAATTTTTTTTTTTGCAAAAATTGAGAAAAAAGCATGCCGTTTGTTAAAATTGTTCTAAACTTGAGTGTTGTTGGAAATATCTTAGGTGGTAATGAAATGGATCATAGTTGGATGAATGCTTTGAGAACTAGTGAATAATATATGGGAATGAGGTGGAAAAGTTTATTGAATTTACTAAAAGGAATGTGGCTAGAAAAAATGGGATGTATTTTTATCCTTGTGTGAATTATTTAAATGAGAGTCGACAAGATATTGCTAATATAAGGGATCACCTACTTTATGATGGAATAAATCTTTGATACACAAAGTGGATATGGCATGGTGAGAAAGTAACTACATGTGCGTCCCACAAAAAGGAAGTTGAGGTAGATGATGATAGAATGGAGAAAATGATTCATGATATTGAGGTATAATCTTTTCCACAATCGCAAGTATATGACAACGTGCGGAGTGATGCAAAGACACCTTTGTTTCCTAGGTATACTGAGTATACATGGTTGACAAGGACCTTACAATTTGCTCAACTTAAAGGAAACTTGTGGGTGGACTGATAGTAGTTTCATACTACTACGTGAATTGTTGTGTGATATGTTCCCTGAAGATAATGTACTTCCAAATCGTATGTATGGGGCCAAGAAAATATTGTCTAGGATTGATATGGAGTATAAAAAGATACACTCTTACCCTAATGACTGCATATTGTATAAACAGGAGTATGAAGGCCTTAGTAAGTGTCCAAAGTGTAAAATTTCATGATACAAAGTGAAGAAAGATGATGGTTTTGGAGATGAGACAACAAAAAGGAAACATTTAAAGGTGTTGTGGTATCTTCCAATGATATCATCGTTTAAGCTTCTGTTTACTAGTGCATCAACGGCGAAGAAGTTGATATGGCATTTTTATGAGAGAATGTATGATGGAAAATATCTTAGGCATACGGCTGACTCTCTACAATGGAATAAAATAGACAAAATGTCCCCTCAATTTGGCAGTGAGCCAAGAAACCTTTGGCTTGGTCTTTGTATAGATGGCTTCAATCTATATAGAACTCTCAGTAGCACCCCTAGTGTATAGCTAGTTCTACTTGTAATATACAACTTACCTCTCTAGCTATGTATGAAACACAAGTATGTAATACTTTCTATGATAATTTCAAAATAGCCAGGGAACAATATTGATGTGTACTTGGCACATTTGGTTGAAGACTTGAAGAAGTTATTGGAGGAAGCCGTAGATGTATATGATGCATATAAGAAAGAGTCCTTCAAGTTACATGCAATAATTTTTACCATAATTACTGACTTTCCTGCATATGGAAATTTTTCAGGGTACAGAGTGAAGGGGCATAAAGCATGTCCAATATGTAAAGCAGACACATAATTCTATTAAACTAAAGCACATGAAAAAATGGTCTACCTCGGTCACAGGAGGTTTCATCCTAGTTCTACCTGTGTCGTAGGTTAAGGAAGCGTTTTAATGGTTTTCCACTAGAGTATAGAGTGGTTCCAGAGGCATTAACCAAAGAGGAAGTTTATAGTCGGGTGGAACATATTAATGTCATCTTAGGTAAGAAGCAAATGATTGCGGGTGAGAAGAACATATGGAATAAGAGATTAATTCTCTTTGATGTTCTATATTGGCGTAGTCTTGATGTGAGACACAATCTTGATGTGATGCATGTGGAGAAAAACATTTATGATAGCCTTGTCAGTACGCTTTTGCATATACCAGGGAAGACTTGGTTGATATGTGAATAAAAGAACAGTTACATCCACAGCTAAGAGAAGATGGTAAGAAGGCATAGACATACACTATCAAAAGTGGAGAAGAAAAGTTTGTGTAGGTATTTATATGACATGAAGGTTCTACAAGGTATCCTTCCAATGTGAGAAGGTGTGTGTCAAAGTACAATTAGAAGTTAGTGGGAATGAAGCCCCATAATTATCACATGTTATAAAAGATGAAGTGTAATCCGTTATAACAAAATTTTGTGTTTTCTTTAATACTATCTGTAACAAAGTTAGTAACATTGAAAAATTGGATGAATTGGAAAATAAGGGTTATATAATTTTGTTCTAACTAGAGATACATTTTCCTCCATCCCGTATTTTTTTTTTTAATATAATGGCGCGTTTTATAGTTCATTTGGTAAGGGAGGTAAGGCTCTGCAGTCTAGTTTATGTAAGATAGATGTGCCCTTTTGAACGATACATGAAAATCTTAAAAGGATATTTTAAAAATCTTTATTAACGGTATTTCAAAAATCCTTATTGACCATAAACTTCAATAGTTAAAGAGGTTAGGGACTTTTGCAGAGATTATCTATAAGGGGCGACTGTACAATCTCAGCATGGCGAGAGGATACGCAAGGGAACACGAGGATTCAAAGTGAAGAATATGTCTCGTGAATGTTAGTTCTCAATCTAAGTTTTGATAATAACTAAACACTTGTCAATTACTGATTTAACATAAACTAGAGTTCTTGGTTTAAAACTCGAATTTTGGAAAGCTCTGTTAGTTGATTTCTTAATCAGGAATTTTAAGAACTTGAGTTCTTGGTAAGTGAACTCGAGTTCGCGAAGCCTTATCAGACGGTTTGTCAATCAGCAAGCTTAAGAACTCAAGTTCCTGGTAAGTGAACTCAAGTTCGCGAATCATGAAAAATTAGTCTATATTTTCATTCGTCTATTTTGGATTACTGTATTAACATCCAACTATCGGATGAATTCGAATCACGAAAAATTAGTCCGTATTTTCAAACTAAATTAATTTCAAAAACTTTTATTCAATAATTTAAGTTGTCCAAATCTCTTTGATGCCTCTCCGCGTTAACTCTGATAACTAAAGGCCCCACAGTGCGGTCGTCACAATCACATTGAAGGTGAAGGATATTGTAGAAGCTGCAGTTTATCTTCCGAGTATGTGAGCCAAATAAATGGCATGCTCTCATTCGGTCATGGCTTAAAAATAATGAATAATGCTATGGCCTTCACACTCACATTCTTCTCTTGGTTCTCTCGCCAGCCAATTGGATATCTTTAACCACGTGGACATCATCATTTACCACTACTACAAAAATTAGTTATTACTAGCCTAAAGGACGTCCCTATTAAAAAAAAAACAAAAATTGAACGCAGTGGTATTTTTGTAATTATATTGGCTCACTTTTATGGCGCCAAGCAAAATTTGTTGCCGAGAAATTATTTGGCGTCCCAAATTATATTTTGGGACTCCAAAAATCAATTTTTTGGCATCCCAAAATACAATTTGAGACTCCAAAAATCATTTTTGGGCAACTTTTGGGCAAGGGAGAATTTTTGGGCGAGCAATTTTTTGTTTGAGAAATTTTTTTGGCATCCCAAATTATATTTTGGTACTCCAAAAACCAGGAAAAAAGTTTTGCCGGCATTTTTTTTGTGGGAAAATTTTTTGGCGTCCCAAGTTATATTTTGGGACTCCAAAACTCACGAACACAGGCTCTCCTATACTTATTGCTCAAAATAATCCCAAAACCTATATTTTTAGAGTTCCAAAATATAATTTGGGACTCCAAAAATATATTTCGGAATCCCAAATTATATTTTAGAACTCCAAAACTCGCGCCCAAAACCAATTTAGCTAGGTTTTGAACTTTACTCTGGAAATCGTTCTTCCCTCTTTGCACCTATGCTCTGGAAAATTTTTTTCCCTCTTCGCACCTCACATCTCCACTGGGCTTCTCTGCTTCGTTCCTCTCCAGCAGTGTCCAGCGTCGCTGTCGCTACCGTCGCCGCCTACTCCTCCATCTTTACACCGCCTTCATTCTGGTAACTAAAAACCCTTTCATTCATGTTCTTTAACTTGTGCATTCATTTGGTCCTTCTTGTTTGTACGGAGAATCTTGATGTTGTTTGTGGTCTATTTAATTTTATTGCTTACTCAATCTAATTAAGTTTAACTTGAAAGTTAGACTTAGAATATAAGAATTGTTGAGATTATAAGAATCAAAATCACAATTTTTCATTCTAACTTCGACTTTGGATCTCCCTGCTCCTCCTCACTCTCCCTCGTACTCCTTCTCTTCAGGATCGAACCTTTGATAGGTGAAGACTTTTGTCATAGATCCCGCCTGCTTGCATTTTTTGGTTGCTTGCATTTTCTGCACCAATGAAGGCCATCAGCTAAAAATCCTTTATCTGATTTCTCTCTTTTCATTCTTCTTCTACTTATCACTACTTGAAACTAAAGACCAGAGAGAGTAGCATGTGAATCTTGTCTTTCAGTAATATATGCCTATTGAATAGGGCGTATTGTTTTGAGTTTTGACAGCGTGAAATCTTTTCTTTGCAATATCAATCATATCCAAACAATGGTTTTTTCCATAAAAAAGTCTTAATTTGCAATTGCAGCTTGAGTGACATGCTAAACATATCTTGAGTCTGTTCATTTTTTGGCTTCTCCTCAAGCATTTATTTCTTCAATCTTTCTTTGTAAAAATTTATACGAATTTAATCCTTATTAATGAGCCTTCCTTTTTCCTGACGCCCCAGCCGAAATATTGTAAGTTTATAGATTAGAATTCGGAAGTTGTTCCAGACTTCAATCAAGGACCTATTTGACTTTTTTTGTTCATTCTTCATACTTATTAAACAAACATAGATATCGATGCCTTTGTTTTATTCATTAGTTTAGAATTTTGATCCTGAGGTAGAGCTTTTTTCTGGTGCTTTTGTGTTGGAATAAATTGTTGGGATTCGTACACACACAGCAGAATTAAAACTTTTAGGAATCCCAAGGAGATGATCTATTAACAGCGTTTAAATCAGGTTAGTTTTAGAACTCATACCTTTCTAAAAGCTCGTGCGCATCTTGTTGTATTTGAATTAATGGGCTACCTTCTTAATCAGCAGAAGTCGATTCTTCGAATCGATCAGCAGAAGTCGACTCTTCGAATCACCTTCCTCTACCGGAATCCACACCGAACGGCTTTTCAACACGAACATTGGCGTGCTAGCGCCTTCTTATTTTTGTGTCTTACGCCTTTTCTTTTCTCTAGGGTTTTCTTTTGCTACTATTCTCTCTTGTTCTAATACGACTAGATCAATGTACTTTTATAGAGTTTCTAAAACCTTAATTGGGCAGTATTAAAATATTCAAGATTAATCTCAATTTATCTTGAATTTGAATTTTAGATTTAAATAGCATTAATTAAATCTATCTGATAGATCTAATCTAATCTATTTATTTAATCTAAAATTAAAAGCCTACAGATTTAATTTATCTTTATAAATTAAATCTGAGAAAAGATATAATATATATATATATATATATATATATATATATATATATATATAAAATTAAAACTGAAATACTATATCTCAATTTAAATTAAATCAAATATATGATATATTTAATTAAAACTAAATCAGAGATACAATAACATTCAAGATTAATCTCAATTAATCTTGAACTCAAATTTTAGATTTAAATAGCATTAATTAAATCTATCTAATAGATCTAATCTAATCTATTTATTTAATCTAAAATTAAAAACCTACAGATTTAATTTATCTTTATAAATTAAATCTGAAAAAAGATAGATATATCTAACTAATTAGATATATAATTGATTTATCTTCATAAATCAAATATAAAATATGATATCTCAATTAGTTTTAGTTATATAATGATTAGCCCTAGGGCATAATTTCCAACATAAATTTCATTTCAAAAGGCGGTTGGTTATTTGGATTCAACCTCTCTTTTTGCTATGTTAATAGTCTTTGTATGTGATTGGAGAAATTAAAATAAAGCTGCTTACATGCAAAATCTTTTTTCAATGGTGAATCAAATCCTTAAACAATTTACTATGTTGCCTTTGGTTTTGTTTTCGTTTTTTGAAATAGATGTAGAGTGTTACTATGTATATATATCTACTTAATTGAAGCACACTTTGTGGTACCAAGATTGCCATTTACTTGCTAGCGTAAATAGCCGTGATTATCATGCTTGCGTGACATGAATTAAGGTTTTGTCCTGCTAAATTGTTTTTCTCTTTCCCATATTGTGTGAGAATACCTTTGTGATTATTCTTTCCAATGTGTGAAAAATTACATGCCTTTCGAATATCAGTCCGATAGATGTACAAGTCACCTTTGACTTTATTCCAAAGCTGATTTTATATTTGAGCAAGGCTGAATCCAGGGACAAAATATGCAGGGCGCAATACAATATGGCTCCAAATTTCTGAGTGATGGGCAACCTGGAACTGTCCAAAATGTTGATAGGTCAACCACTTTGGCCGGCAAAGTTTTTTTGTCTATTCAAGGTTAGATTATCTATTTTAATCCTGAAAAATTACGCTTTTTATTTATTCACTCCTTTTGTTTTTCTTCTTTGTATAATTTACTCTTTTTAATTTATATAAATGGATTAAGTCTTTTTACTCATCTGTATTCTCTTAATTCCCTTTTCTTTTAGGCCAATTGTTGACTTATTTAAATGAAGAAAATCATATATTTCTATTAGTGTGGAGATTTTTCTTTGTTTCTGCAATGACAAAACTGGAAAGTAAATTGTTGAAGAAAGTTTCAAAACATTTATTTTGCAAGATATCGGTCTCTTCTTACACTCAGAAGAATTTTTAACAGAACAAAAATTGCAAATTAATTTGCAGCTTGTCAATGATCTGCACACTCTGATAAGTCCAGCTCCCCGCGGAACTCCCATTCACTTAATTTTGTTGGGAAAGGTACAAGCTTTAGAAGAGTTATTCAACCTTTTTTATCACCCTCTTATTTTGTTCCTCATAAGACTTTGATATACTGTTTAATGTTATTTTCAGTCCAAAAATACATTGCTAACAACTTTTTTGTTTCTTGATCAATTCGTGTGGCTTGGCAGATCAGGCATCAACCAAGTCAGACTCAAAATGTCTCCCTAAGTTTTTGAGTTTGTTCCTTGAATTATTCATATGAAATTTTCAATTCGAGTTATTCATGCAAACGTTTTTGGTTTAACTACAAAATAAACAACATACTGAGTTAATGGGTCGAATATCACTTTTTTGTTGGATGGGCTCCTAAGTGTGTTGCACCTTACTTGAGGTTTGTGGCTTCCCTTTCTATTTCCTGTACTTGAAATGTGTCCATATTGAGCAAAGACTCCATCCTCTGCTCTCTATTAACATTCTTCTTCTACTTATCACTACTTGAAACTAAAAATCCTCAATTTTTTTAATGCACTAATTATTAATGTTTCCATTATTAATATATCAATTTTCTTCTCAAGGGACAATGAGCTTTAGAGAAACTCAAAATCACCTCCTCCCCCACCGGGATTGATAACCAATTTGTATACAATTGTCATTCCTTTGATGCAGTAAAATTACATTTTTGAAGTTCCAAAACAACTTTTGGGACACTTAATGATATTTTTGGAGGCCCAAAATGATTTTGGGACTCCAAATGTATGATTTTTTTGTAAAAGAAAATATTTTTGGAGTCCCAAAACAACTTTTGGGATGCCTTAAATTATTTATTTTGGGTCCCAAAATAAATAATTTAAGGCATCCCAAAAGTTGTTTTGGGACTCCAAAAGTGACGGTTAGTATACACATTTTGTATGTACTTTTTGGCATCCCAAAATTAGTTGGGACTCCGTAAATCATATTTTTGACGTCCCAAAAGTAGCCTGGGACGCCAAAAATGTAATTTTATTGTGTCTCCTCAATAGACATCTCTTGAATAAGGCACATTAATTGGGCCTAGTTTGGGACACTAAAGAACTTTTTTTGTAGTAGTGTACACAGCAACGACCGTTTTAATATCAACTAACAACGTAGTGATTTTTTAAAATTTTTAATTGTTTGTTGGTAGTTATGATACCCTTAAAACATTTTTGTGCCAGATGCTCTCAGCGTAACATTTCATTGGCCAATCTGCACCTTAACCTTTTTAGTCATATAGTTTTAAATCATTAGTTGGTTACTTTCATAAAGTCTTGATCTTTATAAAATTATAGGATAAAAAACCAAAAATTGTTAAAAATATGCAAAGACTAGTTATTAATTTCAAACTGAATCTTTATAAAATTATAGGATCAAAAACCAATTATTTGAAACTCTATAAATTGAAAGTAAAATTTAATCCAACTATAAAAATCAATAATGAGATTATTTTTTTAAAAAATAAAAACCTAATATTGTTATAACTACATCTTTTACTTGGGGACACAAGACACGGTGAGAGTTGACAGATTTTCATGCATTTTTGAGGTTATTTTTACTTATCTCGAAAAGAAAGTTTGTCCTATTATTTTATCAAAAAAATATTTTTATTTTTAATGATAATTAAAGGAATGTTAAAATAACTCCTTTAAGAGGAACAATTTATATTCAGCCCAAAAAAATAGGAACAATTTACAAAATAACCTTTTTTTTTATGTCAGTAAACCATCATAAGCCTTTCAACCCAAAAAAACCATTGCAAGCCTTTCCTTCCAAAGGATTTTGAAGTAATTAGAACTTGTCTTCCATGATAGTGGAACTATAGATTGACTTCTCAAATTTTTAAAAAAGGGTTAATGTACATATTTAACAACAAAATTTTATTGCGTCAGACACAAATAAATTTTAAGTACTGAAAAATATACATAAAGAATTAAAAAGGGAGCAAATACAATAAATCCGTCAATTTGGTCCCACGTTATTATTAAGAAGAAAGAAGTTTGAATTGAAGTGGTGTTGTCGCAGACACTGAATGCTGATGCGGCGGGACATGTGTAAGGGGCTGGGGCAATTTTCTTGTTTTTTACCTTGTTCGGACAATTATTCATGTTAATATATTTTTTTTTTAAACAAAAAACACGTGTTTACGTGGAAATAAGGAAAAGCATTGAGAGTCCCCAGAAACCATTAGAAAATTTGAGATCTAATAAGTTATCTTAAAGTTTTATTATTTTTTTCCAAACTTTATTGTTAAATTTGTACTTAACCCTCAAAAATACTTGAAACATTTAAACTTGAAGTAATAATTTTTTTTTCTTAATTATACCATATCTAATACAAATTTATAATTTATATGTCAATTTATAAGTTATACAAATTAGAACCTTTATTTAAATTAAAGATGAAAATATGGATATTATCACCCTAATATGGGAATACCAATAAGAAATTAAAAAATATATAATATTAATTTCATTTAGGAAGTTACATATAACCTTAAAAAGGTGCCTGACCTTTTAAACATAGAAATTAACCTACATACGTACAAGACAGCTCATGCACATAAAGGCATTTTTGTTAATATGAGTTGGATTCAGAAAAATGAAATGGATTATTAATAATACAAATAAATATAGATCAGTAATATTTATGAGGAATTATTTATTAGTATATTTGCAAGCAAGTAAAAATGATAGGCATGGTTCTTGGTTTTACTTGAAGGGGAACAAAAGCCCATGAACAAAACAGAGAAAGACTGATGGTTTGTGTTTTTTCCTTATGTATGTGGATTCAAAATCAACTTATAAATATGAAGTTTAATGCTGAAAATCACACTCCTCAGTTTGTTTTTCTCCAATATGTAATAGACATATCAGTTACTTGAAGGAAAAGCAAAACAAGAGCTTGAAAAGTGCAAGGGGAAAAACAGAAGCCAGAAATCAAAGCATATAAGAAGAAGAAGAAGCGACCTGGTTTTGCAAATGATATATCTTAGAATATACCACTGAAAGCAGATTTAGTAGTGATGATAGGGTAGCAGACTTAATGGTGAATGGGAATTGGGATCTTTCCCCTTTAAGGTTGATAGGGAGGTGCTAGAGATGATTTTGAAGGTAAAAGTGGGAATTTCAAGTAGGGAGGACAGGTTGATGTGGAATGGTTTGAGACGAGGAGAATATAAGTTAAAGAAGGATATTGGGTCAATAGAAATAGAGGGAATAATGCCCGAGGGAAAGGTAATTCCTAGAACAAATCAGTTCATTTGGAGGTGCATGTCGGATGCAGTTCCAACTAAATTCTTTTTCTTCAAAAGGAAATGCGTTGTTTCACCAACTTGCCCAATATTCTTTGCTTGTTCATGGTTTGGAGTGACTTGGTTTGGTAGCTCTTTATCACTTAGAATGGATAGGTCAGGAATTGAGTGTTTAAAGAAATTGTGTCTTGACTTATTTCTTGCGAACACTAATCTGACTATGGGGGTGTTTGGAAACCTTATAAAACCTAGATTTTACGTAGAACGAGGTGAGTATTTGAGAGGAGTTTTGTCTCGGCTTGCGCAAAACCTAAATTTTAGGCTTTTTCCAAACACCCCCTATAACTGATATTTCGTTAATAATGTGGACTTTGTGGCTCATTTTGAAAAGCAGCAGGAAGGAATTTGTTTTTAATCATATCCAACCTGATCCTAATGTTGTTGTGGAATGTGACAGGAATAGAGCCGGCAAAACGAGTCAGGCCCATCGGGCCGGCCTATTTAAGCCTTTATCTTTTAAGGGTCGGGTTTAAAAAATGGACGAAATATTTGAAATTAGCTCTGGAGGGCTGGGCCTGACAGGCCTCAGGCTTAAACGGACCGACACTGGAGAGCCTTAAGCCAGCCCTGCAAGCCTTTTTCAATGTAGCTTTTTTTTTTCCTTTTTAAATTTATTAATTTATATATATTTTGTATTTGTTATAGAGTTATTTATCCATTTAACTACAAATAAATAATAACTATATCCTAATTTTATAATTTGATTTATTATTTGTTGCAAATAAAGATTATGGATGTGTTCAAGATGTGAGAGAAGAATTTCATGATATTCTTACTTATGAGCTAAATGTCACTACTCAAAGTGAAGAATAATCAAATGTCGTTAAAATCGATGATAGTGACGAAAACGACGACAATAATAGTCATCATACTAATGTCATTTAGTAATATGCTTTTTTATATTTTACGTGAGTTATTTGTGAACATAATTTGTTTTTAGTTATGACTTAGTGACTGTGCTTATTTTTTGGATGATTCGTGTTGTAATTTACTAATTATATTTTTTAAAAAAAAAAAGTGAAGGAAAAATAGTTAAAATTTAGAATAGTAATTTTCAGACCCTACGGGCCAACCCTAGCCTTGGTGCTCTTGAGACGGACTTTGAAAAACAGATATTTTTAAAAAACTCATTTGATGATTAATTTTAATTATTTTTTTTTAAAAAAATGGAATTGTGTTCTAAACATTTAAAAAAAAAAAAAGAAGAACAATTATTTTTTATTCTGTAAAATCATTTTTTCAGGAAAATCAAGTAAAGATTGTAGAACAACTATATTATTAAACAAGTTTTTGTTATCTAATTATGTGTTTGATAATTATTTTATACAAATTTTTATATTTTTTTTTCTAAAATGATGTTTTAGAGCAATCATCCAATTCCATTTTTTTTCTTTTAAAAACTTGTTTTGAAATATAATTTTATGAAATTTTTTAAATAATATAAAAATTAAAAAAAAAAGAATCAAAGAAGCAAGTGGCTAGTTATTTCATCCTTCAGCTTGTTTTTAGTTGATGTTATCATCGTTTAACTCCGTTGCTACTTAGTCTTTGAAAATCAAAGTGATCATGTCCGTATATCACAAGGATTTGGCTTATATCCTTTGCAAACTCAGACTCAGGTCTGCTACCATCTATTGCTTCAAACGATGCCATATTTGGCTCAAAACACACTCCTGGTCCTTACACACACACACACAAAATGGTAGTAAAAAAATAATTTAAAATACTAAATGGTAATGAAAAAATTCTTTATGACCTTAAGAAATTATTTTAAGATCTTAAAAAAATATTTTAAAGTACCTGCGGGTACTAAAAGGATATTTCGAGATCCTGACTGATATTGAAAAAATAATTCATGATCTTAAAAAAATTATTTTAGGATTTTGAAAAAAATATTTCAAACTGAATGCTACTAAAAAGATAATCTAGGATATTTTTTCCAGATCCTAAAATAATTTTTTAAGATCATGAATTATTTTTTTAGTATCAATCAGTATCATTTTAGTACCTATCAATACGCTGAAATATTTTTTCATGACCCTGAAATAATTTTTCAAGATCATAAAGAATTTTTTTAGTATCTCGAATTATCTTTCTATTATCTAATAGTGCCTTAAATTTTTGTTTTTTTAAAAGAAAAAAGGGACCAAGTATGTGTTTTGCCTTAAAAAACCGGCACAGTTTGAAATAGAGCAAAGGATGTAAGTCAAATTCGTGACACAAATGGTGTTAACAAACTGAAAGAGTGAAAATTATGATGCCCTTAGACAGACCACTCTTCTAATTTGGATTCCCTAAGTATCTTTCCCTTCTCTTCCCTCATTATTCTTCCATCTAGCCGTTCATTCTCCTCTCCTCTTCCATCTCAGATTAACTTTTAATTGAGATCAATGGTATAGATGAGGGATACTGAGGAATGAGGAGGGAAAGACACTGAGGAAATATGCTCTCACCAGACTTTTCTCCTTTGCCACTATGGTTTGCTCCTATCCTTTTCCTAAAGCACACCGATTTGGGTGTAAAATGAACAATTGACTTTTGAGTTTAAGTTGTGAAAGAGAGAGAAAAGTGGCTTATTAAGATATTTTAAAAATTATTTTAGGATCTTAAAAAAATATTTCAGATACTGAATGATATTGAAAAAATATTTCAAAGTACTGAAAATGATACTTCATGATTTTAAAAATTTATTTTAAGGTTTTGAAAAAATATTTCAGGCATTGGTATTAATATTTCCTCCATTACTTTAATGGTCCATTGTCGTCTTTTTTTAATGAAACTGCGATGTTTTGGTGCAAAAGTACATATGCCCCTCACTTTTTGTTTTGAAAAATAGCACTCACCATCTTGAAAATATTTTTTTAGTACTAGTCAGTACCTTGAAATATTTTTTGAAGGTCTTAAAATAATTTTTTAAGATCATTAAGTATTTTTTTCAGTAACAGTGAGTATCTTAAAATATATTTTTAGTATCATTTAGTATCCTGAAATATATTTTTAGTACTAGTCACTACTCTGAAATATTTTTTTAAGATCCTAAAATAATTTTTCAAGATTATGAAGTATTTTTTCAGTAACAAGATCCTAAAATATCTTTTTAGTATCATTTAATATCCTAAAATATCTTTTTAGTATCACTCAGTACCCTGAAATATTTTTTCAATATCCTAAAATAACTTTTCAAGATCATGAAGAATTTTTTTCAGTACCAGTTTGTATCCTAAAATATTTTTTCAAGATCATGAAGTATTTTTTTGATATCATTATGTATCCTAAAATATCTTTTTAATATCAATCAGTACCTTAAAATATTTTTTTAAAATCATGAAATATCTTTTTAGTATAAATTAATATCTGGATTTTTTTTTTTATCAATTAGTATCTTAATAAGTCAGTTTTCTCTCTCATTCACAACTTATCCTCAACAGTCAATTGTTAATTCTACCCACAAAACGGTGCGCTCCAGGAAAAGGATGGGAGCAGAGCATAGTGGCAAAGGAGAGATGCCTGGTCCCCCTTAGACACCAACTTGAAAAGCATTCAGGTCTTTCTCTTCCTCTTGTAGCAACGTAATACGAGTATTGCATCCAAAAAAAAAAAACAACAATAACATGATACAAGGTATGATTAAAAAATTGAATCGGTACAAAACTTCAAATATCTATATTGTTGCTGCCTTCATTGACAAGTAAAATAATGAGTCTTAATTTAGATGATTTGGGAGAGAAAACGTCTTTGGTTAATTGTCGAAGAGAACAAATAATATGGGCTATAGTGTAAAAGTATACATGTAATTTATTTTTAGGAGCGTCTAATATTAAGTATTTTTTAGGTGTAAAAGTACACATATGTTATAAATTATGTGTAAAAATATTTTTTGTTTTCAAAGGTACAAAAATACACATGTGAATGTGGTTTGACAAAACAGCATCCTATACCAAGTATTTTTTTAATTTAGTAATTTTATTTCAATTAAAAAAAATTATTTTTTTTAGGTATAATTCCTACGAGGCCAAATTTTTTCTTCTGATTTATCATTTTGGGAAGGACAATTAATTTAATAGGTAAAAATGTTAAAAAAATTATTTCCATAATAAATCAAATAATGAGTATATTAAAAAAATTTATTTCCATATTAAGAAATTTTAATATCTAACAAGGGACTTGAGTGTATGGCTCTAGATCTCAATGAATATATTTATTTATTTATTTATAGATAAATTTTGAATTTAATATCTTGAATTATAGAGATGTTGCATCTAATAATTTCTTTCTTTCTTTAGTTTTGGGAAAAATGCCACACAAAAAGAATTTTAAAAAATAGAAAAATATTAAATAATTTTTTGAATATTGATAACAAATAAGATCTTTTTACATTTTTTTATTCCCTTTTGATAAAAATTTTAGAATTTTATATAAGATTTTAATAAATTCAGATAAAGTTTTCAAAAATCTCAAAATGTTTATGATAAATCTCAAAGTGTTAATAAGTTCACATAAGGTTTTATAATATATCTTTTATGATAATTTTTATTAGAAAAAGTGTTTATCACAAAAATGTTGCCAAATAGTTTAAATTTAATTTGAGTTTTAAGTAACTTTTAAGCTAAATAATTTATATAATCATCTTTTGGCTTTTTCTTAAAAGCTCTTTTTTTTAAAAAAAACTTAGCTTAAAAGTAACTTCTAGCTTAAAAATAAGAGGATCCAAACAGACTCCTGGTACGCTTCTCGACTCAAAATATCAGTACCCGCCTCATGTCGTAATATAACATATACTTGCTTAATTTGATGAAATTAAGAAAATTAATTAAGATAACTTATACTACATCTGATTCTTATTATAAAACACTAACTATCATTTCTCGTAGACCGAGGAATGAAAATTAAGTCATTAAATTGATCTTAAATTGATAAAGGTCTCTAACTTTACTCCTACTTTAATTATGTAGATTTGAATGAGTTACTTAAAAATTAGGAGATAATGGAGAAATGATAATAAATGAGTTAGTTAAAGGCGGTTGGTTTTAGTTAAAGGCGGTTTGTGTCTTATAATAAGAACAAAAAATTACTGATATTTGATGCCGTACAATAAAGACCAAATAGTGGAATACTTTCTAAAACACTCTAGTCGTCTTTGTTAATTCACTCATTTCCCCTTTTCCTTTATTATTGTTGAGAGAGTATCAATACAAAAATTAGAAAAATATTTGACAAATATAAAAAATGGTTATCATATTAAAATCAAGATCAACTCTCTAAATATATATTTTATTATGGACAGTTGGTATTGCACAACTATTAATTATTCAAGTGAAATAACTATTTCATTCAAGTTGCATGACTATCACAATTCCTTCTTCCTTTATGTTTTTCTTACCATACTGGATTAATTAATTGTTAGTTAATTATTGTACATTTTAAGAATTCACAAATTTTACTGTCATTAGAGGAACCTTACTGAGAAGATGTTGACTATGATCACTGAAAAATCTTCTCATGAAATTTTCCTTGAACTGTTTTTTTCTGTCCTTTATCATGTTTTGATATGTTTCAATATGCCTTTGTGTGTTTGTGAAGGGAAAATCATTGGGCGAAATCCATGATGAATTAGGAAATGGATGGTTTACAGAATAGCCTTTCATTTCATCCTCAAAATTCACAATCAAAACTCGAACCGTGACGAGAGCGTATAGGAGTGCTGAAGCCATGCTCACCATTCTGATGCCCAAGCCATTAACAGAAGTCCACACGTACTATGTAGCTACATTCTGCGGTGTGTGCCTTGTTCCTTTTAGGTCTTATCAACTCTTTCATGGTTTTGTTGTAGAGTACAGTATGAGGCTCACACCTTTTATGAAGATCTTTGTATTTAAGTTTACTCAGTAATTAGTTTTTAATTAATCATCTTATTATAAGAAAAAACATAAATTTGTTCTAAAACATTAAAAAAATCAGAATAACTTTTATATGTTACCTTATTTTTTATTCTGTAAAATTATTTTCCATTCCCTTAAACCGGATAAAAAGTGGAAAATATCTTTAAATAAACCAGTTTGTTCTCTAATTAAGTGTTTGACAAATATTATAAACATATTTTTATATTGTTTTTTCTAAAATATTTTTTTTAGAGCAATCATCCAAACAGATTTCTTATTTTATTTTTTATATTAATTTTTTTTTTAAAAAAACAATTTTATAAAGCCCTTCTAAGATCACTAAAAACTAAAAACAGTATAACAAATGCCTTAGTCATTTCGTACTTCAACTCTTAACTCCATTCAGTGCTCTCCTCTGTTTAACTAATCACGGTTATTAGATAATCGACCTGATGGTGTCTCAAATGTTGTTAACAAACAGAACAAGTGAAAATTACGTACCCGTTAGACATGACGGATCCATTTTAGGTGTCACCAAAGAAATTTTGCCTTTTTGGTAGAAATAACAAAAGATGAATCAATATGGGAGGCTTCCTTCTTCATTGTTGTGTGAAGTTTGTGATGTTGAAAATTCAAATCCCTGACCATACGTACAGACCATAAAAGTAGAGTCACTATATACATCTAGTGATTGAAAACGTACAGATTATGTTACACGTGGAAAAAATTTATAGGTGCATATCACTATCAACTTCAGCTTTGTGTCTATGTAACTTCAGCTTTTTTTATTCTTGGATTAATATATATATATTAATCCAAAAATAAATAGAACGTTTGTGTATAAACTACACCCAACAAGTTAAAGTAACTAACTCTACTATAAAAAGTATTTTTAAAGTCTATTTTAAGGCTTTTTTACATCCAATTTTAGGAGACACCTAAGTGTAAGTGAATGACGTAGTAAAGTCAAGGCTTACGGCGTTTCAAACACTTAAATAAGAATTTCTTCCATCTCTCTAAAATTTTTTCTTACTTCTTACTAAAATTTCTCTAATTTTATAAAACGATAGCATTTTTGTTCTTCTCCTAAAAACATCAAACTCTTTCCGTGTTCATCAAAATCCCTTCTTACTCTTTAACACAAGACGCCCATACCTCCTGCGCCTCTGGGAACTTCTCTCTTCTTCTTCTTCTTCTTCTTCTTCTTCACCCATCTTCAATTTCAATTTCCTGATGCATCCCTCCTGATTCATTACCCCGAAACATAATTCAACATAGTTTGGTTCAGAAATCTTTCCAGATTTTCCACTATTAACAAAAACCATTGGTTGATCCGGTTCAGTATTCTGCTTTGGGACCTACGAAGCCCCATGAGAAACCACGAGTGGTTGTCCCTGGTTCTGGGTGGGCTGGTTGCAGGCTCATGGAAGATGATCATGGACTTGGTTCTTAATATGGAGGTGACCGTGGCTATTATTGAAAGATGATCATTGTGATTTGTGGCCTACCACTTTATCATTTAATTCACGAGGTGAGTTGTTCAGAAAAATAAAAATAAAAAATTGATGGAAGTGGGTTCTAACCTACCCCATGGAACTAACCCAGTTCCATTAGAACTCAGATCTGGAAGAGAAGGGGGTGACGTCGATTTAGCTACTGGTTAGCTTAATAGTGTTCAAAGCTTCTCTAAAAATCAAATAATCCATTGAAGAAGAGTGGAAAGAGCTTATCAATCTGAAATTATTGAGCCTCATTGGAATCTGGGAAGCTTCACTGGGGAAACTAGAGGAATCTTGCCAGAAATTGGAAATCTCACCGAAATCTAAGGAAGCTTCACCGGAAATATCAGAAGAAAAGTTGATGAGAAGGATATGGTTCGCTGGTTCGAGTTTGAGCTCTTCAAGGTCGAGTTTGAGCTCTTCAAGGTCAACTTTGAGCTCTGGAGTTGAAGCAGAAACTTGAGAGGAGAGAGAAAGAGAGAGAGAGAGAGAGACGTTGTGAAGCTAACGAAAAACACATGAGCATGACAGTAGAGGTCGGGTGAAGCTCACCAGTGAGGACAATGGTGGATTGAGTGATGGCTCTCTTGTTTTGTTTTGAGGTCTCGACCTCAAAACATCAAAGCTCGTAGCGCTGCTCCATCTGAAACTCAATCTCTTCCCCAGAGAGAAGAAAGAAGGTGGTGGTTCTTGTGAGACTCAGCTGACACCAAGAAGAGAGAAGAAGATGAAAGTGTGGTAAGAATATATGGAGGAACCATGGCTTGGAAGGAGGGAAGGATGGCTTGGAAGGAGGCGTCGAAGGAATTTGAAATTTTTTTTATACCTAAAATTGGGATGCCAAATTAAAAGTAATGTTTTTGAGCCAATATATGGCTTGACTTTTGGCTTCCCTTCCTAAATTGGGAGGCTTAGAGTAGAGCTTTTGGTATCATAGTTTTTAAAATGTACGTTAAAAATCAACTTTTGGAGTCTTTTCTTTTTGTTAAATGAATGTCTAATATATCAAAATTCCCACATATAATTATAAAAATACCATTGTCTTTATTTTTAACTTCCCTTTTTAAGAAAACAGACATATATTAAGGAAGTATAATCCATTTTTTGTAATAGTGTAAATTATAAATATAATGTACTGCTATTTTTCTTTTTCCTTTTTTTAACCAAAAAAGAGTGTTTCAGGCATGGGAAAGGAAAAAGTAAATAAATCTAGCTCAATTAGCGGGTTCAAAATTAACCAAAAACATATTTTCCTTCTAATAGCTGAATTTTGAGGAGTTCTTCTTTCCTTACCTGCAATTAGGGTTGATCATGGACCAGACCAGACCAGACTTGGTTTGGTCTCAACTCGAGGTCTGGTTTGGATAGTACCTCAAATTGCTAAGTCAGCCAGGTCTGGTTTGATCTAGCACTAGCCCGATGACTACCTGGACCAGTATAAGCAGTCTAGGATTTATTTGGTGCTTTTTCCCCCTTATTTGGTGGTCAAGAGAGAAGGGAAGTGGATAGGAACTTTAAGTAAACTAAAGATTCAAAAGTGAAGGAGTGTCATGGTAGTGAGAGAAAGCTCATCATTGAACCTTCTTCTTCATTTGAACCAAACCCTCTCACCATGTTCACCTTCGCCTTCTGACCACCAGCACAAGACCACTGCCTTTTGACTTTCCTCCTCCATCAAGCACCATCGCAGCAAGAGGCCAAAAGACAAGAGTGTCGAATCTAACGCCGTGAGAGGCCAAGAGGCGGAAGTATCATGTCTAAGGCTGCGAGAGCTGATGAGTTGCTTTTGTCATTAAAACGATCAATTAAACTAGGTTCTAATTAATTATGTAGTTTAAGGTTAATCTAGGTCATTCTCCCAAGGAGCAAGCTATGAATTTTCTTTAGGACTAACTTTCAAGTGGCAAAAGATATAGTAGAATGTAAATGGACCTAAACTAGGATGTAAAACACTACCACCTATATGCAATTAACTAACTAAATGTACTAATGCAATTGACTCTAAAACCTATATGAAAATGAGATTAATCTATATGAATTTGAATGCAATTTTTGGGGGGTTTTCTTACGAGAGAAGAATTGAAATCTTAATAAAAAAGATTGATTAAAAGCAAGTAAAAAAAATAATGATCTAATTCAGTTATGATGATGAGGAGCCAATTTAGAATTCACATGAAGTTAACTTTCTTAGCCCACATTAATTGATTAGACTAATAAGAAATGAAAAATAGAATATTAATTTTATTTCGAAAATTACATAGAACCTTGAAAAAAGTGCTTGACTTTTTAACCATAGAAACGTACGTACAACACAGTTTATGGGCAGAGGAGGTGGCCTTTCTGTCAATATGAGTTGGATTCAGGGAAATAAATGGATTATTAATAATACAAATAAATATGAATCAGTAATATTTTGTGAGGAATTCTTTATAGCCTATTTGCAAGCAAGTAAAAATGATAGGCATGGTTCTTGGGGAACAAAAGTCCATGAACAACAGAGAAAGACTGGTCACCACCCCCCCTCCCTCTTCTGGATTAAAAATCAACTTATAGATACCAAGTTTAATGCTGAAAATCACATTTTTCAGTTTGTTTTTTTTTCCCATATGTAACAGACATATCAGTTACTTGAAGTAAAAGCAATACAAGAGCTTGAAAAGCACAGAGGGGAAAAAAACAGAAGCCAGAAATCAAAGCATATAAGAAGAAGAAGAAGAAACCTGGTTTTGCAAATGACGTATCTTAGAACATGATCATGTGAAGCACCTATTCCATTTACATTTAACTTTCTAAAAGGAAGATGTAGAAATATTTAATATATGCCATATGTATGTATTGATCGCATCTCTGAAAGCTATTTATGCTAAAATAATCACTTCCCCTTCCTCCAATTGAAGCCAGCCAGCTGTCTCCCAATACAATTAATATAATCCTAATCGTTTCATTTAACCCTCATTGAAATATTATTCATTTCCTATCTGATTTGGGAACACACACATATATATTTCCTGACTCTCCCGACTCTCCCGTCTCTAGGATGAGACACCTTCAACCATATTTAAGTCATTAAAATTTTTCGAAAATGAAAAAAAAAAAAAATTACTCATGTAAAAGCATGTATTACATCTTGAAAAGTGAAAAAAGAATATTGAATTTAACTTTATATATGAGCATTTTTTTTAAAAAAAATATAGTTAATACTCCCTCCAATCCTGTTTTGTAAAAATATAAAATTTGAATTGTCTTGATCCATTTTATAAGAGTTCAACAACAGTTTTCTGAATATTTAATGATTTTATTTTTATTTTTGCCCCTCACTAAGTATATGTATTGCATTAATTAATAGGTTGGTAATACTTATATTTACTTTATTTCTTTCTCTTACTTACCACTTATAAATAAGGGAAAATCCTATATAAAGACGGTTAAATTACCCAAATTCTAATTTGGGTTACTAAAATTAACATATTATTAGTTAGGTTATGTGACACAATTAAAAATTTAAAATTTAGATCAAATTACTTCTATATCCCTTAGTTATTAAAAAAATAGAGACAAAATAATATTGTTTACGCTAAAAAGCTTAACGACAAGAAATTTATTGAAGGCTTCAATACCGTTAGAAAATCAGAATCAGCAAAAAAAGATTACAATAAATTGGTTCTTTCCTATATCTATATCTATAACCCATCAGATGTCAAATCCCACAAAAACGAAAAGAAACCTGATTCACAGCAATAATGAAATCACCAGAAATCATATTAAAAAAAGAAAAAGAAAAAGACCCAGAAAACCTCTCCTTTCTCTATTGAACTTCACGGTGGCCCTGGCAGTGGCAAAGCAAAAGAGAGAAGAAACAATGGAAACGGTGGTCCAAGATTTTAAGATGGAGAAAGTGTCAATACCACACAATCTACAAACCATCAAAGGCAAGCATAACCATAACAATGTGAAGCTGCACAAAAAATAAAATAAAATAAAATAAAATCAGTTGGCAATCTACAAAATGAAACCAATAAAAGTCTCACAGACCCGCCTATCAAGGGCAAGTTTTTCAGTAAGTCTTATAAAAATTGTGATTATTATATAAAAGCAGTCAAAGTTTCGAGGGCAATTTCAGGCAGCCACCGAACTAACCAAAGATGAAGTTATCAGAGCGGAAGACATTACCAAACGGACCAGATCTAACGAAGGGAATAGTGAAGATGAATAATTGGGGAGTCATGAAAGCTGCAGCAGTGCTAGGTATGACGGTGGTTGGCTTATGATCAAAGCTAAATCTACAGCACCACCACCGTGCTTTTCAATTAGGGGTATTATTGAAAAATAATCAACATTTAAATATGCTAATTTGGGTCATTGACCCAATTTAAGATTTGTTTAGTTTACCAGCCTTATATAGAATTTTCTTATTTCAACCGTCTTTATATGTGATTCTCTCTATAAATAACAGTATACTTAAAAAAATTTATTTTAAACATATTTATTATTTTAACTTAATCTTAAACTACATAATTCAAATATCATACTCTTATAAATCACGTCTTCTTCCTAGAAAGTGCATTAACAATAGAGAGCAGAGAGTTTATTTTTAGCACTAATACTTAATGAGGAATATCCTAAACAATTAATACCACTATTGATATGGCACTATTGATATGGCAACTAGACAAATACTCCCTTTCAAAATACTGGCTTTAAAGGTTTTAGACTTTAGCACACAGATTAAGGAAATACAATTAATTTATTAAAATATTAATCAACAATAATAACAAAGTCTTATTCGACGAAATAGGATTAGTTATATGGATTGCATGACAATATTATGTAATGTCAAATTTGACCTCAATTTAATGCAATGTAACATTTTCGCATTATTCATTTAAATAATGGTATAAATGTACAATATAATTTGAACCAAAAAAAATGTACAGTATAAAAAATATCATTGAATGCTGCATTAAACTTTTAATAGGACTATGACGTATTAAAAAAAGTTTTAAAAAATCTATATTCTGAAAGGAGATATCAGTTGTTGGAATATGATGGGACTGCATTAAACATTGTCATTAGACAGACATCAAGAATCCAGGTCTACAAGGCATCTATTCAACAAACGGTTTTGGAAAAATATAAAATACCTCAAGATAATCTAATACGCATTAGTTAATTAAAAAACATTTTCTTCTATTTAGACTCAATTTAAAATCCCATTAATATCACATGTTTCAAGAATGGACATAATCAATCATTAGCATAAAAAGAAAAAGGAAAAAAAAAAAACTGATTTCCAGTGGTAAAAACATTATTCGTCAGTCAATAGCATGTTACAATTTTTTGGGGGGCAAAGCTAGTCTTAGATCAAGAACACTTTGCTACCAAACGTCCCATATTAGCTTTATATTTTAGAAATCCCTTGAATTAATAAGATTATTACTTTATTAGCCTTATATTTTAGAAATCCCTTGAACTGATAGCTGAACGATGAGCAACAAAGAAACACACATAGAGAATAAACTAAGAATGTACTGAATATTTTCAATAATAAAAATGACATATCAAAATCAAAAATTCATCTGAAAATACTTCACGTTTAATCTATCAGGACTCAATAAACTAAATCAAACAATAATATTAATATCATGTGATATTATCTAGCGATCTCATCTTTTTACATGTATTGATAGTGCTTCTCAATAATTTAGAATAATTTATCAAAAAATAGCATGTCTTGTTGAGAAATACGTACTACACCTTCCAAGTTCCAACTACAACAAACAATCAATATATATATAATAACCCATCCTTGAAGCTGATTTTCATGGCTTATTGATGGCTTAAGACACATTTTACTGTTCATAAGCCATCCTCATTTGTGTTGGGCTGCGTGCAAGCTATTTTCTCAAACTTTCTGTGTTACTCCTTCAATTTTAAAATTGACGGGCCCAGTTTCAGAAAAGACGTGCAAAGTCGTGGGTTCCTGCTACGCACCTTTTTGGCTCTTCGATTCACCCCATACTAAAACCACACCTGTATCTCCATCATTGTTAAGCCTTTTCCCTTCCCCATACCTTCCCCGGACCTTTCCTCGGATTCAGATTCAAGATTTAAAATTCAAAATTTCGAAGCTCCTATTTGAAGAGACGGGAAGAAGCTCCTATTTCCTCTGATCGGCCAATGCTCTCAGTTAGCTAAGCACGCTTCTTGAACGCCGTTCTCTCTGCCATCGCGCTCTACGTCGCTGATTCTTCCATGGCGGATCCGGTTCCAGTCCGAGTTCTAGGTCTTTTCTATTCTCTATCCTCTATATTGTTTGTTTTCCTCGAGGTGTTTTTTTTTTTTTTTTAAATTCATGGAATGCAGCAGGTGTGTATTTTTTATGTTAGCAAATTTTATGATGATTGATGAGTCTAAAACAATTACTTCAGAACTTTTGGCGTTTCTTTTGTTCATGTGTGTATTATGGATTTTCTTGCACAAAATTAGCATGATGTTTGTGTTTTAACCATGCTGTTATTGTGCTTCTTTAGTTCTTCTGATTTGATAAGTTGAGCTTCGCTTATGATTTAATCATTTCTGTGCAGTATGATTCCTCCTCTTTGCCCTGTTTCCTCTCGCTACCAGAAACAGATGTGGTTCAATATGAAAACTATCATTTTTTCCTCTTGCCCTTGACACTTTTAATTGATGCACTGATCCGCATATTTGTGCTTACCAGTTTGGTAGCCGAAAATTCATGATTATACTGACAATAGGTTCTGCTGTTTTGGTTTTGTTGATCCATAGTGTTTGGGTCATGATGAATAAACTGGCAAGGCGGGTATCTAAAATGCCAGAAGAAGTTAGGGGAGAGATAGAGCCCTACTTTTTGAACCTTGCTCCTGTTGTGTAAGAGGAAAACGGAAAACTACCTAAACTTGATGACGACGCAGCAGATTATAAGCGTACAGGCTTGAGTGTATGTTAACATTTATATACTTATTATCATTATTTCATTTTCTACAAGTTGCCCTCTGCGTTTCTGACTGTCAATTCTGTGTCCTGTCATTTCAGCCTCGATGGAGTGACTTGGATGTCAACCAGCATGTTAACAATGTGAAATACATTGGCTGGATCCTAGAGGTAGTTTGTTGTTCTCTTATTCTCTCCCATTTCTTTGGCTCATCTCTTTTCGCTTATGCTTGCAATGAGTCCCATTGCGCATAAATATGATGGATTAAATCATAATAGTAGATGCTTCATGTGATGTAATATGTATCAATATCAATATATATAATAAATCTCATCCCTTCAGCTGATCAAAAAAATGGCTTATCTATGGCTCTTCTCAGATATTACTGTTCATAAGCCAGATTCATATTTATTGGGCTGCGTAGAAGCTGTTTTCTGTTTGCAATCCTGGCCTCCATTTTCTGCTGGATTGTCTCTGTTTTTCTATTCAAATTTGAATTCTGTATATTCTGGTATTTCTTTTATTTATCTGTAATATTTGTGAAACCTTTTCTCTCTCATAACTATTGAATGCTACTTCTTTTTGCTTGATTAAGTTATAGAATTTTCCCATACAATTTTTTATTTCAGAATCTAATTCTGATTTCTATAATTTTTTGATAATTATTTATAGGGATTGTTCTGTCTGGTTTTTAATGTAGTTGCTGTGATTGCCTGTTGGATTAGAGGCGGTAAGAAGCTTATATCTACAGTGATACTTTTATATTTAAACTCACATTCTTCTCCTTTCATTATTTTGTATGCCATATGTTTCCTCCTGCTGGACCAAGAGGTGAGTTGCATATTCTTATGCTCCACATCTATTGTACACTACGGAGGTTGAATTTTGTGCCCTTGCATTTTTCTTGTAGTTACTTAGCAATTAATTTTTCACCCCTTGCATTTGACTCTCTCATTCATTTTACTTCAAATGAGGTTGAATTTTGCTTCAAATGCCTGGGTTCTATTGTTCTTATTACAATAGATGATCTTTTCTTGACTTCTTGGATGTGGAAACAAGAATGAGTTCCTTTCTGTACTTCTTTCTTTTTTTATTGGGCTGAGATTGATCTTCAAAATTTTCACCCATTTAATAAAGCAAATGCATGTTTGGGTTGGGATAGGTAATGTTAACTGCTTTTTTTATATGGCCATAAAGAAATACCATCATGAATACAGTATTAGAAACATGTTTCTCATTTTATATGGCCATAATATCATGCATTTTTAAACCTGTCAACCTATCTTAAATGATTCAAATCTATTCATAAACTATCTGGAATGTGGTTCTGCGCAGGTCCATAGTTCTGTTATTGTGTTATTCCTATGCTATGATAAAAATTTTGGAAAGAAAGATAACAATGTAGTTGGGTTTGGGTTTTGGAAAGAAAGAATCAGCAGTAGGATTCAACTTCATCATTGGGAGCTTGAACCAGAAAGAGAGTTGGAGGAATCGATGGAGTGAGGATGTCAGTGAAGAGAACGTAGCGATGTGAAGTGGTGAAGTGCAGAATTTTTTTTTCTCCTCGCTGTATAACATTCACTTCAATAGGTTCGCTTCACTCACATCCTCGCTCCATCGATTCCTCCAACTCTCTTTCTGCTTCAAGCTCACAATCATGAACTTGAATTCCAATGCTGAATCTTTCTTTCCAACCCCCAAACCCACCTCCATGGTATTTTTTTTTTAATATTTCCGCACATGATGTATTTGCTGTGAAGATTTATTATTTTAACTAAGAAAGTTTTAACACTGTTATTACTTACAGGAGGTGTTTCAATTAATTGTATCTTCATTTGAAAATCTGTATTATACACTAATTTGGTTCATATGATCAGAGAACGTCCATTACTGAAACTGTTGCAAAGGTCAGATCGTGTGTCGTAATGCTAGATCTTTAAACACTAAAAAGAAGCCAAATCTGATTGCACCACCGTTCCTTTGGTTTTAGGCCATAGATATGGTCAAGAAGACACCAACATTCAAAAATAGACTGAAGGCCTTGGAACTTGAACGAAGTGGAGGAGTTACAAACAAGAAGAGGACTCAGAAGAATACGGATAAGTATGGTTATTGGCTTTATTCCATAGAAGTAAATGTCTGGTCTCAGATGTAATTTCCTTATTTCAACTAAAATGGTTATTGCTGTTGTCATCCCTGCAAACTGCTATTTTCTCCTCTTCTGAATCAATCTTCTTAATATATGAGATTGGACTTTGCTGACCATATTCGCAAAACCTTTAATGCTGCCTAATTGAGGAATGTTTGTATGCAGGAAAATTCTGGAAGACCTTAGCAAAGAACTTGAATTGCAGATCAAGGGAGCTGAGAAGCCCGTTGTATGGGAACTTATTGGCATCCGCTTTATTCTCTTACCTTATACTTTAAGCAAGGTTGAGTTCAAACTCTATCTGGAAACTGAAATTTGGAAAATAAGTACATAGATTTTGGTTTATCACTACTCTAATTACAACTTTATAATATGTGCAATTCCTTGCTACAAGCTGATCCGTGAATTTCAATTATTCCGCATCAATGTTCAAGTATTAATTAGTTTCGTCCTTCATTCAGTTGTTGTTTTGGTCTGGCTGTTGGTTATGGAGATACAAGGTTAAGCAACAGCCCTACACTTGGGACGATGCTTCTTAACACAATTGTATAAGCATGATAGTCAAAATTATAATTATGCTTCCTTTTTTTTTTTTTACTAATTGGTGTGGGGATAGGAGTGTAGATATCTTCTACTCAAATGAACCAGAAGCAACAATGACTGGCATATGAGAAGTTATTATGAGATTGTGTTTACTGTTAGATTTCTCATCATCTTCTCGGTGGTTATTATAGTGGTTTGTTCATGCAGATCAGTCCTAAAGGTATTGCTCTTTGAGATGAAAAAGTTTTTCAAGTTCCTCGGGAGAAGGAGGTTCCAATTGTCATGCTCACATCAGGTCATTTTCCCATTCCCTTTTACCTCTCCCAAATATGAAAACCTTTTTTTATCTTCCTCTCAAGTGCTCTGTCAACTTATTAGGGGTGCTTTATCGGTCTCCCGTTTCACGTGATTACATAAAGTCCAGTGCAAGAGTCATTGCGGATTCTATAGTCAATCTCTCAAATAGATGTTTGATCGATGTGAGACAAAGTTCAAATAAGATGCTCTGCAATTCCATATTAACCTGAGATTGAATTATCCCAGAAAGTCTCCATCTCAAGAGTTATCCAAATCATCATCTGGATCAGAATGTAGCTGATAAGTTGAACATTTCAGAGTATGCCATGGATAAGTTTCACCAAAACTACCAGATATCTTCATCATGCAGTCTCTAGGTCTTTTAGAGGAAGAGAAAGTTTAAGTGTATTAATGGGATCAATACTGTCCAGAAATTGTTCATAATTTTGTTGATAATAAAAAGTTATTTTGTTATTCAATTTTTGTTGGTATTGATTCTTTGCAGTCTTGCATTCAATCTGCAAAGAGTTCATGCAATTAATAGCATTCACATTTTAAATGTTATTTAATCAGTCAAGTACTATTCCTGTTAATACAATTGGTATTCAAACTATAATTTGAGAAACTAGCAGCTAATTTGCTATTTAAAGTGAACCTAATTCCAAAACACTCTCTTCAATAAAATAATACATGGAAACTATAATAAATGAAATGAATAATCAATTGAAGCCAGTAAGGAAAAAGGGAAAAAATTGAAAAAGTCACACTTTTATATATAAAGCCAGGTATCAAATTGCTACCATTACCCTGAAAATGTTTTGCAACTTTTATATGTTATGTTG
Organism: Acacia confusa; assembly: GCA_037074495.1. NCBI lineage: Eukaryota > Viridiplantae > Streptophyta > Magnoliopsida > Fabales > Fabaceae > Acacia > Acacia confusa. The sequence goes on from CM073510.1 coordinate 27,065,370, forward strand.
ACAAGGGGAGTTACTCCTTCTACTAATACTAATAAAAACAAAGTAAAAGTCAGGGTTTATAAAGTTGCGGATTTGTTGTCTTGCACAATTATTTGACCTCTGGACAATTATAAAGTTATGAGCTTGGTGCGGAAATAGTGCTTTTCGCCGTGCGATTGTTTATAAAGTTACTCCTTCCGCATCGCATTAGTTGAAGCTATTGGAGTCTCTTTAATTTTTGGAAAGGATAGTGACAGGACATGGACAATACATGTAGTCTCTTTAATCTTAATTGAATGTCGTTTAAAGACAATCATGATGTAAGACATAATTAATTCTTGAAGCTATTTAGCTGGATGTCTTTGATATCTTATTTCAAATTTTCCAGGTATATCAATTGTTTTTTAAAAATAATAAAACTCTGAAAATCAATTTCAAATTTGCTTATTGCTCAATCTTTAAATTTGAACCAATATTTCATTTTTAATATGTAATTATTCATTGGTAATGAGGTTTAAATGTTTCTTAAAAGTAAGATAGTTGCATCACATATGAAATAAAATATGTTTGAGTAATCTGTAAATTACTATCACTCGTGCAACGCACGGAAAATTATAAGCTCGTTTTAAGATATAAGAGATAAACTCTTAGCCTTACAAAAGTAGACCGGGCCACGCATTTCAGAACAAATCGTCCTTCATAGAATCACTATATCAGAAGAAACTGCATTTCCTTCTTTCTAATCTGGGCAAATGATTAGCTTTCGATCTTTAACTCCTCAACCAAGAAACTACACTGGCAATGTAATTACACATATCTCCTTTGTTGAGGACATTGTACTAGCAAATTCAGCGCTCATGTCATGAATTTGTCGCTGAGCGATGAACGCCAACCAACTTCAATCCCTTACTTAGATCTTCACAATTCATAATATGAGGAAAAAGAGAGGTAAATTTCACAATTCTGTTGGCCTTACAATCATGTTTAGGTGGATAATGCAGACAAGGTTCCATGGATACAGCTTGTAAGCATGGTGGATCAGGGATCTGTTCACCATATGCTCTCTGAAGAATCCATGGCTTCAAACCCCCAAGACTTTGTGCAACATACCCAAAAGTAGACTTGGGGCTGGTGATCAATGCATTACACAAACTCAGCAAATAGATTTCAGTCCATGCCTTGATGTTATGTGAATTATCGTTCGACTTTTGTTGGCCTTCATGACTTGGTTGATAAACTCTTACAACTTCCCCAGTCACAGTTGTGTTTCTCAAATACATAGCCCTAAGCTTCTCACCGTATTCTGAGTATAAAGACGCAACTAGAATGGCTCTTGAGGTGTTATTCTTCGATGGAGATGTTACTGACTTATGATGGCCCAACTGAGGCAGCAGGTCATGCTTGAAGGCACATGCTAATATTTCACCAATGATGGTTTCATGTGGGGCTCGATGAGTATTATATATTCTTACTTGGAGGCCAATTCTGTCATTTTCCTTGGCCAAGTGAGCTTTATAGAACCTGCCATTTGCCAATAGCATCCCAGACCTCATTTGAAGGGTGAAAAAGGTAGCGTCCTAGATGGTGAAAAACAGTGTCTTTTTCGGGGAACATTTTACTCAGCTCTTGCCCAAAAGATGGAATCAAGAAAAGAGAGGGGGGAAAATATTGATCTGACTTCAAAATCAATACAGGAACTTTCTGGAGAAGACTCTGGCTATGATCACAATGGAAAAAGTTATTACGACCATCATGGGTGTGTTGTAGATTAAGAATTAAAACTGATGGCCAATACACAATCGAATAATGTGTCCTGTTTAGTAAGCTTTCATAGGTTTCCATATTTTTCTGGTCTTTGCGGTAAAGAAAATTCTGAGGCAATAACCATGAAGAGTTGGGAAATGGCTCACAAAAGAGACCAACCATATCAGACCCAAATCTGACAAGTAGAACTCGATCTGTGAGTATGGCATAAACAAATGCCGCAGCCAATGTTATCATCCTGTTCCCCAAGCCATTGGCAGCTGTCCAAACAAGGTATTTGCACTTTGCAGCCACAATATTTTTGCTAGAATTTTTGCCCATTTTCAATACTTTGTCAAAGGATTTGGTACGGGGCCCACATCTTCTATGAAGCTTTTCATAGTTGCGCAGCTTGGATACCAGATATGATGAGGGTTTATGAGGGGATGTCTTGCGATATAAATAAGATTGATACCTACTTAGGCAAGATCCTTCATCAAAAGTTGGAGCTACAAGTTCATTGAGGAGTTTATCATTGGTAACAGTGTCAGATAGATATGAATCATTACTCAAATTTGCAATTATTTGATTCTTCTGATCTGCAGGTATGAGAAAAAGAGAAGTTGCAGATATTTGCAAGAAGATAAAGAAAACCCTATGCAAATTAGCAATCCTCTCAGTGATTCGGCAAAAAGTTTCAATTGCAATGAAGTTTGAATAAATTTGTTGCTGATCATGCTCAATAAAACATAATGAATATAGACATATTTTATGCTTGTTTTCCGAAAATCAAAGGTAAGTTGGTAATTAACCAAATAATAATAGCAAATTACCTCAAATATTCAAAGTCCAAATTGAGCCAAGAATAACAGCTATAATTCTTCAAGTCATAATCGCACTTGAGGTTTTATATACTAAAAAGTTGACCAGGAATGACACAAATTGGAAAATTAAGCCATAAACAATGGTCATACCTGTTGGAAATTATGTCCTAGGGGCTAATCATTATACAACTAAAACTAATTAAGATATCGTATCTCATATTTGATTTATAAAGATAAATCAATTATATATTTAATTAAATAGAGATATTGTATCCTGATTTAATTATCAAATTAAATATATCATATATCTGATTTAATTTAAATTGAGATATAGTATCTCAGTTTTAATTAAATAGATATATATATCTTTTCTTAGATTTAATTTATAAAGATAAATTAAATCTATAGTCTTTTAATTTTAGATTAAATAAATAGATTATATTAGATCTATTAGATAGATTTAATTAATGCTATTTAAATCTAACATTCGAATTCAAGATTAATTGAGATTAATGTTAAATATTTTAATACGGCCCAATTAGGGTTTTAGAAACTCTATAAAAGGACATTAATCTAGTCGTTTTAAAATAAGAAAATAGCCGCAAAAGAAAACCCTAGAGAAAATAAAAGGCGTAAGACACAAAAAGTAAGAAGGCGCTAGCACGCTAACGTTCGTGTTGAAAAGCTGTTCGGTATAGATACCGATAGAGGAAGGTGATTTGAAGAGTCGACTTCTGCTAATTGAAAAGGTAGCCCACCAATTCAAATAGAACAAGACGCACACGAGCTTTCGAAAGGTACAAGTTCTAATTATTAATCCGATTTAAACGCTGTTGATAGATCCTCTTCTTGGGATTCGTAATTTATTAGATAAATTTTGATTCCGTTGCGTGTATGAATCCCAACAGTGGTATCAGAGCCAGATCAATTGTGCGTTTAAACTGAGTTTATGTTATGATTATTGTAATTATATAACGTGATCACCATTTGATGATTATGATAATTGAAATGCATAGGAATTGATTCACGTTATGGAAATATTGGTCACGCTATTAATATGAATATTGATTGGTCAATAGTTTCTCAAAGATGATTCATGTTATTAACGTGAATATTGACAGTGTATATTGCATGTTATGATGACGTGATGGAATCAATTATAATTGGTTATAATTGGGTTATAATTAATAATTTGTTATAATTATAATTGATTATATATCGTAATGGATGGAAATTGGGAATTGGCATCACATTACAATTATTATAATTATGTTGTGATATTTTAATCATGACATTTTCTTTCATATTGAATGAATAATTACCTGTTTAATTTGCCTTTCAAATGTTGTTCGAGTATGGTGAACAACATGACTCATAGAGTTTTGCAAGTGTTGTAAATTTAAATATGGCCTGCAAGCCATGCCCCTCTCTAAATATTCTTGATGTATATTCTCTTCTCATCTCACTCCCCTCGTATGTTGAAACGAGGTTTCTCCTATGTATTTCTCTTTTATTATCTAGAGAAGTCCTCTCATTGGCTTGAGAGGATTTTAGGATAGATGAGCCATGTTGTGTCAAGAATTTAAATTATGTTTTGATTCGATCACTGCATGATTAATTTATATATTATATGAGATACAATAATGATTGCATTCATATAAGTAGAATTAATAGGATTAATTAGATCATATCAAATAATACCCTCTAAATAGAATCTTAAGTCACAATGCCATCAATTAATGAATACTTGTCAAAACCTAGATTACCCATTTGTATGTTCCACCAAAGTGGATATATCTGAGTTATCTTGGTGAGTAATGGTGATACTCAACATTCATTATTGTCTTGACTTAATTGGGATTATCAAAATGGTTTTGGATCTCAAGGTATTAGATGGGATTAAACGTGCTGGTCATATGATGATTGAATCTCATAAAGATCTAAGAGTTACATGTGATGTAATTGGCAAAGGGGTTGCCTACCTAAATAACTTGATTTTAAGCGTCCTGCCAAAGCGGACTTAAATTTAAGCCAAATATGGATCTTAGACCACTAATTATAATGAGGGTTGTTAATTCAGTGGGAGATTATTAATTAATTTTGCATATTTTTTATTTGTAGAATCATATCGACTAGTAACACCGCCATACTATCACTGTGATCAATCCTTGAGAAGGACAAACTTAATGGGGCAAACTTTCTTGACTAGTTCAGGAACTTGAGAATTGTTCTCAAGCAGGAAAGAAAGTCTTATGTCCTCGATCAACCTATTCCTGAGGAGCCTGCATCCAATGCTCCAAGAGCTCAAAAAGATGCTTACATGAAGCATCAGAATGACTCTGCAGATGTAGGATGCTTGATGCTAGCCACCATGGTTCCAGAACTCCAGAAGGATCTGGAACATATGGAGGCTCTTGAGATGATTGTACATCTCAAGGAAATGTTTTAGCAACAGGCAAACCAAGAGAGGTATGAGACCACTAAGGCCTTACATTCCTGCAAGATGGCTGAAGGTACATCAGTTAGCCCTCATGTTTTGAAGATGAAAGGCTACATTGATCACCTTGAGAGGCTTGGATTTCCCATAAGCCAGGAGTTAGCTAAAGATATGATCTTGAACTCACTCCCGGAAAAGTTATGACCAATTTGTAATGAACTACAACATGAACAACATGGAGAAATCCATTTCTGAATTGCATAGGATGCTCAAAACAGCTGAGCAGAGCATGAAGAAGAAGCCTAGCTCTATTTTGATGGTTCTGAAAGGAAAGGGTATAAAAAATAAAGGCAAGGGCAAAAGAAAGGGTAAAGGCTCAACTGGTAAGACCAATGAGTCAAACATGTCTGAATCGAAGCCTGCAGCCAAGAAGGCAAAGCCTTCGAGGGACGGGGTCTGCTTCTTCTGCAATGAACCTGGTCATTGGAAGAGGAACTGCAAACTCTACCTTGAAGATCTGAAAAAGAACAAGAAGGATGGCAAGGCTATCGTTTCAGGTATCTATGTCATAGATATTCACTTTTCCACTTCCTTTACATGGGTATTAGATACTGCATGTGGATCTCACATTTGTTCAAATGTGCAGGGTCTTAAGGACAGTAGAAAATTGAAGAAGGGCGAAGTTGACCTACGAGTTGGAAACCGAGCAAGAGTTGCTGTTTTAGCCGTAGGCACTTATGAATTAGTTCTGCCCAGTAGGCTTTTGTTAATTTTGAACAATTGCTTTTATGTTCTTGCTTTGAGTAGTAACATTGTTTTCGTTTCTTATTTGGATAAGGAAGGTTATACTTCCATTACTAGGAACCGTAAATGTTCAATTTATCGTAATGACATTTTATATGCTGATGGTGATTTGCATGCTGGTCATTATGTACTTAATTTAGAACATCCTAATAATAGACGAATCTATGACATAACTACTAAAAGGTTTAAGTCAAATGATTTGAATCCGACCTACTTATGGCATTGTCGTCTAGGCCATATAAATGAGAAACATATTTCGAAACTTCATCAAGATGGATTTCTTAATTCATTTGATTTTGAATCATTTGATACATGTGAGTCTTGTTTATTGGGAAAGATGACAAAGGTACCTTTTACTGGACATAGTGAGAGGGCTATCGATTTATTAAGCCTCATACATACTGATGTGTGTGGACCAATGAATATATCTACCAAAGGGGGTCATTTGTACTTCATAACATTTATAGACGATTTTAGTAGATATGGGTATATCTACTTAATAAAACAGAACTCTGAATCTTTTGAAATGTTCAAAATATTCCAAAATGAAGTGCAAAATCAACTTAGCAAAATAATTAAAGTACTTCAATCTGATTGGGATGGTGAATATTTGAGTCAAGAGGTCATTGACCATCTTAGCAGTTGTGGGATCATCTCGCAACTTACTTCTCCAGGAACCCCTCAATGGAGTGGTGTTTCCAAGCGGAGGAATCGAATTCTATTAGATATGGTTTGATCCATGATGAGTCAAACAGATCTTCTGCCGTCCTTTTGGGGCCATGCTCTAGAAACAGCTGCGTTCACACTAAATCAGGTTCCATCAAAGGCAGTTGAAAAGACACCATATGAGATATGGACTGGGAAGAAACCCAGTTTGTCATTTCTTAAGATTTGGGGATGTGAGGTTTATGTTAAACAATAAGCCTCTGATAAATTATCATCCAGATCCTTAAAATGCCTTTTTGTGGGGTATCTTAACGAAACTAAGGGATACTGTGTCTACAATCCGACGGACCACAAAGTGTTTGTTATCCGCAATGGTATCTTTTTGGAAAAAGAGTTTATCTCTAAAAGAACCAGTGGGAGTAAAGTGAACCTCGAAGAAGTTTAAGAGCCACAAGACAACATAGAACCATAGATGGAAAATGGAGAAGACTCACAACAAGTTGTTGAGCTTCCTCAAGTAACACAAGGCCCACGAAGGTCTGATAGAACATGGCAACAGCCTCAGAGATATGAATTTCTAATTACCGAAAGTCGTGATATTTTTTTCATTGAGCATAATGAACCAACTACCTATCGAGAAGCCATAGTGGGACCCAACTCCAAAAGATGGCTTAATGCTATGAAGTCTGAAATGCAATCCATGTATGACAATAAGGTATGGACCTTATTCGATCCACCTGAAGGTGTAAAAACCATTGGATGCAAGTGGGTTTTCAAAGAGAAAACTGACATGGATGGCAAAGTAAATGTCTTCAAGGCACGGCTGGTTGCAAAAGAATTTACTCAAACTCATGGCGTGGACTATGATGAAACCTTTTCCCCAGTTGCAATGGCCAAATCAATCAGAATCCTTCTTGCCATTGCATCATATTGCTGGGGTGCAGAACCAAAAGCCTTGGCAGTCTTTGTACCTGCCTTTGCCTGATCGTCTCTTTTTCCATACTCAAATTCAACGTCATGAATATGCTCTACGATTTCTTCACTGGATAAAATCTAAGAAGGTCTTCTTTTTTCCTGTTGCCCATTGAAGCGATTGCGTTGCAACCTAAACCTGTGCGTACCATTAAGAAACCTCCAATGATCTATGGAGTACCACTTATGACTGTGAGGAAGGCGCATAGAGTCAAAATTGCAAGCTAGACACACAAGGCCGGTATGCACATTCCACCCGGATATCCAGGCCAGGAAAGTCACTAATAGTCTACTTCAAGGCTGCACGCAAGTTGAACATTTTCTTGTCATGCGAGTCATACGTCTCGACCCCTACATTCCACAACTCGACCAACTCCGAGATAAGCGGTTAGAGATACACATCGATGTCATTTCCTGGTGCCTTTTTGCCTGGAATGATCATAGACATAATGTAGGAGCTTTGTTTCATACACATCTAGGGGGCAAGTTGTACGGGATCAAGACACCCGGCCAAAAATACTATAGCTTGTGCTGAGATTCCTAAATGGATTAAAACCATCAGTCGCCAAAGCAAGATGAACATTTTTAGGGTCCGCTGCAAAATTTGGAAAGTTTGAGTCGAACGCTTTCCATGCTTGAGCATCCCATGGATGTCTAAGTTTACCATCTTTGTTCTTGTCAGCTTCATGCCACCTTATATGCTCAGCTGTCCTGGACGACATAAACAATCTTTGTAAACGAGGCTTTAAAGGAAAGTACCTGAGAATCTTTGTGGGCTTCTTCTTCTGCTTTTTCCCCTTCCAGACAGTCCTGAACCTCGTAGTGTGACACTTCTTACAAGACTCCCTACGAGCGTCCTCTCCCCAATAAAGCATACAATCATTCGGGCAAGCATCGATCTTTTCATAGTTCAAGCCTAATCTATTAATTATCTTCTTGGCCTCGTAGAAGTTTGTGGGAATGACCGCGTTAGGGAACGCATCTCGTAGCAATTCTAGCAACATCGACATTGCCTTATCAGTGATCCCACACATGCACTTGATATGGTACAACTTGATCAGGAAAGATAATTTAGAGTATTTCCGATAACCTTGATACAATGGACGATCACCCTCATCCATCAGGCTGAAAAATTCGTGAGCTGCTTCATTCGTAAAGAAAATAGGTTCTACACCTTGAACTTTTGTCATGAAATTGTTGTCTTGAACACCAAAAGCATTGTGAACAACTTCATTAACCGGATCATCTTGAGCTATACTATTTCCTACTTGTGAGCTTCGAGGAAGATGATCCCCATATCACATATCATGTTTCTCACCATGAACTTCCCTAAATGTATATTCTACCGGGAAAGGCTTTACAAGAAGATATTCCATAGCACCGTCTCACGTTTGTCACTTCTTAAACTTGCATCGACCACACGGATATAAGATCTTCCCATTAATACTAGCGTGGGAGAAGGCAAAATCTAAGAAATTTTTCAATCTTGCTAGATATACGGGAGAATTGTGTGGCAACTTAATCCATTACTTATCCATATTTAGTAAACAATGCTAGGATAAAATACAATTGAAGAGAGAAGGTTTAATTCTCTTCAAATAACCACAGATTTATTAAATGAAACGTTAGATATTTTGTAGTGGTTCAAAAACCGCTAGAGAAATACAAAAAATAAATTACATTTGTAGCGGTTGAGTAACCGCTACTAAATACGACACAAAGATTTGAAATTTGAACTAAATAAATCTCGCTAGATATTAGTAGCGGTTTTTTAGACCGCTGCCCTAACCGCTACAAAATGTAAGACGTTGCACAACAACATTTGAACTGAATAAATCCCGCCAGATATTAGTAGCGGTTTCCTAGACCACTATAGTAACCGCTACAACATGTAAGCCATTGCACATCTCATCTTTTTCAAATTTCTCCCACTTGATTTTAGCAGCAGTTGCAAACCGCTACAAATATTTTAAATTTGTAGCGGTTAGTAACAGCTACAAAATTTGTTCAATGTTTTTTGTTTTTATGGATGATGCAATATTTAATTTTTTTTAAAAGGTATTTAGGTATTTCTTTTTGTGTAAATATAATAAACTTATTTTACGTAAATATAATAAACTTGATATATGTTAGAAGTAACATTAAAAAACTAATGTAAATGATTATAAGTGTTTAAAAACTAATGTCAACGAAATTTAAATATTGAAATTATAATCCAAAAATCCAATCCAAATAACGTAAAAAAGAAAACAAATGTCTGTGAAGATAAAACTAACAATCAGGAGCCTAATCAGGTCCTGTCTCGGGGGGGGGGGGGGGGGGTGTGCAGGAGTAGAGGTAAAACACCCTCCTCATCATCAGCAGCAGCAGGCGGGGGAGGATCCTGTTAGATGAACTGCTCGGAAGGCGGGGGAGATTCCTCGTCAATGAATGACGAGGGAAGCGTGAAGTGGCTATTAGGTATCAACCTGTTCAAGGCACCGGAAAAGGCATCATGCAGTGCTGTTGTCCAGCATAGCAACGATTGAATCTCTCCTGAATGCACCTATCCCTGACAGCCTGTCTCACTGCTTGTGCGGCCGCCTGCGCAGCAATCTCCTCGGCAACCCGCTGGGCAATAATAGCCTCCAAGTGCTCCGATGGTGGTCTTCTCATGCCGGAGGTTCCAGCCTCATGGGCGGAGGCCTTGCCATACACAACGCTTGGCCTGGCACCTAGGCCCATACCCCTAATGCGTCTAGGATGCTCGACTGGTCCCATAGCAGCCTTTAACAGGGCCGTAGGATCCACAGACCCCTGTGACTCTGGGGGCAGTGACAATTGGAGCTCTGCATAGCTCTGATCAATCTGAGCCTGACGCACAAATTTCATAAAACATTAATGAAATAATTTAATTCAATTTAAATATATTAAATTAACTATATAAATAATTTTTTTGTAACTTACTATGATCTGCTCTGCCTCCTCAGAGGTCAACATCCCATCACGGTGTCTATGGGTGCGTGTGAACAACTCCCCATAATTTGTCTGCCGGTCCTTCTCTCGAGCCTTTGCTTGCTGAAAGAATTAAAAGAATAACAAGTTTATCAACTAAAAAATGAAATAACCAATCATTTAAACCTAAAACTAATTTAACTTTCAATTACCAGCTCACTGTAGGTCACGACAAACATCTTGGATCCTACTGTGTGATGGACCCTCTGATGTGCCCGACTTGTGGTGTTCCTCTGAGAAAGAGCCTGCAAGGAGGAGCAAACAAAAAGTTAAGTGAAATAAATTATTATTTTGATATTTTATAAACTATATTTAAAGTTTAAGCTATAAAGTAATTTAGACTATAAATATAATTAACTAATATTACAAAATATTTCAAGTACATTTAAACTATAAATAAAGTTAAACTACTAATTAATTGATTTACAAAAAATGTAAACTATAATTAATTAAAAGACGTACTTGTCTAGCTGGACTCCTTCTATATTGGACAAAACCTACCCAGTCATTTTGGTCGACTCCATCAGGGACATTCTCGATCTTCTACTGCAGAGGAACTGTCTCATCTCCATTCTTTTTGTTGTACAGATGATTCCTCCGGTTCTTCTACCCATCCCCTATATTTAACAAAGCATACCTTTTCGCGTTGCCTCCTACGCTAAAATTTTTTCTGTATCATAATTTAATTAACTAGAAATAAATAAATAAATGAATAAACCACAAATTATAATTATTATTAACATGTAAATTTTAATTAAGAAACATAACCTACCTGCGCAATATCAATAAATGCATCGTTCTTGTTCTTATCCGGAACACACTTCCAATTTATGAAGTCGAGTGGGAACCAAGCCCAATTCCCACCGAATTCTGATAGGTACCGGTTGAACAAGTGACCACCGTTACCGACCGGCTAGTCCGTCTCCGTGTTTCGGGGGACCACGATGCAAGGCCCTGCAACAGAGTTACCCCGGCAACATCTAGCGACCTCCTACTGATGTTCCTATTTGTATCTGCACAAATGAAAAAACATGTTTTTATTTCTTTTAAATTTAAGGAAATGAAATTTAAATTTAGTGAATAAATTAATTATATTTACCTTCGATATCCACCACAAATCCGGTGGAACGTGAAGATGACGGTCGAGGTTCCCTTGGTCCTACTCGTTCTCCCTGTCAAGGAACTGCTGCGCCTCGCTCGGAGAAATGCCAATATCAATCTCTGCATCTTCATCGAGGTCGCTAATTGAAATAGTAGCGCCTCGTTCTCCTCCTACAGTCTCAAGAGTCTCTGGCTCTAGGATTGGCTCACCGGCAAAGAGATCCTCATATGTCTCACTGGGTGAAGAGATATTTGCAGGCCCACACCCTCGTCCTCTCGTACCGGATCTGCTGCCACTTCCTCTTAGAAGTTTACTCGGTGCAACTCCCTTCCCTTTATATTTGTTAGCCATAATGTTCGACTTTTACCATACAAGTTAAAAGTCAAAGTGAAATGACAGTTGCGTGAGAGAAACTGATGGTGGGAGGTGTTTAAAACGCGTCTTTTTGTAGCGGTTATGTTGAAAAACCGCTACAAAATAACGAATAGTGTAGCGGTTATGAACCACCGCTGCATAAAAAAAATATTTGACCGCTACTAATTTATTTTTTTACCTTGGTCTTCGTAAAAACTTGTAGTGGTTCTAATAACCGCTACAAACTATTTGACCTTTCATATTCAATAGCGGTTTGCATACTAATCACTACAAATTGAAGGAATTTTGTAGCGGTTTTGCTGTACAACCGCTACTAATTTATTTTCTTACCAAAAGAAATCCAAACTAATTGATTTATTAGTTTCACTAATAAACCAATTAGTTTGGTAATATATATATATATATATATATATATATATATATATATATATATATATATATATATATATATATATAAGTGTGCTAAAAATAGTCCAACAAGCCCGTAAAGATCGAGTTTTAATATAGCCATCGATCTCTCTGAAAAGGCTTACTGACTCATTTTGATCAAGGGTTTTTTGACAGAGAGAAAGGTGGATACAATATAAACCCAACCATCGGTTGCTTGTTAGACGATATTCAAAAGTCTTCAGGTCTGAGAAATAACCAAATTTTTGTTATCACTAAATAGCTACCTCTGGCTTCAGGATGAGAGAGGCAAATTTATGCCATTGTAATCTCTCGAGATAAGAGATTAGAGCTGCAGATATCCGCATGTCTTCGTTTACCAAGTCGAGTTAGCTCATTTAGTTATAATGCAGATTTTCGGTGATTTCTCATTTTTTATACTTTTTGTTTGATGTACGGTCAACTTATATAGTTTCAACATTAGCAGCGGTTTACTCAGAAATCGCTACAAATGTTAAGGATTTGTCACGGTTAGTATGTCACTAAACCTAAACCGCAACAATATTGTGTCCTTTCACTTTCTTGTAGTAGTTATTATGAATTAACCGTGACAAATAAACTGCGACAAATTTTCACGCCATTAGGCGTGATTATTAGCGCCAAATTTGTAGCGGTTTATGTATAGAAACCGTGACAAAATATACTGCCACAAACATTCCCGCCATTATGCGCCAAGCTGGTGCCTTATTTGTAGCGGTTTATTGTTCCTAAACTGCTATAAAGTCTGTTTCAAAATGGCGCGCGCTTTGGTGCCAATTTTCTACTACGAATTTGTAAGGTTTTCTTGTAAAACTGCTACAAATACTATATTTGGTAGCGGTTTTTTATAACTGCTACAAATCGTACTTTTTTTATAGTGTCTAATTTTTGGTGGGATGGTACGGGGAATGGAGGAATAATATATTGGAGATCTTGGGAATGCTTGACACAATTAAAAAGAAACAGTGGGTTGGGTTTTACAGATTTTACGACTATGAATAACGCCCTATTAGCCAAGACCGTAAGCAATTTGCTTCAGAATGGGAATATTTTATGGAGAAGAGTTTTGAAAAGTGTTTATTTTTCTAATGAATGTTTTCTGGATGTAGTGAAAGGTTATATATAAGGCCTCTTGGATTTGCTCCTGTGCAGGGATTTGAAGTGGGTGATTGGAAATGGTTTGGAAGCCCGAATTTGGAAGGATTGCTGGATTCGGGAGCTGAATGGGAAAACTCTAAACCAAATCACTGATGTGGAATGGTTTGAGAAGGAGTGAATGTAAGGTTAAAGAAGGATATTGGGTCAATTGAAGTGGTAAATGAAGCATCTTTCAAATAGATCCATAAAACACACTAATATATGAACAAATATGCTAAGAGCACTAAAAATGTATGATTACGTCATAAAATTTAGTTCAACAAACTTACCAAAAACACATGGCTTTACCCATGGCTGAATTAGTACACCTTTTAAACATGGCATTACAATATAACCTTTTAAACATGATTTTACGTTCATATTTTTATGTAGCGAATGTATATATGTTATTCCAAGATGCGAACAGTCAAGATAGTTTAAAATGTGAAATCACCTTTCATAATGGTTAGGTGCGTTATTGAGCAAAATGATGTTTTCTGGATTCGATCAACATATATTATCAAACAAAATTATTATATAAATAAAAAGATAGTAGCTACTCATGATCATCCATCATCTTCATTCCAATTCCTTGGTCCAAACATGCTCTTATAGAAGGAACTTCAGACTTTTTGGCATGTCCTGTCTTAATATTTATGTCATTTCTTTGTGTATGATGTGTTATTAAACATACATATAGTTGTACTATTTAGACTCTTATTTGCTTTTGCAAAAAGAGGTAATTAATTTTACATGGTATCTAGTGTACAATATCGTAGTATATGAGGCTGCCTTCTTCTTTGGTCTGGACCACTCATCTTCATACACATTCTCTCATTTGTTTTGTGGAGTGTGTGATGTTCAAAATTCAAATCCCAAAAGAGACGCACAACAGACCATAAAGCAATTAATTAATGCACTATAGTGATCGATAACTACACAAGGGGATTATATATTACACATGTTAACAATCTGTAGGTGTATATTATTATCAAGTAGCTAGAGCGACCAAGCCAAGGTAAAAATTGGTCCCAGCATGCGTATGAATAACGCGTTTCTATAAGAACATGGCCTTTCAAATTTCGTGATTCTCATTCATTAATGATGACTTTACTCCTAGGTGAGGTGATGGGAACATAAGCGACCCATTCTTTGTTTGACCGTTAACAATTTTAAGACATATCACATATTGTTATGTTTTTATTTCTTAAAAGACGCGTCTATATTTACAAAGTGAGAATGGGGATAAAAAACGATATTGGGGGCCGCGAAATACATGCAAACGATTTAAAAGATATAATTTTTTTATTGGTATTATTATATAGTAATATGTATTCGCATGCCGTAGAAAGAACTTAAGACTTTTTGACATGTCCTGTTAATTAGTTAATATTTATGTCTTGATAGCTGATGTATAATATCGTAGTAGAACCTTGGATCCTAGTATTTGCAAGTTTTTCCTAGGCCTTTTGTTTAATTTCATAATTCCAAAACTATTTTTTATTTTTAAAAACAAAATATTAAAAAACTTATTTGATGATTAATTTTAATTAATTTTTTTTTAAAATAGAAACGTGTTCTAATTTTTTTTTTTAAAAAAAGCAGAACAATTATTTTTTATTCTGTAAAATCATTTTTTCTGGAAAATCAAGTAAAAATTGTACAACAACTATATCTTTAAACAAGTTTTTGTTATCTAATTACGTGTTTGATAATTATTTTATACATATTTTTATATATATATTTTTTCTAATATGATGTTTTAGAGCAATCATCCAATTCCAAACAGATTTTTTTTCAACAAAAAAACGTTTTGAAAAATAATTTTATAAAATTATTTAAAGAATATAAAAACTAAAAATAGAATCAAATAAGTGGTTAGTTATTTCATCCTTCAACTTTTTTTTTAGTTGATATTATTATCCTTGAACTTTTTAACTTTGTTGACATTTAGTCTTTGAAAATCGAAGTGATCATGTCCAATCTGTGTGTCCCAAGGATTTGGCTTGCATCATTTGCAGACCCAGGTCCACTACCAAAAGTGCTATTTTTTTTTTTTTTTAAAAGTTAGGTGGCAAATTAAAAGTTGGGCGGGAAATGAAAAGACTTTTTGTGTCTAAGTTCATCAATTAGACGTTAAAAGTGATATTTTTTTAAAAAAAAAAAAGTTAGGCGGGATTTTTGGTGTCTAAGATTTAAAATTAAAGGCCAAAAGTGCTTTTTTTTTTTTCTTTTCTTTTTTAAAGTTGGGCAGCAAATTAGAAGTTGGGCGGCAAATGAAGAAGCTTTTAGCGTTTAAGTATTGAAATTAGACGTCAAAAGCATCACTTTTGAGGTCTATTTTTTTGTCTTAGATGCTAAAAGTCAAATTTTATCACATATAATTACAAAAATGCTACCGCCTTTACTTTTTACTTTTTTTTTTCTAAAAATGACGTTTTTTAGAGAATTAAAAACTCTTTTTTGTTGTAGTGAAACTCATTAAACTAAAGTGAAAATGGAAATTGCGGAAGGACTCTTGATTGCTCGCCAAATTACAAGGTAGTCAAACCTCCATTACCATATATGAGGGTTTCAACTAAACATAACTGCCATATTATGCCTCATTTTAGAAAATCGAAAACCTTAGGCCACTGCTTAACGCAAACAAGTTGTATACCTCCATGTTGGTGGTCTCCTTAATTTTCACTGCAAGAATGATCGTTGTAGACATGATATACCAAGATGCAGGAAAAACAGTGATTGAAGATTACTTGCGACGGAAAGCTCAATCAGAATGAGTAAATATTAACTAAAAAAAGGATTAATGAATGAATAAAGATTTAACATTAGAACCAATTTATCACACCCTTTTTTTATCGATTTTCCCATGGTATTAAGTCTTCCAATGAATTTTCTGTGTTGGGGTTCTTACTTAACGCCTAAACAGTATTGTTTATCTCTAATTTTGTTTTTGTCTTTAAATAACTAAGGAATATAGAAGTAATTTAGCCCAAATTCTAAATGTTTAATTGTGTCACATAACTTAATTAATAATCTAATTTGTTAAGTTTAGTAACTCAAATTAGAATTTGGGTAATTCAACCGTCTTTATATGGAATTTTTTCTTAATTTTTTTTTAAAAAAAGAAGCAATCATCTAAACAGATTTTTTTAAAAAATTTTTTTATTAGAATTTGGTGCGGAAAACAATTTTATAAACCATTCTAAGATCATTAAAAACGGAATAACAGGTCCCTTAGTCATTTCGTACTCAAACTTTTAACTCCACTCAGTCCTCTGCTCTGTTTAAATCCTCGCCGTTATTAGATAATCAAACTGATGGTGTGACAACTGTTGTTAACAAAACAGAAAAAAGTGAAAATTACGTAGGGACCCATTGTGGGTGTCACTAAAGAAATTTTGCATTGTTGGTCAAAATAACAAAAGATGAATCAATATACACCATAACAGTAGACTTGTGAGCATTGTTCAAATGAGACCTAGATGGTTCAGATTCAGATTTTTTAGTTGGAAGTTTTAAAATGAAAAATTCATTTTTTTAAAAAAAAAAGTTACCTAAAAAATTATCTTTATTTCATATTTTCTAATCATTAAAATAATTTTTTTAAAAAAAGTAAAAAAAAAAAGTTAAACTCCCCTTCCGAAACGTACACAAGGGGTTATATTACACGTGTAAACAATTTATAGGTGCATATCACTATCAACTTCAGCTTTGTGTCTCCGTAACACAGAAAGATGTGGACATGGAGCTTCATTTTCTACTGAGTGATGAGGACGTCTACTCCGTAAATGACGCGTTTATGAAGAAGACCAGGTCATTAGAGGGTTTTTTTTCCTCTAAAGTGCCCCTTTTTAGGAAACTATTTATCAAAATATTTCAACTTTTAAACTATTTCTTATTATGCCGCGTTTATGAAGAAGACTAGGTCATTAGAGGGCCTTTGAGAATCTTTGACTTGGATATTAAGAAACATAATAGTAGTACGTACCTCGTGACTTGTATATAAAGAGGAAGCTAAGCTATGAATTTCACATGTGAAGCTGAGGAGTATGATAAAAATGGAAGTGAGGAGGTTGTGGGTATTGGTAGTGAGTTTTATGGTTTTGGTTCAAACACTGGGAATCAAATGTTGCGTGAGACAAGAGAGGGAAGCACTTCTTAATATAAAGACATATTTTCTTACAAACTATAATGACACTCGAGTGGAGAAGCATTTATCATCCTGGGTTAGTGATGATCCCAAGAGTGATTGCTGTAGGTGGAATCGGGTCAAGTGCCATCCTTCTTCGGGTCGGGTTTCCAAGCTTTCACTCCAAGAACTTAATGTCATCAGGTTTGCTTATGCTGACTATCCCTTCACTGAAGGATATCTTGCTAATGTTTCTATAGATTTCTCAATGTTTCAAAACTTCAAGGAGCTAACAAGCCTCAACTTCTCCCTAAGCGGATTTCAAAGTTTGGAAAACACTGCAGGTTCGTTTTACTTTGGATTAGCTATTGTTAAATTATTTTGTGCCGGAGAGTTTTATGTTAGAAACAGTTCTTCTACTTTTGGAGCAAGACTGTGCACATCATGATTCTCTCCAAACTATATCTCCAGTTAGGTCTTTGTGTATTGGGCTGCCCAACCTTTTAGTCTTTCAACATAGAGTTAATTAGTTGTTAATTCTTAATCAAGTACATTTTAATTTCCAATTCTATATATAGGTACAAGGTAACTAATTTACAAAAATTAAAGAATTAGTTAAATTATTTAATTATAAAAAGAACGTGTTGAGTTTGCTTAAGATACTCCTTTAATCATTTGCAATTGACACTATCCAGGAAACCCTTTTTGAATATGTACAACAAATATAGATTAAAAAATATATATATAAATTTGGAAGATAAGATGAATTGGAGTCTTGCATTTATTTATTTTTTAACCAAGGGTCTTACAGGAAGAAAACAAACCTCTCAATTAGTTCCAACACATTTAAGACCTAGTATTTTTTAATTTTTAACCTATGATTGACCGATCCAACTCCAACTGGGTTTTAAAAATGTTTAAAAGTTGTGGCGATTGAAGCACAAGTGGCTAATGGAATCTAGATAAAACTCATGCCTCCACTTGGGTTTAGCGCGCCTCCGAATCCACCCATGACTACTAACTAGCTAGAGAGATCCCCTTGTGCCCTGGGCAATGTCAATAGAGAGAATTAATTATAGATCCTAGTTAAATTACAAAAATTAATTACCCACAGATCCTAACTACTTTGTAAATCTAGAAGTTTGATATATATGTGAATACAAAAGTTTACTAGTAAATGGGAAAGAGAAAATAATTGTAATTCTCATAAGTCTCAACAAATAATTGTGGAAGTGGCTCTATTCTTAACTAGTATTGATATTGAGTACGGTGAATTGGGGAGTGTCTTCCCTAGATGCTTACCACTTTGGATATCAAAAGAGAAAATTGTTTCTTTACTGAATCAGATGAAGTCAAGCTTCAAAAAGGAATTCAAATACTTTAAAGCCTGTTTAGCCTGGATTCTCAGTGGTCCGAAAGGGGAAAAACACCTTTTGTATTTCTCTTCATTTTTCAAAGTGTTTGGTTATGAAGTCTGTGTTGATTAGATACATCTAACCATTTGTGAAGTGAATTCTAGATTTTGTTTTCATCATTAATAAATAGGATATAAGGGTTTTATATGCTCATTTTATTCTTAATATAAGACATATTTACCTAATCTTATTAGATTAATGAAATTAATTAGTTCAGTTAGTTACTAGCTATGATATGTGTTTTCTAAAACGCTATAGTCATCTTTTTTAATTCCTTCATCCCTGGCCCCCCTACCTCCTTGATTATTCCTTCATTATTGATGATGAATAATCAAAAAAGGTAAATTAGGAAATGATTAACAAATATGAAAATCATGTCTTATATTTAGGATCATGATCAACTTTCCTAATAGATCTTATATCAAGGAGCGGAGTGAGTAGTTTAAATTTATACTACAGTTCATATACCATTGTTTATTCTTACTGTATACCCACAAATATCTTATATGTATAATAGATTTTGTCTAAATGTATAGGAGAATATTACTTGTCCTGTACCACAAGCTTTGGTCTCAGTAAAGGAAATTTCTGTGTGTATTCCTCACTGAATGAAATTACTTAGTTCTTCTATCAATACTCGATAGATTTCTGTGGTTTTTTCATCGCTATATACAGTATAACTAATGACATTAATGTGCATATTTTGAATTAGGAAAATTTCAGTAAACCTATTGTAGCCATTTTATTTCAGTCAATCCTAAAGAATTTTGAAACTTCACTAAACCCCATAATCTAAAATGAAATTAAGTTTTATGGGTGAAAAGATAATGATGCCTTTACTTTATTTTATTTTTTTAAAAGGTTTAATAGTCAATGGAGTTCTGGTCATCGGAAATTGATTTGTCTTGTTTATATACTTATTCCACTTATTCATAAAAAGTTGCACACTTACAATAGGACTTGTTCAATTAATGTTGTTCATATGCCTAAGGCAAATGGGACTTGTTGAACTACACAAATTGAAAAGTCTCATTATTTAATTTGTAAATGTGTAGCTCTTCATGATCAAGTAGAATAAGCATATGAAAACCAAAAATTAGTTTCCAGTGGCTAGATTGAGCTCCAATTGGCTGGACAGCGTTGGAGCTTCGATGGCTGGCCACCAGCAAGGTAGTTACCAATGATCGATTGTAGGAGCTCTAACAATAATTGAACATTTTTTTTGAAAAAAATAAAGTAAATGCATCATTGTATTTTCATACATAAAACTTCATTTTATTTTGGTCTATGGGGTGTGGTGAAGTTTCAAAATTATTTGAGGGTTGGTTGAAATAAAATTGTTGTTGTGGGGCTTAACTGAAAATTTTCCCTTTTTAATTTTCTCGTTGTTATTCCTTTTTTTTTTCTTTTTTCTTTTTGGTTTTCCAAAATTTCATTTGAACACACCAAATTTGCATTATCTGATTACAAGGCCAATAATGAGCCAATAAAATTTGCATTAATTCAGTTCATTGCGATACAGTTTTGGGTAATCTAAGCAATTTGGAAGTCCTTGCATTAAAAGGCAATAACCTGGAGGGAACTCTTCCATTACAAGGTAAGCAGATGTTACGAGATTCATATCCTACAACAATATTATTGTAGGTTCTACTTCTTTTATGTATATTAACAACACTTAAGTACTTTTGGCCATAGAAATATGCAAACTAAAGAAGATACGTGTGCTGGATTTTAGTGCGAATGCATTAAATGGTTCCTTGCACAAGTGCTTGGCCAACTTGACATCTCTTCAAGCTCTTGATCTCTCAACTAATGACATATCAGGGGAAATACCAGCATCTGCCATTGCCAGCCTCACATCTCTTGAGTACTTTTCTGCCATGTATAACAATTTTGAAGGTATATTCCCTTTGAGCTCCTTTGCCAATAGTTCACGGCTTAAGGTACTTTCACTTCAAATGGATGACATGGATACCAATGAGTTTCAAGTGGACACTGAGAGTGAAGTTGTTCCTTTATTTCAATTGGAAGTTTTGATCTTGGGAAGTTGCAAAGTAAATGCACCTAGTGGAACCTTCCCATCCTTTCTATTATTTCAACATGACTTGCACTATATTGACCTCTCCAATAATGATTTGGTTGGAGTGTTCCCAAATTGGTTGCTTCTCAACAACACAAAACTCAGAGTTTTGATAATGGATCATAATAAGTTCACAGGAACATTTGAGTTCCCAACTGATGCAGATCAACCTCCTTTACACTCATTGATTACTTTGCAGTTATCCGACAACCAAATGGAGGGTAAATTGCCCACAAATATTGGTCTAATGTTCCCAAATTTGGAAGATTTATTTGTTTCAGGAAATGGATTTAATGGCCGTATTCCTCCATCAATAGGAAACATGTCCAAGTTGATTCATTTGGACTTAAGTAGAAACAAATTTTGTGACCAAGTTCCTGAGTCTTTGTGGGCAGGTTGTGCTTCATTAGACTCCTTGATGTTATCACATAATAACTTACAAGGAAAATTGCTTCCCTCTCATAAGAACTCTTCCTCTTTGCAATTGTTGCACTTGGACAACAACTTCCTCAGTGGGACACTGGATCATGATATATGGCACCTCCCGTATCTTAACACGTTAGATATCTCTAACAACAATTTTTGGGGTATGGTTCCTACTTTCATGACAAACTCTTCATATTTAAAATTTATAAACTTGTCAAGAAATAATTTTACGGGTACACTATCCATAGAGCTTTGTAAGCATTATGTTTACTTTTTGCACCTCTCTCATAATAAACTCTCAGGTTCAATACCAGCTTGCTATTTCAATATAAGTTTGTTGGAGTCTCTACTACTACAAGGCAATAGCCTTGTTGGCTCCATTCCATCATCCATGAGACCTGGTGAGTTTCTATCAACACTTGATTTGAGGGATAACAAGTTATTTGGAGTTATTCCAGACTCGATTGTAAAGGTAAAATCCTTAAGTTCTCTTCTACTGGGAGGTAATCAACTACATGGGCAACTTCCTAACCAGTTGTGCCAACTAAAGGCCATCCAATATTTGGACCTGTCACATAATAACTTCACTGGAAATATTCCTACTTGCTTCTACAATTTATCACTTGGAGAAGGGGGACTTGCTACAATTATTAGCTATGGTATAACTTTTTCTTCTTCAAGTGACATTTATTACTATAGCCCTTTTCATTTGACGTTACATGGACAAGGTGAAACTTTTACTGTGCAAGGAAAACTTGAAATAGATTTAATAACAAAAAACTTAGTTCTTACATATAGTGGTGACATTTTGGTTCATATGTCTGAAATAGATTTATCAAGCAATAAGTTAACTGGACAAATTCCTCAAGAGATTGGATGCCTGAAATCCCTTCATGCATTGAACTTATCTCACAATCATTTGAATGGATCAATACCAAAAAGTTTCCACAACCTTTCAGCCATTGAGAGCATAGACCTTTCAAACAACAACTTGGATGGAGAAATCCCTATTGAGTTACAGGATTTGAACTTTCTTGAGTTATTTAACGTGTCCTATAACAATTTGTCTGGTAGAGTGCCTAATGGTGGACAATTTTCAACTTTTGATGACAGTTGTTTTAAAGAAAACCAATATCTCATTCGGAACAATAGCAATAAAGGTAATTTGGCACATATACCACCAACTCCTATCAACAATGACTCAAAGGAAGATGAATGTGTCATAGATTTCACTTCTTTTATTTGGAGTTTCTTTGCATGCTATGTTGCCGTGTTGGTTGTTATGGCAACAGTTCTTTGGATCAACCCATACTGGCGAAGATTGTGGTTTTACTACATTGAAACATGCCTCTATAGATGTCTGTATCCATATCTTAAAGATGCATTATGGTAGATTTCCCAAGAGTTTGAATAACTTGCGCAATCGTAGACTTGTTGACTTGTGCTACAAGTGAACACGTATGTCACTTCACCTCTTTGTAAACCTATGTTGTTGCATTATAACTACATGTCATGTTTTATAAATACTTTATTATATTGTGAGTTGTTTGAACATATAATGTGTTGTTATGTTATTCAAATTGGGATTTACTATGGTAAAAGGCACCAGATTCTACATGGTGTCTACACACATTGTAGTAGATCCTTGGATCCTAGATTTTTACATTTTTCATGGTTTTGTCTTAAGTCTTGCTTAAAGTTTACAATGTAACTTCTATGATTTATTTTCTCAAAGGTGAAAGTTTGTACGTTATGTGCATGATTTTTTATATTTGCGCAAAGGTTGCAAATGAAGCATCTTTCAAGTAGATTAATAAAACACACCAATATATGAACAAACATACTAAGAGTACTAAAAATATTTGATTAAGTCAAAAAAGTGAAAAACTTTAGTTCAAGAAATTTATCAAAAATAGATGTCTTTACCTGTGGCTGTATTAGTACACCATTTAAACATGGCATTACAACATAGAACCTTTTAAACCTTGGTTTACTTTCATATATATTTTTATGCAGTGATTGTATATATATTGTTCTAAAATGTGAACAATCAAGGTAGTTCCAAATGTGAAATAACTTTTCGTGATGTCTAAGTGATTTATTGAGCAATAAAATGTTTTATGGATTTGATCATCACATATTATCAAACAAAATTATAATATAAATAAAAGACAATGGCTACTCCTGACCGTTAACCCACTTCATTCCAATTCCTTGATCCAAACATGCTCTTATATAAGGAAAAGCTTTACCATTTTCATCCATAGGCCTTGCTAGACAATCATGCTTAGGTAGATAATGAAAACATGGAACCATGGAGAAGTCTCTTACACAAGGAGGATCTGGGATGTTAGTGTCTATTAACTTGTGAAGATTCATTGGCTTCAAGCCTCTCAAACCTTGAGCTACATACCCAAAAGAAGTTATAGAACTAGTCACCGACACATCACACATATTAAGAAGATATACTTCAGTCAAATCCTTTATATTGTGCATATTGTGATTGAACTTCTGTTCCTCTTCATGACTTGGCTGATAAACTCCTATGATATCCCTAGTTACTGTCGATTTTTTCAAATACATCATTGTTAAATTCTCGTTGAAATACGAATACAAAGATATCACCAGAATTTGTTCTGTTAGTTTTTTCCTTGGAGAAGAAGTTACCGAATGTCTCAAGTCTAGTTCAGGCAATACCTTATTATTTAGGGTACGTCTTAATATTTGATCCATTTTGGGTTTATTTGTTTAAAGGTCGGGATATACTCTAAGTTAGAGACCAATTCTCTCATCTGCTCTGGCCATGTATACCTGATTGAATCTATTTATTATTCACATTGCGTGATTTGAAGGCAGAAATAAGTATCGTCCCAAGTAGTGGAAAACGGTGTCTTTATTAGGGAACATTTTGCTTAATTCTTGACTAAAACTTGGTGCTATGAATAGAGAAGGTTTGAAATATTGATCTGACCTTAATATCAATAGGGGAACCTTACTGAGAAGATGTTGACTATGATCATAGTGAAAAAACTTTTCAAGATGATCACTGGTATACTGCAAATTTAGATGTAGAACCAATGGAGAAATCTGTCTTGAACTGTTGTTTCCCCTACCTTCTTTATCATGTTTTGATATGTTTCAATATGTCCTGGCTTGTTTGTGAAAGGAAAATCTTTTGGCGAAATCCATGATGAATTAGGAAATGGTTCACAGAATAGGCCTTTCATTTCATCCTCAAAATTTACCATTAAAACTTGATCTGTGATGATAGCGTATGGGAATGCTGAAGCCATGCTCACCATTCTGTTGCCCAAGACATTAACAGAAGTCCACACAATGTAGTTACATTCTGCAGATTGTGCCTTGTTCCTTCTAGGCCTTATCAAATATTTCATGGTTTTGTTATAGAGTTCGGTATGAGGTCCATACCTTTTATGAAGATCTTCATATTTGTGAAGTTCGGGTATTAGATAAGGATACAGTTTTTGAGGTATAAGTACGACTAAAACCTGCTTAAGCGTGATGATTTATTAAACCTAGAACCATTAGCTAAAAGTCCATTAAGCAATTTGTCAGCAGTAAGCTTTCTGGTAAGTTGGAATGATGAGTCCTTTGTTGAGTTTGTGAATGAACAATTTTTTGAAACTACAAATTTGTAAGATAAAGTATTGATAAGTTCTTAGATACTGTATTTATAGAACTGAAATATCAAGCTAAGTATAAAGAGTCATGTGAGCATGTTAAATGTGGCATAATTGAAACAAATCAATATCTGCGCGTAAATGTGTATTTTTGTGTGTGTGTAAAGAGGATTGATATTATTTTTAATGTATTGTAGATTCAGGAACAAGCAAAAGTTAAAGGATAAAACTAATGAACTTAGAATATGACTAAAACTGATGAAAACATTGGACCTTACTCAAAATAGCTTAATTTATTTTATTATTTTTTCTCGTTATTTGAGCTTGGAACCTCCAAATTAAACTTCTTGGAATTACCAGGAAAACCAATTTTGTTGGTTAATTCATTGTATTCTAAGCATATATGTAGTTTGTTCTCAATATAATCAAGACCCATGAAAGTATCAACGTGGATCCCATGAAGTGAAACTCACCTCACGTTCTTTCTCTTCTTTCATATTTTAGAAGATATGTTTCAATTGTTAGCAGTAAGTTCGTTCCCACACCAATGTTACCTATAATGCTAAGATGAGTTCTCAGGCTCAAAACTAGCATTTACATGTTTGTACACGTACTTGTTCAAATTGTATAATTTTTTTTGTTTTTTTTTTAAAAAGACATATTTTGGTTGTGAATGTAGTTACATATATATGTTTTTACAATTTGTTTTCTAGAAATTAATTGTGAGAAAGAAAGGGCAAAAATCAAATTTGGTGAACAAATTCACGAAGGAAGCAACCAAACATATATATAAATCAAGAAAACCAAATAATTAAGTTATAAAACAAACACAATCTGAGAAAATTATGTGAAATTACCTACTTCTGAAGCTACCCTAGCTTGAATTGTTGATCCCAAATTTTCATGTGTCAAGTTTTGGCCTCTCTCTTCAAATTCCATATCATTAGAAAACCTTTCAAAATGATCAAAACTGAGAAAATATACAAAATTTGAGAAAATAAGTGAAATTGCCTGATTTTGAATCTGCATTTGGCTGAACTATTGATCCCAAGTTCTTATATGTCAAGTTTTGACCTCTCCCTTCAAATGCCTTGTCTTTGGAAAAGCTCCCAAAATGATCAAACATTGAGTATGTATAACTAACTCCACAAAGTATATGGAAAATTGTGCAAGGAACAAATAAGGATGTTCTGTATCTGTTAGAACTCAATCTCATTATCTCCTTTGTGAGTTGAAGTGTATTCATCTTCTCAAATAGCTCTCTGCAGTAATTAGAACCTTTATTTAGATCAAAGATGAATATATGGATATTATCAGAATATGGGAATACCAATAAGAAATTAAAAAAAATAGAATATTAATTTCATGTAGGAAGTTACAAATAACCTAGAAAAAGGTACTTGACTTACGTCCAAGACAGCTCATGGGCATAAAAGAGGGCATTTTTGTCAATATGAGTTGGATTTAGAGAAATGAAATGGATTATTAATAATACAATTAAATATGCATCAGTAATATTTGTGAGGATTTCTTTATTAGTCTATTTGCTAGCAACTAAAAATGGTAGGCATGGTTCTTGGTTGTACTGTAAGGGGAACAAAAGTTCATGAAAAAGAGAGAAAGACTGGGTTTTTTTTTTTTTTTTTTTGCCCCCTTTTGTGGATTCAAATCAACTTACAGATACAATTATTTGAAGTAAAAGCAATAGAAGAGTTTGAAAAGTACCGGGAATAAAACAGAAGTTAGAAATCAAAGCACATAAGAAAGTTACTTGAAGTAAAAGCAATATAAGAGCTTGAAAAGTATCAGGAAAAAAAACTGAAGCCATAAATCAAAGCACCTAAGAAAGTTACTTGAAGTAAAAGCAGTACAACTTGAAAAGTACAGGGAAAATAACATAAGCCAGAAATCAAAGCACAAGAAGAAGCACATAAGAAAGTTGGAATTGGCTAGCGTCCGTTACCCCTTACCGTCCGCTGCATCTTTTGGGGGGAAACAATGACGTTTTTAATTCAATTAACACACACATGTTCCATAAAAATAAAATAAAATTCATAGCACTTTCAGATAATAAACAGATAATATAGGATACTGAATTGAACTAAAAAAATTCTTCATGATGCTGAAAAATTATTTCAAGATCTTGAAAAAATATTTTATAGCACTGATTAGTACTAAAAGGATACTGACTGGTACTACAAAAATAATTCATCATCTTAAAAAACTATTTTAGATCTTGAAAAAATATTTTAAACTATATTTTTAGTAGCAATAAGAATCAAAAATATTTTTTAAGATCCTAAAATAATTTTTTCAATATCATAAATTATTTTTGTAATACTAGCCAGTATCCTTTTAGTATTAATTAGTGCCATAAAATATTTTTTCATGATCCTGAAATAATTTTTCAGCATCATGAAGAATTTTTTTAGTTCAATTCAGTATCCTGAATTATCTGTTTATTATCTGAAAGTGCTCTGAATTTTTTTTTTTTTTTTATGGAACATGTGTGTGTTAATTGAATTAAAAACTTCATCGGGTCCCCCACAAAGGATGCAGCGGACGGTAAGGGGTACCAGACGCTAGCCAATCCCAAGAAAGTTACTTGAAGTAAAAGCAATACAAGAGCTTGATAAGTACCGGGAAAAAAAACAAAAAAACAAAAGCCAGAAATCAAAGCACAAGAAGAAGCACATAGGAAAGTTACTTGAAGTAGGAGGAGGAGGCAGCTGGTTTTACAAATGTCATATCTTAGAACATGATCATGTGAAGCGCTTATTTTATTAGGAGGAGGAGGGACCAAGTTTTGCAAATGACTTATCTTAGAACATAATCATGTAAAGCACTTATTCCATTAGGAGAAGGAGGAGGGGAGACCTGGTTTTACGGATGACATATCTTAGAACATGATCATGTGAAGCGCTTATTCCATTTATATTTAACTTTCTTAAAGGAAGATGTAGAAACATTTAATATATGCCATTTTTATGTAATGATCGCATTTCTGAATCCTATTTATGTTAAAATAATCACTTTTCCTTCTTCCAATTGAAGCCAGACAGCTGTCTCCTAATACAATTAATCCTAATCGTTTCATTTAACTCTCATTGAAATATTATTCATTTCCTGACTCTCCCATCTCTAGTAGGAGACACCTTCAACCATATTTAAGTCATTAAATTTATTCAAAAATTGAAAAAAATAATAATCAAATTTACTCATTTAAAATCATGTATTAAATCTTGAAAAGAGAAAAGAGAAAATTATATTCAACTTTATATATGAGCATTTTTTTTTTAAAAAAAGATAATTAATACTCCATCCTATCCTTTTTTATAAAAACTCAAAATTTGAATTATCGTTGTCCATTTTGTAAAAGTCTGACAACAGTTGTCCAAACATTTAATGCATTTTTCCATTTTTGCCATTCATTAACTATATGTATTACATTATATTAATTAATATGTTGGTGATACTTATATTGACTATATTTCTCTCATCACAAAAGAAATTATGTTTCTCTATCTTACTTACCCTCATAAATAATAGCATACTTAAAAAAAAATTATTTTAAACATACCTATTATTTTTAATTAATTTTAACTACTTTCTTAAACTTTATCATTCAAATATCAAACTCTTATAACTAGCAGGGAGTGCCCATATGATATCTTGTAATAATGACACGCCTTCGCATTAATAATAGGGAGCTGAGAGAGTATATTTTCAGCACTAGTACTAAATGAGGAATATCTTAAACAATTAATACCACCGTTGATATGGCAACTAAACAAATATCACTCTGATCCTATTTATAAGTCTTTTTTGACCAAAAAATTTAATCCTATTTATAAGTCTCCTTTCAAGTAATTAATGAGATTGTGACAATTTTACCCACATTAATTGTACCAATGAAAATAGAGAGAGAAGAAAAAGTTGAAAGATATCCATTCATAAATGAAGACAAAATTGAAAATTAACCTCATAATCATTGAGACTACCTTTCCTTGGTATGTGTGATTTGGTTAAAAAAAACTTATAAATAGGACAAGAGTAGTACCCCATTTCAAAATACTTTTAAGGTTTTAGACTTTAGCATACAGATTTAGGGGTACAATTAATTTATTAAAACATTAATCAGATTTGCTTTTGGAGTGATAATTGGGTTCCGGAAATTGGTCCTCTGAAGTACTTGGCCTTCAAAGATATATCTCCTGCAGATGAGTCACTCACTATTAACAGATTTGTAACTCCAGATGGCAACTGGGCGTGGGCCTGCTTTAAAGAGGATCTCCCAGAGCATATCATTTCTCGCATAGCTGGCATTAAAGCCCCAGCAGTGGAAGACGGGGTAGCCAAGTCTTTTTGGGACTGCTCGCCAGATGGGCGCTTCTCTGTTTCCTCTGCTTATGATTTGCTTGGTGCAGAAGAGGCCTCAACTTCCCCACGTTTATGGGAGGAAATATGGAAGTGTGATGGAGCTCAACGCATTCGTGTATTTCTTTGGCTAGCTGCTCGTCAATGCCTCATGACCAATTCCGAAAGGTTCCGAAGGCATATGACAGATAATGATACTTGCGACAGATGTGGCGAAGGGCCGGAAAACGTTGATCATGTCCTTAGATCTTGTAAGTTTGCAAGAGAAGTCTGGGGTAAGCTCTGGCCGCAGATGCAGAATCTAGATCCAGCCAATATGGATCTTCAGACCTGGTTGCTGCACAACCTTACCATAAGGAATCGAAGTGTAGTTGGTGGAACGCAATGGGCAAGTGTTTTTGGGTTGACTTGCTGGAAGCTGTGGACGGCGAGAAATTTGATGCTGTTTGAGGGGAAGCAAATTCATGTTACTAGTCTTGTAAGAGAGGTGAGCTCACTTGCTAGATTTAATGATCAAGCAGCGGCATACTTCCGAAAGCTACAGGGTGTTACACAACCAAGATGGGAGAAAGTAATAAACTGGATCAGACCTCCTTGCAACTCAGTCGCCTTAAATTGTGATGGGGCGAAGAAGACGTTTCCAATGATAGCAGGAGCTGGGTGTCTCATCCGAAACCATGAAGGTAGATGGCTGGCAGGGTGTTGTAGAAAGATAGGCATCTGTTCCTCTCTTCATGCAGAATTGTGGGCATTAATGGATGGGCTTGATTTGGCTTGGGAGATCGGATACCGCGACGTCTGGGTGCAAATTGATTGCTTAGTGGCTATGAGACTAGTTCAAAGTGTGGATGGGCACCCTGGAGATGACTTGAGTATTATTAGGAGAATATAGCGCCTCTTGAATCAAGACTGGCGAGTCTCAATCTCGCATGTTTATCGCGAGGGGAACCGTTGTGCAGATTACCTTGCTTCTTTTGCGTTGAGTCTGGATGTTGGTCTCCACCGTTTGCAAGTGCCTCTAGCAGGTCTTAATGATTTTCTCCGAGAAGATGCTAGAGGTGTGGGTAGACCTCGCCTCATTTGTAATCTCCACTGATCCATGTTGATCAGCCCTTATAAACAAAAATATATATATATATATATTAATCATCATCAGTAACAAAGTCGTATCTCACTATACACAATTAATCAATATTAATCAATATTAATCAACACAGATTCAGTCGGTTATATAAATTGCTACAGCATTATACACCATCAAATTTGATCTTAATTTAATGCAATGTAACATTTCGCATTATTCATATAAATAAGGGTATAAATGTACAATACAAAAAGTATCATTGAATGCTGCATTAAACTTTTAATAGGACTAGGACATATAAAAAAAATTAAAAATCTATATTTTGAAAGGAG
Organism: Acacia confusa; assembly: GCA_037074495.1. NCBI lineage: Eukaryota > Viridiplantae > Streptophyta > Magnoliopsida > Fabales > Fabaceae > Acacia > Acacia confusa. The sequence continues at coordinate 27,096,316 of CM073510.1, forward strand.
ATATCAGTAAATATTGTTTAAAACATTTTCATTAGACAGACATCAAAAATCCAGGCCTTCTAGGCATCTATTCAAGAATCGGTTTTGTAAAAATATAAAATACCTCAAGATAATCCAATACGCATTAGTTAATTAAAAAATATTTTCTTCTATTCAGACTAAATTTAAAATCCCATTAATATCGCATGCCTTTTTTCAAGAATGGACTTAATCAATTATTAGCATAAATAAATAAATAAAAACAACTGATTTCCAGTGGTTTAAACTTTATTCTTCAATCTATTGAATTTTTTTTTTTTTAATTTTTTGGCGAAAGGCTAGGCTTAGAACACTTTGCTACCAGACGTCCCATATTAGCCTTATATTTTGGAAATCCCTTGAATTAATAGAATTATTACTTTATTAGCCTTATATTTTGGAAATCCCTTGAACCGATATCTTAACGATGATCAACAAAGAAACAGTCACACAAAATAAGCTAAGAATGTTCTGAATATTTCAATATTAAAAATGACATATCAAAATTAAAAATTCATCTGAAAATACTTCACGTTTAATCTATCAGGACTCAATAAACTAAATCAAACAATAATATTACTGTCATGTGATATTATCTAGCGATCTCATCCTTTAACGCGTATAGATACTGCTTCTCATTAATTTATCAAAAAATAGCATGTCTTGTTAAGAAATACTGCACCTTCCAACTATAACAAACCATTTTAAGACGTAAGAGATAAACTCTTAGCCTTACAAAAATAGACAGGGCGCCGCTTTTCAGAACAAATCGTCCTTCATAAACAAAAATAGACAGGGCGCCGCTTTTCAGAACAAATCGTCCTTCATAGAGTCACTATATCAGAAGAAACTGCTTTTCCTTCTTTCTAATCTGGGCTAATGATTAGTTTTGATCTTCAACTCCTCAACCAAGAAACTACGCTGGCAATGTAATTAGACATATCTCCTTTGTTGAGGACACTGTAATAGCAAATATTTCAGTGCTCATGTCATGAATTTGTCGCTGAGCGATGAACACCAACCAGCTTCAATCCCTTACTTACATCTTCACAATTCATAATATGAGGAAAAAGGGAAGTAAATTTCACAATTCTATTGGCCTTAAAATCATGTTTAGGTGGATAATGCAGACATGGTTCCATGGATACAGCTTGTAGGCATGGTGGATCAGGGATCTGCTCACCATACGCTCTCTGAAGAATCCATGGCTTCAAACCCCCAAGACTTTGCACAACATAACCAAAAGTAGACTTGGGGCTGGTGATCAATGCGTTACACAAACTCAGCAAATATATTTCAGTCCATGCCTTGATGTTATGTGAATTATCGTCTGACTTTTGATGCCCTTCATGACTTGGTTGATAAACTCTTACAACTTCCCCAGTCACAGTTGTGTTTCTCAAATACATAGCCCTGAGCTTCTCACCATATTCTGAGTATAAAGACGCAACTAGAACGGCTTTTGAGGTGTTATTCTTCGATGGAGATGTTACTGACTTATGATGGCCCAACTGAGGCAGCAGGTCATGCTTGAAGGCACAAGCTAATATTTCACCAATAATGGTCTCATGTGGAGCTCGATGAGTATTATATATTCTTACTTGGAGGCCAATTCTGTCATTTTCCTTGGCCAAGTGAGCTTTATAGAACCCGCTAATAGCATCCCACACCTCATTTGATGGGTGGAAAAGGTAGCGTCCTAGATGGTGGAACACTGTGTCTTTTTCAGGGAACATTTTACTCAGCTCTTGCCGCAAAGATGGAATCATAAAAAGAGAAGGGGAAAAATATTGATCTGACTTCAAAATCAAGACAGGAACTTTCTGGAGAAGACTTTGGCCATGATCACAATGGAAAAAGTTATTATGACCATCATGGGTGTGTTGTAGATTAAGAATTAGAACTGATGGCAAATACACATTCGAATAATGTGGCCTGCTTAGTAAGCTTTCATAGGTTTCGATGTTTTTCTGGTCTTTGCGGTAAGAAAAATTCTGAGGCAATAACCATGATGAGTTGGGAAATGGCTCACAAAAGAGACCAACCATATCAGACCCAAATCTGACAAGTAGAACTCGATCTGTGAGTATGGCATAAAGAAATGCCGCAGCCAATGTTATCATCCTGTTCCCCAAGCCATTGGCAGCTGTCCAAACAAGGTATTTGCACTTTGCAGCTGCAATATTTTTGCTAGATTTTTTGCCCATTTTCATGACTTTGTTAAAGGATTTGGTAAGGGGTCCACATCTTCTATGAAGCTTTTCATAGTTGCGCAGCCTGGATATCAGATATGATGAAGGTTTATGAGGGGATGTCTTGCGATATAAATAAGATTGATACCTACTTAGGCATGATCCTTCATCAAAAGTTGGAGCTAGAAGTTCATTGAGGAGTTTATCATTGGTAACAGTGTCAGATAGATATGAATCATCACTCAAATTTGCAATTATTTGATTCTTCTGATCTGCAGGCATGAGAAAAAGAGAAGTTGCAGATATTTGCAAGAAGATAAAGAAAAATCCTATGCAAATTAGCTATCCTCTCAGTGATTCTGCAAAAGGTTTCAATTGCAATGAAGTTTCAATAAAGCTATTGCAGATCATTCTCAATAAAACATAATGAATATAGACATATTTTATGCTTGTTTTACCAAAACCAAAGGTAAGTTGGTAATTAACCAAATAATAATAGCAAATTACCCCAGGTATTCAAAGTCCAATTTGAGCCAAGAATAACAGCTATAATTCTAATAGCATCTGAGGTTTTATATACTAACAAATTGACTAGGAATGACACAAATTGGAAAAGTAAGCCATAAACAATGGTCATACCAGCATCTGGGGTTGTCTTCTTGGGGATGCTTTCTTCTGAGGCCGGTAAAGCATCATGAGCCTTTTCTTCCAAAAAATTGTCCTTGGCTGTTCGATGCACAGGTTAAACAGTTAAAGACAGAGCACATCAGAATCAGATATAGTAAATTTGAATAAACGACTAAGGACATATGATTGAGAAAAGAAGGATGTCATACATAAGAGAAATATAATACAAACGATGGGCTTACCTACCTCTGATCCTGTAACATTCTGGCCCTTTTCTCCCATGGCTTGAGCGGTTACAGTTAAAGTAACATCTACACCTTTCTTTAAGACATTAGTTGAAATTTTCTGGGCTCTTTCACCCAGCACGTCGGTTTTCGAAAATTCCTCAACAAGAAGAGGTATTGAATTGTGGTTTATCAGAGTAACTATGACTAAAATGGGGAAAGCAATGAAACCCGCAACCATGAATGTTCTGAATCCCTTGAATGTATTTGACTTTGTTTTATCCATTGTGGCTTGGAAAAAATTTCGCAGAACTGCCAAGACAACAGCTCAAATTCGATGGCAGTAGCCAACACCTTCAATGAGCAAGGTGCAGGTAGCCTCAGATATCAAATTAGTCGCCAAGAAATGTAACAAATAAAATTAACCACCTAGAATGTAAACAATATTATAGCAGTTTAAATAATGTAGGTTTTGAACAGATAAGGTGATCTTTATTTGGTAGTTACACTCGCAGATTACATTTCCACCGTGATTAAAGTTTCTCAAAGAGACTAAATGCGATCGAAAGCTCAAAATTGAACAGTTTCTTCTCAAACAAGAGAAAAACAGGGAAGAATCGGAAGTACTCACACATTTTCACCGGAAGACCTTGTGCTACAAATGCGCAATCTTCTTGAAGGTTGATCAGAGAAAGCTGCAGCTCTACCGACACAACCAGACACGCCGATTGAATTGCTGTACAGTGTAGATCCTCAAGTTTCCTTCTTATTTTTCTGGGTTTGGTGGCAAATGGGATCATATCAAAGGAGCGTAAAAGAAGAAAGTGTTGGGTTGCGCAATTCTTCAATAGGTGTTCCGCAGTAAATAATAAAAGGGAGCATTACACTAAGGACCAAGGACCAAAAATATTTATAAAGAAGTCCTGCCCAGATTCTCATTATAGAAATGTCCCAAAAAGGTCCCTGAGACTTTGTTGTAATTAAATGAAAGTGTGAAATGACTATCATGCCCATAGTTTGCAATGCCCTAGCACATCTTTGTCCGTTCTCCTTCTTCGTTCTCGTCTCTCTCTCTCTCCTCTCTCCCTTTTTCTTCGCAACCTAAATGCCCCTACAAAAACCATACTTTAAAGAATCACTTCTCCACCCACGAAGCAACAACGTCTTCGAATTCCCGATCGTTTTTCACCCCCTGTCATCCTCCTCCAGTTTTTGCTGATATTAGATAGTTGGTATGATGGGTAAACAAGGCTCTGTGAGATATTGGACAAACTACCTATAGTGGACCTAAGAGACATTTAATGGGTGGCGAAAAAACGATCGGGAAATATCTTACTTTGCAAGTATTGGAAATTTGAAGCATTCCTACAATATTATTCCACAACTCAAGGCAATTTCTTTATTATCATAGCTGTTTGGAAAACAAGAAAGAAAATAGACAGTTTGTGAATCCCCAATAATATGGAAGAACATATAAAATTATTTTGGTGCTATTTTGAGAAATGAAAAAATTCCATGTTTTGAAAGTTTATTGTAAATATATGTTTTTTCTGTTGTAAATAAAGCATTTATTGTTGTAAATAGCCTCTGGACTTGAGAAATGAAAAAAATCTTGGTTTTAAAAGTTTGTTGTAGATATATGCTTTTTCAGTTGTAAATATAGCATTTGTTGTTGTAAATAGCCTCTGGACTTGAGAAATGAAAAAAATCCTAGTTTTAAAGGTTTGCTTGAGTACAAATGACCCATACTCGAGTACAACTATATTAAAAACCATGTCGCACGAATTGTCACGCCTTTACTCGAGTATGATAAATCAATACTCGAGTACAGATATATTTACAACAAGAAAAACCATATTAACAAGTAAAAATATCATTTTAATAACAAAATTTATCACGACAGGAAAAACCTTATTAACAACAGGAAAAGCTATAATAACAACTCAAAATGCTATTTTTAACAACAAAAGTTTGTAACACAGACACATTTTGAAACTTGTGTTTTTTTATGGCCCTCAAGATGACATAGGTGTTAAAGAACATGAAAAGCCAAATTAATAAGTGAAAATGCCATTTTAACAACAACAATTTTTACAATAGGAAAAGCCGTATTAACAACTCTAAACGCTATTTTTAACAACAGCATTTATCACGACAGGAAAAGCCGTATTAACAACTCCAAATGCTATTTTTAACATTTGGAGTTGTAAATGATGGTATGTTTAGTTGTAACCAAGGTAATTGGAGTTGCAAATATGACATTTTTTGTTGTAATTTACAACTTCAAATGTCGTAGTTGAAATATGCCATAATTTACAACTCCAAATGCTATATTTACAACTCAAAATGGCATAATTTACAACTTGAAATGCCGTAGTTACAGATTCATCATTTACAACTCCATATAAAGTACGTGGAGGGACTAAAATAAAAATTTTTAAATTTTTTGGGCCTTAAATATAGTTTTATAAACATCTAGGTCATATTTTGTAATTTTTGCATGAAGGCAAACATTTACAGCGTTAGCCTCAATTAACGGCGTTGTGCAGATTTTATGTTTTTAAAAGTTTGTTAGTATTTTTGGTCCACTAGAGAGTTTATTGGTGAAATTGCTCCTGAACCAATAATTTGTTGGCAAAATTGCACCTTAACACATTTATAAAATAACCTTTTTTGTGGCCAGTAAACCACCATAAGCCTTTCGACCGAAAAATAACATTGTAAGCCTTTCCCTTCAAAGGATTTTGTAGTAATTATGAGCTTCAATATCTTCTACGTTAATGGAGCTATAAATTGACTTTTTAGACTTAAAAATAAAAGGGGGCTAATGTATAAATCTAACAAAAAAAGTTCTATTTTAGAAGTGTTTAGTACAAATAAATTTTAAAGGGTGAAAAATACACATAATTGTTATGAATATACTTATTATGTGGATGTCCATTGACTCACGGTCTCCAAATATTACAAGATGATATGGGACCCACGTATAGTACCATACATAGTACCACACATAGTAATTTACTATTTAGTGGGACCCACATGCAATTATACAATCACGGATTGCTTCACGGGAGGATTCACAGGCGCATAGTAATTTGGGTTTAGGGGGAAATTACACCAAATGACCTATATGTGGAAATTACACTAAAGGCCCATTTTCCTTCTATAAATAGAGGTCTTCTGTAAACATTCAAAACACACTGAAATAGCATCTCTCTCTACTCTCTCTCTTTCTATCTCTAGATTCTCTTGTTATTATTCTCTATTTTCATCAGTTTTATATTACGTTATCAGCACGAAGACTCTACCAAGGTAAGATTTTATCACCATCTTCTTTACTATTTGTTTATTTTATCTATCTGGGATAATCTTAACCACAATATGGAATTAAAGATATACTTTTACCAATTATTTTAAATATCGGGTTCCATGGTTAAGATTTGAGATTATTTACTATTTTACTACGGTAAATAGTAATTTACTATTCATAGTAAATTTACCCTTTTTCAGTAATTTTACATTTTATTCATCTGACTCCTACTTGGAAGTCTAGATTTAATCTTTCAGTAATTTTACTTTATTTACTGAGAATAGTAATTTCTACTATTCACGGTAATTTTATATTTTGTTCATTTAACATCTACATGGAAGGTTTTACCTCCTACATAAATATCTAGATTTGATATTCTCTGTTTGCAGATATTGTTATTTTTATTGTTGCTAACATAACATTTACTTTTATTGTTATTAACATTTAATGTTATGTTATTATGGCCAGAAACCATATACTTATATTTTCTTATTCTGAAATTATATGACCAGAAGTCATATTGCCTTCATGACCAGAAGTCATGTTGTTTTTATGGCCAAAAGCCATATAAATTTAATTTTCTCATTATAAGATATAAATGGCCTGAAGCCGTAATGCTTTAATTATAATTATTGTCTTTAATATTTTATTGTTATTATTATTCGTATTTTTAATTCATGTTTATTTTCTTTAATTAGTTTGAATCATGTCAAACCTTTCCAAAATTGAGTTTGCGGTTCTTGACATCACCGGAAAGAACTATTTATCCTGGATGTTGGATGCGGAAATCCATCTGAATGCTCATGAGCTAGAAAACACAATTAAAGAAGGGAATGAGGAATCCAATCAAAAAAAGGCCAAAGCCATGATTTTGTTACGCCACCATTTGCATGATGATCTAAAAGTTGAATATTTGACTATAAAAGACCCACTTGTTCTTTGGAACAATTTGAAGGAAAGATATGACCACCAGAAGATGGTCATTCTACCAAAAGCTCGATATAATTGGATTCATTTGCGTTTACAAGATTTTAAATCAGTAAGTGAATACAACTCATCTATGTTCAGGATTACTTCTTAACTGAAATTATGTGGAAAGAATATTACTGATGAAGACATGCTAGAAAAAACTTTCTCCACATTTCATGCATCTAACTTGCTCCTGCAGCAACAATACCGTGAGAAGGGTTTTAAAAGATATGCAGATTTAATATCTTGTCTCTTAGTAGCCGAACAGAATAATGAGCTTTTATTAAAAAATCATGAATCACGTCCAACAGATTCAACTCCATTTCTAGAAGTGAATGTAGTAACTAATGAATTTTCAAGTGGTCGAGGACGTGGACGTAAAGGTGGCTACAATCGTGGGCGTGGCTGTGGTCGTGGCCGTGGTCGTGGTCCAAATCATGGTGGATCAAATTCCCGTCCTAAATCGGGAAAGTATGATAAGAACCCCAGAAGGGAAACAAGTGGAAATAACAAACATGCAGAAAATACATGTTATCATTCTGGTGTCAAAGGTCATTGGTCACGTACCTGCCGTACACCAAGACATTTGGTTGACCTTTACCAAGAATCATTGAAAAATAATGGTAAAGGACCAAAGATTGAAGCAAATCATGTGGATAAGGCTGAGAATTCTGGGAAAGAAGATGTTGAGATGGCTCATTTTGATATTGCTGATTACTTAGTATAAATCATTTTTCATGATTAATGATTATGTTTTAATATGTTGAAACTTTCTTCTGTTATATGTATTTCTTTTAATTATGTTTTATTTTTATTTTCATGTATCTTTAATGAAGAATGAATCTTGTTGACAACAATCCTGAAGATTTGTGTCTCGTTGATAGCGCAACAACGCACATCATACTAAAAAATGACAAATATTTTTCTTCATTGGTAATGCGAGAAGCCAATGTTCAGACTATATCTGGTAGTATAAATTTGATCGAAGGCTCCGGAAGAGCTAATATTTTGTTACCTGAAGGAACAAAATTATGCATTGAAAATGCATTTTATTCTACCAAATCAAAAAGGAACTTGTTGAGTTTTAAAGATATCCGCAGAAATGGATATCATATAGAAACGACAACTAAAGATAATCAAGAATGTCTTGCTATTACAAACATAATTTCTGGTAGAAAATGCATATTAGAAAATTTTCCTGCTTTTTCTTCTGGTTTGTATTATACTTTTATAAGTACAATTGAAATACATGCTATTGTAAACCAGAAGTTTACTAATACAAACCATAAGTTTGTCAATGCAAACCAACAGTCTGCCAATGACAACCAGAAGTTTACTCATGAATTTAATGTTTGGCATGACCGGTTAAGCCATCCTGGGTCAACTATGATGCGACAAATAATTGAAAATTCATGTGGACATACCTTGAAGTGTAAGCAAATACCACAGTCCCATGATTTCTTATGTGATACATGTTCTAAGGGAAAGTTGATTATTCGACCTTCACCAAGCAAAGTAGGAGGTGAATCTCTTACATTTTTAGAACGGATACAGGGAGACATTTGTGGACCAATACATCCACCATGTGGACCATTTAGATATTTTATGGTCTTAATTAACGCATCAACCAAATGGTCACATGTCTACTTATTATCTTCTCGTAACCTGGCGTTTGCGAGATTACTTACTCAATTGATTTGATTAAGAGCACATTACCCTGATTATCCTATCAAGAAAATACGTCTTGATAATGCTGGTGAATTTACTTCATAAGCTTTTAATGAATATTGTATGTCCCTTGGAATCGATGTTGAACATCCTGTAGCTCATATTCATACGCAAAATGGACTCGCAGAATCTTTGATTAAACAATTGCAACTTATTGCAAGACCTTTACTTATGAGATCTAATATACCGATTTCTGCTTAGGGCCATGCCATTTTGCATGCTGCAATGTTAATTTGCATCAGGCCTACTAGTTACCTAAAGGTTTCCCCCTTACAAATGGTTTTTGGTCAAGAACCTAATATTTCCCATATAAGAATTTTTGGATGTGCAGTATATGTGCTAGTAACACCACCACAATGCACTAAAATGGGTCCTCAAAGGAGGATGGGAATATATGTTGGGTATGAATCTCCTTCAATCATAAAATATTTAGAACCATCTACAGGAGATTTATTTACTGTACGATTTGCTGATTGTCACTTTGATGAATCAGTCTTCCCAACATTAGGGGGAGAGAATAAGTAGCTGGGTAAAGAGATTAGCTGGAATGAATTATCATTGTCTCATTTTGATCCTCGTATAAAACAATGTGAATTAGAAGTTCAAAGGATAATTCATTTGCAGGATTTAGCTAATCGAATGCCAGAAGCATTTACTGACCCAAAGAGAGTGACAAAGTCACATGTTCCAGCTGCGAATGCTCCTATTCGAATTTATGTTCCTGAAGGACAACCTATAATGAATGAATCTAAAGCATGCATGAAGCGTGGCAGACCCATCGGTTCAAAAGATAAAAATCCTCGAAAGAGAAAAAGAGCTAAAAATATTGATGGTCAAGTCGAGGTTAATCAAGAAAAGTCAGTAGCTCCAGAAGAGTCACCTCTTGAAGAGTTATCTCCAGAAGAGAATGTTGCAGTCCCAGAAGAGACTCAGGTACTTGGAATGTATGAAAATAATGAGATCTCAATTAATTATGTTATGAATGGTATCCGATGGGATCGAAATGAAGTCAACGTTGACGACATCTTTGCTAATCATATAGCATATGATGTAATGAATAATGAAGAGGATCATGAGCCTAAATCTATTAGAGAGTGTCAACAGCAAAAAGATTGGCTCTTATGGAAAGATGCTATTAATGCAGAATTGAAATCACTGGAAAAACGAAAAGTATTTGGACCTGTAGTCCAAACACCTAAAGGTGTAAAGCCAGTTGGATACAAATGGGTTTTTGTAAGAAAGAGAAATGAAAAGGGTGAAATTACAAGTTATAAGGCACGTCTTGTAGCCCAAGGATTTACACAAAGACCCGGCATTGATTATGAAGAAACGTATTCACTAGTAGTGGATGCGACTACTTTTCGTTATTTGATTAGCCTAGCAGTAAATGAAGGGCTTAATTTACATCTGATGGATGTAGTGACTGCATATTTATATGGATCACTTGATAGTGATATTTATATGAAAGTTCCTGAAGGACTAAAGGTGCCAGAAGCATCTAATTCAAATTCTCGGGAATAATACTCGATCAAATTAAATAAGTCCCTATATGGTTTAAAACAATCAGGGCGCATGTGGTATAATTGTCTTAAGGAATATTTGTTGAAAGAAGGGTATAAAAATGATCCAATATGCCCATGCATTTTTATGAAAGGATCGAGAAATGAATTTGTTATAATTGTTGTTTATGTTGATGATATCAACATAATTGAAACTCTTAAAGAGCTTTCGAAAGCAATTAATTGTTTGAAGAAAGAATTTGAAATGAAAGATTTGGACAGAACAAAATTTTGCCTTGGACTACAAATCGAGTACCTGAAGGATGGGATCTTTGTATATCAAGAAACTTATACAAAGAAGATCCTAGAACGATTTTATATAGATAAGTCACATCCATTATGTATTTCAATGATAGTAAGGCTTTTGGATAAGGATCAAGATCCATTTCGACCTCAAATAATTAATGACAAAGGTGTAGAAGAACTACTTGGTCCAGAAGTAACATACCTAAGTGTTATTGGGGCACTAATGTATCTTACTAATCATACACGACCTGATAAATCGTTTGCTGTAAATTTATTAGCAAGATATAGTTCTGCACCAACATAAAGGCATTGGAATGGTGTAAAGCAAATTCTTCGTTATCTCAGAGGTACTATGGATATGGGATTATACTACTTAAATGTATTAAGCATGAACTGATTGGTTATGCAGATGCTGGATTTATGTCTGATCCATATGATGAAAAATCACAAACAGGATATATTTACATGTGGAGGTGCAACTATTTCATGGAGATCTATGAAACAGACTATAACAGCCACTTCAGCTAATCATGCAAAAATTCTAGCAATGCATGAAGCAAGTCGGGAATGTGTGTGGTTGAGGTCAGTAATTCATTATATACGAACTACTTGTCATTTATCTTCTGATAAAATAGTTTCAATAATTCTATATGAGGATAATGTTGCATGTATTGCCCAACTCAAGGAGGGTTATATCAAGGGTGATAGAACAAAGCATATTTCACCAAAATTCTTCTATACTCGTGATCTTCAACAAAATAGTGAAATTGATATCCAGAAAATCAGTTCAAGTGAAAATCTAGCAGATTTATTTACTAAATCTCTTCCATGTACAACCTTTGAAAAACTTGTTCATGGTATTGGTCTGCGAAGATTCAGAGATCTCAACTGATATTGTCAACAGGGGAAGTCTATACACGTTGTACTCTTTTTCCCTTATCTAGGTTTTGTCCCACTGGGTTTTCCTAGAAAGGTTTTTAATGAGGCAGCACTCAACAGTGTATCAATGAATGATGTACTCTTTTCTTTAGCTAGGTTTTTATCTCACTGGGTTTTTCCTAGTTAAAGTTTTTAACGAGACATATTCATAAATGGACATCTAAAGGGGAGTGTTATGAATATACTTATTATGTGGATGTCCATTGACTCACGGTCTCCAAATATTACAAGATGACATGGGACCCACGCATAGTACCATACATAGTACCACGCATAGTAATTTACTATTTGGTGGGACCCACATGCAATTATACAATCACAGATTGCTTCAAGGGAGGATTCATGGGCGCATAGTAATTTGGGTTTAGGGGGAAATTACACTAAATGGCCCATATGTGGAAATTACACTAAAGGCCCATTTTCCTTCTATAAATAGAGGCCTTCTGTAAACATTCAGAACACACTAAAATAGAATCTCTCTCTACTCTCTCTCTTTCTATCTCTAGATTCTCTTGTTATTATTTTCTACTTTCATCAGTTTTATATTAATAATGAGTTAAAAATGGAGCAAATACAATAAATCGGTTAACTTGGTCCCATGTGACTGTTAAGGAGAAAGAAGTTTGAATTGAAGTGTTGATGTGGCAGACACTGAATGCTGAGTGCTTCTATGGCGGACATGTGTAAGGGGCTAGGGCAATTTTTTTTATTTTCTATTTTTACCTTTTTGGGACAATTTTTTTTTTTATCAGAAAGGATAATTATATTGCCACTAACAAAGTTCAACATCAAAACAGAGCAGTAACAGCAAGCAAACTTAAAACAAGCTAATAACAGCAAGATAAGATACATCTCCTCCTTGAAGGGCAAATTACATCAAAAGCCAAGAATCACAAAGTCCTTGTTGTAGAGACAGGAAAGCTGACAGCATCCAGATCATCATTCCTCAATGGCATATCCAAGGCTAAAATAGAGAGTAAGGAAGTTGTTGGTTGTGCAACCCACCCGATTGGGCACAACTCCTTATAAGCACGCGCTGCTAGGTAGTCAGCAGCCCTATTACTCTTGCGAGGAACATAGGATAAAGAGAACCCAGCCTTAGAAGCAAAAAGGCAAATTATATCATGAATGAGACTCCTGCATCTCCAATCACATGCAACATCAGATTTAGCATTCACAAAGGATACCAAGGGGAGACAATCAGATTCGAACATCACATTATCATGCCCCAAATCCAGTACTAACATCAACGCCCTTTTAAGGGCAAGGGCTTCCGTCATAAACACTGATATAGATTTAAGTTTGTTTTTTGGGACAACTATTCAAGTTAATGTTTTTTTAATAATAGACACATGTTTAAGTGAAAATAAGGAAAAGCATTGAGAGTCCCTAGAACCCATTAGAAAACTTGAGATCTAATAATTTATTTTAGAGTGTTATTTTTTTCTACAAACTTTATTGTTAAATTTGCACCTTAACCTTAAAAGAACATACTTCAAACACCTTAAATTTGAAGTAATTTTTTTCCTTAATCATAATATATATTATATATCATTAGATTATATATCAGTTTTTAAGTTATACAAATTAGTTTGAAGAAAAATAATAAAACTTTAATAAAATTTATTTTGAATGTCTCTAACAAAAGTCAACGGGGTCTTATACTAAAAATAAGATTATGAGACAATAGCATTCATGTCAGCCATCGAGATTACAACATTTTGCTTCATGTTGGATAGATTAAGGAAGCTAGATAAGCCTTGACTTTATTTTTTAGATAAATTAAAGAAATTAGATAAGTTACTTAATTATATGATATGTTGTGCATCATTAAATTATTTATTTTTTATAAGTCAAACAAATTAATTTAAAGAAAAAATAATAAATATAAATTCTTTAATGTAATTTAATTAGTATTTCTTTAAAAAAATTTGAAAAAAGTTAACTAGGTCTTATACACTTGACCAGAGATAATACTACGGGTGTTAATGAAGCCTAAATGCTCACAATACCCATCCGAGCCCGGTAAAAGAGTCCAACCCAGCCCTAAAAAATCATCTCATTAATCATTTGGGCATTTTTAGGAGGCCAAACACCAGGCACCGGACAAGATATGTTGTCATGCCCATTTGACCCTATTCGAAGTATATATATAATTATATTTAATACACACACACATATAATATACACATATTTCATTATTTGATAAAATTTAACATGCATTTACTTACCATTCAAGTATAATATAATGAATAAAGATATTTTTTTATTTATTCATAAAATATGCATATTTTTTTATAAACATATTTAATTAATAAATTAGTAAATTGAGTTCTCAATGAATAAATTATTATTAAATAATAATAAAATAATTTCTATTGAATTAATTTTTTTTATTAGGGTGTGAATTGAATATAAATAATAAAATTTAAAAATGACTATCATATAGAATATATTTTTAAAATATCAAATTATATTCTTTCCCTTTTTTAGATGCTTCTTTATTTTTTAATTTTAAGGTAATTTTTGAGTATGAAAGCGCGCTCCGCACAAAATTACTCGAACCTTCATCTTATAGGGCCGCGTATCATACAGTAAAATGTCACCCCGTCCATCTTTCTAGTTGGGTATGGCGTAAATGTCATGTCCTGTTTTTTGTTTTTCCTTGAACAATGTTTGTTAAATAATACTATTAATAATATTATGGGAAAAACACTTTTTATGTTATAAGAGAAATGTTTTCTCATGTCACATACACATGAAATAATGGGACCTCTCTATATATATATATCATCATTTCATATGTAGGTAGGAATCTTGTTTTTCAAATGTAGCATCAAAAAAACAACTCCCTAATATTATAATACCAACGGCTGAAACTTGACGTTACTCGTATTTTTCTCTCGAATTTTCTATTTTTCTAGAGCGTGAAAAATTATTACGCGCGGTGGGCGGCTGCTTTCGGTTTTCACCTTCGTTCTGATGTGGACATTCCCGAGATACTCCCTCCATAGCCACGGCTCACTCCTCTCTTTTCTGGGTTTTCCCCTTTCTGTTTCTTCCCCTCAGCCCAGTCCATTCCCAAAGAGATTTCTTCCCCTTCAAATCCCTCTCTTTTCTTTTTCTGGTGATTATTTTTCCGATTCAAATGGCTGTGGCTATGGCTTCTTGCAGCGTCCGAACTCAGTTCATCGATAACCGTATCAGGAGAGATTCCGACAAATCCATTCGCTATGAGGCTTCCTCTAGCTTCGCTACTTCCAAATCTATTAGAATATAAGGGAATAATTGATTGGTTAAGTGAATTAGTTAGGATTAGAGAATTAGTTACAGAATTAGTTACAACCCCAGGCTATATAATGAGATATAGTGTAAGGGTGTTGACTCTCTTACTAAGAGCTTTTTTCCTCCTCCTCTTGTTAATAATACAACATTTCTTTTCATCTTCTCTCTTCATATTATCCTCTCTAATTATATTTCTTTACATGGTATCAAAGCTAGATTGATTGGGTCAAAATCACAAAGTCCAATTCTTCTGGTTCTTTTGTTTCAGCGAGTGAATGAATCCCAAGGTTCCTAATTCTTGATTCACAATCGTAGTCCAGGGCCCAAAATCAAGAAAGCCTATAACCCTATCAGAATTATAAGATCCGGGTACCAAAATTCTAAGCCACGAATGATTTCTTGCATTCTTGCATTTTGGCCAAACAAAGCCAGGTTGGATCAGATATTCAAGAAACCCAAGAAAGCCACGTTCTAGCTGCAATCATTGTGGCCCAGTCAAGAAGTTGAAAATCAAGAAAGCCCAAGAGTGCCTGAAGAAGGCCCAACATTCGGTGAAACCTAGCGCCATTTGACATCGTCGAATCCCACAGAGACGAGCACATTAATCAGCAAGATTCCAAGAAAAGAAGCACAATCGAATCTTGGAAACTCGGCTAGCGAAGCTCGACGGAAATTGACAACTTTCGAACTGAAGCAAAAGATCACAACAACTCGTGAACTGGAATCAAATCCTAGCAACTTTCCAACCTTAGATCTCACTGACAAAGCCAAGGGTGACAGGTTCAGAGTCAAGCAAATCTGTGAGGCAAAGTTCGACGAGTGGATCGATGACGACTTCAACAACGATCCTTCGACAGCAACTCAGAACCGCGAAGACAAGTCATGAAGATGTTTTTCCCAATATCTCCGATCGAAAAGCACGGCCGACAACATCACCGCCGCTCCTATGAGATTCTTGGCTTCGATGGTGAAGTCACTGTGAAAGCTCAATAATTCTTGATCTCATTCAAATCTTTGTGAAATCGCAATAACATCGGAGTCTGAGTTTAACGGAATCAATCGCCGGCCGTTCTTGATCTTCATGGTTCTTTAGTATGGACTTACGACAATTTTTTAATGGTTGGATGAGGGTTGCCTAAGTCGTGTTTGCATTCTGCTCTATTTTTCTTGGCGGCGCAAGTGAAGGCATTCTTTGATTCAACAGGGCTAGTATATGGCTGTGATTGTCAAGAGGCTTGCTAGGCCTTCTTGATGATTTCTTGATTTCATTGTCTATTCTTGTTGGGCATTTATGTTTTTCCTACCTCTCTATTCTGTGGAAGATTGGTTTTGGCATTTTACTGTTGTACTAGATCCCACGAATATGATAGTCTGTTCCCTTGTCAATTCCCAAATGGTTCTGCATTGTTGTGGAAGTCAGGAAATGGTAAAATATAAGGTGATGATGTTAGAAGAGCAGAGTAGAGAGCAGCATAGTCGCCTCCTCACTCCTATCAATTGTGACCATCCTTGGCAAATGATTTGCCAGTTGTAGTTGAGTACAAGGTTGCTGAGATGGGTTATGTGCACTTCTATTTGACACCTAAGATAGAAGAGGACAAAGAAGAGACCAAGTCTGAAGCTTTGATGTTGATTTGAGTTACTTGGCACAAGGCAGAAGCTTGGCTCACATGTTCTAGAGAGTTGAGAGCTAAGTTGTCGCCTCCTTTGCAATTCCGGCAAGCAGAGTTGAGAGTAGAGTTGTCGCCTCCTTTGTGATTCCGGCAAGCAGAGTTATCGCCTCCTCAAAATAATCTATTTGGTGTTTCCAAGGCACAGAGTGATATTATGCAGCAACAACAATTTGTTTCAATTCCTTGTTTTGTTTTTACTGAAGCAGGCCAAATTTGATAAAAATTTGTGAAGAAAATGGAGTGGATTTATGGATTAAAGTACACAGTAAGTTTTGGTCCAACAAGCTCATACAAAATGGAGAGATTGAGGTTGGAATGCAATCACAGATTGAAGCATGTCAGAGAAGGTCTACAAATAGATATGGGAGAAGATCATGTTTAAATCTTTGTATTGTTTTGTTGACTGGTCAATTTAATTCTCCTTATTTTTGTGTTGTTCAAGTTGAACACTTTGTTAAATAGTGTTCAACTTGAGGGGGCGTGTTAGAATATAAGGGAATAATTGATTGGTTAAGTGAATTAGTTGGATTAGAGAATTAGTTACAACCCTAGGCTATATAATGAGATATAGTGTAAGAGTGTTGACTCTCTTAGTAAGAGCATTTTTGCTCCTCCTCTTGTTAATAATACAACATTTCTTTTCATCTTCTCTCTTCATATTTTCCTCTCTAATTATATTTCTTTACAAAATCACTCCGCATTCTCCAAAATTTAAGGTAACGAAGCTTCAATTTTTGGGTTCTTTTCTGTTTCTTCACGCGATCTTATTCATTAACTATAGATATACTTGATTTCTCTGGTTTGCTCTGGATTACTATAATTCCTTCTCTCCTGAACCGTTATTCTGTTTTGAAATGTTAATGCTGTGTTTCTGGAAGATTCCAAAAGACATTAACTATTCCTTAAGTGAGTATAACAGTCAGCTAGGATTGCCTCATAGTCATGTGTCCATTCTTTGTGACTATTGTATCATACAATTTTGTCAGATTTTCATCTTCAAGAACTACACTTATCCCTCGAGCAACATCTGTCACTGATGTGGAGGTATTTGGATATGACTGAGGCTTATTGCCTCTGGAT
This sequence comes from Acacia confusa, assembly GCA_037074495.1. NCBI lineage: Eukaryota > Viridiplantae > Streptophyta > Magnoliopsida > Fabales > Fabaceae > Acacia > Acacia confusa. The sequence continues at coordinate 27,114,166 of CM073510.1, forward strand.
AAGTATCACTTAACGTTTCCTCATACTTGATGATTGTGGTCACTGAAACTTTTCCTTTTTATTTATGTTGATATGAACAGGATGGAGTTCAACGGGAGACTGATGTCATTCCCATCCCCACAGTTATAATTGACCAAGACTCTGATGCTGATGCAACTGTTGTGGAGATAACATTTGGTGATCGTCTTGGGGCTCTTGTTGACACAGTAAGCCATCATATTTGTACTTTTTGGTGGACGCTGCTTTTGTTACGTTGTCTTTCAAATTCATCAAGACATGTTTGATTATTTGCTCCAATAAAAAGGTTGAAATATAGATGAAATAAATAGCTTTGTCTGCATGGTATACGCTATACAGATGAATGCTTTGAAGAACTTAGGGTTCAATGTGGTTAAGGCAAATGTCTTCCTGGATTCCTCTGGCAGGCACACCAAATTTTGCATAACAAAAGCGTAAGCGCTTCCTGTGTTTTGTTGTATATATGTATTTTTAGCAGCTGCACTTGTGCCTATGGTATGCTGTTGGATCTTTGTTTGCAGTGACACTGGTAGAAAAGTGGAAGAGCCAGAGTTGCTAGAGGCGATTCGCTTAACAATTATAAATAATATGATTCAGTACCATCCTGTATGCATCCTAATTACTTTATTTCAATCGAACCAAGATTTGGTTTAACTGGTATGCACCAGCGTGTTCTCTGATTGAAATTAGTGAAATGGTTCACGTTCCTGGAATCAAGTGCTCAGCTAGCAATGGGAGCAGCTTTTGGACTAATGCCTCCAAAAGAGCAGGTGATGAAATATTTACAATTTAGCTCGTAGTCATAAATACAAATTGATTATTGGTTTTTAGCACATCCGGATAAATTTTACTGAGAGGCTCTTTGGACCAGAAGCTATGTTGGCAGCTTATTCTATACTACCATGACGAATGTAGTTGAAGCTCATGATGCGCCTCTTGTCCTCTGCTACTTTCTTCTTGTTAGCATTTACATAAGTGTCAAATAGTTTTGCATTCATGTAAAATATACATCTGTGATGCTTATTTCTGTCTCATTAGAGAGGAAGTTTTGATGTTACCCGATTATTCTTCTTAATTGTTGACACCATAAATATGAACATTTATCAAGTTGACTGTAGGAAAAGTTTTTGTAATATTGAGCCTCATACAAGTTGGTTTCCAAATGTTTCTCTCATTTCAGGTTGACGTGGACTTAGCAACCCATATAAACATCTCCAATGATGGCCCAGATAGAAGGCAATGCATACCTCCTCTTCATTTGCTTAACTGAAACTCACATAAACAATATTCTTGGTAATACACTGTTTTTGCTTACTTGGTTTGTTCTTTACTTATAACTTTTGCAGTTTGCTTTATGTGGAGACAGCAGATCGACCTGGATTACTGGTAGATCTTGTTAAGATTATTACAGATATCAACATTGCTGTTGAATCTGGAGAATTTGACACTGAGGTAAATACAACATAGTGAAGATTTGTAAGTTTGATTTCTTTTTTTTCCTTGCTGAAAATGTCTACATTATCTTAAAAGCATTCATTACGAACGTAGGGGCTCTTGGCCAAGGCAAAATTTCATGTCAGCTACAAGGGTAAAGCAATCGTCCGGCCTCTCCAGCAGGTAACTTTGGCAATGTTAAGAGGTAGGGAAAATAACCATGAGGTCCCAAGGAAAAAATGTAATGACCAAAAGTTCCCTAATATGTGAGCAGCACAATGACAAATTCCAATCTAGGAAATTACAACAGGTTTATACTACCCACTTATTATTGGTGCTTCTTGGTAATTACATTCCTTTCTTGGGATCTTATAGTGGATCTCCCTAAGAAATAAGGGATCTATAATTGCTTCATACATAATTGAAGTTTCATGTGCGAATGATTTAAGCTAATCTCTATCATCATGCAGGTTCTTGCTAACAGCTTAAGATATTTCTTGAGACGACCATCTACTGAGGAAGCCAGTTTTTGAGTGACTTCTCTCAACATGAAAATGTAACATGAAATTGTAGAATGCTATAATCATATCCTCATTCAAAGAGCATGTGCATAAAGCAACAATATTTTTTCTGTTTTGTAGACATTATCAACCCATTCTAAGTGATGGAAAATCAAGGAAATGTCACTCTTGTTGAGGAATATATCTGCCAAGAGATTTTAGATGATACAGTCTTCTCTTTTAGTATATGATTTAAGGGGCGCAAAAATAACTATCTATTTTTCCCGTATGTGTGTCTAACAATTATATATTATCTTGGTGTAAAAATACCCATAAATTTTCTAAATAAGTAAAAAATGCATGTTCTGTTAATTAATGAAAATGTTTGTTAACTTTTGGTTTTATGGGTCCCGCAATAATTATTTTTAGGATTAAAGAGTAAATTCATCAATGCACTTTTTGCAAAAGTACACCGGACACTATAAATTTTGTAAGGGTAAAAAAATTTATTAACTTTTTATAATGGGGGCAAAAAAATCATTTCCAAGATCTATGCTAAACATCCGTCACTTTTTATTTGTGTGAGATCCATGTGTAAACATCCGTCACTTTTTATTTGTGTGAGATCCATGTGTATCCAAGTGTCAACCTTTAGAAATCTATGTGTTGTTCACCATGATAAATTACTAAACTTTTGTTTTCCTTTAGGTTAAGCATCCTTAATGAAGTCTGTCATATTATAACAGTGGAACTACTTTCCCTACCTTTCCTTTGGAAAGGTAAGGGGAGGTTGTCCGTATGGACGAGCTCCAAGCTGTCCAGATCTAGATCTGGACGGCCGAGATCAATTTTTTTTTTAGTTTTTATTTTTTTTCTACATGAAAAAATTATTTTTAAGAAAAATATTAACTCAAAGATCAACTTTATTTTAGGTTCCCTACCCATTAAAATATTTTTTAAAAAAAAATTGATCTCAGCCGTTCAAATCAGATTTGAACGGCCTGGAGCTCGTTCGTACGGACGAGCTCCTTCTGTCTTTCCTTTGGAAAGGCAAGGAAAGTGGTTCCATCAACTGTCGTCTCTCGTTCTCTTAGCTCTCTCTCTCTCTCTCTCTCTCTCTCTCTCTCTCTCTACCCCCAATCTTTCTTTGTGCACTTGTAATAGTAGCCTTCTTATCTCTTACTTGCTCTAGTTCTAATTATAAGACTAAATTGATTTTTTTTAGAGATTAAGGAAGCTGATTAAATTACTTTACAATATTTTATTTTTATTTTTTTCTCCAAACTAATTACTTAGACTTATAAACTAATATATAATCTAATGATACACAATATATAATATGATTAAGTAACTTATTTAGTTTTTTTAATCTCTCCAAAAAAAAAATTAATCCGGTCTTATAATTAGAACAGAGGTAGTATTTGTTTTGAAAGTTGCATATATTTTAACAGATTGGCAGGTGAAAAAGAAAGAGAAAGAGAAAGAGAAAGAGAAAGGAGGGGGAATTGGGTGGGCGTCGCAAGTGAGAAAGGAAGAGAGAACGAGGAAGTTAAGGAACCACTTTCCCTACTCGTTGATATGACGAGCAGGGAGCGCTCATCCCAAGGGGTGATCTGGGTGGTCCAAATCTCCCCATAAGATCTGGACCGTCCATTTTTATTTTTATGACAATTGTTTTTAAAATTTTATCAGGATTTTTTTTAATACCAGTAAGTATCCTAAAGTATTTTTTTAGTACCAGCCAATAGCCTCAAATAATTTTTATGTTTATAACATTTGTTTTTAAAATTTTATCAGGATTTTTTTTAGTACTAGTAAATATTCTGAAATATCTTTTTAGTACCAGCCAATAGTCTAAAATAATGTTTTAAGATTCTAAAAATTATTTTCAAGAATATAAAATATTTTTCAGTGTCAGTCAGTATCTTGAAGTATTTTTTTTAGTCTCAGTCAGTACCCTGGAATTTTTTTTAACAATACTAGTCAGTACCCTGAAGTATCTTTTTAGTCTCAGTCAGTCCCCAGAAAAATTTTATCATCTTGATAAAATTTTTCAGGGAACCGATTGAGACTAAAAAGATACTTCAAGGTACTTACTGGTACTGAAAAAAAATCCTGATAAAATTTAAAAATAAATTTTATCAAAATAAAAATAAAAATGGACGATCCAGATCTCATTGGGAGATCTGAACCGCCCAAATCATCCCACCACTCATCCCAAGGGGGATGAGCACTCCTTGCTCGTCATATCAACAAGTAGGGAAAGTGGTTCTAGTAAGTTAATGGCCATTTTTTGCAAGCAAATAACATATATGGCGCTAGATGCATTTGTAAAAAAAAAAAAATGTATCGTATCTTAATCCTTGACTTAATAGCCCTCATATTTATCGATGGCTATTTGATAAGGATTTTGATAAAGGGCCTTATGGCTTAAAAATGTTAAAGGACCATTTGGATAATTTAGAACTTTTAATTATGAGATATCTCGATATTTAAAATTTGATAGAAAATTAGAATCAATTCAAAGGTAACATTTCAACATTCAGTTTCTGAAACTGAAATTGATATTGGCTCTAAAGGATAGAAAAATAAAAAATTAAAATTAAAGGGTTAAGGTATTTAAATAAGTTTGTCCACCTCAGGTAGGTTGACGTAATATAAGAGTAAGTTGACTTTTTTTATAGAGATTAAGAAAATTAAATAATATATTTAATCATAGCATATGTTATGTATCATTAAATTATACACAAATTTATAAATCAGACAAATTAATTTTTTTTTTTAAAAAAGATACATATAAATACTTAGAAGTAACTTATTTAACTTTTTTAATCTCTCTCCAGAAAAGTCAACTAACTCTTATATTAAATAGCCGACGTGTTATTATTTTAGCAGTTTGCTTTATGTGGATCCGAGAAATTGACCCAGCTTCCTGGTAGATCTCGTTAAGATTATTACAGACATCAACATTGCCGTTGAATGTGAGGAATTTTGACATTGACGTAAATATACAACATAGTCAAGATGGGAAAGTTACAAAATGCCAAGAAAAGAAAAGAGAGTTCGTTGCTTCATACATTATTGAGGTTTCATGTATGAACTGATTTAAACTAATCTCCATCCATCATCATGCATGCAGATTCTTGCTAACAGCTTAAGATAATCTCTTGAGACGACCATCTACTGAGAAGCTGATTTAAACTATTCTCTACCATCCTGCAGGTTCCTAATGGCAAATATCCAACAAGTTTTTATTGAAGTTTTGTCCAAACCTTTTCAAAAGTCACGAGGGTCAACAAAAGTTACTGGTGAAGAGGATCGAGATATAATCCAATCAAAAGGTTCACATTTTTCCAGTTTCTTGATGCACCACGTGTCCTCAGCCCATGAGAACTTCCTCCAATGTGGAACCGCCTCTCGAACCGGGTCGGTTTGCCCGAGTTCGGTTACAACAGCCCCACAACCACCATCATCCCTAGCCATGTTATGCACAAATGCACACAAAGACCTCATGAGAAGCCTACTGTTCTTCCCTTCCATGTGTAATCCATACAAGAAATAAACCCCAAATGGCTTAAAGACATCAGGAAATGAAGGTAGCCTCAAACATGGCACCAATGAATCTAACATCCTTGTCCCGGCGCAAAAGGCGTGTGCTAGAGGCGAAACACCCTTCACTTGTAACCTGAACACTTCCTTTGTATTCCACACACTTAACATGGCAAAATTTGGAGGAATAATGCCTGTTTTTGGGTCCCACTTCTTTGGGATGGCCATGAAGGTCCCAAAATTGAGCTTGTTAGACAATATTAACTCAATGTCTTGTGGGTGGAATTCCGAATTGGCAAGCAATTGGTTGTATATGGACCTGGCTAGGCTTGGTGGAAGACGAACCACGGCGATACTCGAACTTACTGGCTTGTAATGAGCATGAACAGGTTGCACCAACATTGTTAGAGTTCTGAACTTTGAGTAGCCAAATTTTTTGGTGAACAAATTGATGGATGGTTCATTTGTACGGTCAGTTGCTATGTATGCATACTTTGCACCTTTCTGCTTGCACCATTCCTCTAAGTGTTCAACTAATTTTGTGCCGATGCCAAGTCTCCTGCGTATTTTGAAGCTTATTGTTCATATGTTTATGCAATGAAAAGAGTTCATATAGGAATTTATAGAATGATGAACAGGAGCAAGAGGATAATTTTGATTGGAGCTGAAGGAAAAAAGTAGGCACACACGTGGAATAAATTAAGATAAGTGGGTGAGAATGAAACAAGACATCATATTTAATTCCTAGTTCTTAGTTCATAGTGTCTTGAAAAAGCATTCTTAGTGGATGCATTTGTCATACACATAGGCCGGGCTAGCTGGCTAATTGCTTTTTCACTGTTCCATGATACGAGGAACATTCCCTGTCTTTTCCGTCGAATCTAATTTCCCAACCCCACAATATTTTTTTCTGATTCTTGTGCTTATTCTGTGATGTCTGATAGGAATAAGAACCAAGAAAGCACACACCACATGTGGAGAGAAAAGAAGAGACTAAGCAAAATAGTTTCTGCACCCAACACTTGTGATTGTTATGGTTCAAGAAAAGAGAACAGAAACTGTACTTGTGACTGTATATTTTTTCTTGCTTTTCAAGATATCTTAATCTGAAACGCGTGCACTAAACTCAACTTGCACATGAAACTTCAAGGACCAGTCCAAGAGCATTGAGTGACTGTCACGTTTCTTTGGATTCCCTTGTGACACTTTCATGGAACGTGCAGTGCAGAAGAAGCAGATGGTAGAAAACTGAAGAACGAACATGAAAGAATGGAATTATGTACCAACATTAAGTTATCTAATGGTATAAGACCTCGCTAGATTCCTCTGGGTCTTAGAGGAGTCACTTGTGTTAGGAAGAGCAACCACGAACCCCGAACCGGATACTATACTAGATGATAATATCAAAAAGAAGAATAAAAAAATAGTGGAATTATGTACCTTCTAGTTGGGGAGACCCTTAGCCCCAAGAGATAAGCCACCTTTACATAAACTGAACCCCCTCTTGAAACTGTTTTTACACATCCCCTTATCACTCCAACAACTTTTCTTTCTTCTCCATATTCTGCAACCTGCTTCAGACACACACACAAGCAAGTTATTAAGATTTCAATCTCAAACTATGAGGTCAATAAGAATATAGAGACTCTTAACATATTTTAATGTGGGACTTCTACTTTTACTTAAGCTAATACATATGTCCTTTTTTATAACCTTTAAACTAATAAAAAAAATGAAGTTGAACCTTAGAATTTGGATTTGCTTACCAGCATGATGTGTATTGGGAAGTGACGAATTCGACACATGGGATCACCCAGAAGGTCTGTGACAAGAGATGGCTTTCCTCTTTGCCCAACCTCACAAAGACTCTCCATTTTCTCTACTGCTATCTTGTGTCTCTCTTCATCATACTCTCTTACCACCACCACTTCATCCGTTGACTTCGCCGTCTCTAACGGTGGTTTTGGCCAACTTTCAGCCGCTATCTTCAGAGACATAGTGACTTAGAAATAACAAGAAACAGAGAAGGAACTAGGAAGACTAATATTTATGTTTCCTTGCTTCTTCTGGGTTATGCTAGTTCCAAGGCATAAGACGTAAGTATAAATACACACACAATCTTAAAATGCCCAGGAATATATGCTGACGTGGCACCTCCCCTGAATTTAGTGGACCTTTATTCTTTTGTGGGGGGGAACAAAGAAAAAGAAATTTCTAAAACTTCCATTCTCTTGTTTCTATATTCTATCATGATCCTATCTATTATTGCTGTAATGCATGATCTAATACACGCGGCAATACCCAAATGATGCATTGTTGAAACTATATACTTTTTTTCTTTATTCTATAAGATCATAATAGAGTAAATATATCAGACATGACTTCAATTATTGTTGACATTTGAGGTATCTGACCTTATTAATTTGACAGAATGGGAAAAAGTACTGGTTAAAGGGTCTTTGCTCCACATTCACCTGCATGAAAAGTCAACAAGGGGATAATCATGACTAACCACAAAGACATCATGTAGATTAGGGAAAGTTTTTACTGCAGTCACTGTAGTTGTTTTTTCTTCCAAATGGAAGGTGTAGATATCTTAGTACTATCACTTATCCTTGATATAAAAGTTAATTGACGAATTTAAATAGATTGACAAATTTAATTATATTCGTTATTTGTAACAAATATATATTAATTTTCATAAAATACAATTCTTCATCAAGACTACTATTGGATCAAAACTCTTTACTGCATGTGATTAATGGGAATACTTTAAAAAAAAAATTATAAATTTAGAAGACAAATTAAAATGTGGTCTTATATGTATGACCAAGTTTAATCTCTAACTAGTTCTTATATTAATAACTTGAGGTAGTATAAGGATTGAAATATCTCAAGATCTAAAATGAGAAAATCTTCTTTCAAGTTAGAAAGTAAATCAGTGACATTTTTTAAAATTATAGTGGTTGAATTAAAGGAGTAGACACTAATAGCTTGAGATAACAAGCAGAATCAAACTCTCACAACCTCCTACTCATAAGAAAGCTTTCATGTTACTATATCACAAAGTCATTGGCATACTTTTTTTTTTCTTTTGTTAATAAATTTTAGAATAGAGGTTGGGCTCACCCATAATCCAAAAGTAGAGCGAAAGATCCCTTCTTTTTAGGTGATATTGATATTGGACAAGACGAATTGTCTATTACCTCCAGGCGTTTACCTAAGTATCTAGGTGCTAGGATACCTCTCACAATTTATTGACCAACTCCTGGATCGAACCTTCTTTCTTTGATGAGAGTGTCCATCCCCTTTACCAGTTGAATTCAAGGACGAGGGTGTCATTGGCATAAATAAGTGAAGTTCATATAGCTAACTAACTAAATTGGTCTTTTTGTTCTTGGTTAATTTTCTCTCTTTTAGCAACAGTAACAAACATATAAACATTTTAGAAATGATTCTCACTATAAAGTACAAATATTACACGCTCTTATCTCATTCTTTCTTATTATTATAACAAGAAGCATTTATTCCCTGCGCAACGCGCGTTGAGCGGGAAGCACTACACACTCTAGATGAATAATAGGCACATACGATCCTCAATTAAAAAAACAAAATTGCAGAATCACTCCAAATACTGTAACTCTAAAACCATGACATACTCATAAATTTTGCCAGGATCCAAGTACTATCACCCTTTCTGCTTTATTAACTATTGAATTATCTGGAACTCTACAGAATATTAAATATGATTTTTTGAAATGTTAAAATGTAAAAGGAGTCATAATAACAACTATTAGATTATGTAGTACAGCCAAAAAAATAATGAATGGAACAATGTTGAATCAGTTTACTTTACACGCAATATTTATCATATTCAAAGTATCTAAATATATTGTGGCAGGATTCTCATTCACCTCTAGCTACCTGCAAAAATACAGTGGTTGTGGCTTTAGTGCTCACATATCCTTGCTAAGTGTTTATTATGCACACATATCCTTGCGTTCTGATGAAGTTCTGAGTTAAATATTATTGAGTTGAAATGGTTTCTGGTCTGCATTGTTCTTTCCTATGAAATGGCTAGCCTAATAAGAGTTACAGCCTCAATTTTATTTGGTTTATGGATAGTTGTGTGAAAATGCATAACCCTCTAACTTGACAAAACCACCATAATCTGTAGGAAGCAATGTTTCATTCATGCATTATCTATGATCTTTAGTGTATGTGTGGTACAGTGAAAAAAATAAGGGACTTGTTTGATTTCAAAACCTCCCACTGACATATGTCCTTTTGGGTTTTGGCCATATAAAATAGAAGAGCAAATTCTAATGTTCATGTGCTTTTCCATTCATAATCTGTTGGAAACAATGTTTTTTTTTTTTGGTCGATAGGAAACAATGTTTCATTCCTGCATTATTTGACATAATAAGTGACTGGTAAAAAAATAACTTTTACATAACATGATACTCAAAAACCCATTGGTTTCATGTCTTCCATAATGGAAAACAAATCTATTTACACTTAACCCATATCTGATAACAAAAGATTGCAGAGATGTCCTTTTGACCTTTTGCAGAGATCTTCACTTAACCCATTGGATTGAATTCATGCATATGCACACAACAATCCTAGACTTCCTGACACAACCTTTTATACACTCCCTCCGGTCCTAAATATAAATTATTTTAAAGTGTTTTTATTTTTATTTTTTATCAAAATTAATTAGTTTGATTAATAAACTAATATAAAATTTAAAAATACACAACATATAATATAATTAAGTAACTTATTTAGTTTCCTTTATCTCTAAAAAAAAGTCAATTTTGTTTTATAATTAGAACTAGAGGGCGTATGTCATTATTATTCTTCTGATTTCCCCCATTCAATTAAAATGGGAGGTCATCCTTGAGACTGTAACTACTTCCAATGCTCACATGCAAAAGGGGGCAAAAAAACAAACATAGAACATCAGTTTTGACTAACTTGTAAATTAAAAACGTACCTTAACTTGTTTGCAGTTGGCTTATATTAAAAACACATTGCAAATTAAAATCTTCCTTTGTGCAAAAATGTTGGGAATAATAACAAAAGACAAAACTAAAGTAGAAAATCACATGAACTTCTTTGCAGATATCTTATATTAAAAATATGGGAGGAAAGATTTTCAAATTGAACTTTATGCAATTTGAAAATCAATATTTAAAACTAACAAACATTTTGAATTAGTTAGATTTGAAACGGATTTAGTATTTTTTGGGTTCAGATTTGAAATTCAATATTTAAAACTAACAACATTTTTAGAAGTGTTTTAAATTTTATCTGAAGATATAATATATATCAAATTGTTTATAATTTGATTTGATTCGATTTGAAATTTATTTTACAGAACTAAGAAACATTTTGAATTAATTATTCAATTTGGTTTGGAACGAATTTGCAAGTTTTTAGGCTCAGATTTGAAAATCAATATTTAAAACTAACAAACTTTTTTTTGTGCGTTTTAAATTTTATTTGAAGAGGGGAAAGCCACTGCCACAATGAGAACCCAATGTCCACTTTATCCTTATCTAATCAGATGATCGAGTTCATCTAAAAAATATCTAAAAATAGGTTGTCACGATTATTGAGTCCTAAAACCACCCCCAATCACCTCACTTCACTATTTGTTTAAGTTGGTGTTTGAGAAATACGTTTATATATAGGTCGAGACAAAATTCATTTCACGTACCTATCTTGTATATTGTAAATCACGTTAAAAAAGTAGTTTCTACTGCTAATCCAAATAGGTACTACTAACTCATTCCCAAACTTCGTTGCTTAGCAAAATCCAAGATTTCAAATTTGATCATCTGGCACTGGTTTCCTCATTTAATCAAAAGTGGGGGTGATCCTTAAAACTTTGTGACCTTTGATGACATTCACCGGAATAAAACTAAGAAATCATATCTTTATAATTGACCAGACAAAACAACTTTTCCATGTGAACTTGTTTGGCATAATATGTGACTGGACGAAACACCTTTACATGACAATAAGCTAAAAACTCAGCCAAATGAAGAATGGAAAACAACTGTCCACTTTATCTGTGTCTAATCAAATAAGAATGAGAAGGGAAGTGACTGCACACACATCTGCTCATTGTGCAATGCATTCCTCTTCAAAAGTTGCCAACTAAAATCCCTAAAACTAAGGTCCCTATGGCATGATCACTTGAAAAAACTTATTGTCTCTTGCTTCTACTTCACTTTCTTTCTCTTCGATTGGATCATTGGAGTCGCAAAAACTAATGGGTTCTCATGTGGTATTACTCTAACAAAAATAGGACTAAGGCGAGAGAGATTAAGCCACCTCCACTTCTACTTCCACCATAGCCTAGGTGGGCCCAACCTGTTGGTCGTGATAGTGGCGGTCTACCGACACCTTAAAGACGCTATTCGGGGAGCACCTTGACGCGTCCAACGCTCTGCCTCAGCTTCTCAGAAAACGGGCTTTTTTTAAGATCAGCCCTACATATTCAATGCTTCCCCAAATGGAACCTAGTGTGTTTTTTCCCTGTCAGGCTTTTTATTTCTTTCACTGCTTTTTCCCCCTTCAACGCTCTTGCAACACTTGCCTAAACAGGATGGGCCTGTTTGGGGTAGCGATAGGAATAATGATTTATTTCCTATCTGATTTTTTAAATAATAAAAAGTCAAGTTATAAATATGTTGTTTGTTTGGATTGATGGTGGTAAAAGTGATGGGACCCATATAAAAAAGTTTAGAGCTTTTTGAAAAAAGCTATTTATGGAGCTTTTCGCTTAACTAGTTTTTAGAAGTTTTTCTTAAAAAAATCAAATGAACTTAAAGTTCAACCAAAATACTCCATTGAACAATTTTTTTTTTCTATTAGAGTTATTATTTTTTTCCCCTGATTTTAAACTACTTAAAACTTTCTCTCGCCAATACAAGTTGATGGAGTGAGGTGGAAGATAGGCATAATGGGTTTCACACTTTCACCATGTTTTTGTGGAACTTTGTGTTAAGGTACTGTCAGGATGTTGATGATGATAATGAACACGTACACACATACGAGGTTCCTTTTTAAATTCCCACCAATATCCATTCGTTTGTTTGTTTATGTTTTAAAAGAATGGTACCAAATGTTGTGAAATGCACCAGTGTCAAAATGGCTACACCCCTAGCTAGAAGCTTCACTGGATCCCAATTCTTTTTCATAGGCTTAGGTGTCTTATTCCCAAATTGGGAATACTTTTCCTCTTCACAACGTACGTGGTCCCAATGTCCTAGAACTTTCTTTTCTGAGAACAGGAAGATTTAACATAAATTTTTAAGGGAAAATCCTTCCCGAGGCCCAATTAAGTAAAAAAATCTTAAAAAATGCCCCAACAATTTTCATATGTAAAAAAAAATCCTAGGACCTTTTCTGGTATTATTTTAAAAATCGTTAACAACAATATCAGTACCCATTAACAACAATTCCGTTAACAACAAAATCAGTATCCGTTAACAACAATATCAGTACCTGTTAACAACTACATTTTTCTAAAATAATATCAGAAAAGGCCCTAGGGCCTTTTTTAATGTGTAAAAGTTGTTGGGGCCTTTTTTGAGATTTTTTTACTTAATTGGATTTTCCCAATTTTTAAAACATCCTAAGAGTCTAAGACCTATGGTTGGAGAGCTGGTTGGCCCAGATGATGAGTACAAAAGGTAAGAAAAACAACAGGTGTTTTGTCGTTAAAAAAAAACCAGAGTACGTGGGATTAGTGGATTACAGGGGAGAGCTAGGCGTGGTAAGATTCTCATTGGACTTTTGAATTGTGAGGCAAAGTATCACTGAATTGTGAGATCTTGTCAAGATTGTGTTGGAGACCCTGACTTGCCATTCTGCGAATCCATACAAAACTACGGCTTATATCAAAAGTTTTTTCCATTATGTCATGGCATAATCAAGATCTCTGTGCTTTTTACAAGTTTCGATTATAGTTGTGGCTTATAAACTCCTTTCCCTATCCTTATTTCAGTATCATACTCCCCTTGGTCTAAAATAAATCAGTTAAAGAGTACTTAGTATTTGTTTGTCAACTTTGTTCTTATAATTAATGTTTAAATTTGATTGCTTGTGTTTTGTTCCATTCAAAAGTCATTTAACAGGCTAAAAGTTTGGGGAAGAAATTGATTTAAAATAAATTTAATGAGTCAACAGCTCTTCCTTTTTTTCGGTCATGAGATTGAAAAGAACTTATATTATAGACCAAATAGAGTATATTGATGAGAAGCAAAGGAAGAAGAGACAGAGTCACTCCTAAACATTTTATCATTCATAACATCATAAATTCAAATCTTGTTGTAATGTGAGGATTTTGTTGATGAGTGGTTTATAAGTACATCAATAAGCGCTCTTTTAACCTAAATACATGTCATGTCTCTGGTAAACATCTAGAATCCAACTCATCTAAACTTTTGATTATAAAAAATACATGTTTTGTTAATAACTTTTATATTTTTGTAATATTTATTAAATCTCTGATTATAATTTAATAGGTATGTATGTACTACCTCTGTCTTAAATATAGAACATAATTTGTAGTGTAAATTGCACTACAAACTATATCTTATATTTTAGATTGTGTGAGTATTTATTAGCATAAAGTGTGAAGATTTTTTTTTAGTTGTCCCTAATTTTTCTACAAACCTCGTACTACTTTCATTCGTAAACGCAAGATCTTGTTTATAATACAATTTATATTATAAATGAGATACTCCCTCTAGTTCAAAATATAAGCTTCAAATAACTAAATTGTGTAATTCAAAAGGTTAGTTAAAATTGATTAAATATAATAAACATGTAAAAAAAAGTGTAATTTACTTTTCTATAACACCTCTTCATAACGAGAGAGTGGGAAGAAAATGAGGGTAACAAAGAGATGAGAGAGACATATAATTAAATTAATTGAAGGTAAAATTGAAAAAAAAAATGTACTATATAATAAGACAAAACCAAAGCATAGCTTATATAAAAAATCAAGCCCCTCACATATTTAAAGTTTATATTTTGAACCAGAGAGAGTATTATATTCAGCAGGGGAGGTATTATAATTCTATGGGTGAAAGGGAATCGCTACAATTTTGTGATGTTGTTCTTCATTTCTTTATAGTGAAGGAGTTAGTGGGCCAATTAAGTTGGTTCAATTAATAGGCTATCCATCTCAATTCTTATTGATCAATGAGTAAAAACAGAGGTCCAATCTGATTTTCGAAAATTTTTATAGATACATACAGTGATACGCATATTCCCTCCGCTTCACAATATATGACATTTTAACTATATCACAGAGAATAAAAAATGATAGATAAGTCATTTAATATGTCTTAAAATGTTTTTTTTTTTCATTTTTACCCTCCTTGAGAAATGCGTTTAATTGTCTTAAGAGTGTTATTATAGAGGAGATAAAATGAGTAAACAAAGTTGAAAAGTGAATATTAATGACATGGGCAAAGGAGGAAAAAGAGTATTAATTAAACTATAGGTTACTTATATTTTAAACCATGTCTTCTTTATAAAAATGTTATATATTGTGGACAGGAGGGAGTAGCAAAGAATGAAGGAGAAATAGCCTTGGGTTGTGAAAGAGGTTGTGCTTTGTTGGCCATGTCAAGATGAGTGGTGGTCCACTCCCCTCCATATAGCAGGTAGGATCTGTGCAGTTTAATGACCAGCTGTTACTATAATGAACATCGGGTAACAAAATTGCTGGACTCACTCATAATTATATGTTGGTTATATACAATCAATGGGTTAAGGTGTAAAAATACACATAAGCTTTTTTTCCAGGAGCAAAAATACACATGTTTTTTAGGAGCAAAAATACATATGGTTACTATTTTTTAGCAAAAGTTACATCCCACCATTAAGTCACTGTTCACCGCCGTTATATTACTGTTCACCTCATCTCTTTCTCTTTCATCACAGTTAACAGTGACTTAACGGAGGGATGTGACTTTTACTCTAAAATTGTAACTACATGTGTATTTTTGCTCCTGGAAAAAAAAACTCAAATGTATTTTTGCACATTAACCCTACAATCAAACCAAAATGTCATTTTGAAAGTTGAAACACACATTTATTCATGTATGTGTACTCCCTCCCGTGGAGGTGTAATTCTAAAAAGAATGCATGATTCAGAATATAAGTCATTTTCAATTTAATTCATACTCTTTTTTCTGTTTTACTCTTGTGATTAGTACTCACTTTCCATTTTGCCCAAGCATTATATACTTTTTCTAAAATAACACTCCCGAGACAATTAAACCCATTTCTCAAAAAGGATAAAAGTGAAAAAAATTTACATTTCAGAATATATTAAATGACTTAACTATCATTTTTTATTTTCAATGATATATGTAAATTATAATATTGTTTTAGGTTAGCACAATCTTTGGTCCATTAAGTTTAATCTCATTCTAGATTTTATCCCTCAAGTTTTAAACTCATGGGTTTTGGTAGCTCAAGAAGGAAAATGGTCCAGGAGTTTATAAAATTATAGGAACTAATATGTTAAATGGAATGAAATTTAATGAATTTAAACCTATGATTTGAAACTTGAAAGACTAAAACCAAAATGAAAGAAAACTTAAGGGACCAAAAATTATATTAACCCTACTTTTTTAGATAAAATATATGCTTGGCCCTCTAGGTTTATATTCCTTTGGTTGTAGTTATAAGACCACTTGTGTAATACAAATTGCACTATAAAAATGGTTTTATAATTAAGACCCAAGGGAGTATCAAATTTCAATTTAAGTATGTTAAGTTTATGAAGTGCATTTACTCTTATCATTGTTAGCCTCGTTGACAATTAAATGCTGACAAAAATGCTTTAATTTTAAGATTAGGGGGTAAAAATACACTTTACAATAAACTAAAACTTAATGTAAATTAGATGATTAAATATATATTTTAACTTTTTTTATTGCAATTTTTTCCGATTGACTTGTTCAGGAAAGATCTATTTAATTATTAGAGATATCTGCGTTCACCAATAATTTTTACACCATTCTGTTCCACCTTCTTTTCAAAGTAGTGATGATTTGGCAAAAATATTCATGTGTCCTAAATTATAAAATAAAAGACACATATATACGAACGTGTAAAATGTCATTTAAAATTCAAGAAATATCTCTCTTTTATCTACAAATATGAACAAAACAGCTTCCACAATAATCACTTGACAAGAGCCCTTTTTCCCATTCCTTCTATTCAAGAGGGAAAAGAAAAAAAGTCAATACAAGTATAATGGTGTTGTATTACACTAAAGCTAGGGACACATTAAATGTTTGAATTGCATTTTTCACAGCCTCAACATCAACATCAATTAACTTCCCAGTCTTTGATGATATTACAGTGCATTTCTTCTCTTCAGCTTGTGGAACAAACAGGTCTCCCTTCTCCTTGGAGCCAAATAACCCAATACTACAGTTGAAGGATCAAATAGGTACATGTCAGACTCATTCCAACGTCAGTTCAATGTTCTTGAGTTCCTTGAAGAATCATTCAAGTAATTTATCCACAAAATTATATCTAAAAGATCCACTTTTTTCTCCAAATTGAAATAAACGTGTTCTTAGAGCCTATTTTTTCTCCATGGGAAAATCCCTTCCTCCCACTTTTGGTGAGAAGCACTTTTTCTAGTAAGGAAATTCCAAGAAACCCCCTTCTTCTTCCTTCATCATTGTAGGAGGGGAGTTCTGTGTATTTTAATTTTTTTTTTCTTTAACACATAATTTTCCTTCTCTTTCTTTTGCATACCAAACGCTCAAGTGGTCATAAATTTCCCTCCCCCTCACTTCTTTTCCATCAAAATACATTCTATCTACCAAACAGGCCCTTAATTGTAGTGGTGTGAATTTAGTTTGACTAACCAATTCTCTATATTGTTCATAAAATCACCTGGTTTTCTCACGTGCATGTGCAAGTTGGATAGCAGCTGTGTTTGTAGCTATTACCCCAACAGAGTCATTAATAAGAGCAGCCAACTGAAACCACGAGAATGAAATCCCATCAGTGATATATAAAGACCAAAATAGTCCTAAAAAAAGGCCTATTGCTCTGTTTTTATATCTCAGGGTTTCCTTTCTAGTTTCTAAAGTTCGACAAAGAGACATGTAATGTAAGTACCTGTCCTGGGGTAGTCATGAAGACTATGCTAGCGTCTTCTCCAATAACTTCAACCACATTCTCTCTTTCTTTCTCATGTGGAATCACAAAGACTGGCCTAAAATCCCTGTTAAGATGGACATTGACATGTATAAATAGTAAATACCATCAGTAATATTTTATCAACTCTTAGTTGGGGACCAAAACCTAGAAACTACTCGTATAATTCAATGTGGCGTCAAAACCAAATTCAATACATAAGCAAAATATCAGTCATAATATTCCTTCCCTAAAACTCATACAAGAGAAAAAATAGAAAAAGCAAGCTTTTTGACCAGTTAGATTTGTATGTTGAATATGCTAATGTAGTTAAAGAGTACTCATCTAGTTCTATTTATAAAGAATTTCCATCATGTTTTAGCGGAACCAAGAAAAACCTTAAACCTTGTTAGCTCTGCCTTAAAATCTAAAAACTTTCTAACTTTACCTTTGTTTAATAATGAAGTCCAAGAAAATAACAATCTATAAAACAATAAGCTAGGGGTAAAATTATACATTCATATAATAAATTTAATGAGATGCCTTATATTAAGGACAAAAACAAACTCTCTCTGCCCTTTGAATAGGACCAGAGTAGTTCATAACCACAAATGCAGTGAACATTAAGAAGCATGCTACCTCCTTACATGCTGTCATGTCACATGATGAGAATTGAGAAACCAAGATAATTCATAAACACTTCACTAAGGAGTAAGGGCTGAGAAAGTGCTTTAAGGACAGGATGAAGCATTGTACCTCCTTACTTGCAGTCATGTCATATGATGAGAAACAATATAAACAATTGCATAAACATGGCCAAAAGCTTACATTAATGCAATCATAATTTTATTTTCAACCCTACAGTTAAAGGGATAACCTTCCACACCTTATGTCCTCAACAATCTGAGCCCATACTTCAATGGGCAACAGGCTATTAGCATCACCTTTAGACTGCATGGAGGCCTTTGAATCTGATTGTATCCCATGAATTACAATATATTTCCCTTTTCGTACTCCTGCTTTTGTGTATTTTTCCTCCACATAATCCTTCAGCTTCCTTGAAAGTGATACTCTAAGCGGTGGCACGGATTGCCTCGGGACATTGCGAAATGGTTTTCCCAGCCAGTCAACCATCTGATGATACCTACACCAGCAAATTCATTGAAAGCAAATTACCAGTTAAAAACTGCCTCACAAATTTTGTTCAGTTAAAGCAATATTCTCATTACTCCCTCTAGTTCCTTTTATAAAGTTTGGTTCTTTTATAAAGCATTTGCTAGTTTCAAGGAGTATTAAATTTTTTCCATATATACTCATTTAATAAGAGTAGTGAGAGAGTGTAGAAATTGATACAATGTTGGAGTTTAGTCTAGTTAACAAGGGTAATATTAAAAATCACTTGAATTTTATGATAAATTTAATGCTTTTAATTGTTTTTATTAGTACATGTGGCCATTAGTCAGAAGTGACTTATATTTTGAGACTAGGGGAGAGTACAAGGCAAGTTGAAAGCATAAAAGCAAAACCAAATATCTCTGAAATCTTTGTGCTTCATACTATATACTCACATATTATAGCCTCCCTCTGAGAGATTTAGACGATCTGGCTTGAATGTTTCAGATAGAAGTAATCCTGCTCCTGCAGCATTCACATTTGGGTACACATAGCTAACTCTATCTCTAGCTGTTGTCATAAACAAAAATGCAGCATGGCCTAGGCCTGCTAATTTGGTGGATAAGACCATGTCATAGTACCTACCCTGTAGGCACAACAGAACAATGCATTACTTTTGAGAAACCTTACAAATATATGTAAGCTAGGGAACTTCCATATGTGATTCCAAGATTTTATGTCTTTCTGTGCATATTATTTGGAACTACTTTCCTTATCCACGAATGAGATAACATTGCTTCAGTTCATAATTTTTGCAGCCAGCGTGAATGAAGAAGATAGCTTTTGCAGAGTGCTTTTATTTGAGAAGTGTTTTGTTGCATAATACACCTCTGCTCAATAAAGCTTTAGCTCATCAGCAAGGAAATTCTCTTCTCAAATTGCTTTAATGGAATTTATTTTTCAAATCACAAAAATTTGGCTCTCAACATTGACATGTATTTTAGGTCAAACTCGCTTTTAGTAATCCCAAAGTGTATAAAGCAAATTTGGTTGATAATTAAAATTTGGCTGAAATTGTATCCAGCATTATGAAGTATATTTTCAGTCACACTATCTAAATTAATTTTTTGTACATCCAACATCCTAAAGCATTTTTTTTGGTAACACTTATTATCTTAAAATATTTTTTTGAGCAATTTCACCCTTAAAATATTTTTCTCAATAGCAATGAGTATCCTAAATTTATGATACTGCGTATTACTATAAAAATACTTTACAATGCTAATGCACTAAACAAAAGTTTAAAAAACTCGGTATTGCAAAAATACTTTATGGTACTAAATACACCAAAATTACTTTAGATCACCCAGCACTGCCCCTAAAAAAATACTTGGGCTGAAAGTAACTTCACCCATTGAAATTTTAGTGTACTAACATTTAAGATTTAGAAATGTGCCAACCTTGAGAAGTCCAATCATATCAGTGTATTCAGCAGGCTCAGGGAAATAATCATCAGGATCATACACATCTGCCCACCTCACATTCTTATTCAGCTCATAAGTCTGCTTCCCTCTTTCTGAAGCCAACACATCAATCTGAACACCAGGGTACCTATCCTTAAGCAACTGAATAGCTGGAAAAAACAACAGATTCTCATAAACACCACCAGAGACCACACAACAACACCTCCTCACATCTCCTCTCACTTTCAATGCCAAAGAAGCTATTTCCACAGAATACCCAGCAGGGAATTTCAAGAACCCGTATGGGTTATTCGGGTCATCGGGCGGCCTCGGATCCTCTTCTTGCTTCCCATCTGAAAACAAGGACCCGTACTCCATGTTCAGGTCTTCTCCATCATCAAACGGGTCAAGCCAAGGGTTCTTCTTGGCATTTGTGTGAATGTTGTTTCGTCTGCTGCAGGAAATTTGGGGTTGGTGATCGAATGAGCTGAGGAATGGAAGTTGGGTTAAGTGAATGGAAGGAATTGAAGGCGGGTTTGTGAGGAGAGGTGAGAAAGATTTTGCATTTGGTAGTAGTAAATAAGTGGCCGCCATTGATGAGCTACGAAAAAAAGGTGTACGTTGTTATGCTCTCCTGGTTTTTTTCGTTAGTGAGAGTTGAATTGAAGAAGTGCCTTTTGGAATTTCAGTTGAGTGGACAACAGATGGATAATGTGGATCATGAAGTTTTTTTCGCCTGTGAGACGGGAGCGTCACGTTATCTGCCCAGCCCGTTAACTCAATTGGTGAAATGAGTGCTCCTTTGTACTTACCACATAACACATATTTATTTTATTTTATTAAAAATTTACTTAAATTAATTAACATGAGATATACTTTTTAAAATATTCTAGTTATCTTTTTTAATTCTCTTATTCTCTCTCCTCCTTAATTATTATTAATGAAACATCAATAGAAATAAATAATATAAAGATTGACAAATTTAAAAATTATGTCTTATATTTATGAGCAATATCAACTCTCTAAATATGTCCTAGATTAAAGACATGAGGGAGTATTTTTTTTCTTTTAAATAAAATAGTTGACTTTTTTTTGTCTTTGGGATTGTAGTTTGGTTTCAGAAAGACTCCAATATAGAAGTTAATTAAATTAGCAAAAAGTTTGGCCATATTCTATGAGAATATTGGTAAATTTTATTATCAAATAGAAATTTAGAATCTAGTTGTTGAGTAATATGTGAGTTAATTTATAAGTATTGGTTAGGTTAGAACATTTAAAACCAAGTAAGACAAGTAAAGATTCAAATATGATTTATGGTTTTTTTTTTTGGGTTCAAAATCTATGGTTCGTATCAATCTTATAAGAAAGTCATACTTCTCACCTTCAAGCCTTCCTACACTAGATGTTATCTTTTATATACACCTTGTATTTTCATGATATGGAAGCGCTTCATACTCCCATCTACTGCTGTCCACTCTCCCAAATTGCGTCTTTTATGTGCAAACAGTGCAGTTGATCCTCTTTGTTTTTTTTTTTTTAAAAAAAAGTTTTAAAGTAGTGGAGGATACTGAAAAAATACTTCAAAAAACTAAACGGTACTGAAAAAAATACTTTAAGATCTTAAAAAAATAATTCACTGTACTGACTGCTACAAAAAATATATTTTAGGATATAAACTGGTACTGAAAAAATATTTCATGATCTTAAAAAATTATATTAAGATCCTTAAAAAATATTTTAAGATACTGACTGATTAATTTGTACAATCATGACGTATTTTTTAGTACCTGTTAGTATTCTAAAATATCTTTTTAGTATCAGTCAATACCTTAAAATAATTTTTCAGCGTCATAAAATAATTTTTCAAGATCATGAATTATTTTTCTTAGTATCAGTCAATATTTTCAAATATATTTTTAGTACCAGCCAGTACCCTGAATTATTTTTTAAAGCTCGTGAAGTATTTTTCAGTACTGTTCAATATCTTTCAGTACCCTCCACTACCTTGAAACTTCTTATATATATATATATATATATATATATATATATATATATATATATATAAAGTGGATGGTAGTGAATGGGAGCAGGAAGTGGACTAAAGCCCCTTCCTCATGACATATGCTATATGTATGTATTTATTTTCCCATTAAACTTTCCAAAATACTTCAATTGATTATTGGTATACAATATATGTGTGTATTTAAATTAGCTTTTAAAAAATAGTTTTTATAACTTACAGAATAAATATGTGAGAAGAGTTATATTTTGACTTGTAGAAAATGCATTTTAAAACCATGGTTTCCAAAGTTACTATCTAAATATCTTATTGTGTTTTAGTAATTTTCCATTAATCCCTTTGATAAATAAATCATTTTTATTATAGATGTTGCTGGCATAAATTAGAATTGGTTCTTAAAAATGCAATTCTCTAGTCACTCATTCTCACAATTTTAATATATGTTTTTGTAGGTTTTATTCTTCCCTAACACAATTTTGAATGTCCTTTTATTCTTCTCCCATTCATCAAGCATTTCTTGATATGTAAAATTTCACTCTCTAAATATACAAGTTAAATGAGAGGTTTACTTTAATCTAAATATAAGACTTAATTTATATCTCTCAAATTTATAATTTTCCTCCAAATCATCATGTATAATTGGTAATACATAGTAAGGGAATTTCCATCTAAATATGACTTTTTGGATCCATTATGACAAATAGGTGAAGTTTTATAATTTCTTTTACGGATAAAAATTGTTTAGTTTAAGGAGTATTGATCACCTGAAAGTCTTTTAGTCTCATTTTTTTCCTTAAAAATTAACAAAACAGAGCAATTTTATTCTAAAAGTTTTTTTTAGTATTAATTTTGCCTCAAAATTTTTTTTACAAGCAATTGTACTCCTATAAGTTTAAAAATTAGAGTAATAATTTAACAGTCAATGTTAACGGAAAAGGTAAAATTGCTATTTTTGTAAATTTCTAAGATAAAAATGAAATTAAAAAAATTCTGGGTGACTTGTACTTCTTAAGTTAAACTTTTTCATCACAAAAATGATATTTATTTTAAAAAAAATAAAAGAAATATGTGTTGAGCCTGGAGGGAAATTGTAACGTTATGTCGTTATCGACTTGAGGACGAAGCTCTCAAGCGACGACAACTATAGCGCCGTTTCACTTTAACAAAAGAGAAAAGGGCAAATAACGGCGATAACATTCCATCACTTTCTGGCCGGACAAATTTGTCCTTTTAGTCAGGGGCTGTTTCCTACGTGGCGAGCTATAAATGGTGAATCTTAACCTTTACTTTCTCCCTCTACAGCTGCGTCTCTCTCCTCTCACAGTCCAACTTTGATTCGATGTTTTCTCCACCCAGCTTCACCATCAGAATTTTCCTTCAAAGTGTCCAAAAAAAAAAAAAAAAATCGCTTCAGTAACTTTCTTTACTCTTTCTCATTTGTTCTCAAGGGAACCATTTTCGTTGCCCAAAATTTAAAGTTCATAACTTTTTCGGCCGCAAAATTTTGAAAAAAAAGTTTGTTTTCTGTAATGCATTTGAAAGTTGAAACTCTCCTCTCCGTTAGGGTTTTGCGTCATTGAAGCCGCGCATTAAATTCCCAGTCGTCAACTTCATAAACCGGAAATAGCTCAGAGTAGTGTCTCTTTTGGCCATATGTTTTTTCAATTTTTTGTGTGCAGCCTGGAATTTGAACTTCATATTCAGCATTGACTTGTAAATTTCCGCAAGAGAGAATTTCTCGCCATGTCGGGCCCACCCAGAGTTCGATCCATGAATGTTGCTGATTCCGACTCACGGCCTGTGCTTGTTCCCGCCGGCAATAAAGCTCGGACCAACGATGGCCGGAAACCAGCTTCGAAACCTGTCAAGAAACCAGAACAGACGATTCAAGAGCCTGAAACCAAGGAGAAGAAGCCAGCTGTGAATTCAAATCCGCAATGCGTTTCGGTACCAACGATTTTGAAACGGCAGGATCATCATCAAACCGTACTCAGTTTGTCAATGAACGCTTCCTGCTCATCTGATGCGTCGTCAACGGATTCTTCAACTCCCAGTCGGGCATCGTCAAGTGGGAAGGTGGTTCGGCGTGCAAGTGAGCCATTGAAGAAGAAGAACTCTGGTCCGAAGTCGGAGAGGCGTGGAAAGGTTGGAACAGATAATGTGGCTGTTCCTGATACTGTACTGGCAGATTCAATTGATAGTTTGGAGGGCAAGAAAAGGTGTGCTTGGGTTACACCTAATACAGGTATCTTGGTTCCTTGGCATTTATTCAAAGTATTGTGGTTTCCTTTCTTTTGGCCAACAAAAGAATCAAACTGTTGATATGATTTGTTTGAGGCTTCATTGTGATTTTGGGTACTTTAGAGTTGGGAATGAGTGCCAATGACACTTCTCTTTCTTGTGAAAAAAGAATTATGACAATTAGGGTCCTAAGTGTTAGACATGATTGTAAAGCTGCGATTGATCACAACAGAGAAAATGAGAAATTTTACTAAAGGCAAGAATGATTTTTCATTCTCACTTCCACGTCTTTTTATCCTGCGAGCTTCCCAATAAACCATGGTTAGTATTTCAACTAGTCATTGGGCATGTAAAGGATATGGATTGTTGGCCCTTTTACATAACATGACTCATCTTCACATTGCCATATCAGCTTGGTTTCACGACATCCTATTCAGAACAGTCGCAAAGCTCTATTCTGAATCTGGTAACTTTCAGGTCTAACGTAACATCAGTAATCAAATATTAACAATATTGCCTCTAACTAGTATATCAATGTCATTCACTAACTGTGGTCACTATGTTATGGTGCACTTTCTGCTGTTCTTCCCAATTTAAGATCAAGAGGTGCATTTTCAAGATCTTGTATGCTCTGATTGATAATGAATTATGGATATTATTCCTGAGTCTACATCAGAATTCAATTTAAGCAACGAGTTTTGATGATCTGAATGGAGAGATCCCTGTAGTTAGTTCTTGATTATTTATAGAAGGGCCTGCTATGTCTTGGATACTGGTTCAAATTGTGTTTGCTCGCTGTATCCTTGAAGATTTAACATTTTTCCTTTTGTCTCGGTATTTTTTCAGATTAAGTGAAATATAGACGTCAACATGGAAACTCTAAGATGTCACATCATTTTCTTGATATCAGAATTATCATACCTTGTTTATCCATCTCTCAGTATAAGATCAATTTTAGCAGTCTGTCCCTGAAGTTGTATGTGCTGCCACTTTTAAGATTGCTTGGGGCAATGAACTGTGCCCTTGAAGGTTGATTTTTGTTTATAGAAGCCATTGGTGTCCTCTTTTCTCGTTTATAGACAACTAGGATGATTTCTCATTTACAACAATTTTTTTCTAATGATATGGGAAAGCATGTTATTCAGATGGTTGTCATTTCATAAAGCACTTATGCAGCTATTCCTTGGTTTTCATGCAATAAATTCCAACATTTGTAAGCCTTGAGTAGGAGGATGAATAGAAGTGATAAGGACGAAGTTGGAAAGCTGCAAAAATTAGTTGTAGTGTGATGGACTTAATTATTAAGGGAAGTACTGTTAACATATGTTTATATCACATTGATCTTATCATCCATACTCAGAGAACATGCTAACCTCTAGGGTCATAATACCTCATTGATATTGAGTAATTAACCTTATATTCCCTTTTTTCTGAGGTTAATTTGGCTGCATTT
This sequence comes from Acacia confusa, assembly GCA_037074495.1. Lineage (NCBI taxonomy): Eukaryota > Viridiplantae > Streptophyta > Magnoliopsida > Fabales > Fabaceae > Acacia > Acacia confusa. Next base: position 27,140,152 of record CM073510.1, read on the forward strand.
TTTGCCCTTAATAGAATAACTAAATATCTGATTTCTTAATTGGGAGCTCGCTATATAACGTTGTGGTCACAGATTCCCTGTACTTCTTTGATTGCTTATTTGCTTTACTTTTTGTCAGAACCAAATTATGTTGCTTTCCATGATCAAGAGTGGGGAGTTCCTGTCCATGATGACAAGTATGTGTGGTTTATTCCAGTGTTTGTGCAATCTTTATGCCTTCAGCTTTGTGGTTCAAGCAGAGTCTCAAAGATTCTTTGACTTCATGCAGGAAACTGTTCGAGATACTCAGCCTCTCTGGAGCTTTGGCTGAACTCACATGGCCCACCATCCTTGGCAAACGGCACTTATTTCGGTATGAATGTCATTTGATGAGATATTATGTAGAAAAATTATTACAGACATATTACATTTTATATTAAATTACAAGACATTACTCATCAAATAATAGTTTTGCTCCAATTGGCTTTTTAGTTATTAGATAGCTTCTATGCGGAAAATGCATTTTAAAATTTGGGGTTTAAACTGGATTAATATTTTTGTCACATATGAATGTCTGATCACAGTGAAGTCTTTTTGGAATTCAATCCAAGTGCCGTTTCTCAAATGAATGAGAAAAAGATAACTGCACCAGGAAGCCCTGCCACATCTTTGCTCTCAGAACTCAGATTACGAGCCATAGTTGAAAATGCACGTCAGATATGTAAGGTAACTGCTTTCATTTATTATCCCTAAGCCTACGTTGTTTTTAACTGAAGTAGAGAAAAAAATTAACCTTAGATTTCAAACTTCTCTGTTAGCTAACAAGAAGATGAAACATGAGGAAAACTTGTTCCGTGACCCACTGATGAATCATAAATGTGAGACCAACTTTTCTTAGGGTGATTAGTTTGCCATTATGCCATGCAGGTGATTGAAGAGTTTGGATCCTTTGACACGTTCATCTGGAACTTTGTGAACCATAAGCCGATAGTCAGTCAATTCCGATTCCCACGGCAGGTACCAGTCAAATCTCCCAAGGCAGAATTCATAAGCAAAGACCTTGTGAAGAGAGGGTTCAGGAGTGTAGGACCAACAGTCATCTACACGTTCATGCAAGTGGCTGGCCTAACAAATGACCACCTTATCACTTGCTTCAGATTCAAAGAATGTACAGCCACTGCTGAAGAAGAAGCGGCACTAAAAGGCGGCTGCCTCATCTTATCTAAAGTCAATGACAAAAAAACTGAGGATACCACGGAGGTAGGTTTGTTGCTTGCTGTAGATAAATTGAGCTTCAAGGCCAACTAGAATGACTGAAAATGAAAGGCCTTGGTTTAGTTGACGGTGTTGACCAGGCTTTGCTAGTGGCGAAGGAGTGTACAAATCCATACAAAAAAATAGCTAGCTAGAAAGAACTTTGTATCTAAAAAGCTCAATGACTCTGGCAATTCAAGTTCTTGTGTATTAAAAAAGTTACTGAAATGGATTACTCATTCTCCTTTGTCTATTCTCTATTTTTTTAACCTTCCTTTGCATTATTTAATCTTGTTTTCTTGTGCTGATGGCCATGCTAGTTTGGATTTTCTCTAGTGCCATCCTTTCCACTACAATTCCATACTAGTTGAGTAAAAGTTTTTAACAAGTATTATTCCACTAAGTGGAATTGGTTATTTAAATTATACGACGTCATTAAACTTTATTAATAACTAAATTTTTGGATAGATTATTAACTAAAATGTCATAGTCAGTAACTTCATTGACTATTCTTTCTAGTCTTCATATACCTCTTTCCAAAATATTTAGTGTGGGTTAGCATTATAAAAGTCGAGATAAAACTCTTATCACACACTTACTTTGTAAATTGTAAACCATATTGAAAAGGTAGCACTTACCTTGTAAATTGTAAACCATATTGAAAAGGTAGCTTCTACTGCTAACCAAAATGGATACTTAATACTATTTGATCTACCCTCTCCACGTGTGCATACAATGGCTTTCTTGTATATGTGTCCAAACCAATTTAAAGAATTTCTACCATTTTCTACTCGAATAATTTTCTTAATCTTGGTTAATAGGTCTTATAAAAAAAATACCAAGAAGTGTTGAAGATCAAATTTTTATGGTGTGCTTTTGAAAAATTATCCCGTCTAAATCGTCAAATTAATTTGACAGTTCAGTAATACAGTGGATTGTTGATTTTAGTGGAAAGAAACAGTTGGCTGTAGGTGGATAACTCAAACAATACCAGTTGATGGTTTTTAATGACATGTCAGCATTCCCAACCTAATCGGTGATCTTGAAAATACAGAACAGTCTCCGTTTTCGGTGCTTCATATATTCTATTCATTACCTAATCTAAGCAGAAATTGCAGAAATTTGACCAATGTGATCCATGTGAAATGGTTGGTACTTTGTTTACAGCAAACCTAACATCAGTAATATTTTTACAAAAAACGGCATAGCAGACAAGGTGATGCAATTGCTCAATTAAGAAGGAAACCCCACTTTAACTAATTTCAATTTTTTTTTTCAAGAACTGTAAAATAATTCATCATAGATTATGCTTAAGAAGAGTCATAAAGGTTTGTGTTTAGTTAATATTTGCTCAAAACATTGAAGCCAGTAAGGCGGAAAACCTTAAATGGATGAAACTAAATATAGTTTTCGTTTTAGCAGATAAGGATTCGAGTATATCCTCACTAAAGAGGGAGTTCAAATTTCATTACCAAAATGACATGTCTTTAGTGAATAATCTATGATCTCTGTTAATATAATGTTCTTAGACGTTAAACCTACTCTGACCAACAGTTTCATTAGGTTTGACCGTTTGACTCTGCTCAAAATATCAATCTTTGGATTGAAAGTTTTAGATCCTTATTACCATGCTTCAGAACTTGCTATCCAACATAAAGTGATGTTGTTAGAACTTGAAATTTTGTTGGCCAAAAATTTATGACCATGTAAAGAGAAGGTGAATTGATTATGGCAGAATTAAGCAGTAACAAGGTCAGCCTCACACTAGGAAAAAGAAAAGCTCTTCATTTTTGGATAATTTTTTGTAACACCAAATAAATGGGGCATCTTTGTTTGATTTCTCTACAGAAGCAGAATATCAGAAATGGCTGAACTGAGTTGCTTTAGCTCAAGTTTAATCACAGCCAACTAGCTATCCTGAGTGAAAAGAATCAAATCTGAGGCATATCTCCCAATTTTTCTCTGCTATATTTACATGCAGAACCCTAATCTGAAAGTATAAAAACTAAATCCAATTCTGGATTTCTTGATGATGACAATAATCTACACTACTTAAGCTAACCTCTAAACTACACTTAAACTTGTACTGTCTAATTCTTGTGCAACATTTTTCCTGAAATGCCTGCTAAAAGTGCTGATCTGAAATTTGGATCCTTGGTTAAGGAAGTAGCCATCTGTTCCACCCAAACCTGAGGGACTTCAGAAGAATCTAGCTTTGGAAGTGAGTTCATAGATTCATTGAAGGACTTTGACCGTTTCATGTCAACTGTAACTTTTGGAGGAGAAGGTCTTCGAGAAGATGATGAGCCTTGTACTAAGCCTCTGCTTGAACCTGATGCTGAAGCCTCCATATGTGAAGGTGGTTCATGATTATGCTCTCCTTCATAAGTTGCCACCACTATTGATTGATCATCCGCACTTCTTTGAACCTGATTAACCAAACAAAGACACAAAAACTTGGCATAAATACTTTTTTCCTTTTATGATAAGTTCATCATTGGTACTTGAATTATGATTTAATTACCTTCTTTTTGACAGGGCATGAGGGAGCAAAAGAGCATTTGAAGTAAGCTCTTGGACAAGGGTTGTCTCTGGTCACCTTTTGGCCATATTTCCTCCACTGATATCCATCTCTCACAATCTGTAAACAGAAACAAAGATAGATATTTAGCCATGTTATTGAAGAATCCAAATACAAGTGTTAATGAAAAATTAATTAGTCTTGTGTTTTTTTTTTTTTTGGCTTACAAGGGTGGTATCAGATGCTGGTGTTCTGACATAAACTTTGGAGATTTTTGCTTTGATGATCTCTTGCCTTGGTTTCTTGCTTGATTCTTCTTCATCAGCTGAGCTGCTCTCAGAATTGTTACTGTTGTTTCCATAAACCCCCACTGGATTGCTATTGTTATTATTGCTGCTTTGATCAGACTTCCTCTTCTTTGGAGGGCTCATCTCCTTTTCTGAACTATTATTGTTATTGTTCTTTCTTATATATTCAGACAAATGGTTCCTCAAAGTATTGTAATTCTCACACATCTCTGTCAGCATTTCAGTCAGCTTCTTGTTTTCGGCACTCACCCTCTTCAACTCCTCCTCCAGATCACCACTCCTCTGAAAAAAATCATTAAGCTCTTTAATCAGAAACAAATCACATATACACAATGATGAACTAATTAATCAACCAAAGATCAGTACCCAGAAGGAAAAAACACAGCTTGGTGCTGAAACAACTAACCTCTTGTCTTGAAGGAGATGACTTCAACTCTAATGCAAAAAATTTGCTTTCCACTTCCTTTTTCTGAAAAACACACAGAAAAGATTTCCCAGGTCAGCTTCTATATCTGGGCATGAAAACAAAAGAAGATATTTTTCTTTTTACTTACAGAAGTCTCTTCAGTGACTCTGGAACTAGGATTAAGGTTGAGGTCCAAGGAAGTATTGATCCATGATGGATAATCCATAGCAGCCGAAAAAGTCAAAACAAAAGACCTTGTCGCAACAAAAACCCAGAAGATATAAGCTCAAAGGCCAAAACTCTCTGCGGTTCTGTGAGTGAAGAAGGAAGGTCAAGTTGAAGAAGGATACTGAGAGGAAACGTAAGAGAGAAATGGAATCCCAATTGGGGAAGATTGCTGGCACATGGACAAATGAGGCAAGCCTGGTCTTTATTTATAGCGTTGTTGGATAAGAAGAAACGTGTAGAATTATTTGTATTTTAAAAAAGGAAAACAAGTGGAGGTTGCATGAATCTAATTTGTTAAAGAAAGAGGGGGAAAAAAAAAAAGAATATTCTTTTGATGTAGGCACGTCGGTGTGAGTTTCTCAGTACTGGAGAGAGAATATGGAAGAGAATAGAAATTCAAAAGTCAAGCACGCCTTTCAAATTCAAAAGACTGTTCAACATAAAACAGTGGTAAAAACTAGAAAGTAAAAACTCGTGGGTCCACCTGGTTTGACGTGTTTTAAGACTGTATGTACAGAATCTACGTATGTACCACTGGCTAGTATAATATACAATTCTGGGCAAAAACAAAAAAACCAAAAACAGTATAACATATAACAACCCATTTATACATGGCTACCTACTGATTATCATCAGATTATGGTTATTATTAAATGTACTTTGATTAATTTTCTAAGATTATATAAAATCTTACTGAACTTTATGTTACGTCATATGTAAAATTGTAAATGCTGCTAATTTTTCTAATCTTTGAAACTTCATAATAAACTCATGGCAAAAAAAAAAAAAAACTTTATAATAAACTAATGTAAAAAAAAACCGTTATGAACTTATGATAAACCTTCCTAATAATCTTTTATATTTATACCCATACCATCCCTATTATTAGTTTTATTCATTATTTATTTACAAGTAATTCAATTTGGGCTGATTTAGATTGTCTAGATCTAGAATTATTTTTTAACTTTTATTTAAAAAAATTAGTTTATTGTGTATAAAATATTAAATAATAATAATAATAATAATAATCTCTTAGTTGTCAATTTTTTCAAGTATGATTTTTATTTTAAAAGTTAAAAATTTTAAATATAAACTGTTACAACTATGTCTGAATTGTATATGTCTCATTTTGGAAGAAGATCTTCTTTTCATTTTTTTTTCTCATTTTTTCTCATTAGTTCATCTGAGCCATTGATTGAGAAGAAGAGATAGATGATACAATTTTTTTTTTATTAATTGGACGGATATAATTTAGAGATTATGAAAAATAATGAGAAAATGATTATGAAAGAAACTCAATTCGTTTCAACTTAGTGATGAGCATTATGGTACACCTCATAGCAATGAGCCCCCAAACTAGTTCCCTTTAAAGTTTAAGGAATTTTATTTGCATATAATTAGGATATATGAGAAATAAAAATGCAAAAGATTATTACAAAGATGTAATGATTGACATATATATACAATGGAAAAAAAAAATAGCTAAAAATTTCAGACAAAAACTATCCATTTCTTATATTAAATACCACCCTTATAAAAAATAATTAATATTCTATATATTAAAAAAAAGACGGGGAAGGAGTACATTTCAAAAGTTAACGAGGTTAATTGCGTTCGAAGTTTAAAGAAGTTTTTGTATAATTGAGCCTTTGAATAAAAAAATAATAATATAATTGAGCCTAATTAATTTAATGATTAATCAAGGAAAATAATAATAATTAAAGCAGAGTTATTATCTTGAAAACTCAAACTTTTATGTTGACCAAGAAGGCAACTTGATTGGTCCTGGTCTTAGCCAGGTTACGATCATATTAAATGTGTCTCTGTGTGGTGGGCCCAATTTGTTTCAACATCGTCACCGCTACAATTTCAAACATTTTTCACGTTGCATGTTATTTGTTTTTATTCTATTTTTCTACGCGCTTCACACACACACTACTCTTTCTTTGGACTATTTCGTCATTATATATTCTCTCTCTAACTTTTATTATAAAATATAAACTAACAATTTTTACACACTAATAAAAATTATTAAAATTATCTTAAAATATAAATAATTTTTAATATTACCCCTACTAATTGTATTAAACTTTAATATCATATATTAATTATTACTCTCATATACTATCTTTTTTAATTATAGGCATACGTAAAAAACCAATTAAAGTATTATATAAAAATAATTAAATACACTTATTAGTTAATATTTTATAATAAAAATTAAAGGAGGAGGGAATGTGTGTTTGTGTAAAATGAATATATATACTTGATGCTCATATTTCAAAGTCTTATATGTAGTCATGTGCTTTGAGAAGTTTTTTCTCCCCAACTTATCGACTAAATAAAATGTATCAATGTCTTTCTAATTTGGATTTCATCAAGTCAAAACGATGAAATTTTTTGGTCATATATATTTTTCTATCATTAGTAATATTACAAAATTTACCGAATTAATTAGTTAATTAGGTTTACGTTGACCTTTAAATTCTCAAGATCAAAGTGTATTAACTACTTTTTTCATCGGTTTGACGATGACATAGTTTGTTGGAGTGATTTTGAAGTGTTTTTGGTTTCCAATCAAATCACATGTGGATGTTTTATTTATGCATACAAATACATTAAATATATAAGATTAAGTAAATAAAAATTTTAATAGTAAGATTACTTAAAAATATTAATAGTATTTTTATAACTATATAGTAATATTTATTGGTATATTTATAAACGAATAGTTGACCTACACATTTATACGTGAATGCAGGTCAAAAGAAAGGTTTGTTCCAATGAAAGGCATATCTCTTGCCATAAGTCAAAAGCCAATTTTCCTTTTTGAAATAAAATAAAATAAAATTGAGGCCTTTGAATGTTTCTATTTTTTCCTCCTGCTCCGATGTAAATTAGAAGAAGATTCGTCTCTGGTTATTATTATATGGTGGAGGATATGGATTACCTTATTAAAAATAATAATAAAAACATGCAGTGTACTATGTTTAACCCTGCCAATAAAATAATTAACTTTCAGAGATTAGTTAACAAATAATAAAAAAGAAAAGGGATGGTCAAGAATTGATGCATGCACATGGTGGATCTGAGTCATTATTTTTTGGGCGGTGATCGAGGTAATTTTAAAATAATTGTATGGAGACTTATATATCTCTTACGGTAATACCTAGGCATCAATACTCTCTATGTATGACCTTTCTATCTGAATAAGACTTTAACATCAACGTAGGCCACCTTGGAAAAATAATTAGAATGAATGAGTTGACGGTGCTATTAGTTTAATATGATGATTAAAGAAAATGATAAATATTTTCTCCGGTCCTTAATATATGAGTCATTTGAATTTTTTTAGAGAAATTAAGAAAGCTAAATAAATTATTTAATCATTTTATATATTGCGCATCATTATATTAAATATAAATTTATAAATCAAACAAATTAATTAGGAGAAAAACAATAAAAACAAATACTTTAATGTAACTTAATTAGTTTCATTAATCTCTAAAAAGAAGTCAATAAGTCAATTGGTTGGAGGTAGTTGTAATTTTTCCTTTTTCATTGCTACTAATCAATAATGAGAAGTGACCAACAAATTTTTGGTTGATGTGGTAAACGACATTATCCTGTAAGAAAAAGAAACAAATTTCAATTTAGAAAGTGTACTGTTCTAGACCTCGAAAGGAAAAACCTTAATAAAAAATGATGATGATGATGATGAGAAGTGCAGAGATCTATAAGTCTATAAATGGACCAAGTTATGTTACACACCTTTTATTTTTTAAGACCGCAAATTAAATATATGAAATTATTATCCTTCTTTGTAAAACCAAATGTGTGAAGACTAAATAGCCCTCATGTCAAATAATAGAAGTAGTGGTTGTAAATTCTGAAGCACAAGTATGAAACACTAAAAGTAGAAGCTGTAAACCTGTAATTAACTAGGTTGAGTCTAGCAGAAAAAGCTACTTTATGATTAGAAATATTGTTATAATGGTCACATAATTGATTTTAATTCAAGATTAATGTCAAAAACCCTACTCATATCTACACTTTCTTAATAGTCACAAAATATGATTGAAAAAATGGGAACAAAGAAGAGAGGGATTAATGAGAGAAAATGAATGAGGATGGAAAGTTAGAGTAAATTAAAAAAAGAGGAGAGAAGAAGAAGAAGGAGTGAGAAATGAGAGGTGGTCAAATTCATTGAATAAAGACGCTCAACTCTCAAGTTGGGAGGCGGCGTGCGTACGTTCCCATTGAATAAGCCATTCATGAACTTGTTTCCTATTTTCCAGTCAATCTCAGCACCTCTCTCATTCATTATCCACTTCAATTATTCTAATTAATCAATCACGTGCCTTTGAATTTTACTGCTACTACAATACTTTTTACTTGATTAATTACTACTTTACTTCTTTAATATATAATTTCCACCCTCCTCCTTAATTCAGAGTTTCATGTACAAACCCTATATTTTTAATTACTCCTTAATTAGTTCTTCATGTAATTATGTTTTCATCCCTCTATTTTTTAACATAATATATTGTAACCATTACCAGCAACAAAATCTCTTATTTTTAAAAAAAAAAAAACTTGAAAAAATTAATTTCAAAGTTTACCAATTTAATATTGTAAAAAATTTCGACAACAGCCAGGTCTCAATTCTTATGTATAATATAATATATTATCAATCATACATATAACACACACACACACACACAAAAGTTTATATATATATATATATAAGTTTTGAATTATTTTATTGTGATAATCTTTAATAAGATTAATAATAATGCGTGACATTCTTTGCAACTATAGGTAAGAATAGTGCCAAAAATAGGGAAACTAGGTGTCAAAACAAAAAACAAAAAAAGTTAACTTAGTTGTTGAGGGTGGGTGAAATGTGAGTACAGGTTAAGGTTTAGAATCCTCTCAATATATCCAAAAACAAAAAAAGTTTATACAAGTTAAGAACATTTCAGAACTCAGGTTATGAAATTTTCTATATCTCGAAGAATATATAAATAATTATGACACACACACACACACACACATATGATTACTTTACATACATAATTGGTTTAATATTATTTAATAAATATGTCTATTATTATTTAAAAATGTGAGTATAAATCTTATTCATATTAAAAAATATCATGGGATTGAACCTAATTAAAATAAAATAAAAATAAGGGCATTTATTCTTTTCTGTGTGAGTGGGGTGGCTCATCAGGTGCTTGACTTCAAATCTGGCTGAATTTAGTTGGTCCTCTCTATCTTTGTTTGTTTTCTAACACAAAGAAAGGTTTTAATATATATTATTAAATGTATCTGTACGAGTGTGTATTATATGCACATGCATATGTCTCCGTCGAAGATAAGATACACTTAAACAATGCAAATTTCAAGCACTTTTGAACAATAATTTTCTTATATACGTACTATTTTTTTTAACAATTTTTCTTTTTTTTGTTGATAATAAAAATTAATTTCATTCCAAATGTGCAGGGTAAAGAATAAATTTGTTTTAACAAGATTTGTTCTATATATTAGCACAACTCTTCTATGTGGGATTTGACATGATTTTAAATTGGCTATCGAGCACCTAGCATAATCCTTCTTGTTTATCTTGAGATTTATTATAAAATATAGGCAGAATTAAATCTAAGAATTTAATTAGGAATACATCATATGTTAAGATTTGCATAAACATTTAAAATTTAACTACCATCCACTTGCTTAAAACTAAATTCTCAATTAGCACTCAAGCGCTATGTAATTTAACCCATAATAGCCTCCATGCACTATTTAACATTTATTGTCAACCTAAAATTAATTTATACGATTTGATTGGTTGGAGTACCGTGGGATCTCAAGTATATATTTCAAAGCTTGGATCCAAGACATACTCAGAAGATTTAACCCTAATGCACTCAATAAAATATAATTATTTATAAAAATTGGATTTTCAATGTGGAGTGAGTCACCTTCAGTCATCATTATTTTAATTATTCCCGGATGCCATTAACCATCTAGGCTAGCTCTAGCTATTCAAATTCAATTCTAATGAGTAAACCCTTCAATAAATAGTGTACTTTATTGGACTTAATCAAATTTATTTTGAAGAACGCATTATATTAATTACTTGACTTCAACTATATGTATATAATAAATTTTAATTATTAAGAAACCAGTTATCGTACATTATACAGATATCAATTGCAGATCAGAACGCCATGCGATTTTTATTAATATTATTCATAAGAGTTATAGTTCATTATTCAATAATTTATAATATACATACTAAAATTTAATAATAATTATCTAAAATATCCTCAGATTAAATTGTTATGTGTAATAAAAAATGAAATAAAATATTTCTCCTCTGACCCTTAATGTAATACATAATTCACTAATTTGGTTAAATTAAGAAAGTTAATTTAGTTAACATAACATTTTTTTCCTAAAACACCCTAATCATTTTCTTTAATTTCCTTCCTATCTTTCATATTTAATTATTGTTGAGGCTTTAAGGGAATGTCAATAGGGCTAATTTGACAACAGATTGATAAATATGTAAAATATGTTTACATTTAGGACCACACTAACTTTCAAATTAGGCCCTTTATTAAAGATTTGAAAAACATAACGCATGAGTTTCAAACGATCCTAATTATTTAGTGAAAATAAAATGATATAAAATTAATTACGTTATATATTAAAATTTAACGGACGCACTAAAATTTAACACAATAAATTAAAATGGAGATGGTAGTGAATTAACAAATGATGGGTTGTTGCGTGCGTGTGAATTAACCTTTGAATATAATCATGCATGACGTTATGCCGCTTTTTATTTATTTATTTATTTATCACTTAATTTTTGGACTGAAAACATGCACGACGCCTAACTGATCCTAAACATCATTATTTTTCCATTAATTAGATTTGATAACTTTGACTGTAAGCAAAAGAAAAGGGAAAAGAATGTGATATCTATTATTGTGTGGGGATGTCAATTGAATTTAGTTTGGTTCGGTTGTGAACCAAAATCAAACTGAATCCGACCAACAATTGTGAACATGTGAATATATTCAATTTATCATGTTTTGTTTACCTTTGATTGATTCAATTCATGTTAATTGTGTATTACTTTTTTTTTTTTTTTTGTGAAAGGAAAAGAGTTTTTGCAATTTAATGATATTTTAAATTTTATTTTCCCCCCATTTTTAAAAGTCAAAACTCTAATATCCTCATCATATCAGCTAATGTTTTAAAACTCGGATCGGATATTAAAGAGGGATGATCAAACTGGTCAGCGGGTCTCGATTTTCAAGGTTTAATAGATTATTTGATTGTTTGTTTTACATCAGCAGTAACTGATTAAAAACTTGCATGAAATGAATTCATAATAAGTTTAATGGTTAACATAAGAACACCTCAGATCAATATACCAAGTTTTTAATAAAATGATGACACCATATGACTATAAATTATATGAAAATATATTTAGCTTTTTTAAGAGCTACGTGAATTCTTAAAAACTCTATTGGAAGAGCTACATTCCCCACTAGGCCTGATAAATGATAATACTTATTAAGTTCCAGTCAAATAGTCATATAAAAAAAATCTTAATCCCGTTCATCTCAATTATGAAAATGGTTTTATAGTACAAATTGATGTTGTGGATCTGATTCGATTATGCTCTAATCATTGCCATTAGCATCCTAACAAGTATGTATGGAAATGCATCCTCTACCTACTAATTATTTTATAAAATAAAAAAAGATAAATTTAAAAAAAAAAAAAGAAAAAGACAAATGAGCCGAAGAAGGTACAGTAGAATTAAGAAGGCCATAAGAGATGACTCGAAGTGTCTTGAAGATGAGAAGTGGCCTTCTATGACAACTTTCAGCCACGCGCGTGCAACACGTTCTCTTGTTCTTGTCCCAGTGGCTGAAGCTGTGAACTGTTCTTTCATCATGCATGACGTATTATTTGCCCTTTATTGCAAGTTTGCAACTACCAATTTTCATTTTTTTTTTTTAAAAAAAGGAATTCTCGCTTGGTCTTTAATTCATTTCATTCAAAATTTCTTCAATATTAAACTATTTTCCTTTCTAAATTAAAGGCGCTTTTTTACCCATAAAAAATTTGGTTTTTACCATGTATATGGTGGGTAAAATTAAAAGAAGTTTTTTTTTGTTATTTTATTATCAATTTTTTATTCATTACTTTTATTCGATGATCATGTTAAGATGTTGTGTGCATGTGTGTGTGGGGTAATATCTTATAATACAAATTGGAATCCATTGGGGTCAACCTGTTCAACTTTAAAGCTATGTGTTTTCAATAGTCTTTATTTTTTTTCACTCAAGAAATTAATTTTTTTAACTCTGGTTTTAACCATATAATTAAAGGCTACAATAAATATCCAAATCTTGACGGGAACTATGCACGCACCACACCAATTGAATCTGAGGCAGGGTATGGGGAACTTAATTATCAGTCCAAATATTGAAATTTATATAAAACATATATAATTAACTAACTGGCCGATTTGATATAAAAAATATAGAAAATATAAGAGAGATTTGTGATCAAGAAAAATGAACAAGAGAGAATTCAGAGGAGAAAGTAGATACTGATTCTCATTCACTTCATCATTCTTACAAACATACCCATTATTCATATAAGTCATAAGCGCTTAGATTATATTCTATTACAAGAGTTACAACGTGAGGATAAATGTATACTAATATTTTCCGGTTATATATGGGTGTACTACCATGAAAAAATTCCTACAAAGTCATTCATGGTTGTAGGTTATATCTAGTTTGAAGTGTAGAATCTTAAGAGGTTAAGGTGCATAAGCACTTTGAAATATATCTTCTTATATTCGTTCAATACTTTAAAGTAATTTGTTTTGTATCCATCATTTTAAATTTTTTTTTTAATGTATTTAACACCCTAAAATATTTTAGACCCTAAAATATTTTTAGATACATTCTACATCCTAAAATATTTTTTTATGCATCCTGTGCACCAAATTGACAAAGCACAAAAATTACTTTAGAGTATTGGACGTATCTAAAAAAAATATTTCAATATATTGGATGCACCTTAACCCATCTTAAAAAGAAAACTTTTAAAAGTTTATATAATATGGACCTCCACCCTTAAAATTCTAATTAAAATAATATTTGTACCACAAGTAGCAATAGTACTGAAGGCAAGATTCAAACCATGCATGCATGAAGAACGTCCTTATTTATTATAGTCATAACATAGTACAAGTGCTAAATTTTGAATGAATCCAACGTAATTAATATATATTCCAACCACGTGTATAGAACTAGAATAGTAAGTTCAACCGATAGAGGAAAAGGTAAGAAAATTATGTTACTATTTGGTAGCTAAGGGAATGCATGCATGTCGCTATAGTTTAATTGTTAATATTGATCTCTGCCTTCGACCAATTAATTCTAACTAACATTAATTTTATTATTCTGGACCAAAACACAGTAATTCTATTGAGAAAACATTTATATACTCAGCTCCTTAACGCAAGACTTTTTTTTTTTTCTTTTTTATCATCAAGTACTAAAGTATTTATATATCACGAGCTTTTGATTTTCAAAAATACCATTCATAAATATAATCCACCATGCAATTTTTTCTCCCCTTCTCTCTTTTCAATGTTGTGATTAATTACGATTAATTTTTAATCTTAATTAAGGGCAGTTTTTGAATGTTATAATATTTTTTTAAGAAATAATTTTGGTTAAAATTAACCACCCTCCTCAAATTATATATATTATTCAATTGAAAGCAAGATATTGAAAATTGGATTGATTAATGAACCGGTCAGGTAGTGGTTCAAAATCGTTAGAGTTACTAAGGCATAATATGATGGAACAAAATTATACAATGGATTTACTATTTTTAAAACTCAAAACAATATCATTTCAAGTTCAATAAGGAAAAGAAATTAAAAAAAAAAATACAAAACCAGCCCAATTAATTTATCTAAAACTCTTAACTAGATTGACTGTAGGACTGGTTTACCAGTTTATTGGCCTGACCGATCGTTTGTTTTCACGCCGTGGTTTGAAAGATGTATGAGTAATATTGCGTGGGATTTGGTCTTCCTTCAAAATTTGACATAATTAAGAGTATGGATGTAGCCAAGTAGATGTGGAGGAGCAGCTTGACTTTGTAAAATGAGATGGCCCGAAACCCTAATTAAATAAAATTAGCACACACATGCATATTTTTCTTCAGTGTCTTCAAAATTCAAATGAGGGGCCGGTAACAACCCAAAGAATTCAAAAGCATGGCCCACAAGCGGACAAAAAAAAGCGCACGAGATTTTGACTTCGTTTTGACCAAAGACCCCCGTATTATAATTATAATGGGAAAATTGATTACAGGGCCTAAGGAAGCAAAATAATTACAAAAAAGGCCCAAGAAACATTCACATGCTAGGACCTTTGCATTTTTTCAAAAAACGTTAGCAACTACATCAGTAGCGGTTAACAACTATATCAGTCCCCATTAACAACTAAATCAGTCTAATTAACAATTACATCTGTAGCAATTAACAACTACATCTGTATTTATTAGCAACTATGTCCGTACACTTTTTTTTAAAAAAATGCCAGAAAAGGCCCTGGCATGTGAATGTTTCTTGGGCCTTTTTTGTAATTATTTTGCTTCCTTGGACCCTGTAATCAATTTTCCCAAATTAAAAAGTCAAGCACGCCTTTTAAATTCAAAAGACCGTTCAAAATAAAATAGTGGTAAAAACTTGTGATCTACCTGATTTGACGTGGTTTCACTTTTCAGAATGTATTTACAGAATCTATGTATTTAACCCATATACACGTGCTTATTATCAGATTATGGTTATTATTAAATGTATCTTTAATTAATTTGCTAAATTTATATAAAATCCTTATGAATTAAATTTTCTAATATTTGAAAATTTATAATAAATATTCCTAATAATATTTTATATTTATATAAATAAATTTCATAATATTAATTATATTTATTATTCATCTGCAAATTCATATTTAGTTTTTCTTATCTTTATTTCTTTAAAAAATATTTTAATATATACAAAATATTGAATAATAATAATAATAATAATAATAATAATAATAATAATAATATCTTAGTAGTCAATTTTACAAAACATAATTTTTTAAGGGTTACAAAACATAAGTTAAAAAATTTAAGGGTTAAGGTGCAAAAATACACATGTGCTTTACCTCGAGGAGCGCCTAACACCAAGTGTTTTTAGGTGTAAAAGTGCACATGTGGTTACAACTTAGATACAAAAGTACCATTTGACCGTTAAATTTGATTTTGACTGTTAAGTTTGATTTTTTTACTTACTGAGCGATGACGTTGCATTTTTGCACATGTGTTGAACACTCTTTTTGGGAAACTACATGTGTATTTTTGCACTTTTTGTCAAACCACATGTGTATTTTTGCACCTTTAAAATGTCACATCATCTCCCATTCAACAAAAAAAGTCAAATTTAACACTTAACGGTCAAATTCAAACTTGATGGTTAAATAGTATTTTTACACCTAATTTATAACCACATGTCCACTTTTGCACCTAAAAGAATCACTTGATGTTAAATGCTCCTCGGGGTAAAGCATATGTGCATTTTTGCACTTTAACTCAAAATTTAATAAACCGTTAAAATTATGTTTATATGGTGCATATATCACTTCATTGATGAGCACCCAATTTCCTCCAAGTTTGAAGAATTTATTAGTTATTAGTTATTACTACTTTCCGTCCTTATATATTATTCATTTGACTAATTTGAGAAGATTAAATAACTTAAATAAATTATTTTAAATATTTATATTTATAAGTTTTCATCAAACTAGTTTACCCAACTTATAAAATAATATATAATAATCTCACGGATCATTAAAAAATAATATATAATTTTTCATCAAACTAATTTACCTAACTTATTTCACAGGGATCATACTATATATACTAAGACTAAATAACTTGTTTAATTTTTTTTATTCTCTACAAATTAGTTAACCGATACTTATATTAAGGATATGCAGTAGAAGCATATAACTCAAAGTTTGAGAAGGTTATATGAATATAAAAATGAAGTTTATGAGATATAAAAGTGATAGTTTGAGACGATTTGCATAAATTCTAAAGTTTAAGGAGGCTGAATGGCTGATTGTACGCACATGATTTGCAGTTTAGGGAAGTTTAATGTTTCATACTGCTCCTACTAATTTAGCCCAATTAATTGAATGATTAATCAGAAAAATAATAATTAAAGCAGAGTGATTATCATTGAAAACTCAAACTTTTATATTGACCACAAGAAGGCAGCTTGATTTGTCCTGGTCTTAGCCAGGTTATAATCATATTAAATGTGTCTGTGTGTGGTGCGGGCCCACTTTGTTTCATCATCGTCACCGCTACAATTCTGAACATTTTTAACGTTGCATGTTATTTGTTTTTATTCTATTTTTCTACGCGTTTCACACACACACTGCTCTTTCTTTGGGCTATTTCGTCAGGTATGAATACATTATATTTATAAATTATATAAAATGAATATATATACTTGATACTTATATTTCAAAGTCTTATATAATTTGTAGTCATCTACTTTAATTTGAGAAGTTTTTCTCTCCCCATCTTATCGACTAAATCAATTGTATCAATGTCTTTTAAATTTGGATTTCATCAAGTCGAAATGAAATTGTTTGGTGGCATATATATTTTTCTATCATTATTAATATTACAAAGTTGACTGAATTAAATAGTTAATTAGGTTTACGTTGACCTTTAAATTCTAAAGAACAAAGTGTAGTAATAACTTTTCTTTTTATCACTTTGATGACATATTTTAATGGAGTAACTTTGAAGTATTTTATTTACAGGTTATTAAAATAAAATCCTATATGCTTAAAGTGTTTGTTTCCAATCAAATCAAGACATGTGAGTGTTTTATTTATGATACAAATACAATAAATATATAAGGTTTAAGTAAATAAACCTTCCCCAGTCAAATCTAAATATAGATTTAAAGTGTTTGTTTTCTTAAAGTATATTTTAGATCTAAATCTAAATAAAGTGTTTATTTAGGTCTAAATCTAAATATATTTGATTTACTGGTTATTAAAATAAAATCCTCTATACTTAAAGTGTCTGTTTCCAATCAAATCAAGATATGTGAGTGTTTTATTTATGATACAAATACAATAAATATATAAGGTTTAAGTAAATAAACCTTCCCCAGTCAAATCTAAATATATGAGCTAATTTTGGTCCCAATAATTTGGGGAAAAATTAATGTATTCGTATGGATAATATGAGATTAATTAGTAAGATTATTAAAAAAAATTAATAGTATTTTTATAACCATATATAGCAATATTTATTGGCATATTTAATATTTATAAACGAATAGTTGACATATGCTTGCTGCTACACATTTACCCGTGAATGCAGGTCAAAATAAAGGATAGTTCTTCCAATGAAAGGCATACCTCTTGCTATACACTCGTATAAGTCAAAAGACAGTTTTCCTTTTTCTTTTTAAAAATAAAAAATAAAAAACAAGAAGAAAGAAAAGGCCTTTGGATGTTTCTATTATTTCCTCTCCTCCGATTTAAATTAGACGATGATTTATCTTTGGTTATTATAGGGTGGAGGATATGGATTACCTAATTAAAAAATAATAAAAACATTATGTGTGTACTATGTTTAACCGATGAAATATTTAACTTTCAGATATTAATTAACAAAAAAAAAAAAGGTCAAGAATGGATGCCTGCACATGGTGGATCAGAATCATTGTTTCCGGGGCCGTAAGACAATTTTAATATAATTAATCAGTATTTTGGTTTAATTAAATGTATAGAGACTTTTTTATATCTCCTACGGTAAGAGGCCGTACTCTCTATGTATGACCTTTCCCTCTGAACAGAACTTAAACATCAACGCAGGCCACCATAGAAAAATAATTAAAATGAATGAGTTGACTGTCTATTGATTTACCTTGATGATTAAAGAAAACGATAAATAGTAATTTTTTCTTTTCATTGCTACTTAGTTAATAATGAGAAATAACACATAAGTTGTTGATTAAAATGACAAGCAACTCCCTCACCGTATAGAGAGGAGAACATAAATTCAAAATTTGAGAAGCATATTTGACAGGACAAACGAAAATTATTGTCACTCCAAAGCTTTGAAAGAAAAAACCCTAGACAATTTTTTTTTTAAAAAAAATACTATAATAATGAGAAGTGAAGAGATCTATCACTTCGAATCTAAAGATGGATTAAGTTATGTTACACACCTTTTATTTTTTAAGACCGCAAATATATGAAATTATTATCCTTCTTTGTAAGAATAAAAGTTGTGTGATGAATATATAAATTGCCCTTATGTTAGATAATGGAAGTGGTAGTTGTAAATTCTTGAAGCACGAGCATTAAGTACTAAAAGTAGAAGTTGTAACAATAGTTGAGTATGGGTAAAGAATGAGTGAGCTACTTATGATTAGACACAATTTTGATGGTCTTCTAATTGATTTTAATTAATAATTAACGTAAAAAACCCTACTCACATAATCACATATATCCATACTTTAAATTTAGGATTATTAAATCTAGATTGGACTAGCCGGTTTGACTTAAAATTGGAAAACCAGCCAACTAATTAATCCAATCCAGGTGAACCACTAAACCAGTTCACTAATTTTTAATTTTAAAAAAAATTAATTCAATCTTTTTTGTAATTTTCTTCAAAATTTCATATTGAAAACTTTGTAATCTTCACTTCCTAACCAGTTTGGTATAAGGTAAGCTACATTTTGGCTCCAATCTAATCCATTGACTTTTGACCATTGACCAAATACTTCAATTGGTTTAGCGTCCCATCCGAGTTTACTAACTTTACTTAAATCTAAAAACGAAAATGGAAAAAGGATTGTGATAGTGTCTGCTTCCACTTTCTTAATAGTATATGATGGTAAAAATGGGGAGACAAATAAGGAGGAGGAAGAAGAGAAAATGAAATAGGATGAAAAGTGAAAGTGAAAAAGAACAAAAGTGAAATGAGAGGTGGTCAAATTCAATGAACAGAGAGGCTCTCTCAAGTTGCCAGGCTGCGTGCGTGCGTTCCCATTGAATAAGTCATTCACGAACTTGTTTCCTACTTTCCAGTCAATGTCCACCTCACTCAGTTATTATCAGCCAATGTTTAAAATTTCGGATTGGAAATTAAATTGGAAAGATCAAACTGATCAGTGGGTCTTGATTTTCATTAATTGTTTAACAGTTTAAACTGGCGGCTGACTGGTAACATAAAATTTAATAAAAATAATCATATAGATTAAAATAAATTCATAATAAGTCTAATTGTTAACATAATAACAATTTAATATGTGAAGTTTTTAATGAAATAACACTGACAAAATATTTGAAAAAATATTTAGCCTTTTGGTGAGAGCCAACTTTTCTATTACTAGTGGTTTTTCTATTTTTTTTTTCCATACTCATTTTCGATTTGAATTAAAATTCATCCAATTTTCTAAAAAATTCATTTTGGTTGCCAATTTTATTTTAAATTTAAGCTCAACGACAGCTCAACTCTGGATCAATGTGCCAAATAAGTGTTTATCCTAGTAGAAGAGGTTTTGACAAAGTCATAAGCGACTAGTGGACCAATGTCTGATATGAGTTGCAAGAAGTTGAGGTGGGCTTCTAGTATCAGTTTAAATTTTTAGCTTTTGACACTTTGTTTATAAGGTTTGGCATTAGAGGCAATACGTACAGGTTCAAATCTTATTTCCATCGAAAGGTTCTACAACAAACATCCTTTAATAGGGGAGGGAATGGGACAATAAAGTCATAAGACACTAGTGGAGCCATGAGTTAAAACAAATTAGGTGTGTCCCCTACCAACTTAAAACTTATACATGATGATTGATGCTTTGTTGCTAAACCTAACCAGGCTCTCATACAAACCTTATTCTCAAAAGATAATAAAATTCCATTAATCTCAAAATAATTTTATTTATTTTTATTATTTTGTTAGTTTTACATTTTAATCAAATACTAATAACTTTTTTAGGCTAAGAGATTATTTTAGACTTCTAAGATTGAGACTTACTCACAAGAGACACATATTATTTAAATAATTTAGAGCCTATATGGTACTGAAAAAGGTGGGAAAGAAAAGGAAGATAAACAAATTCCCTCCATGAAAACACATTTCTCTACCAAATATTCCTCAAAACTCAAGTTCTTGTCTCCTCCAAAGTTCCCTTAAATATGGAAAGATTAGTTCCTATCAAAGTTAGTGCTAACTCATCTTCCGAGGGAAAATGCCAAATACAAATTTACTCCTAAAAATTTAAATTCAAGTGTCAAAACTAAACCACAATTCTGATCAAATATTGGAGAGGATTTGTAGAAGCATAAAAATGAGAGAATTCACATTGGTCACAAACATCGGCATTGACAATGTAACCATGAAAAAGAAGTTTGACCAGACACAAAGCATTGTAGCCAGAAGCACCAGTGCTACCATTACGTTTTCGATGTTGTTGCTTGTTGTCTTTACTTTTTTTCTTCTTCTTTGATTTGATAGCTGCTTCGTCTTTGCTCTATATTAAAAGCTCATTTGATGCTTTCAAATTCAGCAAGTGATTCTTGGTTTCATAATTTGTTATTACATGCTAGTAGCTACGTTCATCTTCATTACTAAAAAAAACCTTAAAGAATTCTTCTCAATAATTATTTGAGAACAATGATTTTTTTACTCCAAAAAGAAAAAAGAATTATTCTCTAATAAATGGATTATTTTGATGAAAAATCAATAAATGAGCACAAATAAGATAAAAGCTTAGAGTGTAAGTGTTGCATCAGATTGATACCTCTGTTTCAGCAACCATAAAATAGAGGCGGACAAAATTTTGCTATTTTTCAGCAAACAAGCGAAAAGCATTTAATTATATAACAAAAATTAGTGGACCCAGAAAGATACTTTCCTACAGAAAAATACAACCAAACGCCATCGTCATTGGAAAATCCCAATTTTCCTTTTCCCACCCTCAATTTTCCTCCAACGAAATGGTGTTCGTTTGGTGTTTCATTTATAGCGTTGTTGGATAAGAAGAAACGTGTTGAATTATTTGTATTTTATAGAGGAAAAAAAATACAGGTGGAACTGTTTTCTATTGGTGTGCTTCAATTTGTTAAAGAAGGAAGTAAAAAAGAATATCTCTTTGGTGTTGGCTTGTCGGTGACGGTGAGTTTTTTCTCAGTGTTGGAGAGAGAATAAGGAAGAGAATAGAATTAAAAAGTCAAGTACGCCTTTCAAATTCAAAAGACTGATCAAAATAAAATAGTGGTAAGAGGTAGGGTGAAGGGTCAAAAATACACATGACCTTTATCCCAAGAATCATCCAGCACCACGACTTTTTTTTTGGATAAAAATTACACACGACGTTACGTTTTAGGGTAACCCATCACCACGGCCCATTAGTTGACCAACGTTGACCATTAACTTGAATAGAAATGAACAGTGACATAGGTGAAATTACCATTTTACTCTTAGTTTTAAATTGTTTTTTTAAAAACACTAAAATAAACCCTCCCCCGTCGGTGGGCCCTGCTATCGGCCGCCGCCCTCCCCCCGCCGGTGACCGGCGGCCACCTCTGTTGACCTCCTCTGACGGCCTTTTTTTTCTTAAATAATTCTTTTAAACAAACAAAAAACTAAAATAGCCCCTCCCCTGGTGGGCCCCGCCATTGCCCTCCCCCTCATTGGCCTCTGCCAGCCAACAGAGGCCGCTGTTGGCAACCGGCGGCCTTTTTTTTTCTTAAATAATTTTTTTTAAAAATAAAAAACTAAAATAACCCCTCCCTGCTGATGGGCCATGCCGCCAGCGACCTCCTCCGGCGGCCTTTTTTTTCTTAAATAATTTTTTTTAGAAAAACAAAAATAAGAAAAAATTTATTTTAGTTTTTTGTTTTTCTAAAAAAAATTATTTAAGAAAAAAAAGGGCCGCCGGAGGAGGCCGCTGGTGGGGAGGGGCGGGGGGCGGCGGTGGGGCCCACCGGCGGGGAGGGGTTATTTTAGTTTTTTGTTTTTTTAAAAAAATTATTTTTTTAAAAAAAAAAGGGCCGTCAGGGGAGGTTGCCGGAGGTAGCCTCGGCTGGCCAGCGAGGGGGAGGGCGGCGGCTGGCGGGGAGGATTTATTTTAGTTTTTTTTTAAAAAAAAAATTAAACTAGGGGCAAAATGGTAATTTCACCCGTGTTACCGTTCATTTCCATCCAAGTTAACGGTCAACGTTGGTCAACTAACGGCTCGTGGTGCTGGGTGACCCTAAAATGTAACATTGTGTATATTTTTGATAAAAAAAAAAGGTCGTGGTGTTGAGTGATCCTTGGGGTAAAAGTCATGTGTATTTTTTACTCTTCACCTAAGAAGTAAAAACTTGTTCATCTACCTGATTTGACGTGGTTTCACTTTTCAGACTGTATGTACAGAATCTATGTATGTAGCCCATATATACCTGCTGATTATCAGATTATGGTTATTATTAAATGTATCTTTGATTAATTTGCTAAATTATATAAAATCCTCATGAAGTAACTTTTCTAACATTAGAGACTTTATAATAAATCTTCCTAATGATATTTTATATTTATATAAATAACTTCCATTCTATTAATTATATTCATCATTCCATGACTTAAAGTTGGTTCTGTTAGGTGATTTTGTTCGTTTAAATTCATATTTAATTTTTCTTATCTTCATTTCTTTAAAAACTATTTTAATATATAAAAAATATTGAATAATAAAAATCTCTTTGTTGTCAATTTTCCAAAACATAATTTTTTAATATAAAAAATATATGTTAAAATTTTTAAATATAAACCGCTGAAATTATATTTAGATGGTGCATATCTTACTTCATTGATGAGCAAACAAACCAGTTTGCTTAAGGTTTGAGGAGTTTATTAGTTATTACTACTTTCCGTCCTTAATATGTTACTCATTTGACTAATTTGAGGGGATGAAAGAAACTAAATAAATTATTTTAAAGTATTTATATTTATAATTTTTCATCAAAATAATTTACCTAACTTATAAAATGATACATAATCTCATAATAAACAGAAGCATTTCATAGGGATCATACAATATATACTATAACTAAATAACTTATTTAATTTTTTTTATTCTCCACAAATTAGTTAATTAGTTTTTATATTAAGGACATGTGGTAGAAGTAGGAGCAGACCCATAGGGGGCCTAGGGGTGGCCCCCCCTAATTTTTTTAAAAAAAATTATATATGGGAAAACATTTTCTTATGTTGTAGGAAAACCATTTTCTCATATTACACACACATGAAATGGTGGGACCCACATATACATATATGAATTAATATATGTATATGTGGGTTCCACCATTTCATGTGTGTGTAGGAAACTTTTTTTTCTCATGTAACATGAGAAAACCAAAGCCCATTATATATATGTGTGTCTTGATATATTATTGTGTTTTTACTTGTGGAAGGGGGTCCAGTCATATCGCTGCACATTCTCTATTATGCTTGTATATATACCATGGGTTCTAAATATAAAATCTAATTAATTTTTTAAAAGAGATTAAGGAAGCTAAATCAATCACTTAATTTAATCATATGTTGTGTATGATTAAATTATATATAAAAATTAATTTGAAAAAAACGATAAATACAAATACTTTAAAGTGTTTTAATTAGCTTCATTAATCTTCCCAAAAAAGTCAATTGAGTCTTTTTTTTAAGGACTAGATATTATGTTTACCACATCATCTATACACTTTACAAATCCATATCTATGGCACCCTATCATTATGTATTTCCAATGCCAAGTTTTATCTTATTATCGATGAAGCTAGTAATGTATCCAAAAAAGAACATATGACTATTATTTTGAGATACATCAATAAAGATAGTTTTATACGGAAAAAGTTTTTCGGTCTTATATATGTGGAAAATACAAGCCCTAAGACTTTGAAACAAGGAATATTCAATACTATTCAAGATATTTCAAATATTTTACATATGGTTTCAAATACAAATGAGATACTTTATAAATTAAGAGAGACAGTGATGTTTTCTTGGTTCATGTTCAAGAATTTTACATAAAACATAACATTGACATTCTAGATATGAATGCAAAATATATTGAAAGGAGAGGTTCTACTCGAAATGAACAAAGTGATTTTTGTAATGAAAATTTTATAGGATAAATATCTTTTGTGCTACAATTGATTATCCTCATATTGACACTACTAGAAAATTGAGATTTTGCAACAAAATTTGCGACGGAATAATTTCAGTCACAAATTTTTGAATTTTTGCGACGGAAAAAAATTTCCGTCGCAAAAAAACAAAAAAAAAATATTTTTTTTTCAACTTTAGCGACGAAACTGGGTTCCGTCGCAAGTTGGCGACCATTTTGCCCGCCAACTTGCCTCCCCCTCCCCATTTGGAGTCTGGAAACCCCCCTGCTCCACGTTCCCCCATCGTCCCTACTCCCACGCCCCGTTGTCCCCCCCCCCCACGACCTACCCCCACCCAACGACCCCCATCCCCTAAGACACCTAACTCCCACCCACGTCTCTGCCTCTCCTCCTTCTCATTGGCTGGCGTTTGTCTTCTTCCTCCCTTGACGTTTATTGTTCATTTTCCGGCAACACTTTCCGGTAATCTTCATCCCTTATCTCTTTTCATTTTATTATTCAATTTCAGTCTTTTGAAAATAAAAGGCTATTGTTTGTATAAATTTAATTGCAATTCTCTTATCTTATATATATAAAATTTTAAGTTTCTCATGTGATAATGTATAATAATTTTTGGAATTGGTCTTGCTCCTAGAAATAATTACAGCAGACATGAGTTGATGAAAATTGATATTTAGATATAAGAAAATTAATTAGGAAGTTTACTATTTGATATTTGAAAGTAGAAAATATAAGAGAAAGATCTAACTCTATAACCATAATTTTATAGTGATAAATATAAGCAAAAAGTTAATGATATTGATTCATAATTTGCTTATTTATTTGGATTATGGTTATTGTTTGGATAAAATTCCATGATTTTTTCAGTTATTATGTTTTCTTAATGTTTATTAATGAGATTGATGAATTATTTTAATCTTTTATTGTATTGTATTTTTATGGTTAATTTTTTGTAATGAAAAAATTGTGTAACAAAATTATGATATTCTATTGGTTGGTTATGATACATAAATCTATAAATAGAAAGATGTTGAAATGTAAAGAGTATAGTGTTGATAAATGATGTTTAAGTTTAAGACAATCAAATTAATAATTGATGTCAAGTAGAAGCAGGAATGTGTGCCTTTAAAGAATAAACAAATTTGTTTGTTAAAAATTAGTAGAATTAGCTAGTTGATATAGAATATGTATTTCGATTAATATAGAATATATATTCTATTAATTCTATTTTTTATTTTATTTCAGAATTTCATATATATAATTTAGAATTCTAAAAATATAATTATAATATGAATGTCATATTTTAGATTTCTTTTTCTTTTTTATATCTGTGAGAACATCCTCAACATGTTATCCTTAACATTTATTATTTAAATCTACAAAGTAATTTTTATTCTTTTAGATGAAACTTTGTTCAATTTAAAATCAATTGACATTAAATTAGTTAAACTTTTTATAATTAGCTTGAATTGATCGTAAATAGCATTACTTCCATATTAAATTATTTAATACCAAATGCTTTAATTTAAAGGCAATTGGTTGATATGAGTGGCCGGTTGTATTGGCCACTTATTAATATTTGGTTCATGTTGTTTTTTGGATTGGGGTATCTCCACGCTCTATATATTTGTGTATGAAAATGGAATATCACCTAGAGGGGGGTGAATAGGTTATTTAAGAAATTTAATCGCTTGATCAAGATTTTGATAAATTCAGGAAAAATACTAACTGTGCAGAAATGTAAAGAAGAATGGATACGAGACAATTTATCCTGGTTCGGTCTAATCCTGACCTACATCCAGTCCTCAAGAACTCCTTGGGATTTTCACTAACTTTCCAGAGATTACAAACACAACTTGGGATGATCCTCTCACTCACGAACTCATTCCCCCTTACTACTTGTAATCGTACACCCACACTTAAGGTTCCACAACCTTAAGATTTTACAATTGAATGAAATAAATGTTTTAATAACTTCTCACGAGAAGATAATAAATGATCACTGAAGAACAGGACAATATCCGAAGATATTGAGAGTAATGAAATTGATAGGATCAATAACTCAGAGTAAATGCGCAGAGTTTCGGTAGGTGGCTGAATTGAATGCTTGGGCATTTATACTTTTCCGCCATTAATGTCATTGGGAGGAACTTGAGAGTTACCGTTGTGACTTATTTAATTTTCCGTTAGACACAGCTCTATTCCTCGTTCAACCAAATGGACCGTTGAGGCTTCATTAAATGAAGTCTGTTCTTTCATTAAATGCGTTGATCGTTGAGAGAGCTTTTGCAGAAGAATGTCTTGATTAAGTAATCCCTGGAAGAATGTTTCTCTCTGCTGCACAGCTCATTCCATTTGTTGCTCTGTTTCTGCTGCTATGCATTAAATGCAGTGACGTGAGCATCAGCTTTATGTTGTTTTTTAATAATACACTGTTAAAATCCCTGAAACCACTAGCAAACGTGATAAAATCATTTCATATATTATACTAATTGATTCGGGAAGTCATGAGCCAAAGATCAGCTCTTTTGTAGAATCAGAAATCTCAGACAACGACAAGAACTCGAGTTTTCAAAGTAGAACTCGAGTTCATGAACTTGAGTTCTTCAACAAGAACTCGAGTTATTTAGGTTTCCTTTTTAACATCTCAGATTTGCAAGACAATAACTCAAGTTTTCATTTCGGGTTCAAATTGATTTTCAAAGAACTTGAGTTCTTAATCATGAACTCAAATTCATGAACTTGAGTTCTCTTCTAAGAACTCAAGTTCTTAAATTTTCATCAGATACCTCATGAAGGAACTTGAGTTCTTTACTGAGAACTCAAGTTCATGAACTTGAGTTCTTTCCCAAGAACTCAAGTTCTTAGTCTTTGACTGAATTCCTCAAATTAAGAACTCGAGTTTGATACTAAGGAACTCGAGTTCTCATGCTTTTGAAAATTTTTCATCACCAGGGGTCGCGAACTCAAGTTCTTCACCCAAGAACTCGAGTTCTTCACTTTGGTTGTTTGAGAACTCTTCTTCCAGGAGACGCGAACTCGAGTTCATCATCCAAGAACTCGAGTTCTTCATTTTGCTGATATAAGAACTGGAGTTTTAAACATGAAATCGAGTTCTTATTTAAATCATTGATTTACAAGTGCTTAGTTATCATCAAAACTTAGTTGAGAACTAACAGTGTAGGGTTCAATTGTAGAAGTATGGACGGCCATCGTGATAGGAGTTGGATGTCCAATCGTCTAACTCAGAAAAGAGAAATAACTCGAGCATTCCTGGACGGTCTGGAAGAGTTCATTCAATTTGCTTTGGCACACTCACCTAATTCTAGTAGACACATCGTATGTCCTTGTGCCGCATGCCAGTATTTCAAATTTCAAGAGTATAACACGGTCAAAATCCATTTGTGTAAAAAAGGATTTATGGACGATTATGAATGCTGGGTATATCATGGCGAAGTCCGACAGACACCGAGTGGATATTACAGGAGCAGTAGTCATCGAGGCAACCTTAATCAATACGAACAGTTGGTGATGGATGCCGCGGGACCGTCAATTAGGCAATATTTTGATCCTTTTACTCATGTTGAATCATCATACACGCAAGAGGAGATTGATACGAATAATCAACCATGTTATATGGGAGAGGATCCTAATCCAAAAGCCGATAGGTTCTACAAAATGCTTCAAGATGCGCAACGACTGTTATGGGAAGGTTGCAAACACATTGAAAGTAGTGAGCACTCATCATTGTCGGCTACCTTAGCAACACTAAGTTTGAAGACTGATCACCATATGAGTGAGAGAAATTATAACGAAATGATGCAGATCATGAGCAAGATTGCTCCGAAAGACAATAATTTGCCGAAGGATTTCTATCAAGCAAAAAGAAATGTTAAAGAGCTTGGGCTTAGTTGTGAAAAAATGCATTGTTGCCCCAATGGATGTATGTTGTACTACAAAGATGATGTTGAGCTGACCAAATGCAAAATCTATGAACATAACAGATACAAACTTGTAACTAAAGAGAGGAAAACAGACTGTCAACCATTTAATAAGATGTGGTACTTTCCCCTCATGCCCAGGCTTCAGAGATTGTATTCGTCAGAGCAAACAGCTGCTCACATGAGATGGCATCGGGAGCATCGCAGGGATGAAAAATTTGTGACGCTTCCATCCGATGCCGAAGCTTGACTTAAATTTGATGAAGTGAATCCTTTCTTTGCGTCGGACCCCTATAATGTCCGTCTTGGATTATGTTCGGATGGGTTTGCTCCTTTCAACTAGACAGGCAAGAGGTATTCATGTTGGCCAGTGATTGTGACTCCGTACCACCTCTCACCTTCCATGTGTATGAGAAGAGAGTTCTTATTTCTCAACATGTTAATCCCCGGGCCTTCCAACCCAAAAAAGAATATAAATGTGTACCTCAGGCCTGGTATAGATGAGTTGAAGATGTTGTGGAGTGACGGGTCCTCACGTACGACATATCATTGAGCCAGAATTTTATCATGCGGGCTACCTTAATGTGGATGATAAATGATTTCCCTTCCTATGGGATGTTGAGTGGCTGGCAAACGTTGGGAAAGCTTGCATGTCCAGTTTGTCTTAAGCAGAACATGGGTTTTAGCTTGCAAAACAGTTGCAAGGTTTGTTGGTTTGACAGGCACCGGCGATTCCTCCCCCCTGATCATTCGCTTAGAAGAAATAGAAAAGATTTTATACGGTATGCTAACATTTACATCTTTTCCTTTGTATCAAGATTTGAGCTTTACAATCAGGTCACAAATTTCGTGTCGGGCCAAATATTTCGCAATTTCAATCATCCATGGGCCAATTGGAAAGACATACCTCAGAATCGTCGGGATGCTTGGTTCGAGGAGTTTTTGGTAAGTTTTGTAAATTTTGTTGTGCAAATGCAAACTGATAAGGTACATTATAATTTGGAGCACTAAGTATCCATAATTGATTTTTAGGGTCATTTTAGGTGGTTGCCTGAGCATCGAGATACGTTGAAAAAAGCTTACAATCACAAGGCAAGCAAATGGTTGTCTGATAGGTTTTATAAATTGCGATACGGTCTAGGCAAGACTAATTGGATTCATCTTGAGGCTTTAGATTAATTGCTTCATAAATGGAACACCGATCCCAAATTTCAAGAGAAGAGTGAGAAAAATAAATCAAATAGGACCCATATGGATGGACCATCTTATACTGGGGGCTCCATCCCATATAGCAAGCATCGACGAAAAATTGTGACCATAGTCATTTTTTATTTCAGTATTTGATATCTTGTACTTTGAATTAATTAACTAGCGGTCATAATTTGTGATTGCAGGTAGCGTCTGGGGATGTTCCTGCAGAAGATGTTGAGTGGGCTACCTTTGAGCGGACCCATACCCAGGAGTTTACCGATGGTAGTGGGCGGCACTGGATCAACGCCAGGTTGCAGCAATTTGTGGTGAGATATTTATTACTTTTGTTTTTCTTGTCAGGCAACGACATATTTATTTCATTTCACGTGCGTCATCTATGATTTTTTTTCCTGCAGGAAACCTATTAGAAGCTGACGTAGGAGAGAGACACCCAGAGTCAGGGCGAGCGCACATCCTCTCAGTCCGATAACGAGAGTTTATTCATTCAAGCTGTTGGAGGATTTGACAAGAAAGGAAGACTCTTCAGGATGAGTGCCTTTGCGAGCCGACTGAAGCTTAAGCAGCAGTCCTTACCGCGCAGTGAAGGTCCTGATCCAGGTAAACATAATAACACTATTCTACATTGTTACGTTGTTTCCATTCCCTCTTCCTTTTAAATGAAATTAGAGAAAAATAACTCACTCTGTAATTTTGTTTTTTTTAGATGAGCTTAGGAGGCTAAAGGCGTTGGTGGAGGCACAAGACAAGATGATACGACAGCAACGAGAAGAGCAGTAGCGGCAACGAGAAGAGCAGCAGCGGAAAAATGACATGGTGAGACAGCTGCAGCTTGTACTTCAGTCTAAGGGTATTTTGCTGGTGCCTAGTGTTGATGACCATCCTGGTGACGATGATGATGATCATGCTGCTTCTTTATAGATTATGTTTCAGTATTTGTTGTTCGCAATTTTAGAATATATATATTTTGACTTTGTTATTGTAAAAAATTCTATATGATTTTTATTTTAAATTTTTATTATATGCAAAATTTATCTGGAAATTTATTTACTTTTTAAAGATTTTTATAATTTTTATGCAATTTTCTATATATTTTTAGTAATTTTATTTTTTATAAATATTTTTTACTTTTTTTAATTTAATTTTTTTATATTTTTTTATTTAAATTATTTTTTAAGATTTTACTTTTTGCGACGGAAAAATTTTCCGTCTCAAATTGCGACGCATTTTTTGCGACGGACAATTTCCGTCACAAATTCCATTACAATTTAATTTTGCGACGGAAAATTGGAATTTTGCGACAGAATTTTTCCGTCGCAAAAACCAAATTTTTTTGTAGTGTGATAGAGTAATTAGACTTATATCACTCTTCCAATTTCTAAAACAACAACTGAAAGATATTTCTCTACTATGAAGATAATTAAGAACAAGCTTTAAAATAGAATGAAAGACTAATTTCTTGATTATTTACATTGAAAAAAAAAGAGTTTTAATACAGATTCAATTATAGATGAGTTTCACAATATGAAAACAAGTAGAGTAAAAGTTAAGTGAAATGATTTTAATTTTGTAATAGATTTATATTAATTTTTTGGTATATTAGGTCCATATTGTATTTTAAATATTTTTATTTATGATATAATAATTTTTATTTTCACCCCGTCATTAAAATTTTTGGGCCCGCCCTTGGGTAGAAGCTTATAACTTGAAGTTTGAGGAGGTTATATGAGTATAAAAATGAAGTTTGAGATATAAAATTGATAGTTTGAGACGATTTGCATAAGTTTAAAAGTTTAGAGGGATTCTATATGTTAGATAAAGTTTAAGGAGGTTGCAATTTGCACATGAGTCACAGTTTAGGGAAGTTTCAATGTTTCATACTGCTCCTACTAATTTAACCCAATTAATTGAATGATTAATCAGAAAAATAATAATTAAAGCAGAGTGTTATCATTGAAAACTCAAACTTTTATATTGACCAAGAAGGCAACTTGATTGGTCGTGGTCTTAGCCAGGTTATGATCATATTAAATGTCTGTTTGTGGTGGACCCAATTTGTTTCATCATCGTCACCGTTACAATTCCAAACATTTTTAACGTTGCATGTTGTCTGTTTTTATTCTATTTTTCTACGCGCTGCACACGCACACACTGCTCTTTCTTTGAACTATTTCGTTAGGTTTGAAGACATTATATTTATAAATCATATAAAATGAATATATATACTGATACTGTTATGAATATACTTATTATGTGGATGTCCATTGACTCCCGGTTTCCAAATATTAAAAGATGATATGGGACCCACGCATAGTGATTTACTATTTGCATAGTACCACGCATAGTAGTTTACTATTTGGTGGGACCCGCACACAATTATACAATCACTCACGGGAAGGAAATCCGTGAGTGAATAGTTTAGGTTTTTGGGGAAAACTACATCAAATGACCCAGAGGTAGAAATTACACTAAAGTCCCATTTTTCTTCTATAAATAGAGGTTTTCTGTAACTGTTCATTGATTGAATGAAATGAGAATCTATCTCTCTACTTTATCTCTCTAGAACCTCTGCTCTTCTTCTTATTATTTTTATCAGTTTTATAATACGTTATCAGCACGAAGACTCTACCAAGGTAAGATTTTCTCACCATCTATTTCATATTTCCATTTTATTTATCTGGGATGATCTTAACCATTATATGGAATTAAATATCTATTCTTACCGATTATTTTAATATCGGGTTCCATAGTTAAGATTTGAGATTATTTACTATTTTACTACGGTAAATAGTAATTTACTATTCACAGTAAATTTACCCCTTTTTCAGTAATTTTTACATTTTATTCATTTGACTCCTACATGGAAGTCTAGATTAATCTTTCTGTAATTTTACCTTATTCACTATTTACAGTAAATAGTAATATGGTAAATAGTAATTTACTATTCACAGTAAATTTACCTCTTTTCAGTAAATTTTACATTTTATTCATTTGACTCCTACATGGAAGTCTAGATTAATCTTTCTGTAATTTTACTTTATTCACTATTTATAGTGAATAGTAATTTTACTATTCACGGTAAATTTATATTTTATTATTTACAGTAATTTATTTATGTTTATATATTCTTCCCACTTCCTATTCATTTATTTCATGGTGGCGTCATTAAGCTCCATTTGTAATTCTTTACTTACTGCTTTATTTATTTATCTCATGGTGGCTATACTAAGCTCCATACTGACTTTACTAATATTTAGTTTTATGTTACTAACATTTATTTTATTGTTACTAACATTTATTTATCTTTTATGATAGCACATTAGTATATTTACTAGTGGGTTCTATTTATTTATTTTAACATTTATTTATTTTTTATGGCGACAACATTATTTATTAGTGGGCTCCATTTATTTATTTTATTTTACATTTATTTATTCTTCATGGAGGCACACTAGTATCTATTAGTGGGCTCTATTTATTTATTTTATTTAGAGTTTATTTATCTTTTATGGTGGTGACATTTTGTGGGCCCCATTTATTTTATTTTAATTCTTTACTGCTTTATTTATCTTTCATGGTAGCAACACTAGTATAGTGGGCACCATTTATTATTTACTGCTTTATTTTTCATGGTGGTAACACTTGTATAGTGGACTCCATTTATTTATTATTTATTTACTGCTTTAAATCCCCTTCCCTTTTTATTTTACCGTTTTCTATATATTATATATATATATATATATATATATATATATATATATATATATATTTACATTTGCATATGCATCTTCTTTCTTATCTTTGGATGAGATAGGTCTCGCTGTGAGTTTACTACCATTCCTATCTCATCTTCTTTTTATTTATCTAGCATGTTTATTTCCAGTCATTTATTTTATTTTATTTATTTATTGCTATATATATATATCCCTCTCCCTTCTTATTATTTATGGCAACGACACTAATATATACATATTAGTGGGTTCCATCTATTTATTTTATTATGTTTATATTTTATTTATCCTGAAGATAAACTGTTAAAAGGCCATATATATTATGAGATCAAAATGCCATAGAGAGATGAGGCATAAATTGGCTTGAGACCAAGAGGCAAGATAGCCTTAATTTCAGAGGCAATATAGCCTGAAGCCAAGAGGCAAGTTAGCCTGATAACAAGTGACAAATTATGAAACAATATTTGATCCATAAATTTTGTATGCCATCAGTTGTATAAAGGTCTCAAAATTGTATATTTGGCATTAAATATTCCCTTAAATTATGAGACAAGGGATTGTATGATCATGATTGATATTATAAATAAATATATTCAATTTGCTATTGCAGTAGCAATATTGTGGTAAAGTCAAGAAATATTGTGGATTAATTTCTTGTCATGATCAAACAAATCTGTGAATTATGGATCATGAATTTTATCTAACTTCATTCCCAGAAGTGAATGAAGCAATAAATAAATTGTGATTATGGTTGTTTTACTATTATTTTGTGTTTAGATAATTATAACAATTTTTGTGAATACAAGAGAAAGAATATTTATAAATAAAACAATTAAACAAAAGGCAATATTATTTCAACAAAGTTTAATAGCGAGTGGCTCAACTCCATTACAAACCTTAATCATCTCATTTTGAAGATATTTGATGTCTTCTTCTTTTGCTTCTCTTGAGATGGGATCCAGATGAGGTAAAGCTCTTCGTAATATCGAGATTTGCATCATAAGTTTCTTAAGCTTTTTGTGTGGCCACTCAGTTAACCCTCCTTTTTGATAGATCTTTTGTATGGTGTGAGTAGACATATTTAATTGTTTACTCGCATCATCTAGGGTTAAGTGAAAATAATCACTTAAATCATGGTGCGTTGTTTTCTTTATTCTTTCCCGTTGCTCCATTGTTAATCTATATAATTCACCCTGATTAAGGGATGATATATCATATGGAATATTAACCGCGGGCTGTTTTCCTTTATCTAATGGATTTTCAATATTGGTTTGAAATGAACTCCGCGGTAGTTCATTTGGATTTTTAGCCCATTCCGAACCAACACAAAGGACCTCATGATAGTCCAATACAGGATCACGCATCAAGTTATATCCTGATGCTTGTAAATCTATACAATACTGTGTTAGAAAATGTTTGATTTCTCCAAAATTTTTATTTGTAAAATCAAACATTGGAAGCCTGTCAGTATTATAAGATTTATCCTGTACATTTTCAAATAAAACAGCATGGGAAATCATACCTATTTTCCTCCCGTGAACTTCAAGTTTATGATACTGAAGTCCGTTGGTATGAATAATTTCCCGTAAAACATGACAGCAACTACATTCCAATAAGCTAGTAGTTGCTAATTGGCTTGTAGCTGTTGGCTGGCTGATTGTTGCTGGCTGGCTAGTGGTTGTTTGTTGGCTGATTGTTACTGTCGGGCTGGTTGTTGCTGGCAGGCTGATGATAGTTTGCTGGCTAGTGAATGCTGGTTGATTAACTGCTGACACTATTGGCTGAACTGGATTGGTAGACTCCATTAGTTCTGCCATAGTTCTATACCTTTTAACAGGCTTTCTTGATGAACCTACTTCAGTTGTACCTTCAATCCTTGTAGATTGAGGAAGAACACTTGTTCTTGGGGGAGAATGATATATATCAAGTGTGAATATTTATGTGATAATTCTTTGTGAATGTTTCTATGTTGATTCCCCCAAAATGAATATTAGATTTGATGATAAATCATATGGAAAGTTGGCATGACTTGTTTGATCATCCGAGTCATATATTATATGCTGCTTGTTCTCAGATAGAAATAATTATTGGAAATGGATTTCTGGAAATATATCAAATTGAAAGTTTACATATGAGATTATAAATCTGTAAAGTTTGTAGTGATGTTTGCAACCAGAAGTTTGCAATATATTATGCGCGCAATTTCCAGATTGAATGATCCAGAAATCATGTATTAAAGTATCCATGAATGGATAGATCAATGATTATGAGAACAAAATTTATATGTTGTGTATATTTGCAGTAATTATATAAGCCAACAGAATTCTCCCCGTATAATTGGCTTTTGGTCAGGAGCCAGATTAATTCCATCTTGAAATGTTTTAAATGTGTAATGATTATTAATCTATTACAATGCACATAGATGGATATACAAAGAAAATTGATGATTTGATGAGGGGGAGAAAAATAAGCAGATTGGGTAAAGATAAAGTGAAATGAATTATCATTGGCTCTTATTGATCCTCGTACAAAGAAATGTGCACTAAAAATTTAAAATGATAATTCAGTTGCTGAGTTTAGTTAATCGAATGCCAGAAGCATTTACTGACTTAAAGAAAGTGACAAAGTCACATGTGCCAACTGCAAATGCTCCTATATGAATTGTTATAAAGCACACCAGAAGTGTTGCAAGTCCATTGATTTTAAAGATAAAAATCCTCAAAAGAGAAAAGGAGCTATAAGAATATAGATGATCATGTTGAGGATAATTAAGAAAAGCTCTAGAAGAGCCATCTCCTGAAGAGATGTTATCTCCAGAAGAGATATTACAAGTAAAGTGTATTGTGGTCCAAGAAGAGACCCAGGTATTTACATTATGAGATCTCAATAAATTATGAATGAAATCCAATGGGATTGAAAATGAAGTCGACGTTAATAATATCTATGATAGCATATGCTACAATGAATGATAATGAGGATCATGAGCCACAATATATTTGTATGTGCTAGAAGCACATAAGGCGCCAAAAACACATATGTCCTAAAAGGACTCAAGATGATAGTGCATATAGCATCATTATCTGAATAAACATTTATTGAATTTCTATATGCACATATATATTTATGAAAAGATTATTATGACTTTACTTGACAGATTTAGATCTTACAGGTATATAATGAACAATCAGATTGGGTGTTTCTAACAGAATATTTGATGACAGAAAGTATAATATGCTCAGAAAGACATTGAAGCAATATAGTCATCAGGGGGAGCAACACTGATGTAATCAAGAGGGGGAGACGATACACGCTGTACTCTTTTTCCCTTATCTGGGTTTTATCCCACTGGGTTTTTCCTATAAAGGTTTTTAATGAGGCAGCACTAGAAAGTGTATCAATGGATGATGTACTCTTTTCTTTGGCTAGGTTTTTATCCGGCTGGGTTTTTCCTAGTTAAAGTTTTTAACGAGGCACATTCATAAATGGACATCCAAGGGGGAGTGTTATGAATATACTTATTATGTGGATGTCCATTGACTTCCGGTTTCCAAATATTAAAAGATGATATGGGACCCACGCATAGTGATTTACTATTTGCATAGTACCACGCATAGTAGTTTACTATTTGGTGGGACCCGCACACAATTATACAATCACTCACGGGAAGGAAATCCGTGAGTGAATAGTTTAGGTTTTTGGGGAAAACTACATCAAATGACCCAGAGGTAGAAATTACACTAAAGTCCCATTTTTCTTCTATAAATAGAGGTTTTCTGTAACTGTTCATTGATTGAATGAAATGAGAATCTATCTCTCTACTTTATCTCTCCAGAACCTCTGCTCTTCTTCTTATTATTTTTATCAGTTTTATAATAGATACTTATATTTCAAAGTCTTATTTAATTTGTAGTCATCTACTTTGAGAAGTTTTTCTCCCCATCTTATCGACTAAATGAATTGTATCAGTGTCTTTCAAATTTGGATTTCATAAAGTCGAAATGAAATTCTTTGGACGCATATATATTTTTCTACCATTATTAATATTACAAAGTTGACTGAATTAAATAGTTGATTAGGTTTACGTTGACCTTTAAATTCTCAAGAACAAAGTGTATTAATAACTTTTTTTCATCAGTTTGATGACATAGTTTAATGGAGTAATTAATTTTGAAGTCTTTTATTTACAGGTTATTAAAATAAAATCCTGTATACTTAAAGTGTTTGTTTCCAATCAAATCAAGACAAGGGAGTGTTTTATTTATGATGATACAAATACAATAAATATAGAAGTTTTAAGTAAATAAACCTTCCCCAGTCAAATCTAAATATATGAGCTAATTTTGGTCCCAACAAGCTGGGGAAAAATTAATGTATTCGTATTGATCATATGAGATTAATTAGTAAGATTATTTAAAATTTCTAATAGTATTTTTATAACTATATATAGAAATATTTATTGGCATATTTAATATTTACGAACGAATAGTTGACATACGCTGCTGCACATTTACACGTGAATGCAGGTCAAAATAAAGGATTGTTCTTCCAATGAAAGGCATATCTCTTGCTATATCCTCGTATAAGTCAAAGGCCAATTTTCCTTTTAAAAAAAAAAGGAAAAAGGAAAGGCCTTTGAATGTTTCTATTATTTCCTCCTCCTCCATTTTAAATTAGACGATGATTCTCATCTTTGGTTATTATATGGTGGAGGATATGGATTACCTAATTAAAAAATAATAAAAACATTCTGTGTGTACTATGTTTAACCGATAAAATAATTAACTTTCAGAGATTAATTAACAAACAATAAAAAAGGAAAGGAATGGTCAAGAATGGATGCATGCAGATGGTAGATCAGAATCATTATATTGTTTCTTGGGCAGTAAGATAATTTTAATATAATTAATCATTATGTTTGGTTTAATTAAATGTATATAGACAGATTCATACATCTCTCCTACATAATAGGCCGTACTCTCTATGTATGACCTTTCCCCCTGAATAGAACTTAAACATCAACGTAGGTCACCATTGAAAAATAATTAAAATGAATGAGTTGACTGTTTATTTTACCATGCGATACGATAAATAGTAATTATTATTTTTTCATTGCTACTAATTAATTATTAGAAATAATATATAAACTGTTGATTGAGGTGGTAAGTAACTTTATCATTTACAGAGATAACATAAGTTCAAAACTTGAAAGACAAATATATATGTTAGAAGAAGTGAAAACTATTTGTACTACAAAGCTTTAAAAAAAAAATTCTTGACCAAATAAAAAAAAATACTGTAATAATGAGAAGGGAAGAGATCTATAACTATGAATCTATTGATGAACTAAGTTATGTTACACGCCTTTTTTTTTTTAAGACAAAAAATATATGAAATTATTATCCTTCTTTGTAGAAAGAAATAAAAGATGTGTGAAGAATAAATTGCCCTTATGTTAGATAATGGATGCAATAGTTGTAAGTTCTTGAAGCCCAAGTATTAAGTACTAAAAGTAGAAGTTGTAACCAACGATATTAACGTAAAAAACCCTACTCACATAATCACATATATCCATACGCTAAATTTAGGATTATTAACCCAGACTAGACAAACTAGTTTAACCCAAAAACTGGCAAACCAGTCAGCTAACTAGTCCAAGTGAACAACTAAACGGGTTCATTGATTTTTACTTTTTTTATAAAAATTAATTCGATTTTTTTTTCTTTAGAATTTTATATATATTAAGAACTTTGGAATGTTCACTTTTTCATTGGTTTTGCATCAAGTTAGCTACAATTTGACTCTAATATGATCCCTTGACTTTTGACCATTGACCCAATACTTCAATCAGTTTAGGGCCTGTTTTGAGAGTTTCATTTTAGAGGGAAATGAAAGGAAATGGAGGGTTTTGGTAGTCTCTTCTCTTGTTTGTAAGTTTTAAAAATAAGAGGGGAGGAAATCAAGAATTTTTATAAATTCCCTAAAACCCTCATTCTTCTAAAAAATAAAGTTCCCACAATATATGGGGTTTTAAGAGGGAAAATAGATTAATTACTTTTCACTCCCATTCAAATAAAACACTCTCGTTATTTCTGATGTTTTTTTTTTCTTTTCTATTGTTGGAATACAAACAAAAATATTTTTTAGAAAGAGAAAATACTTTTTTAGAAGAAAATACTTTTTAGAGAGATAAAATACTTTTTATAAAGAGAAAATATTTTTTAGGGGAAAATACATTTTTGAGAGAAAATATTTTTTTAGGAGAAAATCTTTTTAGAGAGAAAAAATACTTTTTAGAGAGAGAAAATACTTTTTAGAGGGAAAAAATATTTTTTTAGGGGAAAGTATTTTTTTAATATAAAAATTACATAAATAATTTTTTTTAGAAAATTTAAATTTATTTGTAAAGTATAATAATTATATTACTTTTTTAAAGAAAATGATAAAATGATAAAAATAACTCATTAATTCTCCATCTTCCTTCCTTACTATTTTTTTAACTCTCAAACAAGGGGAGAAAACATTCTCCATTTCCCTTCCTTCTCCTCC
This sequence comes from Acacia confusa, assembly GCA_037074495.1. Classification (NCBI taxonomy): domain Eukaryota; kingdom Viridiplantae; phylum Streptophyta; class Magnoliopsida; order Fabales; family Fabaceae; genus Acacia; species Acacia confusa. Next base: position 27,180,599 of record CM073510.1, read on the forward strand.
CCTCCAAACTCCTTGCATCCTTTTCCTTTCCTTCCCCTCCAAACTCTCAAACAAAGCCTTATTAGTGTCCCATCCAAGTTTAATAACATTACTTAAATCTAAAAAGGAACATAGAAAATGGATTGTGATAGAGTCTGCTTCCACTTTCTCAATAGTATATGATAGAAAAAAGGGTTAAAGTACAAAAATACATATGAGCTTTTTCCCTAGGAGCAAAAATACACGTATGATTTTTTTTGGAGCAAAAATACACATATGGTTACCATTTTGGTGCAAAAGTCACATCCCACCATTAAGTTACTATTCACCGTGATGAGAGAGAAAGAGATGAGGTGAACAATAACTTAACGAAGGTGAACAGTGACTTAACGGTGAGATATGAGTTTTGCACCAAAATGGTAACCACATGTGTATTTTTGCTCCAAAAAAAAGCATATGTGTATTTTTGTTGTAGAAAATACTTTAAATTGGAATTTTCACAAGAGAAAGAATCTATGTAATCAATATGCATACTCTGTAAACATACAATATTTCTACACAAAAAGGAAAAACAGTAAAAACTCACAAAACTGTCGAAATATGATAATGAACTTTGAAGCAATCCGGGCCCAACTTTCGTTGTGTCCTTAAGACAATTTTGCTTCCTCAATATGGATGCCGAAGGTTTTTGAGCAATTGTCTTCCAGGATAGAACGGACTATTCGTCTCCAGAAAGATGGCTCTGTCTATCTAAAGTTCAAACGAATCCAATGAGTCTACTTTCGGAACACACAAAATATATATGCAGTATACAGAAAGACTGTATGTAGAAATTTTATTTTTTTCTATTTTGTCACTAGGGCACCCTATTTATAGATAAAGAAAATTTAATCAGATGGACTTGTCTCTTGCTGGTGAACCGACACAACCGTGATGAACTAATGCGACTGGCGGTGGCGAACCAGTGTAGCTTCTTATTCATAACCCATGGGATTTAGACATAAAAATCCAACAATTTTTGCTCTTGAGAAAAAAAACTCATGTATATTTTTCCACCTTAATTCTAGAAAAAATGGGGGAGACAAGGAAGTTGGAGGAAGAAGAGAAAATGAAATAGGATGAAAAGTGAAAGTGAAAAATAACTAAATTAAAATCAGAGGTGGTCAAATTCAATGAAAAGAGAGGCTCTCTCAAGTTGCGAGGCTGCGTGCGTGCGTTCCCTTTGAATAAGTCATTCATGAACTTGTTTCCCACTTTCCAGTCAATGTCCACCTCACTCAGTTATTATCCACTTCCCCTCAATTTCTTTTCAATTCTTCTAATAAGTCACGTGCCTTTGAATTTCACTCTTTCATTACTATCTTAATTAATTACTTTGCTCCGTTAATTATATAGAATACTCATGTCCTATTTACTACTCTAGTTTTATTTATAAATCTATTTTGATCAGAAAATTTAGTCATTAGTATAACTTAAGTCTTAAAGTAATAAATGCATTTGTTACATTTTTGCCTCTATTAATTCTAATAAAAGAAAAAGAATTTATTCATGTTTAATTCTGGAACCAATTATAGATAAGGGCAAAATCAAAAATTTATTCTATAACTAATAAGCTAAGTAACTCTTATTGGTATGTGAAAATTAGTTAATTTTAACTTATAAATAAGATCAAAATGACATACAAGCCTCATAATCAAGGTTGTCAAACTCACGAGTTTAAACAAACTCATAACAGTAAGGTGAATTCAAATCGTAAACTCGTAAGAGTTTATTTTTACCTTTAAATAGATATTAATAGTGTATAACTAAATAATTAAAATATAAAAAATAACAATAATTTGGTTTAAATATTTTTAAATTCAAATAAATCCAAAAACATTCATAATTTATCATATTTGATAAAGAAATTTCTATAAAATTTATATTTAAAGCCGATGAACATGATCAAATTAAAGAAGTTAGCTCGGGTTCAAAGGTGGTCAATACGATTTTGTAAGCTAGAAACGTAAAAATGGTAACATTGATATATTAACTCGTGAGTTTAACCGATTTTACAACTATCACAAGTTTACTGGTGACTTGACTTGATTTTGTAAGTTAAAAATGTTAAACTCGAAAAGTCAACTCACGAGTTTAACAACAATGCTTATAAATAAATTACCCGATTTAATAAAATGGTTAAAATTAGTTAATAACATTAAGTGTGTTTGAAATAAATCTTTTCTTTCAAGTATGCCCTTATTTATGAAAGACAAGTGAGAGAGAATAATAGAGTAAACATAAGTACCTTTAACCTTTTAATTAATACAATTGATATTATTAATGATGAGCAAAAATGAAAAGAACTCATTAAACCTTCAGACAAATCTTAACGGGTTCTTATAAAAAAGAACTATGACAATTCAAAGTTTAGACTCTTATAAACTAGACCAAAGATAATACTAGTATAATTTCCACCCTCCTTCTTCTCCGCCACAAATAATTCCCTTTTACCTCTACTTTTCAAACTACATATCCAAACCTTATATTTTTTTTTCCTCCTTAGTTCTGCATGTAATTATATTTTCATCCACCTTTTTTAGCATAATACTCCATCCAATATGTTTTTATAAGGAGCATTCTCTCTTATAGCTAACGGTGATTCTTAATACAAGGAACAAATCATTTTTATCTCAAAATTTAAACCAAACTTTCCATTTTTATCCATTGAGTGTGTGTGTGTGTCACTTATATATAATTATTTCTGTATAATAAATTTTTTCATCCATTATATCTCATCTCGTGTACTCTATTTATAATAAGGATATAAATGGAAATAAAAATGCATTTCTTAAACATTTATTACTTTTAACTAATATTTTAAACCATGTGATTTTTGTTGTTGTTGTTGTGTGTGTGTATCGAATGGAGTAGTAACTACTAGTGTTACCAACAACAAAATATTACACTTTACTAAAATGTTTTTTTTCATGAAATCAATATATGATGAGTAACTTTTCATAAAAAAATTTGAACCATCTAAAAATCGATTATTTTTTAAACATACAAAAAATGAGTTTCAACTTGTACCATTTTAATCTTGTAAAAATTTTGATAAGCAGGCCCCAATTCTTATGTAATATACGTAGGCACACACATATATAAAGTTTGTATTATTTTATTGTGATCATTTTTAAAATGATTAATAAAATAGGTAAAGTAGGTGTTAACAAGAAGCCAACTGAAGTTAGCTTAAGTAGTTGGCAAGGGTGGGTGAAATGTGAGTAGAGGCCGGCTAAGGGTTAGAATCCTCTCAATATATTAAAAAAAAAGTACCAAAAAGTTAAGAATATTTTAAAATTTAGGAAATTATGTTTATGAAATTTAATACATCTCATATTATATAGAAACAATTATGATTATAATTTATTCATACACTCACAATATTACTTGATGATTGGGTTAATATTATTTAATAAATATGTATTTTATTATTTGAAAATATGAGTACACATTTTTTTAAATTAAAAAGTATCTGGGATTTAGCCTAATTAAAATTAATAAAAAAGGCATTAATTCTTTTTTGTGGGAGTGGGGTGGGGTGGCTCATCAGGCTCTTGACTTCAAATCTGGCTGAATTTGGTGGGTCCTTTCTGTCTTTGTTTGATTTCAAACACAAATAGAGATTTTAATAATTTATTAAATGTATCTGTACGTGTGTGTATTATGTACACGTGTGTGTGTGTGTGTGTTTTATAGTGAAAGTGGTAATATTTGACTTCCCCTTGAAGTTATTCCTTTGTCATCATCCCTCCCCACTTTCTCAAAACAACATATCATGACAAACAATAACCTCATCAAACCATTTTTTTCCCTCTAATTCCAAAACCTGGTTATATTTTTTTTGGGAAAAAAAAATCCTTGTTAAGAAATTCATTGCCTAAGAGTGAGTTCAAGTCTTTGAACAAGTTTAACATATCTTTAGTAGGTGTGCAACTATTTTTCAGCTATACAAACATATTTTTACATTTGTCCAAATGTCATCGATTTTGCACATAATTAAAATTAAGTTGTACGCGTCTAAAAGAAAGTTGTTCCAAATGAAGGTAAGATACACATGTATAAACAAATTAAAGTTCAACTTTTCAACTTTCAAGCACTATTGGGATATAAATTTTACTGTGGGAGATTTTTCGACAATTTTTTTTTAAATTTTTTGTTAGAAATAAAAATTAATTTCAATCCAGATGTGAGGGGTATAGAATAGACTTGTTTTAATATTTGCTCTATATATTAGAATTTATGTGGGATTTGGCATAATTTTAAATTGCTTAATGAAGACCTAGCTAACATAACCTCTTTCATCGAGAGTTGAAATTGGGTATAAAATATAGGCAGAAGTAAAAATAAAAATTTGATTATACCTAACATCATACGCTATGTTAAGATTTAATTTGCATAAACATTTAAAATTTAACTACCTCCCACTTGCTTAAAACTAAATTCTCAATTAGCACTCAAGCTTTATTTAATTTACCCCATAATTATAGCCTCCAGTCAACCTAAAATTAATTTATACTATTTGATGGTTGGAGTACGAAGTAGCCATGTAGGATATATATATATATATATATATATATATATATATATATATATATATATATATATATATATATATTGTATTTATATCTATCTGTGCGTGTATGAAACTTGGATCCAAGACTTACTCAGAGGATTTGAGTCCCCTGATTCACTCAATAAAATATAATTATTTATACAAAGCTGCTTGTGCCTCAATTAAATTGGCCGTTCAATGTGTGGAGTTAATTATTCCCGAAGGGCGTTAACCATCTTGGCTAGCTCTAGCTATTTAAACTCAATTATAATGAGTAAAAACCTTCAATAAATAGTGTACTTTCATTGGACTTAATCAAATTGTTTTGCAGGAATACATTATTTTAATTATTTGGCTTCAACTATATGTATACAATACATTTCAATTATTAAGAAACCAGTTAGCAGACATTATGCTGCTATCAGTTTCAAATCAGAACACCTAAAATTGCAATTTTTAACAATATTGCTGTTAAGAGTTATAGTTCATTAATTAATAATTTATAATATACATATATATAATAAAATTTAACACCAATTGACTAAAATATCCTTATATTTAAATGTTACATTTAATAAAAAATTAAATAAAATGTTACACAGCTACACCCGTGGTTCTAAATGTAAGACCTAATTAACTAATTTGATTAGATTATAAATGTTAGTTAAGTAAGTTAACATAACATATTTTTGTAAAAATCTTAATAATCTTCTTTATTCTCCTCCTTCTCCCCCTATTTAATTATTGTTGAAGGAATGTTGATAAAGCTACTTTCAAATTATTGATAGATACATAAAGTGTGTTTTACATTTAGATAGATACATAAAGTAAGTTTTACATTTAGGACTAATATCGATCAACTCCTTAATTACATCATACATTAATAACTAACTTGGAGTATATACACATGAGCTTCAACTGGTAGTAATTATTTAGTGAAAAATAAAATGATATAAAATTAATTACTTTATACATTGAAATTTAAAAATGAAACTGAAACTCAACAATAATTCTTTTGTAATGGAGATGGGAGTGAATTAACCAATAATGGGTTGTTACGTGTGAATTAATTAACCTGTGAATCATACATGACGTTATGATGGCTTTTTATTTTATTAATTACTACTTAATTGTTGAACTGAATACATGCACGACGCCTAATCTATCCTAAAACATCATTATTTTCCCATTAGATTTGATAACTTTGACTGTAAACAAAAAAAAACGAAAACAATGTGATATAAATTATTGTGTGGGGATGTCAATGAGTTTTGTTTGGTTCGTTTGTGAACCAAAAACAAACTGAATCCGACCAACAATGGTGAATGTGAACTCATTCAATTTATCATGTTTTTGTTCACCATTAATGAATTCGATCGATTCAATTCATGTTAATCATGTACTACTTTTTTTTTTTTTTTGTGAAAGGAAAATATTGTTCAATTAATGATATTTTAAATTTGTGTTTTCCCCACTTTCAAAAGTGAAGACTCTAATGTCCCCATCATATTAGCCAATGTTTTAAATTTCGGATTGCAAATTAAATTAGAAAGATCAAGCTGGTCAGTGGGTCTTGATTTTCATTGTTTAACAGTTTAAACTGGCGGCTGACTGGTAACATAAAATTTAATAAAAATAATCATATAGATTAAAATAAATTCATAATAAGTCTAATTGTTAACATAATAACAATTTAATATGTGAAGTTTTTAATGAAATAACACTGTATGACTACAAAATATTTGAAAATATATTTAGCTTTTTGGTGAGAGCCAACTTTTCTATTGCTAGTGGTTTTTCTAATTTTTTTCCATCCTCATTTTCGATTTGAATTAAAATTCATCCAATTTTCTAAAAAATCATTTTGGTTGCCAATTTGATTTTTAATTTAAGCTCAACGACAGCTCATTAATGTGCCAAATAAGTGTTGGTCCTAATAGAAGAGTTTTGATAGCTTTAATAGAGGTCTCTAATTTGAGCCTATTTGAACATATAAAAATCATTTTCAAGAGTGCTACATTCCCTAATTATGCCCGATAATACTCAAATTTGACTCAATCAAATAATTTTATCATATTTATATTAGTGTCGTAATAGTAATTAAACCTAATCCGAGAAGAACTATAGTCATCGCGCTTGGTTACAACGTCATTGGCCCAAAGCTACTTAGAAAGCTCAATTATGTGTTATAATACTTAAAAACTCTGGTCCAATCAATCTCAACCATGAAAATGGTTTTTAGGATAAACTAAACCGCTAATGAGTCTGGTTAACAATCTTGTTCATCCGATTGTCCCATCTACTTCGATACTCTAATAATTGCTAATAGCATCCTATCTTTTTTTTCCCCAAAAACTTCGATACCCTAACTGTTTCACTATAAACATAAAACTTATAATTGGGATTGAAGGTAATATTACTCTATTTAATATGTATGTAAATACTTCCTCAACCTACTAATTATTTTACGACAAGAAAATGATAAAATTTTTTTTTTAAAAAAAAAGAGCCGAAGAAGGTACAGTGGAACAAGGGAGAAGGGAGGCTATAAAATGTGTGTTTATTGCCGAAAATGAGAAGTGATCTTCCATGACATAGATGCAACACGCACGTGCCACACGTTCTCTTGTTCTTGTCGCCTGTGACCTCTCTTTTTTCGTCATCCATGACGTATTGTTCTCCCCCATTTGATTTTTCACCCACGTTTACAAATTTTGGTTAAGTTATTTTAAAATATTTATACTATTTATAATTTTTTCTTTTAGATAATTTTTTTGTCTTGTAAACATATATACTCATATGATTTAATTATATAAAAAATATAATATGACTAAGTAATTTATTTTATTTTCTTAATCTCTTTAAAAAAAATTAATTAAATCTTGTATTTAAAATCGATGTGGTAACATTTTTCAAAGGTTTTTTCCACTTAAGAAAAAGGAATTTTAGTCTCGTTTGGTCTTTATTTATAACAAAACTTGGTTTTTATGATGTATTTGGGGGGGGGTAAAATTAAATGATGCTTTTTTGTTATTATTTTATTATTCGTTATTTATTCGAAGAATTTCATTACAAATTAGAATCCACTGGGGTCAACCTGTTCAACTGTTTTTTTCTAAATAAAAAACCTGTTCAACGTTAAAGCTATGTGTTTTCAATAGAATATATTTCATATCGCCTAAAAATTCATATGGGATCATATTGCTTACGTCTTTATTTTGTTCGCTTGAAAAAATTATTTTTTACGTCTTTATTTTTTACTCTTTTTTAACCATATAATTAAGGCTAATAGAGATTCAAGTTTTGACGTGAACCACACACCACACCAGTTGAATTGAAGGCAGGGTGGAACTTGATTATCAGTCCAAATATTGAAATTTGTATAAAACATAATTAACTAACTGGGCGGTATGATAAAAATAAAGAGAGATTTGTAATCACGAAATGAACACAAGAGAATTAATAGGAGAAAGTGGATTCTGATTCTACTTCACTTCAATCTTGCAAATGTTATTTATATACGTCATACCACTTTGGTCTTATTTATAAGTCCACTTTACCCAAAAAAAATTGGTCTTATTTATAAGTCCACTTTCATGTAATAAATGATGTTGTGACAATTTTACCCATATTAATTATACCCATGAAGATAGAGAGAGAAGAAAGAGTTAAAAAAAATAGCTAATTATAAATAAGGGTAAAGTTGAAAATTTACTTTCATAATCATTGAGTTAACCACATCTCCTTGGTATATGAGATTTGGCCAAAGTGAACTTATAAATAGAACCAGAATGGTAAGTGCTTAGATTCTATTATAAGCGTCACAACCTAAGAATAAATGTATATAATTGTAAGAAATATACTACCTCCAATCCTTAATTATATTTTTTAAGAATTGTTTGCAGTGTAAATTACTCTATAAATGAGCTTTTATATTAAGAATGGAAGTAGATTTTAATTTGGTTATATATACACACAAATATACATGTATTCATATAAAATAGTACGATTAAAATTTCAATTGAAATATCATAATATTTGTACTACAAATAGAAATAGTACTGAAGGCAAGATTCAAGACATGCATGCATCATGCATGAATAACGTCCTTAATTATTATATGAATCCAACGTAATTAATATATTCCAACCACGTGTATAGAACTAGAATAATAAAGTTCAACCGATAGAAAAAAAAAAAGGTAAGAAAATTGATTTTCTATTTGGTAGCTAGGGGAATGAATATGAAAAAAGAATGCATGCATGTAGCTATAGTTTAATTATTAATCTCTGTCTTCATCCAATTAATTTTGACAAATATTAACTTTATTTTCTGGTAAAAAAAAGTAGTAGTTCTATTAACAAAACTTTTATATATTCCTTAACGCAAGACTTTTATACATTAACTACTAAAGTAAAAGTATTTATCATGAGCTTTTTATTTTAAAAATTGATTTCATAAATCCACCATGCAATTTTCTCTCTTTTTCTCTTTTCAATGTTGTGATTAATTATTAATCTTAATTAAGGATAGTTTTTGGATATTATAATATTTTTTAAAAAAATAATCTTGGTTAAAATTAACCACCATTCTCAAATTATATTATTCAATTAAAAAAAGATATTGAAGAACTGGATCAGTATAATGAACTGGTTAAGGTAGTAGTTCAAAATCCACAGAGTTACTAAGACACAATATGATGGAACACAATTATACAATGGATTACTATTTTTTAAAACTCAAAACAATGTCATTTCAAGCACAATAAGAAAAGGGAACAAAATAGAAAATTTAATTCAACCAATTCATCCAAAACTCTTAAGCAAATTGATTGTGATTGTAGAACCGGTTTACTAGTTTATTGGTCTAACCGGTCGGTCTTTATTGGGGTTTAACGCCGTTGTTAGAAAGATGTATGATTAATATTGCATGGGATTTGGTCTTCCTTCAAAATTTGACATAATTAATTGTATGAATGTAGCTAAGTAGATGTGTAGGGGCAGCTTGACTTCGTAAAATGAGAAGGATCGGCCCCAGGAAACAATACTTAATTAAATAAAATTCACACAAACATACATATTTTTCTTCAATGTCTTCAAAATTCAAATGGGTGGTATCAACTCAAAGAATTCAAAAGCACGGCACAAAAGCGGACAGAAAAAAGAGCACGAGATTTTGACTTCGTTATGACCAAAGACCCTCTTATTATAATCCCTGTCACTTTCTTTTGTCGGTCCCGGTCAACACGTTTAATTTTATAAAAACATTCACATCATCACTTATCTCTAAAGATAAGGTCTTTAGCCTTCCTTATTACTTTCTCTCTCAACGTTCTAATTCTAATCTCCATCTAATTAATTATCTTATTTTTTGCTTATGTAAGTAACATTTAATTTACTTTGACAATAATCAACCTTTTCTTTTTATCTAATTAAGTATAAGTCAGTGACCATATATGCTTCCATTTTTGAAAATTTTCTAAGGCTTTCGATTTGTTTCTATTATTATTATGTAACAATTCATTCATTAAGTCGATCTATTTGTGTGCAGAAGCCAAGCCCTTTGTTTATGACCGTTGATGATATTAAGTGCTTATAATTATATTATTGTTCAATTAATCAGGCATTTAGTCAGGGTACGGCTTTGGCCACTCAAGATATTAGCTAGTTGTGAATTTAACTATCTTGGTCTCCACTATGATTGTTTTATTGACAGTGGGATTTAATAATCTTTCTGGCACACAAAAAATAAGTAGCATGTGGAACTTATGAGGTTCTCTTTTAAGTATTTGGAGTTATGTGATAGGTCGGTGAATTGAATTGAATATATAGTTTAGAAAAAAATAATAGATATAAGAGACATATAATGAGTTGATATGTTATATTTAAAACGAAATCCATCTCTCCAACTGGCTATTATATTAGAGGACAGGAAATATGTATTATTCTTCTCTATAAGAAGAGAGAAATAGAGAAGCAGATGGAATAAGGTAAGAATTTTGCAGTGTAACTAGATCTTCAGGGAGGAATTTTATTGAACTCAGCCCACAATTTGTTGTCTACAACAGATTAACATGATCCTCGAATAAAAGTACATCTATAAGGAAAGATAAAAGTTTTTACCATTTATTCGTTTGGAACGGGTAACAATACCGGTAACTAGAAGAATGAATCATTTCTAAATGAATGAGGAAAAACCGTGTACAAGAAAAAAAAAAATAGATGGAATCCATCCATATATTCCTATATCAATTGGTGTACAAGAAAATGACCAAACGAATTCAAGAAATTACAAATGTACAAAATCTACAACAATCAATGTATATCAATTCTATACAGATGTCTTTGATACACAAAGATTAATCAATTATGTAGAAAATGTACCAGAATCAATCTACATCGACTTTATACAGATGAAATAATCAATTAGGTGCCAAGATTTTCAGCCACAAAAAAGTCTTAAACCTGATGGTGGGGGGTGATGACAATGGTGATTTTCTTTGGCCCATTGTCATCTTGAGAAGGGTTGGGTCGTTGCCTCTTGTGCTATAGGATAACAAAGTGAACTTGTTCTCTGGATTGCTAGCTGGTGGAGGGAACATGGAAGTATTTTATTTAGTTTTTTTTAATTTCCTCAAGAAAAATTAAATAAGTCTTATATGTAAGATCTCTATATCTATATCAATATTCTTCAATACTTTCTATAGATTTATTGCTTTTAAGTTTTGACTAATTTTAACTAAGAGAACCCACAGTTCGGTTAAAATGACCTTCTATATAGAGATAGATAAAATTATATATAATATAATGATACACACATATTTTAAAGAGATCATGTACCATGGTATGATCTACTAGACTTGGTTCTATGTTAGAATGTTAAAATCTAGGTAAATTTCTGGGGGATTCTGCGTTATACATTACCATTAACTGTACATATGATATGATCCCACAAGGAAGTGGAACGTTGATTAAAGATTGAGTTGAGAGAAGTTATTTTCCAGCTAAGGACTGATTCAGATTGTGTTTTCTGTAATGTGACCAAATTGAAAAGAATCTATTAAGCACAGATTTATCAAGCACCTTACTCAGATTCATATCTAGGCATGAAGCGCAGTAATTATTAAGCACGTACTCCATTAAAATCAGCTCATAAGAATGACAATATGAGGGGCAGAATCTGAAGAGCTTGTTCAGAATCTGGACTGTGCCGAGTGATGCATGGTACACGAATAACCAAAAGGTAATATGGGCTACACCTACACGTACAAGTTTATTGCTTTATTTAAAGGTTTTTGCTATTCTGGGTTTCACCTCTGGACTAGATGCTTTTCAAGAAGTCCAAATGACGCCTCCTTTGGATTGAATTGTCCTTCACATAAAAGAAAATCAACAACGGAAGTGATGTGTCCAAAAAAAAAAAAAAAGAACCAGCTTGATAGCAACAATGGTTTCCATGCAAGAGTGACAACGATTGATGACTTCGTCGACCCTAAGGCTCTGTATGGTATGAGGTATTTAGAGGCGAGCAGAGGGGAGGAAAAAATGTTCCGAGCTAAATTTGAGCAAATGGGAGAATTAAGTGGGGCTACAAAATTTTAATACAGACAAGACAAATCATATGCGTTCAATCAGAATCTTCAAAATGGGGCCAAGAAGCAGGAACAAAGTAAAACAAACAAACAAATGGTGAAGTACCAGCATTATGAATTTCAATTAGAGTAGCATTAGGTGATGGGTATTGAAAAGTAATCCGACAGTTGATGGCTATGGATTAGTTTGGTTTCTTGGATGTTCGGGAGAATTGTGATCCTTGTCATTTTGGATTTTGAGGTATTGAGTTTGATTTATAGATATGAGTGAAACAAGAATCTGTTTGTTTGGACTGAATGGTCGATTTCTCTATGAAAACTTTCTTTTTGTTTTTCAATTACATAATTGTGTATATAACCTCACCTTTTATCAATCTGGGTTTAAAACCTGAGATTTCTACTGATGTATTTTTTCTGGGTATTTCATTAATTTGATTTTGATGAGCATTTCCCTCTTCTGAACTGAACCTGCTTCAGAATAGGAGTATTTTGTGATCGGTGCTTGATTTTCTTAATTACCTTTTGTGGTAAAGTTGCTGAGCTAGAATGATGGAGCCCATGATGAGGATGTATTGGGCACTATAAAGAAATACAGAACTTGTTCAGTACAGATACTAATTCCATGTTTATTTGCTTTGGTTTTGTCCATTGGCTGGAGATTTATATTATACACGGAGAGGAGAAATCTTCCATTTGGACTATTTTTCTAAATGATATGGACTAATTAATTTTGGTGTTCAATATCTCCTAATGATAGTTAAAATTTTAAAGCCTTGTTTTGCTTTTCTTGATCTTGGGTTTGTTATAATGTCAGGCTTTTTCATTCGAATTGCATTTGGGTTCAACAGTGAAATTTCTGTCACTTTTAAACTGGCAATGTGGTTGTTTTTACTTTCCTCAGCTGGTTTTGCAGAAACTCCTTCCTATCCTTTCCTCCATCATCAGTTAAGAGTGGCTTCAGGTACTTGGGATCTCCTGAGTTATATTCATGAGCTTGACCGTTTTTTGCGACACCCATTATGCTTTGATTGCAAGATTCAGAACCATATATATAAATACATACACAAGTGTCCTAAAGCTGTTTCAATATCGAATATTATTACAACCTACTCACTAGAGAAATTTATGGAAAAAGAAGAAGAAATGGCTCATGCTTACCCAGAACATGACCAAAAGAGGATCCCTATATGCTTAGGTAATATAAGATGATGCTGTTCCAAACTTAGATGCTGTTTTGTCCATTTTACCTTTTTTCTTGATAAGCAGAAGCATCAAAGTAAAAATCTATCGAGTTAAGTCATGAACTTGACATTTTTCTGCAAAAACCACTGATAGGCTGTCAGAATCAGAATTCAACATCAAATAATTAGCACAATTGAGAAGAGAAATTAATTAAAAATCAGAAGATGCAATGATGAGTTGATCCGGGCTGTATATATTTTGATATTACCTAGTTGAGTTCTTGGATACTCTAAATAAGATTTAACATACCAGAACACGTCTCTATTCTACAACTTCCTTATGTCCATATCTCCAAGCTTGCATCACGGAACAAGAAAATTATAGAAACCCAGAATATTTCCATATTCTCAGAAGATAAAAGTGGCGTTTGGCATGAACCCAAGGAGATTGACGAGATGAGTGGCTGCATCTTAGCAATGAATTAAATGACCCAACACTAACAAAAATCCCAACCAGTTGATTACATGCCTTTTTGGATTAATGGTAGAAGCTGGTTACGTGATTTATGATATATGAAGTAAGTATATGAGAAGAGTTTTATTTCGGCTTGCGTGTAAACATGCTTCTTAAATGTCAATTCAAACATGCCTGTAATAGCAAATAAATGGCTGCAAAAGTAAAACTCTAATCCCAGAGTCATAATTCCCAAGTGAAACAACATAATCCAATCACCAATTTCTAGACTATCAGCATGCAATCCTCTTGCAAGGAAATAATTAAGAATTAAGCAATTGTTTGAACCATTTAATGATTTTGAGTAACACATTGGAAAGACCGATATCATTCACAAGGTCCCGATTATGGAATTAGGAAATATTTTTCAGCTAAAAAATTGTACTTCAAAGAGACCACCAAAAAATCCCAAAACCCTTTGTTGGACTTTGGGTTCAAGTCAGCCCTTGATGGGTCAGACTATTTTATTTGATTAAAAAATAAGTAACATTATTAAATAAGAAACAAATCAGTATTAATTATTGATTTGTTAATTGAGAAACAAGTAATTGTATATTATGAAATTAATCAATAACTAATTTCCTGATTATTATTTAAAGGGCAGGTAGGAGTGCACATAACTTCCTAATTAGTGGTCTCCCTAAGCCTCTATGAATAGGATGTGCCTCCCTCAATTATTTTTATCCTTGCCATTGAGCTATCTCATCTTTCTTGGTCTGATGATCTACTAATCCCAATTAGGCTCTAGTGATCTAATAATTGCATGAATATTATTATTGTGTTCAAGTTATTGAGCATTAAAATTTTGACCTAGGTCCAAACGTAATGTAATATCCTAAATTTTGAGGCATGGAGTCTCAAAATAGACTAAAATAAAAGGACTACTAGGCCTTATGAGACCAGGGATGATATGGGATCCATGAATAGTAATTTACTATTTTGCATAGTACCATACATAGTAATTTACTATTTACATAATATAATATATAAAGGTATGGGACCGCGAGCAAAATTTTCAACTCCTCCCGTGACTCCTTCCTTCACGGGAGAAGTATATATATTTTATATATATTAATTTATATTATATTATAATATATATTATATTATATTATATAATAATATAATATAATATATAAAGTGATGGGACTCACAGCCAATTATTTCAATTCTTCAGACGGCTTAACGGGAAAGTTTTGGAAACAGTGTCCGGGGAAAATTACACCTAAAGACCGAGGGATGAAAAATTACACTCAAGGACCCATTTTTCAATTATTATATAAACTCCCATGGTTCCATTCTTCATTCCGCAGAATGAAAATGAAGGAAAGAGAAAAGAGAGGAAAAGAAAGAAAGAAAAGGGAAAGAAAGAGAAAAGAGAGAAGGAAAGCCAAAGAGGAAATATAAGGGGAGGACACTAGTCGAAGGTAGTGGGCTTACCTTACTTGTATGTATTTGATATAATTGCTTATTGTATTTGATTACTATGCTTGCTAGATGTGTTAAACATATTTGAATGTTTGAAGTTCTGTTAATGAATATGTTATGACCATGAGTATGATGCATGAAGCATTGAGCATGCAAAATATCATTATGTTAACATGAGCTTATGCAAGGCAAGTATATCATACGTAGCATTTATCTTGCATGTATTGTATTGGTATTGTTTACTACTGGGATTCCTTAGGATCTCACCCACCACTACCAATAAACAAGTAAACTCAAGGAAGGAGCATTGATTGAGGATTGCTCAGCGGAGGGGCAACTTATTGGATTAAGGGGCGATAGTGATTTGTTTTAAAGTGTATGTAAAAGTATAAAGTATTTTCATACACTGTACACTATACGTGAATAGCGCCGTATACGTGAATAGTAACTTTTGTATTTTTTCTTGAAAATATGCTTCCGTGTACATAATTACGTATTAAAATGGTGTATTTAAGGCGGATGTTACACGTATATTCGCCTCGGGACATAAATCTCTTCTCTCATCTAATTTTTCCTTCACAATTAAACCATGAAATCCGCTTGCATTAGCTAGTATAGGGATCTGGCCGATGGTGGCAACTATATAAGTGATGGTGGCTATAACATCCTCCATTTTTAAAGAACAATGATTCATTAATAAGTTGATTAAATCATTCATCTATATGTTTTATCAATATGTTTTATGCAAACAATTGCAATTTGGACTTTAACCAGGCCCATACTTTTTAATTGAATTTTACTTAAAGATTTATCAAAGTAACCAAAATATACTAGAGCATACTAAGTGAGTCATAATGTGGCAATATACAATAATTCAACATGTACCAAAAAGATGGAAGCACTATTGTTAGCAAAAGTAATTTAAGTTTTTGAAGTCTTCCCTAATAGACCCACTTGAGAACTATCACTTGAAAAATTTTTGTAATCATCAATCTAACTCATTATAAATGATAATATGTGATTGTAAGGTGTCAAGTGGAAAATTTTATGTAGCAAAGTACTAGATATATATAATTTACAAATTTATCAAATCACAAATTTTGTAATAAAATTTTTGTATCAAATTTCAAATCATAAATCACATATATAACAAGCTAAGCAAAAGATTGATACCCCAACCATTCTTATCACCCCCACCCTTATAATCGATGACAGAACCCATGGTTTGTAACATAATGGGTTTAGCCTCTTTGACAAGATTGCACTAAGCTTTCCAATAATGAGATATAGCTCGGCCAAAAGCTATATAACTCATATCTGACCATGGATTGACATTCCTTTAAATAGAGAAATGTGTCACTGTTCCCAAAGGCTAACCCTTAACCCCACCAAAGGAAAAGGGTGATACTAATGGGCTTGAAAATATCAAAATCATCTACTGTGCACCGAGTGGTATGACACATGATATTTATACATAATAACTCTCATCACCACTCCACATTTATCATCATTCCACATCCATCTATATAAACAATCATAATCTTGGCATGTATATACGAGATTTGTAAAAATGATACATCTTCTCAATAATTATTAAGATAACAATACTATTTCAACTCACGAAATCATAACAAAAGTGCATTTTCTAAAACATATAATATCATAATTTTATGTCTTAGTAAACATTTTAAAAATACACATAAATAATATATTAACATATATAACAAGTGAAAGTGGTTACCTTAAGTTTTTGACACTAAACTTGAGAGAGATCAAGTTCACTCTAAAAATAATATATATATAATTATATGTTAACAGAATTAATAAAAATATCAACTAATACAATAACCAAATTAATTAAATTATCACCAGCTCACTTTAGTTTTCCTTATAATAGCAATTTTATCTATTCCTCAAATCATTATTACAATATCATTTCTTTTTTCATAAATTATTGCTCACTTATCATGATCATCAAAATATCACCATATCCCCTATTTTTCAACCTAATACTAACTTTTATAATTATAACCCAATTTATTAAACAATCTCCAAACCTTCACATAATCAAATCATATCAAATTTGTCTTAAATTTCAAATCTCAACTCATAATTTTATACAGTTCAAAATTTAGCAAAACTAAACCGATTAAATTGACAACAATATCTCCAATATTCCAAATAAATGCTTTAAACCTTATTTAATTGGTAGAATTATCTTCTCAAACATAAATCCTATATTCTTTTAGGTAGAAAAATTAAATTTAAATTCCTAAAATTACTTGCAAATAAATCTAAATAGATTTAAATTATCTATTAATTATGCTCTTCATATATATAGTTATCTATTATCAAAACTCAAAACTTATGAAAATTCTAATCTTAAAATTTTTACTAATTAGTACTATATTACCCTCATTAAAAAGAGAAAATACGTATAACAACTTTCATAAAAAAAGTTTATTGAAAAGAAATTAATTTAATTAAGTAAATGATCTTATAAAATAAATAACTTATCTTAATAACTTAAATAGACTTTTTTCTCCTTCCTTCCCTTTTCTCTCCTTCCTCTCTCATCTCTCTCCGCTCTCCCAATCTCACATCACACGAATACACTATCACGTGCACGCGTGTGGGGGTGGGAGAGGGAAAGGCGGTGGAGGGAAATGAATTTATTTTTATTTTTCCCCTGCCACCTTACCCAAATGGGTGGCAGCATACGTACCACAAGACACGCACATACACACACATTTTTAAGGAAAAATTATCATAAGGGACCCAAAATTTATTTTTATTGTTTATCTATTTTAACCGTCTCTTCTCTCTCTATCTCTCTCTCTTTATTTATATTAAACAACAACAATAATAAATTATTATTATTTTCACTCATTTATTTTTAATAAATCATATTTTAAATATACAAAAATTTTCGTGATAATTACATGACAAATTCATGTATTATTGTTAATTCTTTCTTATTTGTAATTAAATCTTAATAAAAATAAGAATGTTACAATGACCAGTTGGTCAATACGTAAGGCCTATAGATCGTAAAGACACTAGAATCCATAAACTAGGGATATCTTATGTTTTGATATTAATACTTCAAAATACCACATGGGAAACAAGAAGGAATTTGTATAAATGTGTTTCTCTAACACTAACTTAAACATATTAGCAGTGAGAGAGGCAAAGGGGAAGCGAAGGAACAAAAGAAAAAAGGGCATATATATGTAAATTAAAAACATTTCAAAATCCCCAAATTCGAATCATTAGGTTGGGTTTGACAAATCTTGAGGGTGTTTACCTGGGATTATTCCAATAAGAATAAAAAATTATAAAGAGAATTTGGGAAGCAGATTTCCTTAGTGTCCTTCCCTCCTCATCCCTCAGTATCTCTCATCTGTACCATTAATATCAACTAAAAGTTAATTTGAGATGGAAGAGGAGAGGAAAATGAACGGCTGGATGGAAGGATACTGAGAGAAGAAGAGAGAAGAATACTGAGGGAATCTAAATCCAACTGGCTCATGGACCTGACCCCGTAGTGTTAATATAGGAAAAAAATAAAAGAAGAATAAGAAGAATTAAAGAATATATACGTGTGTATAACAATTAAAGAAAGTAAATTTTAAAAATTGTAACCAGCATAAAATTAACCAAAAAAAAAATTAATATCTCAATGGTTGGAAGTAAAAAGAAATGAACAACAAAAATTTCATATGTTTATTAGCTCTTAATTCATAATTCATACGTTTGTTACCTTGATTAGTTTCCTGTGGCTGGAAGCTATTTCTTTCCCCGGAAACAGATTTTCTCCTCTTCCTTCCCTCCTCTTTCCTCCTCTCAGCCGTTGATTTCAAATAAAAGTTAATCTGAGATGGAAGAGGAGAGGAGATGAACGGCTGAGATGAGGGATATTGAGAGAAGAGGAGAGAAAGATACTGAGAGAAGTCAGGTCCCTCTTGCCCCTCGTTTCTCCTTATCTCTTGTGCATGCATGTGCCGTATCGTTTAAAATTATTTTAATTCAGCCATTATATAATTTTAAAAATGGTGTCATATATTTTCTTATATAAATATTACATCGTCGAATAATCCTCTCTCCGTCTCCTCACTCATAGCTAGGCAGCACCATCAGGTCAGTCTCTCTTCCTTCCCTTCCTATGCTTCCTTTGACTTCCAATGATTTTATAGATGGGGCTCCAGAAATTCCTCCATACTTCAATATTAGAACCTTTTTACAAGAACGCCATTGTCAAGTTTTCAAACATGCAGTTAAACGGAGAGTCACATGTCAATACTGTTAGATATATATGATTTCTTCAACACCTCACATGAGTAAATGAAGCCAGGAATAAACTAGCATATTCTTTATATTCTCAATGTTCCAGAATAAAATCAGAAACATATGGCTCGACAGATTCTGGATTATGCACAACACTTAGTTAACTATCTGGGCAGATCTTTTACAATGTTTTTTTTTTAATAATTGTGGTGGTGAATGCCAACATTTTTTACACAACAATAACAACTATGATAGGTCTTCAGAAAGACCAGTGAAGAAAGCTAGGTCTATAGAGAGACCTACATAGAAAGAAAACCTTGCAAGACATGAAGCATCTAACAATAAATTGAAGGAGTTGAAGCTTCAACAAAAAGATGAATGCACAATATGCATGGAAGAATTCAGTATTGATATAGGTCAAATACCTTGTTCTTATTTCTTTCATGAATGTACAATATGCATGGAAGAAGAATAATTGTCCCGTACGTCGCTTCAAAATTCCTTCTAGTCATAATGGATGAAAAACTAGAAAGGTTTTTTTTTTGGAGTAGTATTATACGTTTTATATTAGTGCATTAATGATTTAAGATATCATTGGATTTTGATTTTTTTTTTTTTTTTGATGTTATTCGATGATAATAAACTTCCTGAAGTAAAGAACGGTTGATGCATGTTTCTGCTAAATAAAACCCAATGGACCTAAAACATACACTCAGGTTTGAACCGATTTGTGCTCAGCACTTTGCTTAGTAAGGAGTGTAGTGAAATGATATATATTTGGATATCATTTTTATGCTTTTATTAATTTTTTAAAAAAATAAATTACCTAGGATTTTGATTTGCAAGATGTATACATGCAAATTCATGTTTTTGTATTTGGCCACCTTAATCAATACTTCCTATTCCTATTTATATGACCTTCCAGCATGTTTTACCGATATCAAGAAAAATTTTAAACTTCATTAACCGTTTTAACTTTACCCTTATTCAAAATAGATTATAAATTGGACAGAATAGTAGTTTATTTTCAACTAGGCTATATTTGCACTATAAATTGATGATAGTATCATATGTTTTTCAACGAATATAAAGCGACTAACACTTTTCATAGCTAAAAAATATAGTTTCTTTTTTTGGCAAAAAAAATAGTAATTTACGATAAGTTTTACATTATAGGTAAATAAAATATATTGATTTTATATTGTATAAAACTTACAATTCGTAAAATAAAAGTGGAAGTTAATCAGGGTGATTAGTCAGGCATTAGGAACCTAATCCAGATACTGATGTGGTTTATTAGATCGATGAAAGTCCAATCCTGTAGCTTCCATTATTTATTTAAAAATTGCACGGTTTATTCTTGGGACAATTTCATTTAAATATCAATTGAATTTGTTAAACCCCTAGAAGCCTACTAAATGTGTTTAAGGATTGAGAAGGGACATGGGTTAATGAGGAATATGCAAATTGAGGTGAAAAGTCAACCCTGCCTTTGGAAAAAAAAAACAGATTATATCTCCCTTCCTTGTTCATAAACAAAAAATAGAGGAGGTGGCTTTGAGCAAGGAAATTTAAAAAAACACACACAGTGGGTATAGGAGGAAGTGAAAGTTGAGCTGTCAAAGGATCATATGTAAATAAAGGGAAGCCAAGGAAAGATTAAAAGGGTAAGTATCTTTTCTCTCTCCTCACCTTCTCTGATTCTTTCTTTCTCTCTATTATGGATTCTTCTCTGCAACGGAGAGGAAGTGAGGGTGGGGGGAGAGAAAGATGAATTTCATTGTTGGAAGGATTTGGGATATGGTGGTTATTAGAGTTAGACTCCATTGTTGGAAGAGAAAGGAATGAGAGATTAAGAAGACGATGAACAGTATCACAAGTGAAAAACTTCACGAAATGACTGGTTATTTCCATTACTAAACTTTAAATACCATTAACGAATTTGTAATTCACTTTACAATATTTTTAAAATTAACCCTTATTTGTTATTTTATTAGAGACACAAATAAAAAACTTAACGAAAGAACGGGTTATTCTCATTACTGAACTTATAAATACCATTAACAAATTTGTAATTCCTATTATAAGATGTGTTAAAAATTAACCTTTATTTGTTGTTTCATTAGAAACATAAGTGAAAAATTTTAGGAAATATCTTGTAATGAAAATTACAAATTTGTTAATGGTATTTACAAGTTCAATAATGAGAATAATCAGTCTTTTCGTCAGGTTTTTCACTTGTGTCCCTGATAAAACAACAAATAAGAATCAATTTTTACAAATCTTGTAAAGGAAATTACAAATTCATTAATAGTATTTACAAGTTCAGTAATGGGAATAACCAGTCCTTTCATCAGATTTTTCATTTATGACACTGTTCATCGTCTTCTTCATCTCTCTTTCTTTCCCCTTCCAACAATAGAGCTTAGCCCCAACAACCACCACATCTCAAACCTTTCCAATAGATTTCCTCTTTTTTTTTTCTCTTCACCCTGTTTCCGATCCTTCCTACACTCCTCGCGAGTTGCAAAGAAGTATCCATGGCAAAAAGAGAATCAGAGAAGATGAGGAGAGAGAAAAGATACTTACTCTTTAATCTTTCCTTAGCTTCCCTTTCTTTGCATATGATCCTCCTAAAGCTCACCTTTCACTTCCTCCTCCACCCCCTTTGTTTTTTTTTGTTTTGCTCGAAGCAACCTCCTTTGTTTTTTGTTTGCTTATGATTGAACAAGGAAGGGAGATACTATTTATTTTTTTTCTAAAAGGAAGTGTCAACTTTTCACCCCAATTTACATATTCCTCCTTGACTCATGTTCCTTTTTAGTCTTTTAACAAATCCAGTTAGCTTATAAAAATTTAGAAAGTCCAACTGATATTTAAATAGAATTTCCCCCTTATTCTTCCTTTTTCTCCAGATTTGGAGATTGAAATTATCTCCGTGGGTGTCCCCTCCACCGGCCACCGCCAATTGTTTATTTCTGTGGGTCACCTCCGTAGCTTCAATTATTTATTTAAATATTTCTTGTCACCCTCTGTCCCTTCTTTCCTTTCTCTGTTTCCTCCAGCCATCTAAACTTTTTTTTTTTTGGGGGGGGGGGGGGTGTTTTTTAAATCTCAACAAAGGAGATTAAATTTAAATGGTCTAAAATTATTGAAATATAAAATAAAATATTTTCCTTCTAAAGTACAAAGAAATTTGCATAACTCAAATTCAAATTCATTTAATTTTATAACTCAAAATTTGAATAATAATTTCATCAATTATTAATCTTTTCCACGTGTACTGGCCTTATACATAAACGTAACGGGAGATTTGTTTTAATGTAATTAATATTGGGCCAAATAAGGCTATTGAGCCCCACCCTGAGCCCGAATATGAAAAGAAAAATGCAAACAAACTAACCTTTGAGTTATTTATATTTGAAAAAATTGGAAATAAATTCTCATTTAAGAAATCAACTAGAGAATGAGATTTAGGATCTAAGAGACTTTATGCCTTGCACCTTTTCCTAGTTTATATTCTAATTCTACCATTAATTTTTGGGAAAATAGCTTCAAAGTCCCAATTAAAAAATAATAATTTCAAAAAAGTCTCATAACTTATCAATAATAATTTATTTACTTGCAATGGATATTTTTTTACTTGTCATTGATAAACTATAATTTTTCTGATTTATCACCTTAGCTTCATTTTCCTTAAATTTTAATATTGGGATTCATTTCTAGGGCACTCCATAAGCTTCGGAAGCAAATAATTTGGGAAAATTGATTACAGGGCCTAAGGAAGCAAAATAATTACAAAAAAGGCCCAAGAAACATTCACATGGGTCTTTTCTAGCATTTTTTCAAAAAAAAGTGTACGGACATAGTTGTTAATTGCTACAGATGTAGTTGTTAATTGCTACAGATGTAGTTGTTAAAATGTAGTTGTTAATTAGACTGATTTAGTTGTTAATGGAGACTGACATAGTTGTTAACCGCTACTGATGTAGTTGCTAACGTTTTTTGAAAAAATGCCAGAAAAGACCCTTTTCTGGCATGTGAATGTTTCTTGGGCCTTTTTGTAATTATTTTGTTTCTTTGGGCCTTGTAATCAATTTTCCCAAATAATTTTTGCAAAAGTCACCAAAAAAAACAAAACACAAAGGTGATGATTTGACGTGGCGATGCACCGTTTTCTATTTCAAGAATAACATTTGGTGCCGTTTTATTTTATAATATTGAGAGTAAAATAACGGTGATTCGTTTTGGAGAAATATGAATAATCGAACGCTTCAATTTTGTGTCGTTTAGTGGGAGTTGCTTTAATGTGAAGGATTCTGTAACAGTTAACCGTGTTGTTTTCTACGATGATATGCTTTGTTTTTCTCAATGTTTCTTCCATATAACTTCCCTTAGCTTGTTTAATTTCTAATTTATACATTTTAAAACCTATAGATTCATTACATATCATCCTGGTTCTATTTATAAATCTTTTTTAATTAAATCATATGTACCAAGGAAAGGTAGTTAGCTCAATAATTATGAGGTAAATTTTCAATTTTACCCTTATTTATGAATGAGTATCTTTTAACTTTTTCTTCTCTCTCTATTTTTATTGGTACAATTAATATAGGCAAAATTGTCACAATCTCATTTATTATTTGAAATAGGACTTATAAATAGAACCAAATTTTTTAATCAAAATAAACTTATAAATAAGATTAGAGTGAGTGATAGTATTACTTTAGGCACATTAGGATTTCTTTAGATGTTTTTTTTTTTTTAGAAAAAGAAAAAAAAGAAGACAGATTGATGAAGACAAGTTATGTCGCTGCCTAATTGTAATTATGCATGTCACGTGAATGTCTTCTTCGTTGGGGCAACTCTCACGTGATGTACTGATTCTCTTCCAATGCTTCTTCGTTGTTTCCTAGTAAACAGTACATGTTTGTGCTTTATAAATATCATTGATTGTGTACGCCTTTATCTTGAGGCTACCACAAGGTTCACGTGTTCCTACATTTGTACGACACTTGTCCTTCATTCCATTACTTCAATTAATAGATTCACAAATTAACTGCTCCAGCCTCCTATTTAGGTACACAGAATTTTTTTCCTACTTAAAGTCCTATAATTAAGTTTTTTTTAATAAATGTACAAATTTACCTTTTATTTAGTATTATTATTAGGATTAAGGTGTAAAAGTATACACGAGTTTTTTCCTCGTGAGCGCCTGTAGTGGTGAGCAGGTTGGAAGAGAAATTGGAGTCGGGAAGGGAGAAAAAGAGGGATAAGAATTTTTATGTCAAAACACTCATATCATTATTCTTGCCCTTCATCGGCTATTTAAAGAAATAACAAGCCTTATTGAATCAAAGAAATAACTAATCCTAGAAACAGGGATCGCAATAACAGAATCGAAATAATAGACTTCCTAAATTTATGTTTTTTTGAAATTTGAATGAGATGTTGAATTCGTGGCTTGCGTTTTGATCTTTCGGTTGAGCCTAATTATTGGACATAGTCTTGCAGGTATGCTGGACTTGTTTTAATTCGGTTGGGCCTTTGACGTATAATGGGCTGCTCGGATCTGTGGTCTGCTACATTCCCTTGCCCATCTAAAATATCCATGTCCTCATGGATAGGCGTTGGAGAGATAGGGCCATTGGCTGTCGGGCAGGTGGTAGTGTTGTGAACCAATGGGTGGTGATCAGGATGTGGCTTGCTTAGATCGGAATCAGTAACTGAGTGACGAAGTAGAGGAAGCTCGAGCTGGGAGTCATTGGTTGAAGTTTCTTGAGACAGCGAACGAGGATTTTCCAGTGAGCCTAGTTCGACGGCCTCGCCTTGTGAGATCGCACGTTCAACTTCCCACGTGGCATCTTCCGGCAGACCATCGGACCACTGTATAAGTAACTCCCTGACCCTCTTTCCCTGTTTCCATACTTCCCTAGAACCCAAGATTGCGATGGCTTCATGTATGGGATGGCGGTCTTTTGATTTTGCAGGTAAAGGGTGAACTGTAAATGGAGAAGGAGAGTTGAATGGTTGCAGTAAGGAGACGTGGAAGATGGGATGAATGCGGGAGTTCTCGGGTAGTTGCAATTTGTAAGAAACGACCTCGATTTTCTCCAAAACCTTGAAGGGTCCGTAATAACGGAGAGCTAATTTCTGAGAACGTCGACGAAGGAGTGATTGTTGGCGGTAAGGTTGAAGTTTTAGTAGTACGAGATCCCCTGTTTTGAATTCCATGGCCTTTCGTTTCTTGTCACTATATGCTTTCATAGTAGTTTGTGCTTGGTGAAGATTTTGCTTTAAGCTACTCATGATTTTATTTCTTGATGTAAGGTCCGAATCAATGGCCTCCAAATTGCTGCTACCCATACAGTATGATAGGAGATTTGGCGGAGGAACGCCGAAAGTGATTTCGAATGGGGTGAATCCCGTGGAGCGATTGGAGGACGTGTTGAAATGGAATTCAGCGAAGCTCAAAATCTTGGACCAAGTCTGTGGATGTTCATGGACGAATGCTCGAAGGTATTGCTCTAAACATTGATTGACTCGTTCTGTCTGTCCGTCACTTTGGGGATGATAAGCGGAGCTATACTGCAGGGTGGTGCCGTGCAACTGAAAGAGTGTTTTCCAGAATGTGCTTAGGAAGATTGGATCGCGATCTGAAATGATGGTTCGGGGAAAACCATGGAGCTTGCCGATACATTCCCAAAATACTTTGGCGACTTTGGCAGCTGTGTAATGCGTAGGCAATGGAACAAAGTGAGCTCCTTTGGATAACCTGTCAACAACCACAAAAATGACCGAAAAACCGTCAGAGTAAGGTAAGTATGTGATGAAGTCCATACTTAAATCTGTCCATATTGTTGTGGGAGGTTCAATAGGCTGAAGTAAGCCATAGGGGGAATGGTTTGGGGGTTTAATTTTCTGACAAGTCTCACAGTTTTTGACAAAATTCTTAACATCCTTCTTCATCCCTTTCCAAGTGAAAGCTTTGTTGAGGCGGAGAAAGATGTTTTAGACTCCTGAATGGCCACCCAGCAACGTGCCATGAAACTCGTGCAGTAACGTGTGTTTCAGTGAAGAACCTCCAGGTATGAAAATTCTGGATTTATGGAATAGGAGGTTATGTTTCTTGCTCCAGTCTGCCCATTTGTGAGGTTCTGTAAGAAGGCCTTGAGTGACCTGAATAGCATAGGGATCTATGGCTAAATCATGTTGTAATGTCTCAGTTATATTGCAAGTAGGTGCTGTCATTATTGCTAACTGAGAAGTTGACTGTTCTGCGTTTTCTTTAGGAAATCTGGACAAGGCATCTGCCACTGTGTTTGATTGGCCTGATTTGTAAACGATGATATAAGAGAATCCAAGTAGCTGGGATAGAAAATGTTGTTGTTCTGGTGTCTGTACTACTTGATTCATTAGATGATACAGGCTTTTGTGGTCAGTCCGAATAACAAAGGTAGCACCCAATAGGTATTGTCGCCATTTAGACACTGCACTAGTGATAGCATACATCTCCCTAATGTAGGTTGATTTTTGTTGCATAGTAGGAGATAACTTACGACTGTAAAATGCAATAGGATGATTTTTCTGTATGAGTACAGCGCCTATACCGACCCCCAACGCATCTGCTTCAATAATAAATGGTAGGGAAAAATTGGGTAGAGTGAGAATGGGAGCTTCGGTGAGAAGAGTCTTGAGTTGAATAAAGGCAGCATCTTCTTTGGGACCCCAAGAAAAACTTGTGAGAGTTAGTAGGTCGGTGAGTGGTGCAGTGACGGAAGCAAAATTTTTTATAAACCGTCTGTAGTATCCAGCCAACCCTAGGAATGCTCGAACTTGAGTGACTATGTTGGGAACTGACCATTGTTTAATAAAGCTTATCTTTTCAGGATCTGGTGACAATCCCTTTCCCGAAATGATGTGACCCAGGACGTGAATTGAGTCTTTAGCAAATAGGCACTTAGAATGCTTTGCATAGAAGCGGTGGTTTCTTAAGGTAGTTAACACTAACCTTAGATGATTTTCATGATCCTGGACCGCGGGGTTGTAAATGAGTATATCATCAAAAAAAAAAACCACAAAGCACCTTAGGAAGGATGCAAACACTTCATTCATAGTTGCTTGGAATGTAGATGGAGCATTAGTGAGCCCAAAAGGCATAACGAGGAATTCATAGTGGCCGTGGTGAGTCCGAAAAGCAGTTTTGTGAATATCCTCGGAATGCATTAGTATTTGATGGTATCCTGAGCGTAGGTCCAGCTTAGAAAAAATGGTTGCTCCATGTAACTCATCTAGTAGCTCATCAATCGTGGGTATTGGGAACTTGTCTTGTACTGTTATCGCGTTGAGTGCTCTGTAATCAACACAAAAGCGCCAAGATCCATCTTTTTTTTTTTACTAACAGGACGGGGGAACTGTAGGCCGATTGACTAGGGCGAATGATGCCATCTTTTAACATTTCGCAGACTAGTTTTTCAATTTCATTTTTCTGGTAATGGGGGTATATTTGTAAGGGCGGACTTGGATGGGTTTAGTACCGGGAAGGAGGTTGATATGGTGGTTAGTTGGTCTAGGGGGAGAGAGTTGGGTGGTATGGTTGAAAACATCTGCGTAATTGTCAAGAATGGTAGAGATGGATGCTGGGATTTTTTTGGAAGAGTTCTGGCTAGAATGTGGATCAGTTATGGATAGGCACATGAGATAGGCTTGTAGGGGTTCCTGGGCTATTAGTTTATGAAGTTGTGAGTGAGTAATGGGGCATGGAGTAAGGTTAGAGTTACCTTTAAGGGAAATAGAGTTGTTGTTGTAGGAGAAACTCATAGTCATATTTTTGTGATCAGTGATGACTGGACCCAATGTAGACAGCCACTGAATTCCTAGAACGATATCTGCCCCCTGTAGGTCAAGCACATATAGATCAATGTGAAATAAAAATTGTCCTTGGAAAGTTAGGGGAACCATGGCACATAGCCCTTGGCAGAATAGGTGGTCACCATTGCCTACTTGAACTTGAAATGGGGTGATCGATTGCACCGGTAATTTTAAATGCTTAGTTGTGCGATTGGTGATGAAGTTGTGGGTGCTGCCACTATCAACTAAAATTTGTATTGTTGCCCCGTGAATGTGTCCCGAAAGGCGAAAAGCTTTAGATGAACGGTGCCCAAAAAGGGCATTAAAACTTATTTCTGGGAAATTGTGCGATTCAATGGTGCGTTCTTCTGTGGGTTCTTGTGGTTGTTCAGGTTCTTCGTAATCATCAACCACCATATATAAAAATGTCGCACTTGGTTTGCATTTGTGGCCGAATATGTATTTTTCATCACAATTGTAGCATAACCCTTTTTCTCTTCTTGCCTGCATTTCAGATGGAGATAAACGTTTAATTGGGACAGATGCTAATGTAGGTGCTGGTTGCTTGGCTGGAGGAGAAGCAGTAGTCGGTGGATTATGTGGCATCCAACGGGAGTAGCGTTCATCTGCTTCGGAAAAATTTCTGGCCAACCCCCATGCGGCATGAAATGTGGCTGGTAAGTATGCTTGTACATCACTGCGAATTTTTGGCTTAAGTCCAGAAATAAACATACTCTTTCGGAGGTGGTCTGGTAATCCAGGAACTTTGCTTGATAACAATTCAAAAGCTGTTTGATATTCGCGTACTGTCCCTGTCTGTGAGAGTCTGCATAAAGCACCTGTAGGATCATCATAAACAGTAGGGCCATAGCGACTTAAGATGGCTGTCCAAAATTCTTCCCAACTAGTAATAAGGCCATCGCGAGAATAGGTCCTGTACCAGCTAGAGGCAGGAGCATCAGAAGAAAGCAAGCTAAGCGAAGTCTTTCTGGTTCGGTGATGTTATAATACTCACAATATTGGTCAACGGCAAATAGCCAATCTGTGGGGTCGCCCTGGCTATAGCGGGGAAAGTCTAGGCGGGGTGGTTTGGGTCGAGGGGGGTCATTCTGATTTGGTCTGGGCCCTAGGACACCATGATGGGGTGGGTTAGGTGGGTGAGTTCTTTGGGTGTCAAGGAATTGTTGGAAACGTTCCATGATGGTATTGAATTTTTCATCATTGCTTCGTTGCATTTGGGTAAAAAATTCTTGCTGTCATTCCTCAACGGTGGTTTGCTGTTGCTAGACAGCATTAAGTTGGTCTTACATTTGAGCCATGCGAGTTTTGTCGGCCATGGGAGGGAGTAGGAGAATGAAAGCACCAAATTGTAGCAGTGAGTAGGTTGGAAGAGAAATTGGAGTCGGGAAGGGAGAAAAAGAGGGATAAGAATTTTTATGTCAAAACACTCATATCATTATTCTTGCCCTTCATCGGCTATTTAAAGAAATAACAAGCCTTATTGAATCAAAGAAATAACTAATCCTAGAAACAGGGATCGCAATAACATAATCGAAATAACAGACTTCCTAAATTTATGTTTATTTGAAATTTGAATGAGATGTTGAATTCGTGGCTTGCGTTTTGATCTTTCGGTTGAGCCTAATTACTGGACATAGTCTTGCAGGTATGCTGGACTTGTTTTAATTCGGATGGGCCTTTGACGTATAATGGGCTGCTCGGATCTGTGGTCTGCTACAGCACCCAGCACCACTTGTTTTTTTTTTAGCAAAAATACATACATGGTTACCATTTTGGAGCAAAAGTCACATCCCACCATTATGTTACTGTTCACTGTGATAAGAGAAAAAGAGATGAAGTGAACAGTAACATAAATACTGTGAACAGTGATATAACGGTAGGATGTGACTTTTATTCTAAAATAGCAACCACGTGTATATTTTTGCTCAATAAAAAAGCCCGTGGTGCTAGACGCTATTGGGGAAAAAGCTCATGTGTATTTTTGTAGCTTAACTCTTATTATTATATGGATTTTGTACTTTTAAAATAAAGTATATAATCTTTTTTCCGTGGATAAAGTGTATTTTAAATATGGGTAAAACTATAAAGTTATTACTCTATCTTATCCTTATTATAAGGCATCAACAATCATTCCTCACAAACCAATAAACAGAACTTAAGACATTAAATTGGTCTAAAATTGATAAAAGTTTCCAACTTTATCCCTACTTTAATAATTTAGATTTAAAGGAGCTAATTAAAATAAGGGCATACTAAAAAAATAGTAATAAATGAATTAGTTAAAAGTAGTTGATGTCTTATAATAATGATAAAAAATTGGGAAAATTGATTTTAGGGCCCAAGCTAGGAAAATAATTACAAAAAAGGCCCAAGAAACATTCACATACCAGGGCCTTTTCTGGAATTTTTTCAAAAAAAAAGTGTACGGATATAGTTGCTAATTGCTACTGATGTAGTTGTTAATTGCTACAGATGTAGTTGTTAAAATGTAGTTGTTAATTAGACTGATTTAGTTGTTAACGGGGACTGATATAGTTGTTAAACGCTACAGATATAGTTGCTAACGATTTTTGAAAAAATGTCAGAAAAGGCCCTGGCATGTGAATGTTTCTTGGGCCTTTTTTGTAATTATTTTACTAACTTGGGCCCTGAAATCAATTTTCCCTAAAAAATTGTTGATAGTTGGTATCTTATAATAAATATTAGAGAGAGTATTTTTTTTGGTCGATTAGAGAGAGTATTAAAGTCTTAGACAAATGTAATGAGATTTATTACTATTTTTCTTAATAAAATATGTTGAAAATAATTTATAAATATGATCACAGGAGTATATATTTGTATACTTTTATTAATTTTTCTTAAAACAAATTACCTTGTATTTTAATTTGCAAGTTTTGTATATATGTAAATTCATGCTTTTGTTTGAAACTTTTGGCCACTTTAATCAATAGTTTCGTGTTCAACGAGGTGGTACTTTGCACTATAAAATATATTCAATATTACGGATTGGAGCTCAGCAAAAGAAATATTATGGATTCGAGGGATTTGGATTCCCTCAGTATAATTTTCTTCTCTTTCTTATGTATCCTTCTATTTAGTTGTTCATTCTCTTCTCTTCTTCCATCTTTGATTAATTTTTAGTTGAGATCAATGGTATAGATAAGAGATGAGGAAGAAAAGATACTAGGGAAATCTGCTCTGAGATTAGAGATGGTATTAAATGTTTTTCAAAGAGTGTTAGGCGACTCAAACTTTTCATAGCTTCAAAATCTAGTAATGTTCTGGGGAAAAAAAGTAATTTACCATAAATCTTATAGTATAGGTAAATTAAATATTTTATATTGTATATAAATTACAATTCGGCCTTATTTTATCTTGAAAATTGAGCCATTAAACCAATAAATCATATTTCATGAGGCATTGTTGTATTAAAGACGTGGAT
This sequence comes from Acacia confusa, assembly GCA_037074495.1. Classification (NCBI taxonomy): domain Eukaryota; kingdom Viridiplantae; phylum Streptophyta; class Magnoliopsida; order Fabales; family Fabaceae; genus Acacia; species Acacia confusa. Next base: position 27,212,483 of record CM073510.1, read on the forward strand.
TTTTTTTTAAGAAAAGAGAAAGTGAAATAAGAGTATTACAATTAGAAGCTAATCAGGGTGATTAGTCAGGCATCATCAACTTAATCCAGATGCTGACGTGGCTGATTAGATCGATGAAACTATGAAATTCCAATCCCATAGCTTCAATTATTTATTTAAGAATTGCACGCTTTATTCTTCCTATCTTGACGTTTTAAAATTGAAATTATTTCTGAGGGTGTCCCCTCCATTTCCAACTCTCTTTATTTATTTATTGACCAGCACCCTCCTGCAAAAGAATTTTGTCTCATATTCTTTTTTTAAAATTATTTTTTATGTTCATTTTATCTCATATTCTTATCTCAATCAAATTAGCTATTTCTTTTAACCATGCATGTGACGATGTCCACATTCTTATCCAAACTTCAAAGTAACTAATGGAAGAGAGAGAGCAGAAAGCAAGGAAGTAAATAAAAGATGTTTATTAGGGGGGGAAAACCTTTTTATCCTAAATATAAATTATCCAGCGAAGAAATTTTGTAAATATAAATTATTTGAATCGTTAAATAACTTTGTGCTCAAATACGCTTGACTAGAATTTATATTCAAACAAGTATCAGGTCATTCATAAGTTTTATTCAAAAGTTTACAACATTTCATTAAGTTTTAAAAACTTTTGTTTACTGAGTTAAAAAAAGTCACACTATCATGTCATTTATAAGTTTTGTTAAAAAAAATTCACGACATTGGATTATGTTTTAACATCTTTCATTTTTCAAAAAAAAAACAAAATTCAAACTATTAAGTATTCTCAAGTTTTATTTAAGAATTTATGGCATTTCATTAGATTTTAGTAACTTTCATTTACAAAGTAAAAAATTTATACTATCAAGTCATTCACAAGTTTTATTAAGAAGTTTACGATATTTCATTAAGTCTTATAAACTTTTGTTTACTAAGTTAAAAAAGTCACACTATCGTGTTATTTATAAGTTTTGTTAAGAAATTTATGACATTTGATTATGTTTTAACATCTTTTGTTTTCCAAAAAAAAAAATCAAATCAAACTATCAAGTCATTCACAAGTTTTATTTAGAAATTAACGTATTTTATTATATTTTAATAACTTTCATTTACAAAGTAAAAAATTTACATTATTAGACTATTTACAATTTTTGTTAAGGAATTCACGACATTTCATTCGGTCTTCATGACTTTCATTTTCAACCAAAAAAAAAAAATCAAACTATCACGTCTTCTACAAGTTTTATTAAAAAATTCACTATATTTCTTTAAATTTTAACAAGTTTCATTTTCCTATAAAAATACTTATGAATATCTAATAGTATGAATTTTTTACTTGAAAAACGAAAGTTGTTGACGCCTGATAAAATGTCGTGAATCCCTTAAAAAAACTTGCGAATGACTTCATAGGGTGAATCCTTTTTTTTTTTTTGGGAAAATGAAAGTTATTAAAATGTTATTAAATGTCGTGAATTCTTTAACAAATATTGTGAATGATATTATAGTGTGACTTTTTTTTTTTTTGGTGAAAATGAAAGTTGTTAAAGCCTAATTAAATGTTGTAAATTTCTTAACAAAATTTATGAATAAGCTTGGGTCAAAGGTAAAGTATTAACTTATATATATTTGTTTGCCCAATATATATTAAAATGCATTAGTGGTCCAATGGACATCATTGTTTTTAGTAAATAAAGTTGTGAGGGTTCAAATCTTACCCAGACTACTTTACTAAATAAATATTCCCAGCCATCCACCGCTGGAGCTCTGGCGATCGATAAGGGTGGTCAACGGTCTATGGGGATATAAATTTTCTTAAAAATAAATAAATAAATATAAGAAATTAAAAATTAGGTACTAATATTTCTTTAATATTATGAATACTCAAAATACCATTTTATCATTTCCTATTTTTAAAGTTCTTTTTTATGAGATTTTCCCAATTTTGTATTAGATGATAGTAAGGTTCTTAAAATTAAGAAGTTAAAAACGCACTTTATATATTTAAGAAATTGAATTGATAGTTGATAACTTAATTCATGATGTTAAAAGTAACATTTTTTCAATTTGACTTATGTAAAGGTAAGATATGGTGAACAATTATATAGTGCACTGGTGGACCCACACTGGGGCCCTTGTCTGCAAGTGCAGACATATATATACATATTTTTTCCTTTTCCATTTTGTTGAGCATAGCTGGGCAGAGTTTAGTGGTAATTCGAAGCCCACACTCTCTTTTCCTTCTCTTTATTCAATTCCTAAACAAGGCTAAACTTCATATTTTTGTCACTTAATCAGACATGATCTTTTGCCCTCTGCATGTTCTTAATTTAATTAACGTCCTTGATATTCCGATAAATATTAACGGAGACGTCAACCATTGCATATCCCTTTAATTGGAATGAGATTAAAGCATTTTCCACCACCTAGCGCTTATTTTCCCTAGATCAAAACCTTTTAAATTGTCAATTTGCATTCTTGACTCTTAATTATTATTTTTCAATATTAAGTTAAAGTTTTTTTTTATCTATATTCTTTTATTTTTTAATGTATTTAAAATTTTCCTTAAAAAAATTTTTCAGGGGCAGTCCCCCGAATCCTCCTATTAATTGTGCAAACACAAACTTAAAATCCTGGGTCCGTCACTGATATAGTGTAATATGATTTATATTTAAATTAATTGTAAAAGAAGTGTCTTTTTTAAATTGAAACATATTTAAATGACTATTTTAACAAACAAGTTTAAATGAAAAATGGTTGAAAATTACTTGAATCTTATTAAATAATATATATTATGCACACTGAGTGATGATTTTAAGAGAAAATTTAAATTATATATGTAAAAAGATCTTTAGTTTATTATTCAGAAAAACTTGAAAAATACTAATATATTTAATTAAATATATTTAGGGATGTTTTAACAAAAACATATTCTATCGTGAATTCAAACACCCATCGTAATATAATTTAGCCTAATTTGTACTGATTATAAATACTATACGGTTGTTATTGGCTAAAAAAAAAAAAAATTATATTGCCACAATATTAGTATTATATTTCTTTTTGGTAAGCGTCAAACTCGGCATCGAATAATAGAGTTTTTTTTTTTTTTTTTAAATGGAAAAGCTAGATTAATTGAAGGTTTAAATTGTACTATTTTACTTCATTGTGACGTTCCTAAGTTGAGGATTAAATTATATTTTAAATTTTTTTTACTTTTTATTTTTTATCAAAAATAATTAGTCTGATTTATAAAATTATAATATAAAAATACATGATATATGATATAATTAAATAATTTATTTAGCTATTTTAGTCTTAAAAAAATAAATTGGATTTTGTATTTAGGATACGAGGTAATAAATAATTTTATAATTTTTTTAATATTAAAATTTATGTAGTGTTAAATTAGATTTAAATAATATAAATTTGTTCTGAAAAATTGACATATGAGGACCACCAAATCCCAATTGGGAGAGGGAGAGAGAGAGAGAGGGAAAAAAAGTTGAGGATAATGAGGAGGGCACTCAAAACTAAACAATAAAAATGGCTGACCCTTTCCATTCCTCTTAGCTGGAGTCCACTTCCTGTCCCCAACATCCATCTAATTAAATTTAATTTTTTTGTCAGTTAATTAAATTTATTTTTTTGGGAAATTTAAATTAAATAAAAATATAAAAAAATAACACTTAAACTTCAAAATCTCAAATTGTTATTTTCTACTAAAATGAGTTATCAATTACTATACTCTTATAGTTAATACTTATATACTTATAAACAACAAGACTGATTTAAGATTTTAAAATTCAAGTGATATTTTTTTTTATATTTTTCATTTTAATAATAAAGCTTATATAAAAAATATATAAGAAATTAAGTTAAATTTAAACGATTCCAACTTAATTTAAAAAATATAAATCACTGATTGAATATGATTTTTTTGGTTTTACCTTTTACAGTCTCAACTACTAGAATAAATCTAAATGTTTTAAAATTTATATTATATAAAATATATATTTTTCCCTTTTAAAAAAAATATAAATTTAAAAATTTAATTATTTTTATTTATTTTTCGTAACAAAAAATTTGCGTAATAATTTCATTAATTATTAAATTTAAATTATTTAAATGTAGTGTACTATTTCATGTTCTATTGCAAGGCACTTCTAAGCACTTTACTAAAAAAAAATGATTAAGTTACTAGATTTGTTTAAAAATGGAAAAAATCACATTTATATGTTTAAATAATAAATTTCATTTTGAGTAGAAGGTCGATCGAATTTTAAATAAGGATAATTTAAAAGGGTTAATATCATTTTTAGTCCCTTCTATTTTCAAATCATGAGTTTTGGTCTTTTAAAAAGTAAAATGATCCAATTTTTTATATTACATTTTAGGGACTAATGCTTTAAACAAAAAAAAAACTTGAGAAACAAAAAAATTACGATGAAAAAACTAAAATAAAGGTAAATTATGAGGAACCAAAATTCTATTTGGCCTTTAAGTCTCAAAAGGGGGAGGGGAACCCTAAACCTAGCTCTGATACAAAACTTTAAGAATGAAGTGTCAACCCAATCCACACCCACATTTCAGGATGCATTATTCCCTTCCTCTTAAAATAGATTTAGGCCTTTCAATTGTCTCCTGCGAGAGTTGGATTTAAACTCGGGTAGGATTTGATACCAAACCTTAAAAATAAAGTGTTTATGCCCACCTGATGAGGAAGGAAAGGGAAACATGTTAGCAGGGTAAAGGGAAGACAACAAAATTGTGAAAGGTCATGTAGGCCTTCAGACTAGAGTCAGGAAATAGAACCGAGCTCATCTGGCCGACCTATTTAGGCCTTGGCCTTTCAAGGGCCGGATCTAAAAGCTTGAAGAAATAAATGAAATTGGCCCTGGAAGGCCACGAGTCAGCCCATTAGCCCATGCATAATTTTTTTTAATTGAAGTTGAAGTTGGGTTTGAGCGCTTCAAATACATGATATTTTTACTCAAATATCTTTGACATTGATGATAGTGACGAAGAAGATGTGTAGTCATCTGCGGTTAGTGGTATGCTTCTTATATTTTATATGTTTTATTTGTGGACAGTAGTGAACTGTGACAGTAGTTTGCTTTTGATACGAACTAATGAATGTGCTCATTTGTTGGATAATTTGTGTTGCTTAGATATTAATGTTGATAATATTTATTTGATAAATTAGAACTTTAATTGTTGTATTTTACTAATTATATTTCTTTGGTTGAGCAAAAAAAAAAAAAAATCATATTTCTTTGGAAAAAAATGGACAAAAAACAGTTAAAGTTTGTAATAGTAATTTTTGAGTTTTGGAGAGTCGGGCCTCGAAAAACAGGTGTTTTTCTTCTTTCAAACCCTGAAAAACTAGCCCTATTAAGCCGTGACCCTTCAAATGCCAGCTCTGATTCTCAACTCTACTTCAGGCTAAGTGTAATGTCTAACCAAAATGACAACACTTTGGTGGCACGGTGGTATGGAAGCCAGTCTTAACTGGCCTTTTCTTCTAGAGTTCGATCCCTGCGTCCTACAAGCTTGGCTTGTGAATTCTTAGACCAAAAAAAAAAAAAAAGTCTACCCAAATAGTCTTGCGGCCTTTGCCCTTAGGAGGGGTGACAATGAATAGTACTACAAATGTTTTAAGATGTTAGATATTTTTATTATTATTTTAAAACAAACTTTCGTTTAACCCAAAAACTACGTGGTTTTGAGAAATAGAGGCTGAGAGTGGCAGTAGAAAAAATTGGGGAGAAGTCTGAAAGAAAGCATGAACAATAGAGAGGGAATACTTTTTCCTGAACTTTTTATAAAGATTTTTTTTATTGCACAAAACAAACTTCTGATTAAAATTATTATTTTTTGGTCAAGACGGTTAATATTAATTAAAAATAATAAATATGTTAAAAATATTATATATTTTTTAAATGTATCACTATCTATGAAAAGAGGATAAGAGAAAGAATGTGTTAAAAATATGAGAGAAGATGAGTAAAAAATAATAGAAAAAATGAGTAATAATGATTAAATAAAAAATAATAAGTGATATATGGAAGTAATTAATATAAAGTTATTACTTTTTAATAGGGTTGGAAAAAAAAAATTTGAGGTTAAAAAATTAGATATATTAATAACCAAACCCTTCACATGGTTATACAAAAAACTAGAACAAGTAATGATTAAGATGACACGTGAAAAAAGGCGGAAGTGAAAGAAAGCTTAAACAGCAGGTAAGTCACTCTTCACCGGATGGTTATTAAAAACTCGTTTTAAAATATTAAAAATGTGTTTTTATATTTTTTAAATTAAGTAAAATGAGTTTTGTTTGAGAAAAAACGCATAGAAGGTAAAAACGTAAAAAACGTATTCATAAAATGTAAAATTGTAAAAGCGTATGTTTTTTTTGGAAAAAATAGAAGTTAGGCCCAATATTGAATATTTTGAGGGGAAAAATTACATTTGAGCCATAAAGACCAGAATTAATTACAAAAAAGTCCCCCACCAAAATCTCATTACAAAAAAGTCCCTTGGGACTTTTTTATAATTAATTAAAAAATTCTCAATCTGTATTTACAATTAGAAATATTATATTAACAACTGAAAAATGCTACATTTACAACAAAAATTCTCAATTCGTATTTATAACTGGAAATGTTATATTAACAACTGAAAATGCTATATTAACAACTTAAAATATCATATTAACAATTGAGAATTTTTATTGTTAATATAACATTTCCAATTGTAAATACGAATTGAGAATTTTTCAATTAATTACAGAAAAATCCCAAAGACTTTTTTAGAACTTTTTTGTAATGGAATTTTGGTAGAGACCTTTTTGTTAATAATTCTGGTCCTTGGAACCAGAATATAATTTTCCCTATTTTGAATTGTATTGGTGTTATTTGCCTTTATTTAAATGATATTTGATAACAATGTTGGATATTTTGATTGATTTTGCATTGATTAATATATTTATGGAACTATGGATGATGGCAAGTGTCTTTATTTGAATGATATTTGATGACAATGTTGGATATTTTGATTGATATTGTATGTGTATGGATAATGACAAATGCTTTATTTTACAATTTTTTTTATTTATATATACAGGTAAATACTACATTTTGTATTACGATTTTATGTTTTACGCTTTTTCATTCCTCTTCTGTTTTTCCGTAAAAACTATGTTTTCACTAAGAATAGAAATAGGATAGGCCCCTATCAGGCGGCCTACGGCCTGGCCTATTTAGGGCCTGGTATGGCCTGACCTGTTTATTAAAAAGGTCAGGTCAAGGCCTATTTAAAGGCCTAAATATGTAAATAGGCCAGGCCTTTTTTGTCAAGGCCTGGCCTGTAAGCCTTCAGGCTTGGCCTGTTTACATATTAAATAAATATAATAATATTTATATCATATAAATAACACAATTTTGTTAGTTCTCAACCAAGTTTTGATGATAACTAAACACTTGTGAATCAATGGTTTACATAAGAACTCGATTTCAAGCTTTAAAACTCCAGTTCTCATCTCAGCAAAATGAAGAACTCGAGTTCCTGGTCATAGAACTCGAGTTCATAGATGAAGAACTCGAGTTCTTGGGTTAAGAACTCGAGTTCGTGGCTCAGGTCATGGAAAAATTCTCAAGTCTGAAAGACCTCGAGTTCATTAGTGACAAACTCGAGTTCATCAACTTGAATTCATAATTAGGAACTCGAGTTCTCTCTGCACGACACTCTATCGCCTGATGAACAAGTTTAAGAACTCGAGTTCATGAACTTGAGTTCATATCTGAGAACTCAAGTTCTTTGAAAATGAATTTGAAGGAAAAATGAAGAACTCGAGTTCTCCAGGATCAACTCAAGTTCTCATCACGCAGACCACGTGCCCAGAAAAGTAACCAAAAGAACTCGAGTTCTTGTATAAGAACTCAAGTTCTAGAACTCGAGTTCTAGTTTGTCAACTCGAGTTCTTTCCTTACAGCACTGAGATACTAAAATGGAAAAACAAAAGAACTCGAGTTCTACTTTGAAAACTCGAGTTCTTGTCGCTGTCACTGATATCTGATTTTGTGAAAAATTGAGCTTTTGGTTTGTAACCTCCAGAATCACTCAGAATGATGTTTAAAGTATTTCTAATATGTTTATTAGTGATTTCAGGAACTTACAACGGGTTATTATTCAAAATCAACATAAAGCTGATGCTCACGTCACAGCATTTAATGCTGAAGCAGGAAACAGAGCAGCAAATAGAAAGAAGTCCAGAGCAGCAGGAAGAAACATTATTCTAAGGATTACTTAATCAAGACATTCTTCTGCAAAAGCACTCTCAACGATCAACGCATTTAATGAAATAATGGATTTCATTTAATAAGGTCTCAACGGTCCATTTGGCTGCACAAGGAACAGAGCAAGCTGTGTCTAACGGAAAATTAAATAAGTCACAACGGTAACTCTCAAGTTCCTTCCAAAGGCATTAATAGCGAAAGAGTATAAATACCCAAGCATACAATTCGGTCACCTACCAAAAAAAAAAACTCTGCGCATTTACTCTGAATTATTATCTTATCAGTTTCATTACTCTCAACTTGTACTTCGGTGATCATTTATTATTCAACTCGTGAGGAGTTACTTAAACATTCAATTTTCATTCGTTTGTAAAATCTTAAGGTTGTGGAACCTTAAGTAAGGGTGTACAATTACAAATAGTAAGGGGGAGTGAGTCTGAGGGATCATTTCGAGTTGTGTAATTGTATTCTGAAGATAGTGAAAAATCTCAAGGTGTTCTTGGGGACTGGACGTAGGTCAGGATAGACCGAACCAGGATAAATTCTCTCGTGTTTCTTCTCCTTTAAACTCTTGATCAATTATTTCATTAATTTGTGAAAATTTTGATTAAGCAGTTAGATTTTTAAATCACCTATTCACCCCCCTCTAGGTGATATTCTATCTTCAAATTTTAATTTTTTTTCATTCTTATATTCTAATTTTAAGTATAATTAGTTAATTATAGTTTTATACATATTATTATGTTAATTAATTATAGCCTTTAAGGCCTGTAATATGAGGCCTTTTTAAAGGCTTACATCGTAAGTAAGCCTTTAAAAAGACTTCAGGCCTAACCAGACCTTGTGAAGGCTTAGGCTTGAGCCTAAAAAAAAGCCTGTATTCAGGCTCAGGCTCAGGCTCAGACCTTTCTCCTCTATTACAGGCTCAGACCTATTTAGCTAAAGTCTGGCCTGAACTGGCCTATTTCCATCCCTAGTTTTCACAACCTTGTTTTACCCTAATAATTAAAAATTTTAAAGCAATTCATTAATGACTAAATTAAGCCTAACAAAATAATTAAAAACATTAATTAAATATTTCCACCTAGAATGTGCGAGAGAGAGAGATCAGGTCGAATTAATGAGTCGCATGCCCCAACCACGTCACCACAGTCTCATCCCTTTTTTATTTTTTAAATTTATATATTTTACCGTATTTAATTATTTTGCTCCCACAGATATTTCTTCTCTACAATTTTAAAGCCGCGGATTCTCACTCTCCCTTACTAAAACCGCGTCTTGGTTTCTCAACGCATATTCCCACTCACCATTCCAATCTCTCTTATCCTTCCCTTCTTCTTTCTCTTCTCTGGTTTTTTCTTTCTCTCTTCTCATATATGCACCATGAGAATCTTTAGCCCCTCCAAAGGCTTCTTCGCCATGTTGTGTGTTCGTCGAACTCCTCTCTCCTGGAAGAGGTTCATCCTCGTCGATCTGGGTCTCTCCCATTTCTCCATATTCCTTCCCTTAATCACCTTCTAGTCTGTTCCTTCTCCTTCTCAAATTTACCAGTAGTAATTCCGATTACTACTCCGTTCTTCTTTCATTCTTCTTCCTCCACCACCACGGCCGCCACCGCACCGCCCCCGTCTTCCTCCGTCTCCGTCCCTCTTTTTCCCCTTTCCCGGTGACATGGCCAGAGTCAACGAACAAGCCCCGAATCAGAGCCCGAACGACTCGACCAGAAGCATTCTGTTCAACAAGTACGAGATGGGGAGGCAATTAGGTCAGGGAAATTTCGCCAAGGTTTATTACGCCAGGAATCTTGTGACGAACGAGAGCGTCGCGATTAAGGTGATCAAGAAAGAGAAGCTGAAGAAAGAGAGGCTGGTGAGGCAGATCAAGCAAGAGGTCTCAGTGATGCGATTGGTCCGGCATCCTCACATCGTCGAGCTCAAGGAAGTTATGGCCACAAAGGGGAAGATCTTTTTGGTTATGGAATATGTCAAAGGTGGAGAGTTATTCTCCAAGGTCGCGAAAGGCAAGCTCAAGGAAGATGCCGCCAGAAAATATTTCCAGCAATTGATTAGCGCCATTGATTTCTGTCACAGCCGTGGGGTTACTCACCGTGATCTGAAGCCTGAGAACCTTCTTTTGGACGAGAACGAAGATCTTAAGGTTTCCGATTTCGGGTTGTCGACGTTGCCGGAGCAGCGTCGATCCGACGGAATGCTCCTCACGCCGTGTGGAACGCCGGCTTATGTGGCGCCGGAGGTTCTGAAGAAGAAAGGGTATGATGGATCTAAAGCTGATCTTTGGTCATGTGGCGTGATTCTCTATGCTCTGCTTTCTGGGTATCTGCCATTTCAGGGTGAGAATATTATGAAGATTTACAAGAAAGCATTCAACGCTGAGTACGAATTCCCAGATTGGATTTCACCCGAAGCTAAGAACTTGATCTTTAATCTTCTAGTCTCCGACCCAGAAAAGAGATACTCGATTCCAGATATCATGAACGACCCCTGGTTTCAGATTGGATTCATGAGACCAATCGCGTTTTCAATTAATAAGGAACCGGGTTTTGATTTCGATGAGGAGGAGAACGAAGTTAAAGAGAAAGAAGGAGAAGTGGTGGTAAGATCAGAGAAACCATCTCGACCATTTTACAATGCGTTTGAGATAATCTCGTCGTTATCAAATGGGTTTGATCTGAGGAGCTTGTTTGAGACACGAAAGAGGTCACCGTCGACGTTCCTGTCGAAGCTTTCGGCTCCAGCGGTCGTTGGGAAGCTTGAGGCGGTGGCGAAGAAGCTGAATTTTAAGATCACAGGGAGGAAGGATTTCAAGGTGAGGATGCAGGGGGAAACAGAGGGAAGGAAGGGGAAACTAGGCATGACGGTGGAGGTGTTTGAGGTGGCGCCGGAGGTGGCGGTGGTGGAACTCTCAAAGTCGGCCGGCGATACGCTCGAGTACATAAAGTTCTGTGAGGACGAAGTGAGGCCTGCACTGAAAGACATAGTCTGGAGCTGGCAGGGAGATAGTACTAATGCTAATAATAGTAATCAAAATTAAGTTGATAGATTTTTTTTTTGGGGGCGTTTTTTGTCAGAGTCAGTCAGTTTTTCCACTGTTAGTACCATGAGATATTTGGAGTGGATATAGTAAAGATGTCTGAAAATAACAAAGAATTGAAGGGTACATGTGTTATCTAATGGGATTTGGATGTAAAAGTGTGCGTTTTCCGTTAATGGTGTGTGGTTGTGGTTGATGTGTGAACTAGGGTTTGGCCATTGGTTTGATCAGAGTGGATTTTCAAGGCTGCTTCTTATATGTATTTGAATTACAAAATTAAATCAATTGGGAACTTCGAAATCACACATCATGTTTGAAAATGAGTGTTAAAAGGAAGAAGGTCTCTTTCTTTTAATTTAAGGCAAGACATTGTGAGATTATACGTAGGATTATACTTGCCACGTAGAAGAAAAACTTAGTTGTCACTGTGTTATTAAGGCTATTTAGTCAGTATTTGGCTAAACAGGGTCTTCTTGAATGAGAACTTTTCATGGGGGGAGATGAAGTATTCAACTTTAAGCTTATGTTGGGTCCATCAGTACAGTCCACCACATATGGAATATTGTCTATAAATGAAAGACTTTAGATCAGTGGGAAGTGAAAATGAAAGAAAATGGGAGATATCATTATTATTTGGAAAAAGAAAAAAGGGCAAAGAAAAAGACCAAATGGGATATCAGCTTCTATTTGGGATAACTCTCCTTGCACTCGCCACCGGAGTTGTCATAATTAAGGATATTAAATTTAGATCAACATCTGAACTGATTGAGATAGTGAGTTAAGGATTAGTGTGTTAAATTAGAGTCAAACTAAAGTTAACTTGAAGCCAGATTAGTGAGGAAGTGAATATTTTAGGGTTAGTAATATGAGATTCTAAATAAAATATAATAAAAATGAATTATTATTTTTTTTTTAAAAAAAAATTATTAACTTAGTTAGGTGGTCAGACAAGACCAATTAGATGATTAGTTTTCTGGTTTCCGATTCGAATTGGCTATTCTAGTCCAAATTTAATAATCCTGATGATAAGAGATTTTTTCTTTGTTCGATGTTGTCATAAGATATTTCATATCTTAAAAAAAAAGAAAATATTGTCAGATTGAAGAAGAGAATGCTGAAATGAACCGAACCATTTATGTTGCAGATAAGATTTGGAAGCAGATGAAAAATACAAGGGAAAATCCTTCTCAAGGCTCAATTAAATAAAAAAATTTAAAAAAAAATCTCAACAACTTTCACATGTCAAAAAATGTGCATTTTCTGGTATTACTCTATTTCAAAATCATTAACAACAATATCAGTATCCCATTAACAACAAAATCAGTATCCATTAACAACAATTCTGTTAACAACAAAATCAGTATCCGTTAACAACAAAATCAGTACTTGTTAACAACAACTTTTTCTGAAATAATACCAGAAAAGGGCATTTTCTGACACATAAAAGCTGTTGGAGTCTTTTTTTAAATTTTTTTGTTTAGCCCTAAGGAGGATTTTCCCAAAATACAACTCGAAGAATGGATGCATAACAAATGGCAGCTTTTGCAGTTCTCTAGCTCAGAAAAGAGATGGACAAGAAAGGGATTTTCTTGCCCCAGTAGTTAAACTCGACTTTCAGCCTTGTGGGGATAGTTCCAAAATGGCAAAATCATAGTTCTGACAAAAGTAATAATTTTCATACGTTTGTCTGACACATCTTGACACACCTCTAAAGTGATTACTAATGTGGGTGTTTTAGTTGGGGATATATTTTCTCAATAGAATCTTTATCTATTTAAAACCCATTTGAGTGGATTGGCTGTTATAATCATTAATGTTCTTAATTAAAAACAAAAAACAAAACACTCTTGTTTCGTTATCTCATAAGTTTGATACGTTATGGGATAACCATAATTCAATACTAAAATTCGTGGTTAAAATCAATTATGAACCCAAAACTAAACATCGTTGATAACTACAAAGTCTCCAACTTTAGTGAATTGCTAAATTTGGAGGATATTATACCTACGTACACATTAAGAAATGAAGAAAACGATGTGTTGAGAAGAACATGATGAATGAATTAGAGAGGTATAGAATATGTGTACTTTTCTTGGCTTGGCTCTCTCAAAGAACAAGAGGATGTCGTATTAGTAAGCTTGATTCCACTTTAATAAGCTGAGGTGGACCAATAGGGGGCACAGGATTTCTATCTTCTCATCAAGAAGCTAAGAAGTGTTTGATTATGAGGATATGAGAAATTGATGACTGTAAGTGGATAAGAGTGTTGAAGGATCAAGATCAAGAGCATAGAGAATAAAAGCAACAATAATGAGCTGAGTCATCAAACGCTCCCATTCGACCATTCCCCTTCAACTTGCAACTCTACCTGTCTCAACTTGCATCTCTTGATGTTGACCAACACCAAATTTATTTATTTATCTATTTATATATTTATTCTCACACCACCTTATTTATTCATCATTATCATCTTCTATTTTCATTCATTGTTTTTAATCTTTTTCCTTTGATTCCGCTTACCCGATTAGTTGAAACAAATTCTGATGACAACTAATGGTTAATATATATTAATTTCTGGTAACAACTCATTATCATCATGTAATATCCTCTCAAGATATATACTAACCTTGTTTATTTCCTTGATTAATATCTTGTCTTCATTGAATTATAAAGATTCTTATGTACTCTCTCTAAAGATCTTGGATAGCAATTTATACTAAATTCTGTTGTTAATAGGCGACAAAGGTGTTGTATAATTCATGTAGCTGATCATACTCAGTAAGTTAAGGCTCATTGATGTTGTTGTTGGTTATATATTATTTAATCTAAATTAATTTTATAAATTATTTATAAAATTACTAACTTATTCTTAACCCTAAGTTTCACATTTCATCATTTATTAATGAGTTTAAGATTTTCATTCATCAATTGATCACATTTGCTTCTCTTTTTTTTTTTTTATCGCTTGAGATGACAATACTAGCTCACGACATCTCCCTTGATTTATGTCATTTGATACAACATAATAATAATTGTAGTATGTTTATTTTAGTCATGCCCAAATTAAAATGATGAAAATGGAAGAAATCACTAAGTGAATTGAGGATTTCAAAAATTCTTTTTCAAAGATGTCTGAGATGTAACATTCCAAATTTTGAGACAAGGAGTTTAGGAATACAATTGAGATAAGAAGGATGCTAAGCCAGAGAAAGTTCAAAGTCTTAAGCTTATTAAGAAGAAAAGTTTAAGATAATTATCAAAGTTATTTTTGGACCTTGAAAATTTAGAGGAAATTTATAAAATATTATTTTGAGGATATAGAAATATTATGAGGGGATTAATGACAAAAAATTTGGCCTAAATAGTTTTAAAGCTATTATTTGGAATTTAAGACATTTTTTCCCCCAAAACTTTAAGGAAAAATAGTTGGAGAATAAATATTGGCCTAAAAATTTTAGAGTCAATATTTAATGAACTACAGAAGCTAATTTTTTTTTTTTTGGGGACCCATATATGGAATTAAGGATTAACACCTATCACCTTGCTACTCTATCTCATGACACATGTATATCTCCCTCTTACAATTTGGTGACACCTCGCACTTCCTCTAGTTTTCCGCCACCTCACTATTCCACTTCACCAATTAATTTATTTGGCCAACACCCATCTAATTTCCATTCATTTTTCCATTTCATTCATTTTAGCCAAACACTCACAACAGAAAGATAGAGAGTGAGAAAGGGCAAGAAAGAGAGCTTAGCGAGAGGGAGAGAGAGAGAGATCGCCGGAGAAAGAAGAAGGGTTGGTTGGAACCCACATGCAACCCTATATTCTGATTAAGGTGAGTCCCCTGAATTTGTTCCTCGACTTTAGTTTCTTTGATTGGGGTTGTCTAGGAGTGAGAGGGGCAACTGAAATTTGGGAACTATGAGAGAAATTAGCAATAGCATAATAAAGATATAGATAGGCATGTATTGAAGCTTAAATGGATAATAGTTGGGGTTGCATGGCTTATTTGGTTCTGTTTTTTTATGGTGACTAAATCGAACCTCTCTGTTTTAATGATCATGGCTTTGGTCTCTTTAATGAAAATATAAGAGGATATATATATATATATATATATATATATATATATATATATATATATTGTAAGTTTGAGTCCTTGAAGCTGAAAAAAAAAAACTAACCGAGAGTAATTGCTTATGATTTCAATGTTGAGTGGTTTGAATTCTAAGACTGAAAATGAAGAGGGACATTGTTGTTCAATACTTTTGAGAGAAGTTAGAAAGGATACATATGATATTGCTATTTGTTGAGGCTTCCGAATGTTAGATAAGTGTCTTGGATTATTAAAGCAGTATTCTTGATGTTGGATAAGCAGTATTCTAGAGTCATAAATGTAGTGCTGTCCGAATTTTTAATTCATATAATGGTCCTAGATAGTTGGATATAAGAGGGATGGATATATATGATGACGTTGGTCTCAAAGTGCCTTGTTTTAATGAGTAGAGAGTGGGGAGGATGACGTTGTTGTTCTGTTTGGAACTAAAGAGATTTAGAAATATATATATATAAGTATATATCAGTAGTTGTATGTATTATATGTGTATTATGATAATATTTTAGGATAAATGTATCTAATTTGAGTTGAGAGTTTTGGGTAGGATAATAGACATTTAAATATGTCTTAGAGACTATGTAATATATAAGGATAAAAGATTATCAATGATGACCTATTTCAAAAATTTATAGGAATTGACAATTGCTTGAGCACAAAAGAAAAGTGAATCCAGAGGATTTTGGTAAATATATAATTTCAGAAGGAGTAGTGTCCCTATCTAATTTCTATAAATGATATTTTTATTATTGAACTTTTATGTTTATTTCCATATTTAAAAGTATGGTTTTGTGAAGGAATATTTGTTGATCGTATATGAGTAAAGAAAGGTGATTTTATTCGTTGTTATGTATTTTTTTTTCCAATAGTGTCAAAGCATAATTCATGATTATGGAGTTAAATGGAAATGATATTTTTGAGATATTTTTCATAAATTTTTATATTGGAATGATCTTGGATTTTGGAAAGTTTATAAGCTATAATTTATCATTTGAAATGAAATGTTTTTACGCGAGTTCTTAATGATTTAAAAGGATTTTATTGACATATTGAATTTGAAGGAAGTTTTGAAATATTGTTTCTAAAACTTCATGCTAGGGAATTTGATTATAAATTATGAGATAGAGCTGTTATTACCTTGAAGGAATAATTTTATTACTTGATAAATTTACCCCAAGCATACTTGAAAATGTTTTTGGGAGGACTGAATACAGAACGCTGGTTACTAATAGCAGTACTTTTAGTTCTTGGTGCACCATGGTTAACCTCGAACTCGCTTGTTACTCATGACATTTGTTCTCATGATTGTCTCATGGATTGTGTGTCCATGTTTGTTTCATGGCCTTGAGTCATACTTGGTTAGTTACCCTCATGGACTGTGTGTCCATGCTTGTTTCATGACTTTGAGTCATGCTTGGTTAGTTACCCTCGTGGACTATGTGGCCACGCTTGTTATCCGTTCTGTAAGAAGTTCTAGGAAAAGATGAGGTTTGATAATTAAGTTTTAAATTGATTATATTAAATCAAAGATTTTATTTCGTACATGAAATTATTTGAATGATAATATTTATATAGAGTTCTATTTTATTCATGATTGTATGGTTTATAAATTGAAATTTATTGCTATATTGTTATTGTCAAAAGGTAAAGATATTTAAATTTATTTATTTATTATTTTTTTTCTTTGTATTATTATAATTTATAAGAATGAGACGTTATTCACCGGAAAATTTGTTTTGGTTCAGAGGATATCACTGATCCTGTACTTCCTGTTGAGCGGTGAAGGATCGGCATAACGACTTAAAGTTTGCGGTCTCATTTTGGAGTGCTACTAATTGATGTATTTATAAACCTAGACTTTTTGTATTATTAATTAATGCTAGATGCTCCACATAGTCTATAGGTAGGATCCATACATTCCTTTTGTTGTTTGGAGCACATGAATGTTCTAGATTATTGTATTATGATTATTAAATTAGTATTTGTATATAACTTTAAGGCTTAAGGGATGTGAGTTCTCTCATATTCCGTGCCGGTCACCCCTTGGGTTTTCAGGGCGTGACATGAGTATTTTTAAAGACTTGAAAAACAGAGATCGAAAAAGTAAGAGAAGAAAAGTTGGACACAAAAGATTTATACTGGTTCGGTCTTTAGTCATGACTTACGTCTAGTCCCCAGATATCTTCTGGGTATTTCCAGTATCTCAACAAGCTTTAATTACAACACTGTAAATCACATGCAATCCTAATCACCTAGGACTTGCTCCCCCTTACACTTTGTAATTAAAAGACTTAACTCACAGGTTTCTACAACCTTGAGTTTATACAAACAAGTATTTGAAAAATGATTTCAAAGAAACAAAACTCTCAAAAGAGCTAATATTGATAAACTCTGAAGATCAAATCAAAAGCATAATATAGACTCAAATTGTAAATATAATTAGTTGTAGCTCGGTTGTATGTATTGCTCTGAGTCTTCATAGGTATTTATAGGCTAATTAGAGGAACTAGCTGTTGCATTTTCTTCTCCAACTTTCAGCTGCAAATCTGGAAAATGACTGTTGTTTATTTTCCTCTGTTCTTTTAATTCTCAGCCGGAATCCTGGAATTCGTTGATGCAAATAGTCTTCCAAATATTCTGTCATTCCATAACCCTTATTTGACCGTTGGAGAATGATTTAATTGATACATAACGGTTTGTGCTAAACCATTGGGATAGAGGAAAAAGATCAGCCCTGTTCTTGGTTCTTCATTAATTGCCTTTGACCGAGATTTGATTTTACCTTGATCTTTGCTGAAATCATCTGTAACTTATTAGAAAAACTTATTAAACAATGTTAGAATCAATAGCTGCATATGATATGACATTTTAAGATTAACACATGAAGATTTCTTAGATTGCTGCAATATGGTTTTTCAAGAACGTCGACACAGACTCGAGTTTGTAGTCCCAGACTCGAGTTTTGGGTTCATCCAGAGAGTAAAGTCACGTCATGAGTTTTGAACATATTTGGGAAATCTATTTAAACTCAAGTTAATAAGTGACTGACTCGAGTTTGGAGTTTTGATGAGAAAATTGAGTTTAAGTTCAAACCTTCAAAACTGGAGTCTTCAAGACAAACTGGAGTCTTCCAAATTAGAAATATTGGGCAGCTCTCTGTATATTCCAGACTCGAGTTTTGAAACTCAAAACTCGAGTTTCAGTGTAAACTGAAACTTAGAAATTTCTTTGTCAAATGTAAACTGAAGTTTCATATTCAAGAATGGAGTTTAGAAAACAAGTTGTAACTTGAGTGCTTTCTGTTTGAACTAAACTCGAGTCTGCAGAGTTAAACTCGAGTCTTTGTATGAGCCGAAACTTTAAAAGCTTTCTGTTTGATATAGACCTGGAGTTTGTGAAAGCGAGATTGGAGTTTACAAGACTACTGAAGTTTTTGAATTCTTTCTGTTTGGTTTAAACTCGAGTTTTAAGACCGAGACTCGAGTTTATCTTGTTGTGAAAACTTTGAGTGCTCTCTGTATCTTGCAAACTCGAGTTTGTTTGAGCAAACTGGAGTTTGGCTTCCTTTGTAAAATCTGAGCTACTCTCTATCTAGTGCAAACTCAAGTTTTGCTATCAAAACTCGAGTTTTCCTTTGACAGTAAGTTTTACAACTTACTAAAGGCAAACTTCATATTGAGTTTACAATTATCAATTATTATCAAAACACATAAAGAACTAACAAATGATTCCAATAGAATGAGTTTGTCTCATTTTTTGCAAGAAAAACAAGACGTAAAATATAGTTTTGCGTGCCACTTATCGTACTTAGTTGATTTTAAAAAATATATCTTTTTAGTCAATAGATAATTAATTTTTTTTTAAATTTTCTTAGACAATTGTTGCAACTATTTGTTCTTTTTTCCCCCTCTTACTAACTCTTTTATTTTATAAGAGAATGAATCCCTAAATTTTTAAAACATAACATAAGCATTTAAATAGACTTAATGAATTATATATGAATCTATATACATAGACTTTAAGCCTACAATTTAAGTAGCCTATTTAAAAGCCTATAATTTAAGTAGGCCTCTAAATAGGTTTTAGGCTTTGCGAAGGCTTAGGTTTAGGTCTAAAAAAAAACATACACATACGTTCAGACTCAGGCTTTAGATATCTTTTGTATTCACAAACCTACTTAACTAAAGTCTAGTATAGCCTAATCTATTTTCATCCTTAGTCCTCAGATAAAATGAGATATCCTAGTACGAAGGCTAATATTGTAACAAAGGCCTAAAAGCTCAAAAGAGTGACAATAATAAAAAGTGGGTGGATAATATGATGGATGTTCTATATGTTAACCCATCAATATACTTTATGGTAAGATTCCAGTCCTCCTCCTTTTAAGGAAAAGAAAATATCAATAATAGTAGTTAGGTTGAATAGAGAGAACTTGATTTTTCTTAAGTAAAACTTAAGGTTAGAATCTTATATAAGAATAATGTCATGTTATGATAGTTATTCCTAGTTAAATAAGACAATAGGTTTCAGCTTGTTAATATACTATACTACATCCGTCCCTAGTGAAAGAGAGAGAGGTCTTGGATTCAGTTTAAAATACAACATAACGATCTATTTTATCCTTTTTATATATAATTTTTTAAAAACTAATTTAAGTGACTTATATAGTGATATATTATATAACATTATGAAGGGATATTTTTGAGAAATCATACCACATTTATTCAAAACCAATTCTTTTCATTTTTTTAATATATTAGTAATTAAGTAGCTCTTATATTAGATATTGGAAGGAGAACTAAATATCTCATAATCGTATAAAAAATACAAAAGAAGATGTATCTAATATCTGTCATTACCTAATCAGTCACGACTAAATGAAAATTTATACATCAAATAATTGTGGGGTTACTTTTGACTTGGAGTGAGGAGCCATGGCCTACGGGGCCTTCAGATTGTCTCCAGTGTGAAAATACGACATTAACGATTTTGGGACGATATGGAAAAAAATAAGGATTTGGTGGATCGAATATCTAACCATCAATCTCAAAGAAAACAGGAAGCCGCCTAATCTAATTATTAAACCCCAGTTAAATATCTTTAGCCCAAAAGAAGTGACATTTCTTAAACCAAGAAAGCTCTCTCTCTCTCTCTCTCTCTCTACACACTCACAGTCACACGATCAAATGCTACTGCTGTTTCAAACGTAGAAGTCCATAACATATTTCAGGGGCTAACAAAAATACAAATTAAGCGACAATAATTAGTTGATAATATAAAACTGATGAAATGTAAAGGAAAATAAAAAGAGAATCTAGAGATAAAGACAGAGAGAGATTTTATTTCAATGTGTTCTGAATATTTACAGAAGGCTTCTATTTATAGAAGGAAAATAGGTCTTTAAGTGTAATTCTATTTATGGGTCATTTGATGTAATTAACCCATAGGCTAAATAATTCATCACCCGTGAATCAATCCCGTGAGGCTACAGTGAAGTGAAGCTGAATAATTGTATGTGGGTCTCACCAAATAGTAAATTATTATGCGTGGTACTATGTGTGAGTCCCATGTCATCTTGTAATATTTGGAAACCATGAGTCAATGGACATCTACATAATAAGTATATTCGTAACACTCCCAATTGGATGTCCATTTATGAATGTGCCTCATTAAAAACTTTAACTAGGAAAAACCCAGTGGGATAAAAACCTAACCAAAGAAAAGAGTACATCATTCATTGATACACTATTGAGTGCTGCCTCATTAAAAATCTTTCTAGGAAAACTCAGTGGAACAAAACTTAGATAAGGGAAAAAGAGTACAGCGTGTATCGACTCCCCCTGTTGACAATATTAGTTGAGATCTCTAAATCTTCGCAGACCAATACCACGGACAAGCTTTTCAAAGGTTGTATATGGAAGATATTTAATAAATAAATCTGCTAGATTTTCGCTTGAACTGATTTTCTGGACATCTATTTCACAATTCTGTTGAAGATCACAAGTATAGAAGAATTTTGGTGAAATGTGCTTCGTTCTATCACCCTTGATATAACCCTCCTTGAGTTGGGCAATACATGCAGCATTATCCTCATATAGAACTATTGGAACCATTTTATCAGATGATAAATGACAAGTTGTTCGTATATGATGAATTACTGACCTCAACCACACACATTCCCGACTTGCTTCATGCATTGCTAGAATTTCTGCATGATTAGCTGAAGTGGTTGTTATAGTCTGTTTTATAGATCTCCATGAAATAGCTGCACCTCCACATGTAAATAGATAGCCTGTTTGTGATTTTCCATCATGTGGATTAGACATAAATCCAGCATTTGCATAACCAATCAGTTCATGCTTCGATACATTTAAGTAGTATAATCCCATATCCATTGTATCTCTGAGATAACGAAGAATTTGCTTTACACCATTTCAATGTCTCTGTGTTGGTGCAGAACTATATCTTGCTAATAAATTAACAGCAAACGATATATCAGGTTGTGTATAATTAGCAAGATACATTAGTGCCCCAATAGCACTTAGGTATGGTACTTCTGGACCAAGTAGTTCTTCTACACCTTTGTCATTAATTATTTGAGGTCGAAATGGATCTTGATCCTTATCCAAAAGCCTTACTACCATTGGAATACATAATGGATGTGACTTATCCATATAAAATTGTTCTAGGATCTTCTTTGTATAAGTTTCTTAATATACAAAGATCTCATCCTTCAGGTACTCGATTTGTAGTCCAAGGCAAAATTTTGTTTTGCCCAAATCTTTCATTTCAAATTCATTTTTCAAACAATTAATTGCTTTTGAAAGCTCTTCAGGAGTTCCAATAATGTTAATATCATCAACATAAACAGCAATTATAACAAATTCGTTTCTCGATCCTTTCATAAAAATGCATGGGCATATTGGGTCATTTTTATACCCTTCTTTCAACAAATATTCCTTAAGATAATTATACCACATGCGCCCTGATTGTTTTAAACCATATAGGGACTTATTTAATTTGATCGAGTATTGTTCCCGAGAATTTGAATTAGATGCTTCTGGCACCTTGAGTCCTTCAGGAACTTTCATATAAATATCACTATCAAGTGATCCATATAAATATTCAGTTACAACATCCATCAGATGTAAATTAAGCCCTTCGTTTACTGCTAGGCTAATCAAATAACGAAAAGTAGTCGAATCCACTACTGGTGAATACGTTTCTTCATAATCAATACCAGGTCTTTGTATAAATCCTTGGGCTACAAGACGTGCCTTATATCATGCAATTTCACCCTTTTCATTTATTTTTCTTACAAAAACCCATTTGTATCCAACTGGTTTTACACCTTCAGGTGTTTGGACTACAGGTCCAAATACTTTTCGTTTTCCAGTGATTTCAATTCTGCATTAACAGCATCTTTCTATAAGGGTCAATCTGTTCGTTGTTGACACTCTCTAATAGATTTAGGCTCATGATCCTCTTCATTATTGATTACATCATATGCTATATGATTAGCAAAGATGTCATCAACGTTGACTTCATTTCGATCCCATCGGATACCATTCATAACATAATTAATTGAGATCTCATTATTTTCATACATTCTAGGTATCTGAGTCTCTTCTGGGACTGTAACATTTTCTTCTGGAGATAACTCTTCAAGAGATGGCTCTGTTGGAGCTACTGACTTTTCTTGATTATCCTCAATTTGACCATCTATATTTTTAGCTCATTTTCTCTTTCGAGGATTTTTATCTTTTGAACTGATGGGTTTGCCACGCTTCATGCGTGCTTTAGATTCATTCATTATAGGTTGTCCTTCAGGAACATCAATTCGAATAGGAGCATTTGCAGCTGGAACATGTGACTTTGTCACTCTCTTTGGGTCAGTGAATGCTTCTGGCATTCGATTAGCCAAATCCTACAAATGAATTATCTTTTGAACTTCTAATTCACATTGTTTTGTACGAGGATCAAAATGAGCCAATGATAATTCATTCCAGCTAATCTCTTTACCCAACTGCTTATTTTCTCCCCCTAATGTTAGGAAGACTAATTCATCAAAGTGACAATAAGCAAATCGTGCAGTAAATAAATCTCCTGTAGATGGTTCTAAATATTTTATGATTGAAGGAGATTCATACCCAACATATATTCCCATCCTCCTTTGAGGACCCATTTTAGTGCGTTGTGGTGGTGTTACTGGCACATATACTGCACATCCAAAAATTTTTATATGGGAAATATTAGGTTCTTTACCAAAAACCATTTGTAAGGGGGAAACCTTTAGGTAACTAATAGGCCTGATGCGAATTAGCATTGCAGCATGCAAAATGGCATAGCCCCAAGCAGAAATCGGTAGATTATATCTCATAAGTAAAGGTCTTGCAATAAGTTGCAATCGTTTAATCAAAGATTCTGCAAGTCCATTTTGTGTATGAATATGAGCTACAGGATGTTCAACATCAATTCCAAGGGACATACAATATTTATTAAAAGCTTGTGAAATAAATTCATCAGCATTATCAAGACGTATTTTCTTGATAGGATAATTAGGGTAATGTGCTCTTAATCGAATCAATTGAGCAAGTAATCTCGCAAACGCCAGGTTACGAGAAGATAATAAGCAGACATGTGATCATTTGGTTGATGCGTCAATTAAGACCATATAATATCTAAATGGTCCACATGGTGGATATATTGGTCCACAAATATTTCCCTGTATCCGTTCTAGAAATGTAAGACACTCACCTCATACTTTGCTTGGTGAGGGTCGAATAATCAACTTTCCCTTAGAACATGCATTACATAAGAAATCATGGGACTGTCTTACACTTCAGGGTATGTCCACATGAATTTTCAATTATTTGTCGCATCATAGTTGACCCAGGATGGCCTAATCGATCATGCCAAACATTAAATTCATGAGTAAACTTCTGGTTATTATTGGCAAACTACTGGTTTGCATCAACAAACTTATGATTTGTATTAGTAAACTTCTGGTTTACAATAGCATGTATTTCAATTGTACTTATAAATGTATAATACAAACCACAAGAAAAAGAAGGAAAATTTTCTAATATGCATTTCCTACCAGAAATTATGCTCGTGATAGCAAGACATTCCTGATTATTTTTAGTTGTTGTTTCTATATGATATCCATTTCTGCGGATATCTTTGAAACTCAACAAGTTCCTTTTTGACTTGGTAGAATAAAATGCATTTTCAATGCATAATTTTGTTCCTTCAAGTAACAAAATATTAGCTCTTCTGGAGCCTTCAATCAAATTTATACTACCAGATATAGTTTGAACATTGGCTTCTCGCATTACCAATGAAGAAAAATATTTGTCATTTTTTAGTATGGTGTGCGTTGTTGCGCTATCAACGAGACACAAATCTTCAGGATTGTTGCTAACAAGATTCATTCTTCATTAAAGATACATGAAAATTAAAATAAAATATAATTAAAAAAATGCATATAACAGAAGAAAGTTTCAACATATTAAAAACATGATCATTCTAAACATGAAAAATAATTTATACTAAGTAATCAGCAACATCAAAATGGGCCATCTCAACATCTTCATGCCCAGAATTTTCAGCCTTATCCATATGATTTGCTTTAATCTTTGGCCTTTTACCATTATTTTTCAATGATTCTTGGTAAAGGTCAACCAGATGTCTTGGGGTACGACATGTACGTGACCAATGACCTTTTCCACCATAACGATAACATGTATTTTCTGCATGTTTGTTATTTCCACTTGTTTCCCTTCTGGGGTTCTTATCAAACTTTCCCGATTTAGGGCGGGAATTTGATCCACCATGATTTGGACCACGACCACGGCCACGGCCACGATTGTAGCCACCCTTACGTCCATGTCCTCGGCACTTGAAAACTCATTAGTTACTACATTCACTTCTGGGAATGGAGTTGAACCTGTTGGACGTGATTCATGATTTTTAATAAAAGCTCATTATTCTGTTTAGCTACTAAGAGACAAGATATTAATTCTGCATATCTTTTAAAACTTTTCTCACGGTATTGCTGCTGCAGGAGCAAGTTAGATGCATGAAAAGTGGAGAATGTTTTCTCCAGCATGTCTTCATCAGTAATATTCTCTCCACATAATTTCAGCTTAGAAGTAATCCTGAACATAGCTGAGTTGTATTCACTTATAGATTTAAAATCTTGTAAACGCAAATGAATCCAGTTATATTGAGCTTTTGGTAGAATGACCATCTTCTGATGGTCATATCTTTCTTTCAAATTGTTCCAAAGAACAAGTGGGTCTTTTACAGTCAAATATTCAACCTTTAGATCATCATGCAAATGGTGGCGTAACAAAATCATGGATTTGGCCCTTTTTTGATTGGATTCCTTATTCCCTTCTTTAATTGTGTTTTCTAGCTCATGGGCATTCAAATGGATTTCCGCATCCAGCAACCAGGATAAATAGTTCTTGTCAAGAACCGCAAACTCAATTTTCGAAAGGTTTGACATGATTCAAACTAATTAAAGAAAATAAACATGAATTAAAAATAAAAATAATAATAACAATAAAATATTAAAGACAATAATTATAATTGAAGCATTACGGCTTCAGGCCATTTATATCTCATAATGAGAAAATTAAATTTATATGGCTTCTGGCCATAAAAACAACATGACTTCTGGTTATAAAAGCAATATGACTTCTAGTCATATAATTTCATAATAAGAAAATATAAGTGTATGTCTTCTGACCATAATAACATAACATTAAATGTTAGTAACAATAAAAGTAAATGTTATGTTAGCAACAATAAAAATGACCAAATCTGCAAACAGTGAATATCAAATCTAGATATCTATGTAGGAGGTAAAACCTTCCATGTAGAAATAAAATGAACAAAATGTAAAATTACTGTGAATAGTAGAATTACTATTCACAGTAAATAGTAAATAAGGTAAAATTACTGAAAGATTAAATCTAGACTTCCAAGTAGGAGTCAAATGAATAAAATGTAAAATTACTAGAAAAAAATGGTAAATTTACTGTGAATAGTAAATTACTATTTACCGTAGTAAAATAGTAAATAATCTCAAATCTTAATCATGGAACCCGATATTTAAAATAATCGGTAAAAGTATATCTTTAATTCCAAATCATGGTTAAGATTATCCCAGATAGATAAAATAAACATATAGTAAAGAAGATGGTGATAAAATCTTACCTTGGTAGAGTCTTCGTGCTGATAACGTAATATAAAACTGATGAAATATAAAGGAAAATAACAAGAGAATCTAGAGATAAAGACAGAGAGAGTAGAAAGAGATTCTATTTCAATGTGTTCTGAATGTTTACAGAAGGCCTCTATTTATAGAAGGAAAATGGGTCTTTAAGTATAATTTTATTTATGGGTCATTTGATGTAATTAACCCATAGGCTAAATAATTCATCACCCGTGAATCAATCCCGTGAGGCTACAGTGAAGCTGAATAATTGTATGTGGGTCCCACCAAATAGTAAATTACTATGCGTGGTACTATGCATGAGTCCTATGTCATCTTATAATATTTGGAAACCATGAGTCAATGACATCCACATAATAAGTATATTTATAACAGTTGACTAATAGCCAATAAGCTACATTTTAATATAAATACCAAATCTGCCCTCGCAGGCTAACTTTGTGGGTAAAGCTTCATTAAATTAAAGCTTGCAACGTGCAGCTAGCTACTTCTTTGTTTTATCTTGATTTTAGTTATAGGTTTGCCTTTTATTTCTTTTTTCTTTTTCTTTTTTTTGTCTGAAATTTTTAATTTGGTGTGTTTGAATTGTTTGCTACTTTCATCTAATGAAATTATATTATTGATGGTAAGACAATTAGCTAAAACGATATATGAAACCAAAGAAAAAAATAAATTACCATGATATATTTATTTTCCTAATGAAATTTTAAAACATATCAAGATATTTTGTAATATTATTAAATATTAATTTATTTTTAATTTAAAAATAAACCAACAATGATACATTTAACAAAAATACACTTGAGTGTGTGCGCATGCGCCCAAATTGAAGATAAGAGTAGACTTTTTTTTTCTTTTTTTTTTTAATCATTCCTTCAACAACAATAGCATTTCATCAAATTTTTGAGGGTTAAATATCAAATTTGCCACGGAAGTTGTACAAATGGAGCGTTCAGCATCCGAAAGTATTCGTGGTACCAAAATTACCCCGGAAGTATTAAAATGGTACCAAAATTATCTAGGAAGTTTTCAAAAGGGATCAAATATACCCAAAACTGATGGAACGTCAAACATTCGTTGGCCACTTCAGAAATGTTTTTTTTGGGTTAAAATCCAAATTTGCCACGGAAGTTTTTCGAATGGAGCGTCCAGCATCCGGAAGTTTTTTTTGGGTACCAAATTTACCCTAGATTTTTGTCACATCATATAGACACGTCAGATTTTTGTTTTTGTTTTTTTGTTTTTAGCAAGCTTCATTTTCTTTGGATCCTAGCACCATTCTTCTCGGCCCATACTTACTGATTTTTTGTCATCCTCACTCTCTCTTGTTTTGACCCAGTAGCTTTACATAAACAGATCCAGTGCCATTACTTGAAGCAGATCCAGCGCCATTATGTGAAGCAGAGCAGATCGCGTATCAGTAACCAAATCAGCGGAGATCATAGTGAAATACAAACCAACGAAACGCGCAAGACCAGCTGATCTGCGATGAACCATACCTCTCGAGCCCTGTGCTCTTTATTTGAAAGTTCATGCGTCTAAACTCTTGTGTTTTATCTGGCTGATGAACTTCTATTTAAAGGGGTCTCTTTCTCGTCTCTGTGCCATTTGTTAGACGTTGAAAATGAATTCGAAAGTCAAGCTGAAAACTGAAATTAAAATAGAGGGAGCTATGTTTTTGGCATCCTTTTTGCTGGGTCTGTTAATGGTACCAAAATTACCTCGGAAGTATTAAAATGGTACCAAAATTACCCCGAAAGTATTAAAATGGTACCAAAATTACCCCCAAAGTATTAAAAAAGGACCAAATATACCCAAAACTAACGGAACATCAAACATCCGTTTGCCACGTCGGTTTTTGGTATATTTGGTACTATTTTAATACTTCTGGGGTAAATTTGGTACCACAAATACTTCCGGGTGCTAAACGCTCCATTTGCAAAACTTCCGTGACAAATTTGAACTTTAACCCAATTTTTTTATATAAATAATGAAATTAAACTTATTGTTTTGGAGTTGAAGAAGAAAAAGAAATCACTGGTTAAGCTAGATATCATGCGCTCCAAGTCCCCAACGCAAAGCGTTATCTTAAGCCAATTGTTCACTTTAATATTTTTTTTCCAATAATTCTCTAAGTAATTACTCTCCTATTATATTCTATTATTTATGGTGTAACCATCCCTATCAAATGAACAGAAATTTTTAAAAGATAGCACTCCTGTCTTTTGTCTTATTTACAGGACAAAGAGAGTGGAGTTTTTTTTTTTAATCATTATAAGCCCATCTCATTATATTTATTGGGAATATCATTTCTACCTTTAAGGTATAAAAAGTTTTCTGCCTTGAGTTAAAATGAAGCTGTTTTGGCTCTTTTTTAAGTGAAGAGATGAAAGGAAAAGAAGGAAAAAAAGAAAAAAAAAAAAGAGCATCTCTTCATTTAAAAAAGAGCCAAAACGGCGTTGTTTTAGCTCAAGACAAAACACTTTTTCTGCCTTAAAGGCAGAAATAATATTTCCAAATTTATTATATGAATACAATTTTATCTTTAATTTTTTTAAAATATTATATTTTTTATTGTATTTTTTAGTTATTAAATAGGGATAAAGTTAGAAAGTTATTAAATTTTAAAATAGAGTTCACGGGGTCTATATTTTTTTCTTAATACTAATAAGACATGTTTTAAGTGTTTTATAATTAAATAGGATGGGTAAACCCTCCCTCTCTTTAACATATACACACACATAAGAAAAAAAAAGACACATAAATATATCCAAACGATGTCAATTGATGATCACGAATTAACTTGTCAAAAGTATCTAAAAATACCCTTGATTTAAAATCTGAAGAATGAAAAGTGAAATGACAAACACAGTTTAACAAGAATTTTAACTTATCAAATGACAACAACAATTAAGGCAATGACAGCCGATTTCATTGAGGCCTATTAGATCATTTCAGTAAAAGATTCAATTACATAATTGCCCCTAAAAATTTCATAGAAATTACATCATTTTTTTTTTTGGTATAAGAATTACATCATTTTGATGAAATATTTATGGGATTCCTATATTTCAGTGCTCCGTACATATCTTTCTATTGCGCGTGTGTATATGTAGATATGTATGGAAAAGAGATAATTTAGTAAAAATTATTTACAATTTTTAAGGAGTTGATGTTGATGATTGTGGCTTGTTTATAGGCAGAATTGAGGTGTATTGGTGAAATGTTTATTAGGTTGCGACAACAAGAAGAGGAAGAAGCAAAGCAACATTTGTGGAAGCCTCTCAAGTCTCGACGTGGAATTTTCCTTTTGTTTTTTTGCTGCTTTGTTAGCTATACTTTCTCACAACACGTATACACATAGATTATTTGGCTTCTTCTATCTCATTGAAATATCAACTTTGGATTTTTTCTGATGGCTTCTTTTCCATTTTATCCAATTCTAAAGTTTCTACCGATCGGAAAAGCAAAGTGAGCCGCACCGGTGGCACTTTTTAGTGCCATGTGCTGCCTTTCGTCCCAATCGGAATATTCTTACCCCTCCCTGGAAAGGAGTCTCTCCACTAACTAACTTCCCTCTCCATTTAATATCAATTTCAACCGTATTAGATTTTATTTTAAAGAGTGAGATTTTATGTTATTTATTAAATAGTATTATAATATTAAATATAATAAAAAAAACTACAATTATAATTCAATCTCACTCATTAAAACAAGATTCAATGGTTGAGATATTATGTAGAGAGGGAAGTTAATTAGTGTAGAGACTCCTTCCCCCTCTCCCTCCCTGCCACTATTAAGAGCCCATTTGGCACATAGATGATTGGAGAAAGGAAGGGAAGGTTTCATAGCTCCTATGACATTTGACGTTTGGTACACATAAGATCTAGTAAGGCAAGTTTTGGTGAATGCTCAAGTTCCGATGTTTGAGAGAAGACTCTCCATGAGATTCATAGTTGCATTACTTATAGCTTCCTTGTTCGTAGACAAAGCTGATTCGGAATTCTCTTTCATTCCAAGGCATAACTTGTATCCATGCGCTTCATATTCGCCTGGAGTTCGCTCCCAGAAATATAGCCCTCCCTACCCCCTCACGTCAATCCCACGAGCCTCTTATCCATTCTCAATTCTCATTCGATCGCGGCGGGGGAGCAAGTCAAAATAGAAAAGATATAAATTGTGTATAACTTATGTAAATAAGTTAAGTTATTACGCAAAAAATTACTCTAAAACTCTAAGTGTCTTTTGTTAAATTCAAAGCATTCAAAATCTTTTTCTTGACATAGAAATTCAATTAAATATATATGCAAATAATTTGCGTCCAATAGGATTTGAACCTATACCAAAGGTTTAGAAGACCTCTGTCCTATCCATTAGACAATGGACACTTTTCTTTTTATTACAATTTTTTTTATTGTTCTATTCGGAAAAACGAATATGTGATCTGGGGATTGTGTATTCAATTTAATAATGAATTAAGAAATTCTATTTTCTTTCTTTTTCTAATTCTATAATACACAAATTGAGCTTCGAATAGAATACCTTTTCGAAAGGAAACGAAACCTAGGTTTTGGTTTCCAAAACCTAGGTTTATCACAAGTCTGCCAAACACGCATCTTTTTTTTTTTTAAAAGCTATTATGCATCAAAACCTAGGTTGTCATAAGCTTATACCAAACACTCCTATTTTTTTTTCCAAAAGCTATTTTACATCAAAACTTAGGTTTTGAAAAAAAAAAGATTTTTCTCTCTCCTTTGCTATCATCAGCATTTTTTCAGTATCAGTTGGTATCCTTAAGTATTTTTTTAGTATCCTTCAGTACTCTGAAAATTTTTTCTGCGGTCCAAAATAATAAGGAAAAATTTAAATATAATGATCTAAGACTTTTAAGACTGAATATATATAAACGATGGTCTTAAAGTTTATATATTTAAGATTAGATATAAATTTTGCCCGGTACTAAATATTGAAAAAACGATGGTCTTATTCCTCACGTAGGATTTTAATTTCTCAAGAAACCTATAAAGTAATGAATGAAAAATGTTGAGACATTAATGCTGAAATGTGTGACTACATAGTAATCGTAAAGTGATTAATTTTAAATGAGTACCTCAATAGGATACATCCATCGATAGTGAACTGGACCAGCAAGCTTTGTTTCATGCACAAGGTGTACTGTCAGGTAAACCATGACCATGAAAAAGGACGGAGGAAAGATCATCTCCAAATGACACAGCGTAAGAACGATTTTCTGTTGCAGCTGGTCGAGCTCCTCCACGGTCAAAACCTTGGAACACAACTTCTGGAAGAAAGAACACAGCTCAACCAAAATGATCGACACATCGAGAGGTAGCGTATCTTTGATGGCAAGCGGAAGCAACTGTTGCATAAGCACATGTGAGTCATGACTCTTCAGCCCAGTAACCTTTCAAGCCTGCACGTCAACACATCTCGAAATGTTACTTGAGTACCCGTCTGGAACTTTTATTTTTTTCAAAGTTCCAAGGAAGATCTCCTTATTCGGTTTTGTTAGGGTGAGTTTTGCTGGCTGAAATATGTCTTGCTCATCCTGCCACGCGTCTCCACAAACTCCCATCTCCCGTAAATCTTTCCTTGCTTGAAAATGATCTTTTGACTTGCCTGGTTCGTTTAGAATCGTGTACAACACATTGTCGCACACATTTTTCTTAATGTGCGTTACATCCAGACTGTGTCGGAGCAAATTATCTTTCCAATAGGGCAGAGTGAAGAAGATGCTAATCTTCCACCATTGCTGGGGCGCAGAACTAGAAGCCCTGGCAGTCTTTGTACTACCCTTTTCCTGATTGTCTCTTTTTCCAAACTCAAACTCAACATCCTGAAGCTACTCTATGATATCTTCACTTGATAAAATTTGAGGAGCTCCTCTTTTTTCCTGTTGCTTGTTGAATCGATTGTGTTGCAACCTAAACATGTGTGTACCATCGAGGAACCTGCGATGACCCATTAAGCACCACTTACGACTGTAGGGAAGGCGCACCGAGTCAGATTCAAAATTGCAAGCTGGACACGCAAGGCCGGTGTGCACGTTCCACCCGGATAATGTTTCTAGGCCAGGAAAGTCACTAATCGTCCATATCAAGGCTGCCCGCAACTTGAAAAGTGTCTTGTCATGCGAGTCATACGTCTCGACCCCTACATTCCACAACTCGACCAACTCCGAGATAAGCAGTTGGAGATACACATCGATGTCATTTCCTAGTGCCTTTTTGCCTAGAATGATCATAAACATAATGTAGGAGCTTGGTTTCATACACATCCAGGGGGGCAAGTTGTACGGGACCAAGACAACTGGCCAAATACTGTAGCTTGTGCTGAGATTCCCAAATGGATTAAAACCATCGATCGCCAGAGCGAGACGAACATTTCTGGGATCCGCCACAAAATATAGAAATTGTGAGTCAAACTCTTTTCATGCTTGAGCATCCCGTGGGTCTCTCAATTTACCATCTTCGTTCTTGTCAAGTTTGTGCCACCTCATATGCTCGGCTATTCTGGAAGACATAAACAATCTTTGTAAACGAGGTTTTAAAGGAAAGTACCTAAGAATCTTTGCGGCTTTCTTCTTCTGCTTTTTCCCTTTCCATACAGTCCTGAACCTCGAAGTGTGACACTTCTTACAAGTCTCCCTGTGAGCGTCGTCTCCCCAATAAAGCATACAGTCATTCGGGCAAGCATCGATCTTTTCGTAGTTCAGGCCTAATCTGTTAATTATCTTCTTGGCCTCGTAGAAGTCTGTGGGAATGTCCGCATCGGGGAAAGCATCTCGTATCAATTCCAGCAACATCAACATTTCCTTGTTAGTGGTCCCACACATGCACTTGATATGGTACAACTTGATCAGGAAAGATAATTTGGAGTATTTCCGACAATCTTGATACAACGGACGGTCACTCTCATCCATCAGGCTGAAAAATTCCCGTGCTACTTCATTCTTATAGAAAACAGGTTCTGCACCCTAAACTTCGTCCGTGTTGTCGTCCTGAACACCAAAAGCATCGCGGACCGCTTCATTAACCGAATCATCTTGAGCTACTTGATTTCCTACTTGTGAGGTTCGAGGAAGTTGATCACCATATCGCATACCTTGTTTCTCACCATGGACTCCCCAAAATGTATATTCAACCGGGAAAGGCTTGAGAAAAAGAAGTTCCAAAGCACCATCCCGTGTTTGCCACTTCTTAAACTTGCATCGACAACACGGACAAATGATCTTCCCATTAATGCTCGAGTGAGAGAAGGCAAAATCTAAGAAATTTTTCAATCCCGCTACATATACGGGAGAATTGCGTGGCAACTTGATCCATGACTTATCCATATCTGGTCAAGAAGCTAGGATAGACTACTACAAGACTAGGATAAAATGTTTAATTCTCTTCAAATGACTTGGGCTCCATAAATGTAGTTTGAACTCATTTGTAGCGGTTAATAACCGCAACCTCAACCGCTAGTGATAGAAAATTCAGTTTGTAGTGGTTGTAAACTGCTACATAAACCGCTGCAACTTGAAATGTTCAATTCCCGCCATAAATTAGTAGCGGTTATAAAACCGCTATTTTAACTGCTACAACATGTTCTTCTTGTAGCGGTTATGTAACTGCTACAAAGTTCTTACCAGTTATAGCGGTTCGTTTACCAGTACCCGCTACAATTTTGTAGCGGTTTCTTCTTAAAACCGCTACAAAATGTAATGTATTTATTGTTTTTTTTAAAATCAATATGTAAATATTTTTTTTTGAAAGATTATTTTCAAAATTGATAGCTTTAGTGATAACAAAAATAAATTATATTATTTATTGTTCAAATAAATCAATTTTTATTTATTAGATATTATTTTATTATTTTTCTTACAATACTTATTTTCTGTAACTATAAATGTATATTTATGTAACTAATTTAACGAAATATAAAATATTTATAAACTACAATACATGAAGGTTAAGTATTTAAATTGTAATCAAACAAACCAGATATCATAAACATCCAATAAACATTTTAAACTAGCAATCAAGAACTTGATGATCAGGTCCTGTCTCAGTAGTGGCGTGGGCAGGAGCAGAGGTAACAACACCCTCATCATCATCATCATCAGCAGCAGTAGCACCAGCAGGCTGCGAGGTATCATCGTGGATGAACGGCTTGGGAGGAATGAGAGGCTCCTCGTCGATGAATGAAGGGGAAGGCTGGAGAGGAGAAAAGTGCCTATTAGGAAGCAACTCTGTAAGGGAACCGGCACAAGCATCCCAACTATGCCTATTTAAAGCATACCAATTGTCAATCCGTGCCTGGATGCGCCTCTCCTTAGCAACCTGTGCAGCCAAAATCCTCTCCCTCTCTGCCGCCTGTGCAGCCGCCAGGGCGACCGCCTTCTCAGTAACCAGGGCGACCACCCTCTCCTCAATCATTGCCTCCAACCCCTCCGGTGGTGGCATACATCTCGTGCTGGAGGTTCCGGCCTCAGAGGCATATGACTCGCCATAAACATTGTTGGGCCTCGCGCCTAGGCCCATACCCCTAACGCGCCCGGGATGCTCAGCTCAGCCCACACCAGCTTTTAATGGGGCCGTAGGGTTCACAGACCCCTGTGACTTGGGGGTCTGGGAAGCTCGCAGCTCTGCCGTGGTCTGCTCGATCCGGGCTTGACGGGAAGATTTCAACAAATATTAATGAAACATTTTAATTGAATTTTAACATATTAGATTAACAATATCAACTTATAATGATCTCCACAGCCGCCTCAGATGTCGGTGTCCCATCACGATGTCTATGGGTGCGTGTAAAGAGCTCCCCATAATTTGTTTCATGGTTCTCCTTCCGCGCCTTCTCTTGCCGCAAGAATTAAAAGAAAAAACAGTTAGTTATTTTTAAAAATGGAGCAATGAAAGTTTTTTTAAATTTATTTTAAATTTCAACATACCATCTCACTGTAGGTCACAACAAATGTCTTTGATCCTACCGTGTAATGGACTGTCTAGGCTGCCTGGCTCTTGGCGTTCCTTTGGGACAAAAGCTGTGCCTCTGCACTCCTCCTATATTGCACAAAAGCTGCCTAATCATTGGGCTCCACATCGTCTGGGACATTCTTGATCAGCTGTTGTATGGGAGTCGTCCCATCTCCATTCCCCTTGAGGTACAAACGATTGCTCCGGTTCTTCCACACATCCCCCATCTTCAGCAACGAGTACCTCTTCGCCTGGCCTTCCACGGTAAACTTATCCTGTATCATAATAAATTACTAATTAATAAAATAATAACAAAATAAATAGTAACATGTAAAATTAAATAAAGCAACTTAACTTACCTGGACAATGTCACTAAATGCTTTGTCCTTGTTGTTGGACGGAACATACTTCCAATCCTTGAAGAATATCGGAAACCATGCCCAATTCCCGCCTAAATCAGACAGGAATCGGTTGAATAGGTGACCCTCGTTCTCAATTGGTTGGTCTTTCTCCATGTTCAAGGGGACCACTACTTTAGCGACCCGCATCAAAGTGACCGCCCTGATGTCCAACGACCTCCTGCTGATGTTCCCATTTGTATCTGCACAGTAAATAAAATGTTATTTTTTTCTTTTAAACATAATTTAAATAAATATAAGAAAATAGAAATTCAATTTTCACAAAAAACTAATTACATTTACCTTTCACGTCAACCACAAATCCGGTGGAGCGCGAAGACGACGGTGGTTAGGGGTCCCCTTGGTCCCGCTCGTTCTCCCAGTCGAGAAACTGTTGGGCCTCACTCACGGAGAAATTTATCTCAACCTCCTCATCTTCGTCGAGGTCGCTGATCGACAGAGTTGTGCCATGTCCCCGGCCTACTGTCCTTTTTAGGGACTCCATCTCAGGGATCGTTTTATCAGCAAATATGTCTTCATAATCACTCCTCTGAGGGGGCGGAGGCAGACCACTCCCCGTCTGAGGGGGCAGAGGCAGATTCCTAGGCCCACGGCTTCTCGCATGGCCCCATCTACTACCGCTTCCTCTTAGGACAGCCTTAGCCTTTCCTTTATCCATATTTAATCGTACAAAGAAGTTAACAAAAGTGAAAAGTGAAAAGAAATGAACAGTAGCATAAGGGAAACCGCTATTAATAGCGCGTCACTTGGTAGCGATTACACTAAGAAACCGCTACTAATATTTACAAATTATAGGGGTTAAATTTGACCGCTGCATCAACCGCTACCAATATGAACATATAGTAGCAATTAAGCTCAACCGCTGCAACAACCGCTACTAATTTTCTGGCGTTTGCAATTCTGTAGCAGTTGTATACAAAACCACTACAATATCTTTAGCGGTTAGAGAATTAACTGCTACTAATTTTATTTTCCTGAAAAAAAAAATCCAAACTACTTGGTTTATTAGTTTTCATTAGATGAAAACTAATAAACCAATTAGTTTGGTAAAAAAAAATATTTTCAATAAGTGTACTGAAAATAGTCCAACAAGCCCATGAATATTGAGATTTAATGTAGACACCGATCTCTCTGAAAAGGCTCACCGAGTCATTTTCATCCGACGTATTTTATAGAAAGAAAAGTGGCTACAATCAAAACTCAACATTCGGTCGCTTGTTAGACGATTCTCAGAAAAATAGAAGTAGCGTTCCCATCAGAGAAAAAACCAACTCGGGTGGTAACTGAAGAACAACCTCCAGTTTCATGGATGAGATAGACAAATATTTGCTGCACTAATTAGAACGAGAAAAGAGATTAGTGCTCTAGATATTTGCCCGCCTTTCATTAGTAAACCGACGTTATTCATTCACTTACCAGCTGAATCCGGTGATTTCTCTGGATTTTATATATATTTCTGTGACTTGTACGGTCTCTTTATATATGTTAAACATTAGTAGTGGTTTTACAGAGTAACCGCTACTAAGTTTTACGAATTGTTGTGGTTAGTGTGTTGCTAAGCCCAAACTGCAACAATTATGTGTCATTTTGCTTTCTTGTAGTGAGTATTGTAACGTAACCGCGACAAATTAACCGTGACAAACATTCGCGCTCATTGATGCAAAACCCTGGCACCACATTAGTAGTGGTTTGGTCTAGTAACCGCGACAAATTGACCGCTACAAATATTCCCGCTATTTGGCGCCAATCTGGCGACAAGTTGGTAGTGGTTTTCTGTGGTGGAACCGCTACAAAGTTCCACCTCAAATTTGGCTCCTGTTTTCCTCAACTAATTTGTAGTGGTTTCATGTAAAACCGCCACTAATACTTGATTTTGTAGCGATGTTTTATGACCACTACTGTTGGACCGCTACAAATTAAACTTTTTTTTTTTTAGTGTTTGGTGAGTTTATATTTAGTTTTGTTTGCTTTTAACCTGTGCGGATATGTGAATGTTATTGTGTTCATCTAATCTTATTTGTTAGATAGTTTGGTGTGTGAGTAGAAGTATATATTTCCATCATCTGTCCTGCATCAAAGGAGCATGTCTTAGTTCTATGCAAGTCTAATATGTTAACCGTTATTATATTCTTAGCTAGTTCTGTTATAGTAGGTAGTGGTTAGACATTGTTATTAGTTAGTTAGTATGTTAACTGAGTAAAGGTTTCGGTGCAAGCTGTTATTAGGCCTTAAGAGTCAAGCCTCTAACTATATATAAAAGGTTAGACTAATATGTGTAGGAACCAATTATGATGAATGAATGAATTGACTGAGTTAGCAGGAGTTTTACAACTCTCTTTCCTCTGTTTCTTCTAATTTCTTCTACAATTCTATATCTTCCTTAAATAAAATCTTCAAACTTGATGAAGTGAATTTGACTAATGTTTGAGGTTCATATCAAGTAGAAGTTCTCTAATTTCTGTTAGTGAGATGACTGGAATTCATAATTAATAGCTGTTTTCAATTCTGATTCACAGAAAAGAAAGGAACAAGCATAGGAGATATGTAGAAAGAATGATTGCCCACATAAGACTTCTCACAGCATATATGAAAAGGCCAAAAAAGAATTGATTGCGGCCAAGCAAAAGAGATTAAAAGATGAAGCTGAATTCAATCCTTCTGCGATAGTTGATTAGCCATCTCCAATACGTCGCAAGGAGTTGTGGTTGTATATTCAGCAAAAGCCAAGCGGTGCCTACATGAGTGAACAAACTCGTCTAGTTGCTGAAAGAATTGTAAGTATCATTATTATTATTTTTTGGTTACTAAACATGTTTCATTTCTAAGCTTCTTGTTATCTGTATCTTACAAGAAAATCTTAAAAAGAAAGAAGCAGAGGGATCTTTTGTGTCGGACGGGAGGAATAATGTTTTGACTGTTGTGACCAAAAAACTGGATCACTCGGGGCATGTAAGGGGATCAAAGGATGGGTAGGCCTAAAGCAATACTTTGGTATATCCAAACACCATAAACAAAGTATGGTTACCTGGAGGAGATGGAATAAATGGTGGCCAAATTAAATGAGGAAGCAGCAACCAATGCAGTAGCTCAAGAAGCTTCATTGAAAGTAATATTTCAAACCTAGTTGAGCCAGATAAAAGAGGAAATGAATCAAATGAAGCTGCTTTTAAGCTCTCGTCTAAAGAAAGTGTTCCCTTCAAACATTCACATACACCTATGCAGCAGAGCACTAGAGGGAGCTGCATTGTTGGACACTTAGAGCAACCTTGTGACCTGTATGTGGCAGAACCTCATAGACAATTAGTTGCAAAAGGGACTATCCACAACTTATGATCAATTGTACGCCGCCAACAAATGGTTGATGATGAAGTCAGAGTGTCAACTGAAAAGGTGATCATTGATGCACCTCTCCCTCTCCCAACTGATCAGCTGAAGCTTGTGAATGATGTCAAGGGAACCTTCATCTCTTGGCTAGTGAAGCTTGTACATGTCTCTACTCCTCCTGAAGCTTCATCCCTTCTTCAAGTTCCATCCCCTCGTCAAGCTCTATCCCCTATTACTAAGCTGACTGCCAATGAAAAAATATCCGATTTGGTATCCAATAGATATTTTAAAGATAAATCGTGGCCTATCAATGAAGTAGCAGGCGTCCCTCATCCTCAACCAGTTTTCGTTGACATCGATGATTTAACATCCCTGCTACTTCTTAGAAAGGAGCTTACTAATGCAATTTGTTCAAATGTTTCTAAAGTAAGTATCTTCTTCTATGAGCACCTAATTTAAATGCTTCGTATAAACACAAATACATATATATTAATTCCTTGATCGATGTCATTATTGTAGGTTCATGCATTAAGAATTGGTTCAACAGGGCAGAATCAATGATTTTGGATTTTTGTGCCCAGTCTATGCAAGTACAACATCTAAGGATAATAGAAAACAATACATATCAACAAGGTTGTGTGAAGTGAGAAGAAAGATGTACTTGTTTACATAATACCAAAGGTACATATCACAATCTCTTGTCTACAATTCACTTAATTTTGCTACATGTATCACTGAGTACTTTACTGCTGTGAATTTTTAGCCACCCCTGGCAACTGGTCCTCATGTGCATGGAGGTGCATACAGTGATCTTCTTATGCTCTACTCATAGCGATCCAGGGTTTATGTTGATGCAGACCATCAACGAGTAAGCATATCATTTTGATTCTCTTATCTGAAATTTCTGCTGTGAATTTTCACTGAACATTATTGATAAATTTGTGATTTTGATGATAGTGCCATGAGGACCTTCAAAATCCAGGTAAACAAAAAACATACATATGATGCCAAAGATCCTAAATGGCTCACACCAAAGGTTAGTACATATTTGGATGCTGGCACACTGCCTTGTGAACTTAGACAGTAAGCTATATATACTCTTATATATATTTCTTGTTCTTTTTAGACCCATCAGCAACCAACGGGGTCCAACTTACTTATGTGGCTTGTACGTCATGAAACACATATATGATATTAGCATGCAAGGAAAGACTAAATTCACTGCAAGGGTAAATGTATTTGATGTTACATATTATGGCTGAATATAGTTTTTCGCTTAATGTTAACATATGAAATATGGATGCAAGTTAATTTAGTTTCTATCTTTGATGTTATAAAGGTTTTCCTGTGTTGATCCCTTTTCTGATGATGAAGTGGAGCACACACGCAATGTGTTTTACGAATATCTGTATGACCTCTTAAAGTCAACACAAAATTTACAGTCCTAAATTTATTTGTAAATATATGTTGTAGCAACAATAATCTTCTTAAATGAACAATTGCACAATTTGTATAATTCAATAATAAATTTGTTTATTTTTTCAAACAATTTTCTTGTATCTATTTTGGTTTTATGAATGTATTGGATGATGGATAAAGCTATTTAGTGCTTGAAATTTGAGGTACATGATGTTGTAAATGAGCAGTAAGAGACTCTGAAAAGTATTTGTGACTTTTAGAACCACATATTTTTTAAAGATCCAGTCCTAAAAGTCTTTGTTTATTTCTAAAAAATATGGTCAGACTTTTAGGATCATATATTTGTTAAAAGTCTGGTCTTAAAAATCTTCATTTATTTTTAAAATATGGCGACACTTTTAGGACCGCATATTTATACAACGTATGGTCCTAAAAATCTTCATTTAATTCCAAAAAATATGGCAAGACTTTTAGGACTGTATATTTGTTAAAAGTTCGTTTTTAAAAGTCTTTGTTTATTTTAAAAATATGGTGAGACTTTTAGGATTGTATATTTGTTAATTGGCCGCTCCTAAAAGTCCTAACTTACAAGTCTTTGTTTATTTTAAAAAATATGGCTTAACCTTTAGGACCATGTAATTGGTAAATGTCCGGTCTTAATAGTTTTCTTTTAAATAGAAATTGTGACTCGCTTTTCAGACAAATTATTAGGGTTCAAGACAACCGAGGTTTTAGTCTTTTGCTAAATCTAGGACCCTCATTGTCTTCATTTTTACCTCTCTTGATTTTGAGCAACATTATCGGTTTCCCTTTTCTTTGTCTCTTTTCTTTTTGTCGAAAAAGAAGCAAGATAATGAAAAGGACGCTGAAAATATTCAAATCAAGGTGAGGTAAAACCTACGACAACGAAGATCTAACCTTGAGAAGAATTGTCACTGTGTTTTCTTTTATTTGAATAAGGTAAACGATGTTTTTTTGTTTTGTTTTGTTTGGTCTTATCTGTATGCTGCAAATTTTTAATCTTGATCACATACAAGGACAATGTTTTGTTTGTTTCCTTTTTGTCAAAAAAAAACAAGATAATGAAAAGGACAAAGCGATTGAAGATAGGAACTAAAAATTTTATTTATTTATCTTCTTTTTTGCTGCCTGGTGAGTTGCAGCAGTAGTAGATACAAAAACAAAACAAAACATAAATAGAGAGGTCGGAAACGTCGTCATCAAAAGG
This sequence comes from Acacia confusa, assembly GCA_037074495.1. Taxonomy (NCBI): domain Eukaryota; kingdom Viridiplantae; phylum Streptophyta; class Magnoliopsida; order Fabales; family Fabaceae; genus Acacia; species Acacia confusa. The sequence continues at coordinate 27,254,567 of CM073510.1, forward strand.
ACGGTACTCAATATCATTGGCGTCGAGTACTGCATTCAGCTTGTTGTTGACAGCATGATAGACCTGAAATACTTGACTGAAGCGTCGGTTTATATGATCGACGCGGGCTAGAAGGTGCTGCATCATCTGGTAGAATGACAGGTTTAGAGGCGACGTAGTAAGGTACAGAGGTGGAAGGGGAGGACAAGGATTAGGAGGACCTGGTGGTGGTGGAGTAGCCATTACAGTGGAGGTTATAGAAGTGATGGAGAAGAATGTGAAGAAAGAAAAGTAACAACGGGTTTAAATAGAGAACCCATCCCGAACAATGTGAAACATGGGAAACTTTAACGAGGAGACGCATAGTTCATCAGAATATAAGGAGACATCTAGTTGGGAAGTTTATCTGAAAGCCAGAGAGACTCTGAATCATTTATTTGAATAGGGTGTAAGGATACGACTTTGCTATTTGAGTAATTTGAAAAGAACGAACTTTTAATACCAGATATTGTAAAAGATTTGTTCTTAAAAGTAATATTTTTAAGAAGAAAATTCTTACTTTTAAAAAAATTGAATTGAAAAAAAAAAAGAATTTTAGGACCAAATACAAAATAAAAGGTCGGTCTTAAAAGTAATTGAATTGATTGAAAAAATAAATAATAGGCTTTTAGGACCGGACATATGTTATAGAACGGTCTTAAAAGTAATTGAATTGAAAAAATAAATAATAGAATTTTAGGACCACATATTTATAAAAGCAGCTCTTAAATTAGAAACATTTAGACCAATTAAATCCCAATTCATTCTTATCTATCAATTGAGTATCTCTCCTTCTCTCTGCCTTTATTAACTCCTCACACTACCTTTCTATCCTTATTAACTCCTTACTACCTCATAACTCCATACTACATAGCTCTCTGCCCCAATTGCTTAAACCATGGTTAGATACAAGAGAACCGCTCATAGGAGTACTCTTACTCCTAAAGCTCGTGCCTTCCTTAGATCGTTATTGGATGTGCCTCCTCCAACGAGAGTGCATTCTATTATGACCGAAGAGTCTCGGGTCGTTAGATCCATTGTTATTTTGGATGATGAAGAGATTGTCGTACCCCCCTCCATCCTTCTACCAACCCTGTCTATGCTAAGTTCCTCCGTATTCTTGATGGTGAAGAGATTGCCAGCCCCCTCCAGCCTTCAGACCAAGAAGAGCTTCTTGCCCCCTCCAACCTATTGGCCCCAGCGCACCTACCGGTGGGAAGTTAATGCTGCTCAGGCCGATATCGCTAAGGCTTTGGAGGATAATAAGCTTTAGGATGTTTAGTCAAATTCTTCTTCTTGATAATTTTCTGCTTGTTTTTCTCTTGTGTATGTGCATATTCTCCAGTAATGTATGAAGCCTTAAGAACTAAGCTTGTGTCTTTTTTATCTTCATATTCTCCAGTTTTCCTTTAATTTTATTTATTCAGTTGTTGTTGTGCTTGCCAAAGCTAATCCTCTTTTTTTTGGTTTGGTTAATAAATGAGGACCTTTAGAACCAGAAACTTTATAATTAACTAGTCTAAAAAGTATTTGACTTTTAGGATCAGAAATTTATAAAACATCCGATTGCAAAATTAAATGAATGTTAGGACCGGAGTCTTCTAAACCTCTGGTCTTAAAAATTTAATTATATCTTTAGGACCAGATACTTTATAATTAACCGGTCTTAATAAAATCTAAAATACTAAAACATGTCTCTGTCGTGTGAAAAATTAAATTTCCCTCTCTGAACTTCTCTTGTTGCGCTGAAAGTGATTACTTAGGTTCTGTCTCCAGTCTTTGTGTGTTGCTTCATTACTGCTTCGCGTTGCTCTTTTGACAACGACTTTCTGGTTCCTTAACTAAACGTCTATAGTTCAAGTTGTAAGAGGTGTTTGGGCTATATAACTTTATGATTTTCCTATTTATCGTTCTGTGTTTTTCATGGGTTGAACAGAATCAATGAAATGTTCTTGTGGGTTTTTGTGTTGTTAATGAATATTGTATTTTGAAGATTATATTTTCACTTTAGACCTACCCAACTGACCAACAAGTTTTTTTAGGTTACTCTTATTGTCTGCAACATCAACTTCGTGGCCGGGGAAGAAAGACCTAGCAAACACATTTGAATTTATATGCTACAAGTGAGTTTGCAAAACCTTCATACGATGCATTTAATTTCCTCGTCATGAATTTATTTTGCTTCTTGGATTCATTGTGATACATTTATGACCAAAAGTGATTCTTCTTTATGCATTTAATGGGCAAGTTTTGCCGTAAAAAAAAAAAGGACAGAACCGACATTGAACATATATATGTATTTGTAGTTGGCTTATTCATATGCAAGTTTGAGTTTTTTCCGATTATGTATGTTAAATCTTTCCGTCTATAGGAATTCTACTATGGATCATAGTTGGATAAATGCTTTACAGACGAGTGTTGAATATCATAATGGGGTGAGGGAATTTATAGAATTTGTTAAACAAAATGCCCATGATGATAGTAGGAAGTTTTATTGCCCTTGTGTAGAATGTTTGAATGAAAGGTGACTAAGTCCTGTACACACATTTAATTCATGAAGGATTTTGTAAGACTTATACAGTATGGGTATGACATGATGAAAAAATGCCAAGTAGGTCTCAACATGGGGAAGTGGCTTTTTATGATAATGACACGGATATGGATGATCGCATAAAGAACATTATTCATGATATAGGAGAAGAGGCTTTTCATCAATCACATGCATATTGTAATATGTGTAGTGATGCAGAGGCCTCGCTATACCCTGGGTGTAAAAAGTACTTATTGTTGAACGTTGTATTGAAATTGGTAAGCTTGAAGGCATGCCATGGATGGAGCGTCAAGAGTTTTTCTAAAATGCTTGAGGCTTTTAAGGACATGCTTATGGATGATAATGTGTTGCCACATTGATACTATGATGCTAAGAAAATACTTTGTCCACTAGGGATGAAGTACAAAAAGATCCACATATGCCCGATGATTGCGTATTGTATAGAAAAGAGTTTGAAGAGAAGCAGAATTGTTTGATATATGAAACCCCAAGGTACAAGTCAAATAAGGGGCCTGCAAAAGTGTTGTGATATCTTCCAATAATACCAAGGTTCAAGCGGTTGTTTGCTAATGAAAATGATGCAATAAATTTGAGGTGGCATGCAGATGAGAGGATTTCTGATAGAAAGCTTCGATATTCGGCCAATTCTTCTCAATGGAAGAAAATCGATCAATTATTTCCAAACTTCAGCAAAGAATCTAGGAACGTTAGGCTCGCCCTTAGAACGAATGCAATGAATCCCTATGGAAGCCTTAGCAGCATACATATTTCATGGCCTATAATCTTGATTATTTACAACTTATCTCCTATGTTATGCATGAAACAAAAGTATATCATGTTGTCTATGTTGATTTTGGGACCAAAACAACCCAGAAATGACATTAATGTTTACCTTCAGCCCTTAATCGAAGATTTGAAGGAGTTGTGGGAATAATGTGTCCATGTTTTTTACTCTTTCAAGAAGGAGGTCTTTAAAATGAGAGCAATGATATTTTGTACTATAAACGACTTTCCAACATATGGGAACTTGTCAGGCATAGTATAAAAGGCCATAAAGCATGTTCGATTTGTGAAGAAGGCACACACTACCATCAACTTCAACATGGAAGAAAGACGATTTCTTAGACATAAAAGATTTTTTAGATGGGGCCACCCATATCGTCGATTAAAGAAAGCATTTTTTGGTGGCCAAGAATATGAAGATGCTCTGGTCGCATTGACTGGGGAGCAAGTGTATGAAAAAGTGTAAAATATAAGTGTAATCTTTGGTAAGATTGCAAAGAGTAGAAAAGAAACAAATACATGGAAAAAGATATTTGTATTCTTTGATCTTCCATATTTGTGCAATTTTGATGTGAGACACTGTATTGATGCATGCATATGGAGAAAAACGTATCTGATAGTATTGTTGGCACGCTTCTCAATATACAAGGAAGTTCCAAGGATGACGTGAATGCAAGATTGGATTTGCAAGCAATGAGAATACACGAAAACTTACATCCAAGGCAATATGGTAACAAAGCTTATTGTCCCTCGGCTTCTCATACTTTGTCTAAGAATGAGAAATGAAGTTTTTGTGAGTGTTTAAATGACACAAAAGTTTCGTCGGGTATTCTTCAAATTTTAAGAGGCTTCTATCGATGAAGAACTTGAATTTAGTAGGCTAAAAGTCTGATTATTGTCATGTCTTGATGCAACAGCTACTCCCAGTAGTTATTTAAAGCATCATCAAATATGATCTTCAACTTATTTTGACTAGACTTTGTTTCTTCTTCAATGCGGTTTGAAATAAAGTTTTCGAGATTGAAAGGTTGGATGAATTGGGGAATGAAGGATATCTTATCTTGTGCACCTTGAGAAGCTTTTTGTTCCTATATTTTTTGACATCATGGTTCATCTAGTGAAGGACATAAAGTTGTGCGGCCCTATCCATTTACGGTAGATGTATCCAATTGAAAGATCTATGAAATTCCTAAAAGGGTACATGAAGAACGCATACTGGCCAGAAGCATCAATTGTCCAGAAAGATGTTTCTGAAGAAGCCATGAAATTTTGTCAAAATTATTTGGCTAAAGTAAGACATATTGGGCTTCCAAAACGTCAGCATGCTGTAGGGGGTAGACGAGGGGGCTTCAGTAAAGCGTGTAGATCCTAATGAATTCTCACAAGCCCACTTATACATCTTGAATAATGTTGATGAAGTTCAAGCCAACATAACTGCACATAAAGAAGTTGTAAAGAAAGAAAATCATGGAATGACTAAACAAAGGTTGATTTGGGAGCATAACAAAATTTTTGCAAATTGGTTCAAACAAAAGGTAATGAGACATAAATCTGTTTCTGATACAATTAAATGGTTAGCATGTGGTCCTAAGGTTGTTGTCATAAGTTGGAATTCACAGGTGATCAATGGTTATACATTTTATACGAAGTCTCTAGATGATAGGAGCATAGTCCATAACAGTGGTGTTATGTTAGAGGTTGAATCTATACACTTCTCCAGTTCGAAAGACAAGAGGCTCAAATTGGCAGTCATGCCATATTATGGGTTTATTGAAGAGATTTGGGAGGTGGACTATGTCTTAATTAGATTTCTCATTTTCAAATGCGAGTGGGTTAATGTCAATAATGGTGTTTAGATTAATCGGCTAGGATTTACATTAGTCAATGTCAATAGTAGAAGTTTTAGAGATAAACCTTTTATTATGGCAGACCAAGTGAAACAAGTTTTCTATATCACCGATCAAGAAAATAAAATGTGGTCTGTAGCTTTTCGAGGAAAAAGGGTGATTGATATTGATGAGGAAGGTCATTCAAATTATGGTCTTCCTGAGAATACTCTTTTTTCAAGGGGTCTACCTAACATGAAAGAAAAAGATGAAGCAGATAATGAACCCGACATAAGAAATGATCATCAAGAAAGGATATGGGAGGATATCCCTATATAAAAGAATCAATTCATAAGGTAATATTCATATGCAGAATTCTTTGAAAACTTTAAGGTTTGAACTATATTATTTTCCTTCTATGTTCTTAAACAATGTCACTGATTATGAAGTTTGTTCTTGTTTTATTTTTGTGGCAAGATTCGATCCAAAAGGACATGTTATAAAAGAGGATGTTACATTGTTGGGTGGGAATCAGATGAAGGCATGGTGAATATTATATTGGGCATGTATGTTGTTTTAAGTGTTGTATTTGTAACTCATTGTATTTGTAACTAAGTTATCTTATTGTATAAATTAATTTAAGTGTTGTGGTCATAGTATAATCATTAATTAAGAGGCCACATAACTCATGGTGAATAATATTTGTATTCTTTTTCCCAATTCAATTTATTCATAATTGTTCATAGCTTGTAGTTTAAAGTTTCAACTTTTATATGTTGGATTGGGTGGTGGATTTGTGTATATATGATCAGGAAGAACAAAACAAGGAAAAAATTCAGGAAAATAAGACCGAAAATAAAAAAAGCCGGTCTTGAAGTTTAACTTTGAGACCGGATGTATTCGGAAGTATTTATATGTCCGGTTTTAAAGGTCAAGTGTACATATTTGATATTAGGTTGGTCTTTTAAGACCAGTGTATTTATACGTCCAGTCTAAAAATTAAATTTTAAGGACCGGATGTATTTATCATCTAGTCTTGAAAGTCAGTCTTATAAAACCACGTGTAATTAGTCGTCTGGTCTTAGAAGCCTCTATTTTTTAGATTGGATTTGTTTTTGTCCGGTTTTAAAATTCCGATCTATTAAGAGCGGCCTATTTTTTGTCTGGTCTTAAAAGTTGAGTTTTAGGATCGAACAAAAAACATTTCAGGTCTCTTTAGTACAAATTTTAAGACCTGATGTTTTAAATATCCGATCTAAAAGACCTTTTTTAAGACCGGTTTGAGTCTGGTCTTAAAAGCTAGACTTTTAATACCACTTGAAACAAAACTAGTTGTAGATCTGATCTTACAATGTCTCTTTTGTCCAGTTTTAAAGGTTTTTTTTTTTTTTTTTTAAACCCATGAATGTAACGGGGACTATAAAATTTCCTAGGTAAGGTGTGTGATGAGAGCAATAAATGAGTCTCAGTTAATGTGAAAACAATTTGTGTGGACGTGCTGAGAAAGCGGGAGTCATTATCTGTTGGCTGAGGCTAGCTCGACTAATTGTGTAAAATGAAAGCAATAATTTAGATGTTGGTGTTATATATTTTCATGCCAAAAAACAGAAGAGAGTCAATTTGTGATGGGCGTGTTCAAATTATTGAGAACGAATGGGAAGTGAAAGAAGATAACAACTCCGAGCAAAAAAGAAGAAGATAACGACAAAAAATCAGTTACCCAGCACGACACTTTCATCAATAGTCAAACAAAAGAATCAATGAGCCTCAATAATTTCCCTTATTATATATTTTATATTGATATTAATGGTGACTGTGCTAACCTTATTTTACTTTTGAGAGTTAAAAAAAGTAATCTGTACGTCTTTTAGTCGAAAGGAGAAATATATGAACCAGTCAATATAATGAAGATTACAAACTGAAAAAAAAAGTACAGCAATATAATATGGTTAAGTAAGTTAAGGAGATCATTTGAGAAAGAATATAATGGATAATTTTTATAGCCCTAGAACATGTTAAATATAAATTATAATCCAAAATAATGACAAAAAACACAATACATCAACAGAGAAATATTCAGTGGCAAAAATCTTATTGGTTATAACCTTAGCATTCTCTTTAGGCTGCACTGCACTAAAATAATAATTAATTGTCCACAGAATTACTAACGGAATAAAATCCGTCGGAAATTACTAACATTTAGTACTTTTTGACGGACAAATTCCATCGGCGGGGGTAAATGTCTGATGAACTTATTCTGTCAACAATTGCTGTCGGAAATTACCGACTGAATGGTTCAGTTGGTAATTTTCATCACTAAAATAGTGAAGTTTTTCTCTTTTTTTTAAAAAATAAACATTACTGAAGGAATTGCGTGGGTTATTACATCGGTAATGGTAATGTTAGGTTATTGACAAAACCACAAAGGCACTATGGTTCGTGATGGAAAAAAGTTTCTCCTTAGTGAAAAATTTCCCTCTGGTCACTGAAACTCAGCCTTCAAAATATCCACCTTCTTGAACCTTTGAAGGATGATTTCTCTAAGGAATCTTCAAGATTGAGCTTCTCCAAAAGCCCTATAAATCCTTTTTGGAGTTCGATCTAGTATAATTCACAACCTAGTTTCACTATAAAAAAAAATTGTAAATTACCCACTTGATTATCGATGGAAAAAATCCATCGGAAATTACCGATGACATCAATCTATTTTAATTTAATTTGTCTATAAATTTATAATCCCCCAAATGATTTCACATATTAAGAGCCTCTTTTCATTAAATGATAGTTTCAAACATATGATCAAACAAAATATTTAAGAGAAACCAATACACATTTGTTATAAATAAATTACGTTAAATAATTTTTTTAATATTTACACATTAATTATCTAGATTTTATATGAACTATCATGATAGTACATAATGATAAATGAATGAGGGACATATACACATGATAATTGTTGAAAACCCACATTCAACTTCAACTTCAATTTCGTGTTTCTATGCCTTATGAGTTGTCTATTCCCTTCACTATCGGTCACAGTCGCTAAATAAACCAAACAAAAATATTAATAATAATATAAAGCTTCACCTAAATTTGAAATTTGGATAGCTTCAGAACTGAACAAAATCTCAAAAAACAAAGAAGAGAAAACTTCGGGGTTTTGTTATATATGGTTATTGGTCGGACGGCCAAATTATAAATGACCCTTGCAGGCCTGCCTTCCAATAGTTTAGGGTGTGACTAACCTCTGTTCTCTAACGAAGAGCCACGTACACCTCTTCAGCCTTCCTAAGCATAACAGAGGTTTTCTTTCTTTCTTTTGACAAATCATTTGGTATTATTAACCGCTAGCTGCCCTAATGACAACACTACCCATCACATTTGTATGAGGCTCTGTACTTAAACTTGGCATTGACAATACTACGAACTTATTTGAATTTGACTCAGATTGGGTTGTAATTTCGGAAAACTTCTCCTAACATGTTTTTTGTTTTTGTTTTTTTTTTCATCCGTGTGATAAAAACTTGATACCTAAGAGTTTCTAAGCGATGAAAAGTTGAAAACAACTATTTTTTTTTTTAAAAAAAAAAATTGATTAAGGATTCCCTTTTAAGAGTACAGTAAAAAGGGTTTTCAGTCTCTCAACAAGTGTTTTTGTCAATATTTGGGCTTACACACTCCTCCTTACTGGTGATAGGGTTAAGACTACTTATCACTTCAATCAATAGTTTGTTGGTGGATAAAAATGTTTTTTTGATAATATGAAGTGTTTCCCTTGTCAAGGCTTAAAATGCAAAAGATTTTTATCTCTTCCAACAAGTGCGTTTTTCAGAATTTGAACTTGTGTCCTCTTTTTTATGGAAGTGAAGCCGCTAAAGGTGAAAATGGGCTAGAACCTTATCAGGCTACCTACAGCCTGACCTCTTTAATAAATAGGCTAGGTTAAGGCCTATTTAGAGACCTAAATATGTAAACATGCTAGGTCTATTTTATGAAGGTCTAGCTTGTTTGCATGTTTAAAAATATATTTTTATTTATATTAGAACTTATATGCGATAAGGAGATAGAAAAAGTTATCGAGAGTGAGTAAAAAGAATTTACAAATACGAGTGAAGCTTCTAGCTCCTCCAAACCAGTTCGTTTTTCATCCTCCTTTTCCCATGATAGAATTCCCTCCTCCCTTCGTCGTACTTTATCCCGAAAGATAGATAACCTTATTGAATTTATCTATCTTCCAAAATATGCCCATATTAATTCCATAAAATTACCTATAGTTAGTCCATACTCCCTTTACTATCGATAGAGATCTTTAACCAGATATATTCACATATTATCACTAGATGTTTCCCACCTATAAAAGAAATTGCGCAGAGCTCTTTCTTGAACCAATGTGGTTTAGCTGCAACTATTGTAGAACAATATATTACTCTGGAGATTTCATAGCCTTTGATTATTGACCACTATATTTCATTATCAAATGTGTTACAGAGTTCAAAACCACTTTCTAGACCTCCACTTTCCCAATTCCACCAATGATGCTCTTTATATGTTTACAAATAGAGACCATGGTCTAACCATTATCAACATCCCTATGCATATTCCCATTGAGGAACTTGCACAAATTATGCCTCTTGAGTGGATAAATAATAATGAAAAAGAGTTTTACTCCACTCCAATAGATGTCCATACTATTGCTCCACCTCTTGCGCAAAGGATGTGCCTGATGAAACAGTCATATATATATATATATATATATATATATATATATATATATATATTATTATAAAACTGAAGGAATTCTAGAGAGAAGTCAGAGGAAATTCTAGAGAGATGAAATGGATTCTCCTTCAAGTATAATGAATAGTTACAGGAGACCTCTATTTATAGAATGATGCAAATAGTAGATTACTATGCGTATATACCATGTCATCCTGTATTTGGAGATTATGGGTCAATGGACATCCACATAATAAGAATATTCATAACACTCCCCCTTGGATGTCCATTTATGAATGTGCCTCGTTAAAAACTTTAACTAGGAAAAACCCAGTGGGATAAAAACCTAGCCAAAGAAAAGAGTACAACATTCATTGATACACTGTTGAGTTTTGCCTCATTAAAAACCTTTCTAGGAAAACCCAGTGGGACAAAACCTAGATAAGGGAAAAAGAGTACAGCGTGTATCGTCTCCCCCTCTTGATTACATCAGACTTGCTCCCCCTGATGACCATATTGCTTCATTGTCTTTCTATCATCAAGTATTCATTGTATACCTGCAAGATTTAAATCTTTCAAGTAAAATCATAAATATACATGTGCATAAATATTTATTCAGATAATAATATCATATGCACGATAAATGCTTCATGCTACATATGAATTCACTTAATTAATTATTCTCGAGAATTTGATGCTCCTAGCATCTTGAGTCCTTCAGGGACTTATTTTAGCGCCTTATGTTCTTCAGGAACATGTGCTTCTGGCACACACTAATATAGTATGACTCATGATCCTCATTATCATCATTACAGCATATGCTATCTTATAAACATAAATATCATCAATGTCGACTTTATTTTTCGGTCCCATCGGATTTCATTCATAATTTATTGAGATCTCATTATATTCACATATATTAGGTACTTGGGTCTCTTTTTAGACCACAATACACTCTTCTTGTAATATCTCTACAGGAGATAATAACTCTACATGAGATTGCTCTTCTGGAGCTTTTCTTAATTATTCTCAACTTGATCATCTATATTTTTATAGCTCCTTTTCTCTTTCGAGGATTTTTATCTTTAAAACCGATGGACCTGCAACGCTTCAGGCGTGCTTTATAACAATTCATATAGGAGCATTTGCAGTTGGGACTTGTGACATTGTCACTTTCTTTAGGTCAGTGAATGCTTATGGCATTCGATTAACTAAACTCTGCTACTGAATTATCATTTTAAACTCTTAGTACACATTTATTTGTATGAGGATCAACATGAGTCAATGATAATTCATTCCACTTTATCTCTTTTACCCAATCTGCTTATTTTCTCCCCTTAATCAAATCATGCAGTATATATCCATCTGTGTGCATTATAGTGGATCATTGCACATTCAAAACTATTAAGATGGAATTTATCTGGCTCCTGACCAAAAACCAATTTTACAGGGAGAATTTTGTTGGCTTATAAGCTGCAAATATACACGTATGAACAATGTTCTCATAATCATTGATCTATCCATTCATAGATACTTTAATACATTATTTATGGATCATTCAATCTGGAAATTGCGCGCATAATATATTGCAAACTTCTGGTTGCAAACATCACTGCAAACTTTGCAGATTTATAATCTCATATGTAAACTTTCAATTTGATATATTTCCAGAGATCCATTTCCAATAATTATTTCTATCTGAGAACAAGCAGCACATAATATATGACTCGGATGATCAAACAAGTCATGCCAACTTTCCATATGATTTATCATCAAATCTAATATTCATTTTGGGGGAATCAACATAGAAACATTCACAAAGAATTATCACATAAATATTCACACTTGATATATATATCATTCTCCCCCTCAAGTGTGAGACCTTAAAATTTAATTCATGGAATTTCCATACAATATTCCATGATAATAGCATATATGATAATTAATGCATTATCAATGCATAATTTTGTTACTTCTGGTAACAAAATTTCCATTTTCCAGAATCAACAAACAAATATATATTAAATACAAAATCATCAGGTGTATAATTGCAGATTCACGAGCGCAATACTGTGTAATCACAGGCGCATCACTGTGGAATCACAGGCGCAACAACTCAGATTGTCGTATGCATATAAAGTCAAAAAGATTCCAGGCTCGTGCTTTATAGGGAGCAGATCTGCAGAGATTTAACAGGACTACGCAAATCTGCAGAGATTCAATAGGATTTAATTCGGCTATAAATAGAAGAAGGCAAACGAACATACCTCACAAACATTCAAGCATCTGATAACATTCACTACCATATACTAACTTATCATTTTTCTTCTAATCGCGTATATTATTGCAATGGCAGGTCCAAGTAATTTTATCCCAGTTTCTGATACATCTGACACAGCATTACTTGATGCTTTGTTGTATGATGATCAGACAAACCTGTCATTTACCTCTTTATTATCTCCTAATCCTTTTGAGATGTTTATTCCTCCTTCTACTATTCCTCCTTCTGCTTCAAATATACCTACTTCTCCCCCAAGAACAAATGTTCTTCCTCAATTTAGAAGGAATGAAGGTACAACTGAAGCAGGTTCATCAAGGAGGCCTGTTAAAAGGTGTAGAACTATGGCTGAACTAATGGAGTCTACCAGTCAAATTCAACCAATAGTCACAACAATCAATGAGCCAGCATTCATAAGCCAGCAAACAACCACCAGCCAGCCATCAACCACGATCCAGCTAGCAACAATCAGCCAACCAACAACCATTATCCAGCCAATAACAATTAGCCAACCAACAACCACTAGCCAGCCATCAACTACAAGTCAATTAGCAACAACTAGCTTATTGGAATGTAGTTGTTGTCATGTTTTACGAGAGATCATACATACCAACGAACTCCAGTACCATAAACTTGAAGTTCACGGAAGAAGAACAGGTATGATTACCCATGCTGTTTTATTTGAAAAAGTACAGGATAAATCTTATAATACTGACAGGCTTCCAATGTTTGATTTCACAAATAAAAATTTTGAAGAAATCAAACAATTTCTGACACAGTATTGTATAGATTTACAAGCATCAGGATATATCTTGATGCGTGATCCTGTATTAGCCTATCATGAGGTTCTCTGTGTTGGTTCGGAATGGGCTATAAATCCAAATGACCTCCATGGAAGTTCATTTCAAACCAATATTGAACACTCATTAGGCAAAGGAAAACAACCTGCAGTAAGTATACCCTATGATACTTCATCCCTTAACCAGGGTGAATTATATAGGTTATCTATGGAGCAACGAGAAAGAATAAAGAAAACAACGCTCCATGATTTAAGAAATTATTTTCACTTAACCCTTGATGAAGCGAGTAAACAATTAAATATGTCTACTCACACTATACAAAAAATCTATCAAAAAGGAGGGTTAACTGAGTGGCCACACAAGAAGCTCAAGAAACTTATGACGCAAATCTCGATATTACGAAGAGCTTTGCCTCATCTGGATCCCATCTCAAGAGAAGCAAAAGAAGAAGACATTAAATATCTTCAGAATGAGATGATTAAAGTTTGTAATGATGTTGAGCCACTCGCAATTAAACTTTGTTGAAATAATATTTCCTTTTGCTTAATTATTTTGTTTATGAATATGCTTTTCTCGTATTTATAAAAATTGTTATAATCATAGAAATCACATAACAACCATAATAATATATTTACTTCATTCACTTCTGGGAATGAAGTTGGATAAAAATTCATGATCCATAACTCACTGATTTGTTTGATCATGGCAAGAAATTAATACACAATATTTCTTGACTTTACCACAATATTGCTACTGCAATAGCAAATTGAATATATTTATTTATAATATCAATCATGATCATACAATCCCTTGTCTCATAATTTAAGGGAATATTTAATGTCAAATATACAATTTTGAGGCCTTTTATACAACTGATAACATACAAAATTTATGGATCAAATATTGTTTCATAATTTGTCTCTTGTCATCAGGCTAACTTGCCTCTTGGCTTCAGGCAATCTTGCCTCTGAAATTAAGGCTATCTTGCCTCTTAGTCTCAAGCCAATTTATGCCTCATCTCTCAAGCCAATCTATGCCTCATCTCTCTATGGCATTTTGATCTCATAATAATATATATGATCTTTTAACAGTTTATCTTCAGGATAAATAAAGTATAAGCATAATAAAATAAATAGATGGAACCCACTAATATGTATATATTAGTGTCGTTGCCATAAATAATAAAAGGGAAGGGGGATATAATGCAATAAATAAATAAATAAAATAAAAGACTGGAAATAAACATGCTAAATAAATAAAAAGAAGATGAAATAGGAATAAATAAATAAAAAGAAGATGAAATAGGAATGGGAATAAACTCACAGCGAAACCTATCTCATCCAAAAGTAAGAAAGAAGATGCATATGTAAATGTAAATATATGTAGCAATAAATAAATAAATAAAATAAAATAAATGACTGGAAATAAACATGCTAAATAAATAAAAAGAAGATGAGATAGGAATGGTAGTAAACTCATAGCGAGACCTATCTCATCCAAAGATAAGAAATAAGATGCATATGCAAATGTAAATATATGAAGCAATAAATAAATAAATAAAATAAAATAAATGACTGGAAATAAACATGCTAAATAAATAAAAAGAAGATGAGATAGGAATGGTAGTAAACTCACAGCGAGACCTATCTCATCCAAAGATAAGAAAGAAGATGCATATGCAAATGTAAATATATATATAATATATAGAAAACAGTAAATAAATAAAAGGAGCCCACTATAGTGTTGCTACCATGAATAAATAAAGCATAATAAAATAAATAAATAACATAAAAGTAAATTCGTAAAAGTAAATATTAGTTACATAAAAATAAATGTTAGTAACAATAAAAATAAATACACACAAGTAAATGTTAGTCACAATAATAAAAATAAAATTAACAACAATAAAGATTATTTAAAAATGTAAATAATAATGTTGAGAAACTCATTAAACTAACTATATTTTATTATATAATTAGTATGAGCTACGTGAAATATATGCATGAGTAGTATTGTTTATATATAATATAATGAATGATATGGCTGCAATAACTATGTAAAACATGTATATGATGTATGTATAAAAGGACAAGTGAAGATGATAAATTATGATGGTAGCATCTTCTTTTTTTTTAATACATTATAATATTATAATATATATTATATTAATCCTTACCTACTCAAAAGAATTGTCGGCAGAAGCATCTTTTTTTTTTTTTTTTTTTTTGAGAAACTGTCGGCAGTATTATTATTATTATTATTTTTTTTTTTTTGTAAAATCTGTCAGCACAAACAATGATTTTTTTTTTTTTAATAATATGTAAGATGACAAAAGAGAGACTTCACGTGAAGGGGGTGCAAATTTTTAGTGAGACATGTAGGGTCCATAGGTTTGAATCTGAAGGGAAAAGTAGGAGCTTGTAAAAGAATGGAGAAAATAATCATGCAGACACCGAACTAACAAACAAATAGAGAAAAGTGGCTAATAATTAATTGTACATAAATAAAGAAAGAGGAAGCCATCACCGGATTGAGGATATCTCCAGCGACCTAAGTGAGAAGAAAACCAAGGAAAATGAGGCCGAAAAGGAGTGAAAAATCATCTTCTCAACCCAAAATACACATGGCTCTCTCTCCCTCACATAGTAAGAAAACGTTACTAACAGAAGGCGGTCAGGTATGAAAAGCAGAGAGAAGTAAAGTTGGGTGCTCGTGGTGGTCTTGCTCCTTCGTTTATGATGCCTCTGAGAAGTAAGGGAGACACACCTAGATCTAATGTTGAGCAGAGATGGGGGAGAGGGAAAAATAGATCTAAAACTGAAACTGAGAAGGAAGGGCGAAAATGATGCTGAAAAGTTGGAAGGGATGAGTTTGGTGAAAGAACGCATAGAGATCTGCAGAATGAAGAAAAGAAGAAGGTAGAAGCTATCAGCCGAAGGAGAAGCCATCGTGCTGATAACGTATTATAAAACTGAAGGAATTCTAGAGAGAAGTCAGAGGAAATTCTAGAGAGATGAAATGGATTCTCCTTCAAGTATAATGAATAGTTACAGGAGACCTCTATTTATAGAAGGATGCAAATAGTAGATTACTATGCGTATATACCATGTCATCCTGTATTTGGAGATTATGGGTCAATGGACATCCACATAATAAGAATATTCATAACATATATATATATATATATATATATATATATATATATATATATATATATATATATATTTCGAAGACCAGGAACAAAGTGATCATCATTCCCACCCAGCAAGACAATTGCGACAACCACTCCTATTTATAAAAGCAAGGAACACCCTCCAATAGATCACTTCACAAAGGAAGGCAAGCCAGCCTTTATCTCTAATGTCAATGACACTTCATACAGGACTTAAACTACTACATGTGTGAGCTAGGATGTGAGCCCGAAATCTAGAAGGAAGACCTTCCTCTGGACCATAGTTCACGTTTGAGGACATTCCCCAACATAAGTGGCAAGAAAGACTTCATGAATTTGGAGCATTGATCAAATAACAGATAACCCAGTCCTCAGTTAATTACTCTCAAGCAAATCCTGACAAAGTTTGTTGCCAAGATGACTAGAAATTTGCGTAAATGGTTTAAAAAACTTAGCAAGTATCAAAAGCTTCAAGCTATAAGAGCAGAAAACCCAAGAGCATTTTTCGGAGCTATTCATAAATAATTCTTAGGTGATGTCAATGTTATCCAACGAAAACATCATTCACAATATTTTGAAATGAAATGTTGCTCACTAGCTTAACCAAAAGGATTTACAAAATTGTTTTACCTATATGTCAGGGAAATATTATCTATTGGGAGGTCCCTAGGATCCCAATCTAAAACATGCTTTTGTTGCCTCACTTCCTGAAAAAACTTCAGCTAGAGCTGCATAAAATGATCAACTCCTTTTTTTTTTAGGTTTATCAACTCACTTTTTTTTCTTGCTTTGAATAGCTATACTTTTAGTTGCAGCCTCCTCCCTCTGTTTTTTGTTGATTGTGGTCTTCTCTCATCTCTAGGGCGAGTTTTTTTCTCTCTCTATCCAAATCTGTCTTGAGGTGGTAAGAGCTCTCTCCCTCTCCTTTGTGCAAGTTGTTCGTCTTCTCTTCTTTTTTTTTTTTTTGTGGTTTTTATGGTGTTAGGTTTTAGTGGTGATTTTAATAAACAGATCTACAAGATCTGAAAATAACTACTCTTGATTGGAAGTTTGTTTGAACGTTAATAGATCTGATCCTCTTCAGGTGGCTCGGATTCATGTTCTTGGGGGAATGGTTTTATTAATGGTCGTTGTTGCCTTATGTTTTACTTATAAGAGGATCATTGTTAGCCATAGGCATCATTAAGAAGCGTTGTTTAGTGTGTGGTTGACATCACCAGATTTATTTCAAAGGAGGAGCAGAAGTATTCTTCAAGACAACATTGATATTCTTTCTGAGGTTTGGTTTTTAATGTTCTTTACCCCAAGACGGGGCTACTGTGTAGCTGCTCTATTTGCAGCTGAGTATAAAGAGGTGTGTTTTATAGGATAAGTTTTACAACTAACACTTTTTTTCATGTCATTTCTAACATTAGTTCTACAAGAGTTCATTGTAATCGTTGATGCTACTTCTATTCATATTCTTCTCAAAAGGTGATAATTAGTTTTTTCTTTGTATTTAGTTTGTTTTGTTGTATTTGCTTTGGTTAATATTTTGCGTATTTGGGTTTGAAATATTAATATAAGTACTTTTGAAAAAAAAAGAAAAGAATAGCTATACTTTCTCACACCACGTATACACGTATATTATATGGCCTCTTCTATCTCATTGAAACATCAACTTTGGATTAATATAATGCCCTGTTATGAATATACTTATTATGTGGATGTCCATTGACTCCTGGTCTCCAAATATTACAAGATGACGTGGGACCCACGCATAGTACCACGCATAGTGATTTACTATTTGGTGGGACCTGCAGCCAATTATAACATACACAAGAATGCAAATCCGTGAATGAATAGTTTTGTACTTTGGGGAAAACTACACCAAATGACCCAGAAGTGGAAATTACACTAAAGTCTCATTTTCCTTCTATAAATAGAGGTCTTCTGTAACTATTCAAGATACAGTTGAAATGAGAATTTCTCTCTCTACTTTCTCTTTCTATAATCTCTTCTCTTATTCTTATCAGTTTTATAACATGCCCAAAGTTATTGTCCTTATTTTCATTTTATCCAACTCCAAAGAGTCTACCGAAAGGATCAACCTGGTGGGCCCCATAGATGGGACTTTTAGATGCCACGTGCCGCCTTTCATCCCAATCGGGCTATTCTTGCCTCTCTCTTCCGGCCACTTTTTAGTTTCTTCAATCTTTTACGCCTCCCCCATGCTTATCTTTTAATGAATTTACTTCCATCAGTGTGCACATAGAAATTGCCAAGGCACGGGAAATTTACCAATATAAGAAAAAAAAATTACCAGATTAATGCAGTATGCAAGCTTTTTACCTATATAATATAGATGGTGGCGTTGCCGAATACAATGCCACAAGTGGCGTTGTGTCAGACGACGCCATTGTGTCAATGGCATTCTGTAGACTGATGCCACTTAAGTGGCACCACAAGTGGCATAGTAAATAATGAGGAGAGAAGGGAGAGGCATTAAATGAGGAGAGAAAAGAGAGGCATTAATGCCTGCCAGCCTACCTACGCCCCTCTCCAACTTTACGCCTTGACTTGCTCTTTTTCGTTTTTTTTTACCTGACACCACAAGTGGCGTTAGGTACTGTGGCGTCACTTGGACTGACGCCACTTAAGTGGCATCAGTCTACAGAATGCCATTGACATAGTGGCGTCGTCTGATACGATGCAACTGTTGTGGCATTGTGTTAGATGACGCTACCAATTACATTATATAGGTAAATAGTTTGCACAGTACATTAATCCGGTAATTTTTTTAAAATTTTTTCTTATATTGGTAAATTTCCTGGCAAGGCACTTGTCCACCGTTTCCTAGTGGGAGTATGACTGATATGATTTATCCGGTTTTAAATATAAAAGTTAGATAAAATATTCAATTTAATCTTAAATATAATATCTTACCAATTTTGGTGGTTTTAAATGTCTAAATTACTTAATTTTTGAAAATCAAATGAAAGTTAGTTAACTTAATAAATATGAACTAAATTGATAAAAGAATTTCAATCTTGTCATCATTTATGAATGAATATTTTTCATCCTTTTTTCTCTCTCAATACATTTAACAGGGGCAAAATTATAACAATATCATTTATTGCTCTAAAAGTGAACTTATAATAAAGATCAAAACTTTTTCCTAAATTGAACTTAAAAATAGAATCAGAGTGGTAATTCATAATGTCTCCCAAATTTATAATTTTTTTTTCAAAAATATTTCTATTGATTGCTTATAGTCAAAGGGGATTTTAATTTCATTAATTACAAGAGTAGTTACAGACTCCACACATGAATAGAAAGGGTATTTTAGAGAAATCGACACACATTTGTTATACATAAGTAACTAAATTAATTTTTTTTTAAAACATCCATAAGTTAGCCGTCTAACTCTCTCTGAAATTAAGGATTGGATGGGATTGAGTAGCTTCTATAACAAACACAAGGATTTGGAAAAGACCCTTCATCTATTTCATCGAAAGAAATTTCTTAACATTAGACATTCATCACAGCTAATAGTTTGAGGGCGCACTTGCTCCTAACTAGCTTGCTAACTTAGCCAATGAGAGTTAGCACAGATGGTAAGGGACAGGCTCAAGTCTCAAAATTAAAGGACGAGAGTTCAATTCCCTCTACTGTTGTGAGGGTTCCTTTAGTAAGTGATCTCGTAAGTTCCTTGTAAATGCTCAAAGAGTCATGGGGCCGTATCCTAACCTTAGTGGAGGACCGGTGTCGAACCAATCTAAACTTTTATGTATCAAAAAAAAAAAAAAAAGCTTGCTAGCTTACCTTTGTTCCACCCTATATATATAACCAACCAAAGTAAGTAATGTACCTTATCTACAATGTCGTAAGTTCAAATTTTAGAAAGAACGGCATTGAAAAGTTGTCCGCTTAAACATTAGCTGAAACTCCAATTTAGATTATTTTTTCATGCTAGAAAGAAGGGAAGCAAATAGTAAATTTATGATGGGCGTGTTCAAATTATTGAGAACGAAAGTGAAGTTAACAGAAGATAACGACTTAGTTAATTATATTACTTAATTACCCGCGGCGCACGACACTTTTATTTTATTATTTTATTTTATTTTGCCCACGCTCAGCACGACACTTTCATCAAAGTCAAACAAAACAATAAATTAGAGGCAATAATTTCCCTAATTATCAATTTTATATTGATAATAATGATTACTCTTGTGCTAGCCTTATTTTGTTCTCGAGATTAGAAAAAATTAATCTGTCTTTTAGTGGAAAGGAGAAATATATTGACCAATCATCAATGGATAAAAAAGAAAATAAAGACAACAATATAAGGTGGTCGATTAAGCTAAGGAGGTCATTCGAAAAAGAGCATAATGGATACTGTTTGTAGCCCTAAATTAAAACATGTTGCATGTAACCCACGATAATTCAAAAAACAAACAATACATCAACAGAGAAATACTCATTGGAAAAAGTCGCATTGGTTATAGCCCTAGCATTTTTTAGCTAGGCTGAACTGAATTATATCATCTCTATTCAAATTCGACATTTAAATTTAATATATAGTGTGCTGAATTTAAATAAAAAATGGATTTAATTAAATTTAATTTTATATATTATATACATAAGTTAAAATACTGTCACTTGCCCAAATATATGATATTAAAATATCATAAGTTTGTTGATAAGTCTTCATTTTTAACATACATCGATATCATATAATCCTTAAAAGGATATGAAAGAGGGAGAGGGGGAAAAGGACAAGATGGACAAGTCGGGAGTGAGTTTACCTGATCAAATATTCTGGAGATAAGCTACATTATATTTTTGTAATTATTGGATTATTCATAACATCAATAAATTAAATATAGTAATCGTATATCTCATACTTCTACTCCCCACTATTGCCCCACACACACACACACACATATTAAAAAAGGCGGTTGATATGCAATATTGCTCCTAATTAAAAGGAGTATAGCCACTTAAACACGAAATTGTGGATTAGTCAAAACCTAGTGTGGCTTTAAATCTTGAATGCTCCATCACCAAAAAAGGGCTCATTATATTCAATTGTTGGCAGATCATGATAAATTCCCTATTCTCTCATCGAGTACGACCTCCAATAAGAAGAAATAGACATAGTAAAATCTACTCATGTTGAGATAGACACTTTTAATTATTCCACATTCATTAGAAGAAGAGGATATACCCAATAATGAATAATATTATGTTGATTTGTCTACTATTGTTATGGTAGAACAAGCTGAATCTTCTTACAGATCTCTTATGGAAGACCCATCTTCTGAAAAAGAAGGACAAACAAGGGAATCAAGGTCCTCAAGAGCCAAAAATCCAGAAGAAAGACCTTCCTCTGGACCATGATTCACGTTTGATGACATTTCCCAATATCAATGGTGACAAAGACTTCATGAATTTGGAGCATGGATCAAATAATAGATGACTTGGTCCTCAGCTAAGGTCTTGAGAAAGTTTGTCACCAGGATAACTAACTAGAAATTTGCGTGAATGGTTTACAAAACTGAGCAAGTATCAAAAGCTTTAGGCTATAAGAGCACAAAGCCCAGCCCAGGAGCATTTTTTGGAGCTATTCATAAAAATTTCTTAGGTGATATCAATGTTATCCAACTAAAACATCATCAAGAATATTTTAAAATGAAATGTTGCTCACTCAACCAAAAGGATTTACAAAGCCATTTCACCCATATGTCAGAGAAACATTATCTATGGGAAGGTTCCCAAGATCCCAATGTCAAACATACTTTTATTGCTTCACTTTTCAAAGAACATCAGCTTAGCCACATAGAATGATCAATTCTTCCCAGAAAAAAAAAAAACAAGAAGAAGAAGAAGTTTCTCAACTCACTTTTTTTTTGTTTTTCCTTTGAATGGCAATACTTTCTCACACCACGTATACACATATTATTTGGCTTCTTCTATCTCATTGAAATATCAAATTTGGATTTTCCTAATATAATGCCCAAAGTTATTGTCCTTGTTTTTCATTTGATCCAATTCCAAAGAATCTGCCGAAAGGATCAACCTAGTGGCCCCACGGGAGGAACTTTTAGATGCCACGTGCCGCCTTTCACCCCAATCGGGATATTCTTTCCTCTTCCTTCCCGCCACTTTTTAGTTTCTTCAATCTTCTAGGCGTCCCCCAACATGCTTATCTTTCAATGAATTTACTTCCTTCAGTGTGCAAATAGAAATTGCCAAGGCACTAGTCCACCGTTGCCTAGTGAGAGTATGAGTAATATGATTTATCCGGTTTTAAATTAAAAGTTAGATAAGATATTCAATTTAGTTTTAAATAGAATATCTTATCATCCTGATTGTTTTATATAGGAAAATTTTCATTTAAATACTACTTGAATTTATAAAAAGACTGAAAGAACATATGGACCTTTGAGAGATTTGTAAATTTGGGTGAATTTACTCTTTTACCTTTAGTTTTTAAATAAATTTAAAAAAGAAATATAACCCTCGCGGGAGGGCCACTGTGGCTAGCCACCAAAGGGTCTACAACCGCCGATGGCCTGAGGTCTGGCAATGGTATTTTTTTGGGTGGACGGCTTGAATCTTGGTTTGAAAAAAATATTTAATGAAAGTGAAAGGTGTGGGGTTCAGACCCACCCCTCTTAAAGGGAACTAAGTGGCCTAACCACCAGGTCACTTGGTTCCTTTAATATATATATATATATATATATATATATATATATATATATATATATATATATATGCATTAACAAATATAAATATATAGTTCTTATTTACCAGAGTTTGGAAAAAAAACCTGACAAAAGCACTGGTAATTATTATTATGGAACTTGTAAATAACGAATTGATAATTTTCATTAAAAGATTTGTTATAATTGACCCTTATTTGTTGTCTCATGAGAAACACTTGTGAAAAAACCTAATGAAATCATTGGTAATTATCATTACGAAACTTATAAATACCATTAATGAATTGGTAATTTTCATTATAAGATTTGTTATAATTGACCTTTATTTGTTATCTCATGAGAGACACTTGTGAAAAGACCTAACGAAAGTACTGGTAATTACCATTACGAAACTTGTAAATATCATTAACGAATTGGTAATTCTCATTACAAGATTTGTTATAATTTACCTTATTTGTTGTCTCATAAGCGACACTTGTGAAAAGCCTGACGAAAGCACTGGTAATTACCATTACGGAACTTGTAAATACCATTAATGAACTGGTAATTCCCATTATAAGATCATTTGTTATAATTGACCCCCCTTTTTTGTTACACACACACACACACACACACACACACACACACACACACACACATATATTAACAAATCTTATCATAAGAATTACCAGTTCGTTAATGATATTTACAAGTTCCGTAATGGTAATTACCAGTATTTTCGTCAAGTTTTTTCCAAATTCCCATAAATAAAAACTATATATTTCTTTATATATATATATATATATATATATATATATATATATATATATATATATAAAATTCCATGCTTGAAAATCGTGTCAGTTGACACTTAGTTTTAGGAAAATGAATAGAGTTTGAGGTGCTACAGCTTCAAGTACTGCGAAAACGGATAGCGTGCGCTAATATTTGGACAATGAGTATCTGATATAAAATGCCCAGACATATGATGATGCCTGACATAAGCTAGTACATTAAAATATCCTGAAAGATTATTCATGTGATACAATTACAGAGACATAAATACAGTTCTCTGATAAATCAACTTTATAACTATATATATATATATATATATATATATATATATATATATATATATATATTCCATGCTTGAAAATCGTGTCAGTTGACACTTAGTTTTAGGAAAATGAACAGAGTTTGAGGTGCTACAGCTCCAAGTACTGCGAAAACGGATAGCGTGCGCTAATATTTGGACAATGAGTATCTGATATAAAATGCCCAGACATATGATGATGCCTGACATAAGCTGGTACATTAAAATATCCTGAAAGATTATTCATGTGATACAATTACAGAGACATAAATACAGTTCTCTGATAAATCAACTTTATAACTAGACCTATGGCTTGGAATCCAACGCAGTTAGTCAAACAAATTGGCCAAATCGGTGTTTAGTCTAATGGGAGTCTCCCCGTCTTTCACGGCAACTTGTGACAACCCACCGACAACCCTTTCTTAGTTTAAGCACCAATTGGTTTGAAATAACTTTATCGAATTCATGTCATGGACTAACCTTCTTCAAACTCTATTCTTGATCGGTGCCTCCTCACGGCTCCATCTACATCATCCGTATCGCTTACTCAAATCCAATATTCTTCCTTGAACCTTTAATCAAGTCTTTCACCACATAGTTACCAATATGTCAGACATTTGAATCCGGCCCCGAACTTCCCGAATATCCTAACATATCACCATATCACTTAGAATAATATACTAAGAGATATTTCCACCTATATTTACCTCTCTACCCTTGGTGACTTTGTTATTTACAATTCTGCCCTTACATTTAATTAAAAATGTAGTGCAGTATTTTTTGGGTAGATTTTTCGATAATTGTGAAAAATCATAACTAGTTCTAGAAAAATCGAAACAAGGATCCGTAAAATTCTCCGGAACCATTAGGATGTCTATTTTTGTGGAAAAATATTCATGTTCATCCAGAATTAGTGAGTTATTCCCAGTTTTTATGTTTCTCAACATTGCCCAGATTTTATTCCAGTAAAAAAAATGGCTTAACTTCAAAAATTCATAACTCCTTGTTCAAAGCTTAAAACGTTACAAATTATATATCAATAGAAAGTCCTAGATGTCTACTTTATATCTGGAAAATTTCATGATTTTTAAATATCATTTACTATTTAAAATAATTCCCACAATGTGACTGACTCCATAAAAACTGAAATCTAAGAATTTTTCTCAATCTTTCACAATATTATTCCTTTGATCTCAAAAATCATTTCCCATCATGTTTTCACTCTAATTTTCGTTTTAAATTCATTAGAGGCCTTAAAAACATGTACAGAAATTTACTCTACAATTTCTTGAATTAAACTACAATTCTACCAAAAATCTATAAGCTAGAGCTCAAGAACTTACTTTTTGAAGTTCTTACTCTTTCTTCTTGCTCCTATCTTGCCTTACTCTCTATCTTGATTTGAGTTTTGGTGTGAAGAATGAAGAGGAATTCAAGCTCTATTTATAGAGTTTTGGGTCTCAACTTCTTTTCAAAAATCACATGATAAACCAACTACCCATCTACCATAAATATGTCTATCTACTTGTTCATCTACCATACCAAAAGTTCATCTACTAAAACTCATCTTCCAATCAAATATCACATATAAATCTACCTTCATCTACCATACACATGTTCCTCTACCCATCTACCAATCAAATATCATATTTATATAAATTTCTTAATTAAATTTGGAAGAAAATATATTAAATAAATTATATTTCTTTGAGACACATATTTATCTTTGTATTTTGCTAATGTATCCATAAAATATAAAATTTATGAGAATTGGAAAATTATGGTATTACATTTCTCCCCCCGTTCAATAAATTTCGTCCTCGAAATTTGAACGTCCATACCTTAGAAAATCATTATAGACTTCTTAGCTTATTCCTTTCTTAACTATCTTGTACCCAAGTGCTTAATAAACCATACAGAATCCACTAGCTCACTCTTTGAGCACTTGATTACACAGGCTTCTTTGCCTACTATATCAAATCATGCCATAAGCATATCAACTATCACTTGGTACAGTATGAATATTCTGCCAGCCTCAAAACATTCTCTGAAATTTCTAGTCCATAAATCACCATACTTGTGAGATATTTCACACAGTGTTAAACACACATAAGTCTTATCGCCTTGAGTCTCTGCTCATCTATTCCGTTTGAGCTTTCTCAATTTAAACTCTTAAACCATTTTCCTCTTACTTAGCACAGTAGCTGACAGTTCCTATCTAACCCATCTGGATCAGATCTCTAGACCATTCTAACAGTTTCTGTTCCTGTATCCACACAATTACCAATTGCACCAATTTGCATTTCAACTATATCGTCTCATTTCAAATTTTCACACTTTGAAATTTTTTTGTGGTTACAATATTTTCCACAAATCCGCACTATATAACAATAATAGTGCTATCACATTTTTAAACTTAATCGCTGCCAAAACATATTTTGTGAAAACAATTCACCACTGAATTAATTTCAAAAATACACACTATCAGTAAACAATCATGAGCGGGATTATTTATTTCACAAATTTAACATTTGAAAAGCTCTCGCCACCACCTTAGCCTTTCGGTACAGCTGTACATGTCCCTAATCTGTCCATACACAAACCACCGCAGTTCAATACACTTATTTGCCAATTTAAAGACACGCTACCATGGAGGACTCAACCGCAGCTGCCGTCCTGCACGTGCGCCATTTGGCCAATCTTTTCAGATTGGATGCATACACACAGCAGCATCTCCCCGATCTGATCGTACACAAACCACCGTAGTGGCAATGCACTTGTTTAATGACATACTACCATGGAGGACTCAACCGCAGTTGCCGTCCCGCACGTGCACCGATTGGCCAAACAAGACAAAATACACGCCCCCATGAGGCGAAACTTTTCAGATTGGATGCACACACGCAACGACATCTACCCAATCTGATCATACATTGTTGGTGCGAGTATCAATTTTTCAAAAACTAATCCCCTCAAAAGAATTTTCAACAATGGCCATCAATTCAAAACATTTCAAAAGCATCTGGCAAGATCCAGCAAACTGAGTACATGTACTACAGTTTCTGACCTCTTCCAATTTTTATATTGTTTAACCACAAAGTTTCAAAACTCAATTTCAAACTCTAGGTTTCATCAAACCTCTTTTGAAACAACATTATTTCAGTAGTGACCATTACTCTGGTCTCAATTTCAGTTGCAAACAACTCATTCGAAAACTCTATTTCGAAAAATTTCACAAGATCAACTGATGCATTGGTAAATTAAATTTTAACTTTTTAATCATATACAGGAACTAGACAACTGTTCGTAGAAGGTCATCATTGCTTCCTGACAACTCTCATGCTCTAATCCATAAATATTCTCAAACAAGATAATCAATTTACAATTAAACTCTTACAATCTCAACATCAGCAACCTGATACTTTGTACAATAAATTTCCATTCCTCTACCACCAATTATCAACAAATGGGTTCATAAGGTTCTTCACATCAAAGAATTGATGAAAAACCTCATCAACCTTAGAAAAAGAGGAAAATTACCCCTGAAATTCATTTCAACGGTCGCATTTATCCTCTGAGCCCAATGTGGAGTCGAAGGAAAGAAATACATTACTGTACGGGTCCAATAATTGAAAGGATAATTCAAATGATTGTCATGATGTTGATCATATAAAAATTGTACCCTCCACAGGAAATGAAGGTACTGCTCTTTTCTACTAACTTGCTCTCTCTCAATACGAGCCATGTCGAACTCCACTGTTATTGCATCACCTAATATCTCATTAGGGTACAGATTATACTCAATAACAGGTTCGGGAGCAATAACTCGATTTCTGCTTTGTCTCATATTTCTAGCTCTTCTCCGTCTAGAGTAGAATCTCCTATATCGATCATCATTCATCTTCTACCTTGATTGTTTCTGAAGTATAAGTTTTATCACAAATCCTCCTACTCTCTACCTCGTCTCTTAGCGTCTCCCGTCTCTGAGTATCTTTCCTCAGCTTTATCTCTCTATGCTTCTGAATTTGAAACTTTGGCAAACAATTATAATGCGATCGTGGAGCACAGCTGGAGTCACAAGAAAAGAAAATTGCTTTGCCCGTCCGTGATTCCCGCTATTCTTTTTATGCTTTCGATAAAGCTGACTCAGAGCACAGTGAAAGAGAGAAAACGCGTTGCACAAACAATACCAAGCAGAGCACTGC
The DNA here is from genome assembly GCA_037074495.1 of Acacia confusa. Classification (NCBI taxonomy): domain Eukaryota; kingdom Viridiplantae; phylum Streptophyta; class Magnoliopsida; order Fabales; family Fabaceae; genus Acacia; species Acacia confusa. The sequence continues at coordinate 27,282,698 of CM073510.1, forward strand.
ATACACACAAAAAAGGCTACCAAGCTATCAGTTGCTAGGGTTCCTTGGGGAGCAACGTTGCAGAGTGTTGTATACTTAAGAGTCAAAAAGGCTATTAAGCTAAGGGTCGCTAGAGTGTCTTGGAAACGACATTGCAGAGTAACGTGTGATAACATTTCACACAGTTCTGAGCTAGCAATCAAAACATAATTCGGTGCTGCTTGATTCTAAAATCAAAATAGTACCGCTTCCATATAAATCAAGAAGATCCAAGAGAGATTGCCTCACAAACTATCCAACTCTCGCAGATACAAACCTTCCACTTTTCTTTCCGTCTTAGCATCTTTACAACTCTTTACTCTTCCACTGAAAATGGCTGGTCCAAGCAATTATATCCCAGTTTCTGATACATCAAACACAACATATCTTGATGCTTTATTGTATGATGATCAGACAAACATGTCATTTTCTTCTTTACTATTTTCTAATCCTTTAGACATGTTTATTCCTCCTTCTGCTTCACATGTACCTACTTCTCCCCCAATAACAAATGTTCTTCCTCAATCTACAAAGATTAAAGGTACAACTAAAGCAGGTTCATCAAGGAGGCCTATTAAGAAGTGTAGAACTATGGCAGAACTAATGGAGTCTACCAATCCAGTTCAGCCAATAGTCACGACAATCAATCAGCCAACATTCACTAGCCAACAAACAACCATCATCCTGGCAGCAACCACCAGCCAGCAAGCAACAACAACAAGCCAGCCAGCTATAACCACTAGTCAGCCAACAACTACCAGCCAGTTAACAACTACTAGTTTATTGGAATGTAGTTGTTGTGATGTTTTATGGGAGATCATACATACCAATGAACTTCAATGTCATAAGTTCACAGAAGGAGAACAGGTATGATTTCCTACGCTGTTTTATTTGAAAATGTACAAAATAAATCTTACAATATTGACAGGCTTCCAATGTTTGATTTTATTAATAAAAATTTAGGAGAAATCAAACATTTTCTCACACAGTATTGTATAGATTTACAAGTATCAAGATATAACTTAGTGCGTGGTCCTGTATTAGCCTATTATGAGGTCCTTTATGTTGGTTCGGAATGGACAAAAAATCCAAATGAACCCTACGGGAGTTCATTTCAAACCAACTTTGAAAATCTATTAGATAAAGGAAAACAACCCGCAGTTAATATTCCATATGATACTTCATCCCTCAAACAGGGTGAATTATATAGGTTATCTATGGAGCAACGAGAAAGAATAAAGAGAACAACGCTCCATGATTTAAGAAATTATTTTCACTTAACCCTCGATGAAGCGAGTAAACAATTAAATATGAGTACTCACACCATCCAAAAGACTTATCAAAAAGGAGGGTTAACAGAGTAGTCATACAAAAAGCTTCAAAAACTTATGAGGCAGATCTCGATATTACGAAGAGCTTTACCTCATCTTGATCCCAACTCAAGAGAAGCAAAAGAAGGTGACATTGAATATCTTCGGAATGAGATGATTAAGCTTTGTAAAGGAGTTAAGCCACTTGCTATTGATCTTTGTTGAAATAATATTGTCTTTTAATTATTTTGTTTATAAATATTCCTCTCGTATTGACAAAAATTGTTATAATTATAGAAAACCAATCATAATAGTAAAACAATCATATTTCCATAATAACAAATTTATACCTCAGCAGCTAGTTTTACGCACAGCCTCACGACCTGTGCAACCAGCGACAGTCACCACCATCCACTGGCCATGTCGGGGTAAGAGCCAATGTTTCGCCACAGATCACACTGTGAGAACCCTCTATCATGGTTATCGTTAATTAGCTCTGATTTTTTTTATGTAACGGACTACAATTTTCAAGAACTTAGTCAAAGACCCTCATCCCTGGAGCCATGCTCCATTGCACGTATGATGTCCAGCCCCCACTAGGCAGGGATTATCCCCTCAGGGTAACTTATTAAGTTATTGTCTACTACGAAACTTACATAGTAAGCTACTGTCTATAGGAAACCTAAGCAGTATCATCTTTCAAGTACAACTTCCCTTTTTAAATACGGTATTGTGGGTATTTAATTCAAATCCTGTTTTCCATATCAAGAGTCCTAAAGTTTAGCAATAGAACCCATATTCTGTGCCATCTCCTTTATCTCCAGGGTTTTTAATTACCTGACCCTAACCCTTTTCCTTTGGGTATACGTCCTTTCTGTATCACATAAGGGGGTGGGTTCAAACCCCACCCCTTTCACTTTAATTTTATTAAATATTTTTCTAAAACCAAGATTCAAGCCCCCCACAAAAAAAAAAAAAAAACCGCGCCGGATCTCAGGTCGCCGGAGGTCGGAGCCCAACAGCCGGCCACGCTGGCCCTCCAACGAAAGTCATATTTCTTTTTTATTATTATCTAAAAAATAAGGGTAAAAAAGTAAATTCACCCGAATTTATATATCCCTCATTAGTCCACCTACCTTCTCAGTCTTTTAACATTCATTGGACTTCTAGAGTTTTGCAAATTCAAGTGGTATTTAAATGGAATTTTCCCTTTTATGTATCTAAATTACTTAATTTTCAAATATGAAATGAAAATTAGTTAACTTACTAAATATGACCTAAATTGATTTTTTTAAAAAAAAATTAATTTTTCATCATTTATGAATAAATATTTTTCATCTTTTTTTTTAATCTATACATTTAACTGGGGAAAATTATGACAATCTCATATATTGCTCTAAAAGTGAACTTATAATAAGGACCAAAACTTGTTTTTAAATTGGATTTATAAATAAGATCAGAGTGATAATTCACCATGTCTCCCAAATTTATAATTTTTTTTTCAAAAATATTTCTATTGATCGCTTATACTTAAGGTGGCTTTTCATTAGTTAAGGAGTAGTTACAGACTGCACACATGAGTAGAAAGGGTGTTTCAAAGAAATCAACACACGTTTGTTATAAATAAGTAACTAATTTAATTTTTTTTTAAATATCTGTAAATCAGTCATCTAACTCGCTCTTCTGATATTAAGAACTGGATTGTAGTGAGTAGCTTTTATAACAAGCAGACGGATTTTAAAAAAGACCCTTCATCTGTTTCATCGAGAGAAATATCTTAATATTAGACATTCATCACAGCTATAGTTTGAGGGTGCACTTTCTCCTAACTAGCTTGCTAGCTTACCTTTCTTCCACCCTATATACATAACAAATTAAAGTAAGTAATATAAAAATATTCCCAAAAAGGGTTTGCTCAATGACACTAGACTCCGAGACGGACTTTACCTACAATGTCATAAGTTCAAATTTTAGAAAGAACAGCAATGGAAAGTTGCCCGCTTAAACATTAGCTGAAACCCCAATTTAGATTATTCATGGTGACTAGTAGTCCCAAGAGGACACGAATATGCACATATTTACACAAAGTGACGAAGGTTTGTGATGAGATCAATATACATGAGTTTTGGTTAATGTGGAAACAATTTAGTGTTCAAAAAAAGGAAACAATTATTTGTGTGGATGTGCTGAGAAAACGGGATTCATTATCTGTTGACCAAGGCTAGCTTGGGTAAAACGAAAGCAATTAATAATTTTAGATGTTGGTGTTATATATTTTCATGCTAGAAAGAAGAGAAGCAAAGAGTCAATTTGTGATGGGCGTGTTCAAATTATTGAGAACAAAAGTGAAGTTAACAGAAGATGACAACTTAGTTAATTATATTACTTAATTACCCGCTGCGCACGACACTTTTATTTTATTCTTTTATTTTATTTTGCCCACGCTCAGCACGACACTTCCATCAAAATCAAACAAAACAATAAATTAGAGTCAATAATTTCCCTAATTATCAATTTTATATTGATAATAATGATGACTCATGTTCTAACCTTATTTTGTTTTCGAGGGTTAGAAAAAGTAATCTGTCTTTTAGTGGAAAGGAGAAATATATTGACCAATCATCAATGGATAAAAACAGAAAATAAAGACAACAATATAAGGTGGTCGATTAAGTTAAGGAGATCATTCGAGAAAGAACATAATGGATACTGTTTATAGCCCTAAATTAAAACATGTTGCATGTAACCCACGATAATTAAAAAAACAAACAATACATCAACAGAGAAATATTCATTGGCAAAAATCTTCCTGGTTATAGCCCTAGCATTTTTTAGCTAGGCTTAACTGAATTATATCATCTCTATTCAAATTCGACATTTAGTTTAATAGTGTACATGTGCTGACTTTAAATAAAAAACGGATTTAATTAAATATAATTTTATATATTACATATATGAGTCAAAATACTGTCACTTGCCCAAACATATGATATTCAAATATCATAAGTTTGTTGATCAGTCTTCGTTTTTAACATACGTCATATAATCCTTAAAAGGATATGAAAGAGGGAGGGGGGAAAAGACAAGATGAACAAGTCAGGAGTGAGTTTACTTGATCTTATATTCTGCAGTTAAGCAACATTATGTTTTTGTAATTAATTGGATTATTTATAACATCAATGGAGTATAGCCACTTAAACACGAAATTGTGGATTAGTCAAAACCTAATGTGATTTTAAATCTTGAATGCTTCGTCACCAGAAGGCCTTATTATATTAGTAAACAACCAAAAAAAATTCAAAAAAAGAAAAAAGAAAGTCCAATAGGGGTTTATTTTGTCCTTAAATATATGACCTCAATCCATTTTATCCATAAATTTATAATCCCCAAAAAAAAAAAATATAATGATTGCACAAATTAAGAGCTTCTTTCATTTAATGATAGTTTCATTGTACATGATTAAAGAAGATATATTTTAGATAAACTAATACATATTAATTATAAATAAACTATCTTAACTAATTTTTTTCATATCAACAAATTAGTTATTCGAGTCCTATATAACGACAAGATTGAGTAGATAATGATAAATGAAGGAGGGACATATACACTGTTGAAAACCCACATTCAACTTCAAAAATTCGTGTTTCTGTGCCTTCTGAGGTGTCTATTCCCTTCACCATCGGTCACAATCGCCAAATAAACTAATAAAAAAATATTAATAATAATAGAAAGCTTCACCTAAATTTAAAATTTTGATAGCTTCCGAACTATACAAAATCTCAAAAGAAAAAAAAAATGAAGAGAAAACTTCTGGGTTTTGTTATATATGGTGATTGGTTGGACGGCCATATTATAATGACCCTTGTTTTTTTTTTTTTTTTGTTCAGAATAATGACCCTTGTTGGCCTGCCTTCCAACAATTAAGGGATTTGAGTGTGACTTCACTCACCTCTCATCTCTAACAAAGTTTCACACCCTTTCAACCTTCCTAAGCAAAACATAGGATTTTCTTTCTTTCTATCTTATCTTGTTTCTTTCTTTTTTTTTTCTTTTGACAAATCATCTGGTATTATTAGCAACTAGATGCCCTAATGACAACACTACCCTTCAAATTTGTATGAGGTTCTATACTTAAACTTGGCATTGACATGTTTGTGGTGTTTTTAAATTGATTGCATTAAAAGATTGTTTGGTATTACAAACTTACTTGAATTTGACTCAAATTGAGAGGCAATTTGGGAAAACGTAAGGTTTGTGTTCACTTAGTATCCTTTTCTTTCAATTTTTTTTTCCTCAAATCTCATCTCCACCCATAGAATATAAACAATAGATGGTCCATATTTAATATTTTATACAAATATTATTTTGAACATAAATATGTAAATTTAAACTATTAAAATATGATCCATACGATTCATAACTGTAATACAAACAAAATTAATGAAAAATTAATTTATGAAACACTATAATCATAGTTTTAACAAATATTAAATCTAAATCATCGGTTTTTTATCTAAGGGTAGAGACAAGATTTTAAAAACAAAAAGAGAAGAAAGATTCTAAGAAAATATGCTCCCAAAAAATTCTCATATCATGGTTTTTGTGGAAGCACATAAGGTGCTCCTCCCTTATGTGTTTCTTACATACGTGTCCCTCTAATTAGAGGGATGAGGTATTTTGCTTAATTTTTTTATATATTTTATTTATTTAAATTTAAATTATATATTACTTTCTAAAATATTTTTGCATTCACTATCTTAAATTAATTAGTTTCCAGGATACTGATATTACAGGATAAATATTTTTTAAAGCAGGACTAAAAATTAATTAATATAAGATACCGAGTGCAAAAAAATATTTCAGAAAAAAGTATATAATTTAAATATAAATAAATAGAATATATAAAAAATTAAAAAGAATTAAAAATGTCTCATCCCTCTAATTAGAGGGATAAGCATGTAAGAAATACATAAAGAAGCACCTTATGTGAACCTAATTTTTTGTTGGCATGCATGTGACAAAAACCTTTCTTTTTTTTTTTTAAATTTCATCAAGGATTGTTCCCTCTTGCAAGGCGTAGAGTATAAAAGGGATTTAATATCCCCAACAAATACACTTAGAGATTTAGAATCGTAATCTCCTACTACCATCAAAGGGTAATACTTTTATTTGAGTATGCCAAATTGAAGAGAGAAGAGAGGAGGCGAGTATGAAAGTCAAATTTTTGTGTATGTGTGTGAATAATGCCGTGGAGAGGGAGGGTGATCTGATTTAGTGAGTTGGGTGTGTTGTAATGTGTTCTTATGTATGCTTGCCATGTGTTGCAAGAAGGGAAGAGGTGAAGATTATATTTATTGGTGTTGGGTGTGAGGTGTCCATGGGTAAGGAGGGAGCAGTGATTTGGGTTGGTAAGGTATTCAGCTCATCTATAACTGCCTAGTGACCTTTTCTTGTTTTTATACAAAAATTTTAGGTCAGGGGTTGGATTCATCTACAATTCAAAGGCATGACGCTATAGCTTTGCTCTTTATAGCATACAAGATTGAAAACACACATGTCTCTACCTCAGTTTGTATTTCCATAAATTCACATCATCTAGGATATCTCCCACAGTGCCTTAACCTACTCCAGTGCCTAGTGACTTTTTTTTTTATATATATAAGTAAATTTTAGAAGAGGGTTGGGTTTACCCACAGGCCAAGGGCGCCTTGACCAACTCCAGGATTGAACCCTCTTTCTTTTGCTGAGAAAGTCTAACCCCTTTATCAATTGAGCCTAAGGACAAGGAATAATGCCTAGTGACTTAAAGATTGTTTACATCCCCTTTTTCTCTTGTTGGGCCGTGGTACTTGGGCGTCCAGTAAGGGTCCAATTGTCTTTTACTCTCTTTGATTTTGGGCTGAAACCCTTAGCCCAATTGCCTTTCCATCCCTATGACAAATATTTAATTCATCATATCATATTTATATCAAAAAATTTATCATATCATATCCCAGAATTACATTTCCATGAGTATTTGAATTGTACATGGAAATTTAGTGAAATAAAAATTGGGATAATACATATATTCCTATTGTCAGAGAGCATGTATGACCCTCCCATAAAAAATTCGGATTTGGTTTTGGTTTTTTTGCAAATGAGACTCCTTTACAAAATTTACACTGGATTTTTTTTTTTTTTTGTAATGTCACTTTTTTATTTTGTAATATGGCAAATTTACACTGTAAAATTGCAAATGACCAAAACCAAATCCAAAAAATTTACATTGGCTAATTATTATTCTAGTTTATTTTAGGTATAATGAATCATTGATGTAACTTTCTTAGTCGCTAGAGATCACAACGCACCTCTCTATATTCATAACATATACTTTGTTAATACAATAATTTTATACAAATATGAAAATCTAAATTCTTTTACAAAAGGGGAAGCCAAAAAGTTGAACTAGAAAACTTTATTCCAGTTATTGCCAGTGAATAGAGATTACTGAATGTTATCCAGTCATTCGATCAAAGTTGAAATAAATATTTTTTTTTTCATTTTCTATTACTCTGGATTGATTTTATAAGGGAATTTAATTAATATAATACCATTACGGAGTACTAATTTGTTCTGACCTTGATTAATCTTAACACACATACTCAAAAATCTAACATTTATAGATTTAATGGTTAATGGACTTGTGTGGATATTTGATGGGCTCATCTCAAATATAAAGCCCAACCCATTTACATAAGCCCACTCACTATGGGCCTGAATTTCAGTCTGATCCACATCACATTACCGCAGCACCAATTTTGGCATCCATTTCTATTTTCCTAATGTTTCATATTAAATCCGAAATCTTGTGATTGTGATTTCTAAGCCATTCCCTATTTCAACCATTCCAGCTGACATATTAGCTGGATATGAGACACAAGTAACTTTTTTATAAAAAAAAATTAAGAAAGTGAAAAAAATTACATACTCATAATATATGTTGTGTTTCGTTAGATTATTTATTAATTTATAAGTCCAATAAGTTAATTTGAAAAATAAATAAATAAATATAAATACTCTAAATTAATTTATTTTGATTTCTTAATCTCATTAAAAAGAAAAAGTGATTAGATCTTATATTTAAAATTAAAGGTAGTATATTTTTTAGGTACGGAGAAATCTTAATTGACAGAGATTTCTCATTTCCTCGTTACAATATGAAAGAAATCAATCCTCTTTTTCTTGCAATAATAATAATAATAATAATCCTCTTTTTACCGGACACTTTTGCTTCTAAGTTACTAAGAGCTCGTTTGATTTTTGCAAAGTCTAAGAACTCTCAAGTGCTAGAACACATATCGAACCAATATAAATTGTTGAATATGTTTTCTTTCTTGTTTTTTATTTTTTTTAAGCTCATGTATCTATAACTGATAATAACAACAACTAGTCTTCCCCCCAGTGTAAATTTTCAAATCAGCTTTAACCTCAGCTACAAAACCCTCTCCATACATTCGAAGAGAGATATGTTGAGCGTGCTTTATATAACAATACTTGATTACAAACCCTGATGTTCTTCCTTATTTCATTTTTTATTGATTTATTTTCCCTCAATTTATCTCCATTCTAACAGTTTCCCCTCATTTCACAAAACTCTCAAGTTTCTATATCATCCCTTTTGAAAAAATGATTAAATAATTCTTTTATATTATATTATATATATATAAGCCTACTCATTTTATATTACATTTCTGATTCTTTACATGAGATTAACTATAGTCAAGTACTTCTTTTTAAAAAAAAAAAAAAAAAAAGATGCATTTTATATTTAAAAAATTGAATCTCATTAATAAAAATTTGATAAACAAACTTCTTCGTGTATCAAAATAAAAAGTTTCAAATACTTTTGATATTTTCTGTAGCACAAATTTGTTTGGGAATTAATTGGTGCGTCAGAGACACGAAAACCTCGAAAGACTTTATTTCACTCAAATGAAAACGAGCCCCTGAAATCCTTTACCGCAATTTTCTCATAAGAAAATGCAAAGGAAAATAAATTCAAAGAAAATCTATAAACAAAAGCCTTATTAAAAATAAAGACAGAGCTTAAAGATGCGTGAGTGGAGATCAGCATATGAATTAAAATTAAAGCAAGCACACGAACAGTGAAATTACAATAAACTATACTCTCTCCTTATATCAATATGAGATATATTCACCTAATTTTGTTAGATTAAAAAAGTTAGTTAATATGACATGTATTTTCTAAAATATCCTAATTATATTCCTTAATTTCCTCTTCTCGTTGATTATTGTTGATGAAATATATTAATATGAATAAATAATGAAAAGATTAACAAATATAAAGTATCAATTTGAGATAACGGTGGCAAAAATGACTTTTATCTTAATGTATGTGCTTTTTTAGATGGACTTTTTCCTAAAAGTCATATTGTAGTTGTGATTTGTTTTTGAGATAGCAATGGTAAAAGTGACTTTTTGGCTAGAAATTACAAATATTGACTTCTCTTAGAAGTGATTTTTTAGCCATAAGCCCATCACAGCATAGCATCATCCCAAACACCAAATTTTCCTCCATTAAAATTCAGATTGATGTCATTGAGCTTTTTAGCCCTTTAAATGCTAGCTATATCAAACTGGCTAAAAACTATATCTTATATTTAGAATCAATATTAACTTTTGAATATGTCTTATGTTAAAGATTAGAGGGGTAATAATTAAAGACATTGAAACAAATATTTTAAAAAAAAGGTTTCTATTTTTTTTGTCCTTTTATTTTTCAATAAGTCTTATTTTTATTTGTCTGTATTTTAGAGAGATACCCTCAATTATGGCATCTCATTCTTATCCTGTTATCTATAACATCTGTCAAAAACTAATACCACTGCATATCTTCTTTAGTCCATACCCACTAAATGTGGGCCAAATAGTAATGTATATCCAATGTGAAGAGAATAAGGTAACATACTTTAAAAAAGGACCAATAATTGTAATTTCACTAACAATCAAACTGACTCATTGGTTATTTCAGACAGGCCCATGACATGTGCAAAAATAATATCATAGAAAGTGGAAGCTGCTGTATATAAAGAAAGAATATGATTCCTAATATATTTTTGACAAAATTAATCTGGAAGTTCCTATGATTTCACTTCATTTTTTATTAGCTTCATATAATTTTTTTTGCCAGGTCCTTATAATTTTCTTATCATATAATTTGAAAATTCACTTGATTTTTAATGAGATATTCCTCATCATCTCAAATACACATATCCATTATATCAAAACATGAACGTTTAAAATTTAATATTTAAAAACATTATCATTAAAATAAGGTTATGGAAAATAAATTAGTTAATTAAAATTGCTAAAACCTGATCTAAACATTTCAAAACTATAAGTGAAAAAATTTTAAAATTATTTTTTTAAAAAAATAAATCTCAACCAGTCAAAATTGATCTAATGGAGAGGAAGTGGAAAAAAATGTAAATGAAAAGAAGTCAACTGTGAGAAAGAATTTTTGTATTTTTTATATAAGGTTCCAAATGGGTTATTCATTACAAATTCTTCATTTTGTCCCTAAATATACACTCTCAGAAATTACTCTATTTTTTTATTTTTTTAAAAAAAAGATGGATTTGATAGGTGTAAACTTGGGAAGTTTTCTTAAGTGTTAGAAAAAGATAAGAGAAAATAATATAAATATACTACTTGAACTTTAAAATCTTGTTAACAGTAACAGTAATGAGATTAACAAAAAAAAAAAAGTAAAGCAATTGATAATTCATTTATTGAAAAATCACTTATTTTAAATTTTGAAATTTATGTGATATTTTCTTTAAAAAAATTCCAAAAGTAATTTGTTTTTAAGTTTTAATCTATTTCAATTAAAAAATTAGAAATAGCTTTCGAGTCTAGTGACAAATCCATGAATTGATGAATGTGTGGGCCAAATTGCAATCAAAACATCGAGTGGACGGGAGACACCCAAATACTAGTAGAAGTTAGGCTAAGTGGAAGAGGCTTGGTCGTTTAAGTAAGAGGTCTCAGTTTCGAGTACTTGTAAATGCAAACAACTTTCTTTAGAGAAGTCCCCACCTTAGTAACTGACAGAACATCAGAGTGGTTGCACACTTTATCACCATTATATATATATATATATATATAAGGGAGACGCCCAAATCTACTTTAATTTTGTTAAAGTAATTAAAAGAAAAAATTTGAAACAACTTAAAAAATGTTAAAAGATAAAAACATGTATCAAATAGTTATAATGTCAAAAACGCATTAGGGATTGGTTCATCCTTTTTAGAATTAAAAGGAAATGATTGAATTGTCTTTTAGAGTTTAATTTTCATTTTGATATAATTAATTGTGAAAATCTTATATGAACTTGTGAAACCTTTATATTGTGAATTAAGATTTGCAACTTATGAAATTTTTTTGAGATCTTGTAAAAATCTTGTCTAAACTTATTAAACCTTTACCAGAACTTATAAAACCATTATCACATCTTATAAATCAAGATCCACAACTTGTAAAATTTTAAGGAAGTTTTGAAATTCTTTTGGGAACTTGTAAAAACCTTTATTAAAATTTGTGAAAACCCTTATAAGATATTATAAATCAAAATTTGCAACTTATGAAATTATTTTGAGGCCTTGTTAAAAATTCAACCAAACTTGTAAAATTCTTATCCAAACTTGTAAAACTTTTATCAAATCTTATAAATTCAAAATTTGTAACTTGTGAAATTCTTTAAGAAAGTTGTAAAATTCTTTTGAGAACTTGCAAAAATCTTACCTAAACTTATGAAAACATTTATCAAAACTTGTGAAATTGCATCTTCCTCTTTGTTCTTAATTTTAATTTTAGAGGAATAATTCTGTCATTTTCTTTTAATTTTGAAAATAACAAATTAGGCCCGGACACGTTTTTAGTATTATGAATATTCGTAAGACCATTTTGTCTTTTAATATTTTAAAGTTATTCTTTAGAAATTTTCCCTAAATAAAAACCATTTTTTGCCAGATAAAAATCACCATTTTTATGTCATGTTGAGCTCTAAAGTGCCAATAAAGGCATAAAGTTGGGTATGGAGATGTTGAGATGGATATGACATCATAAAAAGAAAAAAAAAAGATAAAATTCCAATTGATCAAATTAGAAATAGAGTAGGTATGTCACGTATTGAAGAAAAAAACAGTACTATAAGATCATTTGAGGTGGTTTTAGACATATATAAAGAAAGTCAATGAAGGCGTGAGTGATAAGGGTAGACTAAATGATATGGTTTTATGCTTTTAATGCATTCTCTTTCATATAAAAAAAAATGATATGGTTTAAATTTGAAAAGAATAGAGAAAGCCTAAAGAAAACACTCAAGAAAGACAATAAATGAGACGTTTTGATTAATAAAATATTTAAAAAATTTGGTTATTGATAGAATATATTTCACCTAGTAGAATAAGACTTATTGAGTGATAGTTAAAGTGTGGGGACAAGTACCACCTTACTTTCCCATTGATAAACGATACTACTAGTAAACTCCGTCTATTCCTTTTTATAAGATACATTTAACTGAATCATATGGATTAAAAAATTGGTTGAAGACTATAAAGATGAAAAAAAAGTAACTTTTTTTTTTTACCAAAAATACCTCATTAGGTCATAAGAGAGATAATGTATAGTGGAGGGTGAATGTGTTGAAATTAAATACAATGATATGGGTAATATGAGTAATTAGATGAGGTTAAAATGGGAAATCAACAAAATAAAACTTAGGCAACTTATAAATGTCTCTTATTATTTTATTTTATTGGCCAGAATAGGAATATATTATAAGTAGTAGATGTTTCTTATATAAAGGATTGGAGGGAGTAATATAGTATTATAATTAATGGACTACTTTGTTTTTTTATAATGAGGACTAAAAAAATTAAAATTAACTTATATTTAAAAATACACAAATAAATATTGAGAAATCATAATAATCCCTAGTCCTTTTAAAAATTTGAATTATTTTGACATTTTTATAAGATCTTAATAAGAGTTGCTTAAATATTTAATGATTTTTTTTATGTTTTCCCTTTATTAATTATATACATCGTATTAATTAAAAATTTGTGATAATTATATTTACCCTATTTCTCTTTTTTAAATTCCCTCATATAATTTTTTTTTTGTCAAACCCTCATATAAATAAGAGTATATTGCAAAACAATTTATTTTACGGATACTTTTCATATTTAACTATTTTTTAAGTCACGTACTTATTTAAAAACATTAGATGGAGTACGGATGAAGTAGGCCAGGCTGGGTTGGACTTGGAAGCGGTGGTTGTAGTAAAAAAAGCAAAGCACGATGTGTACCTCCAAGGAGAGGATCTTCTACAGTACGACGATGCTAGTTTCTACAGTAAAGCCTCAAGCGGGTCCCACTAGCGTCCTTTTTCATGGCACGTGACGCTGATTCCCTTCTCATCCCATTGTTCTTCCACTTTCGACGGCTCCCGTGCTTCTCCCTTTATTTTTACCTCTGAACATTTTGGCTTTTGCCCATTTTGGATCAAAGAGCACAAAAGATAGTTTGTTGACGGCACGGCCCGCCTTTTGTTTTTGTGAGGGATTGCGACTTGTCACAGAGAAGAGAAGTATAAAACCAGACATCCTCGGCTCAATTTGCGACGACAAAGAGAGAGAGAGAGAGTCTTGTGCTGTCGCTTCTCTGAGTCCAGCTTTCATGTTCCTTTTCTCACCGCTTACAGCTTGTGTAAAAGCAGCTTTTCAGTCATAATTTATATAGGTAAATATGTAATAGGAGCTATTTTATGTAAATAAAAACATTATGATTCAGTTTTCAACAACTTGCCTGTATTTCATTTCCCTGTTTGGTTTCTGAGAAAATGTCAACCGCAACACCACCCAAACTCAGTTTATATGACTTCAAATCTTCCATTTTTTCATGTACATGTAGCTAACCCAGTTGAGCTCTGTTTTGCTTCTGGGTTAGAAAAAGATTGCATTTTTATTACGAATCTTGAAGTGGGGTATTTCAGATTGTAGTGGGATTTTCTCTCTGCGGAGAGCAAAAAGGAAAGATGGTGGGGCTCGTTCTTGGGTTTTATTGATTCGTTTTGGTTGGATCTCTTTTGTGCGATATTCGTTAGCTGAAGAGTATTTTGTTTTTGTCAGTATTAAAAAGGAACAAAAGAGAACTACAGGGAATATGGCTGTCACTGGTTCAACATCTGGACAGCCGCAATTCATTATGAGCAATGGAAACCGAAGCTCTTCCAATGCTCCTCTCATTGAAAACTCAGACACTGATCAAATTGTTGTCCCTGATGTGAGTAATCACCTCCTCTCATGATTCATTTGTCTGTTTTCCCCCAATAAAATAGACCAATATTATATTGTTGAGAGTTTTTAATTTTTAAGTTTTGTTAGATTGGCATGGTGTATCTTTGATGATAGTGATGAGTAATTAGCAGCTTTAGGTCTTTATTCTCTTTGTTTGCTAATGACTAATCTTTTCAGCTACAGAGAAGTTACTTTATGAATCACGGAGTATTTCATGTCATTAGTTGATATGATGGAGTTAACACTGCTAAAGGCATAGGTCAACAAGCAGAAGTGTCACAAAAATTATATGTGTAACACTCTTTAAATAGTGTCGGAGCATGTAATTTGACGTTTTATGTGAACAATCAACAAGTGATCAGCCTTTTTAGTAGTCTCATAAAACAACAAAGAGTTAGTTAGAGCGCACACATTGAAAAAATCCCATGAGTAATGAGTTGAAAAACAATTTCAAAATGTCAATGATTCCCCCCCCCCCCCCCCCCGGTTCCTGATATTTTATTTCAGTTAGGAATTGTTGTCTGAAGCGATTTGCCCGGTGACCATGATTTGCTTGTTTCTATTCTGCAGCAAACAAGCTGGAAAAACTTATTCGCATATATGGGTCCTGGGTTTCTTGTTTCTATTGCATATATAGACCCAGGAAACTGTAAGAGATTTTCTTTCTTTGTGTTTTTTTCCTTCTTCAAATGATTCCCTAATATAATTAAAGGAAATTACATTTCTATGTTGCTTATTATGTTCTAATATGCAGTTGAAACGGATCTTCAGTCAGGGGCACAATATAAATATGAGGTATCTTTTGGCAGATTTTCTTTCAATTAAATTTTGTCTTCAAATAATATTGGAATGTTGAACTCATGTATGTGTTTGTTTTGTTTTTTCCTCAGTTACTTTGGATTATATTGGTGGCCTCTTGTGCTGCTCTTATAATTCAAACAATGGCAGCCAATTTAGGAGTTGTTACTGGTACTTGATTTGATAAAATCTTTGCCTTTAACCAAACAAATATGATATATGTTAGTTTGCTTTCTTTTTCTCCAACTATTTTAATCTTATTTGATGCTTTTAGGAAAACATTTAGCAGAGCATTGTAGAACTGAGTATCCTCGGACAACTAACTTCATCTTATGGGTTATTGCCGAAATTGCCATTGTGGCATGTGACATACCTGAAGGTAGTTTAATCTTGTATATCTGTTAATAATGCTTTAACGTTAGCTTGGCAATAAATAAAAAAGAAACAACATTGATCTAAAAATGTTCAGTAACCAAATTAAAGGACGAATCCATTGCTCTCCTTTTCTCGTTTAGATTTGAGCAACCTATAGCACACTTAAGTGGAAAAATATAGTACTGTATTATGACAGTTGAATTGTAATCTTGTAAAACTCAAATTACTATTTCCTTATTTTCTTGTCTGTCTAGAATGTTTATTTATATTATCTTGCTTTTTTCCTGTGTATATGCAGTGATCGGGACGGCCTTTGCTTTGAACATGCTTTTCAGCTTACCTATTTGGATTGGTGTTCTTTTAACAGGGCTCAGTACATTGATCCTCTTAGCATTACAGCAATATGGGGTAGTTTTTTTTTTTTTTTTTTTTTCCATTCCAAATTCCCTTCCCCCCATTACTGTTTAACTTCATAGAGAGAATTTTTGTATGCTGAACAAGTCTAAGGTTTGTTACTACATATTTTCATGAGCCCTTTTTTATGGTTTTGTTTAACAGGTGAGGAAACTTGAGTTCTTGATTGCGTTTCTGGTGCTTACAATTGCTGCATGCTTTTTCGCTGAACTTGGGTATGCAAGGCCTGATGCTAAAGAAGTTTTGGAGGGTCTTTTTGTACCAAAACTCAAAGGAGATGGTGCTACTGGTCTTGCAATTTCTCTACTCGGTGCTATGGTTATGCCGTATGTCCCTTGCCTCCTATGCAGCCCCTCTGTTATTTTTCTTCTTCCGAATTAAAAATACATTCTGATGTGTATGTCTCTTCATGTATTGTTAGGCACAATCTCTTCCTCCACTCAGCACTAGTGCTCTCTCGAAAAATACCGCGATCAGTTCATGGAGTCAAAGTAAACATCTAATTTCTCATATGAATGCTTAATCTTATTTAAATTCCTGACCTGAGTTAGAGTGATGCCTTCTAGAAGTATGCCAGCTTAGATCATTGATTTAAAGATCAGTGGATAGTTATTGCATATTTGCTTGCATCAGAATTTGTGCTAGAGTAATGTATTTTTAACTCTCTGATCCATAATCCCCTGTGTTAATTTGTTCATATTATTCTTGTTTGCACAAACCCCACAAATTAGTACAGTATTTGATTATATGTGTGCCTTTCTTTCCTCTCTTCTTTTTTGCCCCAAGTTTTCAGAACAAGATTCTTCCTTAATATTTAAATTAAGCTGTGCCATTGAGATATGCCTTGATGCCTTTGAATCTAAAAGATTGAAGCATATTGAAAGTTAAATTATTCTTTTGAGGTTAACTTATTGATGCCCTGCTAATGTTTTAACTTTGCAGATTTCAGAAGATTAGATGTAATGGTGCCTGTCATAATATATATACTAGTATCTGATACCATTCTGTTTCTTTCTTTTTTTTTGGCTTAATTTTCAATTTTGACAGGAGGCTTGTAGATTTTACATGATAGAAAGTGCGTTTGCTCTTACGGTAGCTTTCCTCATAAATGTTTCTATTATCTCTGTGAGTGGCACGGTTTGCAATTCTCCGAACATGAGTGCAGAAGATCAAGCGAGCTGTCAGGATTTGGACTTGAACAAAGCTTCCTTTCTACTAAAAGTATGTGCAACACAGAGAGGCCTCTTGTGCTTCTGTATAAATTATGGAGTGTTCCTGATAAAAACACAATTTTCCAGTCCTTAAACTTGATGCATAAATTTGGCCCAAAAAAAAAAGAAGGAAAAAGGCACCTTGATGCATTAAAATGCTGTTAGTAGCTGTGCTGATTAGAGTAATTAATGATAATTACCGATACATGTAATACACAGAATGTACTGGGTAAATGGAGTTCAAAACTGTTTGCGATCGCTTTGCTCGCTTCGGGTCAAAGTTCTACTATAACAGGAACATATGCAGGGCAATATGTCATGCAGGTATACTGTCTATGAATATTAATAACTATACTTTACAGTAAAAACTGTAGAAAGCATTGTCGTATTCAATATTTTCCTGTTTAGCCGCTGATTATTTTTTTGTTTAACTTTCAGGGATTTCTTGATTTACGACTGAAACCATGGATACGAAATTTTTTGACTCGATGTTTAGCCATAGTCCCTAGTTTAGTTGTTGCTGTCATTGGTGGCTCTGCTGGGGCAGGGAAGCTCATAATTATTGCATCAGTAAGATATCCTTTTCATTAACTTCTCTGAAATAGTTTTCATTTACTTTTACACATAGAAATATGGTACTCTTTGCCATACTTTGTGCTAATGCCTTCATTAACTTTATCAGATGATCTTATCATTTGAACTTCCTTTTGCTTTGATTCCACTCCTCAAGTTCACTAGCAGCAAAACCAAGATGGGCGCTTATGTCAACTCATTCACGGTAAATTAAAATTTTTTTGCAGACAATCCAGCATAATCTTGGTCATTAAATTTTGACTTGTTGGAGCTTAATTTTTATAGTTTTAACTTAGTTGAAACTCGATTCTTGAACTTTAGCTCATTCCAGTTGATTTCTTATAGTTTTAATCATTTAAAATTGTAGTCCCTCAACTTCATGAAACGTATAATTTTTTTCCCATAAACTATAGAGATTGAATTGCATTGAGTTGAAGTTTAGGAGCTTAGTTACAACCAAGTCAAAAAGTATAGGGACCAACTTGCACCGAGTTAAAATTTAGGGACTTTCACAAGAGAGTTAAAACTGTGAGGACAAAAGAAGTATTATTATTATTATTTTCAAATCATTGTCAAACTCACAAAGTGACTTTTTGAGTTTGCCATTTTTACGTTTCTAGCTTACAAAAATGAGTCAAAATTTGTGCTAATTGTAAATTTAGTTAAACTCATGAGTTTTTAGATCGAGTTTACCGTTTTTATGTTTCTATCTTATAAAACCATGTTAACTTACTCTTAAACTCACGTTAATTGTTTTGATTTGATCATGCTCAGCAGCTTTATATATAAATTTTATAAAAATTTCATTGTAAATATGATCAATTATGAATGTTGATAAATTTAATTTCAATTATTTGGATTTAAAATATAATTAAATCCAATTGTTGTCATTTTTATATTTTAATTATTAATTATACACTAGTAATATCTATTTAATAATAAAAGTAAATTCTTACGGACTTACAATTTGAGTTCACAATACAAGTTTACATCAGTCATGAGTTTGCTTAAACTCCTGAGTTCAACAACCTTAGTTATAACTAGTAGGCATGAAATTGGGCACAATAGTTCTTGAAGTGAATGCATTACAAAGCAGTTGCTAGCAACTTAGCATCATGTTCTGATATATTCTGGGATTCACTTTCATTTCTTGAGTTGCAGTTATCAGTTGTGACATGGATCATCGGTTCGTTGATAATGGCGATAAATCTCTTCTACTTACTGACCAGCTTCGTCAAGTTGCTTCTTCACAGTGACTTGAAAATGGTGGGTAAGGTGTTTGTGGGGATGTTAGGGTTTTCAGGCATAGCAGTATATTTGGCAGGGATTGCTTATCTGGTGTTCCGCAAGAGCAAGAAGACAACACATCTTTTGTCACTAACAACACCTGAAAATAGACAAATGGAAAATGAACAAGGCAATGGATCAATGTATTGCCTCCCAAGAGAAGACATAGTTAGCATGCAATTGCCTCAGAGAAGTAACTTAGCTTCTGATCTCTGACTTTTAGAAATTTCTGAAGTAGGATTTAGTTTGGGAAGTTCACTTAGAGTGAGTTTAGAGTGATTAAGTAAGGCTCTATATGTAATCACTTGACTTGGTTTGCTAAGCCTTTTGATGTTATTTTATTTTATTTTATTGTTTAAGTAATGCACATCTTTGAATCAGTGTTCTGGTCTCATTTCTGAAGAATTGTGTTTGTGGGAGCACAATGTCAGTCAAAAATAGAAACACGATTTTTGAGTTTTTTTAATAAATACATTATGTCTTCCGGTTTTAAATGTAACAGCTAGTAGGGGAAATATTGTGACCCAATACACTTTATTGTGCTAATTTATAATCTATCTCTATTAATTTCGCATGTAAAGGAAGTTTTCATCAATAATATTAAAAAAAAATGATTAGAGAAGGTGTTTTGCAAAAGCCAACATAATTTCTTTTTACAAGGAACTAATTTAACTAATTTTTTAATATTTGTTATAAGCTCATGCATTTAAGACTAGATGAAATACAAAATACTCCTTGCAGTCTTGAATATATGACTTATTTACTTATTTTGATTATATTAAGAAAGTTACTTAATATGATATATATTTTTTTAAAATGCCTTAATTATCTTCTTTAAATCTTTCATTTCCTCTCTTCCATGATTATTGTTGAAAGAGCATCAGTATGAGTAAATTAAGAAAAGACTTATCAACATTATAAATAGATCTTATACCACTCTTGTCCTAATTATAAGTTTAAATTAACTAAAGTTCCTATTTAGAAAACCCCAAACCATGGTTAGTTTTAGAAGCCATTTTCCATAAGTTGAGATAAAACACATATTATATATTTACCTCGTAAATCATAAAAATACTTTTAAAAAGCTAAAACAAATATACATTAATTCTTACTTACCAAGAAGAGTTAGTTAACTCAATAAATATAGATAAATTTAATAATTTTTTGTAATTTTTCCATCATTTATGAATATGAACTTTTCATATCTCTCTCTCTCTCTCTTTTTCTCTACCTTTAAAATTTATTCTCAATTCTCTCATTTATTACAATTAATATGGTTAAAATTGTAACCCCCTCTTTTATTACTTTAAAAATGGATTTATAATAATGACCAATTTTTTTCTTAATTTGACCTAAAAATAGAATTAGAGTGGTATTTATAGCCAACATCAACTCTCCAAATAAGTTGTATATTAGGTAGTGGAGGGAGTAATAATTATTAAAACAATACTCTCTCTGCCGTCATATATAAGGTTTTCTTTTTTGAATGAGTTTGTTCCTTTTTATAAGGTCTATTTTGAGTTAGTCTAAATAATAAATATACTTTTACCCATTTTGTGTTCAATTACTCTCATATTGTTTATTCCCCATATATTATTTTTCATCCATTTCTTGTTATCTCTCTCTTACTCATTCATAAATAAGAGTATTGTTATGGCAAAAAAAAAAGGAGTATTTGATATATCCCGATTTTATCATAATATTCAATATCTTATTTAGAAATTTTACATTAATTTTGGGCTAAATAGCATTTATTATGGTTAAATTGAATTAAAGATGATTGTGTGAAAATAGAGCTTAAAATGATGTATTTGTTATACTCTTGTAATTTTTCCTTAGTATTTGAATTTTGAATAAAGATATTACAAGATATAGATTTGAATTGTAGGTCATTTGGGGAAGTTGGAGCTGAAGAACCCAAAGTAAAGATGCACGAGGACTAAAATGGAAAATGAAATTTTTGTGTATTAGATTTCCTAAATTAGGACTTGTGTTATTTGGTTAATTTAAAAAGATTGCAAGTTGTTTATCTTAGTATGGATGAAACAATTGTGATTTGGATCCTGAATTGTTTGGTTTGAGATTTATATTTATATACCCCTTTTCAGTTTAACGTGGTTGTGTTATTGTTTCATAGTTTGAATGGGTACTGATTTTGTTTGAATATCTAAGTAAAGTGTTCATTTCATATAAAGAACAAACTGCATAAATCTAAGCCTAATTTGCACCCTCAGTGATATTTAACGGTGTATTAAGAAGTTATTATCTAACTAGAGTTCTAGGGGTAATCACTAATTAATATCACTAGACTTCACGGTTTGCTAAGGTTTAATTTTTGACTTAATGAATAATTTAACTCCCAAATCATTTTGAGCAAAGATAACCTATATTCTCTTAGGAGCATTCATTATCAATTTGCTTCAATCAAATTTCATTACTTATCTCAACAATTTTTTTTTTAAAAAAATTTCACTTTAGGTTCTTTTTCATTATTAAAAAAAAAAAAATTCAATTTCAAACCCATATCAATGTTTTTGTCACTTAGTTTAACTTAGGAATTAAATAAAAGGCTGCTCAAGGGAACACGACCCAAGTTGTGACATCCACTGTATAATTTAGTTTAATTTGATTTGAGATGTCTAACGGTTTAAAATCAAATTTTGGATAAAATTATATTTCTTATATATTTATTATATTTTACTAATTTTAACAATATAATCGAGGGAATAAATAGTAGTGGGATTGGGGCTGGCCAGCTGGGGGATAGAGATCACTTTGCTTTCTGGCTTTACGACATTCCTTTTTTTCTTTTTTTTTTTTCTTTTTTTTTAATGAACAACATAGATGAGAGAGATAGTGACATGGAAAAGACAGCAATTGGAAAGAAAGAAGATGCCACTTCCTTTATTACAAAAAAGAGAGGCAGTCAAGAAGGCACTTGGGACCGAAAACAACCACCTAAAATTATTTAAGACAATTTTTCAAAGATTTTGAATGACTGAATCGTCTGGAAACCTTT
The DNA here is from genome assembly GCA_037074495.1 of Acacia confusa. Classification (NCBI taxonomy): domain Eukaryota; kingdom Viridiplantae; phylum Streptophyta; class Magnoliopsida; order Fabales; family Fabaceae; genus Acacia; species Acacia confusa. The sequence goes on from CM073510.1 coordinate 27,305,067, forward strand.
TATTCTAAATGAAAAAGAGTTCGTCACGTGACCAACCATTAAGTTTGGGGCAAACATGATTTACATATTGGATAAGAAACCAATAGACAAGTTTTTAATGATTAATGATTTAAAAAAGGCAAAATGAAGAATTACATAAAGAAATATTGGTAATATTTTTTTTATTTTTTTATATATTTTATTTATTTAGACTAAATTATATTCCGATCCTGAAATATTTTTTAACATCCAATATCTTAAATTAATTAATTTTCAGTCCTACATGCAAAAATATTTTTCTTGTTACACTAGTATCCTGTAAATTAATTAATTTGAGATACTATATGCAAAAAAAAAAAAAAAAAAAAAATTCAGGATCCAGGTTATAATTTAGTCTAAATAAATAAAATATATAAAAAAATTAAAAAATGTTACCAATATTTCTTTATGTGCTTTTTAGGAAGAAAAGCACCTAAGAAACACATTAAAAAAACAAAAAAAAAGCATGGAATGTGGAGTCCATAAAATATAGAGTGGTACTTCTTTGCCTAGAAAATTGAAGCAACAAAACAAGAGTCTATAAGGAAATGGGAAAACATTTTCTCACGTTGTAGGAAAACCATTTTCTAATGTTACACACACATGAAATGGTGGGATTCACATATACATATATTAATTCATATATGTATAGGTGGGTCCCACCATTTCATGTGTGTGTAGGAAATATTTTTTTCTCATGTAACATGAGAAAACCAAAGTCCTAAAGAAATAAAGGAAAAACCAACAACAAAAACAACTAAGGAAAGCCTGAAACTTGGTCACATAGTCTTCATATAAAAGTTGCTTCAACTACTTTGAAGATCTCAGCATCTAATTAGGAGGCCAGAACCTAGTCGACAACTAAATTTGGTTTTTTGAAAATCAACACACGAGTAGTTTTGTATGAGTGTATTACTAATTATTTTAAAGCTAAGGTGATGTTGCTTTTTTTCCTCGTGCACTCGTGTGGGAACTTTTCTCTCCGTTGAGCGTGAGAGTGGTTAGGTCAGAGGTACGGTGGCGATCGGAGAGGTAGCTAGGAGGTTCGGCAGCGCCGCAGGAGAGTCAAGAAGTTTGGAGGTTATTCCCGTGGTCTTTTGGATTGACAGAATTACTATTCCATCTCATGGAAGAGGGCCAAATCTCGTCGTCATAAGTATAGAGGGAGGCAAATTCAGAGAGAATTCTCATCAGCAAGGTTCTAGCAAATAAATCCTACATCAGAACCACCATGGAGACGATTTTGAGAAAGGCATGGAATCTGCAGAAAGGATTCAATGTCATTGAAATTACTGGAAATGCTTTTATGTTCAGATTCATGGAAGAGGAGGATTATTTCAGAGTCTTAAGAGGTCGTCCATGGTCGATCAACGGCTATCTACTGAGTATACTGGAAAGATCGCGATACAAAACATGCGAGGAGTTTGATTTTGGTCATTGTCCTTGTTGGATCCAGATCCATAATGTACCAATGGAGGCATGGTGTCTGGAGAATGTTATTAAGATCGGAGGATACGTCGGAGAAGTGATTCAGGCAGAGGATCCGTACTACAGAGGCAGATATTTTCACAATTTCTTGCGAGCCAAAGTAGTCCTGGATCTAAGGAAGCCACTAGCATATGGTTTTTGGTTGCCAAGGCTTGACGAAAAGAGAATCTAGTTATCGATTAGGTATGAGAAACTTCAAAATTTTTGTTATAACTATGGTAAATTAGGCCATGATAACCGTGGTTGTAAATCTAAGAAGCTGATGTCGTTTAAAAATCCTGATGAGCCAAGATTTGGTTCTTGGTTGTCTACCATCGTGTGTCGTAGTTGGGATGATATTCTGGTGATTGTAAACAATGATGGAGCCGAGACAGAATATGTGAAAAGAAAGAAGGATGAAGCCGAGAAAAGAAGAATAGATGAAGAACTCTAGAATACTGAAAGAGATGTAAAGGAAGAAGAGGAAGATCTGTTCTCCATCAGACTTGCTCGACCGACGATAGAGAGGAAGGAAGGGAAGGAGGTGGGAAAAAATTTGGCACAAGACTCACTGGTAGGCAACTCAAGGGAAAATGATACAACCACTCTAGACTTGAGTGCTAGTATAACTGCCAAACCAATCCTAGATGCAACAGCGAAGGATGATGTGGAGGAACTAGGTGTGCAGTGTATTGGATTGCATGGAAAAAAGAAGAAGAAGACGGAGATTCCTAATTTGATGAATAACACAATTGCAGATGGCCTAAAAAAGTCAGGAAATGATTCCCCTAAGAAATAGTCAGTAAACTCATTAGCTATGGCCCTGTATGAAAGAAAGGACCTAAATAATGTGATCAGTGGATTGCATAACCTCAGCTTAAAAAGGAATGCAGAAGATGATTGGGTGATTGGAGTACCTAAGAGAAGGAAGTGTGACACTGAGGTAGTTACTCAATACTCGGATGTATCTGGCTATGCTAGCAATCTAAGGAAAACTAAGGCAAGATTGAGGAGGGGCAGTAGGAAAAAAGTAAAGGGAGGGAAGGAGAATAGCCCTGCAGAAGAGATATGTTATGATGAATTGATGGCTAAAGCAGCGACATCTAGCTCAATAGAAGCGGAATTTACCTTTAAAGCTGGGAGTAGGAGGATAAAACAGGTGCAAGCTGATGGTTCTGGTGGCTGGCCATTGACAGCCACCAAGAGCCCATGAAGTTACTATCTTGGAACTGTCAAGGCCTAGGAAGACCCTTGATAGTGAGGAACTTGAAGGATTTGGTGAAAAAGCACCAACCTTCTATAATCTTCCTAATGGAGACCAAACAGAATTCTACAAGGATCATGAAGATAAGGAGGAAATGTGGGTACGATATGGAAATATATGTAGAGCTAAGAGGCTTATCTAGAGGACTGGCGGTTTGGTGGCGAGAAGATGTGTCAATAAATGTTTTATACAAATCAAAAAATCTGATCCACACAATAATGGATTCTGCAAGCTTGAGTATTCCTAAGTTTGTGACATTTGTATATGGCCCACCCAAAGAGGCAGAAAGGCGAGTTGTTTGGGACTTAATTAGAAGCATGGCGGTGAGGGTTGAAGAGGAATGGTTGTTGATAGGGGACTTCAATGATATAATTACCCAGGAAAAGAAGGAAGGTGGAAATCCACGTTCCATGAGGAAAATTATCAACTTCCAACAATTACTAGCTGACTACAATCTGCTGGACCTTGAATTTAAGGGTTCTACCTATACATGGTACAACAAAAGAGAAGGAGCTATGATAAGAGAAAGAATTGATCGGGCTCTTGGGAATGTAATGTTTAGGGAGTCCTTTGAACATGCTATTGTGTTTCATATTGAACCCATAGGTTCAGATCACCATGCTCTCTTGATAGATTGCCACTACTAAGAGGAGAAATCTAGGAGAACATTTAAATTTTAGGCCATATGGACTCAACATGAAGAATATTTAAAGGTAGTAGAAGAAGGTTGGAGCGATGGGGGAAAAATGATGAATGACTTAATGTTGGAACTCCTTAACAGATTGTCAAGTTGTAGGAGGAAACTGATGGCTTGGAGTAAAAAGACTTTCCCCAATTTCAGGAAAGAGATAGATCAGCTTAGGAGGAAATTAAGTTGTTGTATGGAGGGGGTGTTAACCTCAGATAAACTGGATGAAATGGAAAATCTGATAAGGCAGTTGGAAATGGCGTGGGCATACGAAGAAGCTTATTGGTGGCAAAGGTCCAGGATATCTTGGCTCATGCATGGTGATAAAAATACAAAGTTTTTTTCATAATAGTGTAATTCAAAGAAGACAGAGAAACAAGGTATTGAGACTGAAAAATGATGCTGGAATCTGGATAGAAGAGAAGGAGCAGATAAACAAAGCTTTTAGCGAATTTTACCAGAGTTTATTTGAATCAGTGGGGTCTCGACCAATGGATCAGGCTCTTGAGTATGTAGAAAAGGTGGTAACCATGGAGGATAATAGGAATCTTATGAGGGCTGTTACATTCCAGAAAATTGAAGAGGCAATTTTCCAAGTAGGTGCCAATAAAGCCCCTGGTCCTGATGGGTTTTCTGGGTTGTTCTATCAGTCGGCTTGGAAAGAGGTAGGGAGGGATGTATGTGTCACAGTGAAGGAATTTTTTGAAGGAAGAGCAGGGTTGAAGCTGATAAATGCTACCAACATTGTCATTATTCCTAAAGTAGAAATACCAGAGGGAGTACACAAATTTAGACCAATTGGTCTTTGCAATGTTTCTTACAGAATCATTGCAAAAATTTTGACTAATCGGATGAAAGGATTGATGGATAGGATTATCTCACCAAACCAAAGGGCCTTCATCACTGGGCGAATGATCCAAGATAATATAATAATAACGCATGAGGCCTTCCATTACTTGAGGCATAAGAAAAAGGGCAAGAAGTGGGAAATGGCCTTAAAGATAGACATGAATAAAGCCTATGATAGGGTGGAGTGGGATTTTCTTGAGGCCACTATGCTAAGAATGGGATTCTGCAATGAATGGGTGAAACTTATCATGGAATGTATCACTTTAACTCGTTTTAGCATTCAGATAAATGGAAGGAGTATGGAAGAATTCAACCCTGGAAAGGGTGTAAGGCAAGGTGATCCCCTCTCACCTTCCTTGTTCATAATTGCAACTGAAGTACTGTCCTTGATGTTGAGAAAACACATAATGTGTAAAGACTTGAAGGGAGTAAATCTAGCAAGAAAATCCCCTGTCTTGTCTCACTGTTTTTTTGCTGATGATGCCATTCTTTTTGGAAGGGCTGATGAAATCAATTGCAAGGTGCTCAAAAGGATTATTGATGTATACTGCCAAGCCTCGGGTCAGTTAGTTAACTTGGAGAAATCATGTATTCTCTTCTCTGCAAACACCCCCAGGAACATTAAGGAAGAAGTTCTAGCCTGCTTAGGTATTCCACACTCGGATAAGGCTGGGAAATACCTCGGCCTACCTGTTTACTGGGGAAAGTCAAAGACAGCAGCCCTAGCTTTTGTGCGAGATAAAATTGGCATGAAGTTACAAGGGTGGAAACAAAAGCTCCTATCATTTGCAGGAAGGGAAACGTTGATAAAGGCTGTTGCTAACTCAATCCTCACCTATCCTATGACTTGCTTCCTTTTCCCTAAGAAAGCATGCATGGAAATTGATAGCTTAATCTCTAACTTCTGGTAGGGTCATAATGGTGAGACAGGGCAATACATTGGAGGAGTTGGAAACACATGTCTAGATGGAAAGGGGATGGAGGAATGGGCTTTCGGGATCTCTTGTGCTTTAATAAGGCACTTCTAGCGAAAACGGCATGGAGGTTGCTGCAGAACCCCAATGACCTCTGGTGCCAAATATTAAAAGGGATTTATTTCCCTCAGGAAAGCTTCTTCGGTGCAAGAAAAGACAACCATGCGTCTTGGGGATGGGCAAGTTTGATTGAGGGAAGAAATTTGTTGTTACAAGAAGCGTTCTGGAAGGTGGGAAATGGTAAGTCCATTGGTGTATGGACTGATCCATGGATACAAAACCTAGAAGGATGTAGACTACAACATGTAGAAGGTGCAGTGATTGATAATCGCTTGAAAGTGGCAAATTTAATTCAGAATGGCTGCTGGAACCTAAGTGCAATAGAGTCAATAATTAGCAATGAGGCAAAAGAGTTAATCTTGAAAATCCCGATTGCTCAGAATGATAGAGCTGACTGTGCAGTGTGGATGGCTAATAAGGATGGAAGTTACACAGTTAAGCCTGGATACTCAGTTGCAAAAGTTATGTCTAATGATCTTGCGCCTAGAGATCCAGGTACTTCTTGGACTACACCTAGTAGTTTATGGAAAAATATATGGAGAGTGGATGCACCTCCTAAATTACTTCACTTCCTGTGGAGAATATGTGTAGGGGTTGTAGCTACTAAAGAAGCTTTACATAAAAAGAAGTGTGCTGTGAATCCATTATGTCCTGTCTGTGAAAAAGAGGTAGACACCGTTGAGCACCCACTTTTCTTATGTCCATGGACCAAGTTAGTCTGGTTCGGCATCCCACTAGGATTACAATTTAATCAATGGTCTGTAAAACGCTGTGATATTTGCCTATATGAGACATTATGTGGTTCAAACAGGCGGGATGACTACGGTAAATCACTATTTACAGCAACATGCTGGTGGATTTGGAAATTGAGGTGCAACTGGGTTTTTAGGGGTGAGGCCCTAAATGCACAGGTGGCAGTGAGAGTGATTAATACACTAGTGGATGAATTCTGGAAGGCAAAAGAGCAGAGAGTGGAAGTGAACAAAAGGATGTATGTTGAGAAGAGAAGTAGGAAGGAAAGGTGGGAAGCACCAGAAGAAGGAGTAATAAAAATTAACACTGATGGAGCTTATCAATGGGACAATAAAGAGGCGGGCATTGGTGTGCATGCAGGAACAGTAAGGGCAAGTTTGTAGGGGGTATGGGCAGGAAGGTGACCGCTCTTTCTCCTTTCATGGCGAAATGTTTGGCTTTGAGAGAAGCGTTAAATCATAAGGGTAAATTTGCTGATTTTCAGGTTATCTTTGAAACTGATAATGATACACTGTACAGATTGATCAGAAATAAAAGTAGCAAAGGGTGCGAATGGCGTTGTAGGGAACTAATACAGGAAATTTTGGATTTATTTGATTCATTGGAAGGGATCTCGATCTCATTGGTGGCAGGACAAGGTAATAAAGCTGCAGATCTACTTGCAGCGAATGCAACAAAGGGAATGGATCAACATGATTGGCTGATTTTTCCAACATTCTCTTTAGGCAACGTTGTTAGGAGGGACTCAGGAGGTATGAAGCCGAGCAGCGATGATATTGTTGACAATAATGACAGAGAAGGTATTGGGTAACTGATATAGAATGGTCTGTTTTAGCTTATATACATTGTCATAGCAAATAGATAGTAATTAGATATGTGTTAGTTTTGTTGATATGTGTATGTTTGCTTTCATTATTTGCAGTTGTCTTTAATAAAGTGTGTGATAGTTTGTAATGTAGGTTTTTTCGAGTGTTTTACTTGACTTCGGCTATTGGTGGTTGTAATATTGCTTTTTAGTATTAATAAAATTGACCCTTTTGACAAAAAAAAATACCTAAGGTGATGTTTGCAAATAATTGAAGAGCCATTCTAAAAACAAATCATGATCTCCAATCATTGACCTTTAATTAGTAAGGTAACTATAGTTGAATTGATTGATTGATTTTGACGTTTAAGGTTTTATCTTCTATCTCCGTTGGTTTCCAAAGAGAAATATATTAACGTGAAAAAGGGAACACTTTGACGTGTCCATGTCAGAGTCCTACAATAAATGACGATCAAATTAGATTGGATTACGTGCAACCTTAGTTGTGAACAATGGACTTTATAGGATTTAAAGATACATAGGTAAGAAAAATCAAAAGATAAGACATAAGGTCATGAATCAAAGTTTAAATGACAAAACAGATTAAATAAACTCGGAGATGAGTAGGGATAACAAGTATAAATATTTTTTTCTGAGGCAAAAGGATTTTACTTTGTCCCAAGAGTATTCCATAGGTGACACATATGAGCGTTGGCTAGGCTTATCACATCACATCTTAACTTAAAAACCTCAATAAATTAAATTGACTTTGAGCCATTCCAGTTACATACCACTTCATCAACTCAAATCTTATGTGAAACTTCTCTTGCCTTTTCACTTTCGGTTTAAGAGAAAAAATATATATGAGATATTTTAAAAAGTGTGTCCAATACTAAATATATTTTTAAAGAAAAAAATAACTATGAACTTTTGAAATAGGTATAAAAATACACATTGATCTTTAAGTTGACATTGTGTTTAAATTTTTTAAAGCTTAAGATACAAAAATATACATGAGATTTTTTCAAAAGGACGCCCAACATAAAAATTTTTTGGGCAAAAATAAATGTGAACTTTCAAAATATGTGTAAAAATACTCATTTACCATTAGTTAACTGTTTGAATTTTTTGACTAAATATTGTGACATCGAGGATGACATCGATGATTAAGAAACGGCTTAAAGAGAAATACTTACATACTATGTACCATGTCATATGAATTCTGTCCAATCAAAACTTAATAACTTATATCATTTTAATCATACTTAGCTAACGACTCATCTAAAAAAATTAAAAATTTGTCTTTTTTTTAAGAAAAATATTGATTGATAATTATGTTTTAGTTTTTTTAAAAAAAGATGTTATTCTTAAAAATAAGATAAAATTTGAAATTTTTCAGATAATTCATCAACCAACTAAGTTTAAAATGATATGAGTTGTTATATTTTCGCTCGACGGAGTTCAGATGATGTGATACTCTTGAAGTATGTAATTATTTCTCTAACTTAGATAATAATTTGCTGACTAGGTAAGGGAAATTAATTTTCACCTAACCTTTTATTTCCACCTCATCACTTCTTTCGAATGAGAGAGGGAGAAGAGAGGAAGGATTCGATGAAGATAAAGTAATGAAGTGGAAATAAAGGGTTATGTATTTTTGCACATATTTTGAAGGTTCATTGTTATTTTTATCTCTCAAAAAAGAATTTGTCTTAGACTTGCTTTTAGAAAAATTTTATGCGTATTTTCTCTCCTTAACCTTTTAAAAATTCAAATAAACGGTTAACTAATGGTCATTTTGTATTTTTGCACCTATTTTAAAAGTTTATAGTTACTTTTACCCTTCCAAGAAGTATTTTGTGCTAGGTACACTTTTAGAAAAATCTCATGTGTATTTTGCACCTTAACCCTTTCACTTTATTAAATTAAGTTCACACCAACAAAGTTTGATCAATCAATAAGGAGTTGACTCATATTCTACAAAATTGTGAATTCAAATCTTACTACCGATTAATAATTTTGTTAGTAGGCAATCTATAAGTACCTATATAAACGCTCTTTACACCCCAAATAAATGTTTGCCCATCTGGAGTCCATAAGACCCAACACATCTAAACTTTTGAGTGCGTAAAAAGAAAAAAAATTAAGTTCACTCACCCTTGACATCCTAAAAATTGAGTTGGTATTTTAAATCCATAACTAGTCACTTTAAGTGATAAGGCTTCATATATTTGATTTATCAGTCTTGCCGACACAGGAGCAGCTTGTGTCCTTTTCTCTTTATATCCGTTGCCATCTGCTGCTCAAAAACGATGACGTTTTCATCAATTCCGAGTCACTAACACATTGGCCAAGACGGGTGATAGACAGAACCCAACAAATTTATTTCAATCCTGTGAGAAAATTGATTTTATTTTATTTTTTAAAATGATTTGTTAATCCTTGTTAGCTTCTGTTACAGCCCTATACATTGGGCCTGGAAGATCTAATGGCCCAATAAGAAAGCCCTGCACAGAGTTTGGCCTGTATACAGGTAAAATACTAATCACCCATTAATTATGCCACTAATTTCAGACCGTACAGGTAGTGGAGCAGGCATGAGCAGGTAGTAGAGCAGGAATAACCGAATGTAGGGACCGTGAGCAATATGCAGCCACACACAAGGATGCGACGCACAACATAGTGGATAACCCTAGAGGTAACCCCTATAAATAGTGAGGCAAACCTTCAGGTATATGCCAGACACCTCTATTTACTTTCAGTCTCACTGTGCACACACCCCACCCTCATTAGCGCCTTTTGCCAACATAGTGTAAGCATAGTGATCTGTTATACTCTTGGTAATATATGCATCCATAGGTATTACCGAGGTGCATTCTTCCATTGGGTATTCTCTGTTAAGATACCTGACAGAATCTATCGGATCATATATAAACATATAATAACTTGCTTGAGTTAGACACTTGTGTTTTCAGACAAAACAACTTCCCTTAATTATAACTTTTAGTTCCTATACTCATAATAAAGGTAATACGGAGACATATAAGTTGTCACAAGATAAAAAAGATATTTTTTAAAAAATAAAATGATGAAATAAAATTTACAAGCATAATAATTCGGGTTAATGTTCATCCAGTACCTAAAGTATTTTCTAGGTGTGTCTAACACACTAAAGTCATTTTTTATACAATTTACATTTTTTATTTTAAAATATAAATTTAACGGGAGAAATTTTAACCTCGCCATTAACTTCTCAAAAAATTTATTAATTGAAGATGTATCTAGCAGTCTACAATATTTAATAAGGTATTGACTTAGAAAAAATACTTTATAGCATTGAAAGAAAATTAACCCAAATTATTATACAAATAAGTTTTATTTCATCATTAAATTTAAAAAAAAAAAAAATTTGTGACAACTTATATACTCCCTTTGATCCTATTTATAAGAACTTGATTTTATATCTTAAAAGAAAAAATGTAAATTGTATCAAAAATAACTTTAGTGTGTTAGGCACACCTAGAAAATACTTTAGGTACTGCATGAACATTAACCCGAATTATAATGCTTATAAATTTTATTTTTTAAAAAAATATCTTTTTTATCTTGTGACAACTTATATGTCTCCGTATTACCTTTATTATAAGTATAGGAACTAAAAGTTATAATTAAGGGAAGCTAACAAGGATTAACAAATCCTTTTAAAAATTAAAATAAAATCAATTTTCTCACAGGATTGAAATAAATTTGTTGGGTTCTTATATTCATTGTGTGGCCTGTCTATCACCCGTCTTGGCCAATGTGTTAGTGACTCGGAATTGATGAAAACGTCATCGTTTCTAAGCAGCGGATGGCAGCGGATATAAAGAGAAAAAAGGACACAAGCTGCTGCCTGCACACACCAAGAAGAAGAAACAAAAAACACCGTGAGGTACAAAATAATTGTCTGATACACATATCAAACGCGTTAACAATCCTCTCTTAAATAGTATTTTCAATATATGGACCAAGATTGCTGAGAACTGCTTCTCTTTATCTTTAATGATGATCACGATGATGGTAATAGTTTTTAATTAATTTGCCCCTTCTTTTCTACAGTAAAGAGAGGTGAGAATGAATTGACCACTTGGGACCGAAAAGGACACGACTAAAATTATTTTTAAGGAAACAAAAAAATTTCAAATATTTTTAAGAAATATGAATTATTTGCCCAAAAAAAAAATCCAAAAAAAGAACGTTTCGTAAGAAAACATTTAATCAATTATCATATATGTAGTTAAATTCTACATCATTTCCTATGTTCAAATGATTGGGGTTTTTTTTTACACAAAAAAAAAAAAAAAGCATTGAGAGATTGCCACATGACCCAACCGTATATTAAGTTTGAGGTACAATCTTCATTAAGAAATTTAAGAATTAGAGGCTGGTTTGAGATACAATCTTAAGAAGAAGAAAAAGCATTGAGAGATTGCCACATGTGGCTAACCATATATTAAGTTTGAGGAACAATCTTCATTAAGAAAATTAAAAATTAGAGGATGGTCTGAGGGACAATCTTAATCGCTGACCTGGATAAGAAACCAATAGACTAGTTTTTAATGATTAATGAGTTTACTTATGTTTTGCTGCACCTAATTCTTTTATACATTTTATTTGCCTGATACTACATTATGTCCTATATTTAGGATCAGAGAAGTATCGTATATTTTATAATTTATATAATATGATAAATAGTCACTATATTTTCATAAAATTGACTTAAAATATAGAGATCATGAAAGAAAACACCCTTTGAAATATGCGAATCAACCCAAAAATATCTAATTACCCTAAAGCCTTTAAACACTGGAATGATATTAATTTTTTAAAATTACTTGAATGTCCTCAATTTGAAAAGATGAAATGACGTACAACAACAATTTAACCAATAGTGACTTTAACTTATCAAATGATGACAATAATAAAGATCATAATAACTAATTTCAATAAAAAAAATTTGATAAATATTAATTACAACAATAATTTAACAATTAACAATTTTAACCGATTACAGTGATAACAATTAAGACAGTTACAACTAATTTTGTAGAGCACAATTAAGTCTTTTCACCAATGTTTTGGAATCTAGACTGAATTGACTAATTCAAACTGGAAACCAGCGAAATATTCGGAAAACCGGTATGAGTTAAGAGGAAAACCTAGGTTCCAAGTAATAGAGTCATCTTTGTTTTTTAAACGTTGATTGAAGAGAGAATGGATGGCCATGTTGATGTTTATAGAGAGAGATGGAGAGAGAGAATGGACGGCTACTCTCCTATTCGACATCCCTAGTTCCATGCAATGAAGACGATGAACATTACCTTGTGCGGCTACCTACTTCTCTGTCAACAATGGTAGCAGTTGCACATCCCTTCCATGTGATCGTGTTATCTCTCTCCCTTTTTGGTTCAGATGAGTTCCAAGGAAGAGGATGACTCCACAATGAAGTCACGCCTCCTTCCTTCTTCTTTTTTCGTTGCTCTTGCGCCTCTGCTGCTTCATAAAACGATTCAAGCGTGACAAATCATGTGCCTTTTCAAGTGTGATAAAAGACGTGGAGGAAGAGACTCTTAAATGAGAAACAGAGAAGGAGAAGACTCTCAAGAGGCATGACTCTTCACGTTCTTTTATCCTTACCAAAAGTCGTGCCTTTTTCCAATTTAGGTCTTCCTTTTCAGGGGGGAAAATCGTGGGACCTAATTCCCATTAAATTCAAACATAGTGTCAAATATTGCTAAATATGATTTCCAATCCCATGGTTGTGTTGTAAAAAGAGAAGCAAATAAGATTTATATAATAAATGCTCCAGTCTAGTTCCAATTCGACTCCAGTCCAATCTACTAACCCTTGACCCAATACCCAAGCCAGTTTGGTCTAGATTCCAAAACCTTGCTTTTTACACACAAAAAAACCTTAATTTTAGAATAGTTCTTAAGAACTTAATAAAAACTAAATAATTTTAAAAGACCATTTTAGAATTTTATCATAAAGATTTTGTAGCCTAATAGTATGGGTTCTTCCTTATAATTAATAAGTCGCAGTTTTGATCCCACCTGGGAGTGTTTGCATTTGTAAATCAATATACTTTTATCATATTTTGATGGCTATAAACCTTATAAATTATAATACAACTTACTTGAAAGGTGATTATTACAAGTTGATGATTCAAAACTAGTGGATGATCGCAAGTAAGTGAATAGCTGTTTTTTCGTCCAAAGATACTCACTACGCCCATAATTGTACGTTGACCCAATAATTCATGCTAGTTTTAATATTTTTCATCGGTAAGTTGATTTTGACGTTTCTATCTTCAGCTTAGTTGTGAACCAAGTTCCTTGCAATACTACAAAAAAAGGTTACTACTATCATAACAGATGTTCTTTTTATATAAAAGGAAGTTATAAATGAAAGTAGTGCATTTATGATGTATTTATCGTCCACAATTATAATTTAGGATGCCTAAATTAACTTAATGTGTCCTTTAATAATTTGAGGACGCCTAATATGTGCTGAAAAACTAATTGTTTAGAGGCAATGACAAATTTAGAGAATTTTTTTGGCGCGAGATGAATTATTTTTTGGCTTTAATTCATTTTAGGGGTCCTTTGTCAAAAATAGGACACCTAAATTTATATTTTTGGCTTCCTTAGTTACCAATAAGACGCCTTAATTTGATTATTTTTGTAAATTTTTTTTAGGTTTCATTTTAGGCGTCCTTTGTCAAAAATAGAACACCTAAATTTATATTTTTGGGTTAATTGTTTGGTGGCAATGATAGATTTAGAGAATTTTTTTGGTACAAGATGAATTATTTTTTGGCTTTAATTCATTTTAGGCGTTCTTTATCAAATATATAAATTTATATTTTTGGCTTCCTTAGTTTTTAATAGGACACCTTAATTTAATTATTTTTGTAAATTTTTTTAGTTTCATTTTAGGTGTCTTTGTCAAAAATAGGACACCTAAATTTAGATTTTTAGCTTCCTTAGTTACATATAGGACCACTTATTGCTTGTAAAGTGTCAGCCCTGTTCTTACAAGAAAAAAAGAATTTTTAGGATAGAAGCACCATGGATCCAGCACCCTAATTTCAATCAAGTGGTAGATGATTGCTGGAAGTTAATACAAGGTAGCAACTATATGGCAATTGAGCAGTTTGTAAGTAAACTCCTGGCTTGTAAAGATGGACTTATTAAATGGAGTAGGTATCATTTCCCCAATAGCTCCAAGCTGATTGCAAATTTAAAACTTCAGCTGGCAAATATTTCACAAAAGGACCTTAATGCTGAATCCCTGAGGGCCATTAGCAACATTAAATCTGAGATCGATCGCCTTCTTGAATCAGAGGAAAGATTTTGGCTACAAAGATCCAGAATTAACTGGTTAAGTGCTGGGGATAAGAATTCTCGGTTTTTTCATCAATCTACTTTAAAGAGAAGGCACCAAAATAGCATCCTAAGGCTCAAGGATGACGCTGGCAGTTGGCTTCTGGAGAAAAATGCTATTGTGGATAATATTGCCCAATTTTTCCATCAGCTTTTCTCTTCTTCTGGAGCAAATGATATGGACCCTGTCCTTTTCGCTGTTGAGAGCAAAATCACGGCAGAAATGAACCAGGCTCTTATGCTTCCTTTATCAAATGAGGAAATTATGTCAGCAGCATTCAGCCTTGGCAGCTCAAAGGCCTCAGGTCCAGATGGATTCTCTGGCATGTTTTATCATGCAACTTGGCCGGAGGTGGGTGACTCTATTTGTTCTATGGTGCGAGAGTTCTTTTCAGGTAATTCCTCTTTAGACCCCATTAATGAGACTAATATCGCTTTGATACCTAAGGTAGATAGACCTGAGCATGTTTCTCATTTTAGACCTATAGGCTTATGCAATTTTTCTTATAAAATTATATCTAAGCTTATGGCTAACCGCATGAAACCACTTCTGGATGGGTGTATTTCTATCAACCAAGGTGCTTTTGTCCCGGGTAGGTGTATTCAAGATAATATCATTATTGCTCATGAGGTATACCATTATCTTAGGAGGAAAAAGAGTGGGAACAAGTATGAATTTGCTCTTAAGATAGACGTGAGTAAGGCATATGATAGGGTTGAATGGGGTTTTCTTGAAAAAGTCTTGTTGAAATTTGGTTTCTACCCTAATTGGGTTGGCCTCATCATGAAATGTGTTAACTCTATTAAGTTTAATATCTGCTTGTCCGGAGAGAATGTCAATTCATTTATTCCAAGTAGGGGTCTTCGCCAAGGGGATCCTTTGTCTCCTTACCTCTTTATCCTTGTCGCTAAGGCTCTCTCTTGTATGATCAGCAAAGGCCAGCAGGCAAATTTACTTAGGGGTGTGAAACTCAGTCAAGGTTGTCCGGTGCTCACTCACAGTTTTTTTGCGGATGATGCCCTTCTTCACATGAACATAAACCAAGGGACTTGTAGGCATCTAGCTAAGATCTTACAGCAGTATTGTGTGGCCTCTGGGCAAGCTCTTAACTTGGATAAATCGAGTATTTTTTTTCTCTGCAAATACCCCCGATGAAGTTAAGGCTGAAGTTAGTGCTCTGCTAGGTATCCCCTATTCCAATGACCTCGGTAGGTATCTTGGGATCCCGAGCATTTGGGGTAAGACTAAGTGTCAAGCTATGGCCTATATTAGGGAGCGAGTTACTAGGAAGTTGCAAGGTTGGGGGAATTCCCTCCTCTCTTTTTCTGGGCGGGAGGTTATGATTAAAGCGGTGATTCAAGCTATTCTCATCTTCCCAATGAACTGTTTTAAATTTCCTGCTAAGACATGTAAAGAAATTCAGAGTCTCATTGCTAACTTTTGGTGGGAGGGCAAGGCATTTGGTAACCGAACACATTCGAAAGCTTGGGACTCGCTCACTATGGGAAAGAGTCAAGGAGGTATGGGGTTTAGGGATTTGACAATTATGAATGATGCTCTCTTGGCCAAGACGGCGTGGAGATTGATGATGAGACCTAATGATTTATGGGCCAAAGTTTTGAAAAGTGTCTATTTCCCTAAGGCTGAATTTGTCGATGTAGGGAAAGGGTATAGAGCTTCATGGTGCTGATCAAGTATTATTGCTGGGAGAGATTTCCTGAGGTCTAACCTTTGCTGGGATGTGGGGATAGGCAGGGATATTAGAATTTGGGGTGAAAAATGGGTGCCGGGGGTTCCTTTTCCTGAAAAGCCACAGAACAGCAACGACATTCTGGCTGCACAGGGTAAAGTAAGTGATCTCATTGTAAATGGTGTGTGGAATCTGACGCCTATTGATCAATTTATTTCTCTGGAGGTTAAGGAGGCCATTTATGGAATAACAATACCAGATAATAACCTAAAAGACAGATTAGTTTGGACTGGCGCACTGAATGGAGCCTACACAGTCAAGCTGGGCTATCATAATAAGAAAGAGTCTATGGATTCTGTTGCTGATAGAGCTGGGCCATCCACCGTCCTTCCTAGCTCGGTTTGGAAATCGGTGTGGAAAATTAAGATTATCCCTAGGGTCCAACAATTTATCTGGAGGCTTTTGAATAATGCCTTGGCTACTAATGAGGCCCTCTTCAGGAGGAGAAGATCGAGAGTGAAGATTTGTCCTATCTGTGAGACTCTAGAGGAGAGCATCGAGCACTTCTTCTTCCACTGCCCATGGACTCGCTACGTCTGGTTTGGAATTTGTTTGGGAGGTTGTTTTGATTATGGTAATATTAAAAATGTCAATGATTGGTGGCTTTGGTTGGTTAATTTTAAATTGCTCAGTCCCTGTAATCTCTCACTGATTTGTTGGGTATTATGGTACATCTAGAAGTAGAGAAATAATTGTGTATTTCAGCAGGTTGAACCCAATCCTCTTGCTGTGATGGAGTGTGCGAGAAAGAGTAATGCTGATTATTGGGGAAACCTGGATCTGTTAAATTCTGATACACATGCTCAGGGCGTTGCTGATATTCAGAATTCTTGCTGGTCGCTGCCCCTTGCTGGTTGTTTGAAAATAAATTCAGATGGAGCTTTTCAGTCTGCTCAAGAATCTGCTGGCATTAGTGTTGTCTGCCGGGACTGGTTTGGGGTTTTTCAATGGGGTTTTTTGAAGAAGATTAAGTCATTATCTGCATTTATGACCGAGGCTTTGGTTCTTAAAAAAGCCTTGCTGCTAGCTTTGGATTTAGGAGTAGATAAAGTTATTTTTGAGTCTGATTGTCTAGCCTTAATTTCCTGTGTTAATGCTAAATCTCCTGAATTAGTTGATTGGAAGTGTAGGAGTATTATCCATGATATCTTTTGCCTCTTATCTAACAGGGTTGGGTTCTCTTTTTCTTTTACCCCAAGACGGGGTAATAGAGTTGCTGATCTTCTTGCAGCAAATGCCTATAAGGAGGTGTACCCGGTAGGGTGGGTGTTTCAACCATCACCTTCTTTGTGTTCCTTGCTAACCTTGGATGCTCATGAGGCCAACTATGCCATGGATGCTCCCTCAATTTTGAGACCTGATCCGGAGGAGATTTAATTATATTTGTCTCTGGCTTTTGTCCCCTGTTGGGGTTCTTTGTATCTGTTGTTTTTTTCGTAATTTCCTGTATTGTCTGGTTTTATCTTCACATGTGTCGTACACTTGATACTGGTTTGGTTTTCGTATGGTAATGCAACGTGATAAAAAGAGTCCTAGGTTGAGGACGCCACATATGATATTATAATTGTTTCTTTTCTTTGCTCTGATCTGCTTTCAATTAACAACTCACACACTCACTCACTCTCGTTCTTGGTTGCGGCGCACAAACACTCTCCCCTACGCACAAACACTCTCGATCTTGCTCATTGCCTCCATCTCTCATCTCTATCGGATCTAACCCAGCACCTCAGGACTCTCGTCATCTCCCTCCATCGCGATCTCGCTCACTATCGTCGATTCGCTGTCTCTCTCAAAGTCTCAGCCAATCAGCCTCTCGCTTGCTGTAAATTTTCTTCCTATTGAATAGGTTTTGCTTCCTGTTGAATCTTGCTGTAAATTGAATATTTTTGGCTTCTTCGGCTTTCTCTATTTCTTACTACGCAACTCCCCAAAAAGGTTCAGGAGAATCAGTACTCTTTGATTTGAGGTCGGGTTCGTTTGGGTTTTCGTTTTAGCTTTAAATTATGGAAGATTGTTGTGATCTTGAAGTGGATATAAATGGACAAGAGACCTTCCTGGTGGACAAAGTAAGCATTTTGTTTCTCTCTATTTATCAGAATCTCTGTTTCAGTTTTTGGTTTCGCGTGGGTTTAGGATCTATAAGGTATAGTCAGAACCCAGGAATCTCATCTTCTTATTCTTCTGGTTGATGGTTTTCTGTTTGTGCTACTGCTGTAAAAGCCAGAAGTGATTATTGTTCAATGATTTTTCTTTTTGATTTTTTTTTTTGATACTGTTCGATGAGTTATCCATGCATTGTTTCTCTCTCTTTTTCTGGTTGATGGCTTGTTGCTGAGATTTCATTTTATCAGCCCAAGTGATGTCTAAATCGAGTAGTTTCAGCATAAGCTTAAAATTTCTTTTGCGTTATTATTATTACAAAAATGGTTATAAAACGTTGGACAACATTGAAACTGTTGTGCTTTTTCATCCATTAAACACTAGTATACGCATAACATATATATTTGATGGATGATAAAATGCAAAATACTCAAGACCCACTAATACAGCATCGCAAAATCAAAAACCATGTTTGCATGCTCTTTTCTTAATTAATTTCCAGCAGGGGCACATCGGCTCAGTGATGGTAAACAAGTGAAAACTTATGGAGAAATTTGAAAGAAGCTAATCATTCAACTTCAGCCTCTCTATTTAAGCAAAGACTAGATATAACCTTTATGCTTTTTTATTCACTTTCATGAGCAATACTTTCGAGACCTCATTAACATTACTAGTCTTTATTTATTTATTTTCATGTAATGTAAGTGTAAATAGACAACATGACATTGCATAAATAGCTTTTGATGCTATTTTAAATCGGTCAAAATTCATTTTTCTTGTTACTATTATCTTTTGATGCTTATCCACCCCGAAATTATAGTTTATTGATTGTATTAAAATTGAGGATGATCTATTTGTTGAATAATTAGAGAATACACGAACATTTAACTTGTTGCCTGTGTATAAATTGTAAATTAAATTGTCATGAGAGAAAAGTATGATAAGATTTTTAAACAGCTTGTAATTAATTGAATTGAGTAAACTCAAATTTCATGGCAATACCCAATTAGTAACCGATAATAGTTAAGTGAGCTTCCAAACTTCATTTTATTTCAAGCTTTTTGCTTATTTGATTAAGGGTCTCTTCCCTTTGAAAGCTTAAAGGGTAAAGAGTTATGACCTTTTTTAACAAGTACACTTTTCATAATTTAAACTTATATTCTCCTCTATACAAGTAAAGTTCATGCCAAAAATCTAAATTTAGGTATCCTTTGTCAATATATTTTCAGCATAGATTGAGTTAGTTTATTAGACTTCTGATGATTTTGCCTGTTTCTTTTGTCATAGAATTATTCCCTCTCATATGTCTGCTTGAATAATTCTAATGTTGTCTTTATTGTTGTTGTCTTTAGGTTGAATAGAGCTAATAAATTTCAAGCATCAGATTTTAACGTTGAGGTAATTATAGTTAAATATTGTTTTTCTGTTGATGTGCATTAAACTTTATAGTATGAATAATGATGCTTTGAAGTTTATAAATAGTTTATGACTCAGACAACTCAGACATATTTGTATATTTTGTATATTGATGAAATTATTGTATTTAATAGATGATATTTTCTAAATTGCCTTAGTTAGTAAGTTTTGTTGATTAAGCTGAGTAAGTTTTGTTAAATTAAGCTAAAATAGTTTGTTTATGAAATTTTGGATGTCTTACTGTTGAGGTGAAATGCTGCCGAATTTTTTTTTACAAGATTGAGAAAAAAACATGTCGTTCTTGACATTCTTATAAACTTGACTATTGTTGGAAATGTCTTAGGTGGTAATAAAATGGGTTATAGTTGGATGAATGCGTTGAGAACTAGTGAAAAATATGAGAATGGGGTGGAAGAATTTATTGAATTTGCAAGAAGGAATGTGGCTACAAAAAATGGGATGTATTATTGTCCATGTGTTAATTGCTTAAATGGGGTTCGATGGGAGTTGCTACTATAAGGGATCACCTAATTTGTGATGGAATAAACCTTCGATACACAACGTGGATATGGCATGGTGAGGATGTAACTACCAGTGTGTCCCACGAAAATGAAGTTGAGGTAGATGACGATGGAATGGAGAGAATGATTCATGATGTTGAGGTCGAATCTTTTGCACAATCGCATGAATATGATAGCGTGCGGATTGATGCAGAAACATCCTTGTTCCCTGGGTGTACTAAGTATATAGTGTTGACTGGGACCTTACATTTGGTCAACTTAAAGGCAACTTGTTGGTGGACCGATAGTAGTTTCATGTCACTGCTTGAATTGTTGTGTGATATGTTACCAGATGACAATGTGCTTCCAAATCGTATGTATGAGGCCAAGAAAATCTTGTCTACAATGGGCATGGAGTATAAAAAGATACACAGTTGCCCTAATGACTGCATATTGTACAGAAATGAGTATGAAGGCCTGAATAATTGTCCGAAGTGTAAAACTTCACGATACAAAGTGAAGAAAGGTGGTGGTTCTGGAGATCAGACAACAAAAAGTCAACCGTTGAAGGTATTGTGGTACCTTCCAATAATATTGCGGTTTAAGCATCTCTTTACTAGTGAAGCAACGGCGAAAAAGTTGAGATGACATTCTGATGAGAGAATATCCGATGGAAAATATCTTCGGCACCCGGCTGACTCTCTACAATGGAAGAAAATAGACGAAATGTTCCCTCAATTTGGCAGTGAGCCAAGAAACCTTCGTCTAGGGCTTTGTACGGATGGCTTCAATCCGTATCGAACTCTTAGCAGCACCCATAGTGCATGGCCGGTTCTCCTTGTAATATACAACTTACCTCCCTGACTATGTATGAAACGCAAGTATGTGATGCTCTCTATGATGATTTCTAGACCAAAATAGTCTGGGAACAATATCGATGTGTACTTGATGCCATTGGTTGGGGATTTGAAAAAATTGTGGGAGGAAGGCGTAGATGTGTTTGATACATATAAGAAGGAGTCCTTCAAGATGCGTGCAATGATTTTTACTGCGATAAATGACTTTCCCGCATACGGAAATTTGTCAGGATACAGTGTCAAGGGCCATAAAGCATGTCCAATATGTGAAGCAGACACAAACTTCCATCAACTAAAGCACGAAAAAAAAATGATCTACCTCGGTCACAGGAGGTTTCTTGATCGGTTCCACCCATATCGTAAGTTAAGAAAGCGTTTTAACGGCTTACCGGAGCATAGAACGGCTCCAAAGGCATTAATCAGAGAGGATGTTTATAGTCGGGTGAAACATATCAATGTCATATTGGGTAAGCAGCGAAAGATTGTGGGTGAGAAGAATATTTGGAAGAAGAGATCAATTTTCTTTGATCTTCCATATTGGCGTAGTCTTGATGTGAGACACAGTCTTGATGTGATGCATGTGGAGAAAAATGTTTGTGATAGCCTTGTCAGTACTCTTTTGCACATACCAAGAAAGACTAAGGATGGAATTAGTGCAAGACTAGACATGGTTGATATGGGAATAAGAGAACAGTTACATCCACAAATAAAAGAAGATGGTAAGAAGGTATACATGGAGCCAGCAGCTCATACACTGTCAAAAGCGGAGAAAAAAAGCTTTTGTGGGTGTTTATATCACATGAAGGTTCCACAAGGATATTCTTCTAATTTGAGAAGGTGTGTTTCAATGGACGATTTCAAGTTAGTGGGAATGAAGTCCCATGATTATCATATGTTGATGCAACAACTATTGTCGGTAGCTATTAGGGCCATTATGAAAGATGAAGTGCAAACCAATATAACGAAATTGTGTATTTTCTTTAATGCTATCTGTAACAAAGTCATTGACATTGAAAAGTTGGATGAATTGGAAAATAAGGGTTATATTATTTTGTCCCAACTAGAGATGTATTTTCCTCCTGCATTTTTTGATATAATGGTGCATCTGATAGTGCACTTGGTAAGGGAGGTAAGGCTTTACGGTTCAATTTACCTAAGGTGGATGTACCCTTTCAAGCGATACATGAAGATCTTAAAAGAGTATTCTAAATCCTTATCGACCGAAAGCCTCAATAGTTGAGAGATGTGTAGTTGAAGAGGCTATGGACTTTTGCAAATATTATCTATCAGGGGCGACAATACAATCTCAGCATGACGAGGGGATAAGCGAGGGAACCCGAGGAATCAAACTGAAGAATAAGCCTCGTGAAGAGGTGTTGCAAGCACACCTGTACATCTTGAATAATATGGAAGAAGTTCAACCATACATTGATGAACACAAAAAGAGTTTGAAGAATAAGAATCCAAGGAAGAATGACATGCAAATAGCTTATGGGCAAAAGAAGACGTTCATAAAGTGGTTCGAGGAGAAGGTATCGCACGAGACCAAAGTGTCGGATACAATCGAGTTGTTGGCCTAAGGGCCTTCTTTTCAGGTCATCACTTGGCGCGGTTATGAAATAAACAGGTATACCTTCTACACAAAAGAACAAGATGACAAAAGTTCTATGCAAAATAGTGGGATGATGGTTTATTAATGGCTTATTATGGAGTTATTGAAGAAATATGGGAGATGAGCTACAACAAGTTCAAAGTTGCTCTATTGAAATGTAAGTGGCTTAGCAATAATGCTGTTGTAATAGATCCTAAATTTGGATTTGTCTCCGTTTGGTCATCGAGATGAGCCATTCATTTTAGCAAGCCAGGTGAAGCAAGTGTTTTATGTTACAGACCCTGCAAATAAAAAAAATGTCCATTGTGCTTCAAAGTAAACAACAGAAGTATGATGAAAAATCCTTAAACCTTGAAGATACACCCCCTTTCACAACAAATCCCCCTACAACACGTGAAGTGGAATTGGTAGATGATGAAAAAGATGCTGCAAGAAAAGATCATTGTGAAGGAATATGAGAAACCATATAAAGTAAGATTTGAAGTTATGAAATAGTAATATGTTTTTTTTTGTGGTTTAACATTTTAGTTCATTTTATTAATATGTTTACTATTTAATAACCTATTTAACATTTATTTGTCCTTGATGAACAGGAACATGTCTAGCTCTAGCTCTGATGAGTCAGGAGGTGATAGACTTGACAAGCCCGTTGTAAGAAGGGGTAGAGGTTGCACATAGATGAGTGGGCTAGTGGCCCGTTGTGAAAATCAAAAAAAGAGGCTTCATTTGGATTTTGATGACCAATTGAATCCAATTGGCCCGGAGGAAGACAATTTCATCAGCTATGTAGGCTATATGGCTCGAAGCAAAATTAACATTCTAATTTCGTCTTGGAGGTTGGTTCCTAAGAAAAACAAAGAGTTGATTTGGGCACAAATATTGGTTCGTCACTTTCGATATATCTGCATTTGTATCATCTTTGCTTATTACTTGAAATCTAATTATCTTTCATTTTACCTTGCAGCAAACGTACGACGTCCCTAACAATACGGCAATGTACAAGAAATGGATGAGTTTGGTCCGTAAACGTTGGAAAGACTTCAAGAATAAGCTAACTAAAAAGTTTATTCGAGGGGAAAGGAGGAATGAGGATCCATGTCAGCTATATCCTTATATTTCTCCTGAGGACTGGAGGGCGTTCGTGGCGTCGCAGCAAAATCCACAATTTATTGTAAAATTTCTTTTATTTGTATCATTTCTTTTATTTGACAACTTAGGCTCGGTTTTATTTGTTTTTGTGTCACAGGAAATAAGTGAAGCCAATAAAAAGAGGCAAGCGGCAAATAAGTATCCACATTATCTCTCTCGTGGTGGGTATAGAAAGCTAGAACGAAGAATGATGGCAGAGCAGTTACAGAGAATGAAGGAAGCTGCCGAATCTGATCCTTCCACTATTGTCCAACCCCCTGCACTTCCTCCTCGTCACAAGAAATGGAAAGCTGCGAGGATGAGGGGCGACAAATATATAAATGCAGATGTTGTAGAGGTTGCCACGAAGATTGTAAGTAGTTAAATTAGACGTTTTAAATAGTCTCAGTTGTTTCATATTATAGGGTTTATTTGTTATTTATGAAACATCTTATGATATTGGATGCACTTGAGGAGCAGAGTTCCCAAGGTTCATTTACGTCAGGTCCACGGATGGACATTTTGTCAACGGTGATTAGGAAGCCGGATTACCTTGACAACATTCGAGGTGAGCCTAGCGGAGTTACTGCCACAAAATATTTTGGAGGCGTTCACGGTTCTATGACGAGGACAACCCTAGTCCTCAGCTTGTGGCCAAAATCAAGGCGGGACTATTTGATGAAATCATGGCACAAGTACAATCCGAAGTTCAAACTATGATAGATTTGAGGGACATTACTGTTCAAGCAACCCGTGAATCCCCGGCCTTCCCCAACAGTAAAGAGAGTTTTAACCCTTCGGATGTTGATCTCAACGAACCTTCTCACATTCCACAGGGAGAGGACAACCTTGCACTCTCTTTTTGGATGACCCACACCGGCATATTGTTGCCGATGCTCTTATTTACACGGATCACACCACCCACCATAATATTGAAATTCCAAAAGACCTACGCAGGGTGATGTGAATTGTGTTCGAGAGGGGGAAGCCAAAACACACATCCCGATTGAAGATGATGAGGTTCCTGATTTAGGCCAAGCCATAGGATCGTTCATCCTTTGGCCGAATCATCTTATTCAGATGGCGGCGGCGACACCTCTAATGGTAAGGAAATACATTACTTCAACTTGTTTTTCATTGGTAACTCACTCATAATATGTTTGTTTATGTCTTCATAGAATGTACAAGATGCGGGAAAATTTCCACACTTAGCATTATTGCGAGACATGTACAAGGACATCAGCTCTCTCTCCTTCAAGATGCAACCGAGCATTGCCGACACAGACAAGACATATGACTTTACAGTTGACAAAAAAGATATTCGAGAATTTATGCATATGGAGGATTTAGATTTAGTCATTCTTGAAGTTGCGATAATGTAAGTTTTTTTCCCCTTTAATTATTGCATTGATCTTTTGTTGTTTTCTATATTCAACAACGCTTCTCATTTTATTTCGATTATAGTGCCTACTATGACATATGCGTCCAGAACATCCGAACGGGTTTGTATGGATTCTTAAGTCCAATAAACACGACCACGACTCACAATACATTAGTCAAAAGGACGCTTTATGTTGGTGCTACAATTGCCGAGGAAGATGATCGCTATTATCTAGCCCCAATACTTGAAGGGTGTGTATTTTAATTTTTTCTATTTAAGATTTTTAAGAATAAATTCCTTTCTTATTTTAGTTAATCTTAAAATGTATATGTTGTAGTGATCATTGGACCCTGTGTGTTGCATGTCTTGACAAGAACGCATGTTATTGGTTTGATCCCTTACGTAGTGGCAAGCCAAACGAAGAAATCAAAACCATGTTTGCCAAGTAAGTAAATTTTCGTATAAATCATTGATTCTTCATTTATATGATTTGTTTTCATGTCTGTTAACTTCCATTTTAATGATAGTGCATTCAAGGTGGCTAGATCGATTTCTGGAAAAGCAGAGCAGGGTGGGCCGAAGTGGTTTTATCCGAGAGTAAGTAGTTTCAATTCAAGTTATTTCATTGACACAATGGTAGCTTTCAATATGCCTTTATTCGTTTTAACAATTTGCTTTTAATTTATAGTGCCCTCGACAGCTAGGGATCTCTGAGTGCGGATACTACATTATGTTTTTTATGTATACTATTGTTTCGAGCGGACATACTACAGGTTTTCAAAATGTACGTGATCGCTCTATGTTTCTCAAATGATAATATTTTTTGTTATACTTGAGTTAATTATTTCATTAACTTCATTGGTTTAACTTATACCTTGTTTTTGAATTTATAGCTTTTTGATAGTCTGGATCCGTGCTCGGAGGAAGAGATCGATACAGTTCGGGAAGCTTTGGCTGCAAATTTTATTCAACGCATATAGATATGTACATCCTTGTTCTGTATTGATGGAATTGAAACTTGGAGCTGAAAGTTGAATTTTTGGTCAGTTTAAGTAATTGTTTGTTGTTGAAGTTGTTGGTCACTTGCTGCTGAATTTTATGACTATACTTTGTTTTGTTGTTCCTGTTGTTGGCCACTTGTTGTTGTTGGTCACATATACATATCATGTACATCATGTTTTGTTGTTGTGGGATGCTCATTGTTATTACAGAGCTTGTTGGTATTTAAGAAAAGAGCTTGTTTCACTGCATATCTCATGATCCTAAATCTGATAACGGTCTTGTCTAACTCACTTATTATACGTACTGATTCAAACTTCTTGTCTGTAGTTATGAATGCTCATTTTTACTTTTTACAGGTTTGATATCTAAGCAGGAAAAGACTAGCAGAGAAGTGTCCGCGTATTAAAGGGCAGTTTGTATGCCAGTACATAACAACAATCATCCTGTTGCTGATGTTCATGGTGGTTCCTGAAGTTTGTCCTATTTCTTCTCTTTTAAGTTTCAGGAAGCTCCACATTCATTTCTGTGAAAGGCTAGCTGTAGAATCCGTGTGTCTGGTGGAAACTTATTTTCTTTAATCTTTATTTGTTTTGTTCGTGTAGCGTGAGGCAAGAGAGTAGGATGTTAACTTTACAATAGTTTCGCTGTTTTTAGTGGTTTTCATTTAGCTGGTGAGTCACTGATAGTTCTAGGTTTTGTAAGTATCAAGTGGGATTGCTAGAATTTGTTTAATCTTCTTGTTTTACCTAATTGTATATGTTTCCTTTTGATGAATACTCTGCTAATATATGCCCATGGGTTAGATTTCTGATCATGCACTATTCTAGTATTGTGAGCAAACGATTTCTTGCATTCAAATTGCTGTACATAACTGTTAATTGTGTAAAATTATTAGAACACAATTTACCTAATAGTACAAATAAATTTTATTTTTGAGTAGTGTTGATATTTTGCCACTTTTGAACCATTTGATTTGAAATCGGATTGCATCTCTTAAATACCATATATTGTCATCACAAGTTTTAGTTTAATCAATGCCCATGTAATAACGCGCAGGGGAAATTTTTTTTTAAAAAAAATTATAATATAAGGCATCCTAAATTTAAGTCTAGGACGCCCTATATACAATATAGGAGTTCTTATTTTGAATTAGGACACCCAAAATACCCCAAAATAGTCAAATATGCAGGTATAGGACGCCTTAAAAGCGTCCTATATTTAACATAGGACGCCTTATTCTTATTTTTTACAACTTCCCCTCTTCAAACGTTCATATCAAAAATGACGTTTATTGCCTCTAATTTAGGATGTTTTTTACGTTAATTTAAGACGTTTTTTGTAATAGTGTCGCAAGAAATTAGGAGCATACTAAATTGGGTTATGTGCAAACTTAGTTGTGAAAAATGGAATCTATAGGTTTTAGATCAGAAAATTAAAAAGATACAACAAATACATCAGGTGATGATAAGCCAAAGTTATAATAAGAGAAACCAGACATAAACAAACGTTAATTAACATGACTAAGGAAAACATATATATTGATGTTACCACTTTTACCACATCACAAGGAATAGTCTGATACAACAAATATGAAACACGTTCACAATTCTATAAAAACATTCTGACCAATAGCTTCAAATATATGGATGGACCCAGATTGCTAAAAACTGCTTCTCTTCATCTTTAATGATGATGATGATGATGATACCCATCAGATTGCTAAAAACTGCTTCTATTCATCTCAATGGTGATGAAGATGATGATAATAGTTGGCAGTAGCTAATTGAAGTGTTTCTAGGATTTAATCTGAACAGATTCTTCTGCTTGCTTGGTGGGAAGAGGAAGATGGCCTTTGTCCTGCAGGCTCTTAACGGTCTCGTATAGACACTGATCCACCGGCGTAAACTCTAACCCTAAATCCTTCAGCTTCTTGTTAGAAAATGTATAGGGTTTTGCTCTTGGATTTTTATCGTCCGAACATCTGTAATTAGTGCCATGTATATATATAGTTAAATATTCGACCGTGTCTAAGTGATATGTATTCCCAATTTTGAATAAATATTTATGTTCATGATCAGAGAATGTATCCAAATCCACCAAGTTTAATCAAGACGAAAAGCACAAGCATGATTAATGTTTCTTAGAAATAACGAAAACCTAATTGACCCCTTCAACGCAATTAGAGTCCAAATTAAAGTAATACTAATGAATTTGGACCCCCAAAAAAAAAAAGTAATACTAATGAAGAAGCACGCTGGCCCTTAAAATACTTCAAATAGACTAGTTTGACAAGGACGTTGGGTTAGATATGGACTAAGGAGCCACTGGCTCCATTCATTTTTGTCCTAAAATATAGTTCACAGGCTTTGTTTTGGTTTGAAATTTTAATCTTGGTTCTCTTCAAAAGTTGGTGCACCAACTTAATGGACCCCCTACTGCCACGTAACATCCATCTCCACATATTTTTTAAAAACGTTTTAAAATTTCAAAAGTCAAGACAAAAACAAAAACGTTAAGGAAAAAGTAAAAGTCATTTATGGTAGGCCTATCACTGTTACAACATAGGTTCTCTAACCTAATTAGTGACATGAAAGCCAGAGGATGATGGCTGGCTGGCTGGCAAGCTATATATCAAGTGGCGTGTCATTTTCCACCAACCCCCATATGGGATCGATGAAGATTTACTTCCTTTGAAATGAAAATTAAAAAAAATAATAATAATAAGTATTTCTAAGAGTTCCTAGTCAATAGGACCAAAAAACTGAGTTCTTCTAATGTTTCTCATAGTAGAAATAAGGAACACAAGATTAACGTTTGAGATATAAGTGAATAAAAAATGGACTTACTTGGTGGGAATTGGGTATTCAGGGAAGTGCTTGGCGAGGATTTCGACGAGTTCTCCGCGGTGGAGTGATCTCTCAGAACATAAATAACGGCCAGAAGCAGAGGGAGTCTCATAAACCAGAACATGAGCCAATGCCACATCCTTAACATGAACATAAGCCTGAGTGGCATTTGCATAGGTCTTAGCAGAGCCAGTGAGATACTTGAGGATGTGAATTGTGCTTGCATTTATGTTGGATTGAAGCAATGGTCCCAGCACTAAAACTGGGTTCACCACCACCAAATCCACCCCTCTTGCTTTTGCCTCATCCCATGCTGCTTCCTCTGCCACTGCCTTCCCATAGCAATACCAGTTCTGCAAAAAATCCATATCCCTCATTGTAAGTTTCTCACAAATTAACCACATACTTTATCTAATCTTAACACAAGTAAGGCTGAGGGGCAGCCTAGTGTACTGAGCATCGCACCAAATGGGGCCTTGGGATAGATGCACATAGCCTTATCCCACAAGCAAATAGGTTGTTTCTAAGATTTAAATCTGTGACTTTCAGGATTACATGGCAACAATCTTAACATTGCTTTGAGGCTTAGATCTACACAGCATTCACCAGATTGGGTAAGGCTTATACCAGATTGCTTCAGAGGAGGGGGTAGGTGGGAATAAGTATACCTTAGTGTTCTTGCAATATTCCAGATTGCTCCAGCAAGACTCATCAACAACCTCATCAATGTTCCTGTTGGGGTCCATATAGACGGCTCCAATTGATGACGTGAACACTACTCTTCTCACTTTTGCTTCTGCACCTGCTATGATCACATTCTTTGTTCCATTCACTGCCGGTTCCACCATCTCTTCCTGCCATAATTTTCAATATCTTTGTTACACCTCGCTTCATTCCCTCATTAAATGCCATAAGTAACTTGGCTGGTTCAATCATATATAATTCATTCAGAGCCACACCACAGATCTTATAGTGCTATTTGTTTTGGCAATGTATTATGTATGGAGGAGAATTCCTATCATAAAGATAGGAAACCATTAGTGGCGGGACCCACCAGACACGCCCAATTATGAATGGTCCTCACCTCACTGATGATACAATTTTTTAAGATTAAAAGGATACAATTTTTTAAGATTAAAGAGGCAGACACAAAATCCATGAAGATACATGTAGATGGGCAGCTCCCATGCCATTAGTATACAAAGTCTTTCGCAATAATTTTAATTTACAATGAGAGTTTCTTTTTCTTTTCTTTCTCATCCACCTTCTGGGTACCCAAACGGTGAAACCATGAGTGAGAGAAAATTGATATGAATTGAAAGGAGTAAAGGAGGTTTAGAGAGAGAAAGCTTACGGGGTTGTCTGTGACGGGAGAGGCCGTGTGAATGACGCCATCACAGCCATTAACAACAGATTTCACAGAATCAAGATCAAGAAGATCAACCTTATGAAGAGTTAGCCTCTCTTGTGCTCCTTCCAACTCTCTCAAGTGTGCGTTCTTAGAATCATCTGATATGATCACCAGATTTTTCAAAAATAAAATGAGTCTCGAATAAACAAAGTTCAACCTAAATTTTTCATTTCATTAAAAAATTCGGAAGGATCAAAATATATATATAAACACCTGGATTTCTGACGGTGCCTCTAACAGTGTAGCCTCTCTCTAGGAGAAGCTTGACAATCCAAGAGGCGATGAAGCCGCCGGCGCCTGTGACGCAGATGGTTTGGCCGGAACCTGATGAGGCGGCGGCGGCAGGCATGGTGGTTAGTGTTGAGATTATGTGTAAACAGAGACAAATCCGGAATCGAAAGGAAGGACGATTGGGAAAGAGGAAATGGTCTGAGCGGGGGTTGGTGAGGAGGAGAGGGAGAGAGAGAAGGAAGACGTCAGAGAGTGGAGAAGATGGTCTCACTTGACGATAGAAAGTGGAAACAAGGTATGGCCGTTTTATAACCCCCAAGGTACCCGCCAGAAATACCAACCTCGTTATTATTATTATTATTACTTCCGATTTCTTCCACGGTTTTAATTTATTATTATTATTACCATTACTCCCTCGGTCAGATTTAAGATTTTATACTACTTTCTTTTTATTTTTTATTATAAAATACCAACTAATAAGTGTATTTGATCATTTTTATAAGGTACTAGCATTAATTTTTTTTATGTATATGCCTATAATTAATAGAGCTGGTAGGTAAAAGTAATAATAATATAATATTAGAGTTTAGTGCAATTAATAGAGGTAATATTGAAAATTACTTAATTTTTAGAACAATTTTATTGACTTTAATTATTTTTATTGGTTTGTGAGAATTGTTAATTGGTGCCTTATAATAAAAACCAGAAAAAATGATAACTGAATTTCACTGTTTAAGAAAATAGTTAAAATTATTTAAAGCTGATAAATATGTAAAAAGTAACTATTTTTTTAACATGCCTTTGTAAATAAGGTAGAAATGAGGACAAATATGAATGAGGATGCAATATAGGTAAAAAAAAAAAAAAAAAAATAGAGAGAGAGAGAGAAAAGAATGATAAAATTATAAAACAATTAATTATGGCCAAAAATATTAAAAAGACATTGAATGTTTAGACAACTTGTAATGTCGGAGTGGGGTTATTGTAAAAGGGATGAATGGTCCGAGTCAAAAAAAACAAAAAAAAAAGGATGAATGGAATTTAAATAAAATCTAATTATTAAGAAAGAAAAAAAAAAGCAATGAAGGGAGCATTGTTCTACACTTCTACCTGTCTCCTCTCTCTAAACTTGTTTTCCTTTAAATCAAGTTCAAGTCTTTTTTTTAATCAATATATCAGTTTATTTAAGCATAATATAAATCTTGATGCAAGTAAAATTATTTGTGAGTGGTGAATAGTATACCCAATATAAAATATTTAAAAAATTTTATAATAAATTTTATAATCAATCGTGTTATTTGAATTTTTTTTTTTAAAAAAAAAAAATCATTCTATGTAGAAAGAAGAAAGGACCAAAAGAAAAACTAGCCATAAGTCTTTGATAAGAAAAGTAAATATAAATATTTTTTCAAATTTCATTTAATTTCATACAATCTTAAGTTAAACTTTTATATTAATGTGTTATTTACAAGTCAAATTTAATAATTTAATGTTTACATGAAATTTGGGGACCTATTTATTTACCTTTTTATCGCTATTTAATTGAGTCAGATTCATAAATTATTAGGGTCCAGAAAGCATTTTGCGCCTTCACAAAAAACACAAACTTCACACCGCATGTTTGTGTGTTGTTTAATTTCATATAGTTTGATTTTCATCGCAAATGGTCTACTCAAACAGAATTATTAGAATGAATATTGGGCAAGACGATGTATCTGCTTTTTGCAATCATCATATTGAAATTTCGAAACACCTTTTTTAATGGATTTTAACATAAAAGTTTTCAATGGTTCATCATGAGATGTGAGCATGTGTTTTTACAGCCTAATTAAGCAAAAGAAATGAGCATCTTCAAGTTAAGTTTGACTTTGTTTTATAAATGATGTTATCTTTTAAGTATAGCAATATCGAATGCAATAATAATATTGCTCTTTCAATTTTAAATTGAAAACCTAGTTTATAACGTTTTATATTTTGGATAAGAGGCAATATTTGTTTTAATCAACTCAAAAGATTAAGTGAAAGAACTTATTAGATGATAAAAAATAGGCATATCAAAGCTATAGGACTAAGATTCAATATTTTTTATGCCTTCCTATATTTTTTGGTGTATAAAAGGTGTATACATAAATAATATTATTAAGAATGACCATAAAAATTATACTTATTTTTAAGGACCAGAAATTAAAATAGAAAAATAAAATTGCTCCTTTGTTATATACAGATCTTCTTCTTCCTAGTATTTGACATTTCAGTAGTAAGGTTTTTCAAGTGAGGTTCTCACTGATATGGAGTAACTATCAAAGGAAATCAATTATTAAAGCATTATCCAAAAATGATCCAAACGTCATTCAAGTGTTTCTTTTATGCACATAATGCTTATTATTTTCTTCATATCAAGCGGAAACAATATATTGACCATGGGATACAATAACAAAAAATATGCCTAATGAAGATTAGAAAATAAATGAAAAAAAGATAAAGATCAACAAAAACAAGAATGTTACTCAGAAAAACTCTAGGAGGCGAAGAATTAGGAATCACATACTTAGATGCAAATCATCAACAAAGATGAAAATGTTAATGTAGATTTTCTTACAAAAAGGTCCTCTTTTTGTAATATAGTTTTAAAGATTATTTTAATGAAACCATTAGTCTTGTCAAAGGTGAAGTCATCTTGTTTTGTAAGAATAAGGTAATTTGAATTGGTATCTATTTGTTATTAATATCAATCACACCATATCCTTAGTTAAAAGAAAAATCACTTCACATTCAATTAGAGAGAATATAGAAAATCTGATTAAGGGCAATTTAGTCTTTTTATTTAAATAATTTAATTTATGGTCTTTCAAAAATATTACTATTTTTATAGTCCTTCTTAATAAATATTATTTATCCTAGGTATTTTATTATAATTTTCCATTTTCATTTGTTGCAAGTCATCTTCAACATATGTTTGGTTTGAGGGAGAGAGGGGGACTGATCTTTAGCTCAAAAGATTACTCTCTATCCCTCCCCTCCCATCCTCTCCCCTCAAATTAAAACCATCATTAAGGTTGAATGTGTATTTTCTTTTTTCTTTTTTTCTTTGTTTGCCTTTCCTAACCCAAAGTGTCTACAGGAATTACCAACCTCATTATAAAATCAAATATTACCTTTTCTCCGCCATTTTATTATTATTAAGGTCGAATGTGTATTTTTTTTTCCCCTTTCCTAACCCAAAGTGTCTACTAGAATCACCAACCTCATTATAAAATCAAATATTACCTTTTCTCCAACATTTTTTTATTATTGATTTATCATTATTGTTCTCTCCCTAGTCGTCTTGCCCTTTAAATCAAGCTCCAGTGTTTTCTTTTTGAGATAATTTCGTAGAAGGATCACTGTAGAAAATTAATTTCTATTAGGCCCCAAAGAAAAATGAAATTCAACTACAGTCTTGAGGGGCAGCAATGAAAATTAATTTGTGATGTAAAAAGATAAAAATAACCCTTTCAAAATCAAAGGAGAAATAACCTTATTTGTAAGTGACAAACATATCATAAATAGGTAGAACGGTCCTATGAACAAGTGAACTAATTTTTTTAAAAAAGAATATATTAGAACAAGATCAAGTCAAATTTTATTTGTAAGTAGTAAACATATCATGAACAAGTGGAATAGTCCTATGAACAAGTGGAATTCTACTTTTTCACCCAATATCATCAATTGTCCATAAAACTATTCCACTTGTTCATGATATTCACTACTTGCAAATGGAATTTGATTTGATTACGTTCCAATGAGTTTTTGTTAGAAAATTGATTTAACTTGTTCATAAAAACATTTCATTCCACTCATTCATAATGTGTTCATTACTTGCAAATTAGAATGTTTCTCATTTGATTTTTTTTTTCTAATTTACCTCTATTGATACTCCCTTAACAATAATGAAAAAGGAGAGAAATTGAGGAAATTAAAAAAGATAATTAGAGTGTTTTAAAAAATATATATCATATTAAACTTAACTAGCTTCCTTAAACTAATCAAATTAGGTAAATATATTTTATATTAAAGATAGGGGGGAGTATTTAAAAATTAAATTAAATTATTTACAAGTTAAACTTGTAAATATTAAATCTTTTGAAATCTTTTGGTACTAAATGAAATTTGTGGGATCTATTTATATTTAATTTTCTTATCCGAGACTTTTGGGTGATTTTTGCAACCCAAAAAAAAAAACCCCCTATTTATGCTATTCTATTGCTTAGTTTGTTTTTGAACTAACAGCACATTAATTGTAGTGAAATTTTTTGCAAACAAAAAATTAATTATTTATTAGACTGATTAAGTAATTATTAATTAATAAGGCATATAATTAACTGGGGCCAACAAACAAGTTGGACTAATTAATTGAGTGAAAGATTTTCCAAGCTATTTCTTTCTACGTTTCTTCTATATAAGTGCAAAACTGTTCTTCAAAGTCAAAACATGAGAGTTAAAAAATAAAGGAACAATTTCCATTTTAAAATATATAGAGCAGCTACCAAAAAAAGAAACATAGAAGGAAAAAAAAGATTATTTAGAGTTCACGTGATTAGTCTAATAGCCTATCTTTTATATCTTAAACTCAACAACGTAACACAATGACATATATATATATAGAGTACGTGTGAATTGTCTAATAGCCACTTTTTTTAATCTTAAACTCAACGACATAGTAATTTATTTAGAGTACACGTGAATTGTCTAATAGTACCCATTTCTCTATCTCGAGGTCTTCAACATAACACATCTAAATTTAACAATATAATCCTCTTGTTTTTATAATAAAACCCTTATCATGTCATTGAAACTAATTAGAGGTTATTAAGCCATCAAACTTTAAAAATCAGGATTTTTTTTTTGTTTTGAATTTATTCATATTTAATACCAGTAGTTACATCCAAGAAGTAATAAAAATTGTAATTAATGACATTTTAAACAGGGAAAATATTAGAATGTAATTAATTAATATCCACGTAGTTTCTTATAATTAGGATAATCTATTTTTTAAGAAGGTGGTTTATAAATTATAATAAGAACGAGCAGGGAAGTATATGCAGCAATATAATGTTTGTGTTGGAAAAAATACATTAGAAAATTTCTTATATTGAGAGTTTGTTTCCCTAACTTCTAGAATCCAAATAAATTTTGATACTTAAGGGCAAAGTGTAAAGAAAGAGATTCAGAAGTTTAAAACAACAAAGGGGAAAAAAACAGAGTTGATAAAAAAGAAACAAATTGAATCAATTTAAAACATTTCAATTTTGTGTATATCTCTTAAAATAATATGCATTTTTGAAACTACATAACATCAATTTCATGAGAAATTAGGGGAAACAAATAATGCTCAATTAAAAAAAATTAATCATGTATAATACTCCATGATGTCTTCAATATAAAATATATTTAGGAAGTTAATCTTTATTTTAAATATAAGATATATTTTTTCATATTTATTAATCTTTTTTCAATTTACCTTAATTGATACTTCTTCAATAATAATCATGGAGGAAAGGGAATCAAGGAATTAAGATAGTTTTAAAAAATATATGTGATATTATCTAATTTAACTAATCTAATCAAGTTAAATAAACATATCTTATGTTAAAGAGTGAAATGGGTCATATATAATTATTTATGACATTAATCCTTTCGGTGACACATTAAATTTCGTTGGCTAGAAGGGATAAACTAATTAGGATTCTCTTAATAAGTTTCCTACAAATAAGAGGGAATCCGAACTTCTACAAAGAGAAGTGAATATAAGGATGTCAAACTTACGAATTTAAATAAAATCATTTCGTAAACTCAATTTATAAACTAGTAAGAGTTTATTTTTACTTTTAAATTTATTAATTATGATTAAATAATTAAAACATAAAAATAACAAAAATTTGGTTTATTTTTTTAAATTCAAATAATTGAAATTTAATCCATCAACATTCATAATTTATCATATTTAATAAAAAAAATTATAAAGTTTATATTTAAAACTGTTGAACATGATCAAATCGAAGAAGTTAACACGAGTTTGAAGATAATTTAATACAGTTTTATACATTGGAAATATAAAAACGGTAACCTCAGTATATTAACTCGTGAGTTTAACTAAGTTTATAACGATAACGAGTTTATCAGTGATTTGACTCTATTTTATAAGTTTAAAACGTAAAAACATTAAAGTCAAATAATCAACTCGTGAGTTTGACAACAATTAATGAAAGTATTGCATTTTTTTCCATTTTTATAAAATAAAGTATGCCCTTTCTCGCTATTATTAAAGAAGAGATGACTTTTTATCAACAAAAGCAAAAATATGTTTTATAAAAGACACGCGATTAATAAATAATAAAATAAGTACGGGATATTTCTTTATGAAAACTGTTATTCAGATTATTTATTACCTAACCTCTTGACTATGGTAACACTATAATGTTGGTTTACGAAAAAGAAAATATTACTCGATAGTTAAAATTTAAAAGGCAATTCCCGTGTAGATAATTAACGAGAGATGAAAGTACATTCCTTTGGGCTTGATTAATAAGGAAGGAGATGATTTTTTTTTTTTTTTGGAGTAAAATATTCTAACTACTTTTTTATTTTATCTCAATTATATGAATTTTCTCTCTATTTAAAAATATATACTTAGTTTCAAATAGTTAACTCCTTAAAAATACTCCAAAACTATGTGTTTGAAATATGTTTTATTCACCAATTTACCCTATACCATATCAAATCCCTAATTTGTTTTTGAATGTTTGCGAAAAATAATATCATTTTATCCATTTAAAATATTACTTATATAATATCTTTATTTTGTATTATTCATGATATATGAGAACAAAAATATGTGTTTGAAACATGTTTTTATCCACTTTTAAAAACCAAAATATGTTTCAAGAAATGTGATAAAAATTAAAATTATAAATTTCTATAATATAATCAAAATTAATAAATTTTAAAACATACTATAATTTTGAAAATATATATTGATTTTTTTATAATTATTTTATTGACAAATATAAGTGCTTAAATAATTCTTATATTAAGTAGGGGTATTTTGACTAAAAAAAAAAAGTTTGAGAGTCACACTTAACCGTTACTAATGGTTGGATAGATGAAAAATGAATCTTAAAATACAAAAGAGACTTAGGTAACATATACATTAATTATAAGGAAGATTTATATTAGATTTCAAAATAAAAGGAAAATCCGTATAATTAAGTCAAAACATATGGGTGATCATAATATTTTACTTGTTCCATTTTTTTATGAAAGCAATGCATGAGTAATTATACATTCTATGTCAATGAGACATCAAATACTCTAGGGGGAAAACACAAAATTAGAATTCTACTAATCTCAATTCAAGACCTCAAAATTAAATGACAATCCCTATGAACCAACCTAGAGTTGGTCTAATATTGTAAAACCCCAATAGATACTTCTAGTTATTGAGTTTAAATTTCAAATGAGATATTTGTATTGAGAATGATAATAGTAGCCACGAACCCCAAACCCCAAACCGGGATCTAGATGAGAACATCAAGAAATGATGGTCCCTATAAAGTCTATAAGGAATGGTTTGGGATTAAATTTTGTAATTATATTACCTTAATGCTTTAGTTGTCTCTGTATTAATTGTTGTTATATCATTTCATAAGTTAAAATTGTTATTTATTAAATTATTGTTGTCATTTTTCTTTACCAATATTTAAATTAAGGGCATTTAGGTGATTTTACTATAAAAGTTTAATTTCAAACTAGTTCTCTAGTCATTTTTTGGGGTTGAGGTAGGATTTGCATGTTTTGGTACTATTTTTATATCTTTTGAATATTTTAATTCACGAGGAATTGATGAAGATATAAAATTGATGAAAATGAATACTTATTTGAGAAAGTCGGTGAAAAGCATTTCCAAAATTCTATTGCCTAAAAAAGTTGAATTTGAACAGAGATACTTTTTAGAAATGAAATCTAGAAGAATACTTTAAAGGAAGCTTCATAGGTTTTTTAAAGAAGGACTTTGAATATAACTTGGATAGAGTAGTGTGATAGTTGGAATTAAATTGTCAATGACTTTATAACCTCGTGCTACACGAAATACCCTTTATAAATAAAAGGTTGCGGGTTTAAAAGGGTGTTTTGGAGTTTTTAAAACTTAGATTTTAGAAAAAGTTTGACAATTTTTTTTTTTTTTTTTTGCCAAAAGCTATTATGAATTTAAAATCTAAGTTTTCTAAAATCCAACTTTTTCTTTAATTTTCAATCTTTTTTTTTTGTAGAAATAGGGTCCACTATCATTGTAAAAACCCAAAATACCCTCATTTAGTCCTATACTCAATTTTCAAAAGCTAATGTTCTTTTTGGTAAATTTTATCCTTAAAAAGTTATTCTGATAATAATATATAAACGCTATTATTTTTTTTTCAAAATCTATTCTGTAAAAGCTATTCTTTAAATTTATTTTTCAAAAGTTATTTTTAACTCGGAAACTCCTAAATCTATTCTCCAAAATCAACATCCAAACGGACTCTTACTCTTACTTTTAAGATCAAGTTGTTGGTGCCTAACACTTTAATTTAAAAGAAGAAGAAGAAATTGAATTGAAATAAATAAATAAAAAAGGGGAAGAACTTTAAATTTCCAAACAGGGATTCTTATCCACAAATTGACTTGTTGTATTTAAGGAAGTAATTTTAAATGAAAAGGGGGGGGGGTTAGAGTGGGATAGTTGAAATTACAATTAAATAAATAAATAAATAATGGAAATTATAGGAGGGGTGGGTGACATAGAAGTGGGAGAGGAAATGGCGCATGGAACCAGTCACAAAGTGGCAGGCGACTTCTTTGTGGGGAGAGTTGGTGATTCCCATTCCCATTAATATTTGTCTTCTTCTTCCTTTCTCATTCACCAACCCTATTCCACCAACTCTCTTTTTAAAAAAAAAAAAAAAAATTATTTCTTTTCTTTTAATACTTTTCCTTAATTTAAGCAATCCAACAATTTCTTTTTTTTTTTTTTTAAAAAAAAGAAACTTTATTAACAGCCTCGTGTACCCCGTAGGGTCTATAATAACACCTCTTCTGAAATATTTTCATTATCAATATCATAAGGCCTTCTTATTGAATTTAGCGAGTCATTTATAATGCGTTCTTTTAAAAATTGCTCTCATTCGATTTAGTGTATATTTGGATTTAACTTTTAGAATTTACCAAATAAGTTGTGAGAAATAATATGTTTTAATTTACGGAAAATAACTTTTAAAACCTATGTTTCAGGTTTTCCAGACATACTTTTTAAACTTTCAATTCATTAGGAAATGACTTCCTACTCTTCGTAAATGTTAAAATTAGTTAATGGTTTTAACATTTAAATTGCATGTTAAAAACGTTATTCAAGATCTACTTAAACGATCAAAACTCATCCCACTAAAATAGTCGCATATTAAAATTTTTTTTAATATGCAATTTGATTAAAAAAAAGTAGTAACTGCTTAGAATGTAAAATAAATCATACTCCTTCCAATCTTAAATATAAATATAGAGTACAATTAATTATATCATTCAACGTAAGAAAAACAATTGTCACATGAGATTTAATGTTTGCCCTACCATAGTCGCAACTATTGTCATAGTCAACAAGGTTGAAACTTTCAGGAAAAAACTTCAAATTGGGAGGGCTTTGTCAACTTTTCTAAGGGAGGGCTTTAAGAATATTAATTTAAGGAAACTAATTAAAATGCTTTAAATTATTTTTATTTTTATTTTTTTCTTTAAATTAATTAGTTTGACTAATAAACTAATATAAAATCTAAAAATATATAACATATGAAATGATTATATAACTTATTTAGCTTTCTTAATCCTTCCAAAAAAAAGTCAACTATGTCTTATAATTAAGACTGGAGGTAGTAATTTTTTTTAACTCCCATTTGGTCACCTGAGGTTTGCTCAATTTTCTTTTTTCTTTTTGGGGGTATATGGGTAGGGTTTAAAATTTCAAACATTATGGCAAATCTATCTATAAAGTATTTTGCTTTGGGCACTCGACATCAAAATATTTTTTTGGTACAAAAGTATACATAAACTTTTTTAAATAGTGTGAAAATTTCACGGGCATTAAGTAAATTAATGTCGATCATATAGCAAATATGTCAATAAAAAATGATTCAAAAATACACATCAATTTTTTAAAATAATGTAAAAATATCAGGATCGTTAACTTAAATCAATGTTCACCGTTTAATCAACTTGTAACTTTATATACAGACTCTGAATTATGCAAAGAGTTAGGGATAGAGCTTTAAGGCGTGTTTGATTTAAGGAGAGGTGAAAGAAATTTTTTATCTTATATTGACCAGATTGTTCATGAAAACTTTTCAATATTTCAAACATACATTTTCAACAAAAATAAATATTTTTCTCATTAATAACACTTTGATAAACATCCTCTCTCTGCTCCCCTCATTTTCCATTCCCTCCCCTACAAACGGATCCAGTTTCTCTCATAAACAATTCTCATCGTCTCTCATCATCTTTCAATCTTGACCGTTCTTAGCCATGTCTTCCCTGGCTCTTGCTCCTCAATCTCCCCCCCCCCCTCAATGGTGGAGATTAGCTGATGAAGGATGGAGAGAAAATAGGATAGGGAGAGAATCTCCTCCCCCTACAAACCAAACACTGTTAAACTCAAACTTTAGAAAAGGCAATGAGATTGGTGCAAGTTAGGTGTCCACTGTCAAAAAATGGAGAAAGAAGAGATCACTGAACCTACTTTTGTTTGAAGTTTATTGCGATCTCAGATCAGAAGTCTGAATTTTCAATCCTCATTTACCTATATCTCTCTCAGTTGGTAAAAAATGGATTGCAGAATCTGAAATAGTCAACCATTTGTGCTCCAATATGAACCTACTTACTTGGTTCTTTTCTCCGTATCTTGACCCGGACCACGTCAAGCCTCTCGACAACCCCCTCCCGCCAAATTCCTGTTCCTCTTCCTGCCTCCCACTACAGCACTCCTCTTTTCTTATATATTCTCTCTTATCCTTATTATAAGGCACTAACCATTATTTCTCACAAACCAAGAAATGGAAGTTAAGTCATTAAATTGGTTCATAAATAATAAATATTTTCAACTTTACCCCTACTTTAATAATGTGAATTTAAAGAGTTAGTTAAAAATGAGGGTATAATTAGAAAATAGTAATAAATGAGTTGGTTAAAGGTAGTTGGTGCCTTATAATAAGGATCAAAATATTTTGGTAGTTAGTGCCTTATAATAAGGACCAAAGGGAGTAGTATATTTCACAAATTCTGATTCAACTTATATCAAAAAAAAATTCAGATTCAATGCATAGAGGGCTTGTTTGGGATGCTGGTGGACAAAATGACTTATGAAAAAATGCAATTTGGTAAAAGTCAGATTGTAAAATGTGATTTATATTTGGATTGATGATTACATAAATAGCTTTTGGATATAAGTCAGATTGTGAAACTTGTTTGGAATGGCTTATAGATGAGTGACTTTTGAGATAATTATAAAATAAAATTACCAAAAATTTGAAAAATGCTTAATTACAAAATTTGCACAGTATTTTATATAAATTACAAAATTTTTATATAAGTTTGCATAATTAAGCCAGAAAAGTTAGCTTATATTTGCTTCAACTTATAGACACTTAAACATTTATAAGCTCGATTACAATTTTTTTCCTCCAAACATGAAAAAATCATAAATCCGATTCAAATAGTAAATAAGCCTGATTAAGCCTTTTATAAGCTGTACCAAACAAGCTAACTTAGAGTATTTGTATTTTTATGGAATAATACTAAGTTGACTTTTTTTTTTTGGAGAGATTAAGGAAACTAATTAAATTATTTTAGAATATTTGTATTTTTATTTTTTTCTCCAAACTAATTAATTTCACTAATAAACTAATATATAATATAAAGATATACGACATATGGTATGGTTAAACAATTTATTTAGCTTATTTAATTTCTAAAAAAAAAGTCAACCTAATCTTATAATTAGGATAGAAAGTAGTACTATTTTAGTACAACACTTTTTATTTGCCATCCCTTTGTTTTCGTTCTGGCGTTCTGCCCCTGAAATGTGTTATATTATTCAGAAGCAAAAGTGCAAGAGACAAATCAGTATCAACAGTTTTGTTGGCTTTCTAAGGGAGAAGGATAAAGGAAAGAACTCAGAAAATGCCTTCAAAATTTTAAATTAATTATTTCCTATTAAAATAATTTGTGAATTGTTAATCAAATATAGTTAATACCAAAAATATTATAAGAAAAAAAATATTGATTTAGGATTTCGGTATTGAAAAAAATATTTTTTTCTCAAATTCTTGTAGAAAGTGTAAAAAGAATCCGCGTTCGGTCATTTCAATGTGAGATATGCACAATAATCTTTACAATAAAGTATATATCAACACGTGCCTGAAAATCCATTGAGATTCCTAGGAATAAAATTGTTAAAATTAAAAGACGTGATCATAGGAAAGATCATATTGCAATTGCATGCACTGTGTTTTTTTTTTGTTTTTTGGTCAGATTTAATTTGTGCTTGCGATATTAAAAAAAATAAAATAAAATAAAATTTACCATGGAGTTAAAGAAAAGTTGCAGTTAATGAGATTTTAAATCTGACAAAAAAGCAAAAAAACTCAGTGCATGCAATTGCAATATGGATATCAAAAAATAAAATAAAATAAAATAAAATTTACCATGGAGTTAAAGAAAAGTTGCAGTTAATGAGATTTTAAATAGGAGTTATCTTTTTTTAAAAAAAATGTGATCAATATTACTTGGTTACTTTTTGAACTAATAAAGATTATATATTTTCTTTCTGGAATGCATCTTATAGTAAGCACGGCCCGATCAATAAATAAAATTCACACCTATTTATTCGCTTGATTGATATTATTCCCGCTCGTTCGATTGATAACAAGTTTTTTTTTTTTTGGAAATAGTTTTATGTTTCATAATATAAGATGTTTTATAAAAAATAATAATTTTACGATTCGTAATTTCTTACAAAATAATTTTTGTTCCAAAATTACCCTTAATTAATACTCTTTTTATCTCAAAATTAAACTTGCTGTTGATCAATTCCCAGATTACTATATGAACGATGCATCCAATGAACCGGCCCTGTTTGTTGGCTGTTTCATTTATTTGTTGGTAAATTTTTTTAAAAAAAATTAAATAAGTTACTTAATCATATCATATATTATGTATTATTAGATTATTTATAGTTTATAAGTTAAACAAATTAGTTTGGAGAGAAAAAAAAAACTTTTAAAATAATTTAATTAACTTAAAAAAATGAATCTTAATAAATCTAATGATGAAATTCAGGGTTGATGCTTCCGTGTGTAGACAGACACGTATGGTGTTGAATAAATTGTATTAAAAGGTAAGAGAAAATATGTTTAATTATAGTGAAAATCACTCCAGCTAAACCATTCTTGAAATAAATTAAATTCAAAGGATTTGAGATCTAGAAATTAGTTAGCCGAGACTTACAAGTGCATGATGGGGAACACCACACAAGAAGGAAGCTAACGGTGACGGAGGCGTATGTGGTGGCTGCCGGCCTGATGCGGACGGCTGAAGGAAATGCGTGATAATATGTGGGATCAGTTTCACTGTTTATCTTTTAAGAGGAGCTTGCAATAAATTTTTTTTTTTGGGGGGGGGGGGAGGGGTCCAAATGCAATGGTAGATTTAGAAAATTTATAAAAGGTTGGTGTTGGGATTCGGGAGTTCACCCCCCGAATTTTTTTTTTTTTTAGGAAAAGTTTTAAATGCATTAAAAAATAAAAGAAGATGAAAGACGAGCACTCAATAAGTTCAAGTATATATATTTCAATAACAAAAGTATATTACAATAAAAATAATTACAATGTCATCTTTCTAGACCTTATTTTGGATAGTATTATTAATGCTATCAAATACATCTGGCTAAATATATACTCATGAACTAAAAAAAATATTTGCGGGGGTCAAATGTATTAGATAAAATACATTTTTACATTATATTAAATTTAAAAAAAATCTAAAAAAAAATTTGGAACACCAAAAATCTTGCGGGGGCCATGCCCCCAGTCCCTTCTATGTTCCGTCTCTGCTCATCTCTGGACGGTTAAGATTTAAGATTTTTAATTGGTGATTTTTAAATAAAAAAATATTTTTCAAAAAATGTT
This sequence comes from Acacia confusa, assembly GCA_037074495.1. Classification (NCBI taxonomy): domain Eukaryota; kingdom Viridiplantae; phylum Streptophyta; class Magnoliopsida; order Fabales; family Fabaceae; genus Acacia; species Acacia confusa. Next base: position 27,349,850 of record CM073510.1, read on the forward strand.
AATTAAAAAGATTATCTTTATTTTATATTTTCAATTCATTAAAATAACTTGTTTAAAACTGGCAAAAAAATTTTTTTAAAAAAAAATTTGGATCTTCTAAATCTCATCTGGATGGTATACATGATATGAGATCTCCTTACCTACCCAAAGGATGGGCAAGAAAATGGTTCCGACAATACATTGAGCAACAATGAAGATTCCTTTGCAATGGATTTTGGATTCTATATATCTCTTGCAAGTTGCTACCTCCTCTTGGTCTTGATATGCTTATAAATATAATATCTCAATTCATTTTATTTATTATTTTCTCTCGAACTTACTTAACTATATATATATAATGTGTTATACATCAATAATTTAGGGAAATTATGTCACATTTATTATAATTAATTAATTAATTTGATTTTCTTAAACTCCTCAAATTAATTGAGTTACTCTTATATGTATTAAAGATCAAAGAGAGTATTTTATCATTGATCCTTGTTGGTGGATTTGGTGTCAATTCAAGTTGATTGGGGGTGTAAAACTTGAACATAGATAATCATATAGTTATATTTATAAGTCAATTTCAACATTTTTCACTGATCGTGAGAAAAATCTTAAATTGTGTTATCTCTATATTAAAATTTAACAACTTTATTCAATTATCCCTATTTAATATATACACTTTCCCCCCAAAAAAAAATGATAGTCTATATAACAATAAAAGAAAAGTAAAATTATACATTCCTATGAAATTTAATTACATAAGTTATAAATAAAATAAAAAATCACAAACACGCACACCATGCTTTATAAATAGGACCACATAAGTATTTAAGGTTATTAAAGTTTTTTTAAACACTTTTTTTTTTTCAGATTGTTAGACTTAATGTCTAAAGAATTTAATTTAAAAAGTGGGCGAACATGTTAAACGGGATAAAGATGTTCATTAATTTAAGTAATGAAGACAATGCAACGCTTGAAATTAAAGATGAAGGAAAAGAGAACTGTAAATCAAATGCTGAATGAAAACTGAGTGTCTCTTTTAAGTTGGCGTTCAAAAAACATATTTACGTAAGTGACGATAAAATCGACTTTTTAAGTTGAACATGATGAAGTTGGTATGATGCCTCTCTGAAACCTAACATTAAGATCTCTTTCATGTCAAGCGATGGTTGCATGCATCTCCAATCTTTCAGGAAACTAATTTATACAATATATTATTTAGTTTAAATAAATTAATTCGTGCCATCTCCGAATGGATCCAATTTTTTTTTTTAATTATTATTCCAAATTCAAGGAATGCATTTGAAGTTAAAGATTTGATGCCTCATGAAATGCACAAGGAATCACTATAGAAAGTTCCGAAGGAAAAGACGAAAGCTGAAAAACGAAGCAATAATATGTTTTTGCTGTTTGCCTGTCTGTGCGTGCAGACAAATAGTTTAGAGAAAAAAAATATATATATAAGTATTTAAAAATAATTTAATTTATTTCCTTAATATCTCTAAAAAATTTTAATTTATACCATATTTAAGATGGGAGGAGTAACTTTGTTCATTATCAGAAATTTTGGCTTTTAAGAATTTGAGGGAAATGATGTTGACATCTTTTATACCCGTTTGGTACGCTGGAATTTGGAGTGATGGAAATGGAATTAAAATCTATGTTTAATGTGTGTTTGGTTTGCATGAATTGGCTTCCATATAAAAATGAATTCAATCAAAAAAGGCTAAATTTTATTTTTTTACCCATACCCATGGAAATGAGATAGATTAAATGCAGTGGTAGACCCAAGATTTTAGTTTTATGGGTGCACAATTAGTGGGCTCCTCCCCCCCCCCCCAAAAAAAAGATTGTAAGGAAAGTTCTAAACGCATTAAAAAAATAAAATAATATAAATAATAAAAGAAAAGAAAAAAAAACTGCAACTTAATATCGAAAAATAATAATTAAGAGTAAACTAACCTTTACATTAGAACGATTACAAAAACATTCTTCGATTCTTCATTCCTTAAAAATATTGCATTATATCTTCATTTAATCTAACATTCAAAGTTTTAAGGAATTCCCAAAAAAACAAAAAAAACATTTGTGGAATATCATTCTTATTTTAATTGAGGGATTAAAATAGCTATTAGGCTTTGGGAAGGACAATCCATAGTCTTCCACAAGTACATAGGTGACACGTTCACAAGTATGGGAAGATGGAAGAAGAAATCTTGTCTATATGATCAAATTGAGGCATTAAATTAATATTTTCAGAGGAGGTGGATTTAATATTTTTATTAAATTGAGTTTACTAGACAAAAAAATCGGGTTATATGTAGCTTCGTTTCATGTCTGCACTTGGAAGCCCACTTAATCTAAAATTGAAACTAGCTACATATAACCTGCAATTTTTAGTCAAACGGTTATATGTAGCCCAATTGCTACATATTTTTCTGCACTTTTTTTTTGGATATAAAAATTTTAAAAAAGGGGTTGAGCTCACCCACAATTCAAGGGCAGGGCGAAATCTCCCTTCCTCTTAAATGATACCAATGTAGGGCAGGTTGCACTTGTAGGCCTAATTGAAACAACACTGTTTAATCTAAAAAATGGGGTTTGACTAAAAAAAAGAAAAGGAAAGGCCCAAAATTTATGTTTACACTAGCAGGTTCTTACCCTAGTGTGGGTCGGCCAGTGATTCAATGGAGGCCATTTTTGCAGACAAAAATGTCCACAAACATGAAACTTATTGATGCTTTTACCCATTACTCAATAGATTGGCAATGAGGCAATTAATGGTGAGGGCGATCGATACGGCGACTTTGGCTCATCCTTTTCACAAATCTAAGGAAAGCTGAGGAAATATTAAATTTTAGTCTCTCTAATAGGGATTAAGAATTTAAGGTGGTCGTCGTCCAATAGTTCTATCACTTCACCGCATGGCCCAGATTTAGTTAAACATTGTCACTTCAACAACTCCTCGTTACTTTCAGACTCTATTTGTCTCCATTGAGTTATTGATAGAAGCTGCTTTTTCAACTTAGTTTTGATTTATGAGGTAGGTGTAAACAATTTATCTCAACTTACGTAAACGTACTTTTCTAACGCCAATTCAAACATGCACGAATCATCATTGGCTCTTTAATGTGGCTTTGCTGGTTGACATCTTTGGCGCTGAGGACTTGAACAAAGATGGTGAACATTGATTCAGACCAGATTTGAAGTGCTTAAATGGAAGAAGCCTTTCACCGACTTGTTTTTAGAGCTTCAGTGGTGGTGGAGATGGCAGATTATGGATCCTTGATTCTTCATATTGTAAAAAAAGGGGTGAAGGGCACTCGGGTCTTTTAAATAAAATAATACACATTTTAATTGAAAATAACTTTCAATTTCATAACATACCAAACACACTTCTAAACCTTATTTCTATATCCATTATTTCTATATTCATTTTAGTATCCATTTCCATTTCCATTTCCATTAAATTTAATTTACTAACTTTAGAGCTACCCAGATAACATGATCATGAAATGAAGCATAAATTAATTATATAGAAGCTTCTCATGTCAAAATTCAAACGATCAAATAAGTTGGGTTGTGATCTTGCAAGAGCACAATGATTAAATTAAAAAGGGTAAAGGTATAAAAATGTACATATGCTTTAGTTTCAGGAGCGTCCAACACCATATGTTTTTTTTAGAAGCAAAAATAACTATATGATTATAAAATACGTGCATTCCCGTTAAATGAAATGGTTGACTGTTAAATAAATTCATTTTGACTGTTAAAAGCTGAGTTTGCAGACTGAAAAAGCATAGGATGTACTCATATTCCAATCAAATACGTATGGAGTTGCAATACCCTTTCTCTTCCTCTTTGTGCTACCACTTTACCCTCACTCATTGTCCTCCACGGTCGCCCTCCTCTTCCACCCGTGCACCTCCTTTTTTATTCTCTTCTTCCTCTTCCCTATAATCACTCACTTGGTTCAAGTTTTCATCAAGAGTGAAGCCATTCTCAACTTAGCCAAGCAGTCACAGTCCCATTTGCTTTAGTTCTGTATTGTTCTCTGTTTTAGGGGCTAAAAACAGAGGAAACTTCAGCTGCTTCGAAAAATCCCAAAATAGTCACATGAACCTTTAGAGAATAATAGAAGTTGCTTAGATGGTATATACATTGATATTGTGTGGGAATAGGATGATTAGAACAATAAAAACCGAGATTAGGGGTGGGGTTGGCTCTCTGGATCTTTTTGTTGGCATCTGTTCACTGTTCTTGTGCGCGTGTGCGTGTGTGTGTAAGCCTAAATATCTTGGAAAACAAAACTTACTATTAGATATATATTTCAGTTAACGATACCGGACATGTAGTGTGCATGCCTTACGTCGGTAAAATACGCTGCTGAGTACATCAGAGAAGGCGGGGCTGCCACTGCTGGAACTCCATTGCAATAGGCTGCCGGCTTTTCTTGTGCTGTGACTCGTTTACCACCATCTTGCACCGATATATTCGTTCCTGCATTATTAATATCAGACCTTGTTTTTTATGTAACTTGAACGACAATGGAGAAATCCACAGCTATAACTTCAACATTATGATAATAATAAGTATAGATTGAAGAGTAGACCTTGAGGAGATGAAGGGCATCCTAGAGAAGCAATATTGCAATTTGCTCTCCTTCCATATATCATAGGTTTGGGATCAGCACAGGCTTTTCTTGCTGAGTCTGGATCACGAAAAGTTACCTGCTCATTGGACGATAAATACAATACGAACAGTTAAAAGCTAATAGAGAATTAATGGTATTTAAGCAAAAGAAAATAAGATGAGTAAAAAGGCATACGAATCCATAGCCTTTAGACTTTCCATTGTGCTTATCGATAACGAGCTTCAAGAATGTGTCCGAACTGCTCGAAATATCTACGCATTTCTTTAGCGGGCGTCTCCTAAGCTAGTCCTCCCACGAACACTTTGGTGAATGTGGTGTCGCCGAAATGGGACCGGTGATGACGAGCCATCCACACATCTATCGGTACGTACGTGTAGGATAGTTGCCTTCTTTCTTTGCTTAATCACAATTTATATAAGAAGCAGATAGAAAATTTCTTCTGAATATTTGTTTGTATACTAGGAGTCTGGTCCTCTCCATAGAAGTCATACATGTTCAATATTTACTTTGGACAGGTGAATTATTCTGAGACTAAGGCTTTCTGGTTTGTTTGAGTTTCTATTTTTGTAGTTGTTCTGGTGTAGAACACAAGGGTGATTGGACTTGGCCTGAGATAAAATCCCAGGGGCCTACATGCCATAGATTGGGATCAAAGTCCACGTAGTTCGAAGGTAAACAGTAGGCTTATTATAGCCAGAGGGAGTGGGGGTATGTGCTCAGTGTGAATTGAAAAACTAGGGTTAGAGCGTGTGTACCTTGCTAGGGTTTGTACCCTATTTATAGACTTACTTGGGGCCCTCTCTTGATGGGCTTTGTTATCTTATTATTTAAAAGATATTAAGATATCCTTTTTAAATAATATATCCTTATCTTGTGGGCAGTTGCAATCGTGATAGATATTCTGATAAACCGCTCCTTAATTCAAGGGGGTGGTTAGGATTATAACTGGATCCATTTGATTGGGCTCTTTAATCATTGGGCTAGGCCCATTTGTAATATTTCCGTAACAGTTGCCCCCCAGCCCGGTAGTTTAGAGCTCTGAGCTGCCGGGATGACTAAACAGGATCCGTATTTGCTTGTTGATCCGAGAAGTCTTTATCTTGAAGCTTTGATTTTAGGCCGAGATCTTCCCATGCTATTTCAAATTTCCCTATTTTGTTAGGATCGCACAATTCTGAGTTTGAGTTACTATGTCTGTTCAAGTTTTTACCCTAATTTTTGGATCTTTATCCCGGTCTTCTTAGGTTAGGACTATTGCCCCCTATTTGAAATTTCATGGGAGGTCGGCATTGGTTCTGGTGGTCAGGAACCGACTTTTGTATTCGTTCGTCTGAATGTTATAGTTGGGCTTCCTCTTTAGCTTGTCTGTTGATTCGATGTTTTGCTTATTTTCAAGACAATGAGTGTCATTATTGTCCCCTGCCAGTTGGCACATACAGGCCGGCTTATGAGTGGAATACCTGCTCCATTATCCTTGGTTTTCATGCTCATTAAATATGAGCATTAAATGCACGCGTCTTTTTATGGCCACGTCATTGGTTTTGTAAAGCCTTTTGGGCCTTCGACGGTTGAACCTTTTGGATGCTCAACCGTCTTCCTTCCATTCGCATATATAGCGTTTATTTTCCCTCTTTTAACACTTTTGAAAGTGCCAAGTCCTGAACTTATTCTGAGAGAAAGTTGCGACCATTTCATCCTCCCTGAACCTCCATTTTCCCGTTTCGTGGCTCGCGCATTTCCTCTTCCTTTAACTTATCTCAAACTAGGTACTTTCGTTGTTTCTTTCTTGGTTTCTTTGATTATTCCTTCTCTCTTTCTTTCTGGTTTCTTGGGTAGATTTCTATTAGCTCTTTTGAGTTTTCCCTTTTTTTAGGTATGTGTCCGTCCTTTTTGTGTGATCTGGTCACACTGCTCTTAAACTTCTTTAAGTTCTGGTCCTTTTGATTTTTCTTCTTGACCCTTAGGTTTGGTTCCTTGTTTGGAACTAACTTTGCCCCCCTTTTTTTTTAACACTTCGTTGAAATGAGCCACAAAGGCTCTTCGTCATATTCCAAACCAACTAATCTTTCCTTAGAGGAAGAAGAGCTTTTCCAGCGCATGCCTCCGAGAACGGCCTGGTGGCTGTATGGGAAGCTCTTAACCGAGGAGCAAAAGTTGGAAAGTGTGCTCTGCGGTTATGGTGGAGGACGTAGGGGGAGATCAAGTCGTCCTGTTAATTCTAAAGGTAGCTTTAGGGGTCGGTCTTCTTTACTAGAATCTGTAAGCCAGGGTAGATCCCAATCGTTAGAACCTGTAGGCCGAGGTCGGGGGACTAGCCTGGTTAGAGCTCCTTTTCGGAGGTTTCGGGAGGGGCAGTCCTTCTGTGCCTGCCACCGCCTTGGCCTCGCAGGTTGAGCCCCCCACGACTTCTTTCTGACCTACTGGCCCATGCGAGGAGTGTTCCTGGCTAATTTTTTAGTTTGTGATGGTAGGCCGGACATGGGAAGCTAATGAAATAGCTTTGCGATGTCGGCATGTTCCACCGCGGGATGCCGTTGTACCTGTCCGTCCTGCTTTACCTTCTTCAGGTATCGTCTTCTTTCTTTCTAATTTCTTTTTGTTTCTCATTTTCTAGGTAGTATGTCAGTCTCACCCCGTACTGTTGAGGAATCCGGATCTGTGGAGTCAGCGTCAGCCTGTGCTTCTTGTCATCTCCGGGAAAAATACGACTGGGTTGCGACTGGAGTGTTGTCCCGTCTCTCTATTATCAACGCTGATCAGATTGTCGAGCTCCCATTAGGGGACCGGGGTCATTGTTCTCTTTCACCGCCTAGTCCTAATGAATCGGTGTGTACACACCGGGAAGGGAACGAGCGTTCCTTTTTCTTTTTCTACCGGGATTTTATTACGAAGCTCGGTTTACGCTTTCCGTTTACCAAGTTCCAAACTGATCTTTTAAATATTTTACATTTAACCTCCACTCAGCTTCATTCGAACTCTTAGGGCTTCATTGTCGCTTTCGAACGACTTTGTAAATTTCTGAAACACACTCCAAACACCGGGGTGTTTTTTTTATTTTTTCAACATCCAACGGGCTCGCCAACCTGGTGAACCTGTAGAGAAAAAAGGATGGGTTTCCTTTCGAGGGAAATCAAAACGAAAACTCCTTCATGTGGCCACCGATACTTGGAAGGGTTTTAAAACTTCATTTTTCAAAGTCACAGCCGAGCCCGGTCATAAACCGTGGTTTCTTCGAGATGTCGACTCTAAATCGGTGGAGTTGACATTTCCCTTGTATTGGTCCAAGGTCCATTATGACCAAGACCCGAAAATTTTCCTATCTTCCGATGATAATTTAGAGCTGGCTGAGGTTGCGACAGTGATAGATTTGGTTGACCACGTGGCCGAGAATGACGTCATTGATGCCTGGATTTTTATCCGGTAGTCGGTGGAGGAGTTATATCCACCGAGTATGATTTTTCATTAGATGTTTGTTACTTGAATCCTTTTTTATGTCTTTTTTGGCCTTTCTGATGTTTTCTCTACTATTTTTCTTGTAGAACCTGAAATGGGGAAAGTCTCCTACCAAGAATTGGCCGAGAAGCTCTACGCCAAGGCCAAGAACAAGGGGGGTCCCCCTCAAAAAAGAAAGCGGCGGCTGCTCCGCCGCTGAGGACAGCGGCTGCGCCCGAGAAGAGGGCTGCTTCCCCTCCAGCTTCCACAGATCTCATCCCTCGCAAGCGGTCGAGGTCAGTTGCGACCTGTTTAGCCTCATCTCAGGAGGCCTTCCCGGCTTCTAACTCTGAAACCGCAGCTCATGCAGAGGGTCCTCCCCCACCTTCTCCTCCTTCTCATTTGCATAAACGAGGGGAAGTGTGAACAGACGGAGTGTCGGACGAGCTTAAACACATTGTGAAGCCCCCCGCTCATTATTTTAATGTGGCCATCTTCTCGGATGCTGACTTTGACGAGCTGCAGGCTTTTCAGAATCGCCTTATGGAGGTGGCTGGCGTAATAGATGCTTATGCTGCTGTGAAGCATAAGTATTCTAAGGTCGTGCCGGATCTGAAGCGGGCACGAGCTGATAAGGACGCTGCTATTGGCTAGCGAGATCAAGCTGAGAAAGCCCAGGTGAAGGCGGTGGACTGTCTGACCAAGGCTATGGCAGATAAGAACAAGGTTACTGCGGAGCTATCCTAAGTAAAGGCGGACCTAACCGCGTCTCAAGCTCGGGAAAGCACCCTCACCAGCTCTCTATCAACCCTACAAGATTAGTATAGGGGTTTGGTGAAGGACTTGAATCTTGCCCATTCCGACCTGGATACTGCCAAGGCCGAGCTAGCTGCGGCCACTGCCGAGGTGGAGAAGTTAGAGGTTATGGTTGTTGAGACGGCTGCCGATGCTTTCAAGGAATGCCTAGCCTAAGTTTGAGCTCTAAATCCCAACATTACAATGAATCTTGACACTGTGGATTTTAGAGTTTCGGTAGTGGACGGGTAATTTGTTCCTGCGCCGTCTTCTCCGGCCGAAGAGTCTGAGCATCAAACAGAGGGTGACTGAGCTCAAATCGCTGAGGCGGAAGATGCCCCAGCCTTAAATGTGCCCGACTCCTCCGAGCCTGCCCAAGCCCAACCATGATGCTGCCTCTCTTAGGAGTTTTTCATTTCATAAGCTTTGTTTAGCAGCTTTAGGTTTACTTTTGTTTTAAAATTTTGTGTAAATCGGGCCTGTGGCCCAAAATTTGTGTAATGACAATTTCATCCCGGTTTTTCATGGATTTTTAGCATATTTTGCCTGTTTACTTGTCCATTTTTGTTTTCATCCTTTAGACCAAACTCACGTTAAATTTGCTTGTTAATGAATAAAGGGAAACATAATCCATGCTCGTGACTCGGTTCTTATTGTATGACTTGGCCAAAGTCAAGATATATTGCGCGGAATCAGCTAGATATTCCACCAACGTGAATAAACGGGCACGTTTATTGCTAGTCGGGCATATTTAAAAGAACATATGATTTTAAGTAGCCACCTAAGCACTTTACCTTGTAAAGTAATAATTCGAGATGGTAGCCGACCGCCACATGTTCTAGTCTTAATTTTTAAAAGAAGAACCTAAACATTTTGACCTAATCAGGATCTTTATGACAATGACAACACCATCCCAAAGTGCTGTTCTGATACATTGTAACATTAATAAGATATGTTAACAAACCTTATGATAGCCGGGCTCGCGAAACCCTGGCTTTATTAATTAAGTTGCCTCTATTCGGCTACTTTTGTATTGAACTTTTATAAACAATCATCAGGCCGGCCCATGAAGTGAGCCGCCTTCTTTATTGATTGGAATAGTTGCAATTACAAAAGAAATATAAATAAGAAAATGGAAAATAATGTGTGAAAGCAAAATAATCCTCAAAATAAAAAGCGGTTCTCAGCCACCACTGACATCCGCTGCAACCGGGTTCCAAATGGATCTTGGCATTCAACTGTAGTAGATCCTTAGTTTGTCCGCATTCCAAATTCGTTTAATTGCTTTGCCATCCAATGCCTCAAGGACATAGGTTCCAGGCCCCATTTTGTTTGAAATGCGGTAAGGACCTTCCCAATTTGCTGCAAGTTTTCCATCCCGGGCATTTTTGTTTCTGATATCCGCTCTGCGGAGTACCAAATCGCCTTTGCTAAATGTTTGCGGTTTGACTCTGCGTTTATATTTAGCCGCAACCAGTTGCTTCATAGCCAGATCTCGGCAATGTGCCGTGACTCTAGTTTCATCAATGAGATCCAATTCTAGGGCCAGCTGGTTGTTGTTGTTAGACTCTCTTTCCTGTAACACTGTGTCTCTTCTCCACGAAGTTTGCTCGATTTCAACCGGGATCATGGCTTCACATCCTTATGTCAACTTGAAGGGTGTCTCTTGAGTTGAGGTTTGAATACTAGTCCGGTACCCCAAGAGTACATGATACAGCTGTTCAACCCAATCATTTTCTGCGTCAGCCATTTGTTTCTTGAGTCCGTCAACAATAATTTTGTTTGCTGCCTCGACCTGTCCATTGAACTGTGGATGTTCTATTGAAGCAAAATGGTGTTTGATCTCGAGCTCGGACATCAGCCTTTGAAAACTTGGTCAATGAACTGCGTACCATTGTCAGTTATGATTTCAGCTGGAATTCCGAATTTGGCGAGAATGCTTCGCTAAAAAAATTTCTGTACTCGGGCTGTTGAAATGGTCGCTAAGGGCTCAGCCTCGATCCACTTGGTGAAGTAGTCGACTGCTACAAGTAGTCATTTCAGTTGTCCTGGGGCCAGCTTGAATGGTCCTAGTAAATTCATCCCCCACTTATAAAATGGCCATTGTGCCGTGATGGATTTTAGTTTGGTCGGAGGTGGCCAAATCATTTAAGCATGTTTTTGGCAACTTCCACATTTTTTCACGTGCTCCTTAGAATCGGCTACCATTGTCGGCCAATAAAATCTAGCTTGGAGAGCTTTTCTAGCAAGGGCCTTTGCTCCCATGTGTTGCCCATTGATTCCTTCGTGAATCTCTGTCAATACATACTCGGCTTCTGTCGGGTTCAAGCATCTTAATATTGGAGAATGGAGGCCTTTCCTTTTTAGTTGGTCGTCAACCACCTTGTACATTGCTGCCGATCTGGCCATTTGTTTGTCCTCCTTTGGGTTTTCCAAAATAATTCCTTTCTCAAGGTAATTCAGAATTGGTTTTCTCCAATCTTCTGTTGCTGCAATGACCATGACGCAAGTGGGCTCGGTTATGCTTTGTTGGATGACCGTGCGGTAGTTTCTCAGGTTTTTGGTACTTGCTAATTTCAACAAAATGTTCGCCCTTGCGTTCTCTCCTCTGGGAATTTGGGTGACTGTGACTTCGTCGAAGTCAGCCATAGCCTCTTTTACTTTCCCCAGGTACTTAATTAGTAAAGGTCCCTTGGCCATGTAAGATCCATTAATTTGGGCCACAACCAACTGAGAATCAGTAGACAGGTAGATCCTTTTGGCTCTATTTTCTTTAGCCTGGGACAACCCGGCCAACACTGCTTCATATTCAGCCTGGTTATTGGAAGTTTGAAAATGTAGTTGTAGGGAGTGTTCCATGGAAACTCCTTCCGAGCTCTCTATTATGACCCCTGCTCCGCTTCCTTTGGCATTTGAAGATCCGTCGACAAATACCTTCTAGACCCTAAGATTAGTCTCCGGTATTACTGCTGTTGGAACTAACTCCGCAACAAAGTCGGCTAGAGCTTGAGACTTAATTGCATGTTGGGCTTCATAAACAATGTCGAACTTGGACAGCTCTATGACCTAACTGATCATTCGTCCTTCCAAATCTAGTTTATGGAGCACCTGACGTATTGGTTGACTAGTTCGGACGATTATTTGATGTCCCTGGAAGTAAGGGCGGAGTCTTCTTGCCACGGTGAATAGTGCAAATACTACCTTCTCAAGCCTTTAGTATCTCAGCTCAGAGCTCTGCAAAGCCCGACTTATGAAGTAGACCAGCTTTTGCTCAGTGGACTCTTCCCGTATTAAGGTAGCGCTGACGGCCTCTTCTCCGACTGATAAATAGAGGATGAGGTCTTCGCCAAGCTCTGGTTTAGACAATACCAGGGGTGTTGACAAGCACCTCTTGATTTTATTGAACGCGTCCTCACATTCTCCGTTCCATTCGCCGTGCTAGGCCCCCTTTTTTAACAATTTAAAGAGTGGAAGCACATTTTTTGCTGACTTAGGCAGAAATCTTGTTAGTGTTGCTAGTCGGCCTGTTAGCTGTTGGACTTCTTTCTTATTCCGTGGGGCCGCCATATTGAGGACGGCGTGGCATTTATCCGGGTTCGCCTCTATGCCTCTATTCGTTAGGAGAAATTTGAGAAACTTTCCATTAATTTGGGCTGCCATATTGAGGAGCGATCTTTCTTTTCTTTTGTGCGACAGGTGAATAGTTCGGGTTTATTGTCAACCTATGATAGCAGAAAGTGGAGTTGACACCTGGCAGGTCGGAAGGTTTCCAAGCAAAAATGTCTTTGTTTTTCAATAATAGCTCTTTAAGCTTGGTACGTTCTTCCTTTGTGAGTGTGCCGCCAACCTTGGTTACCTGCCTAGGTTTCTCTCCTAGAAGGTAATCAGCGAGTTCTCCATCAGGTTCTGTTTTCATCAGCTTAGCTTCCTCTCTTACATCCAGCTCAACCACGTTTACCGAGCTCGAGTGAGTCGGTGTCGGGTTTTGTGCTGGTTTTGGCTATGATGAGGACGTCCCCGGTTCATTATTTTTCACTCTCGCAAAATAGCACTGCCGTGACTCCTTTTGGTCTCCTTTGATAGTGACTACCTCATTTTTTCTACTTACCATTTTCAATTTCTGATGCTTGGTTGATATCAACATATCCCAGCTATGAATAGTTGGTCTGCCTAAAATGATGTTATAGGACGAGGGAAAATCTACTACAATGAATTTTACCCGTCCAGTCTTAAAGGCTTCCTTAGATCCCAGCGTCATTTTTAACTCTATGTATCTCTTGGGGCACGTATCCTCTCCGTTAAACCCAATTAAGGTTGTCCGGCATGGTTTCAGATTTTCTAGGTCTAGGTCCATCCGCTTGAAAGCGTCCCATAAGATGATGTCAACCGCACTGCCGGGTCAATGAACATCTTCTTCACCTGACACTTGCTCAGGAGGCCGGTTATGACCAAGCCGTCCTAATGGCTTGGGATTACGTCTCTTAAGTCATCCTGAGTGAAGAATAATTTTAGGGGTTCTGCTTGCAGAGGTTCTGGCTTGAAAGTGGGTCATCCCCTAATAGTTAGAACTTCCTGAAGATACTTCTTTCGTTGGCTTGCTGTATTGCCTCCTCCACCGTAACCCCCACTAATAACGTTACAATCAAACTCGGCTTCTGGGAATTCGTCGTCGTCGTCGTTCCTTCTTCAGTCATCATCTTGCTTCTTTCTTTGTGGGACCGGGCTCTTACTTCAGTCTGTCTGCTTTCATTTGTTAGTCTTTTGGCCTTGTGTTTTAATGACATACTGCCGCAGTCATCCGTCTTGGACAAATTTTTCTACAACATCTCGGAGATCCTAGCATTCCTCAGTTGTGTGCCCTGATCCATTATGGAATTTACAAAACCGAGATCGATCCAGTTTGCCTCTATTATACAGTGGGCATGGTCGTTCTACTTTTTTCATCTCAGTCAGTGCTACCTCTCTCCATATTTGAGCTCGCGAGACGTTCAATGGAGTATATTTTTCGTATTTCCCTTCGTGCCTTCCTCCTCGTGTTTTCTGATCTGAGTTCCTAGATCGATCTTTTGATGTCTGATCCTTCCCTCTTGGAGGCGGGCTTTTCTGCCTCTCTTTCCTTGGCGCGTTGGCTATTTGCATCTGCTCGATATCCAGATACTTTTTAGCTCGCCGATGGAACTCTTCCAGTGTCTTAATCTCACCAGATAAAACCGATCTCCCCATCCTGGATTCACTATCCAAGCCCGAGATCAGCAAATGCGCGTGGACACTCTCCATCAACCCTTGGATTTGTAAGGTGGCTGCGTTAAAGCGGTCCAAATACTTCTGGAGAGTTTCGCCTGGTTGCTGCTTAATTCTATCTAACGATAGACTGACCTAGGTTGCTTTTTGCTTGTTGCAAAATTCAGCAGGAATTTCTCACTCAGATCATTAAAGTCGGCGATGGATTTCGAAGGCAGGGTCCGAAACCAGACTTGCGCAGGCCCTCGCAATGTCAAGGTGAACAACTGGGATATAATAGGTCCCTTGAATCCTTGAACCAGCATTTCGGTGATGAAGGTATTCAGGTGCGTCTGGGGATCCTGACTTTCGTCATATCTGGGGAAGTCGGACGTGCTGAACTTCCTTGGATATTTTGCTTCCATAATTTCATCTGAGAACGAGCTGTTATTCTGCCCTTCGTCTCCATACCACATCTTATGCTTTCCGAGATCCTCTGGCCGGATTTCTTGATTATTTAAGGCATGGCTTTTTTTCTGAGCTGCCTGAGCTTGGTCATCTTGGTTTGTATTTTCATGACTATTTTGCTCAGAATTTTTAGTTGAGGCTACTTGGCCTTATTCGAGATGGTTAAGCCGGGGTGGATCAACAGTTTGTTGATTGGTTTCTCTGTCCTCATTTTTTTGATCATCTCGGAGTTCTTTCTGATGAGCGTCTTGTAGCTGCTTTAAAATTTGATCCATCACCTAGGCCATGCGATCAATCTTGTGACTTTGAAGGTTATCACGTTCTTCCACATTCTCAATCCGTTTAAGCATTGACCCGGCAATGTTGTGCAGCAATTGTATGTCCGGGTTGTCAATCTAAAATTCCTTTGAGGAGTTGGCCTGATTGGCGTTTTGTATCGTATGATTTGCTTATCCATCCCCAGTATGAGAAGGATTCGTGTTCGGTGTTTCCTCTGTGCTTCCATGATTGTTTCCTCGGACATCTTCCTGCTGTGGGTCCTCGTTATTGCCTCGTTCTTAATTCTGCTCGTGTGCAAGCATATGGCTTTTACTTCTGGTGTTAGCCATCGTTGGTCACGGGAATAGGACTTTATAGTCTTCACAGACAGCGCCAATGTTCTGGTGTAGAACACAAGGGTGATTGGACTTGGCCTGGGGTAAAATCCCAAGGGCCTACGTACCACAGATTGGGATCAAAGTCCACGTAGTTCGAAGGTAAACAGTAGGCTTATTATAGCCAGAGGGAGTAGGGGTGTGTACTCAGTGTGAATTGAAAAGCTAGGGTTAGAGCGTGTATACATTGCTAGGATTTGTACCCTATTTATAGACTTACTTAGGGCCTTCTCTTGATGGGCTTCGTTATCTTATTATTTAAAAGATATTAAGATATCCTTTTTTAAATAATATATCCTTATCTTGTGGGCAGTTGCAATCATGATAGATATTCTGATAAACTGCTCCTTAATTCAAGGGGTGGATAGGATTATAACTAGAGCCATTTGACTGGGCTCTTTAATCATTGGGCTGGGCCCATTTGTAATATTTCCATAACAATAGTGCTTGAATGTGATTAGAGAACGAAGCTCCTTTTTGTTGCAGAGATATCATGCTGGATGTAGATTGGTTCCATCTTGAGTAACTGTAAGCACTCCGTCTTGAGTAACTACAGAGATGGCCTCTTTGTCGCCAATATTGAGGATCACAAATTTCCTCATGAACTTCCCAAGCCTCCTCTCCATCCTCACGTACTTCAACCCCTCCTCCTTCTCTTTCCCTTTCTCTCTCCTCCTTTCCCCGCTCAACACCAAAACGTTGTCGTTCTCAACCTGCACCTTCATCTCGCTCCCCTTTATCCCCGGCATGTCCACCATGAACACATAACAGTCCAGAAACTCCACCACGTCTGCCGGCGTCGCTGCCATTCGTATCGGCGATACAAATTGATGTTTGATGAGAATTTAATATGAAGGTCGCTCTCGCTATGGTGTGATTAACTGATTGTTTGGAGATTGGCAATAGAGTGATTCCTATTTATGGCTCAAAAAAAGGGAAAGCCAAGATGCTTCTGCTCTCTGCCAAGTCAGCTTTAACAGTCAAAAATCAATTCATTTAACAGTCAACAATTACATTTAATAGGGAATGTGACTTTTGCATCTATTTTATAACCACAGTTACTTTTGCTTCAAAAAAAAAAATATATGGTGTTAGACGCTCCTGAGGGTAAAACACATGAGCATTTTTGCAGCTTTACCCAATTAAAAATTATATACAAATATATTAGTAAAATATGTGAAATAAATTTCATAAAAAGTCTAATTGTTATTAAATTCAGTAAAATAACACCATATAACTACAAATGGCCTAAAAACATATTTGATTCTTTGAGATGGTCTATTTGAAAAAGGTTAAAGTGTAAAAATGTTGGTACATTTATCCACAATTTTCACTTAACATCATAAGATCTTCTCTGATGCACTACTACCTATAAACTCTGAAAATTAAAGCAAAAAATTACTCCGCCGTTAAAACCGCTTAAACCGTCACTTTTGTGATGGAACTCACATCATCAAAAAAATAAGACCGACGACATTAAAAAATAAAAAGGGAGAATGCATATGGAGGCCCAAAAAAGCAAGATAATCCCAGAAAAGGCCTAAACTAAACTCTTTGATCAGAAAAGGCCCTAGGGCCCTAATGGGTATTAAGTTCAAACAACAAATGACCATTTTACCCTCTTTAATTTACCTCAAACACAACATGTCTTCATTGATCTAGAGCAGTGGTTGTGAGCAAAATCTAAAATCTGGAGCAAAAGGGGAGCGCGCGAGAGAGGAAGGGAAATTTGTGCTAACTAACCATCATCATCACCGAGAGAGAGAGAGAGATACACTGCCGAGGTTCGCCAGAAATAGAGGAAGAGCAAGAGTAAGGAGCCACCGAACACCGTGGAAGCTCATTCTTCATCGGAAGGACCGGAACGAGAACGAAGACCAGAGGGTAAGCACAAAGTTCTCATTCTATATTCTCACCTAAACTGGCATTCTTTTCAAATCTTCACTTCTCTTCCTTGAGAAATGATTTTTCAACCACGGGCACCGTCAGTCTCAGCCCTGTCTCCACTTCCATCTTGTGTCTGAACCCTAGCTAAATCATAGTCGATCGCCGACAACCTACAGCATAAAGTTTCTTCATTTTTCATCGATTGAGGTATCCAGCTTCTTCCCCGACCCTTTCATTCAAATGTGGAATAGTTGAGATCTGAAATGTAATTGGCATTCTTCTTTATAGGATTTTTTTCCACAAATTTTGAGGCTTACAAATTTTTCCAAAATGAGTATGATTTAAGAGATCATTTCCAAACTTTTATTAACTATCTTGAGTTTAAGATGTCCACTGAGTACATAATGTCTATCTTTTCTTCTTTCTTTCTATGTTTTTTTTCTGTGAGAGAGAACAAAAAAAGCTAGTTATGTTAATATGCCACAACCTCGGTTGGAAGATGTACAAATTACTGACAACTGACAAATTCTTCCCTTTGAAAGACACCAAACAAAACATGTGAAATGTTATGAAAATTCAAAAGTGACTGTAAATATGGAAATAATTGCTAGACAACAATGTTATCATAGTTTAATCAAAGGACAAACAATAAATCTTTTTCCGATATATATACAAATAAAGTATAATGATGTTAATTGATGACAGTAATTTCTATAATTAGTTATGTACTGTAAAGAAAAAGATGCATACAGACAAGTGCACCATATAAAACTGAAAAATGCAGCACTTAGACATATTCTTGGTTATTTGGGCCTCCATATGCATTTTCCCCTTTTTCTAAGTGGCTCTTCAAATACAATTAGCTTACTTCATAACTAATTTTAGCATTTACTGCTAGCAATTTTTTCAATGGGTATTTAATGGGTAATAGAAGTCTTTTCCTGTTGGGTGATTTTCTGATTCTTTGCTTGAGTCTCATTATGGGAGTCCCACTGTTCTTCCTTATGCTTGTATTTGAGTCTAGTATCAATTACTTCTACTTATTTAATAGTTATTATGGCCTATAAAATTATAGTTGGTACCATTTCTACCCCTTATTCAAAACGCTCAACCACAAGTCCATCAGTTTTGATGCTGAAAATAAGCATATTATCATTATTATTATTATTATTCCTTTTATTTTCTTAAAGACGTAACCTTGATGTAGACAACTACACAAGGTAATCCAGTTAGAACCCTTTAAACTAAATCGCCTGCCTTAGTGTTCTAAAGTCAAATAGGTTGGTTAAATGTGTATGCTAATTCTGCTAGAGCATAGAAAAAAATAGAAAATATACAGGATTACATGGTTGCTTCCTATATTCTAATGATAGAGTTCTCTAGATGTTCATTGACTTAATCAATTTGCATAACTTGGCAAACTCTGCTTGGAAAGTAAAATTGTATGTTTCAGCATGTATGGCTTGCAAATAATTTGCCTTAGCAGTTTAAGTTTGGTGGACATGTAACTAGTTGTTGTTGTTGTTGTGTGGACTACTATTTTATAGTTGGCTCATAATCATGAATCTCCTTAATAATTTCCCGTACCTAGAGGATGCTTATTTTTCCTATAATAATCTCAACAGAAAAAAAAGAAGAAGGAGAAACTTGCTCTGACTTGTACATGACTGAAAACAAAACTTGTTGCATTTGAATCTCTTGCGGCACATTTTTTATTGATGAAATGGGAGCATCTTTCTTAAGCTATTGGTGTCAGAATTTTCTGGTCAAACACAATCCAAGGCTTTAACCATGCAATTTGCTTTGTTTCACGTCTTGACCAACGTAAATGGATTGTTATGCCTGGACTCCAGAATGCTATAAATAATTTTTTTGATAATTTTAATTTGGAATATTTGTCTGTGCTTGTTATTGATTTATTGATCATCCTTTTTTCCAGAAGATAAACATCTTGGTTCCTCATTTCTTCTGAACAATTTACTTTTGCTCTTTAATCCAATTTATAAATGCATGCTTGACAATTGGGGCTTCCTGTTTACAATAGCATAAGGTCATGATGAATGAAATCTTACCAAAATGCATTGGCATTATATGTCTAGTATTACTGGTCCTTAATATAAAATCCTGTTTGTACCAGAGGTATTACATCCACGTATGTTTATTATGTGGTTTTCTTTTTCTACATCCCACGTTAGAAGTTTGATGGTTGATCTGACTAGAACCTGTCTATTTTATTTCAGGGACTCTTGTGGGGTTCACGTGCTTTCGTGGTTACAGACGTGGGATGGTTCAGAGCAAGGTAGTGCAGGCTACACGATGCCATTCTTTAGTGACGACCAAATTCGGGAATTGAAGGTGGGTGTTTTGTGGTGGCTGGTCACCCATTCTCGCAACAACCATCAGCAAAAAGTGTTGTTTTTGATTGACGGCTACCACAAGCGGAAGAAGGCGCATTAGGGGGAATACTTGTTAGGAAACATTGTAGTTGATGACTAATCGAGCTACTTTTGTCGTTAAAACGATCAATTAAACTAGGTCCTAATTAATTATGTAGTTTAGGGTCAACCTAGGTCATTCTCCCAATGAGCAAGGTGTGGGTTTTCTTTAGATTAAATTTAGGTGATGAAAAGATGCAATGGAATGTGAATGGACCTAAACTAGAATGCAAACACTACTACCTATATGCAATTAACTTAACTAAATGTACTAATGTAATTTGCTCTAAAACCTATATGAAAATGAAACTAATCTATATAAATTTGAATGCAATTTTTGGGGGGGTTTTTCTTACGAGAGAAGAATTAAAATCCTAAGAAAAATATTAATTAAAAGCAAATCAAATGATAAAAGTTTAATCCAGTTATGATGATGAAGTTGACAACTTAGGAATTGCATATAGTTAACTTTCTTAGCCTAAATCAATTAATTAGACCAAAAGGAGATTAATGAATATAATTACCAAATTGAACATGGGAAACCTCTAGCTCAATAACACATATTCCATTAGAAAACTCATAATGAAATAATCGATGGCTAATTAAACCGATTAAAAAGCAATAATAAAATAATCTTGGAAATCTTGTTTACAATTATATAATTGAACAACCAGATAATTTATCAATCTAATTAAAAATTAAGATGATAAACCAAATTAACAATTAAATTAATAACGAAAACTCAATTATTAATTTAATTGACAATCCAAAAGTTGCAAACAAAAGTCCAGCAATAAGCATAAAACTTCAAATTATCAGTCTAATCCAAAATAAATAAGTTTACAATCTAAAACTAGATTGTTCTCAATTAATACAACTCGAAATCCTTTAAAACTAAATAATCTCAAGTTTGAATTAAAAAGATAAAAAGAAAGACACTCCCTTGTGGTCTTCAAGTGTAAGTCCTAGTCTTTAGCTTCCTCCATGTTCTTCCCAAGTTGCCTCCTAAATAACTCACGCTGATATGGATTTCCTTCCTTCACGTGTTAAGCAATTCCTCATGGCCATTGAAATTAATGAACAAGATTCAATTGCTTGCACAGTAAAGAAGCGTGGGCCCCGTGATGGATTGATGAATATTGGAAGTAATGGAATAAGGTAGTCCGTGTGTGGCTGTACGTGGGAAGATCAAATTGATGGATACTGGGGAATTGATGAATTCAATTGCACTGTGTCTTCCTTTTTCCCGTCTTCGTACTGCAACTGTCTTCTAGCGGCTAGGTTTTTCAATCTCAGCGTCCAGCCTCAGCGTCTTTCAGCTCTCAAAGAGAGCATGTGGTGGCTCCCCAAAACCTAGCAGCTGCTAGGTTTTTTTAAAAGGGAAGGGGAGCTTTGGGTACCAATTTAAGCCCAATAGGATTTAAGAAGCCCAATAAAATTCTACCATTGGATTTCTTTTCGGCTTCCATGAAAAATTTGCGTTATAACATATTCCAAGATATTTTTTATTGACAGACATTAAATAAAATCATGATATCATATATTTAGAAATGTTATTAAATCACAAGATAACAATTAAAATATTAATTTAAGCCCAATAATCTCATGATTAATTTAGATTTACATTATTTCCTAAAATAGGTTAACAATCTAAATATTATATAATAATTCCAAATTAGCCTAAAATAATCCCTAAAATAAATAATAAGGTGGGATAAAATATATGAAAATTGGGATTTATCAATGACAAATATGTAGTTATGACAACTTTGTATTTATAACAATATGACCTTCACCATTTGTTCTTGTGTAAATTGTCTACTGTTGCTAACTTCACAATTTTTGTTGAATAACAAGAGCATATTTTTTTCTTATGTTTTCTTAAATTGTTGCTTATGTTTTTTATATTTATTCACGGAATGCCAACTGCAACACAGGGGCCATTAACAACAATAATAGGGGCCATTTACAACAATAATAGGGTTCATTAACAACAATAACATGGTCCATTAACAACAACAGGGGCCATGTCTTCAAGATATTTGTTCAGTCATTGGTATCAGTCATATCAGTCAATTGTAGTAGGAATATAAATCCCCACAAACAACAATAATAGGGGCCATTAACTACAATAACATTACCCACTGACAACCATAACAATACCCCATAACAACAATTAACGGGTCATTGAGAACAAATTAGTAGCCACTTACAACAATAATAGCATACACGTACAACAATAACAGCATTCACGTACAACAATATCAGTAGGCATTTACAACAATATCAATAGCCACTAACAATAATATCAGTAGCCAATTACAACAATATCAGTAGTCACTTACAACAATATCAGTAGCCACTTACAACAATAACAGTATCCAGTTACAACAATATCAGTAGACATTTATAACAATATCAGTAGTCACTTACAACAATATCAGTAGGCACTAACAACAATATCAGTAGGCACTTACAACAATATCAGTAGACAATTACAACAATATCAGTAGGTACTTACAACAATATCAATAGACAATTACAACAATATCAGTATGCACTTACAACAATATCAGTAGGGAGTTACAACAATATCAGTAGCTACTAACGACAATATCAGTAGGCACTTACAACAATATCAGTAGACAATTACAACAATATCAGTAACTACTTAGAACAATATCAGTAGGCACTTATAATAATATCAATAGACAATAACAACAATATCAGTAGCTACTAACGACAATATTAGTAGGCAATTACGATAATATCAGTAGGCACTTACAACAATATCAGTAGACAATTACAACAATATCAGTAGACAATTACAACAATATCAGTAGCCACTAACTACAATATCAATAGGCACTTACAACAATATCAGTAGTCACTTACAACAATATCAGTAGGCACTAACAACAATATCAGTAGGCACTTACAACAATATCAGTAGACAATTACAATAATATCAGTAGGTACTTACAACAATATCAGTAGACAATTACAACAATATCAGTATGCACTTACAACAATATCAGTAGGCAGTTACAACAATATCAGTAGCTACTAACGACAATATCAGTAGGCACTTACAACAATATCAGTAGACAATTACAACAATATCAGTAACTACTTAGAACAATATCAGTAGGCACTTACAATAATATCAATAGATAATAACAACAATATCAGTAGCCACTAACGACAATATTAGTAGGCAATTATGATAATATCAGTAGGCACTTACAACAATATCAGTAGACAATTACAACAATATCAGTAGCCACTAACTACAATATCAGTAAGCACTTACAACAATATCAGTAGCCACTTACAACAATATCAGTAGGTACTTATAACAATATTAGTAGACAATTACAACAATATTAGTAGCCACTAACGACAATATCAGTAGGCACTTACAACAATATCAGTAGGCACTTACAACAATATCAGTAGACATGAACAACAATATCAGTAGCCACTTACAACAATATCAGTAGACAATTACAACAATATCAGTAGCCACTTACAACAATATCAGTAGACACTAACAATAATATCAGTAGCCACTAACGACAATATCAGTCCCTGGTAACAAGGATATCAGTCCTTAGTAAGAACAATATAAATAAACACCTACTAACAACAAAATCCAGCTATATATATTTTCCAATGTCATTTACATTTGTAATACAGTATGAATATGTGTACATAAATGAGACTTGGATACAATTGTGTCAACAATATCCAACCTTCATTTACAACACCAAATGCGTCTACAAATTCATACACCATCTCCAAAAATAATATGGTGTGGATTTCTATCTAAAGCCATATACAACAAAAAGAGTGTGAGATACAATGCACACAAAATATACACCCAAGGCACCATCAATGATCAACTTGGATTAAGATTCTTGCAAGTCCTGCGGAGTGTCCTGCCTCATGGCATCTACCACAATGATAAACCTTCTTGTTTTAGAACTGAGATTCTCATCTTTTTCTTTTGGGTCTACCTGTCGGCCTTGTTGTAATTGGAGGCTCCAAGAAAGTCTATAATTCTTTGCAACTCCTCATATGTTATTCCTTCCTTGATGCATCTTGTTCTTACCATTCCACCAATATAATCGCTTTTTTGTCCTCCCCCGTATACAAAGTTACCCCCATATAGAAGAAACATAATAGGTTCTTTCATGAAGTAGTGGTCATCTTTAATTATGATTTGCAGCATAAAGATAGTATTAACAACTTTAACAATGACATTAACTACTTAAATTATAGGTATTAACAACAATCTAATTTCACCGTTTTCACATTCAATCATTCCCCCTAACAAACAGACCTCCCTTTGTTTCCATGCCCAAAACTAGAGCAACCTATGATCTTTTAACATTCAGGTTGTATTAACAACAATATCAATCAAATTAACAACTAAAACAGTAGGTGTTAATAACTATCCCGTTTTCAGTGTTTTTTAACCAAATGTAGCTTCATCCCACTAAAAAACACACATCTCCCTCTGTTTTCAAGGCAAAAAACAGAGCATCCACCCTACCCTCCAGTGGTTAAAGATTAACTAGAATGGTGATAATGATATCTTGATCAAATTCTTAGTGTTTCTTACTTATTTCCTATGCAATAATAACGTAACTTTGGCCAAGCTCCAACCTTTCAACCCCTCAACATTCTAACTGAAAAAAACCTTCAAGAACAGCAAATATATCAACGTAGCAGTGGATGATTGGGAATATATATGTTCAGCCCCCCAACAAATACATCAACGCAACAGCAAATGACATTAAGCTTCAAGAAAGAGATTAGTTTTTTGTGTTCTCTGCCTTTTGTTCTTCATTCGTTGCTGATTTCTCCTATGTTCGTGTAATACGTTTCAGGCAATTGTGATTTTGGGAATAATCAGTTTTCCTTTTTATTTTTTTAATAAAGAGGGTAAAATGGTCATTTGCTATTTGAACTTAATACCCATTAGGGCCCTAGGGCCTTTTCTGATCAAAGAGTTTAGTTTGGACCTTTTCTAGAATTATAGTTTGGGCCTTTTCTAGAATTATCTTGCTTATTTGGGCCTATAGGCATTTTCCCAATTAAAAATTCCCTAAGACTTGTACTTCCTCTCTTTACCCTTTCCCCTTTCAACTTCCCATCGTTGCTCACCCTATCAGACTTTTCTTCATCTCCCACGACTCTCGGGAGCGGTGGCGCGTCGTCCTTCACGATCGATGGTAGCAAACCAAACACAGAAGGCCCGATTGCTTGTTTCTCATCTTCACTGTCCTGCCCCCGTCGTTGTCGCAATGAGGTGAGACGAGGACGACGACGTCGTCTTCGTTAGAAGTGGCGAGATCGAGAGGGTGGTGGAGAGCAGAGGAGGTAGCGAGTTGAGGGCCTAAGAATCTAAAAGCTGCTAAACCATCTCAAGGAGTGGATCGAACACTCATCTGGAAGAAGAGATTGGTGTATGGTGATTCCATGTTTCTAGCCTCTGTTTTTTTAAAAAAATAATTCGGAGAGATTTCTGTAGATTATCCACTTGATCTAAATCAATTGAATCGACACTGGAAGAATGATTGTTTATGGTTTGGTTTTTGGTCAAGTTTGATGATGAATGATGATGTTTGAAGACGATGAAGAAGGCGATCGTTTGAGGGAGAGATTTCTTGTGTTGGAGTAGTTTGGTTTGTTCACATTGTAAGTGAGGGCAGTTAAGGGATTTTAGCTGCGGTAGTATTTATACCCTAATTATAAAAGTTTATATGTAATTTTACACGCCTATAATGTTGGGTCTACATTCGGAATAAGTTGTGTTTTTCCCCTTTAACCTTTTTTTTAAAAAATTGTGTGTGTGTGTATTTCACTCTTTTTACATTAGGCTTAAAAAAGTATCGTTTTCCGCTCAATAACAATTGCAGAAGGAAGTTGGTATAAATGATAAGAGATTCGATCAAGTTCCAAAGGGATGAGTGTTTGATTTCCGCTGCCGTCGCTGGAACTCCTTCGGTAGGCGATCTCGTAAGTCCCCATTAAATGTTCAAAGAGTCCAGAGCCGTGCCCTAACTTTAATGGAAGACTGATGTTGAACCCCTCCAAAACTTTCTAGTATTAAAAAAAAAAAAAACAGTTTGACTCTGATCCAATCCGACTCAATTATGAATATTAGTTTTAGTCCAAACCAAAATGAGTGGACCGTCTAGTCCGGTTCTTAAATCATTGCTAGAAGCAATAATGAAGACGATGATTTCCTGGTATCAATCCTTGGTTCAGTGTTTTTTATAAATCCGACTAATAATAATATTGCAAAAATAGAGCATCGAGAATAACGGCTAATTCAAAATTGTGACAAGAATAACGGTTAAAAGGCCGATGCAGGTACCAATGCTACCTAGCAAAAATGACAACCATTGACTCCAACGAGAGACCCAAAAAATAAAAATGAAGGTATCCAGAACTCAGTGAGATTTAACATGCTCCAAAACAACGTTATAGGCTTCATGTTCCTCTCCGAAATCCTGCAAGCAGCTAGTTGTTAGAACAAGCAAGGAGCAAGACAAAATGCTGCAATAAACATGGGTTCCTATGCCCAATAAAGTCCATACCTTGACAACCACGCAGGAGCAACCAACCACCTTCCTAGCCTTCCCTTCTGAGTCGATCTTACACAACTGACACATGACAAGTCTCTTAGGTTGTATTTTGTTCAAGCATAAATATACTGATAACAACAATTCAAGACCTAAATTTGGAGAGAATGATATTCGTAAAGCATGATAGTAATATTAAGTTAACAATCACTTACACCGGCCCACTCTCCAAGGGTTTTTGCACTAGGAACTGTCAACAAGCTAACACTGTGGTCAGCACAGAGGGCTTTGACAAGTTTTACGTAGTCAGGTTGGTCACAATCCTCAGCAAGAACACAGAGCTGCGCAGCATTCTTTTCAATAACCTTTGCGCCTTCATGAAGGCCGCAAGCGAGACCACCATAAGCCAGTGATTTTCTCAGCACAAGCTGCACGGCGGTCATTATGTCCATTGGCTCACCAATAACTGGTGCAGCTGTCTCAGCAGCAACAACAGCCTCTTCTCTGCAAAGGAAACAATTCATAAATAGTGAGCAATAACATATCAGACCCTCTTCTTCACCTAAATGAAACCAAAACAATGTTGGCATATGAAAACTTTTAATAGTCCATAAATGAACTGATTTTCAAAACTCATAAATGTTTAATACACACAATTTCTTTTCCTTTAATTTTCCTCTTGCAGTTTATAATAAAATATTTTCCTGGCTTTTCAATCCATGAGTCAGACCAATCATGTTATAATGATGAAAATAACATACAAGTGTAGAATTGAATTCATCAAGGTTCGGCTGCTTATGAGTTCGAATCAAAATATAATCCATGCTAATTCTCAAGAGAGCACAAGGCACTATGACAATGTTGTATGAAGTATAATAATATGAAAATATGTCCCCCATGAAGCATAAAAACTTAAAAGGCAGATCCATATCGAATGCATATTAGGAATTGGTATTAGACATACTATCACATTATTTGACAGCTAGTACACGTGAATTTGTGAGCAGTAATCACATTGCCTCATCAGGGTCGATGCCATGTTACATGTCCAACTAAGTGCTCATTAATTGAAAATCAACAACAATTAGATTATGAAAAGATCTCAGTTAAGAACTTGCAATGCTTCCTGTTAAAGATATCTTATAAAACATCAATAAATGGTTATGACAATATTAAACCCTCAAACAAAATGCAGAACAATGATCTGATCATACACACTGAAAACACAAAAGAAAAGATATAATATAATGATTATTCTTGAAAGCAGAATATTCATACCCTGACATTTTCTTATAGGAAATTGAGTTCTACTTCCTGCACAAGCAAAAACAAACAAAACACATTAAATCCATTCTTAATCTGGTTTCTTTCCAACACAAACACACACATGCATACAATTATATATACACAGAAACCCATACGCATGGAATAGTATTTTCCCTATTTCCTTATATTTCTCTTCTCAACTGCCCCTGTGGCTGAGAGTACAAATTAGTCTTCTGTAAATGAATTATTGGCTAACAGATTAGTTTTTATGGTTTGAATTAGAAATGTAGATAAATTATTGTTTTGGTGCATTTGGAATGGGGTGTGAGCAGCGGTATTTAAAACCTGACAAAGCAAAAAATTAGATTCTTCTTCTCAACTAAATGAAGGATAATGCGATGGTGTGTGCGTGTTTGTGTCCTGATCCCCATCTCTCTCTCCTTCAACCGTCGTCCATTGGAGGACTAACACCTTCTGTGCACCACTCTACAGATCCACCACTTCCCAAAAAAATCACTACAAACATCTACTAAAAAATGATGGCACTCATTTAACCAAAACCATAACATTTTAAGCAAATCATATTGAAGGTCTGAAATATATAAATGTACTAGTAAGATCACGGTGAGATAGAGAGAGTAGAAGAAGTTGCCACATTTGAAGAGAATGATACTAAAAGAGTAGAGATTGACCTGAAGGATGAGTTTGCCGAAATCTTACGGATTGTGCTCGTGAGGCAAAAATGAAGCGCGTTGAACAAGCCAGAAGATTTATCTGAGGAAACATAAAACCTAATTTTAAGCCTATTTTACCGAATTGTCCCTCGTAATTAGTTTCAGATCTTGGATAAAGACCCAAATTTTGAACTTGGGCTAGGCCCTCATAATTTTGGTTTATTTAGGAAGGACCCATTCGGTGAGATCAACAGGTTTTTAATTTTTTGAAGTAAAATAATAAAGGGAATAGAAATTAACAATAGGGGTTGAGTTGGTAAAAAGAATTTTAGTCTCTGTTAACATAACAAAATAAGATTCGATTTTAAAGCTGGTTTGGATCAGCTTTTAAAATAAGAACTCTTTTGCATTGCTTTTTAAAAAATATTTTAATTAGAAATTAAAACTAGTTTTTGTTTGGATACACTATTTAAAAAACACTTTTAAATTAAAAAGATATTTAGATGTTAAAATGGAGAAGCAGTTTTTAATAGTAAAATTACTAAGAGTCCGTTTGGATGAGTTTTTTTAAAAAAAGACTTTTTTTACATCACTTTTTAAAAATGTACTTTGATTAAAAGTTGAAGTTATATTACGTTTGGATACATCATTTAACAAGCATTTTAAATAAAATAGTTGTTTGAATGTTAAAACAGAGAAACACTTTTTTTATTAGTAAAATTACTAAAATGGGCATATAAAAGCACCTTTTTTTTTAACATTCGTTTGGATTTAAAGAAAGCATTTATGTTAAAATTTTAGAAATATTATAGTCAATAATTGAATTTAAAATTATAATATAATTGAAGTTTAGAAATATTAAAATTAAATTGTTAATATAATTGTTCATAAAAACATAATCTAAGTTGTTATCAAATATTTCTTTTAATTTATGTACAAACAATGACTACAAAATAAAAATCAAATAGTATACAACAATGTAGCATAACTTAAAACTTCATTATCATTACTAAATAGTAATTTCCACTCAAAATGACGAGATATTATATAATAACCAATGCATTAATTAAAAAAAAATAGAGCCACATTGTACCATTTCCAATAATATAAATAATATCTATTATACTACAAGTTATTAAAAACTAACAACGCATTCAACCTCTATCTAACAATTGATCTCTAATAGCATTTCTTGTTTCTTCCATCAGTCTAATAGAGTTTGGAGTTAGCCCTTCCCATTCATATTCTCTATGATCATCATTATTATTTTCAAACTCAACAATATTCTCAAATCTTCCAAGTATATCTATATCACAAGAATCCATTCTCCTTATATAATTATGAAGAGCAAAGGTTGCCCATATGATAGCAAATTGAGTTCAAGCTCAAAGTTGGTCATATTTTGCAATATCCTCCACCTTGCTTTGCAAACTCCAAAGGTTCTTTCAATGACACTTCTTAAACTTGAATGATGATAATTGAAGAGTTCATTTTGTGATCTAAAAGTTGGTGCCAATCTGAATTGAGGAAGAAGATATCTTGTATTTCTTTATAGTCCTAAAAACCCTTTGAAATTAGGATATCCAAAATCAACAAGGTAGTATTTACTTGTAATAAAATGTCGTTATATTTGGAACAATTGTATAATAATCATTACTACAATTCACAATAAAATTAAATACTCAAATGTATCACATAATTACCTTCAGGAGGTTGAGGAAAATGTAACTGCCGCTTTCTGAGAGTATCCATGAAAATCTTTGTAGCATGTGCAGAGCCTTCCCAACCCACTAATGCAAATGTAAAGCACATATTAAAATCACAAATAGCAAGAACATTTGTGGTAGTTATTCGCTTTCTGCCAGTAAAAGGAATCTTTTTATTAGCAGGAACATGAATAGCAATGTGAGTGTCATCTATAACTCCTATACAATCCTTGAAGTATGGCCAATATCGTTCATCATCTTCAATCAATTTTGGAGCATCCCTAAACATATTATCACCAGGTTTAATAATTTGAATTCCTAAACTTGTAACAGAACTTAATACATGATGAAATTGCCTCCACACTGTCTCTCCAGAATGGTGAAATCTCTCTTCAACGTCTCTATAAGTGGCTCTATGACCAATCATGTACAAAAACATGGCCACAGTTTCCTCAACGCCAACATGTTGTGATGGCTTTAATCCAAATTGTTGAGTCAATTCACTCACCAAATTACTAAACACATCCTTTCTCATTCGAAATTGCTCAAAAAATCGATTTTCATTTCCTTTCTTCAATTCTACTACCCATCCACTTCTAGAAAGAATTTATGTTCTCTTTTTTTGTTTATGTACATATAGAGATCGATAATTCAAGATAGCAACAACAACTAATCTAGTTGCAAGTAATGTATTCTTCTTCATAAAATAAAATCAGAAACAAAGATACAATCTCACAATCCAGAGATTTACCGAACAAAATCAGTTTAGACTGATTAATCACCAATCAATTAAGACTCGAGATAAACCAACGAAATTGAAACCTTGATGACTTAATGTAGGTAACATTTGCCAAAATAGAAGAGATTGTTTACTTGCAAGAGAGGAGAAGGAGAAGGAACTATTGCCGAAATTGCTGAAGATGAAGATGGCACGAAAGGATGGAAGAAGACGGTGCGCACAAAGAAGGAAGGAGAAGCTCGAGGGTATCAGCTGTCAAAAATAGAAGAAAATCAAAAGACCAGTCATTATCTTCTTATTCTTACTCTTCTATCGCAACTACTTTTCTTCGAAGCTACAAATGAAAGCTTAAAAAAAAAAGGAGAATTTTGGGCTTTTTTGTTACTTTTGCTTTTTTTTTCAAAGCTGTCATCCAAACACATACATTAATAAAACAAGCACTTTATTTTTTAAAAAAAATTACTTTTTTGATTAAAAAAACCTATCCAAACGGACTCTAAAATTGGCATATAAAAGCGCTTTTTTTTCCATTCGTTTCGATTAAAAGAAAGCACTTATGTTAAAATTTTAGAAACATTATATTCAACAATCGAATTTAAAATTATAATATAATTGAAGTTTAATAATACTAAAATTAAATTGTTAATATAATTTTTCTTAGACCCATGGACATTTATTTGTTAATATTTTATTCTAACATATCTTGTCTTATAAATCAAAGTTGTTATCAAATATTTCTTTTAATTTATATACAAACAATGACTGGAAAAAAAAAATTAAATAGTACTCCGTATACAACAATGTACCATAATTTAAAACTTTATTATTACTAATGGATAGTAATTTCCACTAAAAATTGTCAGCTATTATATTATAAACAATGCATTATTAAAAAAAATAGTCATATTGTATCATATTCCAATAATATAAATAGTATTCATTATACTATAAGTTACTAAAAGTTAACGACACACTCGATCTGACAATTGATCTCCAATAGCATTTCTTATTTCTTCCATTAGTCTGATAGAGCTTGGAGTTGGCACATCCCATTTATATTCTCTATGATCATCATTATTGTTTTCAAACTCATCAATGTTCTCAAATCTTTTAAGTATATCTATATCACAAGAATCCATTCTCCTTATATAAATATGAAGAGCAAAGGTTGCCTATATGATAGCAAATTGAGTTTGAAGCTCAAAGTTGATCATATTCTATAATATCCTCTACCTTGCTTTACAAACTCTAAATGTTCTTTCATTGACATTCCTTAAACTTGAATGATGATAGTTGAAGAGTTCATTTTGTGATCTAAAAGCTAGGGTCATTTTAATTGAGGAAGATGTTATCTTGTATTTCTATAGCGTCCTAAAAACCCTTGGAAATTAGGATATCCAAAATCAACAAGGTAGTATTTGCTTGTAATAAAAGGTTGTTATATTTGAAACAACTTTATAATAATCATTGCCATCATTCACATTAAAATTAAATAATTAAATGTATGACATAATTACCTTCAAGAGGCTAAGGAACATGTAACTTTTGCTTTCTGAGAGTATCCATGAAAATCTTTGTTTTATGTACAGAGCCTTCCCAACCCACCAATGTAAATGTAAAGCATAAATTAAAAGGGTTAAAATGTAAAAATGCACATGTGTTTTATCTCAAGGAGCACCCAGCATCAAATACTTTTTTTAGGTGCGAAAGTACACATGTGGTTACAAATTAGGTGTAAAAATACCCTTTGACCGTTAAGTTTAACTTTTTTAACTTTCAAATGTGCAAAAATACACATGTGATTTGGCAAAAAAAGCGTCCAACACTAAATATATATTTTTTAATTTAATAATTTTATTTCAATTAAATGAAAATTATTATTTATCTAGGTGTAATTCCTGGGAGGCCAAATTTTTTATTTTCATAATTTATTTTTTAAATCCTTATTAAATTTTCTAATTAATAATTAAATACTATATTTAATTAAAACTAATTTTAATTTTTTGAATTAACAAATTGAATCTAAAATTATTTAAATAATTTTTCAATCAATATTATTTAATTTTTATTGCATTCATGCAATATAAATGTTTGCACCAATAAGGATTTAAAAAATAAATAAAATAAATTATGGAAATAAAAGATTTAGCCTGTCAAGAATTATACATAGAAAAATAATAATTTTCCTTTAAATGAAATAAAATTATTAAATTTTAAAAAAAAACACTTGGTGTTGAACGCTCTTTTTGCCAAATCACATGTGTATTTTTGCACATTTAAAAGTTTAAAAAAAGTCAAATTTAACGGTCAAAGGGTATTTTTACACCTAATTTGTAACCACGTGTGTACTTTTGCATCTAAAAAAACACTTGGTGTTGGGCGCTCCTCAAGGTAAAACACCTGTGCATTTTTACACCTTAACCCCATATTAAAATCATAAACAGTAAGAACATTTGTGGTAGTTATTCCCGTTTCACTAGTAAAATGAATATTTTTATTAGTAGGAACATGGATAGCAATGTGAGTGTCATCTATAGCTTCTATACAATTTTTAAAGCATGGCCAATATCATTCATCTTCCTCAATAAATTATGGAGCATCTCTAAACATACTATCGGGTAGAGTTGGGAATTAGGATCGGTCTTTAAAGGGCAAGAGCCTAACAGGGTCGGCCCTACAGGGCCTGAAGTAAAAAAAATATATATTTTTCTAAGTCCGATCCAGAGCACCAGGGCCAGGGCTAGCCTTATAGGGTTCAAAAGTTACTATTCCAAATTTTAACTATTTTTCCTCTATTTTATTCAAATAAATAATTAGTAAATTACAACAATTAAAGTTCTAATTTATCAAATAAATGTTGTCAATATTAATATTCAAACAACACGAATCATCTAATAAATAATTATATTCACTAATTCATAATCAAAAGTAAATTATTGTCCATAAATAACTCACATAAAACATAAGAAGCATATCACTAAGTAATATTAGTACGATGACTATTATTGTCATCTTCTTTGCCACTAGCATCAATTTCAAATACATTTAATTGTGCTTCAGTTTGAGTAGTAGGCTCTGTTTCGTGAGTAAGAATATTATGAATTTCTTCTTAGGTTAAGGTGCAAAAATACACATGAGTTTTTTCTCCATGAGCAAAAATACACATATGCTTTTTTGAGGAGCAAAAATACATATGTGGTTACCATTTTGGTATAAAAGTCACATCCCACCGTTAAATCACTATTCACCGTGATGAGAGAGAAAGAGATGAGGTGAACACTAACTTAATGGCGGTGAACAGTGACTTAACAGTGAGATATGACTTTTGCATCAAAATGGTAACCACATATGTATTTTGCTCCTTAAAAAACATATGTGTATTTTTGCTTCTGGGGAAAAAGTTCATGTGTATTTTTGTACTTTAACCCTTTCTTCTTTAACATCATGAACACATCCGTTAAAAGGGCTTACAGGGCCGACTTGAGACCCCACAAGGCTGATCCTTTTAAGCTCGAGGCTTTACAAGGCTGGCTCTACAGGATTTATTTCATTTAGCTCCTCTAATTTTCAAGTTCAGCCCTTAAAGGGCCAGGGCTCAAAAGGGTCAGCTCACCGATTTCCCGGCTCTACTATCTTGCAGGCTTAATAATTTGAAGCCTTAAACTCTTAACATAGCTTAATACACGATGAAATCACTTCTACACTATCTCTCCAGAATATTGTAATCTCTCTTCAACGTTTCTATAAATGGCTCGATGACCAATCATATACAAAAACATGACCGCATCTTCCTCAACAACACAACACATGTTGTGTTGGCTTTAATCTAAAGTGTTGAGTCAATACGATAGAAAGTGATTAAAGAACTAGATTCGGCTCCCTAACAACTCGAATTAAGTTAGAAAGTTGTTTTTGTTTTGGGCCAAGGTTAAACCAGAGTTGACCCATTATTGAACCGGAACCTGGATGGTGGTTTGGGCTAGCGGAAAAAACATGCCGGAAAATGAAGAAAAAAATCTAAAAAATGAATAAATTGACATTTTCAAAAAAAAAAATCAATATATTCTCAGACCATTTAAAACCATGTAGTGTTATTTAATTGAAAACGTTATATATTATAGCCTTATTATGTTGACAATTAGGCCTATGTGGATTCATTAATATGCATATAAATTATTTTTATCTAATTATTATGTTACCAGTTCGACCACTCATCGAACAAATTGGATCATGAGAATCGTGAACTGACCATGCAGTGGCTACTGGCTAGCCTAAAGAAAAAGGAAATATAGATCGAAATACAAACAACTGAAACCAAACTTTTAAAGTAAATATTGTAAAATTGATATTCTAAAACTATTTTTTTTAATATTAGATTAATTGAGATATCATCAACAGATGTGAAAACACACTAATAAACCCTATTTCAAAAAATCCTACTAGCATCAACCTCTGTTCCATCTTTTAATTTATTCCTTTGATCATGGGTGGATCTTAATTAGAAAGATTTGTCAGAATAATTGTGTTAAAAATATATAGGTTACCATGAAAAAAATAGATATGGATTTTGGTCCAAAATATGTCTAACACTAAATATTTTTCTAACAAATAAAACTAACACAACCGTTATGAAAATAGATTGTATTTGGAATATGCAAGTACAAAAACCCACCCGAGATTAAAAAAAGCCTTCACCCTCGATCTCAGCCTCAGCCTGGAAGCTCCATTCTGAAGCGCCATCTTCCTCTGCGTCTCCAAAATAAAATATGCCAGGAAAAGTAAAAGTCTTATGTATTGTCAAAAGAGAATTACTAAGCAAAGATCAATGATAATAGCAATCTTCTTCAGAGAGAGCAAATATGGCAAGAAAAGTGAAGTAGGAAGAAGATAGGAATCAACAAACTCAAAAATCAATATCCAAGACAAACCAAACCCAGAACCAACAAGAAGATAGGATGAAGAGCAAAGGGATCAAGGGAGAAAGAGGGATCGAGAGAGATGAATGGCAGATGGATCAAGAGAGAAATGAAGGGCAGAGAGGCATCCAAAGAGAATGTGGGACGAGAGACAAAGAGGGATTCAGATTTCAGGCAGAGTGGTAGAGAAAGATTGAGGAAAGGGGAGAAGGGTAGAAAAGGAATAATAAATGTTTAAGAAATTTTTTAGATTTTAAATTAATAAACTTGGCAAACATGTGGCTGATTAATTATTTTTTTTCCCACCATCATCAACTAGTGTACCATTACGGCCATGTATGATTAATTGTGGTAAAAGTGGTCTTTTATAAAATCTAAAGATTATTATTTAAAAAACAAGTTAAAATAAAAAAAATGACATAAATTTTATTGAATATCACACACACATATTAATTTTGCATAATGTGATAATTGAAGAGAAAAACTAAAATTTGATAAAATAAAAAATTTAAATTATTATTAAAAAAATTAAAAAAACTCTAAATTCCTTAATTAAATATATTTAATAGATAAAATTGTATATAAAGTATAATGTACACAAATGTATATAAAAGGTTAATACTAAATAATAGTATATTGTCAATTTGATCACCTATCTCTAACAAGCCGGTCTTTGATTCTATCACGAATATAATCCATTTGTGTTGAAGATAATGTAGGTATATTTGATGA
Source organism: Acacia confusa (assembly GCA_037074495.1). Lineage (NCBI taxonomy): Eukaryota > Viridiplantae > Streptophyta > Magnoliopsida > Fabales > Fabaceae > Acacia > Acacia confusa. The sequence continues at coordinate 27,386,011 of CM073510.1, forward strand.
GGATGCTACATCAAGTGGATTATTATGATCTTCATCACACATATTACCCCATTCACTTTTAAAATAATCCACATGAGTTTGAGAATTTCTCTAGATAAGATTATATATAGCCATTGTTGCACAAACTATTTGGACTTGTGTTTTAAAGCTATATAAGTGTATATCTTGCAAGATTTGAAATCTATTCTTCCAAACTCTAAATGTTTTTTCCATAGTACACCTTAAACTTAAATGATAATAATTGAAGACATCATTATAATTTTCAAATCATGGCGGCTACTTGAAGTCTAAAAGGTCATAACATCCACGTCTATACAGATTAAGATATCTAACTGGTGTTAGATAACCAATATCAACCAAGTAATATTTTCCTGATAAATGATGAATCTTATAAAATAATACATATTGAATCCGGTGAAGCATCGTCCGTTCCCATGCATACAAGATCTCCACAATGCCATGGTCAAGAAGATAGAGCTGTCAGTTTATCTGCACCGTTACAAGTATTAAGTCAGCTAAAATTGACGGAGGAAGAGGAGGATCAGGAAGAGGAGGGTGAGGAAGACGAGAATATTCACAGCGAGGAAGGAGAACCTGATAGTATGGTTCCACTAGGCGACTTGTCAGACACTGATGTTGAGGGTGATTTTGATGATGGCATGAACACTGTGGAGCTGAGTACCTTGGGGATGTCACCGTCACCGCTTCGTGTTGACCTAGTTAGTAGTGGTAAGTTACTAAATTGGTATATGTATCTGTAATTCGTATTCAGTGGTTTTGACCTAGTTAGTAGTGGTAAGTTACTAAATTGGTATATGTATCTGTACTTCGTATTCAGTGGTTTTGACAAAAAATCATTTGTACAGCTGTCGGGACTGATATTGAGCCATTCTGGAATGAAAGCCCGCACTATTCCAGCATTAATTGGGCGCAATGTGATGATGAGACAGAGGTGTTGATGGTGATGCTGACATCCAAGGTGGTTAGCATTTAGGCGATCCACTATATTTGTATCAACAGTTTCTTTTGAAGTCTGAAATACAACATGCCGTGAAACTATATTGCGTGAAGTCTCGTCGCACAGGCATAGTTGAGAAAAGCGATGACCATAGGTTTGTCATGAGGTGTCAAAACCATGCCGACGGTTTTCTTTGGTATATGAGGGCAATGGTCCCCAAGAATGGAAACTGTTGGGTGATTTGTAAGTGGGGTCAAGATCACACCTGCCATAACCAGGCTCTCGTCCGAGATCACAGACAGTTGGATTCAGACGTTATATGTGTAGCCATCCTCGGTATGTTAAGAGAAGATCCAACTGTAAAACCAACGCTTATACAATAGAGGATACATCGTATGTATGGATATAATGTAACATATAGGAAGGCCTGGAGGGCAAAAATGAAGGCAATTGTGAAGTCCTTTGGTGATTGGGAGGAATTGTATGCATTCTTGCCCAATTGGTTAACATACATGATGCAGTGTAATATGGGTTCGGTTTTTAGGCTTGACACCTTTGAAGCCTTCGATGGATAGCGTGTTCACACCGACATGCGCATATTCCGTAGGGCTTTTTGGACATTTCACCAAACCGTTGAAGCCTTCAAATGCTGTAAGCTCGTACTGCAAATTGATGACACCCACTTGTATGGAAAATACAGAGGGACTTTGTTGATTAAGACTTCACAGGACAGGGATGGGAAGCTACTGCCCATTGCCTTTGCGGTAGTTCCTCCTGGTGAGAAGTACGATGATTGGTTATGGTTTCTTGATCTCCTACGTGTTCATGTAACCCATAGGCAGGGTATTTGTTTGATATCTGACCGTCACACCAGTATCAAGAAGGCGGTTAAAGATCACCATGGCTGGCAGCCTCCAAATGCCTATCATATGTATTACCTGCGTCATTTCAGTAGCAACTTTCACACTAGGTTTAAGGACATTGAATTGAAGAAAACAGTTATGAAACTAGGTATGAAATTTCACATATAAATGACTCGTTGTAATCATTGATTTGTTTCCATTGTTATGGGTGTGCATTCGCGTGTCATGCAGGGTACATGAGTTCAAAGATTCAGTTTGACATAAAGTTTCAAGAGTTCATTGAGGCAAACCCACATGTTTCATCCTGGTTTGATCGGGCTCCAAAGGAGAAATGGTGCATGTCGTATGATGAAGACGGACGGAGGTTTGGTCACATGACGACTAACCTATCAGAGTGTGCCAACAAAGTCCTCAGGGGGGCACGTAATCTACCGATAACCGCATTGGTCAAGATCACAGTAGTAGACTTGTTGAATATTTTGTCACGAGGCGTGTTGAGATTACCAAACACATGACTGCAGGTAGGATAGTTTCTAAAAAGGTTGAAGACCGCATACACAAGATGGACGAGCAGACAGTCGTGTGTCAGGTGATGCTATATGATAGAGAATTAGAGTTATTTGAGGTCGAGGACGCATATGCTAGGGACACAATGCGAGTTGACTTGATCAATCACAAATGTCAATGTGGGAGGTTTACAACAAGAAGGTATCCATGCATCCACGTGCTAGCAGTGTGCAGGGCCAAAAATTTGAACCATTACGATTATGTTGATCCAGTTTTCACCTTACAATACATTAGTTAAGTTTATGCTGCACATTGGTACCCAATAGGCAATAAACGATTGATTCAACAAGTACATGGCCCAACCGTTATCCTGGATGCAAGTTTGTCCCGCAGAAAGGGAAGACCAAAGTCTACGAGGATACAGAATGAGATGGATTGGGTGGACTCTCAGCCGTCAAGCAATCAGTCATGATGTCGGCATTGCAAGCAAGTTGGTCATAATATATGTACGTGTCCGTTGAGGAATACGCAGGCTTAAAGTGGACAAGTTATGTAATTGTATTGCATTTATGATGACATTGGTGAACTTTTATGTATTGGTCTTTTTTTTTTATGTATTTTGAGGTTCAGTTTATATTTATTTGTTTTAGACATGCATGAATGCAATGGTCCCCAAATAGTTATGTGTATTGTCATGCTTCTTGGACCAAAAACAGATATAGGGACATTGATGGACTATGCCTAGGGTAGACGATTAATTGTTGGCAAAAAGACCTTCCCCAAGTCACATTTGTAGGTAAAAAGAAGTTGGAAATGGGTTTGGCCATGCACCTATTCGAAATCAGAAACTCATTGTGCTTCTGCATCTGGTGTAATCGATTACACCATACTAGTGTAATCGATTACATGACATTTGCACTATGTAATTGATTACACCACACAGCGTAATCGATTATATAGTGTCAAGTTTTATATAATCGATTACTGAACAGTGGCGTAATCGATTACATAGTGCAAAAAATGAAAAAAAAAAGAGATCTGACCCCCTGTAATCGATTACATGCTTTATGTAATTGATTACAAAGGGTAGATGGGTTTATAGTTTTGCCTCAGTGGCATTTTGGTAATTAATTATTTAATTAAGGTTTTTTCCATACTTTTGCCAGAATAACACGTTCTTTAATGGGATTAACAAGTTCAATAGTTTATTTCCTTTAAAGTATGAACTTGTTATTTCCATTAGTGAACTTGTTAATCCTATTATTGAGTTTATTATTACCATTACGCAATTTGTTAATAATGGTCAGATTTTGGCTTCATCAGTGACAAGTGCGCCCCTTGAAGAATGAACTTGTTATTCTTATTACCAAACTTGTTAATCCCATTAATAAACTTGTCATTCTCATTATAATTTTAGTTAAATCTTTCACCTACTGTTTACCTTCTTCTTCCTCAAAACCTAGATATTGTACCTCGTTCTTGTGCCTCACCTCCCACTGTAAAAACAAGCTCTCAAACAAAGAACTCGTTTTTTTTTTTATCAAAAAACATTTTTTGAGTACTTTTATCATATCTATAACCAAGTTACGAGCTTGTTGCCCAAAATCTCTCACTCTGGATCAAACAACCAATTTTTTTTTTCAAACAAAGGTTATAAAAAATAGAGAAGAAGATTCCGGGGACTTATTAACAAGCATCTCTTACGAAAAATGTCACCTTTTCGCATACTATCAAGCTAGATTAACAAATTAGAGAGGAGAGAGAAAGAAGAAAAAGAAGAAGAGATGTCATAATAGTAAATTCATCAACATTTTAAAATCTCAATTTGATTTTTATTACCTTGATGTCCTTTATAAATTTTAATAGACATTTGGAAGTTTTGGAATTCCATTTGGTATTTATTCATCATTCTCCTTTTCACTTTTCAATTTTATAACTGATTTTAACATTTATAAAATGTTTGATAATGTATGAGATAACCCAATATGATATTCATAATTGTTTTTGATAGGGATAGAAGTGGTTGGTTTGGCTTCATAATGAATTTTGACATTTATTGGGATGTTTGAATATTTTTTTGAGAAAAAATCATGGTTTTGACATTAGCCCCAAATATTATTATTTATATTTATTTATGAATTACTTACTCCCTTAAATTTTCATGATCATAAATAAAATATTTATGGTAATATGAAAATTTTCATTTTTCCATTACCAACAGAAAATTTAAGGTTTTATTTTTTTTTAATACAAGGGATTTAAGTGAAGAGGGAGGAAAACTTGTACAAGTTGGATTTACAAAACTTGGAAAAATGGGTCTCCACAATTTTAACCAAAAAAAAAAATGTAAGATAAACAAGTTGTTGATTGGGGTAGTAAGCATCCTCATCCCCAAAAAGAGAAGAACATTAGTTTGAATCTTAAGAAGTACACTTGTTGAAAGAAATGAAAACACTTTATGCTCGAAGCATTGAAAGAGAAAACCCTTGACTAGATCACAAAGGGAAAAAAAAGTAAGATAAAAGTGTAAAAAAAATTAATTAAATTTTTTTAACTTTACTTCTCTAATTTTTTTAAATCCAACTCAATAAAATTTTCTCTCATTTCACTTTTCCTCCGATCCCCTCCTACCAAACAAGCTCGTACGATGTAATAAAAAAACAGAACATTTGAAACGGTATGCTGCATGGGCAACATTAATGTTTAAATAAAAATGTGTTATTAAGTTGGCTAAACAAAGGATATATCGTATATGGGTTCGTCACCAGAGCAAGATAAAAACTGATCTGTCAAGAGGAAACGACCAAGAAAAACTAGTTTAATACGATATAACTTAAATATTTGGAATCAGAATAATTCGCACCCAAAATTTTAAAAGTGTATTCCCATTAAATTTTTATAAAACTCCCACCAATTATTAATGTATGATATAATTAGGAAGTTGATCTTGATTTTAAATGGATTTTTTAAAAAATATTTGTCAATCTTTTTCTAATTTAGGAAGAAGATTAGAGTATTTTAGAAAAACATGTTATATTAATTAACTTGATTAATCTAATCAAATTTAAGTAAATAAGTATTACATTAAGGATCGAAGAACATATTATATCATAAGGAAAATTGTTGAAAAATCTCCTACTGAATTTTTTTTATCCAAAAGTATCTAAAATTTGTATAAAATCACATGTGCAACATTGGTTACCCTTCTTCAATTGTATATGACATATCCTAAACTATTTATAATGGAACAAAATTATATATAGCTGAAAATATATTGCAGATGATTAAAGAAAAGTTGTACTCTCTCAACAACATGAATCCTTATGTACATTTGGTGACAAATTTTATAATGAGAAATTTTTCAATAACTTTCCTTATATTATATTAGATTATTAGAAAATTAGTGTAAAATCTCTATTTAAAAATTTTAACTAGAATAAGAACTTCATATGTTTTAATAGTACATTGATAATATCAGTACTTTGTAAGATTTCATACCCAAAAAATATTTATACTCAAATTTAAATCCTTTTGACTAATGAATTTTTTTAACAAGCACGTGTAAGATAATTTCCCATTATTATTTGCTGACACCAACTGCTTGAGATTTTAATTTGGAAAAAAGACATATAAATATGGGAGAATGGAAAATAAATACCAAATAAAATTTCAAAATCCCCAAACATCTATTAAAATGTGTAAAGGATATAAAGGGCAGAGATAAAATTGAGATTTTGAAATGTTGATAAATTTACCATTATGTCTTTTTTTTGCCTTTATCTCTCCTTTCCATCTCTTCCTCCTCATTTTCGCCACACCACCACCTACAAAAACCACAACCTATTTGTCTCCACCCACTGCATTGATTGTGAGACCTTTGTCTTTAACTTCAATCATTATCCCATCGTCTTCGACCTCCCTTTTCAAGGAAGTAGATAAAAAACCATATCTACAAAAAACTAGATCTATCTTCAACCTTAATCACGTCATTTGTGTTTGTGCTCTCCTTTGAGATTCATTGTGCACACTTTCTTGTTCTGTTGCACCACCATTGATCCTACTCCCTCCTAAGTTGAATAGTTTCTGGGTTTTGAGGAAGAAGGTGAATAATAAATATGGGATTTAACAAAAATCGTAATGAGATTAACAAGTTCATCAATGGTATTTACAAGTCTTGTAATGAGTTTAACAAGTTTATTTATCAGGTAAAAAACATATCACTTTAGTGAACTCATTACAAGACTTGTTAAACCTATTCATGAATTTGTTAATCCCATTACAGCTTTTGTTCATATTGCTTAGATGTTAGGTTCACCAGAGTGACATGTTTTCCACTTGACGAATGAATTTGTTAAATTCTTTACAAGACTTGTGAATATCATTGATGAACTTGTTAATCCCATTACGATTTTTGTTAAATTCCACACTTATTGTTCACTTTCTTCTTCCTCAAAACCTAGATATTGTTCAACTTAGGAGGGGTTAGGTTTAATGGTAATGCAACAGACTAAGAAGAAGGTTGTATGCAACAGATATGGAAGAAGAGCTCGAACATAAAAGATGCAATTGAGGTTGGAGATAGATATGGGTTTTTGTAGATTTGGCTTTTTTCTAATTCTTTGAAGAGGTAGGTTGAAGACTATGGGACGATGATCGGGTTGAAGACGAAGGTCTCATGATCACTACAATGGGAGGAGAAGAAAAGGCCATGGTCTCTACAGGCGGTGGTGCGACAAGAAGAGGAGGAGGAAAAGAGCAAGAGGAGAGAGAAAGAAGAATATAGGACATAATGGTAAATTCATCAACATTTTAAAATCCTAATTTGATCCATGTCACCTTTATCTTCTTTCCAAATTTTAATAGATTTTTTGGGGTTTTAAAATTTCATTTGATATTTATTCGCTATTCTCCCTATAAATATTATTTGAAGTTGGAAAACGTTAAAAAGTTCGTTAACATATGAAAAAACAAAAAGGTGATGGGGTAGGAATCTGGAATTTTGAAGTGTGTGTGTTTTCACCAAAATGCCCTCAATTTTTTTTTTTTTGAAAAAAGGATAGATCTCTATAGACGCCAGAGCTCCGCCGCCTGTCACCACCCTACCAAATGGCCAGCTGCTGGAGCTCTAGTGCATGTGGTCGAAGTTTCGATGACAACTTGAGTAAAATGATTAATTACTTGGGTGTAGAGATTGACAACTTGAGCTTTGTTGACAAATTGAATAAATGCAATAACAACTTGTATATAACAATTCACAATTATAGTATAAAAGAGTGACAACTTTGGGAGTTCAAATTGTCAATCTCAATACTGAAGCTATCATTTCTTTTATATTCAATTTGTCCACGACGCCTTTGGTCAATTCCCTTATGTCTTTTTATGTCTTTTGTCATTTCCATTATTCATCTAATCAATACGTTTACACTTTTAGTTTATATCGCTACTCATTTAGTCAACACCTTTATATTTTTAGTCAATACCATTACGCTTTTAGATATTTAATGAAAACTACTAAGCCTTTAATCAATATATTCACACCTTTAGTCAATATTATTACTCATTTAGTCAATACTATTACTCCTTTAATTAATATGTTTACACATTTAGTTAATATTATTATTCATTTAGTTTCTATCATTGCGCCTTTAATAATAATACTCAATCACACTTTTTTATAATAATAGTAGTCAAATACACATTTTCTTTTCCATTTGGTTAAAACTGTTAAAGGTGTTGTCAATCCCTTTAAGCCTTTAATCAATTCCTAAATATATTGTCTAATTAGTTTAGTACTTTTATCAAAGTTGTCATTGTGTCTACAAATTCAGTAAAAATTGAAAACCCATCAAAGTTCTTCACATGACAAATGTTTTTGTCAACGTCTTTAGGAAATCTATCAAAATCAATACTAGATTTACAAATACCTTTACAATAATAGTCAAAGAAGACAATACCTTCCATGAATGAGTAAAACCTTTCCAACAGTAGTCAATCTGTTTGTAAGACAAGTAAATTCCAAAATACAAGAATTCTGAATCCCTTTGCAAAATGTAATATCCTAATTTATTTTTAAGATTTAATAATAATAATAATGATAAAAAAATAATAAAGAATAAATTATGCCTAATTTTTTTTTAGAAATAATATATGAGAATTAAACGGTAGAATCTGGCCAAATGTTCAAATTAATTATTTGGAAAATTAGGAATTTATTTTCCTTGGAATATTTAGAAAAATAAAATCAAAGAAACAATTGCAAGGGACAATTTTAGAATAAAACTCAAGTAACACAATATTGATTACTAATTCCTACATAGTCCTCCCTTTAATGACCACACATACAATTACCACACTTTGTCTTTCATCTGATGATCACGTACTTCTCCATGTAAAGCACCAATTTTTAATTCTATGTATTGAACACCTCTTGGCCATATATTCATAATATGCTGGACCCATATCAAATAAAGGTTTCCACATGAAAGCCCACTCCCTCAATTTATTTTTTTTTTTATATAAAAAATTTTAGGAAAGGGGTTGGGCTCACCCACAATCTAAGGGTAGGGTGCTTGGAGCTCAGTCTACAGGGAATACTGGCAAGAGAGTACACATGTCTCCACCTCTACCAGCGTTACCACTATTTTCTAGATCCCTATGATGCCTCCTCCAGCGCCTTGACCAACGCAGGGATCGAATCCCCTCCCAAAAGGTGAGAAACACCAAACCCACACTAGTTGAACCAAGTACCAGGGGTCAATCCCTCAATTTATCGATATTCATGTTAACATATCAAAGCAACAAAAGCGCATACTCCCTTCATTCATAATTATTTATCTCAGGCCCATAATTCCAGGAAATACCCCAACCTATGACTTTCATCCAAACCAACGCACTATCTTCTAATCAAATAACCCTCTGTTTATATACAAAAAAAAAAAAAAAAAAAAAAAAACCCCTCTGTACGCAAGACGCTGAACACGGCATCACAAAGATCAGCGACAAATCATCTGCTCAGGCATTAAAGTTAACCACTGTTCACACAATATCCATGAGCTACTGTCCCGTATCTTTCGTAGCCATGCCTCTCGAGCCTAACGTCCACAACAAATCTTTAAACTCAGACACACCATCTACATCCTCTGTGTATGATCTCCTCGGACCGGACTGTTAATCCATTATATAATCCCTACTTCTTGACTTCCCTCATTCACATTGTTTCGACCAAAGGTGAGATCATGACCGAGGAAGAGATACAGACGAGGAAGGAGTGAGAGGGAGAGAAAGAGAGTTGCAGAGAGAGAGAGAGAGAGAGAGAGAGAGAGTGATAATCTCCTTGCTCTGTTCTTTGGCGTCGGAAACAGAGGAGTGGAACAGCAACCCTTTGCTCATCGTGAAGCTTGATCGATGAGACTTTCTTTTCCTCTTATTCTCGCCATTTTCCCAATACAAACGATGAATGCTAAGCCATGAGAAATAGGCATCTTCCTTACTAAAAAGGAAGAAAGAGAAACGATGCACTTGAATATATATATATATATATATATATATATATATATATATATATATATATTAGATTGGGAAAAAGCAGAAATGCATTTGTGAGTATTATCATCGTCAAAGCCATGCTTATATAGGTAAATATTAATGTTAGAATAAGAGGGAAGCCTATTTCAATTTGGGTGTGTACGTGAATATATAAATAATATATAAAGAAGAATAAATAAGTTTAGTTTGTTGTCATATTGTTTATATACGTCGTAGCATAAGAAAGAAAGAGGAGAACCCATGGTTTTACACACACACACACTTTGTTGCACAATTGGAAAAGATTGAGAAAACATATGGTTGCAATGTATGTATATTAACAATTCACATATATTAACACAGAGGAGATTGGCTGTGTGTGTGTGTATATATATATATATATATATATATTATCTTATCATCCTCTTTCTCTTCCCTTTTGATTCTAAAATTCACACACACACACACACACAAATATATATATTATCTTATCATCCTCTTTCTCTTCCCTTTTGATTCTAAAATTTTACACACACACACATATATATATTAGGTTGAATAAAACGGTGCACTTTGGTATTTATATCTATATATCTATTTAGCTAAAAGTTATTTGCTGATATGTGTGTGTATAACGCTACATATGAGAAAAAGAAAGGCTTTAATATGTGTGTGTATTGGAAGTTATTTTACTAATATAATATCATGAAATCAAAAAGTTAGAATATGATCCAACTTATTCCTATATAATAGGATCTAATCTAACTAATTCTTATATTATCTCACTTATAATATCATTTACAAAATAAAATAGATAAATAAAAAGATAGTATTTATTATTAAGAAAAAGGGATTAAATAATAAAGGAAATTATTAAATAATAATAATAATAATTAAAAATAAATAAAAATATTATTATTAAAAATAGGAATAAATTATAATCATTATTTTTAGTAAAAATGGAATAAATAATTTAGGAAATTACTAATAAATAATAAATAGGAAAACAAGGAGTTATTAATTAATAGTAAATTGAAAGGAGAATTAATATTTACAATGGCCTCCCTTATTTTTTTAGTACCATCATAATTTGCCACTTCAAGCATTATAAATTTATTATTAAAATTTGTATATGCTTAATTTTATGAAATTATAAGTTATAATTTGGAATATATAGAATTTTAAAGAGTTATTAATAGTTAGTAAATTGGTTGTGGTAGATTAATTTTTGGCGTGTGTTGAGCTCTTGGATTAGAAGAAATGTGAAATAGTTAGCTTTGACAAGAGGTAACCATTTTCCACTTGTTATGTATATTGATACGTTGTTTTTTTTTGTATTTTTTGAAATAATTATGAATATTTTAATAGAAATTTTCTTGTGGAACCTTATGATTGGAATTATGAAATATATGCCTATATTTATTCATGTATAAGAATTGGAAATTGAGATATTATGACATGGTTATGAGAATTATTTAAATAGCATGATATGAATGTGAAAATCTTGGAAAAACTCTTATTGAGTTAATTATTATGATAATTATGGAAAGGGTTGGATTGAGAAGAAATAGAGTAGTTATTGTACCACCATAATGGTTGGCTTTCTATTGTCCAACATGTTCAATGAGGGACTAACCCACTAGTTCAAAGAGGGCTTACGACATCTCACTAGTTCAATAAGGGGAAAAGACCCATGGTCTGAGACATGTGCTCTGAGGATTTTGGCATGTCCTCATCACATAACCAGTAAGTTTTTGAGTAACTAGTAACGTAGATATAATTTAGCCCATGAGTCTAGTCGGGGGAAAATAAAGCGATTCAGTTGGATTGATGGGAGGCATCTTGGGAATTGTATTAATGAAAAATTGTAATACCTAATTTATGATACTTCATTTATGATATGAAATTTTGTGATGTGAATATTGGTGAATTATACTTTTAATATTTGGTTATATAAATTGTTCCACTTGGCACTTCATTAGCACATATTAGTATTCGTAATAAGTTGGATTGATGGTTACCACAATTTTTCAGGTGATAGTTTCCGTCCGGATCCATCAAAAAATGCCTCAGAAGCTTAGATTACTCTGCTAAAAGTAGTTCTTCTGTCTCTTTTGGTTTAAGTTTGATGATTGTATATTGTCACGTTAGAACTCATTATGCATATTTGATATATTTTGGATATTTTATTAAACGATGAAGCACTATTAAATTATTGATCTAACTAATATATGATGATTTTATTAAGTAAAATATAGAACGTTTGACAAAATTACTGAACATCAAAATACCCTGCCTAAATAAGCTAAATATTCACATCAGATGTCATGTCTAACCTTTATTGAGATTAAAAAAAAGTGGAATATAATTCCCGGAAAAAATTACAATGTCTCCAATTCCTAACCTCTCTCTATCAAAAAGTTGTGAACTTAATCGCCGTATGGCCGTTTAGTTTTTCCGATGTGGCCATACCTCTCTCTCACCATCGGGAACCAAGGACTTCACTCACTTGGGAGGTCAATTTGGAAAACAAAAAGGAAGAGAGAGCTATCATTGACTTCACCAAACATTCTCGATCTGCACCTTTGTCTTTGCTTGCTACCATCTCTGACAGCTTTAACTTCACCACTGAGCTGAGAGATTAGAAGGAGCAAATGAGGCAAATTAAGATAGAGGGAAGAGGAGAAGAGACTCGACCACCATCATCAACAGACTCCATAGTTTCAATTTTGAAGATCTGGAGGATATTTGGGAGAGGATAAGGAAATCGGCGAGAGGGAGAATGAAAGAGAAGCATTCACCATGACCCCCTTATCTAGGAAAAAAGTGATGGACATTTTGATAAAAAGAAGAGTGAAGGAGAAAAATAAACATGTGTTTTATCTTCGAGAGCGCTTAGCACCATATGTTTTTTTTTTTGGAACAAAAATATATACGTAGTTATTATTTTGGAACAAAAGTCATATCCCACCGTTATGTTTCTTTCACTGTGTCTCTTTTTCTCTCATCACAGTGAACAGTAACATAACGGTGAGATGTAACTTTTGCTCCAAAATTGTAACGATGTGTGTATTTTTGGTCAAAAAAAAAAGGTTGAGTTTCTCTCATTATCCTTTTCTCATATCCCTCATAATCTCTAAATCACATTCATCCAATCAATATAATATTACTTTTACTTTTCTCTCATTTTCTCAATCAACAGTCTAGATTTAGCAAATGAGAGAAAATGATAAAAAGATAAGGAGAAAATCTCCTTCCCCAAAAAAGTATATGATGTTAGGCATTCCCAGAAATAAAACACATGTGTATTTTTTGCTCATTTACCCTAAAAAGAACCAAACTTTAAAATCCCTAATTTATATCACATTTTATTTATGTTATTTCTATATGTTAACAGTTTTTTTTTTTTTTTTGGGTCTTTTATATTCAAATGATATTTATTTATTTATTTTTCCTTTTATTATTTTTTATTTTACAGTAATTTTTAATTGCAGTGAGTGAGAAGAATCGCATTTGGGATCAGAAAAGGGTCATGCCTCCCCTTTCTTTTACACCTCGCTTTAAAATTTATTACCGCAGGCCATCACCAAAAATTTGGTCTGCTCAGTTAAAAAAATTCACATGTCGAAGAAAACCAACACGAAGCAAAAACAAATCCACCTATTTTGACCTAAATATCTCGCTTTCTTACAAGCCCATGTATTCAAAACCCTAGAAACGGGAGAGATACCCACCCACCCAATCTCTTCCGTCTCTCTGTATATTCTTCGTTTATCGTTCCCTTGGCCCCTTTCGTATTCAAGGTTTGATCTGATTTTCTCTTATTGGAATGATTATTTGGTTCTCCTGGTGATGTTTTGCATTTCAGGGGTTTGTTTTGTTTTGCAATTTATCGGCCTAATCTTGTTGCGATTTGAACAGATCTGGGGATTTGATTTGGACCGCGAAGGATTCGGTGATTACTTGTATGGTTTGTTTGGTGACCTGGTAGGAAAATTTTGGCAGCTTTTTCGTTCGATTTTGCTTTCAAGGAATGCCGCTTCTGCCGAAGAGTGATCAGATCCATATTCGCGAGGTGTGGAACGATAATCTTGAAGAAGAATTTGCTTTGATACGGGAAATTGTCGATGACTATCCGTATGTTGCCATGGATACAGAGTTTCCCGGCATTGTTCTTCGCCCGGTCGGCAATTTTAAGAATAGCTATGATTACCATTACCAGACTTTAAAGGATAATGTTGATATGCTCAAATTGATTCAGTTGGGCCTCACCTTTTCAGATGAGCATGGAAACTTGCCTACATGTGACACTGACGAGTATTGCATCTGGCAATTTAATTTCCGGGAGTTTGATGTGAACGAGGATGTTTTTGCTAATGACTCAATTGAGCTTTTGCGCCAGAGTGGTATTGACTTTAAGAAGAACAACGAGCATGGAATTGATGCCCGCCGTTTTGGCGAGCTCTTGATGTCGTCTGGAATTGTGTTGAATGATAGCGTTCACTGGGTCACTTTTCATAGTGGTTATGACTTTGGCTATTTGCTGAAACTCTTGACCTGCCAAAATTTGCCGGATTCTCAAGTTGGATTCTTTAACTTAATCAACATGTACTTCCCAACCATATATGATATCAAGCATTTGATGAAATTTTGCAACAGCCTTCATGGAGGATTGAACAAGCTTGCAGAGTTGTTAGAGGTGGAAAGGGTTGGGATTTGCCATCAGGCTGGTTCGGATAGCTTGCTCACTTCTTGTACATTCAGGAAATTGAAAGAAAATTTCTTTAGTGGATCTTTGGAGAAATATGCTGGTGTTTTGTACGGATTAGGTGTTGAGAATGGACTGAATTCTCATTGAGAAATGAAATTAGTTTAAAAACAAAAAAACAGAAAAAAAAAATTGTTGGAAATGGATTATCCTCTGTAAACCTTATGGCATTGATTGTCTAAAATTATGAAAACTTTTATTATTACTTCTCCTGAGTGCTATTTTAGCTTATTTTCTGTTTTTTATATGGCTAATGCTTCTAGTTTAAACTTGATCCATGTTGGCAATGGTACGTGGCTTCTTCAATCATTCTAAACAATGGCTTGCATTAAGGTTTGCTGTTCAAGTTTTTGGTTTTTTGATTTAATCTTTATATTTGAACTTTCTCAGACCACATGGTATCTAGGTGACAGAAGGGAGCAGTTGTTGTTGATGGTGTCTCTAAGAGGGTACAAAAAACTACAAAATGCAGACAAACGCTCTTCACAAAACTTTAAGCCTGTCTGTGGGGGGAAAATTAAACATCTTGTTTTGTAGCATAAGCTACCTAGTAAAATGGACACATTTTGCTACAATGTTTACTTTTCAGATCTTTTTGTTCTCCCTGGTATTGGTCTTGGTGATTCCATCATCCAAGTGGTTGCCTTAGTCATGATTCAAGACACTTCTGCAGGTCGGTTGGTGGGTTAAAAATTGTAGAATAATTGATTTGGTTCTGTGAATGTATTGTATTCTAAGTACTATCACCTATTCCTAAGTAGCTCAAACAGATAACTTTTCTTGTTGAGAAGGTGACGAAGTCTTGATTTTATTAATACTCTGAAATGTTTTTTCTTGACCTGTCTGCGTTGCTTTAGAAAGAAAATATGATCTATGGGCAATGTAGGAATGATTATGAATTTGCTTCTAGTAGAGTATTCAACTTCTAAGGGATGCATAATTGCCACTTTGACGATGCAGTCTTATTTTTTTTTATTCTCTGATCTCGTCTTTCTTTTTTCTCTGCAGGGATCTGATTTAAATTTGTTATAACTAATAATCTGTTTTAACAGGGCCAGCAGGGAGTTATTTTGTTATTCCTGCAGATGTTTTTTTTTATTTTTTATTTTTGATATAAAAATTTTAGGAGAGGGGTTGGTTTCACCTACAAACCAAAGACATGGCGTTATAGCTTTGTTCCCCAGGGCATATAGGAAAGAGTATACATGTCTTTACCTCAACCTGTGCTTCCACAAGTTCACATTGTCTATGATGCCTCCCTCACTGTTTTGACCAACTCTAAGATCGAACCCTCTCTTTTTTGGTGAGAATGTTTGACCCTTTTACCAGTTGAATTCAAGGATGAGGGGTTATTCCCGCAGATGTTAAATCTACCAGATATGTTACCAAAAAAGAAAAAAAATCTACTAGATATTATTTTGCAGGTTATAAAGCTTCAGTTACTTATTCAAGTGGGGGTAAAGATATTGGGCCTGTTTGGTTTAGCTCTGGGAATGGTGGCTTATTTTTTATCTGACTCCTGTAGAAGCTGATGGAAAAAAGATCAAGTTGTAAATTTGATTTGTTTAGATTAATTATGGTAGAAGTGGCAGAACTTATGTCAAAAAGCCTAAAGATTTTTTTTTTTTTATTTAAAAAAGCTATCCCGTGAAATTTTTAATTTAACTGATTTTTTGGAGTTTTTTTTATTTTTTAAAAGTTCAATAAACTCAAAACTCTATCCAAATATTCTCCTTAAAGTTATTATTGTTGTGAATATACTTATTATATGGATGTTCACTGACTCACGGTCTTCAAATATTACAAGATGATATGGGACCCACGTATAGTACCATGTATAGTGATTTACTATTTGGTGGGACCCGCACACAATTATACAATCATCACGGGAAGGAAATCCGTGATTGAATAGTTTTGATTCTTGGGGAAAACTACACTAAATGACCCTGATGTGGAAATTACACTAAAGTCTCATTTTCTTTCTATAAATAGAGGTCTTCTATAACTATTCAATATATAGTAAAATGAGAATTTCTCTCTCTATAATCTCTTCTCTTATTCTCACCAGTTTTATAACAATTATTATTATTATTACTTTTTTCTCACTTAAAATTACTTAAATCTTTCTTCAAATAAGGCTATTATTAGTTTCACGTTTAGTTCAAGTATTCTTCTTAACCAAGTATTTCTTTCCCATGTAAATATGAAAGCAAGTTATTTAAATTTGTTTCGATCAAATTGATTGGACACATTTTCAATGTAAAGGACTAAAAAGAGTTAGTATCTTTTAATTGGCAGTGTCGCATGGGACAATTGACTTGATTACTTTGTGCGTTTTGAGCAATAAAGAAAGTAGGTAGGTGTCTTGCATCCGGTGAAGAGATAAATTTACCAATATAAAAATAACATTTTAAAAAATTATCAGATTAATGCACGGTAGAAAGATGTAATGCAGGTGGCAGGCGATGTGTTATCTGACACCACTGTGTAAGTGGTGTCACACGTGGCGACGTCACTAGTGGCGTCTGATAATTGAATATTTTACACTTATTTTTGTATTTTTTGGGTAATATATTTAGGATTGTTAACTAATAAATAATGGGCTTTAATGCTTATTGGGGCTTTGGGCTTTTATTTGGATTTAATTCATTTTCATGATAAAAATTTCAGATTTAATATGCTTCACTGTTTTAACCATAACTTTTGAACCAGACATCGGATTTACCTCATTTTTGTCTCATATTTCATATGATTCAAAGAGTTACAAATGTTATGAAGACTCGGAAGGAAAATTTGGTCAAGAGAATGGTCAAACTTGGAGCCGAAGTCAGAGACATTTTTCTGGATTTTTATTTGGGCCCGAATTTTGTAAAGACCCATTTGCTATTTTACTCTATTTCTTTTTGGGCTGGATATTTTATGACTTGAAGCCTCATTTCGTTTTGCTATTTTAAGTTAGGTTAGATGGTGGCTAGAAACATATTGTATTTTTGTTTTTTTAGACTTTTGAAGATCAAACATAGACTTTTAAAATTCTCTGAAATGTTCTTCATCTGTTCTTCGTATTCTTCACTGTTTTACTCATCTATGCTTGGATAAACCTCTTTGATTAACCCACGGATTAGAGATTCCATATTACAGAGGACTCATGCTTAATCGGTAACATCTAAACTCGATTCTGTCTTCTTCTATCAGATTCGATTTTGGATTCAGATTGGGTTTTTGATTAAAAAAAATCTAGATTGATTATTCCCAAGGACATAATTTGAACTGGGTTTAAGTGATTATTGTGCGATTGTTCAGTGTCACACCACTGTTTCGAAAACATTCTGGACGATTGTTAAGTTGAGGGAAATTCTGGGCAAATGCAGAGATATCAGTTTGTCTAGAAATCGATCACGAGTTTGATGTTTTATTTTCGTCTGATGAAGGTTTTGGAATCCCTGATTCTGGGTTAGTCATTTTAGTCTGGTTAATCTCATTTTCCTTTACTGTTTCTGTTTTAATTTCGTTTTATTGCAATTTGAAAAACTCCCCCCAAACTGTTACTGTTATGTTACATTGTTACTGATTTAAATTTACTGTGAATTCATTGGGAAAATGATCCAGGTTACACTATATTGCAAATCATTGTTAACTTGGTTATTTTGGGAGAGATTATGACAAATTTCTGCCAAAAGTTGGTGCCGTTGCCGGGGAATTCACATCGGTTTGATTAGTCATAGATTAGGAGTGGATTAGTGGGTTTGGGTGACTGGGCAGAAAATTTTCTCACCCAGATCACTTGAACCAGGGCTTTCCCACATGGAAATTGGAATTTTGTACAATAATCACCTCCTTTACAGGAATGAGGTCTTACTCAAAATCGCCAAATTCCATCGTTTAGGCCCTATTTTTGCTGTTTTTTTGTTCTCGGTGGGATGTAGCCAGTATTTTTGAAATTGTTCTTAGGATTTCTACTAGACTTTGCGATTTTCTTTGATTGAGCTGAAATTTGGCAGGTTGATAGATTTTAGCCTAAATATTAAGACACATGCTTTGTCATGTGGTCTTCATTTTTAAGCCAAATTCCATCGTTTTGACCACTTTTTCAATTTTTTAAGTTTTTTTATTGCATTTTTAGGTCCCCCAATGGTCTAGGAGTATTTATGTACAGATCCCATAAATTTTAAAAATCATTTGATAGTGTTTTAGCATTTATTTTGGTTATTTTCTAGTGTGGTTTTCAGTTTTTATGTTTTGAGTAGTCTAGTGTCATATTAGTGTTTTTGCTGTTTTGTGACTGTTTTTGTGGTTCTGTGAGTCTGTTTTTGATGTTTCTTGAGTTTTCCAGTTTGCCATATGTTGCTGTATGAGTACCAGGAGTACTACTGATCCACATTATCTATTAGAAAGAGATCCTAAAATAGAGAGAACCATCCTAGCTGCTAGACGTACCGTGAGGTTAAGTCAATTAGTAACTACGGATCCTGTTTCATATTCTAAGTTTGATTATGTGTCTCTTGAGTCTTTTGAATTTACTAATTCTAGTAGTACTTTTGCTAACTCTGAAAATATGGCAGAACAAGAAAACCGTCCAACTTTAAAAGAATTGGTTGCCCTTGCAATAGTCAATCAACCTTTGTGCATTCAATATCCTGAACTTGGTGCTAACTTTAAACTTAAATCTGGTCTTATCCATTTGCTTCCCAAGTTTCATGGTCTTGCAGGTGAATGTCCACATAAGTATTTGAAGGAGTTTCATGTGGTCTGTAGCACAATGAAGCCACAAGCAATTGATGAGGAGTATATCAAACTGAGAGCTTTTCCTTTCTCACTTGAAGGGGGAGCTAAGGACTGGTTGTTCTATCTTCAACCTCAATCTATTGCGTGCTGAAATGATATGGCCAAGCTATTTTTGGAGAAATTCTTTCCATCCTCAAGAGCCACATCCATCTGGAAAGAAATCAGTGGCATTAAACAAGTGAATGGGGAGAACCTACATGAGTATTGGGAGAGGTTCAAGAGGTTGTGTGCAAGCTGTCCACACCATCAGATTACTGAGCAGCTTCTTATTATATACTTCTATGAGGATCTATTGCCTAATGATAGAAATTTGATTGATGCATCTAGTGGCGGGGCTTTGCAGAATAAGACACCTGAGAAAGCTAGAGATTTGATATCTCCCATGGCTGCCAACTCACAGCAATTTGGTACTAGAGTAAACAGTACCCCTGTGTACCATATTCAAACACCTCAGCTTGCAGATCAACAAAGACTTGAGAATAGACTTGATGACTTGACATCTCTGGTTAGACAGTTGGCAGTTACCCAAACAGTACATGCTTCCCCTCCTCAGATGGGATATTCATGTGGATATTATGTTGATCCTTATCATCCTACTGAGTCCTGCCCTACCTTCCAAGATCCCAATTATCAATATCATTTAGTAGCTGCAGTTGGTGTATTTCTAGGAAAGCCACAATACCAACAACAGAACAATGCATTCTCTAACACCTATAACCCTGGCTGGAGAAACCACCCTAATTTCCGTTGGAACCAGAATTAGGGTAACCAGAACTACCAGAATCAAGGCAACCAGTTTCAACACAATCATAATTCTGGTAGTTACCAGTAGAGACAATTTAGATCGCTAGGTTTCCCACATTCTGCACTACCTCCTCTTTCAGCTAATCCTCCTCCACCACCAGCCATATGTTCACCCCCTCTAGTGACATAGCAGCCTAGTAGCAGTGGTAGTGGTTCTTCTGGTTCCTCACTTGAGGATATGATGAAGCAATTTGCCAAGAACACATTGCAATTTCAGTAACAAACTGAAACTTCCATTCAGAGTTTGCAAACCCAGATTGGCCAATTGGCAACTTTATTGAACCAACTCCAACCTTAAGATTCCAACAACACTCTTCCTTCTCAGACCATTCTCAACCCTAAGGGGAATGTGAGTGCTATCTCCTTACGGTCTGTCAAGCAATTGGAAGAGCCTAGGCTAGCTGCAGATGTGATTACATCAGATAGAGAGTCAGGAAATGTGAAGAGTGACTCTAAAGATAAGGAGGTGGTGAAGCAAAGTGAAGAGGGCATCCCTATTCCTCTTCCTTTCCCTCAGAGATCCATTCAATCCAAGAAAGTGGCAGAAAAGGCACTAGCACAAGAGAAGGACATCCTAGAGACATTCAAAAAGGTTGAGATCAACATTCCTCTCTTGGATACAATCAAGCAGATTCCTAAGTATGCCAAGTTTCTAAAGGATTTGTGCACCAACAAGAGGCAATTGAAGGGAAATGAACGAGTAAGCATGAACTAGAATGTATTAGCACTCATCCTACCTACCATGCCTCGGAAATGCAAGGATCCAGGAATGTTTTCTATCCCTTGTATTATTGGTAACTATAGATTTGATGATTGTATGCTAGACTTAGGTGCTTCAATTAATGTTATGCCTACATTTGTCTATGCATCTCTTGGTCTTGGTCCCTTGCGTCCTACTGGTGTTATTGTTCAATTAGCTAATAGGAGTAATGCTCATCCTTCTGGTTTGCTTGAAGATGTATTGGTCAAAGTTAATGAGTTGATATTTCTTGCTGATTTTTACATCTTAGATATGGAGGATGAGTCTCCTAATAGTAGGTCACCAATCATACTAGGTAGACCTTTCATGAAAACAGTTAGGACCAAAATAGATGTGCATTCTGGTACTTTCTCTATGGAGTTTGGTGATATTTCTGTGAATTTTAATATTTTTGATGCCATGAAACATCCTAGGGAGGAGCACTCTATTTTCTGCATTGATGTGATTGATGATGCTGTGGATGATGTTCTTGCTGATTGGTATGCTGATTTTCCAAATATTGCATCTATGAGTGATTGTGTCATTTGTGATTGCTCTGATGACACTTGGTGCCCTATATGCACTGAGATTGATGCTGCATTGTGTGATGACATTAATCTTGATTGTGAGTGTCACTTTGCATTCTAATATTGATTGTGACGCTCTTTGTGATGTTGATTGTGACACTTCTTCTTTGCATGATGAATTGGATTCTGATTCTAACAGTGAGTTGTCTGGACATAGTTCTGCTTTTTTGTGTATGGTTTCCAAGATTTCAGGCGTATACACTACAAAACTTGTGGAACAACCACCCAAGCTCCTCCCCTCCATTGAGCAACCACCCAAGTTGGAGTTGAAATCCCTCCCGGATCATTTGAAGTATGCTTACTTGGAAGTGGGTGAACAGTTGCCTGTCATTGTGGCAAACAACCTTCTATCGGAGCAAGAAGAGAAGCTACTAAGCTTATTGAGGGCAAACAAAAAGGCAATTGGGTGGACACTGGCTGACATTGTTGGTATTAGCCCCTTCATGTGTATGCATCGGATTTTGTTAGAAGATGAGGCTGGGCTACTGAGGCAACCCCAGAGACGCCTTAATCCCCTTATCCTTGATGTGGTGAAGAAGGAGGTCACTAAGCTTCTGCAAGCTGGTATTATATACCCCATCTCTGATAGCCAGTGGGTTAGCCCAGTTCAGGTGGTTCCCAAGAAGTCCGGAGTGACTGTGGTGGCCAATCAAAAGAATGAGCTTATTCCTACTAGAGTCCAGAATAGTTGGAGGGTTTGCATTGATTATAGGAGACTCAACCAAGCCACCCACAAGGATCATTATCCTTTAACTTTCATTGATAAGATGTTAGAGCGGTTTGCTGGTAAGTATCACTATTGCTTCCTTGATGGATACTCCGGCTACTTCCAGATCCATATTGCTCCTGAGGACCAGGAGAAGACGACCTTCACATGCCCCTTTGGAACATATGCATACAGAAGAATGCCCTTTGGCCTTTGTAATGCACCGGGCACCTTCTAGCGTTGTATGGTAAGTATTTTCTCTGAGTTTCTAGAGGATTGCATGGAGGTGTTCATGGATGATTTTACTATATATGGGTCTAGTTTTGATGCATGCTTAGCTAACTTGTCTAGAGTTTTGTATAGGTGCATAGAGTCCAATCTTGTGCTGAATTTTGAGAAGTGTCACTTTATGGTTGAGTCAGTGATTGTTTTGGGGCATATTGTGTCTAGTAAGGGTATTGAGGTAGATCCTGCTAAGATTGATGTTATTACTGCTTGACCTTACCCCACATCTGTGCGAGAAGTTCGTTCTTTTCTTGGTTATGCAGGTTTCTACAGGAGATTTATCCAGGATTTCAGTAAGATTACCCGACCTTTGTCCAACCTTTTGCACAAGGACATCGACTTTGTATTTGATGATGAGTACAAGTTGGCCTTTGATCATTTGAAGTGGTGCTTGACTACAACCCCTGTGATCCAACCACCGAATTGGCTGCTTTCATTCGAGATTATGTGTGATGCCTCCAACTATGATGTTGGTGCTATCTTGGCTCAATGGGTTGATAAAGCCTCACATGTGATTGCATATGCATCTAAGACCTTGGATTCTGCCCAGTCTAATTACACCACCACTGAGAAGGAGTTGTTAGCTATAGTATTTGCCTTTGATAAGTTTAGATCATATCTGTTAACTAGTAGAGTTATTGTTTACTCTGACCATGCTACATTGAAGTTTCTTTTGAAAAAGGTAGATGCTAAGCCCCGACTTATCTGGTGGATGTTGTTGCTCCAAGAGTTTGATGTTGAGATTAGAGATAGAAGTGGAGCACAAAACTGGGTGGCTAATCATTTGAGTCGCATTTCTCATTCTCCCTCTCACCCCTCTCCTATTCAGGATGATTTTCCTAATGAGCAGCTTCTTCAGCTGCAAGGTAAGATTCCATGGTATGTTGATCTGGTTAATTATTTGGTTGCTAGAGTTTTACCTGCTGATTCCACTAGGGCTGAGACTCTGAAATTGGAAAGTGATTCTAAATATTATGTTTGGGATGAACTTATTTGTGGAGATTTTGTAGTGACCAAGTAATTAGGAGATGTGTGCCTGATCATGAGTTTGATTCTATCTTGCATTTTTGCCATGCTTCTGCTTGTGGTGGTCACTTTGGACCACAAAGAACTGCTAGGAAAGTGTTAGATTGTGGTTTATTTTGGCCTACCCTATTTCATGATGCCCATATGTTTTGTAAGTCATATGATAACTGTCAGAGAGCAGGAAGTATTTCCCGTAGGCATGAGATGCCCCAAAACCCTATATTGTTTTGTGAAGTTTTTGATGTTTGGGGTATTGATTTCATGGGTCCATTTCCTATTTCTTATGGTCATACATACTATTGGCTGTGGATTATGTTTCCAAATGGGTTGAGGCGAAAGCCACTCGGACTAATGATTCTTCTGTGGTGGTGGATTTTGTTAGGTCTAACATTTTCTGCAGGTTTGGCATTCCTAGAGCCATCATTAGTGACCAAGGCTTTCATTTTTGCAATTGAAGCATGGGTGCCTTGTTATACAAGTATGGAGTGCTTCACAAGGTCTCCACAGCATACTACCCTCAAACTAATGGTCAAACTGAAGCTTCCAATAGAGAGATTAAGCAAATCCTTTAGAAAACTGTTAACTCTACCCAGAAAGATTGGAGTAAGCGATTGGATTATGTTTTGTGGGCCTATCGCACCGCCTATAAGACTCCTATTGGGATGTCTCCCTATCGGCTTGTCTTTGGTAAGGCATGTCATCTTCCAATTGAGTTGGAGCATTAAGCCTATTGGGCCATTAAATAGTGTAACATGGATTTGGCTAAGTCTAGGATAGAATGGAAGCTACAGCTGCAAGAGTTGGATGAGCTTAGATTGGATGCCTATGAGAGTTCACTGTTGTATAAGGAGAAGACAAAGGCATTCCATGATAAGCACATTTTGAGAAAAGAGTTTTCTGTGGGCCAAAAAGTTCTTCTATTCAATTCTGGCCTGAAGTTTATGCTAGGTAAACTTCGATCTAGATGGGATGGCCCTTTTGTGGTTACTAATATTTTCCCTTTTGGTGTTGTTGAGTTGTGTGATCTACCCACCGGACGGACCTTCAAAGTCAATAGACACCACCTCAAGCAATTCCATGAGGGAGACATGAAGCAACCTGAGGAAGCAGAGATCCTCCTTATTGATGCCACATATCCTCCATAAATCCCTTGGGGAGTATTCTTCTTTCTTCCTTTCTATACCTCTCTTTTCTTTTCTTTTCTTTTGTTTCTTCCATTTCACACTTTGTTTTTTTCCAAATAAAATTAGTTGGTGAATAATATAGTTTCTTTTTCTATGATTGTCACATCTTACAAACTTGGACATTTGGGTTTTGATAGATTATTCTTTTGGACTGCAATTTTGGACTCTTGGATTATATGTCTTGGTAGCTGATTTTGTGGTGCTGATTGCATGATTTGATATTTCCCTGTGTGAGATTTTGGGCCTTCTTGAATGGAACTCATCTTTTACCATTCTTTCTTTTATGTGTGCATCTACTCATG
Organism: Acacia confusa; assembly: GCA_037074495.1. Taxonomy (NCBI): domain Eukaryota; kingdom Viridiplantae; phylum Streptophyta; class Magnoliopsida; order Fabales; family Fabaceae; genus Acacia; species Acacia confusa. The sequence goes on from CM073510.1 coordinate 27,411,049, forward strand.
ATTCATGTTTTCTAGAACTTGCTCCCTTTCTTTTTGAAACTGCATTTTCACTTACATGTGTAAATATGATGGAGGCTTATTTTCTTTCTTTCATTTCCCTACTTTGGCCAAATAGCTTTCCGTTGCATCATATTCCCTTTGCTAGCCCTTTGTGCCTTTATAACTCATCCTTTGACAAACCATATTACTAGCCTAAGTGTAAAACCAATTTTTACTGCACCTTGGAATTACATTAAGCATTGGTTTCACTTTTGTTTTGTGTTTAAGTGTGGGAGTTGCTCAGGAGTGCAACAGTTTAAGTGTGGGGGAGAGATATTTGATTTGGTCGTTGAAAAAAAAACGAAAAAAGGATAAGAAAAGAAACAAAGAAAAAGAAAAGAGCAAGAAAAAGAAGGAAGAAAAAAAGAGAAAGTAAAGGAAAAAAAAGCAAAAACAAAGGAAAAAAAATTGGTCATTTTCTTTAACTAATGTTCTTTTAGATTTCTTTGGTGCTTAGCCTCTCTTTTCCATACTTTTACATACCTTCACCCTAACCCCATTACAACCATAAATAATAAGCTCTCTTGATTTATGCATGCATGCATGTGATGTGAGTAGTGGAGAAGTAGAAATTGAGCAAGCCTATGGTAAAACAATTTTCTTGAGTAGAATTTGAGTGATACACTTATATCCTTATACACTTGAGAGATTGATTGAGGGCATCCCTTGAGAGATCACATTGTGTGATTAGCATTATTGATTGAGATTGCCATGATTTGTAATTTGAAATGAAAGGATTTTAGTCTTGATTGCTTGGTTTTTTGAAACCTTGTGTTCCTTGTTCAAATTTTTACCTTGTTAGCAATTACTAGAAATAAGAATTTTCTTTCTTCCAATTTTCTTTTCTTTTTGATTTTGCCCAGGAGTGCAAAAGGATAAATATGGGGGAATTTGATAATTGAATATTTTACAAACTTATTTTGTATCTTTTGGGTAATATATTTAGGATTGTTAGCTAATAAATAATGGGCTTTAATGCTTATTTGGGCTTTGAGCTTTTATTTGGATTTAATTCATTTTCATGATAAAAATTCCAAATTTAATATGCTTCATTGTTTTAACCATGACTTTTGAACCAGACATCGGATTTGCCTCATTTTTGTCTCATATTTCATATGATTCAAAGAGCTACAAATGTTATGTAGACTCGGAAGGCAAATTCAGTCAAGAGGATGGTCAAACTTGGAACCGAAGTCAGAGACATTTTTCTGGATTTTTATTTGGGCCCGAATTTTGTAAAGACCCATTTGCTATTTTACTCTATTGCTTTTTGGGTTGGATATTTTATGACTTGGAGCCCCATTTCGTTTTGCTATTTTAAGTTAGGTCAAATGGTGGCTAGAAACATATTGTATTTTCATGTTTTTAGACTTTTGAAGATCAAACATAAACTTTTAAAATTCTTTGAAATGTTCTTCATCTGTTCTTCTTGTTCTTCACTGTTTTACTCATCTATGCTTGGCTAAACCTCTCTGATTAACCCATGGATTAGGGATTCCATATTCCAGAGAACTCATGCTTAATCGGTAACATCTAAACTCGTTTTTGTCTTCTTCTATCAGATTCGATTCTGGATTCAGATTGGGTTTTTGATTAAAAAAAAATCTAGATCGATTATTCCCAAGGATATAATTTGAACTGGGTTTAAGTGATTATTGTGCGATTGTTCAGTGTCACACCACTGTTTCGAAAACATTCTGAACGATTGTTAAGTTGAGGGAAATTCTGGGCAAATGCAGAGATATTGGTTTGTCTAGAAATCGATCACGAGTTTGATGTTTTATTTTCGTTTGATGAAGGTTTTGGAATCCTTGGTTCTGGGTTAGTCATTTTAGTCTGGTTAATCTCATTTTCCTTTACTGTTTCTGTTTTAATTTCATTTTATTGCAATTTGAAAAACTCCCCCCAAACTGTTACTGTTCTGTTACATTGTTACTGATTTAAACCTACTGCGAATTCATTAGGAAAACAATCCAGGTTACACTATATTACAAATCTTTGTTAACTTGGTTATTTTGGGAGAGATTACGACAAATTTCTATCAACATCTTGTGTACTGACGCCATTAAAGTGGCGTTAGTACTAGTGACGCTACACAACAGGGACTTGTCTGCCCTTGATGTAATTTAAAAATAAAAAAATAATTAAAAGAAATTTAAAGTTGCAATAATTACAGAGCTCTCTTTAAAAAAAATAAAAGATAAATAAATTCAAAGCAAGGCATGAGAGCCCCTACTCTTTTTTAAAAAAAAAAAAAATTGCAATAGCATAGGGGCGTGCTTTTTGACGCCCTTGCTTGAACTTTTATAAGGGGGGAAAAAAGAATAATGCATGCACTTCTACCTCCTATATTAAACACACACACACACATTGGCAAAAGCATAGGAGAGACAAGAGAGTAATGTGAGGAAAGAAAAGAAGAATAGAAGAGTTGGAAGCTATTTTAAGATATGTTATTTATTTGATACGATTATTTAGGTAACTAAACTAGTTTCTTTTTAATAAATTTTCTTTATAAAAGTTATTGTATTTATTTTTGTCTTTCTAATGATAGTAATATTTAGTTGGTTAGTAAAAGTTTTGGAGTTAGAATTTTGGGAAAGTTTTGAGTCTTGACAATAGAAGACTATATTTATGTAGTGAATTATTAATAGTAAATTTTAAGTGGTTTAGATTTATTATTTATTTGTTGGAGAAATTTAAAAATAATTTTTCTATTTAAGAAATTTAAGATTTTTATATTATAGGATATTTTTACCAATTAAATGTTGTCTAAATAATTTATTTGGGTTAATAGAGATATTATAGAAATTTTAATCGGTTTAGTTTTCAAATTTGAGGACTGATTTGTCATTTTCAAATTCGAGGACTGATTTGCTATTTCTGAAGTTTTATGATTGATTTGTCATTTCCGAAGTTTTGAGGACTAAAATGTCATTCTAAAATTTAAAGGAAAAAAATTTTAGTTTTCAATTTTTATTATATATTACATAATTATTTATTTTGTATGTCTAGTAATACATAGATAGATGACTAATGATTTAATATTTTGTGAACTAATAATTAGAATATAAGTTGTAAAATATTATTATTAGCTAAATGTAATTAAAAAAATATGTTTGACTAATAATTAGTTAATTAATAAAAAGATTTTGTGAAATATGTTGTATATTATTAAGTTGTTCATTAGAGAAAAATACCAAAGTAGCATGGGAAAAATTAAATAAAAAACAAGAATTAATACATATAATAATATTGAATTATATATATATATATATATATATATATATATATATAATGATTTTTATTTTTATTATTATTATTATATAATATTCAATTTTATTTATTTATTTTTTTAGAGATAAATAATTAGTGACTTAATAATGTGTTGTGTGAGGGTAAATTTTTATTAGTCAAATGTATCATCAATGCGCTCGTGAAATTCAGTCCGGCCCCAAAGAGTGAGGAGTTCTTAATAAGGAGGTGCAACGATTACACTGATCACAAGTTTTGTGGAACACAGGAGATTGTGATTCCTTGAAGGTGAGGCGAGCCTCACAGGGGTCGGGAGATGTCTATGACCTAGATGACATCCCACCAGAGTTGCAGGAGTACGTTATCTGGGCAGGTTTTTGGCACGTGTCTCGCATGTAGAGACTCTCGGTATGTTTTTATTCTTAATGTAATTAATTATATGCATTTAGTTGTTTGTATATGATACGGATAATATAGACCATTACATATTTGTTATCTACTTTTATGTTGGTGCAGTTGTTAAAAACCTTATTTCTGCTTTGGTTGATACGGATAATGTTTTATTGCGGCTTGCACATTATTCTTGAACCTAAACTCTTGTTTCACCATATAATTCGTCTCCTCTAGCCCATAGACCTCATCCCAAGCCTTTAACATCCAGTTTATCCTCATGCGGGTAATCTTCATCAACAACCTCATAATTCGGAATCTCATTCCAAAACAGAGTAATATCTGCATATTCACAAATAATACAATTTATGCAAAAAAATGGAAACTTATAAAAAAATTGGGAAAATGTATATGGAGGCCCAAATAACAAAGAAAATCCCAAAAAATGCTCAAACTAAAGTCTTTGAATAAAGTATACTGCATTGCACCTCCTCGATGGAATTGCATACGCAAGGGTGGTTGAAGACTTCACAGTTGCGATGAGAAATTTGAGATTGTTCAATCCACAATTAGCACAATGGGTTGATACTCATGGGGACATTGATCGATGGGCTCTAAGCAAGTTTCTTTTCAAAAGATCAGATAACATAACCTCTAACATTGCTGAATCGTTCATTGCATGGATGGTGAAAGAGTGAAAGCACACCGTGTCAATGGTAATACATGAGCATAGGGAGAAGTTGGCTGTGAAGTTGCTTGCAAGCAACATGACTTTGGTAAATTGGAAAAATGGTGTAGGACCTAACATAGAAAAGAAATTGATGCAACATGTAAACTTTGTTGAAAATATGCATGCTAGATATTATGGGGAGAACCAATTTTTGGTTGAAACTAGACGTGAAGATGCCTTAATTTTGTTGTTGTTGATTTAGCTGTAAAAGAATGCACTTGTTTAGGATGGCAAATAAGTGGATTACCTAGCCCACATGCATGTGAAGCAATTAAGGTGCTTAATGGTAATGTGTACGCATTTGTAGATGATTGCTTTACACTTTCAGCCCAAGAGAAAATTTATGCACATAGCATGTGGCCAGGTTCAACACATGATTGTCCACGTGTTGATGTGCCGACGGTGACACAAATGCTAACTCAGACTTTCTTGGAGCCTCCAATTACTACAAGGCCGACAGGTAGACCCAAAAGAAAAAGATGGGAATCTCAATTCCAAAACAAGAAGGTTTATCATTGTGGTAGATGCCATGAGGCAGGACACTCCGTCAAGACTTGCAAGAATCCTAATCCAAGTTGATTATTGATGGTTCCTTGAGTGTATATTTTTTGTGCATTGCGTCTCACAATCTTTTTGCTGTATATGGCTTTAGATAGAAATCCACACCATATTATTATTGGAGATGGTGTATGATGTTGTCATTATGAATTTGTAGACGCATTTGGTGTTGTAAATGAAGGTTGGATATTGTTGACACAATTGTATCCAAGTCTCATTTATGTACACATATTCATATTGTATTACAAATGTAAATGATGTTGGAAAATTTATGTAGCTGAATTTTGTTGTTAGTAGGTGCTTATATTGTTGTTATTAAAGATTGATATCGTTGTTACTAGGGATTGATATCGTTGTTACATTGGACTGATATTGTTGTTAGTGTTGACTGATATTGTTGTAAGTGGCTACTGATATTGTTGTAACTGGACTGATATCGTTGTTACCAGGGATTGATATTGTTGTTAGTGGCTACTGATATTGTTGTTACACTGGACTGATATTGTTGTAAGTGGCTACTGATATTGTTGTCACTAGGTACTATTATTGTTGTTAGTGGCTACTGATATTGTTGTTAGTGTCTACTGATATTGTTGTAAGTGTCTACTGATATTGTTACAAGTGTCTACTGATATTGTTGTTAGTGTCTACGATATTGTTGTAAGTGTTTACTGATATTGTTGTCACTGGGTATTGTTATTGTTGTACGTGTCTACTGATATTATTGTTAGTTTCTACTGATATTGTTGTAAGTGGCTACTGATATTGTTGTAAGTGGCTACTGATATTGTTGTTAGTGTCTACTGATATTGTTGTTAGTGTCTATTGATATTGTTTTAAATGTCTACTGATATTGTTGTCAATGACCTGTTAATTGTTGTTAAGGGGTACTGTTATGGTTGTTAATGGGTACTGATATTGTAGTTAATGGCCCCAGTTATTGTTGTTTGTGGGGATTGATATTCCTACTACAAATGACTGATATCAATGATTGAACAAATAACTTGAAGAAATGGTCGCTGTCATTATTGTTAATGGCCCCTGTTTTGCAGTTGGCATTCCATGAAGAAATATCAAAACATAAGCAACAATTTAAGAAAACATAAGAAAAAAATTGTACTGTACATTCTTGTATGCGCTTCTATAGTCCTTAAAAATGGTGTTCTTGTTGTCAACATTAACTTTTATGGACTGCCCCCACAGGAAGGTCCAACAATTGATGTACGTGTTCAGCCCCTATGACTCAAGTCTCCCTCCTAATGGACACTTGCTTTGTAGGGGGATCAAAACACGTAATATATTGTGCACATAACAATCGGTTGATCTGTCGGCAACTAATATTGATCAACCTATCAAACCCGATCGCCTTTAGCCTTGTCATCACCTCAGGTCTTCCCTTCAAGATATTGCAAACTTGGATGAATGTGTTAGGTGCACAACTAGTTAGGAAGGGCACCATGTACTTCTTCACTTTCACTGGGGCTTTAAGTTGTTGAGCCCTCTTTGTGTATTCGGCCTTTTCCTTTGAACTTAGGCCTTTCCAAGCTTGTCTCATTTGTAGACTCAATCCTTTAAAGTCAGCCTTGCCCTCAGATTGGTCGAAGAATTCTTCAGTGAATAGGTTGTATCCAGAGAATCTTGGATCCCTTTTTGAAGATTTCTCCATGTTTTTGCTTATTATATTAAAGACTTGTAGCTTGTGTACCTACAACAATTGTAAATGAAGTTTAGAATACAAGTGTTGAAGTCTATAATTTTACCACTAAGTAAAAATTCAAATGCAACAAGTTCTGTTTTCAGGCATGTACAAGTCAGAGCAAGTTTCTCCTTCTTCTTCTTTTTTTTCTGTTGTGATTATTATAGGAAAAATAAGCATCCTCTAGGTACGGGCAATTATTAAGGAGATTCATGATTATGAGCCAAATATAAAATAGGAGCCCACACAACAACAACAACGAGTTACATGTCCACCAAAGTTAAACTGTTCAGGCAAATTATTTGCAAGTCAAACATGTTGAAACATACAATTTTACTTTCCAAGCAGAGTTTGCCAAGTTATGCAAATTGATTAACTCTATGAACATCTAGAGAACTCTATCATTAGAAGATAGGAAGCAACCATGTAATCCTGTATATTTTCTATTTTCTTTTCTATACTCTAGCTGAATTAGCATACACATTTAACCAACCTATTTGACTTTAGAACACTAAGGTAGACGATTTAGTTTAAAGGATTCTAACTGAATTACCATGTGTAGTTGTCTACATCAAGGTTACATCTTTAAGAAAATAAAAAGAATAATAATAATGATAATGATAATATGCTTATTTTCAGCCTCAAATTGATAAGACATCTGCAACAAAATGTTTAAATTTCATTTTTATAACAAATAAAGCCCTCTTTCACCTTTCAAATCCAAACATTTCCTTGCAATCCTTTCAATAATAATAGAACAAGAATGAATTTAAATAGCCCACATGAGATCTAAAATGAGATGCTATATAACTTTTTTTATAACCAAAAAGCAGTGACAATGAAAACACAAGAAAAAAAAACATTTGAAATACACTCTGAGTCACGAATAACTTACACAATACAACTTCTTTTCCCCTTATATGCAACTACTCAAGAATGAATAGACAACTAAACAAGCATTAAAAATTCATCAAGTCAATTTAGTCACTGCTTGTGCGTCTTATGTCTTTGAAGTATAATAAGGAGTACATTTGATACTTATTTGGGGTTATAAGGTGTTGTTAACTTATTGAAAGGAGTTTCGGGCTGACATTAAATCTTCACACAAGGCAACACAAATAGGACAAGACATGTCAAATCTTTTTAAGTTCCTAATGTTGTACCCACACAAAGTGTACAGAATTATATATGGAAGATAGCAAGTGTCCAGGTATAAAAATTGTTAACATTAGCAATTTGAAAATTGCTTGCAATAGCTTTGGCCTTCTCCTTTTCAGCCACAATTATCTCACATCAATTTCTGGTAGTTTTGCAAACATGAGAGATGTTATTCTCCTATTGAAAATTGAAGTGACATGAGGCAATATAACCAAATATATTAGACATCCAACAGAATAATGCCATAATCCTTCTAGTTCACCCTTAATAGTAACTAAAACAGAGAGATCATAACTACACTTAACACAATTAAAAGAGAGGTAGGGGGTGGAAAATTGAAGTTGCCTTTTGAAAGAGAAATTTAAATGGTGCATTTTTTATCAAGCATGTAGGATGTTGGGGAAAGGGTTAAAGAACACTGAACTATTCACTGATATTTGAGAATAATAAGCATTAAACCAAAATGGTCAAAGCTTTTGCATTCTAGGAACCCAAAGAGCATTTCAATAAACAAATGAAACAGCTGATTTTGAAGTTCCTCTTCTATGACCTCAATCAGATAAGTCACCATAAAGTATTTACTGGTCCAAAATGAAACTTTTGACACAAGCCCTTCATGGAAGAAAGAAATATAGTATGTTTAAGCAACTTATGATATACTTTAAGCCCTTCATTCAAGAAAGTGAGCAATTTATCTCTTTGATGCAAGCTACCAATTCAGGAACTCAAAATCAATCACATGATGATAATAAGATATACTGGAAGCAAAAAAGATAAGGGTTCTGCATAATTCTATATAAATGCCTAACAAATAACTCCTGCTAATGCCATTATTTCAAGACTAGACTCATCAAAGTCAAAATGCATAGATGAGCTACTAGATAAAATGAGTAGTAAAGCACTACATGATGGCTTAGAGTTTGGGCAAATAATATCTTCTTCTTTTCTTAAAATGAGAACCAGAGATACCGTTAGTTAGAACTTAGAATGGTGGTATGAAATGCAGTATATTGTTTCAAATGTTGTTTGAAATTCATATCTATCTTTGTCTGCATAGCATGCTTCTAACATTTTTCTTACCTTAGCCCTATGCTTCACTAGACATGTAAACTTTGAGCATCTCTTTCCTAAAGCCTTTCAAAGATCTAGTGCTACTAATACACCTTTCACCTTTGACTACCTTGGTCATATAAAAGGTTCGACAGTCCAAAATCATATCAAGTAAAGGAGAATATTCAAATGAAGACCATGACAATCTCCAGGTATGGAAACTCATAAAGGATGAGACCTTAAAAGAAACACATAGTTGAAGGAAAGCCAGTGAATTACAATGAGCAGATTTTGACATATACGTAACAAATATTTTAAGTAAATTAAACTCCTACAAATTGAAGTGATGATGACATTGTCGAAGTATATTGTAGTTACAAACTCCAAAGTGGGAGCTGGACATTGTTTTGAATCACTAACCAAATTGTATTTGCAGAAGTCAACTAAATGCAACACCAAAAGGGGAAAAACGATGAACTAGAAAAAAGTTGAGAATCAGCAAATTACATATTTCTAATTTTAGGGGCTATTTTCAAATTTCTTCTCCCACTAATAAATTACGCAATAGAAATGGAAGGCAAAATGAGTAACTCCAACCAAAACTAAAGTAGACTTTCTCACTAAGACAATCATAGAATAAGGCAGAAATGAAAAGGAAATCACAAAGCGAGGTTGCATAGAACCAGAGATACCGTTAGAACTAGAGATACCGTTGTCTTTGGTCGGAGGCCAAGAAAAGGTCGGAGAAAACGTGAACTTGCCCCAAGCGACAAAATACTGCATTTCATACCACCATTCTAAGTTATAACTAACGGCCAACTATAACAAAGTTCATCAAACCAAAAAAGTAGGGACAACAGTGAGAGTTGACGACTTAACATCAAAGGGACGGAAAAAACCCTAATCCCTAAAAATGTTAGTACCTTCAGACGATTGCAATAGGCGAACCAGCAACAGGGACAACGAACTATTTGTTTCAGAGTGTCGACGGTGGCTGACGAGGACAAGCTCGAGAATGGCTAATGAGGACGGGATCGACAGTGCTTGACGGGAAGAGAGTGAGAGCGAGAGCGAGAGCGACAATGAGAGTGAGGGATGTCCGAGGAGGATTTGAGAAAAAAAAAGGAGGGAGAGTGACGAGAGTAAGAGTGAGAGTGAAAAAAGAATTTGACAAAAAAAAAAGGAGTGAGAGTAGGACGAGAGAGTAAGGCTATTTTCCAGGCTTTTTTGTCATTTCACAAAACAATTCCATGTCAGAAAAGGCCCTAGGGCCTTTTCTAACATGGAATTGTTTCTTGGGCCTTATTTGACATTTTGTCGCTTAATTGGGCCTTGGGAGGGATTTTCCCAATAAAATTTATAATAATATAGCTTCATAACTAACATGATGGGCCTTTTCTGACATGGAATTGTTTCTTGGGCCTTATTTGACATTTTGTCGCTTAATTGGGCCTTGGGAGGGATTTTCCCAATAAAATTTATAATAATACAGCTTCATAACTAACATGATGATTGTAACATACTAATCTGTTGTGGAATGACATTACCATGGTGTTCATCATCTGTATCACTAACATTATTATCATTGTCATTTGCCAATAAAGTTTCTTCATCTCTTCCTCTTGCTCCTCCTCATTGTTAGGTTCATTTACCATCTAGTCGTTTTCTTCTCCATGTGCAAAGTTGATTGTGTTGGATGAGGTGTACCAAAATAAGCCATATAATGTAATTGATTACTAAGGTCGAGTCCATGAATTGGTATTGGTACAACCTCCTCTAACGTTTTAATATCCACATATAACTCAACAAATTGGGATGTATAGTTTCCCTCGAATGTTTGAAAAAAAAATTCCAAATCCTCATCATCATATATCTCAAAACCTTCATATTTGCAGTTTTCACAAGGAACTCTAATAGTCACTAAAGATATTAACTGATCTTGTTGCAGCTTTAGCTTCCGACGGATCTTTTCATTTGAATCTACAACCGACATGCCTTGAACAATATACATTGCTCGTTTTTCACCTTCAAAGCTCAATCTATTTGTACCTATATTTTTAGAACCATTATGATATACAAATGAATGAATTTGATTCAATTTTTTGCTTATATATTATGAAAAAGAATAACAAATTACAGATAAAACAAATAACAATAACACAAATTGCGACTGAGCAGAAAAAGAAACACAATGTATATAAGGAATTAAAAAAAGAAATGAAGAAATAGAATGTGATCAAAAGAGCAAATGAAATTACAAGAAATGGGCGAGGAGGAAGATTGAGCAGGATTGGTTTTCTATCATCCTCCCTATGCTTCTGCCAATATGTATATGTGTGTGAATGTGTGTATGTGTTTGTGTTTTATAAATGGGGCAGTAGCAATTATTAATTTTTATTTTAAAAAAAAAATTAAAGCAGGGGCGTACTCTACGCCCTTGCCCTACTGCAATTGTAGCAAACTGCAATGTCTGCTACAATTGCAGCTTTCATAATTTTTTTATTTTTTTTAAAACAGCGGGGCGTGTACACGTCCCTGATTTCTTTTTTTTTTTTTTGAGAGAGAGAGCTAACTCTCATTTATTATTTTTTTTATTTTTTTATTTAATAAATGAGAGTAGGGGCGTGTCACGCCCTGCTCTCTAACACTACAATTATTGCAGCTTTAATAAAAGCTGCAGCTTTAATATTTTTTTTTAATTTATAAAAAGTAGGGCGTCATTTATTTATTTATTTTTTAAAATAATAAAAGTAGGGCATCAGACTCTAACACCATGCATTATTGACCAACGCCACATAGTGGCGTCAGTGCTTCAGACGCCACTGACGCAGTGGCGTCAGATGACCCAACGCCACTAGTGGCGTCGTGTTAGATGATGCCACTAACTGCATTAGTTCTGTATATACTTTCTACATTGCCTCATTTTGGTAATTTTTTTAAAAAAATATTCTTATATAGGTAAATTTCCCTGGTGAAGGATTACGCTTGATCTGATTTTTCAACAGTGCAAAGGTGAATATCTGTGTGGGCATTTAATGAAGTAAAGCGGCACCCTCAAATGGTTTAGATGTGATATTGTGTTTTTTATTTGTACTATATGGCTAACATGAGATATATATACTTCTTAGTGTTCACAGAGTCTTATGACTGACGCAACTACATTTGTCACCTGCCACATTGCTGCAAGTTTGAAGTACTTTGAGCCAAAAAAAAGTACTTTTGGGAGCAAGCATCTTGGACATGGATACTTTATCATTGTATAATAGGGTAAGAAAAATGGAGAATCTCACATATTGACCATTACAAATGCTAAATGATATAAAGATGATTTCAATATTCATATTATCATAAAGGTGTGAGTACCTCACTTGTCCATTTCTAAATTAAAAGGAAATTACGAAAATGACCCTCTCTACGATAAAGAAAAGATTGAATTAGAGAGATAGAAAGTGGCGTAAGTTCAGGAGCAAGAGAGGGGGGAATCAACACTGGAGGTGTGGAAGTGGAAAGGAATTGGTGTAAGTAAATTTTGACATCACAATCTTTTTCTCTTCATCACAAAATCTTGATAATGACATCCTTAGTCTTAATTTTGATGGGTGTCTTTGGTTGGGGGTTGGGATTTTAGTTTAGAGGATGGTAAATGTTGATGGGCGAAGGAGTTAGGAGAATGTTGATTGTGAAGTTGAATGTTGTGACCTCAAGGTGTTAACTTTATTGATACTAATATGTCAATTGTGTGATTAGGAGGGTGATTGAAGTTGCCAAAGGGCCTAGTGTTGTAGGGGACACTAAAGGCAGAGTTTGTTGGTGACATGAGTGTGAAGTTTGAGGGGGTACAGCAAGAAAGGGGTGGGTTTTGTTGGTAATAGCTAATGAGAAAGAGTGAAACCCTAATGAAAAAGTGTCAAATCCTTTAGCGTGGCCTTGCAGGTGTTTGGGTATTTTCTAAAATGAATTTGTTATTTTCATACTGAAGCTTGTCATTTTAAAATGTGAACTTGGTAAACCCATGTCTAATATAAGAATTCTTCCAAGCTTGCATCCTCATTTTTTTTTTCTAGTGGTCATTTTCATATTGGAACTTGTCATTTTTAAATGTGAACCTGGTAAACTCATGTTTAGCGTTAAAATTCTTCTAAGTCTACATTTTCATATTCTCTGGTGGTCATTTCCTAAAATGAACTTATCATTTTCATATTAGAACTTATCATTTTTAAATATGAATCTGGCAAACCCTCCACCAATAGGCATGCCAAGGCAAAGTCACAAAGCAAATATCTCCGTCGATGCCTTCTCTCCTCCCTAATTACGCAATAACAAGTTTTGATCCAATCTCCCCAATCATTGCGAGCTACCTCACCCCTCACACTTAGAATTTTCGGCCACAATTACCAGAGAGTCATTAAGAAAATGACAAGCAATGTGTATGAAGTAAGTTGAACATTGCGCCTTCTCCTCTTATTTTAAAACTCACCCAGACATTTCTATAATTTCCTTTTAATTTTAAAAATGTCAGCTAGGATATTCACACCTCTCTAGTAATATGAATATTGGAATAATCTCTATGTCATTTAGCATTTGTAATGGTATTTATGTGAGATTTTCTCTATTTAATACAAACAATTTGGAAGGGAGGGAAAATTTTTAAAAATTGAACTTAAAAGAATTCGAGAAGCAGGGTTAAAATTTTTTTAAATTAATTTATCATAATTTTTTATGTTAAATTTTCTCTTTATTAAATTTTTATAACCACACTTCTTCAATTTCTTTAAATTTAAATCATAGAATTTTTATTTTCCCTCCCCTACCCTATACCAAACAGCCCCTAAAATAAATATGCAAAAGCTTAGTTAGCTTCTGAAAAGAATTAGTATGCGCATCTTTTGGACCAGGTAGTTTCTTATTTTTTGTAATACCATTTTTTTTTTTTTGCTAAGTATAAAGGGCAAGCTGAAACAACTTGAAAGCAAGTGGGAAAGTTTGGTGTCACTGGGCCAGAGCGGTATAGCCTCAGGGTGTGGTTTGTTTGAGGAGAGGGGAGGAGAAAGTATGTTATCATGTTTGCTTTGTTAGAGGGAAGGAGATGGAGAAAAGATCTTTTATTTGATTTAAAAGGGGAAGGGATGGTGGTTTAAGATTTTGGCTTCCTTCTTCTCCAAAATTTTAAAATAAATGAGAGGAGGAGATTATTTTCCTTTCCCTCCCATCACTTCCTCTCAAACCAAACAAACCCTAAGGTTTGTTATGAGAGACAAGGAACTTGGAGGGAAGGGTAGGGGAGAAAAACTTTTTATGGGTAGATTTAAAATATTAGAGAAGTGGAGTTACAGAATTTAAATAAAGAGAATTTGTAAAATAAATAAATAATAACAATCAATTAAAAACTTTTAACCCCACTTTTTTTTTTTTTTTTAATCTAACTCAAACTTTTTTCCCTCCCCTCCCCTTATATCAAATAAGCCCTAATGGGTCATTCCCTAAGGCTGTGTTTGGGAGTTGTATTTTAGAGGGAAAAGAAAGGAAAGGAAATGTTGCGTAAATCTTTTCTCTTGATTGTGAGTTTCAAAAATAAGAGGATAGGAAATTGGGGATTCTTACAAATCCCTCAAAACCCTTTCTCTTCTTAAAATTAAAGTCCCCCAATATAAGGGGTTTTAAGAACGATAATCAAATAATTACTTTGTTATCCCCAGTCATCTAACACTAACATTAACTAACATTATTAGTATGAAATTATGAATTTTTTCGTGTCAATCATTGTAATGTTAGAAAATTAAACATAATATATTTGTATTCAAGAATTTTTTATTAATATTTAAAATTTCAAAGTCAACTTTAAAAAGGGTCTAAGGTGATCCAATATGACATAATTACAAAAAACTAAATGTTATATTTAAACCAATCATGTAATTTGATTCTATTTAATATTTTAAGAAACTAGTTATATTTAATTAAATAAAATAATATGCAGATAACGTGTTTTTTATTTTATGCCAGAATACAGATAACATGCTTAAACTTTAAACAAACGGTTGTCTGTTCTCTCTGTGAATGAGAGGCCAAACAGTGGGCAGTAATTTTTTTTAAAATTAAATAAATAATTTTTTTAAAAAAATTTAAATTTAAATTTATTTCTAAAGTATAATAATTATATTAATTTTTAAAGTAAAGGACAAAATGGTAAAAATAACTTATTAATCCTCTATTTTCCTCCCTTATCATTTTTTTAGCTCCCAAACAAGAGGAGGAAATATCCTCCATTTTCCTTCCTTCTCCTCCCCTCCAAACTCTCAGCATCTCTTTCTTTTCCTTCTCCTCTAAACTTCCAAACAAAGGCTAATGGGTCATTGGCAAATCATACTTTTCATCACGAGACAACATGAGAGAGGGTAATATTAGATTTCATTGCAAAAACGATGACTGAAACCTAATTGCAGGTCTGTTCACAGAGAGGATCTGATCGAACATTAACAATAACAGCATTGATTGTGCTTGTCTCCTGCCTACTACTATAATTTGACATTACTTGAATCATTTACTTGTATGTCTTGGGCAGCTTGTTTCTCCCTATACTTTAATCTTTTAAATTTATCTTCTTGGGAAATTACATTGGGGTCCCAAGGACTAGAATTAATTATAAAAAAGTCCAAAGCTAGAATTTTATTACAAAAAAGTCCCAAAAAAGTCTCTAGAACTTTTTTGTGATTACTTACCTAAGATGACAAAATCCATTAATAACTGGAAATGTTATATTAACAACACAAATTCTCAATCGTTAATATAACATTTTAAGTTGTTAACACAGCTTTTCAGGTTGTGATAATTTTTGTTGTTAATATAACATTTACAATTGTTAATATAGTATTTTCAGTTATTAAAGACTTTTGTCATCTTGACAATTAATTACAAAAAAGTCCTAAATAGAATTCTGGCTTGGGACAGTTAATTCTGGTCCTTGGGACCCCAATGTAATTTTCCTTATCCTCTTTATGTTTTGGTCGCTAAAATTTAAATCCAATTTTTTTATTAACATTATTGGTCCATATGGTTTTAAAAAAAATCATGATAATTTCTTTCCTTCAGAGACTGAAACCACCCTTTGAAAATCAAAATCAAAATAACGGTAAATCTAAAGAAGTAAAGATTGTGTCAACCCTTCTCAATATCATTGGTCACACAAGTACCTGATGAAGATTCTACTTGTTCTCTCCCGTCTTCCTCCGGTGATATTTAAGGTTTGTTCGGTTGTTCCATTTTATTTCTCTTTTTTATATTCTTAGAATAGTTTCATAAAATTTTTCAAAACAAGTTTTAAACAGAAAAAAAAAAAATGATTGGACCAGTGTTCAAAAAAAAATAATAATTATATTTGAAACTCATATGAGTTTGATTTTTCTCTGCTTTTGACCAGAGAAACGATAAATGCAAAACAAGACATCACTTGTCAGCTGTTTTAGGAAAGTCCCCTAACTGGAATCTATAAATGACTGGTGAGGGTACTTCATCCTTCTGCCCTTTCTTATGCACCACTACATTTTAAAGTATTTGTCCCTATGCGTTTAAATACTATTCTTTCAGTCCTCAAAGTTAAACCTAGTTTTTAGAGATCGATTTTAGTTTTATATTTAAGATTTTTTTTTCTATTTTTTTTTTCAAACTAATTTATCTGAATTGAAAACTAATATATAATATAATGTTATACAAAAGTATTTTATAGAAATCACATATATATATATGTGTGTGTGTGTTAGGATGGGATAGTTTACCTACATTTTTTAATCACACCAAATTTTATAAATATATTTTACATGAAGGGTGTGAGTACTACTCCTCTTAAAAACTATTTAATTAATTTGGTTAGGTTGAGGAAGATAATTACATAATGAATGACCTTTTATATGTTTAATGTTAGCTTGTAGGATTGTTTTAAAACAAATTTTATATATTAAAAATGATTTTTTTTTTTTTTAAACGAAGCTCAGCGACAGTTAGATGTTTAAAGATTAATTTAATGATAATTAGGTTTCGAAAAAATTACTAAAAGACGAATTGTAAATGTTGATTAACAAAAAATTATAAATATGAAAATTTCAGTTACAAATTAGACACTCAAATTTTATAATTTTTTTTTTCCGTAACGACTTCTAGCTAAAATTCGCAAATTAATTGTTATTTGATTTGATATTTATGAATCATTTTTCAAAAAAAAAATTATTGAGATTTAACTATATCCTAGTTTGAAGATTTAAAATAAAATTTTAATGCGTAGAATTTATTTTTTTTTATTTTTTTATTCTCTTTCTTGGGTCTTCTCATAGATGGAATTTTCTATTAAGTGAGTATCTATGTGATCGGTTAAAATATAAATGGAATTTTATATATTTATACGCTTATAGCCATGATAAAAAAGAGATTACCTTTTTTATACCTAAAAGAGATTAATTTTTTACTGAACTATTTTTCCTGAAAAACCGCAATTATTTCGAATGAGTATCATTACGAAAATATTTTTTAAAAATGCTTAAAATTATTTATTTAAAAAGAATATGGCATTAATGAATGGAAAAAAAAAATCACTATGAGGTTCCAAGAATCACAAAAAAATTACAAAAAATCACATACCATTGATGGTATGTGAGGTGAGCCACACTATTGATGGTTTATGAATAACATCATTTTCTATAGACTTTATATTATAGACATAGAGATATTATCAACCTGGAACTGGAATCTAATGCTCGAGTTTTAATGGTCCTTGGTCCTTACTATTGTCCGAATTTGAATTAAATAATCCTTCCCATAAGTATATTGAAAGTTGCTTCAACCAATGTAATATTTCTCTCTTTTATTTTGCTTCCTCCATATATTCATTTTGTTAAATCAAAGATGAATATTGTGTGGTGATTCAAATAATGTGATCCAAAACGATAGTGATTGACCACTAGCTAGCTGTGAGATGAGATTAAAATACTGAAAGAAAGAAAAAGGATGGTTTGAAGGAAGACAACCACAACTGTTAAAATCACAGGAAGATAGAATTTGTGCCCTCCATCATTTCACCTGTGTGATTTGATTGTTTCTAAGATTTTTCTGAAATATGACAATAAAAAAAAATTTAAAAATCATAGAATTGAACTTGTTTGGAATAATTGTTTTAAGAATTAAACTTGGAGAATTGAAGGAAGACGAGAGAGAGTGGGGAGTGTAGCAATGACGGACAGAGAGTCAAAAGACTAATTGTGTGTTTGAATTAATTTTTGAGGAATAATTTTTATGATTTACGAGATAAGTATGAGAGAAAAATTTTATTTCGGTATGCGGAAAACGGTTTATGAAACCTCCATTTCAATGAAGACAGGCGAGCAAACAAAAAGGTGAGCGCAAGGGGCATAATGGAGAGGATAGCTATGAGTGAAAAATAATAAAACAGAACAAAAAATAGAAAACATGTAAAAATTTGTTGAGTTTTTTATTTTTAAAAACGTATCAATATTCTTTTATTTTACAAAACACTTAATTAAAAATTAACCATCAAACAAGTTTTTTTAAAAATTTTAAAAACAAAAAATTATCAGTAGAACAAGAAATCAAGTGAGGCCATAATTATAACATTATTATTTCTAAAAAGTAGTTAGTTTAGTTAAGTTGTGAATAGTCAGTCTAGTCATATAGCAACAACCTTACCACTATGTTAAGATTCTACCACACAGAATCACATCATTTAGTAAAGAATTCCCACTAACAAACAATGATGGTGGATTGATGTAGCAGTGCTTATGCTCGTTTTGAGCCATTGGATTTTTTTTTTTTTAACTTGTTTTGATTAGTTCTTCAAGCAATATTTAGAGTAGGACAAAATCTTGATTCCCTGCGATTGAAGAAACCTTGTCTCTGAAGATTCATGTTAGCTCTTCCTTATTCACTTTAAATATATAAGCCAAAATTGGTAGCCGATTCTCCATAAGAATAGAAAGCTTTTGACTAAATAGTCAAGAAAATCGACACAAACACTACTCATGAACTAGGATATGATTACACATGCTAAATGCCCCCTCCTTTGTTTGTGCTAAAACCCGATTCTGCCAAAAAAAAATGGTTATTTCATAATTCAAGCTCATACTAAGGAGTAATAAAAACTTTTCACCAATAATTATTTTTAAAGTTGATAAGAATGTGATCGACGACCATAAGGATCTGTTTGAATTGAGAGGAGGGGAATTTTTAATGAGTTCAATACTTCACTTTTAAAAGAAATGGATAAATGAGTTGTAAAATTTTAATAAAGAGAATATATAAAATTAAAGAGTAAGAAAAATTTATTAAAAGCTTTTAACCCCGGTTATTCTTTTTATTTTTTATTTTTAAATCAAACTCACTAAAATTTTCACTTTCCCCACTTCCCCTCATACCAAACATATCTGTGGATTTGAATTTCGCTACTTTGTGAGAACCTCAATTATAAATTATCAGTCAGTTATCAATACTTTTTGAGTTGATGTTTATCTGATCTTAAAAAATTGTTGGGCCACAACTCGCACCTTCTCTTACAAAAGTGACGGAATGAATCTCTCCTCATCACCATTTTTCAAGTTTATCTTGTCTACTAGTTGCATTTGCATAAATCTAAATTACGTACCTTCTTTGACAGAGTAAAAAAACAGAGTTCCAATTTATGCTCTGCTTATGATTGATGTGGACTGGTACTGGTCCTCATGTTTTATCACCACCTTCTCAACAACCTTTGAGTGAAGGAATGAATGGTAGAGAAAAATATACCCCAAAAAAAATAGATGGACCGAAATTAATAATACAGGGATGGCAGAATCATTAAAAAATTTTTGCCTATCAAATATGATATGCCAATTTTCATCACTGAGATTCTTTACACAAGCATTAACTAGTTATGTTGGTAACATATGTTGGCCATAAACTGATCTATCTTTGCTGATAGCCATAACAATGACTAAGTTGAGTGGGATTAAGCAACTAGTATTGAAAATGCCATATATCTGCACTACCTAATAAAAATTAAACTTTAAACTACAAGTTTAACAGTGACAACCAGAGACCTGAATTTGTGTAAACACAAAAAAAATGTATTGACCTGTTGTTCATGTGGAACTTCCTAGTATTGCAAATTGCAGAACAAATAAACCCATGATGCTCCAACTATATAAACTATAACAGACAAAAGAATGAGTTTGGGGAATCACATGATTGATTGCTAAGAGAAGAACTTCCATTAGTTGATGGATTGATCTGCTTTGCTTAACTATTGTAGGATGACAATACACATAAAATGGATGGCAAAGAAGCATCAAGCTGTTGGTTGAAGTAGTAATCGGCTTCACCCTAATAAGGAAGAGAACACAAGTTCGAATTTTGAGAAATGAACCAAATTGATAAAGACAACAACTTTTTCTCTACACCTCAAAGTGAGTTATACCCTTGAACAAATAAAAAAGAAGGATGGTCAAGAAGGATAGTAATTTTTTAAAAAAGGAAAAAAGAAAAAGAAAAAGGAGAATGAGCTGCGGTTACATGACTCCTAGCAGTGTCACATGGTCCACTTCTAAAGCCATAGTTAGGTTCTTTTCTTTTTTACCAGCATTTTCAGCCACTAACTGCTCTCTCTCTCTCTTCCATTTGGATTCTGCAAGTTAAGTAAACAGCAGCTATATATATGCCACATACAAACATCTGAAACCATAGTTTGAACATTCTCTTCACAAAGTAACTTCTGGTGCTTCACTTTCTGGTAAAGAAAAATAGAAATCAATTCAGATGAGCAAACATCCCAGTGCTGAAGAATGGACCATAGAAGAAGGAGGCTTACCCAAAGTCTCTGGCTCATTGCCTTCCCCTCCTGTCCCTCTTGGAAGAAAGGTACATCAAATAGAGATATATGATAAAAACTGCAACTTATTTCTATTCTAAGCTCATTCTTTTCTTTTGCATGGAAAAATTGGAAACTAACACTGATCCACGTTTCTTTGATGTGATAATATTAACAGTTTGGGTGTTAAAACAGGTAGGAGCTGAGTTTGTAGGAACATTAATTCTCATGTTTGCTGGTATTTCCACTGCTATCGTGAACCAAAGGACACCAGGTTCTGAGACTCTAGTTGGGAGTGCTGCCTCTACTGGTCTTGCTGCTATGGTTGTTGTCCTCGCCACCGGTCACATCTCCGGTGCTCATCTCAACCCTGCAGTCACAATTTCCTTTGCTGCTTTAAAGCACTTCCCATGGAAACATGTAAAAAACTGTTTTTCCCCTTTCCCCTCTTCTCTATTTTAACCTTATATTCTATTTTGTTTGAGCCGCCTAGTGCTCACCAAAGCTAAATTTTAATTCTATATTGGAGGTTCCCGTGTATATTGGCACACAAGTTATGGCGTCCATATGTGCAGCATTTGCTTTAAAGGGGATGTTTCACCCCTTCATGAGTGGAGGAGTCACAGTTCCTTCAGGAGGATATGCTCAAGCTTTTGCTTTAGAATTCATTATCAGCTTTATTCTCATGTTTGTTGTCACAGCAGTGGCCACTGACACAAGAGCTGTGAGTATTATTGTATTCATGAACTCTAGTTTACTGAAAAAAGAGGATATTATGATTGAGCAAAGCTGTTTACATGAAATGGAGAAAGAGAAGAAATGATGACTTTTGCGGATCTTCCTTGTTTAAACTACAACAATTTCTTGTTGCATCCCCACTAAGATTCAAGGATTATGGCCACAGTAGTTAAAATTATAGGTACAGTAGTTGAAGTAATTGATCTTCTCAGTGTGAAATCAGATCCTGAGCTAACCTATTTTTTTTTTGGTTTGGTCGAATTCTTATTCCCTTACCATATTAAATTATGTAAATTCATTTAAGATCAAGATCATCTCTCTCTGAGCTTTCCTTCCCTTATACCTTTCTTCCATTGGAATCGAACAGTAGCATGTAGAAATAAGATATCTTCTCTATCCTGACCAACATATAATAAGACTATCATAATAGTGCTTGGGCCATATAATTTCCCAAAAATTGTCTCTTTTCTTCTGTTATCATTATTACTCAAAGGAGTCAACCTAGCTGAGGGAGTAAGAACAGAGTCACTCTAAAGTTTTTGTCCATAGTAATTCTACAGGAATAGTCAATATGAACATAAGTTGCAGTAAAAATGTAAATACTGTCTGCACACCAAGATATAACTTCCAAGTTGCACCAGATAACTCGATCTTTTAGGTTCTGTTTGGCGTGAGGATGAGGGAGAGGGAAAGGGAAAGGGATGGGAAGGAAAATTTTTAGGACTTGGATTCTAAAAAATTAGAAAAGTGGGGTTGAAAGTTTTTAATTAATTTTTCTTACTCTTTTATTTTACATCTCATATTTATTAAAATTTTATAACCCCACTTCTCTTTTTTTTTTTTTTTTGGTCAAAACTTCTCCGATCTTTTTAAATCCAACTTAAAAAAATTCTCACTCCCTTCCAAGTCGCTCGTTCCAAACAGCCCTTTAGGTAACAGCAAGCATCCTTATCTAATACGAGTATATAACAAAGCTAGATATTGAGTATCATAATAAGGATAATAATATGGTTGATTCTGCATTTTTATGCAGGTGGGGGAGCTTGCTGCAATTGCAGTGGGAGCGACTGTCATGCTCAACATACTTATAGCTGGGTATGTCTCACCTTGCTACTCAAATTTAACTAGTTATTGCTTTGTCACCCACCAACATATTTTTGTCAATGAATTTGAAATTGGTTCGTGTAACTGATAGTGTTCCAGTAACAAGAAATCCAATCATATATCACTTTGTATACTAACTTCAATCTTTTAAATATAACAAAGATCTGTGCTTTCCCCGGTAGAAACAACCTTAGATTTCCTTTGGATTGGCTTACATGATGGTAGGGTTTTAAATTGTTTTTTTGATTCCATTCAATATGACATCATCATCAACAACAACAACAACAATAACAACAAATATTATCTCATTAAGTGAGATCGGTTACATAGGTTGCACAGGGTCATTGTGTTTATTCAACAACCATTTATTTAGATATATTATTCACTGATAGATCAAAGTTGATGCCCATAAAGAATGACAATCCAAAAAAAAAAAATTGCTCGTGTTCAAGAAACGTCAAATATTAGTATAGGCAAGAAATGATTTTTTTTGTTGTAGACAAGAAATGATATTTTAAATACACAAATGCACCTCGAAACTTACCATTTTGCAACGTCCCATGCACATACCTATACCCTTGCTTCATGGTGCATGAAATAGTTTTCAACAAATGACCACACAATAAAAAACCAACTAGACATGTTTTTTTCCCCAAATGTTACACACAGTCTTAGGTAAACCACATTGATCATGGTTTATGAATAGTAGAGTTTCAAATTGATTCTATATAATATGTATTGATTGATAATTCAAACGTTTGCTTCATCATGTATCACAGGCCAGCAACAGGAGGATCAATGAACCCAGTGAGAACACTAGGTCCAGCTATTGCTACAAATAACTACAAAGACATATGGGTCTACCTCAGTGCTCCTATTCTAGGCGCTCTTAGTGGGGCAGGAATCTACACTGCAGTCAAGCTTCCAGAAGCAAACGGTGAAACACAAGGAAAGGCTTCAACGCCCCGGAGCTTCAGAAAGTGACGCATCTGCATGGTCATAAGATTGCGTTTCATGTTCTTATAAGACACTCAGCCACAAGATGTTTGTGCTTCATAACATAAAATTTGTGCGAAGCAAGCAAAAAATAAATACTTCTGGGTACATCCACTTATTGGATACGCAATATATATCTAAGTCAATATGTATCAGTTGATCTATCATGCATGCAAAGCACAGTGCACATCTGGCTTATCCCACTGTATTAAATCATCAGCAGATTACCATAAAGGAAACATAAACACAACTTTTACCCACAGGAAGTGACATAAGTAGAAACCTCTTTTGAAAGAGCCTGTGAATATCTCCAACCACATGCACCATATGAAAACAAGTACAACATTTTTCACACCAATGGTAACATCGCAGTAAGTCATCTCTATCCAAGAAAACACATTGAGTGGAGCAAATTTAAAACATATTAAATACACAGGGATTTAGGCAAGTCATCAAATATACAGAAAAACCTTTCAGAATACACAAATTTTCTACAATACTTACCCTTTACCGTATCCCAGATATTTATGTTTGTATCAATACAACATAGCTAACAAGGTGATGAGCTTATGCAGTGCCAAATATATAGGAACTAACTCAGAAGTTTGTAGTAAATCTGGCAACAAAAAGCACAGCACAGCTAATGCAGGGTACTGGCATGATGCAGATAACACCATAGTCATCGTCATTGTGGGATCAGATATTCATGTGACGATATTCAAAAGCTCATACTTTTTCCTGCACAACTTTCTAGCAAATAATATGGTTGTTACCACTCCAAATCCATTTGCTTCAACATGATCTTTATGAGGTCATGTATTTCCAGTGCAATTAGGCCCTTTGGAAATCAGATAGAACCTAGAGAGTACAGAGATACATGAGAAGCATTTTTTCTCGAACACACGAAGATATTAAAAATAAAGACTACAATTTTTAATATCTATATATTTTTTAATTTATCAGAACCATAAAAATAAATATATCACCTATCCTATGCTCGAACACACGAAGAAAACCCATCCTAATTGAATTTTGAAACTTTATCGTCCACTTTGACAATCAGTTTGTCGGAATGCCTACAAATGCAGAATTGGACAACAATATTCTGCCATTACACTTCTGTTTTCAAAATTCATAAGCAAGTTTAAAACAAAACCCACATCCCAAAAGGCAACAAAAAGAATGCGAACTCTTTCTCGTATCAAAAATAGATTCGGATCCACCCCATCAAACCAGCGATATCCCTCGGACCTGACCCATTTCTGAGTCGGGTCGTCTTGAGCATCGGAACACAGAGAGAACGAAGAAAGCAAGCAACACACCAACTACGTCGGCAACCACATCTCTAGCGGAAGCTCCGGCAGATCGAAAGTAGCCAAGCTGATCAGCGGCCTCTTTGGCGGCGCCTGCGAGGAGGGAAGCGATTGATCCGATCGAAATGGCGTGGCGGCGGAGGAAGGGGTATCTGGTGAAGGTCGCGAGGGTGGTGAAAACAATAGAGAGGGTGAAGCAGAAGAGGACGTGGTAGACCTTATCTGGGGCCAACCACGGGTCTTTGTCCTCCATTCCATTGGAAGCATCTGCTTCTTCTTTTTCAAGCTAGCTACGAAATCGGAACACGCTGTCTCTCAACTCCAATCGTCATTCTGAACCGATAACCATGCAAGAAGCAGTTCATGAACATCAAACCCAGAACAATTAAGGGTGCGTTTGGTTTAAGTGGAGAGGAGGGCATGGAGGGAAGAAAAATTTTGATCAAAATTATCCAGATAAAATTTTCAAAATTACATAGTTTTTTTTTTTTTATCATTTTCTTAACTTGTGAAAACATTTTACATTATCGTCATATATGACTTTTCACATTAAAATTTTTCTCTACCTTCCACTCCTCTCAAACCAGACACATTGTTAGGATATATTTGATTTGAAGAGATGGTTAGGGTGTGTTTGGTTTGAAGGGAAAGGAAAGAAAAAAGTTTAAACTTCAAAAACTAATGATTAAGTTTTTCGATATTTTCTACAAATTGACGTTTTACTAAGGGCTAATGGTTAATGCAATCTTCGTGATCTCATTTTTTGTTTACATCCATTTTAAGTTTTAACCTATCAAGACTTTGGTCCTCAATTTCTTGTTTACATCCATTTTAAGTTTTAAGCTATCAAGACTTTGGTCCTCAATTTCCTTTCTTTCTATTTTTAAACATTGATCCCCGTATAAAGTTATGGATCATTTTACTTTTAACAATATTTTAATTACTTAAACTCTGAAAAGAATTTTCCTAAAAACAATGTGGTAGTAAGTCGCGGTGGGTGACAACCTCACACACCAAGCCTTTAAGCTCTGTAAAGAAGAAGAACATGGCTAGAAACTAAGTCCAAAAGGATACGCTCAATTGGATGCTGCTGGATCCATCAACAATAAGAAAGAAGCAACATAGTTAGAGACAGCAATGGAAACTAGTTTACAGATCCTGAAAGACAACGGTCACCATCACCTGTTAAGGGAAGAAATCAATGAGATTCAAGATCTTCTCTTCTCGAATTATTGGGATGTTGAGCTCCCATATGAATAACACTAGATAACTATATGTGTAGACTACCTTTTGCTGAACATGCCTATAATCTCAGTGAAGACATGCTGATTTTGTAAAGCCCTCATTCGAGATGACTCTTCATTATGCAAGAAGATCAATTCGAACTACCTTCAAAAAGTGAGCACACGTTACGCGAAAGGATTTTCGCCCATAATGATGAAATTACAGGTTAATCTTTAAAAATATTATATTATTACTATTATTTTTTGTTCTCCTTGACAAATAGCACATCACTGGTTAAATGTCATTCCCCTTTTATATCTTTCTGGATTTGTGAGGAGTCTTCCCTAAAGAGGAGCTAGAGAAAAGTCCTCACTCTTCGGAGTTAAGTTTTCACATATGAATCCATTTTGTGTCAACATTACTCCAGACTTCCATATAAGATATGGTGGTGTGATGTTTAGAGTTTAGAGAGAGTGTTCAACCCAAAAAAGTTTGTTGAAAATAGCACTAGAAAAAAAAGAAAAAAAAAAACCTACTTAATGTAAAAGTTCCTTCTCCGTGAACGCTAGCATGCGAGCGTCCACAACAAAAGCTCAGCCTTTCCACATGCGGTTTGTCCTTTCTTGTCTAGTGTTTAGAGTTTGTCCTCCTCTGCCAAAACTAAATTCTGCTTTGAATGGGAAATAAATTCCCAACATTCACACCGGCATTTTTATTTTTGATTTGGCAAATACAAGTGGACCTACGGGAATATTGATGAAAAAATAATAACTATATTTACTGAAGAAAAATAATTAATTTCGTTATTTGGAATCAATTTATAATTCTCGTCACTTACAAAATAAATAATCTTCGTCATAGAATTAAAGACCAACTTGTTAGGCTTAGGCATTCCAATTAGTAATGTATTGTTATTTGAGTTTCAACCTGTAAAAAAACATTTGTATGCATTCTAATTTATATACAATTTTATCCATTAAATATATTTAATTTAAAAACTTTATTGTTTATTAATTTTTTACTAATAATTTAATTTTTAAAAAAATTTAAAATTTTAGCTTCAATTATCTCAAGATATACAACTAATATGTATATATAGTATTCAATATGATTTATGTTATTTTCAGTTATTTTTCATCTCAACTAACTTTTGAAATAATAATCCAAACACTCTTCAGTTAATAAAAAAAAACCATTTATGCCACCATTAATCCAAATACAAATCACATTTACAATTTAACTTTTTTCCCATCTTATTTATATAAAAGTTAGGTAGAAAATAAATTAATTCTCCTACCGATAAAACGGCGCGTTATCTTCTTTTATTTTTTTAATATGAAAATGTTAAGAAAGAGGTTGGGCTCACCTATGATCGAATGACAAAATAAAATCTCTCTTCCTTCTAAGTGATATTAATGTTAGGCAGGCGAGCAATCTATTTCCCTTAGATTTTGCACCTAAACACCTAAGAACAACAATTATGCTCTTTATTTGCTATGCTACATTGCTACTCAACATTTTAGTTGGGCCAGACCACATCTAAAGCTCAAGCAAGAGCTTCAATCCCAACATGCATTTTGCCCCTCCAAATTTCATTTCTCTTGTTCAACTTTTGGTTGTGTGTGTATATAACTTTAAAATTTATATTCTGTTATATATACTCCATCCTGTACTTATTATAAGCCCTTTCTACTTGTTTCTTCACAAAATATCCTTTATTTAAAATACTATCCCCCCCCCCCTCCTAAACTTAGTATCCCTAACTAACCATTCTAATTAATTAAACAAAACTCTTTTAACTAATTATTTTTGTTAAGCATAATTTTGAAATTTTATAAAATAAATCACTAAATATTTTAAATTACATAAAATTATCTGTAGGAGTTTATAAATAATCATATGAAATATTATTCTTGAGTCATGAACGTTTAATTTGCCAATATCTCTATATGATATATACAAAAAAAAAAAAAAAGTATAATTATTTCATTCTCATGTATTTGTTTAACGTTACATATTGTTTACTCTTGTGCTTAAAATGGATAATGTTACTTCAAAAGCACAAAATGCACTTTGAATATTCATTCAAACTTATAATAAAGACAAAGGATTAAACCAGAAAATTGACACTGAACAGAGATGATCCCATGAAAGTATACATAGAGGGGATCCAAATTATATTCCTACAAGTAATGGTGAATGTTAAAATTTTTGTTATTTCATAGATAGATCCTTTTTTAAAGGGTAGAAAAAGGAAAATGTAGTCCTAGGCTATTAGCAAAGAAAGAGTTTTATGTAATTTCCATCTATCAAAGTTTCTGTTTACTTGAATGATGCCATTTGAATTCATTTGTATTACAGCAGGTAAATTCAAAATAACCTTTGTGTCGGCAATAAAGCTACGTACCTACCTCCATGTTTTTCCCATGTAGCAAAAATCAATTGAATTCCTCATTTTCATCTTCTGGTAGGATTAATACTCAATAGTTTCATCCATGTTCAACTTTTTTGTCCAGAAGCAAATAGTTACGTGAACAAGAAAAGTCTTGTTCCACACCACCAAGTACACAACTTGATGAATAGCATAATCTCTGACTAATAGAGGCTTCTGATAAATAAATTGTAGAGTAATATAACTCTGAGATTTTTCAGGAATCCAACCAACCAACGAATACATAAGTGCCCTTCTTAAATGTCTTGCGCAAAACTCAACTTGTGTCCTTTTCCTTAAACGCATCACATCAAAATTCTCAAGTCTGAGTTTGAACCATTAATTCCACTGGATATGACCACCGAAAATCACATGATTCATATCTATATATATATATATATATGCCACTTGAATTGTCCAAAATGGAACTGCAAAGCACTGTTCTAGATCTCACTCAGATGCTCTCTCTTCTCTCGTTCACACTTATCTATATCATATGGCTCTCTGACGCTAAATTTGCATATGACTTAGCTTGAGTAGTAGTGGAGATAAGTGATCTGCAAGTTTGATATGGTTGGAATTGAATTGGATATTCGTGATGTTGTTGTTGGTGGGACTGGTGGGCTATGTTGCACTGACACCGACACGAGACACTTCGACACGACACGACACGACTCGACACTTCGACACGTTAATTCTAAGAAAATCTAACTTTCGACACGTTAGGACACGTTTTAATATTAAATATATATATTATAATTTACATTCAAGTTTAATATATATTTCGTGAAATCTTGGCTTCCAATGATTTGGCTTTATTATAAAAGTTGTGTCTCCTTTTTTTAAAAAAATACAAAAGGAAAATTTATTATCAATTCAATAATATTCAAAGCCATACATATTTTTTTAAAAAATATGAGTGTCAAGGAGTGTCAGATGGTATCGGAGTGTCGAAGTGTCCGACACGCATATTTTTAAAAAATAGGAGTGTCCGTGCTTCATAGCTGGTGGGTGATGGAGAAGTGCATGGACTTGCTTCTCACGACTTTTAATTTTTGACACAAACTCAGAAAAATAGACAAGCTAGCAAGGAGGTAGATGGTATAAAAAGGGGATGTTGGATCAAATTTGAAAAGGCAAGAAAGCAAAATAGCACACGAGGGAATGAGTTCATGTTTATGGATTCCGAAGAATGATAATGTTATGAGTCTCACATAAAAAAAGTTACCTTACTAAGGGGCTTTATAAGGCACTGGACTCTCCAACTCTAACCGCTAGCTTTTGGTGTATGTTTCTCACAAGGTTTGTGCTCTTTAGATAGGTGCTTTCATTAAAAGCCGGCCAACCGGAACTCACTACAGACTGAGGAACAGATAATAAGCCTAAAAGCAGGTGCTTTAATGGTATATCTATCTTTGGACTTTTAATCTGTGACCAAGAATGAATGACTTGTTAAAAAAGGGGTGTGTGTGTGTGTCTGTCTACCACAATGATGGAGTTTGGGAAGGGAATGAATGATGTAAATTGGAAAGAATGAGAGTCATCAAGCACAGCACAGCTCTGATGGAAGAAGCTTTGCAATTGCAATTATTCTCTCTCTACTCGTCGGCCACAGGTCAAAGTCCCCACGAGTGGTCCCTCAGACATGTGGGAATGTCACATTGGCTTCTCATGTGCACATGTGGGATGTCTAACATCAATATCAGTGAACTAGTGCAAACTGTCCTTATCTGCTCCACCCTGCATCATAATGTTACTTCCTTTCAAAACCGTGTGTGTGTGTATCTGTATATGTTTGTGTGAGAAAAACACAACTCAAGTCAATGACTTATATGCAATGGAAATAAATTTTCATTACTTGCAAAAATATCTTGAGAACAATTAAAACAAATATATGATGGAGATTAAATAGCATTGCAGCAATCAAAAATACCAAAATTATTAATGTGGAAAACTCCTCAAAGCAAAAGTAATTGAAAACCATGGGTTGGGTTACGTTGTAGAGACTAATGAAAATCAAATCCAATTAAGGTACAAATGAATCTCAATTGGGTGCACAAAACAACTACTAACAGCAAGCCAAAACAACAAACTTGGAATAAAGAAGCTGAAACATACCTAAAACAAAGGCTGTCCAACTTTTAACAAATGTGCTAACACCCAATTTTGTCAGCTGTATATACGAAAATGGCTTTCTCTCTTCTCTCTCAAAGTGACTACTCTTTCACTTTAGTTTTTTTTTTTTACTAGGCACAAGTATTCTCACATGAAGACAATCTTATTTGAGATATTGTTAGAAATTAGACGTAGACATTTCTCTCAGTGAGAATTCAAACCTTGGTTGTTACATTGTGAAAATCTAGTTCTGATACTATATCCAACCCTTGTTGTAATTCACTCTCCAATTCAGTTAGTGAGACACAAATGATCTTCAAATACCGGGTCTTTCTTCGCATTGTAATGGAGCCCACACCCAACAATATCCATATTTTTTTCAGTTTGTTCATGTTAAATCTTAATACAGGCCAGTCACTAGCTAAGAGATTGATATTCCAATTGATATTAATAATTGATTCAATATCTTAAAAGAAAAGCTTTAACAGCATCAAATAATTGACTGAAATAAAAAATCACGAAACCAAAATCTTGCATGATATTCCAGATATAAAGTTGAACATGGAGTGAAGGGTGAACTTGAGTTTATCATATTCATTTTGTTGATTTCATCACGAGCCTTTGACAATAAAATCATTACCTTTTTCTGAAGAATTTTTTGTTATATGCACGAATCAACCTTTTTCATTAAACGCACACTTCCACACATGCAGGATGCAAAATTCGATAGAGATATTTGAGATATTTCAAATATCTCTTTTTCTCTATTCTCTTTTCCCCAAAGAAAATGCTTGCCACGTTCATTTAGCATTGGTTTTTATTCACTTTTTGTGTACAGAAAGCCTTTATCTTTATGTATAAACTATAAAGAATATGTCTAAAATCAGAAAGTGCTTTTAACAAATTCAAAAAGCTTCATGTTCTATATGCCTTTGAAAATTAATGGAGCTCAACCTAACATTATACTGATAGATTGATTGATCTTTTTAAATATTTTATATACTTTAAGATTGATTGTTTCCTTTAATCAGTAAGCATACAATGAATACACGGCCAAATGGACCAAAAAATTAAAACAAAATAATTTTCTTAATTTCTTAGTCCTGTTGTTTATGGTTGCCACACAATAATCAGACGCCTGCAAGGGATAATATATAGATAATATGGCAAACAGACAAGATCCCACTAAGCAAGGTTGCTTAACGACTAATACATATGCTTTAAATTTTATATCTAATTTCATAAAACACGCATCAATGTTTTTTAAAAAAAAAAACCGAAAACATAATCCAATCTTTTCACCAAAAGAAGCCTAGTCTAATCTAATCTAATCTGCATGCATTACAGACGTCATAAAAACTGTAGAATTTGAAGGTTTGGTCCAAAAGAATAACTAAAAGGGTTTGCTTTTTGCCATTAATTAGTGCCGGTCATTAGTGTAATTCTTTGTACCTAAAAAACAAAACAAAAAACCCAATAAAGATAAAGTCTGATGCATGCATTACAGACGTCATAAAAACTCCAAGTGTCAAGATATAGCACATATTCATACCACCACACCACACAAAATATAACACTATAAAAACTCCAAGTGTCACTCATATTTAAGGGAATAATAATAAAAGGAGTACCAAAAATTCTAAGACTAAACTTTAGAACTTATCTGAATTCAATATACAAAGGAATGCGAATCTATTGTGGCTTAATATGCTCAGGAAATTGAGATAAAAGTAGCTCACTCAAACAATAACGTGCAAAGCTGAAGTAGCGTAGCATCATCTATAATAGTAGCCTTCTGTAACTAATAAAGTATATAGAGAGAATTTCAATTAATTAACTCCCACTTATGTGATTTCATTTCAGATAAATATCAAAAGATTATGAAATTACACTGCAATACAGAAGAAGGACCAAAATGAGCTTATGTTTTGATGGTAAACGACCAAAATGCCCTTTGATTCATTTATTTTTTTTACAATTGCACTTGCACCTATGCATTTTAATAACTAACAGTATAGAAAAATTAACAAGTAACGTAAATGAATTTACAAGTGCACATAAATATTTTAACAGCTTATAATAGTAAAATAATAAGTATCCATATGAAGAAAGGACATTTTGGACATTTACCATCAAAATATAATTTCACTTCGGTCCTTTGGTAGCGCAGTGAACTGAAAATCTCCCAAGTTTAGACCTTTTAACTTGTCAGGTTAACCCAATGATGTCAATATCCTATTGTACAGAAAAAATAGCCGTTGACCCTTTACAGGTTACTGCACTATATATAGGCTTTTAAAAAGAAGAAGAAAAGAAAACACAGCAAAATAAAATGGCAGTTTTATTGAATCTAAATACTACTATTATGGGACCTTTTGAAATCAATGAATGGAATTGAAAGATGATTCCTTACGCCACCTCATTATCTGATTCATTGAACATAGAAAATAATATGAAGGTGCAGTACAAGTGGTATACAATAATGTCTATTTATGACGGGAAGATTTCTGTGCTTGAGGGAAAAAAAACACAGTACTATGTGGGCTTTCCTCATAGTCTTCTTGTTCTTTCTGTTCATGGTACTGTGAATGATGGATTGTAACTGCGTGAAACTCTTGATGATGCCTTTTCCTGTTTGAGGCAGACACAAGATGCCTTGTTCTTGCCACTTTCTTTTTTTATCAAGGTTTTAAGCCTAAACCAAACGTGAACGTTCACAAGCAACTAGAGAGAGAGATAGAGAGATAGAGGAAATATTAATATTAAAACACTCAAGAAAAAAAAGAATTTAAAGTTATCACTTATCCATCAAATGGTGTCACAGAATTCTTCTTTTGCTTGGTATCACAGAACCATTGTTCAGTCGCTTGTGTCCAACACATTGTGTGGTTGTTGTGACATTAATAAGGAAAAAATATTGAGGTTGCAAGCAAAAAAGGCTCCAACCTCAGCGGAAAGTGAAAGGTTGGAAATTGGACGACGCACCATTTGCCCATTAGTATTATGATATGATTAGAATTCTGAAAAAAATTAATCTCTTGGTTTTATATTTTTAACTCGGTTGTAACATTCTCCTTGAACTTTAAATTGGTGCAATGCTAGTCCCTATATGGTCCTGAACTTTTTTTTTTTGATATAAAAATTTTAGGAAAGGGGTCGGGCTCACCCACAATCCAAGGACAAAGCTTTGAAGCCCAGTCTACAGGGGATATTGGCTAAAGAGTACACATGCCTCCACCTCTACCAGCGTTACCACTGCTTCCTAGACCCGTAGGATGCCTCCCCACCAACGCAGGGATCGAACTCCCTCCCTAAAAGTGAGGAAGACCGACCCCCACACCAGTTGAACCCAAGGACGAGAGGTTATGGTCCTAAACTTTAATTCACTCCAACTTAGTTCCTAACCTCTTGACTATAAGGATTATACTGTACCAATTGAGAAAAAATTTTAAGGACTAAGTTATAATAAAATCAAAATTATACAGGCCAAAAAAATAATTTTCCCTTATAACTTTGTTTGGAGAGAGATGATTAGGAATATTAATAATTGGCTGTTGCCTGATTTGTGGCTAAACTTGAGATGAAGATGTGGTAGGGGGGCAAAAGCTAAAAACAGTTTAGGATTTATAATTGTGGAAGCTTAACTAACAATTTGTTTGTTGCCATAAAAAAATTCAACTCTATCACCTAAATCTATATCTAACTCTGATAGAATGAAACAATTAATAGCAACACATAGTTTTTGGCTCCCCTCAATGATATAATATACCAACCCTCTTCGGCTTTTAATTCTTTCTTGTGCGCATTTTAGCTCCTAAAGTCTTTTTACTCCTTACTTGTTGGTCCCCTAGCAGTCTAAACCAGACAAAGTGTATGTTTTAGGGATTACTACCTCTAGGCTAAAATGTAGGAACTAGTTGGAGGGTTGGCTTTAGATCTAGATATAAGACATCAATTTATTTTATCTTTGAAATTTTATAATTTTTTCCCCAAACTATCTATATCAATTGTGTATATTAAAGAGAGTTTTCATCAATGGCAGTAAGGATTAAGTGTGATATTTTAGGGAAAGCGACACATTTTTTATTATGAATAACTAGTTTAACTAATTTCCTTAACATTTATAAATTAATTATCTATCTACTAAATTTAGGACTAGAGGGCATAACAACGGCATTTCAATACACAAGGCTCTTACCATGTGAAGTTTGAGAAGAAATAGATACATGTGGCTTTACCCCCACATGTGTAAATGATGTTTTTAAGATTTGAACTCGTGACTTCTATCACATGACAACAATCTTATCATTATATCAGGGCATAATAAGGAATGAGTAAAAAATTATCCATGCACTAAATTGGGTAAAGGTGAGGTTAAAAGATCAAATAGTTGAAGTAGACATACACACACACACTCACGTATATATATAATATTGTCTTAGTAATTTAACCTGGGAGAGGGAGCGAAGGTGTTTACTATATTTGGGTATTTTTGGAAATTCAACTTCTACGTGAAGTCATTCCACATATTGTGTGGGGCCAGCAAGAACCATAATGCGGATATAATAAAAGAATATGAATGACCAGTGGAGCCCTCAGGAGGAGAAAGTTAAAGTGGTTGGCTAAATGAAAATTGTCCATTATTTCATCATGCTTTTTAGTTGTCCTTTTTTCTTTCATGTGGAACAAAGGACATCAAATTGCCTTCTGAAATTCCTTGAATAGGTTTGGATTATCATGGTTCATGGATGAGAAACATTTTTGAGAATCGGGAAAGAAGAAACAAATACTACCAAACAATGAAAAAGGTAAGCTACAGTTTCTGATAGTATTTTTGAGTAGTGACCTTACCTAGTTCATGATGTCATATCAAACAGGAAGTCTTTAGTGCAAAAATCATGGTAATAACATAGAACAGTGGAAGCAAACAGAAAAAAGCATACTTTATTCCAAATATCAAAGAAACTACACAAACACACATATCATCTAGAACAGTGACTTTTTATAAACTCAAGTTTAATTCTGAGATGTCAAGTATTTGAATAGTAGTGCTTAGCTGCGTTTGTTGCTTGAAAGCTTGAGTAATCTTTTGAACTCCAATCTTTCAGACAAACAAAGTTGACAAAGACCTTTTCTGGGTACAACTAGACTAGATAATCATGAAGTGTGTGATTTTAAATACTTTCTTTTGCTAAATTATTAGTATGAGACTGTTTTTTTTAGTGCATATATATTAAATAATAATAGTGTGTATGAAATCATGTGTAATAAGTATGAAAGATCAGGTATATCCAAGTTGCCATTATTGCTTTGGTAATCATAATAATAATATTTTTGTCTGTCATGTTATATAGAGACTAAGTAAATGGATCACGCCTCTTAATAATTATTCAGACAGAAACAAGAGGAAACTAGTTGATGCCTCAAGCCGATAATGGTGGGGTAGGCACCTAAAATTTCAAGGTGCTGTAGCTTTCTAGTTGAGTACCTCATGGTATAGAACTCTTCTCTTTTTTTAGTACGTAGATACGATATGTTTGAGTTGACGTTGAAAAATCATGTTCACCCAAGTCGAGACAAAACGCCTTTTACAAACTTAATTTATATACCTTCAATCATGTTAAAAAAAAACAATTTCTATCGCTATTTCACATAAAAAGTTCAAATTAGTTTGCTCCCGAGGTTAGACAAGCATCAAGGCCTAAAAAGCCTTGAGGCATGTCCTGTGGGGTACAAACCACATGAGCAATGAGATTTGAACTTAGAACTTTGTGGGCCATGAACCAACTTATTTTTATACACAAAATGTTGGTCTCAGGGGTTCATGGTTCATCAAGGTTAAAGTATGCATCATAGCTCAAAGAATGCTAATAAAGATATTTACAGATTGCCCATCAATAAAATTCTGACATTAGGAGTGAGATTTGAACTCACAACCTTGTAGGTTACGAACTAATTCCTTACCAACTGGATCAACCTGTGATGATTATGGTATAGAACTCTAATAATAACAATGATAAGCAAATTAATTTAAGGAGATAATATGAGAAGTATAAATCTATCTATTGTATGATGGGATGCACAAACCATTATTCAGGAAAAGGACAGAAGAGTTTCTGTGAAGATACTGCAAATCCACCAACTGGCTTAAGAAATTAGGAGTACCACATCTTTTTATAAGACAAGTCCATTCAAACAAAACTTACATTATTCTAAAATTCAAAAGTAAGCTATATCTTATCTTGGATTTTTTTTTTTTTTTTTGGAAGCCCCCCCTGTCATATAGAACCATATAGACGTTAACATACCGAAAGGGAAAAAAAAAGGCCGACTCCAGGACAAAGGAATGTAAAGAGACAAGTGGGAAGACAAAATAAAAGTTAGAAAGAACATTTAATGGGGTATGCTCTAGCAAAAGTTGTACATGGGTGTTCCTCATAAGTTCCAATCAAATTGGTTTCTAACCCAACTCTCTTTCTCTCTCTCTCACACACACAAGCACACACATATATTATACACTCACAAAAGGATGTCTTATTTTTTAGGTCTTGCTATATTAAGACCTTGTAACTGTAAAATAGTGATAGCTACTTTGACACTATAGCAGCACAGAGCACTTATTGTTGTTACATCATATACAAATCCCATCTTTCTTGCTGTTAAACCAAACTTCAATCTCCCTCATAAAAAGGTGATCTTGGCATATATATTTCTTCCACATATGGACCTTCTAAGATCAGAGCCATGTTCATCTGAAAAACCCTCAATGGATTGCCAAACTGAGAAGAGAGACGCACAAAAAGATGATCAGACACAACAACACCCACATGACTCAGCTCCTCCTCTTCTCAATCTAAACCTCTCTAATGAGGATTCAGTGGATGGATCAAAGCCAGAACTCAACCTCATCAATTGTTTTGATTCCAAGTCATCCTTAAACTCCTCAGAATCTTCTCATGACTTGGAACCTCGGATTTTCTCATGCAACTACTGTCAGAGAAAGTTTTATAGCTCACAGGCTCTTGGAGGTCACCAGAATGCACACAAGCGCGAGAGGACTTTGGCGAAAAGAGGACATAAAGTTGGAGCTGCAATTTCAGTAGAATTTGGACAAAGGTACACTAGCATGGCTTCTTTGCCTTTGCATGGCTCATATAACAGATCACTTGGGATTCAAGCACACTCTATGATTCACAAGCCCTCTTATCAAGCTCCAAGTACTCTTGGTTTACCGCGATTCCATGCTCAAAATGCCTGGTGGAGGAAGCCTTTAGATTCACAGCCTACAATTGGGAAGCTTCCTTCTGAAAAAGTTCATATTGGAGATGAATCTGCTTCCTTTTCTGATGGAGTTTCGAGGTCAGCGAGGTTTTCTCCAAATATGGTGGTCAAAGAAGGAATTGGAGCTTATTGGTTGGGAAGTGTTACTCATGTAAAATCTAAACAAGAAGACTTGCAGAAGCTTGACTTGTCCCTCAAACTCTAAGTAGTATTAGTAGTAGTAGTAGTCCCCTAATACCAGTTCAATTGTGTCCTTTTCCCTCTATTGACCAAGAGATTAATTTCTACCTTTATTTCTTTTATCTTCTTTTGCCATATGTATCTTTTTTTTTTTTTTTGCTCAGAATTTAGCCATATGTATCTTTAGTTTCAGCTGCTGTAAATGCATTTTGGCTACTCATATCAGAGTTGTTTACTTGGCATTACTTGTGGATTTATTTGGAAGTTTAACAGCTTTTGATTATCATAACCAAGTGAACCTCAAAAATTATCTGCAGCCAAGCTTTCTCAAATCTCAATCATCCCCTGATAAAAGGAAAAAATAAAAGTTCAGAGAAATTCTTCATGTCTTTTAGCAGTTAAAAGTTTGGATTTTTCAATAATTACCTAAAGTTTAAAATGAGATTGTGGAGGCTGGAGCTTTATCCCCCACTTCACTTTGTTTTTTAGCCATGGATCAAAGCTAGCATCCACTAACAAAAAAGAAAATGAGAACTGTAATAATAGCTTTTGCAGTTTCTCCTCTCTCTCTCTCCAGAGAAAAAGAAAGATATCCCAAGAGGGTTTATGCGTTTGTTTTGATTCCAGAAATATATGACAGTGCTCTTGATGACACCCTAAGACTTTGTTTTGATCAAGGTATATCTGTCTCACATTTTGGGTGACCGAGGTCCACACTGTTCAGAATTTTGGATGCTAGTAATTTATCAGTTCTCTATTTTTTTTTAGTTTATTCTTCTTCTTCTTATGCAAAGGTTGGTCCACCAAATGTACAACAACAAAAATTAAATGGTTGTGATTGTCACAATGGCTCCTTACTTTGACCCACCTGCAGTTGGAGAAATAGACTATCTCTATTGGGATCAAAAAGAAGTAGGTGAAGCAAACAAGCCATGTGAAAGAAAGCCACACAATGACCCTCAGCTCTGCTATCACATCAGCTTAAAATATATATATATATATATATAAACCAAAGGTTAAATCTTTTGAGTCTTTAATCTTGATTACCTTGATTTCTTACCTGCAAAATATCTTAGAAAGAACCCCACAATTTGGTAGGTCCCCCACAATTTGGTAGGTCCATATCTGCCTGATGTTTACAAGCTGATAATCTCATCCTAATCATGAAACATAAATACTGCGACAGGAAATTAAGGAGGGAAAGTTAACTGAAAATCTAGTTATTATGACAGCTAATAATCATAGTAATCTCACACTAACATTCGCTGAAGAGACAATGTGGGATCTAATCTCTGATGTTTGCTAAACACAAAAAAAAACGTTTGAGTATTTAGATTTTGTTGTTTCCAAATTGTAGCACTTCGGTTGGGTTGTCTATTTTACTTGTGGTGGCACTTCTCAGTCCTCCTCACCATTCTTACATTAAAATATTGCGAGGGGAAAAGCCTTTATCTTTTGCCTCCTAAAGAAAGAAGAAAAAAAGCTTTTTTAAATGAACCAATCAGAGCATGTGGAGCCATCATTTTTGCTGGGATTGGGCAAAATTTTGAAGCAAGCAAGCGAATCTTCCTCTTTAAAGATCTTACGATAATCAAAAGGAAGAGATTGTCTGTCATCAGTCTTAAACAAAAGGATAGGACGTGAAAAAATTGAAATGACATCAACTTCGCAGTTAGGCTAGTGACACTGTACATTTATACTGTTTCCTATTTTCTTCACTTGTTCTTTCTTTGGCGCCACAGTTTCTTGGCTCTTTATTTGGTGTACCATTTGCTCATGTTCAGCTGATGGAGTTTCAACTTTGTGTTGTGGTTCAGTGTTTTAGTTAAGAAGGGTGTTATAATCTTGGGTTAAGCTCTAATTCTACCCTAGAAGTTTTTGCATAGAAACCGTGGATATCTCTTGAAAGTTTTTGTTGGATTAATTTCACCCCAAAAGTTTTAAAAAAATTACCAAAATCACCCTTGATTGTTAAAAATGTTAGTGGTTAATATTAATTTTTTACAGTGAAGTGAACAGTAACATAATGGTGGAATGAGATTTTTGTTTCAAAATGATAACCACGTGTTATTTTTGTTCCAAAAAATAAAACACGTGATGCTGGACATTCCTGGAAAAAAAAAAAAGCTCATGTGTATTTTTGCACCTTAACCAAAAAAATAATAATAATAAAACATTTTACCCCTATTGGCTTGAAACTCAACCAAGGAGCAAATCAGAAGTTTGCATTCCGATATGCTCAGCTAGAAAGGGCAACATGCGCTGAACATATGTTAATAATAATTGGATAAGATAATTACAGTGGCTTGTATTGTCTAAGTTCAAATTCTTTAGGTGTCATGAACTTTTACTAACAGTTGATCAATTTCAAGAAGATTTCTTAACATGCAATCTTCTGAGTAAGCCTTGTCTGACACTTCAATTTTATGAGTTTGACGTGTGGATAGAGTTGAAAGAGGAATTCAGTAATTCACACATGCCATTCACACCAAACTAATACTATTACAATAACATATGTTTATTTATTACTACAGTACCTTTTTTTTTACCCACAAGAAAATTGTACAGTAGTTATACAACCCCTATGAGATTCAACTTATATCAACATATATAGAGTTGAAAAAGGAATTCTCACAAACTATTCACACCAAACTACTATAATTAAAAGTCTGTCCCAACAACTTTGTGATCTAGTAACATAAATACGTTCTTCTAAAAACTAAAAAAGGAAATCGCATATTCAATTCTGCTTCAATTCTACTAGTAATCTCGAGCTATTAGAAGGCCCTTTTTTATCACAACTTCAGAACTTTTTTGACCGAAAGGAAAATTCCACAGCAGTTGCCGTTACCCAGGATTATATAACTTTGTGTAGAAAAATACATGAGAAAGAAAGTTGTGCAGAATTATGGGTGAAATTAATGAAAGTTATGGATCATTTGATACGTCAGCAGAAAATCAGATTCAAGATTTCAATAGTGAACTTGCCAACATTAAACTAAACTAATGTGATTATCCCCAAAACAAGGCAATCATTCTTCTAATTAACAAGTTCACGAGTGTAACATTTCATCTAGGTCTTGTAAACCAATAGGACCAATTCAGCCCTAAAAACCCATAAATAATAAGAGACATAATCCAATGACTTCAAAATTCTGTTTATCACAGGTATCAGAAAGGGGGTACAGAACAAATGTGAGTACTGAGTACATGTAAATAAGGATTCATACAGCAAATCAGAGCATTGTTTGGTGCAGCACATGAAGGGGAAAATGACAGTTGAAGAAATACAAGTAATGTCAACTAAGTCAATTCTCAGGACAAACTCAAACCATTCATACACCTTTAAGAAGATAAATCTAACTACATTATTCTGCCCACCACACATAAAACTGCCTTCATAATGTAGCTATTGACTATTATTCTACCACCTCTACTACTACTCATCAACAACCAATTATCATTTATTCTAGAAAATGCATCCCTCTCAATTTCTCTCTGAAAATGAGAGTGGCACTTCCAGAAAAACTAAACAAATAAATAAACACAAAGGAAAATTGGAGAGACTATATCGGTACTCTGCAAATTTATACACACAGAGCATAGTGCTCTGATTTAAGTCATTCTCACCAACAAAATCTTCAATAGAGAATTTTCCCTAAGCACAAACATGCGTCAAGCCCATTTGAGTAATAAGTTTTACTTCAACGAGAGATTACTTCTTTGTCCATCTCAAACAAATTGAGATTGCGGCTTGGAGAAAAACCCATACTAAATATCAAAATAATAAAAATGAAATGAGCATGCATTATTTCTCTCTATTGGTAAATAGCAACATTTACTGAAACTAGGAAAATAATTCTCGAAGAAAGATATGGCTTTTATAATCCCTGTTTTTTTGGAAATAAGGGTGGGAGGACAGTGAAAGGATGCAGCAAAAACACCAATTCCGATAAGGCCTTTCTCTATTTTAAGAAATTACACCCACACAAAACTATTGAGAAAAATTGAAGTCAAATTAAAAATAAATAAATAAAAAAGTTAGTGCATGCCAGAGTCCAGACCAGGCTCTGTTACATATGATCTAATGGTCTATTTTATCTAAGAGAGGGGGGGAAATCCAATCCCTTGAACCTGTTATTTCTTTTCAATGAAAGACTTAACCGACCCCATCCATCTTATGAGCTCCATTTTATTCTTGTTTTTCATGTACTCATGCAAGAAAACAGCAAGTTCATCATTTATACCCCTAGCTTCCAAGAACTCATAAAGGCTATCTTGCAATGCATCATCCAATTCCCTGTCAAGAACCAACAGAACAATGCGTATTAATAGAATTCTAACTCAGCTACTCCCTCTGGCCCTTATTATAAGGCGTCAACTACCAATACTTTTTTGTTCTTATTATAAGGCACCAATTACTTTTAACTAATTCATTTATTATTATTTTCCGATTATGCCCTTACCTTAACAGATTCCTTTAAATCTACATCATTAAAATAGGGGTAAAGTTGGAAACCTTTATTAATTTAGACCAATTTAATGTCTTAATTTCTATTCCTTGGTTTGTGAGAAATGATAGTTGGTGCCTATTAATAATAAGGATCAGAGGGAATTCCATCTAAAATCTTAAGCGATAAAGGAGGAAGAGGAATATAGTAAATAAACCCACTTGAATTGAGGACCAGCATAAGGCTGAGTTAACTTAGAATTATCGCTTCCACGTACGAACAGTCTTTTGATCTCTATAGTATCTGGCCAAGCAGAACACATGATTTCCACGACACTACCACCGCCTTCTCCCTTAGATATGTTGACAATGAACGTAATGTGAAGCTGCATATCTTCCTCTTTGGCAGCATCACCTGAATTTGGAATAGGAACGGCTCCATCAAATGAGCTAACTTCAACTTTAATATCTTCATCCCCAAATTTGCTCTTCAATCTAATCCATTGTTCGCCAGGTCGATCATCAACCATAAATGAGCCAAACTTTGTAACAGGCTACAAAACATTAACAGCCCAAATGACACCCCATACAAATGGACAAAGATTAGATATTTCTGGGTACCAAAGTCATGAATGAAAGTGATTTTTTTTTTTTTTAAGACTCCAATCTGATAGAAGAAAGGTAATAAATTACCAAAAACCATACATAATTGCTAATATAATGCAAGAAATAGAAAACATGAAACTTAATTAAGTTGGAAACTCGTTGCCCCTTTCATTAACTTAGAAACCAACATTTATCATTTCCATGGTGATATTCAGCGCATTAGGAACAACTAAATAGAAAATACTTTAATCCACTGAATTCCAATATCCAAGAAGATTTTCAGGGCTCGTGCATATGATTTCTTTTCTTCTCCAACATTCTCTAAATAAATAACCTTTTCCTCTAAACTAAAATCCATCGCACAAACAAAGAAAACAGAAGATCAAACCTTTCTGGGCAAAACACGTGATGAAAGCAAGAAATGTGTTTTGTGTAACTTGCCAAAATATAAATGAAGAAATTTAACAAAATTTCTCGAAAGCAAGTTCAATGGCTAAGAGAAATTAAGGCACGGAACAAAGACAGAATAGAAGCTCAAATTTAGTAAGTTAGAACTCGCCATCCCTTTCATAAAGAAATTGAATATTGTTTGTTAATTCCCACAACAAAAATCCAGTGCTTAAAGCAACAGCAGATATTATGATCTCATCTCCCAAACTCCAAATTCAAAGCAAGCAGCCCTTCCAGAGTCAAATTGTTTCAAGTTCTTTTCTTATTCAGCCTTCTGTCAATTGGGAATCAAATTCAATGACCATTTAGTCTGTAATCAAAGTCCATTACACACCGAAACGAACATAAAACAATGGATTAAGAATGAATAACAGTCAATCGTAGACAATGATGGACTGTAATGTAATGGTAATTATTGAAAAAAAAAAAAAAAAGAGTAAAACGGGAGGGCAATAAACCTGCTTTGGAGGAGAGTGTTCGAGCTCGTACTGAATCTCATTTCGGAGGTATCTAAGGATGTTTCCTTCGAAAGCTGATTTGCGCATTTCGGAGACGTAAGAGCAAGTCCTTCGAAAATAAAACATGGGGTTGTGAATGGCGATGTTATTTCTAGTTGCGGAGGCAGAGAATGGTAAATCATGTCGTTGATGGTGAAGTAACCGGGTGAGAGTTTTTCTGAGGGAACGGGAAAGACGATCCATTGAGGTTTCTCAGTGTACAATGCAAATTGCGAAGTGTTTTGGGACTGTTCAGGGGGAAGGGTTTATGGTCTCTGAACCCAAAACCCAAACCCCAGCAATTGAAATTCACATTAGAAAGAAACTTGATATAATTTTATCTAGGGTGAAGGTGCAAAAATACACATGTGTTTTATCCTGAAGAGCGTCCAGCACAATTTTTTTTTTTAAAAAAAAATACATATGAACT
This sequence comes from Acacia confusa, assembly GCA_037074495.1. NCBI lineage: Eukaryota > Viridiplantae > Streptophyta > Magnoliopsida > Fabales > Fabaceae > Acacia > Acacia confusa. The sequence continues at coordinate 27,455,579 of CM073510.1, forward strand.
TTCAAAACAAGGGCAAAAGTACCATCACCGTTAATCTAGTCTAACAGAGTTAATTTTTTAGTGGGCCCCACATTATTAAAAAAAATAAAAAAAACCTAACATTTTTTTATTTACTTTACTACCCTCCCTTCCCTATCACTCACTCGCTCATCACCGATGAATGCCGCTGGATCCTTTTCTCTGAGCAATGTCAGTGATGCCACTGCTCCTCCTCCTAGCCCTTCAGCTCCTTCACCGTCTACCCCGGTCTCGTTGTCACTAGCTACACATAAGGTATTTTGGGGATTTAGGTTAAAAGGGTGTCACCCATCGGGATCTGAAGCCAGAGAACCTCTTTGTCGACAAAAACGGGGATTTCAAGGTCTCCGACTTCGGGCTTTCGGCATTGCCGGAGCAGCGCCGATCCGACGGGATGCTCGTGACGCCATGTGGTACGCTGGTTTATGTGGCGCCGAAGGTCTTGAAGAAGATAGGCTACGATGGATCCAAAGCAGATATCTGGTCCTGTGGGGTAATTCTCTATGCTCTGCTTTCTGGGTATCTTCCATTTCAAGGGGAGAATGTGATGAGAATTTACAAGAAAGCGTTCAAAGCTCAATACATATTACCAGATTGGATTTCACTAGAAGCAAAGAATTTAATCTCTAAATTACTAGTGGTGGACCCAGAAAAGAGATTTTCGATCGAAGACATAATGAAGAATTCGTTCAACAGATTTTTTTCGTTTGTTTTGGATTTCTCTGATTCTTCGTTGATTGGATCGATTCTCTGATTCTCAAACTCCATCAACTTTGCTGATTCTTCGTTGGATTTCAAAATCGTTGATTTTGAAATAGCTGGGCATTTTTATTTAATCTTCAATCTTGCTGATTCTTCGCTGATTTTTTTGGTTTCTTGTTGATTTCAAAATCATTGATTGTTCATTGATTTTTTGATTTCAAAATCTTGCTTCTAGTTTGCTGATTGATTCTTGTTTCTTCTAGTTTGTTGATTCTTTGATCGATTCTTGCTTCTAGTTTGCTGATCAATTCTTATTTCTTCTAGTTTGCTGATTCTTTAATCGATTCTTGTTGATTCTTCGTTGATTTCTTGTAACCATCTTCTTCTTCCATGGCTGAAGGTTATGCTACCACGGGTAGCTTTCACGGGGCTGGGCTGTTTTCGGAGAGGGAGGGTTTTTTTTTTAGTTTAGGGGTATTTTGGTATTTTCATGTCATTTGTAACGTCTGTTAGACTAGATTAACGGTGATGGTATTTTTGCCCCTGTTTTGAAAGTTCATGTGTATTTTTGCTCTAAAAAAAACATATGGTGTTGGGCGCTTCTCAGGATAAAACACATGTGTATTTTTGCACCTTTACCCTTTTATTTATTTTGGCTGTAAAAAAATATATATTAAAAAATGTTATAAATATATTAATTATGTGGATGTGTATTAACTTTTAAACTCTCATATTCTATCCTATAATACTAATAATATAAAGATATTGAACTCACACACAATTATTCATTCATGGATTCCTTCATAGGAGGGGTTGAATAAATAAAGACCTTGAATACATGGTAAACATGAAAAATAGAAATGATTGCTCTTTCTTCTTCTCTTTCTGAAATTCTCTTTTCTTATTTTAAATTTCTTTTAGTTTTAAACACGTTACCAGCACGAAAGTTCTAGCGAAGATATGATTTTCACATTGTCTTTTTAATGATTTCATTATATATTTATTTTATTATCTGGGATAATATTAGCTACCATATGGAATTAAAGATATACTTTTACCAATTGTTTTAAACATCAAGTTTCATGCTTAAAATTGAAGATTATTGTTATTTATTTCATTTATATTATATTGCTATTTATAATTTATCTTGGTTACAGTGTTTTATTTATGTCTTGCATTATCATATTCTTCTCCTACTAATGAACTAAGTCCTCGTGAGGACTACCTCCGTTCTTAGTTCATTTCTCTTGTTATTCTTTAGCACATCTAATTTCTAATAAACAAAATAAGATAATTTGTATTCTGTACGAGTTATTTTACATTATTAATATTGTTATTTAGTATGGTTGGAAGTCATATACCTCTGATTTCTTTTTCAAAAATTATATGACCAAAAGTCATATCACTTTAATTTCTTATTTTTATATGATATGGTTAGAAGCCATATAAATTTAATTGCTCATTATGAAAACTAAATGGTCCGAAGCTATAAAGTTTTACTTTTATTGTAATACCTTACTTATTGTCTTTGTGTATTTCTTGTTATTATCATTAGAATTTTTATATTAATAATACTTGTTTATTTGTTTAATCAGTCCGAACAATATCAAACCTTGCAAAACATGAATTTGTGGCTCTTGATATTACCAAAAAGAACTATTTATCTTAGATGTCGGATGCAGAAATCTATCTGAGTGCCCATGGCCTGGAAGACACAATTAAATAAGGCAATCAAGCATATAATCGAGATAAAGCTAAATCCATGTTTTTTCTCCGCCACAATTTATATGAAAGTTTAACAATTGAATATTTGACCGTAAAAGACCTACTTGTCCTTTGGAACAATTTAAAAGAAAGGTATGATCACCAGAAGATGATAATCCTCTCAAAAGCTGGTTATAACTGGATGCATTTGCGTCCGCAAGATTTTAAAACTGTAAGTGAGTGTAACTTAGTCATGTTCAGAATTATTTCTCAATTAAAATTATGTGGAGAGAATGTTACTAATGAAGATTGAAAAGGACTACAAAAAGGAAAATAGTGAGTATAACAAACATGCTGAAAATGCATGTTTTATTGTGGTGGCAAAGGCCATTCTCATACTAGTCATACATCAAGACACTTAGTTGAACTCTATCAAAAATCATTGAAAAATAATGGTACAAGGTCAAAAATTGAAATAAATCATGTTGATATGGCTGAGAATTCTGATTATAAAGGCACTGATACTAATCATTTGCATGCTGCTGATTTTTTAGCATAAATTATCATTGTCTATTTGAATTGATGTGTTTTAGTATGATTAAACTTGTTTCTATCATATGTATTTCTTTTAATTATGTTTTTATTTATTTTCATGTATCTTTTAATGAAATGAATCTCATTGGCATCAATCCTAAAGATTTATGTTTTGGTAATAGCATAAATACCCACACCATACTAAAAAATGATAAATATTTCTCTTTCTTAATAATGCAAAAAGCCAATATTCAAACTATATCTAGTAGTATAAATTTGATTGAAGGCACTGAAAGAGCAAAAATTTTGTCATTTGAAGTAATACAATTATGCATTAATAATGCATTTTATTTTGCCAAGTCTAAAAACAACTTGTTTAGTTTTAAAGATATCCACATAAATGAATATCATATAGAAACAACAATTAAAAATAATCAGAAATGTCTTGCTATCACAAATATAGTTTTTGGTAGAAAATACATATTAGAAAGTTTTCCTGCTTTCTCTTATGGTTTGTATTATACATATATAAGCACAATTGAATCACATGTTTCTGTAAACCAAAAGTTTACTAATAGAAACAAAAAGTTTGTTAATGTAAATCAGAGGTTTACTAATGAATTTAATGTTTGGCATGACCAATTAGGCCATCCCGAGTCAACTATGAAGCAACAAATAATTGAGAATTCATGTGAACATACCCTAAAGTGTAAATAAATACCATAATCCCATGATTTTCTCATATGTTGCATGTTCCAAGGGAAAGTTAACTATTCGGCCATCACCAAACAAAGTAGAAAGTGAGTCTCTCACATTTATAGAACAAATACAAGGAGATATTTGTGAGTCAATATACCCACCATGCGGACCATTTAGGTACTATATGATTTTAATTGATGCATCAACTAAATGGTCGCAAGTTTGTTTATTATCTTCTTGCAATTTGATGTTTGTGAGACTACTTGCTCAATTGATTAAATTAAGAGCACATGACCCTGATTATTCTATCAAGAAAATACATCTTGATAATGCTGGTGAATTTATTTCACAAGCTTTCAATGAATATTGTATTGTCCCTTGGAATTGATGTTGAACATCCTGTGACTCATGCTCATACACAAAATGGATTTGTATAATCATTGATTAAACGATTGAAACTTATTGCAAAACATTTACTTTTGAGATCAATTCTCCCAATTTCTGCTTGGAGCCATGCCATTTTACATGCAACAATGTTAATTCACATCAGGCCAACTAGTTACCTAAAGGTTTCCCCCTTACAAATGATTTTTGGTTAAGAACCTAATATTTCCTATATAAGAATTTTTAGGTGTGCAGTAGATGTGCCAATAACACCATCTCAACGCACTAAAATGGGTCCACAAAGAAGAATGAGAATATATGTTGGGTACGGATCTCCTTCAATTATAAAATATTTAGAACCATATACAAGAGATTTATTTATGGAATGATTTGTCGATTGTCATTTTGATGAATCAATTTTCCCAACATTAGGGAGAGAAAATAAGCAGTTGTGTAAAGATATTAGTTGAAATAAATTATCATTGACTCATTTTGATCCTTGCACAAAACAATGTGAAGTGGAAGTTTAAAAGATAATTCATTTACAAAATTTAGCTAATCGAATGCCAAAAGTATTTACTGACCTAAAGAAAGTAACAAAGTCACATGTCTCAATTGCTAATGCTCCTATTCGAATTGATGTCCCTAAAGGACTACCTTTTATGAATTAATCTAAAGCACAATTGAAAAGTGTAGGCCCACCAATTCAAAAGGAAAAAAAAAATCCTTGAAAGAAAAAAAGAGTTAAGAATATAGGTAGTCAGGTCAAAGATAATCAAGAAAAGTTAGTAGCTCCAGAAGAGCCACCTCTTGAAGAGTTATTAATTCCAGTAGAGATATTTCTAGAAGAGAATGTTGTAATCCCAAAAGAGACCCAGGTACCTAACATGTGTGAAAATAATAAGATTTTAATAAATTATGTTATGAATGATATTTGATAGAATCGAAATGAAGTCAACTTTAACGAAATCTTTGCTTATTATATAGCATTTGATGTAATGAATGATAATGAGAATTATGAGCCAAAATCCATTAATGAGTGCCAACAACAAAAGGATTGGCTCCTATGGAAAGATGATATTAATGCGGAATTAAAATAACTGGCAAAACGAAAAGTATTTGGACTTATATTCTATACACCAAAATATATAAGGCTAGTTAGATATAAATGGGTATTTGTACGAAAAATAAATGAAAAAGGTGAAATTACAAGACATAAGGCACGTCTTATAACTCAAAGCTTTACACAAAGACCTAGTATTGATTTTGAAGAAACGTATTCACTAATAATAGATGTAACTACTTTTCACTATTTGATTAGCTTAACAGCAAAAGAAGGACTTGATCTGCGTCTCATGGATGTCGTGACTACCTATTTGTATGTCTCACTTAACAGTGATATCTATATGAAAGTCCCTGAAGGAATCAAGGTGCCTGAAGCATCCAATTCAAATTCTCAAGAACAATACTCGATTAAGTTAAATAAGTCTCTGTATGACTTAAAGCAATCAAGATGCATGTGGTATAATTGTCTCAAGGAATATGTGTAGGCTAGTATTATAATTGATGTTTATGTTGATGATATCAACATTATTGGAACTCCTGAAGAGTTTCAAAAAGCAATTAATTGTTTGAAGAAAAAATTTGAAATGAAAGACTTGGATAGAACGAAATTCTATTGGACTACAGATCGAGTACTTACATAATGGGATCTTTGTATATCAAAAGCTTATACAAAGAAGGTCCTAAAGCGATTTTATATGGATAAGTCACATCCATTATGTACCCTAATGATTGTAAGATCTTTGCAGGTTGATAAAAATTCATTCTAACCTCGAATAATTAGCGAAGAAGGTGAAAAATAACTATTTAGTCCAGAAGTACCATATCTTAGTATTATTGGAGCACTAATGTATCTTGCTAATCACACACATTTTGATATATCATTTGCTGTTAATTTATTAGCAAGATATAGTTCTGCATCAACACATAGGCATCGGAATGGAGTAGAACACATTTTTCATTACCTCAGAGGCACTATGGACATGGGGTTATACTTTTCAAATGTATCCAAACATGAATTGATTGGTTACGCAAATGCTGGATTTTTATTTGACCTACATGATAGTAAATCCCAAACAGGCTATATTTACATGTGGAAGTGTAGATATTTCATGGCAATCTATAAAACAGACTATATCAGCCACATTATTTAACCACACAGAAATTTTAGCAATGCATGAAGCAAGTGGAGAAAGTGTGTGATTGAAGTCAGTAATATATCATATACAAACAACTTGTCATTTATCTTCAGATAAAATGTTTCCAACAATTTCATATGAGGATAACACTGCATGTATTGCCCAACTTAAAGAAGGTTATATCAAAGGAGATAGAGTGAAGCATATTTCACCAAAATTATTCTTTACTCATGACCTTCAAAAGGAGGGTAAAATAGATATGTAGCAAATCAGTTCAAGTAAAAATCTAGAAGATTTATTCACCAAGTCACTTCCAGGTACAATCTTTGAAAAGCTTATCAATGGCATAGGTCTTCGAAGACTCAAAAATTTAAATTAATGTTATCAAGAGGGGGAGTTGATACACGCTATACTCTTTTTCCTTTATCTAAGTTTTGTCCCATTGAGTTTTCCTAGGAAGGTTTTTAATGAGGCAACATTGAACAGTGTATCAATAAATTATTTACTCTTTTATTTGGTTAGGTTTTTATTCCACTAGGTTTTTTGTAATGAAAGTTTTTAATTAAGTACATTCAAATGGACATCTAAGGGGTTATGAATATATTAATTATGTGGATATTCATTGACTCTTAAACTCTCACATTTTGTCCCCGGAATACTATAATATAAAGATGTGAAACTCGCACAGAATTATTCATTCACAATCTACTATTGCTTCACAGGGAGAAGTTGAATAATTTGACCTAGGTGAAAATTACATTGAATAACCCAAATGTAAATTACATCAAATGAGCCATTTTTTTTATTATAAATAGAGACCTTGTGCACATTGTAAACATACGAAGAAATAGAAGTGATTGTTCTTCCTCCTCCTCTTTCTGAAATTCTCTCCTCTTATTCTAAATTTCTTTTAGTTTTATTTTTTTTTAAAAAAAGACTTTCTTTTTCTTTTTTATTCTTTTTTACTCCGCACATTTCACATGACCATATCTTTCGTTAATTCTGGTATCAAATATCAATCATTTCATTCAATTCTCTCATGTCACAGACATAATATGGACGGCCCAAAAAATAAAATAATCTATGATAAAAAAATATTGAATGAATGTAATATACGGTTGTATGTTTCACATATTTAATCTTTAAATTTTCAAATAATTATCCTCAAAATATATTTGCACTCTTGGGCAGTGTAAACCAAAAATGACGCAATTCCTTTTATATTTTGTGATAAATCCCGAGAAATTTTAGTTTAGCTTCAGAACCTATTAAATTGGTGCTAAGCATTAATCACGATGAAAAAAAGTTTTAATAGCTTAATATGAAGTCTCCAGTTTAAGTTTGTGTAAAACACATTAGCCGGTGGAAACTTTAGATTAAATTTAAGTTTGTGATATAAACTTTGTTTTTTTTCCTTTGGGTAAAAGATATAAGCTTTGTTTAGATTAGGGGTGTGGCGAGGGTTTGCCACCTTGTAGATATGTGAAGGCTGTTGGGCTTTGTGTGGTTTCCTTGGTGCTTGTTGGGCTTGTCTTGGAATGGTGTTCCTTCCTTAGCACAAAATTAATTTAGAGAAAATCCTAAAAAAATATTACTTACATTTCAAAATCTTAAATAGGTTATTTTTCATTAAAACGAGTTGCCAATTGTATTATCATTATTGTTGATCATATTTCTCTTGTGGATAATATGATTTTAAAGTTCAAGTGATATTTTTTTATTATTTTACCATAATTTAACTCTTGAGTCAAAAAAAAAAAAAAACTATGCATCTCTCTTCAAAATTATTTTGGTCCTCATCTAGTGTCTACAATGCCTCAAATAAAATCTCGTGTCTAGCAAAAGAGCATATTGAAGTGGCATGTTGTATACATATGGATTAGATAACTAATCTGTATATATAAAAAATTTAAAATAAATTAGTTTTTTTAAAAAAAAAAATTGTGTATTAGTTTCACTAAAATAATTATTTTAATCATATTAATTAAAAATTAATAAAGTAAGATATCATATTTAGGATCAAAATATATCCCTTTACTAGCTCTTACATATGGAATAAGTGAAAGTATTAAATAGTAAATAAATTGCCAACATGTGTATGGTGATGATCCAACATGTTGGGTTTATTGCTTTCTCTTTTCTTCTTATTATTATTTGATATGCATTACTACTAATCCTTGTTAAGCTCAACAATTGAAGATTTCTATCTTTATTTATAAATTAATTGTTAGTCAATGGGGTAAACAATCTTACCTTCATAAAAATGATAACACAAATTTTAATAATGAAAAACATACTTGTTGTAAGTAGGGGTGCTCATGAGACAGGACAGTGCCAAGAAAAAGCTCATCCCAATCCCTTCCTTTTTTTTTTGATAATAAGAAGAGGCTAAAAGCCAAAAGAATAAAATTACACAGGAGGATAATTGAATCCCATATCTACCATATCAACTAAGGACCTTAGCGCCACAGGGCATTCACTTAAGAATCTAGATCTAGAAAGTCCTCATTTCGCCAATGCGTCTACAACACGGTTCAAGTCCTTAAGAATATAACATATTTCCACGACCCAGTTATGAGAAATCAGGTCTCTAATATTCTGCACCACCAAGCTACCAGACACAAAAGAATTATCGTTCAAGCAGTTAACAAGCTCACAATCATCAGATTCAACAATAAGTTTTCTATATCCAAGGTCCCAAGCAATCAACATACCTCAAAAACAACCCATTCTTCAGTAGTCCTAGCACTACATATGCCCAGATTCTTAGAAAATCCAGAAATCCACACACCTCTATAATCTCTTAGGACACCTCCATAACCAGCCACAGATGTACCAACAATCACCGCCCCATCCACATTCAGTTTCATCCACCCCTCACGAGGGGCACACCAACATTGAGCATTAGCTTGGTATGGAGGGAATCTAAAACACACAGCAGGGGATTTTCGAAGACTAGCAAACCTCTTCCATATATGCAAGATAACGGCATGAGGGTCTATAAGTTTAATAAAACCAGCCTAAAAAATGGCAGCATTACGCCATAACCAGCTTCCATATAGAGACCCCAAAAATAAGACACCAAGCAGGACCCAAAACAGAACTAAATCTTCCAACCAAATTCATATACAGCCAATCCGTAATACTTAAGGAGAAGAATTGGGGCACATACCTTTGAGGAATGAACTTCAGCCACAGTCTTTTCGCATATATACAATCCCTTAGCACATGCAAGCTATCCTCCATTTCCCGATTGTAGTACCCGCACAAAGCCGACTGAGAAGACCAGGAACTCCTCCAATCATTAGTAGGGAGACTGTTAAGAGCAACACGCCACATAAAAACTCTAATACGCTCAATTTCCTTCCACTTCCAGACATGGTTCAGCAAGCTACTTCTCAAGTGCAATGGATTATTTTCAACCAGAAAATAGGCACTCGTTATCGAGAATAATCCATTACTAGAAGGCCCCCAGGTCAATACATCAAAATCCGCATTAGAATTAGGAGGGGGCTGGGAGACAAGATGTTGAATAATATCAGGATGAACAATATCAGTCAATCTATTCACATCCCGCAAGCCATTTATCACCCAATCCGCCACACATGAAGACGACTCTTCTACCGACAAGCTTCTGAGATAGTAGTCCTTAACTTTTCCTTTAAACAGCCACCTATCTTCAAAAAATTTGACCATTCTACCATTACGAATCTGCCATCTAGTACCAAGATCAATAATATGCCCTTGTGAGGAAATAAATTTCCACAATTTAGAATCCCCAGGCCTAACATACAGCAAAGAATCCACATCCCTAAGCATATATTTCGCATAAAGAACCTCCGCCCACATACTCGATTCACCCATTAAAAGCCTCCAGGCCCCACAAGCTTTATTAAAAGATTGAAGACGTCTAAATCCCAATCCCCTAAATTCCTTTGGGCGGGTAATATGATCCCAACCCACCGGATGAAATTTATTCTGACTACCTCCATGACCCCAAATTAAATTCCGTTGAAGCTTCTCAACTTGTAAACACACTCCTCTAGGAATTTTCGCCACCTGCATAGGATATAACGAAATGGACCCAAGAAATGTTTAGCAAGCGTGATACGACCTGCCATTGAGAGTGTTTTAGCTTTCTAGGTGGAGAGTTTTGACTGAACTCTATCAATGACATACTGAAAAGTTTCTCTACTTCTCCTACTTTTGGTAAGAGGGAAACCCAGATACCTCCCAATCTCACAAGAAATCGACATGTTAGATGCTTCTCCTATAGCCTCCCTAGTTGCAGCTGAGACTCTTAGAGAGAAAAACAGGGACAATTTCGATCTATTGACTTTCCCCCTCGATGCTTCCGTAAATCTATCAGACAATCTAACATGCAATTAGCCTGCTCTAGAAAGGCCGATCCAAATAGAAGTAAATCGTCCTCAAACAAGAGATGGGAGGTTTTAGGCCCATTCCTAGACGAAGCAATTGCTTTCCAATTGCCACTCTCAAATTCGTCAAAAATTATATGAGATATTTTATCCATGCACAAGACAAATAGGAGAGCAGACATAGGATCCCCTTGCCGAAGACCCCTTCCTGGCAGAAAAAAACTCAGTTTTAGAACCATTCCATAGCACATTGTAAGATACAAAAGAAACACAAGACATGATTAGGGCTATGAAGGACTCCTCAAACCCCACTTCAGCAAGAACCACTCTCAAAAAGTCCCACCTTATTCTATCATAAGTTTTTTCAAGATCAATCTTTATAGTCATGAGCCCTTTCCTACTCCTATTTTTGTGCATAACATGCAACAATTCTTGGCCAATCACCAGATTATCTTGAATGTGTCTCCCTTTAATAAAACTAGCTCGAATAGGGGAAATAATATCACCTAAAACGCCTTTCAACCGCTGAATGTTAATCTTAGTAACACATTTGTAGTGAACAGTACAAAGGGAGATTGGGCGGAAGTGGGAAATGAGACTAGGAGACTCTCTTTTAGGAATCAGAGAGATCAAAGTCTTATTAGTTTCCATCAACAAAGAAGATCCCTAAAACACCCCTTTCACAAACACACATAACTCAGGGCCCACCTTGGACCAGTTCCTTTTGTAGAAAATTGGGGGAAAGCCATCATCCCCTGGAGCCTTAAAACTTCCCATTGAATTAATAGCACTTCTGATCTCCATATCCAGAGGGACTCTATCCAAATTTCTTAAGACGGAGTCCTCCACACGAGGAAACTTAGCATGCATCATTATGATTGGAGGGGAGGTTGAATCATTTGTAAATAGCAATCTGAAATAATCAACAACCAAAGTCCTCAACTCTTCCTCCTTGTCAATCCACTCACCTGCCTCATTCCTAAGAGCCACTATTCTATTTCTTCTGAACCTTATCTTCGAATTGAGATGGTAATAATGAATATTCCTATCTCTATCATTAATCCACTTAACTCTGGATTTATGGAACCACTTAATCTCTTCAATCTTAATTAAATATTCCAATCTCTCTTGCAGCTGAATCTCTAAATCACAGAGAAAACGAGAATAAGGGTAAGCTGAAGAACATTGAATTCCCTTTAAACGAGCCAGGGTCTGAGCCTTTTGAGCCTCCAGAGAACCAAAAAAATTCCTATTCCAAGGCAAAAGATCTAGTTTGAAATTACTGAGGGCCAAATCAATGCTTCCCCCAGAGGACCATTTATTAGATAAAAAGGCCTCAAAACTATCATGTTCAAGCCACATGGCCTCGAATCTAAATGGCTTAATACTCCGATAATTACTGTTATTATTTTGTAAACAAAACAATAAAGGATTATGATCAGAGAAGGCAGTACAAGCAAGAACTTGAACATATCAACCACCAAACAATTCTAGGAATTTAGTGTTGGCAAGAACCCTGTCCAGCCGCTGGTACAGTCTAGGACAATTGGGTAATTTAGGGGCTCTCCAAGTAAATCTAGGGCCAAATGATCCCAAATCAGATAGCATACAGTCCTGAATCCTTTGTCGAAAAGCTCTCATCCAAACCTCATTCGCAGTAGAGCCACCGATTCTTTCATTTAAAGCTGCTATATCATTGAAGTCCCCTACAATGGCCCAAGGAGAAGAAATAGATACCGCCATAGCTTTAAGATCAGGCCATAACACCTGCTTCAACATCGGACTCGACACCGCATAGACAACCGTTAAGAGGAAGTCCGGAAGACCCCCAATAGAGCAATTAAAATGAAAAAACTGTCTATTTAAATATAACACCTCTACCTTGATCTTATTCAACCTCCAAGCCGCACAAAGCCCCCCAGAACGACCAATACTAGGAATGACAGCATAACCATCAAACCCCAACGAGTCCAGCCGGCTGAGGAAGGAAGCACTCTCCGATTTTGTTTTAACAAGAATCATAAGATCAGGGACAGAATCTCTCCACGCAAGACGAAGATTTCTGATAAGCCGAGAGTCACAAGCCCCCCGACAGTTCCAGTAAAAGATTTTTGCCATTACAAAAAATTAATTAGATATACAGACACTGGGCTTCAACACCACAAGGCCCAAAATTAACAAGCTTGAGGTTTAAGCACCTAGGAATTAGCGGGTACGCCCACCGTCTGCCCCTGGCCCACATCCTCCATCGGACAAACAGAACTCTGGGCCTCCATTGATTTTGACATTTGGGCTTCCTCCTCCCACATATCATCTGGGTCTGGAGCCAAAGAGCTTGCCCAAAATTTTCCTCCCAATTTCCCCAATCTCTCATCTGGCCCAAATATGGTATGACGAGAATCCTCAACTTCTCCCTTAGACTCAACACACATAAATTCATTTCCTCCTGTGGGCCCCTCAAGCAATAAAGTCTTCCCCTGATCACCTATCACTTTACCATCACTTTGCCTTACCACAATTAATTCCCCAGCTGACAACTCCAACGTCTCATCCTCCTTAAACACCTTTTGCATCACTTCCCTAGATCTTTTCTCAGACCTACTGCTATCACCAACCCTCTTCCCTCCAGACTTACCCTTATTTCTCCCTTGTTTCCTAATCCCACCTCCACGACTTTCCACTTCCCCAAGAGCCTTGAAGGTACGCCCAACTTCAACAATCGTACATTGGAGAAGATTGACATCCCCTATAGCCTTACCACCTACCTCCTCACCACTATCAAGAACTTTCAGCGATTCAAACCTCGAACCACTGCTTCCCTACCCAGCGATCACCAGCCCTTTCTCCTTCCCCCTTTTCCGTTGCCGGCGAGGTTTACTCACCACCTTCCAAACATCAACCCTAGAAGAACAAGCTTCAATAGAGACCCCATCATTCACAACATCACTCGCCTTTCCATCTTGAGCTAGACCACCTGACATATTTGAACTCTTCCCCTCCTTACATTCACTCTTAGTATGCCCATAGATACCACACTGAGTACAGAGAAGATGGAGTCCCTCATACTCCAAGTAATAATCAACGTCATCTACGGTAAAACCCGACATCAACTATTTGTCTAAATCAACTACAACACAAATACAAGCGTAGTAACCACGCAGGTGTCCCGAAGTATTCATATCAATCTTGATAATCTCCCCAATTCGATTACCTATCCAGGTGAGAGCCTCTCTATCATAATATTCCAGAAACACACTAGGGAGTCTAACCCATACAGCAACCTTATTGATATTAGCCTTCATTGGTTGAAATTTGGGTTCCCATGGACAAATCGTTAAGTAGTGATCAAAGATCATCCAGGGTCCTCCGATTAGAGCATTAAAATGGTCATCATGGTTCGTGAATTTGACAACAAAAAAGCCATTGCCAATATTAATAAGATTAATCACTCCTTTCTTCGCCCACAAGGATTGAAGAATAGACAGAAGGAGCTTGTAGCCAATATCCTTTCCCAGTAACTTCACAATCGCAACTCGGTCCCAGGCCTTATACAACCTACTCATCATCTTCTCAGAGAAGGAAAAGGTAGGGAAGTTCCTATTAGGATCCTCACTAATAATGCAAGGAGGTTCAAGTACCTCCTGCCCAGAATCTACATTACCAGCTTCAGGAATATGGATATCCGAAATACCATCTTCATACCCTGCAGACATGTTAACCTCCCCAATATTATTAATACCTTGTAATTTCTCAGGCAAAGGATTGACCAATTAGCCCTTGTATCTTCCCCCCTCCCCCAACTTAGGCCACTCGTCATCAGTAATCATCAGATTGTCATTCTTCATTTTCTTCAAACTACGGTTGAATAAATCATCCTCTTTACTAGAGGAATAGACCCCTTCGGTAGACTTCTTAGAGAGCAACAAAGACATAGCTTTCAACAAACTTCTTAGAGAGCTGTGTGAGGCTAATATTAGTTGCACATTAAAGGCACATATCCCAATCCCTTCCTGATGGACAATAACGGGACAAGTTTTATGTCCTAAGTCCTGTCTTGCCCTGAGGCAGTCAAGGTCTTGGTAGGGACGGGACGGGACGGGATAGCACTTGGAGAGACCAAAACTTCACCCAAAAATATTTTTGTGAGATAAGGATGATGAATGAGAGGTGCAAAGTGCAATCTACCCCACAACTACTCACAGATCTCCCTTGCAAAAACTCAAATCCATCTAAATTTCTACTCTAACATATCTCAAGAATCCCCTCACCATACCCGAAGAATTTCATCTCTCCCAAGAAACTCTACAATATTAGCTTTTGAACCAGAGCAATGGAGAGTAGAGGAGGATAACAACAAATCATATAAAGAAGAGAAAGATGGAAACAGGAAAAATAGAACCAATTCACCTTACACGCATGAGATATATATTCAAAACATAAAGGCTGTGTAATGAAGCTCGAGAGTAAACAATGGCAACCAAAAAGGCATGAATTCTGAAATTTCTTGTCCCAAAATCCCGATTTGCTCAGGTTTGGGACGGGATGATTGAGGCAAAAATATCTTGAATACTCTTAATTGTAAGAGCCGAAAACCCTTTACTCTTTAAATTTTATGAGAGATACTTTCCCTCAAATAAAAAATAGAAAATTTTCCGCTCTTTAAATGTATGCATCAAAAGGGTGAAATGAAAGGGAAGAGGATTCTCTCATAATCAATTTTCTCTTTATCTCTCACAGTCTTATCTTGACCATTGAAATCTTGATTCAAGGGTCCAGAGAAAATTTTTTAAAAATTGGTTAAAGGTTAGGATGATCTGATGATGAGAGATAGACAGAAAAATGATAATGAGAGGATCCGGACTCGAAATGAAAGTACCTAGTAGAATATAATTCTCATGCAAATAAAAAAAACAAAAAAAAAATTGTTCAATTATTGAACCAACTTTTAAGTTTTACAATGTTTTGATGATCATTGATAGAGTTTTGCATTCGGGGGGGTCCTTTTTTGCCGGGGGAGAAAAAGAAAACTTTATACTAGTATGTAAATTAAAAAAGAAAAAAAAAAAAGAAGAAAAGAAGTGTAATTCTTAAATTAATGAAAAGGATATTTGATTGGGACTGTTGGGTAACGAAAACTTGACTAACTTGAAAGTTTACAATTAGGGAAAACCACTTTATAGGCATCTATATTTTAATTTAGTACCTAATTTTTTTTCTCTTTATTAACTTATTTAATCTGCTATAGTAGCACCGCTAATCCCCATACAAGGCTTAATAGTGTTAATAGTGCAAAGTTACATAGGCCAAAAGTGCTAACAAAGCAAAGTTACATAATTCAATAAAAAAAGTTATAGGTGTCAAATTAAAATTTAAGAAAATTATAGATACTGAAAAATGTTTTTCTCTGAAAATTATAAGAAATTAGGATAAAGGAAGTAGTGTCGTGTTGTTTGATAGCCATAACTCTGTTTGTCTGCATATCGTTGTTTTATGAAAATATATGTTGCAACTGCTATTTAGGATTGAATTTGATGTGACATCCATTCAATGAGGACCTCTCCACAATTTATAGAAAAACTTATTATCTATCTAATAAATTAATTACTAATAATGTATAGACACCCACACGTGCATAACCAGCAAAATTAATTCTTTTATATGTGTCTGTGAGATTATAGTGTTTAGTTTTCCATAAAAAATCATTAAAATTATATTTAAATGAAAATATTTTTTTATAATTTCTAAGGAAAGTCACCTTCAGATCCTAAATAAAATGTAATCATTTAAAAAAAAAAAAAACCTCACAATAAGTTAATATCATACAATAAGAAGCTTTAAGGTAAAAAATGACAATTTATCCATATAACTCACTTATTCTCGTATTATTATATTTTCTATAACTCACTTTCATGTAAACTTCTATTTTAGGTCATCATATTCGAGTCAAAGTCGGATATTAAATATAAAAATAAATTATAAAATTATTTTTGACGTTTCAAAATTCATAATCAACCCCGACTTGGAAAACCGGGTAATCCTCTGACTAGAAAAAGAGAAAAGGGAATTACTCCACAAGAAATATCATAACCTGACTATTGTCTATGTTTTTATTATAAGATACTAACTATTAACAATTTTTTATCTTTATTATAAAGCACCAACTACCTTTAATTAATTAATTTATTACTATTTTTCTATTATACTTTTATTTTAACAAATTCCTTTAAATTTATATCATTAAAATAATGATAAAATTGAAAATATTTAACAATTTAAGATCAATTTAACGATTTAACTTTCATTTCTTGATTTGAGAGAAATGACAATAGGTGTCTTATAAAAGGAACTAGAGAGAGTATAACTTATCCCTTTTTTATCCAAGTAACTTATCTTTTTATCTGTAACATTCATGATCTCAAAAACCATAATAAAAAAGATACAAAAATTATTATTTTTTATGTTGTAATTACTACTTAATTTATTTTTACATATATATATTCATAAATTTATAAAAGGTTGCAATAAATTATCAACAATATTTTTTTAGGGTCATGCTGTTTTGAAGCATGCATTCAATACATGGTTATGAACATTCATTTATTGAAAAGTTTTGGCAGTCCTCTTAATGAGCAATTTGTAATTATCTCTATTAGTTCTATTCCTAATTTACCTAATTTTTTTATCCAAAAAAGAAAAGTATAATGATTCTTTATATTCTGTTTATATTAGTAGTATAAATTATTTTTCTAATCATACGGACCAAGTTTGTGAGATTAGTTTTGTCTTGATTTGTGTGAACGTGTTTTTCTAACGCCAACCCAAATATATCCGATATTGAAATTAAGTGATAGATATAGAAGTAAAATAAAAATAAAAAAATAAAAAATGGAATCGAAGTAATTAAAACTCAAAGTTTCCATATATAACTTTAAAAAATAAAAATGAAATGACAAATTACCCACTTGCCATCTGTCAACAGTTTTGAACTCCCTTGAATACAGTCTGGTCAGATAGATAAATAAATAAATAAACCCCTTTTTGACCCTTGATCACGTTAACGTGATTAAAACTTTACCCAAGCCCAGGGGTAACGAAAGCACTCTACTCGTGATTTTAGAAAAATGACCACATGAAAACAAAAGAATGACATCGAATTATTAAAAAATTAATTTAATAACAATTAGATCTCAAAAAATTATTAAAAATAAGCTTCAAATATAGTTTTAAACTGTTATAAAATTAGAGTATTAGTTGTAAATTAAGCATTTAAAGCACGTCGGTCACTGATAATAATTTATAATAATGACTTTCATATTTGCAACTGTTTGAATAAATATTAGCAAGTCATTTTTCAAGCAAATAAATTTTGTAGGATCTTATTATCATTAAAGTAATATTTTCAGTGTTCTCATGAAAATTTTGACAAGACAAGTAAACAACCATACAAAATTTGGAAAGAATAATATTCTCTCCGATCTTAAATAGTAGCACTACTAGAAATTAGTGAACTTGTGGCGGAAAAAATTCCGTCGCAAAAAGTAATTTTTTTTTTTTGCGACGGAATCTTAATTTCGTCACAAATTTCCAAACACACTTTTTGTGACGAAATTCATATTTCATCGTAAAAAAAAAAATCACTTTTTGCAACGGAATTCCAATTCTGTTGCAAATTTCCAAACACACGAAGTTTAGATTCCATTGTAAAAAAGTCACTTTTTGCGATAGAATTCATATTCCGTTGCAAATTTTCAAACACATTTTTTTACGACGGAATTAAAATTCTATCGCAAAATTGTGTGAAATTTCATGTTGTTTTGCGACGGATTTTGAATTCCGTCGCAAAACAGAAAATATCTCCTCATATTTCGCTCGTCACTCGTCATTTCTCCCGTTGATCACTCACCTTCGATTTGTCTCCTCCTCCTCCTCCTCCTTTTTGGGTGTTTAGTTAAGCACTTGGAATAATGTTGGTTTAGTCAGTTACATTTTATCCTTAACATGTTTTAATTTTGATCCCTATATTTTTAATTTTATTTTTATTCTTATAGTTTAGGCCGTTTAGCTCAAATGACTTTGCTTGACTAGTATTTTTCTTGTGTAATTCCACTGTTTATATTTCATTAATTATTTGAGTGGTGAAGTGATTTAATTTTAAATTATGTGTAGTTTAAAATTAAATTCTTTTTTAAATAATTTTTTATGCAATTTTATATATTAATTTTTTTATAAAATGAATTTTGTGATGGAAATAAATTCCATCGCAAAATTTTCAAATTTGCGACGGAATTAATTTTCGTCGTAAAATTCAAAAATTTTGCGACAGAACTGATTTCCGTCACAAATTTCCAAAATTTATGACGGAAATTAATTCCGTCGCAAAATTTGGGAATTTGCGACGGAATTGATGAATTCCGTCGTAAATGCGAGGCATTTTTTGCAATGGGAAATGCCTATTTTGCGACGGAATTTTTCCGTTGCAAAAATTGATTTTTTTTTGTAGTGTAGGAGCTACTCTTTGGTTTATATTTATAACTACTCCTCTTTCTATGATTATATTTATAAGTTATTTTCAATATGTTTTATTGGAATTAAGAAAAATCCTTAATCTCATTAATTTTATATTAAAACTTAAAAAAAATTTAACTTTACCCCTATTTAATATACATTATACCTCAAAAGTGTAAAGTCAACATACTAAATAATACATAAATGGTAAGTTTGTATATTCAGGATTGGAAATGCAGTAGTCAAATTGGCCCAATAAATGAGATCATAATGAAAAAAAATCCAATAAATCAATTTGTTAGAGGCATTTGGTATCTTATATAGTAATGATAAAAAATTATTGATAGTTTATGCTTTATTGTAAAGACTTGAAAGAATAATATGTAGAAATTAAAAAATTAGTAAAATAAGTTATTTATGAATTTTCTAAAATACTTATTTAAATTATTTGTATTGGAAACTAACCTTATAAAAGTTAAAACCCCTTAATATGTATAAATTAAGGTTTTATATTTATTATCAAATCTAGGTCCTATGTTAATTCTTATTTGTACGATGAGATGGAGGCTTTTTGTGAATATCTCTTAGCCCCCACGTGAGTCGGTAATTAAACACACATAAAGCACACCATAACACAAACACAAACACAAAGAGAGGTAGGTAGGTTTCAACTCGTTTTCCTTTAACGACTGTTTGGGGTCAAAGTCAGTCACTTTCTAAGTTTTCTATCCTCTCACCTACTTTACTTTGTGTTGAAGACTCAATCAAATTTACAACTCCAATTATCACACGCATCACTCTCATAATCACACAATCCCTCTCCTCTAATCTTCAAAAGCTAAAATTGCATTTTTCTCCTTCCGTCTTAAATATAAAATAGAATTGACTTTTTTAAGAGATTAAAAAGACTACTTAAATTATTTAAAAATATTTATATTTATATTTTTTTCTTTAAACAAATTTTTTTAACTAATAAATTGATATATAGTTTAAGAATGCACAATATATGATAGTATGATTAAAATATTTATTTAGTTTTTTTAATTTTTTTAAAAAATTAACTCTATCTTATATTTAAGATAAGAGAGTATTAATTATCTTCCCCAAATTCCACTGTGGGCCCCACCACCCCCACTTTCCACCTCGATTATCTTTATTCGTCATATTTTTTCCTTTTTTCTAAAAAAAATTAATACTCCCCTTATCACACCTCACTCCTTATTTTATTTATTATAATATAATAAAGAAACCCCACCCTAGGCCATCATTATAGCAAGCTTTACTTCCTTTGTCCCAAGACAACTTTTTAATACTTTTATATATAATAGAACTATATAATATAAATAAAAATTAATAGGCCAAATGACATTTTAGGGCCTTCTTAAAAATAATGACAACTAAAAATACGACTCCAATATAATGAAAACTCACTTGAAATTTGAAAAGTGTTGGACCTTATTGGTAAATAATCGTTAATTTTCATTACCAATGTACAAGGGCTTTAATATAAATACTCTTTTTTATTCTTATCATGAGGTACAACTAATAAGTGTATTTGATTCTTTTTATAAGGCATTTGTTTGTTTTTAAGAAGCATACAATATTTTTTTTTTATGTATGCCTATAATTAATAAGGGTAGTGGGTGAGAATAACAATTAATATAATATTAGAACCTAATGTAATTAATAGGGGTAGTATTAAAAATTACTTAAATTTTAAGATAACTTTATTGACTTTAATTATTTTTATTAGTTTGTAAGAATTGTTAATTGATATTTCATAATAAATATCATAGGTGATAATGTGTAAATATATCCACATTATTGATAACCCAAGAGCACGAGACTAATAATTTAGCTTGACAAAGAGACCAGCTCAGATCGGGGCGTTTTGGTAAATTTACCCAAACCATACGAGTCTATCCATGTACAAACACGGATTTTATATACATGCCCATCACACTCTGAAAATTACAGAGACGGTGCGACGCCACTTGCCGCCGGTGGAACCCATTATCAGAAGCTTCTTATTCTCTTCCTTCCATTTCAAAATTCAGTCTCTAATTTGAGCAAAAATAATTATTAAATTTTAATTCTCTCTCTGAAAGAAACTTGCTCCACATCTTTCTTTTTCAAAAGTTCTGTGATCAATTAGTGAAGCTTCTTTTTGAAATGATGTCGAAGTAGGCCAAGAAAAAACGACGCCGTAAAATGCTGTGCAGAAAAGGTTCCCGGAGGCCAAGTTCAGGTTCGGTACCGGTGTATCTGAATGTTTACGATCTGACTCCCATGAACGGTTACGCATACTGGTTCGGTCTCGGTGTGTACCATTCCGGCGTTCAAGGTTAGTCTTGGAGCTCAAATCTCTTTCAGTTTGAATTTGAATTATCAGATCTGTAATTTCTCAATACAATTGGTGGCTGTTGTAGTTCACGGAGTAGAGTACGCTTTCGGAGCTCACGAGTACTCGACGACGGGAATTTTCGAAGGCGAACCAAGACGGTGCGATGGATTCACGTTCAGGAAGACGATACTGATCGGAAAGACGGATATGGGAGCCGATGAGGTTAGGCGCGTGATGGAAGAGCTCGCCGGTGAGTACAAAGGAAATACCTATAATCTCATTACCAAGAACTGCAACCATTTCTGTAACGATGCTTGTATCAGATTCACCGGAAATCCTATCCCTAATTGGGTAAATCGTCTCGCCAGAATCGGTATTGTTCTATCTCAGATTCCGATTTCTGCAAGTACAAGTGATCTGTAGGCGTGGAATTGATTAGTAGTGATTAATTGAGATGCAGGTTTTTTGTGCAATTGTGTGCTTCCGGTGACATTGAACTCGACGAAGGTGGGGCATCACAGAATAGAAGATAAGCACTGTTGTGAAGGAGACAAGCAAGCATTAACGAGTGAGTCCAATAATAATAATGATAATAATAGTAAAGTGACTGCTTCGAATTCAACATCGTCGGCGACATCATCGCCGGCGAATTTTGGCTCCAGATTGCGGAGGGGAAGGAGTAGAACCAGACGCCCTCTTCCTCCTTCTTCACCATTGATTATTGGTACTTGTGCATCTTCTTGATCTGTTAAGCCAGTTCTGAAACTTTTTTTTAAAGTTATTTATTTCCTTTTTTTTTTCCCATTGTTTTGTGCCTTTTCATTTTCAAATTCACAACGAAAGAAGGAACATCTTATTTAATAGGTTTTTTTCCTTCTCAATTTGAATTTGGTGAATCTTGTTCATTCTTTATCATCCAATTAGCAGCTTATAAGGCTTATTCCATGTCAGAAAAGCTGGCAGGAATCCCGGAGATCGTAATTCTTATATATTGCCGTTTGTTTGTATGTTTTTCTTTTTGGGATAAGTACCAATTTACCCGGAAGTACGCGTATAAAAGTAATTTTAGCTTGAAAGTTTTCGGTGTAGTAATATTACTCCTAAAGTATCAAAACATAGTAATGTTGTCTCTCCGTTAAAAACCCTAACGTTGACCGTTAGGACTTTTAATGAAGGGGCAACATTGCTACGTTTTAATACTTTATGGCAACATTGCTACATTGAAAACTTTTAGAGAAGGATTGTTCTTAGGTGGATACTTTCGAGGCAAAATTGATACTTAACCTTTTTTTTTTCATAGGATTTTCAAATTGGGAAAATTCCTCTCATGTTGCAAAGGACTAAAAAGAAATACTTCAAAAGTCCCACAAAAATGTAAAATGTCAGAAAAATCTCATTAACAATACTTTCCGATAGAGATTAACAACTTTATATATATATATATATATATATATATATATATATATATATGAGAGATTAACAACTACTTAAAACTTTTCTGACATACGTGAATTTTTTTAATATTTTTTTTTATTTCTTTGAGACCTGAGAAATTTTCCCTCTTAAGTTTTGTAGAGAACTCAAATTATTGTCGGCTGTATTAGCCCATGACAATTGAGTAGCCATAATTTGCTCCCATCCAATTTATTAAAAGGCCCCTTTAAAATTTAATTTAATTGCCATAACTACGATAAAGGCCCGTTGTTAAGATTTTAAATTTTACTTTTTGACTTCAAGGATCTTAATTTATAGTTTTTAAAAGCATTAAAAACTTGTAATTATATTGTTATAATTTTAAATCACTTTATGTCACTGGCAAAAAAATAAAAATAAATTACTTTGTGGTTAAATCAATATATATATATATTTTAACTAAGCGCCAAATGATTTTAGTGGAAAGAGCTCGTCATTTTGTTCACATTTAGTAGCCAGTCTTGCCTCTTACTTAATTGCCTCCCATGGAAAGATATTAGAGCGGAGGCAAAAAAAATAAATAAAAAGTATTCTGTCCTATATTAATATAATTTTATTAATTATTATTAGAATAATTATTGAGGATCACCTCATTATTTTACACACCATTATAATTGTAAGATCATTGTTTGTGGAAGTGGACATGTTTTACATGAATTTTGAAAATAAGATGTAATGTTAATGAGTTATGAATATTCATATTATTCCTTTGTTAATTTCATATTTTATATTGATAGTATACATTTTGAAAGATACTTGTATATTTTATAAATTTGTAGAATGTATCGCTTTTTTATTTCTTTTTCATATTTAAAAAATAAAAAATTCACTGTACATTGTATGAAAGCAAATAAAATTGTAAGAAAAAATTATAAAATTTCTTTTAATTTAGAAAATATATGTTAGAATCATAATACTGTCAGTGTCATTTTTTTTTTTTAATGTTGAAGATTCAAATTTTTTGACTTTTAAGTCGTAACCGGTTTAGACTCAATCAATTTTATTTTTATTTTTTTATTTTTAAAAAATGTTAGATCCTCGTATTTCGTAGGAGACATGAATACACACGAAGAGCGAACCTGACGTGTTCTTCAATGAAATGACCATATGACCTTCATGATGAAGCATCGTCTGAGCTTCCCTCGAAACAGACATTAACAAGATCACTTCGTCGATAATATAAATTAGGCATAATAATACAGTATTCAAATAATATATATTGATAAACTAATTTTAAAATGCAAAATTGTTTAACATAAGTATAGTTAAATGATAAGCTTGATCTATCCTCTTATTCCCACGAGATTAAGCGTATATATAAATATAATTGCTAATTCAGAAATTAAATGATGCGAAAAAAAGAGAGTACCATAGTCTTCATAAAATTTTATAAAATGTTCATATTGCTATAATTCTTAGTTTTTCCATCCTCATCACTCTCTCATTAATTATATCAATCAAAGGATTTTTTAGAAAAGTTTTTGACATTTTATTTTATATTTAACTACTTTTGACTAATTTTCTTAGCTCATTAAATTTGTTAATAGGAGGGAATAAAAAAAATGTATGATCAGGACACCAAGAAACTTTACCCATTTATCTTTTGTGGGCAAGGCTTCAGAAGATTGATCAACTCATTTTTTACATATAAAAGTCAGTCGCTATAATTAATTAAATTAATGTTAAAAAAAAGGAGTACGAGTACCTTTTATTTTTTTTCCTCCATGGATGCTATTACATTCAACAAAGCCAGACAACAGAGTTCAACTACTTTTGACCATCCTCTGCTAAGACAGGGACTATGAAGATAACAACAATACCTTTAATACCTTTAACATGTGAATAGGAGTTGGTACAGATGATAAAGAACGAGTACAAGTCCTAAAAGAACGAGAGTTTGATTCCCTCTGTCCGTTATGATAACTTATTTGGTAGGCGATCTCGTAAGCCTTTTATAAGTACTCAAAGAGCCCTAGGGCTATATCTTGACCTTGATGGGGGACTGGTGCCGAACCCATCTAAAATTTTTTTATATCAACAATACCTTTAACTTTAATGGTTGATTTAATATTTAAATTTACAATGAAAGTTATTTTTTCCATATGATTTTCAAGTATACAAAATAAATATATACAAAAAGATATTTATCTTAATTGGCAGTAATTTCAGAATGCCTAGTATTCTTTTCTGAATGATGAATCCTGGAAATAAGTGAAGGAATTGAAAAGTGTGTTCCTTATTTTTCTCATATAATATATATATATATATATATATATATATATATATATATATAGAAAGAGAGAGGACCATCGTGATTTAGAAAACCTAACCTCCTTTATTGATTTTTTCCACCTTTCTTATGTTAGCTAACTGCCATTCCAATACTGTTTAATTATAATAAAGGACCAAAATTAGCAATATCAATGGTTAGATTAGCATCAGCAGTAAACTCCATAGAAGGACTAACTCTAGTTGCTAAATAGTACTCCATGAATCATCTAATTACTACTTTGGCAAAAATCAAGACCTTATGTGAGACTTGATCATCATATACTCAGAGTCATATTTATAAATTCTCTTTTTAAGGTAATAAATGATATTGTGACAATTTTTCTTATATTATTTGTACCAATAGAAATAAAGGGAGAAGAAATGGTTGAAAGATACATATTCATAAATGAAGATAAAGTTGAAGATTTACCTTATAATCATTGAGCTAACTATATCTTTTTAGTATATGTGATTTAACTAAAAAGGACTTATAAATAAAACTAGAGAAATATACTAATTCATGTGCCAAATAGCCTTTTTTTGGTTTGTGCACAAGTGCTTGACAAATCTATTCAAGGCATAATCAAATACTAAGGGTTTTTAGTACAAGGGACTTGGAGGAAAAAACCTTTCAAATTGTAAATACTAAATCAAATGTGTTATTCTTAGTTGATAAAATAATGATGAGACTTAATAAGTACTCTAATTCACAATTGATTTTATAAAAAAATACTTGATTTGAGATTTTACAATTTCAAAACTCTTTCTCTATCATTCTCGTAAGAAAATTGAGTTGCATTTAAAAAAATTAGAGAAGTGAGATTATAAAATTTTAATAAAGAGAACATATAAGATAAAAGAATATGAAAATTTGAGACTTCTCTAACTTAAAAAAAAAAAAAAAAAAATCCAACTCATTATTTTTTTTTCCTTCTCTACCCTCCAAACACCTCACCAAACAGGCTTGAGAATCGCTCTTATTGGATTTTGAAACCTTTGTTTACTATATTGCCACAGCTCACAGGTTAATCTTTCCACTAATCTAACCCTTTGATAATGCCAACTAGCTTTCTTACCACACTCATTACTAGAATGTGGGATTCCAATCATTGCATATTCTTCCTTTTGGGTGCATTAATGTGTTAGTTGGTAGGCTTAGAAATTAGTTTTCTCCTATGTTCATCACTTCATCCTATTGCCGCTGTGTTTTTTATTAAAAAAAAAAAAAATCCTGGCTACAATCATTAGGCTTAAACCTCCATCTTCTGAAAGCATTTCAAAACTCCCTAATACGTAGTTGTTACCTTACAAGCTAGTCAACTTACAATTTACTTCAACCCCATTCTGCCTTAATCTCCACTATGCACTGTACAACGATTGCCTCATCTTTTCTGCCTCATCACGTCACACTAAGGTGAGTGTTCCCGTATATAAATAAATATTCAGATTATTTGACTATTCTTCGTGACAAAGAAATTTAACCTTTCCCAGTTAAATAACTTTTTTCTAGTTGACGAGTTGAAAATTCTCAGTTTAATAGACAGTTAAAAAAGGTGGCCTATTGTACTAGACTTTCACTAGGTGGGGTTTGTTAAGAGATAAATGTATGCAGCCTTAGCCGGCTATCCCCAAAAACAAAGATGTTGTTTGCAGGATTTGAACCTATGGCCTTCAGATTACATGGGAACAAGTTTACTGTCACTCGAGTTCCATAGGCAGCAGTACAAATAATAGAATGAATGATGCAAGAACATGTAATGCATCAACTTTTCAAGAATGACAGTATTAGCTGTATATAAGCGACAAGTAAAAGCATTTATAAACAATCAGGATCCAATCCCAACAACATATATGGTATGAAAAGGGGAGTTTGAAAGAGATCAAACTAACAATAATTCATATTTCTTAAAACAAAAAAAATGGCCAACAAGAACATGAGCCAAACAGCAGGAAAGGACAAAATAAAAAGAGAATAGATTGAGCCACATGGGCATGCTCATGTATATCTGTTTTTAGGTGATCTGACAGTTTCTCTTTGTTTATATGGAAGTAGCGCCAACAAAACAATGACAATGAGAATATAAAGTTGGCAGTCCGATGTAGAAGGAACAATCTTGGAGGTAGAATTTTCATGGCAGCAGCTGTAATTAAAAAAAGTGATGATGTCTTCTTCGAAGGGTTAAAAAAAAAAGATAGATTCTTTAACCCTATCATCATCATCATCATCATCAATTATAGCAGTTCTCAGAAGCAGACCACAGACAATCATGTTACTTTTGCTTTTCTCTCACCCACTCAACAAAATTGTCCAGAACCAAGGGCCAAGCATGTTCTGGATTATAGTTGCTCAGGTCTGGAAAACTTATCTGTGGGAAAAAGGAATATGTCAGAGACAGACTTTCAAATAAAAACAAACATGAAACAACACATCCAGGACATTGCTTCACTAATAATAGCAATAAGGAAAAAAAAAAAAAAGAATACCATGGGGAAAAAAAACATAAGGCCTAGAGTAGTTTATATTCCAGGTTTTTGCTCTGCCAACTAACAGATTTATTTTTTCCAACTGTCCTCTTTTAAAATCCAACCCACTACTTCTCTTGATCTTCTCTCTGTTTTTCCTAACTTTTGTAGGGGGAATGTTGCTTATTTTCATAAAAAAAATGGTTAATTTGAGGAAATGAAGGGTATGGACAAGCTCAAGCTCATGCAAATAGAATTGAGGAAAAAAAATTGCTTTAAACAGCAAGGTGGAAGCAATTTTTTTGCTGTAAGAGGTAGAAAATTAGGCCTTATAATTGCAATCACAAACATAATGATATTTTGTTTCCTCCTTTTTTTTTTCAATACAGAGATTATCATCACTCAGTCATTAATTAGCAATATTTACATAGTACAACATGTTGAGGTCTCATCTTCGTTTCAAAAGTCTTTTGTCACCAATAAGCGTGTATTACATATGTAAATTTTTACATGTCCATGTCTACAACAAAGCAAATACAATTACGGCAAAAGGACAGATATTGAAAGGAGACCTAATCGCACTTTAATAATTAAAACCAAAACAAATAGCTTATCCATCACTACATTCATGATTCATCAACTCCCAACATTGAATTTTGTGACCTCCAGTTAGTATACCTAGGCAAAGAACTTTCCACACAACATTGAAATACAAAAAAACATTAAACATGATTATGGCTTCGTAAATTGTTATGGTGAAAGGTAATTAGTGCCCATTTTATCATAAGTTTGATTTATGCAACTCTTGTGTGTTTCTTAGTAGAGCGTCAAGTGGTGCATCAACGAGTGCAAAAGTAGGTAGCAAGATGAAAATTTGATATTTGTCTCATAGCAAAAGGTAAAAATTGATCTCTGCACAGGATAATTATCAACTAAAATCTTGCAAAGCAAAGGGAGACAGTACCTCATTGCAAAACCGGAAAAATCCCATCCATTGATCCATGTTTATGACCTTGTAATCACTCTGAGTCTGCAATAATACAAGTATGCAAGAACCTTTAACATATTGATCCTTTCCCTTCTCATTTTTAACCACTCAACAGGCTACAACATTAGAAACAAATAAAGGAGGCATCCATCAAGAATAAATTAACTATAGAGTTTGTGCAACTTACTTATTCCTCTGGTTTAATATCTCACTTCAAAAGGAAAATATATGGAAAAGCAAAAAGGACCAAAAACCAACAACCTTGCTGATACAATAAAACATAAAGGTCTTGTGGTTTGCTTATCTAGTGGACCCGAATCTTATGGCCCACAACCCAGCATTACTTATGGTAAAAAGTATAAAAAGAAACAAGTGAAGGGGACAAGCCACATGGTGTCCCAAGTCTAACTAACTCTCACGTGCTACAAAGGGTGAGTGAGGAGTGAAGCAAATACTGAGGAAACAGCATGCTATATATGTGCTGGTAGCAGAATAGATAGGACAGGTAGGATTTCAATCTGGAATGAGTCTCTAGCTCCGTGAAAGCTCGGGGCTGTTTTGAGTCCTTAGCTCTTGTTTTGTTTTTCTGTATTGCGTTCTAGCACAGAGGTGGATGAAGTGGAAGTAAACTTGATTGCAATCAAAGATAGATCAGAGTTGAAGAAGGTGCTTAACAGAGAAGCATCCATTGATATGTCTCTCATCAAGAAAAGTGCAAAAGAGAAGAAACCAGAGATTGGCGAAGCATCTGTACCCAGATGAATTACCCAAGTCATTAATTTCATCAATCATTGTGTGGATATTGAGAAGATGAAGCTGTTTGCTGCAGAGAAATCAAGTAAAATGAATCTTCCGATCTTGGATTCAGTCATAGACGTCAGATTGGCTAGAAGCCAAAAACTGAATTGGCAAGGCAACCATGGGCTTAACTACAGCAGAAGGGTGACCCAATTACTAAGCAAATTGGGTTCAGTTTCCATAAAGACTTTGGGGGCATACAGGAAGCTCAGCGGTTGCATTGAATGAGTGTCTTTGGATGATGGCTATGGTATAGTGGCATAGACGGGAAAGTTTTGGTTTTGCATAAAGAATTGAGACTCTGAATTGTCTGTGCTTTTGTGATTGGTTCTCACTTCTCATGATAGATTGGAACATACTTGTTTTGGTTCTTTTGTGAAACAAGCACAAGGTTCTATTGGACAGAAGCAACTAGTTCAAACTTATTGTTTCCACCTTAAAGACAAGGTAAAAATTGTTTGAGCAGAGGTAAAGATGAACCCAAATATGTTGGGCCAAGACCTAGTAATGTGTATGGCAGAAAAATTTAAAAGCCCTCACATACTACATGGGTTGGGTGAGGCAAGGAGGGCAATCCTAAATAATATAGTTAGCCTCATGAAAGGAAGGGGATGTCCCAAGTTCTTACATAGCTGTAGTTTTGTTAGTCCCTCCGGTCCTTAATATAAAACATATTTATATAATTTGATTAGATTAAGAAAGTTGGTTGAGATAGTTAATGTAACATGTATTCTCTAAAATACTCTACTCATCTTCCTTAATTGCCTCATTACCTCTGATCCTTAATTATTATTGAGGGAGCATTAATAGGGGTAAATTAGAATAAGATTGACAAATATGAAAACTTTGTCTTATATTTAACACCAAGATAAACTCCCCAAATATGTATTATATTAAAGACCAGAGCAAGTATTATTATTATGTGTTGCATCACTGTTGGTTTAAGTTTTGCTTCTAAAGCTGTTACTTGTTACAACTAGTGTTGAGAATTCTATTAGCTACTGTGAGTGTATGGAAGAACTCCTCTATTTTCTTTCTGTTATTCAATAATATTCAAAAGTTTTTGGAACATCAGCTGTATTTTAATTGAAATGACAAAATATTTTAAAAATCAAACCAGATTCAATGAAACTTAGTTGTGGGGGGAATTTAAGAGAACTGTATAGAGACAGATAAAGCAGAACTGAACTAGGAGAACAGAGAAAAGTAACTGAATTTGATTAAGCTCCTTCAATAAATAGTGCGTGAGAAACTTGAGAGTATAAATCACGTCCCTAAAAAAAGTCCAAATATTTTCAGTAACCATCATGAACAAATACAATAACATTGTAAAAATAGCACTCACCTTTAAATATTCCACAAATAGGTTGACTTGGGACGGAAATTGGGAACCCAATACAAGAGTAAGTAATTCACAAACACTCTCTATATCGATGCTTTTCTGCTTCTCTTCTGCCAAGATCAGGGAAAAAAAACTAGAGATTAGAGAAAAGACATTGGTGAAAAAAGAACAAGGAAAAGGAAAGAACTTTACTGAAATTTATTTTTACATAATACATCTACTGTACCTGTCAAACAATATCGGAATGCATAAGAATAGAAATCAGAAAGATTTGATGGCCGCAAGACCTTTAAATGTCAAAGAACAATATTCATCAGTTTAATACCATAATCGCGCATTAACAAATACAGTTAGTAATTTTCCAGAATATAATAAAAAAAAGCATAAAATTTGATCAGTATACCTCCTTTTCTAGATCAGGAAGTGACTTCTTCAATTTACTCATTGTATCAGCCCTTAATGCTTTAAGGCCTCTCCTCCACTCATCCTATAAATAGTTAGAGGTAAGTAAATAGATTTTAAAAATAATAACCAATAGAAAGAGAAGGGTTGAATCAAGACTCTGATTAGTGAATATGCACCTAACTTTCAATGTAAATAAAGAGAATGCCTAAATAAGTGTTATGTAACTCACCAAAAAAAAGAGTTATGTAAGTATGGACAACAGATTTTGATATGCACATAAAAATTGCTCCTTACCAAGTTAAAATACCCTTGCTTCTCAGCTTTCATTTTCCTGCACACATTAGTCTCCATAAATTCCAAACACAGACTAAAGAAAAGGCCATGGTAACAAGGAATTGACGGACTGTAAGAATAGTTTACCAGGCAAGCATCAATATCCTCACATCAGTATGATCCACCTCCAAATCAGCACAAAGTGCTTCAATTCCTTCTGGGCTGTATCCAAAAAAATTAATCAACTACAATATGGATTGCGCTTTCAAATTAAAAAGGGAAAATCTTCTATTTTCTGGTAAAGTAGATGATAAATGTCTTGAACATTAGGGGTGATTCTGTCTCTCTAGGGATTGACACAAGAATATCCCGAATTTCGGTAATCTACTATAAAATGTGATTTAGCACTTCCTCATACCAAATAACTCATCAATGGACTTCAGTACACCTATCATGTTTTTCATACATAGCCTAAGCTTAGATGATCAACTAAGCAGTACACTGTTGAAACTCCCCTAACCACATTAGAAGTTCCAAAACAGTTCCATAAGGATTACTTTCGCCTAGATATCACGAAATAAATAATTTGAGATATATAATGATAACTCATAGATATCAACAGGAAAATAGCATATTCTCGGATGAAGCATACTTACTCAATCAAACCAGAAGAAGCATTGGCATATGAATAAAATAGACTATCGATCCGTTCTGATTCTTTGGAACTTGCTTTACTTGAAACTGAGGGAAAAAAAATATTTGCTTAATTATAAACATTGAAAAAAACAAATAATGATTCACTCAGTACTGCTTTATAAATTTAAAAAAAAAAAATGCTGACAGCTGACTTTGTAAAAACAGATTATTGTAGAGAAAATGATAAGATACCTATCGAAATATAGAAACAGGAAGGAAGAACCGATCATAAGTTCATTTCAGAAAATTGATTAAAAGAAATTCAAGGACATCAAGCACTTCACATAGAAGAACCGATCACTTGCACAAAAACCCAACTAGAAGAACCGATCACTTGTACAAAAACCCAACTTATAGAGTTGAGAAATTAATATGAAATATCATTCAATTCAAGCCAAAGTTACAATTTTTTGTCAGAAGAAACTAAAACGGAAGAATCATTTGCTAGTAGAAGAAAAAATTGCTAATTTACATTTTCTGTTCAAATAATCAACTAAAAAAAGGAACCTATCAAAAGAAGGGAAACAAGAACAAAAGAAGAATGACCAACAGAACTTTCACAGGCATCAATGAAAAATCAATTCCACGGGAAAATTTGAGAAAAATAACTTCAAGAAAAACACAGTACACGAAATTGAAGACGAAGTAAAAACAATACACTTCAACAAAGCTTAGTTCTTCTAACCATAGTTGTCCAGAAGAAGAACAAAACAAGATTTGACACAAATAAAAACGAGATAATCTTGGGAAAAGAGGTGAAAGAGAAATGAATTACCAGAACGGAAAAGATCGGAGGGGGAGGAATTAGAATTGGATTGACCCACTTTCTTGGATGTAGAGGAACGACGCATCTTCAAGAAGAAATCCAGAGGGAAAAACTGAGAGAGACGGATTAACAGTGAAGAAGCGAAGGAGAGAAGAATCTCCGCCGCTCAAAAATCGATATTTCTTCAGGTGAGCCAATTAGGAGAGGGGAAAGAAAGAAAGGCGTATGTCTGAATACGTGAGATGGTACGTTGTGTTTCAGGGCACAGAGGTTGATGACGAGATTGATAAGAATACTAAATTGACTTGGGAGGAGTTAAAGGAAAGCGGTGAAAATAAAGTCAAATACATGCATTTAATTAATAGAGTACTCCCTGAGTCACCTTAAATACGTTGAGTGGATGGATGAGAGGGATTCTTTTTTTTTTTTTTTTTTTGACTAAATTGCCTTTAGAAATTTTCTAACATTATATAGTTACACTTTGAAACAAAACTTTTTTTCACCTCACTAATCACATTTTGATAAAAGCGGTCACTCCCCTCAAAGTAAACATACGCTAAAACGCTAAAGAATGTATTTAGTTTAGAGAGAGGGGATAAGAGTTTAAACTCAAAAATTAGTTATTAAGTTTTTCTAGGTCTCTCCTCCTCTCCATTCTCTTTCCCACAAATCAAACACATTTTAAGAACTTTTCCGCCCTAAATGATTTTGCTTTCTATTGAAAAGTAGGGTTAAGGTGCAATTTATCAATGGAGGTTTTTTTCAATGAGCGTATAGTACAAGTATGTTTTGGTTAGGGTGAAAATAACAAAATCATTAACTTTTAAAAAATGTCTATAACTTTGTACTTGTGAAGCCCAACATGTTAAAGGAAAAGTTCTCTCTCTCTTATCGAAGTTAGGCTTCTCTCTCCCCCTCTCTTTCTTCTCTCCCTCTTATAGGCCTAATCACCAGCCACTCCCTCCCTCGTGAACATGGAGCTTGACTTGTTACAATTTGCATTTCCATCATCATCAAGAATAGTAGGCCTTGTTTTGATTGAAGGAAAGGTAGAAATGGAAATAAAAAAAAAAATTGGAATGGAAAATATTTTGCCTCGATGTGTTTGATTTACACTCGACAAGAAAATGGGTTGATAAGATTTTTTATTTTATTTTATGGGAAGTAAAATATTGTTTTGCCCCTAAAAATAAAATATTATTTTAAAATAGACGCTTAGGACATTTAAAGTGCACACTCAAGTGCATATTGGAGTGCACACTCAAATTTTCAACATGGTCGCCTTCTCCTTACTTTTTCGTTGCCGCCACCTCTCTCACTCTTTCTCTCTTCTCCACCCCTTCAGTCTCACTGATAGAAGTTGTACCCCTCATCAATATCATAATCCAAATCTTCATCTAGTAGCGATGAATGGAAGGACACGATCTCATTGGAAGCCATGGCTCATTTTGTTCAATAAGAAAACAAAGAAAAAGGAAGTTAGAAATGATCGAGTGAGAGAAGCAGAGATGATGACCACATTGAAAAGGGTAAGTTGGTTTTCTTTTTCAGCCGGAAAATAGGTTCCCCTCAAAACAGGTGGGAACTGATTTTGCCATGTATAAGGAAAAATGCCCCACCGTTGGAAAATATTCTCTTAGGAAAATGTGAACCAAATAATGGTCGCCGACTGAAAATGCTCATTTTCTATTTCCCTTCTCTAATTTGCACTGAACCAAACGGGCCTTAGTTTCCAAATATGTAAATTAATTACTTATTACCAGTTTCATTGACCTGATCACCCTTAGAATTCATCCGACTTCTGTTTATTATATTGCAAAAACGCAAAGCTACGTCCACATAACACAGACAACAAGTGCTTTTGAGGCAAAGGAATAAGGCTCATAACAAAGCAACATAAAATTATACACCCATAGAGACAAGTCCAATTTCAAACCTTTTAAGAGCTTCCATTTTCACTTATTAACTTTTTACAAATAAAAATGGATATAGTAACAAGACCCATGGTCAAAAATAGAAAACATAAGGGTTAAGGTGAACAATTCATCGTGGGCGTGGAAACCACTTCAACACAAGCTTTCACTGTATTTGAGACAAATTTCTTCACATATTTCTTTAATCACATAAAGCAATTTCCTTCACCAATGGAAGGAAAGATCCAAACAAGAGACTATAGAAATAAGAGTGGCCGACGATTAGGCTTGTGAGAGGGAGAGAAGACCGGGCAGAGGAAGGTGACTATGAGAGTAAGAGTTGGCACAGATGGTAAGGGTTCCAGGACTAGGCCCTTGGGTCGTGGCTTCGATCCCCTCTACCATCACTGGGACTCCTTTGGTAGGCGATTTCGTAAGTTCCCAGTAAGTGCTCATAGAGCCCGGGGCCGTGCCCTGGCCTTGGTGAGCGATTGGTGTCGAACCCCTTCAAAACTTTTTAGTATAAAAAAAAAGAAGGCTTACTTGGAGAAGAGAGAGAACTTTTCCTTGACATCATGGACCGTATATGTATAAAGTAACAAATCTTTTTTATATATATAAAAACCAAGTCGGAGGGTGGATGTATCGAGATCCTAATAACAGTGTTGTGTCATGACACCAGTCTTAGTCTCAAGAGAGAATAAGAAGGAAGGGGACACCAATAATGTCATTGGGACCTGGATCTATCCTATCTGAACACTGGGGTTTAACCCAGAAAGCCTGATAGCCTGAAAATTATCATACTGAAACCATGCCTGTGGAAGAGATCTTAGAATGAGGACAAAATTCTGTGGACAGTCTAAGTCTTTCGAGCTTCATCTCATGCTCATACTCAAGGACACTTTAGGATTCAGGCCTCATCCCAAGATATACTTAGACTGGCATATTCAGTATGCTGATTTTCAGTACTCTCTCATTCTGGATCATGATCTTGATTCTGTTCTGATGCACAGGTTCCTCATGAAGAGACAAATGCAGAGCATACTTAGAATCTAAGAAGCAGATAATACTAACATACTAAGAACTTCAGCTTTTAGAAACAAGAAAGAGACTTAGAAGAAAGCCATGTAAGAACACATTGGTTTATTCATAATTCTTTGATGCCTACAACCGAAGAGAAACTCTGCTTATATAGAGGTGCAGAGATGAAAACAGACAAAGCCCTCCTTAGTGGAGGGGCAGACGCACTTACAAAAGGAGTGACTGAGAATTAAAGATATAGACAATAGGACAAACAATAATAAAGCAGTAGCACAAACTTTAATAAAGGTAAGGACACATTGCACACATATAAAACACGTGAAATAATGGCTGCCGACACTTATTACGGAAACCATTTGAAGATAGGTTCGTGACTGGGAGAGAGGTTATTATAGTCACTGTCGCTATCATAGAGCTGCAGGTAACTAAGTAGGTTCACATTATGGTATGGATCTAGGCTTGGTACATCTTCTGGGCTCTGGGCTTCTGGCTGAGTACATTGTGATGGATATTGGGTCGAGCCTGAAGGCAACAAAGATAATTGTGTAAATGGATCTCCAACATCATCTTCATAGGGATCTTGAGAATCTTGGAGAATGTTGCCTTGAGAGTCTGTGAAGAGTTAAGCCGCTTCCTGGGAAGTGGTATGATGAGAGGACGTATATTGTGGTGGAGGTGGATACAACTCATCATATCCATAAGCCTATTCTTCTTTAGGGACTGGACCGAGAATAATGCATTCTTTGAGGATCTGTTTGTTGTAATCAGCAAGGATGAGTCCAATTTCTTTGAAGTGTGAAGGGTCTAGTTTGACCCAGTCAAGTAATTCAGACCATGGTTGAACGCTAGTTTCCAAATTTACACCGTCTGGTAGCTGAGAGTGATATTTCCTGCGCAGAAAAAACACACACGAAAATCTTTTTTGTTTTCTTTTTTCAATAAACCAAAGTTTATTATTATCTATAATATTATACAGGGAACCTCTCCAGATGGGTAGAGGAGCAAAGAGTGTAAGGAGTTTGACAAGGGAAGAGTCCTCATTATGACTGTCACAAATATAGTGGTAAATAGGGAGTAGTGCAAGGGCAACAGCACTAGTGTGCAGTATAGTCAATGACCATACGTACCAAAGAAGTTCATCAGGTATATGACCTTGGATAAACGGGATAGTAGTATATGGGCATATAGCACTGAAATGCTGGGCTTTTGGGATAAGATCAGTTTTAGTGAAAAGAAGATGGAGCCAGGAGTAAAGATACTCATTGGCATAGTTCTGGAAATCAGTAAATGAGCGGAGTGCTGTATCAGGAGGAAGAATGGATGCTTTAATGACGTAGGTCATGGTGAGTGGATGACTCTCTGAGATGGTGAGGATGTAAAGTGATCTGGAAGATAGAATCTGAGGATGAGGAGGAAGTGTTTTCTGTGGTCTTGAGAGAAAGTCTGCAAGGATGTTCTGTGGACCTTTCAAATATTTTATTGTGAATTTATAGCGGGAAAACCAATCTTTCCACCGGAGTAACTGGGCATCTGGCAGTAACTTCTTTTTTGGATCAAGCATCTTTGAAAAAGACGTATTGTCCATTTCCACAATAAAGTGGTAGGGGCTCAAATGAAAACTGAATTTTTCAATGCCTTGTTTGACAGCAAGGATTTCTTTATAGGTAGCATGATAACGCTTTTCTAATTCTTTGAACTGTCCATTGGCATGAGCACAATAATGTCTAGTCCCATTAACCTCTTCAAGAAGTATAGCTCCCCAAAACTCATCACTAGCATCGATTTGCAAAATCCTTTGTCTTTGGTCAGGGATTTTGAGTGGTGGAGGTTTATGTGCAATTCTTTTTAGGGTAGCCACAACTTCTGTCTGTATCGGGGACCACTGTGGTGGATTCTTTCTTAGCATCTTGGACAGGTGGCTTGTATGATGGGACAGGTGAGGGATAAAGTCTCTGAGAAAATTAACAATTTCGAGAAATTGTTGAACTTGTTTGTGAGAGAGATTATCATCAGGAAATTTCAGTAATTCTTGGGCAATATGAGGTCCTAGACTATATTTTTCATCTTTGAAATGCATCCCAAGAAAATCTACTTCTATAATTCCAATGTCACTTTTCTTGGAAGAAAGCATGATGCCATGTTGAGCCACAATCTGATAGAATCAGGCCAAAAGAGACTGGTGTTCAACCTCAGTTGTTGAGAATAGGAGAATATCATTAATGTAGATGAGGGCATTGCTGATAATGGGCTCAAATATTTTGATCATGGTCTTTTGGAATAGTGACGGTGCTACCTTGAGGCCAAAGGGCATAACAGTCCATTGGTATTGAGCATCTGGCATACAAAAAGTTGTTTTGGGCCTATCTTGAGGGTAAATTCCCAGCTGCCAAAAACCTGCTTTGAGATCAAATTTTGAAAACACATGGGCCGATCCTTTGAGTTGAGCAAATAAGGCTGTGGGCTTTGGTAAAGGAAACTTATCATCTTGAAGGAAATGATTCAAAGGCTTATAATCAATGACAAGCCTCTTTTTCCCCCCTTTTGATTTCAGATCTTTTCTCAACATAAAATGCCTGGCAAGCCCATTCTGATTTTGTTGGTTCAATAAGGCCTTGTTTGAGAAGTGCAGCACATTCTTCTCTTGCTAGCTTTAAGTCATCTGGATTCATTCCTAGATGCGAGGCCTTGGTTGGATTTATATCCTCATTTCTCTTGAAAGGAAGACTGATGAAGAATTCCTTGTTTTTCCACAAAGGAGAAGGATAAGGGAATTGATCATGACTGTCAGCACAGTATTGTAATAATTGGTCTTTGATGGTTGAGTACTGTGAAGGAGTATTTTGCAACTCATAGAGAGAATGAATATTTGTCCAGGGAGTAAAATGAGATTTCCACCTACTTCCATTCGGAAGTATATGAAGATTCTTGGTATGATAAAAAGCATCAAAACCAAGGAGAATATCTTTTCCCAGAAGATTACTTCCTAGTACCTTGATTTTTAAGGTATATCCTGGGAAGAACTTGATACCGATCTTTCTTCTGGAAATTAAGTCAATCTTGAAGATTTTTGAATCTGCGGTAAAAAAGTACTGGTTGTGAGGAACCCATTCTTCTTTAGGAAGTATGCAAGGCTTCATCACTGTATGTGACGCGCCTGTATCAAAGAAGGCTATAGCAGTAATGGGTTTGGAGTATTTTTCTGGTAGGACTTGGACTTGAATATTTGGCAATGAGGGTAAAGGAGTTTTGACATTTATCCCATTGTTAAAGTTTTGAACTCCAAGACATCCTACTGTAGGCAAAGGGGAAACTTGTTGGATAAGATTAATAACTCCTAGAGAAAAACTGTCTTCTTCTGATTCATCAGATTCAGAGTAGGAAGAATCATCTGACTCGGAGTAGAAGGGAACCACATATTGGGTTTCTTCATCTTGACTTTCTTGTTCTTCAAGATAATCTTCAATGTCAGCTTTATCATCTGAGATCATCAGTATTTTATGAAGATTTTGAAGCATCTTCATATCTCTTTTAGTCTTGTTAGGACAATTCTTTGCAAAATGTCCTTTCTTCTTGCAAATAAAGCATCTGGATCCTGAGCCTTTTGACAAAGGCTTCTTAGACTTAAAAAATCTAGATATCTTTCTAGGTCTTGTTTTTCTTGATCGCCTTGAATGTTTCTGGAAAAGTTGAGAATAATGACGATAATGAGACTTCTTTTTGGGTGGACAACTGCAATCCTTGTGATCTTTGCACTTAATCTTCAGGTAAGGCTTTTTGCAGGCAGGCTTGAATTTGGAGATACCCTTTTGGATATCCTTGAAGAACTTATGTTGTTCATAAAGTTTATCCAATGCAGCAAGAGCAAGTTGATAAATTTCACCAAATGAAATAGAAGAGATATCTCTC
This sequence comes from Acacia confusa, assembly GCA_037074495.1. NCBI lineage: Eukaryota > Viridiplantae > Streptophyta > Magnoliopsida > Fabales > Fabaceae > Acacia > Acacia confusa. Next base: position 27,495,384 of record CM073510.1, read on the forward strand.
TGAAGGGCAATAATTTTTCTTTGCAATTTAAACTGAAGTTCATCAAGGAGAGAGGCAATAAATGTATGCCAAAGATTAACATCATTACCACCATTCAACATGTGGTATTTCTCTATCATTTTTTGGAAATGAGTTTGAAGATCTTTGCGCTTCAATGAACAGCACTTCATTTCAAAGAATTCTTGTTTCTCTCTCTTCTGGATGATATTAAAATCACCAATAAACTCTTTATGAATAACACCAAGAAGAGTAGCAGCATCAGCTACTTGAATCGCTTGAAGTTTTTCATATGGAGAGAGATTTTGGTACCAATCTCTAAGAGTACCAGTGAATCTGGAGACAAATTCTTGTAATGCCTATCTGATAAGGATTCTTTAAGCAGTGATCTGCAAGTCAATCCAGGCACTGAATTCTTGAAGGCGAGATCTCCATTTGTCATAAGGAATATCATCAAATGTAAACCATGGGCCACTGGTAGGTTTATAATTTTGATCCTGTGTAGGAGGAGGATCAGTATTTTCATCAGGATGTTCAACATGAGATTCACCAATGTATTCTTCATCTGGTTGAACCATAGCTATTCTAGAAATATCAGCAAGTTCATTATCAGAATCTGATTCAAAACAGTCCTGAGAAAATTCATCTGACTATGATTCATCTGAATTGGATGAGCCTTGTAAGAGGTTAAAAGGGTTGGGGCTTTGGAGAATTCCCATTGTAGAGGTATGAGGTGGAGGAATAGTTGTAGTAGTATGTAAGGATGGTTCATTAATATGAATGCCTTTTGTACCTGATGGGGTTGCTTGGTCATATGTGGAATATGGTGGAGTAAAATAGGGAGGTCTTGGTCTAGGTCTGTGTTGGATGGGTTGTGGTTTTGGCTGAGGTAACTTTAGTGGTGACAGCTGAGTAAACAATAGATAATTGAATTTGAATTGTTTACTGTAATCTGTTGTTTCTGGGTAGGCTGTGGGAGATGGAGGAAACAAGGGAGGCGGTATTGTGGAAAATGAGGGGTAAGGCTCATATATGGTTTGAGATTGTTTTTTGGCCATATCTCGTTCAATTCTCCTAAGATCTTGCTGAATAACTTGAAGTTCTGTTTCCTTCTGTTTGAATTGAGATCCCATATATCCTCTTTCGATAAAGGGGGAGAATGTTAGTTCTCAACCAAGTTTTGATGATAACTAAACACTTGTGAATCAATGGTTTACATAAGAACTCGATTTCAAGCTTTAAAACTCCAGTTCTCATCTCAGCAAAATGAAGAACTCGAGTTCCTGGTTATAGAACTCGAGTTCATAGATGTAGAACTCGAGTTCTTGGGTTAAGAACTCGAGTTCGCGGCTCAAGTCATGGAAAAATTCTCAAGTCTGAAAGACCTCGAGTTCATTAGTGACAAACTTGAGTTCATCAACTCGAGTTCATAATTAAGAACTTGAGCTCTCTCTGCACGACACTGTATCACCTGATGAACAAGTTTAAGAACTCGAGTTCCTATAATAGAACTCGAGTTCATGAACTTGAGTTCATATCTGAGAACTCAAGTTCTTTGAAAATGAATTTGAAGGAAAAAGGAAGAACTCGAGTTCTCCGGGATCAACTCGAGTTCTCATCACGTAGACCACGTGCCCAGAAAAGTAACCAAAAGAACCCGAGTTCTTGTATTAGAACTCAAGTTCTAGAACTCGAGTTCTAGTTTGTCAACTCGAGTTCTTGCCTTACAGCACTGAGATACTAAAATGGAAAAACAAAAGAACTCGAGTTCTACTTTGAAAACTCGAGTTCTTGTCGCTGTCACTGATATCTGATTTTGCGAAAAATTGAGCTTTTGGTTTGTAACCTCCAAAATCACTCGGAATGATGTATAAAGTATTTCTAATATGTTTACTAGTGATTTCAGGAACTTACAACGAGTTATTATTCAAAATCAACATAAAGTTGATGCTCACGTCACAGCATTTAATGCTGAAACAGGAAACAGAGCAGCAAATAGAAAGAAGCCCAGAGTAGCAGGAAGAAACATTCTTCCAAGGATTACTTAATCAAGACATTCTTCTGCAAAAGCACTCTCAACGATCAACACATTTAATGAAAGAACGGATTTCATTTAATGAGGCCTCAACGGTCCATTTGGCTGCACAAGGAACAGAGCAAGCTGTGTTTAACGGAAAATTAAATAAGTCACAACGGTAACTCTCAAGTTCCTCCCAACGGCATTAATGGCGAAAGAGTATAAATACCCAAGCATACAATTCGGCCACCTTCCGAAAACTCTGCGCATTTACTCTGAGTTATTATCTTATCAGTTTCATTACTCTCAACTTGTACTTCAGTGATCATTTATTATTCAACTTGTGAGGAGTTACTTAAACATTCAGTTTTCATTCGTTTGTAAAATCTTAAGGTTGTGGAACCTTAAGTAAGGGTGTACAATTACAAATAGTAAGGGGGAGTAAGTTTGAGGGATCATTTCGAGTTGTGTAATTGTATTATGAAGATAGTGAAAAATCTCAAGGTGTTCTTGGGGAATGGACGTAGGTCAGGATAGACCGAACCAGGATAAATTCTCTCGTGTTCCTTCTCCTTTAAACTCTTGATCAGTTAGTTCATTAATTTGTGAAAATTTTGATTAAGCAGTTAGATTTTTAAATCACCTATTCACCCCCCTCTAGGTGATATTCCATCTTCACTTTTCTTGTAAACTGGAGTTTGGAAGGATCAAAGGTAGAGTTTGAAAATTTGATAAAATGTTGAAGCTTCTGTTTGATCCCAAACTCAAGTTTCTAAGACATAGACTCGAGTTTACAAGTCTTTGAAACTTTTGGCCTTTAAACTTTCTTGTAAACTGGAGTTTCTCAGAATCAAAGGTAGAGTTTGGAAACAAGTTGAAATTCGAATGTCACTGCCTTTGATCAAAACTCGAGTTTATAAATACAAACTCGAGTTTACAACTCTTAGAAACTTTGATTGCTCTCTGTAACTCTGCAAACCCGAGTTTGCCTATGCAAACTGGAGTTTGACTTTCTTTGTTAAAAATTGAGCTTCTGTCTATCAAGTCCAAACTCGAGTTTAGCTACATAAACTCGAGTTTGCCTTAAACAGAAAGTTTTACAACTTTCAAAGACAAACTTCAAATTAAGTTTACAATTATTAATTATCATCAAAAGACCTAGAGAATTAACATTCTCCCCCTTTTTGATGATGACAACACTTGTAAACTAAATTTGTAAAGAGTTTGATTAATTTTATCACTTTGAAAATATTTTGCAAAATGCTTTATGAAATGCATGACAAAAATATCAGAGATGAATAAACATGCAGAAGCAAAGTGAACCAGATTGAACTTGTCATGTAAACCATTAAACAAATAGTGTATTTTATAAACACAAGGTAGTAAATTTAAAACAAAATAAATACAGACTTGAAACACACAGACTCAAGACTCATCTACTTTCTCATCTACTTTCTCTCCCCCTTGGTCTTGCCCTTCAGTTTTTTTCTCTCCCCCTTTGTCATCATCAAAGGAGGGTATAGGATCAACAGGAGGGGTAGAAGGACGAGTGGTTTGAGTGGAGGCAATGACTACTGCAGAAGCTGGAACTGAAGAAGGGCCAGATGTTGGTTCAGGGACAGGAATGTTCAATTGCCTCATGATCTGATCCAGTTGGTCTTTCATGGCAACTTGAGCTTCAGTCATCTCATGGTTAGCCTTGGTGAGTTCAGCCACTATCTTGCCAACCTCAGTCTCAATGTTTGTGGCCAGACGAGTAATAGCAGCATCCACAATCTCTTGAATTTTAGCAGTGAGATCAGAAGGAAGAGTAGATGGGGATGCAGTAGATTGAGCCTCGTGAGCTCGAACATAGGATCCTCTTGCCCTTGAGGGAGCCCTCGAGTGTCCAGATCATTCCTCATTGAAGCTGATCTTCATTAAGTATAGTTGTGGCTGCCCAAATTCTGGAATTTTCTGGAGAGTATCCAAGCCACCAAGAGGCCAAATTTTGAAGTAGAAAAGGATCACTGAGATGAGGGAAAGAAATGGGATATGAGAGGACTTTCTTGACCCGAACTTGAACTTGACCATTTCCTCGAAAACCCACTGACCAACATTAATGGGTTGTTTGTCTATAATAGCAGTAAAGGGTTGGTAGTCTCTCTGAGTGAAATGGGTGAAATTTCCACCCTTCTGAACAAGATTCATTGAATAGATGTACCATAAGACCCGACGGAGAGGTGACATGGAGGCAGGGGAGATGTGAAGAGAAATTGATTGGGCCTCTGAAACAGGTTCATTGGGTTTCAAAATTTCATAGCATTGCCTGTTGGTGTAGTCAAAAGAGTGAGGAGGAGGAGGATTTTCAATCTGAAGAATGGTATTGATGATGGCAGCAGAAATGGTGATTTTTACTCCTCTCACTGTAGTAGACAGTCTCTCTTCAACCAAAATATCATCACAGTCTTTCAAGTTGTCCCAATCCATGTTAAAATAAAAGACTCTCACAATATTTGGAGTGTAAGAGGTAGAAATTGAGAGGAGGGGTTCAAATTGTTTCAGCCAAGGTACAAGGTCAAGATTACAATGTTTCTTCAAATTGTCAAAATTGACAAATACAACTGGGCAAATAGGTTTTTTGACAAAATGTTCTTTGAATTTAGCACCACTTTCGTCTAATAAAGTAGTATTTGCAGTGATAAAACCAGAGGGTGGTGTATTATGGCTATAAATTTCAGTAAGGGCATTAGGTACCATATCAGGTTCCTTGGAAGGTTGATCTGGTTGTGGTACAGAAGATGGAACAGCAGTAGATTGGACCTTGGAAGATGCTTGGCCTGTTTCTTTTCTCTTCCTCTTGGAAGTTTTTGACGGTTCAGTAACTTGTTCTTTTCCTTTTCCAGTAACTGGGTCCGGTTGTTTCCTTGATTGTTCCTCCGTTGGTTCTTGAATTACAACCCCTTTCGGTCTAGGAGAAGCGGTGTGAGGAACCCATGGGATTTGTTTATCAATCCCTGATGTAAATTTCTTCGGTATCATCTTGCTTCTTATGGGTCTGTGAGCAGGGATTGACTTCTTTCTGGGTTGACGCTGTAAGGGAGTAGGAGAGGGAGATTCAGATCCTTCTCTATCGTGAAAGGACGGATTGGAAAATTGATTGGAGGCCATTTCGGTTTGAGGAGGAGATGAAGCAAAAGGGTCGAGAGAAACTTTAGGGCAAAACTTGAGTTTTGAGAATGGTAAATGAACAGACACGGCAAACCCATATATATAGAATTTCCTAGACTCGAGTTTCACACTAACTGACTCGAGTTTAGATGAGTTTTAGGCTTACCTGGACTTCAAGGATGTATCTGTGAATCCTTGAACCCCCGTCAAGACTCGAGTTTATACTCACTGACTCGAGTTTTGAGTCTCTTCAAATCTGCATTTGCTCTCTGTCTGCTACAGACTCGAGTCACCCAGTAAATAACTCGAGTTTTGAGCTTCTTCAAAACTTCATGTCCCTTTTTTTTGACGCAGACTCGAGTCACTTACTTAATGACTCGAGTTTAGAACTTCCTCAAATTTTTAGTTTGCTTCTGTCTGATTTTGACTCGAGTTAGTCACTTAATGACTCGAGTTTTCAGACTTCTCAGAGTTTCAGTCTGTTCTCCATCTCGCGCAGACTCGAGTCAATCACTAAATGACTCGAGTTTGGGTCTGGTTCCTCAAACTCATGTGCTTTCTGTCCCCGATAAACTCAGTCAAACTCGAGTTTTCTTATTCAAACTCGAGTTTGCTTTATACTGAAAGCAAACGTCAATGGACAAATACCCTGCAAAAACATATCTAAACCCTCTGATGCTTAAGTTAATATAAAGTAATCATCAAAACACTTAATTAACTAACATTGGGTAGAGGAAAACTCACAACTCATTGGGATTTACCATTCCCAATTCCTTTCTTATGAAAATGAATTGTTCTTTTGCTAAAGGCTTGGTGAAGATGTTTGCTAGTTGTTGATGAGATGGAATGAAGATCACTTTGACATCCTTCTTCTGAACATGGTCTCTTATGAAGTGATGTCTCACGTCAATATGCTTGGTTCTTGTATGATGAACAGGATTCTTGGCCAAGCTTATTGTGCTTGTGTTGTCACACAAAATTGGGATCTCTTTAAAATTCATACCCAAGTCTTGAAGTTGTTGCTTCAGCCATAGTACTTGAGAACAACAACTTGAGGCAGCAATATATTCAGCTTCTGTTGATGACATTGAGACAGTAGTTTGTTTCTTACTGAACCAAGAGACAAGTGAGCCACCAAAGAATTGACATTGGCCACTTGTACTCTTCCTATATGTCTTATAACCAGCATGATCTGAGTCTGAATATGTTACCAAATGTTCAGTTTGACCTTTGGGAAACCACAATCCCAATTCCTCAATATCATTCAGATATCTGAAGATTCTTTTGACGTATTCAGCATGAGACTCTTTTGGAGCAGATTGGAATCGAGCACACATCCCCACACTAAATTGGATATCTGGTCTACTTGCAGTCAAGTAGAGTAATGATCCAATCATGCCTCTATACCTTGTGATGTTGAAATTCTTTCCCTTCTCATCAGCATCTAAGGCAGCAGTTGAGCTTATTGGTGTGTCAGCCCCATTGCAATCTTAAAGACCATATTTCTTGAGCAGATCTTTCAAATACTTGGTTTATGAAATGAAGATGCCATTCTTGCGCTGCTTGATTTGAAGTCCAAGAAAATAATTAAGTTCTCTCATCATTGACATTTCAAATTCTCCCTGCATTGTCTCAGAAAATTCCTTGCACAAGGTATCATTAGTAGCACCAAAAATAATATCATCTACATAAATTTGTACAATGATGATTTCATTAAGCTTATTGCTTTTAATGAATAAAGTAGTATCCGCCTTTCCTCTTACAAATCCTTGATCAAGGAGAAATTTGCTTAATCTTTCATACCAAGCTCTAGGAGCTTGCTTTAAACCATATAAAGCCTTTTTTAATTTGAAAACATGATCTGGATGAAATTCATCTTCAAAACCAGGAGGTTGTTCAACATAAATTTCTTCTTGAATAAAGCCATTTAGAAAAGCTGATTTTACATCCATTTGATAAAGTTTAAAACCTTTGATACATGCAAAGGCTAGAAGAACTCTTATTGCTTCCAATCTTGCTACTGGAGCATAAGTTTCTTCATAATCAATTCCTTCTTCTTGATTATAGCCTTTGGCAACCAATCTTGCCTTGTTTCAGATGATAATTGCAGACTCATCACGTTTGTTCTTGAATACCCATTAAGTGTCAATGATTGGATGGTCTTTGGGCCTAGGTACCAAGTCCCAAACTTGATTTCTTTCAAATTGATGTAACTCCTCTTGCATTGCTATTACCCAATCATTGTCTGAAAGGGCTTCTTCAATATTAGAGGGTTCTATTTCTGAAATGAAAGCAGAAAAAGTAACTTTATTTAAAATACTTCTTTTGGTCTTAACACCTTGATTTGCATCACCTATAACTTGGTCCAATGGATGACTCTTACTGTATTTCCAAGTTTTAGGTTGGTTTTGACCAGAGTTTTTACAAACATGTTCAGGTTCAGTTTCAGGATCTTTTTGCAAATCATTTTCGAAATCAGTTGAAACAAAAGGAGTTTTTGAAATATTTTGATCTTGAATTTCATCCTCATCTTCAACCACGGATTTGTTAGAATTGGTTTCACATAAAACTACATGGATTGATTCTTCTATAGTTCTAGTAGAATGATTAAATACTCTATAAGCTTTGCTTCTAGAGGAATAGCCAAGAAAAATACCTTCATCAACCTTAAAATCAAACTTACCCAAGTTTTTCTTACCATTCTTGTGAATGAAACACTTACATCCAAAGGTGTGCAGATGAGCAATATTGGGTTTTCTCCCTTTGTATAACTCATATGGAGTTTTGTTGAGCTTCTTTCTAAGATATGCTCGGTTGGAGATGTAGCAAGCTGTGTTCATTGCATCTACCCAAAATACTTGGGATGTTTGGTTTTCATTCAGCATAGCTCTTGCCATTTCTGTGAGCACTCTGTTCTTTCTCTCCATAACTCCATTCTGTTGAGGAGTTCTTGGAGTAGAGAAGTTATGATTGATGCCCATTGCTTCACAAAATTCACCGAAAGCATGATTCTCAAATTCTCCTCCATGATCAGTACAAATTCCTGCAATAAGTAAACCTTTCTCGTTCTGGACCTTCTTGGCAAAAACAGCAAACTGATCAAATGCTTCATTCTTAGTTGTCAGAAATAATGTCCATGCATATCTTGAGAAATCATCAACTATTACTAGAGTATATAAATTTCCACCAAAACTTTTAACTCTAGCTGGACCAACCAAGTCCATATGCAATAATTGAAGTGGTCTATTAGTTGAAACCTCAGTTTTTGATTTGAAAGATGATTTTGTTTGCTTTCCTTTTTGACATGCATCACAAACCATGTCCTTATTGAAATCAAGTTTTGGCAATCCAATAACTAAATCATTTTTCGACAATTTATCAAGTTGGAACATATTGACATGTGCTAAACGTTTGTGCCACAACCAACTTTCATCTAAGTTACTCACAAAACATTTTTCAGAGGGTGAGGCATTAGAAAGATCAAGGGTATAACAGTTACCTTCTCTTGGAGCTCTGAATAAAGCTTTTGATCTTACCTTGTCTAGGGAGAGATCATCCATGTTGACAATCAAACATTCCTCTGAATTAAAGATAACTAGATTACCTTTATCAGCACTTTAACTTACACTAAGGAGGTTATGGCATAATCCTTCCACAAGATAGACATCTTTTATTTGAGGGCCATCATTATTACCAATCTCACCAATACTAGCTATTCTTCCGGATTGGTTTCCACCAAATGTGACCTTGCCACCATCCTTGTATTTGATTGTTGTAAACTTGGATTGATCTCCTGTCATATGTCTAGAGCATCCACTATCAATGTACCATTTACTGGATTTTGATGCTCTTAGACAAACCTGCAAGTTTGGGAAGATCAAGTCTTAGGTACCCATCTTTTCTTGGGTCCTTTTGAGTTAGCTTGTACCTTAGGAAACATATATGTTCCTTTAGGTACCCATTTATAATTTCCTACAGGTTTATCTTTTCTTTCTTTCCTATGAAAACATGTTGAACTGGTATGTCCCTTTCTATTGCAATAATTACAATGTGCAAAGGGGTTAGAAGAATGAACAGATTTTTGAAAATAATTCAAGTATGACTTTTCTCCAAACTTCTTCCTACCTTTCCTTTTATCAAGATCAGGTCTATAGCCAATTCCAGACCTATCATTTATAAACCTTTGTTGTTTTAGAATGACATTTAGCATCTCACTTCCTTGAGTAAACTTTTGAAGAGTTTTTGTAAGATACTGAATTCTTTTCTCAAATTCAACACATTCTTCACAATCACCATGCGAAAGAAACTCAACTTTTTGTTCAAGGAATATGTTATTTGTTTTCAAAGATTCATATTTCTCACTGATTTCCTCAAAATCTGATTGTAAGTTATTGTATTCGGTAAATAATTCATTATATGAAGGTTTATCTTGATAAACATAACATTTTTTACAGCTATGAGAAACTTCTTTACTTTGTTCTTCAAGTAATTTGATTTTCTTTCTAGATGCAATGAGTTCTTTCGCAATCTTTTTGAATTCAGAATGGAGTTCATTATATTCACAAAGTAACTCATCAAAGCTCGGTTCAGAATCACATACCTCTTCATTGTCAGATTCTTCTTGAGCAACTAGACATATGTTTGTTGTTTGCTCTTCATCCTCTTCATCTTCATCAGATGAACTATCTCCCCATATGGAAGAGACATATGCTTTCTTTTTGAATTTGTTGGATCTGGTCTCTTTGCTTTTCAATTGAGGACATTCCAACTTAACGTGGCCAGGCTTGTCACATTCATAGCATATGATAGGTTTCTTTGATTCTGAACTTGAACCACCTTTGTTGTTCTTTCTGAATCCTCTGTTCTTCTTGTAGAATTTTCTAAACTTTCGAACCATCATGCCAAATTCGTCATCTTCTTCATTATCATCTGATTCTTTATCATCATTGGTAGTTTTGAGAGCAATTCCTTTACCCTTACTATCAATTTCATCAAGTCCTTTTCTGAACTTGATTTTTCCTTCATACTCGGACAAGCTACAAAGAGAGCAGCAACTGATGTCATTGATTCACCGCGTGCCTCTTCAATGGCTGTCACCTTTGCTTCCCATTCCTTGGTAAGAATATTTAGGATTTTTCTTACTTGAACTCGTTGATCGTATTCTTTTCCCAAGGCAGCGAGTTGATTAATTAGATGAGTGAATCTCAGCTGGAATTCACCAATGGATTCTCCTGATTTCATACGAAGTAAATCATATTCAGTCATGAGAGTGTTGATTCTATTCTCTTTGATTCCAGCTGTTCCTTCGTGAGTAATCTCCAAGGCCTTCCACATATCTTTTGCAGAAGGTAGAGTACAAATACGAAAGTATTCTCTCTGACTTAGAGCACTTTGAAGGACATGAATGGCCTTGCTGTTGAGAGTGACGAGTCTTCTGTCATTCTCAGTATATTCTTCTTCTAGTTTGGGAGTTCTGACTCCATCCTCCATTGTAGATGGAGCATAATCTCCTTTCTCAAACACATTCCATAGTCCAAATTCAGTGGCCATGACATAGACTCTGAATTTTGATTTCCAGAATGAATAATGTTCCCTATCGAAACCTGGAGGTCTGTTGATAGAAGCTCCTTCAGGTAGAATTCCCTCCATTAGGATCCTTCTCAGGACGTTAATCCTTTAAGAGAAGACCAAGCTTTGATACCAAATGAAAACGGAGCAAATCACCAAGAGGGGGGTGAATTGGGGATTTGAAAATTCTTTTTCTTAATTCTGGAAATTAATCGCAGGATTAGAATAGTGCAGAGGATGAGAGAAGGACAAGACACAGCAAGATTTATACTGGTTCGGTCTAACTCCTTGACCTACGTTCAGTCCCCAGACTCTCTGGGATTTTCACTATCACTCATAATCAGTTATACACTCTGTACTCGAAAGTTATCCTCTCACTAGGATACACTCCCCCTTACAAGTTGTACACTGATATTCCCAATCTCTAAGTCCCTTGACTTGAGATTCTTACAGCAAGTGATCAGAAACGAAAGCAAACTCTCTCGAAGAGCATATAATGATAAACACTGAAGCTCAAATGAATCTCTCAAGATATTACAGAAGATAAGAAGTGAAAATATAAGGTAGTAAATAACAGCTTCTGTTATCTTGTTCTTGGATTCTGAATAGTATTTATAGCTGTTGATGTTCATTTTGAATGAAGAACATAGCTGTTTGAGGTCCACTTCGAATTTGACTGTTGGAGCTCCACTTCCACAACTAGCTGTTGAGAATCTACTGAATATAATCTTCATGAGAGGATTCAATCTTTGTCTAGACTGTTCAAGACATTCTTGCATTGTGGGATATTAATTAATATGAAGATAATGTTAATACCCCTATGTAGAATGGGCTGTGCTTAAAGATGTATTAATTTAATCAAAGTTGAAGCACTTTATAAGACGACATATTCTTTCTCTCTCTTGCTTTACAGCTCATGGTCTGAATCTTCACTGTTTACTTCAATAAGTCATCTGAAACTTGCTAACATACTGGTTAAAAGACGTTAGGAATAGTAGCAATTAAAGATATGAAGTATTAAGATCATTCAAATGGTTTTCGCAAATTCGCGCCTTCTGGTTTTACAAATCTGTGTGATACAAACTCGAGTTTACAAACCCAGACTCGAGTTTGGAGTTCATCCAGAGAGCATCTTGTTTTGAAAGACTTCCTAAAGTCGAGTTGATTAGTGACTGACTCGAGTTTGGTTCTTACAGAAAGGAAAATCGCGAATGGCTCTTGGATGAAGTTTTGAGGCCATGCCTAAACTCGAGTCTTTTAGTGACTGACTCGAGTTTGAAGCTTTTATGAAAATCTTGAGTTTAAGTTCAGAGCTTCAAAACTGGAGTTTAGAAAATGCAAACTGGAGTTTACAAAATCTAAAATATTGTTTAGTTCTCTGTATAGCCCAAACTCGAGTTTTGATATCCAAAACTCGAGTTTCAGTGTAAACTGAAATTTTTGAAAAATCTCTTCATATGTAAATTGGAGTTTCCATTTTTAATACTGGAGTTTTCAAAACAGACATTTACTCGAGGCTTTCTGTTTGAGCTAAACTCGAGTCACCAAAACCTTGACTCGAGTTTCAGTGAAAAACTGAAACATTGAAATACCTTTTGAAAGCTCAAACTGGAGTTTCCATTTTCAAGACTGGAGTTTAGAAATCATGTAATAGTTCAAGTGTTTCCAAAACAGTCCTAAACTCGAGTTTCCAAAAATCTGACTCGAGTTTCAGTGAGTATTCAAACTTTGAAAAACCTTTCATTAAAGTGCAGACTGGAGTCACTGAAACCAAAACTGGAGTTTACAAAGCAAGTAATAACACAAGTGTCTCTGTTTATCCTAAACTCGAGTTTGCTTAAAACAGACTCGAGTTTACGAATCTTTAGCTCTTAAACTTTTCTTGCAAACTGGAGTTTGGAAAGATCAAAGGTAGAGTTTGAAAATTTAATAAAACGTTGAAGCTTCTGTTTGATCTCAAACTCAAGTTTCTAAGACATAGACTCGAGTTTACAAGTCTTTGAAACTTTTGGCCTTTAAACTTTCTTGTAAACTGGAGTTTCTCAGAATCAAAGGTAGAGTTTGGAAACAAGTTGAAATTCGAATGTCACTGCCTTTGATCTAAACTCGAGTTTATAAATATAGACTCGAGTTTACAACTCTTAGAAACTTTGATTGCTCTCTGTAACTCTGCAAACTCGAGTTTGCCTATGCAAACTGGAGTTTGACTTTCTTTGTTAAAAACTGAGCTTTTGTCTATCAAGTCCAAACTCGAGTTTAGCTACCTAAACTCGAGTTTGCCTTAAACAGAAAGTTTTACAACTTTCAAAGACAAACTTCAAATTAAATTTACAATTATTAGTTATCATCAAAACACCTAGAGAACTAACAATTTGAAGAGTTATGAATGTTTATCTATCATTTAACCTTGGAATTAAAAGAGGGAGTATTATTTGATGGATTTAATGATGTTATCTCCTTAGGCACAACGGTGAAAATGTAAGAATTTAAAATAGAATCAATGTTATCATCAATAAAATGATCGATATCATGCTTGAATATTATGCCTAAAGTATAAAATTTATATAAAAAGCGGTAAATAATTATAATTTATCAAACATGTTTAAGGATAAAAATTTATAAGTTTATATAAAAATCATAAAAATAAGGAAAATTATAGAGAAAGACCTAACGGAATGATATTTAATTTATTAATTTCTACGCTTTGAACCTTTTTTTCTTTTTGTCAACACATTTTGAACTTTAAAATCAAACATGCTCCCTCAATTAAACATATAATCCCTTCCGGTCATAATATACCTTCTCTCTGACATTGTCAATGTAATTAAATGCATTTTTCAAAAAGGGTAAAGGTAGAAAAAATTTACATTTTAGAACATATTAAAAATTTAACTGTTATTTTTTGTTTTATGTGATATAGTTGAAGCGTTATATATTGTGGACCAGAATGATAGGTAATTATCATACTCCCTCCGGTCTATAATATGCCTTATATTGATTTTTTTGTTTTCAAATAACTTATACTAGAGATAAAAATATTCTCCTTAAAATAATTTATATTATGATCCGAAGGAGTATATTGTATTGGATTAAGTAGCAGAGAGTGTAGGCGTGTGGCAATGAATAGATTTTTACGGTATCCTATGAGATACCTTTGCCTTTAGAGCCTATGTGGATGTAATTTTTGGAGAGTAATTTTTGAAATTTACAAAGTAAAAATAATCTTTAGAGAATAACTTTTAAATAAAAATGATAGTGTTTGAATATTGTTATCAGAATAGCTGTTTTAGGATCAAATTCACCAACAAGAACATTAGCTTTTCATATAATTACATATAAATGATAAGGTTGTATTTTTTAATATTATAAATATTATATTTCATAATATATACCAAAAATTACATAAATTTGTGTACAAAATTAAAATACTTAAGAGTACTAATTCGCACTGAAAAATACTTCATGATCTTAAAAATTTATTTTAGGATATTAAAACAATATTTCAGGATAATGATTGATCTTGAAAAAAACATTTCAAGGTATTGATGGATACTAAAAAGATATTTAACGATATTGAAAAAAATACTTTATGATTTTGAAAATTGATTTTATGATATTGAAAAAATATTTCAAGGTATTAAAAAGATACTTAATACTGATTGGTACTGAAAAAATACTTTTCATGTTTTTAAAAATTTATTTTAGGATCTTAAGGATACTGAAAAAATGCTTCATGATTTTGAATTTTTTTTAGAATATTAAAAAATATTTCAGGGTACTAAAAAAATATTTAAAGATACTGACTGATATTATAAAAATACTGATGATGATAGATGAGAGAGAAAAATCTAAAAAAATAGCTTTTTCCAAAATCTAGATAAGGATGGGTGTTTGGCGGACTTATGACAAAATCTAAATTTTAAAACCCCCAAACAGGCCCTTAGTGGCAGTCTAGAACGGCTTGTACTCTATACCTTTATATTCCCATATGTATGGTTCTACTTCTTTTTTTAAAAAAATTCTTTTGAATAAATATGTCTCTTCATTAAAGGAAAAAAAGGAATAGCGTGTATATGAAATATTACCTATTCAATTATATCAGTAAATGGTTAACATTCTTGTACACTTAAAAAGCCTCTCACTTTGGAAGAGGAAGTGTTTCATGGTAATAAAAAAATATTTAAGGGTATTAAAAATATATTTAAAGATACTGACTGATATTGTAAAAATACTAATGATGGTAAATAAGAGAGAAAAATCTAAAAAAATAGTTTTTTCTAAAATCTAGATAAGGATGGCTATTTGGCAGACTTGTGACAAAATCTAAGTTTTAAAACCCCCAAACAGGTCCTTAGTGGCAGTGTAGAACGACTTGTACTCTATACCTTTATATTCCCATATGTATAGTTCTACTTCTTTTTTAAAAAATTTTATTTTGAATAAATATGTCTCTTCATTAAAGGACAAAAAAAAAAAAGGAATAGCGTGTATATGAAATGTTACATATTCAATTATATCAGTAAATGGGTAATATTCTTGTAACCTTAAAAAGCCTCTCACTTTGGAAGAGGAAGTGTTGCTCTGTATTCTAGTTTCAGTGTTGCCGGGAATTGCTTTGTATGATGTGTGTCCACAAAGTCACATCAAAGAAACTTTCACCAACACATCAAAGGAACAATTCTGATGAAGAGATAACATTGGACAGACAATATTGAAACAAACGTACGTGAGTGTCTCATTATTTGTGTGTCTGTCTAATTCTTATATCATCTTTCCTTTGATACTTGCCTTTTAAACTCAGTATCCTCGCTGTAACTAACTAATACAGTACATCTCTGATCACACTACTACAAGATTTTAAACCTATTCTTTCACACTCCAAAAAGAGAAAGCGAAGCTCAAAATAAAAATTGAAAGCCGCTTTAGATGAAAATAACTGGACAATATGAAAACTCGCATCTGCATCGGACATCTGTAGATGAATGGACACTTGTTATGAATAGAACCACATATTCTCTAAAAGAAGTACAGGGACATCACTGGAGTAAGTAAATATTCGAGAAAATGAATTTTATAAGGACGTCATTCTCTAAACAAGAATGGAGATGCTATAGCTCAGGTTCAAAAATACTTAGAACCACATGTTTGACCATTGAAAACTAGACGTCTACGTCTTAGTGCACAACCATTTCGACCATCGTTCGAGTGCCCAATTTGGACTTCATGAAATTCTACTGGTGTTGGACAGGTTGAAAGTCAGAGGGAGATTTTTCAAAAGCACGAAGGAGCTCCCAATTTCTAAAACATAAACTACTCCCTAGTTCTTTAATGCCATATAAAATAAAGTTTTGGTTTTATACTTTTATAACGTGTCTTTTTAGTCATTTAATTTTAAGTTAACTGACAAAAAAATACTAATTTTGAAATTTTAAATATTGATGAAACATTCTCAGATGCTGACATATTAAGTTTAATTTTTAAATAATAATTATTCTTACAAAAATATCATTTTAGACTAATGTTATTAGAGTTAAAAGACTGAAAAAATATTGTATAAAATTAAGGGATGAAACCAAAACCTTGTATAAAGTAAAAGGACTAGAAGTGAATGATTGTCAACTATTCCTCTGAATCCTAAATGTAGGTGCTAGTTGAGAGGTTGGTTTTGATTCTAAACAAAAAATATAATCTGTTTGGATTAGGACTTGGCTTTGATCCGATTATTCTTAATTATTCTTATGGTTCATTGCGTCCTTTGCACCAAAAAGGTGGCGTTTCGGCACAAAGGATGTCATATGGTTATTTTTTTGGAAAAAATATTTAAGGTACTCATTGATACTAAAAAAATACTTCAGTATACTGAACAGTATTGAAAAAATATTTTATGATCTTGAAAAATTATTTTAGAATCCTGAAAAAATATTTCACGGTACTACCTAGTACTAAAAAGATACTTGAGGACACTAACTGGTACTAAAAAAATACTTCATGATCTTAAAAAATTATTTTAGGACATTGAAAAAATATTTCAGGGTACTTACGGGTATTAAAAGGATATTTTAGGATACTAACCGATATTAAAAAAAAAATTCATAATATTGAAAAATTATTTTAGGATCTTGAAAAAATATTTCAAGGTACTGACTGGTACTAAAAATATATTTCAGAATATTTTTTGAGGATCCTAAAATAATTTTTCAAGATCATAAAGTACATTTTCTGTATCGTTCAGTATACTGAAATATTTTTTTAAGGTATTGACTGATACTAAAAATATTTCAAGGTACTGACTGGTACTAAAAATATTCTTACGCAGCGAACCGTAAGAATAATTGGACCAAAGCCAAGTCCTTTGGATTAGTGGTGACAAATGCTGTTGTTTTTAATTTGACTTTTGGAAACTTAAGTTAATGTAAAATTTAAATTGTGTAATGTAATTATGTTTGGATTGGTAGTAGTAGAAGTGATTTTGTTTTTGTTTTTTTTCAAATTGAAACTTATTTAGATGATTGTTTAAAAGAATTAAGTAATAAATTCACCCTGAAAGTATACCATCAGGAGCAATGTTGTCCTGAAAGTTTTTTTTAGTTCAATGTTGTCCCAAAAGTTTAAAAGCGTAGCAATGTTGCCCCTCAATTAACAGCCTTAATGGTCAAACGTTAGTTGACCCCATTACACTGACGTGGATTGTCTACATGGCATCTTCCTCACTTTTTTTTTCTAAAATCTGATTTATAGCTCAGCCTACTCCTTCTTCCCCATAGCCTATCGTTGCTCCCACCCATTGACGGCCACAACAAAATCAGATTCAGAGCCAACAATGATGGCGCCGACAAGCACAAGATTGGAAATGACGATGATGGCCCAAAAGGTAGAAAATCAACCAACATTGATTATCTCATTTCGTAAAAAATTATCTCTTCTCATTTTGGGTGCAAATTCCAGGAGATTCAAAACTGGAAAAAAAAAGCTGTAGAGAAAGAAACCAATGAGAAACAATCATGAAGAAAATTAGGCAACATACCACTTCCGTGTTTAGTTTTTAGAGAATATAGCCGCACCTCTCCCTCTCTGGTTCCAACTCCCATCCCTATAGAAGAAGACCGGAACAGTGAACACTCAAATTGAATGTGCACTTTTAGTGCACTCAAGTATGCACACTCAAAAATTGAGTGTGCACTGAAGTGCACTTTTAGTGTGCTCAAGTGTTCACTTAGAGTGTACTAACCAATGCACACTCAATTTGAGTGTTTACTATTTTAGTCTTCTTCTCTAGTGATGGGAGTTGGAACTAGAGAGGGAGAGGTGCGGCTATATTCTCTAAAAACTAGACATAAAAGTCATAGGTTACCTAATTTTTTTCATGATTGTTTCCCGTTGGTTTCTTTCTTTGCATTTTTTTTTTCAATTTTGAATCTTCTAGAGATTTGCACCCAAAATGAGAAAAGATAATTTTTTTATTTAATGATATAATTGATGATGGTTGATTTTCTACCACTTGGGCCATCATCATCATTTTTATTCTCGTGCTTGTAAGTGCCATCATCATTAGCTTTGGATATGATTTTGTTGTGACTGTCGATGGGTGGGAGCAACGATAGGCTATGGGGAAGAAGGAGTAGGTTGAGCTGTAAATCAAATTTTAGAAGGAAAAAAAAGTGAGGAAGATGCCACGTAGATAATCTACGTCATCATAATAGGGTCAATTAATGTTTTACTGTTAAGGTTGTAACTGAAAGATAACATTGCTACACTTTTGTACTTCCAGGGCGATATTGAGACTAAAAAAACTTTCAAGAAAACATTGCTTCTAGGCATATACTTCCAGGATGAATTTGCTACTTAACCCTATTTAAAAAGCATGTTTAGGTTGAAAAACAATTGAAAATGATATGGATCTTATTAAATAGAAATAAATATCCAAATTAATGTTATTTGTGTCTTCCCTATTATTTTTCCAACAAATCTCTAATGTTAATTTTGTTAAGAACTTAATATTGTCAAATAGGATGTTGTTTCATATTTTTCCTATTATTTCTCAAACAAATTTGCTAAATTTGAATTTGAATTTTTTTTTTCTCCATAAAATTACAACAATTTAGTCTAACCAATTTACGTTTTCCCTGTTATTTCTCTTAAAAAATCACCAAATTTGAATTCTATTTAATCTCTATAAACAAGGAATTGTCATAATTCAAAATTATAACACCATTCAACACTTTTACCACATGTTTGAATTAATGTCATTTTGTGTTTTCCATGTTTTTTGTCAAAGAAAGTAATCTGAATTTTGTTGACAATTTAATATTATCAATATCAATAAGATTTTTATTTTCAACTTTTCCCAATTATAACACCGTTTAACCTCTTTTCAGATATCACTAGATCTCTTGCCTAGATTGAACCCGGAACACGTTTCCCTACTCGTCCTGTTAAAATTTTTCAGGGGACTGACTGAGACTAAAAAGATAATTCAGGGTACTTACTTATTGTATTTTAAAAAAATTTCATGGTACTAACTGAGACTAAAAATATACTTTAGGATACTAGCTGACACTGAAAAATATTTTATATTCCTAAAAATAATTTTTAGAATCTTGAAAAAATATTTTAGGATACTGACGGGTACTTAAAAAAATATTTTAGGATATTGATTAATAGTATTTAAAAAATTATTTTAAAAAGAAGAAATCTGAACCGTCAGATGAGATCTGACAGTCCAGAGAGGGACAAGCTCTGTCTGCTCGTCCTAAGGACGAGCAGGGAAACATGTTCCGATTGAACCCACTTGACGATCAAAGAAAGTGGCAAAAGAACATTAGGCTATGTGCCTTTTTTGAAAAAATTACAAGGCTATGTGCTTCTGTGCTAGGAGGGATTTGCAACAAGTGCTGGACATGCAGCCCAACTTGCCGATTGTGGGCTGACCCATATCAACCCGCAAGCCTGTGCAGCCCACACTTTTGCAGGTTGACAAAAGACTAACCTTAACCCATAGTGGTGGGTTGGCAGGCTAGCCTGCAGACCCTTTTCTTAAAAAAATTTCCTATTTTCTTAAGATAGTTGAAAGTCTGAGACACACACAGGGGGGCAGGCTAGCCTGCAGACCCTTTTCTTAAAAAAATTTCCTACTCTCTCTCTCTCTCTCTCTCTCACGCGCGCGCGCACACACATGAGTTATAAAATTTTTCTTCTTGGCATTAGCCATTCTATTTATAAAAATTCAAAAACATAAACCATATTTTAAGGTATAAAGTTATCAAATTTACCTAAGTTTACAAACAAACAAAAATATTAAATTATCCTCAAGAAATTAAGATATAATAATTTGGTTTAAAGGAAAAAGGAGGTTGAGATTTTTTTCTCTTTAGGGTTTGGAGGTACCAAGGTAGGAGTGTGAGACTTATGAGTTTTGTGATACTTCCTCTGGTCCTTATTATAAGGCATCAACTATCATCAAGTTTTGATCCTTATTATAAGGTACTAACTATTTTTAACTAACTTATTTATTTCTATTTTCTCATTATACCCTCATATTAAACTAACCTTTTAAATTAACATCATTAAAGTAAGAGTAAAATTGGAAACATTTATGAATTATGGACCAATTAAATAACTTAACTTTCATTTCTTAATCCGTGAGAAATAGTAGTTAGTGCCTTATAATAAGAACCAGAGAGAGAGAGAGAGTATTAGCATATTCAAAAAAAATTGTGCCAGTTGAAAAATCCCCCCAACCTGCAGGGTTTAGGTTGAGCCCCTTTTACTAGTTCTATTTGTAGCTGAAGGAGCAACAATCCTCTTTTGCCAATTTAGTTGTCAATCAAATTCAAATAGTTATAAAACATTTGCTACATATTGTTGTTTTAGGGAGATCATGATGCATTTTTTACAATTAACTATTTTATCTCACATTTTTTATCTATCCAAATTAGCTTTCACGTTAAGGGCGAGAGCAATACAATTAGATTTCAAAGCCTAGCTGTCTAATGGGCCTTGTAAAAATTATTGGAGCTTGACGCAATAAATAATTGGGCTTAATTCTAGTTTAGCCCAATAAATAATTAGAGCCACGAGAAGATCTATCATTTTGTGATGACACTTTCCTCACTTTATCTCAAATAATTGTTAGGTATTCATGTTTATTTGTATAGGGTTTTACAGGAGAATGTCAAACAAGGACTAAATAATAAATTAATTTTTTATAAGGATCTCCAATTTCTTAAATTATTCCTAAGGATCCTGGGCTTCTCCAATAAAAAAAATATATCATCACCAAAATGCTTTTCAATGTTCAGATAGTTACACAAAGAAAATTTAGAAGTACCACTCTCACATTTAACATTCAATTTCTCAAATATAATTTCGCATTTAGTCTAATACTTTAATATTCACGCAAATGAAATTTACAAACATTACTTCTAAATTTAGCACCCATTTTTAAAATTTCTCAATATAATTTCATAAAAAGACAAAATCTCTAAAATATAATTTCAGAAAAATTGGAGAAACGGGTGTAAGTTTATGTTTGTGGGAAAATTACCCCCACTTTTGGTTGTTTAAACACATACACGAAAAAAATACATTACTTATATAGTATTATTAGCGCTTTGTTTTCTTTTTTAAATCCGTATAACATTACTTCAAGTGCCAAGTTATGTTAGACCAAATATATCTATATATTCAATATACATATACGTATCAAGTATTTTTTTTATATATAGATAATATATTTTCATATTTTAAATTTGATTTTCTTAACTTAATAAAACTAAAACATTTTTTTTAAAAAAATCTTATTGATATTTCACCTCCCCAACCTTCTTCTCAAGCTTCATTTATAATCTGTGTGATCTTTCTCCGTTTCTTTTTGTTATATAAATTTAAATTTATAGTTTTGATACTACCGGCCAATGGTAACAACTAACAACAATAGTTGAAAGATTTTTTCTTTTCTTTTTTCTTTTTTTAACAACGAATATCACTAAAATAATCAAATATGAATTCCTTTAAAAGACGAAAGGCTAATTAAATACTTGTAATTATATGTATCTATAGAGAGATATTTTCATTTTCCCCCTCATAAAATTAGTATAGTATTTGATACAACTACGCTAGATTCAAGTGTTATAAGCCAATATTGAGAAATTCTTTGAAAGGATGCCATAAGATTCGAAGAAATAAATGTAATAATAAATTTTTTTTACAACAACTGAGGAAGATATAAAAACAAGTTTTCTGTGTATAAATT
Source organism: Acacia confusa (assembly GCA_037074495.1). Classification (NCBI taxonomy): domain Eukaryota; kingdom Viridiplantae; phylum Streptophyta; class Magnoliopsida; order Fabales; family Fabaceae; genus Acacia; species Acacia confusa. The sequence goes on from CM073510.1 coordinate 27,517,367, forward strand.
AACATTAGGTTTATGTTGCTCACTTGTCATGGAAACTTTATGTACATTACTTCCTTAGGACTTTATAATCATTTTCTTAAATTCTTTTAATATGATTTTTCAGTGATATTAAAGAATGAGAAATTCATTCAATGTTTCTAGTACAAAAACCTGTTGAAAACATAATATATATGGCCTTAGTCTCTCACTCTCACTCTAACTCTAATTTGACCTCTCTCCGATTTAGTTTTTTTTTTTTTTTTTTGATACGAATCTCCGATTTAGTTGGTGAGACACAAATGAGTTTTAAATATTGGGCTTTTATCCGAGTAGGAATGGAACCCACACCAAATATATTAGACATCACATAGAACATGAGAGAAACTTTACAAATTGACCTTGTTTGGTGGGAGATATATTTTGCACGTGCTCCTGAAACTTCAAACATGTCCAGGCATGAGCACCTAGGGTTCAAATCACCAAGGCTTTTCTGCATCGAATAAAGAAAAAAGACTTCACATATTAGATTTAGACACGTATCTTTATTTTTGAGCTCTCTGTGTAGTTGATCATGTATGATGTATCAAATTAAGCCAGATTAGACAATTTCTTATTGTATTCACTGAGTATTATTTGTTGGTGAGTGAAAGAAGATGTGTCACCTCCTAGATTTTGGTGAAATCATATATGAGTCTTAAGCAGCATTTTGATAGATAATAACAACACAAGGAGGTTAGGTTTCTGCTGCGCTTGAATCACATGGTACGTAGTAAAAGATTCAAAGTTAGGTTTTCAAGGTACGTAATTGTATCCATTCATTAAGGCTTTGTTTGGGAGTTTAGAGGAGAATGAAAGGAAAAAGATATAGGAAGTTAGGAGGAGAAGAGAAGGAAGGGAAATGGAAGATATTTCTTTCCCTTGTTTGGGAGTTAAAAAAATAGTAAGGGAACAAGATGAAGGATTAATGAGTTATTTTTACTATTTTATCCTTTTATTTAAAAATTAATATAATTATTCTACTTTACAAATAAATTTAAATTTAAATTTTCTAAAAAGCATTTTCCCCTACAAAAGTATTTTCTCTCTCTAAAAATATTTCCCCCAAAAAAAGTATTTTCTCTCTCTAAAAAGTATTTTCCCCTCTAAAAAGTATTTCCCCCTCTATAAAGTATTTTCTTTTTCTAAAAATATTTTTCACTACAAAAGTATTTTCTCTCTCTAAAAAATTTTCTCATACAAAAGTATTTTCTCTCTCTAAAAAATATTTTCATGTGCATTCCAACAATAGGAAAAAAAAGAAACCAGAAATAACGAGAGTGTTTTATTTAAATGAGAGTAAAAAAATAATTAATCTATTTTCCCTCTTAAAACCCCTCATATTGGGAGAATTTCATTTTTTTGAAGAATGAGGGTTTTGGGGGATTTGTGGAAATCCCTAATTCTCTCCTCTCTTATTTTTAAAACTCTCAAACAAGGGAAGGAACTACCAAAACCCTTCCTTTCCTTTCCCTCCTAAATAGAACTCCCAAACAAAGTCTAATACTATACTTGTCCCTTTGTTTATTGTGATAATTGACATCCATGTTTATGTTTTGGACCATTATTCAACTTTCTTGATTTGTGATTTTGAAAATGACCAGAGAACAACTTATAACTCTATTCTGGTAAGAGAATCTGGGAAAAAAGAAAACTAGAAGCGTTAACAAAAACAAAGATTTTTATAGCAAGAGAAAACTATAAAAAAGAAATATAAAGAATTGATAACCAATGGGTTAATATCATTTTTAGTACCTCAATTTTGCCATCTATCATTTTGACTTTGATCTTTCAAGTTTCAAATTAAAGCTAGGTTCCGGTTTTTTAAAGGGCAAAATTGTTCAGGTTTTTGTTAAATTAAAGAGAGCAATATTTTAAATGGAATAAAACTTGAAGAATCAAAAAACCAAAACCAAAATAATCTTAATGGACCAAGTATTGTATTAACCCACAGACAATTAATGAGAGTTTGGTCTTACAGAAGGATTAATCCCTCACAGAAAGATAAACCAGTTCACTGAAAGGGATACCCACACACACACACATAGATATATTTTAATGTGTGATTGTGACTCAAATAGGATTGTACTGAAAAGGGGGATACGTGTGAAAAAAAAAATAAATTGATAAGCATAAAATGAATTATTCGAGCTTCACGCAAATTTGAATAGATTTTTTAATTACACCATAGGAATGAATTTTATTGCCCTTGTGAAATTAGTTAATTTCATTTCCTCTATTTTCTTGTTGGAGCAGAAACATAGGGCTTGTTTGTTTCTATTTTTAAAAATAGTCTTTTTTTTAAAAAAATAAGAAAATAAAAAAATTCGGAAAACTGTATTTAACAAATTTTTTAAAAAAACTGAAAAGTAACAAATTTTTAGAAATTTTATTTATTTTTTATTTTTTAAGGCAGCTATATGTTCACTATCAACATCAGCCACTAACGCAAATTTGAATAGATTTTTTAATTACACCATAGGAATGAATTTTATTGCCCTTGTGAAATTAGTTAATTTCATTTCCTCTATTTTCTTGTTGGAGCAGAAACATAGGGCTTGTTTGTTTCTATTTTTAAAAATAGTCTTTTTAAAAAAAATTAAAAAAATAAAAATAATTCAGAAAACTGTATTTAACAAATTTTTTTAAGGCAGCTATATGTTCACTATCAACATCAGCCACTATCACTGGCCGCAGCGGCGTCATTTCAAAAATAGATTTTTTGAAAAAACAATTGTTCAAACATATTTTTATTTTTTGTTTTAAAACGTATTCTTAAAAATAATTTTATAATTAAAAAGCTGTTAATTGAGGTGGTAAGTGATCCCATCTCTAAAGGAGGAGAACATAATTCCAAATCCTCGAAGTGCACTTGCAGAGAAAGGCAAAAAAAAAAAATCTTTTGCGCTCTAAATCTGAAAAAGGAAAATTCTTAACCATATAAAAAAACAATTTTATAAATTGTTTTGGATATAAGAAAAAAAACAGAAAAAAATAGTCCCATTGTTTTTTGTTCACTTTTCTTTTCCTTCTAAATAAAGCTAAAACTAAAATTTATAAATATTTATTTAATTATTATTCTACTTGTTCATGATGGGTCTGTTACTTGTAAATCATGTTTTTTCTTTGATTTTGAAAGGGTTATTTTTATCTTTTTACTTCACAAATTAACTTCACTGTAGGCCTACCAGACTACAACGAAATCTCATATTTATTTGGTCTCTAGTGGAAATTAATTTGCTATAGTGGTTCTTATCTGAAAATTTCCCCCAAAAATCTCACTTTTGTACGTAATTAAATGGGAATGTTGTGAGAAAAACGGAAGTGTATAGAATATACAAAAAACAACATACAAAAGTGTGCAACACATGTATGTGTGTGAAGGTCAATGCATTTTATTAATTGATTAGAACATCTTACTCCCTCACACACACACACACACATCACTTTCGGATTGTTTGATATAGAAGGTCCAAACAAACCGTAGAATCAGAATGATGCATGCATGCATGAATAGTTTGCTCAAATAAGGGAATTAAAAGAGATCAAAGCCGGCCAGCCAAATGCAATACTCCTATTAAAGATAGAGACATAATTAACAAATCGTGAGGGCCAAGAAGACACTTAATTAATACTAAGTATTACTTTCTTTATTTATTTCCTTATTATAAGGTATCAATTAATAAAAAAGAAATTTTGTCGCATTTATTCCATCCCAAAATTGAAATTTGAGAAAGAAAATAATTTTTTCATCGCAAAATTTGCTTTGCAACGACCTTTTATGCGATGGCATTTGCGTTTTTGTGACGGAATTTTCCTTCCGTTGCAAATCATGACTTTTTTTATAGTTTATATGAGAAAATTAAATAACAAGAATAATTTGAGAAAAAATTATCAATTTAAGAGATAAAGTAGATTTTAATGTTTATATATATAGTCAAGACTAAAATAAACCCCTATGTATCTATACTTAATAAGAAATTAAGGGAAGGTGAAGACTACTTTTGAAAGAGTGATTGATGTTTGAGTGAATGTGAAGCTAAGAAAAGAAAAATAAAGCAACTCATAATTGATGGAATAGAAAGTTTATCCTCATTATAAATCATCACTGCTTCTTCGGAGGATTTTACTTATCATTCTAAGAACCCACGCGTAATCTTTACTTCCCCCCTCTTTTTCCCTCCACTCATAATCCAAAACTCCACCTTTTATTAGTATTGTTATTATTATCCGAAATAATAATACAAAAAGTTTCTAGATATTTAATTTGTTGCATGATTAATCAGAATATATTAATTCATGACACTGCGTGTCTGCGTACAATATTATTGGATGGCCTCTTATGAAGAAAGACAAGAATTGATAATGAATAACTATAATAATTAAGGTTGCTATGAATATATATCATTGTATTTGAAAAACATGTATGATTGGTGAATTTGGCCAAATCAATCCATTTCGATCATCTACAAAACCCTAATCTTATCTTAATTCTTTCCTTTTTTCATGGCCATCTAAAGGCGAATTATAATCAATGCATGACTGCCTATGTGGAAAGAAAGTTCCACAACTTTATTATGTGCTCGAAACAATTATTCAACGACACACACATATATGGTTTTGAATGTTCGTAAATAATTGTTTTAACTTCCAATTTTTTTTCCCTAATGAACACAAACAAAAATTACCAATAGATGGGAAGTCACTTTTTAGGGTTCCATATTAGAGCATACATATATGTACTATGATTCCCTATATATATAGGTAGGTCTATCTTCCCATCATCCTTTGCCCTGCACGTGTCAATTCCTCCTCTAACGTCTAAATGTACTATGCTTGAGAGAGAGAGAGAGAGAGAGAGAGAGAGATGCTTTCATTCAGGTTGGATATCTAAGCTGAGTTGTTTAAGCATTTTGAAACAGTGATTTGCCTTTGGCAGCCGATGTTGAGTTATGCTTATACTGCAACGGTTATGAGGATTCTATTCGTTGCTGAGAATATATATATAGACACACATAAGTCCCCGTTGACTTCCCAATATTAACCTCAAAAGCACCAAAGAATTCATGTTAATATAGTCAGTTGGTTACAAACTGCTAACAACGATGAAAATAGTACTCTATTAAGAAACGCAAGCCATGCACACTTAATCAAGGTTATCAACTTCGGAACTTTAAATAAGATTATGACAATAATGTAAATTTGGATTGTGAAGTTGTAAGAGTTTATTTTTATTAATAAGTATATGTTGAAAGTATATAATAAAATAATAAAAATGACAATAATTAAATTTAAATATATTTTAAATATGAATGATTGAAATTAAGTACATCAACCTTTATAATTTATCTTATCTAAAAAAGATATTTCTATAAAGTTCATGTATGAAGCCATCGAATATGATAAAAACGAACAAACTAACATGAGTTTAAAAGCGAGTTGACATAATTTTATAAAATGAAAACGTAAAAATGATAAATTCATAGGTTTAACCGAATTTATAGTTAGCATACGTTTAAGGATAAACAACCATGATTTTGTAAGTTAGAAACATAAAATCGATAAACTCAAGAAGTGAACTAAAAAATTTGACGACATTGAACTTAATCCCTTGACAACTAAGACTAATTAATTATATGCAAAATTGCATATATACTCCTTTAACTTTATACAAAGTTGTATGACAATATTGATTTGCATGGTTGTAGAATATTTCACTCATCATTACTTAACTCTAAAAACATAAAAATGAATAATTCACTAGATGTTTTTATATAGTTCCGTTATATTAATTTGTTCAAGGAAGTTGAAAAAAAATTAAGTAAAATATTATATTTAATTTATTGTATTGGTATTCGATTCAGATTTGTCAATCAATCATGCACATGCAGCCCTCCATAGTCAATAAAAACAAAGTATATATATATATATATATATATATATATATATATATATATATATATATATATATATATATATATATTAATAATAATAATAGTAAGAAATAAGAATTATATAGCCTAGAAATTAGAGAGTGAAAGGGACAATTATGAGGCTGTAAGTAAAACAAATGTCTAAGAATGAGTCTTGAAATTGACCCCGCGTCAAAATTAACTATTGTTTCTTCCATAATTATGACTTTACTAATTTATCTGGTATAATAATATCACTTTGGTCTTATTTCTAATTTGAAATTAACTAACTCTCATATATTAAGAAGAGTTAGTTAACTAATTAATTATGAGTTAAATTTTTAATTTTATCCTTTATCTATGATTGATTCTAAAAGTCTTCTTCTTGTTTATTGCAATTAATAAGGACAAAAAAAAAAGTAAAAAATACATTTATTACTCTGAGACTTGATCTATAATGAGGACAAATTTTTTTAGTCAAAATGAATTTATTAAATAGGACCATAGTGGTTGGTCCTATGTCATACATGTGTGTGTAGTGTGTTCTTTATTTATTTTTAAATAAGTATAGGTATTCTTCCTTTGGAATTCTACTTGATACACCATCAGGCATTGAATGCAGGCATTTCTCTTGCTTAAAGTTTAAATCTTGGTTTGTTATGTGCCTATTTATTTTAGTTTTTAAGAAATGTTTTTACAACATTCGAAATAAATATGTAAGATAAGTTTTGTATTAACTTGCGAAGAAAAGACTAACACATTTCCCATGGGTAGTGTATTCTAATGTGTATGGTTTTCTTTTCTTAAGGGAGGTTTGTGATTATTCTTCTTTTAATTTGTTATGATTGTATTTCTTATACATGATCATTGTTAACATAATTGATCCTTGTGTTGATTTAATTGAATTAAAATATAATGCATTCATTAGTCTCACGGCTCATGGATTATTTGTTTTCTGATACTCATGATATATTAGAATGTCTAAGCATACGTGGAAATTGATGAGTTGACATGAAAAGTCATACATTAGATATAATTAGGCTTAATAAGTAATATTTCATAAAATAGAAAGATCCATAAACTCAAATATTTAGTTTTGGAGTTAAGATGTGGTATCCTCAACACGTGTTGTATTGAGTATTCAGTCCTTAGCCGATAGTGAAGATAATCAAAATCATGCGAATGTAAAAATACAATAATAAAACTATGATAGCCTAAACAAACAAAAAATATTACATGTTATTATCACCTAGATGATGAGGACAAGACAAAATATACATGTAATTATCGTAAATAATTTTTTTTATCATCATCATTGCTTGATTAGAAAATTATATATTTACCATCCTACTATTCCTATACTAACCATTATGTTATACGTATCTCACTAAGAATTAATCTTTATTTTAATCCTACGAAATATCATGTGTCTCGGCTTTTAAGTTAGGATGAAGGGCATCAATATTAATTTATGTATAGCGTCAATAAAATGATCACCTTGTGCTAAAATTTGTCTTCTGTTAATAAATAAATGTGGAAAAATATTTTAAATGATGCATATAAATAAATTCCTTACTGTATATTAATTTAAAATTTTAAGGTATTAATTTTATGAGGATATATCTTTTTCATTTGGACCCTATTTTATTTATGTGGGACTTGTATGCTTTTTCCCATATTAATCCACATTGATCCTTTCCCAAAAAAGAAAAAATATGTGTACTAAAATTATGGTTCAATAAACTAAACTATAATTTTCTTGAAATTTGGGAGATTGTGTGTGAATGCGTATTCCAGCTGCCGGCATTATATATATATATATATATATATATATATATATATATATATATATATATATATATATATATTATAAAGAGAGTGTACAAGAATTAAATTAAAGAAATGTGCACGAAATTTCACACACACGCACACTAAGAATTTGCTATAGGGTAATGAGGGCATGGACTTGCTTTTACCAGGTCAACGATGGAAAACATAAAAAACAAAACATAGGTATCTTGCAATAATGTCCTTTCGTTGTGTTTAGAGACCCATCCATATCTGATATCTGTGGGACGCAACAAGAGTGATCATTAACTCGGATTTTTTTTTAAAAAAAATTATATTAATTACATTTTTTATAATATGTGTTAAAAAGGATAGGGATGAGGATCATACTCATTACTCAACTATATGCTTAAAAAACCTTAAAACCATTAACAGAGATATGAAGCTTGTTCATCAGGGGTTTAATTTATTAAACACATTCAATTGATAATTATATTTAGGCTTTGGAAAATAAACATATATGTTTGTTTCCCAGTAGCATATAGTACCATAATATTGTTTCTGGTGCTTCTAGTAGTGAAAATTTGTGAGAAATGTTCTATGGCTAAATTAGAATAGGTTATTCCAAAATTTGTGATGGAAATTAAATATATTCTATCGGTGATTAGTGATAAAAATTCCGTTCGTAATCTGCCATTAAAGCAAATAGCCACAGAAAAATTAGTCATGCACGGTAATAAGTTATTTTTTATAGTATAAATGAAAGTAGATCTTTTGTTTTTTTTAACTTAATGTACAAAAATAAATAATAATTTAGTAAAAAAAATACCGATTTGAACTTTGAACAGAAGTTCACCAAAGCAAGAAAAAACAAAATCAATATTGAATTGAATGTTTAAAAGAAAGAATGGATATAAAAATGTATCACAATATAAATTGTAATATTGCATTATGATTTATTAATTATGAAATCATTTTATTTAGATTATTTCAAAAATTCAAGTCTATATACTATGTTGAAGCTTAAAAAATCATATACTTAATGGAAGAACTTTGTAGTATTTGTAGTCTAACTTGATTTGACCCAAGTAAATTGAAGATAATTGTAACTTCCCTGCAATAAATGGTAGTTTGTAAGAAAACAAGTATAAAAATTATATTTGAGAAAACATAAAATATAAATTTTATATACATTTACAAAGTTTCATGCTAACCATTATTAAATAATTTGATGGAAAAAATAAAAAAAATATTTATATTTAAGTTTTCTTTATGAACGGGACAAATTAACAAAACCCACACACACACACATAATTGACACGTCTCATGTCCACAAACAACTGGGCCAACAAAAAACAAAGTTATTTTTTTTTTTATAAGAAAAACAAAGTTATTATGAGTAGCTAATTAAAGACATGCCATATGCCATCTCCTTCAAAATGAAGCATATTGGATTATTATGAAAGACAACTATGATTATGAATTAACGTTATTATTATTAATTAGTAGTAGTATTATTAAAATAGGTGGCTACCCTACATATTTATACATTTAGATTATCATGCATGATTGCCCTGTCCTACCTACTAATTGCTAATCTTGCATACTGATTTTTGTGTGTTTGGGACACATACCATGATCTTTTCCAATATTTGCACTTAGATTACACTCATGTGTATATATTATTGTATTCCCTATTTATTTTTGTATCATTGTACATTTAAAAAGCAAATGTATATTATTATTGTTACTCAAGTAGCTAAATTCGTATACATGTATTATCATGTGAACATGTGCGGGTGATCATTGAAATCTGAGATTTTTTTTACCTCTAAAGTTCATTTCTTTTCCTTTGGGGATGATTATATTGATGATTTATAGTGTGTGTCAGAATAATTAGTATTATCAAGTTTTTTACTAAAATAAAAATAGTATTGTCAAGTTGAATTAAGAATTTCTTATTTCCCTTTTTAAAATGGTTTTAAATTCTGAAAAATAAAAATAAAATATTGGGGAAAATTCTATCATTAACAATTTTATTTGTTAGAGGGTTCTCATTTAGATTACTGCTACTCTATGCATACAAAATTGATAGAATATTGATACTTTATTGTGTGTAAAAATTTATCAGCTCCTTCTCATTAACGAAATTTTCAATGGGGGACTCCTCCAATTTTCCAGGGTAGAAAACATGTTTAAAAATTGTGTTTTCATTATGTGTTATAAAAAGATAAGAACATCCTAAATGTTTTGTTAATTTTTGTTCTACAGAATTAGAGAAGAAGTAAAAAACGTTGTGTTTTTATTGAAGACAATCATGCCAATAAAGCAAACTAGTTTTTTTTTACCCTCCACCTCATTATTTTAGATATGTTTTTTTTAAAAAAAAATAATGGTTCAAATATATTTTTAAAATTTTTGGTTTTCAAAGCTTGTTGTAAAAAATTTATTCTATAAAATTGTTCTTAAAACATGAAAACAGGTAATAGAATCAAACAAGATCTTAATTATTCTAATCCATGAGTGATTCAAACTAATTAGTGGAGGTCTATGTTTTAAATAGCGGGTAGCGGCCGACCCCAAAAACGATATAGCATTATAGCCGCTACTGTGAAATTCATATAAATATTTGTAATAAATTATACCACATATATAAATGCAATATAAGATAAGAAATCCAAAATATTACACATTCAAAATAAGGATTCAAGGAACATAAAGGAAGCTACCTACTAGCTCATTAAAAGTAACTAAATTAATAACATATTAGAAACATAAACAATCCAAGTAGAGTCAAATACAAATTTTTAATGACTCTTTCAAAGTCGAGCAGGAAAATAACTAATCAGAATCATCATCAAACATTTCTTCAAGGTTGCAATCCTAGTAGAGGGATGCAAACAAGGACGCGAGTTGCGAACAATTGGGTTTCAGAAATAGAGAAGAGGAGGGAAAGAATCGACTTCGACAGAGGAGGGAAAGAATCAGGTTCGGCATAAAGAAATAGAGAAGAGGAGGGAAAGAATGGGAAAGAATCGGGAAAATGGGGAAAGAATCAGGTTGTTTCAGTTTCCTCTTTTTTTCTTCCAAACAAAACCTCAGGTAAAATGGCATATTTACCCTTCATTAAATTGGCTTTTTTCCAATTTTAGCCTTGATTACAATCCTATTTCCAAAGCCATGCCATTCCCTGCCCACGCACCTTTTTTCTCCAGCGATTCCCAGTTGTGGTGTGATAGCGCTGCATAAGCCACCGCCCGTAACTATTGCCACCGTCCACTACCAACCGCTACCGGAAACTGTAACGTTGCGAAGCGGAAGTTGCGTTCGGGTCCCGCAACCCGCATCAGAAGTGGTATCGCGCGCTATAGCGCTGCGATTTCAATCCTAGGTGGAGGTAAGGTCACTTTATCTTTGCTAATACATACTAAGTAATAAGCACACAATTTTTAGCCTTTAAACTAAACACAAATTAAAATTTTGCATGAATAAAGATAAACTCGTTATGATAATTTCTTTAAAAAGAAAAATGAATGTAATCAAAATTCACACATTTGTGAAAAGCAAAAATAGAAATTATATTGTTAAGAAAGATTTAATAATTGTTTATTGAGAAAATTTCAGTTAACTCCCTTGATAGCAAACTAATTTCAGTCAACCCCAAAAATTTTTAAAATTTTACTATAGCCATGGTCAAAGTGAATTTAATTTTTGTAGTTAAGAGTATAATGATGCCCTTACTTTATTTATCTTGTAAATTATCTTATTTGTCTTATAAATACTCATATTTATTTTGTAAATTTTTATATTTATCTTGTAAATAACCAAAATATTTTTAATTCTCTAGGTTTTTTTTGCATCCCTTTATTTGTCTTATAAATAACTTTATCTGTTTTGTAAATGCCCATATTTATCTTGTAAATGGCCAATTTGTTTTCATTCCTTATGTTTTTTCGAATCCCTTTATTTATCTTGTAAATGCTCTTCTAAAAAAAATAAAAGAAGGGTATTATTATCTTTTACCCATAAAAATTAATTTCATTTTGACTATAAGGCGCAATAAAGTTTCAGAAAGTTTTAGGGCTGACTGAAATTTTCCCTCATCTATATAAACATAGAAAGTATTAGTATTTTTTAGAATTTCAGACGCATAATTTGCCAGTACTCAAATTTAAGTATTTTGAGCCAATAAAATTTTTTAAATTGGGGAGTTTTATTTACCGGTTTTTCCTTTGAGAAATCTCAAAATCACTCGCTTTTTTATTATCATCATAATTTACATATCTATCATGATCAAAGAATTAGGACTCAACCTCAAGGAATGAGTTTAATTGAACTACAAGTGACTAATATTACCCTCCAGAATTAACTCAAATTAGTATAACCATATATATATTGACAAGTATATACTTTCATTCAAAACTAATATAAAATTTAACAAATTTATAAACATTCCCCATCATTTTCTACTGGAAAAAAGTGTCTCCACTAACTTATCTGTGTACTTAATGTCTCAACCATTTGATCATGTTTTAATGAATGAGATTTAAGGACAGGGGCGGACAGTGGTTATGGCCAGCTGGGGCCAGGGTCCTAGCTGGCCTTCTAAAATTTTCTAAAATTTGTTAAAGTATATGTATTAATTATATAATATTTTATTTTGGCCACTAATTTGGCCCCAGCTAATCTCTTATAAGGATCCCAACTTACCTTCTAAAATATTTTAAAATATGTGTATGTATTATATATTATTTTATTATGACTAATAATTTAGCCTAATTAATCTCTTATCTTCCCTATAATTTCTCTATCTCCCTCTTTTCTTTTCTTTTTTTTCTTTTCTTTTTCTTTTTTCAGTATACCCTGTCTTCCTCCACACGCATTCCATTCTTCCCCACGTCACCTACTCCTCTCACTGGCTCACCACTCTCTCCACGCCACGACTCAAACTCAATCATCCAAACTCCAGACCCAGTCCACCATCAGTCTCGCTCTTCCTCTGAGTCGCAAGCCTCCGACGACATCTGATGTCCACACGGTCGAACTGCACTCTGCTCTGAGTGCTCTGCTCTCCATCCTTAGTCTCCAACGTTCGTGACTCCGTGGTGATTTTCGAGTCTCCGACGAGCGTGGCAATGTCCAACTAGAGTCTAGCCGACCTCCGAGCTAAAAACTTTTGGCCCAGGCTAAAAAAATTTCCTCGCTCCGCCACTTTTAAGGATATGTAAGAAATATTATTAATATATTACATATAATAAAAATCTACTATTACAATACCTGTTTGGTTAGATTGCATGGAAGATACTTGTATGTAATCATAATGTAATAGATTAATCACCACGTTTGGTTGGGTTTACTAATGTAAAGAGGATTACATTTTATGATCTTGATTTCATTTGATTAATCAGGATTATCCAGCTAGAACTGATAAATGAGGTTGTAGACATGTTGTAATCAATCGAAAAAGACATTTGCCATTATAATTTTCAAATTGGCCAAAGTGCCATTTATGTTAAATGTTAAATAATTACCACCATAAAATACTGAAAAAATAATTAATAATATAAAAATTAAAAAAAACCTATTAAATTTTTTTAAAAAAATATTCCATCCTTAAAAATATTAAAATATCCCATTAGATAATATTCCTACAATTAAATATTAAAAAATTACCATGAACCAAATATACAAATTGTATAATGTTTCCACCATTAAATATTAAAAAAAAAAATACTATGAATCTAACATATACACTTCACCAAATTGAAAAAATCATCATGAACCCAACATGTACAAGTGTAGTCAGGGGTATTTTGTCTCTAACTATATTGTTCTCATATACTATTATTATGTTCGATGTAACCTAACCAAGCATTTTTATGCACATGTATCATCTTTTCTTAATGAAGAACTAAACAAATTTATGTAATCATCATTATACTCTTTTTTGTCCTTATTATAAGGCACCAACTACTAGAAGTTTTTAGTCCTTTTTATAAGACACCAAGTACCTTTAACCAATTCATTTATTACTATTTTTTAATTATACCCTTATTTTTAACTAGTTTTTTAAATTCACATCAAAGTAGAGATATAGTTGGAAATATTTATTAAATCTAGACCAATTTAATGATTTAACTTTCATTTCTTGATCCACGAGAAATAGTAGTTGGTGCCTTATAATAAGGATCAGAAGGAGTATTACATTACCTTTGATTCCATGAACAAAAAAACATTAAATCTCACCCATTAAAACCTAATGCAATAAATATGACATTGATGATGAGAAGAGTCAATGAATACACCCTCTCCCCTTTTGAGGATAGGGGTTTTGATGAATTTACAAAACTCCCAGCCTCCCGTAATAATAATTTTCTTTATTGTACATAAAAGTTTAAATCAAGAAATTATTATTATTTTTTTAATAAATAAATTTTAGGAAAGGGGTTGGGTTCACCCACGATCCAAGGCAGAGCGAAATCTCTCTTCCTCTTAGGTGATATTAATGTTGGGAACGGCGAGCCGTCTATTACCCTCAGACGTTTACCTAAACACCTAAGAGTTAAGATGTCTCTCCCAATACCTTAATTAACTCCAGGATCGAACCATCTTCTTTTGATGAGAATATCCGATCCCTTTGCCAATTAAGCCCATGACAAAGGGTAAGAAATTAATTAAATCAATGGTATTAATGAAAAACATATGTGGGCCCATAATAAATTAAATAGCGGAGAAGGCCGCAAATAATGGGCCTATAAAAATGTTAGCTTCCCCTGCCTCGCTTCAGTCATCTCTGTTCTGTTTCCAACAGAGTCTTCACTTTAACGTTTCGTCTTTTCCTTCTCTCCGAAACGTTACTTCTTCCTCATCCCCACAGATTCATTCAACCATGGCCAGACCCCAACAACGCTATCGTGGTGTGCGCCAGAGGCACTGGGGCTCATGGGTCTCCGAAATCCGCCACCCGCTTCTGTAATTTCCCTCTTTCTCCTAAAAAGTTCTTTACTTTCTCTCTCATTACTCTGTAACTTATGAAACGTTTCTTTTGGGATACAGGAAGACGAGAATATGGCTTGGGACGTTCGAAACGGCGGAGGATGCGGCTAGAGCTTACGATGAGGCAGCGAGGCTGATGTGTGGAACAAAGGCAAGAACCAATTTTCCGTTTAATCCCAATGAGCCACAATCATCTTCTTCAAAGTATCTCTCTGCAACTTTGACAGCGAAGCTTCACAAGTGTCACATGGCGTCGCTCTCACTTCAAATGGCTAATAAGCAGAAACAGCCACAACAACTACAAAAACAACAACCTCAGAGGATTACCTATAGTGACGATGACAACAACAACCCATTTGCCTCCGGCAATGCGGGTGCCGGAACGAGTTCCAATGGAGGAATCTGGTGGCCGGAGATGAGACCTGAGGAATCTCAATGGGTGGTAGAAAGCCCGGGTGAAGAAGTTGGGCCTGTACTTGAAGAAGATCACATTGAGCAAATGATTCAGGAATTGCTTCATTATGGCTCTGTTGAGCTCTGTTCTCTTGGCTCTGCCTAGCCTCCAAAATTATGCCTTTTTCCCTTTTTCAAGGCACTAAATTTAGGTATGATCATTTGAGGGGTTGCTGCCATTTCTCCAAAAAAAAAAAAAAAAATTGTTTAAAAATTACTCATTGCAAAATTTACAGCCCAAGAGTACCTAAGGACTCATGCACTTGAGAGTGGGAAAACTCATCATCGGTTGGTTGGCGTAACTCTTTTTTAGCTGCGGGCAGTATATCTTCTGATATATACAAATATCTTTTATTTTACTCACAAGAGAAGAAAAATTGCACACGGCTAAAAACGAATTACATCAGCTAAGCTAAAGATGCACATGTCTCCTTAAACAAATTTAATATATTATGGGACATAAATTTTGCACTGGATAATTTGTTAGCAATTTTCCAAAAAAAAAAAAGTATAAACAAAATTATTTATAAATCTAATAATATGATCTTGCATTGGAGAAACTGATTACAACCACTTCAAACTATACCTAAATTTTGTTAGTAGTCTCAAAGCTCATTAGCCATGGAACTTTTCTTCACCATATATATATATATATATATGTAATAAGAGATGAGTCTCTATATTTTTTAACTGCTTAAGTCACTTCATAAATCTAGTATTTAGTAGAGATGCATGAGAAAACCAGAATGTAGTAGTCAATCATTTAGAAGTCATGCATTATTATGAAGATGATGATGAGTTGTAATATTAAGTATAGGCATATATATATAATAATTAAAGATTATATATTTTGTTCAGCTTCCGTTCTTGTTTGTTTTCGTACTGATAAAATGTGTCTTGTCAATTACTTGATCAAGAGAGTACAGAGAGAAGAGGAAACTGGACGCTTGAGCCTGACAAAAACTTTGACCATTTGGCTCGTGGCCTACTGCTAAAGGTTGAAGAAGAATGAATTATTGAGGGAACATTTTTGGCAGTACGTAGGATGTAGTGTACTGAGAGAAGGGATACATTGATACATGAAAAGATAAAGAAATTAAAGATCAAAAACAGTGTTTATACTATGAGACAAGAAAGGAAGGTGCCCATATAAATATGACAAAAGGGGGAACAATATTTTGGAGCCGATGATCGATCATGATTATAAATCAAGCGTTGCTTCTTCAGCAAATAAACATTCTTATTGTTTTCTCACTACTTTTTTTCCAATTTTCCTTGTTGATAACAGACCAGTCGACCTTTTCTTTTTATTAAGTTATCTTTAGAATTATTCTTTTATATATATATATATATATATATATATATATATATATATATATATATATATCTGGAGACTTTTTTGGAGAGGTTAAGAAAACTAAATAAATTATTTAATTATAGTATATGTTGTGTATTATTAGATTATACATCATTTTATAAGTTAAACAAATTAATTTAAAAAATAATAATAATTTTATTTAGTTTTCTCAATCTCTCAAAAAAGAAAACAACTTTGTTTTATATTTAAGGTGAGAATATATATTTCCTCAGTCTCTCTCTCTATTTTTTTACGGGGATCGGAACTTTTGACCCACATTAGTCTTTTTTGCTCACTAACCACAAGACAAATCCCATTCACAATCCACGTACCATTGACCTTTTTGTGTGGAGATTTCATCATGTGTTGCATAGTATTTCCCTTATCACTGTCATTCTCCTCTTTTACACAACGAAGACACAAAAGTAACTAAATTCCTACTTTTGAAAAAACCATGTATCAGAGAGAGAACAAGTTCGTTTCAGTGATATTGAAGTAATTGACTGAACTTGGATACAGTTCACATGGTAGAGAATGAAAATGCTTTGTCTATTATATGTCTTAGATCTCTTTTTCATCCTTCTGTGATCAGTTATTTTCAAAACTAAGAAGAATAAAGAATGGGGGAAAATGGTTGTGGGTTGTGGGCTTTTGGAAAATATAACAGTTTAAGAGGTAACAAATAAGTGACAACTTTAATGATGTGCATGGAGGTTGTCGTGCATGCTTAGAAATTAGAGTCAACACTTATTGTTTGTTTCCAACACAGTGGACCCCATCTGTCTAGCTCCTTGGATTACAAAACCATTCCTAAGTCTTATATTATCATTTGCTCACAATAAACGCGTACGCACATACACACAAACACAAAGGACAGTCACTCTCACAAATTAACCAAGTTTTGTTGATACTTAGTGCTTGCTAGCTAGGGGCACTTTAGATAAGTGCTTTTGTACTTTATACTGGGTTTCCAGTAAGGCTATGAAAAAAAAAAAGGCACATATATTGTCAAATGTAGATCAAACCTGCTAGTTCATAAAGTTACTGGGAGTGGTCTGTAATTTGGTATATGTGAGAATGAATAAGAATTTCTTTTCGAGTGGTGATAACAATGAGTGTTATCATTGTACTTTCTTTTTTGTTTTTGGCCTCAATGATTTTGTGTTACTCTATTGGTTTGAACGTTTTTTTTTCTTTCTGAGCAGAAAAGGGTGGGCGGGACAATATTTTGCACTATTATAGGCTCATGCTTAATGATTGTTTAGCTATGTATGAGAATTGATTTTGTCCCCCACAACCAATAAAAGAACAAATTTGATAAGCCTAATGACATGACCATGAGCAGCAATTATTCAGAGTAGTTGAATACTCTCTTTGATGGCATGTTTTTGCATAAACCATCCCCCATCAATTTGCATGAAAAAATAACCTCTAGTTTAGTTTAATTTGTTTTTAAATCTTAAAAATCACTATGTGGTGCATTACCAAAAGATTGTTACTAAAGAAGAACACGTCCCAAAAGCTTAATCTATCAGGTAGAAGAGCACCTTAAAATTATAAACATCACTTCTCTTGTAAGGTTTTTGATCCAGGACTCATAACAATATATACACTCTTCAATGAAAAGCACCAATGTTGTTAGAAACACAAGTCCAAAAGAAAAATTCATCCCGAAAGATTAATTCATATTTCGTGAGAAAACACCTTAAACGTATATAAGCTTCACTTCCCTTATGAAGCTCTTTGGTGTAAGACTCATAATCATAATAAAGATAAAATACAACAGAGACATTTTGAACACAATAAATTATCTTATTTTGAAGAGAAGAATGGTGCGAAATAGCAAAGCAACCACATGTCTTAAAGTCAATCTACTGAGCTAATAAGATGTTACAAGAGAGGAACCAATTCAAACAAGTTAAGGAGTACACTTTGGGAAAATGACAATAATCTGGGTTAGCGCAGGGTTAATTTAAGTAAAGATATATTCAAAAGAACTAATTAATTATAGTATCCACATGGGATTGACCCAATATATCTAAATATTGAGATTCGAGAGAGGCTTGTCATTTTTTAAATGCGCAAACATATGCATGCATATATTGGACTGGATCAAACGAGACAATACAAGTTCATGTTTGTTGATAAAGACAAATTTTCTTTGTCTCTACTCGAGTGCTGAAATTAACGTGTTCCATGAGACAAGCAGAATCAGATACACATGGGAAACCACGTTATCCAAACAGAAAAAAACCTCAACTTCACATGGCTTCAGATGTTGTATAGATCGATATTCTTGGTCTCTTTCATATATACGTATGTTCATGTTGCTTTGTCCTGAGATATAACGGACAAGAATTACAATATACAGTGTACCCTGCCTTCTAAAAAGAATAAACGTCCCAAGCTTGTTTAGTTTGCTTCAATTCTTACTATTGGAAAAATTGGTGTATCAAAGGAATCCATGTGTGTTTGTGTATCCAAATACATTGAATCTCAAAAAGTGTTGCTTTCGTGTAGTTTCTGACTTCAAACATATGGGAGCCACATACAGTCAATGCTCTACGCTCATTATTGAAGGTGATCTATATCATTCTTACTTCTATTCCTAAATATGGATGAATTTCATGATGATAATGCAAGCACAGGTTTCTTAATTAACGTCTTAATGAATTTGATAGATAAGGATGATCATGATGAATTTACAGTTTGTAAACAGAATAAGGACATTAGATCAAAGCTCTTGATGATATGTTTTTGACGTAGGTTTACATTCAAAATTCGAACAATTGAGAGATTATTAGTGAGATAAATCTAACTAATTTTTTTAATATTATATATAAACTAGTTATCCAACTCATATATTTAGAACCAAAGAAAGTACCAACAAGTATAGTTCTAATGGAATATGATTTTGATCATCAAGCACAAACTTTTGAGTTCAAATCTATGTGAATACAAAAAGATGTTTGGGAGGGGTAACATCAATTAGACCTGATAATACTTAAATATAACCCGATCAAATAGTTTTATCAAATAAAAAAGAATTAAAGAGAGTGCCCCCCCGCCCCCCCCCCCCCCCCCCCCAAAAAAAAAAAAATCACCATCAAGAATGTATACATTTCTCTCCCGGGTTGTTTTTTGGCTTATATAAGAATCCCACAATTCTAAGTTCCAACAATATATATAATTAATTAACCCTGATTCTTTCTCTATAGTTTTGGTCTTGAAATTTGTAGAAAGGAAACATGTTTCTATCCTAATATACGAATGCTTCATGTGTGGGAGATTTGTCAGAGAGGTCGATCATACTGAAATTTCTTTTTTTTATTTATACCAGAATGTTGAAAGCAAATATAGTTACACGATTTTAGGGAGATAAAAAACTTAATTAGATAATAATATAGAAATTAACAACCTTTGAACGTACGATAGAGTCCAAAAAAACAAAACTTTTCTCCCCAATGACCCAGTTTAAATAAATAATTCAGTAGTTTAAAATACGATAAGATATGATCAAACTAAATACTTTTTAAAAAAATGGACGAATGTATATATTCATTAAATTGTGAAAATAGAGACATAACCAATTCAAAATCACATGGGTGACCATACAGAATAGAAGGAACCTCAAATTCACGTGGTCTCATCCAAAGAAAGTATTCATTATTCAATGAAGCTTAATTTTCTTTGAGGCCTGAATATGCCAATCTTCTCAATTCCACATATAGATTGGTTAGTTGGCCAACAAATCCAAATAAATAAATAAATCGGCTTGGTTGATAAACATTGGAGCTACATGTCTCCCCAACAGTTTCTTCATAGTCATTTTGTTTTTTTATGTATTAATTAAATGTAAATATATTTGCATGTGAAAATTTGATATGATATACCTAAGTACAATGAACCTCAAAGGCATCTTTGACTTTATGGGACCCATGGTTTATCAATACCCTAAGCTAATAATTCGTACATGGCAGCATCACACTTCAATACATTGGCAATGTTACGCAAAGTTCATAATGCACAGAAAATATTGTGTGTCTATTTATTTATGTGTGTGTGTGTGTGAGTAAATCGATAAGGGCATAACTAGTTTTGTAAATGCTCTAAATCATAAGATCAACTCTGACATTAAAAAGGCCTTAGTTAGAACTTAATTCACCTAATTCTGTCCTCATTGTTTTTAAAAAATAGTAATTGTTTTCAAAACTACAAATAATTGAGATTGAATATATCAAAGTCATACAATACATACCAAGAAGTTATAGGTTGAGATGATAAACAACCTCACTCTCATAAAAAGAAGAACATAAGCTTGAATCTCATGAGGTGCAAGTTTTAGGAGAAATAAAAATCATTTACATTCCAAATCTCAAAATGAAAAAACAAAGGTCTTACAGTATTTGTATAATTAAGGGATGACAACTAATTCATGGATCACGCTCGGAAGACGAGACAGATTTTCCATAGGGTTGGTCCATATCAGGGACAATCTTTGAACCTTACCTATTTAACTTGGTTTTAAGAGGCCCCCCCCCCCCCCCCCCCCCCCCCAAAAAAAAAAAAAACTGTGAAATATTTGATGCCTTTTTGGATCAAATATATTACCAACTATTCGAGTAAAAGATTACTTTAGTTTTGAGGTTTGTAACTTTCCCTCCTAATATAGGTATATTCTCTATGACTTGAACTCGAGATTCGAAAGAATTTAGTAGGGCTTTATATAGGGGAGATAATTATCTCATAATCCAATTTGGATCATTAATTGGAAAGAGAAGAAAAAAAATCCAAGGAGTGTAACTTGATGATGTGATCTTTCAGATTGATTGGACGGACATAATTTAGAAATCATGAAGGATGATAACAAAATGGATAATGAGAGAAACCTAACCCTTTATATAGTCTAACCAACTCTGTGTTGGTTGGTTTAATGAAAGAGTTTTAATTGAGCTTATACAAGAAAAAACCCTTAAGGGCATATTATTTTTTATCGCATTAAGTGTATATTTTTTGCTGATGATATACAGTTTAACATGGAAGAATCAAGAGAAAATTAGCTCTAGACTTAAGTTACGAAGAAGGACCTTGGAATCCAAGAATTTCTGCCTAAATTGGAGTAAGACAAAGTACATGCACATCAATTTTTTGAAAATAACAAGTTAGAAATGATTAGGAGGTTAAATTGGAAGATCAAATCATTTCACAATTGATAAAGTTCAAAAACTAAGGCTCAGTTATACACAAGGAAGGGCGGAGGGAGGGGCTAGGGGTGGCCCCTGCCCCCCCTAATTTTTTTTTTTTAAAAAAATATGTATATAAGGAATATAATAATAATATATACTAATAATAATAATATATACACACATATAGTTACTTATTCTTTCTTTCGAGTTGAGTCAGGGTTCCTTTGTTTGCTTTCATCTGTACTACTAATAATAATAAATAGGTGGGACCCACAACATTTAATACATAACTTATTTTCACTTTCCCAAAATCTCTTTTCTCTTTATTATACATAATTTTATCTTTTTAATGATACTACTTTTATATTGATTAGAGAATATTTTAGGGTTAAAATTTTAGACAAGTTTTGAGTTTTGTTAAAAGATGACAATAGAAATATAGATGAAAACTAATAGTTAACTTTGATTGGTTTACTTTTGTTATTGATAATATTTTTAAAATCATATTGGTTATAAAATAATTCATGCTCTTTGTAGGTGATTATTATGGAAAAAAAAATACTACTGTTGATTTTATTCATACGATTAGACTTGTATTTATTCTTCCAGTTTCTACAACAATTATTAAAAGATCTTTTTCTATTATGAAGAAAATTAAGAACAGACTTTGAAATATAATGGAAAATCAATTTCTTGATGATTGTTTGATTACATATGTTGGAAAAAAAATTGTTTTGAGTTTTATCAAGGATTTAATTATATATGAGTTTAATATGAAAACATATAGAATAAAATTCAAGTAAAGTAATCTTAATTTTTGTAATAGATTTCTTTTTGTACATGAGGTCTATATGATATTTCAAATACTTTTATTTATGATGTATTATTTTCTATTTTCGCCCCCGTTAACAAAATTTCTAGGTCCGCCACTGGTTATACAAAAGAACATTGAAATTGTTGGAGATATTACATATAAAATACACATTGCTTGGTTCAAATGAAGAAAGACTGTCAAAGTTATTTGTTATTAAAATCTGATACATTAAAGGGAAGTTTTATCAAACTTTTATAAGATTTGTAATGCTATATGGTGATACACGAAAAGATAGGTTCGTAATGAATAAGTACAAAAAAGAGTTTATGTGAGGACTATTAAATAGAAAAAGATAGAAAATTATTAGTGGTAGTTCGAAAGACAAAAGAAAAAGAGTAGAGTAAGACAAAAAAAAAAACATTTAGTGCCTGTTTGGATCCTCTTATTTTTAGCTTATCTTCTCCTTATAAGTAGAAGCTAAATCAAACAGGTTTTTACAGAAGCTCTTATAATAAAAAGAATTTTTTTTTATAAAGAAGAAAAAAGCTAGAAGCTCCTGGGAGGAGCTTTTTTTAAGCTCTTATTCCAAAATGACTTACTATCATCTCCTCTAGCAAAGAAAAAAACAATATAATCAATAGATCTAGCCATGATTTTGAATTAACAAAATATAATTTTGAATCAAAAGAGAACGCCAAACAGGGGAGTATGAGATCAAATAAAAAAAGGACTACAAATCGAATAAACCCAGAAAACTACAAATTCAACAAACTCAAACCTTATCATTTGTTGACATATCACCTCATCGTCTTTATTTTTAAGCAATCGCTTCAAAGTTGAAACCTTAACCCTTAAAAATAAAATTATCTTAAATTATTTTTTAATATCTAACTAAGGACATGAATATATGGCTCTAGGTTTTAATGAGTATATTTATTTATTTATAGATAAATTTTGAATTTAATATCTTGAATTATAGAGAGGCTGCCTCTAATAATTTCTTCATTCTTTTCTTCTTTCTTTGTTTTTGGGAAAAATCCCACGTGAAAAGAAGTTTAAAAATAGAAAAAGATTAAATAATGTTTTGAATATTGATAATAAATAAGATCCTTTAACATTTTTTTATTCTATTCTAATAAGAATTTTAGAATTTTATATAAGGTTTTAATAAATTCAGATAAAATTTTCAAAAATCTCAAAGTGCATGTTTATGACAAATCTCAAAGTGTTTATAAGTTCACATAAGGTTTTATAATATATCTTTTATGATAATATTTATTAGAAAAAGTGTTCATGACAAAAATTTTGCCAAACAGTTTAAATTTAATGTAGGCTTTTAAGTAACTTTTAAGCTAAATAATTTATATAACCATCAAACAACTTTTAGCTTTTTCTTAAAAGCTTTTTTTTTAATTTTTTTTTTATTATTATAGCTTTAGCTTAAAAATAACTTTTAACTTAAAAAATAAAAGATCCAAACAGGCTCTTAATGAAGACATTAAATGAAACATTTTTGTTAACAATATATTTAAAGATTGAGTTGTCGATAAAACACAATGACATTGTATAATTAATATAGCCAATTCCATCTTATGAGATAAAACTAGCTGGTGTTATTGTTAATCTGGAATCTCAATGATGGTTTCTTTCATAAGGGCTAAGTGCCAACTATAATCAAATTAACCAAGGAATTTAGTCAAGTTTGGTTCACCTTGATATATGCTTCAGAAAATGTGGTTTTATAGATCACCTTTGTAATTATTATTAATGATCAATTTTTTTTTTGAAAAAAAAAAGAACTTTCTTTTCATTTTATATACTCAACAAAATACAACATCTCTCCTTTTTATGTTTCTCGCACAAGATAGTGATTAATTAGTCAACTTTTTATAGGATTTGTGAGACCTTAACTTTTAAATTCTAGAATACGCATAAGTGATATACCAGTTTAATAGTATTAGTGGCAACTATGTGGGCTTCTACATAGAATAAAATAAGTACACTTGTAATATAATTTATTATAAACATTTATATTGATATTGTTATAAATTTTTAAAGCTCCTTTCTTTAGGCCCACATACACACACACATATATATTTCCTTCCATAACTTTCAAATGGACCAACTTGGCCCCTTGAACTATGGTTTAACATGGAACCAAATGGCCGATATCCTCTAGGTCCAAAAGACCCATGCTAATTTTTTTGGAGAGCGGACAGCCGGACAGGGCTTCCTTAATTATTTATATTGAGGAAAATAACATTTAAGGATCTAATAATAACATTAACTATAATTAAGTATCCTGAAATTTTGAAATTTTTAAGAAATACTTAATTTTGAAATAGTCATCTTAGATATTTTTAAGTGGAAATTCCAATAAAATACCAGTTGAACTTGGGAAACCCTAAAAAGCAGCTTGTTAACAAATGAAAAGGACAAATAGCTCTCTAGAGAGGAATTTAGAATTTAGAAATGTTGTACCTTTACTAAACTGCTGCTCAAGTTTTTTTTTTTAAAAAAAGAAAGAATCTTAGCCAATGCTGGACCTATAATGACAACTTGAATAATGTGATTGATTACTTGAGTAATGAGATTAACTACTTCAGTTCCTTAAGCCCTATCAAGCATTATTGATAATTTGAATAAAAACAATGACAACTTGAGTGTAGCTATTAACAACCTCTGAAGCGCAAATTGTCATTATCTTTATTGAACTTATCAACCTCTATAGTCATTTTTTTAGTACCCGACGATTTTGTCGAAATCATTACAATTTTTGTTGTAACCTGATCGAGTTGATTTTGTCGCTAAAGTGATCAATTAAACTAGGTCCTAATTAATTATGTAGTTTAGGGTCAACCTAGGTCATTCTCCCCAGGAGCAAGCTGTGGGTTTTCTTTAGGTTAAATTTAGGTGATGAAAAGATGCAATGGAATGTGAATGGACCTAAACTAGAATGCAAACACTACTACCTATATGCAATTAACTTAACTAAATGTACTAATGCAATTGACTCCAAAACCTATATGAAAATGAGACTAATCTATATGAGTTGAATGCAATTTTTTGGGGGGTTTTCTTATGAGAAAATAATTAAAATCCTAATAAAAAGATTGATTAAATGCAAATAAAATAATAAAGGTCTAGTTCAGTTATGATGACAAAGGGGACAACTTAGGAATTGCAAGGAGTAAACTTTCTTAGCCCAAATTAATTAATTAGACCCAAGGGAGGTTAACGAGATATTGAAATTAACGAATTCAATTACCTAATTTAAACTTGGGAAACCCTCAAGCTTAATAACACATATTCCACTAGAAAACTCATAATGGAATAAGTGGTGGCTAGTTAAACTCATTAAAATCCAACACCTTTGATTCCAAAATAATTTAGAAATCTTGTTTACAATTATCCAATTGAACAATAGATAATTTATCAACTCAATTAAACAATTAAGATGATAAACCAAATTAACAATTAAATCAATAACGAAAACTCAATTACTAATTTAACTGACAATCTAAAGGTTGCAAACAAGAGTTCAACAATAAGCATAAAACTTCAAATTATCAGTCTAATCCACAAGAAATAAGTTTACAATCTAAAACTAGATTGTTCTCAATTAATACAACTCGAAATCATTTAAAACTAAATTATTTCAAGTCTTGAATTAAAAAGATAAAAAGAACAACACTCCCTTATAATCTTCATATGTAAGCCCTAGGCTCTAGCCTCCTCCATACTCCTCCCAAGTTGCCTCCCAAAGAACTTAAGGTTCCTTGTAGATATTTTCCTCTTCACGTCTTAAACAAGTCACCATTGGAAGAGTAATTGTGTGGGTAATGGTGTGGACATGTGGCGAGAAGGAGAATGGAAGAATGAATCAATGTAATTGGAGCTCCTGGTTGCTGTGCGTGGATGGAAGATTGAAGAATTGATTAATTCAATTCATGCAGCCTCTGCGTCTCTTTCTCTTTCTCTGCGTCGTCCAGCGTTCTTTTCTTTCTCAGTCCTCGGCTAAGCGTCTAGCTGCTGTAGCTTGATGATCTCTTGCGGCGTTGTGGCGTGACTCTGAAAACCTAGCAGTTAGGTTAATTAAAAGGGAAGGGGGGAGAGCTTTTGGGTACCAACTTGAACCCAATAGGATTTAAAAAGCCCAATAAAATTCCACCGTCATATTTTTTTTTAGCTTCCTGAAAAATTCTGCACTACAGGATATTCTAATATATTTTTTTTATTGACAGAAATTAGATGAATCATGATATATCATATATTCAAAAATATTATCAAATGACAAGATAATAATCAGAATATTAATTTAAGCTCAATAATCTCATGATTAATCCAGATTTATATTATTTCCTAAAATAGGCTAACAATCTAAATATTGTCTAATAATTCCAAATTAGCCTAAAATAATCCCTAAAATAATTAAATAAGGTGGGATAAAATATATGAAAATTGTGATTTATCATAACCAATATGATTTTTGAAGCATCAAACAATCCATTGAAACAGAAGTCGTGGTAGACTAGGTCGTCAGTGACGATGGAAAAAAGTTGAACGTCGTTAGCAACAATGGTGGATGGAGATGGGTGGATCAATGTCTTTGATCCACTCTCCCGCCTTCTCTTTCTTTATTTATGAAGCTCTTTCTTTTCCTTCTTTGTTTTATTTTATTTTAAAATCGAGGGCATAATGGTAAAACTATCAATACTTTAAATTTCAATTTTATTCCTATCACCTTTATATAATTTCCACATATTAACAGATTTTTAAAAATTTCCTTAATTTAAATAGTATTTATTTAAGATTTTCTCTATTTTCACCGCTCATCTTTCATGTCTTCAACCTTATCTTTAGCCCTTGTTAGTACTACTAAAATCATGAAGTATTTAAATTGAAATGTTGAATACTAAAAAATTTTAAGAAAATTATTGGTAAAAATATTAAAGATGACTATTAACTATATGAAAGCCGAATCCTGAAAACATAGTCAAGAACCATGATTTTTTATTAGGAACATACTTATATCAATATCAAGTTTATTATATCTATTTCGTTAAATTCTCTAATCATACAAGACCATGTGTCCTAATTATTTAATGTGTCTATACTTAAATGATAATAATTTAAAAATAGAACCTACAGCCAAATATAGTTAGAGAACTTGACGAGATGTATATAAGGAATTTGACATAAATATTTTTCTTTTTAATACAAATATATAAATTTAAATTTGTAGTTTTAAGATAAGCTTTATCAATCAAATTAGAATAAATATATTTAATGTTTAAAAAATTAATTAAATATTTTTATTTGGACAATTTCACAAATAACAACCTCTCCCATAGGGAACAGAGGTGGAAATAAGCCAGGCCAAACCAGGCTTACCCCTTAACAAGGCAGGCCTGTTATGTAGGGAAGCGGCCTGAGCCTGACCTGTGGCCTGTAACAGACTTATTTTTAGGCCTAAGTTTGACCTGTGGCCTGTTAAGAGGCCTATATTTTCAAAAATCATGTACCTAAGCTAACAAAAGCCACAGGAGGGATAGGCATGTAATATCCTAAACATGAAAGCAACTAAATAACGAATGGGATAGGCATGTAATCAAACTTTTATGAATGAATATTATGAAGCCTTATAATGTTTCTTCCTCCTCCCTTGGTTTCTTTCTCATGTAATAAGCGAAATAACACAAACCTAGGCCTGATGGTTGACTCTTCGATTGCAAAATGTGGAATGGAAGGATATAGGGATGACATGATGGAGAAACTTGGTCTAAATATCCTAGAGAAAGGACACCAAGAAGCGTAGAAGAGCACAGCCACATAATCATGATTATTCTTGTGAACTATATTTAATGCCTTTTGCAATGAAATTTCATCTCCCTGCATATTATAATATGTAGAAATACTATAAGAAGTATACCCTCAATATTATATCATCTTCATCAATGCCAACAAAGTTTCATACATTGTAGAACTCAAAATAAAATCAACATCAATATGCCAAAACTCATCCTCCACCTTTAGCTGGAAGGTGCGGAATAATGATAGGCATTAGGAAGAGTATTTTGCATTTTGCTTAAATTCAGAGGGAATATAGATGCCAAAAATCACATCAAAACAACATTCTAAGAATGTCAGTCTCATTTATGATATGGACAACTACAAGGCATAAATATTAGAAATCACATGAACTCATTCTTGCAGCAAACCACAAAATAAAACGACAAATATTAATACATCATGTTCATTATTACTCATAAAGATATTAGAATTACATCATGGGTTTCCTTTGGCTTAAATTCTATGACAAACACAACTTACGACATAAACACGTTCATAGAGACCAAAGCTCTCAAATTTTAGCGCCAACTTAATTTAGGGGGAAAGCAAAGAACTACATTGAGATGATTCATCGAAACCACTACCATGACAAGCACAAAGTGGGGTAAGGCAACAATCTCATATAAAACCACTTTAAAAGCTCAAATTATTAGAGAAAAGAAACTTCATACACCCCGAAAAATGAAAAAAACAAGATGGCAAACGAGGTACGAGGGAAGATGTTCGGGAAGAACCCTAGAATGAAAAAAAAAATCTATACCAAAATTCACAATCAGGTACAAGATTGAATTTCGGATTTTTGAATACAACAATTGAAAACACAAAACGCACATCAAATCAAGTTCCAAAAGCAGAAGAAATTGGGGCAAAAAGATCAGAACTCACCAATAAACAAATAGGAAATGAGTTACTTCCAAGGTAGAATAGAAGGACGAAGCTGAAGAAACGAGGCGAGGCAATGAACCTTATAAGTGACTCGCGAGGTTTTGCTGCTCAATTTGGTAATCAATCCTGGAACGCGACGGAAAGGGAAGACATTGACACACACAGAGATTCAGAGAACAACACATTGTAAATCCAGGATTCCAGGATACATATCGACACACACATTGTAAATTTAGGATAATCTTTCAGCCATGAATCAAAATTTACTTGAAGAGCTGAGATTTGAGCGCAGACACACTGATCTGAGCCTGAGATTGAAGAATGAAGAAGCACAAGTGTCGGCGACAGAGGAGCGACAGTGGTTGAAGAATGAAGAATGAGCGAGAGAGGACTTGAGCGACTGAGAATGATACTTGAGCAACTGAGAACGATACTGAGCGACTTGATCGATAGCGATGGAGATTGAAGAATGAATTGAAGACGGAAGAACAATACTGAGCGACTGAGCGTTGAGTGAGCACTGAGCGGCCATTTTGAAGTTTTAGATAATTTTAAGGTTTTTCAAAATTGGAGAGGTATACGTGTCACACTCTGATTGGATGATTGAGGGAGAAATTACAATATTGCCCTTATAACAAGCCGGCCTGTCAGACCTAAAAGGCCTCTTAATAGGCCTGGGCCTGGCCTGTTTATGCAAAACATGCCTTATAAGAGACCTGAACCTAACCTTTTAGCTTGACAGGTCAGGCTACAAGCCCTTGGCCTATTTCCATCCCTAACAGGGAAAGGGACCTACACACCCATCTCTCATACACATCCACCCCTATTTTCGAGACAAGTTATGTATAAAAGAAATATACATGTTCTTTAATTTAATCATGCAAGTTTTTGTTTTTATTTTTTGATTCAAATTACTACGAAATACAGAATCAGTTTTCTTTCCAAACTGTGTTCTTCACCTTATAAATTCTATGAATATATAGCTTTGATTCAAATTATTAAAATTACATTAAACTTATGCTTTTTAGGTCAATGATTTATTTTTCAAACTTTACGGTTTATTTCATTTTTCTAATTAAATTTGTATGGGAAAATCCTTATAAATTCTGTTGAGTTATTCAAATTTTAATCCAGATTATTAAATTCAACAAATTTTAAATCAGGTTATATGATTTAAAATAAGATTTTAAACTTGATAGTTTTACATTACTACCCCTTATTTGAGTTGAATATCCAAATTTAACATATAAAAAACATCCGTTCATGTTTAAAAGGGTTAAAGTGCAAAAACATACATGTGTTTTATCTCAAGAAACGCCCAACACCAAGTAATTTTTCAGGTGCAGAAGTATACACATAGTTACAAATTAGGTGCAAAAATACCTTTGACCGTTAAGTTTGACGTTTTTTACTTATAAAGGTACAAAAATATAAATATGGTTTTGTAAAATAAGCACTCAACAAAAGGTTCTTTTTTAAGAAAAAAATTAATAATTTTATGGGCTTTGGTTTTCTCATGTTACATGAGAGAGAAAAAAATTCTTACACATACATGAAATGGTGGGACCCACACACACACATGTATATATGTATGTATGTATATATGTATGTATATCTATATATATATGTATGTATGTATGTATGTATATGTGGGTCCCACCATTTCATGTGTGTGTGACATTAAAAAATGTTTTTCCTGAGAAAATGTTTTCCCTAATTTTATTTCAATTAAAGGAAAATTATTATTTCTCTAGGTGTAATTCGTAGGAGGCCAAATTTTTTATTTCCATAATTTATTTTATTTTCTTAAATCCTTATTAAATTTTGCTAATTTATAATTAATAAATGAGTATTTATGCATTTATAATTTGATATTATAAATACTATATTTAATTAAAAATAATTTTAATTTTTTGATCAAACAAATTGAACAAAAAATTATTTAAATAATTTTCAATCAATATTATTTAATTTGTATTTCACTTTCTAATTATGCAATATAAATGTTCACATGAATAAGGATTTTAAAAAAACAAAATAAATTATGAAAATAAAAAATTTAGGAGTTATACCTAGAAAAATAATAATTTTCGTTTAATTGAAATAAAATTATTAAATAGAAAGAAACACTTGGTGTTGGACGCTCTTTTTGTCAAATCACATGTGTATTTTTACACATTTAAAAGTAAAAAAAAGTTAAACTTAAAGGTCAAAGGGTATTTTGAACCTAATTTGTAACCACATATGTATTTTTGCACTTAAAAAAAACATTGGGTGTTAGACATTGCTCGGGATAAAGTACATGTACATTTTTATATTTTAATCCTGTTTAAAAAGCTTCTTCTATGAACAAGAATGATAGCGGAACAAAATCACAATCACGAAGGTGGTGAGGTAATGAGAGATGAATAGAGACGCAGAATTATACAGAAATATCCACAAGTGTCGCCTACTGGTCGTGAATCTGATCCTCTGCCATTATTGTTCAGATTTGGAAGATTTTTTCTCAAGATTAACGGACCTTGCTATGGTTAAATTTGGGGTGAAATTGCTTTGTTTTTAATATTTTAGGGATAAATTTGCAACCCTAAAATATTTGAGAATGGTAGATGGACCTCAAAAAATATTTAAGGGGTGTCTGATGTACCTTAACCCGTTTGAAAAAGAAAAAAAATTATTACAGAGAGGAAAGATTTTGTATTTTTGTTTAAAAAAATTAAAATAATAGAGATGGATATTTAACTCAAATAAAGAGTAGTAAGGTAAAATTATCTAATTCTAAGATTCTATATTGAGCCATCTGACCGATTTAGAATATGTTAAATTTAACGATCCGAGTTAAAATTTGAATAATTCAACTGTATTTTAAAGGAATTTTCTTAATTTGTATCTTGATTTATTTTTTTAAATTTTAAAATGAGATATCTTGATGAATGGTATCTTTACGGTTTACACTGTTAATTGTTAACCGAGTCCAATAATTTCCCGTGATCCAGGTAGTTTATATAATTTTTTGAGATAAAATTTATACCCATTATAAATAGAAAAGATACTTGGAGTTTGATCCTACAACCCTAACTGCCATTTTTTATTTGATCAAGGATAGACCCTAATAGCCACTTAAGTCAAACAATCTCAACTAGCGGTGTTCATGGTAGGGTTGGGCAGGGCGAGACTCTTGTCCAATGTCCTACTCGAAAGATCATTGGGCAGGGAAATGAAGCTCAGTGCCCAGCCTTGCCCGTAGAAATCCTAACAATTTTGGGCAGGGCCATAATGGGTTGGGTAGGGCGGGTCTTCCCTGCCTGAGTGATAATACCCTGCTACACTCTACGTGAAAAAAAAAACTTTAATCACATATAATAAACAATATTGTAAACTTCAAATGAAATCTATAATTCTATACTTCAAAATATTTTAAAATAAGTCTACAACTTGAGTTTTGAAATTAAAAAAACAAACATATATCTTAACAAATAATCAAATACTCATAAGTGAAAGTAAAAAATATATAATACTATTGTATAAAAAAAATATATATTACTATATATATTACTGGGCAAGGCTAAATGGGTAGGGCGGCAGACCATGCCTGATGCCCAGCCTAGCTCTATGGGTAGGGCGGCAGACCATGCCTGATGCCCAGCCTAGCTCACAAAAATACCCAATCCAATTATGCTCAATATTTCTTGGGTTGTTTTTTTTTAGACTGGGCAGGGCGATTTTTCTGCGGGTTCGAGCGAGCGCTCAGGGTCGTGGGCATCATGAACACCCATAATCTCAACCACTTGTATTCATAATTAACTCCCACTATTTTCCAAATTGATATCCTCTAAATCAAAGTTGTTAAAATCGAGATTTTACGTAAAATCGAAAGAGAGATAAAAAATTGTAAAACGTAAAATCGTAACATAGCAAAATCGTAAAAAAATTGTAAAAACATAAAAGCGTTTGGAAAATTAGTAAAATTGTTTTAATAAAAAAAATCGTAAAAACGTAAAATCACAAGGATAAAACGAGTTTTTAACTACCACGCTCTAAATTCATTCTTAATATAAAACCTACATAAGTACTTAATAGTAATGAATGTGACTTGATATACCTAGATATTAAATTAGGTTCTACATGAATATATGAGTTAAATAAATTAGTTTGGACAAAAATGATAAATATTATGAATAAAATTGATAGACATATTATATTTAGATCAATATTAACATCTTAACTAACTACTCACCAGATGAGTACAGTTATTAAAAAAAAAAAGTATGAATATTTTTTGTTATTTTCTGTGATGATATTTATTTTTTTTAAAAAAAAATAATGTTCATAGTATGATCAGAAAAAATAAAAGTTAGAGAAAAGACTCGGAGGTAAAATGTCAATGTTAAAAAATTTTATCACATAAATGAAAATTGTATTTAAAAAAAATTAAGAAAAAAAAACTAAAAATCTGTAAAGGCCTTAAAATTTGTGTCTTGCATATATTTAACAAATTAAATATATACGTATAATTCAAATTAAACTGTTGGGTCGTTAGAGTAGTGAAACAAACATAGGTATTACAGATTTGAAAGATATCAAGATCGCCCAAAATCTTAGATGAGAACAAGTCATTGACACCATATTAATGTAGAAACTAATGTAAAAAAAAAAAAAAAAAATAGTAACAACAACTGTGTGATTGAGATAAAAAAGGATAGTTAATGGAAACGAGAAATTTTAGACAGAGAGAATACGGCACTGATGAATAGGTCAACCCTGTTATATATATGATCTGTTTGAGAGAATAACTTTGCTCACTAACTTATTGCAGAATCAACCATGGCGAGCCTGGAAGATATCAGAAGAGAGAATGTCGATCTTGTATGTTTTTTTCTCAACACAATTAATAATAATGCAGAATTCAGATTTTGGTTCTTCTTCTCTGCGAATTTTTATATATATGAGAATGCCGTTGTCTGTGACGCTTATTGCAGGAACGAATTCCATTGGAAGAAGTTTTTCGTGAACTGAATTGTACTAGAGATGGTCTCTCAAGTGAGGAAGGGCAAAAGAGATTATCAGTTTTTGGCTACAACAAGTTGGAAGAGAAGAAGGCAATTAAATTAAATTCTCTGCTTATCAAGTCTTCCACCTGTTTGATGAAAAGAAACTGAATCATTTGTTCATGAAAACAGGTAAACAAGGTGCTTATATTTTTGGGGTTTATGTGGAACCCTCTATCATGGGTTATGGAAGCTGCTGCAATCATGGCCATTGCCTTGGCTAACGGCGGGGTACTTATGAATCATACAAATCTGAATTAATCCATAAAAATCAAAACTTTTTTTGGTTTGTTGAATGAAAAACATTGCAGGGAAGACCACCAGATTGGCAAGATTTTGTGGGAATTGTGGTGTTACTGGTTATCAACTCAACCATTAGTTTCGTAGAAGAGAACAGTGCAGGGAATGCAGCTGCGGCACTCATGGCGAATCTCGCCCCGAAAACCAAGGTTCGTCGAGATGGGACATTTGAGGAGCAGGATGCAGCTATATTGGTGCCAGGAGATATTATCAGCGTCAAGCTTGGAGATATCATCCCTGCCGATGCTCGCCTCTTGGAAGGTGATCCTCTAAAGATTGATCAGTCTGCCCTTACCGGAGAATCCTTGCCGGTGACTAAGTCTCCGGGCGATGAAGTCTTCTCTGGATCCACTGTTAAGCAAGGTGAGATTGAAGCCATTGTCATTGCCACTGGTGTACACACCTTCTTTGGTAAAGCTGCTCACTTGGTGGATAACACCAACCAAGTAGGACACTTCCAAAAGGTAAAACTAAATCAGTGAAAGATCACAATTTGAAATGTATAAAATTTTCTCAGTTTGAATGTTGTTACGATTCTCGATTTTAGAATGAATCCTTGAAGTGATGTGAGCAGGTGTTGACAGCGATTGGTAACTTCTGCATTTGTTCCATAGCTGTGGGGATCATTATAGAGATTGTTGTCATGTACCCAATTCAGCACCGAACGTATAGGGATGGAATTGACAATCTCTTGGTGCTTCTCATTGGAGGGATTCCCATTGCCATGCCAACAGTCTTGTCAGTGACGATGGCCATCGGTTCGCATCGGCTTTCCCAACAAGGAGCCATCACCAAGAGGATGACTGCCATTGAAGAGATGGCAGGGATGGATGTTTTATGTAGTGACAAAACCGGCACTCTTACATTGAACAAACTCACAGTCGACAAGGCCTTAATTGAAGTAATTTTAGGAAGATGTTCAAACATATTTTTAAAGGTTTAATTCAAGATTGTCACCTATTTAAGAATTCTCCTGATTTTCTATTCTCTTGCAGGTTTTTGATAAACATGTCGACAAGGACACATTACTTTTGCTTGGAGCTAGGGCCTCTAGGGTGGAGAACCAGGACGCTATTGACACTTGCATTGTTGGAATGTTGGGTGACCCAAAGGAGGTGTGTGTCCCTACACACATATATATGCTCAAAATATTAATTTCTAGATATTTAAAGCATTTGCCTCTACTGCCTGAATTATAAATAGATCTTGAATTGGGCAAAGACAAATTTGTATCATAAAACAAAACTTGCTGCCCAAGTTTAGGAAGATGAGAATATTGCAATATCAGACTTGACTTTCTTGATTTAGTGACAACTTCTTGTTACAGGCTAGAGATGGCATCCAAGAGGTGCATTTCCTACCCTTTAATCCGGTGGACAAGCGTACGGCCATAACATACATTG
This sequence comes from Acacia confusa, assembly GCA_037074495.1. Lineage (NCBI taxonomy): Eukaryota > Viridiplantae > Streptophyta > Magnoliopsida > Fabales > Fabaceae > Acacia > Acacia confusa. Next base: position 27,553,377 of record CM073510.1, read on the forward strand.
ACTCTGCAGGCAATTGGCATAGAGTTAGCAAAGGTGCCCCAGAGCAGGTAAATAGATGTTGTTAGTGCATATTTTGTTTCCTTGAAAATTTTCCATAACCCCCCATTTTCAAAATTCATTCCAGATTATACAACTGTGCAATCTCAAGGGTGATGTGCTGAAAAGAGCTCATGCCATTATTGATAAGTTTGCTGAGCGTGGTCTTCGATCTCTTGGTGTTTGTAGACAAGTAAGTAATGGTTGCTTGCCATGGAAGCAATGGTAAATAATCAAACTAAACTTTGGTGTAATTGTGTTACTTATAGGAAGTTCCAGAGAAGACAAAGGAAAGTGAAGGAGGACCTTGGATATTTGTTGGTCTCTTGCCTCTTTTTGATCCACCTAGACATGACAGTGCTGAAACCATCAGAAGGGCTCTCGGGCTCGGAGTTAATGTCAAGATGATCACCGGTGACCAACTAGCTATCGGTAAAGAGACTGGTCGTCGGCTTGGAATGGGAAGCAACATGTACCCTTCTTCCTCTCTCCTTGGTGAACACAGGGATGAATCCATTGCTGCTCTTCCCATTGATGAGCTTATTGAAAAGGCTGATGGTTTTGCTGGCGTCTTTCCGGGTAAAGAAATTAAAAGATATAATGATTCTGATAACTATTATTGCTTATTAACTGTGCAAAGGAAAAAAAAAACTAATTGCTTGATGGATTTTATCATAATGAAGAGCACAAGTATGAGATAGTGAAGAGGCTTCAAGATAGGAAACACATTTGTGGGATGACTGGAGATGGTGTAAATGATGCGCCAGCATTGAAGAGAGCAGATATTGGAATTGCAGTGGATGATGCAACCGATGCGGCTCGAAGCGCATCTGACATAGTCCTAACAGAACCAGGTTTGAGTGTGATCATAAGTGCAGTGTTAACAAGCAGGGCTATTTTCCAGAGGATGAAGAACTACACCATTTATGCTGTCTCCATAACAATCCGTATCGTTCTTGGATTTATGCTTCTTGCTCTTATCTGGAAATTCGACTTCTCTCCTTTCATGGTGCTCATCATTGCCATACTCAATGATGGAACCATCATGACCATTTCCAAGGACAGAGTGAAGCCATCTCCAATTCCTGATTCCTGGAAGCTCAATGAGATTTTCGCTACCGGCATTGTTCTTGGTGCCTACCTTGCTGTCATGACTGTTGTCTTCTTTTGGGCTGCTCATGCTTCTGATTTCTTCACAGTACATAACAGAAGCTCTAAACTTTGTTACATAACTTCCTTTAAACAACCAAAATATGTTCTGCAGTACTTAGCCAAATGTAATGCATTATCATTATTATTGGCAGGATAAATTTGGAGTAAGATCTATCAGGTACAATAGTGAAGAGCTTACTGCAGCTGTTTACCTTCAAGTGAGTATAGTGAGTCAAGCTCTCATCTTTGTCACTCGTTCGAGGAGCTGGTCTTATGTTGAACGCCCGGGAGTCTATCTTCTTATCGCCTTTTTCTTAGCACAATTGGTGAGTCTCAAAAAATCCAACCCTTCTTTCTTCACTCTAAATTCTTTTGTACTTGAAAAAAGATTTCTAAGCAGCAATCTCTCTTTTTTCTTTTGGTTCTCTTGGTTGATTTATGATCTAGATTGCGACCTTCATCGCCGTGTATGCGCATTGGGGCTTTGCAAGGATTCAAGGAATTGGGTGGGGCTGGGCTGCTGTGATTTGGCTCTATAGCATCATCACCTACATTCCTTTAGATATCCTAAAGTTCTTTATTAGATATGCATTGAGTGGAAAGGCTTGGACCAACATTACTGAGACCAGGGTATTGTATCATTATTCATAACATAGTTGAATTCCCTTAAGAACACGATGAACAGATCAAATCTTTTTGACATGTTTGGATTGGATCTATCTTCTGATGCAGACTGCTTTCACAACAAAGAGAGATTATGGAAGGGGGGAGAGAGAAGCACAATGGGCTGCAGATCAACGCACAATGCATGGGTTGAATCCTCCTGAAACGAGAGATATCTTGAAGGACAAATCAGATTACATAGAACTGAATGAGATTGCTGACCAAGCAAGGAAACGTGCTGAGGTTGCAAGGTAAAAAACACTAATGACAACTTAAATTACTATGTTTATGGGTGCATCTGCATTTTGGAGAAAACCACGGTTTTGTGGTTAAAATGGCGGCTCAATACCCAAGGCTCCCATCGAATAGAATTTGGGGATGGATAGATATCATATACTACCCTTAGAGACTATTTTCAATATTTGAACCATAAAGAAAACCATAGTTTTAGTTTTGTGGTTAAGAATCTCTTGTGGGTTTCAGATGAGTGTTTGACCACTCTACTTTTAAAACCTTTGTTTAGGCCAAAAAGTCCCCCCCCCCAAAAAAAAAAAAAGGTTATCTTAAACACCCACTAATTATCATGCAGAGTCTTCCTCAATTTTAAGGTGAATATTATATAACTTGGAACCAAATTGAATTGTGTTGTGTTTTGTTGTTGTTGTTGTGAAGGTTGAGGGAACTTCACACACTGAAAGGGCATGTGGAATCTGTGGTGAAGCTGAAGGGACTTGATATTGATACAATTCAGCAGCACTATACTGTGTGAGGGAAGGAAGGAAACAAGCAATGATGTGTACATAGGCATCAAAGATCATAGGGAAGATTATTTCTTATATTCTTTTCCTATATTTTTTGTCCTCATTTGGTTTTAAGCTTGCATGAGCTTTTTTGGTAATAATCCAACGTTAGGAGATTGTGAAACACAATCTGAAAATGTTGGAAGCCCCCAAAAGATGACTTAGTTGCAAATGTTACTTATCACATGAATATGAATATGAATTTATTTTCTATTCGTATGAAATAATAAGTTATTCTCGTTTTCAAGTAGTTTTGTTCGGCAGGTGGATGATAATGATTATGGAGAAGGAAAGGTTTAAAAAAACTAAATTTTAGGGAGAATGGCTTATAGGTCCCAATCAAGAAAAATAATCAAGTCTCAACCAAATTTTTGGAATTAAGTCTAGTTGACAGGTATGCAAAGAATTTAGGGAGAATGACATATAGGTCCCAATCAAGAAAAATAATCAAGTCTCAACCAAATTTTTGGAATTAAGTCTAGTTGACAATAATTCATTGACAAGTTCCATAAGTTGTAAATGATAACTGATTCACTTGTTAATTCCCCTATTTATTTGTCAATGAAAATTGTTATGATATTATTTTTTTTAGTTGGGATCTAAAAGTTATTCTTATCTTGTTTTTTTGGGAAAAACACTTCTCATTTTGTAGGAAAAGTGTTTTCTCATGTCACACACACATGAAATGGTGGAACCTACATATATATATATGAATTAATTCATATGTATATGTGGGTTCCACAATTTCATATGTGTGTAGAAATCTTCTTCTTCTCATGCAATATGAGAAAATTCAACCCCTTGTTTTTTTTGTCAAACCTGCCTGTGTGGCTTGATCTCAAGAGAATGAAAACTAGTTGGCCTTTTATCCCAACCGGCACCAAACATCTTTTAAGCATGTGATTTTGAGTTTAAACCATCTATAAGTGGGTAAAATCAATGGCATGTGAGTTACAGTGGCTACACTTAATATTCATCCAAATTGATCAAATCACTTTTGTTTCATAACTACGCAATGTGTTCCACTTAAGAGAAGTCTGACATTTTAAATATACTTTTCTTTACATGTTTTACCCAGTTAATTGCATGTTATATTATTGCATGAATTATCTTATATCTAACACATTTTTCTACTCACTCTCTCTTTTTTACTCCTCCTTTTTATGTATAAGAGTGTTTTTTGAAATAAAATATTTCTATACATTAATTACCTTGAATTAATTTTAATCAATTTTTTACCAATATAATACGGTTATTTGCATACGAGTGATTCACTGAACCTCACCCGGCCCTGCCCAAAGCATCTCAAGTTTTTTATAGTGATGTTGCCTCCGGTCCTTTGTAGGAGAGGAACATACTCTAGAGATGCTTATTTAGCCAATGAGAGTAGGCATAGATGGTAAGGGATCCAGTACTAAACCTTTGGGTTGTGGTTTCGATCCCCTTTGCCGTCGTTGGGACTCCTTTGGTAGGCAATCTTGTAAGTCCTCAGTAAGTGCTCATAGAGCCTGGGGCCGTGCCCTGGCTTTGGTAGGAAACTGGTGTCGAACCCTTCCAAAACTTTTTCAAGCATAAAAACAAAAAAAAAAGAGATGCTTATTTATATAAGAAACAGTTCTTTTCATACCCTCGTTAAACATGTCCCTCACTATCTCTATACAATAAATTTTTACTCATTATCTCAATATACTCTATTTAATAAATATGGGTATAAATAAAAAAAAAATACAAATCTTACATATTTAGTGCTTTAAACTAATATTTTGAATTATCTGATTTTAATGCTCCTCTGGTCCTATTTATAGGGCACTTAATGTTTTTTATATAGACCAAGAATCTTAAATCTCATAAACTCTATCATAAAATTTGACAATTTTTCAATTCTACCCCTATTTAAAAATAAAGTCAACACAATAACGAGTATGGGTTAGATTGTACATTCATCTTGAAACTATCCTATAAATGGGGGGAAATCATCTCTCTCTCTTTGCTGTATACAGTAGTTGTTTCTTATAAAGAGAGGGAGTACTGTTGATGAAAATTTCCAAAAACTTTTTTTTTAGTATACAAATTTTAGGAAATGAATTGAGTTTACCCATAATCCAATGGTAGGGCAAAATCTCTCTTCTTCTTAGATAATGCCAATATTGGGTAGGGCAAGATGTCTATTATCCTTAGGCATTTATCTAAGCACCTAAGAGATAGGATGCCTTTTTCAACATCTTGACTAACTTCAAGATTGAACCCCCACTGTAATAAGAGTATTCGATCTCTTTAGCAGTTAAACGAGGTAGCTTTCCAAAAACTTTAATTCTTCAACATCATCAAACGTTAATTTCATCACTCAACCTTTTTTCAGTTTAAGCCAAGTTCGTGGGCCTTACCATGGCCCCTTACAAAATACAGAGAAGATTGCTTAAAGTGCTGGGCTCCCTTATATATAAAAACAAAAAAACAAAAAGTGCTGGGCTCCCATCCTGATGCCTCTTTCTTTTCATCCAATGATTTCATTTGTAATCCTTCTAGTCCAAAACATGTGAGACAGTTCTTGTCGAGCTCTTATTAAGGGTCCTTTGGGATAGTAGTTGTAATAGTAATTTTTTTTCCTGCTATACTTTTCCTAATGGGGGTTTTTTTTTTTTGCTGGATTTTTCCTGATGTGATTTGTGTTTGACATAACGGTAGCAAAAGTGATTTTTTTCCTAACAGACACTTATTTAGCGTAGCTTTATTTAAAAAGATAGTTGAGATGGATAATGATGGAAAAGAATATGAATTATATATATATATATATTATATATATATATATGTGTGTGTAGTACAAAATGTGATAATTTGAGATAAAAATTAAAAATAAATATAAATTCGCTAAATAAAATAGTAAAATCACCATTAAAAAAATTACATCACAATAAAGTGCTTAAATAAAGCTATCCCTTATAAGTTGATTTTTGATTTCATCACAAATACGATTCGTTTGTACTGAAGATAATAATGAGGATGATTCATGAAGTGGATCATCATTATTTTCATCACCTATATTTCCTTGTTCAGCTTGACCAATTCCACACCAGAAGTCACTTTGATGAGACAAAAGCTCCGCCCGTTAGTTTCAATCAAAGAGCAACCTCACAACCAAAAACTCATCAGATGTTGAAGCCATGCCAAACACACAAAAATCAGAAATCAAGTTTTCAAATTTTTAAACATCTGATGCTATCCCAAATAAACCCTAAAAAGACTAAAGTAATTCAAATTTTAGGTTCTTATAAAAACATGTAACAATTTGTGCCTAAATATAAATAACTTGTATCACATTTTCAAATATGAAGAAGTGCATTAAATTTGATAAAGTTTCCTCCAATTACCCTTATTAATTTTTTTATCACTCTCTATAAAATTGCACCTCTTTGTCCTCTTACTTTCTTTCCGAAATTAAGTAGGAATAAAATTAAGAAAACATTATTAATTATCTTACAAATAGTTTATATTTTGAATCAAAATTTTTACGGTAACTTACTGTTCCATTAATGAAACTGCCAGACACAAGTAGGCATTGATGACACATGGAAGGTGTAATTGCAGTCTCTCTAGTTATTTAATGCATTTAATCCTCCTCCTCCACCTCCACCCATCTAAACTCTGTTAGGTTATTCAAAATGAAACTAAATCTGGTGATTGTAGCTCTTCTCTCTCTTCTTCTGTCGTCCTCGCTATCACAAGTTACAGTATCACCTTCCCATCAACTCAAACATGAGCCCCTGCAACAACTTCTGAGAAGACAGAGTCCAACCGGAGCAAGAAATGGTGGTGCGGGAAGAAGGAGCAGACGATTCAAATGCGACCCGTTTTATCTTTATCTTTTTGGTATCTGTGGTCGCTGGCCTTTTCCTACCTATCCTTCCCCGGAAAACCCCTTTCAACCACCGCCCTCACCGTCTCCTCGCCGGAATCCTCCGCTATCTCCTCCATCAGTTCCATCCCCACCTCCGCCTTCTCCTTCTCCTTCTCCACCAACTCCTTTGGTTCCTTCTCCGCCGCCGCCTCCCTTGGTTCCCTCTCCGCCGCCACCAGTGGTTTTCCCACCGTGGCTAGTAATTCCACCACCGCTTGTCGTCTCTCCCCCTCCATTTCCATATATATCAGAAACGCCAATACTTCCATGGCTACCACCTCCTCCTGATATATTCACCGGTCCACCACCAGATTTCCCCTCCGGTGGTTTTACTCAAGCACCGCCCTTGATCCCTGAACTTCTACCTCCGCCGGAGCCACCTCTCATGTAAAATCCGCCGGCGCCAAAGAGCTTTGTTCCTGTCCAACCGTCGCCACCGCCACGTGATTCACCTCCCTTCAAGAACTGAGATTTTGTGTTATCTGCGGCGAATCCTCGTTTTGTGTCCAAATATTATAGTACTAGTACTGTTTATGTATCATAGTATATGGATGTCAATTATGTTTTTCATTACTGGTTTATGTAACTAAAGAACCAGCACTGTATGCTGTTTAACCTTTGTCCGAGACAGGGTATATTAATGGTCATTAACAATTACTAGTATAATTTTTTTTCCTACAAAATTACAATTACAAATATAATCTCTATCTCTATATATGCTTTTACATACATGTTTTCATGCATTTTGAGCTCCTAGACATTAATTATATTCGTAATGTCTTTTTTATACATATATTCGTACCGCATTACTGCCAACATGTTCGTCTAATTCTTTTTTTTTAAGACATATTCATATAATTATGAAAATATTTAAAATGAGCTGTCATTCTTCTCCATCAGTTCTCCCTCGACTCCATAAAAGAAAAAATGAACCTGCGTTCTAAAAATTAACAATAGGATTAATAAATAAATATCTAGATTATTAAATATTTTAGGTTAGGATAATACTTACATTAAGTTCGATATCCATCGGATTTGGCTTTCCTCTTTTTCTCCTTATAATCCTTTTCCCTCCTTTTTATTTTTTCACCATTGGATCAAGATCTCAATAGTCTAGATTTAACATATTATAAAAATATTATTATAGTTTTACCTTAAAAAGATAATAAAAATATTATTATAATTTTACCTTATTATGATAATTTTACTTTAAATATATAATATGTTAAATCTGGACCGTTGAGATTTTGATCCAATGGTAAAAAAAAGAAAATGAGGGAAAAGGATGGTAAGAAAAAAAGGAGGAAAGTCAAGTCCATATCCATCACATCAAGTTCTCTAATCACAAATGAACACGTGTCCTATTCTTTTTATATGAGTTTATAATTAAATAATAACAATTCAAAAACAAAACCCATGGTCACAAGTGATTGAAAAACTTAACAAAATGAGTATAATGAACTTAATCTTAATTAATATTTTACTAACTAATAAAAAAAATTCGTTTTTTGCGACGGAAAAATTCCGTCGCAAAATCACAATTTTCCATCACAAAATTAAAGTGCGATGGAATTTGCGACGAAATCAGTCCGTCGCAAAAAACGCGTCACAATTGCAACGGAATTTGGAATCTTCGTCGCAATTTGCGACGGAAATGAAATTCCGTCGCAAATTTTGAAATTTGCGACGGATGTTTTCCGTCGCAAAACCCTTGGGATTTGCGACGGAAAAAATTTCATCGCAAAACCTATAAGGATTTGTGACAGAAAAAATTCTGTCATGAAAAATTAAATTTTTTTAAAAAAAATTACTTTTTTTATATTTAAAAAAGTAATTTTAAAAAATTATAAAAATAAAATTATAAAAAATATAAAAAGTAAATAAAAAATATAAAAAAATTAAATTGTTGAAAAATATATAAAATTATAAAAAATATAATATTCAAAGTACTTGACTGAGTTATATATTTAAGATTCAAAGTAGCACCCCGGTTTCTAATATATAGTTTGTTGATAAATGGATTTGATTTTAAATATAACATCTTGATCCACTTTATCTCAAAAACTTATAATAAGTATTTGACAAAAGTTTATGTTTATTAAATAATCTCTACCTACATATATTATTATATAATTAGTCAGATAATGCTAAAAAAATTATCGAACAATTTATTTATAAAGTCTTTCCATTTTTATTAAAAATTACATTGGTACATAAAGTCACACATACTATCATTAATCTTTTTATAATTTATTTTTTTTTGTCAAAAATGAATTCTATATAATGTGTGTGTAGATATAGTGTGTGGAAATAACAAAAAGTTATGTTATAAGATTAAGTTTTTATGTACACAATATTTATTATAAAATATGCATACTATCAAATTAAGTTTTTTTGGTGAACATCGTATTACATTTCACATATATACTAAGTTTGTTGTGTTTTGTAAGTGTGTGTAGTGCATTGCGAAGATTTATTTTTGAAGGAAGTTTTATGCTAATAATTTTGTTTACTAAATTATGGTATTTAGCGTCTAATTGTGAGGTATAGAAAATAATTATTTATCAAGCAGTTCTTTCAGTGGCAAATAATAATTCAGATATAAATAAATCAAGTAAACAAGTTAAAGAAAATATACTATTATTTATATCTACAACTACCACACACGAATTAATTAATTGTGCTATAGGGAGATTCAATTCTTCATCCACAGATAATAATCATGCATGTACGCTTCAATCCTTTTTTTTTTTTTTTAGTGGCATTAGACGACAATTCTTCTTTGATTTTGAAAAACAAAAATAGCAACAATAGGTCTAAACGAAAATAAGTGAGGGTCTAAACCATATGCTAATAAGTGAAGTGCTATTCATAAAAATGGACAATAAAAGGTAAATAAGTAAAGAGCAAGTGAAAAAAAAAAGGAAAAATACTTTCAACACAATTAAAATAAATAAGCTTTTCTCAAGAATATATAAATAATTAGCATGCATGTTATGAGTCTTAAGTATCAATTTCAATGAAATTAAAATTATAAGATCATCACCTCAGGATCAATTGACGGAGTATTAATATTAATAAAAGAAGAAATATAAATTTTTTTATTGAAGACTCGTATTTTATGGTTAAGTGATGATTTTTTTTCTTGCCTCTAGTAGTTCTGTTCATCAATGCTTGAAAGCATATTTAACCTATAATAAAGTTCTGTGCATCATTTTGCAAAATATTGAGAGTACTACCTGCTTTATGCTAAAAACAACCTTAAAAATTAACAGAAATATCACCGTGGTCCTATTTATAAGTCATTTTTAACTAAATCACACATACCAAGGAAAGGTGGTTATCTCAATGATTATGAGGTAAATTTTCAATTTTGCCCCCATTTATGAATGAGTATCCTTCAACTTTTTCTTCTCTCTCTATTTTCATTGTTACAATTAATGTGGGTAAAATTGTCACAATCTCATTTATTACTTGAAAGAGGACTTATAAATAGGACAAATTTTTTGGTTAAAAGGAGCTTATAAATAGGACCAGAGTGGTACTCCCTAATCAAAAGAGTCAAATATATTTTTTTATAGTCAAAGTAAAACAAAATAAAAAAAATTCAGACTTACTTGAAGCTGAAGATCGATGATGAATGGAAAAAAAGGCGAGGAAGCACGGCGTTTTTGTCACAGGAAGAAGCAAGAGCGTTTCAGGTGAGTTGCCGGGGGGCTGGATGGACCACGGTCACCGGCACGGCGGAGCTAGGCGGCGTTTTTAGAGGAGGGGAGGAGGAAATCGTGGGGGGGGGGGGGAATGTCGGGACGGAAGGGTATTTGAGAGGAGGCACAAGAGTTGGCAACAAAAATGCCGCCAACTAGCGACGTGGGACCCACCCCGTCGCTAGCCCCAACAAGAGCTAGCAAGGGGGTCCATTCTCGTTGCTGGCCCCATTTGGGGCCAGCCACGGGGCTTAATTCCGTTGCTAAAGAGCTTTTAGGTGTTTATTTTTTGAATTTTTAATGCTTTTTTGCGACAGAATTTTATTTTCCATCGCAAATTCCTCTAATTTACGATGGAATTTTAATTTCGTCGCAAATTTTCTCATATTTACAACGGAAGAAAATCCGTCACAAATTCCATCGCAAATTCAATATTTTCTAGTAGTGACTTTAGGTTATATATACAAATTATATATAATTTCTTCAAAGTTGGGGTATATAATCCATCAAATATTTATTTATAAGAGAGGCGGCGTGGAGTGGAGGCTCTTGACTTTTTAATCAAAATTTTGTGAAAGTTTTAATATCGTCAACAAATAAAATATTTCTAAAATGATTGTGTACAAATACAACAATTTCTCCGGCTTGCTTACGATTGTTGTCTGATTATTCTATTTTCAAGTGTTTAAGTTTGCTTTTACATTATTTATCGTTTGACCTTGTATTTATTCTTCTTTTTCTAAAAAAAAAAATTAAAAGAAAATATAAAAGAAAAGAGAGATTCAAATAATTAGAATGATCTTATCGCTCCCTTGTCTTCGACCTTCCATAACTCTTTGTTTTGTTGCTGACACGTGCGTTACATGACACGTGACTCAAGCTACGCTCATTGACACATGTCGTCTAAGCAAATACAAGCTTGCACTGTTCAAAAAATACAAACTTGCGTATAGCAAGTTAAAGATACCAAAAAAGAAAAAATTGTATAATTATATCGTACTTTTTTTTAATCTACATACAATTATATACATATCAATAATTTTTTTTTTGTTAAGGTGCAAAAATACACAAGAGCCTTTTCCCCAGAAGCAAAAATACATATATGCTTTTTAAAGGAGTAAAAATACACACGTGGTTACCATTTTTGTGCAAAAGTCACATCTCATCGTTAAGTCACTGTTCATTGTGATGAGAGAGAAAGAGATGAGGTGAACAGTGACTTAATGGTGGGATATGCCTTTTGCACCAAAATAGTAACCATATGTGTATTTTTGCTCCTAAAAAAGCATGTATATTTTTTCTCATGGGGAAAAAGTTTATGTGTATTTTTGCACCTTAACCCTCTCTTTTTTTGGGTTTGGAACATATCATGAACCTTTAATCAAAATATAATAATTATATGACTTTTTTTTTATTACAATTAGAATTTACAATATGAAAGTGGTCTTTTTAATTACCTTGATATAGTTTACTTTTAAGAAATACTTATACTAAATTGTTTATATCCATTATATTAAGTTATCCCATCATACACGAAGATATGCCATATTTTTAAATATTATTATTTAACTATAAATCGACATAAAAAAAACTCCTCTAGTTATTAATATAAGATATATTTGGGGGTTGATTGTGATCTTAAATATAAAATATAGTTTTCATATTTATTAATTTTTTCCTAATTTACCCATATTGATACTTCCTCAACAAAATAATCAAGAATGAAAATTAATGATGAAATTAAGAAAGATGATTAAGGTGTTTTAGAAGATACATGCCATATTAACTAAAATAACTGACTTCCTTAGTATTATCAAGTTAAAAAGATATATCTCATATTAAAGATTAAAGGAGTATGATACATGGCCATGAGTGTTAGAATAACTTGATATGACTGATATAAGGAACTTACAATCCTTAATTTTATTGGCATCTTTTATAAAAAAAAAAAAATTATAACAAGTTAGATCTAATTTTATTCAAATGAAAAAAATGAGAATTTTTTATTTAATTAAAAAAGGATTATAGTATTCAATTATTATCCTGAGATAAAAATAAGGAAAATTTTTAAGAAAATATCCCTTAAATTTCAAATTCTAAATAAATTATTTCCCAACAAAACAAGTTTTTAATTGTTTTACTGTTTTTGTTAATCTCACTATTGTCATTGTTAATAAGATTTTAAAATTCAATTGATATCTTTCAATCATCTCCCCCCCCCCCCCCTCCCCCCTAAAAACCCTTCTTCCATCATCTCTAAATCAAGAGGACTTGCCAAAGTTGTTATAGCTCTAAATCTGACTTGTGCGTACTTGAATTTTCTTAAAAAGGATGGTGCATGCGTACTTAAATGCAAGCAATAGAACTTAATATAGATTACATATTTTATATTCATGTTGATTATTGATAACGAATCAGTAGATGATAAAAATCAAACATTATGTGTGTGCTTCAGCGTATTATTTCATAAATTTCACTATTTATAAGATGTAAAACATATGATTTATTTTGAACATCATGTGTGCGAGGCCACACTAGTCATTGATTAATTATGAGATTTGTATGTGTGCCACATACTAGTAATTGATACTAATATCAGCTACCTACAAATTCATGCATATATAACGGTCAATAAATAACATATATAACAAATTAGCGTTATATAAGTTAAGATGGAGATCATGCAAAAATATATAACACTGAAACTGAAACTTAATGGTTAAATACATGTATCATCATGTATTGAGAGACATAATTTGCGAAAATAAAAATGTAGTGATTATAATTATCAACAGTCATTTATTGAATCACAAAAATTTCAATTCTTACGAAACAACTGTTATGTAATAATTACAAATGATTTGTTTTTCAACCTTGTATTAGTGAAAACAAATACATAATGGTCATAACAATTGATTGTAAAGTATGAATCACAAAAACAACGTTTCTAAAGAAGTAATTGTCATATAACGCACACTTTCATCCAATATGTCTTGCCTAACTATTTTTATTTGAAGTATCTTTTCATAAATTTCTAATTAAACTCATGAAAAGTTTCGCAAATCCAATTTTCATGAATTCTATGTACAAAATTTTATAGGGACACTTCTTGTTCAGCTCGATAACCTGTAAAACCCTTTTCATTCCAGTTCTATTTAATTTTAACAAGAAATGATCATTTTGTTTAGGTCTCTAGTTGTTGCTTGTAATGTATATGGTGGTTGATTATTATGCAACCTCCAAAATTAAACATGTCAATTATATAATGGTTATATAATAAAACTTGTCACTCATTAGCATACCTTGTCAAATAACTAATGGTTATTATGAAATTGCCATCACCATTTATAAAAGGACATGATCAGGTCAATATTCCACAAAACTCTCTCTATATAAACACCCAAAAATTGAACTCTAGTTCTCTATTTCCATTTCAATTTCTCATAACCAACTGCTAAATTTGCTTCCTTACCAAAATCATGGACAAACACAAGAGATTTTCTACATCCTCATCTGGAAAAAATTAAAGATGAATTATCTCCACCAACAAGCATTGAAGGTCTCATTCATGAGACCTATGAACTCCATCACACTATCAAAAAAAAAAAATTGTTTGGCAACAAACAAAATCTGTCACAAACAAGTTTTGTGATGGAATTTGCAACAGAAAAAAATCTGTCGCAAACAATGGCGTTGCAAACGAAATTTGTGACGGATTACAAAATTCCATTGCAAATTGTGGCGGAATTTTGTTTTCGCCCTAAAAATTTGTGACAGATTTATTTTTTTCCACCGTAATTTGCAACTGATAGATTTTTCCGTCGCAAATTGTGATGGATATCTTGTTTGCGTCACAATTTGCGACAAAAATTTTTTCTAAGTCACAAATTTCGTTGCGAATTGCAACGGATTTTTTCCCCTTGCAAATTCTATAACTATTTTAGTATTTTCTAGTAGTGTCATTTGGTCTAGGTTTACATGCTTGTAAGGACACATGAACTAGTGTTTGAAGAAACTGACCTCTCTTATCTGCTCAGTGAATGAGAAGGTGGACAAATTACTGGGAAATGAAATATCCGATTATGCATGATATTCTTAAAACATCTTCATAATAGTCTTTTTTTTGTAATATATATGGTGGTTGCATAATCAACCCCCAATATTAAAAAAAAAAAAGTCAAATACATAATGTTTATTAATGAAAACTAGTCACTTATTATGATACATTTATAAAGTATACTATATCTCAGTAAAATGTGTTTACATTTGTAATTATTAACCGTTAGAAATAGTCTCACAAAAATGACATTTTTTTGTGCGTGGAAAAACCGTTATAACGCAATTAGAAATGATTTGTTTTCCAACTTCATGCATCTACGACAACTAAAACAAAACGGTATTTTGTTTAATAATTGTCAACTAACGTTTGAAACCTTTCCCCTTCCCTCGCTAATGGTAGTACTCTGTGCTTCTTCATTCTCTGACGATCGGCATGAGAAACCAAGTAAGAATACATTACCCATTACTGCGTGCAACTGCTTCTCTTCAACTTTAATTCCAATGTTCTTTTTACTCGTTCCTTGTTTTCTTGGTTTAATTTCAGTAAAGAGACAAAAGGTATATGCATGTCAATAGTTACTTTTTTTTTTTTTTAGAGATATAGGTAAGAAGTAGTGCCATTAATTCTTTCCTCAGTTTGAAATGTCTTGATCTATCTCAAATCGCATAACAACTTGTTGTGGGAGGTACTGTTCTATTATATACAATCTAGTCCAACTAGCTCAAAAATCTTACATACATAAGAGTCTAATATCAGTATCATAGTTATGATATAAAAAATCTTCATCTAATATTAAATTCTATGCTTCTTACTTACGAACCGTTATTTATATTATTAAATAAATAATGCTTGTTGTTTATATAAGCCTGTTACTAATAATAATAATTATTATTATTAAACTTCATGGTTATTATGTAAAAACTGCTATATATGTTATTGAATAAATAACTGTTGTTTTCATGAATCGTTATAGATTAAGCTAGCATTATTGATTATATAATTGTTGTTTACGTGAGCTTGTTTTTTATTATGTTAGTATTATGCCCATCATGATTTCATTAAGCTTCAATATATAACGGGTGTTATATTATAGGGAAACTTCATATGAAGGTCTTTTTAACATAAAAAACTTAAAAAAGACCCAAAGATTTTTAAAATCTCAGAAAAGGCCCCAGGGTCTTTTCTGGTATAAATTCATTAAAATGTTAACAACTATATCAGCCCCGTTAGCAACTATATTAGTCCCGTTAACAACTAAAGTTTTAATAAATTTATACCAAAAAATGCCCTGGGATTTTCAGAATCTTTGGACATTTTTTGAGGTTTTTTTTTCCTGTTATAAGGGTCCCCATATGGATTTTCCCTATATTATAATTGTTACAATAGATACTAATTAATAAATTTATACCAAAAAATGCCCTGGGATTTTCAGAATCTTTGGACATTTTTTGAGGTTTTTTTTTTCTGTTATAAGGGCCCCATATGAATTTTCCCTATATTATAATTGTTACTATAGATACTAATTAATAAATCAAAGTTCAAAATCATTATTTATTTACATTGAGTATATATAACGCCTTTATATAAAATTGTTTGGAATTGTCATGTATGATCGATAATAACCGTGTGTGAGTCTATAGAAGTGGATAGTAATTTGTCAAAATGGAACAATAATGGCGAACAAGAAATACACATAATTTCGTCTCTATCAATTGAATATAATTCAAATTACAGGAGTGGAATGAAATAGCTGGGTGGTTGCAATGTATTTTCTAAGAAAACGTCACTAAAATGCTTCTTTTCCTTTTAATTTGTAGTCTCAACAGTTTATTCAATAATAATTTTATGCAGCCTCAGTTGTTTTTGTTTTTATTTTTGATAGCAGTCATATAGTCAAGTTGCAATTGCAGTAGTGTTTGAATTATTTTGGGTGGCCCTGAAAAATTAAAAAAAGAATTCTAAATGCATAAAGGCATCAACATTTGCCTTTTTTTTTATACACTTTAGAAACCAAACACTAAGGCTTTGTTTGGAAGTTTGGAGGAGAATTAAAGGAAAGAGATATAGGGAGTTTGGAGGGGAGGAGAAAGAAGGGAAATGGAAGATATTTCCTCCTCTTGTTTGGAAGTTAAAAAAATAGTAAGGGAGGAAGATGAAGGATTAATGAGTTATTTTTACTATTTTATCCTTTTATTAAAAAATTAATATAATTATTATACTTTAAAAATACATTTAAATTTAAATTTTCTAAAAAAATTTATTTACGTAATTTTTATATTCAAAAAATATTTTCTCTCTCTAAAAATATTTTCCCCTATAAAAGTATTTTCTCCCTCTAAAAAGTATTTTCTCTCTCTACAAATATTTTCTCTTACAAAAGTATTTTCTCTCTCTAAAAAGTATTTTACCCTCTAAACAATATTAACTCTCCCTAAAAATATTTTCCCCTATAAAAGTATTTTCTCTCTCTAAAAATATGTTTCCATCTAAAAAAGCATGTTCTCTCTCTAGAAAATATTTTCTCCTAAAAAGTATTTTCTCTCTCTAAAAATATGTTCCCATCTAAAAAGCATGTTCTCTTTCTAAAAAGCATTTTCTCTCTCTAGAAAATATTTTCTCCTAAAAAAGTATTTCTCTCTCTAAAAAGTATTTTCTCTCTCTAGAAATGTGTTCCCATCTAAAAAGTATTTTCTCTCTCTAAAAATATGTTCCCATCTAAGAAGCACGTTCTCTCTCTAAAAAGTATTTTTTCTCTCTAGAAAATATTGTTTTCCTAAAAAAGTATTTCTCTCTCTAAAAAAGTATTTTCTCTCTCTAGAAATGTGTTCCCATCTAAAAAGCATTTTCTCTCTCTAAAAAGTATTTTCTCTCTCTAGAAAATATTTTCCCCTAAAAAAGTATTTCTCTTTCTAAAAAGTATTTTCTCTCTCTAAAAAATATTTTTCGTGTGCATCCCAAGAATAGAAAAGAGATCATAAATAATGAGAGTGCTTTATTTGAACGAGGGTAAAAAAATAACTAATCCATATTCCCTCTTAAAACCCCCCATATTGGGGGAACTTCATTTTTGTGAAGAAGGAGGGTTTTGGAGGATTTGTAAAAATCTTTGATTCCCTCCCCTCTTATTTTTAAAACTCCCAAACAAGGGAAGGAACTATCAAAACCCTTCATTTCCTTTCCTTTCCCTCCCCTCCAAAATGAAACTCCCAAATAAAGCCTAAGGCTACTATTTATCCTTCTCCAGGATTCTCTCTAACTCCAAATTATCAACATTTGCTATTTTGTTATTGTTAGTTGTTAAAATTAGGATTTACAAAGTTTCATCTAGGCATTTATTATTTTGTTAATTCTTGTGGTTAAAATGCCCAAATGCACTTATAAATTCACATATAAATTTAACCTAATGATCATAAGTAACTTGACCTAAGTTTTGTTCTTAACCATTCTCTACATAAATTTTATTATATATTCAGGATTTTCTTAGAAGACATTGTATATTTTGGTGGGAGGGGCTATAAAACAGTGTACTCCTCTTTAGGGGTAGGAATAGGCCAAGCACTTATTAGAAAATCTATAACCTGACTTGTTTAGGGCCTGATCCGTTTGATCAAAAGATTAGACCAAAGCCTATTTAAAGATCTAAATGTGTAAATAGGTCAAGCCTATTCTGTTAAAGTCTGACCTGTTTATACATTAAATAAATATGATTATATTTATATCATATAAAAACACAATATATTTTTAAAAATTCTTATATTCTAAATTCAAAGTGCACAAAGTCTACTTATGGCTTTGAAGGCTTGCAATATGAGGTCATTTTAGAAACCTATATTGTAAGTAGACCTTTTAAAAAAGCTTCACATTCAACTAGGCCTTATGAAGACTTACACTTGAGCCTTAAAAAAATCTTACATTCAGGCTTAGGCCTTTTGCTTCCATTATAAACTCAAGCTTGTTTAGCCAAAGTCTAGCCTGACATTGGCTATTTCCATAACTACCTCCAGTATACAATATAAGGAACTTCTAAAAAAAAAAGACATGATCTAGATTATAAGTCATCTTCAATTTAATTAATATTTTTTTCCCATTTTTTCCTATGACTAATACTCACTTCCAACTTTATGCACTCATTATATCCCTTCTCTAAAATAACATTCTTAATATAATTAAACATTTTTTTTTTGAAAAATATAAAAATAAGAAAAATTATATTTTAAAACATATTAAATGATTTAACTATAATTTTTTTTCTTCTTCCGTAAGTATAGTTTAAATGCTAGATATTATGAAGAGCAGGGAGTAATTATTTTTTTAAAGAAAAAAGGAAAGTGGTGAAGTGGCTAGCATTTGACTCTGACATTCACCGCTCCATGAATGGAGACACCTGGAAGATCCCAGTGGACACGGCCACATATAACGAACCGAAATTTGGATGTTTCTCATGTTTGATTTTACCCTCACGCGCTCTTAACATGGGGGACCGTCACGCGTTAGGATCAAGTAGTTTGGGTTTGGTGGAGATTTTCGGTGGCGAAAAATAAACCGAGAGCGAAAGAGAAACAACAGTTTATTCCAAATTCAAAAAAAAAAAAAGAAGTTATTTTTTTCCCCTGAAACTCGACAAGCAATTTGTAAAAGCTGAAACAAAATTAAAAGTGGTAATATCGAAAAGAGCAAAAAAAAAAAAAAAGGCATAAAAGTTTGCATCTAGGCATCTCTCTCACAACAAAAGGGAAAGTGCCGTGCCGCTTCTTTTTATCACTCCTCTGAAACAAAACAGCGTTACAAAAAATAGCGCTTGCGTTACTAAAAAAACGTTATATTAAAAAGAGTCAAGGTGTAAAAATATATATGAGTTTTTCCCTAATAAACAAAAATACACATAAGCTTTTTCCCTAAAAGCAAAAATACACATGTGGTTATTATTTTTGTGCAAAAGTCACATCCCACCATTAAGTCACTGTTCACCATGATGAGAGAGAAAGAGATTAGGTGAATAGTAACTTAACGGCGGTGAACAGTGACTTAACGGTAGGATATGACTTTTACACAAAAATAGTAACTACATGTGTATTTTTGCTCTTAGGGAAAAAACTTATATGTATTTTTGTTTATTAAGAAAAAAACTCATATATATTTTTATACCTTGACTCTTTTTAATAAAATGCATGGGTGATGGGGATGCAGAAAGTGTGGCTGAAAATAGACTCTTCTAAATGTCTTCAGACGTTGATTCTTCATGCATAGGCCAGTAATCATCGTGACTCACTAAACAAAAACGGGATGGTTTCATCTTCGCCTAAAGGTTATCTGGAACAAGACATATATGAGACCTAAACAACCTTAATATAGAGATATACATGATTTTTTTAAAATTTTTTTATTATTATATGTTCATAGAAGTGAACTTGTGTACAAAAATATATTTATTTGTCATGGTCGATGACATTGGCCGCCCCATTAAAATATATCATTTCTTAAAAAAATTCTTGACGCAGTTAGCAGCGTGATGCTCTTACTTTTAATGGTTCTCTTTCATTTGTATGATTTAATTTAATCATAACATTTTTAAAATTATACATTAAAAAAGTCAAGACACGAAGGAAAAAAGAAAAGAAATTGACGTCAAGGTGTATCAACACGTAAAAATTAGCGATGTCAGTGTGCAGCCTATTGAGACCCAAGTAAGAAAAGAGAGTTCTTTTTGGCAAAAATATAAATGAGTACTCGTAAGATCTAAGAAAGAGAACACAGTTGAGAAATGGACCCAATCATAATCATAATTTACCGTTTCTTACATTAATTGATGAATTTCAGGAAATATTCTAATTTGATTCCTAACTTGCTGCAAGAGTCATCCCGGTTCCCACTTTATTCTTACCACGTAAAATCACATATCCCATTACATTTAAATATTATAAAAGTTTAACCGACTGCTGTTGTGGAAATACGTATGCCAAATCAAGTTTTGACTAAACAAGTCTAAACTTATAATGGGGATAAAATATTTGAGTCTGGGTTTGAGTCTGGATATAGGTTTTTTAAAGACTTAAGTTTAAGTTTTTATAAGGTCTGATTGATTTTACAGTCTTTTTAAAGGTATATTTACAGTATAAACATTTATAAAGATCTCATATTCCAAGTTTTGAAAGTCATAAGTAAATTTTATGCACTTTAAAATTAGATATAAGAATTAAAAATAATAAATATTAAGTTATTTATATGATATAAATATAATTATATTAATTTAATTTGTAAACAGGACAAGCTTAAAAGTTTATAGACTAAACCTTAACAAAATAGGTTTAGCTTATTTACACATTTCGGCCTTTAAAAAGACATTGGCTAACATTCTTAACAAACAGGTCGGGCTGCAAGTCACCTCATAGAGATCTAGCCTCTTTCCATCCTTAGAATTGGTATGACAATATAAAACTTCACGTAGATTTTTTTAGATCTTGAGCTCATCTCACATAAAAGATACTTATATCAGAGATGCACCTTGAAATAGATTCTAGATGATAATATTATGAAAGCATTGTAAAATAAATTTCATTTTTAATACAATCAATCAGACACCTACATTGTCATGTCAGCAATAGATTCGAGCCAGGATATCATCCATCCACAACAGGTAATGCTACCATTGGGACAATTTACTGTTCATAAATATAATGTATCTTTTGTTTTGAAATTAAAGCCATAAGGGTACGTGGTTTTTCTTTTTACTATTCATTCAAAGTTACATTTGGTGCGATCAAACGATACTCCTTAACTTTTTCTTCCTTTTCTCCTATTTAATCATATACTTTCCCATTTGTTCTTGTTTTTTCCCTCCCAATTTCTTCAACCCTTTCCTTTCCTTTCCTTGAAATATATTATATAATTAGCAAGCTCTGCATTTTGGACTTATGACAAATTTTGGAAAGACGTGATTTATTAATATTATTATTATTTGGAATATAATATAAGTGTTGAGAAAAACTAACAACTTATGAAAGTTTAGATATTTAAGAGACCGTGCCATTTGAAACAATATTAATGGCTAGATAAAATAAAGGGCGAAGTTAGGATTTAGAGTTTATGGGTGCACAATTAGTATAGGGGTTCAGGGGTTTGGGGGCAGCGCCCTCGAATTTTTTTTTTTTTTAAGAAAAGTTTTAAATACATTAAGATTGTATTATTGACATTTTCTAGAAGGAAAAAAGTTTGACAAGATTAAAGAATATGTTGGAACTTGGAACCTATAAGAAATCAAAGAATGAAGAATTATAATAACTAGAAAGTGGGCAAGCAAACCAAAATGCTGGCTTCGTTTTCAATTCATCATAAACGAAAATCACAAGGTGGGGTATTACCTTTAGATATTTGTTTACATCGGTCTTTATCTGCTTAGCTTTGATTGCTGCATTAACCTCCAAAAAGATTCGAGAGGATAAAGTTATTTCTTAAAGCAAACCAATCTGTAAAAGAAAGTAGAAAAGGAAGCTGTGTTATGCCAATATTCAATACAAATAAGACTTATTATCATGCTTTCATCATAGAGTAAAGGAATAAGAGAAGGATAGTTACAAACTGACGCTCCAACTTCAGCATGCCACAAAAAAGGCTATTCACTAGAGAGCACGCCACTTTCAATAGGTTCAACACCAAACACCTACATAAAGGGAAATGGGAAAAAAGGTAAAAGAAAAGATGAAGGTTTGAACCTGCGACTTTAAACTAAAGATATGAAGTCTTAACCAACTATACTATTCATACATATTGTTACTAAATTCTTTCAAAATACACACATATATATATATTATGGGTTCACTTGCCCCCATAAAAACAAATGTAGCTCCGCTAGTGTTTAATCATAGACTTTCCCATTTGTTCTTGTTTTTTCCCTCCCAATTTCTTCAACCCTTTTCTTTGCTTTCCTTTTCTTGAAATATATTATATAATTAGCAAGCTCTGCATTTTGGACTTGTGACAAATTTTGGAAAGACGTGATTTATTTATATTATTATTATTTGGAATATAATATAAGTGTTGAGAAAAACTAACAACTTATGAAAGTTTAGATATTTAAGAGACCGTGCCATTTGAAACAATATTAATGGCTAGATAAAATAAAGGGTTAAGATGTAAAATTGTCTACAAACTTATACCAAAAATGCATATAACATTAGACACTCTTCTTAGGTGCAAAAATACTTACAAACATTTAAAATCATTGCAAAAATAACACATCTACTAAAATGAGTTAACTTCCATTATTTTTTGTGTAGTGAGGCCCACGCTTCTTTTTCTTAAAGTACCAAAATGCCCCAGGCTCAAAAATGGTAAATGTGTAAAAATACTCATAAATTTTTTTTCCAAAGTTTGTCAAACACTATATGTTTTTCAAAGATACAAAAATACTGATCAACGTTCACATCCACTTCTAAGTTAATTTCTATTATATATATTTATATTATTTATAAAAATGAAGAAAATTTAAGTATGTTAATTGTAAGTTAATTTCGTAAGAAAACATAGAAAAAAGATTAATAAAAAATTTAATAGCATGTACTAGATCCATCTGGCATAATATAGATTATCACGTCTAATTGATAAATTATCACATTTTATTAATGAGGTTGATTGTATATTAATTAGGGATAAAACTAGAAATTTATTAAGTTTAAAGATAGAATTAACGAAGTTTAAAATTTTTCTTAGTTCTGTTGAAACATGTTAAAAATGACTTATAAATAAGAGTATCTGAGTAGATAATAGTAATTAGCTCATTATTTTAAAGTTGATGTAAAAAATTCCGCTTTATGTTCATAACAATAACATATAATTTGAATAGTTAGATAAATAATTTTTTTATACGTTAGGGTATTTTGGTACTTTCATGTCCATTTTGAATATTCATGAGTATTGTTGCACCTATAAAGACATATGGTGTTTAACAAATTTTGCGAAAAAATTTATAGGTATTTTTTTACATTTTTCATTTTTGAGTCAAGAGCTTTTTGGTACTTTGAGAAAAATAGCATGAGCCCCACTACAAACAGTAATGGACATTAAGGGTATGTTTGGTTTGAGGGGAGGGTGTGGAAAGAAGGGAATTGACCAAATTGTCATTAATGAAGGAAATATTATTTTTTGTTGAGAGTATATTTTAGAAATATTAAAAAGTTTTTATGGGTTTTTTTGTAAAGAAGGGGGTATAATTTTTCTCTCTCCCCTCCCCTCCCTCAAACCAAAGTGCCTCTAACCCATTTTAATGGATACATCATTTTTGTTTTGTTTTTTTTTTATACAAAAATTTTAGGAAGGGGTTGGGCTCACCCACAATTTGAGGGTAGGGCGAAATTTTCCTTCCTCCTAGATGATATTAATGTTGGGTAGGGTGAACCGTCTATTATCCTTAGACGTTTACCTAGACATCTAGGAGCTAAGATGCCTCCCTTAGTACCTTGATCAACTCCAGGATCGAACCCTCTCCCTTTAATGAGAGTGTCCGACCCCTTTGCCATTTAAACTCAAGGACGAGGGGTTACATCATTTTTGTTTTAATTTTGAATGTTTGTGGGCATTTTTATACCAATAAGAATTTATGGAGTTGAGTGTTTTTTTAGTATAAGTTAGATGGGTAATTTTGTACCTTAACTCTAAAATAAAATAGAATTGATTTTTTCTCAAACAATTATATTAAGCTAACCAACTGTACATGTGAGATAAGATCCTTGTCAAGTTAGCAAATAACTTGAGAAGCTGATTATCTAATATACCATCTACGCCGTTAATATAAAGGTCAGTTAGTTATTTTTGAAGAGATTAATAAAGTTAAATAACTTATAAATTGATATATAATCTAATTTTATATAAGGTATGTTTTAGTTAAATAACTTATTTAGCTCATTTAATCTAAAAATTAATTAATTAATTCTTATATTAAGAAAGAGAGGAAGTAGTTCTATCATAAAACATAATAAAAGTGTAGGGATAACGAGACTTGAAAAGGACTAAATCTTATAAGAGGCTTGAATTCATTTGTATTGGTTAAGATTAAAGGTTAGCATTATCTAGCCCAAATAAAAGATAGTCCACGAGCCCCTATAGAAAGTCTATGTGAGTGAATTAGTCTAAAGTTATCTTAACTCGTGAGTTTAAGTAAACTCGTGACAATAACGTAAATTTGTATTATGAATTCAAATATGTAAACTCGTCAAAGTTTGCTTTTACTATTAAATATGTATTACTAGTAATATTATAAAATAAATAATTAAAATATAAAAAATGACAACAATTTGATTTAAATATATTTTAGATCTAAATAGTTGAAATTAATCCATCAATATTCAAAATTTACTATATTTAATAAAAAATAATTTATATAAAACTTATATATATATATATATATATATATATATATATATATATATATAAAGCCACTGAGCATGATTAAATTAAAAAAGTTAACACGAGTTTAATAGTGAGTTAACACAGTTTTGTAAGTTAAAAATGTAAAAATGATAAATTCAATATATGAACTCATGAGTTTGACCGTGTTTACAATGGTCACGAGTTTACCAGACTTGACTCAATTTAGTAAACTAAAAACAAAAATATAGTAAACTCGGAGAATCAACTGACAAATTTAATAGCACTTGATTAGTTTCTACCATCAATAATAAATACATTGGGAAAAAAAAGGTGCTCATCAAGAAAGAAAAATTGGTTCATCTAAAAGGCTACTTAAACTTAAATGCCACAGGTTTCATATTCAATCTAGCGTTATCGGATTTCATGGAAATGCCTGGCTATTTTAAAATTCAACCCATCTAATTTTTTTCATTACAAATAATATAACAATTTTTTAAGAAAATTAAGAAATATATGTTTCCCTTTATATATATAGTTGCATTTGTATGTAACAGAGAGGTACACGTATATGAGTAGTAATTTTTTTTTTTTTGTTTTCTACAAGTATTTTTTTTGTTTTCATCTTACTAGTTTGATTACGAATTTAATAGTTTAGGAGAAATTTCATAGATTGTGTTGCATCTTGCGACCGTAAAATATGTAGACTTGACCACTTGGTCCCCGCCAGTGGACATATGTAACCAATATCGCCGCATCTTAGAGGGATTCAAACGAGAATTCTTTGGTCCTTCTCTTCCGTCCACTTAATTTAATTACAATTGGCGATATATAATTAATAATATACGAGTAATGACTACATTGCTCATACATGTTTATTTGCTAGTGTACATGATGGCACGTACACAATAAGGTAAATTAATTACTAAATTTTAATGTTGTAATTAAATTAACAACCACTCAATTTTTGTCCCAGAGCCTTGCATAACAAGGAAATATCAAGTAATGAGAACAATTTCCGGAATTAACACCTTATCTTTTTCCCTTTTTAATAATAGTAGTGAATTAATTTTCAAATTATTATTTTTTTCGAAATTTACAACTTTTATACTACCACCCTAATTCTTTTTGTTACTTCCAATATATTTTATTAGAATAAAAAAATTCTTAAAACTCATAAATTTCATCTAAAACTTTAATAAATCTTCAAACTTACCCTTTAATTTTTGAACACTAAAACTTACCCTATTAAATATACATATTTTAAAAATAAAATAACAAGCACCAACATTTGACGAGAGGTAAAAGAGACAACTAATGATAAAAAAATAAATAACATGCATGCCAATAAATATTGGCCCGGTTAGTAAGAATTGACTTATATTAACCTATAAATTTATGATTTAAAATTCCACCATTAATATATGATGACTTTGTTGGTAGGAGCATGCAAGTATTTCTGTAAAATCTCTTTAAGTAAACTGAAAAACGAATGCAAGGGAAAAATATTCTTGATTTTGAAATATTTGATCTTTTTTTTTTTTTTTTTTGGTATTGAAAGGGTGCTTTTTCTATTTTAAATCTAACTAATATTCATTACTTAAAGAGTTATTCCATGCATTTATTAGAATGGGCAATTGCATCCAAATTTAACAATGGATATCTTTAGAAACAATATTTTGTTGATAAATAACAATTATCGTTGAAAGTAAAATGATTATACATCACAATTATACAATTATGTTGGGGTATGAGTGTAGAGAAAGAGATAAAGTTCGGTTAATATTATCCATCTTATAGATCCTATTAAAAGAAAATAAATGAATATAACTTTCAATATCCCTGAAAATGATATTAGCTAAGTTAGATTTTGTTTCTGGTAGTGGCAAAAATTGCTTTCCAATGTATAAGACTTGCAACCCTATTTTAAATTCTGATTGGAAAAATGGAGACTTGGAAATCAATAAAAGGGACGCTCTTAAACAATGAAGAAAAAGGAAAAGCTTGCCATAAGCACTTCTGTAACAGAAAGATTGAATAAATTGTCCTTGAGAGTATATCCATGATCAACAAATAGTTTTACTTCCATTCTTATATTTCTTCATGAGGATAGACCACCTTACATTTAGAATTTGATCTACAGAGAATGATGAATGTTGAGTTGCCATTGTTGTAGTTGTTCTTGAAGTCCTCAAATCAGAGTATGCTTGATTGCATAAAGAAACTGCATAATGAATTTCCTTAATGACTATTTTAGGTGTTATGGGTTCTAGCAACTAATGACTAATCTGCTTTCTCTTGATCTATATGATACTGAGAATTTTGATCATCAATCGAAATTCTATGAAAAGCTCATAACTATACAATAGTTGTTTTAAATCACTGCTTAAAGTTATCAAAGGTTAACAAGAGCAGTCAAATGGAAGCAGCACCATACCATAGCAGTCAAATGGAAGCAGCACCATACCATATCATTGAGCCTTGGAGAAAGGACGATTTAAGAAAAGGTGCTCCAATGATTCCCTCTCATAGCAACAAAAAACACATGTACTTGAAGCATTGATATGATAAAAGTTAAAAACATCAACCATAAGGATTGCCTCATTTAATAATTTCCACACAAAAAGAATACCTTTCGTTGGTAGAAAGAGACCATAAAAACTTCTAAAAATCATTAAATGAGATAGACAATCTATTGGAAGATAACAATTTGTAGCCAAACTTAGTTACGTACTCACCCGAAGAAGAGGAACTTAGGTTTCAAACAATTCTATCACCTGCATCATAATCAAAGAATGTAGTTTAGAAGCATGAAGCTTGCGACTATGGCCACCACTACTTTGGAAAGATATTAAATGTCCTCTATTGGAAGAAGAATGCGGCATAATATCTAATTTCCATAAAACCAGGATTTAAGCCGCAAATAATAGACGAGGGGGAAGAAATAAAATAGGTGAATACAACCACAACCCAGAACTTTATATGCAAACCAATAAAAAATCAGCTGCAACACTGCAAGAGAGAAGAACTGCCCAATAAATAATCAAACACAAAAGACACAATTTAATGTAAAATCTCAAAACCCAGAATTACCAAATGAAAGAGCCTAGAACAACAATCCAAACGCAAGAGCATATCCTTTGCCATTTAGCCGGAAGCAAATCAAAAGGAATTCCACCATCATTGTAGAAACTAGAAAATCAGCGAGTAGACACAATATATTGCAAATAATCTCTAAAATCCTGCAACACCAGATCAAAGAACCTAGAAAGATACTTCGATTAGGAAACTTCACGATTTCAGAGGTAGATGGGAGTAGATGCATAGACAATTTCCATCGGTAGCACCTAAGGTTCCTAGAACAAACTTCTTTCAAGAGCCACCAAGCCAATGATGTTTGAGCATAAATAACCATAGAAAAGCCCAATGATCCATCAGAAAAACGATTACTAACATGAAATTGAAGAAAGCCCCTTCAAAATTAGAAACACTTTGATGCGGTGAACGTAGATGAAAGGCGGAGGCAATTGGCGATGAATCAGCGACTAACGAACAGAGAGACGAGAGCTCTCCAGTGAAGTCGTCTTCTAGACTCGAAGCGTTTGATTTGTGGGATGAAGGTCGGAGGCAAGAAGGATGCATGTGCATGTGTCAGCAGTGAATCGGCGGTGAAAAATAAAGAGAGACGAGAGCTCTCCTCTAAACCGTCGATCGGCTATACTACTCACTATTTCTATTTTTTTTTTTTTTGGTTTTTTCTTCATTCAAAGTGGAAGTTGATTCTTTCTTTTTCTTATTATTCTATATTTGTCTGTTTTTTCCCCCTTCAATTCACCAACAAATGAGACTTTAGTAAATTACATACCACTCTCGTCTTATTAAGAAGTCCATTTTGACCAAATCTCACATATCAAAAAAATGTAGTTAACTCAATGATTATAAGGGTAAATTTTCAACTTTACCCTCATTTATAATTGAGTATTTTTTAACTTTTTTTTTTCTCTATCTTTATGGGTATAATTAATATGAATAAAATTGTCATATCTCATTTATTATATGAAAGTGAGTTTATAAATAAGACCAAATTTTTTTAGTCAAAACAAATTTATAAATAGGATAAGAGTGGTATCACCCAAAGAACACTTACTTGCCCACCATCAAATAGTACTTTAGTAAGAGCTTGTTTGAAAACCCTCTTTAAATTTTGTGTAGGTCGAGACAACTTTCTTTTGTATACTTATTTCATGAATCCTAAAGTTATTCTAAAAAACTAATTCATACAGCTTCTAAATTAATAATATTTTATAGATAAGATAATTTTTTTTTCTTTTTTATCTTATAAATAGACAATAGTAAAAAATCATAAACAAGTGGATGAAAAATACCTTTATTATTATCCATAATTAAAAAAAATAAAAATAATTATTGGTAGGAAAACAAACCCAAACAATTTTTTTAATGAAACTTACTAAAAAGTCCTTTGACACCACCAATTTGACGAAGCTAGTATGCTTACACTAGGTGATGGGATTCTTTTTGTTGAATAGAAGAAGAAGAAAAGAGGTGGGGATGAGGAAACAGTTGGGAAAAGCCACGTATAAGGTTGAGAGTGGTGGGCCCCGACATGTGGGAGTGAGGAAGAAAAGACGAATTGATCCACACAGAGTCACAGAGCCAAGGGTTTGTCAAAAACCCAAACAGCCCCCCCACACTCTCTCTCTCTCTCTCTCTCTGAGATATAAATCTCTCTCACGCCTCCCCCCTTTTTCTCTTCTCATTCATTATTCAATATTCCAACAATCCCCACGCCTCCCTCCTCACACCAATTTCCTCATCCTCCTTCCTTCCTTCTTCTTCTTCTTCTCTCCACATGTGCGACGACGATTGGGTCAAGCTCGCCATGTCCGACGACTCCCTCGTCGTCGACGTGCTCCTCCGCCTCCAACAAGCTCCGCTACCTACCACCACCACCACCAACAATTACTCTCCCGGTCTTCACCTCAACTGGACCGTTCGTCAGCGCCGTTCTAGGTCCGCTCCTAGACACGTTGGTCCCTCCGCCAACAAGAAAGATGAGCCAACTAGAGCCAGTCCTACCACGCCTCTCTCCTGGAGCGGCGCCACCTCTCCCAGCGGTGGCGGTGGTGGCGCTGCCGCTGCCGACGGATCTGAAGAGTCCACCCGTCTCACGAAACCCCTCAAAACCTCTAGATCTAAGGTTTGATGCTTCTCCTACTTTTTCTTCTTTTCTTTTCTTGTTTTTGTTTTTCTCTCAGTCTCTCTCTTGCCGGTGGCCGTTAGCCGGCGTGCGTGCCTCACGAATTCGGTTAGCGTGTCGTGTGTCTTCGTTGAGCGGCGAGTGCACGACTCGGCAACTCTGTTGTGTTCGGAAGTTCTGTCAGATTTTATCTTAATTGACGAAAATGGCCTCGGTAGCCCCCGGTTTTTACGTCGACGAATCCACGAGAGAGAGTGGCACAATGGCACAAGTGGCCTCCGGATAATGGGCAGCCACCACCTGGTTTCTCTGTTTTTCCTTGATTTATTTCCTTTTATTTCAATTGCTGTCGCTCGGATTTATAATCAAGCTCCACGTGTTCGAAAATCCTCGTGGCAGCTAGGTCACTTCACCAGCCGTCACCGGAACGTCACCACTCCGATCAACATCGCCGCCGCCGTTGTGTCTTTTCCCCTTTCTTAAAATTTATTCACCTGGATGCCCTTTATAGAGGTTCCAACTTATGACTTTTCTTTCTTTTAACATATATACACAGAGTAAAAAAAAAAAAAATTCTGATGCTATTAATTAAATTAAAAACTCATTATTATTGAAAAATTTCAGAGAAAATCGGTGACTTTCATTCAACGCGTGGAGTCAGAGGCTTCAATGACTCTGATGCCTCCTTTTCTCACCACTTTTACGCGCCGGGTCACGCCTTGTCCCAACATGACGATAACACCCTTCCCGTGAAGGGCATTATCGTCCAGTCAGGATAATTGTCAAATCCAAAATAAAGCCGTCCATGTATGTAAAATTCCGAAACCGAAACTCCCTCGGATAGTCGCATCCACCGTACTAACTTAACTGACTCTGACATGCTCTCATTCACATTCGACTCCTTGAGGGCTACTTCAGTAAAATCATACGTAGAGCTTTTTTTAAAAAAAAAAAAATTAATGAAAAAAATATTATCAGAAAATTCCGTCTTTCTCCTAGCTCCTTTATTTTATTAATGGTTGTTTCTGATATAATTTTTTTTAACTCAGTACCATTTTTTTTTGCCCCTTTCCTTATTTTGGTTTTCTTTTTGTTGGCGTGATTTCGTGGCAAATGGGTCTGCGTGAAGTTTGGTGTGTTATTGGTGGTGGTTGTGCCCTTTTAGGGCATTTTTCGCAATGCTGCGTAAGGATGGGGAAGATATGATTCGGTGTGGTCTCGCACACCGTATGGAGGCTAGTTCATGTTGGTTCGTTTTCGTCTACGTCGTCGTTTTCCACTCAGGGGTAAAGGACAAAAAAAATGTGAAATGTCTGTCTGAGAAGTTTTTAGCGTCTCTGCATGACAGCTTGATCGCAACCCTTAGGTTACGTGGGAAACATGACAACGTTAAATATTTTTCCTGTTGATGCTTTTAGAGTAGAAAAGTCAAACGTAAGGAGGAAAGTTTGTAATGGGGGAAATTGTGATTCCTTAGAAGGACAGGCTGTTATTTGTGGCCTGTTTATGTTTTTTGGGTAGGGCCCATTTAGGTCAGAAATGAAAGTTTGTTCTTGTGCCATCTGGGATCTGAAACCCAGAGAAATGAAGCTAGCTGCCTTTGTTTTGGGCCCATGGGGATGAATGGGGGAAGAAGAAGAAGAAGAAAATGGGGTTCTTTCTTATCTCTATTCTAAGCAAATGGTTGGTAAGGGCCATTTGATTTTGGGGTAGTTCTGTCTCCCAAGTGGGGACCACTTTTTGTCACCAAATTGATGGCACGAAGCTACTACTTAAGCTGGCTCGTTGGTTATTGGTGTTTACTAATCTTAAGCATCTCAATCAAATAATCCATCAATCCGTCACACACTCTGTTAGATGGAAGACACGCATCACGTATTTATTTCCTCTTGTATCTGAAAATAAAAAGTAGTATCCTCTGATTAGTTGACTTTTTTTTTTCTTCTCTTAAAGATTAAAAAAGTTAAATAAATTAGTTAATATATCATTTGATTATACATTAGTTAAGTTAGACAAATTAATTTAATATAAAAAAATAAATATTAATATTTTTCATTAATTTGTTTAGTTTTTTAAAAAAAAAATTCTCTAAAAAAATGATGATTATGTCTTACACTATGAATCGATGGGTATAATGATCTCCAAATAATCCTCTGCTTCTCTCACATTTGTCTATAACTCATCATCCTTTTAATTACTATTCACCAGCAATATATATATATATAATATTCATCATCCTTTTAACACTTCCATTCCATCTTGGTACACCTCTTTAATATGTCAGATTCTTTTTGGGTGTTTGGTCTTCAATCTTCTAGAACGATTCATAATTGTGCGCCTTACTTTTTTAACTTCCATTAAGGTTGAAGCTGTTAATATTTCTTGTCACATTCTTTCAAAAGCTTATAAATATTGCCCATTTTGATATAATTAATGTCTTGCAGGTTGCTAATCCGAGCGAAACGACCACCACCAAGAGGTCTAGAAGAAAAAAGGTAAAACAGGAACGCTTTGAAGTCTGCATTTTCTTCTTCTGGTTGTTAGAGAAATTCATACAACTTTTTCAACGACACGTGAGACTAAGTGTAAAACAGCTTACCGTGATCTGTTGTACAATATCTAGAATAAGTTTAGTATGCACCCCTAAGATAAAAATATAGAAATTTTTAAAATGAAAAAGAAAAGGAAATGATGTGGGAGGTTGTGACTGAGTAATGTGAAATCTGGAGAGCCAGTCAAGTGGGGTTTCTTAAAATTTATGGAGTTTGCATCTTCTGCTCACTTTTTAACTGAATTGACTAGCCAACAACTAAAGAAAAATTTTTCAATGGTGGCAAGCACCCCTACATTAAACATATTACTCGATGCATTGACATCTTGCTAAACAATCTACTGAGAGAGATACTTTTTGCAGCTTAACCTGTAAGGTTGCTGGTTCTAAGCAACAGTCGTTAAAATAATACTTAGATGAGCTATAATATCCTTATTTAGTGAACTAGTGAGTGAGTTTGTATCCTTCTTTTCTCCTTTTTCACTTTTGTAATCTAAAGTGAAAAGAACCCTTTAAATGTGTTGTTAATACCGGGATAATTTGCGCCATCCTGGCTACCTGCTCGCATGTGTGTGTATATATTAATCATGTTAAAACTCTGTTTGCAGACTTTAGCTGAACTAAAAGAGGAGGAGATTTTGCTGTTAAAGGAACGGAGAAATCTTAAAAGTGTATGTCCCATAATTTCTTTCTGGGCTATTTGTTGTTACTTGAGTCCTCGATCCTTCTGATTGGAGTTAGTTTCTCATGCGCTGTTTATTGTCACTGTTGTGACTTTTGAACAGGAATTGACATCCCTGCGTCTCACTCTAGTGGAACACAGGGCAACAAATGAACGCCTAAAGAGATTAAAGGTCACATTCCTGTTCTTATACCTTGTTATTGCCTTTTGCACTACAAACTAATTCTTATACCCAGTCTGGTTCTAAAAATGATATCTATTTACCTATTTTGATTAGATTAAAGAAGTTAGTTGAGTTAGTTGATATGAATGTCTTTTTTCCTAAAATAAGCTAATCATCTTACTTTACAAATATGACAAGTAGGTCATTTAGAATCAAAATATACTCCTAATTAGGTTCTATAGGATTATGGAACGGGGAAGTGGTATATTAGAATTAGAATATAATTAGAATCAAAATCTACTCCTAATTAGGTTCTATGTTAAACAGGTTGATTGGGAATCAAGACAGCACTTGAAAACAGAGACAACCCTGGTGGCGTCCGACAAGGCCATGGTCGACCTGCCTCGACTTGTCGACATGCAGTGTCATGCTTCTCATTCAGCGTCCCCGGCAAGCGTTCCACGAATTGTAGTTGATAATGTAGTACCTGTCCCGCCAGCAAATGACTGTTACAAGCCTCAGGACATTGTTAAACAAGAAGCTTCCTTTGAGCTGCCTGATCTCAACCTGCCGGTGGACGAGGAATTAAGCCTCGTTTCTACACACAGCTTAATAAGCTAATAAAGAAGTTGACGTCCACAGAGTTAGACCAAAAAGATCATTTCTCTCCTCATAAGATATATAGAAAATGATGTCAGTCCTGACTTTGTAGGTTGTGCTAATGCTTACTGTAGGCGCAGTTTCGTCGGTTAGTTTTTAGTACGAGGAAATATCTTTTGTTTTTTTTAATTTTTCTGATTTATTAAGGTACCTTGGGTAGTGTAGAGGTTGCTCACATCATTGTTCCATAACTTCAATTCTTTTTTTCCCCTCACAGGATTCTGAGTTGTCCGAAATTCTAAAGGGCAGCCCTGGATCCATCTTCATCATCATAGAATTATATACTTATAAATGTAAATCACATGTTTTTTAGATAATTCCAACAGTTTTGCTTCTCTGTTTCCTTGTTGGTTGGTCATATGCAACATTTGTGGGGGAGTGTGAGCTTTGTGGTGTTGATGTACAGGCGACAGTAATGATTTCTTTCTTTCACGTTCCTTTTTACAAGAGCAGTTTGGTTTGCTTCTGACTTTGGCTGGCAAGGTACTTGAGCGTGCCAAGATTTGCTCCCCCAATTACCCTATGGAAGGGAAGAAAATTAGGAAGGAAAGATTATTAGGAAGGATAACTTTTAAAAATAGTGAAGTTTTTTACTCACTCCATTTAATGTAAGACCCTAGTGATTTTTTTTTTTAAAGAAATTAAGGAATTTAAATAAATTACTAAATTATAATATATGTTATGTATCATTAGATAATGTATATTAGTTTATAAGTCAAGCAAATTAGTTTAAAAAAATAAAAAATATAAATACTTTAAAGTAATTTATGTAATTTCATTAATCTCAAAAAAAAAAAACTAAATTTTCCTTCATACCATTCTTTTCTCTCTAATTTCCTTTGGTAGAGTCAAGAGCAAGATGATGGTCTTGTTTCTGCTCCGTGTAGAATGGTTTAAACTAGAGGATTAAAGTATAAAAATATACATAAGCTTTTTCTCCAGGAATAAAAATACACATATACTTTTTTTAGGATAAAAAATACATACGTGATTACCATTTTGATGCAAAAGTCACATCCCACCGTTAAATCACTATTCACCGCCATTAAGTTATTGTTCTCTCTCGTCACGGTGAACAATGATTTAACGGTGGGATGTGACTTTTGCACCAAAATGGTAATCACATGTGTATTTTTACTCATCAAAAAAATATATGTGTATTTTTACTTATGGGGAAAAAGCTCATGTGTATTTTTACACCTTAATTCTAAACTAAATGTAAAAAACAAAAGTAGCTTTTGGGTGGCTCCAGCAATGATTCAGACTTGTCCTAGTAGTACACATTACACAAGTACAAAAAACCAAAAAACAACGAGCTAAGGGAACAATATGATGTGCTTTAATGTCTATCACCAGCAATCAAGTCTGGGCTGGGCTAAATAATAGTTTTTTTTTTATACAAAAAAGTTTTGAAGGGGTTCGATACCAGTCCTCCACCAAGGTCAGGGCTCGACCCCGGGTTCTATGAGCACTTACTAGAGACTTAGAAAATCGTCTATCAAAGGAGTCCCAACAACAGCAGAGGGGATAGTTAGTGGTAGACAATGTAACCCACGATTTTGGGTTGTTGACATCTCTCCATGTGATAATGATTCCATTTTGGGCGTTTCTTTTTTTTCAAAAAAAACATTGCAAGGTTTCCTTACGAAATTTAGAAGGCAAATGATTCACATTTTATTACGCTTCTTAAAATTTAAACTCGTGTTCTTTTTCTTATGGAGTGAGGCCTCTTACCTCATTAGCCAACAATTTATTGATTATTTGATTTTTTACTGGTCTCAGTGTTCTAGCTTTTGCATCTCTTTTGCAAAGTAAGAACACGAGTATCAGGTAAATGTTCAAATTAAAATGACTAATTATTAAAACCACATCTCTTTTGAAATGGGAGGTTTTTTTTTTCCTGGACATTTTAATGTTAAAATTCTTCCAACTTGTTTTAAAATTTGTTTTCTCATGGCCAAACAATACTTTTAAGGAAAAAAATTATCTGGTCATTGCTTAATTTATG
This sequence comes from Acacia confusa, assembly GCA_037074495.1. Taxonomy (NCBI): domain Eukaryota; kingdom Viridiplantae; phylum Streptophyta; class Magnoliopsida; order Fabales; family Fabaceae; genus Acacia; species Acacia confusa. The sequence goes on from CM073510.1 coordinate 27,589,331, forward strand.
AGATACACTGATCTAATTCTTGTCTTTTCCTCCCCCCCCCCCCCCCCGGCGGTTACTAGCCTCCCCAGCTTTTAATATGAAGCTATTTGTTTCCGGATGTCCCAGAGCTCACTAATGCTTTTCCAAGTCAATTTTGAATGAGAGGGAAACAATAATAGGTAAAAGTTCAAATTAAAATGACTAATTATTTTTGAAATAATTAAATTAGAGAAAAATAATAGGAAAAATCTCATTTAAATACCATATGAAATTTCAAAACCTTAAAAGGTCTGTTAAGAATTTAAAATGACGCAGAGATGATTGAAAGAAATATAAGATTTGGAAATTTAAATGTTTTTATTAAAATAACTCTTACATAATATAAAATCATACTTCTCTTTCTCTCTCCTCTCCCTCTCCATCTCTTCACCTCTTCCTCTTCCTGTGCTCATTTTCTCTCTCATTTCTTTCACTTGGGTCACCGGAGCTCCTCCCTCCTCTCACTAATGCATTGATTTGAGCCTTACTCTCTCCGTCGAAACTCCTTCCTACTCTCACTTGCATTGATCTAAACTAGTTAGAGCTTCTTCTTCTCTTCATCTTTATCTTTTTCTTCTCCATTCAACTCCGTCCTTTCTCTTCAATTTCACCATGACATGGCTGGAAACCAACTTCCGACGAAGTTCTGCAGTTTTTGTTGAGCTCATGAGTTTCCTTGCAAGCTTATAAATCTTCCAGCGAGCTTTTCCATTTTACTAAAAGAGTGATGGTTTTGACAAAATTCAAAAGTGTTTTGACAAAATATGTAAGTACTGATAATATGTGTTACAAGATTCACGGAGTTTTAAGTTGTGATTAATTGAGTAATGAGAATGATTTAGAAGTAATGGTTTTGACAAAATCCGTAATAGTTTTGACAAAATCAGTAAATATAGATAATATATATAAAATGACTGCTAAATGAAATTCACTAAAATAGTAATCCTTTTCACAAAATCTGTAATGATTTTGACAAAATCAGTAGGTAAGAATAATATATGTAAAATGATTGATCAAGAGTTTTTGGTTTTAACAAATTGAGTAATGGTTTTGACAAATATCGTGGAGTTTTGAATATTGTCATTTTTTTAATTTAAAAATTAAGGGCATAATGATAAATTCATCAACATTTTAAAATTCTAATTTGATTTATGTTACCTTTAATTTTAAGGTTTTAAAATTTCATTGTATTTAAATAATTTTTTAAAAAAATAATAACCAGAATGCTAATAAGATTTTTTTTTTTTTTTTTTTTTTAAAAAGGTGAATGGGTGGGGGTCGAGAAAGTTCGATTTTATGTAGGGGGATGGGATGATCATGGGATTTGCCCTTTTGAGGATTGAGTCATTGAGTGTACTACTTGAAACTTCCACACTGCTCCCATTTCCTCCTTCTTTCGTTATTTCTTAAAAATAAAATATGATTTTTTTTTAATTAAAGTGTTCAATTTCAATTAAAAATAACCATAATTTATAACCCCATTCGTTACATCCTAAATCCTATGGCTTATACTCCTTTTGGTTTATGATAAAATACCTAGTTATTTACTTAATTTAGTTAGATTAAAGAAGTTAGTTAAATTAATTAATATAAGGATTTTTTTAAAAAAAAACTTTAGTCATCTTTTAATTCCCTTAATCTCTAATTTACTGTATTGTGGTGGAAAAAGTATCAATAGGGATAATACATAAAGAAAATAATGACAAATGTAGGAATAAAGTTTTACATTTATAATTAAAATCAATTTTTAATTAGGTTATACATTAAGGCCTGAGAAATACTCCCTTCTTTATTTATTTTTAATTTTATAAAATATAAACACCTTCTCTCTCACTACTAAAATAAAACGTAAGTTTAGTTTCAAATTTTAAATACACACTCAGTAACACCTCATCTACCCCACGTGAGCAGCTCGGATCAATTCGGTGGAATAGTAGGACCAACTCGGTGACGTCATGTGAGCTGGGTAACACCTCATCTATGTTGACGCTAGCCCAATCCCACGTCTCCAGCCCAATTCGGGAGCCCAATCCCATGTCTCCAGCCCAATTGGGCCCAGGGAGCTTGACTCATGTTGCTCTCTCTCTCTCACTCACTAATTTCGGACTGAAACGTCAGCCCGTCTTCAGCTGGTACCGGACATCATTTTTCTCAGCCCTTGAATTCAATTAATTCTCCTGCTGTGTGTCTAATTTTTGAAGACAATAATCAGCCTTACAGTATTGAATTTCTTATTGAGGATGAGCCAAAATCAGCAAATATAATTCCCTTTTTGTGGACTATCTCCGGTCTCAGCTATGTCTGTTGCTTTAAAAGAAATTTGCATTAAAAAACCCTATGGGGAAGAACCTAGAGTGGCAGTGCAAAATAAGTGTAGGAGGTTGACTCTTAAATATGATGAGGAATCAGCCACAAAGAGTGCTTGGGGTTGCCTTGACTTCCAGGAATCTGAAAGAAAAGTGCTTGTGGAAAAAACTCCACTTAGTTTTCTTGATGAAAACTAAATAGAAGGTTAGAGCAGTGAGAAAGGTAAGAAGGAGATGTGTTTTCACTAAAAAAATGAACGGTTGATTTTATAGCTAGAAGTGGAGGCCTTGCACTATAGTGGTCTAACTTGATAACAGTTAACATCCCGTTTTCATCCCCTAATATAATCCATACTGGTGTTATTTCTAATACTTTTAAGACTCTCAAATATTACTTTTATTTACAGACCCACTAATGAAGAAGATAGGGCATTATGCTGGCAAGGGGTCAGTAGGAATAGTCACTATATTAATACTTCATGGCTTTGTTTAGGGGATTTTAATGCTATTCTCTTCCAACATGAAAAAGTATGGTGGGAGGCCTAGAGTTTAGAGGAAAATTTTGAATTTTAAATGCTTTTGTGGCTAATTGTGAACTTGAGGATTTGAATTTTAATGGACATAGTTTTATTTGGTGTAAAAAAAGAGAAAGCCCTAATACCATCAAAGAACGTCTTTGATAGAGAATTGAGTAATTTACATTTAAGGGGGAGTGTTTTCCAAACCTTCAAGTATAGACCCAGTCGGATCTGACCATCACCTGTCATTTATCCAGAGTTAGCCTAATAATCAATGGAAAACCCGGGTATTTTGTTTTGAATCAAACTAGACATCTCATTTTAATTTCTTACAAGTTGTTAGAAAGAGATGGCAGTCCTTTGATGTATGTGAGCAATCTGCTCTAGATATCTTTGTTGGCCAATTGGAAAATTGCAGAAATGATCTTGCTGGATGGAGTAAGAAAGAGTTCCCAAATAATGCCAAGAGCATTGAACATATAAAAACTCAGCTTACAACTCTCCTTTAGGGAGTCCCAAATCCTGTGAATTCTCGTGCCATTTTTTATACGAAAGTGGCATTGGAAAAGTTGATGAATCTAGAAGAGTAGTATTGGTGGCAACATTCCCATATTAATTGGTTGAATGATGGAGACAAAAATTTTTGTTTTTTGTTTTTTTGTTTTTTTTTTTAATCTCTCTACTATCAAGCAAAGGTAGAGAAATAGTATATCATACATAAGAAACGATTTTGGCAGTTGGTTAATGAAAAAAGATACTATTTCTAATAATATTTCTAGCTTTTTTCATAACTTGTTTGTTACTTTTATGCAACAAGATATGATGCATTCTTGGGTTTTATTGATATACATATCACTTCTGAAATGAATGAGACTCTTATATTACCTATTTTAAGGAAGGAAATTAAAGTTGCAGGCTTTTGGTTTTGGGAGTACAAAGGCACTAGGACTTGATAGTTTATATGGTAAATTTTATCACTTTGCATGCCCTAATATTAGTGAATTTGTTAGTATTATAGTTCAAAACTTTTTTTGTAGGAAAATCGGAACTATATGAGATTAATGCAACTAATGTTACACTTATTTCTAAAGTGCATAAACTTATGTATATCATTTTTGTCCTATAGGCTTATGTATTCTTTCGTATAAGATTATTTCAAAGGTTATGGCCAATAAGATGTGGCCATTGCTTGATGCTTTTGTTTCCAATAATCAAGGGGCTTTTGTCCTTGGCCGATGTATTCGTGATAACATTATTATTTGTCATGAGATTTATCACTATCTTTGCTGGAAGATAGTTGGGGGTAAGTATGAGTTCTCTTTCAAAATGGATATAAGTAAGGCATACAATCAGGTTGAATAGGATCTTTTAGAACAGGTATTGATGAGATATGGCTCCTATATTGAATGGGTGTCTTTAATTATGAAATGTGTGTGCTTTACTTGTATCAATATTTGTTTATATGGAGAAAATGTGTGCTCCTTTCTCCCTAGTATGGGCATACATTAGGGTGACAGGGTGACCCTTTTTTGCCATATCTATTCATCCTTGTGGTTGAAGTACTCTCCATTATGGTTAGTAAAAGTCAGCATGATAGACAAATTAGGGGGTTAAATTAAGCCATGGATGCCCTAAACTTATTCATAGCTTATTTGAAGATGATATTTTGTTATATATGTTTGCTAGCCATCGTAACTGCACTATTTTGATGAAGATTTTGAATATGTATTGTTCCACCTTTGGTCAAGTGATTAACCATGACAAATCCATTATTTTTTTCTCTGCTAATGCACTAAATGAAGTAAGAAGTATGGTGGGCAATATTCTGGGCATTCCAACATTAGAAGACCCCAGTATATACCTCTGCATTTCGAGTATTTAGGGGAAGACTATATATTAGGCTTTGGCTTATATCAAAGAACGAGTAGTGAGTAAATTCCAGGGTTAGGGGCAGTCTTTATTATCCTTTGCAGGTAGAGAAGTTATGATCAAAGCTGTCATCTAGGTGATCCTAATATAGTCTATGAATTGTTTTGAGTTTCCTCTGAAGACCTGTAAGGAGCTTAATAGCCTCATTACGAATTTTTGGTAGGATGACAGTGCTTTTGGAGGTAAACCTCTTTGGAAAGCTTGGGATGCTATAACCATAATGAAAAGTGTGGTATGAGTTTTTGTGATCTCTATGTTATGAATGATGCCTTTTTGGCTAAAACGGCATAGAGATTAATGGTGAGGCTTAATGATCTATCAGCTAAGGTGTTGAAGAGCGTGTATTTCCAAAATAATAAGTTTATTGAGTCAGAAAAAGGGTATAAGGCATCATGGTGTTGGTTTAGCATTATTGATGGTAGAAATTGTCTAAAAAAAAGGACCTCCAATGGGATGTGGGGAATGGTGTTAATATTTGAATCTAGGGCGACAATTGAGTCCCCAATGTTACTTTCCCAAAGAACCAAATAATCAAAAGGATCTCTTTGTTAAAAATGGACAAATGGTAGAGTAAATGATCTCATAGTTAATGGTGAAAGAGATCTCACTCCTATTAATCAATACCTACCTAATGAAGTTAAGAGCGCTATTCTCGAGATCGCCATTTTCTACCAATGGATTAAAAGATAAGCTGGTATGGACTAATGCCAAGAATGGGGAGTATATAGTGAAATTGGGATATCACAACTGGAATATTCGATTGATTGGTTTGAGGTTATCGATAAAAAAGATTTCTTTAAGTCACTTTGTTTCTTTTTGTCCAAGTTTCTTCTCTTTTTGTCTAACTTACTTCCAATCAATGCCAACAAAGCGAGTTCTACTATTGTCCTCCCTATAGCGAGTTCGAAATCGATTTGGAAAATTAAAACTATCCAACAAGTTCAACAGTTTATTTGGTGCCTACTCAATAATGCTATTGCTACTAATGTTGCCCTCTCTTGAAGAAAAAATGTCTCGAGTACCTTTGTCCTGTTTTGTGCTGAAGCTGATGAGACTATTGAACACTTGTTTTTCCATTATTCCTAGACTAGGTATATTTGGTTTGGTTGTATGCTAAATGCCAGAATTGATGACTCTTGGGTGTCTAATTTTAATGCTTGGTGGATGCAAATAATAGGCACTGCCTCATTGAGTAAACAAATTATACCTCTTATTTGCTTGATCTTGTGGTTTATTTGGAAGCAACAAAATGACATGGTTCTTAATTACAATGAATCAAATCCTGTTGTTATTGGAATGGCTTGAAGAGCAATTTAGAATACTAGGTTACCTGTGACGCTATGCATTTGGGTTCATATGTGTTTAATGTTAATAATGCCCCTAGTTCTAATTGGAACCCTCCCCCTCTTGGCAGTCTAAAAAATAACTGTAATGAGGCTTTCTCATCTAATGTGGAAGGTGGTGCTATTGAGGTGGTATGCCAGGACGGAAGAGGATCATCTCATCTTTTTTCTCATTTTCTCTCATCATCCAATCCACGCCATTGATTGGGGAAAAGAGAAAAAGGTTAAAAGTAGCATTGTAATTAATTGGACGAATATGATTTAAAGATTATAAGGGATAATAAGAAAAAGATTATGAAAGAAACTCAACCCTCTCAGGACAACTTTGGCAACTTCAAATGGGGTTACATGGATAAGGTGAAATCTATTTTAGTGTTTATGATTTAGGCCTTGTTTATGAAGAGGGCACTGCTCTTAGCTATGGATCTAAGACATAATAAAGTGGTTTTTGAAACTGACTGTCTTTCTTTACTTACTTGTGTTGATGCCAAGTCACCAGATATGATTGATTGGAGAAGTAGAAGTATTGTGCATGATATCATTTGCTCTTGTATTCTAAGATTAGGTTTTCTACCTCCTATACCTCAAGACGGGGAAATCGTGTAGTCAACTTTCTTACAACTGATGCTTATAAAGGGGTGTGCCATATAGAGTAGGTTTCGCAACCAACACCATATTTGATTCCACTTCTAACCATAGATGCGTAAGGGAATGGTGTCTTGGCTAAGGTTTCTTCTCCCTTCTATTCCTTTTCATGGAGGGTGACTTGTTTGTTTCTGTATTTCTTCTTACGAAACTTGCTTTATTCATTTGCCTTATGTGTTTAATTCTGAATGTATTTTTTTGCGTTCTTGGTCATGGTTTTGCTATGTTTATGTTGAATTAGTAATACAAGTAGCTTTTGTCCATAATTTTTTTTAAAAAAATACACACATGTATGTTGTAGACAAAATTTCTTTTTAAAGTGTGTTTGGTATCTTGATTGATCCTTCAATCGGATGGTTTGAAGGCTCAATCAGGCTTTCAAGAAGTTAAAAATGTACATGTTTGGTAAGGAACAATGGCGAACCTTGCTTTTCACCCAATCGGCTAAAAGCTTTGCTCAATTTGGGAGCTTTTGAAGCTCCTTCTCATTTTCAACCTATTGCGTGAGCCCATTGAAGATGAATCTCTCTCTCTCTCTCTAATATATATATATATATATATATATATATATATATCACCTACGATAAGGTTGTTGAAAGCTCTGGATGACTAGATCTACTTTGAATCTCACTGTAAGGTGCCAAGAAAGTCGAAAGAAGCAGAATATATACAAAGAGAGATTAAAGAGGAGATTTCAGAAGGAACAAAAAGAAATAAAAGAGGAAATAAGAGATTTACACAATTTTGTTTGGGCAAGAGGAGGAACAAGCTTGGAAAGTCAATGAGGGAGGGCTTTGTTTACAAGATTACCCTTGGATCATTTTTTCATTTACCGTTTTCTCTATTGTATCCAATTTTTCAATTTTGTTAGAACGAATCCTCAAGCATATGTTATTTTTTTTAAAAAAAAAGCTGAAAATGATAATATAGGTCATGTAGATCATATTAGAGTAGATGAAGGGTCTTTTTTGACTAATTATGTTGCGCCATCTTCAACCAAATGAATCAAATTTGTGATACAATTAGAGATGAAATTCTACGGGACATGTGATCCTACTACTTATGTAATATTATTTGATCAAATTATATATTTTAGCATTGCTAAATTTTCTAAGTTACCATTTTTCAATTTTTGGTAATTTTAATTGTAATTTTTATCTTATGATTATCTCAAAAGCCACTTATGCTACCATCATTCCAAACAAGGTTCAATTTCACAAAATCTATTTATGTTATCGTTAATTCAAATATAAATTATATTTCACAATTTAACTTTTATCCACTCTTACTTTGTCATAAGTCATATTGTAAATAAGTCATTTTTCCCATTGCTATTTCAAATAAACACAATAATATCCTTTATCTCTCTCCTAGTAAATCTTGCATCTAAAATAAGAAAAGAAACATTGAAGAATTACCCTCACAAGATCATGAGCCATCCAAAAGTGGTTGGGTTTCTCTTATCATCATTTTCCTATCATTCCTCATAATTCCTAAATCATGTTCATCCAATCGATCTAAAAGGTTAAAATACTACTTTGATTTTTCTCTCATCTTCGCAGTTAACAGCTTAGAAATAAAAAGTGTAAGTCCAAAGAAAAAAGTGTATATATGTTTTGAAGTACAATTACAAAAATATCCTTGGCTTTTGGCCCAAAAAAAAGTACTTCCAAATGGTACATGGGAAATCTAACAACATATTTTCAAAATCAGCCATAATGCTTCTTATACATCTTCCCATCTTCCCTCTTCTACAAACTATTAAAGGGAAAATTTTTCTGTATGATAAAGAATTTAATTGATCTACATGCTCGTTCTTGTTTGAATAACAATTGGAGTTTTCAAGCGTAATTTTTTAATCATGATTTACAGTATGGAAGGTAAATATGTGGAAAGAGTTTTATTTTAGATTTACATATATAAACAACTTTAAGACATCAAAAGTAGAAGTGGTCAGAAACAAGCTTAATATTATCCACACACAACAACAACAAAAACATGATGCTACAAGAAATTGAGTGAGAAAATGTTTGACTTTTGCACTTGAGTTAGTTGCCTCTAGCAAACTATTATGAAACTTAAACTATTATTTTGAGGGATTTTTTTTTTCAGTTTTATGTAAGCTAAAAATTGTCTGTTTTAAAAAATATTATTATTCTAAAAAGACTTCAATGCCGTGAAAATGCGAAATAGAAGAAATCCCAAATTCCAACGCACCCAAATTTTTTAGAGTTATTAATCAATTAATTTTTTTCATAATAAAAATATTGATAATTGAATTAATTCTTTTTTGTATCAGTTAATATATTAACTGTTAGTAGTTAGCAGATGTTGGCATTGAAAATTAATAAATAAATTAAATTTTTGGGGAGGGGAAATCAATCAATCAAAGGTTCTCCGAACATCAAATTAGAGATTGGCAATGAGAAGTAAGGATTCGCAGGGCCACATCGCTATCTCTTCTATCTGGAATCCAGATCCCTCTTTGTCATTATCATCACTCGTTGCCTCTCCTTCTAGGGTTTATATCCATAACATAATTCATTCCTTTCAATCTTTCATGAATTCATGCTTACTCATATGAAAGTTTCTTAAGTAGAGGCTGTGTCAGAATTTTAATATGTGTGTTAAAAAAAGAAGTCCATCTTAATTAAGATCAAATTTGGATTAGTGGCAACAAAATTGACTTTTTTCTAATGTAACTTTTTTAAAGTTAAGATAGAATAAAATTCAAATGGCAAATGTAATTTATGTTTAAATTAGTGCTGACAGAAGCTAACTTGTGTTGTGAAAAACATATTTCAATGGCTTCTTCTTAAAAATAGCTTTTAGTCTAAAAGCTCATTTAAAAAATGACAACTCAAATATCTCATTTCACTCATACCGTAATTTTTCAGCTCCACCTTCTTTCCAGACATGAGGGTTTGGAAGGGGAGTTTTTTGAAACTAAGTTAAATAAGACTATTGAAGTATTTATATGTTCTTATTTCTTGGTTTGATCATTTCTTTAATAACCATATTGAATGACCTTTCAATGTTTTATGGGAAAATGTATGTTAGGGCCCAAAGTAGTAAAATAATTTTAAAAAAGGCCCAATAAACTTTCATATGCCAGAAAAGGCCCTGACATTATTTAAAAAAAAAACGTACGGATATAGTTGTTAATTGCTACTGATGTAGTTGTTAATGGCTACTGATACAGTTGTTAATATGTAGTTGTTAATTAGACTGATTTAGTTGTTAACAGGGACTGATATAGTTGTTAACCGCTATTGATATAATTGCTAACATTTTTTGAAATAATACCAGAAAATGCCCTAGGACCTTTTCTGGCATGTGAATGTTTAGTGAGCCTTTTTAAAAATTATTTTGCTACCTTGGGCCCTGACATACATTTTCCCATGTTTTATTTCATAAAGTCACCATTAATCGATTGTTTAGAAACTCCAATTTTAATTGTCACTAAAACTGTCTTTTAATCATCATCATGTGGCCTAAGAGTCTTGTTTGTGTTTCTCTACCTATAAAAGTCTATGTATAGCACATAGTTAGAGGTACAGGGGTAGAGACAAGAGTGTGCCGAACTCTAAAGATGAAAAACTCTCTCATTGATAACAGGATGTTAAAAAAGATAAAAACCCTTTGCATTTTAAATCTCAAAAGAAATTATACACTAATTGGAAAAAAAAAAAAGAAGAAAAAAACTATCTACAAACTCTCCTCCTCTTCCACGTTTTGGATTTGTATTGTTTTGTACACTTTTTTTTTTTTTTTTTTGGTATGAAGAGTTGGGTTAATCCTAGGAGTGTCGTCACATTCTATTCTTACCTTGTAAAACAGAATAATAACTTTTAATGAGACTATTCTTGAGCCCAACTCAACCATATGTTGTGTTTTTGTTTCAAGTGTGTCCAACAAAGAGCATGTTTGGTCCGTTTGCAAACTTAGACAATGAGTGCAAGTTCCTCTAATTAGAGCCGTTAATCAAGGTTGGCCTGGCCTTCTAGGGTCAGCCCGTGAAGGGCCAGGGCCTAGCAGGGCCAGCCCTCCAGGGTTTGGAGTAAGAAAAACATCTGTTTTTCAAAGCCTGGTCTGAGAGCATCAGGGCCAGGGCTAGCTTGTAGGGCACAGAAATTACTATTCCAGATTTTAACTATTTTTCCTCCACTTTTTTTTAAAATATAATTAATAAATTACAACACGAATCATTCAATAAATAAGTACAGTCACTAATTCATAATAAAAAACAAACTATGTTCACAAATAACTCACATAAAACATAAAAAGTATATCATTAAGCGACATTAGTACGATGACTATTATTGTCGTCATTTTTGTCACTATCATCGATTTTAACGACATTTGATTGTTTTTCACTTTGAGTAGTAGCCTCTAGCTCATGAGTAAGAATAACATGAAATTCTTCTCCCGCATCATGAATACATCCATAATCTTTATTTGTAACAAATAATAAATCAAATAATAAAATTAGAGTATAGTTATTATGTATTTGTAGTTAAATTGATAAATAACTTTATAACAAATATAATATATATATAAATTAATAAATTTAAAAAGAAAAAGAGAAAAAGCTACAGTAAAAAAGACTTGCAGGGCTGGTCTGAGATCCGTTAGGGCCGCCCCTCCTAAGCTAATTTCAAATATCTTGTTCATTTTTCAAACCCAACCCCTACAGGGTCATGGCTTAAACGGGTTTGGTCCGGTAGGTCTGGTCCGTTTTAACAGCTCTATTTTAAATCTTTGTTTTTGTTAAAAAAAAAACGTGACATTAGCCATTTTGTTTGTTCGTACTTGACGAGAAGCACGATGATGATTGGGTTTCGTGTCACCTCTTCACACACACACACACACACACACACACACACATATATACTGCCTGTTGTCTGCCTCTTTTGAAGCTCTTCCTTGTATCAACCGGGAACGCAAAAGATATGCAGAAAAACGTTGCACTTCTGTTCTTTTGAACCTCTTCTTCCCGAATCCAGCTATAAATGATAAGCACCTAGCGCTAATTCCCAAATAAAAGGGGATTTTTTATTTTTTGAAAAATATTTCATGTAATAAAAATTAATTAATTTAATATATTGGATGTTTTAAAAAATATTTCAGATATTAAATGTCACTAAAAAAATATTTTAGGATACTAATATCATAAGAAAAATATTCCCTTTGGTCTTTATTACAAGGCACCAACTAACAAGTGTTTTTGTCATTTCTATAAGGCACTTGCAAGTTTTCAAGGTGCAATTAATTCATTTTTTTATGTCTGTCTATATTTAATAATGATAGTGTAAAAGAGTACTATATTTAAATGTAGGGTAATTAATGGGGGTAATATTGAAAATTATTTGAATTTTATGACAATTTTAATGCTTTTAAGTTTTAACTAACTTTATTGGTTTATGAGAATTGGTAGTTGTTGCCTTATAATAAGGATCAAAAGACAACTTCTGAATGTAAAACTAAAAAATAATTAATTCAAAATATTAGGTGCAATTTAATTGAAATGTATAAAAATACATAAATAATGATCCTCGTCTTAAAATTAGAGGGTATTTCTTTCTTGCTTGGAAATAGGTCACCATTTCGAGCAAAAAACAAGAAGAAAAAAAGGTCACCATGACCTCCAATCTTTCTTACTGCAAGCTTCTGCCACAATCCACCAAGCTGGAGGGAATATAACTCTCTGTTCTGTTCTGTTTCTTTCTTTCTTACCATCTGTGACGCAAGTTCTCTGCCACTGAACTCAAACTGAAACAGATCCAGGTTATTTATTAACCCCTCCAACACCTCTCTCTCTCTCTGAATGCTTGCGCGTTCTCTCCCATGATGATAAGATGTTTCCCCTCTCACTCTCTCTTAATTAAAAACACAATTCTTCCTTGGAAAAGATAATCTTCACTGCCACACTCTTCTAAAATGCCCACTGCTTTGCATATATTATCACTTCCAGCTAATTAATTCGAAAATACAATATCTGACCAAACTGATTCCATTAATTTTTTGCCCTTCCATCATGAGATTCTCTAGTTCAAACCTGGGTTGAGTCAAAAAAAGAAAAACGTGGGTCCAAAAAAATAACAACATAGGAACACAGAGAATCATACATAGTAAATTTATCTGCTCCAAAGTACAAAACATATCTTATCTTGTATCCATGCACATCCATTACACTAGATTCAGCCATGGTCCCAAAACCTAGCAAAACAACCCTAAGTCAATTGTCATCATTAGATTCAGATCATAGAGTATTTAAAGCTTTTAGCTTTTACACTACTACACGACCATTCTAGTGGATCTACCTAGCTTCAAGTCTAGTTCTACATTGTTACCAAAACCTGAAGAACTTGAACCAGTCATCCTATTATGATCATTATTTCTCTCTCTCACAGTTTCAGGCACCACACTGAACAACTGAGCCACCGAGTTAACAACACAGCATTTCTTGTTATTATTCCCCAAAGTCTTCCCTTTGCCTTTCACTACATCTGAGCTTGAATTTGAAGACGAAGAAGACGGCGGTGACAGGGACGGTAGCACCGACGGTATCTTGAAGTTGGTCCTGGCCTTGGCGCCTCTCAGTCGCCTCGCTGCCGCGTCATACGCACGGGCAGCCTCCTCCGCCGTGTCGAACGTGCCCAGCCAGTGCCTGCATCGCCCGATTCGGTCGCGTATCTCCGCCGACCACCTCCCCCACGGCCTCTTCCTCACTCCCCGGTAGCTCTTGTTCACCGACGACAGAGTATCCTGTTTCTGCACCGGCATGAAACTTTTGGGGCCGTTAAGGTTGTTGTCCTTTTTGTTGTTACTGGTAACAGCAGTGGAGGTTGTTGTGTGGCTGTGTCCGAAGAGCACGTGCTCACCTACCACAGCGGCGATCCCCTCCAGAGGTGGTGGTGAAGGTGGCACGTTTGTAGTGGTAACTGGCCAGCTGCACGGTGGTGATGGGTCAGGAAGGAAGAAGAAATTGTGATTCATGTTTCTCCTCAAGGAGATGAAGATGGTTTGTGACTTGTGAGAAACTTTGTTGTATAATTGTCTTCTGTAGCAATCCATTTATATGGGATCGAAAGTAAGAAATTTAAATTTAAAATGGGAAAGAAATAAAGGAAAGAGAGATTTTATTAGAGAGGTGGAAGATATTGCCGTCCATATCTGAAATGACCGTAATCAAAAACCCACTCGGAGAGATTGCGTGTAGAATGACGGAAGTACCCCTATGACTAGAGGAAGGTGAATGGTGGTAGAGGGGCATGGAGGTAAATTCACCTCTGAGGACGGAACGATGTGAATTGTGAAGATATCGAGGGTTTGAGAATGAAGGATTCAAGGATAGGCGTCAGGTGGCGTCAAAGAAAAGTCATTTGATTTCATCTCATTTATAACCGATAGTATAACCGATAGTATATCTGTGAACAAATGTTTAAAAGTTAATTAACTAGTATCGAAAATTTTAATATAGGATTCGATTGAGAAAAAGTTAAATAAACTATATTACCTTATTTCTCTAAATGTGCTTGTCATTAGATTATTTTTACATTTCCCCTATCTCTGCGTAAAAGGTCATTTAAACCGAACTTCAATTTCAAAAAATTAGCGAAGCGAAATAAATTAATAATAAATATATTTATTTAAATATGTACTTATAAAATAGAATGTATGAGGAAAGATAATGTGAGAAGATAAATGAAATGAAAAAACATTTTAATTAATGTAATATTAGAAATTAATTGAGGGTAAAATGAGAAAAAAAATATTTACTAGTCAGATTAACTCAAATAAAACCTTATATAAAGGGATAAGCCTATTTAAAAATGAGACTTTATAGATAATGAGGGAGTAATAACATTAAAAAAAAAAAAAAAAGAGGGCAGCATTTGTGCTTAAGACTTCCACAAGAAGTGATTGTTGCCACTTGCCATGGTTGGTGGATGCTTTTTTCTCTTCCAAGATAATTGATGAACGTTGTCAGTTTCAGCTTATAAATTTTTTTTTTAAATTTTTTTTAATCTTTTTAAATTAATTAATGGGAATTTATATATTAATAAACAAAGATAAGTCCTCACTCTAATCTTTATTATAAAACGTCAATCAATAATTCTCATAAATCAATAAAAATAATTAAAATTAATAAAATTTTCCTAAATTTTAAATAATTTCTAATATTATCTCATTAATTGTACTAAATTATAATATTATATTACTATCTCTTTCACCTATTACATCTATTAATTATAGATATGCATAAAAACATTTTTATTCTTTAAAAAATAAGTAATTGTCTTATAAAAAAGGGTTAAGGTGTAAAAATACACATGAGATTTTTCTTCAGGAGTGCCCAGCACCACGTGTTTTTTTTTTGGAGCAAAAATACATATGTAGTTACCATTTTGGAGCAAAAGTCACATCCCACTGTTAAGTCACTGTTTACCATGATGAGAGAGAAAGAGATGAAGTGAACAGTAAATTAACTACGGACCGTAGTTAATTTACTGTTCACTTCATCTCTTTCTCTCTCATCACGGTAAACAGTGACTTAACAATGAGATGTGATTTTTGCTCCAAAATGGTAACCACATATGTATTTTTACTCCCAAAAAAAGTACGTGGTGCTAGACGCTCCTAGAGAAAAAGCTCATATGTATTTTTGTACCTTAACAAAAAAAAATTAAATATACTTATTAATTAATATTTTATAATAAATGAGCAGAGGGTGTAGTAAATTAAAAATGCATCTCGTACGAGTTAATGATCCGTTGAAACCGAAAAAAAAAAAAATTGAAAGTGAAGAAACATAAAAAACAGGGCCTGAAATGGGGTTAGATAAAGAAGATTTGATGGCGTAATGAAGGGATTTGTGAGGTCAACAAAACTTTATTGATGATGAAAAGAAAAACTGATGGATTGGATGGGAGAAAACCCAGTTTTGTCTGCACTGTGTGGCAATCAAAGTGATTTGAGTCGGGGGTTCAGAATTCAGATGCTTTCGTCAACACTTGTGCCCTTCATAATTAACTATCTCCATTGCCATTTGAGGATCTCTATTTATTATTAATACCTTGAAAAATGAGTAATCACTTACTAGAGATATTTACCTCCTTTGTGATAGATGCATACATATTTTCCGTTGGAGATATTCTCATTATCTTAATTTCTTATAATTTCTCATTATTTTATATAAATGGTTGATTGGGAAGATGAGCCAATTTAAATTGTTGATTGGAAAGATGAGATAAAATTCATTAGAGTGATAATTTGATGACGTAATTCATTTTTTACCTTTCAGATTTGATTAGATGGAGATAATTTAAAAATTACGAGTGATGATGAGAAAATAGAGATTATGAGAGAAACCAGACCCACATATTCCCCTTGTTTTTATTATAAAGAACAAAAAAAATAAGTGCATTTGATCTTTTTTATAAGCACTTGTATGTTCTTAAAAAGCATTAATTTTTTCTCTATGTATGCCCAGAATTAATAAGAGTAGTGAGAAAGAATAATAATTAATGTGATATTAAAATTTAGTGTAATTAATAGGGGTAATATTGAAAATTATTTAAATTTAAGACAACTTTATTGATCTTAACTATTTTTATTTTTATTAGTCAGTGAGAATTGTTTAATGTTGAATTATAATAAGGACAAGATGAGATATAAAACTAAAACTACCAATTTCCAAAATATAACCCAGTAAATATATGAATTTTTTCTAGTAACTAAAAGTGGTAAATTCAATTCCGTTTGTACTCATGAGTTATTAGTACCAGTCCCTCTTATTTAATAAAAATAGGGTAAAGATGTAATTTTACACATAATCTTTGCCCGGAGGAGCGCCCAACACCATAATTTTTTTTTGGGAGTAAAAGTACATATAACGTTACGTTTTGGGAGCATCCAGTACCATGGGCCGTTAGTCAACCAACGTTGACCGTTAAGTTTGACAGAAATGAATAGTAACTCAGCTAAAATTACAATTTTGCCCCAAGTTTTAAGTTGAAATTACCATTTTGCCTCTAGTTTTAAATAAATTTTTTTTTCACAAAAACACTAAAATAACTCCTCCCCGCCGGTGGACCCCACCATTGGCCACACCGCCAGCGGCGGCCGCCCTCCCCCCACCGCCGGCCTCCTCTGGCGACCGGTAGCCACCTCCGGCGACCTCCTCTGGCGACTTTTTTTTAAAAAAGTAATTTTTCTTTAAAAAAACACTAAAATAACTCCTCCCCGCCGGTGGGCCCCACTACTGGTCACACCACTGGCGACGGTCGCCCTCCCTTCAAACGCCGGCTGTCGGCCACCTCCAGCAACATCCTCTAGCAGCTTTTTTTTTTAAAGAAAAAAAAATAAAAAGTAAAATAACCCCTCCCCCGCCGTTGGGCCTCACCACCGGCCACATCATTGGCGGCGGTCGCCCTCCCCCCAACGCCGGCAACCGGAGGCCACATCTGGCGGTGGGGGAGGGGTTATTTTACTTTTTTTATAAAAAAAATTACTTTTTTTTTTAAAAAAAGTCGTCGGAGGTGACCGCCGGCGGCCGGCGTTGGGGGGAGGGAGACCGCCACCGGTTGTGGGGCCCACCGGCGAGGGAGGGGTCATTTTACTTTTTTTTTTTAAAAAAAAATACTTTTTTTTTAAAAAAGGCCGCCAGAGGTGGCCGCCGGTGGTGGGGGGAGGGCGGTCGTTGCCGGCTGTGTGGTCGGTGGTGGGCCCCCCGGCGAGGAGGAGTTATTTTAGTTTTTTTTTTAAAAAAAATTATTTAAAACTAGGGGTAAAATGATAATTTCAGCTTAAAACTTAGAGCAAAATTGTAATTTTAGCGGAGTTACTATTCATTTCCGTCAGACTTAACGATCAACGGTGGTTGACTAACGGCCGGTGGTACTAGACGCTCCTAAAAAGTAACATTATGTGTACTTTTACTCCCGAAAAAAGGTTATGATGCCGGGCGCTCCTTTAGATAAAGGTTATATGTAAAATTGCACTTTTACCCATAAAAATAATATAAAACTGCAAATTTTTTATGGGATTCAATTCTAGCTATTCTAAATCGGACATTAAATATTATCTCACCTCCTTGCGAAAATAAAGGGATTTTAACAAACTACGCTTATACCCGTTGCTGCGTTTAAAAATAATAACAATAATAATAAATAAAAAAATTCAATGATTAAGCATCATTTATGGATGACAAAGTATCTGTAGCACCTACTTATTAGGGTCATAATAATTTTCTAAAATACTCTTTTTGAGTTTTTCTTTCAAGTTTCAATACAACTTTGGTGTATCACCCCAAAGACAAGCTCAACTTGTCAACAGATTGAGAATTTTCTGGTTATTAAATTCATTTTGAAGCTCCATTGATTCTTACTCTTCAAATAAAAATATTAAATATGTGCAATAATAAAAAAAAAATGGTCTCTTTGTAAACTTAATTTCCATCAAGATGTCTTCTTCATTTTTTGATATTGGGAATTTTTTTTTTCCTAAAGTGATTTTGATGACTAGGTTGTACTTTAGTTTTTAAATTTTAACTTTGTGCTCAGGCCAAAAAAAAAAAAAAACTTTGTGCAATTCAATTATTATAATTTTGACTCAGATGAAACTTGTGATGCCTGAATTTTAACTCATTGCACCTTAGTTTCTTTAGTAAGTTTAATCACTAAGCTTCATGAAACATATAATTTTATTTTTAAAAAAAAAAACATAAGAACTGATATTTTAATGGGTAATCTATAAGGTGATTAATTTGTATCAAGTCAAAGTTCATGAATTGATTTATACAACCAAATGACAATTATATGTACTAAGTTGCATCAAGTTATAATGTAGAAACTAAATTTCAACTTTCAAAACTATGGATTTTATTCCTGAGATTTGAACCTATGTTATGTTTATTAAATGAAGCTGCTCACCACATTAATCAACTGTTTGTCTTATATTTAGAAGGGGGAATCACGTTACGTTTCACCTTATTATGCTTGTAAGTAACACGTGATGATCACGTGAGGAAACTGGGAAGGCGAGCTTTGGAATTATAAAAATGCATTCAAAACAAATCCCTTGCTTGCTCAAGAATCCTCTTTTTGAATGAACACTCTACATTAACTTTTTTTTTATTGTCAAAACAAAAAATTTGGTCTCATCGTACATAGATAATAGTACAAATTAAAAGGCGCATGTATAGACATCAAACGAACATGCATCCCATATATCTGTCATTTACTAACGTTTTGTGATTATAATAATATAGCATGAACTCTGAGAGAAAGATCTACAGCGATTCACCACATTTTGTCGTTAGTTGAAACTTGGAACCAAGTCAATCTCTATATAAATTATATTTAAGGCTTTCTCGAGCGTCCATGCAAAAGAATCCGAAACATAAAAAGCCTCGTCTCTCTAACACATCAACTACCTACTATAGTGAGAATATCTAGTTTCCGAGGTGGCTTCGAAAGTGGCCTCTGCCTCATATTTTGATATATTTAAAGAAACATACTGGTAGGAACCACAAAGAATGTCGGTCTATAATATTACTATATAACACCACATAAACGCAAACACACACAATTGTAGCATAAACTGAAAATAGAGAGAGAGATGAAGATGGAGAGATCGAGGTTGAGGTTAATATTTTGAGGCGTTTAGGATAAAGAGAAGGTGGGGGAAGCACTCCAAGGTTTTAGTGTTTTGCACAGTGCTCTCTCTCTCTCCCTCACTCTTTGGACCAAGAGACTGGGCCTTGCATGGAGAGAAGTAGGTGTATAGTAGTAGGGCTTGATCTTGGTCTTCTCTAAAGAAAAGATATATATATATATATATATATAGAGAGAGAGAGAGAGAGAATCCCAAAGAAGGCGTGTGATGATGATATCTTTATAATGTTTGTACTTTAGTGAGTGAAGTGCGAAGTTTTTGTGGGAACTGCCTACGACATATAGAAAATAATGCCAACCTTTTGTGGGTTTTGTTTTGGATATTCTGTTTCTGGGACATCATCAACTTTAGCTTTTCATCAAAATGGCAAATCTCTAAAGATATCTGATTGTTAGTCAAAGGAAAGCATCTTTTCTCTTTTATCTCCTGGAGTCCTGGTCCTTACCTTGCACTCTTCTACATTTACTATTTTTCAAGAAAAACACTATTAGGTCATAAAGAATAAATGCAATAATCAAAATGAATAACAAGTGAGTAGTATGGATTTATTATTTTTTATACTAGAATTTGTTATTACATACTGTTACTTGTTGTGAGATTTTTTTATTACCTTCATTGTTTGAGATCTCATAATGATTCTCTGTTTTATCCTTTTGGAATTGATCGAAGAAGCAAATATTAATGGCTCAATGTTAGAAACATGATAGAACTAACGATCTATAATTTTGACGCCATTAAACTACTAGGGCCATTGGCCTTCTCTCCAGCATGTTCTTTTATGTTTTGGTCAAGTTCTCTCCTACATTCACTTCCTCATTTTACAACCATTTTTTTTTGTTATTCTCTTGTATTTATAATACTATGGATAATTTTTATCTAATAATATATAATTGGCGGGCTCTGCCCTATAGCAGCTGTGCTTCATTTGCTTCAAGTCAGTGTCTGTTTAAAAAAAATCATTATGATCATAGGCTAAAAACCATGGTTTTGAAGTTTAATATTTTGTTAATGGTGGTTACCTAACAGTACAATTTCCAAAATCAAATTATGAACTTTAAAACCGAACACAAGACTATCGCGTAAAAGTGTTTGCTCGTGTATGATGGTTTCTATGAAAATCAAGATGCAACAAACTTTACCCGATTGAAGCATTTTCAAATGCTAATATTGCCTCCCTGCTAAAAGACCCTGTAATTGAGAGGTAAAGTTCAATTGATCGCTTATAACTTTGAAATGTTAATACCTACGATCAGTGTGTCGAATTTGTATAGGAATTTTAAATGGTTTAAAGATGTACTTCCTATGATAACTACTATAAAATATAGTTTTTACTTCCCCAATTGGTGTTCTATTATAAAAAAAGAAAGTAAAAAATAAAGATGGTGGCATTTTTATAATTATATGTGAGAAAAGTTAATTTTTGACGTCTAATTTTTGAACTTAGACATCAAAAGTTATGTTTTTGGCGTCTAAGTTAAATATTTAGACGCCAAAAATGGACCTTAGCCCGAAAAATGAGCACCGAAAATTGGTTTGGCACCAAAAGCAAAACTTTTGGCGTCTAAATTTCCAAAAGTGGACCTTAACGTGAAAAATTAGAGTCGAAAATTGGCCTAACGCAAAAAGCAAGACTTTTGGCGTCTAAGTTTCAAACTTAGACGCCAAAAGTAGACCCTAACAAGGAAAGGCGAAAGACTAGATGGGCCTTCGAGAGCTCTTTTGGGGACATCAGACCTTTACAACTTAAAGAAATAAGGAAAACAAGGACTTGCTACGGATTCTCCTTCTTCAGATACTTAGATACCTTAGATCAACCAATCAAGAGCTCAGGAAAGACTCAATCCACTTGAAAATAGGAACTCGTAACATTTCCTATTAAGTTAAGGGATTTCCTGCCTAGCTTCAACTCCAGAAGCAGCACTAAGAACTAGAAGGAACCTATAAGCGAGAAGAAGAGGCGAGTCTATTAGTGCCAAAAGCAAAACTTTTGGCATCTAAGTTTGAAACTTAAACATCAAAAGTGATGCTTTTAGCGTCTAATTTTCAAACTTTATGTCAAAAGCATTTCAAATTTCCTGTACTTTTTATTATTTTTTTTAAGGCTGTCCAAACCCAAACTTGTGACTTCATTCCTTTCTTCATTCCTGGCATGCGACGTTCCCTCTTCTCTCTCACTTTTAACTTTGTGCCCATCCATTGCAACCACCACCGACAACCTTCTTCTCCACAAATCGCGAACGTCGCAATGACCTTCTTCCACTTCGTCTTCTTCCTCTTTCCCCCAACCTTCATGTTGACCTTCATTTTCTCCACAAGATTGGTGGAAAAATCGACGTTGTCCCTTCATTTTCAACCTTCTCCAAGAGATCGACAACACAATCAATGTCGTCCCTTCATTTTCAACCTCGTTTTGCTTTCAATTTTCCAGATCTACAACTTCCTACTGTAGGTAAGCTTCGACTTTTTTGAATCTGCTTGATTTTTCCAGATCTGTTTGATTTTTCTAGAATTGTTCAAGCTATGATTTGTATGTTTTCGACTTGCTCCAAATATGTTCGACTTCTCCTTCTCACCTCTGGAATTTATTATTATTATTATTTTTATTTTGAGTTGATCTTGTTAGATCTGATTTGTTGTTGTAATGCAGATCTACACTTGTAGAAATTTTTTGATTTGAGTTGATTTCGTTATTAAGGAAACACCATTTGATTTTCGATTTTGGATCCGATTGAATCTGGATGTAGATATGGAATTATTATTTGATAGCTCCCAACTTGATATGGGGTTTCTTTTTTTTTTTTTTTTAAAAAAAAGCATATGGCGTCTAAAAAAAACTTAGATGCCTTAAGCTTCCACTTTCTACGCCTCCCTAATAGGCGTCCACATAAAATTGGATGTAAAAAGCGGGAAACTAGGATGCAAAAAAGCTTTTTTTGTAGTAGTGGATCCTTAACATAAGACTTAATTTAATTACCTAATTTAATTATATTAAGAGAGTTAGTGAAGTAAATTAATATGACATGTTTTTTTTTAAAAAAAATATTCTAATTATCTTCTTTAATTCTCTTCATCTCTCTCTTATTTAATCGTTATCAAAGGAAACATCAATAGAGGTAAATTATAAAAAAATTGAAAAAATATAGAACACATGTTTTATATTTAGGACGAAAATAAACTCCCTTATTAAGTCTTATATTAAGTATTAGATGAAGTATTGGAGTAGAAGCTGTATAAAAGTAATGGTTTGGAAAACAATAGGAACTACCACATCATTATGAGTTTAGAAATTCATCCATGAATGACAAGTTAGTTGATTTTATATAATGTTTTTAGGAATTTCACTTATGTAGTAATTGGTTCACTTAAAATATAAGATGAATCTGAATTCTCTGTATTGTTAGATACATCTCATGAGAGGGAACCCTTTATTTGTTGATATATATAATGAAAAAAATATTCTTAATGAGACATATTTTTGTTTCTTTATGGTTTAGCACCATATAGTTTCCTATTCATAGGGAAGGGGAAAAAGCGAAATTTATGTATGTATGGCTCATATGACATAAACCACATACAAGGCCTACGGCTAGTTGGTCTATAGAAAACTTCTATGAAAAAGAGAGAAGAAATGAAAATGAATTACTTACACGAAAGAAAATGACACTAAAAAAAAAATCAAAAAAGAGTTTAGCGACAGATAAAATTCATCGCTACACAGGAGAAACCCATCGCAAACATTGTGATGGACCAACTTTCAACATAACAACTCTCATGGCAAAGCAACTTTGCAACGGAATAAATATCTGTCGCAAATTCTAATATTGCGAGGGAATTATACTCCATCACAAATTTAGGAATTTTGCGGCGGAATGATGAACATAATCCATTGTAAATTGAATTCCTCAACAACAAGAAACAAAAAAAATTATGAAATTTAAAAACTTTGTGACGAATTCGTTGTCCGTCGCAAGTTCAGGAATTTTGCGACAGAATTTTGAAAATAATCAGTTGCAAATTTAAAAATTATATATATATATATAAAATATTTATTAGGTCTCATCCTGAGCAGCCTCTAGAATAAAAATTACGAAATAAAAAAAATGTGTATGATGAAAAACATATAGTAGCAATCATAAAAAAGTATACATATAAGAAATGAAATATAAACAATGTTGCTAACAAAATAGACTAAAAGGAACAAAAAAAATCATAAATAATGTTTATACCATAGTAGTATAGTCATGCTCTTCATTACCATCAAAAGTCGACCCCTTATCCTTCTTGTCTTTTAATAGGGATTAGAATGGACCTTGCATCTATTTCATCATCACGGGTACAAAAAAACATTTTAAGATCGGACAAAAGAGGTATTGTAAGACTGGACTAGTGACCGGTCTTGTCCAAGCGGTATTAAAAGTA
Source organism: Acacia confusa (assembly GCA_037074495.1). Taxonomy (NCBI): domain Eukaryota; kingdom Viridiplantae; phylum Streptophyta; class Magnoliopsida; order Fabales; family Fabaceae; genus Acacia; species Acacia confusa. Next base: position 27,613,190 of record CM073510.1, read on the forward strand.
TACTTTTAAGATCGGACTTGAACCGGTCTTAAATATACTCTTTTAAGACCGGATGAACGACCGGTCTTAAAAATTTAGACCGAACTTTTGAAATATCCAATCTTAAAAAGGTTTCAAAATAATAAAAAAAAACCCAAATGAAATAATCAATCTCAAATCACCAGATCTAGCAACATTTTGAATGTCCCTCCATCATCAACGATGGAGAACCAAGAGAAGATTGAAAGCAACACCAACAAGAAAAACATAATAAGATGAATATAAAGTCTAGAAATAAGAAAATATAACAAAAAATAGAAATCATTCACCATGGAAATCGAATTTAAATCAATATAAAATCAAAGGTGAAATTGAAGCATAGATCTACAAAAAAATCACAAGCTTAAAGTAACCAAATCTGAGCAGAATCCTCTTGTCGATGCTGGCAAAGCTTCAAGGAACCAAAATCAAAGTCCAGATATGAGCAAGAGCGGTCAAGGTAGGAGCAAATAGACTTAAGCAAGAAGAGATCTGGGTTTGATTTTAAGCCAGATCTGTGCGAAGGCGGCGTAGGAGGAGCCATAGATTGAAGAGGAAGGAGTCACCGTCGTCTAGAATCCTCGAAGTAGTACGCTTGCGCCATTGCTGAGGATTGGAGTTGATGTCATCGCAAAATGCTTGAAGCATCTCACTACCAACATTGCCAAGGATTTGATTGTGTGGCTCTTAGGACGACTTATGAAGATTGTGAGTAGGTTAGAGGAAGATGATGTCATTCTTGCTGAGGATTTGACCCGTGAGGCTCTTAGGACACTCGTTGAATCTATAACTAAGTAAATGTTATATCACCAAGAAGACAAGCACACTCTCAGACTTAACGAGTTTAGCGAATTTAGGTTTTTTTTTAACACTTTTAAGACCAATTGTTTCTAAAAATCAGTCTTAATAGTATATTTTTAAGGCCGGTTGTTTGTAAAAATTGGTCTTAAAAGTATATTTTTAAGGCCGGTTGTTTGTAAAAATTGGTCTTAAAAGTATATTTTTAAGACTGGTTGTTTGTAAAAACCGGTCTTAAAAATGTTCTATATTTTTAAGACCAGTTCTTTGTAAAAACCGGTCTTAAAAGTAGTTCAGATTTAATTAGTTATAATTAGCATATACAATTATATTATGCAATTATCTTAATTAAGTTGTTAGAGAGATTTTAGGAATTAAGTTAGCAGATTATAGTTTTTTGAATTTCGTAATTATATTCCTTATTGTAATCCCTAAATTATAGGAACTACCTAGGTCAGAAGATTATTTACTTATTAGCATTTGTATATAATTCCAATTAAGCGAAGGAATAAAGCATCGCATTCTCGGACTCATTTCTGATCCGCATCTTCTCAAAATATTTACGAAATTGCCACTGGTCATAATTTGAAGATCGGATTTTTTATAATCCGGTCTTAAAAGTGTTCTATATATTTACAAAGTTGCCACCGGTCATATTCTTAAGACCGAATCATTTATAATATGACCGAATCATTTATAATCTAATCCAAAAAGTTCTTCATATTTACGAAACTGCCACCGATCATACTTTTAAGACCTGATTCTCTATAATCCGATCTAAATGAGACAATCTTAAAGCTCTTTTTTGCACTAGTGCATCTTCGCTTGCTGATTCATCATCTCCTCTTGACGATTCATCTTCTCTACTTGTTGATTCACTAGTTGTGTTGTAGCCTCCAGCTGCTATGTGGTAGTAGTGAGCTATTGTTCTAATGCCTTCACCCTTTTAAACTCACATGAAAAAACAACATTAGGAAGTCAGTTTATTTTTTGTACTTCATTTAAATGGACAAGGGAGTGAAAATATAATAATTAATATCAAAAGTATTACTTTTACTTGCAGGAACACCTCCAATATGGCTGGATGAGCGTTTGGTAGCTTTCACTCGGTTGGTAGAGGCACCCAACCCGAAAAGTCTGCTTTTCTTGTCAAATCCTCCTACAATCTAAATGAAGAGGTTCTCTTTATCGGTCTAAGAGGATGTGGGGTATATTGCAATCTATGTGGCTCTCTCCTGTGACAACTTCTCCCAATAAGCACAAAAGTGCATTACAAATGTGGCATGTATAATGAAATAAACATGTTGCTTGTCAAAACAATAATGAATATAATAAAGGGTTAAGGTGCAAAAATACACATATGTTTTGTTCTCAGGAGCGTCCAACACCATATGTTTTTTTTGTGTGCAAAAGTAACTACATGGTTAAGGAAGTGGAGCAAAAATCCCACCTACCGTTAAGTACCAGATGTTGACCGTTGAATCTAAAAGTTTGACTAACTGTGCTGAGGTGGAGGATTTATATAACTCCATCCTAGTCCACGTCATCACCCCCAAAAAAGTTTGACTAACTACATGGTTAAGGAAGTGGAGCAAAAATCCCATCTACTGTTAAGTACCAGATGTTGACCGTTGAATCTAAAAGTTTGACTAACTGTGCTGAGGTGGAGGATTTATATAACTCCATCCTAGTCCACGTCATCACCCCCAAAAAAATCTCAGCTTATCTTCTAATTCCAGTAGCGTGGGTGGGCGAGCTCGATTATCCAAGAACAAAAGAAAATAATCGGTGGTTTTGTAATAATCTAATATGTATCAGTTTGAAAATATAACAACTCATTTTGTAATGTTTTGTAGGATTTGGCATCGGTATTGCCCTATGTGAGGAATAGGGGAGGGTCAGTCTAAAAAATATTTATCTGTATTGTCTTCTCCTCATCTCCTTCATCTCCGGTTGCTTGCTTCGTCTCCAATCTCCAGCTACAGCGCAAACCCATACAAGTCTAATAGTTTTGTTCCCATCGCCGTTCAATCATCCGAAACGGAGCCTTCAACTTCATCCCTTTTGCTGAAGCGATTTCAAGGTTTTTAACCGCTGAAAAAGGACGCCTATCATTTTAGGATTATTAAATTAATCCATCCATTCAGCTCATCTTCCAGTTCCAGTGGCGTGGGTGTATATACGAGGGCATGTATATACGATTTCTGAAAATATAAATGAAGGAAGGAGAAAAAGGATAGGAAGCAGAAACTTAGCATCCCTCAACGGCGACAATGCCTCCGCCAGCCTCAAGCTTCCTGATCTCACAATGAAAAGTTCAAGCGGTAGCGCATGATGCTTCTTTTCAATTTGGTTGAATCACGCACTGGGATTGCGATTTTGATTTCTCTCTAGGGCTGGGTTTGCCTTTTCGATTTTTCTTCTTCTTGTTCAATCCTTTTTTATCTGTTTGAAATTGCACACTGGGATTTCGATTTTGATTTCTCTCTAGAGCTAGGTTTGCGATTTTGATTTCCCTCTAGCATCTGGGTTCAAGTTTCTGGTTGATCTTTTTCAAGTTTCTAGGTTCAAGTTTTTGAGCTCGATGAAGATGGTGAACAAATACACGTGGCTTTCTTATTTAACGGATGTTTAGGCCAATTAACGTTTGTGTGACTTTTGCCCTAAAATTCTAATCGCGTGGGTATTTTTGCACAAAAAAACACATATGGTGCTAGATGCTTCTGACAAAAAAACATATGTACATTTTTGCACCTTAACCCTATAATAAATGTCTCACCACTAATTACAATGACTTAGCATTAATCCAGTGCTTCCCACTAGTTGTAGGCTCCTAGGAATGGGTCCGCTCAGTAGTAACCCAATCAACCATGTCTGAAGGTGCGTTTCCAGAAGTTTCCTGTAAATACCAATGCTGACCATTAATTAATTAATTCAAAATATAAAATATTGAATATTGAAATAGAAAATAATGTATACTTATAACGTTTCTTCGATGATGACTTATTGGAATGAAGCCCCCTAGTATATGAGAATCCATCCATTCAGGACCTATTTATTCTTCTTGTTTTCTTTTTTGGGCACGCTGCTAGGTGCTTGTTTCCTCTGGCCAATTTCAATGTTAGGCCTAATATGGCCCACACACAGATTGGTAAGAAGTTCTCAATAAAGGCCCACAAAAGTAGAATATCTTTTGGTCTTGGGCTGTGGGTCTACTGGCTTTGGCCCAAATGAAAATTAAAGTTAGAACTGTTTGATTCTCTAAGGTCATTTTTAGGCGCTGCACTAGAAGAGAAGATAAGATCAGGGATGGGATTGACGCTCCACAGAACAGACATAGAAACATGTTGAGGTCTTGTTCATCAAACGAATGAACTCTTCAACTTAGGACCAACATTAATCAACCTCTGTGAAAATGAACGAGTGACTCAGTCCAAACGAGTCCTCCAATTATTTTGAAGACATCTATGCTATTCGTAATTTTTATTTTATTTTTTGATATACTTTTAAATGTGACAATGTAATTTGGCTGGTTTCATTTTTTGAGTAATTTTCAATTTTTATTTTGAACAAGTATAGGTATAACTTCCTCTCAAACCATTTCTTCCTTGCAGAAACTCATAAAGTCCAGCCTCAATTTGATTTTATAATGTAGAATATTTCAAAGCAAATTGGATGCACTCTTCTAAACCCTCTAAGAATACTCAAGTTAATTGTTTTCTCTGAGTTAGACTATTCTACATCCAACTCTTATTGAGATCGTCTTTCATGATTCCCCAACCCCACCACCCTAACCCTACATAAGGAGCTTGTTTCATGATGATCAATGTTTGCATCCCAAATATATGCAATGGGGACATACCCCGTCTATAAAACAACATGCCACAAATATAGGGCCCATTTAGATAGCCGTAATAGAAGTGACTTTTGTTTTTGATAGACCTTTCTTAAAGAGCTTTTTTTTTTTCTTAATGGATTTTTTCTGATGTGATTTGTGTTTGAAATAGTGGTGATATAAGTTTTTTTTTTTAAAAAAAAAATTTTATGGGCACTTGTTGGCATAGCTTTTGAAAATATAGTTGAGCTGGAAAAATAATTGAAAATGGCATGAATTATATATATATATATATATATATATATATATATATATATTGTATAAAATGAGATAATTTGGGGTAAGAAATTAAAAATAAATATAAATTTGCTAAATAAAATAGTAAAACTACCATTAAAAATTAGCCTTAGATATTCATTTTTCTCATCGAGTAGAGCATAAATCGACAAGAAAAAATGGATCCTATAGGATCCATATATTGCAAAAGTAACCATATATTGCAAAATAACCATATTATTCGGATCCTACACAACCGTTAATGTCTAAGCCGTGCACCATATATTCATTTTTGCAATATAGGATTTGAATGTATGGTTAAGGAGACTTGCTTTTTGATGATGAGATGAGAAGCAACGAGATGTGGCTTTACAAAAAAATCAACTTCAGACTATGAAGCCCATCAAGTAATAAAACTATCTCAAACACCTAATTATCAAACTTTTACTTTTGATGGGCTATCACTAGACTTTTTTTAGCTTCAGAAACTACCCAAACAAACAAGCCCATAAGTGGCCAATACAACTGACAACTTATACCAACCAATTGCTAATTAATTAAGAAAATGACAAACACACACATGCATTAAACTAAGAAAAAATCTCAACAACAACCAGAGAATGTGAATAGTACACCAGAAGATCGCGACATGTGTGTGGAGGAGGCAAAGAAAGAATGGGAAAGTACACAAAAAAAAAACGAATAGTTTAATTCAAACTCCAGCCACAAATCAATTTAGCCCAAGTGAATAGTTCAGCTGTGAAAAATTAATTCTCCTAAATAACATATGGAGCAAAGAATATACCAGACCAAATTTAAAGAAAAATAAGTATAATTCCAATTAGCAATGCAATCTGGTTGTAAGTAATGCATGAAATAGATCACAGTTTAATTTCCTTACATCACAACAATAAAATTTTCAGAAATGAAAGCAACAGCAAGCAATGGGGCTATGGTTTACACAAATTCGTAAGTTAAAAAGACACCAAGAAACTAATTTTTCAATTTTATATCTAAAACGAGATAGTTTGTAATTCATTAATAATTCCTTGGGATTATCCTATAAAAAAACAGTTGAATTAATCAAACTCTAACTTGGCTTACTAAATTTAATAAATTATAAATTAGATTATATGACACAATTAGAGATTTAGAAATTAAGCCAAATTACATATATGATATATGCCCCTTAGTTGATGATATATCAAGTCGACTTAAAAAGTTGTTAAAAAAAAAAAGACATGAACAGTTGGTTATTATAAACATACAATCCTAAGCATTCCCTGACTATAATTATGTATTATATTATTATTAAAAACAAAAGAGACGGTTTGAGATTTATTAACAAAAGCCTGAGCTCTTGAATAGAACTCAGCACTCCCATCCAAAACAATCCCAGTTGCTATGTTCTGAATAGTGGGTAGCGGCCGACCCCAAAAAAGGTATAGCGGAATAGTGGGTAGCGGTAAAACCGCTACTTTGAAGTGATTACAAATACTTGTAATAAATTATACCACATATTAAATGCAATATAAGATAAGAAATCACCAAAAATATTACACATTCAAAATCAAAATAATGATTCAAGGAACATAAAGGAAGCTACATACCACATACTAGTTCATTGAAAGTAACTAAATTAATAACATACTAGAAACATAAACAATCCAAAAGCAACATTTACTATCAATGACTAATGAGAACAAGAATTTTCACAAAAGCAACATTTCACATAAATTTTTGCTCAGACAAACAGAACCGAAACAGCAGACGAACATAAATACAAAAAACCAACAGCAACAGCAACATTTTGCATAAATAACATAACCGAAACAAATCTGAAACAACCACAATACAAACAGAACCGATAGCAAACAGAGAAAGAAATAGACTTACAGTTACAGGGACGCGGGAAAGAGACGAGGGAAAGAGATAGGGATGAGCGAGCCGAAGACTATATTCCAACAAACAACAAAGCTTTAGGATTGAGCTCGAGCCATGCAAGAGGAATAGGAGACTGATAGTGAGAGGGAAGGACTGAAGGAGATGCTCGACCGAAGTGCCGATAGGGAGAAATCGAGAAGAGGAGGGAAAGAAATGGGAATCGAAGCAGTGAATGAAGTGAAGAGGGAAATCCACGTTTATTTCCCTCGTTTTTTTTATCATAAAGAACACAGGGTTAAATGGCACATTTAACCTTCATTAAGTTGGCATTTTCCCCATTTTAACCCTCATTGCATGCATATTTTCAAAGTAATGCCCTGCGTCCTGTTTCTGTAGAGAACCCTTCGATATTCCCAGTTGCAGCGCTATCGCGCTGCTTACGCCCCCGTCCGCGACTTCCACCACCGTCCGCTACCTCCCGCTACCTGAAACTATAGCGTTGCGGAGCGGAAGTTGCGTCACAGTCCCGCAACCCACATTAGGACCGGAATCGCGCGCTATAGCGCCGTGATTTCAACCAAGCCCAGTTGTAGCCCTACACAAATAATTATTAAATCTTCCACTAATATCATCATCATTAGGAGGGAACAGAGTTACATAACCCATCTAACGGAATCTTCCATTTCTATAAACTAAAGAACTTCCATTGATAACTTTGCAAACATTAAGGAGTCAATAAAAAAGAAAAAATTCATACGGACCTGATTCAAAACTTGGCGAAACTATGAGGACTGTCAATTTAATTTCCCAAAAAAAAACCTATCAACTTCGTATCATTTTGTGTACAAACTTGTCGATTTGATTTGGTTCAAGATTTGCTAAATCAAAACAAAACGAAACAAACTTTTGAGCACTAACTACATACAAAACTATAAAAAGTAAACTGCAGGGCCTTCGAACAAGATCCTACAAGGTTTAGGCCATTGGGGGAGGAAGAGGCAAAAAACATAACATTCAAAGTTGATTCGATCAAAATAGGAACATTTTCTACTCAGCATAAGCATCTACTTTTTTAATTTCTGCAGATTTTTAATAGAGATAAAGCCATGTCCTGACTGGCATTTGAAACTCACCAACAATTTCAATAAGCATAAAATGGTGCCTCCAATTTCATGAACAATTACAAAAACCCTATTACCAGATTGATAACCCCTTGCTGAGTAGAACTATGGTCTTTCCAACTCGTTAAAAGATAAAGCGAAACATTAAAGGCATAGTGTTTAGAATCGGTCAATGCAAGCAAACATTAAGTTCAAATGCAATCAGAAAAGTAGCAACAATAACTCGCCCATATTGAACCCAACAAATTGAGCTTGCACATATTTAACGAGGCATCAATCAGAAACTTCGAGTTAAAGACAAAAACGAGGCATCAATGGGAAATTACCTTCGGAGATCGAGACGGAGATGAGGGCCGGAGGTCGAAGATCGAGAAGGGGATGAGTGTCGGAGGGACCGAGATCAGGGTGGAGATGAGGACCGGATTTGATATGCAAATGAACCTAATATTATTTCGATTTGCGACGGAAAAAATTCCGTCCGTTTTGAATTGGTGTAACTATTTCCCGCCAAGCCCATTTTATCATCCGTTGCAAATTGCAATAGATATTTGTTTCCTTATGTTTTATACATTGCAGTATTTACATCCTTGGCAAATTTGTGACGGATTATTTTTCCTTACAAATTCCGTTGTTATTTTAGTATTTTTTCTTTTAGGTTTTCCACATTAGCCTAAGGAGAAAAGCTCCTACCAAAAGTTTTGTTGGATATATGCTCTTAGTCACTTAAGTCCTATTGGGCTTTAGTGAGGTCAAAGCTCATGAGGCTTAGGGTTAGGTTAAGTCTTGCATTTAACCCTATATATTCTAACTTACTCCTACTGTGCCTCTAAGGATAGCTCATTAGAAAAAGACCCAAGAGGCAGACGTTCATCATCTGAACGGTTACCCATACACCCACCCCATCCTATTCGAGAGATAGTCTGGAAGATCGATCATAGAGCGGACGAGGAATGTTCGTGAACTGTTCGTATAGAGGCTTTCAGACCGCTGCATCTCTCCAGGTAATCAAAACGATGAAGGTTCTTATTTTCCTACATCAAATCAGTTAAATACGCTTCCGTGTTTTCTGATGAGATTCCTACAATTGGCATCAGAGCTAGGATAATGAGAAAAAGAACCCAGTTTTGATATTATTTCATATTTCATGTGATTCGTTTCAAAAATTATATTTTAAAAATATGGCATCCTTTTCTATAATTGTTATTTATTTCATGAAGATTATTCGTTTATAATTCAGATTTGATTTTAGTTTTAATTTTAATCGCTTTAATTCATGGTTATATTCTCCCTGTATTTCTTGATTTGTAACAAAGGGGCTAACCTCATATGATTAGGTTTCCTCCTTGCTATTTTTTCTTTATTTTCGGAATTTCTATGTAATTTTTGGATTTGTGAAAAAGTTGTAAATCAAGAAATAGTAAGAAGATTAGCTTTCAACACTTCCGGGCTACTTTTCGTGGACCTCTGGACCTCGGAATTGGACGAACCATATATCGTTGGAAAAAGAACGGAAAGACGAGCAAAAATATAAAAACCCCGTCATCAAAAGCCAATCCACGCGCCTCCACGCTCCGCCACAAGGTATGAGAGTGGCCTTCACGCTCCGCCAAAGAACAGGCGCGTGAGGGAGCATGGAGCCTCCGTTTGCGGTGGTTCCGGTGGCTTTGTTCTCGTCTCCTTGTGGCGGTTCTTCCCTTGGAGTTTCGTGGTGATCTGACTTCGGTGGATGACGTGGCAGAAGTGGAGGCTAGGGTTTCTCTTTTGTGTCCTAGGGTTTTTCATCAAGCATTGGGCTTTTGGGCTTTTGGGCTCATGGATACCCTAGAAGGGCTTGGACAAATACTATGGACTGGACAAAAGAGAAATTCTAAAGTTGTAAATTTTTATCTTTTTACTTTTATAGGAAAGCCATGGATTAAAGTTATTTATTTATTTATTTAATGCTTTTATTGAGTAGTATGAATTATATATGCGATTAATATGATTAGAAATAACATGTCATATAGAATAGGATGATGCCATATTGTTGCAAAATCACATGTCATAAATGCATAGTAGCTATTATGTCTTGAATCGACTAGTATGATAGTTATTATGTAAGATTATTTAGGTTATCCACTAAATTAATTATCAATTATTATGATTTTAAATTAAAATCTAGAATAATATTTGGATTAATTAATTGTGGAATAAAAATCTAGATAACCACTTAATTAATTATCAACTATTATGTTTTTAAATTAAAGTCTAGAATAATAGTTGGATTAATTAATTGTGGAATAAAATTCTAGATAACCACTAAAATTAATTATCAATTATTATGATTTTAAATTAAAATCTAGAATAATAATTGGACTAATTAATTATGGAATTAAAATCTAGATATCCACTAAATTAATTATCAATTATTATGATTTTAAATTAAAATCTAGAATAATAATTGAATTAATTAATTGTGGAATTAAAATCTAGACAAATAATCCGGATAATTTCCTAAGAGAACCGTTTTATTTTGCGAGTAAATTATGGGTCTGCTAAAATGGTCATGAGTGAAGCACATACTGCCTGTCATGACTAGATTTAAGGACCTTAATAATTTCAAAATTTAGTAAAGTATTGAATGACCCATCGTCGGCAATGCTTGGATACTAAGGATAATTCTTGAAATTAAACAGAAGTTACTCTCAATTGAACAATTCTTGGAAATCGGAAAGTTGCTTATGTTGAATGGGAGGAGATTTAAATTAAGAAATTAATTTAACCTCCAAGCGCACTATAAGACCATTAATAAAATAATCATGTGAAGCCCCGACGGATAAGCATGATTAGATTTTATTAGATTGGACCTAAATAACAAATGGGAGGAGATTTGAATTAAGAAATTAATTTAACCTCCAAGCGCATTGTCGGCCTGTCAATAAAATAATCATGTGAAACTCCACCGGATAAGCATGATTGGATTTTATTGGGCCTTAATAATTTCAAAATTTTAATAAAGTGTTGTACGCATCACTCGACAATACTAAGCTATTAAAGATAATTTTGAAATTAAACCGTTTTTTTTTAACGTTCAACAAAGCTTATGAAAATTCTCATGAAAAAAAAAATATTGAATAGGTAAAAGTTTTAAATTAAGTATTTAATTTTAAAACCAACGGGCTCCAATTGTGGGTTTATTAGTGAAATGGTTATCGCTGAAGCCCCATCGGATAAGGATAATCGGATTTTGCTAGATTAAACCCTAATATTTTCAAAATTTTAGTGAAGTTTTGTACGGCCTATCGTCAGTAACACTTAGACACTAAAGATAATTTTGAAAGTAAACAATGATTAAATACATTCAACTTTGGTAAAGTTGTTAACCCATCCCATTGGGACTCTGGTAATGGAACTAAAGGCCTAAATAACAATGTTAGTTTTACAAGTATCTTGCCCATCGTAAGCCTTGCAAAGATAATTAATGGATTGTTAACAATAAATAAGAGTAGTTATGAGAATCTACTTGCATTTAATTTGTTTGTTGCATTTTTGTTTGTAATTGTGTGCCTTGTATTTTTTTTCAGAAAATATCTTCCTTCAATCATTTAGCAATGATTTTGAGTCTACAGCCTCTAGATGGTACGAACTATGAAGAGTGGAAAACAAAACTTGATGTTGTTCTCAAATATAAAGAGCTTAATTTTGTCCTTACCGTACCAAAGCCATGGCCACTGCAAAGGATGCGTCTAAGGCAACTAAGACGCAATACTCAGATTGGGAAACGACAGATATGGTAGTTCACTGCTATATTCTTGTCAGTATTTCCAAACACTTGCAGAAGCAAGTGTACATGGTTAAAAGTGGAGTAGAGATGCTTCAGACTCTTAATGACATGTTTGCAGTACCTAGCAGCTATGCTAGACAGAATGCAATTAATGCAGTTTTTGCTAAGAGTCTTGTTAAATCTAAGGGGAAACCTAAGGGTGGTAACAAGAACAATATGGCTTGGTTATCAGTTGTCAAACCAGTTGCTATGAAGAAGCCGAAAGACAAGTGCTTCAAGTGCAGATTGAAAGGACACAGGAACAAAGATTTCCCAAAAAGATCAAACAAAGGGCGCCTGGTAGCCTGGACAAAGAAAATTTAAGCTTAAAGATGGGTAGCTTATGTCTACATTAGCAGAAGCACAAGTTATTTTATCTTTTGATAATTTAAGACTGTGGTTTTGGGCGACTGTTTATTTGTTCCGGGTTTCAAAAGGAATTTAATTGTTAGTTGTTTCGTTGAAACATGGTTTCAAATGCAATTGATTCCTTAGCTTCATTTCAAAGTTCTTCTTTGTCTTGTTTGTTCTGGCACATTTTTTAAATAGTCTTTATTACCTATGTCTTATGCCCCATTGAATTTATTATGTTGAATTAAAAAGATCATGAACAAGAATATTCACCAAAGAAATAAGTTTCAAATGAAACATATATTGGCCTTTTATGATTGAGTCAGATTACCTCAAATAGAAAACATGGTTTACTTAAAAGAGGGACTGAAAGTTCCATAGTCTTTGAACTAAAGGCTACATGTAAGTCTTATTTGGAAGGTAAAATGGACAAGCAATCTTATAAGGTCAAAGGATTTTGCGCAGCTATTCAACTAGAATTGGTACATACTGAAGTATGTGGACCAGTTAGCATTCAAGCCATAAGAGGTTATGAGTACTGCATTAAATGAATGGTTGCTCTGGATTTGGACAGATGAACCTATGCGTCATAAGTCTTGAGTTTTTTGGAAATTTCCAAGAGGTTTAAGTCTAAGGTAGAAAAGCATCTAGGTGTTCAAATAAAAACTTTGGTCTGATTAAAGTGTTGGATACCTACTTGGTAAGTTCGGGCCTTGCCTGATTCAAGAGGAGATAGTTTTCACAACTGTCAACTCTAGGAATGCGTTAGTTGAATGAAGTTGCAGTATGCAGAATTCAAACATTTCTAAACTAGGTGATGTATGTGTTCAGTTATTCATTCTTGCCAATGTCGTTCTGGGGATATGTCTAGGAGAAGGAATGTACCTCCTTACTTGGTTCTATCAGAGACTATTGTAAAGACACCTATAGAATTATGGAAAGGGTGCAAGCCCAGTTCAAACCATATTCAGATTTAGGGTGCTCCGGCACATGTCTTGCAACATGGGTCAAATAAGATGGGATCTTGCATGGAAGTGTGCATATCTTTTGGCTAACCTAAGAGAAACAGGGATTGGATCTTATTTAGTCCAAAAGATAAGATCGTCTTAGTGAGAACTCACGTGACTTTCTTAAAGGAGGACTAGATGGAAAATTATAAGCCCATGAGTAAGGTTATTCTTGATGAGTTTTATCTCGGATCAAGAATTTCCAAAATTCTCTAAAAGCTTCATCCATTGTTCCCTTGATTGTTCAAAGAGGGGAAAAATATACCTCTAGGTGAACAAATCTGGGTAAACAAACACGGGAACCATAATTGGAAATTCAATATGATAATACAAGTAGGAACTAATAGAAATATTAGTATTATATGTGGAAGAATAATATCAAGGATTTGTTAACATGTAATATGAAGAGCCACCATCTGACCCAAAACTTGGATTTACTGTAGATACACCAGATCTAGTGTGGTACATTCGTAGTAGGAAAGAATCTTTTCAACTCTCAAGATATCTCTTGTTGGGTGACATTGATCTCATGAGTTACGATAATGCAATGGAAAATGTTGTTGATCAAGTGTTGCTCATAGCTATGAACAATGAGGTGGAATACTTGTATTTCATCTCTGTACGGTCTCTGGTAAAGACACCAAGAGGGGTAAGACCAACTACGTGTATGTGGACCTATAAAGCAAAGAGAGGATAGACAGGAAGGTGAAAACCTTCAAGACTAGTTTGGTGGCAAATGTTTGTCAAACGCCATGCTTGAGTCTATCTAGATTCTCTTAGTTGCTGTTACAAGTCTCATTTATGAGATTTTATTTTGGAAGTTGGATGATAGAACATCTACATGCAACGACCAAAAAGGTTTATAACTAATGGGCAAGAACACTATATGCAAGTTGTGAAAGTCCATTCTATGGACTTAAGCAAGCATCCAGGTCATGGAACATCAGATTTGATCAGGTTATCAAAATTATATTTTTGAGAAAACCTTGATTAATGGCTTGTATTTGTATGTAAAGGATCTAAGGGGAGGCAGTAGCTTTTCTGATACTTGATGTAGATGATATGCTTCTTATTGGAAACAAAGTGGAGGTAATATCAAATGTAAAGAGTTGGCTGAGTAAGCGTTTTAATATGAAAGCCAAGGGGAAGCCAATTATGTTCTTGGTATGAAACTCTTAAAAGATCGGAAGAATAAGAAGTTGGCATCATCTTAGGTTACTTACATTGACAAAACTCTTACCAAAACCCAACATGGGGAATTCTAAGAGGGGAATCATGTCTCTCATATATGGAATTCATCTTCCTAAGGAGTAACTTCTAAAGAATCCAGAGAAGGAAGAATGCATGAGTAGGATGCCTTATGCTTTGGCAATAGGTAGTCTTATGAATACCATGTGGAGTATTAAACCAGACATCTGTCACACAGTGGGAGTAGTGAGACGGTACCATTATGGTCCTAGAGGAATACTAGATTGTTGTTAAGCATGTACTCAAGTATCTTCGGAGAATGAGAAATTATGTGCTGGTATATTCTAGTGAGAGTCTTGAAAAGCTGATCTTTCACAAATTCAGTTTTTAAGTGGATATTGATTTAAGAAAATCAACCTCGAGCTATGAAGTTTACATTAAACTAAGATAGCATTAGAGGTGGATCTTGCAGACCCAGTTATTAAGAGTTTACCTGAACTTGTGTTCAAGAGCCATGTTACTTCTTTGGGTCTTAGGAGGATCCCGGAATTGCATTGAGCAAGTGGGAGATATTGTGCTCATTTTGCTCTTGGAGTAAGACAATGAAACAATGTAATCATTTTCTGAATTTTTACAAAGTGCTCATTATGCTCTTGGAGTAAAACAATGAAACAATGTAATCATTTTCTGAATTTTTACAAATGAGGTGTTTTTCATTGTTTTGTGCACACAATTTAGAAACATTAAGGTCCGGATCAATTGTGGAGTATATGATCATATGGATACGTTCATGGAGGACATGATCATAGGTTCTCACACTTGATGAATAGGTTCACAGCTATTAAATTAAGTTGGGCACTTTATTTAGGCTGCAATATTTTATGAAATGGTTTTGTCCGAATCATTATAAAATATTGGTGTGGATTAATACTTACATTGAATGGATCAAGGAGAGATTTAATTGAGGTTGTTCTTTCTGTTATAAGGAATCAAATCTCCAGATAACTATAGGCATGTAGTTGCTCTAAATCCTGAGTTTATTTTAAATGGGTAATTAAATAGTTTTCATTCTTTGATTTACCAACAGGTGAGGTTTGATCTATATGATGGCCAATAACTTGATATTTTGGGATTGAGACTATTTGGTTATCGGTGTTTATGAAAAAAACAACATGGAATTTATAGGAAATGTCCCCTTGATATGTTTCGGTACTTGGATATTGAAGACAGTGGCCAATGCAAGTAATCCATTAAAGAAACTATCAAAGTCAAGGGAATAAATAATTGATTGGGTTACAGAAGACTAGTCAATCAATTATAGACATTTTATAAAGGGGCGATGCATATACATGTTATAAATGTCATTAATCTTGGAGTTCACGTTCAGGCTTTTAGTGGAGTAGCACCGAACTAGATAATCTTCTATAGATTATCATGAGCCTTGATGAATGACAAATGATAGATCCCCAGGCTAGCTCGATACAAGGGATGGGGTATATAATCAGATGATGATGGCTTATGGACTACATGATCTTGGGTTTACGAACTCAAGTTTGTATCTTAAAAGACCAAGTGGGAGATTGTTGGATATATGCTCTTAGTCACTTAAGCCCTATTGGGCTTTAGTGAGACCAAAGCCCATGAGGCTTAGGGTTAGGTTAAGTCTTGCACTTAACCCTATATATTCTAACTTACTCCTGCTGTGCCTCTAAGGATAGCTCATTAGAAAAAGACCCAAGAGACAGACGTTCATCATCTGAATGGTTGCCCACACACCCACCACATCTTACTTGAGAGATAGTCTGGAAGATCGATCATAGAGTGGACGAGGAATGTTCGTGAACTGTTCGTATAGAGGCTTTCAGACCGCTGCATCTCTCCAGGTAATCAAAATGATGAAGGTTCTTATTTTCCTACATCAAATCAGTTAAATACGCTTCCGTGTTTTCTGATGAGATTCCTACAAGTTTGACCTCAATGTTGCATCTTTACATGTTTAATGATTCATGGTTTCTACATGTTTACTGATTCATGGTTTCAACTTATAAAGCTCAAATGCGGATTATATACATGAAGCATAACATTTAGCTGGAATACTTGAATTATATTACGTTAAGATCACATATAATGAATGATAGTTGAATGAATTATGCAATCGAAATCAATAATAAACATGAAAAGTATATCATATACACGGATAACAGACACAAATAAGAAGCATCCTGGATATAAATGTGGACATAAAAAACCATAAAATTCAGCACATCCAAGATAAGTCTTGCTTGAAAGACACAAATTTAGTCTAAAATATAACATCTCAGTCCAAAATTAGACTAGGGAAATTAAATCCCATACACTCTGAGGCGCTTGCTTTCTCAGGCCACATCATGCGAGTTGATGATAGCCTTAGCAATGTGCATATAACTTGAACCTCTATGTTTCCTATGTAATTCATTGTACTGTGCTATTAGTGGCTCCTCTGGACATATTATTTGAATATTTGATTAATGATATTTCTTTTTCACTCGGAAAAAAAATCTCATACATCTCATACACCCTTTATCAACCAAGATTCAAAGATGAGACAGACACAACCAATAAGCAAAAATTAATTAAATATCTTTGGCTTAAAGTATTAGCAAGACAATTATGATCTCTTGAGATATGTTGTATTGTATCTATATATTAAATAGTATTTCAATCAAAACCTTAGTATTATATTCAAGAATAACTTTCTTAAAGCCCAAAATCCCAAACTGATATGAGACATTTGAATACAGCCTACTTTTTAGCTTCAAAAGTACTACACCGAGCACATGAGTAAAACTAGCTACTCAAAATCCATTACAACAACAACAAAGTTTGATATCACTATATGGGTTTGGCTACATGGATTATATAACGCCATTGTGCTTTCTCAAAAAAAAAAATCATATTTTTGGATAGATTATTAATCAAAAGATCTCATTCTATAACCTCATTGAATGTTTGTTTCAATTTTCCTCAACATCTTTTTGAGTACTTTACACTGTTTGACCAACTCTCCTCACCAATGCACTCAATGTCCTTTGTCCAAACCACTTCAAATAATTTTCTATCTTTTTCTCATTAATAGGTCCCTTTCCAACTTGTTTGTATATATGATCATCATGAATTTTATCTTCTTCTTCTTCTTCTTCTTCTTTTTTTTTTGGTATGACCACACACTCATCTCAGCTATCCCACTTTAGCTTTTGTTGTCTCTTTAAAGTCCAACATTCACTACAATATAACATAGCTAGTTTTATGTTTCTACGATAAAACTTCCTTTTTAATTTATTAGGTATTTTTTTGATCACAAAGAACTCAAATAACTTTTCTCCACTTACATTATATAGTTTGAATTTTATGATTAATATGTAAATTAATTTCACTATATTGTTGTATAACTGATCCCAAACTAGTGGAATGACTTACCCTCCTAATCTAACTTCCACTTCACTTGTAATTTATCTCTTATCAAAATTAGAATGCATATATTCAATTCTACCTCTACTCAGATGAAAACCCTTTAACTCAACAGTACTTCTCCATGTCTAAGGTTTAGAATTAATTTTCTCCCTTGATTCAGCGAAAAAAACTATATAGATCAATTAGAATGCATACTACTAGGTTAAACAAATAAAGGCTTAAAACTGATTCTTGATATAGATGAAGAAAATAGAAAAGTCTTTTGTCTCACATTCAAGCATTTTAACATTGGTTGTTACAACCTTGTAAGTGTTCTGAATGACTTTAATATATGCAGCACACAGTACAAACCTACTGCTTTTCTAAGACTTTCCGAAATACATCTATATATTGGCATACGGTTAAATGATTTCATAAAAGTAACCCCATCACTAGAAATGCCTTGGGAGGGCTTGACGTTGATGGCTTTGTGGATTATAGAGGAGAAGCTACTTTTAGCCGATTGATATGTGAATTTCTTTTCTTTTGTTTGTTTTTGTTTTTGTTTTTGTTTTTTTGTTTTGAAAGCATGTAAGATTAGTGGTTTCATGAGGAAATTGGAACACCTCATGAGCATGTTTGTCGAACTCATATAACAATTTTTTTTATATAAATAAGTTTTGGAGGAGTTCGACATCAGTCCCCTACCAAAGTCAGGGCACGGCCTCGGGTTTTTTGAGCACTTAATGGGGATTTACGAGATCGCTTACCGAAGGAGTTTCAACGAAGACAACGGGGATCGAACACACATCCCTTTGAGACTTGACGAAATCCCTTACCATTTATGTCAATTTTCTTCGGCTATAACAATATGTTAAATGGATTAAAGATGTATATTGGAGTAGAAACTGCAGGAAAGTAATGGCTTGCTGCAACTTTGCAAAAGCTCTTAATCTTTTATTAGATGGGAAAACAAAAGGAACCACCGCTTTATAAACATCATTATGGATTTAGAAATTCACTCATGAATGACTAGTAAATTACTTTTAATCGTGTTTTTAGGAAGTAAACTATTGTATCATTAGATGAATACGCATGAATTCTGTGTAGTGTTAGATTTACCACATAAGACGGAACCCTTTATTTGTTGATATATGTAATGAGCAAAACATTCTTCTTGAGTCATATTTTCATTTCTTTGGCTTAACACCATATAGTTTCCTATTCAAAAGAGGTAAAGAGAGGGAAAACTTCTGAGCAAGAAAATGCGCTCACAAGGCTTAGGGCTAGTTGGTTCGTGGAAAACTTCTGAGGAAATGAAAATGAATGACTTACCCAACAGAAAATTAAGAGCAAGGAGCACACAAAATTTCAACATATATTTCTCTCAGGTTTACCATATCAACCTAGGGGGAAAAACTTCGACACCCGGGAGTTCCAATCAATCTGAAGCTTAACCTCAACGTTGCATCTTCAAATGTTGGATGATTCATGATTTCAACTTACAAAGCTCAAGTGCAGATTATATATGAAGTATAACATTCGGCTGGAATGCTAGAATTATATTATGATGAGATCACATATAATGAACGATAGTTGAATGAATAATACAATCTAAATAAATAATAAACATGAGAAGCAAATCACATACACTGATAACAGACGCAAATAAGAAGCATTCTGGATTTAAAAATGGTCATAAAAAACCAGCAAATTCAGTACATCCAAGATAAGTCTTGCCTGAAAGAGACAGATTTTGCAGCTCCTTGAACAGCCCTTTCAGAAACCTGAGGACAATCTTCCACAACTAACCGATCCAGTTTGAATGATCCAACTAGTGGCTTCAACCCCTCATCAGAAATTCCCAAACACTTGCTTAAATGTAAATTGCTCAATCTCGGGGACTGGCTCACAAGCTGCAGCGCTTCATCACTAATTTCCTGGCATCTCACAAGTGTCAAGGATTCAAGATACTCTGCTGAGCAAAGAGCTTCCATGCCCGCATCATTGAAGGAATATACGTGTTCAAGAGTGAGCTTGCGAACTGGGCACCTTTGCATCAAACAAAGTATTCCTTTTAAACTAAACAGAGAAGATGAGGGAAACTCCCCGTCAGAGAAAGAGATTCTAACTGATTCAAGCTTTGAACAGTTTTGAGCTATGGCTTTAAGACTCTCATCTGTCAACGTCAACCGGTTGTTCATGAATGGGGGTAAGGACAAATCAGATGGAACTCTGAATGAAATTGACTTCAAATTTCTTGATCTTTCAGATAGAGAAATAATGTCAGAGTCCCTTACCCCAACACACATGTCTAAGTAAATGTTTTCCAAGTTCTTGCACTTCCCCAGCACACAAGCAAGACCTCTCCCAGGGCTGATAATGCAATTTACCAAGCTTAAATCCAGCATATTTTCACATGGAAAACACTGCTTTTGCCACCCATCCACAGATAACCGATCATAGACCTTCATATATCGGTAATTAGCATCAACTCCAAATTGTAACCTTTTTAGCTTTTTCCAACCAGGGCCAAGCTTTATTAAATCACCTTCGCCAATTGCCCTGCAATTTTTAATCGAGAGAACCTCAAGTGTTTCAAGCTTGCCAAGGTATTCGAGCCACTCAACGCTGCTTACACTGAGGCATCTGATGAGCTGAAGGCTAGAGAGGTGCTTGCAACCCATGACAAGAGACAGTATACCGCAGCCAGTGATTCTAGGCGTAAAATTTAACATCAAAGATGACAGTTTGGAACACGAAGCCAAGCCGCGCAGGCCTACATCGGTGATGAATGTGCAGTAGCTTAAGGAGAGATCAGACAGAGAAGGGCATTGATATGCAAGAATGAGAAGCCCTTGGTCATCCAATTGTTTTCCCAGTTTAGACATCCAACCAGAATATGTAATCTCTACTTTTGACAAGCTGATAAACCTATTGCATAGGGAAGTCAAGGCATCATTGGCAGGGTCCATTCCACATCCAACCTTTAGAGAATATCTTTGTGTATTATCTAAGTGGTAAAGGCGTTTGCATGTCAGTGAAACAGAGTTTCTGTCTTTGGTTTTCTTTATCCTTGTCAATATCTCCCAAACTAGATGTTCTGGCAAGCTATCCATCAAGAAAATCTATATTCAAGGACGCCTTAACCACCTGAGAAATGATGTAATTGACGCATTCAGTATATAAACGTTAACCTTTATAACAGGATAATAGATAATCACATCAACTTTTGACCAAATGGACAGAATTTCTACAGAATAATGATATATAAGTCGTGAAATACAATATGAAAGAGTAATATAGCTGATGTTGCATTAAACTAATCCTATAAGGCCACTTAGTTAATTAGGAACTGATGTGGCACTAAGCTAAAACTATGAGGCCAAGGGATAGTTAGTATTCATTAGATAGTTAGGATAGTTAGCAGTAATAGCAGTTAGGACTGAATTACTGAATTGCCTTGTGAGTCACAAGTCTCTATCCTATATATATAAGGATTGGGCTAATGGAAGGTTATTATGTTGAATGTTGATTGTGTGAATGAAAGATTAGGACAGCAGTTTTGTCAAGTGTCTATCCTCTCCTTTCCCTAAATCTTCTTCGTTCTACGAAAACTTTATCAATGGTATTAGAGCGAGTCATCCTCTGCTCCTCCACTGTCATCTCTGAAGTTCTTGATTTAGTCCAAAACCACTTTCTTCTTCACAGTTTTGTTTGTATTCAAGAGTACCCAAAAAATTCCCAAAAAGAAACATCAAGAATTCAAGGATTTATTCCAAGATTCAATCTTTTCGGTCAACCTAGTGACCAGATCAATATAATTAAGTGTCGAAATTGAAGACCCAATCAGGTGATTCTTCACGGTGCCAATACTTTGTTCGGGTCGTATTGAATGGTTTCAACACACTCTCAAACTGCAAGCACAACCATGTTCGATGATTTGGCTGAACGTGTTCAGACACTTGAGACAACAGTTGTCGGCCTACCAACAGCAGTCCAGACCATCATTGCAGAGCAATTCGCAGCGTTTATGGCCACCTAGGAAACACGTCAATAAAGGGACAAAGGCGACGCAATGCATGATAATGCCAGAGTTCATCAACGGGGCATCCAGCGACCAAGAATGAGGAAATATTATACACCACCAAAAAGACAAACCAAGTTCGATTTCCCAAGATTTCAATGAAGCGATGTACATGGGTGGCTGTGTAACTGTAAGCGGTATTTTGAAATCAACGGGACACCCTAGCTAGCGTCAATTTAGATGATAAGGGATACATATGGCACCAATCTCTTATGGACGAAGAACAAGGGAGAGCTATTTCCTAGAACGAGTACAAGCGGGCAGTGTTGTAAAAACGTAGAGTAGAAACGTAGAAACACGTTTCTACGTTTTTTTGAGGAAAAACGAGTCAAAACAGAGGTAGAAACGGATTTGGAGTAGAAACGGTAGAAATGTTGAGTCAACTCAGTAAACTCAACGAATTTACCCAGTTGACCCGGTTAGTATTAAAAGGAAAAAGGAAAAAGGAAAAAGCTGGCTCAGTCACAATTTATACAAAATGAAAAAAAAGCCCAACACTATTTGACTGTCACTATGCCTTGCCCTCGTGTTCCTCTTCTTCTTTGATCGGCGATCGCTACTTCTTCTCCATCGGCTGATTCTTCTTCATTGTGAGTGGTGCTTCTTCATGGGACGACCAAACCCTATTTGACAAATTTGGCTATCACTGTGCCTCGCGATCCTCTTCTTCTCAGATCGGCAATTGCTGCTTCTCCATCGGCTGCTGCTGCTTCATGAAAAAAACGTGAGTGGTGCTTCTTCTCCATCGGTTGCTTCTTCATCTCGATTTACCACACAGGTTCTAATATTATAATTTCTGCCTTCAAATCTGATTTTCCGTCATGGGATGCCGTTAATCTCTCTAGAATCTAGATGATCTGTGAGGTGGTTGCTTCTCTGAGTTCTCTCACTTCACTCACACAATCACACACCTATAAATCTTCTTTGCCCGTTTTGAATTTCTTTAGTATGCTTGTTGTAGAGTCTTGCACATAGCTTCCCCTTCTGTTGAATTAAATATGATTTCAGTGGTCAGAAAAATTAATTTATTCAGACTTCAGAGATTCAATTTTATGAACTCTTGATTCACTCACATCACTCTCACAGTTTCAAACTCTCCTCCTTCGGATTCTCATTCTAGCTTTCATTCACCACTTCACCATTGCCTCCTTCGGTTTCTGACTTTTAGTTCTGTTTTGAACTCTGTATGATTGTATCTCTGTTCTGTTTTTTGGTCGAAAATCTCTGTTCTGTAATTCCTTTGAATTTTAATTAAATATAGTTTGAAATCACATGGCTTCATCAAGTGCTCATGATAGTAGTAGCACTCTGGCTTTTGGGAGTGGGAGTGGGACTGCAAGTGTAAGTAACACTACTATTGGGGGGAAGAGGGCTAGAAATGCTCCTAGAAGTAAGTTAGATCCTGCATGGAAGCATGCAATTGAAGTTCCAGGAACAAAAAAGCTTAAATGCAAGTATTGTCCCAAAGTAATGTCTGCTAGAGCTTTTCGTGTGAAGCACCATTTGGCGGGAACATCTAAACATGTTGAACCATGTATATCAGTGCCTAAGGAAGTAAAACTAGAGATGTTGAATCTTCTTGTTGAAGCAAAACAAGGAAAACCATCTCAAATACAAGAGGAAGTTGTTAGTGGTGCTACTACCTCCTTCGATATTTTTAAGAAAAGTAGATCATTCACTCCCGTAACTCTCAACACCATATTGAAGAAGAAATTGAGGGAGGAGGCATGTCTTGACATTTGCACTGCTATTTATAACAAAGGAATTCCTTTCAATTTTGTGAATAACGATGATTTCAAAAAGATGTGTGAGTCAATTGCTAAGCATGGACCAGGTTTCAAGCCACCATCTTATCATGAATGTAGAGTAAAATTCTTGAAGCAAAAATATGAGATGACAATGGCTATTGTTGAAAAGTATAAGGCTTTGTGGAAGAAAACTAGATGCACAATAATGACTGATGGGTGGACTGATAAAAGAAAAGGATCAATAATCAATTTTTGTGTGCATAGCTCTATAAGAATTGTGTTTCTCAAGTCCATTGATGCATCTCACATCATCAAAACAGTTGACAAGATTTTTCAAATGATTGATGAAGTGGTGGTGGAGATTGGTGAAGAAAACATTGTCCAAGTTGTCACAGACAATGCTGCAAATTATAAAGCTGCTAGGGCTTTGTTGATAGAGAAAAGAAAGAAAATATATTGGACACCTTGTATTACTCACTGCATTGATTTGATGTTGGAAGATTTAGAGAGGAAAATACTTATTCATAAAGACACAATTTTCAAGGGAAAAAAATTACAACTTAAATCTATTCAAGAGCATCTCTCATTCCAATATCGTACAGCTTCACCAATGGCAAAGATTTGATTAGACCTGTCATGACTCGCTTTGCCACATCCTATTTAACTTTGAAATGCCTCCAAAACAACAAAAATGCAGTGAAAAGAATGTTCTTGTCAAACGAATGGAAGAAAACCAAATATGCAAAGTCAACAAATGGAAAGCTCATTGAAAATATAGTGATGGATAAAGTCTTTTGGAAAAAGGTTGAGGTTTGTTTGATAGGGGCACTTCCTTTTATTGAAGTCCTTAGGTTGGTTGATTCAGATGATGCAGCAATGGGCTCCATTTATGAGGCAATGGACCGTGCCAAGGAGAAAATTGAAGAGGATTTAAAAAAAAAAAAACCTACATTGTAAGTTATCATTTAATTTATTTAATTCAGAGTTATAGACATTTTTACTCAAAATTATTTAATTGTTATCTTTTCTTTTCTTTTTAGTTATCAACCTATTTGGGATGTCATTGACGCAAGATGGGAGAGACAATTCCATAGGCCTTTGCATGCTGCAGGCTACTACCTTAACCCAAAACAACATTACTCTCCTACATTTAAAGTAGATTATGAAGTAAAGGTTGGATTATATGATTGTATAAAAAGGATGGTGGTGGATAAGGCTCTTGAAAGAATTATTGATGGGCAACTTAAAGAATTCAAGCATTGTAGAGGCCTTTTTGGGAGTACCTTTGCTATGGATGGAGTTGAAACCAAGAGTCTAGCAACATGGTGGGAATCTTATGGTGGTGTTCCAGAACTCCAAAAATTCGCTATCCATGTGCTTAGCTTGACATGTAGTTCCTCTAGGTGTGAGTGGAATTAGAGTGCTTTTGAGATGGTATATTTTTAATATGAATTGCATTTCATTTCAAAAATATGATATTAGGCTAGTATTAAATTATTTTCTTGTATTTGTTTAGGTCCACACAAAGAAAAGAAATCATTTGAAGCAAGAGACAATGAATAATGTTGTTTTTGTGATGGCTAATTCAAGATTAGGCAACACAAAACATAAAGTGTCTCCTCAAATTGATTATAACTTTGATGACATTGAGTCAGATGATGATTGGATTGTGGAACCAACATGTGAAGATTTTTCAGAAGATGTTGGAGTTGGAGAAGATGTTGGAATTGGAGAAGATCAAGATCCCCATGGCTTGAATGATCATGATCTGAATGAAGAAGAGGGGAACTTGAATGATTTGGATATTCCGGGATTTCTTAATGGGGGAGGAGATGGAGAAGATGATATTGACTTTGACTTTGACTCCGATGACTTAAGTTAGAGATGTTGGTCTCTATTATAATTTTATTGCCTTGGTGTTTTGATTTTAATATGTATTATGATGATTGATGACTAAGTGTTTGGATTTAAATTTGTGATGGCTTTAATGTATTAGCGTGTTTTAGTTTTATATATGTTGGATTTTATTGTTTTGTAGTACGTAGTAAACTCTTATATTTCGTTTACGTTTTCCGTTTTTACGTTTTTGCTCACCCTTACCATTTCAACGTAGACACTACGTTTTAACAACACTGCAAACGGGTGATCAAGACACGGTTTGGAGCACCCTTCAAATCTCCTATAGTCGAATTCAAGCATTTGTATTAGACGGGATCACTGGAGGAATACAGTGATGATTTCAATATCACTCGGTGCAAATTACGACTGAGTGAAGAACATGCAATCCAAGCATTTATTGAGGGACTTCGTAGCAACTGTGCTCATCAGGTACGTAAGAAGAATTGCATAGATTCATAAGTATAATATTCAAGAAAAGACGAGGTCAAAGGCAACGATACGCAGAAATTATGGAGAGTCGACGAACTCTCTGCCTAACTGGAGATCAAACCAACCCACTTCTTTTTCAAATAGGTCACAGACGTTAGCGTAAGGGTCATCAACTCCGGCCAGAACCAACATGTACTCGAGAAAATCTTACGTAAACTCCAGTCCTGGGTCCTCGATGGTCTTAACGGGCAGAACAGGGGATGTTGTTACTACAAGACGAGCGTTTGCTTATAATGGGGACAACTTGGCTGATTTAAGGGCTTGAAATCTTTGTTTCTATTGCAAGAAACCATTCTCACGAGGTCATACATGCCCCCAACACCAGAGAATGCAATTGCAACTGATTGAATTGGATCATGATGAGGATGTAGGGAAGGGGGTAGTGTCACGAGAGGTAGAGGAGTTACAACCAAAAGAGATAGTGGATACAGAACCAGATCAATGATTACAAATTTCCTTGCATGCAATCCAAGGCAGTGTAAGGGTTCTGTCTATGCGCATCCAGGGGTATGTAGGAAGACGCCCAGTCCAATTATTGATTGATAATGGAACCTCCCATGGGTATTTGGATTGTGCATTGGCTCGCAAACTTGGTTGGAAGGGGGACTCCATGGGAGAGGGTGAGGGTGAGGTTGAGGTCGCGGGAAGTGCAAAACTGAAATTGTTTGGCATATGGAAGGGGTTTAAATGGAAAATGTAGGGCCAAGAGTTTATTTTTGACTTGAGAGTTATGGAGATTAAGACATACAACATTGTTTTAGGCTTGCATTAGCTACAAGAGATAGTGCATCATGCCTCTTGGAACTATGATGATCTTTCTATGACCTTTAAGTATCAAGGGTATGTGTGTACACTAAGGCCAAATCCCCCACATAGCAGCAAGATGGTTAATAAAATCCAACAACCCAAGAATGAGGGCAGTCAACTTATCTTGATGCACCTTCTAGATGAGGCTACTACGGCATCTTGCACACTCACTAATGGAAATGTTGAAGCTACCAACATTGTAAAGGGGCTACTCAAGGACTATGCAGATGTTTTTTCAAAACCAAGGCATTGCCTCCCCAAAGGAAAAACCACAATCACCCAGTGGTGTTAGAAGAGGAGGTTGGCCCAGTGAACTTGAAGCCTTACCGAGCCATGCAGAAGGATGAGATAGAAAGGGAAGTTAAAAGTTTGTTGGGTTCAAGTGTTATAACAAAAAGTTCATCGCCCTTTCCATCACCCATTGTCTTAGTGAAGAAAACGGATGGGTCATGGCGTATGTGCATTGATTACCGGGAGTTGAATAAGCTAACGGTAAAGAACAAGTACCTTATTCCGCTTGTAGATGAGTTATATTAAGGGAAGCCAGGTGGTTTACAAAATTGGATTTAAGGCAAGTCACCACCAAATTAGAATGGAGCCTTGTGACTCCTACAAGATTGCTTTTAGGACTCACTCTAGACATTATGAGTGGCTGGTTATGCTATTTGGACTTACTAATTCCCCAGCTACTTTTCAAGGAGCCATGAACCATATTTTCATAGCATATTTACGACGGTTTGTTTTGGTCTTTTTCAATGACATATGTGTTTATAGCTCTAGTATGTTTTCACACTAGGAGCATTTGAGAGTGGTTCTGGAAATCCTAAGGCAACACCGGTATTTTGTTAAAGAGTCTAAGTGCACGTTTGCTACCACCAAGGTGGAATATTTAGGGCATATCATACAGAATGGAGTGGTTTCTACAGACCCTCAAAAGATCAAAACCGTGGTTGAATGGCCTAAAGCATCTTCAATCAAACAGTTGAGTTCTTTCTTAGGCTTGCCTGGTTATCATAGGAAATTTATCAAGGATTATGGAGTGATAGCAAAATCACTAATGAATCTATTATGTAAGGATCAATTCAAATGGCCCAAGAAGCAACTAAGGCCTTCTAGGAACTACAAAATACACTCAGCACAGCCCCTATTTTGGTTCTTCCTGATTTTTCCAAACCTTTTGTCATTGAAACTGATGCATGCTCCACTAGAATTGGTGTTGTACTAATGCAAGAAGGACAGCCCTTAGCATTTTTCAGCAAGGGGTTAGCCCCAAGGCACCATAGCCTATCTACCTATGAGAAGGAACTACTTGCCATGGTCCAAGGGGTTGAGCATTGGCACCAATATTTAGAGGGAAGCCACTTGGTAATCGGAACAAACCAGCACAGTCTTAAATACTTGCTGGACCAGAAGCTAAAGACATCCTTTCAGATGTACTGGATTTCCAAATCAATGGGGTATGACTATAAAATTCAGTATAAAAAGGGGCCAATAACAATGTGGCTGATGCTCTCTCTAGGCTTCCTAAATTTCAGGTATTTCAGATGACTATATCTACTTGTTTTGATGCATTACTGCTGGAAATTCAGAACAGCTAGGTCACAGATCCTGAGCAGACTCTTGTTGATCAGTTGAAGAAGGGTATAGGAATTGCAGGGAAGTTCAGTTGGGATGGTGAGATGTTGCGAAAAGGGACATGTTTGGTGGTAGGAAATCAACCTACTATAAGATTAAAGGTACTAGAATGGCTTCACTCTTCTCCTCAAGGAGGACATTCAGGTATTCAAGCTACTTGAACGGGTAAAATCCCCATTTTGGTGGAGACACTTGTTTGAGGAGATTAAGGATTTTATTCGTCAATGTGATGTGTGTGCCAGATGTAAATACAAGACTGTGGCATCCCCAGGGTTACTTCAGCCATTACCCATTGGGAAAGTATCTCAATGGATTTTATTGAGCGGCTACCCAAGTCACATGACTGAGACACTATCTGGGTTATAGTTGACAGATTCAGCAAATATGGCCATTTCATTGCATTATCTCATCCATTTTCAGCATCTTGTCTTGCTTAAGAGTTCCTAGATGAAGTTTATAGACTACATGGAGCTCCTATCGATATAATATCAGATAGGGACTCAATTTTTTTCAGCAATTTCTGGCAAGAATTCCTAAAGTCCTTAAGATAGACCATAAGTTATCTTCATCTTACCATCCTCAAATGAATGGGCAAACCGAGGTTTTAAATTGTTGTTTGGAGACTAAATTAAGATGCATGTGTTGGCAAGGACTGGTCTAAATATTTGCCACTTGCAGAATGGTGGTATAATACTACATACCACTGATCTACTAGGGTGACACCTCATGAGCTTCTCTATGGGCAGAAACCAGCAGTTTATGTGCCTTATTTGCCTAGGCCAGCTATGGTTGAGGCTGTTGACATATCATTTATGGCAAGAGAAGGGGCTTTACTGGTGGCTAAATACCATTTACACAGGGCACTAAATCTGATGAAACAGAAGGCCGATTCCCATCGCACGAATAGGGAGTTTCAAGAGGGTTAATGGGTTTTTGTAAAGGTCCAGCCATACCGCCAGATTTCAACTGCATCTAGGAGCAACCAGAAGTTAGCTCCCAGGTTTTTTTACCCTTATCAGGTAAAAGAACCATATTGGTCCAGTAGCTTACAGGTTGGATCTGCCTGAAGTAACAAGGATTCATGATGTTTTCCATATCTCCTTGTTAAAATTATGCCCAGACCTGTCAGTTAGACCTAGACATCCTCCTCTTGACTGGCCTGAACCTCCTACAATTAAGGAACCTGAGAAGATTCTGCAGCGCAGGGTTGGCAGGAGGAGGGGACGTATTGTGACTGAAGTTTTGGTTCAATGGAAGTACCTACTTGAGGAGGAGGCTTCATGGGTGCTGCTGTACACTTTTCAGCCATAGTTTCCAGCATTTGTCCTTCCCAACCCTTGAGGACAAGGGTTCTCTAAGGGGAGACCATTGATATATAAATCGTGAAATACAATATGAAAGAGTAATATAGCTGATGGGGCGTTAAAGTTAAACTAATCCTATAAGGCCGCTTAGTTAATTAGGAACTGATGTGGCACTAAACTAATACTATGAGGCCAACGGATAGCTACTATTCATTAGATAGTTAGGATAGTAAGTAGTAACCTGTTATGACAGTTAGGACTGAATTACTGAATTGTCTTGTGAGTCACAAGTCTCTATCCTACATATATAAGGCTTGGGCTAATGGAAGGTTATCATGTTGAATGTTGATTGTGTATAAACGAAAGACTAGGACAGCAGTTCTGTAAACTGTCTAACCTCTCCTTTCCCTAAATCTTCTTTCTACGAAAACCTTATCAAATAAACATTCAATGAACTATATCATGATATAGTTGTTTGGTGATCCCTTCAATTTAACATAAATTTTTTCTTAGGGTCAAATTGCTGAAAACAGAAATGCATTCAATCATACTGTTATATGAGCCAAAAAGTTAAAAACAGAACGATTTCATTCTTCTTTAAGAATTAATCATCTTATTGATGGCTGAACCATGAAGATTTTTTTCAAAAAAAAAAAAAAAGACGAACAAGATATAAAAATCCAAATTCCAAAAGAAATACGAGAACTTTCCTCACCAACAAGAGATCGGTAATATCTGGATTCTAGAGAAAATTTTCAACGCCGCGATTCAATCGTTCTGAAGCCTGAAACTTAATGGGGCAGAGATATGAATTTTTACGAAGCAACGATCAACAGATTACAAAGAATTTGTCAGGAGGAATCATTGTCTAAGCAATACAGAAGTTTTGCCATGACGATCAAAACCACGAAGAAGACAAACTCACAAATGCTTGCACATGAAAATAACTGAGAATAAAAGGAAATAGTAGGATGGAATCTCAGACAGAAACGCTTACCGGCACAAAATGATAGATCAGCGAGTAAGCGAAACAAGGAAAGCGGTCGAGATATTTTCCGACTCTGTTTTTAGATTTTTCTTCCTAAATGATTTTTTTTTTTTTTTTATACCTAAAAGTTTTGGATCGCTTGGCCAATGAGTCTCAGCGACGGCAGAGAAGATCGAACCCACAACCTAAGAGTCTAGTCTTGGATCCCTTACCATATGTGCCAACTCTCATTAACTCTTCCTAAATGATTTTTTTTCAAACTCTTCCTAAATGATTTTTTTTTATAAAGAAAAGTTTTGGAAGGGTTCGACATCAGTCCCCTACCAAGGCCAGGGCCCTAGGCTCTATGAGCACTTACTAAGGACTTACGAGATCGCCTGCCTACCAAAGGAGTCCCAGTGACGGCAGAGAGGATCGAACCCACGACCTAAGGGCTTAGTCCTGGATCCCTTACCATCTATACCAACTCTCATTGGCAACTCTTCCTAGATGATGTTTCTACTACAACACACATCCTCTAACTTACCTTCATTGGGTATAAGGCCCAATAGCCCAATCACTTGAAGGGCCTATGACCCAATAGCCCGAAACAAAGCCCATTTGTACAATGTGAATATGGGTTGATCAATAGGGTTAAAGCACCAATTGCTCAAGTGATGTAACCATACTTCTTTACCATCCAAGCTAACTTCTACAGGTTATCAATAGGAGTTAGGTCTAACGAAAAGGTTAATCCCTTGCAATGTGATAGATCAAAGTTTAAATTTATGTTATAAAAGGTGTTCACATTTAGTGTCTGATAGTATATGATTGCTTGTAATAGGATGATACATGTGCTTAACAACAACAAAAACTTCTATAGGTTGACCCCAAGACAATTCTTTAACATCATGTTTAGTTTGGGAAGAGGGGACGAGAGGTAGGACATTGACCAAATTACTATTAATGAACATAATATTTCTTTAGAGTTTGTTTTTGGAATATTAAAAAATTTTCATTGCAATTTAGTCAATATAAGGTAAAAAAAATTCGCTTCCCTCCCCTCAAACAAAACATAAAAGTCAAACCTAAACCAAACAATTTTCAGTTATCATGATCCAATGGGTTAAATCGGGCGATTGAACTTATTACGTAATGATTAAATAAAATAATGTTATTAACATACATAATGATATAAATATAACAAATACCTAGGAAACAATAAGAAAAGAGTATTAAAAAGGTTAATATAATCGAACATAAATGTATATTGATAGTGTCAATGTACTAAGAAAAACACTGTCACAAAAATCTTCAATGGGTATAAGGACCATAGAGCCCAAAACAAAAGCCCACTTGTACAGCATTAATATATGGATTAATCATGGGTTAAATCATTCAGGTTGTTCAAGTGATGTTCGATGCTTCTTTAACTTCCGAAGCTAACTCCTATAGGTTGGCTTAAAGAATCATACCTTATGTGAATATTATAAAAAATATATTATAAACATATATAAGGATATTAATATAACAACTACATAAGGAATAATAAGAAAGGAGCATTAAAAAATCTAATATAATTAATTATCACATAAACTTGTGAATATAACGATAATGTAAATGTAATGAGAAAAATTGCATCCTAATGTCGATCACAGAGTATGCTTCAAGAATGTAATACATTAGGTAAAATCATTTTAAAAATATCATAACAAACTTTTAAACAAAACAATATAGAATGACAATCATCGCAAAAAGCTTTCTATGTGCTCCAAAGAGCTCTCTAAAAATTAAATTATATGAGTACATTGACTAAGTAGTATTCTCAAGAGCAATAGACTGGGGAAAAAAAAGGCGCCGTAGATTATTGCTCATGCGTTTTTTTCCCCCTTTTCAAAAGTAAAAACTAAACAAAAAGGGACCCATATATATATATAAAGACATGTCTAGTTCCTTTAAAACCGCTTTAGTTCGCAGTTTAATCTCAGTTCCTAATTCAAAAGCTAGTTCAAAACGGTTAACAGATTTGGATCCTCCCCATTTATATTTTCGTCCACTTCTCATCTCTTTCATTTCAACTATCAGTTTGAAATATGAATGTTTCAGATTTAATGTTTTGTAAAAGTATTAATAGTTATATTATTAGAAAAATAAAGGGTAAATGTGCAAAAATGCCCATGAGCTTTGTTCTTAGGAGCGTCCAGCACCATGTGTTTTTTTTTGGAGCAAAAGTACCCACGTGGTTACATTTTAGGAGCAAAAATACTCATTCTATTAGTTGATAGTTAACTGACTGTTAGTTGACCGTTAACCTAGTGAAATTACCCTTTTTCCCTTAGTTTAAAATAATTAAAAAAAAATACCCCACTCCCACCTCCCCTTGCCGGTGGGCCCCACCGCCGCCCTCCCATGCCGGCTGCTGCCTGCAACCAACGAATTTTTTTTTAAAACTATTTTTAAAATAATTAAAACAAAAACAAAAACACCCCACCCCTCACCTCCCCTTGCCGGTGGGTTCCACCGCCGCCCCCCCACGCCAGTGGATAGCCGTCGTCGGCGACCACCTTTGACGACCGGCCGCCGACGAATGTTTTTTAAACTATTTTTAAAATAATTAAAAATAGTTGGTGGAATAACTATAATAATGATTTTTAAAAAAAACTATAATAATGACTTTTGGTTCATGAAGATCCTCTCTAAGCGGCATTGGTGATTTCTTCTTCTTGCAGGGCATAGCAACACAAGTTGAATCACCCAAACAAGGAAGAAAAGCCATACAGAAGCCTTTACCTCCCCGGAAAGATTCGGCGAAAAACAATGGTGTCCCAACTCATCCACAGGCTTCAAACTCCACAACGAGAATGAGAATACATCGCCAAATATTTAGCATGGGAACCAAAACGACAAGTGATACAAAATGATCTTGCTAAGAGGTCAATGTAAAAAAACTTGTAAAAATGAAAATGAAACATATTGAGATGGATGCTATAACTCGTGTGGTGTAATTCTCCATTTTACTAGTTAAGCTCCAATTATTGTGGGTATGGTCACTTTAATTTGAACTTCCATTCTTCTTTTCTACCCCACTACCTACTTTCGCTGTGGCTTTGGCTCTCTCCATTGTTATCCCCATATTTTCCGTCTTTTTTACCTTTTACGAGGTTATTTTAATTATTTATATCTATAAAGTGTCCAGTTAAATTTTATAATTGTGTTTAGTTAACTAATGAGAATGTTTAGTCATAATTTAAGTAATTAGTCTTGTTTGAATATTAATAAATTAAGAACAGATCAGGCCTCGTCTCTTTGTGTGCTCTATGATAGCATTTACGGTTCACTCTCTCCCACTATTCTTCACAGCTCACAAAAAAGCATAAAAGCCAAAAGGCATAGTATGCTGAAGAACTTATCATTCTTCAGATATTAATACGAGTAATAATTACGCTTCTGTGAGTTCCCAATTAAGAACATTATGTAATACTATTCATGACTTTATTGTCCTAATCATACATGAAAATGGTTAAAATAATTTACATATAATTTTTTTTAATTATTTTAAAAATAGTTATAAAAAAAAATTCGCCAGCGGCGGGTCGTCGCAACGGGAGGCCGCCAACGTTGGGGGGGGGGGGCGGCGGTGGGGCCCACCGGCAAAGGGAGGTGGGGGTGGGGTGTTTTTGTTTTAATTATTTTAAAAATAGTTTTTAAAAAAAAAATTTGCCGGCGTGGGGTCTCCAGAGGTGGTCGCCGGCGACGGGCAGCCGCCAGTGTGGGGGCCCACCGGCAAGGGGAAGTTGGGGGGTGTGGTATTTTTGTTGTTTTTTTTAAATTTATTTTAAACTAAGGGCAAAAGAGTAATTTCACTAGGTTAACGGTCAACTAATGGTCAGTTAACGGTCAACTAACGGAAGGGGTATTTTTGCTCTTAAAATGTAACCACGTGAGTACTTTTGCTCCAAAAAAAATACATGGTGCTGGACGATCTTGAGGATAAAGCTCATGGGCATTTTTGCACTTTTACCCAAAAATAAATAGTCATAAATATTAAATTTTAGTCGGTCTAAAATTGAAATAAGGATATTGAAAATTATTTGTAAAATATTCAATATAAATTTTAATCTAATAAGAGTAGAAATAGAAAGCAAAAAACAAGTGCAGGGAAACGCCCGTGGTGGTTAAGGCCGTCTAGATTGACATTTGAAGAATTCTTTACAATTTACGAGGTAAATATATGAGGAGAGTTTTGTCTCGATTTACAGAAAATAACTTTTGAAAGCTAGATTTTGATGGTTTTCAAATCTTGATTTAAATTCTAGTGGTTGTCTTAGATAACTTAACTCATCAAAACCGACTAAAAGACTCACCCCCCAATGGTCCAATTATATTTCTACGATTCTAAATATATGACTCAGTTGACTTTTTAAAAAATATTAACTAAATTGATTAAGTTATCTTAAAATATCTATACTCATAGTTTTTTTTTTTTCAAATTAATTTATCTGATTCATAAACTGATATATAATCTAATGACATATATTATATGATATAATTAACTAAATTATTTAGTTTCTTTGACATCTATAAAAAAAATCAATATATGCATTTTATTTAGGATGATGGAGAGTACTGTTTTCGTTAATGTCATATTCAACATGTTGGAGGATATCCTGCTTTGTCAAAAAGCAATTTTATTATTATGCTCCAAGATGTACAAACAAACAACGTCCTCCCAAACATCGTCGTCATTTCAATCTCGTTCTGCCAACCCCCAAAAAATTCTGCCAAGTTCAATCATACTCATGCAAGTTGAAATTAATTATTAGCCTAAAAGAGGTATTCTTTTTTATTTTTATTATAAGTCATCCATTACAATTTTTTTAAATTAAAGAAGGACAATTAAGTCATTAAATTAGTGTTCAGTTGATAAATATTTTCGCATTTACCCCTACTTTATTAGGGGGAAAGAGATAAACATGCTGATGGATTGAAAATACAAACTTAATGGGGAAAGAGAGAGAAATATACTGAATGGATTATAAATATACAAACTTAATGGGAAGAAAGAAAGAAACATTTTGAATAGATTGAAAATATAATAGTCAATGAAAAAATATTGGTCCAATAAATGAAGACATAATGGAAAAAAAAAACTCAATAAATCAATCAGTTAGAGATAGTTGGCACTTTATAATAAAGACAAAAAATTGTTGACAGTTGATGCTTTATAATAAGAATTAGAAGGAGTAACTATTTACCTCCCAAACGGCGTCCGAGGGTCATGGAGAGACAAGGCCCCACGCCGCTCTATACTCTAACGGAGTAACTGGTACCATGTACGTATGTCACACTACTATAGAAAAGGGGTTACAACGACCCCCCCTTTCTTGTTTTGCAATTTTAACACCATTTCCAGGAGGTCATTTATCTGGGAGGTGAATAAGTAGAGCTTACAACGTCCAAAAAAAAAAAAAAGACACCAAACTTAGGGCAAAAAACCTATGATTTTAGGTGCTAATAATTCATTCACCCCTATATTGCTAAAATTCCCTTTTTTTTGGAATCCTAAATTTTTTTAAGGATGCAATTAGTACATTTTATGAGTCCCAAAAAATAAAAGGATACCTAATATGTCAAGTTTCCTCCAAGTTATCACAAAAATGTCATCGCTTTCACATTTTACTTCCCTTCTAAAAAAAATGGGCATCCTTTAAAGAAGTAAAATCCATTTTTTTGTAGTAGTGTAGACTAAGTGATATCTAGCAAAAAAAAAAATGTCTGCTGAGTTTTAAGTTTTAACTATAAGAAGATTTCAAATAAAAGTTAAGGCAAATTTCAGTTACCCCTTTTTGGTAATAAATTAATTTCAGTCAACCATAATTTTTTTTTTGAAATTTCACTGCACCTTATGGTCAAAATATATAAAATAAACTGTTTTTAGTTAAAAAGAAAAAACAATGCCCTTCATTTATTTTTTTTAGAAGAGTATTTACAAGACAAATAAAAAAGTTTACAAGATCAATAAAAGCATTTAAAAGGACATTGGAAATTAAAAATATTTTGGTCATTTACAAGATAAATATAAAAATTCATTACACAAATATGGGCATCTACAAGACAAACAAAGGGATTCAAAAAAATCTCGGGAGTTAAAAACATTTTAGCTATTTATAAGACAAATATGAAAATTCATAAAAAAAAAATATAGGTATTTACAAGACAAATAAAGTGAAGGCATCATTGTCTTTTACTCACAAAAATTAATTTCATTTTGACTATAAGGGTATAGTGAAGTTTCATAAAGTTTTGAGGGTTGACTAAAATTAATTTTCTACCAAGAGAGTTAACTGAAAATTTCCCAAAAAGTTAATACTACCAACCCGACTTGGTTCTTTTTCTTTTCCGTCCCCTCCCATTTTTTGCCTCAAAACAATGTAATTTTGGAGCTAAATAAAACAAGGGAGACATTTTTCTTAAAGAAAAACATACATAGCCTTGAAATATTTTTCAGTATATTTCAAATTAATTTTCAGTGCACTTAGCACCTTAAAATATTTTTTTAGTGTCACCTAGCATTCTAAAGCATTTTCCAACAGATACTGGTGTTGGTATAAAATATTTTAAGATGTTGAGTGTATTAAAAATATTTTGAAAGTACTATGTTTTTTTTTTTTTAAAAAAAGAAGTACTCTCCTTGCTTTATTAACCTCAAAACTACATAGTTTTGCAGTGTCAGGATCATTTAACTGTGAAGTATTCTTACTGATTAACCAGTGATCTCTTGTTTTATCCTTGTATAAGTAACAATGATAATTACTTGAGGTGGTGAAGTTCC
This sequence comes from Acacia confusa, assembly GCA_037074495.1. Classification (NCBI taxonomy): domain Eukaryota; kingdom Viridiplantae; phylum Streptophyta; class Magnoliopsida; order Fabales; family Fabaceae; genus Acacia; species Acacia confusa. Next base: position 27,650,667 of record CM073510.1, read on the forward strand.
TCTTATTTTGGACATACATTCACGCCAACCATGTTAGCCAGCTTCTGCCAGCGCCAGATACTTTCGGATTAATCTAAAAAGATAAAGGTTAATTTTTAAAATAATTATCATTTAAAAAATATGGTTAAGATGTAAATTTAGCAAAGATTTATTTCCTCATGGGCACCCAACAAAACTAACTATTTTCATGTGCAAAAAGAGACATAGTCAATTTATTTGATAGCACTTATAGCAACTCCGCTAACCGAGTTAACTTCCGTTACTTTTTGCATTGTAAATGTTATAAGTCTTCTCACTCTCTATTATTTTAATATATTTTTAGAAAAGTTAAAGTGTAAATTTAGTAATGAACTATTTTCCTATGGTCACTCAATACGTTCCATTTTCATAAGAGTATTTACAAGACTATGAGCATTTACATTAATGTCCTTACTTTATATTTTTTCATTTAAAAGAATTTAGAGTGTTAAAACTTTTTGGTTATTCACATATTTTTCTTGTAAATGCTCTTATGAAAAAAATAAAGTAAGGGAATTATTCTCTTTTCACTAACAAAACTTTATTTTATTTTGACCCAAGAGGTGTAGTAAAAAAAAAAAATTACAAGAAAAATATGTTAATAACCACATTTTTTTTTAACTCTTTGGACTCTATTAAACCCAATCACTTTATTTATCTTGTAAATGTACATATTTGTCTTGTAAATTCTCTTATAAAAAAAATGAAGTAGGGGCATTAATGTAAATGCCCATATTTATCTTTAATCGCTCTTATGAAAAATAATTGTTTGGGGTGCTTATAGAAAAATAGTTTATTACAAAATTTGCACTTTAACATTTCTAAAAATATATTAAAATAATATAAGGTTAGAAGACTGGTGTGACTCACAACACACAAAAAAAAAAAGAAAAAAGAAAAAGAAGAAGAAAGTTAACTTGAATTAATGACATTGTTATAAGTGATATCAAATAAATTGATCATTATTACTTTTACACCTGAAAATGATTAGTTTTGTTGGGTTCATTTAGAAAAATAATTTGTTTTTAAATTTACACCTCAACCTTAAAAAATAAGGGATATAAATTTGATCCGTTGAAAACATCAATATTAAAAAAAAAATTATATGATACAAAAGAGATCATACTAATATATATCAAAATATCACTATCTAATATAATGAATATAGTTGGGGTGCCTCTCTCTCTCTCTCTCTCTATATATATATATATATATATATATATATATATATGCGCGTGCATGTTTATGTTTGTGTTTTTATACTATGTAGAGTATATACATGCGCTAAAATCCAATATTTGGAAATTATGAATAGTATGCCATTTATAAACAGAAGTCCTTGAAGGGTGGGCTAGAGGCATTGCCATCTAATATAACTTATCTAATGTGCTCAATAATGCTCTTTAGAATTTTACAACTTATCAAGTATTTTATTTTTGTTTCCCACCAATTATAAGATTCTACATAAAATAATAAAATAAGTGATACCGTGATTCTTTTATTTTTTTTAAAAAAATATATAAATAATAATTTTAGAGTATTTTTTATTTAAAAAATTGTAAACATTTTGAAACTGCATCGTTATTTTCCAACATGATATCAAATTAAAATGTCGTTCGTTTGATGAAAAAATGTAATGGTCACCAAAAAAAAGGGGGGAAAAAAAGAGAAATTGGAGCAGCACAAAATACATTTGAGAGAGATGCATTAAAGGCTCAACCCCCATAAAGCCGTCTGAGAGATGCATTAAAGGCTCAACCCCCATAAAGCCGTCTTCAACTTGGGAGTATTTAGAAACTTTTTAAAACCTAAGTTTTATGTAGTAGGAGGTAAGTATGTGAGGCGAATTTTGTCTTGACTTATGCAAAACCTAAATTTTGGGAAACTTCCAAACATATACTCTCTCTGGTCCTAATTATAAGACAATATTTAGAAGTTAACTTTGGTCCTAATTATAGGATAAGTTTTTAATTTTTGTCAACTTCTTCCTAAGATACCCTTATTTTATTTTCCCAAATGTGTTTGGTTTTTGGTGAGTAAATGTATGTAGGTGTGAAGACTCTTTTTGTGAGTCAAAATTTTTAAATTATTGGATTTTAATTTATTTATCGATCAGCTGACATTAATTTTGCATATAGATATATGTGTGTGTGTGTGTGTGATAGATATGTGAGTGTCTGTGTGTCTATACACACACAAATATATAAATGTATATATGTACATATATGTGTGTGGGTCTACACACACATATATATATATCAGAGTGTGTGTGTGTAGACACACACACACATATGTATAGATATGTGAATGTCTATGTGTCTATATACACACAGATATATAAATGTATATATGTACAACACATATACATATATATACATATGTGTGCGCGCGCGCACACACACATGTGTGTATTTATTTATATGTGTGTGTCTGTGAGGTGTATGTTGTGTAGATATATGTATATATAAATACATACATATGTGTGTGTCTATACACACACACACATTTATGTATATAAAACAAGATTATCATTTCAATTTTAAAAAATATGAAAAGGAAAATTCTAGGTCGGAGAGGTATGTTGCAGGTGTTGTTGATTCATTTTTATTAGTGTTATTTAAAATTGATATGAGGGTATTTTAGGAAAATAAGTAAAATTAATTAATTTAATTTCTCTCCTTAATCTCCCTAAAATTGGTTAAATATATTCTATAATTAAGACTGGAAGGAGTAACTAATAGACGCCAAACTTCACACATTAATAAAAAAATTGATGTCGTGGAGCACGCGCCTCCATTTGAATTCAATTTCTCATGTGGCAATATGGGTACCTGGGGACCGCATACATATAAACTAACTCGCTTATTTTGTTTGCTTTTGAATTATCTCAAATATAGATAATATATCATAAAGATTTTTTATTCGAATATCAAGTGGGTCTAGATTGAAGGATTCCCGATTCCACTTGGGGACTGTTTTTCCAAAACAAAAAAAAAAAATATTTTCTTATTCACAAGGACTCAAACCTAATACCTCACGTTTTAATTGGAAAGCCTTTTGATATAATTCACTTAAAGAAAAGTTAATGCTTATTTATCAATTTTAACCGGATAATTAATATTTGAATATGACTGCATATATTCAAAACCTAATTAATAAGGACAAAATTGAAAAAACAAAATATAGTTTGACATGATTGAATGAGCTGCCCTCTCTTTCTTCAATTTCTTGATTTCGGATTAGCAGAAGTTGGCTCAAGTGGAAGGGACTTAAGTCGCTTAAGTAAGGGTCTCGAGTTCGAGTCTTTGTGGATGCAAAAAACTTTCTTAGGAGAGGTCCCCGCATATGCGCCCGATAGAACCTCGATCCGGACTAGTCAAGGCAAAGCTTTGGTGAACCGAGTGCAATAGCAAAAAAAAAAAAAAAAATCTTGATTCCTGAGAAATGATTCAAAATGACTTACATTTTAGGTTGCCAGAATATTTCTCATGTTCTAAATTTAAGAGTTATTAAAACTGTTTATTTCCATTATAAATACAAGACCTATTTTTATTGTTACCTAGATTTATAATTTTTCCCTAAACTTTCTCATTGATCATTGAAGTAGTTTTGAATGTGAGAAATTTTCTAATATACCCCTCCAGTCCTATATATAGAGTAGAGTGTGAATTTTTTGTTTGTTTTATTTATAGGATAGAGAGATAAATTCTTTATATGAATATATAATTTTATGTTTTATTTATTATTGTATTGATTTTATTTTCATTTGGCACTACTTTATACCTAAATTTAAGCCTACCGCATTTTTGCATAATAAGAATTGTATTAAATTGATAAAAATGCTTTCATTTGACTTTATTAAATTTTTTATTTGTTTTTTTACTTTATAAATGACTTTCACTCCTCTTTCTCTCTTTTCAATAGAAATTAAATAGAGGTAAAATTAAAAAACTGTTATTAATTACCCCCACAAATTATTTATATTTGAATCAAACTTTTTCCCTACAAGTGGTGTACATTTGGGTACAGAGGGGTATAACACATATTGAACAAGGGTAAATTGAAATGTTGTTGAACTTTAAAATGTACCTCATACATCCCTATACATAAGAGCATTTTTTTAAATGGGCTAGTTCCTAAATTTAAGATCCCTTTTAAGTTTATCTCAATAATAAACATACTTTTTCCAATTGTGCCCTCAATTAATCATTATACTACATATATTCTCTTTTATCATTTTCTCATTATTACTCTCTCACCCATCCATAATAATGGGCATTTTTGGAAAAAAAAAATTCCTATATAATTATCACTTTGGTTCTATTTATAAGTTTGAATTAACTAATTATCACATACCAATGAGAGTTAGCTAATTCATTAATTGGGTGCTAAATTTCCACTTTTACCCATTCTATGATTATTTCCAAAAATCAACATGAATAAATTCTTTTTGTCTACTATATTTAATATGGGCAAAAAAGTTTTAAAACACACACACACACTTATTTCCATGAAACTAGACTTATAATAAGGATCAAGGTTTTTTTTGTCAAAATGAACTTCTAAATAGGATCAAAGTAGTATTATATTTAACTACTTTCAATTGTTTTTTAAAATCTCATGATCCGGTTGAAAGGTGTTTGAATATAGAGATAGAATGACTAGTTAATAAAGTTTAAAGTTGTTTTTTTACTATTGAAAACATGTTGAGAGTAACCTAAAGAGTGGGAGAATAAATGAGAAAACTGGTAAAACAAGTATTTTTAGAAAGAACTAACACATGTTTTTCACAAATGGACATAACAATAAATGAATGTCATAGCGGACCCATCTTCCACTGAGCCTTGTCGTGGTGTGTGTAGTTTGAATAATATTGTAATCAAAATGTCAACAAGGACATTACATCAACTTCATCAAAGACTCCTAACCTTGATCAACTTACACCCCTTGAATAAAAGGAGAAGGTTGACCAAATAGACAAAATTTCACATCTATGCTATGAGAGTATCTTGCTAATTGATAAACAATAGTTATAATTTCTTTGTATCTGTGAGTGACTGCAACTTGCCAATCTCTATAAGGAAACATCCTAATATCATCTACAACATATAATTCATGGCCTTTATACAATCAGTGACCAACTTAATGTTTTTATATCCTTTGGCTTAACACAATTGTAGGCCTTGAATGCAACCCGTAATTTTTGCAAAAATTGGAGGAACATTAACAAGTTTGAAGTAGAACCCTACAAACCATTTATCATTTTGGTCCTAAATATAGCCTTCACATGTACACCTTCCCTCCTCAAACATTGAGCCATTGACAGTTACCTTGATGAAGTCCTCTTCATTTTGATTATGGTTTGTGTGAAAACTATTAATCCTCTTTTCCATATCATCTTCCCTGAGAATATCCTTATCAGAACATTCTCTAAAGAAACTATGTTGTTCATTCATCCCCACAACAGTCGCCTCACAATCAAACAACTTTTTACAACGTGATACCCATGCATCCCATGAAAGATAACTAAACAAGGTTGGCCACGGAATCTTCTTCGTATATTCTTTGTCAATCTCATGAGTCATATTCCATTTGATTCGGTCTACCCCTATAAAGAAAAGAATGTACTCCATTTTTCATGTTTGACTTTTGATTTCTATCACTCTGACATTAGAGCAATCCCATAACATATGCATGAAGCCTTCATCCATCTCGTATCTAAAAGGGCATGCAGCAGACGTCTCTAATCCTCTTTGCATCCTCAGCTTCGATGTATGAGTTCACCTATGAGAAACTAACCACATAAAGGTTTTAATTTTCTCCAAAATCGACCATCTCTATATAATCTTCCACATGTTATCTGCAACCTATCTATTACCTGAAAAAAGAAAATGATATGCCAATTTGACTGAGAAATAACCATCAGTGGATAGTTTCCAGTATATTTGTCTACTCCTCTTTCCTCACATGGGGGTGCACACAGACAATTCGATTAATTACAAGGGAAGGAAACCAGTACTCCATCTTCTTTCTATTCCACTCACCCCCTTCCATCACGTACTCAGCCACACTCTCATTTCAATCATGAGATGTTCATAACCCTAAACCAAATCAATGAGAAGCCTGTTCAATTTAGACCAATTGTCTAGCCAAAAAGACAAAGACCGACCATTCCCAATTTTTCTCCCATTGCCATTTTGAAAACTTTTCTCAAACCTTGTTAATTCCTCTCCATATTAGGGATGAGCTCCTTTGCTTCTTTACATATGGAATCTCATTATCACCACAATTATATTTATCTCTAAGCACTTTCACCCATAAGGTGTTCTCTATTAGATATAAGTCCCTAACCCAGTTTCATGATAAAGGCTTTGGTTTGTTTCCTTAATTTCCCTATTCCCAACCCTCCTTTATTCTTTTCTTGTTGTACTTGATTCCATGAGATTAAATGTAACTTACTACTTCTTCAGTATCCCCTTGTAGGAAACATCTACTACTTTGTTTCATTTCCTTGACTATAGCTTTAAGAGAAACATGGTTTGCAAGTAGTACGTGGGTAATGCGGATAGCACAACCTTGATGAGGATAGTTTTACTAGCAAGATTCATATATCCTCTTTTCCACCCAGACAACTTTTTCTTTGTTTTCTCAATAAGTGGTGCAAATGTTAGATAAGAAGCTCTTTCATGGATGTTTGGAACACCCAAATATTTCCCCATATCTCCTGTTAATCCAATCCCCATTTTTCAACTTAAATACATGGCTCTTAATTAATGAACATTCTAGGAGAAACATATCTTAGTTTTTTCTCTATTCATTTTTTGTCTCAATACACTATAAAAGAGATCCAAACAATTAAGTTTAGTCTCCACTTAAAAGCTGGATGCTTCTCCAAAGAGGATCAAGTCATCAATAAAGAATAGGTGAGATAGTGGTGGCCCTCTTGAATTAAGCGTTATAGGAGTCCATAACCCTTCATTAACCGCATCTTGTATTATATGATATAGTCACTCCATGGAGAGAGTGAATATGTAAGGAGAATTGGATCACCCTGCTTGATCCCTCTAGATAAGCAGAGAGACTCTATAGGTTCACCATTCTAAAGCACTTGAAGTGGAGAATAGGAAACACATGCCATAACAAGCTCATGCATTTTTCCTTCAATACCAATTGCCTTTAAAGTATCATTATAAATTACCATTCCAATCTGCCATAGGCTTTCTCCAAATCCACCTTTACTACTAACCAACCAGAAGAACATGTTTTCTTTTTCATTGAGTTGATTACTTCTTGTGTGATTATTATATTATCACTGCTCTGTAAACCCGCAATAAAACTACAGTGATGATTACAAACTACCTTACCCATGATCAATTGAAGCCTCTTATTGAGTATTTTAGTAATTACTTTGTAGGTTACATTGCATAAGGAAATTGGTTTGAAGTCCCAAATTGTGTTTGGGTTGTCAATCTTTGGGATAAGTACAATATTAGTGTCATTCATCCCTTTTAATTTGGATGGATCATCATGAATTTCTTGCACCATTCTATATAGGGAATCATCGATGATGTGCTAGTACTCATGCTAGAAGAAGGCTTGAATTCTATCAGGTCCCGGAGCCTTAAATGCACTAATATCAAATATCGACAGCCTAACTTCCTCAATATTGATATTTGTAGAAAGCATAATCATTTTCTCTATAGAGAGACCAGAAAATCCATGAGAGAGGTTAAAATCTATCTCAGGATTTGAAACGTTGCAGTAAAGCTCTTGATAAAAATGCATTGCCATCTTCTTAAGATCTGTTTGGTAAAAAATCCACTCTTTGTTAGCATTCTTCAAACCTTCAATTGAGTTCTTTCTCCACCTAATAATAATGGTAGATTCATGAAAAAATTTACTATTCTTATCTCCCCATTTCAACCAGTTGCATCTTAACTTTTGAAACCAAAGGAGCTCCTCTTATGCTAATATCCTATTGTACTCCTTCCACAACTCCTTTTCAGTTTGAATTAAATATTGACTATCCCTCTTAGCTCACGCCCTTTCAACCCCTTTAATTCATTTTAACAGTAGCCGTTTTCTTGCATGTATATTCCCCACTCTAGTCTTATTCCACTTTGTGACTCTCTAGTAAAGGAAGAGACATTCTCCAACCATTAGTCATGACTCCAACCTTGTTTCACAATATCTGTAAATCTCTCATCTAGTAGCCACTTCACAAGCATTGGCCTATGGTCCGAGCTATATTTACTTAGGTAAAATCCTTTTGCATTTGGGTAGCTAAAGTTCTAATGATTATTAATAAAGACCCAATCAATCTTCTCCTTCAATATATTTCTTTCCCAAGTATACTTATCTCCTTACACTCTACTTCAATAAACCTGTACTATTGAACACAGTCTCAAAAAAGTCTCATTGATATAACATTTGGTTGTGTACCTCCCTTTTTATCTTTAGATGACAAATAAGCATTGAAGTCACCCACCACAATCCAAGGATCTACCATCCCATGATGAATAGAAATTAAGTCATTCCATAACATTCTCTTGAGATTACAACACGTGTCACCGTAGACACAAGTTAAGAATAACTTTTGAGAGGAATTCTTATGTTCAACTTGAACATGCAACAATTACGTAGATGAAGACACATAGTCAATGGAAACACAATCATTATGCTAGAGAATCCAAATACCACCCACGTAACCTGCAGCTTCCAATTGAATTCAGTTACTAAAACCCAATTTTCTCATAGTTCTATCGACTTTAATACCATTACACTAGTGCAAAAAGGTGTTTTAAGACCGCCTCATTTAGAGCAGAGAATCGACGCATCGCTTTTAAAGAAATAACCGGTGGCAATTTTGTAAATATAAAGAACTTTTTCCACCGCATCAATTTTTAAGACCGCCTTAGTGAGAGCGGATGAATAAATCTCTGGTCTTAAATATATGATTGGTGGCAATTTTGTAAATATCAAAGATCAACTTGGACCATATATTTTTCGATAGGTCTTAAATATATTATTCAGACCACTGGTAAAACCAACCGCTCTTAAAACATTTATAAAAAAAATGAAATGTGAATTACTTTAAAGAGAAATCACGGACATCCCGACTTATATTTTATGCGGTTAAAAATAACATGGAAATTTTTTAAAATAGTTGTATAAAACTTTTAAGACCGCACATATATAAATGACCGCTCTTAAAACTTTCATTAAAAATAATTATAAATATTATGAAATTATTGAGAAATCTCGTACAGCCAGACTTATATTTTTTGCGGTGCAAAATAATAAGGAAATATATATAAAAAATGGTAAAAAACTTTTAAGACCGGATATATATAAATAACTGCTCTTAAAAACTGTCATTAAAAATAATTATAAATAATATGAAATTATTGAGAAATCTCGTACAACCAAACTTATATTTTTTGCGATGCAAAATAATAAGGAAAGATATATAAAAATGGTAAAAAAATTTTAAGACCAGACATATGTAAATGACTTTCTTAAAGTTAATATTTTTAAGAGCGGACGTGACTTCTACCCGGTACTAAATAATGAAAAATTTAAACTAATAGTTTATTACTTTTAAGACCGGACTTAATAAAAGGATGTTCTGAAATGTTAACCTTTAAGATCGTCGTTTTGAGTTTGTCCGGTCTTAAAAATTCCCACTGTAACCTTTAAGACTGTCGTTTTATGTTTCGCCGGTCTTAAAAATGCCCACTATATTTCTCGCGCGAAACCTTAACTTGTGTCTTACGTCTTTTTGTCGGAACACTGAAACCCCTGTTCTTGTTGCGAAACACTCAAACACCTCTTATTGTTGCATTACTTTTCTTCCTTGCATACCGCCACCATCCTTTATTACTCCCTCATTTGCTCTGGCATTCCTTTCTTGCACCACCTCTCTCAACCTCTTTTCTTGTTTCGAAAATGAACGGAGGAAACGAGTGTAGTTTTGTTCCTGAAATGCTAGTTGATGATGTGACTGGTGTTAGTCAGAACGAACCATCTCCTTCTCAGAGTGAGCCTCCTCGTAACCGCCCTGCAAGCCGTCGTGGTAGAAGAGGCCCCACCCGATTGAAAGAGCTTGCCTTAGGGCGGAGTGCCAATGAAAGGCTTGATATACAGTTTGATGGAAATTTGACTCCCTGCGGCCCTAATAAAAGCAGATACAATAGTTATGTCGGCTTACAAGCACGCAGCAAGGCAAGCATTTTGGTCGACGAGTGGAAAAATGTCGACAAAAAGAAGGTGAAGGATGTTATCTGGGACTCTATTCGGCTTACGTACAATGTTCTTGACGATGAGAAGTTGAAAATCAAGACATTGTCGTATTGTGCTGATCGCTGGAGGAAGTAAAAGACCCAGTTAGCGAACAACTATATTTTTGCCGAGGTTTCGGTTGGTCAGCCTCCCCCTAATCCTTGGCCAAGTATGCCTTTCTTGATGAAGCAACATGGCAACAATTTGTTCAGATGCGGACTACTGAAGAAGCTTTGGTGAGTCTATATTTAATTTTTTTGTCCCTTCTTGTATACTTATTAACCTGTGTAGATATGTGAATGTTATTGTGTTCATTTATGAGGCCGTTAGTCAGGTTGCTTGCTTAGGAAGGTATTCTATTATAGTAACTAGGTCACGTAGACATTGCTGTTAGTTAGTTAATATGTTAACTGTGTAATGGTATATGTGCATGCTGTTATTGAAACTTGACTGAGTTTGAACCAGTTATGATGAATGAATGAATTGACTGAGTTGGCAGCAGTTCTGCAACTCCCTTTCCTTTGTTTCTCCCTATTTATTATACATACAATTCTACATCTTCCTTAACAAAGTCTTGAAACTTGATGAAGTGAATTTGACTAGTGTTTGAATTGAGGTCTGGAATTCATAATGAATAGTTGTTTTTCTGATTTACAGATAAGAAGGCAGCAAGCACAAGAGATTGGGAGAAAGAATGATTGCCCACAAACGGCTTCTCGTGGCAGATATGAAAAGGCTGAAAAAGAGTTGATGGCCGTCAAGCGAAAGAGATTGGAAGATGAAGCTCAAGCCAATCCTTCTGAGATATGTGATCCGCGACCGCTATCTCCAATACGCCGTGAGGAGTTATGGCTCTATATTTGCAAAAAGAAAGGCGAGGCGTACTCTAGTGAACAAACTCATGCAATTGCTGGGAGAATTGTAAGTAATTATTATGCTCTTGTTATTTGTTACTTTTTAGTTACTAAACATATTTCGTTACTAATTATGCTCTTGTTATCTGTATCTTACAGGAAGAACTCAAAATGTGAGAACAAGAGGGATCATTTGTGTCTGATGGGAGGAAAGATATCCTTACTGTTGCGATTGGAAAACCGGATCACACGAGGCGTGTAAGGGGAATTGGAGGACTGGTAGGCCTGAAGCAATACTTTGGTAAATCCAAACGCCAAAGATAAGCAATGGTTACCCGGGAGGAGATGGAACTCACGCTGGCCAAAGCAACTGAGGAAGCAGAGGCTAGAGCAGAGAAGAAAGCAACTGAGCGAGAAGCTTCATTAAGTGCAAAGTTTCAAGACGAGCTGAAAAAGATGAAGGAGGAGATGATGAAGATTGTCAGCTCTCGTGGAGAGAGCACTGTTCCCTTCCCACACTCACCCCCACCTGTTCAGCAGAGCACTAAAGGGAGCTGCATTGTTGGACAGTCGGCGGAACATTGTGAGCTCTACGTAGAGGATCCTGGTATACGATTGGTTGCAAGAGGGAATGTTTAAAACTTTGGATCAACTGTACACCATCGAAAAATGACTGATGATGAAGTCAGGGTGTTAGTTGAAGAGGTGATCATCGCTGATGCACCTATCCCTCTTCAAACCGATCAAATGAAACTTGTGAGTGATTGCTTGGGAGGCTTCATCTTGTGGCCAGTGAAGCTTGTACGTGTTTGTACTCCTCCTCAAGCCCCAACCCCTGCTGATGAAGATGCAGCCCCGCGTGATATTTTGCCTGCTCCTAAGTTGACCGCCAAGGATGAGATTGGACTTCTGGTAGTCAATCAAACTTTTAAAACCAGATCGTGGCCTCTAAATGCTGAAGTAGGCCTAAAAGAGAAGCTACCGGTCTTCATTGACCAGGAAGATTTAATCTCCCTTATCTTTCCTAAAAAGGAGTTAATTGATGCAATTGTGTTGTTATTCATGAAGTGAGTAGTATCTTCTTCTATGAGTACGTTCATAATTTTAAGAGGTGTCGTTTATACACGTACACATACATATATACTAGCTAATTCACTTATGCATGTCATTATTGTAGGTTGATGTATTGTGAGATGGGAGTACAGGGCAGAGAACAGGATTTTGGATTCTTGTGCCCACAGTATCTAAGTGTGGCAACCGTGGCTCAAAGAACATCATACATATCTAAGAGGTTGTCTAACAATATGAGAAGGTGGTACCTTACACCATTCAACCATTCTAACCATTGGCAGTTGGTCTTCCTTTCCGCGGAGGAAAATAAAGTAGTCTTTCTATGCCCCCTTCATCACGAACCAGTGGCTACGTTAAAGCAGATGGTTGATAAGTAAGTAGCGTATGTCATTTTGTCACTGATTTTTGTCTGAAATCTCTTCTGTGAATTTTCAGTTACCAGTATTGATAATTGGAATTTTTTATTTCAATAATAGGGCCATGTCGGAATAATAAAAGAAGGCCAAGAGAAAGGCTGGGTATCAGGTCAAAGATACTATATGGATCAAACTACAGGTTAGTACGCATATGAACACTGCCTTGTGAACTGTTACTATGTATGCGCTCTTTTATATATATATATATATATATATATATATATATATATTTCTTGTTTGATTTTAGACACGTCGCCAACCACATGCTTCTAACTTATGTGGGCTTTACGTCATGCAACACATGTATGATATTATCACGCAAAGAATTATGTCTATCACTGAAAAGGTAAATGTATATGATATTATACATACATACGTTTGGCGTGCTGACCCCTTTGATGAAAGGAATTAAGGTAGTCTAATATATATTTCTGTCTTTGATGTTATAGACGTTTGATTGCGCTGACCCCTTTCCTGATGGTGATATTGAGCGCATACGGCAAGTCATTTGTGAATTTGTCATTCAGGAAATCGCAAATGCCCCCCAGGATTAATTTGTAAATATGCATGTGTTGTAGACCTATATTACATCTGATCTTCTATAAATAATAATTGAACAATTGTATAGTTTAATGATCAATAATTAATAAAATTGTTTATTCATTTCCAACAAATTATATTGATGCTTTCTATTTTTTTGTTGCTGAATGTATTGCATGGAATTAGTTCTTAAACCTTTAGGACAGGATGCTGTAGAATGGTGAGATTATTAAAAAGTTCAAAGACTTTTAGGACTGTCTATTTCATATAAGTCCGGTCCTAAAAGTCTTAGTATAATTTTTTTAAAATATTGGAGACTTCTAGGACCGTCTATTTCATAAAAGTTTGGTCCTGAAGGGCTTTTTAAAAATACGTTAATTTAATTTTAAAATATGCAAGACTTTAGGAGCGGATAGTTATTAAATGATCGGTCCTAAAAGTCTATCCCACCATTTCATTCGTTATGTAGGAATCTTCTTCTTCTGAGAAATTTAAACTAAAATATTGGAGACTTTTAGGACATGTGAAATGGAAAAAATTGAAGGAAATTGGCCTTCTCAAATGCTTCATAACAAGCATTTGTTGAATTTTTCACAGGTTGCCTCCTGCACGCACCACAAAATAGAAGACTAAAATCCGAAACTAAGAAACTTTTAGGACCGTCTATTTCATAACAGTTTGGTCTCGAAGGGCTTTTAAACAATACGTAGATATTTAGGACCGGCTGGTTATATGTCTACGGTCTTAAAGGTCTTTTTTAAATAAAAATATATAATTTTCTGTTTCTTTTATACAGAAATGATGTTAATGTTCAAATCAAATCAACTAAGCAAATATATCATGGTTTATTTTAAAGTCAATTAGCGAAGACTCACGATGACTTTAATTTGCATGTTTTTTATGTTCTTAATTAATGTCGTTATTATATTTTTTTTTACAAATTATTTGTCATTATATAACTTATGTTAATTTCAAATCCATTTTTGGAACTTCTCAAGCGTACGCAATCAGGTTTGACAAAAAATAGCCATGGCGGCCATCATCATATATATACTTTTTATGTTGCCCCTAAGGGCAGCAACCAGATACATACAAAAAAAACATAAAAACATAAAAAACAAACAAGAAAATTAAAAAAAAAAACTAATTAATCCTTTGTCTTGTTGCTGGAGGAGGAGGAGGAGGAGCATGTAGAGTCAACTTCAGAGGATGGGACCTCAACGTTATTTTTGTCGAGGACCAGGTTGACCTTCTTGTTGATCGTATAAAGGAGGCCACAGATTCTGCCCATGTGTCGGTCCATGTAATGGACGTAGGCCAGCAGATGCTCCACAATCGACTTCACCGTTGGATTCGACGGCAAAAGGGGAGGTCTCGCAGGTAAGAGAGACGAAGGAGGAGAAGGAGGACCCGATGGTGAACGAGGAGGTGGGGCAGCCATTAGAATCGGAGATTGTAGAAGAAATGAGGATGTGGAGAATAATGTGAGGAAACTAAAGTAACGAGGGGCTTAAATAGATGGAGCACTATCGTTGGATTGTCTTTCGAAGCCGAAGAGACTATCAATCATCATTATAGAGTGTAAGGATAGACACGACTACACCTCTAGGAATTTGGAACGAAGGAACTTTTAAGACCGCATATTCTAAGATAACCGGTCTTATATGTATTTTTAAGATCGATTAATTAAGGATCCAAGTACTTACACAACTACTACTTTAGGATACGAAGAGATTCATCTGACTGAAGCATTAAATTTTGGATGCAACGCCCAATATCGGAGACACTTTTAAAGATATTACAAATTTCAACTTAAATTCTGATTGGTTTAAATTAAAAATTAATAATCTATAGGCCGATTTTAATTTTTAAAAATTAAAAATTAGGTCTTAAATATTATTACTAATTATTTATTGCCAGCTGTATCCAATATTCTCACTTTCCCATGTCTGAGACAGTGAAGCATATGTCCTGCCATGTAATGAAATGGAAAAAATTGAAGGACTTAACTTGACCTTCTCAAATGCTGTATAATAAGCATTTGTGAAGTTTTTCATAAGTTGCCATATTATTAACATAAAAATTGAAGGACTTTTAGGACCATCTATTTCATAACAGTCCGGTGCTAAATGGCTTTTAAAAAATACGTTTTTAATAATTTAAAAATATGCTAGACTTTTAGGAGCGAAGTTTTAATAAATGTCCGGTCCTAAAAGTCCTTTAGGACTGGCATTTTATATGTGTACGGTCCTAAAGGTCTTTTAAAAAATAAAAAATAATTAATTATTCTTTTTCTTTTATACAAAACTTTATTTGCTCAAGATTTTATACAGAATTGAATCAACTGATATTATGTTCAAATCAAATCCCATATTCTCACATTCCCATCTTTCGTATCCCTCTGCTCCCCTCTGCCCTAAACCAAGCTAGACAAATGGTTAGATACAAGATAACCCCTCGCAGAACTACTCCTGAAGCTCGTTGGAAGATCTTGAGATAACGGCTACGTCATACTCAAACCAAGAAAACGCGTTTTGTTCAGACAGAGGAGTTTCGGGTCATTGGACCCATTGTTATTTCGGATGATGAAGAGGTTCCCGATCCCCCTCTCCAGCCTCCTGGTCCTGACCCTAAAGAAGTGATACTGATGCACATACAACATGAAATTGCTGATATCCGGCGTGAAATTTCTGTCGCTGAAGCCGATATCGACAAGACATTAGCTGATAATTAGCTTTAGGACTTTTAGTCACATTGTAGGTTGTTTTTGTTATTTGTAAGTTTGTTGTTCTTATTTTTCCTTTGTACTTACACATTCTCCATTAATGTAAAAATCAAAATGAACTGAGCTTATTAATGGAAAAAACCTTATTCTCAACGTACTATCTTGTAGTTTAATTTTAAAGAAAATGCGGACTTTCACTAAATTCTTATATTAAAAAAAATTGAGACTTTTAGGAGCGGATGCTTAATAAGTAACCGATCTTAACGAATTCATTTAGGAGCGTATGCTTAATATGTAACCGATCTTAAAACTTTTATACCTCTAGGACCGGATGTCTTACAATTAACCGTTCTTAATGACATTAAATATAAATGATTTTGTCGCGCGGAAAAGTTAAATTTTCCTCTCTGAACTTCTCTTGTCCCGCCGAAAGTGATAATAACTCATGTTTACTCTCAACTCTCAAGTGTTTATGTGTTGCTTTGTCACTGCTGCGAGATAGATCTCTCGACAAGCTAGTGCTGGTCAGCTTATCACCTTCTAGTTGGTTCCTTAGCTAAACGACGATAGACTTATACGTAAGATGTGTATTTCATCAGTTGCATATATATTTTATTTTTCCTCTTTTCGTTTTGGGTTATTCATGGTTTGCACGAAATCGGTGAAATGTTGACGTGGGTTACTCTGTTGTATTTCGATACTGTACTTTGAAGTTTATGTCTTACAATTTTACTTGAGACATATCCGAATGACCAACAAGTGCACTTAGGGTTACTTTTGTTGTCTGCATTTATTTTCCGCGTCATGCATTTATTGAACTTAGCTTCTTGTCTCGACTGTACGTGATACATTTATGAGCACGAGTGATTCTTCATGTTGCATTTAATGACCAAAGTCTTTTTTTGTTTGTTTTTGGAACAATACTAGATTGACTGTACGCGATACATTTATGTTGCATTCAATGGACAAAGTCTCACTCATATGCATTTAATGGACTTGGCTTAGTTTATGTGCAATTTTCAATTTTTTCGGATAATGTATGTTAAATCTTTCCGTCTATATCTAGGAATTATACTATGGATCGTAGTTGGATAAATGTGAGACGGACGAGTGTTGAATATGAGAATGGGATGAGGGAATTTATAGAGTTTGCAAAAGGAAATGCCCATGATGGTAGTGGGAAGTTTTATTGCCCAAGTGTAAAGTGTTTAAATGAGAGGTGAGTAAGTCCAGAAGTTCTATACACACATTTAATTTGTGAAGGATTTTGTAAGACCTATACAATATGGATATGGCATGGTGAAAAAGTTCCAAGTGCATCTCAACACGGTGAAGTGTCCTTTGATGATAATGACACCGATATGGATGATCGCATAGAGGACATTATTCGTGATGTGGGAGAAGAGGCTTTTGAGCAATCACATGCATATGGTAATATGTGCAGTGATGTTGAGACCCTGCTATACCCTGGGTGTAAAAAATACCAATTATTGAACGCCATTTTGAGATTGGTCAGCTTGAAAGCACGTCATGGATGGAGAGACAAGAGTTTTTCAGAAATGCTTGAGGCTTTTAAGGACATGCTTCCAGATGATAATGTGTTGCCTCATCGGTACTATGATGCTAAAAAAATTCTTTATCTACTAGGGATGGAGTACAAAAAGATCCACGCATGCCCGAATGATTGCGTGTTGTATAGGAACGAGTTTGAAGATAAGCAGAAATGTCCGGTATGTGAAACCCCAAGGTACAAGTCAAATAAGGGGCTTGCAAAAGTGTTGTGGTATCTTCCAATCATACCAAGGTTTAAGCAGTTGTTTGCTAATGAAAATGATGCAAGAAATTTGCGGTGGCATGCTGATGAGAGGATTTCTGATGGAAAGCTTCGACATCCAGCCGATTCTTCTCAATGGAAGAAAATCGATCAACTATTTCCGACCTTCGGGGAAGAACCTAGGAACCTTAGGCTTGCCCTTAGCACGGATGGCATGAATCCCTATGGAAGCCTTAGCAGCATACATAGTTCATGGCCTGTACTCCTGATTATTTACAACTTATCTCCTATGTTATGCATGAAACGAAAGTACATCATACTGTCTATGTTGATTTTGGGACCAAAACAACCTGGAAATGACATTAATGTCTACCTTCAGCCCTTGATCGAAGACTTGAAGGAGTTGTGGGAAGAAGGTGTCGATGTTTTTGACTCTTTCAAGAAGGAGGTCTTTAAAATGAGAGCCATGATATTTTGTACCATAAACGACTTCCCAGCATATGGGAACTTGTTAGGGTATAGTATAAAAGGCCATAAGGCATGTCCGGTTTGTGAAGAAGGCACACTCTACTATCAACTTCAACATGGAAGAAAGACGATTTATCTCGGACATAGAAGATTTCTTAAACGGGGCCACCCATATCGTCGATTAAAGAAAGCCTTTTTTGGTGGCCAAGAGTATGAAGATGCTCCGGTGGCATTAAAGAAAGCCTTTGATTTAATAGTTGGAATTCGTATGTGATCAACGGGTACACATTTTACACGAAGTCCCTAGATGATAGGAGCACCGTCCAGAATAGTGGTGTATTGTTAGAGGCTGAATCCATGCACTTCTCTAGTTCGAAAGACAAGCGGCCTAAATTGGCAGTCGTGCCATATTATGGGGTTATTGAAGAGATTTGGGAGGTGGACTATGTCTTCATTAGATTTCCCATTTTCAAATGCAAGTAGGTTAATGTCAATAATGGAGTTCAGATCGATCGGCTGGGATTTACATTAGTCGATCTCAATAGTACAAGTTTTGGAGATGAACCTTTTATTATGGCAAACCAGATGAAACAAGTTTTTTATATCACTGATCAAGCAAATAAAATGTGGTCTGTAGCTCTCCAAGGAAAAAGGGTCATTGATATTGATGAGGAAAATGATGCAAATTATGGTCTTCCTGAGAGTACTCCTTTTTCAAGGGGTCTACCGGACATCAACGAAGAAGATGAAGCGGATAATGAACCCAGCATAAGAAATGATCATCAAGAAGGGATATGGGAAGATATCCCTTTATAAAAGAGTCATCAATTCATAAGGTAATATTCATCTGCACAATTATTTGAAAACTTGAAAGTTTTAATTTACGTTTTAACTATATTCATTTCCTTCTTAAATATTTACGTTCTTAAACAATGTCACTGATGACTGTGTTTTGTTCTTGTTTTTATTTTTCTGGCAGGCCAGGATTTGATCGAAATTGCTATCACATATATATTCGTTTTAGTTATGTTCGTTGTTATTGGCCGGGTGGGAATCTGATGAAGACAAGGTGATGAATTGGTATATATGTTCATTTAGGTGTTGTACACTGTTATAACGCATTGTAATATGTATTTGTCTTATTGTATTAATTACATTCATTTGTTATTAGGTTTGTACTGTAATAGCTAGTCATTCATTACGATGCCTGGTGAATAATATTTGTAATCCATTATCAATTCAATTATAAATTGAAGCTTAAAGTACTGTCTTTAGATGTTGGATTTTGTGGCAAATTTGTTTTGAATAGGGGAAATGTCCACTTTTAAGACTAGTCTATTGAAGGTCCGGTCTTAAAAGTCAGACTTTTAAGAGCGGAGGCTATTCCTTACAATCTTAAAACTACTAATAACGGTCCTAAAGACGTTCTTTAAGACTGGTGTATTTGATCTCCAATCTTAAAAGTGAGACTTTTAGGAGCGGACTATAAGCTATCCGGTCTTAAAATTTACCTTTAAGACCGCACTTATTAATTTAGTCCGGTCTTAAAAGTTATAATTATAAGACCGGTTATATGTTAAAGCAAAGTCTTATATTCTTCATTTTTGAGACCAGTGTATATGTTTGACCGGTCTTGAAAGTTACATACTTTTAAGACCTGATGACATTTAGTTCGGTCTTGAACGTGTGGTATTTAAGACCAGACTTTTTTGTCCGATCTTATAAATTCTAGTTTTAAGATCGAACAAAATATATGTAAGGTCTATATAGTGCGATTTTTAAGACATATTGTTTCTTACGTCCGGTCTTGAAATATTTCTTTAAGACCGGTTCGAGTCCGGTCTTAAAAGTTATATATTTATAAGACCGCCTGGAACGAGACCGGTCGCTGGTTAGGTCTTACGGGGCCTATTTGGTCTGGTCTTAAAATACTTTTTTGTACCGGTGTTAACTCTTATTTCAAGCAAAATAAGAATTTGGATATCCCTTCCCTAGACTAAATCTCTAACTCTACTAGGAAACAATTTAGCCATAGCACCAAAAGCACGAGCTTCCCTTAATTAATGACCTCATTCGTACCAATGACACCTTATTAAATGCCCTACCCTAACTCTAATACAGATTACCAAATTTGAAAGAAATTGTTAGCTCTCAGAGTTTTGTTGATAACAAAGACATGGAACTAATTACGTTTTGAATTGAAAATGGTTAAGGTTTTTAATCAGTAAATATTGCCTAAGATAAAAATGTACTAGAGTATGCTTTTTTTGCTTACTCGAGCATGCTAAAACTAACAGGTATTTTCAATTGTTCTCAAGTTGTTACTCGAGTATGGGATCAATGCTACTCGAGTATCATATTAGAAAAGACTCTCTGTACTGATAGCATAAGATGCTACTCGAGTATGGAAAATTATGCTACTAGAGTGAAAGGAAGAATCGTCATAGTTTAGAGAAGATCATGTAGCATACTCGAGCAATGTCCCTTGCTTACTCGAGTAAAGTACTCAAGTATGGAGTTTGTCTTACTTGAGTAGAAGGTCTCTTAGTGGAAGTAAACGAACTTACCAGTGTGGTACTTAAGTATCAAGTAAGGGATACTCAAGTATGGTACTTGAGTATGGGTAAGCATCTACTCGAGTATAAATGCTTCAATGTTATAATTGCCCTCTATATGGAACTTACTCGAGCATTGTTTCACATGTACTCGAGTATGAGTAAAACTGTACTCAAGTATATTTGACTAACTAGTTTCTCTTAGTGTATTTCTCCCAAGGACAGAGGATACTCGAGCACTGAATTAAGTGTACTCAAGTATAGTACTCGAATATCGTTTCTGTGATACTCGAGTACTATCATTATAAACCTTTACAAACATTCTGCTATAAGACTACTTGAGTACATGAAAAGTCTTACTCTAGTATGGTACTTAAGTAAGAGAATTTGGCTACTCGAGTTATGCTCATCAATTGTCTTTCATACTTTCACTATAACGGTAATCATAAATTTAAATATTTTGGGTTATCATTTATTTCTACTTAAATCTCACTCAAACTTATTTACACTATTACTAATCTTCTTTATGAGCGGATTTCAGATCATTAACAAGCGCTTAATTGATTAGCCGAAAAGCAACGTGGTATGTCAGAGCATTAAATGTTTGCAGAAAAATATAGCCACACATGGAATGAAAATCAGAGTAGTCCAAATGATCACTATGGCAGGTGCCCATTCTAGAGAAAAAATATTACTAACTCTTCAAGTCAACCATTGTCCAGATCAACATGACGTCTTCTGATAATGATGAGCCAAAAGTAACTTAACCGCAAGAATTTAATCAACTATCGACTATGTCTAACGAAAGGTTTTTCAAGTTTAACAAAAATTTGAATATCTCACAATAGTTATCTTAAGAGCTCTTCAACATTTATTAACGGAAGTTGGTATAAAAGCTTTGAACATTCAATTCGGCACCTACTGAAACTCTGTGCATTCAATTTGACATTATTGCAATCAACTGTTGCATTCTCTTCATTTAATATCTTCAGATATTCTTGTACTTCAGTGATTATTATTCATCTACTCAATGAGGAGTTATTCTTAAACAGATATTTGATTATCAATTTATCGGTTTAATCTCAAGGTAGAGGGACCTTGAGTATGAGTGTATGATTACAACTTGTAAAGGGGAGTGAATCCTAGTGTAAAAGGATTACTTTGAGTACAAAGTGTGTAATTGTGTTTGTGGTTGAGAGCTAGTGACAATCCCAGAGTATTTGGAGAATGGACGTAGGTTAAAGAGTTGAACCGAACTAGTATAATTCCTCTATGTTCATTTTCCTATCTCTGTCTCTCTTTTATCATTCTCCTGCTATTTCTTAAAAAGAATTTGAAATTCCCTATTTACCCCCTTTAGGTGATAGTCCGCTTTCAAAAATCCTATTGTGTTTCCCTTTATTCATTTTCACAACTGTTTTTTTTTTTTTTTTACCTCATTTCATTTTCACAAATAAGATATTCTTTCCGTTATTACAAGATATAGATTTTACTTTTCCAAAAAACATTTGTTTTTCAAAAAGGAAAGTAAAAAATAAAGATGGTGGTATTTTTATAATTTTTTGGAGAAATTTTGAAACATTGGGCATTCATGGCATCTCAATTTTAGAAGGGACCCCAAAACCAGGGACTTTTGGCATCACAACTTTAAAAGGGACACCAAAAGTACAACTTTGGCATAAAGAGCACTACTGTTGGCATCCCTTTTAGAATTAAGACACCAAAAGTGATCTTTCGGCATCCCCAATTCAAAATTGGGACGCCTAAAATCAAGATATGAGAGAAAGATTATCTCGATCATCTACACAAAAGGAATAGTGAATCGCTAGTTGCAATTTTCTCAGCGGCTCAGTATCACGTGCTTTAGTTCTTCCCTTCTTCGTTTGAATTTGAATTTCCCCCACAAAATTTCTAGTCTTGCTTATCTGTCTCTGTTTTTTTTTTTTTTATAAAAGATTTTCCCTTTCATTTGGCTTTATCTCTAGTGGGAAAGAATGGTTTTGTGCAGGAGTTTTGATAGGGTGATGCTTGATCGATGTGATGATAGGAAATTGGTATTACTGGAAAAGGACGATAGGTATTGCACTAAGAGAGGTCTGTCATAGCCGAAAGACACTTACATCAACAATATATCTAAACCACATCTAATAAAAGCCGAACCGAGAAGTAAAGCCCGTGTTTGGTTTGTATAATCTGAACTTCTCACAATGTACAACAGTTTCTCCTCATAAATGGATAGGTAGGTTGCTTGTGAATGTTTGATGAAAATCGAGTAGATGAAAAAGACACGGTCTTATTCTCATTCGTTCATAACAAAAATTGATCTATTCATTTGAATCAAAAGATTCCATCTCCCTCTTTTTTACTTTGTTGTGTTTTTTTTCCTTTTGCTGTTAGTCCTTATCGGAGTTGTTAACAGAGAGAGCATCAGGAGCTATTAAATCAAAGGTTTCTTCCTTAATTCTCTCTTTCATGGATCTCTGTACATTCCTTTTGTTTTCTCACTTCCTCTACTTTAGATAGTGTATCAATGGCTTTCTTTTTGTCTGTGTTTATCTTACTTCCATGTTTTTCTTACCTTCAGACCTCTCGATTGTACATTGATTACTTTGCATATGGTACATCATTATTCATTGTGAAAATTTTGAAATCTCATATTTCTCATACTGAATATGTGTGTGCGTGTATGGTGAATCTGTTTGTTATGTGCAGTGGTAGAGATATTGCAGAATTTGCAATTTTTGGAGCAATCTAGCATTTACGGCATCCCTACTAGAAAAAGGAACGTCGTAAGTATAATACTTACAACGTCCCTTTTTCAGTGGACGTTGTTCCTATGTTTTACTACGTCGTTTACATAAGCATTCTCTTGTAAAGAGACGTAGAAAGGCCTAAAAACAAACTTCAAAAGGTTTTTTTTTAGTAGTGTTCATATCCAAAGTTTGCTTGTTTGGATCATGTATAGGGTCCTTAAAAGTTCTTATTCACATAAATTGAGAGATAAAATTTATTTCACGTACTTATCTTTTATACCGTAAATCACAATTGAAAAGCTGTTCTTGAAGGTTCTAATTGTTATTCCTAATAAGGACAATATAAGTCACTTCTAAAAGAATAATTTGGTCCACAATATAAGTCACTCAAGAACAATTATTTTTTGTTTCAAATTTTCCCTGTAATTAATATTTAAATATGATTTATTGTATTTCTCTCTTATTCAAAAAGTCTAATTTTTGAAAAATTTAATGAGTTAATTAATATTTCTTGGTCAGGATTGGTTAAAGTGACATATAGTGTGGATTTGAGGGAATATTGATCTTCAAAATCTTCTTTATATTACTACTCGTTGTTCTTTTATTTTTAGGTTAATATGCAAAAATACCCATGAGATTTTATAAAAAATGCATTCAACATTATATGTTTTTTAGAGATGGAAAAGTGCCAATAAAGTTTGAAAGTTGGGGCAAAATGACCATTGCCGTTAACATTAAATAATGTCTATTAAATTTTTGCCAACTGCCCAAAGTTGTTCATTCTCTCTCTACCACATCACAGCCATCAATGCAAGTTCTTTAAGTCTAGAAGAGGCCATTCATCTCCAAAGAAGCTTTTATTGTAAATATTGCGTGGATGTGTCATTAAAGGAAGAAGTATCATATAACTCAAGATCGGTAACACTTAGTTCACAATTGAATATGACCTTGCGTTAGTAAAATGGCTGATAAGTAGAGTTTTCAAACTCACCGTTAGAGACAAGTATTGGAGTTTAATTCGCTAGTTTTCATGATATTTAAACGGTTTTTGGGAAAATTTCGCCCAAGTCCCAAGTAAGAGATAATATGACCAAAAGGTCCTTGAAATATAAAATTTGCAATAAAATCCCGTGAGACATTTTTGTATTATATTTCAAATGTTAAAAGAGATAAATACCCTTAATGAAACCAAGAAAAGGCCAACATATTCAATTCCTTTCTTCACTCTCTCGCCCTAATAGTTCCTTTGTTATTCTCTTTCTTAATAGTTGTCGGCGTTGCCTTAGGCAACAAGTTCTCATCATTGTCTCCATTTGTTTTCTATCAACATTGAGTAAACATTGCTGTCACATGAGTAAACATCACTGAGAAAGCAGACTCGGCCTCCCTTTACACCCAATTGCTCTTATGGTACAAATTTTGGCATGTAGTTTCATATATATACTAAGATCCTAGAGTTATTGTTTATGTCTACTGAAGCTTTGAGTTGCAATTTAAGTATTGTTTCCCCCTGTGAACTTTATTGTCCTCCTTTATATTTATGAACTATCATAGATGATCTAGTTAAATGAAATATATATTTTGTGGTTGTGGTTTCAATGTGTTTGTGTAGGGCTTAGATTTTGTGCTCTGTTTTTGGGTTTAGTATGCTTGGTTTTTGCATTACAAGGGCGAAGGAATAAAGATAAGGGTGAAAGTTTTGTGGTTACAAAATCTGATGTGCGAAGGAAAAAATGTATTGTTAATAGATGAAATGATATTTGTTAATATGTGTGATGAACTTATTAATAACAATTGTAGGTGATATTCAAATATTTTAGTTGTGGTTTAATTGTGTTTGGTCATATTTAAATATTTTAGTTGTGCTATATTTATGCATTAAAAATGGTAATTAATCAACATAGGTTGAAAGTTATGTGGTTGGAACTTTTGATATGTGAAGTCAGAATGTGTTGTTAATAAAAGCAACAATAGTTGTTAATATAGGTGATGAATTTGTTAATGAAAACTGTATTATGCAGGTGGACAGTGGCGATGACTAGCACATATAGAAAGAATCTAAAGTGACACAGATAGTGACTTTTAAAAGATAAGTTGCTCATAGCATTAAATTCTACAAACAATTTGTAGAATTTGAAATTCCACTTGATTGTCATTAATTTTTTTTTCCGTTATTATTTTGAATATGGCAAGTGGAGGTTTGGCATAAATTGATTTTGTTAGTGAATTGACCATGCAATTGGGGAATATAAGAACATACATGGTGATAACGTTTTGTCTTTGGTGCAAGGGTGCAGTTTGAGGAAGAGAACAAAAGAGACTTATAAGTTTGATTGTAACTAGGAGTAGTCATGAATGTTCATGTAACGTTATTTGTAACTTATTTTATGATAAATGTTTGGACTCATTGTAGTGCCTTTATATTAGTGGTCAATGAAGATTATGTAGACTTTTTGTACACGAGTGGTTATTAATATCAAAGCTTTTGTATACTTAGTGTTATCATTGCAATAACCCCATGGACATCTATTGACAAGTCCATGGGCATTTATTTACAAGTCTATGGGCCTCTAGTAACTTGTTCATGGGAGTCCAATAAATTGTACATAGAAGTCCACAAACAAACCCATAGGTGTCCACTAACAAATCCATTAGCGTCCATTAACAAGTCCCTTGGGATTCATTGACAAATCCATGTGCTTGTGTTAACAAGTTAGGTAGCTTATAGTGACAACTCTATTGTCTCTCTAAATAATATGTCCTCATAATTAATATGAAATCATAATACACACGTAGTTTATAAATATGTCCACATATAATATGAAATTAAAATTTTTTCATAGCCTAATTGCAATTTCACTACATCATACAAACATAGCTAAATACATGTTAACAAGTGTAGGGGATTGCAGTGACAACTCAGTAGGCGTGCACTAACAACTTTATGTGCCTATTTTAACAAGTTCATGCTCATACATTGACAACTGAATATATATTGTAATACAAACTATCATAAATGTCAGTTGGATGTAATACCATATTACATCTAACTTTTATATACATATTCAAATGCATATACAAGGTACTAATTACATATTCACAGACAAACCAAAAAAATAATATGGTGTGATTACTTTCCAACAACTTCCTAACTTGAAGTGTGTATAATCACATTTTTTTAAAAAGAGTATGAGATGCATTTTCTGAAAAAATGACCTAAGCCACCCACATTGATCAGTTTGGATTAGGATTCTTACAAATCTTAGCGGTGTGGCTAGCCTCATTGCACCTACCACAATAATAAACCCATTTGTTTTGAAATTGACATTCAATCCTTTTTTGCTTTGGCCTTCTTGGGAACCTTCTTGTGATTGGTTGTTGTAATAACATCTGTGCCATCATCTTTGTCACTTTAGATTCTTCCAAGACGTGCTATCTATCACCACTTTCCACCTACAATATACAGTTATCATTAACGATTTCACCACCTATATTAACAACTATCGCCGCCTCTATTAACAATGCATTTTGACTTCACACGTTAGAAGTTACAACCACACAAATTTCACCTCATGTTGATTGATTCCCACTTTTAAGGCATAATATAGCACAAAACCCAAAAACATATAAAACATTTGAAACCTTGCCAAACACAATTAAACTACAACTAAAATATTTAAATATGAACTATAGTTGTCATTAATAAGTTCATCACACATATTAGTAACTATCACTGCACCTATTAACAATACATTTTTTCCAATGCACATAAGATGTTGTAACCACAAAACTTTTACCCTCATCTTCATTCCTTCGCCTTTGTAATGCAAAAAACAAAGCATGGTACACCTAAAAAATAGAGCACAAAATCTAAGCCTTACATAAACACTTCGGAACCACAACGACAACATTGCATTTAACTAGGCCATCCTTGATAGTTCGCAAATGTGAAGGAGGACAATAAAGTTTGCAGAGGGAAACGAAACTTAAATTGCAACTCCAAGCTTCAGCAGGCATCAATAGTAACTCTAAGATCTTAGTATATAATATGAAAGCACTAGTCAAAATTTGCGATACAAAAGTAAGCAAGTGTAAAAGGAGGCGGAGTTTGCTTTCTCAATGATGTTTACTCAGGTGGTGACATTGTTTACTTGATGTCGATAGAGAATGAACGATGACTGTGACAGCAACGAGATTTGGCTGCTTAAGCCAACGTTGACAACTATCAGGGAGATAGAATAACAAAGGGGATATTGGGGAGTGAGAGTAAAGAAATGATTTGACTATGCTAGCCTTTTCTTGCTTTCATTGAGGGTATTTATCTCTTTTCATATTTGGAATATATTGCAAAAATGTCCCATCAGACTTCATTGCAAATTTGAGATTTCAATTGACCTTTTAGTCGTATTTTCTCTTGCTTAGAACATAGGTGCAATTTTCTAAAGGTTTTTTTTTTTTTTTTTTACATTGAATTGTCAATAACACTTATATTTTAGTTGTCATTTTAGGGTCTGTTGGGGAAGACGATAAGGGTTAAAAAAGTACAGGAGGAAGGAAAAAAGCATAGTGGGAGTAAAATGAGATGTTTCGATTGACATTTTTTCAAATGAGCTTTTTAGTCAAAAGTTACTTTTAAGAAAAAGCCACTAGAACCTAATTTTCAAAATCTAGAAGGGCTTCTACCACCACTAGTCCAAATATAAATCCCATTTACAGTCTAACTTTTATCCTATCTTAAGTTTGCAAAAGTCAGGTTGGAAAAAAGCCACTTCTTCTATAACTAATCCAAATGGTCCCTTAATTGTCATTAAACTATCTTTAATGGTCATTATTGCTGCTCGATGGTTAAATGATTTCTTCTTATAAAACGAAATATACGGAGTAAGGCAAGTAGGAATGAGGTCTAAGCATTCAGGTTATGGGGCATCGAGATCTATCCCATAACTCCTGTCCTCTCTTTTCCTGAGTTACAATGTTATCTTTATGTTGTTCTTTCACCTTGCTTTCTCCGAGATAGGTTCGTTTTATCCTGAGGAGTGCCACTTCCTAATTTATTAAGGGGTTGTGTAATATCTCTTAAGGACAATGCTCTCGAGCGCAACTCGAACTATACATTTGTTGTGTTTTTGCATGTGCTACCGCTAACAATCTATAAGGTGTAAGGTGACGGTACCAACAATCCTAGGATATAGTACCTGTTGTTTTATAAGCTAAAAGATGTGGAAAATAAGTTTTGGTGATAATGAGATTATTATTGACATGGTCAATGACTTGATGAAACCATAAGGTATGTGTCTTAGAATTCATGAATTAGTATCTGGTAGAATTTCTTATACAAGGTGAAGATATAGACAAGAATAGTTGATGGATATAACTTGTGACGTTTCGTTGTCCTATGCACATAATTTTCTAGGCTGAGTTTCACTACTAGAAAACTGATTTTTTTTGCGGCGGAATTTTTCCCTCGCAAAACAAGCATTTTCCGTCGCAAAATTATTTTGCGGCGGAAATGTGTCCATCGCAAAAAAAAAACCCTCGCAAATCAATTTTGCGACGGAAAAAAAGAATTTTCCCTCGCAAATTCAAATTTTGCGACGAAATAATTTTCCCTCGCAAAATGAGAGATTTTGCGGCGGATCAGATTTCCCTCGCAAAATTTTTTGAATTTGTGAGGGAAAATTTTTTTCTCTCGCAAATTACCATATTTTGTGAGGGAAATTTTTTCCCTCACAAAATAAAAAATTATTTTTAAAAAAATAAAAAATCTAAAAAAAAATTCATAAAAAATTATAAAATAAAAATAAATTGTATATCATAAAAATAAATTGTACAATCATCATACAAGTTTACATAATAAAAATACAATATTATATAAATTATAATGTTCTAAGATGAACTAAAAAAAACTCTAAATAGCAGCAGCCTGGCCATCATCACCGCCAGTATCGTCGTTACGACCAGGAGGCAGCCCCGTACCTTTGTCCTTCAATAGGGTGTGGAGAAGTGCTCGCATCTCACTAATCATATTTCCTTGCTCCCTCATCATCTGGTCTTGCTCCAGCACCTTCTATTCTAACACCTTTACCCTCTTATCTTCTGCAAAACCAACATTACGAAATCAATTTACTTGTAATACTTCATTTAAATGAAAGAGGGAGTAAGGATTTGCAATTGATAGCAAAAGTACAAGTCTACCTTCATGACCACCTCTACTACTGCCGGATGAGTGCCTCGAAGATGACTTCAGTTGGCTGGCAGAAGCACCCATCCCGAAGACTCTCCCCTTCTTGTCAATTCCACTTGCAGCCTGAAGGAAGATACTCTTGTTATTCGGAATAAGAGAACGACGGGTCACTCTGAATCTGTGAGTCTCTCTCCTGCATCAGTTGTTGATAGGTCTCCTACAAGCACAAAAATACAACACAAATAATGCATATAAAATGAAAGAAATATGTTACTGTTTGAAGCAAATAATAAATATAATTAATATTTCACCGCGAATTGCTGGGACTTGGCGTTAATCCAGCGCTTGCCTTATCCCTCAACTGCCTGGGTATGGGTCTGTTCAAAGGTGGTCCAAGGAATCAAATCTTCAGGAACTTCACCAGACGCTGCCTGCAAACACAAATGATAACCATTCATTAATTATTGATTAAGTACAAAATATTGAAAGCTGAAGTAGAAAATAGCGTATACTTACAATCTTTCATCGATGCTCACTAATTGGAATGCAGCCGCCAGCATATGACGATCCATCCATGTGGGACCTATTTAATTTATTTTGTTCACTTTGCTTCAAAAATCTTTCGTCGGTCGCCCATTTTTCAAATAACTGGCCTGCAACCTCAGGTTAAATCCAAGTTTTTTTTCCTTTTTCATGCCTCAATTTATATAATTTATCAGACAGCCACTTGCTTCCCTTAAAGTTATAAGCTTTCTTTAAATTATTCACATGCTCGGGCAACCAGCTAAACTTTCCTTGAAAAACAATACTAAAACAATTAGTGCTCTAAATTATATAAGTAGTTAATCAGTTTGTATTTTGATGAGAATAATAAATTAATAACCATACATCACATAACTTACCAAGAACTCACTAAACCAAGTATCTCGTTGGCTCTGAGGAATCGATGTCCATGTGGCCCAAGGTTGATCAAAATTACTAAATATTTGCTCGCCCATGAAATCCACCACCAGCTTATGAGGATGAAGCCTGAAACAAAGAGAATGTTGCAAATAGTAGCATACAAACTAAAGGTAAAAAATCATAACATTACATAACTTACTCGGTGCTCCCAACACAACAGATCCACATCTTCCCTGTCGCAGGATCAATGGATCTCCAGGCTGGGTCGTCGGAGGAACTAGCTTCCCCACCCTGGCTATGAGGTGATGCAATGTACTAAAGGAAGAAGTATATTGCAAAATGTTAGAACATAGATGTTTAAGAAAATATATGTAAATCCGTCAGAAATCATAAATTGAACCTGCCCTGTCTGCTGGTATGGATATGTATCAGTGAAAGGCTCACCTATACTGCCCATAACAGAGTCAGTAGTAGGCGGTGAAGATGAAAAATAAAGAGGCGAAAGCTCTGGGGAAGAGCAAAGCCCTCTAACTACAAAGGGGATAGATGATGTCGGCCTACCCCCTTTGATAGGACGGGCCTGGCCACTACCTCTACTATATCCACTACCAGAACGGCCTCCTGGATGCTCCATCTATGAACACTTATAAACATGATGTCAAAATATATATAAATACAAGAAATTTACTTAATACAATAATGACTAAGCAACGGAGTATCAAATATAACAAATCGTCATAAACAAAAACAACTAACTTAAATCAATTGAATGATTACTGTTCTTCCTTTGACGTCTCATAATCGTCGAGTTCAGATTCAGTAGTGGAGTAACCCGCTTGTTCCTCATCGTCTGATTCCTCATTCTCAATTTGGATAGGAATCAGCTCTAAGTCTACAGTGGAATAAAAGAGATTGTAAGGTACATCGTCTTCAACAATACTTACGGCAAGTACATGTTCCACATCCGCTTGGAACAGTTCAATCATATCGTCATTTGTTTCTGACTCTTTTGAAGTAGGTATAATATTTCGTGCTTTGGTTTTGATAATTCCCACCCACTCTTGACGAGATGTAGGGTAATATGTAAAATAAACTTGTTCTGCCCGTTGAGCAAGAATGAATGGGTCATAACTAATTGCATATCTCCGTGACCACTCGATCTCACCATTTCCATATTTATCCACCTTTGTACCACGCGGACTGTTATCAAACCACTCACATTTAAATAGAATCACTGACTTGTGTCCCACTTGTAATCCAATTGAATTATATCAATTAACTTGCCATAGTAGTCGCACTCGACTCCGCCAACTTGGCCACCTCGACAACATACACCGTAATTGTAAGTTTCCGTATTTCCGTTCACTTTAACAGTTACAAACCGATACCCATTGATGAGCCACAAATTTACCATGTATTAAGGCACAAATTGAGCTTGAAATTGATCAAATATAATTAAAAAGCTTAAGGATAATAAGCTAAAAACATGGATTTGATGTCAGACATACCCTTACAAGTATTTGTGTGTGTTTTGCAGGTTTTATCCATAAGAAGAAGCTTTTTGGAGACTCCGCAGAAGGGCAAAAAGAGAAGCCATAAAGAGGAACCAAAAGTGGCGCCCAGGGCGCCACTTCTCTGTCAGAAACAGCAAGTTGGTGCCCAGGGCGCCAACTCTTTGTCCAATTGGGAAAAGTGGCGCCCAGGGCGCCAAAATTGTGAAAATCAGAATTTTTAATTTTTGGAAAGTTTTCAGGGCCCGAAAAAGGAAACAAAATTAAGGATTTTTGAGATTTGGAAACCCAATTGGATCAGAAAACATAAAGGAGGCAACCCTAGGAAGAAAAGAAGAAACTTTTGGCACAAGAAAGAGCTCTACGGCATTGGAGAGGAGGATCAAAGCAATTGTGGAGATCAACCTTCTCCAACCTCTGAAGAACCATTCTATCTTCATGTTTTCATCTTTATTTTGTTAATCTAGCTATGCTTGGCTAATTTCCTTTTTGTAATTAGGGCTAGGATGAACCCTGTGCAAATTTGAGTATTTGGTTGAATTCTTGTATGAATCTTGATTTCTTTGATTGAATAAATTTCCTTTGCTTAATGCTTTCTTGAAGATTGATCACCTTTAAGATTGTCCATAGGTTAATGTATGACAATAGAAATGTTGGTGCATCTAACTAGAACTTGTTAATTCATCATAAAATTGCATAACCTAGACATATGCTTACGAATTTATGTGATCATAGGATTCTGGTTCAAGATCTGATCTTTCTAGACAATACTAAGACATTAGGTTGTTTTTAAAGATACAATAGACTAAAGTAGCATCAAGACATTGGGACTTAGTCTAACCTTAGAGAATCGATCGTCAATTTGGGAATCATAATCAATTAGATCTTTAATTCAAATACTTGAAAGAGCATAAGGGGATTCTAAGTCCTAGCTACGTTTTTCTCGATTGATTATCTTTTATAAACATTCTCTTGCGAATCTTCATCTTGAATTCTTTTCTTTCTTTGATTCTTGTTTAGTTACAACTCATCTTTTATTACTCAAAATTGTCCAACTAAGGCCACAATAGTGAATTAGTGATTGAATAACTATTCCTCGTGGGACGATACTTTCTCACTACTTTATTACTTGTAACTACCGGTGCACTTGCCAAAGTCGCCCCTATCACCCATTAATTACATATTTTTTGATCCTAGTAACAACTGTTGCAGACCCGTAAGCTAAACTCCATACAACATCATAGGGATCTGACGCAGAAGTTGAGCTCCATATTTTTTACGCGAAGTTGTCTCGTAACCAATGAGCAAATTTTTCCTTAATGAATTCATCGAGTTCGGAATCCGAGATCAAAGGATTTGTTGATCGGACCCATTGTGAGAAGTATCTGTAACAAAAAGAAAGAAATTAATACTTTAATACTTGCCATAGCAGTTACTAAAAAGATGAAATCTTACTTTAAGTGCGGGGCGGCCTCTTCACAGTTATTTAGAATGTACCACTCCGCTACTTTCTTATCACTTCCTTCCAGAGTTGACCTACAATTTGTTCGAATGACCCAGCCAGGATAATTAAATATTGATATTTGACCACTCGTTTCACCGTCATCATTGTTGCGAGGTACCCCCTCCATCTTGATATAACTTCAGGGGGATAATAGTATGAGGCAAATTTGGTGGCCTCCTCGACCAGATATGCTTCAACAATAGATCCTTCAACGTATCTTGTATTTTTGATCTTATATTTCAGTGTGCGTAAAAACCTACAACGGACAATTAGAGGGTATTTATAACCTGTCATAGTGTGTTTGAACTAATCACAGCAAAAACAAATATATATTACCTTTCAAACGGATACATCCACCTATATTGTTGCGAACCTCCTACCCTCTCTAACTTGCATAGCATTTTTGGCACGCTCTCCTCCAACTACCGTAACTTGTCGACATTAAGTTCAGAAGCACAAATTGTTGTAAAGAAGAAGGAAAACTCTGTCAGAATATCTAATACATGCTTGGTAGTGCCTTGAAGGCCCACGACAATAATCTCTGAAAGAAAATGTGACAATCATGACTCTTCATATCGCGTAACTTCGCCTCGTTCAAATCCACACATCTTGAGAAATTTGATGCATAACCGTCTGGTAGATTCACACTATTAACCCATTTCAACAATTCTATATTCTGCTCTTTGTTCAAGGTGTACAACGCCCTAGGTTTGGAAATCCGGCCCGTGGCAGTCTCTATCAAATGCAAAGAAGGTCTTCTGCAAATATGTTGTATGTCAAGTCTTGCATTGACTGTATCCTTTGTCTTACCCTTGGTGTCCATAACGGTGTAAAGAATATTGCAAAACACATTCTTCTCAATATGCATAACGTCGAGGTTGTGTCTTAACAATTGATCTTTCCAATATGGTAGCTCCCAAAAGATGTTGCGTTTAATCCAATGATGATGAACACCATATCCCTCAGGCTCATTGGAAGCATCTCCCTCTTCAACACTTTGAATGTGCTGCACCCTCTCCCATATTTCTTTCCCACTTAAACGACGAGGTTTAGCTTATCGTTCAACCACATTCCGGCTGAAGTCTTTTTTGCTTCTCCTAAACGGATGATCGAGGGGTAGGAATCGTTGATGCCTGTCAAACCAAGATACCTTGCGACTATATGGCAAGCTAAACCCTACGTTCTGTTCCATACATATAGGACATGCAAGCTTCCCCGACGTTTGCCATCTACTCAACATCCCATATGCAGAGAAATCATTTATCATCCACATTAAGGCAGCTCGCAAGATGAAATTCTAACTCAATGATACATAGTACGTAAGAACCCCTTCACTCCACAACATCTTCAACTCATCTATCAAAGGCCTGAGGTACACATCTATTTTCTTTTTTGGGATAGATGGCCCAGGGATTAACGCATTGAGGAACAAAAACTCTCTTCTCATACACATGGAAGGTGGGAGGTTGTACGGAGTCACAATCACCGGCCAACTGGAATAAATCCTGCCTGTTTAGTTGAAAGGAGCGAAACCATCTGAACATAAACCAAGACGAACATTACGGGGATCGGCTGCAATGAAGGATTCGCCTCGTCAAATTTTAGCCAAGCTTCGGCATCAGATGGATGCGTCACAAATTTTTCATCCTTGTAATGCTCCTGATGCCATCTCATGTGAGTAGCTGTTTGTTGTGATGAATACAATCTCTGAAATCTGGGCACGAGGGGCAAGTACCACATCTTGCTAAATGGTTGAGTGGTTGTTTTCCCTTTAATCTTCTTGTACCTATCATGTTCACAGAATTTACAAGTAATCCGCTTAGCATCATCCTTGTAATAGAGCATACATTCGTTGGGGCAGCAATGGATTCTTTCACAACTAAGCCCGAGCTCTTTCACCTTTTTCTTTACTTGGTAAAAATCTTTTAGCAAATTATTGTCATTGGGAGCAACCTTATTCATGATCTGCATCATTTCATTGTAATTCTTCTCGCTCATATGGTGATCAGTCTTCAAGCTTAATGTTGCTAGGGTAGCCGATAGCGATCAATATTCACTATTTTCAATGTGTTCACAACCCACCCATAAAGGACGTTGCACATCTTGAAGCATTTGATAGAACCTACTGGCCTCTGGATTAGGCTCCTCTCCCATGTATGATGGTTGATTATCTGTACTGGTCTCCTCTTCCATGTGTGAAGGTCCAGCATGAGTCACAGGATCAAAATATTGGTCGATCGACGGTCCCGCAGCATCCATGACTAACTAATGATATTGATTAAGGTTGGTTCGATGAGTACTGTCTCCGTAATAACCGCTCGGTGTCTGTCGGACTTCCTCGTGATGCACCCAACATTCATAATCCCTCATGAATCCAACGTCTAAGAATACTTGAGTAAGTCGTTTTTTTTTAGTTAGACGATTGTACATCCAACTCCTATCACGATCGCCTTCCATAATTCCCCAACCCAACCCTGCACGGAGACTTTTTGGAACAAAATACAATAATACTAAATAATTCAGCGACTAACCTAAGTTGCAAATACAACTGGCTGCTTATACCAACCAAATGCCAAATAATCAAGAAAGCGGTAAACAAACACATGCAGTGAACAAAGAACAGATCTCAAAAAGCAACCAAAGAATGAGGATAATACACTAGAAGATGGGGACATGCAAGTTGACGGGGCCAAATAAAGAGTGATGAAGTATGGTTGACAAATAGGGAGAAATAACAAATTTTTTAGAAAACATATATACTAATATTTCATCACAATGCAAACACACATTTATATCAAGGTTGTAGTTTGTTACCTCAATTCTAGCAACCGATCGTGGAAAATAAACCAAACAGGGTCGAACAATGCAGAAGAGAACAATACACACGAAATGCAACTGTGGCGAATGAGCATATGGTGTTAGTAGTCAACTTGAGATTATTTTTATTAGTCAACTTATTTTAAGGTGTGCTGACAATTAGAATTAATTTTTATCGTGTTTTAAATACTTAAGAACGGTTAAAAACCAAAAGTATATTTTTACTAACAAACATTAATTGATTATTCTTATATCTTTTTTCCAGATGTTTTGTTTTACATTAAATTTAGTATCTTATCCTGATATTTATTTTAATATTTTGTTGGCACAAAAATAATTTTGGTTTTTTAAAAGTTCATATATTTTTTTCCTTTTTAATATTTGTGGATAGTTTTATTGTGTGTTATTGGTTGCTCAGACAACATTGGGAGAATAGTTATCCACATGCAAATTATTAATCGGATACATGCATATGATTTTTTTTACTGTTTTGTGCTCTTAATTAATTAATGTTGGTGGGATTAAATAGAGAAGATGCAACGTCTCTTAATTAATAAAAACTATTATTATCTTGAATTAATTAATTAACTACACATGTAATTTGTAAAAATATATGTGTAGTTAATTATAATCTTAATTAACTACTATTATAATCTTCTAATTTAGTTATATGTACAAATATTTGCACTATAAGAATCCGAATAACTCCGGCCAAAGCAATCACAACAACTATGTCTACAATTTATATCCTATTAACAACATGTTTTGGACAATATTTCAATTATTTTTTAGGCAATATCTCAATCACTCCATATATAAAATCAATATTCTATCACTTCCCTTATCCATGCATTAATATTATATCAATTCTTCATTAAATCAATATAATTGATCTTTTTAAAAAAAATGTTAGAAATAAAATAAATCACTCTCTTTCATAAAAGAAACATGTCTCTATTTCTATTTTTTTATACGTAATGAACTATATTATATGTAATTATCCCTCTCCTTCATAGTTCAAACCGTTCTGTTCGTGTGGGAGGGGGGCAAAAAACAGATTTTATTAATAAAAAAAAAATCAATGGAGAAACTGATTTTACTACATAACCTAAATTAATAAACTACTACATAAAACTCCCAAATTATTTTCATATAATGATTTTCACCCCAAAAAAAAAAAGCTTTATTTTAAATTGATCTAATTAATTTATATTTAAATTCACATAGAATTATATTACACTCTTTCTTCAATATAAGATCAATTTCTAGTTTAATTTGAATTAAAAACTAGATCCAAGAGCTATATAGCAATATAACTAAAAACTAGAGGATTTTGGATGTAATATAAATATAAGAAATTCATATATAACAATAAAACTAGATCAATTTCTATAATGTAGAGGATTTTGGAAGAAACAAAGCATCAGTGTCAGCACCATATGGTGTCCAAACAAGACCGCCGAATTGTCCTCCTTGTTTTTTCAACTTCATATATAATCCTCCACTCCTGACTGCTTCTACTTTCTTTAATAATACTCTTTATTATCTCATCATTTAATTTCTTACTAATTCAACCTGCTACTTATTAATTTTTTCAATATATATGTGGCTGCCCCTGATTGATTATATTTAGTGCCGGATTAGAAGGATTATGATGACTATATTATCCTAACAATATTGTGCCAGCCATTTATGTTTTAATATCATATATGTTGAAAAGAATTTTTTTTTTTAATTATTGCTATTTTAAAGTTTGAATTACAAATTATTGTTTCCTCTCTTTTAGGAGATTCAAATAAATAGCAGGTTGTTAGGATTATTTCCTGCTTTCTTGTTAGATTATTTCCTACTTTCTAATTGCTATAATTTATTAATTTCCATTTGTATAAATTCGTCTCATTCAAGAGGAATAAGATACGGATGAATGAATAAAAAGCATTCAATATTGAATTTTCAATTTTAATAATATATGTATATCAAGGTCAATTTTTTTTTTTTTAAAAAAAAACCTTGTTATCATCTCATTTTTTAAATGTAATTGTATATAACCGTAGCATGGATTTTTAAGAAAAAAACAACTAAAGCATATAATAATAATTTGTCAAATATTCTAGACGATAATTCCAATTTATTTAACTTAATAAATGTTGACAAAATCGCAGAACTAATCATGATTATGAAAATAAAGAAAACACACGTTAAAATATTCTGAAAATTATCATGAACATACCCACTAAGCATCGTAAAATTGAGTGCCTAAATCATCTATGTTGAAACAACAAAAAATTGAGTGCTCGTCTAAATGGGCATGAAGCTACCTTTTAAAAAAAGCTACTACTAAATAAAGAGCAGCAAAAAATTACCCAGAGCAGCAAAAGAAACATGATTTAAGTCCAAATATACACATAGATTACTCTCTTGATACAAAAAAATATATAGATTTCTAAGTTTAAACAAAAAAATTGCACACATACTCATTGAAGAATAGCTTGACAGTGGCAGTGGACGGTTCACAGAGTGCTCAGATTGGAGACGCGGCTGTTGGGCGTGCAGTTTGGACGATGAGCATGTCGGATCCACAAAGAAGAGCAGAGGGTGTCGAATGAATGAAATGGAAAAGAGGGGGGAGAATTTTTATCCGCAATTTGCGACGGACCAACTATGTCCGCCGCAATTTACGGCGGAAAAAGCATTTCCGTCGCAAATTGTGGCAGAAAGGTTGGGTCCGCCGCAATTTTTTGCGCGCGGAAGCGGACAAAGCTGCGTCCGCCGCAAACAATTGCGGCGGACCCACTCTTTCCCCCGCAAATTGCGGGGAACTACGCTGCAATTTGCGGCGGAAACAAGTACTCCGTCGCAATTTATTGTGGCAGACCGAACTTTCCGCCGCAATTTGCAACGGAATGCTGTGATCCGCCGCAATTTACCGGCGGAATGCTGTGATCCGCCGCAAATTGCGATGGAAAGAGTTGGTCCGCCGCAAATTAGCTTATTTGCGACGCCAATTTCTGTCCATCGCAAAAACTCAAAATTTGCGACGGAAAATCTTTCCCTCGCAAATTCTGTCGCAAATTTACTGTTTTCTAGTAGTGTTTCTTTGTGCAGGATAAATGCAAAGCATTATTTGGGTTTTCCAAATTTATTAGCGATATTAAAGGCAAAGTATTATTTGGGAACTACTAGAAATGTCACCTTTTTGGGACGGAATTCAAATTTCGTCACAAAAGGTGGAATTTTTGCGACAGAAAAAAATTCTATCGTAAAATTTTGTGATGGAAAATAAATTTCGTCGCAACATTTTGACCGAAAATAATTAAAAAAACATTTGTGACGGGAAAAAAATTCCGTCGCAACATTTTGCCTTTTTGCAATGGAAAATAAATTCTGTCGCAAAATTTCGTTAGAAAAATAAATTCCCCCTCTCCCCAATTCTTTCTCTCATTCTTCATTCTTCATTCCTTCCCTTCATTTTTCATTCTTTTCTTCATTTTCTTTCATTTTTCATTGCTTCTTCTTCTTCCCCTAGTTTAGTGGCTTATTTTCATTGCTTTCTTCTTCTCCTTCAATCGCAACTCCCCCCTTTTTTTCCCTCTTTCATCCATCTACTTTTCATTCTTTCGTTTTTCATTCTTTCATTCCTCGTTTTCATTCTTTTATTCTTCTTCACTTTCTTCTTTGTTCTTCAACTTCCCCTTCCCCGTTTTCATTCTTCTTCACTTTCTTCTTTGTTCTTTAACTTCCCCTTCCCCATCTAAAAATGAATCATGTTTGTATAGAGTATGTGCTTTATTTTTACTGTGACATGCTTTATTATTATTTTTTAATCTGAAAATGAAGATTACGTGCTTGTTTTTTTTCCTGGTTTTATTACTTAGTTTTTTTTTTGTGGGAAAAATATTATGTATAGCTTTTATGATGACCACATTTATAAATCATATATTTTTATGTTTATAAATATATCATATACAAGGTTTTATTAAATTTTTTTTTATTTTTTAATCATTTTTACATATTTTTTAAGATTTTTTATATATCTTTTCATGCAATTATATATATATTTTTTAATAATTTTAATTTT
This sequence comes from Acacia confusa, assembly GCA_037074495.1. Classification (NCBI taxonomy): domain Eukaryota; kingdom Viridiplantae; phylum Streptophyta; class Magnoliopsida; order Fabales; family Fabaceae; genus Acacia; species Acacia confusa. The sequence continues at coordinate 27,691,119 of CM073510.1, forward strand.
TTATTTTATAAATATTTTTTACGATTTTATAAATATTTTTTTTTTAATTTTGCGAAGGAATTTTTTCCGTCGCAAATTCAATTTTCTGTAGCAATTGCGAGGCCTTTTTTGCGACGGACGAATTCCGTCACAATCCTATTTTGCGATGGAAAATTGGTATTTTATGACGGAATTTTTCCGTTGTAGAAAACCAAATTTTTTTGTAGTGGGGTTTCCCAATTTTAATGACAGAATGGATTGATTTGTTATAGTAATGCCTATCAAACAAATAAATAATTATAATTTGTCACATGAATTGATAAGAATTTAATCAGCTGTATGCAGTTAATGTGTCTATTAATTAACGTCCATCATTGATGTATAAAAAGCAATAAAATTGTATGTGTCAATTTTATCAAGGCTGTGTCTCAAAAACACATTCTACTGTCACTAGTATAAAAAGGGCTTTTTAGATCAAACCAACAATGCCTCTTAGATTAGTTCTTGAAATTGTTTTGATTTACGCGATTTAAAACGTCTGTTACTTTTAAGCTCAACCAGTCATAAAAATTGACTTTTTAGATTGGATTTCTTAAACATCTGGTCTTATAAGTAAGTTGGCTAAAAAAAAAAAAAAAAAAATCTAACCCTTCCCAACCACAACCATCATCAGTCCAAATCACTGTCGTCGCTACTCCCTCCGCCACTCACTGCCTGCTGCTATTCGCACATCTGTGCCTTCAGTTCTAGCCCCAGTGGCGGCTCCATATATGATATGTACTGCTTCAGCTCCAAATCTGCTTGATAAGGTGTTAGTGGCCCCATCCAGTGGTTGCTTGCCTTGCTCACCTCAGGTTCACGTAGCTTCTTGGCAGGTGGCTCTTGTGTTGTGAGCGCAACGGCTATAAGTTGAGCTTGGCCTTGTCGCCCTGGATGTGTTTGGTGGCTTCATCGTAGGCCCTAGTGGCTTCCTAGATAGAGTTGTAGATGTTGAGCTGCACTCAAATGCATAGGTGAAGGAGTCCAAGAACTAAAAGAAATGCCATATATTTGGAATAGTCATGGCCACCACGCAGGGGAATCCAAAATGACTGATGGGAGTGTATGGATTAGTGAATCCAAAATTAAATATTTCCAGAAAAAAATGAAGAATATGAGGGAGGATACAGACCAATACGAGGGAGGATGAGGAAATGATCGAGAGTCCATTAGGGGGCGTAGGTGCTGTGATCGCGAGGAATTAGGACCAAATTTGAATTTTCTAATCTATAAGCTTTTGCTTCTGAATTCTCAATGGCGTTGAACTCAATGGAAATTCTCATATTTTGAGAGTGAAATTCAATTTTTGGCACGTGCTAAAAGAGAAGATTCACTTTGTAGATTGGATATTCTTAACTATTGGTATTAAAAGTTTACCTTTTAGACTGGATGTTATCAACATTTGGTCTTAAAAATAATAAATTTTTTATTACTTTTTCCTTACCTTTTAGACTGAATATTCTTAACTATCGGTCTTAATTAAAAGTTCACCTTTTAGATTGGATATGTATAACATTGATCTTAAAAGTAATACTTTTTTTTTAATCTTTTAGACCAATTATTATTAACGATAAGTCTTAAAAGCTGGTTCTTCACTTGCAACATTTTCCAACAAGTTCCTGAAGTGCTCTTTGGTTGGCTTTTAAGGTTCTCCTTGATTTAGTTTGGGTTTCAAGGTCTAAGTTCAACATTCCAGATCGTGAGTTTGGTTCTTCTTGATTCAAGTTAGTTACTTTTGTGTATTGGCATCTGTTATGCTTTGTGTCTTTTGTTAATTCGATGTTAGGGGCAATTATTTGTTATTTGGTTATCCTTGTGTGACCTATTTGATGTTTCGTCTCCGGTGAGGTGTTTTGTTTGGTCCCTATTGACATTGCTTGGTGTTTGTCTCTAGTGAGACGTTTGAAGTATTATTTAGTCCCCGTGAGACCATTTGATGTTCGTCCATGGTGAGATGTTATCATTTGTTGTAGCTTCTACTTTGGTTTGGTATTCTTTGTTGTTTGAGCTCTTGATTAAGCCCTTATCCTTTGATGTTCGAGTTCTAGGCTATGGATTGTTATTTTCTTGAAGATCAATTGTTATTTTCTTGAAGATCAATTGCTGCATGTGTAAGCTACTTTCAACTTGAGGGGGAGTGTTGAGAATAATAAATTTACAAATATTAATTAGTTATGATTATTATTATTCTAGATATCGTTTAGTATTTATTAGGATTATATATGAATATTATATTTTAGGAATATATCTTTAAGATATTATGTTTTGATTTGATCTGTTTATGATAGATTTTAGGATTAGAGTTATATAACCTATTAATTTGCCTATATAAAAGCATCTTTGTATTCTCTTTTATTTTTAAGGATCAATAATATTCAAAATATTTTTCATGTAATTCTTCAACCTCAATAAAAACTAACAACTTGGGCATATACAATGACAACTTGAGGAGTTCAAGTTATTAATTTTGATCTATACCCAAGTTACTAATTCTATACTCAAGTTTTTTAACATTCAAACATTAAAATCCCAAATTCCTACAATATATTATATTTGTCTTTTTACTAGTTTAGTAGTCATTTTGGAGTTTTTGTAATTCAAATGATATTTTTCTATATTTTTTTTTTCAAAAAATCATGTAAAAAATAAATTAAATGAGATGTTAAAAAAAAGAAAATATATTTCATATACCCATCTTAATTAGGGTTGGCAATAGAATTATAATTAATTAATTATAAGATGAAACTAGAATATAAGAATGGAAATAAATAAATATTGTGATATTTATGTTATATAAATATAATTATATTTATTTAATGAGCAAACAGGTCATATTTAAATACTTTTAAATAGACATTGACTTGAGCTATTTACATATTTAAATTTTTAATTAAATTTTAACCTGACCTTTTAAATAAAAATGGAAAACCATATCAAACTCTAATAGATCAGGCAGGTCGCTTGATAGCGTGCAGTGTCACCCGTAATTTTTAATCCATCACATTCTCCCTCATTGTCAGCGCCCCCACTCACATCGATTGGGATTTGGGCAGCATTTTTTTGTCTTTTTCAGTTTTCTGACATTTTCTAACCAAAATTAAGGGTAGTGGTCCAAACTGTCATTTTTATTTAAATTTATTGTCAGTTCAGCCCCTCTTATGTGATGAAATGATATTTTAGAATTGTGTTTTTGTCCCGATCTGGAAATAAGGTGCCAGGATTCTTAACTGAAAATTTCCTAAAGTGGAAGCTCAAGAGAAAATGTCACCCTCATAGTTTTTTAATATAAAATATATTTATTTAGTTTAATTAGAGAAAAGAAATTAATTTAACATATATTTTCTAAAACATCACAACTATCTTCCTTAATTTCTTCATTTCGTCTTCTCTTTGATTATAGTTAAGGAAGCATTAATAAGGATAAATTAAAAAAACATTTATAAATATAAAAAATATATCGTATATTTAAAATCAAGATCAACTTCATAAATATATTTTATATTAAAAACTAGAAGAAGTATTACTTTTTGAGATTGTTTGGCATGGGGGGTGGGGTGGTAAAGTGTGTGAAGGAAATTTCTTTGGAGATGCATTTAAAACAAATTAAAGAAGTCGGCTTCAAAGCCTGTAATTAATTTTCATTACTATTTTATCTTATTTATTCTCTCTATTAAAAGATGATATGGTTAAAATCAAATTAAATATCAGTAAACAAAAAATCATATTAAATTTGACTACATCAAATAATTTAAACAGAAACATGACTTCAAATGTTGGGTCTTCTTCTTCCTCATGTTTTTTTTTTCTGATACACATAGTAGGGGAGGGGGCAAGGTTCGAACCCTGGACATGAGATAGTGGAGCTAAGCTTTCATGCCACTTCTTCTTCCTCATGTTAATCATGCAGTAAGTGAAATATTTCCACGTGATGAACAGAAACTCTCTTGACTATTGTCATACACAATGTTAGTACAAATACAGAAGCTTTTTTTCTCCCCCCTGTTCTTCTTTGGAACAGTTCCAGAATTATCCGTACAAGTCCTGTGCATGTAATGCATACGTAAAACAGTTTTGTGGGAAGAGGAAAGCAAATGCAGTAACCCAATTATTATTTATTTATTTATGTTTATTTGAAGTGAAAATGGATTGCTATCTTATGATACACCACCCTCCTTCTTTAACTTTTCTAATGACTACCACCAAAGATGTCGAATTCACAATCTTTTGAGAGTTTCGTTCTAATTTCTCGAAGAGACTAAAACCCACAAAATTGAGACAAAGAAAGAATGCCCCAGAATGGAATGATTTGGGTGACGTCATTAATTAGCACCTTACCGACAATTTTTTTCCCCATTTTAATTAACGCATCTTTTTAATTTTTAGTTTATAAAAGAAAGGTACCAAAAAAAATATATACATTAAAAAGTGCGACGTATTTATTTCTAGAGTCTTCTCTGTCGCAATCGTGAGGTACAGGAGCACTAATTAAAATAATCACATTCTCCTATGATTTTTTTTATTATACTCTTCCCTGCTATTTATGAGCAATATTATCTTACATAAACTTATTCAAAAAATGTAAGCGAAAATTAGGTTTGTAGGAGTATAAAAGTCTAATACATTTTTTCAATTTTTACCCGTAACTTTATATCACTCTCATCATATCTTTTTTACTCACTCTCTCTTATTATTTCCTGCTCATCCTCTCTCATATTCTCCATCTTCATAAATAAGAGTATATTTAAAAAATATATATTAAACTTCTTACATATTTATCATTTTTAATTAATTTCGACGAATGATTCGTTTTATTTAATTTGGGTAATTGTTGCTTAAAAAAAAAAAATACAAGATCGAGTATGTTTGAAGTAAATTTAGTTATGAAAAAAATTGGCGCTTTGAGAAGATTTAAAGCCTTTAATGTGCCACCTTCTATAATATTCCAACATTCCCCCCCCCCTCCTAATCCTTAATTAGATCCTATATAAAATGAGTGAAATTTTAATATCTTACAGTAATAAAATGGTGTAATTTCATTTTTTTAATGATTTTTCAATGAAAATACTCTAAAATTGTGTTGTTTTTATTTATTTATTTTTTAGAAAATCATAAAAAATGGTTCCATTTAATACCTAATAGATATCAAAATGTTACCCACTATATATAATAATGTAATAATCAAAAGGGAGAAAAAAAAGTATTTGAAAGATTGATACATCTATAATTAAAAAAGACATATAAGTTAAATGAAGCAGCACGTTTTATGGCCCCATACCCTATTGGCTGGCCTATTTTGAGATTAGTTTCTGTTATAGCTTTCAGTGAAGATATAATTCTATAATGCGTGATTCGCGTTGAATTTTTTTTCTTGCTCCATCCCAAAAGATAACAAGGTAATTGTTTAAAGATGTGAATAAATCCAAAAGGTAGTACTGCAGATTTGTTTTAGTCCTTTGGTTATAAGGGGAAACACACGCGCTCTCTGCACTCCTCATTCTCGCTCTCTTTCGATCTCCTCATTCTCAGTTCTCACATGGATCAGCTTTCTTGGGATGCGTGGCTCTCTGAACTGGTAAGTAAACTTCTCACACATTACTCTCCATTATCATCACTTCAAGCTTTCTAAGTTATGTGTGTATTGTTCTTAAGGAAATGGAAAACGAATCTGTTTTTTTAAGAGAAACAAATTTGGAGCAGTATGATGAAGAAGCTGGAGAGTGTTTTCTCAGAGATATCTTACAGGACCCAACTAATTTATCTTCTGAGAGTGAGGCCATTTTTGCTCCGCCCACCGTGGCGGGAGGTGGCGCCACCACCAACTCCGTCGTGAACTCTCTGCAGTGTGCTTCTCACACAACATCACTAACCGCCTGCGTTCTGTCTTTCGATAAATCCAATGTCGTCACACCAGACATCGCAGATCCTAGCAGTTATTCTTCGAAGCTCAAACGACGCATTGAAGCAGTTAACGATGAGCCGCCGCCGGTGGACGCCGTCAGAGGAACAAAGAAGAGTAGAAGCGGTGCTGATGCGACGGATCACATAATGGCTGAGAGAAGAAGGAGACAGGAACTCACAGAAAGGTTCATAGCCCTCTCAGCCACTATCCCTGGCTTGAAAAAGGTTACAACTTACAACAAATTAACAACTTCTTGTACTTGGTTTTCTCGTTTTCTTTTCTCCCTTCTAACTTTTAATATTCCATAAAAATATTATTATAATATTGAGAATAAGGTTCTAATCATCTGACCTACGTCATGGGTTCAATTGTAGAAATGAGGTGGTATACTTCTATTCCTCTTCAGACCCCCACCTAATGAAAGCCTTATGAATTTAGGTCGCGATTTATTATTACAATGGAAAAAATGATGGAAATGAAATATAGAGAAACTTTATTACTACAGTGGGGAAAAAGATGAGAATGAAATGGAATGGAAATATTAAATGTATACTATTAAACTTTAATTCAATGGTCAAAAAGAAACGAGAGATCTAGCCACGTCCCGACTTTGAATCTTGAACATAGTAGTACCATGAAATATGTGTCATATTAAATATTGATTATGCGTAGAACGATAAGGTGACTATTCTGAGCGAAGCTATAAGCTACGTGAAGCAGCTTCAAGAACGTGTGAAGGAGCTAGAGCAAGATACGAAGAACAAGATGATAATAATGGAGAAGCCCTATCATCAAGTGGTGCCGTGTTCTAGAGATGATGATAATGTTGACGGAGGCACGCCGGCAGCGATGAGTGAAATGAACTACTTCAACTGCCACGGCGACAATGATGTGGTGCTGCCAGAGGTGAAAGCAAGAGTCTCGGACAACAAACAAGTGCTGATAAGAATTCTGTGCAAGAAACAGAAATCCACCATGCTTAGAATCCTTGATGAGCTCAAAAGCCTTCATCTCATTGTGTCTGGTAATAGTGTCATGCCCTTCGGATCCTCTACTCTTGATATCACCATCATTGCGCAGGTAGGTACTATACGTACACACCATATATACTCATGTGCTTGATGTAGACTCAGTTGATTAATCTTGTGAGATTAAGGAATATGAATAAATTACTCCCTTCAGTAAGATATAATTGTCAAATTTGATTAGATTAAAGAAGTTAGTTGAATTAGTAACATGACATGCATTTTTTAAAACACCACCCTCATATTCCTTAATTCTTTTATTCCCTCTCTTTTTTAATTATTGTTGAAGATGTATTAATAGAGTGACAAATATGAAAACTACGTCTTATATTTAGAATTAAGATCAACTCTCCAAATATAGATTATATTAAGGATGGGAGGAGTACTTAATTATAACATGTCATTAGATTATATATTCATGGGTTAAGGTGAAAAAATACACATGAGCTTTTTCCTCAGGAGCAAAAATACACATATGCTTTTTTAAGGAGCAAAAATACACATATGGTTATCATTTTGGTGCAAAAGTCACATCCTACCGTTAAGTCACTATTCACCGTGATGAAAGAGAAAGAGATTAAGTGAACAGTAACTTAACGGCGGTGAACAGTGACTTAACGGTGGGATACAACTTTTACACAAAAATAGTAACCACATGTGTATTTTTGCTCATTAAAAAAGTATATGTATATTTTTGCTCTTGAGGAAAAAACTCATGTGTATTATGTATAAGTTTGAAGAAAAATGATAAATACACATACACACACTACTTTAAAGTAATTTATTTAGTTTTTTAAATCTGGCAAATTCAGTCTTGTATTCAAGACAGATGGCAGCAAATGTTTATTTAGGAAGAAAAATGATATACACACACTACTTTAAAATAACTTATTTAGTTGTTTAAATCTCACAAATTGAGTCTTCTATTCAAGACAGATGGCAGTATAAGTTTATTTAGGAAGAAAAATTATATATATATGATGTGCAGATGAATGAGGAATACAGTGTATCGGTGGAGGATATAGTGAAAAGCCTAAGGACGACTCTAAAGTGTAATGGAGATCCCTGCTAGTGTATCAAAAGAGGTCCACTCACTAGAGCTTCAAGATTTCCAAGTTCTGGAGAAAGCTAAGCTTGCTTTGTGCCTTCAAGAGTTCTGTCTAGTGTATCAAGAAGTCTTGTGGTTATATATATATATATATATATATATATATATATATATATATATATGATGAAAAAGAATTGGAATGAAAGTGAGTGTCCTTGATTTTTGAGAGTGAAATTCGATGATAAAAGTTTAAGACATGAGGGCTATGCCTTACCATATGAAGAATGCTCAATTTCTTCCTCGTCTTATTGTTTTTAGGTTTTGGTCTGTTCATTTTAAACTTTGAATAAGCCATTACTAATTACTACAGTTTTAATTGAAAAGTAGGGTTAAGGGCTTTTTTAATCTTTAAAATTTTTCACAACGAGTACTAGCATTGCATATTCTTGACTATTTATTGGAGCAATTTCATCATTTAAGTGTCAAAACTCAAAATTATTGCAATGGCATCCCTTAACCATGTGACCTTAATTATTAATTTCAAATTGACTTTACGTTAGAGTTTTTTTGTCCTTACAATATCCGTGGACAAATATTTAACATAAAAATTTAATGATAAGGAGCAATTGGTACCTCATTTTTTTGGTCAAAAATTTAACATGACGTTGTATTTTTTTTTTTTTTGGCCAACCAACAGACATATGTTTTAACAATTAGGTATTCATTAGTTTTTTTTAAAAAAAAAAAAATCCGATCAACTTGGATAAAAGATTAATTTGCAATGTTATCACAAGCTATATATAAATCTGTCATGACCAGCTAAATAGGCACTTGTTGATTTATAGGGAAAAATCTCTCAACTTGCATTGTCAACACATCAAAATATGATGAACATGTTTTTATTTTTTATTTTTTAAAAAAATATGAGGATGAAATGGACGACAATTGGCTTGTGATCAATTAAGGACTTGTCGGAGAAATTAAAATGAAAAAGATTTGTCATCTCATACTAACTATCTTAATTGTAAATTGGTGGTATTGTCACATATTATATATTTCTATCGGGGTTTGGAATGAATCATACCTATATGACTAATAATAGCATAAAAAGATCACATATAACCTATATATGACCATACAATGAGTTGATTAGTGGGACAGATTGACATTTGTTTAAAAATAAAAAAGGGTTAGAGACAAAAATTTATGAGATTTTTCCTTTATATGTACGATTAGCACCAAATAATTTTTTTACTAAGTGGATCAAAAATATACATAGACTGTTAAGTTTAGTTTTTATTTTTAAGGTTAATATATACAATCACTCATCTAAGTTTCATTTTAATGTTGGCAGTAGAGAAAAGAGAAAAAAAAATCCACATACACCCACTAAGATTAATTTTAAAAACAAAAAACTAAATTAGAAATGTGAATTACTTAAAATGGGTTTAATGTTTCTACTTTTAAGACAGAAATAATTTATCTACCTTATTCATATAAAAGTGAGTGGGTCCCACCATCAAGAGAAGAGAGAGAAAATAATAATAGGACTCACTCACTCTTATGTGAGTGATGTAGATAAAATGTTTCTGCCTTAAAAGCAAAAACATTAAACCCACTTAAAATACCCGTAACCAACCACAGAAACAAAATAAACTTCCTCTTTCATCGTTCATAAACAGCTCTGATAAAAGTGTCACCAGATAAATGGGAAAAGCAAAGATGGGGAGGGCACTATGAATTTCAGTAATCTTGTCCTGTGGCTCTGATTCATATAAAGCTTCTTGTTATCTGTGAAAACATATAGAAAATTAGAAAGGCGCATATACATACATTAATCGCGAACAAGTTATTCAACTATTTTTGGTGAAGCGAATTAACACATAACGGAACACAAGAATCATCACTCTGAACATGTCTATGGTTTGATGGTGTGTTTTGTGACTAATTCTCTAGCCAAAATGATAATATTGTCATATCAGATTTAACAGGATGAAGAAACATAGTGAACAAGAAAAGAAAAAAGTTTCCAATTAAGAACCAACAATCCATGGCATTTTAAGTAATTTGATTATATTAATATAGTTAATTAATATGACATATATTTTCTAAAATATCACAATTATCTTTCTTAAGTTTCTCATTCTCTCTCCTCTTTAATATTATCAAGGGAACATCAATAAGAGTTAATTAAACCAAAAGCCTTGTAGCCTAGCTAGTGACATAAGAGCTCCCATCTAAGCAAGAGGTTGTAGATTCAATCTCATTTATAACCTTTGACCATTACCGCCTGCCGGCGTGCCATCTTAATTAAAAGAGAGTAAACTAGAAAAAAAAGTTAACAAACAAGAAAACTATAATTTTTAATTAAAATTAAAATTAACTCTCTAAATATATTATAGATCTTCATAGACGAGTAATTAGAATCAAAGTATAAAAATATAGAGCATTTTTTGAACAATAAAATATAGAGCATTCAGTACAATGCTTTTATTTCTTTTCATCAAAACATGACACATCATGTTTCAAGGTATCACATGCGTTACCAATTAATGTTCACTAGCAAAAAAATAAATAAATAAAGGCTTATCAATTAAGATAAATAATCATTTAACAACTTTATCACTAGTTATTTGTATATATACTCTTTTGATTGATAATGCAAGAACTAATTAATTAATTTGAGCAAATTAAAAATGTTAGCTAAGTTAGATAATATTATAATTTTTTTTTCTACAACACCCTAATCATCTTCTTATTAATTCATTCTGTTTATCTCTAATTTGACTAGATTTGACTATTGTTCAGGAATATTAACAAGATTAATTTTTTAAAAAATTGATAGACATATCAAATCAGCCGTACATCGATAATAAACAATAATTCTCCAATCAATTCCTACTTTAAGATCCACAGAAGTATTATGACTTGCAAAATAGACACTTGTCGATCTATCTCTCTCTCCATCTTGGGGGGATAAAATGGCGGAACCATCACCTTGGTCACGTTGATCTTCTAAAATTTGTTGGTATATATATATATACTTATTTTATTTTATTTAGGTCAATAATTTGACCCCAGCTAATTGATCTCTTCTTTTTTCTATAAGAATAATGTTTTGTTTATTACTTATATTGGATTGTGAGAGGAAAGTAAAATTCTTGTTTAAGATACCTACTGAAAATATTAGTATATATCATCTTATATCTTATTTTAATTTATAATTGTTAGTTATTATTTATTTGTGTTTTCAATATTATGTGATTTTATTTAGTAAATAGTTCAATATGTTTATTTTTTGGCTCAGGCTAAAAAAAAATTCTGGTTCTGCTACTGTTGCCAGCAATGTACATGTTGGCAAAAATGAATAATGGTTTTCCAACCGACACTAATAATCAACTTGATATTGATAATATTGTCACGTTTTATATCTATCTATTTTAACAAATTATACAACTGAAGCAATAACACTCATACAGCTTACAATAGTACATTCTTTTGCCTTAAATATAAAACAGAGTTGACTTTTTTAGAGAGATTAAGAAAACTAAATAAGTTAATTATATCACATGTTGTGTATCATTTGATGATATATTAGTTTATAAGTTAAACATAATAGTCTGGAGATAAAGTGATAAATATAAATATTTAAAAGTAATTTAATTAGTTTCTTTAATATTTTCAAAAAAGTCAACTCTATCTTATATTTAAAACAAGAGGGAGTATATATTATAATACGACATCTTTCGGTTAAAATTTTAACCTCCCAAACTATTGTGGGGTGGATCTTCTTGGATGCCAATGTAACTGTTGGAGGAAACAGGAAAGATTACTTCTAAAAAAAAAAAAAACTTAGAAGGGCGAACACTAGTTATAAGAGATTACAAGAAGGATTAAACCCGCCACCTCCAATTTACATAGAACTTTCATTCCACTAAATGTAATCTAATGTCATATCGGGTTCAGAGACTTTCACTGTTATGATTCGTCTCTATGTTGTTAATAGCTCCATGAGACTTGCTTCCCACTTCTTCAAGCGCTTCCTGTTGAGCTCCATGGGTACTTCATTGTGCCATTTGGCTCCATTGGTTTTAGAGCATCCAAATCTACCTCCACCATCCTTAAATCTCATGCCCACATTTAATTACCACAATATAGCGGCTTTCATTCTTTCAATATAAGCCCTAGTATGGATCAGCTTGTTTTAAGTAGTTTTATATTTTACGAGATAAAACTATTCTCAAATATGTTTATCTCGTACAAGGAAAAGTTATTTATATCTCATTCATACGTTTTGAACGATTTCACTTTTCCATTTAAAAAAGATGGTCAAATATGATATTTGTGACAGTAGAGAGATTAAAGTTATAGCAAGATTGATCTTGGCTTGAATGAGATCACTATAAAAACAAAATCGTTCTTAAATGCGGACTGAATTGCTGTCTCATATCGACAAATAATTGTTGCATGCCTGCTATTATGGATGCAATTTAAATTCTCGATGAAACAAACTTTTGAGGGCTACGCGCGGCGGGTTGATTCCCTTTTGGAGCTTATAATGTAATAAATTTCTGTTTGTTTTAACTTTTTAGAAATATTACACAATGTACAAAATAATTATGTGAGATGAGTTTTATCTCGATTTACAGAAAAATGCTTAAAAAATATTTTTTCCTTTTTGGGTTTCCCATAACTCAATATAATGGAGGCAAGTCTAGCTCAAGTAATACTTGCTAAAGCACTAATATGCCAAGTAAGTATAGCTTCTTGATATGTGAGTTAATTTAAATTAGTTAATAAGGTTTATAACGGAGTATCATTTATATTGAAAAATAATAAAAAATATCCCAAATCCAAAAATTTCAATTGAGGACCTCGAAAAAAGCCTAATTGTTGTATTGTTTATAAAGAAATATGACAATAAGAGTTTGTTTTAGTACTTCATAAAACTATGATTTTAGAGAGAAAACCATGGTTTTGAGGGGGGGGAAAATCCTATTTGGATGACCGTGGGTAAAATGACTTTCGTTTTTATTTGACGCTTGCATGTCAATGTTGAGGTAAAAGTCAATTAGTGTAATATGATTTTAAAGTTTGAATAAACTTTTCTAAACAAAAAAGTCATTTTGGCGTAAAGTTATTCAGATGATATATTAAGAAATTAGTTTTAGAACCAACAACTTGTTGGTATCAAGATAATAAGTAACCTTACCCTCATAATTTTTTTTATTATTATTATCAAAAGAGCACATGTTCAAATTTTAGAAGTATACTTGTCGGATGAGATGAAAGTCATTGCCCTCTAAGTTTTAAAAGGAATTATATAACCTTCGCCAACTAAAACAAGAAGTAAGTTTCTCAAAGTTCATATACGAAGAAAAGACTAAAGCTAAAAGTCAAAAATCAGAAAAAGTTATTTTAACTATCAAGTTTCAAAGTGTCTTTTGACGTATCAAAAAAAAAAAAAAGTGTCTTTTGAGTAAAAAAACTCATTTACCCTAAAACTATGTCAACAATATGTTTTTTTCTTTTTCATATAACTTGAGTGTAAGTGTTTTTCCTGCTTAGAAGGTAGTTTAACAATTATTACCTCTAATATTAAATATAAGACCTAATTGATATTTTGAAAAAATTAAGTTTCATGAACTATTTCATCATACTATATATTGTATATGATTAAGTTACACATCATTTTATAAGTTAGACAGATTGGTTTAAAAAATATATATAAATATTTTAAAATAATTTAATTAACTTCTTTAATCTCTTTTAACAAAATTAATTGAACGAAATTTTCTGAGGTCGCTTCTATATATGCCACAGTTCGCTTAGGCCGAACACCGCGTGTCTGTAATTTTTTTTTGCTCAGAGCGTGTCTGTAATTACAGGCTTTACAGCTCTGACGTTTCTAAGAGATGAGTAAAAAGAAGAAAACACGGCTAATTAATGCTTGGCGATCACTGCTTTATTATTATTTTAGTATTATTCTCCTTTACTCAAAGAGCATGGGTGAAACCTGAAATGCTCTCCCCACATCAATTGAAGATAATATCACGAGGGGGGACCTCTCCATTATCACTGCAGCCCTTCAGTTATTTTTTGATCCAAATAAATATTCTAAGTGCGAGTGTCTGATTATCTTAAGCTTTTAAAAGTTTTTTTTACAATTTATGAGTAAATATGTGAGAGAAATGTCAACTTATAGAAAATGATTTCTAAAATGATGGTTTGGGGGTCCCAATCAGACACTTGCATGTGATATTGCAACTTCCATGCAATCAGAGTGTTCTTGGAGTGATGGTTCTGACTCGGTTGAAAGAAGGGACCAAAGGCTGTATACTGCAGGCAACGATGACAATTTGACTCCCACGAGAAATCCAGAAAGTAGTTCTGTGTGGAATGATGATTGTAATTTGCTCAATGATAATATAACACACAGGGTTAAAGTCTAATTTTTCTTCTAAATTTTTCCATTCATTTAGTAATTTGTCACACTCCCACACTCGCTACTCCAAGCACTACAAAATAAAAATAAAAATAAAAACTTTTGGTGGCAAGGGTTTTCAATGGCGACAATTTGTCGTCATTGATACGATTGTCGTTGATACTTTTGATGGCGACATTTCTATGTCGCCGCTGAAAGTAGACAATCAACGACAACTTTTTGTGTTGCCGCTGAAAATAGGTATCAGTGGCGACAAAAGTCACCACTAAAAGTCACAATTTTTTTTAAAAAAAAATAAATGGCAAAAATTCCAATAAGTTTGCACTTGTGTAGCATCTAATTTCTAACTACCAATTCAATGTAATTTAACAAGATGCATACACTTTAATTTAAGCATAGACAACCTATAAAAAATTCCAACAAGTTCTCAAGTTTTTGTATGTGACAACTACAATTAATCAGAATCAACTAAATTCTGCTTTTCCACTTGATTTTCCTTGATGATATCCTCTATAATCTTTTCAATCTCTTTATGAATCTTCACTAACTTTGCTTCCAGTCTTGTTATGAGACAAACAACTTTAATTAATGAATACAAATCAACCAAACCAAAACAATAAATCAAGAGAATTTAGCAGAGGAAGAAGCAATCGTGTAGATAAATGGAGATGCTTTATCTGGTAGCACAACCTCATCATCCACCTAGGCCAAAATGAGAAAAGCAGATTATCAAAATACTCTCTACTATCAATATTGCAATGAAAGGAAGTTAATGAATATCAACATGGCAACTCAAGTGATACAAATTAACACATCCTAGTGACGCCAAAAAAAAAAAAGATTTTCGGTGGCGACATAAAGTCGCCACTGAAACTTACTTTTGGCGATGACAAATGAGAGTCGCCGCCGAAAGTGTGACTTTTAGCGGCGACAATTTTTGTCGCCGTTGAAAGTCTCACTTTTGGCGGCGATAAATGACTTTCGGCAGCAACTCTCATATGTCAACGCTAAAAGCTATACAATATTATTTAAAAAAAAAATATTTTCAATGGCGACATAAAGTCGCCACTGAAACTTACTTCTAGGGGCGACATATGAGTGTCGTTGCCGAAAGTGTGATTTTCAGCGGCAACAATTTTTGTTGCCACTGAAAATCTCACTTTCGGCGACGACTTTTCAATGTCGCCGCTAAAAAATATACAATATTATTAAAAAAAAATTTCGGTGGCGGTATAAAATCGCTACTGAAACTTACTTTTGGCAGCGGCATATGAGAGTTGCCGCTGAAAGTGTGACTTTCAACAGCGACTTTTAATGTCATTGCTGAAAATCACGCTTTTAGCAGTGACATTAAAAATCGCCACTGAAAGTCCTTTTTTAATAGTGAAGTGAGTGCATGTTTGGAAAATGTTGAACTCGTAAGTTTAGAAGTCCTTTTTTAAAGTTAAAGTAAAATTCTTTTCACATATTTATCTCATAGATTGTAAGAATATTTCTTAAAACTAAAATAAATAAGCTCTTACAATTTACTATGTAAGTATATAAGAAGAATTTTCTCAATTTATTAAAAATTGCTTCTAAAACTATTGGTTGAAGGTTTCCTAAACAGGTACTTAGTAAGGAAAAAAAATGTTTTTTTTACACAAGTTCTTAAAGCCCCGTTGAACTACCCTGTGCGTGGAAAATGATTTTTCATACCGGGAATAAGTTGCTTGTTGGAAATGATTTTCGCATGTGTTGAAATGAACTTTATTTAAAATATAAATAGATAGATACACTTTTTATACCTATTATAATTACTTTTTTATCCTAATTATAATGCATCTCCAATATATTTTACTAAATTAAGAAAAATTTTAAATCTTATTAACTCCATATTAATTAAGATTTAACAACTTTTTAACTTTACCCCTATTTAATATAAAGGAATAGGTAAGAATTAAGAAATTCAAAAACAATGAAATTTGGGATGTAATTATACATTCATATTCATATGATAAACTTTTTGATGTAACTGGGTGAAGCAAGTTCTCTCTTTGAAGTCGGAACCTATGCGGTGCTTTCTGCTGCCTTTCTTGGCACTTTCCGACGCTTTCTCAACCCTCCTCTCACCGTCTTAGCCCTTCGTCTCGCAAGTTGTCACCTTTTCTCCTGCCGCCATCAACTTCCTTTCCCTTTCTTTCTCTGCTCTATTCCACCTTCCATTCCCTTTCGTCCCTCGGAACCACTTTCCCTACCCATCCGTGGGTAGGGAGAGCTCCTCCCATCTTAACGGTCCAGATTTAATTTTTTTTTTACTTTTTATTTTCTTAAAATTATTTTAATTGGTAGATAATCTAAAATAAAGATAATCTCTCAACTAACATATTCTTAAAAAATAATTTTTTCATTTAAAAAATGACAGTAAAAAAAATTAAATTTAGACGGTCCAGATGGGAAAAGCTCTCCCTACCCATCCTTGGGATGAGATGGGTAGGGAAAGTGGTTCCTTTGTCCCTCTCTTTCACCTCTCATTCATCCCTCTCCTCCATTCCCTTTCAATTCTTTCCATCTCCACCACCTTTCCAATTTTCACCACCATTTAAAAGAAATTGTCCCTTCTCACTCGATTTCTTCTCTTCTTTGAACCTTATGTGGGTTTTGGTTGATGGATTCTTCCGTTCTAATCATGTCTCCATGCTCTTACTACTTGGAGTCTCTGACTCTGGGGCGTTGGATTGGGTGTGTGAAGCATAATTTAGGTTTTTTGGATCATCTCAAACCCCTCCTTGTTTTATTTGATGATCCTCTTTTGTTTTTTTGTTTTTTTTTTTGGTTTTTCATATTATGGTTTTTCATGTTTGTATTGGTCAGGCTGCTTGATGCTTTCTCTATGGCTCTGGTTTGGTATTTCCTTGTGTTTTCATGTAGGTTTGTTGCTTGGGTCTGCTTTGCTTTCTTATGTGACTTATGGAGTTGGAGAATACTCACTTTGCTATGTTTTTGTCCTCTTAACTTGTTCGGGTGCCATCTCTCTCTCCCCCCGGGAAGCCATGAACCTCGTTGGTTCGCTTGGGTGGCCCATGTCCTTCAAGAGACATGCTGCAACACCTGCCTCTATGCTCTTGTTCGACCTTTCCTGGCTCTGTTGGTGCAGCTAATAGTGATGGGCAGTCCTCTTTTGATAGCTCCAAACCATTTTGAAGCCAAAGTCATTTGGTGTTCTGTTGTTTCGTTTGTTTCCTATGTTCTGCTTTTATTCGATGTTGCTGGTTCCATTTCTGTTGTGTGCTTTGTTTTGTTGGTTTGTTTGTTTCCTATTTTGAGATGTTGGCTTTGTATTTTTATATCATGTAATGTGGCCCATATTTATATAATCGTTTTATCAGGTGATAATTGATTTTGAAAGTAGGACCTTCCAATAATTAATTTTACAATTCCAAACACTGTCATTGAATTGGCCGCATCCAGACAATGTAGAGCAATAATCCCTCCGATTTTTTATATAAGACTTATTTATTTAATTTAATTAAATTAAAGAAGTTAGTTAAGTTATTATTATAAAAAAAATGAAACACACTAATCGTCTTCTTTAATTTTTTTTTTATATTTTTTTATTTGATTATTATTAATAAAACATTAATACGGATAAGTATAAGTGACAAATATAAAAAAATAAGTCTTCCATTTAGCATGAAAATCAACTCTCCCATTAAGTGATAATTTAAATATAAGAGGGAGTACAGTTTAAAGAAGGGAACTCTAACTATATAATATAATACTTTTTTCACCCTTCCACGCCAGTTAATACTTAAATTTAATAGTCGATTAAAATATTTAAAAAATTCTTTAACTTTCTACACCAAGCGTCAATTTAACAACTTATCTTTTTAAACTACCAGCATATACACCTTTTGTAATATCCACTTGCTCATAATCAGTTGTCACATATCTAATAGAGATACTAACATATTCTAGGAGTGCTACATCATATCTACTTTAACTAATTAACATATAATAAATTATCTGATTTTAATCCTTATGACAAATGAGTCATCTGAAGAAATTCAAATTTTGAGTTTTTAAAGAACAACAACTCATACGAGGAAATTGCGTCTTTCATTTTTCTAAATTATAAAATTTATATTTTTAAAATGATAAAATTTAAATTTCGCCAAAGAATCATCTACTATGTTGGATTAAAATACGATGGGTTGTCGTATTTTTATTTGTTAGAATACAGATAAAGTGATGCTCATGGAGTATGTAACCATATGCTTAAAAAGATATATAATGATTTGTAAGTAATAGTATTTTAGAATGAAAAAAATATTTGTAAAAAATATCAAAAGAAATAGCTCAATAATTGCTTTACACCCACACACATATGCACACACAGGGGTCAGGATTTTTATCAAGGGAGGCACCATTTTTATTCGGGGTCAGGGGTGCTGTCCCCCAAAATTTTTTTTCAATAACAAAAGTATATTACAATAAAAATAATTACAATATCATCCTTCTTGGCTTTATTTTTCGGAATTTCATCATAATGGTCTTATTATCAATGCTATCAAATACATTTTTTTTAATATAAGACACTAATTTTGACTTAAGGGAGTAGCAATAACACACTCATTCTTTTTATCTTGAAATAAACAAATAGATGAAGATTCGGATCAACAACATTTAGTACTAATACTACTTGACTTTATATAATACATTTCCATTCTAAAATATGGAAAATGACAAAAATGAGTCAATAAATAATATT
This sequence comes from Acacia confusa, assembly GCA_037074495.1. Taxonomy (NCBI): domain Eukaryota; kingdom Viridiplantae; phylum Streptophyta; class Magnoliopsida; order Fabales; family Fabaceae; genus Acacia; species Acacia confusa. Next base: position 27,710,304 of record CM073510.1, read on the forward strand.
TCTACCAAACAATAGAGTACAATCGAATTATAATACTCCTAACAAGTCAATACAAAGCAATACAGAATATTAAGAAGCACAATACAATACAATTTTACTATGTCTCTTTCTCCAACTTATCAGTTTCCAAATTATTTACTCCTTCTCCTCCTAACACCCAAATTATTTACCCCTTCTTCTCCAAATTTTCTTGAAAATAAAATTTAAAATTCAAGGGGGGCATTGCCCCCCAACTTTTCACGTATCTCCGCCAATGTAACACAAATATTAACTGTATCCTGTACACATATTGTTTAGAATTGATGAATTAAGAAGCCCAATAAGGGCATGGTTTGAATTGTCCACCTTGGGAGAATTGGTGTAATGCAAGACAAAATTGATAAATCAATTTTAGTTCTAAAAATAAAACATAATTTAATTTTAACTCATGTAAATTTTATTTTTAATTTTCTTTTATTCCACCTTAAGAACACCCCTTCCCCTCTCTGGCTCTCACATCTCTTCTCTACGAGTTATCAATTTTGTAAGTGTTATATATGTTTGTTTGGATTAGCGGCAAAAATTATTTTTTAAAAGTGATTTATGGTATACGAGGTAAATTTATAAGAGTAGTTTTATTTCAACTTGCATAAATATGTTTTTCAACAACTAATCCATACTTGCATGTCTGTTTGGATTTTGAGAATTCCAAGAAAATATCACTTGAAATTTAAAATGCTAAATAAGTGATTTTACGACAAAATAAGTTGTCAATTGTTTTATTATTTTTGTTAATCCCATTACTATTTTTAGTAAGAGGATTTTTGAATTTTAAGTGGTATTTTTATGTCATTCTCATATATATATATATATATATATATATATATATATATATATATATATATATATATATTGATCGACTGCCTTTTAAAAAAAAATTATGTCCAACGGCGGCAAAATTCCGGATCAAATCATCTCCCGAAGAAAAATTAGACCGCTATTCCTGACCAACCACTGATCCCTCCTCCTGCCAAGCAATCCAATCTAGAAGCAAACAAAATGTGTACACTGAGAGACTACTTTACTCAAGAAATGAAGAATCTGGGTTTTCTGTCTCTATCTCATTACCCAAAGAAATTCTTCTTAAAGGTGTTCGATGGTCAAGAGCATGTTTTATCATGAAATACTCCTATTATTCTTAATGTAGAGCTTCGCGAGGCGGGATAGGGTTCTTTCTTTTCTTTTTTTGATGCAAGGGTAATCTTTTTATGTGTGTGTGTGTCTAAAATTGGAATGTGAGAATGTAGTGTGATGTATTTATACATTTATTCACATGGGAAAAATGTATGTGTACATTTTGTAAGTGGAATATGAGAATGTGGTAAAAAAAACTAACCAATTTTAAAAGGGAGCAACGAGGGTTAAGAAAAAGTAAGTGAAAAAAGTTTCTAATAGGATTGCAATTTTAAAAAAACTAAGTGAAAACAGTCTATTTTATTGTGTTGTGTACTCATACAATTATAAAAGATGGGCCAATTCACCTATCTAGTGGAGGGGCTAATATCTTACAACTTAGCAAATCAAGGTTTAAATTTCTGTTAAAAAATATGTTCACATTTAGTGTATAACAATGCTTCGAACAAGATCACTTTCAATAATAGGATACTTGTACCTAACAAAATAAAATAAAATAAAAGATAGGAGACTTTGAGTTAGATCACGAGGATGTGACATAATTTTAGTCAACCCCACAATTTCTATGCATCTTATTTCCCACGCAATAATGTGAACAACCCTATTTTCTTTTTCTTTTTTTTAATATCTTATCAAAAAGAATATTTTCCAAAAAAGGAAAACGATGTGAAGTCATTATTGCTTGGGAAATAGGGTGCCTATGTTATATACGTGAAAGCATAGGAAAAAATACGGAAAAAACCCTAATTAATTAGTTAATTACCAAAATGCCATTGTGGCAAAACTATTAACCCATCTGCCCCCTGTAATCGATTACATGCCTTATGTAATCGATTACAGAGGATCAGATATATTTTTTTTCAATTTTTACACTATGTAATTGATTACACACTATAGCATAATTGATTACATAAAACTATACACTATGTAATCGATTACGTCAGTCAGCATAATCGATTACATAAACTCAGAAGGCAAAATGACAGTTAAAACACGATGTAATTGATTACGACACGGGCCGTAATCGATTACATATCGTGTTTTCAGTTTTTTAAAAGCCCAAACGCATCATTTTCCCTCATTTCACTTCCATTTAACTGATTAGGGCTCCCCACTCTCCTCCATCTTCATTTTCGTCTAGAAATAATCGGTAGGTTTTCGGAACCCATTACGAATTTGTCCGTAATTTCTCCGTTTTTCTGAACATATGGTGTATGTAATCGATTAGGGTTTGTTTTCTTTGGGTATGTAGTGTTTTGATCATTGATTTGAATTATTGGTTGTTTTTTTTTTTTTGAACAAATGAGAGATTAAATATATGTTTTTGTGCATTTTGGAAATGGGCAGTAGCTATTGTCATGTGAAACTAAAGCAAACAGTGGGGTTGAAGCATGAATTACATGTTATTGTGTGTATAGATGTTGATGGTTATTGATTACGTTTGTTTTGATTGTTGATTGTACATTTTACGAACAATGACATTGTGACCGTTGACGGATATTGACATTTGCATTGTGATTATGCCATTAATTGTGTTTGTTTCATGTTTGTTGATGATTTATATTGTCTCTTTGTAGATATTTGTTGTCATCATGCCTCCACACAGACGAGTTCATAGTCAGGCTCAGACTGAGAAACGTTTGAAGCAGCGGAGGGAGGGTGATACATCCGGCTCTTAAGCACAGCCGGAAGAACTCCAGTATGGATTTCCGTTAGAACATCATGCAACATCCCATAGAATATTCGTACAGAACTTTGCCTATAGAACCGTGATGAAGCCCAAGTCACTGGACATGGCGTTTTTCGTAGAGGAGGGATTTGATATAGTCCCACTACTGGAGGCTTCACATCTACGTGTCTTGGCGAAGTTCGTCAGTCCCTACTTAGAGAATATGATCAGAGCTTTCTACCATAACCTCAGCTACATTCATGGAGACCTAAAGTCCTATGTATGTGGCATTGACATAGTTATGATAGCTCCCATATGGTTCCACATACTGGGATATGATTTTGATGGGGCGGGCACCATTCTGTATGATGGCAATACCAATGTCAACCTGCCTAGATATGACTGAGCCGCCGCTGTCCATGACATCAGGAGGCCATTAGGTCAGAGAGCCCTTTTCACTGTGGGGCAACTGACTGTGGATGCACGGATCCTCTTCTACATGCTGACCCATATTTTGTTCTCTCGGGCCTACAACCATTCCAGGGTGTTGGAGGTTGATATACCAGTCATGTGGGCCATTCGTCACGCCCGGTCGGTGAATTAAAGACATTATATTTGTTGGATGATGTCCAAGGTGAAGCATAAGGAGAACGCCGCACTCCCATTTTCTAGTCTAGTCCACCGTATTTTGACCCATTTTGGTGTTCCGATGGAAAATGAGGACATGGTGGACCAGACGCACTGGAATGCTGTCTTCGAGAGGCGCCTACTAAAGCAGTGCAAGATCTCGAAGAATGATCATGGTGTCTGAGTATGCATTGCTGCTGACGAGGATGATGCACTGACTGTTCATCCCATGGTTGATCCTGAGGTCCTTATATAGGGCGATGACGATGCTGAGGATGGGGATGAGGACATGGTTAAGCCGGATGGTGGGTTCTCCCTTTGTGATGTGATAATGCAGATGAGGCAGATAGACCTCCAACAGAGAAGGCGGTGGAAGAGCCACGTTGAGAAGAAGAACAAGAGGTGGTGGTGGATGCAGAACCGGATGCGTGGCCTAGAGGAAGGACTGCGGCATTTACAGGGCAGACAGGACCAGAAGGCTGCCGGCGAGGAGGACCAGGTGGCCTGATGTCTCCGAGGAGGAGGAGGATGTGGATACAGAAGAGGAGGAGGAGGATTAGATATGTTTTTATGCATTGTTAGACTTGTCCACTTGACATTTGCTTCATGTAATTTTTTTTTTTGTTGGACGTGGTGTATTTGCACTGACTATGACACATTATCTACTTATGAATGCATATGCTTTTATTTCATATGATTTACGGTGATGAATTTTGCAAATGACATGTCGTAGGTACGAAATACAAATATGGGGACATTAATGGACTAAGCCTAGGGTAGACGGTTAATTGTTGGCAAAAACACCTTCCCCAAGTCACATTTATAGGTAACAAAAAGTTGGACATCAATTTGGTCTTCAACCAATTCGAATTCAACAGTTCATTGTGCTTCTGGAGCTGGTGTAATCGATGGTGTAATCAATTACACCAGCTCCAGAAGCACAATGAACAGCTGAATTCGTATAGGTGAATGTCCAAACTCATGTCCAACATCTTTTTACCTATAAATGTGACTTAGGGAAGGTGTTTTTTCAAACAATTAACTGTCTACCCTAGGCCTAGTCCATCAATGTCCCCATATCAATTTTTGGTCCAACGAAGCATGACAATGACATAATTGATTAGCACATTTGCATTCAAGCATGTGTAAAATAGAAATTTATAAACTGAACACCAAAATACATCAACAAACTAGTTACACATAAGTTAACCAATGTCATCATAAATGAAATACAATAATATAACTTGTCCACTTTAAGCTTGCCTATTCCTCAATGGACACGTATTGATATTATGACCAACTTGCTTGCAATGCCGACATCGGGACTGACTACTTGACGCTTGAGACTCCACCCAATCCATCTCATTCTGTATCCTCGTAGACTTTGGTCTTCCCTTTCTGCATGACAAACTTGCATCCGGGATAACAGTTGGGCCATCTACTTGTTGAATCAATCGTTCATTGCCTATCGGGTACCAATGTGTAGCATATACTTAACTAATGTATGGTAAGGTGAACACCGGGTCAACATAATCATAATGGTTAAAATTTTCATCCTTGCACACTACTAGCAGTGGATGCATGGATACCTTCTTGTTGTAAATCTCCCACATTGACATTTGCGATTGATCAAGTCAACCCGCATTGTGTCCTTGGCATATGTGTCCTCGACCTCAAATAACCCTAATTTTTTGTCATATAGCATTACTCGACATGCGACTGTCTGCTCGTCCATCTTTTGTATGCAGTCTTCAACCTTTTTAGAGACTATCCTACCTACAGTCATGTGTTTGGTAATCTCAACACACCTCGTAACGAAATATTGGACAAGTCTACTACATGTGATCTTGACCAATACGGTTATCGGTAGATTATGTGCCCCCTGAGGACCTTGTTGACACACTCGGATAGGTTAGTCGTCATGTGACCGAACCTCCGTCCGTCTTCATCGTAGGACATGCATCATTTCTCCTTTGGAGCTGATCAAACCAGGATGCAACCTGTGCGTTTGCCTCAATGAACTCTTGAAACTTTATGTCAAATTGAATCTTTGAACTCATGTACCCTGCATGATAGCGAATGAAAACTCATTACAATTGTAACAAATAAATGCTTACAACAATGTGAAACATGTAAATGGAATGTGAAATTTCATACCTAGTTGCATAACTATTTTCCTCATTTCATTATCCTTAAACCTAGTGTTAAAGTTGCTTTCAAAATGACGCAGGCAATACACATGATAGGCGTTTGGAGGCTGCCAGCCACGATGATCTTTAACCGCCTTTATGATACTGGCGTGACGATTAGATATCAAACAAATACCCTGCCTCTGGGTCACATGAACACATAAGAGATCAAGAAACCACCATCAATCATCGTACTTCTCACCAGGAGGAACGACCGCAAAGGCAATGGGCAGTAGCTTCCCATCCCCATCTTGTCAAGTCGCAATCAACAAAGTCCCTCTTGACATACCTAGTAAAAGCGAATCATAGTCCATTAATTTGTTGTCAATAAACAAACCGAATGACACTGCAACAAAATAGAAAACATACCGATAATGGCTAAACATATAACGTTTGAATCTAACTGTCTATGATCCCGGACAAGAGCATGGTTATGGCAAGTGTGATCTTGACCCCACTTACAAATCACCCAACAATTTTTCATTCTTAGGAACCATTGCCCTCATGTACCAAGGACAACCGTAGCATGGTTCCGACACCTCATGACAAATCTATGGTCATCGCTTTTCTCAACTATGCCTATGTGACGAGACTTCACGCAATATAATTTCACGGCATGTTGCATTTTAGACTTCCAAGGAAACTGTTGATACAAATATAGTGGATCACCTAAATGTTAACCGCCTTGCATGTCATCATCCCCATACAACATCTCCGTTTCATCATCACATTGCGCCCAATTAATGCTAGAATAGTGCGGGCTTTCGTTCCAAAATGGCTCAATATCAATCCCAACAGCTATACAAATGATTCTTTGTCAAAACCATTGAATAAGAATTACAAATACATCAACAAATACATATTTACTAACTTAGCACTGCTAACTGGGTCAACACGAAGCGATGATGGTGACGTTCCCAAGGTACTCAGCTGCACAGTGTTCATGTCATCATCAAAATCACCTTCAACATCAGTATCTGATGAGTCTCCTAGTGGAACCACACTATTAGGTTCCCCCTCCTCGCTGTGAATATCCTCCTCTTCCTCACCCTCGTCTTTCTGATCCTTCTCTTCCTCCGTCAATCTCAGCTGACTTAATACTTGTAACGATGCAGATAAACTGACAAACCTATATTCTTGACCATAATATTGTGGAGATCTTGTATGCATAGGAATAGACGATGCTTCACCAAATTCAACCTCAACTTAAATCTCAATAAAATTTTGTGATTTCCGATTATCAAAGGCATCTATAATGCACTCTACGTCTTCATCATCACACACATCGTTACTAATGTAGTATACACAATCAAAACTGACAATAGTTTCCATTTTGGTAATCAACCGATGAATGCAATGGCTTCCATGTAGCTCCAATTTTCGGCAAATCCTTTCTTTGAGTTGGTTGTACGTAGTGCCCTGATTGATTTTTCAGCATTTTCGTTTTTCCTTCGAATTGTACACCACCGGGGCCCTTCAAAATGCCTCCCACTATGGTATATTACGGCAACGTAGACGTTAGAACTTGAACTCATCCTCCACAATAAAAAATGGGAGCTGCAAGGGGGTGGGTTTTAGATTCTACACAAAAACAAAGGTGGATGAAGTTAAACTACAAAGATTACACAACAATACTACATTCAAAGAGGAGAATGACCTTACACTTTGATGGGTCACACAAAAAAAGACCAAAACATGACCAACCAGAGAGCTTTAGGGCAGAAATGTTGAAATGGTCCCGAATAAGCTCAATTTGCCTTTTAAAAAACACATATGTCAAAATGTAATTGATTACGTTGACTGGCGTAATCGATTACATAGTGTTTAGTTTTATGTAATCGATTACGCTACAGTGCGTAATCGATTGCATAGTGTAAAAATTGGGGGGGGGGAATCTGACCCTCTCTAATCGATTACATAAGGCATGTAATTGATTACAGGGGCATATGTGTTAATAATTTTGCCACAGTAGTATTTTGGTAATTAATTAATTAATTAATTAATTAGGATTTTTTCTGTACTTTTGTCTGAAAGCATAAGCACTTATCCATTAAGTTTCCATTTTTTCTATATTTTATCAAAAAGAATAATTTCTAAAAAAGGGTAAATGATGTCAAGTCATTCTTGCCTAGGAAACAGGGAACATATGTCATCTCGAAATAGGGACCTGATGAATATATATATATATAAACTCATCCTCGAAGCCGATCAAATAAACGGCTTATGCCTGGCTCCAGATACAATTCACTGTTCACAAGCCAATCATGTCACTTTTTCATTGCAAATTTCAAATGCCCTAACTCAAGTCCCTTCTGACATTTCCTTTACTTTTTTGCTCCTCGATTCAACAACCCATGCTTCTTTCTTTTTCCCCTTTCCCAGACCTTTCCTCTCTCAAATGCCACAATGCTCTTCTGTCCTTCTCACCTCAGATTCAAAATTCAAAATCTTCCCCTTCGTCCTTGAATCGGCAGTGTGGAGATATATCTATGGCAAAGAAGCACCCTGAAGGTGTGTTCCCATCCTTCCTGGGCAGTTGTCTCTTCACCTCCAGTGGAGCTTTCTGTGGTGATTTCTAGTGGATCTCCTGTATCGTGGCCTTCCATAATTCTGGGAGTGATATCATTCTTCAGCGAGTAGGGAAATCACGGGGGTTAACTCCAGGGCTCTCAATTGTGCCATATGGGTCGAAGGGGGGGTGTTGTGAACTCTTAGTCGAATGGGGGACATCGCCAGGTATGTTGATGGATGGGAGTTAGGGTTTCTGATTGATGCAAGGACATCGCCAGGTATCTTGGGTCGTTTCACTCTTTGCTCCACGTTTAGCTCAGCTGATTTTGGTTCCTCGGTTATGGGATTTTTGTTTTTGTTTTCATTATAGTTTTCTACTTATCATTATTAGTTCATCATTCTTACATAATTTCAATTGTGCCAGGGAAGATAGAAGCTTCCATAGCACATCTCGAACACCAAGCTTGAGGTCCAACTATCATTACACAGGAAGCTTGTTCCAATGTGGAAGAGGTGGTGGAAAAAATTGTTATATGGTCATCCCAAAATTGTTATTTTATTTAGTTCAATAAGGATAGGTTTGGTAATTTAGCACTTATCACCATTATTACAAATAAATTTGTTTTTATTGGATGCTTCTAGTAGGACTTCGGATGATTAAAATATATATAAGTTAGGAGCTATATTTCGAACTAGTGAAGAAAAGGATACGTCTTTAATTTCTCTGTTTCTAGTTGTTAACCATAGGTAGAAAGATGATAGTGAAGAAAAAGGATTTAATTATGATACATATGAGCTCACTATACCATATAGCCAACCACTCATATACAGAGATCAATTTTATATAAACTGTAGGGCCCTTTTAGTGGAGAGATATGTTTATTTTGCCGAGAAAGGAAAAGTAACAATCACCAAATTGAATCAAGTTTAGAGTGTCAATAACATGTAGTTTGAATGAATGAACCAACTAAAAAAAAAGTTTGAATGACTGAAGTTACACTGGTTAGCATGAGTGTGAGAATATTGATTATTAGTCCAGTTTACTGACAAAAAAATGTTTGTATATGATGCAGTAGTTAATTGTTTTACTCTTGAGTTTTGGTGTTGATAATATGAAACGTGTAATTCTTTATTATTCAACTACTTGTCTATTACACAATACTTGCCATATATAGGCCCAGACTATACAGACAACACGGGCCCAATATCAGCCCAACACCACTGATCCACATGTTTACATAATTACTCCACTAATACATTTACTAACTACTAATACTCCCCCTCAAGTTAGGGCTATATATATCAATGACACCTAACTTGCTCAACAAATATTTATGAGCTTCTATTCCTAAGCTCTTTGTCAATATGTCAGCCAATTGTTCTTCTGACTTGACATGCTTTAGATCTATCAAGCCTGCCTGCAATTTTTCCCTAACAAAATGACAATCAATCTCAATATGTTTTGTTCTTTCATGAAATACCGGATTGCTAGCAATATGTATTGCTGCTTGACTATCACAAAATATATTCGCAGGCTCTACATTAATCACATGTAGATCCTTTAACAAACCAATGATCCAGACTATTTCTGAAGTCACATGCCCAACTGCTCGATATTCAGCTTCTGCTGAGCACTTGGACACTGTATTCTGCTTCTTTGATTTCCATGATATCAAGGATTCTCCCAGCTTTACCGCATATCCTGTCACCGATCGCCTACTATCCTTGCATGCAGCCCAGTCCGAATTGCAATAACATTCTAGCTGCATTTGACTACTGGAAGACAAAAGAATACCCAGCCCTGGTGTTCCTTTCAAATAGTGCAGCACTCTCATTGCTCCATTCATGTGTGACTCCCTTGGTTCCATAAGAAATTGACTTAATACCTGCACAGGATAACAAATATCAGGTTGAGTGACATTTAAATATGACAACCTACCGATTAAATTTTGATATATCTCAGGATGCTGCAACTTCTTATCAATTCTTTTCGGTTTCTTTGTTGTTTTTCCTTTAACCTAATCTGTTTCTATCTTATCTTCCCGTGGGTGCTCCATAAGTTTGGCATTCTGCTCCATAGGTGTTGCTGCTGGAATAGCAGCACTCAATCCCACATCACTGATTAGATTAAGAGTGTACTTTCTCTGATTTAAGACTATTCCAGACCTTAATCTTGCTATTTCTAATCCCAAGAAATATTTGGCAGCCCCTAAATCCTTGATTCTGAATTGTGTGTGTAGATAGGTCTTTGTCTCTTCAATTGCTTCTTTATTACTTCCTGTAATGAGTAAGTCATCCACATATACCAATACAACAATCATCTCTCCCTTCTTCCATTTTACAAATAATGAATAGTCATGTAGACTTTGTTTAAATCCTCCATTCAGCAATGCAAGTGTGAGCTTGGCATTCCATTGCCTTGAAGCTTGCTTTAACCCATACAAGGACTTAGTCAACTTGCATACCTTTCCCTCTCCAACATCTTTAAAGCCTTTGGGAATCACCATGTACACTTCCTCATGAAGATCCCCTTGTAGGAAAGCATTATGAACATCCATTTGGAATACCTCCCAATTATGTACAGCTGCAAGGGTAAGAATAACTCTCACCGTTACCATTTTTACCACTGGCGAAAAAGTCTCATAATAATCTACAACTTTAGTTTGAGTGTAACCCTTTGCTACCAATCGAGCCTTGTATTTTGCCACATTACCATGTGAGTCATAATTGATTTTGTACACCCATTTGCATCCAATTGGATGCTTTCCTTTCGGAAGATCAACTATGTCCCATGTTCAGTTCAACTCTAGGGCTTTGATCTCATCCTTCATCGCCGCTATCCAATTTCGGTCTTTAACGGCTTCCTCAAACACCCTAGGCTCAATAAAAGTGTCAACACAGAAAACAAACTCTTTGTATAAGGAGGATAAGTTGGAACAAGTATAATAATTTTGCACAAGGTAAGGAATAACTCCCTGTTTAAGCATCCCAACCTCGTGCTGATTAGAGTCATTATTCTGCTGATTATGCACCGCTGCCTCCAATTGTTGAGATGGAAGATCAGAGGTTTCATAATCAGCCAACCATCTAGGTGGCCTCCTTTCTTGTGTAGAACGTCTATTTGAAGGAGGTGGAGGTGCTTGTAGAGTATTTGGTTCAGTCATACCTCCTTGATTACAATTCGTTTCCTGTGGCAAAAGCTCATTTTCATATACAAAAGGATTAGGTAGAGAAGGAAAGGCTCCCCCTGGATTGCAACCATCCCTTTCTTTGAAAGGAAATCTCTCTTCCACAAAATTTACATGTCGGCTAACCATCATCATTTTTGTATTCATGTTATATAAAAGATAACCTTTTTGAGTTGTAGGATAACCCATGAAAACACATGCATCTGCCTTACGGGAAAATTTATCAATATCATGCAATTTAGTAGTATAGGCTAAGCAACCAAATACTCTCAAACAATCAAGAGAAGGCACAATACCATAAATCAACTCATATGGAGTTTTATAGTGTAATACCTTACTCGGTGTTTGATTAATTAAGTAAGATGCTGCTCTAATACTCTCACCCCAAAACTTAGTAGGTATACCTGATTGTAGCATTAAACATCTAGCAACTTCTAGTAAGTGTCTATGTTTCCTCTCTACAACCCCATTTTGTTGGGGAGTGTAAGGACAAGAAGTTTGATGTAAAATCCCTCGGTCATGAAAGAAAGTTTTAACAGAGGAGTTCATAAATTCCAACCCATTATCGCTCCTCACTCGTTTAACATTTGCTGCATGCTGAGTGGAAACATAGGTAATAAATGTCTTAACATGCATAATAGTTTCAGATTTATGTGCCATGAGAAATATCCAAACCCCACGTGAGAAATCATCCACTATTGTTAAGAAATAACGAAAACCTTGATGTGTGGGTTCCTTATAGGGTCCCCAAACATCCATATGTAACATTTCAAAACAACAAGTGGTTTTAATTGTACTAACAGGGAAGGGAAGTTGAGTCTGTTTTGATTGAACACAAATGTCACAATGCATGTTGTCGGAAAAAGTAACATGTTTCTTTATTTCTGCCAAATGTTTGAGAACATGGAAAGGAGCATGGCCAAATCTATGATGCCAAATATCTGATCTTACATCTTTCAAAGTACATACAGATTGCAAAGAGGAAAGAAAGACATTCTGAAAATCAGATAAGGAGTCTAATGGAACATTTTCTTGCAGCACATAAAGACCATGAGTGAGTTTACCAATCCCCTTAATTGTCCCACTCAAGGTGTCCTGCAAAACACACATATCAGGGAAAAACAAAGCTATACAATGTGCACGGGCTGTGAGTTGTGAGATAGATATCAAGTTGAATTATGAGTGAGTTTACCAATCCCCTTAATCGTCCCACTCAAGGTGTCCTACAAAACACACATATCAGGGAAAAACAAAGCTATACAATGTGCACGGGCTGTGAGTTGTGAGATAGATATCAAGTTGAATTTCAATCCTGGGGCATATAGAACACCTTCTAAACTAAAGTTATTACCGATTTTAACATTTCCTATGTGTATAACATTTAACCTCTCACCATTAGGTACCTTAATTCTCTTAATTGGTCTTGTATAAGATTTATAAGTGTGCAAATAGTTTAAGCTACTAACAACATGAATGTTTGCTCCTGAATCTAACAGCCATACAGGAGGAAAAGAAACAACATTAACCAAACATGTAGACGAAGTTCCAACAGCTCCCACAGTAGTGTCTATGAGGTCTTGAGAAGCCTCTTTCTTCTTATCATTTGATTCCTTCTCAAGTAATCTCAACAGCTGCTCATACTGTTGAGCCGTGAGATTCCCTGCAATTCCTATAGCTTCAGAAGCTCCAAGTGCAGGGCTTATATGTGTTGAAGCCTCTCGGATAGGTCTCGGTCTCCAATTAGCCGAGAAACCAATTATGTGGAACATTGCTCCTTCTTGTGTCCCTTTTTGTGGCAATGTGTGCACTCATCCTGTTGGTTACTGCCTCTACCTTGATAAGAAGACCTGCCTCTGCCTCGTCCCCTTCTTCCATTTGAGGCAAACATAACAGTACTTTCAGGAGATGGTTCAACATGACCAATGCTAAGAGATCGTTGAGTTTCATGTTGAGAAATGAGGGAAAAGGCTTGATTGACAGCAGGCAGAGGACTTAGCATCAAAACATGATTCCGGGCTTGGGAGTAGCTCTCATTAAATCCCATTAAGAATTGAAACAACCGTTGCTCTTGAACAATCTTGGTATACTTTTGGGAAGTTTGGCATTCACACGAAGGCAAAGGGACGAGACTATCAAATTCTTCCCAATAATCTTTCTGTTTGAGTAATAGGCAACCACAGAAAGTGCACCTTGGGTCAGTGTGTTAATGGCACGGTGAAGACTAAAAGTTTTGGAACCATCAGACTTATCAAAATGTTCCTTCAAATCATCCCATACAGATTTAGCATTCTCAGAAAATGAAATACCTCCACAGAGTGACTTGTCTACAGAATTGATCAACCATGAGAGAACTATAGCATTACATCGGTCCCACGTGCCTTTGAGATTATCTGGTTGGTCTCCACGAAGACAAGTTCCATCGACAAAACCATATTTGTTCTTGCCCAACAATGCTATGCGCATTGATCAACTTCAGATGGGGTAATTTTCGGACCCAGTTAGTACAGTGGAGACCAATAGTGTGGCTTACGTGTCTGAAGGATGAAGGAACAGAGGATGGTTAAACCCGAGATGCCCAGGATCAGGGACACGGGACGAAGATTCCGTCATGTGCGTCAAAAATAAAGACTTTCAACCTAGCCACAATGCTCTTGAATCTCGCCTCTGAATGACCAAGAAAGACACCAGTAGAAGAAAGAATTGATGGGATAGAAATTTCCAATTTCACCTTCGGAAACTGTCGAAACAATTGGAGATTTCAAAGTCTTCAAAACAATTAGAGATCTCGAAATCTTGGAAACAATTTGAGATTTGTGAAATCCACGATCTCCTAGGTAATCACGAATTAAACACAAGCTACCGGTAATTCTCGAACCACCGTGAATCACCCTGAAATTCTTGAACCACACCGTCAATTCTTGGAGACCACCAAATCAAGAATTGCAAAACATCAAGAATCCAAAACCACCGTGCTATATGGCCGAAATCGTGCCTCTGAATTCATCTTACAATGGCAAAATCATTAGGTGCGCAGGAAAACGTTGAATTCCCGTTTCCGAAACCGTGCCTCTGATGCCATGATAATATGAAACGTGTAATTCTTTATTATTCAACTACTTGTCTATTACACAATACTTGCCATATATAGGCCTAGATTATACAGACAACACGGGCCCTATCAGCCCAACACCACTGATCCACATGTTTACATAATTACTCCACTAATACATTTGCTAACTACTAATAGGTGTGGTTACTGTTATGGTTGCTTAAGACTTTCTGTAGACCTATCATCTACTTGATGTCCCTTCTACATCTAATACGAAGATTTGTTATGTGTTTTATATCTATCTGCATGAGACATAAAGATTATAAAATCAATCTAAATGTTATTTCTGATTGTTATTCTAAGAAGCTGTTTCACAAATTAGCATAAGAAATTACATTTTGCATTTAAATTGAAACTTATTCGGAATTTGCAATATGAGGTCAAGATTCCTTATTCTACTGTGTTTTCTGAAAAAAAAAAAAAAAAAAAAAAAAAAAAAAAAAAAATTGTTTTCAAGATGAAGGAGGTGATAGTGTTGCTGCTCTCCTCACACAATCTCACATTATTTCCGCGTCCATTTAATGCTCCTAACAATCACTCAACCGTAAAAAGAAATTAAAAAAACTGATGTGATGGATTTGTGTTCACATGGTGGATGTGGAGAGTAGTTGTGTCCATTTTGGGGTACTCCCTGTGTAAGCCTAATTGGTAGTATAACTAATTGCATTGCTGATCATATTTCATTCTTTATAGGATTTCAGCCTCATTGTAACATAAGTGAGCTTCTGTTGGAGGAGCTTTGTTGACAGATCAGCGAATCAGTCATGCTGTTCGTTGTATATCATGAGTCTGTGATAAGCCTGAGAGGTATAGGACATCAACTTTTATGTTGCAAGAATTGTTGATTTATTCAATTCCTTATGTTCATGTTGACTAACTTCTGTAGTGTCCATTGGTACCTTTCTTAAATGTGTTAAAATATATATTTCAAATATAATGAATTTCTTAAAAAATTATTTAATACTTCAAATGGTTGTTGGCCCTAAGAAAAACTTCAATTTCCATGCTAATTAACCAAGACTCACAAGACTTAGTTGATCCAAGAAAATCTTGCAGAACTTATTACTTCAGAAAAATAGTGACTTGGTAAAACTAATAATAAATGCCACTCTTCCAAAAGTTCCAAGTTTAAACGATGTTTTTACTTCTATTTTAGAGATGGTCAATTGTTGACTAATGTTGTGAGTAACTTTTTTTTGGGGGGAGAGGGGGTTACATATGAGTAACTAATTACTCAGACATAACAATATTACTATAACTCAGCTAAATTTTGGTTATATTCTTAATCAAAAGAAAAAGGACATTTATTCTTGAAATTTTTCCTACTTTGCTTTTTAGATGATAAGTGTTTTATACTAAATTATAGGAACTGGGTGCAGATATGTGAGTAGAGTTTGTGGGATTATTTAAATTAATTTGATTGTTATATATTAATCGCATATTCTCTAATTTTTATTCTCTATTTAAATTAATTTGATTATTATATATTACGCATACTTAAATTATAGGAACTGATAATAATATACCCTAATTTATAGGATTTGTGTGTTGATATGGGGATTATTTTATTTTATTATTACACTTTAATGGGATTATTTAAATATATTTACACGACTAAACCTAATAATGTGTGTATATGGAAAAATGAAAGGAGCCTTTAAAGCTATTTGTAGTTCCTATAATAAGTTATAGTAACTCTTTAGGGGTTTTTTTTTTTTTCCTTTTTTCCAATTTTAATCAATTAAGATATGGGCATGTTGGAGCAAAGTTTTTGCTTTATCATGATAGCTTTATCGATCAAATCCTTAAAATCTGGTGTAGGTTCTTTTTTCTTGATATCCTTGGATACATCAAAATTAGGGGTTTCAAATGAAGAAATTCATTGCCTAGGGGTCCATTTTCAATACCCCTACAATATTTGTTGAAGTCTAGAGTACATTGCTGATGCTTTTTTTTAAAAAAAGAAACATTTGGTTATATAAATAGATGGGGTTGCTTGCTTCATGGCTAAGTGCTTGCTTTTTTTGGTTATTTATTATCCCCTGTATAAAACTTTATTTCCTTAAAAGGTGTGTTTCTCTTCCAAAACCTTTGTTGTGCATCTAGATGTGTGGCTTAAAATTACACATTTGCATGACTTATGGGTGGTTCATAATTTCCTAAAATAAACTGAACCATATAAATCATCTGTGTGACTGTGTTGCTGGGTTAAATTTCCTTGGTATGTTTGTAAGCTTTATCAAGAGTTAGGGTCATTCATTACAAAATTTTAGGTTATATTTGTTGAAGTCAGTGTTAACACATGGACAAATATACATTACTTTATCAAGAGTGAACAATATTGCTGGTATAAAGATTCTTATACAAGACGATGCAAATGGTGGAAAATGTACAACCACTAATGTCGTATAGAAAGAAATATTTAGAAATGTTGTAGTGGCATGATTGAAATATATTTCCTGTTCATTATATATGTCAAAAGTTGATGTATTTTGATGTCTATCATGTTCACGTTTTTTTGTTGGTGTATTTTAGTTGCAATATATATTGCTAAATTTAAAATAGCTCAACTCCCTCAAATATGACTCGTCTTTTTTTTTTTCCAATCGATTTCAAATGTAGTTCTTTTCTTGTTTCCTTTACTTCAATTTTTCAATGAATTTACATACAAGATTCCCTTTAAGTTTCCTAAGTTGTTGCATGGCGCAACACGCGGGGAAGTCCTGCTTGTATAAAGAAATGAAAGAGAAAGGGAAGGGAAAACTGTGGGGGTGATAGCGACAGGGCATGGAAGCACGGACATGGACAATACAGGTCAGGCGCAGATAGAGAGAGATGTTGCATTGTATACAGAGATGAATGCTGCCAAGTAATAGCTGAAGTTTTCTGATGGAACTTGCGTGTATTTATTTATTTCTTTTTCCGTTAAAAACTATGTGCTGGCTATCACCTCTGATTTTCTTGTGGCATCCATATATGATTCCCAAAATGAAAATCGTTTAACTTCCTAATTTAAACTTGCATGAAATCATGACTAAAGGGTAGTAATTCAGACATGCTTTAAACTTCTAACTAGATTGAGATTGAATGCTGCCAAGAAATTTGAATCATAAAATTGTCACCTATATATCAAGTTCACTTCTCAGTGGCTTTTGCTATATATGAAACGTTTGCCAAGAAGAATATGACTCCTTCCATACCCATCTCAAGAGTATCACTTTTTGATATTTGAATTAGGTGGATAAACACGAACAACTTGAGATTACCTTGATAATTTACTTCATCGAATGAAATTTGGTGGGATTTTGGATAAGGGAATGTAAAATAATATAATATCTAAAGTATAAAAATCTATTACTATTACTAATCATCTTAAATTTGAGCAAAAAAAAACTAATCATATTACAAGCAAAGAAATATAACAAAACTTTTCAAGCTCACGTAACCATTTCGATGAAGCTTCTACAACAACTTTCTACGGAGGCGACACTAATTGTGATGGAAAATGACATTAATTATTAAACTAATTTATAATGGCTACATAAAATTAAATATGCTCAATTAGTTAACATCATAAGTTCATATAAGACATTCTAAAGATGCTGCCAACACAAGGAGACCTGCGATGGCTACTCTCTAGGAATAGAACTATATATGTAATAAATATGAAAGTGGGTCAAGCTTATTGATGTACCGTTATCTATTATTATGTTAACAGGAACTCCTCAAGTTGTGGAAATTATACATTATTGACAAAATATGTTCTTTTGGATATTAAACTTTTTCTGGGTATAATAGTGGCTGATATAAAATACATGCTTCTTAATGTGGCTTATACATTTGACTTTATGGTTTTCTGGGGACGGGGGGAACAGAATCAGACAAAAGGGAGTTCTGAAGTGAAGGGGACTGTGGAGAGTGTTGAAATTCAAAACGGTGCTCACAACATTGTGAAACCTATGGCTAAAGGTGTTACGCCACTCTTAACACCTCTTGAAGATGGCACCGTATCTAAACATGTCACTCCTGCTCTTGTTAAAGGGAAAAGAAGGATAACCAACATGAGAAATGCTGTCAAGGGTGACTCTACTACTACTTCTCATGTGCCTTTTGCCTTTCCTGCCGAGGAAAGAGTTTCAAAAGTGATAAAGCAAGAGAAGTAGTTTAGTCTATATTAGGTTGTTTTGTGACTTTTTCTTTCATACGCTTTTAAGACTTAATTCCAATGTGGTTGTTACTTTTTTGCATTCTAAATGTTCTACATTTTAGAGGTTGTTGTAGTTTGATTCCTCTATGTATTGTAACCTCTTTCAGTTTTAATTCAAAATATTCCTAAGTATTTAAACCCATGTGCAAAAGGAGTAATGTACAATGGTGCCCAACATAATAGAGATAATTAAAAGCAGTTGAACATGAATAGAGGTAATTAGAAGTTCTGAAATCTTAAGCAAATGAAAATGAATTGTCATCTTGTAGTATATTTTTTATGGTCGATCCTGCACCCAAATAGATACAACAATATTAAGAAAGAAGTTGATTTACCATAAATTTGTTTGGACCACGAAATGAAATGAAATGCAGAAAAAATGAGTCATCAGATGATGATGATATTGTCCCTACTTCCAAAAAGTGATTGAACTATATAGACAGTATCAAGTAATGGTTACAATAACATAATAGACATTGCGTGAAAGGAAAAGGAATCCCCCCATACATAGCAAGTGGGCTGTTGATAGGAGAACAGAAATTTCACTCAACTCTTATGTCATGAATGCATAAAGCGGCTACCTTCGATCCATGTATTATTATCACAAGTAATAATTGTTACTATGGGAAGTTCAAACAGGATATAGGCGAAAAATTCCTTGATTCTGTGATTTCTTTGTGCCAGGGTTCTACTGGTTATGTTGGGTCATAAATGAACCATCACAATCCAAATCTCAAAAAACTAATTTCTTATGATGCGATTGGCCAAAAATCACAAATGGAGCAAGACTGTGATTTCTTTGCACTAGGATTCAGTCAGGTCATGTAGGATCAGGAATGAACCATAGAACCAGCATCACAATCAAAATGCAAAAAATTAAGAGTTACTTCTTTTGGAGGGAAGTGAAGAACTTGTATTCA
This sequence comes from Acacia confusa, assembly GCA_037074495.1. Lineage (NCBI taxonomy): Eukaryota > Viridiplantae > Streptophyta > Magnoliopsida > Fabales > Fabaceae > Acacia > Acacia confusa. Next base: position 27,729,897 of record CM073510.1, read on the forward strand.
AAAACTCAAATCAACTGGAACAAAAAAGGGTCTTATACTCTGTTGTATTGGTCAAGAAAGAACATTTTTGTTTTTTGACGTACAAATTTATCTTAAATGTCAAATAACTTTTAACTTATTGTCATTTTATTATATTAGATTTGTTTGATATACAATTAGTGAGAAGAACAATTCCACACTGAAAATTCTACAAACAAATATTTGCTGTATCATAGTTCAAAATAAATGGATAAAACTGCTAAACTCTCAAATTAAATTGTTGGACCAATAATCATTTTTTAAACTGTAAATATATTCCTTATTATATAATAGAAGGAAAAAATAACTTGAGGGCCTTTGGCAACCCTTAAACTTTTATCTCGCAAGTAATCTGAGATTGGCAAACGATTTACTGAATCAGGAATGAGTTCATTAACTGCACTATAATGATCTTTGGACCAAAATGTAGATCTCTTAAGCAAAGGGAGCTTTGAACTTTCTTTTGTCAAAATTGTCAAAAAAAATGCACTATAATGTTCTATTGTCAATGTTTCATTTCTAATATGTAGTCATTCATTGGTTATGATGTTTTACTATTCCTTAAAAATAACAAAGTTATATAATTAAAGAAGTAAAATTTATTTAAATAACCCATTAAATACTATCAACCCGTGCAACGCGCGAGAAAACACAAACTCGTTTAAAGAGAAAGCACAAGTAAGAGTCGTACTGTGCATTAAGTTTCCATTATTTTTTATATTTTATTTTGGGTTAAGGTGCAAAAATACACATAACCTTTTCCCCCAGGAGCGCCCAGCACTATAACCTTTTTTTGTGCAAAAGTACCCATGACGTTACGTTTTGGGTGCAAAAATACCACGGGCCGTTAGTTGACCAACGTTGACCGTTAACTTGGACAGAAATGAACAGTAACTCAGGTAAAATTACCATTTTGTCCTTAGTTTAAAGCTGAAATTACCATTTTGCCCCTAGTTTATTTTTTTTAAAAAAAAAATAAACCCTCCTCCACCGGTGGGCCCCACCACCGCCGGTGGCCGCCCACCCCACTGCTGGCCTCCGGCGACCGACGGCGGCAGTTTTTTTTTTTTAAAAAAAAAAATTAACTAAGGTTTTTTCTTTAAAAAACAATAAGGTTTTTTCTACAAAAAACTAAGGGGAGGCCGGTAGGCCCCACCACCGGCGGCAAACGCCCTCCCTGCTTCCGGCGGCCACCTCCAGTGACCGGCGACGGCAAATTTTTTTTTTTTATTTTTAAAACTAAGGTTTTTTCTTTAAAAAAAAAAGGTGGCCGCCGCCGGTCGCTGGAGGTGGCTGCCAGCGGAGACCAGCAGCGGGGAGGGCGTCTGCCGCCGGTGGCGGGGCCCACCGGCCTCCCCTTAGTTTTTTGTAGAAAAAACCTTTTTTTTTTAAAGAAAAAACCTTAGTTTTAAAAATAAAAAATTTAAAAAAAAAACAAAACAAGTTGCCGCTGCCAGTCGCTGGAGGTGGCCAGCGGCAGCGGCCAGAAGCGGGGAGGGCGTCCGCCACTGGTGGTGGGGCCCACCGGCCTCCCCTTAGTTTTTTGTAGAAAGAACCTTATTTTTTTAAAAGAAAAAACCTTAGTTAAAACTTTTAAAAAACAAAAACAAAAAATTGCCCCCGCCGGTCGCCGGAGGGGGCCGCAGCCGGTGGTGGTGGGGCCCACCGGTGGAGGAGGGTTTATTTTTTAAAAAAAATAAATTAGGGGCAAAATGGTAATTTCAGCTTAAAACTAAGGACAAAATGGTAATTTTACCCGAGTTACTGTTCATTTTTGTCCAAGTTAACGGTCAACGTCGGTCAACTAACGGCCCGTGATATTTTTGCACCCAAAACGTAATGTCATGGGTACTTTTGTACCAAAAAAAAGGTTATAATGCTGAGCGTTCCTGGAGAAAAGGTTATGCGTATTTTTGCACCTTAACCCTTTTATTTTCAAAAAAGGAAAACGATGTCAAGTCGTTATTGCTGGGAAAAGGGTTCCAGTACATATGTCATGATATATATACTCCAGCTTGCAATCACCGCTTCAGTGCCTAAACTATCGTAGTAATTGGCACGTTATTGGTTTCCTATGGTCGTTAAAATCAATCATCAATATCAATGAACTTGCACGCTGATTCCCCATTAGAGAGAAATTCTTGTGTGCACGAAGGGCACCACCTCATTTATACTCTCACCAATGAAAACTCTCCAAATCACCTGTGGGACCCATACATGCTACAGCCTTTTCTTCTCGTTTTCTTCCAGTATCTCACGCGTTCGCTCCCCTAATTATATCTTCTCCATCAATCACCGTTAATCTCTTCTCCTCTCCCCTTTTCTCATTTATAAGATTAAGATGTAAAAATATATATGTATTTCTTTTAAAGAGTTTCCAACATTAAGTATTTTTTTTAAGTGTAGAAGTAACTATATGGTTATAAATTACATGCATCGTTTGATCATTAAATTTGATTTTTTTTGTATTAACCAGACGTTGATGTGGCTTTCAAAACAACTGTGTAAAAAAAAACATGCTAACTAGTGATAAGTCTAAGTTAAGAAGAATTAATATCACAATTCAAATCCCTCTATTTGCTCCTATAACAATATTGTAGCTAAAAATGAAAAATCACAACATGTTCAGTGCAAATATATTTTTCATCAACACGCCACTTTAGCTCTATGAGTTTCACGGGGCTATTTCTGAAGCAACAATAGGTATGCACTATCTTATGTGTACTCACTCCTACCAACATTGTGATGGTTCAATGAAGTTTTTTTTTTCCCACATAGTTATTTTGAAAGTCATGTCATCGTCCAATCAGCAAGGAAAAAAAAATCAAATTGACTGTCAAAAGGTATTTTTAGCCAAACAACATGAGTATTTTTGCACATAAAAAAGCATTTGGTGGTGGACACTCTTTTGGCCAAATCACGTGTATATTTTTGCATATTTGAAAGCCACATCATCATTCAGTTAGCAAAAAAAGTTAAATTTAAGGGTCAAACAGTATTTTTGCATCTAAGTTGTAACCACATAGTCAATTTTACATCTAAAAAAAGTATTTGATGTTAAACTCTCCTAGAAAAAAAAAACACATACATTTTTTGCATCTTAACCCCTCAATTCTATTATCTTTAAACTTTCTCCACTCATTTTCAATCTCACCAGGAGGCTTGAGTATTATAATATAGAGAATTTCATACAATAAATTACAAAAATTGCTCCCTCTAGCATTTTATATAAACAATGATTACTAAAATCATCTGGTTCAGAATGTTAGTTAAAAATAATAAATATGTAAAATTCAAATTTTATACATTTCTTTTCAATTATATCATTTTTCAAAAAGAGTGTATGAGAGATCATTGGTGAAAATTTATAGTAGAGAAATAATAAATGACATATATTTAATAATGGTAAAACTAAAAAAACCAATTAAAAATCTTAGATAAAGTGGATTTATTCCTTATATTAAGATCACCACTATAATAGAATATTCCTTATAAAAAGGACTACATGGAGTATTATACTTCATCCGATTGAAAATATAAGACAACAATTTGTGAGGGGGTGTAGTTTTTATATAAGCTAAAATTATTTATCTTATCATTTAATGTGTTTGTCTATTTTTACCACTAATTAATTATACATATCTCTTGTATCTTTGTTTCGCTCATTCTTTATCCTACTCACCCTTTCTATAAATAAGGGAGTTTTAGTTAAATAAGATTTTTTTTTTTATATTTATTGTTTTTAATCAATTTTAAAAAACTTTTCAACTTGAGCAATTTAGCTGTTTTAAGTTTTTCGCTATATATTTTGAACAGTAAGGATAAGGAGTATAAAATATATGATTTTTTTGTAGTTCAAGAATCTGGGAATACTACTGACAATTTTTTAGCAATGAAGTTTAAGTATACTTATTTAATTTTATTTATAAGTCACTTTCAACATATTTATTTGGAACAAAAAATCTTAAACATTATTAACTTTACATTAAAAATTGATAAATTTTGAATTTTATCCATATTTAATATTAACCATGCCCATAAACTGATGACACAATAATAAATGAGTTTAATGTTTCTGCTTTTATTGCAAAAAATTATTTTCTGACACACTCACATGAAAGTGAATGGATCCCATTGTAAATATAAGAGAGAGAAAACATTAATGGAACCTACTCACTTTCATATAAGTGTGACAAAAAACAATTTTTTTGCAGCAAAAACAGAAACATTAAACTCATAATAAATAAAGAGTACATATGTCCTAAAAAATTCAATGATACTTATAAATAGCTAAAATACACAACTTCTGCAATATGAAACTCCCTGCATTTTAACGTTTTTAGCCTCCAAGTAAAGCTTAAAATGGGTAAAGGAAGTTCCATGAGAGAGATTAAAATTCAAAAGAGAGAGGGTAGTTATTCTGACTCGTATAAGGCCCAATAAGAAGCAATTTATGTGACATAGATACAGTGGCACATCATTTAGGCTTGGAGGCATAGAGAGCCACAAGTTCAAACTCTAACCCTACAGGTAAACTCTATAAATAAGAGATAAAGCCTAAAGATATAAATATTCTCTGTCAATTACTATTTATGTCATGACTGTACGCACACACCACCTCTTTTAACTAACGCCATTAGTTCATATTCGTACACAATAATCTACTATAATTATAGGTATCAAATCTATAGATATTAGGAGAGAGTTATTTGATTCAATATCAATATTCTAGTCTAATAGGCTAGACATCTATGTCAATTTAAACATATCAGTAGTGATTTTTTTTTTTTTAGCAAAGAGAGGGTGAATGATAATTAAATAGATGGAGAATGTACATGGAGATTAATGTTGATTGGCGGAGAAAACAAAGTAAAATAGGGGGAGGGAGAGCGCGTGAGTTGCGGAAAAAAGAGGGGAAAAGGTTGCAGCAAGAATGGGCCCCACGGTGATTTGGAGAGTTTTCATTGGTGAGAGCATAAATGAGATGGTGCACTCAATGCACACAGGAATTTCTCCCCCCGATTCCCCATTTTGTACATACTGATCAGGCGCCATGTGATCTTTCATTCGCCAAATGCTTTGACTCATCCCTGAATTTTCTTCGGTCAACACTCATCCTTGAATTTACTCTTTTGTCTTTTTCCTATTTAACACTGCATTCACTTTACTCTTTCCAGAAACCAAACATTTAAATTGAATGTTTATGTTTCTATCACCATTCCCCAGCCAAGAATCTTGTTATTTTTATTTTTTCTTTTCGAAAAAGAATCTTGTTATTTGAATCTGTCACAGTCATTTAAAGTCGGAAAATTGGCTTAAGCAAGGAGGAGAGCCAGAGCCAGCTTGTTTAAGTCCTAATCTTTTAAAAATTGGATTTATAAAATAGAGCTTTTAAATGAAATCAAGTCTAAAAGTGGCAGTATTATATGAATAAGGGCTCACAAAGGTGGGCCTGTTTATATTTTTTTATTGTTAAATTTTTATTTTAAGAAGTTGTTGCTGTATAATTTGTTTTTATTTATTTATGACATGGAAGGGTTATGTGCTTAAAGTAATCTCCCTTAATAACATATTGAAAAGGGAAAATATTTTCTCATGTTGTAGGAAAACCATTTTTTCATGTTACACACACATGAAATGGTAGGATCCGCATTTACATATATTAATTCATATATGTATATGTGGGTCCCACCATTTCATATGTGTGTAGGAAATTTTTTTTTCTCATGTAACATGAGAAAACCAAAGCCCTATTGAAAAACTAGATTATTATATATAAGTTATCATTTTTAGTATAATTCATGTTTATTATTATTAGTTAATACTTATTCCGGTCCTAAATATAAGATATAGTTGATTTTTTTAGAAGGATTAAGGAAGATAAATAAGTTACTTAATCATATTATATATTGTATATATTTAGATTATATATAAGTTTTTAAGTCAAACTAATCAAGTTAAAGAAAAAAATAAAAATAAAAATACTCTAACATGATTTAATTAGTTTGTTTAATCTTTTTTTAAAAAAATCAACTTTGTCTTACATTTAGGATATGAAGGAGTAGTTAATACGATCTAGTTTGTTAATGGCAAAAAAAAAAAAATGTTTTACTTAATTTATTTCACACGACTCTAACTTATTTAATGTTGACAATATTTATTTGATAAATTAGAATTTTAATTTTTGTAGTTTACTAATTATATTTCTTTAAGAAAACACAGAAAAAATAGTTAAAATATAGAAAAATAGCTTCCGGCCCCCTAGTCCACATGTTCTCTAGCCAAGCTTTGAAAAATAAATATTTTTGGGTAAAGGTGCAAATATGCCCTTGAGCTTTACCCTCAGGAGCGTCCAGCATCATGTGTTTTTTTTTAAAGCAAAAGTACCTACGTGGTTACATTTTGGGAGAAAAAATATCATTTTCCGTTAGTTGACCATTAACCACAGTAAAATTACCTTTTTGCCTTTAGTTTAAAATAATTTAAAAAATAAAAAATAAAAATACCCAACCCCCACCTCCCCTTGCCGGTGGGCCCCACCACCGGCACCCCACACCGGCGGCTGCCCGCTTCCGGCGACCGGCCGCCGGCAATTTTTTTTTAAATAATAATAATAATACCCCACCCACCTCTCCTTGCTAGTGGGCCCCACCACCGGCCTCCACATCGACGGCCGCTCACTTTTGGCAACCGGCTGCGGGCAAATTTTTATTTTATTATTTTTTAACAATTTTTTTTTTAAAAAAATTTGCCAACGGCTGGTCTCCGGAGGTGGTCATCGGCAGCGGGTAGTCGCCGATGTGGGGGACTGGCGGTGGGGCCCACCAGCAAGGGGAGGTGGGGATGGGGTATTTTTGTTTTTTTAAGAAAAATTGTTAAAAAAAATTTGCTGGCGAGCGGTCGTCGGAGGTGGTCGCTGACGACCAGCAGTGTGGGGGCCGGAGGTATGGCCCATCGGCAAGGGGAGGTGGGGTGGGGTATTTTTGTTTTTTAAAAAAAAAAATTGTTAAAAAAATTTTAAAAATAAAAAATTTCCGACGGCCAGTCACCAGAGGTGGTTGCCGGCATCCAGAGGGTGCCAGTGTGGGTTGCCGGCGGTGGGACCCACTGGCAAGGGGAGGTGGGGGTGGGGTTTTTTTATTTTTTATTTTTTAAATTATTTTAAACTAAGGGCAAAAGGGTAATTTTACTGTGGTTAATGGTCAACTAACAGAAAATGATATTTTTTCTCCTAAAATGTAACCAAGTAGGTACTTTTGCTCCAAGAAAAAACATATAGTGCTGGACGCTCCTGAGGGCAAAGCTCAAGGGCATTTTTACACATTTACCCAATATATTTTTTACCGGCCCTTTGAGGCCACTACCTTTGAAAAGATGGTTCTATAGGGTCAGACTAGCCCTAATTAGCCCTAATTCCCAGTATTATAATCATCCAAATAAGTGGATAACATATAATAATGCTCTCTTGTCTCTCTTGTGTATTTTGAAACAAAACTTTCTCATAGATGTACTTCATAAAATATAAAAGCTATTCTTCATCAACTAATTCCACATACCTTAAGCGTCTCTATCCGGATAGACATTGATATAGATAAAAATAAGTACTACTTAATTAATTTTTAGTTAGGTAAATTAATTCATCTATATGTTACTTATATGTAATATTTAAAAACAAAACGGGGGCATTAAAAGTCACAATTTTTGCATTACAAAACCATGATGAGGAGCATCGAGTTGAAATTCTGACTGCACTCTTCTGCATCACACCCAATCAGGTGTTGCCTTTCTCCTTCATCACAGGCAAGTTTGAATTTTTGTTGTACTTGATTATCAATGGGGTAATTTGGGAGAACGATAAATATGAGAATAAACCTGAATTTGTGTTTTATTTTGTCCATATTTAGTTTTTCAAGAATATCTTTTTTTGAGAATATCTTTTAAAATTTTTGAGGTGAAATGACTTTTTACAGAAAATAGCTTTTTGCAGTATAAATTATTAAAAAGAAGTTATTTTTGATAAAATTATAATGTTTGGATGCTATTATCAGAATTTTTTAATGGTTAAATTTACCAAAAAGAACATTAATTTTTTATATAATTGCATATAAAGGATAATATTATATCTTAAATATTTCAAACATTATATTTCATAATAAATACCAAAAATTACATAAAATTGTTTTAAAAAAATAAATTTATACCATTTGTACATTATTCAGCATGACAAAAATTAGATCAAATATATATGTATTAATAAATTGTATTGACAAAAATGATGTATAGACAAAAATCCTTTATCTAAAACAATATCTTTAATATTAATATACGTTATTTATTAAATAATGCAATGTTTGATGGCTAAAAAATGAAATCTTCAACATATAATAGTGATGTTTTGTAAAACATTTAACTAAGGCCTTTATAAATAGTGTTTTTTCATAATAAAGCAAGTAGCCATATTCATATAATTTAACAATAATGCGGTCTACTACAAATGATCCAACACATTTGTTCACAGTAGGATACAATTACATTTTACATAGTCTAAATAATAGAATACGTAAAACTAGGGAAATAGTTCATGACTATTAGTCTTGTGTATAATAAATGATCTTATTTTTAATGGAATCACAAAAAGAAGTCATGTTAGATGAAGATACTAACGATGAAGGTATTAGTGAAGTCTTTTCCAGATCGATGTCATCGTCAATACACAAAATATCTTCTTATTCACCATGTTAGAAGTCAGGATCAGAAATAGAGGTTCTTCTAAGAGAATTAGAGAACATAATATATATATATATATATATATATATATATATATATATATATATATATATTCAGGCGGTGTGTGTGTTGCGAGAAACGAGAGTGAGAGTGAGACGAGAGATGGAGAGGAGAGAATAAGAGGAGGTTATTTAAGTTTTTAAGGTAAATTATCTATTTTATAAGATTATTTAAGTAGTTAAATTAATTTTTTTTTTTCAATAAAATTTCTTCAAGAAAGTTATTTTACGTATTTTTCTCTTTCTAATGAGGGTAATATAGTATTGTTTAGTGAAAATTTTAGGTTATAATTTTGATAAATTTTTAGTTTTGATAATAGATGACTGCATGTATGTAGAGTATGATTAATAGATAAGTTCAATTGGTTTAGGTTTATTAGTTGGTTGTTGTAAGAATTTAAATTTAATCTTATATTTTAAAGAATTTCGGATTTATATCCTATTGGATATTCAACCGATTAAATGAGGCTTAAGATATTTATTTAGATTAATAGAGGTATTATTATGGGTTTAATCATTTTAGTTTTGCCAAACTTTGAACTAAATGAAATTATAAGTTGGGATTTAGGATTTAAATTAGAGTTTGATATGATTTTGATTATGTGGAGGTTTATAAATTTGTTTAATAAATTGAGTTATGCTAATAAAAGTTAGTATTAGGTAATTGAGATTTGTGATAATAAGTCTCTTTATCTAAATTTATAATTCATTTTTAATTTATTGGAGGTTATATTGAGGATTAAATGGATTGGATTTGAGATTTATAAATGTGAATATTTAAATTTTTGGTTGAAACTTTTATGATAGAAAATAAGATAGTTTAGGTTAAATTGAGGATATGATGATATTTTGATTATCAGAATAAGTGAGAAATAATTTGTAAAGGAAGGATATAGGATTGTAATGATGATTTGAGGAATAGATAATTTATAATTTTTTTCTAAGGAAACTAAAGTGAGACAATTATAGTTTAATTATTAATTGTTATTGTATTAGTTGGTATTTTTGTCAATTTTATTAACGTATATTTATATATTTATTTTTAAAGTGAACTTGATTTCTCACAAGCTTAGTTCTTGTGTCAAGAATATGAGATAATTACTTTCCACTTATTATACGTGTCAGTATGTTGTTTGTAAGTATTTTGTGAAATTATTATGAGAATAAAAAATATATGAATATTGATTTAACAGATCAATGAGTATTTTGAAATAGTATTGTCATCTTAATGATTGTTGAGACGGTGTATTATTTTTATAAATCTCGTTTGGAACTAGTATACACATGTCAATTTTAGGATTTGTTTGTCATTGATGCATATGGATGGTTGTGGAGTGTTGATGGGAGTTATTGTGTATAAATACCATGTGGTATACCATCAATCGGTGCACACAATTGATGGATTTGACACTCTCAGGGCCCTTGGTATAACCCTTTTCCCATGACCGAGTTGAGGATCAACTCAAGGGACAGTGACTTCTCCTTGGTTTCATCAAAAGGAGGGGAGCCATAGTACGATCATGACAAGTTAGGGACCCTAGCCAGATGACGCCTCATGATTTGGAATCATGTTTAATTCAGTTAAATGGATAAATCATTTGTTTGTTATGATTTAAGTCAACTGTTATAAGGGTCGTCTGGGGTGATAATGATAGTTGGTGCATCAATCTTTTGATTGACATGTTATATATGTGATTTATGATGTAAAATTTGATATGAAAATTGTGATACGTGATTTGTGATTGGAAAATTTTGAATTATATTTCTAATACGTTGTCATTTATATTGTTTTATTTGGCATCTCACGAGCACATATTAGCATTTATAATAAATTAGAGTGATGGTTACTAACATTTTTCAGGTGATGGTTCTCGTGTGGGTGTATCAAAGAAAAGTTCGAAAGTTTAAGCTACTTATACTAATAGTAATACTTCCATCTTCTTGGTATATATTGGATTATTGTATATTGTCATATTATAGCTCATTTTGCATATTTTAGTATATTTTGACAAATGATGAAGCATTATTCACTTAAAGAGTTTGGGCCTAGTGAAATCCAAAGCTCAATTGTGCATGGAATTTTTTGACAAATGATTTGATCAAAATCATTTATTAATTATTATTTTAAGATAAATGGAGGATGTTACACCACCAATGTCGTTCAATATAAATAATGCAAACATATATATATATATATATATATATATATATATATATATATATATATATATATATAAAAACTTTTGATCTTTAACTCAAGTTTATTAACAAGTTTGGATAAGGAATTGATAAGTTGAGATAAGAAAGTCACATCTTTCATTTTTTAAATAAAAATTCACTTACGCTCTTAGGCTATTCACGAATTTAGATAAAGAATTAGCAACTTTCATTTTTTAAGTAAAAAATTCATTTATTCTCTCCAGCTATTCACATGTTCAAATAATGATTTCATAACTTTAAAAAATCCTAAGCCCTAAATAATTGTGAATTACTTATATAAAACTTATCAATTTCTTATTTAAACTTGTCAATGATATGATAGTATGAATTTTTAACTTGCTAAACAAAAGTTATGAATTCTTTCCCTAAATTTGTAAATGACTTCAGAGAATAAGTGGATTTTTTTTTTACTTAAAAATGAAAATTGTAAATTACTTATCTGAAATTATTAATATGCTTAGGTTAAATCTCAAATGTTAATATATATTTGTATTGCATTATTTATATTAAGTAGTATTGGTGGCCCAATAATCCCCAACATTTTATGTAAACAAGTGGTGGGGCTTGAACCCACCCCACCACTATATTCCCAAATGGAGGGGATTATTCCCACGCCCCAGGCGGCCACCAGAGTAACTCTGGAAGTGGCTATTGCCAATGAGCATAATGTTTTGTGTGTGTGTTGTGTGTGTAAGGGGAAATTGGTAATTTCTTTTAAATTTTAAAAAAGAAAATTTGAGTCAAATATCTCTTTGAGATTATGAATATTTGAAATATCTTTTAGTCTTTTGACATTTATAAAAAAAATTATTCGGGATTTTCCCATTATTATTATTTCATCCGAAAGAGAATAGACATCAGTCCAGTAATAACAAATTCCATGAAAATGAAGCCAGACAAGGAAATAACGAGCAACAATGTCTGTTCATAAATTTTTTTTCTTTGGGAGGTTGAAAAGGAAATATTATCACCCTTTATTATTTGGATGGACGTGATAAATTATGGAGAGGAAACACTGAGAAAATATCGGCACGAATAAAATACCTTTAGCCCCTATATCAAAATATGCCAGGCTTAAAATTAAATTAAATGCCACAATGAAAAAAATCAAATTAATATTAACACAATCAAATAGTTGAAAATCAATTTTTTGGTAAAGATAGATTTTCTTATTATTGTATTTTAAATCCAAATAATATCCTAGCTAAAGATTTATTGTCCATTTCTACATGTACAATGATAGGGATTAATTTTTTATAATTAAATGTCATAAAAAGAAATAGAGATAAGTACCAATTTTGCCACGAAAGTTTTTCCCAGGGAGAATTGGTAAGGATGAAGTTTTTGTTCTCTCATTTTTGCCATAGAAGTATGAAAAACATAGTAAAAATGCCCTACCGTGATCGAATTGCCACGAACGTTAATGGCCTGACAACTCGAGTTGATGGACTACAACTCTAGTTAAGAACTCGACTTCTTGGTTAAGAACATTCTTCCTATTTTCGTTGGCAAAAATTCATAGAACTCAAGTTGGTGGGCAACAATTCTAGTTTAGAACTCAAGTTCTTGGTTAAGAACTCGAGTTCTTAAGCTGCTCTTCCCATTTCGTTGGCAAAAATTCATAGAATTTAAGTTGGTGGGTAACAACTCTAGTTTAAAACTCAAGTTCTTGGTTAAGAACTCGAGTTCTTATGTTCTCTTTAGACGAGGTCGAATATCATCTAATCTTCTCCTATCCTGGTAGTAAATTTGACATCTCACAAAAAGATAATTCTAGAGTAATGGAGGAGGAAGAGCATGAGGTATACGAAGGCGATATCCTAGACGTGGGCAAGATGAAAGAAGATTTGGATTTGCACCCTATCAATGTCGATATGTCTACTGCCAACGAGGATGCCGTCACGGTCTTGTTCTCTCTCTTTCACTTTATTTCATGTTATCTTATCCAATCCTTGCATCATGAATTTGCAATTATCAGATAATGTTTGCTTTGGAATTGATAATTTAACGTTGATATCACTTTGATTGTATTTAAATTTTTCTTCCTTCACTATCTGCAGGAGCTTGATGAGATGAAGAAGAGATTGAAGGAAATAGAAAAGGAAGCTCCAGCTCTTCGTGAAATGCAAGCCAAGGTTGAGAAGGAAATGCATGTTGTTCAAGGTCTTCTTCCCTCTTTCCTTTATCACGATATTTAAAGCATAAGTCGTTAATCCAAAAAAGCTTAAGTTTTGATCCCTCTCTCAACGTTAAGACTTATGCTCTGATTTGTTTTTTCTAAACATAAAAACTCGAGTTGTCAAGCCATTAGCGTTCGATGTGGCAATTCTGTCACGGTAGGGTATTTTTGCTACGTTTTTCATACTTCCATCACAAAAATGAGACAAAAAAAATTTCCGTCTTACTAGTGCTTCCTAGAAAAAACTTTCGTGGCAAAATTGGTATTTATCCCAAAGAAATATGTGGAGAGAGCGAGGGTACAACCAAAAAAAAAAGCGACTAGATATATTTTCTCAAAATATGAAGTATCAGTTTTATGAATTTGGATTGCATAATTGTAGCTGATTTAATATTTTATGGTATTCATAATGAATACTCGTAATATATAAGGACCCTTTAAAATAAAGTGGAGGACAATGAAGTAAGATATTTTATAATATCTGGATGGAAGAAAAATGGAGAATAATGCAGAAGATGGAGATTGAAGAAAAGCAAGGGGAGACGCAGGCAGGGTAGCGAATACCGATGGAAAATCAGTTTTCCTCTCCAAATCTCTTCAGTGGAGAGAAATTTTGGATAGAAAATGGGGGTGGTTGCCCATTTCTTTGAGTTCATACAGTTTTTGATCCCCAACTTTACTCTCATTCAAGAGGTTATGTATGGGGCTGCTACTTTTAGTTTGAAAAAAATGAATTCATTACTCAAAGAAAATTAGAAAGGGAAAATTAGTATGAATTTTTATATACAGAATATAATAACTAAAAAGTCTCGATCATAAGTGAGCAGTGTCACTTTTTTCCATTAAAACCCATCGTTGCTTATCGTTTTTAGTGCTCATCATCACATTAATAAGTATATACCTTAGTGTATATTGTAGTTGTGAGAGGAAGGCATTTACGGTGAAGAGTTTGTATGCAGAGAGTAGGTGACACACGAAGAGAGTTGGTAAGATATCGTGGTGGCCATTCATTTAGACTCTTTAGGCATTCCACTTATAAGTTTGGATGAACTTTAGGCCTCCCAACTTACAATTAGAATGCCTAAAACGTACAAATAAGCATTCCAAATTCAATTTAAGACGCCTATAATTGACTTTAGGTGTTCCAATCTTAATTTAAGATGCCTAATATCTACTTTATATGTACCAATTCTAAATAAAAACATTTAATATATCAAAAAATTATAAGAATGTCATCATCATTATTTGTTATTTTATTTTTAGAAAACGGATGTTTTTAAAAGAAGTATAATCCATTTATTATAGCAGTGAAAACGTGAAGATTCAAATATATGTTTTCTCAAAAATTGTTTGTATCAAGCTTCATCATTAACACACGAGGACACAATATATGCGTTAATAAGAACAAAAACATTTTCTAGAGTGGAGATCGTACCTAAATATTAGTCTCTCATTAGCTGGCGGAGACTGTTGATGAGTTGTCATCGATCGATGGATTTCCCAGAATCTGCAGCATCCACAAAAACAATGATCATAATTAGTTCCTGGCATTAATCCTAATATCTTAGCTTAGATGGCGAACTAATCTGCATGTAATGTAAGCTACTCCATCTTAAGATACAGAGACACTAACAAATTGTCAGTTCAAGTGATGAGCAGCATCGCTCTATAAATGAGGAGAACGTTCGAATTTCAGCAAATACAATTGTTTGGAGAGATGAAAACATCTTTACTCTTTAAACCTCAAGGAGAAACTCTTGACCAAAATGGGGAAAATAATATTGATACGATGTCTCCAAAAAAAATGTGGGGGGTTTTATTAACTGGTAATAACATGAAGTGGAACATTGATCCGTGCTAGTGTATCACACAATTTACAGTATCACGTATGAAACAGTATGGAGATGAGGGCAGATTTAACCTAATCGTCAAAGAAGAAGAAGATGATGATGATGATGGAGGTTGCGTGATACACTAGCATGGATCAACATTGCAAGTCATGCAGATAGATAGATAATCACAAGTGATTAAGGAAGAAGAAGGGATTAAGCAATAATTAATAAGGACAATAAGTAAGAGGGAAGAGGGTAAGTGATGATGAAAGAAGACTTTAAGGAGACTGAAATGAGTGTGGGGCAGTGAAAGTGGGTGTGTAAGATTTGGTTTATAAACCATCCGATGATGGTATCGACAAACACGTCCATCCCACGTTCGTCACTCACAACTCATTTAATATATCCCACTCGTTTCACATGCATCTGCTATCTCCACCCTCCGATTCTTCACTATCCACGTGTCCTTCATCTACCCTCTCACAGATATGGTCTGTTATTTATGACCGTCGCTTTTCCCGCAAGTTCTCTTTTACTTGGTTATATTAAAGTATTATTAATTAGATCCAATAGTTTTTTTTTTTTTTTTGGTTTAATAATATAAAGGTAAGTCCAAGCTTGAAATGAAACAAAAATTAGAGAAGTCACTAAAAAAATAGCCCTTCAATATCTAGTTAATTTAAGCGTCAGATCATGTTAATAAGATCTAGTTAATTTAAGCGTTGTATATTATGTGTGGACCCATAATTATCTCGAAGTTGTCTTGAATTAGATCCCTAAACATGTTGTTTAATCCTACCTCTCAATTAGGAAATTGTACTTCCTCGATCTCAGCAATAGTATACTCAAAGGTTGGTCAAAGACCTATCCTCCTGATGGATAATATCTTGACTTCATATTTTATGCTTGCCCAAAAAATAGGATGAGCATGGAATGCTCATCCCTCTAATTTTAGAATGGAGGCCATATTTTTATCATTTTTTTATGTATTTTTATTTACTTAGATTAAATTATATGTTACACTCTGAAATATTTTTTACATCCAGTATTTCAAATTAATTAATTTATAACCTTCCGTTCAGAATTACTTTTTTTGTGATACCATCCTGAATATTTTTCCAATAGCATTTAATATCTGAAATATTTTTTAAACACCCAACATCTATCTTAAGTTAATTAATTTTTAATGCATGGAGTATTTTTTTCAAAAATAAAAAATAAAAAGCTCCTTTTATTTGGGGATAAACACTACTTGCTTATCTTTTAGATCAGCATGGAATGAGGTTTCCTAATATTTTAGCTTATGTTACGAAGCACATACCCACAGATTTTTAAAATCTTTTGATCCAGAGTCCTAAAGTTTTGGTGCATTCGCATGGATTTGGGTATGAAATATCGCACTTAAGTGGCCAACACTCCTTATATTAGGACCAACGCTTATCGGGAAGATCTGTTCTTTTATTAATTGAATTATATCAATGATTTCATAATGCAATTTTTTTTAAGTAAAGGGGAAAACATTAACGATTAGAGGTTACAAATGGGATTGACTTGTCACTTCCCAATAATAGAGGAGCTTTTATGCAACTAACAAGAGTTAATCCTTGCAATTAAATTGATTTATCTTCTTTTATAAGGTCTTCTTTGAGCATTGAATGTATTCTAATCAATATTACCTTTATCTAATTTTCTGCCCACTTTCTTTCATCAGTGTTTTATTGTTACTCTCATTTACCCCCTTATAAATTTTATTAAAAAAAAAACATATTTATAAAAGCAAGCGTATTTTATTATGTTTATTACTTTAAGCAATTCTAACTATTTTCATGAATAGTTCAATTCGGTTAATAAGACCTTCTAAACAAGGATAGAGGGAGCACTACATTGAAGCAGTGTTAAACCTAATTAATTAAATATAACTCTCTTAAATTATCTTATCCATTCACATGAATTTAAACTTGAAATATTTCTCTTTCATTGGAATCGAGGCCTCCTATTGGTAAGTTTTGTCTTTTTAATTGTTTGAGAATGAAACCATAACTTCTTACTAATAGGAAAAAAAAAAAAATATATATATATATATATATATACCGCTAACCTATAAAGTGATTGGTCCTCATCATGCAAATTTGTTTCAGTATAAAATAAAGTAAACATAATTTATTCTAATTTTTAAATTGGAGCTCGTCGTATAGAGACATGACCACATCAGGGGCTTTTATGATTTGTTAAAAAAATTCTATTAAATGAAAGCAGTCAAAGCACTTCCCCCTCCCAGAGTGGAAGCTAAGTACCAATTTAATTACCCCAAATTAGTTGATTGTCCATTTCATCCCCAAATCAAGTAGTTCAATTTTTTTAATAAGACAATTATATATACATGTATATAGGGGGAAAAAGATATTATAGTATAGAGTGTATATAGGACATGCATAAGAATAAATAAGTTCATCAAGAAATTTAATCCATTTTTTTAGAAATGGAAAAAATGTACGAAATATCAATTTAAAAGAAAAGGCATATGAATTCAAAAGACCAACTGTTGTTTTTTTAAACTTTTTTCCCTTCAATTTTTAACATTGCTGTTCCTTTTCTTTTTCTTTGTCTTTTTTATTGAGGATCAAAATTCGAAATGACCATGTTTGTGAAACACTCACTTTGTTCTAAACACTACTAGAAAACATGAAATTTGCGACGGAATTTGCAATGAAATTGTATTTCGTCGCAAAATTGCGACAGAAAAGTTCAACCGTCGCAAGATAGCAATTTTTGCGGCAGAATTGGATATTCCGTCGCAATTTGCGGCGGAACCTATTCGGCCGCCACAAAATGCAGCAGAAACTTCATAACCGCCACAAACTACGGCGGAGCCGCAATTTTTTGCAGCGGAAAACCTGTTTCCGCCGCAAATTGCGGCGGAACCTGTGGATTCCGCCGCAAATTTTGTTAAACGCAACCTCCCCCGCCCCCCCCATTTTCATTTCACCGATCTCTTACTCCGTCTTGCTCTTCCTTCTTCCTCTCTACGTTTCCATCGTGCGTCGTTCAGTCTAACCTCCAGTTCAAGCACCCCGGTGAGCCGTCCTTGCTCTTCTTTCTCCACTTTAAGATACCCTTCAAGAGGTATGCATTCTTTCTCTTCTCTTCCTTGACAAACTGCTCTTATTTCTTGAATTTTTTGAAGTCGACAGTACATATGCGTTTTTTTGTCTGTGTGGATCTGGATGATATAGCTTTATGGACTACTTTATATGCTAATTCCTTGTTTTAATATTGAAAATATATTCTTTTATTGTTAAATGAAAAATGCGAATATGTGTTAAAATTTGGTATATAAAATTTAAATTGTTATAGTGATATGGAGAATATTTAAGGTAATTGTTGATTTAAGTGGACTTTGTTTGTGGGTTATTCTTTTTTTTTTATTGTTATATGTGTAACCATTGTGAGTGAAGCTAATAGAGGCACTCAATAAGATTGATAGAAATATGTAATTTAGCCTATATTATTACTCAATACTAGTTAAGTGATTAACATTATTTTAATATAAATTATAAATACTAAATATTGTAAATACAACTATGTAAAATTAAATATAAATTAATGAGTAATATTAGATGTAATATAAGAAATTCATATATTTATAATTTTTTGAAAAATAAATAAATAACTTATACAATAAATTTATTTTATGTCGTATATATAAGTTAATTTAGATAATATAAACTAAATATACGTTAGAATATATTTAAGAAATTTAAGAATTACGTTAGAATAAATAATATATATATATATATAATTTTTTAATTTATGTATAATATATTTAAGAATTACATTTTGTGTTAATTGTTACCAGATATTATTAAAAGATATATACATAAAATATATACATAATATATATTTACATTAAATTAATTGTTACTAGATATATAATTATAACAACAATAAAAAAAATTATTGGAGTTTGTATATATTTACATGTTGTGTCTTTAATTTACTAATGAAATAATTTTACCATAAAATACATTTAACAATATTTACATATTAGTAAAATTATTCCATTAGTAAACAAAAA
Source organism: Acacia confusa (assembly GCA_037074495.1). Lineage (NCBI taxonomy): Eukaryota > Viridiplantae > Streptophyta > Magnoliopsida > Fabales > Fabaceae > Acacia > Acacia confusa. Next base: position 27,749,007 of record CM073510.1, read on the forward strand.
GTTGTAAAGTTACAAAGTCCCAGGTCTAAACTTTACGTCTTTTATATCTTTATTTATTGCCTCTAAAAAGATAATTATAAGATTGCGTACATATTAAGAATGGGCCTGCAGTCAACAGGTAGTTTTAAAGTATAAAAAAAATAAATATGTTATCTATCACTTAGTTTTAATATGCAGGTATTCAGTGTCAAATCTTCAACTTAGTTTTAATATATAAAAAAATAATTCATTTAGTTCATAAAAATTTAATGCTTATGTTATCTATTACTTTATATTATAATTATTTGTAGATATAATTTGTAAGTTTGACACAAATAAGAGTAAAAAAATTATGGAGAGAATTAGTTAAGTGGCCAGTTGTATTTGTCACTTAGGTTAGTAGTTGAATTAATTAGTTAGTATTATTGTAAAGTATCCGTGCAGGGTTGGGTTAGGGAAGTATGGAAGGCGATCGTGATAGGAGTTGGATGTACAATCGTCTAACTCAGAAAAAACGACTTACTCGAGTATTCTTAGACGGTTTGGAAGAGTTCATCCAATTTGCTTTAGCGCACACAACTAATTCAAGTACCTCGATCAGTTGTCCGTGTGCGAGATGTAGGTGTTTCGAATTTCATGGCGTGGGAACGGTCAGAATCTATTTGTGTAGAAAAGGATTTATGAAGGATTATGAATGTTGGGTGCATCACGGGGAAGTCTGACAGACACCGAGCGGTTATTACGGAAACAGTACTTATCGAGCCAACCTTAATCAATATCAGCAGTTGGTCATGGATGCCGCGGGACCGTCGATCGGCCAACATTTTGATCCCGTGACTCATGCTGGACCTTCACACATGGAAGAGGAGACCGGTACATATAATCAGCCATCATACATGGGCGAGGAGCCTAATCCGGAGGCCGGTAGGTTCTATCAAATGCTTCAAGATGCGCAACGTCCTTTATGGGATGGTTGCGAACACATTGAAAATAGTGAATATTCATCGCTATCGGCTACCCTAGCAACATTAAGCTTGAAGACTGATCACCATATGAGCGAGAAGAATTACAATGAAATGATGCAGATCATGAGTAAGGTTGCTCCCAATGACAATAATTTGCCGAAAGATTTTTACCAAGCAAAGAAAAAGGTGAAAGAGCTCGGGCTTAGTTGTGAAAGAATCCATTGCTGCCCCAACGGATGTATGCTCTATTACAAGGATGATGCTGAGCGGAGTACTTGTAAATTCTGTTCACATGATAGGTACAAGAAGATTAAAGGGAAAACAACCACTCAACCATTAAGCAAGATGTGGTACTTCCCCCTCGTGCCCAGACTTCAGAGATTGTATTCGTCAGAACAAACAGCTGCTCACATGTGATGGCACCGAGAGCATCATAGGGATGAAAAATTTGTCACGCATCCATCTGATGCCGAAGCTTGGCTAAAATTTGACGAGGTGAATCCATCATTTGCAGCCGATCCCCGTAATGTTCGTCTTGGTTTATGCTCAGATGGGTTTGCTCCTTTCAACCAAACCGGCAGGGTTTATTCCAGTTGGCCTGTGATTGTGACTCCGTACAACCTCCCACCATTCATGTGTATGAGAAGAGATTTTTTTTTCCTCAACGCATTAATCCCTGGGCCATCCAACCCAAAAAAGAAAATAGATGTGTACCTCAGGCCTTTGATAGACGAGTTGAAGATGTTGTGGAGTGAGGGGGTTCTTATGTACGATGTATCATTGAGTCAGAATTTCATCTTGCGGGTTGCCTTAATGTGGACGATAAATGATTTCCCAGCATATGGGATGTTGAGTGGATGGTAAACGTCGGGGAAGCTTGCATGTCCGATATGTCTCGAATAGAACGTGGGGTTTAGCTTGCCACACAGTCGCAAGGTATCTTGGTTTGACAGGCACCGGCGATTCCTACCCCTCGATCATCCGTTTAGGAGAAACAAAAAAGACTTCAGCCGGAATGTGGTTGAACGATCACCTAAACCTCGTCGTTTAAGTGGGCAAGAAATATGGGAGAAGGTGCAACACATTCAAAGTGTTGAAGAGGGAGCTGCTTCCAGTCAGCCTGAGGGATATGGCGTTCAGCATCATTGGAACAAACGTAGCATCTTTTGGGAGCTACCATATTGGAAAGATCAATTGTTAAGACACAACCTCGATGTCATGCATATTGAGAGGAATGTGTTTTGTAATATTCTGTACACCGTCATGGACACCAAGGGTAAGACAAAGGATACAGTCAATGCAAGACTTGACATACAACAGATTTGCAGAAGGCCTTCTTTGCATTTGGTAAAGACTGCCATGGGTCGGATTTCCAAATTTAGGGCGCCGTACACCTTGAACAAAGAGCAGAATTTAGAATTGTTGCAATGGGTTAATAGTGTTCAACTACCGGACGGTTATGCATCAAACTTCTCAAAATGTGTGGACTTGAACGAGGAGAAGTTACGCGATATGAAGAGTCATGATTATCACGTTTTCTTTCAGAGATTATTGCTGTGGGCCTTCAAGGCACTACCGAAGCATGTATTAGATACTCTGACAGAGTTTTCCTTCTTCTTTACAACAATTTGTGCTTCTAAACTTAATGTTGACAAGTTATGGCAGTTGGAGGAGAGTGTGCCAAAAATGCTATGCAAGTTAGAGATGGTGTTTCCTCCTAGCTTCTTTGACTCAATGGAACATTTTCCTGTTCACCTGGCGTACGAAGCAAGGGTAGGAGGTCCGCAACAATATAGGTGGATGTATCCGTTTGAAAGGTAATATATATTTGTTTTCGCTGTGATTAATTCAAACACACTGTGACATAGGTTATAAATACTCTCTAATTATCCGTTGTAGGTTTTTACGCACACTAAAATATAAGATCAAAAATACAAGATACGTTGAAGGATCTATTGCAGAAGCGTATCTGGTTGAAGAGGCCACCAAATTTGCCTCATACTATTATCCCCCTGAAGTTATATCAAGATGGAGGGGGGTACCTCGCAACGATGATGGCCGTGAAACGAGTGGTCAAATATCAATATTTAATTATCCTGGCCGGGTCATTCGAACAAATTGTAGGTCAACTCTGGAAGGAAGCGATAAGAAAGTAGCGGAGTGGTACATTCTAAACAACTGTGAAGAGGCCGCCTCGTACTTAAAGTAAGATTTCATCTTTTCAGTAACTGCTACGGTTTAAAGTATTAATTTCTTTCTTTTTGTTACAGATACTTCTCACAATGGGTCCGATCAATAAATCCTTTGATCTCGGATTCCGACCTCGATGAATTCATGAAGGATAAATTTCCTCATTGGTTACGAGACAACTTTGCGCAAAAAACATGGAGTTCAGCTTATGCGTCAGCTCCCCATGCTGTTGTATGGAGTTTAGCTTATGGGTCTGCAACAGCTGTTACCAGGATCAAAAAATATGTAATCAATGGGTATCGGTTTGTAACTATTGATGCTAACGGAAATACGGAAACTTGCAATTACGGTGTATGTTGTTGAGGTGGCCAAGTTGACGGGGTGGAGTGCGACTACTACGGCAAGTTAATTGATATAATTCAGTTGGATTACAAGTGGGACAAGTCAGTGATTCTATTTAAATATGAGTGGTTTGATAACAGTCCGCGTGGTACAAAGGTAGACAAATATGGAAATGTTGAGATCGAGTGGTCACGGAGATATGCAGTTAGTTATGACCCATTCATTCTTGCTCAACAAGCAGAACAAGTGTATTTTACATCATACCCTACATCCCGTCAAGAGTGGGTGGGAGTTATCAAAACCAAAGCACGAAATATTATACCTACTTCAAAAGAGTCAGAAACAAATGACGACATGACTAAACCCTTCCAAGCGGATGTGGAACATGTACTTGCCGTAAGTAATGTCGAGGATGATGTACCTTGCAATGTCTTTGATTCCACTGGAGACTTAGAGCTGATTCCTATCCAAATTGAGAATGCGAAATCAGACGATGAGGAACAAGTGGGTTACTCTACTACTGAATCTGAATTCGACGATTATAAGACATCAGAGGAAAAACATGAATCGTCCGATTGATTTAAGTTAGTTATTTATGACGATCTATTATATTTGATACTCCGTTGCTTAGTCATTATTGTGTTAAGTAAATTTCTTATAATTATATATATTTTGACATCATGTTTATAAGTGTTCAGAAATGGAGCATCAAGGAGGCCATTCAGGTAGTGTATATAGTAGAGGTAGCGGCCGAGCCCGTCCTATCAGAGGGGGTAGGTCGACATCATCTACCCCCCATGTAGTCAGAGGGCTTAGCTCTTTCCCGGAGCGCCTACTACCGACTCTATTATGGGCGATATAGGTGAACCTTTCACTTATACATATCCACCACACCATCAGGCAGAGCAGGTTCAGTTTATGATTTCTGACTGAGTTACATATATTTTGTTAAAACATCTATGTTCTACATTTTCAATATACTTATTCTTTCAGTACACTGCATCGCCTCATAGCCAGGGCGGGCAAGCTAGTTCCTCCAACGACCCAGTCTGGGGATCCATTGATCCTGCGACAGGGAAGATGTGGATCCGTCCTGTAGGGAGCACCGAGTAAGTCATGTAATGTTATGATTTTTTACCTTTAGTTTGTATGCTACTATTTGCAACATTCTCTTTTTTTTCAGGTTTGATCCTTATAAGCCGGTGGCGGATTTCATGGCCGAGCAAATATTTCGTAATTTTGATCAACCTTGGGCCACATGGAAAGCGATTCCTCAGAGTCAGCGAGATGTTTGGTTCACTGAGTTATTGGTAAGTTATGTGATTTATGGTTATTAATGTTTTATTCTCATTAAAATGCAAACTGATTAACTACTTGTATAATTTAGAGCACTAATTGTTTAGTATTGTTTTTCAGGGAAAGTTTAGCTGCTTGCCCGAGCATCTCCCAAATTTAAAGAAGGCTTATAACTTCAAGGGAGGCAAGTGGCTGTCTGATAAATTATATAAATTGAGACATGAAAAGGGAAAAAAAACTTGGATTCAGCCTGAGGTCGCAGGCCAGTTATTTGACAAGTGGGCCACCGATGAAAGATTTTTGAAGCAAAGTGAGCAAAATAAATTAAATAGGTCCCACATGGATGGACCGTCATATGCTGGCGGCAGCATTCCAGTTAGTGAGCATCGACGAAAGATTGTAAGTATACGCTATTTTCTACTTCAGCTTTCAATATTTTGTACTTAATCAATAATTAATGAATGATTATCATTTGTGTTTGCAGGCAGCGTCTAGGGAAGTTCCTGCAGATTTGATTCCTTGGACCACCTTTGAGCGGACCCATACCCAGCCGGTTGAGGGTCAAGGCAAGCGTTGGATTAACGTGAAGTCCCAGCAATTCGCGGTGAGATATTAATTACATTTATTATTTGTTTCAAACAGTAACATCTTTCTTTCATTTTATATGCATTATTTGTGTTGTATGTTTGTGCTTGTAGGAGACCTATCAGCAGCTGACGCAGGAGAGAGACTCACAGATTCAGAGCGACCCGTCGTCCTCTTATTTCAATAACGAGAGTATCTTCCTTCAGGCTGCAGGCGGAATGGACAAGAAGGGGAGAATCTTCGGGATGGGTGCTTCTGCCAGCCAACTGAAGTCGACTTCGAGGCACTCAACCGGCAGTAGTAGAGGTAGTCCTGAAGGTAAAATTATACTTTTGCTATCAATCGCAAACCATTACTCTCTCATTCATTTAAATGAAGTAGGACAAATAAATTGACTTCATAATATTGGTTTTGCAGAAAGTAATAGGGTAAAGGCGTTAGAACAGATGGTAAGAGAGCAAGGGCATATGATTAGTGAGATGCGAGCACTTCTCCAGTCCCTATTGAAGGACAAAGGCATGGGGCAGCCTCCTAGTGGTGACGACGATACTGGTGGTGACGATAACCAGACTGCTGCTGTTTAGAGTTTTTTTAAAATTTATTTTGGAACATTATATTTATAATATTTGGTTTTTGTAATGTAAACTTGTATGATGATTGTACAATTTATTTTTATGATATACAATTTATTTTTTTTATAATTTTTTATATTTTTTTATGAATTTTTTTTATTTTTTGGGATTTTTTTATTTTTTTAAAATAATTTTTAATTTTGCGAGGGAAAAATTTTCCCTCACAAAATCCTTCGTTTTGCAAGGGAAAAGTTTTTTCCCTCGCAAAATATCATATTTTGCGAAGGAAATTTTGCCGCCGCAATTTTTGAATTTTGCGAGGGAAAACACATTTCCGCCGCAAATTGCGATGGAAAATTTTTCCGCCGCAAAATTAGAATTTGCGATGGAAATTTTTTCCGCCGCAAAATTGGAATTTGCGAGGGAAAATTTTGTCCCTCGCAAAATGAGAGATTTTGCGAGGGCAAATTTTTCCGCCGCAGAATTTCAATTTGCGAGGGAAATGAAATTTTTCCGTCGCAAAACTGATTTGCGAGGGCTTTTTTGCGATGGACACTTTTCCGCCGCAAAATCCGCCGAAAACTATTTTTGCGATGGAAAATGCTTGTTTTGGGACGGAAAAATTCCACCGCAAAAAATCAATTTTCTAGTAGTGAAATATGGGAGCTATTAAGGTTTATATTTATTTTTTTACAATTATAAGGTTTATCTTTATTCTAAATATAATACTCCTTTGGACCTTAATATAAGACATTTGAGAAGTTGATCTTGGTTATAAATTTAAGACATAGTTTTTATATTTGTCAATATTTTTCTAATTTACCTTTATTGATGTTTTCTTAAATATTATCAAGGAGGAGAGAGAATAGGAGAAATAAGTAAGATAACTTGAGCGTTTTAAAATATATTTATCATATTAATTAACTTAACTAATTTTCTTAATCTAATCAAATTAGATAAATATGTATTATATTAAGGATCAGAGGAGTATCTTTCTTCATATTGTCTACCAATTTTAATTTTTTCCCCTCAAATTATACCTATTGGGAGTATATAGTTGGAGAATTTTTATTAAGAGAGAGTTTCAATGCAAATAATGATTGAAGAGAGCAGACAAAGAAGAACAATACGATTTTTTTATATAAATAAGTAATTTGACTAATTTTTTAATATTTTAAATTAATCATCCAACTAAGAAAAAGAGGGAGTAGCAAGTAATCTATAAATTTGAACCGCCGACTAAAAAAGATATATTATCAACAACAATGAGACTCATATTTCATAAGGTCGGGTTTAGAATGTCTCCCTCAACTCGAAAATCCCTGACAAGCTTAAGGGATTGAACTCATGTAATATTTTTCAAGTTAAAAAAGTTATTTTGTCACTCTTTATAGTTTCACAATTTTTTGTTTAGTTGCCATGGTTTTTTTATTGGGTCTTCTTTACGTTTTTCTTTGCTATAGGCATTAGCCTCTATTACCCATAATTTATTAATTGAAAACAAAGTAAATGCAGACTAATATAAATAAAATGATTTTGTAAAAAATAAAATTTATTTATTATCGATGAAAAATGAAAATGTACTCTATAATGCTTATAACTGTCTCTTTATATATATATATATATATATATATATATATATATATATAAAATATGATTTTTTTTTAATTTAGATCCATGTAAAAAAAAATTAATATAGATGTATACCGAGTTAGAGCCACACCATTCACTATGAACCACATTTCCCCTATAAATTATAAATATTGAAAATAATAATTAATAAAATTATAAGCAATGAATAAAAATAAAAAAGAGTTATTAAGATTTTTGTTCCTTTAAATTTACTCTTATTTTGATTTTGGTCTCTCAAATTTTAAACTAAAGGTTTTGGTCCTTCAAGTTTCATTTTCATTTAAAAAATTAATCCATCTAACTCAATAAAAACTTGGATAATTTTACACCTACAAAGAGAAAAAATCATTAGTTTAAAATTTGAAAGATCAAAGATGATACTTCGTCCGATCCTAATTATAAGACATATTTAACCGATTTTGGAAAAATTAAGGAGAGGAGTTAAATTAGTTAATTTTGCTCATTTTCCTAAAATGTCCTTGTATACATTTAAAATGACATAAGTAAAAGTTAATCAACAACTCTGTCACATATCTCTCTGACCAATTTTCCTTTCCATATGCTTTCTAATTAAAATAATGGTCTTGTTAGATATACATATATGTGTATATACATGTATACATATAGATCTATCATGCACGCGCACACACACGTGTGTGTGTATAATGCAACCCATATACATATATACTTACTAAAAACCAAACACACTTGAGATAATAAAATAAGGGTATTTTAGGAAGAAATTGATAAACACTAAAAAGTTGTCCTATAATTAGGACCAAGACCAACCCCCAAATGTTAACTTATAATTAGGACCGGAGGGAGTATTAACCAAAAGCTACACACACTTTGTTATGGACTGGCAGAATGAGCCTTATAAAGCTAGGCCCAATAAAGGGACTTTATGACAGAATCCCTCTAATCAAGTAAAGCATTAATTCTCCTATAATCACGCCCATGATCATGCATGTTACAGGTAGTGGAGCAGGCATGATTTGAACGTGGAGGCGCACTACCAGCAGACAAGGCAATGGGCAAAAACCCTAGGTAATCTCTATAAATAGGAGATTGCCCTCAAGGTACACAAATTCGTTTCATCTTTTCTACATTCTGTTTCACAGTGCACACACCCCACTCCTTTGGTTATCGTTATTCTTGTATAGCACAGTGATCTCTAGAGGTTCTATGATATCTTCCCCATAAATATCATCGAGTAATCTCCTTCTTCTTGATGTTTCATCCCCTATTATCTCCTTAGAGATTATATCGATCCAACATAGACATTCACCAGTCCTTTGTGGCTCGACATTTGTGTTATTACAACATAACACACTTAGTTAAAAAGTTATTGAATAATTTTGCTAGAAAAGTCAATCACCCACTCCTTTGTGGCAGCTTGTGGGTGGGGACTTCTTAATCAAGTCTCCGGATTTTAGCGTTTTTATAAAATATTCACAAAGTTGGGATTGAGATTTTCCTTTTTACCCTTTCCATCCGTTCTTATGTTTATCTTAAAATTACATAATTTTAGGTTAAAAATAAGTCAGAGAAGTTTTTTTTTTAAAAAAAAAAAAGTCATCCATCATCATAGAATATTTTTTTTAGCATTCAAGATATATATAGGATACTGTTAAGAAAATATTTTTGGGTGATAGATGTTAAATACTAGATGCCACAAAAAAACATATTTTATGGTACTGAGTGTACTAAAAATTAATTTAAAATACTAAATACTACTAAAAAAATATTCCGCGGTGATGGATGACTTTTTTCTCCCAAAAAAAAAGGTTTCTCAAGTTTATTTTTACCCTAAAACTATATAAAGGATATGAACGGATGGGAAGGTAAGGGAGACAATCCTAAATTCCTAATACAACAAGTTGCCCCATACCTGTCACGTGTGGGGAAGTCCTAAGCTCGAGTTTGGAGTTGGAATATTTTTATGTAATAAAGAAAAAACAAAACGAAGAACATAAATAACTGTGTTTTCGTTGACTCAAATAATAATAATAATAATAATAATAATAATAATAATAATAAAACCAATTAGGCAAATATATATGTGTGGGAGATTACTTTCAGTTATAATTTACATATTTATCCTATATAACGTTAAATCACTCACAATAAGTTGAGATGTTGGTTTTAAATATAGGATTTTAACCCCCTATACCTTTGTTATTTAATATTTTCTACATATTATCATTATTAGTTTTTTTCTCACTCTATTTTTTCTTCCAATTCATGCTTCAATTAAAAAGGACTGTTAAGAAAACGGCACATAAATTTTACTCTCTTGTCCTATTTATAAAAACCTGATAATTAAATTATATGGCTTAAGAAAGTGATTAAAATTAGTTAAAAATAATAAATATGTTTTGAAATAATTAAATTTTTCTAAGTATGCCTTTATTTATAGGTCATAAGTAAGAGAAAGAAATATACTAAACATAAGTATCACAAAACCCTTTTAGTAATATAATATAGATAATTAATCAGGGATACAAATGAAAAAAAAAAAAAAAAAACTCATTAAATGTTGAAACATCTTTTGCCAAACTCTTATAAAAAGAAGCAAACAAATTCAAATTTTGGGATATTATAAAAATGACTGGAGGAAGTACATACTAATAATAAAAAATCAATTTAACTAACCATGAGGTCTAATATAGTTGACACTTAGTTGGATTCTTTAAGTATCTATTTAGAGATTCGATCTGTGACTGTGTGTATGGAGAGGTCGAGAGGATATACCCCAGGCCTATGAAAAAAAAATCAATTTAACTACTCTTTGCCTTTCTTTTAGACTGATTAAGCACTAAATGCATTTTTATTGCTTTTAGCCTTAATTAATATTGCTTTCATCTCTATATATAAGCTTTAAATAACCAATTTGTGTTTACCAAGAAAAAAATTAAAAATAGTTAAGAGAATATTTTTTTTTCAACTATACCCTTATTCATAAAAAGCAGGGGTGGACGCACGTTGTTGGGAAGGGGGCACGTGCCTACCCTTAATTTTTTTAAAAAAAAATAAAAAATATTTTCCCCTGCCTTCAACCTTCCTCTCACCCGACTCACACAGTGACATTCCTCTCCAGCCGCTCTTCCCCCTTTTCCCTGACCTAGCGAGACATCAGGGAAGTGCCGGATTCATCAGGCTCAGACCACCAACACCGCCTCCTTCCATTATCGCCACTCATCTCCGTCGTCCATCAGCAACATATAGAAATGCAGTCTGATTGAAGATGGTGTTTCTGTGACTGTGCCAACAGTGAGATCTTTGTGATTGGCGAAAAAGTTCGATCGTTGAAGAAGGCAAGGCAAAGGCAAAAGCAAATCGAGAACAATACCAGTTTTGTATTCAGGTAGTTTAATCCTTCCAGAATGTAATCTAACCACCAGAGGTATAATATATTCTCATTTTTCTTTCAAACCACACTAAGTTTAATTTTTCATCTACATAATGCAAGCATCAAATACTATCTCAGATTGGTGAACATTCTCTTGTCCATTAGAAAATATATAAATATCATGTTTTTCTTTATGGAAACTTACTACTAAGGCCATACAATGTTGAGGAAAGTAATGAAGTAATGCCTAGAACAAAGCACTATATAACCAACTTGATAATTACATTTTTATTAAGAAAAAAAATTTGGGCAACGTTGTGAGTCTTTTTCTATTATTGTCTTTCTCAAATTTACCAACTCAATGCTTCCCCAGTGCGGCATGATCAATATTTTCAAATTGTGGTAAAAGAAAATTCAAAGCTCAAGAATTGATCATTTAGTTGAGTCTTTGGTTGCAAATACAAATAGCAGAAGGATTCCTGCAGTATTGTATATTTAAGAATAGCCATGGTGGTTTGAAGTGGGAGGAGAAATTGGTAGACAATGTGCACCTTCCAATGGGTAGTTTTAGGGGTTCTTGCTTTATTTTTCTGGTATCGTGAGGTCTTTTCTAACCCCGGTTTATTTGCTTTGAAGGTTATAGAACACAAACGATATGATCAAAAGGCTTACGTGTTTAGTTTTGGAGTTGTTTTATGGGAATTGCTCACTGGAAAGGTATTTCTTACTACAAGGTTCCATTCTTTGCTGATGCACAAACGATATGTCCAATGCTCGTAAGTACTTTGCTGATGCAAGGTTCCATTCTTTCATGAGTGACTGATACCTTAATAAATTTTCTCTTTTAAAAGCATTGCTGTCTTGATATCTGCAGAAATCATGACAATAGGAGAGCTTTTTCTTTTTTTCTCTTCTTAAATGCCCTTGTTAGATTTGCTTCTTGAAGACAAAATTTAGTTTGCTGATCTTTCTGCTGAAGTTTAACTCCTGTGTTTGACAATACAGGCTTTGTACTATGTAGTTGCATTGTGTACTGTATTAATCTAATTAGTTTCCTTAGCATTTGTTGAAGTCTGAATTTCATAGACCATCATTTCTTTTTGTGACCGATTAATGATAGTATTGCCTTATTGGAACCATGATGGAGTCTCAATTAGAGCATGATTCTATCATCAATAGAATGCATAAAGATGGCCTTTGGAATGCTTACAATCATGTTGGACATAGGATTTAAAGTCATTCTATCTAAACCAGGAAGGGATCTCGGTTAGGACATGATATGATCTCGTTTGTTTTAGAACACAAACCATATGATCAAAAAAAGAATTTCGGGGGCGCTGCCCCCGAACCCCCAAATCCCCCCACCAATAGTACCCCTCATTCAATTATTTTCTAGGTTCGTCACTGATAAAGAGGATATATGAGAGAGACAATGTATACAATATTAATAGATACAGTCAATGGGTAAAATTAGGGGAAAAAACACAATAAATGTCGACTTTCCTTCTAAAATGAAGTTTGCATTTTGAGACGAGTTCATTCATGAATTTAAAGCTTGTATTTAAGAATGGAGTGAGTAATAATTTTTTCCTATAAGTTTCCTTTCATCATTCTTTTTCTCGTTACTAATATCTCCTATTTACCCACTTATAAATATGGGTATATTTGAACTAATTTTATCAATTCTCTTAAATTAAAAAATGCACAATTTAATTATTTGAATATTATAATAAAAAACAAAGAAAGTAACTTTTTGAATTTCTTTAAATTAGTTTAATGGACCTAATATTTATTGTTGGAAAGAGAATGTCTAATCACTAGTGAATTTTTTTCAGACAAGATCTGGATCAGGTTTTGATACAGCCAATCTAAAAAATCTATTACTTTTTAGATTGGTTGAGCTACCAATGTTAAAAATCAGTTTTAAAATTAGTTTCTCAAAGAACTGTGTTTGTTTTGAGTTGCTTATATATCATCTTAAGAGTGTTCACCCATTCAAATTTAGACGGGGGAAAAACTCATTTCACATACTCATTTCGTCTACCATAAATTAAAATTAAAAATATGATTTTGAAGACTTTAATTGCCTCACTAAACAATTTGTTACTGAGTTTTCTTTATACATATTTGTTGTTGCGTTAAGCTACGAGACTTTTGACATGGTGTGGATTTTTTTTTTTTTTTGGAAATTGGATATGTTGGGATGGCAATCTAATGATGGGTAGGGTTGTCAGGAGAGTCTCATGGTCAACACTAAAATATCTTTGTTTGTTAATCCTTGTTTGATCACATAGAAAACACATAAGCCTAATATTGTGAAGTGTTAGAGTGATTAGAAGCATAAGAACAAGTTACACAATCATTCCAATGATTTGTAGAAGTTTTGAAGCATGCTTTGTTTTCTAAGAAAACATCGCTCAAGTAATCTTCATAGTGCACTGGATGGATCACTCGAGTGATGCATAAAATAGGACCACTCAAGTTTTCACTCGAGTGATCTTGTTTTTGAATCAAAATCTTCCAAATGATCTATCATCATAAAGCTCTTAAAGTCTATGTTTCAATACAAAAAGAATCAGTTATAAATTCAATATATTATGAAAGTTACAATCAAATTCATGCCAAATTATCTGAAGCAACACCTTTATACGATCGTGAAATTTCGAAATTCATGTCCCTTCTAGATGACCTTTTTAGAGTGTGATCTTGATGCCTTTGAAATGTCTCTTGGGTCTAGTTTTATATGCAAAAAGTTTTAGTCATAAATTCATTATCTTTTGAAAGTTATCATATGAAAAATGACAATTGTTCTGGAACATCATGATAACATTGAGCGTAAACTTCTGAGATCCATATCTCTTTCGTCTGAACCTCTTTGAGCTTAATCTCTGTGAAATGCATTTTGAGTTTTGTTTCATATGAAACCAATTTTACCTCGTTCAAAGTTGTGGTGTAGAAGACATGTTCAAATTACTAAACATGTTCTGGAATAACTCGAGAAATTCTAGAGTAAATTTTCAAAACTCATATATTTTTCATCTAAACTCCATTGAACTTGATCTTGGTGTCTATGTGTCGAATTGTAAGTCTAGTTTCATATGAAAAGAGTTTTATCTCTACCTAATGTGTGATTTGAGAAATATGTCCAAAATACCAAACATCTGTCATGCTAAATGAAAACAGAGCACAAGAGAGTGGTCATCACTATGACATCACTCGAGTGATGCTACTAGTGATGAAGAAGATCAATCAAGTGATCATCTTTGGAGGTTTTACTTGTTGGATATAATTAGTTTTGATAATGTCTTATATAGATGCCATTAGTAAGAGCAAAAAGCTTGTATACTATATTTATTTCCTACATTGATTAATTACTATATTTAATGTAGATTAGTTCAAATTGAATTGTGAAGAATGATCAAAAGAAGAGAAGAAAGAAAGTGTTCAATTATAGGAAATAATCAAGAAGGAAATAAGAGATTACAGAAAGAAGAATCTGAAGAAGCAAGAAGTTATGAAAGGATTTTGAGTCTAATCAAGAAGAAGAGAAGGGATTGAAAAAGGAAGAACTTGCTTAATGGAATATCATTATTCAAGTTCTTCAATTGATACTAGAAGTCTCCAAGATCAAATGGAAGTTGAAATGACTCAATTCGAAGTTAAAACAAACAAATATAAGGTTCTGGATGAACAAACTCGAGTCTTGAGGTTTCAACTCGAGTTTACTACCTTATTGCAGTAATTTGCTTATCGGATACAAGAAAACTCGAGTTAAGAACACAAAACTCGACTTTGTCACTAACTAACTTGAGTTAATAATGTTTTCAGCACCTCTGGTGTCTTTGGACTAGTTAAACTCAAGTTAGCCCCTCAAAACTTGTCGTGTTTTCAGCTCCTCTGTTCACCTCTATTTCATGTTCAGCATGTATGAGCTCTGGTAATTTGATGATATCTCCTAAACCAGAGATCAAATTGAGGTGAAACCAATTTTGTATGAAACTAGACATCCAATGCGTCATTATGACAAAGTTTTAAGCCTAAAGGAGTTTAGAGGAGAGAGCTATAAATTGTAGAAGTTGGAACTGAAATTCATGCCATATAGCAGACCAAGCTTTCAATTTTTGAGTGTATCTCATAAACTATACATCGGAATGAGCTATACATCGGAATGAGCTGAAATCGGTGGTATATAAAACTATACTCACATACCTTTCTAAAACCATCAAGATTATGGAAAACAAAGATCAAATGTTAAAGATATGAATCCTTGAAGTTGAAAATTTATATAGGATGTTGCAAAAACGCTAGTCAAAGAATAGCTTTCATTCATCGGATCATAACCGTCAAAATACAATGAGTTTGGAGCTGATTTTTCTTACATTGAGTTCTTACCTCGAGCTTGGACATGGAAACATGAGTTTGAGATTGGCTAAGAGTTTTCTAAGTTTCCATACTTTTAAGAAAACTCAAGTTTATCTTTGTAAACTCGAGCTTGAGCTTGACAGAAAGTTTTCATGTTTTTCTCACTTTGAGGAAACTTGAATTTTATTTAACAAACTCTAGTTTTCCTTTGGCAGAGAGTTTCCAAAGATTTTCAATTTTAAAGAAAACTCGAATTGAGTTTTATTAACTTGAGTTTATGTCATACAGAGAGTTATGCTTAATTTCTGTGATTTGAAAACTCCAGTTAAATTTTGTAAACTCCAATTTGAGCTTTTATGAACTTAAACTCTTTTTCAGTATGAATAGCGCCACACTCGAGTTTGTCACTTAATGACTCAAGTTTGCTCGTATTTCAAGATATTCTTCAAAGCTCAATCGCGACGTTTACCTGAGAAAGAACTAAACTTGAGTTTGTGTTTCCAAACTCCAGTTTAAGTCGTCTCTGTTTTGAAATCATCTTGTTTGAATTTGCGAAATCTTCATGAATGATCTATACATTTCATATCATCTATTACTACTCTTCCTAACTCTGTTTAATCAATTTGCTAGTGATTTTCAAATGATCAAACTTGCATTAAACTAAAGTTTAAGCATAAAGTAAAAAGTGATGCCAGAATATTAAATGCACTGCAAAAGCTCTAACGGCTAGTTTCAACTGATCTCCAAGGACTAGTATTCACAACGATCATATTCTCAACTTTCAAATGATTTTCATCTATAAGTAAAGTCACATTCAAGACGGAGATAGAAGATGACAAGAGATTGCACTATCAAAATGTCAATATTCTTAATTCAACATTTATCTCATGCACACTCTGTTCTCAATGCTTACATAGTTCATCATAGAGAGTAAAATGATTTGTATTGTACTTTAGTGATTATTCATTCACTTCTGAGAGAGAATATTCATTGTAATAATTTTATCTAAGAGTTACTCAAAATTGAGTGATCTTGAGTGGGAAATCGATTGTACCCTTGTAGTGTGTAAGGGGGAGTATCTCAGTGAGAGATATGGCTTCACAAGTGCCTAGGTGAATTTGTGGGATTGTAAAGGCTTATCTTTTGCCCGGATTAAACAAAAGGATAGTAGATTGAAAATCTCAAGTGGAGCTTGGGGACTGGACGTAGGTCGAGGATTGGGTCGAACCAGTATAAATCACAGTTTGCATATTCTCTTCCATGAACTCTTATGTTCCCATCATATATGTTTATTTGAATATCTAACTGTTGATTTAGAAATCTCAAAAAGATTTTTCGAGTTCCAAGATCTTAATCTTTCACCCAATTCACTTTCCCTCTTGGGTTCAGCCGCGTCTTGCACTACTCGAGTGAAGTTGGTATAACTTCTATATAAGTTATTTTAGCTTTAAATTGACTCATTTCAACCTCAATTTGACCATAGAGACCTCCAATATCACATCTAAGAGTATGAATTTTTGACATTTCTATTGGATCTTGCAAGTCCTTCTTTCTTCAATCTCTCTTTATCTTTTTTATCTTTCCGATTTGATAACTTCCTCCTTTCTTTGACTTAATATGATAAAGGTTATTATTTCTTCTTATTTATCCTCTTGATGATCATTCTCAATAACCCAATTAGATAGCTTCTTTATTTTCTTAACTAATATGATAAAGACTCTTCTTTTTTCACTGTTCCTTTTTCTTTCTTTCTTTCTTTCTTTTTTTTTTTTTTTGCCCTTGATGGTCATTCTCCACAATCTAGCTCAATAACATCTTTCTTTTCTTGACTTCTCCTCTTAGATGATAATTTCATTCTCCAATATATTCTTTCTTTTATTCTTGATCAATCTCTATAATCCAACTTGATATCTTCTATCTTTGTTTAACTAATCTACAAGATATTTCACATTGAACATCGTAGTTTGTCAATGTACAAGATAACTGCATTATGCAAGTTTTTTGCTCTTGATATTTGAAATCATTAAAACTAATCATATCTAATAAATTTTACTCCCTCTAGTCCTATTTATAAAAGCTCGATAACCAAGTTACGTGATTTAAGAAATATGTTAAAAATAATAAATATGTTTTCAAATAAATTTTTTCCCCCAATTATGCCTTTAATTATAAGAGACAAGTAAGATAGAGAAATATACTAAACGTAAGTATCACTAATCCTTTAATTAATACAATATATATAATTTATGAGAGGTATAAATGAAAAATACAGATTATTGAATGTTGAGACATTTTTTGTCAGGTTCTTATAAAAAGAACCAAACTAATTCAAATTTTGGGCTATTATAAAAATGATTGAAGGGAGTAAATACTAATAATAAACAATCAATTTTACTAACCACAAGGCCTAACACAGTTAACACCTAGTTGGATTCCTTAAGCATCTATTTTAGGTTCGCTTTGTAGCGGTGTGTATGGAAAGAGAATACCCTAGGCAAAAACAAAAACAAAACAATCAATTTAACTACTCCCTCCCTTTCTTTTAGATTGTTTAAGCACTAAATGCATTTTTACTACTTTTAGCCTTAATTAATACTGCCTCTGTCTAAATATAAGCATTAAATTAATGATTAGCGTTTATCAGGAAAAGAATTAAAAATAGTTGAGAGCAATAAGTATGTTTATTTTTTCAACTATACCCTTATTTGTAAAGAAAATAAATATAAAAGACAATAAATGCAATAAATACAGTCAAGGATAAAGTTAGAAAAAACATAATAAATGCTTTAACTTTTCTCTTCTAACATGAAGTTTGAATTTTGGGACAAATTCATTCACAAATTGAAAGCTTATAGTATTTAAGAATGAAGGGAGTAATAATTTTTCCTATAAGTTTTCTTGCATATTTTTTTTCCCTCACTACTACAAAATATAGATTTTACTTCCCCAAAAAAGTCCATTTTTCAAAAAGGGAAGTAACAAATAAAGGTGGTGAAATTTTTATAATTATGTAAAGAAATTTTGAAATATTTGGTGTCCCTTTAACAAAAACAAAAACTAAAAGTATATTTGTTGCGTCCTAATTAGAAAAGGGACGCCAAAAGAAGGAGTTTCGGCGTCTCAATTCTAAAAGGGATGCTAAAAGTGAACCTTTTGCATTACTTATGGCGTCTTTTTTTTTTTTTAAATTGGTATGCTTAAAGTCCATGTTGGCCACAAAGGCATAGTCCGAGATTAACAAGAGAGACTCTAGATCCCTCTCTCACCCTCTCTCTTTTTGTCACCCCCTCTTTGCGAAACCCCTCTCTACCTCACCAACGTTGATATGATTTTCTCCCTCTTCTTATGCGTCGAACCCCTTTCTCATCTCACTTGCATCAATCTCTGCCTCCCCCTCTCTGCTAAAGTCCCTCTCTCCTCTCACCTATGTTGATTGATACCTCTTTATCTCAAAGTCACAGGTGGACACCATTGTCCCTCTGAAAGCTTCTCCGAGGATGATCTACAAGAGCTGAAGGCTTGCATCGAGCTTGAGTTTGTGTTCGATTTGAAGCCATCGAATATGATCCTGGCTTTGGAATTGTTAAGCTAACAAGTTTGTTGATCAATTTGGATTTGCCTTGCATAGCTGTCCAAGTGGAGTCGCATCTAGATGACGTGCCGAGGAGTGTGAGATAATGGGTCTGTTTGGGTTAGTGGTAGGAGCGGTGGCTTAAAAGCTATCTGACTTTTATAAAAATTAGGTAGGAAAAAAGTCAGGTTAAGCTAACTGATGTGTGTTTGGATTGTCCGTTTGGCTTTTTGCAATAGTGACTTTTTTTCTTACTGATGTGTATTTAGATTATTATTTGAAAAGTCAATTGGGATAGAAAATGACTGAAAATGACATGAATCATATTAAATACTACATATACATATTAGTTGTATATATTGAGTTAATGAAAATTTTAATTTTAATTTGAAAAAAAATATATTATAAAGAGAAAAAAGGTCCACAAAATGACAAATGGCAATAAGTGTAACACGTTTAAATAAGCTTGGATTTAAAGCTTAAATAAAAGTAACGGTATGTTATGTTTTGTGAAAAAACCCAACGCGTCAGCCGTGGTTCCCAAACAGACCAATTTTTGTCTTTTTATAACTAACCTACTTTTTTTTTTCAGAAAAAGCCACTTTACAGAGCGCTCCAAACAGGCCCAATATGCACTACGACATTGGCGTTGTCATGGATCGGTTCTTGTTTCTTCCGATTTAGCCCTTCAGATATAACAATGAGAGCAAGGATGGCAACGTGGATGAGAGATGACAGCAATGGCAGGTAGCATAGGCGGTGGTGTTGTCAGATGGCAAAGGCAAAGATTGTAGTGGTGACGGTTAGCTCTTTGATCTGTGATTTCTACAACAATATAGCTCTTTGACGTCGGACGAAGAAGGCGTCGGTGGTGGTAAAAGCAAACCTTCTTTTTCTTCTACTTTCTCTCTAGATCTGCGATGGCAAATGATGACAGATAGCAATTCAGTTTCAAATTTTACCTATTCAAATCTTCATATCTGCGATGATAATGGATTTGCGTAGGAATTTTTTTTTTTTTAAAAAAAAAAAACCTAATGGCATCCCTTTTTTTAACGAACTTTGTTCCTAGGTTTTTACGGTTTTTACGATATCGCTCACTTAGGCGTCCTTCTGTAAAGAAACATAGAAAAAACCTAAAAATGGATGTTGAAAGGTTTTTTTTTTTATTATTGTAGTATATCTCTCATTTTCCCACTTATAAATATGTGTATATTTGAATTAATTTATCAGTTTTCTTAAATTATACAATACACAATTTAATTATTTGGATATATAATAAAAAACGGAAAAAGTAACTTTTTTTAATTTCTTTAAATTAGTTTAATAGATCTAATATTTATTGTTGGAAAGAGCATGTCTAATGTAATGAATGCTTACTTATATCTATAAGAACTACATGGATGATTTTCTTTTTCTTTTCTTTTGTGATTTACAACTGACAACCGAGTCAAAATTAAAGAGACTAATTAAATTATACTAAGTCAAAGTGTAGTCAAAACTACATGGACAAAAAGATTAATTTTCCCCACTTCAAATAATCCTTGAATTATTTTATTTGAAGTTAGGGGGAAAATCAAAACTATTAATCTCTGCATAATTTACGCCATCTCATATTTGTCACTTTCCAGTTTGTAAATCGTAAACTCATCCTCGTACTTGGAATCACTGAAAGCCAAGTTTGATGAATACCATGCGCCAATGATTCACTTGATGATTCAAAACAAAGAAAACATAAGCCACACAAAGTCCCAACAATGTTCACCTTTAACTACAATAATTTTGATCCCCTTACACCAATCGCTACCGAACATCATGGGATTTGAACAGATGTTGCCTCAAATACTTTATTAAATCATTCACCTTCATGTTGTATTTCTCCTTCATCTGCAACAATAATAAGAACAAAGTCAGTAGCCAATCAACCTTATGAACACAAGTATAAAAGGACAGACCGTTGATCTTATCAACACCTCCAATACTTGTGATTGCTCACAACTTATGACATTTCGCTCTCTGAGAGCCAACATCCTAGTGTTTTTATGTTATGGCACTTCACTCAATATCTTACTTGTCATAAAACTTTTAGAATGAGTTTTGGTGACTATTCAAATGAGCTCTTTTTATCTATATCGTCCATATGAGACATGGAAATTCTAAATTTAATTTTTATACTTTTTAGTTTTAAAAAAATATTTTAATAGGTAGATAGTTTAAAATAAAGATAATCTCTTATCTAATATTTCTTTTCCAAAAATGTTTTATTAATTTAAATATCATCGGTTAAAAAATATTAAACCTAGATTGTCTAAGATGAGATGAGGTAATGTGCACCAAAAGTGTTTCCAAACCTCATGGGTAGCCCTAAAGTGAGAGCCAAATCTCAAAAAGAACTCAAGGAGTGAGAGCTTCTTCAGCATATAAAACCCTCCAACGTTGGAACTCACAACATCAACTTGTATAGGTAAAAGAAAATGTCGGTAATGATTAAAGTTGAAGGAGTGTGTGTGCATTACCTGAGCAACAATGGTGATGCTAAAAGCAGAGTTTCCAAAAGTCAGAGAGCTACAGCTCAAGACAGAGAGATGAACATATTCAAGAATCTGGGCCATTTTCAGCATCATATCGCTTCGTCTCTCACAGTGAATCCGAAGCAGAACTTGATTATCCGACACCTTCGCTTCCATTTCCGGAAGTTCAATAACAACAGCTTCCTGTGCTCTCCGACGACACCAACACAACTCCATCGAATTCTTCCCTCTCCTCACCGCCGTTCCTCCTCCTCCATTTGTCTTCCTCTTCCCTTCAACACTCTCTAATTCTCTCACTCTCTCTTGAAGTCGCTTCACGTAATCGATCGCCTCACAAAGTACAGTCGCTTTGTCCATCTACACACATCAAAATGATACAACTTTTTATGTATTACATAGAAACCCAAGAAAGTTCATAGATCGAAGATCGGTGAGAGATAGACCTTCTTCAAGCCGGGGATGGCGGCGGCGAGTGCGATGAACTTTTGAGTGAGATCTCGTCTTCTCTTCCTCTCGGCCATAATGTGACGAAGAACATCAGAAGAGGATCTGGACTTGTTTCTGGGTTGAGTGTTACGAGTGGATCGGGTTCGTCCAGGGGGCGACGAGTTGGTGATGGGGATAATGGTGGAGTTATCAAAGGACAGAGTGAAGGCTGAAACTGCGGGTTGCTTCGGGTTGTTGTTGAAGAATAGGCTGCTGCTGGGGAAACCATTATTGTCGGTAGCGGCGACGGTGGTGACGGTGGAGGAGGAGATAAGATCTGATGATTCTCCTTTAGAACAGAGACTGCCAACTGTCTGATGAAATGTGTTGCTGAAAAAGTCTTCGTCATCGAAAGGGGGTGAATGCATCTGATTGAAGACATATTGATTATACGTTTCCTGGATGAGAACCAGAATTGATTAACCCCAAACAAGTAGAGAGAACGAGATTATATATATAAACTAAATATAATTACCGGATGATTGTGGAGAGAAGAGGGGTTGTGCTCCATGAGAGAGTGGAAAGAAAACGGAAGCTTGGGTTTTGAAGAAGAAAAGATGTTAGAGCCGAGAAAAGGCAGCGTGTTGAACAAAGTATAAAAGGAGACAGCGGGAATTATATACGGCTGGATGAGTTTGCTGCATATCCTTTGTATTTTGGATAGGTACAGGGAATTGGGCTTTTCGGGGATGAGATAAGATTTATTTTTTAAAAAAATAATTTTAAAGGTACCTAATCTAAAATAAAAATGATCTTTTAATTAATTTTTTAAAAAAAATTATTTTTCATTTTAAATTCTAAAAGTTAAAAAAATATATAAATGATATCTAAATGACCCAGAGGGGTTAAGCTCCCCCAGCTTATCCAAAGGATTAGTAGAGAAATTGGTTCTATATCAAGCTATACCCCCACCAAACACTTGCTTTTAAAGTGAGGCATCACGATTAAACTATGAGGGAGATATAAGAAAATACCATTTTAACTTTAAGATTTTACAAGAATGATTTTCTACTAAAATGAGTTGTCAATTACAATACTCTTGTAGCTAATTCCTACACTCTTGTGGGTGACAAGATTAATTTGGGATTTCTGAAGTTCTAGTGATATTTCTCTTTCTCTTTCCTTAAATTCGTACTCTATCCAATTCTATTAGTAAGTGTCCAATAACTGAATTGTGCAGTTTAAAAAAATTGTTAAAATTAGTTTAAAATAATAAGTGTGTATGATTTTTTTTTCCCCAAGTATGCCACTTTGTACCCTATTACAAGTCACTTGTAAGGTTAAAAAAAGAGGTTTTGTCAAATTTACCATTATTTACCATTGGTTGGGCTAAATGCATAGAGATAAAAAGATATGAAAGAAAATGTGCACCCTTTCATAAATAAGGGCAAATGTAGAAAAAAAAAATTCATTTAATGTTTTTCTTGGTTTGCGAGAATATGGTACAAGTGAGGTATAATAAATTACATAGTGGCACCTTTATCTATAACGGGATAAGTAAGAGAGCAAAATAGAATAAATATAAGCATTAGTAACCTTCTATTTAATGAAATAGATATAATTAACGAGGGGTGAAAATGACAAAAAAAAAACTCATTAAATATTCTGATAACTTTTACTTGACTCTTATAAAAAGGATCAAGGCAATTTAAATTATGATTTCTTCAAAAAATGATAAGAGAGAGTACTGCTCTAGATTTATTACACAGACATATATAATTATTTTAATTATTTTGTGATAAAATCACTTTTAATTATTTAATATTTATACGGAATATTCATATTAATTTAATTATTTTTCATCTTTGAGAAACAACCACAACGTGAGTAGATTGTCGTTTTAAGAGAATATGGGAGAGTAGCCTTTGGAATTAATTTGAGTGATTGAAGCTGTAAGCTCCGCACGCATTAAATTTTGGGTATATTACTATTTAATTTAACTATTTATTTCAATATATTATTATTAATATGGTTGATATGTAAGGCCATGAGTTTCAAAATAAAGTGATTTGATTGAGTATCTTAAATCCTTCGTGTTATTATTTATATTATTTTATTTATTATTCATTTAGTCTCTACCATTATTTTTAAAACTATTTATATTTTTTATTTATTTAAATTATAAATTATATTTTATTCATTTTATTTAATTTTTAAATTATTGTACTTCTAATAATTTAATGTATGAATTGAAATATAAATTTAATTAATAGATAATCATTCATTCATTTTGGGAGTAAAATTTGGTTTTTTCCACATTTTTCAACATTTCTTTATATAAAAAGTATTATGGATATTTAACAAATGCTTCCCATTAACATACTTATTGAGCCTGTTTGGAGAGAGTTTTAAGGAGTTTAAAGTTAGAAATAAACTCTAGCAGGGGGAAAAAACTTTTAAATAGAGTGATTCAGGTTAGGTATTAAGTTTTTCTTAAAAAAAAATCCTAAAAACCAATTAAAGAAAAAGCTTTATGGGTAGCTTTTTTTAAAAAAACTCTCGACTTTTTGATGTGGAGCTTGCTACTTCTACCATCATCAATCCAAATACAAATTATTTTTTCAACCTGACTATTTTCCTACTATATTTATAAAAAAATGATAGAAAATAATCATCGTTTCTACCATTACCCCCAAACACTCCCATTATTTTCCTAATTAAATATTATATTTTTCCTCAACCGATATCTTATTTATATATTGGCCAAACAAATCACTTTACTTATTTTAAGTTCCTTCACAATATCCTTTTCTTTTCCATTAACTTCCCCAAGGTCACTTTCCCAAAAAGGAGTCTATCTCTCGTTTCCCGCCAGGATAAGCTGCTAATTAATGACCGGGGTAGGCTATAGTCTGTACGCAACGAAGCCGGGCTCAGTCCTCACGTGGGATAAGATTCGATCCGATTCTAAAATTGAAATGATGGATAAAAAAATCTTAAAACTCAAAACTCAAAAGTGAATGTACTTGATTATGAACCCGTGTTCACATCTTTCTTTTTAAATAAAATGATAATTATCTTTAGGAAGTGAGTTCGATCCCTACATTGGTCAAAGTATTGGGGGAGACATCTTAAGGATTTAGGAAGCAGTGGTAACGCTAGTAGAGGTGGAGACATGTGTACTTTCTGGCCAGTATCCCCTGTAGACTGGGCTCCAAGTACCCTGCTCTTAGACTGTGGGTGAGCCCGACCCCTTTCATAAAATTTCTTTATCAAAAAAATGCTCATATCATTCTTAAATTTCACATTTATTTTAAAAACATATACTTTTAGTAGTTACATTTTGAATTTTTCTTCTCCTTGAATCTCACGCTCCCATATTTAATATCTCTCACCGGCGGCTTGTATTTCCATTACAAGTCGTCGGTGAGCTTCATTTTCATGCATCAAACAAGTCAAAGTTGTAGCTTGGAGTTCAGATCTACCCCTAAACTGTGGGTGAGCCCGACCCCTTTCCTAAAATTTCTTTATCAAAAAAATGCTCATATCATTCTTAAATTTCACATTTATTTTAAAAACATGTACTTTTAGTAGTTACATTCTGAATTTTTCTTCTCCTTGAATCTCACGCTCCCATATTTAATATCTCTCACCGGCGGCTTGTATTTCCATCACAAGTCGTCGGTGAGCTTCATTTTCATGCATCAAACAAGTTAGAGTTGTAGCTTGGAGTTCAGATCTACCCCTAGACTGTGGGTGAACCCGACCCCTTTCATAAAATTTCTTTATCAAAAAAATGCTCATATCATTCTTAAATTTCACATTTATTTTAAAAACATGTACTTTTAGTAGTTACATTCCGAATTTTTCTTCTCCCTGAATCTCACGCTCCCATATTTAATATCTCTCACCGGCGGCTTGTATTTCCATCACAAGTCGTCGGTGAGCTTCATTTTCATGCATCAAACAAGTCAGAGTTGTAGCTTGGAGTTTAGATCTGCCCCTAAACTGTGGGTGAGCCTGACCCCTTTCCTAAAATTTCTTTATCAAAAAAATGCTCATATCATTCTTAAATTTCACATTTATTTTAAAAACATGTACTTTTAGTAGTTACATTCCGAATTTTTCTTCTCCCTGAATCTCACGCTCCCGTATTTAATATCTCTCACCGACGGCTTGTATTTCCATCACAAGTTGTCGGTGAGCCTCATTTTCATGCCTCAAACAAGTCAGAGTTGTAGCTTGGAGTTCAGATCTTTCATTTGTTGTCCTCTCATTTTGAGTTCTGTCAGTTGTGGCCTTATTTCATCTTTATTGCGAGTCATTTCTTCTCTTTCTCCAAATTTGATCTGCGGAGGTGATATTTTTCTGTTTTTTGTTTCTTTTTTTATGGTACTAGGTTTTGTGGTGATGTTCTTGTCTTAGGAAATAAACATATTTGTAAGATCTGCATTTAAATCCTCTTGGTTGGATGATTGTTTGAACGTTATTAGATCTGATTATCTCTTGGTAACTTGAATCTACGTTTTTGAGGAAAGATTTAAAGAGGTGATGTTAGGTGTGTAGCCAAGGCCATCAGATCTGCTTGGTCGAAGGAGCAGAAGTCTTCTTCAGGACATCAATTGCCTTTTTCCTTCTGAGGTTAGATTTTCTAAGTTCTTTACCCCAAAATGGGGTACATGTACAATTGCTCTAATTACAGTTAATGTTTATAAGGAGGTGTGCCTTTTAGGATGGGTTTTACAACCAACACTTTCTTTGTCGTCACTTCTAATCTTGGATTTCGAAGAAGTTGCTATTATCCATGATTCTTTTTCTACTTTTAAATCTTTAATGTACATTTGGTTGTTTTTGTATTTGATATATTTGATTTGGCTTTGTTTATATTTATTTCAAAATATTGTATCGGTTTGCAATATATATATCCTTTGACTCAAAAAAAAAATTCATTAAGAATATTTTTCTAAAATTAATCAAAATAGATTTTATTTACTAACTTGCCCTTCATTATTTATTTTTAAATCTTAATTTTTTTGTATTGCGCCAGCTGTCATATTTAAAAAATACGAAGAAATGGGGTTATAAAATTTCAACAAAAGTAAGATATAAAATTAAATATTAAGAATAATTAATTAAAATATTTTAATTGTACTTCTCTTTTTTAAAAAAAAAAATCTAACTCAAAAGTTTTTTCATTCTGTTTACCTTCTCTTCCCTCGTATCAAACAGACCCTAATATCATAAAATTAGTCTTCAAATAATTTTATCATTACATGGTACGTAAGTACCACTTCTAACACTTCCTTACTTCAAGAATCTAAGATTATGAACATAATTATAGGTTTATTTATTTATAACATATAATATTCGTTATTAGAAATTTAAAAATTTTGGTTGTGATCTTTTTTCTTTTTTTTTTTAACTTCAGTTTTATTATCTTACACCATAAGAAGAATATCATTGCAAATTGCCAAATTGTTTTCTTTTTTTCAGGAACAGAATTTTGTTATTTTATAGATTTTGTATTTTCTTATCTTACACCTTAAGTAGAATATCGTGATTCACCTTAAATTTTGTTCTTAACAAAATTCATGAAAAACCTGATAATAATAAAAGTTGTTAAACATAATTAGATGTTTTTTCTTAACAAATCTTGTTATTTTGCCAATAATTATTCCACTAGAGATTAAGTGACCAGTAGAGATTTGTCACCGGCGGTCACTGGTAGCTAGCAATGGTGAGGGTTACTTTCTTTAAAAAATTATGAAAATTCAAAACACCATTTTGTCATATCCTATTTTTTAAGTTTTTTTTAGGGTTTGCCTTTTAAATATAATGTTCCAAAATATATACTTATATAAAATATTTAGTTTCCAAACTTGTTTGTCATTTAAAGCTTGAACATGCGGAAGAAATACTTGTTAAAAGATGAATTTCTCAATCTATAACTTTTAATTGTCCGTGTCAGGTCTTTTGCAACATAAGATATGTGAAAAATATGGGACAATCATTTACAATATCAACAGTGTTTGAAAAGTAAAAGAAAGGAATGACATTTGGTCATTTACCCATTAAAACAATTTTTTTGGGTCAAACATAATTTTGTTTTTTTCTCAGAAAACATAATTTTGTTTGACCCTTTATCTTAAAGTATGATTTCATATTTATTTGGGTAAAGGTACAAAAATGCACATGTGTTTTACCCTCAGGAGCGCCCAACAACAAGTGTTTTTTTTAGGTGCAAAAATGCACATCTGGTTATAAAATAGGTGCAAAAATCACAACAGCTGTTAAATGCAAAACGTTGACCGTTAGTTTGACCAAAAAGTGCTGACATGGAAGCTGATATCACTCGCAAACAGTGAATCCACACATTTAACAACTCACAATCTCAGTCAAAAGAAATATTAACAAGCTGAAATTATTTGAGTCCTCTATTCTTCGGTGCAAGCTTCCAGCATCTTCTAAAAAACATAATTTTCGAATGGGTCCAGCATCAACTCACTCACATGTTCAATCAGCTCAAACATAATTGTCGTAGGGGTTAACTGCGTTCCATTTTTCAGCCTTGCAGGTAGGTTTGATGGCGGAGCAGATGGATTACTCACCAGGGAAGGCGAGGTTCACGTTCTTCAATCGTTCACAAACGATACATATGAACTCCTCGGACTCATTTCAGAGACTCCCCCTTCAATCTAATCTTGATCGCTCAGGATCAATGAATAGATTCTACAGTCCTATGGAATCGGTGAAATCAGTTGGAATTTCTCTCAAAGGGAAGGTCAAGAAACTATATAATCTCTTCGATTCCCCGAAACCTTCACCCAAAGGTTCCGATGAATCGCCCGTTCAATTTCCCCTTAAGCTTAAACCCATGAAATCCCCTGGTCATGATTGTCGGATTTCCTCGAGCTTCCATAGTAGCCTGCGCATCAGATTACCCGGTACAGAGGATAGAATCATGTTATATTTCACCAGTTTGAGAGGAATCCGGAGAACATTCGAAGATTGCTATGTGGTTCGAAACATATTTAGGGGATGTAGGGTTTGGGTGGATGAACGAGACGTATCAATGGATTCAGCATACATGCGAGAATTGCAAAGCGTCCTTGGAGAAAAGAAGAACGTGCCCTTGCCTCAAGTGTTCATCGGCGGGAAATACGCAGGAGGGGCTGAAGTGATAAAGTATCTATTCGAAGTCGGTGAATTAGCCAAGATTGTTGAAGCATTCCCAAAGAGAAAACCTGGATTTGTCTGTGCTAGCTGTGGAGATGTGAGATTTGTGCCTTGTATGAATTGCAGTGGAAGTAGGAAGATATTTTATGAAGATGAAGGCCTTCTTAAGAGATGCTCGATGTGCAATGAGAATGGATTGATTCATTGTCCATATTGTTGTTCTTGAATCCTCTGAATAGTATATTGTTTGTTGCTTGTTTGCACATCTTTTAGTAGCTTGATAAAGAATTAATCAAGTAGGCTATTCCTATGAATGAAGGTGGTAAGGGCCTTTTGCTTAAGCATATGATTCAAAAAATTGATCATTCCAATCAAGATTCTGAACTAAAAAATTGGTCTTTGACAATGGTGCCGCCACGAGGAATTGAGTCGATGGAAGAAGGATACGAAGGCAAGTGATTATTGGATGAGATACAGAGACAAGTAAAAGACTCCTCAAGATTATGATCAGGACAAAATTGGTAACTATGATTTTGAAATAATGAACCGGGGAGACTTGTTCCGGTTGGAGAAGATGGGGAATCATAAGAGTTGTCCGGAGAGGATGGGGAATCAGCAGATGACACCGGAGGGCTTCGGAAAGGGAAGGGTTTTGAAAGGGAGTTTGAGGTTTTAAAGGAGCTAGATGATGTCAGCTTCCATGTCAGCACTTTTTGGTCAAACTAACGGTTAACGTTTTACATTTAACAGCCGCTGTGACTATTGCACCTGTTTTATAACCATATGTGCATTTTTACACCTAAAAAAACACTTACTGTTAGACGCTCTTGAGGGTAAAATACATGTGCATTTTTGCACCTTTACCCTATTTATTTTGTGCATGTCACGGGTGCTATATTAATTATGATGACATGACATTATGCCAGTGTACCAAGTACCAACGTAAAAAAAAAAACAAAAAAACAAACAAAGTGCGCCCTAGAATTTAATGTTATAACTTATAACTCGTTGTTGTTTAATTTCAAATTGTTTTTCCTTTTTTCAATTACATTTGTGTCAGTTAGAGCTTAAGCAATTGATAAAGCAAAACTCGCAATTGCGGGTAAACAAATAAGTTTAGGCACCAATAAAGATTGATCTGATTTTGAACACAACCCCCCCCCCCCCCCCCCCCCCCCCAAAAAAAAAAGAAAGAAAGAAAAGAAAGAAGAAGAAGCAAAGATTGATCTAAATAGTAAGGACGGATAGATAGTTTATAACTTATAAGATTGTGATTTTAAAGCTCTTTATTGATATACGTATTTTGTTAATGAACAATATATAACTCATAATACATAAGAATCTCTATAAAGACATAATATAATATGACCTTGATTAGTCAGATCCGAGGACTCAACTCATATTGATTATAAAATAGAAGAGTTTTAAAAGGATGACACGCACAAATCGAGAAAATCGAAGAGTTTTATGTCAAAAGATTATATGGTCATTGCGGCTCATGACTTACTTCTTACATGTAGGAAACGAAGAGTTATGTAGCCCAGGTAGATCATTAGTTTAATTTATTTATAATATTTCATAACAGGTATTCTAAGAAAAATTAATAAAGTTAGCTAAATTTTTTAGAGTTAAGATGCAATTTTCTCCGAAAGTTCTTTTAGAGGCAATTTTGACTCAAAATTGTAAAAAAGAGAGTAATTTTGTCCTCACTATTATTTCAATTAATTTTGACTATTTATTAATCAAATATACTAAATTGATAACTTACGAGTCATTCACATTATTTTTTTAAAGTGTAAATTTGCCTCAAAAGTTTTAAATATATCTTTATAAAATATAATGTAGATAACACATAGATTTCTAAGACAAAGTTAAACCTTAACAAAAATAATGGGGGCGAAATGACAACTACTAGTTTAACATATTTGGTTAACTACAAGTTAAAATTAATTAGGATAATGATCAAGGAAAAATTACTTCCTCTTTGACACTTTAAAGGCAAATTAGCCCCCGAAAAACTTTAAAAGCAAAATTGTTTCTTGGTGAACACTTCAGAGGCAAAACCACCCTTTAAGCATTCTCATTAATTAGTAACAATAATGTAAATTCTCACTTTGTAATTGTGGTATCTTTAAACTATTTGATAATGATTACAATATAGGTGCAACTTCGTATTGTGAGTAACCAGTCAAAAGTTTTGGTATCTGAAAGGTTTTTTTGGAAAATTTATATAGTGGTCCAAGTGATAGAAAAAAATTTTAAAAAAGACCTTAAAATTCTGAAAACATCTAGGGCCTTTTCTAATATAAATTCATTAAAACTTTAGTTGTTAATGGGGTTGATATGATTATTAATGAAGCTGATATAGTTATTAACATTTTAATGAATTTATATCAGAAAAGACCCTGGGGTCTTTTCTGGTATTTTCATAATCTTGGGGTTTTTTTAAATTTTTTTATTACTTAGGCCCCCATATAGATTTTCCTAAGTTTTTTAAAAAGTATTCTTACTCAAAAATATTAAAGAAAGAGCAAATTCGTCGTACACAATTAAAAAATAAAATTTGATTATTACAAAATTGACATTGTCTGTAAATATTTCTAACAACAAAGGACAAACTTGTTATATTTTAGTTACTTGCCAGGCAAATTTCCTCCTCAGTATACATTCGGATACCCAACGCTTGGCAAAATTATGGCTTCAGTTTCTCTCCCCATCACTTTACTACCCATCCCTCCTCATCTTCTATCTTCACCTTTAAAATTTTGATCCAAAGGTCCAAAAATATTTTCCAAAAAAAATTCCTCCTCATCCCTTCTATATATGTTTTTTTCTAAAATATTTGTGGGCCCTTGGATTAAAATTTTAAAGGTGAGGATGGAAGATAAGGAAGGATAGGTAGAGAAAGGATAATGAGAATATCTTCTCCCCAAAATTACGTGTTAATACATCAAAGTAATATGAATAATCAAGTCTCCCACAGAACGTAAAATTATATGACCTTATTTTTAACAAGGGGCAGGGGTTGTATAATTATGAAGGGCAGGATTTGAAAAGAGAGGAATAGTGCCAAGTGGAGAAAAGAACCTTAGAATTGTTGTCTCTCTAATATGTGAAATTTCGAATCCGAATAGAGAGTCATTGATTGCAAATAATTCATATTATAAATAAATTAGATTATAAAAAAATATTTTTTCACTGTTATCCCAACTACATACAATAATATTAACATTTGGCTCTCGTGACACAACTCTAAAAATTAAAGACTTAATTTACAGAAAATAAATAAATTATTTAAATAAATTATTTATTAAAAATATGTGTCAACTTTCTTAAAACCCTCTTTTATATGAGAATATAAATAAGTGGAGTTGATGAACCTTGGACTAGTGAAAATGTTATCTCACTTGGATTACAAAGTCATAGATAAAATCTCTTATAATATGCATAATTAATAGCAATGATACAGTAAAAGAAAAAAAATGGACCCCCCAAAATAAATAAATAAATATATAGATACATATATATATATATATATATATATATATATATATATATATATATATATATATATATCTCTCTCTCTCTCTCTCTCTTACTACTAATGAGGACTTGAGCCAAAACAATGCTGCTTTCTATGCATAAACAATTTTCAAGCCGTCTCAATGATAAAAAAATTTTATGAGGATGATAAACAAATTTTAAATAGGCTTTTTTTCCCCCAATTTTTTCATAAAATAAAAATTAGATAAATAACACTTAAATATCATATAAAATTCTTAAACTTCAAAAGTTTTTAACACTTCCAAAAGATATAAAGTTGATATAGATCAAATTA
This sequence comes from Acacia confusa, assembly GCA_037074495.1. Lineage (NCBI taxonomy): Eukaryota > Viridiplantae > Streptophyta > Magnoliopsida > Fabales > Fabaceae > Acacia > Acacia confusa. The sequence goes on from CM073510.1 coordinate 27,781,824, forward strand.
AAATTTTAAAATATTAGAGAACTTACTATTTTATTCTCAATTTTTAAATAAGAAAAATAAGGGAAAATGTGCCTGGCCGGAGCACCATCACAGCAAGCTAGTGTTGCTGGCACCATATTTTTTTATTTATTTAAAACTTGAGCACAAAATAATAAATTCACCAATATTTTAAAATGATATTTTGATTGATGTTATATTTATTTTTAAATGTAAACAGATTTTTTACAGTTTAAAAATTTAATGATATTTAAATGTCATTTTTTATAAAAAATTTGAAGATAAGAGATTAAAATTGGGATAAGAGCAATAATTACGTCGGGTCGGTTTCAGTACGGAGATGCTTCGATGAACGACAGGACATAAAAAATAATCAGTCCTTGCTTTTCTTTCTATTATAAAGTAGACATGGCTTTTCTTTAAATTAATTAATCCTTTATTAAAAATTTCTAATTATAAAATTTATTGAGAAAATGTATTTGAATATTATATGAAATTATAAAATTTAAAATGTTTGTTAAAATTTGTAGATGACATAAAAATGATAAGGATCAAATTGAAATATTAAAATGTTAGTGAATTTATTATTATGTCTTTTCTTTTTCTTTCTTTCTCCTCTCTCTCTCTCCTCTCACTCTTTGCCTCCTCCTCTTCCTGTTGCCATGTCCGAGCTCTCTCTCTCTCTCTCTATGGTGGTGTTATTGGTCATTATGGCTGATTAGTAGTTGTCCCTAACGAAGAAAAGAGGTGAAGAGGGAGGAATGTTGAAATTGACGTTTTTAGAGGAAGCCAGGAGATTGAAGAATAAGAAGGTAAGCAGTTAAAAGAAAAGAGGTTGAGGAAGAAGATGATGAATAGTTAATAATGAGTTTGACAAATTTCTTAATGGAAATAATAAGTTCATTAATGAAAATAACAAATTTAAATGAGTTTAACAAGTGCATTCGTCTGGTGAAAAACATGTGATTTTGGTGAAAACAAAATCTAAGCAATATAAACAAAAGTTATAATGGGAATAACAAGTTCATTAATGAGATTCACCAGTTTAGATTTTGTTTTCACCAAAGTGACGTATTTTCTGCTTGACGAATTCATTTGTTAAACCCATTAATGAACTTATCATTCTCATTAAGAAATTTGTCAAACTTATTATTACTTTTCATCATTTTCTTCCTTTGCCTCTTGTTTTAACTGATCACCTTCTTCTTCCTAAGTCTATTGGCTTTCTCCAAAAACATCAATTTCAACCTTCCTCCACCTTCGCATCTTTTCCTTGCTAGGAACAACTACCACTCGATCATAATGACCAACAACACCACTGTAGAGAGGGGGAGAGGGAGAGGGAGAGAAGATGAGGAAGAGAGGGAGAGGAGAGAGAAAGACGAAGAGAGGTCAAATAGGGCAACGGGAAGAGGGAGAGAGGGAGAGGAGGGAGAGAAAGAGATGGCATAATAGTAAATTCATCAACACTTTAAAATCTCAATTTGATCCTTGTCACTTTTATGTCTTTTAAAAATTTTAATAGATATTTTGGGATTTTTGAAATTTCATATGGTATTTAAATGACATTTTCCTGAATTGATTTCTCTAAGTTATTTAAAAATCAAAGTTCTTAAATGAGCACAAATCTTTCTAGCTGCGTGTAATATATTTCTTTTTATAAACATATATATGCCATTTATCTCAGACTAGCCCTTTGTTATTGTTGGATATATGCTCTTAGTCACTTAAGCCTAATTGGACTTTAGTGAGACCAAAGGCTTAGGGTTAAGTTAAGTCTTGCACTTAACCTTATATATTCTTACTTACTCCTGCTGTGCCTGATAAGGATGGCTCATCAGAAAAAGACCCAAGAGGCAGATGTTCATCATTTGAACGGTTTCCCACACACCCACCCCATCCTACTCGAGAGATAGTCTGGAAGATCGATCATAAAGCGGACGAAGACTGTTCGTGAACTGTTCGTGTAAAGGCTTTCAGACCGCTGCATCTCTCCAGGTAATCAAAACGATAAAGGTTCTTATTTTTCTACATCAAATCAGTTAAACACGCTTCCGTGTTTTCTGATGAGATTCCCACAATTGGCATCAGAGCTAGATTGATGAGGAAAAGAACCCAATTTTGATGTTATTTTATTTGTCATGTGATTCTTTTAGAAAATTATTTTCTTGAAAATATGGCATTCTTTTCTATAATTGTTATTTATTTCATGAAGATTATTCATTTATAATTCAGATTTGGTTTTAGTTTTAATTTTAATTGCTTTAATCCATGATGAGATTCTCCCTATATTTCTTGATTTGTAACAAGGAGGCTAATCCCATATGAGTAGGTTTCCTCCTTGCTATTTTACTTTATTTTTGGAATTTCTATATAATTTTTGGATTTGTGAAAAAGTTGTAAATCAAGAAATTGCAAGAAGATTAGCTTTCAACGCTTCCGGGCTACTTTTCGTGGACCTCTGGACCTCGAAATTGGACGAACCATATATCGTTGGAAAGAGAACGAAAAAAAGATTGAAAATATAAAAACCCCATCTCTAGAATCACTAGCACGCGCCTCCACGCGCCTCCACAAGTTTCTGAGCATGGGCTTCACTCGCCAATGAAGAAGAGGCGCGTGAGGAGGCCTTTTTCGGTGGTTCCGGCGGCCGTGATCTCGTCTCCCAATGGCAGTCCTTCCCCTAAAGTTTCGTGCTGGGATGACTTCGGTTGACGGCGTGACTTCAATGAAAGCTAAGGTTTCTCTTTTGTGTCCTAGGGTTTTTAGCCAAAGATTGGGTTTTTGGGCTTTTGGGCCCATGGATACCCTAAAGGGGCTTGGACAAATACCATGAACTGGACAAAAGGAAAATTCCAAAGTTGTAAAATTTTTATCTTTTAATTTTATAGGAAAGCCATGGATTAAAGTTATTTGTTTAATTATTTAAAGCTTTTAATGAATAATATGAATTATATGTGCGATTAACATGATTAGAAATAACATGTCATATAGAATAGGAAGATATCATATTGTTGCATAATCACATGCCATAATTGCATAGTAGCTATATGTCTTGAATCGACTAGTATGATAGTTATTATATGAGATTATTTAGGGTTTCCACTAATTAATTATCAATTATTATGATTTTTTATTTTAAAATCTAGAATAATAAATGGATTAATTAATTATGGAATTAAAATCTAAATAACCATTAAATTAATTATCAATTATTATGATTTTAAATTAAAATCTAGAATAATAATTGGATTAATTAATTGTGGAATTAAAATCTAGATAAATAATCTAGGAAATTTCCTAAGAGAATTGTAATTTTGACTAATTTGTGGGTTATTTAAAATGGTCATGTGAAGCAAATTTTGCCAAACATGACTAGATTTTAGATTCCTAATGATTTCTCTAAATTGAACAAAATCTTGGAAATTGAAAATTTAAAATTTAAAATATTGGACGGGTGAAGGTTTTAAATTAAACATTTAATTTTAAAACCTACGAGCTCCAATTGTGGGTTTATTAGTGAAATGGTTATCGCTGAAGCCCCATCGGATAAGGATAATCGGATTTCACTAGATTAAACCTTAATATTTTCAAAATTTTAGTAAAGTTTGTACGGCCCATTGTCGGCAACACTTGGACACTAAAGATAATTTTGAAAGTAAACAATGGTTAAATACATTCAACTTTGGTAAAATTGTTAACCCTCCCATCGAGGCACTGGCAATGGAACTGAGGGCCTAAATTAACAATATTGGTTTTACAAGTATCTTGCCCATCGTAAGCCTTGTAAAGATAACTAATAGATTGTTAAATAATAAACAAATAGTAGTTATTAGAATCTACTAGCGATATATTTGTTTGTTGTTAATTATGGTTTGTAATTAGTGTGCTTTTCATTATTTTCAGAAAAATGTCTTCATTCAATCCTTTAGCTACTATTTTGAGCCAAAAACCTATGGATGGTACAAACTACAAACAATGGAAAACTAATTTGGATATTGTTCTTCAATATGAAAAGCTCAACTTTGTTCTAACTACCCCTAAGCCTGTGCAACCTGCTACTGATGTGTCTGATTCAATTCGGACTCAATTTCAACAGGAGAAGGAAAAATGGGAGAAGGCGAATATGGTAGTTTGCTGCTATATTTTAACCAATCTCGCAGTCACCTTCAGGAACAAGTGAGTATGATTGAGAGTGGAGCAACAATGCTCCAGACTCTTGATGACATGTTTGCCATGCCTAGCAGCTCTGCAAGGCAAAATGCGCTGAATGCAGTCACCAAGACAGTAATGTTTGGAGGAAGTGTGAGGGATCATTGTCTGACAATGATAGCAAACTTCAAGAAGGTTGATGACCATGGTATCAAGTTTGAACAAGAAGTAAAAGTTGACCTTCTCTTACAATCACTGCCTAAATACTTCAATCAATTTAAGATGAATTATAATATGAATAAGATGAATCTTGATCTCACTCGACTGATGTACGAGCTTAAGAGTGCTGAACAATCTTTAGTCAAGCAGGGAAGTGCATTTTTTGTTGGTGAGGGTTCTGTGAAACCTAAGGGTAAACCCAAAGGAAAGAACAACAACAAGAAAAAGAAGAAATCAGGTATTCCAGTTGCCAAAACAGTTGTAATGAAGCAGCCAAAAGGCAAGTGCTTTAAGTACGGACAAAAGGGGCATTGGAAGAAAGATTGCTCACATATGAAACAATCAGGTATGGGTAATTTACATGTGATTGAGGCTTGTTTAGTGGAGAATCACAATGATAAATGGATCGTTGATTCAGGAGCCACTAACCATGTTTGTTACTCTTTGCAGTGGTTCAAACATAGCTTGCCTGTAAGTAAAGGACAAAGAGATTTGAGGCTTGGAAATTGGAAGCTTGTGTCTGCACAAGTAGTGGGACAAGTTGTTTTATCTTTTGATAATTGTAGAACCTTGGTTTTAGAATACTGTTTATTTATTCCAGAATTTTAGAGTAATTTAATTTCTATTAGTTGTTTGGAGAAACTTGGCTTGAAAGTTCAGTTTAATTCCTCAGTTTCTATAAGAAGTTCATCTTCTTTTATTTGTTCTGGTATAAAGTTTAATGGTCTTTATTTCCTTAGTCCTATTCCCGGTGAAATTAATCATGTTGAATTAAAAGATGATGAGCATATTAATTTTTCAAAGAAAAGAAAAGTTTCCAACGAAACTTATCTTTTGCATTTGAGATTGGTTCATATTAACTCTAACAGGATACAAGGTTTGGTCAAAAGTGGGATTTTAAAATCCCTAGACTTTGAACCGATACCAGTATGTGAATCTTATTTAGAGGGTAAAATGACCAAGAAATCTTTCAAGGCCAAGGGAAAATGTGCCACACTTCAGCTGGAATTGATACATACTAATGTATGTGGACCAATAAATGTCCAAGCCAGAGGGGGGTATCAGTATTTTATCACATTTAATGATGATTACTCTAGATTTGGACATGTGTACTTGATGCGTCACAAGTCTGAGGTTTTTGGAAAATTCCAAGAGTTCAAGGCTGAGGCAGAAAAGCATCTTGGTGTTCAAATTAAGACTCTTCGATCTGATCGAGGGGGTGAATACCTATCTGGAGAGTTCAGGTCTTACCTGATTAAAGAGGGGATAGTTTCACAATTATCTTCTCCAGGGACACCACAGCAGAATGGAGTTGCTGAAAGGAGAAATAGAACCATTTTAGAAACGACAAGATCTATGCTCAGTTATTCATCTCTTTCTGATTCATTATGGGGATATGTCTTAGAAACTGCTATGCATCTATTGAACTTAGCACCGTCCAAGTCGGTTTCAAAGACACCAATAGAATTGTGAAAAGGGTGTAAGCCCTCTATGAATCATATTCGGATTTAGGGTGCTCTAACACATGTCTTGCAACAGAAACCAGATAAAATGGACTCGCGTACTGAAGTATGCATGTTTATAGGCTATCCTAAAGGAACCAGAGGTTGGTTGTTTTATAGTCCAAGAGAAAAGAAGGTCATAGTGAGCACTCACGCGACTTTCTTAGAAGAGGACTATATGGAAAATTATAAGCCAAGGAGTAAGGTTATTCTTGATGAGTTAGCCTCAGATCAAGTTTTACTGCAACCTCAAGCGGTTCCAGCTTTTATTCCTGTGGTTGTTCAAAGAGGGGAAAATATACCTGATGAACATACACAGGAACCACATACAGAACCAGAAGTTCAGCATGATAATGAAGTTCAGCATAATGATGATGAACTTATGGAAGAACAAAATCATGAATTGGTTAATCCACTTTATGAGGGGCCTCATCTAGAAATTGTTAACCCACAAAATATGGAACCCCCTTAGATGCACAACATCAAGTGCAACGAAGTCGTAGTGGGAGATTGATTCATAAACCTGCAAGATATCTCTTGTTGGGTGAGTTAAATCAGGATGTCATCGTTGATGAAGATGATGATCCCACAAGTTATGACGAAGCACTAGGAGATGTTGATGCTCAAGAATGGCTTAAGGCTATGAATCGTGAAATGGATTCGATGTATTCCAACTCAGTTTGGTCTCTTGTAGATGCACCTGAAGGGGTAAGACTCATTGGGTGTAAGTGGATTTACAAGAGAAAGAGAGGATCGGACGGGAAGGTTGAAACCTTCAAAGCTAGATTGGTGGTGAAAGGGTATTCCCAAAAGGAAGGTGTGTATTATGAAGAAACCTTTTCGCCAGTTGCCATCTCAAGTCCATCCAGATTCTCTTAGCTGTTGCAGCAAATCTTGATTATGAGATTTGACAAATGGATGTCAAAACTGCTTTTCTAAATGGAAATTTGGAAGAGGAAATCTATATGCAGCAACCAAAAGGGTTTATAACCAAAGGGCAAGAAAAAATGGTATGCAAGTCGCAAAGGTCCATTTATGGACTTAAGCAAGCATCTAGATCATGGAACATCAGATTTGATCAAGCCATTCAGTCTTATGGTTTTGAGAAAAGTTCTGATGAGCCATGTGTGTATAAAAGGATCCAAGGTAATGCGGTATCTTTTCTGGTACTTTATGTGGATGATATACTTCTTATCGGAAATGATACAGAGGTATTGTTAGGCATAAAAACTTGGCTGGGCAAGCATTTTGATATGAAGGACCTGGGGGAAGCCAATTATGTTCTTGGTATTAAACTCTTACGAGACCGGAAGAATAGGGTTTTGGCATTATCCTAGGCTAAATACATTGACAAAATACTTGCCAGGTTTAGCAATGAAAATTCCAAGAGGAGAATTATACCCTTCAGGCATGAGATTCATCTATCTAAGAAGCAATATCCTAAAACTCCTGAGCAGAGAGAACGCATGAGTAGGATACCTTATGCTTCAGCAGTAGGTAGTCTCATGTATGCTATGCTATGTACCAGACCAGACATCTGCTATGCAGTGGGAGTAGTGAGCCGGTACCAATCTGATCCTGGAGAGCAACACTGGGTAGCAGTTAAACATATATTCAAGTATCTACGGAGAACGAGAGATTATATGTTGGTCTATTCTAGTAGGAGTCTTGAAACCATTGGTTATACGGACTCATATTTTCAAGGAGATATTGACTCAAGAAAGTCCACCTCGGGATATGTGTACACCCCTAATGGCGGTGCCATTTGTTGGAGAAGTGTAAAACAATCATGTGTGGCTGACTCTGCCACAGAAGCTGAATATGTAGCTGCTTCTGAGACTGCAAAGGAAGCTGCATGGCTAAAGAAGTTCCTAACGGACCTTCAGGTGATACCAGGTGTTGACTGTCCTATCACACCTTACTGTTACAGCAGTGAGACAGTAACACAGTCCAAGGAACCAAGGTGTCACAAGAGACAAAAACACATAGAGAGGAAGTACCACATGATCCGAGATATAGTTAAAAGAGGAGATACTGTGGTAGCAAAGATAGCATCAGACGAGAACCTTGCTGGCCCTTTTATTAAGAGTTTGCCAGAACGTGTGTTCGAGAGGCATGTCACATCTATGAGTCTTAGGAGGATTCCAGATTTGCTATAGCTTTAGGTAGTTGTTATTTCACTTTGTTATTTTGTGTTTCTTTTCAGCAAGACATTATGACATTGCAAATTTTCTGAATGTTAATAAATGAGGTGTTTTATCATTCATTTCGCACACTATTTACAAACACTAAGGTCCGGATCAATTGTGGAGTATATGGTCATATGGATACGTTCATAGAGGACATGGTCATAGGTTCTCACAATTGATGAATAAGTTCACAGCTATTAAATTAAGTTGAGCACTTTGTTTAAGCTGCAATATTTTATGAAATGGTTTTGTTCGAATCATTATAAAATATTGGTGAGTTAATGCTTACATTGAATGGATCAAGGAGAGATTTAATTAAGGTTGTTCTTTCTGTCATAAGGAATCAAATCTCCAGATAACTATAGTCATGTAGTTACTCTTAATCTTGAGTTTATTTTAAATATGTAATCGGATAGCTTTCATTCTTTGATTTACCAACAAGTGAGGTTTGATCGGTATAACGACCAATAACTTGGTATTTTGGGATTGAGACTATTTGGTTATGGTGTTTATGAGATAAACAACATGGAATTTATAGGAAATGTCCCCCTGATATGTTTCGGTACTTGGATATTGAAGACACTGGCCAGTGCATGTAATCCATTAGAGAAACTATAATAGTCAAGGGAATAAATAATTGATTAAGTTACAGAAAACTAGTCAATCAAATTATAGACATTCTATAAAGGGGTAATGCATATTCATGTTATAAGTGTCATTATTCTTAGAGATCACGTTCAGGCTTTTAGTGGAGTAGCACCGAACTAGATGAATGACAAATGGTAGATCCCTAAGCTAGCTCGATACAAGGGATGAGGTATATAATCAGATGATGATGGCTTATGGGCTACATGATTTTGGGTTTACGAACTCAAGTTTGTATCTTAAAAGAGTAAGTGAGAGATTGTTGGATATATGCTCTTAGTCACTTAAGCCCAATTGGGCTTTAGTGAGACCAAAGCCCATGAGGCTTAGGGTTAGGTTAAGTCTTGCACTTAATCTTATATATTCTTACTTACTCCTATTGTGCCTGATAAGGATAGCTCATCAGAAAAAGACCAAAGAGGCAGACGTTCATCATTTGAACGGTTGCCCACACACCCACTCCATCTTACTCGAGAGATAGTCTGGAAGATCGATCATAGAGCGGATGAGGACTGTTCGTAAACTGTTCATGTAGAGGCTTTCAGACCGCTGCATTTCTCTAGGTAATCAAAACGATGAAGGTTCTTATTTTCTTATATCAAATCAGTTAAATACACTTCTGTGTTTTCTGATGAGATTCCTATAGTTATAAGGAACTCCATGAGCTGAGACTAATTTTGATTAAGTCATGGCAGGAGCATATTTTCAAAGCGTTGTTGTTTTCAAATCTTGAACTTAAGATCCTTGATTAAGGAACTACAACTCACTTATGGTTGCCCTAAACATATGGTGGTAATATATCTCTAATTATGTATAAATGTCTTCTATTCTTTGTGCGGTTAAAATTGATAATGGCCTCTCAAAGGGCATTCTGGCATGTTGATATTGAACATGCCATGATGCCTGGCGGGATTTAAAACTCAATAGTCAATACCTCCCCATCTTCGATCCCCTCCTTCCTCCTTCCTCAATATCAACCTATGGCTAAAATTGGTAGATAAAGTATTGTAAAATACTTTAAACACCTTATGTTTTTCTTTAACTACATGAAGCTTGTATTTATTTTGAATACTCATATAACTTCTATTAAAACTAAAATAAATGTTACACAAATTTTTCTTATATTTTAAAATTCTTTTACCATCCATCCAATCATCAATAAACTGTTAAATTTGACTTCCAACTTTTTTTTTTTAACCAAAATACCTCTCTTTAACAAAAGAATTATTTAAATAATTATATTTGTCCAAAAAAATATACAACCAACAAATAATTCTACTATATATTTTCAAAATTTCTAATATGTTATAAAATTTTGATTATATTAATTATTTTTATGATTTTAATTTCTCATCATATTTATTGAAACATGTTTATTTCATGTTTTTAAAACCGATAAAAATATATTTCGAACACATATTTTTGTTATATTATATAAATAATATAAATTTAAGATATTATACAGATAATTCATCGCTGGCCATTGGAAATATTAAATCGGATAATTTTCATTCCCGATACACACGCCACAAAATAAAAAATTTGCCTGTAGCACTTGATCCATATTTGAGGGACAGAAAAATTTATAGTTTCCTCCTGCACATTCAATGATTCAATATACAGGTTATTAGTTGACAAACATACATTTGTCACGTTAGATTTTATGCTATGAATGGTTCCACGCGAGCATGATTTTGCTTTATCATTTTGGTCATTTTTATCTAAGAAATTTTTGGTAACCAGCAATGTTGTTTTAGAAATATCAAAAAGGGGAATAATGTTGCCCAAATTTAAAAGATCATGAGGCATGTAAAAGGCTGATGAAGATGCACAACAAAGCAAGTGACAGAGACTGAGGCATATAGTAAACAAACCTCTTTTTTGTTTGGTATAAAAATGTTAAGAGAAGCTCAGCTACAGTTCAAAAGTAAAGCATCTGAACTTGCTCTATAGATGGATTCAGATACACATGTCTCCACCTCATTTTAGATTACCCCTACTTCCTAAGCTTTGGGATGTCTCCCAAACACTGTGATGATGTTAGAATTCGAACTTTCTCCATTTGTGAGAGTTTTTATATCTATAATCACTGGAACCACGAACAAGGGATATATGGTAATTAAACAAACTAACAGCATTAAAAAGCCTAATTAAAAGAAGAAAGTACATCATAGCCACATAATTGAATCATACGTGGCAAAATGTTCAATGTTGCAGACTCCTGTTTGCTTAGTGTTAGAGTGAGGTGATATTACTCATGAGATAACATTATATCTAAAATTTTTTGTTGAGCATTAATCACGTATCATATCTAAAAATTTCTGGAACCAAGTTCAACCGTAATCATATCAAAACTTTTTTATAATTATTAAAAAATGATTTGCACATCGACTCTGTAACCAGTGTATAAATTGTTGGGCTCGGTTGTTATTAATCAACAAAGAATGGGGTAAATTAGAGAAATAATATGATTGCAGCGTAGAAAGTCACACTTTCACTAACAAGTGTAGAAAGTTACCCTTTCTCTCTTAGTTTCATCAGCTTCTTGTATCGGAATCCAAAAATCTCATATTTTATTTACAAAATTGTTACCAGTTATTTTTTCGACCTTTTTGCGATAACTGAGGTAAATTAGAGAAATAATATTTTGCACTGATGACTACTTAACATTAACATTGTTAATGTTGTTAACTGATTTTGTTAACGCAACAAACTCTAGGTAATGGTAATGTAGCTGACAAAGCACATTTAATTTTTATTATAATATATTTAGATTATTAAATTAAAATAAACCAACAAATCTCTGCAAATGATATTGAGGTTTTGATATTTATATTATTAAACTAATATATTTATATTTTTAAACTAATCTTTTAATACAATCGAGGTTTTGATATTGAAGATTTCATTAGTTTATTTAGATATTTTTCAATTTACACATATTTTAAATTTAAGATTAACAACATTTAAATACACAGTTATCACTTAAGTTTACACCATCATTACTTGAATTTGTTGTATCAATGTTTTCCGTTAACAATAACAGTGTTAGAATTATAGGGAAAAAAGTCTAATTTAAAAGTTAAGGGACCAAAAGTATACCTCATATAAATTTAAAAAACAAAAAATATACTTTAGTCAATAATATAATCATTAATATTCAATAAAACATGAAAGAAATTTCTAAAAGTGCACAATATCAGTTTACTAAAATCCTATTTTGAAAAATAAGCACGCTTACCTAGTTTTCATTTCCCCCATTACCCTAAAATTTAATAAATACTAAGTCACACTATAAATAATTTATAAAGGGTTAGGTTAATAAGATTTAATTCTGCCTCATAAGTTTCATGTTGGTGTTGTGGATGATGTCGATAATTATTTTTGGAAACAGTACCATGCTGAAAATGTTAAAAGGGATCAAAGTCACTTTAATTATTAAAAACCAATGTTGATCCTTAAAAAAACTAATAATGTTAATAACTTTTTTAATGATTATGGGTGACATTATATTGCTTTTTTTTTTTTAATACTTCCGGAGTAATATTTATTCAAAAAACATTTCTGGACGAACACAGCTCCCATGCAAAATTAGTAGAATTTGATTTTAACCCACTAATAAGTAGTGGTACATGCGTATTTATTGCATTATGTTCCATTTTCTATATATTAGGTTATGTTTCATTTCATTACCGAGTGATCACCAAAAAAGGTCTTTGTTAAACCAATTATAAATATTGTGAAAACCATTGATAAACTTGTTAATCCTATTGTTATTTTTATTCATAGTGCTTAAATGTAAGTGAACCCATACTAACATCTTTTCACCTAACAAACGTCTTCACTAAACCTATTACAAGTGTTATGAATGCCATTGATAAAGTTATTAATTCCATTACAATTTTTCTTAAATCTCATGTTTATTGTTCACATTCTTCCTCAAAACCCAGACATTGTTCAACTCAAGAGAGGATATGTTCGATGGTGGCGTGACAAACTAAGAAAAAGGTTTGGCACAATGGATCTAAAAGGAGAACACAAATACAAATGAAGTGATTGAGGTTAAAGATGGATATGGTCTTTTGAAGATTTAGTTTTTGATCTAGTTCTTTGAAAAATGAGGTTAAAGACAATGAGACGATAATTGAGGTTGAAAATGGAGGTCTTGCGATCACTACTGTAGGAAGAGAAGAAGAGATCGTGGTCTCTGCTTACAGCGAGGAAGAAGGGGAGTTTGGTATATTGCTCAAATATTCAAAATCTAGATTGACATCTGATTACCTTTTTGTCTTTTTGTCTTTTCTCTTTTTAGTAGATATTTTAAGGTTTTATAGTTTTATTTGGTATTTAATCTTTTTTCTTTAAAAAAAACACAGATTTGGTATTAAATATAGATATGTATATATATGCAAGTGTCAGTAGTATTCACACATTTCGAGTAAAAGAAAATTGTACACACTCACAGCGATTTGGTTAGCAGTTTGTGGGTTTATGAAAGAGACTCTCCTGGGCAGATAAAATCAGAAAATACATGTGTGTGTACCCACAAGAAACAAAAGCGGAATGGGGAATCTGGGTTCAAGGAAGAAAAAGGAGGTGGTTCAATAATTACAAATAAAGTTCACATACCAGCTGGATGAAGAGACTATGAGATTTGACCAAAAAGAAAAGACCATGAGAGAAGTAACATATGCTCCTGTCAGGACTCAGGAAAAGATCAAGGGAAAAACAAAAACATCGTGGGTTGTGAACCATTGAAGATACATGACAAGACAAATAAATAAAATACTACCCCCACACTCAACGGTGAAGAAGAAATGGTATTCATGACAAGAGAAGGTAATAAATATATCGAAGAAATGGAAAGAGAAAAGGGAAAATCCCATTTAAATGTCAAATAAAATTTCAAAATCTTCAAATGCATGCTAAAATTTGTAAAGGATTCAAAAATAATTTGAATCAAATTAAGATTTTAAAATGTTAATAATTTATTTTTTTATCTTTAATTTTTAAATAAAGCCAAAACATCACCATAGCTAACCGTCAGAGATCCGATCGTCGGATAGCTTGCAACCGCCCGTGGCGCGAGATTTTACCCGGGGGTTTTTGGTGGATTGAATCTTTCTTTAAAAAGAAAAAGATTAAATGAAGAAGTTTGAAGGTGGGGTTCAAAGCCATTACACTTTCATGTTAAAAAGACCGAGCAGACCAATCATTAGGTTATTTAACTCCTTTAATATATATATATATATATATATATATATATATATATATATATATTTTAATAAATTTATATGTTCTTCTTAACATTATTTTTATCAAGAAACACTATTGTAAATCTCCTTACAAGTGTTATGACTGCTATTGATGAATTTATTAAACTCATTACTGAATTTGTGAAACCTATTAATGAACTTATTGTTTTCATTATAAATTTTGTTTATAGTGCTGAGATTTTGTTTAATATTATGAATCCCATATTTGACTAAAAACAACTTAAGCTACAATTAATTTAAAGTGTTAAAAATAACGGTGTTACATCTAACACTTGTCAATGTATGAAGCAATAAATTCTGTGCAATTAGTCGTTACCATGTTTATTGTTATATTTATTTTATAAGTTAAAATTGTTTCTTATTAAATTGTAACTAAATGAGACATACAAGATTGATAAATCAAACTAAGTCTCAGACGCCTTTCTTTTTGTAGCACTGCTTGAATTCTTGCTTAAAAAATTAATAAATAATGACGGGGTAAGTCACATGGAATGCATAACCATAATTTCAATTTAATAAGTATGCAAGAAATGATTCTAGGATAACTAAGCGAGCAAAATATATCTTCATATGATATAAAGTCTAAATAATTTTCTAAAAACATTAGTAGTTTCAAAAAACCACCCAATATGCATAAAGTTGCCTCAACAATCCTTGTAATCTTATAGTCGTTGATAGAACTCATGGGTTACAACATATAATTGGATTAATTTCTTTGACAAGACTGTACCAAGCTCTCAAGTAATGAGGTGTAGCTCGGCCAAAAGCTACAGAACTCATATTAGACCATAGGTTCTTTTTCTTTCAAATAGGGAAAAAGTGTTACATCCCTTGAGCTAACCTTTAACTTGGTCAAAGTAAGGGTGATACCAATGGTCCAGAGAATGTCAAAGTTATCCACTGAGCACACAGTGGTGGTGTATAAAATAAACAATCTCCCACAATTATTTCTCATTTTAATTCCCTACACTTCAATATGCGGTGTAACATCACAAAATTCCACATGAATGATTTATCATCATATTCAATATTCAATAACGTGCATATTCAACATCGCAATTACAAGATAAACAATTTAAGCCCACTTAAAAAGTTTACTCACAACATACATTTTAAATATATGCATTTTTCATTTGTAAAATACTATAACATATACTTATATCATTTATAAATATGAACATATATTTATAATCACCTCAACAAGTATATAAGTAAAGTTGGAAAGTGGTGACCTCAAGTTCTTAACACAAAAAATAAACTTGAGAGAATTCAAATCCACTCTAAAATAAATATATAATTATTTGTAATAAAATTAACAAGAATACCAACTAATACAATAACAAATAATAAGTACATAAATTCCCATGATTAACTCACTCTAGTTTTCTTAGAAAATAACAATTTATCTATTACTCAAATCATCATTATAATAACATTTCCTTCTTTTATAAATCATTTTCTTACTTATTAGAACTATCAAAATACAATCATATCCTCAATTTATCAAAAACACCCAATTTCCTATGATAAAAGTTTCACCCAAAAAATTGAATATTCACATTCCCTTATAAACCTCAAATCCAATCCATTTAATCCTCAATATAACCTCCAATAAATTAAAATGAATTATGAATTCGGATATAAGAGACTTATTGTAACAAATCTAAATTTTCCAACCAAATACTAACTTATATGAGCATAACTCAATTATTAGACAACTTTTCCAACCTCCACATATTCAAAATTATATCAAACTCTAACTCAAATATCAAATGTCAACTCCTGATTTCATATAATTCAATATTTAGTAAAACGAAATCGATTAAAAATATATCTAGAAATCCAAATAGATGAGTTAAATCATATTTAATCAGTAAAAACATCCTATAGAACATAAATCATAAACTTTTAAAATAGAAAATAAATTTTAAATTCCTATAACAATAAACTAACAAATCTAAACTGATTCAAATTAACTATTAATCATCCTCCACTCATATATAGCCATATATTGTCAAAAACTCAACATTCTTTATTTTAAAATTCTAACTCTAAAATTTGCACTAATCAACAATATAATACCCTCATTAAAAAATATAAAAAATAACTTTCATAAAAGAAATTTGTTAAAAAAATTAATTTAGTTATCTAAATAATCCCATAAACTTACCTAACATCTGAAACAACCAGTGGCGGATCTTGAGGTAAATATTTGAGGGGGTCAAATGTCTACGGATTAACTACTTAAAAAGAAAAAATATTTGAGAGCGTCAAATGTATAATAAAAATATTTTAACTATAAGATAACATATTTTTTACACTATATTAAATTTTCAAAAAACAAAATTTCTCAACAAAATTTTTTCAATGTTTTTTTTAGGGTGCCATCCCCCCCCCCCCCCCCCCCCCCCCCCCCCAAAAAAAAATCAAATGAATGAAGATCCGCCATTGGAAACAACGAAGAAACAATGCCAGAAACGCATTTGCGAGCTCAAACGTGAAACAACCCCCCCCCCGGCGCAAGTGATAATGGATCAAGTGGGGTATATATTATGCCCCTACACACACATTAAGTGCCCCTGATAGACGGATGGCTGGGTATTAAATACCCCCACCAACCCATTTGACTAAACGGGCACGAGTTACGGCCCCTTTAGTTATTTTTATATTATTTTTATTATTATAATAATATCATATCATAGCATATTTTTCTTTTTTTTTTTATCAATTCCCCCTAATTATAATTAAATCCTAAAAACAAAAATTAGGGTGTTACAAGTAGCATAAGTAGTTTTTCTAAAACTAAAACTTATTTGGATTAGTAGTAGCATAAATGATTTTGTGATAATTATTAGAGGAAAAATAAAATTAAAAGTACAAAAAAGTTAACTTTGAAAATTTGGTGATGCTAAAATATATAATTTGATCAAATAATATTACATAATTAATTAGATCACATGTCTTGTACAATTTAGTCTTTAATTATGTTACGAATATGATTCATTTGACTTTTAGACGGCGTAGTATAATTTGTCGAGTGTGACTCTTTATCTAGACTATTATTATCTACATGATCTATGTTCCTATTTTTAGCTTATATGAAATTAACATCACTTTGAGAATTTCTCCTAATAAAGTTATATATGGTTATTATTGCATACGCCATGCAGACTTGTGTTTGGTAGCTATATTTACACATTCTTTGTAAGATTTAAAATATATTCTTCCATACTTCAAAAGTTTTTTCTATAGTAGATGTCAAATTTGAATAATAATAATTGAAGTCTCTTTATATTTTCTAAATCTAGGCGAACGCTAAATTTTAAAAGGTGATAACACTTACATCTACAGGAATCAAGATATCCAACATTGACCAAATAATATTTCCCTAATAAATGATGAAATCATTTTCAAGGTGTGAGATTAATTCAAATGAGAAATGAGGACATAGTAATTTAATTGAAGTAGACAAAAATATACTTTCAAGAAGATGGGGAAAATTGATAGATGGATTTGAGATAACAGGGTGGAACACACGAGTATCACGTGCAATATCTTCTCATCCCGCTAACACAAACGTAGATCACATATCCCAATCACATACAACCATGACATTTTGATTTGGATATCTATTTCTTCCAATATATTGGGTTAAGGTACAAAAATGCAAATAAGTTTTTTCCCCAGGAGCAAAAATACACATAAACTTTTTTTTTTTGGAGTAAAAATACATACGTGGTTATAATTTTGGAGCAAAAGTCACATCTCACCGTTAAGTTACTGTTCACCGTCATTATGTTACTGTTCACTTCATCTCTTTCTTTCTCATCACGGTAAACAGTGACTTAATGGTAAGTGTGACTTTTACTCCAAAATGGTAACCACATGTGTATTTTTGCTCCAAAAAAAAGCTTATGTGTATTTTTACTCATGAGGAAAAAACTTATGTATATTTTTGCACCTTAACCCCGATATATTTATCTCGGTTGGGACCACTAACCACACACTTTATGAAGTTCCGTCTATTGTTCCATTTACATCCTCAAAATATGGGCAATATCAATGATCCTTGTTTATTTTTGGGTGGTATCCACGGAATTCAGGATCACATCATTTGATGTTTCCCTTGCTAGAATAAGGTAAGCCTCTAATACCATGTATGTAGAAGCCAACTTACAGTTTCCCCTAAATGTTGAAATAGTTCTTGTGCTATCCTATTGCCTACTCCATGTTCAATAGTGATAAAAACATAGCAACCATTTTTTTTAACTCTAACATTCTTAGAGTTCCTAGAATTCTGTAACTCATGTTGAACCAATTTATTGTATAAGTTGTAAAAGACATGTTTTTCCACTTTAAGCATTTCATGACATCGTGAACCATGTGTTGCCAATATTTCTTGTACCCATAAATAACCCATGTGGTTATTAGTTTTTACACAGTTCTTTACATGTATAAGGCACCAAATATTGACAAAGTAACACACTTAATTCTTCATACTCTGTTAACTCTTCATCTATAAGAGATAATACTTGAGACTATTCATCTTCCTCCATCCCCTCTCTGACAAGTTTTGATTGTTCTAATTTGCCATTGATTTTGTAACTTGGAGTATGGTTAAATTCAGGTGTGAGCATTAGATTAATTAAAAAAAAAAACTATATTAAATATGGAAACACATTAAATGAGTTATAAAAGATAGGTCAACATACAATCATTCATCAGGTTACCTTATGTCATCAGTTATGTTAAACCAACACACGATGAATTAAAGCCATACAATACTATATCACAGTTCAACTATCTAGATATATAGTTCAAGTATATTAAGGGATTGTCAACCATAAAGCACAATCATTCTATCAAGTAGACCTTGTTTCCTTTCAGTGTAACAAACGTTCCCTAACAAGTTTTGTCCATCACAAGTTTTATACATCCAATTAAACTCAAAGCACGCATCACATTAGACTTCCTCAAGGCCAAGCAGTTCAATCATAACCTCCTCATTGCTCACACCTTGGATTTCATTTCATGCTGCTACTCTATCCTAAGATGCATTAGCTATTAGCCTACTACACTTACTGCACCTGCTATTTGTTTTGAAACTAATTTTCTACTTTTTTTAATGACCCTTCACCTCTCTTCCTTTTGCAAGTTGGCACCGAAAGGCCCCACTACTAGAAAATCCATTTTTTGCGGCGGAATTTTTCCGTCGCAAAATAGGCATTTTCCGTCGCAAAATAATTTTGCGACGGAAAAATATCCGTCACAAAAAAGGCCATTGCAAACAATTTTTGCGACGGAAAAAACATACTTTCCCTTGCAAATTCAAATTTTGTTGCGGAATATTTTTCCATCGCAAAATCTCGAATTTTGTGGCGGAAAATATTTTTCCCTCGCAAAATACGAATTTTTGCGAGGGAAAAAGTTTCCCTCGCAAATTTAAATTTTGCGGCGGAAAAATATTTTCCCTCACAAATGTCAATTTTGCGATGGAATTATTTTCCCTCGCAATTTGCGGCGGAAAAACATTTTCCCTCGCAAAAAACTTTGCGAGGGAATTTTTTTCCCTCGCAATTTGCGAGGGAATTGTGTTTTTCCCTCGCAAAATTGACATTTGCGGGGGAAACTTTTTCCCTCGCAAAAAGTTGCATTTTTCGAGGGAAAATAGTTTTCCCTCGCAAATTGGAAGAATTTATGAGGGAAAAATTTTCCCTCGCAAAAATAAAAATTATTTTTAAAAAAATTCATAAAAATAAACAAAAATTCATAAAAAAATATAAAAAATTAGAAAATAAAATAAATTGTATATTATAAAAATAAATTTTATAATCATACAAGTTTTCATTACAATGATACGGGTTTAGATTACAAAAACAAAATATTACAAATATAATGTTCGAAAATAAATTTAAAAAAAAACTCTAAAAAGCAGCAGTCTGGTCATCATCACCACCAGTATCGTCGTCACCACGATGAGGCTGCCCCATACCCTTGTCCTTCAATAGGGATTGGAGAAGTGCTCGCATCTCACTAATCATTTGGCCTTGCTCCCTCACCGTCTGTTCTAACACCTTTACCCTAGTACTTTTTGCAAAACCAACATTATGAAGTCAATTTATTTATACTACTTCATTTAAATGAATGAGGGAGTAATGGTTTGCGATTGATAGCAAAAGTATAAGTTTACCTTCAGGACCACCTCTACTACTGCCGGATGAGCGCCTGGAAGACGACTTCAGTTGGCTGGCAAAAGCACCCATCCCGAAGACTCTCCCCTTCTTGTCCATTCCGCCTGCAGCCTGAAGGAAGATACTCTCGTTATCAGAATAAGAGGACGACAGGTCGCTCTGAATCTGCGAGTCTCTCTCCTGCGTCAATTGCTGATATGTCTCCTACAAGCTCAAACATACAACACAAATAATGCATATAAAATGAAAGAAAGATGTTACTATTTGAAACAAATAATAAATGTAATTAATATCTCGCCGCGAATTGCTGGGACTTGGCGTTAATCCAACGCTTGCCTTGACCCTCAACTGGCTTTGTATGAGTCCGCTCAAAGGTGGACCAAGGAATCATATCTGCAGGAACTTCCCCAGATGCTGCCTGCAAACACAAATGATAATCATGTTCATTAATTATTGATTAAGTACAAAATATTGAAAGCTGAAGTATAAAATAACATATACTTACAATTTTTCGTCGATGCTCACTAACTGGAATGCAGCCACCAGCATATGACGGTCCTTCCATGTGAGACCTATTTAATTTATTTTGTTCACTTTGCTTCAAAAATCTTTCATCGGTCGCCCATTTTTCAAATAACTGGCCTGCAACCTCAGGCTGAATCCAATTTTTTTTCCTTTTTCATGCCTCAATTTATATAATTTATCAGACAGCCACTTGCTTCCCTTGAAGTTATAAGCTTTCTTTAAATTTTTCAGATGCTCAGGCAACCAGCTAAACTTTTCCTGAAAACAATACTAAAACAATTAGTACTCTAAATTATACAAGTAGTTAATCAGTTTGTATTTTGATGAGAATAATAAATTAATAACCATAAATCACATAACTTACCAAGAACTCACTAAACCAAACATCTCGCTGGCTCTGAGGAATCAATGTCCATGTGGCCTAAGGTTCATCAAAATTATGAAATATTTGCTCGGCCATGAAATCCGCCACCGGCTTATGAGGATGAAACCTGAAAACAAAGAGAATGTTGCAAATAGTAGTATACAAACTAAAGGTAAAAAATTATAACATTACATAACTTACTCAGTGCTCCCTACAGGACAGATCCACATCTTCCCTGTCGCAAGATCAATGGATCCCCAGGCTGGCTCGTTGGAGGAACTAGCTTCCCTACCCTGGCTATGAGGCGATGCAGTGTACTAAAGGAAGAAGTATATTGCAAAATGTTAGAACATAGATGTTTAAGAAAATATATGTAAATCCGTCAGAAATCATAAATTGAACCTGCCCTGTCTGCTAGTGTGGATATGTATCAGTGAAAGACTCACCTATACTGCCCATAACAGAGTCAGTAGTAGGCGGTGAAGAGGAAAAATAAAGAGGCGGAAGATCCGGGGAAGAGCTAAGCCCTCTGACTACAGAGGGGGTAGATGATGTCGGCCTACCCCCTCTGATAGGACGGGCCCGGCCACTACCTCTACTATATCCACTACCTGAACGGCCTCCTGGATGCTCCATCTCTGAACACTTATAAACATGATGATCAAAATATATATAAATACAAAAAATTTACTTAATACAATAATGACTAAGCAACGAAGTATCAAATATAACAGATCGTCATAAACAAAAACAACTAACTTAAATCAATCGGATGATTCCTGTTCTTCCTTTGACGTCTCATAATCTTCGAATTCAGATTCAGTAGTGGAGTAACCCGCTTGTTCCTCATTGTCTAATTCCTCATTCTCAATTTGGATAGGAATCAGCTCTAAGTCTCCAGTGGAATCAAAGAGATTGCAAGGTATATCGTCCTCGACATTACTTACGGCAAGTACATGTTCCACATCCGCTTGGAACGGTTCAGTCATATCGTCATTTGTTTCTGACTCTTTTGAAGTAGGTATAATATTTCGTGCTTTGGTTTTGATAACTCCCACCCACTCTTGACGGGATATAGGGTAAAATGTAAAATAAACTTGTTCTGCCTGTTGAGCAATAATGAATGGGTCATAACTAACTGCATGACCACTTGATCTCAACATTTCCATATTTGTCCACCTTTGTACCACGTGGACTGTTATCAAACCACTCACATTTAAATAGAATCACTGATTTGTCCCACTTGTAATCCAACTGAATTATATCAATTAACTTGCCGTAGTAGTCGCACTCGACTCCGTCAACTTGGCTACCTCGACAACATACACCGTAATTGCAAGTTTCCGTATTTCCGTTCGCTTTAACAGTTACAAACCGATACCCATTAATTACATATTTTTTGATCCTGGTAACAACTGTTGCAGACCCGTAAGCTAAACTCCATACAACATCATGGGGAGCTGACGCAGAAGTTGAACTCCATATTTTTTGCGCGAAGTGGTCTCGTAACCAACGAGGAAATTTATCCTTCATGAATTCATCGAGGTCGGATTCCAAGATCAAAGGAGTTGTTGATCAGACCCATTGTGAGAAGTATCTGTAACAAAAAGAAAGAAATTAATACTTTAATACTTACCGTAGCAGTTATTGAAAAGATGAAACCTTACTTTAAGTACGGGGCGGCCTCTTCACAGTTGTTTAAAATGTACCACTCCGCTACTTTCTTATCGCTTCCTTCCAGAGTTGACCTACAATTTGTTCGAATGACCCGGCCAAGATAATTAAATATTGATATTTGACCACTCGTTTCACCGCCATCATCGTTGCGAGGTACCCCCCTCCATCTTGATATAACTTCAGGGGGATAATAGTATGAGGCAAATTTGGTGGCCTCTTCGACCAGATACGCTTCAGCAATAGATCCTTCAACGTATCTTGTATTTTTTATCTTATATTTTAGTGTGCGTAAAAACCTAGAACGGACAATTAGAGGGTATTTATAACCTATGTCACAGTGTGTTTGAATTAATCATAGCAAAAACAAATATATATTACCTTTCAAACGGATACATCCACCTATATTGTTGTGGACCTCCTACCCTTGCTTCGTACGCCAGGTGAATGGGCAAATGTTCCATTGAGTCAAAGAAGCTAGGAGGAAACACCATCTCTAACTTGCATAGCATTTTTGGCACGCTCTCCTCCAACTGCCGTAACTTGTCGACATTAAGTTCAGAAGCACAAATTGTTGTAAAGAAGAAGGAAAACTATGTCAAAGTATCTAATACATGCTTCGGTAGTGCCTTGAAGGCCCACTGCAATAATCTCTGAAAGAAAACGTGACAATCATGGCTCTTCATATCGCATAACTTCGCCTCATTCAAGTTCACATATTTCGAGAAGTTTGATGCAAAACCGTCCGGTAGTTCCACACTATTAACCCATTTCAACAATTGCAAATTTTGTTCTTTGTTCAATGTGTACGGCGCCCTAGGTTTGGAAATCCGGCCCGTGGCAGTCTCTATTAAATGCAAAGAAGGTCTTCTGCAGATCTGTTGTATGTCAAGTCTTGCATTGACTGTATCCTTTGTCTTACCCTTGGTGTCCATGACGGTGTACAGAATATTGTAAAACACATTCTTCTCAATATGCATAACATCAAGGTTGTGTCTTAACAATTGATCTTTCCAATATGGTAGCTCCCAAAAGATGTTACGTTTGTTCCAATGATGTTGAACGCCATATCCCTCAGGCTGACTGGAAGCAGCTCCCTCTTCAACACTTTGAATGTGTTGCACCCTCTCCCATATTTCTTGCCCACTTAAACGACGAGGTTTAGGTGATCGTTCAACCACATTCCGGCTGAAGTCTTTTTTGTTTCTCCTAAACGGATGATCGAGGGGTAGGAATCGCCGGTGCCTGTCAAACCAAGATACCTTGCGACTGTGTGGCAGGCTAAACCCCACGTTCTGTTTGAGACATATCGAACATGCAAGCTTCCCCGACGTTTGTCATCCACTCAACATCCCATATGCAGGGAAATCATTTATCGTCCACATTAAGGCAGCCCGCAAGATGAAATTCTGACTCAATGATACATCCAATTCCTATCATGATCGCCTTCCATAGTTTCCCAACCCGACCCTGCACGGACACTTATTGGAACATAATACAATAATACTAACTAATTCAATTAACCTAAGTGGCAAATACAAGTGGCCGCTTATACCAACCAATTGCCACTTAATCAAGAAAGCGGCAAACAAACACATGCAGTGAACAAAGAACAGATCCCAACAAGTAACCAGAGAATGGTGATAGTACACTAGAAGATGGGGACATGCAAGTTGACGGGCCAAACAAAGAATGATGAAGTACGATTGAAAATGGGGACATATAACAAATTTTTTGGAAATTTATTGTATTGCTATTTCATATATATAATAAATTCATTAAAATTTATTGCTATTTCCTATATGTAATAACTTCCTACTTTTTTTGTATTCAAATATGTAAATTAAAAATTATTATTAACTGTTATTTCCTATATTAATGGTCTTGAAATTAACAATTATAAATAAAAATTTTCAATTGCCTCAATTAAAAAATTAAATTCAAACCACATAATTCTAATAAATTTTAGACAATATAATTTTAATTCTATTAAAAAATAATTCTACTTGTCCTAGTGTATTTGGATTTTTTCTTGTTTTATAATATCTCTATTAGAATTATTATTTCCTATTTTTTCAACCTCAAAAACCTATTATTATCTTGATTTCAATTACTCACAATTAAAGTATTTCTTTTCCTTTAATTTCTTTCGCCTTCCATATTAATGATTTTGAAGTTAGAAATTATAAATAAAAATTTTTCAATTGTCTCAATTAAAAAATTACATTCAAACCATATAATTCTAATAAATTTCAGACAATATAATTTTAATTCTATCAAAACATAATTCTAATTGTCCCACTGTATTTGGATTTCTTTTTGTTTTATAATATTTCTATTAAAATTATACGTGTCAATTATATTATATTATTATTTAAAACCATGATTGAATTTCAATTTAAGAATTTAACAAATAAAATTTTGAATACATAATATAAGTCTATCGTGGATTATAACCAATCAATTATACTACTATAAGATATTTAACAATTCAAAATTATAATTTGTTTATGTTTATTATTTCAAAATAAAAATCCAAATATAACACCCGAGGTAATACGAATTCATTTAGATTCAAATCAAATCATGTGGGGTAATTAATTATTATTTATTTGTAGGAAACATTATCAATTTTTATAAAACAAAGAAGCATACTGGTAGTCATATAACAAAAACGTAAGGAGACTCCTCCTTTAATACAATATATATAGCAGCCTATTTTCAGCAGTTGAAAATATTATAGCAACAACTTTACTATTTTTTAAGGCTTTTCTGATTCCTCTCCATCCACTACTGTAGACCTCATTTTAAAAAAAAAAAAAACCACTAAATCTTCCAGCATCCCGATCCTAAAGTGCGCAACAAACAAATGAGATATTAGGGGCAATTGTATTAAACCGCCAGGTGTACGCCAAAAACATTATTATCCCAAAAACATTAACTAACACAGATTAAAAAATATCACCATCCCATTTGGCTAATTAATAACTAAAGTAACATTTTATTTTCAATTTAATTTTTATGTTTGACAGATCCAAATCTTGCCTAATGAAACTAACATTTTAAATTGAAATAGCAAAACTATACACTTACTCTTGAAGAATGCTTAGAGGTCGAAAAAAAAGAGGAAGCACGGCGGGGAGGAGACGACCTCGACGGCGGTGGTCGGCGGGAAGAGAAGAGTGGAGAGGAGAAGAGCTTCGGTGGGCACCGGAGGGTCTTGAGCAATCGTCGGCGGTAACAGAGGAGAGGAGAAGAGCTTCGTGAGGGACGTCTCGAAAGAATGACAATCAAAAGAGGGGGGGATTTATTTTTAATTTGCGGCGGAAATCCGCCGTCCCCCGCAAACCATCGGTGGGCACGGTTTGCGGCGGAATAAGGTATTTCCGCCACAATTTGCGGCGAAAAGACCTTTTCCGTCGCAAACCGTCGGTGCCCACCGACGATTTGCAACGGCCTAATTTATTCCGCTGCAATTTGCGGTGGAAGTACCTTATTCCGCCGCAAATTATGGCGGATATATCTATTCCGCCGCAAATTTTGCGGCGGATGAATATTTCCCCCGCAAACAATTTTTTCTTTGTCATTTTGCGACGGAATTTTTTAGTCCGCCGCAAAATACTCATTTTTGCGATGGAATTTAATTTTCCGTCACAAAATTTATGAAATTTGCGACGGAAAAAATTCCGTCGCAAATTAACTGTTTTGTAGTAGTGCCCTTCTTCGTTGTCCCCTGGGCCTTCTTCTTCATCCATGGTGGGTCGGTACACATCTTCCTTATCTTCCTCCCCTATGTTTGAGGCTGTGTAAAAAGAGTGTGAAAGAAATATCTTCTCCAAATACCATCACATCCTTAATATAATTCTTAACTCCTTTTCAAACTTTAGACCAAAGTGCCTCAACTTTTTACATAATAAATTCTCCTGCATGCATACAAGTAACCAAAATCAAAGCCTATAAACAAAAATATAACATAGACACTATCTTAAAATGAGTTAACAAAACTTAAGAATAGGTTTTTGTACCTGTGTTTTCTATTGGCACCACTCTTTTGATGTAAATACAGATGCATTGTAGGGTCCCGGCCAACCAGTCTCTTTATTTAATGCATCCCAAGTCTTCAAAATATCAAACATATTCTTCATCGTTTCTTTTCATATGCTTTTCTAGTGTTCTCATTAAATGTTGACAGAATATTCTTTGTAACGACTCCCCACAGGTAAGGACCTGGTTCGTCCCCCTCACGGCGCACCGCTTACACCTGTGGTTGGCCGGCCCCTCACATGGCAGGAATTGTCCTCCTCCTCTAGGAGAGATTTGTCCCTCGAGTAAATACCCAAGGGCGCCTCCCCAAGGGCTCGAACCTTGGACCTGAGGATAAGTCCAAGGCCTAAAAGCACCTAGTGTAATGGATGCCAAGGTGCCCTTAGGCTACTAGTGTAATGGATACCAAGGTGCTCTTAGGCTTTGGACTTATCCTCAGGTTTAAGGTTCAAGCCCTTGGGGAGGCGCCCTTGGGTATTTACTCGAGGGACAAATCTGTCCTAGAGGAGGAGGACAATTCCTGCCCTACTGGGCCGGCTAACCACGGGTGTAAGCGGTGCGCCGTGAGGGGGACGAACCAGGTCCTTACCTGTGGGGGGTTGTTACATAAAAAGGCGCCTTTTTATGTAACGACCCCCCACTGGTAAGGACCTGGTCCGTCCCCCTCACGGTGCACCGCTTACACCTGTGGTTAGCCGGCCCAGTAGGGCAGGAATTGTCCTCCTCCTCTAGGAGAGATTTGTCCCTCAAGTAAATACCCAAGGGCGCCTCCCCAAGGGCTTGAACCTTGGACCTGAGGATAAGTCCAAAGCCTAAGAACACCTTGGTATCCATTACATTCTTCCAACCTGTTTTGTCAAGATAGACCTTGACGTTGTTTTTGGCATATTTTCTTAATGCATGAGTTGATAAAAATCTGAGTTGAGTCTACATCTCATACTGCTTTATTTTTAACGTTGTCCATAATTTTACCGGAAAATTTTGCATATTTTGCAATTATATGACATTAAAGAGTCTCCCAACCAACATAATTTTTATCGAACACAATGTTTAAAAAGCAACCCTATTTTTCTTCAGACCAAATGAACTATGCAGAGACCATTAAACACTGAAAGTTTGGAATCATGACAAACGAGCTGAAAATTCAGAATCATGACAAACAACCCCTAAATGCAAACATAATAAGTACATCTTAAGCAAATAGAAGGAATGGGATTGAAACCATAATAAATCCATAATAAAAGGACGACCACATCAGAACAAATGGAAGAAGTAAAAACAAAGTAGCGGAGGACAGATTCGAGACTTGTAGCAGAGTATAGGTCCTTTCGTTTTAAGAGCCGAAAGCTTAGTTAAATGAAGATTTAAGCTCGGTTGAATGACTTAAATCATACGAAGCAAAAAGAAGCCACCAGTGGGCAAGAGATCCGATGAGCTGACCAGATCGACTCTTCAAGCCAACGAAGAACGAGGTCCCTTACATGCACAGATCGACCAGCCAAACACCCAAAACAACCCCAGTGCACACCACAACAGTCCGCCGGAGAGACAATGGAGAAGAGTCGAGTTCAAGATGACCGTCGAGAGAGAGAGAGAGAGTGCCTGAAAATTCACAGCCACACCCAAACAACAGAGCAACGAAACTGACCACGAAAAACGCCGAGAGGACGGAAGTAGAGTGCGAAAAATGGCGATACAAGACACCGGACGTCCACACCCAATCGCCGAGAACGAAGAGATCACGGCAAACAATGAATCGGACTTGAGAGTGGCGAAGCTCTGATAAGGGAGGAGAGAACATAATAGCGAGGCTTGTTGAATAATAATAACGTCAATTTCATTTCTACAACTACCCGTATAAGCTGTGAGATGATTTAGACAGTATAAGCTCAGATTTTGGCTTATGGGAGCAGCTCAATTGGTCAAAAGTTATCCTAAACATTTGCTAAAAGCTAAAAGCTCACAAAGCCCAATTGCTCCCTTCAACTGCACGATTGGGCTCTTCATTACCCAAATTAAACTTCAACTCTCCCTACAACACGTCCAGCAAGAATGAGGAGAAGAATTTTTCTTTTTCCTCGTTTTCTCCTTGTATATGCCTCATTAGAAAACTAATGACCCATTCGGTTTGTCAAAATATTACTTCTATGGAATTAAAAATATAATAATTCGTGTACGCCTCCTGTTCAAAAGTATGCTCGAAAAGTTGACATGAAAGCCCCACACATACATTCACTGCATCCAGATAGTGCCTAGAATCTATTGAAGCATAATCACATGCCTTAATGATCTGCGAGCATAAATTAAGATCATTGCTATTTTTCGTAACTTGATAAGCATTAAATAGTAGGTAAGCCGTCTCTAAAGCCCCCGTGTACAGAGTATAATCCTTCATGCGTTCCCTCACAGCCTGAACAAAACAAGAGCATAAGCATTTATTGAGCATTTCTCAGAACACAGAATTTGGAGCACCATATCATTTGGTAGCTCATATGTACTTACTTGCATTAGTAATATGTTCAGTATTGTGAATGATATGTAGTTATTAACCAGGCGCTTCGTGAAGAAATGCAAGTGAAAAGGAGACATGGTAATGCAAATAGGTTTGTCCAGATTGAATTATGTTCTACAAATAAAATAATAACAAAATAGATGCTAAAATTCATAACCATGCATGTGATATGAAGTGACAGAAATAGCATATTTTTGAAGAAATTGAATCCAAGCATAGAAAGATAGAACTAGCAGAAAAATAGATCATTTTAGACAATCAAGAGTCAAGTGTGTGCAGGGAACTTCAATGGTAATGTTAATTAACATAAGTCATTCAAAAAAATTAACGACCAGTTTCAACTTGAAGTCCGCCAACATATGTTGCTATTGAGGACAATGCAAAACTAATGGTAGTAGGCCTGTGGTGGTATATTGGGAAAAATATAGTGACAAGTGCAAATCAGAACTTATAACAATGATCTCTCTTGTCTCTTTCGGCACACTACTATACTTATAAATTGATTTGTTGTTTTTTAGATGGAATATTGTTTTAGCCTACTTCACCTTAAAAATTGAAAATGCTTTTGGGAAACATATTCAAGTCAAAGTAGAATTTGAAGTGGGAAACATCTCTGATAAGCCCCAATAAGAATGTGCTATGCCTAAATAAAAAGCAGCAAGTGTCAAACAATAGCCCCGTGCGGATTAGATCAACCCTGAGACGCCATCAAATCTACAATAACAATATTTAAACCAATAAATAGTTGTAGCCATCACATTCGGATCCGGATTTTCTCCTATATCTCTTAACATCTGCTACCCTCTTTTACTTAAAACAACGTTGTTTTGCTCTATTTAAGTTTAGATCCCAATTGATCGTAATCTAGGCCGTTGGTTGTTGTCACCTTCATCTCGCAGAAAGGGAGCCCATTGCCTTCCATTAAACACTAATTGCAAGCAAGAAAGGATGAAGCCCTCGGGCAAACCAAGTCCTCAAGCGTCAATCTTTTTGGCATCTTCCTCTCTCATCCAGATGGCCATAGTTGACAAAGTTCACCTTAGTCTAGGGGAAAGAAGATGCATGCTTATGCCTAGAGTAGAGTCGGGAAATCGAGCCGAGCTTGTCGAATTAATTCTTTTAGGTTTGGTTTTTTTAGGCCCTGACCCTTTAAGGACCGGGCTTAAAAATTAAATGAGCTAAATAAAATAAGTCCTATAGGGCCAGCCCTGTATGGCCTCAAGCTTAAAAGGGTCAGCACTGCGGGGCCTTGGGCCAGCCCTGCAAGCTCTTTTAATTGATGTGTTCATGATGCAAAATAAGAAATTCATGATATCCTTACTCATGAAATAAAGCCTACTACTCAAACTAAAACACAATTAAATGTTTTTGAAATTGATGATAGTAGTGAAGAAGATGACAATGATAGTTATCATATTAATGTTACTTAATGGTGTGCTTCTTATGTTTTATATGAGTTATTTATGGACAATAGTTTGCTTTTGATTACAAATTAGTGAATGTAATTATTTATTAGATGATTTGTATTATTTGAATATTAATATTGATAATATTTATTTGATAAATTAGAACTTTACTAATTGTTTCTTTGGAAAAAAACGAAAGAAAAATAGTTAAAATTTAGAATAATAACTTCCAAGTCTTGTAGGGCCAGCCTTGACCCTAATGCTCTCAAACCGGATTTAAAAAAACAGATGTTTTTCTTACTCCAGGCCTGTAAGGTCGGCCCTGGCCCTTCAAGGGTCAACCTTGATTCTCAACTCTACTTATGCCGTTTTGTGTGGGAAATAAAATCTGGACTGTTTGTTTGTTAATTGCATGGACATTGATAAGGGGCAACAAATTGAAACAACTCCATTTACAATACTTCCGATCCATTGAATTTCTCAATCAATCTTAGCCGTTCGTTTGATGTCATATCGTTTTTATCAGTTTCCTCCCAAGAGAACCAAAACACGTCCATCTTCCGTCTTCTTTGGCCCCAGCATCCCTTTCTTCTTCCTCAAGCTGTGCAAGAAAATCTGAGGAGGTGGGAAAAGGTTTTAATATATTTCTATGTTTCTATTTGTGTGTGTGTGTGTGTATCTATGTTTTGTTATTAGAAGAACCAAAGTTATAAAGATCTATTTAGAGTATAGATAAATAATGTTTTCTTTAACTGAAATTATGTTCTTGAAATGACTGTCTTTGGATATCTACCTACCTATGATAATTTGATAGTACATATATACATCATGTGTTTGAACAAGTGATTCACTTGCCAGTAATTCCTTGAAGCAGGGACCATTTATGATTGCTTACAAATGAAAAATATAAAAATGTCAGCCAACTTCAAGAAATCGCAAATGCATATAGCCTCCTATTAATTTTGGAGACACTGTAACCAATAGGAAGAAATGCCCAGACACAAAAAGTAGAAATCAGAACTCAGTAACGTTATTAAAAAATATTTTGGGTATGTTTGTTACGCCAGTTGAGGGATCAAAAAGAGTGATTAATTGGGGGATCAGATTGGGCTTTTGGGTTTACATTTTTTTTTTGGGTACATGTTTGGTTGATGAGTCAGTTCAACTGGGCTGATGTAAAAGTAATTTTGATAAATAATGTTTTCTTTAACTGAAATTATGTGCTTGAGCTAAAAGAGAGTTGACACAGATGGTAAGGGATCCAAGATTAGTCCCTTGGGATGTGGGTTCGATCCCCTCTGCCATTGTTGGGACTCCTTTAGTAGGCGATCTCGTAAGTCTCCAGTAAGTACTCATAGAGCCTGGGGCCGTGCCCTGACCTTGGTGGAAGACTGGTGTCGGACCCCTCCAAAACTTTTTTATATAAAAAAAAAATTATGTGCTTGAAATGATTGTTTTTGGACATCTACTTTTAATAATTTGATGGTATATATATATAGATATATCAATGAGCTCGACCCGATTTCCAGGCTCTATCACCACATAATTAATTTCTACTTCATTGAACTAGCATCAAGTTTCATTATACCTTCTTGTTCTTTAATGATCTAGTAAGCGTTCAAGAAGAGCGAGGTGCATTGCACTATTCACTTTCCTCTTCATTAATATGTAGCAAAGGGGTCATCAATGTGTAGATGAAGAAAATCATAGAGGGCAACAAAAGTGATCTCTTATTTCCCCTATTTTATCGCTAAAAAGATCATGAATTTTTTTTTGTTGTGAGATAAATGCTTCTTGTAACATACCAAATTTTCATTCATAAAACTTAGATAATCTTATGAAGGAAACATTTAGCGGTAAATATAATTTAGTTAATAGGGGTTTAAATAAGTAAGATAGATCTAAAAGAAATAAAAACATTAAGTTAAATGAAGTCTAGTTAAAATATAATTAAGCAATTATTATTATTAAATTTCTTTAGAAAAGATAAAGTAATATGTACAGTTAGTAGAGGTTAAATGAGAGTATTTAATGTTAATTTTAATTTTAATTATGTGTGTATAACTAAATCAATAATAAAATAAATGATATTAAGAAGTCGACTAAATAAGAAGAGGGAGTTGTTAGAGCCTATATATAGGAGTAGTGAGATGGCTCAAGGTGCAATTTTTCTATTTTTGCATACAACCGGAGCAGCCTTAGTACAATGTCATTTCTGTTTTCGTTAACCATTGCATTGGGCTGAAATCTGGTCATCCTATCCATGGCATCCAATACGTCAATTTCAACAGTTGGATTGGTCATTACTGTCGTGGGTTGAGTTACAAAGTCTGAAAGGCAAATGAATTTGTAGAACGAGGAGAACAAACTCTAGAGAAAAGAATCAATGTTTCCGACTAAGTCCATCCTACGATTGTCGCCAAAATTTTGTGAGCTTGTTTGAGACATCCTGTTCAGTAAAAACAATGGTGATATCTTTGATTTGATGCCTCGGGTAAGAATAATGTATCACATATTGAATCTGTTATTTGAAAAATAGGAATTATGTCATAGATTTAGGAGATTTCTAGAGGTTGTAAAGGTTAAAATCCTAAATTGAGACCATAAAAACGTTAGACAAGGCTAGTCTAATGCTCCGGTGGTCCCAATTCTCAAATCTAAAATAGTTATAATATAACATTTCCTACTAGCAGGAAATTCTGAGCAACTCGATGAAGGAGAAATTATAAACATCTAGTGTTGCTAAAAGACTTTGCATTAATTAAGTTTCTTGTTACTTTGAACTTTCGGACAAGGGTTTTCCTTGGTTGGAACTTAAAAGAATACTAGATAACCTAGTCCTATCTATCTTATTTATCGGTGATGGTCGTAGGTTTGTTTGAAAAACTCCACAAGCCTAGAATGAATAGCACCAATATGAACCTTGATATTTTATGACCAATAACGCCTTGTAGGACTTTTGTGTCAATCATAGGACTGCATATATTGATTTGTGGAATCATTAGACACAACTATACGCGGATGCATAAACTGAATTATTTTTTGTATCTTTGCGATTCATGCCTTGTGAGTGGCCTTGTATGGGCAATTAAACTACTAGTGTGATGCATTTTTAAGTGTGGACTTAACGAATATATCTGTTATGAATGTAATAAAATGAGATTATGTATTGCTCATATATTGTTGGTTAACCATATAAAGAATATATGCTTGTATTGGAAGGTGACTGTGCTATGAATTGAAATGCATAAGCATGAAAATATGAAAACCCCTTAAAAATAATGTGATATAAATGGCGGAGTTAGTAAACATGTTTTGATTGATAAAAATTGAATACCAAGTGGCAAGCCGCTAGTTTGATTATTGACACTACTAGCTGTCATCTATTTTACTGGGCAGTATTCCTTGGTGTGAAACTCTAGGAGCTTTTGGACAGTATTCCTAGGGCCTAACACCCTACTGGAGGAACCCATGGTTCCTTGTGTGCTCTATAGTACTTTAGGAGGTCTACATTAAGCTTGGGGATGCTTTTGAGAGTAACCCAATAATATGGAAAGTATTTAGCCCATAGATTCAATCAAAGGATATAAGGATGGTTAGAAGATAATGAAAAATAAAGAGTAATCTCACATAATGACATTTTGTTAAACAATATGGTGTGTTATAAGTAAATGTTCTTTGAGAATATGAATGAATAAGATTATGCTCTTGATTAGTATATCTGTTTGCCTTTCTACCTAATGAAGCTACTTTATATATTTGTTTGTTAGTCCCATCTGAATCCCCATGAATGGTGTTGATATGTAAGGTGGGTAGTGATTGCATTACTGAGATAGTAGACTCATCCTGTTACTTCTCACATTTTTTAAGTGAGGGCTCGATGATAGAAGCAATTGGAAAGGCATCCAATGATGTGGTTACCCTAAAAGCTATTGTTTATTTCATTTTTATTGCCACATTTAAGGAATTTTTCCTATTACATTATGTTACATGTGAATATACTTAGATTATATAGGGGACCAAAAATTTTTATTTACTTAATTTGGATTGTTGATTTGACGGATTCATTTCGAGATCAATTTTAAAGAAATTTTTGAAAATCACGTTAAGCTTAATGTTAATTAGAGATGGTTTTACACTTCGCCGTCAAATTTGAATTTGATGCAAGCAAACTCGTAGTACATTTGAATTTAATTTTCTTGTCCTTTTCTTTATTCAATTAAAATTTTAATATAAATTTTTTAATTTAAATGAAAATTCAGTAAATAACATGTTATTCTCTCTTCGAATCAAGTTTCTAATGAAATAAGACTCATTCAAAAAAAAAATTATAATTTTGAAGTAGGAATCAAATCAGTAAAGAAAGCTCAAAACATTTGAGCTTTGATGATTTAAATAAAATATTAAATATATAAAAATATTTAGATAAATATATATTCCTATTATTTCTCTAACTCTCGTTATCATCCATTATCCCCTAACCACCGGTTATCTATCACATGTCTAAATCTACCATGTTTTTTTATATCTAGTTTGAATATTTATGTTTATCTATTTAAATTTAATTTCTTCTTCATTTTAATTTCTTAATTTTGAACAATATATTATTATATTCTTTTCTTAGTCTTCTTCACGGGTGGAATTGATTGATTTTGCTGCTGCGATTTAAAGCCACGACATTCATCTTCGATTATAAAGAAAAATTTCTTTTTCATTTTTAATTAATTATTTTTAAGGACAAAATATGTATATCCTGATTTTTTTCCCAATTGTCACTTTTCCATTTTCTTTCGACCAAATAAGACATTTTCCCTAATCTCTCAAAAATATTCCATTCCCTTCATTTACCCCATCAAAATATTCCTAGTACCAAATGAGCTCTATGTGTCTACAGAATTTGATTATCGAATAGTCTCTAGGAACTTCATCGTGCTTAGGTATTTTGGGTCTGAATTGGAATTTGTAAATTTGGGAGTATTTTTGTGTCTTTCTTTTATTAAAGTATAGATGTTAATATTATATAGATATCACAATAAAACTCAAATTTTTATACCAAATCCTTAATATAGGTTTGCAATATTCATGCTTTGTAAATACAGGAGCGTAACTATAATTTAGTCGATGGTTTTTTTTTTTTTTAATTGGCCAAAAGTCAATAAAGGGCTGAGAATAATAAATGGCGAATTATTATAAGGTCCTCAGAAATTTAATTACCTAAAAGTCTGAAATCAGTATACACCGATAGGTGTCGATGCAAGAAATGCTAACATGTTTTATGCTTTCCACCTATCATTAGGAATTTTTGATAATTAAGTACCTTCATTGAGACATCATTATAATTCCCTGAATAAGAAATCTCTCTCTATAAAGTTTGTTTCAATTTTGGGAAGATGAGACACTAATATATAAACCTAGTTAAAATGAACCAATCCCAAGGTAAATTCTCTAATAAGCTCTTACTCCCTCTAATCCTTATTATAAGGCACCAAATACCAAAATATTTTTGTCCTTATTATAAGGCACCAACTACCTTTAATCAACTTATTTATTACTATTTTCCAATTATACCCTCATTTTCAACTAACTCTTTAAATTCACATCATTAAAGTAGGGGTAAAGTTGGAAATATTTATTATTTCTGAACCAATTTAAAGACTTGACTTCCATTTCTTTGTTTGTATGAAATGGTGGTTGATGCCTTATAATAAAAACCAGAGGGAGTATATATGTATAAGTATGTGTTTGAGAACACTTTTAAAATCTTGATTTTGACCCAAACCATGATTTTAAAAGTGAAGCAGCCAAGCACATCATCAATTCAGAAGCTACCAAAACATACTCTAGTCTCAAATTCTCTAAAATAGTGATTTAGCAGCCGATTAAGTTAGTTTGTGAGAATATAGGCACACAATGTATGGAACATCGTTACCTTTAAGTAATTATTGTGACTGTATACTCAGGTTTCGAACACGAGACTACTAGTTAACAGTTAACGTCAATTTTTTAACGAAAAGGGGTACCACTGCTCCACTTTTAAACTTTCAAGGTGAAATTAAGTCTGAAAAAACTTTGAGGGCAAAATTGCTCTCAAGTGTGTACTTTTAGAGACGGATTTGCTACTTAACCCAAAAGCAAATTATAAAATCAAGGAGAGGTGAATATACACTTAAAAGTGTGTGTACACACATAGAGAGAGACAAAGAAAAAACCTTGAGGAGAAGAATTAGACAATTAGGGGGGGGGGGGGGGGGGACATGTTACACTAGCAGGGATCCATTGCAGATAATTGCAGCCTCTGAAACAAACAAAGAAAGAATGAAGGAAGGAAGGAAACAAGAATCATTCAGGGATTTGGGAAATGCGTTTCCTTTCCTCTCTTATCCTTCACTCTAACTTTTTTTTTTTTTTTTGCTATAAAAAAATTTTAGAAGAATTCGACACCAGTCCCCTACCAAAGCCAGGGCACGGCCCCGGGTTCTATGAGCACTTACTGAGGACTTCCGAGATCGCCTACTAAAGGAGTCTCAGCGACGACAGAGGGGATCAAACCCACGACTCAAGAGCTTAGTCCTGAATCCTTTACCAACTCTGCTCCTTCAGTCTAACTTGTCCCTCCTCGTTTCGCACGCATCTCCCTTCTTGGTTCCTCATACTACACGTGTCACCAACTCATCATCTTCAGCCTTCACTTATCCAATTACTTTTCTTTTCTTTTCTTTTCTTTTTTTTTTTTAAAAAAAATTTCCAGTGCTTTTCGCGCCTTTGGCAATCTCTCTTTTAAATATTCTTCTTCCGAGCTTCGTGCCAGGAAATATATTAATAAAATAATGCAAACCGTACTCAAACTCAATATTAAAATGTTTTTTCCTCTTGACTTTTCCATATAATTTGCTCAAGTGACAAAAAGAAAGATATTTTATTCAGTTGACAAAAAAAAAGGTAGAAATGTATTTTAAGACTTTATACAAAGGAAAATCCCTCAATTTTTTTTTAAAAAATGTTAAAAGATAAAAATATGTTTTGAATATTAATAATATTAGAGAGGTGTGAGACTCTTATTTGACCCTTTTTAAATTAAATAGAAATGACATAAATATCCCTTAAGTTTAAAAAACATGCTCTTAATTTTTTATAAGAATTTAACAACATCAAATAAGGTTTTAATAAATTCTTATAAAACTTTCACAAATTTGAATTTAAGATCTGTCACTTGCTACAATGGCATGATATTGATTATAACCAGGGTTTCATAAAGTTTAAATAAGGTTTTAACAAATTTTGATAAGATTTTCATAAATTTCAATTTAAAATTTGCTACTTACTACAATGATAAGTTAGTGATTCTCAGTTTTAGCAAAATGATCTATTCGGAAGTTGTAAACATCTTACGTGAACTTGTTAAAGTCAAAATTATTTTTTATACTTTTATATAGTATCCAATAAAAGGCTACAAATGAAAGAAAATGGGCCCATATATTCTTGCAAAAGGTTATTACCTTTTTAATTCTATCATCATTCTTCACCAAATCATGCATTTTTTTTTTCTTGACCATAGTTTTTATTTCTTTTTCAGTGCGTATAATAAATTTTTCAGTTTAACAGTAGTAATATAAAATATTTTAATCATTTTTAATATAATAGGTCACTTATATACTCCCTCCAATTGTTTTAATAAGAGCCTAAAATTTGAATTATCTTAATCTTTTTTATAAAAGTCTAGCAAAAATTGTCTCAACATTTAATGAGTGTATTTATCATTTTTTTTTCTGTTTATCTTCCATTTCAGTTCACTGCCCATACATATTTAGTTGCAAAGAATTTAAATAGTTTCAATCATATGCAAAATTATGATTTTTTTTTTCATATTAATTTGCTTGGGATATCAATTAATTAAGACACTAGTTTGATGTATCCGATATAAAGTCAACCCACCGGCCACCAAGACCAATCTAGCACATCACATGATTCCTTTAATTAATTAATTATATTCCATGCTCTTCATGCCTATTCGTATTATAATATAACACTTGTTAGAAATGACCTTTCTGTATCCATTACGATTCATGACTAGAAGTGTGCAAAAACCTGCTAGTTCGATTCAGTATGGTACAACTCTCCGTTATTTTAAAATTTCTAATTTCTAATACTACCTACAGTATTAAATATAATATAGAGTTATATATATATTTAGAGATTAAAAAACTAAATAGGTTATTCAATCATATCATATTATATATATATATATATATATATATATATATATATATATATATATATATATAATTTTATAATTCAGAAAAATTAGTTTAAAAAAAAGCTGAGTATAAATGTTCTCCCAAAAAAAATCAATTAGATCTTAATAATTAAGGATTAAAGGGAATACCTTTATATATTTAATATTTACTAAGGCGATTCACGACCTTCGTGCAAAGATGAAATACCTCGGATGTTAGAAAAAAACTATAGGATATAGGTGGCCCAGCGTCACAGGATCCACCAGGAACATACGACACTTTGCTTACTGCTCTCAAAAGGAGGCCCTTCCGTTCGATTAGATGTCTGACACGTGTAACACTCAGAATCTGACGGTCAAAATGCGCGTTGCATGTTTAGCGAGCACCGCATTTTTTGGTATAAATAAAAACATAAGGTCTCGTCTGTCCATGTCTCGTTTCCTCTGTTTATTTTTCATATATATATATATATATATATATATATATAAAGAGTTTAATGTTTTTGCAAGCATTTTTTCTGTCGCACTCACATTTAAGTGAGTGAAGCCCATTCATTTTTTTTTCCTCCTTTGTTAATAATGGATCCCACTCATTTATATGTGAATGCGACAGAAAAAATATTTCTATCTTAGAAGTAAAAACATTAAACTCATATATAAATCCCCACTTGACCCCATGGCCCATACTCAACCCTACCATTACTTTACCTTCTTCTTCTTTTTCTTCTTCTCTTTTTTCAAAACTTTATCTTTCTCTATAACAACATAGATACACACATACTGCTAAGAAGGAGTGAGACAGTTAGTTAAGGCATCGACCTTCACCTTAAGAAGGAAGGAGGTTCAATTTTCCCTAGTCAATGTGATGACCTCTTCGATGGACGATCTGTAAATATCTCTATAAACGCTCTTTGAGCTTAGAGGCATGCCCTGACCCTGATAGGTTATCAGTGTCTATCTCCACCTAAACTTTCATGTATCAAAAAAAAAAAAAAGATACACACACTCATACTTACACAATCCGTATCCGTATCTGTCTTCTTTTAAAAGAATACAGAGGAAACGAGACATGGACAACGACGAGACTTTTGGTTTTTAAAGTTATTAACAAAAAATGCTGTGCTCGCTAAACATGCAACTCACATTTCATCTTCATGTTTTATTTTAGTACTTATATCCCCACTTGACCCCATACTCAACCCCACCTCTACTTTAGCACTTAGCTGCTTTTTCTCTTTTTTCAAAATTTTGTCTCTCTCTGCAAACCACATAGATTTATATCCACGCTCACACACTCATGTCCTCACACAACCACCCCTACCCATTTCCATTTTCATATCTATCAATGGAGGGATCTGGAGAAAACTGGCCGTACTATCAACAGGTGGTGTAATTAATTATATTATTAGTTTCCTATTTCGATGCTTTTGATGATGATATATATGTTTTTTATTCTTTATTTTTGGGAGTGGTCGATTGATTTGACTAATGAAGAGAGGTTGATGATGAATTGTAGGTGGACATGAACACGAATCTGGAGAGAGCTATTGACTATGTGAGCATTTTGGAGGAGAGAGTGAGAGAGCTGGAGCAGAAGCAAAGCAACTATTATGATGACGGCGCGTCTTCGTCTTCGTCGTCGTCGTCGTGGTGCTGTGGGGAGTGGTGCGAGGCGTCGCTGCCGGAGGTGAAGGCTAGGTTTTCGGAGAATGAGGTGTTGATCATAATTCACTGTGAGAAGCAGAAGGGAATTATGAACAAGATATTGCGTCAGCTTGAAAATCTTCATCTCTCTGTCATAAGTAGCAGTGTCTTGCCTTTTGGGAAATTCACTCTTGACATCACTATCGTTGCTCAGGTTCGCTTTTATAAATAGCATCAGGGGGACTAGTCTCCTGCACACAAACAGTTCAACTAATAATCATACTTATTAAGAAATTACTCTTGCCTAATGCTCTTTAATGCCCTTTACTATGGATGTCTTTGAGATATCAAAGATGACATAAACAATATTTGGGAGTAGCATGTTTGATCAGGCTCCAAGCCCCCTAATTATAAATATGAATATTTGTGTTTTTCAGATGGGGGAGGAATTCAACTCGACAGTGAGTGGCATAGTGACAAGCCTGAGACGAGCTATCTCCAAGTAATTATGTTGGAATCAGAGATCATATATGTGAGTCTGTGCGTGTGGGGATTGGTACGTTGAAGAGTTGAAGATGGCCCTGAGAGGAAGTGTTGCACAAAATTGCTGATTTTCAGTTCAAGGGACTATAAAGTTTTGAGGAAGCCTCGCAATGCTTGTTTAGTTCAATTTGTATTTGCTTGCCTGATGCATGTATTTAATTTGTTTATTTCAGACCAAAACTTTCAAATCCTTTTAATTAATTTCCCGTTTATGTGTTTTTTAATTAATTTTCATCCTCCTCTAATAACTTCATACAAGGATTGACTATGATTTCTTAGTGTAGTACTACCTATATAGTCTTTAAAATAATATTTAATTGACTAATTTATGAAGGTTAAGGAAGTTAAATAAATTATTTAGTTATGATATATATTACACGATCTCTTTATTTAGTTATTTAGTTATTAACCTCGTGTTTTTAAAGAATAATTTTTACGATAAGTATGTGAGAGAAATTTTATCTTGACTCACAGAAAATAACTTTTAAAATATAAATTTTTGTGATTTTCAAACACCCAATTAGTGCTAAGTATTCTGGTAATTGAGCAATCCAAACTCAAGGAGCTAGAGTTCAAATCCATTAGGTTTGTTAATACTCAAATATCACTAAATCTGATTCACATATAAAAGGAGAGGCAATCTAACTTGAGATATTTTAAGGAAAGGGGATGCACCGAACCTGGGACACTGAGTGGTCCTATAGCAATCATTGTACTATGACCTGGCATAAACCTAGGATACGGAGTGGTCATATAGCAATCATTTTACTATGACCTGGCATGAAAGGAACTGGAACAATATGGTCCTCCTCCGCACAATGATTCAGACTTTGGCATGAAAGGGACTTGAGCAATGTATGATCCTCAGGTTCTCCTTGCAATGAATCTGAATAAAGATTTCTTCTAACCACGTGATCGATATGGCCCATAAAAGCTTCCCAAGAAGCAAAGCGTGAATGAGGCATGGC
This sequence comes from Acacia confusa, assembly GCA_037074495.1. Lineage (NCBI taxonomy): Eukaryota > Viridiplantae > Streptophyta > Magnoliopsida > Fabales > Fabaceae > Acacia > Acacia confusa. Next base: position 27,823,908 of record CM073510.1, read on the forward strand.
CATTCCAACATTTCACCAGCCGTCTTTTTAGATAATTAATTTAAAAATATTAAGAAAATTAATGAAATTAGTTAATTATCATAAATGTGTATTAATTTTTTTAAAAATAATATCCTTAAATAATAAAATGAATTGAGACTTTATATTTGGAATAAAAGTAAATTTTTATTTTAGTATGTGTCTGACTATATTAAGAAAAGTGTTTCAGAGGTTAAAACCTTGATTTTTAAAAACATTTGTCAAACACTTTATTTATAGAAGGCAAAAATAGTTTTTTTTAGTGAAAACCATGGTTTTAATTAAAAAGCTGATATGTGTGTGTGTGTGTTAATTTTTTACGTGTAAGTCCCAAAACATTTTCTTTCTCCTCTTCAATTTTTTACATGCAAGTCCTTTTTTCCCTTTTTTTCTTTCGTTTCCCCGCTCCGTAGCAGTTCATCATCGACGCCTTTTTAACTGTGAACATCGAGCGCATCGGTGGCCTCCATTACCCACAGAGATTTCTTAATGTTCGGAAGTTTTCATCGTCGTCACCCAGAGCTTTGAAGACACTCGGTAGATGTTGGCCTTTGGAATCTGAGTTCAAAACCATCACCCAGATATATAAAGAGAGCAAAAGAAAGGCCTTCGAACTTACTTGGTTTTGCAAAAATATAATAGCTAGCGTTACCAACGTGACTAGAACGATTCCTTCTTTTCTTTTATTCTTTAAGTCATCAAACGATCTTAACAAGCAACCCAGAAGGGATAAATGCAGAGATGCACTGAAATAAAAACTGCATAGGGATCTCTTTCAACACACGCCTGCATCATGTGATGCAATAGTGGCGGACCTAAAAATTTTAACCGGAGAGGAGAAAAATAAAAAATATTATATTATAAATAAAAGTACTTAAAATATAATATACACTTAAAATATAAAAAATTGAAAGAAATTTATTAATTAAAATATATATGCATGCGTTTTCATATTGTTATACTCATCTATAATTGAATCTGTCTTAAAACGCAAAACAATTTTTTTTTAATGTATATAATTAAAGAATTATTAAGAAATTTGTCTTTCATTCTATTTTAAAACTTGCTCTTAATTGTTTTTATAGTAGAGGAATATCTTTAAATAACAGTCATAGAAACTGAAAAAGTGAATACAAGTTTAATCACTCTATCAATATGTATATGTATAATATTCGCGTGTTCGCTATAAACTTACAATATATAATTGAATGAATTTCTTGAAGATAAAGTACGCATGTATATTATAATATTATTACAGAGCCACAAGGTTTTAAATGAGAACAATAATAATAATAGTAGATCCAGCTATATAAGGCTCACTAAAAATGATTGCAAAGTGCCCTCCCTAAAATGAATCCATGCTAGCTAGTGATTGTTGGAGGATTTAAAGGTGCGTACGTGTGTGTGTGTGTGTGTGTGTCAGCGGAGACAGGAGAGAGCAGGAGGGAGATCCGCTGGAGGAATGAATTATTGTATGATTAATTGAGTGATGATGAAGATGGGAAGGAGATAGTGGCAGTATCAAAGCTGCTGGGTGAGGAAGTATTCATTGAGAATACAAAGAAGTGAGTTGATGGAAGGAGGGACAGGTTCTAGAATCCAGGGACCTTTTCTTGCTCAGATGCTTCGTCTTCCTGAAGTATTTGTTTATGTTCTCCCATTTCTCTTTGCATCTCTTGGTGCTTCTGTTGTATCCTCGGCTCCGCCACTGCCTGCGATCAGCCCACCGCCTCAAGCACCAACACTCCAACATCAAAACACAAGCTTATCGCAAAAGCTATTCATCATTCCCCCCCCAAAAAAAAATTATTACTACATTCAATCTTAAATATAAGATAAAGCTGACTTCTTTAAAGATATTAAGAAAACTAATTAAATTATTTTAGAATATTTATATTTAATATCTAAATGTACAAAACATACTATATGATTAAATAACTTATTTAGTTTCTTTAATATTTTCAAAAAAAAAATTGCCTTATATTTAGGACAAGAGGGAGTACTTATTATCTTAAATATAGTATTATTTTGATAATTACTCTTTATAAATGATTTCAGTCTATACAATTTATTAATATATATATGTATATATGTATGTATGTATGTATGTTTGAGCTATTTTTTACAGTATCTTGTTACATAATTGACTAATGTTACAATTTTGATTTTGGAGGAAAATTTCTTTAATTTTTTGAACTTGTTTTGAAATTTAATGTTAAAAATATTTAAAATAAAATTTTATCTTTATATTCGATTATCACAAAAAATAATGTCATTTTTGGTAATTTGAGCATGAAAAAAATATTCTGATAATAATATCTAAACATTGTCATAGAATCTATTTGGTCAAAAATCCATTCTAAAATAGTATTTTTACTATTTTTTCCAGAAGTCATACCTAAAAAAAAAACTAATCAAAGCATTCTCTCTCTCTCTCTCTTTTTGGTCGAAATTAAAGCATTCCCTTATAAAACGGGGTAGTAACTGATGTGGCTCATTTGAAAATGTTATGGGGTCCTCAAGATAGCCTCAACTACAACAGGAGAGTACAAGCAATGAACAATTTTAGGATTCTTTTGTGCAGAATTCCAAAGGGAGGAAACATGCATATAAGGATTGGATCCGCTACCAAGTGAATGTTCATTGATGTAGTATAATGACAAAATCACCCCTTTTCCAATAAAGTAGTCATTGTAGTTTATTTGATCAGGTTTCCCTTTCAAAGCTTTTGCCTCACCCATCAAGTATGCTTCTCTAAAATTCAAACTTGTGTTCAGAGTTTTTGGAATGAAAGACCAATTGCCAAAGTTTATTTCAATAGGTTCTTATGTGTCTTTCTATCCCCTAGCAGTATATTGGTTTTTCTGAGAGGACATTGTGTAAGGCCTGAGAGCATGATGTAGTTTAAGAAAATGATTAAAATTAGTTAAAAATAAAAAGTATGTTTAAAATAATTTTTCCCCCCTCTCAAGTATGCTCTTATCTAAGAGGAGCAAATAAGAAAGAAAAATAAGGTAAATATAAATATCAACAATTTCTTAATTAATGTGATACATATATTTAATTAGAGTTAAAAATGGGGGAAAAAACCCCTCAATAAAGTTTAGACAATTATTGTCGTACTCTTATAAAAATAATTCAAATTTACTCTTGTATAAAAAATTTGAAGGAGACTCATAGCTACCTTTTGTTTGTTTTGCTTTGACAATTACTTGTTGGAGGTTTCCTCTGTCGTAATATTCTGCGATTTCTTCCTTTCATCCGATGGGTTATTACTTTAGATATTTGAATTTTGACATTCTTTCTTCCTATTTGTCCATATTCATCTGCATTATTGAGAGTAGAGAACCTGACTGTCAATTCAGTTCCCAGAATGATAGTGATATATTATTGTGTTCACAATTTTCACTTTTAACAACCTTCTCTAATCTCGCATAAAAGGAACCTGGTATTCTCTCTTCAGTATGGGAAAAATTATATTATTTCTGCTTAGCATTAGCCATTAGCGAAAGCATTGATGATAATTATAGTCTATCAGAAGAGGTCTTCAAGCCAAACTCAGCATCCTAATTTTTGTGGATGGATGGATACCTATGTCTGATTCATACTGCGGCAGGAACTTGCGATTCGACTGACTTCATTATCTCTTCACCCATTTGTTTGCATTTTACTAGTTTCTGCATAAACACACAATGCATATATCAGAAAGAAGTATATAATTTAGATATAAATAAATACAATATATAAAAAAAAATATACTTATTCCTCTAATAGAGTGATAGACACATAATGAGTATCTAAAGGATAAGCACAGACTCCAAACCACTGAGTGGTCCTGTAGCAATCAATCTTTTAAGACCTGGCATGAAAGGAACTTGAGTAATATGGTCCTCTTCCGTACAATGATTATGAATATTATGACCTGGCATGAAAGGGACTTTAGCACTATGATCCTCCGGTTTTCCTTGCAATGAATCTGAATAAAAATTTCTTCTAACAGCGTGATCGAAATGGACCATAAAAAAACATCCCAAGAAGAAAAACGTGCTTGAGGCAAGCCATCTGATTCTCTTATTGGCCTTTGTTTATTGTCTCTCATCCAATTTAAATTTGGATCATATATTTTGATATAACTGCCCACTGCAACAACCTTCTTTCTAAAGATCAATGATTTAAATTGGATGATAAGAGATAGGGAAAAAGTTAACCAACGAAAGAATCTTGTTCCCATTTAATATAAAAGTTAGATAATGAATTTAAGTATATTAAAAAATTAGTTAAGTTTATTAAGTATCATCAATGTATGTGTTGATTTTCTTAAAAATTATATATTTGAGTGATAAAATTAATTGGGACTTTATATTGAGGATAAAAAATAAATATTTTATCTACCTCTTGTATTTTAAAACGAGGTAGTTACTGATATGGCTCATGGGAAAATGTTATGGGGTCCACAAGATAGCCTGGACTACAACAAGAGAGTACTAGCAATGAACAATTATAAGGTAGTGTTTGGAAACCTTCTAAAAATTAAGTTTTGCATAATACAAAGTAAAGATATGAGAAGAGTTGTCTCGATTTATACAAAATCTAAATTTTAGGAAACTTTTAAATAGGCACTAGGATTGTTTTGTGCAAGATTCCAAGGGAGTGGCTACCTCTCTCCCTCCCCTACATCTTTTTTTTTTTAATTTTTTTTTTATTTTAGGGTTCACTACAGTGGACTGTAACTACCTCTAATTCCAAAGGGAGGAAACATGCATCCAAGAATTAAATCCACTAGAAAGTGAATGTTCATTGATGTATTATAATGACAAAATTACCCCTTTTCCAGCTATAGGGATATGTTTTTTTACTTGATCAAGGTTTTCCTTTCAAACCTCTTGTCTCACCCATAAAGTATGTTTTTCAAGATTTAAATTTATATCCTCTTTATAAGAGTTTTTTTTTAGTAAAAGACCAATTTGCCATATGTTGATTAGTTTCTTATGTGTCTTTCTATCCCCTCACAGTATATTATTTTTTGTGATACGACATTGTACAAGGTCTTAGAGCAAAACAGTTTAAGAAAATTGTTAAAATTAGTTAAAAATAAAAAGAATGTTAAAAAAAACTTTATTTTTTAAGTATGTCCTTATTTATGAATGACATGTAAGAAAGAAAAATAAAGTAAATATAAATATTACCAACTTTTTAATTAATGTGATAGATATAATTAATGAGTGGTAGCAATGAAAAAAAAATATTAAATATATTAAATATTTATACAATACTTATCACACTCTTATAAATAGTTGGAGGCAATTCAAAATTTGTACTCTTATATAAAAGACCAGAAGGAGTGTCAAACACACCTTTTGTTTGTTTTGCTTTGACGATTGCTTGTTAGGGGTTTCCTCAGTCGTAATATTCTCGATTCGTTCCTTTATCCGATGGGTTATTACTTTAGATATTTGAATTTTGAACATTCGTTCTTCCTATTTGTCCATATTCATCTGCACTATTGATAGTAGAGAACCTGAATGTCGATTCTCCAGATTATTAAGTGTTCACAATTTTAACCTTTAACAACATTCTCTAACCTCGCATAAAAGGAACCTGGAATTCTCTCTTCGGTATGGGAAAATTCTTTCTGCTTAGCATTAGCCATTAGCAAAAGCATTGATGATAATCATAATCTATCAGAAGAGATCTTCAAGCCAAACTCAGCATCCTGATTTTTGTGGATGAATGGATACCTATGCCTGATTCATACCGCGGCAGGAACTGGCGATTCGACTGACTTCATTATCTCTTCACCTATCTGTTTGCATCCTACTAATTTCTGCATATACAGACAATGCAGGCATCACAGTGCAAATCCAGTTCATTTACCAGAAAGATAAGAATTACAAGAACACCAAGAAAATATATAATACTCCTCCCATCCTTAATGTAAGGCCTATTTAATTAATTTAATTAGATTAAGAAAGTTATGCAAGTTTGTTAATTATAATAAATATGGCATGCTTTTCCTGAAATACTTTAATCATCTTTTTTAATTCCCTAACACTCTTATTTGAGGGAGTGTATCAACCGAGGTAATTTGAGAAAAAATTGATAAATATGTAAAATAAGTCTTATATTTAAAACCAACGTTAACTTTTCAATTAAATCCTACATTAAAGACATGAGGAGTTTAATAGAGAGACACGTAGAGAAGATATCAACCACATGATGGGCAATAAGTAAAGTGATAAAACATAGTGTTCATTCCACTTCTTAGTCAATTTAAGTGCAGAAAATGGCTTTGTACGCTAGTGACACGGAAGACAGGTAATGGGTTTGATCCTATTAGAAACCTCAAGTTGATGTGTTTGCCCCACCAAATAAAATTTTTTTAAAAAATCTATACAAGAGCAATTAAAAAATTTCTTGACATTAATGCTAATAGTCCCACAGGCATGCTTACCGTTTCAGCAGAATATATATCAGCAGTTCGAAATCCCCTGTTCAAGGTGTCCAAAACTGCCTTTTCTATTCTCTCAGCAGCCTTATCTTCTCCAAGGCCATACTTCAAAAGCATAGCAGCACTAAGAACAGTAGCAAATGGATTTGCTTTGTCCTGTATAAAGATAAGTATGCGGTTGTAACCGATGTCGTGTAAAGATAGACAGCCAAAAAATGGAAAGTATTAAAAATCCAACCTGTCCGGCTATGTCAGGTGCAGAACCATGTATAGGTTCAAAAAGCCCAGGTCCCTAAACCAATCAAAACCCAAGATGGTCAGGTGAAAAAGATAGTCATTCACCTTAAACATGCTCATGATCTTACATTATAATGATAATTTTTTCATACCGAACTCCCAAGACTTGCAGAAGGAAGCATCCCAATACTTCCAGTGATCATTGCAGCCTCATCTGATAATATATCCCCAAATATGTTGTTCGTTACCATTGTGTCAAACTGCAAAGTCCAGCATCAAACATTGTAACTCTTGCAATTTTTTAACTCAGTATTTTCCTTCTGTGAATTGCATTTAATGTAGCTTAAATTGAAAGGGAACCCAGGTTATACAAACATACTCCATAAACAGACCTGTTTGGGATAGCGAACTAGTTGCATTGAGGCATTATCAACATACATGTGAGAGAGCTCAATATCCGGATATTCTTGTGCTATTGCCATAACTCTTCTCCTCCAGAGCATTGATGACTGAAAAATACAGACACGCCAAACTCATTAACATGTTAGAAAAGGACACAAATTTATCATATTCCACACATATCTTTTCCTCACTAATGTTCACTAGTAGCTGAATCATATGCATGTTTAAATTATTTTTAAGCCTTAAAATTTTGCAGATAATATAAATTGAATCTTTGAAGTTTTATTTCAAAGTTACACTAACTGACTCATGTGATGCCAATTATTCTGCATTTGACCTAACCCAATCTCAAATGCCTCCAGCAATATGCCCGAGGCATAAGCAGAACATCTAAAAAGATATTTATAAAGAACTGCAAAGATGTGTCCTCATTTTATTGGTGGCACAGACCCATCAATTTTAGTATTAAGAGAAGATACACTCACTTGCAAAAAGAACCCTATAGACAGTACTTTCATGCATGATTTTTGACAAGCAACAGACTTAAAAGTATATGAAACCAAATGTAATTATGCTTTCAAAAAGATGGGCCACAATGGATTCTACACCTCAGGGCCAAGAGGTTACTAGGTTGCTTAAAAGACTTCAGAAATACAAATTTACCACCTTCATCTTACATACTAGTAAATACATTTTGACGCTGGAAACAGGGAAAAAAGAAAAAGAATTATAATGAGAATATTGACATTGTAGCCAAGTTATTGTCTTTAATGAGAAGCTAATCTCTGAAGATTTTTACCATGACACAACGACAACTAATTGAGACATATATTATTAAAAATATAACAAAAGGAAAATGTGCATGATCACAAAAAATTTGCAGTATATCACACAATCTCACAATTGGAGAGTAGCCACAAACTTACTCTGATCATTCAAAACTGGATGAAGTAATAAGTACCTCTAGCACGTTGGCTTTGTCAACAGAACAAAGTTTCCCACGCCGCTTTTGAGCAATCTCAAATGCAAAACGTACTATGCGATCAATCTGGTGTAAGAATAAACACATGTCAGAAATAGACAATTATAATTTTGGGGATTATAGACGCTTATCAAAAGGACAGGAGAGTGGCAACAGACCTCAGGAAGAAAATAGAAGTTCTTCTTGGAGGGAAAATAAAAATGTGAATCCCACGACATATACATTACCACATACTCCCTCTTAGAAAATGATAGTTCTCAAAAATTAACTTAGAAATTCTTACAGGGCACAATAGAAAAAACATACGCACTTCACATGATAGAAGCTGCACTACCATCTTTAGGCAGAATTTGAAATTTTTTAATGTACTATAAAAACTAAACACTGGCCCATACCTCTCTAATTGGGAATGAACATAGATTTTGCTTCAAATACCAACTTACATCCTTCAAAAGAATTCTATTTCTCAATCAAATTCCTTCTAGGTAAACAGTCTTTACAAAACCGTCACATGCATATCTTTTCCAGGAATTCTAGGCATATCATATTTCTTTTAATCATGCTAATCTTTATCCATGGTGATCCATTATTTTTTGTCCTTCTAAACTTTTCAATTGGCCAACTTTTGTTTGTACACATCAAAAGCATCTATATACTATAGGGTTCTGCCCCATTCTATCTTCAGTTCTCAGGTTCAGCTTTCAACTCCTATCAACCATCTTTTTGTATCCGAATATTTTGGAGAAACTGGAACTTGCAATAAAAGAAGGATAAAGAAACACAATATCCTTCATCAAATTAAATTATGGTGCCACAAAGTACTTTAAGAAATGTCAAATTCAGATTAGTCATAGGCTACAAAATTCTAGAAGAAAATCAATAGGAAGACAAGATGAAAGAAGTTATTGAGATCATTTTCCACAGGAGTGCATATGTTAAGCAGCAATAGCATGAAGAAAAGATAACATCATGATATCACAGATGTTCTATCTAGAGGACCAACTTGGACAAGTAAGATACCTCATATGCAGCATATATCTCAGTATTGTAGCCAGTCTCTTCACCATTTTCATCAGAAACAAAGCCCCTGGGTTTTCCAAAATATATACCTAATCCAACAACACAGCAATGAACTTAGTTACTTATAACTTAGCTACAGCATTTCTAAATTTGAAAAAAAAAAAAATCGAAGAAGAATGAAGAATAAGCAATTAAATTTAAAAGTTGTTAAAATAGTTGACAATTACTTTTCAAAGAACACAAAAGAAAATCAAATCCACCGTACACAGTCAATAAACCCTGACAGACCTCCAGTGAGTTCCCTTACAACCATGAGGTCAACCCCTTCAACAATCTCTCTCTTCAAAGTTGAGGCATCCATTAACTACAGGACAATTCACAGAAGTTAATAGAATGCTAAAGCCAACTTGAACTAATACAAAATGGTAGATACTGGGTAAAGGATATCATTTAGCATCTGATATATAATATCAAACATGAAGTCGTGCTCTATGGCATTATAATATTGGATGATTCAATAACTGTTGCACAGAATAAAGCTAATATTTTTCACCAGAAACTATGCTTGGACTCGGCCAAATTCCCTGCCTAACCTGAGGATTTCAAAGAATATTAACTGAAATAATTGCATACAGAGAGAAATTTTTCGTTACATGGACCTATGTTCTTAGCGAGTAAAATCCTTCTCATATTAACTCATGTGTTGTGTGATAAGCCATAAATTTACCATGTATTAAAGCACAAATTGAGCTTGAAATTGATCAAATATAATTAAAAAACTTAAGGATAATAAGCTAAAAACATGGATTTAATGTCAGACATACCCTCACAAGTATTCTTGTGTATTTTGCAGGTTTTATCCATAAGAAGAAGCTATTTGGAGACTCCAAAGAAGGTCAAAAAGAGAAACCGACAAAGAAAAACAAAGTTGTCGCCCAGGGCGCCAATCCAGTACAAAAGTTGGTGCCCAGGGCGCCAACTCTCGGCCAGGCAATAAGTTGACGCCCCAGGGTGCCAACTCTCGGTCCAATTGGGAGAAAGTGGCGTTTTGGGCGCCAAAAGTGCGAGAATCCTGATTTTTAATTTTTGGAAAGTTTTTAGGACCCGAAAAAGGAAAGAAAATTAAAGATTTTTGAGATTTGGAAACCCAATTAGATTTAAAACATAAAAGGAGGCAACTCTAGCAAGAATACGGGGAACTTTTGGCACAAGAAACTACTCTACGACATTGGAGAAAGAAGATCAAAGCGCTCTCATGGATATCAACTTTCCCCAATCTCTGAAGAACCATTCTATCTTCATATTTTCTTCATTTTGTTAATCTAGTCATGCTTGGCTAATTACCTTTTTGTAGTTAGGACTAGGATGAACCCTATGCAACTTTGAGTATTTGATTAAATTATTGGTTGAATCTTGGTTTCTTTGATTAAATGAATTTTCTGCACTTAAAGCTTTCTTGAAAGATTGATCACCTTTTAGATTGACCATAGGTTGATGTATGACAATAAAAATGTTGGTGCATCTAACTAGAACTTGTTAATTCATCATAAAATTGCATGACCTAAACATAGGCTTACGAATTTATGCGATTGTAAAATTCTGGTTCAAGATCTGATCTTTCTAAACAATACTAAGACATTAGGTTGTTTTTAAAAATAAAATAGACTAAGGTAGCATCAAGACATTGGGACTTAGTCTAACTTTAGAGAATCGATCATCAATTGAGGAATCATAATCAATTAGATCTTTAATTCAAATACTTGAAGGAGCATAGGAGGATTCTAAACCCTAGCTACACTTTTTTTAATTGATTATCTTTTCTAAACATTCTCCTGCGAATCTTGATCTTGAATTCTTTTCTTTCTTTAAATTTTGAAATTATTGATTGGTTACAACTCATCTTTTATTACTCAAATTGTCCAACTAAGGCAACAATAGTGAATTAATGATTGAATAACTATTTCTCGTGGGACGATCTTTTCTCACTATTTTATTACTTGTAACGAGCAGTGCACTTGCCGAAGTTGCCCTATCATTGTGTGTATGTGTTTGATAGCAAAGGTAGGGACTTGGCTTCTATTTACATGCTTGCTCATATGATATTAGGCATAAGATATATGGGAAATTAAATTTCCCTGCACTTCAAATTTCATAAGCCAGCATTAGAATATTACTTTTTTTTTTTTGTTACAAAGGATATTACATATTCCGCAAATCTTATACCTAAATATCGAATAAAATGATTTTCCAAGTATTGGAGGAAGTAAACTTTTTACCTGTGGGAATACAATAGCCGGTCTCAAGTTGGCAAACACTTTAAGACCTTCCCGTAGCTGAAGCAACCCAGTCTCTGGCTTTAGATGCTTCTCATTGTTATCCCATTTATACCTTAAGTAATTAAAAGAAAGGACACATAATGTCAGGTAGAGAGAAGAATTTGATTATAAAAGTTATCCAGTGTCAAATTCCAAACATGAGTTAGTGAAAAGGATAGATACCCTCCAATTGCACCAAGAAGAATAGCATCAGATTGCTTTGCCACAGATAATGTCTCATCTGGCAATGGGACTCCTGTCTCATCCAATGCAGCTCCACCCAGAAGCATCTCGCGGAAATCAAATTTAATCCCTGATTTAAGAAAGGACCAGATGGTAATTGGTAAAGTAGATACACAGAGGGATAATGCTTAGTATGAAGAAATTACAGAACTACTTGTTTTCATCTTATAATGCGTCACCTTATTGTATTAATTCTATATAGGACGAAACAAGAAAGGAGCTAGTCCACTGAGCTTAACACTATTAGTTCCAGAGAGAAGCAGGTTCAATACCACAATCACATGAAGACTAAATTGCGGAGCACAAGTCAAAGATAATAAAATTAGGAGACGAAACAGGGCATAAAAAGGGGATTTCAGCTCTCGAGCACAAGATAAGCGACCGCATTCGGGATTCAAACGAACCTTCGAGAGAGCCAGCAAGATCGAGAACATTCTTGGCAACAGTGGTGACTTCAGGACCAATGCCATCGCCGGGAAGTAAAGTGATGGAGTAATTGCGTTTGGAAGTGGAGGAGGCAGCGGAACACCTGACAAGGCTAGGCTTAGGCTTAGATGATTCATTGGGCGACAAGTGAAAGTTTTGAGGAGATGACCTGAAAACCGAACTGAACTGAAGAGAAGACGCCGCCATTTCTGTAATTGAAAAGGCAATTCGAACCGGTGGCTGTATATCACTTAGGATAGTGAGGAAAGAGAGAGAGCGTTTAGGTCGAACTTTTGACCTTTTTTTTTTCTTTTTTTTAAGGATAAGTATGAACTTTTGACTTTAACCAATGATAGAAACTTCCGTGAAAGATTAAAGCCTTCGCGTGCGTGGGTAGTTACTGATAAAAGAACTCATACATAAGCTAGTAGAAAGGAATGGAGATATATATTGCTTCTCCTTAAGATGGATGAAGATTTAATGTATATGTTGTGAGACTGCACTATTTTTAGAGAGTACTGGAGATCGATGGTTAAACAGAAGAAATGAAATACATTCTCTTCTTTATAAGGGGCAAATTGGATTAAATGGATTATGACTTTGGTAAAAATATACGAAGAAGATTATGTGGCCAACCTTGTTTAGGTATTTTTGTTGTGATGTTTGTGTATCATGCTGTAAAAAATTGTTTGATTGTGAGGTGACTGATGTGAAACTGAATGCATGACATAGTTGCTTTAGAGCATGTTCGGATGAAGATATTCTCATAACAGATGATATGGAGAAGAGAAGTAATAGTTCTCATACAAATCTAAATATCATGAAAAGGACTTCATCAAAGTAGCAATTGATGCTCAATCTTGGAGGATGGAAGGAATGGGTGCAAAGGTTACCTTTGGAATCAAAATGACAGATGGTTTGTAGGCTTTAGTTGCAAACTAGTTAATGTTCCACTATTTTTTGCAAAAATTATTGGTTGCCTTCAAAGCCTACAATTGTGTTGGTCCAAAGGGTATAAGAAAATTAATTTAGTTCCTGGATTTATAGAGGCCATGATTTATATGTCAAGAAGATATGATCAACATCATCCTTTCAATAACTTTGTGAATGATATTAGGATGCTTCTTTATAGAGATTGATAAGTTGTGGTTATTGGTCACTCACAATTATAAAGAGATTTAACTATTACTAATCCTTTTGTCATATACTTTCATAGCATAGATGAGATTTTTTGTCTATTTGATCAACCTCATCTTATTCAATAGGCGAATTGATGAAGATTATGAGTCTTTGCTGAAGATATATAATATCTTTGTTGACAATTTGATTCCGATTGCTTAGGGGCTTCTTGCCTTTGCCAATCTTCTTGCACACAGTTATGGATTGTTCTGAACTATTTGTCTGTGCCTAAAGTTATTATTACTTGTAGTGTTAAATATAAGAAGATATGGTTAATTTTTTAAAAAAAGATTAATGAAGCTAATTAAATCACTTTAAAATATTTATATCCATTGTTTTTCTTCGAACTAATTTGTCTGATTTATAAATTGGCATATAATCTAATAATGCACAATACATGATATCATTATAATTAAGTAACTTATTAAATTTCTTTCATTTTTTCTTAAAAAATCAATTGGAGTTTATAATAGTAACATTCTCATCATTTGAGTGACGGATATTAATATTTTACTGTTTCAGAGGTTGGTGAATCTTCCAAAAGTTGAATGGCTTGTTGGCTTTTTTTCAGTTTATCGTAGAGACGCTTCCATGTTTCACTGATTGGATTAGGGGAAGTTTATATATTTCTTTCACGGTCAGATATCCGCAACCTTGAGTACTTTTCAGTTAACATTTGATATTTTAAATTTAGGTGTTTGTTATTACTTGAAAATAAAATGGCTTTAAGAATTAATTTAGAGATACTAAATGTTATTTAAAAAAATATATAAGGATGCTGAATCAATGTACCCAAAAAAATGTTTATGGTGTTTTTTTTAATTAGCACAAAATAAAGGGTAACACCCTTAAACTAGATGAGAACTAACAATCTTAAATAATAAAGTTACTAAGATAGATAGGACACACATCCAACAAAGTGGAATTTGATAACTCTATTTTGTTAATCACATTCCCAGCTCTGTGTGTTGTGTGTTCTAGATATGAGTGAAAACTAGGCTGCATAAACTAGTTGCCATTATGCAGTTGTTTGGATCACCTCCTAAAAGTGTTTATTAACGTAAATTAAGACAATACTTCTCACACATATTTATCTCATATACAGTAAATCACGATTAAAATGCTGCTTTTAAATGCTACAATTGTTATTACAAACAAGGGTTAAAGTGTAAAAATACACATGAGCTTTTTTTCCATGAGCGCCTAGCACCATATGTTTTTTTTTGAGCAAAAATACACATGTGGTTAGCACTTTAGAGCAAAAGACACATCTCACCGTTAAGTCACTGTTCACCGCGTTAAGTTATTGTTCATGTTATCTTTCTCTCTCTCATCATGGTGAACAGTAACTTAACAGTAGGATGTGACTTTTGCTCCAAAATGGTAACCATATGTGTATTTTTGCTCCAAAAAAAACATGTAGTGCTGGGCGTTCCTGGAGAAATAACTCATGTGTATTTTTGCTCCTTAACGCTATGAACAAATATAGAACTTGAGTGAAACCAACTATCATGTCTCAATTGTAACCGGGTTTTGGGTTCGAAGGGGAGATTTGGCCCGACTGATTGACTAGGATTGGAACTGTCTATTTTACCTTACAGTTGAACAAAATTATTCCAGTGGTGTGCCAAATAACATTAGTAGCATCATGACGTTTCCAAAATCAATCGAAAAAATCTCCGGATTTCTTCATGTCCATAACTTGTGTATAGAGACACCCCAAAGCAGGCACCAATCACCATATTTATCCACACCCAAATCCTATTCAAGATTTAAGGCTATTCAGTCACGCAGATGTGCAGTAGAGAACTGAGAATGGAATTTTCATAAATTTATTTCTTTCCTTTTTTAAAAAAAAGGTTAAAGGACCAATTTTCTTGGAAGTCTATGCCTATGATATGTGGGTATCTAAAAGTTTTTGTTGGATCCAATTTATCATGAAAGTATTAAAAATTAGAGCAATGCCGTTCCTAAAAGCTAATGCTCAACATTAAATTAGCTATTTAATAACTTTGCTCCTCTTTTAATATTTTTGCACGAAATCAATGCAAAAAAAAGGGAAATTCGCATATATAGACCAAAAAAAAAAAATTCTCAAAATAAACCAGTACCCAAAAAAATTTCAGATCTAATCTAGTTGGTGGCGTCACGTCAGCGGGCGCCACACGTGACGCCACCTTGTGTGTGGCGTGCCATGTGGGCATGCCACACGGGCACGTGGCGCCTCTTTAACAATTTTTTTTTTTTACTTTTTAATTATTATAATTTTTTTTAGTTTTTAATTATTATATTTTTTTAAATTTTTACTTATTATAATTTTTTTTAATTTTTAATTATTATGATTTTTTTAATTTTTAATTATTATAATTATATATTATTATATTTAATATATATTAAATTTAAATTTAGTGAAAATAAATGAAAAAAAAATTAATATAAATTTTTAAATAATTCCAAACTTTTTGCACGTTAATTCTGCACATTACCACATTCCCACAATCCTAAAATTGTGGGAGCAGTTTAAACATATAACGTGCAAAAATGGTGGGACCAAAAATTCGGAATTATTTTTTAAATTTAGTGAAAATAAATAACGTGCAGAATTATTTGAATTTAGTGAAAATAAATGAAAACAAATATTTTTTGCACGTTATATGTTTCTGCTTCCGATCCTGCAAAAATAATTCCGAACTTCTTGCACGTTAATTCTGCACGTTATCACATTCCCACGATCCTAAAATTTTGGGAGCAAACTGCTCCCACAATTTTCACTAAAATCGGTATTTAGTGAAAATTTAAATAATTCTGCATGTTATTTATTTTCACTAAATTTGAAAAATAATTCCGAATTTTTGGTCCCACCATTTTTGCACGTTATATGTTTAAACTGCTCCCACAATTTTAGGATCATGTGGTAACGTGCAGAATTAACGTGCAAAAATGATAATAATTAAAAATTAAAAAAAATTATGATAATTAAAAATGAAAAAAATTATAATAATTAAAAATTTTAAAAAATTATAATAATTAAATATTTAAAAAAATTATAATAATTAAAAACTAAAAAAATTATAATAATTTAAAATTTAAAAAAAATTATAATAATTAAAAAGTAAAAAAAAAAATCTGTTAAAGAGGTGCCACGTGGCGTGAAGCCTCTTGTGTGGCGTGCCACGTGGGCACGCCACAAGTGGCGCCCCACGTTGTGGCGTGACTTGTGGCGTGCCCACGTGGCACGCCACACACAAGGTGGCGTCACGTGTGGCGCCCGCTGACGTGGCGCCACCAACTAGGTTAGATCTGAATTTTTTTTGGTTATTGGTCTATTTTGATATTTTTTTTGGGTCTATATATGCGAATTTCTCCAAAAAAAACTTCCAGATACCCACAATCACTGTGCCAAAAGCTTTTGGGGCAAAATAGAATCTTAACTCATTGAAAAAAAACAAGAGAAAATTTGTATTAGATCTCAAGGATCAGAAAAAATATAAAAAAATTCTTAATGTAGATTCTTCTATCTAAAAACTCTCTAAAGATTGGACATCACATTTTCAACCACCAGGCATTAACAAGAGAAAGGGCATTGGTAGACAAGTACATGCAAGGGCGGACCCATGTTGAAGATGGCCCTTCAATTTCAAGGTTTTTTTTTTCCTACCCTTAAACCCCGTTTAGCACCTTCCTCTCTCGCTCTCAACCACTCACTCTTCTCCTCTACGCCGACCACTCTCCTCTCCCTCTCAAGTCCCAACTCCGTCACCGTATTAGTCTCCGCCTTTCCAATTTCTCTCTCTCTCATCTCATCACTCACAGGTAGTGTTCAATTGGCCATGGCTCTCTCTCGTCTCCTCCTGCAATCTCTCAACCATTATAGTTGATCTTGCCAAGAGAATGGTTGAAAAGAAAAACATTTTATATATCCTTTGATTTATTTATTCGTAAAGTTAGCATTAACTTTACCTGTAGCAACTATATATGTAGAAAGAGCATTTTCAGCTATAAAATACATCAAGACTGTACTTCGTAATCAGGTGGAAGATAAATGGTTGAATGATTATTTAATGTCTTATATTGAAAAAGATGTATTTGATAATATTGATAATAAGGAAATTATGACAGAATTCCAAAAAATAAGGCCTACAGGGATGATATTGTAATTATTTTTATTGTAATATACTTTTGTTATTAAAAAAAAAATCCAGGGTGTAATCAACAAACTCCTTCTCTTTTCCTTTTCTAATTAGTGGGGGTAAGAAGGTAATTTCATATTTATAATATCAAAGTAGTCTCTAGAATATTTTTAGAATGGGGAATCAACATTTAGATTTTTTTTTTTTAAATATTTTTTCGGTTGTGGGGAGCTGAGTGCCTGAGTCCTTGTAGAAATACGAAGGTTTCTTTTTTGAGAAAATTACATTTGGGTCCTAAGGACTAGAATTAATTACAAAAAGTCCCACACCAGAATGTCATTGAGACTTTTTTTGTAATTAATTGAAAAATTTCAATCCGTATTTACAACTGGAAATGCTATATTATCAACTGAAAATGCTATATTAACCACAAAAATTCTCAATTCGTATTTACAACTGAAAATATTATATTAACAATTTAAAATGCTATATTAACAATTTAAAATACCATATTAACAATTGAGAATTTTTGTTGTTAATGTAACATTGTTAGTTGTTAATATATCATTTCCAGTTGTAAATACGGATTGAGAATTTTGTTGTTAATAGAGCATTTTTAGTTGTTAATATAGCATTTCCAATTGCAAATACGAATTGAGAATTTTTCAATTAATTACAAAAAAGTCCTAATGACTTTTTTAGGACTTTTTTGTAATGTAATTATGGCATAGGATTTTTTTGTAATTAATTCTGGTACTTGGGATCAGAATGTAATTTTCCCTTCCTTTTTTGTCAAGTGGTTAACCGGGAGGCAACTGCGAGTGTTTCTTCCACGATTCGACCTTTCCAAGTTTAACTCACCCCTTCAGAATTTCAACCGGGTCGAATTATTTATTGCATCATGGTCCACATCCGGTGAACCATGGATCTCATGGCTCAAGCCCTCGCAAGTCGCACCAAGTTCCACTTCCACTTCCAAAGACAGCAGGCGTTTTAGCACTGACAGAACCTTCCAATGGGGTTGCTTGCCTCACGTCGCCTTCGATTCTTCCCCCGTCTTTGTTTCACCCAAACCCTTTTCTATTCCTCCAAACAATTTCCCCACAAAACCCCAACACTCGAACCGAGTTCCAGCAATCTTGATCCCGCAACAGTTCGTGAAACTCTCATGACATTCCGCAATGACTGGAAACGAGCGTTTGAGTTTTTCAATTGGGTCGAAAGAAAATATCATTTACAGCTCCCGACTGATACATATAATCAGATGATCGATATCCTTGGTAAGTTCTTTGAGTTTCAACTTTCATGGGATTTGATTCAACGCATGCGGCAAAACCCATCTTCTTCTCCGGATCATACCACATTTCAAATCATGTTTAAACGTTATGTTTCGGCCCGTCTAGCTAATGAAGCCATAGAGACATATGAAAAGCTTCACCAATTTAATTTGAAGGATGAAACTTCGTACTGCAATCTTATTGATGCACTGTGTGAGTACAAGCATGTTGATGAAGCCCAAGAGTTGATTTTTGGGAAGAACAAGAATGATAATGTGGATGTCAATGTAAAATACTATAATATTATTCTTCGTGGGTGGTATAAATTAGGATGGTGGAGCAAGTGCAGGGAGTTTTGGGAAGAGATGGATAAAAAGGGTGTTCAAAAAGATGTACATTCATATTCAATATATATGGATATAATGTGCAAAAGTGGAAAGCCTTGGAAGGCTGTGAAATTATTCAAGCAGATGAAGAGTAAACGGATGAAATTGGATGTGGTTATCTATAATATTGCTATTCGTGCCATAGGACTTTCACAGGGGGTTGATTTTTCAATTAATCTCTTTCGAGAAATGAAAGATTTAGGATTCGAGCCTTCTCTCGCAACCTATAACACTATCATTAAGCTTTTATGTGATAACTACAGATATAAGCAAGCACTTGAGATGCTTAAAACTATGCTCCTCAATGGATGTCAGCCAAATGCAATTTCATATCATTTATTTTTTGCTTGCTTGGAAAAACCTAGGGATATACTCTCATTGTTTTATAAAATGATTGGAAGCGGAGTTCGTCCAAGTACTGACACCTATGTGATGCTTATGAGGAAGTTTGGGAGGTGGGGATTTCTTCGACCAGTTTTTCTAATGTGGGAGAAAATGGAAGAACTTGGATGTAGTCCAGATGCATCTGCTTACAATGCTATGATAGATGCTCTGTTGGAAAAGGGTTTAATAGACACGGCTAGGAAATATGATGAAGAGATGTTGGCAAAAGGACTTTCACCTAGGCCAAGGAAAGAGTTGGGGACAACGCTGGAGGTGACAGGAGAATCCCCTGGTGGATAGTTGTGATTTTTAATTCAATTATTTGCGTGTGTGATGTTTGTATAGATATATAGGCACAAGTCTATCTTTTTAATCTCCAGTGGTACCATTGGGGAAAAGGCAAGCAAGGTCAAGTAGATGCAAGATGCTAATATGCTATGTTTTTCTATGATAAAAAGATACTAACTTGCTAGAATTTGAAAATAGCATAGCATAGACGGAAGATGACTTCAAAGAAAGAAAAAAATTCAGCAAATCAGTAACAAGCTTATTCTTCATTGACTGTTGACTCTATATTGTGTGGACACATACTCGACTCTCCCTGGCTTGCTTTGCTGATGCTGGTTGCTGACATGCCTGATTGTGATTGGTTGATTCTCAACCTCTACTAGGCATATGCACAAAAATAAGCCTGATCTGCTGTGAGAGTCAGCCTGCTATTTGCCCAAAGGTTGTTCTGAAATGTAGTGGAGGCCTTCACTTGAAGAACTATGCGAGCTTTGAGTGCCTGTGCTTGACTTTGATCATAAATCTCTGTACATAGTGACTTGCCCATATGGACTACCCAGGTTGCTACTTTTCATGCTTTTATTGGCATGATGTTCTTGTTTATCATGTGATCAAGCTGTAGAAACCATGCTATGTATAGACTTGTTTAGACAGGTTGGCTGACTTCAACCGAATTCTGTACTTATTGGGCTTTGAGTATGGTTTCAACATTTTCCTGGACATGCATCAGAGACTTAAGAATTATTTCAGTATGTATGATTATGGCTTCTGTTTTCGGCTCCCTGGTTTAACCACAATCAACCTTATTGATAAGGAGTCACTTCCTCTGCCATAATGCGTGTCCAGATTATTAAGAAGTTTTCTTTTTCTATTGTAGATTTCATAGAAGATGGCAATCATCAATACATCTTTAAAATTTATCCCCCCTCTGTCATGAACTTTAAGGCTTTTCTTATTAAGGATAATTGTCTTTACACACACACACACACTTTAACCTTGTATTCATTAGCATTGTTCTTTTTCTGTTCATAGGTGAAAACAAACACCTATGATGACTGGAAGGGATAATCAATCTTGAAGGTTTTTGACCTCATTAGCACCTTCTTGGTCCACAAAAGCCCTTTGGATTAATCCATCTCAAGGTTCTACTTTCATCTCACATTTAATTAGTTTTTAATCGCCCCATGCTTCGCATATAGAAGTAAAATCTACTTTTCATCGAAAAAGAAATACTTTTATTATTAAAAAGAAGACAATTTGCCAGTGTTCTCCCTCTCTCTCCCCCCCAAGCAAATCTATTGTCAAATTAGCGTCCCCTTTGGATATATGAACACTCATACATGGTCTTATCTCACACCACATCCACGGTTCCAAGTCTGTCACAGTCACTAACGTCTAAAATTCCAATGAAGTCAACATCTTTTTATGCTTTTAATCTGCTGCTAGGAAATGATCTGCAACCATTCTTACTCTTGAAAATTGGTTGAGAAGTGATCTACCATTAAGTATAGCTGGTGGGAATTGTATGGGGATGAACATCCCGAGCTCCAAATATTTGCTATTCGTGTTTTAAGCTTGACATGCAGTGCCTCCGATTGTGAGCTTAACTGGAGTGTATTTGAGATGGTAAATTGTCATGAATATGAAATATGAATTATATTTCATTTCAAGACTGAATTTTGTATTAATTGTTTTTTATTTTTTTTATTTGCTTAGGTCCATGCAAAGAGAAGAAATCGTTTGAAACAAAAAAACTATTAATGATGTTTTTATGATGGCTAATTCGAGATTGGCCAAGAAGAAGCTGCTAGAAAAGTGAATGAGTACAATGTTGATGATATTGCTTCTAATGATGATTGGATTGTGGAAAATGATGAAAGTCCATCTAATATTGAAGACTTAGATGTAGACAACTTGGTGCCAACTCAAAATGAAGCTTCAGTTGAGCCTAGCAATAATTTAGAGTTACCAAATTTTGATGAAGAAGCCTTTGAAGATGGAGAGGAAGATGGCATGGCTATGATAGATGATGATTGTGATTTGAATGCTTTGATAAATTAGATTTGAAGTATTTTGTTTTGGTTTTGGTGATTTGATATTTTGTATTTGTAGCTCAAGTTGATGCTTTGAATTGTCTTTTAGGATTGTTCAAAAAAAAAAATTGTCGTTTAGGACTCATTAAATATTATTTTAAATGCTATATATTTTTATTTGAAGATTGAATTATCTTTTAGAATTAATTTATGAGTTAAATGTTATTTTATGTGCATGTATATTTTTTTATTATTACTAAAATTAAAAAAATAAGATTTTTATGATCCATGCCGATCCCACGTTTTACGATCTTGCTACGCTCTTTTGATGTTAAGTAAAATTGCAATCTTAATTACTTTGGATGTAGGGTTGTTGAAAGAGTTTTCTCCTTTAAAGCTTATGGAGGATTATCCAAAGGTCCAAGTCTGACAGTGTGCTCACCTGTTAGATTTCTTTCATGACATGATTGTGCCCTAATTCAAACAACAATATGATGTAGTTGAAGTTGACGAGGTTCAACCCAAAGCAGAGCAAGAGGAGGATGAGAAATCAACCTCGAATCCGAAGTATGTAAAGAGATTCATTCATAAGTGAGCTCTGGAAGTTGCTTTCAAAAGTAAACAAAGGGCCAATACGTCTGATCATGAAGGCACTACTATCTATATTAGAAATTATGTTTTAGGGATTAATCATTTAGACTAATTGAGAGATATCATATCTCATATTTAATTTATGAAGATAAATCAATGATTTGATTTATGAAGATAGATATCATATCTTAAATTTGATTTATGAAGATAAATAAATCAGTTGGCTTTTAATTCGCATTAAATAAATATATTGGATTGAATCGATTAGATAGATTCAATTTTAAAATTAATAAGATTGATTTTGAATATTTAATGCGGCCCATTAAGGTTATAAATACCCATAGGGTGTGAGTAATTTGAACATACAAGAGAATTGAAGAGCCACAAAGAAACCCTAAAAGAGAAACGTAAGATAAAAGCTTGAAGGCGCTATAAGATAAAAGCTTGAAGGCGATATCACGCTGCTATCACGCTGTCATTCGTGTTGAAGTGCTGTTTGGTGTGGATACCGATAGAAGGAGTGGATTCTTCGTGTTGGAGTGTTGTTTGGTATGGATATCGATAGAAGGAGTGGATTCGTAGAGTTGACTCCTAGAAATTGATCGAAGGTACGCTGTAATTCGTGTTGAAGTGCTGTTTGGTGTGGATACCGATAGAGGGAGTGGATTCTTCGTGTTGGAGTGCTGTTTGGTGTGGATATCGATAGAGGGAGTGGATTCGTAGAGTTGACTCCTAGAAATTGATCGAAGGTGTTAGTCCACGAGTTCACAAAGCGCACACACGAGTTCACATAGATACGATTCTTAATTACTAACTCAATTCAAACGTTGTTGATAGATTTTCTTTTTAGGATTCGTAATTTGTTGAATAAATTTCATTCAGCTCCGTGTATGAATCCCAACGATCTAGACCTCTGAGATTCGTCGTTAAGTTGCCTTGGACAATCATCTCCAACCTTCCTGGACTTAAAATTCTTAAAGGGCCTGTTGAATCCTTCTTCTTTACCTTGTTAGATAAAGAACAAGAAAAACCAAAAGATGGGAA
The DNA here is from genome assembly GCA_037074495.1 of Acacia confusa. Lineage (NCBI taxonomy): Eukaryota > Viridiplantae > Streptophyta > Magnoliopsida > Fabales > Fabaceae > Acacia > Acacia confusa. The sequence continues at coordinate 27,847,311 of CM073510.1, forward strand.
TTCGAGCTCGATCAGTCTCATTCACAAACCACCGTTAGTGGAGGAAATTGCTATCCCCTCAGTTTCAGTACTCTTAGATTCTGGTGTTTGTTTCTTACCCAGAAATAAAGGCATATCAAGCATTAATTTTAATGCAAAAACACGAACACTTCACCTTCCCACCATTAGTCTAGACTTCAATGCTGAAGTGTTGCTGAGAAATTTAGTTGCATATGAAGCATCAGCAGCATCTGGTCCGATGGTTTTGACACGATACACTGAACGGATGAATAGGAATATAGATTCAGAGGAGGATGTGAAGATACTAAGCGAACAGGGGATTGTTCTGAAACACTTGAAGAGCGACGAAGAGGCAGCGAATATGTGGAACGGCAAGAACAAATCTGTAAGATTCGCGAAGGTGGAATTTTTGGACAAGGCCATTGAAGATGTGAACAATTGCTATAATGGAAGAATAAAGGTGAAAGCTTGGAAATTAATGAAACTTTATGTGTTTAGTTCATGGCAGTGCCTCACATTCCTGGTTGACATCTTGCTCTTGCTCTTGATGACCTTGCAAGCCTTCTGCTCTGTTTATACTTGCAGTCTCATATTTCAGGTGGATCATACTGATGAATAATTCATTTCAAATTAACTAAAATTTGTGTTATTAGTATTATTTTGGGTTGACTAAAATTTGTGGTCTTGGTATTATTTTGTATTTTGTTTGGGGTGAAGAAATTTTCCTCAAGGTAATGTACGTCTGACTGTTTGATTTGTGAATTTTTACCCTTCACAAGTGATGATGAGCTGTTGAGATTTTCAGTTGATATTGTACTTAAATTTGATTGAAGATGAATAAAAGAAATTATATGCTATGTGCCTAAACCCTAAACCCGAGTGTATGGGGGAAATTTGTCATTCTAATCCCCAAAAAAAAAAAAATTATCAAAATAGACCACAATGAAAATAATTTGCCAGACTAACCCACTTTGTGGCGCCACGTCAGATGGCGCCACACGTGACGCCACTGCGCATGTGGCACCACATGGCGTGGCGCCACTTATATTATATTTAAAATAATATATATTAAATATAAATATTTAATATAAAGTGGCGCCACTTATATAATATATATTAAATATAAATATAATAAATTATAATAATTGAACATTAAAAAAAAAGTTAAAGTGGCACCACAACATGTGGCGCCACTCGTTGGCACGCCACATGCGCAGTGGTACCGCGCCACGCCACGTGGCGCCATTTGACGTAACGCCATAAAGTGAGTTAGTTTGACAAATTGTTTTCACTGTGGCCTATTTTGACAATTTTTTTTTTGGATTAGAATGACAAATTTCCCAGTGTATGAAGAGTGCCATATTAAAAACAATTTGCATAGAATAAAACAATATTTAAGAAAAGGAAAACTTCTTGCTTTCTAGTCAATGTTGGGGTTATGTGAATTTGATTCAAAATAATGATTGAACAAAGAATGTACCTTCCAAAGAATGCCTTTGGAAGGTTCTGACCTAAATAATGAACTGTAACTTTCATGGAATTTGCCAAGGAATTCTATTAAAGTAATATGCTTCAGGAAAATCCTTATCAAGAAAACTGCAATCTCTCTCTCATTCTAATGTCATTGCAGAAGATATTATTTCTTTGACTAATCTCTTTTCAAATTTTCGTATACATGTGTCTGTATTTCAGACAATATTTCTTTATTAACTAACTCCAAAACCCCTATGGCCCTATCTAATAAAATGGGGTTTCAAATCTTGTATACAATATCTCTATTTGTTGGGGTAAGACTCTTATTTCCCTGTATTGTTTTTAATAAATAAAAAATTGCGTAGAATCTAAGGCTTTGTTTGAGAGTTTCATTTTGGAGGAAAAGAAAAAGAAATGAAGGGTTTTGGTAGTCCATTCCCTTATTTAGGAGTTTTAAAAATAAAAGGGGAGGGAATTATGGATTTTTACAAATTCTCCAAAACCTTCATTCTTCATAAAAATAGAGTTCCCCCATTATGGGGGGTTTTAAGAGGGAAAGTAGATTAATTATTTTTTTACCATCATTCAAATAAAATACTCTCATTATTTCTTATTTCTTTTTCTATTGTTAAAATGCACGCGAAAATTTTTTAGAGAGAGAAAATACTTTTTTAGGGGAAAATATTTTTAGAAAGAGAAAATATTTTTTTAGGAGAAAATATTTTTTTAATATAAAAATTACATAAATATTTTTTTTAGATAAATTTAAATTTATTTTTAAAGTATAATAACTATATTAATTTTTAAAGAAAATGACAAAATGGTAAAATTAACTCATTAATCCTCCATTTTCCTCCCTCACTATTTTTTTAACTCCCAAACAAGGGGAGGAAATATCCTCCATTTCTTTTCCTTCTCCTCCCCTCCAAACTCCCTGCATCTCTTTCCTTTTCTTCTTCTCTAAACTTTCAAACAAAGCCTAAAGGAAGGCATGATGATGACTTCATGTGTTTTTAGGTACAAGTATCACTTGAGAAAATATTGTTCAAGGCACTGTTGACACTAAATATGGTCACTTTTACCAACAAAAATTTGAACCTTTGTTTGCCGCCATAATCAATAATGTGACTCCATAAGTATATGTGGGCCTCATGTATTATTTAGGGAGTCTAAAGAATTGGCTATATTTCACTGTTTAAAAAGAATAGAACTTGGCAACTTGCTATAAAATTTATGCGTACATATTGATATTCATTGTGGAATTAATGGGTAATCATTTGTCAGAATTTATTAATTAATTGAATAACTAATTAAGCCTAATTATAAGTCATCATATGGATGTGTGGTTAAGTGCTCTTGAGTTGTGAATTGTGATCATCGATATCACAAGCATTACAATATAATTTACAAAGTTTAGTAGGAAAAAAAGTCCTCTTTAGAAGTTTATGTTTTCCACAAGAAAGGGCTAATATCTGAAATTCAAACAGCAAAAACACTGAGGGGGACTACTTCCCATACAATCTTTACACTAAGGTCCTCAAATGCGATTGACAAGAATCCAATAAAGAAGATTTAGAGAAACCTTCTTTAATTAGCTGGATTTGTTACTTTACCAATGCTAATGATTAAGCTTGTGTTTGAGTAAATCTGAAATCATGGTTTCAAAAGTTTATTTCCACAAGCAGAGATAAAACTCTATATTTACATGATTACCTCGTAAATTATAAAAGCTCTTCTTCAACAGCTAATCCAAAAATCTAACCTAACTAGGTGAATGCTTGAAATCATGCTTTTGTTTCTTCAAAAGTGATTTTGAAAACTTGGACCAAGATTCATGTTTGGAATGGCTTTTTTTTTTTGGGGGGGGGGCTTATGAACTAAAAGTCAAGTGGATTTTTTTTTTTAATAAAAGGCTATCAAATATAAATTCAATTGCACTAATTGAGTTTTACCCTAATTTCAATTTACAAAAATAAATTAGGACAAAATTAATTTTTGCAAACTTTAATCTAAATAAGCTCTAGGTTTTTTACATATGAAATGTTTGATAATCCACCTACAAGAACATTTTCCACTCATGTCAATGCGAATTGGTACTCACTTAAGTGATTGGGCGTGATGGCATTGATGGTAGAAGATTGTAAATTTTTTTCCTATAAAACATAAAACTCTCAATATATTTTAAAAAAAATTATTCACTCTCTTGCACTTAATATGCTTTTGGAACAATTTCCCCCCTTTATTTTGTTTTTGGCCATTAAAACCCCGTTATTTTAACTAATAAGTCAATTTTTCTAGACATGGTATAAAACTAATATTTAAGATATATAAACAAAAAAGTTTTAAAATAGAGAAAACCGTTTGTTTGATGGAGCCTAACGAACATTTGAAATTTGCACAATCCAAATATGGTAGTAATAATTTAATTCCGTACCTAAAACAGTCCCCTTTTGTTTCTGGTTCTTTAATTTCTTCTTCCTCCACTAAGTTTATTGTAATTTCTTCAATTTTCTTTATTGCCTCCTCCTCCTCCTCCTTCCCTTCCCTGTATCTTAATTATTTACAATTTGTTCCCGATAGCAAATATGCAGTTTTAGCATCATCATCATTATTAGTTATTATTTTTACATTTTGGGAGCTATACATACATCACAATCACAAGATGAATTTCCCATAATTTGAAACTCATCAATATGACAATGAGGGGTCTCAACCTCAAACTTCATCCTCTTGTTCTCGTCTCAATCATTTTTCTCATTCTTTCGCCAATGTTCTTCTCACCCTCCAATGGCGAAGAAGGTAACTAATGAAGGTTATATTATTATTATAAACATACACATTTCCATGCAGATTTAGATTAATCAGAAAACTTGATTAGTGTTTCTGACAATTATTATCAATTCAAACAAACGTTGTATCTTAATCATATTGTAGGGGACGTTGACGATGAAACCATCAAAACGTGGAAGAAAGAAAGGAGCCGTCAGTTTAATGCGAGTAATAGTAACTCAACCTTCGTATTGGCCGAGGAAAGACCTCGCAGGATTGACCCTACCAATCATTTCCGGTACTATGAGGCTGGCTGGAATATTATTGATTCACATTATTATGCTGTGAGTGATAAAAGATTTTTCTATCTCCCCAATATATATTATATATTTGAAACTGTAACGTGATTAGTTCCTTTGAAGAAGGATAGATATAGGCAACTTAGCTAATTACGCAAGCGGAGAAGTTGTTTCTAGCAAATGAAGTAAATTTATTTAGGACAAGATTATAAAGTTTGAGGAATGTAAAGTACATTGATAGAACTCAAGAGATTTTCACATAGTAGTACTAAATATACAAGTTAGATAAAAGGTTTGTTTACTTTGATCATAAATATAAGATCTCATTCCACCTTAATTATCTATCAAATTTATAATTTTTCTTCAAGTATTCCAATCAGTTATCTAGCTCAAGCATTGCAAATTTTAGGGAAACCAATACGTCAATTTGTTATATATAACTAACTAAACTAATTTTTTTTACCAACATAGAGTTGGACTAGTGGCATAAGACTAAATCCCTTTGGTTTTAAGTTTGAATCTTAGAGATAACACATGTTAGAAGGGGCCTCGAACCCTAAAATGGGTATCAAATGATAATATTAAAAAAAAAACTTTGCTAATTTTCTTAATATCTATAGTCATAAATTAGTTATCTAGCTCTTGTATTTGGTTGGGATTGGAGGTAGTATTAAATTATTTGATATTTGATAAAATGATAATTTTCATTCAATCCCTAAGTAATATCTGGTTTTTGTGCAGTCTCTGCTGTATTCTGGTGCCCCCACGCTATATGTTGCAGCCGTATGGTTTTTGGGTGTGGTCATCTTCTTCCTCATAGCTCTGTGCTGCTGCTGTTGTTCCTGCAAGAACCGTGGAAGAAGCAGTTATTCTCGAACAGCTTATTGGGGATCCCTCATCAGCACCGTCATCTTCTTGCTCGCGGCTATGTAGGTCGCTCTAAATCCCTTCATTATAAATCTTGTTAACTTCACACACACTTGGGGTTTAGTGGTATATATACTGATATATATGAATTGGTTTTAGAGTTGGAGGGACTCTGGTTTACACAGGACAAGGGCACTTTCAGAAGGCTACCAGCGAGGCAATTCATAATGTAGGGAGCAGAACAAGGGACATACTTGATGTTTTGAAGGAAGTGTTAGATAATCTTGATGGGGCTATGAAGTTAACAGTAGGTGCATATTCTCTCCCAGGAGAATATGAGAACAGCATTCAAATATTTCATGTCTTGGTGCATGGTAATTCAAGTAATAATCCCAGGGTCATTTTAGAGAATGCCCTCACAAATGCAGACAAATTCCTAGCTACCCTGTGAGTGAACCCTCCTCCTTCCTATAATCTGCATAGATTTATGATTTCATACATAGAAAGTACTAGAACTTTTTTATAGACAGAAAGTATCAATATTGGAATTTGTGTCCTTTTGGCCAACACAATTTTCAAATAGGGGCTTTTCACCACTTAAAAGACTCTAAGCTAAACAGTGGTTATTATCTGCAGAAGCTATGTTCTTAGAGGTGTTACTGCTGTAATGCTCATCTTGGCAGTCCTTGGATTCAGTAAGTATATATATAAAGTAACCCTTTCATCTAATAATGAACTGATTATCATCCTTTTGGCTCAATGACTCTACGGTTCTAATTATTTTTGCAGTATTCTCAGTTTGTGGCTGGAAGGGCATTGTCTACTTGTAAGTGACACTGTTCCATTGAATTTGGTTTTGTTTCTATATATGTATACTTGTAGTTGACACCGTTCCATTCCTACAAATTTGCAGTTTGTTCTTCATTGGGTGGATTCTTGTAACAGCGACTCTAATACTGAGCTCTATATCATTAGTTGTCAAAAAGTGAGTCCCTTTCATAATTTTCTACCTCCTTAAAAACAACCTTATTTAATTAAAGCTCTGATTAAGATTAATTCATTACTTTTGTTTCTGAAACGATATAAATATATATAGTGGAATAGGTGACACATGTGTTGCAATGGAGGAATGGCTAGAACACCCTCAAGAACGTACATCTCTGAGTGAGGTTTTTCCTTGTGTGGATGGACCTGCAGCTCAGAAAGCCCTTGACATAACCAGAAACACCTCGTTTCAGATGACCAACATGGTTGATACTTTTGTCACAAACATAGCCAACGTTGATCCACCTTCGGCTTCGTACAATCAATCCGGTCCTCTTTTGCTTCTCCTCTGTAATCCATTCAATTCTGATATGACTCGACGACAATGTGATCCTCAACAAGTTCCCTTGAATAATGCATCTCAGGTAATACAGCTCTTCCTATTTTATGAATTCAAACATTTGATTGAGTGGAAACCAAAAGGGCATGTATGTAGCCAATTGTTATAACCAACCGTTGAACAAACTACACAAAATATCATCCAGCTTAATTGTCACGTGAAAGCCATTTGATGAATATCCAAAATTCTAGATTTTTGTAATGAGTGACGATTGCTGTGTATTGATGAATTCACAATACAAAATTTATAGAGGAAACAAAAATGAATATGAAGTGTTTTATTACCTTTGTCTTCTTTCTTATGTCATTATTCTGAAATGGTATTACCTTCAATCCTATTAAGAGTCAATTAACTTTTTTTTAAGGAAAGATTAAAGAAGCTAAATAAGTTACTTAATTATAGAATATGTTGTGTATCATTAATTATATTTCAATTTATAAGTCAGACAACTTAATTTAGAGAAAATAAACATGAATATATACTTCTTCTGGTTCTATTTATAAGAGCTCAATAACTGAATTATGTGGTTTAAGAAAGCAGTTAAAATTAGTTAAAAATAATTAGTATGTTTGAAATAAAATCTGTTTTTCAAGTATGCCTTATTTAGTACGTAAGAGAGAAAAATAAAACAAATACGAGTACCAGCAATATTTTAATCAATGCAATACATAATATATACTTAGCGAGAGGTAAAAATGGAAAGAAAGAAAAAACTTATTAAATGTTCAGACAACTCTTACTGGGCTCTTATAAAAAAGATTGGAAGGAGCATACTTTAAAATAACTTATGTAACTTTCTCGACTGAAATGACTCTTAAATATGAGAAGTAATACTTAAATATGGGGATAATAGAAACAAGACATAAAATTTTGGGGAATGATAAAGAATGTGTGGCTGATGATGAGCAGGTATACGAAGGTTTTGTGTGCAATAGATTATCAGCAGATGGAGGGTGCAGAAGTGTGGGAAGATTGACTCCAAATTTGTACCAACAGATAATGATGGCTGTGAATGTGAGCAAGTCACTGTATGAGAATGGTCCAAAGCTCATTGACTTAATAGATTGCACCTTTGTTGCAGAAACCTTAATGAAATCCATGACCACTATTGCCCTCCCATGTGGCGTTTATCTGGTTTCATCTTCATTGGCTTCTTGTTGCTGTCACTTGCTCTTCTCTTCTCTCTCATCTTTTGGTTGGTTTTTGTTAGAGAGAAACCCCGTCAAATATCTTCATACAATTTCATATAAACATGTATCTATAGTCTGGATACAGGGAACATAAAATTTGTGTACATATGTGTGTGTATACATGTTTAAATATAGTATACTTTCTTTGTGAATCTTTTTTTTTTATGAGCATCTGATATCCTAGAGCTATCTCCTTTTAATTTAGAGAATTTATCGAGGTCCAAACTAATCTAAATCGAGCTGGGTAAAACCACAAATACTACTATATTTCTAGAACATGAACTCAAAACTTTTGGTTAAGCTTGAACAACTTATATTAGTTGACTAAAGTGCTTGGTGGTTCTCTTTGTGAATCTTTCATTTGGATGACTTTTTTTTTTTAAGAGCCACGGAAGAGATATAGGTAAATAATGATAGAATTTAAGGGAATTAAGAGAGAAAAAGGGATACTAGAGCCAGAATCTGAAACTCTAATATATTCAAGAATCAGGATCAGAATTCTTGACCAATTAGACAAATCCAAATCTGTATATATTCATTCATGTTGATATCATTGTTTATAAGAAATATATAGACATAACAGATACGATAATTGTTAATAACTTCCTTGTAACTTCCTAGAGATAAAATATACATAACTTCCTAAGAATACCCATAACTTCCTAATGATAGGGTATAACTTCCTAATGATAACTTCTTAAGGATAAAATACAATAACTTCCCTAGATATTTAATAACTTCTCCTAACTTCTCTATAGAGAATGCTTGTTGATGCTTGCTGGACCCGAACAAATAATGATGGTGTGCATCCAATTTTTTAACATCCTACAGTTAATATTACCTCTACTGCCTAATATAAAAGTTAGTTCAGATTTGATTTAGTTTTAAATATAAAATCTCAATCCACTTTATTCTCTATATTTATCTTTTTTCCCTATAAATTATTTATATTTATTGCACATGTTAGGCAGTTTCAATGTGAATGATTTAATAGAGTATTTTAGGAAAATTAATCCAAATTTTCTTAAATAACTAACTTAATTAATTTCCTATTTTAATCTACTTAAATTACCTAAATATATCTTATATTAAGAACCCGAGATAATAAAACTTAATAATTGACTTAGTTTTTCTACGGTGACATCTTTTCACCACATCTATGGTTTTAAACTATTTCAATCATTTTTTTAAGGGTTGACCTTGAGGCCTAGAGGGTAAATGATTCTCACACTTCTCAATAAGTGTGTTTTCTTGGATTCAAATTTGTGTTATCCTCCTTACGAGAATAAGACCCTTTACCTTCTCAACCAATAGCTTGTTGGTTCAGATCAAATTTTAATAATACTGATTAATTTTTATTTTAAAAAATTATTTTCTTCAATTCTTAATATAAGAGCTAGTTGTGCATTTGTTTTTGTTCTAGATGCAAAATCTTAATCCATTTTATTTCATAAATAATTTATAATATTTTTTTGAATCCATCCCTATTGATACTACATATTAAAGATATATCTATTAATAATAATAATTTTTCATTCAAATAATTAAATATGGTATTTAAAGAAAATTAATGTACAACTTTTTCTAATGAAAATCTGGAATCCATTAATTATCAAGTCCGTGTACATGTTACTAGTTGTTAAGACCTAACTTCTCTCATCAACCATCACCTCTTGTAAAAAAGGTAAGAGTTGATCAAAGGTTAAAAAACTATGAGAAAACTTAGCAAAGTAATAATATCCAATGTGGTTAAGCTTTCTCAAAGGGCAACGGTTGTTCATTGTAATTTTTTTTTTTAAAAAAAAAACAGAGGAAGAATCATCACCTGCCAGTCTGCCACTATCTTGATAACCTAGCATTATCCAAAACCACTGGTTAACAAAGTGAATAGCTGCTTGTGCATCTTCAGACAATATATTATTTTTTCTTTACTTTTTGTTCCAATTAAAACACAATTTTTTATGAATAACTAACTTTCTTAATATTTATATATTTGTTATTTTTTTTTTGTCCTTTTTATAAAGACTTGGTTTTCCTACTAAGCACTAGCAAAGTGCTTGGTAGGAAGAGATAAAAAGATGTAGGCCGCCTATATCTGATCTGTACAGTCCAAATCTCTGTTTTTTTAGACTATGATTTTTTTTTTCAAATAAAAAATCATTTTTAACACATAATAGTTAAGGGATTATCTTTATTTAGATTTTATAACCATTAAATTTTCTTAGAAAAATATAGACTTTTAAAATATCAAATCTAGACCATCATGATTAGATCTAACCACCCAAATCCTCTTTGCTCAAATTGCTATGTAAATTAAACAAATTTTAAGGATCATTCTCTCTAATAAGGATAGTCCTTCATTAAAAAATAAATCCACTTTGCCTGAAATTTTAAACTATTTTTTCCATTTTTACACTCATAAAATATGTGTAACTTATTTCTCTTTGCAATAAATTTCCACCCATTATCTCTTGTTTACACTCTTTCTAAACAATTGTATAATTGAAAAGAATGATACATAAATTATGCATTTATTGCTTTTAACTAACATTTTGAAATGCGTAATTATGATACTCTTTCTACTGCTTTTTATATAAAAAAGAAAAAAACATTTAACTAAATCTCACGGTTTGAAATGCCGGTTAAGAACAATAAATGTGTCAAAACTATAACCTTTATTTTATGGCTAAAGTATACTTTTAGTCTTTTAAGTTTTTCATAAGGTATACTTTTAGTCTTTTAACTTTATAAAGTATACTTGTGGTCCTAAAATTCTAACATCGTTAATGTTGCTAACAGAAAACACTGACGCAACGAATTCAAGTGATGACTAATAACATTTAATTACACATATTTTATATATTTTTCAATTTACCTATATTCTTAATAGCATTTAATTATATAATCATCACTTAAATTTACACAGTTATTTCTTGAGTTTGTATTTTCTGTTAGTAAAATTAACAGTGTTAGAATTATAGGACTAAAAGTATACTTTATAAAGTTAAGGGACCAAAAGTATACCCCATGTAAACTTAAAGGACTAAAAGTATACTTTAATCTTATTTTATTATTAAAATAGTTTTATTTATGATGAAATAGGGATTTAGAGAGAGAATAAGGGAATTATTATAATAAGGAGAATGGTAGAAGAAAGAGAAAATAAATATTATAAAAGTAATAGTAGGTCTTTGGGGGTTGTGAAATATTATTATATTGACATTAAATATGATAATTAAATAAGGGGAAAATGAGAGAGTAAGAAGTAAAAGAGAATGCATTCTCTAATTTTTTTTTTAAGAAACAGAGTATGTATTGTTTCTTATAAAAGTCATCCCCTATAAAAAGGATCGGAGAGAGTATTGTCTAATTTTTATATTTAGCACTATTAAATCCATGTATAATTAATTGTAGTGGTGCAAAGAAGCTAATTCTTGTCACGTGCATATATTATGCATTTATGCCTCTTTAAAAACTTCTACGGATTTTTTTCTTTGGCACAAAAAAAAATGGTTTTAAGATTATTCCAACCTTTCGCATATAGCCAAAGTTGTAATATTTGAATTAGTGGTAGAAGTTGCTTTTCCAACGTAATTTATGATGTTCAAGGTAAGTATGTGAGAGGAGTTTTGCCTTGACTTACGTGAACGTACTTATTGAATGCCAACTCAAACAGGTAGTGTAGTCTTTGATAGGACAGAAACTTGCTCACTTTTGGAACAAATTTGAATTTGCTTGCTTGGTATCATTCAAAGTCCTTATTTACATAAATTGAGATAAAAACTCCTCTCATATACTTACCTTATATATAATAAATCATGATTGAAAATGAAGAATCGGCTGAACTCAAGAGAGGGTGAATTGGATTAAGATTAAAAACTTGGAATTTTGAAAATCTTTTTGCTTCTTCTAAATCATTAGTTAGATATTCAAATAAACATATACTGTAAATATAAGAGATAACGGAAGAGAATATGCAAATTGTGATTTATACCGGTTTAACCTAATCCTTGACCTACGTCCAGTCCTTAAGCTTCACTTGAGATTTTCAATCCACTATCTGCTTTTCAACTTGATTACACGTTTTGTACTTGAAGTAATCCTCTCATTAGGATTCCCTCCCCCTTACAAATTGTATTCAATACACCCGCTTGATTACATACTCTATACTCGAAGTAATCCTCTCACTAGGATTTACTCTTCTTACAAGCTGTAATCAATACAATGTGTTTCTCACTCAAGATCACCCAATCTTAAGTAACTCTCATATAGAATGTTTACAGATAAATCTTCCCTCTCTCAGAAGTGAATAAATAAACACTGAAGTACATAATCGATCATCTCACTCTCTACGGTAAACTATGTAAATATTGAGAACAGAAAGTATAAGTTGTTGAATTATCGATGGTGAAGAAGTAAAATCATTTTGTTGGCTTCGTCAAATCACTCATCAATCGTCGTTCCTTCTTCCGGTTTGAAGACTTCGCAATTTATAAGTATTTGTGTTTTGACCGTTAGACTATTCTTCCACTTTAGAATATGACCATTAGTTGTCTTTGGGAAGTAGCTGTTGGAGCTTCTTAATTTCGTGACTCAGAATAATAGATGGAATAAGTATATTTTCGTCTGCCACGAACTTTAGCTTCGATTGTTGCTTTGTTTTCTGAAACACATTTAAATCCTACTGACATGTATGATTGCATTTCGGCCAATCTTGAATTAAACAGGATTAATCAACTACAAACCACTCAGGAAGATGATTAAATATAATATGAACAGGTTTGAGTATGATTTAATAAGAATAGATAATGACCCATCGAGTTTCAAGCAATTAATGATGCGTAAAGTATAATAGAGATTTAGCAAATGTATTCTCGAGAATTATCCATATATACTCGAGAATTTATTGAACATGTGTATTGAAGAGTATATGTCTCGATGATTCTCAAGAATCATCATGTGCATACTTGAGAATTATAGTGTTTAGAAGCATGTAATCTTTTAACCATCCAAGCATTCTCAAGAATTCCAATTCATATACTTGAGAATTACAAGATTTGAAGATATGTAAACATACCAGTATTCTTGAGAATTAAAATGCATATACTTGAGAATCATTCATATGACTAGAGAAGGGAACTAATTAAATCAGGTACTCTTGAGAATTACTTACCAATTCTTGAGAATTACTTACCCATTCTCGAGAATCAAATATTAGTACTCGAGAATTGCTTCTTATGAGAGTTGGATTCTGAAGTTGAGTGTTCCCGCTAATACTCGAGAATCAATTTCGCAATACTCAAGAATTGCTTTGCGATAGCAAAGTTGTCAAACCACCCATGGTTAGAAATCTCTTTAAGTCTTCTATCCAATTCAAGAAAAATATACTCAAAACTCATTGTATTTCGTCCGTTATCATCAGATGAATGGAGGTTGTTTTTTACCAGTGTTTTTTGCAACATTCTGAACATACTATCAACTTCAAAACATCATATATCTCTCATTTGATCTTGGTTTTATATTATCTTGATGTTTTTGGAAAGGTATGTGAGTCTAGTTTCATATGCCACTGATTTCACCTCATTCCAATGCGTAATTTGTGAGATACACTCAAAACACCGAAGGTTGGTCTGTTGTGTGACGTGGGTTGATGTGTCAACTTGTGAAATTAATAGCGTTCTCATCTGAACTTCTTTGGACTTAAAACTTTGTCAAGTTGACACATTGGATGTCTAGTTTCATACAAAATTTGTTTCACCTCAATCCGATATCTAGTTTGAGAGATATCATTGATTTACTAAACATTGGCCAGGTGAAATGTGAACAGACTTGAGCAAAGTAGCTGAAACACGATGATTCTCGAGAATGGTTGTATGATTCTTGAGAATTGCTCAAGAATGACTGAAATTTTCACATGAATAGTATCAAACTCGAGAATTACATTGTTATACTCGAGAATGACTTCAAGAATCCAATTGTAGCTTATTTCAACTCTGAATTGAGTCATTTCAACTTCTACTTGATCATAAAGACTTCTAGAATCAATCTTGGAACTTGTATAATGATATTTTCATTCCATTCGTCATATTTTTCCATCTTCCATCTCTCATCTCAATCATTCTTCGTCATTTAACTTGGACTCATTATTTTCTGCAAGTTCTACCTTCTTTAATATTTCCTCTTCTAAATCATTTTTCATTGTTTAAACTTCAAATTTACATTAATATATAAGGATTAATCAAAGTAGGAGATAAATGTAAAATGCAAGCTTTTTGCTCTGGATAATGACATCTATATAAGACATCATCAAAACTAATCATAATCAACAGAAAAGATACTTTTAAAGGCTCCAATCACTATTATAAACATGTATTTATAAACTATTGGGGCGGTTGACACAAGAAGAGGGAGGTGCGCATAAAGCGGCATTGAAAATGTGAAATGAAGAGATCCATGCATGTGGTGGAGCCATCTCTAAAAATCAATAAATCTTTTTGCATTCCTTAAACAATTGAACTTCATTGTAATTAAACTCATTAATAAGTACTCCCTCTGATCCTTATTATAAGGCACCAATCACCAACATTTTTTGGTCTTTATTATAAGGCAACAACTTCTTTAACTACCTCATTTATTACTTTTTTTTTTCCATTATGTCATCATTTTTAACTAACTCATTAAATCTACATCATTAAATTAGGGGTAAAGTCGGAAAGATTTATTAATTTTGGACCTAATTAATGAGTTAACTTTCATTCCTTGGTTTGTGAGAAAAAGTAGTTGGTGCCTTATAATAAGGACCAGAGGGAGTACTCATTTTGTCCTATTTATAAGGCCTTTAAAATTACATGGTTTTAGGAAAGTAGTTAAAATTAGTTAAACATAATAAGTACTCATTTTGTCGTATTTATAAGGCATTTCCAATATTTTTCATAAAGACAAAAAAAAAATCCTTAAACTTTATCAACTCTACTAACAAATTCAACAACTTTTCCTTTTTGTGATCACTTTTGGGGGTCCAAAAAAATCATATAAATCAAGATAAAATTATTTTCACAAACTTACCTCGTATACTTTAAATTATGATTGAAAATATAATTTTGAAGGCTCCAATTGTTATTCCAAATGAATTAACCCATGAAAAAAGTCAAGACAATAATAAATGAAGGATAAAATTGTACATTCTTGTGAAAAGTTTCTCTCTTTGCCTTATAAATATGACAAAAAAATTTCTTCTTTCTCTGCCTTATACTAGATGAGTATGTCTAGAGATAAACTTTTTTTCCCCAAGTATGCTCTTATTTACAAGGGCCAAATAAGAGACAAATAATAAAAAAAAGCATTAGTATCATCGATGCTTTAATTAATGCAATTTATATAATTAATGAGGATATAAATGAAAAATATTCATTAAATGTTGAAACAACTCTTGTCGGATTCTTATAAAACTGATTAAAATAATTCAAATTTTGGATTGTTATAAAAAGAATTGGAGGGAGTAACTAATCAAAATATTAAAGGAGAATAAAATGTCAGTATTTATATTTGTAATCCATGAAAAATAACCTCTCAATCCTAGTATTGATTTTTCTTGGTATGTGTGAAATATACTAGAAGTGCAATACAAAGGACCAAAGGGGTATTGTTGTTTGAATGTGTATGTTTCTTTTTACAAGTTACTATTTGAAGATATCCAAACATTTAATGCATTTTTTCCATTTTTACCTTCAATTATTTGTCTCACCTCTTCTCACTTTTTCTCTCTCATTATGTTTTCCACTGTTCTTTCTCAACCACCTTCTTTAAAATAAGAGTAGCCCCCCCCCCCAAAAAAAAAAAAACGAGTTGCATTTTTATAAATTTGTTGCCTTTACCCAATTTCAACTAATTTTTAGATCTATGTAATTCAATTTTTTGGTATCTTAGACCACTTTAATCCTATTTATAAGTATAAATTAACTAACTCTCATATATTAAGGAGAGTTAGTTAATTTATTAATTATGGGATAATTTTTTTATTTTGTCCCTGCTTGGGATGAAAAGGAAGAAGTAAAAAACACATTTATTATTAAAAAGTTGGACTTATAATAAAGACTAAAATTTTTAATCATGAATTTATAAATAAAACTATAACGGTAAAAAATGGCAGATGATCCCTAATCTGCCGTTGCTTAGGATTCAAGTCTTTGATTTTTGAAAAGACAGCTCCGCGTGTATACATGAGGACATGCCAACATGACTATTTTTTTTCCTCACCATAATTAAATGGGGAATGTGACACTACATACCAACCCCACTTTTATAAATACATGTTTAAATTAGTGGTAGAAAATGTTTTTCTAATGTGATTTATTATGTATGATATAAATATGTAAGATGTGTTTTATTTCAACTTAGGTAAACATGATTTTAATTTTAAACGTCAATTCAAACATGCTCTTAAGAGTTTTGTGTCACTGCATATCGTCTTCATTACAAGGGATAGATAACTAAGACTCATTCTATCTTAAATATAAATTATTTTTTTATAATTTAATTAAATTAAGAAAATTAAATTAGTTAATATGATATCCTTTTTCTAAAACAATTTAATTATCTTTATCAATTTTCTCTATATCCTTCTTACTTAATTGTTGTTGAACAAGGGCGGAGCCAGGGGAGGGCTAGGGGTGGCCCCCGCCCCCCCAAAAAAAACAATTACAGAATTAGACCCATAGTTTTAAGAAATTATATTTTAACCTCATAAAAATTACAATAGTTTTAGTTTAGTCCCCCACTAATAGTGTAATAGAGGGACCAATATGAAAATAATGAAATGTTTGTGGGTCATAATTTCATGGATATCTATGTTGTCTTATGTAATTTCCGCCCCCTTAATAACAATTTCTGGCTCCGTCTCTGTTGTTGAAGGAGTATCAATATGAGTAATATTGAAAAAGTAGATATCTCTCTTGATTAATATTTAAAAAAAATCATATTTTTTTATTTACCTAAGTTAGTTGAAATATTGATAATCGATGTTGTATATGCATATACTTTTTGGCGTCGAAAAGAAAAGCCTATTTGAATGCAAGTCAGGTTAACTTTTAGGTAAAGTCATGAAAAATTATTGCATGAACCAGGTGCATCTTATATGTGCACTATTCAATAAAATCATAACACATCAATTTCATTAAATCTTACGTATTTAATTTCTCTTCTCTTTCCTCATTTATGTTATTTGAAAATGTCTCTCCAATTTGTCTCTCTCTCCCTCCTAGGATTTAATGAGATCCATCTATTGTGATTTTATTGGGAAATGAGTGTCTCTACTAGCTTCCCTCTCCACTTCATTAGGTAGTGCATAGATGGCGTGGTGCACCCAATTCATATAAGAATTTCTAGCGAGTCATACGGTCCATTTTTGTGATAATTAATTCATATAATAGATAAAGGTAAATTATAAATTTGCTTAGAAAATTTTAACTCAGAAACAATACACAATGTTACACCGACAACATTTGTCTTTAGTTATAAAATTGCCATATATATATATATATATATATATATATATATACATACATATATATATGTGTATGGTTTATTGTTTGTCATGTCATTGGATATAAACTTTTGTCCCATAAAGATAAAACTACGTCATTTTATCATTGAAAACAAATTCTTCCCTCCACCTCCCAGTAAATTGAAAAGTTGCAGAATAACTTCCTAATGAACAAAAGAAATCGGAATTAATAAACTATCATCGCAATTCTTGGATCGGTGATTTATTAGTTTAATTGAAAACTAAATAAATGAATAATATTTAAAATATAATTTACTAATAATAAATTTAAATTAATAATTACATAATTTGAAAAATATTAGTTTAGTTAATTAGCAATTCTTAATTAATTAAATATAATTCTTTCATTTATTACAAAAAATATTATTAATAAATTATTGATCCTGGAATTGTGACAACAATTTATATTCTGATTTTTTTGTTGTTCACTTGGAAGTTTTTCTACAACTTTTTGGATTCACCGGGAGGTAGAGAGAAGAATTTTCTTTTTTCACTTTATTTTTTAAATTAATAATTACATAATTTGAAAAATATTAGTTTAGTTAATTAGTAATTCTTAATTAATTAATTATAATTCTTTCATTTATTACAAAAAAATATTATTAATAAATTATCGATCCTAGAATTGTGACAGCAGTTTATATTCTAATTTTTTTATTCACTGACAAGTTATTCTACAATTTAGATTGATTTGATTTTATTAGTTTAGATTGATTTCATTTTATTAGTTTAGTATTAGTTTTATTTTATTAGTTTAGATTGATTTTATTAGTTTAGTTTTTAGTTTAGGTTGATTTCTTTTTATGTATGTATGTACATATATACATATATATACATATATACATATATATTAATGGAAGCCATATAATCCCTCTGGTCAAGCACTAACTTACAAGTGTATTTGGTCCTTTTTATAAGGCACTTGCTTGGTTGGTTTGTTGTTTTCAACTTCAACCTACAAAATTAGATCAATTTTCTCCCTACGCACTCGTGGGGGAGCTTTGTTCTCTCCACCAAGCATGAGAATGGTTAGGACGGGGGATTGGTGGTAGATCAACAACATATATGGGAGGCTTAGTAATGATCTAAGAGATTTCATATTAGCTGGAGTAGACATTGTAATCTTTTTGAATTCGATAGTTCATCTGTTTCCTCTCATGAAGGAGATTCAAATCACAACTCAATTAGTATGAAAGGAGGAAGATACAAAAAGGCCTACGATTGGAAAAGTCCTGGCAAGTAAATCGTACACAAGATCCACAATGGAAGCGATCTTGCGTAAGGCATGGAATCTGCAAATTGGTTTCAATGTTATTGAAATTACGGGAAACACTTTCATGTTTAAGTTCATTAATAAAGAAGAGTACAAAAGGATCTTATAAGGTCGTCCATGGTTTATTAATGGTTGTGTATTGAATCTATTGGAAAGATCAAGGTATAAATCGTGTGAGGAATTTGATTTCAGCTGTTGTCCGGTTTGGATCCAGATGCTCAATGTTCCTTTGGAAGCATTATGCGTGGAGAATGCTATAACAATTGGAGGATATGTCGATGAGGCCATGCTAGCTAAGGATTTGTACTACAATGACATGTACCTTCATAATTTTTTACGAGAGTAGTGTTAGATTTAAGGAAGCCATTAGTGTATGGATTTTGGCTACCTAGATTGGATGGTAGGAAAATCTGGATACCGATTAAGTACAAGAAGCTTCAAAACTTTTGTTACAATTGTAGTAAAGTTGGGCATGATAACCATGCATGTAGTGAGAATGATGTTGATCTATAATACTAGTGAACCTCAATATGGAGCATGGCTTACTACAAATGCAACTTGTAGCTAGGATGAAACTTTGGTTGTTCTACATTGTGAGGGGGCGTAGGCGATTGATGTTAAGAGGAAAAAGGAGGAAGTGATTGTGAAAAAAAGGAATGAAGGTCATCAGAAAGTCCATAAAGAACTTAAAAAAGGATGAGGAGAATCTATTTTCCATATTGCAGCTTCATTTGATAAGAAGGAGGAGGTTCTAATAAGGGAGGGGGAACAACGAAATTGGATAGCGAAGAAGCTCTGGCTCCTAATGCAACCAAGGTGGAGAGGAGCAACATAGGAAATGACAGAAGTAATATGAGGAAGCTGTCAATCAACGATTTAGAGGATTTGGGAGGCTTACACAGGAGCAAGTGAGAAATGGCGGTAGTTGAGGGGTTAAAGCCTGATGGATTGCAAGAACCGGATTTTGCAGCTTCAAATGTTAAAGACAAAGTATCCTTGATGGCACGTCCAGAAATTCCCTTAGCAATAGTTCTATTATGCGAAAATGAAGTGAAGCAAATGATCAATGGAATAAATGAGCTTAGTTTGAAGAGAAATGCAAAGGAGGATTGGGATTCTATACATTTAAAAAGGAGAAAGTTTATTACAGTGGAACCTAATCCAAAATCTGAGATTTCTACTTTTGTTAACGATTTAAGGAAGTTTAAGGCAAAGGCAAGGAGATACAGTAGGAAAAAGGGGAGAATGGAGAAAGAAAACATTCCTTCAGAAGTGGAGAGGTATGATGAAGAGATGGTAGATAATGAGACTATAAAGCATATGGGTTTCGAGTTCATTTTTAAGGTGAATAGTGTGAATAGAAGGAAAATGGTTGTTGATGGTAGTAGTGGCTAGCCATTAACAGCCACTAAGACACCATGAAACTCCTTTATTGGAATTGTCAAGGCTTGAGAAGAGCCTTGACAGTTAGAAACTTGAAGGATATGGGGAGAAAGAATAATCCTTCAATAATCTTCCTAATGGAGACCAAAATTGGTTCTATGAGAATTATGAAGTTCAGAAGTAAATGTGGCTATAATTAGGATGTGTATGTTGAGCTAAATGGGCTAGCTGGTGGATTAGCTTTGTGGTGGGCAGTCAACATTTATGTGACTATTCTATATAAGTCTAAAAACATCATTCATACGATAGTTGAATCAAAAAGCTTGAAAACTCTCAAATTCATCACATTTGTCTATGGTCCGCCTAAGGAGGGGGAGAAAAGAGTTATTTGGGATCTAGTAATAAGATTATCAACCAAGTTATACGGATCCTAGTTATGAGTTGGCGACTTTAATGACCTTATTTCCCAAGTTGAAAAAGGAAGGGGGGAACCTAGGTTAATGAGGAAAATTATTAATTTCCAAAAATTGTTATATGAATGCAATTTAGTGGATTTAGAGTTTGAAGGCCCTAAATCCATTTGGTGCAATAAAAGGGCTAATACTATAGTTTGTGAAAGGCTAGATCAAGATATTAGCAATGTGGAATTTCGGGAAGATTTTGAACAAGCTTTGGTTTTTCACATGGACCTTATTGGGTTGGATCACCACATCCTGATGGTTGATTTATGCTTCCACGAGGTGAAAACCCCATGGTCCTTTAAATTTGAGGCAAATTAGGTACATTGTGAGGACTTCTTGCATGTAGTGGAAGAGGGATGGAATGAAGTTGAGGGCATTATGGAGGACAAAATGTTGGATTTGGTTAGGAGACTTGTGGCATGTAAGAGGAAGCTTGTGTCAAACAAGAAAGTGTTTCCCAATTTGAAGAAGACCATTTATCAACTAAGGCAGAAACTTAATGGATGCAGTGTCGGTGCCTTAACTAAAGAGAAATTAAAAGAAGTGGAAGAGCTAATGTGGCAAATAGATGATGCTTAGGTTAAAGAATAAATATATGGGTGGCTAAGATCTCGAATTTCATGTCTCAATTGTGGTGATAGAAATACAAAGTTCTTCCACAATAGTGTGATACAGAGAAGGTTGAGAAATAAAATCTTGAAAATGAAGGATGATAGAAGGGTATGGTTGGAGGAAAGGGAGGCAATTGACAAGTCCTTTAGTGACTTCTATCAAAGTTTATTTGGCTCTATAAGTCTTCATCCTATGGATCAAGCCCTCTCTTAATTTAAAGAAGTGATCATGGTTGAAGATAATATTATTTTAATGTTGCTTGTCATTAATAAGGAAATAGAAGGGGTTGTTTTCCAATTAGGAGCCTACAAGGCACCTGATCCAAATGGCTATTTTGCGTTATTTTATCAAACAACATGGAAGGAAGTGGGCAATGAAGTATGTGGCATAGTGAAGGCCTTTTTTGAAGGTACATCAGAGCTATCATTGATTAATACTATTAATATTGTATTGATTTTGAAGGTGGATAACCCTAAGGGAGTGCAATCCTATTGGTCTATGCAATGTATCGTATAAAATTATTGCTAAAATTTTGACCAATAAGATGAAAGGGCTGATGAACATAATTATTTCTCTAAGCCTAAGAGTCTTCATCACTGGTCAAATGATTCAAGACAATATCGTTCTCACATATGAGGCTTTTCATTACTTGAAACATAAGAAATCTGGTAGGAAGTAGGAATTGGCACTGACAATTGATATGAAAAAAAGCTTATGATCGAGTTGAGTGACTTATTGGAGGTTGTCATGTTGAAAATGGGATTCTGTAAGGGTTGGGTGCATTGGATTATGGGTTGTATTTGTTGGAAATTATGCCTTAGGGGCAAGTCATTGTAATTTGAACATTAACGTTATTTAAAGTATTCTCCATTTCGTTAACATTTCATTTGTATGTTTATAGTGATAACTGGATCATTGGATGTATCTTATAGATCATTCTAAATGTCCTTGGTCGGTCATTTACACGGGAGCGAAGATGAAATAAGGTCAATATGACTTTGATGAGGTATGAAGATACGAATCAAAGTCATAAGCGCTTGTAAGAGTACAAGGTGCTGAATCGGCCCACTATGAGAAAGCTGCATGGATTTAGTCATAAGCTTATAAGCGCGTCACAACGCCCTTTGACTTGAGATCATCATGGATTCCTACATGATGAGTCGTTGATCTTTGATCTAGTCAAAAGTCACCTTTGACCGGGTGATGATAAAGGCTATGATTGAGATCACTGGTTTTCATGTAGATGAATGTGAATGATCAAGATCGAATTTATCCCTCACATTTGTAGAGAGATAAGACTGGGCCCCTCGATGAGTGAGTCTGAGAAATGTATGACCATACTATGATAAAAAGGAGTTTCCATTTCAATTATTAGACTACTCAAGAATCAAGAAAGTAAAGGTTAGAAATAGAAAGTTGACATTATCTATGCCTCATACTTCACCAAATTATCGCGTGACAAAAGGGACGTGACATGATTGTACGATACGTTGTATCGTATCATCAATCCCTATATGAATTGGGTAGTCATAATGTGTTGCTAGACGCCGCTTGTGACTTGTGGGCTAGTACAGTATTAGCTCGCTACCAATCTCATGTGGGCTTGTAGAGTCACACACAAGAATAGCCCAACACGAGCAAAAGTGTCCAAATTAATGAATACTGTATTTAATCTAGGATGAATATATATATATATATATATATATATATATATATATATATATATATATATAATTAAAAAATATTATTATTATTATATAATATTTGTTTTGTATTTAATTTATTTGATAAATTAAATATCTAAAAAAAATAGAGATATTGTATCTCAGATTTAATTTTCGAATAAAGATATCATATATCTGATTTAAATTTAAATTGAGATATAGTATTTTAGATTTAATTAAATAGATATATATCATTTCTCAAATTTAATTTATAGAGATAAATTGAATCAGATGGCTTTTAATTCGTATTAAATAAATAGATTATATTAGATCTATTAGATATGTTTAATTAATATATTATTTTAACCCAAATTCAAATTTCAAAATTAATAAGGATTAATTTTGAATATAATACGCCTATCGGGCTTTGAAAAACGCATGGTCTTCTTTGTCAAATGTATTCGAAAAGCCGCAAAAAACCCTAGAGAGAAAATAGAGAGATGTGAGAATACTGAAGGCACTAGCACGTTGTTGTTGTTGGTGTTGGAGGCTGTTCGTGTGGATACTAATAGAGGGAGTGGATTCGCAGAGTTAGCTCCTGTTGATCGAGTAGGTAGCCCACGAGATCAAATTGAAGGAGACGCTTATTAATTTGCATATGTACGGTTCTTTGTGTAACTTAATTTAAACGCCATTGATGAATCCTCCGTTGGGATTCGTAAGTTTTTAATTCTGCTGCATGTACGGATCCCAGCAGTATCTCACCAGCTGCCTTCACCTTGCAAATAGATAGGTGTAAGGTGAATAAGTTTAAACCGAGTAGAAAGGACCTGTTTTCTATAGGGGTAGGGAAATCTTGATTAAAGCAATGGCTAATGTTGTGCCTACATATCCAATGACTTGTTTTCTCTTCCCAAAGAAGGCTTGTATGGAGATAGATAGTCTAATTTCTAACTTTTGGTGAGGGCAGAAAGGGGAGACGAGGTCTATTTATTAGAGAAATTGGAGGTATATGACTAAGAAGAAGAGTCATGGAGGAATGGGGTTTAGGGATTTGTTGTGTTTAAATAAAGCCTTGTTGGCTAAAACAACATGAAGACTATTAACTCAACATTTGGATCTTTGGTGTAAAATTCTTAAGGGCATTTATTTTCCTAAAGGAGGGTTTCTCAATGCAAAAAAAGGCAGACACGCTTCATGGGATGGACAAGCCTGCTAAAGGGAAGGGATCTATTGTTGAAAGAGGTCTATTGGTATGTAGGTAATGGTAAAGTCCATTAGTGTTTGGAATGACCATTGGATTCATGACTTAAGGAATTTTAAGCTTCAAAACGGATCTATGATAGAGGAAGATGATAGACTAAGGGTGGTTGACCTTATAACAAATGGTTGCTGGGATTTACGATCTATCAACTCAAGGATTAGCAATGAGGAAAGGGAAATGATTCTTATCTCTATCTCTTCTACTAACTGTGAAGATTATGCAATGTGGTTGGGAAACAAAGATGGGTGTTACATTGTCAAATCTCGTTACTTAGTGGCAAAAGCCTTGGTGAAGGACGATCAATTCAAGGATTTAAGTATGTCTTTCTCGATTCCAAAACTTTTATGGAAATGTATTTTGAAGGTTGTGGTTCCCTCGAAGATCCAACACTTCTTATGGCGTGTAGGATCCAGGGTTATTGCAACAAAGGATGCTCTTTTTAAACATAAATGTGCACAAAACCCCCTATGTCCTATTTGTTTAAGAGAAAATGAAACCTTAGAGCACCTTTTATTTTTATGCCCTTAGACTCAATTTTGCTGGTTTGGTAATCCTTTAGGGCTGAAATTTAGTAAGTCAGGAATGAAGAGATGTGAGGAATTGCTGTGTGACATGTTGTATAGGGAGGGAATGTTAGATAATTACAGTGAGTCAATTTTTGCCACAATGTGTTGGTGGATATGGAAGAAGAGATGTAATTGGGTGTTTAATGGTGAGTGGCTAAATGCTAAAGAGGTAGTGGGTGTGGTTAACATATAGGTAGAGGAGTTTTGGAAGGCAAAGAGAAACAAGGATTATGGTTTGAATAGAATTTATAAGGAAGAAATGGTGAGACATATGAATTGGTTGGCACCTCCACCTAGAGCAATTAAAATCAATATTGATGGCATGTTTAAGGGTTCTTTTGGCGCAACGGACATTGGGTTGGTTTGCAAAAGAGTGAATTTGTCAGGGGGTTTGGGGAAGGTGGAGGTAGTTGAATCACCCCTGATGGCTGAATGTATTGCATTGGTGGAGGCCCTATGATGTAAAGGTAAATTCCCTAACTTTCAGATTATTTTTTAGACTGATTGTGAAGTTTTGTATAAATTGATTTAGACTAAAATAGTCATAGGATGTGAGTGGAAGTGTTGTGATTGTTGAAGGAAACTCGTAGCTTGCTCGAGTCATTAGAAAGTGTTTCGATATCCCTTGTGTCTAGGTAATGTAATAAAGTTGTTGATGAAGTAGTAGTTGATGTGGCAAAGAAAATGCACTAGCATGAGTGGCTGTAATTTGTTATATCTTTTTTAAGCAACACTATGATATATGACTTTGAGTTAGCCAAGACTTGCTATAATGATGCTTTTGTGATGACTGATAGAGAAGAAGTGTGATAGATGAATATACAGTTATATTACTATACTTGTTGCGTTGGTTCCGTGTGTTAGGTTGTAATAAGATCCTTTATTGTTTTGATTACCTGGAGAGATGCAGTGGTCTGAAAACCTCTACACGAACAGTCCTCGTCCGCTTTATAATTGATCTTCCAGACTATCTCTCGAGTAGGATGGGGTGGGTGTGTGGGCAACCGTTCAGATGATGAACGTCTGCCTCTTGGGTCTTTTTCTGATGAGCTATCCTTGTCAGGCATAGTAGGAGTAAGTTAGAATATATAGGGTTAAGTGCAAGACTTAACCTAACCCTAAGCCTCATGGGCTTTGGTCTCACTAAAGCCCAACAGGTCTTAAGTGACTAAGAGCATATATCCAACAGATACTTAGTATCGAACTCCAAACCTCTGAGAGTGTAGTGATGGCTAAAAGCAGAAGAGTAATTGAAATAGTGATAGGTGTTTAGTCTTCCCTTGGCCAACCTCTTATGGGAAGAGCCATGAGTCCAGTAATGTACGTCGCTCGAACCTGGTTCGTCCACGGTTACCCACGACACTATCATGGCCTTCCCTACCTGGTCACCTTGTGTTATATGAACATGCTGGGGAGCATTATAACCAAAAGGCGTTCTGAACACATCGATGTCGAAGGGCATATTAAGAGGAGCCCCCTCCTTTTTGACAAAACTACTAGTAATCCCTCCATGGCAACCCAAAACAAAACTCAAAACCACAATAATGCCCACAAAAGCCTTTAGCCCCAACACATTGTTTTTCCTTGTGTTAGGTTGTAATATGAGGTGTTTTTTAAGTGTTCCTTTGGTTTCGGTTATTAGCGTTTATAAATCTTGTTTTTGTGGTAATAAAATTGATTGTTTTGGACAAAAAAAAAAGACACTTACTTATTTTTAAGGGGTATTAATTATTTTTTTAATATATACACATAATTAATTAAAGATAATGGGTAAAAGTGATAATAATATAATTAATAGGAGGGAAAGACAATTCTTCTTGGTTGGCTGCCCTTCCTCGATGAAAGGTGGTTGTTCCTTATTGGTACTTCGCTTCTTTGAACGACTAACTGAATTGGTTGCTGATAGAAACATATGTTATTAGATTATTAGAGTTTAGTATTGTTACGGATATCTCATAAATGGGCCCAGCCCAATAACCAAAGAGCCTAGTCAAAATGGCTTCAGTTATGCTCATAACCGCTTCCTTGAAAATAGGAGTGGTTTTATCAAAAATATCTATCATGATGGTAACCGCCTATGAAAGGAGGAGATTATTCAAAAAAGCATATCTTAATATCCCTAAAATAAAGGACAAATCCAACTGATTAAGATAGGGCCCAGGTACGCTTATAAATAGGGTAAACCCCTTACAAGGTACACACTTCGGAAACCCTAACTTTTCTATTCACACCACACTGTGGTATGTAGGACCCCGAGATTTCACCCTAGGCCAAGTCCAACCCAACTTGTGATCCACACCGGATCAAGTATAATTAATCGGTCTAATATTAAAAATTATTTAAATTATAGGTTAACTTTATATTAATTTTTAATATTTTTATTTGTCAGTGCGAATAGTACATAGTTGAACAGGAGGAGTTAGTGCCTGATAGCAGAATCTTAATTCGTCTCGCCTGCTACGTATTACTTTGGAGGCTCCCAAGCTCTGCTTTCGAGGAGTCTCGTTGATCGCGAACCCCTCAAGAACTACGCTACCGCGATCGTGTGCCGCCGACTTTCACAGGGTAATTTTTGGCTTCCTCTTTCTCAGGGTATGATCGGAGTTATTATCTCCGTTCAAAATTTCATTTCGATTTTTCTCGAATACTGAATTTTTGATCTCTCTCTTCGATTTCGGGTTGTTTGTTTTGGATACGCTTGTGCAAGATTGATTGTTTTCCCCCAATTGCTTATAATCTCCTTTACTGCAAAGTCACTGTTAGTATTATAGAGAAGCTTGAACGCTTTTTGATCAATATATGTATACGGTGAAACTAAATATTTATACACAGACGGATATTTATTAATATTTGTACAGAAATGTTTCATCCCAAGAACAACTTTTCCTCAGTTCCGTGTGACGTTTGGTTTTGTAATAAAATACTAAAATCGATGAACCGGCAACGAGAAGGCCCCTGCAAAAAGCACAAAGAACATAATGAATCAGAAACGAGAAGCAGAGTAAGCTTTATTGGTTGTTTTTCTATTTATCTTCCTCTTCCCCAATTTCTCTAATTCGAGTCCCCAGCAGGAGGGAAAAAATGATATTCAAGCACAGGTACATGAATGCAAACATAAATACCATCAACCATTTCTGCTTCCTGTCTCTTTATTTCGCAGTCTACCTCCCTCCCTCTTTCTTTCTCTTCCTATGCACATTCTCTCTCTTATATGTCAGAAAAGCAACTCTCAAAGGACAAAAGTAAACTTGTTCAATACTTTTTTTATTGACTGTAAATAGCATATTGATAAAAAAGCCGAAGCTTTATTTGGGGGTTAAGTTAATTGAAGGCGGACAAGGAGAGAATCATTCTCAAGTTTGGTATGGTTATTAAAATTTTTTAAGTTCGCAATTGTCTTATTTGTCAAATGTCATTTTTCTCTTAAATTAAATTCGAAAACTGTATTCATTGAATTTGAAACTCAAAATTGGAGTACAATAGGTTGAGAATAGGTCTGGACTGCGGAGGATAGGCTATAGGGAGGAAGTTAAGGTACTTGGAATTTTGAGACAGAAGTGAGAATGCTTGTAGAGTCCGAGGATGGATCTACTAGAGGCGTGGAAGAATTTTAGCCACGGTAGTATTTTCAAAAAAAGTTTTTCACCTTGACAAATGAAATACTGTAACACTATTTTGTAGTTTTGGACACATTTTACTTGTGAGTAAAATGTAGGGTAACGATATGGTAAAATCTTATTTAGTTTAATGGAAATTCATAATATTAAGGCATGTTTAGTGTACGTTTTCTGTTATAGATATAATCAAAACTCTCAAGTAATCTAATTTAGACAATCATATGAAAACCTGTGAATGCTTGTTTTTTTGAGAAAGTGAATGCTTGTTGATATGCCTACCATCTGTGAAACTTCTGAAGTTTGCCTGGAGCAGATTTTTCTTTTCCGTTTTTATTTGCATAAAAAAGACACATCATAACCCATAATTTCTTCTAATTCACCACTATATACCACACGCCTCTATGTGCAGCATGGTTCGCCTCAGTTCCCTGTCCATCATATTCAAATTAATGTCTTAAGAGAAGGAAACAAAAAGATTTCTCCTTTAAGACTTAACTCTTCCAAACACCCCTATGGATTATGTTTCCCTGTTTTTGGTTTCTTGCATTTTTTGAATAATATGTAAATTATTACAATTTTAAAGGTATAATTGTGATTTGAGCCTTTAACAACAAGAAGAAGCCTTCTAAGTGGAGTCAACTACATGAATTGCACGATCATTGTGCTCTACCAACAACATAATCTTTAGATAGATTGTTAATCAAAAGGTTCATTTCAATGACTTCATTGAGTGTTCTTTTTAGTCTTCTTCTGTCCTTTTTCAGGGAACTCAATGCTGTCTGATTTACCCTAATCACCAATGCCTTCAACTACCTTCTTTGTATATGTCCAAACAACCTCGAACAATTTCTTACCATTTTATCATCAATAAGTGCCATGCCTACTTCCTCTTATATAATTGCACACTCATTTCAGCATCCTCATCTCTACTACCCCAACTTCATTTGATTTAAGCCTCTAACAAATTATCAAATTCTATTAGGCATAACTCAATATGTTCAAAGTCTCTTGTACAAATGTATGCACAACTTCTTCCTCTTTTTGCTTCCTTTTAGAGTCTGGTTTGATTAGAGTGTTTTCTCTGGTGTTTTCAGTTAATTTAAATGCGATGGATGCTAATTGGAGACCCACACGAGGTACTGAATCCACTATGGATACAAGTGATTGGAGAACCCAACTGCAACCTGATTCACGTCAAAGAATTATCAACAAAATGTAACTTATTTAATATTGTCTTACCCCACCTACTGGGGTAAGGCTTGGTTGTTGTTGTTATATTGTCTCACTTTGGTAATGTGAATTGGTCTGACATTTATGTTGTGTTTTCGTATTGTAGAATGGATACATTAAAGAGACAGCTTTTTGTTTCTAGTCAAGATGGATTGCATGAATTGCACAAAATTGCTCAAAGGTTTGAAGATAAGATTTATACTGCTGCAACAAGTCAGGTATAACAACAATGCATCGCACCCTCATAGTTGTCATGTTCATTTATATTGCTTTTGTTAGCATGTACAACATAGAAGTTTGACTGTTTTATGTGCTACTCCCTTGTTTCAGCCTGATTATCTTCGGAAAATATCTTTGAAGATGCTTACAATGGATAATAAAACCCAGAATACCATGGTCAACGCTCTGCAATCAAATGCAGGTGGCCCGAGCAACAATCCTATTGATTCAGGTTGGCATAAATATTAGTTTGATTTCCTCATATGCAATGATGGTATTGGCAGGGAAACAGTGATCTGATCTAGTGCAAGATAGTTAAAATCGAGATTTTACGTAAAATCGGAAGAGGGATAAAAAATCATAAAATGTAAAAAAATCGTAAAAACATAAAAGAGTTTGGAAAATTAGTAAAATCGTTTTAATGAAAAAAATCGTAAAATTGTAAAATTGCAGTGATAAATCAAGATTTTAACTACCATGATTTGGTGCCAAAGCCTATATATGCAGTCAAGCATTTGACATAATCTTGTTGTCTTGTTTTTTTATTAATTTTCTGACATCTGAGTTTTTTCATATCTTTTTTGTTGTATCTGCACTTGAAAATCTAGCCAGCACTCAGTAGTGACAGTTTATGTGATGAGTTATAGCTTTTCAAACACAATTTTTTTTCCCGCAAGATTCGCTGTTAGGTTTATGATAGGAACCAAGGATCTGAACTCAATAAAATGATGAATAATACTGGGTTTGATTAATGATGAAATGATTCTTCCAACTCAGTGGGAGATGGAAGTTACAACTCGATAAAATAAACACACTTGCACATATTAATGACCTAGCAATTTGAGAGGCTAACACTCTCCTCACCACCACTCTCTGTCAAAAGATGCCTCTCCTCCTAACTACTAACCGTTATACAACAAAACAGCAAAGCAGAAAGAACAAGAGGGTCAAGGCAGGACCCAAGGCAATCTGCCACAAAATACAAGTCTACTATGATAAAAGTTAGCTAGGTCTGCTAGTATCACCAAAATAGTAAGAAGTCAAAAGTGAACTTTCTGGTGTGCCTAAAGCATCCTGCCCGGAGTTTGTTTCTGCCTAAACCTCCTCCTGTGACTATGTTTAAACAGGTTGGCTCTATTTAATTATAATACATTTGCAGTTTCTTTTTCCCATACCTTGCTCTATCTCCCTGTTATAAATTATTGATCTCTTGTTTGGGTTTCGATTGATATTAGCTAACTTCTTAGTTCTTGTTCCTCTGACTTCAGTAATAAACTCTCTATCTTTCTTTCTTTCGTCTATTATCATAGGAATTCCTATGCAGTCTCTAGTTCACAATCCAGGGCAGTCACATGCTATTCCAGTGCCTAATCATAATCAGCAAGCTAATAATGTTCAACAGCCAACGCAACCTATGCTGCAGCAAGAGTCCCAATCTGTTATCAGGCAACAACAACAAAATGCATCAATTAATAACCAGCAACAAATCCCATTTTCTCAACAGCCAATATTGGCAACACAGCAGCAACAGCAACTTCTAGCGCTACAGTCAAATGTAACAAGCGTGCAACACCCTCAGCTACTTGGGCAACAAATTGATGTTGATATGCAGCAGCAACTGAGATTGCTTGTTGGGCAGCAGAATAATCCTCCAATCCTGCAGCTGCGTCAGCAACAGCAGCAGCAGTTGATAAATCAGCAAGACAATCTCACCAACATGCATCAGCAACAGTTGGGAAGTAACATCCCAGCGTTGCAACTACAACCGAAGCTTGCAACTCAGTCTGGCAACTCAAGCTTGCAGACTAACCCCTTGCAACAAGATATGCAGCAAAGACTTCAGGCTTCGAGTCCTTTGCTTCAACAGCAAAATGTACTACTTGATCAACAAAAGCAATTATATCAGTCACAAAGAGCTCTTCCTAATTCATCAAGAAGTATGTTATTGCATATATGCATTTCATTCTGTCACTTTGCTTTTGTCAGTTAATGGCTTTAGGATTTCAACAAGTCTTATATTTTTTCTTTCATCTGTTATTTTTTGTTTTTGGTAGGATGCCAATTGTTGAGCCCTTTATGCTTATTTTTGTATCATATTACTAAATTGTAGCTTCTCTAGACTCAACAACACAGACCAGAAGACCTGAAGAGGATGATTGGAAAGAAGAGGTGTACCAAAAGGTAATATCCCATTTTCTTATCACTTCATTTCTACTTGAACATGGGCTGGAACTTCAGAATATAGTCAATCAATTGACCAAAGTAAAGTAACCTGATGAATTTATTTAGTCTAGCAGGTAAATAACATTAAAAATTCGTACTCAATTTTTACAGTCTTATACTTCAATAAGACTTGGTTGTCAATTTTTGGTTACCCACATGAATTGTTTCGACCCTTCCTCAAGTTAGTGCAAAACTTGGGTAGTTCCAATTTGTAAAACCCTGCTTAAAAAAAAAGCATTCACAAGAATGAAAATATATTTCCATCATAGTTCTCAGTTTTTAATGTTTTGGTTCTCTGTTTCTGTTAATTTTGACTTACAGATCAAGTCCATGAAAGAATCGTACTTGCCAGAATTGTCTGAAATGCACCAGAAAATTGAAGCTAAACTTCAGCAGGTACTTCATCTCTTGCTTTCTTTTATGCTTTCCATTGTTTTTTTTCTTCTCTGTTTTTCATTGGAGGATATCCATTCCTTTGTAATTGTATTATTTTCTTTTGTTCAAAATACACTCAGCGAATTCAACTTATATGGGTAAAGCGGCCTTTCCATAGCAAATTATGATTGCTGTGGTTGCTTCAACTCTGGAATAATGTTTGTGCTGTTCAACCATTGCAGCATGTACTAAGCATCAATTTGTCACCTCTTTCCAAAAAAAAAAAAAGCTCTTAATTTGCCTTGAGTTTGTGTATAATTAATCCATACATCTGATGAAGCTTTATCTAACCTCCCTGGTTTTTGCCTATCAGCGTGAAGCCCTTCCAGATGGACCCTGGTCAGATCAACTTTCAAGGCTGAAGATGTTCAAAACATTGTTGGAGCGCCTCCTGGCATTTCTACAGCTTTCCAAGAGCAGTGTTCTGCCTAGTTTCAAGGAAAAATTGGTTTCATATGAGAAGCAGATCTTAAACTTTATAGAAACAAATAGGCCCAGGAAAGCCATGTCTTCTATGCAGCGAGGGCAACTTCCTCCACCTCATATTCACCCAGTACCACAGTCACAATCCCAACTTACTCAAGTGCAATCTCATGAAAATCAAATGAACTCTCAGATGCAATCGACAAACTTTCAGAGTTTTGTGAATTTCCTGCCGCAGGTTGGAGTGAGCTCCCTTCAACAAAACTCTCTGAACGCTCCTCAACAGCAAAATGTACTTGATCAACAAAAGCAATCATATCAGTCGCAAAGAAATCTTCTTGTTTCATCATCATGTATGTTACAGCATATGTGCGTTTCATTCTATAGCTTTGCTTTTTTCAGTTCATGGTTCTAGCATTTCAACATGTCTTCTATTTTTTCTTTCATCTGTAATTTTCTATTTTTTGGAAGATTGTAATTGCTGAGCCCTTATGCTTATTTGTGTATCATATAACTATATTGTAGCTTCTCTAGGTTCAACTGCACTGACTGGAAAATCTGGTGGGGATGATTGGCAAGAAGAGGCTTACCAAAAGGTAAATTTAGTCAATCAATTGACCAAAGCAAAGTTACATAATGAACTTAATTTTGACCCAGGAGGTAAATAACATTAAAAATTCTTTACTCGTTTTTTACGGTCTTAATACTTCATTGTGACTTGGTTGTCAATTTTTGGTTACACACATGAATGGCTTGGACCCTCCCTCAAGTTAGTGCAATATTTATATAGTTCCAATTTATGAATCCTTGCTCAACATAATGCATTAAAAATGTATGTTTCCGTCATAGTTCTCAGTTTCTTTTCTGTTTTTCCATGGAGGATATACATTCCTTCTCGCCTGTAATACTTTTCTTTTTGTATAATTTCCTGTATGTTTGAAATACACTCGGTGAGTTTAACTTGTATAAAGCAGCTTTTCCAGAACTATGATGATTGCTCTTGCAGCAGGGGATCTCTATTTTAACCCAATGGAATGAAATGTAAATTCTTATTAGTCATTGGGATCTTGTTACGGGCTCAAGCAAATAAAGAAATTATTGATAGCTGACTCTGGATTTGTACCGGAATATTTAGAGTGCTGAATTTGGATATTCTTTTTTGCAGAAAAAGAATGTGAGAAAGTCTCCTGAACCCCCCGAAGAGCCAGTTTTCAACTGCCCAATATGTATGGATCCTTTGGTAGAAGAAATGTCGACAAGGTGTGGTCATATTTTTTGCAAGAGCTGCATTAGGGCTGCAATAAATGCACAGGGTAAATGCCCTACCTGTAGGAAAAAGGCCAATGTGAAAGAGCTCATTAGGGTTTTTCTCCCATCAGCTAGTTGAAGGTATGCCAAAAAAACCACTAATGAAAATAGATGACTATAGTACTTCCTCATCTTCTTGACTTGGTGGATGTAATAACCCTTTTTTAAAGTTTGGCTAGCTAAATGCTTTCAGGCGCGGTTTGAACCTGCAAGCACTGCCGCTATGCTACACCACAAGAGTCTTGGCGACCAATGTAATAACTTGATCAAGAAAAGATAGCCCACAATTGTTATATTTGCGGAATTTTTCCTCTGAATGCATTATGGTTTGGTGGTGAATAATGAGTGACTTCAAGATGTGCCATACAGATGCTAGGAAGTTTTTTAGGCTTGAACAAGTTTCAAAACAAGTTTTTTAGACATGAAGCACCTTGCCAGTTTTGGAGATATACAGCTCTAACTTATAAATTCCAAGGGAGAAGGTTCTAGGCATGCTTCTCAGTAATTCTTGTTTAATATTACACCCGGTTCTAATTATAAGACACAGTTGACTTTTTTTTGTAGGATTAAAGAAGTTAAATAAGTTATTTAATCATTTTATATGTTGTGTATTCTTAGATTATATATTAGCTTATTAATCAAACTAATTAGTTTAAAGAAAAAAATAAAAATAAAAATGCTTTAAAGTAATTTAATTAGCTTCCTTAATCTTTCTAAAAAAGTCAATTATGTCTTATTATTAGGATTAGAGGGACTAGCTTGTTCTGATGTTGGCCTTGGGAGATGTGTGTGTGTAGGCTTTCCTTCACTCTAAATCGAAGAATGATGCACTAAACTGTACGGAGTTGGCTTTTGTCCGGTACTTTTTATATCTGTTGCCCTCCTGTACCTGGAAACGCTGCCGTTTTGACGTGAAATACAGCTGATTCCTCTTTTTTATTTTTTTCAAAATTTAGGATACTGATTGGTATTAAAAAGATCTTTTATGATACTAACTGCTATTAAAAAAATATTTCATGATCTTGAAAAAATTATTTAGAGATCTTAACAAAATATTTTAGGGTACTAATTAGTATTAAAAAGATATTTTATGATACTAACTAATACTGAAAAAATACTTCATTATCTTGAAAAATTATTTTAGGATCTTGAAAAAATATTTCAGGGTATTGACGGATACTTAAAAGGATACTCACTAACACTGAAAAAATACTTTATGATGTTGAAAAATTATTTGAGGATTCTGAAAAAATATTTCAGATACTCATTGGTACTATAAATAAACCTTAAGGTATTTTTTTAAGATTCCAAAATAATTTTTCAATATCATAAAATATTTTTTAAATAACAGTATCATGAAATATTTTTGTTAATATCCTAAATTAAAATAAAAAAAAAAGGAACCAGCTGTATTTCATGCAAAACAGCAGTGTTCCCAGTTACAGGAGGGCAACAGATATAAAAAGTACCGGATGAAAGCCAACTCCAAACTGTACCGATTATTACAGAAAGGAACTACATGTTAGAATAAAATTTCTCTCTCATCTTGTGGTAGGTTTTTTCTAACATGTAATTCCTTTCCATAATCCTCAATACAATTCAGATTTAATTTTTTATAGAGCACAATGACCCTCCATGTAGCCAATCTTATATAGGGAGATAAAACTTTGTTATTATTGTTGATATTATATCTGTAACATCCCAAAAAATTGAGAACCTAAGTTTGAATATTATAAGAAATTTAAATAATCATTATTTAAATTGGTTTCCATAATTACAAAATTTAAACTATTTGAGATAAAGACTTTTTTTCCTTAGGGAAGTGATCATGTTAGGCCAAAAATATTTTTGAAAAACAGCATTTGAAGAGAAAAATGCTTAAAAAGGAAAATCTTTATATTAAATTAAGGATTTATTTTATTCAATTAAAGGAATGAAATAAATGTATAATTGCAAAACAAAACATCTAATCTCTTTTATCTCTATTTATTCATTAAACACCCAATTGATATTTTTTAGTCTTGACCCAATAACAATAACTACGGCCCAAATACATTCCAAATACCCAAATCAGCCAATCCATTTTATTATTTTCCCTGACCTCTTTGACCCAAACCGTGGCCCAAACTAATGCCATATAATACCCAGCCCAAGTCATTGTTAAAATCTATCAAGCCGATTCCTTCAACCATCACGTAAAAGACGTCCGGCAGAAAGGAAACCTCAAAACAAAGCCACGCATTTTATCATCTACCACGCGCCATTAGTCAATGATAACCGAGGATCAGCGAAGATCTAAGGCAGCGTAAGGACAGGGAAAGCATGTCAGAACCCTTACCTATTGTCAGTCGCAGTCTCGAGCCCATCGCCGAATACCCATTGAACCTCTTCTTCTCGGACCGTGTTTTTGAACTGGACCTCCAATACTTAATATATGCTGCTGCCTTTTCATTTCCTTTTCATTTTCTTTTGATTCACCGAAAACAGAAGGATCAGATTTTGCCCATACTTCTCGAGCCCAGTGCCGTAAATCCTCTGGGTTTTACTCATCGGACAGTGGCATTTTGAACTAAACCTCCAGCATATAATATATGTGACTGCCCTCTGTTTTCTTTTCATCTTTCCTTCACTTCACCAGAAAAACAGAGCGACACCGAGAGAAGGAGACAGAAGGCGAGAGCGAGAGTGAGTAACACAGAGAGAGAGAGAGAGAGAGAGAGAGAGAGAAGAAGCCGAAGGAGAGAGAGAGAGATCATCACTTGCTCAGTTCATGGGCGTCGGGAACAGAGGAGAAAGGCAGCGACTCAACACCCTCTACTCAACGTGAAGCATGATCGGGGATGATGTATCAGTGGGTTAGTCTCTGAGTCTTGTAGTAAATTTCATCGATTACTCTTTCTTTTGCTTGACGCTATCATGGAGTGAAGAAACCTGAATATATATATATATATATATATATATATATATGAGCGTGTTGCTGTTCTGAATGAAAAGAGGGGGGAAACGCTAAGCATGGTGGGTGTTTGTGGAGGAGAGAGAGAGGGGTGAGTGTGTACAGAAAATATAAAACGGAGAGAAGGAAAAGAGAAGAAATAACTTTGAATATAGGTGAGCCATGCATGTATGTGTTTGCGTTGAGATTTTAGGGGGAGGGGGCTGTTTGAACTAATTATTTAGATAAGTTAATGCATGAACCAGAGGCAATGACTAAAGCTGATTCCATTTCCTTGTTCTTGTGCGTCTTTGGCTATCCTATCTTCCATCGTTTCTGTTTGTTGTGGGTCTTGGTGTGTGTGAGTTTAAATACATAAGGATATAAGACAAAGAGGAGACACTGAGCCCAAAAATACATGCGTGTATAAATATGTGAAGAGAAGAGGATCAAACTGAGAAAATCTTGTTCTCTGCAGAAACACACACACACACACACACATATATATATGTGGGTCGCTGACTGTGCTTTCTGTATGAGAGTATGTATATGTGTGCGTGTGTTGATAAAGCAAAGAAAGGAGATTTCATAATTAAATATAGGTATATATGTCAGTGTCTTTGCCTACTGTTATCGTCTCCCATACTGTTTCTGCATGAAGGTTTGATATATATAAATATGCTATGATTATGACAAGGAAAGTATTTTTTTTGGTTGAAGCAAGGTGGTTTTTTTTTTTTGGTAGAAGAAGCAAGGTGGTTTTGATAGTGAGAATTCCCTCCATCTAAGTGGGGCCATCGGATGTGAAGGGGGTCCGTGTAAGGAGACTTTTGTTAATGATTTGAACCAGGCCCATAGCATTGGCCCAACCCCAATTAATCTCGACAGCCCATTTGAGTGCGGAAAAGGCTCCAATTATAAGTTGGACCTGATTAGCGAAGAGGTACCCAGTCCGATTAAGAGCTCTATTATTCATGGGCTGTCACCAATCTCGGCAATGTCTGTTTCTCTTAATAATATCCACCTGAAGAGGCCAGCTGAGTTGGAGTTGGGTGCCACAATAATTAAGAGACACAGGAAATTAATTTTCGAGGAGTGTGAAATTCAAGCAATGCCCAGTCCAGCATCTAATTCCATTTGAAGAGGAAGGCGTAAAAGCTATAGGACCTTGAAATCATTTATTCGAAGTAAGAATGCTTG
Source organism: Acacia confusa (assembly GCA_037074495.1). Taxonomy (NCBI): domain Eukaryota; kingdom Viridiplantae; phylum Streptophyta; class Magnoliopsida; order Fabales; family Fabaceae; genus Acacia; species Acacia confusa. The sequence continues at coordinate 27,885,665 of CM073510.1, forward strand.
GCAACACCTAGTTTCGGCTGGAAGGAATTTTGGAGCAGGGGAAATCGATCTTGCTGATAGTGGGGTGCCTGGAGCAGCAACAATTTATGAGGATGGAACTCATTCCACCGGTGGTTGGACTGAACCAACCATCGGTTCACCATGAATACCTTATCATGGAACTGTCAAGGATTAGGGGCTGCCTTGACAGTTAGGAACTTGAAGGAAGAATGCTTCCGGAAAAAGCCTCACATTGTGTTCTTAATGGAAACCAAACAAAAGGCGAGATATTTGCGAAAGGTGAGAAGACGATGCGGATTCAATGAAGAATGGCTAGTGGATCTGATTGGGATTAGTGGCGGTTTGGCCCTCTGGTGGGTGGATTCAGTTAAGGTAGATATCTTATTCTCCTCAATTAATATTATTCATGCACGTATTTCCTCTGAAGTGTTTGATGTTCCTACTTTTATAACGTGTGTGTATGGTCCTACGGATGAGTATGATAGACGCCTTTGTTGGGAGGAAGTTAGGAGAATTAGTAGGAATATTACTGAGCCATGGTTATGTTTTGGTGATTTTAATGACATTTTGCATCAATATGAAAAAGAAGGAGGAGGGTCATGGGCTTGGAGGAAAATTCTAAATTTCAAATGTCTATTGACTGATTGTGATCTGGATGATTTGGGGTTTTATGGTAGTGGATTTATGTGGTGTAATAATAGGCCTGACCCTGAAACTATCTGGGAACTTATTGACTGAGCCTTGGGTAATGTTCATTTGAGGGAACTCTTCCCTAACTTGCAGGTTATTAATGTTGACCCTGTTGGCTCAGATCATCACCTCTTGTTTATCCAATGTAACCCGGATAGTAACTGTAGAAAACGAGTATTCCGCTTTGAAGCTTGTTGGGTTGTGCATACTAATTTTTTGCAAGTTGTGAAGAATAGTTGGAATTGCCCTCCGGAAAGGTCCCACCAGGCTGTAGAAGACTTTGTCAGGAATTTGGAGAAATGCAAGTCTTATCTTGTTAAATGGAGCAAGAAGGAATTTCCGAATAATGCTAGATTAATTGATAGCTTAAAAGCTCAGTTGGCCGCATTATCTCAAGGGGAGCTGACCCCGGAAACTATCTTAGAGATGTCTAATGTCAAGAAGACTCTTGAGTGATTGTTTGAGTTGGAAGAACAATTCTGGTGGCAACGATGTCGAATGAATTAGTTATCTGTTGGGGATAGGAACTCTCGGTTCTTTCATTAATCTACAATCAAAAGAAGGCAGCGGAACAAGATTGTGTGTATAAAGGATGATAACGGTAATTGGCTCAATGATAAACTTGCCATTTCTCATAATATTGCAGGTTTTTTTCATCAGTTGTTTACATCTTCAGGCTCCTCTAACTTGAATTCTGTTCTGGATTTCATTGATATAAAAATCACGACTGATATTAATTCATCCCTTATGGCGCCTGTTTCTATTGATGAAATTAAAAAGGCAGCTTTTAGTTTGGGGAGCTCTAAGGCTCCAGGTCCTGATGGTTTTTCTGGTTCCTTTTATCTTAGTGCATGGCCAGCGGTTGGTAAGTCTGTTTGCTTTTTGTTGCAGGAGTTTTTTGCAGGTAATGTGTCTTTGAATGCAATTAATGAGACCAATGTAACCTTGATCCCCAAAGTGGATAAGCCTAAGCATGTGTCACACTTCCGGCCTATCGGCTTATGCAATTTCTCTTACAAGATTATTTCAAAGCTTTTGTCTAACAGGATGAGGTCTCTTCTTGATGTTTGCATTTCTCAGAACCAAAGTGCTTTTGTCCCTGGGAGGTGAATTCAGGATAATATCATTATTGCTCATGAAGTGTATCACTATCTCCGGAGGAAGAAAAAGGGGGGTAAACACGAATTTGCTTTGAAATTGGATATGAGTAAGGCTTATGATCGCGTTGAATGGGATTTTCTTGAGGGGGTCCTATTGAGATTTGGTTTTTGTGTTGATTGGGTCTCTATGATTATGAAATGTGTGAGATCGGTTAATCTGAATATCTATGTTGCTAGGGAGATTGTAAGTTCCTTTGCTCCTAGTAGAGGCTTACACCAAGGCGATCCTCTCTCGCCGTACTTGTTCATTTTGGTGGCGGAGGTTCTCTCTCTGATGATTAGTAAGCACCAAGAGTCCAAACTGCTTAAGGGGGTAAAGTTAAGTAACAGTTGCCCGGAACTTACTCATAGTTTCTTTGCGAACGACACCCTCTTGTATATGAATGCCAACCTGAGCAATTGCTTCACTTGTCTAACATTCTTTCTCAGTTTTGTGCTGCTTCAGGTCAGGTTATCAATCTGGATAAATCAAGTATTTTCTTTTCTCCTAACACTCCTGGGGATGTTATGAGGGCGATTTACGACATTTTGGGGATAGTAGCTACAGATGACCCGGGGAGATACCTTGGCATTCCTTGTTTTTGGGGCAAAACTAAACACCAAGCCCTTGCCTACATAAGGGAAAGGGTGGCTCGTAAAATTCAAGGATGGGGTAACTCTTTGCTATCCTTTGCTGGTAGGGAAGTGATGATTAAGGCTGTCCTTCAGGCAATTCCTATCTACCCAATGAATTGTTTCAAATTCCCCATTAAGACATGTAAAGAAATTCAAAGCCTTATTGTGAATTTTTGGTGGGGCGGCAATGCCTTTGTGGGTAGAACTCATTGGAAAGCGTGGGATTCCCTCTCTTTGAGTAAATCTTTTGGTGGCTTGGGGTTTCGGGATTTAATGGTTATGAATGAGGCCCTTCTTGCTAAAACGGCGTGGAAACTTATGACGAGGCCTAATGATCTATGGGCCAGGGTGCTGAAAAGCATATATTTTCCCAAAGCTGAGTTTGTTGATGTTGTTAAAGGCCACAAAGCTTCGTGGTGTTGGTCTAGTATCATTGATGGAAGGGAATTTCTTATGAAGGATCTTTGGTGGGATGTGGGTAATGGACAAGCAATTAGAATTTAGGATGATAAATGGGTCCTAGACGTCTCGTTCCCGGCGAAACCACAGGATAGTAATGACCCTTATGTCACTAATGGCAAAGTGTGTGATCTGATTGTGGATGGTTCATGGAATCTTACTCCCATAGCTCACTTATTATCAAAAGAGGTCTTGAACGCTATCTATGCTATATCGATCCCTAACAATGGATTGGAAGATAAGTTGGTGTGGACTGGTGCTAGGAATGGAGAGTATACGGTCAAATTGGGTTACCTGTGTGGTAAATCAAAGCTTTGTGTTGATGTCTCAAAGGTGGGGTCCTCAGTAATTGTGCCTACTTCTTGCTGGAAATCGATGTGGAAGATAAAGACTATCCCGCATGTTCAACATTTTCTATGGCGTATACTCACTAGCTCAGTTGCTACAAATGCGGCCCTTGTTCGCAGAAAGAGAGCTCGATCGAATCTTTGCCTTATTTGTGAAGTGGCGGTGGAGGACATAGAACATCTCTTTTTTCATTGTCAATGGACTAGATGTGTGTGGTGTGGGAGTAGATTGGGAGCTCGAATTGATTTCTCATGTGTCTCCAATTTCAATGTCTGGTGGGCTACAATTGTTAGGTAAGGCCTCTGTTAAACCTGAAGACATTTCCTTGGTTTGCTGGATCCTGTGGTATATTTGGAAGGAAAGAAATAATAGGGTTTTTAATCATAAAGATCCAAATCCAACCCTAGTTATTGAAAGAGCAAGGGTTAGTAATTTTGAATTGTGGGCTAATTGTAGTGTACCCCATCATGGGTCTGGAGAGGAGAGTAGGAGTTTATCCCCTAATGTTCTTTGGTCCCCCCCCCCGGCCTTTGGTTGTCTAAAAATCAATGTGGATGGTGCTTTCCATTTAGGCAAGGATGTTGGGGCAATTGGTGTGGTCTATCGAGACTCAAATGGTCTTTTTAAGTGGGGTTACATAGATAAGGTGAAGTCGATTTCTGTGTTTATGACTGAGGCCTTAGCTCTTAAAAGGGCTCTCTTGTTGGCTCTAGATTTGGGACATGACAAGGTAGTTTTTGAAACTGACTGTCTCTCTCTTTTCTCTTGTGTAGATGCCAAGGCCCCTGATTTATTTGAGTGGAAGAGTAGAAGTATTATCCATGATATATTGAGGGTTCTCTTGTCTGAGGTTGGGTTCTCTGTTTGCTTTACCCTGCGCCATGGGAATCGAGTTGCTGACTTACTAGCAGCATTTGCTTATGAGGTGTGCCCTGTGGGGTGGGTTTATCAACCATCAGCTTCCTTAGTGTCTCTTCTAACTTCAGATGCTAAGAATTCCAATTGTGTCGTGGACATCTCTTCTTCTAGTCCTGTATTGAATGGTGGCTGATTTCCTTTTGTTGGTATTTGTTTTATTATGTTTTCTTAGGTTATGTACTATCCCTTTATTAGGTAGCCTTGCTTTGTATTGCTTTGACTATTGTGTAGGATCTGTAATAGTTTGTTTCTCTTAGTAATGAAAGATATGGCATGCTTTTCGACAAAAAAAAAAAGGTGGTTTGGGTCCAATGGGGATATGGGCCAAAACTTGCTAATGTATGAAGGGGATGTTTGCTAGATTTGGTGTTCTAATACCTCTGTTGGAAATAAGCAATTAGGGTGTAATTCTCTAAATTATTAAATTTTAATTAGTTTTGGAATAATAGTGATAATTAATAATAATAAATAAATAAATATAATAAAAAAATAAATAGTAATATTGTTATTAAAAATAGAAATAGATAATAATTATTCTTTTTATTAATGGGAATGGAATCAATAATTTAGGAAATTACCAATGAATATTAAATAGAGAAGAAGGAATACTTTTTACCAAAGCCATTAATAAGAAGAAACAAATGATAAATGAGGTAAATAAACAATAATAATGAATAATACTATTATTTAAGGGAAATAAAAATATATCAAGGATTAATTAATTATTTAATATTAGTGTTAATCACTTCTTGTCAAGAGTATTCTGGGTGGTTACATTTGTTTAGCTCAGAATTCTAAACTTTATAGATGATTAATGCTATAGTTTGGGAAGGTCATGATTAATACTATAATTCCTAATAAATAATAATTATTAAATAATTGTTCATGTGATGTGGTATTTGGGGAATTTAAATTAATGAAATAAAAGAATAATAATAATGACAATAATATGTCATTATCATTAGGAATAAGGAAATAAACAACAATGGAAATAAATTGTTATATTTTAATTTTATGAAATTTTGAATGTGTGGAATTTTTTTTAAGGGTTATTAATTGTAAAGTGATTGTGGTAGATTGATCTGTGGAATATATTAAGCTCTCGGTTTAGGAGCAGAGTCATAGTAATTAGCTTTAGCGAGAGGTAACCACTTTCCACTTATTATGTTATTGATGTGCTACTTATGAGAATTTGTTGAACTGATTATGATTGTTTTAAATAAAATTTTCCATGTGGAATTTTTATAAGTTGAAATACATGCATTCAAATGAATTGAGAGCTGATATTTGATGACATGGTTGTTATGATTATTCTGGAAATTTTCCCTCTTAAATTATTATGATAATTTTGGGATGGGAAGAATCGGGAGAAGATGATAAAGTTATATCCACCATGTAGTGATGCCTCCATTGGTGTACAATGGTTGGCTTTTTATTGTCCCAACGGTTTAATAAGGGACTAGCCTAACAGTTCAAGAGGGCTTACGACTTTTATTGTCCCAACGGTTCAATAAGGGACTAACCCAACAGTTCAAGAGGGCTTACGATACCCCAACTGTTCAATGAGGGGAAAAGACCCATGGTCTAGGGCAAGTGCTCTGAGGATTTTGGCTGGTCCTCATCACTTGATCAATGAGCTTTTGAGTAACTAGTAACATGGGTATGACTTAGCCCATGGGTCTAGTCGGAGGAAATAAGGCAGTTCGGTTGGATTGATGGGAGGTATTTGGGTATTGAATATGAACAGAATTGTGACATCCATTATGATACTTATTATTATTGTGATAATGAATTGAGATAATGTTGATGAACTGCTTAATTTTGGATTGATTTGTTTTATTCCATTTGGCACCTCACTAGCACATGTTAATATTCATAATTAGCTGAACTGATGGGTACAAAATTTTTCCTTAGGTGACCAGTCAAGTCCAGTCCAGGTCCTTCAGGGAAGTCGACAGAAAAGTAATATACTTTAATTAAGTAGGGCTTCTATTTGATGTTTTGATGTGTGGATAACTGTATATTGCCACACATTAGGGCTTATCATGCATGCTCTGGCATATTTTTGAAAATTTTAAATTCTGCGTAAATCTTAATGTTAGGATAACTCTGACTATAAAATGTTTACTTTGATAAATATAAGCTTATTTAGTTAATTAAACGATGGATGTTTCAGTATCTCATGGTAGGTTTTGTCTTGTTGATGCTAGATAGAGAGATTCCATCAAATATCTACTAATAATTCAAATAAATATATACTCTTTCTCTAATTTTTAATGTAAGACTTATTTATATAGTTTGAATGGATTAATGAAATTAATTTAGTCAATATTATATGTTTTTCTAAAATATTTTAATAATCTTTATTAATTTTTTAATCTCTTTCATAGTTGATTATTATTAAGGAATACCAATAGGAGTATATTAGAAAAAAGATGGGGAAAAAAAGAGAGAAATAGGTTTTATATTTATAATTAAGATCAAATTTTTAATTAGGTTTTACATTAATGAGGGGAGTGTGTGTGTGTGTGTAGATGTGCAGAGAGAGAGAGAGAGAGAGAGAGAGAGTTGATATCAAGGGGACTTTTGGCCCATTAAGGAATATATATATATATTGTGTGTGTGTGTGTGTGTGTGTGTAGATTAAAGTTGATCCCATTATATACTCCCATTAAAGTTTTTCTATCTTGATCCCAAGCAATTGGGATAGGAATTTTTGGGATAGGAAAACTCAGGGTCGAGAATATTTTTTGTTTTTGTAGACATGGGACTTCCGACCTATATAGTACAACCAACTAATCAAATGGTGATGTTTTGATTTCATAAGTGAATAACAACATGATTAATTTATTTGATTATATAATGTATTAAATGAGATATGTCATTGAGTGAGTGACTTTTGAGTGAATAAACAAGATTTCAAATCAAAATCATTATATTTATGTTGCAAATCAATCAAGGAGTTATTGCAATGTTTGAATTTATACTAGATAAATTTTGGATTTCATATTGATTCTAGAGTATTGCATATTTTGAGATTTTTCGAAAATTCCCGATCCTGAGTCAAGAAATCTTGATCCCAATCAAGACAAAATTTTTTTAAGATCGGGATTGGGCATGATTTGCCTTCCTGAGTCTTCTTCAGGATCGGGATCAAGAAAAAAAGATTATTGGATGTGCCGGTGAGGAAGGTAAATCAAATTGTTTGAAACTCAATTAAGTAGGGGAGTGAAGAAAATCAAAGAGAACGTTAAATGAGATTATTGAATAAGATCTCTTAGTTAATAATCTATCTCGATATTTGATTTTTAACTAAGCTCAATGGCGTCTTATTTGATTCGTATAGCCGACCCTACTCGATGAAATAAGAATTTGTTATTGTTGTTGTGTATGTATAAATTAAGACATCAATAATATATGGCTTACATTAATAGATATGATGTTTAAAACTTTCGATACTCAACAATAATATAATATAAGAGCTGGGGAGTTGAATTTAGTCCAACATAAAATATAATAATCCATTTTATTTTCTATTTTTATGAGAGTGTAGGCTTCTCCAAGGGTTTTTGTCGAAGCAGCGTCTTCGTTTGGTTCGTCTCCATGGCAAGTCGATCGGTGACAGTGGCAACAAGGATTGGAGGTTCCTCACGTGAGACGTCAACAGGTGAGGGAAGGAAGGTGTTTAATGTCGGTGAAATAGGGGATTGGGCTAGTCTTTAGGTGTCCTGAAAGGGGGTTCAATGGTTGTGATTCCAAGGTGCGTCGGGCTTCCTTTGGCGAATCAACTCTATGACGCTTCATTTATGCAAGCGAAGGACAGGGTGATTGAGGTTTCAGAGACTTGGATTGAAGCTGCACAGTGGGTTATGACCAAAGCTTTGAAGAATCTGAAAATTAGAGGATGGCTGAAGCTTTGATATTATTGTGTCTTGTTTTCGTTTTTGCCATGGGAGTCCTATGTGGTTTCAGTTTTGCCTTTATCTGTGGGTTAGTTTTATTTGTGATGGATGCTCACTTGTTTCTACCATGATTACTGGTTTCCTGGAGTTTGCGTTGGAAATGATACCCTAGGGGCTAATCATTAAATAACTTTCATATTTGATTCATGAAGATAAATCAATTATTTGATTTATAAAGATAAATCAAATCAGCTGGCTTTTAAATTCGCATTAAATAAATTGATTGGATTGAATCAATTAGACAGATTTAATTTCCAATTCAATTTCAAAATTAATAAGATTGATTTTGAATATTTAATGCGGCCTATTAGGGTTATAAATACCCTTAGGTTGTAGGTAATTTGACTACACACATAACAGAATGGTAGAGCCACAAAAGAACCCTAGAAGAGAGACATGAGACAAAAGCTTGAAGGCGCTAGCACGATGCCGTTCGTGTTGGAGTGATGTTCGGTGTAGATACCGGTAGAGGGAGTGGATTTATAGAGTCGGCTCTTAGTGATTGATAGATCAAGAAGGTGTTAGCCCACGAGTTCGCAAAGCACGCACATGAGATCGCATAGGTACGTTTCCTAATAACTAACCCGATTTAAATGCTGTTGATAGATCCTCTTCTTGGGATTCGTAGTTTATTAGATAAATTTCATTCCGCTGCGTGTACGAATCCCAACAGTGGTATCAGAGCCAGATCAATTGTGCGTTTAAATTTGGTTTATATTTTAATGCGATTATATATGGGATATATTGATTGTTTATACTTAACCATATTTTATATATGTTTAAATCAAAAGTTCACGTAAGAGTTGCGATTGGATCGGAAAGATATATATTTTATTGTTAATGAGATTAACAATATATATATATATATATATATATATATATATATATATATTAAACGAATATATATAAACACACATTGTTATTAATTGTTTTAATATATATAACAGTTGGAACAATGTTACTATTCACGTGCGTTGTTTTGTGCATGTGTTAATTCCTATTCAAATTATCACGTTATGGAAGAATCAAATACGCAATTATGATTAATTATTATAATTACGCAACACGTAATGGAAGAATCAACACGTTATATAATTATTATAATTATAATTGATAGGAATTGAGAATTGGCATCACGTTATAATTATTATAATTATTAATTGATGGAAAAATCATGACATTTTATTTCATATTGTATGAATTATTACCTGTTGTGATTTACTTTCAAATTGTTTGGGTATGGTGAACAACATGGCTTTAGTTTTTATAATGGTTGTAATATTTAAATATGGCCTGCGAGCTATGCCCCTCTCTAAATATTCTTGATGTACATTCTCTTCTTATCTCACTCCCCTCGAATGTTTAAATGAGGTTTCTCTTGATGTAATTTTCTTTTCTTATTTAGAGAAGTCTCCCCATTGGCTTGAGAGGATTTTAGGTTAGATAAGTCATATTGTGTCACGTTTTATTATGCTTTTGATTAGATCATGACATGTTTATTTTGCATATTATGTGTTGTTTGTATGAGATACAACTATAATTGCATTTATATGAATATAATTAATTAGATTAAACCCTCCAAATGAAATCTTAAGTCGTAATGCCGTCAATTAATGGATACTTGTCAAAGCCTAGATTGCTTATTTGTATGTTCCACCAAAGTGGATGCACTTGAGTTATCTTGGTGAGACATGAGTGAGTAATGATGATACTCAACATTCATGATTGTCTTGACTTAATTGAAATTATCAAAACGGTTTTGGATCTCAAGGCATTAGATGGGATTAAACATGCCGGTCATATGATGATCGAATCCCATAAAGATCTAAGAGTTACATGTGATGTAATTGGCAAAGGGGTTGCCTACCTAAATAACTTGATTTGAAGCGTCCTGCCAAAGCGGACTTAAATTTAAGCCAAATATTGATCTTAGCCCACTAATTATAATGAGAGTTGTTAATTCAGTGGGAGATTAATTAATTAACTTTGCATATTTCTTTTTATTTGCAGAATCAGGTCGACTAGTAATGCCGCTACATTATCACTGCGATCAGTCCTTGAGAAGGACAAACTAAATGGGACAAATTTTCTTGACTAGTTTAGAAACTTGAGAATTGTTCTCAAGCACGAAAGAAAGGTTTATGTCCTCGATCAACCCATTCTTGACGAGCCTGCAGCTAATGCTCCAAGAGCTCAAAGAGATGCTTATATGAAGCATAAGGATGATTCTATGGATGTAGGATGCCTGATGCTTGCCACTATAGTTCCAGAGCTCCAAAGAGATTTGGAACATATAGAGGCTTTTGAGATGATTGTACATCTCAAGGAAATGTTCCAGCAACAAGCAAGGCAAGAGAGGTATGAGATCACAAAGGCCTTACATTCCTGTAAGATGGCTGAAGGTGCATCAGTTAGTCCTCATGTGTTGAAAATGAAAGGCTATATTGATCACCTTGAGAGGCTTGGATTTCCCATGAGCCAGGAGTTAGCTACAGATATGATCTTGAACTCACTCCTCGAAAGTTATGACCAATTTGTCATTAACTATAATATGAACAACATGGAGAAATCAATTTCTGAATTGCATAGGATGCTCAAAACAGCTGAGCAGAGCATTAAGAAGAAGCCTAGTACTGTTTTGATGGTTCAGAAAGGAAAGGGTATGAAAAAGAAATGCAAGGGCAAAGGAAAGGGTAATGGCTCAAAGAGTCAAACAAGTCCAAAACTAAGCCTGCAGTCAAGAAGGCAAAGCCTTCGAAGGACGGGGTCTGCTTCTTCTGCAATGAACCTGGTCATTGGAAGAGGAACTACAAACTCTACCTTGAAGATCTAAAAAAGAACAAGAAGGATGGTAGGGCTGTCGCTTAAGGTATTTATGTTATAGACATTTATTTTTTCTATTTCCTCTACATGGGTATTAGATATTGCATGTGGTTCTCACATTTGCACAAATGTGCAGTGTCTCAAGGACAGTAGAAAATTGAAGAAGGGAGAAGCGGATCTACGAGTTGGAAACCGAGCAAGAGTTGCTGCTTTAGCCGTAGGCACTTATGAATTAGTTCTGCCTAGTGGGCTTTTGTTAATTTTGAACAATTGCTTTTATGTTCTTGCTTTGAATAGCAACATTGTTTCTCTTTCTTATTTGGATAAGGAAGGTTTTACTTCCATTACTAGGAATGGTAAATGTTCTATTTATCATAATGACATTTTTTTATGCTGATGGTGATTTGCATTTTGATCATTATTCACTAAATTTAGAACATCCTAATAATGGACATATCTATAACGTGTCTACTAAAAGGATCAAGTCAAATGATTTAAATCTGACCTACCTATGGCATTGTCATCTAGGCCATATAAATGAGAAACGCATTTCAAAACTCCATCAAGATGGATTTCTTAACTCATTTGATTTTGAATCATTTGATACATGTGAGTCATATTTATTAGGAAATATGACAAAGGCACCTTTTACTGGGCATAGTGAGAGGGCCACTGATTTATTGGGCCTTATACATACTGATGTGTGTGGACCAATAAATATATCTGCCAGAGGAGGTCATTTGTACTTCATAACATTTATAGACAATTTCAATAGATATGGGTATATTAATCTAATGAAACATAAGTCTGAATCTCTTGAAATGTTCAAAATATTCCAAAATTAAGTGCAAAATCAACTTGGCAAAACAATTAAAGCACTTCGATTTGATCAGGGTAGAGAATATTTGAGCCAAGACTTCATTGACCATCTTAGGAGTTGTGGGATCATCTCACAACTTACTCCTCCAGGAACACCTCAATGGGATGGTGTTTTTGAACCGAGGAATCGAACTCTATTAGATATGGTTCGATCTATGATGAGTCAAACAGATCTTCCGCCATCCTTTTGGGGCCATTCCCTAGAAACAGCTGCGTTCACACTAAATCATTTGCATCAAAGGCAGTTGAAAAGACACCATATGAGATATGGACTGGGAAGAAACCTAGTTTGTCATTTCTTAAAATTTGGGGATGTGAGGTTTATGTTAAACAACAAGCCTCTGATAAATTATCATCCAGATTCTCAAAATGCCTTTTTGTGGGGTATCCTAAGGAAACTAAAGGATACTATGTCTACAATCCTACTGATCACAAAGTGTTTGTTATCTGGAACGGTGTCTTTCTAGAGAAAGAGTTTATCTCTAAGAGAACCAGTGGGAGTAAGGTAACCCTTGAAGAAGTTCGAGAGTCACAAAACAACGTAGAACCACAAATGGAAAACAGAGAAGACTCATAACAAGTTGATGAGCCTGCTCTAGTAACACAAGGCCCACAAAGGTCCGATAGGACACAACAAAAGCCTCAGAGATATGTACTTCTAACTATTGGAAGTCGTGATATCTTGCTCATTGAGCAGAATGAGCCAACTACCTATCGAGAAGCCATAATGGGACTAAACTCCGAAAGATGGCTAGATGCTATGAAGTCTTAAATGCAATCCATGTACGAAATAAGGTATGGACCTTAGTCGATCTACCTGAAGGTGTAAAAACCATTGGGTATAAGTGGGTTTTCAAGGAAAAAACTGACATGGATAGCAAAGTAAGTGTCTACAAAGCACGACTGTTTGCAAAAGGATTCACTCAAACACATGGTGTGGACTATGATGAAACCTTTTCTCCAATTGCAATGACCAAATCAACCAGAATCCTTCTTTCCATAGCAGCATATTATGACTATGAAATATGGCAGATGGATGTCAAAACAGACTCCCTTAATGGAAAGCTACTTGAGGATGTGTATATGACACAACCTGAAGGTTTTGTGCGTCCAGAGGAATCTGGTAAAGTTTGCAAGTTTCAAAGATCCATTTATGGATTGAAGCAAGCATCTCAGAGCTGGAATCATCGTTTTGATGAAGTAGTCAAAGAGTTTGGATTCATTTAAAACATTGATGAACCTTGTGTTTACAAGAAAGTTAGTGGGAGCACAATTGTATTTCTAGTGCTTTATGTAGATGACATCCTATTCATTGAGAATGACTTCCCTACCTTACAGAATGTCAAGTATTGGTTAGGAAAGTCTTTTTCAATGAAAGATTTAGGCGAAGCCACTTGCATGCTAGGGATCAGGATCTATAGAGATAGATCCAAGAGGCTAATAGGCCTGAGTCAGAGCACATATATAGACAAGATACTGCATAGATTTAGTATGCGGGATTCAAAAAGGGGTTACATGCCCATGTTTCATGGCATCCATCTCAGTAAGGATCTGTGTCCTAGTACACAAGATCAAAGAGATCGCATGAATAAGATTCCATATGCCTCTGCCATTGGATCTATCATGTATGTCATGTTATGTAGTCGACCGAATGTCTCATTTTACTTGAGTATGACCAATAGATATCAACAAGATCCCGGTGAGGGTCACTGGACTGCTGTCAAGAATATCCTGAAGTATTTAAGAAGGACTAAGGACTTATTATTGGTATATGGTGGTTTGGAAGATGAGCTCTGTGTGATTGGTTACACATATGTGAGTTTCTAAACTGACCAAGATGATCTAAGATCGCAATCAGGATATGTATTCCTGTTGAATGGTGGTGTGGTAAGCTGGAAGAGCTCTAAGCAGAGCACTGTAGCTGATTCCGCAATAGAAGTTGAGTATATAGCAGCATCGGATGTAGCTAAGGAAGCCTTTTGGATCAGAAAGTTCATCACTGAACTGGGGGTGGTTCCTACCATCTCAGATCCAATAGACTTGTTCTGTGACAATAACAACGTTATTGCTATTGTGCAGACCAAGGAGCCAAGGTCACATCAAAGGACCAAGCACATACTCAGGTGATTTCATCTTATCTGAGAAATCAATGAAAGAGGTGATACAAACATATGCAAAGTACCAAGAGAAGACAATGTTGTTGATCCTCTCACTAAGCCGCTTGCACAAGCAAAACATAATCGTCATGTTAGGACAATGAGAATTAGAGTAATTAATGATTGTACCTAGTGTAAGTGAAAGTGACTATACTTTAGACATTTATGTTATTTAAAGTATTCTCTTTTAGTTATCATTTCATTTGCATGTTTATATTGATAACTATATCCTTGGATATATCTTATAGATTATCCTAAACGTCCCTGGTTGGTTATCACGTGGGAGGGAAGATGAGATAAGACTAGTATGACTTTGATGAGATATGGAGATACGAATCAAAGTCATGGGCACTTGTAAGAGTACAAGTTGTTGGACCGACCCACTGTGAGAAAGCTGCATGGATTTAGTCATAAGCTTATCTCATGTATAACCGCGTCACAATGCCTTATGACCTGAGATCATCATGGATTTCTACATGATGAGTCACTGATTTTTGACCTAGCCAAAAGTCACCTTTGACCGGGTGATGATCAAGGCTTGGATTGGGATAAGTGGTTTTCATGCAGAGGAATGTGAGTGGTTAAGATGGAATTTGCCCCTCACATTTGTAGAGAGATAATATTAGGCCCCTCAATGAGTGATCTAAGAAATATATGGCCATACTATGATGGAAAAAAGTTTTCATTTCAATTATTAGATTACTCAAGAATCGAGAAAGTAATGGTCAAGAAAAGGAAGTTGACATTATCCATGCCTCATCCTTGACCAAATTATTGCATGACAAAAGGGACGTGACATGGTTGTATGATAGGTTGTATTGAAAATCGATCCTCATGTGAATTGGGTAGTCGCAATGTCTTGCTAGAGGCTGCTTGCAACTTGTGGGTTGGTACAGTATTAGCTCGCTGCCAATCTCATGTGAGCCTACAGGGTTGCACACAAGAATAGCCTAACATGAGCTATAATGTCTAGATTCATTGAATCTAAGATATGTCTAAGATTTAATGAATACAATGTTTTATCTAGGGAGGATATATATATAATGATTGCACCTAATAGAAGTGGGAGTCCGTTGGAAATGATGCCCTAGGGGCTAATCATTAAATAACTTCCATATTTGATTCATGAAGATAAATCAATTATTTGATTTATAAAGATAAATCAAATCAGCTAGCTTTTAAATTCGCATTAAATAAATTGATTGGATTGAATCAATTAGACAGATTTAATTTCCAATTCAATTTCAAAATTAATAAGATTGATTTTGAATATTTAATGCGGCCTATTAGGGTTATAAATACCCTTAGGTTGTAGGTAATTTGACTACACACATAACAGAATGGTAGAACCACAAAAGAACCCTAGAAGAGATACATGAGACAAAAGCTTGAAGGCGCTAGCACGATGCCGTTCGTGTTGGAGTGATGTTCAGTGTAGATACCAGTAGAGGGAGTGGATTCATAGAGTCGGCTCCTAGTGATTGATAGATCAAGAAGGTGCTAGCCCACAAGTTCGCGAAGCACGCACATGAGATCGCATAGGTACGTTTCCTAATAACTAACTCGATTTAAACGCCGTTGATAGATCCTCTTTTTGGGATTCGTAATTTATTGGATTAATTTCATTCCGCTGCGTATACGAATCCCAATAGTTTGTTCTCAAAATCCAGTTGTTTTACCTCATTGATATAGTAGGTGGTTTTGGAGCTGCATTTGGTTTCACATAATTATCATCAAAGGGGATGATGGGCTCGGGAAAGCATATCTTTGGACAACCACCCTTTATAGTGTTTTCCTTTTGATATGGTAGAATTAAAGTTAGCTTCTCGTTGCCGTTGCTGGGACTCCTTTGGTAGGCGATCTTGTAAGTCCCCATTAAGTACTCAAAGAGCCCGGGGCCGTGCCCTAGCCTTGGTGGGGGGCTGATGTCAAACCCTTCCAAAACTTTTATGTATAAAAAAAAAGTTAGCTTCTTGAGCTTAAATTCGTAGAAACTCTCAAAACCTTATGCAAGCCAAAATAAAACTCATCTCACATACTTTCTTGTAAATTTTAAAATTTATTTTCAAAAACTAATCCAAACGACCCAATAGAATCTATAAGTCAGTGTAGAGTCTTGTTGTTTGATTTTCATGAGTTTGTGTAGAGTCTATTTTTCTTTTTTAGGTTAGAGTCTATATATATCCGTTTCAATATAATGAAAGCATCCCTTCACTAAAAAGAACTTATAAACATATCCAAGTTAATGTGTTATATATTTTAGAAAAATCATGTTATACTTTTTCAAATTAAATTAACTAACTTATTATATTTTTTAATCTTCTTAAACTAATTAAGGGTCTCTTGTGTCAGGAAATAAATGACGGGAGTAAATCAGAGGAGACAAGACTCTTGGCCAATGTTATCAGACTCGGACCGGTTATCAACCCGGTTGGGGTACTGGGTCACTGGTTGAACTAGTAGGTCACTGGTTGAACCGCATAACTATGACTTGGTCTCGAAAATCATACTATATTTATAAATTATACAATCATACTTATAAATATATATAAAAAAATGAGTTTACAAAATAAAAGTACCTAAAACATTTTTACAAGTTTAAAACATAAATAACCCAATTAACTAGGAGCAAAATTAAAGAAGATAGGTTTTTTTTTTGCTCGAAGAAAGAAGATATATAGGTTTACAAAATAATCTCCAAACACAATGAAATCATGGCCAAGAATCCAAAGATGGTGCAACAATGAAAGGCTTTCTATCATCATCAAAAATAATGTGGATAACCAACAATATCTTCAATAAAGTTTTAAAAAAATAAAATGCACCAACCGGCCGGGTTTCACAGACCTAGCCAGTTTGTCAGTTTTCTCTAAACTCGGCGGTTGGACCGGAGCCGGGTCTGATAACTATGCTCTTGGCCAATTAAATATTCATATTCATTGTCACCACCTTCTGTTATATCAAAAATCTCTCGTCATGTTCTTGTGCTTTGAAATAACTTTCCACCTTGTAAAATGGAAAAAAAGGGGGGCAATGGAAAAAAAATTCAATAAGTAAAAGCCGTAAACCAACTCATCTAAAATTTTTTATTAAAAAAACATGTGAAAGAATCGCCATTCTTATTTGACCATAAAAAAAATCTCCAGTCTAATATCATTTCTAATATTGGTAACCTTTCAATAAACCCATGACAAAGTATGAAAATACTCATACTTTGCTTGGTATGGAATTTAATTGGGGAGTTGGTATTAATTCTTAATGTGAAACATATTTTTTTTCATATTTTTTAATTTCTTTTCTTAATATTTGATACACCTTTAACAATAAACAAGTAAGGGTGAGCTAGGGGGAATTTAAACAGGTGATTAGGATATTTTAAAAAATATGGCATATAAAGAAAATTAATTAATTTTCTTAATCTAATCAAATTAAATAAATTTTACATTAAGATTAGAGGGAGTAAGCAATGGGTACAAAATAGCAAGGCTATTAAACCCATGCTGGCCTTTGCACCGATTGAGGCAGTGGGTTACTTAAGATTAGACAAATGTGGAATAAGACAATCAAAAAATAATTTAAATTCTTTTCATACCATCCAAATGTTAAATATCAATTTAATACCTTGAATTACTAACAAAGTAATCATATTATACTTATATAATGTTTTTTTACAATTTCTTTGAAAATATTGGCATCATTGTATTAAACTATCAATTCATCATTGAACGACATCATAATAAGTAATTACTAAATATTCTTCCTAGTAAAATATCAAAATAGATATTTGATAACAAAATATCCCTACCTACAATCTTGTAATAACTAAACTTATAGTTATTAAAACCAAAATTATCATTAACTTTGATCAATATTGCTTGATACAATTTATGCCCATAAAAAACACGTTAATTTTTTTTAAAGGTAACCCAAATCAACCTAGCAACGAGTTGGGTTACCCGAGGTCACTCCCCAACCCCAGTGGGGAACTTGCCCAAACTAGTTACATGGCTGAGTCACCGATTTTCAGGTTAATCTAGTTGGTCCGGGTTTAATAATATTAAAAAATAGTACACCAAAGGGAGTAAGCAATATGTACAAAATAGTAGGTTACAAATTTTATAATTCATGAGGTCAACATAAAAAATGACAAAATGATCCGTTGCACAAATTAAACATGTTAAAATACAATTATCATTTACTTATCAATCAACATAAAAAAAATTATCAGTTGCATTATATTATGAACAAATATATCTCCTTATCTATCGAAGGGAAAATTAGGAAAAAATCTCCCATTTGAAATTTAATTAATGAGGTTGATCTGAAAGTTTTTTTATCTCCTTATCTATTATTTATAGAGTATTAGTACTATGGGAATTTTGTACCCATAGAATACGAGTGTATTCTTTAGTAATTAATTTTCTAACAGGACTTTATAGAATGGTATGAGGACAAATTATTTTTGATGGGAGAATTTCGCTTACGTGATGTACTAATTTCCAAGGTTGTGAAACTCAGACCAGACCAGCCGGTTCGGATCGGAAACCGGCGAACTGGTCGGGAAACCGGTTCGAGTTAAGGAAAAACCTCGAGTCCCGAGTTGACCCGTGTCAACTTGTCCAACTCGGTCTAAACCGGCCGAGTTGACTGAGTCAGATTTTTTTTTAAAAAAAAAAATCGCCTGAAGAAGTAAAAGAAGAAACTGAGAAAGATAGAAACAAAGACCCAAGACTAGAACGGAACCCTCTCCCTTCGACGTCAACAAAAGCCAGACCATCCTCTTCCTTGAAAAGGCAAGGAAATTGCAAAGGAAGTCAAGAAAGAGATTAATTTTCTTGATTTACCTTCCAAAAGCTCGATGGGTTTCTCATCCATGACTTCTCCAACACGGAAAGCTCAATCATAGAGCCACCGTGAAACTGGACAAGAGAAGCTTGAGGTGAAGAGAGAAGAAGAAGATATCGAGCTATTTTGAAAGTGAGGTGAATTGGCGTTGGGATATTTCCATCTTTTCTTAAATGCTTTCTTGCTGCTGCAGACCATTATGGGAAAGAAGCAAAAGTGTCACATCATCATTTAATTTTCTACTGGTTTGGTGAGTTTAAATGGAGGATAAGGTATATTATATTATATTAAAAGGTGTCTTGCATTGGTTCACGTGTGGAGTTGCTTCTCTTGTTTTGAATTTGAGAGGTTTATTTTTATTATTAAAATAAGAATACTTTTATTTATTTTGATTAAATTATATTTTTAATTAATACCGGTTTGACTCTGGTCTGACCCACTGACCCTTAACCCAGTCCCTCCATCGGTTCAGTGATCGGTCCGGGTCTGAAAACCTTGCTAATTTCAAATTATTAAGGGCCAATCACAAAGAAGAACAAACACAAGCAAAGAAGAAATGGGATAATTTGAAATGCCAATAGGAAAATCTTGTACCTGTAATAGATACCTATAAATTTATGATTGATTTGATATTTTCTTTTTGTCTGATATTGATTCGATATTTGATTGATGATTTAATTGATTGATTTGATGATATTTGATTGATTATATGAACCGAGCGCATGCTCTATTTGCCAAACGCTTATGATCCGCAGCAAGTGAAATCTTTTTTTGCTCAACAAGCAAGTGAAATCGCCGATACAAAACTTGTTTAGGGTATTTTTTTTCTTTGAAAAATGTTTGTTCACATAAATAACAAAATTTCTATTATATATTTATCTTATTTTAAAAGTTCAAATAATAAGATAGATTCTAATCAAGAGAGTAGATCTTATAAGCTTTAATGACAAGCTACTTTTAAAAATTCTACTTGCTAATTTAAACGAGTTATTTCATTGGTTTTGGATTCCTCTTATTTCTATTTCCTAGGGTATGAACCTAGGGTATGATCGTTATTATTTTAGATTTTCATGTAATGTTGAATTTTTCTATGATTTCAGGTTGTTTGTTTTGCATACACTTGTGAAAGATTGATTCGTTTCCGCCATTGTTCATAAGTT
The DNA here is from genome assembly GCA_037074495.1 of Acacia confusa. Classification (NCBI taxonomy): domain Eukaryota; kingdom Viridiplantae; phylum Streptophyta; class Magnoliopsida; order Fabales; family Fabaceae; genus Acacia; species Acacia confusa. The sequence continues at coordinate 27,905,680 of CM073510.1, forward strand.
CCTTTATTGAAAGTCACTAGTATTGTTACTGGTGCAAAAAAAGCTTTTAAGACCGGACAAAAGAGGCATCCGCGGACCGGACTCGCAGCTGGTCTTGTTCCAGCCGGTATTAAAAGTATATCTTTAAGAGCGGACGTTAACCGGTCTTAAATAAACTATTTTAAAACCGGACATTTAAAAACACCAGGTCTTAAAAGTGATACTAAATCCAACCGAAATTTTCTTTTGTCGGTCATAAAACTCAATTTTTAAGATTGAACAAAAATTTAACCGCTCTTAAAAGTTCTATTTTTTAAGACCGGACAAAAATAATTATACGCGGTCTTAAAAGACTCACTTTCAAGACGGGTTGAGTAATAAGTCTGGTCTTAAAGATCAGCTTTTAAGACCGGGCATATTTAAACCAACGGTCTTGTAAGACCAACTTTTATTACGACATATCAAATATGTCAACTGACCTTTAAGACCGTGCATTTAAGTAAATCCGAGTACATCCGGTCTTAAAAGTTGAACTTTTAAGACCGACGTTTTTGTTTTATCGGTCTAAAGTTTCCTGCATTTTTTCCCTATTCTGTTCTTTCAGATCATCTATATACACAAATCCATACCAGCCAATCCAGCACATAAAACGGTATACTTTAAGCTACAAGCTATAAACAATATAATTGTGGATAAATTGAATGATCTATACAAAAATCCATACAAGTCAATCCAGCACAGAAAAGGCTACACTTTAATCTTCAAGCTATGAACAATTATGAATAAATTGAATTGAGAAAAAGCATATCGTAGCTATAATACAAATATTATTGACCATGAGTTACAAATACAAATACAATAAGCTGTTGCAATAAGATATACCACGTACACTTAAATCAACATACATGACCAATATTCACCATGCCTTCATCCGATTCCCACCCAACAACTCCTTGATCATTCCACCATGTACAACTCCCTTAATAGGATCCTGATAAGTTTTGTGGAGTTTTAGTATGATCTCTTCTCTCTATAACTGGGCAGAAACAATAATCAATAACACTTAAATATTAAAAATTCAAAGATAATAAAATGTGTTACTGATTAAGCTGGTTGTTACATATTAGAGAAAATTTACCTTAACATTGATCTTTGAGGGCCAAATTTTCAAGATATTGCTTCTGTAGCTTTACAGCTTCCCTCGGCTGAGAGCATTGGATCGGATCCAGCTGCCACAAACATAAACCAAGAACAAACTTCATAGAGTCAGTGGCATCGGTTAAAAACATAGAAGGAATATAATATGTATAGTTAAAACCTTAAAGTTTTCAAAGAATTGTGCAGATGAATATTACCTTATGAATTGACTCTTTTATAAAGGGATATCCTCCCATATCCCTTCTTGATAATCATTTCTTATGCCGGGTTCATTATATGCTTCATCTTCTTCGTTCATGTCCGGTAGACCCCTTGAAAAAGGAGTACTGTCAGGAAGGCCATAATTTGCACGACTTTCCTCATCAATATCGATGACCCTTTTACCTTGGAGAGCTATAGACCACATTTTATTTGCTTGATCAGAAATATAAAAAACTTGTTTCGCCTAGTCTGCCATAATAAAAGGTTCATCTCCAAAACTTGTACTATTGAGATCGACTAACGTAAATCCGAGCCGATCGATCTGAACACCATTGTTGATATTAACCCATTTGCATTTAAAAATGGGAAATCTAATGAAGACATAGTCCACCTCCCAAATCTCTTCAATAACCCCATAATATGGCACGACTGCCAATTTAGGCCGCTTGTCTTTTGAACTGGAGAAGTGTATGGATTCAGCCTCTAACATTACACCATTGTTCTGGACGGTGCTACTCTCATCTAGGGACTTCGTGTAAAATGTGTAACCGTTGATCACATACAAATTCCAACTTATGACATCAACTTCAGGACCACATGCTAACCATTTCATTGTCTCAGAAACAGATTCCTCTCCCTCAACCTTTTGTTTGAACCAGTTTGCAAATGTTCTATTATACTCCCTAATCAACCTTTGTTCAGTCATTCGGGGATTTTCTTTCCTCACAGCTTCTTTATGGGCATCGATGTTGGCCTGAACTTCATCAACATTATTCAAGATATATAAGTGGACTTGTGACAATTCATCAAGATCCACTCTATTTACTGAGCCCCCCATCTACCCTCTTTAGCATGCTGACGTTTTGGAAGCCCGATATGTCTTACTTTGGCCAAATAACTTTGACAAAATTCCATGGCCTCTTCAGATACATACTTCTGAACAATTGATGCTTCTGGTCGGTATGCGTTCTTCACGTACCCTTTTAGGAATTTCATAGATCTTTTAATTGGGTACATCCACTGTAAATGGACAGGACTTGACAACTTGATCTCCCTCACTAGATGAACAATTAGATGAACCATGATGTCAAAAAATGAAAGAACAAAAAGCCTCTCAAGGTGGCACAAGATAAGATATTCTTCATTCTCCAATTCATCCAATTCTTCAACCTTGAACACTTTACGGCAAACAGCATTGAAGAACAAACAAAGCCTAGTCAAAATGTGTCGAAGATTATACTCGGTTATGCCTCGAATAGGTACTGGGAGTAGTTGTTGCATCAAGACATGGCAATCATGAGACTTTTGGCCTACCAATTTCAAGTCCTTCATCGATACAAGCCTCTTAAAATTTGAAGAATACCCCGACGGAACTTTTGTGCCATGCAAACACTCACAAAAACTACGTTTCTCATCCTTAGTCAAAGTATGAAAAGCCGGGGGACAATAAGTTTTGTTACCGTATGGCCTTGGATATAAGTTTTCACGTATTCCCATTTCTTGCAAATCCAATCTTGCCTTCACATCATCCTTTGTGCTACCTTGTATGTTGAGAAGCGTGCCAACAATACTATCACATACATTCTTCTCCACATGCATGACATCAATGCAGTGTCTCACATCAAGGTTGCGCCAATATGGAAGATCGAAGAATACCGATCTTTTTTTCCATATATTTGTTTCCCTTCTACCCTTTGCAGTCTTACCGAAGACGACACTTATATTTTTCACCTTTGCATACACTTGCTCCCCAATCAATGCCACCGGAGAATCTTTATGCTCTTGGCCACCAAGAAAGGCTTTCTTCAATCGACGATATGGGTGGCCACGTCTAAGAAATCTTCTATATCCAAGATAAACCGTCTTTCTTCCATGTTGAAGTTGATGGCAACGTGTGCCTTCTTCACAAATCGGACATGCCTTATGGCCTTTTATACTATACCCTGACAAGTTCTCATATGCTGAGAAGTTGTTTATGGTACAAAATATCATGGCTCTCATTTTGAAGACCTCCTTCTTAAAAGAGTCAAAAACATCGACACCTTCTTCCCACAACTCTTTTAAGTCTTCGATCAAGGGCTGAAGGTAAACATCAATGTCGTTTCCTGGTTGTTTTGGTCCTGAAATCAACATGGACAGCATGATGTACTTTCGTTTCATGCATAACATAGGAGATAAGTTGTAAATAATCAGGAGTATAGGCCAGGAACTATGTATGCTGCTAAGGCTTCCATATGGATTCATGCCATCCGTGCTAAGGGCAAGCCTAAGGTTCCTAGGTTCTTGGCCGAAGGTCAGAAATAATTGATCAATTTTCCTCCATTGAGATGAATCAACAGGATGTCGAATCTTTCCATCAGATATCCTCTCATTTGCATGCCACCTCAAATTTTTTGCATCATTTTCATTAGCGAACAAGCGCTTGAACCTTGGTATGATTGGAAGATACCACAACATTTTTGCAGGCCCCTTATTTGACTTGTACCTTGAGGTTTCACATATCGGACAATTCAGCTTCTCTTCTAACTCGTTCCTATACAACACGCAATCATTCAGGCATGCATGGAACTTTTTGTACTCCATCCCTAATGGACAAAGTATTTTCTTAGCATCATAGTATCGGTGAGGCAACACATTATCATCCGGAAGCATGTCCTTAAAAGCCTCAAGCATTTCAAAAAACCTCTTGTCGCTCCACCCATGACGTGCCTTCAGGCTGACCAATTTCAATACAGCGTTCAACAGTTGGTATTTCTTACACCCAGGGTATAGTGGGGTCTCTGCATCACCGCACATATTACCATATGCATATGATTGATGAAAAGCCTCTTCTCCTACATCACGAATAAAATCCTCTATGCGATCATCCATATCAGCGTCATTATCATCAGATGTCACTTCTCCGTGTTGAGACCCACTTGGCATTTTTTCACCATGCCATATCCATATTGTATAGGTCTTACAAAATCCTTGACAAACTAAATGTGTGTGTATAACTTCAGAAACTTGCATATAAAATAAGCCAACTACAAATGCGTATATAAGCTAAATGTAGGTTCTGTCTTATGGTCATAAATGTATGACAGTGACCCAAGAAGCAAAATAAATGCAAGACGAGGAAATTAAAGGCATCGCAAGTAGGTCTCGTGCACTCACCAGTAGCATATAGGTCAAATGCGTTTGCTGAGTCTCTCTTCTCCTACCATGAATGTTAATGTTGCAGACAATAAGAGTAACATGAAAACACTTGTTGGTCAGTTGGGTAGGTCCCAAAAGAAGATTTCATTGATTTTGGTCAACCCATGGAAAACCTAGAACGATAAGTAGGAAAAGCATACAGTTATATAGCCGATACAACTCGTACAGCTTGGCCTTTAGACGTTGAGCCAAGGAACCACAAAGTTGTTGTTGATAGTGGAACGAGAAGCAGCAACGAAGCAACACACAAACACTGGAGACAAAACCAGAGTAATCACGACTAGACGAGAGAAGTTCATACAGGGAAATTAATTTTTTCCGCGCGAGTGGCGCGAGAGAGACATTTATTATTTGAGATATTATTAAGACCAGTCAATGAAAAGGAATACGGTCCTAAAGATGTATTTAAATTATATTAAACTTTTTAAGACCGAACTTTTATAAAATTGCGGTCCTAAAAATAATTTCATTTGAATTTGTATTGACAATTTTAAGATCGAAGGTTTATAATACTGCGGTCTTAAAATTCATTTAATTTTGGACCGTATGATTTATAAAACTGCGGTCTTAAAAGTCAAATACTTTTTAATATTAAAAAGAAAAATTGTTGCAGCAATTGAATGAAAATAAAGAAAACTGGAGAATGGAGAATAAAATATAATCTTCGTTCTTATTAATTTTTAGATCACCATGACAACATGCAAGTACAAAAGGAAATAAGAACAACAAACTGAAAATTAACAAAAAAAAGATTATAATGCGACTAAAAATCCTAGTCCTTGGTATCATCTAATGTCTTGAAGATGGAGGCTTCAGCAGCAGCAATTTTGTGCCGGATATCAGCACATTCTTGTATTATGCGCCTCAGTTTCGCTTCATAATCATCAATCAAGGGAGCGTTGGGACCAGGAGGTTGGAGAGGGGGAGCGGGAACCTCTTCGTGGTCTGAAGGCTGGAAGGGGCCGTCAACCTCTTCATCATCCGAAATAACAATGGGTCCAACAACCCGTGACTCCTCCGTTGGAATGGAACGACGCACCGTGACTCCTCCTGTGAGGGGTTGTCTGCTTGTATCTAACCATTGTCTGCTACGTAGTGTGGAGTTACGAGGTAATGAAGACTTAAGTTAAGAAGGACATAGAGGAAGCGTGTGGAGGACAATAAAGGCAGGACAACAATAGTTAATACTTAAAAGTGTATTAAGACTGTCATATAACATATCCACGGTCCTAAAAGTTCATTATTTATTTATTTCATTAAAATACCTTTAAGACCGATTATTTATCTTATAACCAGTCCTAAAAGTCTATTAAAATTTTTCCATTAAATTACCTTTAAGACCGATCATTTATATTATAACCGGTCCTAAAATTCAATTAATTCTTTTTAAAAAAATAAATTTTTAAAAGTTCATTCTTCTCAAGTGAAAGATGTAGACCAGAGACACTCTATTCAAATGAATGATTCAGAGTCTCTTCGGCTTCTAGATAAACTTCCCAACTAGGCGTCTCCTCGTATTCTGATGAACTATGCATCTCCTTGGTAACGGTTCCCGCGTTTCAAATTCTTCAGGATGGCTTCTCTATTTAAACTCGCTATTACTTTACGTTCTTCACATTCTTCTCAATCACTCCTATAACCTCCATAATGGCTGCTCCACCACCACTAGGAATACACAGCAATGGTCCTCCCGCTGCACCACCACCACCGCCACCGCCACCCAATAATCCTCCTCCCTAACAGCCACCTCCGTACCCTCCGTCACTGCCTCCAAACCCCTCCACCTGACAGATGATGCAGCACCTCCTGGCCCACGTCGCTCATATAGACCGACGCATGGGCCAAATGTTTCAAATCTACCACGCCGCCAACAACAAGTTGAACATGTTACTCGACGCCAATGACGTCGAGTACAATCTCTCTGATGACAACGTCTCCTACCTCTCCTCTGATCCCTCCCTCCCCTCCGACAACGACGGGGGGATTAAATATTTTTATGTTTTTTTTGTTTGTACTCATCCTGCCCCACAGTGGGCAGGAAAAAAATGATAAATAATTTTTTTTTTCATTTCGATTGTCTGATTATAATATACTTTCTTTGTCTCGATTTTGTTTCAAACAAAAAGGTAACAAACAAAACCATAACTGAAAAATGATTAAAGATAAAAGTTCACAGAATATAGTTAACAACATACAAAACGTACAAAACGAAAAGAAAGACAACTTTTACCTTTCAAGAATAAAAACAAACACAGTTGTTTTAGACAAAAAGGAAACAAACAAAACCATAACTGAAATGTGATTAAGGATAAAAGTTCACAGAATAAAGTTAACAACATACAAAACAAAGCGAAAAAAAATACAACTTTTACCTTCTAAGAATAAAAACAAACACAGTGACAACTCTTCTCAAGCCTGGACCACCATTGCCGTCAGTTTTACCACACCAAGAGCTGAAAATTTCCATTATCTTACTTTTTTTCCGACAATGCTCTTCAGCTTCTGGAGAGGTAAAACTGACGACGACGAGGGTCCTGAGCTTGAGCTGAATGCCAGAAACTCGAAGTGTACTTGAACCCTAATTATTTGTCTTATAAAGTGAGTCATCCTTTCTATTTATAGGAAGATTATTAAGATCAGATATTTAACAAATAGATAGTCCTAAATATCTAGCCATATTTAGTTTAGAAATATCGACAACTTTTAGGACCGGACTTTATATAAATGTGCGGTCATAATAACAAAGACATTTAGGAGCGTCTTTTTAATATATATGCGGTCTTAAAAGTTACTTTTAAGACCGGATATTTATCAAACATACGGTCCTAAATTCAAGGCATATTTTTTTTAAAAAAACAAAGACCTTTAGGACCGTCTTTTTAATAAATATACGGTCCTAAAAGTCGCGGATATTTTTTAGAATCTCTTCTTGCTAGTTACAACTCCTCAAAAACTCAAAACTCAAGCAATATCCACCATCCAATATACGTTCAGAAAACCAAAATTACACAGGCTAAGAAAATTGTTCGGAAGAATAAAAAATTTATTATGTAAAGAATGCTCCAAATTGTAAAATTGTTCATTTACAGAATGAATTTACAAATTAATTAATGTAGTACTGTAATTACAATTGTTGCTCTACAAGAATATATTTACAAATGAATTATTACTGTGATTGTTGTATTTACTCTATGATGTCAATTGCATGTTGACAAAACACTCTGCGCATGTGGTCCACCTCATCAGCAGAAAAGGAAGTCTCAGAGGCAAATCTCTGTATAACATCAAAGAAAGAAACTGAATTAATTGACATGCATATTTCATATGTAACATTAATTAAGACAGAAACTGAATTCAATCATAATATGTAATATCAAATACATTTACCTTTGCAGTGAATTTATTATCTGGTTGAGTGATAATATCATACATATGCTTCATTATGTACAAGCCACATAAGTTGGATCCAATTGGTTACCGACGGGTTTGAAAAGAACAAGAAATATATATAAGATCGAGCATATATATATAGCTTACTGACCAACTTCACAAGACAGTATGCCAGTGTCCAAATATGTACTAACCTTTGGTGTGAGCCATCTAGGATCTTTGAGATCACTCCCTCGCTTTTTTCTGACCTGGTTTAGGAAGGTTTTCATGGCACTATCATCAAAATCACAAATTTATCAATAATGTTCACTGAAAATTCACATCAGAGATTTCTTACAAGAGAATCAAAATGACATGCTTACCTGTTGATGATCTCCTTCAACAGAACCCCTGGTTGGCCGTGAGTGGAGCATAAGAATAACACCGTATTCGAGTCCATGATCAAGACAAGCAACTGCTAGTGGGCACTGAAATTTCATAGATATCACATACTCAGTGATATATTATGCAGAATTAAGTGAATTGCAACAAGAGATCGATTGTGATATGTACCTATGGTGATATGGAAACAAGTACACCTTCCTTCTCACTTCACACAACCTATTTGATATGTACTCCAATCTTGCTTCCTGGGGGGTGTGACTTGCATATACTGGGCACAAGAATCCAAAATCATTGATTCTGCCCTGTTGCTCCAAATCTTGATGCATGAACCTACAATAACGACATCAATCAGGGAATTAGTATGTTGGTATGTGTGTCTAAATTATGTACTCATAAAATAAGATACTTACCTACACCACATTTGAATAACTGCTGATGTAACCTCCTCTCCAGGAAGCAGCAGGGACTTTATATCAGCGTTGTCAAAGAAAACCGTTTGAGGGTCATGAGGAACCCTTACCACTTCCTGTATATCCCACGTTTGACATGCAAATTCTCCTTTGGATAACATTTGGGATATTTTATCCATGGCCCCCAACTCAGGAGTAGAGGATGCAGCTTTAGGAGGGGTTGCAGTTTTATTAGAAGGGGATGGAGGTGAAGGAGGGGATGCAGCTTTATCATGAGGGGATGGAGATTGAGGAAGGGATTGAACTTGAGGAGGGGATGAAGCATCAGGAGGAGTATAGACACTTACAAGCTTCACCGGCTAAGAGATGAATGTTCCCTTGACATCACTCACACGCCTCAGCTGATTGGTTGGGAGAGGGAGAGGTGCATCAATGATCACCTCTTCAACTGACACTTTGACTTCATCATCAGCCATTTGTTTGTGATGTACAGTTGATCCCAAGTTGTGGACAGTCCCTTTATCAACTAATTGTCTAGTTGGTTCTACCACGTACAGGTCACAATGTTGCTCTGACTGTCCAACAATGCAGCTCCCTCTGGTGCTGTGCTGCATAGGTGCAGGTGTATGTGTGAGGGGAACACTGGTCTCTGGCCGAGAGCTAATAAGCCTCTTCATCTCCATCATTTCCTCCTTCATTATCCTCATTTGGGCGTCAAACATCTCTTTCAATGCACGTTCTTTGGCCACTGCCTCCTCATTTAATTGTCTAACCGTTTGGTCCATCTCCTCCCGGGTAACCATACTTTGCCTAAGTCGTTTGGTTTTACCAAAGTAATCTTTTAGGCCTACCCGTCCTCCGATCCCCCTTACCCGCCCCGGGTGATCCAGTTTTCCGGTCGCAATGGTCAGAACATCATTCCTCCAGCCCGACACAAAAGATCCCTCTGCTTCTTTCTTTTTTAGATCTTCCTGTAAGATATAGATAACGAGAAGCTTAGTAATGAAACATGTTTAGGAACTAAAAAATAACAATAAACGATACTTACAATTCTCTCAGCAACTAGATGAGTTTGTTCACTCATGTAGGCGCCTTTTTTTAGTCACCGAATATACAGCCATAAATCCTCGCGATGTATCGGGGATGCCTGCTGATCAACTACAGCAGAAGGATTAGATTCAGCTTCTTCTTCTAATCTCTTCCGCTTGGCCTCCATCATTTCTTCTTCAGCCTTTGCATATCCCCCGCGAGAAGCCCTATGTGGGCAATCATTCCTTCTCCCTATCTCCTGTGCTTGTGCCCTTCTTCTCTGTGAATCAAAATTGACAACAACTATTAATTATGAATTCAAGCCATCTCACTAAAAGAAATTATAGAACTTCTGCTTCATATGAACCTCAAACACTAGTCAAATTCACTTCATCAAGTTTCAATGTTTAATTTAAGGAAGATGTAGAATTGTATAGAACTAAGATACTAAGTTACTAATAGCAATGTCTAACCACTACCTACTATAATAGAACTAGCTAAGAATATAATAACGGTTAACATATAAGACATGCATACTCACACATTAAACCATCATACTCAAATTCAATTCTGACTTGAATATATATTTCTACTCACACATTAAACCATCTAACTAACAGGATTAGACAAACACAATAACATTCACATATCCGCACAGGTTAATAAGCAAACAAAAAGGGCAAACAAAACTAAATATGAACTCACCAAAGCACCAGGAGTGGTCCGAAGCTGAACAAATTGATCCCAAATTTGTTGATTAATGAATGTGTACTTCGCCCACGGATTATGATCAGGTCGAACCTCGGCAAAAATATACTTTTTGGCTAGAAAGATCTTAAATTTCCTCCACCTATCGGCACAATAAGACAAGGTATTGGCTTTCAACTTGTCAGAGTCAGGGACGGTGTATGAAAGCCGAATAGTGTCCCAGATACGATCCTTCACTGTGCGTTCGTCAACATTTTTCTACTCATCTATCAAAATGCTGACCTTGCTGCGTGCCATATAGCCAACATAACTATTATATTCGTGTTTATTCAGACCGACAGGTTGCAACCTCTCATTAAATTGAATCTCGATCCTTGACCCAGTGTTCCGTTTTACGGACATGATGCTCATTCGTGTGCCACTTCTACCACGGCGTGCAGGGCGGTCACGAGGCTCATTTTGAGAAGAAGAGGGTTGGTTCTCGCTCGCACCGGTAACATTAGTAACTGGCGTTGACTGAACAGGATGAGAATGGTTTTCTCCGTTCATTTTCGATAAAGTAAGAGAGTGGTGGTGCGAAGGAGTAACGCCTGAGAAAGTGAGAGAGAGTAACAGAGGAAGGTGGTGGTTGGCAAGGAATAGATGTAATGCAACAAGAAATGGGGTTTCGCAAAGGGAACAAGGGTTTCAAAGTTCAGATAGTAAGACGTAAGTTGTAAGTAAGGTTTCACGCGAAGAAGTATATGTTTCCATTTTTAAGACCGGCCGTTATTAATGAAAAAGTTACGCCCGCTCTTAAAAGTATTAACTTTAAAACCGATCATTTATATATGTCCGGTCTCAAAAGTTTTATACGATTATATTTAATTATTTGGTTATTGTTCTTGATCGTAGAAAGTATAAGTCGTTGATGTACGAGTTTTCTCTATAATGTAATCCATATTTTATTTTTTTTAACATTTTTAAGAGCGGTTGGTTATTTTAAGCGACCTAAATATTATATTTAAGAATTTATACGATAAAAGAAGTTCTTTATATTTACAAAATTGCCACCGTCATATCTTTAAGACCGGCTTTTATTAATGTAGAAGTTACGTTCGCTCTTAAAAGTATTAACTTTAAGAACTCATTTATATATGTCCGGTCTCAAAAGTTTTATACGATTATATTTAATTATCTGGTTATTGTTCTTGACCGTAGAAAGTATAAGTCAGTGATGTACGAGTTTTCTCTATAATGTAATCCATATTTTATTTTTTTTAACATTTTTCAGAGCGATTGGTTATTTTAAGCGGCCTGAATATTATATTTAAGAATTTATACGTTAGAAGAAGTTCTTTATATTTACAAAATTGATACCAGTCATATCTTTAAGACCGGTGCCTAGAAACTCTACTATAAATGGGGCGGTATTAAAAATTGATGAGGGTGTAGAAGTTATTTATATTTACAAAATTGCTACCGATCATTTCTTTAAGAGCGGGGCGTTGATAATCCACTATAAACGAGGTGGTATTAAAACACTTTTTTGCACTAGTGTGTAGTGAATTATACTCAAGCTTTGAATGATTATTGAAACTTTTTAAGTTCGCAAGGGTCTTATCTGTCAATTGTTATTTAATTTGTTTGGGATTCTGGTGAGAAAAATAACTTATAGTGAATTTGACATATGGAAAAATCAGATTGTGAAATATGGTTTATGTTTAGATTGACAGTAGAATAAGTAGCTTTTGATATTTAAATTTATAATCAATCTAAAATATTTTTGAGGCTACTAACTAGTACTAAAAATATATTTTATGATCTTGAAAAAATTATTTTTAATACTAGTTAGTACCCTAAAATTTTTTTAGGGTACTAAGTAATATTAAAAATATATTTCAGGATACTAAACGGTACTAACAAAAATATCTCATTATCTTAAAAAATTATTCTAGGATCTTAAAAAGAAGCTTCAAAGCTGAAAAAGAGCTTAAAAGCTCCTCAAAATAACTTTTTAAATAAGTTACTTTGGCCTATAAGTTCAATTAGAATAGCTTCTCAACCAAAATTATTGTGTACTCTTGATTAAATTTAACTAACTGTATTCATTCAATTTGAAACTCTAAATTGGAGTACGATAGGTTGAGAAGAGGTCAGACTCAGCGGTACGAACTATTAAAAGGTTTGAAGAAAAGTTTTATACAACATACATAGATAGAAGTTTGGTTGTTTTATGTGCTACTCTCTCATTTCAATCTGATTTTCATCTGGAGATATCTTTGAAGACGCTTTCAATGGAGGATAAAACCCAGAATACCAAGGACAACCCTATGCAATCAAATGCAGGTGACCCTAGCAACAAGTCCATCGATTCAGGTTGGCATAATAAATATTATTTCGGTTTCATGTGTTATTTTGTGTTTTCAATCAAAAAAAAAAAAAGGCTGCCAATTGTTGAAACTTTTATGCTTATTTGTGTATCACATAAACTACATCGTAGCTTCTCTAGATTCAACCTCACAGACTGGACAATCTGGAGGGGATGATTGCAAAGAAGAGATATACCAAATTTTGAATCAAGTTCATGCAACCTGTTGCTGATTTAGAATCAAGTTATGTGAATTCCTTACAACAGGTTGGAGTGAGCACCCTTCAACAAAACTCTATGAATGCTTCTTAACAGACTAATAGTAGTTAATCAATCGCTATAGCGTCGAGATAGCACTGGAGCGGCATGGAACAAGTCCTTGCCGCCACAGAAGCTCCACTGCGAAGCGTTTCGAGGTTGCGCTGGTAGCGCCATTTGGGGGGCATGAAATCGTGAAGTGTGGCATGCGATCGGGTTTAGGCCTGTACGGTAAAAAAAGCCCCACCTGAAACTTAGAGTTATCAGACCGGTCCATTCCCGAACCAGTCACAATTAATGTTGCCCTCTTGCCATCATTGTTGTCCTCATGCCAGACCTAATTCTGTTCTGAGTTTTGAGTTCAGAGGACAAGAGCGAGACCTAATCTCCTCTGATTTCGGCGCCTCTGATTTCTTCCTGCTACAGTTCAAACTTCAAAGGGATCAAGAGTGGAGATGACGGGAGTTCTGCTTTTTCAGTTCAACGCATGCTTTCTTTCTTTCTTTTGGTTTTCCTTTTTTTTTTTTTTTTTTTTTGGCTACAATGGAAAAGAGTTCACAATTGACTAAAGGAGACTTAAACCTAAGATCCACTTTCCCTACCCATCTTTAGGATGGGTAAGGGAAGCTTGTTTCATCTGAACGGTCTAAATTTAATTTTTTTTAACTGTTATTTTTTAAATAAAAAAATTATTTTTTAAAAAATGTTAGTTGAGAGATTATCTTTATTTTAGATTCTCTATCTATTAAAATAATTTTTTAAGAAAATAAAAAGTAAAAAAAAATTTAAATTTAGACGATAGGACAAGCTTCCCCTACCCATCCCAAAGATGGGTAGGGAAAGTGGATCCCTCAAACTTCAAAGTACTAAAGCAGATGATGAGAGTTCAATGCGTGTTTTCTAGTTGCTATAGTAAAAATCACATAGTCCCAATCACACCAACCAAAGGCCTCAGCTATAGTCTCTTCCGGTATGATGGTAGATTTAAACTTCTAACCTAAATTTACACTTTAATAAAAATGATGTAAATGACATATTGATTTTTAGCTTAGCATAATTTATCAATTAACAGTTAAAATTAACTGAGATAACGGTAAGAGCAAAATTGCCCCCAATAAACCTTCTAAGATAAAATTGTTTCTTAGTGAAAATTTTTAGGAGAAAAATACTTCTTAATCTTTCTCTAAAAATATAACTTTCTCTTTATTACACCCACACCTAGGTATTGGCAGTATTGCATGCAAAATGTCTTTTTAGTCCTGCGTCCTGACTCAGCATTCAGCACTGTTGCAATCCTTAAATATCGCGAAATTGGGGTGTGGATTATGGCCCCAATTTAAAGTTTGAAGGGATAAAAAATATCAAAAAAATCTTATAGAAAATTTGGATGTCAAAAAAGTTCTATTAAAACTCTATTTCAGTAGATGATTAACAATTCTGTCTATACATTTTGATAATTTTTTAGACATTTTTTACGGGACTTTAAAAAGATTTTCTCTTTATTATAATGCAACAGGTTTTTTCTTCTTTCTATTTGAATAAAATTTTTTAAAACATCCTCATCAACCGCCCCGTTGAAAAGTTTTTATCCCGTAGGTTCGTTAAATGTAAACAAAAAACTGTTATACTTTCTTACATAATTAAAAGCATTAATAATATAGGCATTTTAGTTGGCCAGAAAAAATATAGGCATTTTAGGGGAAAAAATATAATGAAGCGAATTACTCAAATTTTGTGATACAGTTATTTTTATTGTTATATATGATATTGAATGGAGTAATATTTATAATTTATATTTATACATGAGTATGTGTATAATATATATTATAATTTGTTATCTCTTTTTATTTTATATTATCCTTTTACGAAAATATTTTATATGATATATTAATAGCACAGTAACTATTGATATTGGATTTTCTAAACATCAATATAATGAATTATTTCAAAACCTATTCTAATTGAATTGATCCTCATTCTAACGAGATTGATTTCAAAATGAAATATACTTATTTATTTATTAAAAAAAACAAGTCCACAATGTTCCGGTCTCATGTGATTGGCTCTAGCACTCTTTGTTTTTTAGGCTGATATTTTCTTTCGATATCTTACTATGCATACCCAAAAATGTAAGCCATAATCTAACGTGCCTTTCCTATTGACCTCTGTTGCTCCTACTTTTGACAACCTTTTTAAATGTATTTTTTGTTTAGGTTAAGGTGTAAAAATAATACATATAAACTTTTTCCTCATGAGTAAAAATACACAGTGATGGAGCCATGTTTATGATTGGGGGGGCAATGCCCCCCCTTAAATTTTCAAACATTTAAAAGAAAAAAATAAGGGAAGAAAAAAAACTTGGAGAGTGATTGTTTATATAAAAAAAAAAAAAAAAGATATGCCCCCGTTTATTTATTTATTTTCATGTTGTTGTGCGTCCAAAAAGTTTGGAGTGTTCACTTTATGTGTAAAAACCATGTTTTATATATTTATTTTGTTTTTATTTATTCTTTCCAGGAGAGGGAAGCTTAAATTTTTGTTTGTGGTTGCGGTTGGATTGAGAAAATAATGGAACTTTTTTTTATTATTATTGTAAATTGGAAATTATGTTAATTGTTATTATTGTCATTTGTCATATTTTAGGATGAAAAAGTATCATACAAAGTCAAATGATATTAGTACTAAACATCTCGATTCGAATCTTCCTTAAAAAAAAGTTTTCGAGGGCGTTGCCCCCGAACCCCTAACCCCAAATCCTCCCATGGTGCCCCCTAACAAAAATCCTGGCTCCGTCCCTGAAAATACACATAAGTTTTTTTTTGGAACAAAAATACACACGTGGTTACCATTTTTGAGCAAATGTCACATCTCACCTTTAAGTCATTGTTCACCGTGATGAGAGAGAAAGAAATGAAGTGAATATTAACATAACGACGGTGAACAGTGACTTAATGGTGGAATGTGACTTTTGTTCCAAAATAGTAACCACGTGTGTATTTTTGCTCTAAAAAAAGCTTATGTGTATTTTTGCTCTTGAGAAAAAACTTATGTATAATTTTGCATTTTAAACCTTTTTGTTTCTTTGAATCTATATGAAGTGAGTGATATTTTATAAAATATAGAGTCATTTTAAATTTATTATATTTTTTTTATGATTTAAGACTCTTTGAAATATTGATTTTTTTTTTAAAAAAAAGTGTCTTTGAAGTCCCAAATTTTTTTAAAAAAATTTATTAAAAATTGAAAAAAGAAATCTATTTTTAATTATAAAATATTAAAATATCTCTCATATTTCATATAGAATCTAATAATTTAAAGTACCATAAAAAATACATCCAGACATGTCTCCAAAATTATCAGGCAGCAGGAAACTACTGCACCCTTTCTCAAAAGAAAAGCGTTTTTGAATGCATGAGGGTTCAAACTACATGCGAAAAGTGTTGTACATAGCACTGCTAAAAAAGCCGAGAGTTTCTCTCCCAACCTCTCTCCTCCGTATCAATAATTGACTCTCTGGTAACATTCTTTTCCAGTCAATCAGATGATACAAATGTTAAGGGATTTAGGACTAGGTCCTTGGGTCGTGGGTTTGATCCCCTCTGTCATCACTAGGACTCCTTTAGTAGGCGATCTCGTAAGTTCCCAATAAGTACTCATAGAGCTCGGGGCCGTACCTTGGTTTTGGTGGGGGATTGATATTGAACCCCTCCAAAACTTTTATGAATTAAAAAAAAAACATTCTTTCCTAGCATTTATATATCACTAAAAAAAATAGAGGATTAGTGATGGAATTGGATGATTTTGTTGTCAAATAAACTATCACTGACTAATTAAGGTTGGAATTCTATCGCTAAGTTAATTAATTTAGCAGCAAAATTTTATCACTAGTTGACTTTTTTAAGTGTACATACTAAAGTTTTGAACCATTTAAATCAAATTTTAATGATACAGTTTAATTGTACTTCTAAAAATGCTTTAAAAAGCTTTTAAAATATTTACTTGGCCATCTCTTTTTCAATTAAGAAAGTATAAAATACTTAAAATTACATGTCAAATGCCAAATATTATTTACTAGCCTTGTGTCCTTAGTCAGCACCGTCGCAATCCCTAAATATTGCGAAATTGGCTGTATTACCATAGTTACCATCAAATTCATGGGTTTGATTTTTTGAGCATACCATTTTTATATTTCTATCATATAAAATCAGTCAAGTTATTGGTAAACTCACATTAATTGTAAATTGAGATAACTCATGAGTTTACACACTATTTTACCATTTTTGTTTTTACATTTCTAATTTGCAAAATTATGTTAACATATTTTTAAACTTGTATTAACTTTTTCAATTTAATTGAAATTGGCTACCATTCAATTCCTTTTTCAATTTAATTTGGCTACCATTCAATTCTCTTACATGTTATTTTACTTTTTTCTTCCACTATTCATATCAACTTTTAGGCTGAAATTTGAACGATTTAAATTTAATGTTTTATCAAAATATTCTATTTAAATATTTTTTATTCTAGCAGTTTGGGAATTTATTATTTATTTTTAATAATTTTATATTTTATTAATATTTTTATTAAACATTAAATCTGAACCACTCAAATTTCAACCTAAAGGCTGAAATAAGTAGTTGATAAGAAAATGATGGAAAGAGAATGGTAAAAATAAAGGACGGTAGCTAAACCCAATTTAATTATACTCAATGCTTTTATAAATAAATTTCTTTGCTAAGTACATAAATTATGAATGTTGATGTATTTAATTTTAAATATTTAGATTTAAAATATATTTAAATCAAATGGTTATCATTTTTATATTTTAATTATTTAGTTATACATTATAAATACCTATTAAATGATAATAGTAAACTCTTACGAGTTTAGATTAGATATCACAACAATACGAGTTTAAATCTATCACGAATTTGCTTAGACTCACGAGTTTGACAATTTAATAACTATCATTGTGTATTTATGAAATTGACCGAAATCTAGTGCAACAGTTTTTTCCTCTTTTTCTTGGGTAAAATTTAAAAAATTGTTTGTAAATTCCCGGTTGAAGAGTTTCTATCCCAAACTTCTTGAAATTAAAAGAAAAAATTATTGTTCACTCCCACACAAATAATTTAATTATTAAAAGGTCTCCTAAGTTGTTAATATGTTATATCCTATTGTCATTTTTTGTACATGATATTGGTATTGTCATGTTAGTCATTTATTGTGGGTCTTTTTAGTAATTAATTATTTATATACGACAGCACACTAATTTTCATAGTTTTTAAACTTAAAACAAGAAAGAAAACCAAAGGAATGAAAACGCTGGTAACTTGTAAATATCACAAATTGTCATTATTTTATATTTTATACTAAAATATACTTTTAATCTTTTTAGATTCTATTTTAGTCATTTAACTTTAACAAATGTGTTTTAAGTCCTTTTAGCATTAACTTCATTAACAAAAAATGATAATTCAACAAATTTAAAATAACAAGTTTAAATTTTAATTCTCTAATATAATTATTTTTATATTTTAATTTAAATATCAATATTTTGAAAAGATGTGTCATTTAAATTTGCTGACTTAACATTTTTTACTAATGAAGTTAACGGTGTTAACTTAAAATGAACAAAAGCACACTTTTTAAAGTCAAAGAACTAAAATAAAACATGACTTAAGGTTAAAAGACCAAACATATACTTTAACTATATTTTACTCCCTCTGGTCATAATTATAAGATAACATTTAGAAGTTGATCTTGGTTCTAATTATAGGTCAAAATTCTAATTTTTGTCAATTTCTTCCCAAAATACCCTTATTGTTTTCATAACGGTTGGGTGTTTTACAAATTTGTAAGCAACGCTAGAGTGGAGCAAAACAAGGCGCTGAATAGGATGCTACACTGGAGGAGGATGCTAGGGGAGGGGGCAAAGCATAGAAACAATTTTAAATAAGGGTATTTTAGGAAAACAAATATAATTAACTAATTTAACTACTATCTTTAATATCTCCAAAATTAGGTAAATATATCCTAAAAATTCTAAAAATTCAATCATATGATCACTAAATTAAATATATGCATGTCACATATGGTATTATCACTTGATCAAGTGGTTGAGGGTTGGAAGTGAACGTGACAAACTTAATTGGAAGAAGTGTATCCTTTAACTTTTTGTCCTTAAGCAAGCAGCCTTTATTATTAATAATGGGATACTCTTAGTGCCTTAAAAAAATTAAAAGTATTATCTTTGGGTAAAAATTTAATCAATATATTAAACGATACAATGTTAAAAATTACACCGTCCATATATACCATATTTGTATTGTATATAACAGGTAGATTTCAAAATAGAGGTCATAAGATCTATATAATAGATCTTATCAAATGTGATAAAGCTTTATTGTTGTTATATACAAGATAAAATACTTGTTTCCTTATGAAAAACACACACTTTTTTATCTTAACATATTTTTCATTTTAGAGTTGTAATTTTCTTACAATAATTTGTCTTCAAATAACCTTAATTCATTTTGTAGAATTTCACCCTTCATTAATATAACTTCAAATCAAGTTCCCCATTAATTAGAAAATTTTAGCCAAATAACACCAAATTTCATGGTAAAAATTTAAGTCAAGTTCCGTAAAATTATTATGTCAAATTCAAAATTTTTATATAATCATGTGTCCTATTTTTAAAATGTGGAGAACTTGGTCTACATTTGATACGTCCTAAGTCTATGAGGGGTGTGGATCAAATTTAGCTTTGTGAACCACAAAGTCGTAGAAGATTGGTGGACTCATATATGATATGGGTTAAAAAAAGTGGGGTGCGTATTTGCTACTAGCTTAGGCTTTTGGCACAACCGTTAGCCCTACAGATTATTATTAGAGCTAGCACGAATTCGAATCATGCTTTCATTGAAAGATTCAGGAATGAATCTCCTTTAACATGGAGGAAATAATATGTCTTAAGTTTGGGAGGGGATATGGATCAATTTCGATCTGGTGGATTCCAAAGTAACAGAGACTTAAGTTTAATATCAGGGCCCACAGGTTAGTCCTTCAACCTTTCGGTGGAAATGAGATGTGAATCAATGCTGGCTCTTATACCAACCCGTAGAAACCAGACCGAGAGGTATGCTAAGTTTTATCCCAAATTTTACTATTTAATAGTTTTCTTAATTCCTGTATGTTTAAATCCTATGGTTATACTTACACAAACACCTTGCAATGCTAAAAGTAACATCTATGGGTTGTTGTAGATGAGACTTTTGTTGGCGGCATCTCCTAAATTGTCACCCAACTTAGTAGGTCTTCCAACTCATCTAATGCTGTGCAGATTTTACTAACGAAAACACTTGCAAATACCAGAGTTGATTCGAGTTGTGCTTGAGGACACCGTCCTTTAGAGTTATTCCGTAACTACCAGAAGATAAGATGCATCACTCCCTATGATTAAAGCTTGAACTGTCTATTGCCAACTGTCCTGAATTATTACCCTACATTCCTCAAATAGATACCATTATGATTCAAGTTTTTTTGTTTGTTTGTAAGGCTTCCAAAATGTCTCAATGGACGGTGATCATATGCAGCCAGGCATAATGTTTGAACCATTGATGAAGGAAAGGTTTGCATCCATGAAGCATCACAAAAACACGATCTAGTTTTTCAAGGACAAGGTTGGTCCCTATTCTATTTTAAACCATGTGAAAGCAAGTTTGGACTGTGAAAGATTTTTAAGTCCAGCATTGGAAATATAATTGGCAAATTAAGCTAGAAGAGTGTCTAGATGGATTGATTTTAATAGAATGAAGAAGAATTTTATTAAAATCACCACTAATTTGCCAACAAAGATCTAAGGATGAGGAAGTCATTTGAATCCAGTTCCATAGTACGTAACAAAAATAGGATTAAGGATGGCCTTAAATAAAAGCGATATAATAGGAAAGGGATATTCCATTATTTATAATTTTGCAATGGCAAAAGTAGGGGCTAATATCTAGGATTTGCAATCAAAGTCATCTTTCCAAGCCACAGTTGTACCCTCACCCTTCCTATTGGCATTTATGCCTACAAACTTTGAATATCCCAAATTTACTGAGGGAGCTGAGGCAGAAGACAAACTAATCTTTGTTTCAGATAAATAAATAAAACCAAGGGAATGCTTGCCTATCAAGTATCAACCACTTCATCTATTAATTGTTGTGACTCTACAAAAGCCACAATAGTTCCAACTCAATAGTCTCATGGCAACTTAAGAAGCTTTGCAATATCTGCTTCCTTAGCCTCAGTAATGATAGAAGTGGACCATAATAAGTCTTTAGGCGCTTCTGGGGAGGAAAATCTGAAGTTAAGAGCTCAAACTGACACTTTTTCAACTTTAAGCTGTGAAGGTAATTGTAATCCTTAAGGAATAGAGGGTTGGAAGTTTCATCCAAACTTTTATTATTGCAAAAATGAGGAGACGAAGGGCGATTTGGAATAGGATAAAAAACTATCTCTCTCTCAAGCAGCACAAGTTCTGGAGAAACCACATTGGAGAATTAGATTGACCACTTTGGGCCTAGAATAACACCAACCATAGAGTATGCGAGAACATTACCATTAGGAATGGAATAGTAGAGCAAACTGCCAGAGTGCAGTAAAAATCAGCATGATCAGAGCCATAAAATTGCCAATCATATTTGTTCCCTCATCGGCTTTCAAAGAAATACCGAACTTGTCTAAAGGCCAATTCATTAGAATGTTCTGTTCTTTCAACTAAGAAATGAAGTTTTCAGGGGCAATGAGAGCCAAATGAGCAGAGAACCATTTGATGGACTGAATAGAGTGGCAGGCATCAAGCGGAGTAAAAATCTCTTTTTTATCAGGATTGACTAGGCATTTCTTGATAATACAAAAACAATCTCAAATAAACCTGTTGATTTCAGCATTAGAGCTATCAAATATATTATTCAACCTTCTGTGTGTATTAAAGGAGTTCTCTTTAACCTGAATAGGTAGGGTAGAGGGGATCACTTCTGGAAGAATTTCACCATTCCCAGGCTAAGATTGATCATCATTTTCATCAGGAGACGAGGGAATTGAAATTTGAAACGATCATTGAAGATAGGACTTGTATGGATGGTGGGGACTGATCTTGAAGGGGTTCATAGGAGCAGGTTCCAGGGAGGAAGGTTCGGGATGAGTGAAAAAAGGGTCCCTAGGAGTTTAGAAATCATAAATTTCATTCTCCATAAGCTGCTGAATCATAAAGTCAAGCGATAGTTCCTCATTAGTTTGGGAAGGTCCAGTACCAACATTATTCTGGGCCATTACCGAAGTTTAGGGTGTGTATAGTAACGCTTCCAGAATGAGTTTTTATTTTTTATTTTTTGTGCTGGGGAATAAAAAAAAGAAACAGAAAAATTTCCGCTTCTCTTCGCCAGGACATAAAGCGAGAATCATTTTTTTTTCTATTCCTTCCCTTTTCCTTTGAAATTTTGCCCGATGCTTTCTTCATCACTTTCTGTCCGCCTCTGAAATCCTCCTTTTTGTCTATGCTTTATGTGTGCGTCTCATTGCCAAAACAAAGTTTGGTTCTGGCATCATCGTGTCTTCAAAGAGGTAGGGTTTAAATTGTTGATTTGTTTTCTTTTTCTGCGAGATCCTTTGATTTTTTTTTTTGGGGGTAAATTATTTCGAGAAACTTTTCTGCAAATAAACCTTGGGTTTCACGAATTTCGCCCAGAAATAGTTTTCGTTAAGGGTGAGTTATGAAGCTCGAGGGCGGAGTCTTATCAGGTCAGTCTAATTTCTAATAGTTAAGGGTGTTGGATTTAGGCTTCTAGTTTTGTTTCCGTTCGAAAAGAGCATTGTCATGCAAATTATGTTTTCTGTTTTGCGTTCTTTGTGTGCAATCCTTGAATTTTGTTTTTAACTCGAATGTGCAAATACAATTCTATCGTTGCATCAAGAATGCCTCTCTTAGGTATGGTCTAGGTCTTTGGGATGACTACTTTGCTTGGCATCTCCTTTTCTTTGTGTCTGTTCACAATTTGGTTACTTCCAAGCCCATTAACTCAAGTAAAGTTAGACTTTATAATACATTAATTGGTTAGGTTCAGTTTTTTGGTTCATTACAAGCTTAATTGAGTGTATATCTTCCTCTAGCTTTGAGTTCTTCTTCTCAATCATCTTGCCGATTTATTACTCTAGACATTGTATTAAGCATCTCATTATATACTTTCATCTGAAAATCAACATAAGATCTTATTATATTCTTTGCTATATTATACCCCCACTCCAATTCCCTTGAAATCCTTATCATGATGATACTTCACCTTATGAACAGAGGGATCTGTTTTCTTTATTTCCATTAAGTCATTTCAAATGAAACCTGTAATCCTTTATTTGCCACACAAGAAATTTTTTTTTTTTGGTAAACAAACGGGGCAAAATGCCCAACTACTCAGTCTTGCCTACATTACACAAATGAAAAAACACCTATGCTATCCATATCTAACAAACCACAAACAACATTAGGAGGGAAATAAAAAACAGCAAACTCCTCCTCTTATTCCACACCCAGATTCGCCAAGGCATCAACACACTTATTTGCCTCGCGATAGATATGCTCGAAACGTACCTCTGTGATAAGCCTCAGACTCATAACAATTTCTGCCATCAAGCTACTACCTTCCTACATACCTGCCTTTAGATCATTCAATAACGATATCACAGTAGATGAATCACCCTCAACTATTAGCTTTTGAACATTAAATTTTACTGCTAACCTTAGTCCCAATAATACTCCCCACAACTCAGCTTTCACAGACGAACATGCTCCTAGATTTCTAGCAAAACCTCCCACCCACCTTCCATTGCTATCTCTTAGTAAACCTCCACATCCAGCTAGTTTCCCAAGTTCTCTTGATGTCCCATCTGTGTTTAGCTTCAACCACCCCTCCCTGGGTTTATTCCATCTGATTTGTTTGGTCACCTTTGCACCCTTCACCCTACCAAAATCCCTTTTAGCTATTGCAATATGCTTCACATAGGCTTTTACTACTGCACCTAGATCTCCTGGCAACCGGAACTCCTCATCAAACAAGTTACTATTCCTCTACCTCCACAAAAACCAGCATGCAACGCCAAAAACTAGATTCCATTCATTACCTGATCTGCCCAAATTCCATTCAAACTACTGACCACCACTTAAAGCATAAAAATCTGAACTAAGATTTCCACATTTCAGTTCATACCACATTTTCCTAGCCACCCAACAACCCCTTAAAACATGCATTAATATTTCTTGCCCACCACTGCATCTTTTACATAAATCAGATGCACCTGTTAAACGCTGCCTCCTCTCCCCTGTAAGTAACCGATCCTGCAAAGCCAGCCATAAAAATATCTGAATTCTTTTTGGTCCTTCCCACTTCCACACCTTATTCCACTTCATCTCTCCTTTTCCACTCTCCTCCTTCATACTATCATACATATCGGCTGTAGAGTAGCTACCCCTTATTCGGTTACCCCATTTCAGCATGTTTTCCCTACAGCTCATGTTAGGTGGAGGTATGGCTAAAATAGTCTGACAACCCTCATCATTCATTAAGCTTCTTATAATCCTCATGTTCTATTCCCCATTACTTTCAACCACATCATTAACCATTAACTTCCTATCTACATCAGCCCTTTGACTTCTGCAATACTCTATAGGCCTCTTGACAGTACCCATCCATTTATCATACCAGAAACTGAGACCTACTCCATTTCCAATCTCCCAATTCAGGCTATTCACTACTGAAGGCCATAGCTTCACCAAGTGTTTCCACAACTCAAAATCCGTCCTCTTCCCCTCTGCCTCTTCCTTTAAATCCCTTCCTCTGCTGTATTTCCCTCTTAAAACTGATGAGCATAGACTTGATGGTTTGGATATGATATTCCAAACTATACGACCTAGTAAGGCATCATTCATCACCTCTAGGTTCTTCAACCCATAACCACCATACTTCTTACTTTTGCACAAAGTCTCCCAGCTAACTAAATGCATCTTCCTCTTCTCTTCACCATCCTGCCAAATAAACTCTCTCTGCAACTTTTCCATCTACCTTCTCACCCCATCAGGTATTTTTGAGTGCTGCATAGAATACACCAATAGTTGATTAGAGACAAAATGAACTAAAGTGAGTCTTCCGGCCAACGACAGGGTTTGCTTCTTCTAATTACTCAGTTTATTCTGCATCTTATCCAAAATATGCTGATACTTTTTACTTGAACCTCTCCCCAACAACATAAGTGCACCAAGATATCTACCCAATTCTTTTGTTTGGCCCAAACCCGACACTTCACAGATAGCTTTCTGTGCACTTCTGTCTACATTCCGTGAAAAAAACAATTTGGACTTATTTTTATTAACTTGTTGTCCTGACATCATCCCAAATTCTTCCAAAGCCTTCATCACAACGCATATTTAATCAACTTCAACCTCACAAACTAGTAACAAGTCATCCGCAAACATAAGATGCGAAATAGCTGCCCCATTCCTTCCCATTCTCATCGGTTTCCACAAATTTTGATTAACATAATCCACTATAATATGAGTTAATTTTTCCATACCTAAGACAGAGATATGGTGATAGAAGATCACCTTAGTCCTCTTGTGGATTTAAACGAGGCTCTCTTTCCCCCATCCCACATGATGGACATCATAGGAGTTTTAACACACTCCATTATAACTTCTCTTAGCTTCACCTCCAGACCGATTTCCTCTAATACATTCTCTAGGAAACTCCACTCCATCCTATCATAGGCCTTCTCAAGATCTACTTTCAAAATCATATACCCTTTCCTCCCTTGCATCCTATTCATAGAGTGTACCAATTCTTTTGCCACTATTATGTTGTCATGGATGCTACGCTTTGGTACAAAGCTATTTTGGAAAGGTGATACTAGATCATTCATCGATGGTTTCAATCTATTTACTACTACTTTTGATAAACCCTTATAAAGAACATTACATAAAGAGATGGGTCTACATTGACTCACATGTTCTGGAAGGTCAATCTTTGGAATCAGCACCAACAGTGTTTCATTTATCTCCATTATTTTGCTTGGATTATTCCATAGCTCTGTGATCAATTTGCATACCGATCCTCCTACCACCCCCCAATTTTTCTGATAAAATATTGCCGGGTACCCTTCGCTTCCAGGGGCTTTAAACCCTTCCATCTGGAAAAACGCTTGTCTTATTTCCTTATTATTTATATTACAGCTAGCCACATGCAATCTGTCAGCTGATACTGTCCCCCAACGTTGTGTTGTAAATCTCCATTTTCTTTCTTCCCTAGAGCTTGTAAAAAGGGCCTCATAAAATTCCTGAAACATATTGCCTATGACAATATCATCATCAGTCCACTGTCCTGAATCAGTCTTAAGCATCTTGATCTTATTCTGTCTCCTTCTAATTAAGGTTTTTGTGTGGTAATACCTTGTATTACGGTCACCATCCATTATCCACTTCCCCCTTGACTTCTGGAACCACAAAACTTCTTCTTGTCTCAATGTTTCCATCAGCTTTTCCTCCAAATCTTTCTCCAGCCAAACCAAATACGGGTTACTCCTCCTGTCCACACATCTTTGAACTCCATTGAGCCGATTTATCAATCTTTTCTTTCGAGCCTCTATAACTCAAAACACTTCCCTATTCCATTTTATCAGCTCCTGTTTCAAGTCATCCAGGCCCTTGTGAACCTCCACTAAATTCCTCCAACTTCGATATAAAAACTCCTCAAACTGTTCATGCATTAGCCATACAGCCTGGAATCTGAATGGCCTGTCTTGATAGCCATTTATTTCCTCCTCCAATCTCACAACCATAGGATAGTGATCAGAACCTATGCGAGGTACAACTCTCACATCCGCCTTGCTGAATTTTTCTTGCCATGTTGCATTGCATAAACAACGATCTAACCTCTTGAAAACTCTTTCTAACCCCTCCCACTTTAGACCTCTCCAGGTGTAGAATGGCCCACACACCTCAAGATCTATTAAATTACATCTCTGAATCCAATCATTGAAATTTTTATAGCAGCCTTCATTAACTCTCCCTCCCCCTTTTTGCTCCAAAGGAGATTTTATTTCATTAAAATCTCCAGCTACCAACCACAGTTCATCAATTACAATAGCTATATTCTATATCTCTTGCCATATTCTACCTCTTCTTTATTCATTTGGACTAGCGTATACAGTTGTGAAAGCCATAGAGTCTCCTCCTATACTTAGGTTACAATGAAGGAATTGCTCATTTCTACATCTAACCGTAACAATCAAATCATTTAATTCCCACAAAATCCATATGCCACCTGAAAATCCCTCCACCTTTACACGACATGAATGTTTGAAGCCCCAATTTCCAATTGTCACATTTGCTTGATTTCCACTAATTCTTAGTTCAAGAATAACCAACACATCAAGTTTATACCTCTTTTTCATATCCCTAATCATTGCTGCCATACCTTTGCTAGCAACTCCTCTGACATTCCATATTAACATGTTTAACATCATGATAACTAGTTAAACAGAATTACCTCTCATCAGCCAATGCTGAAGCACTAAACGCCATTGCTTCATACAATTTCTCATCATCCCTACGGGTCATATCATCCTTCCAACCACCAGCATTTTCCAGCTCTATATCTGCATTATCTTCTGTTATACTCCTCTGAGCTCCAGGATGCAAATTCTCCTTGTTGCAGTGCTCTAAGCCTGAAGATCTGTATAACTCCAGACTAGGACCCTAACTATACTCAATGTTGTCCTGGTTGCTCTTGATAATTTTGCGCCCAACTGGATCCCCCTTTGCTCTACTCAAATCCTTCAAGATTCCTATTCTCGCATTCCCCTCCTTTTGACTCCTATTGTTGCTACACTTGGCTTCTTTCACCTTATTCTCCTTATTACTCTTCTTCCCTTCCCTCATACTCCCTTTCTCTCCTTTTTTGGTCTGATCCCTTATTACATTCATCCCCTGCCCTCTATCAGTACTGCTTGAAATACTTCTATTCTTTCTACCTTCCTCTGCACTTTCCACAATACTCACCTCCTCCTCCTCCCTTGCTAGCACTGAAAATCTAGACTCACTCTGCGATGTCTTAATGCATGCATTAGGAAGTCTCTGTCTTCTATATCATTGGACAGTTTGCCACCTTTCCTTTTTTTTCTTCCTTAATTTCATCCTCTCTACCCTTCCTCCCCTATTCCTCCACTTCCATTCCTGCCTCGCCCTGCCTCTTTTGTATTTCATCACATCCATCCTTCATATGGCCAAACAGCCCACATCTTGTGCATAGGAGTCCCATGCTCTCATAGACTATACTCAAGATCTGTCCCTCCACCTCAAATTCAGGAACTAGAGGTTTAGTCAAATCAAGCTCAACGCACATACGGGCAAACTTCCCCGAGTTCGTTGTGTTGTATGAATGTCAAGCTTAATTGCCTTCCCAATCACATTGTCCAAGTTTAAGAGGAATTTCTTGTCAAACAGAGGTGCTGGTAGATCAGGAAACCACACCTAGGCAATCACTGAAGTTATACGCTCATTTTTTGGATTGAAATCCGGCCTCCACCTTCCTACGTTCACATACACATCATTTATAACCCAGGGGCCTCTAGTCAACACCTCCATATAGTCCTCTGAATGCTGGAAACTCACCAGATAGAAATCATTCTGTAGATTGAATACATCTATACTTCCTTTCCTCTCCCACAGTTGTCTTAATTTCTTCACCATAAAGCCATAAGTTGGTTGTCTGCCTGGTAGCTTCACCACAAGCGTTTTACCAAATGATTTCATTAATCTCGTCTTCTCTATCTCTTCGAAGCAGAATCGTGGACATAGCGGATTCGAGGTATCCACATTAATTCCGTCATTCGGATTAAGTACCTTATCAAAATCAGTGCCAGCACCGAAATCCTCTACCGTATCTTCGCCTTCATCCTTTGACCATTCCCACCGGCACACCCTTGGATTGACGTTATGCAGCAACGATTCCCTATAAAATTTCAATTGCTCGCCTTTATCCTCCATATGCATCCAATTTTCATCTTGCACAGGCCTTAATTCCCCATCGGTAAAATTTCCAGCATCAAACCTTACTTTCATCTTCCTTCTCGTCAGATCCTCCCTATCCTCCTCCATTGTATCCTCACTTGCTCCCCTTCGCATAGCACGAAAGAAAGAGCCACTCGTTTTTCCCTCACCACAGTGGGCGACGAAGATCGCTGAAGTTCACTTGAGAGCCCTAACAGAGCCCTGTCCTTTTCCATAAGAAATTATTTTAAGATATTGGGTTCAACACTTATCCAACATGTTTGTTGTACCCACATCAAAATATGTTTAGTTGTCTCAGTATGCTTGGTTAGTTTTGTACTAGGAATTGTAGCAGGTTGGAATTTATTTTTTGATAAATTCTTGTCAATGTGTAGGCAAATTTTATGTCATTCATTCTGGAGCATTGATTAGATATTTCTTCTTTTTTGAAAAATGACTCTTGTTTCCAACTTCCTTGGACTTGCTTTTATAAATTCATGCTTTTAAATAGAGGTAAATTCATAAAGTTCTCATTTTTACACCATTGTAGTTATTTAAGTACCTCTCCTTAGTTTTGATGAAGTAGTTAGAAGTGCCCTATATTTATGATAATAGAGAGAACCTTTTAAAGGCAGCAACATCACATTTGTTTATAAAACACCATGGTGCACATAAGTTTTCTGACGTTTTCAACTTTGATGACAGCTAAAGAATTGCAGCGTGTTGCTGTTTTAAATATCTTGGGAAATCATCGAAAAACCTCAAAGCACCAGAAGATAATCATATCAGTTCAGAGGAGAAGGCATCAACATAAGGAATGCTCCATTGTATATTTCATTATTTTTGAATTTATTTGCATATGATCTTTCTGCTCTCTTGATTTTAGTGATTACTGGCGGGGGAAATTTGCAAATTGTTGTACCTTTGATGGGTTGGAGTTAACATGCTGCTGCTGTTACTACTAGTGTGTATTTGTTTATTATAGGGATTGGCTACCCTTTATTGCTATTCATTAAAATGTCAATTCTCAGTAATTTTCACTTGCATGTTACGTTTCAGTAGATAAGCATCATGTGGCCAATGAATATGAGTGGAGTTAAAGCTGACATTTTTAATAATTAAGTTTTGTATTCTTTATTGAGTTTTTAAAATCCTTGAGCCGTGATGTTTTGAAGGAGAAAAATCAGGGAACACACGTTACAGTGAACGTGTGGCTGCGATATGTAGAAATGTCTACCTCAGGAAATGGCGAGTTCACATTTAAGAATTACTCAACAATGAAATGCTTCTGATAAATATAAACCCTCCTTGCTTGTGTATAAATATTCATTACTTTAAACATATATTATGATGTGGGATCAAAATCTAAGGACTCATCAGAGAAGAAATGAAAGAAACCATCATTTTGATCATGTGGCAGAAGGACATCTTGAAGAGTAGGCTCAAAGATTCGATAGCGATCACATGTAAAGAAGAAAAATCGAATTCTAGCAGTACCTCGACTTCTGTGTTGTCTCATCCAATCCTACCAAAAGAGTTCAGCTTCACCAGGCTCAAAATTGCACTCAAAACGTCCACCAAAACGAGAACAAACACGGTTAATGACATCATTGAAGCCTTTAAAAACATCAGTGAGAGGTCAAACTCATGTATTTTGAGTGTGGGCAACAAAGTGATAATGATTACATCAATGAAAATCTCTTTTGTGCTTACACTAAAGCCATGCATAAGAGACATTATCAAGGCCAACTCTTACATTTTGGATAAAAGGTATGCAATGATTATTGCGCATTTTACATGGATGAAGCGAAGATCAGTTGAAAAATGAAAATTACCTTATTGCACAACAGTATCCCCAATAACATGACCAAGAGTTTAAGCTGCTAGAGCATTATGATATTCTAGTGGAAGCCCCCAAAATTGAACCCCAGATAGAGAAAGTAGCAATTTGGAGCTCTCTAAGCAACATGTTTGGAGCACAGCGATCAACCATGAGCAAGGAGATGTTAAAGCCCAAGGGCCATTAACAATGATAAACTCCAGATATTCTTCATCCTTAAATCTAACAAATAGAAACAACCAACTTTCCCTTCAACCGCAAATGATTCCTTAAGAATCCATGCCGAATGAAGCCTATTATTAAGCTTATGAATGGAAAAGGAATGCACATTAACTAAAATAGCCACAACATAAGAAGAGAAATGACTCATCAAGGCACCGAGGGACAATCCATTGAGGAAACGAGAAAGTGCAAAAGGAAAATTTGTGAAAGGGGAAATGAGAACCATATCAGAAAAGGAGGCTAGGTGGAGAATAGAGACTGAAAAAAACCAAAAAATGAGCACAAAACAAAAACGAAGGGGCTAGAAAATGAGGTCCACAAGAACAGGAAGGGATTTTGAAGAGAACGCATGTAGAGGGGTGAGGAGGAATTTCAACTAAGTCCTTATTTATAGATGGAGAAATCATCCTGATGGTGAACAATTAGAATCAGAAAGAAAAAAAGAAAGATGCTAAGAAGAACATTGGGACTCAAAACTCACCAATTAATCCACAATAACATCAATAACTTATTCAAAGAAAAAATCCCGCATGCCTTACTAATGCTAGACTTCTAATTAAGAAGAAGGAGAAAGGAAGGAGAGAAGGATTTGAAGGTGAGAGGTAGAGATTTATCTAGAAAAGGAAGAAGACAAAGTCTGTTTGGCAAACTTACAAACCTAGGTTTTGGAGACAAAGTCTAGTTTTTATACCAAGTCTGTCAAAACACCCCTCTTTTTTTCAATAGCTATTCTGCATCAAAATCTAAGTTTTGTCATAAGCTTATCAAACACCCTTATTTTTTTCCAGAAGCTATTCTGCATCAAAACCTAGGTTTTTGATCCCAAAACCTAGGT
The DNA here is from genome assembly GCA_037074495.1 of Acacia confusa. Taxonomy (NCBI): domain Eukaryota; kingdom Viridiplantae; phylum Streptophyta; class Magnoliopsida; order Fabales; family Fabaceae; genus Acacia; species Acacia confusa. The sequence continues at coordinate 27,937,723 of CM073510.1, forward strand.
TTTGTGAAAAGCTATTTCTTTCAGCTTTTTCTCTCTCATCTATCGTCATCAATATTTTTTCAGGACTAGTCAGTATCCTTAAGATATTTTTTAGTATCTTTTAGTACCCTAAATATTTTTTCAAGATCAGTCATTACCCTAAAATATTTTTTCAATATCGTAAAATAAATTTTCAAGATCATGTAGTATTTTTTCAGTACAAGTCAGTACCCTAAAATATTTCATGATCTTAAAAGTTATTCTGTGCTATTAAAAAGATATTTCAGGGTAATGATTGATCTTGAAAAAATATTTCAGGGTACTGACAAGTACTAAAAAGATACTTAATACTAATTGATACTAAGAATATACTTCTCATGATCTTAAAAATTTATTTTAGGACCTTGAAGAAGTATTTTATGGCACTGACAGTCTTGAAAAAAAAATTGTGGTACTAACGAATACAAAAAAGATACTAAAAAAGTACTTCTTGATCTTGAAAAAAATATTATGATATTGCAAAAATATTTAAGAGTAATTATTCTTACAAAAATATTTCAGAGTACTGAAAGGGACTAAAAAAAATCTTAAAGATAATGATTGATACTGAAAAAATACTGATGATGGCAGAGGAGAGAGAAAAAGCTAAAAAAAAGTAGTAGTTTTTGACAAAATCTATGTTTTGGGGTTCAAAACCTAGGTTTTGATGTAAAATAGCTTTTGGAAAAAAAATAATAGAGGTGTTTTGTAAGTTTATTAAAAAACTTAGGTTTTGATGCAAAATAGCTTTTGGAAAAAATAGAGGTGTTTGACAAATTTTTGTTGAAACCTAAGTTTTGATATATAATAGTTTCTAGATAATTTTGGGGTGTTTGACAAACTTTTATCAAAACCTAGGTTTTGAAGTTATCCAAATACTATCGTTTTTTCCCCAAAAACTATTCTCCAAAAACTATTTTTCAAAAATCATTTTTGCCTTGTAAATCCCAAAAGCTATTTTCTAAAATCAATTCTTTAAAATTTATTTTTACCTCAAAATCCCCAAAATCATTTTCCAAAAGCTATATCCAAACGAGCTCTAAGCCTAAGATATTAAAGCAGCATAATCAATTTTTAGATATCCTCAAAAAACAAACCTAATATATCAACTTTAAAAACCTAAAGCCAAAAACATTAAATGAATAGCATAAATCTATAAAAGATAAGGGAAGGAACGATTAAACCTAAAATGCCCTTAATGTTCTTTTTATTGGGATTTGTACACGCAGCGGAATGAAATTTATCCAATAAATTCGAATCCCAAGAAGAGGATCTATCAACAACGTTTAAATCGGGTTAGTAATTAGGAATCGTACCTATGCGAACTCGTGTGTGTGCTTTGCGAACTCGTGGGCTAACACCTTCTTGATCTATCAATCTCTAGGAGCCGACTCTACGAATCCACTCCCTCTACCGGTATCCACACCGAACAACATTCCAACACGAACGGCAGCGTGCTAGCGCCTTCAAGCTTTTGTCTTATGTCTCTCTTCTAGGGTTCTTTTTGTGGCTCTTGAATTTTCTTTTGTGTGTAATCAAATTACTTACTACCTAAGGGTATTTATAACCTTAATGGGCCGCATTAAATATTCAAAATCAATCTTATTAATTTTGAAATTGAATTGGAAATTAAATCTGTCTAATTGATTCAATCCAATTAATTTATTTAATGCAAATTAGAAGGCATCTGATTTGATTTATCTTAAGATAAATCAAATCTAAGATATGATATCTATTAAATCATTGATTTATCTTCATAAATCAAATTAGGAAGTTATTTAATGATTAGCCCCTAGGACATAATTTCCAACAGACTCCCACTTGCACTAGGTGTAATCATTAGATATATACCCTTCTTAGATAAAATGTTATATTCATTGAATCTTAGACATATCTTAGATTCAATGAATCTGGACATTATAGCTCGTGTTAGGCTATTCTTGTGTGTGACCCTGCAGGCTCACATGAGATTGGCAGTGGGCCAATACTGTACTTGGCCACAAGCCGCCTCTAGCAAGACATTGCAACTACCTAATTCACATGAGGATCAATTTTCTATACAACCTATCATACAACCATGTCATGTCCCTTTTGTCACGCAATAATTTGTTCAAGGATGAAGCATAGATAATGTCATCCTCCTATTCTTGACCATTACTTTCTCAATTCTTGAGTAGTCTAATAATTGAAATGGAAACTCCTTTCCATCATAGTATGGCCATACATTTCTTAGACTCACTCATCAAGGGGCCCAGTATTATCTCTCCATAAATGTGTGGGACAAATTCCATCTTGACTACTCATATTCCTCTGCATGAAAACTACTGATCCCGATCCAAGCCTTTATCATCACCCGGTTAAAGGTGACTTTTAACTAGGTCAAAAATCAGTGACTCATCATGTAGGAATCCATGATGATCTCAGGTCAAAAGACATTGTGACGTGGTTATACATGAGAAAAGCTTACGACTTAATCCATGCAGCTTTCTCATAGTGGGTCGGTCCAGCACCTTGTACCCTTACAAGTGCCTATGACTTTGATTCGTATCTCCATACCTCATCAAAGTCATACTGGTCTTATCTCACCTTCGTTCCCGCGTAAATGACCTACCAGGGACATTTAGGATAATCTATAAGATCTATCTAAGGATAAGTTATCATAATAAACATGCAAATGATATGATAACAAAATGGAGAAATACTTCAAATAACAATAATGTTTAAAGTGCAATGATTAGCCTTTTCAAAAAAAAACTCCCACTTGCACTAGGTACAATCATTAATTTCCCTAATTCCCATTGTCCTCACATGACGTTCATGTATTATCTGTGCAAGCGGCTTAGTAAGAGGATCAGCAACATTGTCTTCTCCTGGTACCTTGCATATTTTTATGTCACCTCTATCATTAATTTCTCTGACAAGATGAAAACGTCTGAGTACATGCTTGGTCCTTTGATGTGACCTAGGCTCCTTGGCCTGTGCAATAGCCTCGCTATTATCACAAAACAGGTCTATTGGATTTGAGATGGTAGGTACCACCCTTAGTTCAGTAATGAACTTTATGATCCAAAGGCTTCCTTAGCTGCATTCAATGCTGCTATATATTCAACTTCCATTGTAGAATTTGCTATAGTGTTGTGCTTAGAGCTCTTCTAGCTTACTACACCACCATTTAATAGGAATACATATCCTGACTATGATCTTTAATCATCTTGGTCAGTTTGGAAACTCGCATCTGTGTAACCAGTAACACAGGGCTCACCCTCCAAGCCACCATATACCAAAAATAAGTCCTTAGTCATTCTTAAGTACTTCAGGATATTCTTAACAGCAGTCCAGTGACCTTCTCCGAGATTTTGTTGATATCTGCTGGTCATACTTAAGGCAAATGAGACATTTGGTCGAGTACATAACATGACAAACATGATAGATCCAATAGCGGAGGCGTATGGAATCTTACTTATGTGGTCTCTTTGATCTTGTGTACTATGACACAGATCCTTGCTGAGATGGATGCCATGAGACATAGGCATGTAACCCCTTTTAGAATCCTGCATACTGAATCTATACAGTATCTTGTCTATGTATGTGCTTTGACTTAGGCCTATCAGCCTTTTGGATCTATCTCTATAGATCCTAATCCCAAGGATGTAAGTGGCTTCGCCTAAATCTTTCATTGAGAAGGGCTTTCTTAACCAAGACTTGACACTCTACAAGGTAAGGATGTCATTCCCAATGAGTAGGATGTCATCAACATAAAGCACTAGAAATACAACTGTGCTCTCACTAACCTTCTTGTAAACACAAGGTTCATTTATGTTTTGAATGAATCCAAACTCTTTGACTACTTCATCAAAATGATGATTCCAGCTTCAAGATGCTTGCTTCAATCCATAAATGGATCTTTGAAGCTTACAAACTTTACCAAAGTCCTCTAGACATAAAAAAACCCTCAGGTTGTGTCATGTACACATCCTCAAGCAGCTTTCCGTTAAGGAAGGTTGTTTTGACGTCCATCTGCCATATCTCATAGTCATAATATGATGCAATGACAAGAAGGATTCTGATTGATTTGACCATTTCAATTAGGAAAAAGGTTTCATCATAGTCCACACCATGAGTTTGAGTGAATTCTTTTGCAACCAGTCGTGTCTTGAAGACACTTATTTTGCCATCCATGTCAGTTTTCTTCTTGAAAACCCATTTACACCCAATGGTTTTTAAACCTTCAAGTGGATCAACTAAGGTCTATACCTTATTATCGTACATAGATTGCATTTCAGACTTCATGGCATCTAGCCATCTTTCAGAATTTGGTCCCACTATGGCTTCTCGATAGGTAGTTGGCTCATTCTGCTCAATGAGCAAGATATCACGACTTCCAGTAGTTAGAAGTACATATCTCTGAGGCTTTTGTCGTGTCCTATCGGACCTTTGTGGGCCTTGTGTTACTAAAGCTAGCTCATCAACTTGTTGACACTTTGTGATCGGTAGGATTGTAGACATAGTATCCTTTAGTTTCCTTATGATACCTCACAAAAAGGCATTTTGAGGATTTGGATGATAATTTATCAGATGCTTGTTGTTTAACGTAAACCTCACATCCCCAAACTTTAAGAAATGACAAACTAGGTTTCTTCCCAGTCCATATCTCATATGGTGTCTTTTCAACTGCCTTTGATGGAACACGATTTAGTGTGAACGCAGTTGTTTCTAGATCATAGCCCCAAAAGGACGACGGAAGATCTATTTGACTCATCATGGATCGAACCATATCTAATAGAGTTTGATTCCTCTGTTCAAAAACACCATTCCATTGAGGTGTTCCTGGAGGAGTAAATTGTGAGATAATCCCCCAACTCCTAAGATGGTCAATGAAGTCTTGGCTCAGATATTTTTCACCCTGATCAGATCGAAGTGCTTTAATTATTTGGTCAAGTTGATTTTGCCCTTCATTTTAGAATATTTTGAACATTTCAAAAGATTCAGACTTATGTTTCATTAGATAGATATACCCATATCTACTGAAATCGTCTATAAATGTTATGAAGTACAAATGACCTCCTCTGGCAGATATATTCATTGGTCCACACACATTAGTATGTATGAGGCCTAATAAATTGGTGGCCCTCTCACTATGTCGGGTAAAAGGTGCCTTTGTCATCTTTCCCAATAAACAAGACTCACACATCAAATGATTCAAAATCAAATGAATTAAGAAATCCATCTTGATGGAGTTTCGAAATGCGTTTCTCATTTATATGACCTAGACGACAATGCCATAAGTAGGTCAGATTCAAATCATTTGACTTGAACCTTTTAGTAGTTATGTCATAAATTCGTCCATTATTAGGATATTCTAAATTAAGTACATAATGACCAGCATGAAAATCACCATCAATATAGAAAATGTCATTACGATAAATTGAACATTTACGGTTCCTAGTAATGGAAGTATAACCTTCCTTATCCAAATAAGAAAGTGAAACAATGTTACTACTCAAAGCAGGAACATAAAAGCAATTGTTCAAAATTAACAAAATCCCACTAGGCAGAACTAATTCATAAGTGTTTACAGCTAAAGCAGCAACTCTTACTCGGTTTCCAACTCATAGGTCAACTTCACCCTTCTTCAATTTTCTACTGTTCTTGAGACCCTACACATTTGTACAAATATGAGATCCATATACAGTATCTAATACCTATGTAGAGGAAGTGGAAAAGTGAATATCTATGACATAGATACCTGAAGCGATAGCCCTGCCATCCTTATTGTCCTTTTTCAGATCTTCAAGGTAGAGTTTACAGTTCCTCTTCCAATGACCAGGTTCATTGCAGAAGAAGCAAACCGGGTCCTTTGAAGGCTTTGCCTTCTTGGCTGCAGGCTCAATTTTGGGTCTGTTTGACTCTTTGGTCTTACCAATTGAGCCATTACCCTTTCCTTTGCCCATGCCTTTCCTTTTTATACCATTTCTTTCGTGCTTGAGAACAATTCTCAAGTTTCTAAACCAGTCAAGAAAGTTTGTTTCATTTAGTTTATCCTTCTTAAGGACTGATCGCAGTGATAGTGTATCGGTATTACTAGTCGACATGATTCTACCATTAAAATATATGCAAAGTTAATTAATAATCTCCCACTAAATTAACAACCCTCAATATAATTAGTGGGCTAAGATCCATATTTGGCTTAAATTTAAGTCCGCTTTGGCAGGACGCTTAAAATCAAGTTATTTAGGTAGGCAACCCCTTTGCCAATTACATCACATATAACTCTTAGATCTTTATGGGATTCAATTATCATATGACCGGCACATTTAATCCCATCTAATGCCTTGAGATCCAAAACCATTTTGATAATCTCAATTAAGTCAAGATAATCATGAATGTTGACTATTACCATTACTCACTCATGTCTCACCAAAATAACTCAAGTGCATCCACTTTGGTAGTACATACAAATAAGCGATCTAGGCTTTGACAAGTATCCATTAATTGATAGCATTACGACTTAAGATTTCATTTGGAGGGTTTAATCTAATTAGTTATATTCATATGAATACAATTATAGTTGTATCTCATACAAACAACACATAATATGCAAAATAAATATGTCATGATCTAATCAAAAGTATAATAAAATGTGACACAACATAGCTCACCTAACCTAAAATCCTCTCAAGCCAATGAGGGGACTTCTCAAAATAAGAAAAGAAAATTACATCATGAGAAACCTCGTTTAAATATATGAGGGGAATGAGATGAGAAGAGAATGTACATCAAGAATATTTAGAGAGAGGCATGGCCCACAGGCCATATTTAAAAATTTACAACACTTATAAAACTCTAGGGCCATGTTGTTCACCATACCCAAACAATTTAAAGGTAAATCACAATAGGTATTAATTCATACAATATGATTTAATTAACCCCCAGAGACGATTTATCGGATAAATCATGTAAATTACATATGTTTAAAATTACATATATATAACGTTAATTTAACGCATAAAGTTAAATCATATAACGTGTTAAGAGTAACGTTAAATCCATTATATAATGTATAAAAAAAACATATACGTTCAAAATGTTAAATCTATTATATCATATATATTAGATCTATTAAATCATAAACGTTACAATAACGCAATGAATAATAATATTAGATAATTATTATAATAGATTTCAAACGTTAAACCCAATTTAACGTCAAACATTAAACGGCAAACGATATTCCAAAGCAATTCCCATCACGTCATTGTTTTATATATAACACAATATGAATCTTACAAGCAATTCCGTACACATATATATCCAATATATATCAAATAAATTTCGTTAAGCATATATATTCACATTAAGAACATAAACCAAATTTAAACGCATAATTAATCTGGCTCTAATGCCACTGTTGGGATTCGTACACATAGCGGAATGAAATTTATCCAATAAATTACGAATCCCAAGAAGAGGATCTATCAACAACGTTTAAATTGGGTTTGTAATTAGGAATCGTACCTATGCGAACTCATGTGCGTGCTTTGTGAACTCGTGGGCTAACACCTTCTTGATCTATCAATCTCTATGCGCCAACTCTACAAATCCATTCCCTCTATCGATATCCACACCGAATAGCACTCCAACACGAACGGCAGCGTGCTAGCGCCTTCAAGTTTTTATCTCACGTCTCTTTTCTAGGGTTCTTTTTGTGGCTCTTGAATTTTCTTGTGTATGTAATCAAATTACTTAAAACCTAAGGGTATTTATAACCCTAATAGGCCGCATTAAATATTCAAAATTAATCTTATTAATTTTGAAATTGAATTGGAAATTAAATTTGTCTAATTGATTCAATCCAATCAATTTATTTAATGCAAATTAGAAGCCATCTGATTTGATTTATCTTCATAAATCAAATCTGAGATATGATATCTATTAAATCATTGATTTATCTTCATAAATCAAATTATAAAGTTATTTAATGATTAGCCCCTAGGGCATAATTTCCAACACTTTTGTTATTTCAAAAATGCCCAAGGCCCTTTCAACTAGAAAGGCATTATTTATTTCTGATCGCTCTCCCTACTCCGGCTCTTTGTCTCAAAGAACAAGACCAACACTTTGTCTTGCCTCTAAACCCGCCATTGTGACTCGTCTTGAATTGTCTAGTTTATGTCATCGTGACTAGTTTTTGTTTGCTTTGTGAGCAAATTTGTAAAAATAAGGTTTTTAAAAAAAAAATTGTGAAAATGGAGTACTGTTCAAACATATTGTGAAAATAGGGCACTTTGTGATGCCACGCCAGATGTGTTAGTTCTCAACCAAGTTTTGATGATAACTAAACACTTGTGAATCAATGGTTTACATAAGATCGATTTAAAACTCCAGTTCTCATCTCAGCAAAATGAAGAACTTGAGTTCCTGGTCATACAACTCGAGTTCATAGATGAAGAACTCGGGTTCTTGGGTTAAGAACTCGAGTTTGCGGCTCAGGTCATGGAAAAATTCTCAAATCTAAGTTCATTAGTGACAAACTCGAGTTCATCAACTCGAGTTCATAATTAAGAACTCGAGTTCTCTCTGCACGATACTCTATCACCTGATGAACAAGTTTAAGAACTCGAGTTCCTAAAATAGAACTCGAGTTCATAAACTTGAGTTCATATCTGAGAACTCAAGTTCTTTGAAAATGACTTTAAAGGAAAAAGGAAGAACTCGAGTTCTCCAGGATCAACTCGAGTTCTCATCACACAGACCACGTACCCAGAAAAGTAACCAAAAGAACTCGAGTTCTTGTATAAGAACTCAAGTTCTAGAACTCGAGTTCTAATTTGTCAACTCGAGTTCTTGCCTTACAGCACTGAGATACTAAAATAGAAAAACAAAAGAACTCGAGTTCTACTTTGAAAACTCGAGTTCTTGTCGCTGTCACTGATATCTAATTTTGCGAAAATTTGAGCTTTTGGTTTATAACCTCCAAAATCACTCGGAATGATGTTTAAAGTATTTCTAATATGTTTACTAGTGATTTCAGGAACTTACAATGGGTTATTATTCAAAATTAACATAAAGCTGATGCTCACGTCACAGCATTTAATGCTGAAGCAGGAAACAGAGCAACAAATAGAAATCAAATAGAAAGAAGCCCAGAGCAGCAGGAAGAAACATTCTTCCAAGGATTACTTAATCAAGACATTCTTCTGCAAAAGCACTCTCAACGATCAACATATTTAATGAAAGAACAGATTTCATTTAATGAGGTCTCAACGGTCCATTTGGCTGCACAAGGAAGAGAGAGAGCAAGCTGTGTCTAACGGAAAATTAAATAAGTCACAACGGTAACTCTCAAGTTCCTCCCAACGGCATTAATAGCGAAAGAGTATAAATACCCAAGCATACAATTCGGCCAACTACCGAAAACACTGCGCATTTACTCTGAGTTATTATCTTATCAGTTTCATTACTCTCAATTTGTACTTCAGTGATAATTTATTATTCAACTCGTGAGGAGTTATTTAAACATTCAATTTTCATTCGTTTATAAAATCTTAAGGTTGTGGAACCTTAAGTAAGGGTGTACAATTACAAATAGTAAGGGGGAGTGAGTCTGAGGGATCATTCCGAGTTGTGTAATTGTATTATGAAGATAGTGAAAAATCTCAAGGTGTTCTTGGGGACTGGACGTAGGTCAGGATAGACCGAACCAGGATAAATTCTCTCGTGTGCCTTCTCCTTTAAACTCTTGATCAGTTAGTTCATTAATCTGTGCAAATTTTGATTAAGCAGTTAGATATTTAAATCACCTATTCACCCCCCCTCTAGGTGATATTCCATCTTCAAGATGGAGGCGTGGCGCCACTGACCATGTGGTGCTATCACATGTCATGCCACAAGTGGCGTCACACGTGGCGATGCCACTTGTGGCGTGACCATGTGTCACGCCACGTAAGTGGTGCCAGCTACTTATTAAATTTTTTTTAAAATTTTTATAATATTATATATTATTTTATAATATATAATATTATCTAGTATATATTAATATATTATTTATATAATATATATTATATTATATATAATCACATTTTAAAATGATGTGAAGTGTTCACAATTTCGAAAATTTTATGAAATATTCCTTTTAAAATGGTGTTCTATTTTCGAAAAAAAAATTTAGATGGGGCGCTGCCCTACACCCCGCAAAGGGCGCTACCCTTTGACCCCGCCCGCTAACCGGTTAGCAGGACCGCCGTGCTAGCTGTTCGTAACGCGATTCAATCGTAGCGATTTAGCGAACAACCGTGCACATGTAGCTTTAGTGTTTGTAGCTAAATCGCTAGTTGTTTGTAGCGATTTAATCGTAACAATTTTTCTAAAATAATACCAGAAAAGGTCCTAGGGCCTTTTTTGACATTTGACTTTTCTTAAGGCTTTTTTTGACAATATTTTCCTACCTTAGGCCCTGAATGGAATTTTCCCTTGATTTTTCGTCAATCGAGTTTTCTTGTACCGTCTCCATCTGAGGGTTCTGTCGTGTATGGCTTAAACTAATTTCTTGAATTTGTTGTTGGCTATAGGAGTGTGCTTTACTGCTTACATTATTGTTGTGGTTGTTGCCTCCTTCCGAGCCATCAATTTTTTCTGTCTATTTTGAACTGCCATGGCTTATGAACAGCTTGTTATAAATCCAACTTTAGTAGCGAGGTAATAAATTATAGGAAGTGGGTTTGGTCCTATGCACTTATGCTCCGCTGCCCTCCTATGCACAGAACTATGTCGTTTTAGACCCAAAAAAAACTGAGAGCTTTCACCTTTTTTTTTTTTTGAAATAATATTTTAGACACAGAAGGGTACTTAAAAGATACCAAAAAGATACTTTAGTATAGTGACCAGTATTGAAAAAAATATTTTACTGATACTAAAAAATACTTGAGGATACTAACTGGTACTGAAAAAATACTTAATAATCTTGAAAAAAAAAATTCAAATATTTCACGGCACTGACTGGTACTAAAAAATACCTTAGGATTTTTTTAAGATCTTGAAAAAAATATTTCATGACATTGACTAATACTAAAAAATACTTGAAGATATTGACTGGTGCTAAAAAAAATCCTAAAGTATACTTTAGTATCAATCAATACTTGAAACATTTTTTTTCAAGGTCTTAAAATAATTTTTCAAGATTATTAAATATTTTTTCAGTACCCGTCAGTATCATAAAGTATTTTTTTAGTACCAGTCAGTGCCGTGAAATATTTTTTTTTCATAAGCATGAAATATTTTTTTCAGTTCTAGTCAATATCCTTAAGTATCTTTTTGGTATCTTTTAAGTACCCGTCAGTGTCTAAAATATTTTTTCAAAAAAAAAAAGAGTGAAAGCTCACAGTTTTTTTGTCTAAAACGGCACAGTTCTGTGCATAGGAGGGCAGCGAAGCATAACTGCATAGGACAAAAGCTGCTTCCTATATTATATTCATCTTTGTCCTGTTATATCCATGGTAGTCAAAAACACGTTTAAAAATGTAAAACGTCGTTTTTACGTTTTAATTTTAGGAAAATGAATTTTGTTTGAGAAAAAAAAAATATATATATATATATACCGTGAAAATATTAAAAACGCCGCCACAATTAAACGTAAAAGGTAAGGGTTTTAGTTTTGATTTTCTCATGTTACATGAGAAGAAAAAAATTTCTACATATATATGAAATAGTAAGACTTATATATACATATAGTATGTAACATAAGAAAACCATTTTCCTAGATGAGAAAATGTGTTTTCTCAAAAAGTAAACACGGAACGTTTTTTTTTTTTGAAAAAAAGGCAACTCAGACCCAACTCTCACATTCTCTGACTTTGTTGTCTAATTTTTTTCAACTCTAGGGTTTTCCCTTTTTTCCTGATTTCATTGCCCTTCACTGCAGACACTGCTTTCAGCTATGGCGACCGAAACAAAGCAACCTGCTGAAGACGTCAAGATTGATCTCTTCGAAGACGATGATGAGTTTGAGGAGTTCAAAATCAATGAAGGTAATCTCAGATAATCTATTCTCGACTCCATCTGACTTTCCGAGTTTTGCTGCTGCTTCATTTAAAATTAAAAAAAAAAAAAATCAGACTGTCTTTTGCTTATGAAAATTTCTATTTATTGATCTTTGATCTATTGTTGTCCTGCATATTTGCCACCGATTTCCTCCCTATTTAATCCCTATAATTCAGTATTTAAAATTAAAAAAAAAAAAAAAAATCAGACTGTCTTTTGCTTATGAAAATTTCTATTTATTGATCTTTGATCTATTGTTGTCCTGCATATTTGCCACCGATTTCCTCCCTATTTAATCCCTATAATTCAGTATTCCATCCTGACCGATGTTTCACCTAACTGTTACAAGCAATATCTAGTGATTAGCTTCTATTGTTGATAATACTCATATAAAACTCAGGAGATTTATCATCGACATCTGGGGATGTTACATGTTGTGTGGCTACTTGTGCAATATTGCGTGTCGTAAAGCCAGCAGCAGAGGTTTTCTGTGAGACTGTGACAGTCCGCGTTTGCTTCCAAGCTATTTAGATTAGATAAGAAGATTCCTTCTATATATTGGTGGGCATTCCTAACGTAGTGCATCCTAATTTAAGTCAATTCTTTCGTGATCATAATGCGGAATAGATTTATTTCTTACGGTGGTAATCTTTCGTGAGTCATAATGCGCATGGATCAGTATATGTATGGATTATGTATGGATGATGGCAGGTGCCTTGCTTTTCTTAAATTATATATATATATATAGTTAAAAACTACGATTTGTATTACAATTTTACGTTTTACTATTTTTCATTATTTTTCCGTTTTTACATAAAAACTTGTTTTTAACTACCTTGGTTATATCCTTGCACTTTTTGGATTGGTTATTATTTTCTTCTTTTTGGTGTAAAATTGTTGAGATCCTTATTGGTTTCTGCAATTTTCTTGCTCAATCATTCCACTTACTCAAGTTTGTATCAACAATGTGAGGCTCTGATCAGGGAATTTCACAGATTTTGAATGACTGTCATGCTTTAGTTGGATAAAACTATGCTACACTATCATGTACTTCTAATTATTGTTATTCACTCGTCATTGTGTAGTCTGATTTCTTCTCAAACCAAACACATTGTTAGTGTGAATTAACCAATAAGATTATATTATTTATAATTTATCCATGTTTTTGTGTATTATAATTTGTTATTTATTATATATGTTATATAATTTTTTGCCAAAATATTTTTTATGATGTATTAATTGCACTGATTTTAAAATTTTCGAACAAAACTTTTTGTCCAAAAAAATAAAAAAGCAAGGTATACCAAAATGTTTCTTCCTTTCATGTGAGATGAACCGGTACATTTTGTTGACAAAAAAAAAAAACTGGGACATTTGTCCCTAGTTTCATGAAAAACCGAAAAAAGTTAGTTATCATCCGGATCCTCTCTGAAGTATATTTAATTTGGGTCGCCTCCTGGTCGTCTCTTAAGCTGTTCTACTTTCTCCATTTTTCATTCTAAGCGCTGCTTTGAAGTTCTCCCATGGTCTGCGAACCGCTCACGAGTCGCACCACCGAATGGCGGCCGTTTCACTGACTTCTGGCTTTCTTGTATTTCTCGTTCGCAGGGTATGATCGTAATGATTTCCGTCCAAAATTTTGTTTTGATTTTCCTAGAATACTGAATTTTTTTCTCTTTGATTTTGGATTGTTTGTGTTGGAAATGCCTGTGAAAGGTTGGTTATTTAGATGTAATCATTATCTTATTAAGTTTGATATTTATCATATTTTTAGGATTAGATATAGATAGACTGGAAAGTAGCATGTCTTATAAGGTTGCGGTGACCTTTCCCTTATTGACACGTTTTGATGGGCCTAACTAAACCTAGCTAAAAACAAAACCGTGAGGCCTTGTGTGCCAAAGTGGAAAATATCCATAAGTGAGCACTTGGGCTGTTACAGTTAGTATTAGAGGAGTCAGGGCTTGAGTCGTTGTGCTAGTGGGGACGTTGGGTTCCAAGGGGGTGGATTGTAAATTCCCACATCGATTAGAAAGGTGGACAAAGCACGCCTTACAAGGATGTGGATACTGTTAGCGTTAGTATTAGAGTCAGGGCTCAAGTCGTTGTGCTAACGAGGATGCTGAGTCCCAAGGGGTGGATTGTAAATTCCCATATCGATTGGAAAGGCGAACGAAGCATGTCTTATAAGGATGTGGATACCTTTCCCTTGTGGATGTATTTTGATGGGCCTAACAAAGTTCAACCGAAAACAAAACCGTGAGGCCTTGTGTGCCAAAGCGAATACTATCCACAAGAGAGCACTTGGACTATTATAGTTAGTATCAGAGCTAGGCTCGAATCGTTGTGCCATCGAGGATGTTGACCCCTAAGGAGGTGGATTGTGAAGTCCCACATCAATTGGAAAGGTGAACGAAGCATGCCTTATAAGGGTAGGGTGCAAAGACCTTTCCCTTGTGGATGCATTTTGATGGGCCTAGTGAAGCCCAGTTGAAAAGAAAACCGTGAGGCCTTGTGTGCCAAAGCGGAAAATATTCGCAAGCAAGATTTCGAGGCAAGTTGGGAATGATTGACATATACTCTCCAACTTGAGGGGGAGTGTTAGAATATTATGGATTATTTAGATTTAATCATTATCTTATTAAGTTTGATATTCATCATATCTTAGGATTAGATATGGATATATTATATTTTAGGATATTATCTCTTAATTATTTTTATTTATTAGATTATATTAGATTTTAGGGTAAGCTCTATGTTTGCCTGTATAAAGGTCCATATGTACTCTCTTTGATTTACAGATGAATAGAGTACTAGTATGTTTTATCCCTCTAAATTCAACAGAAACGTTTAAAGTTCTCAAGAGTCTTATATGTCAATTGTCATTGCACATTGGAAAAATTCTAACGAAGGTAGTATTTTCAAAAGAAATTAGTGGCTTGAGAACCGATAGTTAAATTATAAACCAGTCAAAGTTTTTACCTTGACAAATGAAATACTTTAATACTATTCTGTAGTTTTGGACACATATCGCTCCCATGTAAAATGTAGGATAACGATATGGTGAAACCTTATAAAGTTTAATTGAAATTCATAATATTAGGGAACGTGTAGCGAACGTTTGCTGTTATAGATATAATCAAAACTCTAAATTAATGTAATTTGGATAATCATATTGAAACCTGTTAATGCTTATTGATATGCCTACCATCTATGAATATTCTGAAGTTTTCCTGGGCTGATTTTTCTTTTCCTTTTATTTGAGTATAACAAAGACACACCATGACCATAATTTCTTTCAATTCCCCATCATATGCCACATGCCTCTATATACAGTATTGTTACTCTCATTTCTTTGTCAATCATGTTCAAATTAATGTTGAATAATATATAAATTATTACAATTTAAAGGTATGATCATAATTTTAGCCTCTAACAAATTATCAAATTCTATTAGTCATAATAAATAAGATCTCTCCTACATATGTATGCACAACTTCCTCCTCTAGTTGCTTCCTTTTAGAGTCTGGTTTGATTAGTGTGTTTTCTCTGGTGTTTCAGTTAATTCAAATGCGATGGATGCTAACTGGAGACCCACACAAGGCGCTGAATCCACTATGGATACAAGTGATTGGAGAAGTCAACTGCAGCCTGATTCACGTCAAAGAATTGTCAATAAAATGTAATTTTCATTTAATATTGTCTCCCTTGATAATGTAAATTGGTTTGACCTGTATGTCATATGTTTTCATGTTATAGAATGGATACGTTAAAGAGGCATCTTCCTGTTTCTGGTCAAGATGGATTGCATGAATTGCGCAAAATTGCTCAAAGGTTTGAAGAAAAGATTTATGCTGCTGCAACAAGCCAGGTTTATTCACAACAACGCATGGCACCCCCATAGTTGTCATGTTCATTTATGTTGCCTTTGTTAGCATGTGCAACTTAGAAGTTTGACTGTCTTATGTGCTGCTTCCTTATTTCAGTCTGATTATCTTCGGAAAATATCTTTGAAGATGCTTACAATGGAGAATAAAACCCAGAATACCATGGTCAACACTATGCAACCAAATGCAGGTGGCCCTAGCAACAAGCCTATTGATTCAGGTTGGCATAAATATTAGTTTGGTTTCCTGATATGCAATGAGGGTATTCGCAGGGAAACAGTGTACTGATCTGGTGCCATAGTCTACATATGCAATGAGGCATTTTACATAATCTTGTCATCTTGTTTTTTAGTGATTTTCTGACTTTTAAGTTTTTTCATATATTTTTTGTTGTATCTCTGCACTAAAAATTTAACCAGCACTCAATTGTGACAGTTTATGTACGATTCACAGTTAGGTTTATAGTACCTCTGCAGTTTCTTTTCTCCTTACCTTGCTCTATCTATCTCCTTGTTATAAATTGTTGTTCCCTTCTTTGGGGTTTGATTCATATTAGTTAATTTCTTGGTTCTTGTTGCTCTGTCTTCAGTAATAAACTCTTTCTTTCTTTCGTTTACCAATTGTTGAGCCCTTTATGATTATTCATGTATCATGTAACTATATCGTAGCTTCTCTAGATTCAACCGAACAGACTGGAAAATCTGGGGGGCATGATTGGCGAGAAGAGGTGTTCCAAAAGGTAATAACCCATTTTCTTATCACTTTAGTTATGCGTGAAAATTGGGTAGAACTTCAGGATATAATCAATCAACTGACAAAAGCAAAGTGACGTAATGAACTTATTTTTAGTCTAGGGGTAAATTTCATAAAAAATTCTTGCTCATTTTTTACACTCGGATGCTTCAATGTGACTTGGTTGTCTATTTTTGGTAACACAAATGAATGGTTTGGACCCTCCCTCAATTTAGCACAAAACTTAAAAAATTTCAATTTATGAAACCTTGCTTTTAAAAAAAAGCTTTCACATGAATGAAAATACATGTTTCCATCGTAGTTCTCAGTTTTGAATGTTCTGGTTCTCTGTTTCTGTTGATTTTTACTTACAGATCAAGTCCATGAAAGAATCATACTTGCCAGAGTTGACTGAAATGCACCAGAAAATTGCTGCTAAACTTCAGCTGGTATTTTGTCTCTTGCTTGCTTTTATTTTTTTATTTGTTTGTTTTATTTTTTGTTGTTCCTTGGAGAATATCCATTCCTTCTCACCTGAATTATTTTTTTTATAATTTTTTGTTTGGTCAAAACATACCTTGATTTTAACTTATATGGATAAAACAGCCTTTCCACAGCAACTATGATTGCTGTGGTGGCTCCAACTCTGGAATAATGTTTGCACTTTTCAACCTTTTAGCATGTGCTAAGCATCAATCTATCACCTATTCCCTAAAGAAATCCCTTAATTTGCCTTGTGTCTGTGTGTAAGAAATTATTACTTCCTTTGGTCATTATTATTAGACCAGGTTGACTTTTTTTAGAGAGATTAAGGAAGCTTAATAAGTTACTTAATTATATCATATGTTATGTATCTTTAGATTATATATTACTTTATTAGTCAAACTAAATAGTTTGGAGAAAAAAATAAAAATAAAAATACTCTAAAGTAATTTAATTGGCTTTCTTAATCTCTCAAAAAAAGTCAACTGGATCTTATAATTAGGACCAAAGGGAGTATATCTTATGGAGCTTTATCTAACCTCCCTGGTTTTTCCTATCAGCATGAAGCCCTTCCACATCAAGCCAAGTCAGAGCAGCTTGAGAAGCTGAAGATATTCAAAACAATGTTGGAGCGCCTCATAGCATTTCTACAGGTTTCCAAGGGCCATATTTTGCCTGGTTTCAAGGAAAAAATGGCTTCATATGAGAAGCAGATCATAAATTTCATAAATACAAATAGGCCCAAGAGAGCTATGTCTTCTATGCAGTCTGGCCAACTTCCTCCATCTCATATGCAGTTAGGATCACAGCCACAATCCCAACTTGCTCAAATTCAATCTCATGAAAATCAAATGAACTCTCTGATTCAATCAACAAACTTACAGAGTTCTGTAGCGACAATGCCAGAGAGTAGTATGGCAAGCTTGCAACATAATTCTATCCCTTCCATTTCTGGGGTGTCAACAACACAGCAGAATATCATTCATTTTATGCAACCTGGTGCCAATTTAGATTCTAGTTCTGTGAATTCCCTGCAGCAGGTTGGAGCGAGCACCCTTCAACAAAACTCTCTGAATGCTCCTCAACAGACTAATACCAATCACTTATCATCACAAGGTGGGGGTAGTGTGCTCCAGCAAAATTCAAATCCTCTTCAGCCAGGTTCAACTACGCCTCAACACCAGCAACTGAAACAAGCACAGGAACAGATGTTTCTGAAACAACGGTTTAAACATCTTCAGCAGCTTCAATTGCTTCAAAGGCAGCAGATAATGCAACTGCAGCAGCAGCCGTTACAACAGGCCTCAAAGCAACAGGTGCCTGCGCACATGCAGACACATCAAATGCCAACCCTTCACCAAATTGATGATATTAATGATGTTAAGATGAGACAAGGATTGGGTGTTAAGCCAGGGACCTTCCAGCAACATCTTCCCTCTGGGCATCGTTCAGCTTATCCCAAACAACAGTTTAAATCTGGGTGTTCATATCCTATTTCTTCACCCCATCTCCTTCAGGCTGCATCTCCTCAGATTCCACAACATTCTTCTCCCCAGGTTGACCAGCAAAATCATCCATCTCTCGCTAAAGCTTCCACCCCACTGCAATCAGCTAACTCAACTTTTGTTGGCGCTACACCTTTGCCTCCTTTGGGTCCATCTCCTATGCCAGGGGATTCAAAGAAACCCACTTCTGTTGTCTCATCAGCATCAAATGCTGCGAATGTTGGACAGCCAAGAGGAATTGCAACGGTGCCTGCTAAATCCCTTGACATTGTGACTATTGGAATAATATCACCTTCTTCTCCTTTGCTTGCCAAGCTTAGTGGTCCAAATGGTGCTCATGGTAGTGCTCTGGCCATCTCTTCTTCCAAGTTAACTGTTGCACTTCTCTTCTTTCTCATCTTGTGGCTAGTTTTCTATTGTTATTAGATGGAGAGACTCCGTCAAATATCTTCAGACAGTTTCATATAAACATATATAGCCAGTATCAAGGGGACATAAAATTTGAACAAGTGTGTATTTTGTTTTACATATAGCATCCTCTCTTTGTGAATCTTTCATTTGGATGACCTTTTGAAGCCAAAGAAGAGAGATTAATGATGGTGCTTTCCTATTTTTAAAACTCTTTCATTGATTGCATATGTTAAATGGTATTTTTTCTTTTTATGATAATGGTTTTCAATGCAACTTATTAAATAGGGTATTTTAGAAAAATTAATAAAACAAATTTATATGTAGCTAACTCAAATAATTTTTTTTTAGAAATATTTATAATTTAGTTATCTAACACTAGAGGAAGTACTATTAAATTTGAATGATCAAATTCAATCTTATGCATAGTTGTAGTGGAGCAATTAAGCCATTTTTTTGTTGTGTACCTACTACGTGTCCCTGTCCTCATTTTGAAAGTCTTTGGTTATTCCAACCTTTCGCGTACGGACACCTGCAGAGGCCTCTGCAGTATTATATGCATGCACATATTTGCTATCTTAGGTCTGATAAATTCGATTAGGTTAATTATTTATTTAATTTAAAGTATGAAGAAAAACTCTTGGAAAAGTTGATTTATTTTATTGGGCCAAAATTTTAGAAGTTGATTACAAAACCATCATTTGTTATAGGGAAAACATTTTCTCATGTTATAGGAAAACCATTTTCTCATGTTACACACACATGACATGGTGGAACTCATATATATATATATATATATATATATATATATATATATATATATTAATTCATATATGTATATATGGATCCCACCATTTTATGTGTGTGTAGGAAACTTTTTTTTCTCATGTAACATGAGAGAACCAAAGCCCTTTGTTATACAGTATTTACATAATTATATAGTAACCATGCTGCAAAATAATATGGAATACTATCTCCCTCAGGCTGCATCTATTCAGATTCCACACTATTCTTCTCCCCAGGTTGACCAACAGAATCTTCAACCTTCTCATTAAAGTTTCCACCACACTACAATCTCTAGTTATGCTAGGGGATTCTGAGAACCCCATTTTTGTTGTCTCATCAGTATCAAATGCTGTGAATATTAGATATCAACAAGCAGGAATTGTGTGGGGACTCCTGGAATATCAACTTCTTCTCTCTCATCTTGTGGTTGGTTTTTGCTAGGGGTGTGTGTACATAAAGCATACTCTCTTTTTGTGAATCTTTTATTTGGATTACTCCTCTCTTTTTTAAAAGTCAAAGAAGAGATAGATAAATGATGGTGCATTTCATTTTTTGAGCTCCTACATGTTAAAAATAAGACTTGGTAATGAAAGGGAGGGAGATAATTAAAAAAGATGATTAAAAATTATTGTTATTAATATTTACAAATTATTATTATTATTATTTTTTGCCATTGTTAACCAAGACTGCT
This sequence comes from Acacia confusa, assembly GCA_037074495.1. Classification (NCBI taxonomy): domain Eukaryota; kingdom Viridiplantae; phylum Streptophyta; class Magnoliopsida; order Fabales; family Fabaceae; genus Acacia; species Acacia confusa. Next base: position 27,958,269 of record CM073510.1, read on the forward strand.
TGGCACAAGGGATTTGGAAGAGCAAGGAGGAGATGCAAAATTTGTATGAGTCGAATTTTAAAAAATTAAAGAAGTGGGATCACAAAATATTTATAAAGACAAGATGTGAGATAAAAGAGTTAGAATGGTTAATTAAAAAATTTTAACCAAATTTCTCAATTTTTTAAAAAAAAAATCATTTTAAAAAGTTTTCCCTAACCCTCTCAGCCTCATTTTGAATTTTACATTTTTTTTTGGGTATAATTGTAGAGGTGCGATGAAGCCATTTCATGTCATGATTCTATTATTACATGTCTTCTTCTTCCTCATTTTAAAAAATTTAAGATTATTCCAACACCTTTCGCATACGGAAACATGCAAACGCCTCTTAAAGATTTTATTAGGTTCTTTATTTAATTTAAAGTATGAAGAGATATCTAGGACTTTTCAAATAAAAAAAAAAGCTAAAAATATAAAAATTTATTACACGACCATTATTTTTTTATTTGTTGGTGATTTCTGCGCTCAGGATTTTTAACTTCTTTTCATATAAAAAAAAAAATAGATGAGTTGTCTGTTGAAGGCATTGAAATTTATGGTTTTTATTTTTTAAAAAAAATATTAATTAAATATAAACATTTTAAATTTCAAAAAATATTTTTATTAAAAATATTATTCAAAGCTCTTACCTGGAGATACGACTTTTTTACTGAGACAATTACGTGCTAAGATGAGCTTAGGTGCTCATCCCCGAAATCATGTCGTTTTGTCTCAAAACGTCGTTGTTTTGCCGGATGAGCTTCTACATAAATTCACTGATGATGATGCGAACCTAACTTTTTTCTTTCTCCAACACGCAGGTATTTGGCCGACTAATTTTGTATTTTCCATCATCCATTGGATATCATGAGATTGATGGGAAAACGTTTTTTTTAATTATTTTTAATAAAATTAAAGAAAATGTTTGTTCTAGAAGGATTAGCATCAAGTCCAGAGTGGCTTGGAATATCTTTAGTCTATGTTTGGATTAACATTTTGACCATAACTTTCACGATTTACAAAGTAAGTATATGAAAAAAGTTTTATCTCAACTTACCAAAATTTTTTTTTTGAAACCATAATTTTGTGTTTCTCAAATATGCTCTTAATCAAAATAAGGAAAAGATATTATCCTAACATTCTTGAAATTTAAATAAAAAATGAAAAATTGTTTTTTTTGGTCCTTTCACTTTTAACTCAATTATGACTTAACCCCTCAAATATGACCCAATATGATTCGATGCTTGTACTTTTGACTTGATTAAACTTGATCCTTAATAAATTTCCATTTAATATATTAATCATTACAAAGCATAATTCACCTTGAGTCATCATCTAATCATCATATGTGGCTTCTAAATAAGCTCCACGTGGCTGAGAAATTTTTGCTCATTTGGGTACCGGAGAAAAAGCATAATTATAGTGATTAATTTACCCAACTGAGCAAAAAGTGAGGCGAGTAAAAAATTCTACTTTTAAGTATTTAGATGTTTGGTGCTTATGACTTACAGATTTGGTTTTCCTCCTATACTTCTTACCATCCTTTTTCCTTTTTTTTTCCTTTTTTAACCAATGGATCAAGATCTCAATGGTCCAAATTTAACATATTATAAAAATATTATTATAATTTTACCTTAAAAAGATAATAAAAATATTTTTATAATTTTACCTTATTATTATAATTTTACTTTAAATATATAATATGTTAAATCTGGACCGTTGAGATATTGATCCAATGGTAAAAAAAAAGGAAAATGAAGGAAAAAGATGGTAAAGAGAAAATGAGAAAAGCCAAGTCCATGACTTATAAGCCTGTATGCATCGTATGTTCTATTTAGGATATATTTTGTGTGGGTTGTAGCAAGTTATTAGCAGTTTCTATGTATTAGACAATTAATCGTTAGTTTCAATTATACTATGTGTTTTTAAGATTATATATATATATATATATATATATATATATATATATATATATATATATATATATATATATATCAGTCTTGTAATGATAAAGGCATCAGTGAAGTATTATTATTCTAATAAACTACTCTCTAGACCTTCAGATTCTAGCTAGCTCTAATTTTCCCTCTTCTGGATCTTTCTCTACTTGTGGTCTTCTTCTTTTGCTTCTTTCTTCCTAAAATCTATCATCACTCACTCACTGCAATTAGAGCTGGGAATCAAGGCCGGCCCGTGAAGGGTCAGGGCTTAACAAGGCCAGCCCTCCAGAGCCTGGAGTAAGAAAAACACCTGTTTTTCAAAGCCCAGCCCGAGAGCACCAGGGCCAGGGCTGGCCCGCAGGGCCTGGTAATTACTATTCCAAATTTTAACTATTTTTCCTTCATTTTTTTAAAAAAATATAATTAGTAAATTACAACACGAATTATCCAATAAATAAGCACAGTCACTAATTCATAATCAAAAGCAAACTATGTTCACAAATAACTCACATAAAACATAAAAAGCATATCACTAAGCGACATTAGTACGATGATTATTATTGTCGTCATCTTTGTCACTATCATCGATTTTAACAACATTTGATTGTTTTTCACTTTGAGTAATAACCTCTAGCTCATGAGTAAGAATATCATGAAATTCTTTTCCCGCATCATGAATACATCCATAATCTTTATTTGCAACAAATAATAAATCAAATCATAAAATTAGAGTATAGTAATTATATATTTGTAGTTAAAAGGATAAATAACTCTATAAAAAATACAAAATATATATAAATTAATAAATTTAAAAAGGAAAAAAAGAAAAAGCTATAGTGAAAAGGGTCTGCAGGGCCGGCCTGAGGCCCTCCAGGGTTGGCCTGTTTAAGCTCGAGGCCCGTCAGGGCCGGCCCTCTAGGGCCAATTTCGTTTATCTCTTCAAATTTTGAGGCTCGGCCCTTGAAGGGCCAGGACATAAATGGGCCGACCCGACGGGCTCAGTCCGATTTCCCGGCTCTAACTACAATTAGCTAACTCACCTTTTATTGGCCCTACACCTTTGCCTTAATTCATTGGCTCTAATTTTCCCATTTGTTGTGGTTTTTTTATTCAGAATCAATTCCTTTTCCCCTTTTTTTTTGATAGCACAAGGCAAGTTAAAAACTTGAAAGCTATGGATCACATTAATGCCAACTTAATTTGAAGGTAGTTGACCCTAGTCTTCTCGCATGATAGAGAGGCATCCTAGTCCAAATCATTTTTTTGTTTTGGCACTAATTTATGATCTTTCAGTCCAAGAAAATGACATGTATCTTTTAAACAAAAAAGTCTGTAAAAAAATTATGATGTTAATTAGTTTACTTTAGATTGAATAAAGGAATTAAGATGCTTGATTTTTTTTTTTTTTTTAAAAAAAGTAATGTAACTTTCATCAGTATCAAATGCTGTGAATATTGGATGTCAACAATTTGGAATAGCAACAGTGCCTGCTAAATTGCTTGCCTCTGGGATTTCTGGAATATCACTGGAACATGAAATTTGAATGTACGCATGGAGTATATACTCTCTTTGTGAATCTTTCATTTGGATGACTTATTTTTAATGCCAAAGAAGATATAGATAAATGATGGTGCATTCCATTTTTTAGAGATCCTACATATTAAAAATAACATTTAATACACTTGACACACTCTCTCTCTCTCTATCTCTAATAAAAAGAAAAACTCTACTAAAAAAACAGTAAAATGACTACATCACGCTTGGACTACATTACATCAGAAACAAAAGCAAACCAAGTAACCCAAGACAACAAAGCAAAGAGATAAACAAACTGACACACTGGAAAATAAAGAGAAAACCTAGCAATAAACAGCAGCCTCGGTATTTAAGAAGATTCAAAGCTTTCAAAAGAGAGATATAATAACGCAGATGGAGCCCGAAAGAGTCGAGAAAGTATGGACAGGACAGGAGGGTGTTATAGCACGTCTCCCAAAGGACATGAGCCACGTACCCAAGTGAACCATTGTAGTTCGAAGCTTCCCATAGGAAGACAGATGAGGCAAACTGACGGGTCTAGATGCTAGAAGCAAAGAGATCGAAGTGAACAATCTCAAGGTTCAGGTGACGCAAATGGAAAAGTTGAGGCCCCAATAAATAAATCTGCAATAACACACAAGTAGCTAGAAATAGCAGCCTGAAATACAAATGAATAATCATGGCTCTGCTCATTCCATGATTAAGAGGAGAAATGAAATGGGATGATGTGGAGAAAGAAGAAAGCGGTGGTTAGGAGAAAGGAAAAACAGGTGATGGAAGAATAAGGCTGTGGAGAATAAAGCACGTGACGACTTCCTAATTTTAATAGATTTGAGGTATATTTTGATATATTTAAGGAGTCATTAATATTAAATTAAAATTTTTTTTTAAGATTTTAAGAGAAATCAATTTGGATACATTATTTGGAGATTCCAACTTAGAAGTTAAATTTTTAATGAAGTTAAGAAAACAAAAAGAGTTTTATTTTTATTATTATTATTATATAAGTTTCTTTTCAAATTTTGCAGCATAGCCACGGATTGAATTGGAATTTGGAATTGGACATTGGACTTTGGGCTGATTTGAAAATGGAAAGTGTCCGTGGGCCCACGAATCAGAATGGATCAATGAATGAAAAAAAACCTAAAGCTAAATGAATAAAAGGAGGCTGGACACAGAAAAGAAGGAGGACGCTGACGGCACGAAAGAAACAGGGAGGCGGCAATTAATAAAAGAACCAGAGATGCAAGCACAGCGCTGGGCAGAGGAACGAAGAAGCAGTGGAGCAGCGATTCTCTTCATCATCTCCACGGAAGGACGAGAGGACTGTGGAGGTGACAGAGAATACAGTCAGCGGCTTCATCTTCATCTTCTGTGGCTCATCGTCAACTGAATTAGTGGGAAATTCTTGTTCTTAATTTCAATACTCTGTTCCTATTCTCCTCATCTTTGATTTTCAGTATGGTTTTGAACCTAATCGTGAACCAGAAGAAATTTATTGCTACTGTGGTATTTATTATACTTATGTGTTAATTTATTTTGCAACCTAGAGGAACTAAGTACTTATTGATGGATTAGACTCTGTTGCATCGTTTAGTTATAATTAATATTAATTTTGGTCGCTTAATATTGACTAATTTTATTTATTTAGTGATTGATCATTATTAAATATGAATTCGAGACCTTGATGAAGAGGATTTTAATTAGGCTCTGAGATTAAGTAATATAGGATTAGATTACGATTTAATTTGCAATTAGGATAGACATATACCTAATAACCCCATATAATTGTAGAAGAGTGTCTGAATTATGTTAACTCTTGAATAAATTTGTTAAACATAGCAATTTCTATTTAAAAGAGGGGTATAAGTGAACCGACAAATACTTATAGCTATTAATATTAACAAAATTGATATTAAGGATAATTAAATTTGTGAAATAAAGGTTTATGAAGCTAATAAGGGATTAGTGACTCTGGGCTGCTCGTTTGATTATTGTGGTACTTTGTTTGTTTTAATTTTAGTTTTGATTTCTTTTCTCATAATTAAATTCAATTTGATTTGTTCAATTTAAAAGAAAGTGTAAAATTAATACTTAATCGAAGTTTTGGTATAAAGTCCTCGTAGGAACGATACTTTACTCACTCTTTATTACTTGATATGGCCCGTACACTTGCGGAGTCTTAGGTTATAAAGTTTTTCCCTATCAAGTTTTTGGCACCGAAAACTTGATAGGGCAAAACTTTATAGCCTATAACTCTGCAAGTATACGAGTTGTATCAAGTAATAAAGAGTAAATAAAGTATCGTTCCCACGAGGACTTGATACCCACAACTTCAGTTAATAATTAATTTTGCACTTTCGTTTAAGTTGAGCAACCAAATTTAATTTAATTAAGAAAATAAAACCAAAATTAAAATAAACAATCTAGCTCAATAATCAAATGAGCAACCTAGAGTCACTAATCCCTTATTTACTTCATAAACCTTTATTTCACCAATTTAATTACCCTTAATATCAATTTTGTTAATCTCGAGTCTTAATAGCTATAAATGTTTGACAGTCCACTTATAACCCTCTCTTAAATAAAAAATGTTATGTTTAACAAATTTATTCAAGAGACAACATAATTCGGACACATTATTCTACATTTATATAAGGTCATTATGTATATGTTTATCCTAATCATAAATTAAATCGTAATCTAATCTCATATTACTTAATCTCAGAGCCTAATTAAAATCTCATTCGTCAAAGTAAATCTTAATACTCGAATTCATATTTAATGATGACCAATCACTAAATAGATAAAACTAATCAAGATTAAACAATCAAAATCAATACTAATTATAACTAAACGATGAAAAAATAAATTCTAATTTATCAATAAGTTCTTAATTCCTCTATGTTGCAAAGTAAATTAGCCACACATGGCTAAAATAAAAATCACTGCAGCAATAAATTCCAGGTTCAAAACCATACTGAAAATCAAAAAGAGAAGGGGAATAGGAACAAAGTATTGAAATTAAGAACAAAAGTTTTCCCTCTAATTCAGTTGAAGATGAGCCACGGAAGATGAAGATGAAGCTGCTGATTGTCTTCTTCAATTGAAGAGGTAGTAGAAAGGGAAACAAGAAATAAGGCAATGGAATAGAGATGAGGGAAACATGGTTTAAGGTAAAATAAGGGGAGGGTGGGTGAGCGAGGCAGTTGAATAAAAAGGTGAAGAAAAATCAAAGGCATTGAAGAAGACAACAAAAGGGATGGAAGGAAACTTAAAGGCAGTGGCAAAGGTTGATGTAGGTGGAGCAGGAAGGCAGGTGATGGAAGGAAACTTAAAGGCGGTAGTGGAGGTTGAAGTCAATGGAGCAGGAAACTTAAAGGCGGTGGCGGAGGTTGAAGTCGATGGAGCAAGAAGACATGCAAAACTAGCTGAAAAACAATAGCCGGGGGAAGAAGAGAAAGAGGGGATTTAATAGAAAGGCAATGAGGACCAGATAGATAGTCAGGTGTTGAAACGGTGCCGAAAAGCGTCAACGGATGACACCAAAAAGGCTGAAAAATGCTGTAGATATATATATAGCACCGCTGAAAAAGCCGAGAGTTTCTTTCTCTCAAACCTCTCTCGTCCGTGTCAATAATGAACTCTCCAGTAACATGCTTTCTTAGCATTTATATATATCACTAGAAAAATAGTGGATTAGTGACTGATGGAATTGGATGATTTTGTTGTCAAATAAACCATTACTAATTAATCAGTGACGGAATTCTATCACTAATTGACTTTTTTAAGTGTACGTACGTACTAAAGTTTTAAACCATTTAAATCAAATTTTAATGATTCAATTTAATTTGTATTTTTATAAATACTTTAAAAAGCTTTTAAAATATTTACTTGAACATGTCTTTTTCAATTAAGAAAGTATAAAATCCTTAAAAAATTACATGTCAAATGCAAAATAGTATTTTTTTAAAAAAAAATGATATGGAGTATAATAAAAAATATATAATGATTATGATATAGCAAAAACCATGAACTTTAACTATATATTCACTTTAACAATAAGAGTTTATAGTCAAAATATACAATATTAGGGTCCTTAATTTAAATTTTTGAAGATTAGAGAGGTTATGTTCAACGAAACCAAAGCTATGGCAGAGTTTTTGTGTATTTTAGCTTTAAAAATAGTATTCAAAAGTTATACCCTCAAAATATGACTTTTAAAATTAAGGTAAATGTGCAATTTTACCAACAAACTATTGGCTCATGAGTAATTTCACCAATAAACTTTATAGTAGACCAAAATCACCAACAAACTTTTAAAATCACCAATAAACTTTATATTGAGGCTAACGTTCGTTTTCTACCTTTATGCAAAAATTACATAATAGGACCTAGATGTTTATGAAATTATATTTAAGCCCCAAAAAATTTTAAAAAATTTATTTAGTCCCTCCACGTACTTTATATGGAGGGACTAAAGTGAAAATTATTTTTTAAAAAAAAATTGGGGTAACAAGATAATTTTCTAAAACTTTGGGTTCTTTTTTGTAATTTTTGCAGGGCCATCCCTACCCCCGAAATCTGCCACTAGTTACAAGCCTTTTTTTTCGGCTTTAGCCTGGCCTGTGGCTAATTAAGGAGACCTGTAATTTTAAAAATTTTGTAAACAACCTAACAAACGACAGATCTCACCTCAAAACAAGCCTACTTCAAAAAGGAGGGAAACAAACCTACTTTAAACAGGCCAAAAACATACCTACATCTAACAACTTGTTTAAAATAGGTATGTTTTTTGCCTGTTTAAAGTAATTATGTTTTCACCCTGTTTGAAGTAGGCTTGTTTTGAGGTGAGGCCTGTGGTTTGTTAGGCTGTTTACAAAATTTTTAAAATTACAGTCCTCCTTAATAGGCGACAGGCTAGGTCAGGCTAAGGTTAAAAAAAAGGCCTGTAATCAGAGGAGGATTTTGGGGGTAGGGATGACCCCACAAAAATTAGAAAAGACCCAAAATTTTAGAAAATTATCTTCCGGCCCATAAAATTTTTATAATTTTCACTTTAGTCCCTCCATATAAAGTACGTGGAGAGACTAAAATAAAAATTTTAAAATTTTTTGAGACTTAAATATAGTTTCATAAACATCTGGGTCCTATTTTGTAATTCTTGCATGAAAGCGGAAAACAAACATTAACTTCAATGTAACGTCATTGTGTAGATTTTACATTTTTTAAAGTTTGTTAGTGATTTTGGTTCACTAGAGAATTTATTGGTGAAATTGCTCATGAGCCAATAATTTGTTTGTAAAATTCCACCTTGACCCTTTAAATTACACATGCAGGTATTGCAAGCCTTCTGTCATTAGTCAACACCGTTGCACTCCCTAAATATTGCAAAATTGGTGTATGTATTGTATTACTATAGTTATCATCAAATTTATAAATTGATTTTCTGAGTTCACCGTTTTTATATTTTTACCTTATAAAATTGAATCAAGTCACTAGTAAACTTGTGTTAATTGTAAATTCAGATAAACTCGTAAGTTTACACATTATTTTATTGTTTTTGTTTTTACGTTTCTAATTTACAAAATCAAGTTAACATACTCTTAAACTTGCATTCACTTTTTCAATTTAATTGAAATTGGCTACCATCCACTTCTCTTACTGTTCTCTTATCCTCCTTTTCTCTTCCACTACTCCTCTCAACTTTTAGGTTGAAATTTGAATGTTTTAAATTTAATGTTTTATCAAAATATTCTTTTTAAATATTTTTTATTGCAGTTTTAAATCATCATCACTAAAAGTTAGCAATTTGGGAATTCATTTACTTAATAAAAATTTTATATTTTATTAAACATTAAATCTGAGCCGCTAAAATTTCAATCTAAAGGTTGAAATAAGTAGTTGATAAGAAGAGAATAGTAAGAATAAAAGACGATAGCCAAACCCAATTTAATCATACTCAATGATTTTATATGTAAATTTCTTTGCTAAGTACATAAATTATGAATGTTGATGTATTTAATTTCAAATCTTTAGATTTAAAATATATTTAAATCAAATTATTATTATTTTATATTTTAATTATTTAATTATACACTCTAAATACCTATTAAATGATAATAGTAAACTCTTACAAGTTTAGATTAGTGATCACAACAATACGAGTTTACATCTATCACGAGTTTGATAACTTTGATCACTATCATTGCATATTTATGAAATTGACCGGAATCTAGTGCAACAGTTTTTTTCCCTTTTTTCTTAGTTAAAATTTAGGGTTAAGGTGCAAAAATACACATGAGCTTATACCCAAAGTGCACCTAACACCATATGTCTTTTTTAGGGAAAAAAGTAACTATGTGCTTATAAAAAAGGAAAAAAAATCACATTTCTGTCTGTTTCCGTTGATTGTTAGTTGACTTAAAAAAGCTAAAATATATGATGACTTAGCCAATTTAATCTGTTCCGAATTTTGGTTTTCGACTTAATCTTCTTCTTCCTCGACAAGGCCACCATGTCTCCATTCCTGGTTTGATATTTGTCAAAACACCGCCGAACGTAGCTCCCCTTCGAATCTTAGTGCCGGAAGCTCAAACCCCTCACCGGATCAAAACGCCGCTGGATGCGGCTCTCCTTTGCCTTCCCGAGCCAAACCTTCACCGAATCAAAAGAAGAAGCTTCCTGATTCCCTTAACCCAGCTCTTTTTTAGGCTTCCCATGCCAACTCAATCTTGATACCTTCCTTCTCAAGCTCGTTAGAGATACCATCGCCATGAGTTTACACATCCTTGCTGATTTATACTGTGGTTAAGGCAGGTTTAGGGAGGCCGTGCAAGTGCTGGAGTGGAAAATTCAAGTTCTCCATCAAGTTTCGGTCATGGGTGTTTGGGCGTCACTCCTAATTTTCAGTGATAGTTCAAAAAAGGTACCCACTAGACACTCAACACTGAAGAATTAAGTAAATGAACCAGGATATGGCATCAGTCCAGCTTCAGGCTTAGAATCGAAAGCTTTGACAAATGAATATAAGTAAAAGGAATAAACAACTGATTTTGGGGAAACAGTAGAACACTAGAAGCTCAGAACCCCAACTGGTGAAACAAAGAATCTGCATGGAGATTGAAGTTGAGAGCTAACCTGTTGACAGCAAGAAAATCCAGGAAGAAGTGGGCAATGTAGAAGCAAGAAACCGATCTCGTCGAGAAGCCATTGCCTACCTTGTGTTGTTGTCTACTCAATCTCGTCGAGAAGGCATTGTCGACCTTCAATCAAATCAAAGTTGAAAGACACAGAAGAACCTTCTTCATAACAAGGGGAGTCAAGAAGAAGAAGCAGAGCTCTATCATTGAGGCGCCAAAATCTTCAAACATAGAAGCACCATCACCAATCTCTTCTTCCTGATTGTCTTCCATCATCTCCTCAGACTTGATGACGTTGGTTCATTGAGGCACGCAAGGGAGTCAAGAAAAAGAAGCAAGGCTATTCCATTAGAAGCAAATGTGGATTTTTTTTTTTAATTTTTAATTTTTTTCCTTAACTGCCAACTAGGATATAAATTCGCCGAGTCGTCACCTATTTTAGTTTTTTTAAGTCAACTGACAGAAATGTGATTTTTGCCCCTTTTTTATAACCACATAGTCACTTTTACCCCTAAAAAAAACATATGGTGTTGGGCACACTTTAGGTATAAGCTCGTGTGTATTTTTACACCTTAACCCTAAAATTTAAAAACTTGTTTGTAAATTCCTGGTTGAAAAGTTTCTATCCCAAACTTTCTGAAATTAAAGAAAAAATTATCGTGCAATCCCATGCAAAAATAATTTAATTATTAAAAGGTCTCCTAAGTTGTTTATATGTTATATCCTACTGTCATTTTTTGTACATGATATTGTTACTATCATGTTAGTCATTTATTGTAGGTCGTTTTAGTAATTAATTATTTATATGCGACTGCACACTAATTTTCACAATTTTTAAACTTAAAACAAGAAAGAAAATCAGAGGAATGAAAAAAGCGGGTAACTTGTAAATATCACAAATTATTATTGATTTTATATTTTATACTAAAATATATTTTTATTCCTTTTATATTCTATTTTAGCCATTTAACTTTAACAAATGTGTTTTAAGTCCTTTTAAGTTAATAGCATTAACTTCATTAACAAAAAATGATAATTCAACAAATTTCAAATAGCACATCTCTGAATTTTAATTCTCTAATATATTTATTTTTATATTTTAATTTAAATGTCAATATTTTGAAAAGATATGTCAGTAATTTAAATTTGCTGACTTAACATTTTTTACTAATGAAGTTAACGGTGTTAATTTTAAAGGATCAAAAGCACAATTTTTAAAATTAAAAAAGTAAAATATAACATTACCTAAACCCAAACGTATACTTTATCTATATTTTACTCCTTTTGATCCTAATTATAAGATAACATTTGCGAGTTGATCTTGATTCTAATTATAAGACAAAGTTCTAATCTTTGTCAATTTCTTCTCAAAATACTTCTATTGTTTTCATAATGGTTGGGTATTTTATAAATTCGTAAGGGATGCTAAAGTGGAGCAAAACAAGACCCTAAACAGAGATGATACATTGGAGGAGGATGATGGGGGAGGGGGAAAAGTGTAGAAATAATTTTAAATAAGGGCATTTTTAGAAAATAACTATAATTAACTAATTCAACTACTATCCTTAATCTCATAAAAAATAGATAAATATATTCGGAGGGAGTATACTGATAAGTATTTAACTGGCCGAATTTGTGAGAGAGAGAGAAAATTTAACTGGCCAAATTATTTTGTACTTTTACAACATGTGAAGTCTGCTATATAATTATGACATTATTTTTGCTATATGTTTTATATTTTAAATTGATAAATTCTATTGCTTTTATTAAAAAAATTCTAATAATTCAAAAGTATGATCACTAATTTAAATTTATGCATGTCATATATGGTATTATCACTTGATCAAGTAGTTGAGGGTTGGAAGTGAATGTGACAAACTTAATTGGAAGAAGTGTATCTTTAATTTTTGTTCTTAAAAAAATAGCCTTTATTATTTATGGAATATACTCCTTGTGCCTTAAAAAACAGTTAAAAGTATTATCTTTGGGTAAAAATTTAATCAATATATTACAGGATACATAATGTTAAAAATTACACCGTCCATATATACCATATTTGTATTGTATATACACGGACAAGTTACAATAGAGGTCATAAGATATATATAATAGATCTCATCAAATGTGATAAAGCTTTATTGTTGTTATATATAAGATAAAAAAAAAAAACTTTTTTTCACATGAAAAACACACATTTTTTTATCTTAACATATTTTTCATTTTAGAGTTGTAATTTTCTTACAATAATTTGTCTTCAAAGAACCTTAATTCATTTTGTAGAATTTTACCCTTCATTAATATAACTTCAAATCAATTTCCCCATTAATTAGAAAATCTTAGCCAAATAACACCAAATTTCATGATAAAAATTTAAGTCAAGTTCCTTAAAATTATTATGTCAAATTCTCGATTCTTATATAATCATGTGTCTTATTTTTAAAATGTGGAGAACTTGATCTACATTTGATACATCCTAGGTCTATGAGGGGTGTGGATCAAATTTAGCTTGGTGAACCACAAAGTCGTAGAAGATTGGTGGACTCGTATATGATATGGGTTAGAAAAATTGGGGTACGTATTAGCTACTAGCTTAGGCTTTTGGCACAATCGTTAGCCCTATAGATTATTATTGGAGCCAGCATGAGTTCAAATCACACTATCATTGAAAGATTCGAGAATGAATCTCCTTTGACAGGGAGGAAATAATACATCTTAAGTTAGGGAGGGGATGTGGATCCATTTCGGTCTGATGGATTTCAAAGTCACAGAGACTTAGGTTTAATATCAGAGTCCACATGTTAGTCCTTCAAACTTTTGTTGGAAATGAGATTCCAATCAATATTGGCTCTTATACCAACCCTTAGAAACCATACCAAGAGATCTAATAAGTTCTGTCCCAAATTTTACTATAATTTTAACTATTTTATACCTTTCTTAATTCATGTATGTTTAAAGCCTATGGTTGCACTTACACAAACACCTTGCAATGCTAAAAGCAACATCTATGGGTAGTTGTAGATGAGACTTTTGTTGGCGGCAACTCCTAAATTGTCACCCAACTCAGTGGGTCTTCCAACTCATCTAATGCTATGAAGATCCTATTAACGACAACACTTGTAAATATGAGAGTTGATTTGAGTTGTCCTTGATCACACCGTCCTTAAGAGTTATTTTGCAAGTATCGGAAGATAAGATGCATCACTCCCCATGATTAAAGCTTGAACTGTCTATTGCTAACTATCCTAAATTATCACCCTACATTCCTTAAACAGATACCAATATGATTCAAACTTTGTTTGTCTGTAAGGCTTCCAAAATGGCTCAATGGATAACAGAAGTGGACTATGATCAGATGCAACCAGGCATAATGTTTGTAAGTCCTGCATTGGAAATACAATTTGCAAATTCAATAAGAAGAGTGTCCGATGAACCGATTTTAATAGACTAAAGAAGAACTTTATTAAAATCGCCAATAATTAGCCAACAAAGATCTAAGGATGAGGAAGTCATTTGAATCATGTTCCATACTATGTAACAAAAATAGGATTGAGGATGGCCTTAAATAAAAGTGATATAATAGGAAAGGGATATTCCATTATTTATGATTTTGCAATGACAAAAGTATGGGCTAATATCTAGGATTGGCAATCAAAGTCATCTTTCCAAGCCATAATTGTACCCCACCCTTCCTAATGGCATTCATACCTACAAACTTTGAATATCCCAAATTTACAAAGGGAGATGAGGCAGAAGACAAGCTAAGCTTTCTTTCAGATAAATTAATAAAATCAAGCGAATGTTTGCCTATCAGCCGCCTACATCTATTGAGTGTTGTGAGTTGTGACTTTACAAAAGTCATAACAATTTCAACTCAATACTCTCATGGCAACTTAGAAAGCTTTGCAATGTCTGCTTCCCTAGCCTCAATAATGATAGAAGTAGACCATAAGTCATTAGGCGCTTCTAGAAAGGAAAATCTAAAGTCAAGAGCTCAAAGTGACACTTCTTCAACTTTGAGTTGTTAAGGTAATCCTTAAGAAACAGAAGGTCGAAGTTTATATCTAGACTTTTATTACTGCAAAAATCAGGAGACGAAGGGTGATTGGGAATAGGATTAAAAACTCTCTCTCTCTCTCTCAAGTAGCACAAATTGTGGAGAAACCACAACAAAGAAGTAGATGAACCACTTTGGGCCTAGAATATATAACACCATCCATAGAGTATGTGAGAACATTACCAGTAGGAATGGAATAGTAGAGCACACTGCTAGATAGTAAAAATTAGCATGATTAGGGCCATAAAATTGCCAATCATATTTGTTCCCTGATCGGCTTTCAAAGAAAATACCAAACTCGTCTAAAGGCTGGTTCATTAGAATGTTCTGTTCTTTCCACCAAGAAATGAAATCATGTTAAGATTAGTATATGTAAATAGGAATTAGCATTTGTAAATAGAGTCTTCTAGAAGTATGCCACATGTATGGCTAGGATTTGTTTGTCATCCCAAATCCAAAGTTTAAGGACTAGTACTCCGTCGATAGGATGCTCTTGGGGTGGCTCCGGAATACGATGACACAGGACGTCGCAACTCAGCTGTTGCATTGTCAAACCTCTCTTCAACTATGGACCGAGGCTCAAGCTTTGACCTTTGCTGTGTCTAAGTCTCGAATAATGGTATTTCGATATGAGCTTCACAACACCCAAAAGAATGGAATGTTGATGATTGATTATCTCTCGCCTATGAAACGCATAGCTGACCATCTGGCATTGGCCAGAGCTTCGATCTTCGTCGACGAGCTCATTCTCTATACTCTAAATGGCCTTGATGGAGACTATAACCCCATTGTGGTCAAGCTAGTAGACCAGGTTAACCTTTCTTGGGTAGATGCCCAATCTACTCTACTGGCTTTTGAAAATCAATTGGAGCGGCTCAATCAATTCTCTTCCCTCTCCATTCAAGCTAATGCTAACTTTGCTCACAAAGGCTCAGACTCTGCTCCTCTTTTTGTCTATTCTCCTAACCATGCTTCAAGTCATAGCTCGGGTAGAGGAGGGAGAGGTGGTCACCAATCACGAGGACAGTCTTCCAACAGTAACACTGGACGTCCATTCTGCGATCTCTGTAAACGACTGGGTCACAAAGTCGCCAACTGTTATAAGAGGTTTGATTGCTCGTTCAAGCCTCCTTCTCATACTACTCATGCTCCCCAATCATTCTATGTTGATTCATATGCTATTGTTGATCCTGAGTGGTATATGGATAGTGGTGTGAATCATCATGTGGTATATGATTCTTCTCATCTTGATTCAGTAAAATCAGTTGGGAAGACAAGTTTAATTTCTTGCACTGATTCAAAAGCTCCCATTTCTGGTGTTGGTACTACTGCAATTCCCTTTTTTAGATCTGATATTTATCTTAACAATGTTCTGCTTGTGCCTCATATTGCTAAAAATTTGCTTAGTGTTCATCAACTTGTTTCCCACAATCTTGTTTCAATCTTATTTACTAATGAAGGATGTGTTGTGAAAGACAACAAAATAGGGAACATACTGATGAAGGGAACACCAAGGGAAGGACTATACCTAATGAGTAAAGTTGATTTTCAAGCTAATGTTGCAACAACCTCATTGAATGATGCAGAGTTTCTTTCTTGGCACCGCAAGCTTGGTCACCCAAGCAATAAAATATTGCATCAAGTACTCAATAGTTGTAATATCAAAATTTCCATTCGTGATAGTTTTGTTTGTGAAGCTTGTCAATTTGGGAAATCTAGACATTTACCTTTTCCAAAGTCTGTATCTCATGCCTCTTTTCCTTTTGAACTTGTTCACATTGATTTATGGGGTCCTTCACCAACACAATCAATTCATGGATACCACTATTATGTTCATTTTGTTGATGACTTTAGTAGATATACATGGTTATACCCTCTCAAACACAAAGGTGAAACAGTCACAACATTTAAAGTTTTTCAACAAATGGTTGAAAATCAATTTCAAACCAAGATTAAATCTATTCAATGTGACAATGGTACCGAGTACAAACCTCTTATACCTATTGCTAAGAGTTGTGGTATCATAATGAGATTTACTTGCCCTTATACCTCACCACAAAATGGTAGAACTGAAAGAAAACATAGACATATTGTGGAAATGGGATTAACTCTCTTGGCTCAAGCTAAACTTCCTCTAACATATTGGATAGAAGCCTTTCAAATGGTGGTTTATCTTATCAATCGCCTTCCCACTCTGACATTATAAGGCAAAGCTCCACTTGCTTGTTTATATAACAAAGGTCCAAACTATCAAACATTGAAGCCTTGTGGGTGTATTTGTTACCCTTGTTTGAACGCTTACAATTCCCACAAGCTGGAATTCCATAGTAAAAAATGTGTTTATCTTGGTCTGGCTCCCAGCCAAAAGGGGTTCAAGTGCCTGAGCCCAACTGGACGTATTTATATCTCTAGACATGTGATTTTTGACCCTAATGTTTTTCCTTGTCACACAGGCTTTATAAACAAAAGAAGCCCATCAGATGCAGCTCATTCCTCATTTTCTTTAATCATCACGAATTAGCCCAGTGAGACGCAACAGGCCCAAGTAACTATTCCATCTCCATCCAATTTCTCACAATCTCACTCAAATTCTCCTAATGCCCTATATCTTCCCTCTCGACCCAACTCTTCTCTTCAAGCCCAATCCACCTCCCTACACTCCATCTCACGTAATTCTCCCTCCGGGCCTCATTCTTCACACACAAATCAAGCCCAATCTCCATCTCAAAATAACACTCCATCATCACCCAGTCCCACTTCTTCCAGCTTATCATCTCCTTCGATCTCGTCTTCCACAATCCTTCCAAATCTCGTACCTTTCTCTTCATCCCTCCCCTCATCACCCAGTCCCACCTCATCATCTCTATCCTCCGAATCGTCAACTCTTTCCTCTCCTCCCTCACCACAAAATATTCACTCTATGATTACCCGAGCCAAATCAGGGATTTCAAAACCTAAATATCCCTTTGTGGGCCTCTTTACTACCGAAGCCTCCTCTCATCTCTCCAAAGCTTCTGAACCACGTTCCATTTCTGAAGCCCTTGCGCCTCCTCACTGGCTTGCTGTGATGAAGGTTGAGTATGATGTACTCTGCAGAAATCGCACTTGGATCCTCGTTCCTCATCATGGACAGAAGCTTGTAGATTGCAAGTGGGTTTTTAAAACTAAATTCAAGGCTGATGGTTCCATTCTCAAACATAAGGCTCACCTTATTGCTAAAGGATTCCAACAGTCTGCTGGTATTGATTATGGGGAGACATTTTGTTCGATCATAAAGCCAACTACTATCCGATTGATCCTTACTCTTGTTGTAACCTTCAAGTGGGATGTTCGGCAGCTCGACGTCAATGATGCTTTCCTCAATGGATACCTGAAGGAGGAAGTTTATATGCGTCAACCACCGGGCTTTCTTGACCCTGCCAAACCTAGATTCATCTGCAAGCTTACAAAGCACTTTATGGTCTTAAACAAGCACCTCGTGCTTGGTTTGAACATCTTCGGAATACACTTCTCAGCTGGGGTTTCAAAAATGCCTAGAGTGATGTATCTCTATTTTTCATCCAAACCAAAAATATTCTGGTATTTATCCTTATTTATGTTGATGATATTCTCATAACTGGGAATAACTCTAGAGCTATTCAAAAGTTTATTGTGCAACTAAATGTTGTGTTATCTATGAAAGATTTAGGCTCTCTTTATTACTTTCTGGGTTTGGAAGCTTACAGAGACAAGTCTGGTATATACATTAATCAATCCAAATATATTCTTGATTTATTAAAGAGGTTTAATATGTTTGATTGTGCTCCTGTCTCAACACCTATGGTTACTGGACGTCCATTCTCTGTAAAAGATGGCACGCCCATGATAGATCCTTCACTGTATCACAGAGCTATTGGATCCCTACAGTACCTCACAACCTCCAAACCTGATATAGCCTACTCTGTGAACAAACTCAGTAAATTCTTGACCAATCCTATTGATATACACTTTCAAGGTGTTAAAAGAATTCTACAGTATGTCAAGGGCACCTATCACTATGGTTTACACATTAAACTCATTAGCTCACTTCGTTTAATGGCATTCACTGATGTTGATTGGGCTACTGATATAGATGATAGAAAATCTATGGGCAACTATTGTGTATATTTAGGAAGTACACTTGTGTCTTGGTGCTCTAAGAAATAAAAGGTGGTCTCACGATCCAACTCAAAATCTGAATATCGCTCCCTGTTTGATAGAGCATCGAAGATCAAATGGTTGAGTTCTCTATTATCAAAATTGGGGCTTTTCACTCGAAAACCTTCAATAATTTGGTGTAATAATTTAAGTGCTCAAGCCTTTGCTTCAAATCTAGTTCAGCATGCTCGAAGCAAACACATTGAGATAGATGTGCATTTTATAAGGGATCAAGTTTTATCTGGATCTATTGGGGTTAAATATGTACCTTATTCTCTTCAGATAGCTGATTGCTTCACTAAAGCTTTATCTTATTCTTAGTTTTCTTACTTTAGAAACAAGCTCAGTGTATGTGCTACACCCTCTCGTTTGAGGGGGAATGTTAAGATTAGTATCTATAAATAGGAATTAGCATTTGTAACTAGAGTCTTCTAGAAGTATGCCACATGTATGGCTAGGATTTGTTTGTAACAATATTCTGTTACATTTATTGAATATATATTACACAGTAGCCAGAGGTGCAATTCACCCACTGGACAATTCATTTTCCCTCTTGTCCTTTTTATCTTTCTAGTCATCAGGGACAATGAGAGCCAAATGAGCAGAGAACTATTTGATGGACTGAATAAAGTGGCAGGCTTCAAGCACAGTAAAAATCTCTTCTTCATTAGGATTGACCAGGCATTTCTTGAGAATATGAAAGCAATCTCGAATAAACATGTTGATCTTAAGATTGGAGCTGTCAAATATATTATTCAACCTTCTACGTGTATTAAAGGAGTTCCCTTTCCCTTTAACTTGAATAGGTAGGGTAGAGGAGATCACTTCTAGAAGAATTTCACCATTACTAGGCTTAGATTTATCACCATTATCATCAAGAGATGAGGGAATTGAAATTTGAAACAGTCATTGAAGATAGGACATGTATGGATGATGGGGACAGATCATGAAGGGCGAGAAGGTTCAAAATCAGTGAAAAAAATGGTCAATAGGAGTTTGGAAATCATAAATTTCATTCTCCATAAGCTACTGAATCATAAAGTCAAGCGATGGTCCCTCGTTAGTTTAGGAAGGTCTAGCCTTATTAGCATTATTCTAGGCCATTACCAGAGCTTAAAGAGCTGGTGGTTTGTCTTCATGATCATAGTCTAAGGACTCATCAGAGAAGAAATGAAAGAAACCATCATTTTGATCATGTGACAAAAGGACATCTTGAGGAGTAGGCTCAAAGATTCGATAGTGAACACCTCTAAAGAAGAAAAACTGAATTCTAGTAGTACCTTAACTTCTATGTTGTCCCATCCAATCTTGCCAAAAGAGTTCAACTTCACCAAGGTAAAAATTGCTCTCAACACGTCCACCAAAACGAGAATAAACATGGTCAATGACATCATTGAAGCCTTTAAAAACATCAATGAGAGGTTAAATTCATGTATTCTAAGTATGGGCAACAAAGTGACGATTATTACATTGACAAAAAACTCTTTTGTACTTGCACTCAAGCCAAACATAAGAGACATTATCAAGGCGAACTCTTACATTTTGGATAAGAGGTAAGCGAGGATTAATGCGCACTTTCACATGATGAAGTGAAGATCAGTTGAAAAATGAACATTACTTTATTGCACAACAGTATCCCCAATAACATGACCAAGAGTTTCAGTTGCTAAAGCATTATGATATTCTAGTGGAAGCCCCCAAAATTGAACCTAGATAGAGAAAGTAGCAATTTGGAACTCTCTAAGCAACATGTTTGGATCCCAACGATCAACCATGAGCAAGGAGTTGTTATTAGCCTAAGGGCCATTAACAATGACAAACTCTAGATATTCTTCATCATTAAATCTACTAAGATAGAAACAACCAACTTTCCCTTATATCGCAAATGATTCCTCAATAATCCATGCCGAATGAAGCCTATTATTAAGCTTATGAAAGGAAACGGAATGCACATCATCTAAACCAACCACAACATAAGAAGAGAAATGACTCAATCAAGGCACTGAGAGACGATCCATTGAGAAATAGAGAAGGTGCAAAAGAAAAATTTGTGAAAAGGGAAAATGGAATCATATCAAAAAAGGAGGCCAGGTGGAAAATAAAAACTGAAAAAAGAACAAAAAAATAAGCACAAAACAAAAACGAAGGGGCCAGAAAATGATGTCTATAGGAAATAGGAATGGATTTTGAAGAGAACACATGCAGAGGGGTGAGGAGGAATTTCAACTAAGTCCTTATTTATAGATGGAGAAATCATCCTGATGGTGAAAACAACCCTAATCTATTAACTTTAAAAACCTAAAGCCAAAAATATTAAATGCATAGCATAAATATGTAAAAGATAAGGGAAGCAATGATTAAACCCGCCTATATAGGCGTAAAATGGCTTAAGCTTGCATGTCAGAGGATGTAGACGAAGGAAGACAAAATGGTGATCTCTTCTCACTTCTCAGCATCTGTTTGGTTTGAGGGGAGGCGAGGGGAATAGAAGGAAATGGAGGGATTTTAACCATCTCCCCTTGTTTGGTTGATCATATTATTTAAGAAGGGAGTGGAATTTTTTTGAAATTTTTCCCTCTCCCCCCTCAAAAGCCTCCCCCTAAATCAGATGAATTTGGAGGATTATAAAGATTGTTGTGTCAATGGACTAAGATATCCCGAATTTTTTTGTTTTTTGGTTATTCTGAAAATACCCAAGGCCCCTTTCAACTAGAAAGGCATTCTTGATTTATGGTCTCTCTCTCCCTACTTTGGCTCTTCGCCTTGGACAACAAGACCAACACTTCATCTTGCCTCTGAATCCGTCGTCGTGACTCATCTTGAATTGTGTAGTCTGTGTCATCGTGACTAGTTTTTGTTTACTTTGTGAGAACCCTAGAGAGATGTTTATTCTCTTTTTTTTTTTATCTGTGTATTAAAAAAAATTTGAAACGAAGCACTTTTTTATTCAATTTGTAATTGATTTTTTGTCAATCAGGTTTTCTTGTACCGTTTCTGTTCGAGGGTTCTGTCATGTATGGCTTAAACTAATTTCCTGAATTTGTTGTTGGCTGTGGGAGTGTGGTGCACTGCTTACATTACAGCAGCTGTTGTTGTTGCCTCCTTTCGAGCCATCAATTTTTTCCATCTATTTTAAACTGGCATGGCTTATGCACAGCTTGTTATAAATCCAACTCTTAGAAGCAAGGTAATATATTTTATTCATCTTTGTCCTATTATATCCTTGCTTTTTTGGATTGGTTATTATTTTCTTCTTTCCTCTTTTCGTTGTAAAATTGTTTAGATCTTTATTGGTTTCTACAATGTTCTTGCTCGATCATTCCACTTGCTGAAGTTTATATCAACAATGTGAGGCTCTGCTTGGTGAATTTCATAGATTTTGAACCAATGTGATGCCTTAGTTGGATAAAATTATGCCGCACTGTCATGTACTTCTAATTTTTGTTATGCACACGTCATCGTGGAGTCTTATTTCTTCTTAGAACCTTGCGAATACAAGATCAAATATATATCACCCTATTGATATCTTTGTGATAGGGCTAAACTTTATAACCTATAACTCCGCAAGTATATGGGTCGTATCAAGTAATAAAGAGTAAATAAGATATCATTCCCACGAGAACTTAGTATCCACAACTTCAGTTAAGCATTGATTTTACACTTTCATTTAAGTTGACCAAACCAAATTGAATTTAATTAAATGAAAAGAAATTAAAATCAACTAATTACCACAAATATCAAATGAACAACCCAGAGTCACTAATCCCTTATTTGCTTATTAGATTTTATTCCCCTAAATTAATTTTAACTTAATTTAATCAGCTAATCTAGAGTATTAATGTTTATAAATGCATGTCGGTCCATTTATATACCTACCTTAATTACTTATGTAATGTCTCACACAATTAATTAAGATGCAAATCAAATCGAGCTAACTCTAATTTGATTATGCGGAACTTCTAGGTATATGTCTATCCTAGATGCAAATTAGATTAAAATCTAATTCCACATTATTTAATCCCAAGGTTAATTTAAGATTCCCTTCGTCAAGTTCAATTTTAAATCCCTAAAACATGCGTAATGGTGGTCAATCACTAAGCAATGAATAATAAAAACAAGATTAAATAAACTTAATTAATATTAAGCAAAACTAATTAGTGGGAACAATTTCTAAGTCTCAAATAAGTTCATAGTGCTCCAAGTTACAAAACAAATTAGCCACACATGGCTAAAACAAAATCCATTAAATAAGTGTAGGAATTCAGATTGAAAGAATAAAGGAAAGAGAGGAGAAATCAAGACTATTGGAGTTTCCTCTAGTCCCCGTGATCTCACGCTGATGAAAATGGTGATTTCTGCGATCTGGTTCTTTTTTCCTCCCAGTCGAAATCACTCCTAGCTCTCCCAATCTCGTCAGCCTCTACTTCTTCTGCGTTTGTGTGTTTTAATAGATGTAGTTTAGGGTTTTGTTTTGTTGTGGGCTCCATGAATCTATCATTCTAAGGCTATGTTTGGTTTGAGGGAAGGGTGTGGGAGGGAGTGGGAGGGAAATTTTTTTTTTGGAAGTACATCGACCAAATTGCCATTAATGAAAAGAATTTTTTTTTTTGGTTAAAAGTATATTTTAGGAATATTGAAAATTTGCTATGGGCGATTTTGTAAAGATAAGAGAAAAAATTTCTCTCTCAATTTTCTCTCCCACTCCCTCCCACATCCTTCCCTCAAACCAAACACAGTGTAATTGATTAAAGATATGTCAATCATATGTTTCGAGCTTCATCTGCATATTACATGGCATGCTTTTCTTTTCCTCATATGGGTCTTTCATTTTTGTTTTTGTTTGACCTTTTGACCGATTGATCCATTACTTTTAAATCTTCTGATATCTCCTGCAAAATAAAAATAGGATATTGGTAGATTTTATATTAAAATTCCCTTTTATCCTATAATTAATTAAAGTGTAGAAAAATATATAAATATAATTAAATAAGTATAAAATAGTAATAAATTCAATATAATATATCTCAGAATCTATACTTATTTAATTATAAAATATATACTTATCAAATTCCTCCACACTTAAACATTTGTTTGTCCTCAAGCAAAAGAAAGAGAATTCATTATCTAAATGAGAAAAATATTGTTTGTGAAATTCCTAAACAGAGAGCAATACACCACCACACTTAAATCATACATTAATGTTTTATAAGAATGAGTTACTAAGCCAATAGCCTTGAACAATCATAATAATCTTTTAACATCTAATGATCAACAAGTAATAAGCGCAACAATAAGATTAGTAGAAAAATATTACACTACTCAATTTCTCCAAAAAAATTCAAATGCCCCCACTAAACCAAGCTTTTCATTTAATTTAATAAGGATCCTCATGTAGGAAATAACTCAATTCTTTTCTATTTTTTTTTTCTTGAGCCGTTGTAGGTCCCCTTTTGATGCAACCTTGCACATGGGTAATGCAGCATTGGTTACTCAGTTACTCCAACAAGCACCTCAAGAGGCTTTTAGCCCAACTCATAACTCTCTTTGACTTTACTGTTTGACGCGAGTGCCAACATTAGTGATGAAGTGCTTGCTGTTACTAAGTAAGGTCTAGAGAAGTCATTGAAGTTGTAGTTCTATTTTTTTCCCCTCTAGCTTTTGCATTTGCATTTGCTTTGTTTTTTTTTTTTTTTAACCTAAGTCATTTCCCTGAACAATAGTTTTACTTAGCCAACAAAGGTCATCATCCCATTTCCTAAAGAAATCATGCAGCAAAATATTCATAAATTAATAATCTGTTGATCATACTACAAACTAATCTTTATTCCCATAGTCCATCTCAAGATTGCTACAAAAATTCAAGGCTTAGAGGCTTAATTGAAACATTCTTTTTCTTTTTCTTTTAATTTTTTTTACTTGATAATACTCTCTAAGATTGGGAAGGCTCAAGGTTAAGGTCAATCCTAAACAATAAAAAAATTCAAAAGAATTCTTTCCAATTGAATAAGGACAAGCACCACCAAAGAATTCATAAGGACAAGCACCACCAAAGAAATCATATCCCTCCCCCACACTTAAATCAAACATTGTCCTCAATGTTGTAAAACATAAAGAGGGAAAAGAACTAGTACTCCCCTGGTTTAGGCCTCTAACTCTGATATGGAGTGCTTTTATGTAGTACCATGCATGATGTTTCAAATTTTGAGAGAGAAAAGAGTGCCCAAACACGACTTTGTAGTAATAAGAGGAGTGATCATCTTTAAACCTGAATAAAAATGAAAGAAAGAAAAACATAATAATAATAATAATAATTATTATTATTATTATTATTATAATTGCAAGCAAAACCATTGGGTTGCCTCCTAATAAGCACTTGGTCTATAGTCTTCAGCCTGGCTATGTTAGAATGTCAAGGAGGTTAAGACAAGCAGTGCCATTGTTTTCCAAAAAAGGATGTATAAGTCTTCAAAATTTGTTCATTGTGCCTATATGTATTCTTCACGCTATTGTGCTCAATAAAGGGCTCTTTAATGACAATTGAATCCAATTCAGCTTGATTGAGGTCATTTATCACAACAACCCTTGCACATTGTTTGAATTCATTTTGAGACTCCATTGCTTTGTCCCTCTTAAACTTGACCTTCTCGTCACCCAGTCGTAAAATTATCTCTCCCTGTTCAACATCTACTAATGCTCTCATAGTAGTCAAGAATGGTCTCCCAACAATTAGTGAAATCTCTTGATCCTCTTCCATGTCAAGAACAATGAAGTTGGCAGGATAGATAAAAGAGCCAACTTTCACTAGTACATCTTTAATGATGTCATATGGATAAGAAAGACTTTGATCAGCTAGCTTAAGAGTAATAGTTGTAGGACTAGCTACCCCTTGTTGAAGCTTCTTTAAAAGAGATAGAGGCATAAGATTTATAGAAGACCCCAAATCACACAATGCATAACCTTCAAATTGGTCACCAATCACGCATGGAATAGTGAAGGAACCAGGATCTTTACACTTTAAAGGAACATTAGGTTTAATGACACTATGATCTCTTTAGTCAATGCTATAGTTGCAAACTCAATAAAATTCTTCTTCTTACTCAACACCTCCTTCAGGTACTTAGCATACTTAGGCATTTGCTCTAAAGCTTCTATTAATGGGATGTTAATGTGTAATTGCTTGAAAATATCCAAGAATTTCTTGTATTGCTCATCAAATGCCTTCTTTTGGAATCTTTGAGGAAATGGTAAAGGTGGTTTCCATTTAGGAATCTCAGTACATGTTTCCCTTTTCTTTACCTCCTTATTTTTGGATTCACGATCCTCATCTACTTCCTTAACCTTTTGTGTAGACTCTTTATCGTTTCCTACAAGACCCCCAGGAATTTCCTCGCTATTAGAACATGAAGGCTTCATTGTTGGTTGTTGTATCTCAGGTAATTCTTTACCACTTCTAAGGGCAATGGCTTTACACTTCGCTTTTTCATCTCTACGAGGATTAGGCAAAGTATTACTTGACAAATCTCTTTGTTGTAAAACATTCACAGTATTTGCAATTTGTCCCACTTGTACCTCAAGATTCTTGATAGATGAGTCTATTCTTGCATTAACAGTTGCTTGCTCCTAAGTACTCTTTAATTGAAAACTTACTAGCTGAGATATCATTGCCTCTAGATTAGGTTTAGGCTCTTGTGTAGGAATGATTTCCTTTTCCAATTGATAGAAGCCAGGAGGTGACACTTGTTTTGTATTAGAGGTTGATACTTCATTAAGAGTCGCTCCATATTTCCAAGAGAGGTAGGTTAGAATTTTTACACCACCCAATATTGTAAATGTTTAAGTAGGGATTATTCTGGTTGTTGCCACGGTAGTTTCCTACATAGTTCACTGGCTCCATCTATTGAGATATAAGGCATTGTCCATTATCATGGCCATTTCCACAGTAATCACAAGGAGCATAAATAAGCATTTACTCCCATGTGTCTACCATTAGATCAGCTTACTTGAGCTTCTAAGTGATCAAACCTCTTGTTAATTGTATTTAACATTAACATCAACTGTGAGGAAGGCTTTGCAACAACTTTATCAATTGACTTCACTTGCCTTCTTTCATTGTTGTTCTGAATAAAGTCAGCTGATAAGTCATCTAAACATTTCCAGACATGATTCTTGCTTTGTAATCCCCCCATTAGTGACAGTATTTAATTCTGATTTAGATTCAGGGGTCAACCGGGTATTGAAGATTTGAAGCAAGACCCACTTCTCTATATTGTGACCAGGGCTCTGCCTAACAAGCAACTTGAACCTCTCCCATGCTTTATACAAATGTTCACCAAATTGTTGACAGAAATTGGTTAGAGCGGCTCGGGCATCTACCATCTTATTATGCGGAAAAAATCTTGATCTGAACTTTTCTTCTAATGCCTTCCAAGATGTTTGCTGCCCTCTTCTAAGTTGTTGAGTCATTCTTTAGCTTTTCCTTAGAGAGAGTAAGGAAAAAGCTGAAAGTGGATTACACCATTAGGAACTCCATTTTGCTTGAATGAATTGCAAACATCAAGAAATTGTATTAGATGTCGATTTGGATCCTCTAAATCGTTTCATGCATATTGACCTTATAGTTCAAGCATCTTAAGCATAGTCTGCTTGATTTCAAAATTGTTGGTTTGAAACTCAGGCACTCTAATTCCTGACTGATATCCTTGAGATTGTCATCCAAGAAAATCACTGATACACAAATGATCATTTTCATCCTCAGCCATTTCTTCAATTTTAGTTTGTATTACTTCCTCCTCTTGGTTCTTAGGTGTTGCAGCTTCCAAAAGCTCTTGGATATTCCTTGTTTTCTGCGATGTTTTTGTAGTTTTGGATCTACGAGGCATAAACCAAAGTACCTGCAAAACCAAATAGATCTCAAAGTATCAAACTAATACCAAAGACTAAAAAGAAAAGAAGAAAAGAAAACAATTATTGCTCAAACTAAAAACTACTAAAGCTCAATCAATTCCAACCAAGACAGTTGTGGCACATAAGTCCCCGGCAACGGCGCCAAAAACTTGATAGGGCCAAACTTTATAGCCTATAACTCTGCAAGTATACGGGCCGTATCAAACAATAAAGAATAAGTAAGATATCGCTCCCACAAGGACTTAGTATCCACAACTTCAGTTAAACATTGATTTTACACTTTCATTTAAGTTGAGCAAACCAAATTGAATTTAATTAAATGAAAAGAAATTAAAATCAACTAATTACTGTTAGATATGATTAGTTTTGATACATAGATGACATTCTTAAAAGCAAAAAGATTGAGTAATGTAGTTATCTCCTACATTGACTAATTGTTGTATTTAATGTAGATTAATCCAAGTTGAATTGTAAAGATTAATCAAGAAGGAGACAAGAGATTTCAGAAAGAAAGAGTTGAATCATGAAGAATGATAAAAAAGAAGATCAATAAAGAAGTATCGAGTGACAGAAAGAAGAATATGCAAAGAAGCACGAAGTTATTAAAGGATTTTGGGGATAATCAAGAAAAAGAGATGAGATTTCAGTAAGAAGAAATTGAAGAAAATAATGAGTCCATTACGAAGAATGATAAAGATGGGAGATGATGAAAGATGGAAGAAGTTGATGAATAGAATGAGAATATCAATATTCAAGATCAGCTCAAATATAAATGTGAAGAATGTTCAAGAAAAGAGAAGAAAGAAAAAATAGAATTGTGGAGAATGACCAAGTGAAGAGAAGAAAGAAAGAGAAGATCTTGTCAAATAGAATGAGAAAATCAATATTCAAGGTCTTAGGTTGATATTATAAGTCTTCACAATCAAATGGAAGTTAGAGAGGTTCAATTCAGAGTTAGAACAAGCAAATATCAAGTTCTGGATGAGAAAACTCGAGTTTCCAGGTCAAAACTCGAGTTTACAAGCTTACTGCAGTAATTTGCCTCTGGAAAGCGAGAAAACTAGAGTTTGGGAGTCAAAACTCGAGTTTGGAACTCAAAACTCGAGTATGGAACTCAAAACTCGAGTATGGATCTTAATAACTCGAGTTTGCAGTGTCTTCAGCATCTCTTGCTTCTTTGGACCCAACAAACTCGAGTTTCCAAATGAAAACTCGAGTTTCCAAATGAAAACTCGAGTTTCCAGCACTAATCAGCAACTTTGTTCACCTCTGTTTCACGTTCAACTTTGGGCGAGCTTTGGTAATTCGATGATATCTCCTAAACCAGAGATCGGATTGAGGTGAAACCAAATTTTTATAAAACTAGACATTCAATGTGTCATTTTGACAAAATTTCATGCTCACATAAGTTCAGATGAGAGAGCTATAAATTTTGAAAGTTGGATCAGGAATTCACGCCACACATCAAACCAAGCTTCAATGTTTTGAGTGTAACTCACAATCTACATATCAGAATGAGTTGAAATCGGTGACATATGAAAGTAGACTCATAAGGATTTCCATCAAGACTTGATCCAACTAAAATGAAGCTCAGAATAGTGAGATATGGTCCTCAAAAGTTGACTGATAGTTTAGAACATTGGAAAAACTCTAGTTAAGAACAACTCTCATTCACCGGATCATAACGGACAAATCACAATGAGTTTGGAGCTGATTCTTTTTGCATTGGGAAGAAGACTTAAAGAGCTATATGGGGATAAGTGACTTGCCAAAATTAGACCTATATCAAGTCAGAGAGCAACCAAAGTCAAGAACAACTTGAAAACTCGAGTATAGCTCAGATAGAGAGCAACAGACATCAGAGGATCTTCAATACTTGAGTTTGTAAATCAAAACTAGAGTTTTGATCAGACAGAGAGGAATCTGGAGTAACACGACAACCTCAATACTCGAGTTTCCAAGTCAAAACTTGAGTTTACCCCTTCGCTTTATAAAAATCAAAGTGTCGAAAATCACATTTTTTATCAAGAACATCCAGATTATTACCCAAATGATTTGTAATACTTCTTAACATCATTTATATCATTTGTGTACATGTTTCAGATGATCAAAGGGTGTTAAATTGAAGATTAAAGATGAAGAAAATGTTGATGTCACAGTTGGTTCAAAAAACGAGGTTCTAACGACTATATTTCCAACAGCTATATTCTCAATGTCCCTATTCGTAAACGGTCATATTCTCAACGTTCAGATCATCCTCATCTATAAATGAAGCCACATTCAAAACGCAGAGAGAGGATGGAGAAAGCTTGCACTATCAAAATGCCAAAATTTTGAATCTCCTACACTATGTTTTTCATTGCTTACTTTGCTTATCATATAGAGAGTGAAATGATTTGTAATGCACAATACCCTCTGGCAACCTTTTCTAACCAGAATCATGGATCCTTCTATTCTCCCTCCTTTATTTGGTTTAGTGCCTCAAAATTCCAGTACAACTGGAGTCTATCCCATGACTTTTATCTCCGGTACAAATTCTCAAACCCAAAACTCTTTATGTGGTCTCCGAGACTCAAAAAGGAATACAAGCCCAAACAAAAATTTAGACCCTTTGAGATCCAAAAGGAGTACAAGCCCAAACAAAGAAAAAATAAATGGGCCTCTGAGACTCAAGAAGTACAAGCCCAAGCAAAAATACAGGCCTCTGAGACTCAAAAAAAGGAAGTGCAAGCTTAGGCAAAAATAAAGGGCCTCTAAGACTAAACAAATAAGTACAAGCCCATAATACTATATCAGAGTCATCCCAAAAATGAAAGGAGTGATGAGCTAGAGGTAAGGAGAGAGATCACTGTGAACTTGATTTGAACAAGCCAAAGGTGAGGTAAGGAGAAAGACCACCATGAGCTTGATTTGAATGAGCCAGAGGTGAGGAACCATGAGCTTGATTAAAACGAACCAAAGGTGATGCATGAGCTTGATTCAGATGAACCCAGAGGTGATGCATACCACTGTCTTGCTCTGACATCGTCGTTGTTGATTTGAGCGCCGCAGAAAGAGACGAGGAGCGAAGGAAGTCGAAGTTTGAAGGATTTTGTGGCAAGTTGGGAATGATCGACATATACTCTCCAGTTTGAGAGGGAGTGTTAGAATATTATGGATTATATAGATTTAATCATTATCTTATTAAATTTGATATTTATGATATCTTAGGATTAGATATGGATATATTATATCTTAATCATTTTGATTTATTAGATTAGATTCTAATGTTAGCTCTAGGTTTGTCTATATAAAGGTCCATATGTACTCTTTTTGATTTACGGATAAATAGAGTACTACTCTAGTCCTATTTATAAGTATTCTTTCAGGTAATAAATGAGATTGTAATAATTTTTCCCATATTAATTGTATCAATGAAAATAGAAAGAGAAGAAAAAGTTAAAAGGTACCAATTCATAAATTAGAGCAAAGTTAAAAATTTATCCCATAATCATTGAGCTAACTATCTCTCCTTAGTGTATGTGGTTTAGTTAAAAAGTATTTATAAATAGAACCAGAGTAGTATACTTTGTCCCTCTAAATTCAACAAAAACTTTTTAAGTTCATAAGAGTCTTATATGTCAATTGTCATTGCACGTCGGAAAAATTCTAACGAAGGTAGTATTTTCAAAAGAAATTTTTGGCTTGAGAACCAATAGTTAAATTACAAACTAGTCAAATTTTTACCTTGACAAGTGAACTACTTTCATGCTATTCTATAGTTTTGGACACATATCACGCCTGTGTAAAATGTAGGGTAATGATAGAGTGAAACCTTATAAAGTTTAATTGAAATTCATAATATTAGGGAATATGTAGCGAACTTTTGCTGTTATAGATATATTCAAAACTCTAAAAGTCTAAATTAATTTAATTTGGATAATCATATTGAAACATGTTAATGCTTATTGATATGCCTACCATCTATGAATCTTCAGAAGTTTTCCCGGGGCTGATTTTTCTTTTCCTTTTATTTGAGTTTAACAAAGACACATCATGACCATAATTTCTTTCAATTCACCACCATATGCCATATGCCTCTATATACAGTATTGTTACCCTCAGTTCTTTGTCAATCATGTTCAAATTAATGTTGAATTATATATAAATCATTACAATTTAAAGGTATGATCATAATTTGAGCCTCTAACAAATTATCAAATTCTGTTAGTCATAATAAATAAGATCTCTTGTACAGATGCAGAGACGTCGCTTTTCAGTATATTCAGAAGTTTTTTAAAAGAAAATTTAACATGATGTAAAAATTTAATTCGGGCCCCCTCAATTTTGTTTTTTTTACAACATTTTGCCCCCTTTTTGTTTCATTCCCTCCGTGCTCAGACTCAGATGCGGCTTCTTCGGCTCAGTCTTCTTCTCATCTTCCTCTCTGCCTCCGGTCTCCGCCTCTCTCGCCGGCTTCTTCGTCCTCAGGAACCTCAGAACCCTCAATCCTTGATGATCATGACGATTTTCTCAACCTCACCCTAAACCCTGAATCCAAGGTTAATTCATTTTCCCTCTTATTTCTTATCCCCTAATTCAATTATCCCAAGGTAATGCTCGCTTGTGTACTGCCTTTTAAATTTTAATCATCTATCGTTCCTGCGTGTTGATGAAACCTTTGCTTTGTGCTCCATTATGGAGATACCGGCCGCTGCAGTGTCATATTTATTGGGGTTCGAAGATTCATATATGTTGGAAATCTTAGATTATTTCTAGCTAATGCTATCGAGTTGTTTTAAAATATTCGCTAGATAGATTCACATGGCTGAGGTTCGTCATTGCTGTTCGGTTGTTCCCTTGGTTGATGAGATTGATCGGTTTTGTCTCGAGGATAATGCATACTTTGGTTATTTTAAGAATTTAGTATATCTCCACCTCTTCTTACCCTTCTTACCTGGTGGAATGTTCTCTGCAGATTTTGATGATAGCTTTTTAGTCGCTTGATTTCCATAAATTGATTTGTTTTAATTATTTTAAGTAAATTGTCACTATTGTTGTCGCAGGATTGAATGGTAAATATCATTACTGAAATTGTCATTGTGCTCTTTAGAAATAACTTTATCAAGTTGCCATCTGAATTAAACTTAGGCTCTTTTAACCTTTGTATGTTCATATATATGTCAAATCCGAATACTTCTAGATATTTTTGCCATATGAATTTCTTTTGAATGATCTGACTAAATCTCCCATAGTCTCTTACATATTCATTGTTTCATTTAGTATACTGTTTTATTAATTTTGCATTATAAATTACATTGTTAACTTTTAATATTTTGATGTATTATATAACACAACAGGTAATCTTATGGAATTTCATGATATCTTCTTATTTTGTAATTGATATGACATCCATACTGACATATATGTTATCTTATATATTAGAATTGTTAAAATATTTTTATTATAAATATGAATGTTTTAAAAATGTTATATAATCATAAAAAAATTTAATTAGTTAATGAGTATACATTTGGCCCCCCAAATATTTTTCCCAAGTTCCACCCCTGTACATATGTATGCACAACTTCCTCCTCTAGTTGCTTCCTTTTAGAGTCTGGTTTGATTAGAGTGTCTTCTCGGGTGTTTCAGTTAATTCAAATGTGATGGATGCCAACTGGGGACCCACACAAGGCGTTGAATCCACTATGGATACAAGTGATTGGAGAACTCAACTGCAACCTGATTCACGTCAAAGAATTGTCAATAAAATGTAATTTTCATTTAATATTGTCTCCCTCGATAATGTAAATTGGTTTGACCTGTATGTCATATGTTTTCATGTTATAGAATGGATACGTTAAAGAGGCATCTTCCTGTTTCTGGTCAAGATGGATTGCATGAATTGCGCAAAATTGCTCAAAGGTTTGAAGAAAAGATTTATGCTGCTGCAACAAGCCAGGTTTATTCACAACAACGCATGGCACCCCCATAGTTGTCATGTTCATTTATGTTGCCTTTGTTAGTATGTGCAACTTAGAAGTTTGACTGTCTTATGTGCTGCTCCCTTATTTCAGTCTGATTATCTTCGGAAAATATCTTTGAAGATGCTTACAATGGAGAATAAAACCCAGAATACCATGGTCAACGCTATGCAACCACATGCAGGTGGCCCTAGCAACAAGCCTATTGATTCAGGTTGGCATAAATATTAGATTGGTTTCCTGATATGCAATGAGGGTATTCGCAGGGAAACAGTGTACTGATCTGGTGCCAAAGTCTGCATATGCAATGAGGCATTTTTTCATATATTTTTTGTTGTATCTCTGCACTAAAAATTTAACCAGCACTCAATTGTGACAGTTTATTTGATGACTAATATAGCTTGCAAACACAATCAAAGAAACATTTTTTCTTGATACGATTCACAGTTACATTTATAGTAGCTTTGCAGTTTCTTTTTTCCTTACCTTGCTCTCCTTGTTATAAATAGTTGTTCTCTTGTTTGGGTTTGATTCATATTAGTTAATTTCTTGGTTCTTGTTGCTCTGTCTTCAGTCATAAACTCTTTCTTTCTTTTGTTTTTTACTATAAAAATTGCTATGCTGTCTC
Organism: Acacia confusa; assembly: GCA_037074495.1. Classification (NCBI taxonomy): domain Eukaryota; kingdom Viridiplantae; phylum Streptophyta; class Magnoliopsida; order Fabales; family Fabaceae; genus Acacia; species Acacia confusa. The sequence continues at coordinate 27,992,630 of CM073510.1, forward strand.
AAGTTCACAATCCAGGCGAGTCACATGCTATTCCAGTGCCTAATCAGTCTCAATCACGTCAACAGCTTCTCTCTCAAAACATTCAAAACAACATTGCTCCTCCTGTATCCAATATTGGACCGACTCCTATACAAAATGTTGGGCCAAATTCCAACGTGCAGAATAACATGTTTGGTGGTTCTCAGAGACAAATGCCTCCAAGGCAGCAGGTTGTTCCCCAACAGCAACAGCAATCACAGAATTCACAGCCATATCTCTACCAACAGCAACAACTTCAACAGCAGTATTTGAAGCATAAAATCCAGCCTGGGAACATTCAACACTCACTTATGCAACCCCACATCCATATGCAGCAGCAGCCAAATCTACAACCAAATCAATTGCAATCTTCGCAGTCATCTGTTATGCAAACAACTTCTGTCATGCAGCCTTCGATCACGCAGACATCTCTTCCTAGCCTTCAGCAGAATCAGCAAGCTAATAATGCTCAACAGTCAACACAACCCATGCTACAGCAACATCCCCAATCAGTTATCAGGCAACAGCAACAGACATCAATTAATAACCAGCAACAAACCCCAATTTCTCAACAGCAAATAATGCCTCCACAGCAGCAGCAGCAGCAGCAGCAGCAGCTTCTAGCACCACAGTCAAATGTAACAAGTATGCAACACCCTCAGCTACTTGGGCAGCAGAATAATGTTGGTGATATGCAGCAACATCAGAGATTGCTTGTTGGGCAGCAGAATAATGTTCCAAACCTGCAGCAGCACCAGCAACAGCAGCCACATTTGATAAATCAGCAAAACAATCTACCCAACATACATCAGCAACAATTGGGAAGTAACGTCCCAGGGTTACAACAACAACAGCTGCTTGCACCTCAGTCTGGCAACTCAGGCATGCAGCCTAACCAGCACTCTGCGCACATAGTACAGCAATCAAAGGTTTCAGTGCAGCAACAATCACAACAAAATGTAACAAATTTATTGCAATCTCAAGTGCAGCAATCACAGCCACAGGCTCCACAGCAGCAATTGATGCCACAGATACAATCTCAACCTGCACAGATGCAACAGCAGTTGGGCATGCAGCAGCAGCCAAATCTCTTGCAACGAGATACTCAGCAAAGAATTCAGGGATCAAGTTCTTTGCTTCAACAGCAAAATTTACTTGATCAACAAAAGCAACTATATCAGTCACAAAGAACCCTTCCAGATTCTTCATCAGGTACGTTATTGTATATATGTGTTCCATTCTGTCACTTTGCTTTTGTAGCATTTCAATAAGTCTTCTATTTTTTTCTTTCATGTGTTATTTTCCGTCTTAAAAAAGGTGCCAATTGTCGAGCCCTTTATGCTTATCCATGTATCATATAACAATATTGTAGCTTCTCCAGATTCAACCGCACAGACTGGAAAATCTGGTGGGGATGATTGGCGAGAAGAGGTGTTCCAAAAGGTAATAACCCATTTTCTTATCACTTCTGTTGTGCATGAAAATTGGGTAGAACTTCAGGATATAATCAATCAATTGACAAAAGCAAAGTCACGTAATTAACTTATTTTTAGTCTAGGAGGTAAATAACATAAAAAATTCTTGCTCATTTTTTATAGTCAGGTGCTTCAATGTGACTTGGTTGTCTATTTTTGGTAACAAAAATGAATGGTTTTTGGACCCTCCCTCAATTTAGCACAAAACTTAAAAAAAATTCAATTTATGAAACCCTGCTTTTTTTAAAAAAAAAAAAGCTTTCACAAGAATGAAAATATATATTTCCATTGTAGGTCTCAGTTTTGAATGTTGTGGTTCTCTGTTTCTGTTGATTTTTACTTACAGATCAAGTCCATGAAAGAATCATACTTGCCAGAGTTGACTGAAATGCACCAGAAAATTGCTGCTAAACTTCAGCTGGTATTTCATCTCCTGCTTGCTTTTATCTTTTCATTTGTTTGTTTTCTTTTTTGTCGTTCCTTGGAGGATATCCTTTCCTTCTTACCTGAATTATTTTTTTTATAATTTGTTGTTTGGTCAAAATACACTTTGCTTTTAACTTGTAGGGTTAAAGCAGCCTTTCCACAGCAATTATGATTGCTGTGGTGGCTTCAACTCTGGAATAATGTTTGTACTGTTCAACCTTCACAGCATGTGCTAAGCATCCCATCACCTCTTCCCTAAAGAAATCCCTTAATTTGCCTTGAGTCTGTGTGTAATTAATTATTATATCTTATGGAGCTTTATCTAACCTCCCTGGTTTTTCCTATCAGCATGAACCCCTTCCACATCAAGCCAAGTCAGAGCAGCTTGAGAAGTTGAAGGTATTCAAAACAATGTTGGAGCGCCTCATAGCATTTCTACAGGTTTCCAAGTACCAAATTATGCCTGGTTTCAAGGAAAAAATGGCTTCATATGAGAAGCAGATCATAAATTTCATAAATACAAATAGGCCCAAGAGAGCTATGTCTTCTATGCAGTCTGGGCAACTTCCTTCATCTCATATGCAGTTGGGATCACAGCCACAACCCCAACTTGCTCAAATTCAACCTCATGAAAATCAAATGAACTCTCAGATACAATCAACAAACTTACAGAGTTCTGTAGCAACAATGCCACAGAGTAGTATGACAAGCTTGCAGCATAATTCTATCCCTTCCATTTCTGGGGTGTCATCAACACAGCAGAATATGATTAATTCTATGCAACCTGGTGCCAATTTGGATTCTAGTTCTGTGAATTCCCTGCAGCAGGTTGGAGCGAGCACCCTTCAACAAAACTCTCTGAATGCTCCTCAACAGACTAATACCAATCACTTATCATCACAAGGTGGGGGTAGTGTGCTCCAACAAAATTCAAATCCTCTTCAGCCAGGTTCTACTATGCCTCAACACCAGCAACTGAAACAACCACAGGAACAGCAGATGTTTCAGAACCAACAGCTTAAACATCTTCAGCAGCGGCAATTGCTTCAAAGGCAGCAGCAGATGATGCAACAACAGCAGCAGCAGTTACAGCAGGCAACAAAGCAACAGGTGCCTGCGCACATGCAGACACATCAAATGCCAACCCTTCACCAAATTAATGATATTAATGATGTTAAGATGAGACAAGGATTAGGTGTTAGGCCAGGGACCTTCCAGCAACATATTCCCTCTGGGCAACGTTCAGCTTATCCCCAACAACAGCTTAAATCTGGGGGTTCATATCCTATTTCTTCACCCCATCTACTTCAGGCTGTATCTCCTCAGATTTCGCAACATTCTTCTCCCCAGGTTGACCAACAAAATCTTCCATCTCTTGCTAAAGCTTCCACCCCACTGCAATTAGCCAACTCACCTTTTGTTGGCCCTACACCTTCACCTCCCTTGGCTCCATCTCCTATGCCAGGGGATTCTGAGAAACCCATTTCTGTTGTCTCGACGGTATCAAATGCTGTGAATGTTGGACATCAACAAACAGGAATTGCAACAGTGCCAGCCCAATCCCTGGCCATAGGAACTCCTGGAATATCACCTTCTCCTTTGCTTGCAGAGTTCAGTGGTTCAGATGGTGCTCATGGTAATGCTTTGGCAGCCCCTTCTGCGAAGTCAACTGTTGCAGAGCTGCCTATTGAACGCCTAACCAAAGCGGTTAGTGAAGATAACTGCCATGCCTAAAAGTTACTGATTATGAGAAGTATTTTACAATGAAAAGTCATCAAGTTTTTTTCTTGTTTCTATTCCAGGTAAAATCATTGTCATCTAAAGATTTAAGTGCTGCTGTCAGTGGCATTGGCTCTGTTGTTAGCATGATTGATAGGATAGCAGGATCCGCACCAGGCAATGGATCCAGAGCTGCTGTGGGTGAGGATTTGGTTGCCATGACCAAGTGTCGTCTTCAGGCTAAGAATTTCATCAACCAAGATGGAACCAATGGAACCAAGAGAATGAGGCGTTATGTGAGTGCCATGCCCTTGAATGTTGTATCATCTCCTGATTGCATGAATGATAGTATGAAGCAGTTAAATGCTTTAGAAGCTGCCGATCTGGATTCAGCTGCAACAGCCAGTATTAAGAAGCCAAGGATTAAGGTAATATACTGTTTTAAATGCTTAAATTACTGAGTGATTTTTTTTTGTAACTCTCTTTGTCTAACTGAGGGCATCTATGCAAGTTTTCATTAACATATTGAGTACTCAAGCGAGCACCCTTTTTCTTCAAGGACTTGGACCCATCGCTGTTGGATGAACTGAGGGGAGAACATAGAAGGGGGTCAAGCTTACGCACTGAATGGCATGTGTAGAATTTTATAATTATATGTCAAACAAGCTAGAGAATTTCCAACTTAAAGATCAAGGTCGGAGTAGGACAAGGGGATGGTGCAAAACTATTTGGCTAAACATAATTTATTATGAAAAGCATTAGCTATTTGCTACTCTATAAAAATATCATTGATAATTATTTATTGGGACAGCAGTCACCAATGTGGCTTGTGGAGAGATTTAGGATAGGAATTTAAATACAGTTTGATTATATTTGGGTCAAACTTGGAAATAAACATTTCTTTTAAAGCTTTAAATGTGATCGAATGATATGGTGAGAAGAACAGTGACAATCAATAATAATTGTAAATTTTTTTATAGTACTATAATAACGTCTGATTTTTAGGCTGATGGATGTTGTATTATTACTGTTTGAAGTAATAATATGTGTACTGATTACTGGTAACCTTTATGATGCATATCGGACACAGTATATTTATTTTCTATCTTTTAGGACTGTGTCGGTATCTTAATATTAAGTGCAAAATTTTGAGTATTGATGAACTTGGAAAAATGTGATGGTTTTTAGCAAACCCTGTTGAATAGGAGGAAGTTTAAGAGTTTCAAAAATTAATATAAATAGGCAAAGTGGTTTTTTTGTTTTTTGTTTTGTAAGAGTGGAGTTATAGAAGTAATGTTTGTTTTGAATGCTCCCCTCTTCCTTTTTTCAACACATCCTCCTTATTTAAGAAAAGCAATCAAGTGAAAATTGAGCCCAACACCTTCTGATCGGTGTGGTTAACTCAAGCACATAATATCATATTTAAATTACTAATTTGGACGATCATTGGCCTCATTTATAGTGACTACCATGGATGATCAAGATCACTTTTTAGAATCTCTATTTCTGTTTGGTCAACAAGTCCCTATTGTTAAATCATGAGGATTCTTAGCATACTTAGTTTGAAATAATATTATAAAGTTAGAATTTCATAATCATTATTATTATATCAATTTCTTAAAATATTATTTTTCTCTAAAATAGAATTAATTTATCTTCTGTCTTGGTCCTTCATTGCTGGGCAAATTAATCAGAAGTATAAAGAATTTACATGATTGGTTTTTCTTATTCCTACTTGATAAGAATGTGACTACCAATGGTGTTATCGCTTAGCGGCATGAAAGCTTTCCTGTAAGTGGGAGGTTATGGGTTCGATACCATTGGTTTCTCAAGCCGTTAGTGCCTACTTCTCTATTTAAAAAAAAAAGAATGTAACCTTGAACTTTCTGGCAGGAAAACCATTCCCTTTTAGAGGAAATAAGGCAAATTAATCAGAAGCTTATAGACACAGTAGTAGATATAAGTGATGAAGATGTTGATCCCACTGCTGCTGCTGAAGGGTCAGAAGGGACAATTGTCAAGTGCTCTTTCAATGCGGTTGCACTCAGTTCAAGTTTGAAATCACAATATGCTTCAGCACAGATGGTGGGCACTCAGACCTTTGCTATTACAATTTTTTAATTTGTTTGAATGTGCGCATGGATATTATATCATGCTATTTCTGTGATAGAATTGTCTTTATTCATTTCTTATTTACAATGCAGTCGCCAATTCAGCCTCTACGGTTGCTTGTCCCAACAAATTATCCCAACTGCTCCCCCATTCTCCTAGACAAGTTTCCAGTTGAATCCAGGTGAGAGAATGAGCATTTTGGCATCTCTTATGTTTGCTTGGTTTGTTTTAGCCAGACTGCCAATTTTGGTTTCAACTTATTGCTTGTTTTCATGCTTTGAAATTTATAAGAGTCAAGATACATCAAACTGAGTATAGTAGGTATTGTTGAAGGGTACCTCTAGGTGTTTTCAATATTAATACTGGCATGCCTTTGTCAATCCGCCTGGTTGCTTCATTCAATCTACGATTTAGGTCTCTCTTGACTCTTGAGCATTAACATCTTTTAAGCTAGGATCTTCTAGAGTTGCAAATACACGGAAAATGGTCATGAAAATCAGGAGAAACGGAAAATGCAAACACCATGACAGAAAGTTTCATCTGTAATTCAATGACTTGGCATCTTTCGAAAGAACAAAAATATACTTTAAACAAATCGTCTCTAATATCATCCTTTGCTACTGAATTTAATATCTAAAGATGATGAGAAGTTTAGCCTTCTGTAACTGTAGGGTTAAGAAGGAATCTTATGACATTTATATTATTACGTGCTAGATGTCATCGCCAATCTTGTATGTGCTCAAAAAAGTTGATTTATGCTCTTTAATCAGTGCACATATCACACTTTTTTCTCTCTTTACACCAAAAAATTATTATTTCTTAGACAAAGTAGTAATTTATCAGTGTTATCATATTTTTGACAGTAGAGAGAATGAAGATCTCTCGGTGAAGACAAAATCAAGATTCAGCAAATCCTTGCGTAGTTTATCAGAGCCAATGTCACTGGGGGAGATAGCCAGGACCTGGGATGTGTGTGCTCGTGCAATTATTTCAGAGTACGCACAACAAAGTGGGGGAGGGACTTTCAGCTCTAAATATGGCACTTGGGAGAATTGCCTGAGTGCTGCTTGACCTTTTTTGGATTTATATCTCCCGCTTAAACCTCTTTTTGACCAAAACTTCTGTCCATATGTTCAATATATAAAAGCTAGAACAGTAATTGCCTTTTACTCAAGTGGTAGGGCCTTGAGCTGCGTACTCTTATTTTATTTGGAAAAATCACACTAAGTCCCAACCAAAGAAAATAGTACATGAAAATAATGGTGTCACTTTTACTTGTCATTGACAAGTTTCCAGGCTTTTCAGATATTATTTTTCTTAATTGGGATCTTGGTGTGATTTTCCCCTTTTGTTTTGCTTTTATTTCATGCAATATTTCAGTTTAACTGAATCATATGATGCATAACATGTAGAATGCTGTGATTTTTTCTTTGGGGCTCAACGTTGTCTCAAAGATATTAAAAAAAGTAGTAATATCACCTTATTCCGAGGCTTTCAAAGCCGAGCCAAACCGGATAGTCCAATTGATTGGACCATCACCTGGTCACAACAACGCCCAGATTTTGCCTTTAAAATGCTTCAGCAGTTAGGCCACTTTGGGCGGTTATTTACTTGTTATTGGGCTGAAAACCGCTATTGTGTTGGGACGTGAAACGATTTTATAAAACTTAGACGAGTCAATATAAAAGGATTTGAAAATAAAATAAAATGTATAAAATATTTTAGCTGCCTTTTTAACTTAATTTTTACTTATAATTTAGTTATTCTCTCGCCACGTGTTCTGAAATGCAAAATATTTTAATAGTATTCATATTTTATGTTTTTTCCATCACTCATTATTTTATATTACGTTTGTCATAATATAATTTTTTATTTGAACTTGTTGGATATATTATGTAACTTTATTAATTTTTTATCAAATTGGATTAAGGCCCTCTATCTGCTTAATAATGTGGTTAATTTTTCATATGTTATGTTATAATTAGTACTTTGTAAGGTTCCTATTTAATTATTAATATCGTTTTCCTTATTATAAAAAATATATTAAAGTGGATTAAGAATTAATTATATTTCAATCATTATATATTTATATAATATTATTTTAATTTAATTTAATTGTTCTGTCACTGCCCCAACCAGATAGCTCAACCAATCTGATCGTTTGAACCATGACATGTTGATCTTTCTTGCTCAACATCTAGCCCAGTTTTTAAAACATTGTCTTGTTCAAATAGCAATCCAAACATGTATCTCAAGTCAAAATTTATGTGATTAGCCCTATGATCCAACTAGTCAATGTATTTGCTCATCTGAACATAGTCTAACATCACCTACTATAATACTCCCTCTGATCCTTATTATAAGGCACCAACTACCATTTCTCACAAACCAATAAATAGAAATTAAGTCATTAAATTGGTTCAGAAATAATAAATATTTCCAACTTTACCCCTACTTTAATGATGTGAATTTAAAGAGTTAGTTAAAAATGAGGGTATAATTGGAAAAAAGTAATAAATGAGTTGGTTAAAGGTAGTTGGTGCCTTACAATAAGGATCAAAATATTTTGATAGTTGGTGCCTTATAATAAGGTATCTCTAATGTCAATTAACATTAATGATGAATGTGATAATTACAATTAAGACCTCAATCATGAGTGCACTGACTAGTAACTAGACAACAAGACTTTTCTGCATCATTAATCACAAAAAGTCTATTCAGGATACCTAAGAAGGAAAGCAACTTTTGTGGTAAACCCTGTCCAATTCCCATTTTCAATATTTTTTAATTAAAAAAAACAATATATAAATAACAACATAATAAACCCCATTTTATAAAACAGAGATATGCTAGAATTCAAAAAGAAAAAAACAAAAAATTATATGAAATACATAATTTAAAAATTTTCTGCGACTTGTTATGGCAAGGAATCTTTCTAAAGCCTATTACTTTTGCCAATTCCCTTGAAGGGCAAGTCAAGAACAAGTGTAGAAATAAGGAAAAAATAAAATAAATTTTGCGATGAGAAAGCCAGGCAAGATTATGAACCAATTCTCCATAAAACCAAACATTGATGATGAGGTAGGAAAAAGTGTTCTTTCTTTCTGTTCCAAATAGTCCATCCTGACATGAACTTGTTAGAAGGGTAACTAAAGGAACTGGATTTGACCACTTGCAAGCAAAGCTCAGGTAGTAAAACATACTCATGAATTCTTTTATCATAGAACAATCCTCTATATTAACTTTTGAGTGTATAGCTTGATTTCTTCCCCTCCAAATCATATATCTACAAAAGATTATGATTTGTTTTTTTAGTCATGGAAAGGAAAGGGAGAAAATTTTTTATGAGTTGAATTTTTTTTTTAAAAAAAATTGAAGATGTGAGATCATAATATTTTAATAAAGAGAAGATGTAACAAAAATTAACTAAAATCTATTGACCCCACTTTTCTAATTTTTTTAAATCCAACACAAAAATTTGAAAAAATGACCCCAAAAAAAAAAACCACTTGAACTTCAAAAGCATGTTAACAATAACAATAACAAGATTAATAAGAACAATAAAGCAATATTGAACTCATTTTGTTGAAAAATTACTTTTAGATTTTCAAATTCAAATATTATTTTTTTTAGGATTTTCCAAAAAAAAATTCCCTCCCCTCCCCTCATAATACAAAACAAGTCCTTTAAAACAGAAGAAATGATATTGCTTACCCATGTTGTTGCACCCTGCTACTTAATTAGATCAGATCAAATACCAAAAGCCTCCAACCATGCTGCTCTAGAGAGTGGGCAAAAGAAAGTTAAATAATTCAAAGTTTTTTCATCTTGACATCCAAATGGGCATAAAAATAATATATCAAGATGATGAGATTAAAGGATTTCCCCTTTTTTTAATGAATTACAAGGCAAGCACCAATAGTCTAAGTTATAAGGAGATTAAACTCGTGATCTTTCAGTCTCTTACTTACAAAGGAGTATCATACCACTAGGTCACAAAGCCACTGATAAAGGATTTCCTCATCGCATAGTAGCTCTCATTGTGAATAAGTCGTCTAAGTATTTGTTGGTCAAATGAACCATCATCATCGTGTTGACTTATTTCTTAATTCTTTTAAGATTCAGGGAATGTGCATTATGTTGAATAAGTCACCACCCTGCCCTGCTGTCACAATTTATTTTGGTTAATTTCCATCAATCATTTAATTTGTGTGTGTGTCTTCTCCTTCCTATCTATTTATTACAATACAGTGACGTGTGAGTGAGTTCAATTTGCATATGGCCTCTATTTCATAAGTGACCAAATAGTCAAACACCAAACACTAGATACTAGCTACCACGTGAATGTAACCTCACTTCACTTCTACTAGAAGATGGCATTATCAGTGTTTCAATTTGAGATTTTTTTTTTTAAGGGAAAAAACAGCATTATGTCTCAATTATTTTCTCCCAACACTTTATATTGGGAAGATGACAGAAAATACCAAGCAATGGGATTAACAATAGTAATATAATGGGAAAATTAAAATAAAGGACCTAAATAAAATAATATTTAATTAGAAGGACCATAAAAATTATAATTATTAAGAAGGACCGAATAAGCTTAAAAGTACTAAATTACCCTTTAGCTTCCCCAATATAGAAAATAAAGAGCAAAGCGCCTTCTCCTGTCCTCTCGTGAATATCAATGTGAGACCATTTGGGAATCCAGTATTGGAAATTAAAAATGACGATATTTGGTAAAAGTGTATGCATGGTAATGAAATTCAAGAACAACTTTGTTGTAATTAACTTTTTGTTTTCACGACATTACCAAAAATTGTTGTTTTTAACTTCTAATACTGAATCTCCAAATGGCCCCACCTTAATATTCAGGGGAAGATGGAAGAAGTTACTTTGTTCTTTGTTTTTGGCGTTAGGGAAGTAAAAGGGTAATTTAGTACTTTTAAGTTTATTCGATCCTTCTTGATAATTACAATTTTTATGGTCCTTCTAATTAAATATTATTTTATTTTGGTCCTTTATTTTATTTTTCCCTAATATAATTGATAACTCGTTTTAGTGAGAAATCATTTATTTAAGATTTTCCCTTTTATATTCATGATACTTTCTATCAGTCAAGAATTCAGCCAGCCCATAGATACAAAAGAGCATTTTGTATTTTCAACCATATATGAATCTTAACCTACTTACCCGACAAATTACCATACATATATCATTCCCTTCAAGTTACAAGATTTAGACATAGCAATATAAGAATCTGACAAATGTTAAAATTACTACTAAAGCAAAATGATGCCTTAAAAATGAAATAATGCAGTATTCTTATTTTAGAAAAAAAAAATGTATTTAGTTGCTATAATTTTGATTTAGTTTAAATTTAGTTACCAGAGTTTAACTCCTCCAACTCGTCAATGCCTGAAGTCTCAGTCATATAATCCATTCATTCTAATTATACCTTCCAAAAATTCAAAATTATCTAAATTTTTCAAAACTAAATTGTAATTAAATCATAAAATATTTATATCAAAACAACTCAAACTTAAAGCGACTTTTTTTTTTCCCTCGTCCTTCACTCAATGAAAAGAACTCATGACTTAATCAGCCAATATAAATTTTAGAAACAAATGATCTAGAGGTCCCGTAGTATTAAAATAATTCACATCAGAATGCAGTGTATTATACTTATAATATAATACACTCACATACACACACAACTGTCTCATGTCCTCATGAGCCAAGCCATGAGGAGAGTGAGTGAGAAACCATGGTATGTTGGTTTGTTTGTTTTGTAGGTCAAATAAATATTCAATTATTGGGTTGGGAGTGGGTCACTTGTTGCCTTTTTTAAGTGTCAAGATCCCATTAATTTATGGCTTGTCTGATACGCAGTACGTGTGAGAAGATAAGGGAAGGGAATATGAGCAAGTTCTTTTATTTGATACATTTTTTGTATCTAATTTTTCTGGGAATTTAAGTTCTCTAGTCCATCAATCTTCCTATAAAGATGAGAAAATAAGATCCTACTAAAATTGGTGGGAACCCAAGGTCCCACATGAATTGTGATGCTTTTGGACATGTTTACCCTTCATAAAATATTATTTTCTATAATGCAAGAAAATAAGATTAAATTCAAATTTATGTCATAAATTTGAACTTGGTGGGAAAATATTTTAAACAAACTTAAACTTGGCGGAAAAAATATTTTAGACAAATTTGAACTTGGCGGAAGAATATTTTTGACAAATTGAAACTTGATAAGAGGATATTTTTCTAAAAATATATTTTAGAAATTACTTTTCATTTTGAATTAATTATTTTTGAAGATAAAATAGATATTTCTTGATTCTTTACCTACCAATACCCTTTCATTTTCTTCCTATCAAACAATTTGCTTTCCTTCAATTTATCTTTCATCATCCCTCAAAATCTTCCCTCCTCTTCTCCCTCCTCAAACCCTTAGGATGTGTTTGATACACTGAAGATAGGCAGATGGAAAGGGAAGATTACAAATCTTCCATCACAGAACGCGTTTGGTGCACTGCTCTCCCAAGAAAATGAGTTCCCGCCTTTGCCAATGTTCCTTTAAATGTAGTAATCTTCATTCCATTCGAAAATGGAGGGAAAGCTGCAATCTTCCGGGAAAGTAAAATATTGTGACAAAATTACCCTAAAATATCTGCATGCAGTTCTTCTTCTCCTTCCTGCTTCTTCTTCATGGCTGCTTGTTTCGATGCTTTAATGGTAGGCATCATCAAAACCCATTGACCCTCCCCAAAAAAGCCAAGCGTTCTCCAATCCGACGATAAGTCGAACAACTCTCTGAAATTTTGCCGACCCTCTTGCTCCAATCATGGGTCTGTGATGTGGCTTTTACTGTCTTGCATTTATATTACTATTGTTTCTGTCAAAAAATCCTACTTTTGTTTCTATGTTCCTGAAATATTCTAATATAAACAGTTGCACAAGTTTGGTTACTGTTCAATTTTTCGTTCGAACGCATTATCCTTTTAGTGCTTTACATAAAAACTCAACACCAACGTTTGAATGGTTTAGGGACATTGTAGGAATTTCACCTAACTTTCCCATTTAACCAACATCTAATTCTTTATACCAAATATCTCATTTTCCCTTAACTTAATTTACATTCCCTAATATATCAAACGGCTCACATTTTTAATTTCTCTTACAATCTTCCTTTCATTTCTTTTCACTTTTATTTTTTTTTCCTTTTTTTTTAAATCTTCCCTAGATCAAACAGTGCCTTAGATGTCTTATTTGCCCAATAATTTCATTCCACTTTGTAACCCTGACCCCACACTACCCCCAATCCTCATCCCTTCACCTAACCTGGTTGATCTGATCATGCGTGGCTTCATAAACAAGACACACAAAAACTGAACAATCCAACGCCAAATGTGAAGCGAAAAATAAAAAGAAATGTATTCAGCTTGATCATGCCGCGTGTATATATACCAAAAGCAGATACATAAAAAGCAGAGAAACCGAAGCTGAATGCGAAACAAAGATAATTAGTATATCTCTTCATACAATTCCCCATCTGTCATTATTATTATTATAAGCACCAACTAATAAATATATTTAGTCTTTTTTATATGGTATTTACTTGTTTTTAAAGAGGATTAATTAATTTTTTTTTTATATGTACCCATAATTAATAAAAATGGTGTGTGAGAGTAATAATTATTATGATATTAGAGTTTAGTACAATTAGTAAGGATAATATTGAAAATCACTTAAATTTTAGGATAATTTTTATAATTTTTATTGATTTATGAAAATTATTAGTTGATATTTTATAATAAGAATGAGAAGGAGTATACACATATTATATGAATTCTTCTCTGAATTCTTTTACATAAAGGTTAAAAGATTCTGATGTTACCCGGTAGCCTCAAAGGACTAGAGTAATATTATATTTTGATGGTAAATAACTAAAATACCCTTCCTTCATGTGGGTGCACGTTACTTTATTATTGTTAATTGGTAAAATATTTATGTGCACATGTACATTTAGCATTAAACACTTGCAAAATTTTTGTATCAACAGTTTAAATTAGGTGTTGTAAATTTCTAAACGTATGCTTGTAAATTTAGTTATTGTCAGTTATCATAATGCTAATTTATACTTGTAAATTCATCAATGAACATGAATAAATTTTTGTATCCTTGGTCATATTGTAAATTAGAAGTTGTAAATTTTCATATCTACACTTATAAATTTTTGTTGATTGTTAATTGTTGAAATGTGCATATGCACTGGTAGAAAAAGTGAACCAATGACAATTTGGTCATTTATCATCAAAATAAAATTTCAGTTTCATTCCTTAATACGGCAGGCTAATTTTAGACCCTTTAGGTCTTAAGTAAAATGAAGTCATATTTTTAATTGAAATTCTCCCTTTTATTAATGGGTCTGGATGAAAATAAATTATAAAATGAAAGAAAGGAGGAGAGAAAATGTGAGAGGAAACAATTTTCTTCTTATGAAAGGAGAAAATGAAAAACAGACAAAAATAGGACAAAAATATTAGACTAAAGATATACTTTTGACTTATTTCTTCTATTTCCCCACTTCTTCCCCGTATTTTCTATCCCCCAATTTTTCCTTTCCGTCCAAATCTATGTTAATTAGGGAAAATCATATCAAGTTCTTAATTAAAAAATAATAATATTAAAAAAATCTTATAACTTGTCAATAGTTTTTCTTTCATTTGTTAGTGACGATTTACTTTTTTACTTATCATTAACAGATTATTAAGACTTTTTTTTAAATTATTTGTCTTAATTGAAATCTTGTTGCCATCTTTGTTATTAATAATGGTTAATTGATTGACAAAAAAATAATAGTTAATTAACCTTAGGATCCGACATTGTTTCAGCCTGTTGGCACCTTGTCAAGCCACAAAAGCCCTGTGGGGGTCCCAAACGGAAAAAAAGTTTACTTTTTGTGGTGATTGAGATATCATCTAGTCAATCGGGTTTTTTTTTTTTTTTTTGAAGTGGCTTATTAGTAGAAGTCTAAAAACTTGGCTTTTTTTTTTTTTTTTTTAGTAATACAAGCAAGCAATAGCTTGAAGTGAAAATAGAAGCTAAACTATGGAAATCTAGTTCTAAATACAACACAAGTATAACTCTACCACCTGCAAGACAACTAGTCTTTCAGCATCATATCCCTACACCCCATTGGAATTGTTGGGATAAGAATCACGTCCACATCAACAAGAACATTATGTCCTTCCTTTGCCAGATAGTCAGCACATGCAATGTTGTCTCTTGATGTATGATACATCTTCATGGTCCAATCCTGGAAAAAAAGATCTCTAATGTCTCCGATAATGTATTTCAATGGGTGATCAACATAACAGCAGTTAACCGCATCAATAGAGTCCGAATATAGTACAATATGTTGGAAGCCCAACTGTTGAGCCGTTCTCAACCCTAGCAAGATGGCATGAATTTCCGCCTCAATAATCGTTTTAAGACCTAGGGATTTGTAAAACCTCATTAACCATAAAAACTTGGTTTTTGGCTTCTCATGGTGGCTTTTAATTTCTCGTTAGCCTGTATTTAACATTGGGTTTTACCATTATTAATCTTGATTTTTCATATGGTTGGAAATTGTTACATTAAAATTAATGAAAAAATTATATTCAAATGAATTATACAATTAAAATTAACTTTTTTTTATCAACTTTAAATTTTTATCTTCAATTATCACATTATATATAACATATATATACACACACATATTATTCAATAAGATCTATATCATTTTCTATTATTTTTTATTTCAACTAACTTTTCAAACATTATTCTAAATAAGAGCCCATTTAGGGGAAAAAATCACTTTTGTCACATTATCTCAAATTCAAATCATATTTACAATATAACTTTTATTCTATTTATTTCAGCAAAAATCAAATTGAAACAATGTCACTTCTTTTACTGCAATCATTTTCCATTTCAATTAATTTTTTAAATATTATTTTAAATAAGAATCCTTTTAGGGGGGAATCATTTTTGCCACGTTATTTCAAACATAAATCATATTTACAATATGACTTTTATCCTATTTATTTATGTAAAAATCAGATTGAAACTAAGTCACTTTTTTCACTATTATTATCTGGAAAAGGTCTTTTGTAATACTAATAATACAAAATACTACGGCATAATGATTTCCCACTAATATATATTATCTCTATGTTGACGCATAGGTATGCTATGCCAGGCAAGTAGGTATGGGACTGGAGTGTGACCAAACAATTTTAAAGTCTCAAGGATAATCTCAAACAAGCATATCAGTGTCATGATATAATAGCGCTTAAAAAAGTATTAGATCTTTGTGGAAGAAATTTGGCTCCGACTCGTCGAGAAGAATTCTGTGTCGCCACTTGCCTTCGTTAAATGAATCGATACATCAAATATCAATTGTACAGTAAAGGACCAACAATTTTTGTAAGCTTCTTAACCCATCAAATCACTCAAAAAACCACTCCACTCCACTCCACTCCATCATGCGAATTCTGAATTTCTTCTGATCACATTTCAAATTATTTGCCCACTACTTGCTTCTTTGCACTCAGCTCTCCATCGAATAGCTGGACTTGTCAAATCTGAGGCGATAACTGTGATAATTGGAAATGCCCAAACTAGTTCTTAAAGAAGGAAGCAGACCGCCATGGGTAGGTCTTGCTGCTGCAGTATGGGTCCAAATCGGTTCTGGGAATTCCTACAACTTCCCACTTTTCTCATCTGCGCTCAAATCCGTAATGGGTCTCAATCAGCAACAGGTGACTCTTCTTGGAGTGGCTAATGATATCGGCGAAAGCGTGAGTTTGCCTGCTGGTTATGCCTGCAATAAGCTCCCTCCTTGGGCTTTGATTATGATTGGTTCAGTGCTTTGTTTCTTGGGTTATGGAGTTATCTGGCTTACTGTAAGGCAAACCCTTTCCAACTTGCCGTATATTCTGGTAATTGAGATGCTCTGTTTCTCTCGTTTTATGATCAAACCTTGAATTAAGCTTTTATCTTGATGGAGAAAGCTTTTAGATACATCAATGAATCGAATGTTAATTTTTCTAGGATTGAAGCTTCAAATAGGTTGCTGTTTTAATTGAAAAGGTTTCTGGACGGATTCAATTGTTTTGCTGAACTTGGAATTTGCGTGACAATATGGCAAGCTCGAAATGATTATGGAGTTACCTTGCTTACTGTTCGGCAAACCCTTTCAAGTTTGCCATATTGTCACAACCCCTGGATTCAACTATTGGGTTAACAATAAAGGAATTTGTATTAGTTCCCTACATGTCCTCTGGTCTTTAAACCCCGTGACAAGAAATTCAGTTCACTTAACTTACCATATTGTAATGATAATTGATTAACTTTTGAGTGATGATCATCTTTGGCAAAAGCAATGCATTAATTATTTAGAGTTAGAAATCTAGTGCGGTATTGATCAAACCTGCATTCTTAGCCAACTGATTATCTTGAGCCGTAGTCTTCGGAATCCAGTTTCATGGATCATGATCACTTGTGGTTTAGTCTGCGCGATTGAAGAACTTGGGCCGGGGCTTCTTTGAAGGTCTGTGCAATTTATAAAAGAACATTTGATTTTATCCTGTAAAAACAGTATTGATAATGACATTACACGAAAATTTTCAGCTTTCTAGAGCATTTAAGCTGTAGTGGAGGATCAATGGCTGAAATTGCAAGATACTAATACATTGATAATGAATTAGGCTTGATACTAATTTGTCTTCATTTCATAATCTATATACGTTGGACATATTCTAGATACTAATACATTTCATAATGGAAGCTACTACATTCATTTCATAATCTATCTAGATACTAATACATTTTCTGTCAGCACTACGAAGTGTATTAATGGAAGCTTACCAATAAAATATCTTGCACATATTTGATCACTGTTGATTTGTTTCTTAATCTATATACTTTTCTACTTTCATGGTTTTCTATCAATATGAGGTAGCTCCTTCTGTCAGTTCTGTGCTTTACCATGCAGCTTTCCTTCTAACCTCTTCCCCTGACTTTACAGTTGTGGCTTGCACTTTGTGTTGCCACTAACAGTTGTGCATGGTATGGAACGGCTGTGCTTGTTACAAACATGAGAAACTTCCCTCTCAGTAGGGGCACTGTTTCAGGGATCCTTAAAGGTTACGTGGGGATCAGTGCTGCAGTGTATACATTGATTTATAGCTTGATACTTGAAAAGTCTTCTTCAAAACTGCTGTTGCTCCTTACAATTGGAATTCCTGCTTTATGTTTAGCTTTGATGTACTTTGTTCGACCGTGTGCCCCTCCTTCTGGGGAAGACTCCTCAGTTCATGTCCACTTTATTTTGGTACAAGCTGCAAGCATTTTACTTGCCATCTATCTTGTCACCGCCACAGTATTAGATGAGGTTATTTCCATAAGTGATGCTGTTTCCTACATCATGATTGCCATAATGATTATAATTTTGATGACTCCGCTCGCAATTCCAGTTAAGATGACACTATTCCCCGCCAAGAAAAAAGGACCACAGGATGGTTCTTCGGGTCAGCTGGTATCTGATGATGTTTTGACCCATTTAGATCCATTGTTGACACCATCTTCCTCAGCTGCATGTCTTGGGAGTTCCAATGAAAATGAGTATGCTTCAGATATTGATATACTCCTTGCAGAAGGGGAGGGAGCAGTGAGGAAGAAAAGAAGGCCTAAAAGAGGGGAAGATTTCAAGTTTCGTGAAGCTATAGTCAAGGCCGATTTCTGGCTTCTTTGGTTTGTTTATTTTTTTGGGGTTGGTTCAGGAATTACAGTTCTTAATAATTTGGCTCAAATAGGAATCGCTCAAGGTATTGATAATACAACCATAATGCTCTCAGCCTTTAGCTTGTGCAATTTCACTGGTCGTCTCGGTGCTGGTGTTGTTTCTGAACACTTTGTCAGGTATCATACTTATCTAATAACAGACTGCACAAAACATGAGCATTTTCTTCTAGGGGGATTACTATAAGGTCCCAGGGAAGAGAATTAATCACCCAAAATCTGATAACAACTAAAGAGCACGTAATATTAAGCTCCCAGGCAAGAAATAACAATAGGTTTATGCTACTAACTATTCATTGGGACTTCTTGGTTATTAAATCCCTTCCTTGAGAACTCATAGTAATTCTCACCTCTTTTCACATTCATCATACAGTTTTAAATGGTAGCTAACTTTGCATTGAACTAGCATGACATGCTTATATTATATCATAGTTGCTAGTTGCTCTAGTATTAACTTAACACAACATCAACTGTTTTCTACTAGTGATGATTATCATGTACTTGTTTTGGGTATACATGGATGAGATATTTTTCATGGCAGGTCAAAGGCACTACCTCGAACATTTTGGATGACTTGTACACAGGTGATTATGATCTTAGTATTTATCCTTTATGCTCTGGCTTATAATGGCACTCTTTATGTTGCAACGGGTTTGCTTGGAGTCTGCTTTGGGGTTCAATTTTCGATAATGCTCCCAACCGTGTCCGAGCTTTTCGGTCTAAAACACTTCGGTGTTCTTAGTGGTTTCATGCAACTAGGAAATCCAATCGGCGCTTTTCTTTTCTCTTTTCTGCTAGCTGGTTCTGTATATGATGCTGAAGCTTCCAAGTATGGAGGTTCCACCTGCTATGGTGCTTCTTGTTTCAGGCTCACCTTTCTGGTCTTGGCCGGCGCCTGCGCATTAGGCACCATCTTGAGTATAATTTTGACCGTTAGAATTCGCCCAGTTTACCAAATGCTGTATGCTGGGGGCTCCTTTCGGGTACCTCAAGCTTCAGATCACTGAGCAGTGAAAAATGTATTATCTGCTAGACACAGGATGTAATACCAATATCACTGAGGCATAGTTCAATAAAATATGGGGAAACTATTTTAGCATGAGGCATATAAGTTACTTCTGAAATGTTTTGACCCTCCAGATTGTTATGAATGATTCAATATTTTTGGGCCTTAATTGGGGAAATCTCAAAATCCAAGTTCTGGTAGTACGCAGTAAAGCTCTATCAGAAGACTCTGCATTTCACATTATTCCTGGAGGATAAAATTCACATGGATTCCCCCATTTCTGTCTTTTGATATTTCTCTAATTTGGTTTAGCTTATTATTTTGTGTTATACGAGATAAATATGTAAAAATAAATATGTGAGTAAAGGAAAAAAAAAAGCACTAAAAGAGGTGATCTTTTGATATTTCTCTAACAAGCATTTACTTGCATGGGATGCACTATACACTATACACTATACACTTGAGAGGAAGAATTGACACACAAAATACAACCTTGATGAACATATCAAGGATTACTATTAATCGACATTAACAACACACGTGAAGATCCACATTCAACTTGATGAAATATATAAGCTACCGGAATGAGAAATACATATGCTTTTGTAAAGTACCTCCGTAGGAACTAGAGACTTGATTGTCAATCTATACAATTTGTGGTTTATCTATGTTGACCTATTCCCAACTTTGGATTCTTCGATTGCCATATTTTGGAGGTTACGTTAGCAATTGAAATGAATATCGATAAAAGAAATACCTACTAAATGAATGATAGATGAAGAATAGAGCTTGAGTGAGTAGAATTGTGGGTCACATGTCTTCTATCCACTGCTACTTTTGATTCTAAATATAAAACATATTTAAAAGTGTAATTTGCATTACAAACTATATTTTATATTTAAAACCGAATAACCAAAGCAAGGGTTTATTGTTGTGGCAAGAAAGGCGTCGATTTCCCGAAATTTCATTTCATGTATTATACAACAGATAGTATATTTCAGTTCATAGGGCATGCTGTTTATTTGGTTTATGTTAGGACACAAATAAGCAATTGGAAGAGGATTTAAGATGCACTATAATCTTAACTCATCAAGTTTAATAATTGGCGTTCGTAATAACAAACTCACTAAGATGCAATTTTTTTATCTTCTATTTTTAGATATACATGGTGCCTAAAAGCAATAAAAAAGGAGGATTGTGTCTCTATAAAGTAATTTAGTGACGGTTTTGTAAATTCTGAAACCATAGTTTCAAAAGTCTTTTTTTTTTTTAATTCGAGACGAAACTCTTCTCACATGTTTATATCGTAAATCACAAAAATTATTTTCTAAAAATTAATCCACATCAATCTAGGAGGCTTCCTAACTCTATCTTTTAGATATGTTCCTGTTCCTCTGATTTTCCCAATCAATTAAAACTGGAGGTCATCCTTGAAACTGTAACTACTTCCGATGCTCACATGTAAAAGGAAAAAAAAAAAAACACATCAAACAACCTTGTAAATTAAAAACATATTGACTTGTTAGCAGATAGCTTATATGAAAAACACATTGTAAATTAGAACCTTCATATGCGCAAAAATGCTGGGAATAATACCGAAAGACAAAACTGAAGTTGAAAATCACATGAATTTTTGTTTGCCAATATCTTATATTAAAAAAAATTTCATATTGAACTTTGTTGAATTTGAAAATGAATATTTAAAACTTACATACATTTTGAATTAGTTATTCAGTTTGGTTTGATAAGAATTTGTAATTATTTAAGCTGTATAAAAGAAAATTTGCCAAAAAAATTTAACCAAGACACAGAACCACAAGTGAGCCGCAATGTTTAAATGAACAGTAAAATGAGAAAGAAGCCATATAAGAAAATGCTTGGCTCGGCTAATTAGTCATTGAAATTTATCAGTATAAATTGATTTGGGTTTAGTTTATTTTGTGTTATAGAAGATAAATATGTAAAAATTGATTTGTCTGGTAAAGCATAAAAGTGATTTTTAAGGGTGTTCTCAAACACTGATGGTCCCTACATTTTAAAATCCATTCAAGGCATATGGAATTTCAAAATTTTAAATCAAATCATTTTTGGTCAGTTTTTAACTGAAGATCTCTGCAGTGGGGATAGAGAAGGATAAAGAGAATTTGATTCCAAGTTCCAAGTAATGCTGTTATGTACTCACGATTTTACTGTCACAGTTTTTCTTTTCAGTTTTATAATAGTAGTGATATTGAAACTCGCCATCAACATCAGAATATTTATAAACGTGGTCAGAAATCACATTGCTTATGAGTCATCAACAAGGGAAAATTATAATCTGGTCCCACAGACAAGAAATAATTACTAAAATGTCTCGTGTTAGAATTCTATTAAAAAAAATCTCAAAAAAGTCATTGGGACTTTTTTGTAATTAATTGAATCCGTATTTACAATTGGAAATGTTATATTTACAACTGAAAATGCTATATTAACAACAAAAATTCTCAATTCGCATTTACAATTGGAAATGCTATATTAATAATTCAAAATACATTTTCAGTTGTTAATATAACATTTTCAGTTGTAAATGCGGATTGAGAACTTTTATTGTTAATATAGCATTTTTAGTTATAAATACCAATTAAGAATTTTTCACTTAATTATAAAAAAGTCCCAAGAGATTTTTTTATAATGGAATTCTGACACGGGATCTTTTAGTAATTATTTCTTGTCCTTGGGACCAGATTATAATTCCCCCCATAAACAATACTAATTCATCGAGTTGTGCTGTGTAAAGTTATACGAAACCCATACTGGTGCACATTTTGATGCATTATTAATGGTTTCTTAGTACCTTGTACTAGTGCGCTTAATGTACCTGAGGATTGTTCATCGGTTTTGTGGGGAGTCGGAAAAGTACAAAAACAAGATCGCAATGGTTAAACCCTTGGAGAAAATGACAAGTATATGTTATTCATTTTTTTGATTCTTTTGGTAATTAATTCCTTTTTTTTAAGACTTCACACTAATTTTCTCAAAAATTAAAGGTGCTGTCTCTCCTCCCACGAACGCTTTTTAATTGATACAGTCTGAACTTTTAGGACTCAAAACTGAATAGAGCAGATTAGGCTATTTATGGTCTCATAGAGCATACCTGGTCAGAAAATACCTGTTCTTTTGAATTTTGATGCTGCTCTGCTGAAACCCCATTATGATGCCCATAAGAAATCAAATCAGGATAAGATTTCCCAGTTCCCCAAAACAGAGTTGAAACATTAAATGGAAAGAGATGAAATGCTAGACTAGTAATAATCACAATAACTCATATGGGTCCTCACTGTTCAACCCATGATGTTAGCATGTTGCAGAATTCAGAAGACGTGGAGAGAAATGTTGAAAGAGAGTACTCAAAAATATGATTATTAAATATACTCAGTTTATATGTATAGTCACCACAATCCACAGTACAATGCAAAAGCTCAAGGCCTCAAGCTTCTGATCTGCAACAGATCTAAACCTAATTGTCTATTTCAATCCTTCTCTCCCTGTAAAGACGCTAATCTAGCACAATTTTGATTTCTCCCTATCAAAGCTAAAAGATATGAACATACAGGAAAAAAGTAAAGGAGACAATCTCATTACTGAATCAGACAAGGTGCCAAAAGTTACCCATCTGCATGACCCACCAACCACTAAAGTAAAGAAAGAAAAAAAAGTAAGATCCTGAAAAGATCATATTCAAATCTCTCTGGTGGAAGAAGAATCCAGAATAGTATAATACCTTATTTCCCACCCATTAATTTATAATCAGGGATAAAGTTAACCAACAAGGAAAATGGGGGAAATCCAAATATCCCCTCCCCTTTGAATTTCCTGGCTTTGCAATTTCCCCCAAGAAAAAAAATTAAGAAAAAAGATAGGATCTTTCAGTTGGGTTTCAAATCCGTGAACAAAGTATCCCACCTGACGTCTTCCATTGCAGTTGACCAATACCCATCTTCTTCTTCGTCTCCATCTACATCCATTTTTTCCTCCTTCTGGTCACTGTACAGCACAGGACTTGAAAACCCTTCAAGACCAGGCAAAGCAGGAACTATTGTAGTTGGAGTTCCATTGGTGAGAAAGAGCCTCTCTTGCTTAGATACCATCAGCCTTTTGTTTCTCTTCACCATTGCACCTTTCCACCTAGTTCCATAACTAGCACGCTTCGTTGGCACCACCACAAGAGCTGATTCTTCACAGTGAGAAAATGTCCTAATGTAATTAGCTAAGCACCTCTTTGTTCTCTTGATTGCGACAATGAGCCTTGTTACTGCAGCAGGAGGGCTTTTCCACTTCTTGTCCTTCCTAGCCAGCTTGAGAATTTCTAGCCTGTGCTTGGCTATGGAGATTCCCATGCTCTGGAGAAACTCATGGTTGAAGTAAACTATGTCTTCTTCTTCAAGCTCATTGTGAGCAAAAGCAAGGCCATATTCATACACTAGGGAGGGCTCAAGGCCAGACTTTGAAAGCCATGAGAACCAATTCATAGTGAAGGAATGTTGCTGAAATATGATTAAGAGAGGAATATATAGAAGTGGGCACTGAAAAGAAAGTGGTTTTAAGTCAAGGGAGAGACTAATAAGACTTTTTATGGAGGGTGGCTATGCTTTCTGTGAGTTTATTTGAATCTAGGGAATGACTAAAGAAAAGGCAAGAGGCTGAGTGAAGTGGAATGTGGGGCTAGAATGCAAGTGCAGGGCCATGTTCATATCAGAGACTTTAACGAAAGGATTCCTTTTTTAAGACGCAATGCCATCAATCACGGCATGGAAAAAGTGTGTGGGGGGACCACAGAGACCCCATCATTTGTTTTCGTGTATATGTAGTTTAAGAAGACAGGTGAAAGTAAAGTTTGGATCAACTGGTACTGATAGGGATTAAATTTTTTTAGGCCTCTCATTCCTTCCCTCTTATTCCCTCCCTTCAAACAAAACATACCCTTAAAAATTATGAGTCCAATTCTTTGAGAATGAAGCATCATAAGTAATATAGTGGCCACCTATATGGGTCCTACCATGGCCCATCTGAATTGGTAAAAAAAAGGCAGTAGAAACTTTCTTAGTTTTGTTACTCTTCATTCTTGAACCCCGTAGAGGCATTTTGACGAACATGATGGGGGCTTTGGTTAAACTAAAAGCAAACCCCTCCATTGCATTATATTCCCACCAAACCAACCGGCTAACATATAAATTTTGAAACTTGTTCAAAGAAGATGCTTCTACTCGGGCTGTTGCTTTCTCGTTCTGCTTTCCGTCGGAGAAAAGTGGATGAATCAATAATACAAATTCACAATCTTCCCCTTTGAATTGAATCCCATATGGAGAATAAAAAAGTGAGAGTCCCTAAAGCATTGGAAGAGTGCGCAATGCTAAGAAATAAAAACTCTCAAATGAGTGAGAGTGGTCCGTGGTCGCACTTCTCCTTTAAGTCATTTTCCAAGGGCTTTGCTTGGTTGAAAATATAAGTCCAATTTGATAATATTTAGAATATCTAATACTCCTTCCAGTTATTTTTTATCAAAGCTAAAAAATTATATTGCCCTTGATCCTTTTTATAAGAGTTCAATGAGAATTGTTTGACTATTTAATGAGTTTTTTTTATTTTTATCTCTCATTAATTATATGTATTATATTAATTAAAATAGCTTATAAATAAGAGCCCAGGGGTGAGGGATACTTCCATGTAACTAAAATTTTTTATTTTTTATTTATGTTTCCTAGGTACACAAGACCTATATTGGGAACAAGAGGAACAGGGTTAAAGAGGGGTTTTTCTTTTTCACCAAGGGGTTAAAAGAAGAGAAGCGTGAGATTTCTCACATAGATTAACTTAAAAGAGATTTTTGCTTTTTCATATAATAATGCAGCATTAATTATAATGAATCCATTACTTAATCCTGCAGGATCAATCATATGTTGAATATCAGCATAACATCTGTATTGAAATCATCTCTCTCTCTCTCTCTCTCTCACATATATATGTGTGTGTGTGTGTCTCTGTATAAGAATGATTTTGATTTTATTATGTGCCGTCTTTTATCCAATTAGACTCTAACCCACCTCTATGATATGTCTTTTTTGTACATTACTGGTTTGGACGTTTCAAAACTTGCAATTACCAAAAGGTGTGATTTTACACACACAAAAAAAATAATGATTATTTTTCCTCACTAGGTGTCAAAAGTAGGCATGTGATATTTCATCTAGTTCCGAAACCTAGTGCATCTTTCTGGAAAATAAAAAAGTGAAGTTTAAAGTAAAAACAAAAAGTAATTATAGCCATATCTTCTTTTCAAGAACCCAAAAAAAAAAAAAAAATTGTTTGCTCCATGACAAATCACCTCCACTCTTAAATCAAACACCTATGTCTTGTCTCCCATATGCACAAATAAAATAGTTTTGGTGGTTTCCTCATTTAGCCTCCATCCTCATCACATGATCTTGTCAACTTGAATTTGAATCTATGCAAACACAAATTTAAAGCCTAGGTTCATCACTGTTGCCATGTGAACAAGGCATGTTTCTTTCTGATACGACCCTATCATAAATTATTTTCAATGAATTTTGTATTTAAAAAAACCCGTAAAACTCATCAACTTTATTTAAAAATTTGATAAGTTTCCAACTTTACTTCTATTAAATATACATTTAAAAATTAAATAACATACATTTACATTAAACGAGTGGTAAAAAGGGGAAATTAGTGACATTCCCTATCATTAAGACCATTAAATTTCTAATTTTTTAGGTATTACTAAATTCTAATTTTCTAAGTAAACTTGACCCTTTTGTTATCTTGTGCACTTGTCTCATTCTATTAGAGATGATTTTATTTGAATTATAGTCGAACACTAAACGTGAATACGTCACTCAATGAAGATTCGAACATTATTTCATCATGTTGTAACATACTAACCCCTTCCACTAAGACCCAACGATGTTGATATTTGGATTGTTGTTACTCTTACTGTCATTTGTTAAGTAGGAGTTGTTGATTTTTTATGAAAAGAAGAGTTAAAGTTTGAATAGGAGTTAACCAAATTTTAGATTTAACAAGATCCCATGTTACTTAATGAAATGCTCAATGATCATAACGACATGATAAAGACCCCATTTTCTGCTGTTTATTAGGTACCAAGTAAGCAACCTAACCCATGTTTGTTGACACAAAACCAAGCAAAGTTGGTTGAGAAATGATGAAGTCATGATGCTCAGTACAATATATGCGGAGGTAAAATTACAAAATATTTATTCAAATTACAAGCTTCAAAGTTTAAGCCAAAAACTTCATCTTTTTATCTGTTGAGTGATGGATATTTCCTAGAAACTATTACCTAAAACTATCCCTTTATACTTATAGAATGAATTCAGGCTGCCATTAGCAATTGATGGTAAGGGAGAGAACTTGATCTTACTCAAGGCTTAAAATTGAATATATATATATATATATATATATATATATATATATATATATATATATATATATATAGTATTTGACATATAATACCCTACGTATGGAGGTCAATCGCCTGTCTCAATACACTAGACTTAAAGCCTTAACATTTCCACTAGGGTCTCGGGCATTATATGCAAAACCCATATACATAAACTATATGTGGTAAATCCAACCATGGTTGCGTGCTATGGAGAGTAGAAGTTAGAATAACGTTTTATTGTTCAATAAAATATTGTGAGAGGGTAAACTCTCAGTCCAACTATATCTATATATATAATATCTTTGTTGAATGTAACAATTTTTAAATATGTCTTGATGGTATGAAATATGGAAAATTGGTTAAAAGTACAAGTTAAATTTTATTGGTTAGATGAATCTGAAATTTGAGTAGGTGCAACTCTTTTTTAATCATGTTAAACATATATATCTTTAGCTATATGTAAATAACTACCATTTTGAATATTTTTATTGATATAATTGAAGATGAATTGTACCAAGCCTCTCTAGTCAATAAAATTTTTACATGGATACTTTTTAACTAGTGTTCTTAATAAAGAACTATCAAATAATTGTACTCTCTCCGATCCTAATTATAAGACATAGTTGACTTTTTTGGAGATTAACGAAACTAATTAAATTACTTTAAAATATTTTTTTTTTATTTTTTTTTTCAAACTAATTAGTTTGACTAATAAACTAATATATAATCTCAGAATACACATCATATGAAATGATTAAATAACTTATTTAGTTTTTTTAATCCCTCTAAAAAAAGTCAACTTTATCTGATAATTAAGACCAGAAGCAATATTAAAAAAGTAAAAGGGAATCAAGTGAGAATCTGATTACGTAGATGCAAATTGTATGACAAGCAACGCAATGAGACATGATATGACGTGGCTTTAGTTATTAGGGAAAAATAAGGGTCACGTGCGATGGGATGTGGGCAAAACTTGTTATTAAAGCTACATGACATCTTTTATGATCCTTAATTACTCTTATTCCTCTAGATCTATGCTTTTGCCCTACTGCTTTTATTTATTAGCTAAAGTGTCTACTTCTTTTTAAAAAAAAAATCGATCATTTATAGGTAACAATAACATATCAATAATATTTAGCCTTCAAATGGTGAGAGAATAATACAAGTTAAATGTACATCTAGCACATTAAAATATTTTTTTATGTGTATATAGTGTTTTAAAGTATTTTCTTTTACAATCTTCACTTCACAATTTAAGTAATTTAAGATGTTGGGTACTCTTAAAATAATACTTTCAAGATGTTAGATACATCAAAAAATAATATAAGGTGTTGTACTCACATTAAAAAAAAACTTCAGGTTTAGTAACATACCAAAAAAAAAAATACTTCAACGTGTTATATGTACCACAAAATATTTTAAGATATCAGATGTATTTAAAAAAAAAAAAAATTCTTAATACTGAATGCGCCTTAACTCAGTCACATATTACTTTTTAGCATGTCAAGTTAAACTAAAGTTTTTCCAAAAATAATTAATCTTCTTAACTGATGTATATATTTGAAGAATAGTAGATCTAGATGTGTTCTCGGTGTTCTCGGTGGATCTGGTTTTCAAGTTTCCATTTTTATTTTATTTTGTTTTGTTTTGTTTTAGTACATGATGCGACTTTTAGAGTATTAATTAAAGAGAATAACGGGATCCAACATACACCATGTCACCATTAAAATGAAACTCAAACCAGTAAGTCACGAGGTCATTAACATTAATTTAAATTTTATTTAATTAAAGGGTTAAGGTGCAAAAATACACATGAGCTTTTTCCTCAGGAGTGCCCAGCACCACGTGCTTTTTTTTAAGCAAAAATACACGTGTGGTTACTATTTTAGAACAAAAGTCACATCTCACCGTTATGTTACTGTTTACCGGGATGAGAGAGAAAGAGATTAAGTGAACAATAACATAACGGCAGTAAACAGTAACATAACGATGGGATGTGACTTTTGCTCCAAAATAGTAACCATGTGTGTATTTTTACTCTAAAAAAAGCACGTGGTGCTGGATGCTCCTAGACAAAAAACTCATGTGTATTTTTGCACCTTAATTCTTAATTAAAATATATGTTTGGTTCACTAAACTTACATCAAGTTTCAGTTTACTCCCTTAAATTGATAAAATATATTTTTAATCCTTGATTCTAACACTATTAATCTTGTGTTATCCGAAAATGTTAAAGTCTTATATTTAAATTAGAACTCTGTCATTTAATGTTGACAAATTATGCTTAAATTTTAATCATTTCTATATAATCATTTTTATATTTAAAAATTAAAATAAATCTATTGGAAAAATGAAAATTTTAATATAATCAAGTTTATATTTTAAAATTAAGATAAACCTGCGGAAAACTACAAAACTGAAAAAAAAAAGTCAGTTCAGCATGTTTATTATAATTTAAGAAAATAAAAATGATTATATTCAATGATTAAAATTTAAAGTTGTCAAAATTTAATTGCAAAATCTATAGATAAGGAAATACATGGTTTATGTAGGAGATCTAGGGTTATCTATTATAATTATTAAATAACGATATTCATTCAGATTTGGATTTAGGATTTAGATTTGAATTTGAATATTAAATTTAGGATATAGATTTGAATTTTGAGTTGTTATTTTATTACTACTTTATTATTTCTAGGGCTTTAATAGAGCTTAGGGTTCTCTATTATAGGGATTGATTGAATCATAATTTCTTTTCCTCTACTTCTTGATGTCCTCCCTTGGCAAAAGTACGGAAAAAAAAACCTTAATAAAATAATTATTTACCAAAACGTCACTGCGTGAAAACTATTAACTCATCTGCCCCTCTGTAATTGATTACATGCCATATGTAATCGATTACACAGGGGCAGATTAATTTTTTTTTCCAAATTTTGCACTATGTAATCGATTATGACATTGTAGCGTAATCGATTACATAACACTTTGCACTATGTAATCGATTAAGCACTGTGGTGTAATCGATTACATAGTGTAAAATGTTAGGTAATCGATTACGCTACAGTGCTAATCGACTACATAATATCATAAGGCAAAATTGGCAGTTACAACGCGATGTAATCGATTACGCTACAGGGCGTAATCGATTACATATCGCGAAATCAGTTTTTAAAAAGGCCGAAATAACACATAACTCCTCATAACTCATTCTCATAACCGATTAGGGCTCCCCACTCTCCTCCCTAATCATTTTCGTGCAAAAACCCTTGGATTCAAGCGGTGGGTTGAGGAAATGTCGAAGATTTTCTCTCATTTGCGTTGATTTAGGTAGGTTTTCGGTTCCCATTGCGAATTTGTCCCTATTTTCTCCATTTTTCTGAACATATGGTGCATTTAATCGATTAGGGTTTGTTTTCTTTGGGTATGTAGTGTTTTGATCATTGATTTGAATTGTTGGTTGTTGTTTTTAAACAAATAAGAGATAAAATTGATGTTTTTGTGCATTTTGGAAACAATGTGTGGCTACTTGCATGTGAATCTGAAGCAAAAAGTGGGGTTGAAGCATAAATTACATGTTATTGTGTGTATGGATGTTGACGATTATTGATTACGTTTGTTTTGATTGCTGATTGTGCATTTTACTATCAATTACATTGTGACCGTTGACGGATATTGATTATGCATTGTGATTATGCCATTAATTGTGTTTGTTTCATGTTTGTTGATGGTTTATATTGTCTCTTTGTCGGTATTTGTTGTCATCATGCCTCCACACAGACAAGTTGATAGTCAAACTGAGAGACAAAAGAAGCAGCAGAAAGAGGGTGATGCATCTGGCTCTCAGGCACAGCAGGATGATCTCCGTTACGGATATCTGTTGGACCATTCTGCAGCAGCCCATAGAGCATTCGTACAGCACTTTGCTAGCAGAACCGTGATCAAGCCAAAGTCACTAGACATGGGATTTTTTGTAGAGGAGGGATTTGATATAGTCCCACTGCTGGAGGCTTCGCATCTAGGTGGCTTGGTTGAGTTCGTCAATTCGTACTCAGAGGATATGGTGAGAGCTTTCTACCATAACCTCAATTACATTCATGGCGAGTTGAAGTCGCGCGTCTGTGGCGTTGATATAGAGATGACTACTCCCATATAGGCCCTCATATTGGGATATGCTTTTGATGGGGCGGGCACAATTGAGTATGATAGGGATAGCACTATGCCCCTGTCTGGATATTTGACCGAGCCGCCGTTGTACATGACATCAGGAGGCCATTGGGTCAGAGAGCCCTTTTCACTATATGGCAGCTGACTGTTGATGCACGTATCCTCTTCTACGTGATGATGTATATTTTGTTCCCTCGGGCCTACAATCATTTCAAGGTGTTAGAGGTTGATATACCGATCATGTGGGTCATCCGTCACGCCTGGCCGATGAATTGGAGACATTATATTTGTTGGATGATGTACAAGGCGAAGCAGAAGGAGAACGTTGCACTCCCATTCGCCAATTTAGTCCACTGTAGATTGGTCCATTTTCATGTTCCAATGCACACTGGAGAGATGGTGGACTAGATGCATTGGAACACTATCTTCAGGAGGCGCCTATTGGACCAATGCAAGATCTCCAAGGGGACAAATGATGTCTGGGTATGCACTGCTGTTGAGGAGGAGGATGCACCAGTGGTTGCTCCTGAGGTCCCTATGCAGGACGATGACGATGCTGAGGAGGAGGACATGGTTGAGCTGGATGGTGGATTCTCCCTCCGTGATGTGATGAAGCAGATGAGGAAGATGGAGCTCAGATAGAAGAAGCGGTGGAAGAGCCACGTTGACAAGGAGAACGAGCGGTGGCGGTGGATGCAAAGCCGAATGCGGGGGCTGGAGGATGGACTGCGTCAGTTACAAGTTGGACAGGACCAGGAGGCAGCTGGGGAGGAGGACCAAGTGCCTGATGTCTTTGAGGAGGAGGAGGAGGAGGAGGATTAGATACTTGTGTTTTTATGCATTGTTAGACTTGATGTTTGCATTTGCTTTATGTAATTTTTTTTTTTTTGGTTGGACATGGTGAATTTGCATTGACTATGGCACATTATTTAGTTATGAATGCATATGCTTTCAGTTCATATGATTTAAGGTAATGAATTTTGCAAATGACGTGTGGGTAGGCACAAAAAACAAATATGAGGATATTAATGGACTAAGCCTAGGGTAGACCATTAATTGTTGCCAAAAATACCTTCCTCAAGTCACATTTATAGGTAAAATGAAGTTGGACATCAGTTTCCACATGCACCAATTCGAATTCAACGCTTCATTGTGCTTCTGGACCTGGTGTAATCGATTACACCAAGTCCAAAAGCACTATGGACGGATGAATTCGAATGGGTGAATAGGGAAACCGATGTCTGACTTCATTTTGCCTATAAATGTGACTTGGGGAAGGTATTCTTGCCAACAATTAATGGTCTACCCTAAGCTTAGTCCATTAATGTCCTGATATCAATTTTTGTTCCTACGAAACATGACAATAACATAAAGTATTTGGACATTTGCATTCTAGCTTGTCTAAAACAAATAATTATAAACTAAACACCAAAATACATCAACAAACGTAATACACATAACTTCACCAATGTCATCATAAATGCAATACAATTACACAACTTGTCCACTTTAAGCTTGGCTATTCCTCAATGCCGACATCGGGACTGACTGCTTGACGGTTGAGACTCCACCTAATCCATCTCATTCTGTATCCTCGTAGACTTTGGTCTTCCCTTTCTGCGTGACAAACTTGCATCCAAGATAACGGTTGGGCCATCTACTTGTTGAATCAACCGTTCATTGCCTATCGAATACCGGTGTGCAGCATATACCTGACTAATGTATGGAAAGGTGAACACCAGGTCAACATAATCGTAATGGTTCAAATTTTCGGCCATGCACACTGCTAAGACGTGGCTACAAGGATACCTTCTTGATGTAAACCTCCCACATTGACATTTGCGATTGATCAAGTCAACCCCCATTGTGTCCCCGATGTATGCGTCCTCGACCTCAAATAACCCTAATTCTCTGTCATATAGTTGCACTCGGCACGCAACTGTCAGCTCATCCATCTTTTGTATGGCGTATTCAACCTTTTTAGAGACTATCCTACCTGCATGCATGTGTCTGGTAATCTCAACATGCCTCGTGATGAAATATTCGACAAGTCTACTACATGTGATCTTGAGCAATGCAGTTATCAGTAGATTACGTGCCTCCCTGAGGACCTTGTTGACACACTCAGATAGGTTAGTCGTTGTGTGACCAAATCTCCATCCATCTTCATCGTAGGACATACACCATTTTTCCTTTGGAACCTAATCAAACCAAGACGCAACCTGTGGGTTTGTTTCAATGAACTCTTGAAACTTTATGTCAAAATGAATCTTTGAACTCATGTACCTTGCATGATAGCGAATACAAACTCATCACAATGGAAACAAATCAATGATTACAAATATGTGAAACAAGTAAATGGAATGTGAAATTTCATACCTAGTTTCATAATTGTTTTCTTCTATTCAATATCCTTAAACTTAGTATTAAAGTTGCTCCCAAAATGACGCAGGCAATACACATAATAGGCATTTGGAGGCTGCTAGGCACGGTGATCTTTAACTGCCTTTATGATACTGGCGTGACGGTCAGATATCAAACAAATACCCTGCCTCTGGGTCACATGAACACGTAAGAGATCAAGAAACCACAACCAATCATTGTACTTTTCACAAGGAGGAACAACCACAAAGGCAATGGGCAATAACTTCCTATCGTCGTCCTGTGTAGTCGCAATCAACAAAGTGTCTTTGTATTTTCTATATAAGTGGGTGCCATCAATTTGCAATACGAGCTTACAGTATTTGAAGGCTTCAACGGTCTAGTGAAATGTCCAAAAAACCCTACGGAATATGTGTTTGTCGGTGTAAACACGCTGTCCATCAAAACATTCGTTAGTATCAAGCCTGAAAACCGAACCCACATTACATTGTGTCATGTATGTCAACCAATTGGATTAGAATGCATACGATTCCTCCCAATTACTAAATAACTTCACAACGGCCTTCCTTTTTGCCCTCCAGGCCTTCCTATATGTTACATTATATCCATACAGATTGTATCCTCTCTTGTATCAGCGCTAGTTTTACAGCTGGATCTTCTCTTAACATACCTAGTGAAAACGAATCATACTCCATTAATGTGCTGTCAATAAACAAAATGAATGACACTGCAACAAAATAGAAAACATACCAATAATAGCTGCTCATATAAAGTCTGAATCCAACTGTCTGTGATCCCGGACGAGGGCCTGGTTATGGCAGGTGTGATCTTGACCCCACTTACGAATCACCTAACAATTTTCATTCTTGGGGACCATTGCCATCATGTACCAAGGACAACCGTCAGCATGGTTCTGAAACCTCATCACAAACCTATGGTTATCGCTTTTCTCAACTATGTCTGTACAACGAGACTTCACGCAATATAATTTCACGGCATGTTGCATTTCAGACTTCGAAGGAAACTGTTGATACAAATATAATGGATCACCTAAATGCCAACCACCTTGCATGTCATCATCACCAAACAACATCTCTATCTCATCATCACATTGCACCCAATTAATGTTGGAATAGTGCGGGTTTTCGTCCCAAAAGGCTCAATATCAGTCCCTACAGCTGTAAAATTGATTTTTTTGTCAAAACCATTGAATAAGAATTACAAATACAAATACAAATTTACTAACTTACTACTGCTAACTGGGTTAACACAAAGCGGTGACATTCCCAAGGTACTTAGGTCCACAGTGTTCGTGTCAGGATCAAAATCATCCTCGACATTAATATTTGACGAGTCGCCTAGTGGAATTACATTATCAAGTTCTCCTTCCTTGCTGTGAATATCCTCGTCTTCCTCACCCTCCTCTTCCTGATCCTCCTCTTCCTCCGTCAATCTCAGTTGACTTAAGACTTGTAAAGGTGCAGATAAACTAACAGCTCTGTCTTCTTGACCATAATATATTGGAAATCTTGTATGCATGGGAACAAATGATGCTTCATCGGATTCAACCTCAACATAAATCTCAATAAAATTTTGTGATTTCCGATTATTAAAGGCATCTATAATGCACTCTACGTCTTCATCGTCACTTACATCGTTACTAATGTATTATAAACTATCAAAACCAACAATAGTCTCCACTTTGGCAATCAACTGATGTATGCAATGGTTGCCATGTAGCCCCAATTTCCGGCAAATCCTTTCTTTGAGCTGGTTGTATGTAGTGCCCTGTTTGATTTTCATCATTTTCATTCTTCCTTGAAATTGCACACCATCGGGACCTTCAAAATGCCTCCCACTATGGTAGATTAACACAACATAGGCGTTAGAACTTAAACTCATCCTTCACAACAGAAATTGGGAGCTGCAAGGTGGTGGGTTTCAGATTCTACACAAAAACAAAGGTAGATAAAGTTAAACTACAATGATTACACAACAATACTACTTTCAAAGAGGAGAATGACCTTACACTTTAATGGGTTGCACAAAAAATGACCAAAACACGAACAACTAAAGAGCTTTAGGGCAGAAATGTGAAAATGGTTTCGAATGAGCTCAAATTGTCTTTTAAAAAACACATCTTTCGAAATGTAATCGATTACGCACTGTAGCGTAATCGATTATATAACATTTTACACTATGTAATCAATTACACCACGGTGCTTAATCAATTACATAGTGCAAAGTGTTATGTAATCGATTATGCTACAGTGTTGTAATAGATTACATAATACAAAATTTGAAAAAAAAAATTAATCTATCCCCGTGTGATCGATTACATATGGCATATAATCGATTATAGAGGGGTAGATGGGTAATAGTTTTCACGCAGTGGCATTTTAATAAATAATTATTTTATTAGGGTTTTTTCCGTACTTTTACCTCCTCCCTTCTTTAGTCTCTCTCCTCCCTTTTCTCCTACCCTCCTTTCATGTCAATTTTGGTATCAAAGCCTAATCCCCTATCTCTTTCCGTGTGCCAAAACTCTTTTTTTATATAACCAAACACACCCTACCTAAAAACCCACATTACAACCATCACACTAGCTATAAATCTAATCCCCTATCGTCAAACACATTATAGCTATCACCCTTCACATGCTGGTAGCCTCCACAATGCATCGAACCCATTGAAACCATAACACCAGCCATAAATCTAATCCCCTACCATCAAACACACTATAGCTATCACCCTTCACATGCCAGTAGTCTCCACAATGCATAGAATCAGGCACCTCTAGTGTTCTATACTCCCAAATGCATTAAAAAAAAAGGGCTCTTCTAGAATTGATTCTGGCAAACTTGATTTTTCAACTTTTGTTGATTTCATTTGATTATATATACATATAAAAAAGGAGGCAACAATCTGTTTATTTTGTATTATTTAGGCATTGTTGTGTTTAGCTTAAGTTTCTAGCCAAAAAAAGAAGGGAAAAAAGGTTTTAAAAAAGTGTGGAAAAAAGGCAAAAAAAAAATCTTTTTAAAAAATAGAGGAAAAACAGAGGGTGAATTGACATGCTATTTAGTAAAAGATATGAATTATGGAAGAAGCACATTTGCACGGCGTCATTATAAACATGTTGATTCGCATCGATATAATTATAATGATGAAAGCTATAAGCATCATACACATGATGAGCACTGATATAAGTACCTAACCCATTGACAATAGCGATACACATGAGTGTGCTCATCATGCGCCATACGACAGCATGGACATGCCTATCACCATCAACTCAACTGTGTGGTTTAACATGAATACGCCAACCACCTTGGCAAAAATATGCCACATATCCTTAATTTGAGGAAGATGATCATCATCAGCAAAAAGATCCTAACCTTAATCAAGATGAGAACTAACTTCTTTCTACGAGGAGAGTTGAAAGATGTTGCAAGGAGAAGGAAGAGTATGACGCTTCTTGGGAAGCGTTGGGGGGTTGAAGATAAATGTCTCAAAGCACAATTGGAACACTTGAATGTCGAAGTTGAGCGTCAACATGCCCATATGCAAGAGGATATAAAGATTCTGTGTCAATAGCTCCATGACTTGTCTAATATTACTAGGAGTATAACTATCTAGAGAAGCGAGTTAAGAGAAGTCGAAGCTTCTTCTTCAAAGCAAGGAAATGAGATTGCAATCTTAAATGATGTGTCTTCACCTACACCTGT
This sequence comes from Acacia confusa, assembly GCA_037074495.1. Taxonomy (NCBI): domain Eukaryota; kingdom Viridiplantae; phylum Streptophyta; class Magnoliopsida; order Fabales; family Fabaceae; genus Acacia; species Acacia confusa. The sequence goes on from CM073510.1 coordinate 28,029,974, forward strand.
CCCACGTGCTCCAAGGAAAAATCTTCTAATTGATTCTACCAATAACAATAATCTTGTTGATCATGCCATCCACGCAACAACAATTGAGATTAGCAAGGACAACAACCTTGCCTCCTTAGCACAACCTAACGTCACTCCAGTGCTAAATAGTCCACTCCAACAATACCTTGTTTGATACCATGTTTGTTGGCAAGGTTTTCCAAACATTCTTCAAGATTAAGCTGGTTATTCCTACTAAGGTTTACTCTTTCAATATCTCACTGGTTGGAAAGGATTTCTAAATGGAAGCGATATGTTCAAGAATTAGCCCGCCCTCTTCCCAAATTTGTGTGTCACTTTTAATGCATCAGGAGTCAAGTCTATCAAGCAGGGATAAATGGTCTGATATGTGATTAGGAAATCTACGGTTTAGTTAGAAGATCTTGGGTTATCCATTATAATTATTAAATAAGTATATTTATCCAAATTTAAATTTGAATTTTAAATTTATGATTTAGATTTGAATTTTGAATTGTTATTTTATTATTTTTAAGCCTTTATAAATAGAGCTTAGGATTCTCTGTTGTATGTATTTTTGATTGATTGATTAAATAAAAATTTGTTTTCCCTCTAAATACTCTCTCTCTTACTTCCATTCATCTGATTCCCCCCCCCCCTCCTTCTTTTTGTCCTCCCTCCTCTAGTCTCTCCCTCGTCCCCTTTTCCAAACCTGTTTCACATCGAAATCACTTTTTAGATTTGTCGAGTAAGTATTTTTTGTTAAATAAGACTTTATAAACCAAGTGAAGTGAATTAAAACTTGATATAAACTTAACAACCAAACGTATATTTTTTTTATTCTTTATATTTTTAGTGGGCAAAAGTTCAATTCTAAAGTACTTAAAGCAAGGATGGTAAATTAAGGTAGCGTTGAATCTTTTTTGTTTTGTTACAAATTAACAAAACCACCTTAGTCAACCACCGTCTATAATTTTCTTTTTTTTTTTGGCCCGGAAACCACCGTCTATAATTGAAAACGCGTTACTTTGCATATTAGTCAATATTGAAAAGCATGACTAAGTTGCATTTCCCATCAATCACTAAGTTGCATTTCCCATCAATTACGCTTGTGCTCCGTGAGGTCACTTTCCTGACCTTCTAATTCATATTTGAGAATAATCAAATTCTAATTGAAAATAGCTTTCACGAGGCTTATTTAGCATGTAAAATGACTTGTGGAAAAGTCCGATTGGATAAAAGTTAAATTAGGGAAAAGTCAAATTGTGAAAAATGATTTATGTTTGGATTGATCATTGCATAAGTAGCTTTTGAATATAAGTCAGATTGTGGAAACTTGTTTGAAATAACTTATGGATAAATGACTTTTAAGATAATTATAAGAGAAAACTTAAAATAAAATTACCAAAAATATGAAAAATGCTAAATTACAAAATTTGGCAATACTAAAATACATAATTTAATCAAATAAATATTACATAAGTAAATATTACATAAGATTTTTGCACAGTGTTTTAAAAGGCAGACAGACCAAGAGGATAAACCACCACAAGTCACAAAACCTGGCTTATCTATAAAAGTGCTTATGCCCAATGTAAATGTCCCATAAGCTCGATTGCATCATTTTTTCATTCAAACAGATTCATATAGTAAATAAACCTAATTGCATGCCTCATAAGTTGTACCAAACATGATAATAATTTTTCCCTATTCGAACTCTCATCAAGCTTGTTTAAAAGAAATTGAGCCCTTTTTTTGTTAATACTTAACTTGATTTATTTACTGTCAGTTTATCTTTTTTTTTAATTAAAAAATGACAATAAATAGAGGCTTACCCACGGATAAATCATATTGTATAAGAAATTAGGAATATTTTAGTCAAATGGTATTTTTTTTTAATTAGTATGTATAATATTAAACTATAGTTACTTTGAAAGTGGGATATTTTTTTTTATGACTATCTGAAGACTCAAGTATTGTTGGACTCAATTGGAAATAGCTTTCTTAAATGTATTTTTTGACATTCATATGGATTCAACCTCGAGACCTCATTTTTAAGTTGTTAGAATCCCTTCCGTTACGACCAACACTTCATAAAAAGATGCTAATTTATTCCAATTAAAATGTCAAAATCGTGAAAAGAAAATGTGAGAATTACATATATCCACGCTAATCTCGCAAAAACGCATCTCAACTCCTTCACTTCTCTTTTCTTTTTAACCCCTTCTATTGAAATCAGAGGATATTATTCAATCAAAACCTTCAATGTGATCATTTCATCTTGTTGACTTGAAATGGATATAAACTGTGAACAGCTTGCAATCGCTTCAGAGCTTTGAGGAAAAACAATTAGGGAGCAAAATATATAATACGTCGTTCAAGAAAGCAAGGATGCATATAATTCATCAAGCAAAACCGCAAATTTAGCAACTCAGTCTATGTTTGGCTTACAAATAGTAAAACCTAATTTCTGTTTGTAAAACCCAGTTTTGGGTCACAAGTGCCAGTTTTTAGTAATTCAAACAATAATTATCAAAACATGAGTTTTTAGTCAATTTAGATGCATCCCTAGATGATTAACTACTGTAAACCTCAAATGGGTTCCATCATCAACCAAATTTTACTTCTGTTCTCCTATTACTTTGTTACACCACTAAACTTTAGCCATGCTTTCTGCATGCCCTCCTCTTTGCTTTTTATGGATCAAATTTATTAAAACATTCATTAACCCCTTGACAGTTCATATATCTAAAACTGTAGTTATTTTTTGGAAAGCATGCCAACAGGGAATGAAGAAACAGGAACTAAAGTGAAATTATATGTGGTATTCAGATTCATATATACACGATTTACTGTCAGTATTTAAAATGAAGGATAGCACAGAAAGTTAATGTCAACTCAAAATGGTTCCCAGTTGAACCATTTGACCATGATTAAAGAAAAATGTATAGTATTCAAATACTTTGTCAATAGAGATTAGCAAAGGAGCATCAGTCTTGAAATGGGTAATCATAAATCAACATATTTACTCAGGGCCAAAAGGTAAATCGACATATATATTCAGCCATAAGCAGTAAGAATCTCGTAGTTTATGTTAAACATAGCAATACTCTTACATATTACAATAGTTACAAAACCATTCTTATGTGAAAGAATGATCATGAGAAGAAGACTAGCATAAAGGACTAATTATTATATTTAAATCGTAGATATGCCAACGGAAAACTAATCTGCATCAGATACTTCTGGTGGTGAATAAGCTCACCAGCCAACAGTACCTAAAGTATAAAATGATTGCCAAATAATCTGTCAAAAAAGAATACCAATAATGATAAAGATTGAACCTTTAGAAGCCTCTATGTGCATCTCTTATCATGAGTACCATGAAGGGGGTTTTTTGGCGAGGGGGACAAGTATGCGTCTCAAATTGCTAAGCCTGAAGGGTCTCCTCAACACTTATCTTCTGCAATTTAAATACATTTTGAACCAGAGCCAACAAGGAACAGAGCATAATTCTGCCAGTTCGTGGCCACAGCAACCATGAATGAAGATTCAGTCGGATTTACTCTTGATGCTATAGATATTGCCGATGACTCCAACTATGCTAACAATCACAGCCAGTACCAACATTATCCAACAGAAAAACCTTTCTAAATGGCTCAATCGGCCTTGATGACTTAATCTCAAGGCAACAAGAGATGGGAAAATAAATCCAAGTGACACTGCTGATGTAGCCCCAGTGAACTTAAAGGCGGACCAAATGCTTGGAATCATGGTAGAGCCAATATATATGAGAACTAACAGTACTGCCGTCAACGCCAGAGATCTCTTCTTACTCTCTGAAAGTGGTGCTGATCCCTTGAATAACAATGAATCTACTGTTTGCCGCAGAGAGAAATGGATAACAGGAAAAACAAGTATCAAATGGAGAATGTAACCAATCCGGACAATATAGTTCAGGGCAGAGCTAAAACGAATTCCAAGATCCTTATCAAAATTAGTCAGCACATCAGACTCCGTATTAGTCCCAAAAAGTAGATAGCCTGCTAGTGCTGTTGAAGCATATACTAAGATACACAATGCAGAGGTTATCCTTCCTACTCGGTTCATCTTTTGAGGAGATCTACCTTTAAGTTCATTGTATATCGGCTGCACATTGAAATGGCAAATGAATGCATTTGTCATGATTGGGATCACCACAAGCAAATCCAATATGGCCTGTTTTGAGCTAAAATCAGGACCCATCCTTGGAGGATCGATCCGCCCCTCGATAAGCTTAATAAAAGCTACAACAAAAGCAATGACAACAAACACGACAGCAAGAGCCACAGAAGCAGCTGAAGTCAAGCTTAACGAGTCAATCTTGTCCAAAGAACAAAGAGGTGCAAGAAAAATAACCGTGACAACCAAAATCACAAGCTTCCTCTGGTCCCACACCCCATTCCCCATCAATTGATCAAAGACCCCCATATGATGAACAGAACCAGACATAACATCCCCTATGATTATCAGATAAACAACCAACACACCAGCATTGTTCATTATAATACAGATTTCAGACAAAATCCTCGACGGTCTTCCCATGGCATGTTGAACAACCTCTCCATAAGAGGATGCCTTACACAAAACTGAAAATCGCAATAATAATTCAACACTAATTTCTGACACAATCCCCATCAAAATTATCAAAACGATCCCCAAAACCACTCCAAGAACTTTCATTGTGGCAGGTAGGGTCATAATCCCAGCCCCAATAATCGTAGTGGTCAGATTGAACACAGCCCCAGCTACCCCAGAACCACTATTAGGCCCGCTAACAACAAGAGGATAACTATCAACATCGATTTCAATATCATCATCAATATCATCTCCTTCGACATCCTTAGATCTCAAATAACCAGCTTCATTAAAAGAGGAACTTCTTGGGAGGTTTAAATCGTTGGGGTAATTAGTTTGAGGCTGCAATTCTACGTATGTGCTTTTGGGGATCGTAGAATATTTGCTATCCATCATAGGAGAAAAAAAAAATCGCAAACAGAAAATTGGAACCAATGTTCGGATTGATCTGTAATCACTGAAGGTAGAAAATCAAATTTGAAAACTTACCCAGATCGAGAAGATGGGCAATTGAGAAAGCAAAAGATAAAGATTTGTTACCGGAATTCAATAGACTTGCAAAGCAGCCCTAGATCTCTGGGTCAACAGCTAATATCTCTCTCAATATGAGCAGCAGCTTTGGCTGAGAGGGAAGCCAATGAAGGAGGGAGGTTTCTAAATAGTGAATCGTCCTTGAGTTTCCGACGTGGATTTTTTAAGTTATGTGATTAATTATTTAATTAATTTGTCGGTCATGCCACATCAGACAGAGAAGGATACAACGTTATAGGTGTGACCCAATGGCATATTGATAAGTCATCGCTTTCAACCTAAGAATTTCAGTTGGCCCAAAAAAACTAGGGAAAATTACACTAAGGTCCCAAGGATCACAAAAATTTACAAAGAGGTCCCACACAAAATTCCCTTTACACATAGGTCCCAAAAAGGTCACTGGCACTTAAGTGTAATTAAATCAAAGTGTAAAATGACCAATATGCCCAAAGTTTGAAACACCCAGCACCTCCATTCTCCTTCTTCGTTCTCGTCTCTCTCTCTCCTCCCTCCCTCCTTCTTCGCAACATAAATGCCCCTATAAGAACCATACTTTGAAGAATTACTTCTCAACCCACGAAGAAGCAACGTCCAGCACCTCCGAAAAAACGAAATGAAAAAATGGGTGGCGAAAAAACGAGATGAAAAAATGGGTGGCGAAAAAACGATCGGGAAATATCACAAATATTGGAAATTTGAAGCATTCGCAACTCAAAACAAGAAAGAAAACAAATAGTTTGTGAATCCACAATAATATAGAAGAACATATAAAATTTGAGAAATGAAAAAATTTCTGTTTTTGAAAATTTGCTGTAGATATATGCTTTTTCAGTTATAAATAGGGCATTTGTTATTGTAAATATAGCATTTGTTGTTGAAAATAGCCTATAGACTTGAGAAATGAAAAAAATCATGGTTTTACAGGTTTACTCGAGCACAAAGATGAATTGCCACACCTTTACTCGAGTACGATAAATCAGTACTTGAGCACAGATATATTTACAACACGAAATGCTATATTTACAAGTGAAAATGCTATATTTAACAATAAAATTTATCACGACAGGAAAAACCTTATTAATAACACGAAAAGCTATACTAACAACTCGAAATGCTATTTTTAACAACAAAAGTTTGTAACACGGACACATTTTGAAATTTGTGTTTTTTTATGACCCTCAAGATGACATAGGGGTTGAAGAACAAGAAAAGCCAAATTAACAAGTGAAAATGCCATTTTAACAACAACAATTTTTACAACAGGAAAAGCCGTATTAACAACTCCAAATCCTATTTTTAACAACAACATTTATCACGACAGGAAAAGTCGTATTAACAACTCCAAATGCTATTTTTAACATTTGGAGTTGTAAATGATGACATGTTTAATTGTAACCATAGCACAATCACCATATGCACTCGAGTAAGAATATGGCATACTCGAGTAACTACCAACTGGGATGTTTACAAGTCAACATGCCAAAATTTATAACTCATAATACCATATTTACAAGTGAACATGTCATAATTTACATGTCAAAATGTCATCATCTACAAGGACAAAAGCGATTGTTGACAACTCCAAATTGTTAGTATAGTTTTTCGTGTTGTTAATAAAGTTTTTCTTGTCGTGATAAATTTTGTTGTTAAATATGGCATTTTCACTTGTAAATATAGTATTTCGTGTTGTAAATATATCTGTACTCAAGTACTGATTTATCGTACTCGAGTAAAGGTGTGGCAATTCATCTTTGTGCTCGAGTAAACCTGTAAAACTATGATTTTTTTTTCATTTCTCAAGTCCATATGCTATTTTCAACAACAAATGCTATATTTACAACAACAAATGCCCTATTTACAACTGAAAAAGCATATATCTACAACAAATTTTCAAAAACAGGAATTTTTTCATTTCTCAAATTTTATATGTTCTTCCATATTATTGGGGATTCACAAACTATCTGTTTTCTTTCTTGTTTTAAGTTGCGAATGCTTCAAATTTCCAATACTTGCGATATTTCCCGATCGTTTTTTCGCCACCCATTTTTTCATCTCGTTTTTTTGCCACCCATTTTTTCATTTCGTTTTTTCGGAGGTGCTGGATGTTGCTTCTTCATGGGTTGAGAAGTGATTCTTCAAAGTATGGTTTTTGTAGGGGCATTTATGTTGCGAAAAAGGAAGGAGGGAGGGAGGAGAGAGAGAGACGAGAACGAAGAAGGAGAATGGAGGTGTTGGGTGTTTCAAACTTTGGGCATATTGGTCATTTTACACTTTGATTTAATTACACTTAAGTCCCAGGGACCTTTTTGGGACCTATGTGTAAAGGGAATCTGGTGTGGGACCTCTTTGTAAATATTTTTGGTCCTTGGAACCTTAGTGTAATTCTCCCAAAAAACTACCTAATCTTGGAGAAATTTATTCAATTATTTAAAAATTATAAATCACAAGTATTATAAATCTATAATTTACGGCATTTTTTTCAAAAACCCTGCAAACAGTAAAAAAAGATATTTTAAGAATGAGCATATTTTGTAGAAGAAATCTTGTTTGTCGTAATAATTGAATTTAAAATATATATAAAAAAAATGAAATAGGTATAAAATAATAAAAATTTAAAATATATAATTAAAAATGAAAAAAAAAGATAAATTGATGCTGCAAATTTATTAAATCTTAAATCAAAACTAAAGTAGGAATGTGAATTTCTAATTATGATCAAATGACAAAAAAGGCCCTGAATAAAAAGTATAAGTTTTAGAGGTCAATAACAACATATGTATCTATATGAATAACATCATATTTTACTTCGACAAATTTATTTTCATGTTATTTTTGGGATAATTTTAAAGTCATTAGTTTTAAAGGTCAATAACAATATTTATATCTATATTAAAACACCATATTTTACATTAATGACTTTAATTTTCATGTTTGAAAACTTCATATCCAAAGGCTTGGGATAATTTTTAAGGCACAAATTTCATGGGTCAATAATAATATTTGTATATATATTAACATCAATTTTTATATCAACAACTTCACATTCATGTTTCACAACTTAATTATGGGCAATTTAGTCATTTACTTAGAATTGGAAATCTCATATTCAGATCTAACCTAGGATTTAATAAACTCGTAGCACTAATTTATCTTTTCCCAATTTTAATTATATTTTCTGAATTTTTCCCAATAAAATATCTATAAATTTATTTTGATATATCCATAATCTCAAACTATTTCATTATAAAATATCTACTTTTTTCCGATATAAAATATCTACTCATTAACCTCGATCTTTATCATAATTACTCAACAATATCCAAATCAAGATTTTTATTTAAAAATACTTGATCACTTCATAATTTTTTCGAAATAGCTTATAAATAAAAATATAAAACTTTTTAAAACATAGGTAGAACTCGTTCGGTAAGCACACGCACAAATGTAGACAAATATATGAAGTAATTTAGTTTTTTCTAAATAATCCTCTTGATTTGGATATTGCTGAGTAATAATGATAAATAGAATTGACAAACATATATTTTATAATTAAATAAATGTTAATTTGGGATAAATTTCTTAGGGTAGAATGTTCTTAGGGTGAATAACTTTCAACGATTTCAAATTTACAATAGTAAATACTAGTACTTTTTATATACCATTTTGGTAAATTGTCTTTTATTGTTTATAATATTTTGATTAAAAAAAATGCCACAATTTACTGCTGCACATGTCGCATGCTTGAGTTTGTGGGACGAAAAGGTAATTATGCCTTTGCTTATGCTAAACGGCAATTGGGATCCTAAAATGTAATTTGCCGACGTTTAAATGTTTGTTAGCTAAGAAAATGGACTTTTCAGCAAACGCAAGGATGCAAACTGACTAATAAAAATTAAATGATAAAAAATCAATAGTTAAATTAAATAGGAGGCTATGGTCAAAAAGAAATCAATTAGAAGAGGTATTTCATGAAAGCTAATCCCTATTAAATTAAATCCTACTTATAAGGCTAACTAGGAAGGAAATTTTTTTATAGGCACAATTATTTTTATATTTGAGGTATTGTTGGACAATAAATGTGGAGAGACTAATCTCTCCTCTCTCTTTTCAAACCATAACATCAACATTTGAATGTTCTAGTTTTAGTTTTAGACAAAATATTATTTTTATTTTCTTTAGTATATTATTGAATTATTTATATAAAAAATTTATCAGTTTTTATTTAACTAATTATTTTTTATTTTATAATTTAAAATTAAATATTAATAATTTAATAAAATATCATATTTGAACCATTTAAATGTTCCCTCCCAAATGTGGATACATCTCCTTATAAGAGATTTAAACTTTGGTCCGCCATATTATAAGAGATTAATCCCTTCCGTTAGATCCAACTATCATTTTTTATTAAGTACAAGTATTTTTGTATTAGAAACAATCACATTCGAGACACGATTTATCATTAAATGTAAACTTTTTTTTTTTTCTATCTTTAAATGTAAACATTTTTCTTAACAAGAATGGAACCCAAAGTCATTACTGGGGAGGAAAATTTTGGTCCTTGAAAGGAGCAATGTGCTTTCTTTTTGGGCCTTGGGCCTCGATTGCAAAAAAACAAAACAATTGTTGGTTTCTACCCTTTTTATAAGGTAGCATCTCATAATGCAATTAGTATGGGTAAACTTGGGGAAGTATATTATAGTAATTCATTAGAAGTACCCTTGTCTTTGGGTTCAACTGATAAAGGGGTCAGACACTCTCAACAATGAGAGGGGGTTCGACTCTGGAGTTGATCAAGGCATTGGGGGAGGTATCTTGGCTCCTAGGTGCTTAAGTAAACGCCTAAGGTTAATAGACGGTTCGCCCTACCTAACATTGGTATTACCTAGGAGGAAGGGAGATTTCGCCTTGCCCTTGGATCGTGAGTGAGCCCAACCTCTTTCCTAAAAGTTATATATATATATAAAAAAATAGAAGTAAACCTCATATTCTAAATGTAGGAGCTAATATAAATAATTTGTAGAATATGACGAAGTGCATTTATCCTAGTCAACTGATCTAGGAATCTTAAAAGATTTGGGTTTGAATTAAGCAATAAAGAATGGGAAAATGACAGAAAATATCATTTAAATTATAAAAATCCCAAAATGTCTACGAAAGTAGTAAAGGATTAAATAAGTAATCTAGTAAGAATCTAGAATTTGTGAAGTTGGGCGTTGACAACTTGAGTTCCTTAAGTTTTCACTGTGTATATCAAAATTGCTAATTATTATTTTTAAGTTGTCACTCATATACTTAAGTTGCCAACACCTAAAATCCAAAATCTCATATTCATATTAGATCACCTATTTGTCCTTTTTCATACATTTTTGGGTTTTTGTTCTCAAATGGTATTTTTTGTCATTTTTGTTGGAATATTTTAAATTGAAGAGATGTGTTTTTTTGTAAAGTCATGTTCATTAATTAAGGAATTTTTATGAAAAGTTGTGTAATGAATTATAACACAAAAAGTCATCAAGGTTATATTTCTTTAGTTTTTAGAGACGCGTTTGAAATGTTGTAAGCAGAGGTGTAGCAACTACCACTTGGTAAAATATTGTCTTGTATTTATGATAAAAACTCTACATAATACAAAGGTATAACTTTTCATATGTTTGTTCATCAATGGACATATGAGATTCATGAGTCTAACAAACTGTTATGATTTTTAATTAAAGTGGTGTAATTTCAAGAGGCACAACTTCAATGCATCACTCTATGACATATAATATCCAGCATCATCAGTCATTCTGACATATATGAAATACATAACAAGAGATCAAACTCATTATCTTTGTCGTTGAATGCACATAAAGATAAAGTCAAATTAATTCTTTATAAAAGTTATTGTTGTCTTGGTTTGATCATTGAAAGTGCAATCCATACTCAAATGTTTTCATTTTATTGTGTAGGAAATTCGCTTGTCAATCTAAATTACACTTTATTAAATAGAAATATGTGAGAGCGAATTAAGCAGGAAAGTATTATATACATCTTAAAAAAATTGTATACTATTTTTTTCTTCATCTCTTATTCTTATATTCTTTAGAGATCCAATCCCTCCAACAATTTTTGGGTGGAAACGATCTCACCCCCTGGGCTGAAACCCTAATCCATTAAGGAGAGACTGTGTTAATCACATGGGATCAAAAAGTATAAAATTAGAAAGTCATTCAAACTAGTGCCTCAGTTAGAAAGTACAAGGGCCCACCTATATTTTAAATACTATCTTTTTCTTTTGTCAAATTTATTTTTAATATTTCACATGTCTCATAGTAGTTGGATAGTTGTGCGAGACACCTACAAAGTTAATATGCTTATAAAAAAAATACAAAGTTAATATGACTTTGATGTCTGGGTCACAATGCCCACTAGGGTTTAACGTTCGGCTTCCATATTTTAAAACAAACTGAAAAATAGTACATGATCGTCCGGAATAGGGTGTAACATGGTCCTATTATTTTTACGGTCAATGAAAAAATGTTTCGGGAAGTTTGTGCAAATAGACATTTGGCACCTAAAATTTTTTAAAGAATTAATACTACCTTAAAAATTGAAAATATATGGTAGTTTCATCTTTCTATCAAAAATCCAAACGGTCAACTATTTATTGGGTTTGTTTGGAGTGCAACATTAGAAGTTTTTTGTATGATAACTTTGAAAAAAAGTAAGTTAACGTTACCAACTGATTTTAGGTTTGTTTGAGTTGAGCTTAAATTCACTTAACTTAAAGCTCAAAACGCTTAAAAAGCCCGTTAAAGAAAAAACTCTATTTCTGAGCTTTTTCCAAAAAGCTTTTAGCTTTTTGACATGAATTCCGCCATTTCTACCATCAATCCAAACACAAATCATTATTTATAACCTGATTTTTTTTCTACCAAACTTTTTTTAAAATCAGATAGCTTTTAAAGCACCGTTACTATCGTCAATCCAAACAGGCTCATTGACTTATTATACTAAGATAGCATGTGCATCTTTCTCTCTCTCTCTCTCTCTCTTTCAAAGTCATATTTTTTAGCAATAGAAAATAAACAAGTTGATTCTCCACAAGTAATTTTCGGCAACCGCACCCCTCTTTAACCGAAATTAGGTTTTTTGTCTATTCAAAGGATAGGCAAGGGGAGCTCATCCGTATGAACGAGCTCCTAGCCGTCCAGATCTAAATCTGGAATCTGGATGGCACAGATCATTTTTTTCCTTTTTATTTTCTTGTATAAAAAAAATCATTTTTTGAAAAATTGTTAGTTCAAAGATTAACTTTATTTTAATTTCTTTACCCATTAAAATATTTTTCTTTAAAAAAATAGAAAGTAAAAAAAAAAAAGATCTGGGCTATCCAGATCAGATCTAAACGGCTAAGAGCTCATCTGTACAGACAAGCTCCCCCTTTGGATAGGTAGGGAAATATGGTCTCTCTTTGACCTCCTGCTACCAAATCCAAAAGTATTAAAAGAACATCATATCCCTTAACTCGGTAAATCAAACCCAAAACTAAGCATTCCTCAAAAAACCCTTAAATATTTTAAATTCATGAATTCAACAGGATCCGTAGTCACGCAAATGCAAATTCAATCACCAAACCAAAACCAATTGAAAGAATACTATATTCAAAATATCAAGAAAACAACAGCTTTATGAAGAGAAAGCAAAGGAGAAGTTGTGAGATCTGAACAACATAGATCTGAAAGGACAAGAAACTTATGTAATCTCCTCAATTTCCCAAAAATTTCACTGAAAGGTTATAATGAACTGCCTGTTTGATATCCCATTAAGCTTAAACCCACAAAATCATTTAGCATGTTTCTTAGATTTCTTCGAGTTTCCTATAATGAGTCCCGTATTGGGGAGCCAAGCTCTTGGAGTGAGGTTTATAAGTCTATTGGGTTCTCCCTCCTCATAGGCTAGCTTTTTGGGGATTTAGCTCTCCCTTTGGGCTTGTGCTTGTCACATTGGTGCTTTCATTGAAAGCTGATGTTTCGGAAAAGGGCTACTCATGGAGGGGTTCTAACCGACAAGGTTGAGTGAAGTGCCATGCGTGGAGGATTTTGACCGACAAGGTCGAGTGAAGTGCCATAGAGTAGAGCTACCGAGGATGTTGGCTCTTAAGGGGGTGATTATGTAATGAGTCTCATATCGAGGAGCCAAGCTCTTAGAGTGAGGTTTATAAGTCCATCGGGTTCTCCCTCCTCATAAACTAGCTTTTGAGGATTGAGCTCTCCATTTGAGCTTGTGCTCATCACATTTCCATAGTAGCAACAACAAAAGAAGAAGAAGATTTACCTTTACCGATGACGACACGCACCACATCAACACCCACCATCTTCATTCATATCTAGCCACAAAGATAAAAGATTGAAGAGATCGCGAGGTTGAAGAGGAAAAGCTTCATCGATTTAGCTTCATCGGCCACACTAAATCAATCTGTCACCCTTGACACTAGTGCAAAAAAATCTTTTAAGACTGCCTCCTTTAGAGCGAAGTATCGATGCCCCGGTCTTAAAGAAATTATCGATAGCAATTTTGTAAATATAAACAACTTCCACCGTATCAATTTTTAAGACCGCCTCATTTAGAGCGGATGATCAATGCTCCAGTCTTAAACATATGACCAGTGACAATTTTGTAAATATCAAAGAACATCTTGGATCGTATCATTTTTCGATAGGTCTTAAATATATTATTCAAACCGCTGAAAAAAACAACCGCTCTTAAAACATTTATTAAAAAATTGAAATATGAATTATTTAAAGAGAAATCTCATATAGCTCAACTTATAGTTTATGCGATGCAAAATAACATGGAGTTTTTTTAAAAAAATTTGTATAAAACTTTTAAGACCGAACATATATAAATGACAACTCTTAAAACATTTAATAAGAAAAATTGAAATTATATGAAATTATCGAGAAATCTCGTACAGCCAGACTTATATTTTTCTATTGTGCAAAATAATAACGAAATATATAAATAAAATGGTATAAAACTTTTAAGACTGGACATATATAAATGACGCTCTTAAAGTTAATATTTTTAAGAGCAGACATGACTTCTACCCGGTACTAAATAATGAAAAAATTTAAACTAATAGTTTATTACTTTTAAGACCGGACCTAATAAAAGGACGTTCTGAATTGTTAACCTTTAAGACCGTTGTTTTGTATTTCTCTAGTCTTAAAATTGCCTAATATATTTCTCGCTCGAAACCTTAACTTGTGTCTTACGTCTTTTTGTCGGAGCATTAAAACCCCTGTTCTTGTTGTGAAACACTCAAACACCTTTTCCTGTTGCATTACATCTCTTCCTTGCATATCTCCACCATCCTTTGTTACTCTCTCATTTGCTCTTGTACCACCTTTCTCAACCTCTTTTCTTGTTTCAAAAATGAACGAACGAAACGAGTATAGTCCTGTTCGTGAAATGCCAGTTGATGATGTGACTGGTATTAGTCAGAACGAACCATCTCCTTCTTAGAGTGAGCCTCCTTGTAACTGGCCTGCATGCCATAGTGGTAGAAGAGGCCCCACCCGATTGAAAGAGCTTGCCCTAATGCGGACTACCGATGAATAGCTTGATATACAGTTTGATGAACATTTGACTCCTTGCGGCCCTAATAAAAGTAGATATACTAGTTATATCGGCTTACTAGCATGCAACAAGCCAAACATTTTGGTCAATGAGTGGAAAAATGTCCACCAAGAGAAGGTGAAGGATCTTATTTGGGCCTCTATCCGGTTTACGTACAATGTTCCCGATGATGAGAAGTTGAAAGTCAAGACATTGTCGTATTGTGTTGATCGCTGGAGGAAGTTTAAGACCCAGTTAGCAAACAACTATATTTTTGCCGAGGTTCCGATTGGTGAGCCTCGCCCTGATCCTTGCGCCAAGTATGTCTTTCTTGATGAAGTAACATGACAACAATTTGTTCAGATACGGACTACTGAAGAAGCTTTAGTGAGTCTATATTTAATTTTTTTGTCCCTTCTTGTATACTTATTAACCTGTGTGGATATGTGAATGTTATTGTGTTCATTTATGAGGTCGTTAGTCAGGTTGCTTGCTTAGGAAGGTATTTTGCTATAGTAGGTCACGTAGACATTGCTGTTAGTTAGTTAGTATGTTAACTGTGTAATGGTATATGTGCAAGCTGTTATTGAAACTTGATTGAGTTGGAACCAGTTATGATGAATGAATGAATGAATTGATTGAGTTGGCAGCAGTTCTGCAACCCCCTTTCCTTTGTTTCTCCCAATTTATTATACAACTCTACATCTTCCTTAACAAAGTCTTGAAACTTGATGAAGTGAATTTGACTAGTGTTTGAATTGAGGTCTGGAATTCATAATGAATAGTTGTTTTCGATTCTAATTCACAGATAAGAAGGCAGCAAGCACAAGAGATTGGGAGAAAGAATGATTGCCCACATACGGCTTCTCGCGGCAGATATGAAAAGGCAGAAAAAGAGTTGATGGTCGCTAAGCGAAAAAGATTGGAAGATGAAGCTCAAGCCAATCCTTATGAGATATGTGATCTGCGGCCGACATCTCCAATACGCCAGGAGGAGTTATGGCTCTATATTCGCAAAAAGAAAGGCGGGGCATACTTTAGTGAACAAACTCATGTAGTTGCTGAAAGAATTGCAAGTATCGTTATTTTTCAATTTTTAGTTTCTAAACATGTTTCGCTACTAATTATGCTCTCGTTATCTGTATCTTACAGGAATAACTCAAAATGCAAGAACAAGATGAATCATTTGTGTAGGACGAGAGGAAAGATATTCTTACCGTTGGACTGGAAAATCGGATCACGCGGGGCGTGTAAGGGGAATTGGAGGACGGGTAGGCCTGAAGGAATACTTTGGTAAATCCAAACACCAAAAATAAGCAATGGTTACCCGGGAGGAGATGGAACGTACTCTGGCCAAAGCAACTGACGAAGCAGAGGCCAGAGCAGAGAAGAAAGCAGCTGGGTGAGAAACTTCATTAAGTGCAAAGTTTCAAGACAAGTTGAAAAAGATGAAGGAGGAGATGATGAAGATTGTCAGCTCTCTTGGAGAGAGCACTGTTCCCTTCCCACACTCACCTCCACCTGTCCAACAAAGCACTAAAGGGAGCTGCATTGTTGGACAGTCAGTCGAACCTTATGAGCTCTACATGGAGGATCCTGGTAGACGATTGGTTGTAAGAGGGAATGTCTACAACTTGGGATCAACTGTACACCACCGACAAATGGCAAATGATAAAGTCAAGGTGTCAGTTGAAGAGGTGATCATCGCTGATGCACCTATCCCTCTTCAAACCGATCAAATGAAACTTGCGAGTGATTGCTTGGGAGGCTTCATCTCGTGGCCAGTGAAGCTTGTACGTGTTTGTACTCCTCCTCAAGCCCCAGCCCCTTCTGATGAAGATGCAGCCCCATGTGATATTTTGCTTGCTCTTAAGTTGACTGCCAAGGATGGAATTGGACTTATGGTAGTCAATCAAACTTTTGGAGTCAAATCGTGGCCTGTAAATGCTAAAGTTGGCCTAAAAGAGAAGCAACCGGTCTTCGTTGACCAAGAAGATTTAGTCTCCCTGCTCTTTCCTAAAAAGGACATAACTAATGCAATTGTGTTGTTATTGATGAAGTAAGTAGTATCTTCTTCTATGAGTACGTACATAATTTTAAGAGGGGTCGTTTAGACACGTACACATACATATATACTAGCTAATTCACTGATTCATGCCATTATTGTAGGTTGATGCATCGTGAAATAGGAGTACAGGGCAAAGAACATGATTTTGGATTCTTGTGCCCAGACTACATAAGTGTGGCAACCGTAAAGGAATGAACAACATACATATCTAGGAGGTTGTCTACCAATATGAGAAGGTGGTACCTTGCACCATTCAACCAAGGTAACCATTGGCAGTTGGCCCTCCTTTCCGCGGAGGAAAATAAAGTGGTCTTTTTATGCTCCCTTCACTACGAACCAGTGCTTACATTAAAGTAGATTGTTGATAAGTAAGTGCAATTCATTTTGTCACTGATTTTTGTCTGAAATCTCTTTTGTCAATTTTCAGTTACCAATATTGATAAATGAAATTTTTGATTTCGATAATAGGGCCATGTTGGAATACCAAAAGAAGGCTAAGAGAAAGGCTGGGCATCAGGTCAAAGATCTTGTATGGATCAAACCAAAGGTTAGTACGCATGGACACTGCCTTGTGAACTTGGTCATTGTGTAACAAATTATATGCACTCTTATATATATATTCCTTGTTTGATTTTAGACACATCGGCAACCACATGCTTCTAACTTATTTGGGCTTTACGTCATGCGACACATGTATGATATTATCACACGAAGAATTTTGTCTATCACTGAACAAGTAAATATATTTGATATTATATATACATTTGGCGTGCTGACCCCTTTGATGCAAGGAATTAAGGTCTAATATATATTTCTGTCTTTGATGTTACAGATGTTTGATTGCAAAGACCCCTTTCCTGATGGTGATATTGAGCGCATACGCCAAGTCATTTGTGAATATCTCAGTCTGGAAATCGCAAATGCCCCCCAGGATTAATTTGTAAATCTATGTTGTAGACCTATATTACATCTTCTATAAATAATAATGAACAATTGTATTGTTTAATGATAATAATGAACAATTGTACAGTTTAATGATCAATAATTAATAAATTTGTTTATTAATTTCCAACAAATTATATTGATGCTTTCTATTTTTTGTTGCTATTTGTATTGCATGGAATTAGTTCTTAAACCTTTAGGATAGGATACTGTAAATGAGCTTATTAGAAAGTTCAAAATGTCTAGTGAGACTTTTAGGACCGTTTATTTCATATTTATCCGGTCCTAAAAGTCCTCGTATAATTTTTTAAAATATTGGAGACTTTTAGAACCGTCTATTTCATAACAGTTCGATCCTGAAGGGCTTTTTAAAAATATGTTTTAAATTTTAAAAATATGTGAGACTTTTAGGAGTGATTAGTTATTAAATGTCCGGTCCTAAAAGTCCTTTTTAAAATATGACATATATATGTGGGTCCCACCATTTCATGTGTTATGCGTAGGAATCTTCTTCTCATACAACATGAGAAATTTAAACTAAAATATTGGAGACTTTTAGGACCGTCTATTTCATATATGTCCGGTCCTAAAAGTCCTCGTATAATTTTTAAAAATATTAGAGACTTTTAGTACTGTCTATTTCATAACAGTTTGGTCCTGAAGAGCTTTTTAAAAATAAGTTTCAAATTTTAAAAATATGTGAGACTTTTAGGAGCGACTAGTTATTAAATGTTCGGTCCTAAAAGTCCTTTTTAAAATATGACATATATATGTGGGTCCCACCATTTCATGTGTTATGTGTAGGAATCTTTTTCTCATACAATATGAGAAATTTAAACTAAAGTATTGGAGACTTTTAGGACCGTCTATTTCATAAAAGTTCGGTCCTAAAGGTCTTTTAAAAAATACGTTTTTAATTTTAGAAATATACTAGACTTTTATGAGTAACTTTTTAATAAATGTCCGGTCCTAAAAGTCCTCGTATAATTTTTTAAAAAATTGGAAACTTTTAGGACTGCCTATGTAATTAATGTTCGGCACTAAAAGTTTTTGTGTAGACCTTTAGGACCGGCTGTTTATATGTCAATGGTCCTAAAGGTCTTTTTTTAAAAAAAAAATAATTATTCCATTTCTTTTAAACAAAACTGAAATTATGTTCAAATCAAATCAACTAAGCAAATATATCATGGTTAATTTTAAAGTCAATTAGCGATGACTCACGAGGACTATAATTTGCATGTTTTGTATGTTCTTAATTCATGTTGTTATTATTTTTTTTTAACAAATTAATGTTGTTATTATATCACTTATGTTAATTTCAAAGCCATTTTTGTAACTTCTTAAACGTACGCATTCTCCTCCCCCCTTCTCTCTGATATCTGGTGTTCTTATGTTTTTTTTTCTGTCGTCTATTTCTGCATTATTTCTGTTAGTTCAAGTTTTCTTGTCTTGGCCTGCTGTTTCGGGTCGATTTCAATGGTCTATTTTTGTTGTCTGTTGTTGTCTTTAGTCATTTTGTGTAACTGGTTCTTCTTTGCATTAGTAATATATGGAGACTTTTCAGAGCAAAAAAAAATGTACGCAATCAAGTTTCGACAAAAAAAAACGCAATCAGGTAATCCAAGTAGGTTTGTCCAAAATGGCAGCCGCAGCCGCAATTATATATATATATTTTTATGCTGCCCTATAAGGGCAGCATCCAATACATGGAAAAAAAAGACAAGAAAAAAAAACTAATTAATCCTCCATATTGTTGCTGGAGGAGGAGGAAGAGGATGTAGTGTCTGCTTTAGAAGTAGGGAGCTCGACGTCATTGGCATCGAGGACCATGTTAATCTTGTTGTTGACGGTATGAAGGAGGCCACAGAGTTTGCCCATTCATTGATCAATGTGATCGGCGCGGGCCAGCAGATGCTCCACCATCTGCTTGACTGTTGGATTCGGCGGTAGAGGTGGAGGTCTCGTAGGTAGGAGAGGAGGAGGAGGAAAAGGAGGACCCGATGGTCGATGTGGTGGGGCAACCATTATAGAATCGAGTTGGAGATTGTAGAAGGAAATGAGGATGTGGAGAAGAAAGTGAAGAAACTAAAGTAACGAGGAGCTTAAATAGATCGAGCACTATTGTTGGATTGTCCTCAGAAGCTGAAGAGACTCTGAATCATCATTACAAAGTGTAAGGATACAACTGCATCTCTTGGAATTTGGAACGAAGACACTTTTAAGACCGCATATTCTAAGAGAACAGGTCTATTATGTACTTTTTAGATTAATAGGTAACACAACTCTAGGATACAAGGAGATTCATCTGACTAAAGCATTAAATTTAAGGATGTGACTCCCAATATCGGAATTCGTATCGACGGCACTTTTAAGACCGCATATTCTAAGACAAGCGTTCTTATAAATATAATGGTAAGAAAAATATTTATATTGTACTTTTTTTAAAAAAATTATGTTATGAGGAGACTTACCTGAACTGAAGCATTAAATTTTAGGTTACAGACTGCACCAATATATAAGTAAAAATATTGATTTGAAAATTTTAGGTTACACACTGCAAATATAAGGCATTTAATTATAATATGAAAAAATAAGTAAAAATAAATTCTTAAAAAGATTTCTAGGACCGGTTATTTATAAAGGACAATCTTAAAAGTACTTTTGAGACCGGCCATTTGTGAAATGAGATCTTAAAGATATTATGAATTTCAACTTAAATTCTGATTGGTTCAAATTAAAAATTAGTAATAGGCCTTTAGGACCGGACTTATATAATTAGTAGGTCTTAAATATTATTACTAATTATTTATATATCCAATTGAATCCCAATATTCTTACATTCTTATTTCGTATCTCTCTGCTCTCCTCCACTCTAACTATTAACAACTAGCAAACTGATCTCTGCCCTAACTCTCCTAAACCAACACAATGGTTAGATACAAGATAACCCCTCGCAGGGGTACTCCTGAAGCTCGTTGGAGGATCTTGAGATATCTCGTTGGTTTACGTCCTTTTCAGACCAAGAAAAGGCGTTCTATTCAAACGGAGGAGTCTCGGGTCGTTAGACCCATTGTTATTTCGGATGATGAAGAGGTTGTCGGCCCCCTCCAGCCTTCAGACCATGAAGAGTTTACCGCTCCCCCTGCAGCCTCCTAGTCCCAACGTGCACATACAACAGGAAATTGCTGATATCCAGCAGGAAATTTTTGCCCCTGAAGCCAATATCGACAAGACATTAGCTGATAATTAGCTTTAGGAATTTTAGTCACATTATATGTTGTTTTTGTTAATTGTAAGTTTTTTTTCTTAATTTTCTTTTGTACTTGCACATTCTCCATTAATGTAAAAATCAAAATGAACTAACTATATTAATGGAAAAAAGCTTATTCTCAATTGTCCTTTATTTTCATTCAGTTGCTGCTGCTGCAATCTTTTAGTTTAATTTTAAAGAAAATGAGGACTTTCACTAAATTCTAAAAAAAATGAGACCTTTAGGAGCGGATTCTTAATTTGAGGAAATGAGAGGATTTCTGATGGAAAGCTTCAACATCCAGGTGATTCTTCTCAATGGAAGAAAATCGATCAATTATTTCTGACCTTCGGTGAAGAACCCAGGAACCTTAGGCTTGCCCTTAGCACAGATGACATGAATCCATATGGAAGCCTTAGCAGCATACATAGTTACTAACCTGTCCTCCTGATTATTTACAACTTATCTCCTATGTTATGCATGAAACGAAAGTACATCATGATGTCTATGTTGATTTCGGGACCAAAACAACCCGGAAACGACATTAATGTTTACCTCCAGCCCTTAATCGAAGACTTGAAGGAGTTGTGGGAAAAAGGTGTCGATGTTTTTAACTCTTTTAAGAAGGAGGTCTTCAAAATGAGAGCCATGATATTTTGTACCATAAATGACTTCCCAGCATATGGGAACCTGTCAGGGTATAGTATAAAAGGCCATACAGCATGTCCGGTTTGTGAAGAAGGCACACGCTACCATCAACTTCAACATGTAAGAAAGACGGTTTATCTTGGACATAGAAGATTTCTTAGACGGGGCCACCCATATCATTAATTAAAGAAAGCCTTTTTTGGTGGCCAAGAGTATGAAGATGCTCCAATGGCATTGACTGGTTAGCAAGTGTATGAAAAGGTGAAAAATATAAGTGTCATCTTCGGTAAGACTGCAAATGGTAGGAAAGAAACAAATATATGGAAAAAGAGATCTATATTCTTCGATCTTCCATATTGGCTCAACCTTGATGTGAGACACTGTATTGATGTCATGCATATAGAGAAAAATGTATGTGATAGTATTGTTGGCACGCTTCTCAACATATAAGGTAGTTTAAAGGATGGTGTGAAGGCAAGATTGGATTTGCAAGTAATGGGAATACGCGAGGACTTACATCCAAGGCCGTATGGTAAGAGAACTTATTGTCCCCCGGCTTCTCATACTTTGTCTAAGGATGAGAAACGAAGTTTTTGTGAGTGTTTACATGGCACAAAAGTTCCCTCAGGGTATTCTTCAGATCTTAAGAGGCTTGTATTGATGAAGGACTTGAAATTAGTAGGCCAGAAGTCTCATGATTGTCATGTATTAATGCAACAGCTGCTCCTAGTAGCTATTCGAGGCATTGTCGAGTATGATCTACGATACATTTTGACTAGGCTTTGTTTCTTCTTCAATGTCGTTTGCAGTAAAGTTTTTGAGATTGAACAATTGGATGAATTGGAGAATGAAGGGTATCTTATCTTGTGTCAGCTTGAGAAGCTTTTTGTTCCTGCATTTTTTGACATCATGGTTCATCTAATTGTTTATCTAGTGAGAGAGATAAAGTTGTACAGCTCTGTCCATTTACGGTGGATGTACCCAATTGAAAGATCTATGAAATTCCTAAAAGGGTACATAAAGAATGCATACCGGCCAGAAGCATCAATTGTTCAAAAGTATGTATCTGAAGAGGCCATGGAATTTTGTCAATTATTTGGCCAAAGATAGACATATCGAGCTTCGAAAACGTCAGCATGCTGAAGGGGGTAGATAAGGGGCCTCAATAAATAGAGTGGATCCTGATGAATTGTCACAAGTCCACTTATACATCTTGAATAATGTTGATGAAGTTCAAGCCAACATAGTTTCACATAAAGAAGCTGTGAGGAAAGAAAATCCCCGAATGACTGAACAAAGGTTGATTAGGGAGCATAATAGAACTTTTGCAAACTAGTTGAAACAAAAGGTCGAGGGAGAGGAATCTATTTCTAAGACAATCAAATGGTTAGCATGTGGTCCTGAGGTTGATGTCATAAGTTGGAATCCGTATATGATCAACAGTTACACATTTTACACGAAGTCCCTAGATGATAGGAGCACCGTCCAGAACAGTGGTATAATGTTAGAGGCTGAATTTATGCACTTCTCCAGTTCGAAAGACAAGCGGCCTAAATTAGCAGTCATGCCATATTATGGGGTTATTGAAGAGATTTGGGAGGTGGACTATGTCTTCATTAGATTTTCCATTTTCAAATGCAAATGGATTAATGTCAATAATGGTGTTCAGATCGATCGGCTAGGATTTACATTAGTCGATCTCAATAGTACAAGTTTTGGAGATGAACCTTTTATTATGGCAGACCTGGCGAAACAAGTTTTCTATATCACCGATGAAGAAAATAAAATGTGGTCTGTAGCTCTCCAAGAAAAAAAGGGTCATTGATATTGATGAGTAAAATTATGCAAATGATGGTCTTCTTGAGAGTACTCCTTCAAGGGGTCCACCGGACATCAATGAAGAAGATGAAGCGGATAATGAACCCGACATAAAAAATGATCATCAAGAAGGGATATGGGAGGATATCCCTTTATAAAAGAGTCATCAATTCATAAGGTAATATTCATCTGCACAATTTTTTGAAAACTTTAAGGTTTTAATTTACGTTTTTAACTATACTCAATTCCTTCTTAATTATGTTCTTAAACAATGTTACTGACTATCTTTTGTTCTTGTTTTTATTTTTCTGGCAGGATCCGATCAAAATGGGCTAGCTTGTTACAAAAGAAGAGGAATGTTAGTTATGTTCGTTGTTATTGGCGGGTGGGAATCCGATGAAGACAAGGTGATGAATTGTTCATTTAGGTGTTGTACACTGTTATTTGTAACTCATTGTATGTATTTGTCTTATTGTATTAATTACATTCATTTATTATTAGGTTTGTACTGTATAGCTAGTAACAAGCTCATTCATTACGATGCCTGGTGAATAATATTTGTATCCATTCTCAATTCAATTATAGCTTGTAGCTTAAAGTACTGTCTTTTAGATGCTGGATTGTGTGGCGAATTTGTTTTGAACAAGGGAAATTTCCACTTCTAGGACTGGTCTATTGAAGGTCCGGTCTTAAAAGTCAGACTTTTAAGAGCGGAGGCTATTCCTTACGGTCTTAAAACTACTAATAACGGTCTTAAAGACTAACCTTTAAGACTGGTGTATTTGATGTCCAGTTTTAAAAATGAGACTTTTTTGAGCGGACACTATTCTATACGGTCTTAAAAGTTCTAATACGTATAAAAAAAGACTAACCTTTAAGACTGCACTTATTAATTTAGTCCGGTCTTAAAAGTAATATTTTTAAGACCAGTTATATGTTAAAGTAAGGTCTTATTTTCTTTATTTTTGAGACTGTTGAACACTTTTGTCCGGTCTTGAAAGTTACATATTTTTAAGACCTGATGACATTTGGTCCGGTCTTGAAAGTGGTATATTTAAAACCGGACCTTTTATTGTCCGGTCTAATAAATTCTGGTTTTAAGATCGAACTATATATATGTGAGGTCTAATAGTGTGATTTTTAAGACCTATTGTTTCTTACGTTCGATCTTGAAATAAATATTTAAGACCAGTTCGCTTTCGGTCACAAAAGTTACATACTTTTAAGACCGCCTGAAACGAGACCGGTCGCTGGTCTGGTCTTACGGGGCCTATTTCGTCCAGTCTTAAATACTTTTTTGTACCCGTGTGACTGGCTCCACCATGAGGTTGAAGAGGAGAAGCTTCATTGATTCAGCTTCATCGACCATACTAAATCAATCTGTCACCCTTGACTGGCTCCATCGTGAGGTTGAAGAGGAGAAGCTTCATCAATTCAGATTCATCGGCCACACTAAATCAATCTGTCACCCTTGACTGGCTCCACCATATGGCCACACTGCCACCATTGATCTCATGCTTGCAATCACATATTAAAATACTCATAACTTTATCGATTACTGTTCTTTCACTTGTCGATGACTACCATTTCAATTGTCATCAACAAGTTATGAATTTTACTGATATTATTTTCATTATTTGGGAACTCGATGTCATTTTTCAAAAGAGAGGAGTGGGAAGAGACCAAGATTATAGAGGGTGGGAGAGAGAGAGGGTGAGCTAGATGATGTGGATGATGAGGTGATTAATGCTAGTTGTTACAAGGATACCTCAACCAGCTTTAACAGTCAAATTTAACATTTTTAATGGTGGGGTAAAATTGTGTTGTTTATAAAAATTTCAAGGGCAATGTTGCACCCTTAAAAACTTCCAAATGCCCACTATTCATTGGCAAAAAATTTTGGGGCATTTCTTTTACCCTTAACCCTTATTTTTATTGTAGATAATCACTAAAATATAATGCAATACTTTATAATCATGGATTGCAATTTTTGATAATTATAGCTTGTATTAAGTGAGATAGTGTTTAAATTAACTTATTTTAAATTATTGTGTATTGTATAAAATAAATATGTTAAAAGGGTTTTATTTAGCAAAGTTTAAAAGTGTGTTTTATGGTTGTTTAACACTAAATTGTTATTAATAAGTCAAAACTTAGGTTTTCTTTCCTATTAAGTATATCAATCGTTGATGTTTGATTTTTTTTTTTTAAAAAAAAAAAAAGCATTGCATAGTATAAATATATTACTTGTGCAAAAATATTCATTAAAAAGTTAAAAAAGATTATATTTACTCTCAACCAAATAAGTTTGTGTAGGGTGAAAAAAATGAAAATCTTTATTGTAAATAAAATTATAAATTCTTCAAGCTATTCCAAAATTATTTTATATATTTATCCGTATCAAAAGAAATGTGGATGATAATATTGCATTAAAAATATGTAATGATAGAAGGAAAGCATAAAGGTTGCTTGAGTTGGAACACAGCTGGGACACTAAGACAAATATAGTTAGATACATGAATAAAGTTCAATTAGGATTCATTTGGTCCACAAGATAGAAGGGAAGGGTGATATCAGACATGGTATGAAAAAGAATAAAATAATTTGAAAGAGATTTCGGATATATGATATGTCTTTTGTACTGTAAATAAATGAGGAAAAGAATACCACTAATAATAGTTGAATTGAGTGGGGGGAAATTGATTGAATTGATTCTTTTTAAATGCTATAAAACTAAACATTTGAATCCTGTAAATAAAAAAATACATTAAAAAGTTATCTTCAATTATGATAATGGTTAGATCTAATGTCTCATTTGCTAGTATGGAAGAGTTTTTCAATGAAAGAAGAATGAGAAAAAGGAAGTGGAAAGGGAAGGCCAAGTGGGGTGGTTTCTAAAATATTTTGGTATTTGATGTGCGAAAACGAGTGTTGTATTATATATATATATATATATATATATATATATATATATATATATATAAAGTTTATATGAGTTTGGATGCGTGAGTTTACTAGGGTTAGATTATAACTCTGGGTTCAATGAGAAATGTCTACGTTATTACTCTCTTCATTGAAATTCAATCCAGAGTTATATACTCTAGCCCAAATTTAATAATAAAGCTATATAAAAATATTATTAACATTAAATAGTATTAAATTTTCACCATTGAAATTCGATCCTAGAAACTTCAATGAGAGTAAATGAAAAGATAAATAAATGGAAACATTGCTTTTAACTTAAAGACCACTTACAAAGATGTGTTTTATGGATTGCTGGCTAATAAAACCCTTACATTAGTTAAATTTAAACTCACAAACCTTTGCCAATTGGACCAACCTTTATTGGTAAAAATTTATTGAAAGCAACCGTATGTAAAAAAAATACAGTTTATTTTCCAAAAACATAATTACTTATAAAAAGTGAGTGTGACAAAAAATAATTAATGTATCTCGCGCTCTCATCTTCAACACCCCTCACCGATGGCTTGTGTTTTCATCACAAGTCGCCGGTGAGTCTCATTTTCGTGTCACAAATAAGTCAAAGTTATAGTTTGGAGTCTAGATCTTTCATCTGCGGTCTTCTCACTTTGAGTTCTATCAGTTACGGCCTTCTCTCGTCTTTGTGGTGAGTCATTTCCTATCTTTCTCCAGATTTGATCTGTGGATGTGAGATTTATCTGTTTTTTGTTTCTTTTTTTTCGGTACTAGGTTTTGTAGTGGTGTTCTTGTCTTAGGAAATAAATAGATCTGTAAGATCTGCGTTCAAATTCTCTTGATTGGATGGTTGTTTGAACGTTATTAGATCCGATTATCTCTCGGTAGATCGGCTCTGCGTTCTTGGGGAAGATTTAAAGAGGTGTTGTTAGGTGTGTGGTGAAGGTCACCAGATCTGTTTAATTAGAGGAGTAGAAGTTTTCTTTAGGACATCATGGGTCTTCTTCCTTCTGAGGTTTGGTTTTCTAGGTTCTTTACCCCAAGATGGAGTACCTGTACAACTGCTCTAATTGCAGCTAATGCTTATAAGGAGGTGTGCACTTTTGGGTGTGTTTTACAACCAACACTTTCTTTGTTATCACTTCTAAATTTGGATTTCGAGAAGGCCGCTATTGTCCATGATTCTTCCTCTACTCTTAAATTTTTATTGCACGCTTAGCTGTTTTTGTATTTGATTTCTTTTGTTGTATTTGATTTGGCTTTTTTTGTATTTGTTTTCAAATATTGTATCGGTTTGTTCTGTGTGTGTCCTTTGGAAAAAAAAAAAAGAAAATTAATTAATTAATGCGCCGAGACTGATCAATAATTAATAAAGGCAAAAATAGAAAATTATAGACGCACTAAAAATTTCAATTAGCTTATTAGTTTCTTTTACCAATAGGAACATATGATCTCTTAAAAAAATGTATATATACAATCGAAGGGAATATACCGTTGTATAAAAAAAACTAAAAAACAATAAAAATGTTAAAAATGTCATGTCTTTTTTAAATATGTCTATTTATAAAAAAAAAAAAAAGAGTATAGGAAAGAGAATAAGTATAAAAAAAAACATATGAGAGAGGATGGTAATAAAATATGAAAGAGAATGAGTAATAAATAATTAAATGACAAAGAATTAATGGTTTGTTAATATAAACATATGTATTTAATAGAAATAAGAAATAATTTAAATTTTGAGACATAAATAAAAAGTTGTTTTTGTTAAGGATCAATATCTAAAGTAGTAGTGTTTAAAGACTCTTAAAACCTAAGTTTCAAACTAAGGTTTACGTAAATTAAGACAAAACTTTTTTCACATGTTTATTTCGTAAATTTCAAAAAATTATTTGTAAAAGCTAATCCAAATAGACACTAAAAAACAAGTTGTTTATAAATAATTTATGAAGAAGTAGCTATTTTTATAACAACAAAAACAAAAGTATAATAAATGCTACTTTTGCACATTTTAAATTCAATTCAATAATACCATTACATAGAATCCTTCTCCGTCATGAAACTGTAGGTGAAAAGTGTTTTGTTTTCACTTGATGTCATGTCAAAGCAATTAGTAACTAGGCTAAAATATAGTTTTAATGATTTAAATTTATATGAGGTATGTTAGTTTATTTTAGTTTAATAATTTAAATATATTATATGAAAAAATCAAAACTTAAATATATTTTATCATTATTTGAATTTACTGTCTTAAGATTTTCTGTTAATAATATTAACAGTAATAAAAATATATTTTATAAAGATAAAGAAATAAAAATATATCTAAAAGTACATTTTAACTTTGACAAAGTACAGGAGGTGCTTCGCGTGGATTACACTCCCCTTTTGAGGAAAGTGACCGTATAAATCAGATCTTACGAAGAAGTTGTCGAAATGTTTTTTTTATAATTTTTTTTAATATATTTGTCAATAATTTCCATGACGCATTGACGTGTGACTAATACAACCAGCAAAATATACTTAGTGGGAATGGGAATGTGTTGAAGGACGAGGATGCTCTAATAATCTTTTTTTTTATTTTTTTCTCATTAGCTCATCTGAATTATTGATTGATAAAAGGAAAAAGATGATAAAATATTTTTTTAATTGATTAGATGATTCAGAGATTATGAATGATTACAAGAGAAATCCAATCTGAATTTCTATAATCTCCTCCCGTCAAACTAAATACACCTTGACTATTTTATCTTTGAAAGAAAAAAGATAGGGTTGTTGGTTTACACTTAAAAGTAATTGTTAAGAAGGAAATTGACCCATAATATTTTTTTCTAAAATTACACTTGACCCCATAAAATTTTATTAGGTATAAAAATATGCATAAGTTTTTTAAAAGTGAGTCAAAAATAACAAACCACTTAATTTGGGCAAACAATTGGTTATTTTATGTTTGTGGGACCCATAAGGTTTTAACTATTTTATTATTCTTAACTCATTTTTAAAAGTTTGTATTTATTTTTGCATGCAATAAAATTTTATGGTACCACTACTAGGTCCTATTTTGGAAAAATATTATGGATAGATTTGTACCTTAAATCAAGAAAGAATTAATCTTAATGTCAAAACTAATTCTCATATTTAAGATTGAAGGAGTAGTTATTTCATGTAAGTTACTTGATCCTGGCGAAAAGGCCGAGAAAAGTATTTTCATTTCAGTCACTTTTAACATGTCATTGAAATTCTGAGCAAAAACCATGTCATTGAAATTAAGAAACGGGGCTTTTCTGTCATTTCATGTGTAAATGACATATGTGGTTTTTTTTTCCTATGAAAGTACGGCTTAATTTTCCTTGTATGGAGTGGAGCCCATGAGTTGATATTTCATATAATATCTTGTGATAATTTCGTGTAAAAATACACGGGGTTATAAAAATAAAATAAAAGTCATATATTTTATTTTCTGTTACTTTATGTTGGTGAGGCCTATTATTATTTAAATAGAGTATGTGATTTTTACTTTATTTTTAAAACTACATAATCATTTTTACACTAAAAAATACTTAATGTTAGATATATTTTAAAAAAATCATATATATATATATGCTCAATTTTAAATTATAAAATGATATAAGAGGATGTTTAAAAAGAGTCAATCCCTTTTTAAGTTGGTTGTATTGGGCCCCACGCTTCACCAGATCCGATATCTAAGAAGCTTTCGTGAACGTCGATATATCACGATACAATGGAAATGCGACGCGAGAAATTGAAGAAAGAGGCTCTTCCATAAACATTTACTATTTCCATTTGAAGGTATGCTTTTTCTCTTTTTCTTTCCGGATAGGTATTACTTTTGAAATGCTAAAAAGTTGGAATGATCAATCCTAAACTATTTTTTTATCTATCCAGTATTTTAAAGTATTTTTTAAATATATTTAATACCTAAATTTTCTAAAATTATTGATTATAAAATTGTATTAAAAATTCTTTAGAACCATGGGTCTTACGCCAAAAAAGTACTTTATAATATTGGATTCACTATAAAATATTTTAAAATATTAGATGTGCATTTTGGTGGATGCACCCTTCAACCTTTCTTTATTGGCAAAGTGGAGGTGCCATCATCAATACATACTAAAATAAATAAATAAATACTAAAATATATTTTTAAAAAAGAAAAGAAAGGTGTATATCATTTTAATTATGATTTAACACTAGATGTGAACATATTTTTAATGTGTATATATATTCTTCATTTATAGTTTTAGATTGTGCCCGTGAATGGTCATTGAAATGTACATTACAATAGGCGTGAAATAAGTCAACAACTAATTTGCATAAAACAATTTCACGATTTTAATGATATATACACACACATAGATAGGGATAAGCAAGTAACCCGCTACCCGCCCAACCGCCCGTACCTCATAGAATTTTACTCGGATTAAGCCTACCCAGATTGGGCCCATCATGAGTATAATGCAGCTCCGTACCTGTTTTCATTATACGGGCAGGTCACGGGTTGAGGCACGGGGCACCCGTGACCGCCCGTACCCGTTTAAATGCTTTATTATTAACTTTTTTTTTTTGGATTTCCTCTCAGCCCTTAGCCCTCATACAAAAATTTATGAAGCTAGACACAAAGTAAACCATATATATATATATATATATATATTTATTGTTCCAAAACCTCTTCATTCTTCTTCTGATGCAGCCAGAAAACAAAGAAACCGATGACAGAATGAAAACGACAACCGCTAGTCTAATAAGATCATACGTTAATATATATGATTATTCAAAGAACCAGGACTTACATTGGTTAAACAGAAAGGCTGGCGGCAAGCTTTTCAGTAAAAAAAAAATGATGACAGCAAGCTCATGAGCATCGGTTATACCGTCCTTGTTTTTCATTCAAAACAGATTTCAAACGTCTGCAAGTGTTTTGTGACCAACGAATCTGATTTCTTCCAGTTTTACAGTAATTGGATTACATTCGTCCCATTGCATAAAGTTTTGGCCGTTCTGGGTATTTTTTTTGGGTGATGCACTTAGTATCATGTTTTCTTATTTTTTGTATCTTCATAGCACATGAAAATTTTATCCCATAAAATGGTTTTTAGTTCAGCTTTTTCAGCACCAAATTTAAAGACGTTCAAGTTATGACTTGGGGCTGCGCAAGCTAAAATCATTTACAAAGGACAGCACAGTGGCTATTAATTAACACTCTCTGTTTTTTTTTTTTTTTTAAAGTAATCTCATGAGCATCTGTTTTGTTTCCAGATTTCAGCAATGCATTTCACTCAAAACAGAACCCATTCCCAAAGGCATGCAGCAACATGTTCTTATGACAGCGAAATGATGAAATAAAGACAGCAAAAGAAAAATAGAAATACACGAGGATGGTAGACTCACAATGGCGTTATATTCTCCTCTGTTCCGACGATGCTAAAACAAGGCAGCTGGGTTTCTGTTTCCCTTTCTCTCACTCTCTCTAACACTCTCTCTTTCTCTCTCGAGCTCACTCTCTCTCCTTTAAGCAGTTATATATAGCTCTTATGTTCCAAGAACAAAAACGCTGGAAATAAAGACGGGTTCCTGGACCCGTTTATTATACCCATGACCGCCCCGTACCTGTTTTATACAGGTAAAACGGGGTTTCACATGGGTACAGGGCACCTCGTACCCATAATGGAAAAAACGAGCGGTATACGGGTTGACCTTCCCCACCCGCCCGTTGCTCACCCACACGGAAAAAATAAAAAGAAAAGCATATAGATTTAATAGTATATGAATTTTGTGTCGGTAACAATTAATGCATAAAAATGTAACATGCCTAAAAGTTGGAAAATACTAAAATTGATTAATTAATTGATGAGTAAAATACTCTGACCACCCTCCTATTTTACCTTAATTAGATAGACCTCCCCTCTAGTTTGGAAACCCATATAAACCTCCGTTAAAAGAAAGGAAAAACATTTTCTCATCTTGTAGGAAACAAATTTTCTCATGTCACACACATGAAATGGTGGGACCCGCATATACATATATTTAAAAATATATGTATATACGGGTCCCACCATTTCAGGAAAAAATTTAAATTTTATCTTGTTTTTAGGAAAAACATTAGTTGGTCATTTTGTTTTAATTTTTTAAAAGTTATTTTCTTTTTTCTTAAAAAAAGATAAAATTTGAATTTTGTTCAGATGAGTTATTAGCCAACTAAAATTAAAAGGATATGAGTTGTTATGTTTTGATAATGGGTAGAGTTCAGATGACGCAATACTCTCTTCAACATGAAATAATAAGTTGCTGACTGAGTAAGAAAAATTAATTTTTACCTAACCCTTTATCTTCACCTTGTTTCTTCTTTCAAAAGAGAGAAAGAGTGGAAAGGAAGGATTAGATGGAGATAAAATGATGAGCCCATGATGTGGAGATAAAAGGTCAAGTAAAATTTAATTTTTCTTGCCCAACCAGCAAATCATTATCTTACGTTGTTTCTTAATTATCTACGTCATCCTCTATGTCACTATTTTGGGTCAAAAAATTCAAGCAAAGAATTAACTAACTGTCAATATATATTTTTACATCTATTTTGAAAATTCATAATTCCTTTTGTCCCTAATAAAAATATGTGTTGAGTGCACTTTTTAAAAAATCTCATATCTATTTTTAATTCCACTGAGCACAACACAGAAAGTGCCAAGATGTTGAGTGGAAATTACGAGACTCGTGTTTTGGGTTTTGTGCCGGTGACACGTGTGCCTTGTCCCTATTCCCAAACAACGACTTGAATGCAACACATGACATCCCCAAAGCCAAACGAATTTGGACCACATTATACTCCACGTCCTATTTTTCTTTAACGGTATTTTTGTCTTTAAAGTTTTCACGAAAAAGTTTATAATTATTTTTAAAAAAAAAAAAAATTGAGTTCATTGTCATTTTAAAAATGTTACAAAATAAATAATGTCTCCCGACTTTAACAGGAACCAAACGGCTGTTATCTCATATTCTTCTGTATTTGTTTTTTATGATTCATGTGATCTGTATCATTTACTCTATTATTCGTCTTCACTTATCTTTCATATGATTTTTTTTAAAAAAAAAAAACTTTGCTGTTAAATTGGGAGAACATTGAATTGTTTTTTAACAGTTTGCATTGATCTTACTCTTTTGTAAAAAATTCTTAGACAAAATGATTAAAGAAAAGAGCATAATCAGATCTACGTAAAATCATTCATGGTAAAGGTCTAACGTGACAGATTGATGTACGTTTAACTTCTAATCTGGTAGGTTCACATTACTTCTTTTTTAATCAATTCACATTCTATGTTTTTTCTTATATGTTTGTTAAGTGTTTTTCTCTCTAATTAAAAGGATGAAGCTATATATAAAAATAAAATAAAAATTTTAAAAAATGTCCTCATCTCTCTAATTACAGGGAAAAACACCTAACAAACATATAAGGAAAAGCATGTAATGTGCACCTTTTTGAATTTTAATAGTTCTTATATGACATTGAGTTAAAAAAACTTTTAGATAGTCAAAACTCCCTCACTGAAACCCCTACAAGCAAAAATGATGTTTAACTATTTATTATACTATTATAATACTCCATTATCGTTATTAAGAATATTATGTACTGTTAACTAGCTAGTGCATTATCCTTATTCTATATCTTCCTTCATTTAAAATCTTTCATCTATATTTCAAATTTTGAATAATCAATACTCCCTATAGTCCTATTTATAAGAGTCCAATAACTAAATTACATGGTTTAAGAAAGTGATTAAAATTAGTTAAAAAAATAATTAAATATGAAAAAAAATTTTGTTTTCAAGTATGACATTATTTATAAGGGGTATTTAAGAGAGAAAAATAGAGTAATTATAAGTGTCAACAATATTTTAATTAATGGAATATATATAATTAATAAGAGGTAAAAATGTCAAAAAATCAATAAATGTTTAAACAACTCTTATCGAACTCTTGTAAAAAGAATTAAGGCAATTCGGATTTTTGACTCTTATTTTAGATAGGGAGCATATAAAAATAGTTATCACAACATTATCAGGCATTTTTTTTATAATAGATATTATTATATAGTGTGTACTTGGATTAGCTTTTGTAATATTAAAGTTTTGACAACTTAGAGGTTACAAGTTAAAATATAATCGCAAGAAGTTTGTGTATGTATTCGTTTAATTAACAGCTAAAACTTATTTGAGTGACATTTTTTTTATATACTATGTATTATAAAATAAACAGCTTCCTTATACTTGTGCGATGCCTTCTAGTTATTCACTGATATTTGGGAAAATTGGGGATAAATCATGTTTGACAAATTAATTGAAAAATGCAACATGAAGCATTTAGGTTTTTTAGGGTCAATAAATATAGGGACAAAAGATCAAATTACCTTTTGTGGAAGCTCATTTGTAAATCACGGATACTCATTTGAAAATCGTGGATGCTTATTTGTCAAGTTTGATAGTTCTCTATCACTTGAGATCTTCAGTCTCAAAGCCAACAACCTTCTTCCGCCATTACAAGCAACTTTTCAACGCACATTCTCACGCCCTCCCTACACCCCATCTCATCATATATCTACTAACCTTCAAACTTCACGCACCCTGTCATTGGGATCTTATCGTCATTTTTTCTTCATTGTCGATTATATCCTTAGGAACACACTACCTTGTTGTTCTAGATCTATCGCCCACTAAGCCATTAAGGGTGAAGCATCATCAAGATCGAAAATCATTGGCCTTGGTTAATTTGAAGAAAATAAAGAGAGTAAGACACATAAACATTCAACGAAGATACCCATCATTGTTCATTGAAGACCTATGATTGTTGTTATCATCCCTACTCGTCATCGTCTATGAAGAAGAAGAAGCTTGATAATGAAAAAGAGAAAACTCATCGCCATTCAATGAAGAACCGCGTAGTTTTGTAATTCTTGGATCTTCATTTTTAGAAAGATATATTTATGGTTTTATTTGCACTTTTGTGGATCCAATAGTGTAGAAGGAATTCAATTACTTTACCTTTTGTGCGAAAGGGGGTTGATCTTTTTTACCTCTAATTTGCTAATTTGTGAGTTCACCTCTACTGGCTTTATTTCACAATGTTGAGGGATTGGAGATTGATGAAGAAGGTATTTTATTAAATTTTTAAATAACGTTATTTTTTTTTTTGCATTTTAAAAAGGATAACTTGGTCTTTTCCCTCTTATATTTAGTGATACTGAAGGACTTAAATAATGTTTCAGTCCTATCCCCCAATTAACTTGTCAAATAGGGCAACTTTTTAAAAAGAAATTGCTGAAAACTTTTTCCATTGTGAAATTTAGGGTCCAATAACACTGAAGAACTCAAGTCTTTGACTGGGTACAACTTTGGTCATCTATATATGATACAAATTTTCAATAATGTGCAACATATCTTTATTTACGTATAAATGTCTTTTGATTACATATAATTAAAAATATCCTACACACAACTCAGAAAAAGGTTGTGCTAATTGAATATTTGTTGCATTAGAACTTTAAGCAAATTTCAGCTATCTTTACACAATAAACTTTGCAATAGAAAATTTGTCAGCAATTTTTTTTTTTTTTTTTTTTGGTTCTTTCTTTTTTATGATTTATTAATTTGATGCCTAAGTGTGGTTTGAAATTTTGGGTTAAAAATATATAAAAATAAAATTAGGAGCGGCGTCCGAATCCGAGGAGGGGACAGATATAGCTGCCGTCATGGATGCCCATGTTGAACAAATGGTGTTGAAAGTTCGTGTCATTATTTTATATCATTTTCATTCGTTAATATTAAAGGAATATTCCTGCACTTGATAATATAAATCATTTTCTTTCCTCTGAAGGTTTTTTAGATAAATATATTATAAAAAAGATGAGTCATGTTACGTTTGCACATAACCTGAAAAAAGAAAATAATAAATAAATAATTAGACAAATATATTCTCAGAAAACAAACTTAGTGAATATAAGCAAGATATAAGTCCAGTTTAATAATATATATAATCATTTAATATTATTTGTTTTCCTGTTTTTTTCCCCTTATATATGTTTAAAATTTATATAATTAAAATAACACTAACTCTTGTCAAGGACGTGTGGATAGCTATACGAATACTTTCCCTGATTTTTTTATAAGATCCAAATAATTGAATTATGTAGTTTAAGAAATATATTAAAATTAATAAGTAAAAAGTATATAAGATATGTACTTTTTTTTTTCAATCGTGGCTTTATAAATATATATTATACCTTATCATAATAAAGTCCGTGCTATTATAATAAATGAATGGTAAAATTATATTTTCATATAAAATTTTCTCTTCCCCCTATTAATAAGACCAAAAATTTTATTTTCTCTCAACTAAATGAGTATTGAACAACGTAATTATCATTCTTTAGCATTTGAGAATTAATTAAAATAGAATTATAACAATGACCAAAGTGATACTCCCTTTGATCCTTTTTAACTGTAGTAGCACTTTTATCTAATTCACTTAAGCTAAGGAATGATGTCTAACTCATTTAAAAAGTCTTAAGCTGTTAAAAAAAATTAATTTCACCCCGATTAATAATGTTTTTAAAGAGAGAGAAAAAATAATGGAAAGAGACATGTAAGTATTGCTCTGGTCTTGTATATAATACACTTTCAATTCAATATTTTTCACATAAATCAATAAAAACCTTCAACTTTATTAACTCTGATCTATAAAATTCAACAATTTTTCAACTTACCCTTATTTAATATATATTATATTTTATGGGAACAAAATTAATACAATAATAAATGAATGGTAGACTTATATATTCATATAAAAATTTTCTCTCTCTATCTTATAAATTGGACAAGAGGAATATTAATTATAGAGACAAAATTTATTAAAGTAAGTACTCCCTCCAACACAAAATACCTTCGACTCACTGTATAAGTTACTTCAACTAATTCTTTAGAATTAAGAAATGATAGGGAACGTATTAAATTTATCTTAAATTCAAAAAAATTTCTAACTTTATCTAAACTAAACAAAATTTTGAATGAGAGAAACATACAATGAGTTACTCCAGTTCACAATATAGAACACTTTAATTATATTATGAGAAATAAAAAATGATAATTAAGTCATTTAATATATCCTAAAACATAATTTTGTTCATTCTTAAGAAATTTGTTTAATTACATTAGGAATGATATTTTAGATGGAGGGGGATATAGACAAAGTTAGAAAGTGAATATTAAACACATGGACAAAAAAAAAAAAAAGTATTAATTAAACTAGAGGATTTTGAACCATGCCTTTTTTATAAAAGTATTCTATATTATGGAGTAAAGGGAGACTGTGTTTAATCATTAACTACATGAAAAAACTTGACTAATTAGTATTAATCGCTCGGAAAGTATCTTCCAATATGGGGGAGATAATAGAGTAATTAATAGAGGGCCTGTTTGAGGTAGTGGTGGGAGCGATGATTTATTTTTTATTTGACTTTTTTATAAGTCCGATGGAAAAAAAAAAAATCAAACTCTAAACATGATTTGTATTTGAATTGATTGTGGTAAAAGTAGCCGGGCTTATATAAAAAAGCTACCTGAGGGATTTTTTCCTTAATTGGCTTTTATGAGTTTTTTTTCAAAAAAAAAAAAAAGCTCAGTGAATTTAGAGCTCAACCCAAACACTCCACATAGATTTTTTTTTTTTTTTTTACTGAAACTTTTTTTTTTTACTTTAATTTATTTAAAGCTCTCACCAAAAGGGCAAGTAATTATTTTCTCTAAATTAAAATGTATTTATTCCTCGAAATTTTAAAGTGGATGACAGGCCTCGCGGGGCATCTTAAATGCTGTATGCCTCTTGTTCCCTTCCTCGACCACTAATCTTCGTCCATTTAACATCGTCATTATCGATATTCAGCATTCCAATAGTACTGCCTCTGTTTCAAAAAAAAAAAAAAAAGTCCTTTTTTCATCCAAGTACCCCTTCCTGTCAGTTTAACAGAGAATAGCTATTAAAACCATGTTTTTCAAAATGTTGGTTACAAATAATACATGTGAAATTTTTTATATTTTTCTTTCCAATAATACAATTAATTAGAAAGAGTGTCCATGAGTGACAAAGAGTAGGAAATTATTGCAGAAAAATAATGGATGAAATATATTTAATGAGGATAAAAATGGATAACTTTATTTAAAATTCAATACAAAAATAATTTGTTCGTTATTAAGTACCGCTCCTATAAGAGATAATAATTCTTATATCACTCTACTCTTATTTATAAATTAAAGAAAAATTAGAAATCTAGTTCATAATTATAAATTAATTAACACTCATTAATATTCGAGAGTTAGTTAATTTATATTTATAAGTAGTAACATAGGGGTAAAAAAGGATAGGAAGGAGTAATATTTAAAATATTTAATATTTTTTATTTCGTTGTATCTTATAATGTATAATTTTATAAATGATTACTCCTTTCAAACCCATACATACGCAATGACTAATAAAATCATTTACACTGAAATGGTAGATAAAATTAGTTTTGTAAGAACCTTTTAATATGTATAATCAATAAAAAAAATTATAAATTTAGAAAACTAAATGAATTGACATATTATATTTAGAATCAAAATAAATTTTGTATCTATCTCTTATATTTAAGCCTGAACGAAGCAACTTCTCTACTCGACCCTCATTTAATATATTGAAGTATATACCAAGAATCCAAGATTACTGGCACTGCACAATAATAAAGGAAGTATAAGATTATACACTCATGTGAATAATTTAAGGATGCGACACATAAAAAAAAATAAAAAAAAAAAATCTTCTCTCCTCACTTCATAAATATCCGTTTTGGTCTTTATTATAAGTCTCTCATAGAAGAAATCATTTACCCTAAATTCTCCCTTGCTTTATAAAATAAGCCACTTCAAGTAATTTATTAAAACAAAAAAATGATAGTTAACTAATTAAATGTGTTTTAAATTAAAAAAATTTCAACTTTACCCATTTTAAATTAGGTTTCAAATGAGAGAGAATATACAAAACTTCACATTTAACCATTAACTACATGAACAAAATTGACAAAATGACTTATATTGTGAACTAAGGCATTCTTCTAAATATGACATATATTGTGGGCTGGATGGAGTATAAGTTTGCTTAAAGGGTTACTAATGTCTAGTTTTCAATTTTGGTCTTATTTAATTCTCATTGTAGGAGGAGGAGGAGGACTAGAGGAGTATCAAATTTTAGATTTAGTTAATGAGTTTAAATGTTTTCTTCGTTAGTTCCAATGAAATATGATGGAAGTGTTCTATATGTGTTGTAGCTTGGTGTAGTTAAAATGCCACTTTATTTTTGTTTTTGTTTTTTTTATTAGTCTATTTGTAAACGAAATTTTTGGTCATAAATATAAACTTACTTAGAGGTCATTAATTTTTTTCCTGGTTTGAAAGAAAAATAGATGTAAAAATGATTTGTAAATATAGAAAGAAATAATTCTAATAAGGATATACTTGAAAAGTTTTATCAATTTAAGATTTATTTAATTACTTAATTGTCATTCCTTACATGTGAGAGTTAGTTTAAATGAACTTATACATTTATACTCTTCAATCTACAATATAAAGTGTGTTTTAAAGAATAACTTGATTTAAAATAGTAGTCACTTATAAAATGATTAATGTTCATTTTTTTAGTTTTGTCACTATAATTAGTGTCTATTTCTAATTGTGTATACTCATTAAATTTTCAAACACATTTTTTAATAAGGGTAAAATTGAAACAAAAATAAAAATAATTTGTAACACATTTAATGAGCTTACTGCCAACTTATTATTTTCTGTGAATTAGTTAAAGAAAAGATAAGAGTTATACTTGATAAGGATAATACTCCCTTTTGATTCTTTTTGTGAGAACCCAAAATTTAAATTATCTTGTTTCTTTTCATAAAAGTTAAACAAGAGTTATATGCAATTTTAACATTCAATGCGTTTTTTATTTTTATTTTTACCCCTCATTAATTGTGTGTGTGTTACAATAATTAAAAGGCTTGTGACTATATTTATTCTATTTCTCTCTTTTACTTGCCCTCAATAAATAAGGGTATGCTTGGGGCAAAATTTTATTTTAAACATATTTATCGTTTAACTAATTTTAACCACTTTTTTTCAAAAAAATTGTCTTAAATAAGAATAATTGTGCACCTTTTTTATCTTTTATATAAAATTTCATTTTAAATCCTTAATTTTATAAAATATTTTTTATTACTCTAACTTATCGTCCTAATATAAATTTTTCTGAAGACTTACTTACTTTATTTAGTCCTTGTTATATGGCATTAACAAAAAATTCTCATAAACTAATAAAAATAGTTTAACTCATTAAAATAGTTTTAAATTTTAAATAATTTTCAATACTTTTTTGCGTAGAGCATTTGATATTGACATAAAAAAATATTGAAAATTAATTAAATCTTTAGACAAATTTAATGACTTTAACTCTACTAATTACACTAAACTCTAATGTCATACCCCATTGTCCGTGTCCCTATATACTCCCTTTGCTTCTGGTCCTTATTATAATACACCAACTAACAAGTGTATTTGATCATTCTTATAAAACACTTATTTGTTTATGAAGAGCATTAAATATATTTTTTATGTACACTCATAATTAATTTGATATTAGAGTTTAGAGCAATTAGTAAGTATAATATTGAAAATTACTTAAATTTCAAGACAAATTTAATAACTTTAACTATTTTTATTGATTTGTAAAAATTGTTAGTTGATATCTTATAATAAGAATCAGATGAAGTATATATAAGATCCCTGAGCTTATCCCTTTTTAAAGTTTCATTTGATTTTGTCTGAATAATAAATACATTTTTCTCATTTTGCCATCATTCTTTCATATTATTTATTTAATATATATTCTCTTTCTTCATTTTCTAACCATGACTTTTCTCTCTTTTCATTCATAAATAAGGACATCTTTTATATATATATATATATATATATATATATATATATATATATATATATATATATATATATATATAATTTTTCTGCATATTTTTTAATTTTAACTAATTTTAAGTGTTTTTCTAAAATCTTGTGATTTTGTTTTTTTTTTTGTTCAGATTGTGATTTTGTTTAAAGGATATGATATATAAGGACCGATAGAGTATTGATTATTACCTTCTTTTACTATCCTTATTAAATACGAGTATAACTATATGAAAAAAGTATATTTAATGCACTTTGAAACTAAGTATCACTCTGATATTATTTATAATCTATTTTTTAAAAAAAAAAATTGGTCA
Source organism: Acacia confusa (assembly GCA_037074495.1). NCBI lineage: Eukaryota > Viridiplantae > Streptophyta > Magnoliopsida > Fabales > Fabaceae > Acacia > Acacia confusa. The sequence continues at coordinate 28,071,740 of CM073510.1, forward strand.
TTATCATAAGTCTAGTTTCAAAGTGATGAATATGTTTTAAATTTTTTACTCTTATTAATTGCAATAAATAAAAAAATTATTCATGTTAACTTTTGAAAACAATAGTAGATAAGGGCAAGATAAAAAAATTATCACATAATTAATAAGTTACTTGACTATCTTTAATCTGTAAGAATTAGTTAATTTAAATTTATAAAGAAAATTGGAGTGATAAGCATTTTATAAAAAGAGTAAAAAAACACTTATTAACTGATACTTTTATTTTATGATATGACAGGGAATTAGAGCGGGTTGTTAATATAATCCAGATCTTTTTAACCGGGTCGAAAATGGTGAACGATACGTGAGAAGGAGGGGACCACCAACCCACTTGACTATGAGTCCGTACAATAATGACAGGGCCATGACTTAATCCAATTCTTATCTTGGACGATCTGTTTCCCTCTTTCATTTTTTTTATTTATTTATTTGTCACATCAAGCTTTTATCACCCGGTCATTAAAATCAACACGATTATCTCGTTACGATCATGATATTTAAAAGTCTCATCTCATTATACCACAGTGCCTTGAGATATTGAAAATAATGAGTACATGAATCAGTCTGGTTCTTCAATATATCATGATATATTGACTTTTATGCCCTATTTGAATGCGACAATTTATTGCATTTATTATTCTTTACGTGTGAACGATCAATTGTTAAAATCTAGACGGGTTTCCTTCCTGCCCCAAAGTAGGGTCTATAAATGAGTAGTCCAGGGTTCTGAACGTAATAGGGTACAGGGTTTTCCGCCTTGAATTCATATAATTCATAACGAAAAGTTTTTTTTTTTGGAAAAAAAATAAAAAAATTTATTTTTAATTAAAATAAATTTTCAATATAATTCTTTCCCAATACTGCAGCTGCTGTCCTTTTCTCTAAAAATGGTACTGTTTGATGTAAAAGCACACTGTTCAACTTTTTTTTTTTTTTGAAAAAATAACATTTAATATCCTGAAATTTTTTTTTTGATATCAATTAGTGTCGTGAATTTTTTTTTTTCAAAATTCTATATTTTTCATTTTATTTTATGATCATGAATAAATATTTTAAAGTCCTGAATGATACTAAAAAGATATTTAAAGATATTGAATGGTACTAAAAAATCCTTAATGAAGTGTTCTTTAATATCAGTTAGTACTTGAAATATTGTTTTAAGATCTTAAAATATTTTTTTTAAAATCATCCAACATTTTTTCAGTACCAGTCAGTATCTTGAAATATCTTTTCAGTACGCTGACTGATTCTCAAAATATGCTTCAAAATACTAAATTGTACTAAAAAAATACTGTATGATGATCTTAAAACAATATTGGGTTAAGGTGCAAAAATACACATATGTTTTTCCTCCAGGAGCGCCCAGCACCATATGTTTTTTTTTTTTGGTGCAAAAATACACACGCCGTTAGGTTTTAGGAGCAAAAATACCACTTCCTTTAGTTGACTGTTAACTGACCGTTAACCATGGTGAAATTACCATTTTGCCCTTAACCCTTTTCTTTTTTTAATTATTTTAAACTAAGGGCAAAAAGGTAATTTCACCATGGTTAACGGTCAACTAACAGAAGTGGTATTTTTGCTCCTAAAACCTAACGGCGTGTGCATTTTTGCACAAAAAAAAACATATGGTGCTGGGCGCTCCTGGAGGAAAAACATATGTGTATTTTTGCACCTTAACCCAACAATATTTTAAGTGTTTGCTACTATTGAAAAAATACTTCATGATGTTGAATGCAATCCTGAAAAAAAGGGGGGTGAACAATGTGATTTTGCACCAAGGGTGCTGTTTTTAGAGAAAAGGACCACAACGGAGGGATTGGGAAAAAGGAGGATAAAGATAAGATTTTGTTGCTGTTATTTATCAGGTATCACTTTTTTTTTATCAATCACCACTACAAAATATTGATTTTACTTCCCTAATTGGTGTTTTATTAATAAAAAAGGATGTAAAAAAAAAAAAGAGACGGTGGCATATTTGTAATTATATGTGAGAAAAGTTGACTTTTAGGCATTTAATAATAAATCTTAGACGCAAACAATCAGACAAAAAAATTTTTTACCACCAAAGGTTTACCAATTCTTGCGCCAAAAATAATATAAGCATTTGTCTTTTGTAACAAAAAAAAAACATTTCATTTTTGGCGTCTAATAATAAGTCTTAGACGCCAAAAATCAGGCAAAAATTTTTTTTACCGCCAAAGGTTTACCAATTCTTGTGCCAAAAATAATATAGGCATTTATCTTGTGCCAAAAAAAAAACATTTCATTTTTTGCGTCTAATAATAAGTCCTAGATGCCAAAAATTAGGCAAAACCTTCTTTCTAGCGCCAAAACCTCTACAAATTCCAGCACCAAAAAATATTTCATTTGCAATAGGCATTTGTTTTGGGCATAAAAAAAAAATCATTTGATTTGTAGCGTCTAAGTTAGGAATTAGACGTTAGAAATCATTTATTAGGTGTCTAATTCATATTGTTAGACGCCAAATTTACTTATTTTCGCTCAAAAAAAATCCCAAAAAGGATTTTTGGCGTCTATGAGAGTTACTTAGACGCCAAAAAGGTCTTATTGGCGTCGAGAATTTCTTAGACGCCAAAAAAGCTCTTTAATTCTAACGGAACATCAGTTATATCGGGACATTAGTATCGCGAGTGAGAGAACTGCTTTGACTTTCTTCCGCCGAATCTCCCAGAGCCGTAGCTTCTTCTTTGAATCCCTCTGATCCTTCATTTTTCCCTAGCTTCTTCTTTGAATCCATCCTATCCTACAGTTTGTTTCTCGCCGAAAACCAAATCGCTTCTGACCTAACCGTTATTTTGCTTTCCTCTACTTCAGCTTCTTTCGGTTTCCTCCCCGTTGCCACCGTGAGCCTGCTCATCGGTGTAGTGGTTGCTTATCGACATTGCCGTCGCCGTCGACTAGCAGGTACATTATCAAACAAATTTCTTGTTTGGAAATCAAGCCAAAGTTTGCTATTGCTATGCACTCTCACTTAAACGTACTACCAAGTCATCTTATTTTGCTTTTATATATGTGTCTAATTCAACTTCTATGTATTCTAGAACCCTTAGGTATTTTTCTTTGGTAAAGGAGAATCTGGTTGCTGAGCTAATTTACTTTACAATGAGGAATTGCGTCACACTTCTTGTTTTTTTAATAGATTTGTTCTCTTATTCTATAAGTTATGGCACAAGTATCATTTTTGAATATGCAAGTTAAACTGAAAACGAACTAAAACAAAGGGGCTGGGAGTTTGTGTCTTGGTGTTGGATGAGTTGAGCCAATAACGTCTGTGTATGAATATGCATGTTTGTTGTCAAAATGCCTCATTGTTATCGGGTCTCTTGTTTAAGGGTGAGCTTGTGTGGCCACATGATTGTATGAGATTATTGGGAATAATGTGCTGAATTGAGAGGAGGAAAAATAAATTTCATTTATTCATATTGAAATGTTTAAGGTATGGGAATATATACATCAAAGCAAATAAATCCGTTAAATGCAGATGTTACCCTACCCTTTGCAATCAGAATCTACTCATAATGAATATTACTAGAGATATATAATTTTCCACATATTACTTAATGTCTGGTTCCTGCAATCTTTTATGTTTTGCTATTTCTGGCCTATGGCCTACAGTTAGGGTCTGATCTCATTCTGCATATATTTTTCTCCAGCCCCAATTAAATCGGGAAATGACTATATTGGTGGAATGTGGATTGTGCATCCACTGAAGCATCATTAAGTGTATTGCTAATATGCCAAATTTTGTCAGTGGTCTGAAGTGGAATGTCATTCTGTGTATGAATGATATGTATGTTCGTATAAGGGAAACCAACTAAGATAAATATATATGTATGTTCGTATTTGCTGTCATCATTTTTTTATATATACTTGGGAGAAAACTTTGCTGCATGAAATGGCTTTATTTGCTGTCATACCTCTCTGTTTCTATCCAAAGTTGCTAATCTGTGAAAGAGAAAGAAGAAGCTGTGAGTTATTATGTTTATATGATAGTATAGATATATGTATGTGTTGCTATGTGTAACTTAATGATTGAGAAAGAAGAAAAATTGTTACTGTATGAGCTGTTGGTTTTGATTATTAATATTTTTCTGCATCTTTGTGTGTAAATCATGACTGCCCAGTGAAGGAGAAAAGAAGATATGAGTGAAAGTAAAACAGGGAGCTAAAAAACTGAAAGTTAAATGGACTATATGATAGTATAGATAAATGGACTATTTTGATCTCTTTTTTCTTTTAGTGGTAGGAGGGGGCGGTGTAGCAGCAGGAAATTTTAAGATGTTGATTGGTTTTAGTTTTGGCTTTCTAGTTAGAATTTCCTTAATCTACCAGAGTTTCTATTGGCGAAAAATATGAGAATTTGCTTATGCTAAGATAAGCAATGGTGGCTTGAAAACATACAGAAGTTAAGAGGGTCAACTGTCATAGTGTCCAATTCAACTTAAGAGTCACATGCTCACATATGGTTGCCTTCCTTTCTTTTTCTTCCAGGGTTTAAACTTTGAAGAGATCATATGTATTATATTTTTGTCTGCTTAAGAAGTTTAAGAAAAAATTACCTTCTTATCTTAACTTAATCTTATTTTGTATGTGATGTTGTAGATATTATTGGACTTTGTATGCTGTATGTCCAAACAAGAACACAATTTTTTGGTTTGATTCCTTGGACAAGAGGCCACACAAGGAGAGAAAGTCCATGTTTAGCAAGTAATTAAATTTCTTTCTATATCATTGACTCTCTTGAATTGTTATCATGTTTGATCATTTTTATTTTAATGTTAGTGCATTGAAGGCATATCAATTGATTTGTGGGCTGAAAGGGGGTCCTAGTAGAGAGCTAACATGGGTTTATCCGACAATAAGTAATTTGTTTTACGTCAAGTTATTTCATTGACAGTGGATTTCGATATGACAGAAGAATTCAAGTAACCATTTGCTTTTAATTTATAGTGCGCTCGACAGCCAGGGAAAACTGAGTGTGGATATTATGTTATAATGTACATGTATAACATCATTCAGAGCGGGCAAACTTCAGATTTTGATCAGGTACTCGCTCATTTATTCTCAAATGATGATATTTTTTGAAGTTGTATTGTAGTAGTTTAATTAATTAATTCACTTGATTGATTAATCATATATCTTGTGAAAATTTTACAGATTTTTGGGAGTGAGGCTGCCTACTCGTAGTACAATATCGATTTGGTTCGAAACCTGTTGGTTGGACATCTTCTTAAACACATAGATGAATGAAGGTTGCTAGTGAGTGTATGCCTTCTTAAAAATGGTCCAATGGTTTTGTGACTTGTGGATTTTTTGCATTGTGAGTGATGTTTCATGGTTGTTCAGCATTTTTCATTATTCTGGCTTTTGATGGAGTCACTCAAGACTTGTTTGACATGTTAAGGCATTGCTTTTATGCACTATGTTTAAAGCATTATGCATTCTATAGTGTTATTCTATAGTGTTTGACATGTTTAAGGCATTGCTTTTTTGGATTGATCTGATTTGTATTTCAATTGTTTTAGTAAATATGTATAATAGTGGAAGATTCACAATATTATCTTGCCTCATGTTGTAACCTATAGCTGCATACACTAGCTGCACGCATTCCTGTTCAGAAAACATTGATGATATTTTCTTTTTCTCTATTTTAGGAAGTGCCCTCGTAGTGGACTCCTAAGTTAGTGTCCTCTTTAAATTTGAGGTTGAATTTTTTGTGGTGTCAAGTTTAATCCTTTTGCTGAACAGACAATGCCGGTAACTTTAATGCTTTTGCTATTAGCTAGGAGTTGTTTGTGACTCTTTCGGCAAGCTGCTTGGAAAGATCATTTTTTTGATGAAGTTGACTAAGTATTTGATAGATTCTAGTTAGTAAAAAAACTAGTTTTCTTCTGGTTTAGGCATGTCTTTGCCTGATTCTGAGCTGAATTGGTAGTTTATGTATTAGTATTTTTGTTTTTCTTTCTTTGGAGGGCCATGTATTGGTAGTTCAAACTCATTATTAAGATATGTGAGATTCTGGACTACGGAATTGATGCTATTGTGGTAATATTTCTGTTTCACTGCTTAGTTAGTTTTGATGCTATTGTGGTGATATGTCTGGTTGTTGTAATGAACTATTGTGTGATTCAACAAATTTTTTTTAAAAAAATACTAGCCTATGGCGTCTAAGATCCAGACTTAGACGCCTTAAGCATGGTTTAAGGCGTCTAATAATGATCTTAGATGCCTTAAACCATGACTTGAAGAGGCAAAGGTGCCTTGTTGAAATGCTTTAAGGCGTCTAATAAAATTCTTAGATGCCTTAAACCATGCTTAAGGCGTCTAAGTCTGTATCTTAAACGCCTTAAAGCAAATTTAAGGCGTCTAAGAATTTTCTTAGACGCCTTAAATCATGGCTTGATGAGGCAAAGGCGCCTTGTCCGAATTGTTATGGCATCTAATAATTAGTTAGACGTTGTATGTCATAATATACGGCGTCTAATTTAATTAGACGCCGTAAGTGAAATATATACTACGCCCCCAAAAAGGCGTCCCCAAGAAAAAGGACGCTAAAAGTGTAAAAAATAGGACGCCGTAGACTTCTTTTGTAATAGTAAATTCTAGGATGATTCATTAACTGGTAAAAGCTGTTCTTACAGGGGTGCTGAGACTTAGCAAGTCAAAAGACTACACATACTATGACAGAATTAGAGAAGATAGGGAAATAACTCAAACGAAAATAAGAGCTTAAAAAACCAAAGAATAAGACATATTAAAGCAACAAAACGGGAACAGGACCATGCAATAAATATGAGGGGAGCTATCATCCAGGATCGTTGAGCCAGGATTGAGTCGAGGACACATCCAGAGAATTCCTGGAGCTCCTTGCATCATCATCCAGAATTCGAAACAAAGAGGGTAAGAGTATTTCTACCCACCCGGTTGAGCACACCCCCTTACAAGTAGATGTAGCAAGTAAATCTGCTGCTTTGCTCCCTAGTCTAAGGATGAAATGAACTGAATAACTAGGTTCTGAGTTAGGATTCCAAGAATATCATCAATAATGCCACGAGACTGCCATTCGCTAAGATCAAGTTGTCTTCTCTCCATGCAGCGAGCTAGTGTTTGACAGTTGGTCTCAAAGAGAATGTTCTTATTACCTAAATCCTAGGCAATCATTAGGGCTCACTTTAGTGCAAGTGCTTCAGTCATAAACGTCGAAATGGATTTCACCTTATCGACAAATGCCCATTTCATCAGCTGACTTTCATGAGTTTTAAAAGGCTCCATCGAGATTTATTTTAAAACTTTGCACAGGTGGAGGGAGCCAGGTGGCAACTATTTTATCAGGTGAAGTGACTTCATTGCAATTACGCTCAGGTTGGCACACCTTCCAGTAGGCAGTAAGAGATCGGGAGGCACATTCTACGACAGATGTGTGATATGGTTCTGTGCCACAAAAGAGCTTATCATTTTGGCTTATCTAGATATACCATAGCAACCAACTGATCTGCGCAATGTCATAATCATCAAAGCATCCGTGGGGGTTCATGATCTACAGCCACCACTTTCTGAAGCTATAGATATTGCCTAGGTCTCTTTTAATGGTCAGACGACAGCCAAACCAGACGCACCTGACCCATGGGCATTGGAAGGACATGTGTTCGATGGTTTCAGGAGCTAATTGGAAAACAGAGCATGTGGCAGTACTTCCTCTCTTTCGGTCAACAAGTGTTGTATTGGTGGCTACAACATTTGATAATACACGCCAAATGAAATTGGTTATCTTGGGGATCACTTTAATTTTCCAGATTCTTTTCCATGTATCGCTGGAGATATAATCTGAAGACCCTGCGAGCTAAAGTTGTATATTATATGTTCCTTGCGTGAGGTAGTATCCTTTTTTAACTGAATAAATACCATCTTCAGTCAGGTTCCAACGTATTCGATCAGTATATGAAGTTCTGGGGATTGGGATAGCAAGGATGGCTTTGCATGCTAGATCATCGATCTAGGGCCTAATGGAATTTAAGTCCCAGTACCTGCCTTCAGTAGAGATAATGGAAGAGACTTTTTGATTGGAGTCCTTTAAGTGGTCATCTTCCGTAGTTAATCCATAGGAGGGTAAAGAAGGGATCCAATGATCCTGCCATATGCGCACTGATTCCCTATTCCCTATTTGCCAACATAAATCTTCTTTTATGAAATTTCGCCCTTCCAATATGCTTAACCAGCACCATGAGGCTCTATGTCTTCTTTTGGCATCTAGAAAAGAGTCATGAGGGAAGTAAAGCCCTTTAAGGACTTGGGCCCAAAGGTCATTTGGATTTTGCAAGAGACGCCAAGCTGTTTTAGCTATCAGGCTATTATTGAATTTGATGAAATCTCGAAAACCAACGCCTCCTTCAGGCTTAGGTCTAGTCAATTTATTCCATGCAACCTAGTGCATTTTATTTTGGCCATCCCACCAGAAATTTGAGACCATGTAGTTAAGCTCTTTACAAGTCTTGATGGGGAATTTAAAGCAAGTCATGGGGAAGATTGGTATGGCATTAATAACGGCCTTAATCATGACCTCTCTTCCTGCAAAGTATAAGTGTTTAGAACTCCAACCTAGTACCTTTTTTCTAACTTTTTCATGTACATAGGCAAGGGCTTGATGCTTCGTTTTACCCCAACCACTTGGAGTGCCCAAATATTTGCCTTGGTCAAGACTTTCTCCAATGCCCAAGATATTGCAGATTTCTTGTCATATTGATGATGGAGTATTTTTGGAGAACACAATGCTAGATTTATCCAAATTTGCTTGTTGCCCGGAAGCTTTGCAATAAGTTTGAATAATTCCAGCTAGTCTTTGACAATTTTGGATATCTACACTCATAAAGAATAGGGTTCCATCTGCAAAAAAGCTGAGTTAATATTGGGCAGGAGTGACTGAGTTTAATTCCTGTTAGTTGACCTTGTGTAAGAGAACTGTGAATCATGCAAGATAGAGCCTCCAGGGATAAAATAAAAAGATATGGCGATAGAGGATCTCCTTGACGGAGTCCTCTACCGAGACTAATTGATGCAATTTTTTCTCCTAAAATACATAAATTAAGATGCACAATTTCCACACAATTCATGACAAGACGAACCCATTTTATAGAAAATCCAAATTTAATCAAGACATTTCTTAGAAAATCCCATTCAACCTGGTCATAAGCCTTACTCATACCCATTTTTAAAGCAAATTCAAACTTCTTACCGGTACTTTTTCGTCTTAAGTAATGGAAGACTTCATGAGCTATGATGATATTGTCTTAGATTAATCTTCCAACAACAAAGGCTCCCTGATTAGGGGAAACACACTTATCCAGGAAACATTTCATTCTATTGGCCATTACTTTAGAAATGATTTTATATGAAAAATTGCACAAGCCAATAGGACGGAAATGAGAGACTGATTCTGGTTTATCAATCTTTGGAATAAGAGTGATATTAGTGCCATTTATATCATTTAGGGGAGTTTCATTTTCAAAAATATCCTTCACCATTTTAAACATTGTGTCACCTACCTGTTCCCAAGAAAATTGGTAGAATTTACCTGAGAATTCGTCTGGGCCAGGGGCTTTAGAGCCTCCTAATTCAAAAGCTGCTTGGCGAACCTCCTCTTTTGTAATGGGACGGAGGAGGAAAACATTTGTGGCCTCATCTGTTTTTTTTCCCACTGAGTTGGTAGCATCCATTTGGGGTCTTGGTCCTGAGGTGGAAAATAGATTAGTGAAAAAATTTATGAACATGTTATTAATAATACCTTTGTCTCTAGTCCACATGCCATGTTCATCTTTTTATGCTTAGAATTGAATTTATTATTCTTCTAATAAGGGTTGAGAGGTGAAAGAATTTGGAATTCTTATCCCCTGCTTGAAGCCAAGAAATTCTTGATCGTTGCCACCAATAATTTTCCTCTTGATCCATTAAATTCTCAATATATTGCAATAGGTTGGCCTCTTTGCGTTTGCTTTCTTCATTCTGGTATCCTTCGCGAATAGAAGCTAGACATATTTGCAATTGTTCAATGACCTTTTTTTGGTTAGGGAATTTTTTTTTTTTTTGCTCTAATTAATCAGTGATTTCCTGCAATTATTCAACGTTAGAGCAAAACAATTTATGATACTAATATTCTGGGAAGCCCTAACTTCCCAACTTTCATGAACAACTTGCAAGAATTCATTATGGGTTGTTCAGTAATCCTCAAACTTGAAGGGTCTTATTTTATTAGAAGAAATATGATGAAAATTAACAAACACTAAGTGGTGATTAGACCCTAAAAGTTCAATGTGAAAAATTTGAGTAAAAGGAAAGTGCTGCAGAAGATGTCATTCCCCATAGCCCTGTCTATCCTGTTTCTGATTGTTGCCTCGCCTTGTCTGCGGTTGCACCAGGTGAACCATGGCCATTGAACCCCAAGTCGATAAGAGAGCAGTCAGAAACAAATTTTTGGAAGTTCAAGATCTTTCGGATAGCTCTTGGGTTTCCACCTTGCTTTTCCTTATGAGATATTATGTCATTAAAGTCCCCTACACACAGCCAACTCTCAGATCTGGATTAGGCAAATGTAGTGATTTTTTCATATATCATAAGTCTCTTAATTTCTATCGGAGGGCCATAGACAAAGGAGATATAGAAAGGAGACATAATGGAGAGATCCAGGACTGAGGTATGGATATAATTTTTGGATGAGGCAATGATATTAACAATAGTCTCTTTCACCCAAAACAAAGCTAAGCCACCACTTATTCCTATTGGATCAACTATCCACTCTTCATCAAATCCACATTTCTTCCTGATTTTGTTGACATAAGAGTGCTTTTCTTTGGTCTCCATTAAGAAGACAATTTTGGGTTTTTGTTTATTGCAAACCTCTTTTAGGTGTTTAACTGACAGGGGAACCCCTAGCCCCTGGCAGTTCCAAGATATTAAACTCATGGCGAACCAATGGCTGCTTAATGGCAACCATTGGCGTTAGGTGGTATTTTTGGGATTTGAGGGGTTTGACAAATAACATCAAGGTGGGAAGATATGGGAGATGATTAGCAAGGTGTCTCACTGGATGGTGCTTTTGTCACACTCTTACCTATTCATTTATTTTTATTCCCACGGATTTCTTTTTTGGTTTTACGGACATTCATAGATTGGTTTGCTGCTATAAAAGGCTCAGGAGGGAGGCTTAGTGAGATACTATCATCATGTTCAGGGAATGTCAACCATTTTTTTATAGGGTGCAAGATCTGGTTGTCCTCCTGGAAGTTGAGGTGGCGTTCAGATGGATTTTGTTTAAGCTAGAAGTAACAGCTGATATTGGTGAGAGTCCCATAAAAGGTGCTAGCGTGGTTGGGGCTTCTGTATCAATGGATGGGAACTCAACCCAGTTCGATATGTCGGGTATGGTTTTAGTGGTAACGGGTGGGGATGGGGCTAGGTTTGGCTGGGTGTTGGGATGGTAGGTTTGGGATTCGACCATTGGTGAATGCTAATTAGGCAATGATTTCTGCTGTAAATTCAGGACTCCAATTGATAACTCTGTGATTGTCGGGATTTCAATTATTATTATCTGCTGCTGCATGTTTGCATTAATCATGCCATTATTGAATAATTTCCCGTTGCTCAGGTCCATGTGGCTAACTAACGGTAGTGCAGGATTCTTGCCTAGATCACTGGAGTTTCCTTTTTTAGAGTGATCGTCGGAAAGGCTTCTGCTCACGGGGTTGACCATTGCATACGACGACTTAGTTCTCAATCCCACCTTCTCGTCCCAATTTCGATCATAAACAACCACCACATCTTCCATAGTTTTAACGTGCGACGTACCCAAACCACTACCACGGCGGTCCTCTGTTCCTTCTTCATCACCGTTAACCACTAAGAATTTGCAGTTCCTTGCTTCATGCCCAATTATACCACAATCATAACAATAATTTTGCAACCTTTCATACTTGAGAATACCCAGATCGGTTCCCTTTAGAGGCGAGGCACCCAAAAACTAGATGCAAGAGGCTCTCGGATGTTGATGACTATTCTGGCTCTTATGAAAGTCCTCGACAACTTATCATGAAGCATGGGGGAATCATACATCATTAGTCTCCCCACAGCCTTTCCCAAAGTTATCACATTATCATGGTTGAAGGCTACACGTGGAAGTCCATGGAATTGGATCCAGAATGGGCACCGATCAAAATTTACCTCATGGAAGACAGTGTAACCATCCTAATGCTGGAGGTTCAGTAGAGCACCTTGGATCGACTAAGGTCGGCCCTTCAGTACCCTGTCGTAGTCTTCCTATTTAAGAAAACGAAAGATGAAAGCATTATTGGCTGGTAGTTCATGAATTTCCATGCCTCTATCTAGACCCCATCCTTTTTTGATCACGGAGATCACAATTCCTTTATTCAAGTTTTTATCAATTTCCAAGCGGCTTGCTAGAGATTAGCCTTTGTGAGCATTCAATGGAGGATCCAGGTTCAACTGCACCGCCTTGGAGTTTCTTCTACCACTACTGGTATTGCCTTTCTCCATTTGCTAGGATGAGTTAAAGGCAAGTTTAGAGTTATCGGAGAGAGCACAACACTACCCTGTTGACGAGCACAAACAGAGCACCAGGAGATGAGAAACAATGAGGAGAAGTTTCATAGAGTTAATCAAAAGAAGGGGAACTCTCACAAAGGAGAGGGATGGGAAACTCTCATAGAGAAGAGGGACGACTCTCACAGAGAGGAGAGAGAGCCACGAGGCAAACTGGCACACCTTCGAGATATAAGGTATCACATTAAAGTTTTGAGTTTAATGTACTTTCTCATGACATTTTTATAAGCAGCAATTTTTCTAATTGCATATAATGAACTCAAGTGAAAAATATTTAAAAGTTATTTAAAAGTAATAAATATGTAGAAAATTTGATTAAATGAATTAAATTCCCCTATTTTTTAAAAGAGTATAGGAAATAGAATGAGTAAAAATATATGAGCGAGAATAAATAGAAAATATGAGAGAGAATGAGTAATAAATGATTAATTGTAATAAATAATTAATTAAAAGAGAATTAGTGGTGAATGTGAAATAATCAAAATAAATATATGTATTTAAAAGGAATAGAAAAGAAAAACATAGTTTATATTTTGAGATACAAAAATTTTGTTATATTAAGGACCAACTTCAAAAGAGACAAAAAATTGCTCATAAAAAAGTCAAACTTGTTAGTCCCTCTAGTCAAAGCATAAAAGTCAAACTTGCATGAAGGTATTTTTTTTTTTTGGAAAAAAACTTCATTTAGACCTAAGTATGTGACTTAATTTCAACCCAAAAACATTCTGAAACTTCACCATACCTTCTTAGGTCAAAATTAAGTTTCGGGACGAAAAAACAATAATATCCTTACTTTATTTGTCTTGTGAATATTTATATTTGTCTGTAATTACTTAAAATATTTTCTTACTAAGCATATATATCATTTTATTGGAGACAATCACACTGCTGGCAATAAATGTGGGTACCTCATCTAGCAGGAATTCAAACTTTAATTTGTCACGTTGTGAGGAACTAATCTCTTCCGTTAGATTCAACCTCTGTTGGTGACCAAAGTGTTTTTAATATCATAGCTATTTTGAATTGCTTTATTTATATAATAAATGTCTTTATTTATTTTATAAATGCTCATATTTATCTTGTAAATTACTTAAGTGTTTTTAATTAACTATGTTTTCTTAAATCCATTTATTTGTTTTGTAAATACCCGTATGAAAAAATAAAAGAAAGGTATTAGTGTCTTTTCATCTGCAAAACCTATTTTTATTTTGACTTAAGTGGAGCAATGAAGTTTCAAAATCATTTTGGGTTGTTTGAAATTAAATTCGATTATTGGGGCTAAATAAAATTTTCCCTTCTTTTAAGTTCATTTTTTTTTTTCCAAAATTGTCCCAACGTCCCTCTCACCTTTACCATAATCTCTCTTGACATTTTTCTCCGTTTAAGCATATTCTCTTTCTTACTTTTCTCATACTCTCACCCATCATTTTTCTTGGAAGGAGATCTTCTCCTAATCTCTTTCTCATTTTCTCTCATCGGCTAAATCTGAACCGTTGATTTAGAAAGTGAGAGAAAAGTAAAAGTAATATTGTATTGATTGGATGGATGGATATGATTTAGAGATTATGAGGGATAATGAGAAAAGGATGATGAGAGAAACTCAACCCATTGTTCTTCCTCGTGCACATTCTCTTTCTTCCTTTTTCTATTTATAATATCTCTCACCTATTCTTTAAGCGGATAGTATTATATTTTTTGGTTAATGTGCAAAAATACATATGAGCTTTTTCCTCATGAGCGCCCAGCACCACATACTTTTTTTTGGAGCAAAAATACACACGTTGTTACCATTTTAGAGCAAAATTCACATCTCACCATTAAGTTACTGTTCACCGCCGTTAAGTTACTATTCACTTAATCTCTTTCTCTCTCATCACGGTGAACTGTAACTTAACGGGGGATGTGACTTTTGCTCCAAAATGGTAACCACGTGTGTATTTTTGCTCCAAAAAAAACCACGTGGTGCTGGGCACTCCTAGGGAAAAAGCTCATGTGTATTTTTGCATCTTTACCCTATATTTCTTTTTTTAAAAAAATAGATATCTTATATATTTATTATTTTTTTACTAATTTTTTAATAAAATTAAACCAGCAAGAGAATTATTTCTCTAATCCTATATATAGGGCAAAAGAGAAGTTTTCTTATTCTATTTATAAGGCATCTCATCAAAATTTAAAGGTAAATGTACAATTTAACCATTTATTTATCATTGTGTTAGATTTTTATTTGATATTATGTATATTAAATAGGAATAAAGTTAGAAAATTGTTAAATTTTATAGTAGAGTTGATGAGATTTAAGACTTTTCTTAATCTTATAAAAAATACTGAAAATGTTTTATAAATAAGATTAAAAGATTAAAGAAGTATGTTAATTTTGTTTCCATTTGATATATTAAATTTTATAGTTGAATTAATATAATTTAATGGTTTCTTTAGTATGTGATTTTTTTTTTTTTTTTGGCTCAAAAGTATGTGAAAATTGGTTGAAGTGTCGGATCATATGAGTATGCCTAATATCTAATGTTACATGCTGTACCTAGGATTGATGTGACTTTAAAAATACACCCTTTCATTTTAAGGAAAAATCTGGTGGTGGATACCATAGACTTAAAAAAAAAAAAAACCTGTTTTCTATTAAAATACTCCTTTGTTCCACAATATATTAAGTTGGGTAAGGTTTGAATTTTTTTTAATTTAATGAGTTAATTATGATTTTCTTAACTCCAATAAATTAATTAAAGTGATTTATATTAATCTAGATGGAATATTTATGTTTGATCATCACTTTTGATAAAGGGAGAATTACATTTAGGTCCCAAGGACCAGAATTAATTACAAAAAAGTTCTAAGGGACTTTTTTAATAATAATTACAGAAATTTTTACAACAGAAAATGTTATTTTAATAATTGAAAATGTCATATTTACAATTGAAACTTTTTTAATATTGGAATTCTACGACTTTTTTTAATTTTTTCTGTTTCTTGAGACCCAAATATAATTCTCTTTTTAATAAAGTACATTTGTCAAAAAAAAAAGATTACTATCTTCTTGTACCTATCTTTTTTATGTCAATTTTTTAAAAACGAGTTTGGTCTTTTTATTATTTTGTAAGCTATCATGTGTATGTTTAACAATTTAATGTATTTTTTGTATTTTTACCATTAATTAATTATATCATTATCACATATTTTGTCAACTCATTCTTCCTCATTTCTTTTTCCGCCCATTTTTTCTCTCACCCACTCTATTAATAATGGTGTTCTCAACAAGAAAAACGAAAATATAAAATTCTTTTACTCGTAGAAAAAAAATTTTGGGAGCTTCAAAATTACCCTGTTTAGTCCTTTTGATAAAATTAAATAACTAAAATCTAAATTAAGAAGTTGGTTAAAATTGCACCAGGTAAAAAAATCTAACTTGCTTTTTAAGAACACCCTTAGTTATGAAAAGTGTGAGTGAGAGAGAATGAGAGAGACATATAATATAATTAATTGGGATAAAACAAAGAAATGCATTAAATTTTTAGATGGTTAAAATATATATTTTATCCTTTAAATTTACATCAAGTTTTATTTTAGTCCTTTAAATTTAAGAATTGCATTTTCTTATTTTTCAACTTTAACTCCATTATTCATATCTAAAAAATATGCTAACTTATCACGTCACATTTTTTTTAATCATAGATAGCTGCCACATCAACCCAAATTAACAAATTCATATTCTAATTATATGATTTTATGGTCTTTCCTTGCAGACTTCGATTTAGAAGTTGGTTAAGGCACTGGGGGAGACATCCTAGACAATGTAAACTTGTGAAAACGCAGACTGAGATGGAGGCAAGTGTACTCTCAGTCCCGTATGCCTTAGGAAGCAAAGTCATAGTGCCCTGCCTTTGGAGTGTGAGTGAACCTAACTCCTCTCCTAAAATTTACGTATATATTAAAAAAGAAATCAATGTGGGCAGGCGTAGTTTACTGTTCAATCCCCTGATTAGGCCCGTGTGGACTTTGAGTGCCCTTCAACCATGATGGGATGAGAGAAGTCTTACGGTTTATTTGGTTGGAGGGGAATATAAAATAAACCCCTTTCCTTATTTGGTTTGAAATTTCCAAGGAAAGGGGAGCCAAAATCTCACCCTTTTTCTTCCCTTTCCTTCTCTTAGTTTGATTCCCTCCAACTTTGGGTATTTCATAGGGGAATGAGATCCTTTTATTGGCTTTTTTCTCATATTCTCTCATCAATTCATTTGGGCCATTATTGAGAAGGGGAGAGAAAAGTTAAAGTAAAATTATATTGATTGGATGGACATGATTTAGAGATTATGAGGGATGATGAGAAAAAGATAATGAGATAAACCTAACCCATTTCACAGGAAGCCAAAAATCCTGCCTAATTCACCCCCATACATTTTACTCCTTTCGGTCCTAATTATGAAACATAGTTAACTTTTTTGGAGAAATTAAGGAAGTTAATTAAATTACTTTATAGTATTTTTATTTTTATTTTTTTCTTCAAACTAATTAGTTTAATTAATAAATTAATATATAATTTAAGAATACACAACATATGAAATAATTAAGTAACTTATTTAGCTTCATTAATCCCTAAAAAAATCAATTGTCTTATAATTAAGACCGGAGGGAGTATAATATTCCATCACTGCCCTTGGTGAAAAAACAAAAGGGACAAATCACCGAGCATAAATAATTTATAGTTTTAAATGCTATACCAACGGTCGGTTGGGATTTCGGACAGAGGCGTATCGTGAGAAAGTAAAAGTAACAGAGGCGTTGGAGACGGAGAATGACGGATGCTAGATGGCACTAACGGAAATCTTTGGATCATGAGGTTTGAACACCATAAAGTAAACAATGAGAACGACGATGACCGGAAAGATCAAGAAGATGGTGCAGACTATACAGGGAGCAAAGTTGGTTCGGCCGACGGCCGGTGAGGCTTACTCATGGCTTAGCTCCCTCCTCCACTCACAATAGGCGCACAACACCCACTGGATCTAGTGGACTGTGTGAGGATGCAACATTATAATATAGAAGGAAGAGGACAAAACAATACAAAGCCAGAGGAAGCTAGGTCGCTTCCACAGTGTGAATGATTGGATTGTTTTTTTTTTTTTTTTTTGGTTTGCGATATATTATATTAGGCATGAATAAATATATCATTTCTATAAAGATATTACAATATTAATGTAATATTTTAATTTAAATTCAAGTATAAATTAATTTAAATAATGTTGAATTATAAAAGCATAAAGTAACATGTAAGGATAAAATAGTTAATTAGTTATTATTAATGTAGTAAAAAACTAGTTTCTACGTAGACATGAAAATGGTGGTAGAAACGTAAATTGTAAAAATGATACAACACGTAAAATTTCTACTTTCTATTAGTTAAGCCCAGAGCTTAAAATTATATATGTGCATGAAAAAAATAATCATAAATCAATAAATAACTACTCAAAATTTAATGGGAACAAAATCATAAATCACTACTCAATGAAAAACTTCATATTTAAAATATATAAGTCATGTAAACATATAAAACATAAGTTAAAAAACAGGGGAGGAAATATGAGAAATAAAAGCCTTGCTAAGAAGCCATAACTGTTGTCGTTTTATTTCCGGTGAGAAATGCGGCGGATCTGGGTCGGAGTAGAGGAGGGCGGATGGCGAGCCAACAAGTTTTGGACTGGGTTAGTAGGAAACACAAGCAAAGCTCGATGAGCCGACGAGCCATAGTGGATCAATCAAGGAGGAGGACGACCGACAATGCCGCGAGTGGAGGAGGTAGCCGATGATTTGGGTTTTAGGGTTTGGGTCAGTAGGAAATAGGAAACGCGATGGAGATTTTCAAATGGAGCACGAATGAATGCCTGATGGTTAGTCAATTTTCTTTCTTTTTTTCTTTTGGTTTTTAGTAAAAACAATAATGACGGTAAGAATGTAAGTTTCTACACCTTTCTACACTAATTTTTTCCCCGTTTTTACTTCGAACAGTGTTTACCTGTGTTTTAACATTGAACACCTCAGTAAAAACATAAAAACGTACGTAATGATAACCCAAAAATAGAGGGAGGGGAGGGAATGAGAGCCAAAATTTTGGCTTCCATCCCACCCAAAAATTAACAAAATGAAGGAATGATGACCCCTTATAACCCCTTCCCGTAAACTAAACACAACCTTAGGGTTTGAAATGGGGAATAAAAAGCTGGGGCTTCAAATATTTTTTACGGAGGGAGGCTATAGGCTTCGCTGGAGGGATTTGGATTATTTGGAACAGAGAAGAAATAATGGTTGATGTTAGAATGACATATGAACAATTTACATTGTAAAGTAGTTTTGGATGGTGAAGAGATGTTGTTTACTGCTATATATGCCAATCCAAACGAACAGCGACAAGTCAGGACTTGGGAAATGCTACACCAAATAGCATTGACTGTTGAAGAGCCATGGTTATTAGCAGGCAACTTCAACGAGATTAAAACACCAATGGAGCAAAAAGGGGGGTCGGGTAAGTGATGTGAGATGTAGGAGATTCAATGACTTGATCCAATGTTGCAGCCTACTTGATCTGGAAGCAAATGAGCCTTTCTTTACCTGGAGAGGACCAAAATAGGAGGGGCTAGATAGGGTGTTCAAAAGGCTAGATAGATGTCTATGTAATGTGCAGTGGCAAGAAAGGTTTGTGAATGCTGAAGTGAAAGTAGTTCCAAGATTATGTTCGGATCATCATACACTGTTGATTCAAATGAGTTCAAACAGTCAGGGATATAGGGAAAGGAATTTCAGATATGAAGCTATGTGGCATATGCATGCAGACTTTGGAGATTTCATAAAGGAGAATTGGGAAGGACATGAGGAGGCCCATGTAAAACTGAACTCACTGCAGAAAAGTCTAGTTTCCTGGAATAAAGAAGTATTTGGCAGAATTGCTATACGAAAGAAAAGACTGCTAAACAGACTGTATGGGATTCAGAGAAGTAATGGAAGGCAAAGCAACCCATTCTTGATTAAGTTGGAGGCCGAGCTAGAGGAGGAGCTATTGACAACTCTAAGACAAGAGAAAATTCTATGGTTCCAAAAATCAAGGGGCAGATGGTTAGAAGAAGGGGATAGAAATACAAGGTATTATCATACCAAGACCCATGTAAGAAGAAGAAGAAGGAATGGTATTAAAATGTTGAAGAATAACAACGAAGAGTTGATGGAGGAAGAATAAGACATTTTGAAGTTATTTCAGGACTTTTATAAAAATCTGTTCCATGAAGAAAAGGAGCATAGAGGTTGGGTAAACATAGAACAACAATGGGGAAGGGTGACGAAAGAGAATATGAGGAGGATGAGTAGGGATATCTCTAATGCAGAAATTCAGAGGGTTTTCTTCTAAATGGGAAGTCTCAAAGCACCTGGAAAGGATGGCTTCCCGGCTGCCTTTTATCAACAAAACTGGAATGTGGTGGGGCAATCAGTCATCAACCTTATTAGGGAACTTTGGAGAAAGCCAGAACGTGTAAAGGAAGTGAATGAAACATTGCTGGTGATCATTCCAAAGGTAGACAAATCAGAGTTGGTAAGCCAATTCCGTCCCATAGCCTTATGTAATGTGATGTACAAGAGACTCTCCAAAATAATTGTCAATAGGCTGAAACCCTATATGAATAAACTAGTATCACCATACCAAACAAGTTTTGTACCAGCCATAACATTCATGATAGCATCATAATAGCAAAAGAAGTGATGCACTCTATGGGAAGAGCCAAAGGAAAAAAGGGGTTACATGGCATTAAAGATCGATCTAGAAAAGACATACGATAGAATGTCGTGGAGTTTTATTAGAAGTATCCTAGCTAAGATTGGTATTGATGATCATCTAATAAATATATTTATGGGATGTGTAGAGTTGACAAAGATGTCCTTGGTATGGAATGGATGTAGTAGGGAGGTATTTGTGCCTTCTAGAGGATTAAGGCAAGGGGGCCCTCTTTCCCCATATCTATTTGTTTTGGGGATGGAGAAGTTAACTCATATGATCATTGATTGTGTCAACAGCAAGAAATGGAAGCCTATGAAACTAGGGAGGAATGGAGTAGATATCTCACTTACTCTTTGCTGATGATCTGCTTCTTATATGTGAGGTAGAGACGGATCAGATGCATTCTGTTTTAGAAGTTTTGGACAGCTTTGGAGAAATCTCAGGGCAAAAGATAAATGTCCAGAAAACCAACATATGTTTCTCCAAGAATGTAGGGCATCAGTTACAGAATGAAATTTGTCGCATTTCTAGGTTTAGAAGAGTGGAGGAGTTGGGAAGGTATTTGGGGCATATATGGTAGGGGGAGGAAGCACTAAGAGAAGGTTCCAACCAGTACTTGACAAAATGCAGAACAAGTTAAGTGGCTGGAAGAAACAAACACTATCGCTGGCTGGAAGAATAACACTAGTGCAAGCTGTGACCAATCAGATGGCAATTTACACCATGCAACAGTCATAGTTACCAACCAAAGTATGACATCAAATGGAGAAAATGCAACGTGAATTTATATGGCAAAGTGAAGAGGGGAAAAGGAGGGTACATGCAATAAACAAGGATACTCTATGTATGCAAAAGAAGAATGGTGGTCTTGGGCTAAGAAACTTAGAGGCCATGAATGAGGCCTTACTGGGGAGAGTAGCGTGGAATCTGATATCAAAACCAAAGGATCTATGCTCAAAGGTCCTATATGGTAAATAAGGAAGACAGAAGGATCTCAAATCAGAGTGGAGAATGGGGAAAACTGATTCAGAACTATGGAGGAGTTTAGAGAGTATACGGCCGAAAGTTCTAACCAACATAAATTGGGAGGTGGGTGATGGGAGGAGCACAAATTTCTGACGGACCGATGGTTGCAATATAGAAGAAGTTTACTAGAGATGTGCACAGAGCAGCTAGAGATTGGTGAGAGGAATTTAAAAGTAGCTAAAATGGTCACACAAGATGGGAGATGGGATTTAGGAAGAATTGAAGGCAGAATTACTCAAGATGGCAAAGAGTGTATAATGGCTAAGCCCCTTCCCTGTGTTTTGGGAGGAAATGATAAAGCCAGATGGGGCGTGACGCTACAGAGTAAATATTCTGTATTTGACATGTACCACTCTATCAGAAATGAGCATGACAGGAAGGAAAACATGTGGGATCTGGAGTGGAGATGGAAAGGTCCTAAACGTGTCTAGACTTTCCTTTGGCTGGCCTCACATAACAGACTTTTGACCAATGAGAGGAAGCATAGAATTATGAGTAGCAATCCCAGTTGTTATAGGTGTATGGAAATTACCAAGAGCCTGGTCCATGTCCTACGGACTGTGATGTTGCCTGGAATCTGTGGACTAAGTTATGGGAAGGAGATATGGAACCCAAGTTTATGAATCTTCAAGGAAAGGAATGGTTTGTTTGGAACCTAGAACAGAAAAGGACTGACTAGAACATGAAGTTTGGAGTAACATGCTGGTTGTTATGGACTTGGGGGAATAAGGTGTTGTTTGAGGAAGGCTACACTATGCCAGAGAATGGGAAATTTAAAGTGGAATGGTATGTCCGTGAAATAAATGCAGCACGTATTGATTTTGGAAGAGTAATTGGCACACGAATTGAGTCTCTGATTAAGTGGACGTTTCCAGGAGAAGGATGGGTTAAAATTAATACCGATGGAGCATCAAGAGGTATTAAGCAGATAGCAGGATGTGGAGGCTTGATCAGGGGTAGTGATAGGAGGTGGATGTGTGGTTTTGCAAGAAGATTGGGAAGATGATCGGCTATAAGAGCTAAGTTATGGGCTATTCTAACTGGCCTGGAGTTAGCCTTACGCAGAAAACTAGACAATGTAATTGTAGAATGTGATTCACTAGTTATAGTTCATATACTGAATAATCTGCAGGTGACAGAGGAGACAGGAGCAAGGATTCTTACTGAAATTGTTGTAGCCATGAAGAATTTTACTAGTATATTGTTTGTGCATGTATTTAGAGAAGGAAACAAGTGTGCTGATGCACTTGCGAATTTGAGTTTTGATTAGGAGGAGCCTATTGTAATTTTTGAATCTCCTCCTAAGCTTATTGTACAGGGATTATGTGGGTGTTTCATATTCACGGTCTATGTGTCATTGTGGAATGAAGATGGGCTGATTGCCCCGTAGCTTTACTGAAAAAAAAAGAGCATAAGAAAAAATTAATTAAAATTGAGAGTTGTTGTTGTTTTAATTAAAATAAGAATTTGTTAAAAATTTTGAGTTAATATGACAACCATGTAGGACTAAGATAATGTGGCTTGATGAGTCAACATTTTCTATTAGAAAAAACTAATGTTGTTTATGTTTGAAGGGTCAAAAATGCATTTTTTAAACATATGGGCCTAAAAGAAAACTTGATGCAAACATAAAGGATCAAAGATATATTTTAACCTTCTTAGATTGGTATAAAACATAGATAAAAAAGGACCAAACCTATTCAAAAATTGTCCTAAACTAACTTAATCAACCTTATCACTTAATTTCCTATTTTAACTAATGTTCACATGTGAAGTAATGAGAGTTAAATTATTAGATATGCCTTAAATTTAAAATTAAAAAAAAAAATCAACTTTACACTTATTAACATTTTCTCTCTCCCACTGTATTTACAGATCATTTTCACCTTTCTTTTTTCTTTCTCTGTTGCTAATGAGAATTACATAGGTAAAATTAGAAATTAGTCATAAATAACCCTTTAAGTAAACTTTTATTTACGACAAAAATTTCTTCCTCAATAAATTAATAATAAGCACAATAGTGGTATTCAACATTATACCAATTGAATTTCAAATATAATTCATTTTTTACTAAATCATGCATACCTATAAAAACAATTAAAAGCACCATATTTGTCATAAAATTTAAGTTTCTAATACTTCCCTTATTGATTATACTAAATTTCAACATCATATTAATTTTTACTTTAATTCACTGCCCTTGTTGTAATATGGGGAAACATGAAAAAGTGTTGGACGCTCCATAAAACTATCAAATTTCTTATACCCAAAAAAAAAAAAAAAAATCTATGATGCTACAACCGCACCGACTTTATAGTTTGGTGGCATAATAATTATTTTTTTATATTATCATCTGATATACAGTTTGAGATTCATATTTACCCCTTTTAACACAAGTGACTCTTCTATGATTTGAACTCGAGTTGTTGAGACTTAGAGGGATTGAGTGGGGCTTAACACTATTAGATCAACTATATGTTGGCATACCAATTCTTTCATAAGTGAAATGTCACATATTTACTTTCACTTTCAATCTCTAGCCATTAGTATGTACCTCTTTAAATTCAAAAAAGAAAAAAAAAAAAAAAAAAAAAAAGGATATGGTCCTTGCAACAAGGTTTAAAAATTAAGATAAAATTCTTTTCCACATATTTATTGGGAAAAAGAAAAGAAAATACAGCTTAAACTTTGAAATCTCAAATCAGGTAGTTCCTTAAAAAATGCGTTGGTCAATTGCTATATTCTTATATTTGATGCATATATTTTTTTTAGGTAACAAGACTGATTAGAAATTGTAAAATTTAAATGGTTATTTTCTTATTTACTTTACATATTATAAAACCACTTAAAATAAGTTAAATAATATAAAGTTGGTATAATAATGTAAGGCTCTACTAAATCATTTTAAAGTCTTGAGTTTGAGTTATAAAAAAGTCAGTTGCTTTGAAGGAGAAGTAATCAACCTAAATAAGGGGTATTTTTTTGGTCAACTAAATAAGGGGTATTGGACGAGTTGATTTTTTTTTAAAAAAAAAAACACGCCTAGTCAAATCGCTCTATAAAACATATGTTTTACGAATATTCCGACTTTAGCAGAAGTGTTTGAAACGCAACTGCCAATCGGACAAATGGGGTGGCCCACGTTTATGCACTATCCAACTTGATTTGTTCTCTTCTCTTTTATATTTTTTAATATTATTATAATATCCAGTTTGAGTTTCGTGATTACCTGATCTCTTTATTGATTCTTACCCATAATTCATTTTCTTATTATTTATTATTTAAGAAAATTGATTAATCAATTTTTTATAATTTCACTTAACTTTTTAGTCATATGCCTATGCTTTTTATTAGCCCTCATAATTTATCATTTGTTGGTATTGATTCCTACCACAAATCTTGGAGACAAATGGTTTGTTGGCTAGTGAGGCAACTTTTAGATCAGAGATAATTATTAGAATATAACTCAACACCACATGGATTAAAATTACCACATATATTAAGATAAATACTACAAAAACCTCTTGCTCATTGTTAACCAATCTCATTCGGATATTTTTAGATGAGCTCCTTCTTGTTGGTTTTGGCCACTTGCCAAGCCATTTTGGTATAATTTAACTAATATGAGTGCCAGATAATTAATTCACATATGATAAGAAAAATAGTTTAATTAGTTATTTGTAATAAATATGCATTAGTTATTTTAACTATCATGGGATGAACATCTCCTTATTATGGGCAATTGATATAGATATTCTAAGAAAAAAATAAAAAATTGAGAGTTAAAAGTGAATTGAAATATTATATTTAGAATAAAAATTAAAGACAATATCTAATTTTTATATTTACAACAAAAGGCAGTACTAGCATAATAGCTTCCGCCTTTTTTTCCTTTTTTTTTAATTAAAAAATGGTTGCTTTCACTTGAAAATATACAATATATGTGTTTTGATTTGGGAGAATTACACTGTGGTCCCAAAGAACAGAAAAAATTATAAAAAAGTCTCGGAATTCCAATATGAAAATGGTCTTATTGTTAAAATAGCATTTTCAGTTGTAAATATGGCATTTCTTGTTGTTAAAATTTCTGAAATTACTATAAAAAAAAGTTCTTAGGGACTTTTTTGATTTTGATGTTATATATATGGGCTTTGGTTTTCTTGTGTTACATGAGGAAAAAAAAAAAAAAAGATTCCTACACACACATGAAAAAGTGGGACCCACATATACATATATGAATTCATGTGTGTGTGTGTGTGGATCCCACCATTTCATATGTGTGTGACATGAGAAAATTTTTTTTCTACAATATGAGAAAATATTTTCCATATATATATATATATATATATATATATATATATAATATATATATATATATATAAACACGGGCACATCAAAAAAATATTATAACGAATAGATGTTTGACCTCTCAATTACACCAACCAAAAGATGGCTCCCTTACCATATGCCAACTTTCGCTTCCATTATATTTTAAAAGGGGCTTTGGTTTTCTTATGTTACATGAGAAAAAAAAGTTTCTTACACATACATGAAATGGTAGGACCCACATATATATATATTATATGTATATATGGGTCCCACCATTTCATGTGTGTATAACATAAGAAAATGGTTTTCCTACAACATGAGAAAATGTTTTCCCTTTTAAAAAATGTGAAATTGTGAGTCCTACCTTGTGAGATTATGCTAGGTGCGTGAGTTATGAAAAAAGAAAAAAAAAAAAATCTTCTATTTTTTGCCATTTTTATAGGCAGACTAAAAGCACACACATAATAAGATAATTAAAAAAATTATGATTTTATTTAACAAAATAAAAATTTAGTGAGTAATGATTTAGAGACACAATAAACATTACAATCCATTGCCGAATAAGAGATCCTTAGCTATTGTTAGCATTTTGTCCTTTATGGCCTCCTTATGATCTTTTTTCCCAAAAACCTTTATTATATTTTTATAACATTGCCCATCATTGGAAAAAATATTTATTTTTACAATGATGAATTTATAAGTATAATATCTGGTTATGTTAGATTATTATTCACGCATCTATCATCTATGTCGCAATTAATTTATGTTATATATTTTTATCAATTTTTAAATGTTGGTTTTTATTTTTGACCTATATAATATTTCCATTTTCATCTATTTTTTAACCTCAACTTAAAATTTAAAGGGTTAAAGAGCAATTTGGCCAATAAACTATTACCTCAGGAGCGTCCAACATAAATAACTTTCAAGTGAACAAAAAATAACAAAAAACTTTAAAAAATGTGCAGCCAGCACAACGCCGTTAGAAAAAAATGACATTCGTTAAAAAAAGATAACATCCGTTATCTAAGGTGCAGATTGGCCAACGAACTTTTACTCTAGGAGCGTCTAGTACAAAAAAGTTTTACTCTAAGAGTGCTCAGTATAAAAAAGTCCAAGTGTAATCTACCAAAAATTCGACTATTGTAAATCCTTGTTCGGACCCCCAACCATGTGCATTGGGGTTTAAAAGAGTGAATGCAACAACAAAAAAATCACAAATTATATTAATTATTATTATCAATTATCTTATGTAATTATTGACTATAATATTGTATTATTTACTCTTTAAATTTAATTTTTGTTGTTGTAATTCTATTCAATTTTTTTAAAATATCATATATTTACGTACGTATAAATATGCGTAAAAAGTGATATATGGCTGATAAGATTTTTTAGTTATTAATATAAATGCATATAATATGAGTAATTTTTTAGTTTTATTTATTATCGATTTAGAATAGTTGATATGATAGGATCTTTTGGTTGCCCAAAAAAATTCAAAAGCCTTCGTCCCCTTTTTAAAAGTAATGCTCCTACAATATTTACTTAATCGACAATAAGATTTGAATCCATAGTATGTTAATGTCATCAGCCGTATATCAATTTTCATCGGCAAAAATATTATATTTATACACATAAATATAAATGAATTTGATCCTTTTATCAATAATGACAAGAGAGAAGGACATACCCAAATAAATAAAGGTGGCTATAAATTATGTGATATTTTTATGCACGTAAATATCAATTTTTACACATATTATATGCACATAAATATGTGATATTCCTAAAAGATTGAAAAGAATTACAATAACAAAAATTTAATTTAAAAAGTAAATATA
The DNA here is from genome assembly GCA_037074495.1 of Acacia confusa. NCBI lineage: Eukaryota > Viridiplantae > Streptophyta > Magnoliopsida > Fabales > Fabaceae > Acacia > Acacia confusa. The sequence continues at coordinate 28,099,382 of CM073510.1, forward strand.
TAGTCAATAATTGTATAAGATAACTGATAATAATAATTAATATAATTTGTGATTTTTTTGTTGCATTCACTCCCTCTAACCCCAATGCATATAGTTGGGCATCCCGACAAGGATTTACAACAGTCGGATTTTAGGTGAATGACACATAGACTTTTTTGTGCTGAACGCTCCTGGAGTAAAACTTTTTTGTGTTGAGCACTCTTGAAGTAAAAGTTCATTGGCCAATCTGCACTTTAGACAATGGACATTATCTTTTTCTAATGGCGTTGTATTGATTGCTCGTTTTTAAAAGTTTTTTGATATTTTTGTTCTACTTAAAAGTTATTTGTATTGGACGCTCTTGAGGTAATAGTTTATTCGTCAAATTGCTTCTTAATTCAAATTTAAATTATATACTACTATATAAACAAGATAAAAATTATTATTACTTTATTGTTTATTTAATACTCCTTTTGATCCTTCTTATAAGTTGTAAGAATTCATGTTCTGATGATAAAAAAATCTTAAGATCAATATTTTGTCGAAGAAAATGGTTTTGAAAATGATTTCTAAAATTTGTGATGACTTGCTAATGCAATTCACTCGTGTGATATAGCTGCTCATCTAACCATTAGATTGTAAGTGAGTATTTCTGCCAATATTTACTAAACCACTCCAATGATAATGTTATCACTCAAGTGATAGTTCAGAAACCCATCACCACATAGTCATTTCCATAGAGATCTCTTCGAAAATTTGAAGGATTACTCAAGTGATAACATATCACTCAAGTGATATCTCATTTATTCCATATCGCTATCAAGTCATTCGATAATAATGAAGTGATTTTGTAATCTTCTGTGACTAATCACTCTTAGTGATGATTGTCCCACTCGAGTGATGTTGATCACTATGAAGTCACTTGATAGTGATTCACAAATTTTCAAAGAAAAGAGTGCAAATTAAAACACTCAAGTGATATGGAGTATCACCATATAGCCACTAGATAGTGAACTAGATTTTTTCAAAGATTACTCAACTGAATAGTAATCACTCAAGGATTATGTACTTTTCCAAACTTAACTGTCAAGTACCTCAATTGTGAAATATTTTTAACACTAGATTGCACTCAAGGAATGGCTTATCACTCTAATGATAAGATAACACTGCTTGATCACTCGAGTGATATTGATAACAACTTTTTAATACATCTAAAAAATTTCAATACCCATTCTAAGAATGATCAAATCTTGTTATAATACTTTATACCATTCTTAAACATTACTAATCATACTTATATATAAGTTTTAGGTGTTTAAACAAGGACTAAACTCAAGATCAACAAAAAGAACATTTTGTGTCAGAAGCAATTGAATGCGACGAAGCCCATCCAATCCAAATGATCTCTTTCAACTTCGGGCTATGGCTATCTCATCTCTCTAACGAATAGATTCAAATGCTTCAGCGGTCATTGACTCATTCTAATCTATAAATACAAAAGAATTCAGACGGAGCCAACTACTTACAACGAGCTTTTGTTGCTGCATTAAACTCTTGCGCTATGTTTTATGATATTTTCTAATATTCTCTATACTTCTGTGTTCATTACATTTTCTATTTGAGGTAGTTATGAAACTTCATTTATTATTCTTGTTGTGAATTGTTCAAGGTAGTGGGACTTTGAGTGTGGGTATTGATTACAAAATATAAAGGGGAGTGAGTATTCCATGAGAAGGAACTTGCCTGTACTAAAACACTCAAGCTTGGCAAATCATGAAAGGATAGTGAAACTCTTATAAGGATTTTTAGGGACTAGATGTAGGTCGAGTGGTTAGATCGAATTAATATAAATCTTGTATGTCTATCCTTTGAATGATATCTCTCTAACTCTAATCTCTTCATTAAGTTGTCACGTTTAAAATTTTTAATATCACTTAATTCAAACCCTTTCTTGAGTAAAAAGCTTGAACTAACACAAGTAACTTTATTTTTCTTGGGGTATGTCTTTCATATAAACAACTTTTTTTGGTTTCAAAATTTAAAAAAAAAAATTTGGTATTTTCTATCGAGTACATAACTTTACACCTCATATTTTCTTATTTACAAGAGCATGATAATCGAATTGCACGGTATAAGAAAGCAGTTATAATTAGTTAAAATAATAAGAATGTCTAGTTTTTTTTCCGAGTATGCCCTTATTTATGAGGAGCAAGAAAAAGAAATAGAATAAATATAAGTATCATCAACATTTTAATTAACGCAATACATATGATTAATGTTGGGTAAAAAAAAAACTCATTAAATGTTCAAATAACTCTTATTGGGCTAAAAAGAACCAAAACAATTCAAATTTTATGCTTTTGCAAAAGGGACTGTGGGAAATACTAATTATCCCAAATAGCTAAACTCATCACGAATTATCTTTCATTTATATTTTTTTAAATACAATTCATATAAAAAAATTATTACTAGTTCTCTCTCATATTTTTACTCACTTTCTCTTATACTTTTTTCATAAATAAGAATATATTTGAAAAAGACATCATATTTTTGACACATCTATTGATTTTAACTAATTTAATCATCAACTTGTTTTGCATAATTAAGATAATTGTTGCTTATAATAAGAAAAGGAGGGAGTAGCTTTTTCTAATTTTAGTCATTAACAAACAATAGTTTCTTTAAAATCAATATATGATTTTATCCCTATTTTCATTAGAGTAAAATAAGGGGGATTTTTAAAATAGGATTAAGTAATAAATCTGCCTAAAAAATATAGGCCCATCATGAGCAATGTCGCCTTAGAAGATTTTTTTGTCGATGTTGCATCGGGAATTTCAAAATATAGTAATATTGCCCTATTCAGTTAAAAAACTAATATCATGACAGTTAACTTTTTAACAAAAATGTGTAACATTGCTATGCTTTTTAATTTTTGAGACAACATTGAGACAAAAAAATTTCAAGATAGTGTTGATCCTCAATGAAAACTTATGGATCAAATTTGTTACTTAACCCAATAAAATAAAAATAAGCGGGACTTAAGCATCTCTAAGCCATTTATTTTTTGTTGGAAGAAAAACAAATAATTTATTCCACAGTGGGATTAGGTGTCATGTTTAACGAGTGAGTACGTGCAAGAAAAAAAATGCAATAAACAAAAATTTTAATTTTATATGATTATTACGCCATGTAGCAGAGATAAACAATTAATTAACATTCATTGAGTATACTGATTTTTTGTACGATTAAGTTATCATATTGTTATAGTGGTTTCAATGTCGGCATTCCCATCATGGTTATTATTAACATTGCGAGTATTACTAAATTTTTAACAATATAAATTTAATTTATTTACGAATTACGGAAAATAATAATTTAAAGCCTTTTAAAAATTTTATGCTTTTAGTATTCAGTGTGTGTGTGTGTGTGTATAAAACTTAAAATAATAAAAATAACGTTATAACAAGTCTATTAAAATGTGTGAAAAAAATTAAAACCCTATTTATGTGTGTGAAGACAGCCAAAATTCGCTGATTATAAATTATACTCCACACAACCCTTTTTATAAGGATTAGAATGTGATTTATAACATAACATAGTATAGCGCTTAAAATATTTTTTTCCCAATTGATATTACTAACAAGGAACATCGATATTTTTATAGTTGTTTGTGTTAGATATAATTAAATTTTGATGATGTCTTATATATATGCCATTAGTAAGAGCAAAAAGATTGAGTAATATGTTTATCCTCTTCATTAATGAATTCTTGAATTTAATGTAGATGAGGATAAGGAAAAGGAAGAGAAGAAAAAGAGGAAAAGGAGATTCAAGAAGAAAGATTCTATTGAATGGATTATTCTTATTCAAGATCAGCCCAAACATATTTTTGAAGAATGACGAAGAATGCTCATGAAGATTGAAAAAAAGAAAGAGTTGGATTATGAAGAATAATCATGAGAGAGGAGATTTCAATAAGAAGAAAATAAAGAAGAGGAAATATTGATCAAGATGGAACTTGAAAAAGGAATAACTTGCTGAAGATATCATTATTCATGTTTCAAGATTGATTATAGAAGTGTCCACAATCAAATGGATGTTAGAGAGGGTCAATTCAGAGCTGAAAACAGCAAAAAATTAGATTCTGGAAGAGAATACTCGAGTTTCCAGGTCAAAACTCAAGTATACAAGCTTATTGCAGAAATTGACTTCTGGATGAGAAAATTGGAGTTTGGGAAACTCAAGTTTGGGAAACTCCAGTTTCTAAGTCAAAATTCGAGTATGGGAGTCAATACTCGAGTATGGAACTTATATACTCGAGTATTAGGTGTTTTCAGCCTTTCTTGCGCGTCTGGACCTGACAATACTCGAGTTTCCTCTTCAATACTCGAGTATCCAGCTTGATTAGCAACTCTGTTCACCTTTGTTTCACGATCAGATTGGGCAAACTTTGGTAATTCGATGATATCTCCTAAACCAGACATTGAATTGAGGTGAAATCAAATTTTGATGAAACTAGACATCTAATACGTCATCTTGACAAAGTTTCAAGTCCAAAGAAGATCAGATGAGAGAGCTTTGAATTTCTAAAGTTGGATCAAATATTCACACCACACAGCAGACCAAGCTTCAATGATTTAAGTATAACTCACAATCTACAAATCAAAATGAGCTGAAATTAGTAGCATATGAAAGAAAACTCGTAAGGCTTTCCATCAATATTTGATTCAACTAAAATGAAGATCAGACCAGAGAGATATGGTCTTCGAAAGTTGACTAATAATTCAGAACGTTACAAAAACGATGGTTAGAAAACAATCTTTTTTCATCGGATCATAACGGACGAATTCCAACAAATTAAGATATGATTCTTGTTGCTGTGGAAAGAAGGATCAAAGAGCTATATGAGGATAACTGGTTTGCTAAATTAGAAGCTATATCAAGTAAGAGAGCAACCAAAGTGCAGAACAGCTTGAATACTCGAGTTTACGCATGAATACTCGAGTATAACTCAGACAGAGAGCAATGAACGGTAGAGGATCTTCAATACTCGAGTATGTAAATCAATACTCAAGTATCGGGCAAACAGAGACGAATCTGAAGTAATGAAATAAGTTCAATACTGTAGTATGCAAATCAATACCGCAGTATGCGAAAATCCTGAATCTGATCTAAATCATCTAGATACTTACCCAAATGATTTGTAACAATTCTTAACATCATTTATATCATTTGTGGACATACTTTAAAGGATCAAATGAAGGATTGTATGAAGATCAAGTTGTTGAGCTGTCAGGTTCAAAAAGAAGAAAATAACGGCTAGTTTCTCCAACAGCCACATCTCAAACGTCACTATCCACAACGGCTCTATTCTTCAACGTTTAGATCATCTTCATCTATAAATAGAGATAGATTCAAATCGCAAGAAGATGATGGAGTGAGCTTACACAGTCATAATGCCGAAATTCTGAATCCTCTCCTCACTCTGTTTTTCATGCTTTCATAGCTTATCTTAGAAAGAGTGAAATGATCTCTTATGCACTTCAGTGTTTATCATAATTACTTCTTTGAGAGAAGAATTATTGTAAATCATATTTCTCTGAGAGATACTCAAGGTTGGGTGACCTTGAGTGGGAAATTGAATGTATCCCTTGGGTTGTGAGGGAGAGTTTCTGTGAGAGATTGTAAAGGATGCACAGGTGCTTGGACAAATTTGTGGGGTGTGTAAAGGCTTGTCTCTTGTGCCTGATTAAACAAGGAGATAGTGGAAATCTCAAGTGGAGCTTGAGCACTGGACATAGGTTAAGGATTGGACCGAACCAGTATAAATATGAGTTTGCTATTCTCTTTCTTAAACTCCTTTATTTCTAGTATACATGTTTGAATGATTGTTTAAAGCTTTATAACCTTTGTTATCATTCAAACTGATTTTATTGAATTGCAAAAAAATTTCAAAAAATTGCAAGTATTTACCTTCACCCAATTCATCTATCCTCTTGGGTTCAGCCAGGTCTTTCAGTTCGTATGCCATCAACTAAGATAACAAAAAAGGGAAAGAATTTTTTATTTACTTATGTTGTATAATTGATGTTGACATTATTTTTTATAATTAATATCTTATTATATTGATACAACAACAACCTTTGTTATGATCAATAGATCAATTATATAGTTTACACGACACGATTAAGCTCTAACTGCTACAAAAAAAAGGAGACAACCATTTAAGGAATTAGTGAAGAAAATTCTATTGTTGGCGGTGATATAACATCAGTTGTCTGTCAATGGCTGTGACGTGATAGAGGCCATTGACAGTGATAACATTAATGTGGAGTCGATCGACGGTCATCATTAACCATGACATGGCGGAAATCGTTGTCAATGGTGATGTGCCGATGATCGATGTCAATAATATGATATCTATGATCGGAGTGACACAATTGGCTAAGGCGTCAGCCTTCACCCCAAAAGGGAGAAGGTTTGATTCTCACTGGTCGATATGAGGGCCTCTTTGATGGGCAATCTGTAAGTAGTCTTTGAGTCTGGAGGTATGTCCTAGCCCTGGTGGGTTATTGGTGTCTATCCCTAAACTTTTTTATATGTAAAAAAAATGATATCAATCATAGGTAGGTGACAACCTTAAGCCTTTGAGTAGGATAGAAAGAGTTTCCCTATTTTCCAATACATGAAATAAGAAATAGAAAAATAACAAGAAGAAAATATTTAAAAATTGTTTTGGTTTTTTATTTTCTAAAAAATAAGTTTAATGCTTTATACTTTTTAAACGCACCTAACTAAAAAATAAATCGTCAAATATTTTTTATTTTTAATTTAAAAATTAAAAAAATCAAAATGAGAAACAAACAATCTTGATTCCAGTAAGATAAGAAGTCATTCCAGCTAAAAATAAGAATCTATTCATCTTTGATGTACGGAGGAAACAACAATATAATTAATGTTTCAACTTCAGTCACTTTCATCTCGTCACTCAACTATTCTTAACTCTTTGGATTGGAATTGTTAGGTGACATCCTACTTTCACATGACAATCCATTGCTATATTTTCTTTTTTCTTTTTTATTACCCGATATTAAATTGCCCTTAGTTACACATATTTATTTTTCTTTTTAAATAAATTTATCTTAGATTGTCGGCCTGTGTCCTTTGCGAGGTGTCTCTTAGATGCTACTTTTGCCATTTCTAGAGTATGGACTGTGGGGCCCCCCAATACAACAAATTGCGATCGCTTAAAAAATAAATGTGTTTAAAAATGATACAAGAAATAAGGCATGCAACTTAAAATAAATGATCAAATCATGTTCGCAGGCACAACCGCCTTATCTTCTTAGTCAAGGTAATTTTGTTCGGGCTATTTTTTTTTTTTAAATGCCGGAGTTTATTAGGGTTAGAGTACGTGTTCGAGCTAAAAGAACATTTTCAGAGGTATTTACAAATCATCCAACAACATACTTTTCACATCAATATGATAGAAACCCACAACTATAAGCAAAAAATATTAATCACCTATCTATTTTGCCTTAATTATATAGATATCTCTTTTATTTTAAAAATTTATATAGATCTCTTTAAAATTAAAATGTGCACAAACCTTTCTCTTACTTTGATATTATCTTTCTCTCCACTCAAATTTTTAGTTGATCATTAGGTTTAATTTTTAGACTTTTGATTTGCTAAAATGCCCCTATTTAATATTAGAATTATTTAAAAATATATATGGGCCAAAAAATATAACACTTAATTTTCATTCTAGTATACTTTTTTAAAAAACTATTACTTGAATTTTAAAATTCGATTGATAACAATAGTAATGACATTAACAAAAATAGTAAAGTCATTGACAATTTATTTTATTAGCAAATCACCTATTTAATATTTTAAAGTTTAAGCGATATTTTTTTAAAAAAGTTTTCCATGTAAAAGAGAGTTTTTGATGAGATTTCAACCTTAATTCACGATGTTAAAAGAGATTAACCTTAGATTTAGCTCTTATTTTATTTTAGACTATATCAAATTCTTTGAAACAGTTTAGACAAGGTGTGCAATTGATGCACATATTTAATCTTGACCAACATTTAATCTTTAATTTTCACTAATACAGAATTAACAAATAACAAATCAAACTTTTTTCCGACACAAAAATATATGCAAGCCCTCCCAAGACAAATTAATCGAATTATGAATTTAATAGTTTTAAAAGTAAAATTAACATACATATATACCTCAAAATGATAATTCTAGAAGCATCTTAACTTTCTCCGTCAGGGCATATCTTTATCGCAAGATGTAACGTAAAATGAAAAGGAGGAAAGAACATCACACCTTTTAAATTTGTTTTGGAGAAAAAAAAAAAGTTGTGTGAATAAGTAATCCATAAATTCAAAAATTGTCACATCATTAATTAATGGAGGAATAATTCCTATGGATCAATCAACGTCACATCTATTGTTAAAACAAAAAACAAAAAAATAGTGTCAGGCATATGTTTGTTTTGATAAAATCACACTTGGGATGAAAAAAAATAACAAAAATATCTCATTGTAGATCTTAAAAAAAAAGTTTGTAACAACTTTAGTGACAAAAATTTTAAATGTAAAATTACTTTATTACATTTAGTTATTGATATTTGAATATTATATTATATTAAGTTATATGACTAGGTTGTCACTCTATCACTTTAAAACTTGTTAATATATATATATATATATATATATATATATATATATATATATATATAGCCACTTATCAATGTAAGTTGATCTAGTTTGTATATATAAGCTTTTCAATAGTTACTCTATGACTTATCAATATAATTACATCCATTTATTAACAAAATTTATTTATAATTGTCATTATGGATGTATAAACTTGCTAAAATAAACACATAAACTTGTCAAAATATGTACCTACACTTACTAATGTATAACTTGCTAAAATACACACATAAATTTATTAAAATAGATACATAAACTCGTCAAAATAGGCACATACACTTGCCAATGTATATGTAAAACCCCGAATTTCTAGCAGTTATAATAACATAAAATTTCAATGCCTTTTATAAATAATAACTAAATTTTAGAAGACCCAAATTCGGAAAGTGTTACCGCCGCACTTGTATGAGATAAGTGTAAGGCTACTTATTACATTAATATAAATCTAAACCTATATTGAAATATTTTACACGGAATATAAAAATTAAAAAGGAAATAAATATTTAATCAAAGCAAATATATATAATCATGCGGTATTTACATCAAACATTAATAATTATCTTTTTAAATTTATTTAGACCCGGGAAACCCTGCCAGTCTATTTAATGGGAAGAGAACCATTGTAGACCCGGATATCCTGCCAATCTACTCTGTGACCCGAGAAACCTTGCGAGTCACAAATCATCAAATTGGCCATAAAATATTTTCTCACTGCTAGTCCCAACCCTTGACACCTGTTTCACTGAAATCTTGCTTCTCGAAGGATCATCACAACCTAAGAACACAAACATCAGCAAAGCTGATAATCCTAATAAAACACAAATTAAATGGCACAAATATATTAATCAAAGCAAATATAAATATTATTCTCAAAGTTGCCACTAGTGCCCCAGATATCCTACCAGGCACTACTTTGGGAAAAATAGATACTATTGGTTCACATCAAATAATATTTCGGAGGCATAAAGCCTAAAGGTTATGTTCATCACTTTATGAGGTATCATCGTAAAACTAACCTCTCACAATTAGATTATTTCAATGAACCAAGGTTTTTTTTGGCATTATATAAAAGAAAAAGAAAAACCGTATAAAAGATAAAAATACGACACGTGAAAGAAATAGGCACCCAAAAGAAATCTCGATGCCAAACCATTGAAGAACACCAACCATATATATATATAAGGTAACAAAACAAACCAGAACATGAGAAGTCATAATACCATGTATATATTTATCCTTGGTTATTATAATGATGGTGTGTGTGAATATTGGTGCAAGTATATATACGTGTTTCAATAAATAAATAAATAAAAATTTATTCTTTTACCACAACACTCGTTTTCCGTTAACATATATAAACCTTCAATTCTTGGACTATTTTCGGAGCGTTAATTGGAGAAAATTCATAATGATCAAGCAAAAAAATAATAATTTCTTAAACATTCCTAAGCATCAAGAAACCCTTTAATAATGGAGAGAACAAACAAGACTCTACAGTCCATACGGAGACCAATTATGTGCTGAGTTGATGACTTTAAACTAAACTCTTGCCTAGCACTACCATCAATTAATTTCTATTGTCTTAGGGATTAGGATTACTTGGTTTCCATGTTTGCTAAACTTCTAGGAGAGTCGTTTGCCACAGAGTTTACAGAGAAAGAAGTAAGGAGAAGAGAAATAATGAGCGATGGCTAGGGTTAGGCGGCTAAACCTAAATTTATAGTTAAACTTTAGGGTTTAGCTATGAGCTAAGCTTTTTAACTATTGACAATTGATAATTTATAAAACAATACAAATATTATTAAATTATATTAAATCAATCAATCTAAACTTAATAATATCAAATCTATCTAAACTAACTAAACTAATCAAATCATTCTAAATTAATAAAATTAAAATAATGATAAATTATTACTACTATTATTATTATTATTACTATTACTATTACTATTACTATTACTATTATCACTACTACTACTTTTATTTTATTTTATTTTTGTCTTTATCATTATCATTATTATCTGGGATATTACAGTATAACTTGTTAGAATAGGCTCACAAACTTGTCAAAATAAGCGCATACACTTGCCAATATATAACTTGTTAAAACACACACATTGATATGTTTATCCTTATGTGTTGGAGAAGAGGTTTTGACAATTTAATGTGTTTTTTAATAAATTATACATTGATAAGTATATATACTTATTTGATAAGTTTGTGTTTGTAATTGAAAATTATACATTAACAAGTGTGATTTTAGTTTGTTCTTACGTTATCAAGTGCACTTATAATATTATCTCCTTCTCTTAATGTAAAATCAGGTTTATAGTGTAAATTATGTAATAAAAATACGATCTTATGTTAAGAATTGGAAATAGTACATGTATCTCGAATAAAAATATGAAAAAAATTGAAAGAAATTTATATAAGGATATATAAATTGACTTTGATTAACTTCCGTTATTGTGTATCCAAAAAAAATTGGAAATAGTACAAGTATCTCGTCATTGACTTTGATTAACTTCCGTTATTTTTTACACCGTTGGTTTCACCAATTTTTTCTCTCTATTATTTTAATATATTCTTAGAAATATGTGCTTTTTTAATGTAAAAACATCACTTAGACCCCCTATGGAAATAATTTTATTTAGTCAACCCCTAAATATTTTAAAATTTCACTGCATCTCGATTAATTAAAATGAAATTAAGGTTTGTTAGTGAAAAAATAATAGTGCCCTTTCTTTATTTTATTTTTTTTTCTATCAAAGTTTTTATAAGATAAATAAGGGTTTTCAAAAGACAAATAAATGGATTTAAAAGAATCAAGGGAGTTAAAAAGATTTTTACAATACAAATATGTAAATGAAAAAAAAAAACTCCCTAAATTCTTTAAAATCTCTTTACAAGACAAATACAGTCATTCAAAAGATAAAGAAGAGAGTTTATAAGACAAATATGATCATTTATAAGACAAAAAAAATTTTATGCATACTTTTTGTCCCAATAGAAGATAATTGTGTTGGGTGATCATAGTGAAATAGTTTATTATTCAATTTGCACATTTACTATTCTAAAAATATATTAAAATAATAGAAAGTGAGAAAATTGATAGGACCACAATGCAAAAAGTAACGGAAGTTAACAAGAGTTAACAACATTGCTACATATGCTACTAAAATAATTGATTATTTCTATTTTTAACCCAAAATAGTTTATTGTGTTGAATGCCTATAGGAAAATAATTTGTTAGTAGATTTACACTTTCACCCTTAAGTATGTAAATGGATCTAGCTTTCCTCTTTTATCCATCCTCATCTTTTTCCCTCATTTTTTATTTTTTTTTATTATTGGATTAAAGATCTCAATGGTCTAGATTAAACCTTCTTTTACCCTTTAATAATATTTTTATTATATAATAAATCTTGACCGTTTGAGATTTTAATTCAACAGTAGAAAACAAAAAGGGAGAGAAAAAAAATAGTAATAAGTATAGGAGAAAAGTCAAATCTAAAATATATAGCACATATAATTATAATTAGAGGGAAGTTGGACATGATGAGTCATACTCACTTAATGTCTAAGTCCTTAGATAAATTTTGACAATAAAATTTGCAAAACACACACACACATAAATTTTACATTTTGTATTGATTGATATTAATTTTTTTTCTTCATATTATGTATATAAAGTGAACGAAGTTAATTAAAGCTTGAGTAACTGTATTTGTAAAACTATCAATACCGATATCAATATAAAAAATGTCTTTTTTTTTTTAACCCAGATGGTTTACGCTATTCTTAAAGCTGGTCCCTGTAATTCATCCTTATACAGATTAATATGTTAGTTTTGTCTTGTTGCTTAGTGATAAAAAAAAAAAAAAAAAACTTATATATAGGTTAATAATACTTTCTAAACTTACGACTACTATTAGATTTGATGCAGATTTCTTAAAGTTCTACATGATACAAGGGATTTGGAGGAGAGTGAGAAAATTTTTATGAGTAGTTTATTTCTTTATTTTTTAAATAGTAATGAAATTATTTCTAATTGAGTGGGACACATCTAACTTAATAATGCCGAATATCAGATAATTGTATTAAAAAAAATGATATATTACCCCCACCAACTTTGACTTCCACAATTATCCTAATCTTCCTGTTTGTTGCTGGTGGGCTGATTAAATGTACCAATTATGATTGGCTGATAAAAAAGTCAGTGAGCAAAATGTCTAGGACATAAGACTAAACTTCGGAATTCATGTTGACTCAGCGAATAAATATATAAATATATTTTCTTGTTTTTTATAATAAAAGTGCAGACCCGAATGGCTGAAGCCTGAAGGTATAAATGGAATATAACCCACAACCTCTTATGCCCCTACCCATGTAGAAACTAGCATGCTAATGAGCTACAACCTCACTCACTATTTACATTTTTTTTGGGGCATAAATATATGCACTTTGACAATAAAAAGTTGGTTCAGTCAGGAAGAAATTGGCTCACAAGTAACAACTCATAAAGTTACATGTTCAAATCTTGTTATTGTGAAGATTTTGTTGGTGGGTGATTTAGAAGTATTTCTGTAAACGATATTTTTGTAAGCTATTTGCTCCTTCATATGGGTTAAAAACATGTGGGCGTCTTTTTTTCTTTTTTATTATATTAACCAATGTGAGATATAACACTCGACCTACTTTTAGATTCAACGTCTTTCATGACATATCAACCCACATCTATTTGAATTTGGCTTTGATACCATTTGTGATATTCCAGCGCCTCATTTTTTATATTATCCGCTTTGAAAACTTATCAACCCTTTTCACGACTTTAAAACGTGTCGAGAGGGAAGGTATCTAAACCCTTTAAAAGGCTTCTTTAATTCCCTCCGTAGTTGATATGAGACATAACAAGAGGCATGCCCTAAACTTTTGTTTATATAAGAAAACATGGGGACTCTGCAATAGTCAACAGTCAACATTCTCCTTGATAAGATTAATTAATACGTAGGTAAATGGATCAATGTGAAAGAAGCTTTGAGGAAAAGTACGTTCGGTGGTTCATATTAATTGCTCACTTAAATATATAAGGCACCAACTAGTAAGTGTTTTTGATCTTTTTTATAAGACATTTGTAAATTTTTAAAGTGCAATTAATTTATTTTTTCATATTTGCCTATTTAATAAGGATAGTGGGAGATGGTATTATATTTGAGTTTAGAGTAATTAATAGGGATAGTATTGGAAATCACTTGAATTTTAAGACAAATTTAATGCTTTTAACTAATTTTATTGGTTTGTGAAAATTAATAATTGGTGCTTTATAATACTCCCTCTGGTCCTTATTATAAGTCACCAATTATTTTTTCTCACAAACCAAGAAAATGGAAGTTAAGTAATTAATGAGCCTAAAATTAATAAACGTTTCCAACTTTATCCCTACTTTAATGAGATAAATTTAAAAAAGTTTGTTAAAGTAAGGGCATAATAGGAAATAGTAATAAATAAGTTAGTTAATTGTAGTTGATGCCTTATAAAAAGAACCAAAAATTTTGGGTAGTTAGTGCCTTATAATAAAGACCAGAGGGAGTAAAAATCAAAGGGAGTAGTAAACATTGGAGTAGTAATTAATGTGAAGGGAATAATCAGATTAAAGTCTGAAAATTTCCATGTTGGATATTACTCCCCTGATTCTTAATATAAAACTCAGTTGAATTTTTTTGAAGAGATTAAATAAGCTAAATAAGTTAGTTAATCATAGAATATATCGTGTATGATTTGATTATATATTAATTTATAAGTTAGACAAATTAGTTTGATATTAAAAAAAGTGAATATGAACATTTTAAATTAATTTATTTAACTTTATTGGTCTTTTAAAAAAATTCAATTAGGTATTTTATTAAGCACTGAAGATAGTAATTTAATTAGGACTGATTACAAATGATGATGAAGTGGAAGCATGAGTGCCTTTGAAGTTTACTTCTGATTATCATTTTAAGTAAATTAAAAAAGAGGATGAAAAGCTTTGACAAAGAAAGATATACTACATTTTAAGAAAATTAAAAAAGAGGATGAAAAGCTTTGACAAAGATATACTACAAGATTTCAAGGACCATCAAAACAAGTGGATTCCAAAATGGCACCATGACAAAATGACTTAATTTTCATGAAGTGTGCTTGTTTGGAATTAAGTTTGGGATCCAAAAAGTGCTTATTCACATAAACTGAAATAAAGTTACTCGTACATACATGTATCGTAAAACATGATTGGAAAGCTGTTTTTAAAGTTTCTGATCACTATTTCAAAATTAGTAAACCTCCACGCATAAGGCCTACGGAGCTCAACATGAGATTTAGTCACCTTTCGGCTTAGCAACCATGACTTTTTAATGAAATGTTTTCTCCAATACTTTTTAAAAGAGTCCAAAACTTAAATTATTTCGGTTCTTTTATAAAAGTCCGACAAAAATTGTATGAATATTTATGAGTTTTACTCATTTTTACCCCTAATCAATTATATGAATTGTTAGTTAAAAGGCTAGTACTACTCTATTTATCTTGTCCACTTGCCCCCTTATAAATAAAGGCATACTTGAAAATAAAAGTTTATTTTAGATATACTTATTATTTTTAACTAATTTTAACTTGTTTCTTGAATAGGATAATTCAGTTATTACACTCTTAATGAGTGTTTAGGTAACTCTGAAAATGTGATTTCAGAAGCTTAATTTCATAAGTTGAGATAATATTTTTCCCATATATTTATTTTATAAATCGTAATCTGTTGTCCTCTTTGTGGTGTGGGACTAGTCACAGTTTCAACTAAGAGTTTGTAACTCCCGTCAATTAATTGCTTTTATTATCAAAGTGGATGGTGGGACCACCCTGCCCAGGTAGGGATTTGTGGACCCCTTCACTCTCACCATCCGATTCCATTCTCTTTATTTCTTTCTCTTTGGGATTAAGTTTCCATATTTTTCCATTCTTAATAATTCTATGTATACGTTTTTGAAAAGGAATGAAAGACATCAACTTTTTTCAACTTCAAAACCTTTAGGTCTCCTTCTTCACATCTTCATATATTTTTCTAAACTAATTAAGAAAAAAAAAAGTTATGAAAGAAATCGAAAGACACATGTGCCTTTATGATGTTGCCTTGTTCGATAGGAAGAAAACAAAAAAAAGTAATGGTGGGAGAAACATACTAATCCCATCATCAACATCCATTTATGGCTTTCATATTATTTTCTACTATAATTATTTTTCAAGGGAAAATTAATTTGTTGGTTTGTACCATTTTATAAGGATTTTAATTAGGCCCCTTAGTTTTTTTTTTTGGGGGGGGGGTTAAGAAGCAAAAATGCATATGTGGTTTTCTAAAAAATGCACCCAACACTGAGTGTTTTTTTTTTAGTGCAAAAATAACTATGTAGTTATAAAAGCAGAGCAAAAATATCCATTGACTGTTAGTTTGAATTTTTTATATTTTTAAGATCGACATGAATGATGACAACTAAATTTCATTGTAGTTGGTAGTAAAGGACTAGAGAAAATTACAGAAAATGACATGAATTTTTAGAAATTACAACTTAACCCTTCTCTCTTCTAATTCCAATCTTACCCATTGAGCCGACCATCTTTGCCTCTTCGCCGCCTTTCTGTAATTTTAAAAATCATCTAGACCTTTTTCTGAAATTTTCTCCAGTTCTCCTATGCCAACTTGGATGAATTTTAATTGAGTTATCATTCATATCAGCCTTAAAAATATAAAAAAGTCAAACTAGTAGTTAATGAATATTTTTGATCCACTTTTGTAACCACGTAGTTATTTTTGCACAAAAAAAAAAAATATTTAGTGTTGGACACACTTTTAAAAAAATCACATATATATTTTTACATCTTCAATTTTTTTTTTAATTTTTTATTTTGGGTTCTTGTTGCAGACCAGTCACCTTAAAATACAAGGATCTAATTAAAAAAGGACATAATGAAAACAGATGAAACTACAAGAACGTGGTAAAAAATGACGGAGGTAATATTGGGACTTGGGAGTTTTGAATGATATATATAGTTTTTTTTTTTTAAAAAAAATAGAGGTCCAGTTGAGTTAAAAGGCTTCAGCTGGGGTAGCTCAAAACTGAACAACGCACATGATTCTCTTTGAAAATAGATCCATCTTTTCATATCAAAAAAAAAAAAAAAAAAATAGATCCATCTTTTTCGGTGGCTATATTTTTTTATATATATACTTACAAATCTCTCTCTCCCTCTCACATCATGTTATTTTAGGGTTTGCTTGCTATCATTCTGAGTGTTTTTTTTTTTAAAAAAAAAATTATATGAGGAAGTGATGTGACTTACAAACCATTACACACTATATTATAGAAACCAAATTTGGGTATTGCTTGTAACCTCAACTTTTTGCGAGGGAGGAATATTTTAACATTTTTTCCATTAAACTTGGATGAAATTACTTCCTTTAATCCTAATTATAAGATATATTCTCTCTGATCCTTATTATAAGACACCAACTACCAAAATATTTTGATTCTTATTATAAAGCATCAACTACTTTTAACCAACTCATTTATTACTATTTTCCAATTATACCCTCATTTTTAAATAACTCTTTAAATTCACATCATTAAAGTAGGGGTAAAGTTAAAAATATTTATTATTTCTGAACCAATTTAATGATTTAACTTCCATTTCTTGGTTTGTGAGAGATGGTGGTTAGTGCGTTATAATAAGGACCAGAGGGAGATTAAGGAAATTAATTAAATTATTTTAGAGTATTTTTATTTTTTTCTTCAAACTAATTAGTTTGACTAATAAACTAATATATAATCTAAGAATACACAATATATGAAATAATTAAGTAACTTATTTAGCTTCCTTAATCCTCTAAAAATAGTCAACTTTATCTTATAATTAGGACCAAAGGTAGTACCATTTTTCTTATGCTTTATGACAATAATTTACAGGATACTGATGTTACATAATAAATATTTTTAAATAAATAATTAAAAATTAATCAATTTAAGATACTGAATATAAAAAATATTTTAAGAAGTAGTATATAATTTAATCTATATATATATAAAAGTGTTCATCTTTTTATTACACGCATGTGCACTTAATGTGAATTGAATTCTAGATAACTCTAGCTTTGCTTTACCATTTGTCTTACCCTCACTTTTGAAAAGTATGAATATAAAGTACCACTTTTCTTTATTGAAAAATACCACTTTTCTATTTTATTTAAAAAAGCTTATTGGGGTGTTCATAACAAAGCAGGAACTTATGCTCTCACTCCTTATCTTTGGGTTCAACTGATGTGTGGGTGAGTCTTCCTCATCTTTAAGGAGGGGGTTCGATCCTTACGTTGGTCAAGGCATTGGGGGAGGTATCCTAGGAGTCTAGGAAACAGTAGTAACGCTGGTAGAGGTGGATGCATGTGTACTTTCTGGCCTGTATCCCCTGTGGACTGAGCCCCAAACGCCTTGCCCTTGGACTGTGGGAGAGCCCGACTCTTTTCATAAAATTTGTGCCCCGAAAAAAAGGAACATACGCTGTCAAAAATAAAAATTAAGTTTCAATGAGGTGTTAAGGTTAAATAATTATCACAATGATGCTGTTTACCACTTTAATTAACAACTTATTAATAATAATAAGAATATTCTTAAATGTGGAGAATAACGAAGAAAGCAAAAACTAGATAAAAAATTACAAAGAACACAACAAAAAAAATAGTAGAGCTCGAAAGTTTTCACTTCAATAATGGAGTGATAACATTTTCTCTTCACATTTTTCCCTCTTACATTTTGCCTTTTCCTATTTTCTTTTCTTATTTTATCTTTTTCACACAGACAAAACTTAAACAATCTTGACGATAATAAACTTAAATACCATTTCACTAAATGTTGATGTCCATGATATTTTCTCAAATAAATTATTAGAATAAATTGAGATCACAAACAAAGATAAAATATTAAAATATTTTTTTTTATCAATTTTTAAATCCACAAATATAATAAAAATTTTAAAGTGACTGTTTATTTGCACTGAAGGGAGGATAATATAGTACTTTGTTTTTAAAAGTAGCTGTTATTTATTAATCAGAACGAAGTATGATACCATGATGGTTGAAAATTCAAATTCAAAGCTGTTAAAATTTCACGTT
This sequence comes from Acacia confusa, assembly GCA_037074495.1. NCBI lineage: Eukaryota > Viridiplantae > Streptophyta > Magnoliopsida > Fabales > Fabaceae > Acacia > Acacia confusa. Next base: position 28,118,282 of record CM073510.1, read on the forward strand.
CTTATTTTGATTTTGTCAATGTCGAGGTTTGAATTATAGAATAATTTTTCTGAGCCACCGTTTCTCTCCTTCAGTCTTTAGTATACCGACGTATTAGACTAATTTAAATAAATTAATTAAATAAATTACTTAATCATAGTTTACGTCTAAAATACTCTTATACAACAATAACTCTTGTATAAATTTAGGTGTTACTTATAATGACAATTGGAGAATTTAAAAGCAAATTTTTAACCATGATCTACCAAGATAAATATATGAAATGAGTTTTATCTCAATTTACATAAATACATTTATTATAAGCAGCTGGAAAAAAAAAATTTATGAGTGAAGTAAATTAATTTTAAAAAATAGTTAGAGATTATTGATTCATTCCTATTTAAATACAATCTCAGGCTAATAGTATATGCCTTCTTAATCAAAAAAATATAATTCTAATCCTATTTATAAGTCTATTTTAATAAAAAAATTTAATTTTATTTATAAGTCCCTTCTCAATATGATAAATAAAGAGAGAAGAAAGAATTCAAAGATACTTATTCATAAATAAAGGTAAAATTAAAAATTTATCCCAAATAATTGAGCTAACTATTTTTTTTAATATGTGTGATTTAATTAAAAAAATATTTAAAAATTCTACCAGAGTGATAAATATATTAGATAAAATGAATAAATATTGTATATTTTGGACTGAATCCTAACTAAGTTGCCTGGCTATAATTAGAATTAGAGGGTATTAAAAAAATCCCAAATCTTTAAAACAGAGCTTTATTTAATTATTGGTTACGTGGAGGAAAGAACAAGAGGCAGACGTTCGCAGCTGACAGCGACAACAACCCAGACACAAAACACAGTACATCTCGCACCGCAAATTTCCAGCCTTTCATATATATATTAAATTTATATAATAAAAAAATATATTAACAACACATTAATTCATTATTAATTTCGCGTTATCGTCTAACGGTCCAAGTCCCGATTTTATCGCGATTTTTCGTTTGTGTATCTTACGAGTAGAGGATAAAATAAAAAGAGGCCATCTCATCTCGTCTCTATTACAATGCATTATATAAAATAAAAATGACTTATCCTTCTATCAACTATCAAGTGAGCTGTTAGGTATCATAATTTTCTAAGACTGACCTTGTTTTCTTTGACCGAAAGATTGCCCTTGTTTGAAGTTTCATATTATTTTTCTTTTCATATATATATATATATATATATTTTTTTTTCTGTCCTCGGTGCCACGCACTGCCTTTATAGTTGGTTTTTTTAAAGGGCTGTATAGTGTAAAAATACATATAAGATTTTTTTTAGGAACACCCAACATTAAGAATTTTTTTTTGAGTAAAAATACGTACATGGTTATCATTTTAAAGTAAAAGTCACATCTTACCGTTAAGTCACTGTTCACCATGATGAGAGATAAAGAGATAAAGTGAACAGTAATATAATGATAGTGAACAGTGACTTAACGGTGATATATGATTTTTGCTCCAAAATAAAAACTACGTTTGTATTTTTGCTTTGAAAAAAAGTTTTTGGAGTTGGGCACACCTAAAGAAAAAAATCATGCTATTTTTACCCCATAACTCTTTTTTTAAATTAGTAGCACTTAAAACGTGTACAAGCGCACAAAAATGGCAATGGAGATTCCAATCTGAGACCTTATTCGAGGGTGGCGAGTGCTGTTGTTGCCTTTACAAGTTAAAGAATGAGTTGGTAATATTTAATATTTGTCTTAATAATAATAAGATTTGTTGGAATTCAAAAGTGTCTGGTAAATAAAAATATTTAGAAAAATACTCCATCACATCCATTATATATAAGATGCCCTTTAGAACATATTTTTGGTCATTTCTATAAGATTTTTTTGATAGTTGAAATTAGCATTAAATATTTTTTTATGTGCTTATATTTAATAAAGATAATAAGAATCTTTTCAAGAAAAATAAGGATAGTAAAAAAGTGTATAAATTAATATGTTGATGGTTTAATACAATTAGTAAGGATAATATTAAAAAATATTTAAATTTTATAACAAATATAAAATTTAAATATTTTTTAATTGTTTTTATTGATATATTGAATTAGTAGTTAGTAAAGTCTATAAAATGGTTCATGAAGGGTTGAAGGCTAATCCTTTCTATCTTTTTTAAAAGAGGTCAAAATTTAAATTGCTTCAATAATTTTAATAAGAGTCTAGTAAGAGTTATTTGAGCATGAGTTTTTATTTTTATTTTTATTTTACCTCTTATTAATTATATAAATTGCATTAGTTAAAATATTGACAATACTTATATATACTCTATTTTATTTATCTCGTATTTTCCCTTTTATAAAAGAGGCCTACTTGAAGAAGATACATTTATTGCTTTTACCTTATTTTAACCACTCTTTAAATCGGTTAATTTGGTGGCCCTTATGAGTGCCTGTGACCGGTTTTTTTTTTTAATGAGTAAATTTCTTCTTTCTTTTTTGTGTCACAAAATTTAAATTACCTCTTTTTATTTTCTGCCACTCTTAAATACATATTATTATACCATATCTTCTCTAGGTTTACTGAAAAAGACTTTTAACATAATGGTTTGGAGGTTTCTCAAATAAGAATAGATTAAGAGGGTGTTTGGGAGTTTTGAAAATAAAACTTAGGTTTTGAATAAAATTTGACAAACACCTATATTTTTTTTACAATTTATTCTGAATCTAAAACTTAGGTTTTTCAAAATCCAATTTTTTTTTTCAATTTTCAACCTTTTTTTAGAAGTGGGCCCACTATTATTGTAAAAATCCCAAAATATCCTCATTTAGTCCTATACTCAATTTTCAAAAGCTAATATCTTTTTAGTAAATTTTACCTTAAAAAAACTATTATAATAATAATATCAAAACACTATCATTTTTTTTAAAAAAATCTATTATACAAAAGTTATTCTTTAAATTTATTCTTTAAAAATATTTCTACCTCGTAAATCCCTAAATCTATTCTCCAAAATCAACATTTAATCTAATCTAACTACACTAGGTTTGGTTTGGGTTCGATCCCATCACTCTTCAAGGTCGTGGGCATGTTGTCTAAATAATTTTTTTTTTTAAAAAAAAAGTGTATTTTTTCTATAAAAGGAATTTAAAAGTTTGACCAACAATAAATTAAGAGTAGTAAACTGTTTGTCTCGTTTACGGTTCCCAAACGATCAACAGTTTCACGTGATGCCAACGTAGTACCGCATCTTGGGGCTCTCACAATTCACTTCAATGGCACCCTTCGTAATATTTCCTCAAATCTGGGGCCAATTTCTTTAGAGGCCCCGTCCTATAAATTTTGTCGTTTCCTAGGAGATCCTAGCCTTCATAAATATACCACTTTCTCGGCAATTATCGTACGTTGTAGATTTATTATTTCCATAAGCTTTCACTTACTAATAATTATGCTCTTCATTTGGCCACATTGCCATACACTTCCCTCATATATATATATATATATATGTATATATATATATATATATATTTTACCGAAAAGAAAATTCCATTATAATAAAATCGACTACTGACACTAAACAAATCCTGAAATTTAAATACTGAACCAAAACCTACAGGCAATAAGAACTACAAAAAACAAATTAAAAGTTAGGACAACAGGCAATAAAATAATCATGATAAGAGTGATCATTATAATTTAATACTCCCTCTTCTCCTAATTATAGAACAACATTTGAGAGTTGGTTTTGGTCCTAATTATACAATAAAATTTAAATTTTTGTCAAATTTTTCCTAAAACACTCCTATTTTATTCTCTTGAGTGTATTTGTGGTTTTTGGTAAGTATATATATTTAGATGTATAGAATTTTCTAGTCTATAAAACTCTTAAATTATTGAATTTTAATTTGTTTATTGATGAGTTGACGTTGATTTACACACATGCGCGCACACACACATAAACATACACATATGCATAGACACACATATATATTTATATAATACACATGCATTATACATGTGTGTGCGTGTTTATATATATACGTGTGTGTGTGTACGCATTACATATGTGTGTGTGTGTGTTTATATATATATACGTGTGTGTGTCTATATATGTTATGTACATACTCACACGCTTATATGTACACAATACACACACACATATATTTGTGTGTCTATGTGTCTTTATGTATATATATATGTGTGGATGTGTATACATGTGTGTGTGAGGGTAAATGTAGGGGTTTGTATTTGTATGTAGATATATGTGTGTTTTGGGGTAGATATATGTGTGTACATCACATACATACATATGTGTGTGCACACACACATATATGTATATATAACAAGACTATCATTTCAATTAGAAAATATGAAAAGGAAGATTCTAGGTTAAGGAGGTATGTTAATGTCATCGAAAATTTATAAAAGAGCATTTTGGGAAAATGAGTAAAATTAACCAATTTAACTTTCTTCCTTAATTTCCCCAAAATCGATTAAATATATCTTATAATTAGGACCGGAGGGAGTAATTATAGAATTTTAAATTTTTAGTAAGAATATAAAATAAATCAATTTTCTCTTAATTCCTCGGTATAAATCACTTCTGAAGAATATTTTGATTCATGATATAACTTACAAGGAGAGAACTATGTTTATTCGCCAATTTTTACCCATATAGTTAATGTTAAAATGAGTATTTTTATATTCTTCCTTTCTACTTTAAAACTTAATTTAATATAGGAAAAATTAGAAATTTTTAATCTTAAGATATGTTTAATGAATTAAATATTATTATTCAATCACAATGAATTAGTTGAAATGATTTACATTAATAAAGACTACCACTCTACAAAAGAACTACTATCTTTGGTCCACATTATAGGACACTTCTAGAACGAAAGTATGACCTAGAATATAAGTAACATCTAATTTAATTATACTCTCTCTAATATTTATTATAAGGCACAACTAGCAAGTATGTGTATTCGGTCATTTTTATAAGGTATTTGCTTCTTTTCAAGGATTATTAATTAGTTTTTTTAAGTATGTCTATAATTAATAAAGGTAGTAAGTGGAGTAATAATTAATAAGATATTAGAGTGTAGTGCAATTAGTAGAGGTGATATAAGAAATTATTTATATTTTAGGTTAAATTTAGTGATTTTAACTATTTTTATTGATTTGTAAAAATTGTTAGTTGATGCCTTACAATAAAAACAAGAGGGAATACTCTTTTTCTTATTTTGCCCTTGTGATTAATATTTACTTTCTAACTTTTACTCACTCATTTTATTTTCTCTCTAAAATAATGTTTCCAATGCAATTAAATACATTTCTAAAAAATGTTAAAGTGAAAAAAAAATTATATTTTAAGACAAATTAAATAATTTAACTCTTATTTTTCATTTTGCGTGATATAATTGAAACGACCGAGGAATACATTATTCACACCAGCAGTTCCCTTATTTCTAAAATTTTGTATCTGTACTTGCAAGAGGGACCCACGTCCAATTAATGTTAAAAACATAAATAATATAATTTATTCATCATGCTACCCCTTCTTACCCACTTTCTACTTTTCAACCATAGGATTCATCTTTATATTATTAAATATATTTAATTGTACATCCCATGAGGCCATGACAAATACTAAACAATTATTACATGCTCCTCCACTAAAGAAGACACCGGATTTAAAGTGATTTTATTACAATAATGCACATTCTCATCTTATTATATTAGATTAAGGTGTAAAAATATACATAAATTTTTTCCTTAGGATCGCCTAGCACCAAAAACTTTTTTTTGGAGTAAAAATACATATGTAATTATCATTTTGTAGCAAAAGTCATATCCCACTATTAAGTCACTGTTCACCGTGATGAGAGAGAAAGAGATAAAGTGAGCAGTAACATAACGGCGGTGAGCAGTAACTTAACGGTGAAATGTGACTTTTGTTCCAAAATGGTAACCACGTGTGTATTTTTGTTCCAAAAAAAATTCTTGGTGTTGGGCACTCTTGGAGAAAAAGATCATGTGTAATTTTGCACTTTAACCCTATTATATATATAGGTTATTTTTAGGTATATTTGAGCAAAATCAAAACAAATTTTAAAGTTTATTAATCATGAATTAAAATTTAACAACTTTTTAATTTTACCTTTATTTAACGCACATTTGTAGCATAAAGTTTACAAAGAACACACACGCTATCTTAAAAGGATAAAGTTTATACTCTACTTAATACACACTCCGTCGATACAAACAAAGAACTTTTAAAATATTATCTTTCACATATTTAAAATATGAATATGTATTTCAGGCATGAATTAGAAAAAGAAACATGCATTTATCGTATGTTATACTAAAATTATAGTTTTTTTTTTTGGCGCAAAGGGAATAATTATAATAGTACAACCATCAGGGAATTCCTATATGTTCTGTGGAGCATAATTTTTTGTATATGAAAAATTAAGGAATCAAGTCTATTTCCAACGTTATCCCGAGTTCGTACCAATTTTATGTCCAAGTTGAAAAACAGCTGGCAGCTCCAGATTTCGAGCCGATTTAAAGCAGTGTTGAAGCCGGCTTAGTGGGTCCCACCTGTCACTGCGCTTATCACATTGGCCATCTCATTCAGTTGTAACTTATCATTCATGCAGAGCATATATCGATGATAGTCAGAGTAACTTATCATCTCCTCCATCTGTCGCCTCATATATATATATATATATATTTCTGCTAGCTCAACCGTTCTACACACACACGCACACACAAGCATTTCTAGGGAGAAGTTGCTATGTGGTGAGAGAAGTAAAAGAACATGTAGAGGAGAGAGAAAGTCCAAGAGAAAGAGAAAGATAAGAGAGAGCTTTCACCTAAAACTCTCTTCTTCTTCTGGTCTGCGTTTCCTTTCCAATATTCGGACCCTTATGCCCATGTGTTGCCGATTGCTGGGTTTCAAAGGTGAGAGAGTTTCTCAGAGCTCACAGACAACCATGCTTTCTCTCTCTCTTATTGTTCGAATCTGTTGCTTTAAAGTCTTTAACTTTTTTTTTTCCTGGGTATTTTAGTTTTTTTTTTTTTTTTTTTTTTTCCTGCCCCAACTTTTTCTTTCTTTACTCTTGCCTTTATTTTTATTTTCCCTTTACACTTCTTTTTCCTCTCCTTCTTGTATCTTCGATTCCCATATGGATTAAAGATGCTTTCTTGACCTGCTTTGATCGTTTAGGATAGAGTCAAATTGTTTTCATTTTCCCCCTTCTCTTACCCTCAAGCTGGTTTCGCAGCTCAGGTTAGGTGTAGTTAATTTTTTTTTAAAAAATGGTAGTTATCTTAAATGAAAAGTTGAGGTTGGTTTGGGTGATTTCGTTCTAGGTATGGATTTGAATTATCTGTGTTTTATTATTCTGGTGATTTTTAAGCTATTCATAGCTAACCTTAGTGTTATTAATCTATTTTCTCTCAGGAATTTGCAGATCTAGTGTACTAGTGCTCATTTTTGTGCATATCTAATCGGGGACGAGGCAGTGAGGATGTCGTCTCTCAGCAGAGAACTTGTGTTCTTGATCTTGCAGTTTCTGGATGAGGAAAAGTTCAAAGAGACTGTTCACAAGTGGGGCTTGTGCCATTTTTGTTTCTTATTTTGTAATTACGATTTGTTTTTTCGGTTACATTTTCACTATTGCTCTGTTTTTTTCTTTAAAAAAGTTGCATTAATTAATGTTTTCCTTCCGTTTTTTTGTGAAATGGAAATCAATAGGCTTGAGCAGGAGTCAGGGTTTTTCTTTAACATGAAATACTTTGAGGATGAAGTGCATAATGGCAATTGGGATGAGGTTGAAAAATACCTCTCTGGTTTCACCAAAGTAGATGATAATCGCTACTCCATGAAGATATTTTTTGAGATAAGAAAGCAAAAATACCTTGAGGCATTAGACAAGTAAGTTCCCAGGTTCACATTTGATTCTGTGTACTTGCAACATTTCAGTATATATGTATATCTTTGGTTAACATGTTTAAAATTTCGATAGGCATGATCGGTCCAAGGCTGTAGAAATCTTAGTCAAGGATTTGAAAGTCTTTGCCACATTTAATGAAGATTTATTTAAGGAAATCACACAACTTTTGACTCTGGAGAATTTTAGGTATGAGTATGAACTTAAGTTTGGTTGCAGTGTAGAAGTTTTTCAGATTCAGATGCTCATAAGTTTCTCTGTGGTAGGGAAAATGAACAACTGTCTAAGTATGGTGACACAAAATCTGCAAGAGCAATTATGTTAGTTGAGCTCAAAAAGCTGATTGAAGCAAACCCGTTGTTCCGTGACAAATTGCAATTTCCCAACCTTAAAAACTCAAGGTTACGAACTCTCATCAATCAGAGGTATGTCTTGTAAAGTTACCATAGCACTCTATTCTAAAATAATTACATGCTGCGTAAGAGATTTATTTTTAGTGCACTTTGGCAAAGCTGATTATATTGTGTCTTATACCTTGCCTATATCAAATGAGCTCCATTTGCTGACTTCTAATTTTTGTGTGCAGTGACTTCTAATTGTTGAGCTTCATTTGTACCTTAATTTGTGTCTTATATCTTCTTCCCATAAGCTCTTGTGTAATTTTATCGCTGATAAAGTTCATGCCATTGATTGTCGACAGAATGTATTTTCCTCATGCACAATGTGTTTGTCTGCACGACGAAATTTTCGTGAATGATCAATAATTGTTTTACAGCAGAGCTACTACTCCTGCTTTATCATTGTAGACAGCTACTGATTAAGTTAAATTTTAACGCTTTTTTTTTTCCCTGAAATAAAATATTTGGGTTGCAGCTTGAATTGGCAGCACCAACTTTGTAAGAATCCAAGGCCAAATCCAGATATAAAAACTCTTTTTGTGGATCACTCATGTGGACAGCCAAACGGTGCACGGGCTCCATCACCTGCTAATAATCCATTAATTGGAGCCTTACCGAAAGCTGGCGGATTTCCTCCTCTTGGTGCACATGGGGTGGGTTATAAAATTGATTGTCTACCTTAACTTTGGTTTTATAAGCACTGAAATATTCATCTCTTTACTATCTTTAGTTTTTCCCCCTAAGTTTGCAATTTTGTGTGATGCTTGACGTGGTCAGCCTTTTCAACCTACACCGGCACCTGTACCAACACCTCTAGCTGGTTGGATGTCCAATCCAACCACCGTAGCTTATCCGGCAGTTTCTGGAGGAGGAGCTATAGGTCTTGGTGCTCCATCGATTCCTGGTAGTTCATTCTTTTGCTTTCTTCTCTCAAAGTCTTCTTATGTTGTTGTCCTAAGATCTCCTCGGACATATTTGACTTGATCTTTGACTTTGGATGTGGTTCATTGTTTTGTAAAGCTGCTTTGAAGCACCCTAGGACTCCTCCAACAAACCCTTCTGCCGACTACCCATCTGGAGATTCTGATCATGTTTCTAAGAGAACAAGGCCCATGGGGATTTCAGATGAGGTAAGCCAATACTGCTTACCTGCACATGGTCTTGAAACACTTGCTATGGCAATTTTTTAACCGATGAATAAAGGTATAGTTTTGTCCTTTTAAGTTTCTGATATCATAATCTTGTTTTTGCAGTTGAACCTACCTGTTAATGTGTTGCCGGCAGCATTCCCAGGTCATGGACATGGTCAGGCTTTTATTGCACCTGATGACATACCAAAGACTGCCACAAGAACACTCAATCAGGGTTCATCTCCCATGAGCATGGACTTTCATCCACTACAACAGACTCTGCTTCTTGGTATGCTGATATTCTAAAGCCTTTCAATGGTGTCATTAACTTTATTTTTGAAAAGAATATTTTCTTATTCATTTTAGCAATTGACCATTTTTCTTGTCATGATATGTCAGTTGGTACCAATGTGGGGGACATAGCATTGTGGGAAGTAGGTGCACGTGAGCGGCTGGTGTTAAGGAATTTCAAAGTTTGGGATCTCACTGCCTGTTCAATGCCACTGCAGGTTGTTTTTTCTCAGGAGTATTCATTTTTTACCATGCTGTGTTGTGTCAAACTGAGACTTGAATATTGTTATGTCTTGAAAGAGAACTAATTATTTATCAAATTTAGAATGCTCTCCTCAAAGATCCTGGTGTTTCTGTCAACCGTGTTATCTGGAGTCCTGATGGCGTCTTGTTTGGTAAGTTGAATCTGTTTGAATGGATTCATTGTGTGATATGATGATTTGAACAAACATACTTGTAGTTCAGAGTTCAGCTAGGTCAAAATATCTAATACTTTTTTAAAAATAACTTTTAAATAAACAGGAGTTGCTTACTCAAGGCACATTGTTCAAATATACTCTTACCACAGTGGGGACGATGTACGACAGCACTTGGAGGTAATGTCCAAAATATTTGTTCAAATATAAAAACTGGTGCATCCTTTCGATTCTAATTATGCATATGTTTCTATAATTTATTTACTTATTTTGGTCTAGATTGATGCTCATGTTGGTGGGGTAAATGATCTGGCATTTTCCCACCCTAATAAGCAACTCTGCGTCATAACCTGCGGTGATGATAAGACCATTAAGGTAAGTTTTTCAAGGTACGGCATGGTTTTCTCAAATGGGTAACTTGTTAAATGTTGCTTACTAATTTTGGGTAATTCAAGGTATGGGATGCTGCCACTGGTGCAAAACAGTTTACTTTTGAAGGTCATGAGGCTCCAGTTTATAGTGTCTGCCCTCATTATAAAGAAAACATTCAGGTATGACTCATGGAGATTTTTATAAATCCTTTGATTATCCTAAAGAAAAGTTCATGACTGTTTTTTCTGTTCGGGTTTCTTTCTGATGCTTTGTGCTTTCTTGTTCTAGTTCATATTTTCAACAGCTTTAGATGGAAAGATAAAAGCTTGGCTGTACGATAATTTGGGATCGCGTGTTGATTATGATGCTCCTGGTCGTTGGTGCACAACAATGGCTTACAGTGCTGATGGTACAAGGTCAATATTCACAACCATGGCTGCTAGTCCTGTTCTATTTCTTGTATGATCAACTAAGACATCTTATTTTATCACTTTCTGTTCTAACTTTAGGATTTTGTTTACGTATATTACAGACTTTTTTCATGTGGGACAAGCAAAGATGGGGAGTCCTCCATTGTTGAGTGGAATGAAAGTGAAGGAGCGGTCAAAAGGACTTATCTAGGATTCCGCAAGCGATCTTTGGGTGTTGTGCAATTTGATACTATAAAAAATCGATACTTGGCTGCTGGTGATGATTTCTCCATTAAATTCTGGGACATGGACAATGTTCAACTTTTGATGACTATTGATGCTGATGGAGGTCTTCCAGTAAGTTCATTCATTTATTGCAAACTGGGGAGATAATCTCTTGAAATGTTGGTTGCTTATCACTGCCTTGTCTGATTTCTAGGCAAGCCCACGTATTCGATTCAACAAAGATGGAACTCTATTAGCTGTTTCTGCAAATGAAAATGGGATTAAAATTTTAGCCAATGCAGATGGTATTCGATTGTTGCGTGCATTTGAGAGTTCTTTATACGATGCATCTAGAACATCTGAAGCCATGGCAAAGGTAGAGACTTTCCATAATGTTATGGTACTCTACTGAACTTACCAACAAAGTCTAATCTAATACATGTTTTTGGAGCAGCCTACAATAAATCCAATTTCAGCTGCTGCTGCTGTGGCAACCAGTTCTGCACTTTCAGAGAGGGCCTCATCTGTGGTAGCTATCACCGGAATGGTTTGTCCAATCTTGTTTTCATAGAATTAGAACTTGTCTCTTTTTTTCCCCGCATGCTACTAGGAGAGTGTTTTCTTTGTTTTATGATGCATTTAATCACATGGGGATTGTGGAGTGAGCATCTTGTCATGACCGGTACAATCAACTATTTAACTGACAAGTTGATTGGGTCTTTTCAGAATGGGGATTCCCGAAGCTTGGGTGATGTCAAACCTAGAATAACTGAAGAGTCTAATGACAAGTCAAAGATATGGAAACTCACTGAAATCAATGAACCATCTCAGTGTAGATCCATGAAATTACCTGAGAATGTGAGAGTGACAAAGGTATGTTATTTATGTGCTAATCTTTGCTCTCCATTTTGTTGGCTCTGAAAGAGAGGATGTCCTGAATCCTGATTATCTCTCTTTTTTTTTTAATGGAAGATATCAAGGTTGATATATACAAATTCAGGTAATGCTATATTGGCATTATCATCAAATGCTATTCATTTGCTATGGAAATGGCAGCGGAGTGAGCGAAACTCTTCTGGCAAGGTATCGTGTGAGATTATGTGAAGTTACCTCTAGGTTGCTCTACTATCATAAAAATTTGGAATAGGAATCATGTTGTTTCTTTATATTGGTGCTTCAACCTGCAGGCCACTGCTAGTGTGTCACCCCAATTGTGGCAACCATCGAGTGGCATCTTGATGACCAATGACATTGCTGACAGCAATCCTGAGGATGCTGTGCCCTGCTTTGCTCTCTCCAAAAATGATTCTTATGTAATGTCCGCATCTGGAGGGAAGATTTCCTTGTTCAATATGATGACTTTTAAGGTGATTGATCTAGTGGTGTGCTGGTTGTTTATTTCATATTTTTGTGTTGCAATTTGATTCAATCTTGATCTTGCTACATGCAGACAATGACAACATTCATGCCTCCACCACCTGCAGCCACCTTTCTTGCCTTCCATCCTCAGGACAACAATATTATTGCTATTGGCATGGATGATTCCACCATTCAGATATACAATGTCCGTGTGGACGAGGTATCAAGTACCATCTAATGCCTGAAACAAAACCGCTCTGGTTCTATTTTTAAGTCTAAACTATTTAACTATCACATATCAAGGAAAGGAAAGTTAGTTAACTCAATAAATAAATAACTAAATTGATAATTTTTCCAATTTTGCCCTGATTTATAAATAGGTATCTTTCACCTCTTTCTTCTCTCTCTACCTTTAATAAGGGTGAAGTTGTTACACTCATTTATTACTGGGAAAGTAGACTTCTAATAAGGACCAACATTTTTCCTGAAATGGACTTATAAATAGAACCAGACTGTTATATATCAAGACATATTATAGATCCTTGATGTTTAAAGGAGACCTCTTTGTGCAGGTTAAAAGTAAACTGAAAGGTCACACTAAAAGAATAACTGGTCTTGCTTTCTCTCATGTATTAAATGTGCTAGTATCATCTGGGGCTGATGCTCAGGTAATAATAAGTGTAGACCTTTCTGCAGATATTTCCCTTTGTACATAACATTGGCCATACTGTCTTTAGAAGGTATCATTTGGATGGTCGTCATTCATCACTGAGTTCTGTGCTTCGCAGCTATGTGTTTGGAATACCGATGGATGGGAAAAGATGAAGACAAGATTTTTGCAGCTTCCTGCTGGGAGAGCTCCAGCGGCAATGGCAATGGCAGATACTCGTGTACAGTTTCATCTTGATCAGATACACTTTTTGGTTGTACATGAAACTCAACTTGCAATTTATGAAACATCAAAACTAGAATGTCTGAAGCAGGTAATTTATTGAGGTCGATGTGTTTGTGTGATTAACTTTACTCAATTATATCTTTATCTGACATTTAATTAATTTTGAATCGTAGTGGTTCCCCCGAGATTCTGCTGCTCCAATATCACATGCAGCTTTCTCATGTGACAGCCAACTGATATATGCCAGCTTCTTAGATGCAACGGTCTCTGTATTTAGCGCTTCAAACCTTAGATTACGTTGTCGTATCAATCCTTCTGCTTATCTTCCTTCAAGTGTGAGGTGATGCCTTCTTTCACCAGCTGACTTTATGTTTATTCATTTGATTTGTCTCACCTGGCATAAAACCTGTTCCTTTATGTTGTCAGTTAATTATCTGAACTTTCGTTGTCAATAACTTATGAAACTAATTTCCAAAGCTTTTGTATAGAAATTACAGCTACAATCGTGAATTATTTTGCCTTCACACAGTCACATGTAAACACACTAGAAACACATTTCAAATGGGCATGACAATGCTCAAATCTGACTTAATCATATAGGCATATAAAAATAAAAACTTCAACTTTTGTTTTCTGTGAAGCAGTTCCAGTGTACAGCCACTTGTGATTGCAGCACATACGCAAGAAGCCAATCAGTTTGCTGTTGGACTGTCAGATGGTGGAGTTCATGTCTTTGAACCCCTCGAGTCTGAAGGCAAGTGGGGTGTGCCTCCACCTGTCGAGAATGGGTCAGCAAGCAGTGTAGCGGCTTCTTCGGTCGGAGCTTCCTCGGATCAAGCTCAGAGATGATCCAAATCAGCTGTAGACAAGTTTCTTTTACATACTTGGCTTGCTGGCCCTTCCACAAATTTGGTATGTACTTTTCAAACTACTGCTCCGGTCCTATCTATCAGTCTTTTTTGAGAAAAACTTCTGGTCCTTCTTGCAAGTCTACTTTTAGAGTCATAAATGCATTTTTTACAATTCTGCCCCTATTAATTGCAATAAAAAATTTATTCATGTTGACTCCTAGAATCATTCATAAATAAGGGCAAATTTAGAAATTTAGCTTATAATGAGTTAACTAACTCTCTTTAGTATATTTGAGAACTAGTTAAGTGGGACTTATAATTTATAAATAGAACTAGAGTGATACTTTCTAGATTGATTAGGTAGTGTGCAATAACTGTTGGTTAATCGGGACCTATTTTTTTGTGTTGTCTGCAGTTTGTGATTCATGACTTAAAGTATTTACTGAAGAATGACTTTCAAAGATGTAGATTTGACAAGTTGGTTCAGAATCTGTGTAAGTTATTTGCTTTAGGAAACTTTAATAGCAGAGTTTTCTTATGCTCAAAAGGAGAATTCTAGAAATATCTTAATCTTTTTTACCCTGTAATGCAATCTTTAGAATGTTGATTACTTGTGCTATTTATTTAATATTTACCTTTTTTTCCTATGTGATCCTGAATATTCCTCAAGTCTTAAGCCGTTGACCCATATTGAATATAACTTAAGGTAAAATTACTTGCCTTTCCCCCTATAATGGAGAAAGGGGGTTTGCAATGTTTAGTACATTATTGTAATGATTATTTAGCACGTTTTAAGTTGTCTCCTTTTGTTATATTTTATTTTTAAAGTAAAAGATAAGATAATTTTATATCTTTAAAATAATTTTTTTCCCATATGATTTTTCATTTCATTCATTTTTTCATTGCTGTGCCATACAGACATTGTTTAATTATGATTTCTTTAATTCACATGCTCTTGTAATCGAGTGGGTAAATTTTAGAAGGAAAAAAAAATATGGTGTACTGATTACTTGCAAAAGTATGATTTATTACCAGGGCTGGCCCCCTCTTGAGAAAAGGATCATTTGAATAAAGTCAAAAGAATGTAATCACCGTAGTTCCACATGTGAATAACATGGATTTAACTTTTAGAAAATAGCTGTTAGGATTTACGAGACATGCATCTCGTCTTGCAGAAAAAGTTTTTGAAACAATTATTGTCATTTCTATATCGGCACTTGTTATTGTATGATGTTCCATTGTTGTGGGATTTTATGGTGATTATATTCTTTTCTCCATATCTATGTGATTTTCCTTTTTTTTTTAAAAAAAAAAAATTACTTGTAACTTTTTTTTTTAGTGCTAAGAGGCAAGCTAAACAACTTATAGGCAAGTGAAATCCAACTCGTAACCTCCTATAAACTTGTAGAACTTGGTGTCACTAGATTACAAGGCTATTGAGTCCCGCATATTCAAATATTTATCTAGGAGATTTAAATTAGGCCACTTTGGATTCAAGAACAAATTGATAGGGAATGAGATTGGTGGTGGAAATAAATTTTTAAAATATACTTATTTGATACTTCATATCGGTGGAGAGTTCATATTCTTATTGTCATTTTGGTCTTATTTATAAGTTCATTTTTATTGAAACTTTGGTCTTTATTTTAAGTCTAGTTTTAGAGTAATAAATGCATTTGTTACATTTTGCTTCTATTATTTGAAATGAGCAAAATTAATTTATTCATGTTGACTTTTGAAATCAATCATTGGTATAAATCATTGGTATAAAGGCAAAATTGAAAAATTAGCACATAATGAATGAGTTAAATTCCTCTCTTTGGTATATGTAAGAGTTAGTTAATTTGAATTTATAAATAAGACCAAATTGGTAAGTTGCTAACCATTGAATGTAATATTTTATTTTACATGAATATTTTTTCAATTTAGCCCTATTGATATCCCTGAAAAATAATCGAGTGTATCTGGCTTTGTAGGGGAATTAATGAAGATGATTAATGTGTTTTTTAAAAAAATATTGTATTAATTAATTTTCTTAATCTAATTAAATTAGTAAATTAGGTCTTAAATTAAGTATTCATCAGGAATGGTTGAATGATTTTTATTTAATATATTTAATTGTAAAAGATTATAATGCTCCACTTATATTCTTTTTAGTCCTATTTATAAGAATATGATAAAGTAGTCATACATATATACATATATTCTTTTCGGTCCTATTTATAAGAATATGATAAAGTAGTCATACTATATATATATATATATATATATATATATATAGTATGACTCTATTTATGAGTAGCAAGTAGGAGAGAGAAATAATAAATGTAAATATCACAATTTTTTAAATTAATTTCATATATATAATTAATGAAGAGAGAAAATGAAAAAATATATATAAAATTTTCCATGCACTCTTAGATTCTTACAAAAAAAGATAGGGACAATGTCCATCAGGCTCAAGTTATAAAAATATCGCCACAAAAGGCTAAAAGAAAAAGTTATATGTCAAAAAAGGGCTTTCAGGCTTTTTCTGATATTATTTCAGAAAAACTTAGTTTTTAACTAGTATTGATATAATTGTTATCAAATATTGATTTAGTTATTAACAGATAATTATTAACTGGATCGATTTAGTTATTAATGGAATACTGATATAATTGTTAGCATTTCCTGAAATAATATCAGAAAAGGCTCTAAGATTTTTTTTAGCATATGACTTTTTTTTGGATCTTTTTTAACAATATTTTTATAACTTGACCCTTGGGAAGGATTTTCCTAAAAAGATATCCTGTACAGCCACCAGCCTCCCGTACACCATAGCAGGCAAGCTGCATGTACTTGGTTGATGAATCTCATCTACTACCATTAATATATTGAGCACGGCCCACGTGTGAACGTGATCTCAAATAAATGCTTCATGAGAAATAGTACTACCAAATAACCATGCTTGGTCAGTCACAGGAGTCAAGTAGAGATTTTTAAGAATTGGACGTACAATTCTGGGGCTCCATACAAGTCACTGGCAGAGAAAATTTTTGGTTCAAATATTATTCCCTTATAGGGTATTTAATTCTTATTGGAAGGAGAGAAAGAGACGAGAATGATTTTGTAAATACACTGAGAAAAAACTAGAATAAGGGTAAATTTAAAATATTTTATTAATTTAATGCATTTCTTGATATGTACTAAAAATGAGTTACAAGTAATGATATAGGTGAAGGAATGGTTTTATGGATTATGGAAGGCATAAGGATGTGGAATAGTTTAATGGATATGGTACGGACCAAAGAGACAGCTCATTTAAGATGACTTGTCAAGGTAAGCCAAGGCTAAATTCAATTTAATTTTAATCCTCAAAAGTCATCTCAAAATTAATTTGATATTTCCTCAATTCTACATATAAGATCTCGTTGATTTTTTTGAGAGGTTATAGAAATTAAATAAGTTACTTAGTCATATAACATGTTGTGTGTCATTAGATTATATATCAATTTATAAGTCATATAAATTAGTTTGGAGTAAAAAAATGAGTATAAATATTTTAAAATAACTTATTTAATTTTTTTAATCTCTTTAAAAAAAATTAATGAGATATTATATTCATAACCGAAGTTAGTATTACACAAGCGATTTGGTTTGGTTGGCTTCTAATTTTGTTTCAATTCCATATGGTAATCCCTCAACCTACATAAAAAATAAATAAATCTTCCTTTTAAGAAAACCTAAATAAGTGACTTCCAACCATGGTTATTAAAACCAGGCTGAATCGGATGGTTTGATCTGGAAACCGACGAACCAGTCTAGCCTGATCAATTTAAAATTTGTTCAAAATTTCAGAAATTCATATATAATTCTACAAATCTCCAACAATTACAAATTAAGACTTTATAGAAAAGCTTGAGATGTCTACTTTTAATGAATTTTTTTTAAAAAACTCATTTTGAAACTATTTGAAAAAACCTAAAGATATGATTTCCTATAACTGTCGTTAGTGTTTCTAAGTCTCAAACATTCAAACTCCACCTCTTGATACCTCAATCTTATCAATAATCAAATCTTACTTAATTCTAAACCTTAATATTAAAATTTGAGATGTTACAATTGAGAACTTGGGTATTACAATTAGCAACTATCTGATTTTAGCGTCATTCAAGTTCACTTCCTCCCCAATCTAGTTTTGGTGTAGCTCCAATTTAATTCTGATATGATCTACTGACCCTTAACCTTCTGCCCCAACCGGTTTAGTGGTTAGTCTAGATTTAATAATAATGCTTCTTATGTATTTCACATAGACAAAAAAACTTAAACTTCAGTAACACTTACTTAAAACCTAACAACTTTCCGATTTTTCCTACTTAATGTGTATAAAAAATCAATACAAAAATAATTGAAAGATAAAGTTATATATTCATATAAAAAATTCACTCCGGTGACTTGTAATTAGGGTCAAAAGCTTTCTTCACTCTCTACCTAATCCAAGTACTCCATATGGGACCAAAGGAGTATAAGAAAATACCGTTCATTGTCTTTTGCATTTATTAAAAATTTTCTCTCTTTATCCTCTTTATGTTAGTAATAACTTACTACACTGTCATCATGTCTCTCCCAAACAATTAATGAGGACATTTTTAAAATTGAATTAAATTTCAATCATATTATAGATCTTAAACACTCCCTTCACTCTTTTTTATAAGAGTCGAAAATTTGAATTGTTTTAGTCTTTTTTGTAAGAACTTGACAAGAGTTGTATGAGTGGTCAATAAGTTTTTTTCTTCCCTTTTATACTTTTGATTAATTATATATATTACATCAATTAAAAAATTCATGATACTTATAATTGCTCTATTTCTCTCTCTTATTTGCCTGGATGAATAAGGGAATACTTGGTAAAACAAGTTTATTTTAGATACACTTATTATTTGTAACTAATTTTAATTGTTTTCTTAAACCGAGTAATTTAGTTATGAAGCTATTATAAATAGGACTGGAGGGAGCATGTAACATCTTTTTCTTAGCACTTAGAGCTAACTGTTTCTTAAGTTTTATTTTATCGAAGAGTTAGAATAAATTAATAATTTAAAATGAAGAATAAAGTTCTAAAAGAATTACTCTATAAAAAAATAGAAATGAAATAGCTCTTCAACATAATTATTTTAAACATATGAGTGAGTATGTGTGTAAATTTACCTTATTATTGGAAAGTAATATAGAATTAAAAAAATGATGCCTGAAAAAAAATGATTTTAATTAAAAAAAAACCCTAACCCTACTTAATAAAATCCCCCTTTCTTCTCACTCCTCCCACCCTATGTGTCGCTACTCACTCTAAGGTCAGGTTATTAAACTCGGATCGACCAGCTGGTTGAGCTCAAAAATTGGAGAATTGGTTAGGTCCGGATATCAACAATGCTCACCTTTTTTTTAAAAAAAAAGAAAAATTTAAGAAACTTGTTTTTTTAATTTTTTTAGAATTTCATATTATTAATCATGATTTTTTTTTACTGATTTGGCCTCAAGTTAACCCCAATCTAACTCTAACTCTGATCTAATCCAGTAATCCTAAACCCAATATCTCCACCAGTTTTGCCCTCAGTTGGATTTAATAACCTTGCTCCACGGTTCTTTTCTTTCTTCTTCTCTCCACGTGTCCGTCTTCTTCTGCCTTCATGCATGTCTTTTCATTATTTCAACCGCATGCTCCTCCCTTTTACATTATTTCATCTTATTGTCTTGCGAAATTGACACCCTCTTCCTCCGTTTTACTGTGCTTGGTGTGAACATTATATTTTTTCTTTTGCCACCCACTCCCCTTTTCTTGAAACTGATGACGGGGTGGGTGGATATTTGTGTGTATTAAAGGGAGAAGGAGCAATAATACACATAAAGTTTGCCACCAGGAGCGCCCAGCACTACAAAGTTTTTTCTGGATAAAAAATGCACACGAAGTTACGTTTTGGGAGCACCCAGCACCACGAGCCGTTAGTTGACCAACGTTGATCGTTAAGTCTGACGGAAATGAACAGTAACTTCACAGAAATTACAATTTTGCCCCTAGTTTTAAGCTGAAATTACCATTTTATCATTAGTTTTAAATAATGTTTTTTTTAAAAAACAATAAAATAACTCTTCCCCCTGGTGGCCGCACCAAGGCTGCCGTCGGCGACCAGCGGCCACCTCCGACGATCTCCTCCTGCGACTTGTTTTTTTTTTTTAAAAAAAAAGCTAAGGTTTTTTTTAAAAAAAAGCTAAGGGGAGTCTAGTGGACTCCACCACTGGCCACACCACCATCGGCGGCCGCCCTCCCCAACGACTTTTTTTTTTAAAAAAAGACTAAGGTTTTTAAAAAAACTAAGGTTTTTTTTTTAAAAAAATTCGCTGGAGGTGGCCGCCGGTCGCCAGCGACGGACGGCGGTGGGGAGGGTGGCCGCCGACGGTGGTGTGGCCGGTAGTGGGGTCCACCAGACTCCCCTTAGTTTTTTTTTTTTTTAAAAAACCCTATTTTTTTTTAAAAAAAAACCTTAGTTTTTTTTTTTAAAAAAAAAGTCGCCTAAGGAGGTGGCCGCCGGAGGCGGCCGGCGTTAGTGTGGCCGGTGGTGGGGCCCACCGGACTCTCTTCAGTTTTTTTTTTAAAAAAACCTTTTTCTTTTAAAAAAAAAAAGTCGCTGGAGGAGGTCGCTGGCGGCGGGGTGGGTGGCCGGTGGTGGTGGGGTCAGTGGTGGGGACATCGGGGGAAAGGGTTATTTTATTGTTTTTTTAAAAAAACATTATTTAAAACTAAGGGCAAAATGATTATTCCAGCTTAAAACTAGGGGTAAAATTATAATTTCTGTGAAGTTACTGTTCATTTCCGTCAGACTTAACAGTCAACGTTGGTCAACTAACGGTTCGTGGTGCTGGGCGCTCCCAAAACGTAACTTCGTGTGCATTTTTTGTTCAGAAAAAATTTCATGGTGCTGGGCGCTCCTGGTGGCAAACTTCATGTGTATTATTGCTCCTTCTCCCTATATTAAACCATTCAGCATGCTTCATTTCTTTTCGAGAAAATTACACTAAGGTTTTAAATAAAAAATAATAATAATAACAAAGTTTCATAGCTTATATCAATGATAAGTGAATGAACTGTAATTAATAAATTATAAGAGTTTTCTGATATTATTATTCTAACTAAGAGCTTGCTGTCATTTTCTCCTTCTTTTCTTCATCGCTGATGGCACGTGGGTGTAGCAAATGTATTCATTGTTGTGTTTATTTATTCACAACCTCTTCCCCTTCCATATCAAGATTGGGTGTGAGTGAAGGTGTGTGCATTTTTTGTTTTGTTTTGTTCTTTTTCTGCAAGACCCTACCAACTCCCGCCACTGTTTTTTTTGAGTAATAAAAAGTTTAGATGGAGGTAAATACCGGTAATCCACCAGGGCCATGGAATGTCTCCAAACTTAAAGAGCATTTAGAGGTTTTTGTGTGCATATTCACACCCCACATCCATTCACTCTTCCGTCTCTATACCTATAAAGTTTTACTTTTCTTCACCAATGCGTACAAGCATCTTTTGAAGCCTTTTTTAATATCCTATTCCTGCCGTCCATAGCAGCCCTCTTTTCATACATAATGTGTATCCTCTTCTCTCATTTTCAATAATCATTGCATTAGGTCGACTAGTTTATGGGCCTCATGATGATTAAATCTTCGGACTATATGTGTATGCATATATAAAATTTTCTCTTTCCAACAATTATCAAAATTTTAGCATAAAATATTTTGATCTGTTGTGAATAATAACATAACATGTGGACCTTTAGGGAGTAGGCAATTTTAGAGTATCTTTAGAGTACCTTGTAGAGTAATATATTAATAGATGGTTATTTGTGGTTTTGTAGACTATTGTTGAGAACTTTAAAGTAACTCTTGTGTGATTACTTATAAGTTAGGGAGTATCAGGTAACTTCTTCCATATACTTATAAATTGTGCATGATTGTGAATTATTATCTTTTATTAAAAAAAGGAATAAATTATATGTGTATGTGTATGTATTTTAAATTCTCAAGTAAGTAATGTTACAAGTAAATTTCTTTATGACTCACTTTATTCACATAGTTAATAATTTAATTATGATTAATGTATTATTGGAATATTCTTTCTTTTATACATATTTGAATATGTGATGATATTTGATATGAATGGAAGTATGATTTATTATACCTTATCGTTTAACAATATTATTTTTATTAGTGATTAAATATAATTGTCATAGCAGTTGCATTTATGATGGATTGGAGTAAGGACGAGGAATTTGTAGGTGAGATCTTTCACCACATGGTAAATAATGGATGACACTTGCTAGAGCCCCTTCTTCCATGTCTTTCTTTGGACGGGATCACATTGGAGCTGTGGGACATATGACACCTCCTTTGTTTTGTTCATTTTAGGAGGGGAGTCATAGTCCAGACGTAATCTATATACCTTTGGCCAAGTGTATCTTAAGAACTGGTGAGCTTAGGACAATCTAGTAAGATGGATAAATTTCTGTTAGACTATGTATTAGCCAATGACTTTAGTTAGTGAAATAAGGTTAGACGGTGATATAAGGTAAGTTGCATCTTGCATAATTGTATATTGCGTGTTATGATGAAAATACATAGTGGCATAATGATGATTAAATTGCAATTGTTTTACATGAGGAGCATGATACATGCAAATATACATGTAATCAGTTTCTTCTTTTAAATCATATGTGGTTTGCTTATGTACAGTAGAAACTTTCAGTAGTTACGGAGACGTTGAATCTCATCTCTTAATATTTAACATTTTCCAGGTGAATGTTATAATAGAAAGTAATGGAAAACACATGTGGAGTGAGCATTGAAGGCTTGGCCGTAATCATGAAGCACATGTTATGCCACTTATATTTAATTGCAATGACACTAGGATAATTTTTGTTATAAAATCCTTTAAGCAATAATTTTTTAAACTAAATTTTTCATATAACATTTGGAACTATTTGGTATGTGTCTTTTTGACTTGTAATATCAAATATATGAATTTATAATAATGAGATATTACAGAATACATTATAGTAATTGATCCATGCAAGACAGTAAAAATAAATATATGCTCACATTTTTTATTTATAAGCACTTTCAACTTGTTTCACATAAACTAAGAAAAACCTTAAACTCTATTAATTTTGGCATACAATTCAATACATTTCCAACTATATCCCTATTTAATATACTCCTTTTGGTTCTTATTATAAGGCACCAATTAACAAGTGTTCTTAGTTCCTTTTATAAGGCACATACTTGTTTTCAAAAAGTATTAAATATTTTGATCCATGTTTGCCCACATTTAATAAGGGTAGTGTGAGAGAGTGATAATTAAGATAATATTATAATTCAGTGTAATTATTAAAGATAATATTGAAAATTACTTAAATTTTAGGACACATTTAATGTATTTAATTATTTTTATTGGTTTTAGAGAATTATTAGTTGGAAGATAGTACATTATACCAATGAGAACAAAGTCAACATAGCAATAAATAAAAGGTAAAATTGTATATTCACATGAAAATTTAACGAGGCGCCTTATAAATAGGATAAAAATTTTTTTTCTCTTTTGCCCTATATTTTTTGTCAGAATTTTTTTACCAAACTCTCTCTACCCGATAAATAAGATTAGAAGAGTGTATAATTGTATATATACACCACTATGGTCTTTATTATAAGTCTATTTTTAAAAGTCGTTTTTGTTCCACTTACATGTTATTAATGAATGTTTTCCAATTTACCCTTATTTAATTTTTGTTGGAAAGAGAAAAAGAGAAGAGAGATGTGAGATTAATTTGTAATTAAATGTAGAGAGAGAAAAATTTAATAAGGGCATACTTGGAAAACTTTAATCACATTTTATAACTTAACTAACAATCTTTAATAAGTGAAAATTAGTTAAAAATGATTTATAATAACTCCTGCCCGCTGCCCTGGGGGAGTACTTGATACTTGATGCTCCCTCTGATCTTATTATAAGCTATCAACTAGCAATTCTTACAAATCAATAAAAACAGTTAAAGTAAATAAAGTTGTCTTAAAATTTAAATAATTTTTAATATTATCCATACTAATTACATTAAGCCTATATTATTATTACACTCACCCACTATCCTTATTAATTATGGGCATACATGAAAAGAAAAACACTTAATGCTTCTTAGAAACAAGGAAATGCCTCATAAAAATGATTAAATACACTTACTAGTTTGTACTTTATAATAAAGATGAGAAGAAGTAGTGTATAGCATTAAATAATGTTTTTGAAAGATCACGGAAAGGAAATAATGAGATGATAAAGCAACGGGATGCAAAATATCAAACGGATTTTGAGCGCAAATCGCGTGGCCTGAATGTGAGGACTGATATGAGGATGGATATTAATGGCAATAAATGGGAAATGGTGAAGAATAAGGGCGGATTGAAGACCGAATGGATTCAAGTAGGAAGTAAACGAAAGAATGAAAGCAAAGGTAGGATGAGGGGTAAGGAAAATAGGCCCTCAGCACGTGATCGAGCTATTCTGAATAAACAAGTGGGCCAGCTTGAAACAAGTAATAAAGGTAATTCCTTTAATGCACTTCAAGCATCTGACGTCGAGTTGACCATTGGCAATGAAAGACCACGTGATGTGCAAATGGCTTTAGATGTAAGGGATTGTTTAATGGATAAAAGAACTCACACTGACACGTTGCATGAGAGGAATTTAATAACACCAAATTTAAATCTTGTGCCCACGGTGTCAGATGATCAGTTCAAGGATAGCTTTTCTCTTAATCAGGATAATGTGGATGCTAACATGGTTGAGCAGGATAAAACTGAGGCTGCAGCAGACACACCCAAGCACATGCTTTTTGTTTCCCAATGAATTATATGATATGGAATGCATGGGGCACCGGAGCAAAAAGCTTCCTTGCCCTTGTACGTGACCTCAAAAAACATTACAAGTTGGACTTTCTTGAAATTCTAGAAACCCGTTGTTCAAATGAATAGTCTACAAGGTGTGCTCAACAGTTGGGATTCACAAAATTTGAGATTATGGATTGTGAAGGCTACAGTGGTGGAATTTGGTGCCTGTGGGTGATAGTTTGGGCTCCATTGCTGTTGTGGCTCAAAATCATCAATTCTTACATTTTCAAATCACCAGTCCAATGGGTACTTCTTGGACTTTTACAGTTGTCTATGCTAGTCCAAATTGTGTTACTCAGCGAATATTGTGGGACAATCTTTCACTTCTTGGGGACTCAATTACAGGTGCTTGGTTGATTGGTGGAGACTTGAATGGAACTTTGTTAGGTAGCGAAAGGAAATCCATGGCACTATCTCGGACTTCTTTTGATCGGGATATGTGTAGGTGGGTTGATCTTCATAACATGATTGATGTTGGTTTTGTGGGGCCTCAATACACATGGAAGAGAGGTTCGTCGAAGGCGAGACTGGACAGGATGGTAGCTAATGAGCAGTGGCTTTCTATGTTTCCTAATGTTGTAGTAACCCACCTGCCGTTCTTCAAATCTAATCATAGGCCTTCGCTTTTGAAGATGAATCCCCAAGAAGCTCAAAAGACTTTTAATAGGCCTTTTAGATTTATAGCTGCTTGGATTCTTCATGAGTCTTTCGATGAATTTGTCCAAAAGTCATGGAGTGTAGATACTTCATGGGTGCAGAATATCTCTCAATTCACGGATGCCTGTTCCAAATGGAATAAAGAGGTCTTCAAGCATACTGAGGCAAGAAAGAAACACCTATTATGCAGATTGGATGGGATTAACCGGGCTGTCTCTAGGTATGGGATGTCACCTAAATATGAAGACCTCCAACTATCTCTTTGGAAGGAGCTAGAAGATGTGCTACTGCAAGATTTTCTTATTTGGGCTCAAAAAAGCTAGAGCAGAGTGGTCTTTGTATGGTGACCGTAACATTCGTTTCTTCCACTCTCGTGCCAATGGTAGGCGGAAAGCGAAGAGAATTGATGCTATAAAGGATGGAGAGGATACTTGGGTTTTTGATAGCACACAAATTAAAAGTATGGCTACCTCTTTTTTCTCCCAACTTCTAACAGAGGAAGCCATGGTCCGTTCGCAGCTCCAATGTACTATGTCATACCCCGCAGTAGATGAGAGTTTGCTCCAAGGATGTGGTAGAGAGGTCTCGAAGGAAGAAATTAAGGAAGCTATGTTCAACATAGGTGCACTCAAATCCTCGGGGCCGGATGGGCTCAATGCTCTTTTCTATCAAAATCAATGGAGCACGCTATGTACATTAGTGATTAAATTTGTTAAATATTTATTTACTAACCCACAGGCTATCAGAGAGATCAATAGCACATTGATAGTCCTTATTCCCAAGAAAGACCATCCTGAAACTATGGGAGATTTGAGACCAATCAGTTTGTGCAATGTCATTTACAAAGTTATTCCCAAGATCATTGTGAGCATACTTAAGCCTATCCTTCCCCAGATTATATCTCCTAATCAATGCAGCTTTGTTCCGGGAAGACAGAGTAGTGACAACATAATCGTGGCTCAGGAGGTAATTCACTCTATGTGTAGCATGAAAAGCAAGAAAGGGTTCTTGGCAATTAAAATTGATCTGGAAAAAGCCTATAATCGAGTGAATTGGAATTTCTTGCTAAGCTGCCTCCAAGATCTCCATATTCCTTAGTACATCTATGCATGGGCGGAGCTAGGATTTTCAACAAGGGGGCACCATGAGGGGGATTCAAGGTCGAGGGTTCAGGGGCGCTTTTTTTTTTTTTAAGGAAGATTCGGATCGAGAATGTTTAGTACTAGTACCACTTGATTTTATATAATTCCTTTCCATTACAAATGACAATAATAACCATTGATATAATTTTCAATTTACAATAATAATAGAAAAATACAAGAAACTTAAACTTTAATCCCTCTCATAGCTCAAATAATAGTGGAACTTCACTATTCCTCTCCAATAAATACATACATATATCTAGATCTATTATTTTCTCAATCTAGCCGCAACCTCAATCGATGTAATCGACAGTTTCTATAGGGTAGTACCGAGGACCAACGTAAAATTCCATTAGTTGCATGGGATACTATTTGTCAACCCAAGAGGAGCGGTGGTTTGAGTATTTGACATGCTAAATATAACAACCATGCTTATTTGATGAAACTCGGTTGGAAATTAACAACTAATAGGAATGATTTTTGGGTGAAAGTAGTTCGAAGTAAATATAAATGTGGGACCTCTACCATGCCAAGGATAGACTTGTCAAAACCTGGTTCTAACCTATGGAGTGGGCTGAAGAAAACGTGGAACACAGTGCAGAATGGTATGGAGGTCTTGGACAATGGCCAGACACGATGGAAGTGGTCTAAAAGTGGAAATTTCACTGTAAAATCAGCGTATGATGCCTTGCAAAATGACACACAGCCGGTTGATCCAATATGGGCTGTAATCTGGAAGCTGAAAATCCCTGAACGATGTAAGTTATTTACCTGGCTTGCTCTCCATAATCGCATTTTAACTAACCTTTCCAGGTATAAGAAAGGACTGGCTACGGATGCTAGCTGCCCAGTTTGCAAAGCTGAAACGGAATCTACTCAACACGTGCTCAGAGATTGTCCGGACACTCTTAATCTCTGGAAGCAACTGGTACCACTGAGGTTATGGAGTAGGTTCAGCACGTTAAACACCGAGCATTGGCTCCGATGGAATCTCACCTACCGTCACAGGAACGAGCAACAGGATGAATGGAGAGATACTTTTGCTGTTATTTGCTGGTGGCTATGGCGACATAGGAACTGCTTCACCTTTGAAGGAAAAACGATCTCCAACTATTCACTCCTAGCCAGCTCCCAGGCCATTATGAATAGCATCAGGGACGCCAGGAACAAGCTTTATGGATCTGATCGTGAACGTTCGACTCGAAGTATGCGTGTAGACCATTGGCAGAAACCTCCGGCAGACTGGATTAAAATCAATACCGATGGAGCCTTTTCTTACCGTTCTCTTGGTCTTGCAAGTGGGGGTATTATCCGTGATGCAAATAGTAATTTTGTCAGGGCATTCATGTTCAATGGAGAAGGTGTAGATAGCTTGTCTGCAGAGTTATGGGGATGTCTTCATGGGCTCAAGTTGTCATGGGACATGGGATTCAGAAAAGTAATCTTAGAAACAGATTCTGCAGAAGCAATAGACTTGATCAAATGCAACGAGTATGAAACCCATGCTGATCGGGTTTTAATTGCGGAGATAAAAAATATGATGCTTCGTGATTGGAATACAGAGGTTCATCATATCTCTAGGTGGGCAAATGCAGCTGCGGATCATCTAGCTAAAGCCAGCCTCTCTCTGATGCCAGGCATCCATCTGCTTTCTCATGCAAGTGCAGAGTTAGAAGGTTTCATTAGTAGAGATAAAGTGATAGTTTAATTTCAGGTTACTGCTTTTGTATCAAAAAAAGAAAAAAGGAATGAGATTGTAGTTTAAATGGCCGGCCGTAAAGGAAATCACGGATTTCAAGTTGACAAATTGAATTAATTTATGAGCTATTGAAGCTTTCGCTAAGTGGATTTATACAACGTACAAAATTTGAGAAATAAATCGATGGCATAGGAAAATTTGAAAAATTATACTCTAAATCACACTAACCTTGTTCTCTCCTATCAACAATATAAGTCAGTTTAAGAGGAAATTTTTGTTCTACAACATAAGTTATTAAGAAGATAATTAATGTTTATTTTGTCAATTTTGTTCATGCAATTAATGCATAAATGTGACTCTATATTTCCCCCTTCAAAATCTCATTTAATTTTGGTAAAGTAAAAAAAAAAAAAATTCAAGTTAAGACAATTAATAAGTTAGCTATTATTTTTTAGTCTTAATGAATTATTAAAGTAACTTATACTATGTGGTTTAACACTAAAGAGGCTATAATTACAAGTTGGCAAAAGGAAAAGAAGCACTAATTAGTGCTACAAATGATCTAGAAGAGGGAAGAAATAAGGTAAGGAGAGAATGTTTATTTTGGTCATATTTATAAGATACGATATTACTCTTTTTGGTCTTTTTTATAAGCAACTTTCTCTTTCATAAGATTGGTCTCTACTATAAGAAACTTTCTTTTTGTGTCTGAAATTTAAACTACTTTTTTTTTTACCCCTATTAAATACATAACTTTATGTTAATTGTCTCATACTTACCGTTAATTCTCTTTTATTTAATCATTTATTACTTATTCTCTCTCATATTTTCTACTCATTTTATTTTATATTTTTATTCATTCTCTCTCTTATACTTTTTTCATAAAAAAAAGGCAAGACATGATTTAATATATTTATTATTTTTAACTAATCTTAACCGCCAATTTGTTTTGTGAAATCAAGAAAAAAGTTACTTCTATAAAGAAACCGGAGGGAGTAATTTTTATACATGAATGTACAATTTTACCTGTTATTTATTATCGCGTAGAATGTAGAAAGTTTTTTTTTTTTTGGAGTGTGTAGTTAAGTAGAGGTAAAGTTAAAAAGATGTTGAATTTTAAGATAGAGTTAATAAAATTTAATATTTTTCTTGGTTTGTGTGGACATTGGAAGGGCCTTATAAAAAGATCGGAAAAATATTTTATTTTTTTCTTTTAAAAAATGATGAATGAGATTATAAAATTATAACAAAAGGAAAATGTAAAAACAATAAAAATTAATCAAAAACTTTAAACCTCCCTCCACTTGTTCTTTTAAAATTGAACTCAATGAAATCTCTTATCTCTTTCCCTACTCTCATAATCAAACATATAAGTGCAAATTTGTGGCTCTGATCCTATTTGTAAGTTTTTTTTAAAAAAAAAAAATTGGTCATTATTATAAGTCCATTTTCAAAGTAATAAATATGATTTTTACAATTTTATCTCTATTAATTGTGATATACAAAAATGATTTATTTATATTAACTCTTGGAACCATTTATAAAGGATGCCAAAGTTATTTAGCCCAAAATTAATTAGTTAATTTATTCTTCTTGATATGTGAAAATTAGTTAATTAGGACTTATAAATAGAACTATAATAGTACCCTCTTTCACTTCCCACCAAAAAAAAAAAAAAACTAAACCTGTACCTCATGGGCACATCTAACATCAAAATAATTCTTACTACTATTCATGGTCTCTGAAAAAACCTCCCCACATGTTTACCCCAGAAATTGTAATATCACAATTGAAAAGCCAGGGTGAGGCTTCAAAACCGCTAATCCAAACAAACAAGCATCCTAAGCGAGAATGTAAAGTTCAGAAGCTTTTGGTAATAAAATGCTTGTTTCGTTCTGTGGTTCCGTAGATTCTAAAACATTCAAAATATTAGCCTTAGCTGCCAGTATCTTTTTCCTGTTCTTGTAAAAAAAAAAACTCGACCTTTTTATTGCTGTCTGCGTAATAGATAGGGCAGTGACAGACCTCACCCGCCATCTTATTACAAAGATTTTGACCAAATCTTGCCAAATGAGTTATGTACATGAAAGAAAAGCTTCAGACCAGGAGAAAAGGCCATCCATTAATCTATGTACACAGTTTAAGGTCGTTGGCCCAAAAAGAATACAATTTGAGGTCATCTTGTAGTATCACCTTTCAAACATGACATTATACATATATAGCAGAGAGAGAGAGAGAGAGAGTATGCATTAGAATGCCTCTCTGCCTACTCAGGTCGAAAGCCGACCAAATTTGGAAGATCTGTGGATTGCAGTTTCTTGATATCATTTGCTGTCACTTTACATGATTCCAAGGTCAGAGATCTCAAGTTTTTAAGTGTTTTCAGATGCCGCAACCCAGCACTGGTGATTCGAGAGTTTGAAACGTTCAAAGATATCAACCCAGTCAGGCCTGAATTTTCATGTAAAGTCATGTAAGCAGAGAGAGAGAGATCATTACAAACAGCTACAACGTCAGACACCTCCACATCAGGAATTAAATGCAAATCACAAGTCCTTTCAATTTTAGCAAACTCCAGTCATTTTATGGTGTGACGATTCATAAACAGTCAACTTAAAATGGTCAAGTCAATATTACTTGGCCAGGAATAGACAGTCAAGAAAAATCGTTTCTTATGAAAGCAGTTTTGGTAGGAGAGAAATCAGTACCATCATGGATCAAATCAGTCAAAAGGTGGAAATTATTGAGAAGCTTCCAGTTTTGTGACATGAAATTTCCAATGGATCGCCTAGATTTATTTTATTTTATTTTTTTATTCCCCGTTCCAAATTGATCGCTGAGATTTTCCTCGTCTCAGGAGAAAAGCTTAAAATCCAACTCCAAAACTTTATAAGCTATTGTATGTTTTCAAACTAGAGGCCCCAATAATCAGTCAAATTGATTTAGGGTTTTCATGAGTGATCACTTATACATCAAGAAAAAAAGCGTCTAAGAAGATTGATACCAGAAATCAGCTCGAGACTTTTGTTTGTGAGGTTGCCATTTTGTGATAAATTTAAGAACATCAGAGATGAAAGTTCTTTGATGTTCTTCTCACCAGCATCAGTCAACCCTCCACTGCATATTTCCAGGGACCTTAGGTTCTTGAGGTCTGTTCACCATGAAAACAGTCGGCATAACAATTCAGTTAGAATTGACATCAACTCAGTCAGGAAACTAGAGCTGATACTACCTCCGGTCACTAAAGAGATAGTTGGGATGTTGAACTTGGTTCTAAATATAAGAACCCAATCCACTCTGTACCCCATATTTATCATTTTTACCCCTAAATTATCCCCATTCGATTGCACATGTGATATATAGGACGTGAATATGTGAATATAAGGATTATATGAGAATAATATAGAAGATGCAGCATTAAACTAATCCTATAAGGCCACTTCTTAGTTAATTAGGTATCAGTCTGACGTGGCACTATACTAATGCTATGAGGCCAAGAAGTAGGTTAGTTAGACCAGTCAGAGTTAGTTAGAGCAGTTCTGTGTCAGTTAGAGGAATACATTGAGAGTCACAAGTTCCTATACTATATAATATAGGCGTGGCTAATGAAATGTGTGTTGTTATTGTAATATCGATGGTGTATGAATAAAGGCTGGGACAGCAGTTCTGACGGAAAGTCTATCATCTTCTTCCCTAAATCTTCTGCTTCTACAAAACCCTTAACAACATGTTAAAGGATTTTTCATCTAGGGGTAGTTTCAAAGCAAATAATTTAAGAGGGTAATTTAGAGAAACCAATACATGTTTCTAACTAGTCAAATAGATCTTATTAAAGATCGGAGGTTGTAAGTACCTAATTCTACCAAAACAGCTGACCCACAAAGTGAGTATTACAATGATTCATACTTCTCAAATGGTTAGTTCCGGAATCTATTATTCTTGCTCCAACCAAATCAAGATCAGTAAGCCCTGTCAAATCTGCATCAATAAACTCAGAATAAGGGTAAAATTGGAAAACAATCATTAACAACTTCCGAGTACACTTATTTTTAGGACCAAGAATTTCTTCTACTAGCGGACTTATAATAAGGACCAGAATGGTATACTATTGGCGTTTACGCATTAAAATTTAAGCTGGCACCTCTTTTTTAAAACTTTAATACCCCCTAAAAAGAATGATACTATGCTGTCATTGAATTTTGAAACCCCCCTAAAAGAAACAGAAAAACCTGAAAGAAAAATTTGAGATCACAATCAAGTCATACCCTGCTAAGATTAATACCCAAGATTTTAAACATAAAACCAAGTAAATACTATTCAGCCCAAATATTTTAATTAAGAATAGTAATTGAATAAGTTTTAAAAGCCAAGAAAGTAAAGCAACCTGCGAGACAATCTAAACATGCAGATGTTACAAGGCATCCTTCCAAATTTAACATAGAAAGCTTTTGCAATTCTGAAATGAATCAAGGCATTACTAAAATGGAAGAAAAGGAGATTGATATAAAAAATAAAATAAATAAAATAAAAAAAAAAATCTATCAAGCTGATTGTTAGAGTCAATTATGCCGTTAAGCAGCTAAATCTGGTATCAGTTTATTAGAGTGTTAGTTAGAGAGTCAAGGGATTATGCGAGTGTGTATCTTCGGTTTACTATCAATGAGACACACAAAAATACTATTGTCTATTCTTCATCATTGCTTCTATCAACAATTGAGTTCCAGTAAATATGGCTCCATGCAATTCTGGTTAATACCTTATAGCTTTCTAAAATATGCCCTTGTATTTTAAAAAGGAAAGGCACGATACCTTCAAGAAAAGTGATGCCAAAATCTGTGACTTTACTGCACGAAAGCTCAAGACTAGTCAAATTTGCAAGCTCTGGAAGCATATTGAATTAAAAAATTGTACTGTTAGTTACTAAGCGATGTCTTACATAATCAATATTTCAATGACTATCTAATAACCAAAAAAAAAAAAAAAAGATTGGTGATTAAACTATTACATGCACATCCCCGTCCTGATAATCATATGATTTCTAAACATAGATAATTGCATTTATTGTGTCAGTCAGTTCGACTACAACCCCGTGAAGAAAATATCCTTGAAATAGAAAGAAGATTAATGAAACTAAATTTCACAAAAAATGGGCTATTCTTCATAAAACCAATATGTGTAATAATGCAATGAGCCAAAGACATCTTCCGGTGAATTGTCTACTGTTGTGTTACTGTAAGAGGAGAGAGCTTAGATTTTAAACCTTTTATATATATTGAAGAAAGCTGTATCAAAAAAAAAATTATCTTGAAGAAAGCAAAAGGTAAAGATGAAAAATAAGTCATTCGAAGACAGACTGCCTATTTGACGGAAGGGTCATAGCATTCATCCTCTTGGAGTAATTAAGTTAAAAAAATAAAAAGAAAATGGATGATTGAGAATTAAAAAAATTAATTTGGGTGGATATTGGATAATTTGTCCTCTTGGAGTAGCAAGCAGTAGACAATCCCCATCTGCCATCAAACCAAAATTACATCCGCATAGCACCTCATATGTTAAGCAAAGTGTGGCAATAAGTTACCCTTATTAGTTCATTGATTCAAGTGCACGATGGTAATCTAAACAAGAACTATTAGAGTGAAAAATGCAGAGAGCATAAAAGAAAACCCAAACCATTAATCTGTAGTATTAACGTTCTGTGGTAACCAGTAAGGCTGCCTCATCTATCCCTCCCCAAACCCTACTTGGTGGGAGCCTTGCACCCATTTTATTTACTTTTTCAACTGTTGAAACTTTCAGCAATTGTCATCAAAGAGAGGCAAGATACAACTAACCTGAGAGAGGCTTCATGTCAGCATCTGTTATGCAATTACACCACTTCAAATTGAGAGATTCCAACTTGTTTAAGCCTGAGAAATAAGAATTAAATTAAATTGAATTAAGTAGGTTTTTCAGCTATACACCACCATAAGGTGAGGACCAGCAAGCCAAAGTCCCTTTTTTCAGATACAAGTAATCTCTTTCAAGTTTCTCAATTATTGTTTCTCTAAAGCATTTATTACTTCTTAATTAACTTCCATTTCTAACAATCTCATATTCTAAAGCTATAACTCCATTTCTAATATCATCTTTTGAATTTCTGTAAGATGTAGAACAAATAGCAGGAAGTTATCAGCAATACATTAAAGAACCAACCTTTGAGATGAACAAGGCCTCCATGAACCCCTGGACATCTCTCTAGAATTACAAGTTACACTCTGCTCTACCTTGGGCCCATAAATTTGATAATTATATTTGGCAAGAACATTTCCCCTACAATCCTACATTGCGTACTTCCCATCAAGGATGCTTGGATGCTCTAGCCAAAACCTGGGCCCAATGATATCAGTGTTCTACAATGACTTTTCTATGACTCTCACAAGACTCTTCATTCTCTTGATGTTTAAGAAACCTGCCTTCCTCTTTCCAGAAAACTGAGGATCCTTGTCTGAACATGACAGGCAAACTATTATAATCTCCCATTGAAGGTCTGACTAATAATACCCGTACCTCTAATCTCCCATTATGGGACTCTATCAGATAGCCACACTCCATATCAACTAGCTGTAGTGTTGCTTTTTTGCTATCCTCCCTCATTTTTTCTAGCAACTCCACTACAACATTTCCCACTTCAACCCAAAGACCAGGATATTGTTTCAAATCTTGAAAGTCAAATAAACCCGCACCTTGTAAGCAGAAACAATTGTGAATCCCAAATCATTTTGATCAAACCAGTTGAAGGGGGGAAATCTACGCATGACTTAATTGTAAAAACAAATACAAAAAATATTATACAATCTCATCTCATAATAAATCATTTCAAACTCCTCCGAGAAAGCTGAAAGCAAATGAAATGGAAAGGCAGGATTTTGGTAGGCTTTGTTCAAATGCATAATGTGAGGTATCAAATTTTGACAAAAGCAATTTTCAAAAAGCCATAAGAACATGGAAAGTGACTTTCCCAAACCAATAAGGGACTTTAACTATAGCTTTCCAAGAAGAAAATAAGCCACTTTAAATCCATTATCACACTTTTCAAATAAGCTCTTTCTCTGTTTTCCTTCTTTTTTTTGGATTTGGTTTCCCTCCTGTACATCGGAGGCTCCGCTGCACAAGAGGCAGTGTAAATTTTTTTTTATTTTATTTTTTATTTTTTATGTTGTCACTTTGTAAAAAAAATAAAAAATTGACATTTACACTGCCTCCTGTGCAACGGAGCCTCCGATGCACAGGAGGGAAACCAAATCCCTTTTTTTTAATAGGACTTATGCATCTGTAACAATAAAAGCTACTTTGTAACATACGAAAGTGAAGCAAAGTAATCATTATCTTGAATTTGAAATAAACCCATGCATTTACAAAGAGACAAATTCTTAACACCAAAGTTGAGGATTACCTTTTCTATCTTAATGCAGAACTTTTACATACACATATAGTAGAAAAAGAAAACAATCTCCTTAATGATAAAAATAATAGATATCAAATGACTATTTCTTAAGTTAAACTAACACTGGCACAATTCTACATCAAGACAGGACAATCTCCAAAATAAGACAACAATGGGGGTACATAAGGCAAGGAGCAATGAAAATTTCATCAATGAATCTAAAGCTCAATGATAGTAATGAGTTCACATACACTAGACAACTGTTTAATGACAACAATAATGTCTAGCAGCCTCAAAGCATCCCTGAATGCTCATTGATGGCAAAACAATCTAGATGACTACATCCACAATTTTGAATCACGTCAATCACACATCATTGGCTCAACACAATGACTATACCAACTCAAATGACTGAGGGCGACATTGTGACGGGGAAAAAATTTAGAAGTCACTAGGATTGTGACAAGTCATCACTAAATCAGGTTTATAGTTAAGTAAGCAATATGATACTGGAAAAAATTTCCAGGGTATAGCAGAAGAACTTGTGTCAAAATTCAGTTTTGTGCACAGAAAGTCAGCGGTGCACGATGTGCTGGTTTTTTTTTTTAAAGGGTTACGCAAGTAAGAAAACTAAAATTCAACTAGTCATGAGCACTCAAGGCAGAAAAGGTACTACAAGGAAATCACCAATCAGTTCAAGATTTGGAAAATCATAACAGCACACACATCTACTTCCAAGCGCCAGTCCACAAGATCTAAATAAAGATAACAAATTCTTACACAATTCCAAATCAATTCTAATTGCTCAATACGATGCAGAATATTTCAGCAGACAAGACACAACTTAATTTCAAAATTTCAGCATTAAGTGACTAACAGATTCAAACTTATAGTTCCAGATTTCTTTTTATCACACCAAAAATTCAAATGGCAGAACAAAAATTCACAGAGTTTATGAACCACATATAACATCAATACTTTTACTCATTTGGAAAAACTAGTTCCGGAAATTTTAATCCAATAATAGCAACAATAACAAGTAAACTCAGTACTCTCACAGAGACAAATTATCAGCTCATGAATGTGACAACAATGACACTTAATAGCACAATCCAACAATTTTGTTTCCAATCGAATGCTGGTTTCAATATTCTAGAAGTGTTGACTCAAACCACAAGTTTTTAAAAAAAAAAAAAAAAATTAACAAAGGAGCATCACAATTCAAGAAAATGTGTTCAAAGCAAGATATATTTTGGCAGACAACCTCTACTGCTTAAAGTGAAATTCTGCCAATTATAGTTCAACAACAGAAATTATGCAGAAAAACAAAACTGTATAAATAACCTCCAAAATGTATCAGACTCCATGATTTTCATCCACATTCAATCAAATAATTCATATATTCTTTATGTATTTTGGCATTTAACACTTTTTATAAATATAACAGATAAATTTGTAATGATTGGCCCTGTTAATTGTAATAGGAAAAGACAAAAAGCTTGAAAGATTGAAGGGAACAGCATAGAACAAAGTCTAAGATAATAAGGGACAATACCAGAGACAGTCGGATGTACTTTTCCACACCTCACACTCAAGGCCTTATCATCATCATCATTGCCTCCACAAAATTGGTTGCGTCATATAGTGCGACTGAATAACCAAGAAACCTTACCAAACTTCAAGCTGAAAAGATTTGAATCATCTACCCTAAAATTAAATACTAGAATTACAAGTTATACTCTGCTTTACCTTGGGCCCATAAATTTGATAATTATATTTGGGAAGAACATTTCCCCTACAATCCTACATTGCTTACTTCCCATCAAGGATGCTTGGATGCTCCAGCCAAAACCTGGGCCCAATGATATCACAGTGTTCTACAATGACTTTTCTATGACTCTCACAAGACTTTTCATTCTCTTGATGTCTAAGAAACTTACCTTCCTCGTTCCAGAAAACTGAGGATCCTTGTCTGAACATGACAGGCAAACTATTATAGTCAATTTCCAATTCCTCAAGTCTTTTCTGTAACTGAGCTCCCTTCAAACTATTCTGGGCTTCTTTCTTGCTCTTCCCCAAAGACACAAGTTTCCAGAAACAAGAGTTGTACTGATTGTTGATGTGGCAGTCCACTTGCCTCCATGAAAGATAATCACAAAGAATCTCTCTTGATGGATAGCACACTGCTCTTCCATCAAAAGAAGGAGGGTGCTTCAATTCTTTTTCCCTGAAAAAGTCTCTCCACTTCATTACATACACAGATGTGAAGAATGAAACTATAGTAGAAACAATTTTACTGGCTCTCCTTTGATGTAGATTAGTACTTTGTTTGAAAATAAAGCTATACTCATCACTAACCCCGTAGGCAAATACTACACCTGGCTGAAACTCTTCCAACACAGCCATTGCACAGAAGTTCATTAAGTTCAGAGCTCTCTCATCATTTGGCTTCACGAATTCATGTGTTTCAGAAAACTTGTGGAAATGACACCCATCAATTCTGACCACAATCCATGTGAATGGCATCAACATAGGGTCAAATTCAAAGGACCTTACATACTCTGATTTTACATTATCAATCTCCTCCACAAACCCACCAAGCTCCTTTACTAAAGTACTCTTATCATTCCAAAATTTTTTACTAGCTATCTTCTTTGAATGCACTGTAATTATCTTTCTCCTTAGCCTCTTGATGGGATCACCATTCTCCTTGTACTTCACAATATCTTCCACTGCAGTTTTTGCAACAAATGAGCCTTGGCGAACTATGGGCTCAAGTGTGGTATAGTTGAGATTGAACTCCTCGAACAAAAGATCATTTTTATCATGTTTCTCAGCACCCTGCAAATAATTTTGTGCATCCTTTTCAGTCATTCCTCCTTTAACAAGACGCCAAAAGCATTGATCATATTGATTCTTAACATGACAGATATTTTGCCTCCACAAAAGGTATGCTTGAAGGACTTCAATAGATGCACAGCTTATAACCCTTCCATGGAAGGAAGGAGGGTACTTTAGGTCCTGTTGTGGGAAGAACTCACTCCACTTTCTTACATACACAGATGCAAAGAAAGATGTGATTGTGGATAAAACTTTACTAGCTCGCCTTTCATAGAACTTGGAGCTCTTCTTGAAGACAAAGCTAAATTCATCACTGAATCCATATGCTAGAACAATGTCCGCATACTCTTGAAGCACCGAAATTGCACAGGAGTTCATCAATTGCAAAGCTTTTTCATCACATGGTTTCTCAAAATCATGAATTTTGGAAAGCCTTTCAAAGTTACGACCATTGATCCAAACAACAATCAGATTAGGAAACATCACCTCATCCTCAACCTCAAATGACTTCACATACTCATATTTACTGCTTGCCATTAAAAAAAATGATTTCTTTCTTCAATGAAGACAGTTATCAAACACCTTATGGACGATATAACTCGAAAGGGGGCAAGAATTCCTGGGATATATCTTAATCTTGCAAATTACCGAAAAACAAATAAAGTCCAGAAAATAACATTAATTTGAGCTTCAATACATGGGTAAGGCTGAGCCGCTGAAGAAATGAAGACAAATTACCATTAATTAATTTGAACACTAATAGCGAGCAGTGTCGAGCAGGAATAATAGCAAAGACGGCGGTGAGATTGAAGAGATACACCGTTCGCGATGGTGGGACATGCGGAAACAGAGAAGGAGGCGAGAAGAGCTGCGACTGAAGACGAGGTCGCTGGAGACAGGGAGGATGACTGTGAAGCTGCGGTTAGGCGACGGCGCGAGAGTGGGTTCCAAAGGTCGCTTGATAAGTTAGTGGGCAAGACACCGATCCTCTCGCCTTGCTCGAGCTCCTACCTTCCTCTCGCTATCGCTCGAGATCTTCCAGAACCTCTCCTTTCAGTCGAGCGTTTTCAATCCTCAGCGAGCAAGCCTAATCATTCCTATATTGAATAATATTCATTTGTTCTTTTTAATCGAATCTCCTATCAGCCTGAACTCAATCACTCCAATGATTTAGTGCATCTTTGAATTAAAGATTTAAGAAATATCTTATTGTTATGAATATACTTATTATTATGTGGATGTGAAATTGACTCCCGATTCTAAATATTACAAGATGATATGGGACCCACACGTATAATACAATGCATAGTATAACGTATAGTGATTTACTATTTGGTGGGACCCACATCCAATTATAAAATTCACGGGAATGCAAATCCGTGAATGAATAGTTTTGTACTTTGGGGAAAACTATAAATAGAGGTTTTTTGTAACTATTCAAAATACAATGAAATGAGAATTTCTCTCTCTACTTTCTCTCTCTATAATCTCTTCTCTTATTCTTATCAGTTTTATAACACGTTATCAGCACGATGACTCTACCAAAGGTAGGATTTTCTTATTATCTTTTATATTTTTCATTATATATATTCATTTTATCTATCTGGAATAATCTTAACCATTATATTGAATTAAAGTTCTACTTTTACCGATTATTTTGAACATCGGGTTCCATGATTAAGATTTGTGATCATTTACTATTTACTATGAATAGTAAATAGTAATTTTTACTATTCATGTTAATTTTACCTTTTTCAGTAATTTTACATTTTTATTCATTTTGACTCCTATATGGAAGTCTAGATTTAATCTTTCAGTAATTTTATTTTATCCACTATTTATAGTGAATAGTAATTTTACTATTCACGATAAATTTGCATTTTACTATTTACAGTAATTTATTTATGTTTATATATTCTTCTCTCTCCCTTTTCATTTATTTTCCTTTTATGGTGGCGACACTTAGTGGGCTCCATTTATTTTATTTTTATATTAATTCTTTACTGATTTATTTATTTTTCATGGTAGAACACTAACATGTATATATTAGTGGGCTCCATTTATTTAATTTACTTTTAATTCTTTATTGCTTTATTTATTTTTCATGGTAGCAACACTAGTATAGTGGGCTCCATTTATTTATTTTATTTTAATTCTTTAATGCTTTATTTTTCATGGTGGTGACACTAGTATAGTGGACTCCATTTATTTATAATTTATTTACTGCTTTATATCCCTATTCCCTTTTATTTTTATTTATTTACTGCTTTATATCCCCCTTCTCTTTTTATCTTTTAATTATTGCTTTATATATATCCCCCTCCCTTTATTATTTATGGCAACGACACTAATATATACATGTATATTAGTGGGTTCCATCTATTTATTTTATTATTCTTATATTTTATATTTATCCTGACGAAAAATTGTTAAAGGCTATATGTATCATGAGATCCAAATGCCATGGTGATATGAGGCATAAATTGGTCTGAGAAATATGAGGCATAAAATGGCTTGAGACCATGAGATAAATTAGCTTAAAGCTAAGAGACAAGTTAGCCTGAAGTTAAGAGACAAATTATGAAACAAGATTTGATCCATAAATATTGTATGCCATCAGTTGTATAAAGGTCTCAAAATTGTATATTTGGTATTAAATACTCCCTCAAATTATGAGAAAAGGGATTGTATGATCATGATTGTTATTATCAATAAATATATCCAATTTGCTATTGCAGTAGCAATATTGTGATTAAGTCAAGAAATATTGTGGATTAATTTCTTGCCATGATCAAACAGATCAGTGAGTTATGGATCATAAATTTTATCCAACTTCATTATCAGAGGTGAATGAAGTAATAAATAAAATTGTAATTATGGTTGTTTATTATTATTGTTTTGTGTTTTCTATAATTATAATAATTATCGTAAATATAAAAGAGGAATATTCATAAACAAAAAGATTAAACAAAAGACAATATTATTTCATACAATATCAATAGCACGAGGTACAACTCCTTTACAAAGCTCCACCATCTCTCCTTTAAGAGATTCTATTTCATCTTCTTTTTCTGCTCTTAAGTTGAGATCTAGATGAGGCAACATATTTTTCAACTGAGCAATTCGCCTCATACGTTTTTGAAGCTTTTTGTATGGCTACTCAGTTAATCCTCCTTTTTGATAAATCCTTTGTATTGTGTGAGTACTCATATTTAAATGTTTACTCGCTTCCTCGAGGGTTAAATGAAAATAATTACCTAAATCATGGAGTTTTGTTTTCTTTATTCTTTCTCGTTGCTCCATAGTTATTCTATATAGTTCACTTTGTTTGACAAATGAACTATCATAAGGTATACTAATCGCGGGATGTTTACCTTTATTTGATTGTTTTTCAGTATTGGTTTGAAATGAATTCCGCGGTAGTTCATTTGGGTTTTTAGCTCATTCTGAACCAACACAAAGAATCTCATAATAAGCCAATACAGGATCACGCATCAAGTTATATCCTGATGCTTGTAAATCTATACAATACTATGTCAGAAAATGTTTGATTTCTCCAAAATTTTTATTCGTAAAATCAAACATTTGAAGTCTGTCAATATTATAAGATTTATCCTATACATTTTCAAATAAAATAGCGTGGGAAATCATACATGTTCTTCTTCCGTGAACTTCAAATTTATGACACTGAAGTCTGTTGGTACGTATGATTTCCCGTAAAACATCACAACAACTACATTCCAATAAGCTAGTAGTTGTTAACTGACTTGTTGTTGCTAGTTGGCTGGTCGTTATTGGCCGGCTAGTTGTTGCTGGCAGGCTAGTCGTTGTTTGCTGACTGGTAGTAGATAGTTGGCTTGTTGTTGTTGTTGCTTGCTGGTAGGTTGTTGCTGGCAGGATGGTAGTTGTTTGCTGGCTAGTGGATGTTGGTTGATTGATTGACATGACTATTGGCTGAATTGGATTGGTAGACTCCATCAGTTTTGCCATAGTTCTACATCTTTTAACAGGCCTCTTTGATGAACCTGCTTCAGTTGTACCTTCAATCCTTGTAGATTAAGGAAGAACATTTGTTCTTGGGGGAGAAGTAGGTACATTTGAAGCAGAAGGAGGAATAGCAGCAGGAGGAAAAAACATGTCTAAAGGATCAGAAAATAGTAAAGAAGAAAATGACATATTTGTCTGATCATCATATAATAAAACATCAAGATATGCTGTGTCGGATGTATTAGAAACCGGGATAAAATTGTTTGGTCCTGTCATGACAATAGAATTTAGAGAAATATGTGTGAGTATCTGGTAGTTGATATTATCATATGCTTGAGTATTTGTGAGGCATGTTTGTTTGCCTTCCTCTATTTATAGCCGATTTAATTCCTATTGAATCTTTGCAGATCTGCGTAGTCCTGTTGAATTCCTGCAAATCTGCTCCTTATAAAGCTCTGGCGTAGAACCTTTTTCAAGAGCCTTTTTGACTTTATATGCATGAACAATCCGAGTTGTTATGCATTCATGATTCCATAGAGTTGACCTCGTGATGATTTAATGTTTTGATGATTCTGTATTTTATAATAATATATATTTGATTGTGAATTCTGGATGAATGAATATTTTGTTACCAGAAGTAACAAAATTATGAATTGATAATGAATTTTATTCTAAGAAATTTGTGGAATTTTAATGATATCTGTAGAAATAAATATCATATATGAAACATTGTATAGAAGTTCCATGAATAAATTTTTACGGACTCACACTTGAGGGGGAGAATGATATATATCAAGTGTGAGTGTTTGTGTATTAATTCTTTGTGAATGTTTGTATGTTAATTCCCCCGAAATTGATATTAGATTTGATAATAAATCATATGGAAAGTTAGCATGACTCGTTTGATCATCCAAGTAATATAGCTGCATGTTCTCAAATAGAAATAATTATGAAAATATTATTGGAAATCAATCTCTGAAAATATATCAAATTAAAAGTTTACATGTG
Organism: Acacia confusa; assembly: GCA_037074495.1. Taxonomy (NCBI): domain Eukaryota; kingdom Viridiplantae; phylum Streptophyta; class Magnoliopsida; order Fabales; family Fabaceae; genus Acacia; species Acacia confusa. The sequence goes on from CM073510.1 coordinate 28,162,283, forward strand.
AGATTATAGATCTGCAAAGTTTGTAGTGATGTTTGCAACCAAGAGTTTGCAATATATTATGCACGCAATTTCCAGATGGAATGATTCAGAAATTATATATGAGTAGATCAATGATTATGAGAACATTATTTATATATATTTGCAGCAATTATATAAGCCACTCCCTATAAAATTGGCTTTTGATCAGGAGTCAGATTAATTCCATCTTAAAAGTTTTGAATGTGCAATGATTATTAATCCACTACAATGCACATAGATGGATATATACTACATGATTAGATGAGGGGGAGAAAAATAAGCAGATTGGGTAAAGAGATAAAGTGGAATGAATTATCATTGGCTCTTATTGATCCTCGTATAAAGAAATGTGCACTAAAAATTCAAAATGATAATTCAGTTGTTGAGTTTAGTTAATCGAATGCCAGAAGCATTTACTGACCTAAAGAAAGTGACAAAGTCACATGTCCCAACTGCAAATGCTCCTATATGAATTGTTATAAAGCACACCTGAAGTGTGACAGGTCCATCGGTTTTTAAAGATAAAAATTATCAAAAGAGAAAAGGAGCTATAAAAATATAGATGATTAAGTCAAAAATAATTAAGAAAAGCTGTAGAAGAGCTATCTCCTGAAGAGATTTTATTTCCAAAAGAGATATTATTTCCAGAAGAGATATTACAAGAAGAGAATAATGTGGTCCAAAAAGAGACCTAGATACCTGAAATATGTGAATATAAAGAGATCTCAATAAATAAAATTCGATGGGACTGAAAATGACGTCGACGTTGATGATATTTATGTTTATATGATAGCATATGTTGTAATGAATGATAATGAGGATCATGAGCCACAATATATTAGTTTGCCAGAAGCACAAGTCCTTGAAGGACGTAAGGCGCCAGAAACACATATGTTCTTGAAGGACTTAAAATACCAGAAACATTAAATTCTCAAATATTGATGAGTTCATATTATTGCCAAAAGCAATTAGAGTGTGCATCTTAATGAATGTTAATTAAAGTTCTATATGCACATATATGTTTATGAAAAGATCTAGATGTATCTTATTATGATTTTACTTGAAAGATTTAGATTTTGCAGGTATATAATGAACAATCAGACTGAGTGTTTCTATTGTTCCATAACGAACACATTTTTAATGACAGAATGAAAGATATACACAGAAAGACATTGAAGCAATGTTGTCATCAGAGGGAGTAATACTGATGTAATCAAGAGGGGGAGATAATACACGCTGTACTCTTTTTCCCTTATCTAGGTTTTGTCCCACTGGGTTTTCCTAGAAAGGTTTTTAATGAGGCAGCACTGGATAGGGTATCAATGGATGATGTACTCTTTTCTTTGGCTAGGTTTTTATCCCACCGGGTTTTTCCTAGTTAAAGTTTTTAACGAGACACATTCATAAATAGACATCCAAGAGGGAGTGTTATGAATATACTTATTATGTGGATGTCCATTGACTTCTGGACTCCAAATATTACAAGATGACATGAGACCCACGCATAGTACCACGTATAGTGATTTACTATTTGGTGGGACCCGCAACCAATTATAACATTCACGGGAATGCAAATTCGTGAATGAATAGTTTTGTACTTTGAGGAAAACTACATCAAATGACCCATAGGTGGAAATTACACTAAAGTCCCATTTTCCTTCTATAAATAGAAGTCTTTTGTAACTATTCAAGATACAGTGAAATGAGAATTTCTCTTTCTACTTTCTCTCTCTATAATCTCTTCTCTTATTCTTATCAGTTTTATAACAGTTATAAAACTCTTCATAAATATTTATTTCATAAACTGTGAATCACGCTAGGAAAACCTAAAAAAACCGTTTTCATAGCTTACCCAAATGGGCACGTTTAATGAGAATTAATGGATCTAATACCCAAGGTTAGTCCTAAGTATATGGGCTGACCAACTCTTTTGTTTTTTCTAAAATAATTATAAACTATTTTTTAAACAAAAGCAACTATAAATTTTTAAAATTGAGGCAATATTGCTAAATCCAACTAAATTTCATTTATTATAAAGGGGAAAATTAATCTTTTTGCTCTTAAAGTTTTGACTCGTTTGTAACTCAAAACTTGATATTTTCGAGTCATCTTATGTGGCAAAAAACTGTTAAAATACTGTTAAAAATTATTTGGGTGGATTTTACATCAATTAAAACAAAAAAACAGTGTCAACGTTCCCACCAATTCACATCTCCCTTTGCCTCTATTTTCTAGGAACCTAGCTGGGCATCTGTGGTGTCTATGACAAATCCTTCAGAAGTTCCTTTCAAGCGTAAGGTGAGATCAATTTTATTATATTAAAGAGCCTTCTAAATTATGAGCATTATGTAAAGGATCTATAGTTTCATTTGTTATTAAAAAAAAAAAGATTGTGTGCTAGGTATATTGTGAAGTGGTGTGCTTCGCCTTTTTTTAATCTCATCCTCTTCCAAGCGCTATTCATATCATTCAAATGTTAAGAAATATTTTTTTCACAATGATTTTTTTTTTACATACTTGCGTTCTTTATCATAGTTAAAATCATCATAAGTGCTTCAACATGTTCTCCAATTTGAGTCGTTGGTTGCCTTCTGGTGCTTCGGAAGGATCTGTCATGAAAGACACATAGATGCCTAGCGAGGTTTTTGAAAAACAGAGGTGGAAGGGATGTGAGTTGGATGGAACGAGGACACTATTTTTTTTATTTTTATTTTATGTAAAATCTACATAAGCAATTTTTAACAATATTTTACAAGTAACATTTTTTTGTGCTACATAGGATGACTTAGAAACATTAAGGATTAAGTTGCAAATGATTCAAAAGTTTAGAAACTGAATTATAAGTGAGTTAAAACTTTAAGGACCAAAAGATTAGTTTTTCTCATTGTAATTGATGGAAGTTAGTTGAATTTAGGGTTTTGCCCCATTTTAAAAGTTTATGATTACTCTTCAAAAAATAGTTTACAGTTATTGTTACACTTTTGATAAAAGTTGAAGATTAGTTTAGCAGCTTAACCTTTTTTTAAAAAAGTATGATTATACTTTAAAAAAAAATTAGTAGGAACTTGCAAATATGTAATAATTTTTTACCCTTAAAAATTTTAGTTCCGATCAGTTATGGAAGAGGCATCTAGTAGCAGGTCTTAATGATGAATTATTTATTACTCTTACTAGTTTTAAATATAAGATAAAGTTGACTTTCTTAAAAATATTAAAGAAGCTAATTGAATTATTTTAAAGTATTTATATTTTAAATTTTTTTTCTTTAAACTATTTTGCTTAACTTCTAAATTAAAATATAATTTTAGGAAACACAACATATGGTATGATTGAATAATTTATTTAATTTCCTTAATCTATCCAAAAAAAGTTAACTCTATCTTATATTTAGGATAAAAGGAAGTCGGAGGTTGTTCGTTGTCCCTTCAAGCTTGAGGGACCCGCATCTAAACTTTACGGTTGTGAGCGAAAGGAACTTGCAAAGGCTATTGATATTGAGAGTTCAAGTCTCAAAACGAAGGTGAAAAAAGGAGAAAGTAGGAGGGAGAATTGTGTGCAGTATACGAGGTGAAAATCCTTCACCAGTGAATGATTTTGCTTTTAAGTTAGAAGAGGTTGGCTACAAAAGCAAAGAAGAGATTAAAATTAAACGTAACTCATTCTTGGTCTAAACAAGTTTCCGACAACTTTAAAACGCGTTTTTGGGCTGGGATGATTTTAAGTGTAGTATTTTACTAAATACTTTCATCACGTAGCATTTAGCAATTTGTTTTCATGGTTCATAGGATGTTGTTCAATAGTTCAAGTTTGAAGAGGGGAATAAAGACTAAATATTTATTTAGATTAGTAGTAGAAACTGTTTTTCCAACGTGATTTTATAATATATGGGGCAAATATATAAAAAGAATTGGGTAAATGAGTAAAAATACATATGTACTTTATCCCGGGAGCACCCAACACCATGTTTTTTTTTGGAGCAAAAATACACATGTGGTTACCATTTTAGAGTAAAAGTTACATCCCATCGTTAAGTTACTGTTCACAGTGATGAGAGAGAAAAATATGAAGTAAACAATAACATAACGGTGGGATGTGACTTTTGCTCCAAAATGATAACCACGTGTGTATTTTTGCTCCCAAAAAAAGCATATGGTGCTAGGCACTCCCGAGAGTAAAGCACTTATGTATTTTTGCTCTTTTATCCAAAAGAATTTTATAATATGTTAACTCAAACATGCCCCATGTAATGAGTCCCACATCGGGGAATTAAGCTCTTGGAGTGAGGTTTATAAGTCTATTGGGTTCTTCCTCCTCATAGGCTAGCTTTTGGGGATTGGGCTCTCCCTTTGGGTTTGTGCTTATCACATTGGTGCTTTTATTGAGAGTCGATGTTTCAGAGAGGGCTACCCATGGAGGGTTCTGACCGGCTGAAGGCCAAGTGAAGTGCCGTGGAGTGGACGTCGGCTCTTGAGGGGGTGACTATGTAATGAGTCCCACATCGAGGAATTAAGCGGGGGTGACTATGTAATGAGTCCTATATCGGAGAATTAAGCTCTTGGAGTGAGGTTGATGTTTTGGAGAGGGCTACCCACGGAGGGTTCTGACCGGCTAAAGGCCGAGTGAAGTGCCGTGGAGTGGAGCCGCCGAGGACGTCGGCTCTCACTCTTGGAATGAGGTTTATAAGTCTACTGGGTTCTCCCTCCTCATAGGCTAGCTTTTAGGGATTGGGCTCTCCCTTTGGACTTGTACTCATCATACCCCAAGGCACACTTCTAGACTTAAATGTGATGTACCGTTGGTTTCAGCTATCTAGAATAAGTACCCAAAAACCTCACTTTCAAATACGTTCAGCCAAATCCATTTACAGCCACACACTATGGCACACAGCAGAGTAAAGTTTGTGGGAGAATTTGAGGATCTAGGCACGAAATCCAATTGTTCAACGACCCAAGTCAACAAAGAGAGCTAATCAAATTAACAAATTAACATGCACGCTATGTGAATTCACACACTAATTTGATTCCCTGAACATAAAATTCAAGGTAACTCCCCTCTCTAGCAGCAGCGGACTAACATTGGTGTCAATGTGGTAAGTGCAGATACATAATATATATAATTTAAAAGAAATAAATGATAATGTGTAGGTGGTGCAGATGGTTAAAACCTTTTTACTCTTTTTTTCTTTTTCCATTTCCATCGTTCCCAAATCCCTCTCTCGTCTCTGCCCTTTTTTCTCTCTCCATTTCCATCGTTCCCTTTCTCGTGCGTTCTGCCGTCACTCTCTGTGTTCCGCCGTCATTCTCTGCCTCGTCCACCGTTGTTCAACCGTTGCTCTCTGCCTTGCTGCCGTCACTCAACCATTGCTCAAGGTCTCTCAACGGTAATTTTCCTCTCTAAACTTTTCTTGTTTCCAAATGAAAACTGAGATTGATTGTTTTCTTTTCTGCTAGTTTTTGTTTCCTCTAAAAGATTGATTGATTTCTGAAATGAGATTGATTGAAAACTGAGATTTTTTTTTCTCCATTTCTTTTTCTCTCGTGTTTTCTTTTCTTTCCTCCAAAAGATTGATTGATTTCCGAAATGAGTGACAAGGTTTGATTGTTTTCTTTTCTGCTAGTTTTGTTTCAGCAATCCAGATAATTCTGAGATTCCTCTCTAGTCGTCGTCTCTATCTCTTGCCTTCGCTCTTTCACAGTCCAACACTCATGGTCGTTTCCCTTGCTTAGTTATTCGCCGTCAATAATTATAGGATTTTGATTTTTGAAAATAATTTAATATGTTGTATGATTTCTCTCCTCACGTCTGGCAGACATTGTTGTTTCATTCCCTTCTCAATAGTTATTCGCCGTCAATAGTCATTCCCTGCCACTGTGTCTTAGTATGCTGATGTAGATTTGTTTGCTTAGAGATTTTGATTACTTATCAGTCAAAGTCTTTGAAATTCCCTGCCATTCGTGATAAACTAGATTGCTTTTTCAATGAAATAATTCTTGTAACTTCCATCGATACTTGGGAGTAACTATTTATCTACAGAGTGAGATCTAAGTGATAAAACTTTTATGTGTGCATGGAATGGTCTTGAACCCCAATTTTCAACAGTAACTCCATCAGAACTTTGAGTTTGGTACTATAAGGTTCCTATGTTTTTTCCATTATTTCCAATGATGAAGTTAGAATTGAGTGGCATCTCATTTCCGTAAACAATAGCAATTTGGGTTGAACGAAGGCTTAAAGTTTGTTTGTGCTTGTTGGCTTGCCAAATTTTAAAAGAAATTGCCATCTCAATGGCAAGTCTGATTTTTTTTCCTCTCTTTAAAGAAATTGAATGATGGTACTATGAAGCCTGAGTAAGAATGTCATCCCTGATAATTCTGGATTAGATGTTTACTTGACTTGGGAGGATTAACTTTGCATGTGTAGAAATTGAAACAAGTTGCAAAACTTGGAAGGGTTAAAAAAGGAATGCAAGGACTAAAGTCTGAGGGTATAATTTTTACGGGCAAGTTGTATATTTAGTTTGGTTCAACCACAATTTGCATTAATTTATGAGTCATGTAGAACAACCCCCTCCTCTCACTCTTTTGCATTGTTACAGTTGCTCATACATATGCATTTTGTCAAAGTTGGATTACAATTGCTTTTAATGGGAAGGGCAATTTGTCAAATGATTTGGATGTTTCTCTGTCTGCGAAGTCTAGTCTTGTTGCATTTTTGCAACTGCCATAACTTGATTCTTTTAGTGTTGAAAATGCGGCTTGTGGGCTAGCATTTTTCTTCTATACTTTCTAGTGGTTAATAATTGGTTTTTAAATATTGGACCAATTTTGGGCATAAAACATTGCAAAATGCTTTTGTTAAAGATAAGTCTCGCAATCGGATAAGTGATGATTGGTTTAACTCATGCATGCTAACTTATGTTGAACGTGATATATTTGATACGATTATTGATGAAAATACAATTTTGGGCATAAAACATTGTAAAATGCTTTTGTTAAAGATAAGTCTCGCAATCGGATAAGTGATGATTGGTTTAACTCATGCATGCTAACTTATGTTGAAAGTGATATGTTTGATACGATTATTGATGAAAATACAATTTTGGGCATAAAACATTGCAAAATGCTTTTGTTAAAGATAAGTCTCGCAATCGGATAAGTGATGATTGGTTTAACTCATGCATGCTAACTTATGTTGAATATGATATATTTGATACGATTATTGATGAAAATATAATGCAATATTTTCAAGGAATGAAGAATCGAAGAATGATTTTGTAATCGTTCTGATATAAAGGTTAATTGACTCTTGATTATTATTTTTTTATGTTAAGTTGAAATTTTCTTTTATTTTATTGTTTATATTCTTTTGTTTTTTAATGCATTTAAAATTTTCCTTAAAAAGATTTTCGAGGGCGTTGCCCCCGAACCCTCAAATCCCACCACTAATTGTGCACCCACAAATTTAAAATCTTGTATCCGCCACTGCTCTCTAGCAAGCATGCTGATCAATCCTGAGTTCAATGAAAAAAGTTATCCCAATCCAACTCTACTCCACACTCATTTCCTGCAGTTAGACATTTTCAAGTGACAAAAAGAGTAGTTCAGCATCTAAAAGTCAAGCTTTTGCATTATCTATCCGGCACAAGCTTTCTAGGGTCATATAGCTTTGTCATACGCTAAAGCTACTAGGGACATTAGATAAAAATATCATTATTTGAACATATGCAGGTTGGCAGGTAATTTTGATGCACACAACAGAGGAAGTGGATTCTCTCTTTATCTTTTTTCTTATCTTCTCTCATCATCTAATCTGGACTGTTGATTGGGAAGGTAAGAGAAATGTTAAAGTAGTATTGTGATTGATTGGACATGTATGATTTAGAGATTATGAGGGATAATGAGAAAAGGATTATAAGAGAAACCCAATCCCACAACAGAAGATGGCATATTAATTCTAATAACGAAGAAAAGAGTAGACAGATAAGTTGGTTTTACACTAAGAGACATGAAAAAAGTTGAGCAACAGCAACAAACAACTCCTGACGATTACAAGAGAGTCCGGATAAATAAGAAAGGGGAAGGGGTGATCTCAATCTCAACTATATCCACCTAGCTGCGGCTGCTGTTGTTGCTGTGGTGGCTGGTAATTGGTGTACCCAGGATAGTTTCCATACATGTTGGGGTCATGTGCAGCTGCGGGAGCATATCCATAGTTCTTGTACCGCTAAGTGTATCCGTAATACTCAGTAGCAATGTTGTTAAGGCATAGAGTCTACGTAGAAATGGTAAAGGTGAGTAAAAATGTAAAATCATAAAACGTAAACTAAACATAAGAGTTTACTACGTACTACAAAAAAAAAAAAAATATCCAACATATATAAAATCAAAACACATCAATACATTAAAGTCATCACAAATTTAAGTTCAAAAACCTAAGAAAATAATTAAGTTTAAACTCAGTCATCATAATAAATATTAAAAAGAAAACGCCAAGGCAATAAAATTATAAAAGAGATCAATATTTCTAATTTAAGTCATTGGAGTTAAAGTCAATACTATCTTCTTCATCCCTTCCCCCACTATTAAATTCAGGAATATCCAAATCATTCAAGTTATCCTCGTCTTCATTCAGATCATGATCATCTAAGCCATGGGGATCTTGATCTTCTCCAACTCAAACATGGCTCACCAATTCTGTTTCTACGATTCAACACTGCGTTTTAACTGAGTTTACCGAGTTGACAGTTTCTACTCCAATTTCGTTCCTACCTCCGTTTTGACTCGATTTTCAGTCAAAAAACGTAGAAACGTCTGTTTGTATATTTTGACACTATGTTTTTTACAACACTGCCCAGCAGCACCATTCCACTGGTTTGGATCTGGCTGAGTCTGAAGATTTATGCGTTGGTCAGAATCAGATAGGCATTTACAATATGGAAATGGAAGTGAGGAATAATGAAAGAAACTTTGTTACCTGTTTGTTTGCAGGACTCCGGCCCCATGAGAGACGAACACTCTGCCCGCCCAACGTTGCTCCATTTAACATCCTCATTGCCTCTTCCGCACAGCTCCTAATGCATGAAAAATCAACACACAAATGGTAAGGCTATATAATATATAAGCTTAAAGAGAAGGAATTGATGTTGCTAGACAACTTTCACACACAAATTTTCACCTGTCAGCATATTGAACAAACCCACAACGTTTGCCTGCTGGAAACTTAACGTGTACTAACTCCCCATATTGGCCAAAAACTTGCTTAAGATGATCATCCGTTACATTAGGATCCAAATTCCCCACAAAAATCTGCAGGGCAAAAATTAAGTCACAAACATGCAGGGAAGAAAGTCAAAAATCCATATTGCAGAATGCAGAGTAGTACGCACAGTTGAATTATTTGGATCATGCTCGTTCTGTTCCCCTTGAGGATTCTGGTATGAAGCTGCATGACCAAAGCACATAAAGTAAGAAGATGAATTGCACAAACACAAGGAAGCAGATTTTCAGAAACACAATGATCAAAGAAAATTAATGAATACATCTAGCTGCAATAAATACCATGCAAATTTATAAATAATAAATATTGTATAATTCCTAAAGAAAAGGCAAGCATCTGCATGCATGTAAATCAACTTGAGAAGAAACAACAAAACGCTAAGCTCCATATGCATACTAAATTTCTTAGGAACATAAAAAATTAATCAGCATCAAGTACGAGTAGAAAATAAGCCATTACCTAATCATCCATCTACTAATCAACCAAATTATCTAAATTAACTTAAAAGAGTAACTTCAATCAGTATATCTGGCATAAAAAGCCACGGCAACATATTTGGCACTATCAGAATCTGATTCATAGTGGATAAATATGAAATAAAAATATAGTCATCTCTCTAGTCAAGCATAAAGACATAAACAAGGGAGAGGAAGAAACATAGTTTAGCTTATACAACTTTGCGGACACCAACACACATCATTGATCTCTAATTCACCTTCAAATCTCTTGCAAACTTTCTACAACAGAAATAAAGATGATCATAGAATTAATATGCTAAAAAGATTGGCAAGAAGACCACGGTGAAATGTTTGTGAAGTGAAGGCAAGAGAACTTGACAAGTGGAAATAGCAAATAGCAATACAGAGTGAGCATTGATTGCATACTGCTGCGCTACAAATGGTAAAGGCAGAAGGGAAACGGAACCTAAAGTTCAAGAAAAACATAAAACCACATAATAAAAGAAACTATAGCCAGTCTGCGAGATATTTCTGGAAATTCCACTCCGTCTGCAATAGCACTTAACAAATTAAGTTCATTTCTCATAGACTGACGACTGAAAGCTGAAATCAACATAACTTGAATGAAAAAGACAAAGACGAACAAATGGGAAAAAAAGGTGGTACACAATGTTGTTTACAACAGGGGACTGCTGCAAAAGAAATTTAATGACGTAGAGTTCTTCGGGCGAGCTATTAGGAATAAATCAAAGGAACAACGATTAAGAATGGCAGACTGAAAAAAAATGTATCTAGAGTAGTTGTGCAATGTAATTGGAGACAACCAACCAGCGAAATGAACTAGAAAGAATAACTTGAAATTGCAGACGGAAAAGAAAATGGGGCCAAAAATAATGGGCAAGACATAAACGGGAACTGACCTACACAAGGCCATGCACTAAAATGGTAACCATTTCAGATGATGAAATCAGTTCCAGGCTCCGAGATGACAGAACCTCTCGACACCCTGCTTTGAGAAAATAGTAGTTTTATAAGATTTTACAATTTATAATTATGGGTTGTGAGGAAAAATATACATATGCTTTTTTTGGAAAAGCGCCTAAAATCACGTGTTTTTTTAAGTGTAAAAGTGATTACGTGGTTATAAATTAGGTGTAAGAATACCCTTTAATGATTAAGTTTGAATTTTCTTGCTTACTGGGTAATGATGTGGCTTTTAAGATGTAAAAAGACTCATGTGATTTGTCCAAAAGAGCATCCAACACCAATTTTTTTTTTAGATGCAAAAATATCGTTTGACTGTTAAATTTGACTTTTTTGGTGTGGAAAAAATAGTACCACTCAGTACTTTGAAATATAGGATCTTGAAAAAATATTTCAAGATGCTAATTGACACTAAAAAAATACTTCAAGATGTTGACTGGTACTAAAAAAAACTTAATGATCTTAAAAAAATTATTTTTGGATTATGAAAAAATATTTTAAGATATTCACTGGTATTAGAAAAATATTTCAAGATACTAACAGGTACTAAAAAGATACTTTAGGAAGTCTAACTATTACTCAAAAAAGACTTCATGATATTTTTGAATTATTTTATGATCTTAAAAATATATTCTAGGATACTGAATAGTAGTAAAAAAACACTTCAAGATACTGACTTGTATTAAGAAGATACTTCAGTATATTGATTGGTAGTAAAAAAAATACTTCATGATACCAACTAATACTAAAAAAATACTTCAAGATAATGAATGGTATGGAAAAAAAAACTTTCCAATGCTGAAAATATATTTGAAGTACTGAATGGTACTAAAACAATACTTGAGGGTATTGATTATTACTAAAAAAATACTTCAAAATCATGAAAAATTATTTCATGGTACTGACTAGTATTAAAAAATACTTTAAGATACTGATTGATACTATAGAGAAAAAAAAAGTCAAATTAACAATCAAATGATATTTTTGTACCTAAAAAAAATATTTGGTGTTGGACGCTCTTTTAGCAAAACCACATATGTATTTTTGCACCTTGAAAGCCACGTCATCGCCCAACAGCAAAAAAGGTCAAACTTAATGGTCAAAGGGTATTTTTGCACTTAATTTGTAACTACGTAGTCATTTTTGCATATAAAAAAAGTATGTGGTGTTGGGCGCTCCTCTAGAAAAAACACATGTGTATTTTTACCCCTGACCCAAAAAAATAAATAAATCTTCCTTTTTAAGAAAACCTAAATAAGTCACTTCCAACCATAATTATTAAAAGAGAAAATTACATTGTGGTCCCAACAATCAGAATTAATTACAAAAGGTCCCAAACAAAAATCCCATTATAAAAAAATCCCAAAAAAGTCTATGGAACTTTTTTTGTAATTAATTGCTTAAGATGACATCTGTATTAACAACATGAAATGTTATGTTAACAACAAAAATTCTCACAACTTGAAAAGTCGTCTTAACAACTTGAAATACTATATTAACAACTTAAAATGTTATATTAACAATTGAAAATTTTTGTTGTTAACATAACATTTTTAGTTGTTAATATGGCATTTTGTGTTGTTAATACGGATTTTCAAGTTAGACAATTAATTACAAAAAGTCCCAAGGATTTTTTTAGGACTTTTTTGTAATGGGAATCTGGTTTGAGACCTTTTTGTAATTAATTCTGGTCCTTGGGACCACAATGTAATTTTTCCTTATTAAAATCAAGCTGAACCGGACGGTTTGATTTGGAAATTGGCGAACTGGTCTAGCCCGGTCGATTTGACTAGTTTAAAATTTATTCAGAATTTCAAAAATTCATATATAATTATAGAAATCTCCAACAATTACAAATTAAGACTCTATAGAAAGTTTGAGATGTCTACTTTTTAATTAAAAAAGAATAACTCAAAAATATTATTATTTGATCTTAAAAAAACTCAAATTCCAAAACTATTTGAAAAAACCTAAAGATATAATTTCCAATAATTGTCCTAAGTGTTTCTAAGTCTCAAATATTCAAACTCCACCTTTTGATACCTCAATCTCATCAATAATCAAATCTTACTTAATTCTAAACCTTAATATTAAAATTTGAGATGTCACAATTGAGAACTTGTGTGTTGCAATTAGCAACTATCCAATTTTAGCATCGTTCAAGTTCACTCCCTCCTTGATCCGGTTCTGAGGCAAGGTAGCTTTACTTTAACTCCGGTATAATCTACTGACCCTTAATCCACCACCCAATCAATTTAATGGTCAGTTCTGGTTTGATAACCATACTTTCTATGTATTTCACTTAGACCAAAAAAAAAAAACCTTAAGCGTAATTAAAATTGACTTAAAACTAAACAACTTTCCAGTTTTTTCCTACTTAATGTGTATACAAAATCAATACAAAAATAATTGAAAGGTAAAGTTATATACTCATATAAAAATTTAAATGTTGTCACTGATAATAAGGGTCAAAAACTTTCTTCCCTCTCTACCTAACCCAAGTACTCCATATGGGACCAAAGGAGTATAAGAAAATACCGTTCATTTTCTTTTGCATTTATTAAAAATTTTCTCTCTTTGTCCTCTTTATGTTAGTAATAACTTATGACACTGCCATCATGTCAAAACAATTAATGAGGACATTTTTAAAATTCAATTAAATTTCAAACATATTTATAGATCATAAATGCTCCCTTCAATCTTTTTATAAGAGCCTAATATTTAAATTATCTTAATCCTTTTTATATGAACTTAACAAACGTTGTATGAGCGGTTAATAAGGTTTTTTTTCCCTTTTTACTCTTGATTAATTATATGTATTACATTAATTAAAAAGTATGTGATACTTATAATTTACTTTATTTCTCTCTCTTATTTACCTGGATAAATAAGGACATACTTGGTAAAAAAAAATTATTTTAGATACACTTATTATTTTTAACTAATTTTAACCGTTTTCTTAAATCACATAATTTTGTTATCAAACTCTTATAAATAGGACTAGAGGAAGTATGTAACATCTTTTTTTTTTAGCACTTAGAGCTAACTGTTGCTTAAGTTTTATTTTATCATTGAGTTAAAATAAATTAATAATTTAAAAAGAAGAATAAAGTTCTAAAGAAATTACTCTATAAAAAAATAGAAATGAAATACCTCTTAAAAATAATTATTTTAAATATATGAGTGTGTATGTGTGAAAACTTACCTTATATTGGAAATTAATATAGAACGAAAAAATGATGCCTGTATGTGTGTCTGTAGTATTTTAATTAAAAAAACCCTGACCCTACTCTCTAAAATCCTCCTTTTTTTTTTTTTTTGATCAGGCTTTCCTTGGGTACTATTAATATCTGCTGCGCTTCTTTTCTTTCATACATTGTCGTTTTAGTGCTAAAATGCCCTGTTTATTTTTTTCTTTTTCATAACATTCACCAACTGAAATGTTTTTTCAAGCACCAATCACTATTTTGAAGTATTTTTTTAATATTATTTAATATTCTAAAATATTTTTTAATACCATTTAGTATTATGAAATACTTTTTCAAGATCATGAAGTATTTTTCAGTACCAATCAATATCCTGTAATATCTTTTTAATATTAGTCTGTACCTTAAAATATTTTTTCAAGATCATGAAGTATCTTTCCAGTACTATTCAGTATCATGAAGTATCTTTTTAGTACCAGTAAGTATCCTAAATATCTTTTCAGTATCAACATCCTAAAGTATTTTTTAATACCAATCAATATCCTGAAATATCTTTTTAGTACTATTCAGTATCCTCAAATATTTTTTTAAGATCATAAAATAATTTTTCAAGATCATGAAGTATTTTTCAAAACTAGCAAGTATCCTGAAGTATCTTTTTAGTATCTGTCAGTATCCTGAAGTATCTTTTTAGTATAAGTCAGTATCTTAAAATATTTTTTTTAACACCAGTCAGTGCCATCAAGTATTTTTTTTTTTCACTCTTAATGCTTCTAAAAAATACTTCAAGATAATGACGATACTAAAAAGATACTTAGGATACGGACTGGTACTAAAAAGATAATTAGTATTGGAAAACTGCTTCATGATCTTGAAAAAAAATATTTGACAGTTACTAACTAATACTAAAAAAAATACTTTATGATCTTGAAAAAATATTTTAGGATATCGACTAGTATTAAAAAAAATACTTTAAGATATTGAATTATGCTAAAAAAATACTTCAAAATAGTGATTGGTGCTTAAAAAAAATATTTTAGTTGGTGAATGTTATTTAAAAAAAGTAAAAAAAATGAACAGTGCCATTTTAGCACCAAAACGGCAGCGTATGAAAGAAAAGGAGCACAACAGATACTAATAGAACTAGAGGAAAGCCTGATCCCTTTTCTTCTCACTCCACCCACCCTATGTGTTGCTGCTCACTCTATGGCTAGGTTATTAAACTCAGATGCTAGTTTGACCTGAAAATTGGAGAATTGGTCACTAAATTGGTCAGGCTTAGATATCAACCTTATTCACTTTTTTTTTTTAAAAAGTTAAAACTTATTTTTTTTATTTTTTTTAGAATTTCATATTATTAACCATGAAGTATTTATTTTTTTCACCCGTTTGCCTTTTCTCTGATTAAATTCTGATCTAATTCACTGACGTTAAACCCAATATCTTAGTCAATTTTGCAATCAGTCGGACTTAATAACCTTTCTCCAAGGTTCTTTTCTTTCTTCTTCTCTCCATGACGTTAAACCCAATATCTTCGTCTTCTTCTACCTTCATGCATGTCTTTTACATTATTTCATCTTATTGTCTAGCGAAATTAACACTCTCCTCGTCCATTTTACTGTGCTTGGTGTGAATATGTTATCATTATATTTTTTTCTTTTGCCACCCACTCCCCTTTTCTTGGAATTGATGATGGGGCGGGTGGATATATATGTGTGTAAGTGTGTTTATATATATATGTGTGTTTGTGTCTTTTTTTTTTTTTTTTTTTGGTAAGATGTGTGTGTGTTTATTATTAAATCATTTACCATCCCCAAGTTTTTTTCCGAGATAATAACATTAAGGTCCTAAATAAAAAAAATAGTATTAGCAAAATCTTATAGTTTGTCTGTGTGAAAAAGTTATAATTGACAAATTATAAAAATGTTCTGATGTTAATTTTTTTACCTGACAGCTGTCATTTTCCCCTTCTTTTCGGAAGGAGATATTCTCCTTATCATTCTTCTCTCATCGGCTAAATCTAGGTCGTTGATTGAGAAAATGAAAAAAAAGTAAAAGTAGTATTATATTGATTGGACGGATGTGATTTAGAGATTATGAGGGATAATGAGAAAATTATGATGAGAGGAACCCAATCCTTTTCTTCATCCCTGATGGCACGTGGGTGTGGCAAATGTATCCATTGTTGTGTTTATTTATTCACAACCTCTTCCCCTTCCATATCAAGATTGGGTGAGTGAAGGTGCGTGCATTTTTTTTTTTTTTCCTTTTTCTACAAGACCCTACCACTGTTTTTGTGTGTGTATTCACACCTCACATCCATTCACTCTTCCGTCTCTATGCCAATAAAATTTGACTTTTCTTCACCTATGTGGACAAGCATCTTTTAAAGCCTTTTTTCATATCCTACCATTATAGCAGCCCTCTTTTCATACATAATATGTATCCTCTTCTCCCACTTCCAATAATTAATGCATTAGGTCGACTAGTTTATGGGCCTCATGATGATTAAATCTTTTTTTTTGCTCGAGGTTGATGATTAAATCTTCGGACTATATGTGTGTGCATATATAACATTTTCTCTTCCCAACAACTATCAAAATTTTAGCATAAAATATTTTCATCTGTTGTGAATAATAATATAACATATGGACCTTTAGGGAGTAAGTAGTTTTAGAGTATCTACCTTGTGGAGTAATAT
This sequence comes from Acacia confusa, assembly GCA_037074495.1. Lineage (NCBI taxonomy): Eukaryota > Viridiplantae > Streptophyta > Magnoliopsida > Fabales > Fabaceae > Acacia > Acacia confusa. Next base: position 28,178,926 of record CM073510.1, read on the forward strand.
ATTAACAGATGGTTGTTTGTGGTTTTGTAGACTCCCATTGAAAACTTTGAGTAACTCTTGTGTGATTATTTATAAGGTAGGGAGTATCAAGTAACTTATTCCATATATTTATAAATTGTGTATGATTGTGAATGATTATCTTTTATTAAAAAAAGGAATAAATTATATGTATAAGTGTATGTATTGTAAATTCTCAAGTAAATAATGTTACAAGTAAATTTCTTTATAACTCACTTTATTCACATATTTAATAATTTAATTATAATTAATGTATAATATTAGAATATTCTTTATGTTATGCATATTTGAATATGTGATGATATTTGATATGAATGGAAGCTAAGCATGATTTATTGTACCTTATCATTTAATAATATTATATTTATTAGTGATTGAATATAACTGTCATAGCGGTTGTATTTATGATGAATTGGAGTAAGGAGGAAGAATTTATATGGTGAGATATTTTACCAAGTGGTATGCCATCACTTGGTGAATAATGGATGACACTTGTCAGAACCCCTTCTTCCATGTCCTTCTTTGGACAAGATGGCTTTAGAGCTGTGAGACATATGACACATCCTTAGTTTTGTTCATTTTATGAGGGAGCCATAATTCATACTCAAACTCTACACCTTTAGCCGGATGTATTTTAAGAACTGGTGAGTTTGGAACATGGTTGTAAAAAACGCTTGGTAAAACGTAAAAAACGGGTTTACGTTTTTTTTTAGTAAAACGAGTTTCGCCTTGGTAAAAAACGTATAAGATGCAAAAACGCAAAAAACGTAACCAAAAAGCCCAAAAACGTAAAAACATACATTTTTAAAAAAAACGCACTTCAACTCGGTCCAGTCCGACACACGAAATCCAATGGGCAAGCACTCAGGGTTCGAGACGTTGACTGGAAGAAAAATCCAGAGGATATGCGACGGGATGAGGTTGAGCTATAGGACGTTGGGCTCGAGGCTAAAAACTGGATGCGTCTGAATCTTATCCTGCTCTGTTTAGCAGTTTAATTATGATTTGCTTTATGGTCTTCATAGACAACGACGTGATCTGTTGCTTCTCTTTCACGTTTTTGACGGGCTGAATGCAGCTGGACCTGATGGAAGAAGAGTGGAGAATTGTATATATTGCTGCTGGATTTTCACGTATAGGTTGATTCATGTATTGGGCCAAGTGTGTTTCTATTGATCCATAAAATTGCATTTGAACTCTTGGCTTAATGGGCAGCATTTTCGTTTTGGACTTTTGCGTGACTGTTTCTTCATTTATTCACATCAGATTGGGTGAAGGGAGAATGATTTGCTGATGATATTAATGGGCCAAGTCTCCCTGAATGATTTGTTAGCTTAGAGTAGGAGTGGTAGTGTGGTACTAAATTTATGTTTCAGTTGGATAATGAGTGGTAGTGTGGTACTTAATTTAAATTAGGCTTGAATTTTGAATTGTATTGATGTTAATCGCCTTTATTTGAATGGTATTTGTCGTCAATGTTGGATATTTTGATTGATTTTGCATTGCTTAGTATATGTATGGAACTATAAATGATGACAAGTGTCTTTATTTGAATGATATTTGATGACAATGTTGGATATTTTGATTGATATTGTATGTGTATGGATAATAGCAGGTGCCTTATTTTACAAATTTTTTTTATTTATATATATAGGTAAAAACTATGTTTTATATTACGATTTTATGTTTTACGCTTTTTCATTCCCCTTCCGCTTTTACGTAAAAACTACGTTTTTACAACCTTGGTTTGGAACAATCTGGTCAAATTGATGAGTTTCTATTGGATTATGTATTAGCCTATGACTCCAACCAATGAAATAAGGTTAGACGGTGATATAAGGTAGGTTGCATCTTGTATAATTGTGTATTATGTGTTGTGATGAAATTACATAGTGGCATAACAATGATTAAATTGCAATTTTTTTCCACAAGGAACATGATACATGCAAATATATATGTAATTAGTTCCTTTTTTTAAATCATATATGGTTTGCTTGTGTACAGTGAAAACTTTTAGTAATTACCAAAACATTGAATTTCATCGCTTAATATTAACAGTTCCTAGGTGAATATTATAATAGGAAGTAGTGGAAAACACATGTGGAGTGAGCGTTGAAGGCCCTGTCGTAATTCTGGAGCACATGTTATGCCACTTGTATTTAATTGCTAGGACATTATTTTTGTTATAACATCCTTTAATCAATAATTTTTTAAACTAAATTTTTTGTATAGTATTTGGAACTACTTGGTAAGTATCTTTTTGACTTGTAATATTAAATATATGAATTTATAAGAATGAGATATTACAGAGTACATTATAATTGATCCATGCAAAATAGTCAAAACAAATATATGCTCATGTTATTCTATTTATAAGTCATTTTCAACTTGTTTCATACAAATTAAGAAAAACCTTAAATTTCATTAATTTTGTCATACAATTCAATACATTTCCAACTATATTCCTATTTAATATACTTCTTTTGGTTCTTATTATAAGATATCGATTAACATCTGTTCTTAATCATTTTTATATGGCACTTGCTTTTTTCTAAAGTGTATTAAATATTTTGATCCATGTTTGCCTATATTTAATCGGGAAGTGAGAGAGAGTGATAATTAAGATGATATTAGAATTTAGTGTAATTATTAAGGGTAATATTAGAAATTACTTAAATTTTAGGACAAATTTAATGTGGTTAACTGTTTTTATTAGTTTATGAGAATTGTTACTTAGTGACTTATAATAAGGACTAGAAAGAGTACATTATATCTATGAGAACAAAGTCAACACAACAATAAATAAAGTGTAAAATTATATATTTACATGAAATTTTAATGAGACGCCTTATAAATAGGATAAAAAAAATTTCTTCTCTTTGCCCTATATTTTTTGTAGAATTTTTTTACTAGACTCTTTCTATACTAGAAATGAGATCAAAAGAGTATATAATTGTATATATACACCGCTCTAATCTTTATTATAAATCCATTTTTAGAAGTTGCTTTTTGTTCCACTTACATGTTATTAATGAATGTTTTCCAGTTTTACCCTTGTTAATTTTTGTCCGGAAGAGAAAAGGAGAAGAAAGATGTGAGATTAATTTGTAATTAAATGTAGAGAGAGAGAGAGAGAGAGAGAGAGAGATTTAATAAAGGCATACTTGAAAAACTTTAATCACATTTAATAACTTAACTAACAATCTTTAATAAGTGAGAAATAGTTAAAAAGGATTTATAATAACTTCATGGGTAGCACTTGATACTTGATACACTCTTCGATTTTTATTATAAGACACCAATTAACAATTCTTACAAACTAATATAAATATTTAAAGTCAATAAAATTGTTCTAAAATTTTAATAATTTCTAATATTACCCTACTAATTACATTAAACTCTAATATTATATTATTATTACTCTCACACATTATTCTTATTAATTATGGGCATACATGGAAAAAATAATTAATACTATTTAGAAATAAGAAGATGCCTTATAAAAAAAAAACCAAAATACACTTACTAGTTACTCCCTCTGGTCCTTATTATAAGGCACCAACTATATTTTCTCACAAACCAAGAAAGTGGAAGTTAAGTTATTAAATGAGCTAAAATTGATAAAAGTTTCCAACTTTATCCCTACTTTAATGATGTAGAATTAAAGGAGTTTGTTAAAGTAAGGGCATAATAAGAAAATAGTAATAAATAAGTTAGTTAAATATAGTTGGTGTCTTATAAAAAGGACCAAAAATTGTGGGTAGTTGCTGCCTTATAATAAGAACCAGAGGGAGTAATACTTTATAATAAAGACCATGGAGTAGTCTATAACATTAAATAATGTTTTTGAAGGATGATGGCATTGGAATGAGATTGTAGTTTAAATGGCCATAAAGGAGATCACGGATGTCAAGTTGACAAATTGAATTAATTTATGAGCTATTGAAACTTTCGCTAAGTGGATTTATACAACGTGCAAAATTTGAGAAATAAATCGATGGCATAGGAAAATTTGAAAAATACTACTCTAAATCACACTACCTTTATGTTCACTTTAGGGGTGGAAATAGGTCAGGCCCCTAACAGGGGCCTACGGCCTAACCTACTTTAAGCCTAGCCTGACCTATTTAGTAAATAGGTCAGGCTTAAGCTTAAGCTTATCGTTAGGCCTATTTAGATAAACAGGCCAAGCCTATTTTCATAAGGCTTAGCCTTTAGGCCTACAGGTCTGACCTATTTAGTTTTTTTTAAAAAAAACATGTTTTATTATGCATAGTTATATATAATTTAATCTAAATTAATTTTATAGATTATTTATAAAATTAATAACTTATTCTTAACCTTAAATTTTACATTTCTCTATTTATCAATAAGCTTAATATTTTCATTCATCAATTGATCACATCTACTTCTCTTCTTTTTGATCGCTCGAGGTGTCAATACTAGCTCACTACTCCTCCCTTGATTTATGTAGCAAGTTAATTTTAGTGATGCCCAAATGAAAATGATCCAAACAGGAGAAGTTTGTCTCATTTTCTATAAGAAAAATAAGAGGTAAAATCTAGTTTTACATGTCACATGTCGACATGTCGTGCTTGGTTGATTTTAAAAAATATATCTCCTTAGTGAATAAATGATTGATTTTTCTTATTCCTACTTGCTCAAATAATTGCTGGTATTATGTGTTATTTTCTTTCACTTGCTAACATTTTATTTCTTATGATTATGAATCCTTAAACTTTTCAGACATAACGTAAGAATTTAAATAGACTTGATGAATTATATATGGACTTAGATGCATATCCTTTAAGACTATATATATAAAGACCTACATTTTAAGTAGGCCTTTAAATAGGCTTCAGGCCTTCAAAAGGCCCAGACTCAGGCCTAAAAAAAAGCCTACTCACAGGCTTTAGATTCCCGTCGCAGGCTCAGGCCTACTTAATTCAAGCCTAGCCTAGCCTAACCTATTTTCACCCCTAGTTCTCTCCTATCAACACTATAAGTCACTTTAAGAAGAAATTTTTGTTTCACAACATAAGTTATTCAGAAGATAATTAATGTTTATTTATCAATTTTATCCATGCAATTAATGCATACATGTGACCCTATATCCCCCCTCTCAATCTCATTTAATTTTTGTAAAGTTAAAAATTAAAAAAAAAATCAAATTAAGACAATTAATAAGTTAACTATTATTTTTTTAGTCTTAATGAATTATTAAAGTAACTTATACTATGTGGTTCAACACTTAAGAGGCTATAATTACAAGTTGGCAAAAGGAAAAGAAGCTCTAATTAGTTCTACAAATGATCTAGAAGAGGGAAGACTCTATGGAGTTACTCCTTTATTCCTATTTATAAGGTAAGGAGAGAATGTTTATTTCAATCATATTTATAAGATACGTCATTACTCTTTCAGATCTTTTTTATAAGCAACTTTCTTTTTCATGGAGTTGATCCTTAATATAAGAAACTTTCTTCATGTCTCAAATTTAAAATACCGTCCCTTTTTACCCCTATTAAATACATACCTTTATGTTTATTGTCTCACACTTACTACTAATTCTCTTTTATTTAATCATTTATTACTCATTCTCTCTTATATTCTCTATTCATTTTCTTTCATATTTTTATTCATTCTTTCTCTTATACTCTTTTTCTAAATAAAGGCAAGACATGATATTTTTGACATATTTATTGGAAAGTTTTTGACTAATCCTAACCACCAGTTTGTTTTGTGCAATCAAGAAAAAAGTTACTTCTATAAAGGACCGGAGGGAGTAATTTTTACACATGAATGTTCAATTTTACCTGTCATGTATTATCGTGTAGAATGTAGATAGTTATTTTTTTTGGAGAGTGTGTAGTTAAATAGAGGTAAAGTTGGAAAGATGTTGAATTTTAAAGTAAAGTTAATGAAGTTTAATATTTTTCTTGATTTGTGTGAAACATGGGAAGGGCTTTATAAATAAGATCGATTTTTCCCCCTTTTAAAGAATGATGAGTGAGATTATAAAATTACAACAGAAGGAAAATGTAAGTGTAAAAACAAAAAAAAAAAAAATAAATAAATAAAATAAAAAACTTTAAACCTCCCTCCACTTGTTCTTTTAAAATTGAACTCACTAAAATCTCTTATCCCTTTCCCTCTCTCATAATCAAACATATAAGTGCAAATATCCCTACCGTCAGAATCAAATATACAAGTGCAAATATCTATTTCATTATTGCTCTAATCCTACTTATAAGTTTTTTTTCAAAGAAAAAATTTAGTCCTTATTATAAGTCCACTTTCAAAATAATAAATATGATTTTTAAAATTTTACCTCTATTAATTATAATATACAGAAATAATTTATTTATATTGACTCTTGGAACCATTTATAGAACACACCAAAGTTAAAAATTTAGCCCAAAATTAATAAATTAATTAACTCTTTCTGATTTAAAAATTAGTTAATTAGGACTTATAAGTAGAACTAGGTACCTTCTTTCACCTCCCCACCCAAAAAAAAAATAACTCAACCTGTACCTTGTGGGCACATCTAACATCACAATAATTCTTACTACTATCCATGTCTCTGAAAAGAACTCCCCACAAGTTTACCCCAGAAAATGTAATATCACAATTGAAAAGCCAGGTTGAGGCTTCAAAAACGCCAATCCAAACAAAGAAGCATCCTAAGCGAGGATGTAAAGATTAGAAGCTTTTGGTAATAAAATGCTTGTTTGGTTCTGTGGTACCGTAGATTTTAAAACATTCAAAATATCAGCCCTTAGCTGCCAGTATCTTTTTCCTGCTCTTGCAAAAAAAAAAAAAAAAACTCGACCTTTTTATTGCTGTCTGCGTAATAGATAGGGCAGTGATAGACCTCACCCGCCATCTTATTACAAAGATTTTGACCAAATCTTGCCAAATGAGTTATGTCCATGAAAGAAAAGCTTCAGACCATGAGAAAAGGCCATCCATTAATCTATGTACACAGTTTAAGGTCGTTGGCCCAAAAAGAGTACAATTTGAGGTCATCTTCTAGTACCACCTTTCAAACATGACATTATATACATATGTACATATATAGCAAAGAGAGAGAGAGAGAGAGAGAGAGAGAGAGGATCCATTAGAATGCCTCTCTGCCTACTCAGGCCGAAAACTGACCAAATTTGGGAGATCTGTTGACTGCAGTTTCTTGATGTCATTTGCTGTCACTTTACATGATTCCAAGGTCAGAGATCTCAAGTTTTTAAGTGTTTTCAGATGCCGCAACCCAGCACTGGTGATTCGAGAGTTTGAAACGTTCAAAGATATCAACCCAGTCAGGCCTGAATTTGCATGTAAAGTCATGTAAGCACAGAGAGAGAGAGAGAGAGAGAGAGAGATTGAGATCATTACAAACAGCTACCAAGTCTGACACCTCCACATCAGGAATTAAATGCAAATCGCAAGTCCTTTCAATTTCAGCAAACTCCAGTCATTTTATGGTGTGACGATTTATAAACATTCAACTTTAAAATGGTCATGTCAATAGTACTTGGCTAGGACAGTCAAGAAAAATCTTTGTTTCTTATGAAAGTAGTCTTAGCAGGAGAGAAATCAGTACCATCGTGGACCAAATCAGTCAAAAGGTGGAAATTATTGAGCAGCTTCCAGTTTTGTGACAAAAAATTTTCAATTGATCGCCTGGATTTTTTTTTTTACTCCCCGTATGAAATTGATCGCCAAGATTATTTCCTCCTCTCAGGAGAAAAGCTTAAAATCCAACTCCAAAACTACATAAGCTATCATATGTTTTCAAACTAGAGGCCCCATAATCAGTCAAATTGATTTAGGGTTTTCATGAGTGATCACTTATACATCAAGAAAAAAAGGGGTCTAAGAAGATTTATACCAGAAATCAACTCCAGACTTTTGTTTGTGAGGTTGCCATTTTGTGATAAATTTAAGAACATAAGAGATGAAAGTTCTTTGATGTTCTTCACACCAGCATCAGTCAAGCGTCCACTGCATATTTCCAGGGACCTTAGGTTCTTGAAGTCTGTTCACCATGAAAACAGCCGGCATAACAATTCAGTTAGAATTGACATCAACCCAGTCAGGAAACTAAAGCTAATACTATCTCTGGTCCCCAATATAAGAGATAGTTGGGATGTTGAATTTGATTATCAATATAAGAACCCGATCCACTTTGTACCCCATATTTATCATTTTTACCCCTAAATTATCCCCAGTCGATTGCACATGTTAAAAGGATTTTGCATCAAGGGTAGTTTCAATGCAAACAATTTATGAGGGTAATTTAGAGAAACCAACAAATGTTTCTAACTAGTAAAGTAGATCTTATATTAAGGATCGGAGGTGGTAAGTACCCAATTCTACCCAAACAGCTGACCCACAAAGTGAATATTACAATGATATTACATACTTCTCAAATGGTTAGTTCCAGAATCTGTTATTCTTGCTCCAAACAAATCAAGATCAGTGAGCCCTGTCAAATCTGCATCAATAAACTCAGAATGAAGCATTCTGCCAAATTAAGATTCATGCTACTCAAACTGTTAAAATTAAATTTTGCAGTAAGTCTATCAGATTACAGACGGGATTTGGTGCCTTCGTAAAATATTGAATATTACAACTTTTGCATGAGAACACGTACTTGCAAGAGCTGCCAATCCAGCATCAGTAACATGGGGAGCATCCAAATTAAGAGACTTTAGAGATGAGAGTCCACGCAATTTCCTTAAACCAATATCACTAACCTCAGTGAATGACAGATTTATTTTCTCCAAGCGGGACAATCCTATGAGAAATTAAATAAAAATATGGTCAAATGCTAGTCCACGGAAAAGATTATTACAATGATAAATTGAAGCAGAAATAATAAAAAATATAGAAAGTAATGAAGAACTTGATACAAGCAGCTACAAACTACTCCCTCTAGTGACCCATTTACTTAATTTGATTGGATTAAAGAAGTTAGTTAATATAGTTAATGTGAAATGTTTTTCTAAAACACCTTAATCATCTTTCTTAATTCCCTTCATTTCTCTTTTACTTGATTATAGTTGAGAGAGTATCAATAGGGGTATATTGGGAAAAGATTGACAAATTTGGGAAATATGATTTATATTTAAGACCAAGATCAACTCCCCAATTAGGTCCTACGTTATGAATTGGAGGGAGTTGTATTTTAAGAATAAATATTTTGAAGAATAATTAAATGAGCAATAAACTTTCAAGAGCACGTGTATTTATTCAAATCACTTTATTCTTTATTTTCTGAAACTAAAACAAAACAAGAGTTATTGGTCAGTTTCTTGAAAGACGTTTTGACAAACATGTAAACAAGTTCGTTTCAGGAGTTCTTGATCATAATAAGAAATCAGATTTCAGAAAGACCCTAACAGTTCATTGAGGCATTCAATCCTCGATTAATATTTTACAGCGCGATACAAATAATAAAAATTGTTTAACCTGATAAATGGCGTAGCCCATTGCTTCCAACTTCAGTATCAGACAATTCCAAACATTTCAGTTGCTGAAGGCCTAAATACAATAACAAGCAAATGTACATTTTCAATGTTAAATCAGGTGAGGCAAAATAAAAAATTTAATCATTTGTAACCAATAGAATACTGTTAGATAATTTTTCCATCCAGGAAATCATTAGCCATCACAGGTAGACCCCAAAAAAGTGGGAGAAGAGATTCATATATCTACCTGCCAAGTTGGCCAATCCATGATCACCAATCTTACATGAATCTAGGACCAAGCTCTCCAACTTTGTCAATCCTGGTTGAAAAAAATATATCACAATTTTAAATATAAGTTCTATCTTTCAAGTGTTCTGGGTCTTTCTGCTCCATCAGCAAAACAGCTTAACTTTTTCCTCTTAAATCCATTAGCTGGATGGCAAAATTGTGCACAAAAGTTCAAAGGAACGTGAGCTAAATAAGTCATGGCCATGGCAATAAACCACGCAGTAAGGACACTTAAGTTAAAGATAAATTTGTAAGCAAAGTGGTAGAAAAGCAATTAATATATGATCTGATGATTTTCTACACCTTGTAGTCTTGGAAAGATAAGATCTTGATCCCAGTTGCTTTGATGGAAAAGAAAACAATCCCATGTATCTATCTACTTCAGTTCGTACATTGTAGACAGTTTATTTCCTCACCTTATTCTTGAATAAATCACATTATTCCTATGCTCTATTCAGGGGAAGAGAACAACAAGAGAGAGAATCAGGCAAGTATCTTTAATCACCTTTCACATGCGCCAAATATGCATCTGTAATGCCAGTGAATCCCAAGTTTAATGCCTTCAAATTTCTCAGTTCTACAAAAAGGAAAAGACAATGCCCAAGATTTAACACCTCTTAGAATAATTATGGCACATCCTTTCCTTTTTATAAGGTAGGGTTTTAGGGTAGCCGTGTTCCTTTTTATAAGATAGGATTAAAGGTTGTTTGAAATTTTTTTTAAACCCCCCATTTTACCCTCACTTAATTACAAAAATTACTCATACCAATATTGTAATTAATTCTCATGTTTGACTAAATCACTCAATATAACATATTCTCTCTCTTCCACATAAATGAAGGCATTTATGGAAAACTCAATTCATTTTTTACATATTTATTGCACTTGACTAACTTTAACTACTTCGAACAAAGCAATTTGGTTAATCTTATCTTATAAAAAGAGAGGGAGGGAGTATAAATTATGAAACCTCAGCCTTGCAGAATTAATTATAAAGTCTTAACTACTTACGCGAAAGCTTTTCACATCCATTGTCTGAAAGGTTACATCTATTAAGATTCAAGATTAACAGTGCTGGAAGCTCTGGCCAAAAAAAAAAAAAAGCACCAATGTTAGGCTCAAATCATCTCAGTTTCATTTCCTATAAATGAGGCAATTGACAATTGCTTCTAATGCTTGACAAGAACATTTAACCAGAAAAGCATGCGTCATTACCACTTTGTCCCTTATTATTAGTCAGTTTAAATTAATTCTCACTAACCAAGGAATTAAGGTTAAGTAATTAAATATGTCTTAAAATAGATAACATTATCCAAGCTTACCCTCATTATAAAATTCTGTGTGTGTGTGTGTGTGTGTGTGTGTTCACAAACATTCTCACCTCTCTCTTCTTTTTCTCTCTTTCCAAGGAAAACTAAATAAGGGTAAAGTTGGAAAACAATCATTAACAACTTCTAAGTACACTTATTTTTAGGACCAAGAATTTCTTCTACAAGCGGACTTATAATAAGGACTAGAGAGGTATACTATTGGCGTTTTGCATTAAAATTTAAGATGGCACCTCTTTTTTAAAACTTTAATTACCCCCTAACAAGGATTATACTATGATGTCATTGAATTTTGAAAGCCCCCCAAAAGAAACAGAAAAACCTGAAAGAAAAATTTGAGATCACAATCAAGTCATACCCTGCTCAAGATTAATACCCAAGATTTTAAACATAAAACCAAGTAAATACTATTCAGCCCAAATATTTTAATTAAGAATAGTAATAGAATAAGCTTTAAAAGCCAAGAAAGTAAAGCAACCTGCGAGAGAATCCAAACATGCAGATGTTACAGGGCATCCTTCCAAATTTAACATAGAAAGCTTCTGCAATCCTGAAATGAATCAAGGCATTACTAAAGTGGAAGAAAAAGAGATTGATATAAAAAAATGAAATAAAATAAAAAATTTCTATCAAGCTGATTGTTAGAGTCAATTATGCTGTTAAGCAGCTAAATCTGCTATCAGTTTATTACAGTGTTAGTTAGAGAGTCAAGGAATTCTGCGTGTGTATCTTCAGTGTGTGTATCTTCGGTTTACTATCAACGAGACACACAAAAGTACTATTGTCTATTCTTCATCATTGCTTCTATCAACAATTGAGTTCCAGTAAATATGGCTCCATGAAATTCTGGTTAATACCTTCTAGCTATCTAAAATAAGCCCTTTATTTAATAAAGGAAAGGCACAATACCTTCTAGAAAACTGATGCCAAAATCTGTGACTTTACTGCACGAAAGCTCAAGACTCGTCAGATTTGCAAGCTCTGGAAGCATATTGAATTAAAAAATTGTACTGTTAGTTACTGTGCCATGTCTTACATATTCAATATTTCAATGACTATCTGATATCAAAAAAGATGACTGGTGATTAAACTATTACATGCCCTTCCCCGTCCTGATAATCATATGATTTCTAAACATAGAATATTGCATTTATTGTCAATCAGTTCGACCACTACTCAGTGAAGAAAACATCCTTGAAGTAGAAAGAAGATTAATGAAACTAAATTTCACATAAATGGGCTATTCTTCATAAAACCAACATTTGTAATAATGCAATGAGCCAAAGACCTATGTTGCACCTATAAAGATACGGTGTTTTCGAGACGTTGCCGAAACGTGACATTGAAATGTGACTCCAAAAATACTAATATTTCGAGACATTCCGAAACGTCTTAGTATTAAATAATATTTTTAATATAAACAATGTATTTGACATTAACAAAATATAATAAAACAAAAATCATTAGCATAATCAAAGTGCATCTCCACTAATAGCATAATCTTCAGCTTGTTTGGGACCCATTCCTTTCCACAGAGATGGAGGCAGAGACGAATTGAGTGAGATGGAGGCAAAGACGAATACGATTTCAGCAGGCAGAGACGTCTCTGCCAAAAGAAAATCGCTGAAATAGTGATATTTCAGCAATTTTCGTTTGGCAGAGACATGGTTAGGGCATTTTTGTTGCCCAAAATATTCAACTGGAAAATGCCCTCAGGATTCAAAAAAATTACAAAACTGCCATTTTGACAATTTAACCATCTGATACGTCTCCAAGCGTTTCGGCCCAAGTCGCGACTCCAAAACGTTCTGATTTTAATATTTAACGTTTCCGTGCTTCTTAGCCAAAGACATCTTCCTGTGAATTGTCTACTGAGTTACTGTAAGAGGAGAGAGTTTAGATTTTAAACCTTTATATATATATATATATATCTTGAAGCAAGCAAAAGGTAAAGATGAAAAATAAGTCTTTTGAAGACAGACTGCCTGTTCGATGGAAGGGTCATGGCATTCATTGATAGGATACCAGCAGCCCCAATTGACCGTACATCATTGCTGGTTTATTCAAGAAGGAAAAGGCAGAGGCAGTTGGAATAGGATAAGTCTGTTTATTAGGTAGTTATGTATTAGGAGGTTATGCTTGTGTGTTTGGATAAGGCTTATTAGGAAGTTGTGCCTTATTAGGAAGTTATGCTTAGGTGTGTCTTATCCTTAGGAAGTTATTTGCAGTTGCTCATGACAGTTAAGTTCTTTTATATATAGTCCCATGGTGTAAACAGAGTTTTTATGCAGAAAATATATATTGAAAGTATTGTCTTGTTGGTCAAGAATTTCAGATTCTGGTTCTTGAATTGTTCTACTAGATCCTAATTTTATAGGATCTATCAATTTGGTATCAAAGCATTCCTTTCTCTGGGACCATTTTCTGTGTGTTATGGGACATTTTCGCAAGAAACAGCAAGCAACAACTGATCATATGAGTAATGAAGCAGAATCATCTAAGGAACCAGAGATTACACAGCCAGCTGAAGATTTGGTTCAACAGATGACTTTTCTCATAAACAAAATCCAAAGTATGGATGCTGAGATGAGGCAACAGAAAAAGCCAATGGAAGAACAAGAGAACAGATATATAAGGAGACAAACCGAGGAATATGAGGAAATTGAAGCGGATTATCCAGGGTGGTTTAAACAGTCATATAGGAGGCCCTTCACTAAAGTTGAATTCCCAAAATTTGGAGGAGACCCGAGAGGGTGGATTATGAAAGCGGAACAATATTTCCAGTACTATCAAACACCTGAAGATGTGAAAGTTGAAGTGGCTGCAATGAATTTAGAAGGAGATGCCTTGGATGTTTTCACTTGGGTTTCTTCAAGTCGAACCATTCGCTTCTGGGAAGAATTAATTGAAATCTTTCAGGATAATTTTGGCCCCATAGAATTTCAAAACCCAGATATTTTTCTTTGCGACATATCACAATCTGGAACAGTAGAAGATTATAGAAAAGAATTTATTCGTCGCTCATCTCGGGTTCAGAATTGGCCTGAACATTGCTTATTAGCAATTTTTATTCATGGATTAAAAGAAGAATTGAAGGCTGATGTGAAAATCCAAAAACCCAGAACAGTATATAAAGCCGCAAGCTTGGCTTTAGAATTTGAATCTAAGTTACAAAGCCAACAGTTTTTACGACCCCCCTAACAAATCTCATATTTCCGTGGAAGTGATTGGAATTGTAATATTAGTGAGAATAAACCACCAGCACCACATCAGCAGTATAATTCAACCTACAATTCTCAAACCGCTCCAATGCGAGATTTAGTTCGGTCAAACAATGCAGTCGGACACTCCCAACATCTCGCACCGAATCAGGACCAAAACAGAACACAGATTACATCAGGATTTTCTGGTAATTCGACAATTCCGTCCTACTCACCACAACCGAATATTTCCGATGCCGATCGGCAATTACAAAGGGAAAAGGGGCTCCATTATCGTTGCGGTGGAAAATTCTCCCTTGGGCATCGTTGTAATTCATCCACCCTACAGATTATGGAAATAACAGATAAAGTCGATGATGAGTTCAATCCGACACTCGACGGGGCACTCTGCGCAAATTCTCCTATGGCTGAAATATTGCTACACGCGATTTTGGGAAAGGACTCGGCAACCACGATGAGAGTTAAGGGACTCTTGTTGTCCAAAGAAATCCCCATCTTGATCGATAGTGGGTCAACCTACAACTTCATAGCCAACCACTTGGTTACGAACCTGGAAATTAAAACGCAGCAATTATCGACTTTTGGAGTACAGGTTGGGGATAGTTCAATCATCTCGTGCAATGCCATCTGTAGAAATTCAGAAGTTCAGGTGCAAAGTTTGACTATTCATGATGACTTTTTCCCTTTTTCTCTCGGTGGGATAGATATGGTGCTAGGAATCAAGTGGCTAGCCTCTTTAAATACTGTTGAAGCTAATTAGCAAAAGATGTTCATGGTGTTCTGGCTTGATGGGAAGCAATAGAAGCTTCAAGGAATTACTCAACCACTTGAAGAATCTAATTGGCAACCTTTTACCACACAATTTCCTCACTTCCGCCTTGAGGACAAGGCTCATTTTCAAGGGGGGGAGTATTGATAGGATACCAGCAGCCCCAATTGACCGTACATCATTGCTGGTTTATTCAAGAAGGAAAAGGCAGAGGTAGTTGGAATAGGATAAGTCTGTTTATTAGGTAGTTATGTATTAGGAGGTTATGCTTATGTGTTTGGATAAGGCTTATTAGGAAGTTGGGCCTTATTAGGAAGTTATGCTTAGGTGTATCTTATCCTTAGGAAGTTATTTGCAGTTGCTCATGACAGTTAAGTTCTTTTATATATAGTCCTATGGTGTAAACAGAGTTTTTATGCAGAAAATATATATTGAAAGTAATGTCTTGTTGGTCAAGAATTTCTGATTCCGGTTCTTGAATTGTTCTACTAGATCCTAATTTTATAGGATCTATCATTCATCCTGTTTCTTGCTCATTCAAAAATAAAAAGAAAATGGATTATTGAGAATAAAAAGATTAAAGTTAAAATTTGGGTGGATATTGGATAATTTCTCCTCTTGGAGTAGCATGCAGTAGACAATCCCCATCTGTCATCAAACCAGAATTACATCCGCAATTGTAGCACCTCATATGTTAAGCAAAGTATGGAAATAAGTTACCCTTATTAGTTCATTGATTCAAGTGCACGATGGTAATCTAAACAAGAACTATTACAAAGTGAAAAAATGCAGAGAGCATAAAAGAAAACCCAAACGATTAATCTGTGGTATTCATCTTCTGTGGTAACCAGTAAGGCTGCCTACATCTATCCCTAAACCCAACCTGGTGGGAGCCTTGCAAGACGAGCCACCCATTTTATTTACTTTTTCAACTGTTGAAACTTTCAGCTATTGTCATCAAAGAGAGGCAAGATACAACTAACCTGAGAGAGCCTTCATGTCAGCGTCTGTTATGCAATTACACCACTTCAAATTGAGAGATTCCAACTTGGTTAAGCCTAAGAAATAAGAATAAAATTCAATTGAATTAAGAGGTTTTTCAGCTATACACCATAAGGTGAAGACCGACAAACCGAAGTCCCTTTTTTCAGATACAAGTAATCGCTTTCAAGTTTCTCAATTATTGTTTCTCTAAAGCATTTATTACTTCTTAATTAACTTCCATTTCTAACAATCTCTCATTCTAAAGCTATAACTCCATTTCTAATATCATCATTTGAATGTCTGTAAGATGTAGAACAAATGGCAGGAAGTTATCTGCAATACATTAAATAACCAACCTTGGAGATGAACAAGGCCTCCATGAACCCCTGGACATCTCTCTAAATCCAACTTGACCAAGTTAACAAGACCAGAAAAGCTACTCATTCCTTGAGCAGAAATTGCTTTGTTCCTTCTAAAACTCAGACTAGTTAAGTTTGTCAGACCTGGGACATTCAATTAAATTTGTCTTAAACTAAGAAGAAAAAAGCAACACATCAATAGTTTGGAGCCAGACAAATCTTCATGTGATTATCAATAAATCAGCATTATATGAAAAGACAGAAAAATTATGAAAATTCAGTAAAGGTGACACAAAGAATGCCTCAGGCAAATAATAAATAAATA
This sequence comes from Acacia confusa, assembly GCA_037074495.1. Lineage (NCBI taxonomy): Eukaryota > Viridiplantae > Streptophyta > Magnoliopsida > Fabales > Fabaceae > Acacia > Acacia confusa. The sequence continues at coordinate 28,195,688 of CM073510.1, forward strand.
ATGATACATGGAATGTATTTATCATCTCAAGTGCTATAATAAAGCACACATTCAAGATAAACCACAAAAATTATATTTGATTATTCAACGATAGGTGCGGTTCAAAGTTACATTACCTCATATTTTGATAAGCTGAAAACAAAAAAGGAACAATAGGATGAGTTGAAACACCAAAATTCAAGCAGAGTATCTGCCTAGTACATTTTATATTTAAATTGTTCAATACCACATAAGGAAAACGTGTATGCTGTTCCTAAGAAAAGAATACTCAAAAAGAAAATGTGAGATGCATACCTAAGGATACGTGCTTTTTTTTGGACGATAACAAAAAGTTAAAAATCATGTTAATGCACATAAAGAATTTACATACTGATTTCTCATTTATGGTATAAGAATTTTTTTTCCCCTTTTCTCCTTTTCTTTTGATAAAAAAAGTCCATAGACAGAAGGAAAAGGACCAAATATATGACTACAGTACAGATGCATAATACCATGTACCTATATGAAAGACAAAAAGAAACCCACAAGAAGAAAAGACTACCACTGATGTATTTAAGACCATCGTCTGAAATTTGGTCACAATAATTAAGATTCAGGGCTTGGAGATTTTTGCAATCTTTAAGATAAGTCAGCCCATAATCCGTGACATCTGAACCAGAAACGTCCACCGAAAGTAGGGATGACCCTTGTGATGAAATGACATCCATCCAACTATCATTCACCGCAGAATATTCTCCCAAGTAAAGATCCTGTTGAACATAAGGTAAGATGTGCATGGATAATTTAGATGAAGAACAAATAACTGACAAGAATTGACAACAAAACTACACTACTACCTACTACCTCTTGTCCTTAATATAAGAGCTCGACAAGGGACTCACTTTTGTCCTAAATATAAGACTCCAATCCACTTTGTCTCTCAAATTTATAATTTTTGCCCAAAAGTATCTCTATTGAGGGCATATATTAATGAGGTTCCCAGCAAGAGGTAATTCCAATGCACATGGGGTATTTTAGGGAAATCAAAACCCATTTATTACGGATAACTAATTTAACTAATTCCCTTAATATCCACAAGTTAGTTATATTAAGGACAGGAGTTAGTATAAACTACAAACATGCTATATAATTTGAAATTATTTACCTGGAGAGCACAATCTCGAAAGGCTTCAAGGGAAGCACAAGTTAGACGATGGCAACGCACCAATTCATTAAAAATTAGCTGACTCATATCCCGTGGGAGCATCGACATCGAGCTATATCTATCAATATCCTGTTGAAGAAAAAATGCATGTTTCGGTGATTATACCTAGAGTAAAAGTGAAAGGTTGAGACTAAGCATAACATTCAGCATTGCAACTTGCAAGTACCTGACTTATTTTGCGTACGCACAAGTCCAACAGTGATGGACATTCTCCATTTTGCAAATGGAAATTCATCATAGGAGAAGAGAACGACGATGTGAGCCATTTTAAACTCCCACTTTTGCAATATTTCCGTGAAATTCCTGCTTGAGGTCTATCGTCAATGTCTCGCTCTTGCTTCCTAGAACAAGCTCCTCCCATTGAGAAAATATCTCGTAATCACCACTTAAAGAACTGCCTAGCAGGACACTTCAGTAATCCATTCAATAACCCAAATATGTATGTTCACTCTATTTCAGCCTGCAGAAATAAATGGGAAGAATGGAAGATCATATTCATAGCCAAATAAGCCTTTCAGGGGATTTGATCATTCAGAAATTGACTTCCGTTGAAAAAAATTCTCAAGAACTACTAAAAGTCCCAGAGTAAACAAGGGTTAGTTTGCCCACACCAATTCAAATCACTCAGTCTGCAACGATCTCATGATTAAGCACCATTTGCAACATTTCAATAAGGCATAATATTTTCATGCCCCTGTATATGGTAAGAGGGGCAGAGCCATGCAATATATCTAACAGAAAATTACTCTCAACCATAATAGATAAATAAATGACTCTACGCAATTTCCTTAATCAAACAGGACATCATAAAATCGATTCGCTTCAAACACCAAAATATCTTCAGATATAATAAATACATGTAAAAAGTATGAGAAAGTACAGAAAATTATAAATAACAAAATGCGCCAATAGACATAAACATTAGTATATCATCCAGACTAAAAAAAACCCAGAGGAAATAAGCTACAGTCATCCGGACAAATAACATAAGAAACAGAGAAATCGGCATTTTCTTGCTAACGAAAGAGAGGGAGAAAGTTGTCTACCGAAACAAAAAAAATCAAGTGAAAAATCAAGGAGAGAAATCAGAGTAAACTAGATATACTTGCCTATCTCGCTTATGGTTTCAGGTCCAGTGACACAGAAATGAACCGCAGCTGAGAATGGTAAGTATGGGAGAGAAAAGAGCGACGTGTATGTGACCTAGCCAGAATCCGAACCTCCGGATGCTCAACAGGTGTAGCGTTTAATTAGCTAAGGACGGCTCTCTTGGTTCGAACTGTTTAGATACCGGATAGAGAAAATAATCGATGGGTGTGATCGGGCAAAAAGGTGGGCTCTCTCAACTTTATCCGTTTGGTACACGGTGGGGCCCGCCGCCGCCTCGTGACTGAGGATATTTTTCTATAAATGTAAAAGACTAAAAAATAGGAAAAATTACACTGTGGTTTCAAAAACCAGAAAAAATTCTAAAAAAGTTTTAAACCAAAATCTTATATTAGAAAAGTCTTAAAAAAAGTCCTGAAATTTTTTTGTAATTAATTTTTATATTAATTATAACTAAAAATGTCATATTAACAACTGAAAATGTTATATTAACAACAAAAATTTTTACAACTTGAAAGTCGTAATAATAATTTGAAATGTCATATTAATAATTGAAAATTTTTGTTGTTAGCATAGTATTTTTAGTTGTTAATATGATATTTTTAATTGTAATTAAAATGGTAATTAATTACAAAAAAGTTCTAAGGACTTTTTTGAAAATTTTCTAATATAGGATTTTGGTTTAGAATTTTTTCGTAATTATTTTTATCTTTAGGACCACAATGTAATTTTCCCTAAAATAGCATTAGAAATTACAAGACAGTTTATCAAAACTGGGGGATGAATTTGAGTTTGTGAATTTTGAGAGTTTATCAAAATGTCCCTCAAATTCTCTTTTTCTTCTCTCCCTCCACGCCTCCTCCTTTCCTTCACTGATGTTATGCATCTATTCCTGCCTCCCACAGCCAAATCTTTTTTCTCTTGCCAACTCCACTGCCAAATCAGCATAAAGGCATTTTTGTCAAAAAAAAAAAAAAAACATAAAAGCATTAAAGTGGAATTTGCAAATTTGAGCATATGACCACACTGCTCCCCACCTTTTGCAGGGCTATCCTAGTTTGCTCTGGCCTCATCGTCAAGATCAAGGATATCATTTCCCAGCTTGCACCTTCAAGCTCTCCACTACCAAATAATATTCATATCCTATGGGGCAAGATCTTGCGAGAAGGGACTCTCCTTGATCCAACAAAGTGAGGCTCTGAGGCAAGTCAATGCAAGGAAGAATTTATTGGATGATTTCTTCCACAAAAAAGTTTCAAGCGACTGGCAATGGTTGTAATATCGTTAATTTTGAGTCTGGAAACTTGTTGATAAGTCTGTATTAGGTAGATAACTAAATCCAATTTAAGAAGTGTGACAAATATTGCGAAGAGAATTTTCTTTGATGTTGGTGGATTGAGATTCCTAGGAGTTAGTCACATATCTTTGATTGAGAAAATGGTAACTAATGACTATGAAACTTTTCAGATTTAAAGTAGAGATATCAAGCTTTAATTTAATAGGTCATATAAGAAATTTGGACCTGTTTTAGATAGGGGTCATAAAATTCTGTAATTATTTTAGAATTTGTAAATATTTCTGTCTGTAATTAAGAGCTTTGTATCAGTATATTATATTGTATTATTTATATTTTGCCTACCCAATTGCATATTATTGCTCTAATGAATATCAATACAGATAGTATGGGTATGACAATGGGAACAGATTCAACATTGATGGCAAGAAAACTTTTGCATCTTAAATTTATAATTTTAATAGAAAAAAGAGTAATACTTTAGCTTTTGGGTGTCTTTTGACAGCAAAAAAGAGACCAAAATGCACATCTACTACCGACCTCCTTCAAATTGAAGCTTGGTTCCAAAATTTTGGTGTCTTTTGACTGCCAGAAAGAAAACTCCATTTTCCATTAAAAAATCTACCTCACAGGTGGGGCTCACACTAAGAGTTTGTTTTTATGTATTTGTTACATGCTTGTTCTTCTAATTAAAAGGGATGTGACACACACACATATTATTTATTTAAATTAAATTATATGCTGCTTTCTAATTATTATTATTATTATTTTTTATATTAAGTATCTCAAATTAATTGGTTTTCAAAATTCTAGTGTTACAGGATAATATTTCTAAATGTAGAGACTAGAAACTAATTAATTTAGGATATTGATATAAAAAAAATTCAAAAAGCAACATATAATAAAATTCAAAAAGCTCCTTATGTGTGTGCTTCCCTCCCAAGTGAAGGTCCTGGTTCTTGACGGTGAGGTGGTAGTCATTATTGTGAGAAGGGATGAGCCACTCCGCCACGTTAGTGTTCATTAGCGAGGCTAGCTACTGTGTGCCCACATTTCCTTAAATAGGAGTTTTTTTTTTTTTTGATAATAAAAATAGGAGTAATTGATTGCTAGAACGCCAGGTATTGATTCATTACTAAAAAAAGTCAAGCCCAATGTCTTTTATATACTTAAATTTTTTTAAATGAATATGAAATCCAATCTCTAATCTTATATATTTACTTTTTTTTCCACATCTATTATATATCATCATTTTATTTTGAATGAAATGGGAATTATATTACTTAAAGAGAATATGCATAGAGAATTATCTAGCTATTACTCCCTCAAATCCTTAAAATAAGATTCAGTTGACTTTTTTTTAGAGATTAATAAAACTAAATAAGTTAGCTAATCATAATATATATATTACTACTTTTTTACTATATACCAGTTTATAGGTCAGATAAATCAATTTACTATATAAAAAAAAAGATAAATATAAATATTTTAAAAAATTTATTTAGTTTTCTTAATCTCTCTAATAAAATCAATTGGATATAATAATAAAGAGCGAAGGTAGTAATACATGGGGGGGAAAAATTACAAATGCGGAACGACATTATCTTAAACTCATGCTTTGATAGAAATCTAAGGCTTTCATAGTATGATACAGTAATTGAAGATCAGAGTATCATACTAATTACTTATAAAAAAGAATAATATATTAATTTTTAATGTATTAAAAGTTGTTAATATGTCCTAATGAGGGGGGAGGAAATTGTTAATAGAAAATTATACTTCTGCTTCCTCATAAATTAATAAAATTTTTTAGTTTGGCTCTTTCTGATTTCTAAATATTTTTTCACATGCCGTGGATGAGACTGAACTGATTTAACATAGGACCTTGTTAAATCTTCAAAATGATCATGCATTCGTTCTTTCCAATTCCAAATTGCCTGGAAAACTAGAGGTCAAAAGGTCTGGGGATCGTTTTCCTAATTCAAAAGTAGCTTTTAATGAGGGTTTTACTTTAGAAAAATCTGAATTTTTGGTCCTCTTCCAAATGTGAACTTTTCTTTCAAATTGCTTTGTGACATTTTTCGTGTCATATAAATACAATAATTCTATATAAATTTTACATTTGACATAGTAATCAGGGTCAACACAAAATCCGTTAATATAATAGTATTATTTTATTTTAATTTCATATATTTCAGTTTAACTAATCTTTTTATAAAAAATCGAACCAACGCAAAATGATTCGGAAACATGAGTCTTTTTGCATATTTAATAGATTTTTTTTTAAAGATAATTTTACTATCATTAAATCCCAAACTAGATTGGAGTTTATTTTCAAAACGTCCCAACTTTGCACTGAGTTTTAAATGACCGTTGTTACTTTAGAGGAAGTTTTATTTTAAAATCCTCACCTCAGTCATTGACCGTCCATAATACATAGTATATAAGAAGACGAAAATATCTATAAAAGAATGGGAGAATCATTATAAAGTCTCAAGTAAGAAATGTAATCATAAAAAAGTCACAAGTGAAATGCAATCACAAGTTTTAATGTAAGAAATGGCAAAAAGTCGATATTGCTTACTTGTTATTAAGACTTTCTGATAATTACATTCCTTTCTTTCTTGAGACGCCATTAATTCTTCCCGAAAGAATAGCAAACGCCAAATACACAATAAAGACATTTCCAATTGTTGCACTAAGTGCAGAAACTACAAGAGCTATTCTAATCAATTCAAAACTTGGAATGGCAGCAAGATCATATGCTTGATCTCCACCCCGTGTAGCTTTAGAAATATGCATGCAACATCAGACTTTCAGTCCCGAATGGATGGCAACTACTCCCCCAACAAGATTCTCATACTCGACTTTCTGGAACCCGGCATCGGCAATCATTGAAGCAAATTTGTCCTGCACATCAGTTGCAATACAGATTGGTCAACATAGAATAAGATCCTAGCGACATCACCGACCTCAATTGACATTTGCGTTTCCATCAGAAATCTTCTGCATTGTATAATAGGCATATTCAAATTTTTACTTGGCTTTGCTATTGACTGCTTAAAGGGGTTTCAAGCTATAGGAAGCAAATATGTCATCACATAATTTTCTTTGGTCAGTTCTAACTGACTAATACTACCATGGCTACTATCTTTCCTCCAAAAAAAAAAAAAAAATGAAATAATGGAAGAGAAAATTTCATTTTTACATTAACAAGACCCGTTGGATATGAAATAGACGATGCAATTGCAATAGGGCAATCAAGTAATGGATTTCACGTCTCTTTTGCTGCAGGGATTTCTTTCTAACAGATGTCGTAATCATAACTACAGTAATAAGATCAGCATTAAAAGGAAATACTAGATGAGATCTGATGCAAAAGAAATAAGTATTATGTCTCTCACAGGAGACCAAAACAATGCAGGAAAACCCTTTTTACGGTAGTATTTCAGCCTAATTTCTTGTCCATCTGACAAAATATCTCACAGGAGCTCATTTCTTTTAGTTCATAAAAAGCAACTTTAAGAGAAAAGAACTCAATTCTTTTAGTCCATGATAGGTGTAGTTGCTTGCAGCTGTTGTGCAATCAGCAACACAATAATAAGAAAAGCAACTATTTGCTTGATTGTTGCTGCTACAAGACTTTAATTAAAAAATCTTTGGAATTGGTTACCATTATTTAATTGGCATGGGACTTATCTTTGAAGTTTAGGAGTTAATTTGTAATTAGTTGTAACTAGCTTGACCAGCTGCATTGAGAAGCACCTACTGGTCCACTAGCGCGTGCGGCCCCACCCAAAATTCTCCTGATCTGCTCTCAGTAGTCAGTAGTTAACCTTTTTCTAATTTTTTTCCCTAAATTTTGGCTTGGTTTTGGCCAGAGTTGCAATTTTTGTTAGGCAGCTGATTCTTCCGTTTCAAGCAAAAATTAATTAAAGGCATAGAAAGCTACCAACAAATGGAAGAATAAAAACCTGTGGAGGGAAACGCCGAATACTCTCAACTAAGTACTGATAGGATCCTCGATCACCAGCAACCAACTCTCCCATCGCAGGAATAACCGAGAAAGAATATAGGTCATACCTGAGAGAAATATAAAGTGAAACATTAAATTAGAGTTTGAGTTAAACATGAGGGCAGAAGGAGGTAAAGAGAAAGTCAGAATAAACAATTACGTTATCCATAAAAATATGTGTGGATTAAAGATTGGACATTCATTATTTATTGTATTTTCATTCTCAAATGCAATAGTGTGCATATTCTATTTCACCCTTTTCTCTCAAATTTAATAACCCATATGCATTTGTCATAAAATAGAGCAAATTATACTTACAATTCTTTAAATATTGGAATATCTACATGGCTCAATTCAAGGCAGAGAAACCTCCCCCCACGTTTCAATACCCTGTTTAGGAAAAAAAAATGGTTATTGGCCATATATTTCTGTTGTTTGTTAGTTTTAGCCACTAAGGTGTACATAAATATCTTAAAAAGTGAAACTTACCTGTAAGCTTCACTAAGAACTTTCTCTATGTGTGTAACATTTCTTATCCCAAAAGCAATAGTGTAGCCATCCATTGAATCGTTTTTGAAATTCAAGCTTTCAGCATCTCCCTCCACCCATACAAGGGAGCGGTCTTGTCCAAAACCTATTATAATCATTAGAAAATATTCACTTCAAACAAATCGGGAATAAGTATACCCATACTCCTCTATTAAAGCCTAAAACTAATTGGCCAAATTTGAAGGCCTTCTAGGTTACCTCTCTCCAAGGCCCGTTGTTTGCCAACATTTAGCATGCTAGGATTAATATCACAAACATATATCTGAGTTTCCTCCTCTAAAGTATCTTCAAAAACATCCCTAAGTCCTCTCAGTTTAGCTTTGTTTATAGTCTCCAAGATTCTAAAAGCAACGTCCCCTGTAAAATCAATAATTGCAGATTTCAGAAATATTGGTTTTCTGAATTTGTCTTATTTCTTTTGAAGAAAATACATGTATACAGAGGGTTGGCCATAGAAAACAGCAACAGCCACTCCAGACAGCAAAGAATACAAACCAGGGAATAAATGAGCATTTGAGATCAATAAAAGCAGAAATAAAATGTTGATAGATAGAGCCAATGTCAATTTATTTCTGTCCATACTTACAAGAGAATATTTCCAGGGAGAAAGGAGAAGCAAGTTTTACCTCATAAAACAGTAATACAATCATATTCCTTGAACAAACACAAAAATAGGATGTCATGGAAAACTTAGCTTCTGAACCAGTTAAATCGCCATGATATAACCTTAATATCTGTTTTTCATTGAGAAATTGTTGAAAACTCCATATTATCTTCACCGTATGACTGTCATCACTGAGTCACATGAGGTTAAACAGTCCCCAGCATATAATCCTAGAGAACAACTTATTTTGAGCACAGAAATATGCAGCAATAACGAGGCATTGACCATTTGGTTTTCATAAGTGGACCAATTTTGCTCAAATTAAAATGCTTTATGGGAAAAAAAAAGAAGAGGGATAAATCAGCAAACTCATGCAACTGGTAAACTCAATTCGTCTATTACCTAAGACATAGCTTCAGTTTGAAATCCTTACATTCTTTCCAAACATTTATAATTTTTATCCCATTAAAATTTTGCCAATTTATATAGATTTATCTATAATTTTTCAAAACTTGCATGTAGAAGTATTATAAAACATATATAGTGACAAAGAAGCTCACCTGTCCCACCAGCCACATCGAGATGCTTCATTCCAGGAAAAGGGTTTAGCTTGGAAACTAGTCTGACAAGTTGAGCAGAAAACACATTGAAGTCAATGAAAACATCAAAAAATTAAGGATTCAACTTGGAATGATTCAAAAGTGCTCAACTGCTAATACTCTCTAACCTATCCTTCCACAATCTATGCAATCCAGCACTCATTAGATCATTCATGACATCATAGCTTGCAGCAACATTTGTGAAGACATTACCAACCATTTGGGCCTTTTCTTCCTCATTTACTTCTTTAAATCCTAGATGTCAAAGGGGATAACATATTATAATCCGGGAATGCAGAAGAAAAGTATTAAAGCAATTTGCTTATGCTTTGTCTCACAGCATAGCACCACATAAACAATTTCATTTTTGGCAACGTAATATTTTTAATCAATGCATTGCAATTTGTTCAATGTTTCCTGTTACCTTTCAATCTTCAGGTTGGTATTATTCAATATATTTTCATTCATGTAGATGGAAAACTGAGAGACAGCAATTACTCCTATAATTTCCTGCCCCTAGTTTCATCATACAAAAAATCTATCTTTTGGTTACAAAAAGTTATAGCAGGAATGATGATAGCAAAATATCTCAACTTCTGTTAAGAATTTAAAAAACTTCTACCAGAATGAAAACTCCAGACAACAAGACAAAATTAAGAGAACTGTACTATATGTGCAATGTGAGTAAAGATCAGACTCAATGTATACTCATATAGGGAGAGTTAAAAAGTAAGAGAATGTACACCAACCAAAACTGGTGGCATGAGAATGCAGGCTGGAAGTTGAAGATAACATGGGCAAGAGTTTATTCCCCAACTTTCTAGTCACAGTTCCCAAAGACATGGCTAGGCAGACCTGAAAGAAACAAAATAAGAAAACAGAAAAAGAAAAGAAAGAGTTACATCCATGGTTCAGAAGTATACTCCTGACGTTACAACTCTACTTACACCCTAGTCATTATTACCTTGTGGCATCTGAATCATTTCCGAGAAGAAAAACAAATCATACCAAGTCAAATTAAATAAATAATGATCACCTAATTACACAAAGGGAGGTAAAAGAGGCGGCATTGGGTGCCCGAGTACTCTTTCCCCTCAATCTCTACCCCTATTCCCTCACTGCCGAACATCCTCCTCCTCCTAATCTAATTTATTTATTTATTTATTTGTGGTGGTTCGAACTAATCTGAGTAGCAAAATTGAAATAGCTAAAATAAAACTGACTATTGGCAGCAACTATGGTCCAGAGAATTTGAACTCAAAAGGGAAGAAACTGGAGAGTTTAGCAACTGGGTCTACGTTGAACGGGCTCAAAGCGGTCATAGCAACAGTTTCCATAAACAAGTTGGTCAAAGCAAGAAGAGCTTATTGATTCTGTTAATTTTGAGAACGAGGAAGAGAGATAATTACAACAGTTTTAGAATCCCACCGCTGTCTATCTTAAACAAATTGACAGCAATAAATAGGCAACCATAAACAATCACAAGTCAGTAATTTGTTCCCTGGTAGAATCAGAAACAGAGTGGAAGCTAAGTAGAAATCACAATCGAGATTTCACAGAAAACGAATCTGAGATTTTTCTCTTGAATACTCGGTACCTGTCCAAGAGTGAACGATGACGACGATGTCTAGCAGTGGCGATGGTGGATAACGGCGAACCCTCTGCAATTCCGGCGTCCAGTGGCTTAGAAGGGAACCGAAAATGAAACTATTTTAAGAGGTTTATGACGTGTCTCCTTATGAGCGCTCGGATTATCTGGACAGACAGGATTGAGACGCGGAGGGACACTGATAAAAATGGCTTCCGAGAAGATCGCAAATTATGGTTCGAGGTCTGAGGGTCTCCTGCATTCATCACTCTCACCATTTTCTCTTGGTGTATTTATCATTAGATTAAATTTTTATTGTTGAGATTTATTTTATTTATTATGATAATTTTTTACTATCCTTAATGTTATAATAATTTTTTTTACCGTATTAAATCTCAATCACTAAAACTTGATTTAAATTAATGCATTAAATAACAAGAGCGATCAATGAAGATATTTGCCATCACATGTTGAATAAATTTTCTGATTTAGCACCAAAATATTTTTTTAATTAAGGGGTAAAACAAACACAGTGGAATGTATCAACTAGTATTTATAGGAGAACTTTCATGCTATAGGACATTTGAGGCCAAAAAAATGCTGTAGGCTATAAAGGTCAGTATCATAATATATTTTATCATCTTCCATTAAATGAGGGCTTAAGTTACATCTTACAAAAATATTTTAATGTAAAGCATTTTCCAATAGTAATAAAGAGCTCAAACTATGAGATGAAGAGCAATAGTTGATAAATTTTGGTTGTGCAATATTTTTTATTATTATTATATTATGTATAAAATAATCTAACATCCCTTACATTTTGCCTTAATTACACCGTCCTTCCATATATTTTAAAAATATACACTTAAGTTCAACCTGATAAGGATTTTTATTTTTTAATTAAAATTTATGTTAAAATAAACTTTATCTACTAATTTACCCTTTATTATTTTTCATCCCCTAATTTTGGCTAAAATGTTGTAAGTAATTTAATAGTTGTTTTTCCTTAATTTATGTTTTCACTTTTGCACATAGTTATTTGTTAATTGTTTTCATATTGTGACTCATTTTAGTTCACTTAAGAGTTGCTTGCGGCCAAGTTTCAGAATCACTTCAAATTTGATTGTGGCCATTATGGCAGAACATATGGCCAAGGCACGGCTCTTCCTTTTCCCCAAATGCTCACTTAGATATGAATTTAATTCATGTTACATTGTTGTTTAAAGGGCCTTACATTGTATGCCAGTTTCAACTTTCAAATAAAGTTCCCAGTTCCTCGAGATAAGGACCATTGATCATTCTTTATATCATTGTCAATAGTCCAAATCCTTGACAGTAAAATGGTATTTTTGAGTTCTTAATCAATTCTTCAAATGTTAATATGAGCATAACAGCATAAAAGTCCCATATCATCAACAGTCTACAAAGGGGGCATAGTATGATCGGTTGATGTTAATGTGACAGAGGAGATATTGTAATTGTAAGAGTATTCCAATGTGATGCAAATGCAAAAAATACCAGCTGAGAGATATAAGCTTGACAGCTTCATCAATCTATGGAAAGATAATGGCACGAGGTAGAGAAAATGGTCCAGGTGATATGACTGATGCTGAATAAACACTGTTGCTGGTGCCTTTGTTTTTGTAGAAGAAAAACATAGATCCTAATTAAGAAAAATAATATTAAAAAAGTCATTATTGACAAGTGAATAGAGAGATTAATAGGTTTAACAATTACCATTAACTAACTTATAAGACTTATTAATGAATTATTTCCCTTAGTTGAAACGTAAATATTATTCTCTCTTTTATCTTCTCAGCATACGTAAGTGATCCAACTCGCATATGGTTAATAACTCTCAACTGAAGCAGATTTACCTCCGCCTAGATTTATAGCAAGGGCAAAAGCAATTTTTTCTTTAAATAATGCACATTTATTTTCAAAGCTGTCCAATTTTAGTCCTCATATTCTTTTAACATGATTACACCATTTCATGCTATTATATAACTTCATCTTTTTGTATTTACAACGGCTTTGGGACATCCCAAATCAAAATAATTTTTCTTGCCGGAAGTTTAATAAACACTGCCATAAGTTTTGGAGTTAGCTGAAAGTTGCACCGACTGTAATAGATATACTTGCACTGGACTTGCTAAAAATTGCACAGTTTAACAAATTTACCGCTGAAAGATTGTTGCTGTTATAGATATACTTCCAGGTTTACTATTGGCTGCTCCAACTTGGAAAAAAGAAAAATATGATTCATTGCAGGTGTAGATGGTTGTTGTCCTATGAAACAAAGCAATTGCCATCCTTCCAAATAAAATTGTCTTGTGCACTCCTAAGCTCCAAAAGAAACCTGTAACAAGCAGCGTCGTGTTGGTGCATACAAAAAATAGCCACCAAACAAGTCCAATGTCTATTTTAGTTTCCTGTATGAACCAAAAGATAATAATGTGAGGATTGCATCATTAAATATGTTAGAGACATATCTAGTTTCCTGTATGAGTCAAAGCATCTGTAATTTTTGAGGATTTTATATTTTAATGTGTGAGATATATTATGTAGATGTAATGCAATATTTTTAATTACAATTAAAAGAATGAAGGTTACAATTCCACATTCCTCTTTTTATCTTTCTTTTCATTACCTTAAGAATTGCGTGAATTAAGATATTGCTTCAAGTGAAGTGAAATCACCTTCTTCAAGTGCCTATATTTGCAAATATAAATGGTTGTGACTTGAGGATATCAAAGTCATATGTATCAATTAAAAGCGACAAATTCATTGATTCATACCATTAGCAAACTTGTGAATGACTATCGCATAGATGTGGGAGGTGGGAAAGCATATTGAATTTGTGGAGGTTATATTGGATGAGGAGGTTGTGTATGTGCATCTTTCTTTGAATTCACCTTTGTTCTCTTAGATGGAGGAACCTCATGTGTCTGCACATCTTTGTTTCTTGAACCCTTTCTTCCATTCTCAAATGACTCGGCAACATCAACTTCATTACCATCAGGAATACAATTTTCTAATTCAATGATGCATCTCTGAACACGCTCAAATCCTTCAAGTGTCTTAGAAGCCTTTGCTGCCAATCTTACCATTGTTTGCAGTAATTGTCCATACCTAAGTGAACTCATTAAGTCAAGAGTATCCTTTTGTTGGAGCCTAGACTCACTTGCAAGGTCTACTTCACGGGCATCAACTTCTGATAAATTCCTTTGGGATGCCAACAAATTTATTGTATCTTGTGTGAGAAGAGGATGACTGTGTTCTTCATCAAATCTAGTGATTTTGAACTTTTCATTAACACGAGATACTATCATTTTTGCCTTACAGTTGGTCCTTGTTTCAGCTCGATGCCTGGAAGAATATTTCTCGGCTTTGTCTTCTTTTCTAAAACCCTCCTTGCTACATACATATCTATATGTAATAGTTTCACCATTTTTTCTACTCTTTGTACCATTAAATTTTCTAGCTCCAAACCCAGTTCTTCTAGCATAATCATTCCAAAACATCCACGCTTCTTCCAAACTATCAAACTCCTGTCCTATTTTTGGTTTAAATTCATCCTCCACTGTGACGTTCTTGTACACAATCAAATCTTGGTTGTGCACTATATCTTGGGATGAAAACAAGTGCATTGTATCTTGGGTGTCAAGGGGGTGATTGTGCTCTTCATCAAATCTAGTGATTTTGAATTTCTGATTAACACGGGATACTACCATTTTTGCCTTACAGTTAGTCCTTGTTTCAGCTCGATGCCTGGAAGTATATCTCTTTGCTTTATTTTCTTTTCTGAGGCCCTCCCTGCAACATACATATCTATACGTAATAGTTTCACCATCTTTTTTGCTCTTTGTACCACTATATTTTCTAGCTCCAAACCCAGTTCTTTTAGCATAATCATTCCAAAACATCCACGCTTCTTCCAAACTTCCAAACTCTCTTCCAATTTTTGGTTTAAATTCATCCTCCATTGTGAAGTTCCTATACATATCAAAATCATTCTATCTTTTAAAAAAACATCAAATCTTCAAATTAAAAAATATCATAAATACTTTCAGAATTGTTTTAGGTTTTGATTAATTCTCCATTATAAAGTTTCTTACCACAATAAAATCATATATTTAGCAAAACACATGCAGAAGACTCAAAAAATTGGGAGTTTAGCAAACCATACACACATATATAAGCTCCTGTTTGTATCAATCTTCTAATTCTCCCGTTTGGATTAAATTTAATACATACATATTCAGTATTTTATTAAATCAAAATGATAGCTTTAGCTTCTATTTTATCTTTCCTACACACACACACATGTCCACAATAAAAGATCGGGGTTGCTTCAGTTTAGCAACTATATATCATTATATTTTCTTTTGACATCCTTTGGCAAATGATGAACTTTATCATCTTTGCATTCTTTCATTAGTCAGATTTTGATTAAAATCTTTAAATACTATGCTTCCATTTTAAAATCAGATTTCAATTTCAATTAGATTTTGACAAAACTTCAGATTCATGGTAGAAGCACCTTACTCACCTATATTACCTTTTGCAAGTCCAGGACTTCTTTCTCCAGCTCTAGAACCTGTTCCTCCTATAGTTTTCGCACCACTTTCAGTCTTTGCTCCACTGCCTTGCTGGGGAAATTTGAAGGACCATTATAGATATTTTGAAAAGAAGAAATGAACAGCCAGATTATGTTAAAACGGTGAGCATCGAATATGAGCACATCTGCTCATCTAACTGATAAGCATGGAATGTGGACTCTTCAGGCGCCAAAAAAGAGAGAGAGGAGAGAGATTGAAGATGACACTCTGCAAAGAGACGGGGCTAGCTGCAATGTGAGAAATCATTGCCGACGGGAGAAGATTGAAACGCTCTGATTTGTGATAACGGCAAAAGAATAAAACTAGAATCTGCTTCTTATTTCGAAATAGGTATTTATTTTCTTCTTCTTGATAGTTTTTAAAATTTCGAAATGAGCTTTTTTGTGTTCATGGATTCTTGTTCTACCCATCCATTTTGAAAATTTTTCGAACCGATCAGTACAGGCAACACAATAATGTGCTTTTTGAGAAAGAAAATATAAACTTATTTATATAAGATTAGAAGGGAAGAAGCAAATGTTCCAAGGAAATGCTTCAGTTATGAACAGAAGAAACAAAAGATGGACAAAGAGAGAAAGAGAGAGAAGAAACGGAAATCAAATCAACACTCTAATACCTTGGCTGAGCTTTTTTCTTCGATTTCCTCTCACAGACCCTCTTCACGACCCAATATTCTGCCCTCTTTTTCGATCTCTACTCTCTTGTTACTCGATATTTTCTCCTTCGAATGTGCCCTCGCCGAACCTGCACTCTCCCATTGACCGCCGATCTGATATCTTCTCAGCCAATCTCCTATAATTTTCCAATCTCTTCTGCTCGCAAGCCCTAGTCCCTCTTCGATCGCCTGTGCGTTTTCAGACCACAAATGCCGTGCGTTGCGTTTAGTGTCACGCGGGGGACTTTGTGTTTCAAAGTGCCATGTCATTGGGCCAAGGAAAAAATCGCGTAAAGGAATGATGATTGCCATTTAATAAAAAAGAAAAAAAAAGGTGAGGTATCAATGAATTTAATTATTAAGAAATTTCAATAATAAATGAAGTGGCAACTTTTTTTATTAGCTTAAGGTGAATCAGTATGCTACAAAATATTTTGATGTGCACACTTTAAATATTTTAGGGTGAAATTTTATGAGATTTGGCTTTAGTCATTTTCTCCTTACTTCTTTCACCAAAAAAAAATTTCCCCTTACTCTTTTTTTTTCCTTTTTTCTTTTTTTACCATTAGATTTAGATATTAATGGTCCAAATTTAACATAGTATCTGAATTATTGATATCTAAATCTGATGGTGAAAAAGAAAAAAAAAAGGAAAAAGAGAGTGAGGGGAAAAAAAAAGAAGAAAGAAAGTCAACACCAATTTTATCCCTACCTTATTCAAAATAGATCAATTTCACCATTGAGCTAACGCCAACCGAAACGTCAACTTCGTTTATTTCAAAAAAAAAAAAAAAAAAAAAAAAAACTTCCACAGTATATGCATGTTCAGCACACTGAACAACTAACCAGAATAGCTGTTACTCTTTTTCTTTTTGGGCAGTAAACTGTTACTCTTAACAATGTTAAAATCCTTCTAGCTTCAGCCTGACAAAGAATTCTAAATCCTTGATACGTGTAAATAATTAGATAAGTAATACAAGAGGACGGGCATATCCAAGATTTTTATCAATGGGCACTATTGGGGGATTCGGAGTCGGCAGTTTGGGGGCAGTGCCCCCGAAAATTTTTTTAATGATAAAAGTATATTATAATAAAAATATTACAATATGATTTATTTTTTGGAATTCTGTAATAGTTGTCTTATTATCAATGCTATCAAATACATCTTTTTCAAGAGACAGAACTACATATTGCTTGATAACATATTGCTTGCGTTATCATAGACCACGAATCTTTGTCAAGCTCAAGTCATTTTTGTTAAAAAATAACTCAATCGTCTCTTTATCTGAAATATAAACAAGATGAAGAAAACGCTCAAAATAACCCCTCTTTTTTCTTCAATTGTTGTCACTGGCTCCTCATGTGCAAATCTATAAGTGATGGCAGAGGAAGAAGACGCTAACGATGGCCCCTTAGCCTTCGTTGTCAGCGTCAGGAGATGCAGATGCCTCCCAAAAATGCAATTAGAGAGGGTGAGAGGGGAGACGCAAACACTTGCGTTTTTTTCGATGGTTAAGAGAACGAGATTTTTCCTATCATCGAGAGGATGAAGGAAATGACGTGTTTTTTTGTTCCCAGTCGAGGTCGAAGCTGGGCGAGCTAATTGGATGGTGGAGTTGATGAAGGTGGGGCGAGAGTGAGGGGTGAAGGCCATGGTAGAGGAGTTGCTAATGAAGTTGCAGAGCAAAGTTTGGTCAGATTGGGTGACGCTGAGCTTGAAAGAGTCGACCAGGTCGGGATTGAGGAAGGAATAGGAAATGTGGGTGAAGTAGTTTGGGTTAATGGAAGAGGTGGGGAAGTCACTGCTTGAACGCCAATACACAGCTTTGATAGATGTAAAATTAGAATGAGGAGTGGATTGAGTGAATGATTGTTGCATTGGAAGCTCACGACACTCGAGTGCCACATTAGAAATTGAAATCCTGGGGGGTAAAATGATATTTTGCTTCATTTTCCTAATTTTTTTTCTTCCAACTAAATAAAATTTTTTCTGTCAACCCATTTTTTTTTTAACATCAAACACAAAATATTTTTCATTTAATTCCATTCTTTTCATTTCTATTTATACATTTTCTTTGATTGAAGATGTGTTTTAATTCATTCCCTTGTGTGGAAAAAGCTTCATCTTTGTTTTAACAATGAAACTCTACAGCTGTGACAAGGTCAGAGACAGAGCGATGGTGATGACGACCTTGATGGACCTAGTTATGGTGATTATGTCCCTATTTGAATTAATAGTAAAAGTTTCTTTTCTAATATGATTTACAGTGTACTGCTCGAAGTAAGTATGTGAGAAATATTTTATCTGAATCTGGTACTCCAATAGGCACCAGGTCTTTTAGAAGACTAAGGAATGGGATCAAATCTCACCTTCACTCTCCTCATTAAAAAAGAATAATAATAACCAAACAAAAAATAGCCACCAACGCTGGAGCTCTGACAGCTAGCTCCTTGGGGCCAATCTGCAGTGGCGCATTGGCAAGGCTGCCCTTTCTTTCTTTCTTTTTTATTTAGAGAACAGAAGGATATTATGGTAAAATCCCCAACATTTTAAATCTCAAATTAATCCCCTATCATCTTTCTATCATTTTTATATGTTAATAGATTTTTGGAATTTTGAAAGTTAAAATGATATTCAAAAAGAACATTCCCTTTATTTTATAAATTCTAAAAATACTAATTTTAAATGCTTTTAAATAGGCTTAAGTGGGAGGAAAATTTATCCTTTTATTTTTTTTTTGTCGACCTTATAATTTTTTTTTTACCCCGAAATAAGTAAGATTTTGGAAAGCCAAGACACAAACTTATAGTTTCTATTAATTTACTTATGGAAAATAGTTTTTATTAATTTTCAATTTACTACAGTATGTTTTTTGTCATTATTAAATATTTTAATTTTACTTTATGACGCGAGAATTAGCCCCGATAATTTTCCTGTATTAGAATTGTTAACCGTGAAACTAATTGTGTTAATAAAATAAAAATAAACGATTTAATAAGAAGAAGAAAAAAAATACACATACACGAAAATAAAATGTTTCATCTTATTACAATCTCATAATTTACAATGTAGAGGATGCATTAAATAAAGTGTGGTGTGGTATGCTCCCTCGTTTCCTTTTTTTTAAAATAATTATTAGATATGTCATTTTATTTTTTATAAGACATAATTAGAGATGTCTAAAAAGTTTTTTTTTCTAAACTCCTCATTTGTCCATAATAACAAAACTTACTCATATCATTAATTATATTTAATTTTATATTTGACTAAAGCATCAATACTCCTATAACATATTCTTTCTCTTTCTCTTTCTCGGGACTTTTGGAAAATAAAATTCTTTTTTACATATTTATTGTACATTTTAATAACATCTTCCAAAAACACAACTCAGTGAATCATATTTTATAAAAAGGGGAAAAAATGAATGGACGAAATATATTACTCGTACAATTTTTATATCTCTTACCGGGTAATATGTGCGGGGTGCACATTAGGTGCCAAGCACCTTATGTACTCTTTAGGTGCCCATCCCTCTAGTGCACATTAGGTGCCAAGCACCTTATGTACTCTTTAGGTGCTCATCCCTCTATTAGAGGGATGGGCATATTTTTTTAATTTTTTTTAATTTTTTTATATATTGTATTTATTTATATTTAAATTATATGCTGCTTTCTGGAAAAAAAATTTCATCCAGTATCTCAAATTAATTAATTTTCAATCCTGCATTCAGTAATATTTATCTGTAATACCAGTATAATGAAAACTAATTAATTTAAGATACTGGGTGAAATTTTTTTTTCCAAAAAGCAGCATATAATTTAAATATAAATAAATACAATATATAAAAAAATTAAAAAAAATATGCCCATCCCTCTAACCTAAGGGATACATAAGGTGCTTGGCACCTAATGTGCACATGTGCGCGCGCCTTTGTCTATATATATATATATATAAACTGAACATTTCTATCCGCAGGAAATTTGCTATGGCGGCTAAAAACTTAAGTCGGTCTCACATACTCATATGACCACCTGACAGAGTGACAGGAACGACGGCAATCGACGGCGTGACGCCGTGTTCTTCCTTATTGGAGATCATCTTCGGTCATCACGGTTAGACGTTTTTTCCTTCATTTCTAAGGGCGGAGTTCCTACTTTTTAACGAACAGGGGTGATGAACTAGTATTTGATGTGAAAATTTCGTAGTATACAAAAATTAGTGTTTTTGTTGAGTTCGCTTGCTTTTGTTGCATCTATTGGAAATAATTTGATTCATTATAGGAACTGCGATTTTGAACTCAATTTAGTTGATATGGAAGTCGATGATGATTACGTGGAGTATGTGCCCGTGGCCAAGCGGAGGGCCATGGAGGCTCAGAAGGTTCTTGAACGAAAAGGGATAGCTTCCTCCACAGTCGATGATAATTCGGAGAAGTCAAAAGTTGCTGAAGTTAAACCAAGTCTTCTGGTTAAGGCTTCTCAGTTGAAACGGGATCAACCTGAAATTAGTCCGACAGAGCAGATTGTTAGCCAGGAAAAGGAGATGATTGAGAACTTATCAGATCGAAAAACCCTAATGTCTGTTCGAGAATTGGCTAAGGGAATCACTTATACAGAGCCTTTGCGTACAGGATGGAAGCCACCTTTACCCATTAGAAGAATGTCTGAACAGCGACGTGATTTGATTAGGAAGCAGTGGCACATAATAGTTGACGGCGAAGATATCCCACCTCCAATTAAGAATTTCAAGGATATGAGGTTTCCTGATACAATTTTGAACAAGTTGAAAGACAGAGGGATTGTGCAGCCAACACCTATTCAAGTACAAGGCCTTCCTGTTACCTTATCTGGGAGGGATATGATTGGGATTGCATTCACAGGATCAGGGAAAACTCTTGTCTTTGTGTTGCCAATGATCATGCTGGCTTTGCAGGAGGAAATTATGATGCCTGTTGTTCCAGGAGAAGGTCCATTTGGTTTGATTGTGTGTCCTTCGAGGGAGCTCGCTAGACAAACTTACGAGGTGGTCGAACAGTTTCTGGTACCTTTGAGAGAAGCTGGATATCCTGAACTTAGGCCTTTGCTTTGTATTGGTGGAGTGGATATGAGATCTCAGCTAGAGGTTGTGAAGAAGGGTGTTCATATTGTTGTTGCCACTCCTGGGAGGTTGAAGGATATGTTGGCTAAGAAAAAAATGAATCTTGATAATTGTAGGTATTTAACATTAGACGAGGCTGATAGGTTGGTGGATTTGGGATTTGAAGATGACATAAGAGAAGTGTTTGATCACCTCAAAGCACAAAGGCAGACTCTCTTATTTTCTGCCACTATGCCGACTAAGATTCAGATTTTTGCTAGAAGTGCCTTAGTGAAACCTGTTATTGTCAATGTGGGGCGGGCAGGGGCGGCGAATCTTGATGTGATTCAGGAGGTGGAGTATGTTAAGCAAGAGGCAAAAATAGTTTATCTGCTTGAGTGCCTGCAAAAAACCCCACCTCCAGTTTTAATATTCTGTGAGAACAAGACAGATGTGGATGATATTCATGAATATCTTCTCCTGAAAGGAGTTGGAGCAGTGGCTGTTCATGGAGGCAAAGATCAGGAAGAAAGAGAGTATGCCATTGCAGCCTTTAAGTCTGGGAAGAAAGATGTGCTGGTTGCGACTGATGTCGCGTCCAAGGGTTTGGATTTCCCTGATATTCAGCATGTTATTAACTATGACATGCCTTCTGAGATCGAAAATTATGTTCATAGGATTGGTCGAACTGGAAGATGTGGCAGGACAGGCATAGCAACAACATTCATAAACAAGAATCAAAGTGAGACAACGTTGCTTGATTTGAAACATCTGTTGCAAGAAGCGAAACAGCGCATTCCCCCTGTTTTAGCAGATTTGAATGATTCAATGGAAGATAATGATGAAATTACCGGTAAAAGTGGGGTCAAGGGTTGTGCCTATTGTGGTGGGCTTGGTCACCGCATTCGCGAATGTCCCAAGCTGGAACATCAGAAAAGTGTGGCCATTGCAAATAGTAGAAGGGATTATTTTGGTTCTGGTGGATATAGGGGAGAGATCTGAAAGGCGTGGTTTTTTTTTTGTATCATTTAGGTTTAGTTTATATACATATATATGCTGGTAGTTGTAATACTACTCTTATGTAGAGTTGTATCTTATATTTTTAGGATGGAATATAAAGAACTGCATACCATAATTATCCATATCTGTGCATCTCCCATTTAGGAGATTTACAATTTCGAGCAAAAATTTAGGAGATTTACAATGTAGGCTGTAGCAGTGTATTTGGTTCTGGCCAATAATTATTTTCCTTAGGTGTTGCTGCAATTATAATTTTTCCCGCACAAATTATGGGTGTCACTTCGCATGCCGTGATTTTGGGTAAAATGTTTTGTTTGAATATGGTTTAGAATCAGTCATTGAATCACCTGTTACTAATTTCTCTGTCTTTCTTATTGCACCAGAAATTTGTTGTAGGTCACTGTATTTTACAAAATTGTCATGTTCCTGACCTGAAGTATTATTGGAAGATCTATGAACGGCGTTTATGTTATGAATACAACTTTTGGGGTACGTGGGGAGGCATACAAGTGTATACTTTATTGATACTCCTTTAATTCTTAATATAAGTTATATCTAGATAGTGGATTTCGTCTTAAATATAAGATATAGTTTTCATATTTGTTAACATTTTTCTAATTTATTCATAGTGATTCTCCTTCCACAATAATTAAGGAGAAGAGACAATAATTAAGGAGAAGAGAGAAGGACGAAATTAAGAAAGATGATTAGAGTATTTTAAAAAATACATGTCATATTAACTTAACTAACTTCCTTAATATAATCAACAGTAAATAAATCGTATATTAAGGACTGGAGGGAGTATCTCATATGGAAGAATCATAAACGTGTGGGGAGTAGTTTATAGTTTTTTGGAATCCTTTGGTGATCAAGTATAGATTAAGATTAGAATTATGGTATAGAACCTCTGGCAGACCTGTAAGAAGAGCTCCTCCATCCTATTGTATAACATGAATAGAATATGAACCAATGAATTAGAAAACTAGCAGTGGAAAATGATGATAGATGTTAAGCAATGCAATTTCCATATTTGTTACCCAGTGGGTATAGCTCATTCTACCTTATGCTGATGTTTAAGTGAAAGATAGTGAAGATATGTTAATATCTTACTAGATTCTTGAACAATAAAATCTAGAACAGGAAGTTTTAGTTTCTTAACGATCCTGAAGAAACATTTGAGAGTCCAACCTTGGACATTACTTACCAAGTTTATCAGAAAATTAAAACTATTCTATATTTCTCTTTAGGAGTATTCTACATTTGAAAGTAATGGTAAATTCTGTTCACCAACCTCCTCTTTTCTTTCACACGCCAAAGTATAGCTTCCTTCATACTCTACATATCTTCTTCAAGTATCTTCAGACGCTGATTAATACAGTATGTTTTAATTCACCAACTGGGAACACCCTTTTTTCTCTGCATTCCTTGATTATAGACATTTCTCTTTGCCTGCTTTTTGTATCAGCAGAGTAACAGAGAAACTCAGAAGCATTGAAGAAATCCTCTGAATTTTCAATCACCATTCCGCTCTTCTTAAACTTTGAATGCTTCTCCCTCGAGCTGAAGTAATGGTCAAGTTTTGCTATTTTCTTCTGTCACATGACCAACACTTCTTCACATTTTCGCAAGGAACATAAATATTCAGTAACAAATCCATCGGACCATCCTGAACCTGGCTTTCCATTATTTGTCAGTTTGAACTTTGAGTACTTCTCGCTCTAACTAACTAATAATCCTCTTAACTAACTCTCACTCTAAGAACCCGGTAATAAAACACCTATAAAACTTGGCAACAAGGATGTTCTTAAAACCGTGGCTGATGTTATATGAAATCTCTGCCTCACTGCATCATGCATACAAGGGTCACAAGGTGAGTGAAGAAGGAATTTTATATTCCTACCAGGAAATAGAAGTTGAGGAAGTTGGCTGGAAGGAAATATAACAGAAGTGAATGATGTTTTCTCACTACACAGTACACAAGCAAATCTAAAGTTCTTGGATCACTCTATGGTTGAGACGACTCCTATGTTATGTTAACCTTTCTTTCCTTTAAAGAGAGTACAACAAGTTTTGAGCAGACCCTGTTTCCTGTAGATTTGAGCTTCACCCTTCCCCAGTTACCGAGTCAGCTTTTTGTCGAATACACACACACACGTTAAGATGCTTTTGATTTTGTTCAGCTTAGTGTTTGACTTTATCAATCATGTTAGCCGATCTAGTTTAATACTTGAAGATACCTCAAAGATTAATTATATTATAATCTCAATTTCGTACAAAGTGGTTAGTGGGGTCCATAACTTTCATCACAAAACGATGCGTACGAAGCTATGAGACATGAGTATTTTTTTTTTTTTTTTGAGAAAGAAAAGTTTTGGAGGGGTTCAACACCAGTCCCCCACTAAGGTCAGGGTACGGCCCCGGGCTCTATGAGCACTTATTGGGGACTTATGAGATCGCCTACCAAAGGAGTCCTTACTGGGGACTTACGAGATCGCCTATCAAAGGAGTCCCAGTGACGGCAGAGGGGATCAAACCCACGACCCAAGGGACTACTCCTGGATCCCTTACCATCTGTGTCAACTCTCATTGGCAAATCATGAGTATTTTTGGTGTTCTTGGATCAGAAAAAATCAATATGTTGAGAAAAGACCAATAACCTTGGAATTAATCAGATACTTCCTCTGATCCTTATTATAAGACACCAACTATCAAATGTATTTAGTCCTTTCTATAAGGCACTTGCTTGTTTCCAAAAAGCATTGATTATTTTTTTCCATGTATGCCTATAATTAATAGGAGTAGTAGGTAAGAGTAATAATAATATAATATTAGAGTTTAGTGTAAATAATAGAGGTAATATTAGAAATTATTTAAATTATATGACAAATTTATTAACTTTAACTGTTTTTATTAGTTTGCGTGATTTGTTAGTTGATATCTTATAATAAAGACATGAGGAAGTACTATGATGCATTTTTCCACTTTGCAGAATTTGGTGAATTCGAGGTCACAATCCCACGTGGAAATAAGGCAATTATGGAAAGGAATTTTCATGCGCATTAAAAAAACAAGAAGAAGAAGAAGCTGCTCAAGTTTTTCATCTGAGTTTCAGGAAATGTTGGCGTATTCTATTGGAATTGCATCCTTTATATCTCCTTTCTTCCTCCCCCCCTCTCAAATCTTGTTGTGTACGTAGGCAACTAAAATCTAAACCCCAAGATAAAAATGACATTAGTATTTGTGTACTTTCATTTCAATATGAACAATGATACATACAAGGATCGGGTGTAACATGTCCAACATTTTTCTCAAGAAAGCTAAGAAAATTGCAGGCGATTCTAGTCAACAGGAACTTCAACATCCATTTTTAGGTCTGAACCGCCAAGTACCTGTGGCAAATAAAATGAAAAATTAGAAAATATATCAAAGAAAAACATCTCTCTACTAATCCATAGAAGATTTAAAATTAAAGTTAAACTCGAATTACGTGACTATTTTTTCCTTAATTCTTTACCCTATTGAGTGACTATTTCAGGCATGGATATTGCAAAAAATTATGAACTCTGATGTGCTGGTAAGCAATCCAAATTCTTTCAAAATGTTGAGAAAAGCCTATTCAAATTCCTTGTAATGTGAATTTGCTATTAATTCCAACTAAACTGTGAGTCCGGTGTTTTTTATGAAGTTTAAATTAAGCCACACTATTTATAACTTATTACTCCTCCAATTATTACAAGTCCTTCTCTTCCAGCTCATCTTGGTCTAAAATATATGTTCAGTTTCCTGATATCTGGGGCATTTAATATCTTATCCCTATTTTGCACTTCTATACAATTAAATAAAGGTCCACTTGGGAAGTGCTACAGTATTTTTATATCTTTAATGAGCCAATTACTTTTTTTGGTTTATGTACGTGACTATATTTGGACCTATATTGTGGATTGGAGGAGTATATTTTTTTATAGATTTTATTATATATATTGATTATTTCCACATATCTCATTTTCGCACAAAGAAACACCTAAAGCAAACCTAATTTCAGGACTAAAAATGAATTAGAAAAACTGTTTTAAGTACCTTCACCAAATAATTACTGGATTAATGCCAGGCATCTAGGGCTATTTTTTGTTTTTCCTACTTTCTTTCTGTAGCTTTATCCAGTAACAGGTACAGTATCTCATAAGGACCTCCCTTTGTGGCCAAGGAGACTATAAGAATATAAATTAAGAAACTCAAGTATATTCCATATTAATGTCCACAAGTTATATAGGCCTATACTTCCTAATGGACCAGATTTTTTTCTTTTCTTAAGAAAAAACTCAAATTTATCCATTCAATAAGTGCCTTTCCTCTAACGATGTGTATTAGAATTTGTTACAGGAATCATGCACTCAAATGCACAAACCTTATAGAAGTCCTCCAATGTTAAGTAGGAGTCTTTTGAGTACCCTGCTTCCTTTAGAACTTGGCTCAGGACTTGCTGAGGAACATAGAATAGAGAACAAGATTAGTCTAGGTCCACTTTAAGCCTTTAGTTATTAACATAACTGAAGAGGCACGAAAAATTAATTATCTTGTATGATGAAAAAGCTTAAATGAAATAAAAAAGAAATAAGATTTTGATGGGAACCTAAGTGGGATGGGGAATCCTACCTCAAGAATTTGTTGCTGAGGTGGGAGAACCTACCCACTTCCCATTAAGCATTTCAATATAGGTATCAAACAAGTAATAAAGGCGCTTCTTAGTAATTAAGCATTAGAGTTGTCTGTGTAAATCTTTGGTGATACCTCTCTCTGTTCATCAGACATGAATGGACCAGACAGATCCTTTAGGACTTCCAGCATATCTTTGAAAGACACCTTTCCATTACGATCTGAATCATATACTTTGAAGATAACTACAACAAAGAACAAGTAGCCATAACTATCCACATCAACACCAATAAGGAATAACTATACACAATTATAGTTTATAAATGCATGATGTGAATTTTGCGTTGATAATTTCTTTTAGGTGAAAGCTATTTTATATGGTCAAAACCATGTGTCTGTTGCAATTTCAAACACACCTGAGGAAAGATTCTTAGGTAAATCTGGCATAGAATGATCCAGCAATGGACATTTAATGGGATTCACTTCTAAGTTCTAACACATCTAAATGCCTATTCATCGTTAGCTTAGTGAATGTACGCTGGTACCATAACCAAAAAATGATTCCCTGTCTCATAAGTTTTACATGCTTACATTACCATGGACCGCAGTCCTTCTCTCTAGCTCCTGAGGCCCTACTTACTCAACCAACAAGTCTAAAGTTTATGGACTCACAGTTCAGAAAATTCAACATATGTAAATTGCCAGATCCTAATCAGTCCCAAACGGATACTGTTCAATCTCTTCTATCAATAAACTAACAGGAAATTTTTAGCTTATCACAGAGAACTAAACCTTCTGAAATATTTACATGTTTATTCGAGGTTGGATTTGCTTTATTTTTCTAAGACCAAATCTACCTGAGAATTTTTTAATCAAGCCACTCAAGTACAAAGAACACATATGAAACTACCATACACTGATACATACGTTCTATTTTTTGCTGTGCACTTGCTTTGGCACTAAATGCAGACAAGAAGGCTACAAAATCTTTAAAATTCAAACCATCTACCATCCTCAGCAGCCTCTGCAAATAACCAAATCATCCATCAGATAGGAGCATTAAGAATTGCGGGGGTCCCAGAATAACTAACAATTTCAATACGAATTAACTCTTTACCTGAGAAAGTGGATTTAAAGAAAACTCAGGAACAGATAGGAACTCATCAGCTGAGATAAATCCCTTGGCACTACGATCAAGTTGACAAAATCTTTCATACAAGGCCACTATTTCCTGCTGGGAAACTGATTTTCACAACAAAGTAAACCTAACTGAAATAAACGCAGCAAAAATCAGAGGACAAAAACATTAAACCCAGAGCAAAGTAACGAAGACCTACATAAATTATGGCAGTATTCTTGCACTTCCTCGATATCGTACTGAGTCAACATGGATGATGCGCTACCCATCTCTTCCCGGCTTCAAAATTCAAACTTCAGAAGAACAATAACAAGATTAATCTCTTTTGTTATATTCGCTAAAATCGCTACCAAGTAAAAACCTTGACCCAGTAAATGGTACAGTACTTGTTTGAAAAGAATCTTATTGGCCAAAGATTCACAATCTATTTTGACTATTACATGAATACAATTAAAAGGAGAACGTGTGTCTCAGAAATTTTTCGGGAAAGAAAGTAAGGGAGAGGGAAAATGGAAGAGACCTGAAGAGCCGAAATCGAAGTGAATCTTACAAGCTGAAGGAGATGATGATGATGATGATGACGCTTTCTCCAATTGGCAGTGGAGAAAATATACACATAGGTTGCTTAGTCATCATCGATTCCTTCAAAACGCAGCAATTTGTTCTGTTCCCAAATTAATCGTCTCGTATTATTGTCCGATGGCTCTCTCGATGCTTTTAAGCCATGAGTTGAGTGACTCGGAATGAAGTGAGCGAATACAAAATATTCACGTTTATGACAATGACCGAGTTGGTTTGTGTCGGCGGATTTAAGAAACATTAACATATTCCCAGCAATTATATTTAAGAAAAATTATTTTTTCGGTTCTATGATTTAACTCATGCAATTCAATTTCTATAATTTTGATGTCATTGTAACTCAGGACTCATTAGGATTGAAGAAGATATCAGAAATAGAAATGAAAAGAATAAAATAGAATGGAAAATATTTTATCTGGATATATTTGATTCGCCTTATAAAAGAAAATGAGTTGATAGGGAAAAAAAAATTATGGGGTTGAAGGAAAATGAGAAGAATTACCATTTTGCCTCTAAATTTCTTCTTCTTCTTCTCTTTTCATTTCTCCCACCTCAAATCTCATCAAGTTGTAGATCACATCCCATCCCAAAATCAATTCTGTAGACGCTCATCCCCACCACCAAAATAGAGATCCGCAATGCTCTTTCTTATATTTGGTTTTGGTTCTTTGCAAAATTTATACTGATTTCTTTTTTGTAATGTCACTTTTTTTTTTTGATAATATGGCAAATTTACACTGTAAAATTGCAAAGGAGCCTCCTTTACACCTTTACAAAGGACCAAAACCAAATCCCTCTTTCCCACCCCCAAAATAGACAATAGCGACTTTCACCCTCACCCTAAAATCAGACATCTACGAACTCAAAGACTAGCTCAATGGCATAGTCCTCCGGCAGTCACGACCTAGTTTGATTAAGGCACAGAAGAAAGAAGACAAAGATGCTTTGGGGGGTTTTGAGTCTTTTGAGATAAATATCATTTTTGTCTTGAAAGTTTTAGCTGAGGAGTACTGGGTATTCGAAAGTTTTTTTTTTGAGCAAAATTGCCTCGGAAGTTAACATAACGTAGCAATTTTGCCCCTCCGTTAACTTTGATCATTAAGTTTAACTAATATGCACACATGACACCAATGTTTGCCACCTAATCAATCAAAATAGGGTTAAGTATCACCCAGAAGTTTTAGATGAAGAGCAGTGGGTGTCCGGAAGTTTTTTTTAAGAGCAATTTTGCCCCGAAAGTTTACCGAATGTAGCAATTCAAGTGATTTAGGGGAGGGTGGCCTAGGTCAATCTATATAAAGGTAAATGCTATCATTATTGATTTGTCTTACTAAACCAATTTTTGGGACAATTCATATCTCGTTTTACGTTTCATTTGCTTAAGTCAGAAGTGATGCTTCCTCTAAGTTTTGTGACAGACTTTTCAATCCCTTTGACCAGTTCGACTTCACAAATTTTGGCCGCTTTGACCTCAACGTCTCAAACATCTCCCTCTCTGATTCCAAGTTTGACCTTTCCAAGGTAAACTTCTTCCTCTGCACCTTCAATTCCTAGCTCTACATCCTTTAACAACTCAAAGAAGATGAGATTTCCTATGTTGTTCAATCCGATCTTGTTGAGTCTATTTATTTCTCTAATTCCCTTAATACTGATGATTCCTTCAACAAGATGAGATTGATATATTTCCGTATTTATTTCTTTGTGTTCATCATATTGGGCTAAGTTGTAACACCCCCGAATTTCTAGCAGTTATAAAACATAAAATTTCCATAATTTCTATAAATAATAACTAAAATTCAAAATACCTAAATTCGGGAAGTGTCACCGCCGCACTTGTACTGTGACAAGTGCAAGGCTACTAAGTACATTAAATAGATCTAAACCTAAACAAAAATGTTTTACGCAAAATAAAATAAAATAATAAAAATACAAGAAATTTAAATAAAACTAAAATCGGACGTCTTCCTCACTTCTCACTACTAGCCCCAATCTTTGAAACCTGTTCACTGAAATTCTGCTCCCCCAAAGGATCATCGCAGCCCAGAAACACAGACATTAGCAACAACTGGTAATTCTAATTAAGAACAGATAATATAACATAAACTAAAATGGTTAAGTAAATAAATAAATAATTTTAAAATAAATTGAAATAAAATAAAACAATTATAAAATTAAAATAAAATATTTACAAGATAAAATATCGTATATTTGTATAATCATAAGGTGTCTGGCACAAATTTATTAATCAAAGCAAATGTATATATATCATCTGATAATTGCATCAAACTTTAATCATTATCATCTTAAATTTTGTTTAGACCCGGAAATCCTGCCAGTCTATTTAGTGGGAAGAGAACCATGGTAGACCCGAATATCCTGCCAGTCTACCCTGTGACCCGGAAACCTGCCAATCACAAATCATCATCAAATTGGCCATAGATCGTTTTCTTCCTAGTGTGCACACATCTTCCCAAAGTTGCTACCAGTGCCCCGGATATCCTGTCAGGCACCACTTTGGGAAGAATGGATATATCGGTTCACATCAAATAACATATCGGAGGCTTAAAGCCTAGAGGTGTGTTCATCACTTTGGGAGGTACCTTCCCAAAGCTATCCTCCCATAGCTAATAAATTTTAAACTCACAATAAAATTCCTCAATTATTTTGTTTTGTTATGTGTAATCAGATATTTATATTAATAATAATAATAATAAAACCCTTAACCCTACAAGGAAGTGTGGATCTTAACTTCCGCACTTAAATAACTATAGATCTTGAGAAATATTAGATTGAATTTATTAATATCTTATACTTATTTAATTATGTTTTATATATTTTTCTATCATTTAGATTAATTATAGGATATAAGGAAAGTTTAACACAAAATCTGTCAATATGCTATTTTTATTTTGTAGGAAAGATTATGAGATCTCAAAGTTTGGTCAAAAGATCAAAGTAAGAAGAGAAAGAAGTGGACCCCACATAAATAGGCATATTTCTATCAAAATCTACAAGCATTTCGGTGAGCAATTTGTGTGTGGTCCCCGCAAAAATTCAAAAAGCAAAGATGTTGGACCCAAAAACGTGTGGTCCCCCACACAAAATCCCGACCAAAGCAAGCCGAAAGAACAAATTGAAGAAAAGAAAAACATATATGTATTTGAATGAAGAGTGGCATTGAATAATCCATACGTGGGCCCCGCGGCAATTTGAGAATTAGATAGATGTTTTCATACTGATTCATTACGTGCAGATGGAATCAAATATAATGACGCATATAAGACAAAACAACAAATTAATAACACACATGCGGACGGAAATCAAAAGTAAGGAGAGAATAGGATTTCTGCGGCAACAGAACAACAGTTTAAATATACGGTTGATAATAAAACAACGTTCTGTGTCGACGTATATGAAAATTTATTTAACAAAAAGGGGCCCTAAGGTATTTACATGTGAAAGGCAGCATACACGGAAGGATTAATGATTCACGCAGAATGAGGGAAATAGATATGAATACAAGAGATCATCAGATGAGGATTAATTAATAGCAGGGTTCAGTCAAAAGGAAAAGGAGTTTCTGAGATTAGGATTACAATCAATTAATTCTAATCAAATTTCTAACGCTACCAACAATTAATTTTTTTATTGCTCAAGGGATTAAGATTACAATCAATCAATTCTAATCAACGTTCTAATGCTATCAACAATTAATTCTTATTCTCTTGGGGGGTTAGGATTACCTGGTCTCCGTGGTTGCTAAGCTCCTAGAAAGGAAACTCTGCCGCAAGGAATTTTCAGAGGGAGAGCTAATGAACGATGAATAAAGTTAGGCAGCTAAACCTAACTTATAATTAGGCTCTTAAGGTTTAGTTATTAGCTGGGCTTTGTGGGTTAGGCTTTTAACTATTGACAATTAATAAATAATTAAAAACCAACAACATTTACTCCGTGATTTAATATGTTATTCAAAGATGGAATAGGTAAACCATTACATGCAAAGGTTTTTTTTTTTTCACGGAATAGAAGAATGAATCTTCCTATTATATTCTTATATTTATATAATAGCTTTGTTGAACAAAAATATTTGTTATTATTTTACAAGATATACATAAATTTAAATATTTTTATATCGATAAATAGTACAGTTATTTTAAAAAAATTATATCGCACATAAGATATGTTCTTATATTCATAAAATATCCTTGCAGTTACGATCATATATGATACAAATTTGAACAATTTTATTTTGATAAATAGTATAATTTTTTTTTTAAAAGAAAAATTATATTGTAGATAAAGATAAGTATTTGTTTGTTTTATAAAAAAGTAACAAATCATAAAACAATATTATTAAATTTTATTAAATCAATCAATATAAACATAATATAATCAAATATATCTAAACTAACTAAACTAATCAAATTGATCTAAACTAATAAAATTTAACTAATACTATATTATTACTTTTATTATTATTATTATTATTATTATTAACAACAACAATAATAATAATAATCTGGGGTATTACATAAGTGATGCCCTTAATACCAATGATTCCTTCAACAAGAAAGAGATGACGAGGTGTGATGCCATGATATATTAGGCTAAGTGTTGTAGATGATGAGGTAGCATAACATATGTGTTCTTTGACTAATTTAACAGTCAAATTTAATATTGGGGGAAGGAAGGGCAAAATTGCTACGTTTTATAAACTTTCAAGGCAAAATTGTTCTTAAAAAAAAAACTTCAGGATCCCATCACTCTTCAGCAAAAACTTCCGGGACAAAGATGATACTTGATAATATTTTGATTGATGAGGTGGCATGCCACATGTGTACATTAGTTAAACCTCACAGTCAAAATTTATAGAGGGATAAAATTGCTACGTTTTGTTAACTTTCAGGGAAATTTTACTCCCAAAAAAACTTTCGGGTACTCAGTGCTCTTTAACCAAAATTTTCAAGGCAAAAATGATACTTATCTCGATTCTTTTTTCACCATTTTCCCATTGGAAAATAGGCTCCCAATGCTTTGTGGAAGGAACTGGTTTTCCATTATGTAAGAAAATGACTTTCTTGAGAAAATTGGTTCAGCATACCAAACGAGGAAGTTGACGGAAAATAGTCATTTTCCTTTTCCTTAGGCTGACTTTTAGCCAACCAAACAGGCTCTTAGTCGTTGAACTTTGACTTAGTACAATGCAATTCCTATAGTTTTAACCATTTTATAATTTAGTATTTATGTTCTAGACTAGAATAAATGCAAGGGACTATATTAGTATAATAATCTTTATCACAATACATGTACCTACAGCAGGGTTGGTCTAGTGGAAGGTAAGTTCCTCACAATCTGATGTGTTGAAATCTCCATGGCGAAGGTTGCCTACATTTAATAGTTGATAATACCTCAAAAAAGAATTGTCTTCAATAAGAGGATAAGAGGATACCTATGCCGTAAAAAAAATTTATATGTTTAGTTCCATATTCTCTTCTTATTTCAATGGTGGAAGAAATATCATTTTCCCTTAATATATATCATCTCATTAAATTTATTATATAAATATACAATTTTCTCTCTAATTTATTATTCTGAGGACGATTATTTTCTTGGGCTTTTCATTAAACTATAGGGTTAAGGTGTAAAAATACGCATGTGTTTTGATCAAAGGAGCGTTCAGTGACAAGTGCTTTTTTGAAATGCAAAAGTACACACGTGGTTACAAATTAGGTGCAAAAATACCGTTTGATCGTTAAGTTTGACTTTAACCGTTAAGTTTGACTTTTTTTACTTTCAAATGTGCAAAAATACACATGTGCTTTAGCAAAAAGAGCACCTAACACCAAGTATTTTTTAAAATTTAATAATTTTATTTTAATTAAAGAAAAATTATTATTTCTCTAAGTATAATTCCTAGAAAGTTAAATTTTTTATTTCCATAATTTAATTTATTTTTTTAAAAATCTTTATTAAATTTTCTTATTAAATTTCCTTTGCAATGTCAATTTTCAAGAATTGCCCTTCGGTGGTCAATTTTCATTTTAAAAAAAAAAATCTTTTTTTTAATCATTTGAGTGAGTTTCTCCTACATGTATTAATATTTTATCCTTCTCCAAAATAATTTCAAATATAAAATTATTCAAAAAAATAAATAAGAATAATTATTCAATGAAGAATACAACTAATTCTTAAGTAAGTTATTCAGCTTGTTTTAAATTTAAGTTTAAATAACACATAAGAAGTTAAGATAGTGGTAAAAAAAAAAAAAATTAAATGAGAGTTCTGTATCTAAAATGCAAAATAAATTTAAATAGTTAAACCAATATAAAAAAGTGAAAAGTGCACAGGTCCTGAGTATATCGTATGGGAGCAAGTATTTGCTTGAAATTAATAGCACACGCGCCAAGATATAAATGATAAAATTTATTACAAAATATTGAAAACCACATGATTATCACTTCGCATTAAGTAAAGACAATTTCCAAGCTTTTGAAGCACAAAAAATACAATTTCTAACAAAAGGGTAGGACCGTTAGAATTTAATGAATGCTTTACGTTACTCAGTAATATCAAATTGTGCGCCCTAACTACATAATTAATTGATTATGTTTTTGAGCTTCAACTAAAGGAAACAATTCGTAGAATTTCCATACTGGGTTAACGATTTTAATTTGTCTATACAGCATTTTGACAAATTATTTTCTAACCGATAATTTTAAAATCCAAAAAATATAGAACTTTTATTTAATTTTTTCCCCAACTACATAAATTTAATAAGAAAATTTAATAAGGATTTTAAAAAAAGAAATTAAATTATGGAAATAAAAAATTTAATTTTCTAGGAATTATACTTAGAGAAATAATAATTTTCCTTTAATTAAAATAAAATTATTAAATAAAAAAATACTTGGTTTTAGGTGCTCTTTTTGCTAAAGCATATGTGTATTTTTGTACCTTTTGAAAGTAAAAAAAGTCAAACTTAACGGTCAAACGACATTTTTGTACCTAATTTGTAACCACGTGTGTACTTTTGCACCTCAAAAAAGCACTTGTCACTGGACGCTCCTCTGACCAAAGCACATGTGTATTTTTGCACCTTAACCCTAAACTATATATATTAAATATGAAAAGTTGAAAGATTATTAAGGTTTAAGAAATAGTTAATAAAATTTAAGGTTTTTTAGTCATAGTAAAACATGTAAGAAGTGCCTCAAGTCAATTGTTCAAAAAAAAAAATTATATATACATATATATTATTATTATTATTATTATTATTATTATTATAATAGTAGAAACAGAGTTAACAATATATATATTCTGTCTTTCTCTTCCATCTCTGGCAACATGGACAACAACACCCCTCTTCCCAGATTCTTCACTTGCCATTTTGCAAAGTTTTGGAATTGGATCCCATCAAAGCAACATTCTATCTTATCCTTATCTCACAAGATTTAAAATTATTCAAGACTCATATAAAAAATGTGTGTGTGTGTGTTATTCAAGACAAGTCAATATTATCAATACATTCTGCTTAGCCAAATGAAAATTATCATACACTTATTTGGTAACAGGGGAAGCTCAGATTTCGTCATCATTAACATTAATTTGTATAGATAACACTGATACAGTAGGAAACACGACCAGAGAATAATGACATTTTATGGAACTTTTTTTTTTTTTTCGGGGAGACACCATCCAGAAAGGCAAATACAAAATTTGGGAGTGTGTCTGAAAATTTATCAATACAAGGAATAAAGCAAGCTCCAATGTGTGTGAGCCTTACATTATTGAAAGCAAAAACATCATACTTCAGCAATCAGCAGGCATCCAGGTCACGGCACGGAGGCGGCGTTGGGTCACCTAATAGGGTGGTATTCCCTCCTTCAGGTCCAGCCTTGATCCGCTTGGGATTTTGGGTGCCAGGCTATGATAATAACCAACCAAAAATTGGAAAAAAAAAAAATTCAGAGCATGAAATAGTGAGAATCTTAAACATGAACAGAACAAGAGTTAAGTTACATCGAGTATCCTGAAATATTTTTTTCCACTAGCACTCGGTATTTTAAAGTAATTTTTTGTGTAATTTTGCCTTATTTTCTCAGTGGCAGTGAGCACCCTGATAGGGAGTGCTACTGAAAAGAGTTAATGACGCATA
Organism: Acacia confusa; assembly: GCA_037074495.1. Taxonomy (NCBI): domain Eukaryota; kingdom Viridiplantae; phylum Streptophyta; class Magnoliopsida; order Fabales; family Fabaceae; genus Acacia; species Acacia confusa. The sequence continues at coordinate 28,232,547 of CM073510.1, forward strand.
GTGCAGGATAGAGAAGAACTATTTTACTGAGTGCTAGTAAACAAAATATTTTATGGTGCTGAATGTAACTTAACCCACAAAACAATGAAGATTTTCCTAGTTGATATTCTTACCGGTGGCTTCTCACCCCTTCTCAACTGCTCTACTATCTCAACTACTCTTGTCGGCGTTACATCTTCCTGGAATGAAGATAGAGCAAGGCATATTAAGTTCCAAAATATTTCAGATGGAAACACAAGAACCACCACAATGAATTTATATAGGAATACATACATAGTAGTTATAGGTATATTCTTCGGATCCGTTTGAGTAATCAGCTACTGTAATCATAGGAGCATTCACACAGCATCCCTGCATGACACCAATAGATTTACTCAATCATACTACTTATTTGATCTCTGACAAACCTGCATAACATGCAAGCATCTATTTTTTTTTACCACATTGCTCTTAGAAATGTGGTAACTTATTTGTAGGGACTTTATTTTTATTCAGTTAGATATTAATTAATGTACGGTAAAGTTAGTTATTGATGTTTCTTTTTAAATTTTTCTCAATAAACTTCAAGTAATTCAAATACAAGCCAAGAGAATTTCCTCAAAAACATTGCAGCTATACAGGATTTACAAAATAACAAACAGTCACATCTATATCATAAAACTCGTCACCATTGATTAGTACTTAAACACAAATTTAAACGTTAATTAATTCAAGATTTTATGAAGTCCGAAATTATCAAGGACATGCAAGTGTTTCCCCAGCATTCTTCGCGACTGCCTAAATTTGTCAAGAATATATTTTTCCACCAAGATGGTACAATCTCAGTGCCAAATCTAATTAAGAAACATAAATCTGAAAATATTGCTTAGAAACTTACCATGCATTCCATTTCTCCAACAGAAAACAAACCGTCCTTTGTTACTTCTGTAAATGAGAAGTCCAAAGAAATTAATACTTAAAAAAATCATTACTTCAACGTGTCAAGAATAAAATCTGGTTATTGGAATGTAATGGGGGAAAACAATGTTGATAACTGACCATTGCGCTTCACCCCCAAGTGGTTCAATAAAGCTTCTTCAATTTCTCGTGAACCACGTATCATACAAGGTGTTGTTCCACAAACCAAAAGATGATACTTCCCAACCTAAGAAACCACACCAATTTTAGGCAAAGTGTTGCATTATTGAGGATATGTAAACATGGAAGTATCAAAGCACAATATGCATTTTACCTTGGTCCGGTTAAACATCGAGTAAAATGTGGCAACCTCATATACTCGAATTGGAGCAACCTCAATAACCTTTGCCACCTAAGCATATCACCATATAATTAATTAGTAGAATATTTTAAAAACTTCTGGCCAATACATACACATGCAAAAATATTTAAGTATTTACTGCATCTTAAAATTTCAAATATCAGTTCAGCCATTGCCTTAGTTTACGAGTTCAATTATAAATCCATAGTAACTGGAAGATAAGAGTCAAACTAAACCAAAGAATGACACAGAGATTTCTTCATACATGTGCATATGTATCTTTATGTGTGTAATATCAATGTTCAACCTTGTTGATTACAGAAATTTCAAATGCTGAAATGCACAAATTAGGTACCCAACAAAATGTATGACACAGAGATTTCTTCATACATGTGCATATGTATGTTTATGTGTCTAATATCAATGTTCAACCTTGTTGATTACAGAAATTTCTAATGCTGAAATGCACAAATTAGGTACCCAACAAAATGATGCTTCTGCAAAATGAGGCATACATTACAAACAACCTTCATTTTGACTACCCTAGAAAACATTGCATAGAGTCATCTCTGTTGCTCATTAATTGAATTCAATCACCAACACCATGATCAAGAATAGATTAGGGTTTTCATGGGAGTGGAAACATTACTGATATGTGAAACCAATAAAAGCATATGTTGATTATCAGACAATATCATTTTAGCACAATTAACAAGTGAGCTAAAAGTTGATAACAAAAGAGTGGGCACAACACAGCCTATTTATTTTGAGACTAATTTATCACACTCCAACATTAACTCATAACCAAGGCCATATTTATATTCAATCCAACAACATTTTTTCTGGGATGTAGATAACAGAAATTCTCTATCAAACAAAATAAATCTAGTTTTTCATTGGAAAATTCTGTGCGTAACACCCTTTTATGTGCAAAACTTCCTTAGATTACTGAACATGCTACTTTAATATTTTCCAGACTATCAAAATGAATCATTTAAACATGAGACCAAACATACTGCATTCATTGCTGAAACTGGAAGCCATCCTCCATGCTGCTGCTGTGCAAGATCCAGTAGAGGGATGACAGCAGATTGCTTATAGTTGGAAGGATAGTGAGATAGAATCTCCTTAACCTGTATTCACAAATAATATAAGAATGTGTAATAAAATATGCGACATGAATCCAAAACGGCCACATCTAAATGTACGTAATTGAACTGAAGATTTATCCAATCTCTGACAAATTGTAAGATTGTAACAGAATCAATGTTAAAAAGTCAATCCATAAACTGCACACTTAGTTAAATTGTCTGATTCAGCTATCTGTCTTTACATATCTGAGTTAAACGAGTCAATAAAGTAGAACAACATCTAGCTTGGGCAGGCAAAAGAATGATATTTATTGACTAAGCATGAAAATTCCATATAGACCACATTTCATAAATCAAAAACCACATTTGCTAAAGTAATAAACTAGCCTACATACTTTAGTACTTTGGATAAGCGATAAAGTAATGTAGGATCTCACTTAAAACCAGGAACCAATGGTAAGAATCGTATAAATAAATGATTAAGCAGCATATGCCTGCATAAATGAACAAAATTATCCAGACAAAAGTAGAAAACTTGCTTTTAGAAGAAAATCCTTATAAAGGCCAATCTATGGATTTGCCAAGCAGCACGATTCATGCATTGATCATCACTCAAATTATTCTGACATAATGTATGTTAATGATGATAAAATTCCTCTTAATTGCTAATTATTCTATGCCCGAACACTGTTAACAGAAATTAGAATAGATGACACGGGAACTTGCTTCAAGCCTGAACATTGCCCATATACAATAGAAAAGTAAGCAGTAAAGCACACTTTCATCCAGCAATGTATGGAATCTAACAATATTGCGCATTTCTCTTCTTAAATAAATTACATTGGAATAGATGTTGCCTCAGTGGCATATCAAGCACCTAAGATGTACACGAGAAAATACACTACATTCAGCATTTACAAATGTGACAGACCGTTAAACCCAAGAATGCCCATTAACCATTAGACTCTTGACCCCAGAAAGTTCTCTTCGTATGCTCTTACCCAACCAATAGGGTAACCTTAAACATCCTCTCCTATCCGCATGATCCCAAAAAAAAAATATGAAAGAAATCAAAAGGCTTCAGGCATTTTATCATAAAAGAAGGACAATTGGAAAAATAAATTCCGTGGTTGCTTGCCCCTTTCACATTTTTTTGACACTGTAGGGAGAACTCTATTAATGTATCATTATCATCACATATAAGACTTCCTTTGTCCTAAACACATAACCAATAAGATTATAGGGCACCAGCTTAAAAATAAAAAGGAATCATTTTGAGCTCTATAGTTACATATCGAGAAATGGTCAATTCCGGCAACAAGCAACATTCGAATTCTTTAACTCCTGAGCATTGAAAAAATCACCTTCTCTTTGTTGGCATCTGAGAATTCCCATGGAAGGTCTGGATTGTTATCTGGGAAGTCAATGTGCTGCCCAATTCGTAAAGATCGACTCAGTCATTGTATGAAGCATACTGAGGCAATAAAAGGTGAAATTTCGTAAATTGAAACTGAAAAAAAAAACTTACATAGTTCAGAGCCGTGGAGAATGCCCTTGATGACTGCAGGAGAAGAAAAGAACAAGAAAACCAACGAAATCACGAAAAGATGTCAGCTAGAGGCTGGGCAAAAAAGTTAAATGAAAGCGAATTCGCGAGATAAAAATGAAGCAAACCTGGCGAAAAGTTTGACGGATCTCGTTGAAACGCTTGGCGGCGAGGCGCGCAAGCATTTTGGACGACTGGTAGGGGTGGGGCTGAGGAAGAAAGAGATCGGAGTTAGGAGCGGAGATACTCGACCCTGAGACCGTGGGACACAGTAAGTGAAAGAGGCATAGGAGAGGTGGCAGAATAAGGACCGTTAGATCTCATCGAAGGATGTAAAAATATGGGCTTTTATTTTTAACTTTTTTTTTTGGTATAAATCATATGAGCTCTCAATTGTGGATTTGCATGAAGAAACTGGGCTCACTGTTGTATAGACCTGGGCGCAGCCTTCAACTACTATTTCTTAGGCACACTTCAATAGGTGTTCATAGGAAGCAAATCCTCTCCTGAGTTTTTTTTTCCCCTCATTATTCTTTATGAGCTATCTGAACTATTGGTTAAGAACATAAGAAAAAAATTAAAATAGTATTGTCACCTTTCAAATTGATTGGACGAATATGATAAGAAAATGATGATAAGAGAAACCCAACCCATATTTATATCATTTATGCTTCAATCAAATTAGGGAAAGTAGTGAAAGTGAAAAAATTTAACAAAAACTTCAACACCATAAAGACCTAAAGAGGTGATTAACTATATTTAAAAATAAAATATTTTTAAAATTTTTCTTATATTTAAGAATATAAAAACACACTACATTAGATTTGAAGTTTTCTCCTAATAAATTGTACTATAGGAGTAATATTTGAAATAAGTTTGTTAAGAACATAGTAAGTGAGGTATAATATAGATCAAGAATTTTGTTTAGGAAATGCTACATATTTAAGACTGATGGAGGTATGGTGTATCTAATTAAAGACTATGTAAACTATTTTAATTTCTTAAGAAAACAATGCCATATCATCTATAACTACATTATTATCAATTCAAGCTATAAAATTCTCTTACAAGATCAAGCAGCATGGTTACACAAGACCTTCCGAAATTGCTTAATCTTTTTTATAGTTTCAACATAGGATTCATCAACACATCGTGTCCTGATTTTATAGCTTTTCTTTACGCGTGTTCCTTATCAGAAAGTGTCTTGTAACTACATTACTATTAATATTATTATTATTGTTCTAGTATAAGAACACAAATAATTGATGCTGGAATTCCCCAATATTCGTACACAGGAGTATAATCTCGGAGGATTATACCTCGACAGATCGATACAGGGAACCAACTCCTTGAATGAGTATTGGAATGTCTGTAAATCACTGTGTCTTACACAACCGATTTGGGGGTGGGGTGTGTGCTCAGAGATACTGAATTAGAGTAGACGAACAGTAGTCTTTACCTTATGAACATCTCTTGGTTTATATAGAGGGTGTCTCCACAAATGTTCCGTTCCGTTAGCTTGGTATGACGCACCCACGTGATCTCATTCATAACTGCCCCACTATTTGCATGGTATACGACGGTTAGCGAGATTGTAGGAACATTATCTTACCAAATAATTATACACTTATCATTGGGTTCTTTAGTATTGGGCCTATTGTAGTGAAGCCCAATCTGCCTGTCCGTAACAAATGCCCCCAAGCTCGATGTTTCAGGCTTCTGATATGCCGAGGTTAAGCGACTTTGAACCGTTTTTGATTTTGTCGTTAGAACACGAAGCTTTTGCTATCTCAGACTTGGGTTTGCAATCCCTTATGTCAAAGGATTAGGATTTTAATCTCGTATCTCGGATTTGAGACTTCTAGTTCCTCCCTACTCTTAACTGGGATTGATCCTTCCCCTTTTTAACTGGTACCAACTTAGCTCGTTTTGCTGAGCTTGCATTGTGCCTCGACTTTTGTATCATCCGACTTACGCTATTACGTCATCCAAGTTATGTTTCTCCGTCACATGTTTCCATGGTTGCCCCCAAGTCTGAGGTATAACGTGAACTTGGCATCCGAACAGGCACTCGCGAGTCTTAAGTGTTGGAATGCGTAGCAGTGTATCAAAACTGATGCCATCCATATCTCTGCCAATTGTCTTTGGTTTTCGCGCTCATTAAATGCTCGCGACTTTTCGAAAAAGCCATGATTGCATTTTTGTTTTAGGGTTTTACCTAAATCTTTGCGATTTCCTAATGTCACGGGTCTTGTCGTTTCACATTCACACTCATTGGAATTTTTTTAAACCCGCCTCTTCAAATTTGCTTCCATATAACTTTAGATGTCGCGGTGTTTTTCCTTTTTACGCCCTGATATTCCTGCTACTATCAAAAGAAAACACGCCAAGTCCAAGCATTCCAAGTCCAAGTCTCGCTTTTCATCTTTAGCAAGTTCTTTCATCCTAGGTATATTTTCCTCGTCGGTTCTTGCTTTAAATTTGTTTGTTGCTTCTCCTTATTTTCTTCTGTGAGATTTGCATTCTTTTTTAGTTTATTGAGTTTCTGGGTAACATCTTTAGATACATTCCTGGGATTCTGGGTGTTGGGTATTGTTTGCCTTGGTTTTCTTGGATTGTTCTTGGTTTTTCTTAGATTGTTCGTGGTTTTTATGGACGAAAACCCAGATATACTTGTAGATATGTTCGGTAGGCCTGTTCCCGCAGAGGATAGGGATTTCGTTAGACAAATGCCAGAAAAAATGGCGTACTAATTGTATGGTGTTCCTCGTTTTGAGGAATCTATGAAAGCAGATGCTCTTAAACCTTTGGGTAGTGGTAGCCGTAGAAGTAAGCGTAGAGTTCCTCCTCCTTCTTCCCCTCTAAGAGCCTCTCAATCTTCTGTCTCTCGGCTTCCGATATCCACGAGAACTATTCCAACCTTGGCCACACAGCCTTCATCTCCCATTAAAGCTGTTCCAATCTCAGCTACACGGCCTTCGACTCCTATTAAAGCCGTTCCTATCTCGGCCATACAGCCTTCGACTCCTATTAGAGCCATGCCAATTTCGGCCACACGGCCTCCACCTCCCAGAAGAGTGACTCCACCCCCGGCCACCTCTTGTGAAAACTGCCAACATGAATACATTACCTATGTTGCGCTTGGTCGGGAGGGGGTAGCTGAAACGGTGCTTAAAGGTTGCACTCATGGGGGTTCTGCCATCCTTACTTCAAGGAGTGGGTTGCATCACATGCCTGCATGCCGAGGTAGATTTCTGTCTAACTTGTCTTTTGTTTTTGTTTTATCTATATAAGTATAGATGACCTCTTCATCCCAGAGTAGTGAACAGTCGATGGCCGAGGAATCGGGTTCTACTGACGTAATTCATAGTCCGTGTCATTATGTTATATGCCCAAAGGTCATGGGGATTCTGAATAAGATGACTTTTCAAGAGTTGAAGGGGCCCACGCTTAGGGACGGCGATGGGTACACTATCCGGTTGCCTTTAGAGGGAGAGTTGGTGGCTACATGGCGGGTTGGGGATGCACCCCATTTCTTTTTCATGTATCGGGATGTGGTCATCCTTCTTGGTGCCTCCTTGCCTTTCTCCGACTTCATTATTCTTGTTCTGAATCATTTACAATTAGCCCCCACACAATTGCATCCCAATAGCTGGGCTTATGCTCTAGCTTTTGAAAATCTTTGTAACGAACAAGGGATAGCCTGCACAGTTCCTTTGTTTTCCCATTTCTTTTCCCCAGTGGATACTTACAAAACCAAAGAACAACCTATAGAGTTTGAGTGGACCGTTCTTAGGGGAATTCGGGGTAAGAGGCTTTTTACTCCTTACATTGAATCATTTAAAGGCTTTAAGTCGGTTTATTTTAAGGTCGAAGCCATTCCTTCACAGACGCCATGGTTCCTTCGTTTAAATGACCTTGGAGGATTAGAAGAAAAATTTCCCTTCTGTTGGACTAGTGATCATCACAACTTAGGGTCCAAGGCTTTCAACCCTAAAGCAATTACACTTACCCTGGTCGAGAAGAAAAATAAGGAACTATTAATAGATGTCGGCTGGGCAATGGGGCCCTTTGACGCTGGGGTTTACTTATCCGTTCCTTTAAAGAAAAAGAGGAGGAAAACAAGTATGCCTGACGTGTTTAATGTTTTCCCTTCATATTTCATACATATTTTTGCAAGTTGCTGATTGTTTCCCTTTTTGTGCAGACCTGACCATGTCTTCCAAGCCTTCTGCACCAGCCGTTCTGGCCTTTTTGAAGAGATTAGGCAGGAAATGAAAGGTGCCTGAGCCCTTAAAAGGCGGCCAAGCTCAGCCTTCTAAGAAGTCGAATGTTGCTTAGACTGAGCCTACCATCATCCCGCCCTCGTCTCCGTCTCCGATTGTTGGCATTGCTACAACTCCGCCCTCTAGTTCAACTCAATCCCCCAGTAAATACGTCATACCCTCCTTTTTGTTTGAGAATGCGATTGACTAGGGGATTCACAATGGTATCCGCCCTCTGCTAAGTTGGTTTACACCTCTACCGCCTACTTCTGAGGAAAAACAAATGTTGCTGGATATCGAGCAACATGCGGTTCGAGCTATCGAGCTTGCCCAAGCGGTCGCTTTTTTCAAGTCTCAATGGGCTGAGACGGACACCAAGCTCAAATCCACTATATCGGAAAGGTCTGAGGCCATCAAGGCGGCCATAAAGGTCGCAGTTAAGACGGTCGAGGACACTCGAGATAAGGCCATTATCGAGGTGGAGGAGACTAAAAGAGCTGTTAAGGAGAAGGTTAAGGCGGCTCAGCTGGAGGTGGAAGATGAAAGGCAGAAACGCCAAGAGGACGCCGCCGAGATATCTCGCTTGACTGCTGCCTTAAAGGATCTGAAAGAGCAGATGGCCCTCGACACAACCTACATCACCGATCTAGAGAAGGGCGTGGAGGAATCATTTAACAACGCCATAGCGCAAGTGGTTTTCCTCAACCTCGATACCACTCTTAATCTTGAAGATGCTCGGTTCGATGGGGTTGTTAAGGATAGGAAGATCGTCCCAACTAGAGCCTTAGATGAGTTAGCTGGAGAGGGCCCATCCGGGGTAGGAGGGGATGCTGAAGTTCAACCAGCTGACAACGCTGAATCCCGTCCTTCTACTACGCCGGATGCTGAGGCAGGCCCATAATTTTGTCTTTCATGTTTCTTTTTGTTCTTTTGCCGGGGCTATACCCTTGGCATTTACTTTGTACTTCCATCTTGCACTAATGAAATACTTCATTTTTTGTTTAATTTGTTCAATATTTTGGCGATAGGTATTCAATGTTTTGTTTCTCACATCGGCGTTTTAAATCACTTCACCGCATTTAAGCACTTTACCCCAAGTCACAAACAACCTCGCTGCTTTTAATCGCTTTTTAATTTAGCCGGCTTAATCCGGGCCAACCTAAATGGTTTTAACTCGGGTGTGACCTTCTTTCCTGGGTACTCGTCGGTTTTACCGATAAAGATAATGGTGACCATGTTGCCCACAAGATAATGGCTCTAACAAAGCTTTTTATTGAAAATGGCGACTATGTCGCTTACAAGATAAAGGCTCTAACAGAGCTTATGACGAAACATCAAATACATCAAAAACAAAGAAAACTAACTCTTATCTGAGCTGCATCAAAGTAGCGACTATGTCGCTTAAAACTTACGTCGCTTAAGACAACTAGATTTTGATCATGTTGTCTGTAGACTTGTGATTACGTAGTCTTTACAGTCTTAGCTGTAATAAATCTTAAGCTTGTTCATATTCCACGTCCTCTTTACCGTCTTCTTGGTTAGGGTTTCTAATTTATAAGCTCCGTGTCCTAGCACTTCCCTAACCCAGTAAGGTCCTTCCCAATTTGCTGCTAGCTTTCCTTCTCGTGCATTTTTGTTGCCTACGTCGGCTCTTCTTAGCACTAGGTCACCCTTTTCAAAGGAATGACGTCTTACCCTTTTATTGAATTTAGCCGCGATGAGCTGTTTCGCAGTCAGATTTCTATAATGTGCAACAGCTCTCACTTCATCTATGAGATCTAACTCGACCGTAATGGCCTCATTATTTTCTTCTTCTTCATGCAAAGCCTTTTCCCTCCTCCATGAGGGTTCTCCGACCTCTACAGGTATCATCGCCTCACAACCATATGTCAATTTGTAGGGGGTTTCTCCTGTGGCGGTCTGAACACTAGTCCGGTACCCCCATAACACAACATATAACTGTTCGACCCAGTCTGTCTTGGCTTCTTGCATTATCCTTTTAAGGCCATCAACGATTATTTTGTTCGCTACTTCAGCTTGGCCATTAGATCGCGGATGTTCGACCGAGGCAAAATGCTGGGTAATGTGGAAGTCGGCCATCATCTTTTGGAACCCTTTATCCGCAAATTGAGTTCCATTTTCAGTGATAACCTTTGTCGGGATTCCAAAACGAGCGATGATATTTCTTGCCATAAACTTTTGCACACGAGTCGAGGTTATGGTAGACAGTGGTTAAGCTTCAATCCATCTAGTAAAATAATCCACTGCGACTATCAACCATCGTAGTTGTCCCGAGGCTCTTTGGAATGGGCCCAACAGATCCAGCCCCCATTTATAGAACGACCATGGTGTTGAGATATACTTTAGCTCGGCTGGAGGAGTTCGGATGACCTTAGCATGTTTCTGACAGCTGTCGCATCTCCGGACATGATCCCTTGCATCTGCTGATAACCTCGGCCAATAATATCCAGCCCTTATTACTTTCCAAGCTAACACTTTGGCTCTCATGTGTTGCCCATTGATGCCCTCGTGTATTTCAGCCAACACGTATTCCGCCTCATTGGAACCGAGGCATTTTGCCATTAGCGCGTGCAACCTTTTCCTATATAGTTGATCATTTACCATCACATAAGATGCTGTCGTTCTTACTAGTTTCCTAGCTTTCATAGACTCGTCTGGGAGAATGCCTCGTTCCAAGTAGTCGGCAATAGGTTTCCTCCAATCATTCGCACTTGATATGACTATCACACATGTTGGCTCTTGTAACCTTTGTTGTATTATAGTTTGGTGGTTTTCGGCCCCATGGTTATTGGCGAGCTTGGATAGAATGTCGGCTCTTGTGTTGTCTCCTCAGGGGATATGCCTCACCTCCACTTTGTCAAACTCGGCCATAATGGCTTTAACCTTTCCAAGGTATTTAACTAGTAATGGTCCCTTAGCTTGGTAAGACCCGTTTATTTGTGATGCCACTAACTGAGAGTCCGTGGACACTTGCACGTTCTTTGCCCCGCTTTCTTTTGCCTGGAGTAGTCCGGCAATAAGGGCCTTATTCTTGGCTTGGTTATTTGATGTCTTAAATCCAAGACTTAAGGAATGTTTAACGGATACTCCTTTTGGGCTTTCTAGGATGATGCCAGCTCCACTTCCTGAGGTATTCAATGATCCGTCCATGAACAACTTCCACAGGACCTTTTCTTCAATATTACCTCCTGTTAGAGTGAGTTCTACTATAAAGTCGGCTAAGGCCTGAGACTTTATCGCATGTCGGGCTTCATAGCTAATATCAAACTCTGATAGCTCTATCGCCTAGCCTGTCATTCTTCCCGCTAAGTCGGGTTTGTGCAGAACTTACCGAATTGGCTAGTTAGTTTGAACTACGATGGGGTGACTCTAAAAGTATTGGCGTAATCGTCTGGCCGTAACCAGCAGTGCAAAGGCCATTTTCTCAAGCTTTTGATATCTTGTCTCCGCACCCTACAGTGCCCGACTTACGAAGTAAACCAGTGTCTGCCCTTCTTTCGGCTCTCGTACCAAAGTCGTACTTACCGCTTCTTCACCCACCGCTAGATATAGGATGAGGATCTCCCCAGGTGCAAGTTGGCTTAGTATAGGTGGGGCTACAAGGCATTGCTTTATCTTCTTAAAGGCCGTTTCACATTCCACACTCCAATCATGGATCACCTCCTTTTTAAGTAATTTAAAGAAGGGAGTGAATGTTTCGCCGACTTTGGTAGAAACCGGGTGAGGGTGGCGAGTTTTCCTGTAAGTTGTTGAACCTCCTTGCGACATGAAAGAGCCTTCATATCCAATACCGCTTGGCATTTATTAGGATTGGCCTCAATTCCACGATGGGTTAATAAGAAACCCAAAAACTTCCCTGAGGGAACTCTAAAGTCACATTTTGCCGGGTTAAGTCGAATCCGATAGGCCCGCAACTTGTCAAAAGTATGTTGCAGATCCTGGATATGTTGTTCCTAGTCTGCTGATTTAACAATCATATCGTCGATGTATACTTCAACGTTCTTTCCCAATTGGTTTTCAAAGACCTTCATCATCATTCGTTGATAAGTGGTGCCGGCAATCTTCAATCTGAAAGGCATAACATTATAGCAGTAGTTGACCCTCTCTATGATGAATGTCGTCTTTTCTTGATCCTTGGGATGCATGGCGATTTGATTATATCCCGAATATGCGTCCATGAATGACAAGAGTTTAAAACCCGAGGCACTATCAACTAACTAATCAATATTAGGCATGGGGAAGGCATTTTTAGGGCATACCTTATTTAAATCTTTGTAATCTGTGCAAACCCCCCATTTGCCGTTGGGTTTCTTTACTAGGACGACATTTGACAGCCATGTGGTATACTGGATTTCTCTGATAAAATCGGCCTTTAGGAGATCTTTCACATGCTCTTCAAGAGCGGCAATCCTGTCCGAGCCCATCTTCTTTTTCTTATGTGCGACTGGGGTAGACCCAGGTCGGATCGCAAGCTTATGGCAGCAAAATTTTGGATCTATCCCTGGTAAGTTGGTTGGTCCCTATGCAAATATATCGGCGTTCTTTTGTAAGCACTCTTTTAGCGCCCACCGAACCTCGGCATTTAGCTCCTTTTCAATTTTTGTAATTTGTCCCGATTCATTACCAAGGATAAAATCTTCTAACTCTCCACTGGGTTCCGCCCTTCGAATCTTCTCCTCCTTTATCATGTCCAATTCGACCAAATGAATGGTGTCATTTCCTTCCGTGGTTTGGGAAGAGGATGGATCTTCTTTACTTCCTTTTACCGAATCATAATAACACTGTCGTGATTCTTTTTGGTCTCCTCATATGACAACTACTTTATTCTTTTTTCCAATCATCTTCGCCTTTTGGTGCTTCGTGGACACCAGCATATCCCAATTATGGATTGTTGGTCGTCCGAGAATAATGTTGTAAGGAGAAGGGAAGTCGACAACTACAAATCTTACTACTTCGGATTTAAAAGCCTCCTTCATTCCCAACATCAGCTTTAAATCTATGCAGCCTTTAGGCCTGGTATCCTGGCCATTAAAACTGGTCAAGGTCATTTTGCATGGCTTTAAGTCGTCTTGATCCAGCCTCATCTTTTGAAAAGCTTCCCATAAGAGTATGTCCACTGAACTCCCGTTGTCAACCATGATTTTTTAGACCCTGCAATCTAGAATCGTGCTTGTTATTACCAGGCCATCATAATGACCAGGGACAACATCCTCTAGGTCGGCTTTGGTGAAACTGAGAACCGGCGATTCCTGATCTTTTGTTCCTCTTTTGAAATATGGGCAATCTCGAATTGCCAATACTTCCTTCAAATACTTACGTCATTGATTTTGCGAGTCGCCTCCACCCTCAGTTCCCCTGCTAATGACGTTACAGTCATACCTTACTTCAAGAAATTCTTCATCACTTTCTTCCTGCTTCTTTTCTTCTTCTCGGGGCTCCTATTCCGCCCTTCATTAGGACATTTACTGCTTTGGCGTCCTTGGGTTTGTATCACATATTTCTATAACTTACCTTCCCGAATGAATTTCTCTACAACATCCCGCAAGTCCCAACATTGGTCAGTCGTATGTCCATGTTGGTCATGGAATTCACAATACCATGACTTGTCCAGGGGTGCCTTGTGCCACAAGGGCCGTGGTCGTTCTGCCTTTCTCATCTCGGTTAGCGCGACGTCTCTCCATATTTGCTCTTGAGATACTTTCAGGGACATATACTTTTCATATCTTCCTCCTGCGCTGCTTCCCTGAGATTTATTGTCCGCTTTTCGCCCTCGGTTATTCGGCTTTGAGCTGTCAGGGTGGTCCTTGTTTCTTGGTGATGGACTCTTAGCTCGTCCTCTGCTACCTCGGCTTGCCATTTCTAATTGTTCGAGTTCTAGATACTTCTTCGAACGATCTTTGAACTCGACCAAAGTCGCCATATGATCTTTCATTGTCGATCTCTTAAGACGAGATTCATAGTCTAAGTCGGAAATTGCTAAGTGCAGGTGTACATCCTCCTTTAAGTCCGGGACCTATAAAGCAGTATCTTTAAAACACATGAGGTATCGTTGTAGCATCTCGTTAGGACCTTGCTTTATATTTTTGAGCTGAAATTGGGTTTTCGGCTGCTTTCTGCTTGTCGTGAAGTTCAACAAAAACTTCTGGCTGAAACCTTCCATATCTCCGATGGATTTTTGTGGTAACGAATGGAACCACAACTGTGCCGCCCCTCGTAACGTCCTTGCGAACAGCCGAGGTACTATAGGTCCTTCAAATCCTTTCACCATTACCTCCATGTTGAAGTTGTTAAGATGGACCTGCGGGTCCTGCGTTCCATCGTACTTCGGTAAATCCCTTGAGTCGAACCCCTTGGGATACACCATAGTTCGTATTTCATCAATAAAAGGCCCTTGAACTCCAACTATATGCCACTTATCCGACGTTTATGTGTTAACTAGGATTGGGGGGACTACTTCTTGTCTGTCTGTGCCCTGATTTACCGACATTGATCTCGACCTTCCGGCACTTTTGTTTTCTACCGGCTGCATCTCCAGGGTACTAGTCCTAGCTTGGTCAGCAACGCTCCGAGGTACGCCTGCTTCCCCTTGTTGAGCTGCGGTGGTGACACTAGGGTTGCTCGTATCTCAACCATTGTTTTGCCCCTGGTTCTTCAGTTGCCCACCTGTTCTTCCAGCCAAGCTATCCTCCGGATTTCTTCCTCATGAGTTCTTCCGCCGCTGGGTTCTCCCTGTACCTCCTTTCCGCGTTCAAGGTTACGCTCCCCAGCTCTTTCGCATGTGAAGTCATATACATTGATCCTACTTGGCCCAGCTTCATCTCTGTTCTCCTGTCAAGTTTGAGCCTCTGCTTGGTTTGGGTTAGTGTTACCTCGGCTAATATTCCGATCATTACCTTCTTCTCTGCCAAGCATGTCATCTAAAATCCGTTATAGCCTACGCCCTTCCTCCAGCTGCCATAGAGCATCTCTGCGCTCCATGTCCTCTTGTATGCGCTTGACGTTGGCTTCTCTCTGTAGCGCGTTGCGCTTTTCCATATCCTCCATTTGCTTAAACATTGTCTTCATTACATTTTGCAGACGATGAACGTCAGGATATTCAATTTGGAATTCCTGACGAGGTTGAGGTACGACCAACAGTTGTATCTGCTGTGAAACTCGGTTATTGGGAGCCGGAGAGGTCCCAGTGTCTGCCAGCTCGTCTTCTGTCTCAACCAGGACCTGATTATAGTTAGGCGGTACTGAATTGTCATGTTGCATGGTTTCAGGATTCAATGGCGGTGGTTGCCTTGATTGATCCTAACAAGATGCCTGATTTCGGCTTCTGGTATTTGCCATTCTTAGCGGCTTTCTTTGTTTAGGGAATCGTAATTTAACGTCCCTACGGTCGGCGCCAATATTCCAGTATAAGAACACAAATAATTGATGCTGGAATTCCTCGGTATTCGTACACAGGAGTATAATCTCAGAGGATTATACCTCGACAGATCGATACAAGGAACCAACTCCTTGAATAAGTATTGGAACGTCTGTAAATCACTGTGTAACACACAACTGATTTGGGGTGGGGTGTATACTCAGTGATACTGAATTTAGAGTAGACGAACAATAGTCTTTACCTTATGAGCGTCTCTTGGTTTATATAGAGGGTGTCTCCACAAATGTTCCGTTCCTTTAGCCTGGTATGGCGCACCCACGTGATCTCATTCATAACTACCCCACTATCTGCATGGTATACGGCAGTTAGCGAGATTGTAGGAATAATATCTTACCAAATAATTATGTACTTATCATTGGGTTCTTTAGTATTAGGCCTATTGTAGTGAAGCCCAATCTGCCTGTTTGTAACAATTATGTTTTAACATCATTTTGTTTTTTTCATTTAAAAAAATCATCGGTAAGGATGAAATTATCAACCCGAGGGTTAATAAGGTCAGTGATGCCATCATGGCACATAGGCTAGTGCAATGGTATTTATTGGTTTGGTAATGGCAATTATGAAATTCTTAATGGCTTTTACTAGTTTGACAATGGTATCTATCAGTTTGTTTTTTAGGCTTACCACTTATGTCTATGATTAAAAGAGAAATAAAAATCAATTATTCTCAAACTTGTAATGGCAATTACAAAATTTTTAATGGCATTTACGAAATTTTTAATGGCATTTACGAAATTTTTAATGGTATTTACTGGTTTGGTGATGGTATTTACCAGTTCGTTTTACAGGCTTACCACTTATGTCTCTGATTAAAAGAGAAATAAAAGTCAATTATTACAAAACTTGTAATGGCAATTACAAAATTTTCAATGGCATTTACTGGTTTGGCAATGGTATTTACCAGTTCGTTTTTCAAACTCTGTGTAAATAACTAATATATATTTATTAGTGCATATATATATTGAAGAAACCAAGTGGCCCAGTGGTTGGGGGTACCTAGAGGGGATAGTTTTGAACCCCACCCCCTTCACTTTCCTTAAATATTTTTCTAAAAACCAAGATTCAACCCCCCACCCCACAAAAAAAAAAACACCTTGCCGGATGGCATGCCGCCGCCGACTGGCAGTCGCAAGCCGGCCGGCCGCCGGCCACGGTGGCTCTCCAACGTTCTTTTTTTAATCTATTTAAAAACTAAGAATAAAAGGGCAAATTCACCTGAATTTGAATATCCCTCAAATGTCCACATGTCATTTCAATCTTTTTACAAATTCAATGAACTTCTGAGGGTTTTTCAAATTCAACTGATTTAATTCAAATTCAAATTACATATATATGGAATTTTCCCAAAAAACATATTTGTAAATATCTATAATTTTTTTTTAAAAAAATTAATTTGATATATGTATGGTTTTTTTCCTCCGAACTAAATGATTCAATTTTACTCTATAATAATGTTAACTCCTAGGCATAGGCTAAAAACGCTAGTAAAGCAAAGTTGCAGGAGTTAACAATATTTGCAGGGTAAAATTAAAGATTTAATTAAGAAAAACAGCACACATGTATGTGCCAAGTTAAAAGTTGAGTGAAAGTATAGGGGCGTGAAAAAGTTTTCCTATATTTGTTCAATCATTCAGCTTAATAGTAGAGTTTGAGTCAAGACTTAAGAAAAGCTTCCCGCATTCTCACATATATAACAAATAATGTTAAATCAAGATAAGGGGCTTAAATGCATTAGAAGTTTTTGCCCATAAGCATTAGGCACCTGAAAGTGTTTTTGAAGGGATAATTGTGCCCCGAAAGTTTAAAAATAGGATATTACCCCTCCATTAATAAGCTTTAATGGTTAATATTGTTGACCAAATATATAGATATGACATGCATGTGTGGCATCCACTTCACCTTTTGTTTTCCCACATCATATTTGTTTAGTATATAAATTTATATTAAAAAAAAAGTACTTATAATTTTCAATATAAGACCATTAGACTCATTTGAAAAAATTAATAAAACTAAATAAATTATTTAATTATATCATAGATTATATGATGTCACTAAAATACTTATGTGTATCATTTTGTAGTATTATATATTAGCTTATAAATCAAACAAATTAGTTTTAAAAAATGATAAATATAAATACATTAAAACAATTCACATATTTTGTTGGAGTTAAACGTGTATATCATGATACTGATCCTAACCAAGGTAGTTAAAAACGCGTTTAAAACGCAAAAAAACGCGTTTTCACGTTTAATCATAGGCAAAACGTTTTCGTTGCTTCAAAAACGCAATCCTGGTAGAAACGCAAAAAACGCATTGAAAAAACACAAAAACGTGAAATCAGTGCGTTTCAGATTAAAACGCGTTTTTGGATTCTTAAGCCCGACCCAACAGCCACAGCAGCCCAAAAACCGACCCAACCCGACACCTTCATTTCTCAGTTCACGAATTCACTCCTCCAGTCCTCCTCCTTCAGTCAAAAACTCGAAATCCCTGGTTTCCTCCTCGAGCTCTCGCCTGTCTCATGGTCTCGCTCGCTCTCCTCCTCCTCCGACAGTTCGACGCCACGCCCTTCTCATCCACACTGTGCCTCTTCCGTCATCGCCCTGCTCCCCTGCTCACTGCCTCTGACGCTCTTCCACGGTTCCACCGCCTTCATCGTCGACCGCTCATCATCATCTCCCCCATCTCTCACTCTCAAACAATCAAACCCGCTCTAGCAGGTAACAAATCCTCATCCATGAAATTGATATTATTGTTTCTCATGTGTATTCAAATGCCTCATTTTCTTCTTTCCTCAGTTCTTGATTCGCTTCCATATATGTTCTGTGCTCGATTTGATTCGTATATAGCAAGTACCCGTTTCTGTGCTCGATTTGGGATGTAACTTGCTTGTGAATGATGATGATATTTGGTTTTGAAATTTCTGTAGAAATGAGCTGAAGTAATTTTTGTAGAAATTTCTAAAATAAACAGTAGTGAAAGTGTTGCTAAATGAGGTCTAAATATTTGCAATAAGTGAAATCAGTTGATTGCTATAATGCTAAACTTTCAATTGGCAAGTATGAGGCTGAACCAGTAAAGCAAATTAGGATTATAATTGAGCTTAACTTTTGAATCTGTTCGAGTGTGTGTAACTGGTGCTCTAGACTTTGTTTCTTTCAAGTTACTGATTTTGATTTTATCATATTGGTGTTCCTGATTTTGATTTTATCATAGAGTTCAGAACCTCTTTTATGCATATCACAATTTCCTCCATATGAAAATATGTATTTTTGATCTGCATCTGATGATTCAACGTTAAAGGCTTTTCTTGCAAAATTCTACTTTTTATCTGCTTGCATTGCTGCCAAAACTGTATAGGAATTTGTATAGGAATTAGTTAGTGACAACCATAAACTAGAACTTGTATCGGAATTTATCTGCAGAATTGATTTTCTATTCTATTGCAAGATAGTTCTACACCTTCTGTTCTGTTTTAAAAATGGCTTCTGGTGGAAGTGGAAGTGGAAATGGAAGTAGTGCTGCAGTTCAGAGTAATTCTACACCTTCTGTCCCAGCGAATGGATCAGGAACATCTTCAAGAACTTACAAGAATGCTTCTGGAAGTAGAACTGATGTGGCATGGAAGCATGGTACTTCAGTTGATGGAGGTACTAATATGATTAAATGCAATTACTGCCAAAAGATTTTACAAGGAGGTGTTTATCGAATGAAACATCATTTGGCTTGCACTAAAAAAGATGTTGGAATTTGCAAATCTGTTCCTGAGGCAGTCAAGAAAGAAATGTGGGACATTGTATTTGGTCTACAAAAAAGACTAAACAAGAAAATTGGCATTGATGATGAGGATGAGGTTGTACAAGGTGGAGAAAAAAGATCACGTGGTGAAGATAATGAGAGCTCTAAGAATATCTTCAAGAAAAGAGGAGCAAGCACCCAACCTACCATCAATAATATTTTTAAGCAAAGTTTAAGAGAGGAAGCATGTGTAAAAATTGTTTCCTTTTTCTATAACAATGCCATACCATTCAATGTGGCACGAAGTGTTGAGTTTCAAGAGATGTTTGAAATGGTTGCTCGACACGGTATTGGCTTTAAGCCACCATCATACCATGAAATTAGAGAGAAATATTTAAAGAAACAATATATGGACACAATGCAAGGTATTGAAAAACACAAAGCTTATTGGAAGGATATGGGCTGCTCCATAATGACGGATGGCTGGACAGATAAAAGGAGAAGAACGCTTATAAACTTCTTAGTAAATAGCCCAAAAGGAAGTGTGTTTTTGAAGTCAATTGATGCATCTCACATCACTAAAACATCTGAGAGGATATTCCACATGATTGATGAAGTGGTTGAAGAGGTAGGAGAAGAAAATGTTGTCCAAATTGTGACGGACAATGCTGCGAACTATAAAGCTACAGGAGCATTGTTGATGGAAAAAAGAACAAGGTTGTATTGGACACTTTGTGCGGCTCATTGTATTGACCAAATGTTAGAGGACTTTGAGAAGAAGTTGCCGGTTCATCATGAGACAATTGCAAAAGGAAGAAAAATTACTACATTTATATATTCAAGGACTTCTTTAATTTCCATGTTGCAATTTCATACAAATGGACGAGATTTGGTGAGACCAGGCAAGACTCGCTTTGCCACATCCTATCTAACCTTGGGTTGCCTCAATGACAACAAAGGAGCATTGATAAGGATGTTTACATCAGATCAATGGATGTCTAGCAAGTTTACTAAAACAAATGATGGCAAGTATATTGCGGATATGGTTATGGATAGGGAGTTTTGGAAAAATATTGTGACATGTTTAAAGGGTGCTTTTCCACTTATCAAAGTGCTTCGTTTGGTGGATTCAGATGAGAAGCCAGCAATGGGGTTCATTTATGATGAGATGATTCAGGCCAAGGACAAAATTCAGAAAGCATTCAATGGTGTAGAAAGAAGGTAGTATAAATTTACTAAATGTTATATAATTTTTTAACTTATGTTTGCTATTTTGAATCTAATGCACTTTTTTATTTCTCATTCTTTACTCTTTAGTTATCAGCCTCTATGTAATATCATTGACGCCAGATGAGACAATCAGTTGATGAGGCCTTTGCATGCAGCTGGCTATTTCCTCAACCCCCAAATACAATATAGAGTAGGATTTTGTGCTGATAGCTCAGTTAAAAATGAACTATATCAATGTTTAGAAAGGCTGGTGGGAAGTGCTGAAGAAAGAAGAAAAATCGATGATCAAATGGATGATTTCAAGTTACAAATAGGGAGATTTGGTTCTGAATTAGCCCAAGGCGGCATTTATACAAAATCTCCAACACAATGGTGGGAATCTTATGGTTTTGATCATCCAGAGCTCCAAAGATTTGCAATGCGCATTTTAAGCTTAACATGTAGTTCATCTGGTTGTGAGAAGAATTGGAGTACCTTTAAGATGGTAAGTTTTCTTTAATTTGTGAATTTGGGTTTGTACTTGCTACTTGTTGTATATTAATTGGATTTGTTTTTGTTTAGGTCCACTCAAAGAGAAGAAATCGCTTAACACAAAAGAAAATGAATGATGTTGTGTTTGTGATGACAAATTCAAAATTGGCCAGGAAGAAGCAAGTTAGACAAAATGTTGAATATCACATTGATGACATTTCATCTGAAGATGAATGGATTGTGGAAGAAGAAGGAACGTCTTCTAATGTTGAAAGTTTAGAAGAAGACAATCTTGATTTGAATTTGGATAATTTAGAAAACTTGACTCAAGTTGGAGGAGAGGATAACATTGGTGATGTTGGTGCTTTTGTAGATGATATGGTGATTCCTAATGTTGAGTTTGACAATGAGGTTGATAGAGGAGAAAGAGAAGTTGACATGCATCATGATGTTGTTGAAGATCATGTGGAGCATAATGCCTTTGATGATGATAACTTGAATGATTTATTAGTTTAGAGTGTGACAATTATTTACATTTCAGTTGCATAATGAATTGTACTAAATTAACATTAGACTTGAATTTGGAACTGTATTGAGGTTGTTTGCCTTTGAATGGTATTTGATGACAATGTTGTATATTTTGATTGATATTGCATATTTGCATTGATCAGTATATGTATGGATGATGGATTGATGACAAGTGCCTTGCTTTTCTTGAATTTTTTTAATATATATATGCAGGTAAAAACTAAGTTTTGAATTACGATTTTACATTTTACGCTTTTTTATTCTCCCTCCGTTTTCAAGTAAAAACTACATTATGACTACCATGATCCTAACTATAGAACTTATAAAGATAATGATGATGATGATGACTACAACGATTATAATAAAATCCTATCATTCAATTCTAGATTAATTTGTGTAATCATTATTGCTACATTAGTTATTAAATGATCACTTCAAACAATAGAATATAGAGAATTTAACTAATATAATGATATTTTCTTAAAAAACAATTTGGGATTTCACAATCTCGGCCTTGTATTATTGGGACTGGGATGCATTTTACATTTTCTGACAAAAAATCGGGGATGGGAACCAAATAGGCTTTCACATAGAGGGTATAACAATCATCCCCCCGGGCGGGTGTCATGTCATAGAGACTTCAAAATGACAAAAGTTTTCCTTCAATTTCCATAATTATGCTTGTGATAAACACCTTTTTTAGAGTAAAACTTTTTCCAATCTTTATTATAAGGCATCAACTAATGATTCTCATAAATTAATAAAAATAGTTAAATTCAATAAAGTTATTATGAAATTTAAGTAATTTTCAATAATATCCTTACTAATTAATTACACTTAATTCTAATTTATATTATTATTACTTTCACCCACTACTCCTATTAATTATAAACATACATGGAAATAAACAATTGATGTTTATTGAAAACAAGTAAATACCTTATAAAAAAGATCAAATACACTCATTAATTAATATCTTATAATAAAAATCAGAAAGAATATGAGTTTTGTCATGTAACTTTATTATAAGCAATTCCAAATAAGCGGTTAAATTTGTCTAGCACAATCTCATCCACGTCATTATATAGGGTGGGCCCTTTGACACACGGTTTGGCTATGGTGAGACCTAGGTCATTGGCTATGGATAGGCTTAATCATCCATCACGGCATTAGTGACAAGACAAATAATAATGTAGTTGGAGTTAGTGGCGGCGAGAAAAATTATTTATTATTTATTTTTCTTTTATAAAAGTTAGATTAGATAAAAGTTATATTATAAATATTATTTATATTTAAATTGATAATAGTATAAGTGACTTTTTTTCTAAATTAAAATATGTTTGAATTATTATTTAAAAAGTTAGTTAAAATGAAATAAGACTAAAAAAGACATGAATCTTATTAAACACTATCTCCAAATCTAAATATAAGACAAAATTGACTGTTTTTAAAGAGATTAAGGAAGTTAATTAATTGCTTATGAGGATTTTTGTTCTTATTTTTTTTCTTGAAACTAATTAATTTAACTAATAAATTAATATATATTTCAAGGATACACAATTAAATATAATTAAGTAATTTATTTAACTTTTTTAATAAAAAAAATCAATTTTATCTCATATTTATAATCGAAGGTAGTACTACACACACCCCTATATTAGTTGTATATATTATGATAATTGAAGATAAAAATTTAAATTTAATTAAAAATGTTAAATTATTATTAAAAAAAAGTTGGTATATGATTCTATCAAGAACCTGATTTATTTGATCCAATTTTGACTAATGTGCTTGTCACATGTTTTGCCACTTCATCATCATCATATTATTTTCTAAGTTCCTTCCAACACCTTAAATATAATTCAACTTATTAAAAAAAAAAAAAAACCTTCTTGCATCATTTTATTTCCAAAGACTCCCTCTATTCCTCACAACTCCTATGTGGGAAGACTCGTCGATAGCCAAGTCATGTGCAATTGCAAGGCCATCAACGACGGCAATCTTCGGCCGCGTGCTCTGGTGCATTGAACGATGTCGTCATCGTCGGACAGATAAACCCTAAACACAACCACCACAATTGCATTGCTCTTTGGGTCCTTTAATGCTACAATTGAAGAGAAGACGAGTTCAAGGACGATGAGAAGAAGGTGTGAGAAGCTTATTAGCTTTGGATAAATGCCCAATGCTCAATGCTTGCCAACACCCTTCCTACAGCTTCTGAAAATAAGGAGTTTTTCTAGGAGAAGCACAGTGGAAGAAAAGCAAACTCAAACACCTCTAACTGGGATTTTTTTTTCCACTGAGCTTTGTCCCCCTCCAACGCTCACTCAACGCCTACCCAAACATGAAGATTGTTGTTTTTATTCTTATTAATTTGGTTTAGCAAAAAATCATGAAGTCATGCCAAATTTTCGTAGAGGCCCACCCGCATACTAACTTTGTTTTTTTGCTTGCTTGTTTTGGGACTCCCAAAGTAATTATTTATGTAAATTAAGATAAAACTCTTTTGTATACTTACTCATATACTATAAATCGCAATCACGATTAAAAAGCTCATTTTAAAGGTTTTAATCGTTATTTTAAACAAATGAAGTCGATTAAACAAAAGTTTAGTAAAATGCCCATGTCATCTTAAGGTTTCTTGTGATATTTGTTCGATCATCTAGATCTAGTTTGAAATACTTTATCCTATCTTTATTATAAGATAAAATTAACTAATTTGGAGATTAAGGAAGCTAAATTTTTTAAAATATTTATATTTATAATTGTTTTTCAGATTAATTTTTTTGACTTATAAATTAATATATAACCTAACAACAATATAAGCATTTCAAAGTTCATATAACATATGTTGTAATTAAATAATTTATTTAATTACTTTAGTCTTCCGAAAATAGCCAATTGAATCATATATTAAAGAAGTAGTATTTTGTCAACAACAAAAAAGGACCAAAGGTAGTACGAACATTGGGTTCAAACTCAAGAAATGCTCCAATAATAAGAAAAACACAACTCAAGCTACTGACTTATATAATACGCGCACAGTTAAAATAAATTCTCATCACTTAGCAAGAATTTTGAAAAACAATCAAATAAATATGATAGAAATTAAGCAACAAAATAACAAGAGACTTTTGTTGTTTCTAACGCATGGAGTAGGTAGAAATTGAATATGCAGTAAACAAAACAGTATAACAACAATCTATGTTTAACAAAGTATAACATACAGAGAGCATACAACAAGTCTGTATCATATGAAAAAGCTATAAACGAACTCACAAGACTGCCGAATATGGTTATGAATTATGTAGAAATCTGGGCCCAACTTTCGTTGTCTCCTTAAGACAATTTTGCTCCCTCTACGGATGCCACAGGTTTCTGAGCAATTGCCTCCCAGGATAGAGCGGATTGTTCGTCTCCAAAAAGGTGGCTCTGTCTGTCTGAAGCCCAAGCGAATCCAACGAGTCTGTTTTCGGAACGTACAAAATGTGTATGCAGGAAGAGTGTATGCAGAGAGAAAAGAACGTGAAAAATTCTGTGACTAGGGGCTCCTATTTATAGACTTCGGAAAAACACGATCAAATGGACTCGTCTGTTGCGCGAACTGGTACGTTGTGCGAAAAGACACACCAGAACGGAACGAACAGAGGCGACCTGCGTTTGTTGCCGGCGAACTGGTGCGTCTCACGAACAGACGCACCAGACGGAGCTAAACGGGTCGGGTCGTACGAATAGACGCGAACAGACGGGGCTGAACGAGTCGTACGTAGCCGCTGGAAAAAATCGAAGAGGCACAACGGAAATAAAAATAAAAGGATTATTTTATTCAAAAAAAATAATTTAATAAAAAATTATTATTTTATTTCACACGCGCGGACCGGACTAGGCGGGCGACGCGCGACCGACTGAACCGAGCCAGTCGGACGAGTGGTGGACCAAGGGTTGCCTAAGTCCTCACCCCTCCACAAAAGTGAGTAGACCCAAGGGCCCAACTAGTAGGAGCCAAGTTGGGGCTTATATACCCTCCAACTTCTCTTCTCCTAACCAATGTGGGACTTAGTACCACACACACAATCCTTCTTATTTATTTTTTTTTCTTCCCTCTTCTTTTCCATCTTTCTTCTTATTCATAAACTATGGGATTTCTTCCTAAATTCCAACAACTTTGTCAATACAGATTTATCTAATTGGGAAAAAAGTTGACTCGTAACTATAAGGTTTTGAGTTTGAATCTCACTAATATGAGGACCTTATTAGTGGGTGATCTGTAAATACATCTTTAAATATTCTTTGAGCTTAAAGGTATGTTCTAACCCTAATAAGTCATGACCCAACTCACTAAAACTTTTTGAATATAAAACAAAAAAAACGCGCAAGACCCTTCAGATGCAAAGATAACCACACAAGTCATTCCAACCAATGAAACCTTATCCCTCTCTAAGCTTAATCTGGCTGCCGCTTATCCACTTTCGTTACTCCTAGTATAAGACAAATAAACTTTCCAAAAATCGAGTCTTTCTTCCACTGGCTAGGAAGCCATCCCCCACCCTACAATCTACATTGACGCCGCCATTCTCACATATATATAAGATAAAATCAATAGCTGAAGAAGAAGAAGTCAGCGAAAAACTCACACATACAGAAGATATTGTTGTTAAGAAGGGTAAAAATATGGCAAAAGCTTCTATACCAGCAGAGATCTTGCTAGCAAGGCGTGTTCAAGAAATGGTCATAAATGGTGAAGAAATACCACCACCCTATGTCTGTAGAGACGATGATCCAACACAAGTTATATCTTCAACATTGTGTTCAGTACCAATCATTGACTTTGCCCTCCTCTCATCATCATCACCAATACCTCCAGATATTATTGCTCTACAAAAACAAGAACTCCAAAAGCTTCGATTAGCTCTCTCTTCCTGGGGATGCTTTCAGGTCGATCGATCTCTTCACATACTTCTATATTTCCATTTTCATGGTTCTAAAATAAGATTTAGGAGTCAGATCCCTACAAACTAGATCTTATATTAAGTATTGGAGATTAGTATATATTTAGACTTACAATTTACAATTGATGATTTTCATGGATTTCAGGCTGTAAATCATGGGATACCGGTTTCGCTTTTGGATGAGGTTCGTCAAGTTGGGAGGGAATTTTTTGAGCAGCCAATGGAGGAAAAGAACAAAGTTTGTAAAGGGGTTAAAGAAATCGATGGGTATGGTGCAGATCCAGTTCCTGAACAAGGCCAGTCTCTAGACTGGTCTGATCGCTTGTCTCTTCATGTGTACCCACAAGATATGAGGAATTATACATTCTGGCCAACAAACCCACCATCCTTCAAGTATTAATTACTTCAAATTTTGGATTAAACCTCTTTATATCTGTTAACGAATTTTGCTTTTGATCATAATACCTATTTTTTCCGTTATATTTTGTCCCTATATCGTATATGTTGTCCAAAATGTTACGTTGGTGCTAATAGTTTTGTAACGATTTGGATATAAGATTAACGGTGTTAACTTTTTTTTTTTTTTTTGCTCGAAGTGTTAACTATTAATTTCACTAGTGTGGCTTTAACACTGTTAATTTGGCTAATGTAAAATGCTGATTAGGACTGATGTGACTTACATGTAGGAGCTAAAACCAAAGCTCATTAAAATTCTAAGGGCTTGAAGTATGTTTAGCCATGTGAAAAAAGAAACTTAAACATGTGACACGGCATAAAGAAATTAATTTTGACTATCTGAGTGGAGAAATCGATTTTCAAGAATAAAATATTATTTCCAACATTTAAAGCATATGAGTTTAATTAAGCGTAAAAGTAATTAAGAAAACAACGCACAAATTAAAATGTTAGAAATCAGATTTTATTGTTGAAAATCTATTTCTCCGCCCAAAACTTTTAAAACTAAAACTCGTTAGAAGTATATACAAGTATCGCTTGTCTTATTATTTTTCATGCACATAATCACTAAAATTGTTGTTTTGAGACTAAGACTAGCTAGGACTACTGATTCACTCTTGTATGTGCAGGGGTCTTTTGGAAGAATATAGTAGGAAGATAATGGAGATGACAGAGGTTGTTTCCAAAGGAATGGCAAGGTCATTGAATTTGGAAGAGAACTGCTTTGTGAATCAGATTGGTGAGGAACCAATTTTACAAGCAAGGTTCAGTTACTATCCTACATGTGAGAGGCCAGATCTTGTTCTTGGCCTTAAGGCTCACTCAGATTCAACAGTTTTCACTATTCTCCTGCAAGATCGTGAAGGCCTCCAAATCCATAAGGATGGCAAATGGTTCACTGTTCCCACAATCCCTCACGCCCTTCTAGTTTTCCTGGGTGATCAAATGGAGGTATTACTGTATTACTCTCTTGTTGAAATGTTCTGTGATCACTAGAGCTTTGATCAAAGACACATAACGATGATATACAACAGGGGTTTGGGGCCTCTAGTGTGCTTTTCTCCATTGCTCTCTAATGTCCATGTAACACCCAAACTTTCTCAAATGTTTTTTCTTTTAATTATTAGATACTACTGACTTTTTGATACTCCTCTTGTCTTTAATATAAGATATATTAGAGAAATTGATCTTGGTCCTAATTAATGCTCCCTCAACAACAACCAAGGAGGAGAGGGAATGAGAGGATTAACGAAGGTGATTAGAGTGTTTTAGTAAATACATGTCATATTAACTATTTTAACCAATTTCATTAGTTTAATTAAATTAAGTAAATATTTCTTATATTAATGGCCGGAGAAGTATCTTACAATGATGAAATAGTTCAATTTTGGATTTTTTATAATTGTTCAAAGAAAAATACCCTAAAATTGCATCTTTGATTTATTTTCTTTAAAAAAATTGTAAAAAATTTAAAAGTGCACCATTTTATCACCATGAGATAATAAATGTCACTTGTTATGTAGAATGTAATGGTTAAAAGAAGAAAAAAAACATTTGGGAGGTTGAAGCATTACAAGTGCATTAGAATGAACTGAGGAGCGTTAGATGTCCCAAACTCAATGTGCACTAACACTTAGAACTTCTATTGAGAAGTATATATGTGTGATTTTATAGCTGATGATTTGTGATGGTGGTGCAGATAATGAGTAATGGGGTGTTCAAGAGTTCAGTTCATAGGGTATTGACTAACTCAGAGAGGGATAGGTTATCAGTTACCATGTTCTATCAGCCTGCACCAAGCCAAGAGATCGGACCAGAAGATGGTTTGGTAAGTGAAGAACAACCCAAGTTGTTCAACAAGGTCAAAGATTATGTCACCATGTATTGGGATTTTTATAATCGAGGAATGCGGGCACTTCATGCTGCCAGAGTGTGAACCAGCATGCAGTCACATTGCAATAAATGTACGTGCTTATTTGTACTAGTGTTTTAATTTGAAGCTTCAATCACACTCGTTGTATTAAATAAGTATTGGGAGGAGTTTTATGTCTAAATTTGTTTGAATGTGCTTATCATATAAATGAATAGGCAAATCCAAACAAGCCTGGCTGTCTGGATTATTGTGTTTGCAGTGAAGAATAACAGCATGTTTCAATTAGTCATCGTATAAGTGACTTTTTTGGTAGGCTTCAATTGGGCAAAATTGCTAGTTTCTTAAACATTTTGAAGCAGAATTGCTATATATATATATATATATATATATATATATATATAGGGTTAAGGTGTAAAAATACATATGAACTTTTTTCCCCGAAGCAAAAATACACATGTGGTTACCATTTTGGTGCAAAAGTCACATCTCACCGTGATGAGAGAGAAAGAGATGAGGTGAACAGTGACTTAACGGCGGTGAGATGTCACTTTTGCACCAAAATGGTAACCACATGTGTATTTTTGCTCCTCAAAAAAGTATATGTGTATTTTTGCTTCTAACAAAAAAACTTCTATGTATTTTTGCACCTTAGCCCATATATGTGTGTGTGTGTGTGTAATAATAATAATAAGTAATAAAATATATATAATATACTTGAGATGTCTAGGTTTGCAGCAACACCTTATGTGTGCAGGTTTCTAGCACGTGTCTCGCATGAAAAGACTCCTAGTATGTTTTATTCTTTTTGTAATTAATTATATGCATTTAGTTGTTTGTATATGATAGAATAATATAGGACTCTTACCTATTTGTTCTCCATTTTTATGTTGGTGCAGACTGACAAAAACCATATTTGTTCTCTATTTTTCCAAGGTTCTATAATTAATTTACTAATTAGTCTTGTATACTAAGGTTTATAATAAATTTTAAATATTTTAATTCCCTTAATTATTAATTATAATTATTATTTACTCTTTTTATTATTTATAATTAATAATAAAAAAAACGCCACTACGCAAATTAAAACCACTAGTGGCATCAATAATTAGGTATGAATCGAATAAGAGGACAATTGGGAGGATTATTATTGCTGCCATAGAATGTTGTTTTTTATAACCATAAAAATGCATTCTTTTTTACATAAATGGGCAAATGAATAAAAATAAATTAAATTACATAAAAAAATATATATTTTTATTAAATTTTATATATATATATATATATAAGGAGAAGGGTTGAGTTTATCCACAATTTAAGGATAGAGTACTTGAGTCTGCTTCATAAAAAGGAGTTAAGACTGAGAGTACATATGTTGCCATTTCAACCTAGGTTTCCACTTGCTTCTCAAGCTTTGTAATGCCTTAGGATTCAAACCCTCTCTATATATAAGAGTTTCCAAATCTCTAACCGCTAAATTCATAGACGAGTGGCAAAAACTTTCAAAACAATAATAGGCTTTAACCTTTTTTTTTTTTAATGTACATAGAAGTTGTTTTGCCACCGGGAAAATAATAGAAGTCATACAAACTTTCACCGAGGCCAACACACTGACTTTAATTTCTATGCGCACGACTTTCTCTTGGAAAAAAGTTTGGCACAAGGTCCATGTCATATGATTCTTGGTGATATTTACTTGTTAGAAAAATATATTGGTAAGTATCTATACCTTTTTTAAAAAAATTTAATTTGGTACAGGCATTTTTCCCCTGCGAATTAAATGATTCAATTTTACTCTATAATAATGTTAACTCTCGTGCATAGGCTAACAACGCTAGTAAAGCAAAGTTGTAGGAGTTAACAATGTTAGTAGGGTAAATTAATGATTTAATTAAGAAAAAATAGCACACATGTACAAAGTTAAGAGTTGAGTGAAAGTATAAGAGCCTGAAATTTATTTTCCTATATTTGTTCAATCATTCAGCTTAATAGTAGAGTTGAGTCAAGACTTGAGAAAAGCCTCCTGCATTCTCATACATAGATAATTAGGTTAAGGGGCCTAAATGCACTAGAAATTTTCATACGTAAGCATTAGGCACCAGAAAGTTTTTTAGGGGGCAATTGTACCCCAAAAGTTTAAAAATAGGGCAATATTGCCACTCCACTATTAAACTTTAACGGCCCACATTTGTTGACCAAATATGTAGATATGACATGCCTGTGTGACATCCACTCTCACCCTTTTTTTCATGTCATATTTGTTTAGCATATAAATTTTTAAAAAGTACTTATAATTTTTAATATAAGACTAGTTAGCTCATTTGAAAAATTAATGAAGCTAAATAAATTATTTAATTATATCTTATGTTATATGATGTCTTTAAAATACTTATTTGTATCATTATGTAGTATTATATAGCTTATAAATCAAACAAATTAGTTTTAAAAAACAATAAAGATAAATACATTAAAACAATTCATATCTTTTGTTGGAGCTAAACTGTATGTATTGTGATACTGATTATAACTAAATAATTTATGAAGATGACGATGACCACGATGACAATAATAAAATGTTATTATTCAATTTTAGATTAATTTGTGTAATCATTATGACTATGTTGGTTGTTAAATGATTATTTAAAACAAATTTAACTAATCTAATGATATTAAAAAAAAAAAAGGATTTCACGATCCCGCCCCAGGATTACTAGGAATGGGATCCAATTTGCATTTCGGCCAAAGACCGGGACTGAAAACCATGATTGGGGTATCTATCTCAATCCCATCTCAGATTTTGAATACCCCTAGATTTCTCCAACAAAAAGCAAACACTTGTTGGCTGTTGAGTGATAAAGAGAAGGAGTTTAGGCTTTTACATAGTGGGTATAGTGATAGCATGGGGATCATGTCAGAAGAGATTTAAAAATGACAGAAGTTTTGTCTCAACTTTCACCTGTGATGAGCACTTTTTTCAAAGTAATATGAGTATAGTATAGGGAGTAATTCAAAACAAGTTTTTTTGTCTACAGATATTACAAGTGCAAATATCACGCACACACATCCAGAGTCTCATATACATATCATTGGTTAGGGTGGGACCTTGGACATGCGAGGCCATTAGTTATAGATGGGCTTAATCATTTCAAAGTATTCCATCACTTGGTATTCAAAATCTTGACATAAAAATATCCATCGCGGCATCAGTAACTAGACAAATAATTGTGTTTCTTAGTCAATAGTGTATGAGGTGACTTATTTTTTATTTGATTTTATGAAAATAAGATAAGATAAAAAACAAATTGTAAACCCAATTTGTGTTTGGACTTATTTTTTATTTGATTGTTACAGAAATAAGATAAGATAAAAATTAAATTATAAATCTAATTTGTCTTTGGATTGATGATCGTGGTAGAAATAATTTTTTTCCAAATTATAATGCGTTTGTATTATTATTTGAAAAATCAATTGTGATAGAAAATGACTAAAACAAATCATGAATCTTATTGAATACTTCCACTAAACATAAATATAGGTCAAAATTGATTTTTTTTAAAGAGATTAAGAAAACTAATTAAATTACTTAAGAGTGATTTTATTCTTATTTTTTAACTAAGTAGTTTGATTAATAATCTAATATATAATCTAAAAATACACAATATAATATGATAACTTATTTAGATTCCTTAATCCCTAAAAAATCAATTTTGTCACATATTTAGAATCGAAGGGAGCACCACACACACGCACATACACATTTATTGTATATATTGTGATAATTGAAGATAAAAATTTAAACTTGTTAAAATTGTTAAATTATATTTTAAAAAAAATTGTCCTCTGATTCTATCACGAACATAATTTATTTAAGTCAATTTCGACGGCTGTGCTTGGCACATGTTTTGCCACATCATCATCATTTTAATTTTAGAGTCTTCTCCTTCTCCTTTGTTCCTTCCAACACCTTAAATAATAAGTTAAGTTAGAAAAAACCTTCTTGAATCATCACCATCATTAATTATTTTTAGTGACTTCCTCTGTTCCTTCCAACACCTTATATCATCTTCATTTTACTTCCTCTATGAGAAGACTTAGCAGCCAAGTCATGTGCAATTGCAAGGCCATCAACGACGGCGACCCTTGGCTGCATGCTCTAGTGCATTGGATGTTGTCGTCGTCATTGGAGAGATAAACCCTGAACAGTAGCAGCATCGGCTCCAAGACCACCATAATTGCACCACTCTCTAGGTCCTTTAATGTTACAATTGAAGAGAATACAAGCTCAAGGATGATGAGAAGAAGGTATGAGAAGCTCAGCTTCAGATAAATGCCCAGCGCTCAACGTTGGCCAACGCCCTTCCCTTCAGCTTTTGAAAATAAGGAGCTTTTTTGGGAGAAGCCCATGTGAGAAAAGCAAACCCAACACTTTCAACTAGGCCCCCCTGCGGTAATCCTTCCATTGAGCTTTTTTCCTCTCCAACGCTTGCCCAACACCTACCCAAACATGAACATTGTCGTTTTTATTCTTTTTTTTTTTTTTTGGATAAGAAAAAAGTTTTGGAGAGGTTCAACACCAGTCCCTCATTAAGGACAGGGCACCCCCCA
The DNA here is from genome assembly GCA_037074495.1 of Acacia confusa. Classification (NCBI taxonomy): domain Eukaryota; kingdom Viridiplantae; phylum Streptophyta; class Magnoliopsida; order Fabales; family Fabaceae; genus Acacia; species Acacia confusa. Next base: position 28,266,013 of record CM073510.1, read on the forward strand.
GGCTCTATGAGCACTTACTGGAGACTTACAAGATCGTCTATCAAAGGAGTCCCAACGACGGCAGAGGGGATCGAACCCACGACCCAAGGGCCTAATCTTGGATTCCTTACTATCTGTGCCAACTCTCATTGGCTTGTCGTTTTTATTCTTATTAATTTGGTTCAATGGAAAATCATGGAAGTCACATCAAAAATTCATAGAGGCCTGCCCACACATACACTAACTTTTGTTTTTGCTTGCTTATTTGGTATCACGTTTGGAACTCCTAAAATTGATTATTTATGTAAATCGAGATAAAAATTTCTTAAATACTTACCTTGTATATTGTAAATTACGATTGAAAACTGATTTTTAAGACTCCAATCACTATTTAAAACAAATAAAGTCGATCAAACAAAAATTTAGTAAAATGCCCATGTCAACATGAGGTTCCTTGTGATATTTGTTCAATCATCTAGTTTGATATACTTTATCCTATCTTTAACATAAGAATTAACTTATTTCGAGATTAGGGAAACAAAATCATTTAAAATATTTATTTTTATCATTTTTCTTCAGACTAATTTTTCTGACTTATAAACTAATATATAATTAATGATATGTATAAGTATTTCAAAGTTCATGTAACGTATGTTATAATTAAATAATTAATTTATTTAATTTCCTTTGTCTTCCTAAAATAGTCAATTGGGTCATATATTAAATGTAACATCCCAAAAATTTGGGAACTTACATATGAAAATTACAAGAAAGTCTAAATAATAATAATTTTCTTTTGGCCTTCATAATGACAACATTTCATTATTTGAAACAAATACTAAGTTTCCTTAAATTAATTTGAGAAAAATAATAAATCCAAATAAGTAATTATCTTAGGCCTAAAAATTGTAACATCCCAAATTCTTGATTTTGGGAGTTAAGGAGAAATCCAAATTTTATACTTAGAAATTAAAGCTATTAGATAAGAAATAATTTAGAAATTTATTTTTATTTCTCTGATAATATTTGAAAAAAAATAACCATCATGCAAAAATAATTACAAGAAAATATTCATATTCTTTTTTTTTTATATACATAAATTTTAGGAAAGGGGTCGGGCTCACTTACAGTCCAAGGGAAGGGATCTTGGAGCCCAGTCTACAAGGGATTAGGCTAGAGAGTACACATGTTTCCACCTCTACCAGCGTTACTATTACTTCCTAGACCCCTAGGATGTCTCCCCCAGCGCCTTGACCAAGGCAGGGATCGAACCCCCTCCCTAAAGGTGAGGAAGACTGACCCTCACGTCAGTTAAACCCAAAGACAAGGGGTAAAAATATTCATATTCTAATACCCCTATTGTCCAATGAATTCCCTTAATCCATTATTTCCCTTGTCTCTCTCGGCCCACAAACGAAAAGAATGAGGCCCATGAACCATTTCATGTAATATTCATTCTTTCCATCATTCTTTCTCTCTTTTCCAGTCCGCCAAAACGCAGCAGTGCGTCACCCAAAACCATTCACCAAACCCAAAACGCAGAAAAGGTCAGTCAGCGCCGAAAACACACAGAAATGTCCAACACGCAAGATCATCATCTTATCTCTCGAGCCCAGAGCCGAAGGTTCCTCTGGTCTTTACCCGCCAAGCAACTCCTCCTGTATCAGTCCAAAATGATTCAGCAGAACACGCAACACTGAGAAAAACAGATCCATGGGCAGCGTAAAATCCGAACCCTCCATGTCTATCGAGCACCACGCCAGCTTCTCTTTGGGTAAAGCCTGTCGGTTTGGACCTCCTCTATCAACTATAAATTCAGCCATCGTTTTCCCTTCAGTTTTCCTGCAAAAACCGAAACCTGAAAAACAGAGAAACAGAAACAGAAAAGTGAGAGACTGAGAAAGAGCCGTGAGTGAAGGAGAAACCAAGAGAGAGAGAGAGAGAGAGAGTTGCAGAAGAGAGTTTCCGGAAGGAAGGAGAGACCAAAAACTGCTCTGTTTTCTGCCACTGAAACAGGGAGAGGCCGATAGCATCATTCTCCAGCGTGCTAGGCGTTAAGCTTCTCTTCCTCTTAGTTTATGCATTGTTGATTAAAGCAGAGAACGCAAACATATATATATAGATATAGGATAAATCACTGGAAACCATGAAAACTAAAGCAAATGAATAAGGTGCTGTCATCGGTTGTTTTTCTTTTTGCTTGGTGTTGGTGCGTTTTGGCTGGTTGCGTATGTATATTATAGATGAGTTTTAGCATCTGATGTTTTTGCTGGCATGAGCATAAAAACATATACATAGAGGATCTGTTAGTGTTAGAAAGAAAGAAGAAAGTTAACGTATATGTGTGTGTGTGTGTGTCTATATATATATATGAGGGTGTTGCTGTTTTTGAATGACAAGAGGAAGGAAAACGTTGAACTACTTATATATATATGGGTGTGTGTATGTCGTTGGAACAAGGAAGGATTTCAATGGATAAATATATGTATATAGTGTGCGTTGCTATTTAATGAAGCAACAGAGGAAACATTGAGCCAAGAATTGTATGCGTGTGTGTATGCACTTGGGAGGTTACTGTGCAAAGAAAGTTCAGAGAAACATAAAAGGAGTGTTTAAATGAAGGGATTAATGTTTAGTACACACATAAAATGATGGGACCTATATATACATATATTAATTAATATATGTATATGTGGGTCCCACCATTTTATGTGTGTGTAGGACGTTTAGTTTTCTTATGCAACATGAGAAAACTAAAACTCTTAAATGAATATAAATGTATTTTATTTTAATGCTTTTGTGTATTATTCTTGTAACATTTGGGTCATTGGGTCATGTGATGGGGGAAGTCATGGCAGATTTTAAAGTTAAGATAACTATATATATAGTTTTAGGCCCCGTTTGGATCAGTGAAAATGGCGCGGTGGAAAAGGAAAATTTAAATTTTCAGATGGCGGCGGCTATTTAGTTCGAATTTTCCCTCGGAAAAGATTTTTCACGGGTGCAACAACTTTTCCATGTTTAAATGAAAATTGCTTCCCACCAAAAATGGTGGGAACCAATTTTCCTGGGCTTATGAAATTCGGCGAAAGTTGAATTTGCCCTCACCATGGCTAGTTGTATAAAACAACTTGCTCTCTATTTGACTTTTGCTCGAGTTAGACAAGTCTTGACACGAGATAAGAGCTTATCAAAATTGATTGCGTACAAATTCTATTAAACACTTGTTGAGTCTAAATTCATATAAAATTGGTTTCACTTCATTTGGTTGTGTATAGTGTGAGCTATATCCAGAAAACTGAGTCTGAAATGGTCCTAGAATTTCTAGAGTCAACTTTCAAAGGTCATATCTCCTTAGTCTGAACTTCATTTTGGTCGGTTCAATTCTTGATGGAAATCATTTTAAGTCTACTTTCATATGCCACTGATGTCAGCTCATTCCAATATGTAGACTAAGAGTTACACCCAAAACATCGAAACTTGGTCTGCTGTGTGACGTGAATTACAGTTCTAACTTCCGAAATTCATATCTCTCTCATCTGAACTTCTTTGGGCTTAAAACTTTGTTAAAATGACACATTGGATGTCTACTTTCATAAAAAATTGATTTCACCTCAATCCAATCTTTGGTTTGGGAAATATCATTAAATTACTAGACATCGCCCAGGCTAAACGCGAAACAAAGCTGGACAGAGTTGTTGAAAACACACTTGACTTTCAACGACTAGTTTTTCATAAACCAGTTGTTGAAACTAAAAAAAAAAAAAATGTATGTTGGGTGTTTTAACGATTGGTTTTCCAAAACCAGTCGTTGAAACTCAAAAAATTGACTTTCAACGACTAGTTTTTCAAAACCCAGTTGTTGAAACTCACATTCTCGAGAATCTCATTCACATACTCAAGAATTGGAGGAGAATACTTGAAAACTAGAATTATATGCTCAAAGCAAAGAAAACAAATATAAAACACTATCTAACTCAAGGCAACAATATGCATGACTCGAGTCTGGGCTTAGGCTCAAGTTGCAAGAATCATGGCTCGAGCAAGAAACAAACGATCATTTCAAAGCTTAGAAGATATTTAACTCGAGGTAAATTAACGTGGCTCGAGTCGACCTCTAGACTCGAAGTAGGTAATTTAGGATCGAGTCAATCACGAATGAAAACTGATCAAGGATCGAAAACAAGACTCTGGCTTGAGTCATTAAGTGGTGGCTCCAGTCAAAAACTCTTTTCAAAATGACTAGCTCTTTGTTTGACTTTTGCTCGAGTTAGACAAGTCTTGACACGAGGTAAGAGCTTATCAAAATTGGTTGCTTACAAATTCTATGAAACAATTGTTGAGTCTAGATTCATATGGAATTGATTTCACTTCATTTGGTTATGTATAGTGTGAGCTATATCTAGAAAACTGAGCCTATGCTGAAATGATTCCATAATTTCTAGAGTCAACTTTCGAAAGCCATATCTCCCTGGTCTGAACTTCATTTTGGTTGGTTCAACTCTTGATGGAACGAATTTTGATTCTACTTTCATATACCACCTATTTTAGCTCATTCCGATGTACAGATGGAGAGTTATACCCAAAACATCGAAGCTTGGTCTGCTGTGTGACGTGAATTACAGTTCCAACTTCCAAAATTCATATCTCTCTCATCTAAACTTCTTTAGGCTTTAAACTTTGTCCAAATGAAGCATTGGATATCTAGTTTCATACAAAATTGGTTTCACCTCAATATGATCTTTAGTTTGGGAGATATCATCAAATTACCAGACCTCGCTCAGGCTGAATGCAAAACAGAGTTGCTGAAAACACACTTGACTTTCAACGACTGGTTTTTCAAAATCCAGTCATTGAAACTAAAAAAAAATGTATGTTGGGTGTTTCAACGACTGGTTTTCCAAAACCACTCGTTGAAATTCAAAAAATTGACTTTCAACGACTGGTTTTTCAAAAACCAGTCATTGAAACTCACATTCTCTGTTTCACGTTCAGTTCGGGTGGGGTCTAGTAAATCGATGATATCTCATAAACCAGATATTGAATTAAAGTGAAACTAATTTTGAATCAAACTAGACATCCAATGTATAATCTTGACAAAAATTCAAGTCCAAAGAAGATCAGATAAGAGAGCTATAAATTTCGGAAGTTGCCACATCTTTTACTGTCACACAGCAAAGCAAGGTTCGCTAATTTGACGATATCTCACAAACTACAAAATAACCTGAAATCAGTGGCATATGAAACTAGACTCATACCTTTTCAAAAACATATAGATCATAGAAAAAAAATATCAAATGAGAGAGATATGAATTTTGGAAGTTCAGAGTCTGTTCAGGATAGTGAAAAAACGTTGGTTCAAGAACAACTTTTACTAATCTGATTATAGTGCTGAACATACAATGAGTTTTGAGCTGATTCTTCTTACATTAGAAAGAATACTTAAAGAGTATTGTTGGGATATATGTGTTTAACGGAGTCAACAAAATGTTTTATTCTGTGAAAAATTAGACTTGACAGATTTTTTTTTTTTGGACAAAGACTTGACAGATTGACTTCTTTAGTTTATGCCTATTCTTCAAAAAAAAAAATGCAAAATTAATTTTGTAATAGGCTTAAAATATGTGAAGGGTAAAAAAGTAATCTTTCTTTATTTTCCTACTTATTTTCTTCCAACCAAACAACAATTTTCCAATCCAATCATTTTCTTTTCTACCGTAACCAAATGCATCAAAGATAAAATATTTTCCTTTCCATTTTTTTTTATTTCCATTCATTTCCCTTCCTTCCTCTTCTTTGATCCAAATGAGACCTAGTGTGTGCGTGTTTTGCGTCAAGACTCTAGAGCAATTAATTCTGGGAAGATATAGTCATATAAGACAAAAAAAAAAAAGGAAAAAGAGTTTTCATGATTTAATATAGGTATATGTGTGTCATCGTCTTTGTCCTACTATCATCGTCCCCCATCCTTTTGCTGCGTGTAGGTATAAGACACACACACACACATATTTATATGCTATGATAATGAAAGTATCTTGTTGGAGCGAGTTGGATTGGGTCCAATAGGGACATGGGCCGAAACTTGCTAATACATGGAAGGGATAATTGCTAGCCTAGGTGTTCTAATGCTTTTGTTGGAAATAAGCAATTAGTGTGTAATTTAACAAATCTATTAAGTTATTGAAGTTTAATTAGTTTTGGAGTAATAATAATTATTATTAATAAATATAAATAATAATATTATCATTAAAAATAGGAATAAATAATAATAATAATTCTTTTTATTAGTTGGAATGGAATCAATAATTTAAGAAATTAACAATGAATATTAAATAAAACCATGATAAATTCCATAATGCATAATAAATGACAATTATTAAATAATTGTTCATGCGATGTTGGTAATTGGGGAATTCAAATTAAATGAATAATAATACTAGTAATTTATTTTGTCATTATTATTAGGAAAATGGAAATAAATAATAAAGGAATTATCATTGAAATCTGTATAAGTTATGATTTTGAATATATGGGATTTTAAAGAGTTATTAATTGTTAGTAAATTGATTTTGATAAATTGAATTGTGGAATGTGTTGAGCTCCCGGTTTAGGAGCAGTGTGATAGTAATTAGCTTAGGCGAAAGGTAACTACTTTCCACTTATTATGCATGTTGATATGTTGTTTGTGAATATTTTGTTAAATAATGATCATGAATGATTTTTATTGCCTTGTGAAATCATATGATTTGAAATATTGAAATATATTGTAAACTGTGATATTTTTTGTGATATTTTTTACAAGGTTATGAGAATTATTGAAAAAACTCTTATTGAGTTAATTATAATGATGATTATGGAAAGGGATAAATTGGGAGGAAATTGAGTTGTTATTTTCTACCACGTGATGATGCCTCCATTGGTGCACGATGGTTGGCTTATTATTGTCCCACCAAAGTGATGAGAACTTGCCCACCAGAGTAATGAGCTTACGACACCTTATTAGGGTAAAGTGGGGAAAAGACGCATGGTCTGGGGCAGGTGCTCTAAGGATTTTGGTTGATCCTTATCACTTGACCAGTGAGCTTTTGGAGTAACCAGTAACATACGTGTGACTTAGCCCATGGGTCTAGTCGGAGGAAATAAGGCGGTTCGGTTGGATTGATGGGAGGTATTCTGGAAATTAAATTAAAAAAAAAAAAGATTTGAGACACCCATTATAATACTTCATAATGATGTGATATTATATAAAGAAAATGTTGATGAATTGTTTATCTTGGATTAAACTGTTTTATTCCACTTGACACCTCACTAGTACATATTAATATACGTAATGAGCTGAATTGATGGTTACAAAATTTTTCCCCAGGTGATAGCTCACGTCTGAGTCCATTAGGGAAGCCGACAGAAGCGTAGTGTATTAATTACAATTAGAACTTCTGTCTTTTGATGTATGTTATGGATAGCTGTATATTGCCACACTCTAGGGCTTATGATGCATATACTGGCATATTTTGAAATTTTTAATTTCCGCTTAAAATCCTATTATATGATTACTCTGATTAACTCTGACTAATATAAAAATATTTAGTTAATTAAACAACCGTGGTTTCATTAAATATCAGAATTAAAATTTTGTCCACGCAAAAAAAGGGCCAAAGGTAGTACTAACGTTGAGTTCAAACTCAAGCCATGCTCCAACAATAAGAAAAACACAACTCATGCTAATGACACACACACACAGCAAAAATAAATTCTCATCACTTAGGAAGAATTTTGAAAAAACAATCAAATTAATATATGAGAGAAATTAAGCAACAAAATAACAAGACACTTTGCCCATAAAAGTTGTTACAATTGGTAAAAAGGTTAGCTCATAACTATAAGGTTGTGAATTTAAATTTCACTGATATAAGGACTTTGTTGATGGATTGATCTATAAGTATCTCTTTAAATACTTTTTAAGTTTAGAGACATACCCGGATTCTAATGAGGCCCAGACCCAACTCATCTAAACTTTTGAATAAAAAAAAAAAGAAAAAAAGACACGCCAACATGAAAAACCCTTCAGATTCAAAGATAACAACCACAAGTCATTCGGACCAATCAAAGCCACCTTGAATAAAGAGTTTTCTTAAAACCTTATCGCTCTCTAATCTTAATCTGACCACTTATCCACTTTCGTTACTACTAGCTAGTATATGACAAATAGAGTTCAAAATTGAGTCTTTCTTCCACTACGAAGCCATCCCACACCCTACATTGACGCCATTCTCACATATAAGAGATAATCAATAGCTGGAGACGAAGTCAGCGAAATACACACACACAAATTGTTGTTAAGAAGGGTAAAAAGTATGGCAAAAGCTTCTATAGTTCCAGCAGAGATCTTACTAGCAAGGCGTGTTCAAGAAATGGTCCTAAACGGTGAAGAACTACCACCACCTTATGTCTGTAGAGACGATGATCCAACACAAGTTATATCTCCAACTTTGTGTTCAATACCAATCGTTGACCTTGCCCTCCTCTCATCATCATCACCAATACCTCCAGATATTATTGCTCTACAAAAACAAGAACTCCAAAAGCTTCGATTAGCTCTCTCTTCCTGGGGATGCTTTCAGGTCGATCGATCTCTTCACATACTTCTATATTTCCATTTTCATGGTTCTAAAATAAGATTTAGGAGTCACATCACTCCAAACTATATCTTATATTTAGAATTAGAGATTAGTATATATTTAAACTTACAAGTTACAATCGATGATTTTTATGGATATCAGGCTGTAAATCATGGGATATCGGTTTCGTTTTTGGATGAGGTTCGTCAAGTTGGGAGAGAATTTTTTGAGCAGCCAATGGAGGAAAAGAACAAAGTTTGTAAAGGGGTTAAAGAAATCGATGGGTATGGTGCAGATCCAGTTCCTGAAGAAGGCCAGTCTCTAGACTGGTCTGATCGCTTGTTTCTTAGTGTATACCCACAAGATACAAGGAATTACACATTCTGGCCAACAAATCCACCATCCTTCAAGTATTACTTCAAATTTTGGGTTAAACCCACTTTATATCTGTTAGCGAGTTTTGCTTTTGATCATAATGCTTCTTTTTTTCTGTTGTATTTTGTCCCTATCTTATATGTAATCCGAAATGTTGCGTTGGTCCTCATAGTTTTTATGAAGATTTGGATTTGAGTTTAATGGTGTTAACTAATAATTTCACTAATGCGGTTTTAACACCATTAATTAGGCTAATGTAAACTTCTGATTAGGACCTATGTGACTTACATGTTGGAGCTTAAACCAAAGCTCATTAAAATTCTAAGGGCTTGAAGTATGTTTCGCCCTGTAAACAAAGAAACTTAAACATGTGGCATGGCATAAAGAAATTAATTTTGACTATTTGAGTGCTGGAGAAATCGATTTTCAACAATAAAATATTATTTCCAACATTTAAAACATATGAGTTTACTTAAGCGTAAATTTAATTAAGAAAACAGAACATGAAAATTAAAATGTTAGAAATCAGATTTTATTGTTGAAAATCTATGTCTCCACCTAAATTAAAACTTTCAAAACTAAAACTCAGAAGTATATATAGGGATACAAATTTGTCTTGTTAGTAGTCATGCACTTGAGCACTAAAATTGGTGTTTTGAGACTAGGACTAGGATCGACTACTGATTCATTCTTGTATGTGCAGGGGTGTTTTGGAAGAATATAGTAGGAAGATAATGGAGATGACAGAGGTTGTTTCCAAAGGAATGGCAAGGTCATTGAACTTGGAAGAGAACTGCTTTGTGAATCAGATTGGTGAGGAACCAATTTTACAAGCAAGGTTCAATTACTATTCTACATGTGAGAGGCCAGATCTTGTTCTTGGCCTTAAGCCTCACTCAGATGCAACTGCTTTCACTATTCTCCTGCAAGATCATGAAGGAATCCAAATCCATAAAGATGGCAAATGGTTCACTGTTCCCACAATCCCTCACGCCCTTTTAGTTTTCCTGGGTGATCAAATGGAGGTATTACTGTATTAGTCTCTTGTTGAAATGTTCTGTGATCACTAGAGCTTTGATCAAAGGCACATATCGATAATATCCAACAGGGGTTTGGGCCTCTAGTGTGCTTTTCTCCATTGCTCTCTCATGTCCTCTAACGGTCAAACTTTCTCAAACGGTCAAACTTTCTCAAATGTTTTTCTTCTTCTTTTAATTATTAGATACTACATAAAATGAGTGACTTTTTTATACTCCTCTTATCCTTAATATAAAACATATTAGAAGAGTTGATCATGGTCCTAAATATAAAACAAAGTTTTCATATTTGTCAATATATTTTTTATTTACCCATATTGACGTTCCATCAACAATAATCAAGAAGGAGAGGAAATTAAAAAATTAAAGAAGATGACTAAAGTGTTTTGAATAAATAAATGTCATATTAACTAATTTAACCAACTTTATTAGTTTAATCAAATCAGGTTAATATGTTTTATATTAATGGCTAGAGGAGTATCTTACAATGATAAAATGGTTCAATTTTGGATTTTTCATGATTGTTCAAAGAAAAATACCCTAAAATAGCATCTTTGATTGATTTTCTTTAAAAATCATAAAAAATTTAAAAGTGCACCATTTTGTCACCGTGAGATAATAAGACAAAAAATCCATCTTGGGGCCCTCATAATAGAAAAAAATTCAAAAAATACCTCAAAATTCTGAAAATACCAAAAAAGGACCTTTTTTGGTATAAATTCATTAAAACTTTAGTTGTTAACGCGGTTAATATATTTGTTAACGGGGCTGATATAGTCGTCAATGAGGCTGATATAGTTGTTAACGTTTTAATGAATTTATACTAAGGTTTTTTTCTAGTATTTTCATAATCTTAGGGTCTCTTTTGAATTTTTTTTCTGTTACAAGGGCCCCAACATGGATTTTCTCATAATAAAATGTCACTTGTTATGTAGAATCTAACAATTAAAAATTAAAAGAAGAAAAAAAAAACATTTGGAAAGTTGAAGCATTACATGAGAATGAGGAGCGTTAGAGGTCCCAAACTCAATGTGCACTAACACTTGGAACTTCTATTGAGAAGTATATATGTGTGAATTTATAGCTGATGATCTGTGATGATGGTGCAGATAATGAGTAATGGGGTGTTCAAGAGTCCAGTTCATAGGGTACTGACTAACTCAGAGAGGGATAGGTTATCAGTTGTCATGTTCTATCAACCTGCACCAAGTCAAGAGATCGGACCAGAAGATGGTTTGGTAAGTGAAGAACAACCTAAGTTGTTCAACAAGGTCAAAGATTATGCCACCACATATTGGGATTTTTATCAACGAGGAATGCGGGCAATTCATGTCGCTAGAGTGTGAACCTGCATGCAGTCACATTGCAATAAATGCAAGTGCTTAGTTGTACTGGTGTTTTGAAGCTTCAATCACACTCGTTGTATGAAAGAAGTATGGGGAGGAGTTTTATCTTAATTTGTATGAACGTGCTTATCATATAAACGAATAGTCAAATCCAAACAAGCCTGGCTATCTAAATTATTATGTTAGTAGTGAAGAATAAAGGTGTGTTTCAATTAATCGTGGTAAAGGTGATTTTTATATCACCGGATTTTTAGAAACTTAAGTTGGGATAAAAGTTTAATTAGTGATTTATATTTTAATATGCTTTATAGAGAAAGGGGAAAATCCCATTTAAATATCAAATAACATTTTAAAACCCTAGAATGTCTACTAAAATTTGTAAAGGACTTAAAAATAACAGAGATTAAATTAGAATTTTAAAATGTTGGTGAATTTACCTATTTGCCCTCGGTTTTTAAATAAATTAAAAAAGAAAAAGAAAAATGACTCTTGCCAGAGGACCACCTCGGCCAGCCACCAAATATCTTGCCGCTGGTGGCTTAGGCTCCAGATGCCGACAACCTAAAATCTGACAAGGGTTTTTTTCTTCAGGTTTGGGGTTGAATTTTTTTAAAAAAAAAATTAAATGGAAGTGTGTGAGGGAGCGCTTCTAACCCACCCCACCTTCATATTGAAGGGATTAAGTGGCCTAATCACTGGGCCACTTAACTTCTTTAATATAATATATATATATATATATATATATATATATATATATATATATATTCTTCTTAACATTTTCTTTATTCAAAAACACTCTTATAAATCTCATTACAAGTATTATAAATATCATTGATGAACTTGTTAAACTCATCATTAAACTTGAGAATCCCATTAATAAATTTGTGGGCTTTGGTTTTCTCATGTTACATGAGAAAAAAAAGATTTCTACACACACATGAAATGGTGGGACCCCCCCACACTCACACACACATATATACATGAAATGGTGGGACCCCCCCCACACACATATATATATATATTAATCCCACCATTTCATGTGTGTGTGACATGAGAAAATGTTTTTCCTACAATATGAGCAAATGTTTTCCCTAAATTTGTTATTCTATTACAAATTTTATTCATAAAGCTGCATCATTTTTTACGCACGTTGGGACCCAAAAATGCATTTCAAAAAATAGTATCACAAATTGGTAAAAACATGCTTGCCATGCTTAACCACCCTAAGAGCCACCAACACAATTCCAAACCGTCAATAAAGTATGTACTCCCTCCGGTCCTAATTATAAGATATAATTGACTCTTTTTGAGAAATTAATGAAACTAATTAAATAACTTTAGAGTATTTTTATTTTTATTTTTTTCTTCAAACTAACTAGTTTGACTAATAAACTAATATATAAATACACAACATATGAAATGATTAAATAACTTATTTAGCTTCTTTAATCCCTCTAAAAAAAATTAACTTTATCTTATAATTAGGACTGAAGGTAGTATTACATTAATGTGCTAAGGAGAGTATGTATAATTCTCACATCTTGAGATTTATATCAAATGAATAAATATATAAATAATATGTTAAATAACTTATTTAGCTTCTTTAATCCCTCCAAAAAAAGTCAACTTTATCTTATAATTAGGACCGAGAATAGTATTACATTAGTGTGCTAAGGAGAGTATGTATAATTCTCACATCATGAGATTCATATCAAATGAATAAATACATAAATAATATGTTAAATAACTTATTTAGTTTTTTTAATCCCATAAAAAAAAGTCAACTTTATCTTATAATTAGGAGTGAAGGTAGTATTACATTAGTGTGCTGAGGAGAGTATGTATAATTCTCACATCGTGAGATTTATATCAAATGAATAAATATATAAATAATATGTAGGTTAAAACATAGGGAAAAAAGCTCATAAATGCCATATAAACTTCTAAAACTAAGAAAAACCTATTAACACTTACAAAGGACAAAAAGGGAATTGAGGAGTTACATAGAATGACCAAAATACCCCTCCAATTAAAATCTCTCCCTCTCTCTCATTCCTTGGTTTCCCTCCTTATGTTCCTCTTAGCCTGGCTTTAGTCCTTTTCACTCTTCAATCCGTTGCACTCCTTTGCGCTAAAACCATATCATTTTGGTGCGAATGAGGGTAGTTGTGTCCTGTTTTTTTTGAAAGAATACTTCAGGATACTGACTGGTATTAAAAAAAATACTTTAAGATATTAAATGGTACTAAAAAGAATACTTTATGATCTTGAAAAATTATTTTAGAATTCTAAAAAAATCCAGAAGTATATTTTTAGTATTAGTCATTACCCTGAAATATTTGTTCAAGATCCTAAATAATTTTTCAATATCATGAAGTGTTTTTTCAGTATCAGTCAATATCGTGAAATATCCTTTTAGTACCAGTCACTACCCTAAAATATTTTTTAAGATGCTAAAATAATCTTTTAAGATTATTAAGTATTTCTTTAGTATCAATTAGTATCTTCAAGTTTTTTTTTAGTCTCATTCAATACCCTAAAATATTATTCCCCCCCCCCCCCAAAAAAAGGGCACATTTGCCCTCCTTTGCACCAAAGCGGCGCCGTTTTGGTGCAAAGGAGGGCAGCAAACATGAAAGTGAAAAAGCCCAAAGCCAGGTCCATTCCTCGTCCCATTTAATCTCGCCACCACTTCCCCCTCTCCCTCTTTCCTCTCATCTCCTTCCCCATGCTTTAGATCTCACCATTGAGCACAATTTCTTCAACATTAAGAAGCTAATCAATAAAAGAAGGGTAGCCTCACGAAGAGAGAGAAAACCACTCCCCATCACTGTTTAGAGGCGATTGATGAAACGCTTGACACCGTTTGCTAAGATCTAAAAATCTATCAGAACAAGAAAACCCTACACTAGCACACTAACGATCTGAAGACTTTGATTAGTGTCACCATTACCAACCAAGTCACTTGCCTTGACGTATTCTCTCGCAACGGTGCATATAAGAAAGTTAGGGGAGCTCTCAAGAAAGGGTAAGTTCACTTTTCTTTAGCCCTGGCTCTCACTGTCGACCTCAGTGAACAACCTCTCCTTCTTATCCTTCTCGGTCAATATCAATCTTAGTCACCAACCTCTCCTTCTTTTTAAATTTTTTTTGGGTGTTTGATTTGGAGTGGTATCAGATCTGCTCTTCCTAGATTCATTTAGAGCTTTGGAATTGTAGTTGAGTGAGATTGACTAAAATAATAATAATTTTAACAAAATCTGTAAATACTGACAATATGGGTAAAAATAAAGTTTTAGATTGTGACTAATTAAGTAATAAGATTGATGAAATAAATAGTCGTGTTAATGAAATATGTAATGGTTTTGATAAAATTAATAGACATTGACAAAATGTTTAAAATGATTGAATAATGATATTGACTGAAAATGTAATGTTTTTGACAAAATCCCTAATAGTTTTGGTAAAATCAATAAATACTGAAAATATGTGTAAAAAAAATTAGGTAATGGAGTTTTTTAGTCTTTTCTTTCAAACAGACTCATATTCTCACTCATCCTTTTTCTGTTCTTTACATGTGTTAAAGAGCTTTTCTATATTTTGGAAGTTGAAATAGTATTTAAGTGTTCTTTAAAAAAAAAAAACAAACAGTAAAGAGTGCAATCATGGGTCATACATTCAATATACAATATGATCAGTACACACAAAAGTATTATTTACAATTACAACTATATTTCAGAGGAAATGGTGTTAATAAACGAGCGTAGAAGCAATTAAGCTCAACTAAACGTAGCTTGTAGGGCTGAGCATGGAACCCATAACCCAGTGTAATTGGGTCATTTTGAACCCGCCTAAAAAGATTTATAATGGGGCGGGTTAAAACCGCACATTTAAGATTTAAATGGGCGGGCTATGAGCATACCTATGGGTTGCCCATACCCGCCCATTAGTGTAATTTTTGTATTAACTACACAACTCATTTAGTATTCTGTCATAAAATAAAGGCATTTCTTACCTCCATCCCTATTTGAGATTTTGAGTATTCGGCCGCCTCTAATCCCTAACCATAACAGCTACCAACTCTCTCTCTCTCTCTCTCTCTCTCTCTCTCTCTATTTATTTGAACTTGTGAGTCATTACTAACTCTACGTGTAATGTAGATTAGATTTTAGAAATGGATAAATAACTTCAAACTAAATTATTAGGCTTTTAAGATCTAAAATTTGATGTTTTGGTGTGGTGAAAAGTAAATACTTCCAAGTATCAAGTTCAATAAAATTCTGAATTTGTATTGTTTCATTTTTCATTTTATATTAAATTATTTATTAGATTGTTTCTCTTCATTTATTTTGTAGAGGAAAATTTAGTGTCTAGAGCTATATTCCCTTCCTTAAGTGAACTAAAGATGATAGTGAAGATTGAAGCATGTCATTTTGTTAATTTATGAACTTGTAAAGTTTTAGTTGTAGTGTTTTAATTTAAAAGTTGGAGTTTAAACATCAAAATTATGTTACAATGGTGCTTGTATAAATTTATGTTGTTTTGTGTGAATTGAGATAATTAAACTATGAAGATTTAGATCTCAAAAATTAGAATGATGAATTTGGATGAATTCTTAAAGCTTATGTATGTTTTTTTAAAAGAAAATAAACATGTTAAATGTAAATGGGTTACCCAAAACCCGGTTAACCCGCCCATTTATGTACTAGCCCATTTATATGGGTTTAAATGGGTTAAAGTATGGGTATGGGCTAACCCATACCCATTAAAAATTAAATGGGCGGGCTATGGGTTAGGCTTCGGGTTACCCAACCTGTCCATTGGTCTGGCCTAGTAGCTTGTGAAGTGGAGGGAAACACACCAAGCCACGTGGCATTACGATCGTCAAAAGCAGCTTTTACGGCAACTCTCGCGGAGTCATTAAGCCATTCAATTTATCTCCTTGTTCTCTCCGCCCTGTACTTTTGGTTACCCAAAACTGTGGAGCTCCAACCTAATTTCAAAAAAATCGTTTTTCACACACATCATATCATCGTGTGACCCCAAAAAAAAAATAAAGACTCTTCCTTTGTGCGCTACGTCCAAACCTTCTTTATCTGCTAATCAATGCATAAATTTAAATTCCCATAACAAAATTGTCCCTACCAGCAAATGTGAAATGTATACGAGCATGACCATTTAGAGCTAGAAGAAGAAGAAAGCAACAACAAAAATGGCGGACAAGGAAGTGTTCATTGCTTCACTTGACCAAGGAACTACTAGCACCAGAGTCATGATATACGATCACTCGGCTCGTGTTATCGGATCGCACCAGGTCGAGTTCACTCAGTTTTACCCAAAAGCAGGGTAAGATTAATTTTTTTTTTTACCATTTTTTGTTTTTGCTTACAGTATCGCTTGCTGTGATGAACAATTAATCTGGTGTGTGTGTGGTAGATGGGTGGAGCATGATCCAATGGAGATCTTAGAGAGCGTCAGGGTTTGTATTGCGAAGGCTGTGGACAAGGCGACGGCTGATGGATTCAATGTGGATAAAGGATTGAAAGGTATTGGTCTGACCAATCAGAGAGAGACTACTCTGGTTTGGAGCAAATCCACTGGTCTTCCTCTTTACAATGCCCTTGTTTGGATGGATCTTCGTTCCAGTTCTGTTTGCAGGTGCTTACCTGTCCCTTTTTGCACTCAAGCTGTTTGATAAATGTTCTCAACCAATTTGGGTAAACATTACATGGTTGGATGATAATGCCTAATGTAAGTGCTAGTTAACTAATCTAGATAGATTAAGAAGTTATGTGAGTTATTTGTAAGGTTAGTTTTCTTTAAATACTATTTTTCATCATAACTATACTCTTGGATAGAAAATTTGAGGCAATCAATAAGGATATTTTAGGAAAAAAAATTATAAATTTAGGAGTCAAAATGGATTGAGGCCTTATTTCCAAGATCAAATATAATCTCCAACTAACTCTTATGCTAAAGGATATCAATTGTTTTTTCTTTGGAAGTATATCACATTGGGACTAATTTAAAGCTTAAAATATTAGGATTCATCTATGACACACATGACATGAATATTATATTACAATTGTGGGAGCTTGGCTGGACGGTCCAAAAAATTTCTTACTTTTTGTTTTCTTTAAAAAAATATTTTAATAGGTAAAACATTTAAAATAAAGATAATCTTTCGATTGATAATTTTTTCAAAAAATGATTTTTTTTAAGAAAAAATTACGGGATAAAAAAAAAATAGAAATCATCTAAATCTCATATAGACAGTCTATAGTGAACGAGCTCCCCATACCTTTTCAAAAGATGGGTAGAGAAACTGGATCCATGATGTGGACTGTTTGTGTATGTTAGATAAATCATTATTATTATTATTATTCTGACTTGTCTTGCTCTCTTTTTATCCTTGTTATGAAATGTTCCTCCTCTTCTTGATTTCTCTCTCTCATTCTCTGAATGGTTGGGTCTTTTTATTTTGGAATAGAAAATTGGAACAGGATTTGCCTGGTGGTAGAATTCATTTTGTGGAGACTTGTGGTTTGCCCATAAGTACATACTTCAGTGCCACTAAACTCTTATGGTTAATGGAGAATGTGTTTGCGGTCAAGGAGGCTATAAATAAAGGAGATGCTCTGTTTGGAACTATAGACACTTGGCTGATATGGAACTTAACTGGTGGGGTAAATGGTGGGTTACATCTAACTGATGTTTCAAATGCATCAAGGACAATGCTCATGAATCTCAAAACCCTTGACTGGGATGAACCAACATTGACAACCCTTTCAATTCCAGCCGAAATCCTCCCTAAAATTGTTAGCAACTCTGAAGTCATAGGAAAAGTCTCCACCGGATGGCCAATCACCAGCATCCCGATTTCTGGTTGCCTTGGAGATCAACATGCTGCAATGCTTGGCCAAGCTTGCCTTAATGGTGAGGCTAAATGTACTTATGGCACAGGTGCTTTCATACTCAAGAACACTGGCCAGAACTTGATTCGATCAAAGCATGGTCTTCTTACTACCTTAGCCTTCAAGCTTGGTCCTACAGCTCAAACAAATTATGCTCTAGAAGGATCAATTGCAATTGCTGGAGCTGCAGTGCAATGGCTTAGAGACAGTCTTGGAGTCGTTAAAAGTGCTGATGATTTAGAGGAATTAGCATCATCGGTTGATTCCACGGGAGGGCTTTATTTCGTCCCAGCTTTTAATGGCCTATTTGCTCCATGGTGGCGTGATGATGCTCGCGGCGTTTGTGTTGGGATTACAAGATTTACAACCAAAGCTCACATTGCTAGAGCTGTTCTTGAGAGCATGTGTTTCCAAGTGAAAGATGTTTTGGATTCAATGAACAAGGATACAAGTGAGGATAACATGAAGGAGTTTTTGCTCAGAGTGGATGGTGGGGCAGCTGTTAATAATCTTTTGATGCAGACTCAGGTTTGGACTGTTTCCATTTCATCTATTCTAAAGCTATCTCTTTTAGCTGATTTTAAATAAACGTCTCCAGATCTATTTGTCTTTTGTCACGTTGTTTTTCATACTGCCAACAAATTCTAAAGATTTCACATAATATATTTTTCTACTTTGTTAACTTAATTCTATCTCTTGTATCCTTTTTTGTTTTAATGGTCGCTTTCAATTATAACATCTCATATGAACAACTTGAATACTGCCTCCCCGGTCCTTAATATAGGAGCTAGCTAGTTAAAAGTTTTGATTTTATCCTAAATATAAGATCTTAATTCATTTTATCTCTCAAATTCAAGTATCTATATTGATTACACTTATTAGAAGGTGAGCCTTGGTGCAATGGTAAGGTTAGGTTGTTGCCATGTTATCTAGAGGTCATGAGTTCAAATCCTAGAAACAGTCTCAGTCTCAGTCTCTCTGCTTGTAGGGTAATATTGCGTAGATCTATCTTTTCCCAAACACCACCTTGTAAGAGCCTTGTACACTGGGTCATTCAAGGATGATTATGATTAAAAAGGGCGTTTGAAAAAACCCACCCATATTTGTTGAAAATAATTAACTTAACTAATTTCCTTAATATTTGTAATTTAGCTATCTAACTCCTATATTGAATTGACAATCAGAAATAGTACCATGTTTGATATCTTAGAATCTAACAAACTTCAGTAAGCAAAATAATGAAGATATATCCCATAGAATGTGAGATAACAGTGTACTGAAAGACTTTTTTGGCATCTGTCATGTTATTAGTCCCTTTTACCAAGCAACAGTCTTCTTACAGTTATACGAGGCGATGGGGTTATTCCAGATGCGTAAAAATATTGAGCTTTAATAGTAAATATGTGTGTGTGTGTGTGTGTCCTTAGATTTTTTATGTGTTTTTTAATGGACATGAATGGTATACAGGCAGACTTGTTGGGAAGTGCAGTGATTAGACCAGCAGACAGAGAGACAACAGCACTTGGTGCAGCATATGCTGCTGGCTTAGCTGTTGGTGTTTGGACAGAAGATGAGGTTTTTGCTTCTGATCAGAAGCGAAACACTTCCACCATTTTTGTACCAGAGTTAGATCAAGAACTGAGGATGAGAAAGGCAGAGTCTTGGCTTAAAGCTGTTTCTAGAACTTTTGATTTGGCTGATCTATATTGATTATTCATAATCTCTTCTATATAGTCCCTGGCTATATCTTTGTAGCTGATGCTTTTCTCTTTTCTTTTTCTTTATTAGCACACTATTATTGTCACAGCCATTGAACTATATTGTTGCCAAATGATATTTTTTAAATAATGAAGTTCATGATATGATAATCCCAAGAAAAAAAGAAGCATTTGTTGTTCTTGTCTCCAAATCCTTTGGTCAATCTTTCATTTGTTATAACTCCACTCCACTTATAATTTCTATACTTAACCCTTAAGCAAAAAAGTGCTTGTTTGGAAAACCAAAAAAACATTTTTTGAGCATTTTTTTTTGTAAGTCGAGACATAACTCCTTTAACATATTTATTTTGTAAATCATGAAAGCCCTTATGAAAAACTAAACAAATAGGCACTTAGACAATGGCCTCCCGGAGGAGAGAACACATGCATGGATTTATATAATCTACAATTGGTTTTAATAATCTACAATTGGTTTTAGTATCTAATTAATTGAAGTTGTGCCATTAATTAATTCTGAACTTCCACATGTGTTTTCCTTTAGGAGTGTTCTTGGGATGAGATCGGGAAATCTTATTCCCAATCCCAAAAAGGATTCAAGAAATCTTTTCATTCTTAATCTCGATCTCAAGAATTTCTCGCCCTAATGGGCCTCGGGAATTTCCTGAAAAGTTACCTATTAAAAAAAAAATAAAACATCCATGTATTAATTTTTTCATATGTTTCCTTTAGTCTAGTACAAATATATAATTTATTAAATATCATATTGTACTAAATTAGTCCAATACAAATATATAGTTAGTCCAATACAGATATTTAAATTGCATTAAAATTACAAATTCATAAATCATTCAATATTCTCAATCTTTCAATGTTTTGGTCTATTTGACATAGACCATATATGCACTTATGACTATCATTCTCTGGAGGGTATGCCCACCTGCACCATAATTTAAAGTTGGCAACAAGAACATTAGGGTCATTGTATGACAATATATTAAATGATAATCCCTAAGATTAAATTAAACTAAATGAAAGGACAAGAAAATCATTTAAAGGATACCCCATATAAGAGTGAATAAGAAACATATTACACATAGAAGATGTAATTTGCATATGGCATTTTGGAAGTGGCTAGGGTCCGATGCATCGAACCCCCCGCTACGGCATTTCAGTTGAATTTTTTTTTTGTAATGTTTTTTTTGTAAAAAAAAGAATTGCCCTAGAAAAATGCAATGGAGAGTTCGATGCATTGGATCCTAGATGCTTCCTGGCATTTTAAAGCACAAGAGCAATATCTAAAAATATAATAATCATTCTCGATCGTCAAGAAAAAGTCGAAATCGGGAGGTCTTATTTCTTGATCCCGATCCCAAATGTATTTTTTCCGATCCCAAATTTTTAGGACGGTTTTTTCCCATCCCAATTTGTCCGGATCAAAAATGGGAAGAGTGGGACAAAACAACGCTGAACACAGCTATTTTCCTTGTTTGATCATCACTTACAATCATAGTGTCCTCCATTGACAACTCTCATAATTGGATGTTCCCCGTGAACCATTATTCTCTGCGGATGGCCTTTTGGGATTAAAAATTTACGCCACTGAGGCTTTGTTTGAGAGTTCCATTTTAGAGGGAAAGGAAAGGAAATGAAGGGTTTTGGTAGTCTCTTCCCTTATTTAGGAGTTTTAAAAATAAGAGGGGAGGGAATCAAGGATTTTTACAAATCCTCCAAAACCCTCCTTCTTCACAAAAATGAAGTTCCCCCAATATGGGGGTTTTAAAAGGGAATATGGATTAATTATTTTTTTACCCTCGTTCAAATAAAACACTCTCATTATTTATGATATCTTTTCTATTCTTAGAATGCACACGAAAAATATTTTTTAGAGAGAGAAAATACTTTTTAGAAAGATAAATACTTTTTTAGGGGAAAATTTTTTTTAGAGAGAAAATACTTTTTAGAGAGAGAAAATGCTTTTTAGATGGGAACACATTTCTAGAGAGAGAAAATACTTTTTAGGGAGAGAAATACTTTTTTAGGAAAAAAATATTTTCTAGAGAGAAAAAATACTTTTTAGAGAGAGAACGTGCTTCTTAGCTGGAAACATATTTTTAGAGGGAACAAATTTTTAGAGAAAGAAAATGCTTTTTAGATGGGAAAACATTTCTAGAGAGAGAAAATACTTTTTAGAGAGAGAAATACTTTTTTAGGAGAAAATATTTTCTAGAGAGAGAACATGCTTTTTAGATGGGAACATATTTTTAGAGAGAGAAAATACTTTTTAGAGGGGAACAAATTTTTAGAGAGAGAACATGCTTTTTTAGGAGAAAATATTTTCTAGAGAGAGAAAATGCTTTTTAGATGGGAACATATTTTTAGAGAGAGAAAATACTTTTATAGGGGAAAATATTTTTAGGGAGAGTTAATATTGTTTAGAGCATAAAATACTTTTTAGAGAGAGAAAATACTTTTCTAGGAGAAAATATTTTTAGAAAGAGAAAATACTTTTGTAGGGAAAATATTTTTAGAGAGAGAGAGAAAATACTTTTTTATGGGAAAATATTTTTAGAGAGAGAACATATTTTTTGAATATAAAAATTACGTAAATAAATTTTTTTAGAAAATTTAAATTTATTTATAAAGTATAATAATTATATTAATTTTTAATAAAAGGATAAAATAGTAAAAATAACTCATTAATCCTCCATCTTCCTCCCTTACTATTTTTTTAACTCCCAAACAGGGGGAGGAAATATCTTCCATTTCCCTTCCTTCTCCTCCCCTCCAAACTCCCTATATCTCTTTCTTTTCCTTCTCCTACAAACTCCCAAACAAAGCCTAAGGGTTTAAGATTTAAGACACTTGGCATTAAAGATAAAAGTAGGGGGGGTAGAAATGGGAAAGAGCGGTGATTAGAGTTCAATTTTTAATTATTAGTGTGATGATAAAAATTGATCAAGATTTTTTATTTTTTTGGGAAAAAGTTGATCTATTTAGATATGTATGTTGTGCCTGAAATGATGAGTACATAAATGAAATATTTTTAGCATAGTATGATAAATTATTCTGATTTGATAATTTTTAAAAGTACTAATTAATTTATATTGTTAGAATTCAATTTGAACAGTTTTGACTAAATTGGGGTCACAATGATGAAGAAAAATCAAACATTATTTTTTTTTACTATAAATTTCTACAAAGTGCCAGACTTTCTAAACCAATCCCAAATTTAGTATAAAAGGCTCCTTTTTTTTTGGTAAATAAAAGGCTCATTTTAACCAGTCTAGAGGGAGAAAAAAAAAATCAACTAGGGCCCTATAGTTGATAACAGTATCATGCATTACAAGTTTCATTACCCCTTCCCTATCCATAATGTTTGGCTTAGATGTAATGATCCTATTCATATTTTATAAAAATATATATAGGTTCAAAAATTAATGCCAATTCAATGTAAGAGCTTTATTATTTTAGGTAATTTACAATTAGTACTCCTGCAAGACTTTATAACTATAGAGGTAAACAATTCTTGTATGAACCTAGATTCTCATCATGTCAATTTGTGATATGACCAATTAAAATACAATAACTCATGAGTTAATTTGACGCCTTCTAAATATTAGCTAACATATTAATAAAATTAAAAGATTTCAGAATATTTACTTCTTCTTTATTTGTGAATGGGATTCACAAGATTAAATAAAATCTAAGCACTACAAAAAAAAAATGTAATGAGAATAACAAATTCATTAATAAGATTTCCAAATTCAGTAATGTGATTTACAAGTGTTTTTTTATGGAAAAAATGTTAAGAAGAATATATATATTTGTTAATGCATATATGTATTAAAAGAACTAAATAGCCCATATTGGTTGAGTCACTTAACACTCTTAAAAGTGGGTCGGGTTCGAACTTCACTTTCATTCAATCTTTTTTTAAAGAAAAGATTTAACCCCACCAAAAACAAAAAAACCCCTCACTGGATCTCAAGCCACTTGCAGTTGTAGGCCATTTAGCGGCTAGCCACTGTGGCCCTCCTTTTTTCTTTTTTTCTTTTTAAACTTATGTAAAAACTAAGGGGTAAAAGGGTAAATTCACTAACATTTGAAAATCTCAATTTAGTTCTTGATACCTTTAAGTTTAACAGACATTTGAGAGTTTTGTAATTTCATTTGGTATTTAAATAGAATTTTCCCTTGATAATATTTACTTTCTTCTTTACTTGTGAAATCTTAATTAAGAGATTCATTTTTTTAAGAAAAATAATAATACAAAATAAATGAGCAACCAACTAGGATTAATGTTAGGTGAGTTATTGTATTTTAACTGGTCATGCCACAGATGTCACAGATGATACGGCACCCTAGGTCCACAAAAGAATTTCTCCTATAGAGATTTGTTTTAATCTTGATAAACCCATATTGTACTGTCTATTTATATCTTCTTACATGCTTTTACAGAAGATAATCAAATAATCCATCATTATAAAAACGAGATAAATTGCACCCCAGAAAAATATTTTAGGGTGATAACACACATGAAAAAAATACTTCAGAGTGTCAAATACACTATAAAATATTTTACTTTACTGGATGCATATGAAAAAACATACTTCAAACTGCTAAATTCAGCTTGATATCTTTTTACACTGTCATGGTTTTACAGAAGATAATCATATAATCTATCATCACAAAAACTGAGATAAATTTAATGACCACGTCCCACAGTTTTTTTTTTTTTGGTTAATTAGGGTGTGGGAATTAATTAGGTTGGAGAGTTATATGTGGAGAGGTAGATAGACTTAATCGGAAAGGGTTAACTGAATCGTGTTGGGGTCCCTATCACAGGTGGTGGCACGCCATTGCCAACTATATACATCTTTCTTCAACCTGTGGTTCATAATTATTGAGGAGAAAAGTCATCATTTTCCATCATTAAAAAAATATTCTTACAAATTAAAATGGACTAGCTTTTATAAAAGGTTGAGATGTAAAATAAATATGTGGTTTTTTTAAAAGTGCACCCAACATTAAATATGAATATTTTTTCTAGGTTTAAAAATGACTATATGGTTATAAAAGTAAAACAAAAATATCTATTCATCGTTAGTTTGACTTTTTGTATTTTGAAGATCGACATAGATAATGATTCAACTAGATTTCATCTTAATTGGCAGTAAAAAACTGGAGAAAATTACAGAAAATGACATAGCTATTTTGGAAATTACAGTTTAGTCATTCTCTCTCCAAGCCCTCTTCTATCTCCTAATCTCAATCTTACCTATCAGACCACCCATTTCCGCCTCCTCGTCGTGTTGCCACCTTTATGTAATTTTCAAAACTATCTGTTTTTTTTTTCTATAATTTTCTCCAGTTCTCCACTGCCAGTTGAGACGAAATTCAATTGAGTCATTGTCTATGCTAACCTTATAAATTAAAAAAAAAATCAAACTAATAGTCAATGGGTATGTTTGCTCCACTTTTATAACCGCATAGTTACTTTTACAAAAAAAAAAAAAAAAAAAACACTTGGTATTGGATATACTTTTGAGAAAATCACATGTGTATATTTTCACCTTAATCCTTTTATAAATAATATTAATTAAAGGGTTAAGGTGCAAATTTAGCACCCAACACAATTAATTATTTTAGAATGTAAAAATAGACATAATTGATTTTTTTTTTTGTAACATATATAGCAATGCCATTAAACTTCTATTACTTTTTGCGTTACATAACTCTTCTCACTCTCTATTATTTTAATATATTTTTAGAAATATTTTCATTTTTAATGGGAAAATATCACTTAGATCTCATGGGATTAATGTGCAAATTTATCCCGTAAGTTTTCATTGATGAACAATATTACTCTAGATTTTTTTCAGGTTCAATGTCGCCCTAGAAGTTCAAAACCAATGTTACATTGCTCAATCCTTTTTTTTTCCTTTGTCTCTAATTGTCATTTTCATATGGAATAGATCACATTCATGAATAATTGTCAAAATGTTGATCGATGTTGTCCAAAGGGGAATATTAATGTTTGCATGATTAACAATTAATATATTATCATTTAAATTTTATATATAAAAAAATCAGCAATTTTCTTGATTTATGCATAAAAATGTGTGAGAAATGAATAATTAGTTGAGAAAAGTATACTATTTGTAAATTATGAATAATATAACTTACTCAAACTTTGTGCAAATGTGATTTGAAAAAAAAGGAGATTCTTTTTTCTTTTTTAATTAACAAACCAAAGGAGCTGCCGAAAAAGAAGAAAGCATGGAAACTAGAAGGAAGCTGCCTGATTCGGCTTTTGTTGTTTAATGTCAAAGTGGTGTTCCTCACGCAAACTATGGAAAGAAATTAAAACACACAGAAACACCACAGACATCCACGCATGGGCGCAAATATTTTAACAGTTCATTCAATTTAATTAATTAATATTTGAATATTTTATTTCAAAGATTCTACTTACATGGACAATATATCTCCTATTTTCTATTTCCTCTCGTGTTTTTTCCAATTACCATACACCATTGATAACATCAACGGCTGTGCAAGTGACACGATGACTTTAAGCTAGCTCTATCAAAATCAATCTAGTCATTTTCTTCTATCTTTAATGTAAGATCTACTCCTCCAGTCCTTAATATAAAACATGTATAAAGAGTTAATCTTAATCCTAAATATAAGATATTGCTTTTATATTTGTCAATAATTTTCTGACTTAACTATATTGATATTTCCTCAATAAAAAATATGTGTGTGTGTGAAATTATTTGTTTGATAGTATTAGTTTTCTTCACATTTTTTTAGTAATATATTACTATTTTGAATGATCATCATGGATATTTTTTATGATTTCAATTTTTAATTTAAACCTCTTTGAAGCTTTTACCATCACATCGAATTTGTTTTTCTCTTCTTTTTAGGATGCTCTCTCAAGCTTAACAAATGATACGAGGGTCTAGTTATAACAAAGGCTTTGTGTGAAGACAATGGAAATTAAAAAACTCAAATTGATGCCCCCAAGTGCCCTCATTTTTTCCCTAAAAAAAATGATTAATCTTTTATTGGAAAATGAGGGCCTATTATTGAACTAGATTGTTGTGATCGCATTAATAATAATGTCTTTAGAAAAAGGGCAGCATGCATGTTTGTGGGTGTGTGTACGAGCCTGTTTGGAAAAGTTGCATGAGGGGGAAAAAAGCCTAACGACAATGATAAAAATCCAACAGGAGGAAAAAAAAAAAAAAGCATTTGGGATAGTTTTGGTGGGTGATGGACTTTTCTAAAAAAAATAAAATTTTC
Organism: Acacia confusa; assembly: GCA_037074495.1. Taxonomy (NCBI): domain Eukaryota; kingdom Viridiplantae; phylum Streptophyta; class Magnoliopsida; order Fabales; family Fabaceae; genus Acacia; species Acacia confusa. Next base: position 28,293,311 of record CM073510.1, read on the forward strand.
AGAAGTCACTTTTTCCAATTTCTGGTGTAGCTTTCGGGAGAAAAATGTTAGGAATAGTGATCTAATAAGCAATGTACTATTAAATATTCATTTGCATGCATTCTAATTTATCCATTATATTTAATTAAGTATTTTAGAGTTTTTTTAATTTTTTAATAATAATTTAATTTTGTTATCAAAATTAAATTAATTTTTTTATATTCAATTATTATAATATATACAACTAATATATATATATATATATATATATATATATATTACTATTCAATTATCATACAAAATATCCATGATGATCATTCAAAATAGTAATATACAACTAATATTATATATATATATATATATATATATATATATATATATATATAATTCAATAAGATTCATACTATTTTTAGTTATTTTCTATTTCAAATAATCATCCAAACAAAAGCTCATGAGAAAAAAGTCACTTTTGCTACTGCTATCCAAAATATAAATCACATCTTCGATATGACTTTTGTGAGAAAAACCCATTTGAAAAAACACATGACTTTTGTGAGAAAAGCCTATTTGAAAAAATACATCAAGAAAAAAGTCACTTATCACACCACTATCTCAAATAGATACTATTCACGCCCAATGACCTCACAAAAAAGTGTTGGTGGCATTAGATCTCTGAGGAGTACAGAAAATAAAAGACAAAGAAGAAAGTAGTGTATGATTACTTTGCGTGGGCAACAATTTCTTTTGAGCTTAATCCACCCCCATCTATAACTTTATTATAAGGTGTGATTTGGATTAATGGGCGAATTTTTTATAGAATATAATGAAGACCCTTGAATATGGACTGCACTCCCAACACCTAAACTAAGACAATAATGTCTTTTACAAAGTGATAATTTGATTTTATCTTTATGTGCACTAAAAAACAAAAAGTAATGAGTTTGATCTCTTATTATTATGTGTTGTGATGATTGATTTTTTATATTTGAATGAACTGAGGGTGATAAGTATTTATACACCAAGAATTGCCTCCTTAAAGTGGTTCTTCTTGAGGCATCACTTTTTCAATAAAAAGTCATAACAATTTGTTAGATTTATGAATTTCATATATTACTTTATAGACAAACATATGAAGAGTTATACATTTATAGTATGTAGAGTATAACATAACCTATCAAGCTATCACCAAGTAGTAGTTACAACACCTTTTCATATGTGACTTTAGAAACTAAAGAGATATAACCTTGGTGACTTTTAGGATTATAACTTCCTACACAATTCTTCATATAAATCCTTAATCCATAAGAATGTGATTTTACCAAAAACACATCTCTTCATTTTAAATATTCAAACATAAAGAAGATTAAGAGGTTAAGTTTGTGTTGATGAGTTCTTTTATACTCCCTCTCGTTTTTAATAGAGGATATATTTAAAAAGTTGGTTTTGATCTTAGATATAAAACATATTTTCATATTGATTGATCTTTTCCTAATTTATCCCTATTGATGCTTTTATAACTCAATAATAATCAATTTTTAAAAAGAATGATGAGGTTGTTTTAGATAACATATATCATATTATTTAACTTAACTAATTTTTTTAATCTAATCAAATTAAATAAATATATAAAATATATTAAAGACTCCATGGAATATGACTATATATGTGAACACACAAAATTCATATCGAATGAAGTTAATAATCTCCTCGCTTTGGGGATTGATGCTCTCCCAAGCGTTATAGTGAATGATCATTGTGACATATTTCTCAGACTCCTTGCAAAAGATAATTGATTGAACCAACACTAGTTAGACTGAGTAGAAGAGATTAACATCCCTTGAAAAACAAAGTTGAGCGTTTAAGTCTAGTGGGTACTGGGTAACTCTAAAATCGTGGTTTCAGAAACCTTTTTTTATAAGTGAAGACAAAACTTTTCTCACATATTTATCTTATAAATCGTAAAAGTTATTTTTTAAAAAATTAATTCAAACAAACATTAATAACTTGTGAGTGAAAATATATGTGCTACATTGAGAATTTTATTTTTCTTTATGATTGCCAATGCTTGAATCTAAATCATTAATTACTTATATTATATACCACATATGATTATGAAAAAAAATTAATGAATAGTTTGATTATTTTTTTTTAATTCTAAAGTTTATACTTTACAAGAAATCTTCAATAAATTACATTGTTCATATTGTTCCCAGTACATACAATCACGAGCATGCAACTACACTCTACACACATGTATGAATATGTATAAATTTTAAAATATTAAAACCCAAAAAATAAATGAAATATAAAAAAGAAATATTTTTTCCTAAAAACATAAAAAAGAGAACAAGAGAAAAAACGGAGAAAGACTAAAAAATCTCCCGAAACATTCAAATTTCAATTCAGAATCCCAGAATGTCCTAATCATTGTGAAATTTATAGGGATAATCCGAGATTAAATTTTAAAGTAAACCTTAATTTTTTTTATTAAAAAAAATGAAATAAAAAAAATAATTTAACAAATAACAATTTTAATTTATCAAATGAAAAGACAATGACAATGAGCTTCAGTGAAAATAACATTTTAACAAATAATAAGTTTAACTTGTCGAATTAACATAATTAAGAATAAATATGCCATTTTAAAATAGTCTTTAAATACTTCATACACAAATTAATAGAAACTCAATATTCTCATATTTCAATGCTACTTGCATGCTTTACTCAAAAGAAGAAGGAAAGAGTCATAAGGTGTGAGATATGAATCCAGACTCCAGAGAGGAAGGGGGGAATACAACAGTGCTTCATTTGTGGTTGCAGTTCCAAGGTGTCTGAACCTGCACTTGCACTGCACTGCATCACAGACACACTGCTCATTATTCATTCATTGACAGCTGAGACTGATCCCTTTACTTACTTCACTCATTCACTCTCCCTCTTTCAAAATTCAAACTCTCTTTCCCTTATACTCTCCCACTAACTATTATTACTCACACTCCTCACTTTTACTTTCACCATTCCCCTTCATTATTATTATTGCTTCTTTCTTCATTATCAACATGTGGCCCTTGCCACCACTGGTTTAAGTAGCCCAGCCATATGGATATGGATACTCCTATAAGTATGGAAAATCACGGGTTTCATCTTACTTGTAAGTGAGCCAATAGCTTCAGCCCTTAAAATTAAAAAGATTTTAAGGGTTTATTTTGTCCTAAAAGTTTTTCAGGGACAATTTTGCTTAAGCCACTATCTTAATTAATTTTGACTATTGGTTGACTAAATATACTGAATTAACAGTTTATGTGTCATCTACATTATTTTTGTTAAGGTGAACATTTTTCTTAGAAATCTATGTGTCATCTATTTCATTTTTTTGCCAAAGTTATATTTAAAGCCTTCCGGACAAATTTACATTTTAGCAAAAATGATGTAGATGACATGTAAACTGTCAGCTTAGTATATTTAGTTAATTAATGATAAAAAATAACTGGGGTAACAATGGGAAAAATTGCTCCATTTTTAATACTTATAGGGAAAAATTGACCCTCCAAAAAAGTCTCAAAAGAAAATTGTCCATCGATAAAAACTTTTAAGGTAAAATAAGCCTTCAATGCTAAAATAAAAGTGTGGGCCCTTGCCTATCAACAGAGATCAGTTCATTTGAAAAAGATTGGCTTCTAACTCAAAATCTCATAAGTTCAAATCATATAGTACTAGTAAAGCCTTTGTTGGTGATATATAAATATTTCTGTAAGTATTTTTTAGACGTGAAAACATGTTTTGACTCTGATAAGCTTCATAATCCAGCTCACCTGCATTTCTCATTATGTGTTTTTTTGGATTAGCAGGGAAAACTACCTTTCTAACATGATTTACAGTATATAAGATAAGTACATCAGATATGTTTTACCTCGACTTATTATAAACATACCTTTTGAACACTCGGGCTCCTAAAACTACCGAAAAAATAAATGGGGTCCTCTTCTCTTTCTCTGATCTGCACTTTACTGACTTTTCTTCTTTTTCCTTTCCAAAAAAATAAAATTTGCTCTTTTCCATTACTACGTGACAAACTTTCCATCTCAACCCCATGGTCTCTTTTATCTTGTTGCAGCAACCAAACTTGTATACCACTCACAGAGTAAAGCTTAGTGTTTCTGCTCTTCATCATTCTTACATACTACCATCAAACAAACTTCTCACCTTTTTCTTTTTCCCCTCTCTTCACTTTTCAAAAAGCTGAGAACAATAGCATTATAAAGCTCTCTGTTCTCTTTATGGCTTATCACTTCTTCTGTTGTTCACCCTGATTACCTCTCTCTTTTCACTCCTCACATATCTAAATACATATAATGTCAGGGTAAAGTTGTGTCCTTTGCAGTGTTGCACATACTCGTCTTAAATCAGTTGACTTTTAGTCCTATTTTTTTAAAGACAAACTTCACTAATACAGAAGTAGTGCTACATGTTAGAAGATTCAACTTCAATTAATTAATTATATAATTAACCCCATGTTATGTATTTATATTAATAAAAAAAGTACACTACTAAGTATAAAAAAAATTCACTATTTATAATCTAGGAAATAGTCTTACTCTTTTGGCATAAATATTTTTTTTTAGTCTTTATAGGTGAATTTATTAAATTTTTCATATAATATGAAATTACAAGGTAATTAGACGAATTATCTTTAAATATAAGAAACCAACTCAGTTGCAGTGTATGATAGAATTTGAGCAAAGTGATACTTCCTTCTTTCTCTAATAAATGACACTTTAAACTAATTTATGTGAACTAATAAATAACACATAACTCATTAAATCTATCTTAAATTAATAATTTTTTTTAATTTTACCCAAATTAATGAATTTTAAACAAGAGAAAAAAAATACCAAAACAAAATTGACAAATAAATATTAATCACTTTCTAAATTAATTATGTTATGGCCTAATATAGTTGAATCTCTTCTAATGTAATTGATAAAAATTAAAAAGAAACAAATGCTCTGCAAAGTCAAAAATTATGATTGAAGTAGTAATTATGTCTAGTTTTGATAAAGTAGTGCAGTCTTAGTTATAAATTCCCCTTCTGACTTCTGAGTCTACTTTTTGCTTCTTCTTTATTTATTTATTTATTTTTATCTCCGTATGTATATAACGCTTCAACCACACACCATCCCAAAAAGCAAAGCAACCTTATTTCCTTCAAGATTTAATTATTTATTCTTTTACAGTTAAGTATGCACTTCCAAGAAATAAATTTAAAATAAAATTATTTCCCCTCTTCTCTTTCCTCTATAAAACCCCACCTTCCTGCTTTCTTTCCCGCCTCATCTCCAAAACTCACTACCCTTCTCTCTCTGGTTTTCATGGCTTCCAACACAACCATCCAAACACTGCCTTATGGATCCGACCCAACTACCCCCAACACCACCTTTGTCCAAGCCGACCCTTCCAACTTCCGGGCCGTCGTTCAGAAACTAACCGGAGCACCCGAAGACCCATCAGCCCCAAAGCTGCCCCTAACTCTTCCTTCACGACTCACGGCGCAACACAAGCCAACCACCACCGGTGCCGCAGAGATAGGACCGAAACGGCAGGCCTTCAAGCTCCACGAGCGACGGCACACGGCCAAGAAGCTGGAGCTGAACGTCGGCGTGGCGGAGAGACTCCCCATCTTCTTCAATGGTGGGAACAGAGGAGTGATGATGACTTCGCCGGTGTCGGCTTTTGAGCTGGTGGCGCGTGGAAGCCCACGCACGCCGAAGGAAGAAGAAGAGAAAGCGATCGCCGAGAAAGGCTTTTACTTGCACCCAAGTCCACTGAACACACCACGAGGCTCAGAGCCTCCTGAGCTATTGACTCTGTTTCCGTTGCATTCTCCGAGAGAAAACGAAGTCAAGTTTTAGCTTCTTCACGAAGTGTCATTATGTTATGTATTTTTTTTTTTAAAATATTTTTTAATTGCCAAGTTAATTTATATTATTCAATTACTAGCTTTGGTTTTTACCCTTAATTTCTTCCTTCCGCTTAATGACCGTGGGATTAACTCTGTCCTTTTCTACGGCTGAGATTTGTCAATATATTGTAGATGCCATTATGAGACTAATCATTTTGTTTTTCTTTTGGTTGCATTTAAGTCACGAGATAGAGAGTGAAAGAGGAACGTCCAAATTTTTAGTTGACTTCTAATCAGTGTATGACTGGCTTGATTAATTAAGTTTATTTATTTTTGAAAAGGATTAATTAAATTTATTACGCGTAGCGTTTAAATAAAAATGGAAAAGAAACCTTTATACAAAAAAGGAAAAAGGAAAAGAAAAGTAAAGAGAAAGGGGTAAAAACTATTTCCGATTTGCATAATAAATGAGAAAATAAATGCATAGATAATTAAATTGTTGTGTCACAACGATCTGAGGTATGAACAACACATGATACCTATATTTGCCAAATTAAAATTATATTTTAAATACACAAATTTGATGTGCAAGCAGCATTTGAAAACATCATAAACAAAATCTGTAAACAATCATCATTCTATGAATTAAGATAAATTTGTTTAATATCAATTGTCACTAAATTTTTTCATAAAAAATAAAAATTAGAAAGAAAAAAAAAACTCTTTAGAATGATGAATAACATATATATTATATTAAGCTACAAAAGAATTATTTTTCATATTTTTATTTAAAATATGGATAACATGAGGAAAAAAAATACCAATTAAATTTCAAAATTTTATATTAGTCTTATTACCTATAAAAATATAAGTATTAATTACAAAAATATAACAATTGAAAACTTATTTTAATAAAAAAATCACTCATTTGATATTTTGAAGTTCAAATATTATCTTTTTATCTTTTTCTCCATCATATATTCACCATTCTTCAAATTTTGTTAGCCAAATTCCAAAAATAATAGTTTTATATAAGTTTGTATGATTTTCTTAATTGGATCCCATTTGTTCTTGTTCTAACTCTGAATTCATTAAACTTATTATTTTTCCCAACTAGAATAAAGGAGGAAACCAAAAATAATACACACACAAACATATATATTTATTGTTGAAAATGCTATGGTAATTTCATTTTCCCTTAAAATAAACAAATGCTCCACTAAACTAATTTTACCAAAATAAGGTATAGGGTCTCTTGTTTAGTTAGACTACACAATCATTGCTTATGTCAATTTCACAATCATCGCAACACGACCTTTTTTAATCTCTTCTCTCTAATTCATAAATTAATTTAAAAATCTTGTCACCTATGTGTTCACATCACCTTCTCTAATTCATAAACTAAAAGTGGTCATGTATGTTATATGGAGTAATAAATACGTTATTATAATTTCACTATTGATAAATAATAGTATTATTTTTTTTTAGAGTTTTTATATTTTATATTAATATAATAATTAATTTTGGGTGAATAAGCTCTCTTGCGTTTTATGTTGTTCACATTATCTCCCATTCACAATTTATAAATAACACATCTTACCACATATTTTCATATTTTATTTTTATTCTCAAAGAAGCGATATGAAGTGTTTGTGACGATAGTTGAACATATGATATTTAGCCCTATATATTAACTGTGAAAGGATGTAAAAGGAGAATAATTATGGGGGAAAAAGGATTATTTAGAAATTATTGATAGAGTATATTTACAACTCTCTTGCGATAAAAATTGTTTTATATTAATTCATTAATTTTGACTAAGTGCGCGCTGTTGCATGCACAAAATTCGTACTACGTACTCACCAGGTCACAAGTTTTCTGCTGACTTTATGTCTCGTATTAATATTGACGAAGATATATATATATATATATATATATATATATATATATATATATATATATATATAACCAAAACCAAAAACTATATATAAAAAAAACATGCAATTCAAGAGCACCATTGTCATGACCAAAATATAAATCAAGCCATGTTAGATATAAGGTATCGACGTCTACATCAATTCTTGATATAAATTATTTTTAATCATTGTATTTAAATTAAGAAGTGTTAGTTACATTATTAATAAGTTGTTTAAAAGTTATTTTGGTTTTTCTTATTACCTCTATTAATTATCATAAATTTCAAAAAAAAACATATATTATCTCTATGCACTTATGGAGATTGACAAGAATAGTATTTTTGCAAAAAAAAAAATGATTTACATTTTAAATCACAAACTTTTTCTACAAGGTGATTTATATAATTAAATTAAAGAAACATAAAAGTATTATTTATTCAACCAAATTAGCCAAATCACTATTTTTAGTTGGATATTAACCTAAATTGAAAAGTCCATCACCATCAGTTTTTTACTTTTTTCACATAAAAAACAGATCCACTGGTTTTATTTCCTCTTAAACTGTCAGTTTTTTAAACTTTTACTCTACGAGATTTAATTTTCCTATTATAACAACAAAAAATTAAAAGATATCCAAATATGGCGGTGCAAGTAAATTAATGTAGTGTGTTTCTCTGCGTAGTGAAAACAAAACTAAAATTTATTGCCCTGGAGCTCTGCAATAAAATTAAAGTGCAATAAATTGAAGACAAAGTGAGTAGTAGCACTAGTACGTACTCTCTTTTTTTCGTAGCACCATTATTAAATTTTAAATTTGAATTTGAATTCCTAAAAAGTATCGACATTAGTTTCCAGCGAGAGGACATGCTTTTGAATGATGAAACAGTAAAAGAAAATTTATGGGGAATTATTACAAGGAGGTTTTAAAGAGGGGATTGTGTTTCTTTCATTTTTCTCTAATGATTCCATGTCCATGGTTAAATTAAAAAAATAGTTCAGATTTAATATTTTATAATATTATTAATATAAACATAATTAAATTAATTTAAACCCTCAAATTAAAATTGGGGCAATACAGTACTTCATAACTACAATACAGAAAAATAAATAAATTTTAATTTATAGAAAGTATTATAACAATAATTTTATAAAAATTAAATCTAAACCACTCGTTTTATGATTTAAATGTGGAGATAAGATTATGAAAAAAAATGTGAAAAAGGAAAATGAAAGTATCCTCTTATCCAAAAGAAGGAACTTAATTATCAAGAAATACCTATAAAAAACGAAGTGTCGTCGTTAATTGTACTTGAAATTGTTATTATAGGCCGATCAGTTGTTACTGGGGCTTCTCTTGGAAATTATATTATATCTCTTTCTTGAAACGTCTTTTGTAATTCCACAAAATCTATCTCTTCCCATTGATGATTTGGCTTGTTCTAATTAAGCAATACATAAACGTGGTATAATTAATACTCCTGAGGTCCTATTTGTAAGTATTTATTTGGATTAATTATTAGTATATTTTAAATTATTGTACATTGTATGAATTAGGTATATATGTTCAAGGAGTTTTGTTTTGTAAAGTGCAAAATATATATTTTTCAACTGTTTATGGGGATTTCTCAAATACTCTTAAGTCACTGCCAACCTATTTCTTTTTTCCCCCTTCAATACCAACATATTTCACTAGAACAAAAGACCATAAATCTTATTAATTTTGTCTTAATAATTAATGATTTTTTGTACCCCTAATTAATATACAATTTATCTTAAAAGTATAAAGTTTACATAATAATAAATTAAGGTTGAAGTCGTATATTTATGCCCGAGGGGGGAATTATAGATGTGATTTATAAATAGGATAAAAAAACATTCTCTCTTTACGTTGTAAATAAAATTAAGAGTAGTGCCATTACAATTTTAATCAAGGCACCCCAAAGACTCAAATCCACAAACGAGTCATATGTATACTTAAGGCAAATAACAAAGAAGTAAGAGTAGTATAGAAGAAAAAAAAATTGATGAAAGAATATTCCTTGCAGAAAGCATCTTTCGATCAAATTGGTTTATATGGAAAACATTGGGATTAAAAACTAATAGTTGACTTTTTTGGCGAGATTAAGGAAGCTAATTAAATTACTTAAGAGTATTTTTTTTTCAAATTAATTAGTTTGACTAATAAACTAATATATAATCTAAGAATACATAACATATGAAATAATTAAATAACTTATTTAGCTTCCTTAATCTCTCTAAAAAAAAGTCAATTTTGTCTTATAATTAGGACCGGAGGTAGTAGATATTAGTTCAAGTAATAAAGTTAGAGTGAGGATGAAATGATTTCTAATGCATTTTTCAAACATTGTTTCCTAAGAAATCTTTTATTATACTTCTTTCACAATGAAATTTTTTTAAACCAAACAAGCGCTAAAATTGAACTAATAACTCAAATTTAAAATTAAAATATTTAAATGTATAGGAAAATAACATTTGAATTCCACAATACATCTATATGAATGTGTGTGTGTGTGTTCCCTGTCGATTAAGACATTCCATTTCTGGTAGTAGAAATGTTAACTTTAATTTGCTTTATAGGGTTAATTGATAAACAAAGCAAAGAGAGAAAAGCAGAAAGCTCAAAGATTTTCGCTTGAAAAAGACATATTTTCTTCCCTTACTATCTTCCTCTCAACACACACACACACATTTTAGGTTATCTGCATCTATTCATGAGTGGTGGAATGGAAATCTGTAGAAAACAAGAAGAAAAGGAAAAAGAAAAGAAAAGAAAGTGAAATCTGTTATAAAACTGATAAAAATAATAAGAAGAAAAGCAGAGGTTCTAGAGAGATAAAGTAGAGAGAGAGATTCTCATTTCATTCAATACATGAACAGTTACAGAAAACCTCTATTTATAGAAGAAAAATGGGACTTTAGTGTAATTTCCACCTCTGAGTCATTTGGTGTAGTTTTCCCCAAAAACCTAAACTGTTCACTCACGGATTTCCTTCCCGTGAGTGATTGTATAATTGTGTGCGGGTCCCACCAAATAGTAAACTATTATGCGTGGTACTATGCAAATAGTAAATCACTATGCGTGGGTCCCATATCATCTTTTAATATTTGGAAACCGGGAGTCAATGGACATCCACATAATAAGTATATTCATAACACTCCCCCTTGGATGTCCATTTATGAATGTGCCTCGTTAAAAACTTTAACTAGGAAAAACCCAGTGGGATAAAAAACTAGCCAAAGAAAAGAGTACATCATCCATTGATACACTTTCTAGTGCTGCCTCATTAAAAACCTTTCTAGGAAAAACCCAGTGGGATAAAACCCAGATAAGGGAAAAAGAGTACAGCGTGTATCGTCTCCCCCTCTTGATTACGTCAGTGTTGCTCCCCCTGATGACTATATTGCTTCAATGTCTTTCTGAGCATATTATACTTTCTGTCATCAAATATTCTGTTAGAAACGCCCAATTTGATTGTTCATTATATACCTGCAAGATCTAAATCTGTCAAGTAAAGTCATAATAATCTTTTCATAAATATATATGTGCATATAGAAATTCAATAAATGTTTATTCAGATAATGATGCTATATGCACTATCATCTTGAGTCCTTTTGGGACATATGTGTTTCTGGCGCCTTATGTGCTTCTAGCACATACAAATATATTGTGACTCATGATCCTCATTATCATTCATTGCAACATATGCTATCATAGATATTATTAACGTCGACTTCATTTTCAGTCCCATCGGATTTCATTCATAATTTATTGAGATCTCATTATATTCACATATATTAGGTACCTAGGTCTCTCTTGGACCACAATACACTTTTCTTGTAATATCTCTTCTGGAGATAACATCTCATCAAAAGATAACTCTTCTGGAGCTTTACTTAATTATCCTCGACTTAATCATCTATATTTTATAGCTCCTTTTCTCTTTCGAGGATTTTTATCTTTATAACCGATGGACCAGCAACGCTTCATGCGTGCTTTATAACAATTCATATAGGAGCATTTGCAGTTGGGACATGTGACATTGTCACTTTAGGTCAATAAATGCTTTTAGCATTTGATTAGCTAAAATCTGCAAATGAATTATCTTTTAAACTTTTAGTGCACATTTCTTTGTATGAGGACCAATATGAGCCAATGATAATTCATTTCACTTTATCTTTACCCAATCGGCTTATTTTTCTCCCCCTCATCAAATCATCAATTTTCTTTGTATATCCATCTATATGCATTGTAATAGATTAATAATCATTACACATTTAAAACATTTCAAGATGGAATTAATCTGGCTCCTGACCAAAAACCAATTATACGGGGAGAATTCTGTTGGCTTATATAATTGCTGCAAATATACACAACATATAAATTTTGTTCTCATAATCATTGATCTATCCATTCATGGATACTTTAATACATTATTTCTGGATCATTCAATCTGGAAATTACGCGCATAATATATTGCAAACTTCTAGTTGCAAACATCACTGCAAACTTTGCAGATTTATAATCTCATATGTAAACTTTCAATTTGATATATTTCCAGAGATCCATTTCCAATAATTATGTCTATCTGAGAACAAGCAGCACATAATATATGACTCGGATGATCAAACAAGTCATGCCAACTTTCCATATGATTTATCATCAAATCTAATATTCATTTTGGGGGAATCAATATAGAAACATTCACAAAGAATTATCACATAAATATTCACACTTGATATATATTATTCTCCCCCTCAAGTGTGAGACCTTAAAAATTAATTCATGAAATTTCCATACAATATTCCATGATAATAGCATATATGATATCTATTTCATTAAAATTCCACAGATTTCTAAATGCATTATCAATGCATAATTTTGTTACTTCTGGTAACAAAATTTCCATTTTCCAGAATCAACAAACAAATATATATTAAATACAAAATCATCAGGTGTATAATTGCAGATTCACGAGCGCAATACTGTGTAATCACAGGCGCATCACTGTGGAATCACAGGCGCGACAACTCAGATTGTCGTATACATATAAAGTCAAAAAGATTCCAGGCTCGTGCTTTATAGGGAGCAAATCTGTAGAGATTTAACAGGACTACGCAAATCTGCAGAGATTCAATAGGATTTAATTCAACTATAAATAGAGGAAGGCAAACGAACATGCCTCACAAACACTCAAGCATCTGATAATATCAACTACCAGATACTCACACATATTTCTCTAAATTCTATTGCCATGGCAGGACCAAGCAGTTTTATCCCAGTTTCTGATACATCCGAAACAGCATTACTTGATGCTTTGTTGTATGATGATCAGCATAACATGTCATTTACTTCTTTGTTATCTCCTAATCCCTTTGAAATGTTTATTCCTCCTTCTACTATTCCTCCTTCTGCTTCAAATGTACCTACTTCTCCCCCTAGAACAAGTGTTCTTCCTCAATCTACAAGGATTGAAGGTACAACTGAAGCAGGTTCATCAAGGAGGCCTGTTAAGAGGTGTAGAACTATGGCAGAACTAATGGAGTCTACCAATCCAGTTCAGCCAATAGTGTCGGCAGTTAATCAACCAGCATTCACAAGCCAGCAAACTATCATCAGTTTGCCAGCAACAACCAGCCCGACAACAACAATCAGCCAACCAACAACCACTAGCCAGCCAGCAACAATTAGCCAGCCAACAGCTACAAGCCAATTAGCAACTACTAGCTTATTGGAATGTAGTTGCTGTCATGTTTTACGGGAAATTATTCATACCAACGGACTTCAGTACCATAAACTTGAAGTTCACGGAAGAAGAACAGGTATGATTACCCATGCTGTTTTATTTGAGAAAGTACAGGATAAATCTTATAATACTGACAGGCTTCCAATGTTTGATTTCACAAAGAAAAATTTTGAAGAAATCAAACAATTTCTGACACAGTATTGTATAGATTTACAAGCATCAGGATATATCTTGATGCGTGATCCTGTATTAGCCTATCATGAGGTTCTCTGTGTTGGTTCGGAATGGGCTATAAATCCAAATGACCTCCATGGAAGTTCATTTCAAACCAATATTGAACACTCATTAGGCAAAGGAAAACAACCTGCAGTAAGTATACCCTATGATACTTCATCCCTTAACCAGGGTGAATTATATAGGTTATCTATGGAGCAAAGAGAAAGAATAAAGAAAACAACGCTCCATGATTTAAGAAATTATTTTCACTTAACCCTTGATGAAGCGAGTAAACAATTAAATATGTCTACTCACACCATACAAAAAATCTATCAAAAAGGAGGGTTAACGGAGTGGCCACACAAGAAGCTCAAGAAACTTATGACGCAAATCTCGATATTACGAAGAGCTTTGCCTCATCTGGATCCCATCTCAAGAGAAGCAAAAGAAGAAGACATTAAATATCTTCAGAATGAGATGATTAAAGTTTGTAATGATGTTGAGCCACTCGCAATTAAACTTTGTTGAAATAATATTTCCTTTTGCTTAATTATTTTGTTTATGAATATTCTTTTCTCGTATTTATAAAAATTGTTATAATCATAGAAATCACATAACAACTATAATAATATATTTGCTTCATTCACTTCTGGGAATGAAGTTGGATAAAAATTCATGATCCATAACTCACTGATTTGTTTGATCATGGCAAGAAATTAATCCACAATATTGCTACTACAATAGCAAATTGAATATATTTATTTATAATATCAATCATGATCATACAATCCCTTGTCTCATAATTTAAGGGAATATTTAATGCCAAATATACAATTTTGAGGCCTTTATACAACTGATAACATACAAAATTTATGGATCAAATATTGTTTCATAATTTGTCTCTTGTTATCAGGCTAACTTGCCTCTTGGCTTCAGGCTATCTTGCCTCTGAAATTAAGGCTATCTTGCCTCTTGGTCTCAAGCCAATTTATGCCTCATCTCTCTATGGCATTTTGATCTCATAATATATATGGCCTTTTAACAGTTTATCTTCAGGATAAATAAAATATAAACATAATAAAATAAATAGATGGAACCCACTAATATGTATATATTAGTGTCGTTGCCATAAATAATAAGAAGGGAGAGGGATATATATATATAGCAATAAATAAATAAAATAAAATAAATGACTGGAAATAAACATGCTAGATAAATAAAAAGAAGATGAGATAGGAATGGTAGTAAACTCACAGCGAGACCTATCTCATCCAAAGATAAGAAAGAAGATGCATATGCAAATGTAAATATATATATATAATATATAGAAAACGGTAAAATAAAAAGGGAAGGGGATTTAAAGCAGTAAATAAATAATAAATAAATGGAGCCCACTATACAAGTGTTACTACCATGAAAAATAAAGCAGTAAATAATAAATGGTGCCCACTATACTAGTGTTGCTACCATGAAAGATGAATAAAGCAGTAAAGAATTAAAATAAAATAAATGGGGCCCACAAAATTTCACCACCATAAAATATAAATAAACTCTAAATAAAATAAATAAATAGAGCCCACTAATAGATACTAGTGTGCCTCCATGAAGAATAAATAAATGTAAAATAAAATAAATAAATGGAGCCCACTAATAAATAATGTTGCCGCCATAAAAAAAATAAATAAATGTTAAAATAAATAAATAGAACCCACTAGTAAATATACTAATGTGCTATCATAAAAGATAAATAAATGTTAGTAACAGTAAAATAAATGTTAGTGACATAAAACTAAATATTAGTAAAGTCAGTATGGAGCTTAGTATAGCCACCATGAGATAAATAAATAAAGCAGTAAGTAAAGAATTACAAATGGAGCTTAATGACGCCACCATGAAATAAATGAATAGGAAGTGGGAAGAATATATAAACATAAATAAATTACTGTAAATAATAAAATATAAATTTACCGTGAATAGTAAAATTACTATTCACTATAAATAGTGAATAAAGTAAAATTACAGAAAGATTAATCTAGACTTCCATGTAGGAGTCAAATGAATAAAATGTAAAAATTACTGAAAAAGGGGTAAATTTACTGTGAATAGTAAATTACTATTTACCGTAGTAAAATAGTAAATAATCTCAAATCTTAACCATGGAACCCGATGTTAAAATAATCGGTAAGAATAGATATTTAATTCCATATAATGGTTAAGATTATCCCAGATAAATAAAATGGAAATATGAAATAGATGGTGAGAAAATCTTACCTTGGTAGAGTCTTGGTGCTGATAACGTGTTATAAAACTGATAAAAATAATAAGAAGAAAAGCAGAGGTTCTAGAGAGATAAAGTAGAGAGAGAGATTCTCATTTCATTCAATACATGAACAGTTACAGAAAACCTCTATTTATAGAAGAAAAATGGGACTTTAGTGTAATTTCCACCTCTGAGTCATTTGGTGTAGTTTTCCCCAAAAACCTAAACTGTTCACTCACGGATTTCCTTCCCGTGAGTGATTGTATAATTGTGTGCGGGTCCCACCAAATAGTAAACTACTATGCGTGGTACTATGCAAATAGTAAATCACTATGCGTGGGTCCCATATCATCTTTTAATATTTGGAAACCGGGAGTCAATGGACATCCACATAATAAGTATATTCATAACAAAATCTAGCTATGACGATTCTAATTAATAATTGCTGAGACGATCGATTTGGACGTAAATATAGAAAAAGGGGTTAATATACATACATAGATACTTTGAACAGATAATTTTTTTTTTCTGTGTGAAGTTGGATAGTGATAGAGTGACAAAAAATATTGACATAGAGAAAACAATCCTTGAAGCATTGAATTTTGTGGGTTAAAACTTCAAATTTTAAGGGTCCTACACTTGTTCAAATCAAATCAGTCGCATTATTATTATTATCTCACAGATGCATGCACATGCAATAATTAACCAGCTTGTTCCAATAATAATGCAACCTTGTAAACAAGTTTTCTTCTTTAATTTCCAATATTATCTTTTCTTTTCAATAATTTTAACCTGTCAACATATGAAAATTAATTTGAAGGTGATTCGGTTGAGTTTTTGTACGTGAGATTGTGCTTAATTGGGCTAACCCATTATATTAAAATAACTTTACTTTATTAATTATATTCCCCAGGTGTATATATGTTCTTAATTATCTTTCTTTAATTTTTAATTTTTCTTGACATTTTCTTCTTCTTTTTAAATGGGGTTTTCTGTGTGTTTGGTCTTGTCTTTGACAATTGCTCTGATGATAATGTGTTTTAGATATCTCTGAGATATCCAAATTCGAGTGTCGTGTTGAATTTAATGAAGGGTGAGCATTGAGGAGTATTATGGGACTATTTAAAATGGAAAGTAGCATATGATCATAAGATGTTGGAAGAGTAGTGAACATTAATTATAAAATTATAATTAAATAGTACGTTAATCACTCCAAAAACTTTGGGCAGCTTTATTTCTTTATTGTTTTTAATCCTATCTATCTCATTACATTATTTAACAAACAATATTAAAGAAAAGCATCTACAATCCAAAAGTCACAAGCTCAAACGATGCACCATTATGATCATAATGATTGCTCAAGATAATATGTTTTCTTCTTCAAGCCATTTTACACTATGCAGGTGCAGTGGTTAATTCTAACCCTCTCAGATGTGACATATGTCAACTTTTAATTTAGCAAATTGCTTAAATATCTTCATCATTATGCTCCTAATTAATATTCTATTCAATTCATGTCTAATCCACAGGTAGCAACTAGAATTAGCTAGAGCACTATTGCTTTTTTATTTTATTTTATATCTACACAAACATTTAAGAATGGAAAGGTGATATATCTAATTTATTTTATATTATCATATACGTTGTTATTTCACTGTATATGGTGCGACATATATTTTGCCTGTCCTTCTGTTTTCTAAACTCTTTTTTTTTTTTTTTCGGTTACTTCAATTTGCCAAACTATGAGAAAACCAATTGGAAATTCACTATACATGTACTCATGTGATCCTCTTTATAAGAAACTTTCAACATGTTTTATATAGACTAAGAAAAGCTTTAAACTTTATTAACTTTTCCATACAATTCAACAATTTTTCAACTATTTAATATATATTATACTTTATGAAAAGAAAGTCAATGTAATAAATAGGGGGTAAAATTATACACTTATATGAAAGATTTTCCTTTTAACCCTATAAGAAAGACTACAAATTTTCTTCTCTCTCTGGCCTATGAATATATAACAATAGAGTATAATGCAGATAAATATGTATGTCATCACTCTTTGATCTAGTTTAGGTTTTTTACCGTTAAGTTACGTAAGAAAATTAAAGTTTGAATGATATTTAATATTTACTCATGTCGTCATTAGAATTAGCCTTAATTGTATATATACGGCGCATGGACATTTTTAGTTATTGTGGTTGTTAATTATAATAAAAGATAAAATAATTAAAGACCCAACAGCTAAGTGTTTTTATTTTTTATTTTAAAAAAATAATTAAGTAACCTGAGCACTCCTTAAAATTATTTGAAACTCCGTAAGCGTACATGTATATGCATGCATGCACGTATTCATCTGACGTGCATGTTTTAATATTTTAAATATAAAGGCTAACCAAATGTGAATTAACGTCCATATTTTTATGAAGCTTCAAGAAGAGCTATATATTATTGGTTGACTTACGAACTAAAACACCGTGTGAAATGGTTTATGATGAATGACAAATGGTAATTTCAGTGCGTGAGTTACAAATAAGACTCAATCCCTTAAGTAATGATCAGGAGAATCGAAATTTGAAATATTGCATATAATCGACAACAAAATGTCAGAAAATTATATGGTTGTCTGGTGATTTTTAGCCTCAAAATTTCGTGATAATAAAGATTTTGATGATAAATAATTCGATTGATATGAAAATTTAAATTGTTTTTGGATTAAGGTAAGGATGTCTTTGATGGGCCCTTTAAAACTTACAGCACAGACAATGTAAATGATTTAGGCCCATGTAAAATAATTTGTTTAATAAGGGCATGCAAAATAAAATTATTGCCAATGAGTGGCATAGTTGGCCTTTACTCAAAAAGGAGGAGATTCGATTTTCGTTGGTCGATGTGAAAGCTTTTTTGACGGGCGATTTGTAAGTACCTCTGTAAACGCTCTTTGAGCTTGGAGGCATACCTTGGCCCTGGTGGATTACTGGTATCTACCTCCACCTAAACTTTTTTTCACCAAAAAAAAAAAATATTAAATGATACTTGATGACAATAAAATTTTGGGAAGACTAATCTACATGTCTATATAGTTTTACTTGAATTTTAATGAGATTTCTGTAGGCTTTTTTTTTTTACTTTTTTATCAGTTTTTTTAATATTTTTACTCGATTTATAAACAACTCCATTTGGTTTTTGTTTTGTTGTATCATGCCTTTATAATGACAACTGATTTTTAATTAGGTTCATGTAGTTTTTTCTCCTTTTATCAGATTTTCACAGTTTTACATGATTTTTAATTAAATCCTTATAATTTTACTATAACAACATGATAAAAATGAAAAAAAATAAAATTATAGTCTAAAAGCACAAGGACCTGATTAAAAATCATGCAAAAACTATAGTGATCAATATATTAAGATTTTTAGGAATGTTAATTAAGGAATTTAGTTTTTTATTCTCAATGATATCCATATTTACATGCAAGTTTGCAAATTTAGGAAAATTTATGGAAACTTGTCGTGAAAAAAGTTGAAAACTAATTTTGTATTTGGTTTCACATTAAAATCATAACTTGACATACACATGTTCTTGGTGCTACGTCACTTGTGGTCATCTTACTCTTTCTATGTGTTGCCTTCTTTCCTTGAAATGTTACGATTCAAGATAATGTGCATAAGCTTTTGTTATAGCCCTTAATCTTATTCTTCTTGATTTTTCAGTTTATGTTGTTATTGTCAAGCTCTTTTTAACTTATTGTGGAGCTCTATAACTCAAGTGGTTCTCTCCCTTCTTATCATGGAAATTAAAGGGACCCAATGGGTTATTTATTATTTTACTTTTTAAATAATTTTTTTTATATGAAAAAACATTGAATTCAAAACTATAGTTTCGATGTGTTCCAAATTTTCAATATTAAGGACAAACACTCAAATAATTTTCTTCAATTCCAAAAAAATTTCACATTCATTTAATTTTCCAACATTTTTAACTTGGTGTTTATTATTAGGAAAATTTCATTGCACCCCTATGTAGCTATTTAATATCAAAGATCCTTAAAATTTTTTTTAGGCTTCCCTGCACCCCTAACATTAAATTGAAATTATTATTATTTTTTTGGCTGAAAAAATAGTTATGCCCTTCTTTTGTACATGACTAAGATGATTTTGTAAATTCCCACATATGTCTTGTAAATTCATATATTTAACTTATTAATTCTCATATGTGTCTTATAAATAACATGTATTATTGTAAATATACTTCTTGTCTTATACATGGTCAATATGATATTATAATTTCATTTATTTATCTTATAAATAAACATATTTCACTTATAAATTCTCACATATATCTTGTAAATAATCATATTTGACTTGTAAAGTAAGAGTATAATTATTTTTTCACCCACAAAATTTAACTTCAATTATAGTGGTGCAGTGAAATTTTAAATATTTTTGGGGCTATTGAATATTAAATGGCTATACAAACAAGGGGACATGGATATGTGCCCTTTATTATTTCTTGGGTTAAAGAGTAAATTTACCAACAAATTATTGGCTCAGGAACGTCCTGACCAATAAACTCTTTAGTGGACCAAAACGACCAACAAACTTTTAAAAATGTAAAATCTTTACAATGTCATTAGATTGGAGCTAACATCTGTTTTTGGATCTAGAAAAAATTACAGAATAGCACCCAGATGTTTATAAATTATATTTAAGCCCCAAAAAATTTCAAAATTTTTATTTTTAGTCCCTCCACGTACTTTATTTGGAGGGACTAAAGTGAAATTATTAAAAAAAATTGGGGCTGAAAGATAATTTTTTAAAACTTTGGGTTTTTTTCTGTAATTTTTGTCGGGCCATCCCTACTCCCTAAAATCCGCCCCTGGTTACAAGTTTTTTTTTAACCTTAGCCTGACTTGGCTTATGGCTTATTAGGGAGACCTGAAATTTTAAAAATTTTGTAAACAGCCTAACAAACCAAACGTTTTACCTCAAACACAAGCCTACTTCAAATAGGGCGAAAGCATAATTACTTTAAACGTGCCAAAAACAGACATACTTTAAAGAGGTTGTTAGTTGTAGGTCTGTAATTTTTGTCAGGCCATCCCTACTCCCTAAAATCAGCCCCTGGTTACAAGTTTTTTTTAACCTTAGTCTAACTTGGCTTATGGCTTATTAAGGAGATCTGAAATTTTAAAAATTTTGTAAACAGCCTAACAAACCACACGCTTTACCTCAAAATAAGCCTACTTCAAACAGGGAGAAAACATAATTACTTTAAACATACCAAAAATAGACATACTTTAAATAGGTTGTTAGTTGTAGATCTGTTTTCGGCCTGTTTAAAGTAGGTTTGTTTTCACCCTGTTTGAAGTAGACTTGTTTTGAGATGAGGCCTGTAGTTTGTTAGGCTGCTTACAAAGTTTTTAAAATTATAGGCCTCCTTAATAGGTCACAGGCCAGGCTAAAGCCGAAAAAAATGCCTATAACCAACGGCGGATTTTGGGGGGTAGGGATGACCCCGTAAAAATTACAGAAAAGAACCCAAAGTTTTAGAAAATTATCTTTGAGTCCTAAATTTTTTTTTATAATTTTCAATTTAGTCCCTCCATATAAAGTACATGGAGAGACTAAAATAAAAATTTTGAAATTTTTTGGGGCTTAAATATAATTTCATAAACATCTGGGTCCTATTCTATAATTTTTGCGCAAACTCAGAAAAGGGACGTTAGCTTCAATCTAACGACGTTGTGCAGATTTTACATTTTTAAAAGTTTGTTGGTCGTTTTGGTCTACTAGAGAGTTTATTGGTCAAACGCTCCTTAACCAATAGTTTGTTGGTAAATTTGCTCCTTAACCCTTATTTCTTCGCTAGTAATTTAAGATTTTAGACTGTTAATGGGTTCGTTAGTGCTTTTGTTTTTTATACAATGGGTCGTTAGTTCTTTGAACAAAACCCACACCCAAAAATGTTGAAACAATCAAAGTTGTTTGTAAAGTGTAGACTGTGTTTATATCAAAAAAAGTGTAGACTGTGTTTTTGGGAAGCCCAACTATGCAGAGATAATCAGACATCAATCATAAACCCAAATGCTTGTTTTATATCAAAAAAAAAAAACCCAAATGCTTCTAGCTAGCGAGAACGACAAAACCCAGAAACGAAGCAGCGAGAGTACAGGGTTGCTGCTTGCTTACTCGGAGTCATAGTCACTGTTTGACTGGAACCAACCAGACCCCAGGAACGCGGGAAAACCCACTTGTTGCTGACACCTGAAACCCAGGAATTCCAATGCCGGAGCTGCCGGAGGTAGAGGCGGCTAGAAGAGCCGTGGAGGATAACTGTATCGGCAAGAAGATAAAGAAGGCGATTATAGCTGACGATTCCAAAGTCATCGATGGAGTCTCTCGCTCGGAGTTCGAGGCCTCCCTCTTGGGCAAGACCATCGTCGCAGCTCGACGTAAGGGCAAGAACATGTGGCTTGAGCTTGATTCTCCACCACTTCCTTCGTTTCAATTCGGTACAGTCCTGTTTCGAACCCTATCTTTGTTTTGTTACTTTTCCCTTTATGTTCATTTCTTCTCGTCTAGTTTTTCCCTACGGAATAGTCTTCACTGCCGGTCTGTGTGCTGTGTTTTGACATGGGAATGAGATAAAGAGGGTAGCTGGGTAACGATGAAGAAATTGGAGGGAGAGGGATGGTTTTTAAATTCAGGGCATATTAAACTTCTTAACTCTTTGGCTGGGTAACTGGAATTTCAATCGATTTGCAGTGAAGATAGGGGGAAACTTGCGATGCTGATAGTTTTGTACTTTGAAACTGTTCCCATTTTTTAGATAAAAGGTGAGCTGATTCACAGAGCTGATCAAGCTCTGAACTGCATGGTTAAATCCCTTGAAAGAGCAATTTTGTGTTTCTGTCTCCTTATAGTTTGTCATCGGAGCGATCATAGTTTACACAAACTTGATAGTAGTCGTCCGGCATCTGATTGTTTAGTTTTTATCTTGAATGTTCACTCTCACACGTAGCATGTTCGGAAATATCCTCAGCAACATATGTGTAATCACTATTCTTGTCTGCCACTTATGCGGTTTTACTTCACGCAGGCATGGCTGGTGCTATATACATCAAGGGTGTTGCTGTTACAAAGTATAAAAGGTGAGGCATGCCATATGACCTGATGCGTTATGATAAGTTTTCAAATATCTATCTATGTATATTTATTGGCCCTCCAAAGATTCAATTAATAGTTCATATGTCTATATATATTAGTGCAGTTATAATAATTGCTTTGGAGTTGAATGTTGCTTCATTGAAATTATTCCATGCACGTTAATGTTAGAACTGATATTCACAAGTGTTCTCTTAGATCTGCTGTAAATGATGAGGATGAGTGGCCTTCCAAATATTCAAAGTTTTTCATTGAGGTAAGGGCTATTGCTTCTATGCCCTGCTGAAATTTGGAGTGCTTTATTTATTTTGCTATTTGACATGTAAACACTTCTAATTATATGCTCTCATAGCTGTGGTGATATATTTAATTTCATTTTGGTTGCTGGTAAATCTAAAGTACCTGTTTTAGGCCTCTAGTTTGAAATGGACTCTGTTATGAATTTAGACGTAAGATCCATATTCTTTCAGAAGATGTGAAGAAAGATTTAATTTTTCTAATGGGAAGTTGGAAGAGGTTATAGTTTTGGCCACTATAATATGAACATGATTACATATTTAAATTTTGTACTGAAGCTTTAGTTTTCCTGACTTGAACTGCACATTGAATTTTATACTGGTTTTCCTATCCAACAATTCTATCATGTTATGTATAATCAATATAATGATGCGCCTTCATGGTAGGTGATGCATTCAATCTTTTTTCTACTTATTTGTATCTTTCAATCTTGGATTAAAAGGCGCAATTGCATTTTAGGAAGTAGTATAATTTTGAACTTCTGATTGACCAGTGTTAATCAGATTAAATCCTCTTGTTGCAGCTGGATGATGGCTTGGAGTTGTCCTTCACTGACAAAAGGCGGTTCGCTAGAGTTCGCCTTCTCAATAATGTTGTGCAGCCCTACTTGCTATTTGCCAATGGGCATAAATACTTATTCATCTGTTTTTATTTGTTAAATCTTATCATTAATTCTATCCATATTTTTCCTTGATATAGCCGACATCAGTGCCCCCCATATCTGAGCTTGGTCCTGATGCACTTTTGGAACCTATGACTCTTGAGCAATTGACCGCATCTTTGCAAAAGAAAAAAACTGAAATCAAGGCTTTATTACTTGATCAAGTATTAAATTCTTATCCTTATTCTGAATAACTTGTTATATTCCACCATCATGCTAATTGGCCGAGTGTAGCCCTGTTGAATATCAGTTCCTTATCTAGAATGTCTGTTGGATATAAGTTTTCTTTTGGTTTGCAGTGTTTGGAAAAAAATTGTAGATTCTAACTTAAATTTATATATATTTTCAGCATTGTAGGGTATCCATTTCTTAATATATTGACTTTCCTATCTTTGCAGAGTTTTATTTCGGGTATTGGAAATTGGGTTGCAGATGAAGTTCTGTACCAAGTCAGTATGAATTTTATTTTTCCTCAATTTCTCTCCTTGCTTTCCACTTACATGCTAACTATATATGGTTTATGACGTTTTATTGTTTTATATTCATCTGACCTTAGTTTAATTAATAATTTCTTGACATATTGATTAAAGAATATTCGCTTGCCATTTATTGGACATTATCCTACAGCCATATCTTTTGATCCTGTTTTTACTTCCTGCTCTTCAGCTCTTCTTAACTCCTTTAATTATAAATTGTTTTGGCCATACTTCTTTGTTTTACTTGCAGAAGATCATTTTAATTAGGTCTCTTTTGGCAATGATTACAACTTTTTGGTTCACCATTTATCTTAATGCGTATCAAAATCCCTGTATTTACAGGCAAGAATTCATCCGAGGCAGATTGCTTCTAGCCTGACCAAAGAAAACTCCTCAACTTTGTGCAAGTGCATTAAAGAGGTGGGAAATTCTTGTTTATTGAGAAATTATTTTAATCTAATCATTCTTTTTTAAAATTTAAATGGAACTTGTATATTTCATAAAAGATATGGAGGACTAAAATCTGTAGGTTATTCAATATGCGGTTGAACTTGATGCTGACTCTAGCCGTTTTCCTCATGAATGGTTATTTCATTTTCGGTGGGGCAAAAAGCCTGGAAAAATAAATGGTGAGGAATACTTTCTTGTATTTTATTAGTTACAAAATAAAATTCATTTTACAGGTAATTGAAAAGGCAGTTGAAGTTGGAGCTGACAGTAGCCAGTATCCTGCTGGTTGGATATTTCATTCACGTGAAAAGAAGTCGGGCAAGGCTTTTGTGGATGGTTTGCTTCCTTTCTGTGTGTGATAACCATTCTTAATGTATATTTCCATCATCCTGTTATGGGATGGTTTTCTAACGTGCTAGTTAAGCTGCAGAGTTAAATTAAGAGAAATGATACATTTTTATCCATTCTTTTTTACTTTTTCCTCTTGATATTGATCGTACTCTATAATCTATCATATATACTGCTACTGTTTATATTTCTAATGCAACAATTGTGGAATTTCATGTAATGGCAGGGAAAAAAATTGACTTTATTACAGCAGGAGGCAGGGTATGTGTCATTCTGATGATCACTTTTAATTGCTCCTTTCATCTTTTTAATGTGCTTGTGTTGATTTTGCTTGAGCCGTTTTGCTTTCAGACGACTGCTTTTGTCCCAGAGTTGCAAAAGCTAAGTGGGTCACAGGATGTAAAAGAAGCTGGCAAACCTAAAAGGCGAGCTTCAAAGAAAAGCAAAGGTGAAGAAGATGATGATGATAATGATGATGATGAAGCTGAGGAACCAGCAAAAGAAGAGAAGAAAGCGGGGAGTCTGAAATCAAGAAAGGCAACAAATGGTGGAGGCAGTAGAGGTAGGAAGCAATCCAAGAAAAATAAATCAAAGGAAAGTGATGACGATGAAAATGATGAAGTTGATGATGAGACTCGTGCTGCTGCCGAAGATGAAGATGATGATGATGAAGAAGAAGAAGAAGCTGAAAAGAAGAAACCGAACCAGGTGACAAAAAGTAAACAAACAAAGGGAGAGAAGAAATCAAACAAAAGAGTTCAAACTAGTCAAAATGGTAAGAATGCGAAAAGGAAGGTCAAGTAGTAAGGTTTCGCCATCTGCCATAACAAAGCTGTAAACTATGGAAGGAGGATGTGTTATGCTGTTCATGAAACTAACTGTCTGTTATTATGTCTTTATTATATGATCAGTAGATCAACGCTGCTTCTGCAGATCATGACTGCTGTTTTAACTTGATGTTATTAGATCTATGAAAGGTGAGGACGCCTTCAGTTTTTGTAACTTGTGTTAATGTAAATGTTAATTATTTTGTTAATCCTGTGTTTGTGAGCTGAAAATATATATGTTACACTTTTAGAAGAGGCAATGCTATCCTCATTTCTCATGGGGGGTTCATATGAGGTGCTTGTAAGATTTGTGCCGTTCAGAATTTATTTACACGATTCAAATGGAACAAACCTAATTAAAAGCAATTTCGAACCCAAAGGAAAATTAGTTTGTGTCTCTCTATATCGTATAATGTAGCTAATTAAAAGATTTGCTAAAAAGAAAATCATTAACATTATATTCCCTCTTGTTCTTATTGAACGCATTCCAGGTGTTTTTTTATTTTGTATTTAATTTCAAGGATAATTATCTATTTTTTCATATGTGGCCATATTTAACAAGTGTTGGAGATAATGTAAATTAATATAATGTTAGAGTTATGTGGTTTTTTTAATAGAAAGTAAATATATGAGATGAGTTTTGTCTGATACAATGCGAAATAATTGTTTTTAAATGGATTTATGAGGTTTCCTTTAAGAATAACATAAGAAATTATTTTATTCTTATGACTATTTAATATTTTTAATAATTCTATTGTTACTTATATATCCCTTTTTCTTTTGGGATTTCTTTTCTTCTTCATCTTGCTTTTCTTCACTTTATCTCATTTTTTGGCCCCGACTTGGGAAACCATATTTCATTCCGCCTTCAAGAGGACAAGAATCATCCGAGTTTTTAAGCCACATCAATGGTGTCGGTTCGTTTGTGATAAATATAAAATAATATAGTAGAGAGAAAATAGGAGAATGAAATTGGATGCTTTTATTCACTAAAAGGGAGCATATAATTGGCAAATACATTATAAATCAAATAATAAAATAATAACCCATTACTAAAATAAATAAGACATGATAGCATTAATCGATAACGTTCTTGAAAGTGAGGAGAGAATTTTTTTTTTTAAAAAAAGAAAAATTAAGCCAAAATAGATAAACATGGAATAATGAAATTTCAAAATTCAAATTGGAGATATTTTACATAACAAATTAGAGTGGACACCAAGGCAACCAGCCAACCACATGGTGTAATACCCGGATAATTATTTATCTGGAATATTATATTAATAAATAAAACCTATTGGTAATAGGTGAATGTGTAGTCTCAAAGTGTAAGATAAGTAGTTTAAGCTCAAAGGAAAATATTAAGGGAATAAAGGTGCCGGAAAGGCTTAAAAAAATGCATTTTAGGGACATAAAACATCCTAAAAGGAATTATGAAAAATCCTAAAGGGCATAAGGATAATTATTAAAAATTAGAAAGAATATTGTCCTTAATTTAGACAATTTATTAAATTATTTCCCATGAAAATTAAAAAGTATTCTAGGACTAAAACTGGCCTTAAGATTTTTGATAATTTGGATAAAGCTTAAATTAGAGATGTAAATAGAATTGTTGTGAGAAAATAATTATTTTTAATTGATAAAAAATTATTAAGAATTAGTCAGGGATTAATTAAGTAATTTTTAGGAATTTTGTAAGATTATAGAATTTAGGAAATATGAAAGTTAAATAAATATAAATAATTACTATTAATGAATAATTATTAGTAAGGGCCTAATTAAATAATTAGTAAGGATTAAGAGGTAATAATGCTAGATCAATGACTTAGGATTATTTAAGGAATTATAAAAGCTTAAATCAATTATGGACCAATAAGGAAATTCTTGGGAAATAAATATGAGAGGAATAAAATATTTGTGGTTGAGATAGATGGAAAAAAAAAAATATATATATATATATAATTAAGGGGGGTGACCGAAATTTTTGAAGAGATAAGGGTGAGTGGATATTTTAATAAGATAATATAAAAGTTAAAACATGTGTTAATTAGGTAATAATATAATAATCAGAGGAAAAATGAACAGGATAAACGAGAACGGATAGAAATAAAATCTTACATAGAAAACCGTGAACTAGGTAATTAGGACTAGAGTATATTATGAACGAGTGAATTTTTACCTCGAGATAGCCGGTCTCCGAAGTCGTTTCTGTAACCGACGGAGTGATTTGGAAATCCGGATAGGAAGATATTTTGTAGGAATTAAGCAGATAACCAAAATGAGAACCGATAGAAAATAATTCCGTTGTGAGAATCTGGGGATAGGAAGGGGAAAACCAAAACATGTTATTGATCAGCGAAATTTTATCCAGAAGATGGCACCGGCCAACGTCATTTCTGTACCCGGTAGTGATTACCGAGGATTTTCGGCTAATAACGGAGTATCCTTAACAAGAATATAAGGTCAGGAAAACCCAGTATTCTCGAAGAGGAAGAAAAGATCTTCAGCGTGTCATTCCCGGAATTTTAAGATTCTACGGAATTTCGCGATCGGGACACCGATCCAGGGATTTATCAGATAAAATAAGAGGATAAGATTGGATGATGCAGGCGTGATGAAGTCATCATTCTTTGTCTCTTTGTGGATGATGAGGTCGGCCAAGAGAAGGAAGGGCCAAGATCAAGCCACCTAGCAAAAATGCGATCCAACGGTTCTAATTCGGTCAGACGAAAATTACGAAAAATTACGAAAATGCCATTCCCTTCACCTATAAATACCCCTTCACCATTTCACATTTCTTCACACCATTCTCTCTTGAGAATTTTGAAATTTGGGAGAGCAAGGAGGAAGGAGAAGTCCGGAGCAAAATCCTAGCGAAGCTCTGAGTAAATTTTCGGTCCTTAGTCTTTAGTTCGGTAATTCTTTCGGTAGTTATAGTAGGATTGCTAGGGTAGTCTCTAAATTTTCAAAGTTAATTAAATATCATGTTTTAGGAATAAATATGATATTTATCTTAGAAATATGATAGAGGAAAGGTTATAGCAAAAATTTTGAGAAATTAAAGTCAAAATAGCGGAGCTCTGGCGAAATTCCGCCGAAAAGTCAAATTAGGGGCAAAATGGTAATTTGTACCTAAAATGCCCGTTTTGGTTTTGAATACTCATATAAGTGATATTATCCATATAGGATATTCGAAACCACGAACCGCTGTTTCCGCTGTCACCGCTGTTGCACCGCTGTCAAACATGCCGTAATTTGACGAAAGTACCAGAAATCGTCAACGGAGGTACGGACGCGTACTGTAACCTTAACACTTATGCTGCTTATATTCATATATGTGATTGATATGTCATTTATTGAGACTCTGCCGAGAGAGGGCAGTTGTACATACAACTTTGTACGGGTTATAGTCTTGATAACGCCGTAAGGTTTTCCTAGCGCTGAGGACACGATGGGCCGTCGTGGCACTGGATATGTGCAGACTGGTTGTGGTACTTGTTGTGTGATTTAGTATTGATATGCTGTTATGTTATTATGAATATCTGTTGCCATATATTGTTTATTTGAGCATAAGGTTAACCGTTACCTGAGATCCAATTGGAAATTGGATCTCAGCTGTAGCTTTAGGTTCGGGAAAATCAAGGGTTGAGGTTCGGGGCAGGTAGCGGGCATTGGATGGCAGAAGGAGTTTACTTCTGTGGCTCTATTAAATCTGGTTAGACGCTACCTTTTCTGAGCAATGGATGTCTGTATGAGTACAATTACACCGTGGACATATATCTTTAAATTCAGTTACTCACTACAATGCTTGACTTTGATTACTATTCTTTTGAAAAAAAAAAAAAATTCCGCCATTTAAAATCCGGGATGTTACACATGGCACCATAAGAATTTCCCAACAATCCCTCCCTTAACTTAGTGTTTGTGAACATTAAATTTAAAAGTAGAAGGATTTGGGTTAGGCCCTACCTTAAACAAAATCTTCTATAGAACATACTCCAAGCATTTGCCTAAGCTTCATGAGCAGAGCTTGCTTTAGTAGTCTAGTCATAATATCAACCACTTGATCTTCACTTTTGCAAAATACCAAATCAATAACACCATCATTGCAAAGGTCATGCAAAAAATGTATCTCACATTAATATGTTTGCTTTGTCCATGCAAAGTTGGATTTTTGAATTTTTTTTAATTGCTAAAACATTGTCACAATAAACTATTGTTACACCTTTTTCTTGACTCTGAAGTGCTTCAAACAATCTTTTTAACCATATAGCTTGACAAGAACAAGTTGCAGCTATTATAAAGCTACTATAAATTCAGCTTTTGTAGTTGACAAACTAACAATTGGTTATTTCTTTGAAGACCAAGAAATAGCTCCATTACTCATCATAAAAACAAGGGTGAAGGGGCGAATTTGCCAACGAACTATTGGCTCAGGACCACCCAAACCAATAAACTCTCTAGTGGACCAAAACCACCAACAAATTTTAAAAAAGGTAAAATTTGCACAACGCCATTAGATTTAAGCTAATAGCCGTTTTCTGGGTCCGGTAAAAATTACAGAATAACACCCAGATGTTTATGAAATTATATTTAAGCAAAAAAAAATTCAAAATTTTTATTTTAGTCCATCCACGTACTTTATATAGAAGGACTAAAGTGAAAATTATAAAAACAATTTGGGGCTAAAAATAATTTTTTAAAACTTTGTGTTCTTTTTTGTAATTTTTGTGAGGCCATTCCTACCCCTTAAATCCGCCGCTGGTTACCGGCCTTTTTTTCGGCTTTAGCCTGATCTGTGGCCTATTAAGGAGGCCTATAATTTTAAAAATTTTGTAAGCAGCCTAACAAACCACAGGCCTCATCTCAAAACAAGCCTACTTCAAACAGGGTGAAAACAGACCTACTTTAAACAGGCTGAAAATAGACCTACATCTAACAACCTATTTAAAGTAGGTCTATTTATGTCCTATTTAAAGTAATTATGTTTTCTCTCTGTTTGAAGTAGGCTAGTTTTGAGGTGACGCGTATGGTTTGTTAGGTTGTTTACAAAATTTTTAAAATTACCGGCCTCCTTAATAGGCCACAGGGCAGGTCAGGCTAAGGTTCAAAAAAAGGCCTGTAACTAGGGGTGGATTTTGGGGGTAGAGATGGTCCCGCAAAAATTACAGAAAAGAACCCAAAATTTTAGAAAATTATCTTCTGGCCCATAAAATTTTTATAATTTTCACTTTAGTCCCTCCATATAAAGTATGTGGGGGGACTAAAATAAAAATTTTGAATTTTTTGGGGCTTAAATATAGTTTCATAAACATCTGGGTGCTATTCTGTAATTTTTGTTGGACCCAAAAAACAGTTGTTAGCTTAAATCTAACGACGTTGTGCATATTTTACATTTTTAAAAGTGTGTTGGTGGTTTTGGTCCACTAGAGGGTTTATTGGTCTGGGTGGTCCTGAGCCAATAGTTTGTTGGCAAATTTGCTCCTTAACCCTAAAAACAAAACCTAATGTGCTTTTTCTATCATCCACATCTCTAGTATAGTTACTATCAGAAAAGCCATAAAATTTTCCTTTTAGATTAGCCTTATAAAAAATTCCCAAATCAATGGTACCTTTCAAATAACAAAAAGTTCTCTTTTTAGCTATGAGATGAGTCTCAATTGGATTTTCTATGTACTAACTTATACAACTAACACCATGCATGATGTCAGGCATTGTAGAAGTGAGATACATTAAACTTCCAACCATTTGCTTGAAGAAAGTAGAATTCACCTTCTTTTCTCTGTCATCCTTCACCAATTCAGAGCCACATTTTGTTGGAGTTCGAAAGGAATTGCAACCCCTAATTCTAAACCTATACGAAATCTCAAGAACATATTTTTGTGAAATAAAAATTTCAAATAGTGATTGCATAACTTCAATACCAAGAAAATATCGCATTAATCCCAAATTAGATATCAAATTCTTTCATCATGCTCTCCTTAAAGGCATCAAGTATGCCTTTATCATTTCCAACATAACTCAAATCATCAACATAGAGAGTCACATCAAGAATTTTCCATCTTTTCCAAATTTTGTAAAGAGAGTATGTTTATGAGGGCGTTTTTTAAAACCTTCTTAGAAAAATAGGTATCTATAGAACTATCGTGGAGTTTGTTTAAGTTCATATAAAACATTTTTCAATTTATATACATTTTCTTCATTCCCTTTCTTCACATATCTAAGTGGCTTATCAATATAAACTTCTTCATGTAGCTCACCATGTAAAAGGGCAGATTTGATATCTAATTGATAAACATGGCAAGAATTTTGGGTAGCCATGGCTAACACGAATCAAATAGTATTAAGCCTAGCAACTGTAGAAAAACCTTCTTTATAATAAACCCCAAATTCTTGCCTATAGCCTTTTACAACAAGGCGTGCTTTGTATTTATCACCTCCACTATCTTCTTTGTTTAGCTTTGTTTTATAAGCTCATTTGACTCCAATAGATTTTTTCCCCTTTAAGATCTCCACCAATTCCCATATATTATTTTTTTCTATAGGTTTGATCTCCTCATCCATGGCTATTTGTCATTTTGTTTTATTTATTTGCTTTTTCAAATGTGAGGGGATCACAAACTGCAATCAAAGCAAGGTGAGCTACAAAATTATCATTAGATTAGTCATCGTTACTTACATAATCTTTCATCCAAGATGGTCTCTTTTGACATTGACCAACTTAAGGTTCCTCCACTATTGCAGTTATTGGTGCTTTTAAATCATTTGGAGACTTTTCTAGAGTAGCATTTTCTGGGTGTGGCATTGCTCCTTTTCTTTTTCAATTTCATAATCATGGTAAACTGGAGAAGGTTGCTGCCTATTTCAATTCCAAGTGCTTTCTTCATAATAAATAACATCCCTACTAATAACAATTTTATTGGTTAGGGGATTAAATAATTTATAAGCTTTAGATTGCTCATTTACACCTAGAAAAACACATTGTTTTTACTACTATTGGAAGTTGGAGATTAGCCCACATATATTAAAGTGAATGAGCTCCAAGACTTTTTTTGCTCCATGATTTTATTTGAGGAAATTTAGAACATGGTTGTTTTCCAACAACACACTCTTCATAAACTTGGGAAGGAGAAGAAATTTAAGGAATACTTGTTACCATATTTTTCTGATGAAGAGTTTTTAACCCACCAAAACTCAAATGGCCGTAGTGATAATGCTAGACATGAGACATCCTTTTCAGTAGCCATTAAGCAAAAGATTGAACACTTAATAATCTCCAATGACAATAACTTGTTTGAAGTCACTACAATAACAACAATAGTACCTCGTGAAGAATCATATATCTCACAAGTCCCTATCCGAATAGTAACTGTATCACCCTGGTTTTATATATAAGTCCATTTTAACTAGATCATACATACTAAGAAGAAGTAGTTAGTTTAATGATTATGGGGTAAACTTTCAACGATGCCCTCATTTATGAATGAGTATCTTTCAACTCTTTATTGTCTCTCTATTTTCATCAGTATAATTAATATAGGCAAAATTGTCGCAATTTCATTGATTACATGAAAGAGGACTTATAAATATGACCAAATTTTTTGTCAAAAGAATTTATAAATAGAATTAGAGTGATATAACCTTTTTCTTGCAATTGACCATCACTCAACAAATTGCTTTTCAAATCAATGATATAATAAATATCAGAAATCGTTTCAATAAAACTATTTTTAGTTTTTTTTGTTGATGTTGTCTTTTCCCAACACTTTAATAGTAGAGCAATCACCAAAACTTATAGTGGAATTAAAATCTTCATTTGAGGAATAAAATAAAGATTTTCTTCCACACATGTGGTTGCTTTGGTTAGTATCAACATACCAAATACTTGATTGTGATGCTTCGGTAACTTGGTAAGCTATTAACAAAGTATCTTCCATTTTACTTTTTGCAAAATTTGACTTCTCTCCTTTTTCCTTATTTTTAGGTAACCTAGCATAACACTTAAAATGGTAATGACTGCATTTATCACATGTAAAGCATTCTACCTTAGATTTGTCGAATTGCATATTTCGTTCTTCGTGTTTGCTATGAAATTCATCATTTTCCTCCTTGACATCTCTATGGTCATGGTCTCCTCTTTCTCTACCACAACCTATGCATCGGCCTCTTCCTCTAGAATTTGAGGAACGAGCAACAATGGAAGCTTTCTATAGTTGAACTATTTGCTCATGAACTAACAAAGAGATGTATATTTCATCAAGTGAGAATGCATCTATATCTTTTAACTTTTTAATTGAACTAACAACATAATCAAATTTTGGAGTTAAAGAATGCGATATTTTCTCAACAATAGTAACATCTTGCATTCTTTCACCATACAAATGCATTTTTTTCACCATATTTTATTTGCAGAGTCTCGAAATCTCTTCCTAGAGCTTGAAGTTGTGCAAGCTTTACTCTTATCGTGCCTTGATATTTTCTCTTCATAGAATCCTATATGTCCTTTGAATTATCTTAGCAATGAATAGTTTCCAAGATAGGACAACCAATTGTCTGAAACAAATAGTTCTTCACATTTGGAAGTATATTTGCAAAGAATAGTTTTCTAGATAGGACGACCAATTGTCTGAAACAAATACTTATGACAGTTGTGCATTTACAGGTGTTACTACACCTTTCTCTACAACTTGTCAATACTCCTTGGACCTCAACAAGTTCTCCATCAACATGCTCCAATGATCATAGTGACCATCAAAGCATGGAATAGATGGCTGCACAAAGTTAGAATATGAAGAAGACATATTGCTTCAACCAACAAAAACAATCTTACGTTAGAATTAATTAGAGGAAATAATGTTGCGCTATATTTTTTTTTTTCAAAAAATTAGCATCCTTAGAAACCAACCAGGCTCTGATGCCACTAATAAATACAAAATAATATAATAGAGAAAAAATAGAAGAATGAAATTGGATGATTTTATTCACTAAAAGGAGCTTATATAAATAGGTAAATACATTACAAATTAAATAATAAAATAATAACCCACTACCAAAATAAATAGGATACAATTAACATTAATCCATGCAACTGTATAAAGTTTTTGAAAGTGAGGGGAGTAAATCAAGCAAAAATTAAGCTAAAATAAATAAATATGGAACAATAGAATTTCAAATTTTAAATTAAAAATATTTTAAATAACCAATTAGAATGGGTACCAACCCAACCACACGACATTATTATAATTTTTCCAACATTTTGATCTTTGTATATAGATTCGAACCAAACGAAACGGTCCCACCAGATACCTAACGATTGTACCAATTAGCTCATAGTTGGGATCCTCAGATCAAAAGTACGCTTCAAGCCCCACAGTGAAGAAGCCTCATCAAATTGGAATCCAGATGGTTTGTATATAGTTTGACCCTCCCCGATTTGGTCTACGTAGTAGCGACAATACTGAAAACAACGTGCGAGTACGAAGCTTCCAGTTCTGGGAGACATATATTTTAGAGTGAGACACCCCACCGCAATAAACTATTACATTTCTCTGGTAGAAACTATTACTCGAACCTGACCAACTCAGCGGCCTGTCGGATTCCTTCTGTAATCATGGGTCGCTGGATTATCCCATTTCAATTCTTCGTTGCACGAGCGTGAGTGCTATTTGAATTTGACCTGCCTTATTACAATCTTTTGGTTTCTTCTGAGTTTTTAACTGCTGAACTCTGTTTTTTTCTTAGGGTTTTATTTTTGATATCGAGATTTTTCTTCTGTGAATACGTATTTGTCCTGTGAAAATTATATAATGGAGCTACTAAGACAAAATTACTTCTGGTTTCTCTATTCTTTTGAATGAATTAATCCGAATGGCCTGTCGAAGACGATCATTTTAGTTAATTTCCCTGCCTTTTCCTCCAAAGGCGTTCATGGTCCATTTGATTCCTATTGACGCTCCCTTGTTCCTTTCAGGCACTGATTTTTGTGGGAGCAACAACCAATTGTTTCCATATAGTTTCCGGCCGTGGGTACATAATTCCTTTTGGCTAGGATCATTTTATGACAAATTCAAGTCAAGTTGTAATCTTTCCCTGAACCTGTCAATGGGATTCGCACCACGAAACTCTGTCCACCTTGCTCTGAGCCTCTGAGCTCCCGCCGGTGGAGTCTCTTCTTTGATCTTGTTAATTACAGCAAGTGAGCTCTGTCTCTCTCAAATATTTGTGGGAAATATGATATAATCCTTTAAGCAAGTTCTGTTTTTCATAATAGCAATTTCGACTATTTTTGCTGGTTATCTTTTTATTGTGATCCATACGTCTCTTGCATAAGTTGTAGCGCCAAAGTTGTAATATATGCTATCCGGTTTGATAATTACTCAACTACAAATGAAAAACTGAAAAAAATTTCGTAGTGGAAGAGGTTGCAGAAGAGATTGTTCTCATTTTCCTTATGTGGGCTGGGGGGTAATGGTTAGGATGTGCATTAATGTGCTTGATGTGAAGTTGTTATCATTGTTAGCCTTGAATTTGAGAAGAAATAACTCCTAAAAATGCCCATAAAACCGTCTCCTCAGGTCATCGTGTTAAATACAATTTGGGTTACAATATAGAAGCAACTGTGGAGAAATTTTGAAACATTTAAGGTCACCTTGCATGGAACACAAATCTTAATTTTATTAAAACAATTATCTTGTTAGAAAAACTTTTGAACATAAATAAAAAGGTGCAATATACATGAAGATAGGGAGTTATATGTATTCAAGAGGTCAAGTATCTCAAATATGATAGGACACTAGATGAGCAGTCCCTTATGTCCTGAAATTTTATGTTGATCAGCTCAGTATTGTCCATATATCTTCTATTTAATTATGTGTACGATATTGATATTGTTTGATAGTACTCTAGATGGAAGATGCCCCCACTTGCCATGAACAAGTGCCTGATGGTGAATGCAATGAGGATCAGAAAGAAAGCGGTGCGATAACTGAATTAGGTGGTCAAAATTGTTTTTCTGAAGGAAGAAAGGAATTTGTTGCACCTGCTGTTGGGATGGAGTTTGAGTCATATGATGACGCTTACAATTACTATATCTGCTATGCCAAGGAGGTGGGATTTTGTGTAAGGGTAAAAAATTCATGGTTCAAGCGAAATAGCAGGGAAAAGTATGGTGCAGTTCTATGCTGTAGTAGTCAGGGTTTTAAAAGAGTAAAAGATGCTAACCATTTAAGAAAGGAAACAAGAACTGGCTGCCCTGCCATGATAAGGATGAGGTTAGTGGACTCGCAGAGATGGAGGATACTTGAGGTTTCACTTGAACATAACCATCTTTTAGGTGCCAAGTTAAACAGATCAATTAAAAAGATGGGAACTGGAGCCAAACGGAAGCCACTACCTGGTTCTGATAATGAAGTGCGAACAGTCAAGTTATACCGGGCACTTGTGATAGATACAGGAGGCGATGTGAATGCAAACTCAAATACTAGAGAATTTGGGACTTCTTTGGAATCTTCCAGTAAGTTGAACCTTAAAAAAGGTGACACTCAGGCCATTTATAACTACTTTTGTCGCATGCAGCTGACCAATCCAAATTTCTTTTACTTGATGGATTTCA
The DNA here is from genome assembly GCA_037074495.1 of Acacia confusa. NCBI lineage: Eukaryota > Viridiplantae > Streptophyta > Magnoliopsida > Fabales > Fabaceae > Acacia > Acacia confusa. The sequence goes on from CM073510.1 coordinate 28,331,185, forward strand.
ATGAGGAAGGGCTGTTGAGAAATGTTTTTTGGGCTGATGCTAGGTCTAGGGCTGCCTGTGGCTATTTTGGTGATGTTATTTATTTTGACAACTCATATTTGTCAAACAAATTTGAAATCCCTCTTGTGGCATTTGTCGGAATTAATCACCATGGTCAATCAGTGTTATTGGGTTGTGGTCTACTCGCTGGTGAAGCATTAGAATCATACATATGGTTATTCAGAACATGGGTAACATGCATGTCAGGATCTCTTCCCCAAACTATTATCACTGATGGGTGCAAGGCTTTGCGGAGTGCCATTGCAGAAGTTTTTCCTGGAACCCGTCATTGTTTTGGATTGTCACTAATCATGAAAAGAGTACCAGAGAAGTTGGGAGGGTTGCGTAATTATGATGCAATCAGGAAAGCACTGAATAAAGCTGTTTATGAGACAATGAAAGTAATTGAGTTTGAGGCAGCATGGGGATTTATGATTCAGCGATTTGGAGTTAGTGATCATGAGTGGCTTCGTTCTATATATGAAGATCGGGTTCATTGGGCTCCGGTATTCATGAAGGACACATTTTTTGCTGGAATGTCCGCAGCAAGTCCTGGTGAGACCTTGAGTCCTTTTTTCGAGAAATATGTGCACAAACAGACACCTTTGAAGGAGTTTCTTGACAAGTATGAATTGGCTCTTCATAAGAAGCACAAGGAAGAATCCGCTGCTGACACTGACTCAAGAAGCTCTACTCCCTTGCTGAAAACAAGATGTTCTTTTGAATTGCAGCTATCTAGAATATACACACGAGAAATATTCATGAAGTTCCAATATGAAGTTGAAGAAATGTATTCTTGTTTTAGTACCACACAGTTACATGTGGATGGTCCCTTTATAATTTTCTTAGTCAAGGATCGTGTTTTAAGCCAAGGAAACAGAAGGGAGATAAAGGATTTTGAAGTCTTGTACAACAGGACAGCCGGCGAAGTTCGCTGCATCTGCAGTTGCTTTAACTTCAATGGGTATTTATGTAGGCATGCACTGTGTGCGCTCAATTTTAATGGGGTGGAGGAGATACCTTCCAGATATATTCTTTCCAGATGGAAAAAAGATTACAAGCACGTACATGTTCCTGATCACAACTCTAGTATTGACGATGAGACCGACCGTGTTCAATGGTTTAATCAGTTATTTAGAAGCTCCTTGCAAGTTGTGGAGGAAGGGACAATTTCCCTAGACCAATATAATGTAGCTTTGCATGCTTTTCAAGAATCATTGAGTAGGGTACATGATGTAGAACAGAGACAGGAGTAACCTTCGATTTGTGACATACTAGATAAATGAACCATATTCGTGCCCTGTAAATTTCTTTGCCTACTTTTGCCGAGCGCTATCGAGGTTGTTGTAGAATGTCCATAAAATGTATATATCAAAAGATTTTGGGTTGACCCTTGTTTCTGTATCTTTATCTGATTCCATTCTTCAGCCATTGATCAGTGAAATCTACTGATGTTGTCCTGCTTCTATGACTAAGAAAGCAAAATGAAATCTTGTTAGCATTTTGCAGAGTCCCATCTTTGTGCAACAGCATCGAAAGGCCATCCTTTCAGAATTAATGTGAGAAAGAAGTTAGACGGATTGAGAATGTAAAAAAGTATATATTAGAGAGAGAAATATCTATATTAAAGATTTTACATGTCGAATCTCAGAATTAAGGGGCAACTTGCTTGTAGTGTACGTTGATTGCGGATATGAGCAATTAATCAACGTGAGAAATCATTTTCCTCTTAGAACAATAAAGATCTGGAGAATACATTTATATCCATGGCCTTCCCACACCCATAAAATCTCAGGTGTTTTATTGAAACCGTGAATACAACAGACTTCCTTTGTACAAAAATAATGTAAACGAAGTTGAAATGGGATTCATTCTCTAGTATACTATACACAAATAATACAAAATCAGATATTTGACCACAGAAATAATTGCCATGAGCCATAGTATCAATAACTAAAAGCTACTTGAGGGTCTCAGGGAATTTTCACGAGTGCATTTGAAATATCTATTGGTAGTGATTCATACTGAAACCAATCCTTGGTACAAATAAGGGCCTCAAGCGTCATAGAGCCTAATGAGCTCCGGTAGCAATTCATATTTCTAAGTTTTGTGTCAAAAACAGAATCTGCTGAGAGCGTGGAGACAGGTATAGACAAAATATCAGATGCCATTTTGGACAAAGTTGGATACTTAAATCTGTTTAGTTTCCACCAGCTCAGAATGTCAAATTCATCTGCACTGGGCAGCAGGGGATCTTCCAGATACTGTTCCAATTCCGTCTTCATTTGTTGATTACATGTGAAATCAGAGATATAAATGTCAAAATCTGACAGCCCATTTTCGGCATCAATAAGAGACTCATCAAAAGACTGGTCTTGACATGAATCAATGCTGATCATAACTTCATTTCCTTCATCCCCATTTGACGATGTAAAAGGAAGCACTTGCACAATATATTCAAGGAAGAGGTCACGAAGTCCATCTTCGACAATTCTAATCCATGGCTCAGAATTCTGGCCAAAGATTCTAGCAAAGGTAAATTTCACTTGCCTTAGTTTATACCTTGGGTCCATGGCTACAGCAACTGCCAAGATGTGGCAGCTTTCTCTCCAATACTGATCAAACTTCTCTTGCAGAGGCTTAATCAAATTATTGAGGAAGGGATCCTGGCTGATGGCTGCATGAGTCAACTCCAACTGAAGTTTTGACACTTCATGGAAAAACAAGTTTGCAGTTGGGAATGGTAGGGTGGTTAGAATATTGGCTGCATCAAACAAATACTTCAAATATGTGCAGAGAGTTTCTATTTGCTTCCATTCACCCATTGATAGAATCATTCTGAAATCAGGATCAGAAGTATCAAAGCAAGCAAAGACTTCTTTTAATTCACAGGCAGCAACAAGCATATGGTAAGTGGTGTCCCATTTAGTTTTGTCATCAATTATAAGGTCCTTCATACTAGGGACTTGAAGCTGTTGCTTCAGTTCAAGAAACTTCTCTTCATGAGACTCTGAAGTTTTTACATATTTTACACACTCACGAACTCTATCAATGATTTCTCTCATGGCCGATAGTGCATGTAATGCAAGGCGACTAAGAACACGAGCATAACAATTACAGCTTAATAACTGGCCATTGAGGATCACAGGGTTCTTCACAGAAAGGAGGCCTCTAAGACTTCCAATTGAAGTCTCATTTGAGAATGATTGATCAAGAGCAAGAGTAAATAGCCGTCCTTCCAAGTGCCAATCAGTTAGGCAATTCAAAATAGATTGACATATGGAATCATCAAAATCAGGGGATGGTACCATAATAACACTCATAATTGGTCGGTGTAAATTCCAATCAGCATCAATGAAGTGTCCTCGAAGAAAAATGTAACCAACTGTCCGGCTTGAAGTCCATAAGTCTATGGTCAGGTTGACTCGTCCGGGAATCCCATCAATAAGATTTAAAAGATTTTTCTTCTCTCTCAGGTATATACCAACACAATCTTCTTGAACAGAATTTAAGCTTGGAACATTGAACTGAGGTTGAAGACTATGTACAAAGTCAATGAAACCCTGGTGTTCCACAATATGAAGAGGATAATCATGCAAGATTATCATTTTAGTAATATCATCGTTTCGACCATGATCAAAAGACATACCAGCAAACCCAGTTGCTGTTGCTCTAGCGCGTTTTCTTGGTGGATCAGCTATATCTCCAGAACCACCAGTCTTGGGATATAGGCTTTGCTGATTGTTCTGGCGACTTACTGGACAAATTCCCAAGGCAATATGACGCTTTAAATGGCTCGTGCCAGCTACTTTAGATCCAGTTATGTAAGCAAACGATTTCTTGCACTGTTTACAATAAGCTCTGGCACAGCCAGCTCCAACAGTTTCTACAGTGAAGTGTTCCCACACCATAGATTTCTTTCTCCGACGCTTCCCTGGTGATGTTTCGGGATCCGGTTGCTTATTATCATCAATTGGGGTCAGTACAGTGTCAATCTCCATGAGAGCAGGTATATTCCTTGAAAGGGGAAAAGAATGTAAAGAAAGCATCAATAGGGGGTCTAGCAAAGCAGGCTAATTGAAGAAATTAAATAAAGTGTCCTAAAGACGTTCAGAATCAGAAAATAAAAATTTATTATAACTCCAGATTGAAGTGAATCACATCCCAAAACATAAGGTCCTAGTTGCTCAAGATTAGAAATTATTTTTGCAGCCATTTGTAGAGATGACATGACAAAAAACCTTTAGACAGTTCAATTTCTAATTGAAGCAAATTACATCACAAGACACAAGGTTCTTGCTAGTCATGATTAGAGATATTTCTTACAGCAATTTGTAGAGATAACCTAACAGAAAATATTTAGGCATGGTTCAATACTTAAATTGTTTCAACAATAATTAACTCTCCAGGTCAATAATTTACAAACTTGTACTTCCTAACAACCACTATCTGTAATTGGAAGTCTGTGTACCATGCAATGATTATTTAACTTCTGCTAAATATAAACAGCCTAATACCCAATTTGAAATTGTATCCAGGAATCATATTGATGGTTAAGAAATATATATTAGATGCATAATAATATATTCCGTATACAAAAATGTACTCCATAACCTTTTAATTACATACACAAACATTCGAACAACATTAGGATTTAAAGGGAATTTAATTAGGCTATAGAATTACAGCAACTCACACAGCATAATAGTAGCTGTGTAAACAAGAACTAGAATAAGATCGTAGAAAAAAGCAATTACAGGAGTAAAGCCCCTCATTATTGTTTGAGCCCTCTGAATCTAAACAGCCTATCTTTCATGAAAGATAAGAAAAAACAGGAGCAGGGAATCTGGAAGGAAAATATTATGGATAGCCATTAATTGGTTGCTTGCAACCTTGCATATTGTTGAGCAGTTCTATGACAACATAAGGCAAATTAAACCTCATCAATGTTTGCATCCTTGTCAAAGCCCTACAATCTATCAGATCATCTTAATCACTTAGATCAGGTTCTTTGTTTCCTTTTCAAGAATTTAAACCATTAAAAGGAATCTTTCTATCCATGAATATGGTAAAAAATCAAACCATATTTATGGAAACTCATTGCATCCAAATGAGTCTCACAATGGATCCCCATAACTGATTCTTGTAGCACTCAAGAAATGTGGTTCTTCCCCACCCACCCACAACCAATTTTCCTTCCCCCAACTTGTAATACCTTCAATGCTTCCCCACAGTTTCAATCCTCAATCTGCCAGCAATTCACCATTTATACTAAATAAAGAAAAAAAAAATCTAAAGTACACAGGCAAGCTCCTTTGTTGATATAGAGGTACAATTGTTTCTAAGTTCGAGACTGGCCTAAAATATGACCCCCGCGGGGGGGGGGGGGGGGGGGGGGGCGGACATTGGGGCTACAAGCAAAGGCTACCATCAAGAACCTTCGGCCTGACCCATGGGTGTTATATCAACAATTTATTGTTGGCTTTTTTTTTTTCACTTGATAAGGAATTTTTTATATACATTGAGATGCCTGTTAAAGCCTAATGGTAATAAGAGTCCAGCTGCTTCATGGAGCTGTATCTATAGATGACAATTGTCACAGAAATCCTGACACCTCAGAAAAAAATATAGCAAATAATGTGAAACCTAAACAGTTAGAAATAAATATATGTATTGTTTGTATTATTTGAATTATTCATTTGTACATAGTATTCTAGAGTATTTTACATACATTCTAGAATAATCCTGTAGGGACACTTGTCCTTGTATTATTGGCTACTCACACTATAAATAGAATTATAGGCTCAAGCTCATCATTGAGAGCTTGACCTAATTTCCTCAATTTCCTAACTTGGTATCAAAGGACAAAGCCAGAAATGGCATCATCTGGGATTTCCACAAGCCAATCACCTCTACCTGAAAACCCTAATTTTATTCCTACCATTAATATACAGTCTCCTAGTGATTCCACTGTGACATCAGTGCTCCCCACGTCATTGCCCACTGTTCACCACACCTCACCTTCCTCCTCTCCTCTTCCCCGTTTTCAATCACCTCTCTCTTTTTCTTCATTTCCGTCGTATCCACCTTTCCCATATTTCGATCCTCGCTATTTTCCACCTTCAGCTCAGACAGCCGCTGCTTATCTTCAGTCGCCGTCACACCTCACTACCGCCGCTTACTCCCAGATTCCAATCTACTCCACCTTCGCTCAACACACCCACTTCCCGATTTCAACTCACTCGACCAGTCTGCCTTCACCTAACCCTCCCTCGTCGGCTGTTCCTCCTCTCTCGACTTGCCTTCCTCCACCCTCTCCCTCACCGACTGCCTTTCCCTTTGCCGAAACCGATCACTTTCAAAATCCCACTCTATTACACCAAGGTCCTCAGGTCTCTATACGCTCTACTCCCCTGCTGAGTTCTTTAAACCAGGGCAATCCCGTCAAGTTGGACGGTGATAATTTCCTGACATGGGAATCAACCATTATGCCTATTATTCGTGGGCATCATCTTACTGGTCATCTTCTCGGGACTACAACAGCTCCTCCAGAATTCATGTTTGATTCTGCAGATCAGGTCTGCTCCAATCCTGCCTACGAAGACTGGCTTGCGACTGATCAAATTCTTCTCGGTTGGCTTTTTGGAACAATGACAGTCGAAATTGCAAGCCAAATGACTGGATGTAAAACTTCATCCTCTCTCTGTAAGTCTGTAACTGAGTTTGTTGGGGCAAACACCAAATCTCACATTACCTTTCTGAAGAGTGAGTTTCAACAGCTCAAGAAAGGCTCTCTCAAGATGAAAGACTATTTGGCACGCATGAAATCTGTCTCGGATAACCTGACTCTTGCTGGCTGCCCTTTGTCTTTGACTGATCTTATCACTCAAACATTGGCGGGTCTAGATACTAAATACACGCCTATTGTGGTTCTCTTATCTGAGAAAGATCACTTGTCATGGCCTGACCTACAGTCAAAGTTGCTCACTTTTGAGTCTCGGTTGGAGCAGCTTCACACTACAACCACCACAACCTTGTCTCAATCCTTCGCTGGTCTGACTTTCCAACCACAAGAACCCACTCAGTCACACAAAGACAGGGGTCGAGGAGGCAGAAGAGGCAGAGGTCATTACAACAAAGGAGGCAAGGGCAACTCATCTCAGTCAAAGCATGACAGACCTTGGTGCTATCTCTGGACAAACCAGGCCATGAGGTGGCAAATTGTTTTAAGCGCTTTGACAAAAACTTTAAACCTCCTATGCGCAAGTCAGACAGTGCATCTGCTTATGTTACCACTCCAGATACAATCTCTGATCCAACATGGTATTTGGACACAGGAGCTACACATCACGTTTCTAATGCTTCAGATGATGTTGGTACTGTTTCAACTTCAGGTATTAATTCAATCTGTGTTGGTAATGGATCATTGTGTCTGTGCTTGGTTCTAGAAATGCTAAACTAGTCTGTGATAACTCTGCTGGATTAAGAACATTGGACTTGAATAATGTTCTTATTGCCCCTAAGATGTCGAAGAAATTGTTAAGTGGTTACAAATTGACTAAAGATAAATGTTGAAATTAACTCTACTGGTTGTTTTGTGAAGGACAAGAGTCAACCTAGTATTTTACTACAAGGTCACATCACCAAAGGCTCAACCCCAGGTCTTTATCGAATTGACAACCCAGTTGTTCCAGCCAAGGATCGTGCAGCTTGTTTAGTTTCAGTTGGAAATGGTCCAGTTAGGACAAGTAGGATTTTATCTGTTTCTGAATCTTGGCATAGAAGATTAGGACATCCTAGCAAAGCTATTTTACAGAAAGTTCTTACTGATTGTAATGTCCATTTGCCAATTAATGAAAATTTTCCTTTGTGCGAATCTTGTCAATTAGGTAAATCACATAGACTCTCATTTTCTGTTTCTGACTCTCGGTCCAGTCATGTTCTAGATTTGATCCATACAGATCTTTGGGGACCATCACCCATTAAATCAGTTGAGGGTTATAAATATTACATCAGTTTTCTTGATGACCATAGCCGACATACATGGATTTATCCCTTGAAGTCAAAAGGAGAAGCTATCTTTGCCTTCAAAGTTTTTAAGAACATGGTTGAAAATTTGTTTGACAGAAAAATTAAAGTTCTTCATAGTGATTGGGGTGGCGAATTTCGAAATTTTCAGACTGTTCTTGATGATAATGGGATTCTTTTCCGGCACTCTTGTCCCCACACATCAGCTCAGAATGGTAGAGTAGAGAGAAAGCATCGCCATGTTGTTGAGACTGGTCTAACTCTTTTAGCTCATGCATGTATGCCTACATTTTACTGGTGGGAGGCATTCTCCACTGCTGTATATCTGATAAATAGGCTACCTACATCAGTTTTAAAGAATTTATCTCCTTTTGAAGTTTTGTACCATAAAAAGCCTGACTATAGAAACTTCAAAATATTTGGATGTGCTTGCTTTCCTTGTCTACGGCCTTATAATAAGCACAAACTTCAGTTTCACAGTACTAAACGCACGTTTCTGGGTTATAGTGGCTCTCATAAAGGCTACAAATGCTTGAGTTCTACTGGAAGGATATATATATCACGGCATGTTGTATTTAATGAGTCTGATTATCCCTTTACTAATAATTTCCTGTGTTTTCAGAAACCATCAGACACTGAAATTATTAGTCTCTCAAGCATATCTCCTTTTATTGGTGATCAAGATACATTTCCTGCATCAGACTCAATGCTCAATCCACCCAGCTTTACATCCACACCAAATAACCGGTCACCAGTTCCCTCACCTCACAAATCAGCCTCCCCTCTTCCTATCTCATCTCCAAACCTTCCCTCTTCAAACATCACAGTACCCATATCAGATGTCTCATTGTCCCCACTATCACCGAATGATCATATTTCAGCTTCTCCTCCAATTTCCAATTCTCCAACTACCACATCTCCCTCAATTCCTCTATCAACATCTGATCCAATCTTTGTTCCAGCCTCTATACAGCCTACCTCAGTCACTCACTCACATCCCATGATCACTCGTAGCAAGCTAGGAATTACCAAACCCAAATTTCCCTATGTTGGCCTTACCGTCGCATCAGACCCTGTACCAACATCAACAAAACAAGCCTTAGCTTCTCCCCTTTGGAAGCATGCCATGATTGAGGAATTTTCAGCTCTACAAAGAAATGCCACCTAGACTCTTGTGCCAAGACTTAAGAATCAGAATATTGTTGACAGCAAGTGGATTTTCAAATCCAAATTTAACTCTGATGGGACTCTAGCCAAGCGGAAAGCCAGACTAGTCGCTAAGGGATTTCAACAAAGTGAAGGTATTGATTTCTATGAGACCTTCAGCCCCGTTATTAAAGCTTCAACAATTCGCATTGTTTTAACTCTTGTCGTCTCTTTGGGATGGGAAATAAAGCAACTAGATATAAATAATGCCTTTCTCAATGGTTTCCTGTTTGAACTTGTATTTATGAAGCAACCGGAAGGTTTTGTTGATCCATCTAAGCCCACCTATGTATGCAAATTGTCTAAAGCTTTATATGGCTTGAAACAAGCACCACGGGCATAGTTTGATAGACTTCGCAGTGTTCTTATTTCATGGGGTTTCACAAACTCAAGGAGTGATATCTCTTTATTTGTTTATTCTGATAAGAATCAGATTTTAATCATTTTGGTATATGAGGATGACATCCTTGTGACTGGTAGTAATTCCTATAGCCTCAAACGGTTTGCTGTCAAGCTTCATTCAATTTTTTCCTTGAAGGATCTTGGTTCCCTACATTATTTCCTTGGAATTGAAGCATATAGAGATAAGTCAGGATTGTACTTAACTCAAGGGAAATATGTATGTGATTTGCTTGATAGATTTAACATGAAAAATGCTTCTCCATGTCACACACCCATGACTGCCACCAAATCCTTGTCTGCACATTCAGGTGCATTGCTTTCAAATCCTACTGAATATAGAAGTGCAGTTGGTGCTCTTCAATATTTGTGTAACACAAGACCCGATATTAGCTTTAGTGTTGGAAAATTGAGTCAATTTTTATCCCAACCAACCACCGAACATTGGAAAGCAATGAAGAGAGTTTTAAGGTATCTTAGGGGCACCATTCATTATGGCATACATCTGAAACCAGCAAGTTCTCTTGACATTTCAGCATATTCAGATGCTGATTGGGCATCATGCCCAGATGACCAACGCTCGGTTGGAGGATATTGTGTGTTTTTAGGCAACTCTCTGGTAACTTGGTCATCTAAGAAGCAATCAGTTGTATCTCGTTCTAGTTGTGAATCAGAATACCGTTCCTTGGCTTGTACTGCGTCTGAACTAAACTGGATCAAATCTCTACTTTCTGAGTTGCAGTTGAGGTTGAAACAGATCCCTACTATATGGTGTTGATAACACCAGTGCATCTGCCTTAGCATCCAATCCTGTGCACCATGCTAGAACAAAACACATTGAAATAGATGTGCATTTTGTTAGAGACCAAGTTTTGTCCAAAGCTTTGAGAGTGTCTTATGTTCCCACAGATTATCAAATTGCAGACTGCCTTACAAAACCTCTGCATCGGACCCGGTTCTGCTTTCTCAGAGACAAGCTAGGAGTTAATGTAGCTCCTGTCAAAAGAGCTCAACAAGAACTAACCTTGACCAAGAGCAAGAAGAAGAAGGAGGCTCAAAGTGAAGGAGGGAGTTAGAAATAAATATATGTATTGTTTGTATTATTTGAATTATTCATTTGTACATAGTATTCTAGAGTATTTCACATACATTCTAGAATAATCCTGTAGGGACACTTGTCCTTGTATTATTGGCTACTCACACTATAAATAGAATTATAGGCTCAAGCTCATCATTGAGAGCTTGACCTAATTTCCTCAATTTCCTAACTTAAACTTAGCTCAGGTGGTTGGGTAGGCTTAGATTTAGATGGAAGTTGAAGGCTTATTTCCAGAAGACATCGCTCCAAAGCATGCAGGATATTTTAAGAGTAAATAACCTATTTGCACATTTTCAGATTCATATTCGTCTGTCACTGCATATATTCAAACACACACAGACACATGTATGCACGCCAATCCTTGTTCTTTGTACTTTGAATTTATACACAAGCTCATATTTATGCTCCATAGTTGGAATAAGTATTCCAGCTTCAAAGCCGCATCAAACGCAGGAATAACCACAACCGTAGAATCATTACTGGGATATTATGATCATTCTACATACTCCTCTTTCATAGGTACATAGTGCTGTAACCCATGTCGCACAAAGCCTTATTGTTTTAAAAGATCACGACCGTTATTTATCGATCATAAGCAGTAATAAGACAAGCGTTGGTATAAAAACACGAAACCTTCGAAAATACTAATAGGCACTATTCCAGGAGTTAACAAAGAGTAGGAACAATCCATAATTCATCCAAAAAAAGATTAATCACGACAGATCACGTACAACCCTCCTGTCAAAATCAATTACCTAACCATGACAATAACACAAGACGAAATAGGGATATGCGCGAATGGATGTTATCATTAACCGGGAAAGAAGGGGCGGGAAGGGAAGGGGATAAAAAACCTTGAGTGAGGATGCCGGAGTTCTAGAAACACATGCTATCGCCGGGTCATACGGTGTCGACGGCGACGGGCAGAGAGTGGTGAAAGAAGAGATTTACCGTTTAGGAACCGCCAAACAATTTGGAAGTGGGAGAAGATCCGCTAGCGCCAGTACTCTGAACTGAACCCAGTCAAGGGTTTAAAAAGTAAACTGAATGATGAATGATTGTTTAACAAGTCTGAAAATTTATTTAAAAAATTTAATTCGATATTTTATTACTATTAATGTTACTACTACTTTTCCACTATTAGATCAGAATCTTATCTATCTTTATCATTTTTTTCTCTTATTGAGATTATGATTTAACGGTGAAAAAGTGGTAGTAACAAAAAATGGTAGTAAAAATATCCTATCTCAATTTAAAAAACAAAAAACAATCTGATTATATTATAATATACACATCTTGCAGATTACAACAATCATAATAGCATTCGCAATAAAAAATTACGTAATATATGAATAAATGAATATGTTTAATTTACCAACGTAAATTGGGATTATAAATAATAATAATAAAAAAGATTGAATTAACTTGGGCTCCTCCACTGAAGAACAAGAATTTAAACATTTTTTACAAGTGATATTATTATCAATAGCCTCTCAATCATAAAGGTCTAGTCGTAATTTCTTGAATATTATTACAATAATTAGCATCATAAAATTAGTGGGGAAAATGATTAAATAATATTGGGTACAAATACAGTGTTTGGTATGAATCAAATTAAAAAATTGTAATAAAAATTACAACTCTTGATCATTCAAGATGTCGTTGTTGCCAATAATCAAAGAGTGAATGAAAGATATAAATAAATACAAAACCAAACAAAAATGAAGAGACTGATGCTGACATTGACACACACAAGAACAAGCAAACAAGAACAGAAGAATGGGCATTAGGGAATGTTTGGAATTGATCAAGTCCAGAATTTGGCATGTTTTTCCACATTTTCCTTGAACTGCTCTATGCCCAAATGAGAGAGAGAGAGAGAGATGAGCATAAGAAGTTCAAGAAAGCTGTGGAAAAGCAGGACTGGACTTGGGAGATGTTTCTGTATGAAATGCTCAGTGAAGGGACAGAGCAAATTGGAGAAGGAGAGGCAGGGCATCCATGTTTGTAACTTTTTTTTGCCGGAAGCTATGTTTGTAACTAATCAATGAAACATCTTCAACTATATATATACACACAAACACTCCCACAAAATTGAAGTAAACATTTTAAGATTTTTATTAATGTTTAATAAAAAGTCTTATATTTTAAAATAATACTCAGGGTTATTGATATAAGAGCTAAACAATGGATCTACTTTAGTGCTAAATAGAAAAATTCAATTCAATTTATTCCCTAAACTTATAATTTTTCCTAAAGTCATCGTTGATGGCATATATTAAAGGTAGTGTCAATGCAAATTATTAAAAACAAAAAATAGTGAGACAACAATCCATTTATTATAAATAACTTAGTCAACTAATTTTCTTAATATTTAAAAATTAGTTGTTTATCACTTGATCCTTGTTATAAGTCTATTTTAATTAATTGGGTTGATACAATTTTTGATCCTTTAAATTTGTTCTCATTTTGATTCTAGTCCTAAAAATTTTAAGTGCATGTGTTTTGATTCCTTAAGAGGTAAAATAGTTTAAATTTTTATTAAGTTATAGGGACTAAAGTTACAAATGGGATGAAATTCAAAAACCAAAACTTATAGTTTGAAATTCGAGAGATAAAAATCAAAATGAAGAAAAATTTAAATGATCAAATATCATATTAACCCTAATTAATTATCACATCCCAAAAATTACAATTAAACTTAAATTAATAAAATTTTCAAGTTTATGATTATTCAAATTCTTTATCTATTTACAAATCATTCTCAACCCTCCCTCCCTTCTCTTTTATTCTAACAAAAATTAAATAAGAGTAAAATTAAAAAACAGCCGTTAATAAACCTCACTTAAGATCAAAAATTTCTTTCACTATAGATTTATAATAAAGAGCAGACTATAGAGTACCATGTTGGGAAAATCTCCCTCGGGATCCAAATAATCAAAATATTGTAAAAAGAACTAAAGAAAAGTCACATATAAAAAAAAGTCTTATTGGTGTTATTTCAAAAAGGATTAATAACTATATCAGTATACCATTAACAACTAAATCAGTACACATTAATAATTATATCTTAACAACTAAATTAGTACTATTTAACAATTACATTTTCTGAAATAATACCAGAAAATACCTTAAAACCTTTTTGATATATAATTTTTCTTTAGATTTTTTTTGCCAATATTTTAATAACGTGAATCTAGAGGGAAATTTTCCATAATAGTGAGGACAGGAGCTACCATAAAAGACGAAAGTACAAAAGCTTAGGGTGAATTCGTATGCTACTTTGATATGATGGACAGCTCTGAGTACAACAATCACATGCAAAACTCAACATATTAATTATAAGGTCGTTCAATAAATAAATGACATCTGATTTTCTTTTCTTTTTTTCAAGATTTATATTTCATTTTAAAAGGTAAAAAAAATCTGTAAATTCAAAAACTTGTAATTAATATTAGATAGAGATAAAAGGTGAATATTAAAAGGAGGGTCAGGAGGAGGACTGAAAACAGAGTAGCACAGCACAGCACAGTAAGGTACAGTCATGAGATGAGTTAAATTCACAAGTTTATTGAAATTTCAACTGCACATATCAGTTAGCCACGCTTTTCTTGTGATGAGTTGAGAAGTTGAGCAGTAACAATTATAACACCTCCAGCAACAGTATATAAGATACAACAATCAAGGGAGAAAACCAACGAAAGATGGACAAAAATAAAAACTGTGTTCTTATATTAAAATTAATATGTAGAACTTGTTTGAAGCTGAATGTTTAGTATTTTTATGTTCACTGTCTAAAACAATATAGTGCTTTTTCTGCATTGTTCTGCCCCTCGTTATAAAAGTGGTTTTGAGTTTTTAAGATCAATTCCATATAAATAATTTATCTTCCTTTCAAATCAGAAGGGAAAAGAAGAACCGTGTTAGTTACTTGGGTGGTTCAAATTTCTTTGACATATATGCATTTTAAAATATTCAGGCCCGACCACTTTCATATTTTCACACTACATTTCTCATAACATAGAAGCATTGTAAACTTTCTTTTGAGTAGTTCTGTTGATAATTATTTTTGACAGTTGACCTGTTGGTTGTCTCTCAAAAATTCCAACATAGATAGAGAAAGACCTAGAGAGAAACCAAGTTACAGAGAGATAGATAAGATGCTGAATTATGGAGCACTTGTAACACCAAATTAAAAATAATCAGGTGATTTTTGCTCATTTGGCGCACGGTATTTCAATAGTGACACTTTGATCTCCCTTCATGGATTTTGTTGTTCCATTATACACTCACAAAATATGCTCCTAAATGCCAATATTTTCCTATTGAATTGTAACATCAAAATATAAATATAAAAGCAGAGGTTACCTTTGTTCTAAAATACTTCAACGTAAATTAGAAATAGTTGTTATGAAAACAATATTTTTTGAATTAGACATGAAGCATAAATTTATCCACACACACCCTCAAGCATAAATGTAAATACTTCGACGTACTAACTGCCAACAATTTTTTGTCTTTATTATCAACTGCCTCTAAGTGACTTAATTATTGGGTATTTACTATTATACTCTCATTTTTAATAAAACTTCATTTTTTGAAAAACTTCTCTGATGTGATGAATTCTCATATGCTATGGTCTAAACATTTAATATTCTTTTCAATGACTATTGTATTTTCAATCTATTCAGCATGTTTTTCTTTCCCCCAAATTAAGTTTTCATTTCTCAGCCGAAGGAAGTTGGCATAGATAGTAAGGGATTTGGTCAAGTCCCAAAGGGATGTGTGTTCAATCCCCGTTGCCGTCGCTAGGATTTCTTCGGTAGGCGATCTCGTAAGTCCCCATTAAGTACTCAAAGAGCTCGGAGCTGTGCCCTGACCTTAGTGGGGGACTGATGTCGAACTCCTCCAAAACTTTTTAGTATAAAAAAAAAATCATTTCTCAATGTTGGAGACTCATGAGAACAGTCAACTTTTTATGACTTTTGTGAATTGGGTAAATATTGTCACCCATTGGATGTTGGGTGAGACATTGAGCAAAGAATGATACTTTATATGTATAGGGGAAGAGAAGAGCACTGAGAGGATATGTAACGCATGATAAATATGAAAAATAACATTTTCAAGAGAATATTATTTCTGCCTTAAGTCAAAACTACGTCGTTTTGATTCTTTTTTTTGTTTGCTCTTTTTTCGTTCTTGTTTTTTTTTCTTTCCCTTTTTTTTTCCTTTCATCTCTTCATCTAAAAAAGAGGTAAAACGACGTAATTTTAACTTAAAGCAGAAATGATATTCCCATTATTTATAAAATCCACATCATTAAAGTGAAAGAGGGTTAGCCTTGGAGTAAGCATAAATTTTTTATACAAAAAAAAAAAGAAAAAGAAAAAGAAAAATGCCTAGGGAACATTGATGAGATAATAGCTGCAGGATGGTACACCAGCATATTGAGGGGGCCTATATCAATACAAAAAATTCCCGTTAATGAGACCAACTCCTGCATCACACTGAACAATTTCAGTCCAAACAAACTTCAGCTCCAAAATGTTTACTCAATCTATTAGTCACCACCACCAAAGCATTCACCATCATGTCTTTAGAAGATCCCATCTAGTTCATCAAGTTTTGTAATCCACGTAAGCCTCCCATTTGCCTGAGCTGTGGATTAAGGAATCTGCCCATGGTCTAGGCATTCATATTTCTAGCTAGGGCACTCATATCACCATTCCTTGGTATTTTGAGTATTTGCTCAATTGCTTTGCAAGATTTTTGTACTGTTCCAACATTTCTATTACCTCCTTTACGAGACAACCAGAACCGCGAGCTATTCGCATCATGCGTGACTCACTTTTAAACTTTGGATTTGAACTATCCAACTCTGCAGCAATGGCCAGTCACATGTTATCAGATAAGCTACTTACTTCAATTAGAACATTAATCAGAACACCAAAATTAAAGCAATCAGATTACAAAGAGAGTTAATACTTGCCTTCATTTGTCACTGAGTCCATTATTGTCGTACAACGCTTCATATAAGCCTGGCTTTCCTCCTCTTGGCCTTTTGGCATTAATTCTGCACATAATCCTGGAACCATTGAGAAAACCTATATAAAACAACCACCAATTACTTATAATAAAAGTGCAGTCCCAAATTACACAGGAACCAAACATTTGATTGTGTGTGTGTGACTGCTTACAGAAAATGAAGAGAAAATAGTGCAATCAAACAAATTTTGGGCGCAATAACCTGGTCGAGAGCAAAGGCGGAGCTACGTTATAGGTTGGGGCATGAATTTTGATTTTTTTAAAAAAAAATATAGGGGAAAAAAAATTTTGGAGAGTGATTGTCCATAAAAAAAAAAGATATACCCCGTTTATATAGCTATTTTCATGTTGTTGTGCATCCAAAACAGGAAAAGAAAAAAAATAAAAGTTTGGAGTATTCACTTTATATATAAAAACCATGTTTTATTTGTATACTTATTTGGTCTTTATTTATTCTTTCTATGAGAAGTAAATTTAAATTTTTGTTCGTGGTTGCGGCTGAATTGAGAAAATAATGAAACTAGATATATGTATGTATTTATTGGTTAGAAATAGTGAAGTTCCACTATTATTTGAGGTATGAGAATGATTAAAATTTAAGTTTCTTCTATTTTTTTATTGTTACTGTAAATTAAAAATTATGTCAATGGTTATTATTGTCATTTGCCATATTCTAGAATGGAAAAGTATTATACAAAGTCAAGTGGTACTAGTACTAAATGTTTTTGATCTGAATCTTCTTTAAAAAAAAAATCGGGGCAGCCTCCTGACCCGAATCCTCCTAATGGTGCCCCCTTCAATAAAAATTCTGGTTCTGCCCTTGGTCGGAAGGACCATTTTAAGAGTATTCTGAAGCTGCTAATACATTGTTCTCAGGGTGAAGTTCCCTTCTGATAGCTTTTGAAGCAGTTCAGTCTGCTGATCCATAGGAACGGCTTCATGAAATTAGTCCCTAAGCCCAGACCAGACACCCATTCCTCATTGAGAGGCCATTTGACATTATCAAAGATACAATATTTATATAAAATTAAACATCCGTGACCTATTTATTAAAAATAATAATGTTTTTTCTTTGGGGGGCAGAGGCGAAAATTTGTAGCTTTGGGGCATGACTTAATTGTCAAGACAACAACAAAAGATATGTATGTACCTAATAGACGACTGACAAATGATTTAACATCAAAAACTTCAAACTCATCCATGTGTTCTCCGGTTCCAATGAATATGACAGGACTCTTTGTTGCTGCGACACTGCACAAAAAAAAATTAGTAGGATTAAAGGACAGGGATAAGACTGGATTACTTTTCAAAAAACCATTCATCCCTAAAAACATTACAGATCATTTATGCTCTTCCCTAAGACCTTTGACCCAAAAAATGAAGAATGCTCTTCACAATGGATACAAACTACCATTAAGGGCCTGTTCAGATGGTCTTTTTAAAAAGGAACTTTTTTTTATATTAATTTTTAAAAAGTACTTTAATTAGAAACGAAAGTTATTTTACTTTTGATTACGCCATTTAAAATGCACTTTTAAATAAATAAAAAAAACTGTTTAGGTGTTAAATTAGAGAAATATTTTTTTATCAGTAAAATTCTTGAAATAGGTATATAAAAAGGTCTCAGGATATGAATTGTCATTTTATTAAAAATTATGGGTATTGGTGTCAAAACAAATCACTAAAGAATAGCTAGTCATTTGTTTTTTTTTTGTTCTTTCTCTTCTTTTGTACTTGCTTTTTTTTTAAGCTACAAATTGTAGCTTAAAAAAAATATGAATTTTGACCTTTTTTTTCCTTACTTCTGCATTTTTTTTAAAGCTCCCATCCAAATGCATAAATTAATGAAAAAGCACTTTTTCTATAAAAAAAAAAAAAGAAAAGAAAAGAAAAAGCTCATCTATACGGGCTCTAAGTCCACAGTAGAATCAGTTAAAAGGAAGCCTGCTTAGACTTTGATCAGTTGACTACATTGACCCATTCATTAGTTGTAAGAATCAAAATAGAATCAATACAACCACTATGGAAGCACTTGCGCGCTAAGAGCTCCACCACCCTTTGCATGGCCATCCATTTTGGTTACAATTACGCCTCCAACTGCAACACTTTGAAGGCTTGGGCCTGATCAAATGCAGCCTGACAATACTGCTATCCATAACAAATATAACAAGATCTGGCTTCTGAAAAATAAAAGAAAATATATTCGCCATTGTTGGCATTTTACAACCATATAAATTCATATAACGTAACAAAAAATACTGTTGCTTCTGAAACTTGGCGCATTTCTTCAGAAAGAGCAGCTTCTTGTTCGTGCCTTGGGTCAGAGCAATAAAGCATGAGATTTTGAGAGTATTTTATTTCTAACGGAGGTTCTTCAGAGCTGTGAGGAACCTGACGTTAGATTCTCAATGTTTAATGCAGCCACTACTGAATTTTATCATTGTGAAGAAGCCTTATACTTTTCAAGCGTTTCTGCATTTCTGAAAAGTTGTATTCGATCATACATACAGGAGAGAAACAATCAGGAAACTGTATTCCCATTTGTTCTTTTTCATATTTTCATAATGAAATGCTGTCACTTTGGAAGAATTTGAATTAATTTCTATCTAGACTAGCCCTTGATTCTAACTATTTTTTTGATAAAAAAAGATATCTAACTATTAAATGTTTAATATATAACTATTAGATATCTAACTATAATTTTTTTTAAAAAAAAAAGTTTAATATACGCCAGTATATATTTGTCTATATTTCACTGTTGTCAACAATTAAATATACAACCCTATATTTAATAGTTGTCTAAAGACAACCATTATTTAGAGGGCTTTATATTTTACGGTAATGACGGTTACATATGGTAAACTATATTCAACGGTTGTACATTATAAAACCGTTAAATATATTACAGTTCATATGATAAATGGCTAAGTATTTGACACCAATTTTAGTCATTAGTGAGGTGTATATTTGACAGTTGTTGGTAATTAACCATAAAATATATATGTATATACTTAACAATTGTTTGAAAAAATCATGATATATGTGTCAATATATGACGGTTATTAGCTAATAACTGTGAAATATTGTGGACAAAAAAAATTGGGGTTCATTTATACATATTACATACACAATAACACAAATACATATATATACAAAAACCAAACATACAGATACATTCCAATCACCATCAAAATGGCTTACTATGAACGTATAACAGGATATAAGGAATATAATCAACACCAAAAGATAATCCTAATTACCAACCAAAAGCAAATTAGTTACAACAAAAGAGACTAAACCATATCTGAACTATGCTCGCATTCATTGACAATAAACTATCATAGTTAACTCTTCTATGACTTCCTCAATTTGTCCGTTGAATATTACTAAGAATAATTGTCCTCAAGGTACTGCACATAAATTGACTTTTAATTTAACTTAAACACACATGCATGCGTACATATCTTGGTGAATTATGTGTATTCATATCTTAGTTTTAAATTTGTACACATGCATGCGTACATATCTTACTGTGTCATGAAGTTTATGACGAATATAGTCATCCACAATCCTGGCTCACTTAATACTAAGAGAGTAGCGGTTTTGTGTTAAACTTATTAGAGTTGATTTTTTGTGTTAGACTGATACATTATTTCATTTGATATTGAAATAAAAGATCCATTTTTGGGCTCCCTAATTTGATAGAATCTCTTGGAAGCTTAGGGAGATCTGAATTTTTTTGGGATTAATTAGGATCTACAATGACCTACTTTTGTTTCCAAACCAATCACTGATTTCCTCTACGAAATTTCCACGATTGCCAATTCGTCCCCATAAGCTCTTCAGGCTCAATGATTTCCTCAATAGATTGGAAGAGGAAATGAGGAAGATCGATTGTCTACTTAATTTTTTTTTTAATTTGTTTGTGAAGTTATAGAGCCTCAGCCTATACGCTTGAATTTTACTTGTCGACATTTTGATCCGTACTAATCAATTCATAGCGCTTTTATGTGAGAATCTCTGCAGCAATTTTAGTTTTGATTGAATTCATTGTCAAAAATAGGGTTCCTCACGACGCAGGGGCGGCTTCTTCTTATGGTGGTGAAAATACTGGCTTCTCATCGGGGGCAAGGCACACAAGAGAGAGCGACAATGATAACAACGATTTTTGACTTTTTCTTTTCTCTCTTTTTAGATCATGGGTTAAGGGTCACCATTTAAATGTTTTATATTAGGTCATTGACTCAATTCAATATTTGTTGAGTTTACCAACTTTTTATATAAATGATAAATAATAAATAATAAACTGTTTGGAGGTGTACATGTGGGGTATGAGTTGCAATATTAATGGAATAGTAGAGGAGTAGTAATGAGATTTACTTGAACAAGATAAAGAGGTTGAGGAGATGAACAGACACTACCTTAAAATATGTGCTGATCTTGATTAGATAGAAGGATATGAGGGGGCTAGTTAAAAACATCGAGCACATGTTTCAACATTTTCAAAAGGAAGGTGAGGGTGAAAGCATGAGACTGCTGTGGAAATAATTAAGGGAGTGAAAACTAACCACTGCCGGCTTTTAAAAAAAAATATTTAAGATTATAAAATATTTTTTTGAAGTACCATTCAGTACCGTAAAGTATTTTAATTTTGGACACAAATTTATGTAATTTTTTTGTATTTATTATGATATTTGATATTTAAAATAAAATCTAATCCTTTATATGCAATTTTCAAAAAGGCTAATGTACTTTTTAGTAATTTGAGCATGAAAAAGATATTCTGAGAATAATATTCAAAGATTATCATTTTATTAAAATCACATTTTTCAATAATCTACTTTGCAAAAAGTTATTCTGAAAAATTTATTTTAGCTCATAAATTCCAAAAACTTTTATTGAAAAGCTAAATCCAAACAGACTATAAGTTCAGAGTTATTTGGTCGAGTTGTTTACTTAGTGAGGTTTTATATTCTAGAGGAAGCATTTGCCTTGAACAATTATCCAATATTCATCAAGCATTTGTTTCATTATTTTTTTTAAAAAAAAAATTGTTTTATAACCAGCCACCCTATTTGAGCATTTTTCTCTACCTCCACTCCACCTCCCTATTTCTCTCCTCCCTTTCCCTTCTTATTTCACATCAAAAGTATTTTTTTTCCCAATTTTATTAAAGTTTTTCCACTTTTATTGATAACTATTCTGTTAATGAGGGAGACGTTTTAATTAAGAATCTATCCAAAATTTTAATTAGTACAATGAAAACGTGTAATGAAACATGTGCTCATAATTATTCAATATTAAATACGGCCAACTATTTAATTCAAGTATCATAAAAAAAAACAATTTTTTTCATTTTTCAAGTAAAATACATATTTCTGCGAAATTCAAATTCTCAACCTCGCCAAACTATCATTAGTTCTCCTAACTTCATAGGAGTTCACCTTTTTCGTCACATTTATTAACTAAGGCAAAAATTATTTAAAACAAAAATGAAAAATCATGATACGACTAGGATATTAATCTTCCATTATTATTTTGGAGAAAAGGCAATTTATTCAACAAAATGTTATTCAACAATAATTATTACTCCTATGTTTTTATTATTTTATCAACAAAGCCTGACATAAAATTAAGGCCACTCAAAATAACTGTTAAGATTTAATTAAGCAATTAATGAAACAGTTTGTTGAAATTAGTAAAATCATTATCTAAAATTCATATAAAATTATTTTATCATATATAAATGAGTTGATAAGTTTCTGAGATTAAAACATTAAGAAATAATAATTCTGTTATAAGTAGCCCTAAACTGGACAACGTATGATAATATAAAAAAACTAAATAAAATAATAAGAGTATATTTGTCAATTTATAATTACCTCCCCTCCCCTTCCAAACCAAACAAGAAACCTCCCATTTCCTCCAACCAAACAAAGCGTATGGCCTCCCCTACCCTCCCCTCAATTAACCTCCCCACTCCTCCCTTCTATTGAAGCAAACAAAGCCTAAAGCACATCCAAGCAGCCTCTGTCAATATAAGATACAAAACCCATCACAAGATAAATTTACTCATAAAACGTGAACAATTCCATCCAATCTACAAGAAATCATATCAAGCTAAAATTCAAAAAATTGGCATTAAAAAAGCAAAGCACATCAGATGCGCAAGCAAATCCTAGATCAAAACCACATTGCTGATGACTCCCAAAGAAGGACTGGATAATTGTATAGAAGATTTACTTTCACTGATGAAAGTTTCTAGATCTGTGTGTCAATGATTGATGAATAATGTGTCAAACTTTATTGGTAGCTTCTATCATAACGTGTACACTAGATGTTTGAAGAGTAATTCCTACCTGGTAACCTTCCTCAAACAAGTATTACTGTGAGAACTGACTTGTATCAAAATTTACAAGTGAAACAAATGAAAGAATACGCAGGCAAAACGAAAACTGTTCGTTTTGCCTGCGCAATGCTAACAAATTTCCATTCAACGTATCTGAGAGAGATGTTTCCCATAGCACTTGAACTTCAAGCAGCTTTAGGAATAATGAGAATCAAAATCTAGCTTCATTCGGTAAACCCATAAGATTGGGACTATTACAGGTTATCTTTTAGCCACTTCAAAGCTCCATTTGCGACCGACCTGAAATTCCAAAAGTACTTTCTAGTCATCTCAAAAAGTATTTTCAATTTGGCGTGGAACATTGGTAATTCAACCTAATAAGGAAAAGTAAAATTTGAATCCTTTTGGGAATTTGTGCACACTAAATATTTTTTTCAGGCTGAATAGCCTTCGTTCTGTAAGTTTCTTAAAAAGAGGAAAACAATAGCTCAGCGTTCTTAGTAATGAAGTTGGACGTAAAGTTTTCAATTTATGAAAAAGCAGTCTATACAAAAATGATGACAGAATTATTACCCAGCAAAATTCTTTAATGTATTCCATATGTCATCTTGGTCTTTTGACTGTTCAGTTGTTTCTTCAACCACTGTTGAACTTTCAGCACTTCGAGCAACAGGACTTTCAGCCCTTCCCTCTGCAAAGGGTAAACATCATGATTCACAATTCAAATATATGAAGTCAACTCATTGGCTTCTAAGACTTGTCAACCTTAACTAGTGAATGCTGTGAAAGGACCAATTCAAATGACATCCATCTTTTAACGGATTCAAGAATCAAATGATAATAATTTCATTCCTGTTGGACAAAAAAATACTTCATAGAAGTAGCAAATAATAAACCACCTACTGGAAGAGTGAATGCTGGGACGGGGTTTTGAAGGGCTACTCATTTTGCTGCCTCGTGAAGCAAGTTCCTCAAGCAACTCGCGCTCCTTTGAACTGAAGATGCAGAAACAATTACAAACAAATTTCCAATATAGATTCACAAGATAGGAAATAGGAAAATTACACGAGCAAGCATGCCAATAAACACACACACACACACATTTAGACAAAAAGAAATGACATATTTAAAATTATCTATTACCTGATACGTTTTGGTATTGTAACTTTAACTGCAAATAAGTGGTCACCACGTATTGATGGTTTGTTTAATTTTGGCACACCTTTCCTTTCAAGGACAAGGATATCTCCAGGTTGGGTACCAGGGGGAATTTGTAGTTCAGAAATGCCTTCAACTGTATTTACCTGTAGAGTGGCTACATATTCAATTAATTGATGGATGGCACAAGGTAATGTCTCAGCATACCCAAAGAAAACAGAAAAAGCACAGGAATCAAATAGAAACTAAATCTCCAATCCCACATTCAATCATGCAAAAAGACCTAGTGATCCCTTGGAAAACTGTGTCCGCAAAAGGCTCAAGTCTCAATTAAAACAAAACATGTATTTAGTTTACCAATAAAAGGTCAGATTATATATTATTGCATAAATTCAGAGATTTTTTCCCTCTTTGCCAAAAAAGGAAATTTTGGGAACATCTGATCTGGAATCATGTGGCACTAGTGATATATGTGTGTGTGTGTGTGTGTGTGTGTGTGTGTGTCAGCAAGAGGAGTTTCATATGGCTCTACCATGTCTTAGCTTAAGATAGAGCTACTAGGTTTGCTAAGACCTATAGGAGGAAAGGAAGAAAATGCTGCTGGTTTAGAAGATGATCCTATGGTTCCTGACCGCAAGGGAGAAGAGCCATATGAGTAGGCTTTAGGTGCAGCCAGGAGTAGGGGTAGTGTCTGTTGTAACTTTTGGGTCTTTAAATCTTCTCCTTGATCCAGAGAGAGGGAAATCCAGTCATTTTGAAACTGAGAGCAGAGGAAGATCAACCTTCTTCATCATTTTCTGTTTCTGTTTTAGTGTGTCTTCTTTTGTATCCTCTGTGAGTTTTCTTATATGGTAACTCCCCTACAGTCCATTGAGGGGGAGAATATTTGGATATTTAATATAAATTCAGTGTTCGATGTCTACTATCCTGCTTGGGCTCTATCAGTTTCCTTCACAAGGAGGGCAGGGCAGTCATTCATTACATCCAAAGATAGATATATTACTACAATTCCAGAAGTGAAGACATGATATCTAGTATTAGAAGAAAAACAAACGCAATAAAAAGGCATGCTTACAGACAAAAAACTATTTACCTTGACAACAACCCCCAGTATGGCATCCAGATAACTTATTGTTATTGTTGAAGAGAGATTAATGCCATCTCTTTGAATTCCTGGAATCTCTTCCAATTCAAGATACACAAATAGATCACCAGGAGGACCCCTGCAATGACAAGAAGACCAGCCGCTGCTTCTATAACATTCTCTTAGGTAATAATATCATCTAACCTTACATACACAAGTAACCCAGGTAATTTACCAAGTAAAAATTTATGATGAAGAAAGAAACATTGTTTTTCATTCTACACTTATAACCTAACTTGAAAAGCATAACAATTAAAAAAATGAGATCTACATTCTATCCAACTGGTTGCCCAAAGATCATAACAAGTCTCAAAGAGCAACCAACGAGGAATGACACAGATAGCTAAGGCGTCGGCCTTCACCCTAAAAAAAAATGAGGTTTGATACCCATTAGTCGATGTAAGGGCCTCATATGTGGGTGATATGTAAGTACATATATAAGCGCTCTATGAGCTTGGAGGAGTGCCCTGACCTTAGAGGGGTACCATTATCTACCCCCACCTAAACTTTTATATATATATATATATATATATATAAAAGAGTCTCAGATCATATGTCAAAAAAGAAACAACATACCCTCGAGGTCCAGCATCTCCCTCCCCAGCAACTCTCAGAATACTGCCTGAGCTAACACCTGGAGGAACTTTCACTTTAATAGTTTTTTTAACCCGAATACGTCCTTCACTATTACATTTTCGACAAAATTCAGATATGACTTCACCATCCCCTCCACAGTTTGGACATACTGAAACCTGATAGAGAGATAAAACAAAACATTATTAATTTCAAGAGAAAAGTGTAAGGCTTCAACGACAAACAATATGGAATAGAATATGCATCTCATGCATAAATTGAGTAGATAAGGATGAAGCAATATATGCAGTTGAAAGGTGAAATGAGAAAATCAGGAAGAAACCAAGCAAAATATAACGCTGAAAGACCCAATGACTTCCAGGAGCAGACAGAGATACGTGTGCAACATGTGAGAATGTTCACCAGTAGTTAACAAAGGGCCAACCCCTTAACCACCCCCCCCCCCCGGCGCGGGGCGGGGGGAATCACAAGTTAGATCTTGACAGTAGAAGCAGAGCCATATATGAAGAATTATTATTCCTTTAACCTTCACTTTAGCAATAGACAGAAAAGTAAGAGGTTTGTATCAAGATCCATCAAGAAAATCAAATTACCTGTGAGAACAAACCAAAAGGTGTTTGTTCAGTCCTCATCACCTGACCCCTACCTCCGCAAGTTGAACATATTCTCATCTTGGAGCCAACCTTTGCTCCAGTACCATTACAAGCTTCACACTTTTCCAGATGGGAAAGCTCAAATTCCTTTTCAGCTCCAAAAATTGCCTCAGAGAATTCCAACAAAATATCATAACTGTTGACATTGAATGGGAAGTAAATTCAAAATTCCAGACTTTCATAGTATAACATTTAAAATGTCACAGAAAAAGAAATTGGCCTTAAAGCGTCTTTTACAAGTAACCAAAGGAGAATCCAACGGTTCATACATATATCAAAATGCACAACTAGCCAGAAATTCAATTAAGTTCACCATTCCAACAACAAGCCTACATATAGAAATTTTTGGTGTAAACACTATAATTAATCATTTAAAGTGCAGAAATTTCAGAGACCTATTAATGAGGACTTTCCGCAAGAAATAATCCTTTAAAAACAATTACCACTTACCACTTCCGTTTTTTTTCATATGAGAATAATTACTGAAAGCCCTTGAGTCTCACCTTAAAATTTCCTCTGATTTAATCACCTCAGACCCCCAACACATATACAATGACACATTAAGGAACGGAGAGGAATTGATACATATTAAACATGATAAGCAGCTTTATTTTATTACATGCAATCGGAGTACCTTATATGCAATGTGTAAGGAAAGACATAAATTAACAATGTTAAATTGACAGTTGAGCCAGAAGGCCCAGAAAGAGGCAATCATAGAGAGCCTCAGATTGAAGAATATATTAACAATAAATAAAAAATTGTACCATGATATGTTTGAAGCAACTTCTAATAATTTTTTTAGGAAAAGCTACTCAGAGGTCCCAAGTAAGAATGTTAAATACAAAATAGTTTCTTGATTTCGATTTAATACTAATAAGTCCGGAGGGATTTAATATTTACAAATTTGACTTGTAAATGACGCAAGTTGACTTGTAAATATGAAAATTTAACTTGTAAACATTAATTTGTAAATTTGACTTATAAATGATGCACCTCAACTTATGAATATGAAAATTTGATTTGTAAATATTAAATCCCATGGGACCTAGTAGTATTATATGAAATTCGGAGGACCTATTTGTATTTAATTTTCTTGTCTACGACCTAGGCAATTTCCCTTTTTTTTAACCTGACAGAACTTTGTAAACAATCATCCAACTTACTACATGGCTTACCGAATGTCTCCACCCTTAATAACGGTACTGCGGCGGCGTGTTCCAAATCCAGTTGGATCCATGCCACCAAAGCCACCCATACTTGGCCCGAAAAATGTTTCAAACAAATCAAATGGATTAGTCTGCAAGAACAGAGCCAATTCGTTATAAATTTTACAAAAGAAGAGAATCTAGTGGGAAAGACATGTCATTTGGCATGTATTTCAGTTTTGGCCCACAAAGAAGACAACATGCATACAGGAATGTCAATGAAAAATTTTTTAGAGGTCCTATCAATCTTGTGCATGTACTGCCAGTTAATCATAACATATAGAACAGTGAAAGCCCAAAAAACTAAAAAATGAAAAGTCATGTGAATACCGTATAAGCATTTGATCCTCCAACAGCACTCTTAACACCAGCCTCTCCATATTGATCATACAAGGCCCTCTTCTTATCATCTGATAGCACCTGACAGTGTTGTACTTCAGAATTGAAAGGACAATAAAACTCAAACATGGAGGGAAGTTCTAAATCCAATGGCATAATCAAGGCAGACATTCATGGCTTTGTTCTGGTACAATGCAGCCATTTTTCAAAACGTTCGCCAGCTACTGTACAACTATAGCACTTGAAAAATCCAACAAAGAAGTGTGTGAATCTGACTCAATGCTTTGATGGCAATGCCTTTATGGTCCAGGCTTTAGAACATGCTCCTCAAAAGGATTGACATGCCAATAGAGTAGCAAAAGACGAGGGCAAAATTAATGTAAACAACGTACTCTTAATGTTCGAAAAGAACAAGGGGTTTCCTTTTTAAAATTTTACCCCTTTCTATCGGTTGAAGATTAGAAAAGAAAAGATTTGCGTGCCATGTGGGGAAGAAGGGGGGTGTTTTCAGATACAAAGTCATTCCAATTCACTTAACTAATAGAATTTTTTACATCTCAAGTAAATCAGCTTTGAGAACTACAAGAGTGTTGCATGCACTTAACTCAATTTCATAAACTATAAATTACTGAATCATCCTGGGATCACCTTCCTACCCCTTGAGCCCAGGAGCATTTTAAATGCAGTTTCTGAACGGCACATTTAGAATAAATTACACCTGCTTCTGTCACGTGATGAATAGTTACACCACTACACCCGCCAGAGATAAAAATCATCAGTCATCACCACGACTACTTCATACTTCCTTATCAAATACTCAATCGCTTCTAAACTCGACGTTGAATACATAGTAATTTAGTAAAGAACTACACAGGTATTCCAGTGCAAAACAAGGAGTTTAAATAAGCATCACTTTTGATGGCTCGTGAATCGATCGCATGATGATATTGGTGCTTAAAAAGTGAAAGAGGAAATAAATAACTCGAACGACCAACAATGTACTGTCCATGCATACCTCAATCGCTTCTAAACTCGATGTTGAATGCATAGTAATTTAGTAAAGAACTACACAGGTATTCCAGTGCAAAACAAGGAGTTTAAATAAGCATCACTTTTGATGGCTCGTGAATCGATCGCATGATGATATTGGTGCCTAAAAAGTGAAAGAGGAAATAAATAACTCGAACGACCAACACTGTACTGTCCATGCATACCTCATATGCAGCACTAATTTCCTTGAACTTGTCAATAGCTCCAGGTTCCTTGTTCACATCAGGATGGTACTAAGGAGAGCACGAGAATTTAAAAATTAGTCCAAGAAGAATTCAGTTTAGGCTCGCAACTCTTGTTCTAACAACTAACAATGAATTAAGACAATTTCCATTTGCAGATGAATAAATAATCCGAACTTCCTCAATACAAATTGTATACCTGACGAGCTAACTTTCGATAAGCCACCTTAATCTCCTTGTTAGTCGCGGATTTGGAGACTCCAAGAGTCGTATAATAGTCGCCAGAGGCAGCAATCGCCGTTCGGAAGCTCCTCGAGGAGGACTTATTAGTTAATGTCGAAGAAGGAAAATAGGAAGGAGAATGGATAGAGATGAAGTTCTTATGGGTCCGAAGATGGACACTACCGCATAAAAAAGCGGAGGACGACGACGACGAAGGAGCGGAGGAGGGATGCAGATAAGGTTGAAAAGAGAAAGAAACAACGGCCATTGAATTTGAAAGAAGCAAAAATGCTGGGATGATTATGTATTCTAGGAGAACAAGAAGAGGAAGAAGAGCTTGAATTTGATCATCATTTTACCTCATAGGACACAGGAAAAGGATCTAAATCTACCAAAAGAAAGCTGTCGTAAGAACAGTTTCATAGCTTTATGAAGAAAATAGGGTAGAAACCAGGAAGGGATGTTGAAGTGGGACCCCCAAGATAAGTTGTGGAGCTGAGGAAGACGATGCTCGTCTACGGAACTAAACCCACTAGCCACGGTGTGAAATCTGAAACCAGTGACTTGGTATACCGTCGGGTCAAGGTGAGAAGTTACTAATATGCATATTAAAGCTATTTGACCTTTTTTTTATTTAGAAATATTAAATAATTATAATATATATTATGTATGATTATATTATATATTAATTTATAAATTAGAAAATTAGTTTTAAAATATTTTATAAAAACCTATTTAAAATCTTTAAATTTTGATTTGAGTCATTACCCTTAACAAATGAATAATCAAAGGACCTAAAATGAGATTTAGAAATTGAAGGAAAGTGTATATCTGTCTCGGTATATGATTAATTGAAGGAAATTGATTAAAATTTTGATTTGAGTCACTACCCTTAACAACCACCGGAACCAAACCACCACCCACCACCGCTAGCAGCACCGTGCATAACCACGCCGACCTCCTTTAGCATTAGTGGGGATGACGTCCCTAAATGAAGCCACCCTGTCGTCTCCTTTAACTTTCGAACTCCACCCTTCTCCTCAATTACAGAACAGAATACAGTACAATTTTCCCAAAAGCAACTAGTAGTATGAT
This sequence comes from Acacia confusa, assembly GCA_037074495.1. NCBI lineage: Eukaryota > Viridiplantae > Streptophyta > Magnoliopsida > Fabales > Fabaceae > Acacia > Acacia confusa. The sequence goes on from CM073510.1 coordinate 28,361,995, forward strand.
TTAATTTTTAAGCAGCATATGAATTTTTCTTTAAAAAAAAAGTCTATAGCTCTTTTTTTTTTTTTTGGAAAAATCCCCTTTAGATCCAAGAGACTAATAAAATTTTAAAAAGAAAATCCTATAAAAAAATAACATGTCAGAAAAGTCTCAAGAAATTGTTATTAACAACTCCATTCATACGATTAACAACTTCTTAGGACTTTTCTAATATTAAAATTTCTTGTAGGATTTTTTTTTGAAATTTTGTTGGTCTCTTAGACGTAAGAGAGATTTTCCCCCTTTTTTTTTTAACTGTGAATAGCTTATAACCAAATGAAGTAAAAAAGTAAAAATTAACAAAAAAAAAAATCATATGCTAAGTAGCTTTTAATTTCATAATTCATTCTAGCAAAGGCTTTTTTTACCAAGCAAGCTTAATTTCTTGTGGTTAATTATTTTTGTTGGATTTGGAATAGTCTCTGATTAATTTGCTGGAAACCGGAATATTTAATAATTTTATTTACCTGATTAATATAATATAAATTAAATAAATTTGATTAGATTTATGTTATCTAAATAATTTAAATCTAAATATTAAATGTATATATTTAATTTAATATGTTTAAATCACAATCATATTTATGGATTAAATAAGCATTTAATCCTATAATATTTTGAATGAATTTTTGTCCAAATCATTTATATTATTCTCATAGAAATCAGACATTGGATATATAATAGATTGTCATATTGGTAGATATTTCAATATTAAAATACTCCCTGACCTCCCCCCCAAAAAAAAAAACATTTACACCATGGTTGTCCACCAGAAAAAAAGCTCATCAAACAATAAGCTTTAGGGAAAAAAAACTAATCTAAACCATTTTGGATAGTTTCTAAAGTTAATGAACTTATTGTAAAAAAAAAAATGGCTTTTGATAGAAGTGATTTTTTTCAGTTTCTAAGGAAAAATGTTAGGAATATGTAATTCAATAAGCAATGTATAAATTTACATTTGTATATATTTTAATTTTATCTATTAGAATATATTTAATTAAGTACTTTAGATTTTTAAAATTTTTTAATAATAATTTAATTTTGTCATCAAGTTTAGATTTAATTTTTTATTTTTCATTATCTCAATATATATATATATATATATATTCAATAGGATTTATGTCATTTTACTTCTTAAATGACTTTTCAAACATTATTTTAAATAAGAATTCATTTGGAAAAAAGTTATCTTTGCCACTATCATCCTAAATACAAATCACATATACAATCGTTCTTGTATCCTATCTTTCATTTGGGAAAACCCGACTAAAATAAATCGTTCATGCCACTATTACCAAACAAGACAATGCATGTTTGGATATCACTCAAAACTTAGGTTTTGTGTAAGCCGAAACAAAACTCCTTTCACAAACGTACTTCATACTACATAAAACTTGGGAAATTGACCAAAATAAGAAAAAAAAATTACTTAAATAAGAAACTATTCAAAAAAAATTTCAGACTAAGGCAGTTGGTGGCGTCATCAAGTGGCGTCGATTGTAATACCCTAAAATTTGAATTAGGGTAAATATCATAAATTGATAGAATATACCTATTGAAAATAGGTAAATATGAGGTCTCAAACACCTTGTATTGAATTTACCTTATTATTAAGACAGTTTCTCCCAAGATTAAAAAATGTGCGAAAAGGTCCCTAAAACATTAGATAATTTGCAAATAGGTCCCTGAAATATTTGTGGGTCATAAAATACCCTGAGAAAATTATGATAAAATCCTAAGAGACAACTAAATATTTATTAAAAATTAGAAAGTATGTTGTCTCTAATTTAGATAATTTATGAGATTATTTTCCTTTGGAAATAATGAGGCAAAATTAAATATCATTTTGAGGAACATAAATTGTTCCATGGTTTTTAATATTTTGCATAATGCATAAATTATCAATTTCAGTAAAATAGTTGTGAGAAAATAATTAATCCTAATTAAGAAAATTGTCAACAATTAGTAAGTGATTAAATAAGTAATTAATTGTTGATTGTTTAAACATGAATAAAAGAGAATATCCAAAGTTAATTATATGAAACTCCTAATTTGATATTAATGACCAATGGAGGGTCAAGGTTGGCATAAAGAGTGTTGCTAATTAATTTAGCATAATTAAGAGGTATATTAAGTGAATTACAATTATTCTTAACAAAATAAGTTTGCACTAATTGAGATTAGTTGCATAATTCTTCAAGATGTTTAAAGACAAATTAAAAGTATCAAATAAGGGCTAATTATATTTGAAAATAATTAAGCCAAAGAGAATGAAATAATATCTCAAGTAATTAAGTTTAAATCTTCATGTAATTGAGTTAGCTAATGGCAAAATATAATTAAGGAGCATGTAAACACTTGATTAACATGATAATTAAGAATTGCTAATTAGTATTGAAAAGTCAACAATGACACCTAAGCCTTGATTATGTCATCAAAATGACATCACAAGAGCACATGTATGTGTTGTGAGTGTGTGTGTGTGTAGTTGATGAAAGAGAAAAGATGAATCTAAGAAAAGGGGGGGAGGTGGCATTTTTTGTAAGAGGTGTAAGGTCAAGATTTAAGCTTCCTAGTTAAGTTTAAATCCAATGGTTAGAATGGAATTAAAGTTGCTAGGAAGTTAACCAAGGATTGGCTATAAATAAAGAGCTCTCCTCTCTTCATTCTTCACACCAAACTCATACCAAAGATTGGAGAGTTTAAGAGGAGAGTGAAGCAAGAAGGAGGAAGGAGTTCAAGAGTCTTCAAGAGGTAAGTTCTAGTTCTTAAATTTCTAGTCTTTAGTTTTTATAAGTTCTTAGTATAAATATTAGTTTAATCTAGAAAATTAGAGAATAAATTCCTATACTTGTTTTTAGGCCTCATTGCATTGAAAAATGTCTGAAGAGGTAAAAACATAGTAGGGAATAATTTTTGGGAAGCAATGGATTAATGTTGTGAAAGTTGTAGAATTTTCGGTTTTTAAATCTTAGACAAACAGCGAAAAAGATGTTATGATTTTATGTAACAAATGAAGTTATAAAATCATGAAATTTTTTAGAAAGAAAGTAGACATGTAGGGTTTTCCAAACATATAAAATATGCAACATTTTGATCTGTGGTCAAGGAGATATGAATTTTTGAAGTTAGGCCATTTTTACTGGAATAAAATTTGGGCAACGTTGAGAAACGTAAAAACTGGTAATGACTCACTAATTCTGGGTGAAAATGAATATTTTTCCTCAAAAATAGACATCCTAAGGGTTCCGGGGAATTTTACAGATCCTCATTTTGATTTTTATAGAATTAGTTATGATTTTTCAAAGTTACGGAAAAATCTGCCCAGAAAACTCTGCACTACGTTTTTAAATAAATGTAAGGGCAAAGTTGTAAATAACAAATCCACCAAGGGTAGATGGGTAAATAGAGGTGGAAGTATATCTTAAGTTATTATTCTAAGTGATATGGTGATATATTAGGATATCCGGGAGGTCCAGGGCCGGATCCAAAGGTCAAACGTTTGACAGTTACCCGGTGAAAGGTACGAACGCGTACTGAAACTCTAACTCTTATGCTGCTTGTATGCTCTATATGTGATGTGATGATTCATATAGTCGTGGACAAGACTGGGTCTTGGGTCATGCACCGTGATTAAGACTCTGTCTTAAGTCATTGTTTATACATTCAGCTATTATGTGAAAACGGGTTACAGTCTTGGTAATGCCGTATGGATGTTTTCCTAGCGCTGAGGACACGCTCCGGGGTGTGGCACTGGTTTATGTGCAAACTATGTGAACCTTGCATGGATTGTGTGCTATGTAGAGGTATTGTTGTGATATGAACTATGACATGTGTTGTGTGCTATGTATAGTTATATGCTGAATTGTAAATGAATATCTATCATGCATACTATTATACTTGAGCATAAGGCTAACCGTCACCTGAGGTCCAATGGGCATTGGATCTCAGTCTTAATGAATAGTATAGGGAAGAAACCGGGATAGAGAAGGTGTCGGTGGAAAGAGCCGTGAAGAGGCAGCGGTCGAAGACGAAGGTCGGTAAAAGTTATTAGAACTTAGTTTCTATCAGAGTATTCTGGCATGGATTTAACAAAGTTATTTCGGACCATTTGGTGCTTAAACTAAGGAAGGGTTCATCGGTGGGTTGTCACAAGTCGCCATAGAGTTGGTGAGACTCCCATTAGATTGAATACCGACCTGGTCAAATTGTCTGATTAACTGATGTTAGGTTCCAAGCCATAGGTCTAGTTTAAGACTTACTTTATCAGAAAATTGTATTTAATCTCTGTAACTTGTATCACATGAATATTCCTTCGGGATATTTAATATATCAGCTTATGTCGGGGCATCACCATATGTCTAGGCATTCTATATCAGATACTCATTGTCTGAATCTTAGCGCACGCTATCCATTTCCGCATTACTTGAAACTGTAGCACCTCAAACTCCGTTGATTTTCCTAAAACTAAGTGTCGACCGACACGGTTTTCAAATATGGAATTTGGGGTGTTACATCGGTGACGCCACTAGGTAAGTGGCGTCACTGTATAAAGAGGCACCACATACATACTATATATTATATAATATATATATATATATATATATATATGAATAATATATATTATTATTATTAATGTAATATAATATAATATTATATATTATTATTATATATATTATATTATATATACATACATACACTCACACATTTGACAGACATACACATTCGGATGAGAAAATTGAATGGAAAATGAAGAATGAGAGAGAAGAGAAAGAGAAAGTAGTACTCACGTATATTCATTAAAAATAGCGAACATTAAAACACCGTCTTCCCTTAATCTATATAACTGCCCCTCCACAGCAGTCTTCAGGCAATACTTCTCCTTTGAGCTCACCTGTCTAATTCAAACGGTTAGGTTATTTGTCACTGTTCGAACAATTGAGCACATTTAAATAATCCCTTAATCTGACCGTTTGAATTAGACAGGTGAGCTCAAAAGAGGAGTATTGCTTGAAGATTGCTGTGGAGGGGCAGTTATATAGATTAAGGGAAGACGATGTTTTAATGGTCGCTATTTTTAATGAATATACGTGAGTACTACTTATTCTTCATTTTCCATTCAATTCTCTTATCCAAATGTGTATGCCCGTCAAATGTGTGAGTGTGTGTATATATATATAATATATATTATTAATATAATATATATTATTATTATTAATGTAATATAATTATATATTATATATAATATATAGGATGTATGTGGCGCCTCTTTATAATATATAAAGAGGCGCCACATACAGTGACACCACTTTGTAGCGTCACTATGTGTGGCGCCACAACTTATGACGCCACTTGTGTTGCCATACGTTGTGACGCCACTTACCCAGTGGCGTCACCCCCACGCGATGCCACTTGTGGCCGTATATATTATATATAATATATAGGATGTATGTGGCGCCTCTTTATAATATATAAAGAGACGCCACATACACTGACGCCACTTTGTGGCGTCATTGTGTGTGGCACCACAACTTATGACGCCACTTGTGTCGCCATATGTTGTGACGTCACTTACCCAGTGGCGTCACCCCCACGCAATGCCGCTTGAGATGGCATTGCGCGTGTCCTCAAGGCCACATCTTGTCAATCTTTCTTCCTCCTCTACCTTGAAACTGAACTTTACAGGATAAAAGCATGAAAAAAAAAAGTTAAAAACTATTATTTAAAATTTGTTTCAACCTATTTTAATGACATGATTTTGTTGTCATCTGGGTTGGCTTTATTGTTCTCTCCATATTTTTATATTAAATTATGGTTCTAACTTTTGCTTTTGATACATGACAGTACGTAGTTTACATTCTATAAACTACGATTTTGGGGCTGGAGAATTGAGGTTTTAAAATTTTGATATGCAGAACTTGTGTGACTAATTTTTTCCTCCAAACAGCCTGTCTTTTTCTTGTAAATATAATAGATTTTTCTCCATTTCCATAATCTATAACTTCTCTTATATTTTCTGTAATTAACTTTGTTTTTTTTACGGGAAAAGTTTGACTTTTCAGATTGACAAACAGAAATTCCTCCATGTGGCTTCAATACTTTCGGATTATGCAGAAAACGCGACTAAACAATACACAGAGAATGAATACGAATCACTTTTATGATTGTGATGGTGGATGCTAACATCTTTTACTACTGCAACAATGATAACTGTGATGGAAATACACCTATGAACGGTCAAGCTTGTCAAGCAAAGTCAGCTTAAGGAATGATTGCCTTGTTATGATTTCTTTTATGGAAACTGCATATTATTCATTAATGGTTGCTAAAGAAAAAAAGTTTTCCCATATGCAACTTACTTTAAAATACCTGCAAGTGATTTCTGGAACATCCGAGCCTCACGTACCAGTTTGGAGAAAGCTTTTGACAGGGGAAAAGCTCGGTGCGGTGGAAGAAGCTCGGTGACGCTCTCACGTGACGGTTTGGGTAAGCTCGCACATCCCCTAGGCTTCTTGGTTTAAAGCTCGGTTTCATGGAAGCTGGCCATGGTGCATCAGCGAGCGTTGGGAGGAAGCTGAGGAGAGAGATTGGTATAGGAGAGAGAGGCATGTTGGTTTGGGAGCTAAAAGTGTTGGAGTGCAGAGATTGGTCGAAGAAGGAGAGAAGTGATCAAATTAAAAAGGGTTAAGGAGCAATTTGACCAATAAACTATTGGCTCAGAAATGCCCAGCACAATAAACTCTTAACCGAACCTTAAATACCAATAAACTTTTTTTTTTTCTCAAAATACCAATAAACTTTTGAAAATGTTAATTTTGCACAAAAACGTTAGTCTGGCAACAATGTTCGTTAGTCTGGAACTTTGCTCGAGCATGCCTCCAGTGCCTCCGTCCCCGATTCATCCGCCGGCATGACCACTTCACCCATTCTTAAAGAACATAGTACGACTCAAGCACAATCAGAAAAAAGCAGGCACGCATGAAACAAAAGTCAACATTTCAAAACCACAAACAAAATGAAGGAACATCAGGAGCAGCAAAATGAGGCAAAGAAGATGAGAAAAAAAAATGAATACTTGAATAAGAAGCAATATCTACCTCATCCTTAAGCAAATATATATATATAATATATATATATATATATATATGAAACGTCCGCAAAAATTGAGTGGAAGACAAGGAGAGAGAGAGAGAGAGAGAGAGATTTGAATTCTTTGAAAGCCAGCTTTCACTCACAACCACGAAATCTATCTATTTATCTCTCTCTCTCTCTCACACAACTGGAGGCATGCTCGAGCAAAGTTCCAGACTAACAGACGTTGCTGGCAGACTAATGTTTTTGTGCAAAATTAACATTTTAAAAATTTTACTGATATTTAAGGTCCAGTTAAGAGTTTATTATGCTGGGCGTTCCTGAACCAATAGTTTATTGGTCAAACTACTCCTTAATCCAATTAAAAATAAAGAGTAGAAAATAAGAGAAATGGTGGTTGAAGGAATAGAAGTCTTTGAAAAAGTTTTTTAAAAAAAGTTAAGAGTAAAAAGTACTTTGGAAATGGTGAAGAAAGTCAACTTCAGAAATAATGAATAAAAAATATTTTAGAAGATGAATAAAACAATACTCCAATTTTTTTAAGTTAAGAATAAAAAATAAAGCTAAATTTTATATTATTTTCAGTCATTTTACATTTTTTAAATTCTAATTACAACACGTTTTTGTTCAAAAGAAAATCATTTTTATCACCGTCAATCTAAAAACAAATCACATTTATAATTTGATTTTTACCCTATCTTACTTCTATAAAAGTCAGATAAGAAATATGTCACTTCTCTCATCGCTAACCCAAACAACCTTTCATGAGACTCTGAAAAAGCATCTTCTTTATTATCCTCCCTATCAGATTGATTTTTACGCAATTCATGATTGGGAAAAAAAACCCTAAATGTTTGTTTTGATATTTGCATTAAGTATTCATATTTATTGAGTTTTGAACATGAGTTTAATGTTTTTACTGTAGAAATATTTTTTTTATCACACTTATATAAAAGTGAACGGGTTTCACTAGTATTTTCTGTCTTTTCTTTTTATAATAGGATCTACCCATTTTTATGAGTGTGACAAAAAAAATTTCTACTACAAAAATAAAAATATTAAATCTTTGAATATTTACTATTTGGTAATACCATCATCACTCTTGGATGATGGCAATGTATGCTTTTGCTTTATACGCTCTATGATCACACCCACAAAACGTGCGACTGTAAAATTCTCACTGACTAAACATATGAGAGAAAAGTGTCTTAAAGTCATAATTCACAATTCCCAGCTTTTATCCATGATTATGGAAAAGATGGTAATGTGACCGCTAAGAGAGAGAAACAAAAAGGTAAAAGGGAACCAATGGAGGTTGGCATGGGTGGATGAGACCCTTGCCCCTTAACCATCTGTTCCCGTGTTCGAGGCCGGGGGAGATGGGAATGGAGCGTACTTCCTTGGGAGACCTCGCCCCTTAATTGGCCTTGCAGAAGGTCAGAGTGGTGTGCCCACTTGCCCACCATTAAAAGGTAAAAGGGATGGGTGCCATTTGAGAAAGTGTGAGATAGAGCGGGAAAAGATGGCTTAGCTATTTTTATAATGAAAAAATTTCATATAAATACCATCTGAATTTACAAAACCCCCAGAAACCCACCGAATTTGTAAAAAGATTAAGAGCTGACAAAGACTTTTGAAGGTTATGCAAATTCATGCAAAATGACCATATTGCCTTTGAAAGTCAGCCTCCTCTCCATGTGTCGTTGATGCTCGAGCATGACTGGAGGCATGCTCAAGCACCAGTAACTCATTGCTCAAGGAATTGGAGGCATGCTTGAGCATGACTTCAGCGACACATGGAAATTCGAAGGACAATGTGGTCTTTTTCCTTTAATTTGCATAACCTTCAAAAGTTTTTGTGAGCCCCTCAGTCTTTTTACAAATTCGGTAGGCTTATAGGGGTTTTACAAATTTAGAAGGTATTTATATGGAATTTTCCCTATATAATTTAATTATACATATAAATATTTTAGATATATCATATAACTATTTTATAATTAAATAACCTATTTAGTTTTCTTAATTTTCTCAACTTTGTCAATTGAGCCTTGTATTAAGTACTGGAGTTGTATATAGATACCAAACACAAGTAAGCATGATTTGTACAACAATGATCATACATAATTTTATTAGAAGAAATTCTCACAGCAGTGATGTTAATCCCATGCAAGCTAAAAATGAGTATATATATCATGTAGATAAGAATAGTGTAAATGAAGAGTCAACCTCAACAAATTATGCTACCACTAATGTAAAAAAGTGTTTTAAGACCGTCTCATTTACAGCAGATTATCAATGCCCAGGTCTTAAAGAAATGATCAGTGGCAATTTTATAAATATAAAGAACTTCTTCGAGATCAACAAAAAAATATTTCTGTTATATTGAGTATCACTTTTAAGACATGATATTTTTAAATGTTTGGTCTAAAAAGAGTTTATTTAAGACCGGTTCAAGTCCGGTCTTAAAGATATACTTTTAATAGCGGCTGGAACAAGACCGGTTGCGAGTCCGGTCTGCCGATGCCTCTTTTGTCCGGTCTTAAAAGCTTTTTTTATACCCGTATACATCATCTTCAACCTAAGTGAATCATTTTCATGATATTGTTAGAGACCAAATTGTATGGGACATGTGATCTAATTAGTTATGTAATATTATTTGATCAACTTATGTATTTAACATTTCCAAATTTTCCAAATTAACATTTTTCACTTTTTTATAATTTTAATTTTTCTCTTATAATTATCACAAAAGCTATTTATGCTACCCCTAATCCAAACAAATTTCAATTTCAGAAAAGCTACTTATGTTATTATCAATCTAAATATAAATCATATTACATAATTTGATTTTTACCCAATCTTAAATTTGCACAAGTCAAACTACAAATAAACCATTTTTCTTGTCACTATCTCAAACATCGTATTTATGGCCGAGTGCATGTGTGATTTTACTTGCTCACAAGTTTAGTTTTAACCCAATACCATATTGGCCCCCCTCCCAATTTTTTATTCCTTCCCTCCTTTTTTTTTTTTTTTTGCCTGAAAATTCCTTCCCTCTAATGTAGTGTTTGGTTTGAGAGGAGGCAATGAGAAGGGTGAGAGGACTTTTACCAAATTACCATCAATAAAAAGAAAAAGGTTTTTTTATTGAGAGTGTGGTTATGGAATATTGAAAAATTTCTATAAGCAATTTGGTCAAAATAAGGTAAAAATTTTCTCTCCCTCTCATTCTCTCAAACCAAACACACCGTAAATGTAGAGACCAAGAGGAATTTAGTTAATGTAGAGCCGAGAGGCACAATATTACATCCAAGTCAATGGAATTAAGAATTAAAAATTGTGTCATGTATATAAATAATTAGGAAAATATCATTTAAATACTATATGAAATTAGTTTCTTCCGCAGTCATAAGTTTTCCAGTAAGTTTATGAATTTTCCAATAAACTTTTTCATTTCATCAAAAGAGTTATGGTTTTAACCAAATTGGTAATGATTTAAACAAAATCCATAAGTGCTGATAATATGTGTAAAAAAATAGATAAAAAGTTTTAAGCTGTAACCAATTAAGTCATGAAATTGACTAAAATAATAATGATTTTGACAAAATCCATAAATACGGACAATATATGTGAAATAATTGACTAATGAGATTCACTAAAATAATAATAGTTTTCACAAAATTTATAATGATTTTTTATAAAATTGGTAAGTACGGATAATATGTGTAAAATGATTAGTCAAGAGTTTTAAATTGTGACTAATTGAGTATTATTTTGACAAATATTGTGGGGTTTTAAACCCTGTAACAACTTTTTATTCAAAAAATGTGAACAAAATGGTAAATTCATTAATATTTTAAAATCTCAATCTGATCCATGCAACTTGTATGTCATTTCCAAATGTTAGCAGACTTTTTGGAGTTTTGAAATTTAAGATTTAAATGAGATTTTTACTAAATAATTCCTATAGATAATATTTATTTTCTTGTAAAATATTACATGGTCAAATAGCCCAAGCCGCACGAGATGGGATTGTGCATCTCCTCGCAGTAGCGTTAAGTCGGTCCCTCTTCCTCCTCAGCCTTCGTTTCTCGTCTCTTATCTTCCTTCCCCTGGCATTCGGAGAATGTTATACATGGCGATTTGAAAGAGAATTTTACAGCACAAAAGCATTAGGGGCAAAAAAAAAAAAACTGTTATTTGAAATCTATTTTAATATATTATAATGACAAGATTTTGTTTCTTTTCCTTTTCTATTTTAATGAGAAAATATCATACCTGTTGACATTGAATGGGAAGTAAATTCAAAATTCCAGACTTTTCATAGTACTAACATTTCAAATGTCACAAAAAGAAATTGGCCTGCGATATTCTTTTAAAAGTAACCAAAGGTGAATCCAGCAGTTCATACATACATAAACATGCACAACTAGCCAGAAATTCAGATAAGGCCACCATTTCAACTACAAATCTTAATAAAGAATTTTTCTGTCTGAACACTATAATCAACCATTTAAACTGCAGAAATTTCATAGGCTTATCAACGAGGACTTTCCACAAGAAATAATCCTTTAAAAACAATTTCCACTTACCACTTCCATTTTTTGCATATGAGAATAATTACTAAAAGCCCTTGAATGTCACCTTTAAACTTTCCCACATTTAATCACCCCTTACCACCAACACACACACAATGACACATTAAGGAAGGGAGAGGAATTGATATATATTAAACATGATTAGCAGCTTTATTTTTCACATGCAATCGGAGTACCTTATATGCAATAGGTAAGGAAAGACATAAATTAACACTATATAAATTGATAGTTGAGGTTGAGCCAAAAGGCCCAGAAAGAGGCGGCCATAAAAGAGCCTCAGATTGAAGAATAAATTAACAATAAATCAAAAGTGTCTCATGATATGTTTGAAGCAACTACTAATTTTTTAGGAAAACTTACTCAGGACCCAAGTAAGAATGTTAAATACAAATAGGTATCTTGATTTTGATTTAATACTAATAACTCCTGAGGGATTTAATATTGACAAGTTTGACTTGTAAATAGGAAAAATTGACTTGTAAACATTAATTTGTAAATTTGACTTATAAATGACGCAACTCAATTTAGAAATATGAAAATATGATTTGTAAATATTAAATCCATTGGGACCAATTAGTAGAATATAAAATTCGGAGGACCTATTTGTATTTAACTTTATTGTCTAGGACCTAGGTAATTTTCCTTTTTTTAACCTGACAGAAATTTGAAATCAATCATCCAACTCACTACATGGCTTACCGAATGTCTTCACCCTTGATAGCAGTACTGCGGCGGCGTGTTCCAAATCCAGTTGGATCCATGTCATCAAAGCCATCCATACTTGGCCCGTAAAATGTCTCAAACAAATCAAATGGATTAGTCTGCAACAACAGAGTCAATTCATTATAAATTTCACAAAAGACGAGAATCTAATGGGAAAGACATGTCATTTGGCATGTATTTCAATTTTGGCACACAAAGAAGACAACATGCATACGGTAATGTGAATGGAAAATTTTTCAGAGGTTCTATCAATCTTGTGCATGTACCACCAGCTAAACATTACAATTAAACAGTGAAAACGCAAAAAAGTAAAAAATGAAAAGTCATGTGAATACCGTATAAGCATTTGATCCTCCTACAGCACTCTTAACGCCAGCCTCTCCATATTGATCATACAAGGCCCTCTTCTTATCATCTGATAGCACCTGACAATGTTGTACTTCAGAATTGAAAGGACAATAAAACTCAAACATGGAGGGAAGTCTAAATCCAATGGCATAATCAAGGCACACATTCATGGGTTTGTTCTGGTACAATGCAGCCATTTTTCAATACGGTCACCAGCTACAGTACAACTATAGCACTTGAAAAATCCAACAAAAAAAGTGTGAATTTGACTCTAGCCACCAATCCTTTGATGGCAACGCCATTATGATCCAGGCTTTGTAACATGCTCTTCAAAAGGATTGACATGCCAATTGAGTAGCGCAATACAAGGACAAAATTAATGTAAACAACATAATATTAATGTTCTATAAGAACAAGGGGTTTCCTTTTTACCCCTTTCTATCGGTTGAAGATAAGAAAAGAAAAGAATTTTGCATGCTATGGGGGGGAAGCTTTTCAGACACAGAGTCGCCTCATTTCACTTAACCAATAGAATCTTTTACATATCAAGCAAATTAGCTTTTAGAACAAAAAGAGTGTTACATGCATCTAACTGGGTTTCATAGACGATAAATTACTGAATCAATGCAGTTTCTGAACAGTATATTTAGGATAAGTAACACCTGCTTGTGTCATGTGATGATTAGTTACACCACTACACCCGCCAAAGATAAAAATCATCACTGCGACTACTTCATACTTCCTTATCAAATACTCAATGGCTTCTAAACCTGATGTTGAATGCATACTAATTTAGTAAAGAAATACGCAGGTATTACAGTGCGCAACAAGGAGTTTAAATAAGCATCACTTCTGATGGCTCGTGAATCGATCGCATGATGATATTGGTGCTTAAAAATTGAAGGAGCAAATAAATAACTCACACGATCAACAATGTACTGTCCATGCATACCTCATTTGCAGCACTGATTTCCTTGAACTTGTCAATAGCTCCAGGTTCCTTGTTCACATCAGGATGGTACTAAGGAGAGCACGAGAATTTAAAAATTAATCCAAGAAGAATTAAGTTTAGGCTCGCAACTCTAGTTCTAACAACTAACAATGAAATTAAGACAATTTCCATTTGCACAAGCAAATCATTAAGAAGATCACGATAAATAAGTAATCCGAACTTCCTCAATACAACTTTTATACCTGACGAGCTAAATTTCGATAAGCCCCCTTAATTTCCTTGTTAGTCGCGTATGTGGAGACTCCAAGAGTCGCATAATAGTCGCCAAAGGCAGCAATCGCCGTTCGGAAGCTCCTCGAGGAGGACTTATTTGTTGATGTCAAAGAAGGAAAATGGGAAGGAGAATGGATAGAAATACAGTTCTTATGGGTCCTAAGATGGACACTGTCGCATAAAAAAGAGGAGGAGGACGGCGAGGACGAAGGAGCGGAGGATGGATGCAGATAAGGTTGAAAAGAGAAAGAAACAACGGCCATTGAATTTGAAAGAAGCAAAACCGTTTTGATGATTCTGTATTCTAGGAGAACAGGAAGAGGAATAAGCGCTTGAATTTGATCATCCTTTTACCTCATAGGGCACAGGGACAGGATCTGAACCTTACAAAAAAGAAAGGCGTCGTCGGAACAGTTTTATAGCTTTAGGAAGAAAAGGGGTCCGCAGGGCCTGCTCATCGAATCTATGAGCGGGCTAGCTCATCCCTCAAAAACGTGGGGAATCCTTTTTAATATATATATCTACACACACACACATATATATTCTTATTTATCAAGATTAAATTATTTGGTGCATTTGATGTACATTTCGTATCTATTATCTCAAATTAATTATTTTATGATATATTCAACATCCCAAAAATATTTTTTCATCATATAATATCCTAAAATATTTTTATTTTTTAGTAGCACCAAGTATCTTAGAATATATTTTTTAATAACACCTAGTATCTCTAATTAATTTTGGGTTAAAGTGTAAAAATACACATAAGCTTTTCCCCCAGAAGCGCTCAGCACCACATACTTTTTTTTAGAGCAAAAATACATATGTGGTTACCATTTTTTAGCAAAAGTCACATCTCACCATTAAGTCACTGTTTACCGTGATAAGAGAGAAAAAAAAATGAAGTGAACAGTAACATAACGGCCGTGAACAGTGACTTAATGGTGGGATGTGATTTTTGCTAAAAATTGATAACTATGTGTGTATTTTTGCTCTAAAAAAATGCACGTGGTGTTGAGCGCTCCTAAAGAAAAAACTCATATATTTTTGCACCTTAACCCATTAATTTTTAGTGCATCTAACACCATATAGCATTTTTTTAGTAGCACTAACTGAAAAAAATGTTATATGATACTGGATGCACTAAATTAATTAATTTAACATAGGTTGTTATCAAAATAATATTTCAGGCTCTTAAATAAAACTTATTCCACACAAATAAATAATTAATTAATAAAAAACCCTCATATGAGCATTTTCTGCTCATTTGATAAGCAAAGAATGTGGATTCTTAAGACAAACCAAATAGTGGAGGTGAAGTTGTCTTAAATGCAACTTTAAAATGCCTACAAGTGATTTGCGGAACATCCCAGCATCACGTATATCTTAACTAAAACAGTTCTTGTTAACAATCAAAGGCAGACCCACGTATGTGAAAAGAGGGTATGTGCCTCCCTTGATTTTTGACATGAAATTAAAAAAATACCTTTCTATGTCCGCTCCCCCCTCTATGAAAATTTAAACCTACTGGTTGCCTAGCCTATAAAAACCTACGACTCTACGAGGTGCCCTCAAGTATTTAGGATTCACCTTTACAAAGTGTTGGTTCAAGTGTATATTGAACACTAACACTATGTTTGGTTTGAAGGAAGGGTGTGAGGGGAAAAGTTGAGAGAGAAATTTTTTCTCTCATCATTACAAAATTGCCCACAACAAATTTTCAATATTCCTAAAATATACTCTTAATAAAAAAGAATATTTTTTTCATTAATGACAATTTGGTCAATATACTTCCAATTAAAATTTCTCTCTCACTCCCTCCCCTCCTCATCCTTCAAACCAAACACAGCCTAAAGCTACTAAAAATTACAAGTGGCCCTTGAAGTTTTGCTATAACATAGATAAAAACTTCAAGCGGTGTGGTTCCAATATTTAACAAACAGACAACAAAAATGTTATAACTACTGTTTTCAATATTTAACACTCATGTGAAAATTTAGAAATTGCACTTTGGGTAATATCACTCAAACAAGAAAAATTTGATAGCATTGATAATGAGGCAATTATGATAGAATTTCAAAAAGTAAAACTTAGAAAGATGACATTATAATTATTGTAATATACTTTTGTTATTAAAATATATATACTTGAACTTATTTAGTACTTAGTCTCGTTATTTTTAACAGCACTTAACCTTGTTTTTCCCTTTATATTCTTTTGTTTTTTAATGCATTTAAAACTTTATTTTAATTTTTTTTTTTTTGGGTACTACCCCCAAACCCCCGAACCAATGGTGCCCCCTTCTTCAATTATTTTATAGGCTTGCCCCCTGTTGACAACTCTATGTTAACTAAAGTAGCTCTTGTTGACAACTCTATTTAATTATATTAACAAGTCAATTTATGGTAACCAACCAGCTTTCGTTGATAAATATGTAATCACAATATTATATTGACAAGTTATAAAGTGACAATGAACAGACTCTTATATTAACATAAAACATCTTCTGTTGATGGGTGTACGTGACTATATTTATAAGTCTTGATCATTGACAAGTTTATGCCAATAACTGGAGATTTTTTTCAGAGAAGAATCTATAATTGGACTCTTTTGGTATTTTTTCAATGATCTAAGTGAGATTTTCCCAAATTTCTACGCAGTTTACAGGGGCCAGCTTCAAGCAAACATATATTGCTAAATGTTAGAAACTCAATCCAATACATAGTATATTACTCATTGTCGTAGGGGAATACAAATACAATACATATAAAGGAAACATTGTAAGAAAAAAGAGCATAAATCATTAGACATAATTGAATTAAACAAACTTTACTTATAATGACAGATTCAATCCCAGAATGACAGGATAGAATCACCCCTGAACTAGGAACAGCATTACATCATCAACTGTGCCTTGACCCTACAGGAGCTAACCACACTATGGAAGCACTAGATATTGTAATTAACACTATGAAGCTATTTTGCAGCCCTATTATGATATCCTACTTGTGGATTTGGTTAGAAGACATCAGGATGGAACCGGCCCGGGAAGGAGCTGCACTGCCGAGCCTGCTTCAGATGCATTGCCAAAGCATAGTTATTCACCTGTCGACAAAGTCATAATCACCAGATTCATCAGCATGAAAAAATTGTAATTTTTTTCTTCTAACAATAACCGATTATCACTCAACATATGCCAATTGATTTATTTGAGATTAACTGTGAACCAAATTTTGTTATATTAAAAGTCTTGTGACTTTGTGAGTGGAAACTTTGCCCATAGTCAATGGTAAGGTCTATAGTTGATCTGTTCCATATACTGACATTTTTATCTTGCTTGCTAAGATGGTATCACTATGCAATGCAGAACAGAATTTCACAAATTTTGTAACAAGCCATGCATGCCACCCAAAACTTAGGAAAATCTTATTTCTAAGAAATTTAAGCATTACAAAAGTCAATTATTGTATATTTTATTTAATAAATAGTAAATTCCTTTTGCCATCCTAAACATGGGCATAGTGTGAGATAATAGTGCATTCCAAACGCAAATCCCACATGTGAGGGATGCATAACAACTAAGCTCTTCCTTGGACATATTTCGAGCTACCAAATTCCTAGCAACATTGCGCTTCAGGAGTTTACAATAAATCTTTCCATAAAAACATTATGCTACCTCTAGTCCTTAAAATAAGATCCACTTCAATGAAGAAATTGATCTACAAATAGGACTTTATATTAAGGATCGGAGGTAGTATAATCATTGTGTTCACTTCATGCCCTTCTTTTTCTCTTACATAATGATGGGCAATGAGGGTTTATAATGTTTGCAGATGATAGCTGAATCCATAAACATGTTTTTAGTTGAAGAGTAAATAAATTTTAGAATTATTTCAAGTTTCAAACTTTCTTGATAAACAGTTCGGCTGGGAGAATTAAAACGGAATAAAGCTCAATCTGACCTCAAGAGTTCTCAACTGCTCCTGGTATTGAGAAATCAACTGCTTTGATTGCTGCAACTCTTGACTCTTATTTTCGTACTCAATCTGACGTTCATGCTGGATTTTAAAAGCACTCTTTAAAATAGTATTCTCCCTAGTCAACCCTTCAATTTGCTCTTTCAACATCATATTCTCCTGAGAACAAAAGGTCACTTGTCATACAATATTACAATTCTCACTCCTCACCAGGAAAAAAGAAATTGAAAGGAAAATCAAGACTGGGCGGTAATTGATCCTAGAGCATTATGTAAAGATATATGTAGACACATGCATTGAATAGCATTATAACCATGGAACAGGCAATGAGACCTCAGGTCAACAGGGAGGAGTCGGAAGGCAATGAGACCAGCTTAATCCTGATACTGTAGCAGATAATTGAAACCATTCATGGAAAATCAAGATGAAAGATGCATGCCTAAGAGGAACATTACACATTTCCCGACATTAATGAATCCTTCAACACCCACTATCATTCAACAGCTTGTTCAATAATCTCAAGCCGGGAGCATATCCAATTATGTTGCCCCCTAAATTAGCATGTGTTTTGACTTAGGTAGCTGGCTGATAGCATTATGACCTCAACAAGCTATTTTACCTTAAATTGACTCCCAAGACCCGACCCTCATGGCAAGCACAGCCATCAGCCATACAACAATGTTAATTGATCCTGGCATAAACATATACCTTTTGAATAACATGTGTTGCCTCAGCACTTGCGCGCCCACTGATTGATCTCTCTAAAACCTCCAATATTCTAGAAGCACGAATTCTAGCATCATCAACACTAATAGCACTCATCATTTCCCTCACAAACAAGTCAACCCATTCTGCTCCATCTGCAGGAAGGTCATTTGAAGTTGATTGATTCTCAGAAGCAGAAGCATGCCCACCATCTCTCAAAGTACCTGGAAATTTTTCAAGAGACTTCAGTTTCTCATTGATGAGAGGCTTCAAAAACACACAAATAAACTACTCACTATTCAGAGTTTTAACCTGCATAATTTGCCATACTAGTTTCAGAGTATTAAATATATGTTTCCAAAAAAACACATCACCAGTTCACGCTATGCAAAAAAATATATGTGCTGCAGATAAGTCATGGCTGCGTGCACTGATGCTAGTATCATCCATGCATTCAACAACCAAAAAGACTACCATTGGAAGCCAGAATAATCACAAGTCCTGAGAAAAAGATTGTTCAGAGTAATTGAGCACTGTCTACTCTTACATCAAGCAGAAAGTTTAGCATGCTCAAATGCTTAATAAAAGACACTCCTCTTGAAAATGAAAATCAAACATAAGTAAATGCCAAATGCTCCTTAAGCATGCTGCTTTAAATTGCTTCTACAATTGAAATACTTATAGAGAACAAACTTGTAGACAACTTATTTAACTCCATTATTTATTCTTTAGCCCCAATCAGGCTGTTAGAGAAACGTAGGATGATGCATCATAAGGTGACTAAGAAATAAAAGGCCATGTCCTACTGGAAAAATTATGGGAGAACAAGATTTCTTTTCCAAAACCATTCAAATTCACTAAAGCCACCAAGCATGGTTCATTAACGGGTGATGATTCCTAATTCCTAACGGGAAAAATCAATTGCAGATACGGTAATACCTGTTACCGCATTAGCATCGGATTGTTCAGCAACACCAGAATTTCCATCAGCAGATCCCAAGCAACGCTCACGCAAGCTTTTGATAGCTACATCTAGATCATTTCCACATTCTTGCAGGGCTATCTCAAGAAGCTGAAAGGTTATATACCAACTGGTCAGGGATAGGTGTAAAAAAAAATGGAGAAGTGAGTGACACCTATAGAACATTCAATACATTTGGTGATATGAAACAATACAAACATCTAGTTAATCAACTGCAAATAAAGAAAATAAGGGGAAAAGAACTCCATCTCTCAATCAAAGATACAAGTTCCAAACAGCATAGTATAGTTGGTACAATCATTATCATCGTCATTGTTGTTCTTGTTATTGGCCTAAGTTCCATGCTTCATTACCAGAATCGCAAAAATGTATAGAAAAACCCAACAGTTGATTAAAATCAAGGAATTAAGTGATTTAAAATGAATAACTAATGTGTCTGATTTACTACTGTTTTCGGCTGTTTTACCCCAGCAACAGACAAATTAAGAGAAATTAAACCAAACGGTCAACCCCAGAAGCAAAGGAAAAAACACCTGAACTTCCATTTGAGGGAACATCGCCTGAAGTTGATCAACGAGGCTCGGAGCGGAGAAACGAATTGGAGAAGATGAGCAACGAAGCCTCTTGGATACTGGAGGTGACGGAGGAATATCTTCAAAGAAAGATCTCTTGCTTCCACAAACTGCAGCAGACATCGTTACAATACCAAATTGTTCCACCTTTCTTCTTCTTCTTCTACCAGTTGCCTCCACCGACCCTGACCCCAAATTCCAAATGGAAAAACGCAATTTTACAAAGAGGGAACAAGGGTCAGGGAAGTACAAGAGGATCGAACCTCTGAGGGTTTTTATTGAGGTTCCTCTCCGATTTTCAGAATTGCCTTGGGGTTCTATTCGTGGGATTGGAAGGAAAAGGTTGCGCAACTTGGGTTAATGAGATTGCGTAATAGTAAATATATTTGGACGGTGGAGGTTTTAATAAGAGGATCGGTGCAAGGAAGGTAAGTAAGAGAGACGGATGTGGAGGGAAAGGATATTCGCACGTGCTTTTCCGGCGCTTTGGTCCGAAGTCAAAAGGCCCAACCATGCAAAAACTGTTGTCGGGAAAAAAATATGTCAAAAAACCAATGAGAGTGGGTATAGATGGTGAGGAATTTAAGACTAGGTCCTTGGGTCTTAGGTTCGATCTCCTCTATCGTCGTTGGGACTCCTTTGGTAGACGATCTCGTAAGTCCCCAGTAAGTACTCATAGAGCGCGGTGCCATGCCTTGACCTTGGTAGGAGACTGGTGTCAAACCCTTCTAAAACTTTTTCGTAAAAAAAAAAAAGATGTCAGAAAGGTAATAATGTTATAAGATAAAATTTGTACTGCAAATATTTACAACAGGAGAGGGAGAGGTGGTGGTTAATTTGGTGATATATTTAAAATTTCAGTTATTTTATTATATACTTTTAATTTGTGTTAAAAATAACTCGGATGTTAAAATTATGTCTTTTTTTTTTTGTCAAAGAAAATTATGTCTTATAAAATGATCTCAAATGAGAACATTTTATTTTGAGATCCTGATAATTGCATGTTTGGGATCCAAGAGCATCTTTTTCGGAGAATGAAACTCCTTTTACCATGTTGGAGAATCAAACATGAAGCTTTGAAAAAAATATTTTACTTGTTTGAATGGGATTTGGCTTTGGTCCTATGCAGTACTTCGTCCGCTACATCTCAGCCGTGTTTGTTAGGAAAAAGATTAGAGAAGGGAAAGAAAGATTGGAATCTTCCCTTGATTTTGGGTGTATATTACGTAGAATTCATCTTCCAGTGAGGTACTATCTTCCTTTATCCATGGGAAGATTTCTTCCTTAATCTTCCCTCACAAATTGGATGGAAGACAAAATCTTCCCGGAAGATTATGAGCAAATTCTCATTAGGTCCCTTTCTTCTTCCTCTTTTTTCACTATCTCCGACTTCACCTTCTTCCTCTCACCTTCGGCTCTTTTCATCGCCAATGAAGACTTCCTCCTTCACTGTTAGAACCCGCGGACGACCACCACCAGTCGAAACTCCCCTGGATTTGATTTTTTTTTCCTGGTTGTCATGGGGATGTGGGATGAAGAAGGAGGGATTTTTTTTCCTAATGTAAAGGGTATTTTGGGAATTTCAAATTTTTTATTTTTTAAAATTATCATCTTCCATCCCACTTTCTATATCTATCAAACAGTTTAACTTTTTAAAGTTCCCTTTTAATCTTCCTTTCCATTCCTTTCTATTTATTTCCCTCCTCTAAGTTTCTTTCTCTTCTCAAATCTTCTTTATAACAAACGGGGCCTCAAACGACGGCGTTTCAGCACCCACATTGGTCCTTTAGAAAAAAAAATTTAGGCACATCCGGGTAGTAAAAAGATAATTCAGGATACTAAAAAAAATCTTTCATGATCTTAAAAAATTATTTGAGGATCTTGAAAAAATATTTCAAGTACATACTGATACTAAAAAGATACTTCAAGATCCTGATTGCTACTTAAAAAATAATTCATGATCTTAAAAAATTATTTCAGGATTCTAAAAAAATATCCTAAAATATATTTTTAATAGTAGTTAGTACTTAAAATATTTTTTCAAGATCTTAAATTTTTTTTTAAAGTAGCAATTAGTATCATGAAGTATCCTTCTAGTACAATTCAGTATTCTGAAAATATTTTTTCAAAATCATAAAATAACTTTTTAAGATTATGAAAAAAAATTTTAGTATCCTGAATTATCTTTTTACTACTTGATTGTGCCTGAATTTTTTGTTTTAAAGGATCAATGTGTGCTTGATGCTGAAACTCCGTTGTTTGGGATGCAACGGACGCAACAAATGAAGCATTGCAAAGGACCAAAGCCAAATCTGTTTAAATGTATGTAAAATCATTTTCACTCTGGTCGTCAAACACATTATTCGGCAGATGTTCATATTTTAAAAGTAAGACCAGACGTTGAATAAAAAACAACATATATCGAGTTTTATGGTTTAACTAATTAGACCACCGAATTAATAATGCAATAATTAACTACGAATTTAATAAAAAAAATAATTATTTACATTATATATATATATATATATATATGCGCGCGCATATATATAATAAGTCTCATTATCAACATAATAGCACAAAGTTTTTTCGATGGAATAACATCTTATGGCTAAAAATTATCTTAAAATATATTAAACTTTTTGCTAAGGTCAATTTTTTTTAAAAATAGATTTTTATTGTTTTTCTAAAAATCATTGGTTCCCAATCTAGTTTTGAGTTTTAAGCTCAATGGCGACGGTAACTCCAGTCTAACTAAGCCATAGAAGTAGTTTTTTTTGTGTTTTTTTAGAGTAAATCTCAAGTTATGTCATATCGACAGTTTTCAGTTTTAACTTGAACCAATTTACTGATAAGTTTGATTTTGTTCTATAACTATAAGTCGACAATAGATTGTACTAACTTATTCACATCAGGTTAACACTCCTTACAATCATAAACATCAACTTTAATTTAACGGAAAAAAATAAATTAATTAAACAATAAAATAGATCGTATATTAAAAGCAGATGATTGAATAGTTTATGAAAGTTCAGATATGGAACCGATGATTAAAGAAAGATTTGGGAACTAAAATTTATAATTCTCCTTTAATGATCTGCACGAAGAAAATGAAATAAATTTTTTTATTATTCCTCTAATTTGGATTGATATAATTTGATTTGTTACTGGCATTGTCCTTTGAGGCAAGGGCTGAATGAATTAGGGAGGTTAGGGATTGCCCCGCCTCTAAAATTACAGTATATAATCTAAATTTTTAGAAAATTATATTTCAGTTTTATAAAAATTTTAAAATTTATTTTATTCTGTATTAAAATATTTACAGGGTAGAAATACAATTTTATAAATGTCTGGGTTTTATTCTGTAATTTTCACCCATTAATTATAATTTTTGACATCGCATCTGCTTCGGGGACAAGATAACAACGATCCTTTGGTGCCAGATGCTGATATGGATAATATTTTTCCTTCTTTAGTGGATATTCCAATGTTGCTTTTCCCACACACCAAGAAATTTGTATGGCCAATATCAACTCATTTAACAACTCACATGGCGTCCCATCCTCAAGTTGCCAAATTGGAAGACATCTTTCTCATGAGCCTCCTCCTCATAAATGGGCGTACCAACTTTTTTTGTTTGTTTGTTTATATACATAAATTTTAGGAAAGGGGTTGGGTTCACTCACAATCTGAGGGCGGAGCGAAATCTCCCTTCCTCTTAAGTAATACCAATGTTGAGTAGGGCGAGCCGTCTATAACCCTTGGCATTTACCTAGGCACCCAAAAGTTAGGATATCTCCCTCAGCGCCTTGACCAACCCCAGAATCAAACCATTTCTTTTTGGTGAGAGTGTCCAACCCCTTTACCAGTTGAGAATGGGCGTACCAACTTGTTTTCTCTTTCAAAAGTTTAATAGTATAAAAATAAATCAAATACGACTTTTTTTATTTTAAGTGGCGCTTGAAAAATGAACATACCATTCACGATTTAAATGTAATGATAGATTTGTTGGTATTTATACTCAAAATATTCATAAACATATATTTGCTAGTCTGGATTAATATATGTTTGGCTATATGTTGGGGAAGCCAAAACACCTTGTGGATGACAAAGGCCAACTTTTCCATAAGCATGTTAGGCATCAAAATCATAGGATGAGTGGAAGCAAACAGGGATTGGGTCTAATGGAAGGGGAAGACATTTTTTTTTTACTGGTGGTTCAACTGGGCTTGAGTGCGGGTAGCAAACAGATTTGACTTTTTGTTAAGAGATTAAGGAAGTTAAATAAATTATTTAATTATGTTATATATTTATATCTTTAAATTATATATTACCTCCGGTTCTAATTATAAGACTTAGTTGACTTTTTTTAGAGAAACTAAAGAAGTTAAATAAGTCACTTACTCATTTCATATGGTGTGTATATTTATATTATATGTTAGTTTATTAGTCAAACTAAATAGTTTGAATAAAAATAAAAATACTCTAAAATAATTTAATTAGCTTCAATAATTTCTCTAAAAAAGTAAACTAGATCTTATAATTAGGACCGGAGGGAGCATCAGTTTATTGTTCAAATTAATTAGTTTGGTGAAAAAATAAAGATACTCTAAAGTAGTTTAATTAGCTGCTTTAGAGTAAATAATTAGGTGGCAACATTTCACTAGTTAACTGGACCTAAGGGATATAAAGTGCTGGACATAAGTTTTGTTGATGATAAAAATGGGTAAAATAATATTTTTTTAAATAACAACGAATGTAATTACGGTATTATTGAATAGAGACAAGATACACACACAAAATATCTAGATACATTTCTATTTAGAATTTGGCATTTTACATTACATGCAGCTTTAGAAATTTTTAGTTTAATATTTATATATTTTTTTCTATAAAATAATTAATTTTTACATAAAACGATATAATCGAATGCATACCCTTTTTAGTAATTACTAGTTTATAACCCCCACGTTGCCCTAGTGCAAAGGAAAAAAATTATAATCATTAAAAAGATACTAAAATCTCATTGTAAAAAAATAAAGAAAAATGACGTGATCATGTATTATATTTTGAAAATCTTAAATAAAGTCTTTTATGAAATATAAAGATTTTACATTTCTAAGTTGTATAATTCCTAGAAAGTATTATATAGGAAAAAACTCCTATAATGTTAAGAACTTTAAAACAAAAGAATTGAAAGTGCATATCTTTCAAATTTAAAGGCCTTAAAATCAACCAAATTCTTTAAATTAATGTTATCCAAATGCATTACGCTCTCAAAATTATAAGGTTTTGAGGCCATGTTATCACCCACGATTTTTAAACAAAATATTTAGACTTTTATAGTGCGTCTTCTATTCCCCTCCAAGTTCATATTGAAAATAAAAAATCTATATATAAACAATGTTGAAAGAAAATAGAACATTTATAAATCTACATAGTTTTCAACTCATTTTGTTTGAAGAACATTTTTTCTTTTCATTTGTATGATTGTATCTTGATACTTTTCCGATTCAGAAGAGTATTTCTTATTTCTTTATGATTTAACGGTGGTTTTACATCAAAACATCCTTTTTTTGATACAATCATAAGTATCGTTTCGAACGAGCTAGCCTAAATAATTTTGAAATAATAATAATAATAATAATAATTTGGTTATAATATAAATTGTTTAGAGTTCAGTGCCAAAAAGAAAAACAAAAATAGAAAGAGATATTGTGTACCTTAGTTCGCTTAATTGTGATGAGGTTATGGATTTTTTAATTGGTTCCGGCGAGTCCAATGATGATTACTTCTTCTTCACATTAGAATTGAGATCAGACGTGGCTTTATTGATTTTCTTCCCTGAACGTTGTAAAAGATCGATAGTTATGGCTTGAATCTGTATTTTGTTTTTCAAGAATTCAATTTAGGCATGACTTGACTGTGCTAGTAGACTTGTATATGGGCGTGTAGGGATGGACTCAAGATCCCAGCTCGTCCTTTGGACAAGTGGGGGACGAGCGTTGTGGAGATTTGGACGATCCAAATCTTCACATGAGATCTACATTGTCTATTTTTATTGTTATTTTTATACTATTTTTTTAAAAAAAATTTATTAGGATTTTTTAGTAGCAGTAAGTATCCTAAAATATCTTTTTAGTATTAATTAGTAGCCTGAAATATTTTGTTAAGAAATTAAAATAATTTTTAGTATCCTGAATTATCTTTTTAGTATTAATCAATACTTTTAAATATTTTTTTCAAGATCTTAAAAAAAATATTTCAGAGTACCAACTAGTACTAAAAAGATATTTCAGGGTACTGACTACTTTTTTTCAATACCATTCAAAATTCTAAAATATTTTTTGAAGTTCTTAAAAAAGTATTTCATGATACTAAAAAACAGTACATGTTCTTTAACATAACAAAGTCTTCTTTCCTTTTTTCATTCTCTTTCTTTACATATCTTATGCTTCTCCAGTTGGATATAGTTTTCTTTATTTCCTTCATGATCATGCTTTCTAGGTTCTTCTATAACACTACAATAAGTTGATTCCTTTGACTCCCCACTCCGTTTTTTATTTCTTTTTGAATTCACACCCACACGGCGTCTTTCTCTATTGCAAACGAGCCAACCATTATTTTTATTGTTAAAGAAATTGTCAATTTATTCTCTAAGTTTACCGTTTTAAGTTTCAAGCATAAAAAATTGTGACAAGCCACTTTCAGGCACATTGTAACTATAAATTTAGTTGAACCCTTGATTTTGCATATCAACTTTAAAGTTTTTATATTTCTAACTAACAAAATCATATAAACTCACTTTAGCTTTTTTCCTATTTGACCATATATTTAATGATGTTATTTATGAACTCCATCGAACTTCCATAATTTAATTATTTAGTTTAAGGTTCGAGCTCATCACCCGTGTACTTAAAAACTAGTGAGTTTGATAACTTTGGTGGAGATTAACGTATATCTTAACTTCCAAAATTGCCAAATCTCTTTTAAATAACATATCAATTTAAGTAATTGGCTTATTCCTGCGTGGTATTTCCCGCTTTCATGATAAAGCTAGGACAGAACAAAACAAGGCCATGGAAATAAGAATTGAACTTTCTCACTTCACACACGTCAACTATTCTGGTTCTTGCATAACTTTAAACGAATTTGTAAATTGGATGGGTTATCATTTTCAGTATTGATGCAACTAGTATTTCATCACATTCATAAAATACATACTCTCCAATAAATATGTATACATTCTTCTACAAGAAGAACATTGTAAAATTTGATTACAAGTTGACTTAATTGTTATTACTGGTAGAAAAATGGATCTCCAAAATAAACAAGCATATGAAATTCATCCTCACTCGATAGACGTCTATGAGTAAGCTTGTAAGATTCTTGCACGGCTTCTGTGTTATCATTGAGATGTGCAGTGTTTTCTATTTGATCTATCTTAAGACGAGCTCTCTCTTTTATTAGCTTCCTTGTTATTGTTGAAGTATGCAGTATCTTTAATTTATCCCAAGACAAACAATTTCTCCTTCATCTATTTCCTTGTTATCATTGAAGCCTACAATAGTGTCTTTTATTTGAACTACCTCAAGATGATCAATTTATCTTTGTTTTTAGGGTTAAGTACCAATTTTGCCCCGAAAGTACGCGCTCAGGAGTAATTTTGCCCTGAAAGTTTTTGGCGTAGCAATGTTGCCCCGGAAGTATCAAAACGTAGTAAAGTTGCCCCTCCATTAAAAACCCTAACGGTCACCGTTAGGGTTTTTAATGGAGGGGCAATATTGCTCCTGGGCGCATACTTCCGGGGCAACATTGCTACGCCAAAAACTTCCAGGGTAAAATTGCTTCTGAGCGCGTACTTTCAGGACAAAATTGGTACTTAACCCTTGTTTTTATATTTCTATGATTCTTCTTTGCTCCAAAGTCATTCTTATCTCTACTTCAACATATGATGTTTTTATTCTTTTATATGCTTTTTTTGACAAATCAATCTAGTTTATACATGTCACTTTTATATCCTGAAATGTTCCTATAATTTTAGGGAATATCATTTCTGTCTTAAGTCAAAACTACGTCGTTTTGGCTCTTTTTTAATTGAAGAGATGAAAGAAAAAAAAGGAAAAAAAAACAAAAACAAAAAAAGAGCAAAGAAAAATAAATAAATAAAAAAGAGCCAAAACGACGTAGTTTTAACTTAAGGCAGAAATGATATTCCCATAATTTTATATGGTTTATTTGAAGGGTTCAATGTTTCTACATCTAAGACAGAAATATATATTTTTTCTGCGGCACTCACATATAAGTGAGTGGGGCCCATTTATTTTTTTCTCTCTCTTCTTTTAATAATGGGCCCCACTCACTTATATATGAGTGCGATAGATATATTTTAGAAATATATCTTTATTAAGATATTTTATGATTTGATCTGATTTGATTAGTTTGGATTATGATTGATTTTAGGGTTATGGTTAACTTACTAGCTTGCCTATATAAAGGCCTCATTGTACTCTTTTTTTGTATGGAGGATCAATAATATTCAGAGTATTTCTCTTGTACTTCAATGTGATCCTTCAATCTTATATTATAGTGGGTCGATTTTGTTGCAGTTGCTGCTCGTCAATCTTGTCACAGCCATTGCTCGTCGATCTTGATATTTTAGGAATATATCGTTATTAAGATATTATGATTTGATCTAATTTGATTAGTTTGGATTATGATTGATTTTAGGGTTATGGTTAGCTTACTAGCTTGCTTGTTATGGTTAGCTTACTAGTTTGTCTATATAAAGGCCTCATTGTATTCTCTTTTTGTATGGAGGATCAATAATATTCAGAGTATTTCTCTTGTACTTCAATATGATCCTTCAATCTTATATTATAGTGGGTCAATTTTGTTGCAGCTGCTGCTCGTCGATCTTGTCACAGTCATCTTGATATTTTAGGAATATATCATTATTAAGATATTATGATTTGATCTAATTTGATTAGTTTGGATTATGGTTGATTTTAGGGTTATGGTTAGCTTATTAGTTTGCCTATATAAAGGCCTCACTGTACTCTCTTTTTGTATGGAGAATCAATAATATTCAAAGTATTTTTCTTGTACTTCAATATGATCCTTTAATCTTAATAATATTATGATCCTTTAATCTTAACAATATTACTGTACTCTCTTTTTGTATGGAGGATTAATAATATTCAAAGTATTTCTCTTGTGCTTCAATATGATCATTTAATTTTAAAGTATTTCTCTTGTGCTTCAATGTGATCCTTTAATCTTAATAATATTAGAAAATAAAGGGGAGCTCATAATTCATAACATGGCTTTCATTTTTTAATCTAATAATCGATATACTATTCTTAACTAATACTTTCCTTTTATTTTATCGTCCAGCCACAATTTTTAGAAGATAAAATCCTCTAAACCTTCTTTACTAGTAAGGATGCGTTGACATGCGATATTGATCAAATACCCAATCCTCCTTGTGAAATAGGCTGAAAAGGGAATTCCTCGTTCCTTGAATGAATTCTCTATTCCAGTAGGAGGAGGGACTCTTAACGTTCCCCTTTCATATAATTTAAAGTAATTTTTATTATTACCCAAACAACTTTTTTTTAATTGACTGACGTTTAAATTTTATGATAAAAATTAAATTTTATCAAATTCACTTTTTTGGCGACACATACACTTTAAAATAACCAATATCTTGCTTCTGCCTTGTTTTGTCTTTTTAATGCTCCATACGGTCCCTAATATAAAAACATTTATTTAATTTGATTAGATTAAAAAAATTAATTAAGTTGTTAATATGTCATATATCTTATAAAAAAACTAGAGTCATATTCTTTTAATCCACTCATTCCTTCACATCTTTTATTATTGTTGAGGAAACATCAATATTAGTAAATTATAAAAAAATTAACAAATATAAAAAATATTCATATATCTTATATTTATGATCAATATCAATTATTTAAATATGTTTTATATTAAAAATAATTTTATTGGACAATTGGGAGTATAATGTTTTATTTTCTTTATGATGTCCGTCGTTGAGGCTTTTTTTTTTTTTTGGTAAAGCGTCGTTGAGGCTTCTAGCTTCATCTTGTAACAAAAAAGCATTTTGTCCCCTTTTTGGGCCTCCAATCGTTGATGGACCAACCCAATTGCTAAGTCGGCCTCAGAAAGGCGGCACGTGCTACCGCCATTACACTCATCGACACCCTATGAGCCATTTCCGATCCACTGGCGAGCAACTCATCTGGCTCTCTCTTCACTGAGAGGGAAATTTATGTCTTAAACCCTAGAGCTAGAAGCTCTCAGGCGAGCTCTTAGAGGCTCTTCGTTTGATTCACAAAAGGAGCTGTGGAAGTATAGGCAATCCTTCTTCAGCAATTTTACCACTTCTAGTCCTGTCCATCTGAGTTCGTTGGATTTGTAAGATTCCAAGATGTGGAACAACGGTCAGATTGCACCACCCGGAACAACGGGCTCTTCCATTCCACCGCCTCCTGCAGCCCAACCGTCGTACACGGTGCTGCCACCTCCACCGCCTCCAGCCCCGGCTGAAACTGAGGCTGATGCTGAGGCGAAGCTCGAGGAGAAGGCTCGGAAATGGCAGCAGCTGAATTCGAAGAGATACAGTGATAAAAGGAAATTTGGGTTTGTTGAGACCCAAAAGGAGGATATGCCCCCGGAACATGTTCGGAAAATCATCAGGCAAGTGTTCTGTACTGTTTTATGCTCTATCGGGGATTTTAAGGTTTCTCACTGATTATGGTATTCCGAGTCCTGTGTCTTCGAACTTTGAATTTGTGTGAATTATTGTATAGCTAGGTCTCCTCCTTTCTCCATCAATCATTTCTGTTCTGGGCTATCAGCGGTAGCTTAGGCAAATGATGCAACCCGCAATCTTGCGTTCCTTGGTTTTATTTGGTTGAAAAAAATACTTGCAAGTTCTGGTGGCGGTGCTACAGTATAATTTCTCTGAATTTGGTTTCGCTGCCAAGTTATGGTCTAGGATAATTGCTTTAACGCTGTGGCGAAAGAAGCACTCAGATAAAACTTTCCAGGATGCTAAGCTGCCTGTTTGGCACTATATGCGGATTAGAAATTGTATTGATGAATAATGTGAGGAGGAATAAGCCCAACGCAGCTCCTTGCACTTAACAGAATTTTTCTTCTTTTTTTCTTGTAATTGAATTTAGATTTCTTATAATAGAGGTGTACTGTTGACTTTTTATAGTTTAGGTTTGATTGAGATTCTATTGGTGTAGACACTGGTGTTGAGAATCATACTGATGAAACGCCTTTATGCATGCAATGTATTGTTGATTCTGCAGAAGGATATTTTTGGCAGTAAAGTAAAAATATCAAAATTCTTGCTTTTTAGTCTATTCATCTTTTTGGTCCATTCAATTTACTTCATGTTGTGTAATACTGTATATAATATTTATAATATCGGTGCTGCTATCACTGTTATCTCTAGATCCACCTTGTAATTTCCTTTTCTGTTCTATATTATAGGGATCATGGGGATATGTCCTCAAAAAAATACCGTCATGATAAACGTGTTTATCTTGGAGCGCTTAAATTTATTCCACATGCAGTTTACAAGCTCCTGGAGAATATGCCTATGCCATGGGAGCAGGTATTTGCCATTTTGTTTTGTCAGTGTCAGTCTGATTTTTTCACTTAGTCATGTGTCTTTATATGAAGGCCCATTACTGATACCAGCTCTTTGTTGTGTTTTATTAATTAAGGTTCGAGACGTGAAGGTCTTGTACCATATATCCGGGGCAATTACTTTTGTCAACGAAATTCCATGGGTTGTTGAGCCAATATATCTGGCACAGGTATGTCGTTTTCTCTCATACGTATTGTGCAATCATATCAGCTCATAGATGTTTCATTGCCTTTTCTTCTCCCACATCATTCTGACTAAGTTAAATGTTTTACAGTGGGGTACTATGTGGATCATGATGAGAAGGGAGAAGAGGGATCGGCGCCATTTCAAGAGGATGCGGTTTCCTCCATTTGATGATGAGGAGCCTCCATTAGATTATGCTGATAACTTGTTGGATGTTGATCCTCTGGAGCCGATTCAGCTTGAGTTGGATGAAGAGGAAGATTCTGCTGTATATACTTGGTTTTATGACCATAAACCTCTTGTGAAAACAAAGCTCATAAATGGCCCTAGCTATCGAAAATGGCATCTTTCCCTCCCAATAATGGCCACTCTGCATCGGCTTGCAGGACAGCTTTTGTCCGATTTAATTGACCGGAATTATTTCTATTTGTTTGACATGGAGTCATTTTTTACAGCAAAGGCATTGAACATGTGCATACCTGGTATGTGGTTTTTTATTCTTATATACATTATCTTGCTTCTATATGATGTATAAAACATAAGAAAGGCCAGAACATATGTTTCTGTGTAAGGTCTAAGTATTAATTTTTTCCTTGTGTATCCTGCAGGTGGTCCTAAGTTTGAGCCCCTTTACCGTGACATGGAGAAGGGAGATGAGGACTGGAATGAGTTTAATGACATCAATAAACTCATTATAAGGTCACCTCTAAGGACAGAGTACAGAATTGCTTTTCCTCATCTCTATAACAACAGGCCTCGAAAAGTAAAGCTTTGTGTGTACCACACTCCAATGATCATGTACATAAAAACTGAAGATCCTGATCTACCTGCATTTTATTATGATCCATTGATACACCCAATAACTAGTGCCAACAAGGAGCGGCGTGAGAAGAGAGCTCATGAGGAAGAGGATGAGGAGTGGGAATTGCCAGAAGGCGTGGAACCTTTGCTTAAAGATACACAGCTTTACACAGATACCACTGCTGCTGGTATCTCGCTCCTATTTGCTCCTCGTCCTTTCAACATGAGATCTGGTCGCACGCGACGTGCGGAAGATATTCCCCTCGTGTCAGAATGGTATAAAGAGCATTGGTAAGTGGCGACCCTCCTCCCTCGAATACTTCATGACTAGTCTTTCATTATCTTAAGCATATTTACCCCATATTTTTTTTTACCTTAATATGAAGATTAACTTTCCTTCTTTATGTTTTCAACAGTCCACCTTCATATCCAGTTAAAGTCCGAGTTAGTTATCAAAAGTTGCTGAAATGTTTTGTGTTGAATGAGCTGCATCATAGACCTCCTAAGGCTCAGAAAAAGAAGCACCTATTTAGATCTCTTCAAGCTACCAAGTTTTTCCAAACCACTGAACTTGATTGGGTTGAAGCAGGTCTTCAAGTTTGCAGGCAGGGTTATAATATGTTGAATCTTTTGATACACAGAAAAAATTTGAATTATCTTCACCTTGATTACAATTTCAATCTGAAGCCTGTCAAAACCCTAACTACAAAAGAAAGGAAGAAATCACGATTTGGTAATGCATTTCATCTTTGCCGTGAAATTCTCCGTTTGACTAAGCTTGTGGTGGATGCCAATGTCCAGTTCCGTCTGGGTAATGTGGATGCATTCCAACTCGCTGATGGTTTGCAGTATACTTTTTCTCATGTTGGTCAGTTGACCGGTATGTATCGGTACAAGTACAGGCTTATGCGGCAAATTAGAATGTGTAAAGACTTGAAGCACTTGATTTACTACCGGTTTAACACTGGACCTGTTGGAAAAGGGCCTGGCTGTGGATTTTGGGCTCCAATGTGGAGAGTTTGGTTGTTCTTTCTTCGTGGTATCGTTCCACTTCTTGAAAGATGGTTAGGCAATTTACTTGCAAGGCAGTTTGAGGGACGCCACTCGAAAGGTGTGGCAAAGACTGTTACTAAGCAGCGTGTTGAGAGCCACTTTGACTTAGAGCTTCGAGCAGCAGTCATGCATGATGTGCTTGATGCCATGCCAGGTTTTTATTAAGTGCCACTTACTATTTCAGAATTTCAGATTCCCTTCATTAAGTTGCTTTTGCAATTTTAGAGTTTTTCTAAGTAATGGTGCTCACCCCTTTCCCTTTTGAATGGCAGAGGGCATTAAGCAGAATAAGGCCAGGACTATATTGCAGCATTTGAGTGAGGCTTGGCGCTGCTGGAAAGCAAATATTCCTTGGAAGGTAAAGGACCGCGTTGTTTTTGTTTTTAAGATTAATATGAATTTGCTAGTGAACTAGCATAAGTAGAATTCTCATGCTGGATATGTAGAGAACTACTTAGATATAAGCATTTCATTGATGTCTTGGTATATGAATAGTAAAGCACATACAATTATCAATGAAATTTATTTTGGAATATTGAGTTTGGAAGATGATTTACTAATGCTGCCAGAGAGAAGCTACTTTTGGTCCTCTTTTTGCTCACAGCTCTATTGTTGATTTTCATACTCTGTTGTTATGTAGGTTCCTGGTCTGCCAGTTCCCATAGAAAACATGATCCTTCGATATGTGAAGTCTAAAGCAGACTGGTGGACAAATGTTGCCCATTATAATCGTGAACGTATCAGAAGAGGAGCAACTGTTGATAAGACTGTATGTCGTAAAAATCTTGGAAGGTTGACACGACTATGGCTGAAGGCAGAGCAGGTGTGTTTAGCCTCCTTCATGAGTCATCAAAATGTGTTTTGGCACCTTTTATAATTCAAAATTTCAATATCCCTACCTCCGGTCTTAATTATAAGACATAGTTGACTATTTTTTGGAGGGATTAAGGAAGCTAAATAAGTTACTTAATCATTTCATATGTTGTGTATTATTAGATTATATATTAGTTTATTAGTCAAACTAATTAGTTTGAAGAAAAAAATAAAAATACTCTAAAGTAATTTAATTAGCTTCCTTAATCTCTATAAAAAAGTCAAGTATGTCTTATAATTAGGACCGGGGGAGTAGTTTTTTAGACTATATTTAATGGTTTGTTGTTTTTATCCTGAAAGTATAATCACTATATTTGATTTATTCCTTGTTTATTTATCTTTGTTATAGGAGCGGCAGCACAATTATTTGAAAGATGGTCCATATGTTACTCCTGAAGAAGCTGTAGCTATCTATACAACCACAGTTCATTGGTTGGAATCAAGGAAGTTCTCTCCCATTCCGTTCCCTCCTTTGTCTTACAAACATGACACTAAGTTGCTAATTCTTGCTCTTGAGAGGCTGAAAGAATCCTACAGTGTTGCGGTGAGGTTGAATCAACTGCAAAGAGAAGAGTTGGGGCTGATTGAACAAGCTTATGACAATCCACATGAGGCTCTATCAAGAATCAAGCGACATCTCCTCACCCAGCGTGCTTTCAAAGAAGTATGCTGATATTTAATTGGAAATTTAGTAACTTAAGGATATGGATATCTAGTTGATTATTATTATTAATTTTTTTTTGGATATGACTCTAGTTAATTATGAATTTTTTCTCTTGTCAGGTTGGAATAGAGTTTATGGATTTATATAGCTACTTGATTCCAGTTTATGAGATAGAGCCTCTTGAGAAGATTACAGATGCCTATCTTGATCAGTATTTATGGTATGAAGGTGATAAGCGTCATCTCTTCCCCAACTGGATCAAGCCAGCAGATTCAGAACCACCCCCACTTTTGGTTTATAAATGGTGTCAGGGCATAAACAATCTGCAAGGTATATGGGATACCAGTGAGGGCCAGTGTGTTGTGATGCTGCAGACTAAGTTTGAGAAGTTCTTTGACAAAATTGATTTAACAATGCTAAACAGGTATGCATATTTGTAAATCACCTAAATTTAATCCAGATTCAGTGCTGTCCTTCTAAATTAATTTCCTTTGTTGCAGGCTTCTCCGTCTGGTTCTTGACCATAATATTGCCGATTATGTCACTGCAAAAAACAATGTCGTTTTGTCATACAAAGATATGAGCCATACAAATTCATATGGTCTTATACGTGGTCTGCAGTTTGCATCATTTGTTGTCCAATATTATGGACTTGTGCTAGATTTGTTGCTTCTTGGACTTACTCGAGCCAGTGAAATTGCTGGCCCTCCACAGATGCCCAATGAGTTCATCACTTACTGGGACACAAAAGTTGAGACGAGGCATCCAATTAGGCTTTATTCTCGGTACATAGATCGGGTTCATATATTATTTCGCTTTACTCATGAGGAGGCCCGAGACCTCATACAGCGTTACCTCACCGAGCATCCTGATCCTAACAATGAGAATATGGTAGGCTACAACAATAAGAAGTGCTGGCCAAGAGATGCAAGAATGAGGCTCATGAAACATGATGGTTATTTATTTTACCTTTTATCTTGAGTGGGTTGTAATTTATGTTAAAGCTTAGTTGTAATATGTTGGAGATTTTTGCTGTTGTGTCTTTTTCAGTAAATCTTGGGAGGAGTGTCTTCTGGGATATGAAGAATCGACTTCCTCGAAGCATAACAACTTTAGAGTGGGAGAACAGCTTCGTTTCTGTTTACAGCAAGGATAATCCAAACTTGCTTTTCAGCATGTAAGTATTTGTTGATTTTTGTGATGTCAAGTATTTAATGATTTAAAAACAATTTTGTTTTGAATATCTTGTTCTTAACTGAAGTCGATGCCTTTTTAAAATTCTTCATACATTCCATTTGCATAGAAAGAGTTTAAAATTGGCTGTAGATGTTTAACCCTGTAGAATAATGATTGAATATTCAGCTTAGCTCCCAAGTAAAAGCAAGAGAAAGAACATGTAGCTTTACTGGTTTCAAGCAATTTTGGTCAGCTTCTATCATCTCTGATGGAAAAATTGGATATTCCTATAGTTGTTGGTTGTTGCTGTTTTTACCTTGCCAATAATGGCTCATAAATCGTATGAAAACTTTTTGTCCGCATTTTTTTCTTGCTCTAGCTTTTTTATATTTGATGAATAAACCAAAAGAATCTCTTTTCTCACTCCTCTCCATGTTCTATAGGTGTGGATTTGAAGTACGAATACTCCCTAAAATTCGAATGACTCAAGAAGCATTCAGCAACACTAGAGATGGTGTTTGGAATTTACAAAATGAACAGACCAAAGAAAGGACAGCAGTTGCCTTTTTAAGAGTTGATGATGAACACATGAAAGTGTTTGAGAATCGGGTTAGGCAGATTCTCATGTCTTCTGGATCTACTACTTTCACAAAAATTGTCAACAAATGGAACACAGCTTTGATAGGTCAGTGAAGTTGAATTGTTTTATTAACTCTAGGAGCTCTTTGTAGTTGTTGCATTGGTTTATTGACTGAAGCTCTCATCAGGTCTTATGACATACTTCCGGGAGGCAACTGTACACACTCAAGAGCTGTTAGATTTGCTAGTTAAATGTGAAAATAAGATTCAGACTCGTATTAAGATTGGATTGAACTCGAAGATGCCTAGCAGGTAAGTAATCTGATCCTATCATTAACTTAGTTATCATTCATAACTGGTTCATAATACTTGTGCTAAAATCCATACTAATGTATTGGCTTCTATCAGATTTCCTCCTGTCATTTTCTACACCCCAAAAGAAATTGGAGGACTTGGTATGTTGTCCATGGGTCACATTTTGATCCCACAAAGTGATCTCCGATACAGTCAGCAGACTGATGTGGGTGTTACACACTTCAGGAGTGGGATGAGTCATGAAGAGGACCAGTTGATACCCAACCTTTATCGCTACATTCAGGTGAAACACCCCCCCCCCAAAAAAAAAAAAGCCCACCACCACAAAAAAGAAACGCTTCTAATAAATGTTTCAGTCGAATGCCTTCTGCTTATATGCGTTTTAACTCACTATTTTTTGGATTGTTTTTGACAGCCCTGGGAGAGTGAATTCATTGACTCACAGCGTGTCTGGGCTGAATATGCATTAAAGAGGCAGGAGGCACAAGCACAAAATAGGCGTTTGACCCTTGAAGATCTGGAAGTGAGTTTTTTGATGATTTGTTCTGTTGCCAAATCTTGTGTTTTTTTTTAAGCAGAGGCAGTGATGGGGATGCCTTTTAATTTTTATCTGCTATGATACCAACATATGCTTTCTGTTTCTCTTGTGTGGAATTTTATCTTGTCTTTCAGAGTTCAGCCACTGACATTCATTTCATTTTCCTAATTGATAGGATTCATGGGATAGAGGTATACCACGTATAAACACTTTATTCCAAAAGGATAGACATACCTTGGCTTATGATAAAGGATGGAGGGTGCGTACAGACTTCAAGCAGTACCAGGTTCTGAAACAAAACCCTTTCTGGTGGACACACCAAAGGCATGATGGGAAGTTGTGGAACTTGAACAATTACCGTACTGATGTTATTCAAGCCCTTGGAGGTGTCGAAGGAATTCTTGAACATACTTTATTCAAAGGAACATAGTAAGTTTTATATTCCCTCATAGTGTAATGTTGCATTTAAAGGGTATTTCCTAACTGCTTAACCAATTTATAAAGCAGAAAATATTGTTCTGAAGTTTGTCATGTATAAAACTCTATGTTATTCCTGTGGGGGTAGAAAGTATAAGTGTTCCTTATTTAGCTTTTCCTATTGTCTGCATGTGATGTAGTGTAAATAAAACCATTGACCAGGCAGGATTTTGAACTTAAGACTTCTAAAATTACAAATAAGCAGATTGTTCAAGATATAGATAACTAATGTCCCAACAATCAAATTAAGATATTAAAATACTAGTTATTAACTATGATTAATGAATATAATACTAATTTTTTTACTGAGTTGCTTCTTATCACTTTCAGCTTTCCAACCTGGGAAGGTCTGTTTTGGGAAAAAGCATCAGGCTTTGAGGAATCTATGAAGTATAAGAAGTTAACAAATGCTCAGAGATCTGGTCTCAACCAGATACCTAATCGTAGGTTCACTCTTTGGTGGTCACCAACCATAAATCGAGCCAATGTTTATGTGGGGTTCCAAGTGCAGTTAGATCTGACTGGTATTTTCATGCATGGGAAGATACCTACTTTGAAGATATCTCTTATTCAGATATTCCGAGCTCATTTGTGGCAGAAGATCCATGAGAGTGTTGTCATGGATCTGTGTCAGGTTTTGGATCAGGAATTGGATGCGTTGGAGATTGAGACTGTCCAGAAGGAAACAATTCATCCAAGGAAGAGTTACAAAATGAACAGCTCTTGCGCAGACGTTCTTCTCTTTGCTGCCCATCGATGGCCAATGTCAAAGCCTAGTCTGGTAGCTGAATCTAAGGATGTTTTTGATCAGAAGGCAAGCAATAAATACTGGATTGATGTACAGCTTAGATGGGGTGATTATGACTCTCATGATATTGAGCGATACACACGGGCCAAATTTATGGATTACACAACAGATAATATGTCTATATATCCTTCTCCTACAGGTACTTCTGAACTGTCCTGTAACTTAGTTTGTTTTATTTATTATCAAGTAGATTGTTGGCCTAATTGTTGCTTTCCATTCAGGGGTGATGATTGGCCTTGATTTGGCATATAACTTGCACTCTGCATTTGGCAACTGGTTCCCTGGTTCAAAGCCACTGCTTCAGCAGGCCATGAATAAGATCATGAAGGTAGGACAACCGCACCAAAAAAGTCATGTGGTGTACATCATTGTATAGTTCATTGATAAGTCCTTGCTAGGCTAGAACCTAAGATCCCGACCCAAAATTTGCCCTGCCTCAATCTACTGGATTAAACCTGGGTGGTCATATCGTATGTTTGAGCATGTTTTATACTTTTTGATTGTGCAACAATTGTTACACTGATTGTTTTATCCATTTGCAGTCAAATCCTGCATTATATGTCTTGAGAGAGCGTATAAGGAAGGGTCTTCAATTGTATTCTTCTGAGCCTACAGAACCATACTTGTCATCTCAAAACTACGGAGAGATATTCAGTAATCAGATTATATGGTTTGTTGATGACACCAATGTGTATCGTGTTACAATCCACAAGACCTTTGAAGGAAATCTAACAACAAAACCCATCAATGGTGCCATCTTCATTTTTAATCCAAGGACAGGCCAATTGTTTCTGAAGGTTTTTTTCTCAGTCCTTTCCTTCCTAAGAGGCTTTTTCCAACATTGAGTGTCCGGATGTGACATATTTTATCCTTTAATGCAGGTTATTCATACAAGTGTCTGGGCTGGTCAGAAGCGTCTTGGTCAGCTGGCCAAGTGGAAAACAGCAGAAGAAGTTGCTGCTCTTGTGCGTTCCTTGCCTGTTGAAGAGCAGCCCAAACAAATTATTGTCACTCGTAAAGGAATGTTGGATCCTTTAGAGGTCCATCTTTTGGACTTCCCCAACATCGTTATTAAAGGAAGTGAGCTGCAGCTCCCATTCCAAGCATGCTTGAAGATTGAGAAATTTGGGGATCTTATTTTGAAGGCTACAGAACCTCAAATGGTTTTGTTCAACATTTATGATGACTGGTTGAAAAGTATTTCGTCTTACACTGCATTCTCCCGGTTGATTTTGATTCTCCGTGCTCTTCATGTAAATAATGAGAAGGCAAA
This sequence comes from Acacia confusa, assembly GCA_037074495.1. NCBI lineage: Eukaryota > Viridiplantae > Streptophyta > Magnoliopsida > Fabales > Fabaceae > Acacia > Acacia confusa. The sequence continues at coordinate 28,402,682 of CM073510.1, forward strand.
GATGTTACTAAAGCCTGACAAAACAATTATTACTGAACCACATCACATTTGGCCTTCTCTCAGTGATGATCAGTGGATGAAGGTAATTTTGATCTTACACTTATGAATTTCCTTTGCTGGGTTCCAATATCAAGAATTTATCTAATGCTTTACATCTATACTGAGGAAATAGTTGTATATTTATGCTTTGAAAATAGTTGCTATGCCACCATTGTCAGTTGACACAGAAGGTTAGTGAAGGGTAACATAATTGAAATTATTTTTGGTGATTTTATGTGTACTACGTATCTTTATTTGAAAAGTTGGGGTTTGGTTTATTTTTTTTAATATATCATAGGATCAATAAGTAGTCCTAGGTCTCATTAGTCGGGTTATTGATGAAGTATTTTGCTTGCAGTTATCTTTCAGTTTCTCTCTTCTGCCCCCAGGCCTCTATTCACCTTCAACTTGCCATCTTGCAATAACTTCTCCCTCCTCATTCTTCCTCCTACATCAGTTAGTAACCTAAGATTTGGGTTAGGCATTTTAACGGAAAGCTCTTAGAAGCATAAATCTATAGGCAAGATTGATGCAAAACCCATTGATGACAAAACCAACATATTGATGAAATTATTTAATACTCAGATTTTCTTCAAGGTTAACATTATATTCATTCTGCAGCTCTTCTTATTTGTTAATATAGCATAACCTGTGCTGAATACATGGACAGGTGGAGGTGGCATTAAGAGATCTCATACTATCAGATTATGCCAAGAAGAACAATGTCAATACATCTGCCTTGACTCAGTCTGAGATTCGTGACATTATACTTGGAGCTGAGATTACTCCACCTTCTCAACAGCGGCAACAGATAGCAGAGATTGAGAAACAGGTTTTGATTCTTTTCTTGCTTATCTGTGTGTCTGTGTCGGTGTCGGTGTGTGAGTGCATGTTGGCGGGCGTGTGCACATGCGTGCACCACACAACTTCCTGAATATTAAATTTGAGAGAATTTGTCCTACCACAGGTCTGTTGTTTACTTGAGTTGTTCAACTTTTTTGCAGGCTAAAGAAGCCAGTCAATTGACCGCTGTAACAACCAGGACAACAAATGTTCATGGTGATGAGCTTATTGTCACCACCACTAGTCCCTATGAGCAAGCAGCGTTTGGTTCAAAGACTGACTGGCGTGTCAGAGCAATTTCAGCAACAAATCTATACCTTCGTGTTAATCATATTTATGTTAATTCTGAGGATATAAAGGTCAGCAGTGTTCTCCTATTTCATTTCTGTCAATCATATTATAATTTGTAGCATCTGCTGATAGTAGAGTGTTTGTGCAGGAAACTGGTTACACCTACATCATGCCCAAGAACATTTTGAAGAAGTTTATATGCATAGCCGATCTTCGAACACAAATTTCTGGCTACCTGTATGGTATAAGTCCTCCAGACAACCCACAGGTTAAAGAAATCCGTTGCATTGTGATGCCACCACAATGGGGGACTCACCAGCAAGTCCACCTCCCATCAGCTCTTCCGGAGCATGATTTCCTGAATGATTTGGAGCCTTTGGGATGGATGCATACTCAGCCGAATGAACTGCCACAGTTGTCTCCTCAGGTTCTTGCTCAACTCTGCTGCCGTTAATTCTAAGTTGAACACAGCGAAGTTTCCTATCCCACTTGCATAATACCCTAAAAACCACAACTGCAAGCTAAAGAAACTTTGTATTTGTATGAAGAGTCCGATATTGTTATGAGATACGGTTCATTATCTCACCTGAGCTTACTTTGCAGGATCTCACTTCACATGCTAAGATCCTAGAGAACAACAAGCAATGGGACGGAGAGAAATGCATTATCTTGACTTGCAGTTTTACTCCAGGGTCTTGTTCATTAACTGCATACAAGCTTACTCCATCCGGGTATGAGTGGGGACGTGTCAATAAGGATACTGGAAGCAATCCTCACGGTTACCTTCCTGCTCACTACGAGAAGGTTCAGATGCTCCTCAGTGATCGCTTCTATGGTTTCTACATGGTAAGTTTCTTCATTTCATGACTGAAAGGCTTGCTCTTAACGTTTGAGCTTCTCTTCTTTAATTTGATCAGTACATGTCTTGATGGTTTTCTGGTTTAATTCCTTAGGTTCCTGATAATGGACCGTGGAATTACAACTTTATGGGGGTGAGACACGCATCCGGGATGAAGTATGGGGTGAAGTTGGGGACGCCTCGAGAGTATTACCATGAAGATCACAGACCAACCCATTTCTTAGAGTTTAGCAATATGGAGGAAGGGGAAACAATTGCCGAGGGAGATCGCGAGGATACATTTAGTTAACAACCTTTTTGTTTCTCTTTTTGTAACTTTTGACCTGTAATTGGAAGAATTTGTTGTAACATGTACTGATAGTTTTGCTTGTCACAACGCTATTATGGCAATGTAAATATGTTACAGAATTACCAGTCAAATTAAATTCCCTATTGAGCCTTGTCTGCTTCTGCAGTTTGGGTGTGAATTTTTCGGTTGCGTTTTGCTTACTGCATTGCGCTATGCAAGCTTACTGTCACACACAAGAAGGAGCTTAAGATATTTTTGCATGCACAAACACTGGAGGTTTCTAGATAGTTCCATGTTATTGTAGATGCATATATATAATATTAGAGTTGTATAAAAAATTCTAGAAGCTCCCTTGAAAAGCGTAAATATCTAGATATTTTGGGAGAAGGTTCTAGAGAACCATTTTCTGCCATTGGATGTATTGAATAATGACTGTTCATTGTGGAGGTGCTAGGCTATAAATAGGAGATGCCTCCCTCATTTGTAACCATCGAAAGCAATACAAGTCATTTACATTTTTAGAGCTTCTCTTTCTAGAATTCTACTTCTTTCTAAAAGGTTCTCTTTGTCTTTGCTCTCTTTGCCTACTCGTGAGGGTTCGGCTGACTTAGCTAAGATCTAAGGGAGTGATTAAGCTAAGGCCGACACGGTTTTTAGAGGTTTAATCTAAGATCGTGACATTACGCTATCAAATTAGCTAAAGTTTATGGACTCAAGAAGCTTTTGCTTGAATGTAAATGTAATCTCTTGAAGAGCTTTCAATACGGAGCACTTGCCCATTTTATAAAGCATCGATACTAATTCTATAACGGAAGGGCGAGAATGTGAACACTGCAATTCTGTTAATAATACTCCCATCCTTAATAAAGGAGTTACTTTAACTTTTTTGGATAAATTTAAAATAAATTATTGATGTAACATCTCTCCGAAATAACTATTTATTAAGGTTGGTGCATTAATTCGACAGGAAAAAGGATATCATAAATATTGCATTAAAGTCTTGTATTTAGGATAAAAACCAACCTGGACAAAAGTGGCAATTACATCTTTTCCTCCGATTGTAAATGGAAACGAAAATTTGTTGAGGGTAATGGGACGGATCAACAAACAACTTGCTTTACAAAGTTTCTATCTTGTACCATAAAGCCTTGATAGGCACTTCATAATGTACATAAACAAGACATGATGCAGATTTACAAACTATTGACCTTTTGAAGGCATATAAATATATAACAATGTCAGATGACTGTTCAAATAAAATGAAATAGCAAGGCTGCAACACAAAGTAAGAGCCGGAAGCTATTAACCAAAAAGGAAGAAAGAAAAAAGACAGCGCACACAAACCCCAATCACTCAACACCATGCTTTCTTTCATATTGACAGTGGCTATAATGTCCATGACACCCAATATAAATTGGCAACAAACTGCAATTAGTGGAAGCTCCACAACCTGTTCTTGTTCCAGTTTCAGCAATTTTTTTTTTTTGCATAATTTATGGCTCAGGGTTCTCCTGCAACTCAGGTTTTGATTCAATTTTTGCTGAACTATCCTCAGCAGCTTCTATTCTGTCCTCATTGGAATCAGTAGGTTGAGGGCTTCTAAAAAGTTCATGATTCTCTAGCTCAGAAAACTTAACTCTTGATTCTCCCTTCAATAGCTCTACCACATCCAGCATGTTGGGTCTCTTCTCAGGCTGATTCTGAGCACAGACAAGTGCAACATAGACAACCCTTTTAAGTTCTTCTTCCACATAATTACCATTTAGTCTTGGATCTGCAATTTCACTAAATTTCTTCTCGAAAACCAATGGTAGTGCCCAATCGGTTATGGACCGCTTCACAGTTGCACTCAGTTTTTCAATCGGTTTCCTGCCACTTGCAAGTTCCAGCAAGAGAATTCCAAAACTGTAGACATCACAACTCTCAGATGCTTTACCTAGCATAGCATACTCAGGTGCTAGATAGCCAAGGGTACCCTTAACTCTCGTGGTCACATGTGTTGCCCCCTCAGGGATCAACTTAGCGAAGCCAAAATCTGCAACCTGAGCCTGGAAATCTGCATCCAAGAGCACATTGCTCGCTTTAATATCTCTGTGGATGATGTGTGGAGTTGCTTGGTGGTGAAGATATCTGAAAGAAACACATAATATGATTAATATATATGAAGTGATGGGCAATAAAAGAAATAGACAGATCAGTACTTACGCGATTCCCTCTGCTGATCCAATTGCGATACTCATCCGTCTGCTCCAATCCAGAAGGCATTCTGCTGAGTGCTGTCCATGAAGATGAGAAAGTAAGCTCAAATTTGGCATATAGTCATATACAATTAACCGCTCCTGTCCTTCAGCACAATAGCCCCGCAGGCTAAGAAGATTCTTGTGTCGAACTCTTGCCAATACCTCAACTTCAATAGCAAATTCCATATCTGCTTTGCTGCTCCAAACTTTCAATCTTTTCACTGCAATCTGCACGCAAACACATTTTAAATACTGCCTGCTTTATGTGGAACAAAATAATTACTAACAGCCAGCTTGAAGAGATTTCTGAAAGAGAAATTTTTGCATCGAGTACAATTAAGCATATTTGAATTCAAACTGCTTCATTTCCACAACCATTCACTAAAAATCAGTTGATCAGAGGTTTGGCAGCACCTGAAACATTTGATCGAAAACATTTTCTACTTGTCTATGAAAAACAACCCCCTGGGGGGGATCCCAAAAAATGGCCCTAATTCAGTTAAGAGAGTAAGCATCAGCTCATCTGACTATTTGCTGACAGCCACTTGATATATGTTAAAACATGAGACATTACACTTAAAATCCAACAAATACATAACCACTAGTACATATAAGTATGAAAATATAAATAAACACATGTTCTGGCAAAAAAAATAATAAATAAACACATGTTTAGCTATCATATGACAGAACATGTTTAAAAAGTATCTTAGTTTCCAATACTCCCTCCGGTCTTTAATACAAGATATATTGTGTAGTTCAATTTCTTTATTAAAGTGGGTCTTATATAAAGGGCCAAAGGTAGTATTAAATTTTAAATATTTCTCATTTCTAAGAGTACCAGCAATAAGAGTCAGATAATTGGCGTGTCATACTAATCACGTGGATGCTTTCATTAAATGTTGGAGCTTCATAGCAACTCATGAAACATCAATTTTTCTGCATCCACACATTGCCTCCACAATTATTGATTTTCTTGGAAAAATCATCACTACAGTGTCATGTAAAATTAAGGAAAATTTTTGTAAGATGACTCAGATATCAAAGCAGACTCAGACAATCACTAGAGCTATCAACTGAACCATCATCTTTAGCAAAAAGAAAGGCACCCCATATGACTTTTTTCATGCTTGCTTCTTCAGATAAAGCTTTCAAAATAGTCTTTCCCAATACCAGAAAAGCCAGGAGAAGAATAAGAAGATATTGCTTCATTAATACAGATAATCATGATCACACGGAATGGGATTATAATCTTTTTCAACATTCAAAGTCTTGCCATGGGGCAGGTAGAAATCATAACTAAATGGAAATAATCATTAATCACAAGTGAGTAAAGGCCGTTCTAGAATATCACAACTCATATAAAACCCATACTTGATTGATTACTCTTGGGTTGAAATGATAAATAATCATTGGCCAAGAACAAAAACAAGAGCGTATCCCCTTACTTGTGATCCATCCCAAAGCTGGCCCCAGTAAACACTGCCAAAACCTCCTTCTCCAAGTTTATTATCATAATTGAAATTATTTGTAGCTGAGTGTAGTTCCTTTAAGGAAAAGACTCGCCATGTTGGTTGTGCCTTCTCTCGTGCGTTGCTGCATGTTTAGAGACTCTAACATCAACCTCCATTAGAAGATGCAGATACAAACAAGTTCAAATCCTATTAAAAAAATAGTTTCAAAATATACCCAGGTAAAAAAACCACCATAAAGCACACCCAGAAAAAAATTCCAATTCTGTCAATTTAGTTATAAAGAGCAGAGTCTAAATGTTCTCTTCACCCAACAAACTTGCCCGGTAGGTTGCTTTTAGTTTCATGTTTTGAGTCATTTGATCACATCCCTAGAACATGCGAAACCCATACTCTAAAACCCTTTCTAAGTTTTATTTTCCACCAAAACAAAACTTAAGTGGGAAATGCCTTGACCTTGAGTTCACATCACATATATTTCATCCAAAACAATAAGAATCAAGAAAAAGTTACAAAGAGCAGTGAGTAACTAGAGACTATTGTATCATTGACGTACCGATCCGAACCCTTTCCAAAACAAAAGATTGGGCATAAAGCCATACCCTTCTGACCAATCAACCCCACCTTCTCGTACTTCTATGTTGATAACTCTTCCGAACCCTCTAACCTCTCAGTCAAACCCAGGAAGTAAATAAACTCCGAACTTGAGATTGACCCAGGAAACCAAATCAGATTCTCCTATTGTTACAGCACTGTGGAAGCTGTTTCTTTTCAGAGCGGAGAAGAATTAACAAGAGGGTGTGAGGGAGAAAAGGATGAGAGAGAAAAGATGCCAAACGTAACAATTTGAGAGAAACCGAAAATATGCTTCCGTTGGCAAAAGCTGATGATGTATCGTCACGCGAACGTTGGCGCTCTCGCTCAGCGAAAAGGAAAACCCAAAAAAAGAGCCAAAGATGAAATTGCTTTAATTTTTTTTGGCCGATGAAGAGATGTGGAAGCCAAGTTTTCTTTTCTCCTTCTTCTTCCTTGTCAAGCGTACTAATTCCAGCTGTTCACAATTTTCAGAACCACTTACATGGGTCCATTTTCCTTCTTAAAAAATGATAATTGGTGATAATTTGTAGTTTAAAATTTTATTTGTATTATTCTTGTGGGCCTCAATGCGATTCAAAACTTAAAAAGCGCTTGTTTCTCAAAATAAAAAAGGCTCTTGATTTCTGGATATGGAATTTTGTGGAGTGTTGTAATGTAATGGTTTTTTTTACTGCCAGCCAGACTGTTGTGATGTACTAATGCTTTTGCCCAGTATATTAACATGTTATTTATATACATTATCATATGAGTAACTTGTTACTTTTTTTTTAAGGGATAAGTATTAATTTTGCCACGAAAATTTTTCCTAGGAAGCACCGGTAAGACGGAATTTTTTTTGTCTTATTTTTGTCATGAAAATATGAAAAACTTAACAAAAATATCCTACCATGACGGAATTGCCACATGGAACGTTAATGACCTAAGAACTCGAGTTAATGGACTAAAACTCTAGTTTATAACTTTGATTCTTGGTTAAGAACTATATTCTTATGTTCAAAAAACACAAATCAGAGCACAAGTCTTAATGTTAAAAGAGGGAATCAAAACTTAAGCTTTTTTGGATTAAAGGCTTATGCTTTAAATATCCAGATAAAGGAAAAAGGGAAGAAGACCTTGAACCACACCCATCTCCTTTTCAACCTTGACTTGCATTTCATGAAGAGCTGCGGCTTCCTCTTCTATTTCCTTCAATCTCTTCTTCATCCCATCAAACTCATGCAAATAGTAAGGGAAGAAAAATTTAAATACAATCAAAGTCCTATCAATTCCAAAGCGAACATTATCTGATAATTGCAAATTCACAATACAAGGATTGGATCAGATAACAGGAAATAAAGTGAAAGAGAGAGAACAAGACCTTGATGGCGGCCAGCATCAGCAGGGTGCAAATCCAAATCTCCTTCCATCTCGCCCATGTCTGGGACATCACCTCTGTATACTTCATGCTCTTCCTCCTCCATTACTCTAGAGTTATCTCTCCGCGATATGTCAAATTTATTGGGTAGGAGAAGATTAGATAATATTCAACCTCGTCTGAAGAGAGCATAAAAACTCAAGTTTTAACCAAGAACTCAAGTTCTAAACTAGAGTTGTTGCTCAAGTTCTATGAATTTTTGCCAACGAAATAGGAAGAACAACATAAGAACTCTAGTTCTTAACCAAGAATTATAGTTCTAAACTAGAGTTTTTGGCCACCAACTGGAGTTATATGAATTTTTGCCAACGAAATGGGAAGAAGCAACATAAAAACTCTAGTTCTTAGCTAAGAACTCGAGTTCTAAACTAGAGTTGTTGGCCACCAACTGGAGTTCTATGAATTTTTGCCATAAGAACTCTAGTTCTTAACTAAAAACTAAAGTTATAAACTAGAGTTGTAGTTTATCAATTTGAGTTCTCAGGCCATTAATGTTCCATGTGGCAATTCCGTTATGGTAGGGCATTTTTGCTACATTTTTCATACTTTCATGGCAAAAATGAGACAAAAAAACTTCTGTCTTACCAGTACTCTTAGGAAAAACTTCTATGATAAAATTGGTACTTATCCTTTTTTTAATTTTTATTATTCAGTATTTCATTCGGAGTTCATCACTCTTAACACAAGTGTCTCCAAACTTGAAATCTAAAAGATCTTATAAGGTCAAGTCTAGGTCCACGAGGAACTTGTTCATTTACCAATATCTATTGGAGTAAATTTTGGCATTTAAGATGGTGTTTGTCCCCACTTAACCTTCATTCTTCAAAGGTAAAAAGAAATCTATTTTTTTAAAAATTAATAATACCTTATTGATAGGGGATATTTAATTATCTTGATAAACCTTGTTTGAGCTTAAAATCATACCTGAATCCTTGAGTCCCTATGACCCAACTTATCTAATTTTTATTAAAAAAAAAACCTTTTTAAGTTCATATTAAAAGTAGAAAAACCATCAAGATCTAGTACAATTAGCAGATAATTGGATCTCTTAAACACGTTAAGGATATCTTTTTTTGACAGGAAAAAAACGTGTCAAGCAGTTGATTTGTAGTTAAGTATATGATCTTTATGCCTTAAAATGGATTAGTTTTTAACTGTCGACAGTGATATCCTGATTAGTGAACAAGATCATATGAATATAGTTTATATATAATTGTTATCGAGAACAGACAAGCAAAAATCAGGTGGCGACACAAATGTTCCAATGATTCTTAAATGAGTTAAAATGGGTAAATGTTGTGAACGGCTAATTCTTTAGACTGCAAAAACAGGACATGCATGCTATGTGCTCTGGCTTCCTTTGTTGTCTGTTTCTTCACTGCCCTTTGTCCCCTTGGATTTTCTCTCTTTGGCAATTTCATAAATTTATATCATTTTAAACTTGAGAAAATATAATATATCATTTCAATAAAACCATAATTTTTCAGGTAAAAAAATTAAATAATAATTAACATAACAATATATTGTATAATCCCTCACGTTTCTAATATAAGAACTAAATAAAGTTTACTTTGCTCTTGATATAAACACTGAGGCTCCTTCATCTCTAGATTTATATTTTCGTTCTCAAAGTATTCTTATTAGCTGCACATATTAAAAATGCTCACAACGTCTTGTTTAAACTAAACTTAAGATGTTTGGTGTTAGTTGAATCAAACAACTCTAACATATTCTATTCCTACTAAAGTAGAAAATTTAAATCCAAAACACTATACAATTTATGTTATTATTGTAAACTGTATATTTTTTTTTTACCTTAATTAGAGAGAACTATGTATTTTTATTTACACATAATGTTAGATGATTTACACCAATATTGCAATGTTCTACTGCTTTTATCGATAATGATTATGAATTTCGATTCAAAAGAAGGAATTACATACAAGTATCAAATAAAAAAAAAAAAAATTCTTACACGTCTCAACCACTTATAAATTATGGGATTATCTATAAATATTGAAGTTTGACTTGCGAATGAGATTGAAAAAATAATCAATTTGTTTGGAACCTGATTGCAATTCTTTTTTCTTTTTCTTTTTTTTTAATACACTTACAAAAATTTTGCTCTCTCATGTTAAGGTTAAAATCTAAATTTGATATTCCATCCATTCTTAAATACAAGACATAGTTAAAGAGCTTTTAATTTTTTTATTTTTTTATATATGAGTGAGAAAGCTTACTTTGGCCCTAATACCACCTTAATCAACAATATCTCTCAAATTTATTTTCCCCAAACTATTTCTATTAATTGCTTATATTAAGGGAGTTTTCATTAATAGATAGTTTTATTATAAACGATTAAAAATGATATTTTAGAGAAATCAATATATATATTTTTTACAGATAACTAATTTAATTAATTCTTTTAATCTCTTTAAATTAATTATATAATGATCCTATATATTTTGTTGATTGGTGGTTGAAGATTTTTTAATTAATATACATAATGTTTGTATAATAAAATGGAAAAAAAAAATTCCTGAATTATTAAGGAATATGTTTTAATGGGCAAACATGAAGTACAATTTTGACTCGTGTTGTTAATTAAATTAATTAATTAATTAATTAATTAGGTGATATTAGCCCCATCACCCTATCAATCATTGATGTCAGAATAGGCTGCAAGTGTTTGTCCCTTGACCCTCAAAAGACAGATTCCAAATAAAATGTGCTGTTCTTTATTCTATAATCTCCACTGGCTTGCTGCACCTCATCTTAATATATATTCATAATTACTTATATCCTCTCTTGAAATTACTTCACTCAATTATAATATCACCCTTATTTTTCACCATTATTCTAATTGTCTCTTCCTCTCAGTATCTATTTCATACTTAAAGACAAAATGGAAGAGGGGGAAGAAAAAACAATTCCTACCTTCCCATTTATTCCATCTCTCTAAATAATTAAATTTACCTTACCTTTTTAAAATATTTCCCTCTTTTTAATCGAAATTTTTCATTATCTCTTGATCATTTGAAAGGTTACTGTTGGTTGCATAATGAATTAACAAGGACCAGAGTTGTTTTGGGATAATTTTCCATTGGCTTTATGGATTTGGGTTTATTTCATATGGAGAATAACAATTCTTTGCGGTGCATTTTGACAATATATTCGTAGGTAATTATTTTTGTCATGATTGTATTTTTGCCGAGGTGTATAAAATAAATAGATAGTACAAGGGCTGTATAAGTAACAAATTGGCGTTTATGTTTTTTTGTTTTGGTATAAAAAAGATTTTGTTTATGTTAATATTAGGTTTTTATTTTGTTTTGAAATCATATCAACTAGTATTTATTTTGCAGCTAGAACTACATCTCCTTTTGTCAAGTGAATCTGAAATGATGATGAAGCATAAAAATCTAATAGAAGCATGTCATCTCATAAATCCTTAAGCTTATAATTGTTATGATTTAGTTTGAAAGTTGAATTTTGAACGTTAAAATGATGTCATGATGATGTATGTGTAAATTTAATTTCTTTTGTGCCATATGTGAGAATTGAACTTTAAAGATTCAAAATTCAAACTAGTTATTCTTACCTACTGTCACGGATGGGCCCATTATGAGGATGACCCAATAAGCAATAACCTATAGATAATCCTAACAAACTCCCCAGATCAAGAAGATCAGAATTAATCTATCAATATCCTTATTAAGATCACAACTATCCATAAATCAAAGGTCTTATCTCTAAAACATATCTTATATCTTAAAGTGATAAGATAAGAAAAGCCCATCAATTTAGAGCTCAGGTAAATCTATAAATAGGGTAAAAACACTAATAAGGTACATACGCTCTGACTTTATCTTTTATAATTCAGTACAAACAGAGCACACACCCTCACTCCCCTCTGGCTATAAGTCTAATATTAACAAACGAACTACGTAGACTTTGATCCCTCTTAAGGGTACGTAGGCCCCTGGGATTAAATCTCAAGTCAAGTTCGAAATATTTTGTTCTACAACAGAACATCTACATTTTTTTAAAAAAAAAAGTTTAAAATTTAAATAGATTATCTATAACTTGTCCATTTGTGTTATAACCCGTTTGATATGGGTTTAAACAAGTTGAGATATGAGTATGGACTAGCTCATACCCGACTCTACAAGTTTAGGTATGAGCTGCTCGATCCGCCTATTGATATGACCTAATTTTTACCATAGGTTGCATAGTTTTTTTTTTTTTTAATAACTCCAAAAGTACCCTAGTCAATAACTAGAGATTCATTCTCACAAGAGATAAAAATCATTGACGTTGGTTTTACCTCTTTTAATAAACCAACAATATCATATTTAAATGAGCTTATGAGCCCGTCATCTACCCACTATCCCAGGCTTTGTTGGTTGTGGTATTTCTTTGTTTTTTATGCATGTAAAATACCTCAAAGTAACAAACATTTTAAAAAGGAGGAAGTTTGTTTTTATTTTTGGGGCTTTACTCACTTCGGTGCCTCTTAGAAACGAGAAAAAATAAAAAAATAAATCTAAATTTACCTATATTCAAAACAATGAATTACAATCTAGACACTATTCATTCCCCCAATAGTGACTTATAATAAGTATCATTCTTTTTCCTAATAATTGCCTTATAATTCAGACTGAAAGCAGTGAATGTCAAAGTGTTATTTTCTAATTAACAATAATGTAGCATATATTTATAGTATTGTATTTGTGAATTGTAAACGAAAGCCAACCTAGCTAGCTAGGTAGCTGAATATTAATTGAGAGGCCATATGCTGCAAGGTGGTCCCACATTGGATGCTTCTTGACGCACACCAAACACATATACTAATCCTTTCCCTCTCAATCTCAATCACTTTTCAATTACTTTTAATCCACCTTTCTAAACTTGATGAGCCTCTGCATTAATTCTAGCGCACACACCACAAAAGTCAAACTTTACCAGAAAACTCAACTTCATTTATGGGAAAACCAGAAACAAAACCCTATACTATACGTGCTAGATACATTATACATACACACAATCTTATCAAGTCTTTGATTGCTTACAATAAAATCGAAGCAAAGAAAAGAAGTGAAGTTAGGCTCAACAACCTTGTAACTGTAACTGCATCCACAAGAACAGAAGCATCCGATGATGAAGAGACAACATTTGTGGTGGTTGTCTCAGACTTGTGATGGGTCACTGAAAGATGCTGCACTATTGTACCCAGTGATCCTTCAGAACCACCATTATTATTAGAGGGTTCTTCATCACACAACTTAATACCATATTTATTAAATGTTGAATCTTCACTATCTATAAACCCACTTTTATCAGTATAACACAGCCCTGAATTATTGTCTAGTCTCAGCTTCTTCTTCATCCTCCAAACCATTTCTCCGCTAAATGGGACTGACCCACTTAGCTTGTTATCATTCAGCCTCAGTTCGCTCAGGTTCTTGAGGTCCTTGAAGCTTTTTGGGACTGACCCGTTTAAGAGATTCCCATCAAGATGAACCACTCGAAGGTTTGGTAATTGACCCAGTGAGTCTGGGATTGGGCCGTGTAAGTTCATGTTTGATAATACTAGGGTCATTAGTTCTGTCATCCCTGTGAAGCCGTCGTGGGGTATTGTTGTTGGGCCTGGGCCCATTGGGTTTCCTTTGAGGATCAAGGCCTGCAGAGAACTCAGGCTTTTGAGTGATTTTGGTAATGGGCCTGACAGATTGTTATAGCTCAGGTCCATAAGCATGAGTGATTTCAGGCTGTCGATTTTCTCCGGTATCGTTCCGGTGAGATGGTTGCGGCTGAGATCTAATTTGATGAGAGGAAGGCAGGTTCCTAGGGTGGAAGGGATTGGGCCGGTCAGAAGATTCTGGCCCAGGTCGAGTATGTTTAGGGATGGGAATGTTAAACCGGGAATGGGCCCGGTTAATTTGTTGTCACTTAAGTCTAGTGACCTTAAACCTGTGATCCGGTTCAGGGACAACGGTATTGAACCGTTGAGGTCGTTGTTGTGAAGATCCAGGACTCTCAAACGAGTGAGGTTGCGGAGTTCGACTGGGATGGGACCCACGTGGCCGTTTTCTCTGAGGACTAAGGTTTGTAGCGTGGGGCCCAGGGTGCCTAAGAACGCAGGGATTGGCTGTGGATTGTAACTGAAGCAACGGTAAAAGAAAAGGGTCCTGAGATGGGGCAGTTTAGTGACGGACCGTGAAAGGTAGGACCGGGTCGGGTCACACGTGGGGAAAGCAGTGTCGTCGGAAAGAGCTCCGAAGGAGAGTGACACAACATGGTAGACGTTGTCCTTGTCGGGCATGCATTCGATGCCGTGCCACCGGCCACGGCACACGTCGGGGATGTCGGCGGCCCAGTCGTTGCCGGTGGCTCGCATGATGTCATAGACTGCTTCTTGCTCGTGAGAGTCGGTTCGAGCCCCGACGTCGTGCTTCATGGAGAACCCGTTCTGAGGACCGTCTACGAGAGATGAAGGGACACCGGAATCTGACATAATCGCCGTGAAAGACAGAGCAAGGTGGGGGAAAAACGTAAGAGTTAGGAGTTGCAGTGGGAGGCAAAGATAGAGAATCATCATTTTGGAATTTAGTGGAAGACGATGGTGGGCTATGGGTTCTTAAATAGAGTCGTGAAGAGTGAGTGAGAGACGTTGTAAGAAATGAGGTTGGTGGAGAGATTAAAGAAGGCAAATTTATGTGGTCACGAGAATGAGGAGAATGGTTATAAATGGGAGAGCAGACAATGAGCATTTATGCGTTTCACGAGACTTAAACCAAAACAGTTTAACAGGGACCCCCAACAGTGCTCCCAGTTCCATAAGGCTTCTATTTGGGCCAATCTGTTATGGGCTCTGTCCTCTGCAAGACCCATTATTGGTTAATATGTCTCATTTTTCAATTGGATTAAGCTACAGATTAACCAACCAAGTTTTATGTTAGGGACACCTATCACACATAAGTCTTAAAAAGAGAAAAAAATACCAATCAATAATTGAAGTAAAAAATAGCAATGGACAATTTAAAATGGAGCAAATAACAAAACTCCGTTAACTTCAACATAACCACCGTTTTGTCTCTTCTCCAACGCCTCTAATACTACATCAAATGGCTGTTAGACTGATTTTAATGTCATTGTGCTAGTTACCCATTTTTAATTAATTTTTGATTGATACTTTTACCCCTTGTAAAACTTATTTGGCTGTTAGACTGATTTTAATGTCATTGTGCTAGTTACCCATTTTTAATTAATTTTTGATTGATACTTTTACCTCTTGTAAAACTTATTTGTATTTGGTGCTTCTAACGTATAACTTAATTGGCCAACTGCACCTTAACCCTTTTTAATTTGGTGAAAAGTTATAGGAAAAGTAATATTTGATCCCTATAATTTTAACATCATCATAACTCAATCTTAAAACTATAACTTATATAAGTTGAGATAAAATTCATCTCATATACTTACTTAGTATCACCCTAAATCATGTCGGAAAAAGAATTTATGTCGTCAATCCAAATAGATATTAATCTCTATAATTTTGACTTAGTTGAAAGTTAAAAACTTTAATCTCTATATTTTCTTTTTTTGGCAAAAAAAAAGTCTCTATAATTTTAATTTTAAAACATTAGCCCTTTATAAGCTTTACGCAATATATCTTTTTTATTTTTAAAATGCATGAACTAGTATCTTACACTATTAAAACTACAAACACTGGATTGTATCGGTTAAAAATTGGGGAATGAGTTTTTTTTTCTTTGGGAATAGTGCTGGATATCATTACATCCTACTCAGAAAAATACAAATAGAGTACAGTATTATACTTCTACTTCATCAAGATCCCGGTATCTAAATTGGGTGGAGATTCATCAATGATACAGAAGGTGTTTGATATGTTATATGCGACAATTTCATAAGATAATTAAATGTGCCTAACTTATCTTAGATGTAAGTTTAAACCAAACCCGCTATTTCCCAATGAATGGCTAAACGCGTATCATCTATAAATATTCTTAAAGCAGTGATTCACATCATCACAATTACCACTGGTCGGGATTGAGTTTAAATTTTCTCAGAATTATATATTGGGTGTATAGGGAAAGAACTCAGAGGTGTCACGTGCATGGGTTAGCCACGAGTCATACATACGCACTTGGGCCGCAGCTCATCAAACACCTGGGAAGAACAGAACGAGCCACATAATAGTTCGAATCTTTGTACAATCAACACGTATAATCATATAACAGCCCGAACCAAGAATGAAAAAAAGAATAAAAGCTCGAGATAAAGTGGCAGATTAAACTGCAACTTGCATAACCTTAGCTTGATGCTCTATGACTCTATATTGTTCCCCTACAGTAACCACCTTCAGTCCATTGAGAAGCACTGGTTTGTTCTTGAAACCCAAAAACACAAACTTCATTTTTAAGACTCAAAACATGCAGCAAGCAAGGGATCAGGTGAATCCCACCGCGCAAAGCATGAGGATTACAGAGAAGAAGGTGAAGGATTTGATGGCAAACAATAAGAAGAGGCTAGTAGAGGTGCCGTACACAGCGTCGCTGTCTCTGGTGATGAGCACGCTGGTGGCCAACAACGTGTTGGCGGTGCCAGCGGTAGCGCCGCCTGGGCAATGGATCGGTGCTGGCGGGTCAATGATCGTGGAAACAGATAAGCAAACAGGAACCCCGCGGAAGCATTACATAGGGATGGTGACCATGTTTGATATCGTCGCTCACATAGCCGGAGATGACCACCTGAGCCATGACGGTGATGGAACTGAAGATCTTCAAGAAAAATTGTCTGCGCCAGTGTCCTCCATCATAGGTTACTGCGTTGAAGGTCTCAACTTATGGACTCTCAGTCCTAAAACCAGGTGAGAATACATGTACACACAACAGTTTTTGGGGTATATACCGTACATGCATATATAATTATCATTATATATGTATAGTTAGTTAAACCGCTATGAAATAACAACTACTACTAAATTAAACATACTCCTCTGGTCCTCTATAATTATAGGTAGAGAGAGGAGAAATATATATATAGGCAGAGAGACAAGAAAAATTTTGATCCATTCTATAGAGTATAGGGCAGTGAGAAAAAAATTCTCTTAGGAATGTCCTCCCTCTCTCTCTCTCCGACCAATTATTTAATCCTTTTTACAAACCACTCTTTTTAAAGAGCATTAAATATTCTTCATTAAATATTCTTTTTATGTATACCCGTAATTAATAAGAGTAATGAGTGAAAGTAATAATTAATTATGATATTAAAGTATTTAGAACAATTAGTAGGAGTAATATTAGAAATTAATTAAAGTTTAAGACAAGTTTAATGATTTTAACTATTTTTATTGGTTTGTAAGAATTGTTAGTCGATCTTTTATAATAATAAAAGATCGAAGGAAAGAGTACAATATAATGTTATATTAATTAAAAAGGGGTAAAGTTATAAAGTAGTTAAATTTTATGAAAGAATTAATGAAAGTTAAAGTTTTTCTTGATTTATTTGAAACATGTTAAAGATTACTACTTTGTTTATTTTTATAAATTACTTGTACCCATGCTCGTTAATATATATATATATATATATATATATATATTAAATACATAAATTTTTTTATATGTCTTTCTTTGTGGGGGTGCACATCTCCCACTTCTCTTTACCTCTCTGTATTTACATCTTACTCTCTCCAGCCTATCCTTAATAAAGGGTAAAATTATCAAAAAGATAAGTGACTTATATTTTAAAACAATTTTTTTTTCAGTTATAAGTGGCTTATAAAAAGCAACGGAGTGGTAGAAGAGAGAGTGTGTGTGTATAATCTCAACTAATTAAAGGCATTTGCCAGACTCTTTTGAGTGGAGTGTGGCCATATGATGGCAACTGGGAAAAGTCATCACCAATAAGGAATCCTCAAGAATATAGTGAATTAGATTTTATGTTGTGTTCCCACACCCCATTTATCCCATTAAGATCATTACTTACTTAATTAATTACTAAAGTGAATGATTCAAAATCCGTGGCTAAATTGATAATAATGGTCACATTCAGGATATTTTAATTTAATTAAGTAGCTAATATAGTGTAATACTACCTCCTGTCCATACTTTCACTAAGTATCTAATAGAAGTAACACTACCTCCTTTTCTTAATTAATAAATTAATATGAAAGTTAGTTGACTAATTGAAAGATTAAAGAAAGTTAAGATATTTCTAACAAATATAGGTTAGTTTTTCTAAAATATCATATTTTATTGTGATTATTCTTAGATAAAAACCCCTTAATATGTGCAAATCCGATACTTTACTAACTCTTAACTCTTATATTAAGGATCTAAAGAAGTATATTTATAATTATTATTATTGAAATATCTAACAAATTTGTGTTTGGATATGTAGTTTAACGGATTGTCTGGAAGTATTTGGCAAAGGGGTGCATAGAGCTTTGATACCGGTGGACAGTAGCCAGAAGCTGGGGATATCAGAAAGTGGAGGGATTGAGGTGATGGATTCTTCAGCAGGCTACCAAATGCTGACACAAATGGACGTTATGAAGTTCTTGAAGCAGCACGCCACTGATGAACTGAACTACATTATGGGACGCTCTGTTGAAGATCTTTGCGCGGTGACAGATAAAGTGTACGCCATCACTGAACGCACAAGACTCATTGACGCCATTAGATGCTTGAAAGCTTCCATGCTCAACGCTGTTCCAATCATTAATGCCTCTGAAGTTGGCCCAGATGATCACAAGCAGCTTCTTAATGTAAGTCTCACAATAAATAATATACACACACTTCATAGTTTTTTCTCTTAATGAGAAGAGTGGGAATATGTTTGTGTTCAGGTCCACCCTTGGATGAGCCGGGTGGTTACGAATTTAATTCATACACAACAGTTTTGATGATTCTTAATTAAGGGATAAAGAAGGAATATAACAGTTTACTATAGTAAGAAAAAGGACAAAGCTTTAAAAAATGAGGTATATATTTCACCTTAAAAATAAGGGTTGCTCCCTAATTAAGTTGTTTCTCAGTTTCTAGTTTTCCGTTTCTTTATTCTCTCTAATTACACCTGTTTAGCACTAATAGTCAAGACCTTGTGTGAGCTTCAGAGTTTCGACCTGGATTCAATCCGATACGTTTCTCTTCCCTCTTTATTCTCTTCACAAAAAAAGAAAAAAAAGAAAAAGCATACAAGCTAAGTTTCATAGTTTTTGCTTAATGCCAAGAGTGTGAATATGTTTTTCAACTTCGTGTACACCCCCCCTGAATTTGATGATCCAGCCATATAGTGAGGCTTTACGAATTTAATTCATATCATTTTTTATGATAATTATTGTTCACCTGATCGACTCTATAAATTTGAGGTCTACTCTCCCAACTTTCCCTCAACTGTTTTTCACCGGGACTGTTTTCTAGTATACTTGTTTCTTTAGTCTCTCTTGTGATGCATATTTTTAGCTCTCGTAGTATAAGCCTTGCGTGAGCTTCAAAGCTTCGAATCGATCGGTACTCTTCTCTTCCTTCTCTTTTATTTTCTGACAGCTTGTTATTAATGGCAGGGAAGAAGCAGGAAGCCGATGGGGACATTTTCAACGACAGACTTAAGGAGATGTGACATAGAGACACTGAGATTCTGGTTAGGGAAAAGTGCCCTAAAATTCACAGAAATTAATCAGGATAGTAGTAGCACAACTACTACTACAGACTCGCCATCATCATCAAGAGAACTAGTGACCTGCAAAGCAGAAACTCCGTTGTCCGAAGTAATTGATAAGGCAGTAACGAGACATGTTCATAGGGTTTGGGTGGTGGACCAAGAGGGCTTGCTGGTTGGGGTTGTGTCCCTCTCAGACGTAATTAGGGTTATCAGGACCTGTCTGCTCAGCACAAAGTGGTAATTAAGATACTGTCTGCTTTGTACCAAGATAGTTCATGTGTATTTAGTATTCTAGCTACTTCTCTCTTATCCTTAGAAATAGAATCTACAAGAGTGGAATCTGAATGCGTGATGCAGATTTGGACTTGGGTTTTGTAAGAGTACGTATAGGGTAATATCCACAGAACATGGGGGTGGCTTGGAGTCTTGTAGCACCTCACACTTAATAAGTAACAACGATGCAGCATAAGTTTATCCTACGGATTTTATTTTTTCTTTCGAATTGGTTTTGGAAAGCAGCCTTATCCTGAAATGATAAGGATACAAGTTTGAATTTTTAGAGTATATTTATTAGGAGGGATGAAAATATTTTGTACTATAAGCTTTGAAAATGGAAATCTTTAATCAAATCAATAATAATAATAATAATAATAATAACCCTTCCCAAATTTTAAATCCCAATTCATTATTTTAAAATGGCCTGCTCACCTTAAATTCTGTATGAAGTAGCGGTGAATTGAAATTTTAATTTATACCAAAATTAAGTAAATGACTTTAATTTTTCTA
This sequence comes from Acacia confusa, assembly GCA_037074495.1. NCBI lineage: Eukaryota > Viridiplantae > Streptophyta > Magnoliopsida > Fabales > Fabaceae > Acacia > Acacia confusa. The sequence continues at coordinate 28,423,200 of CM073510.1, forward strand.
AAAAAATTGAAATGACGACGATAATAATTTAACAGGTAATTATTTTAACTTAACAATAAGTAAAAATATTAACCAGTGATTTTATTGAAATTTTTTGTTAAATATCAATAATCATAAGTATAATTCAAAAATTAACAACTTTAAACTACAGATAATTGAGTCATTTCACAAAAATATTTAATTTCATAATAATTCAGACTTCACACGAATAGCCCAGCAAGGGCATCATGGGAAAATTAGCCGATCGAATAAAACTTCGTAAGAATTAAGTCAATGCTCTTCAATGCTTGCTACTTTCTTTGCAACTTGTCTTTCGGAGTTTCGGTGGCATCAATGCTTTTTTCTTCGAAACCCCCTAAGTACTAATTAAGACAACAGAAGTAAGGGACATGATCACCTGAAATTTAATAATTAATTAATAAAATTGATGTATGATAAGTTAATTATAATATAATTTTCGTGAATAAATTATATCATTCCTCTTTATTAGAGGTGTTTCAATGGAATGGTATTTTCTATATTATATTAATTATTCACTTAAATAATTGAGTTTTATATTTACTTTAACTTTAACCAATGAGATCACGAAAAGTCGAAAATTGACATTCGGGTTTAGGAGAGGATACTCTCATAATCCATTTTCTTATAATATAATCTGGACCATTGATTGGAAAGAGAAGGAAAAAAAAATCCAAGGAGTATGATTTGATGATGTAATATTTTAGATTGATTAGATGGATTTAATTTAAAGATTATGAGGGATAATGAGAGAAACCTAACCCTTGACATTCACCTATAACATACGGGGTTGCATTGGCTGTGTATTTTACTACTCCTCCTGGTAAGATGGTCAGTCCATCCGGTTTTATAATGCATTTTTTCAAAAAAAAAAACAATTAAATAATACAATGAAATTCCCCCACACCCCCCCCCCCAAAAAAAAACCTAAACCTAAAAAAGAATCAAAATTTATTACAAGATGGTCAGTCCATCCGGTTTTATAATGCATTTTTTCAAAAAAAAAAAACAATTAAATAATACAATGAAATTCCCCCACACCCCCCCCAAAAAAAAACCTAAACCTAAAAAAGAATCAAAATTTATTACAAAATTATAAAGTAATAATAAAACATCAAAATCAAAGTCTTAAACATTACAAATTAAGCATGCATTACAGGTCCACACGTTACAAACTAAACATAAACCCAAAATTCATCATTAACCTTTATTACAATAAACAATTAGTTCACTTACATCACTTAGTCTTGTCGCTTTTTACAGTTTTTTTTAAAACAAGAACAAAAACTGTCCAACTTGTCGCGGGTTAGACAATGACAATGCGTCTATAATTATTCAGTTATTATGGGACTTATTATTGATTACTTTCTCTGCTTGGAAGTTTAGACTTAAAAAAAAGGAAGTAACACTGTTTCATGTTATAGTTACATACACACGGCTAAATCAGATCGATTATATATACAAGGGAAGAAGACTGAAACCTTTATAAAATGATATGTGCATGCTTGTTTCTATATTTATTTCCCGACAAACATAGAACCAATGTCATCGTATCAAACCAGAATGTTGTCTGTTCTGTTTACGATGTTTTCTCCTTCAAATGTTTAAATGATCATGCGAATTTTATGTATTTCAAAAATTTAAAAAAACTTACAAATGTTTTATTTTTCATTTATATATATATATATATATATATATAGAGAGAGAGAGAGAGAGAGAGAGAGAGAGAAGGACTGGCCATCATGTGTTAGCGACTTAGCGTTTTCCCATCACATGACTAAAAGAGAGTTGCACTCAATAGACTGCACTTGAATTTTTAAACAGTTTTACATACCATAGGACATAAATTTTGTAATGAAATTTTTTTCAACAATCTTCCCATTTCTTTTTGTGTGAATAATGAGTTGAAGCATCGTCAAGTATTTTCTCAAAGACATTCAATATTTTAAAATAATCTTTGGTACAATTTTTCCCTTGAAATATATTTTGAGGAGAAATTTTACCTTAAAAGGCAGAGTAATTTTAACTTCTCTATTGACTCCAAATAAGTTATCTTAATTTATGTTGCATTTCAGCAGTTTAAAGTATTTTTTAATAATATTTAGCATCTTAAAGTAATTTTTTTTCACTTTTTTCCATTTTTTTTTACTTGGCTTCTAAGTTTTAATACTCATCTTTAACATTTATGATAATTAGTTTTTTAAATCTTTCAATAGTTCCCATGCTCTCTATTTTGCAAACATCTAATACAAATACTGAAAAAATTTAAAAAGTATTGAAAATGTAAAAAATGAGTACTAAAAATATAGAATATGTTTGCTTTGTTTTATTTGACAAAGGGTCTCCCTAGCAAAAAGTTTTCATTTCTTAACAAGTGGGCTTCCTCGAAATGAATTTTTTTACCATTTTAACTAATAACTTGTTGGTTATAAAATAAGAGTACTAAAAAATAAGAAAAATAAAAAGAGCGATAAAAATTAATTTAAGATTTTTTTTTATATACAATTACTTGAAGATGTTAAATGCTTCTAAAAGGATATTTTAACCCTAAATTTGAGATCCCGCTCAATGGACTCTTTAGGGGCCAAAAATGACATAAAAAATGCGGCACGCAGCGAGTGGTTGGTCGATGGGGACAAGAATGCGCGTTTCTTCCATACGAAAGCTAATAGTGGAAGAAGGCAAATGATGGGTGGATCTGTGATTAAGAAACATGCTACAAGTTTCTTCATTTGGCTTGCTCTATATGATAGAAAAATATTGTGCTTGTTTTGGATATCAGTGAATAAAATGACTTATGGAAAAGTTCGATTGGGTAAAAGTCAAATTAAGTAAAAGTCATATTGTGAAATATGATTTATGTTTGGATTGATGGTTGCATAAATAGTTTTTAGGTATAACTGGATAAGTTAGATTGTTAACTTGTTTATAATGACTTATGGATAAGTGACTTTTAAAATAATTATAAGAGAAAACTTAAAATAAAAAATATGAAAAATGCCAAGTTACAAAACTTGGCAATAATAAAGGGAAAATCCTCCTCAGGGCCCAATTAAGCAAAACAATCTCAAAAAAGGCTCCAACAACTTTTACATGTAGGGCCTTTTTTAGTATTATTTCAGAAATCGTTAACAACAGTATCACAGTAGCCGTTGTGTTTGAACTCTTGGTTTGATGGGGAGCATTTTACCTCCTACAATCAAGTCAAGAGTTCGAAATGCCGTCGTCGCAGATATGAATCAGAATATCAGTAGCTGTTAACAACAATATCAGTACTTGTTAACAACAATTCCGTTAACAACAAAATCAGTATCCGTTTACAACAATATCAGTACCCGTTAACAACTACATTTTTCTGAAATAATACCAGAAAAGACCTTAGGGCCTTTTTTGACATGTGAAAGTTGTTGGGGCCTTTTTTCAGATTTTTTTACTTAATTGGGCCCTGGGGAGGATTTTCCCAAATAATAAAATACATAATTTGATGAAATAAATATTATATAAGTAACTAGGAACGTAGGCCCATAAACTCAATTGCATAATAAGTTAGAAAAACTGGCTTATTTATAAGTTGTTTTTGTTTTATACACCTACTTTTACCCATACACTCGATTAATAGAATATTTCATCTAAATAAAAAATTAAAAATAAAAAAAATGGCTATAAACTCAATTCAAATAATAAATAAACCCAATTGACTCTATGATAAGTGATACCAAACAAGTTTATTGACTAACGAAGCAAGATCCATGAGAGGACTAAGTGTTGATAAACATTGTTCATGGCCGGTGCTTGTCGTCTGCGGAGGACCTTGTGCATGTTTTGCTGGATTGTAATTAAGGAAACAAAGGTTCTGTGGCAGGAGTTGGTTCCTTTAGCAGATCAATCCTGGTTTATCTCAGTGGATGTGAAGCTTTGGCTTCGGAGGAATATTAGCAAAAAAGGTATCCGAAGTGCAAATACTGTAGCTGACAAATTGGTGAAGCAAGCACGGAGTATTATGCCTGGTTATTGTTCAGGTATTAACTCCGACTGCTGATCTGGTTGCTACCTTGCAGAATGATCTGTTGTTGCTAGAAGGGCCTTTTTGAGTAGTGACCGAATTAGAAAATATTTTTAGCCGGACAAAAAACTAAACACATTAACTTATTTACTAAATAATATGACATAAAATTAAAAATATAAATAAATAATAACGGATAATTATAAATTAAAATAAGATATAAAATTATATTAACTTTTTTTATATATATTTTAAACAAGAATTTTATTTTTTTTCTTACAGTCCAAGTCTAATGAATAATGAACTAAATATTATTTTAGAAGTTCAATTGGACCGAGGTGCTAACTGGCCATCGAATGGTTCTTCCATTATATTTGAGGGTCCCCCTCTTTTTTTTTTTTTTTGGTTGAAGGTCCCCCTATTCCTTCTGCATAAAAAAAAAAAAAAAAAAAGGTACGAATGTAAAATTGCTCTTGAATAAATACTTTAAGATTATAAATACAGGAAAAAGAAAGGGAGAGTTTTTAGACTCGAGGAGAGAAAGAGGGAGAAGAGAGACTAGAGAGGAGAGATGACAACAAGGAGAGAGAAACTAGGCGATTGAAGAGAGGAGAAAGACATAGGAGGAGAAATGTATAAAACCCCTTTGAATTTATTAAATCCCTTGCTTGTGTTAAGAAATGGAAAGGATAAATAGATTATAAGGTAAGAATTTGGTATTTTGAAATGTTATCTTTTTATCAAAATATTCCTCACTTTATTTTAAAAAGAAGGCAAGTTTCTATTGCTGGCCGCCATAGCTCTATTGACAATTTACATAAAGTGATTAACTACTTTGATATAGAAATTGACAATTTAAACTCTTTAAGTTATCACTATGTAAACCCAAATTACAATTTGCTATTTTAAAGTTGTTATTACTTATACTCAACTTGAAAACAACATCTAATAAATTAGGTGTAATTGACGCTTTAGGTATAAGGACGACAACTTGAGTATTACAATTAGTAACTAGTTTATGGCACAATTGACAGCTTAAATATTGAAAATTAACAACTTTAGTTTAGTGATTGACAACTTAAGTTTTTCAAATTGTCAAACTCTATACTCAAATTATTAATTACTATACTTGATTTGCTTAAGTTGTTAACAATAATGATAGGAGAAACTCGCCACTTTTTGGAAAGAAAGTGAAAGACATTACAATAAAAGCATAACAGTTCAAAATCAATGATTTTTTCCTAATAATATATTTGTCCTTCCCATTTTTTAACCGATTTTTTGGGATTTTATAAATTTAAATGATATTTAATTATATTTTTCCTAATTTTTTTAAATGCAAAGAAAACACCGTCCAACTCTAACCGTGTTAGCAAATTTAAAAATAAAAATAAATAGAAAAATAAAAAGGGTGGAGGCGAGGTCATGAATCATGAATGAAAGGCCCACCACCAAATACAAGCCTGGACCAATAGAAAGCAGATAACTTCCCCAAACCAAGAAAGAAATCAAAAGACGTCGTCTCTACAAAATCTTTAAATTTCTCTTTTCCCCTAAAAGTCTTCAAAATCTTTCAGCGATTTGAATCTTCCCATCATAATCATCTTCATCCTCTCCCTAATTTCCCACCTAATTAATCCTCGTTATATCCGCCTTCTTCTTCATTTATACCTCATCTCGCTTCTCTTCCCAATGTCATTCCTCTCTCTCTTCTTCTTCAATCGCCATGGTCGGCGTTAATGCCCACACTCTCTCCGCCATCGCCCCGGCAACCACTACTTCAACAACAACGGCAACATTTGTCTCCGAAGTCAAGCGCAGGCACGCACGCAGACCGGAGGCTACTTCCGCCGTTGAGGTAGATCGCCGTGTGGAGGACATGGGGAAGAAGAGTGTGTACAGTCAGGCGTCGTTCACGCAATGGACGATTGCCGACGCCGTCTACGTGGCTAGATTCCATTGGATTCCCTGCTTGTTCGCTCTCGGCCTTCTGTTCTTCATGGCCGTCGAATATACCCTCCTAATGGTGCCGTCCTCCTCGCCGCCGTATGATTTGGGCTTCGTCGCAACTCGGTCCCTTCACCGCCTCCTTCAATCTTCGCCTCAGTTCAACACCCTCCTTGCCGCCCTCAACACGGTACGTCGTTTTCCCTCACCCTAATTTCAGATCTGAAGTCATTTTAGAATCAAATCGCCCTTCTGGCTCTCTGTTCTTTTGCTGGTACGGAGAAGAATCTAAATCTGTTGGACCAAAACACATGCAAGTTTGGTAGGAACAAAATCTGAGCCACCAGGTCCCTCTGATCTCTTCATTTATGAAGATATTGATTGACTTGGTTTTTGAATAGGTCTTTGTTGGAATGCAAACAACTTATATCCTATGGACATGGCTCATCGAAGGTCGCCCCAGAGCCACAATCTCAGCTCTGTTCATGTTCACATGCCGTGGCATTCTAGGCTACACCACCCAGCTTCCATTACCCCAGGTAATTAAACAAACACTGATAATTCTCCGGATTAAAACATTCATTGTTACAAACAAACACTGATAATTCTCCAGATTAAAACATTCATTGTTGCCTGATTCAGAAAGATAAGGATCTGAATATGATTTGATTGGATTGGTGTGAAACAGGGGTTTGTGGGATCGGGGGTGGATTTTCCGGTGGGGAACGTGTCATTCTTTCTGTTCTTTTCGGGGCATGTGGCGGGATCGGTGATAGCGTCGCTGGACATGAGGAGGATGAAGAGGTGGGAGATGGCGTACACGTACGATGTGTTGAATGTGCTTCAAGCAGTGAGATTACTGGGGGCAAGAGGCCATTACACCATAGATTTAGCTGCTGGTTTGGGAGCTGGCATTCTGTTTGATTCTCTAGCTGGCAAATACGAAGATAGCAAGAGGAAGAAGACAACACATTTAGCTGTTTCTTCTCCCTCTAACGGCGCCACCAAAGAGCCTCTCCTTGTATCTTGAGCCACTAACTAAATCGCCTTCTTTTTTGTTCTGGTCTAACATATAAGATTCATAGTGATTAAGAAAATTTGCTTAAGATAATTATTTATCATGAATGTATAAAAATGTGTTAGCTGTAATCTCCTTTTCTCCCTTTTCTCTTTGTTGTGTTAACTTGATTTTCTCCCTTTTCTGCCCTTCGTTAAAAGGAATTCGCCAAAGACTATTCACATTCCCAGTTGTTATTCCAATAGGAAGATTTCCATCTGTTCATAATTTATAGGGAGGATGTCCTAGTTAAAAGAGAAATAATATACTCTCACCCTGGTTCTAATTACAAGACATATTTAATTAATTTTGGGGAGATTAAAGAGGAAAGTTAAATTAGTTAATTTCACTCATTTTCCTAAAATGTTCTTATATAAATTTTCAATAATATTAGCATACTCCCCAACCTAAAATCTTCATTTTTATGCTTTCTAATTGAAATGATGGTCTTACTATATATACATATGTGTGTATGTATGTATGCATATGCACACACATATATATCTACAACCCCAAAAAAACACACACACATATATTTATATAATGCGTATGTATGTCTATATGTGTGTGCGTGTATACATATATAAATATATATGTGTGTCTATGTATATATGTGTTTATATATATATATATATATATATATATATATATATATATTGGTAAATTAACGTTTACTCATTGATAAACAAATTAAAATCCAACAATTTAAAAGTTTTATTGACTGGAAAATTCTAGACACCTAAATGCATATACTTACCAAAAACTAAATACACTTGAGTGAATAAAATAGGGGTGTTTTAGGAAGAAATTGACAAAAAATTAAATTTTGTCCTATAATTATGACCAAAACTAACTTCCAAATGTTGTCCTATAATTAGGACCGGAGGGAGTCAAAGTTTTTTTTAATAAGTGAACAGAAGTATTAACAAGTGAATTAGTTACATTTAACAATTTATGAAACTTGTCAATATAGTATTTTATTTGGTTCGGACTTAAAAGTCATTCTCCTTAATTTATTTTGTATACCTCTCATACTATATATATAAGATATGATTGACTTTTTTTTAGAGATATTAGGAAAATTAATTAAATTACTTTTAAAATGTTTACATTTATCATTTTTTTTCTCCAAATTATTTTGCATATGTTGTAAACCGATATATAATCTAAAGATATACAATAAATAGTATAATTAACTAACTTATTTAGTTTTCTTAACTTTTTCAAAAAAAAGTTAAGTATGTCTTATATTTAAAATTGGAGGGAGTATAAGACAAAGTTAATTTTTTTGGAGTTATTAAAAAAGATAATTAAATTATTTTAAAATATTTATATTTATCATTTTTTTTCTAAATTATTTTGTCTAACTTATAAATTGATATATAATCTAAACAATATACAATATATGATATGATTAAGGAACTTATTTAGTTTCTTTAGTTTTTCAAAAAAAATCAACTTTGACTTATATTTAGAAGTAAAGAAATGTTATTTTTCACTGATTAATAATTAAGAATTCTGATATAAACGTCATCCGGTCAGATCTTGTATTTATTTTAAATTAACAGTTCTTGTGAAATGTTCAAAAATTTAGGTCTATTGTTTTTTTTTTTTTGGGTAAGATAGAGGCATTCAGCTATTATATATTAGATAAAGAAAACAGGGGATCAAGTCCCAGACACTCAAGTAAAAATACATTCCATAAATTAAATGGACAGTCACGTAAAAAGGCAGAATAGCACAGTCCTTCCTTGGCCAGGAGATCAGCCAAATTGTTTTGCTTCCTGGGGATATACCGAAGATTGACTTCCCATTCTCTGGACAGCGTTTCGGCGATCTGCAGCGAAACCATCGAGCCAGTCTGGGCTTGTCTTTGCTGCTAAATATTCTCAATTAATAATTTTGCATCAGATTCCACAATTACTCTCCTATGTCGATTAGGTCTATTGTTAGTCCAACTGTCTAAGGGCGGTTGGAAACAGGTTTGTGTTTAGGCAAGCTGGGCCAAGATGGAATTATCCAGAATAAAGCAGTGAAATCAGAGTTGATTTTCCTTCTTTTCTTTTTATCCTCCTTTCCTTTTTTTTTTTTCACCATTGCATCAATATCCTAACGGTATAAATTTAACATATTATGTATTTAAAGTAAAATTATAATAATATTTTTATTATTCTTTTAAGGTAAAATTATAATAATATTTTTATAATATGTTAAATCTAAACCGTTGATATCTTGATTCAATATTGAAAAAGGGAAAATGAGGAAAGCCAACTCCAGTGAAATCAAAGAACAGTTAGGGCCCTTTAAATGTAGTTTTTGGAGAATAGCTTTGAAGATTTACGAGTTAGAAATAGCTTTTAAGAATAGATTTTGAAAAATAACTTTTAGATAATACTCCCTCTGGTCCTTATTATAAGGCACCAATTACCAAATGTATTTGGTCTTTTTTATAAGGCACTTGCTTGTTTCCGAGGAGTATTAATTAATTTTTTCCATATATGCCCATAATTAATAGGGTAGTAGGTGAGACTAATAATAATATAATATTAGAGTTTAGTATAAATAATAGGGGCAATATTGAAAGTTACTTAAATTATAGGACAACTTTATTGACTTTAACTATTTTTATTAGTTTATGTGATTTGTTAGTTGGTGCCTTATAATAAGAACCAGATGCAATAGCTTTTATATTAAAATGGTAATGTCTGGATATTATTATCAGAATAGCTTTTTCAGGATAAAATCTACAAAAAAAGATATTAGCTTTTGGTTAATTGCATATAAATGATAATGATGTATTTTAAATATTATAAATATTATATTCCATAATAAAAAAAATTACATAAAATTGTTAGAAAAAATAAATTTCTACCATTAGTAATTTACGTAACATGATAGAAATTAAATCAAATTTATATGTATTAATAAATTGTATAGACATAAAATTTTTTACAGTTTTTTATATTTACAAGCATTAAAATTTAGGAGTTAGAATTAAGGTTAAATTAACAAAAAAAATTTTACATAAAATTTAATTAAAAAATATGTTTTAAAAATCTTTTCTCAATATTGATTAAACATTTGAACTGTATGTTTTTAAAACATATAAGAAAAAACAGAGAAGAGATATGAATAATTAATACAAAACGTTAGACTCACGGAAAATGCTCAACTAGATTTGCGATATCTAAGTGATATGAATAATTAATACAAAACAGAACTGTAATGATAATAGCGGAACCAATGTCCCTATTCAACAGACATAATGAGGGTATTTTGGGGTTTTTGCAATGATGATGTGCCCACTTATGAAAGATAGAGTTTTAAAAAGTGAAAAAAAGTTATATTTTGAAAAACTTAAATTTTGAATTCAGAATAACTTTTCAAAAAAAGATAGGTGTTTGTTAAATTTTTTTTAAAAAACTTAGGTTTTAGAAATTGGGAAACACATATTAGAATTAAATGTTAAAAGATCTGTGTATATAATTTTAAATTTTGTAAAGTATATGTGGACGCCTTGCAATCCAAAAGACACCTGTATATAAGTTCAGACATTATGTTACCACTATTTGTTACTCCTTTCCTCTTTTTTTTTTTTTTTTTTTTTTAAGAAATGCTCTCTCTTTTAGGGTTGGTTTTTAATATACATAACTTTTATTTTGTATCTCAAAATTTAAATTTATTTTTCCTTTTCTACCCTTATTAAATACATATCTTTATATTAATTATCTTTCACTCACTATTAATTCTTTTTCATCTAGTCATTTATTACACATTCTTTCTCATATTTTATACATATTTTTTCTTCTATGCTTTTTTCATAAGTAGGGATATATTAGAAATATGATAATTTTAACACATTTATTACTTTTAATTAATCTTAACCTCCAATTCGATTTGTGCAATTAAGAAAAAAAATTACTGATAAAAAGAATCGAAAAGAGTATATCAACACAAACCCAAGTCCTCAAAAATCATAGTGGAATGTTACCACTGCTTTTTTAACTATTCTTATGATTGTTTTTTCCCAATCAAAAGGTTTGAATTTTCAATTTTTTTATAGAAGGAAAACCTAATTCTTTTCACCAACATTTGGTTTTTACTGTAATTTGTTTTCTTTGACAAGAATTCGGGGGTTTTGTGGTGAGGCTCGAATTAATAATTGCAAAGGTTGACTTATTGATATAAATGCATGTGAAATGGGGAGAATTGAATGTCAATAAATTGTGCGTGTTGTGTTGTGGAATGGCTCATTGAGAATTGTTTTCCCCCTCATACGCGTTATCCAACCCTTCTTTTCAAATTATGGTCACATAAAACTCTATGATAGGATATTCTTACTATCATTTTTTGTTATTACCAATATTACTACTACTTTTTCACCGTTAGATCAGAATCTCAATAGGAAAGAGAAATGATAAAGATAGATAAGATTCTGATCTAATGGTGAAAAAATGATAGTAACACTGGTAATAACAAAAAATGGTAATAAAAATATCCTACCCCTAAAACTATAGCCTCGGATAAATGTGAAATGTAATTAAACAAATTCTACTTAGTTCTCATTATACCTTTCAAATCAACGTGTTTATTACTTTTATTATTTTTTTTAAAAAAATTAAAAGATACCTCAATAAAGCATCAACAACATTATTATCCCCTTTTATGTAGTGAATTTCATAATTACATTAACTTCGAAACCAATACATCTGAAACTTTCGAGTAAAAAATACATCTGAAATAGGTTTTCAACCTCTAAGATTTCTGTACGTATATACAATGAAGGACTTTAGAAGAGACAAGGGAGGTTGTAGCCCTAAAAAAAATTTGTTCACAATTTTTTTTTTAAAAATTTAATATAATGTAAAATTTAATTTTGACCTCCAATTTTTTTCGTTAATCTAAAAATTAATATTTTTAGCCTTTCAAGTATTTATGCCAAAGTTCGCCACTACATATATAGTTTTCATTGCAAGGAAAATTTCCACCTATTCACAAAAACCCAAAACTTCCCCAATAACTCAAAAGAAAATTGATGAGAAGCCGAATAACACATTACGATTCTAACACCTATTCACATTCTTTTCCCACTTGTTAACCTTTTAAATAATATCTCCAATTTAAATAAAACATGAATAAAATTATTATCAGTAAAAACTTCACATCCTTATAATCTGATCTAACTCGATATTTCATTAACCTGTTTTTTTTCCTTAAAAAAAAAACAGGTGAATTGAAATATGGACAGTGACATGCTATAGATGACTTAAGTCAAGAAATTTGTTATTTTAGAAGTGTAAAAAAAAAAAAAAGGTGAATTGAAATATGGACAGTGACATGCTATAGATGATTTAAGTCAAGAAGTTTGTTATTTTAGAAGCGTGTATATATATTTTAACAACTAACAATAAAAAAAATAATAAGTTATTTATAGATGCACGTATACATTTCAACAACTAACTAACAAGTGTTCATATTTTATAATTGAATTTATAAGTGTAGACATTTATTTTTAAAAACTAACAATAACAAATTAATAAGTGTCCATTTAAAAATTCAGAAATCCTAACTTACATTATAACAGCTAATACGACAATTTACAAGTGTTGTTTGTAGGTATATTTATAAGTGTTCATAGAATTTACTCCCGCAAATATGCATTTTAACAACAAATAATAATAAAATAAAAGTGTGATTGGAGAACTAGACCTCATGAATACAAGAAACATGTTTATCCACTATTTGAGTGCAATGCAGTCGGGTCGGGTTGGTTGTTTAAGCTCTGGTTCTTTAAGAGCCAGACTTATAAATTAGAGCTTCTAAATGAAGTTGCCCCTCTAGGGCCGAGGGTTTAAAAGGGCTGACCCGTTAGGCCTTTTAATTTTTTATCTCTCGTTAATTTGACTTAACCAGGTGACTAATATCAAGAGTGTCTGAGGTGAGTGACCAAACCCTTTAATTTATATATATTTTGTATTTTTTGTAGAGTTATTTATCAATTTAATTAAAAATACATAATAAGTATACTTTGATTTTATGGCTTGGTTTATTATTTGTTGAAAATAAAGATTATGGATGTATTTATGATGTGGAAGAAGATATTCTTGATATTTTTACTCATGAATAGAGTTTACTACTCGAAGTGAAATATAATCAAATGTGTTTAAAATTAACGATAGTAATGAAGAAGATGAAAATGATAGTCATCATATTTATGTTGCTTAGTGGTAAGCGTGTATTCTTTGAACGTTACTTGTGGAGTTGTGGACAATATTTTACTCTTAATTATGAATTAGTAACTGTGTTCTTTTATCGCATTAAGCGTGTTGTGCAAACATTAATATTGACAATATTTATTTGATAAATGAAAACTTTAATTTTTGTATTTTACAAATTATATTTCTTTGGAAAAAAAAAGCACAAGAAAAATAGTTTTAATTCATCAGAATATCTTCTGGTCCTGTAAGGCCGACCTTGGCTCACATGCTCTCAGGCCAGGCCTTGAAAAACGGATGTTTTTCTTACCTCGGGCCTAAAAGAGCTTTTAAGCTTTGGCTTTTCATGGGCCGACCTTAATTCGTAACTCTAAAAAAGGAAAAATGGAGACAAAATGAGGTAGACATGTAATAAGGTTGTAAGTAACAGCAGTTTTATATGGGATTAAGAATGTAATTTACAATTTCCTGTGTAGTGTATAGGAGCAAGTATAGGTATGGATCACGATTGAGAGATGCATTTGTATATGAAGTATAATAACAATAGTCCTATTCTTCAGACTCGGAATCTAATTCCAAGACACATGTACCATCTTCCACATTGGCTAATGGGTTGTACAAATGGGAGCTTGGATCTGTACACCCAGCAACCAAATCCAAACTGCACCTGTCACCCTGCACATTTATTCATTTATTTCAGTTACTGTGACATTCACTAGCACAAGGAGGAAAACAGCACAGAAGATTCAGTTGATGAGAGAGTATATGAAAAACTAACTTCTCTGTTCCTCTCTTTTCTCAACCTTTCATTTTTTTTCTTATTCAGTTTTGACATTTTTCTTTTCTGAAGGAAGCAAAACATTGAACAAAAACCAATTATCCATTTTCCAATGCATAACTTGAAACAAAATAGTTGAGTGCAAGGTCCAAAACTTGAAAGAAAAATTTAGACTGTTCATGAGAAGAAAGGAGGAATAAAGAAGTTGGTTTGAGGAGTGATGGAGGGGATCTAGTGAGTTCACTGAAAGTGAACCCCAACGTCTTAACTTGAACTTTGATCTTATAAACAAGAAGCAGATTGAAGATTTGAAGAATGTGGTGTTAAGTACTCACCCCTTCTTTTGAAAGATTACCAATCATTGCACATCTGGCAACAACTGTATTTGTGTCTGGGAATATTGCTTTCTCACATGCTCCTTCTTTACTCAGTTCCTCTGCCAATCCCTATCACAAGATTTATAACTTCTAATTCAGGATCACTTCCACCATGTGCCCAAACATATCCCATTTTTCAACTTTCACATATTTAGTTCCAAGAGTAGCTCATTTAAACTTTTTTTAAGTAAGACTCACCAATGACACGTTTACACAAATCTGTTCATACTGAACTTAATATTCTTATATATTGTAAAATGAGTCTGTTAGAGAATCAGTCGTGTTTTACCTCGTTAAAGAAGTCAATTGTCTTGTTTCGCCACTGTTTAGGAACTTGAAACTGAAACCTGTAGGGGCCATCCCAGTCAACTCCATTTGTAAAGGAGAAGATCAAATTCAGAGCTGAAATACAAGGAGAAGAAAAAAATCAGAACTTGATAAGAAGACAATAAATGGTTTTATGAGGAGAAAAACAAGCAGATAAACATGTGTACCATGCTTAGGAATGCATATCTGGATAGAGTATATTGGGGCATCAGCTTTGCCTCTATCTTTTCTCAGCATTTCTCTTGGCTCGCCACCACACATAATTGGCTGGTTAAAACCTCCTGAAAAGTGGGCAACTTCACAAATTGATCCCAAAAAACATGGCTAACAATATGGATATCATCAAATCTGAAGTAAATATAAAGAATAGGGCAGCCTCATTATAACTTGATTAGTCATATGGTGAAGTCTCCTGAATCATGAGTGAAAGTTGTCTGAACCATAAGCGGCTGTTTGGTATGAGGGGAGGGGAGGGAAAGTGAATAGAGGGAAAAAATTTTGGAGTCAAATTAAAAAAAAAAAAATTAGAGAAGTGGAGTTAAAAATTTTTAATTAATTTTTCTTACTATTTTATCATACATATTCTCTTTATTAAAATTTTATAACCCCAATTCTCCAAATTTTTTAAATCCAACTCATAAAATTTTTTCTTTCCCTCCTCTCCTCTTGAACTTTCTAGTACCAAACAAAGGATTAAATTCTGCTATTTTAACCTCCAGGTTGAATATTTGTAGGATAACTAAGTGAGGTCATCAAAGTTACCATTAAAAGCAACTCCAAATTCTTCGTTGGGTGCAAGTTGAGTTGCTGCCGGATTATAAAAAAGCTTTAGTTTTTCTCCCTGTAAGAATGTGTAAAGGTGTTTAATTCAAGGCAAGAAACTCCCAATGAGATGAACTCTACATTGTACCATCGTACTTACCGAAGTAGGAGGAAGACCATTCATGGTTTTCCAGTAGACAGGAGCCATCCCAAGTTCAAACATAGCCCATGAAGGAAGTTTGTACCTAAAAAAAGCATCATAGTAGAATTTGTAACATTGGACACAGAACACTACAACTTGAGACAACAGCTAGAAACTTCAGTAAGAAAAAGGTATCTAGTTGGAGTTCATACTCCTGAATTTCCTCAGCTGGAGCTGTCACAGCAACGGCGGCAGCAGCACTGATTTTTCTGCTGACTTTAACATTTCTCTTCTTCACCGGTGAAGAACTAGTCAATGGTACATTGAGAAAATTGTTGGCTGCATCAGAAATGATACAACTGTTACAATAAGAAAAACGCAAGAATAATGTAGTTCTATCCAAGTTCGGAGTTTAATGCTTTCTGTTATTCAAACTGACTATCCACATCTTCCCAAAACAGGGTGATATAATAGTGTATCATATCTTAAAGGAAATTTAAATTTAAAAATACATGAAATTCTTTTCTCCATATCTACAGAATTTGTTCCGATATTTCTGGACATTGTACTATTGAACTGAGGAATGACATGCAGTTTATGCTGCAGTAAAGATAACTGGCTGCTCATAAATCATAGTCATAAATATTAGATATAATTGACTTTTTTTTGTAAAGATTAAGACTAAATAAATTGTTTTAAAGTATTTATATTATTATTTTTCCTTTAAACTAATTCGTGTGACTTATAAATTAATATATAATCCAATGATATACCATATATATTATGATTAAGTCATTTATTTAGCTTCCTTAATTTTTCTAAAATAATTCAATAAGGAGTAGTAGAGGAAAGAAATTCTAGGTTTTTGTTTCAAGAATGGAACTTGTTCCAGCAATGGTATCATGCAGATGAAATTTTCAAATAGATTTAAGGTCCATCATCAATTAAGACCAAAAATCAAAATATCCATCACCAACCAATTTCAACCATCTTTAATCAAAAAAATTGTGGCGTATAACATACTCAAATAAAATAGATAAGTATATAAAAAAAGAGTAAACATACCCAGTTTTCATCATTAAAAAAAAAGTATGATTGCATGATTGAAAAAAAAAAACCTTCGATTTATTTCATTCACAACTTCTATCCAAGAGTGGTGGAAGACACAGGAGCTCCCCTGTTGATTCAGATAGCTTTGTAAGCCAAAACTCCTTTTTCTTTCCACCAATAAAAGGGAAAATTTCTCCTTATATCATTAATCCAAATGGATCATTAGCATCGAGTACTCTAAAGCACTTTCCTAAAGATTACGACAACAAAGTAATAACGTAATATAATCCTTTATCGGAGTTTGCACGCGAAGTTAATAGAATCATGGAATATAGTGAAGTTATTTCCTACTAGAGCATGCAAGTATGTAACAAAATAGAATCGATTCTAAGAATTAAAACATGGGTAACAAAGAAGAACAGAGAGAGATAGAGACTAACCAATCAAAGAGACGGACCGCTTCGCCAAGAATGGTTGCGTGGAAGAAGCGAATACTGACCCATTTGTTGCGGCCATGTTTGACACTTTCTTTCAGTATTACAAGAGAGAATAGGAAAAATAGTTGAAGTTCAATGTACTATCTGGACATGTTTATAGATAAAGAGGGGAGATATTGATATTTTTCCAGTCTATATGTATATGTGGGTAAGAATTTGCAGACAGAGCAGATGTTTTGAGCGGAAATCACCAAAAAATCTGATAATAGAGACAATCTGAAAGAAAGGGTTTATCTGAGAATCAAAAATATCTGGCCCCTATTTCTCCGACCTCGTTTGTGAACACAACTCTTGGCTCCAATCACCGCCTTATCTCTTTTTCTATTGCTTCGCTTTCCACTTTTCCTCTTTCCTTTTAGCCCACGTCTTATTTCAAAATTTCAATTTTAACCCCCGAATTCGACAAATTACAAGTCTCACAAGCGGCTTAACTTTCATTTCACTCTCCTACTTGCGCATATAGGTGTATATTACCATCGCATCATTTAAACGCAAAATCCATCAAACTACCGGCAAACGACTTCAAGCCTCAAGGTCTCGTTTCTCGTTGGAACCTCAAAAATACAGAGACGAGGACAAAAACAGAGGCCTTTCCTTTTTCCGTTCATGGCTCTGATCACTTCACAGCCCAAAAACCCCATTCTCCATAATTCTACCACCGTCCACCGCTCAATCCCTCGGCTAACCAATTCTGGGTTTTTCGCAAACAATGCTAGAACCCTTAAAGTCTCAAAGTTCAATTCGAATTCGAACAAATTTTCACTGAGAACAAACCCCTTTAGAATGGTGCCGGTTATATGTGCAAATGCGGCATTAACAGAAGCATTGGAACCAGAGGAAGAAGGGAATGTGAAGTACAGGAGGATTCTGCTATCAGACGTGGAGGTGAAGCGAGAGAGACGAGTTTTCTTTGGGAGGAAGTGGAATTCGATGGATTTGGCGACTGCTGGTGTTGTATTGGCCATGCATGTGCTTAGTGTCTTTGCACCGTTTTGTTTCAATTGGAGAGCTTTCTGGGTTGCCATGGCTCTGTATTTTGTGACTGGTCTCTTTGGCATCACTCTGTCTTTTCACAGAAATCTTTCTCACCGCAGCTTCAAACTTCCCAAATGGCTTGAGTATCTCTTTGCTTATTGTGGGGTTCTCGCTGTTCAGGTAAATTCTGATTCTTCAAAGCTTTCTTCTGAGTTTTTTCTATCATATTTTGGTTTTTCAAGAAGTATTTTGTTTAGCAAGGTACCTGACATGAGAAAATGAGAAGTTTGGCTACCAAATACTTTATCTTTATGTCAATTCCATTTCATAAATTTTAGAGATTTGTACATATGATTTATAAGTGCAGCGCTTTTATTGCCTTGTATACAAGTATCTTATTATCTATTTTATTAGACTATATTCCCGTTGCCATACTGTTAGCAGATTATTCTAAGACAAATTCAATTTTTTAATAAGAAAAATAATCTTTGATTACAACCCAAAATTCTGTTATTTCAGCTACATTAAATGATCTTTAAAATTGGTCAAGACTATCCAGTTTATGGCTACTTCTCTATGGTAATGGTACCAGTTGTTGCTTACTTCATTGAATTTGCTTCCTTAATTGGAAAGATGAAATTGTGACATTTAAGCTTTGAGAGCTAAAAATGAAACAAAATTCACTCCTTTTTTACCTTTGGTGATTTTGATTGGTGTGCAGGGGAACCCAATTGATTGGGTGAGCACACATAGGTACCACCATCAATTTTGTGATTCAGCGAGAGACCCACACAGCCCCAAAGAAGGATTCTGGTTCAGTCATATGAGCTGGTTATTTGATACCAAATCTGTGGTTGAAAGGGTACGCATGATTATGATCTATATGAATCCCTAGTTTTTGTATATAGGGAGGATTACTGTGCAGTTTTACATAAGTAATCACTGAAAAGCCCTTAACAAGTTAATAGTATGTAATGAAAGAATTTAGTACAGTAAATGACAACAGGTTATGGTATATTGACGACTCAAGAAACTTTTTAGTGATTGGATTGGTTATGTGGGATTGCGGTGTAGTTATCCATTGTATATACTATGACTTCTTGACAGGCAGAACAAATCATAGCTCATAACCTTGTTTGTTGCAAATGTATTGGGATATGCATATTGTGCAGTGTGGAGAACCAGACAATGTTGGAGATTTAGAGAAACAGTTCTTTTATAGATTCATGCGAAGCACTTACATTTTGCATCCTCTTGCTTTGGGAGGGCTGCTTTATGCCATGGGAGGATTTCCTTTCCTTGTTTGGGGAATGGTAAGGAAATTCCTTTCATTTTCTTCTTTATCTTCATGGGCATCAATTTAATAGCCCCATTTTATTTATTTATTTATTGCTGAAGAATGAATTGAAACTCATGTATATATGGTATCACTGTTGCAGGGTGTGAGAATTGTTTGGGTATACCACATCACTTGGTTTGTGAACTCAGCTTGCCACGTCTGGGGGAAGCAAGCGTGGAATACCAAGGACTTGTCCAGAAATAATTGGTATGCTCACTTTTACCTTCATTGAGAATTTTCCCCATCCTGTACTCTTTCTGTCAAGTGTTTTTCCCTACAACTATGTGCATTTTGAATCAGATTATTTTAAGTGATTTTGTGTTGTAGGAGGGAAACATGTGAGTTGAGTTTTGTCTCATAAAAAGCAAAAAAATAATTATTTGTAATCAAACCAAATGGGCGCTACATGATATATCTAGTATCATTAGTATTAGATCGTGTTTAAGACTTGTCGGGCTTAATTGAGTAGTGGCTTTCTAAAATACGGTTTTTCGATTCACATGGTTCAAATCTTTCAGTGTTGTTTAACAAAAATCAAATCTCTTTCAGTCAACCAAACATTCACAATGTGAGATTTTTACCCCATAAAAACTCTGTTTTTCTGTCAATTTTTTCCCTTTGAACTTACAGCCATGTGATGGGTTTATATTTAAATATCATTAGGTATAATTGGAGAAACTTTTATTCCAAATGGAAAAGATTGAGTGTCTTTCAAAAAATAAACTTTTTTTTTTTTAAAAAAGAAATGAATCTGAAATAGTTTTATCACCATGGATGAGCAGGTGGGTGGCAGTACTAGCATTTGGGGAGGGATGGCACAATAACCACCATGCATTTGAGTACTCAGCAAGACATGGCTTAGAATGGTGGCAACTGGACATGACTTGGAATGTTGTCAGATTTCTTCAACTTATTGGCCTTGCCACTGATGTGAAGCTTCCTTCACAAGCTCATAAACTAAGAATGGCTTTCCACAATTGATTCATTAAATTAGTGGCATTCAACAGTTGATGATAAGGTGTTGCTTTCATCCCATAAATATCCAACCAAATCCTCTGTGTTGGAATTTGAGTGCACTATTTGCACATTTTGTGCGTATGTCTGTGTTTGTGTGTGGGACTAGCATGCCTAACATTGCCTATATACCATGTTTGGTGCAAAAACAGAAATAGTGGAATCTCTCTTTTATTGTACAGCACACTGAGATCAATATGCAATCTCTTAGAATGTTTGGTGTGTGCAACATTTTTTTTTTTTGGTAAAGAGTGTGCAACATATTGATTAAGAGCACGAGAGACTTTGTGTGATGGTCCACTTCTATGTGCTCTATCCTTTCATTTTTAGCGACGTGACAAAACAGAGTTAGGTGAAAGCCAACCATGTTCCCCAATTCAAATTGGTAAATGTGTCAAACAGTTGAACACGTTTTTTGTTTTTTGTTTTTAATTATAGAAAGTTCAATTATATTAAATGAAGAAGATTATGCAAACAAAGATGGTAAATTAGAGTCTAGAGAATTAAGATTTTCAAGGTTTAGCGAAGGTAGGAATTAATAGAAAAGTAAACTTTTATATACACACTAAGTTCCCAAAGACGAAAAACAATGAAGCAAATGTCCGTTGGTTAGTGTCCGTTGCCGTTCTCTTCTTTTAAATTGTACCTTTTAGACGAAAAACAATGAAGCAAATGCCTTTTTTTAAAAAAAAAAAGAAAAAAAATATATTGCAGGGTATTAACGTATACTTAAAAAGATATTTCAAGATATTATCGTTACTGAAAAAATATTTCATGATCTTGAAAAATTATTTTAGGATGTTAAAAATATCATAAAGTATATTTTTAGTACTAGTAAATAACTTGAAATATTTTTTCAAGAGCCTAATATAATTTTTTAAGATTATCAAATATTTTTTCAGTATCAGTCGATATTACGAAATATTCTTTCAATACCAGTCAGTCTCCTGAAATATTTTTTCAAGATCATAAAGTAATTTTTTAAGATCTTAAAATATTTTTTCAGTACTAATCAGTATCCTGAAATATCTGTTTTGTATTTTTCAGTACCCTGAAATATTAAAAAAAAAAAGCTTTTGCTTTACTGATTTACGCCAAAACGGCGTAGTTTTAAAGAAGAGGATGGCAACGGACACTAAGAAGTCCCTAAACAATGCAGCACATTAATTTTTTTTGACACAACATGAACCACTAGGAGAAATTTTTACATGAATCGGGTGCACCACTTCATCTTTGCACTACTCAATAAAATCACACTACATGGATCTTATTAAATCCTATGTGGGAGAGAGAGGGGTTATTGGAGAGACATTTTCAAATATATAAATGAAGAAAGAGGAGAGAAATTAAACACATAAAATTAAATGAGATTGATGTGGTTTGCTTTCATTGGATCGTGTAGAGATGAAATTCTCAAACCGCTAGACACAGGTTTGCTTGTTTAAAAGTAAAAGTAACTCCAGCTATATGAGTATGACGCTCAAATATTAAATATCAGACTTGTAACTATTTAAATGATAAGAGTTTATGCTACTCACTTCAATCTAAATCAGGAGTAATTTTTGTTTACTACGATTAAACAATTATCTTCATGGGGCTTGCAATAACATTCATTTATTATAAACAAAAAAAAATTGCAGTACTCCATAGCGTCTTATCCTGAGTATTCACTAAGGAAAAAGATGAGAAAATACCGCTTGAAATTCAAAATCTCAAATCACTCTTATTACGTATAGGTATTAACTACAAGATGATAAAAATTGACGGTCTATTTTAGTAGGAAATAGTTGATTTGAGATTTTAAAGTTCAAATGGTATTTTTCTTGCATTTTTCCCTAATTACTATAACTAGCCACATGTCTAAGTTTCAATAAGCTATACTTTTCTAGTCCTTAATATAAGATACATTTATTTAATTTAATTAGATTAAGAAAGTAAATTGAATTAGTTAAAATGACTTGTATTTTCTAAAATAACCTACTCATCTTCATCAATTTTCTCATTCCTTCCCTACCTCATTATTGTTGATTGAGACATCAATCTTAATAAATATCAACATATATTTTATATTTAGAATCAAGATCAACTCTTTAAATATATTTTAAATTAAAAAACTAAGTGATTATATCTATACGTCTATGTGTGTGTATTGATTCAATGGGATGATCAGACCATTCATGAAAAGCATGTTTGGCATGTTTAAGAGAATATACAATAATGGAATAATCTTAAGTAGAAATAATATCATACTATCTTATATATATATATATATATATAATAATACCACAATGATTTCACAATCATAACCTACTAAATAAAGACGAAATAAAACACTTTCCTAAGATAATTAAATTAATACAAATGAGATTTTTTTCCAGGAGCGTCTAGTACTATGTGTTTTTTTTTGGAATAAAAATACACACGTGGTTATCATTTTGGAGCAAAAGTCTCATCCCATCATTAAGTTACTGTTTACTGTAATGAAAGAAAAAGAGATGAAGTGAACAGTAATATAACTGCAGTGAACAGTAACTTAACAATAAAATGTGACTTTTGCTCTAAAATGATAACCATGTGTATATTTTTGCTTCAAAAAAAAAAAAAACATGTGGTGCTAGGCACTCCTAAGAAAAAAATTCATATGTATTTTTATACCTGAAACCTTTAAATTACAATGAAACTCACAAACTTTACCTCATGTATATCTGGTCTAAACATGCTTTTCTTTTTTCCCCGATAGAAAAAATAACAATACTGCATCCACCGTCCATTTTCTTGTTTGACATTGGCGCACCGTCCACTTTTTTCCCTTCTCCTTTTTTTGGAAGTTGGCAAGCTAACTACTTGCGTGTGCGATTTGAACCCTGAAGATGTGCTTTCATAAAGATGTGAACCCTCAAAAATTTCGAAACGTGAGCAATTTTACATTAATTGTTATCTTAGTTAATTTTAACGGAGTTAATCAAATATATTAAGCTAACATTTCACTTATCATCTACGTTATTTTTGTTAAGATGTCATCTTAGTTGATTAAATATGTTGAGCTGTAAGCTCAACATATTTAGTAAAAAAGGAGTTAATATTTTTTAAAAAATTAAACTATAAAATTTTATAATAATAGTTTTAAAAAATATTAAATATGAACTATTCTTTTTTTTTTTTTTGTCTAAGGATGAAAATGAAATTCAGAAAATAAAATAGGAAAAAAGATTATAAGAGTATCATCTTCTCTTTTAAAGAGGTTTGCTTTAACTTTAACTATAAGACTTAACTCATATATATATATATATATATATATATATATATATATATATATCTAAATCCATCAAATCCTTTACTCATAATTTTCATCAAGTGAGTAGGATCCAATACAAATAATTAAAATGGATACTTACCAATAACGGGGAGTTTCTTGTTTTTGGCCTCCTCCAGATATTGAATCTTGATTCGTGGTTGTCAACACATGAGATTAGTGAGGTTGAAGGTCAATCTAAACATGAGTCATGCTTATGAATCATTTTAAATATGCAATATTTTCTCCACACGTATAAATCTCTTTTAAAAAGAAAGAAATAAAAAAGGTTCTGTTATGAATATACTGATTATGTGGATGTCCATTGACTCCCGGTCTCCAAATATTACAAGATGACATGGGACCCACGCATAGTACCATTGCATAGTAGTTTACTATTTGGTGGGACCCACGCACAAAATTATACAACTCACGGGAATGCATTCCCGTGAGTATACAGTTATGTAATTATGAGAATATTGCATCAAATGACCCAAAGTGGAAATTACACTAAAGTCCCATTTTCCTTCTATAAATAGAGGCCTTCTGTAAACATTCAAAGTACACTGAAATGAGAACTTCTCTCTACTCTCTCTCTCTCTAAAATCTCTTGTTCTTGTATTTACTTTTCATTAGTTTTATATTACGTTATCAGCACGAAGACTCTACCAAGGTAAGATTTTATTACCATCTCCTTTACTATTTGTTTATTTTTTCTATCTGGGATAATCTTAACCATGATATGGAATTAAAGTTCTACTTTTACCGATTATTTTGAACATCGGGTTCCATGGTTAAGATTTGAGATTATTTACTATTTACTATTCACAGTAAATAGTAATTTTTACTATTCATGTTAATTTTACCTTTTTCAGTAATTTTATATTTCTATTCATTTTGACTTCTTTATGGAAGTCTAGATTTAATATTTCAGTAATTTTATTTTATTCACTATTCATTGTGAATAGTAACTTTACTATTCACGGTAAATTTATATTTTACTATTTACAGTAATTTATTTATGTTTATATATTCTTCCCACTCCCTATTTATTAATTCATGGTGGCAACATTAAGCTCCATTTGTAATTTAATTTTACTGTTTTATTTATTTAATTCATGGTGGCGATACTAAGCTCCATTTGTTTAATTTAAATTCTTTACTTACTGCTTTATTTATTTCATGGTGGCGATATTAAGCTCCATACTGACTTTATTAATATTTACATTATGCCACTAACATTTAAATTTATGTTACTAACATTTATTTATGCATTTATTTACCTTTTATGGTGGAAACACTAATATTAGTGGGCTCCATTTATTTATGCATTTATTTACCTTTTATGGTGGTGGCACTAATAGGGCTCCATTTGTTTATATTAATTCTTTACTGTTGTCTATATATTATATAATATATGCATCATCTTTCTTACCTTCGGATGAGATAGGTCTCGCTGTGAGTTTACTCCCATTCCTATCTCATCTTATTTTTATTTTCTTAGCATGTTTATTTACCGTTCTTTAAATTATGTTTTAATTTATAATAAGTTTTTATAATAAGATTCTAATTATTTTTATTATTTTTAGTTTGAATCATGTCTTCCAACCTTTCAAATCTTGAATTTAATGCTCTTGACATCACCGGGAAGAATTATCTATCATGGGTTTTAGATGCTGAAATCCATCTTCAAGCAAAGGACTTTGGAAAGGCTATATTGCCAGGAAATGATGCGTCCCCTCAAGTAAAGGCTAAAGCTATGATTTTTCTCCGACACCACATTCATGAAAGTTTGAAAACTGAATATTTAACGGTGAAAGATCCATTTGAATTGTGGACTAGTTTGAAAGATAGGTATGATCATCAGAAAACGGTGATTTTGCCTAGAGCTCGTTATGAATGGATTCATCTCAGGTTACAAGATTTTAAAACTGTAAGTGAGTATAACTCAGCTGTTTTCAAAATAAGTTCTCAGTTAAAATTATGTGGTGAAAAAATAACTGATGAGGACTTATTAGAGAAAACTTTTTCTACCTTTCATGCTTCGAATTTGCTTTTACAACAGCAATATCGTGAGAAAGGTTTTAAAAAATATTCTGAGTTAATCTCATGTTTACTAGTAGCCGAGCAAAATAACGAGTTATTATTGAAAAATCATGAAAATCGTCCCACTGGATCTTCTCCATTTCCTGAAGCGAATGTGAGTGTACGGAATGATCATGGTCGTGGCCATGGTCGCGGTCGTGGTCGTGGCCGTGGTCGTGGACGAGGACGTGGAAATCGTGGAGGTAGAAATAATCATGGTCCTTATCATGGTGGAAGAGGTTATTATAGTCCTTATACCCACCAGAAAAAGATGAACAATGAAGGACAAAAGAATGATAAAGAAGGTCCTTCAAAAGTTGTTGAACATAAATGTTATCGGTGTGGTATGAAGGGACACTGGGTACGTAATTGTCGTACACCAGAACATTTAGCGAAACTTTACCAAGCCTCTATAAAAAAGAGTGTTAATAATGTGGAATGTGATGATAAGGCTCATAAAGATAATGATGTCAATGAGCCAAATGATGATGTTATGTCTCTCTTGGAGGTGGAAGATTTTTATGATTAAATAAGTTTGGAGGTGGAAGATTTTTATGATTAAATAAGTTTTGCAAAAATTGTAATAATTATTTTGTTTCGTTCTGACTTGTTGCCAGTTATGTATAATAAATATGTTTTTAATGCATCTTCTATATTGAATATGTTTTGATGCATTTCTTTTCTTTTAATGAAGCTCATGGACATTTCAAATATTGCACACAAGAATGAAGATATATGTCTCATTGATAGTGCAACGACACATACAATTCTTAAAGATAAGAAATATTTTTCACATCTAACAAATTGTAGTACAAGCATCAATACCATAGTGGGTAATACAAG
The DNA here is from genome assembly GCA_037074495.1 of Acacia confusa. NCBI lineage: Eukaryota > Viridiplantae > Streptophyta > Magnoliopsida > Fabales > Fabaceae > Acacia > Acacia confusa. Next base: position 28,449,921 of record CM073510.1, read on the forward strand.
ATTGATTGAAGGCTCTGGAAGAGCAATAATAATATTATCCAATGGTACGAAATTTGTTATTAATGATGCTTTGTATTCCTCTAAGTCTCATAGAAATTTGTTGAGTTTTAAAGATATCCGTCGAAATGGATATCATATTGAGACTATAAATGAGGACAATAAAGAATATCTACAAATTGTTACTGTTAGATATGGTGAAAAATATGTTCTGGAGAAATTATCTATGTTATCTTCTGGTTTGTACTATTCAAGTATTAGTACAATTGAAATAAATGTTATGGAAAACCAGAAGCATGTTGATAAAGACATATTTATTGTTTGGCATGACCGGTTAGGCCATCCCGGGTCAATTATGATGCGACGAATAATAGAGAATTCATGTGGACATAACTTGAAACAGAAACAAATACCAAAATCCCATGATTTCTCATGTGATGCATGTTCCAAGGGAAAATTAATTATTCGGCCATCACCAACCAAAGTAGAAAGTGAGTCTCTCACATTTCTAGAACGGATACAGGGAGATATTTGTGGGCCAATACACCCACCATGCGGACCATTTAGGTATTATATGGTTTTAATTGATGCATCAACTAAATGGTCGCATGTGTGCTTATTATCTTCTCGAAACCTGGCGTTTGCGAGATTACTTGCTCAATTGACAAGATTAAGAGCACATTACCCGGATTATCCTATCAAGAAAATACGTCTTGATAATGCTGGTGAATTTACTTCACAGACTTTTAATGAATATTGTATGTCCCTTGGAATTGATGTTGAACATCCTGTAGCACATGTTCATACGCAAAATGGACTTGCAGAATCATTGGTAAAACGATTGCAACTTATTGCAAGACCTTTACTTTTGAAATCTAATTTACCAATTTCTGCTTGGGGCCATGCCATTTTGCATGCAGCAATGTTAATTCGCATCAGGCCAACTAGTTATTTAAAATTTTCCCCCTTACAAATGGTTTTTGGTGAAGAACCTAATATTTCTCATATACGGACCTTTGGATGTGCAGTATATGTGCCTATAGCACCTCCACAACGTACTAAAATGGGTCCTCAAAGAAGAATGGGAATTTATGTTGGGTATAAATCTCCTTCAATTATAAAATATTTAGAACCATCTACAGGAGATTTATTTACTGCACGATTTGAAGATTGTCATTTTAATGAATCAGTTTACCCAACATTAGGGGGAGAAAATAAGCAGTTGAATAAAGAGATTAGCTGGAATGAATTATCATTGGCTCATTTTGATCCTCGTACAAAACAATGTGAACTAGAAGTTCAAAAGATAATTCATTTACAGAATTCAGCTAATCGAATGCCAGAAGCATTCACTGACCCAAAGAAAGTGACAAAGTCACATATTCCAGCTGCTAATGCTCCAATTCGAATTGATGTCCCTGTAGGACAACCGATTACAAATGAATCAAAAGCACGCCTTAAGCGTGGTAGGCCTATCGGTTCCAAAGATAAAAATCCTCGAAAAAGAAAAGAAGCTAAAATTATAGATGGCCAAGTCGAGGATAATCAAGAAAAAAACGTAGCTCTGGATAAGCCACTTCATAAAGTGAAATTATCTCCAGAGGAGAATATTGAGGCCCCAGAAGAGATCCAGGTATCTGAAATGTATGAAAATAATGAGATCTCAATAAATTATGTCACAAATAATATCAAATGGAACCGTAATGAAGTCAACATTGACGACATTTTTGCTAATCATATGGCATATGATGTAATGAATGAAGAAGAGGATCATGAGCCAAAATCCATTAGAGAGTGCCAACAACGAAAAGATTGGCTCCTATGGAAAGATGCCATTAATGCAGAATTAAAATCATTAGCAATACGAAAAGTATTTGGACCTATAGTCCATACACCTAAAGATGTAAAGCCAGTTGGATATAAATGGGTTTTTGTACGGAAAAGAAATGAAAAGGGTGAAATTACAAGGTATAAAGCACGCCTTGTAGCCCAAGGCTTTACACAAAGACCTGGCATAGATTTTGAAGAAACATATTCACCAGTAGTGGATGCAACTACTTTTCGTTATTTAATTAGCCTAGCAGCAAATGAAAGGCTTGATTTACATCTAATGGATGTTGTGACTGCCTATTTATATGGCTCACTTGATAGTGATATCTATATGAAAGTTCCTGAAGGACTCAAGATGCCTGAAGCATTTAATTCAAATTCACGAGAACAATACTCGATCAAATTAAATAAGTCCCTGTATGGCTTGAAACAATCAGGGCGCATGTGGTATAATTGCCTTAAAGAATATTTGTTGAAAGAAGGGTATAAAAATGACCCGATATGCCCATGCAGTTTTATAAAAAGATCGAGAAATGAATTTGCTATAATTGTTGTTTATGTTGATGATATCAACATTATTGGAACTTCTGAAGAGATTACAAAAGCAATTCATTGTTTAAAGAAAGAATTTGAAATGAAAGATTTAGGTAGGACAAAATTTTGTCTTGGATTACAAATTGAGTACCTGAAGGACGGGATCTTTGTACATCAAGAAACTTATACAAAGAAGGTCTTAAAACGATTTTATATGGATAAGTCACATCCATTCTGTACTCCAATGGTTGTAAGATCTTTGATAAAAGAAAAAGATCCATTCCAACCCCAAGTAATTAACAAAAAAGGTGTAGAACAATTACTTGGTCCAGAAGTGCCATATCTTAATGCTATTGGGGCACTAATGTATCTTGCTAATCACACAAGACCTGATATAACATTTGCTGTTAATTTATTAGCAAGATATAGTTCTGCACCAACACTGAGGCATTGGAATGGTGTAAAGCGTATTTTTCGTTATCTCAGAGGTACTATGGATATGGGGTTATATTATTCAAATGTATCTAAACATGAACTGATTGGTTATTCAGATGCTGGATTTATGTCTGATCCACATGATGGAAAATCACAAACAGGTTATGTATTTACATGTGGAGGTACAGCAATTTCATGGCGATCTATGAAACAAACTATATCAGCCACTTCATCTAATAATGCAGAAATCCTAGCAATGCATGAAACAAGTCGAGAATGTGTGTGGTTGAGGTCAGTAATTCATCATATACGAACTACTTGTCATTTATCTTCTGGTAAAATGGTTCCAACAGTTCTATATGAGGATAATACTGCATGTATTGCCCAACTTAAAGAAGGATACATCAAGGGCGATAGAACGAAGCATATTTCACCAAAATTTTTCTTTACTCGTGATCTTCAACAGAATGGTGAAATAGATATCCAGCAAATCAGTTCAAGTGAAAATTTGGCAGATTTATTTACCAAGTCACTTCCAGAAGCAATCTTTGAGAAGCTTGTCTATGGTATTGGTCTTCGAAGACTCAAAGATCTCAACTGATGTTGTCAATAGGGAGAGTCGATACACGCTGTACTCTTTTTCCCTTATCTAGGTTTTGTCCCATTGGGTTTTTCCTAGAAAGGTTTTTAATGAGGCAGCACTGGATAGTGTATCAATGAGTGATGTACTCTTTTCTTTGGCTAGGTTTTTATCCCACTGGGTTTTTCCTAGTTAAAGTTTTTTTAATGAGGCACATTCATAAATGGACATCCAAGGGGGAGTGTTATGAATATACTGATTATGTGGATGTCCATTGACTCCCGGTCTCCAAATATTACAAGATGACATGGGACCCACGCATAGTACCATTGCATAGTAGTTTACTATTTGGTGGGACCCACGCACAAAATTATACAACTCACGGGAATGCATTCCCGTGAGTATACAGTTATGTAATTATGAGAATATTGCATCAAATGACCCAAAGTGGAAATTACACTAAAGTCCCATTTTCCTTCTATAAATAGAGGCCTTCTGTAAACATTCAAAGTACACTGAAATGAGAACTTCTCTCTACTCTCTCTCTCTCTAAAATCTCTTGTTCTTGTATTTACTTTTCATTAGTTTTATATTAGGTTCTTAATTTTTTTTTTATAATAAAAAGTTTTGGAAGGGTTCGACACCAATCCCCTACCAAGGCCAGGGCACGGCCCCGGGCTCTATGAGCATTTACTGGGGACTTAGGAGATCGCCTACCAAAAAAATCCCAACGACGGCAGAGGGGATCGAACTCACGACCCAAAGACCTAGTCCTAAATCCCTTACCATCTGTGCCAACTCTCCTTGGCACAGATTACTCTATTTTTGTCAGTTTCTCCATCTCCATCGCATAGCTCATGAGCCTGAATATGAACTGGGCTTTCGGTTTATAAATGGGCTTTCACTTTTTGAAGGCTTTTTATATTGAGATTTGACTAAAAATGACTCGTGACGACTAGAAAGCACAATAGTAGTCATTGGGTTAAAATGTTGGTGGGTTTTATTTCAACAAACTAAGTGTCAAGTATATTCTATATCAAATGTTTAAGTTTAAATAGAAGATGGTAGAATTTTTTGGTTTATCATGCTTAAGACTTTATGTCACGGTTGGTTTGTAAGAACTTATTTGTTTACATTTATCATGATTATTCGTTAACAACCGTTATGTATTTCACTTTTTTTTTTACATTTTTATTCTAATAAGTGTTGGGTTTTATTTAATAATTATTATGTATTCACCTTTTTTAAAAATTTAGTGGTTAATTATGCAACCCCACAAAAGCTGCTTGTTTAGGCTGATAGGGCTAATATCAGTCTGAGCGACTATGAAGAGAATGAGGAGTTTGACTTTAACATTCCCATTCTTAGCGACATGCATGAGGCAGTTCCCGGATGAGAAGGAGGCCCAAGACCAAAACAATCCATGACAGTCATCTTCGCGGTCGACGGGGTTTGAGATGCAAGTCTAAGGTAAATTTAATTATTTTTTAATAATTTTAATATTTAAATTCCATAGGTTCAAATGTGGATTTAAAAAGTGTGCCAAATATTTAAGCCAAATTTGAAATCAAAGACATTGACATAATTAGATGAGCTTGCTCAATACTTAACCTTTTTATAAAACCTTTACAGATGAGAGAAAACGAAAGAGAAGGAGGTGGGATGAAATGAAGGAATGTGTGAAATGAGGCATGGAAGGTATTTATAAGGATTTGTGTGACTCTTAAAGTGATTGATGTAACGGATTTTGTAGTCGCTAATCAGACAGTTTTTATAGTGATTATAAAACCGCTAAAAATATTCTTTAGCATTTTTTTAAAAAAATAAATTGAGGTTTACGAGAACAAAATTGAGGTTTACCACATTCTTTTATTAACATCCAATATTTGTAGTGACTTTGGTGCTATTTTTTTAAAAAAATTCATTGATGTAATTAGTTGTAGTTTAAGAACTGCTACAATATTGGTGTCAAATTCTCAATTTTCCTTTCATGCTATTCAAAATTTTGCATCGACATTTGTAGCCGTTTTATAACCGTTACAAGATTTTCAGACAATGTGCTATCTCAATTACATATTGTCGTGGTGATACGAAATCGTTACCAATACAGAGCGATTTTATTATGTGAGTAGTAGTTTTAAAAAACTAATACAAAATGGCTTGCAATAGTGTATTTTGTATTGGTTATTTGAGCACATTTGTAGTCATTTTAATTGTTATAAATTTCTTCAATAGTTTTTTTTGTAGTGAACTAGCGAATAACACCCCCTGCTGCTGGTGCAGTCTAAGCGCTGCCCATAGGTTGCGAGACAGGATGATACCACGCCATCACGTTCAGGGCTTCCTTTACAAGTAAATCAGCAGCCTTCTTCGCATTCTCGGAACATGACAAAGAACCACATCCCAATCCCTTCATAGATATATATGAAGAATAGTATCTTATTATTATTATTGTTATTTACTGTTAGTATTTTTGAGTAGTTTGGATTAAAATTTCAAATTTGGATCACGATAGATTTTAGATATTTCCAGTTAGAGATGTGATACGATGTTGTCATCTACGTACGCACTTGTATATTCATGTGTACTCATTGTCATTATTCAATATATTACATTGATAGTTTTCATCAGATTCTTAATATATAACCCTTACAGATGCCTCATCATTGGTCAGTGACTTATTGTGGAGGGAAAGCCATAGAAACGTATCTCCTTCATCATGTTCCTTAGCAATCACCTTGTAAGCAGACCTGATGGAAAACTCTCCATTTCTGTCATGTTTCCATCTTACAAGATGCTTAGACTGATCAACCACGTACATGTTTCCAGGAGTTATTGATCCCAGACCGCTTGAACCTTAGAAGCATAATGGATGAAAATCGAGAACAAACGATCTTGGCAAAGAGATAATTAATGACGCCGTCAATAAGAAAGATGGTGCCTTCCAGATTTGGGTAGGTAGCTGCATCTTGACAAGAAATATGTAGAGGATACGCATGAACAAGACAATAAACATACGAATTAAATCAATACTATCAGGATTGCTAGCTAGACATCAGCGCCTAACTGAAGAAGGAAAGACCAAACATTAAAGAACATGAACCCACAAGCTGAAGAAAAAACATCGCCGCCTCAAAAGATAGAACAAGCTCCTCCTCACCCTCATGCAATTCAGTTAATGATTTTCTTTTTTCAAAAACAAAAAACAAGAGAGTTAAAATTAAAAAGAATAAAAAAAAATTATAAGGGGAATTACGGCGTCCGGACAGTCACATGGACCTGACCCCATAAAATGAAAAAAAAAAAACAGAAATGAAGAAAGATTTTATAAATGAATTGAAGAAAGAAAATTTAAATTAAAGCTTTTAAGCAGCATATGAATTAACAAAAAAGTTAATAGCTTCTAATGGTATGAAGTAAAAAAAAAAAAAATATATTTAACAACTTTTTCAATTTCATAATTCATATGTTTTTCACCTTCATTAATTTTATGGGTCAAGTCATTACTCTCTCTCAACTCTCATGTCGTTCAAAACTATGACCATGTGGGTAAGGATTCTATTCCTCTCAACCAACTAGCATAAACTATTATAGGTTTGGGCATTTATAACACCTAATACATAATGATTACAAGTAATAAATCTCATGTATGTTGAGACAAATATCGCACAAAGATATATAACACTTAAACATAATAGTTAATTATGCACATCATTTTGTAATACGAGGCGGAATTCCTGAAAACACATAAATTAAATAGCATAGATTAAATGACGGTTTTAGCAAACAACCGTCATTTATTTAGTGACAAAAGTGACAATTTTTTTGAAACAAGTATCATATAACACTTATAAATAATTCAACTTCCAACCTCTTATACTAGAGAAGACAAAACATAATGGAATTAAAAAAACAACAGTTATTTAACTCTTTTATAACACTTTATAACATTCAGACTTTCAATATCATATTAACTCATCATAACCCTTCATAATCTTGTTATACCTTCATAGGTTATAACTCATAACCTTTTACAATCCGTTGGACCTCTATTTAAACTCAACTATTCCTTATAATTTTAACTACTTTTCTTAATCAATTATCCTCGTCCTTCTCTCATTCATCATGTTATAAGTTCCTAAGGAGCTCTTCCTCCCCCATCGCCACCCCCCTCCTCCTCAAGACTTGTTGGTGGCAACAAATGGCTCAAATACTGATAATTCCAACCATATCACCCCTTTGTCGTGTCGTAGTCAGCATCTCTTCTCCCTCTGCCAATCTATCTATTACACCGATTGACGAGAAAAGAGCACTAGGGAATGATCTTGTTGTCATGAAGGGGTCCAAAAATAAATTAAAAAAGAAGGGAGGAAACTTACTATAGATGACACATGAAAGGTCAAATTTTAAAATCAAACAAGTTCATAATTTGTTAGATTTCACAATTAGTCCTTTCTTGTTCCTCCTCACATTAATTAAGTTTCCTCTCGTCTCTCTCGTAATTTGCTTTGGACCTTTTTGATGACAACAAGACTTTACTCTAATGCTCTTGTATCTTTTGTCATCTTGTCATTCAGCGTAAAGATGGGTTGGCGGAGGGGGCGGAGGTGTCAACCACAAAGGAGAGGGCAACATGGTTAATATTTGAGATATATAATGGTTATTAAGTAAAACAAGTCACTTAGTAGAAGTCTAAGTAAATAAGTAGCAGTGGTAATTAGTAACCGTTATATTTTTCTCACAAAAATGATGATTGTTAGGCAAAACGCCCCTATACACATACTGATCATTGAATTAACTATAGCACTACCACATCTTTCAATGAGAATGAGGAAAAAGAATCAAGGACTCTCTCTAGGTGGAACAAAAAAATCAGAAAAAAGGTAAATTTGAATACACACATATATAAATACTTTAGGAAACAAGTTAAAAAGGAGAAACCAACCTTGAGCATCGAGAGCACCAAATGTTTCATTATTACTCTTCAACTTTAACAGAAGAGAATTACCATGCTCTCTCAAATCACCTCGAGGTTCCACCAAAAATTATAAGCGACAAACAACATTTGGAATTTCGAAGCCATAGGATAATGTAAAACAACACAAAAAAACAACTATATATTAATCATATACAAATTAAAGGCCATTCACAAAAGGCATTACTTGTTTGTAAGAATAGAATATATTATAATAAAACAGAATAGTAGCCACGGTAAATATATACGCACGGGAGAATATTTAAAAAGCACAATCATGAAACCTAGCTCTCAACTCTATATGCGTACTACCTCTGGTTTATTGTTTTTCGTTTCAAACATTGGTATATTCAAACTAGCTATAGGTTGTTCTAAAATAATAATAACATTTTATTTCCTTAATTATTTTCATATACTACCTATATATGCACACACATTCATAGGACTTGATTATGTCAATCATGGGTGAAAAGGTAATTAATTAATTAGTACCTCTGGAAAATTTGTGAAATAAGTATGGGGTGTGAGCATGAGTCCAGTTCATACGAGGACTGGCAAAAGTTGGGTGGTAGTATTATTTATCTGACACTCGATAGTAATGGATAAATAATAGAAAGACAGTAATTATTGTGTTTAAGCAGAGAAATTGCATGCTTACGTCATTACAAAGCATGCCTTTCAAGCAATGACTTCGAGGTGTCCATAAAATAAGCAAATTACTCTTACGGTAAAGTAGTAAATTATTAAGTCGCTCCCATATTATTATAATTCAACCGTGTTACTGTTAAGTTAAACTATATCTTAACCCATAACTGCTTTTCACACTTCGTACGGTTAAAGTGTATTTTTAACTCATACATGCACTGCTATCTAGCGGTGTCTAGCTCTCACATTGATGAGCATGAAAACAATGTTATTGCATTCATCTACCCAAGGTATTTAATTAATCCTATATTTAACCTGAAAAAAAAAATTATTTTGAAAACACACTTGCAAAACCATCTTAACATTATGTGATTTTATTACTTGTTTTCGTTCTTAATATATGATATATTTAAGGAGTTAATTTTAGTTCTAAATATAAGACATAATTTTCATATTTGTTAATATTTTTATTATTTACTCATATTATTAATGCCTCATCAACTTAATAATCAAGGATGGAAGCTAAGAGAATGAAATAATTAAGGAAGATGACCAAAGTAGTATTTCAGAAAATACTTGTCATATTTATGTACTAAGTTAAATAACTTCTTAAATATAATTAGATTAGATAAATATGTATTATATTAATAATAAGAGAGAGTAACTGTTTGATTAGGACTATTATTTTGCTTAATAATATCCAACATATACCGCACAAATATCAAATTCATGTTGAAACTAAACTACAATTGGCCCAATCCAAATAAATTCACTCTTCAATTGTTAGTATAAAATTTCCGTCATTGTTTGGATTAAAGGTAAAATCGGTTTTTCAATATGATCTAGGATGTACGAAGTAAATATGTTAGAAAATTTTTCTCAATTTGGATAAATGTATTTCTTACACGTTAATTCAAAGGTCATAAATGGCGTGGCCTACACAAGTGTCAGATTGATAAGTAGAGTTCAAATTATATCTTAATCTAAAATTTTAAAATTGTGTTTTTCCTCACACATATATATACTCTCTCCGGATCCTTCAATAAATTGCCTTTTTAAATAAATTGATTGTCAAATTGATAAATCATTTGGTGTGTCTGTTCGTTCATTAATTAAATGTTTTTCAAATATTATTATCCCTGGTTGATTTATTAAGAGGAGACTGTGAGTGTGTTTGGTATAAGAGGATGAGAGGGATATTTTTACTAAATTTTCATTAACGAGGAAAAAAAGGTTTTTTTGTTAAGAGTGTAGCTATTAAATATTAAAAAATTTCTATAGATAATTTGATCAAATCAAGGTAAAAAATTTATCTCTCTTCCCCTTCCTCCCCTCAAACCAAACACACTCTTAGAGTGGATCTGGTTTGTGGGAAGGAGATGGTAGGGGAGGGAGGGGAAGGGATTGAGTGAGTGAAGGGTATATTACCTTGTTTGATTTGTTAGAGGGAAGTTGAGAGGGAAAACATCATTTATTTAGTTTAAGAGAAGAGGGGAAGGCGATTTAAAATTTTGGCTATTTTAAACCAAATAAGTGGAGGGGATCATTTTCTCTCCCCCTTCCCTTCCACCAACACACCCTTAAAGTATGGGTTTTTCTATCTTTCTTAATATAATGAGACTATTTTCAAAAAGATTTAATAATTCATCAGCTACTTTAATTTATTACTTCTGGCAAAAACAAAAAAATAAAATAAAATAAAATAAAAAATCAACCACTTTATCACTACTTGCTATATAGAAGGGAGCAAGAAGTCATTTTTTTATCGGTTGTACCATTATTGTCCTTATTGTATAAGTCCATTTATTACTAAACTTATGAGAGGAGGAGAGAGATGATAATGATTTGTAAATGTAGATAGAGAGAATAATTTAATTAAGTTAAATTTAAAAATTATATTGCTTATTTATTAACTTAACTTTCATTTGTTAGGATTGATTAAAATAGTCTTATGGGAGTTACTTTCTCTGTTTTTTTTAATACAAAAAACAACTACCATGCACCTCTGCTTTGTTCCTAATTCATAAGAGACTTTTAAAAAATATCTCAAATTTTCTTTATTAGTTTTTCATTTGATCCTTATTTAATTACTTATATTAGTATTATTGCATTTACTGAATCCAGTCACACTCTCTCCTTGGTCCTCACCACACATAATTCTCTTTCTTGTACATATATCTCTCTTTTTCTTCTTTTTAATTTCTCTCCCTCCTCATGAATAAGTTTATTTTGAAAAAAAAAAGGTTACAGTTTTTACATAGAGTATTTATTATTTTTTACAAACCTTTTGATTTACTTTATTCCTCAAGTATTTCTTATAAAAAGGAGGGAGGGAGGGAGTAAAATTTTGTATGGGACATTATAATATGATTTGCTCCCACCTAGTCTATTCTATAAACAATTTTCTCTCTTTTTGGATTAATCGTTAAAATATTTAATTTTTTTTATGTCTCAAAATTTCAACTGCTTTTTCATTTTCTATGTCTATTAAATACATATATTTATATTAATTATCTTTTACTCACCACTAATTTTTGTTTTAATCATTAACCCATTCAGTCTCTCTTATTTCATACTATCTCTTATCTCATATTTTTTACCCATTCTTTCTCATATGTTCTTACTATCTATTATCTATTATTCTTAACTAATTTTAATCATCATCCATCGTTGAATAGGTAGAAGATTTCCGTTATAACAGAAGCAGCACCTATAATTTAGTGCTTCATTATGTATGGGTGGGGAGAAGGTAAAATATGAAGAATAGCCCATGATTTTAGGTTTTCCAAAAGGTAGCGTCATTTCAGAGTTTCATCTTCCCCGATAACTCCCTCAGCAGAAGCTGCAGATCGAGAAAGACAAAAAACAAAAGAACAAAAAAAAAAAAAAAAGCTTCTGAACGAAGGCAAACTCTTTTCACTCACCTCACACCCATTTCATATTCTCCTCTTACATCCCACACCTCAATGCCCCTTCCATTTTTCCTCGAGAAACTCACCCCTAAAACAAAAATACTCTCACCATCCTTAATATGCAATATTTTTAGGAGAATAGTTTAATCCAAAATAAAAAAATATTTATAATATAATTAATACTTATTCTTCAGTTTTATCTCATAATCAGGGCTCATTTCTAATTGATCTACTCGTTAGTTAAGGGAGGAGGTAGAGCACGCGAGGTAACTGGGTACTGGAAGAACAGGTGAGCAAGACCTGAGGCTAATGGCTCTGAGGTCGTAGCATGGTCCGGTAGATACCCCGCATTCGCCTCGGTATTCAAACCCCACAACTCTCCCTCCTTGCACGCCTTTCCACTCTCTTATTCTCTTGTTGTTCACTTTTCTTCTTCTTCAGTATTTGTCTCCTTGGTATTTGTTACTTGTTCTTCCCTCTCTTCAAATTCCTCCTCCCACTTCAACATCAATCTCCCCCATTCCCACGAACATATCATCTCTCTCTCTCTCTCTGAGTGTTTATATAAATAGCCACCACCTTATTAGCATTTCCGCGACAACAAAAGAGAACACGAAACCAACGACAAAGCCAAAGAGCACAAAAAAGGCTTTTGTGTCTGTGTGTTGCTTGTGCAAAGCTTTGATCCATTGGCTTTGTCACTGTGTGTGTGAGAGAGAGAGAGGTTAGTGAAGAGTGAGTCAAAACGGGTCTCCCACTGTGGATGCTTGGGCTCGGCGCGGACCGTCTGTGGGCCGACATGAACCGCCTCCTCGCCTTCCTCTTCCACCAGGTTCATCATCACATCAACAACACACACTCACTTCATTATATTCATTATTCCTTAACGTTGTCAGTTTTCATCAGTTTTAAACAACGTAGTACGTCCATGTTGTGCCTCTTCAAAAAGACGTTACGCGCTTCATAATATGAATATTGATTCATTATAAGAATATTAAAGTTGGTGTTAACGTTGCAGGGAGTTCTGGATGAGCAATTCCTGCAGCTTCAGCAGCTTCAGGACGAGTCCTCTCCAAACTTCGTGTCCGAGGTTGTCAACATTTACTTCCACGAGTCCGAGAAGCTCCTCCGAAACCTCAGATCATTACTGTATGCCTCTCTAAATATATATATATTTCCATTATATTCTCATATCACAAAAATGATTATCTGTGTTAATAACAAAAATGAGTGTGTTTGTTGTGCAGTATGGATAGGGAGTTGTTGGACTATAAGAAAATGGGGATCCATGTGAACCAGTTGATGGGAAGCAGCTCAAGCATTGGCGCCAACAGAGTTCGAAACGTTTGCGTCGCGTTTCGTGCTGCCACTGACCAGAACAACCGTGCAGGGCACGTGCCCTCCCACTTTTCTTCGTCTCTGATTTTGTTATAGTTATACCAGTATAAAGTGTAGCTTCTTTATTCTTACATTGCACTGTCTGGTTCATTATTTACAGATGCCTGCGAGCTTTGGAGATGCTCGAACACGAGTATTGCTATCTCAAGAACAAATTACACGAACTTTTCCAAGTACGTACTACCTTTTCCACACTCCATTATTCCTCAAACAACAACTCCTACTTTATAGTACTTTAATTTGTGTATGTGTATATATATGTCGGAGACATTCATGTACATTTTTAATATTTAAAAATAATAATGATGATGATATATACAGATAGAGCAAGAACGTGCTTTGGCAGCGGGAGTGAGGTACCCAGTGCAGAATTAAATCTGTGAAAGTGAAAGTGCAAGACAAAACAGAAGACAATGAAAAAGGAAAGAGATAGAGATAGATATTATGTTAAGGACGATGGTTTGATCTTGTTCTAGTTATTATAATTTTATATATATATGTAAGGCTAGGGTGCGCCTTTCTGGTTCAACGGTGTCTTTTGTACTTTGCTTATGTTAAGGTCAGTCAGTGATGGATGCTTCTGGGCTCTGGCTGGGGTTTTGTCTTTTGGATTGTAGTAGTGTACGTACGTAAGTTAGGTGTGGCATAATTTTTACAATCAAGTCTCTTTGATATTAGCAGAATATTGTATTTTACTATTTGCATGAATATTAGTGTGATAAGTTGGTAGGAGGAACGCGCTTAGATGTTTAACGTAGTACAGCATTAATGTCAGTGTTGTGTCTCATAGTTGGACACATGTACAAATATTGAATGCGAAAGCAACATTCAAATTTTAAAATTAGCATCATTCTTATCAGCAATACAAAATATAGCTAAGCAAGCAAGCTGAGGGCAAGAGGAGGGGTTTTCTCGTTTTCAGTACAATGTGACGACGCATGAAATAACATCACTGTTACAGTACGTATTAGTATCTGTGCTCACTGTCCAACTTTTCCCTAGTAGTAGAACACATAAGAAAGAGAAAAACTGTCGGTTTTAATTTATTAATTATTTACTAAAATTTATTTGGTGAGGAAAAGGCAACTAAATGAAAGTTGACAGTCAAAAGGGTTTGAAAGGCAAAAGCGAAGAGAGAGTACATGTTATTACACAACCTGTGATCACTGAAAGGAGACTGAAACAGCGTGTGGTCGAACTCAATATACAGTAACATTCCGTAGCCTTATACACTGGTATATATAAACTGGTAGTTGTTCATGCAAATCTGATTTCACAATCCATAGACCACAGTCCACTGCTTGTTGCTTTATTTTAAGTTTTAAATATATTACTACATATTTTAATCCTAGCTAAATCTCATGTTTTACGAACAGATTATGTATGAGAATAAAATTCAACTGCTCTAATTAATTACTCGCCAAGCACTCTCATAACTCTCAATACTAAGATTTGACTAGTTTATACACACGGGTTATTCTTCCTCACTCAATTTTGATATAAAACATATTTACTTAATTTAATTAGATAAAAAATTAGTTAATATAACATTGATTTTTTAAAACACCATAGTTATCTTCTTTAATTCTTACCTTCACTCTGCTCCTTAATTATTAATATAAAAAATATATCTTATATTTAAGACCAAGATAAAATTTTTAAATATGTCATACATTAAGGACGGAAGAGAGTACTATTTTGTTGAAGATTGTTCTATAATATAACTAGATAATATTCAATACTTATTTATATATAATAACTACATACTTAATATAAAAAAACATTTGACTTTATTGGAAAGAAGCAAAGAAGTTAAATAAATTATTTAACAACAAGATATATTTTGTAGTATCATTATATTATATATTAATTTATAAGTCAGGAAAATTGGTTTTTAAAAAATGATAAATGTACAAAATTTAAAATAATTTATTTTGCGCTTTTTATCTTTCCAAAAAAATCAACTGAGTCTTATATAAAAAACTAACTGAATATGAATATAGTAATTTTTTTGGTTGTAGGTAAACTTTTATGTCCTAGCGCCTTGGTTACGTTCTTATATATGGGATACTTTAAAAATGGATCTTGTAGATTTTTTTTTTATTGCTTGCACACAAGTATTTTTTTAATAGAGATAATTATTTTTGAGACATCGCCAGGTACTACACGTCGACACTGCTCCCAGATCTTAAAGAGATTTATACCTTTGTTTATCATATTTTAAAGACCAGCTCCTTCTGTTAAATCAAAACATCGTTATGGATGTTACAATTCTAAAACTTATAAGAAACCAATGTCTCGTTTGTTATAGGTTATGCGTTGGTTGGTATCACGTTATCAATACTTTCTATGTATATTGTAGTACTACTATTTTCACACACTGGAAAACATTGCAAATTATCAGTTTTATCAATCATATTTTACTTGGACTGGAGTTGCTTAATTAATTTCAATTGGACGAAGCGCTTTACTAATTAGTAGAGTTATCTGCATGTATGTGTATATATTGATAATTTAATACGTATCTTTAATTATATTACTTCGGGTTAAATCGAAATAAACAAAATTATGCAGTGAAGGGCACAACTCTGGTTGTGTTCTTTTAAAGAGTTTATTGTTTGATTCATAAGTTAAACAAAGTGACAAAAACTTTTGATTTTTTTAATGATAGAAAACAACCTAAATTGCTATTTCTTTGGATTTTTAATAAAATGATGAATAAAAGTATGAAATTAGATTTAAGGAATGATATGATGGAAGGAAGTGAAACTATGGCTATCATAATTTGCCTAATGTTATCAATCCAATCACTATTCATGTTTTTTTTTTCTTTTTCTTATCAAGGAATAGAGCGCTTTATTTGTATGACTTAGATGTCTCGTATTTCTCGAAAAAACGATTTTGACAGTTAATTAATTCACAAGGTATAATTAAAAACCCAAAACACAGTTTGAGTAAAGTTTTTCTTAACAAATATTTGTTATAAACCGAGATAATAACCACTTATTAAGTCACTTTTGATGAAAACCACTTAGTATATATGCAATTTAATTTGAGTTAGTAAAACTTACTTCCCTAATGAAGAATGCTCATAGAAACCCTGAATAGCAATACAAATCAATTATCATACTCCCCCAAGTCCCAAAAATTAAAAAAAAAATGATTTTTTTAAGAGATTAAAGAAGTTAAATAGGTTACTAAATCATATTATATATTATATATCCTTAGATTATATATAAATTTATTAGTCAGACTAATTAGTTTGAAAAAAATTAAAAATAAAATATTCTGAAATAATTTAATCGGATTCTTTAATCTCTCTACACTATTAGAAAATACTAAAATAATGACAAAATTTGTGAGGGAAAAAAATCCATCATAATCAAACACATATCCGTTGCATATTACGACGGAATCTGCTATGGATGTTAAAATTGGCTGGGAGGGAAATAACACGCTAATTTCCGACGGATATGTTTCCATCAAAAATCATATAAGGTCATCCGCATATCAAATCTGGTCCTCGTCTCTGCCTTGATCTCGCTCCGATCTCCTCCTCAATCTGTCCAGGCTTTGGTCTCCACCTCAGTCTATCTGGTCTCTGCTGTCCGCCTTGATCTCTCCGGTAGCCGTGGCCCTCTCTCCCTCTCTTGAAACTCGTTCAACTCATGCTCGCTTCTAAGCTTCTAGTTACTCCTCTACTCTCGTCGTTGCTTAGAAGCTCATTTCTGGAGGTAATTTCCGATAACCTCTTGAGTACTTCACCATTTGATATTTGATAATTGGGTTAAGGTGCAAAAATAGACATAACTTTTTCCCCTAGGAGCGCCCAGCACTATAATCTTTTTTTTGTGCAAAAATACCCATGACGTTACGTTTGGGGTGCAAAAATACCACGGGCTATTAGTTGACCGACCTTGACCGTTAACTTGGACAGAAATGAACAGTAACTTGGGTGAAATTACCATTTTGCCCTAAGTTTAAAGCTGAAATTACCATTTTGTCCCTAGTTTAATTTTTTTAAAACAAACACTAAAATAAACCCTCCTCCACCGCCACCGGCCGCCCTCCCCACCGCCGGCAGCGGCAACTTTTTTTTTTTTTTAAAAAAAAACTAAGGTTTTTTCTTAAAAAGATAAGGTTTTTTCTACAAAAAAACTAAGGGGAGGCCGGTGGGCCCCACCACCAACGGCGGACGCCATCCCCGCTGCCGGCCGCCGGCGACCGGCAGAGGCAACCTTTTTTTTTTTTTTTAAACTAAGGTTTTTTCTTAAAAAAAATATGGTTTTTTCTACAAAAAATTAAGGGGAGGCCGGTGGGCCCCACCACAGGTGGCGGACGCCCTCCTTGCTGCCGGCAGCCGTCGGCGACCGGCAGTTGGGACTTTTTTTAAAAAAAAGAAAACGAAGGTTTTTTTTTTTTTTTGTAAAAACCTTAGTTTAAAAAAAAAAAAAAAAGTTGCTGCCGCCGGTCGTTAGAGGTGGCCTTCGGCGGAGGCCGGCAGCGAGGAGGGCGTCCGCCGCCAGTGGTGGGGCCCACCTGCCTCCCCTTAGTTTTTTGTAGAAAAAACCTTGGTTTTTTTTTTTGTAGAAAAAACCTTAGTTTAAAAAAATAAGTTGCCGCCGCTGGCGGCAGCTTGCAGCGAGAAGGGCGTCCGCCGCCGGTGGTGGGGCCCACCGGCCTCCCCTTTATTTTTTGTAGAAAAAACCTTTTTTTTTAAAGAAAAAACTTAAAAACCTTAGTTTTTTTTTTTAAAAAAAAAAAAGTTGTCGTCGCCGGTCGCCAGAGGTGGCCGCCGGCGGTGGAAGAGGGTTTATTTTAGTGTTTTTTTTAAAAAAAAATTAAACTATGGGCAAAATGGTAATTTCACCCGAGTTACTGTTTATTTCTGTCCTCTTGGGGGAAAAGGTTATGTGTGTTTTTGCACCTTAACCCTTGATAATTTCTCTCTTACAATACTGCCTATAAATTCAATTTATTATTTACATTAGACATAATTAACTTTGTAAAGACTGGAACAAAAATAATTGATAACGTAGAGATGCCGCTGAAATTAAGTGGTATGGTGAACTTAGAGCGCTCATATCTATATGTGTGTGTTCAAAACTCTAGCTACTGGTACAATCGAGATATGTAATTGATACTCCTCTGGTATACTAGTATATATAAGCCATGTTCTTAAAAAATACTCGTAAAACGTAATCTAGCTAGCGTAAGACAATGAAGTGAAGAGTGGTACTCGAGATGGAAGAGCAAGAACATGTTGATGACATGGTGGGCGTGGGGATTATACAAAGGTGTGTAGTGTATCCAATCACTCATTTTGATTGGGTGTGGCGCCGTCATATACAAGAGATTGGGGTATTTCGTCATTCCCTTGCTGTTGGGCGTTTGAATAAGTGTGAGATTTAGGGGTGATTTATTTGTCTATAACCTCTGGATTTGAATAGGTATTTTGCTATTTTTTTTCCTGCAAAGAAAGATTATGATATCTGGAAATCACAAGTTAAATGCTAAGAAATGTAATTTAGAGAACTTTGTGATCTCATGTGCCTGTTTGAAAATGTTTAGTTTGTAATATGAGATATAATAGTGATTGTTTGAAGACTATTTTTGGGATGCCCGCAAGGTGTTGTGAAATATGTAGAAGAATTTGGTCTGGTTAATATTGTTCAACCTCTATGTGAAAACCAAAAGAAGAAGAAGAAGAAGATTAAAAGGCATATACGTTTGAATGTATATATATTGTGGTGGTCAAGCTTGGGCCATTAAATAGAATCTTGAAGCATGTATAAATAGGGAAGGAAGAGATTTTTTTTTAATGCTTGATTTGATTGTATATTTTTATTAATTTACATGAAATTAGAATGGGGGTTGAGTTTATTGGGCTATAATTAATGGCAGCAAAATTTTTTGTAAAATAAGTTAAATAGGTTTTAAATGGATGGACTCTCATATAGTGAGGGCTTCATTCCAATAAATCAGTATCAAAGAAACGTTGTAAGTATACATTATTTTTTATTTCAGTATTCAATATTTTGTACTTTGAAGTAATTAATTAATTGTCATCATTTGTATGTACAGAAAGCTTTTGGGGATGTATCTTCAGAAATGGTTGATTGGGTTACCTTTTAGCAAACCCACTCCCAAGAGTCTGCAGCTAGTGGGAAGCGTTGGATTATTGTCAAGTTATTACAATTAGTGGTAAGACATTTATTATTTTTTTCAACAAGCAATATGTTTATTTCATTTTACATATCATATTTGTGATGTATTTTTGTGCTTGCAAAAAAGTTGAGAGAAGCTGTCACAAGAGAGAGTCACGCAGATTGCAACAAACACTACATCCTCTCAGTTCAATAATGAAAACCTCTTCATTCAAGCTGCAAAAGAATTTGACAAGAAAAGCAAAGTGTTTGGGTTGGGTGGCTCTACCAACAGAGTGAAGGCTACCAAGTGCTCATCTACCTATATTGGAGGTGTTTCAGCAGGTAAATATAACACTTTTGATATTAATTGTTATATTTTCACTCTCTCGTCCATTTAAATGAAGTTCAAAAAATAAACTGACTTACTAATATTGTTTTTGCAAATGAGCTTAAAAAGGTGAAGGTGTTAGAACAATAACTCACTGTTGCCACACAAAAGCTAGAGGCTACGACACAACTAGTGAATCAGTAAGCGCAGAAGATGAATCACCAAGAGGGAGATGATGAATTAACAAGCGAAGATGATGAAAAAGATGCAGGATCTACGTACTCCAGTCCTTATCGGAGGACAAGAAGGATAAGGGGTCGACTCTTGGTGATGATAATGAGCATTACCATAATACAACTGTATATACATTATTTATAATTTTTTGGTTCTTTTTAGTCGCTTTTTTTTTTTTTACAACATTGTTGTTTATAATTAGTTTTCTATATGCATGTATACTTTTTTATGATTTCTACTATATGTTTTTCATCATATACACTTTTTTTTCCGTATTTTTTTTCTAGTGGCTGTTGAGGAGAGACCTAATAATATATTTTTTTTTATATATAATTTTTCAATTTGCTATAGATTATTTTCACAATTCCATTGCAAGATTCCTAAACTTGCAACAAAAAACAAATCCATAAAAAAACTTTTTTTTATTCTGTAATATTTTTTTTTGTTCCTTGTTGCTAAGGAATTCATTTTGTAACAGATTATTTTCATTATTCTGCCGCAAAATTCCTGAATCTGTGACAGAGTATTATTCCGTCACAATATTACGTTTTGCAACAAAATTTGTTTTTCCGTCACAAAGTTGCTTTGCAAAGAGAGATTTTGTGCCGGAAGTTGGTCCATTCCAATTTTCATCGCAAATCTTGTTTACGATGGATTTCCTCTGTATAGCAACGGATTTTGTCCGTCGCTAAACAATTTTTGTTTTTTTGTAGTGCTAAAAAAGTTAACTTTGTCTTATATTTAATATCGGAGGGAGTACCTACCAACACGTCAGATAAAACAATTTCAACAAGTGAAAATGGAAATATATAAAATCAAAATTCAAATCTTACAACTCAATTCAAACCACATTAAACTAACTAACAAAGACTATAGCACATAATCTCAGTATCTAATTCAAATCAAAATAATTCCTAAAGGAAAATTATCAAATTCAAGAGAAAATTAATTTGAAAGTAAATACTCTCCTAATTGAAACTCTCAAACTGAAGCCCTAACATCCCCTCCAAGTAGCATGAGAGATTTAGCTACTTGTGGGTTTCATTTTAGCCACAATTTCTTTGAAACACCAAGCATCGATTAAATAAGTGAAGAAGCTAGAAGAATCTAGAGATGAAGTGACCAAAACTGATGGAAAGAGGAAAAAGATGAAGGTCATTCTCTCTCTACTTCTCAAAACCTCGACGGCGCTACCCTCCCTGGTGAAGAAGACGTTGATGATGATGGAGAGAGGGAGAAGATGGTGGTGATAGTTTTGGTACCTTCGGGAACGAAGGCGCGATTCCAGCGATGGTGGTGAAGGAAGTCGCTGGTGATGATATTAGGTGGTGGTCTCAAGTTCTTCTCTCTCCTCCATTC
This sequence comes from Acacia confusa, assembly GCA_037074495.1. Classification (NCBI taxonomy): domain Eukaryota; kingdom Viridiplantae; phylum Streptophyta; class Magnoliopsida; order Fabales; family Fabaceae; genus Acacia; species Acacia confusa. The sequence goes on from CM073510.1 coordinate 28,471,297, forward strand.
CAAACTTTCTACTGCTTACTGTTCGAAATCTTGGTGTTCTCTTTTCTTTCTTCCCCAAAATCGACTCCTTTTTAATTCCAAATCTATGCCAAAAATTGCTCCACAAGTCATAGCCCTTACTTAACAATGTCGGCCACTTTTAGAAGGAAGATCCCAAAAAATCAAGGTTATTAAAACCGGACCGGTCATTGAACCGGTCGGAATGCTGGGTTAAGGGTCAGTGGGTCAGACCGGAGTCAAATCGGAGTTAAATTGGGGCCAAACTGGTGAGAAATGAAAGATTTTAAGGTTAATATAAAAGTATAACGAAAGTAATTTCTTTGCATGGAATTACCCATGGGTTAAAAAGATGTGTGAATACATCAATGCATCGTCTTTTCAGTTTTCACTCCTTCCCTAAGCCTAAGCCTGTCACGTCTTGATATGCGTGGCTCGAGAAGAAGGACAATATCAATCACCTAATCCATCACGAAGGACAAGAATGAATGAAGCTGCACCATATTCATGAGAGAGAGAGAGAGAGGGATTAGTGCTCGATCTTGGAGCTTTCTTCATTCTTTTTTTGTGCGTTATGACATCTTTTAATTAAATTGGACCAAACCCTCTAACTCATTCACTCTTTTCATACGTTTCTCTTTCTTCTCTCTCTCTCTCTCTCTATATATTTTCTTTCCGTCTCTTTCACAAAGCCATTAGCCATGGCTTCTTAATGGTCTTGCCCTTCTCCTTGCCTGTCTGATCTCTAGTCTCCAGGTTGTCCACGGTGGCCTTCTCCTCATCTTCGACAGTTTCTAAGGGAAAAGGTGTAGCAGTCGCTCCAGTTCCGGTGACCTTTATACTACGTTGCTCCTCTATTTGTTTGCCCGATTCGAGCCTTGGCTGACGGCTCCATCTCTCTTTCTGTTCATCTCTCTCTTTCTACGTTTGGAGTGCTAAAAAAAAATACTGACCCCGATTTCTATGGTTTTCCGGATCGGTTTCATGGCCGGTTCTCCCGTTTCCGGTCTGAATTGGCTGGTCTGGTCCGGGTTTGATAACATTGCAAAAAACCTATTCAGATTCTGCTTGCTTCAAGGTTTGTTTGGTTCAACATAGGGAAGGAAAGATGAGGGATTTAATGGAGGGGAGGGGAGGGGAGGGATTTCAATATTACCTCAGATTTATAAGAGGGGAGGTAAAATTTTTTCATATAAAAAACTTTATCCCTATTTATTTAAGTCACTTTTTGAATTTTGTAGAATGTTTATTAAATTATATAATATTATAATATTATAATTATTAAACTTAATAATTATAACTTTCATAGGCATAATAATAGTCACACCACATCAAAATATTAGTGAGAATAGGGATGAAAAAGATAGTCAGAAAGGTGTCATACGAATATTAAACTTTTATGGACATAATAGTCACACTATGCCAGAATATTATCCTCCTCCTTTAAATCCCCCTATTATGTGAGGATGTTTATAAGGGGAGGGAAGGGGAAAATTCTCAAGCCTCAAACCAATACCCCAGCAAAAGCGCTTATTTCAATTCGGGTCCTGTTTTGTAATTTTCAGTATCTGGGGTCTTTTCTGTAATTTTGTCTGATTCTGTTCTGCTCTAAAAGTGATAGAGTATATTACAGAAAATTCCCCTTTTTCTGACGTAATTCCCAGCTGGCCAGGCAGATAATCCTTTTCGTTTTGGTCCTTCAACAATGTTTTCTTTTTTTTATTTTTATTTTAGTCCCTCGAATATTATTTCTTCTTCTTGATCCTTGCCCTTACCCTTATTCTTAATTATTTTTAGCTCCAACCTTCATGAAGTGAGCTATAGGGCTAATCGAAATTAGGAGCAACTTATATTCTAAGAAAATTAACCCAATTAATAGAAATTACGATATTTAAGAAAATATTACTTTTTTAAACATTATTTACACACAATCATCATTAATTCAAATTAATCATAATAAATACAACTTAGCTTAAAATTAATAATGAAATCCCCAATTAAGACATTAAATATTATGATAAAATAGGGATATATCAAATGATCAACGAACAATGGCTAAAAAAAATGTAGTTGATAAGACAAGGCTTATTCCAAAAAAGAAAATGCTCGTACAATAGATACAATTAGATGAGGGTCATACGGCTCCATTTTGAAAAAATAATAAGGAGAGGGCTAAGAGCCCATATTACAAGCAGAAAAATTACATAGAAGGGGAATTAAATCCCAAAGTCTCTTGATAAACCCAAAACCTCAAACGATAGGGGCATTTGGATAAAATAGTAGAGTCCGAAAAACCCAACTTAGCTAAAACATCAACAATTCTATTATAATCTCTACAGCCAAAATAACTTGCCAATCATAGTTTAATAACTTCCTGATTTCCATTGATAACAGACTTCCAGAGGAGAAAGAAGGATCAAGAATCAGCTTAACTACATCCTCTGCAAGGATAACTCTCTTCCGATCCGGCTCCCATCCACTTCCCTTTCCATCCTCTTCCATTCTCTTCTTCATCTCAACCGTTGGATTGAAATATGAACGGTTCAAATTCCGTTTTTTTATAAAAATATTATTTTTTAATATTTTATTAACATTTTTTAAAAGATAAAATCTGAACGTTCATATTTCAATCCAACGGTTGAGATGATGAAGAAGAGGAAGGGAAGGGAAGTGGATGTGAGCCAAATCCACTCTCTTCAGCCCCATGTCCCATGCTAAAGTCAAGGCTTCAAGAATAGCCCACTCTTCTGCCATATTGGGCCTGTTTGGGTTGGCGGTAGGAGTGGTGGCGTAAAAGCTATCTGACTTTTATAAAAGTCAGGTAAGAAAAAAGTCAGGTTAAGTTAACTGATATGTGTTTGGATTACCTGTTTGACTTTTTGCATAAGTGATTTTTTTTTCTAATTGAGATGTGTATGGATTATTATTTGAAAAGTTAGTTGAGATAGAAAATGATTGAAAAAGACATGAATCATATTGAAACTACATATATATATTAGTTGTATATATTGAGTTAATGGAAATTTTAATTTTAATTTGAAAAAAATTAAATATTATTAAATCAAACCTAAAAGCTCTTGCAACTAAGCCATTTTCTGCACCTGAATTGACATCAAAATTTAGAAGTATTTATGTGCGTATGTTCTTAATATACAATAAAATTAAGGGTAATTTATGCGAGCATGTAGAAGAACAACATTTCATTTTTTGTCGTCTTCTATTTCCTTTCTTTATATTTATTGTATTATGAAGTTGCTGCCCTCCAATTGGTGCACGTGTCTTGGGGATGCTCCCGTGCCAATACAATTGCCCCACGTAATTGTCACTTTTTAGAACATAAATATTATAAAAATATAGGACCCATGAGACACACGCGTTCGCACAGCCCCATTGGCCCCAGCGACCCACAATCCTCCCGCCCGCATGCGTTTACCTAAAAAGTAATGGTTGAAGTTGAACACGCTCTAAACACGAAGCCTATGTATGGGGCGAGCTGGTCGTGATTTGCTTTTGTCCCAAATTAAAGTGACTTTTATGGTATTGAAGAATTTGGGGCAACGTTATCATTATTTCTATTTATGTCCCATTATTTAATCATGTTCAGGCGCAATAATTAAATTCAGGGCCATAGATAGTCACAGAAGAAGCATATTACGACTCAAACACACGGATTAGTTAGAGCTGGAAAGTTGTTTGTTGGTATACGTATCCAGAATAATATCAAATTATATATTCCAAATAATTATAAATACATTATTGCTTTGCATGGTTACGTGCTTTACTCTTTATCATATTCGCCTTTTTTTATTTTCAAAATTTTAGTGAGATTTATATACCCTATAATATATTTATGTTTATCACATGCATTAAAAAATTGGAAAAGGACAGAAAAAGAACATTGAAATTGAAAAATCCTAAATCAGTTTGTTAATAAGAGTTGATAAGAGAATGAAAAATTTTAATAAGCAATTCACAACTCATTTTTTAAGAAATACTTGATTTAAAATTTTGGGTTTAGATGTAGATTGATCAACAAAATATTACACTAGAAACACCTGACATAAAAAGGTTTTAAAGGTATCATAATACCGATCAACAATTAAAAATAAAAATTATCAGTGACTTTAATATTAGGAGTAATGCCATTTAGTGCAAATTGAGTAGACATTTGAGTTATCACAGCCTTCTCGCTTCTCCTTTTAGATCAAAATCACAGAGTCTTAGTGCCACAAGTTGAATCTTAGACACATCGTAGAGATTCGTTGGTCAGAGAGAGTTTGAGAGGAGAGGGGAAGAGACGGAGAGCCACCACCACTGTCGAGGACTTCCTTCTTTCATCTATCACCTTCGTCTTCTCAAATCTACACTGGAGTTTTCTTTAAACTTGAGCACCGTGAACTGAACCAAGTGGAGACCTTCAACCCTTCCCTTTCGCCTTCACCTCTCTTCCTTACTGGCTACAACTCCCTTCTTCATCTTTGTTGACGAGATACAACCAACACTCTTCTATCAACACACCACCTACTTCTTTCATCAGGACGATGAGAGAGACACAAACCAGAGGTTGAAATAGAGAGGGGCAACAAAGGTGAGATATGGAAAGACGAAAGAGGAGAGGGAGATCGTCATTCACCATTGTCAACAACAGAATACCATTCGACCTTTTCTTGCAATTTCCCCTTCTTCAACAACATAGTATCACATCCATTGACCTCTGTTCTCATTGTCGCCATCATTAATCTCGCCTTTACTACCACCACTTTCCTTTCTTCTTCACCGATTTCCTTCAATCAAACCCAACAGAGTACCATTCGACATTTTCTTACGATTTCTAGTGTTGTTTGCAATTTCCAGTGTGCTTAGTTATGGAGGTAGAAAAAAGGGCTTGGAAGGTAAGGAAGTGGTCGTGGTGGTGATGCTACCCACAGAGGGACGGGATCAATGACGTTAATGAGGAGGAATAAGAATCAAAAGGCTAGCCAGCTAGTTCAACCACATGTACCTCGCGCTCTAAACAGCTTTACCTTGATTTTAATGTCATTATCATAGTTTTCATATTTAATTGTTGATTGGCACATTTTCTCATTTTTAATTGTTGATTGGTATTTATAGTTTCTTTAAAACTTTTTTATATCAAGTGTTCCTAATGTAATATTTTGTTGGCCAATCTACAACTTAATCTTTAAATTTTACAATTTTAAATTATTTTTCTGCCTTTTTTCCTGAAAGTATTCCCGGCCTTGAGGGCACATCAATGAGTATGGGAAACTTATAACCAAAGTCTTCCCTCTTGGAATTGACTTCCCTCGTGGCTCACGTGGAATTTTGAGCAAGCCCATGTTTTTTTTTTCCAAATTTTGTAATTCTATATATAAGTGGATTGTGCCAAAAAAAAAAATAGAGCACAACAATAAACTCTATAAGTTCGAATAAAAAATTTTAAACAAAAACTTCTATAAAAATGTGTTATCAAAACATTTTTAGGGACCTAGGTTGATGTAATTATATTTATTTCAATATTATTTTTAATATTGATGTCTTGCGTACTTATCAATCCCATTATATATATATATATATATATATATATATATATATATATATATATAGAGAGAGAGAGAGAGAGAGAGAGAGAGAGAGAGAGAGAATTGCGGTTCCATATGGCTGTAAATTAACCTTGCAATTATAAAGCTTCACCTAACTTACATCAACCTCCATACTCAACGTTAAAAAATACTCACATTACTACACTTTAATTTATACTGAACAATTTTTCATTTTAACTTTTCCCCTAGTTTTTTTTTTAAAAAATCTTGTTTTAATTTTGGATCTTCAGATGTTCTAGAAATGATTTAAAATTTAAAATATTTTCAATAAAAAGGATTTGTAGTTTTCCCTAATTTTGTTAGCTGCAGTTTCTTAAAATTTTATATAAATATTCTCTTATATAGAATACGTAGATGAGAATCTTTAAAAAAAAAACGATGAAAGGAAAAATATAACTTTCCCTAATTTTTTTTTCTAATTATTTACTTAATCCTTAAACTTTAACTATTATTACAGCTTAATCCTTGTAGTATATTATTAAGTCAATAAATGATATGAACTAAGTTTTTATAATAAAGAACTTATATGGATTGAATTGTTCCAAGTTAAAATTTAGGGACTAAATTGATAATTAAAAAATAGAGGGACCAAAAATTATATTTTCTCTCAATTAATGAAATCCTTCCCAAATTTAATTGCTTCTAAATTGAATATATATAACTGTCATTCTCATTTCTCAAAATACATAATAAATGTTGACAATAATTTATAGACATATAGTAGATGGTTTTGTACTCCTTTTTAAGATTGTTTATGAACTTTGACTAGCTAGTAGCAAAGGATCCTTAATAAAATATTTAATCATAATAAATATAATTAAACATAAATATCTGAGAGGTGAGGTAATATTGGTGAACGAAATCGGTGTCGTTAGACCAGGATACAAGGACCAACGTTGACAGAGAGATGAGATTATATTAATATCTATTAGTATTGAACAAATCTCGAGAGGAAGTCTTTTTTAAATTATTTTTAAGTTTTAATTTAATCAGTTCTGCATTTCTTTGTTAAATGATTAAGTCTAATTAGTTCCTTTAAAAAAAATTACACTTTCAATCTTCTCAGAAAATCAAACAAAGTCACAAACTTGATTATAACTTAGGCTTCTATGACGTGGAACTTATTATATCAGTGGAGACGTGCAGTGGCGGAACCAAAAAATATTTTTAACTCAGGTCAAAAAATAAATATGTTGAACTATTTACTAAATAATATCGCCTAATATTACAAATATAAACAAATAATAACCAACAATTATAAATCAAAACAAGATATAAGATGATAACATTTTCAGTAGGTATCTCAAACAAGAATTTTGCTTTCCTTTTACAGCTCAATAAGTAATGAATCAAATATTATCTTAGAGATATCACAAATACAATCATAATAATAATATGTATAATGAAATTTAATAAAATCAACACTTAAATACATATTCCACCTACCTCAAAACAAAATAATAGGAGAAAATAAAATAATATGAACCCCAAAAAATATTTTTAAAAAAACATAAAGATCTAATTAAATTTCAGTTAAGCAAATATATGAACTTATAAACTATTTCTTAAAAGAGAAATTCATTATAAAATCATAAGACAACCAAATAATAAATCCAAACTGATTAAAATTAATCATTAATAATCCTCTATATATATACAGTCATCTATTGTAAAAACTCAAAACTATGCCAAAATCATTATCCCAAAATTTTCACTAATCAACACAATATTACCCTCATTAGGAAGAGTAAAATACGTAGAATAAAATACTTAACTGAGGCCAAATTATTGGCCAAAATAAAATATTATATGATACATATATATAAATATATAAAATAAGAGAAGGTCAGCTGGGCCAAGGCCCCAGCTGGCCTTAAGGTGGCTCCACCATTGGAGACGTGCCTTCAATTTATATAAGAATGCATGTTTTTCTTAGGGAAAATTTTATTAAGATACCATTTGAATTTGCAAAACCCCTAGAAGTTTTCCGAATTTGTAAAAAAATTGAGAGGTACCAACAACTAAGGACCTATGAAGGATATGCAAATTTGGGTAAAATTACCTTTTTACCATTAATTTTAAATAAATAAAAAATAAATAAAAATACTATCGCGGAGGGTCGCCGCCGGCACCAACTGGATGCTAGACGGCGACCACCGGCGAGGGGGATAGGTCTTTTTTTGGGGGGGTTGGTTTAGGGTTTTTTGTTGAAAAAAAAATTATTCATTAAAAGTGTGGGGTTCGAACCTCCAACCCCCCACATATCTATGTGGCCAAGTGGCCCACCAGTTGGATCATTTAATTCCTTTAATATATATATACATTAACAAATATATATATTCTTCTTAACATTTTTTCAATAGTATATATTTACAAATCCTGAAACAAAAATTATCATTCTACAAACGGAATTTACAACTTTTTTGGGGGTTTAGGGTTTTTAACAATAGTATATATTTCTTTTTAAATTTCATACATTAATCTGCCCAAGTTACGAGAGTAACACTTTTTAAAATTTTGTTAAAGTATATTTTTAATTTTTGAAAAAATATAGGTGACTTTTAAAAGGTTTTCATAACTTATTGTTTTGCCAATAAAAATATTTTTTTATCCTATTAATGTTTCATAAATTTTTTATCTCAATTGAATTGAATTTATATTGTTAAAATAAAATTTTAGATGAATTTAGGAAAAAGTGGCGATAAATCCGTGTTTGTCTAATTAATTAGAAAAGAACCTAAGGCATTTAGGTTTTTTAGGGTAAATAAGTATGAGGGGTAAAAGACCAAATCACATTTAGTGATAGCTCATTTGTAAATCATGGATGCTCATTTGTCAAATTTGGTAATGTTCTTCCACCTGAGATCTCATTGCCGGTAGTTTTTTAACCCACCTTCTCACACCCTCCCTCTACCCCATCTCATCATATATTTATCAACCGTCAAACTTCACGTACCCTGTCTCTATAAGCTTATTGTCATTTTCTTTATCATCGTGTCATTTTCTTCATTGTCGATTCTATCGATAAAAGCAAACTACCTTATTCTTCTAACTCTACCACCCACTGAACCATTGCGATTGAAGTCATTGGCTTTGGTTAATTTGAAGAAGATGAAGAGAGTAAGACCCATCACCGTTCATTGAAAACCCATTGTTGTTTTTATCATCCTTGCTCGTCATCGTCTGTGAGGAAGTAGAAGCTTGATAAGAAAGAAGGGGGAACTCATCACTGTTTAACGAAGACCAGTCACTATTGTGTGATTTTTAGAAAGTTGTATTTTTTGTTTGATTTGCACCTATGTGAACTCAATAGTGTTTGTGTGGAAGGAGATGGATCTTTTTTGCCTCTAATTTGTGGATTCACCTCTACTAGTTCAATCTCAGGATGTTGTGGACTAAAGATTGGTTACAAAGGTATTTTTTTAATAAGGTTATTATTATTTTTTGGCTATTTTTTAAAAGAATAATTTGGTCTTTTCCCCTTACATTTAGTCACATTCAAAGACTTAAATGTTTCAAGTCCCACCAATTAACTTGTCAAATAGGGATTTAGGAAAAGAAGAAGACGACTTAAATGTTTCAAGTCCCACCAATTAACTTATCAAATAGGAGGAGGAGGAGGAGAAAAGTAAATCTAAAACATAGGACCACAAATGGTTTTGATTACAGATATCGAATTAACTTATTTTTTGAAATAACATAAAATTCATTAACTTACAAAAAGCAAAATGATATCAACAATTCAACAAGTACGAATAATTTTAACTTACCAAACCAATATTTCTTTTTTCTTGTCACAGCTCACGCATCCATTACAAAACCTCAAGTCCTCAACACCAAAGTACACTTGTCAATGATAATGAATAGTGTGACTCATTTATTTGATTTTGCCTAACTGCGTAGATTCGCACTGATTTGATTGAATGTTAAACTATATGAATCGGGAAAAAGGAAAAAGATTGAATCTTTAGAATATATGAACATAGGCAACTTAGCTGGCTTGAAGCTATATTACCACCAATTGCTTTAATGCACCACTTTACCAAATTTAACCGAAAATAAGGAAAACATTAAAATTCATTAAGTTTGCCTAAAAGTTTAATAAGTTTCTGAATTTTTCCCTATTAAATATACATAAATTTTTAAAATTAAATAAAACACACCAACATTTACTGAGGGGTAAAAATGAAACAAGTAATAAAAAAAATTAATGTCATGCCTTATAAGTTATACTTTGAAAGAAGGAAATTTCTTCTTTCCTTGTCTTATAAATATCTTATAAATATGGCATCTATATTATTATATAATTTGATATGAAAAAGAAGAAAGAGAAAGAAAGAAAAATTAATGAGAGGGCCCTAAGAGAGAAATAATTTTAAAGTACTTATTTAGTGATTTTATTAATCAGGAGGCTTGATATGTTTTTTTTTTTTACTGATAGAGTATAGATACTCTAATTATTGTAATTGTATAGGTTTAATGTTTTTATTTTTGTTTTAGAATTTTTTTTTTTATGACATACTCAAGTAAAAGTGGATTGGTTTCATTGCAAAGAAAAAAAAAAGGAAAATATTAGTGGGATCCATATATTTTTATGTGAGTGTGATATAAAAAATATTTTTACACTAAGAATAAAAACATTAAACTCTTATTTTATATATAAAAAGTAGGGATTTAATTTCCTCATGTTTTATAAGAAAAAAAAGATTCTTACACACACATAAAATGGTAGGACCCACATATATGTATGAATCAATTCACACATACATATAGGTCCCACCATTTTATGTGTGTGACATGAGAAAACACTTCTCCTACGACATGAGAATTGTTTTCCCTGGAACTAAACTAGTATATGTGCTTGATTTCAAATACTTTTGACCAATAAAATGTTTAAGCAAAAAAAAAAAATCACTGATTTTCTCCTTCGAAATCCTCGTGCTTAACAAAATTGTAAATTGTGGGCCCATTGAGTGATTTGTCAGCGTCAACGTGGGTAGATATTTTTTCAAAATAGTTGTGGGGGAGAGATCACTTCCTTTGGCCCTCGGCCGTTGGCACCTACTTCATGTCATGAACCGTCCCTTTCTTTCTTTTATTTTTATTTTTGTTATAGCACTACATTTTTTTTTTCTCGCCCACTCCGCTTTCTCCCTTTCATACCCACACACTCTTCCTCATCGGTCATCATCGCCCTCAAATCAAACCAGAGCCATCCCGCTCTCATCTTCTCCACCCATTCGACTTCTCTCTCTCTAGTCTCTATATATTCCATTCCTACGCCTTCCTCTTTCTCAGCCTCACCTTCTTCTCTCAGTTTTCTTCTCCACCAATTCAACCTTTAGTTTTTTTTTACACCGTCTCTGATCTCAAACTATGAAAGAGCCCTTCGTTGTCCAAGAAGCCTACGTCTTCAAAGAAGAAACCCATCTCACCGTCCTCAAGACCTCCCTCTTCTTCTCCGGCGACGGCTTCACCGTCTACGACTCCCACGGCCAGCTCGTCTTCCGCGTCGACACTTACGGACCTGACGCCCGTGACAAAGACGAACTCGTCCTCATGGATCCCAACGGCCTCTGTCTCCTCACCGTCCGCCGCAAGGTAACATCCATCCCGAATCTCACTTAAATTTTGAATCGAACCACTGTCGGTTCACTGTAACTGTTTACTCTGTGCTTTCAATCGTTTTCTTCAACAGTTTGTAATTTGGATCATCGTTTTTTGAATTTGAGAACAGAGGCCGAGCCTGCATCAACGGTGGGAAGGGTACAGGGGAGAGAGGGTGGACGGCGATAAGCCAATCTTCAGCGTGAAGAGATCGTCAATCATCGGGAGGTCGAGAGCGAGCGTGACGGTGGAGGTGTACGACGGTGACAGCAACGGCGGCGCCAGCGGAGGAGAGGAGCAGCTGTACTACCAGATCGAAGGTTGCTTCTCGCAGCGGAACTGTACGGTGTACAATGCGACGAAGGAATCGATGGCGGAGATCCGACGGAAAGTGGATCAGAGCACGAGCGTGTTGCTGGGGAAGGAAGTGTTCACGCTTTGCGTGAAGCCAGGGTTTGATGGTGCCTTCGCCATGGGATTGGTTCTGGTGCTGGATCAGATCAACGGTGACGATAGCGTCGACAACGGAACAGAACCTACGGTACACCCCACCGCGGAGGATTAAAAAAAGAAAGCCGTAAGCTTCATTATCTGTATATCCTCACTGAAGGAGCATCCCTTTAGAAGGGAATCTATTGCGCCCTTTTTTACCGGCTCATGTGCCCTATAAAATAATAAGGGAAAATTGATTATAGGGTCCAAGGAAGCAAAATAATTACAAAAAAGGCCCAAGAAACATTCACATGCCAGGGCCTTTTTCTGACATTTTTTTAAAATACGTTAGCAACTACATCAGTAGCGGTTAACAACTATATCAGTCCCTGTTAACAACTAAATCAGTCTAATTAACAACTACATTTTAACAACTACATCTGTAGCAATTAACACCTACATCTGTAGCAATTAGCAACTATGTCCGTACACTTTTTTTTGAAAAAATGCCAGAAAGGCATGTGAATGTTTCTTGGGCTTTTTTTATAATTATTTTGCTTCTTTAGGTCCTGTAATCAATTTTCCCAAATAATAATGTGTGTACTTTGTAGTGCAAGTTGTGCGACTTGTGTAAATTATTTATTTATTATTTATTAATATTTGATAAAGAAAATGGTTAGCTTTTGATTAGATTAAATTAAATTAATGAACACTTGTTATGAAAAGGCCAAGTGACTTGCCCTATATGGTGTGTGTGTATCATTTTAAAATTCATGTCTGCCTTGTGATTCAGATATTTAGTGAAAACTTTCTTCTTTTTGCCTTTACTCGCAAGTCACCATCAAGAGGAATAGATTAATTAAAAGGATTTGTGAGCTAAGTTGGGCATGACCTCTCAAAGCTTTGGACACCCAGAGGGGAATGGTATTGCCGTAGGTAGTCAACGTCTGTACGCTATAATATAATACAGTAGAAAAGATAGTTTCAATGTTTTTTAACGTAACATAATTTATGGTGTATAAGATAAATATTTTATATAATTTTTTTTTTTGAATAACATAATCGTATTTTTCTAACTCTATTTTAAACATGCCTATACAAAATTGATGAGTTACTGTGGATCAAACAAAAGTCACTTTATGTAGATTCTCAATATACAAAATAAATATATAAGATGAGCTTTATTTCAACTCAAACAAATGCGCTCATGAATCATGATTCCAAGCAAGCATTAAAAAAGCCTATCAGATGAATATTGAGTACATTATTGTTAGGGGCAATCAAAGTCTCCTAATTATTAATTATTTTTAAACTTTGATTTGGTTCAATTACATCTTTATAGTTTTAACTTTCAACTCATTTAAAACTTGGTCTCTGAACTTTTTCTTACTACAACTTCATTCATGTAGTTTATTTTGACCATTTTAAACTTTAGTATTTAAGTGTCATGAAAGATATAGTTTTATTTTTTAAAATATTGGGATTGATATTTTAAAGGCTAGATTATATAAAATCCCTTAAACTTTAGGTCGGTTGCATATAACCCCCATAATATTTCAAAATTAACCCCGAGATGTTTCATCTTTTTTAACTATTAACCACCTGCTGTTAAGTGAATATCATCTTTTTAATGAAAAATATCACATCAGATTCGGAGATAACATGTGGAATCATACATGGCATCCTGTGTCAATTACTAATTCCATAAACCCCTGAACTTTGAATAGTTGCAGAGAATCCCTTTAAACTTTAATTAGATACAAATAACCCCATGACATTACAAAATTTAAATTTAGTTCTCTTCAAATTTTGATTTATAGTATTAAACCACTTGTCATTACTTTTTATTAGTTAATAAGTTTATTATGTTTTTTTTACTATCATTTGTTAATCAAAATACTAGCATTTCTTTCATATGGCAAAAGCTACAATAACAATATTTAGAAAAATATGAAAGTAAATGTTGAATCTTTGATTGAAGAAAAAATATGCATTACTAATAAAAAATTTAATGAGGACAAAAGTTATCATTTAATACAAATGTAATATTTAAACCACCAATGCTCAATAATCCTAAGAATATATCTAACACAAATGATGACATCTTTACATTATCGTTGTTCAATTATCCAAAAGGGGAAAAAAAAAAGAAAAAAGAAAAGTAAATGTTATACAAATGATGACATTTTTATTTGTATATTTTTTAAGCACTATTCTTCTAGTTTTTACCATACAAGAAAACTATTTTAATTGAAAAATGATAGTAAGAAAACTTAATAAATTAATTGAAATGATAAAAGTAACAACATGAGGTTTGAAATTATAAATAAAAAATTTAAGGGGTTTAAATTTAAATTTTGAAATATTAAGGGGTTATACGTAATTGATCAAAGTTCAGAGGTTTTTGGAAATAGTAATTTACACATTGATGTTATGTGTCATTTCATCATTTGAGTTGCAATTTTCATTAAAAAGATAACAGTCACTTAATGAAAAAAGGGTTAATAATTAAAAAAAATGAAAGGTGATGGAGTTAAATTTAAACTTTGAAATGTTAGAGGATTACATATAACTGATCCAAAATTTAGGAAAATTTTATATAATTTAGTTTATTTTAAATGGTCAAACTAAAGGGACTATGTTGTATTAAGTCATAGTTCAGGAATTTAACTGCATCCTAATCAAAACTATAAGAGTTGAATTACACATAGAGTATAGATAAAAAGTTAATTCTCCATTTAATTTTTCTTTAATATATACTAGTGTATCGTTTATATGTTTTCTTTGCCATCTCATATATATGTTTTAATTTATGTAAATTTTGCATTATATATATATATATATATATATATATATATATATATATATAATGCAAAATTTACATAAATTAAAACATATATATGAGATATATATAATATTTCATAAACCATAGCTCCGTTCTCGCACTACTAGAAAATTCAGATTTTGCGACAGAAATTAATTTCCGTCGCAAAAAAAATTAAAAAAAAATTCTTTTTTTTTTTACAATTTTAACGACAGAATAGAATTTCGTTGCTGGCCCCGACGGGGGCCATCGACAGAATTCAGATTCCTTCACTGGCCCCCGAAGGGGCCAGCGACGGAAGTCAATTCCGTCGCAAGTTGGCGGACTTTTAGTTCGCCAACTTGCCTCCCCCTCCCCATTTTTCACGCCCCGACCCCCCCCCCCCAACACACACACTTCCCTCCTTTGGCGACCCCCTCGAGTCCCCCCGCCGGCCGACCCCCCCCCCCCCCCCAACACGAGCCCCCCACCCCCCACACTTCCCTCCTCCGGTGAACACCCTCGAGTCCCCCCCATGCCTCTGCTCCTCGTCAGCCTTTCTCTTCTCCTTCCCTTGACGTTTTCCGATGACTTTTTTCCGGTAACATTCATCTCTTCTCTCTTTTCATTTTGTTCTTCAAATTCATTATATGGAAAATAAAATGCTATTGTTAGTATAATTTTTGTTGCAATTTTCTTATCTTATATGTACAAAATTTTAAGCTTCTCATGTGATAATGTGTAGTAATTTTTGGAATTGATCTTTCTCCTAAAAATAATTAGAGAAAATATGAATTGTTGAAAAGTGATATTTAGAGATAAGAAAATTAATTAGAAAGTTTACTATTTGATATTTGAAAGTAGAAAATATAAGCAAAAAGTTAATGATATTGATGCTTAATTTTCTTATTTATTTGGATTATGGTTATTGTTTGGAGGAGATTCCATGATTTTTTCAGTTATTGAGTTTTCTTGATGTTTATTAATGAGATGAATTTTTTTAATCTTGTATTGTTTTTTTATAGTTAATTTTGTGTAATGAAAAAATTGTGTAACAAAATTATGATCTTCTATTGGTGGGTTATGATACATAAATCTATAAATAGGAAGATGTTCAAATGAGAAGAGTATAGTGTTGACAAGTGATGTTTAAGAGTAAGACAATTAATTAATTGATGTAAAGTAGAAGTAGGAAGGTGTGCCTTTAAAGAGTAAACAAATTTATATGGTAAAAATTAGTGAACTTATCTAGTTGATATAGAATATATATTTCTATTAATATAGAATATATATTCTATTAATTATAATTTTTTATTATATTTCAAAATTTCATATATATAATATAGAATTCTAAAAATAGAATTATAATATGAATGTCATATTTTATATTTCTTTCTTTTTTTGTTTGTGAGAAATTCCTCAACAAGTTATAGTTATGCTCAACAGGTGGAACAAGTTTATTATACATCGTATCCAACATCCTGCCAAGAGTGGATGGGAGTTATCAGAATCAAAGCACCCAATATCATATCCAACTTGAAAGAGTCAGAATCAAATGACTATATGAATGAACCATTCCAAGCTGATGTGGAACATGTATAGCCCGTAATTGTTGTCGACGCGATGTACCAAGCAATCTTTTTGATGAAGTGAATGGGGAGTTAGAATTGATTCCCATCCATATTGTCGATGAGGAACTAGACGATGAAGAGGAAGATAATTACTCTGATAGTGAGTCTGAATTTAATGACTATGAGACTCCAGAGGAAGGGGAGCAAGGAGAGGTGGAGGAAACGGAATCTTCCGGTTGACTTGTGTTAGTTCTCTGTTTATAACCGTCTGTTCTACTAGATAATTTGTTACTTTGATAGTGACATTAAGTATATATTTTTTATATTTTGACATAATGTTTGCGGGTGTTCATAGATTGATCGTTCAGGAGGGCGTTCGGGCAACGGTCGGAGTGGTGGTAGAGGCCGGGCCCGTCCTATTAGAGGTGGTAGGGCGACGACATTTGACCCGTTTATAGGCAAAGGGTACAACTCTTCTCTAGAGCTGCCACCATTTCATATGTCATCTTCACCAACCACTATTGACTCTATTATGGGAGGTGCAGGTATGCCTTTCAATCCCCCTGATCTACAGCAAGGGACAAAGCAAGTATAGTTTACGATTTCTGATTGATTTGCATCTTTAGTTTTATTTAAGCAACTATTGTGTACTTAAATGTTGCAATACGTCACATTTCGTCCTTCAGCACATCGCATCTCCTTGAAGTCAGGTCGGGGAAGCTAGTTCACAGCCGCACCGGTGTGGGGAAATGTTGATCTTGAGACAGGACTGTTGTGGATTTGTCCTCGCGGCGATCTAGAGTAAGTCATGTAAAGTTACTGATAATGTTATGAGGTTTTTACTTTTATTTTGTATGCTAACATTTACGTCATTTTCTTTGTATCAAGATTTGAGCCTTATAATCAAGTCACGGATTTCGTGTCGGGCCAAATATTCTGCAATTTCAATCGTCCGTGGGCCAATTGGAAAGAGATTCCTGAGAATTATCGGGAAGCTTGGTTCGAGGAGTTCTTGGTAAGTTTTGTAAATTATGATTATTAATTTGTTATGCAACTACAAATTGATCAGGTACATTTATACTTTGGAGCACTAATTGTCCGTAATTGATTTTCAGCGTCACTTTTGGTGGTTTCCTGAGCATCGAGAAATGTTGAAAAAAGCTTACAATCACTAGGGAAGCAGGTGATTGTCTGATATCTTTTATAAATTGCGACACGGTCTTGGCAAGACTGATTGGATTCAACCTGAGACTTTACAGCAATTACTTCATAGATGGAACACCAATCCTAAATTTCAAGAGAAGAGTGAGAAAAATAAATCAAATAGGGCCCATATGGATGGACCATCATATACTGGGGGCTCCATCCCATACAACGAGCATCGACGAAAAATTGTGAGTACAATCATTTTCTATTTCGGTATTTGATATTTTGTACTTTGAATTAATTAACTAGCGGTCATCATTTGTGATTACAGGCAGCATTTGGGGAAGTTCCTGAAGAATTAGTTGAGTGGGCTACCTTTGAGCGGACCCATTCCAAGGAGTCTGCCGATGGTACTGGGCGCCACTGGATCAACGCCAGGTCACAACAATTTGCGGTGAGATATTTATTACTTTTGTTATGTGTTTCAGGCACCAACATATTTATTTCATTTCACATGCATTATCTGTGATCTATTTTTTTACTTGCAGGAAACCTATAAGAAGAGATGCAGGAGAGAGACTCCTAGAGTGAGGGTGACCGTGCATCCTCTTAGTCTGATAACGAGAGTCTATTTACTCAAGTTGCAGGAGGATTTGACAAGAAAGGCAGACTCTTCGGGATGAGTGCCTCTGCGAGCCGGTTGAAGCCTACGAAGCACTCCTTACCGTGCAGTGAAGGTGCTGATGCATGTAAACATAATAAAACTGTCCTACATTGTTATGTTTTCATTCCCTCGTCCTTTTAAATAAAGTAGAAAAAAATAAATCACTCTACAATGTTGCTTTTTTTAGATGAGCTTAAGAGGGTGAAGGCGTTGTTGCAGGCGCAAGATGAGAGGATACGGCAGCAAGCACAAGAGCAGCAATGAACAAATGACGTGGTGAGGCAGCTGCAGCTTGTACTCCAGTCCTTAACTGGCAAGGGTATTTGGCCGGCTCCTGGTGATGATGACCCTCTTGGTGACGATGATGATGATCATGCTGCTGCTTTATAGATTATGTTTTAGTATCTATTATTCGCAACTTTATAACATATATATTTTGACTTTCTTATTGTAAAAAAATTTGTATGATTTTTATTTTATATTTTTATCATATGCAAATTTATCTTGAAATTTATTTACTTTTTTAATGATTTTTATATTTTTTATGCAATTTTATATATTTTTCAAATATTTTTTATTTATATAAATATTTTTTCTGATTTTTTTAAATTTAAATAATTTTAATTTTCTTTTTAATTTTAATTTTTTTTTATTTTTTGCAAAGGAATTTAATTCTGTCGCAAAAATTCAAAAATTGCTACGGAAACTTTCCGTCGCAATTCCTGAAGGATTTGCGACGGAATATTTTCCATCGCAAATCCTTAAGGTTTTGTGACAGAAATTAAATCCGTCGCAAAACCTCAAGGATTTGCGATAGAATTATTGTCGTTGTAAATTTCAAATTTGCGACGGAATTTTAAATCCGTCATAAATTTTGAAATTTGCGACGGAAATTTAATTTTCCGTCGCAATTGCAAGGCCTTTTTTGCGACGGACGAATTCTGTTGCAACACTATTTTGCGACGAAATTTTTCCATCACAAAAAACCAATTTTTTTGTAATGTGGCCTAGAAATTTAAAACCCAATTGACCATCGAAATTTACTCAATAGTGATCAATTGATCATGCAATTAGAAATAAGGAATTATTATTCCTTAATTAGAAGTTTGGAGTTTAAATTTATAACCTTATACATCTTAATTCTTATTTTCACCCGCCCTTTTATTCTTCTATTTCATTCATTTTTTGAAAATTTATGTTCATTATTATTTTAGTACATTTTATTTCCCATCACCTCATCAGTCATCACATATTCCATTCCTATTATTCTTCAAACAACCATATGAGCCACTACTTTTCTCTCATAGTTGCATTAATATCAAAGCAATGCCCCCAATAAAACTTCTCGTATGTAAAACTTTCTCAAAGCTAAAACGAAAAGTCTTATTATATGATTTTTTTCCTCTCCAAAATAATATATTCTATGGTATTCAGTCCTACATCTTTTTTTTGCCAATGCATTCAGTCCTAGATATAAGAGTTAGATAAACTATTTATTTGAATTGGCTCTAAATATATAAGACTTTAATCTAGTTTGACTCTCATATTTATAATTTTTTTTGGAAATACCTTTTTTGATTGTGCATAGTAAATAGGTTTCTATCAAAAGAAATTTACAATGCAAATGATTATTAAATATATCCTAGGAAAGCAATGTACATTTATTATGAATAACTAGTTTAACTAATTTTTCAATGTCTCCAAATTAGTTATATGATCCATCTCTTATATTTAGGAGAACATATGACCAATATATATATATATATATATATATATATATATATATATATATATAGGAGAAACAGGGAGTACAAGATTTGTCGATCTGAACTTATATGTGTTCTCTTTTTATGTATAATATGATAAAGATGGGAGTTTAATGTTATGCTCCTATTTGACTCTATTTAAATTAGTCAAGATCAACATTATTTTTGGATCATACTGGGCTTGTTTGGGATACTGGTGGGCAAAATGACTTATGGAAAAGCCCGATTGGGTAAAAGTCAAATTGATTAAAAGTCAGATTGTGAAAAGTAATTTATGTTTGGATTTATGGTTGCACATAAGTAGCTTTTGGGTATAAGTCAAATTGTGAAACTTGTTTGAAATGATTTACGGATAAATGACTTTTGAGATAATTATAAGAGAAAACTTAAAATACAAATTATCAAACATAAAAAAAAAGCTAAATTACAAAATTTGGCAATACTAAAATACATAATTTAATCAAATTGTGAACAATGTTTTAAAACAAACTGAATAAGCCAGCAAAAGTCACTAATCCTGGCTTATCATAAGTAGCTTATGCCAGGTGAAAAAGTTCCATAAGCTCGATTGGAGACTTTTTTCAGCCAAACAAGAAAAAGATACAAAAACACTATAAATCCGATTCAAACAATAAATAAGTCACTTATAGATGAATTGATTAGAGAAATATACAAATTTGGGCGGTTAACTTTTTGAAATGGGATAATAACAATGATATATGTGGGGCCAAAAAAGTGGCATGGGACGAAAATAAAATCAAACATGTGATCTTGGAAACTACTACTCATAATGCCATATTATATATATATATATATATATATATATATATATATATATATATATAACAACAAAAATAGAACTGATAATTATTGATGATGATAAGGCCGCCACCGACATGATGCATCATCTACAGATATTTAAATCTCAGAAGTTTTGCTCTTATTTTAATTTAAATAAAGTTTAGAAAGAGAGGTGCTCCTCTTTTATTTTTATTTTTTTGTAGCAAACAAAATTTTGAAGGCAATTCCCAGAAAATCATGCTATATAAATATCAAAACATAAAGTTCAATTGAGGGATCCAAAAGTTTTTATTTTGCAATTAATAGCCTATGCATATAGTTATTCTCTTATAAGAGGTTCAAGATACTGTCAAGAGTAATTATAAAGACGTTGTTTTTAAAACTTGTGGTAGGAAAAAAAAACCTTTGAGGGAGGGAAGGATCGAGGACCCTTCTTCATAGAGCTATCAAAACTAGAGCCCAGAGGTTACGTTGTTCTCCTTGTTCTTAATTTTTTCATGTGACCAATCGACAACTGACAAGGAATATCCACTCAATCTTCATTACAAAATACTTCCTTTAGAGTGAATTTTATATTAACGATCGGAGATATGAGTGTGTGTCTCACATTGGTATAATTGTCACCTCAGAGCAACGGTATATAAACTCCCAATTCTAGAAATATACATGTGAAATAGATAATTAAATTAAATTCATATTCATGCATGCAAGTTTAAGCATTATTTATAATTTCAAACAAATGAAAACTTATTGTCAAATACTCTACTTTTTTTTTTTTTTGCCAAAATATTGTCAAATTCTTATCAATTGATATTTACTCTTCATTAGTTAATAGAAACTAGTGATAGGGTGCAACCCTGTCAGTTTTGGGAGATTCTTGTATAGACTTGATTTGCCACGTCATTGTAGTCTAATTAGTAAAAATAAAATAATTCACGAGCTACTTTGACATCTCCTAAAATTAGCTAACATATTAATAAAATAAAAAGATTTTATAAGATTCACTTTCTCATTACTTGTGAAATCTTAATTAGCTAGAGGATTCATTTTCTTAAAATATGAAATACATTAGCAACTTATTAGGATTAATGTTAGGTGAGTTGTTGTATTGTAATGACATGACAAATTGATGCACACAAGAATTTCTCGAGTAAGGTCCCGCTCTTTTATTATATTAACAGATGGTTTTAAAAAAAGGAAGGCCGAAAAAGTTAACTAGCCGGCCAACTAGCTATTGATCTCTCTGTGAAATCACGAATTAATGGTATAAATTCAAAACTTCATTAAATTCATTTATTACATTTTTCATGCCTTGTGTTAATATTGCAATGCTTTTCTCTCCGTAGCTTTTACATATTTTTTCATGCTATTAAGAGATCAATGCAATTATATATTTGGATCCCTCAATTGAACCCATTGAGGTTGAGGGTGTACATCAAACAACCATTATATTATTTTTTTTGGGATAAAAATTATATTATAATATAATGGTATTGAAATCATATGGAATCAGATTCTCTCATAATCCCTCCCCTTAGTATTTCTCAGTATTTATGTATCCTAACCGTCCAAAAAATCAATCTAACCATCTAGAGAGAGACACATTATTTATTTTTAAAATTTTCATCTTTACTACATGTAGTAATTTTTACTTTGTGCAGTAATTTGAAATAAATGAAGTGTCTCTCTCTACACTGTTAGATCAATTTTTAAACGGTCATGATGTACAGATTGTGCGGGATACTGAGAGGAGGGATTTTTAGAGAATCCGGATCCGAAATCACACACTAGAGATCCCCCATTCACTATGCACAATTGTTAGCCTATTATAAGCTTGCCGAAACAAGTTGCCGACTGGTTGATCTGTGATGGTTCATATTTAAATTTTTCTTTTTAAAAAAATATTTTAGTGGATACAAACAATTAAAATATAGATAATTTATTAATGCTTCGTTTGTTAACAAATAATTTAATTATTCAAAATTATCTGTTGAAAGTTTTAAATTCGATTTACAATGCAGATAGGAGCTCAGAGTTCTTGTCACTGTGATGAACACTGAAGCTAGATTCAACATCTTATTGTATTTGCTTTTTTTTTTTCGCTTCCCGTTTCTATATTGAAAATAGTTTTTTTTTTTTTTTTCCTTTTCGAATTATGATGCCCCTATTTTATAAAACTTATATTTCGTCTTTTTATTTTTATTTATGTATTTTTTTATTAAAAAAAGCAACTGTAGAAGATAAAACTTATGTGCTTAGAAATGTATGAGGTGATACTATATATTCTTAATTTTTGTCTCCCCTCATCTGATTTGTTCACTATTATACTCCATCCGATCCTAAATATAAAATAAAGTTTTTATGATAAAATTCTATTATAAACTTTGTCTTATATTTACAACTAAAATTAATACCGTTTTTCTACTTTGGCCCCAATGGAATAAAACAAGACACACAAAAATGTAGTCAACAAAATCAGAAAAAACCTATACAACCCGTATACATTCAGGAATATTGCAAGCTTTTCTATTAATTCACACGAAAATAATCATTAATCTCAACCCCACACATACACACACAAATCACAATTGATCGACTCGGGTGATTTTACAATCGACCAAACCCTTTTTTTATTAAAGGACCAAACCGGTTAATATTAAAAAAAATTGTTCAGTTTTAATACATAAAGCAGCCCTACATTTTTTGTTTATGTTTTTTCCCCTATCCTTTTCTTTTTCTGGAGAGTCTGGTCCCACTCGGGAGCACACGGAAAGCCACACACAAAAAAGCACAAAAAATATCTTTCTAATATAAAACTGATGAAAAGTAAATACAAGAATAAGAGATTTTAGAGAGAGAGAAGAGAGAAGTTCTAATTCCAGTGTATTTTGAATATTTACAGAAGACCTCTATTTATAGAAGGAAAATGAGCATTCAATGTAATTTCCACTTTAGGTCATTTGATGCAATATTCCCCTAATTACATAACTGTACACTCACGGGAATGCATTCCCGTGAGTTGTATAATTTTGTGTGTGGGTCCCACTAAATAGTAAACTACTATGCATGGTACTATACGCGGGTCCTATGTCATCTTGTAATATTTGGAGACCGGGAGTCAATGGACATCCACATAATCAGTATATTCATAACACTTTTTTTTTTTACTCCTAAAGAATTCCGAGGTTCTCTCATTCTCTTGTTATGGTATTAACATTATTATTATTATTAGTATTGCTATAGGTATTAACATTAGTAAATTCATGGTGTAACGTAGATTATGATAATAGCAATAAAAAGCTTCTAATAGCGCGGTAAAAAAAAAAAAAAAACCTTGTTTCTGTTTTTTTTTTTTAAAAAAAAACCTTTCAAATATTAAAATTGGACAAGATACAATTATGCAAAGCGTAAAGCTATATTCAAACTTCATACGATTTTTCCTTTAGTTGGTCTCTTGTATAACAAAACTATTTTTTAAAAAATAAAAATTATTAAACTATTCTTTCTGAAAATTTAATTCTGTTTATATTTTCAAGAATCTAATACATTTGGAAATGAAGGGATGCCAACTTTCTAATCTTAGGCCGCTGTGGTCACAAGACCAGGTCCAACCCTCCATAATAAAGGCTGGGGAGCCAGTTAATTAAAGTTCTTTTTAATTTTAGGAAAAAAATGATAATTCAAAATAAATTCTAGGATAAAAAATATGCATATATTTTATCTAAATAATAAAAAAATTTATCAAAATAAACAAATTTTTGTTTTTTTTTGTTTGATACAGAAATTTTAGGAAAGGGGTTGAGTTCACCCACAATCCAAGGGCAAGGCAAAATTTCCCTTCCTCTTAGGTGATACCAATGTTGGACAGGGTGAGCTGTCTATTACCCTCATGCGTTTATTTAGGCACTCAACAATTGAGACTTGTTATCCACCCAACAATTTAGGGTTGGTAATATGAGTTGGGCTCACTGGCACAATTTGCTAACCCGCCGAATAGTAGCAGTTTTTAAAAAATCCAAATGCTAAAATGACTTTTCGGTCCAAATTAAGGTGCGGATAATTTTGACCTCTGGCTCTTTTTAATTAATTAATTTAACTAATAAACTAATATATAATTTAAGAATACACAACATATGAAACGATTAAGTAACTTATTTAACTTCTTTAATCTTTTTAAAGAAAATCAACTATATCTTATACTTAGGAGTAGAGCTAGTATTAAAGTTTTCCACATACTAGCCCAAAACATGCACCATCAGGTATAGCTTTGAACCGTAATTTTATGAGTGATCGATGTTCATATTGCATATATATATATATATATATGACCTAGAGGACCAACTTTCCGAAAACAAAGGAAAGTGTGATCAAGAAGGAACCAGCAGCAAGAGCAGGGGGGTGAGTGGAGGAGTCGGGGACGACGTTGACAGCCAACTTCTGTCCCTCATTGCAGCGGTCGCCGAGGGGGTAAACGAAGTATAGTGGGGGCCAGTGGTTTCGAGTTTGAGAGTGTAATTGCCGGGAAAATTTTGGATTTGGTCTGCTATGTAATTAGCTTTAATTTGTCACAAGTGTCTTTTGCAACTTCGACGACCGCCTCCGGTGCGTCTTTTTTAGTGTTGGCGAACGCTACACCCAAAACAAGGGCAATTAATTAATTAAATAATCGGTGTATGAAGTATGAACAGGACAGGGATAAATGAAGAATATATTCGGATATAGACTTACTAAGTTCATCGTTGAGGTGGAAGTCCTTGTTAGAAGCCCAATTGGGATAGAAATTGGGATCAGGGGGGACGTCCCAACTGGTGGCTTCTCCGACGTCATGCGCGAGCGAAAACACGGTTTGGGCGGCGGCGCAGTGCAGAAACAAGAATGCAACAGCGGCGGAATAATAATACCAGGTTTTGGCCATATTGCTGAATTAACGAAGTGGGATTGGAAGATGATGATGAAGAGAGCATGGAACAAGAATGATCGATGAATGGGGCTGATTGAATTACGGTGGGTGTGTGTGTCTATATATGTATAGAGTGAGAGATGAGGAAGAAGATAAGAAGTGTGAGCGTAAAAAAGTGTGTGGATTATTCAACCTTAATGCAAGTGCAGGGTCAGTCGTCGTCCTTCCTCAATTTGCACGCTCCAAGATTCCAGTCCCAGCACCAACCCTACTTCTAAACTTCCCTTTTTCTCAAGTTGCTGAATTTTCTTTCTTTCTTTTGTTTTTATATGAGAAGCTTATGAATTTCAATGCAAAATCATTTGGGTACTTATTCTTAAATGTTGGTTTATAAAATAGCTTCTGAATTCCCATGTGTATTTGCTTTGAGGCACAACTGAGTTTGAAAATGTCATCCGATTTCATATTCTTGCTATACCTAAGAACCTTCAGTTTAATTCTCTGTTGTTGCAGCAGCACACTGCTATAAGAAAAAAGACAAATGTAGTGTATGGGCTCCACTTGTCATGTGAGGTCAACCTACGTTATCTCCGTGTTTATTATTAATAGAAGTGAATTGCTTGACACATGCTTTTATTGCAAATTCTCACATATTCTTTTATGGACAAAGCTAGAATCGAGAAGAATAATAGATTAAATAAAATTACACTGCTCAAATGTGAAGGGGGAAAAGTGAATTAAACAACAAAGAATTGGTATATATTCCCCTTTTACTACTTAATGAGTCATTTATAACCAACTAATATTATTAAACCCAAACCGGCTTCTGGATCAGTTGGGGTATTGAGTTAAATCGGAGTTAGACCGGAACTAATGTAAGACTAACTGGTGAGGAAGTGAAGAATTTAAGGTTATTAATATGAAATTCTGAATAAAATAAAAAAAGAATTAAATTATGTTTTTGAATAAAAAATATTGAACTGATTATGTGGCCGAACAGGTTAGGTAATCGATTCACTAGTTTCCGACTTGAATTGACCGGTTCGGTCAGGTTTAATAACCATGCTTATAATATATTCCACAACGAAAAACTTTAAATATCATTAACTTTGTCATAAAATTCAACAACTTTCATATTTTA
Organism: Acacia confusa; assembly: GCA_037074495.1. Classification (NCBI taxonomy): domain Eukaryota; kingdom Viridiplantae; phylum Streptophyta; class Magnoliopsida; order Fabales; family Fabaceae; genus Acacia; species Acacia confusa. The sequence continues at coordinate 28,497,728 of CM073510.1, forward strand.
ATTTATCCCTATTTAATACCACTATACTTCTATTTAAAATTGTCTTTTAAAAGACTGAAAGTGGACATATAAATAAAAATAGAGTGTATACATCATGTCATATTAGAACAAACTCAACATAGCAATAAATGAAAGGAAAAATTTTACCTCCATCTGAAAAATTTAACATGGTGTTTTAAGAATAGGAGCAAAAAAAAATCTCCTCTCTTCCCTATAAATATGATCAGAAAAGTAATATAAGTATTAGCTACTATTTTTTAATTTTATCTCTATTTATTGGTGGTATTAGATTGAATATGAGACAAATTTTATGAATTAACATTTCTTTTTTTATTCCGGTCGGGTAATTAATTAAAGATGATTATACTTCTCACACTGTTTTAAATTACTTATAATATTTAATTATTTAGAAGTAAAAATGAAAAAAAAAACTAGTTAAAATGTTCTAATTATCGTCAAACTAATTAACTTTTATCTTGGATTAAGAAAAGCTATGATAAAAAAGATTTATATTTTGAACAGGAGGAACATATATAAATATCTATAACTCCACCCACAAATAATCTCATAAAGTAATTCTTACAATTCTTAATAATATACTTTTTTAACCCATAAGTCATGTTTATTTACCTGGGCACAGATCGAAGATAGTAAATGCAAGTTGGCTTATATACTAAAGATAATCTGAACAAAAATTATAATACTTTCTAAAACTATTCATATAAAAAGTCAAATACTACAGCCCGCGCCTAGTGGCACGAGAGCTTGGCTCCCTTCCCCCATGTCTAGGGTTCAAACCGTGCCCCCCTTCCTTACTATGTGTATTAAAAAAAAAAGTCAAATACTACATTTTCAGATGAATTAATTACTCATAATAAATTTAATTGTACAATAAAGAATAAAATAGGGGGAAAAATTGTTATACATATTATCAAACTAAAATTATATTTTTAAAAAAAAAATTTAGAGAAAAGGTTTTATGTTGTCGATTCCTAGTATTTAATTTCACATTAGGGAAAAATAAGCATGAGTTTATTTGTGTTAATCATATACTATACTTTTTAGTGAAGACTCTCTTCCTTTTGCCTTTACTCGCAAGTCACCATCGAGAGGAATAGATTAATTAAAAGGATTTGTGAGCTAAGTTGGGCGTGACCTCTCAAAGCATTGGACAACCAGAGAGGAATGGTATTGCAGTAGGTAGTCAACGTCTGTACGCTAAAATACAGTAAGGAGGGGGAAAAAAAAGTTTCCAAGCCTTTATAACGTGATTTACGATGAAGGAGATAAATATGATATATAAGTTTTCTCTCAAATAACATAATCATACTTTTTTAACTCTATTTCAAACATGCCCATAATGGTTTATGCAAAATTGATGAGTTACTATGGATCAATCAAAAGTCATTTTATGTAAATTTTCAATATACGAAATAAATATATTAAATAAGTTTTATTTCAACTCACATGATGTACTCATGAATCATGATTATAAACAAGCATTAAAAAAGTTTATCATATGAATATTGAGTACATTATTGGTAGGGACAATCAAAGTCTCCTAATTATTAATTATTTTTAAACATTGATTTGGTATAATTTAATCTTTGTAGTTTCAACTTTCAACTCATTTAAAACTTGGTCTTTAAACTTTTTCTTACTACAACTTCATTGGTGTATTTTATTTTGACCATTTTAAACTTTAGTATTTAAGTGTCATGAAAGATATAGTTTTATTTTCTAAAATATAGGGATTGATATTTTAAAAGCTAGGTTATACATAATCCATTAAACTTTGTGTCGATTGCATATAACTCCAATAATATTTCAAAATTTAAATTTAACCCCCACACCTTTCATTTTTTAACTATTAACCACTTGTCGTTAAATGAGTATTATCTTTTTAACGGAAAATATCACATCAGATTTGGAGATAACATGTGGAATCATACATGGCATCCTGTGTCAATTACTAATTCAATAAACCCCTGAACTTTGAATAGTTGCAGAAAACCCCCTTAAACTTTAATTAGATACAAATAACCCCATGACATTTCAAAAATTAAACTTAATTCTCTTCAAATTTTGATTTATAGTATTAAACCACTTGTCATTACTTTTTATTATTTTAATAATTTTATTAATCTTTTTACTATCATTTGTTAATCAAAATACTAGTAGTTCTTTTATATAGCAAAAGCTACAAAATAATATTTAGAAAAATATAAAAGTAAATGTTGTACCTTTGATTGAAGAAAAAATATGCATTACTAATAAAAAATTAATGAGGACAAAAGTTATCATCTAATACAAATGTAATATTTAAACTATCAATGCTCAATCATCCTAAGAATATATCTAACACAAATGATGATATCTTTATACTATCATTGCTCAATTATTCAAAAGAAAAAAAAGAAAAAAGAAAAGAAAAGTAAATGTTATACAAATGATGACATTTTTATTTTTATATTTTTTTTAAGCATTATTCTTCTAGTTTTTGCCATACAAGAAAACTATTTTAATTGAAAAATGATAGTAAGAAAACTTAATAAATTAATTAAAATGATAAAAGTAACAACATGAGGTTTAAAATTATAAATAACAAAATTAAGAGGTTTAAATTTAAATTTTGAAATATTAAGAGGTTATACATAATTGATCAAAGTTCAGAGGTTTTTGGAAATAGTAATTTACACATAATGTTATATGTCATTTAATCATTTGAGTAGCAATTTCGGTTAAAAAAATAATAGTCACTTCACGAAAAAAAGGTTAATAGTTAAAAAATGAAAGGTGATGGAGTTAAATTTAAATGTCAGAGGATTATATATAACTAACCAAAAATTTAGGAAAATTTTATATAATTTAGTTTATTTTAAATGGTCAGACTAAAGGGACTATGTTGTATTAAGTTATAGTTCAAGAATTGAACTACATCCTAGTCAAAACTATAAGAGTTGAATTGCACATAGTTAGAGTATGGATAAAAAATTAATTCTCCATTTAATTTTCTTTAATATATACTAGTATATCATTTATTTGTTTTCTTTGCCATCTCATATATATGTTTTAAATTATGTAACTTCGTATTATATATACATTTCAGCCCTTCGTATAATCAAACCATAGCTCCGTTCCTGCCTAGAAATTAAAAACCCCAGTGACTAGAGACATTGACTCAAAAGTGATCAATTGACCATCCAATTAGAAACAAGCAATTATTATTACTTAATTAGAAGTTTGAAGTTTAAATGTATAACCTTATACATCTTCATTCTTATTTTTACCGGCCCTTTTATTGTTCTATTTCATTTATTTTATGAAAATTTATGGTCATTATTATTTTAGTACATTTCATTTCCTATCCATTCCTATTATTCTTCAAACAACCATATGAGCCACTACTTTTCTCTTATAGTTGTATTAATATCAAAACAGTGCCCCCAATAAAACTTCTCCTATGTATAACTTTCTCAAAGCTGAAATGAAAAAAATCTTATTATTTGATTTTTTTTATAAAAAAAATAAAAAATTGAGGGCATGCCCCTTCTTGTTTCCTCCAAAATAATATATTCTACTGCATTTAGTCTTACATTTTGTTTTTTCCAACGCAATCAATCCTAGATAAATGATTTATTTTAATTGGCTTTAAATATATAAGACTTTAATTCACTTTGTCTCTTAAATTTATAATTTTTCTTGAAATGTCTTTTTTGATTGTGCATAATAAACAGGCTTCCATTCAAAGGTCATTATAATGCACATGATTAAAAAAATATGTTCTAAAAAAACAACTCACATTTATTATAAATAACTAATTTAACTAATTTTTCAATATCCTCAAATTAGTTATATGATCTATCTCTTATATTTAGGAGAACATATGGCAAAAAAAAATATACTTGGGAGAACATGGAGTAAAAGATTAGCCGATCTGAATTTATAGTGTTCTCTTTTTATAATATGATAAAGATGGGAGTTTAATGTTACGCACCTATTTAAGTCTATTTAAATTAGTAAAGATCAACATAATTTTTTGGATCATACTAGATAAATTGATTAGAGAAATATACAAATTTGGGCGGTTAACTTTTTGAAATGTGATAATAACAATAATATATGTGGGACCAAAAAAGTAGCATGGGACGAAAATCAAAATCAAACATGTGATCTTGGAAACTACTCATAATGCCATATATATATATATATATATATATATATATATATATATATATATATATATTAACAACAAAAATAGAACTGATAATTGTTGATGATGCTAAGGCCACCTTCGACCCACATTATGCATCATCTACAGATATTCAAATCTCAGAAGTTTTGTTCTTATTTTAATTTAAATAAAGTTTAGTGAGAGAGTTGCTCCTCTCTTTTATTTTATTTTATTTTTTTGTAGCAAACAAAATTTTGAAGACAAATCCCAGAAAATCATGCTACATAAAAATCAAAACATAAAGCAAAAACAATGCAATTATATATTTGGATCTCTCAATTGAACCCATTGAGGTTGAGGGTATAGATCAAATAACCATTATATTATAATACAATGGTATTGAAATAAAAGCCAACGTTTATTCTTTCTTTTTATAAAATATAAGCTCCCCTCCCTATTATTAGATCATAATCTCTAATGGTTGATTGGGGCATAAAAATCTAAACAATCATTTTGTTTTGAAACAACTATGAATTTTTTACCAGAAAAAAAAAATCAACTATAAATAATATATCATTTTCGGTGAAAACACAATTGTAAGCCTATTATAAGCTTGCCGTAACAAGTTGCCAATTGGTTGATCTGGGATGGTTCATATTTAAATTTTTCTTTTTTTTAAAAAAATATTTTAATGGATGCAAACAATTAAAATATGGATAATCTATTAACGGCTAGTTTCTTAAAAAAATAATTTTATTATTCAAAATTATCTGTTGAAAGTTTTTAATTTGATTTACGATGCAGATAGGAGTACCCATGGACCATGGTTCTTGTCACTGTTGATGAACACTGAAGCTAGATTCAACAAGCTGCACCCTGCCAACGAGAGTTGGCACAGATGATAAAAGATCTAGGATTAGACCCTTGGGTCGTGGGTTCTATCCCCTCTGCCGTCGCTGGGATTCCTTTGGTAGGCGATCTCGTAAGTCCCCAATAAGTGCTTATAGAGCCTGGGGCCATGCCCTGGCCTTAGTAGGGGACTGGTGTCGAACGCTTCCAAAACTTTTTTTTATATATAAAAAAAAAAAAAAAAACAAGCTGCAGCCTTCTATCTATTCAAATATCATTATCGCTCAACATCTTATTGCATTTGCCTCTCTCTCTCTCTCTCTCTCTTTTCTCGGTTCTTGTTTCTATATTGAAAATATTGTTTTTCTTTTCGAATTATGATGCCCCTATTTTATAAAACTCATATTTCGTATTTTTATTTTTATTTATGTATTTTTTTATTAAAAAAAGTTACTATAGAAGATAAAACTTATGTGCTTAGAAATGTATGGGGTAATGTTAAATATTCTTAATTTTTGTCTCCACTTATCTGATATGTTCGCTATTATATTTTCTCCGATCCTAAATATAAGATAAAGTTTACACTATAAAATTGCTGTTATAAACTTTATCTTATTTTTAAAACTAAAGATAGTACCGTTTTCCTATTGTCCTTTGACTTTGGCCCCAATGGAATAAAGTAAGACACACAAAAATGTAGTCAACAAAATCAGAAAAAAAAAAACCGTTACAACTCGTGTACATTCAGGAATATTGCAAGCTTTTCTATTAATTCACATGAAAATAATCATTAATCTCAACCCTCACACACACACAAATCACAATTGACTCGAGTGATTTTACAATCGACCAAACCCATTTTTTTTATTAAGGGACCAAACCGGGTAATATTTAAAAAAATTTCAGTTTTTCATCTTTAATATATCATCTTGTCTTTCATTTAAAAAAAAAAAAAAAAGTTCAGTTTTAATACATATTGCAGCCCTACATTTTTTGTTTATGTTTTTTTCCCAATCTTGTTCTTTTTCTGGAGAGTCTGGTCCCACTCGGGAGAGCACACGGAAAGCCACACACAAAAAAAAGCACAAAAATATCTTTTTTTTGTACTCCTAAAGAATTCCATGGTTCTCTCTTTCTCTTTTGTTATGGTATTAACATTATTAAATTCATCGTGTAAAGTAGATTATGATAATAGCAATAAGAAGCTTCTAATAGCGCGTTAAAAAAGCATGTTTTTTTTTTTAATAAAAAAATTTCAAATATTAAAATTGGACAAGATACAATTATGTAAAAGCGTAAAGCTATGTTCATACGATTTTGCCTGTAGTCGGTCTCTTCTAGAACAAAACTAATTTTTTTAAAAAAAAAAAAGAGAAAAAAAATCTTAAAACTATTCTTTCTGAACATTTAATTCTGTTTATATAAATCAAGGGATGCCAGCTTTCGAACCCAGGCCGACCACACAAGACCGGGTCCAACTCTGAGCCATAAAGGCTGGGGAGCCAGTTAATTAAAGTTCTTTTTAATTTTAGAAAAAAAAAAGGATAATTTAAAATAAGTTCTAGGATAAAAATCTGCATTTATTTTATCTAAATAACAATAAAAAATTTATCAGAATAAAAAAAATTTTGTTGCCAAACAAGAACAATTGAGACTGGGTTGGGCTAGCTGGCACAATTTGCTAACCCGCCAAAAAGTAGTAGTTTTCCCAAAATCCAATCGCTAAAATGATTTTTTGGGTCCAAATTAAGGTGCCAATAAGTTTGATATATGGTTCTTTTTTATATTCTACCCGATAAAAATTAGGAAAAATAATAAGAAAATTTCACTTGAATTTTAAATTTTCAAATAAGTTATTTTCTAACAAAAACAAATTATCAATTATTTTATTGTTCTTGTTAATCTTATTACTGCTATTATCAATAGAATTTTGAAGTTCAAATCATATTTTATAGTCACTATTTCTATAAAAAATATGCGAGGAGAGCTAAAATTATAATTTGTACCAAAATTGCCATTAATATTTAACAGTTTTATTTCAATCTGAAGGGGGGGCATTAATTAGATGTGTGTGTCTCATTCTTAAACCAATCGGAATGGAAAATTGATGAGTCAATATCTTCGCCTTTGAGTCAATATCTTGGCTTCTTTGCCCATATAAACCCAAATTATTTGTGTGGAGCAGGATACATGAAATTAAAATATCTTATTATTTTGTGGAAAAAAATAATAAATTCGACTTATATGGAAAAATCTTTATTATGCGGCCTAACATCGATCAAGAATACAGAGCAATGAAAAATAAATCAAAAGCAACACAATAAACACTACCAAAACTTGCACCTCAACAATAATACACTGCTGCTCATAAACAATGAAATTCAAAAACTATTAATGTTTTCCATACACTAGCTCAAATCATACACCATCAGATATAGCTTTGAACCGTTAATTTTGTAGTGATGTTCATGTTGTGTATATATATTAATATATGATCTAGAGGACCAATTTTCCCAAAACAAAGGAAAGAGTGATCAAGAAGGAACCAGCAGCAAGAGCAGGGGGAGCAGCAGAACCGGGCGGTGGAGGAGGTTGTGGGTTGGATGAAGACGACGGAGACGGAGCGCTGGAGGGGCTGGGGGTGGTGGAGGAGCCGGAGACGACGTTGATGGTCAACTTCTGTCCGCTATTGCAGTGCTGGTCGATGCTGCAAATGAAGTAGTGGGTGCCAGTTATATTGAGGGTGTGGTTGTAGGGACCAATTTCGATTTTGTTTCCTATCTTATTACTATCCGAACAAGAGTCGTACGATTGTTTTGGAACTTCGACCACGTTATGTACGCCTGTTTTGAACTCGAACGCTGCACCAAAGAAATAAAAAAAGATTAATTAAATAATTGGTGCATGAAGCATGAACAAGATAGGGGGATAAATAAATGAAGAATATATGTGAGAGTGTAGACGTACAAAGAACATCGTTGAGGTGGAAGGTGTTCTTAGAAGCCCAAGTGGTATAGAAATTGGGATCAGTAGTGGGGTTGGACCAACCGGTGGTATCTCCGACGACATGCACGGTTTGGGCGGCGGCGCAGTGCAGAAACAAGAATGCAACAGCGGCGGAATAATAATACCAGTTTTTGGCCATATTGCTGAATTAACTAAGCGGGATTGAAGATGACGATGAAGAGAGAATGGAACAAGAATGATCGATGAATGGGGCTGCAGATTGAATTACGGAGTGTGTGTGTCTATATATATATATATATATAGTGAGAGTTGAGGAAGAAGAGAAGAAGTGCATGTGAGCGTAAGAACACGTGTGGATTATTCAACACGGCTGTGATTAATGCAAGCGCAGGGTCAGTCTTTCTCCATTGGCCGTTCTTATACGCTGAGAAGACCAACCTTCCAAGTACTCTGCAATTGTCTCTCCTTTCTCATTCCACCCTTAATTAATTCAAGTCCACACACGCAAATGCCAAAAATGACACTTACATGCTTATATATCAAACTACTCGGATCCCGATTAATCTAAACCATAGGGTGCTTTTATTGGGGGAAAATTGGTATATATTCCCCTTTTACTACTTAATGAGTCATTTATAACTTGTCAATATGATTAAACCCAAACCAGCTTATGTACCAGTTGGGGTATTGAGTTAAATCGGAGTTAAACTGGAAATGTAAGGCTAACGGTAAAGAAGTGAAGAATTTAAGGTTATTAATATAAAATTCTGAATAAAATAAAAAATAATTAAATTATGTTTTTGAATAAAAAATATTAAAATGATTATGTGGCTGGACAAGTTAGTTAATTGATTCACTAGTTTCTGGCGTGAATTGACCGTTTTGATTTAGGTTTAATAATCATGCTTATAATATATTCCACATTGAAAAACTTTAAATATCATTAACTTTGTCATAAAATTCAACAACTTTCATATTTTAATTTATTCTTATTTAATACCACTTTGTTCTATCTATAAGTCCCTTTTTAAGAGAATGAAAGTGGATTTATAAATAAAATTAGAGTGGTATGCATTATGTCATATTAGAACAAACTCAACATAATAATAAATGAAAGGTAAAATTTTTCTTCCATATAAAAAATTTAATGTTGTGTTTTATAAATAGGGCCAAAAAAAATTTCTCCTTCTTCCCTATAAATAGGATTAGAGGAGTAATATATAAGTATTAACTACTTTTGTTTATTTAATGTCTATTTATTGGTGGTATTAGATTGAATAGCGGACAAAGTTTTTTCAAAAAAAAATTAAGAGAGATTTAATGAATTAACCGTTCTTTTTTATTTTGGTTGGGTAATTAAATCTGAGTACTTCTCATACTATTTTAAATTACTAATAATATTTAATTAATTGTTTGCAAGGACAAAAATTGAGAGAAAAAACTTGTTAAATTTTCTAATTATCTTCAAACTAATTAACTTCTACCTTGGATTAAGAAAAGCTGTGATGAAAAAGATTTATATTTTGAACTGGAGGAACATATATAAATATCTAACTCCACCCACAAATAATCTCATAAAGTAATTCATACAATTCTTAATAATATACTTTTTTAACTCATAATTTAAGTCATGTTTATTTACTTAGGCACAGATGGAAGATAGTAAATGGAAGTCGGCTGATTAAAGATAACGTTAACAAAAATTATAATACTTCCTAAAACTATCCCTATTAAAAGTCATATACTAAATTTTTAGATGAACTAATTACTCATAACAAATTTAATTGTACAATAAAGATAAAATAGGGAAAAAAAAGTTGTTATAGATATTACTCCTTCTGATCCTTATTATAAGGTACCAATTATCATTTCTCACAAACTAATGAATGGTAGTTAAGACATTAAATTGGTTTAAAATTGGTAAAGGTTTCCAACTTTGCCGTTACTTTAATAATGTAGATTTAAAGGGGTTTGTTAAAGTAAGGACATAATAGGAAAATAGCAATAAATGAGTTAGTTGAAGATAGTTGGTGTCTTATAACAAAGACAAAAAATTATTGGTAGTTGGTGTCTTATAATAAAGATCAGAGGGAGTATCAAACTAAAATTATACTTTTTTCAAAAAAAAAAAAAAAAAGTTCAGAGAAAAGGTTATATGTTGTAGATTCCTAGTATTTAATTTTACATTAGGGAAAAATAAGCATGAGTCTATTTGTGTTAATCATATACTATATCTTTTGGCCAACAAAGGTATATTTACTAAGTGGAGAGATTCAACGTCTCTCCCTCAATTTCTCCTATATAGTAAGCATGATGTATAATTTATGTAATTAATATATTATGAATGATATGACTTATATCAAATTTTAGGTAAAGAGACCATAATTAATACATTTCCTCATATATTGCCTAAGGAGTCACATGATTAATAGGATGGAACCATCTTTTGCTAATTTTGTCAATCACATTATAAATGTGTGGGCGAAATTCAACGTTCACTTGTGTTGTTTGAAAGCAAGGCCTTTTGGTTGCAAAACGTTGAAATTTTGGACTAAGTCAACATAGACTTGTTTTCCAACCCCAATTTGCACGCTCCAAGATTCCAGTCCATACACGAACCCTACTTCTAAACTTCCTTTTTTCTTAAGTTGCTGAATTTTCTTACTTTCTTTTGTTTTTATATGGAAGATTCTTAATTTCAATGCAAAATAATTTGAGTACTTATTCTTAAATGTTGGTTTATAAAATAGCTTCTGAATTCCCATGTGTATTTGCTTTGAGGCACAACTGAGTTTGAAAATGTCATCCGATTTCATATTCCTGCTATACCTAAGAACCTTCAGTTTAATTCTCTGATGCAGCAGCACACTGTTATAAGAAAATAGACACATGTATTGTTGGGCTCCACTTGTCATGTGAGGTTAACCTACATTATGTCCATGTTTATTATTAATAGAAGTGAATTGCTTGATACATGCTTTTACTGCAAATTCTCACATATTCTTTTATGGAGAAAGCCAGAATCGAGAAGAATAATAGGTTAAATAATATTACACTGCTCAAATGTGAAGGGGGAAAAGGGAATTAAACAACAAAGATCAGATCATGAACTACAACAAGACAAGAATGAATGCCTAGTACGTTAATGGTAACATTGCTGTGAAATGGAGGGTTAATTGAAAAGAATAAGGTTGACTTCACAATATAAGCTTGGTAATGGTGCCTGACCCGTAACAATGATTATAACGCCAAAAGAAGAAAAGCAAAGCTTGTTGTGATAGCCAACATGTATGAACATCCAATTCTCTGCACAAGGGCAAAATACATGTTAGAATACAAACATTAGCCAACTGAGAACAAATATACCCATCAAAGATCTATCTTAAAAGCACCCAACTTTTGATTGTTTCTATGCTAATTATCTCATATAACACCTAATCATCAAGTTTCTATGGTGAAAAGTTCACCATATTGGTTTATTAACCCCCCCCCCCCGAAACTGACTAAATTAAAATATGTATAAAAGGAAAACAGAGTACTCATATATATATATATATTATATGTGATAGAGTACTCATGTATATATAACAACAACAAAAAACTTTTGTAATTTATTATCCTAGTATACAAATCATAAATGTAAATATTGTAAAGAAAGAGAAAAAGTTATTCAAGATTTCAAGGAACCTGCCTTAAATCTTACTATACTTCGAAGGAGAAGAAGATCAGAAAGAAAAAGACAAAGAAGCTTGCTGACAAGTTAAAGAAAAAAAAAATAAACAGAATGTGTGAAAGAAGTTTTTTTTTTAAAAAAAAATCTTCGAAAGTACAATTTGTAAGGAAGTATTAAGTGTTTTGTATGGTATAATAAATAAGTTTTAAGTCTTTATAAGATACAAGTATGCTTTAGGTGATGATTATGGTAGTAGAAAAAGTCTTTATAAGATGCAATGATAGCAAGATGCTTTGATACTTTATGCAAAGATATCATTCAAATTATATGTGTGTATATCGAGTGTGATGTTGATACATCAAACACTCATAACATTAAAAGACAAACACACACCCATAAAAAATCTATCTTAAAAGCAGCAAACTTTTGACTGTTTCTATGCTAATTATCTCAGATGACAGCTACTCCGTAACCATAAAGTTTGTATACTGAAACATTCACCATATTGGTTTATTAAGCCTCCCCTGAAATTGATTAAACTAGGTATAAAGAGAAAACAGAGTTGTGAATAAACAGTTCATGGATGCTAAGAAACATGCGACAAAGTACTCATATATATACAAAGAGAGTGTGACGCTGATAGAACAAAAATTTATAACAAGACAACATGGTATATTTTACAAGAAATCTCAGAGGTTATTGATGTTTTCATACCTTGAAAGAAAGAAGAGAAGAGGTAGCTGAAGATTTAAGGCCAGTGAAGCCAATGTCATAAGCAATGCTTCCATCAGGCTTAAACAATCCAAAGTTTCTCTCAGACGTAGGACCAGGCTTCAAATTCTCATTAAACAAAGCAAACACATATGCCCTTGCCTTGATCTTTGGCCTGTAAGGTGTCCCCTTCTTCTTCAAAAGCCTCTTCCTCAGATGATAATTATAAGTCCTCGCATTCTCCACCGTCGCCCCGGCCTCATCGGCATCCCCACGAGACGCCCAACCGGTCTCTGAAACAATAACCTCCATATTCTCAAACCCAGCCTTCTCCAAAGCAGCATAAGCTGCATCAACCATAGCGTCAAACATGTTATCATAATGCAGATTTGTCTTGGCGTCATAAATCCCATGAGTTTTCTTGAAAAGAGCATAGTTAATGTCAATATGTTCAGGATCATTCTTATAAGCCAAAAAAGGGTAAGCATTTATGAAGAAAGGGGTGCCAATCTGTGAGAAGAACTGCAAGAGAGGCTTCATGAATGGAACAATGTCTTCTCTGAAAGTGCAAGAAGATGGAGGGTAGGAATTGGCAAAAACAGCCTCAGAATGTGGACTTGAAACCTGAATATCACGAGCTAAACCAAGCCTATCAAGGGCATTGTAGACATTTCTAGCTGCAGGAAGAAGAACTTCCCAGAGCTGCAAATCTGTGCCTCCCAGAATCTCATTTCCTACAGCGATTCCTCGGATTCTCGTTCCGGGAAGAAATGGCTGAACATTCTCTTTGATCCAAGTCATGGCTTGATCTTCACCTACACTGATTCCTGTTAATAACTCATTGGGAAGACCAATCACAATCTCAATCCCAGATCCTTTGAAGGCTGTGAGGACACTATGATCAGCATCATATATTCTTATGTTCCTGATCTTTGCAGCTTTAAGAAGTGTAACCACACTGTGAGGTGAAGGTAGATTATCTGCTATCCTTCCATAGTTCACTCCATATGTTCCTGTAAAGAACTTGTCTCCCTCAACTGCATTTCAAAACAAGTGGAAAAAAAAGAAGAAAAAAAACCTGTTTTAGAGACAATCACATTACACTAATCAAATAGGCAAAACTTTTTCTTTTATTGAGTGTATGTTCCAAAGCAAAAGATCGTCCCTTTCATGCCAGAAAATGAGACAAAATGAAGTAAAATCTGAAACAAGATGAGATGATCAACCCTTATAATTGGGTGAAACATTAACACTAAATTCTAAGGAATTGATGAGGTGAGGACCTATTTTAATCTCCCTCCTTTATCCTTCACACGTCTTAATATCTCAAACATGCTCCCTCATGTTGACACAAACATTTCCTTTCAACTCGATGGCATTGTTATGAAAAGATATCTCCAACACATCCCTATATATAAAAGAGAAAATCTAATATTCTCAAGCAAAAAGTTGTCCCTTTCATGCTAGAAATTGAGGCATACAACTTTTATAAGACGAAAAAAGACAAACATTTCCTATCAACTTGATGGCATTTGTTATGGAAAACACGAAGAATGAAGAGGTGGATGATGATGATGATGATGATGATATACCATGGGAAGTGAACACAGAGAAGAGAAGAAGAAGAAGCCAAAAGAGGAAAGAAGAGAAAACCATCTGGGAATTGAGCATTATTAATATTATTTAGAAGAGCATTCCAAAGATGGAAATAAATGTGGGGAAGAGAGGCTGTATTATGTAATTGATCAGTAATGTATTGGGGTTAACGTCAATAGTGAAAAGGAGAATCCATGAACAATCCTTGTGATGATGCAATACTTTTCCTCCAGGCATGCCCATAGGAACCCCCAAGATTCTTAGCCTTAGTGCATCAAAGAAGAGATATTTTGTGTGTGAGGGGAAAGATTCTTAACCTGATCGAAGCCAAAGAAGATGCTTTTTGTAGGGATTAGAGAATAGATTCTTCCTTTTCTTCACCCTTTTTGCCTCTCGATCTTAAAGTTCACTTTTTGTTGTTGTTTCTTTCTTTCATTTCATATACTCTGATCTCTTACTGTTGTTTTCATTTACTTGTGTCTCTAGAAACCTGTAAGTAAGCGACTCATCAAATACTTTTCGTGGCCAGGTGGTAACTGGGTTCTTAAACTTCTTACAGGGGGATAAGCAACCTCATGAGACACACGGGCAGGAACACACCCATTTTAATTTAAAATACTTCTTTCAATTCTTAATATAACATATATTACATAATTTAATGAGATTAAAGAAGTTAGTTAATATAACATGTATTTTTTAAAACATATATCTCATCATCCTTAATCCTCTAATTTCCTTCTTTTTTTTTATTATTGTTAAAAAAACATCATTAAGGTAAATTAAGAAAATATTGATAAATATGAAATATATGTCTTATATTTAAAACCAAAATTAATTCCCCAAATATATATTCTATTAGGAACACATGAGGGAGTACAAATTAAAATATAAGTGACTTTGAACTATCTCATCCAAACTAATTAAAGAAGGGTAGTTAACTTATTAAATCAATTTAAAATTGATATTTTTAGTTTTATCTATATTAAATGAGTTTTTAAAAAAAAGAAAAAAAATTCAGTGGGTCATATTTAAACATTACTTATAAAAACGAAAATGGTAAACAAACAATAATTTTTATTTCACAAAAAATGTACTACACGTTGTCTTTAAGACTCTAGTTAATTTTTTTAAGAAAAATAAAGAAGTTAATTAAATTGCTTTAAAATATTTATTTTAATCAATTTTTTTTTCAAAATTAATTTATCTGCCTTTTTTATTGATACATAATTTAACCATATACAATATATGATATAATTAAATCAATTATATTTTATTTTTTTTACATGAGATGTTATTAATTACTCCAAGGGAGTTATATTTCGGAGGGAGTATATAGAATGTATCTATATGCACATGGGAGCATTTATATAAATAATTCGGATGAATAGACGGGCAATTGATATTAACTTAAGCAGCTTCATTATTTGCTTTTTTTATTTTATTTATTTTTCTTAAGGACATATAATTCAAAAATCACACACACACACACATACATGTGTATGTATATATTTTAATTTATTCTCATAAGTAAAAATATTTTCTTTATTATAACTAATGCATTAAAAATCGGTTAAAGTTCTTCTCCTTCTATGTAGATTTCTCCCTTCATATTTGATAATGTTTTAAGTACCATTGGATAAATGTTGTTTTGAACTCGAAGTCAAAGGTTTCACATTCAGTGTTGATCACATTGATCGGCACCTGATTTTTATTACAGTGATGAAATCTCAACTTTGTAAATCTAATATCAACTGTGTAAATTTAAAATTTGTGATTTCTTAAATTATAAATTCATTTTTATGAGTATGTAAGGTTATCTTTTTTTTTCATATATTAAATAAAAGTTTAGCTAAAATATAAAATGGGGTAATGTGTGTGCAGCACCCTAAATTATTTTTT
Source organism: Acacia confusa (assembly GCA_037074495.1). Classification (NCBI taxonomy): domain Eukaryota; kingdom Viridiplantae; phylum Streptophyta; class Magnoliopsida; order Fabales; family Fabaceae; genus Acacia; species Acacia confusa. The sequence goes on from CM073510.1 coordinate 28,513,597, forward strand.
AAAATGTATCTAATACCTAAAGTATTTTGTAGTACACTCAACATTTTAAAATATTTTTTTATTTGTATACATCACTATAAAGTACTTTTTTGTGCAATTTTTATTTAAAAATTTAAATCATATAAAAAAATATTTCAAGGTGTTAAAAACACAAAAAAAAAACTTTATAGTATTAAGTGCAATTTAAAAAATATTTCATGATGCTTATTATACCACAAAATAATTTATGGTGCTAGATGCAATTAAACCCATGTAAAAATTAAATTCGACCATCCAAAATCAATCTACCAATGTAGAAGAAGTGTGATTAGTACAAAATGTGCTCCCGTCATATTGTATTATTGATAAATTATTACTGTATTTTAAAGTTAGTATGTTCAATTGTTTATTTTCCTGCATTTATATTTTAATTACTGATTATTTAATATTATTAAGTCAAATTCAAGTATTATTAACTTAATCAAAGAAACCCTTCAAACTTATTATTTTTCATACAAAAAGTTTAAACTTTTGCCTTTACTTAAAGAAAACTGAACTTACTAATAAAAAAAGAAAAGAAAGAAAACTGAACTTTTCTATATAGGGATTGTTTGAGCCCCTAAATATTGCAATATTCCGTTAGGATCATAGTAATGCTAATTATTTGACCCAAAAAAAGGTGAATTAGAAGTGGGGAAACGGTGATAAAAAACAAGGTTGTTCTTTATTCCTGAGCACGATTTCAGACGATAAATATATACAAAATTCAAACCCTAGTGGGCCACTTATTTTGGATCAAGACGAGAAGCTGCCTTCAAAGTTTGTATTTGATTCTGATCAGATTTATGGTTCCACTCTTCGTCTTCTTCAGCATCCCACAGGAATTTAGCATATGAAGCAGCCACATAACTGCACAGGAATTCATCAACTTCCATGAACAAACCCAGGCCATCTTTATAGATATGGATTATTGATTAGATTAGTGGGAGAAAAAGAAAACCATTGACCCCTAAAGTTGTCTTCAATTATTAATTCAACTTCCGAATATTAGACTTCTAACAATTCAGTCCTTGTAGTTGAATAAAGTCATACACTATTGAAACAACTCAATCACTATAATTTCTTGACTCCATAAATTATAAATTACAGGGACTGAATTGTTTTGAGTCAAAATTTAGAAACTGAACTAACGGTTGAGATGTAATTCTGAGACTAAGAAGTTATATTTTCACAGGAGGTTAATTTCTCACCAATCATGAGGGGCAATTTGAACAGCCTGATCATAATACCATTCAGCTCGATCTGCACTCTTCTCTGTCAGCCATATCAATTCTGCATAGAGAGACAGAAGATTGCCATCCCCAGGATTCGTTGACATCGCCCTTTCAACATACTCCTTTGCTTTACCATAATCTCCATACTCCTATTCACACTGTCAAAATCAGAAAAATTCCAACAAAAAAAAAAAAAAGAATCAACATGCACTGATAAACTATGATATGTGTGTACTAGTCAATATACCTCTTTCAAGAACTTTGCATAATTCCCAAGCAAAAGAGCATTATTGGGGTTAGTTACAATCATCTTCTGATAATAAGAATCCGTACTATCATCCCCATCATCAAAGGAATCCCATCCACTTCCATGTCCTCCAAATCCATTGCTTCCAGTTCCATCATCCATTGTTTCAACTTCCTCTTCATGCTTCACCACTCTCTTACCCAAACCAGAGCTAGGAACAAGTTCATAGCAAGTTTTCTGAAGTGGGTTTTCCACTTCATCACTTTCTTTGACCTCCAAACCCTGTTGATTCTTATGTGAAGTACCATGGGGATGTGGTAAGTGGTATTTGCTGTTAAGCTTTGATGGGTTGAGAAAGTCTATGTCGGAGGTGAAGGACTGAGTTTCATTTTTTAAGGTGGTCAGCGAACGTGATCTTGTTCGATGAAGATGGAGAACGGGTTCTGATTCAGTAAAAGAGTAGTCTTTGGAATAATGAAGTAGCCATGATCTTGGACTCGGAGGTGGAGAGCTTCTGAGTAGCATGTTTTTGCAGTTCAGAAACACTATGGTGACAAAGAATAAGTAAAAGAAGAGCACTTTCAGAAAACAAGAGGTTGATTATCCAATTCAGAGAAAGATAAGCTTAGGAAAAGCAAAAGCAGAGACCATACAGACGAACAGAGATATATAAGTGTGTGTGTTGAGAGAGATAGATTTTGAGCAAAAACTAATAGTAAGATCCAAACTGTAGAAGCTGAATGATAGAACTTATGGAATGAAAGTAGAGAAATGTAGGGGAAAAGGGAAATTTACATCTAGATGTGTACTCTACTACATAGCCAATACACAACAATATTTCATATGATATTTTTATATATTCCATAAAAGATAACCATACAGATTTAAAAGGTTTATTCATCGTAACTTTTTATAATTTCTCATAATAACTATGGTATAAACTAATTAATAGATAAGATAACAATAACTATTTAAAAATAATAATAACTTCTCTTAAACATGTGTCTTTCTTCTAGAGTATATTAAAAAAGGACGTGTGTCCTTAATAATACCTTTCCCTTAAAAATAAGCCTTGTCCTTAAGGTTGAAATGAGAAAATTGAGTTGCAATGGAGTTGTAAGATTCCCAAATTGATTCTTCTTGTGATCTATCTTTCCATTGAACTAATAGTTTAATGTCTTGATGCCCATCAGCATCTACAACACGAAGATCCAAGATTTTGGTAGATTCAAGTGTGAGTTCCCAATTTTCAGTCATTGCAAGAGGAGGAATAGTAACCTAAGAATCACAAACATGTGCTGGTTTGAGCAAGAAGACATGGAAAATTGGATGAACACGATACCTTGGAGAAAGTTGGAGCTCATAAGTGATTGGCCCAATGCATCGAAGGACAGAATAAGGACCAAAATATTTGGCGGACAGCTTCTGAAAATGCTAATCTGTAATGGATTTCTAACGATACAGTTGTATTTTGAGAAACACTATATCACCATGTTGGAATTCCACATGTTGCCTATGAGAATTAGTATGGTATTTCATGTGGGTCTGTGCATCGATGATGTTGGACTTAATTAAATTTAGAATAGCATCCCTTTCATTAAAAAAATTTTCTAGCTCAACAATAGGAGTCGAGTCTGGCACATAAGGTACCAATATAGGGGAATCCTTGCTATACACAATCTTGAAAAGAGTATAGTCGGTGGAAGCATGATAAACTGTATTATATGAAGATTCTGCCCAATGCAGGAAACGAAACCAGCTCTTTTGATGATCTTGGCAAAAACAACGAAGATAAGTTTCCAAGCATCGGTTCACAACATATGTTTGACAATCAGTTTGTGAATGATTGGATGTATCATTTTTGATTTAGTACTAGAAATTTTGAATAACTCTTGCCAAAAAGAGTTTAAAAAGATAGGATCCCTATTAGAAATGATGGATTTAGGGATACCATGGAGGCGAATAATCTCCTTACAATATAAAGCAACCACTGATTTTGCAGTAAAAGGACGGTTAAGGCAAAGAAAATGAGCATATTTGCTTAAACAGTCCACCACAACTAAAATTACAGCAAAACCATTGGATTTAGGGATTCCTGTGATGAAATCAAGGGAAAGATCCACTTAAATATGTTGAGGAAGAGGTAAACACTGCAATAAACTAGTAAAAGATTGTGGCAAGTATTTACAGCATTAGCAAAAAACGCATTCTTGAATAAAATCTTTCACTTTTGTCTTCATATCCCTCTAAAAATAATAGGTCTGCAATCTTTTGAAAGCTTTGAGCACCCTACCGTGACCACCAACTAGAGAAGGATGAGCCTAAGAAATAAGTACATTGGTAAGTGAAGATTTCGCAAGAAGGACTAACATGTTCTTATGATACAGCTTTCTAGAGAACAATGAGTAGTTCGGGACTGAATGAGGATCTATTTGAAGAGATCGCAAAATCTGATGGGTAAAGGGATCTTGCTGCAATAGTTCTGGTAATTCATCAAAATCAGAAGCACATGGAATTGCCAAGAGAAAAAAAAAATCACCAGAATGAGGGTAGCGAGATAAAGCATTAGTGCCTTGGTTAGTAACTCTAGGTTTGTAGATAATATTAAAATCAAAGGGAAGGAGTCTTAAGAGAAGACATTGATGACTTGGTGTAGTAACCTGATGTTGCATAAGCTAAAATGATCTGTATGCAGTAAAAACTTGTGACAAAGTAAGTAATGATGCCATTTGTCGAGTGCTATCACCAAGGCTAACAATTCTCGATCATAAACAGACTTATGTTGGTAAGAGTTTGATAATCCATTCCTGTAATAAGCAATAAGATGATTGTTTTGCTGTAAAGTTGCACCTATCCCAGTACAAGAAGCATCACATTCACTAATGAAAGGCTTGGTGACATCTGGTAATTGTAAAATAGGAACTTGGGTTAGTGCTGCCTTAAGATTCTCAAAAGTAGTCAAAGATTTACTATCCCAATGAAAGGCATCTTTCTTTGTCATATCTACAAGAGGTTTTGCAATATGGCTATAATGATAGATAAAGTGTCGATAATAGCCTGTGAGGCCTAAAAATCTATGAAATTCTAAAATATTTTTTGGTAAAGGCTATTCATTAATGGCAACAACCTTGTCAGGATTAACAGAGACTCCCTTAGTTGAAATAATGTGGCCCACAAAAGAGATATCTAATTGAAGGAAGTCACATTTCTTTGGACTAGCAAAAAATTCATGTTGCTACAAAAGCTGAAATATGGTATTCAAGTACACCATATGATCCTCAAAAGTTGTACTATATACCAATATATCATCAAAGAACACCAAGATGAACTTCCTTAAAAAAAGAGCAAAATTAATCATTCATAGCTACTTGGAAAGTAGTAGGAGCATTTTTGAGACCAAAACGCATGGCAATAAATTCATAATGACCCGAATGTGTATGAAAAGCCATCTTAGAAACATCATATGGAAGTACTCTTATTTGATGGTAGTTGGAATGAAGGTCAATCTTAGAAAATAATTTGGCTCCATATAATTCATCAATTATGGGAATTGTGTACTTATCTGGAATAGTAAGAAGATTTAACTCCATGTTGTCAACACATAATCTCCATGTAAAATCTTTTTTGGTATCAGGAGTATCGGACTTGCAAATGGGCTAACATTGGGTTGTATGAACCTTTTTGTAACAAGACAGCCACTTGCTTCTCAATTTCATCCTTCTGAGTGAAAGGATATCTATATGATCGAATGTTAGGAGGTGAGACAGTAGGGTAAAGAGGTATTGTATGACTATGTTGTCTGAACGGTGGTAGTGTATGAGGCTTTTGAAAAATAGAAGAATAAAATTACAACAATTCTTCTAATTTATCAAATCTCCCAATAAGTTATCACAAATATAATTGTATAAAGAAGTTGAAATCACATGTCAAGGAATTCCTTGCAATTTGTACCTTTTACCATCAACCTAGAATATCATAAACATTTTTTTCCGATTTGCTTCCATTGTATTCAAAGATGCCAACCATTTAATCCTAAGAACCATATCGACGTTGCCCAAAGTGAATGGAAATAAGTTGTCCTGAATGGTTAACTCCTGAATTGGAACCTCCAATTGTTGATAGATTGATTCACACAGTATCATACAACCATCTCCAACTTGGACACCAAAAGGAGGAAGGGAAGTTGTTTTCAATTGCAATATTTCAACAATTTTATTGGATACAAAGTTATGAGTAGAGCCACTGTCGATTAAGATCAGAATCGTTTTGGATTTCAAAGTACCTTTCACTTTCATGGTTGAGGCTGATTGATTGCCCAGAATTACAAAGTGAAATTTCGGCCAGTTTTGCATCTGTGTACTGTTTATCTTTGATAATTTCAGGTGCTTCTTCTGTTTCATTGAAAATTTCAATTAATCTCAAGGTGGAAGTTTTACAACAATGTCTGGTGTGAATCGGTATATGCATTTGAAGCATAGGCCTTTCTCTCGTTGATATTGACATTGCGGATCGTTGAAGGCCAGAAGTTGTGATATTGGGGATGGACGGTGCGACTCAGTCAAAGATGCCATTATCACTGTATAAGGTGGCAAAAATTGTTTATTTTCTTGCCAAGCATAATTAATATCCAACCCTCATGCACTCTTGCTTCACGGAGTAAGGCGTGAATTATGTTGGAATTGTGCTTCAAATTCCAAAGCCAAACTCACGGCTTTATATATCATTCGCAGTTTTTGAATTTTGACATTAGCTTAGAATTCTTCTTTCAACCCATTGATGAAGACACCCGAAAGACAGTGCTTGAGCCATCCCTAAACTCGAGATTTTTGACGTACAAATTCTTGCTTATATCCATTCATAGTACTAGTTTGTTTAATCCCTACAAAGGTGAATGTCTGGGTTCTGAAATCTTGCAGGACCAAATTATTCTTGGAAAATCTACACCAATTCATTTGAATACCTTATAGTTCTTCTTGAGGAAACCCAAGTAAAAGTGCCTTAATGCATTACCCTTCAAATTCATCGTAGCTGCATCAACTTTCAAATCTTAAGGTGTCTGATAATACTGAAAATATTTTTCTGCCTTTAAAACTTAGCCTCTAGGTTTGTCTCCTTCATATTTTGGGAATTCAACCTTCGAATAAGGTCATTTAGAAAGATTTCTACTCCACCATGGATGCTCCATCTCGGCTTCGTCTTGTTCATAGTAAGTATCTCAGTTGTTATGGCTTGTTTCTCCATGATCCATTGCTAGTGCCTTATGTTTCTTTAAAGCATTAATTTCTGAGTTCATCATATTCAATTGGGCAAGAATGGCTGCCAATTACTAATTGGACGTTGGTTGCGTTTGTGATGGTTGTTTCACCATAATTATAGCAAGGTCATTCTGAGGGTCGAAAGTGGGTTGGATTTCTGGGTTTTGATTTGGGTGTAATGGGGAATTATTCCCATAAGAGGAATTTTGTGGGAAATCTAGAGCCAAGATTTGTACTACTCTAATCTTTCATATAATATTATGATATATTCCATAAAGCATAACCACACAGATTTATAAGGTTTAGTCATCATAAGTTCTCATAGTAAGTGCTATATTAACTAACTAATAGATAAGATAACAATAACTACTTAAAAACAATAATAACTTCTTCTAAACATGTGTCTTTCTTCTGAAATATACTAAAAGAGGAAGTGTGTCCCTAACACTGAATGAGCTAATTATGAGAATCACGTGTCAACAAATGAAAAGTATGAGATAGAATGAAATTAAGCAAGTTGTAGATAAATAAAAACAAAAAACTTGTAAAACTTTTAAGTCAAGGGGAAAAAATGAACGGCCATAAGGTGAGTGACAAAAGTGGCATCCCTTTCGCTTTAGCACTTTAAAACTCCCAATTGAGGCGAACCAATCATAGGTCAACAATACTTTCTTACAGGTATAATTTTCTTTCATTTTCTGTCACCATTATATCTAAGTTAATTTTCTTTCATTTTCTGTCACCATGATATCTATCTTTGATTCTTTTCATCCATCTATGTTACACTTTCTTCTGTTTCCTTCACCTTGTGAGATGTCAACGTCGATAATATAAATGAACAAGACATGATCACATGACCACGTAAGGATAAACCTGTACCCTATAATTTAAATCAACTGCTCTGTGAGGAAAAAATAAGAGAAATCTGTGGTTATACTAACCTGCTAATGAAGACACAAGAGTCAGATAAATGGTATCACTGCCAAAGACTCTGTGTGGTTTAATAGTTCTCTTCTAAATGGGAAGTCGCAAGTTTGATTTGCTTATAATCTTAAATTGTCAGTGCCTCTTTTTTAATTTTTTTTAAAGGAAGATAAATAGTATCATTTCACATTATCATCAGAAAATATTGGTTTGGTAGCCAAAGATATGAATAGTAAAAGCCTAAAAGGTTGACACACCTGGATAGCTTCTGTATCAAGTTATGCTCATGCATGAACAGAATTGAATCATTCCAATCATAGAGCGGAAGATGGAAGTACAATTGCTTTACTAGCTTCTAGTTACTAGTTAAGATCATCTTATTTCCTGACAGCTTAAGTTTTTCTTAAATTAGAATAATGGTTTAAACCTTTAAAAATAACTTTTTAATTATGATTTATGGTATATGATGATGTAAATATTTAAAATGATTTTTATCTTAATTTACGTAAATAAATATTTTTGACATGCCCAATCAAATCTCAAAGTAAACAGGCAAGAAACAAGCAAGAGAGGGAAAAAGAGATTTTTAAGGTAAGACAAATAGACAATAGTAGTATTCATAGGACCCAAAATAGATTGACCAATGAAGAAGCAACCTATAAGATAGATGGCATCTGAGATATTGTGTGTGAAGATGGGGCTGTTGAAAACCAAGTCAAGAAAAATCCAAACATCAACCTCTCAACCCAGGTGGATGATACCGCAGCATTTTCTGCAGTAATTACAACAGAGAGTGTGGGCGCTCCCAGAAAATTCTGTCTCATTTCCTCTGCTTTCTCTGGTTTTGGTACAAAGGTTCGAGAAAGCAACAAAAGATATTGTCTTTATCAACTATCGTATCGCACGCCTCATGAGGTGGCATCAGGTGATTGAAAGATTGCAATCCACTTGCTCCCATCAGTAGTCTATTTGCACTAATGGTTTTGCTGAAAATATCAGCACCGTAAAGTAAAAGTTATATGGGAAGGCTCATAATTATAGGTTATACCCTTCCTTCCTTACATGATGTACCAGCCTACCCACTAGAAATCATATTCGGTGGAATCTACCAGTGATAGAAAAAGATTGTTCAGCGTGCTGGCAGCAGGGGATCTCAATTCTCAAGGGTAAACCTGTAATGTATCGGCCTAGTTCGATAGATTAACTTAATACTCCTCCAATCTACATCTAAATTAGATAGTTTATTTATAGATATTAAAAAATTAGTTAAATTAATTATTTATAAAAAAATGTATCTTAGGGTATGTTAGAGTCCCATTTTTCTTATTGGCTTCTTCTGATAATCTCTCTTAAGTTTTAAATATTGACCATACATTATCCAAAGAAAGTTACATCATTCAGCTTCACACATGAAGATTAAATCATATCAACAGTTTAAATAAACTTATGAAAGATTATGAGAAAATAAGTATGAGGATATCTCCTTCAGTAATTTCTAGGAATAAAAGTGAAAAAAAAAAGGTGATTCCAAAAAATAGATGTTGTGCAAAAATTGATTTTGATAAAATGAGAGTTATTTGATATTATTATTAAGGGATTTGATTTTCTCATGTTGTATAGGAATAAGAAGATTTCTACACATATAAAATGGTGGGACCCACATATATATATATGAATTAGGTCCCACCATTTTATGTGTGTGTGACATGAGAAAACACTTCTCCTACAACATGAGAAATGTTTTTCCCTATTATTATAATCACTTTTTTCAAAAGGGGGAAATTTTGCTTTTCAAAAAACATGATTTTGAGCCCCAAAACCATGGTTTGTGATATTTAAAAAAATAAAAAGAAGAAGAAGAAGAAGAAGAAGGTGTTTCTCCCAATTTTTTCACATGTTGGGCTACTCTTTCCCCAAACAATACTTTGAAGCTCAAAAGTGCTTTTTTTTCCCCCTTACCCAAACAGTTAATTTCCATAAACTTTCATCTTTAATAATGTGCATTCAAACTGGAGTTGGGTTCTCTCCGCTGCATGATGATCCATCCGCTGCCTTTCCTTTTCTTCAATCTTTGTCGTTTTTGTATAATTGATGAAATAAAAATAACGCACAAGCCATTCCTCTTTAGCAGTCGGAAGGACAATTTTCATTCGATGGCCAAACTTTATGAAGCTTTTTAAAAGATTAAAATTCAATAATAATTTAATATTTTGGCTAAATTTAAGAAGTTCAAATTACAAGTTTTAAATGTAAAAAACCAGATATTATTTTAATTTAGGTCAAGTTACAACTAAATTTTAACGGTTAAGCTTTTTTTTTATTAGCACTTAATATTCTAAATTAGTTTTTGGTGCCTCCCGCACATTAAATATTTTCTTTCCACTAGCGCTCCTTGTCTTCAAAATTATTTTTGTTGCACTTTTACCCTTAAAATATTTTTCTCAATTTCTATAATTTTTTTTTTTTAATAGCAATGATAGCATTGACTTTAGGATATTGAGTGCTACTAGAAAAATAGTTTGAAGTATTGAATACAGAAAAAATATATATTTAGAACAATGAGTGTTACTAAAAAATATTTTAAGATGTTGAATACTACTTATCTCTTTAATTTTTCTAATGGATAACTTTATAAATTATTATTTATTCCTATTAGAAATTATAAAGAATTTTCAATTATTATAACATTAAAATCTGCTCATTCAATTTTAAAGGTAAGACCTAATTTAGAGTGAATTCTATTCATAGATATAAAACCTTTATTTATTTTGATTATTGTTAGCTTATTTAATATCTTTAAATTAGATAAATATATCTTATATTAATAATGAAAGTGTGTATAATTTAAACTCCTAAAATTTATCCAAAATATTAAATTATTATTGAATTTTAATATTTTCAAAAACCTTATAAAGTTTGGCCATGTAATGAAATTTTCCCTTCTCACATCTAAGAGGAATGGCTTGTGCATCTATAATATTTTGATTAAAAAAAATTATAAATCTAAAAGACAAAGTAGATTAAAACCTCACATTTATAACCAAAATGAACCAATTGCTTAGCTTTTATATTAAGACTATAGGTAGTATATAAGGTGCCTCGAGCACAATAATACTTCCCAAATTCGGAACTCCAACAATCAAAACGTATACCAACAAGATCACCCTTTACCTACTTGCCGCATGGAGAAGATAAGGTTGGTCACTCTAGAAGGTGCATTTTATTTTCCAAGACTATTATACCGATGATTATCATGTACGATAGGGACAGTGATGAAAGTAATTCTACTATAGGAGAAACGATTTAAGTTTAGAAAACAAATATGAATTACAAATAGTAAGAACCTTAGAAATTAACCACTGATTATGGTGGGACCTGGCTTACATCCTCTGCATCATACCATCTGCTACCATCCTTTTCGGCAATACTGCATCGTTTTGGCGCCAAAGCTGGTCCTTCTTTTTTTTAAAATATTTCAGGGTACTGATGGAGATTTAAAAGATACTAAACGGTACCAAAAAATCACTTCATCATCTTGAAAAAGCATTTCAGGATTTTGAAAAATTATTTTAGAGTATTAACTGTTACTAAAAAGATATTGAAAAAAATTTCATGATTTTAAAAAATTATTAAATATATTTTTGGTACCATTTAATATCCAAAATAATTTTTTAAGATCTTGAAGTTTTTTTTTTTAATTGCTAACTCAAACAAACCTTGAGTCTTCTGCCACTGCCGGCCTTCTGAGACATCCTTCTTGAAGGCGAGAGGGAGACCTCACTGCCTAGATTTGTTGTGTGTACTGGCTAAGGCTGTTCTTAATTTTCATGGTATTCTGACGTTCTGATTCTGTTTGTATCTCCTTTTGTTACTTTTGTGGGGGGGAAGAGGAATTAACCATTAAAATATTTTTTTCCCCATCAATGTATCTTCTGATTCTATTCCCTAAACTACAATTTGATATATACAAGTGAAATGCTTTGCATGTTATCTTCTTCGTCTTGATCCTTTGTTTGGTCTATTCCTCCCATCCCATGCAGACGCCCAAAAGAACAGAGACATCCAGAAAAGAACGGCAAAGAATATTTGTACTCTATCTTTAGTTTTGGACAAAGATGTAGAAATGCCTGATCCTCAAAATCAACCAAAAAATAAAGGTCCAGGTCAGTACAGCGAGATTCACCAGGCCATAGAAGAAGAAACAACCAAATCAAGAGTCAATTGAAGTTGGGCATATGAGACCTGATAAAACAAATGTTTACAATACATGGCATCAAACGTTGTAACTTGCAAGAGAAATCCAGGCATACATGATTCAAATCACTTTCAATACTGCTATATACCGTCAGATTTCATTTTACTATTAAAAGAAGATTGAATTTTATCCTCTTTCTGATCCAAAGTTCATGTCACAACGTATGGCCAACATCTAAACTTTTCTGAACCAATACTCAAGAAAGTGAACAAATTTCTAGCCAACATGCTCAATAGAAAATCTGATATCGTCGAAGGAACAGAAACCAGGCTATTAGGAATTATCACGGTCAAGTTATATCATAGGAAGAACATTAAATGCTGCATACTGATAAACATGGTTACAACCTTATATAGTCAAATTGTAATTACGAACACTGTCTGCTAGATTCAAATTCAACCAACTATTAAGTGTTCTTATATTCTCTGAACTGAATAGTGACAACCTGGTTGCCTCCATTGTATTGAACAAAGAATTAATGAAAAGCAGCAAAACCTTGAGAAGCTCAAATAACCCATTTGTCGTCTCAATTTCCCATAGGCTTAAAGAGGAAAGCTTCTCCGCTTATCATTGCTTACATGAAGCCAGAAGTTATTAGCATTACCCAATCCCCTAACCTTGATTTGCTTCAACGAATCTGTAAATTCCTTTTGTACTAGAATTAGAATTTTCAGTACAATCCTAGAATCAGCAAAATGGGGTCATTTTGGATTGGAGCACAGCCGTACAAGCAAAACAGCTGACTCTAGGAATTCTAAGTGGAGCAAACACAGCCATGGCTTTGAGTTAGGCTTAGGCCTTGCGCTGTACCATAGAAAAATGAGAAGGCAATAGAAATTTTGGGCTTGAACATGTTATACTAACCGTGCCAAATCGCACTTCAAAAAGAGATAACTAAAGTCTAAGAACTTGAATTACTGAATCTCCGTTTAAAGAAGACAAAATTTCCCCCAAAAGTTAAAAGTAACCTATGGACCTAAAACATCATCTTATCTGTTTCAGTTTGAACCGAAAGCAAATTTCAATCAAAACTCAAAACATAATCACAAAAATCCTACTATCATCCAAGTATGGTCGTACACTTCATACCACATTAGCCCGAACTAGAAAACTAACAAAAATGCAATTCAATGCAATCAACCACCTAAAACTGATAGTGAAATGAGAAAAAAAAGCATGAAAATCCTGACCTCGAAGCTGCCTTGGACTATCTCCGGGAGGTGGGTAGGTGGGGGGAGGAGGAGGGCCAGGGCCGGCGGCGCGACACCGGCCGCCGGGACAAGTGACAGCGGAATGAGAAGTAAGAGGTTGAAACAGAGAACGAGAAGGGATTGAGAAGAAGGAAGAATTGGAGGAAGAAGAGAACGCGTGAAAGGAGAGGAAGTAGAGGGGAAGACTAGCTCCAGTGGCAGATAAAAGCTGAGCCATTTGAAGAGCAAAATGATTGAATTAAATCTGTCTACAGGTCCCTTGGCATTACAGTTTCTTTAGGTATTTGTGGGCTTAACTGTCGTAACCGGACGGGTTTGTTGCGTGACCCAGTTGGATGATTGCCCATTTGCAGGATCACTCTTAAAATAAAATAAATGGAGGACGTTCGATTCCCACTCGTCGATATAAGCTTCTTTGATGGGGAATTTATAAGTACTTTTGTAAGCATTCTTCGATCCTAGAGGTATACCCTGACTCTGGTGGGTTACTGAGGTCTACCCACCTAAACTTTTAAATGAATCAAAAAAAAAAAAAGATAAATGAAGGATCGAATAGCAATTTTGTTCGAAAGTTTATTTAATGAGCATTAGTTAAAATTATCATCCTATTAACATCTGATCGCCATTGATTATTTGTTGAACAATTTTAACTAAGATTAAAGGAAAATTTTGCCTCAGAAAAAATAATTAGTATTGTATAAACTTTCGATTACGAGATATTTTTGGCTGTTAATGTTAAAATTAAAAGAAGCACCCAACAACTCATTATCAACCAAATATTGAAGAAGTGAAAGACTAAACTACGTAGAAGAAAATAAGAATAATATGAACATGCTAACAAGAATAATACACGATGATATAACATTCAGGGTTTCAGATTAAAACTTTAAAGATAAAATTGTCCTTTAGCCTCTATTAAAAATTGTTCAACTTATACTAATATTGGTCAAAAGTTACTATAGAGGAACATTGCACAATTTCTAAAACTTTTAGGGAATATAGCGTCAATCAAAGTTTAGGATACCAGTTACCTGTAGCGGACCTGCGTTTACAATTGCCCTCCTTGAATTTCAATTTTTTTTTTTTTGACTTTTAACCTACCCTTAAACTCTTATTCAGCGTCTCCTTTTGGTTTATTTACTTGTAAAATTAACATTAACTTTGTTTGTAACAACTGTATATGTGGAAAGAGCATTTTCAACTATAAAATAAATCAAGATTGGACTTCATAATCAGATGAGAGATGAATGGTTGAATTATTGTTTATTGTTTTATATTGAAAAACATGTATTTAATAGCATTAATAATAAGATAATTATGAAAGAATTCCAAAAAATAAGACTTCAAATAATGATATTGTAATTATTTTTATTGTAATATAGTTTTGTTATTAAAAAAAAATTGAGGTAACCCCCCAATAGTACCCCTTAATAAAAATCCTAAATCCGCGGCTACTAATTACTCTTCCATGCAAATTAAAATGAATAATCTTGTATTTCCAAATATCAAACAAGTAGCTCCAAAAAAAAAAAAAAAAAAAACTCAAGGTTCGTCTTGGTTGCTTTTAAAAAAAAAAAAAATTAAGACATTGCACATGGTGCGGGGTGGTGGTGATTTTCCCCATAAGACTACTTTAATAAATAAATAAATAAAACATTTGTGTTAAATTGTTCTGGGTGTGGCTGCCGCATGGTTAGACCCACTCTAATCTCCAGATCAATGACATGGACATGTAACTATAAATAAATACTCGTGAGATCATCAATATAAGATATATTTAGAAAATTAATTTTAGTTCTTAATATAAAGTATAGTTTTAATATTTATTAATATTTTTAAAATTTATCCTCATTGATATTTGCTCAACAATAATCAATAAGAATAAGGAATTAAAGAAGATAAGTAGAGTATTATAGACAACAAAAGTCATATTAACTCTCACTGATACTCACTCAAAAATAATCAATTAGAAGAAGGAATTAAAGGAGACAAGTAGGGTGTTATAGATAACAAAAGCCATATCAACTAATTTAATCAACTTCCTTAATATAATTAAATTATGTAAATGTATCTTATATTAAGAACAAAGAGATAAAACCATCCACCGTTTTAAGTATTTGAATTTTATGGTTTTTTATTGGTCAAAACAGTAATTCAAGGTTGGGGGGGGGGGAATTACAACACACACATCTAATTAACATATTCAAGTCAAAATTAGTCTATATAAACATAAGATTATGGAAAAAGGTACATTCAGGCATTCCCAATTCATGCAGCAGTAGAGCTAATCACTAAAAAATAAAATGTCTCAACTTCATATCAGGCATCATGCCTTGAAACTCCGTTATTGGTAGGACTAATTAATAAAAATCCTTTTTAATAAGTTGGTTTGAAAACCTTCGAGATTGGGGAATGTTATTTTCTCCTTTTCTTTCTTAAACAAATGACACCGACACTAGTTTCGTTTTCGTAGAAAGTTGTTCAACCCAGAATAGGTTGAATTTCTCTCATCATCTTCTTTTTATTGTTTATCATAATTTTTAAATTATCTCTATTTAATCAATCTGAAATATTATAATACTATTATGATATTATGATTTTTCCCTGATGTTTTCAATCAATTTTGATTTATCTCTGATCATTTCTGATTAATGACCTAAATAGACTAATGAGAAATAATGAAAAAAAAATAAATAGAGGATCAAATTGGTTCAGACAGACCACCGTGTCACTCACCGTTAATTGTGAGGACACGACCTTCCATATCAGCTTTAATTCAGAGAAACACTTTATTCTATATACTCTTAGAGATTGAAATGAGAAATTAAAGGAAAATAAAGTACATCGATCTAACAACATTAAGAGATCTCTGTCTATACTTCTGAAGAACCACAGAAACTCACACCCCTCTGATCCTTCTCTAGTTTAGTGAATGAAAATGGGTAACAAGAAAGAGAGATGGAAGATTCAATCAACCAATTAAGGCTGAAACAGCTTATCTTTACAAGTACATTTCCATGAAAGGAGATAGTAAGGATCATCATCTTCCCCACGAGACCGCACTTTGAACAAACCATTCTTATTATTAGTATTCTTCTTCCTCTGATGATGATCAGGAGTCACAAGTGTAGCCAAACATGGCCTACAGTTCATGCACTTGTTCACACAACTTGGAGGCTTTGACCCTATCACCTTCTTGCTCTCTTCCTCTATATCCCTCTCTGTACTACCTGCTCACACAAAGGGATCAACCCAACCAAAATAGTACTTTGAGACAGAAATGAAGGAAGAAAGAAGATTTTGAGACAAACAGAAATTATGATGAAGGGCAAAGACCTGAAGTAACAGAATCAGATATATAAATTAAAGGGTCATATCTTTTTACCTGATTTGGTAGGCAAGAGTAGAACTGTAAGGGAAAAGATGTAAAGCACAGTGACTGAAACTTGCATTCCATGTAGAAGGTAGGATTTAGTGCTACAAGGTGAAGCCATTGGAATTGAATGTGATGCAAGTCACAGTGAAGTGAAGGCAAAGATGAAAAATATGTATTTATGATAAGGGAAAAGGATGAAAGAAACAGTGAAAAGCGTGATTGGTCTGTGTATGTCTTTGAAACTTTGAATTGAAATGTTGTGTGGGAAGAGTGATGGGATGAAAGAGAGAAGTGTGTTAAGTAGAGTGATGTTTCCTGGAGAAGAGACAGAGACCGGATTCCATGGCCATCACTTCACCAATCAAAAGTGAATTGTGTTTTTGGGGAAATGGTGAAGTTAGTAGTGAAATAGAACAGTGCAGAGACAGTGAATATACTAAGGAGACAAGAAAATGAACATTGGATACATCAATGACTTTTTTGTTTGGCACCCAATTACCCTCTTGCTGTTGTATTTTACTTGTTCCCTTATTCAGCCAAATTGTTGGGTTGACCTTTTGACCCTCAAGAAGAACACATGTGTGTCCGTTGTGAACTTCAGAGAGAGAGAGAGGGAGAGGTGGGTGAATTAAGTTTCTTTTTCAGTGAGAAATTTTGCGTCTGCCATTTGATAGGGATGCATGAGAGATGAAAGGTTTTATTATGATGATGATGATGAGCAAATAAAAGGGAAATTTGCAATAATAAGCCCCCAAAAAAAAATTTTGTCAAAATAGACCCCAAAAAAACATTTTGTCAAATTAACCTAGTTGGTGGCGTGGCGCCACTGTGAAGGTGGCACTGCCACGTGGGACGCCACCTAGGTGGCGTCCAAAGTGGCAACGCCACCTATTTTTTTTTTAAAAAAAAATTATATATTACTGCCATAGGCAGCTTTGCTGCCTTGCGGTAGCTTTTCTGACGCCCCCTGTCAGATTTTTTTTAAAAAAATTTTAAAATTATTATTTTATAATATATAATATATATTATAAATAATATATTAATTATATATTAATAATAAATATATATTATTAATAATATACTAATTATTTATTATTATTAATTATCATATTAATAATTATCATATTTTTTTAAATTTTTTAAATTATTATTTTATAATATATAATATATATTATACATAATATAATAATTATATATTAATAATTAATATATATTATCAATAATATAATAATTATTTATTAATATTTATTATTAGTAATTATCATATTAATAATTATATATTAATATATTTTTTAAAATAATAATTATATATTTTAAAAAAATATAAACTAATAATATTAATATATAATTATTATATTAATATTTTTATATTAATATTAATATTATATATTAATATTATTTTATATTAATATTATTAGTTTAGATTTTTTTTTGCCCAAATTTTATTAGTTTAGATTGGTTTGATTTGATTAGTTTAGATTGATTTCATTTTATTAGTTTAATATTAATTTTATTTTATTACTTTAAATTGATTTTATTAGTCTAGTTTTTAGTTCAGTTTGATTTGATTTTATTCGTTTAGGTCGATTTCATTTTATTAGTTCTAATTTTTGTGTTCATTGGGAAGTTATTCTGCGACTTTTTCGATTTACTCGGAGATGGAGGGAAGAATTTGTTTTCAAATTATTTTGTAATCTTTTTTAATGATAAAACGACATAGTTTTGTTTTCACTCGACAAAAGCTTATATCCAATGACATGATAAACGATAAACCCTATTAATAATATAGTAATTATTAAAAATATATATTAATATATAATTATTAATAATAAATATTAATAAATAATTATTATATTATTATTAATATATATTAATTATTAATATATAATTATTATATTATTAATAATATATATTATATATTATAAAATAATAATTTTAAAAAAATATGATAATTATTAAAAATATATATTAATATATAATTATTATATTATTTATATTATATATTATAAAATAATAATTTAAAAAAATTAAAAAAAATTTGACAGGGGCATCAGAAAAGCTGCCTGCGGCAGCAATATATTAAAAAAAAAGTTTTTAATTTTTTATTTTTAAAAGAGGTGGCGCTGCCACCTTGAACGCCACCTACGTGGCAATTCCATCTGCACAGTGCCGCCACATGTGGCGCCGGCTGACGTGACGCCACCGACTAGATTAGTTTAGAAAAATGTTTTCCTGAGTGACAAATTTTTTTTTTTGTTTTTGGGGCCTATTATTGCAAATTTCCCGCAAATAAAAAGGTGATTCTTTTTTAGTCTGGTTCCCACTAGCACCTGATATAAATGAGAAAGTTTCTATTTTGTGAAAAGTGTACTTTTTCCTTAAAGTTTGCTAATGACCCATGAATGGAATGAGTTTCTTTGCTTTCAAATGTTTTATATCAAATAATCTCTTGTCTGGGAGTGAAATTATAAACTAGTGAGTTGTGATGCAATGCATGCTTTTGACATGTTATCAATTTTCAATAAATTAAAAACACGCCCAAAGGTCCAATTCGCCGAGTTGGGAAACAAAATACAAGCTTTCGCATTAATAAAACAAGAGTAATGATAAAAAAAAAAAAAAAAAATCTTTATCATTTATAAAGAAGAGTACAAAAATAATTAGAAAAAAGAGAGAAAAAAATAGTCAAACTTGATCCAAGATAAATAAGTATGTTGAATTTTAATTATTCTAAAAAGACTGATTTAGAATTTGCGAAATTACCTAACTACCCACACTTTTTTAAAAAAATAGAAAAAAATCATCACACGCCCTTTGCCGGCTGTCGGAGCTTTTCTACCAGTGCTCAAAGGCCGTGCCCATCTCCGGTAGTTTCGTATGTTTCTTAAAATTTCTCAAGCAAAAGTCATTAGTATAGACAAAGGAATTGTTATATATAGATAGTAAAGTTGTAAACAAGTTTCACCGCAAACTTCGACGGACTCATATTTTTTGGAATTTCTCATGTAAAAGTCATCAAATAGATATTTGAGTTGTTAATATAGTTTTAAATAAGGTCAACCGAAGCTCCGACGGTCTCATATATATTTTCAAATTTTATAAGGAAAAGTTATCTATATAAATACTTGGGTTGTTATATAAATTCTAAAATTGTAAAAAATATATGAGACTGTTAGAGATCTAGTCGACCTTATTTACAACCTCAATATCTATGCTAAAAATTCAAGTATCTATTTTGACAACTTTTGTTTGAGAAATTAAAAAAAAAAAAAGAAACCGTTCTTAATGATCTATATAAAAGACTTTTGTTTAAGAATCCTTTTTTTAAAACAAACATGGGCCTGGAGCTCTGGTGACTAGCCGCCGGCAAGGTCACCAAAGCTCCTATCACAGCCGCCACCTCTTGTCATTGACGCCAGAGCTTGAGTGGCCGATAAGTGGCACGGGATGTGTGAGGATTTTTTAATTAAAAAAAGTTAGGGTGGTTACGTCATTTTCAATATTTGTCTAAAATTCAAATTAGTTATTTTGATGTTATTGAAATTCAATATACTTATTTATCTTTTACCAATTTTAACAATATTTTTCTATATTTTTTGCCAAAATAATTTCAAATGCCTTCATATAAAATAATAATATTAATAATAGTCTCTTGTCTGTGGGTGAAATTATGACTCGTTATTCATTTTTATAGATAAATGCACTAGCTTTAGACATGTTCTGTTACTGTCATACTGAGCTTGTTTTGGAGGAATTTTGGGGACTTATTTACTATTTCAATTAGGCTTATAGATTTTTCTTCAATTTTTTGATTGAATGAAAAATGTGGGCAATTGGACTTATCGGAGAAAAGGAGCTTATTTGAAAAGCTTCGTTTCCTAGCTTTTGAAAAGCTATAAGCTCTTTATTTACTATTTCAATCCGATGTTACTTTTAAGAAAACTGAAAATAGGAATATTAGTGTAGATGAAGAGTCTTCGTCAACTAATTCTGCTGAGGAATCTTCAACTTAAATAAATAATTCATTTTCTATTGAAATGAATCAAATTTGTGACACAATTACATACCAAATTATACCAGGCATAATTTCCTAATTATTTATGTAATATTTATTTGATCAAATAATGTATTTTAGCATTGCCAAATTTTGTAATTTAGCATTTCTAATATTTTTGATAATTTGACTTTTTTCTTATAAATATCTCAAAAGTCACTGATCCATAAGTAATATTAAATAAATTTCAATTTCATAAAAGTTACCTATGTAACAATCAACCCAAACATAAATCACATTTCACAATTTAACTTTTACCTAATCAAACTTTTACCTAATTGGATTTCTTAATAAGTCATTTTATCCATTGGTATCCCAAATAAACTCAGTATCATTTTTCAATAAATTAAAAAAAAAGGGCTTGTCCAAGCCACTAGGTTTGGGAACAAAATACTACAAGCTTTCACCAGAATAAAATATGATGATAAAAAATCAAATTTTAAAAACATACCACTCTGGTCCTATTTATAAGTCCTTTTTGACTAAAAAATTTGGTTCTATTTATAAGTTCTCTTTCAAATAATTAATGAGATTGTGACAATTTTGCCCATATTAATTGTACTAATAAAAATAGAGAGAGAAGAAAAAGTTGAAAGATACCTATTCATAAATGAGGGCAAAATTGAAAATTTACCTCAAAATCATTGAGTTAACTATCTTTCATTGATATGTGTGATTTAGTTAAAAAAGACATATAAATAAATAGGATAAAAGTGGTATCCCTAGAAAAATAAGGGGGTGATGTTTATGACGTGGGGGTCCAGTAATCAGAAGTTTAGACATTTTGTACGGACGATAGTGAAAGAGTTTGATAGGACGTTTCTCTATGACGTCCCCTTCGCACCCGCACGTTACTGTTTCCTTCCTTTTTATTACGTCATCTCTGTTCTCTTGTCAGTCTCTCTTTGGTCTTTTCATTCCCTTGTTCTCTTCTTCTCATTGGGCCTACATTACGGCCCACATCTGTTGCCTAAACTCAAAATGGGCCTACTTGGATTGGCCTTCCCATTGTGCCTTTTCTCTTCACTAAAAGCCCCTTAAGCCCACTTCACATCCAATCTAAAATTTTTCATAGAAAGGGGCAACAAGAAGTGAATATGAAATCCTTGAACCTCCAAGACAACTCTTCCCATTGCAGTTTATTGGTAGCGAAAATTAAAGAGGTTAGGCAGAAATTGGCAGGTTATCATTAGAAATATTGTAAGGGAGATCAACCGTGTGGCAAACGTACTAGCTAAGATAGGTATCTCTAAATTTTCCATTTTACGTGTTTGTCCAGTTCATTTGAAAGTTTGGCTAGAGCATGAGAGTTTAGAATTAACTTCCCTTTTTTTGTAATTTTCTTTTATTTTACTGTGGGCTTTTAACCATCTCATATATATCCACACACAAAAAGTGAATATGAAATCCAACGTCAAAAACATGACATCCGTAACCAATGATCTTGCAAAATCTTTTTAGTTTTTAAGGAGAGTTATAGAGAAACTACTTGTGTTGAGGAGGGAATCACAAACTTTGAAATTAGAGTAGTCAGTTGTTTGTTCAGATACTAAGTATTGATTTGTAATGAAAGTAATCGGGGACCACCGCGATTGGATTTGGATAAACAATGCTTAAATTGATATCAAACAATTATATTCAAAAAAGGGTTAAAGTACAGTTTTAACAATAAATTTTTTTAAAGAATGTCTGCCATCATAAAGCCCAGATGATGCAAAACTATACATAAATGTTACCACCAAATCCGTGACCGTTTTGAAGGTGGAGAGAGAAAACTTGTTGATTTTAGTTCTTCCCCTTGTGATCTCTCTCTCTCTCTCTCTCTCAATATATATATATATATATATATATATATATATCTCCTTGCCAGATCATTGAAGGATGGAAGAAGGTCGTGCACCTCCTTGGCCGCCCCGCCACCAACCGCTCTTTGATGCCATTAATTTTGTCGCAGGAGGTGCAAGCGCCGCAGTGCCGCGGCGGAGGATATTAATTTTGAACAGACGCGTCTTATTTTCTATTATGTATCAATTTTAACAGTTCTGGAAACTAGAAAGGGAATTTGGAAAACCCAAATGTTTATCTACATCTACGGTTATGGGGCTCTGAAAGAAAAGTAGTTTTCTTCTTTATGCAAGTTACTTCTGTGTTTTTGGAAAACAAGTTTCAAGTAGCGCTGAGCCGAATCTGCAAACAGATGAATGAATCCTCCGGCCTAATTAGATCATTTTGAGCTCGCCTACCTATAACATGTTGGGTTAAAACTTGCTCATTTAAAACTTAAATGGGTGGGTTATAGGGCTTACAATCGGCTACCCATAGTCGCCCATTTAATTAATAATTTTCAAAATTAAATATATAGATAGTGTAACTAGGGACTAAGGAGTGAGGACAAGTAATACTTATTCATTGATTGTCTGACTCACTTTCTCGTCTCTTTTCTATTACGACTATGTGTAACCTAAATCCTTACAACTTTGTAACTCTAAACCTTGCACCACTGAAACTCCAACACAATGGTAGAGTAGAAGGTCAAGGTAGCGGTCGCAAGTCACTATGCACGCCTGTCATTCTTCCTCAACAAAGTTGTTTTGCTTCTTTGGATCTTCATGGGTCGAGGCAGCAATCGTGAGTCATGTTGCATTGTTGTCCTTCTCATTCTTCCTAAGCAAAATTCTTTTTTTTTTTTTCAAATTCCGTGGGTCATGAGTTCATCTCCTCCTCTTACTCTGAGTTTTTAATAAAAGTTAGAGTTTGAACATCAAAATTATGTTATTATAATACTTATCTAAATTTAGATTTTTTACGTGAATTCTAATTATTGAACTTTGAAAATTCAGATTACATAATTTAGAATGATGGGTTTGGATGGATGTTTAATTTTTATATATGTTTTTGTAAGAAAAAACAATAGGTCAAATGTAAATGGATTATCCAAAACTCGGTCAACCCGCACATTTATATGCTAACCCGTTTGCACAAATTTAAATGAGTTGAGGTATTAGTAGGAGCTAAGTTGTATAAAGTTAAATGAGTGGGTTATAAGCTCAAATACAGATTGCCCAATTCACTTATTGCTTTGTCTTAGTTTCTAGCATCTAGTTGTTTTTTTTCCAATCTTTATCTTCTCTTGGCGAGCGGTGAGATAGCCAAAGTTTGGATCTATTCTACTTGAAGGCAAAGATTCTGAAGTTCAAATTACGATGAATTGTTGTAATCTCAGAGTGAAAAATGACTGATTAACAATGGAACCGCCTAATGGGTTATGAACTTCACCGTGGAACTTTGTTTTCGCTTTCTTCCCAGCTTCATCGAAGAGAGAGAGAGAGTCGTCTCGCAGTTAAGGAAGGGAGAGTTGGGAAAGTGAGCATGTGGTGAGACCACGAGGTGTGATTTGTCACTTTTCTGGGGTACGGAGCTATTGCAAGAGCTTCTTTTCTTTCGGTCAAAAG
The DNA here is from genome assembly GCA_037074495.1 of Acacia confusa. NCBI lineage: Eukaryota > Viridiplantae > Streptophyta > Magnoliopsida > Fabales > Fabaceae > Acacia > Acacia confusa. The sequence continues at coordinate 28,537,624 of CM073510.1, forward strand.
CAAGAGCTTCTCACAAATAAGAGGAACACAGATCTATCCAAGTATCCTATATTAAATTTCTTCACCATCATATTATATCTTAATGGTTGAGATTTATTCAATATAATGTACTTTGATAAATAGAACTAATCTTAAGTGGAACTAATTTCAACCTTTATTGTTAAAATTTGATCTAGCAGATACATTAGGAAATAAAGAGATATATTAATAGACATTCTCCCCCAAAAGACCATGTCAGATGCCACACGTCAACATTTAATCCCGATAACATATTACAGCTGGACACTATTGAGGGCCCCACAAAAATAATGTCATTTTTGCCCCAATTAAGAAAGTTTGTGAATAATAACCAAATAATAAGACCATATTGGGAATTTTGTCTCTCAGCAGGTTTTAATATTGAAACTCTGGAAGAATGGAGAGGAAAGCTAGTGAGCGGAGGCGACATGTGGTGATCGGAGGCAGGGAGGGGTCGAAAGAGGGGGATGGAGATGGGGACGGAGGGGGTGATAAGCTTCTAGGTGGTGCTGGATTCTCATTTGGTCGCATGGCTGAGAAAAAGAAGGTCGGTGAGGTTGCATCTAAAGTTCCAATAGCAAACTAGTCAGGTGGTAGCTCCCATATACCATATCGAGACAAATTACTATCTCCTGGATGTGCTGGATTTTTGTTGAAACATACTGAGGAAGATGATATTATCAAAGGATGGAAGGATTACTTCTACCGCATGAATGAGAAGGAAACTAAGGGGGTCTTGGAGGAGGTAGTGGAGGAGAAGGAGGAGCAATCCGAGAGTCGACTAGAGGGGAGAGCTGGGGTGATGAAGTTCAGTGTTGAAGAATATTCTGCTTGGTGCTTGCCCTGGATGAACTCTCTCATCATAAAGGTCATGGGTACAAGCTTCCCAACTTACATCGTTCGAGATCGGATCAATCGTATATGGAGACCAAGGGAGCCCTTGAAGATTATCCCTCTGAGTAATGGATACTACATAGTTTCATTCACAAACAAAGAAGATCGGGATTATGCTTTTCAAGAAGGGCCATGGATGATTGAAGACCACTACTTGATAGTCCAAAGGTGGCGACCAAATTTCAACCCATGGAAGGTTGACCTCCAGTGTCGTATAGCTGCTTGGGTTCGCTTGCCAGACATCCCGTTTGAGTTTTATAATGTAGAGTCTTTACGCAGAATTGGAAACATGATAGGGAAAATGATCAAGGTTGATAGGGCTACTTCCATATATGACAAAGGAGGTTTTGCCCGCCTTTATGTAGAGATAGACTTGCAACAGTTGCTGCTTCCATCATATACGATGTTTGGGGTGGAGAGGCCGATCATATATGAAGGGCTACACCAAGTATGCTTCATGTGTGGGAGATATGGTCACCGAAAGGAGAATTGTCCAAAGAAGCAAGAGGATGGTATGGTGGGAGAGCAACATTCCATGGGATCAGCATCAATGGAGGCAGTGGATAATAGTGGAGTGAAGTTGATGAAGGGGAAGGTGGTCGGAGGTGGAGCCACAATCATCACCAGCGATACAAATGTGGATGCATCCCCCTTTGGTAAGATTCAGCTGTTGCAATGTGAATCACGTAGGTCATCATTGGCGGCAGGATTGAAGCAGGAGAATAATGGCAGATCGGATTCGGTTAAAAAACAGATGGCGAATCAAGATAACAGGGATTATTCTCCTCTAATTGTGAAGAAGGATAAAGTGGCAGGATTAAATGATTTTAAAATGGGAACTTCCAAAGATCAAGGGCCAACAAAAGCAGAGTGGGTTTAGGTGGGCTCAAAAAGGAAAAGTACAATCAAAGGAAAAAATTCAAATAAAGACAAATTGAAGGGGAAGTCAACCATTGAATTTGCATGAGACAATGCCGAGACTGCGTATGTGGGGCACGGGGAAGAGAAGGATCAGGGGTACCTAGCCAGCGGATCACAAATGGAAGTTTCTTCGGTCAAATCCTTGACACGTCATGTGTCGTGGGTGACATGTAGGAAATGGGCTCGGTGGACTCAATGGATAAAAACGAATTAACTGATCATAACGTGGTGGGCTCCAATGTAGTGCATTCGGATTTTACAACGGAGGATTTACACCAACATATAATGCTGAATACAGTAGAAAAAGATCACCTAATGCACCAAGTGAGATTAGATGAACAAATGGTTGAACAGGATAATAACAAGGGGGAGGTTGCCACACCCCAACACACGACAATTTCCTAATGAATTACATGTTATGGAACTTAAGGGGCACTAGGGCACGTAGCTTTTCCGCCTTAATTCGTGATCTAAAAATTCACTATCAACTGAATTTTGTGGCTATTCTTGAAACTCGGTGCACCCAACAGATGGCACAGACCAAAACCAAATTGATGGGGTTCCCTAATATGGAAGTAATGGATTGTGAAGGGTATAATGGCAGTATTTGGTGTCTTTGGGATGATAGCATCATTAATGTATCCTTAGTAGAACTTAATTTCCAATTCATGCATTTCTTGATTACAAGCGTTGCAAGTTCTAATTGGTACCTCATAGTGATTTATGCTAGCCCCAATTGCAATACTAGACGAACGCTATAGGAAAATCTTAGTCGCATAAGCCTTACAATGCAAGGAGCCTGGCTTATTAGAGGAGATTTAAATGGCATGCTGCTTCATTGTGAGAGGAGAACCCATGCCAATTCTAGAAGTTCATATGATCGAGATTTTTCCCGTTGGGTGGACATGTAGGAGATGATTGATTTAGGATTTGCAGGGCCAGAATTCACTTGGAAAAGGGGCAACTTAGAGGCAAGGCTGGACCGAATGCTTGCTAATGAAGAATGGGTTACAATGTTCCCTAATGCTTCTGTGACTCATTTACCTTTTTTTCAAATCTGATCATAAACTGCTCCTTGTTCGACTCAAACCAGAGACAACCACAGAAAAGGCTAATCGTTCGTTCAAATTTATTGCTTCTTGGGTTTTACATGATAACTTTGATGATTTTGTTCGGCAGACATGGAAGCAGAACACAGCTTGGGTGCCTAATATTTCTCAATTTTCAGAAGCATGCTCTACCTAGAACAAAAAAGTATTTAAGCATACAAAGTTGCGAAAGAAACGACTATTCAGGAGGCGTGATGGAATCAACAGAATTGTAACTCAATTTGGCATGAAGGCAAAATATGCAGATCTACAACTAGAACTTTGGAAAGAGCTTGAAGATGTGCTATTACAAGAGTCCCTTATCTGGGCTCAGAAGGCTAGAGCAGAATGGACCGTTTATGGTGACAGGAATACTCGTTACTTTTATGCCTGTGGAAATCAAAGAAGAAAATCCCAAAAAATAGAAGCCATTAAGGATGATGTAGGAAATTGGGTCTATGATACTGATAAAATTAAGAATATGGCTACTTCTTTCTTCTCTCACCTCTTATCGAAGGATAATTTGAATAGACTTGCGTTGTATTGTCCGGTGTCTTACCCGGATGTGGACCAGGAAGTGATAAGGTGGTGTGGTCGAGATGTGATGGAAAGTGAAATCAAGGAAGCCATATTCAACATGGGTGCACTCAAAGCCCCAGGCTCGGATGGCTTCAATGCTCTCTTCTACCAAAACCAGTGGAATACGGTATGTACATCTGTAGTGAATTATGTTAAATTCTTATTTTCTAACCCGCAGGCAATTGGTGAGATAAATAGAAAACTGATTGTCCACATCCCGAAAAAAGACCATCTAGAAATCTTGGGTGATTTGAGGCCAATTAGCTTGTGTAATGTCATCTATAAAGCAGTTACAAAGATAATAGTATCTTGCCTAAAGAGCATCCTCCCCCAGGTGATATCTCCAAATCAATGTAGCTTTGTTCCGGGTAGACAGAGTAGCGACAACATAATTGTGGCTCAAGAAGTAATTCATTCTATGCGCACCATGAAAAGAAAGAAGGGGTTCATGGCCATAAAAATTGACCTGGAGAAAGCGTATGACCAAGTCAACTGGCAATTTTTATCATCCTGCTTACAGGAACGTCATATTCCTAATGAGCTAAGAGAGGTTATTGATCAGTGTGTGTCTACATCCAGTATGCAATTGTTATGGAATGGTGATAAAGCGGAGGAATTTCAACCATCAAGGGGTGTCCGACAAGGGGATCCACTATCTCTCGACTTATTTGTTATATGCATGGAGAAGTTGGCTCACTTAATCCAAGCTGCCGTCCATGAAACGAACTGGGAACCAATAAAGATTACTAGAAATGGCCCCCAAATTTCCCATTTGTTCTTCGCAGATGATATTCTCATGTTTGCTGAAGCTTCGATGGAACAAGTCAACACCATAAATCTTTGTCTCAAGATGTTTTGTGATTATGGGTGAGCAAACCACCTCCTGCCCTGCCTGTCCGCCCATGACCTGTAATTTTTTCCCCGTTTAAAACCGGCCCAAAGTAGCCCCGTAACGGGTAACGGGTTACCCGTACCTATTTAAAATAAACGGGCGGGACACCGGTTAGCCACCGGATAGCTTGTTACCCGTATATTTAACTACCTATTAAAAAAATATCACATAGATAATAGGCAGATAGACAAAAGGTCACTGGCATTGAGAGGTGGGAGCATTAATTAGACTGATTAAAGGTACTAAAATAGACAGATTGACACAGATCCAGTGAGAGATTTCCATCCATCATAGACACGTGACGCACCATCCTTTCAATAATTCCCATTTCCCAATTCCTTTCAGTAGTATTTCCCATTGTTCAAAAAAAATTCCCATTTTCCATTCCCAAGTTACGAATCACCAGCTGCGCACTCATGTTGAGGCTACTAGACGATGTCTTCAGGAAGCTCATTCTAAACTCTTTACCGGCATTGGAGGGAAATGGAAAGTATCGGTGCAAGAAACTAACTGGAAGCACCCTCCATCAGGCTTGGTGAAAATCAACGTGGATGGGGCTTTCTCGCAGATGGGCTCAGGTGTCGCTAGCGGTGGGGTTCTCAGAGATGCAAATGGTAATTTCCTGAAGGGGTTCATGTTCAAAGGAATGGAAGGAGACTGTTTATCAGTGGAACTATGGGGCTGTCTTCTTGGTTTGAAGCTAGCGTGGGACTTGGGTTATCCGCAAGTCATTCTGGAATCGGATTCTACTGATGCCATAGATATGATACAGAGTGAGCCGAATGATTTACATGAGGATAGGGGCCTGATCGCAGAAATTCATAACCTAATTCAAAGGAATTGGAAAGTCAAAGTGGGGATTATTAGTAGATGGACTAACAATGCTGCTGCAGACCACTTGGCGAAAGCAGGGCTCTCAGCTATGCCAGGAGTCCACGTCATCTCAAATGCTGACATGATTCTTCAAAATCTGTTGGCAAAGGATAAGGGCTAGTTATTTTGTATTCGTGTTGCCTCTGTTTATAAAAAAAAAAAAAAAAAGTTTGTGAATATTTTTACCTCCAATAAATTATAAAGAAAATCTTAAAAAAATATCTTTTAAATTTTAAAATCTTAAATAGATGACTTTTAACAATTTTACTATTTTTATTGATCTTATTACTATTTTTATCAATAAGAATTTTAAAGTTCGAATGATATTTTTTCCTCGTTCCCCATTAGTCAAGGTAAAATAGAAATAAGAAAAGTTCAAACTTTAATTAAAGTTTACAACAAATACACTGGTGATTTAGCAGAACCAAAACAACACATGGTTATTCATACACTGAATAAAAGATTCCCCAACCCAAGGATATCACAATAACAAGAGTCCATCACTGAACAGACACATGCTTCACCTCCTTCTGAGACTTTTCAGTTCTGGGGATAGTAAGAGTAAGAACACCATCCTTCAGCTCAGCCTTAACTTGATCAGTCTTGGCATCATCAGGAAGAACCAGGCTTGTGTTGTAGTAGCCATAGCTACTTGATGACCAGAACTCATCATCTTCATCCTCTTGATTCTCTTCCCTGTGCTCTCCCCTTATGGTCAGAACCCCATCATCAATGGTGATCTTCAATTTCTCTTTGGGAATTCCTGGCATCTCATACCTCAGCTTGTAGTGATCGTCTTTCTCCTTCACACGCCCACCAAGTGACCATGGTGTTATGTTCATGCTCTCAAATAACCTGTTTATGTTGTCTGTTGCTTGCATAAGCGCATTCCCTAGCCCTGAAGGGAAGAACTCTGCGACGATATCATAAAAAATATTGTGAATTCATGAATTTAAGTAACTAAATGCAGAAAGAGCGCTACGAACTATGAAGAACAGAGTAGGTACCAGTAAGGGCAGGAGGGAAGTCTCTGTCTTCGTTTCTCCATGGCCATCTTCTTCGTTGTCTCCTCGGAAACAACCTCGATTTCTTGCCTTCAGAGACAGTAACCTCGGAGGTTTTATCATCAGATTTCACCTTCTCAGTAGAGAAGCTTCTCTGTAGCAGCTTCTGTGCAGAACCAATTGGCCTGGTTTCCACCAAGGAGGAAGCAGAAGCAGAGCCTACCCTTTGCTGCAATTGTTTCAGAGCTAAACGAGCCAAAGCCATTTTTATGTGTCGAAATTCTTAGTGGTTTTGATTCAAAAGGGAAGATTTTGGAGGCTGAAAGGAGTTGTTTTTGTCGTTGGTTGTGAAGTGGATGATGATGATGTGATGAATTGAGACAAGCTTAAATAAAAAGACGTGGTTGGAGTTAGATGCTTTGAGAAGTCTCCAAGAGGTTCTAGGAGTTGAAGGAAAAGGCACATAAAAAAGGTAAAATCTTTATGGAATTTCAGAATAGCATCGGAGACTTCTTGTTGCTTCTCAGGCATTATGTGACGAATACAGAAGAGTGTTCCAGAGTGGATTACTTTATTTTAAAGAAAAAAATTTGTTAGTGTATGTAGTTTTTTAATTAAATCTTTACATTTTTAATTAGACCCCCAATCACAGATATTAGTCTCTCCCTCCTTTTTTTACCCCATATTATTATTCAATATTAGTGCGGGTTCGTGATTGCCCCTTCTACCGCAAATATTTCCTCATAGAGGTTAGTCTCTTCACTCATAATGTATTAATCAAAAGTGATGTGTATATGGACTATCAACATAGGGATAAAATAATCATGCTCATAATTGTCTCCTAGTATCTATTGTTAATTAATATGGCTAATTTTGATTTCATTTGGATCTATGACATAGTTAATCCAAGTGTTTACATTTTTCTATAAAATAAAATAAAATTGTTCGATGCTTTACCAACGGCATCAGTTAAAAAGAGACAAAGATGCCGAATGCAGATTCCTCATCATTGATAGCTAACATGGGCAGATAATGTTACAATTGAGGTACAAAATGCAGTGAACTTATAATCTACCCCTTCCTAACACAGAAGCAAGAACTAAATGATTATTTCAAGGATTTTACATCAAACAATACTCCCGTGATTCAGTCATATAGGCCCTCCTGATCCCAAATGTCCACTAGAAAATCGACCATTTCCTGTAAATATCAGACACACGACAAGCCACCCATAAGATCAACGATCTTATCTTAATCTGCAAGATAATCCAGAAGTAGATGATGCTTACCGGAAGAGGGATAGGCTGAGGGAATGGTTTGCTGCTTCCAAGTAAACTTTCATATGTTGCATTCCAACTGCAAAGCCATATGCCAAGGCACAGACAGTAAGTGCTGACAAAAATACAAGAAAAATATTTCCATAAATATTGACAAACAAAAAAAGAAAGAAAGCTTCATTAGTCACATGTTCTATTCTATTTACAACACTATTTATAACCAAGGCAGCAACGAGCAATGGTATAGTTTTAAACCAAGGTTTCTAATTTGGACTTTAGAGATGTCGTTTCTCTGTATTCCTTCTCTTAGGAATTTACTTTGAAGCTATTGAACCCATAAAGGAATGGTGGAGGAACAGTTATTCCCTCTTTTCTTTTTTTCCATTTTTTCAAAATGTTTTACCTACAAATTAGCATAACCTCAAAGTCACCTGTTATAAACTTAGTACAAACATCTTAAGACAAGAAGAAATTATTATAAAACTCATTGACGAGTGGATTTATAGTCAAGAATTAACTACCACCACTACAGACTTCTATTAAGCTTTTATGAGAGATCATTCCAATACAAGTTTAAACTTAATTCGCTCTCAAAGCATGAAACAATGTAACTCTCAAAACATATGGATTAAAAATTAAGGGAGAAAAAAGCTGTCAGTGAAACTGGTCCAACAACTCAAATCACCTTAATTTGGGTTCTCGCAGCTGCTGTGATTGAATTTGAGGCTTCTTATTTCCTACCCACTGTTGCCGAGTCTGATTCCAGAGAATAAGACCTGCAACCACAGATTCAAAGTGACTTTTTTTTCTCTCTTTGCTTAATTCAATTTTTTAAGTGACATTGCAATTGCTAGTCATTCAGCCACCAACTTATTCACAAAATTTCATGGATTACAACTTTATGCAGGAACATAAACAGCCAACACGAGATAAATTGAAGGAATAAAAATATTGCCATTAAATCTAGCCAGCAACCCAGAAGACTCGGGGGAAAAAACAACAGTATTCAAACCAAGAAAAAGTTATTTAATAATAAAATACAATGGCACGCCATGTATGAATCACTTTCCCCGAAAGGAGAGCACAAAAACGCAACCAAGGCACCTGGATAAAGTTAGAACAAAAGGTAAAATCTAAATCACCAAGTCGTTCAACCTACCTGTCATGCCTTTGGCTAATCCCAAAAGTATATACATCCAAAAACAAAACAAAAGAAGAAGAAGAAGAAGAAGAAGAAGAAGAAAATAAAATGCAAATACACATTTATGCATGCCCAAAGTAGGATAGACTACCATCTTTCGTTAGCCCAGTCCTGCCAGAAAATAAGTCTATAGACACACAGAAGCAAAGGATGCTTTGTGCTTAAAGTCCTTGAAAAATATGAGAAATAAGTTACCATGATTAACAAATTCAGTGGGGTTGTTTGTTTTGCAAGAACCACCATGAGGATCTGGGACTTGGTTTGTTACACTGGTTGATGAGATGCTTCCCTGAGACTGCACGGCACTATTATCCATATCATGCGTGCTGGTGGTCCAGAAATTGTCAGATGTACTAGGTTTCCTCGCACCCTGGCCTTGTTTTGAAAATTCTTTTGATTCCAGTGTAATTAACGTGGATTTCTTATAGCATCCAACACAACCACTGCTCTGTTACAATCACATTAATTTCTATTATGAATCATGACAATATTAAATGGTTTTTTAAAACAGCTACCATATATTTAGGCACTGCAATCTAATAACCAACCAATAATTTGGTTTACACACGCAGGAATTGAAAGTGTTAGGCAGCTGAATTATGCAGAGTCCACAACACCTTTCTCAAGCAAACAATACAGGTCATGAACATGTTCTCCTTCATGCGTACATTCTTATTATGATCCTTAAGCATTGAAGGCAAGCACTCAAACAAAATTCCCATCAGTAGAACTACTATTTGACCAGGATGATCATTAACAACTTCCTAAAGACAACTTATAAGACATAGTAAGCACACTCTTTCTTTCCACCACAGTGATCACAACATATAAACCTACTAGGACCAAAAGATAGAAAAGAAATACCTTCATGCTGTCAACTTTCTTGGTTTGAGTATTCTAGTTAGTTATGTTATGATTGTTATCTAAACCATTCAAATTCAAATGATTTAAAACCTCAGATGATGACCAAAATTGTCACACACACAAAATTCAGTACTCCCTCGCTACAACATCATGGTTGGAATCTTGGAGCTGATCATGAGCCGGATGGCAGACTTCTATAAATTTTTAAACGGTTCAATCCATTCAACAATTTATGCAATATAGAGCAAGATGCCCCACCAGTTAGGAAGCATAGACATTGACATGGACCCACGGATACAGAAAAAAATGCAAAATGTCTTGTATAATTCAAAGTGTTCCATGGTGTTTAATACATGTGTTCAACAAGTGTGTCGGATACATATAACCCTTTTATGAAGCGCCCATGCTTCTTAGCCAGCCAAAACTGAGGTCTAGCTCTGACCTATGATAAATTTATCTAATTTTCAAAACTAAAAGTTTGGCCGTAAAAGAAAAAATATTCCAAAATAAAGGATGGCATGCGAATAATTAATCCATCCTGATTAATCTTCATCAATTTTCAAGGGGAGCATACAAATTCATAGAATTCAGAAGTTGTACCACAATAATTAAAACCAGCAACAAAAGTAAACTCAACCCTTACATTTACTATTGAAATCAGAAACATACCCCATGCATGCAGTGTCTGAAATACCCAAGAGCCTAATCAGATCCGCCACAAGGACTTTACAAGGAATTGAAGAGGACGAAAATCGATTCCAGGAAGAAAAATCGAAAAGCAAATGCTGAAAGCCCAGAAATTTGAACGATGAGACGGAATGAAAAGAACAAATTGTGAAATATTTGAAGAAATAAAACCAAACAAACAAAACAGAAGAGGCAATTAGGTTTATGGGTTGAATGAATAAAGGGCATGCCTTTGAGATTTGATTCCCTAAACCGATAGCCTCCCTTCTGATGCGCAAGACACCCGATGGGACGGCGATTCGGATTCCTCTTCTTCCTCAAATTCGTTCCCAGCAAAATAATAAAAATACGGAAAAGAGAAAAGCAGAATATGCAGTGAGTAATAATTTATAATTTGATAAATCTTTTTTAAATGAATTTATAATTTATAATAATTAAAATTTTATGGGTATTCATGTTTGAACACGTAGACAAATCAGGTGATGAAGGCGAAACTTCCATTCAAGTTTCTAATTTTGAATTTAGGTGCTACTATCTCAACACAATACATCACTGTTGATCAACTGTTCATTTAAGTTGTTGTTGTTGTTATTATTTACAATAATAAGTCTTTTTTTCCCTTCAGAACCAGAAATATGTCATGCCTTCCTTTTATTAAGGCCTTTATCGATATAAAATAGAGTATTTGCAAAAATAATATCTTGGGAAATGTCAGAGCTAAGAGTTTTTCGGTCAATCTCAGATCTTTTAATGTTTTTTTATGGACAAAGTTGTTAAATCAAACATTTCTATGTTCCGAGTTTGACTTTCATTTCTTTTATTTGGACAGTTCCGAAGATTGAAATGGTGACCAAAAAAAAAAGAGGGGAAAATTCACAGAGGGCCCAATATACAAACATAATTTTAAAAAAGGCTCAATCAACTTTCCCATGTCAGAAAAGACCCTAAAGCTTTTTCTGATATTAAGTTACAAGAGAAATTACCAAAAAACCAACACCCACCCTGACATTATCGAGACCCACTCTGAACCATTCTTAGATTCCATCGAGACCCACTTCCTTCAGTTTGCTCTGAACCATCGAGACCCATTCACCCACACTTTGAACCATTTTCGGATTCTCCATACTCTGAACCACCCACTTCCTTCCTTCGGTTTGCTCAATCTGCCTCTCCCGTCACTAACCCTACTAGAAGACTGCATTATTCGTCCTCCACCTCTGACAAAGAGCCCCAGTGTGCCAGCGTTGCTCTTCCTTCCTTTCTTGCAACCTTCGACCTCGCATTGTAGATCTGCAGTTCCAAGCAACCACCGTCGTCTGAGGTTGTCTCCCCCAATTCCTACCTTCGTTTTTCTGGTAAATGTTTTACTTTATTATGCCTTCGTTGTTTTGCATTTGCATATAACCACTGTGTTAAAAAATGTTGTAGGATCTGTTGAATTCTAGATCGGTGATTACATGATTCTCTTAATGTTTGGCTTCTTTTTCGCCCCCCTCTGCATTTCCCCCCTTGATTAACGATACCTGTTTTAAAAAAGTTAAGATTTTTGAGCCAATTTCAAAGTTAAGATTTTTCAAAAGTTAAGATTTCCCCCCTTTTCTCTTAATGTTTGAGCCAATTTCCTTAATCTAATGAAAATTGTTTAGAGTCTTGTAAAAATGACCGGAATTAGTTTTTCATGTAATGAAGTTCTTCTAGTTTGCAATACTCTGCAAGAATTGTTGAGATGCATATTATTAATAGTTCCAGCATCAAATTATTATAGTCAGAATTTGAAGTTTTTGAATTTATCAATGTGGCTTAAAAATAATAAATTTATTTTCCTCGAACATTTGAAGACAAAAAAAACTTGCTAATCTATTAGTATTCTTTCAATTTTGTTTTATTCTATTCCTTCAATTCAAGTATATCTTGATGCTAAGCTAGTCAAGACTCCTAGTGACAATTACTGCGAATCAAGTGATAGGGATGGTATTGGTTAGATGTTAGCTTGATATATTGGTATGTAGCTGTTGCTGAATTAGCTTTAGAATTACTTTATCTTTTGAATATATGGAATTAATACTGGTTTAGCTTTTACTGGTTTTTTCTTAGAATTTCTTTTGGTAAGCTTAGAGTTAGTTTGTAGCTTAAGTTTTTTTAGAGTGGAATTAATGCTAGTTTAGCTTTTGATTGTTATCAATAAAATTGACTTTTGGCCAAAGAAAAAAGTATACCTTTAAGATTTTTAAAAAATTATTTGTATGGGATTTGTTCTTTTTCTTAATGAAGAAGACAATTCTCCCAGTAAAAAATGGACTCAATATGACACTTCTCTCTGTTTTTTCCGCCATCAATATAACCATTCTCAATAAATAGTAATATTTCCAAGAATACACATTTTGCTCATGGAATGTGCACAATTCTTTGAACACAAACATCTTTGCACGCTAACAGCTCATGGGTGGGAAGATCAATTCTGCAGTTTTAACACCGTCCTTGTCAATGTAGAAGGTTGATTAATTTAGACAAATAGTGCATGTAGTACTATTTGTTTTATTCATTTGTTCTTTTATGACAAAAAAATAAAAGAAGAAAAAATGAATGCACTTTGTGGACAACTAGTTTACAAGAAGTTGAGCTCTAGGATCCACACAAGATAATTATGCAACGAGTTGAAATAAAAACCAAAATGGAGTACAAAATTAGAAGAAAAATGAAATATCTTCTTTTTCCCTCATATCATATCAATTAAAATGGATAATTGCTATCCACTCTCTCCTTTTGTCTCGTTCCCTCTCCTATAATTCCTTCTTTATCTTATCCTTCTTACTAGGAACTCCATTAATTGTTGCAATGAGAGGATGGATTTTAACTTTAAATTACTTTCCTATGTTGTTCAGTATTTTGTTGAAGTGTGAATTCTTGGAATTGCAATTTAGAGGACTAATTGTTACTTTAAGTCTTATTTCTCTTGAGCAGATGAACTTGTCCCCTTTTTTTTTAAATAAATGTCTGTTATCTATTTCCCTCAACATGAGAAATATTAGATTTTTTGACTGTTGAATACATGCACTTTCTTGGAGTTTCTGCATTCATGTATCTGTGCAATAGCTATAGTTTCTTCCTCTCTGACCAGAGCAAGTAATTAGCTATAGAGCTTTTATTTCTCTTTTGAATTTGTTTTACATTTAGAAGTTCTTAGATTATGTCCGAAAGAGGTAGGAGAGGAGTAAGGTGTGAAAAAAAGATGTATTGCATAAATTTCAAATTGTGGTACCTTTGAATTAATCAAATGTGTTTTGAGTTATTGAAATGGTTTTTCTATAATATTGTTTCTGTCAGTGTGTAATTGGCTTCAATTATTTTTTTTTAAAGAATAATCAAAGGGCTTTAGTTATGCATGATTATTTTCTCATCCTTAAAATGTTAAATTCACATTCCAAATAAATTATTGTTGCATTGTTATGATGAGTTTATCATTGATGCATTTGCTAAAAGTTTATCATTGTTGCATTCTTATGCTGAGTGTTTTGGTTGCAAGTTGTAAGCTAACTGAATTACTTGTTGAAGAAACAACCTACTTTAGTCATTACAAGGTCATTATCTGAAACACTGATTATAGTTTTCATATTGCAGTGTTGATAAGAATGAGTACTTCAAAGAGGGTTGCAAGGTTCTCTGGGTATAACTTGTTCACTAGAGAATTCTTTAAGCGATCTGACAAAAAACAAAAGTTGAAGGGCAAGGGAAAGAAAGGTCAAGGAGGTGAAAAAACCTATGAAGACTTAAGTGTAGAAATGAGAGAAATATGGAAGCGGTTGAGTGCAACCAAGAAGGCTGAATGCAAAAAGAGGGCCCAACTATTAAGAGGCTCGGCCAAAGCCAAAGTGGACAAGTATATTGTGTCATTCTTAACAAGATGAGCACCAAACACTTTCATTGGAGTATGCCAATAGTTAAAGGACAAACTCGAGGCTATGTCAAGGCTTAAAACGATAGGGTTTGATAGGTTAATTGAAATAAGTTGCCAAAAGATAAACCGGTCCTTATGTGTACAGTATATGGTATGTTTTGACCCCTCAACAAAGGAAGTGTGCATTAGAGGAGAGACCCAAGCGTTAGGGGTTGAACATATGCATCAACTTATGGGTCTACCTTTAGGGGGTAGGACATCAAAGTTAAAGTTAGCGACCAAAATCCTGTTTTTTTTTTTGGACTTTAGGGCTGTATATAAGAATTTGAAGTATAAAACAATTGGTGACTTGTTGTTAGAACGCATAGATGATGACTTTGAATTTCTTTTTGTCTTATTCACCCTTAGTACCCTCTTGGCACCAAGTGCATCCATTTATGTTAGTGACCGTATGTTGAAGCTGATGACGGTTACTAAGGATGCACTTGGCAATTTTGATTGGTCCTCCTTCATTCTTGATGAACTCATCTAAGAGATCTATGAGTTCAAGAAAGACTCCCACAAGTCCAAAGGTAAAAAGAGCAAAATTGTTGGAAGATGTGTATACTTCCTCATGGTAAGTTGTGTTTAACTAACTTTGTATGTAAACATTATACATCAATTGCTTAGTATTGTTATTAATGGTTTGAAATGGTTTTTTCTTTTTCAGCTGTTTTGTTTGCAAAATTTTCCTTTGGGTGACGTGATAGCCCCCGCACATGAGTCGGCCATGGCTTATTGGACTGATGACAAGGTTAAGAGCAGACTGCTGCTCGAGAAAAGAAGCCAAAAAGGCTTGCTGGTTGGTAACTCTCATTCTTAGCGACCAAGCAAAGATTCTCAGCTATCGGTCACTGCGTCAGCATCGTTTGACCTTGAAACGATGCTTACTCACCCAGTAATGTGTGACAACAATTATTCATAAAAATTTCATATTGTTAACATAATGTTATTTGTGTAAGTATAATTGTTGTTGATGTGTTTGATGATTTAATACTAAATTGAATTGTTATTCTGTTTAGCACTATTTTTAATTTTTTGTAATGCTTATTGGTTGAAACACTTGTAATGTGTGCATTTTTTTACAGTGAGTGAATTAGGTAGTTATCTAGTTATTCAGTACCTATTTATATCTGATTCCATCTTGCCCCCATTAAATCTCCATGCATTCTTGCACTGTCAATATTTATTTTTGTTGTCTGTGAAAGTTAATCAATTCTTATTGCTGAATTACTCCTTTAAATTTCAAAATGTTAACATTATGTAAGCTATTTGAGGACTGCTTGTGATTGACCATTTAACTACTCATTTTTCGCTTTCAAGGAAGTTTGCAAGACATATTTTAGGCTTGCGTCTATGATGGGACAAGAAATGTTGGCCCTTCAAGAGAGATTAACATTGGACACCAATAAAAATGAAGGGCCACAACAAGGCTTGCATGAAGCTGACAAAGATGATGAGAAAGATGATGAATCACCCAACAACCATCCTTTAACTTCCGGGGAGTCTGAGCAAGATGATGAGAAAGAGAAAGATGAGTCTGAGAAAGACGAAAACAAAGAGAAACTTGAGGAAGCGGAGGCTGAAAATATTGAAGACATTGATGATGACAATGACCACCAACACGACATAGCAATTGTTGAAGCTGCTCTTGACGTGGAGCCAATTTAAGTCGATCTTGTGGAAGCACATGTGGCTAAACCTGAAGCACAAGAGGAAGACGTAAATGAAGTACAAATCAAAAGATCCAAGAGGGTGATAACACGTAGTAGTGTGTTAAAATCTCCTTGGATCGATCCAAACCGCAAGGCCAAGGAAAAGAGGCCCTATGATGACAAGGACTAGCTGTATGAGTTATGTATCAATCCAGGAACTGCAAAGGAGTTTAACAAGTAAGTATAGCTAATCTTGTGCACATGGACTTAAGCATATTGAAAAAAATGCATATTATGAATAACAACGTCATTTGTTGGCATTTAGGGAATTTATTAACATGAACGGATTTTACCTGAAAAGGGGAGAGCTAGCTTGTCTGAAACCACGTGCTTGGATAAAGAATACGGTATGGCTTGTGTACTTCTATTTTTTTGGACCAATGTGGGGGATTTATTTGAAACACTCCTGAATATGTGGAAATGAAATGAGAATGACCTTTTTTTTTACATACTAAATCAGCGAGTCTTGCAATATCCAGATGTTTATGGGAAACAGGGGATGTGTTTATTTCTCTATAACTGATCCATATATATATTGATTTCTTGTGGAATAAGTTGTTGTTAATGTAATAAATCTTGCAATATCCAGATTTTTATGTGAAACAGGGAAATGATAAGTCATGCAATTTTTGATTACTTTTAGTTGTTTATGTAATAAATCCATATAACTTTAATCAATGTGCATCAGACGTATGCTTAAAAATGGGTAATTATCTGTTAACTAAAGGAAGGAAGATATATAATTGGTTACCATATGTGCATATTCAGGTAATGACTATGGTTGCAAAGACCTTGGTTGCGGATCAACTGTAGGACAAAGGGGTTGTCACTCGACATACATTCAGTTCGCATTTCATGCACAAGATCATTCAATAGCCAAAGACATGGTCAGTGGAAGCTAATGAAGCTGAAATCTTGCCGGACCATATAGGATATAACATCGGGGACTGTCGTTTCATATTTGGCCCGTCACTTTGGATGGATCACTGGTTCTGTTATGTCGTAGATACGACAATGATGACCTTCTACGCTCTAGATTCATTGGTCGAAACCCGCACATATGTACACATGTAGATGGAAATGAAAGAAGGAAAGAAAGTGACAACCAAGTCAAAAAAGAAGGCAAACAAACCAGGATCATTTGATGCCAAGGAAAAGATGGCAACTGAAGTGGTAAGCTAAAGCGAATTTCATTGTGTGTTTATATTAGAAAATGGTTACCATAATTATCATCTAATTGTGTGAACTTTAATATCAGCGAAAATGCTTCATGGACATACTCCGAAGGGTCAAGCCACAATTGTTAAGATGAATGAATAAAGAGCATCACCAGATTTCTCTCTCCTCCCTCTCTTTTGTGTCTCTCTCACATTCTCTTCCCTATTTCTACGCTAATCCATAACATTAACCATCTCTGGTTTCTTCTGCAGGTCAGCACAGTAATGAATATCATCCCGGCAAGTGCAATTCAATGAAACTAGTTATATGATTACTATAGTGTTATAATGCTTACCACCATGTCGAACTTCAGGTCTTGTTCTTAGTCGCCGCTTCTTCGTCCCTAACTCAGACATCATCTTCATCGACCAACACATGGACGCCCACGTCATCTTTATCGACCGACACATCGACTGCTACATCGTCTCCCAAATTGCCATCTCCTGGCATTTTCTGATTAAACAATGCCTTTAGTAAATCCTAATTGAAAATAAAGGCTTTCGTGGGATTTCACGTTACACATAGAAGGAAAGGCAACAAAAGTAAATTGCTCTGCGTTTTCCACCGGATTGTCTCATCTGTGATAGCAATCTACCCAATTCCAACTACTCCTTCTAGCAAGCTCACTACTTCTTATGGCAAATTGCTCTGGGATAAAACCTTACAATCGAACCATTGTGACCCCCAATTCATTAAAATTGAATCCTCACAGGCATAGATTGGAACGAGTAGGCATCAAACAAAGCGTAGCCGTTGCCGTCAGAAATAACCTGTGAAACTCAAAAAATTAAAGTGACGTATGGATGAAAAATATTTCCCCAATTGACATGTATTTTGCCACAACGTTACTTTGAAAGTCACTTTATTGTCTAGTTAGCCGAAAAAATTAAAATAACGGTCAAATAATATTTTTGTATTTAAAAACAAGCACTTAGTGATGGACACTCTTTCAACCAAACCATATATGTGTTTTTGGGCCTTTAAAAGCCACATCATCATCCAATTAGCAAAAAAATCATACCTCACAGTTAAGCGGTATTTTTGCATTTAATTTATAACTATATAGTCACTTTTACACCTCTAAAAAGTATGTCATTGGGCACTCATGGGGATAAAATACATGTTCATTTTTCCACCTTAACCCTTTTTAAAAAAGAATTCAGACCTGATAGCAAGTGGAATTTTTTTTTAATATATATATATATATATATAAAGATTTTTTTCACCAAGAATATAGATTATAAGATATGGGAGGGAAAAGATTATAAGGTAAGATAGAGTACTAAGGAATTGGAAATATAATCAATAAGATTAATATCGTCTATGAACTTTAGCCAACCAATTTAAAACGAAGGCTAATATATTGTACATTGGGTACCAAGTTTTCCTTATTAGTAGGGTTTTTCTAAATATATAAAAAAATTATATAATTAATATAGATTAAATATTTAAATAAAATACAATATCTGCATTAAATATTATCTACATCGATTTATTTTATAATTTTGAAACTACATTAATTAATTTAAATAACTTCAATCCCATCTCAGTCAGTAAAATTTTAATGGATGATGCTGGCAAATAAATAAATAAATGGATGACAATCAACTTTTGAATTTGGATAAATTTTTGTTTTTCTAAGGCCCGATTTTTTTTTTTCCCTGCCTCGCGGCTCCAAACAGAATGGATTCTGGCCTCCATGTTCGCGAGTAGACAGAGGTTTTGGATCGAGCAAATAATTTTAGCTTGTGGGTGGCACAAAATCATTCAAGTTTCAACTTTGCAGCACAACAGAAATTTCAGTTCTATAGGTTAGCGTTTAAGTTCTGAGCTTCATAGTTCAATTTCCCTCTGCTGATACTTAAATTTCAAGCTTCTTTTCGATTCTGTTATTTTTCAAGTTCTTCTGTGTGTGTTTAACAGTGGAGTGCAGGACGAGTGCGTGTTTCTTCATAGCTTGTTGCGTTAGGCTATCATGGACTTTGAATCAGGCTACGATATATCCGCCACTGCCGAATTCATTCACAGCCGCAACTTCATCAGAGTTGCTTTGCAAGTAAGACCTACTTCCTTCTCCAGTTTCTTTATATTACGCGAGTGGTGATGGAAATACATGCTTGTTGGCCCCAATCAAAACATATCATTGGATAGAATTATTTTGAAAATCCCAATCTTGTAGAGTATTGAACTGTAAAAATACTCAACTTGTTCTGCAGCTATAATGACTTGTTTTTTTTTTTTTTATTAATTTCTCAGTTTCCAGATGATCTCCTAAAGTATTCAACGAAAGTGGTAGCGGCATTAAGCCAACGTCTTCGATCACTTAGAGAAATTGATGTCACAGGAAGTGAGAATGTGACAGATGTAGGGTTGTACGTGATGGCTGACACGACATATGGTAGTTGCTGTGTTGATGAAGTTGCAGCATTACACATTAATGCTGATTGTGTCGTTCATTATGGACAGACATGTTTTAGCCCGTAAGTGCTCCTGATGATCTCTGCAAGATTTCCATAGCTAGACAATTTGAGCTTTGATTTTTGCCTTAAATTTGTTAATGCTATGATTCCTGTATCTTATCTGCATAAACAATTGTCTATATGTATCTGATTTTCCCATCTGCTTGTTATACACCCTGGTTATTTATGCTAATATTTAGGATGTTACATTGTATTTTCTGTGATATGGAAGATGCATGCTTCTCAATTTCATTGTCCCCTTTGGTTCCTGATTCTTGTTCCTATTTTGGCAAATTTTTCTCAGTTTCTGAAGCGAAAGTTGGTTTCATATATGTACTCTTTACTTTGCTGTGAGGATTGAAATTTTAGCTCTTGTGCTTATTGAAGACTTTAAGTCTTGTTTGATCTTTGCAGGACAACAACTCTACCAGCTTTCTTTGTTTTTGGGAAGGCTTCTATTAGCATAGCTAATTGTGTTGAAAGTCTATCAAGACATGCTCTTTCATGTAGCAAGCCTATCATGGTATGACCAATTATCAAATATTTCTGTGATTGCATTTTTTTCCCGAAGAGTAATTGGATTCGTAATGAGTAGAAAATGAAGCATGACATTTTAGCATTTAAATTTTTTTTGGTCTGGTTTCGATCTCAATTGCAGGTCCTTTTTGGGTTGGAATATGCACATTCGATACAACATATTAAAACAGCAGTCTTAGAAGCATTAATGTCAAGTAGATCTGAGTTGAAATCAGAAGTTCATTTTGCTGATGTTCCATCTTCATTTATGTTTCCATCAAAAGATATCAAAAACTTAAGTGGGCTGCATGAATCAGCTAATGGTTTGACCAATAATGGCAGTTCTAGTGAGGCTAGTAGGCCTAGGTATAGCATTGGAGGATTGACTTGGAAATTAACTGAAGGGAAAGGCATGGATGACTTCTTGATCTTTTGGATCGGACTTGATAATTCAGCATTTGAAAATGTTGTGCTCACATTCAATGCCTGTGAAATAGGTTGGTTATTTACCCTATGTCAAAAGTCCTCCAACTTTTATTCTTGTGTTTATGAGGTTTTCTTTATCCAATGCAGCCTCCATATTTTGTACATTGGGACTAATCCTTCTTCATCTCTGCACTATAATCTAACACTATAATATCTAATCTTTTGATTACTATTGCAAAATCTTTGCTCATGGTAGCTATCTAGTATTTGTTAAATGTCAATCCTGATTAATTTTTCTGCTATAAATTCTTAGTATATCATTGTTTTAATTGTGATACTGGTGATTGCAGTCAGATATGATGCAACAGAGAATCAAATGGTGACTGACTTGTCTCAACAGAGGAGGATTCTTAAACGTAGGTACATATCCCAACGTAAAACACCGTTTATCTTTTGTTTTAAATAATACTTAGTTAATTTGGTTCTGGCGTTAACTATTTAAATTGATGTTTTAGTTAATTTGGTTCTGGTGTTAACTAGTTAAATTGATGTTTTATGCAGATATTACCTAGTCGAGAGGGCTAAAGATGCAAATATCATTGGGATTTTGGTTGGAACTCTTGGTGTTGGTATGTTTTACTGTTAGAAAATTGGTTTTCCTTTCAAGGATATTGCCAAAGTACTATTAGTTTATGAAAACATATATCACTGCATCCATTATTTTATTTTTTTTCTTTTTCAATGACTAAGGACAAAAATCATGCGTTTCAAGCATTTACATATAAACACTACTGTGTTCTACCAAAAAAGTAGTTTGATTTGATACTACTGATGCAGCTGGTTATCTTCACATGATACACCAGATGAAAGAACTCATTACTGGGGCAGGAAAGAAGGCTTATACTTTGGTCATGGGAAGACCAAACCCCGCTAAACTTGCTAACTTTCCTGAGGTAATTTCTGGTTCGTTCAAGACTTCAAGCATAGCTTTTTCTTACTGAAAATAAAAAGCTATGAGTGTGATGTTTCATCAGTATCTATTGTTAACAGTTTGATTTTATATCAGTGTGATGTTTTCATTTTTGTCTCCTGTGCTCAAACTTCTCTACTGGATAGCAAAGAGTATCTAGCCCCAGTTATTACTCCATTTGAAGCAACAATAGCTTTCAGCAGGTATCCTATCGTGTTATATCCTTTTTATTTTTGATAGGATCAAATGATAAGCTCACAATATATTAGCATACAACACACACACGCACACTTACGCAGGCTTGAGCCTGTGACCTCTCCCTCAAAGGTAGAGGTTGCGCCAGTTGAGTTAAAGCTCATTGGCTATCATGTTATATCTCAAACTAACTTGTTAATCAAACTTTTTCCCCCTTCCTGGTATCTATTGGAATCAAGTTTTTGATTCTAGGCAGCTTCACCCGCACCATTTCTATTTTATCTCTTACTTCATGACTATACTAATTGGAAATGACATTTTTCTTTCTAGGAATAGCAAGCTTCCTATTTCATGTTTTTTAGGATGCTGTACTGTCAGAATTTATGGATTTTCATATCAAAACATCTTAATTGCTGAGGAAAAGTTCTCAGGACCATTTTCTATTATTAAAAGAGAAAGTTCTCTGCATGAGTGACAAAATACTTCCAGATTTTTTTTTTATAGGAAATACCTTGATACCAAAATCTTGATTTATGTGGTCAAACATAAACAACAGATAGAATGAATTATCAGAATTTAGCGTCCATCCTTGTTGATATCCATACTTGAAGTTGAATGGATCAATATTGTGACGTGTCTTTTGCCAGAAGCTTGCAATTGTGATTTGCTTTCCTTAGGATTTTCATGCTAAAGTATTTTTCGTTCCCAGGGGAAGACAGTGGACAGGATCCTATGTGATGGAATTTCAAGATCTGATAGACTTGCCTCAAGTGAAAGCTGGAAACCAGGAAGAAGCTCGGTTTTCATTCCTGCAAGGTGGATATGTGGAAGATAATGATAACCATGGTACTTTTCTTTGCCGGTTCTTAATTTCCAAGTAATATTATGTAATTTCCACTTTTAACTATTGATGACTTAACTGCTGACTTAATCAGAAAATGCCAAGGAAGATAGAGAAGCCCTTGCTTTAGTTAATGCTACAGAGAAGGCATTGCAGTTGCGTGACAACCATGGTTCTATAATTAAAAGGGATGCTAAATCAGGAGCTGAGTTTTTCGCCACAAGATCTTATCAGGGTCTGAATATCGACGATGAAAATGCCTTACCTGAGCCATATTTAATAGGAAGGAAAGGAAGGGCAGCAGGCTATGAAGATGAGAAGAGCCCACAAGAAACTTAGTTCATAAACCTTGACATTCCTTCTTTTTGTTGTCAATATGGGACAGAGGAGCATAAACCTTGATTTTTGCTTTGTGTTGCAGGTACCGGTGCTGGCTAGTGAGTTTGGTTAACTTAGGTGTTCCATGCTAACATGTTTGTTGTACAACAGTTTTGAAGAATTTTGAATAGGAGCAAGCTTTTGTGTTTGCCAGGGCTCAATCTGTTAACTACACACAGGAAACATTTGCTTCATTTCAGACAAATTCCTCAATTTTCTCCTCTTTCTTACTGTGCCTGAATTTATTTTTTGACATAGGAGCATGATTGAAATTCCTTTTTGAGATATATATGCGCTTTTTCTACATTCTTGCTTTTTTTCCCCTTTGGAGATACTTTTTCTCTAAGTTCCTGAATTCAAATTCAATTATAGCAGTGCTGAGCCAAGTTTATTTGTGTTCATAGTGGGTTCACTATCCCCTCTCGTGTAGCCAGTTACTGATGAAGTTTCCATTACATTTATTAAGTATCGGTAATATTTAAACTTGAATTTTATTGAGACTAATATATCACTTGTATGGGGTTATATTTTAGGGATCCGTAATGGTCTTCCTAAACGAGACCATATTTAATCTAATCTAATATAATCAGTAAGGGAATTATATAAATTCTTTGTAGAGCATCTGCTTAACAATTCAAACTTTTAATGGGTGAATCTATATACTTATTCCAGTCCTAATTTTAAGACCAAGTTCTATTTTTTGTCAATTTATTTTTAAAATACTCTTATTAATACTTCCTTAATGATAATAATTTAATAATGACCTATGTATTATATAAAGTGAATAGTGCTTGCAATCTATTAATGTCACATACACATCAACTATAATGTTTTAATTTTTTCAATAAAATAATTTTGAACAACTTTTGTCATTTAATAATGGCATTACTATTACATTACACTTTCAACCTTCTAGTGTAGGTCAAAAGTTGTTGAGGAAGATCGACGACGCCGGACTATTCGAGAGCTTAGACAAGTTGTATGTAAGGTAGGAGAGGTCCGACAAAGAATAGAAAATCAGAGTACCTGCATGTCATTTTAAATTTTAAACAACGGCAATTTAGGAAAACAAATATAATTAACCAATTCAACTCCTATTCTTAATTCCTCTAAAATTAGATAAATATGTCCTATAATTAGAACCGGAGGGAGTGAGGGAGTGTTATGTAAATAATTGGGGTTGGATATTTTGGTTCAGATCAAACAAAATAACATGGAGTATGCATGTTTTCGTTTTAGACTAAAACTAAATAAATGGGTGTTGGCGGTTGTGATAAAAGTTTGCTCCTTCATGCGTCGGTATGTTAAATCCATAAAACAAACGAATAAAATGTAACATGGGCTGTTGCTCGTTAGTGAAATACTTATTACTCTCAAATTATGGGGGGAAAAATTAAAATAAAACAATTTATATTTATATTCACACAAACAAGCGATGTTCCCTCAACATTCAAATATCAGGATTGACATTCAAATTTCTAAAATACTTCTATATCACATTAGACTGTTTATCAATTCATAAGTTAGGAAAATAAATTTTAAAAATAATAAATATAGGCAATAATATGAAAAAAGACATTATATTTAGGACTAAAACTCATGCTAAACTACTCCCTCTATTTCTTATTATAAGGTATCAACTACCATTTCTTGCAAACTAAGGAAGGAAAGTTAAATCATTAAATTGATCTAAAACTGTTGAATATTTCCAACTTTACCCTTATTTTAATGATGTAGATTTATAGAAGTTTGTTAAAATAAGGACATAATAGAAAAATGGTAATAAATAAGTTAGTTAAAGGTAGTTAGTGTCTTATAATAAAAACAAAAAATTATTAATAGTTAGTGTCATATAATAAATACAGAAAAAATAAGTCTTAAACGTAAGACATGAGACGCATTAATTGATGTAGGTGATCTTTCGTTTTCCCAACAAATTCATGGTGTCTCTGGTAGTCGGGTACCTGACAAAAATGTGGAAATCTAGGAAGGTAGGGTCCATACAAATCTTAATGTCGTGAGATATTTCAAATTCATCATAATCCCACTCGAACCGTTCAATAACCTAATCGCCCAATCAAACACCAAATATGTTTTGAGGGACAAAATTTTGGAGCATGCAAGAGACACTCACGTGAAGATGGGAAAGTGAAACATGAAATAATATCTGTACTTGAGAGAGAGGAGAGGTTTTAGTGGTGGGAAATCAGAAGGTTAGGTAATAGGATTGTAATTTGAGACAGGTGTTTGGTAGGTCGAACTCAAATCAGTTGGTTCCATTTACAAAATAAGTACGTGTGTGTTCCATTTTGCTTCTTTGGTTCATGCATATCCCTTCTTGCAATCTGTCAACAATAAGAGTGAGCAATAATGGTACTTTCTCCAAGATCCTAAATGGAGGAGTTTGTTCAAAGGTTTGTTTTTGTTCTAAATGACTAAATCCACATTGTCTAACCCAATTTTTACATTTATTCTCTCTAAGTTATCCCTACTGATTTGCACTTGTATATGAAGGATATTTTCATAAAGGAAATAGTTTTGATGCTTTAGATGCTGCCCCTTGTTATATTTGGCAACTAATTCCTTTAATAAAAGTGATTAAAATGGGCATTTTAGAAAAATTAACACGCATTTCTTAGCATAACTAATTGGGTTACATATCATTTTTATCATAAAAGTTTACTCTAAAGAGTACTGGTCATCGGAAGTGTTTTTTGTCTCATTTTTGTCTCAGAAGTTTAAAAATGTAAAAATCTTACCCATATTGATTTTGATTGTTGAATTGTTGTTTTTTTTTTGTAAACTTTCAAAGGCAAATTTGTTCCTAAAAAGAATTTCCAAGGCAAATTTGCTCCTTAAAAAAACTTCTGGAGCAAAAATGAGACAAAAAACTTTCGGTGACCAATACTCCTTGGGGTAAACTTTCATGAAAAAAATAGTATTTAACCCTAACTAATTTAACTAATTTTCTTAATATTAAGATTTATTCGTAAAGAGGTTGACTTATGATTATAGGGTTGTGAGTTCAAATCTTACTAATGTGAGGATTTTGTTGATAGGCAATCTATAAGTACTTTTGTAAGTACTCTTTGAACCTAGATTCATGCTTCCTGGTGAGCCCTTGAACCAACTCATCTAAACTTTTATGTTTTAAAAAAAGTAGTTATATCAACTCTTATATTTAGAATTGGTGAATGTATAATATAAAATCAAAGTTCTAGGATTATTTGTTAATTTTACTCAATGTAGCATTAGTTCACAGAAATGAAAAAATGAGAGGGTATGGAAATTCAAAGGGTTAATTGACATTAAAAACATGTTTAGATATTAAGAGGCGATAGAATCTCTAGTATTCTTCTTCCTTTTGGCATTGTCTTCTTTATCAGATAGTTCCATACCAAAAAAATCAAAAATCAAAAATCAAAATTAGAAATCAAACATAAGAACATAATTAAACATGTCATAGAAGCAAACAAATTCACAAATCATAAAACCAACGAACATAAATCATGAAACCAGTAAATCCGAATGAACAAAGAAAAATCCCTCGAGCTGCTTATGGAACATAAAATTATTATTCTCAAATACTATATGAAAAATTCATTTCATTATGCCAGGCCAAAAACAAATGATATATTTCATTATGTGCAATGAATCTTTAAAATATTTTCAAGAACACATGAAAGTTGCCATAAAAAGTTGTTGTTCTCATCAATAAAATTTGGTCAATAATCTATTATTGGTTGTTGACTTCAAAATTTAAATACGTTACGTACTATTCTTTATTGTCCATATATATCTGATTAGAAACAATCTTGTTTAAGACAACACCATCAGTTCTATATTTTATTAGATACAAAATTATTGATCACACATTTGAGAGAGTTTTTCATTGTCGTTTTCAATAGAGAAACTAACAAATGTTTTATAAATAATTGGCTTGACTTCTTGATTCATAAGTATTATGGAGTAATATTAAAAGAAATTATATTTTAATCAAATTTTGATTTTGATCCTTATAATTTTAAATATTTAATTTTAGTCTCTATAATTTTAGACGGACTTGGTTTGAATTTAAATGTAGGGATATATAGATTAAAACCAAAACTTGTTGAAAGTGACTAAATATATATGGAACTATAGAAACTAAGACCAAATATTTAGTTCTTTTAAAATTAAAATTGAGTTATGTATTTTCTATCGAGGGCAAGTTTACCTTAGAAATGTAAAAAATAGAGCAATTCTGTCTTAGTTGTTATTTTAATTAATTTTGAATGTTAATTAATTACATATGTTGATATGACAGCTTAAATTTCAATTACATTAGTTTTGTTAATCTATAAATTTGTTCTAGAAATTTTAAATCTAACTTAAAAATAGATGAAATAGAAAAATAGCACCTCAACATTCAATGATATTGATGACATATGTGCTACTAATTCAGCATAATTGATCATTAATTACATAAAATTACTCCATTTTTTAATGCTCCAAGACAAAATTGACACTGGAAAATTTTTTAGACAAGAGTGCACTAAGGTAAAAATTTGTACGTAAAATTTCCCATTTACCCATTAAAATTTGATTAAAGGAAAAAAAAAGGGGAACGAGACTTGGCTTTCCTCATATACCTCTTACTATTCTTTTCCTTCCTTTTTTTTGTATCGTTAGATTGAGATATCAACGGTCTAAATTTATCATCTTTTTTCATCATAAATTTTTTTGCTTTTCCCTTGTAATAATAATTTAATCATATGATAAATCTGAATCGTTAAGATCTCAATCCAACAACAACCAAAAAAAAAAGATGATAAAGGGTATAAAAGGAAAGCCAAAATAACGGTGAGGGTAGGAGGAGAAAAAAGTTGGTGTCAATGTCGTGGAGGAACAGAGAAGTAATTGAGAGCACGAGTTGTGAGTTGTGACAGATACAAAACTCTGCCCGTCCATCACAAGACCAATCACAGAAAAACCTCTGACTTCCCTTCTCTCTGTTATGTATTTACAGCCACATGAATTCTCTCTGATTTTTCATTCATACTTCCCCTCCACAAACAGAAAAATACTAACAATTAATTAAATTAATTCCTAAAATCAAAACGCTTCACACAGAGACACGACATGTCTTGATCGTCTCCTCCAGTTTCCTGTACTTTCCTCTCACCTCGATCTTCTTCTCGATGAACCCAGAAACCTCATTAGTAAGAGTATTCCAACCGGTGCACTCGATCTCTCAGAATCCCGTTGTACAAAGCGATTCGATTCTCCGGCATTCCTCTGATCTCTGGGTTTTCACGTCTGCAACTGCTCGATGTTCTTGTTTGCTTCCTCTTTTTGCCTCTGACATCCTTCTTCTTGGTTTCGGTTTCGGATTCTTCCTTCACATTATCTGCGAATTTCACCCTCTTCTTCTTCTTGCTACCCTTTTTCTTTTCCTCTGCAAAACCCACATAAAAAAAATGAACAAAAACGAAACTTTCTCCAACAAGAACCGATCAGAAAGAAAACGACAAAACAAAATTTAAAAAACAGGGGAAGAAAAGAAAAGTAGAGCATACTAACCTGAGTATAAGCAAGAACGGAGGGCTTTCTTGGAATTCGAATTTGAATCGCCGGGAAGATGTGGGAGAAGGAAAGTCTTCTGGCGGAGGAAACCAAGATAGAGAACGGTGCTGGAGATAAGCATGGCGGTGGTTAGAACAAGACCTTGGGAAATGGAAGCCATGTGAGAAGAAACAGAGACTCGTGTTGACCAAAAGAGGAAGACCGAAGATGAATATAAAGAGAGAGAAGGGTAAAGTAATGAAGAGTCACGGGAAAAAAGTGAAGGGGAAAAAGAAATTTCCAAGAAGAATGGGGATAAATCTTGCAGTTAAATTGGTTGAGAAAGAAAGAAGCGTCTCGATTTGTCTACCAGAGAGAGAGAGAGAGAGAGTTTGGGTTGGTTTTTGCTTACTAAAAGGAAAGAAAAAGTTGTGTGGGGAGGGAGAGAGAAGAGGAAGGAGATGGTACAGAGAGGGAAGGAAACGAATGAATTCGGTGGCGGTTTGGGTATTGTGGGTTTTGCGTGTTTTGATGAAGATGAGATCAAGTTTCGTCAAGTCTCATGTCCTTGGGACGACTTGGATTTTATTTATTTAATTTCAATAATTTTGACTCCACGTAGGCCAGTTTCACTTTGGTCAATACAACTCAATTCTCATAACTGAATTGAATTGAAAATTGAAAATTTGTCTTTAAATTTTAACCCGATATAATTCAATTTGAGCAAAAAAGATACTCATAATTCAACCCTTACAATTTTAGTCATTTAAAATATTAGTTACTAAGTTTCAGAAAATGATTTTATTTCTTATAATTTTAGTTTGTAAAATGTAGAAACAATAATTGAAATGATCAAAACCACAAATACTAATCTGTCTAGGGTTAAAGTTGAGGAATTGACCTTCAGCTTTTAATTGAGTAAAAATTATAAAAACTGTGTTGTTCTGAGTGTGTGTTTGGATTAAAGGCCCATTTAGATGGGCTTTTTTCATAAAAAAAATATTTTTTTAATGTAAAAAAATGTTTTTTTAATTAATTTATATGTTTAGATGATATTTTTTTTAAAAAAAGTAAGTGTCACAAAAAAAAACCAAAATACTACTTTTTTTTAAAAGCCTATCCAAATGGGCCCCTTAGTATGAGAAAATATATTTTGAGTAAAATTGATTTATTATTATAATTTTGGGAAAAGATTTTGCGGTAATTGATATATAAGATTGATTTTGGGTATAAATGAAAAATATAATAAAAAAGTCAAAAGGGATTGAGCTTGGTCTAATAAAAACGCCTAAATAAAAGGCAATTGTAACATAGTAGAATATGACAGAAAGTGGTTATATTTGTGGTGAAACTTATGCGAATCCATTGTACATATCTCTGCTTGGAGATATGAACACTAGGGTTGCAGGACGTATCCGTTAGTTAAAAGATTTGAAATGACCGATGGGAGATGAGGAAAAGGCAAGGGAAGATAAATTGATCAGGCCTAAAATTTTCTTGATTACTATTCACAATTCTCATATCGATCACATCTTGATGCAATGTAATATTTCGCTTATGTTAAAGTGTGCTCAAGATGATAATTATGCCATGTAAAAGATGCTCATGTCCTTCATTTTTGTAAATTTAGAAGTTAATTTTGAGACAAGATTTGAAGGAAGAAAAGTCTGGGGTGGTAAGTGCCCGTTTAAATTACTTTTTGGAGTATAATTTTTATAATTTATGAGATAAGTATGTAAGAAAAATTTTATTAAAATTGAGTTTAGAACTTCTGAAACCACAGTTTCAGTGTTTACTAAAATTGAGTATGCACACTCAATTGGTGTGCATGCGAGTGCACACTCAATTCATTTCTCTTCCTCCTTTATTAGCAACTCCTCTACCTTCACCGTTATGGCATTTGTGTTTGGAAAAAATCTTCATCAGTAAAGATTGGAAATGGAAGTAGGAAGCGTTTGGGGTCTCGGTTTGAAAAATCTTCGCCACCATGGGGTCTGGGTCTGCGTCCGTTTCTGTAATTAGCTACAAAATTAAACCTTCATCAGCAACAATTACGGCAATGACAGTTGAAGAAGAAAGAGAGAAGTTATTTAGAAATTTACTACCGTCGGAAAATAGATTTTTGCCAGTAATGAAAGGAAAAAATATTTACATTGATGAAGGAAAATTCACCGCCGTCAGAAAATATTTTCCTAAAAAAATAGTGAACCAAACGACCACCACAGGCGGAAGATCTAATTTTCCTTTTCCCCCCCTAATTTGTAACAATCCAAACGGATCCAAAATTGCCTTAGGATCACAACAGGAAAGACAAAGACCATTCACGTCAAAATAACGCCCTATGAGAATATCAGCAGAAGCCAGAGTTGAATGGAGCTGCTTCCAAACAAATAACAAATATTTGTAAGGCAGGGAAATATGCGTAATTTTTTTATATATAATTGTTTGACAATTGTGAAAAGCTGTTCACGTTGGTAACAAGGTCTTCAGTTACAAAATTCAAACTCAGAAATGCTGTGAGGTTGAGCCTTGTAATTAAATAATTGCCTTAAGTTCTCTGACTTTAAATATAAATTAATTGTCAAATAAGAAAATTTTGAATTGTGTGTTCCCATTCAATATGGTCCGTTAAAGGAATTCACTCACGTGAATCCTTTACTTTCTGTGTGGGGAAATAAATTAACTTAACGAGAATGACGTTTTGGGATAAATATATTAATTTAATTCAAATTTATATTTAAAATATTTTAATATTTCAGTAAAGGAGATCAATGATTCTTAATTACTAATTAGAATTTTAAGAGTTAAAGATTAGTTACAAATTACTATATAATCTTTAATAAATTGCAGAAAAAAACCTAAATTTTGAACATATAGGGATAACATATTTAAAAAATACATGTAAAATTCTTTTTTTTTAATTGTTTGCAACTTATCTCCAATTATATATAAAAGAAAAAAAATACACATAATTATAAGTAAAAATGTGTTGCACATGTAAAAGAAAAACAGCACGCTCGAAAAGTTGTCATAAATTTTGTGACAAGAATTTTTCAGCAATCTTTTTTTTTTTCCTAATGTAATCTTATCAACTGAATCAGTTGATCACATGTGACCTGGGAAATCAGTTCTAATGGATTGTTCGCCAATCAAATATTAACACCTATCTTCAATCATGGACAATGATCGACCATCGTCTGATACTTATCACATGAAAAAACGACAAGAAAATTGAAAAAAAAAAAAAAAGAAAGGAAAAATTAGGAAATGTCCCATTTTTTAAAAAAAAAATAGACAAAATTATTCATTTAGTTCTATAATTTGATATAAATTTCATTTTTGTCTTTTAATTTTGAAAAGCATGTTCCCAATTTTTTATTACTAACATATTCAATTTGGGCTAAAGAAAGTTAGCATAGATGATAAGGGATTTTGTCAAATTCTAAAGGGATGTGTGTTCGATCTCTGCTCCCATCGCTGGGACTCTTTCAGTAGACGATCTCGTAAGTCCTCATTAAGTAGTCAAAGAGCCTGAGGCTGTGCTCTAGCCTTGGTGGGAGACTGACGTCGAACCCCTCCAAAACTTTCTTTTATAAAAAAAAGAAAAACCCATATTCAGTTTGAACTTCAACTGATAATTTGCTTGTAACAATCATTGTTATTTTAAAAATGAAATTTAGTACATTTGAAAAGCTTCAGCAACAAAAATTTCCCCAATTTGTCCAAAAAATTATTCATATGAAATAATTTATTTTTATTTATAAAATATATTCTCATTAGAAATTCTCTTAATGTTTTTATTCTTTCTATTTAAAAAGTAAAAATAACTTTGAACGAACAAAAAAGTAAAAATAACATGATATATTCAAAATATCTACCACTTTCCCTCCAACAATGCTACAGCTTCTGGAGAAAGTGAAACCACGTGTACATGATTAAATATTCACAAAATCACAATTAGATTTCAACTAAAATAAATAATATTAAAAAAAGTCTCATAACTTGTTAATGATAAGTTGATAATTAATTTACTTGTCAACAGTTATTATTTCACTTATTATTAACAATCTCATGAGATTTTTATGATATACGTGATTTTCCTATATATTTAGATCACATAAACAATGATTACATACTTAAAGAGTCTCATGAGTATGTCTTGCTTTCTAAAATGCCCTCCAAATCTCCAATATCATTTCATTCCACCAACTTACTACTTATTTAGGAAAAGTTTTGAAAAAAAAGCACTTTTACCTTGATACTTATGAGCATAGTACCAGATTAATATATAATGACTCAATACACAAGACTCCTACTAAATGAGATATAAGAATGAATTTATACACAATTTCATCTCCACAAGCAAAGGGTTTGGTTCTAAAATGAGATTGACAAATGTGAATTAAAAGAAGTGTACGCAACAAAATGTTGGAAAGTTACTTATATAACTCGATGAAATTAAGAAGAAATTAACATTGGTCCCATTTTCTTACTATTTGAGTTTAGATTAGATCAATCCCAAGTCTCTATCTGACAATGATATAACCCTTCATAAGAAATTGACACGAAAGCAACCAAGTGGTGAATGTTAAGAACAAACCTCATAGTTTGATTCCACATGGCAGCTCAAAGGGGAAATTCCAACACATAAGTGAAACCTCTCACAGCCACACCTTCATATTGAATCTTCTATTGACTCATGTCCTGATGTTTACTTCTGGCTTCCCCCATTATTGAGTTCTCTGTCAAGTCAACAGTTTCATCAGTTCGTTTTTTCTCCTCCAGTTATCCAATAAATTTTGTCTTTACGGATAGTACAAGAAGCTTTTGACATTATACATCTAGATGAAACTTCGATTTTATGCTGTTTCGTTTGATAAGAATGTGTTTGGAAGCCTTTTGGTTCTGATCAAAATGTGCATTGTGAGGATAACTTTGTCTTGAAAAGCAGCAATTGCTCCTTTCCAACAAGTTTCCAACCATAGTCATAGTTGGGACATCGGATCATACTTACATTAAATTCTTTATATATATTTTGCCAAGTTCTTCAATCACAAATGACTATGTATACTTTTTTTTTTCTTTTCCATATAGGCTTATAGTTAAATGATTATAATTAAAAAAAATAGGACATATAGTCACATGTTATTGGAGAACTTGACGAAATAAATATAAAAAACTTGATATCAGTATTTTCCACAAAATTATTCCTCAAAAGCAGAGGACGACTATAACAAGTTTTTTCTTACTACATGGGGTTGGTTAAATAGATTGTATGATACCATTATATTTTATCAACACTCAAATGTTTAGATAAATTTTTAATTAGAAAGTCCTCTGCAATAATATCATTGAGCATTTTCTTGGGTCTTCCTCTATCACATTTTGGATGACTTCATTCTATCTTATTTACCCTCTTCCCCACCTCATCAATCTTTCTTGTATATGTTTCAATCCCCTCAAACTACTTTCTACTATTTTCTCTCTAGCAGGCATCAAACCACCTTTTCCTTTTCCTTTTCCTTGTGTATGTTCATTACAAATATTTTATCTTTTCTTTATACAACCACATATTTATCTCAACATTTTCATTTTTGCCACTCAACTTTATGCTCTTGTTGTCCCTTTAAAATCCAACATTCACGATAAGATATCATAATTAATCTTACATTAGTTCAATAAAAACTCTCTTTTGAACTTAAATCCTTTTTCTTCGCAAGTAACTCTAGTAACAATTTTTCATTTGAACCACTTAGCTTGTATTCTCAGTGTAACATGTCGATTAATTTTACCAACATGTTGTGTAATTGATTCTAAATATCTAAACTTAGTTATGTGTGGAATGATTTAGTTTCCTATTTTAATCTCTGAATTACTTCTAATTTGTCTTTTATGAAAAAAAGAAGAAGAAGATGAAGAGATAAAGACAAAAAGATACAGAAAAACCAAAACCAAGTTATAGTATTAGATCAAACTGCGCCAGTCATAAAAACCGAGAACAATGCATCACAGAATCGACACAGAGAAAATACACACTACATTGTGTTTGTTACTTTAGCACCACCACTATAGCATGAAAACCACAATCTGAATCTGGAGCAATAATAGTTAAGCAAGTATGAAAAAAGCTAAGTTGTAAGGATTGGTGGCATGTAGTCAGCTTTGCCTCCGAGAACACGAGCCTTGGTGTCTGGGAAGAATTCAAATCCAGGCAGCTCTGTGATTTCTCCTTCTTCAGAAATACCAATGGGATAGCGAAGCAGGTGTCCAGGAAGGTCGTGTTCCAGCGACTCACTTGAATAGAGGTCCCAGTACTTGTCAGCCATTTGGTTCACCTTCCTGACACATTCTTCGCTTTGAGGTGTGAGGAAGGAATTGTCGAGCATGCCAAGGTGCTCGTACCACAATGACATGCGGAAACCATAGATCTGACCCCGTGCCGGCTGTTGCCTGTGAGCCAAATGATAGCATTGGTAAGCACCCATGGCAATCTCTGAGTCCCTGGCACCATCCATTGATCTCTGGTTGATGTTGGCAGATCCTATGATAATGTACTCGTCATCAACTGCAAAATGAAAGAACAAGAAGAAGCTCCATGAGCTACTATCATCAAAGAATATCTTGGAGACAACACAAGAAATATGGTAAGATTGCTTTTAAACCAATTCAACTTTCAAACTCACTCACCTATCATCATCTTGGCATGAACATAGATCATGAAGCGCCGAGCCTCTTGAGCTCTCAAATAATCAGAATCATGATCAGGTCTTTCTGAAGGCTCGTACTCTCCAGGTTTCTTCAACTCCCGATTACCGAGGCAGAAGAATGTCAAATAGTTGCGAGGATCTTCATCGATTCCATTGGCCCTGAGTGCCTGAATAACATCCTTGTACATCATCTCCATTGTCCTCCTCTGCCAATCCAATATTGCCTGCACTGATGCACTTTCAGGGACACCCTCTGGCCACATTGGGACCACAACATATACAGTGAATCTTTCCCCAGCTTCGATCTTGCTAACAATTTTAAGTGAAAGCTCCTTTGGGATGACATGCAAAGCATTTATGTCCTCAGGTTTGATACCATCAGCGCTCCAAGCAAAAGAGCTTCCAAGGAAGTACTGATTTTCAATATAAATGAAATCCTTTGCTCGCCGAATGGCATGGATATAAGCATCCTGAATACTACGATCAATGATATTATCCTTCCCACTAATGAGCCCAGCTTTAGCAGCATCTTCAGGAGTCTCTGGAAACCCAAAAGCAGCTCCACCATCAATAGATCTAAATAACTGAACATTCCATGCCTCATGATCATCAGGATACATAACTGGGGATGGAGGAATGATGACATCTTGAAGCTCTCTCAACTGAATAAGCACATCCTTCCCACCTTGCTTCCTCCATCTTTGTTCAAAGTTAAATAAAACATCCCAAGCAATGGGTCCTTCAAGCCGGGAATGGATGTCATGCCAAGGCTCCCTAGGACCACCTTTTGTGATCGCAGCACCAGGGAAGTTGGGTTGATGAAAGTCATCATGGTGTGCTGAGTCGAGAGTTCTGAACAGTGAGTGGAAGGGAGTATCATATCTACCGTCACAGAGATCAATACCCCCAACAAAACTAACAATTCTTCGCTTGTCTGATCCTTCACTTGGCAATGCACTGTCCACCACCACAATCTTCTGATGATGGGTGAACATGGTAGAAATTTGCAAGTCCTGGATAATGCTTCCCCCATCATCAGGATTGCGGGGGCATAAAACACAGTGCACATTAGTGCCCTGGAAGTAGTGCTCAGTTTCTTCATCATGAGTAGCCATCAATCCATCTTTTTTTAACAAACCGACAGATGTTCTATCGTCCCACACAAGCATTAAAACCTTGACACCTTCACTTGCCTTTTTCTTGAGGAGCTCACCAAGCATTGTATCTCCACCTGGCTTTGGCCTCCTTTTATCCCTTACCAAGGAGATGTCAGTATATACAGACCAACCAGTAATGTATATTAGGTGCTTGGCATTAGTGATTGCATCAAATATATCCTCCCAACATCTATGAGGAGCATATTTCTCACCTCCAGCAAGAGGTATTTCAGGGACAAATCCATCTGGGATATGAGCATCTTGGTACAGAGAGACCTTACACCCTTGTCTCTGTGAGAAGAAAGTGTATGGAACTCCAGGATACTTAGCACTTCTAATACCGCGAGCCCAGCTGTGATCTTTGGTGACATCAAAATATTGCAGTTTCACATGGATTTTTGAATCACCACGAATGGGATTCTTGTGCTCATCCAAGAGTTCAACCCACCTATCTATTTCCTCACCATCCAACACATCTGTAACAGGCACATGTGCTCTTCCAATTAAGGTTGCCCCAACAGGATTAGCATCTTTCACGGTGAATATAATATCAGAAGCCATGTGAGCACAATAAATGTGAAAAGACTCATACCACCTCGGGTTGGAATGTTCATTTTCCAGAATTCTAGTTCTTCCAACTCTGGCCTTCTCAAGATCGATGGTTGCATAGAGTTTTGTAACTCCCTTTCCAAAACCAATTACCTCCTCAAGATTTCCCTTGAGCTGCAAAAATTGCAATAAAAAGTCAAATATAATGCAAGAGAAAATGAAAAGGGCAAAAATAATGTGACTACTTCTTAGCCATTGAACATAAATATATTGCAGTACATAAGTATTACTAATTTATCTACAATAACAGTATTTATCAGATAAGAGAGAGCACAGGGCAAGAGAAATCTTGAATGAGCATGGCATTCTACAGAAATAATCAATAGATAAGGCAAAGCAGCCAAGCCCGTGATTGGAAAGACTCCAGCTGGTTATCATAAGTACAAAGTTAAGCTATCATCAAAGTGAAATTCAAAAGCCTTTGCTGTTATAAAGGATACTGAGGGAACATAAGTTATATAGTGCGTCATTTGATCTATAATTTCACAATTAACATATGCACTATTTGATCTATAATTTCACAATTAACATATACACTATGAAGCCAGTGGCAACAAGAACTCTTCCTTCACTCAAAATCAATTAATGAAATGTGAATACTTTAATTTTGACCAGATAGGATAAGGTATCAGATCTAGTCAAAAGGTCCAACAAACTTTGCTACTCAATTCATCCATCTATATAAACTAATGCCTGATTATGCTAACAGTCCATTTAGCTGTTTAATTTACTGAATCAATACCATCAAGAAATTTCTACTTTCGATGTTTTTCAATACAAAGGGAACAACACATACATTAGAAGCGAAGAGTTGAAAGTCAGGAGTCACTATTAAATCATCGCGTAAAAAAGCGAATCCAAACAGACAAATTCCTTTACCTTGCTGAAGATATTGCCACCACCAGTCTTAAGCCTATCCACCTCAAAGATCGTGACATGGAGAGTCCCATGAAGCAAAATTTGCGCCATCTCTCACCTGCATCCAAATTCACAGAAAGCAAGACAAACCCACTTTGTATTAGATCACATAACCCAGTAGAACTAGCCGAAAACACTTAATTTTCTGAAATCAACTCGAATTACAGGGTGAAACAGACCCGAAAAAAAAATCTCAGGGATCAATAATTTGATCAAATCACAGTTGAGTGAATCGAAAATGGGCTTGCGCAGAAGTTCAGAAAGACAGATCAAAAGCTTTCAATAAATAGAACAAGAGTATAAAAAGCTAATCATCACCCATGCTATAACCCATCCCAGTTCATTATACAAACAGCAAGAGAAATTAATTTCTAGAAACGAAGACTGACCAGTGCAGACAGATCCGAAGATCAAAGGGAAGAGAAAAAAGTAGGGGGGATCAGATCAGATCTTTGATATGAGTCTATTTATACAAGAAGATACTTGAAGGGATGCACCGAAGATACCGAGAGGAGTGAAAAAGGTGGCAAGAATAAGATAGAGCAGAGAGTGATCCTTGAAAACAACAATTTGTATTCACTATGACAGAAGTAACCGGAGGTTAATTAGGAATAGGAATCAGCGAAAGATATACTATTCCCTCCTCCTTCACTGATTATACGATTGGAAATTATCACCCAACACAAATCAGAGTCTGTTGACTTTCTTTACTTTTTCCTCCTCCGTTTTACATTGGAGAAAACGCTCCAGAAAGCATAAAGATATTAGGAAAAAAAAGACAAGAAAATATTTTTGAAATTGTAAAACTACAATGCACTTATTTTTTATTTTTTATAAGAGTTTAATGTTTGTACAATATTTTCCTACCTCGTTCATATAAAAATGAGTGGGTCTCTTTATAAGAGAGAGAAAATATTAATAGAAACCAATCATTTTTATATGAGTGAGGCAAAAAAAATGTTTCTGCAACAAAAATAGAAATATTAAACCGTTTTTATAAATTGAGTTATGAATTTCTTATTAAATTTCTTCATTCTCTTATTAATTTTTGGTAACAAAATTAATTTGGGATTTTGTAATTTCAAATTTCTTTTTTCTTTTTTTAATTTTTTCCCCTAAAAGATTGCAAATTATGTAAAAATTATTGTTGTAGACTCAGATTCATGATCAATGATTTTGTTTCCTTTTCATGCCTTTTTCATTGAATTTAAGAAAAATAAGTCATAGTGCTATTTATGATTTATAATTATGTTTGGCATATACTCCACTAATACCTGCATAAATACTCCATCTGGTTAGTAAGATAACTAATTTGACAAATTAGTTAAATTAACTAGTTATAAGAGAAATTTGTATTATTTTTTTTTCTGGTTAGTAAGATAACTAATTTGAAAAAAAATTTATAAAATTAGTTAAATTAACTAGTTATAAGAGAAATTTGTATTATTATTTTTTTTCTAAATTACCCATTTTAATTATTTTCATTGAAAACTTATTTTTTCATGAAAAATTCTTTTAACATATGAAATCAGATAAAAAAAAATCTGTAAAAAATATAAACTTAAATAATATGCTTTGGTTGTAGATGTGCCACCTCGATTTTTATTTTTATTTTTTAATTGTTTTAAATTATTCTCGATGATTTTTTCTCAGAAATATAATTTTAAAGATCTTTATTCTCATGGTTCAGAAATTTCGTTTTTCTTGTTTCATTCGATCGTGTTTGATTCTAGTCAATCGAAAGAAGTCGGTGGAAAAAACAAAAGGATTTTTTTTTTCCCCGTTTCGGGCGATAAATTAATAAGGGCATATATATATATATATATATGCAGACGTCGGAAGCGCCAATTGTAAGAAACCTGAATTCGCTGCTTTAAATTCGGCTTGGATATCAATGGTATCACGCTCCTCCAACAAGCAACGGATCCAACTGTTTTCATCTTCTTTTTTATCTCTTGGATTGAAATATGAAAGGTTCATATTTTGTTTTTCTTAGAAATATTATTTTTTTTAATATTTTTTAGAAAATAAAATCTAAATCATTTATATTTCAATATAATGATTGAGATGAAGAAGAAGATGAAAAGTGAAGTGGATGGGAGCTAAATCTGACAACCACTTGTATATCCCCTTAATTCACTATTTAATCATTTATTTTGCAATGAAAAAATAGTTCATTAAATAGGAGTATCTTGGAGAAGGGATATTATTGGGAAAAAAAAAGGTAACGGGTTGATTTAATTGTGTCCCCGATTGTTTTTTTAAAAAATTGTACTAGTACATTTTTACGCCTTTGGTTGAGCGGGATGTGAGGACAAAACCAATTAACGTGACTCACAGGTGAGGTTAGGACGGTGATTGCAGCATAAAATATTTGGTATTGGGATTCAGAAACTCCAATAAACCACACGTTTCCCTCACATCTCTGATATTCCATTTCTTGGGAGAATATCAATAAAGCATTAACAAAGAAAAAAAATATATTAAAAAAAGTCTTAACCACAAATTCTTATAAAAAATAGATTTTTTTTTCATATTAATGGTAAAAAGTTACAGAATTTTTCTTATAAAAAATTATCGCTGTTAAAATGACTTTATTAGTTACGAAAATGTCATTCTAAAAATCATATTGTCAAAATGATTTTTAATATTGTCAAAATTCTCCGGGTCTCTAAAATTTTACACATCGAAGAAAGAACTTAAAGAATTTTTTATAACATGAAAAAATCATTTTAACAATTAATAAAACTATTTTGACAACATAAAAGTTATTTTGACCTATGTTGCACCGACACTAGACACAAAATATGATACAACTTGACACTTCGACACGTTAATTTTAAAAAATTCTAACTTTCGATATGTTAGATTGTTAGGACACGTTTTCATATATATATATATATATATATATATATATATATATTAATTTATATTCAAATTTATTATTTCGTAAAATCCTGGCTTCCAGCTTTGACTCATCGTAGATTCGGTCTCATTATAAAAGTTGTGCCTCCTTTTAAAAAATAATACAAAAGGAAAATTCATTATCAATTCAGTAATATTCAAAGCCACGCATTTTTTAAAAAATAGGAATATCGAGGAATGTATCGGATGATGTCGGAGTGTCCGACACGCATATTTTTAAAAAAGAGGAGTATTTGTGCTTCATAGATTTAGACCATGAAGCTTTTTTGCTAGATAAATCCTATAACCTTTCACAATTAATATAAAAAAGTCCCTATTTTCTATAGGGATTTGTGGTGGGGACTTTTTAAATACTTTTTTTCATTTTCAAACTTGCGTTATATTGTTGACTAAATGCGTAACTTGAGATAAAAACATTTAACTTATGACAATATTGCTAATTCATCGCTGATTTGGGTGAATACACATAATTTTATTAATCGAACATGAGATATCATAAACACAATGCCATAAGCTTTGAGACAAAAATATTCTTTAATTCGAATGCAGTTATTCTCGTTATTCAATAGTTCTAGTTAAGGGCCACAGTACAATGATTTTAACACTCAAAAGACGAGATTTCTTTAATAATGAATTAATGATGGCCAACCCTCCATGTGAAGTAGTTTTAAAACAATAATGCCTTTTACTTTTATTTTATTTATTATTATTCAGATCAAACATAAAATATTTGGCATTGAGATTGAGAAACTATAATAAAGCATATCTTTCCATTACATTCCTTCACATGTCATTCTGATTTCTGATCCGTCTTTTACTATTTCTCATAACATTGTTGATTCATCATTAATTAGTTTGGGTCAATAGACATTTTTTAAAAAAAATTTTGATTAATGGATATATGAAAAAACATTTGATATCATAAATGCCATGTCACAAGTTTTAATATTAAAAAAATACATATAACCTTGTAACCTAATGACATGTAAACTGTTCCATAGGTGAAAAGATGTAAATTCGATCATACTTATAACTTTAAGTAATTAACATCTACCCTTTATTTTAAAAAATAATAATAAAGAATTGAGATGTTAATTGTTCCACATTATTGAATTTTTTAGCAGGAAAAACTCCCAAAAAGTAATAAATTTCTTATCATTTTTAGAAGTATTCTTTTCAAATATTCTCTTCTTTGGATTTTCCTCTCACTTTTTTTCTCATCCTAGCATAGTGTCAAGGTGTTAGTCTCTTTTTTTTTTTGGTAAAAAGGTGTTAGTCTCTTTTATAAATACTGTAGAGGGCAAACATATTGTTTAATACAAATGTGGAGTTAAACGGTCAGCATCATCGTTTATTAATCAGAAAGGGTAATATAACAAATTACAATAATTGCAATACTCAAGGGATGACCTTGTTCGAATAATTCATTCATCTCTTCTTGGGAAATATTTTTTAAAAAATAATGCCTTTAACTTTATTTTTTACGTTGATCAAACATAAAAAGCTATTTTTTAATAGTATATTCATTTTTAACCAAAATATCTTTTCCACATCTTTTACAACAGTGATCTCATGATTTCATTTGACCTATGCCCCATTAACCAATAATACCATACCCTTCCACCTTTGAAGTGATGGTGGTGGGGTCACTTTCTTATCTTTGGAATATGGGAAAAAGATAGCAAAATATTCTAAAATTTCAACTTCGATTTATTATTAAGAGAATCAAGAATGACTAAACTTAATCATTATTTTACAATTCATTTTTTGAGAAATTGCTCATTTAAAATTTTATAATTTTTTTTTCTGTCTTTTTCCCTAGAAATAATTGGGCCACATGTGATTGTATGTTTTAAATCATCTTATTTTTTAGGGTAAATATAATATTTGGTCCTTGTAGTTTGATCTTATTTTGATTTTGGTCCCTATAGATTTAATTCATAGGTTTTGGTCCCTCAATTTTTTTTTTTTATTTGCAAATGTTAATCCTTATAAATTAATAAGGACTTGAACCTAAAACTTGCTTCATGTCATTAACACCATTTACCTTGCTAACATGGTATGATGACTCAGAATGAAATTTTAATTTTAAAACAAAGGACTTCTTCGTGGAATCGGGTGGCGTTCTCAATGTGCATTGTCATCATCTTCTTCACTCAAGAGGAAGGAGATTATAAAGGAGACCTAGCGAAATTACAATCGTTGGCAAATTACAAGTTATTAATTAATAGACAGACTAATAATTTGGTGCTCGAGTAACATACTACCACTCATTTGTCTACGCATCATCAGAGTACTTGTGCAAGTTCTTCGATCCAAGAGACCTACGACGATGTCAACAATCTGAGAAACCTTTTAACTAAACTAGGTAGAAGATTCTCTCTTCTGATCATCATCTCCCTCCTCAATAACCAGTATATGAATGTGACCCTTTCTTCTTCCCACAAGACCAAGTATATCCGGCGATATTATGATCGATTGTCGTCATTCAAGACGCGCTTATTGGATCTCCCTCGCAGAGGGAATATA
This sequence comes from Acacia confusa, assembly GCA_037074495.1. Classification (NCBI taxonomy): domain Eukaryota; kingdom Viridiplantae; phylum Streptophyta; class Magnoliopsida; order Fabales; family Fabaceae; genus Acacia; species Acacia confusa. The sequence continues at coordinate 28,580,963 of CM073510.1, forward strand.
TCGTTCAATCGTGTTCTTCCACTAAATCCACAATCTTTCGGTACGACCAACTCAACATAATCTTCAGTAATGTCGAGATCTAGGGAAATCGATCAAAGAACAAGAGCATCGTCAACTTTGACGCCGACAAGTTTGACCGTGTCATGCGAGTGAACATAAAAGACGTGGCTCTAGGAATGAGAAGCACACAACAAGAGTGATGATTTCTAGTGATCTAGGTGCATCATTTCGATGCTAAGCGTTGTTGGAGTCATGGGAGGACTGGGTTACACAGCTTCAAAGCACGCCATAGTTGGGCTCACTAAGAACACAACTTGTGAGTTGGGGAAATATGGGATTAAGGTTAACTGTATATTGCCATTTGCAGTTGTGACTTTGATGCTGGTGAGTGTGTGGAGAAGCAAAGACGAAGAAGAAGAAGCAAGTATGAACTCTGGGATGCCTTTAGAAGAGGGGGTGGAGAAGATAGAGAAGTTTGTGAGAGGATTGGCGAACTTGAAAGGGCTCACATTGAAGGTGAAGGATATTGCAGAAGCTGCAGTTTATCTTATGAGTATGTGAGCCAAATAAATGGTGTGCACTCATTCGATCATGGCATTTTTTTAATTAAAATTACATGTCCAATCAGCCTACATAGTCGGCATGCCACGTGAGCAAAATAAGCACGGTTAGTAACACATCAACAAAGTTAACACCATTAAGTTCTATATTAAACTAAAGGAAGTAATGTTATAAATGAAGGGACTAAAACCTATAAATTGAAATTACAAAAACCAAAATGAGATTAAATTATAAGGACCAACATTATATTTGTTAGGATTCGTACACGCAACAGAATTTAAATTTATCCAATAAATTACGAATCCTAAGAAGAGGATCTATCAACAACATTTAAATTAGGTTAGTAATTAGGAATCGTATCTATGCGAATTCGTGTGCATGCTTTGCAAACTCGTGGGCTAACACCTTCTTGATCAATCAATCTCTAGGAGTCGACTCTACGAATCCACTCCCTCTACCAGTATCCACACCGAACAGCACTCCAACATGAACGGCAGCGTGCTAGCGCCTTCAAGGTTTTGTCTCACGTCTCTCTTCTAGAGATTCTTTGTGGCTCTTGAATTCTCTTATGTGTGTAATCAAATTACTTACAACCTAAGGATATTTATAACCCTAATGGGTTGCATTAAATATTCAAAATCAATCTTATTAATTTTGAAATTGAATTGGAAATTAAATCTGTCTGATTGATTCAATCCAATCAATTTATTTAATGCAAATTAAAATCCAGCTGATTTGATTTATCTTCATAAATCAAATCTGAGATATGATATCTATTAAATCATTGATTTATCTTCATAAATCAAATTAGGAAGTTATTTAATGATTAGCCCCTAGGGTATAATTTCCAACAGACTTTCACTTGCACTAGGTGCAATCATTAGATATATATATCCTCCCTAGATAAAACGTTGTATTCATTAAATTTTTAGACATATCTTAGATTCAATGAATCTGGACATTATAGCTTGTGTTAGGCTATTCTTATGTGCGACCCTGTAGGCTCACATGAGATTGGCAGCAGGCTAATATTGTACCAGCCCACAAGTTGCAAGGGGCCTCTAGCAAGACATTGCAACTACCCAATTCACATGAGGATCGAATTTCGATACAACCTATCATACAACCAGTCACGTCCCTTTTGTCACGTGATAATTTGGTCAAGGATGAGGCATGGATAATGTCAACTTCTTTTTCTTGACCATTACTTTTTCGATTCTTGAGTAGTCTAATAATTGAGATGGAAACTCTTTTCCATCATAGTATGGCCATACATTTCTTAGACTCACTCATCAAGGGGCCCAATATTATCTCTCTACAAATGTGAGGGACAAATTCCATCTTGATCATTCATATTCCTCTACATTAAAACCACTAATCCCAATCGAAGCCTTTATCATCACCCGGTTAAAGGTGACTTTTAACTAGGTCAAAGATCAACAACTCTCATTGTAGACATAGTATCCTTTAGTTTCCTTAGGATGCCCCACAAAAATGCATTTTGAGGATCTAGATGATAATTTATCAGAGACTTGTTGTTTAACGTAAACCTCACATCCCCAAATTTTAAGAAATGACAAACTGGGTTTCTTCCTAGTCCATATCTCATATGGTGTCTTTTCCACTACCTTTGATGGAACTCGATTTAGTGTGAACGCAGCTGTTTCTAGAGCATAGCCCCAAAAGGACGGCGGAAGATCTGTTTGACTCATCATAGATCGAACCATATCTAATAAAGTTTGATTCCTTTGCTCAAAAACACCATTCCATTATGGCATTCCTGGAGGAGTTAGTTGTGAGATGATCCCGCAACTCCTAAGATGGTCAATAAATTCTTGGCTTAAATATTCACCACCTCGATCAGATTGAAGTACTTTAATTGTTTTGCCAAGTTGGTTTTGCACTTCATTTTGGAATATTTTTGAACATTTCAAAAGATTCATACTTATTTTTCTTTAAATAGATATACCCATACCTACTAAAATCATCTATGAATGTAATGAAGTACATATAATCTCTTCTGGTAGATGTATTCATTGGTCCACACACATCAGTATGTATAAGGCCCAGTAAATCAGTGGCCCTCTCACTATGCCCAGTAAAAGGTGTCTTTGTCATCTTTCCCAATAAACAAGACTCATATGTATCAAATGATTCAAAATCAAATGAGTTGAGAAATCCATTTTGATGGAGTTTTGAAATGCGTTTCTCATTTATATGGCTTAGACGACAATGTCATAGGTAGGTTGGATTCAAATCATTTGACTTGATCCTTTTAAAAGACACGTTATAGATATGTTCATTATTAGGATGTTCTAAATTTAGTAAATAATGACCAAAATGCAAATCACCATCGGCATAAAAAATGTCATTATGATAAATAGAAAATTTATCATTCCTAGTAATGAAAGTAAAACCTTACTTATCCAAATAAGAAAGATAAACAATGTTGCTACTTAAAGCAAGAATATAAAAGCAATTGTTCAAAATTAACAAAAGCCCACTGGGCAAAACTAATTTATCAGTGCCTACGGCTAAAGCAGCAACTCTTGCTCGGTTTCCAACTCGTAGGTCCACTTTGCCCTTCTTCAATTTCCTATTGTCCTTGAGACCTTGCACATTTGTGCAAATGTGAGAACTACATGCAGTATCTAATACCCATGTAGAGGAAGTAGAAAAATGAATATCTATAACATAAATACTTGAAGAGATAGCCCCGCCATCCTTCTTGTTCTTTTCCAAATCTTCAAGATAGAGTTTGCAGTTCCTCTTCCAATGATCAGGTTCATTGTAGAAGAAGCAAACCCCGTTCTTTGAAGGCTTTGCCTTCTTGGCTGCAGGCTTAGTTTCGGGCCTGTTTGACTCTTTGGTCTTACCAATTGAGTCATTACCCTTTCCTTTGCCCTTGCCTTTCCTTTTTATACCCTTTCTTTCGTGCTTAAGAACAATTCTCAAGTTTTTAAACCAGTTAAAAAAGTTGGTCCCATTTAGTTTGTCTTTCTCAAGGACTGATCGCAGTAATAATGTAGCGGTATTACTAGTCGACATGATTCTACAATTAAAAAAATATGCAAAATTAATAATCTCTCATTGAATTAACAATCCTCAATATAATTAGTGGGCTAAGATCCATATTTGACTCAAATTTAAGTCCGCTTTGGTAAGACGCTTAAAATCAAGTTATTTAGGTAAGTAACCTCTTTACCAATTACATCACATGTAACTCTTAGATCTTTATGGGATTCGATCATTATATGACTTGGCATGTTTAATCCCATCTAATGCCTTAAGATCCAAAACCGTTTTGATAATCTCAATCAAGTCAAGACAATAATGAATGTTGAGTATCACCATTACCCACTCTTGTCTCACCAAGATAACTCAAGTGTATCCACTTTGGTGGAACATACAAATAAGCGATCTAGGCTTTGACAAGTATCCATTAATTGACGGCATTACGACTTAAGATTTCATTTGGAGGGTTTAATCTAATTAATTATATTTATGTGAATGCAATAATAGTTGTATATCATACAAACAACACATAATATGCAAAATAAACATGTTATGATCTAATCAAAAGCATAATTAAAACGTGATACAACATGACTCACCTAACCTAAAATCCTCTTAAGCCAATGAGGGGACTTCTCTAAATAAGTAAAGAAAATTACATCAAGAGAAACCTCGTTTAAACATACGAGGGGAGTGAGATGAGCAGAGAATATACATAGAGAATATTTAAAGAGAGACATGGTTTACAGGCCATATTTAAAAATTACAACCTCTTGTAAATTCTAGAGCTATATTGTTCACCATACCCAAACAATTTAAAAGTAAATCATAACAGGTAATAATTCATACAATATAAAAGAAAATGTCATGATTTCTCTATCAATTAATAATTATAATAATTATAATGTGATGTGAATATTAACTATAACATATATTATTAACCATATATATGATTTTAATGTCACCTGATAGTCCCTGATCAATACATCTAATGAAAGAAGACTAAATCGTACCACACACTCAAAAAAACGTGAGAACACCACGTTAAAAGCTTTGGCACACCACATATATAAATGATAATCATTAATATAATCACATCAATGAAAAACACTACAAGAGTAGCAGCGTACGCATACAAATTAAAACCAAACACATATAATAATTGAATCAATTCAATTATATAATAATAAATTGATGTGATTTCAATTTAACCGTGTTGAATTGATTCTATCAATTTAACAATAAATTAATTCCTTTCTTGGTCTATAAAATTTATATTTTGTTTATATATATATATTGTTAATCACATTAACAATAAAATATATATTTCATATATAATCACATTAAGAATATAAACCCAATTTAAATGTACAATTGATCTAGCTCTGATGCCACTGTGGGATTCGTACACACAACGGAATTTAAATTTATCCAATAAATTACGAATCCCAAAAAGAGGATCTATCAACAACGTTTGAATCGGGTTAGTAATTAGGAATCGTACCTATACGAACTCGTGTGCATGCTTTGCAAACTTATGGGCTAACACCTTCTTGATCAATCAATCTCTAGGAGCCAACTCTACAAATCCACTCCCTCTACCGGTATCCACACCGAACAGCACTCCAACACGAACGGAAGCGTGCTAGCGCCTTCAAGCTTTTGTCTCACGTCTCTCTTCTAGGGATTCTTTGTGGCTCTTGAATTCTCTTATATGTGTAATCAAATTACTTACAACCTAAGGGTATTTATAACCCTAATGAGTTGCATTAAATATTCAAAATCAATCTTATTAATTTTGAAATTGAATTGGAAATTAAATCTGTCTGATTGATTCAATCCAATCAATTTATTTAATGCAAATTAGAAGCCAGCTGATTTGATTTATCTTCATAAATCAAATCTGAGATATGATATCTATTAAATCATTGATTTATCTTCATAAATCAAATTAAGAAGTAATTTAATGATTAGCCCCTAGGGCATAATTTCCAACAATATTAACCCTATTTCTTAACATAAAAGCTTTGTTTAGGGCCTTGTGCCATCATATAAGTAAGGTAGGGTATAGATATTTATTTAACATAATTGCATTTGACATAAAAAGCTTTGTTTATTTGCTTGAACATTGAGGGAATTAAGGCCAGCACAAATAATAAAATAATACAAGTGAGGTAGCGTATAGATCCTGGCCATGTGGGTTTATTAAGATTTCAAATTCATAGCATAAAAAAATGTTTAATTTTGTGACATGTGTCATCATCTCATTTGTCCTTTTCATTCTTACATGTGAAGTACTGTCATTCTTATAGTTAAATAAATGTCAAGGGACTTGCACTGGGGACTGGGGAGAGAATCTGTCCACTCCTCTTTATTGTTCAGTTTCCTTCTTCAGGGGGTTTTGCCTGGGCAAGTTGTAATGCAGCTGAGCTAACGGTCTTAGAGGGTAGAGTGTAGAGTTAGGGTGGACTCGACTCTTAGAGGGTGTGGTCTAAAAGGCCTATCTTTTTATAATCTTATATAAGAAAAATATCTATTTTTCAAAACCCAATCTGTAAACATTTGAGTCAGGGCTAACATATATTTTTTAAAAGAATTAAGGTATAAAAAAATACATATATTTTATCCCGATAAGCGCCTAACGTTAAGTACTTCTTTTAGGTGTAAAAATACACGCGTAGTTACAAAATAAGTACAATAATACCGTTTAATTGTTAAATTTAACTTTGACCATTAGGTTTGAATTTTTTTTTTATTTTCAAATGTGCAAAAATACATATATGGTTTGGAAAAAAGAGCGTCTAACACCAAGTATTTTTTTAATTTAATAATTTTATTTCAATTAAAGGAAAATTATTATTTCTTTGGATATGATTCATGGGAGGCCAAATTTTTTCTTCTGATCTATCATTTTGGAAAGAAGGATTTATTTAATGGGTAAAAATTTTATTTCCATAATTTAGTTTATTTTTTTTAAAAAAAATCCTTACTAAATTTTCTAATTAATAATTGATAAATGTGTATTTATTAGTCAACTTTATAACTATAAGTCTATAATATTCCTTGATTTACTTTTATTCATCATATAAATAAAAATAACTCATTTAGTGGTGCAAACGTTTATATTGCATATTTCTTAATACAATAAAATTAAATAATACTGTTTGATTTTGATTGAAAAACTATTTGAATAATTTCTAGTTCAATTTGTTAGATAAAAAATAAAAAATATTTTTAATTAAATATAGTATTTATAATATAAAATTTTAAATGCATAAATACTCATTTATTAATTATTAATTATAAAATTTAATAAGTATTTTTTTAAAAAAAAATATGAAAATAAACAATTTGACTTTCTAAAAATTATACTTAGAAAAATAATAATTTTCCTTTAATTGAAATAAAATTATTAAATTAAAAAAAAAGGTGTTGTGCTCTTTTTTTGCCAAACCATATGTGTATTTTTGCACTTTTGAAAGTAAAAAAAAAAAAAAAAAAGTCAAGCTTAATTGTCAAACAGTATTTTTATACATAATTTATAACTATGTGTACACTTTTGCGCCTAAAAAAACTATTTAGTGTTGGGTGTGCCTCGGAGTAAAGCACATGTGTATTTTTGCACCTTAACCCTTTTAAAAATTTTAACTATTTTTCCTACATTTTTTTTAAATAAATATAATTAGTGAATTATAATAATTAAAGTTTTAATTTAACAAATAAATGTTGTCAACACTAAGATTTAAACAACATACATCATGCAATAAATAAACAAAATCGCTAATTCATAATCAAAGGTAAACTATTATCCACTAATAACTCAAACAAATTATAAGAAACTAACCATTAAACAATATGAATATAATAATGACTATCATTTTCACCTTCTTTGTCACTATAAATAATTTTAAAGATATTTGATTGTATTTTACTTCGAGTATTAGGCTCTGCTTCATAAAATCATGGGTATAAATATCAAGAATTTTTTCTCCCTCATTATGAATATATCTATAATCTTTATCTGCAACAAATAATAAACTGAATCATAAAATCAGAATATAGTTATTATATATGTGTAATTAAATGTGTAAGTAATTCTATAACAAATATACATATAAATGAGTAAATTACTATCATATGTGAATCTATAGATCTATTAGACCAATGTAACGAGCATGACAAGTTAGGGGAAAAAAATTAATTGGCCAGCCCTCAGCCCTGTAGGACCCACCTTTTTAAGCGTTCAGCCCTATATAAGACTGATCCTTTTATATTTGATTTCATTTAGAGACTTTAATTTATAAATCTGGCCTTTAACTTAAAAGAACTTAAACGACTCTTTTTCCCAACTTAAATAAGGTCACTACCCATATAGGTCCTGCCTATGACACGATCCGATTAATCTAGTTTACGATTTTTCGAGGGTTGCCCATAATACTGAGTGCTCACGAAGGGGGCAAAACAAAAAAAATCCTTCCGGTCCGTTTACCATGATTTTTTAGCGGGCAGAAAATCTATCAACTTCTGTAATGATTTTTACCATGTAATTCCTGTCTATTTATGCATTGCAAAAGTAAGATACTCCTTTTTATTTTTTTTATATGAGCCTAAAATTTAAATTGTCTTAATTTTTTTTATAAGAATTATTTGAATATTGAATAAGATTTTTTTTTAATCCCTCATTGATTATATACACTGCATTGATTAAAAGGTTGACGATACTCATATTTACTTTATTTATCTTTCTTACCTGCTTCTCATAAATAAAGATATGCTTAAAAAATAAAGTTTATTTCAAATATACTTATTATTTTTAACCAACTTTAATTGCATAGTTCAGTTATTTAACTCTTGTAAATAGAGGGAGTATATACTAATTAATGTAATAATTATGTGTTCAGGTGCGATATATATATAAGTTTTGCAGTGCAATCATTTGATAGGACGGATAGGTTCATTTGGTTAAAATTTTATTTGCAAACTTGACTTGTCCTAAATATTTACCAAAAAACGGCAGGAATCATTCTGATGACACATCCATATTCCTAAGTTACATAACCATATGGGAAGTTACCGTTCTTTTGCAAACTACTCCTTCTAAAATTCTCGTAACAAAGCTTCATAAATGCTGCAAAAACGCATCTCCTTCTCTCACCTGCCTCTTGACATAGCTGGTGGGTCTTTTTTTTACTCTCAATAATTAAATTATTAGTATTAGTTGCGTAGTGATCACTCAAATCCTTATATTTGTGAGGGGTAGTATGTTAATTTAGATAACAATGCATTAAATGTTCATAAAGTGCGTGGTGCTGCTTACTCCATTTTGTTGTAGTTTACCTTCCGATTTGAAAAACCCAACCCTTTACGTCATCACATGTGTTTGTTATTAGAGTTGGTAAAATAAGTTGTAACCCGTCAGTCTCCCTAAAAGCGGTGGGCTGGGTAAATGCCAGCCCGCCACATTCAACCCGTAGGTTGCAGCGGGCTAGCCTGTGGGTTGGCCCGTTCAAAGAACTCTCCTTATTTTATTATATTTTTTGCTTAAAAATAAACTTAAATACTTTTAGTCAATGTTTGGTTTGGGGGAGGGAGTGGGAGAGAAAAAACATTTTAGGAGCACATTGACCAAATTGCCATTAATGAAAAGAATATTCTTTTTTGTTTAGAGAATATTTTAGTAATATTGAAAATTTTCTATAGGCAATTTCGTAAAGATGAAAGAAAAAATTTCTCTCTCCACTTTCCCTACCACTCCCTTCCCTACTTTTCCCTCAAACCAAACATGTTGTTAGGATGTGTTTGATTTGAAAGTAGGGGATGAGAGGGAATAGAGGATATTGACTTAATTGCTATTAATGAGAAGAATATTCTTTTTTGTTGAACGTATTTTTAAAATATTGAAATTGTTCTATGAGCTATTTAGTAAAGATGAGGAGAAAAAAATTTATATTCTCATTCCTTCCGCTTCTCAAACCAAACAAGTTGTTACTCTCTTTTCTTTGATAACATGTTTAACTCTGTCTCATGCTTTTTACGTGATACATTTTTTCACTTTTTATTTTTATACTATATTTATTTATTTGGCTATTTTTGAATTAAGGAAAGAGGTGTTTATATGTTTTTGTGATGGGGGTGAGTAAAAAAAAAATAGAATGTGAAAGTGGAATGGTTGCTTGACAAAAAGTACTAAAATAAGAGAGTGTGATATAAGTGGGTGAAATAAAAAGCGGTGTGAAAAAGTAAAAGAAAAAGACCACGAGAGGGAGAAGTTTTTTTTTTTTTTTTTTTTTAAGAATAGAGGGCTAGTGGGTTGGCGGCAGGTTCGGACTAGCAACAAGCCCTTCCCATTTAGCCTTGGGTCACAACTCACAATATATATAAGAAGATAGGCCCAAAGAATGGTTGCTTGACAAAAAGTACTAAAAGAAGAGAGTGTGATATAAGTGGGTTCGGATTAGCAACAAGCCCTTCCTATTTAGTCTTGGATTAAGATTATGGTAGTCAAAAACGCGCTTTAAACAGTAAAAAGGCCGTTTTTACGTTTTATTTTGGGTTAAACGTGTTTCGTTGTGGAAAAAACAGACTTAGAGTAAAAACGTAGCGTTTAAATGAAAAGCGTAAAAACGCTGCGTTTTTATAAAAAACATGGGGAAAAAACTAGCTGTGATCTGATCTGCCTCACGCATCTCTCCTTGGGCCCCACGCATCTCTCCTTCAATTCATTAAAGATATGATATATTATATCTTTTTGACTCTTTGCTCATTGTGTGATCTGCCTCTTGAATTCTTGTGTGGTCCTCACGTCGCTTCCAATATAATATATTATATTATATTGTATCCTTTTTAATTTAATTTGTTGCCTTTCTTAGATCACATAATATCCCTTGCACAATAAAATAGGATATCAATAGATTTTCTGTTATAATATTCTTTCATCCTATATTTAATTAAAAGATGGATAAATATATAAAAGATAATTAAATGAGTATAATATTAATAAATTTAATCTAATATATCTCATAATCTATACTTATTTAATTATAAAATATTTACTTATCACCTTACTTTTCTTGAATTTTTTTTATATACATATGCAAGTAAAACTACGTTTTGTATTACGATTTTACGTTTTAAGATTTTTCATTCTCCTTCCATTTTTAGGTAAAAACTACGTTTTCACTACCATAGTTAAGACAAACTGGCCTAAATTACCAACTCTATATGTTAGGTAATGTTAGTATTGCATAGTATAATTTATTTTTTAGATGCCAATCTAATTTGATAATATTTTTTATTTTTTATTTCATATGATTAAATTTTTTAAATATTTTTTTTCTTTATAACAGATGTAGTGTTGATTTTGTACAATATATTCTTAAAAAAAGTTATATATATTTTTTTCTCACACAGACACATAAAACTTTCTTTTACAGAATTTTAATTTACGTATAGTAGTAAGACAGTTCTATATTATGGATCGAAAGAGTGATAATATAGGTAACTTTATTTGACTAGTCAAAATTTACTGTTCAGGAATGTTCCTGACTTTGCTCATTTGTTTTTTTTTATAAATTTTTTTTGGGCCAATCTTTTTTTGGTACATTCTTTGGGCCTATCTTATATCTACGGTGAGTTGTGACCCAGATCTATTATCAGGATATGAATTTTAAAGAATACAAACTCAGAATAACATTTCATAAAACAATGTATAAATAAATGATTATATTCATATACAGTTTCTTACGATTAAATCTGCAAGGTAACAACGAAGAAAAATCATATTCTACAAAATAAAAAAAAAAGTTAAAGTACAATAATACACATGAGCTTTTTTTCCAGGAGCACCTAGTACCATGTACTTTTTTTGAGAGCAAAAATACACACGTGGTTACCATTTTAGATCAAAAGTCACATCTCACCATTACTTCCGTTAAGTTACTGTTCACTTCATCTCTTTCTCTCTCATCACGATGAATAGTGAATTTACGGAGAGATGTGACTTTTGCTTCAAAATGGTAACCACTAGTGTATTCCTGCTCTAAAAAAAAGTACGTGGTGCTGAACGCTCATGAGGAAAAAACTTATGTGCATTTTTGCACCTTAACCAAAAAAAAAAAATGATATGCTTATCTTATTTGATTGAAAATTAATCTATGAAAATAAATTATATTCAATTTATGTAATTTACTCTTTAAACCTCTGTTTTTGGTTAGGCTACTCTTTATACCTCTACTTGACTTCTTCATTAAAAAAGAGTTATACGGTTTTTAATTTTAAATCAATTTTTTTAAGATTTGGCTTTGTCAATGAAGCAGGTGCATTTTCTTTCTCCATCTTATTTCCACCTTTCATTTAAAATTTTCCACTAATTTCAAAGTTCATTCATGAGAAAAAATTGATCAAAAATCTCTATTTAAAAATTTTATTGAATAGAAGGACTAAAATTTAAATATGGGTATTTTTATGTGTATGAAATTCTGCAGAGCATCTATATACTTTCTATATGTAAAAATATAGGTCTTTTTTTGGTCAATGATATATTTTTTTTATCAAAAGCTAAATATATATTAATACTTAAAACTGCTACAAGGTCAATGGTATTTCAAACAAGGGACTTTCACCTTCTTCTTCTTCTTCTTTTTTTTTTCGATAACATTTTTAAAAAATCACACTAGTTATCAATGATTACTTCGCAAAGTCTTTATAATTTATCTCAATCTTAAATTAAGACCATTTTGTTTGAATTTATTTATTTTTTCCAACCATTTTGTTTGAATTAGGGGAATATTATTATTTAGTGATATATTTTCTTGTTTTTAATGGTGTAATATCTTTTTTTATATATAATTAATTAATTTTCTGTAATATTTAATGATAGTAATTATTTAATGTTTAACAGCATTTATAAATAAGCACTTTGGTCAAATTAGAAATGTATGATGACAATGATATCTTTTTCTCGTCTACATCTCCATTAATTCGTCCTAACAATGTAGTTATATATTTGATATAATCTGAATTACGAAAAGTAATCATCTTTATATTATATAAACCCAATCAAGCATATGTTACATAAAAATTATATGTAATTATCCTCTTACATCAGTATTATTGCTGTAAAAGAACAAAGGTAAGCGTGAATGGAACCACCTGTTGATAATTTCCGTATGTGGGCATTTTAGTAATTGAGCACCACATCCAGCGAGAAGCGGGAGGGGGAGATCCCAGACCAACACGCTGAGAATCGGTAAATCAATTTGATCGACGCTGATTGGGAAAAAGAGGACCGCATCGAGTAATAAATCGACACTATGATACTTGCCGTCGTGTTTGCCAACGCCGAGGGCAATATCCTCATCGAACGGTGAGTTTCATCTTCTCGTTTCTGAAGATAACATTTTCCTCGTTTATCATCGAGTTCTTGTGCCTGATTTTTGCTTTGGTCATAAATTTCACGTATAAACGTTGGATCTCTCTGTAGCGTTGGAATAATTGTATATGCGGGTTGGTAGGTATCTGATGTTCTGTTGGATCGGATCGGATCGGATCTAACAGGATGTTAATCTGTGTAGTAAGACGGGTTAGCGGTGCAGCATGAGGTGTTATAGTTCTTGCCCTATCTTAATCATGAGCTAGAGGGTAGGGTTAGCTGCGTTATCAGTGAAATCTGCTTTTTGGTTGATTGAACTTTGACTGAGAGTTAGAAGTGATAAGTTGTCTCGTACTTTAATTTGGTAATTTTCAAGTAGAAAACAAATTCCTTTCATGAAAGTCGCTAATTGCTTTCCAAATACTTTTGCTTAAATTTGTTTCCCGCATTCTTGACTTGTAGCACTGGCCCACTGGGGCAGTGGTTGAAAGAAAAAAAATGTTGATGACTATGTGCAGTAGAAGTAAAGGGAGTAAACATTGTTAAGCCTTGTTATATGGCTCGGAAAATCAAGAAGTTTCTTATTGTGGTATCTTTTGAGTAGATATGCAGTCGTCTAGCACCAAACAGAGACATTTAGTATAAACTTAATGATGATGTTTGAGCTTAGCTCTGTGGTTTACCTTATTGCAGTTTTCATGGAGTTCCTGCAGAGGAGCGGCTGCATTGGCGCTCATTCTTGGTCAAACTGGGATCTGATAACCTTAAAGGTGTCAAAAACGAAGAGCTCCTAGTTGCTAGCCACAAGTACACACTCTGTTCTCTCATTTTTCTCATTCCTCGAAGACATGATGCATGTATGCAGACCTATATAAATTGCCTTAGCTGAGTACATTGCAGGGAAGCTTTTGGGAACTTCTTGGGGGGAATGACCTTTTTACATGGGCTGTCTATATATCTAAAGCAGAATCAATGCTAACCTGGATGAAATGGTTGTTGAGTTTGTTTATCTGATCAAAATCAATCCAAGCTAATATTGAATGTGCTGAGTTCTCCTTTGTGTTGTTAAATATGATAAAGTATAGGAAGTTAATAGTGCCAGCTACTTGAATGTTGAATAGGATAAACTTGAGATTGGAAAAATAGCACATTTCAGACACATTCAAAGATGAAAAATTGGGAATAAATTTGAGAAGAGGAACCTGCAGAATCCCAGCATGACAAGCTTGCTCAATAAAATTGAGCAGCTTAGAGTTTGCAGTTGCTAGAGCCATTAAAATCAGAAATTTGAATTGAAACAAACCACTATCTCTCAAGTTTACTATTTGCTTCTCCGCAAACTGTTATTTGTATTCCTTGATCTTATTATTCCTTCTCTTATGCTGTATTTATACTTGAGATTGTATTTTTTGCTATCAGGTCGGTTTATATTGTATACACAGTCCTTGGGGATGTCAGCATCTATGTTGTGGGAAAGGATGAGTATGACGAACTTGCCTGTATGTATTTACTGTGTCTTTTTTTTTTTTGGTTGATTTAACATTACCAAACTGTTTCATCTAATATACGCTCTTTATTCTTTCTTTTTAATTTTTCCTTCTTTGAGATTGGGGGAAGGATTCTTTGGTAACATTCGATCAGAGTGACTAGTTATTTTGGATTTTTGTTCTTGAAAATAATTAGCATTAGCTGGTTTTAAAAGTAGAATGACTGCGATGTTTAGATTGCTAACCTAATTAACTTCTATTGAATAATACTGAGTTTGGAAACTTTGGCAATGCCTTCTAAAATGTGTGGTAATTAAAACTAGTGATGAATGAAATGTGGGTCAAGCTGCCTATGTCTCTCTACTTCAGTAATTTGAACAAGGGTGAGGGTGAAGATGTCGCTGGTTCTATACCTTGTTTTTGCAGTTTACAAAAATAGAAAAAAGAAAGGAAAAAGACAGAAAAGACATTGTGACAACAGTAATGCATGTTTGTAAAGACTTCCACTAGTACTTACAGCATTTTTGTCTTCAGTGTCTGAAGTGATCTTCGTGATAACCTCAGTTGTGAAGGATGTATGTGGGAAGCCTCCAACTGAGCGCCTTTTCCTTGACAAGTATGGAAGAATCTGCCTTTGTTTGGATGAAATTGTTTGGAAGGTGAGGTGACATTCTGGATAGTTTCAGTTTTATTGATGAAATGACAAACCTGAGATCCTTGACACTTTTTAGTCTGTTCATTAATTGTACTTGTTGGCATCAATCGTCTGCATTCATAATCTATTTGTAAACTGTTGGCATTGTCCATTTATCAGGTGTTTAGATTAGCTTTCTAAAAGTGATTTTACCGTGTATAAAGTAAATACGGGAAAAAAGTTTTGTCTTGACTTGCATAAAAGTGTTTCTCATATTGTGCGTAGGAGTCATGGATGTCATTGATTTTGGATGAAACAAATGCATTGGATGTTCATGTTAGTATATACAATATGTCATAGTTAATTTCTGTGGTTTTCTGTATCTCCAATGATTGAATCAAGCTCCTTGCTTTTTTACTTCTGCGAATCATTGCTGAGTAATTTCTTGTGGATTTTTTTTATTGACATTTTCCTGGTATATCTTTTCAAGGGATATTTGGAAAACACAGATAAAGATAGAATCAAAAGATTAATAAGGTTGAAGCCTCCAACGGAATTCTGAATGGTAACTTTAAAGCCGGCCATAGTAGCTTGGATAGTCTTCCGAGGTTCGATTGCTCCGCAGCATCTTGTAATGAGTTTTTCCCTGGAGAAGGGCAAATATTCATGTTTAATTTCTTTTTTTTTTTCCCATTCTTATTCTAATTTTGAATATTTGTAACAGTTCATAAGAAATGTGGTTACTATATCTTGCGTGGGCGATGTACCATCTCCCCCCAACAAACATCTTCGTTTGCTGCTTATTTAGTGCCACTTATTGTTGTTGATGATTTATTTCTTTCAAGGATGAGTATAATGAAAATTGATGCGAAACAGAATTTGAACTTAATATGATAAGACATTAATTATTTTTAAGTGCAAAAAAGATACGTTTATGACAGTACTATGAAATGAAGTTACATATTTACTATACTATATTTTTTTAAGAAAATCTTACAAAAACCTATAAAAAAAATCATATATATTTCTTGTTGATACTAACAAGCTTTAACATGCACAAGATAAATTTAGGCAATTGTACGGAAAAAAGCTCTAATTAAATAATTAATTACCAAAATGTCACTGTCTGGAAACTATTAACTTATTTGCCCCTCTGTAATCGATTATATGGTATATATAATCGATTACAAAGAGGTAGATTAATTTTTGTTTTGAAATTTGCACTATATAATCGATTATATAACTATTTGCACTATGTAATTGATTAAGCACTGTGGCGTAATCGATTACATAGTGTAAAATGTTATGTAATCGATTATGTTACAGTGTCGTAATTGATTATATAACAAAAGAAGGTAATAATGGTAGTTGCAACGCGATATAATCGATTACGCTACAGTGTGTAATCAATTACATATCGCAGAATCAGTTTTTAAAAAGGCCGAAATAACACATAACTCCTCATAACTCATTCTCATAATCGATTAGGGCTCCCCACTCTCCTCCCTCATCATTTTCGTGCAGAAACTCTTGGATTCAAGCGATGGGTTGACGAAAGATCAAAGATTTTCTCTCATTTGTGTTGATTTAGGTATGTTTTCGGTTCCCATTCCGAATGTGTCCTTTTTTTTCTTTGTTTTTCTGAACATATGATTCATCTAATCGATTAGAGTTTGTTTTCTTTGGGTACATAGTGTTTTGATCATTGATTTGAATTGTTGGTTCTTGTTTTTGAACAAATGGGAGATAAAATTCATGTTCTTGTGAGTTTTTGAAACAATGTGAGGCTATTTACAAGTGAATCTGAACCGAACAGTGGGTTTGAAGCATAAATTACATGTTATTGTGTGTTTGGATGTTGACGGTTATTGATTACATTTGTTTGATTGTTGATTGTGCATTTTACTTTCAATTACATTGTGACCGTTAACGGATATTGATTATGCATTTGATTGTGTTTGTTTCATGTTTGTTGATGGTTTATATTGTCTCTTTGTAGGTATTTGTTGTCATCATGCCTCCACGCAGATAAGTTGACAGTCAGATTGAGAGATGCAAGAAGCAGCGGAGGGAGGGTGATGCATCTGGCTCTCAGGCACAGCAGGATGATCTCCGTTACGGATATTTGTTGCACCATTCTACAGCAGCCTATAGAACATTTGTACAGCACTTTGCTAGCAGAACCGTGATCAAGTCGAAGTCACTAGACATGGGCTTTTTTTGCAGAGAAGGGATTTGATATAGTCCCATTGCTGGAGGCTTCGAAACCTGAGAGGCTTGGCTGAGTTCGTCTGTTCGTATTCAGAGGATATGGTGAGAGCTTTCTACCATAACCTCAGTTACATTCATGGGGACCTGAAGTTGCGCGTCTGTGGCTTTGATATAGAGATGACTGCTCCCATATGGACCCACATATTGAGATATGATTTTGATGGGGCGGCCAATACTGAGTATGAAAGGGATAGCACTGTGCCCTTGCCTGGATTTTATTGAGCCGCCGTTATGCATGAGATCAGGAGGCCATTAGGTCAGAGAGCCATTTTCACTATAAGGCAGCTGACTGTTGATGCACGTATCCTCATGTTTACAGGGTTCGTGTCAACATCAAAATCACCCTCAACATCAGTATTTGATGAGTCACCTAATGGAATTACACTGTTAGGATGAGTCTTCCTCATCCTCCTCTTCCTGATCCTCCTCTTCCTCCATCAATCTCAGATAACTTAGGACTTGTAATGGTACAGATAAATTGACAGCTCTGTCTTCTTAACCATAATATCATGGAGATCTTGTATGCATGGGAACAGATGATGATTCACCATATTCAAGCTCAACATAAATCTCAATAAATTTTTGTGATTTCCGATTATCAAATGCATTTATAACGCACTCTATGTCTTCATCATCACATACATCGTTACTAATGAAGTATACATTATCAAAACTGACAATAGTCTCCACTTTGGCAATCAACCGATGAATGCAATGGCTGCTATGTAGCCCCAATTTTCGGCAAATCCTTTCTTTGAGCTCGCTATACATAGTGCCCCGTTTGATTTTCATCATTTTCGTTTTTCCTTCAAATTGCACACCATCTAAACCTTCAAAATGCCTCCCACTATGGTAGATTATAACAACATAGGCGTTAGAACTTGAACTCATCCTTCACAACAAAAATTGGGAGCTGTAAGGGGGTGGGTTTCAGATCTTACACAAAAACAAAGGTTAACAAAGTTAAACTACAATGATTACACAACAATACTACTTTCAAATAAGGGAATGGCCTTACACTTTGATGGGTTGCACAAAAAATTATCAGAATACGAGCAACCAGAGAGCTTTAGGGCAGAAATGTGATAATGGTTCTGAATGTGCTCAAATTGCCTTTTAAAAAACACATATGTCGAAATGTAATTACACTATGTAATCGATTACACCACAGTGCTTAATCGATTACATAGTGCAAATAGTTATGTAATCGACGGTGTAATCGATTACATAGTGTAAAATGTTATGTAATCGATTATGCTACAATGATATAAACAATTACATAGTGCAAATTTCAAAAAAAAATTAAATTGCCCCTTTGTAATCGATTACATATGCAATGTAATCGATTATAGAGGGGCAGATAGATTAATAATTTCCAAACAGTGACATTTTAGTAATTAATTATTTAATTAGAATTTTTTTTCCGTGTAATTGCCGATAAATTGATAACATCAATCTATGTCTAATAAAAGTTGTAAAACTCGCTAAATAACCCGATTGACACAAAACCGGGTCGGATAACTAAGTTACAAAAAATGACACGTGATTGATGGGGCTTGCCATAGGGAATCATAATTACATTAACATTTAATTAATGTGGTTTGCATATAAGGAAGGTAATAAGTTAAATTTGAAATTAGACGTAATATTAGGAATCATAAGTATATTAATAATTACATTTACCTTTAGAAATTCCACAATTACTAACTTCGGTTTAAATTTCAAGAGTTCGACACTCCCATTGCTCCTTGTCACTTCTCTCGCTAGAAATTTAATAAATTATATGAATAATTAATAAATATTAATACAGCAACACAACTTTACAATCGGGGTCAACTAAGTCTTGCTAAAGATTCGGTTATTGCAATAAATATAAACTTTTCAATTTATATTACCTATATAAATCATCAATCATTTACTGTAATAACACGTAATTGAGGATTTGTCAACAATAAAAGCAACTACTGTAAAGCTCAACCTGGGATGAATAATCGTTGTATACAACATAGGAGTATTATCGCTCAGTAGCATCAACGAAGGCAATGGCAGACACTGCTCATGAACTTAATCAAACCTAATATGTTCCCCAAAAAAATGCTCCCTAATAAGTTGATACATAAGCATGCACTTAATCAAACCTTTATGCATTTTTTGAGCTAAAATTTAATTTTAGAGATATATAAATAAATGCATTAGAATCATAAAAAATTAGTTTTACAACGTATCATTAACATAATTCACGTCTGTGCAACGCACGGGGTTAATATTAGTTAGAAGATTATTTTGTAACCCTCCCTCTACAGCAAGAAAAATCACATAAAGAAGTAATTTAGTTAAAGATAAAGATAATGCTAACAATAATCCTAAATACCCTAACAATAATGCACCAGGTTTATTTGCTATCATTGACATTTTTGAGTAATTCATGAGCAGTGTTTGTCGTTGCCTTTCTTGATGTTGTTGAAGTAGTGCTGCTTAGATTATACTCCTATGTTGTATATGATGATTATTCGTCTTAGGTAGAGCTATTATGTACTCCCCCTATTCTTTATTATAAGGTACTAATTATTATTTATCACAGATCAATAAATGAAAGTTAAGTTATTAATTAGATCCAAAATTAATAAATGTTTCTAACTTTACCCATACTTTAATAATGTAGATTTAAAGGAGAATGAGCAATAATACACATGAAGTTTGCCACTAGGAGCGCACAACATCACGAAGTTTTTTCTAGACAAAAAATGCACACGAAGTTACGTTTTGGGAGCGCCCAGCACCACGAGCCGTTAGTTGACCAACGTTGACCGTTAAGTCTGATGGAAATGAACAGTAACTTCACTGAAATTACAATTTTACCCCTAGTTTTAAGTTGAAATTACCATTTTACCTTTAGTTTTAAATAATGTTTTTTTAAAAAAAAACATTAAATAACCCCTCCGCCTGTTGGCCCCACCACCGGCCACCTACCGCCGGCCGTCGCCAGCGACTTTGTTTTTTTAAAAAATAAGGTTTTTTTTAAAAAAAAAAACAAAGGGGAGTCTGGTGGGCCTTACCATCGGCCACACCAACGCCGGCGACCTTTTCCGGTGACTTTTTTTTTTAAAAAAAAACTAAGGGGAGTCCGGTGGACCCCACCATCAACCACACCTTCGCTGGTGGCCACCCTCCCCACCGGTGGCTGTCTCCGGCGACTTTTTTTTTTAAAAAAAAAACTAAGATTTTCTTAAAAAAAAAAAGTTGCCAGAGGAGGCCTCCGGTAGCCGGCGAAGGACGACGGTGGGGAGGGCGGCCACCGCCGGTGGTGGGGTCCACCGGACTCCCCTTAGTTTTTTTTTAAAAAAAAATCGTAGTTTTTTTTTAAAAAAAAAAAGTCGTTGGAGAGGGTGGCCGGAGGTCGTTGGCGGTGGGGAGGGTGGCCACCGGCGGTGGTGTGGCCGGTGGTGGGGCCCACTGGACTCCCCTTAGTTTTTTTTTTAAAAAACCTTTTTAAAAATAAAAAATAAAAAAGTCGCCGGAAGAGGACGCCGAAGGTGGTCGGCGG
This sequence comes from Acacia confusa, assembly GCA_037074495.1. Taxonomy (NCBI): domain Eukaryota; kingdom Viridiplantae; phylum Streptophyta; class Magnoliopsida; order Fabales; family Fabaceae; genus Acacia; species Acacia confusa. The sequence continues at coordinate 28,601,845 of CM073510.1, forward strand.
TGGTGTGGTTGGTGGTAGGGCCCACCGGTAGAAGAGGGGTTATTTTAGTTTTTTCTTTTTTTTTCATTATTTAAAACTAAGGACAAAAGGGTAATTTCACCATGGTTACTGTTCATTCCGTCTAAGTTAACAGTTAACGTCTGGTCAACTAACGGCCCGTGGTATTTTCACTCCTAAAACGTAATCACGTGTGTATTTTTGGTTTAGAAAAAAACACATGATGCTGGGTGCTCCTGGGGAAAAACCCCATGTGTAAAATTGCACTTTCATCCTATTATATAATTATGCTGAATACGGAATAGCCCTATGAATAATCATCCTATACAGCATATAGAAGTATTATCCAAGGACCTACTTTAGTCCTTTTTCCCCTCTTATCCATCGCCCTCCTTTGCATCTAAGCAGTACCGTTTTAGTGTTAGTCACTCTGAAATATTTTTTTCAAAAAAAGACGCAAATGAGGGTAGCAGAAGGGAACAAGAAAAGGACCAAAGTCCGGTCCATTATCCCAGCAACATCAACAAAGGCAATAGGGTTTGAATATAAGGGATGAAGTAAGTTGAATTTGAAATTAGACATTAAATGAGGATTCATAATCATATTAATAATTATATTTATGGGTTCCATGCATAAATAAGAAATTCACCTTCTATGATCGGAAGGATTTTCATAAATAACTTTTTTTTGTCATAACTAATTTGGTTTTAATAGGAAAATTGAATTTAAATTTAGACATTAAATCAAGAACAATAATTATATTAATAATTATATAAATGTGATTCAAGCATACTAAAGAAGGGGGATTTCCATAAATTATATGAATAATTAATAATCTTAATAGTTAAGATTTATATAAGGGTATTTTAGGAAAATGAGTAAAATTAATTAACTATGGGGAGGCCGGCCACTGGTCACTGGCGGTAGGGAGGCCGGCCGCTTGCGGTGGTGTTGTCGGTGGTGGGGCCTATCAGCAGGGAGGAGTTATTTTAGTGTTTTTTTAATTATTTAAAACTAAAGACAAAATGATAATTTCACCATGGTTATTGTTCATTCCGTCCAAATTAACGGTTAACGTCTGGTCAACTAACAGCCCGTGATATTTTTGCTTCTAAAAAGTAACTACGTGTGTATTTTTTGTTCATAAAAAAACATATGGTGTGGAGTGCTCTGAAGGGAAAAAAAACACTTTCTGTAAAATTGCACCTTCACCCTATATAATATTGACTTATGATTCAAGAGTTACATGATAAAATACGGAAATAAAGTACCTCGAACGAAACTTATTAATATAAATTGTTAGTGTTTTATTTTATTGTACTAACCTAAGATGGCTTGAGCGAAACATTAAATGTCTTGTTCATTTCATAAAAATGGGAGCTTTATTCAATGCCTCTGGTTCAGCAGACGAAGACGATGAACAGGACCCACCATCGATCAACTCCTCTAAAGTTTTTAAACATTACGTGTCATTTGGGGGGGGGGGGGGGGGGGAATCAACACCCAGCTGTCACAAGAGATAACGGAGCTAAAGAGGCTGTTATCTTATCTAGAATTGCTCCATTTTTGAGAGGAGCAAAATTGCACTTGATTAGCCTTTTAGGACCTGTTTGGTTTGAGAAGATAGGGGAGGGATGAAAAAATTCTTGTGAGTTAGGTTTTTAGAAAATAAAGAAGTGAGTTTAAAGTTTTTAATTAAGTATTCTTAATCTTTTATCTTACATATTTATCTTTGTAAAAAAAAAATTTAACTCCATTTTTTCAATTATTTTAATTTTACTCAAAAAAAATTTCTCTCTTCCCTCCTCATCCCTCCAAATCCCTCCTACCAAAAAAAAAATTAACTCCATTTTTTCAATTATTTTAATTTTACTCAAGAAAAAATTTCTCTCTTCCCTCCTCATCCCTCCTCGTCCCTCCTACCAAACAGCACATGGGGCTAATGCTCCTCAAAAAATTTTGGGAAAATTGATTACAGGGCCTAAGGAAGCAAAATAATTACAAAAAAGGCCCAAGAAACATTCACATGCCAAAAAAGGCCCTTTTCTGGCATTTTTTCAAAAAACGTTAGCAACTACATCAGTAGCGGTTAACAACTATATCAGTCCTCATTAACAACTAAATCAGTCTAATTAACAACTATATTTTAACAATTACATCTGTAGCAATTAACAACTATGTTCGTACACTTTTTTTTGAAAAAATGCTAGAAAAAGGCCCTGGCATGTGAATGTTTCTTGGGTCTTTTTTGTAATTATTTTGCTTCCTTGGGCTCTGTAATCAATTTTCCCAAAAATTTTCTATGTGTACAGTGCTCAAACACTTTTTTATATTTTGTTTTTTTCCTCACATAAATTTTAGAAATTATAATTATAATATTATATTATTTATCCCCTCGTGCTGCCCGGGGCTGTACTTGTGATTACTAAATTGTAAATTTTGTAGATCCGATCAGTCCAGAAGACTGATCTTTAGAGGAAACAAGAACACTGCTACAGTCCTAAGGAGTTCAATCACTCACTCTCGTCTTCTCCAACAATGAAATCTCTGATTTCAGTTCTTCTAATTGCCGCCATCGTTGCGTTGTCAGAGGCCAACCCTGCAACATTTCCTCAACCCCAAGCTCTCGAATCCTTCAAGCTCAATGAAACGCTGAATCAGGTTTGTAACAACTAACAACCATTTTTCTTTTCTTCTTCTTTTGAAAAGTTTCTTTTCTATCGGATAATAAAGTATTAAAGTAAAGGAAAATAAACCCCTACAATCACATAAAGCATAAAAGATTATCTAGAAAGAGGAACAGTGTTTAGGGATTCTCAAACCCAAACTCAATTGACATTCGCAGATATCAGATCTTAATTACTCGATCTGTGTCTGTTGCAGAATCAGGCGAGCTGTTCATACAGAGTGACCATAAAGACAAGCTGCTCTTCACCTCGACACACCAGAGATCAGATTAGTCTCTCATTTGGCGATGCTAATGGCAATCAGGTTACTAATTTGTAATTTTTGGTACAATCACGTTACTAATTTGTTATTATCAATAAAATCAGGTTATTCTTTTGTAATTTTCAAGACTGCACAGTCGAAATTTTGTTCTGAATCATCAGAATCGCTCTTAGATAAATCGATCACTGTGTTCAATGACTGTTTTTCATTTTCATCAGGTTTATGCGCCGCGGATAGATGACCCGTCTTCTAGGGCATTTGAGAGGTGCTCTACGGATACGTATGACATACATGGTCCATGTACGTATCAAGTATGCTACCTGTATGTGTACAGGAGTGGATACGATGGATGGAAACCAGAGAAAGTAACAGTGTCTGGATATTACAGCAAGGCCATTACGTTTTACTACAACACCTTCATCCCCAATGGCATCTGGTATGGATTTAACTTGTGCCATAATTCTGTTGTCTCTAAAGCAACCGAGTAATATGAATAATGAGGTAGCAATGGAGTTCAGAGGATGAACTGAAATGCAGAGAATAAATAATGTGGTAATGGATATGAGACTGGAATAAGTGAGCCTTTGGGCATTGGGTTTGATTCCTCGTGGTAGATCCTCCTTCAATTTTTAGTTTATTACTGTATGTCATTTATTGTTGATGTTCATGTATTTCTTTCAGAGATAAGTATAATGAAAATTGATGCGTAACAGAATTTGAACCTGATTTAATAAGACATAAATTATACTCCTGTGTAAGAATAATCTCATTGTAGATTTGACTGTGTCTTCTTTATTCCTGATAAGCCAATAATGCTGTCAGGTCTACCTTGTTTCTTTCTTGGAAATTTCACAGTAATCCTTTAATGACAAAAACCCCAGAACTTTCTGAAATTCACCGCACCTTTTTGTAGAGTAAATTGAAATTAAGTTTTTTTTTTGTTCAAAAGATATTTATGTCTTTGTCTTATATATGGTCGAGATAATCTTATAAATTCCTATGTGAGACATATTAAACTTATAAATTCACATATGTGTCTTGTAAATAGGAATAACATGCATTCTTCTAAATATGTTTTTTATCTTAAACATGGCCGAGATGGTCTTGCAATTTTACTTATTTTTTTAAAAAAATAAATATATTTAAATTATAAATTCTCACATGTGCCTTATAAATTTGAATTGTAAAATAAGTGGGCTATTGTGTTTTTTAACCACAAATTTTAATTTAAGTTTATTCCTAGAGGAGTCAGTGAAACAATTTCAAAAAGTTTTGGGGTTGTTGGATATTAAATGTCTCGGCTGCAGTAAAATTTTCCTTTTGTTTTTTTTTGGCCCATATTGTTGTCTGGTGTACCTGCTCCAACCACCCAAATACCCAATCCTCTTTGTCGCTGAGTCGTCCAATTATTAAAAAAATAATAATAATAAATGTTTATGTGGTAGGCTTATGTTATGAATTGGGGTGAGGGACGAACGTAATGTAAAGGGACGCCAGACATTAAGCCTGTACGAGATTTTTGTCTCTCTAAATGCTAAGACAAGTAAATAATGATGGTGATTTTAATTTTAAAGATATTAAAATATCGTACATGTTAATGATTATTAAACAGGAAATAGTGAAATACTGTAACATTTTGATATCACTACTTAAAATATATGCTTCTTTGATTAATAGAGAACTAATCATAATTCATAGATAACAAAACAGGTTAAAATATATTTCTTTATTTAATATACATGGACTATAATTTTATAAAATAAGCTAATCATATGTCACATGAACCGAAGTTATTCCCATATCAAACATTTCTTATTTTGATTCAATTACTTTTCTTATAGATAGAGATTTTAAGGCAATGAATTATAAATTTTTTAGCTTGCATAATTAATAAACATTTATTTGTATTTTGGTATGGAAGGTAAATAAAAGAGGGAATTTCATTAAAGGACTAAAATATTCTGAAATTTCATGATAGGGTCAAACCTTTTGCTTAAAAAATTAAGTAAGGGGCATTATTATCTTTTTACCTGCAAAACTTATTTTTATTTTGATCTTTGGTCTTTCAGTGAAATTTCATAATATTTTGATCATTGACTAAAATTAATTTTGTCATGTGGTTTTTTGATGAACTTTTCCCTAAATGAAAAAAAAAAAAGAGGTTGATCATGGTTAATACAAATGATGAGAGGTCCATTACTAATTTACTTAGAGAGGGAAATACAGCTAGTAATGATTTTATTTTTTTTTTTTTCAACACAGCTAGTAATAAATCACATGAGGTGTGATTGAGTTGTTAGGCTGTTACGTAGCATTAAGTTTAAAATGGAAGTCTACTTTTCAAGTTATAACACTAAAATAGTTATAATGGTAAGAATAAAATAAAGTCTGCATTAAAAGTAATTAATAAAATCTCTTTAATTTGGAGTAAAATCTATTTTTGATATAGAAAGAAAAAGAAGGGTTAGAAGAAGAGAAAATCCAGTTATTCAGCAAAGGCACAAAAAATACAATTGATTGGAGTAGTGGTCAAGTATCAATCCTGTGAAGTCATCTTCAAGAGGTAGGTTAAGTTGTCAGTGAATGTGATTGGTCCAGCGAAATGTGGCGTAGAATTTCTTTTAAGAAATTTAGGATTTGAGCTGCGGTAAAACCACTTATAATCTGTCTTGTATAGAGCTACCATTGTTGAGGGGATCGTCTTTATCATTATAGAACCCGGAGTGGTTGCACACTTGTCATTATTATATATATATATATAAAATAACCCTCAGCGATGAAGAGTAACTTATGTACACAATTGAACTCATTTCTGAAAAAATCATCATAATCGAAGTCATGAAATTAAAACATGTCCTTATTGCATCAATGGAGAATTACTTATAATTCTCATTTAATGAATCATTTCCAAAATCATAAAAGTGTTGTGCATAAAATCCTCACTTGGTCTTATGTTTCCCTTTCACCTGATTATGCGGTTTGAAATCTTAAACCGAATATATACACACAAAATATGGAGAATTCACACTTTTAGGCTCTAAACTAGGGGTGGAATAGGCCAAGTCCTTATCAAGTGACCTAAAGCCTGGCCTATTTAGGGTCTGGTTAGGCTTGATTTGTTTGTTGAAAAGGTCAAGCAAAGGCTTATTTAAAAGCCTAAATATGTAAACAAGCCAGACCTATTTTATTAAGGCCTGGCCTTTAGGCCCTCAGGCCTGGCCTGTTTACATATTAAATAAATATAATTGAATTTATATCATATAAATAATATAATATTTATTATTTTTCATTCTTATATTCTAATTTCAAATTATATTTATATATGTTTTGATAGGTTTAAAGTTTATAAAACATATTTATGGCCTCCAATGCCTACAATATGAGGCCTTTTTAAAGGCCTACATTGTAAGTAGGCCTTTAAAAAGGCTTCAGGCCCGACTAGGCCTTATAAAGGCTCAGGCTTGAGCCTAAAAAAAAGCCTGAATTCAGACTCAGGCCTTTTGCCCCCATTACAGGCTCAGGCTTATTTAGTCAAAGCTTGGCCTGGCTTGACCTATTTCCATACCTACTCTAAACAAGAGAGGTGGCATATGTGTCAGGACTAGGGGTGGAATTAGGGATAAAGAGTGACCCTCCTAAAATTATAGAAAAGAATCTAAATTTTTAAGAAATTACATTTCAACCTCAGAAAAAATTCATCATTTTCACTTTAGTCCTTTTATATAAAGTTACATAGAATGACTAAAATGAAAAATATTAAAACATTTATGAACCCAAAATATATTTTTATGAACAGAATTCTATTATATGATTTTTCCCTCATGTCACCCCGACTCTCCCTACAAATGTCATTAACTGAATATTGTGGGATGAAGGATGACATTTTATAGATTTGATATTGTCTTCTTTGTTCCCAATAATGTTGTCGGGTGACTCAGGTCTACCTGCTCCTACCACCTAATCCTCTTTCTCGATGGGTGGTTTAAAAAAGAAAATGTTTATGTTGTGTGCTCCACTTCTTAATTTTTAAGGGGAGGGAAGAACATAATTAAGAGAGTATTTGGAAGTTAGTTTTAGTTCTAAGTATAGGGTAAAATTTTAATTTTTGTTAATTTCTTCTTAAAATACTCATATTAATAATTTCTCAATAATAATTAATAATTTAATAATACACATATATAATTTATAGAGTAATGCTTATAACTCATTAGTGCCACATACAACTCAATTCTACCTTTTTTTAATAAAATAATTTTGAGCATTTTTTTCCTTCATATTTTTCCCTTATCACCCTTACTAATACTTGCTCCATAACTATTGATTTAATAACATGTTTATATTCTATCAAGTTAGAGATGCTACTTTCTTTTTATTGATTATTGAAAGTGGATTTTGATTTTAAATGTATGTTGTTGGTCCATAAACAAGGGCATCTTGGAGAGATTTTATTCCCTATTTGGTGGGCGAAAAAAGAAATCGGTGCTTGATCAGTGATATGTAAGAAATCTCAAAATATATATGTGGGGGTTAACATACATATATTATTTATTATGTAAGAAAAATATTTTTTTAATAGTTATTTCATGTCAATATCTTACTGCCGTAAGCTTAAGGATATATTAAAAAATTAAATAAAACAGAAAAATATAGTTAAAAACAATAGGGTGTAATACATATATTTTTTCCCCTTGGCCTCCCCTTGTGATGACAAATTTATTGAGATCAAATTTTCCTCTCCTCGTGGCAGATGTTGATGTTCAACAAAAAAGGGATTTGAGTTTTTTTATGTGATTTGAATTTTGTTGGGTGTCACGGTTTGTAAAATAAGGGAGATAATGCAGGAATGGTGCTTCTTCTTTTAAGTATTTTAGGAAAATGAATAAAATTAAATAATTTAACTTTTAAATCTCTCCAAAATTTAATAAATATGTTATATAATTAGAAGCAGAGGGACTAGGGAGTATATTGTAACCTCTTCAAATTCTACTAATTCAGCTACAATTGATAGTAATTGTTGTCTTGAAGTCACGTGTTGTGGAGGTGTGTTAAGTTAATGGTGACTATTAACCCCTCTACAGATGAAGAGTAACATATGAATACCATTGAACCCCTTAGTGAACAAGTATCGTAGTTGAACTTATAGAATTAAAGCATGTATTTATTTCATTAACAGAGAATTAATTATAATTCATATATTAATGAATCATTTCCAAAATCATAGAAGTATGATGCATAAATTTATGACTTGATCTTATGTCTCACTTTTACTTTACTTTATAGTGCTGTTTAAAATCTCTCACACTTTTATACTCCACTCGTTCAGAACAAAAGAGGTGGCATGTCTCAAGATCCCCTACAAATGTCATCCCAACTCCCCTACAAATGTCATTAACTGAATATTGCGTGATGGGATGACATAACAGGTATACCAATATAAAAAAATCATAATATTTCACATTCATATTCCATAAATAATATAAAAATCTTAATATTCATAAAATGAATTAAGATTAAGTCATATTTAACTTTCATTTATATGTAAATAATTTTCTTGAGTCTAAAAACTTGACGAGAAGTCCTCAAAAATTTTAATTTTGTGGGGATAAAATCTACATTCTATTATTTGGATGAGAAATCCTTATGATGCATAACTCACATTGAGTCATCATCCAATCATCCATCCCATGCCATGTGGCAAAATGACAATGCTAAGAATTGCTGACATGTCTTACAAATAAGTCTCATCTCATCACTGGTCACTCATAGTCCCTCCCATAAATAATATAAAAATCTTAATATTCATAAAATGAATTAAGATTAAGTCATATTTTACTTTCATTTATATGTAAATAATTTTCTTGAGTCTAAAAACTTGAAGAGGAGTCCTCAAAAATTTTAATTTTGTGGGGATAAAATCTACATTCTATTATTTGGATGAGAAATCCTTATGATGCATAACTCACATTGAGTCATCATCCAATCATCCCATGCCATGTGGCAAAATGACAATGCTAAGAATTGCTGACATGTCTTACAAATAAGTTCCATCTCATCACTGGTCACTCATAGTCCCTCCCCTGTTTTCTAGATCCGACGGACTAAAGTGAACCCGAAATCTTTCAGTGTAAGCATTTTGGGGAACTCTTTTCTGATGTTAGTGGGACTGGAAAAGACAACACAGCTTCTTCATCATGAATCTTAGCAAAATACCAGATAAGATAACAAAAAAGAAGAAGAAGAAGAAACAGAGACAGAGGCAAAGCATAGCGAAACATGGAAGGTGATAATGGAAGGTGATCATGATTGAGCAGCTAAAATATTTAGAAGATGTAGATGAATGAATAGCTTGGCGGATAAGGAAGAGACTCCATATTAAGAAAATTTTGGATGTCCCACATATGTGCTTTGATTTCTGATTAGTTACTAGTCTCTGGATTTTTTTTTTGGGAAAATATGTATAAGGGCTCAAATAATAAAAAAAAATTAAAAAAGGCCCCAAGATTATAAAAATACCAGTATTTTCTGATATAAATTCATTAAAACGTTAACAACTATATCAACCCCGTTAACAACAAAAGGTTTTAATGAATTTATATCTGGTATTTTCATAATCTTAGAGTCTGTTTTGAATTTTTTTTTTCTATTACTTGGGCCCCTATATAGATTTTTCTTTTTTTTTTCTAGCATAAATTTGCTTTGAATTCTTCACATATTTATTTTGATTCATTTACTTTTCTTATAAATAGAGATTTTTATGTAGATAAAGCATAAAATTTGTAGCTTGCATCATATTTGTTTGCGTTTAATTATAGTCCAAAAAAAAGTGATCGTATATAGGGTGGCTACATGCCAAAAGAGAAAATAAAAACAAACAAATTGAAAAAAAAAGGTTGATCATAATTAATCAGAGCCAGAGCCAGGGAGGACATTACTTGTGAGGGAATTAATGAATCACATAACATAGGGTTAAGCTATAACGGTCAAATCGTTAAGATGGCAACGATAAAATAAAGGGACCTGGCTTGTACTTCAGAATACTGACTTATACTTAAAAGATATTTTAGGATGCTGACTAATACTAAAAAAATACATTATGATCCTTAAAAATATTTTATGATCTTGAAAAAATATTTTAAGATACTCTCTGGTACTAAAAATATACTGTAGGATATTTTTTCAAGATTCTAAAATAATTTTTTAAGATTATAAAATATTTTTTTTTAGTACCGTTCAGTATCTTAAAACATCTTTTTTTATACCTGTTAGTATTCTGAAACAATTTTTCAAAAAAAAAAAAAGCATCGGCTTATTATGTGCCAAAACATCACCATGTCATCGCAAAGGACAGTAGTAGATGATAATGGAAAAGGACACAAGCCAGGTCCAAAATAAAGTATGAGTTAAAAGTAACGGATAAAGCCCCTAATTTTAAAGGAAAATTTATATTCTCTAATTTTATTTTGATAGAATACAATCAACAGAACAGACCTATATCAGATTAATTTTTATTACATTTTTTAATAAAATTTGCAGAATTTTAGTCTCTTCGACGAGTCTTTAAGATTAATAGTTACCTAATATATTGTTATAGTTAAATTTTATTTATATATCACGAGTTGCACCAAACAGTGGTGGCGGACCATGAATTTTAATGATGTTGGTGAAAATAAAAAAAATACTATATTATAAATAAAATTACTTGAAATACAAAAAATTTGAAATGAATCTATTACATAAATTAACAAGTTTGCAAATGCAATTTTTTTGTCTGGTGAAATCTCAAGAATAAAATTTATTACTAAGTTTGCAAATATTATCATTATTAAATGACCTGTAACAATTTTTTAAGATCTAAAGCCATGCTCTCAACGGGGTGAAAATAGAAAATACTATATCATAAATAAATTTTAAAGCAGTTACATTATATAATGGTGGCAAGGAGAAGTCAAGTATGGCTTCCAATTCAACCCAAAAAATGAAAAGGCAATTTATGAGTGAGGTAGAAAATAAACTATATATGGAGGGGACATCAACAGCTAGTGAACAACAAACTCCAACCTAATTTTTTAATAAAATAAAATAAAATGAGCACGCTTTACCTTGTGTAAACGATCACCAATGAAGGCTAAAATCAAAAGTAAGCATACTCAAAGACATAATAGGTAAATAATCCAAAATGACAGATAATGTGTCAGCCTTATGGAATTATTTGAGCCAAACACAAACAAAAATACAAGGAAGAATTCATTTATTTATTGAGATCAAATGCTCTTCTCCTTGTAGCAGATTCGACAAATGAGGGATTTGAGTTTTTTTATATGATCTATATCTTAGTGGGTGTCACATTTGAACGCGATTAGTAAACAAAGAAGATGGTACAGGAAGGGTGTTTCTTTTTAGAGCATTTTAAGAAAGTGAATAAAATTGACTAATTTAACTTTTATTTTTAATTTTTCCAAAATCTAGTAAATATGTCATATAATTAAAAACGAATGGAGTATATTGTAACTACTTCAAATTCTACTAATTTAGTTACAATTGATAGGAATGGTGGTCTTGAACTCACATGTTTAAGAGGTGTGTCAAGTTGATGTTGACCATTGACCTCTGTGCAGATAAAGTGTAACATATGAATACAATTGAACCCTTTGGCACTGAATTGAATCCCTTGGCGAATAAAGTATCGTAGTTGAACTTATAGAATTAAAGCATGTATTTGTTTCATCAACAGAGGATTAATTATTATTCATATTTAATGAATCATTTCCCAAATCATAAAATTGTGATGCATAAATTTCTGACCTGGTCTTATGTCTCACTTTTACTTTATACTGTTGTTTAAAATCTTAAACCGTATATATATACACATACAACAAATGGAGAAACTCACACTTTTATACTCCTCTCCTTCAATACAAAAGATGTGGATGTCTCAGGATGCCCTACAAATGTCATCCCTACTCCCCTACAAATGTCATTAACTGAATATTGCATGATGGGATGACATATCAGGTATAACAATATAAAAAATATTACAAAAAAATCATAATATTTCAGATTCATATTCCATACATAATATAAAAATCTTAATATTTATAAAAGAGTTAAGATGCAAAAATACACATATGTCTTTTCCCCAGGAGCGCCCAGCACCACATGTTTTTTTTTTGTGTAAAAATACACACAACGTTATGTTTTCGGAGCAAAAGTCACAGGCCATTAGTTGACTAATGTTGACCGTTAACTTGAACGGAAATGAACAGTAACTCCGCTGAAATTACCATTTTGCCATTATTTTTAAGCTGAAATTACCATTTTACCCCTAGTTTTAAATAATTTTTTTTTGAAATAAAACTAAAATAAACCCTTCCCAAAGCCGGTGGGCCCCACCACCGGCCACCCTCCCCACCGCCAGTGACCGGCGACTCTTTTTTTTTTAAAAAAAAAATTTAAAAACTAAGGTTTTAAATATATTTTTTAAAAAAAACACTAAAATAAACTTTTCCCCACCGGTGGGCCCCACCACCGGCCACACCACCGCCAGTAATCGCCCTCCCCACCACCGGCCGCCGCCGGCGACCGGCGGCCACCTCCGGCAACTTTTTTTTAAAAATAAATTAAGGTTTTAAATATTTTCTTTTTAAAAAAACACTAAAATAAACCCTTCCCCACCGGTGGGCCCCACCACCGGCCACACAACCGCCAGCGTCCGCCCTCCCCACCACTAACCGCTGCCGGCGACCTCCTCCGGTGACTTTTTTTTTTAAAACATAAACTTAGCTTTTTTTAAAAAAAAACCTTAGTGTTTTTTTTAAAAAAATATTTAAAACCTTAGTTTATTTAAAAGAAAAAAAAATTCGCCGGAGGTGGCCGGTGGTAGGGCCCATCGGTGGGGAAGGGTTTTATTTTAGTGTTTTTTTAAAAAAATATTTAAAACCTTAGTTTATTTATAAAAAAGAAGTCGTCGGAGGTGGCCGTCGGTCGCCGGAGGCGGTCGGTGGTGGGGAGGGCAGCCGCCGATAGTTGTGGGGCCCACTGGTTGGGAAGAGTTTATTTTAGTGTTTTTTTAAAAAAATATATTTAAAACCTTTGTTTTTAAAATTAAAAAAAAAAGAAAGAAAGAGTTGCCAAAGGAGGTCGCCAGTCGCTGGAGGCGGGGAGGGCGGCCGACGGCGGAGGTTTGGCCCACCAGCTTTGGGAAGGGTTTATTTTAGTTTTATTTTTTAAAAAAAAAATTATTTAAAACTAGAGACAAAATGGTAATTTCAGCGGAGTTATTGTTCATTTCCATCCAAGTTAACGGTCAACGTTGGTCAAGTAATGGCCTGTGTGACTTTTGCTCCTAAAACATAACGTCGTGTGTATCTTTGCACAAAAAAAAACATGTGGTGCTAGACGCTCTTGAGAAAAAACATATGTGTATTTTTGCACCTTAACTCTTTATAAAATGAATTAAGAGTAAGTCATATTTTACTTTGATTTATATGTAAATAATTGTCTTGAGTCTAAAAACTTGAGGAGAAATCCTCAAAAATGTTAATTTTGCGTGGATAAAATCTACCTTCTATTATTTGGATGAGAAATCCTTACCGTGCATAACTCACATTGAGTCATCATCGAATCATCCCATGCCATGTGGCAAAATGACAATGCTAAAAACTTGCTGACTTGGATTACAAATAAGTTCCATCTCATCACTGGTCAGCCACAATCCCTCTCCAGTTTTCTAGATCCGACGGACTAATAATGTGAACCCAAAATCTTTCAGGCTTTGTTTGGGAGTTCCATTTTAGAGAGAAAGGAAAGGAAAAAAAAGTTTTGGTAGTCCCTTCCCTTAGTTGAGAGTTTTAAAAATAAGAGGGGGAAGGAATTAGGGATTTTTACAAATCCCCAAAACCCTTCTTCAAAAAAAAAAGTCCCCCAATATAAGAAGTTTTAAGAAGGAGAATAGATTAATTATTTTTTTTACCCTCGTTCAAATAAAACATTCTCGTTATTTCTGATTTCTTTTTTCTTTTATATTGTTAGAATGCACATGACAATATCTTTTAGAGAGAGAAAATATTTTTTAGAGGGGAAAATATTTTTTACAAAGAGAATACTTTTTAGAGAGAAAGAATAATTTTTGTAGGGGAAAATATTTTTAGAGAGAGAAAATACTTTTGTAGGGGAAAATATTTTTAGAGAGAGAAAAATTTTCTTAGGGGACAAGATTTTTTTGTAAAGTATAATAATTATATTAATTTTTAAAGAAAAGGAAAAAATAGTAAAAATAACTCATTATCCTTCATCTTCCTCCCTTACTCTTTTTTTTAACTTCCAAACAAGTGGAGAAAATATCTTCCATTTCCCTTCCTCCTCCTCCCCTCCAAACTCCTTGCATCTCTTTCATTTTTTTTCTTCTCCAAACTCCCAAACAAAGCCTCAGTGTAAGCATGTCGGGGAACTCTTTTATGATGTTAGTGGGACTGGAAAAGACAATACATCTTCTTCATCATGAATCTTAAGTATAAATAATTTAGAGATTATATGGAATAATCAGGGGTGGAGTTAGGTAGTTAGAGGGTAAAAATTATAGAGCAGAGCCCATATGTTTATGAAACTTTATTTTAGGGGGAGAAAATTACAGAATAGAGTTCAGATGTTCATGAAACTATATTTCAACCCTATAAACATTTCAAGATTTTTTGTTTAGTCATACCATGTCACTTTACATAGAGGGATTAAAGTAAAAATTATAAAATTTTTATAGGCTAAAAGATAATTTCTTGAAGGTTATATGAGCAAAAATATATATGTGTTTTACCCTGAAAGCGTCCAGCACCATATGTTTTTTTGGAGAGTAAAAATATACATGTGGTTACCATTTTGGAGCAAAAGCCACATCCCACCGTTATGTTACGGTTAACATAACGGTGGGATGTGACTTTTGCTTTAAAATCGTAACCACATGTGTATTTTTGCTCCCAAAAAAAACATATGGTGCCGGGCGTTTTTAAAGATAAAACACATGTGTATTTTTGTTTATTTACTATTTCTTAAAACATTAGGGTTCTTTCCTCTAATTTTAGGGAGCCACCCCTACCTCTAAATCCGCCATTGAAGATAATAAAAAAATGATGATGAGGGAAGCCTGGCTCATTAATCAAGGCCAAAGAGGGTATTACTTGCGGGGAACTAATGACATGAATCAGAGCCAGGAAGGGCATTACTTGCGAGGGAATTAATGACATGGCATATGATTAAGCTATAACGGTAAAATTGTTAAGATGGCAACAATAAAATAAAGTATGAGTTAAAAGTAATGGATAAAGCCCCTTAATTTTAAGGGAAAATTTATATTCTCTAATTTTATTTTGATAGAATACAAGCAACAGACCTATATCATATTAATTTTTATTACATTTTTGAATAAAATTAACAGAATTTTAGTCTCTTAGAAGAGTCTTCAAGATTAATAATTAACATAATATATAGTTATAGTTAGATTTTATTTATATATGACGAGTTGCACCAAATGCAAGGTGGGCTCATGGAAAAAGGCAGCACCCCTATCAGGTGGCCTACGGCCTGACCTATTTAGGGCCTGGTATGGCTTGACCTGTTTATTAAAAAAGTCAGGCCAATGCCTATTTAAAGGCCTAAATATGTAAATAAGCCAGACCTTTTTTGTTAAGGCCTGACCTGTAAGTCTTCAGGCCTGACCTGTTTACATATTAAATAAATATAATAATATTTATATCATATAAATAACACAATTTTAATTTTTTTTCATTCTTATATTCTAATTTTAAGTATAATTAGTTAATTATAGTTTTATACATATTATTATATTAATTAATTATGACCTTTAAGGCCTGTAATATGAGGCTTTTTAAAGGCCTACATCGTAAGTAGGCCTTTAAAAAGGCTTTAGGCCTAAGTAGGCCTTATGAAAGCTCAGATCTGAGCCAAAAAAATAGTCTGTATTCAGGTTCAGACCTTTCCCCCTATTACAGGCTCAGGTCTATTTAGTTAAAGCCTGGCCTGACCTATTTCCATCTCTAGTCGGCTCGGACCTATGAATTTTAATGGCGGGGTGAAAATAAAAATACTATATCATAAATAAAAATACTTGAAATATATATTTACAAAATTGAAATAAATCTATTACAAAAATTAACAAGTTTGCAAATGCAATTTTTTTTGTCACATGAAATCTCAAGAATAAAATTTATTAATAAGTTTGTAAATATTATTATTATTAAATGACTTGTACCGGTTTCTTAGATTTAAAGCTATGCTCTCAACAAGAATAAGAATAAAAAATACTATATCATAAATAAATTTAAAAGCAGCTACATTATATAACGGTAAGTACGACTTCCAATTAAGCCCAAATAATGAAAGGCAATCTATATGAGTGGAGTAGAAAATAAAACTATATATAGAGGGACATCAACAGTTGGTGAACAACAAACTCCAACCAAATTTTTTAATAAAATAAAACAAATTGAACACGCTTTATCCTATATAAATCATCACCAATGAAGGCTAAAATCGAAAGTACACATACTCAAAGACATAATAGAAAAATAATCAAAATTGACCAATAATGTGTCGGCCTTAGGGAATTATTTGAGCATGTCGAGATAGGAAAAATATAATCCCCATCCAAACACAAAAAAGAATTCATTTGACTTTTTATATATAATTTTTTTTATAAAAAAAAATTGGGGGCGGGGCCCACCTCTAGGCCACTTAGGTCCACCCCTGCCAAACAATATCCCACCTAGTCTAAAGGGCCATGGCTGAAGGGTGGTTTTGTTCGGAAATCTTTTGCCGCTAAGAACCACCCCGCAAGCCATAGTTCCAATTACTTTCTCCTTTGATTATCTTTGACTTCATATAAGATAGCATTTTATTATCATTATTTAAAATATGTTCTTATATGATGAATAGAGAATTAATTATAATTCATATTTAATAAACCATTTCTAAAATCATAGAAGTGTAAAGCATAATATCTTGACATGGCCTTATATCTCCCTTTCAATCAGTATTGCCGCGGTTTGGGGTCTTAAGCGGATAAATATACTTAAAAACATGGAGAACTCACAATTTTAGGCTCCTCTCCTTTAAAACAAATTCAAAGAGGTGCCACATGTCTCATACCTCTCCCTACAAATGTCATCAATGTTATATTGCATGATGACATGCATATCATGTGAAAACTATATAAAAAATATTGTTAAAAAATCATAATATTCAAAATTCATATTCTAATATTTATAAAATAAAGGTTAAAATATATGCAACTCTCTTTTACTTTTTTTTTTTCAATTAAGAGATTTGAATTTGTAGTGTAAAGCTACTTACTATATTAACCAATAGCTTGTTGGTCAACTCTCTCTTGTATTTGACCAGAAAAAAAACTCTCTCTTGTATAAATAATTTTCTTCATTTTTAAAATTTGATGAGAAATCCTCTTAAATTTAATTTTGTGGCTATAAATTTACAATCTATTATTTCAATATTTCACTTTTTGCAAGAACTCCTCCAACGTAGAATTATATGTAAATAATCCTTCTAACCTCCAAGTCTGAATTGCCATTATATTATATTAAATTAATGAGATGATATAAGTGAACGGTGAGAATTTTTTTTAGTCGGAGTAAGAAGTTATTTGTACAGTAAAAATTTAAAAGATTTATCATGAGTCTTACAATTCTGAAAAAATCTACATATAAAATGACATTTAGGGTTATGGATGATTTTTCTTATAAAAAAATTAAATGTATAAATGAATAAAATTATATAATTAAAGATGATACAGTAGAGTGGGGATAATAAAACTAACAAGTTGTTGGTTAATGTTATAAGAAACCTCACTCATATATATATAAGAGAAGAACACAATTTCAAATTCTGCGAAGCGCATTTGAAAATGACGGGAAAATGTGACAAAAAGAGAATCACTGGAAAAAGGTTGAATTAGCTCATGGTTTTTTTTTTTTAAAAAAAAAAACCAAAATGCCACTGAAATTAAAATAGACAAAAAAAAGAAAAAAATTGTTGAGCAAATCATCTTTATATATGATGTAAGAAAAAATGTCATGAGTAAAAATAATAATAGGAGAATAAGTCCTACGAATAATAAAAGAGTCCTAATGATAATAGTGAGAGACATAAACATGTTTCATTTTATGAATCAGAATTTGTATTTCATGCTCTTTAGTTGTTGCCCGATTTTTGGGTGATTGTATCCCTTTCTTGGATGGTAATTCCCCAAAATTAATTTATAAAATTCTTTTAATTGAAAGAAAAGAAAATATTAATATTTTACTCCTTTAAGTTTTAATTTTTTAAAAAATTCTTTTAGCTTTTTTGACGTTGGAGGAACGGGAAAAGACGTTTTTTTTTTTTTTAATTATGAACTCGTTAAAATACCAAATAAAAAAAAGAAATAGAAATCAAAATAAAGAGAAGCATGGATCGAGATTATGATTGAGCAGCTAGAATATTTAGAAGCATGTTAATTAATAGCTTGGGGATAAGGAAGAGAGTTACTTGATATTAAGAAAATTTTGGATGTTCCACATTATGATGGAAGCAGAAATATGTGGTTTGATTTATTTTTATTTCTTTGGGTTGCAATCCAACTTCGAAGTGTAAATAAAACTCTTTGTATTCCCTACCCATCTTATCTCTATGTAATGATTTTTGCATGTTTGGCTATAATATTATCACTTGTAAAATAAAACTCACTTTATCTCTCTACTTATCTTTTGCCAAAATTGCAGCCAGCATCTTAATATTATTTATTATTATATACGGCATTATGTTGATTATAAAATTTGCTATTGAGAACACACAAATTTTTACATTTTTTTGTCTCCTTTTATATTCTTTATCATTTCTTTATTATGTTTTATCACTTGATATTAGTGCATATGTCGGGTGGGATGACCTTTTTAATATAATGTCATTCTGTCAAATTTAGCCGCTGCTGACGACTAATTCTCTTTCTCGGAAGGAGATCTTCTCCTAATCTCCCTTCTCCTTTTTTCTCATTGACCAAATCTGGGCCGTTGATTGAGAAAGTGAGAGAAAAATAAAAGTAGTATTGTATTGATTAGATGAATGTGATTTAGAGATTATGAGGGATAATAAAAAAATGATGGGGAGAGAAACCCAACCCCTCTTTCTCGGTGGATGGCCCAATTAAAAAAACATGGTATAAATTTTAAATGGGGAGATAAATTCAGCAACAAGAAATGTCCTCACAAGTATTTTAGGATCCGATCCCCTCCTTTTAAACAACTTTAAAGAGGACCATGTCTCATGACTCTGATCATCCTAATAAGGATGGCCTCTACAAGTGTTATCAATCGTATCCCCCAAATGGCATGCACATGAAAACAATATATAAAATATTGTAAAAAACTCATAATATTCAAAATTCTCATTGTATACTCTTTCTAGTCAATGACTATAAGGTTCATTTCGATCAAAAAAATTAATATAAGGTTCACCCTAATAAAGAAATGGAATTATAAAACAGATCTTATATTAAAAGACCATGGTAGTATAATATAGAAATCCTAATGTTTTTACTGAAAGCTAAATCATATATAACTTTCCTTTATGCAAATAATTTTCTTGATTTTAAAAACTTGATGAGAAACCCCCTAAATATTAATAAGGGTGGACAGCTAAAGTTGGGAATTAGGGTCAGCTCTTGAAGAGCGGGGGCCTAGAAGAGTTGGTCTTTTAGGTTTGAAGTAAGAAAAACATATGTTTTTCAGGGTCTAACCTGAGAGCAAGCGGATCAAGGTCGGCCTTACAGCATCAGAAGCTTTTTTTTTTTTTTTAATTTTAACTATTTTTCATTTTTTTTAAGAAATATAATTAGTATATTATAATAATTAAAGTTCTATTTTATCAAATAAATGTTATCAACATTAAGGTATAAATAACACGCATCATGCAACAGTGAGACTGTTACAAGAGGCGTGAAGTGAATTACAGAAATGAGTGATACTGTAAGAGTGGCTGAGTGAGTACTAGGCAATGTGGCAAACAAATAGCTTCATTCGTAGTCAAACTCGGGCAGGAGGACAAGTATGCAACTATTAATCGAGCAAGTTAAGGTAGGAAAAAACAAACTAACGGGCTTAACAAGACCAACCCTTTTAAGCTTGTGGCCCTACTAGCCCTTTTTAGGCCCAACTTCATTTGTAAGCTCCATTTTATAAGCCTGACACTTGAAGGGTTAGACTTTAAACGGGCTAGTTTGATTTCCCGGTTGTATGAGTAACCCTCTACCATGTATTTTTTAGCTCCTCCTTCTTGCGCAAGAACTACTCAAACTTAGAATTATATGTGAATAATCCCTTCAAACTCTAATCCTCATGGACAAATAAGTTACTATCATACCGTACCATATTATATCAATGAAATCACATAAATTGACGGTGAGAAAGTTATTTGCATATACATATAAAATTTTATCAACATAGAGTATCATTATATATATATATATATATATATAATCATTGCATTGATTATCTTCTTTCCTTTTAGCCTATAGAGAATTATGTAGAAGATGGGGTTAAACTGACTCTTCATGGTGCAAGTAAAGTTGTAATTTGTTAATTCCTTTTAATATTTTTTTATTTCTGTTGTATTTTCCTATACTTGATGCTTAAGTTTTCTTCTGTCTACCTGCTCTTCTTTTGTTGTGACGTTTTTCAGCACTGCATCAAATTGAAGGATAGATCCAGAGAAGAACCATAAGTCGAATGACCATCTTGATGCCCTGGACTTCAAGTGGTCATTTTTTGTTTGAACCCACAGCTGACTTTAATATTGGCCTTTTCATGTATTCTGAATTATTTATATACTAAAACTTTTGCCAGCCTTCTCTCTTAAAATTTAGGTCTTTTTTTTGTTAAAAAAAAAAAATCTGTTCCCTTTGTTAATTGGTCCCTGAAAATTGATGCATTGCAAGTATAAAACTTTGTCAATAAGAAGATTAACTTGTGCAGTTAAAAGTGGGAGGAAGAGGAATCACTTTTTGTTGGAATGTTTATATCTTCTTCAATTATTAATATCTTTAATTACAAGTTGGAAAAGGGGTTGCTTTCTGTGGAGAAGTTGCCTTAGTGATTTGATCATGTGAGTACTTGCATGTCACCTTGTAAACCTGTTTCTATATCATTAGAGTAAGGTTTTTTTTTTTTTTTTGGTCATTTATTTCTCCTACTCACAGGGTGATTATGGCTAATTAGGATCAGATTTAATTTGTTGTTCTTATTTTTTTTATCCCACAAAAACCTTGTACGCTTTCTTTCTTAATTCTTACTTCTTAGTGAATGAAATTAATGTGCTTTGGAATTAAATTCTCATTTTTACGTACCAATATCACAGTAACAGCCTGGCCTAACTTAACATAGTTTTTTTCTTTTTTTCTTTTTAAAGGATATAAGGGAGGTGAATTTGCATGGAACGTGTTACAAGTAATATTGTTATCAACCACGACACATGCCAAATTCAGCCAATACTTACCTATAAAGTAACTGTTGGTTCAAGAAGTTAAAATCATTCAAAATGTTATGAAAATAAGAAAATATAAGAGATGGAGATGAGAGAGAGTTGGAGGAGAAAATATGTAGGAGTTTTGACATTCACTTCATTATCTCAAATGCACGTCATCCTCAGTTTATAGGACATCAACATTGAAGACTAACTCAAAATTAAAAGTTACGGGTTTGAGTTTTTTCTTTGTTGTTTTCCCCCCTCAGAATGTCATATCTACTCTTAGAGTCTATTTGATATGTGAGATTTGAAACGTCGCCAGGAATTTTATAAGTTGGATTTAAAAAAAAAAAATAAAGAACGGCGTTATAAAATTTTACTAAAGGAAAGATGTAAGATAAAATAGTAAGAAAACTTGATTAAATTTTTTAAACTCCATCACTTCTCTAATTTTTTAATCTAACTTTAAAAAATTTAGGAAAATTCACAATATGGTCCCAAGGAACAACAAAATATATCAAAGAATATAATTCATCGGGCGTGTTTGAGTTAGCGGTATGAACGGTAACTTAAAAGTTATTTGACTTTAATATAAAAGTCAGGTAGGAAAAAAGTCAAGTTAAACTATCTGATTTATGTTTGGATTGTCCATTTGACTTTTTTTTTTTTTGGTAGAAGTGACCTTTTTTATAACTGATTTGTGTTTGGATTATTATTTAAAAAGTCAGTTAAGATGGAAAATAACTGAAAAGGACATGAATCATATTGAATACTACATATACATATTAGTTGTATATATTGAGGTAATGGAAATTTTAATTTTAATTTAAAAAAATGGGTTAAGGTGCAAAAATACACATAAACTTTTTCCCTAAGAGCAAAAATACACATAAGTTTATTCTCCAAGAGCAAAAATACAATTAAGTCGTTGGCAAAGAATAGATGAATGCCCCTTTGGCCGACCTTAATTGTTTTCCAATTGCCTAAATTTACTTTAGCTTCGATGAGTTGAGATAATGGTGCCATGCAAATAACAAAAATATAAGGGGAGAGGGGATCCCCCTGTCTCACACCACGATCAGGGACAAAGGAGTTAGAAGGTTTCCTATTCTATAAGACTTGCATGGAGGTAGAGGTGATGCAGTTCATTATTAGCCTTGTCAAAGAGACTGGGAGTCCAGTGTCAAACAAAGTATCCTCAATGAAATCCCATCTTAAACAATCAAATGCCTTGTGTAAATTGACCTTAATGGCCATCCAACCTGTCTTACCTTTTTTCCTTCTCATAGAATGAATTACTTCCTGGGCTATAATGATGTTATCGAATTATACTGCGCCCCTGAATAACACTTGATTGATATGACCAATTAAGCTAGGCATAAGAGGTCTCAAGCGATTAGTAACAGTCTTCAAGAGCAATTTATACACCACAGAGCATAGGCTAATGGGGCGAAATTCATTGATTACGCTAGGGTTACTGACTTTGGGTATTAAGGCTACCAGAGTTTCATGGAGTAACGGATCAAGAGGATTACCTGACCAAAAACTTTGAAAATACCTGAGAATGCTTGGACCAATAGTGTTCCACTGGCATTGATAGAAGATAGCATGGATACCATCTTTCCCAAGAGTTAAAGGCTTCATTTCGAATAAAACTTGCTTCACCTCTTCCAGAGACACCCTTCTTTCCAAAGCCAACGACTGATCATCGGCCAGATGTGGGAACCTGCCTTGGATCGAAAGGGGGAAGGGCACATAGAATAATCTAAATCTCTTAGACCAAAACACATGCAATCAGTGGTGGATCTTGAGATAAAGATTTGGGGGGCTAAATGTATACTCATTGACTAATTAAGAAAAAAAATTATTTGAGGGGGCCAAATGTATAAATTTTTAGGACAAATGTGTACATATTTTGACCAAATATATAAAAAAATCCTACTTTCATTAAATTTTTTCACAGATTTTTTTTTTGCGGGGGCATTTAGAAATATTTGTTCTGTAACACTAGTATAATGAAAATTAATTAATTTGAGATACTGGGTACAAAAAAAAATTCAGAAAACAGCATATAATTTAATCTAAATAAGTACAATATATAAAAAAATCTTAAAAAAATAAAAAAAAATGTCTCATCCCTCAAATTAGAGGGACAAGCATGTAACAAGCACCTAAGAGACAAGCACCTAATGTGAACCCCGGCTCATTGAAGGTCATTTTAAAGCCTCAATCTTGGCTCTCATGCCTTGGCATTCTAGGCTACTCAACCCCAGCTTCTATTACCCTCGATAAACAAGCAAACAAACACTAATAATTCTCTAGATGAAAATATTCATTGGTTCATAATACATAAAGATAAAGAAGTGTGTGATTTGATTTGGTTCATAACAATAAATCTTGTGGCATAACAAAATATCGTGTGAAGCCGCAAAAGGAACATGGTCAAAAAAAAAATAATAATAATCACAGCAAATGGAAACAAATTCTATTAGCGGGAAGCTTTGTTTAACTGCCAAAACCACCGAGAATCGTTCGATCCTTCATCTCCCAAATTAAGTCCCTGTCTCCGCTCTCCCTCCCTCCCCTCTCCCATGTCTTTCCCGCTCCTAATAATCGGTGCAGCGTAGCGACCATCGTCGCCGCCGCTTTCCAGCGACGGAAAAGCTGCACATTCTCTTCTCCCATGGGGAAAACCCCTTCATCTCCGCCGTCCGACATTGAGACGGCTCACGGAGGCCGCAAGGGCTGGCCATCGCCTCCCTATGACGTTGAGACGGCTCACGGAGGCCGCAAGGGCCGGCCATCTCCTCCCTACGACGTTGAGACGGTGCACGGAGGCCGCAAGGGCCGACCATCGCCTCCTTACGATGTTGAGGCGGCTCACGGAGGCTGCAAGGGCCGACCATCGCCTACTTACGACGTTGAGACGGTTCACGGAAGCCACAAGGACCAACCATCGCCTCCCTACGACGTTGAGACGGCCCACGGAGGTCGCAGTGGCCGATCGTCGCCGTCGTCTGATATGGAGACGAGGCGAGAGCATCAAAAAAGCCGATCAGAAATTCCGCAACCATCACTGCCTTTTTCCCCACCGGTTCCGAAGCCGTGGTTCTCATGGCTTGTGCCGCTCGTATTTGTGGTTAATGTGGCACTGTTTTGGTATTCAATGTACTACAATGATTGCCCTGCAAAAATAGACAAAAATCGTAAATGTCTCTTCTCAGAACACTTGGGAAGGTTCTCTTTTCAACCCTTCAAGGAGAATCCTCTTCTTGGACCTTCCACCAGGACGTGAGGACTAATTCCTTCCCTCTCATTTTAATTTATGCTTCAGATAGTGAGATTGTTCACAGGTAAATTGGGATTGCTTAATTTTCTTTCAGAAAAAGGACTGAGGGAAATTTCTTCATAATAGGGTTTTGTTTCGTCCTCTTTAATTCCCAAATGTTCAATCTGAAGCTTTCCCAGAGTCAGTTGGGATTTTATTTTGATAATTCACAGGAAATGATATTTGTTGAACTCGAGGGATGAACAATGCAGTTGAACAGCCATTGCAATGTCAAGGAATGAGTTAAAAACTTAAAATATTGACATTGTCCTCCTCTCTACTCTCAAATTTACCCTTAAGAAAGTTCAAAACCTGGATTATTGATCAATATTCTTTTGAGGATATTGTGGAGTTCATACTCTAATCCAGTAAGCTTATCAGCTAACAGCAGCACTTCAAACGATTAAAGTCATAATTGCTCATATTCCTATTTTCTGCTTTGTCCTGCACAAAGTAGAAATTAAACTTTGTTGGATTTTCATATCTGTTATACAGGGATAAGTTGGTTTGACACTTTGTTCTAACTTTTGCAGATTGCAAAAGTTAGGAGCTCTGCAAAAGGAACTGGTGGAGGAAAACGAAGGATGGCGCCTAATAACCTGCATGTTTCTTCATGCTGGAGTTATACATTTAATCGCCAATATGTTTAGTCTCTTATCCATAGGAATCCGGCTTGAGAAGGAATTTGGATTCAGTAAGCATTTTTTGGCTGAATTTTCCCATTTGAGCGTTTTGGAAGTTTATCTCTCTCTCTCTCTCTCTCACACACACACACTTTTTTCTCATCTCTTATTTCTTGCAGTTAGAATAGGACTTTTATACACACTTTCTGGATTCGCGGGAAGCTTAATATCAATGTTGCATTTGGAGAAATCTGCAAAACCAACCATATCAGTTGGTGCTTCTGGTGCACTTTTTGGACTCCTTGGAGCCATGCTTTCTGAGCTTCTAACGAACTGGACAATTTATGAAAATAAGGTTTCCCTATTCATTCTTTTTACTTATGGGTTAAGGTGCAATTTTAAGGATTAAGTTTTCTGGCACAATGAACTTTTGAAAGGTATAAAAGTAGACATAATTTTTTTAAAAAAGTGTATAATTTTAGCAATTCGGCAAAATTAACCCCAACACTTCTCTCTTTTTTGAGGTGGGACCCCTTCTAAAAAGGAATGAAAATATACTAAGCCTTATCAGGGCCTATGACCTAACCTACATTAAATTTAACTTAGTCTTTTTAGTAAATAGATCAGGCTAAAGTTCAGGCTTCTTATCAGGCCTATTTAGATAAACATGTCAATCTATTTTTATAAAGCCTAGACTACAGGCCTAGCCTATTTAGCTTTTTTCTTTTTTTATAATTTATACTATTATATATAATCACATATAATATAATTTAAACAAGTTTTATAAATTACTTATACATTTACAAACTTAGTCTTTACAAGTTTTACATCTCATCATTCACCCACAAACTCAACCTTTTTATTCATTAGTCGAACACATTTACCTCTCTTTTTTTCAATTGCTGAAGACTGCAAGATTAGCGCACTCTATTTCCCTTGATTTGCGTCGATTGTTGAAATATAATAATTGCTATAAGTTTATTTTAGTAATGCCCTAATGAAATATTATAATCTTAGTAGGATGGGTTTGTCTTGGTTTCTACAGGAAAAATAAAAAAAGGTAAAATCCAATTTTACATGTCACTACTTGTACTTTGTTTTGAGAAAGTATATTTTCTTATATTGGTTTTTCTTATTCTTACTCTCTTGGATAACTGGTTCATGCTAGGTGTTCTTTTTCTTACTAAACTCTTATATTGTAGGTGATAATAAATCCTAAACTTTTAAGACATAATTTAGGTTTTTCAACAGGTTTGGGAGGTTATAAATGAACATGGAGGCATAGGCTTTATGCCTATTTAAATACTTACATTTTAAGTAGGCCTTTAAAGATATTTCAGGTTTTGTCAAGCTCTTTAAATGCTCAGATGTGAGCCTAAAAAACACTTATATACAAACTTAGGCTTAGTTTCAGGCTCTGGATCTCTATTATAGGCCCAGACTCATTTAGCTAAAGTCTAGTTCGACCTAGCCTCTTTCCATCCTTACCCTCCAGCTTTATAACTAACATCTGACCTTCAAAAATGACAAAAAACTGTTGTTAAAATTACATCTTAACCCTATGCTAATCTTGTTTGGTAGGAGTTCATGAGAAACAAAAAATCTAACCTACTTGTTTTCTTCAGTGGGCAGCTCTTGCAACTCTTTTGGTCATTAGTGCCTTAAACTTGTCACTTGGATTTCTGCCTCGGGTGGACAATTCAGCTCACGTTGGAGGATTCACATCAGGAGTCCTTCTGGGATTCATTCTTTTAATGCGTCCTCAATATGGATATGTTAATCGTAAGCATATTCCTCCAGGATATGATTTGAAACGTAAATCCAAGTTCACCTTCTATCAATATCTCTTATTTGCTGTAGCATCAATGATCTTAATTGTTGGGTAAGCAACTTATCATTCATCCTTAGCTATTATAGCCAGCCTCCTGAACTTGTTCTAACAAATTAAAGGCTATGTATTTTGGTGGCAGGTATGCATATAGCTTAATTAAGCTATTCACGAAATAGACACTGGAGAAAAAGTTGAATGCTGGGAAAAGACAGAATTCTTGTTTCTTCAAACCAGCAAGTATTTATCCGGAATCTCCCTATTCAGATGTGTGTAAAGAAATACTACTTCTGAGTCCTTAATGTATTATGATCTTGTTTATAATGTAAATTGCACTATACAAATGAGATTTTATAATAGGGATTGAAGGTAGTACATGTATTTGGACCCCAAACTTGAATTTACATCCTTCGTTTTTACTTTTTCAGGTACAAGCTTCTGGTACATGCTTCTTCATATTATTTGTAGGAGTATAAAATTCTGGACTTTTGAAGCTTGCACGAATGCTGAGAAAATTTAACTATTCCGTAGTCCGTACATGTGATTAGGGAAAATACGATTCCAAGTCCTTATACCTTAATTTTATTTTATTTTTAATCCTTGTAGTTTATTTTTGTGGTTTCGCATTCCCCTCTAGAAAAATATTTCTCAAAAGTCCCTATAACTTACTGAAACATCAGCTCAGTCTTATGGGGCAAGTGGACAAAAATGCCCTCTTCAAATAAAAGATGCATTTCACAAGATAAGTGTGACATTTTACAAGTTATATGTGAGAATTTACAAGACGAATAATCTAATTTGTAGGAAATACAACTGAAAAACCTGACACTTATGCTATTTACAAGAAAAGAGGCATTTCATTAGATAAGTAACGCTTTACAAGTTACATGTAAGAATTTATAAGACAAATAAACTAATTTGTAAGATATACAAATGAAAAGCTTAACATGTGCTATTTACTTGAAAAGAGGCACTTTACAACACAAGTGTGACGCCTTACAAGTTATATGTGATAATTTATAAGATAAATAAATTAATTCATAAAACATACAATTGAAAAGCCTTACACTTATGCTATTTAGGGGAAAAAAAAAAGAGGTACCTCAAAAGATAAGTGTGACACTTTACAAGTTATATGTGAAAACTTATAACACAAATAAGCTAATTTACAACATGAACAATTGAAAAGCTTGAGATTTTTATTTTTGTTAGAGAGGAGGGTATTTTTATTCATTCCCTCTTGAAATTAATTTCACTCCCCTATAAATTTGAACGGATGTTTTAGACAGTTATGGGGATTTTGAAAAATATTTTGCTATAGGGAGGGCCAAGGGAAATTTTCCCAAAGGATAATAGCTTATAAATAATACGATTTCAAATAGACTCCACTTTGATACATTGATGATTATTTTCGAATTTTTTCAGAGATCTTTTTTTCCCCTCCATAAAAGACAATTATATGTATCATATTGAATATTTGGCATGCATTGTGGTTTAACTCTTCAAATAAAATCAATAGTTGATTTTCAATATTTGAAAGAGTTTAATATTAAAAAAAAAAAGAGTCTATTGGACAGAAAAATGAGTATAATATTTGGGAATATCATTTCTGCCTTTAAGGTAGAAAAAGTTTTCTGCCATAAGCCAAAACTTCGTCGTTTTGATTCTTTTTTTTTGTTTTTTTTTTCTTTGCTCTTTTTCTGTTTCTGTTTTTTTTTCTTTCTTTTTTTTTCCTTTCATCTCTTCATCTCTTCATTGAAAAAAGAGCCAAAACGACGTAGTTTTGGTTTAAGGTAGAAAACTTTTTCTGCCCAGAAATGATATTCCCATAATATTTATACAGTAATTGAAGAAGTTTAGAAATTTTGGTAATCTTTGATCATATTAGGCAACAGTTAATAATAATATTATATGTTTATACCAAATTTGTTTAAATTACTATTTTAACGATGATTTAGTACAAATCAAAATCTTGATTATATTTTGTAATTATTGAACAAGTTATATGAATCACAACAAAATATCTTTTTTAATGGTAAGAAAGGGCCAAAAATGGAAAGAAAGTTAGTTTTATATATTGCTTTATTTTTTTGCTCGAATATATATATTGCTTCTTGGCGATATGAACATGGGAAACGGTCCTCTTCTCGTTCTGTCTCTCAAAAAGTTTCGTAGGGCGCGGTGGAAGAAGCAATCGTGAGTTGGTGAGAGGCAGAAATTGAAGGCCTGAATCAGAAGCGACGCACAAATGGGTTGGATCGGCGAGACTGTGGAATCCATTAAATCTCTTCAGATCCGCCAGGTCCTTACCCAGGGTGTTAGTCTCGGTTAGTTCCTCTTCACGCTTTGTCTGAGTGCGTATGTTTGCACCATACTCGAAAAGATCAAGATCCTCAATAATGCGGTTAAACTGGAAAGTTAACAAAATTGAAGCAATGAATGGGAATAAGCGATTTTTTTTACCTCTATATTTTTACTACGAGTTGACTTCTTAATTAGACTTATGGTTTATCTGAAGAGTCTTCTGAATGTTTTTATTTCTTCATCATGTTATGCTCGTTCTATTATTTTTGCCTGTTCTGTGCATTTTCGATTTACAAATTGAAGAGGTTGTGGTGGTCGAGTATGACATTCTTTACCAACTCGCTACATTATATTTAATGACTGAAGAATTTCCCCAGTTCCCTCAGTTTTTGTGTTGATTTTTTGCTTTTATCCCAGTTCTGTTCTGACCAATCTATGATACTGGTTTTTTGGTTATTTATACTCGTTTTGGGTCAGGCTTGATTGTTACATCTGCACTGATAATATGGAAGGCGCTGATGTGTTTCACTGGAAGTGAATCTCCCGTTGTGGTTGTTCTTTCTGGAAGCATGGAACCAGGATTTAAGAGGGTAAATCAATTGAATGCGTCAATGCTTTAGTACATATGTATCGAAGTAAAATTGCCAATTAATTGTATGTCATGTGGCTTCTCTATCCTAAATTCCTAATCATTATAAAATATAATATTAAAATCATTTATGACTGCACAATTACCGTTTACCCTTAAAGTACATGCCTTTTTTATTTCTTCTTACTCTTCCCGTGTATTACACTGGAGGTTTGGTCTAGTTCTATAAGTATTTTGTTCATCTAATAGCAGACACCATTAAGAAGAGAGAAGTGTCATCTTGTATGAAAAATTTGCCCATGGAATTCGGCTATTTGTTTGATCGGTTTATGAATGATCTCCTATATAATGTGCAGGGGGATATCCTATTTTTGCACATGAGCAAGGATCCGATTCGTGCAGGGGAGATTGTGGTATTCAATGTGGATGTAAGTCCTTGATTAGTTTTAATCTTTATTTTGCTTACTTTCTATATTTATTGTAGATATTATGTGACAAACAGCTTTTTTTTTTTTTTTTTTTTGTGATGTCGTTGAAGTACTGCTGGAACTTCTGTTATCGAAACTTTAATTGTAATTACTCTTTACTCTGTATCAATTTGTTCATGCAAAACCCATTCTTTGTTAGTTCTCTAGGTTGTTGATCGCTCTCAGAGATGTTTAATTAGTGATCTGATTTGAGAGCAAGTTTAAGCTCCGTATCTTGGTTCTCTATATTCTTCTAATGCTGCTCTGTTTTTTATCTCCTATTCTAATATACTTGATATATTTTTTTAATTCTTTTGTCTTTAGGGCCGTGAGATACCAATTGTTCATCGTGTAATTAAGGTAAACTCAACCTTCTTGCTATACATTGAGCATTTATTTTGTGAAGTTGCTGGTTGAGTCTAAGTTTGGTGTAATGAGTTTCTCCTTGATTATAAATGTGACTGAGTCAGTTGTTCCATGTACCTCAGCAAATAATTACCTCTTGACTCTGTGGGAGGTAGAATGCTTTGTTCTTCATAATTGTTATTAGAAAGATTTATTTAGAGTAGGGAAAATATCAGAAAAAGAACTCCAAAATTTCAAAACCCCAAATCAGGTTTGTTTCCTACAATTGAGAAGGGATTCACTATATTTGATAAGAAATTCACTACTCATTTTAGTGGAAAATTACTGATTTGAGATTTTGAAATTTTAGAAGTCTTTTTCTGGGATTTTCCTTAAAAACTATTATTAGCATATTAATTGATTTTATTATTGCATCTAGCACAGTATTGGGATCTATAAGCATTAATTGAAATAGGATATTAGGGCTTGAAATTGAAATAATGGTCTATTGATAAAGATGAATACTGATAAGGAACCTGCAAAAACTTGACAAATCTTACTAGTTTGTGAATCTAAAGTTTGGAGGCTTGTTATTTATTTTTCATTTTGTGCTAGACTTTATCATTTTTAGAATGATAGAGGTTGTAGTTTTGTATGATCACAGTACAAAAGAATGGTATATTGCGGAAGCTTTCCGTTTTTAGCTATTGCATTCAACAAGAGACTTTGTGGTTGAAACTAAACTACTGAGCTGGCACATTTATGCCTCTTTTCAACCTTGCTCTTGTTTGAAAATTGTTGGTTTGGGTGAAGTGTTAATCCATCCCGAAAATCTTGTTCTAGAAGAGGGATTGGACAAAAGAGTTGCTACCTCTAATTCTAGTGCAGATTGTAGGAGAGTAGTGGAAGAGAAAGTGATGGCAAGGATGTTATGAATGTGATAGTTTAGGTCTGGGGTGTCATCATGCTAATTTCTGTATCAAAGCTTGACTAGAATAGTAGAATGACAGTTCCAACCTTAAGGAAAGAAGTTTGCATATACTATGATTTTAACCCTTTTTCGTGTTGATTTGATTCATTAAGCTCTGGGGCCTGGCAGTGTTCTAATCGCAACCAAAAAAATGTTTTCTTGAGGCATCAACTTCAACATACCACACTCCATTGGGGGTCTTATCGTCCTTACTTATCTCTACTTTTATCTAGAGTTTGTTATTGATAACATTCTCCATGCGAGCACAAGTTTGGGGTCTGTTTTTTTGCACCACCAAGGAAAAAAGAAGCTACTTTGGCAACTTTATTTAACATCCCTCTCTTGTGGCAGAGGAATACTGATAACTTGTATGGTAGTTTATGAGATTGTGGTCAGGATATTCCTTAAACTAATTTGTCAAGAAATGCTATCTTCAAAGTTTTTGAAATTTTGATTTTCTAAAACCTTTACCTATTACCAGCCACCAGGTAGTTCATGGTTATTAATATTCCATCTAATGGTTGATTATTTTTAGGTTCATGAACGAAAAGATACAGGGGAGGTTGATGTTCTCACGAAAGGTAGTGACTTCTTTGTTACTAAGTGAATTTATAAAAGTACTAGATGTGCTGTATACTGGTGTTTTATTATACAACACCTGTCTGGCTTGTGATGTGCGTTTTTCCTGCAAAAGATTGTAGATCATATGATTTGTTGTTTTGGTTTTTCTTTCAGGGAGTGCTAATTAGTTTCTTATATTACTCACCCTCTCCCTGTATTACTTCATTTTGCAGGAGATAACAATTATGGGGATGACAGGGTTCTGTATGCTCATGGTCAGAAATGGCTGCAAAGGCACCACATTATGGGAAGAGCCGTTGGGTAAAATATATCTTCCTTCCAGTTACACATGCTCCATTATTTGTTTATTTATTTTATACTACCTCTCATCCTTAATATAAGATTCACCTTGTAACTCAAAAGTTGTTCCAATTGAATTACAGAGTGGATCGTATATTAAGGATCAGATGTAGTATTTTTTAGGTTAGTCTGGTCTAGATATTAATGTATTTCGTCCAGCTGTTCCCTTCCCGTTGGATCTTTAGGAGAAAGATAATATCTCTTCTTATTGAATGAGCGGCCTTGAATTGTTGATTTGTATTGTAATTATAAAGTTGTAAGCTTTAGCTCTCCAACTAAGACCGGCGTGACATCCAAGTTTTATGCGTTCTGGCGTAGGCACCATATGAAGGCTTAATTTTAGTTTGAGTTCACTTATAATTTGGTCCATAAATTATTAGACCTATTTACTTTTAAACTGGGAATTAATGAATGCACTTCTTAATCCCTCAAGATAACAAGCTCAATGCATTCGAGTCCTTTTGTCAAGTGATCCCAAAACATCGAAAGAACTAACTTGTAATGAATTTGTTATTTTCAAAGTTCAACTTGTGCTTTAGATGATTTCAGCAAACTTTTAATAAACTCAACAATTTAAGGGGGGTCAAGTTATCAACTTACAGCTTATCTCATAGTGACAGTTCTTCGTTAAGATATTTGAAATTTTCAATATATATTTGATTAAATTGTATTATTTATAAATTATGCATAATATGATTGACCTTGAATTCCATGCAACAGGCGGGTTCTCGGACTAGTGTGGATGAAGTTGTCTATAAATGAAAGATAACTTATGATGTTAGGTCTGATATATTTTGATATTGCTTACATTTTTATTTGGCAGGTTCTTACCTTATGTTGGCTGGGTGACTATCATTATGACTGAAAAGCCTATCTTCAAGGTGTGTTATCAGTGTCAAATCCTCATTGAACTTGACTTATACTCTTCCAGTCCTATTTATAAGAGCTTGATAACCAAATTACACAAATTACGCAATTTAAGAAAATTGTTAAAATTAGTTGAAAATAATAAGTATGTCTTGAAATAAACTTTTTTTTTCCAATTATACCCTTATTTAGAAGGGACAAGCAATAGAGAGAAATAAAGTAACCATAAGTATCCTCAACCTTTTAATTAATACAATATGGTTAATGATTGGCACAAATGAAAAAATATTCATTAAATGTTGAGACAACCCTTGTAACTCTTGTTAGGATCTTATCCAAAGGACCAAGACAATTCAAATTTTGAATCTTATAAAAAGGAATAGAGGGAGTACTTTCTAGTATCTCTGAATTATCATGTAGATTTTGAATGGTCGGAAATTAGGTGCTTGAAGTTTGCTAACCTTGGTTGGATTTGCTTGCAGTATATACTCATTGGTGCTTTGGGTTTGCTGGTGATAACTTCAAAAGATTAAGAAAACATTTTTGTAAGCAGAGGCAGCACCTCCTTTAGGGTATCATGTTGCATTATCCTTTGTATTATTTGACAACAATGTATGCCTTAACGGACTGATATCAATAATTTAAGGAATGTGGAAAAAACTAAAAAAAACCTTTCTGGGGGATTCCCCCATCCATTGAATTCGTATCCCCTTGTGATCATTTCTTTCAATTTTTTTTCTTAAAATCTCATATTTATCCTAAAATAAAAAATGGATGGTTTAAATTTAATATTTTATAAAAAAAATAAAAAATAAATAGGTTTATAGGGGTAGGAATCTGCGAAATAAAAAGATGAAGTTGTATCCGATCATAAGTTGTACGGATCAAACTTTAATAATTTATTTTTTATAACATTATAATTTTTTATGATATTAAATTTAACCATTTAAATTTTAATCTAAAAATAAGTACGAAAAAAGGAGAAGAAAATTATAAAAAGGATATAAAAAAAGGTTAAGGGGCATTTTTATCTCAGAAGTTTTCACATAATTTTTTAGAGAGCAATTTTGTCTCAAAAGTATAAAAAATAAAACAATTTTGTTATGATTGTTAACCCAATAAATTTTGATGGTTAATTGACTAAATATGTTGAGTGAATAGTTTGTATGTTATCCACATCGCTTTTATTAAAGTGTAAATTTGTACGGGAAGTTCATCTATCATCTACTTGATTTTTTTTTAAAAAGTCAGATTTAAAAATTTTAAGATGAATTTATACTTTAACAAAAATGACTTAGATGACATGTAGACTTCCAATTCAACATAATTAGTCAACTAACGATTAAATTAACTGGGATAATGGTCATGACAAAATTGCTCTATGTTCAATGCTTCCTGGATAAAATTGTTTTCGAAATACTTCTAAAGCTAAATTGCTTCCAAGTAAAAACTTTCAGGGAAAAATTCCCTTTTCGAGAATACAAATCCAATCTAATATGATTAGACATCCCACTCTCATGAATATTTGGGAAAATTACGATTTTTACGGACTTGAAAACCAACTTGATTAAATACTTTGTGCATACCAAGTTTAAAGGCTAAAAGGTATACTACTTTTTTAAAATAATTTTATTTCGTTTAAAATATTCATCCCGGTTATTTAATAAAAACTCAAACCATTTTAGTTTGAAACTAACCAAAATTAAAATTTGAGCCAACTTACATTAGGGAGTAAATACTGTATTAGCCCATACAAAAACAATAAAAACTTTGTTTGGCTTTGGCAGTAATCAAGTATAAAATCTCAGCTCAGCTCCAAAGGGAAATTGGCCGATGACTCGCGGGTTGAGCAACACTATGCAGGAGCTGTCTCAGCTTCCTTGGGAACCAATGTTCTAGTCCACGAGGTTGGCACCTTAACGGCTATTCCCTTCATTTTCGGATTGAGTAGATTTCTGAATTTTTGACCCGTGATTCTGTAAACACTCTGAATTTCTTAACGAAAGAGCTCAAGTAAGAACAGCGTTTAGCATTTGAGCTCACAAATGAATACAATATTCAAAGTTCAAACTTTTCCTTGTTCGTTGTTCAGCCCCAATGTCGAAAGCGATTCTTTCCCGAATCAAACCCCGTCGTCACAACGCAAAACCGACCTCGTTTAACCCTTCTGCCTTCACGCCTCGTATCAAGAAACTTGCTTTCGACGCCGTCGACATCCTTAGAACCCACGAGGAATGGGAAGATTCACTCGAAACCCACTTCGCAGAATCCAGAATACCTGTTTCCGATGTTGCGCATTTCGTTTTAGATCGAATAAACAGCCCAGAACTGGGTTTGAAGTTCTTTGATTGGGCCACCAGAAGACCGTACTCTTGTTCCCTAGACGGGGCAGCATATTCTTCGCTTCTCAAACTTCTGGCGAGGTTTAGATTGTTTTCAGAGATTGAATTGATGTTGAAGAACATGAAAGTGGAGAACATAAAGCCTACCCCCGAAGCATTGAGCTTTATCATTTGGGCTTACGGAAATTCTGGGTTGGCTGATAGGGCTCTCGAGTTGTTTCATACTATGCGTGAAATACATAATTGTTATCCTAGTACCGTGGCTTGTAATTCATTACTTCAAGCTCTAGTGAAAAATGGGAAATTAGATATTGCACATCAACTGTATGATGAAATGTCTGAAAGAGATGAGGGCGAAGGTACCATTGTGGATAACTATAGTACCTCTATCGTGTTGAAGGGTTTGTGCAATGAGGGAAAGGTTGGGGAAGGTCGGAAATTGATTGGGGATAGATGGGGTAAGGATTGTGTACCAAATATTGTATTTTACAATACAATTATTGATGGTTATTGCAAGAATGGCAATCTTAGTGGTGCCAATAGAGTTTTCAAGGAATTGAAATTGAAGGGATTTTTGCCCACATTAGAAACTTATGGGGCTATGATTTATGGATTTTGCAAGTCTGGGGAATTTGAAGCAGTTGATCAACTTCTGGCAGAAATGACCGCAAGGGGATTAAAAGTGAACGTGCAAGTGTATAATGAGATTATTGATGCTAAATATAAACATGGTTTGGTAGATGAAGCTGTTGACACAGCGAGGAAGATGATTGAGAATGGATGTAAACCAGATATTACAACTTACAATACTCTGATAAACTGTTCATGCAGGAGAGGGAGAATTAAGGAAGCTGATGACCTCCTTGAGCAGGCAAAAAGGAGGGGTTTAGTTCCTAATAAGTTTAGTTATACTCCCCTCATGCATGCTTATTGCAGGCTAGGGGATTATGTTAAGGCATCAAATGTGCTTATTAAGATTGCTGAAACAGGAGATCAGCCTGATTTGGTTTCTTATGGAGCTTTTATCCATGGATCTGTTGTTGCAGGGGAAATTGATGGTGCATTGACGATCCGAGAGAAGATGCTGGAAAAAGGAGTATTCCCTGATGCTCAAATTTACAATGTTCTGATGAGTGGTCTTTGTAAGAAAGGGAGGTTTCCTGATGCCAAGCTGCTATTATCAGAAATGCTTGAACAACATGTTCAACCTGATGCATACATTTATGCCACTTTGGTGGATGGGTTTATCAGAAATGGTGAGCTTGATGAGGCGAAAAAAGTCTTTGAACTTGCAATTGACAAGGGGGTAGACCTTGGAACAGTGGGATATAATGCCATGATTAAGGGTTTCTGTAAACTTGGAAAGATGACAGATGCTCTATCATGCATCAATAGGATGAGAAAGGCATGTCATGTACCAGATGAATATACTTATTCAACAGTTATAGATGGATATGTGAAGCATCAAGACTTTGATAGTGCACTCAAGATCTTTGGCGTGATGCTGAAGAAGAAATGTAAGATCAATGTGGTCACTTACACCACTCTGATAAATGGATTCTGTTGGAAGGCCGATTTGAGCAGAGCTGAAAATGCTTTCAGGGGGATTAACTCTTTTAATTTAGAGCCTAATGTGGTCACGTACACCATACTAATTGGGGCTTTTTGCAAGGATGGTAAACTTGCAAAAGCAACATCCTATTTTGAGCTAATGCTGTTGAACAGGTGTCTACCTAGTGATGTCACATTCCATTATCTGATAAATGGGTTAACAAATAATACACTTAGTGCAAGTTTTAGTGAAGAAAATGAGTCTAACAATAAGGGAAAGTCCTTGATTTTGCATTTCTTTGCGAGGATGATTTCCAGTGGGTGGAACCGAATCGCTGCCGCTTATAACTCTATAATTATTTGTCTTTGTAAACATGGAATGGTTGATACTGCTCTATCATTGCAAAACAAGATGCTGACTAAGGGGTTTCCTTGGGATTCTGTTATTTTTGCTGCTCTATTACATGGTTTATGCATCCAAGGTAGGTCAAAAGAATGGAGGGGTATTATATCCTGTGATCTAGAAAAGATTGATCTCCAAACAGCTGTTGAGTATTCTCTGGCATTAGACAAATTTCTATGCCAGAGGGTTTCTGAGGCTTCAAATATCTTGCAGGTGTTGGTTGAAGACTCGAACTTTTCTGATCAACAAAGTCAATACATCTCAAGGTTATAGTGTCTTGGGGAGCTAGGGAATTCTATGAACTAAAGAAAATCAATCTCCATATCAGAATCATGGACATGAATGTATTTGATGAGGTTTCCATTTGCTTTGGGAAATTGAGAGAGATGGCCCTTTCAGGATCCTCATATACTTGATGATAATACTCTGTCAGAGAGATTGTACCAATTATCTCTCAGTTGATAAACATTCCACGAACATACCTTTGATGAACTGACTGGTTGTTTGACATGGTTTGTTCTCCAAAAGTTCAAAACATGAAGACGGTTGCCAACAACAACAAAGAAATCGTAAATCTGTTGTCTTATGCAGGTAATTTGCTGATATTTAAATTAAATTATCTGTATTTCTGTACATTTACTTACTTATTAAATTAGTATACTTCATTCCCTTAACTCGTTTCGCCTGTGTAGAGAATAATTACACCGATTATTGAGTTTCACGTTGAATATATGCTTGTTTGTCTATCACTTGTCTGCTTAATTCTTCTGTATTTCAATTTCCATTTCAATATTAAAACTCATCATTTGTCTTTATTAATTTTGATTTTCTCAGATAATGACCACTACCATATCATGATCATGTCACGAAAATTGGTTAGTAAACTTCCCATTAAAAGGATCCAGGAAGATCGTATATGCTTTAAATGTCAACTGCAACTTTGTTATCTCTTAATCAATGCAACAAGATTGCATCCGTCAAGCTATTTTGGGAATGCATTTCCTTTGCGAAGCAAAATCTTAAGTGGGAAAAAACTGCTGTTGTTTGTTACGTCTACACTACAGCAAATTGAGGCAGTTGTTGGTCTGTGCCTTTTTTTCTTTGCTACAGAAGTGAATAAGTTATCAGGTATGTCGCCGTTTGATGAAGTATACTGGAATTGATTTGCTGGTTCTATGATTTTGCCCTGAATGGTTCTTTGTTTCTCCAGATTTACCACAAAAGTTGATGTTTTCTATGTTGGGGTCAATACCAAGGTTCACAAAGAACTGCTAAAAATTTAATGCCCCCCTTCTGGTCGTTGGGACACCTTGCAGGATATTGCTGTGACTACAGATGAAGATATTGTATTAAAGAATGTGAGACATTTTGTTCTTGATTGGTAGGACAAGATGCTTTATCACTTGGCATCTCTTCCCCTCTGTGAATTTGTGACTCTCTGTCCGTGTGCATGTTGGTTTTGAATTTGGATTTAAAGCCCTTGTAATTTTATATAATTTCTGAATATACCAATAATATGATATAGGGAAAATCAATCTATTGGTCCCCAAAATTTTGACTCAATTGTCACCCAGTCCTTATACATACTTTGACTTTGACTTTGACTTAGTGTAACTTAGTCATTATAGTTTTGACTTGTAATTTTGACTCAATGCAATTTAATCTCTAAATTGACTCACCACAATTCAGTTCATATAATTTTAACATATTTTATTTTTATGAATTAATACATAATTGGAAAAATATCTATTTTGATATTTTTAAAATTTGAGAAAATTCCAGAAAATACCTTTAAATTATTAAAATCCCAAATGAGTTTTGTTTCTTATAATAGTTTAGGTATTGACTGTTCTTGATTAGTAATTCACAACTAAATTTAGCAGAAAATCACTTTTATGAGTTTTTCAAATTTTGAAGTTATTTTTCCTAAATTTTCCCTTTTAATTTTTTATTCATTGGTTAGATGATTAAATTACCAAATTTTAGATTAGCACACAACATCTTTTTTTTCTGATTAATTAGAAGAGTTGGTTAATTAGTCAACAAGTTTTATGATTAGTTCAGAGACATTAGGTGGAAAAAATTAATAATCCCCCCCCCGGGGCGCGGCCAATACAGTGCAACGAGAGGTAGTATTTTAGACAAAAATATGTTATATTAGGGAGTGATCATTGAACTAATTCTTCAATAAATGATGAAAAGGAAGAATGGAGTTAAAGGTTGATACCTTGATTTTGTTGAAAATTATGAAAGGGAAAGCAATTCATTATTTGATAAAGGGTTGAGATGCAAAAATACACATATGTTTTTCCTCCAGGAGCGCCCAGCACCATATGTTTTTTTTTTTTGTGCAAAAATACACACGCCGTTAGGTTTTATGAGCAAAAATACCACTTCCGTTAGTTGACCGTTAATCATGGTGAAATTACCTTTTTGCCCTTAGTTTAAAATAATTAAAAAAGAATAGGGTTAAGGGCAAAAGAGTAATTTCACCATGGTTAACGGTCAACTAACGGAAGTGATATTTTTGCTTCTAAAACCTAACAGCATGTGTATTTTTGCACAAAAAAAAAACATATGGTGCTGGGCGCTCCTGAAAGAAAAACATGTGTATTTTTGCACCTTAACCCTTTAATAAATAAAAACATGTGGTATGTGAGCAAGTGCAGGCCAATCCTCACCCTCTAATTTCCATATTTTTTTTATTAAAGCTGGGCAACCAATGACTTAAAGATCTTGGAATGATGTGAGACTCTTTATTGAGTATGAAAGTGATGTCAAAGTGAGAAGTGTAGCTCTTACAATGATGTGAGACTTCTAATAGACTTTGGAAGTGATGTCAAACCATAACAATCGTAGAGGTGTAGAGTTCGCAATGATGTAATGGATTCTGGAAGTGATGTCAAAGCATAGCAGCCGTAGAGGTGCAATGTTCGTAATGATGTGAGATTTTCAATAGACTCTGAAAGCGATGTCAAATCATGGCAATTGTAGAGGTGTAGCGTTCTCAATGATATGAGACTTCCAATGAATTCAGGAAGTGATGTCAAAGCAGAGTAGTCGTAGAGGTGTAATGTTCACAGTGATCTAGATCTCAAATAGACTCTAGAAGTGATGTCAGAGCATAGCAGCCATAAAGGTGTAATGTTCGCAGTAACGTGAGACCTCTAATAAACTCTAGAAGCGATGTCAAAGCATAGCAGTTGTAGAGTTCTAGCATTTGCAAGGAAAAATTACATTTGGATCCCAAAAACCAGAATTAATTACAAAAAAGTCTCAAGCCAGAATTCCATTACAAAAAAGTCTCTTAGGACTTTTTTGTAATTAATTGCCAAGATGACAAAAACCTTTAACAACTGGAAATGTTATATTAACAATTGAAAATGTTATATTAACAACAAAAAGTCGTATCAACAACTTAAAATGTCATATTAACAATTGAAAATTTGTGTTGTTAACATAGCATTTCCAGTTGTTAACGGATTCTGCCATCTTGGGCAATTAATTACAAAAAAGTCCTTGAAACTTTTTTGTAATGGAATTCTAGTTTGGGACTTTTTTGTAATTAATTATGGTCCTTGTGACCCAAATGTAATTTTCCCCATTTGCAATGATGTGAGACATTTGATGGACTCTGGAAGTGATGCCAAAGCATAACAGTAGGAGAGGTTTAGCATTTGCAATGACATGAGACTTCTAATAGACTCTAGAAGCGATGTTAAAGCATAGCAATCGTAGAGGCATATCGTTTGCAATGTTGTGATACTTCCAATAGATTCTAAAAGTGATGTCAAACCATAGCAATCGTAGAGGTGTAATGTTCGCAATGATGTGAGACCTCCAAGAGAAGTGATGTCAAAGCATAGCAGCCGTAGAGGTGTAATGTTCGTGGTGATGTGAAACCTCCAATAGACTATGTAAGCGATGTCAAGGCATAGCAATCATAGAGGTCTAGCATTTGCAATGATGTGAGATTTCCAATTGACTCTGAAAGTGATGCAAAAGCAAAGCAGTTGGAAAGGTTTAGCCTTTGCAATGATGTGAGACGTCCAATAAACTCTAGAAGTAATGCTAAAGTATAGAAATCTGATAGGAATAGCTCTCGCAATGACGTGAGGTTTCCAATGGACTTTTGAATTGATGCCAAAGAAGAGCAAATTCTATGTCCAAGCCTTTCTAATGATGTGAGACTTCCAATAGAATCTTGAAGTAATGCAAAAGAAAGACAATTGTAGAGCCTTAGTTTTTGCAATGATGTGAAACTTCTAATAAACTCTGGGAGTGATGCCAAGGAAGTGCTCCAATAGAGATTTAGCTCTTTCAATGATTTAAGACCTTCTAATGGACTCTGGAAGCATTGCCAAAGCAGGTAAGTCATAGAGGTGTAATGTTCACAATGATGTGAAACCTCCAATAGACTATACAAGTGATGCCAAAACAGAGCAACCCGTGAGTTCTTGTGTTTGTAATAATGTGAGACTTCCAATGGACTTTAGAAGTGATGTCAAAGCACTGCAGTTGAAGAGGATCAGCTTTTGCAATGACATGAGACTCGCTATCCACTCAGAGAACTGTTTGCCACAAAAGCCTTCAATAACCAATGCTCTGATTGTGTGAGGTGACTCTAAAGCTTCTAAAATTATTTCATCCTTATGCTCTTATCCTTCCCTAATTTCTTAAAATGACCACCACGTTAATCTCAATCGTCCAAGACATGGCATGTGAAGCAGAAATTTTGATGACAACCTCCTCTTTGTTACTCCATTGCATGTGTAATATATTAATGCTCAATGCTTCCCTTAACCAAACAAGATCACATCGCTCACTTGTCCTTGCCCCACCACAATTCCTTTTGTCAACCGCAAATGTTGTTAGCGTTTGGAGATTAGTCAAATATCCCAGACCATATGGCATACACATCGATAGATCACAACCATCAAATTCAAGATGTCTGAGTTTTACCAATCTCTTCGATGGGAAGTTCTATTAAATATTGACAATTATTAAGTGTTATGGTCAGCAGGTTATGCAACTAGGTAATTCCTCATGGGATCTTCTTGAGTACTACAATTCCCATTTAAATCAAGATATCTCAAATGCTTCAAGTCTCCTATACTCTCTGGAATTTCCAACTTTTCATTTCCAAGACCCAGTACATGCAAGTGCTTTGGAAGTGAAGTTGTAGACTGACAAATTAGATTAAAAATTCTTGGCGGATAGTGACATGAGATCAAGTAGTCTAGCAGTCTTTTTAGTGACAAAACCTTTCTCACTTTTTTTTTTCTTGACATTATCAGTTGGAAGCTCCCAGGGACTTTCCAAGCAACATGACACATGACGAATCCTATCACAAAATTTCTCTTTTTTCATGCTTTCACTTGTGATTGTACAAAACTCATTTTTAGTGATTGATCATGCTAGATTATGAATGAGGTCATGCATCTTGCACCACTCTACGTCATGAAATACATGCATTAAGTCTTGAAACAAGCACCTTGACAATAACGGCTCGAAGTGCTCTTCACCAACATCTTTCAAGCACTTACTATTATCTAAGTGTTGAATGAATCCCTCAGCTATACACAATTAAATTAATGTTTTTCTTTCAGTCTCATAATCTTTTGGAAACACAGCAAAATGCAAAACAATTTTTTAAATGAGAGGGAAGATAATGATAACTAAGTTTAAAGATAGAAATGATTTCTATATTTGCAAGTTCATTATCCCTAAAATATTACTATTCACTCACCCCCAACTTTTTGGTGAACAATAGGCTCATCATTATAGACCAGAGCAAGTGTAGTCTAAAATGGTACTAATAAGACTCTTCTTTTCTGCTTCTCTCCCTACAACATCTTCCTCCCTCTAACGAGAGGGTTTGCCTAGAATTAGACTCAATGAAAGCATTAATGGAAGAGATTTCATTCAACTGCAAATTGTTCTTCTCAGAAAATTCCATCAAGTTTCCTCCTAATGGCCTTTAATTTACCAACCATTTTAGGAGGACAGACAATTCTATTGGATTTAGAGAAGAATATGCGTACCTCCTTCGCCGTTTTGCCTTTGGTCATCATGGCTTCCCTTGCGAGCTCATCATCTGAGTAGGCATCCAATGACATGATCAGCAATGACTTCCATGGATTAGATAGCAACTTCAATGGCGCCATTATGAAGAGAGTAATATGGATAATTGTTGGGTGATATGAGATGGCGTACGTACCTCCCAGAATGAAAAAAACGCGCGCGCATATATATATAGCCTGGTTTTGGGTGCTTCATGAGAGTAAAAGAATATTTGATGCTTCTGTCATTTAACAAAGTTAAGGACCGAATTCTTATGCAAGGCTATTGGAGAGAGAAGAATATATAAGATGGTTCTCATATGTG
The DNA here is from genome assembly GCA_037074495.1 of Acacia confusa. NCBI lineage: Eukaryota > Viridiplantae > Streptophyta > Magnoliopsida > Fabales > Fabaceae > Acacia > Acacia confusa. Next base: position 28,646,235 of record CM073510.1, read on the forward strand.
CTTTAAGAAATAGCTTCATTCAAGTAACCTCTATATATATCCTTTCCCGATCAACTTGCTACTCATCCGACTCTTCTCTTAAGACATATTTATATAATTTGATTAAATTAAGAAAATTGATTAAGTTAATTAATATAACATGTATTTTCAAAAGCACTTTAGTTTCTTTCGATTCCTTAATTCCCTCATTCTCTCTTCCTTTTAATTTTTGTTGAGAGGGCATCAATAAAGTTAAATTAGAAAAATATTGATAATTATGAAAAAAAATTGTCTTATATATAGGACTAAGATCAATTCCTTAAATATATACTATCTTCAATCCTAAATATAGGACATGGTTTGTATCTTATATTTAGAGCTAGAGGAATATTATATTAAGGACAAGGGAGTAAAATTTATGAGCTTTTGACAATTTTAATTACTCCAACAGAAGATGCCAAAATTTAATGACATTTCTAACAGAATATTATTGGAGACCAAATACTCCCTTCAGTCCATAATTGAAGAGCCAGACAAGGGATTTCTTTTGGTTAAAAAACATATGACCTCAACCAAATTTCCCCCCCCCCCGAATTTATAATCGTTGCCTCAAAGTATCTCTTTTAATTGTATATATTAGACAGGTTTACATCAATGAGTTCAAATGCACATGATTAATGAGAGTATTTTAGGAAAACTAGTATTCATTTATTATAAATAATTGATATGATTAATTTTTCTAATATCTATAAATTATTTATCTCACTCTTATATTAAGGATTATATAGGAGGTAGTAGTTAATTATTACTTAGTAAAAAAAATTATTTACAAGGAATTAGAAGTTAGTTCTATAGAAACAGTAATGGGATTGGATATAAAGAAAAGAACGACACGTATATGCTTTATATTTCTTTTCCTTTTTTTGATATAAAAATTTTAGAAAAGAGGTCTGGCTCACTCACGGTCTAAAGGCACACTTGGAGCCAAGTCCACATGAGATACTGGCCAAAAAGTACATATGCCTCCACTTCTACCCGCGTTACCATTGCTTTTTAGACTCCTAGGATACCTCCTCCAACGTCTTAACCAACGCAGGGATCGAACCCCCTCTTTAAAGGTGAGAAAGACCGATCCCCACGCCAGTTGAACCTAAGAACTCTCAAAGTGAAAGGTTGAGATAAATGAATGTTTTTCTCGTTGGACCACATTGCTTGAATCTAATATTGAAATATTTTAAAATGAGATGTGTTTGTTGGAAATTCATGTCCTTATAAATTAAGGAATTTATATACAGGCTTGTGTAAGGAGTTGTAATACTAAATGTCATTAAGATCATGCCCTTTTAGTTTCTAAAGACACCTATAAAAAAATGTGGTAACTACTACTTACTGGAAGGTTGTGTTGGTTTTTAAGAAAATCATACATATATACTATAAAGGACACCTTTATGGAATAGTTATTTTAAATGACCATCGGTTAGTCAAATTATGTTGGTTCATTAATAAGTTATGACTTTTAATTGAAGAGATGTAGTTTTAAAAGGTACCACTTCATGCTTATAAATATCTTGCACAATTACTGCATTTGTCACAGAGAAAACAACATCATAAATCACATAAGAGATCAAACTTATTGCCTTTATTTTTTAGTGCATACAAAGATAAAGTCAAATTATTACTTTTTAAAAATCATCTTTGTCTTGGCTTGAATGTTGGAATTGCAATCAATACCCAAGGATCTTCATTATATCCTCTAGGAAATTCACCTATCAATACAAATTGCACCCTATCAAAAATTAATCAGCAGGGGATGAATAAAACCTAACACAAAATGATACCCGATATTATATACTACTTTCTTCTTCATCTTTTTTCTTGTACTCCTTGTAGATCCCGCCCCTCCAACATCTAATGCTTGTCTCCCTCTTTTTCCAGCTAGATTCTAATACTTGTCTTGCCCACGCAAGTTTCAAACATTCTAAAATGATACTGTAAATAATGGTTCCAAAATAAAATATCAGATATTCATGGAGAGCTATATCAATTATAGAGTACTATTGCAAAATATTCAAATCAAATTCAATTATTTGGTCATTCTTTTTCATGCACAAAACATATTCTATCTTTTTCGGGAAATACTTCTCATTTTTATGGAAAATAATAATACATCTCTCTTTGTGATATATATTTTCATATTTTGACTATTTTAATGGGGAAAGAGTATGAATAACTTGACAGTCGAAGATGCTATATTAGCCAAAGAAAAAACAAAAAGCAAAAAACAAAGGCATGTTCCAGCATACATCGTCCAACAACTAAAAATCTCATCCTCTCTATCTTGTTGCACTTGCTCCATCTCATTACATGTTGCTTGTATTATAAGTCTTATAAGTGTGGCGCGGTTTATAAGTTTAATGGTTCTTCCTCCCAATAGCTAATCTTTTGGTATTGAACTATCCCTTTAAGTCCGTGCTCATTACATTGATACTTTATTGAGAGTCTAATATTCATGAAGTATTCTTACGGCAAGAGGCTAAGTAAAGTGCCTTGATATGAAGTTCAAAAGGTTCTCCCTTTTATAAGCTAATTTTCACCGGGACTCATAAGAGCTTGGACACTTAGTGCATGTTGCAAACATAATAACATCTGGCGCATCTTCATTATCAGCTCATAAGTGAAATGCATCAAGTTGACCGTTTATTTTTAAGTTGAATTGACCACACCATATCCTAAATGTATCCGTACTTATCCTCAACTCATCAATAAAATCTAGTTGGGAAAATATCATTAAGATCCCAATTATAAAAAATAATATTAGAAAAGTTCTCTCTTTTTTTTTCGATAATCAAAAGTTTTGGAGGGGTTCGCCACCAGTCCCCCACCAAAGCCAGAGCAAGGCCCCGAGCTCTATGAACACTTACTGGGGACTTACAAGATCGCCTATCAAAGGAGTCCCGGCGACGGCAGAGGGGATATTGACAAATAAAAATGTTATCATTGACAGGTACTCCCTCTGGTCCTTATTATAAGGCACTAACTACCCAAAATTTTTTGTCCTTTTTATAAGGCACCAACTACATTTAACTAACTTATTTATTACTATTTCTTATTATGGCCTTACTTTAACAAATTTTTTTAAATCTATCTCATTAAAGTAAGGATAAAGTTAGAAACTTTTATTAATTTTAGACTCACTAATGACTTAACTTCCATTTTCTTAGTTTGTGAGAAAAGATAGTTGGTGCCTTATAATAAGGACCAGAGGGAGTAATAAGCTAGAAATTGTGGCTTAAAGAAAAAAATGACTTTTTTGAAAAAGCCCAATTGGTAAAAAAAACTGAACCAGCTATCCAAATACATACAAAAGATATTATTATTTTTTTTGGTTGAGATTTAAATAATGTTCTCCTAATATACTTCCTCCAATTTTTTAATGCAAGATTCACTTTGTAGTACAATTTCTTTATTAAAATAGATCTTATATATAGTTTAGAGGGAGTATCAACTTTCAATATTGATTACTTATTGATCTCCTTTTGCACCGTGTGAGAAACGCAGGGGTAAAGCCTAGTTGGAATATTATTTTGCATCACAAATATTTCAATGAATGTACTACCTTGGGTGTGGGTGCTTAATACAAGATCCCTTTCCCATTCAATTTCTTTGTTAAAGTGGATATTATATTAAGAACTAGAATTAGTATTAATTAGTGACTAGTGATGTTAATATTTCAAACTAATAGCCTTTCTGTAGGCGATGGGAAAGTAGAACTCACTCTGGTTTTGTAAGGTTAACCTTTTTATTAAAAAACAATAATAAAACAATTTTGATGAGTCGAAGGACAAAAGCTGGAAGGTTTAGTTGAGAAGAGGGGTGAGACAAACTAAGTAGAATCAGAACTCATCACCCCAGTTTAAGAACCCGAACGGTGGCTGGGGCCTGATTAATTTTCAAGAGAGGAATGTTTAGATGAAATATATATATATATCCAATTTTGAGGACCAAACCATAAAAGAGATTTGGAATTTCATGGAGGAGGAGGAATAGTAATAATATCATTGTACATTATGATGAACTGGGCGAGCCTCCATTTTTCTGATTCGTTTTTCTCTAGTTGGGTTTCGGAGAGCGACAATCACAGTGGCATTCCTATTAAAAAAAAAAAAAAAAAAAGAATGCCAATTAGATCGCCAAGTGTAGCGCCAACTCAGTAGAGAATGGAGCTACATCGCCCTCTTTTTAAAACCTCTGGCAAAATAGCAAAAATTTTCGGACACTCGATGTTCCTTAGCAGAAACTTTTGGGGTATTTTTGCCATAAACGACTCTAACACTTTTTATAAAGATATATTACAATTTTATGCAAATGAAGAAAATTGGTTAAAATCAATATTTTTATAAAAATAAAATAAATTATTTTCTATTGAATTTTAAAATTACACTCCATAAAAGTCATAACAATGCATCCTCAATATTGAATAACGAAAAAGTAATCTAAAGAGGCAGCAAGAGGAAGAAAGGATAGAGAACCCAAAAAGCCTTTTCTAGGGAGAAATTTGCAACTATACGTTCCAGGTTAGTCTGAAATGAACTCTATGCTTGGCTACTACATCCTAGGAACAAAAATGCAAGTCATCAACACAGAACATATCTTCACCAGATTCAGGGGAGTGTCTAACACGCTTCATGCGCCCTGCTCCTCAACGTCTCCATTTTCACCGTCTTCCGCGGCTGCAACGGCCATCAACTCATCAAAGTTTTCTGTCTTCCCAAGTAATATTTCAATCTACACAGAGTAAATGTCAGACTTTGATGAGCCAAGTAATAAAACAAAACCCAAGATTATTCAATTAGGAGACATCCCAAAAACATATGTTCTGTGGGAATAGCAAGTTGAGTTTCCACCCTTACCTTGGCCTTCTGGACAGGTCTACCTCTAGAATCATCCTTTATGTCAACAGTTGATGTCATGATTTCTGCATTATGATTCAATCATGAGTCAAATTCATTTTTCTACTCTTTCCCATAAGACTGATAAACAAATGAGAGGGGAGTGGGAGTAAAATTTCCCAAACAGGGAAAGGTGAAGAAGATAGTATCTTACTCTTTTCAACAGCAAGCCCATTGTTTTTCAAAATTTCAGCAACAGTAACAACTGTAGCAATAGCTGAAAAATTAAAAATTAAATATATTAGAAAACATCTCTAAACATAGGGATGTAGCGGGGAAGAGATAATGCTAGAAGGAAAAAAAATACATTTCATTTTTGCAATGTCGTTTTACTGTCCCTCGAAAGCAAATGAACTGTCCAAAAGCAATAGGAGGAAGCAAGCAGACATAAAATGACACACTACAACTACTTCCTCTAGTTCTTATTATAAAGCACCAACTAATAAGTATTATTGGTACTTTTTATAAGGACCTTGCAAGTATTTAAGGTACATTTATTTTATCTTTCTATGTCTACCTATATTTAATAAAAATAGTAGGAGAAAGTAATAATAAATATGATATTTGAGTTTAATGTAGTTCGTAAGCACAATATTGGAAAATCACATTAATCTTTGAACAACTTCAATGCTTTTAACTGATTTTATTGGTTTATAAGAATTGATAATTGGTGCCTTATATTAAGAGCCAGAGAGAGTAGTACGCTTCAGCCTTGAGCTTAAAAAGCAATATGACAATATGCTTAAATGTAATTCCCCCTTAATTATCTGTAACTCAGCAGCTTTTCAATTGTGATTTACATGAGAAGAGTTTTGTCTCAGCTAACGAGAACATGCTTACCAATCGTGCTTCAAAACAAGCACTTAAACAACACATTGATGATACAACCCACCAAAGAAAATGAGGATAACTAGGTGGAAATGGAAAACATCAGAGTGTTAATCGTATCTAAAATCTAGACTCTACCCTAGCTTCACAATAAATTTTCATTTGCTTCATTTTCTCTTCCTACCCATTTTTCCCAAACAAACTATAGTGGCATACAGTCAAAATTTTGCTTCACAAATTAATGCATCTTTGTAAAATTTGATTCTAAAGCAAAACAATTTTTCTCTCAAATTGCATATGCAATAAATTTAGAATATTTCCAGCATTACTCATCATGTTGGCTTTGCTCCACCAGCTCTTAAACAACGACATTGTCCTAATCGGCAATTACAAATTTATTGTTAAGCTGGCATTCTAGTTCCCTCACACATCCATCTAGTTTCGTTTCCTTCAAAGCCCAAACACGTATGCTGAGTCTACCTTCCCCCCACCACCCCGGCAGGGGTACCTCCGCACCTGAGCTCACTCTACATTCTAAAATAATCTAATTTTTAAAATCATTATTTTAAAATTTGCTCAGTAAACAAAGAGAGCTCAATTAACTAATGAATGGTGTATTCCCATTGTTCTCAATACCAGCACAAACAACGTATGAATTCTAATTCTAATGCTCCAAAAGATTACATACCGCAAAATGGAAAAAGAACACTAGCGAAAGGCTTCGAATGACCAATGTGTATGTGCAAAACGGAAAAAGCGAATAATGGCCAAAAGAATATAAAAGGAAGGATTTAGTTAAGATTTTATACCCATTCCAAGTGCCGACAACTCAACCTCATTGTGTTGTCGCATATACTTCTGCAATAAAAACGAAGTAACAGACCAGTTAAAGAAAGTCAATGTATCCAATAAACAAATTCTCAATACACAAATGTTCCATGTTTCAAAACAACGTCATAAAGGAAAATAGCTAAAGTAGGAAGATAATTGAGCGTTTACCCTTTATCCAACCACAAAGATTAAAGAAAATAATACCCGAACATCAAAAACAGGACGCTTCCAGAAAGAATAACACCATTTTTAAGCCTACTAGAAATACAAAAGTACCGACAAAAACTGAAGGCAGAACGGCTAACCTTCGCCAAATTAACGTAGAAGAAGAGGGGCTTTTTGGTATTAGAGACTTGGATACGATTCTTTTTATAAGAATCTGAAATATTGACATTGTTTACTCCCTCCGTGATGGCTTCCATGGCCGTGAACACAGATTGATGACCTTGAGAACCCTAACGTCTCTGTAGGCTTCTGAAAATGCAAACCACCCGAACTGAGACCACTGAAAGGTGGCGAGGACGAAACATAAGGCACAGATTGGGCCTATACAATGGGCTGCAAGTGAAGTAATTTTTTGGCCCAATGAAATAAGTGATATTGGAAATCCTATACTCCATCCAATCATATTTGCAAGTTTCACCAAAAAAAAAATCATATTTGAAAGAGTGCCTATGAGAGTTGGCACAGATGGTAAGAGATCCAAAACTAGGCCTTTAGGTCGTGGGTTCGATCCCCTCTGCCCTCGTTGAGACTTCTTTAGTAGACGATCTCATAAGTCCCCAGTAAGTGCTTATAGAGCCTGAGGCCGTGCCCTGGCCTTGGTAGGGGACTGGTGTCGAACCCTTCCAAAACTTTCTTATACCAAAAAAAAAAATTTGAAAGAGCTCTATTATGCGATTTAAAAAATTAGTTAATATTTTAATTAATACAATACATATAATTAATGAGGATTTAAAATGAAAAAATATCATTAAATATTTAAACAGATATTTTCAAACTCTTATAAAATAAATTAAAGCAATTCAAATTTTGAGCTCTTACAAAAAGATTTGAAGGAGTAATTTATAAATTTGATCGCACAAAAGTGGGTTAATATATCTAGCAAAAAATTAGGTTAATACAATATTTCATCCTTCAAATTTGTTCTCATTTGGATTTTGGTCTTTCAAGTTTTAAACCTAACGTAACTGATGTCAGGTATATATAGTCCAAATTTTTTAACCTAATATTTTTGAACTAGTCTAAAAACAATTGATTAAGACCGGTCACACATCCAATCTTAAAAGTAACAAACTTTTTAGACTACATATATCGATACTAGTTCCAAATCTAGTCTAAGAGGCATTTTTCATCCAGTCTAAAAACCTTTTCTTATACTATGAGAGGAGAATTATAATTTAGCCAAGACTAGTGCTCATCAGCTCATGGTAGGTGTGTTATATTAAACGTTAAGAATAAGTTATGATCATGAAATAATTAATCTTTCAGTCGTAATACTTTTATTGTAGCCAACAAGGAAAAATACAAAAGTCTTTATACTTTTCGTAAGTCATGTGCATTATTGTCAAACGCATAAGTTGACTCTCTGAGTTTACTGTTTTTGTTTTTACGTTTATAATTTATAAAATCGAGTCTAGTTATTGGTAAATTCAATTAACCTCACAAGTTTATATGTCGAGTTTACCATTTTTACATTTCTAACTTACATAATTGTGTTTATTTATCCTTAAATTGTATTAACTTCTTTGATTTGATTATACTCAACGGCTTTACATATATATTTTATAGAATTTTTTGTGTTAAATATGATAAATTATGAATGTTGATGGATTTCATTTCTATTGTTTTGATTTAAATATTTTTAAATCAAATTGTTATATTTTTTATATTTTAATTATATGATTATAATATTAATATCAATTTAATAGTGAAAATAAACTCTTACAAGTGATTCGAGTTCACGATACGAGTTTTTATCACTATTACGAGTTTGTTTAAACTCATGAGTTTAATAATCTTCTTAAATCTAACAATTCGTTGGATTTAAAAAAAGTATCTCCCGAAAAGTATAAAAAAAGTATCTCCCAAACACACCCTTAAATAAAAGGAAGGTGTCCAAGATGAAACACGTGTGATTTTAACTCTGAACACACACAACACATGCATGGATGTATATGAAGTATGAAAAACAAAGACGAGTTAAATTCGTGTGCCGAATTTAAAATTGGCCATTTATTTGCTTTAGGTTGAATAAATAATAACAAGTCAATACTGGGAGTAAATTAGTAATTATCAACCTAAAATATATGACAAGTTATAAAATAGTCTAACTCCTTATTAAAACAAGGCATGGCTATATATCCTAATTCGATACTAAGACATGTAAATATATAGCATGAGTAATTTCAAAATAAAAATAACATTTTAAGCATCATTTAGATTAAATATTTAAAGAATCTTTATATATTTTAATATAATTATTTCAACACCGCATATTAAAATAGGTCATCATCAGTTAACAGTAGTAGCTGGTCAAAAAATCAGTCCATAATAGTAGTATCATAACTATTAATATGAATATAAAATATTTATTAAAAAATTATACAATTCTCAAAATTATGCAGCTGATTTGTCATTTTCAGTACAGTACAGTTAAGATTTGAGAGCGATATAATTATAAGAATATACATTGCATTATTACATTTCCATTTATGATTGAACGACGACGAAATCAATAAATGGGATGAATAATTTATGGCCAAACAATAAATGAGATGAATTGTGACATTTCGGATTCAGCGAACTAGCAAAATAATATGACTAAAGTTATCAAGATCACGGCTTTAAGGGCAGCCTTGTCTGAAAGTAAGTAGAGAAATGTTCTTTTGAGTTGACTTGAAACTTAAAAAAAATAAGAGTGAGGCTAAAAAGAAGTGGTACGAGAATTTGACAATTAATTGGTTGGTGATCTATAAATAATTTCAGTAAAAAAATTGATTCCTCAGCTTTAATACTCCCTCCGATCCTAATTATAAAATATGTAGTTGATTTTTTTTGGAAAGATTAAAGAAGCTATTTAAATTATTTTAGAGTATTTTTATTTTTTTCTTCAAACTAATTAATTTCACTTGTAAACTAATATATAATTTAAGATACACAGCATATGAAATGATTAAATAATTTATTTAGCTTCTTTAATCCTTTAAAAAAAGTTAACTTTATCTTATAATTAGGACCGAAGGTAGTATTTAGCAAACCCACTAAGCCTCAAGGTCCAATCAGGCTTATAAAATTAAAGCATGCAACCATCCAGTGTACCTACTACCAAGTCATCAATCCGAGTCCTCTTAACTGGGAAGTTTTAAAGGTTTCTAATACATAATGCATAATACAAACAAGTCATTTTTATTTTGTATGGAAAAGATAAAAATATTTATAACAAATATATATTACTCAGGATATTAATTTAATGATGGTTTGGTTTTCGATAAAATTTTCTGAAAAATAATTTGCAAATATCATATATATAATTCAGACATATACAAACGTCAACCTTAATTATAAATTGAGAGCTATATTCAAAACCTAAATGTGTGATTTGTCATTGAGACTCCTACACTGATTACCCTAGAAACAGTGCAATTCGATAATTACAATTATTTTACAAAAGTATCTAAGTCGATTTTTAATTGGCAATTTTCAGGTCAAAAAAATGTCATTAGTATTTTGAGACATGATTATCATTCCCCTGACTAGTATCATTTCATATTTCTGACCTTAATTACCTGATCAAATCAAGAATCATAAATATGTAATGCAAACTTATATATGTTTCCTGTCTAATAATACTACCTCCTGTTGATAATTAATTATGGAGATATCAAAGAAAATAGTTAAGTTTATTTGTTATAAGGAAGTTAAAATATTTAAAATACTCTCTTTAATTAATCATATATGTATTATATTGGGATCATCCCATGATGAAAATCCCCTTAGTATTGCAATCAAAAGGAGAATTTTGGTGATAAAAATTATAAATTTGTGAGACAAAATTAGGTAAGGGCTTATATGTATGATCAAAATAAATCATATGTCTAAACCATACTCCCTCGAGTCTTTAATTAATATAAGATATATTTTTAGAGTTAATTTTAATCCTAAATACACTGTTTTGATACTTGTCATTCTTTTTTTTTTTTTTTTATTTATCATTATTGATTTTTCCTAAAAAATAATTGGGGAAGAGAGGAATTAAGAGAATTACAAAAGATGAATAAGTGACTTGGTAAATATATGTTTTACTAACTAATTTTCTTAATTTAATCAAATTAGGTAAATATGTCTTATATTCAAAATGTTAGAGATAGGAGGGAGCATATCATTTTACTTCCTCTGATCTTAAATATAAAAATATAATTAATTTTCTTTTAGAGATTTAGGAAGCTAACTAAATTATTTTAAAGTATTTTTATTTTTTCTCTAAACTAATTAATTTGATTAATAAACTGATATATAATTTAAAGATATATAACATATGATATATATGATTAAGTAAATTATTTACTTTTTTTTAATCTCCTCATAAAAAATCAACTATACCTTATGTTTAAAACCAGAAAGAATATTAAATATCTTAGGATCCAAATTTCAATTAGCGGATGGGACAATTATTTGTCAACGTGAGACTAGTTTCCACAAGAATGTTTGGTGGGTTATTGTGAGTTTATGATTCTCCGCACGCCAACCTTTACGCGTCTCACCGTCACTCCATTCCACATATCCTTCGTCTCATTCTCATCCTCCACGTACAGTTGGCGCAGCTTTTACCAACTTCTTCACGGCAGATCAATTTCACATTTAATTTATAATCATCAATATTAACACTAATTATATATATTATCCTAAATAAATATTTGGTGTAATGATATTGTTGCTTCTTGAAATACCTACCTTGTCAAAGAAGAGAATACATAGGCTTTGAGGCTCCAGCGTACGTAAGCGTTTTTTTGTCCCCTTTATAGTACGTAGGTGTTTTATTTTGTAATAATCGTATAATTTTATTTATTAGGCAAATGGATTTTTTTTTTTGTTCTTATTCATTAGCAAGTCATATTATTATTATTTTCATTTTTAAAAGTAAAATTTTTCCATTCATTTATTATTGTGTATGCTTTTTTTTTTTCATTAGCTATAGTATATATTAAATATAGGTAAAGATGAAAGGTGGTTAAGTTTTAAGAAATTTTAATGTTTTTTCTCTTTTAGAGTGATTTATAAATAGAATCAAATGAGTATATTAATAAAACAAAGGAAATGGAGAGAAAGATAAATAGAAATGATAAAAATATAAAATATTTCGATAAATTTTTACGAAGTTGATGCATTCATATTAAATTTTAATATAGTTTAAATACAAATATATGTGTGTATTAAATGATCTCAACCATTTGGAAAGTTGATTTAAATATAGAAATAGTAAATGGAGACGTTCCTCTTACGTACAACACGTGTAATGGAGACACACTTTTTCCAATTTTGTTTTGAAAATTTCATAAGATCTTAGCATTTCCTTAATTAGATAAGAAAAGGTATCACTTTAAATCTTTTTCGAATTTATTTTGTACAAAAATGTCGTCTTTTTTCCGTATGAAATGTTACGTTATATATAATGCTTAAATTATCCATATCAACATTTACTTTTCAATATATCTATTTGTTTTTAGGAAAAATTCATATGAGGTCTTTTTAACAGAAAAAAAAAAAATCAAAAAAGGCCTAAAGATTCTGAAAATACCAGAAGAGGTCCCAGGGCATTTTCTGATATAAATTCACTAAGAGTCTGTTTGGTTTGAGGGAATGGGAAGAGATTGAGAGGGAATGGAGGGATTTGGGTTCCCTCCCTTATTTGGTTGATTATATTTTTCTAGAGGGGGGAAGATTTTTTAAAATTTTTTCCTCTCCCTCCTCAAAAACCTTCCCCCCAAATCAGATGGATTTGAAAGGATTATAAAAATTGGTGTAATAGCGGACTAAAATGCCCCTATTCTATTTCCATTATTCCGAAAATAGTTTAGGGCTTTATGGCTTCCTCTTGCTAATGCTCCTGGGTTTGTGCTCATTCCCTCCTTAATCACATCTAGTTCTTTCTGTCTCTAGCTTGTGTATGTCTCGTCAAATGATAATGGCGTATTTTTTGTTATTGTTCGTTCAGTTTCTGGGTTTCTATTGGGGCGATTTTTTTCCCTAAATTAGATCGCAGTTTTCTTTTAGAAGTAATATTTGCTTCCTGAAAGTATCTTTTAAAGCTTTCAAACACTGCACGCAAGATTATCGGTGCTTTTTCCCCTAATTGAACTGTACTGTTTCCGTCAAATTCTGCCCATGACTGTTTTTTCCCAAAGCTTAGCTCAGCTTCTGAAAATTTGAAGCTATGTACACTAAATTTGCCTATTGCTCTAAGAAATTTCCCTTTTTTTCTCAAAGCCTATTGCTTTTAGATCATGCCCCTTCTTTATTTTCTTTTCTTTCAAAATCTAAAATTTTGAAGACTCATACGCACCTTCCTCCTGTAGTGACTTCCTCTGTTTTGCTAGGTGTGCAAATTAACGGCAATGTGATCACACTATTGGTTGTTTATGACATGAACAACTGAACTGCATTATTTAGGTCTTAAACTATAAGATATATCTTTGTTGAGGATTTTTTTTTTTTAACCTTGACCTTCTATAATTTATGAATTTTAGAATCTGATGAATGTTGCATCTTGCATGTATCATAGAGGGGAGCAAAGTGTGAACAAACTTAGAAATTAGCCATTACCTAATAATATGATTAGTTTCACCTCTAATGCTCATTTTTAAATTGTGTAGCCAAGGAGAGCCTGACTATATGTCAACTAACAAATATGGGAATTTTAATTTGGTTGTATCCACAAAAAATGCGCATGCTGCTTCTAGTTAAAAATTTTAGTTTGGATTGGAGTTACAACCAGTACAGCAAGCTCTCTCTCTCACACACACTTTTTTTTTGGTTTGATAGACACTCTCACACACAGAGACAAACACACTATGTATGAGACACACGCCTCTATCTCAGAGATACATTCAATTAATATGATTTAAATCCTGTGACATACTATGTCAAATTGTTGCTCGAGGAGTTTTGTAGGGGTTTGCTATGAAAGAAATGCTGATGCTTTCCTACACCTGAGAAGGTGGCTCAGCTGGTTCAACAATTCATAAAATTAAATGTCAGAATTTGTGATTCTAATATATAGGTTCTCAAAAGCCTTTACTAACATTGGGCAAAGTTGTCCATGTGAAAAAAATTTCTCTCCCCTCACCTCTTAAACCAAACAAGATAACATTAAAATCCCTCTCTTCCCCTTCCTTTCAATCAAAATCTCCCCCTTCCCCTCCCTTTCGTCGAACCAAACAAACCCTAAAACTTTCGTTGTTAATGAACTGATATAGTTGTTAACATTTTAATGAATTTATATCAGAAAATGCCCTTTCAAAATCTTAAGGTTTTTTTTTGAATTTTGTTATGTTGTAAGGGCCCTTATATAAATTTTCCTTTGTTTTTAGAAGACAACTTTTCATTGACAAAAGAAAGGGTGAAAAAACACAAACAAAAAGAAGAAGACACTGCTTTTTCAAAATGCACTACCCCTGGCATCCAACTCTAATCATCTCACCTAAACGCCCGAACTAGCTAACGAGACTAATGAGACGTGGTTAACTAATTATTAATTTCGTTTAGAAAAGGAATACATTTATATTTTATCCATTCTTAAATAAGAAAATTTATACTTACATTATATTATTTCTCACATATTAATTACTTTTTTTAGTGATATCACGAACACTTGTTAAAAATTATAAACAATATAATAATGCTACCTCCGATTTTTATATAAAATTTTGTTGGCAATGTAATTTCACAATATGAATGAGAACAAAGGTAGTACAATGTGCATGGAGTCACAGAGCAAGAACAAATTTTCACTCATATTATCTCACTCCTCTTCTATGTTTTATCCCATATTTAGATCATAATTATATACTCTTCAAACTATTTAGTTTTTAGTACAGTTTGTAGAACTTAGTTTATGGTACATATTACACTACAAACTATAACTATGGTTTACAAATTATACTACAAACTAAATCCTATATTTTAAGGTAAAAATGTATAGACTACAAACTAAGTTAGTAAGTTACACATTTTGAGTTATTTTTTATTTATTTTTGGTCACACATTTAGAACTGGAGGTAATTAGCTCATGCATACTCACTTACCCGGTTGTCTTAAAATCCATAATACTCTTTCCAGTAATTAATATAGACCCTATTTATGGAGTTAATAATAATCTTAAATATGAAACATATTTTTTTTATATTTGTCAATTTTTTCTTATACCCTATTAGTATTTCTTTAATAATAAACAAGGAGAGACGGAATGAAGATATATGTGATATTAATTAATTTAACTAATCTTTTTAATGAAGTTAAATTATATCAATGAGTTTTATATTAATCGTTGAAGGCAGTAAATCCCTCTTACCCACAAAGCAGCTTTTTCTTGCTTATAGCGTCGCGTTTCTTCCGCACCATACCCTTTTACATTTCTGTCCTCATTTATTTATGGCTGTCAGAAGTTTCCTGTCCCTCTTATTTTTGTCCCTTTTATTTGCAAGTTTTCGTTAAATTATTTTTAATTGTCCTTATTTTTAAAATTATATATATATATATATATATATATATATATATATATAATACATCTAATTAAATGACTTTTAGTATGTACAATTTTTTTTCTAATGATATATTAGATATTTTTATTTATTTTCATTTTTATAATTTTATTTTCAATATTTTTTTTCAATACCATTAACATAAATATGTATTACCTAATAAATTTCATTTTCAATCATTTTACATCTAAACTTTCTTTTATATTAATCATTTAAGTAAGTTTCAGTTTAAAAAAAAATCACTATTATCACCATCAATCCAAATATAAATCACATCACTATCATTTAAGTAAGTTTCATTTTACATCTATTCTAACTTAAATTTATAAAAATTAGATTAAAAAAGGCGACATCTATCACTACTAATCCAATCACCTTCGAAATAGTAAATGTTATACAAGTGGCCAGTAAAATAGTTCTGGGGCAATCCTTTTACCTACACTTGTCTATTTGTAATACATTCTTATTTATACAGAGTGCCTTGTATATATAAACTTTGCAGTGGAACTGTGGTTAACATGCATATATAAAAATGAAATTTGCAATGAACCCATTGTTCTACACACCTGATAGTTGATTAAATTCATTAAATGGGCTTTTAAAAACTGTGTTTAATTTATTAATTACTGATAATTAACTTAATTGACGATAATTTTAAAAGAAATTATTTTAAATTGAACTAATGATCTTTTAATTTAATAAGCTGTCTAAGAAATGAGCTCCTTATTTTCTTAGGAAATGTAATTTAGAAATATAATCTTCTATTTTAATTTGGAATTTTACTAATTGACAGGAAATTTAGTGGTATTATGAATCTCGGTTGATAAAAGTGAATTAAAATGGTTCAATACTTTGCATGAAATAAAAAATAAATCAATAGTAATATTTTTTTTAGCCAATAATTTAATTATTTACTGACCCTGTAATTTGTTGTAATTCTAAACATGTTAATTGATATAAAAAATATTTAACAAACATAAAAATAAATATTCATATTTTATTCAAATATATAATTGGAAAATGCTGTTCTCAGTGATAAAACCCAAAAATAAATTATATTTATGAATTATGTTATTTGATAGAATTTTTATAATATGCATATTAACATAATTTTCTTTTAAAATCATGAATATGGAGTATTTAATTTCAAAATTTGGCAGATACTTTCTCCTAAAATCTTCAAATCCCATGGATTAAATTGAAATATTCTTCATGATTGACGATGCTTTTTAAAGAAGCAAACTAATATCAATGTTCTCGTGATCTAATGTTACATAAAGTCTCATAAGTTGAGAAGCCGGGTTCCTTATTGTCGTTGATGCTTAACTCTCTAATTAAAGGTTTAGGTATTCAAATTGATTATCATGGTAACTTTTACCATTATGTAGCATAGTCCATATTTGGGATAATTAGGCTCGTTAGTTACGTTGACATAACCTAATTTGTGTTTTATTGCTACTTTTGGCCTTTATATTAAAAAAAAACGGTTCATTTGTTTTTGAGATTTTTGAGATAACTAGGCTTCTTGGCCGTATAAGAGATAGTTAGAAATTAAATTTGATCTTAAATATAAAACTTCAATCAACTTTGTCTCATAATATTAATAATTGTTTTCTAAAATATCCCACTGATTACATGTACACATTATTAATTAAGAATTTTATATCCAATAGTAGTTGTCAAACTCATGAGATTAAGCAAACTCATGACAATGAAGTAAGCTTGTATCATAAACCCGAATCATAAACTAGTAAGAGTTTATTTTTACCTTTAAATAGATATTAATAGTGCATGATTAAATAATTAAAATATAAAATATAACAACAATTTGTTTTAAATATTTTTTAAATTCAAATAATTTAAATTTAATTAATCAACATTTATAATTTATCATATTCAACAAAAAAATTTCTATAAAATTTATATTTAAAGCCGTTAAACATAATCAAATCAAAGAAATTACCATGAGATTAAAGGTAAGTTAACACGGTTTTGTACACTGGAAATGTAAAAATGTTAACTTCGGTATATTAACTTGGTGAGTTTAACCGAGTTTACAAGGATATGAGTTTACCCGTAACTCGATTCAATTTTATAAGTTGAAACGTAAAAACGATAAACTCATAAAGCCAATTCACGAGTTTGAAAATAATGATCATAATGAAAAAAAAAATTGCATTTTAGAAAAATAACTTATGTCCATTACAAATAATAAATATTAATTAACTTTCTTAATTTATCTAAATTAATCAACTAAATTTTATATTAACTATCGGATATGGTGTTTTAGTGCAGTTTTTTGTCCTTTGTTTTTTTTTTTTTTAAAAAAGGTCAATTCACTTTTTTTAAAAGTATATTTTTTATATTAATCAGTATACTAAAATATTTTTTAAGATCCTAATATAATTTTTAAAGATCATAAAATATTTTTTCAGTACTAGTCACTATCCCGATGTATCTTTTGAGTACAAGTTAATATCTTAAAATATTTTTTTAAAATTTTAAAATAAAATATTTTTTTAGAATCCAAAAATATTTTTTTTAATATTATTTAGTACACAAAAATATTACAAAAATAACAGCAGCGAGCGCTTATTGCAACCAACCGAAGCCGAGTCCATCAATGAAACATCAATTCTCATTCAGCCAAATCAAGCTCCCAGCTTCACTCTGAGCCTCACAAGTCAAAACTCACATGTAGTTTTCATTTCTCAATTTCCCCCCCAAAAAAAAAAAAAAAGAAATCGTTCCCAAAACGAAAAGTGACATTTTTTTAAAAGAAAAATCTAAGGTGACGTGGCCATCCCCACACAGATGCACTATCCGACGACGAAATTTCCCTATCCGACTCAGCAACGCGTGATTGACGTGTCAGAGGGATCCATATCTCGTACGAGCTGCAAAATTTCAAGACTCGTGGCAACGATCACTTCATAGCTCCCATCCTTTTCCTATAAATACGGCTCTCACTCCTTCCTCTTCTCTCACTGGTCGTCCGACAACTTCTGCTTCTTCTTCGATTTCTCTCTGATACTGATTCTTTCTTCTTCATTCATCGCCTTGTTGGTTTTTCTTTTTCTCTCTATCTAGCTCGATCGGTTCAATTTCAAAAGGAGATCAGAAGAACAATGAAGGAAAGCGCGGGAAATCCTCTTCATCTCAAGTCTGTGAATCACATCTCTCTTGTCTGCAAATCGGTGGAAGAATCCATTAATTTCTACCAGAATGTTCTTGGCTTCTTCCCTATCCGGAGGCCCGGCTCGTTCGATTTCGACGGCGCCTGGTAATTATATTCCTCTAAACCCTTTTTAATTGGTCATTTCTTTCTTCCCAATTAAGGGTTATTATTGTTTTTAATTTTTTTTCTTACATTTTCTCTGTTTGATGATGAACTTTGTGCGTGAAGGCTGTTCGGGTTCGGCATCGGAATTCATCTGCTGCAAGCAGAAGACCCAGACAACCTTCCCAAAAAGACCATAATTAATCCAAAGGACAATCACATATCCTTCCAGGTAAGATCATCTTATCATTTCCTATCTTACGAGACAAATTAAAACACGACTAAAATCACCTTGAAATATTTAAGTAAATCCAAATACTCACTAATTCTGATAATGTTAATTGGAGTGATTTTACCTTCATCAAAACTGATTTCCTCAACGGAAAAAATCCTATTTATGCCTAAAATCATGTTTGAAATGTCTTTAGGGGTGAATGATTTGGGAAAATTACATAAAAATATCTTCAAAATTTGAAAATCCCAAATTTTCTTCTAAAATGAGCTGTAAAGGGATTTCTCAGCCTGGAGTTAGAGTTGAAGTCACATGAACTGAATCCGAAATTCACCTTTTCAACATCCCATCCAACCAAATTTCTGCCAAACTGACCTTATGTAAACATAATCATATTACATTAACGAAAGCTAATATCCAAACAAGCCATATCTGATGATTGTAATTTTGTTTGTGTCTTGAATGTATAGTGTGAGAGTATGGGGGGAGTGGAGAAGAAGCTGAGGGAGATGGGGATGGCGTATGTGAGGTCCATGGTAGAGGAAGGTGGAGTTCAGGTGGATCAGCTGTTCTTTCACGACCCTGATGGTTTCATGATCGAGATCTGTAACTGTGATAGCCTTCCTGTCGTCCCATTGGCTGGTGAGCTTGCCAGATCATGCTCTCATCTCAACCTCCCCATGATGCAGATTCAGCATGTTGTCCAACCTTAAGAACATCTAATCATCGATCAGAATCCTCCTCTCTCTCAGATAATCAACATGATTAATTACTTCATTTAGGGTTTAAATCGTTTTGTTTAAACTTCTTAATCGTAATTAATCCTTTTGATTTCTTGAGAGTTGCTTTCGGAAGGATTCAAATGAATAAAACAATTCCATCGCCGGGAACAGGATCAGAACCAGCCATGACGTCGTTTTCTCTACTTTTGCATATCGTTCGCGCGTTCGTCTTCGTCTTTTATGTAGTGGTTTTGTTTTGTTTTATTATTATTATTATTTTTTGTGATTAGGTTGGTTGTTTAATTTGTAAATAATTGCATGGAGTTCCCCAATTGTTACGTTATTATGAAATTATCAATGATAAACTAGGAGTATTCTTGTGTTACGTTGTGCCCATTTGGTCGATTTGTATATTGAAATATTTTGCTGATGATCTATTATTATGTTTGTTGTCCTTGCTTAATCAAGCGACTAATTCCGCTATCACGTTTACTTCTTGTCATCATGCTCGAAATTTTATATTATACACCATTACGTACGCGAGAGTTACGTAATTAATTTTAAAATATTAAGAAAATTAATTATTTATAAGAAAGAAGAGATAAGATATTCTTACTACCATATTTTTTTATTACTAATCTTACTACCACTTTTTCACCTTTAGATCAGAATCTCAATAAGAGAGAGAAATGATAAAAATAGATAAGATTCTGATCTAACGGTGAAAAAATGGTAGTAAGATTGGTAGTAAGAAAAAATGGTAGTAAGAATATCCTATCTTAAGAAAGTATAGGAATAATTAAAATAAAGGATCTAGAGAAAATAATATTTATTATAAAAGATCATAAAAATTGTGATTACTTAAAAGAACTAAACACTATAATATAAATTTAAAATTACTAAATTGCCTCTAATCAAAATTCTTGTATTCATAATTAAAAAATTAACTAAAATTAAAACTAAAACCACCTATCATGATATGATTATTTCTTTTCTTTTTTTAATTTGCAATATATTATTTAATTTATAACTGTTAAACTCATTTTTTTAACAGATTTTTATTTTTCTCTAATTTATATAATCAAATTACCCGATTTATGTTATTGACGTTGGTATCAATTAAGCACTTTTTATAAAAAAATAAAAACTAAACTCATTTCATATTTTTCAGAATATAATAGGTTGATTAGATTTTTTACTTTTATTAACATTACATGAATTTTTTAACCCACATAAATTGCTTCTAAAACAAAAATAAATTGTACAAACCTTATTTATTTAACATATATGATACATTATAAAAGACCTTGACTTCTATTAAGATTATATAATTTCAATTTTAATTAAAATTTATTGTTGATTTTCTCAAAGTACACATTTGAATAAGGGTTAATAACATATTTAGTCTTTTAAGCTTGCCATCATTTTAGTTTTGGTTCCTCTAAAAGCAAAATGGTTCAGGTTTTTATTAAATTACATAGACCAACGTTTTAAATGGTTTAAAATTTGAGAACCAAAACCAAAATGATGGCAAACTTTAAGGACAAAATATTATATTAACCATTTTAATAATTTACAATGATGAAAATTATTCCTTTATTGAAAAAACTCTTAATATGTGAAATCAATGAAGAGAGTTTAGAAAAAAAAAATTACAAATTTAAAAAACATAGTGAATTGAGGTATTTAGTAACAAAACAAACTACTCACCAAATGAGAGTATTACTTTCAACCTTTTTAATGTGCATGCAATTTTAATATTATATATGTGGGGTGTTTTTTAATCTTGACCGTCATAACTAAATTCTAGCTGATCCATTCCCTCGCCAAGAACAAATTAAAGTGGTGGGGTGTTGTGGATAATATTTTGATTTAGAGGTTTGATCCATGGATGAGAAATTAAATTAAAGTCAAGATAAAACCTGTGATATAATATAGGGGGTTTCAATTCAAATATGAAATAAACATGTGGGGTGAGAGGGAAGAGAACAAATTAGTATGACGACATGAAAGGGTTGTTGAAATGGAGAGTGCAATTAGAGAGGCAACGACAATATAATCAACCTTTTTTGTTAGTTTTGGCTGACTAAAGTTTGTCCCCACAATATAATTAGGTAATAAAGTTGCCATTTTGTTTCAAGTTTGAACATGTCAGTATATGTTAAGTAAATATATTTCCTTCTTTTTCCCGACCCCTAGGGGATGAAAGGAATGATATTAAAAGCTAATTCTAAGTAGAAATAAAATTAATTTCCCACCCCTTCTATATGTATAACTTTGATCAGGTACTTGATTTTTTTTCCTTTTTATTCAGTCATTTAAATTTAAGTTTAGCCTGTTAGATATGTTTATTCTTTATATGTAAAAATATTAAATAGGAAATAACGATTTGAAAAATATGTTAGGTGTGGATGATGTGATGGATCGATAACTAGATATAGGTTGACGAGTTGAATCAATATCTGTGAATCCACATCGATTATGATTTAGACTACTCGATCTTACTGTGGAGGTTGGGTTTGGGCATTTTTTTAGGGATAACAATTGCCATAATCGTGGTCATTATCAAAATAGGTATTTGATTTGTGTGTGGTTCCCATCAGTTTTTACCAGCATATACTTAAAGGTCATCAGTTGAAAGAAGAAGGGAAAGAGAAGTTCGTCAAGTAAGCTTACAGTAATGTATTTTTGTATATTTTTAATAATCATTTTAATAACAACCCCTTGTTTATTCTAGAGACTAAAATAAGGTAATTTCATTTTCCTCAATTTCTTCTTTTGACATCTACATTTATAGTTTCAGTATTAAAGATATGATTTAATTAATACTGTTATAATATGATCTTTTCATATTTTTTTTGAAATTGCTCAAGACCAAGAGATACTTTTGATAATTATTTTTTAAATGATTATCAAGCTAAGGTAATAAAAGCTATAGCAATAAATGGTGGTATGAAGTTTCATGGAATTATACTATACTTGGAATTCTATTATTCTTTTATTACTTGTATGTATTCATGCACAAATGACCTTGTTTTACTTTTATAAAATTTTCCACTTGTATGTATAAGAAGATTCAACTTGTTAATATATACTTTCTCCTACCACAATACAATACACGTGACTTTTGGAAGAATTCGTCCACAATATAAATTACCCTGTGTCATTAATTTGAAAATTAAATAACTTAAATAAATTACTTTAAAGGAAAATAACACATAAATACTAGTTCAAATTATAAAACCCTAAAATGTCTATTAAATTAGAAAAAAATATAAACAAATACTCTAGTAAGAATTTGAGATATCAAAGTTTGAGGGAAAAGACTGAATTGTCGTCCCTCCATTTCTCACTATTTTCTTCCCTCTCCTCTTTCTCTGCTTTTTCAATGGCACCAACTCCCTTCACCGTGGATTCACCCACCAAGAAGATCAGACCTCGCCATTCTCCTCCGCATCGCTTATCATCATAATCTCCATATATAACCCAAATAAGAAGGAAAAGAAAATAGATGCAAGAGTAGAGTCAAGGGCATATATAAGAAAGGGGAAGAAGAATACTCGTCGTTTCCTAGCTTGGTGTAGAAGGAAACTAGCTTGGATAGATCTTCAGGCAAGACCTCAGATTCGATTGGGTACAGTCAGTGCGAGCTGGAGCTTAGTGGTATGAGAAGTCAATCTGCAAGAACGAGCATATCCTTCGTCAAGCCACAAGAACCCAAACTATGAATCAAGAGAGGGTTTAAATTGATTTGATTTGATTTACTGTCTATACACAAAAATTAAGAAAAGAAAAGGAAAATACTACCTGAAATTCGAAATGAACAGTATTTGGGTTTTGAAGAAGAAGAAAGTGAACAATAAATGTGGGATTTAACAAAAATCGTAATGAGAATAACAAGTTCTTTAATAGGATTAACAAATTCAGTAATAAGAATAATAAGTTCATTATTCAAGGGGAACACGTCACTGATGAAACTAAAACCTGACCACCATTAACAAATTATGTAATAAGAATAACAAGTTCATTAATATGATTAACAAGTTCAGTAATGAGAATAACAAGTTTATTCTTCAGAGGAATAATAAGTTCAGTAATGTGTTCCCTCATAAGAATATACTTGTTATTCTCATTACTGAACTTGTTAATCCTATTACACAATTTGTTAATGGGTGGTCATATTTTAGTTTCATGAGTGATGTGTTCCCCCTAAATAATGAACTTGTTATTCTCATTATTGAATTTATTAATCCTATTAAAGAACTTGTTATTCCCATTATGACTTTTGTGAAATCTCACATTTATTGTTCACCTTCCTCTTCCTCAAAACCCGGATATTGTATCTTGATCTTGTACCTCACTTCCCACAATAAAAACTAGTTCTGTTAGAATGAGAACTTGTTTTTTCACGTAAAATGTTTTTTGAGTACTTTTATCATTCATAACCAAGTTATGAGCTTGTCGCCAAAAACTTCTCACTCCAAATCAAACACCCAATCTTTTTTTTCAAACAAAGGTTATGAAAAACAGAGAAGGAGATTCCAATGACTTATCAACAAGGTTTTCGCACATTATTAAGCTAGATGAACAAACTAGAGAGAGAAAGAGAGAGAGAGAGTGTGTGTGTGTGCATGTGTGTGTCTGCGTTGCCATGGTGGAACAGGAGGAGGAAGAGAGGGAAAGGAGAGGAGAGAGAAAGAGGAAGAGAGAGCATAATGGTAAATTCATCAACATTTTAAAATCTCAATTTGATCTATGTCATTTTTATGTCCTTTAGAAATTTTAATAAATATTTGAGGGTTTGAAATTTCATTTGGTATTTATTTGTCATTCTCCCTCATTTTAAACTATTTATAGTTATTATTTTTCTCTAAATTAATTTTCCTCATTTATAAACTGATATAAAATATTATGATATTTCAAAGATGGTTATTTAATTTCTGATGAGATGGTCTGTCAAGGTTTGTGTTGTTGTTTCTTTGAGCTTGATATTTGCCTTCGATTTCTTAAATTCCTGAATGCTTTCAATTTCTGAGTTTCTTTATTCCTTGATTTTTTGCATTTGATGCTTTCAATTTTTGAGTTTCTTTGTGGTGATGATCTGATGGAGGACAAGGAGTCACTGAAGCGGCACATATCAGACCTGGAGTCGCTGTGGGGCTAGAGCTGGAGGCAGAGATGAGAGAGTATCAGCAGACGATGAGTGGCGGTGGGATCAAGTAGCGACGATAGGGATTTGGACCGATGGTGGTTGTGGCTAGGAAGGGGGAATTCTTAATTGTTTTTGCCAACTTACTTTTAAGAGCATATGTTTAAAAATTCCAATCTAAAAAGATTATTTTTAAGATCGATTGCTTAATCGATCTTAAAAGTAACATTTTTTAGACTGCTTATACAGTAATGGGATTTCGATGTGGTCTGCTGTGAACTTACGTCCGCTGTTATCCCCTGTGGCACAGTTTCAAGCACCAAGTCCCATTTTTTTTAAAAAAAAAAAATCATTCAGCATTGAGGAAAAAAAATCAAGATGTTGAAACAATTTTTCATGATCTTGAAAAATTATTTTAGGGTACTAACATTTACTAAAAGGATACTTCAAAATACTGAAAAAATAATTTTAGGATCTTGAAAAAATATTTCAAGTAATGACGGGTACTAAAAAGATACTTCAAGATACTAACTGATACTAAAACATAATTTATAATTTTAAAAAATAAATTTAAAATCTTAAAAAATATCCTAAAAATATTTTTCAGTAGCAGTCAGTAGCTGGACTATTTTTTTAAAATCCAAAAATAATTGTTTTAAAATCATGAATTATTTTTAGAGTATTCTGAAGTACCCTCTTAGTAGCAGTTAGTACCCTAAAATAATTTTTTTAGATTCTAAAATAATTTTTTAAGATCATGAAAAATTGTTTCATTATCCTAATTTTTTTTCTCAATGCTAAATGATTTTTTTTAAAAAAAAAGTGGGACCCGGTGCTTGAAATTGTGCCAAAACGGCACAGTTTCAAGCAACGGACCGTAGAGGACGCAAGTCCGCAGCGGACCGCATCCAAATCCACGATATTAAGACCAGTTATAGATGCGGTCTAAGAGGCGTTTTTAGTCTTGTCTAAAAAGTCTTTTTTTGTATTAATGATCTTCAAATAAGTCAACTATGTTTTATATTTATGAGCAAATGAAGTATTTGGGGAGCAATTAATAATTATTTGTCATTTTTACCTTTATAATTAATGTTGACTGTGGCTCATTGTATTTTTGTTTTTCTTTAAAACTTTATTTAATTTGATAAAGGTAGAATTGGGGGGGGGGGGAATCAATTGATGACATATTTAATGAGTGAACTATTATTTTTAAATTCCAATAACTAAGTTGAAGTGAATTATATTATGAAGTACCTATTTTGTTCACCATGTGATTAATAACCAACAGAATCCTTTAACTATCATTAGTCTCCATCAAACCTAAAGGATTTACGAAGTCAGCAAAGTAAACTTAAACAACCCATCAAGAGGGGGGAAATATCATTGAGGACCTAGCTTAAAATTCCGAAAACCTATAAGGATCGGAAAATTAACTTCTCCTTATCGTAAATAAGGAACCAAAATGCTCAATAATGAGGAACCAGTTTCACAGATCATCCCTGCTGTGAGGTATATACGATTCAAATAGGATTTCAAGGGTGCGGATTTAAAATTTTCAAATAATTAAATTGAAACTGGTTCCTTGTAATGAAGGGATAATACTTCTGTATGCAATTGTAAGCGGATAACACACTATCATGGCGCTGAGTTATATATAAAAGAAAACCAAAATAATTAAAAGATAGTTTTGGATTCAATAAAAAGATAATAAAACTAAGTCTACCTCTCTTCTCACTTATGATTGGAATAGACTTTTGATCAAATCCAAATGCAAGTATGTAAGAAAAGCTATAGGCCTCTGGCCAGCATTTGTTCATAATTCTCAAGGGACTGAAGCCTCTGAATCATGAGCTGTTGCCTGAACTTGTTGATGAAAGCTTCAGCGCTCGCGTTTATGTCTTCCGTCGTCGTCGTCTTCTTCTCCTCTAGCACCTGCTTCTTCGTTCCCTCTTCTTTCGACGACGACGACGAATATTCTTCCTCCACCTTCTTCATTGTTCTCTTCTCTTTCGAACCCATAATCTTGTTCTTCATTCTCTTCTTGAAACGTCAAGCTATGGATAAATGCTTGATGATAATAGATACTGGTGATATTGAGGTTGACACACACACACACATATATATAAAGACCAAGGGAACAAGTCGAACGTGGCCTAGCTAGCTTCATTAATTAGCTATTCCCATCACTTTGTGTGTAGATATGATGATAATTAGGTGACAACTGACACAAGCTGTTGGGTATTCAATTAAATATGCATGAAAATAATGGGTCATATCAAATCTTGCCGACTTTAGGGTTTGGAGTGTGAAGTTACATTTCAAAGTCAACGAATAGAGGCTTGTAATATCTAAGGTGCAATTATTTAAGCATTATGGAAACCCATCTTGCGGCTTAAGAGTTGCACTTGCCTTGCGCGCAAAATGCCAACCCTTCTCATCATTACTTTTTCTTCTTCACCTTTTTTAAAAAAAGTTGTTGACAAATCTTGCATTAATAAATTTATTATCCAACGGCACCTAAAAAATAAGAATCCAAGTACTTGAGCATACAAAATGCATATTCAGCATGGTGCGATTCTTCTTGAGTTATATGTACAATATATTCAATTATATGAAAATATCTTTAATTTGTTTTACACATAATTAAAGATAAATAATTGCACGCACTTAAAGAAGAGTTGCACACTCTAAAAACTATATTGCATCAAGGTCCTTAAACAAATGTTAGGTCCTTTTGTGCAATGAATTTTATGATGGAGGATTTTTTAGTAATTTCATCCCTTTTTATTGTTGATTTATCAATTGATTTGAATAGACCATACGCCATACGGTGTATATGAAGATAATAAATAAGGTACATTGCATGTATCATAAGAAAATAAAATATGTGGATATGAATTATATATGCCCATCCATGGAATTATATGCGCAAATTAAATACATGCACCTACCCTCGCACCATTATTATTCATTTATTTGGCATAAATTTGACACTAAATTAGGAAACTAAATTATCATATATATATTTTTCAATGAAATAAGCTCCAAGAGATTGCAGAAGATAATCTTCTACATAAGGTGGTAAGTAACCTCATCGAGGCCAAAACTCTTTATGTTCTAAGTTTTAAAGGAAACTCTGATCAAATAAAAAAAAAACCATCATATTATCATAGTCATATATAACTACTCTCTCCGGTCCTTATTATAAGGTACCAACCACTAAAATATTTTGGTCCTTATTATAAAGCACCAACTACCTTTAACCAACTCATTTATTACTATTTTCCAATTATACCCTTATTTTTAACTTACTCTTTAAATTCACATCATTAAAGTAAGGGTAAAATTGGAAATATATATTTATTATTTCTGAACCAATTTAATGACTTAACTTCCATTTCTTGATCTGTGAGAAATGGTGGTTAGTGTCTTATAATAAAGACCAGAGGGAGTAATAATTAAAGTGAATCCCATGTATTTGTATAGATTTTGAGATGGGGCGTCCTAATTTTTTTTCTTCTAAATGCTCTGATAACTAATTATTAGTTGATATAATACGTACATTTACATGAAGTTCAAAATGAATCATACTTTTTTCTCACTTATGAAAAATGTAACTTCCAATCATTTTTATAGGTTTATCAATGAAGATGTAAATTTATTATTAAATTATTTTTTAAAAAAACAGTACGGTTTAAAACTTGAGCATATGGAAACACATACACAGATTTTTCAGGAAAATGTAAAATGGTGATATGGTTTTATTTTTGTGATTGTATTAGCCACATCTTTTGAGAGTGACTTGGATTTTATCCTACGCAAGAGGGATGTCTTATTCATTTCCTACATTGCCAATATATAACTCCATTTCATTTAATGCATGTATTATGTATACATATCAAAGAAAATGACTATTTTGAATTAAAGTCATTTTAACCTTAAAAAAGGTCACGAATTGGCATTATATATGTGTCGGTTAACAAAACGAAAATGGATCAAACATATTATATTCAACTCAATAGATTTTGTTTCTTATAAAAATAAAAAAAAAATAAAAAACTAACCAAGCTCTTGATTCTGCTTTCTTTTGGTTTCTTCTTTGTTTGAAATATTTGAGTTCTTTTAATTATTACAGATGCAATTACTCAAATGAAAAATAAAAAGTAACTTAATCAAACATAAAATAATTGAATAATAATTTAAACAACATTATATATTCCCCCTCTGATCCTAAATACTTTGAGGGTAAATGTACATGATTAAAGAAAGTATTTTAGAGCAACTAATGCTCAATTATCATAAATGATTAAATTAACTAATTACATTAATATTTACAAATTAATTATCTAACTTTAATATTAAAAACTAGAAGTATATGAGCTAACTACGGAGTTTGCTTTGATTTCAAGTTATTCGTATTGATTACATAGAAGGAGATTTTATTGATAGGGATAATGATTAAATGCGCTTTTTTTTGGGGAAACCAACCCACTTTTAATGTAAATAAGAATTTAACTAATTTTCTTAATATTTATAAATTAAACAGAGCTACAAAAAGGATTGTAATGTGGATATGCTACATATCGTGAGAGATTGGAAGTTGGATATGCTAGTTTTCATGAGAGAGCATA
The DNA here is from genome assembly GCA_037074495.1 of Acacia confusa. NCBI lineage: Eukaryota > Viridiplantae > Streptophyta > Magnoliopsida > Fabales > Fabaceae > Acacia > Acacia confusa. The sequence goes on from CM073510.1 coordinate 28,675,595, forward strand.
ATAATATTTATTCCGGTTCTAAATATAAGATTCAATTAATTTTTTTAAGAGATCTTAAAGAAGTTACATAAGTTATTTAATCATATCATATATTATATATCACTAAATTATATACTAGTTTATAAGTAAAATAATTTTAAAAAATAAAAAATAAATACTTTAAAGTAATTTAATTACATTTCTTAATATTTTTACAAAACTCAACTGAATATTATATTTAACACTGGAGATAGTTCTACACATGGCGAGAGCGCATATATAATGCAGCAGTTTTGTCATGTTGCTAAGGAAGGGTTATATATTCCTTTTGGATTTCAGTATGTACAAGAGGAAATCTCAAAACATTATTCAAGAGGCGGATGTGAGATGTGAGCTGACATGGTTTTTTAGGCCATTTGTTTTCGTTTCCTTTGTATTAAAAAAAGAGTGAATATTTAATTTGTAAACAACATATTTTTGTTCTATTACAAACTTAAAAGTCAAACCAACTAGAGTTGAGTCTAATAAAAGATACTTGTTTCTCACAATACGGTGAACAAGTTCTGAATTCTCATCTGGTGCTTGATGTGTCTCGAATAAGATTATCTTTAAGCCAAGGACAAAAAAAAAAAACTTCAAAGTCAAACAGGCAGGAAAGTGAAAAACAAAACAACATTAAATATTAAGAAGTGGGCTTCTGAAGATCAAGTGGGTCTGATCTAATATGTATGAGCCCAAGCATAACTATAGGCTACATAGCCCAACAAAAAACCTCATGTTTGTAAATTGTAATAGCATCGAAAAGTCCCTTCACCCCCTAAACACTAAACACCCCACCATAGTCACTGAATTCAAGGCACTGAAAGTGAAAGCCCATGGAGGCACTTCACCGTCTATCATTTCGTCTCCTTCCCATATCCCTAGCCGAAAGGTGCCTCCTAACTGCTTCAACTACCACCACATTGTCCCCTGCCCCAACATCACTCTTTAAAGCTGTGAATTCACTGTTCAATGGGAACCTCACTACTACCTCAAAATCTTTCAGCTCGGCATCTGCTAGGAGGGTGGCCAAAGCAGGATGGTTTCTGGGTCTTGGAGATAATAAAAAGGTAAGCTTGCCGGACATTGTCAAAGCCGGTGACCCAGTTCTGCATGAACCTGCCCAAGAAGTTAATCCCGATGAAATAAGGTCCGAGAGGATACAGAAGATTATTGATGATATGATAAAGGTCATGAGAAAGGCTCCTGGGGTTGGATTAGCGGCTCCTCAGATCGGAATTCCCTTGAGGGTCAGTTAGAATTTTCATAATTTAGATACATAAAGGCTCACCCCCTTCTTCAATTTTCTTGAATTTGTAATTCCCGTTGCAATCTGAATGCTCAGCATATTTGCTCTGTGTGGATCACTGTAACTGTTTCATGAGGGAAAAAACAGTTATGTCAATAATTTATATGTACAATATGGTTCTTTGGCCGTGTACTTGCTTTTTTAGCACTAGTGGTCTATGTGGTTCTTCTTGGTTGCTTTTCCATCTTCTGTTTATTGATTAGTGACTTGAGCGAACTTCTTAGTGGCTTTTTGTTGAATTTTGTAAATTGAATTCATCGTCTTTAAATTTTGATTAAGCGCCAAGCGAGCGGACAAAAGGCTGCTTAATTTGTTTATTAATGTGAAGGACAGAAGTCATTATGTAAATATGACTTCTAAGTACTGGAGGAGTCCATTGATGACTAAATGTTTATTGCTTAACAATGTACTGAAGATTTTAAGTATTGTGATTTATAATAGCGTACTGTTCTGAGCATTACTGAGCAATGTACTGAAATAATAGTGTGTATTTTCTTTTTCGTTTATGCAGATAATTGTTTTGGAGGATACAACAGAATATATTAGTTATGCTCCGAAGGAAGAGATAAAAGCTCAAGATAGGCGGCCCTTTGATCTTTTGGTATGTCCACCTCATAGAAGAGGAAAGCATTGTCATAAAATCTGTAGTTTTTTACTTTAGGTCTGTTACCTTGGAATACAAATTCATTAGTGTTGAGGCAGGTCATCCTAAATCCGAAGCTGGAGAAGAGAAACGACAGGACTGCTGTATTTTTTGAAGGTTGCTTGAGGTAATATTCTCATTGTTTAGAAAGGACTTAAGTTCAAATTTTTTTCCTGCCATCATAGTTGCTTTGCACACTACCAATTGATTCTTTGTTGCTTGAGATGCAAACTTGCATTTCAGTAGCTGCGATCAAGAATGTCAGCTCATGCACACCTTTTATAACTCTTCAAAATGAACTCTTGAGCATCCAACGCATATGCCTACAATACTTGAACATTTAAATGAATTATCATGAATGTTGATGTGTTGTTCTTTCATAAGCAATGGCTAGAGCCTTCATTTAAGCATTTGCTTCATATTTGATGTGGTTGAAAATTGTGATTGTTCTTAATGGTTAAGAGGTTGTTAAACCCTTAAACTGCTGAGATTTCTTTTTTGTTTTATTTTGTAGCGGGGGGATGGCCGTGATAGTTTAGGGTTATATCTAATGGATTTTATATATATGCCCATATATACAGTAATTTGAATGTGATAGGTATCTTGTAGAAGAAGAAGAGAAATTGGGAAGAGAAGAGAAGAGAGATGAGAGGATTGAGAGGAGACAGAGAAAAGTAGAAATATTCCTGGAATGTTTATTAAATTATGCAGAACAGAACATACAAGTGAGGTCTAGAGGTCCTTATATAGGTTCTGCCTAAGTAAATTTTACCTCCTCCTAACCGTCCTATCCTACTGACTTACAGTAGAATTGCTTAGTGGTGTGTCCGCATGGCACTTCCTAGAATTATCTTTACAATTATTACAACTCACATATCAGAATGCCTCTTGAAGTGGGGAAAAAATACCAGGTAAAAGAAAAAGATAATAGAGGGTAATTGACAGCAGTATTTCTGGGTGAAACGGAGAAGAAACTTTTGGGTTGAAGGAGATCTTGATGAAATTGAAGGCTTGTTGAGAGAGCAGTCTTTTTTTTTCTTTTTTTTTTTTCCGGATGCAGGTTTGGATGAGGCAGAGAGAAATATTGACGGAAATTTTTCAAAAAAAGAAGAAAAAAAGAGCAAAGAAAGAAAAATCCAATTCATAAAAATATATGAACTAGTAAATTTGGTTTTTAAACTTTCTTTTGCCCCTAATATGGTTGCAATTTGATACATTTCCTGGTGTGAACCCATGAACCTTTGAGTGTATTGTTAAGTAGCTAATTTATCACCAGTTCAAGGAAAATACCAAATCCTGATTTATTCCTTAAACAAGGATTCTCCAATTATTGAACAATTTCAGTCATTTTGTACGAATACACTGTAGTATTTTTAACTATATGCATACAAGTTAAAAATTGTCTGCAAATATTCTGACGATTTCATGACATTGGGATATTAAGAACATTCTAATCACTAAATACATTCTCATGTATACTCAAGTTTGGCGTAAATGCATTTTGATGCACAATATCGATATGCTTTGTAGTTTGTAGTGAAGTACCAAGCAAGTGTTAAAGCATTTCTGAGTTTTGATTCATCAATTTGAAGTGTAAACTTGGCTACAATTAGTCATAGAAGATTTACAATTGCAGCATAGTGGGATCACTAGATACTGTCCATTTTCTGGTCTATCCTCCTGTTAAGTTCAATTTAGTTGCAATTTGATAGAGGGGAAAAAAAGAAGAATTGACTGCATTCTTGAGGTGGGTCACAGTTTCTCAATACAATAACGGGCAATAATTTTAAGCCTGAATAATGCTTTGGGTTTGATGTGGCAACGAGGTGTGAAAGGCATATTACCTCTGTTTTTTAATATAATAGCTTGATGACTAATGTTGTAGATATTAAGGAAATTTGCTAAGTTAGCTATTTGCAATAAATATTGGTTTTATTGAAATACATTTTTTAATTATGTGTTTTGGAACTATCCCTTGATGGAACCCTTTAGTATATGCAATCAATAGGGATATTTTGGAGTACAAGTTACCAATTTGGAAAGGTAAAGTAGATTGAGTTGTTATATTAGGAACCGGTGGCAGTATATTTATTGTTATCCATGGGTATTAACATCTTCCTTCCTATTGATTTTCTGCAGCGTGGATGGATTTAGAGCTGCAGTGGAGCGATACCTTGATGTTGAAGTCACAGGTCTTGATCGTAATGGTGAAGTCATCAAAATAAATGCTTCAGGCTGGCAAGCTCGAATATTACAACATGAGTGTGATCATCTTGATGGAACCGTCTATGTTGATAAAATGGTACCTAAAACTTTTAGAACGGTAGAAAACTTGGACTTGCCTCTGGCTCAAGGCTGCCCAAAACTTGGTCCTCGCTGATCCCAGGTTATGATGCTGCTGACACCTTTACAAGAGCATCCACATTGTTTTCTTAGGTATGTTAGTGAGGATTTTAAATTATGTGAGTCCAAACTGAAGTATATCTATTTTCTGTTTTCTTTATTTCCTTGCCAGAAATTTTGAAAATTTTCATGAAAGAATTAATTGATATTCTTATAATATTTAAGCTATACTTTCTATCAACTCAGAGGGAAAAAAAATGAACCCTCTGTTTTGGGAAAGAATCCCTACTGAATGTGAAGGTCTTTTTATATGGCATCTGTCCCTCTTCTAACAGATGATAAAGTGACATTGCTTTTAATTTCTTTTTTTTTTAACGTGACAAAATAAAATTTTGTATTTCCCCCCTTAATTTAGATAGTCAAAATCGTTAAAAATGTAGTCCTTGTTTTCATTCTATTATTAATTTTCTGAAAAATTGTTTCCTTAACAAGTTTTGAGAAGAAGAAAAAAATTAAAATTAAAATTTTTTTGGTGGATTTTTTTTTTTAAAAAAAATTGTTTGAGGAAAAAAAATATAGACAGGAGGATGACATGTAGACTGGAGAGTACCATAATAGGCTGGAGGGTGAAGATGGCATGTAGACATAGACCGGAGTATGGTGAGTTTGAGTTTGTAAGACATAAGTTTGAGTTTATAAGACATGTTTAAGTCAAAGCACTACAGGAAGATAAGATTCTTCGCTTAATTGTCCAATTTTACAGAACATTGGGCAAAAAATTAAGAAACATTTAAAGTTGTTTTTGTTTTCTTAATTTTCAAAACCTGTTATTGATAAGGAAGGTAAATCAAACAGTGTAACTAGGGGTGTAAACAGGTTAGGCCAAGCCTGCCCCTTAACAGGTTAGACCTGTTATGTAGGCAAGGGGTCGGGGTCTGAGCCTGGCCTGTGGTCTGTAACAGGCTTATTTTTAGGCCTGAATCTGGCCTGTTAAGAGGCCTGTATTTTTAAAAATCTTGTACCTAAAATATCTGAAAAGACTAAAACAACAAAATAAAAGCATAATCTGAAAAGATCAATTACTATCTAAAATATCCATATTCCTATCATCCAATCGTATTTCAATAGATTTGGTGAAGGTCTTGTGATTCAATCTACAAGACACGACCCCTTTCTTAAAGTTTTGGCTTGCAAACCAGTCAGCCATTACATTTGTTTATCTGGGAATCCATGGAAAAGCATGGTTTCTAATTAGTTTCCTCTGCTCGATCATATGTTTCTAAAATAGGATCACTTCTCCAATTTGGAGAATTGAATCTGCGCATAGTCATTGATACATTTTACAAAACGGCAAACAATCTGTTTCGAAAATTATATCAACCAATTGATTATTCATTACAAATATTACAACTTCCAACAAGGTCTTACATTCTCCCATCAGTACAGAATCAGCCCAAGTGGTTTTTGCTCCACCATGAATCAGCCATCCATTCTCATTTCGAACCACAAAACTATAGAAAGCACAAAGTGGTTTCAGGCACAAAAGAACAATCAGTGTTAAGAGTCGAATGCGAGAAATAAACTCCTCATTCATATCCACATGATATGCAACGGCCATCCAAATGATTTAAAAAATATCATGAATCAATTAACATTAAAAAATTTATTTTCTTTCTTGAGAGAAAATAAACTCATCATTAAAATATAAGGGAGCGACTTGCCTCTAATAAGAACTAGAGAAGCAAACACAAATACATATTTGAGTTTCAGTTATCATCACAATTAGCACAAAGATGCCATTAAGCCCAGTTATTATCACAATTACTACCAAGCACTTGGAATAATTGGTAGAAGTTGCCTCTACCATGATTACCGATTGCATATTGGGAGGCAAGTTTAGAATACAAATAGAACTACAGCAACATACAACAGACAAATAGAAAACCAAGGCAACCAACAGCAGAAGCAAAAACAAACAGAGTCCAACATAGGAACCGACAACCTAATGAAATAAATCTTTAAAGTTCCTCAAAAACAGGACCAGAGGGATCGTAACAATGCTAGTTTTGTAAATCCAGGACAATCTTTCAGCCATGAATTACAATTTACCTGACGAGCTTGAGCTTGCTTCCTTGAGGAGCGACAGACTTGATTTCTCAATGAAATCTATGACAAACAGACGAGCTTCCAGATCGAGAGACAAGCTTAGCGTTGTCGAAGAAGGAGAGTATCAAGAATCGAGAATCGACAAATACAATCGACGACGATGGCTGGAAGACTAGGGATTGAAGAATGGAGAATGGAGATTGAAGAACCAGTCAACCAGCTGAGCGAGCGCGAGCATGAGTGAGTGTCGAGCAACTGAGCGGCGGTTTGCTTTTGGATAGTTTTAGGGTTTTTTCAAACAGGTAGGTACATTTTGGCAAAAAAAAAAAAAAAAAACAGGTAGGTACATGTGTCACACTCTGATTGGAGGATGGAGAAATTAAAATATTGCCTTTATAACAGGCCGGCCTGTCAGGCCTAAAAGGCCTCTTATAAGGCCTGAGTCTAGCCTGTTATACAAAAACAGGCCTTATAAGAGGCCTTGGCTTGGCCTTTTAGCCTGACAGGCCAGGCCTGAACAGGCTTTTAACAGGCCAGGTCACAAGCCCCTGACCTATTTACACCCCTAAGTGTAACGTCTTTAGAGGAGGGCCAAATTGAACGCAAAATGAAGTTAGTGAAAGGAACCTCTGTTAACAATTTATCTAAAGATACGATTGTTGATTAGTGCTCAATAATGTCTGTTGTTATTGCATACTTCAATCTTATACCAAATTTGTTGGCCTGTGTATTACGACCACTAACAAAATCGGTTAGTTTAATTTTAATCCTGCATTGCTTCACAATTAATATAATAATTAATTATATCACTATACGGTATATAATTAAGATAGTGATATAATTAATTAATTAATATAATGAAGGCCTCGCTTTAGACACCAAACCAAAGTGTAGTTAGTTAATAGGTAGACTTTTTTATTATAAAAAAGTGATTAGAAAGGGTTTCTCATTTACATTTGTCCATAAATCTTTTTTTTCCTAATGATGTTATCTAACTATTGTATTAGAATCCTTGTTCAGATATCCATGGTTCATGCTTTTACCATAACTTTAATTTCAAGGGAAGAGGCAGAATAGTTATTCAATCTTTGTTCATTATTGTAATGCCTGCATATAAATTTTGTTAGCAATGTTAATATTATAAGCTACTTTTGAAATCCTAAGTTCCAATCCTATTAGAAACAAGTATTGGATAAGTTGCCCTATTTGTGGGATCCGGCTCTTGTCCTCTTCAATCTTCTTCTTTATCTCAGTTGTTGGATTATAATATGAACAGTTCAGATTTCATCTTTTATAAAAATATTACTAAAATATTAAATTATTAAAAAATATTTAAAAATAATATTTTTATAAAAAATGAAATATGAACCATTCATATTTCAATGCAACGGCTGAGATGAAGAAAAGAATGGGAAGTGGATGAGAAGGGAAGATGATGGAAGTCAAATCCTGCTCCTAATAAAGCAACACGTTCAAATGGTTTTACATTGGGTGAACTGTGAACTCTAATCAGCAGGTTCTCTATTGAACATTTGGACATATCTTCTTTGTAGAGTATTTTCAATAAATTTGTGTAATTTTTTATATGGACACTTGGGTGAATCTGTGTGAACTGCGAACGAGTATATATATCTAACTTCATATATTTGTAAGCTGCATTATGCATAAGTACAATCTGAAACATTAATCTTGAAACTTCAAAATTTGATGATTTGAATCCATCGAAGGGGTTAAAATCAACGCATGCATTAAAGGACAAAAAAATCTATGTAAATTCTTGGTCTTTGAAGATTAATTTCTTGGGCTGTGATCAGATCCGCAAAAGAAAAACAGTGCGAAGGAAGAAATCACCAGGTGGAGAGATGACGAGGCGGAGAGGGGGAGAATTTTTGGAAAAAAATTTGTGGTGGGGAGAGACAAATTACTGGGTGACTCACATTTGACTATTTATTATTGAGTTAAAGATCAAATGAAGTATAGTAAGGTGAAATTATTAAATTCTAAAATCTTGATTTAGGATACATAACTTGACTTATAATTTGTTGAATTTAACAACCCAATTTTAAATTTGAATAGTTCAATCATCTTTTTTTTGTTTTAAGGATTTTACCAATTATAAAAATGCCATAATTTTTTCAATTTTTTTCTTCAATTATTTATTTCATGGGATGTCTTCTCGAGTTTGTGAGACAGGGGTGGACTCTATTCATGAGGCAGAAATATAATGGGCTCTATGACACCTTAACCATACCAAAGTACATTGAAAAAGATTAATTAAATTTGGGTTAAGGTGTAAACATAAGTTTTTTTCTTGTGAGAGCCCAGCATCACGTGCTTTTTTTTAGAGTAAAAATACACACGTGATTACTATTTTAGAACAAAAGTCACATCTCACCTTCATATCTTTCTCTCTTATTACAGTAAACAGTAACTTAACGGTGGGATGTGACTTTTACTTTAAAATAGTAACCACGTGTGTATTTTTACTCTAAAAAAAACACATGATGTGGGGCGCTCCTGGGGAAAAAGCTCAGGTGTGTTTTTGCTCCTTAACCCATTAAATTTTACCAAAACCTGGACAGAAACTCAAAAATTATGATAATAATTTACAGATTAAATAAGAATATTATGTCAGGCAAATTTGTACCACATATTTTAATATGCTATAGAGAATCTGTTAGTTTGTTAATTATTACCGGCCATCAAAATATTCTACTATTAGTTTAACCTTTCACTGAGACCATTGGATGCTTTATAATTAATATATTAATTAATTATATCAAGAATATATATATATGTATATATATATATATATATATATATATATATATATATATAGTTTTATTGTTGTAATTCATATTCAATGAGTAGAAAACGTATTAATTAATATTGCTACTTTGGATATCCTAAATTTGGGTTCTTTTAGAAATAAGCATTAGATCAATTTGGATATATCTCTCTATGTGGTCGATACAAGTATGTGATTTTACATCGTGTGAATTTTAAGTTAGCAGTTTTCTATGGTACATCTGGATATATCTTCCCCAAAAAATACTTTTAATAAACTTGGATCAATTTTTATATGAACACTTGTTATTTTATAATTGTTAGTTGTTGAAATACTTATGTGCACGTGTAAATTTAATTATGAACATTTGTAAAAGTTTTTATGAAAAAAATATTTACAATGTGAGTAAGGATTTATAAATTTTCATGTAATTATTTATTATTTTACTATGGTTAGTTGTTAAAATCTATTGCGTGTAAAATTTCTAACAAAACTTGTTAGCACATAAATTTAGAGGCTAAGTTTATTACTTATATAAATTTTTGCGTTATATGATTAAATGGGCTTGATAACTTGATGTTATAATTATTTTGGTTAGCATGGACTTTTTAAGAAAAAATAAAGAGCTTATTAATTATTTACCATAAAAAAATAATTTTATATCCATCCATAAATATTATACTGAAATTTCATAATCTCTTAAGACCTATTAGGAGTTATGTTACTTTTTGCAGACTTTACTGAAATTCTCCCATAAAAAAAAATTATTTTTACCATATTTAAATACTGTTTCCTATTCTTGATATAAGATCTTTTTTTTTTAGGATAATTTGCACTACAAACGATATCGTGTATTAAAAACAACAAGTAGTATTTACTAATGAGCTAAATTTACATGGTACTCCCTCTGGTCCTTATTATAAGACACCAACTATTATTTCTTACAAACTAAAGAATGGAAGTTAACTCATTAATTAGGTCCAAAATTAATGCATGTTTCCAACTTTACCCCTACTTTAATGATGTAGATTTAAATGAGTTAGTTAAAAATGAGGGTATAATATGAAAATAATAATAAATTAGTTAAAGTAAATTGGTGTCTTATAATAAAGACAAAAAAATATTGGTAGTTGGTGTCTTATAATAAAGATCAGAGGAAGTATGCCTTAAAATTCTTTCAACTACACCAGAGGACGAATTAAACCTTATCGAGACAATCGCTTGTAATTTGTTACTGGTAAATTGGTTATATTAAGGCAGCCATATCCTATTATACCATATAATCATTTTTTTTTTTATAATTTTTGCTCAAGAGATAGAATAAGAGAGTCCAACTCTTCCCAGATTTCCTGTACACTGAGAAAATTACTAGTATCTGGAAAACAATGAGGAGGGTAAACCCTACCATTTGCAGAACCATGAGCTTGCCAACAGTATGATCTTATATTTCTTTCAAAGCTTGGTATGAGAAAAACATCTTCCAAGTATAATCTTTCACAAGGAGAAACATCACTGCAAGCAAATTTTATAGCTTCCTCTGTTGCTGAAGTTCCTTTGATCCCAATGAAGGATATATCCTCCACCTTCACAGCTGAAGTCTGTATTCACTTAAAATAATGGATGTTAACATTTGATTTGTTACAAAACTTCATGTTCCAAAGCAGTATCAAAAGCAAAGTATAAACCTTCTTCATCTGAATCTTGAAATGAAATGAAGGGTAAGGAATTATGTAAGGTCTCAAGGAAATGTTTACTCACCCAAAAGTCAAATAACAACTCACAAGCATGCAATGACAAGTTCTAGTGCATAAAATGGCAACTTTATGTTTGCATGCTTGTTGTTTGGACATTTTAATTATTAGATCATTTCCTCGAGACCTCATAGTAATTCTCCTTCATCTTTTTTGGAGACTAAAAATGAAAGTGTACTTTGAGCATGCATCAGCAAACAGAGAAATTATTTGTGTTTTAACAAAACCAAGAATGGTAGAACACTGTGGCAGGCTAATCCCTGAAAATGTGACCAGGGAAGAATGTTATACCTGGTTCTGACAAGGACGTGGAGAATCACAGTAAAACTGGTCTATTATAATCGGATTCGACACATTCTCCATAACGATATTCTGGAAAGTGATCTGGGAAGCAAAACCATCACCACCCTAGTGAAGAAACCATCAGATAAAGTTGATTAGCTTGTGCATCTCTGCGTAACAGAAGAAATGGAAAGTTCTTCAATCTTGTAAACAAAGTCTTACCTGCCATGTTTTGATCCTCACCCCATTATCAGTTTGATAAAGATAACATTCACTAACCATTACGTCTTGTACCTTATCCCATGACCCTGATTTTCCTAAGCTTCCAATACTGAAGAAGAACAAGTTTCGGTATCACTTAACATGTTGGTGCCTCTTAATGTCTAAAAGCATACTCAGTGGGTAAAAAAACATGGCTTTCACCTTATGCCATGGCCTGGCCCACAAGTAATTTTTCTGATCTTCACCCGCGAAGAGTTGCTTACTATCGAGATACAATCATCTCCTGACAGTAAACATGATAATGATAATAGATAATTTCCCCCAATTTCATTACTGATTACCAATAAACATGGTGTTATTTGGTCGTTTATTGTCCATTTTGCATTTTCTTGGCACTCTTTCATCTCTCTGATGGAAATACAGAACAACAGTTAACTGCTTAGTTTGAAACAATTGGTCTGTAAGTTCCAAAAAGCTATGCAGAAAATGGAAAGCATGACATACTCAACCAGTTACTTAAGCAGCAAAAACTTATCAGGAAACTCCCAGTTCACGACAATCAAGAACGGTTGTTATGTGTTGTATTATAGCTAATGTAGAACTTTTCTAAAGATTATCACACACCTGTCCTAATTAAGCTCTCCTTGACCTCTATACTCCTTGTTCTACTAATGTGGATTCCATCAGTATTAGGGCTGGAAGCAGGAGCCAAAACTGTAAGCTTTGATGCAACAACTCTCATACAGCTAGCGAATGTCATGTGCATTTTTTGGCTGTTTAGGATCATAAGTTCTCTAACCTTCAGATTCTTGCATTTATAAAAAGTGATGGCCTGCAGTGTAAATATTAAGATTTATATTCCAGCTGATAGACAGATGATCAAGTGGAAAGCGTTGGAGCAGAACTAACCGTTGGAGCAGGTCGACATGGCTGCCAAAGGAAAACTTGGAGTCACTTAAAAAAGCTCTACACTCATAACACTTAAATTCTGTTTTGAAAAATAAAAAGGGACATGAATCTTAAAATATGAAGGTAGACTTACATTTGATGAGTTGGTCTTACAAGATCTGTCCCACCATTTCTGTCCCATTCCATTGATTTTGCCTCCACCTTCTAAAGTGAGATATTTCAAGCTATGGAAGCAAAGCCATTTTCGCGGATTTAAACCATCCCAGACTCCAGGATCTTCAGGGGCAACTATTGTACCTGAGATCTTTCCAAATATTTAACAAAGGTCATTGAAAGATGTAGTTGCTGGAATTGAGCTAGAATATCTAAATAGATGTATCTTTTTCATGCATACTTTTAAAGTGATCTTAGATCTGCAAGGCCCTCCAATATCAATTGGATAAATCAGAAATTCCATTTCAGGTGGGAACAGGATAGTTATTCGTCCAGACATGGAACAAGCAATATTCCAAACTTCTTCAAATGCCTGAAAAAAGAAAAGGGGAACAACAAAAGATGTTAAGAAATGGTTCAATAATATCATGGTGCCTGAAAGCTGAGCAAGCAATTGCAGACTTCTACCTCGTTTTATCAGAGAAATTTTCAAAGATTTCTCACTTATTATCAACAGGTAAGAAAACTCATCAGCAGGAACATCAATTAGTAATCTCATGAAAATCTCTTGGGTAGATTCATCACACCATATGAAGAAAGACCTCAAAACAAGTGGGGGAAAAAACACCTTCTGACATTTTTATGTATCCCTTCGTAATTTTATAACAAGTTATCCTAAGAATCTCATATACTTTATTTGGGTAAAAATTGCAGTTAAGTATTTAAGCAAATTGATATACTATCCCAGATATTCATTCAGAAGTAGATTCTCCAAGAAAGCTTACTCGGTGACAGGGTTTACAGCTAAAGAATACAATTTTTTTCCAACACATGGGTACTAATGATGTCGCACTCACAGTATGAAACCTCAAAAGTTGAGGCACTCGTAAACAACAAAATAAAAAAACCTTAGTTTTCAGAGGTGAATAGCAAAATAGAGAAAGGTAAAGTTACAGAAATAACTATCATTACCTTGGTGTCATTATGAAGACCATCCCCTTCTGCCCCATACTGAGCCACAGAGAGGACCCGTTTATGAATGGAGCGGGCAGGGACCGACCCGGAATGTGGAAGCTGTACTACAGTATCTGATCCCAGGATGGGATTTAAGTGTAGACAAAGAAGGAAATGGAAGAAGATAATTCTAAAAGGAGAAGAAGACGGAAGAGATTGCAGGTTCTTCATTCTCTGTCAGACCATGTCGACCGACAGGGAAGGGATCAGTGGGAGTGAGACAGAGTCTATATAAGTTCACTCCAACGACTAATTTCCAGGTCTCGGTGCCGCTAACGGCATTCCAGGCCAATATATGAGCACCGATTCCTTCTTTTCTGATAAAAAAAAAAACGCTCTAGATTCCATGCTGAATATAAAAGCCAGTTAAATCTTTTTAAGAGTAAAAAAATTAAATAAAGTAGTTAATCATTGTATACAAAAATTAGTTAGTTGTACCATATGTTATATGTCATTAAAATATATATTAGCTTATAAATCTTACAGATTACTTTAACAAAAATTATAACTATAAACACTTTAAAATAATTTATTTAATCTCCACAAAAATAAAAGTCACGTAAGTTTTATATTAAGGGTTAAAAGAATACCAACTACCACAAGTTTTCATTTTAGCCCTTCAGTTTTTGAAAAATATTGTTAGGCACAAAAGTTGAGGTGTTTAAATTTCTTTTTTTCTGAACAACTTGGAGTGTTTTACTTGAGGAAAGTAATTTAAAAGAAGTATGAGCCATATTTTTTTAGTGGGTTAAGGTGCGCCCAACACAATCAATTATGATCCAGGAGCGTCCAGAAGAATAAACTATCAAGTGGACCGTCCAACACAATAAACTATCAAGTTGGAGTGTCCAGCACAATGCCGTTAATTTCAAGCTAACGCTGTTTTCTCACTTCGCAAAAATTACAGAATAGCAACCATATGTTTGTGAAACTATACTTAAGCCACAAAAACATTTCAAAATTTTTATTTTAGTCCCTCCAAGTACTTTATTTATATGGAGGGACTACAGTGAAAATTATAAAAATTTTATGGGCTTGGAAGATAATTTTCTACAATTTTGGGTTCTTTTTTATAATTTTTGCTGCGCCCAACACAATCAACTATGACCCCAGGAGCGTCCAGAACAATAAACTATCAAGTGGACCGTCCAGTACAATAAACTATCAAGTTTGAGTATCCAGCACAATGCCGTTAGTTTCAAGCTAACGCCGTTTTCTCACTTCGCAAAAATTACAGAATAGCATCCATATGTTTGTGAAACTATACTTAAGCCACAAAAATATTTCAAAATTTTTATTTTAGTCCCTCCACGTACTTTATATGGAGGGACTAAAGTGAAAATTATAAAAATTTTATGGGCCTGGAAGATAATTTTCTAAAATTTTGGGTTTTTTTTGTAATTTTTGCGGGCCCTAAATCCGCCCCTGGTTACAGGCCTTTTTTCATACCTTAGCTTGACTTGGCCTGTGACCTATTAAAGAGGCCTATAATTTTAAAAATTTTGTAAACAACCTAACAAACCACAAATCTCACCTCAAAACAAGTCTACTTCAAATAGGGCAAAAACATAATTATTTTAAAAAAACCTACTTTAAATAGGCTCTTAGATGTAGGTCTATTTTTGACCTGTTTAAAGTAGGTCTATTTTTATCTTGTTTGAAATAGGCTTGTTTTGAGGTGAGGCTTGTGGTTTGTTAGGTTGTTTACAAAATTTTTAAAATTACAGGTCTCCTTAATAGGCCACAGGTCAGGCTAAAGCAGGGAAAAAAAAGGTCTGTAATCATGGGTGAATTTTGAGGGTAGGGATGGCCCCGCAAAAATTACAGAAAAGAACCCAAATTTTTAGAAAACTATGTTTTAGCCCCAAAATTTTTTTATAATTTTCACTTTGTGGAGGGACTAAAATAGAATTTTGAAATGTTTTTGTGGCTTAAATATAGTTTCAGAAAGTTATGGGTCCTATTCTGTAATTTTTGCCAAATTTTCAGAGAAGACAGCGTCAGCTTCAAATTAACAGCATTGTGTTGAACGCTCCTTTTTAAATTTTTATTGTGCTGAACGGTCCACTTGAAAGTTTATTGTTCTGGACGTTCCTGGGGCCATAGTTGATTGTGTTAAGCACACCTTAACCCTTTTTTAGTCCATATAGAGTCCGTAAAACGGGTCGTAAACACAAATACTCTTATTCACTTTTTTTAGGCCATGTTTGACTTATTTCTCATGTTTTTTATGACATCTTTTTCATGTTTATTTTTGTACCATATTTAGTTATTCTACTGTTATTAAATTAAAAGGAGGGGTATTTATAAGTTTTTATGATGTGAGTGAATGAAAAAAAAAAAATTGAATGTGAGAGCAGAATGGTTGCTTGACACCAAATACAAAAGAAAATAAATGTGATATAAGTGGGTGAAAGAAAAAGGGAATAAGACAGTAAATAATAAGAATGGGACATGTTTTTTATTTTGGATAAATAAGCAAAAATACATATGTGTTTTACCCTCGGGAGCAATCAACACCATATGTTTTTTTTGGAGTAAAAATACACACGTAGTTACCATTTTAGAGCAAAAGTTACATCTTACTGTTATGTTACTGTTCACCGTAATAAGAGATAAATAGATGAAGTAAATGGTAACATAACGATGGAACGTGACTTTTACTTTAAAATGGTAACCTCGTATGTATTTTTGTTCGCAAAAAAATATATGGTGCTGGGCGCTTCCGAAGGTAAAGCACATGTTTTCTGTTTCTTTACCGTTTATGTTTTTTCAAAAAAATTCATAGATGCC
Organism: Acacia confusa; assembly: GCA_037074495.1. Classification (NCBI taxonomy): domain Eukaryota; kingdom Viridiplantae; phylum Streptophyta; class Magnoliopsida; order Fabales; family Fabaceae; genus Acacia; species Acacia confusa. The sequence goes on from CM073510.1 coordinate 28,691,926, forward strand.
GCCCGAAACCCGTCCCGTTTAGCGCGCGAGTTGAGGCGGACAAGCCCGAATTGCCGTCCCCACATGAGGTTGATGAAAATGAAAAAAAAAAACAAGAAATGAAAGCGGGAGGAAGGTGGCAATGCAAAAAAGAACTTTCGTTTTACTTATCATTGTACGAATTGTGTGAAGTGATGCATGTGATTACCAGATTTCTCATCTTTTTTTCTTTGATATCTTTATCAATTGTTATTTCTTCTTCTTTGGTTTGAGAATGTAATTAATCCAAATCATTTTTTTTAACATATGCCCTGATGTTTTTGACTAGCCCCTTGTTACACGAAATTCTATAGACGCAAATTAACACATAATTGAACATGACTAGACAATTCTTTTTTCTAGCGACGCCCTTATTACCTAATGCTCCCAAATCTCAAACTTGAAACCATAATTAAGCTACAACAACTTGTGTCTATTGATTCAAGCATTTGAGGTGTTTCAAATCATATCTTTTTAATGAAGGAAGAAGCAACATAACGCGTCAAGTGATTAAGGTCACAAAACCATGAGCAAAAAAAAAGGGTCACAAAACCAAAACAACAAGAAAACTGCAGTGACGGTTAAGGATCTTGTGTTATGCATGTTGCTCTTAAAAAAATACAAAAGAAATTAAAAAGACGTATGTTGCTCGGGGCAATTACTAAAAGCACCCATTAAAATATTTATTTCCCAACTTTAACGAAGGAAGAAGCAACATAACACGTCAAGTAAGGTCACAACCAAAACAAAGAAAATTAAAGCGAACGGTTAAGGGTCTTGCGTTATGCATGCTGCTCTCTTTCTTTTTTCTTAAAAGATTTATGTTGCTCAGGTCAATTGATTTTTAAAAAAAAAAATTGTAAAAATATTATGTTGCTAAAATTTGTCCAAGGACACAGTTCTTTCAAAGCATGAGGTTTACAAACGCGATCAAACCTCACTACTACAAAATTACAATATATGACAGTTATTAATTCTTATACATAATGGTTCCAAACCATTATAAATGCAAGCGCTATAAAAGTTTGATGTAGATGCATTATGGCTCTGAATTGTTATTTATTTTGAACCTACTATAACGGTTATAATATAAACACCATTATGTATTGAGGATTGGTGAGACCATGATCTGCCTATTACTGTAATAATAATTAACAGGCATAAGTAAACAACCATCATAATATATGGTAATGATTGCATGATACATAACAGTCTCATTTTACAACCATTATTTATTCAATAATATATATAAACTGGTTGTATGTAAGAACTGCGACTTTTAATAAAAATAAATAACGGTCTTTATGTAGAAAATTGTTATGTATTTAGTACATAAATAATAGTTTATAAATAAGAACCATGAATTTTTACAATAAATGACAATTTTAATTTAATAACTTTGATGAATATATATAAGACTCTTTAAGTGGGAGTTTTTGAGTTAGTTGACCACACACATGTGGGAGTTTTTGAGTTAGTTGCCTCCCCCCCCCCCCCCCCCACCCCACACACACACACACACAGTAATAACACCTTCCAATTGAGTTGCTATGCAATTTGGGTTGGATTAAGACATTCAAGGCTTTATGGGAAGAATCAATGGCAACTATTAAAGTATATAAGTGATAATATAACTATTAACCTATATATAATTGTGTCTCTTCAAAGAAATTAATCTTAGAAAGCAAAGACTCTAAAGGAAGAGATATGCAAACACTTGAGTTTAAGGGTTTGTATAACCCCCATGCCCTTTCTAATATGGCTATTTTTTACCCTATCTTCCTTTACTTTCTTGACTCAATTGTTCAAAAGACACAAGATATACATGAATACTTACATTATCATATATATAAATCAGGAGTATGATTGATTCTAACTACAAAATCCAGAAAAATTTTGATCTAATCAAATTGCATGCTATTTGATGTGGAAAGTATTACTCTATTATAACAGAGAGAAGAGACCAAGTGGCTCAGAAACTTTTACATTGAAAAGTCTAGAACAGATCATAATATTAATTTTCATAACATTTAATTGGGTGCTACCAGCTCAATTGAAAGACAAAAGATGAACCTTTAGTCAAAGTAATAATGACATATCCAAAAAAAACATAACTTCCCAGAGTTAAATTCAATATGTCACATGAACTAGTTTATTCACATAACTTATTTATGTATGGCTCTCAATACATTTAAACTAGGTTATTCATGGAGTTTCTTCATGTATGACTCTCATTAGTACACCTAAACTAATTTATTCATCATACTTATTAAACTTTTGAAGTCACTTTCAAAGATATGGAATATCAAGCCCAAGAAAATAAATAAATTAGTATAGGGATTTGTCAAAAAACTAATTTAATTAATTAACATTAAAAACTTATATAATTCTATTTGATTGATTCTATGTAACCAAGAGGTTATCACCTATATATATATAATTAAAAAAACATTCATTGATGGTAATTGATTTCTTACCTTTTGGCTTAAGGCTCATGCTCAATGGTACGTTCGAAAATGACAATTGAATAATTGGCAACATTTTTTTTTTTTTTTTTGCCCGCAAAAGAATATGTAAATTGAATAAAAGGATTCATCAAATATAACAGCGCCGAAACTACTGAATATTTTTAAAGGCTAAATCTTTTTTATATGGGTGGTTGGATTAAATTTGAGTATTGTTGGACCCAATAGAATGTAACTTTTCCAAATGTGTTTGCTATATTTAGAGGGACTGTTTTGAGACTTTTGAGGTGCGATAGGGTGATATGTAATTGTGCCCTTTTGAGACTTGACAATATGTTACCCATCTTGTTCTTATTTATAAAGCACGTAGAGTGTATTCAAAAAAAATAATAATAATAAAGCACGTGTAGAATTTTTTCCCCCAATATAAATCTCTTATTTTACCATTAATTCATTATTGACTAGAGTCATTAGACTTTATTCGCGTGGGGTATATAATTAAATAGAGTAAAGTTGGAATTTTTTTAAAAAAATTTTAAGGTAGATTTAATAAGTTTCAAGTTCTTTTTTTTTTTTTTTAATGTTATGATAGAAAATATTAGGTATGACTTATAAATATGGTCATGGTAGTATTTCGTTTTTAAATTAATTGGGGTATATCTCTTGATTTGGGCTTATAAAGGTATTGTTTTGGGCTCTTAGTGATGTATGGATTTTTTTTTCAATGGTGGTTTTCGGACCAACATTATGGTCGTTATTTGTATTTTAAGGGAAATTGGACTGAGGATGTTTGCTTTTTTTCAGGATATTTTATGGACCTAGCTTTGTTCCGCTGTCATCCTTTTCACTAAAATTGCGTCAATTTGGTGCAAAAACAATAACCTGGTGCCTTTTTTTAAAAAAAAAGAAATATATTTTAGAGTGTTGACTGATATTAAAAAGATACTTTAGGATACTGACTGGTACTGAAAAAATGCTTCATGATTTTGAAAAATTATTTTAAGATCTTGAAAAAATATTTCAGAATATCGACTAATACTAAAAAAATACTTTAGGACACTGATAAGTACTGAAGAAAAAATTTTATGGTCTTGAAAAATTATATTATGATCTTGAAAAAATATTTTAGTTACAAAAAATATACGTCAGGATTTTTTTTCAAAATCCTAAAATAATTTTTCAAAATCAAGAAGTATTTTTTCAATACTGGTCAAAAGTATTTTTTTAGTACCCGTCAGTACCTTAAAATATAAAAAAGAAAAAAGAAAAGGCACTAGGTCATTGTTTTTGTGCCAAAATGACGCAGTTTCAACAAAAAGGATGGTAGCGGACCAAAGCCAAATCCATATTTTTTGATAGGGCTTTGGTTTTCTCATATTACATAAGAAAAGAAAAAAGTTTCTTACACACACATAAAATGGTGGGACCCACATATACATTTATGAATTAATATATGTATATGTGGGTCCCACCATTTCATGTGTGTGTGACATGAGAAAATGTTTTCCTTTATGATATGACAAAATGTTGGCCATATCATATTTGTATTAGGTTTTTTCACTTTTTTGGGCCAAAAATTAGGTTTTGTTACTTGAAATTAGAGTTTTATTATATATATAATGAAGATTGTAACACCCTACTAATATAATTTTAGCATAATTTAATCACATTACTAAAGTAATAAAGAATCAAACTCAATAAATAAATATTCGAAACTTATAACCTAATTATGAGAATTAATTGGTTTTATTTGGACCATAAAACCCTGCCAAACTCAAAAAATAAATTATTACCATAATAGAAAATGAGTAAATCTGCCAACAAGTTGTTGATAAACACCCCTTATAAAAAAGAGAATGAAAGTTTAAATCTTTTTTAGTACACTTGTTAGGTGGGATAAAAACTATTTTACCCTCTAAACCTTAAAAAAAAAAAAAACCCTTTGGTTAAATAAAAAAGAAAAGGTGTAAACCAACGTTTGATTCATCTACACATCACAAATTTATTCATAACCCCATCACCATGCCATCTCCATCAAGTTTAACTCAACATGTAATGATGTCATAATCATATAAAAACTATTCAATATTCTAATTCCATAATTCATAAGGATTGCAACACAACTTATTCTAACCAACCACTTTCATAAGCTATTGGGTGATTTGATTATTGACTTGTGTAATTAAAAGAATTTAATATTTATTTTAATAATATTATTTGTAAAATATTAATACTTTGACATTTGATAATTTAAATATTATTATTTACAAATCTTCACACACATTTTACAACCAACTTTTTAGATCCACACATCCTTCCGTGATTGACGATTATTAAACTAGTGTGTTTGTAATTTATAAGGGAGTGTGCATTAATTGTAAATTTATGAAGGAGAACTTGTAAATATTGGAGAAAGACCCTTTCCCATTATGGGAATACACTATTTTAATTTATAGCTCAGTTATAAAAAAATAATAATTACATTTACATATAAAATTCTGAACATACCAATTGAGTTGTAAATTTATAAATGAGAAAAATTATAATTTGCCACACTTTTTTATTCTACAACTTAACTATTGTGAAAAATATATTCGTCTATAACTCTCAAATACAACAGTTGAGACGAATTTCAATTTAAAAAAATTCAAATCAACAACAAAGTAACTATGGTCCTTTATTAAAAAAAAAAAAAAAAAAAGTACCTTGACCCCAGAAAAATATAAAGTAACTAGATACTTCAAATTGATTTTTTGACACACCGTACCCTAAACTAAAAATAAAGAGTGAGTGCTGTTTGTAAGTTTTTTTTGTCATCTCCCGCTCATTATATTTATACATCGGGTTTGAATTCATAATTTTATATTTTAAAATATTTAGGGGAGAGATTTAGCACTCAGGCTATTTACATAATTTGAGTATATTAAAAAAATTAGTTAAACAAGTTAATATGATATTAGTATATTTTTTTTAAAAGGCCTGAATCATATTCGTTAATTCCCTTAATCTCTATTTTGACAAAAAAGAATTCCCTTAATCTCTCTCTTGTTTGAATATTACTAAAGAAGCAACAATATGGGTATATTAAAAAATATAAAAAATAGACCTCACGTCTATGATAAAAAAACAACTCTCCAATAAAGTTTTACGTTAAGAATTGGACGACACTATAAGATCGAGGTGGGTATACTTCATAATTGCTTCTTAGTTCTCATATTTAAATTTAACCAAACATAATATTTCCTTTAATTTTTAATATAAGAGTTAGTTGACTTTTTTTAGAAAAACTAAAAAAATTACTTAATCATAATACATAAAATATAATAATTTATAAGTTAAATAAATTAGTTTCAAGAAAAAAAATAAATGTAGATACTTTAATGGAACTTAATTACTCTCTTTAATCTTTTAAAAAATTAATTAAATTTATTTAAAACAAAAAAATGTAGGGAAAGAGTAAAGTAAGGGGAAAAAAAACAAAGATAACAGAAATGACAGAAATGGGAACCACAAGTCCACAACAGAGCATAAAACTTCACCACATATGTCCCTTCCTTTCCATTGCTAATCCCAAGAACCACCTACACCTATTCACTTCTGACAAACTAATCTTCCTATTTCCTATGTTTCTTTAGACAGCTGTCACATAGCATCCCTACATTATACTAATTTTTTTTATATATAATTATAATCTCCTATAATTATATAAAACAAATAATAAACAAACAATAATGCCTATACCATATTTTAATAAATAATTTCAATCCCAAAAAATAATGATCTCTTTTCCACCATAATGGACTTTTCAAAAAAAGCAAAACTCAATCATGCTCAACTTGCATTCACACCCTTGCACAATCATGTGAGATAGATCCTCTTTCAGATTTGTTCTCTACAAAAACATCATTTTCCATTATTAACCCCACAACTTTACTCATAATTACTATCCTCCCCTCCTCAATATTGTACCATCCGGAGGTAAAGTTATCCTGCAATTTCCTAACCGACAAACAAATTTTAATCACTAAAATTTAAATACCACATGATTAATTAATTACTTAAAACATGCGTCTAAAAAAATTTATACATTTTTCTCCAAAAACTTACAACTAAAAACCCAAACCAGAACAGGGTACTCTGTTTTCTTCTTTTCACATCAACCCAACCCTTTTACATACTCAGAAACGCAACGGATGGAAGAGACGTACCACTCATATCCGCCGGAATATTGTGTCTCCGGTCACCGGGAAATCAAAGAACACGAACTATCTCGATCTGTGCTTACCAGGCCTTGTCCTGTGACCCTTATCCCCTGTTTTCCCAAAAGCGCCGCAAAATCCACAAGCAGAGATCTTTGGTGACGGCGGATCAACCGCCGGAGACACCTTCCCGGTCCGGTACCCACGTCCTCCGCCGCCGTTGGAACGACTCCGGTCAATGGTATTGATTTGGGGGAGGCTGGTTCCTGCATGAAGTTCTTTAATCTCAGACTTTTCACGGTCGTCTTCATGTTGTTGTCGTTGTTCGTTTTCGTCTCTCTGGTTGGCTTTGTTCAACTCTTCTGATAAGAACCTGTCGTCCCAGACAAGACCAGATGAGCCTTGTCTTCTGAAAGAGACTTCAGATCTCTGAAGGCCAGCCATGGATGGGATCTTTGAAGCTTTTTTTATGTGAAGGTGGATTGCTGGGTTTTATTGGATTGTGAGGAGAGAGAAAAGGAGAAGAGAGTTGTTGAAGAAGGAGATAAAAGAGAGGTGGTTTATGTTAATATATAGGAAAGGTTAAGTAAGTCTTTTGCTATGTCGGAGACGAAGTCAATGTGTTGCGCCGCTTTATAATCTCTTCTTTGCCTTCACACTTGGTGTGCGTAAAACAGTAAAATACTCGTACTCACGGATTCAATATGTTGTTTTTTGGGAAAATCTGTATAAGAGCCCAAGTAACAAAAAAACTTTAAAAAAAGCTCCAACATTTTGAAAATATCATAAATGAATTCATTAAAACATTAACAACTATATCAACCATATTAACAATTATATTAGCCCCTCTAGCAACTATATCAGCTTCGTTAACAACTAAATGTTTTAATAAATTTATACCAGAAAAGGCTCTGGGGCTTTTTCTGATATTTTTAGAATGTTGGGGCCTTTTTTAAAAATTTTTCTTTGACTTTGGCCCCTATACAGATTTTCCCTTGTTTTTTCCCCCTTTTAAAACTCTAATATCCAAAAATTGTATTGCACTCCTTTGATATAAGGCCCTCAAAAGGTTTTATCACCCATTTATAAGCTACTTCATTAAATTTTTATGCAAATGCACAATTATGTCGTCATTCTTTTATTAATACTAATAAATTTTCCTTTTTGGAAAAAAAAAACTATTTTCTTGAAGGTGGAAGTAGCAAGTTAAAAAACATCTTTTATTTTTAAACAGATGGAATATTTAAGAGTTGAATTTGAAATCATTAGTTAAATTATTGTATCCTTTAAGCAAAAGTATGTATATCGTAACCAACAAGTTGTTAATTGAGATAATAAATAGTTTCCCTTTAAGAAGAACATAAATTTGAATTTGGGAAATATACTTGTTAAGAGAATTGAAATCCCTTTTCGTCTTCAAGTTTGGGACGAAAAAACCTTACTCAAATGGGAAAAAGAAAGAAAGAGATGATATACTACATTCATTCATTGGTATTCAATTTAAGCCTTGCAAATAAGAAAACAATTATGTTATGAGAAAAAAATTATGGTAGGAGGCTCCCCATTTTAAATTTGAACGGATGGATAATATATGATACAAAATGATTTTCTTGAGGGAAAAAGGAATCCTCTTTTCAGTCACGAATATGATGAAATTAGGGAAGTTTTTTAATTAAATGTTTTTGGGTAATTATTATAGCCACTTTTTCTTGTGATTCATTCTTAGACTTCAAATAACCATTTCTTGACTTCCGTGAAGCAAGACGATGGATGTACCAAATTGAAGCTTTGTGAAAAAAAATAAAATTTGAGCATATCCTAATAATATATGTAAAATAAAAAGAAGATTAAGTATTCTTTTTGTCCCGGAAAATTTGCTTTGAGATTACTAGACATTTGGAAGTTTTTGTTGGATCTTTTTTGTCCCAGAAATTAAGAAAATGTAACATTTTACCCTGGAAATTTAAAAAAAAAAAAACATTATTTTTTACCGCTAAATTTCTGCTACATTTTGTAAATTTTTGGGGTAAAATTACTCATAAAACTTTTTTTAGATACTCACTGCTCCTCAACCAAAACTTTTAGGATAAATTGCTACATTTTGTTAACTTTCAAGACAATTGTACTCTAAAAAAAAAAAAAAAAAAAAACTTTTGGCTACTTAGTGTTTCTAAGACAAAACTTCGAGATAAAAAAAATTCTTAACTCATAAAAAAAATTGCTGATTAACGATGCAAAAATGAAAAGATGAGAGTTTGCTCCAACAGATCAGCCAAAGCCAAATAAAGCAAATGCAATTCGTGTGGGGTTATGATAAATTGTTAAACTCTTAACATCATTCTATATTCCCATATCATTTATATATTTGCGTCATACATGACATTAGACGTTTTAACAATAATATACAAGGCCAGTTTTTTTTTTTTTGTTGGCGAATTTAAATAGTTATATTTTAATTTAACTATTTATTTTTAAAATTCTTATATAATTATTTGATATTCAGTACCAACACTTCATATCCGAATATTATTATACCTAAGTAGATGGTAACTTTCCTAAAGGCATTTTTAAATGGTCATGACCCACTTTCCTAGGAATGGTTGGGTGAAGTATGGTTATTTGATTTTCATCAAATAAGATCAAGAGCCGAAACTTTGTAAACGTGAAAATAAAAGAAAAAAATACTAAAAAAAATCTTCCATGGAAAAATTTACTACTTAAAGATATATGAAATTTGTCAAAGAGACTGGGGATCTAAATCTATTTTCAACTATATACAAAATAGAAAATGTTTGTATATAGCTAAATATATGTTAAACTATTAGTTTTATAGCTTAATGATATGAAACTCCCTGTATAGATGAAGGGAAAAACACTTCTCATATTGTAGGAGAAGTGTTTTCTTATGTCACACACATATGAAATGGTGGGACTCACATATGCGGTCCCACTATTTTATGTGTGTGTAGGAATCTTCTTTTTCTCATGCAACATGAGAAAATTAAATCTCATGGATGAAACGTCGCGTTTTTCATTTTTCTTATAGCTCAAGCCATTAAAAATTACCCCTTGAATTAAAGAAAAAAACGAAGATATATTGCATACAACAAAAGACAAGTTGCACTTGCTGAAAATGAGTTACGCTCGCTTAAGAACCAAAAGGTCTACCTGTGGGCAATAAATTGTTCAATGGAAGATTTTTTTTTTTCATAATTTTTTCAAAATTAAAATCATTTATAAACAATTATACTCCTCTTGTCCTATTTATAGGACAAAGAGAGATAATAACATTTTTTGTCTTATTTATAAAGAATAGAGAGAAATTTGTTATATGAATGTATAATTTTACTCTTTATTTATTATTATATTGATCTTATTTTTGTAAAATAAAATGTATACTAAATGGGGATAAATTTGGAAAGTTGTATTTTATTGAAGAGTTAATGAAGACTAAGATTTTTCTTAGAGTGTGTGAGAGATGCTAAAAATGCCTTATGCCTTATACTCATTTGATTTTATTTGTAGGTCACTTCCAATATTTTTCACATAGACTAAGAAAAACCTAAAAATCATTTAGTCTTCAATAAAATTCAATAAGTTTATAAATCTATCCCTACTTGATATACATGATAATACACGAGAACAAAATTAACATAAAGATAAGTAAGCGCTTAAATTGTACATTCATCTAAAAATTTTAATGAGGCGTCTTATTAATAAGATTAAAAAACACTCTCTCAACCCTAGAAATAGTATTAAGAATAGGTTAAACATATATGGATGGCGACTTGTGTAGAGATTGACGTATGTGCGGTTAGCGAAATGTGAAAAGGTCGACTCTATTGGTAGTTGACGATACTAACAAGGACAAACTAACCAGTCATGATTCAAACAGGCTGAGAAATAGGTAGTATTTGTAAATGTGCCAAAATTTAGGTTTTATGCAAGTCGAGGTAAAACTCCTATCACATTTTTATCTTGTAAATTCCAAAACCTAGATTTTGGAAGGTTTTCAAACACTACCTTAATAGCGCTAATTGGCAAAACAAATTTTGAAAAGAACTCTATTAATCTTGTTCTTCCTTCTCTTTTTCTTCTTCATTTGCCCTGATACCATGTGGACACTTTGGAAAAGAAATATTATTATTCTGAACCCATTAATAAAAGAAAATATATATGTGCTTTTATATAGACAAACCTAAAGTTAACCCTAAAATCTAATTTAATTGAATTAAATCAAAATAACTAAGATATATTATATCCATATCTAATCCTAAAATACAATAAATGTCAAACATGATAATAAAATAATAATTAATCTAAATAATCTATGATAAATGCACAATATTCCCATGGGGAGTACTAAATTAGACATGACAATACCAAATTCTGATTTAATAATATTATATATAATAATAAATACAAATACAAGCATTATTTTTGGGGTAAAATACAAATATAAGAATGGACCACAAAAGGTTGAAAAAAGAGAATAGAAACGAGAATAGTGACTAGTGAGGAGGTAAGCATGAGGAAATATGATAATGTGACGTTGAGGCCTACCATTACCAAGCACTCTCATAATCAATCAATTTCACACCTTCTCTCTAACTAATCTTCTCTATCTCACAAAATTAATTAATCTCCATCTTTAACTAAATATGAACGGAATATTTTTTTTTGTGTTTTTCTTTTGTCCTTACTTGCCATTGCCAACATCAATACCATTGCAATTATATTTACGTTGACCATTTTCTTTCTTTCTTTTTTTTTTTTTTTAATTTCAATTTTACTATCATATTTTCCCCCACTTTCGTTTTCACTAGCCACCACTTTCTTGTTCTTATTTTTCTAAGAAAAGGTTCTAGAGTTCTCTATCCGTGACATTTAACTAATTAATATATATAATCAATCATAAAACTAGATTTATTTATTATATATTTTTTAAGCTAGACAAAATGATATTAGCATGGTACAATGTTAGCTACAAGGTAGAACAAGAAAATTGACTACAGTATAAAGAGAACCTTTATCAACCTTGTTAATGAACCAAAAAGAAATTAATAAAATTCCAAAATTATATTTTAAGTCCAAGCGCAATTTCTTACTTAGAGAGGTAAGCACTAACAATCCAGAATTTTATGTGGAATCAAACCCGCCCATTTATGGGGGATTTTTCATACTACTAGTTTTTAATAGTCTATAATATATGCATTTCTAACTAGGCAATCTATATAATGATTGTTTTTTCTGTAAGCATGCTTAAATTTATGAACCTAATCTCATCAATATCTGGTGATCAATTAATATATTATTTTTTTTAAAAAAAAAGGGCTAAACTCCTACATGTGGTTGTTTAGTCAGTGAAGTCAAGTGGGCAGTAATGCTTAAGTTGAATCAATCTTACTGGTCACTAACTAAGAAACATAAATATTGATAATAATGTCAATCAGGTTTGGTGCGCCAAACATAATCCAATTGATTAAATTAGGTTCATAATGAGGAGAGCATTCTAATTTGTTCAGCGACTACATCATCAAGACCAAGAAAATGTGAGAATTTAAAATTTAATCGGTTTTTTTATTTTTTTTAAAAAAAAAGTCTTTAAAATTTCATATTAATTACATTGATATCGTTAATTTCTCATCGGTTTGACTCCAAGTTAGTTCTGGTCTATCCTATTAACTCTTGACTTAGTACTATGACCGGTTTAGTGGCTAGTTTGAATTTCAGAACCTCGCTCTTACCATGATTTGTTCGTATAATCTTTAGATCGTTGCTCTGGGTGACAATTGTTCTAAAGCTAGAAAGCAAAAATTTGAAGAAAAATATTTGATAAAAGTTGCATTCGTGTAGTGCATGAGCAATCACCTCATCAACGTTATCATGAACATTGAAGATTGCTCAAATACTGGATCAAGATTTTGATATTTTGATTTGTTGCTTTGGGCCACTCGGTTGATGCAACAATTCATGGAAGTTGCATTCAAAGATGGTGTTTAGCCCCAAAATGACATTATTATGTAATGAGAAGGCGTTTCAAGCGTGTGATACATTCCAAGTGATTTTCTTTTTCTATGTCCCTGAAAATTTCTCTCATTAATTACATCCCAACAATGATAATTAAACTCCCCAGGGTTATTATGTTATAGAATATAATGCAGCTCCCAGTTGATAAATCCACTAGTTTTTTAATTGAATCTTCCAATTCAAAGTCCAATTCACATCCCAGGGATATATTAGTATAAGATTTTATTGAGTAATTTGATGAGATTAATGAAATTAAATAAATTACCTTAAAGTTTTTACATTTATAAGTATTTAAGAAAGATAATGTAACATATGTGATAATTAATTAATTTATTAGTTTCTTTAATATCCCCAAATTATTCAACTAATAAGTCTTACCTTAAGGATGACGGGTAATTTATCATAGACAAGATAAGAAAATATAAAACTATCATAAAAGGTCCCAAAAAAAAGGATGATGCATTTAAGAACAGCTTGTCAAATGATCAAAGAGGCAAACAAGGAAAAGTTCATCTGCTTATTTTGCGTCACAAGAAACTTTCTAAAGAGCATAAAGGAAAAGTGTTCATTGTTTTACCTTAATCAACAGTAATTGATAGTTTTACAGTGCTTATTTGGGAGCACATAAGGTGCTTCTCCTTATGTGTTTCTCTCTCTAATTAGAGAGAGAAGCACATTTTTTTTAATTTTTTTATATATTCTATTTATTTATATTTAAATTATATACTGCTTTCTGAAATGTTTTTTGCACCCAGTATCTCAAATTAATTATTTTTCAAGATACTGGTGTTACAGGACAAATATTTCTGGATGCAGTTCTGGAAAATAATTAATTTGAGATACTGGGTGTAAAAAACATTTCAGAAAATAACATATAATTTAAATATAAATAAATAAAATATAAAAAAAATTAAAAAAAATGTGCTTCTCTCTCTAATTAGAGAGAGAAGCACATAAGGAGAAGCACCTTATGTGAACCCGAAGATTTCGAGTCTTACACGCTTACTTTTATCAAACTGAAAATACCAGTGAGATAGAATTCACCATGAAAGCACAGCGGGCATAGGTTAGATGACAAAATAAATTAAACCTAGATGACAAAATAAATTAAACCAGGCTAAAATTGTACTAACTCAAATCCTTAATATAAAAGTTAGTTGGCTTTTTTTTTTTTGGAAGAGATTAATAAACAAAATAAATTACTTAATTATAACATATGTTTTGTATTATTAGATTATATATTAGTTTATAAGTCAAGTAAATTAGTTTGAAGAAACATAATAAATATGAATGCTTTAATTTAACTTATTTAGCTTTATTAATTTCTTAAACGAAAGTCAACTAGCCCTTATATTAAAAACTAAAAGGAGTATAATTTTTAGCATGTTCATTAAAACCATATTGGACCGGCCCGTTTGACCACAAAATCGACGAACCAATCACCCAACAGGTTCGATTCAACCAGTTCGATGTTTATTCAAAATTTCTTGAATTCAAAAATTCATATCTAACTCTACACGTTTCTAAAAATTACAAATCAAAATTCTATAGAAAGCTTGAGATGTATACTTTCTAATACAATAAGAGTCATTCAAAAATATTATCATTTGATCCTAAAAATTATTAAATTCTAAAACTATTTCAAAAAATATTATCGTTCAAATTTATATCCTCACCGGTCTGGCCTTAGGTTAGCTGTAGTTTAACTCTAATCTGACCCACTATCCAGACCAGTTCAGTTGCCCGTCTGAGTTTAATAACCTTGAATATTAGTAAAAAAATAACCTAGCAAGAATTTCAGTAAAGTCCCTAGAAGGAATATGTTTTTTTTTTTTTTAAATAAAAAAAGTCAACCCCTCCCCAAATGGCCGTCCGAGACTAAGGAGAGGTTTGAACCCATGAATACATGACCCCTTCGGGTCACCAAAAGTTTGATGAGCAACTGACCCCCAAGCCATACAGCCGATAATTATAGTATTAATGTGTATCCAGTACTCTAAATTATTTTGTGATATGATTTTTCTCTTGAATCATTATTCTCTTTGGGATAAATTTTTCTCATAAAGCATTATTTAGGAGAAATTTTAACTTTGCTATTAACCCTCAAAGTTCTTGAAGTAAAGATACATCTAACAGCTAAAAGTATCTTTTTCGATGGCAACTTTAGGGTACTAGAAGTACCTAAAAAAAATACTTTAAGGTGTTGAATGAACCACAAATATTTGAGATATTAAATGCCCCTAAAAAAAAATATTTTATGTTGTTGGAAACGCACTTCAACCCTTAATTATATTGTGCAAATATTTATATATGTAATAAACTTAACTTCCTAATTTACTCTCAAATGTGTTTTGATAAGTGAATTTACAAAGTGCAAACAAGTATTTCAACCACTAACCATGGAAAAATAACAAGTGTCCATTTAAATTTTTTTTATATAAGTGAATTTACAAATGTACATAAATATTTTAACCATTAATAATAAAAGATAACAAGTGTCCATATAAATAATTTTGTATAAAAGAATTTACAAGTATTTGTAAGTAAATTTATAGATATAAATAAACATTTTAATCACTGACAATAGAAAAATAACAAGGATCTTGATACATTTTTCTCTGCACAAGTGCCCCTATGCAATAAGGAATATTGACAATTTCCTAGCCTTTTAAAAGGGTAAAGCCTCACATCCCAACTTCTACCCTCTCCTTGTAAGAGCTAAGTAAGATGTAGAAATAGCATTAATTATTTAGTTATCCTAACAATGAAATAGCTAAAAATATTAACGAAAATTCGGTCTCTTTAGTTGAAAGTTACCATAAAATCACCAACAAAGT
The DNA here is from genome assembly GCA_037074495.1 of Acacia confusa. Taxonomy (NCBI): domain Eukaryota; kingdom Viridiplantae; phylum Streptophyta; class Magnoliopsida; order Fabales; family Fabaceae; genus Acacia; species Acacia confusa. The sequence continues at coordinate 28,707,475 of CM073510.1, forward strand.
ATTGACCCGTTTGGATTGTAGAATTTGTTGGAATGAAAAGGAATAGAATGAAAATATTTTACTACAAAGAAGTTTGGTATACACAAGAAAGAAAAGGAAAATGATAAATTTAAAAAAAAAAAATTGAAATGCCTAAATTATCCTCATTCAAATCATAAAATTTCTTCCCTGGTCATCATATCCATATCCCACCTACACATACTCCAACAAATCAAATCAACGAAAAAATGAAACCATTCATATTAAAAAAAAAATACAAATCAAATCACAATCCAAAAAAATCTCCAAATCAAAGCCTCAAAAAATTGAAACGGTTCCACAATATTATAGTATATACTGTGACACGGTCAATATTCAATAAATATATTAATTTTGAAGCACTCAGTCACCCAACTACCAGTATCATTCGGGAGAAGATTTAAAGGAAAACATTAATCAAAACAGAAGGCAATATATAGAATCAATAATAAAAAACAGAAATGTGTTTTCCTTCTATTAAACACCAACTAAATTAAAAAGCTTGAGATTGTTCATGAGCAAAACAAAAGAGAGTAGGACTAGAGGTTTCATTGCTTAAAATTTTATGAACATCAGGTAATTCTCTCCCTCCCTCTCTCTCTCTGTTCTTTCTTATGCTAAATCAAGTAATCTTTAATTAAAAATTTCAAAATTTCTAGAAAAAAAAGGGGGAAAAAAGAAGAAAAACGATATATACTTCAGGTGATAGTTTAGCCTCATCATTTTAAATCCTCACTACATACTTAAGAAAACAGTCACTGAAACCCACAAGTTTATTGAAATTACTATACGAAGAAATTAAGTCCAATGCCACACAGGGATAACAACCTACTCATTACTTGTTTCTAATAGGAAACTAGGATGTTCAGAGTAGCCTATAAAATTAACATTGCTCAACTATTTTGAGTACCTTTAAAGACTCTGAATTGTAATTTCAATAAGCTGTAACATTAAAACTTAACTGTAGTGAATTCGGTTGGAAAAGATGATATTATTATTTTAAGAAAATGTTATGAAAACATAATACAACAAATCTTACCGGGCTTTCTGCATGCTCAAATTGAGACGACATCTAATCATATTGATGATATACTTCAGTTTGGACTCGCATGATTTCATATCCTCACTAAGAAACCAGTGTCATGCTCTCGCAAGGGTGATGGCGGCATCAAAACTAGGGATCATCGAGAACCAAGTTTCGGGCAGCCCTGTGCCAGAGGCAAGTCCAAGTTTTCTACTGTTCTAAAAGTTCTGGGTATCATTTTATCAACATAGAGGGTCCCATCAAGATGATCACACTCATGTTGTAATATTCGAGCCTGCCAGCCGGAAGCATTTATTTTGATGACTTCACCATTACGATCCAGACCTGTGACCTCAACATCAAGGTATCGCTCTACCGCAGCCCTGAATCCATCTAAACTGCACAATATCAATAGCGAGGAAGATGTTAATAACCATGGATAATGATGAATATATATTGTTACACACGTCATTGCAACATCAAACTCAAAGCATTATACTGGCTAGAATTATTGCCCGTACAGCTACTGCCATTACTGTATTGAGAAACTGAAACCCACATCAAGAATGCAGTCAATTTTTCTTTTATCTCTATAAGATTGCAACTAAATTTAACTTGAGAGGATCCACCACCCAATAGACAGTATCTACTAATCCCACTATGCTGCGATTGCAAATCTCCTATGATTAATTGCAGCCATGTTTACTCTTCAAATTGATAAATTAGAATTCAGATATGCTTAAACATATGTTCGGAACTTCACTACAAAACATATGGATATTTGGCATCAAAATACATTTACGCCAAACTTTGAGTACACGAGATTGTATTTAGTGATTAGAACGTTATTAAGGTCACAATGTCTTGAAATCATCAGATTAGATGCATAGATTATATAGTTAAAAACACTACAGTGCATTTGTACAAAATTACTGAAATTGTTCAATAATTGGAGAATCCTCGTTTACGGATTAAATCAGGATTCAATGTTTCCTTGAACTGGTGTTAAATTAGATACTTAACAATTCACTCAAAAGTTCAAGGGTTTACACCAGGAAATGTATCAAATTTGGGGCATTGTAAATAATATTTGAGTGTAATTATTAGTTGGTATAATCATCAACAGTTGGTTATTTATTTTCTGTGTAGATATTGACAATATAGTGGGTCAATATTCTTGTTGAGCCAGCTGGAGATTAGTTAGTGATAGGCCTATACATATGGGCATGTACAGTTATGTAAAGTGTGCATTTTTATGTTTTGATCAAAGGACATTATTCAATTATTCTCTTGGACAGAAATTATCAGGCACAGACAAATTTACAAACCCAATTTAATAGTTTATATTTTATATGAAATTGGATTTTTCTTTTCGTTCTTTTTTAAATTTCTGACAATATTTCTCTCTACCATATCCCAACCCACATCTGAAAAATAAGACTGCTCCCTCAACAACAAGCCCTCAATGTGATCAATTGCTCCTTCAACCCAAAAGCTTCTTCTCTGATTCAACCAGTCATGCTGCTGTCTTTTACACTATACTCTCTCTTTATTTTACCTAGTTCTTTTTTCACACCAAGAGGCATTCAAATTACCCTATATCATGGGCATATAGATAAAATCCACTAGATATAACCCTAAACTATCAGGGCTATTGCCCTGCTCCAAAATAAAACAAAAAAGAAATCTCAGCAGTTTTATGGTTTGACAACTTTCCTCTGAATCGTTAAGAACAATGATCATTTTCAACCACCTCAACTAATAAAGCAAATGCTTAAATGAAGGCTCTAACCATAAAGAACAACACGTCAACAGTCATGACAGTTCATAAATGTTCAAGTATTTTAATTTATGCATGGATGCTCAAATGTTTATTTGAAGAGTTATGCAAGTGTGCATGAGCTTATATTTCCAGCCTAACTTGATCAGCTACTAAATTGTACCATGTGCCAAAAAAATCAATTGGTAATGTGCAAAGCAACTATGATGGCACGGAAAAAAAAAATTCTAACTAAAATCCTTTCTAAATAACGAGAATATTACCTCAAGCAACCTTCAAAAAATAGGGCAGTCCTGTCACTTCTCTTCTCCAGTTTTGGATTTAGGATGACCTGCTTCAACAGAACTAATAAATTTGTATTTCAAGATAACAAATTTTAAGGAAGACAAACTACAAATTTTATTACAATGCTTTCATCTTCTGTGGAGTGGACATACCATAAGATCAAAGGGCCGCCTATCTTGAGCTTTTATCTCTTCCTTCGGAGCATAACTAATATACTCTTCTCTATCCTCCAGAACAATTATCTGCAAAAATAAAATGACAACACAAACTTATTATTATTTCAGCACATTGCTCAGAAATACTCACAACAGTATGCTATTATAAATCACAATACTTCAGGTCTTGAGTAAATCACTCTAATTAGAAGCCACATTTACATAATGACTTTTGTCCTTCACATTCAGAAACAAGTTAAGCAATAGACCATCGAATATTACTGGAAACATCATGACAGAGCACCTGTGGTCAAAAAGCAAGTACATGACCAAAGAACCATATTTTACATATAATTTATTATCATAGCTGCTTTCTTCTTCATGAAACAGCTACAGTGCCCGCACAGAGCAAATGAACTGACAATTCAGATCGCACAGGGAAGTAAAAGTTCAAGAAGTGGATAAGCCTTATGTATCTAAATCATCAAAATTTTAACTGACCCTTGAGGGAATTCCAATCTGAGGAGCTGCTAATCCAACCCTAGGAGCCTTTCTCATGGCCTTGATCATATCATCGATGATCTTCTGGATCCTCTCAGAGCTTATATCATCAGGATTAACTTCTTGGGCAGGTTTATGCAGAACTGGGTCACCGGCTTTGACAATGTCAGGCAAGCTTAATTTTTTATTATCTCCAAGACCCAAAAACCATCCTGCTTTAGCCACCCTCCTAGTAGATTGGGGGGATTCGGGGTTGGGGGGAAAAGATTTGTCAATATGTTGATTTTGATTCATCAAATTTTTGGCAGAACTAACGCATAAATTATGAGTGCTTCCAACTTTCCCAATATGTTTAAAAATCTGTTGTTTGTCCTTCCAATTTCTAAATCCTTCTACCACAAATGAATCATGACCACCCCTTCCATCACCATGCTCACAATGAAATAGATAACAATGCAAGCAAAATACAGCATCTTTTGATTCACTATACTCCAACCAAGGGCCAAACTCATTGTACCATTGAGGACTAAATCTACGCATTTTACCCCCAATTAAGGATTGAGGAAAGTTGTCAAGTTTTGGTTGACAAGGACCATTCGTTAGATAAATTCTTCGAATCATTTCCCTTTCTTGAGCACTCTTCGCAATTCTCATAATAGGAAGCCTTTTACCCGGATTAGGAACATACAAATCTAGTGGACCTTCTATTGTTGGTTTGTTCTGACTTGAGGGGATAGCAATAGCACACTCATTTTGTTTACCTTGAAATAAATCAATAGATGAAGATTCAGATCGAGAACGTTTAGTACTAGTACCGCTTGACTTTGTATAATACCTTTCCATCCTAAAATATGGCAAATGACAAAAATCAATCAATAAATAATATTTCTATCAAACAACACAATCATATCATAATACTCCTAACAAGTCAATACATAGCAATAAATAATATTTATGCTTTCCCATGGTTCATGGCTCTTACAAGGTTATTTCATTACTTTAATTCCATGGGAACCAAATATCACTCTGGAAAATCTGTCTATTCATTATTTTCCTATGTAGATTCAAGTTCATGGATTACCTTTTAAAATTCTTCAATGAGAGGACAACAAGGTTTATTGGTGAGCAATTGTAAATCTCTGTCTAATAATTCGCCTCAAGTTATGGTTTATGTGGTGGGCACTAAGTCAGTTAGTACTAAATATGATGGCTTCTTTGGCTGTTAACTACATTGTGCAAGGGTCTCGACTTAAAATTGATGCCTATAGTTCCTCTGAGAAGTTTTTAGTAGAGGGATCTGTCTTTTGCCAATTTAAGGCTCACTATGAGAGTGTATATGGTAAGAGAATCTGTAAAAGGACGACAGAAAACTTTGATTTGGCTAATACAATCAATAAACGATCTCATTTACAAAATTTTAATAATAGGAAGCACAAGTTTGAGCAAGAGCCCTCTTCTATCTTGTTATATGAAAAAATTCAGCATTTTTTGAAGGAAGATTTGATGTTTCCTCCTCTGTACCTAGTCTCATCAAGTATTGGACTTGGCATTCCACATTTGCAAAGTTTCAAGTGAGGACATGGAAAAGTGTTCTAATAAGCAGAAGCTTATACATAGTTTTAATGAAGGCATGTAGCAAGATGCGGGCTATATTGGGTATTAGGTTTCAAAGCGTTTAAGAAGCACTTGGAAGCGAGAGTGGAAGGTGGGTGTAAATGAAGGTGATTCAGGTGGTCATCAACTTAAAAAGGTGCCAAGATCATTTGGGAGTGATGTGGACTTTCAAAATTATGAATGTTTTGGTTACAAATTTTTCTGAGATGATTACTGATAAGCTAAAAAAAATGCAAACATGAAATTGAGCACTTCACATGTGTTGTTTTTCCAACAAGATCTATGATCGATGAAGGCCATAATTCTCATCAATATTTGAAGCAGGATTCCCAAGATAAAGGAAACTTGGATCTGCATATTCGAACTTTTTAAAAAAACTTCCAAAGCGCAGTTCTCTTTGCTCATTGGTGGAATAATAGGCGAAGGAAACCTTTTTATTGAATAAGAGCTTTGACAAGCAGGCCATTCCGTTCCAGTATCAGCGGCAAACAAAACCAGTGAAATAAAACTAAACAAAGAAGATAACAGTCGCAAGATTCTGACCGGAGAAGGACGCCGGCGGCGAACAAACAAGCGACGGCGGCGACACGCAGACGGCAGACGGAAAGGATGAAGGAAAAGGGTCAAACAGTGCGGCTCAACGTGGCTCCGCCTCTGCTAGTAGATGTCGAGCTGAAAGATTTTGAGGTAGTAATGAAGTTCCCATTGAACAGTGAACTCTCAGCTTTAAATAGTAATATTGGGGCACTGGACAATATGGTGGCAGTTGAAGCAGTTAGGAGGCCCCTTTCGGCTAGGGATCTGGGTGGGAGGAGACGAAATGATAGACGGTGAAGTGCCTCCACGGGCTTTCTCTGACTTAAATTTTGCAAACTGTACTCTCTTTCCCGGCGGCTGTGAGGGGAGAGTATTTTCTCATTGTCTTGTTTCTCCTTTTTTCTCATTGTCTTCATCTAGGCCATTGATTGAGAAGAGGAGACAGAAGTTAAAGTAGTATTGTAATTGATTGGATGAATATGATTTAAGATGATGAGAAATAATAAAAAAAAGATGAGGAGAGAAACCCAACCCCGCTGTAAGTATGTTACTATGGTGTGGTGTGAGAGCGACCTGGCTTCTCTCTCTTTTTTGGTCGTTCTTTAGTCCTTTGTATTTATTTTATTATCATCAAATACTCCACATTTAATATTTTTTTCTCACCCTTCTCTCTATTTCTCTCTCATCGTTCTCCCATTATAATGATATTTCTATAAAATATTAAATATAGAATATTAGATCTTAATCCAATAATCATAAAAGAGATAAAGGATGAGAGCGGATGGAAAAAGAAAAAGAAAAACAGAGAAGTCAAGTCCACTTTGAAAATAGTAGGGACTTTTTTTTTTTAATTGAAATTTTGAAAGAGGGGTTGAGCTCACCTACAATCTATAAGCAAGACGTTTGAACTTGTTCTACAGAGGAATTCAAGACTGAGAGTACATAAAGCTCCACTTCAACCTGGGTTATCTAATAGGGACTTTTTCAATGCAATTACAACCAGAGTGCTTTTTGTTGGGCTATATAGCCAATTAATTATGCTTGGGCTTCTAAATTATGACCACACAGTCTTATTTGGGAAAATTGCAACCAAGTCTTAATTAATAGACTTAATGACAATTAATTTCTTCAAAATCATTAAATTGTAGTGAAATCTCGAGATCTATGTGCTATTAATTCTAACCATGAAAGTACAATTTTACTCGTCTAGTGTAATGACATGCTTAGAGCATCCAATGACAACTTACAAGACAATAAGTGATCGACAATAAGTGATCGCAGAAAATTAGTTCAAATAGCAAATACAACTTACACATGTTGTTTCTTTCTTTAATCATCTCTTGTTGGTTATGTATTGCCATCTACATTCTCTCTCACATACACATAATCATTTTCTACATTGAATTTAATATACTCCTTCATCATCTACAAGGTCCACAAAGTTCGTTACATCAAAGGGTAGAGTGAATTTCATGAAAAATCTACTACTTTCTTTTCTAACAATGATTCTACAATTGTTCTCAACTCCACATACATGGTGCCTTCATTTATAGATTTTGTTCTAATGTCACCCCCACATATTGCAAATCATATTCTTCTCCATTTAAAAATTGTTCCCCTATATGAAAAAAAAATATCATATATGTTTTCCAGACATACTCGCCATCTTTTTTGTCACCCTATTGAACAAAATTGTTATTAACAACTAAAAGAGCAACAGTAACAACTTTATACCATTGTATTGACAACACATTTTGAAATCACATAACATAATAGAGGTTATAAACACATAAAGCTTCATTCTTTCCATTTCCTTGTCTAAGCACATAATAACAGAGCAAAATCCCCACAACATAAATTCATACCTTCTCACACACTCAATGAAATAACACATAAATTATAAAGGCAGCATACAATTAACAACTATTGGATGCTCTAAACTTGTCCTTACTAACAAAGGGGTAAAATTGTACATTCAAGTTTGGAATTTATAGCACCTAACTTCCTTGAGACTTTACTATAACTTAATAATTTTGAGGGACCTGATGGTCATTAAATTTTTTTATTAGGACATAGTTGTAATTTTCCCGTCTTATTTTCAGTTTAGTAATGTTAAGTGTAGAGGGGGAATAGATTAATTAGTTTTGAAATTCTGCATATATGGTTTTCTCGTTTTCGATGTCTAGAACCATTGGAACAAGTGGCAAATTATTAGAGTTCAGAAGTTTCAAGGGCATGTATGTGAGAGAGAAAAATAACAATTTCAATTTTTGAACTCGTTTGCTGCAGATTTTGCTGAGCAGCCTCTCAGCTCTCAGCTATCAACATGCTGGAGTAGTGGTGGACTTAAAAATTTTAATGACGGAAGCAAAAATAAAAAATATTATATCATAAATAAAAATACTTAAAATATAATATAAATTTAATATATAAAATATTAAAAAAATCTATTATAGAAATTAATATCACTTTACTTGATTCTTACTTCACATGTTTTCATACTATTAAATTAATCTATAATTGAATATGTGCTAAAACTCCAAAAAAAAAAAAAATCAATGTATGTAATCAAAGAATCATTAAGAAATTGGCCTTTCATTCTATTTCAAAATATGTTCTTAATTATCTTCATAGTAGAGAAAGTTATTTTCAGTAATGACCGTAGAAACTAGAAGAATGAATAAATAAGAAGGCAGGTGATGGACTTTTTAGTTCTTGCTAACTCTTACATAATTCAGATGTAGTTGATAAATTAATCAAATATAAATGTTTAGAAATGTCATGTTCAAAATGTTATAACTCCATTTTCAAATGCAATATTTCTTGTTTTGTAAAATTTCTAAAATAAAACTAATCAACAAGTTTGCATATATCATCACTATTAAATGACTTATACATGTTTCTTAGATCTAAAGTCATGCTTAAAGCAAGTAATTCAACAGTTTTATGATTGAATCTACTATTTAATTCTTACAATTGATAATCAATTAAGTACAAAAGAATTAAGCTCCCACTACGTAATGATAAATCTGGATTATAGATTATCTAATTCAAATAGAGAGTATAATTACCAAAAATATCATTTTATTAGATATATAACTTTTAAAAAAAAAATTAGCCCCAAGTAGGTCCACCCTTGTGCTGGGGTCTTATTAGCTCTCCGTTCTTTTTCAGGGGGAATGATAAGAATAAAATCAAAAAAGAAAAAGAAAAAAAAAACACGAAAGAGATTTGAGAATTAATGGGTAATTTTTTAAATTATTTTATTAGCAATATTTAAATCAGATCACTATCCTCAAAACAGACCAACTCAAAAGTCAAAACGGACCAAAGTGAAATGGACGACTCTCTAATTAACTTAAAAAGTTACATAAAAAATCATTACTAAAAGTTGGAATTCATCAGTCAAGAAAATTGTGGATTTATCACACTAATTGACTATGAAAAAGGAAATTATATGGTGTGATGGAGAAATTAAGATAATTACTCAGAGATACAAAAAGAAAAGGAATTTCTCCACATACCACATCTTTAATTTGAAGATTCGAAAAATTTATAATTAAGGAGATAGTGTTCAAAAGTATGAAAAAGGACACGCACATAATCCAAGAGCTTAATTTTTGAGTGTTTAAAGAGATTTTTTTTCATGCAAATTTTAATTAATTAATTAATGACGGTGTTGTTTAAAAAAAATTAAAGAAAATAAAAATAAAAACAACAAAAAGATATGCACGAAATTAAGCCTGGAGAATAATTGATTGAGATATAACGAATTATTAATAATTTATGGCTCGTGATAATTTTTTTCTCGAAATCCTTTGCGATTCGATATCAATTGATTGAGGCTAAAAGATTGTATACTTATTATGTCGATCAATAAAATAAAACAATTTGATCTTCTTCTTTTTTAATCATTGGCGAAAATTGCTCTTTTTTCTTTTTTATGAAAGCTTTATCTACTATTTGTTCAGGTAGCCTTCTTCTGTTTTAGGGGAAAATCTATAATGATTCATTTTAGGGTTAAGGTTCATTTTTGTCAATGGACAATTACGCTAGGAGCAACTGAGCTAAAAAAGTATTGAAGGTACCAAAACTATTAACGAACAATTATGCTAGGAGCGTCCGGCACAACGCCGTTAGTTTGACCTTAACGCCGTTTTTTGAATCCGCAAAAATTATAGAATAGCACCTATATGTTTGTGAAATTATACTTAAGCCACAAAAACATTTCAAATTTTTTATTTTAGTCCCTCTACGTATTTTATATGGAGGTACTAAAGTGAAAATTATAAAAAATTTATGGGCCTGGAAGATAATTTTCTAAAATTTTGAGTTCTTTTCTATAATTTTTACAGGCCCATCCCTAGCCCTCCAAATCCGCTACTAGTTACAAGCTTTTTTTTGGGCTTTAGCCTTGCCTGTGGCTTATTAAGAAGGCTTGTAATTTTACAAATTTTGTAAGCAGCCTAACACACCACAGGTCGCCTCACCTTAAAACAAATATACTTCAAACAGGGTGAAAACAAACATACTTTAAACGAGCTGAAAAACAGACTTATATCTAACAACCATCTAACAGCCTGTTTAAAGTAGCTCTGTTTTTGGCATGTTTAAAATAATTATGTTTTCACCTTGTTTGAATTAGGTTTGTTTTGAGTTGAGGCTTGTGGTTTGTTGGATTGTTTATAAAATTTTTAAAATTATAGGTCCCCTTAATAGACCACAGGTCAGGTTAGGGTAAGGTCCAAAAAAATGTTTTTAAACAGAGGTGGTTTTAGGCCCCACAAAAATTATAAAAAAAGAACCCAAAATTTTAGAAAATTATGTTCGAGACCCATAAATTTTTTATAATTTTCACTTTAGTCCCTCCATATAAAGTACATGGAGGGACTAAAATAAAATTTTTGGAACTTTTTTGGGCTTAAATATAGTTTCAGAAACATATGGGTCATATTCTGTAATTTTTGCCGGCCCTCAGACTAATGGCGTTAAGGTGAAACTAACGGTATTGTGCTGGACGCTCCTAGTGTAATTGTTCGTTGGTAATTTTGGTACCTTCAATACTTTTTTGGCCTAGTCGCTCCTAATGTAATTGTCCGTTAGCAAAAATGCACCTTAACCCTTCATTTTATTAATGAATGCAATACATTTTCGCTGGAATTCAAATTTCAAATATTGAAGAAATAAAATAGATTCTTATATTACAAAATAAATATTCTTTTTTTGTTGGACTTTGGGTCTAAGCCCACAATTAATAGGCGGAACTATTTAATTGAGAAAAACAAATAGCTTAAATCAAATGTAAAGACAAATCACAATTTCAGTACTGATTGATTGCTTATCGAGATGACAAATCATATTAATGGATGATTTCTCAATGCAAATCACTATATATTTTAATGATAACTAATAATTGCAAACAAAATAAAATTAATAATTTAAATTAAAATGTTTTTAACTTGATGAAACTTAAACCAATAATTTACTGTTAAAAGTGACTTAATTTTAGAATTAAACTCGAGTTAACAGAAGAAGCCAGAGAGCTTTCAAAAATATTTGAACTCATATTGACTTGAGCCAGTTATATTTTAACTCGAGTCATCTTAATACAAAGAGCTTTTAAAAGTAATTGAATTTATCTTTGACTCAAATCTATAATGGCTAACTCGAGTCCATGCCAGACTGAGAGCTATCAATGTATTTTAGGCACATATTGACTCGAGTCAGTATTTCTTAACTCGAGTCATGGACTCTTAAAAAATTTGGGTTAAGGTGCAAAAATGCACATAATCTTTTCTCTTAGGAGCGCTCAGCATTATAACTTTTTGTGCAAAAATACACACGACGTTACGTTTTGGAAGTAAAAATACCACGGGCCGTTAGTAGACCAGACTTTGACTGTTAAGTCTGACGGAATGAATAGTAACACGTGTGAAATTACCATTTTGTCCTTAGTTTTAAGCTGAAATTACCATTTTGCCTCTAGTTTTAAATTTTTTTAAAAAAAAACACTAAAATAACCCCTCCCTCGCCAGTGTGCCCCACCACCGGCGACCGGTGGCCACCTTTTGTAATACCCCAATTTTCATAATACATGTAAATCTTAAATTTTAATAAATAACACCTATTACAATAGGTGAATATGTGGTCTCAGAACAAGTAAAATAATTATCTTATTTTCTGAAGGTAATTTCTTATGAAATTAGAGTAAATGAAGAGCTAAAATCCCTAAGTGAATTTATGGGTCATAAAATACCCTAAGAATGTTATGATAAATCCTAAGAGGCAACTAAATATTTATTGAAATAGAGAGTATGTTGTCTCTAAAGTTTTAATTAATTTATTATTATTTTTAGGAATTATGTCATTTTAACAACTTAAAATCAGCAGAGGATGATAAAATCAATTAAAGGAAATTAGTAACAATTATTGGGCAATTGATATTGCAATAATTGAGATACTTTGGTAATTTTTGAAATTAGTTAATAATTACTTTGTAAATGTCATAATTAAGGAAATATCAATTGAATTAAGGATCAAATGATAGTTAGAAGCTAAAATTAGCACACAAGAAGTTATTAATCATCAAAATTAAATTAGAAACCTTGTCAATTTTGGTAGTTAAGCCTAGTAACCCCTAAAACATGATATTAGAGATTAAAATTGGGATTTTACTAATTATTCCTAAATTATCATGAAATGGCGAAAATTGTTAATTAAAGAAGAAAGAGATTATATTAATCCTTAATCCTAAAATCTAAGTGAACCAATGAGAGAGTTTCCTTCTTAAAGTATGAGGAAACATTAAGGTATAATTGATAATGAAATTAAGGGGAAGAGGGACGAAATTTTAGGAAGAAAAGGAGAAGGAAAAGATTAATTAATAAGTCAAAGGTGTATAGAAGAAGCTTCAAGACTTGGTGATCAAGTTGTTTGTCTTTGGGAGCAAGAAATGGTTTATTAATCAAATAAAATTAGATGAGAACCTATAGAAATTAAATCATAACTTGAAATCTTGAAACTAGATCTTCAAGATAAACACATATTTGGAATCAGGGAATTATGAGCTTCAATTTGACTATTCCCGAAGTCATTTTCGGTTACTTTTAGAATTCATACCTAAGTGTTTTGGGGATTAAAAATCATCATAAATCTACTCATAAAATTAGGATTCCAAAAGTGAAATTGGATTTTGAATTAACACACCCAATTACACCTAACTAAATTAGGATTTGAGGATTTATAGGATAACTTGGGAAGGAAGAAGAGTGTCTTGGGGCCAAAGCAAAGCTCCTTCTTGAGGAAGGAAGAGGGGAGGACAAAAATGGGAAGGTGTAGGGCTAGAATTTATGCTTCCTCACCAAGCAAAACTCAAGAGCCAAGATCAAACCAAAGTTGCAAGAGGTTTAACCTCTTCTTGCCTATAAATAGAAGGCTTTGGCTAACACATCCCTCACACCAAAATCCCTTGCCTTGGCTGAAATTTAGAGAGAGTAGGAGAGGGAGGAGCTGCTGGAGAAAGAGAGACAAGAGGTCTTCAAGAGGTATAAGAGTTCTTAGCTTTTAAGTTTAAGTTATTAGTTTATTAAGTAGAAATGCTAGAAAAGTTATTTTGATCTTCAATCTTCCATATACAGTTTTAATTTCATGTTTTTGAGGTTTCCATTGTCTTTATTTCGAAAATTTGATGAAGAAGAAGTTATATCAAAATTTTTGGAAGATTAGGATCAAAATAGCGAAGCTCTGGCGGAATCTCCTCAAACAGTGATTTCTGAAGTCAGGGGTAAAAACGTCAGTATTTTATGATGAAGATGATGTTCTAAAATTCTGAGAAAATTCATGGTGAAAGTAGACATCTAGGGCTTTTCAAATCTATAAAGAGTGTATCATTTGAAGCTCTGTGCAAAAAGATAAAAATCTCAGAAGTTAGGCTATGATTTCTGTGCGAAAATCTGGACAGCGTTTTGAAAACTGGAAACTGGGAAAATTCCGTGAAATATGGGTAAATCCCAGTATTTTTCCTCGAAAATAGACTTCTCAAGGATTCCGGAAAATTTTACGGATCCTCATTTTGATTTTTCTAGAATTAGTTATGATTTTTCAAAGTTACCGAAAAATCTGCCCAGAAAATGCTGCACCACGTTTTTGAAGAAATGTAAGGGCAAAATTGTAATAATAAAGCCATCAAAGGTAGAATGGTAAATAGAGGTGGAAATATCTCTTAGAATGTTATTCTAAGTGATATGGTGATATGTTAGGATATCCGGGAAGTCCAGGATCGGAACCAAAGGTCGGATGTTTGACGACTATGCGGTAAAAGGTACGGACGCGTATTGTAACCTTAACTCTTATGCTTATGGTTTGGTTATATATGATTGTTGTTTTCACATGATAATACTCTGTTTTGAAATTTACTCATGAGAGTTGAATTGTATACGGGTTATAGTCTTGATAACACCGTTGAGTTTTCCTAGCGCTGAGGACACGATGGGCCGTCGTGGCACTGGTTATGTGCAGACTGGGGTAACATACATATTGCAGTGGCTGTGTTATATTATTGCCTTACATGTGGTTATATGTTTTGAAACTATGATTATGTTGTATATCTGTGATAACTGTCATATACTGTTACATAAGCATGAGGTTAACCGTTACCTGAGGTCCAATGGACATTGGACCTCAGTCTTAATGAATAGTACAGGAAAGAAACCGGGATAGAGAAGATGCCGGTGGGTAGAGCCGTGAAGAGGCAGCAGTCCAAGGCAAAGGTCGGTAGAAGTTATTAGGACTTAGCTTTTGACTCGAATTTAACAAGGTTACTTTGAACGGTTTGGTGTCTAAGGCTGGGTTAATCTATGTGGGAAGCCAATCAGTCGCCGTATAAGTCGGTGAGGCCCCCATGATAGACCCCTACCTGGCCAATCTGTTTAATTAACTGATGTTAGGTTCCAAGTCATGGGTTTAGTTTAAAACTTTCCTTATCAGAGAAATGCATTTAAATCTCTGTATAATGTATCACATGAATATTCCTTCGGGATATTTAATATATCAGCTTATGTCGGGCATCATCATATGTCTGGGCATTTTTATATCAGATACTCGTTGTCCGGATCTTAGCGCACGCTATCAATTTCCGCAGTACTCTAAGCTGTAGCATCTCAAACTCTGTTGTTTTTCTTAAAACTAAGTGTCGACCGACACGATTTTCGAACCTGGAATTTGGGATGTTACACCTTTGACGGCTTTTTTTTTTTAAATAATTTTTTTAAAAAACCAAAATCTAAAATAACCCTTCTGTCATCGGTGGGCCCTACCACCAGCCACACCACCTCCGGCGACCTCCTTCGACGGCTTTTTTTTGCCTGGCCTGCGGTGGTGGGGCCCACTGGCGGGGGAGGGGTTATTTTAGTTTTTTGTTTTTAAAAAAAATTATTTAAAAAAAAAAAGGCCGCCGGAGGTGGCCGCTGGTAGTGTGGCCGGTGGTGGGTGAAAAGTCTCACAATTCAGTGCACAATTATTGATAAGAAGAGAAAACACATAGCCCAAGGGTCATACAATATTAATTCCACAACACATGGTTTAAGTTTAATAACAGATAAATAGTCATATCATTACAAAAATATGAGTGTCCTGAGATGGCAATATAGAAATCCATACAACACTAATACCAAAAAGAGGCTTACAAAGTTTCTAAACTTTATGCCTCTGACTGCTTCCCTTGCCCTCTAGTAAAGTTAGAGGTTTCACCTGAAAAATATTTATAATGATAGGGTGAGACATAAAGTCCCAATAACCAAAATTAATTTATCAAATATGCAAGAAGGATTGCAAATCAAAGAAACAAATTTAATAACATAATTATAATACTAACATTAATTAAATGAAACATGATAATTAACAATAACTAAAACCATCTCCGCTCATTCATCCTACTCCTCCTTATATCTTCTGGACGTGGTACAACTTATCAGTGCTAGTATACCTGACCAAGGTTATCTAGACACTTCAAGAATACTGTCACCTCCCATGCTATCACTGATATACCGTAACAGGGAGGTGTCCGCCCAAAACACTCTACTCAATTTTCGGGACAGGAATGAGAGAGCCAATGGGCACAATTTCATCATAAATCTTTTCCACACAACCCAACATATCCAATAACAGATAAACAATATATCCATATAATTTTCCAAGATCATCGTACAATACATTATTCCATTTACGACATCTTATAACAAACATCATAATTATCATGGAAATCACCACTGCTTCACTGAAACAATTTCATGTATAGATATAGGCATAATTTTTCAAAACACATACCAGGAGTACAGATAATAGTAAGGTTTAGAAAACACCTTACAATCCAAAACAAGCATGTAAAATAAATTAACCCCGGTTACCTCAACTCCAAACTAAATATTGAGAAGTAAAACACGAACAATCACCAATCACAAGAAAACTCTACATCATCACAATAATAATTTAATATAACTTATATTATAAACATTCCAATATTAATTTATTATCATAAAAACTGAAAATAATATTTCAGTTCTTCAAACTTGAAAACTAAACCGATTAAAATTAGTTATTAATCATTCTATTCATATATAGAGTCATCTATTTTCAAAAATCAAAACTTCTTCAAAATTGTAACCTCAAAATTTTCACTAACCAATATAATATTACTTTCATTGAAAAGAGAAAAATATATAGAATAGCTTTCATAAAGAAACTATATTGAAAAAAAGTTAATTTAACTACTTAAATGATCTTATAAAATAAACAACATACCTTAAAATACTCCAACTCTACTTCTTTTCTCTTCTCCCTACTCCCTCTTGTTTTCTTTCTTTCCTTCTCATTTCACTCCACGGGTTACATATATATAGATAGGCAAGAGGTGCAATTAATACACCCCCCTCTCAATTGTCAAAGGCGGTGGATTCTATTTATTTTTTATTTTTTAAATAAACCTTCCTTCCTCCGAAAGCCCCTCACTTTTTTTAAAAAAAAATTGTTTCTTCTTCCATACACATCTCACTTCTTTTTTTTTTTTTAATAAAAGATAGGAAAAATTATCACAAAAGACCCAAATTTATTTTTATTTATTTATTATTAATTTTACTTTTTTTTCCACAATTACAATACTCAAATATAACTATTTCATAATTACAATTCAATCCTAATAATAAAATTTAGGATGTTACAGTGGGGCCCACCGGCGAGGGAGGAATTATTTTAGTTTTTGGTTTTTTTTAAAAAATTATTTTTAAAAAAAGCCAGCGGTGGTGTGGCTGATTGTGGGGTCCACCGGCGAGGGAGGGATTATTTTAGTTTTTTTTAAAAAAAAAATTTAAAACTAGGGGCAAAATGGTGATTTCAGCTTAAAACTAAGGGGAAAATGATAATTTCACCTGTGTTACTGTTCATTCCGTCAGATTTAACGGTCAACATCTGGTCAACTAACGACCCGTGGTATTTTTTTTCCTAAAACGTAACGTCGTGTGTATTTTTGCACAAAAAATAAGGTTATGGTGCTGAGCGCTCCTAAGAGAAAAGGTTATGTGCACTTTTGCACCTTAACCCAAAAATATTTTTGAAATATCTTTAACTTGAGCGTATGGTATTTAACTCAAGTAATTGTTTGTGGACTTAAACTTATTTTCAAATTCATAAGTTTTTAACTTGAGTCCATATATATTAACTCGAGTTTACTGGTTAAAACATACTTTGCAATAATTTAGTTCACTTGAGTTAGTCACTTAATGACTAAAGCTGACACTATTTCAAACCACTTTCAGAATATTATTTCGAAGTTCACTTTCCAAAGAAGAGCTTGACTCGAGCCTAGAACTCTTTACTCGAGTCATGCACTTGAGTTAGACCTTTTGATCTTGAGTCTAAGTTATACAGAGACATCTTCATTTTAAACTTCAAACTTATTTTCAAAGAAGATAACTCATTGACTCAAGTCACGAAATCTTAACTCAAGTCATTCACTTCAGTTTACCTGAAATAATGTCGAGTGCAGAATGACCCTGTTTTATAATCACTATCTTCGTAAATGCTAAATCTTCATGTGTGATTTGTGTACTTCATATCTTCATTCATTATTACTCCTAACATTATTTAATCAGTTTGCTAATGAGTTTTAAAAGATCAAACAAGTGATTTAATACAAATGAATAAAAAAGTGTATGATTACGTCATATGCATTAAATGCTGATTCAAAAAACGAAACACTATTTTGAGGAAAAAATCTTTGCACATTCGTAAGGCACTTATGTTGTCTTTCCATTTCTGGATAACTGATCATCCAACGGGAATGTCTCAAGGAATGAGAATGATGGCTCTCTCATCGATGAATGAAGACATATGAGTAATGATTAAACTGTCAAGTCTCAACGGTCATCTTCATTAGTTTCAACGGATAATTCTTAAACTTCTCCAACGGTAATAAATGTCAACACCTATAAATATCATAAGCATTGAATTCTCCACCTACCAAAACATTATGCATTTACTGTGACATTAATACACATTTCAGTTTTATACATTTATAATATCTTCGGATATATATTCTTTAATGATTATCAATATACTCTTTTAGAGAGTCTATTTCAGAATTATTATTTTTGTAAAAATCTCAAAGTTGTGGAACTTTGAGATTGAGATATTTGATTACAACTTGTAAGGGGGAGTGAATCCTAGTAAGATGATTACTTTCAAATACAATCAATTAGATTAATAGTAAAAAACTCAGAGAGTCTGGGGAGTGGACGTAAGGATAGCAAGCTGAGGTGATCTCATCATATCCCTGTAAATAGAAAATATCCCCTTGCTTGTTTTTCCATCTCTATTGTAGAGCTTTCTGACAATATCTTCTATTCTACCGTCTTTCTTGTTCTTATGCGCTGTTTTACAAACCCTAATAGTCTAACTTTTACGTGAGCTCCCGTTACTCGGATTCGATCCCACTTGGTATGCATCTCATTTGTCTCTCTTCATATTTTCGAACACTCTTATTTCTGGCATGAATTATTAAATCAAATCAATCAGTTGCTATATGTATGTTCCACTACAGATTCACGAGCTTCTTGAATGATTTAAAACTAGGCGTACAAAAAGGGATGATCGAGGAAGTACGTATATAGAGAATTGTATAACTAAGAGACTCAAATTTTGGGATGACGGAGAAAATGGATGGAATGGAACAACATCACGATGATATCAAACCTCCAAAAGTTTCTATGATCTTATTATTTTGTTTCTTTTCTTGTTGGTTTTGCCTTTCAATTTTTTAATTTATGTGTGTGTGTGTGAGAGAGAGAGGGGTTTTGTGGTTTCTATTGGAACGCTGTAGTGTGAAATTTTCAAAAAAAATGCATTGGATTGTTAGATAGGGATGTGAATTGTTTACTTCATTCACAAAATTTTTTTAGTTTCATTATTATTGTTAGATTTTTCAGCTAAACCCTATATTGGCTTTTCCAAAATTAGTTTTTATCTTGAAGAGATATTATTCTCTTCGGACAAGCAAAACTTTCTTCTTCTTCTTTTTTTTAATAATTATATTACATATAAATTGAATGCTTTAATTTTATGTGTTTTATTTTCATTATTATCTTTCTTCTTTTGCCTTCAATTTTCATTGTTATCGTTAATCATATGCGTGATATCTTGAAGGAATTAAATATTATTTTCTCCACACAAACAAAGCTTCATTTTTTGTTGCATAAAAGTTGAATGGTTTTGTGTGTTTTATTTTTTACTGTCATTTGTTTGTATCATGGTTTTTTATTGAAGTAATGATGGTGATAGTAATAATATCATCATTATTTAAGATTTTGGATTTAAGTCTATTTTTTAAAAATAGAAGGGAAGTCAGTCTAATTAAAATAGAGGTTAGAGTAGCATATTAATATATATATATATATATATATATAGGGAAAACATTTTCTCGTGTCACACACATGAAATGGTAGAATCCACATATACATATATTGAATATATATGGGTCCCACTATTTCATGTGTGTAGGAATTTTTTTTTCTCATGTAACATGAGAAAACCAAAACCCATATATATACACATACATATATTGAATATATATGGGTTCCACCATTTCATGTATGTAGGAATTTTTTTTTCTCATGTAACATGAGAAAACCAAAGCCCATATATATATATACACAGTTACATATATCAAAGAAACTACATAAGCACATAAAGAAGTGGTAATTGAAAGATAAACCAAAAATAAGATGGGAGGGGTGAATGAGAATGTATATCATTATAATATATATATATTTGTACTGACCTATATAAGTGTATATATATGAATTATAGTTGGAGTTGTTCACAGCCTTAAATGTGAGTGTTATCTAAAGGAAGTAAGTTGGCAATTTGAGCAAACTTGTAAACAAAGCCTTCTAAATCTAATGACCCACCCAAGCAACCATATGCGTACATTTTTTCCTGCAAACTCCCACTCCTTCTTCCTTCCTCCTCCTCCTCCTCCTTCATGACCAATTTAGGCTTGTGGGTGGGAGTTTCGATTGACGTTGAATCTTGTTGTCTCTTGATGTCTGCTTACTACCGTTGTTGGCATCTTCTGGCTTCCATATTTTTCAGCAAATAGTTTTCCAATTAGTCTCTGCACTTGGAAAAAATTGCCGACATCGGTCTTGATGATATCAGGTCCAAATATGTGATATTATGCATACCTTGGGCTTCGTTTTCTCTCCTGCAATTGACATTTGACGTCAAATGCAGGAGATGAGTTCGTAAGAAATAGTGAAAATGAAGCCAAGGTATGCATAATTCATATATTTGCACCGGAGATCATCAAGACCAATATCAACAACTTTCGAGAACTTGTGCAGGGGCTAACTGGAAGACTATCTGCTGAAAAACATGGCAGCCAAAAGATGCCAATAGTGGTAGCGAGACATTGAGAGACAACAAGATCGAACGTCGGCTAAACCTCCCACAAGCCTAAAATGGTCATGAAGGAGGAGGAGGGAGAAGAAAAAGAAGTTGAACTCTGTAAGGGAAATGTCTGCGTTGGCTACTTGGGTGGCTTTTCAGATTTAGAAGTATTTGTTTCCAAATTTGCTCAAATTCCCAGATTGCTTCCTTTCTGTGATACTCACATTCAAAGTTATGAACAACTCCAACTTTCATTCGTATATATACACTTATATAGGTCAGCACGTATATATATATTATAATGATAATATATACATTCTCATTCACCCCTCCCAACTTATTTTTGGTTTATCTTTCCCGTACCACTTCTTTGGTGCTTATGTAGTTTCTCTAAGATATGTAACTATACATTTCATACATATAGTAAAATACTACTCTAACCTCTATTGAATATGACCTTAGTTACATTAACTTCCCCTCTATTTTGAAAACACACACTTATACACGGAAGTACACATACACACACATATTATAATGATAATGTATCTCTTTCTCACTCCCTTCCCATTTATTTTTGGTTTCTCTTTCACCTGAAAGCTTCACTTGTTTGTGTGCATTACTACTACAAAAAACACTTTTAACCTTCGTTTTTAAGACCCTTAGACGACTGTTTTCAAGAGTTATATATAAAAGTGTCGTTAAAAGTTTATAACTTACAATTACTGTTTTTAAAAAAACAATCGTTGAGAACTATTATCTAAATAATAGTCATTGTATATCCATAAATTTACAGTACGCACGCATTCTAGACAATCTATAGAACCATCTAAAACACAATATAAGGTGCAATTTGAACAGGCAAAAGCCTCATGAGAAAAAGAATGGATTGAAATTTAAAGATAAGCAGTACCATTCAAGATTTGTTGCAAGAAATAAAGTGTTTCATATCCAAC
Source organism: Acacia confusa (assembly GCA_037074495.1). NCBI lineage: Eukaryota > Viridiplantae > Streptophyta > Magnoliopsida > Fabales > Fabaceae > Acacia > Acacia confusa. The sequence continues at coordinate 28,729,279 of CM073510.1, forward strand.
AAAGCACAAAAAGAAGAAGAAAAATAAAACCTCTCAAGTTTTAACTGAATGATCGAAACAACAAATAACAGATCCAACACACATTACCCAGACGCCGACTTAATAAAATAAGGAAAAAAAATTAAAATTAGCCTATCAAAATGCATTCATTTTACAAATGAAATAAAACACCAGGAAATAGAGAAGAAAAACAGTTCAATAGAACTATTCATTTAGAAATTTCAAAAAAAAAAAGAACAAAGAAAAAGGCACCAAGAAATAGAGTTTTGGTATTCTTATCATACGTGAATTTTAATTTGTCTCAATTGGAAAATTTGAGGTTTTTTGGTTTAATTGACGAGTCTTCATCTAATAATTCTCTATTGTGACAATTTAATTGTCCCCATATGGTTTAAGGGAGATAGATCATCTCATGATCTATTTTTCTCATTATTCTTTACAAGTCCAAAAGGGTCATTGATTATGAAGACGTGAGAACAATTAAAATAATACTGTAACTTTTGATTAGAAGTATATGATTTATGGATTATGAGACATTCAAACCTCTCCTTTCTCTGCTCATTGAGTTTTGAGGACTGAATTATCAGTTTCAGGCACATAATATTATTTTCTCAATAAGTAACACTGTAGGCAGTCCAATAAGTAACTTACCCGTTCGAACGGGTAAGTTAAGTTAGAACGGGTAAGTTTTAATACCTGACGGTTGTACAGGTTGTTTCCCTTTTTTGGGGGTTTTAAAATTTTATTTGGTATTTATGCGTCATTCTCCTTAAAAAAATATTCAAATGGTTTCATTTGTCTAACGTTTTCCTACTAGCCGCATTTCTGCAACTTATTGTAACTGCATGCTATAGATATGTATTGATTTTGTTCACGTCCCTTGGCATTTTTGTCATTGGGATATGAATTAAAGAGAAATAGGGAATCAAATTTCTTTGTACAACATTTTTTTTCAATATATTTAAAATGTAAGAAGTCTAAAATACCCTTAATGAATACACAATCATCCATTCACCCTCTCTATTTAATCAATAGGATTATTTTGGACTTTTCACATTTAAAATATATTGCAAAAATATCTCATAAGACTTCACTGTAAATTTGAGATTTTTAGAAATCTTTTGTCGTATTTTTTCTTACTTAAGACTCAAATGAGCTTTTCTCCCATTAAAAAAGACACACTGAAGAGTTAGAACGTGTAATATGGTAAATAATTATTTTTACAGCATATACAGTTACATAAAACATGAGCTACAGTATAATATTGAGGATATATTAATATATTATGAGGCTCCAATTCTTTCCTTTTTTTCCTTGGTCAAAGCAAATTCTATTAGTAAAACTTCAAAGAAGAGACAAATACAAATATGAGAAAGACAACAGTCTGGAAAAAGAAACAAACAACAAAGCATGACAACAACAAACAGAGATAAAAACAACAACAAAGAAACTAGAAACAAACAAATTAGTCACCATTCAAAGAAGAAATGGTATGCGAAGGATTATCAACATCATCACTAGTTTTCTGAGCCTCCAGAGTTAGAAAAGATAACAAAGCAGGTGTTGGTTGCGAAACCCACCCAATAGGGCACACTCCTTTATAAGCATCAGTTGCAAGAAAATCCGCAGCACGATTTCCCCCTCTCAAGGTGAAGGACAAGGAGAACTCAACTTTAGAAGACAGAAGACAAATAACATCCTAGATAATACTTCTACACCTCCAATCGTAACACTTCGATGACTTGGCCAGAGAGTCAATCAAATTCAAAGATGACTTTATCATGACCAATATCCATAGCAAGAAGTAGCGCCCTTTTCAAAGCAAGGGCTTCAGTCATAAAGGCAGAAATGGACTTAACTTTTTCCACAAAACCCCATCTAAAAAAGCCAACAAAATCTGGCAAATTACACCTTTCTCATATTCATCTTGAGAGAAAATTCATACTTACCCTTGGATTTCTTGTGATAAAGATAATGATAAACCTCATGCGCAATATGATATTGTCGTGAATACACCGACCAGGGATAAATGCACCCTGATTTTGGGATATACAATTATCAAGCAAGGGTCGCATTCTATTGGCCATGATTTTTGAAATAATTCTATAAGAAAAGTTACATAGACCAATAGGACGAAAATGCGAAACATGTTTCGTTTTTATGAATCTTGGGGATAAGAGTGATATTAGTTGTAGTAATCCCATTCAAAACAAAATGACTTGCAAAAAATTTCATGAACCATAGAACGCACAAAATTACCAATTTCAGACCATGCAGAATGAATGATAAAATTTACTAGAAAGCCATTAGGACCAAGTGCCTTTGTACTCCCAAGACTAAAGGTTGCAGATTTAATCTCCTCTCTTGAAACAGGTAACATTAGACTTTGGTTCATATCCTCTGAGATCTTGTGGTCAATATAGCTCAGGACAGCATCCATTGAGTTCAAACCAGAGGAGGCAAAAAGATCCTAAAAGAAATTAGCAATGTTCTTGGAAATCGCATTTGTTTCCATCAACAAGTTGCCAGAGTCTTCTTTAATGCATGATATCCGATTCCTTTGTCTCCTTTTGATAGTTGAGAGATGAAAGAAATGAGAGTTTTTATCCCCAGCTTCTAGCCATTGAATACGAGAACATTGCCACCAGTATTGTTCTTCTAGGTCAAAGGCAATTTCAAGCACCCATTTAGCATTAAATATATCCTGAGAGTTACTTGGATTTAGGTCCCCTTGAGTAAGATTAGTCAATTGAGACTTCAATTGATCAATCAGCTTGGCATGATTAGGGAATTCTTTTTTGCTCCAATTAACTAGGGTCTTTCTGCATCGCATCAATTTACTAATAAAGACCTCAAGATCCGACTGTTTACAAGTTGATATTGCCTGCCAACTTTCTTTGATTACTTCTATGAAACTTCCATGAGACACCCAAATTGATTCAAATCTAAAGATCCGAGGCTTTTGATGATTCTTAGGCTGACTTGGGATGAAGAGAAGATGATGATCAGATCCAGCAGGGTCCAAATTAAAGACCTGGAGATTTGGAAATTGCTCCCATAGCAAAAAATTACCAAAGGCTCTGTCAATGCGTTCTCGTATGGTATCCGGGCTTTCTCTATTATTACACCAAGTGAAACAAGATCCATTATAGCCTATATCCTCAAAATCACAATCAGCTACAAAACATTTAAAGTGAAGGATTTTCCTCCAAGCTCTAGGATTACCACCTTCCTTCTCGTGCTGAGCCAAAATATCATTAAAGTCACCAAGACACAATCAGGAATCATTAATATTATTACTAATTCTTCGAACCTCTTGCTAACATAATAGCCTTTCCTCTTTGTTTGTTGGGCCATAAATGAAAGTTATATAACAAGGAGTGGAAAAAATATCAAATGCAACTTTAGTATGAATAACATTAGGTGATGAGAATAGGATATTAACCGTGATATTGTCAGACAACCATAATGCAAGACCTCCACTTCTGCCGACCGGGTCAACCAACCATTCCTCATTGAATCCACAATGCCTTCTAATCTTTCTCACTACTCTTGCTTTTTTGCTTAGTCTCCATTAGAAAGACCAAGTGGGTTTTTCTGAGAACATTCGTCCTTTAGATTTCTAGCTGTCAAGGCAATCCCAAGATCTTAACAGTTCTAAGCTAACATATTCATGGTGAACCGGTGGCTGGTCCCATCCAACCACTGGCATCTTGAGAAGATGGAGAGTATTGACCATCATTAACATTCTTACCCTTAGTCAACCAGCTCTTAGGAAAATCAATTTCAATTGGAGACACGGCTAATACAATCATTTCTTGCTTTGCCTTAACCTCGGGCTGTCGTAGGTAATTTTTAACTGAGTGAAAATTCTTCTTACATCTCTTTTGAGGATTGCCCCCGATTACCTTCTTCATAGTCAACTCCTCATTGGCTTCAAAATTCAATCTTCTACATTTTTTTCTCATAGCCAAACCCATTTCTTCCTCTAATGGTCTCGAGTTGGATCCCCTTTGAGCATGTAGATATAGCTGAAATGGGAGATAGACCATTAAAGGGTCTTATGGTTTTATGAGTCTTCTCATCATCACTAGGAAATTCCACACTATAAGCTTGATTTTGGTGGCATGATCCTTGAGACCCCTCATCCATGATCACACATTGGCTTTCGGATTGAGTGAATAGTGAAGGAGAAACCTGGTTTACCCATAAACTAAAGCAACATTTCTCGCTAAACCTTAACAAACATGCCCATTATACCAAAAACGAATCAAACCAAAAAAATTTGCTATCATAGTAGTTTCCATTTTTAAATTTCAAACTAATTCCTACTTTCCACCCACTATAACTCTATATTTATTAAAAAAGGAAATTCAATATTTTATATTGTGCAACTACCACCCAACATCTTATATTAGTGAGAGTGAGGAAGGAGGGAAAAAGAGAGGTTTGGAAGCTTTTCAGTTTATTTTAAAGTATGTTATTTATCTTATAAGATAATTTAGGTAGTTAAATTGGCTTCTTTTCAATAAACTCTCTTCATGAAAGTTATTCTTATATTTTTCTCTTTCTGATGAGGATATCATTATATTGGTTAGTGAAAATTTTAGGATTAAGATATTGGGAAAGTTTTGAGTTTTGACAATAGAAACTATATATATGTATTGGATGATTAATAGTAAATTTTAGTTGTTTAGATTTATTGTTTGGTTGTTATAGAAATTTAAAATGGATTTTTCTATTTGAGAAGTTTAGGATTTTATGTCTATAAAATATTTTACCGATTAAATGTTATGAAAATAATTTATTTGGGTTAGGGAGATATTATTAAAATTTTAATCAATTTAGATTTATTGTTTGGCTGTTATAGGAGTTTAAATTGAATTTTTCTATTTAAGAAGTCTAGGATTTTATATCTATGAAATATATTTTTTTTTTTTACCGATTAAATGTTATGAAAATAATTTATTTGGATTAGGGAGATAATATTGGAATTTTGGGGGCAAAACTGTAATTTCTGGAATTTTGGGACTAAAATGTCATTTCTGGAATTTGTGGGACCAAAATGTCATTTTCAATTTTTGTTATAATAATATATATTATTATTATTATTAGAATTTTATTTTAAGTTATAGGAAATTATAAGTTATATCTGTGATAATCTAGGGCCTTTTTGTGACTAGTAACTGTGTGAGTGGTACTCATCAAGCTAAGGTCAAGCTTAGAATTAAGGTAACCGGGGTTAATTTATTTTATATGCTTGTTTTGGACTGTAAGGTATTTTTCTAAGCCTTATTTTCACATATACTACTTGTATGTGTTTTGAAAAATAATGTGTATGTTTGAATATGAAATTATTTCAGTGTATTTTTCCAATTTGTGTTTTTAAATGGAGGGAATATCATTTCTGCCTTGAAGGCAAAAAAAGTTTTATGCCTTAAGCCAAAACTACGTCGTTTTGGTTCCTTTTTAAATGAAGAGATGAAGAAATGAAAGGAAAATAAGGGAAAGAAAAAAAAAAAAAACAAAAAAGAACCAAAACGACATAGTTTTGACTTAAGACAGAAAACTTTTTCTACCTTAAAGGCAGAAATTATATTCCCTTAAATGAATATTATTATTGGGGTTGTTATTGTTGTGATGGTTGTAATGTTCGTTGTGAGATGATGTATATGGAATAATAATTTAATAATATGTTGTTGAAGCTTTTAGTATTATGTTATTTCTTCTGTTGTGGGATATGTTGGGTTGTCTAAAAAAGATTGAGGATGAAATTGTGCTCATCGGCTCTCTCATTCTTGACCCGAAATTTGAGTTAAGTGTTTTGGGTGAACACCTCCCTGTTACAGTATATTGGTGGTGACATGGGAGGGGACGGTGAAGTGACTAGCTAACTTTGGTCGGATATACTAGAACTTAAGCTATACCACGTCCAAAAGATAGAAGGGCTAAGGGATAGGTTTTTTTTTTTTTTTGGTAAAGGCTAAGGGATAGATTAATTTGCTCATCTTCACAGGGACCGTATAACCAAGGCCCAATACCTGCTCCTTTGATCCTCCTGCCTCTACCCCATCGTGACTAATAATTGGAGAAAAGGCCTCACTGTGCTGCTAACAGGTATCTCTGGGAAGTGGGCTTGGTCCAACACGGGTCCAGCATTAAGACTCAACGACATTGGGCTTTTAGACATCTTAGGTCCACTTAGACAGTACCGAGCACAGGGCAGATCACGTGGAGGGCTAACGGCATTTTAGGAGGGGGAAGGGTCCATACGAGACTCCAATTTTTATTTATTTTTTGGCTCGAAAGAGATGCTTATAATATCATAACTGAAGGTCCTTACAACAATACATTGAAATAAGCAGGAGGTATTTTAGGGGTCTAGGAAGCAGTGGTAACGCTGGTAGAGGTGGAGGCATATGTACTTTCTGACCAGTATTTCCTGTGGACTAGGCTCCAAACGCCTTGCCCTTGGACTATGAGTGAGCCCGACCCCTTTCCTAAAATTTTTTTATCCAAAAAAAAAAATACATTGAAATAAGCCAAGTTGGCAAGGAACGAGCTCAAGTCACAAAAGGACGAGAGTTCGATTCCCTCTGCAGTTGTGAGGGCTCATTTGATAGACGATCTTGTAAATGCTTAAAGAGTCTTGGGGCCATGTCTTGACCTTGGTGGGAGACAGGTGCCCAACGTCTAAACTTTCTTTGTATAAAAAAAAAAAAAACATTGAAATAAAGGAAAGCCGCTAATAAACAGACAGAGAAACCCCGAAACAGGCGGGGAAACAGAATAATAACCTAAACTCTGTCGCTGCGGTCGCTACTCGCGTATGTTTCTACAAGTTTAGGTAAATAATAACCTAAACTCTTTCGCTGCTGTCGCTACTCGCTGCTGCTAGTCCGCCGTTGGTTCTGCTAAGCTTGCTGGACCGATGGATACGTCGACCTCCGGGTAAGGAGTTCTCTTCGATCTTGTTTTGATGTAACTAGATCTGAGTCACAAGATAGTGCTACTCATTTTCTTTTATTGAAGTTCATACACACGATTAGATACCTCTAAACAGACGAAGAGCTATTGAAATTTGTTATGATTTAGATGTATTGAAGTTCGTCGGTAATGATATCCGATTGCGAAAATATGTAGATTTTTCCCTCCGTGAAGTTGTGACGCTCGCCTTCATTTTCCCCTTCCTTTTGTTACAGACCCCTCTGCGCCGTACTTGACATTTTTGGCACATCACATTATTTTGAACATGAAAATTTAAGCCCGAATTGCTTCGCTCCATCACCTTGACTATGTGTATGATTCTCTGAAAATATTCGCCTAATTTTTTAATGGTTGAAACGCTAAAATCCTTCTTCGACCTTTATACTTTTCAATTCATGGCTAGTAAATAGCTCCAATGAGCCATACAACATAGTTAAAGGATTTTGGCGGAAGTTGATTTAACACGTCCGTTTTTTTGAACGAGATCTCTCAATTATTTATCTTAGGATAATTGCAATTTTGAATTGGGTTAATGATCTTTGGCATTTTGGATTGAAGGGACAATTTCCCTGATCTTGAACGTTTGAGGCTTTGAGCAAGTTATTTTTCATAAAATTTTCCCTTACTGTACAAAAATCTTGTTCCGCCCTCTTATGTTGTTTTGAGATTCTGGAATCAGTTGAAGTGTATAACATTTGCTGTCTATATTGTGGATTATATTAGGGTGGTTAGCTCAAAAGCAGGAAGCAGAAGGTCTGTGGAAATACATCTTGTAGATGCTGAAGTTGGAGAAGTGCGGTTAAGGTTTTCTCCTGAACCCAGCGGGTATCTCCACATTGGACACTCTAAAGCTGCTTTACTGAACAAATATTTTGCTGAGAGATATCGTGGTCAAATTATTCTGCGATTTGATGACACAAATCCTGCTAAAGAAAGCAATGAATTTGTGGACAACATTCTCAAAGATATTGATACATTAGGTATCAAATATGAAACTATAACATACACATCAGATTACTATGATGAGCTAATGAAAATGGCTGAAAAATTAATTCACGAGGGTAAAGCATATGCTGATGACACCCTTCGTGAACAGATGCAGAAAGAAAGGATGGATGGTATAGAATCAAAATGTAGGAACAATAGTGTAGAGGAGAATCTGAAATTATGGAGGGAAATGATTGATGGAACAGAGAGAGGCCTGCAGTGCTGCATCTGTGGCAAGTTGGATATGCAGGATTTAAACAAATCACTGCGAGATCCTGTTTATTATCGATGCAATCCAATGCCCCATCATAGGATTGGTTCCAAGTATAAAGTGTACCCAACTTATGATTTTGCATGTCCTTATGTTGATGCTAGAGAAGGTATTACTCATGCCCTCTGATCTAGTGAATACCATGATCGCAATGCTCAGTATTACCGGATTCAAGAGGACATGGGGATGAGAGGGGTTAACATTTATGAGTTCAGCCGATTAAACATGGTGTATGCCCTTCTCAGTAAGCGCAAACTCTTGTGGTTTGTCCAAAATGGAAAGGTTGATGGATGGGATGATGCACGATTTCCAACTGTGCAAGGGATTGTGCGGAGAGGCTTGAAAATTGAAGCTTTGATACAGTTTATTGTTGAGCAGGTACCTAAGCAGTTTTCTTTAATTCTTAGTTTTGAAAAGTGAAGGCGCATTCTCTGAAAATTGCTTTCTCTCACAGTCTCATTGGTGTATTCTTGTCATTTACTCTCATCCTATGTTGATGGTTGTTCTTCCCTGCTACAAATTGCTTTCTCTCACAGTCTCACTAGTGTATTCTTGTCAATTACTCTCATCCTATGTTGATGGTTGTTCTTCCCTGCTACTTTGTAGGGTGCATCAAAAAATCTCAATCTCATGGAGTGGGACAAGCTCTGGACCATTAATAAGAAAATAATTGATCCGGTCTGTCCCAGACACACTGCGGTCGTCACAGAGAAACGTGTTTTGCTGACCTTAACTGATGGTCCTGAGAAGCCATTTGTCCGCATTATACCCAGGCACAAGGAGTTTATATAACTCTCATGTCTCTGGATCCTTTATCTCGTTTTGAATTATTCAAGAATATCACCAAATCTACATTGATGTTTGATTAATAAGATGGAATACATTATTTTAATCAGCATGAAATCCTTAAAATTAATGGATTTTTGGATCCATTTAAGGTAAAAGTACACTAATATAAGCCTCCGCTATATTTTGAGAATATATATAAATCTCCCTTTAAATTAAAATATATATTATATAAACCTCCGTAATATATTTAAAGTTCTATTTTAGCTCGTTAGCTAATTATTGAGTTTGACTTTTAAACTTTCATTTTTGCCCTAAATATCCTGCTCGGATAATGGATGAAGCTTTTGATTTGTACTGTAGGCCACCAGTTGATGCATCAATTCATGGAAGTGACATTCAAAGTTGGTAATGAAATTATGATGCAATGAGAAGGCGTTAAAGGGTGATATATTCCAAGTGATTTTCTTTTTGTAGGTGCCTGAAAAATTCTCGTCCCACGAATTTCCTCAATTAGTAAAGGTGAACATATACTGTGGACCGATCAAAAAAGAAGTAGAAGAAGAATATATCGCGTGTATGAAATTAGACTGAAAAGTCAAATGGCTTTTGATTAACTTTTTTTTTTTTTTTTTTTAACTTCTGCACAAAACAGATTTAACCATGATGGGAATTGGAAATCAAAGCCATGATAGGGTAAACAAATTTAACATGTTTCACAAATCACAACCTGTTTGGAGTTCAAAATAAAAAATCTAATCTTAATGCATGTCATGAGAGACTGTGATGTGGCTTGGGACCTGTGGATGAAGGTATGGGGTGGTAATCCAGTTCCGGAGTTTGTGGCAAAGCAAGGGTTAGATTGGTTTGGGTGGAACTTAAAGCAGATGAAGAATGACTGGAACCTAACCTTTTGGGGTCACCTGTTGGCTGGTATGTAAAGGAAATCAAAAGGGCTAGGAGGGAGTTTGGTAGACTGCAGATTAAAAACACAGTCACTAATGTCAAATGGATGGCCCCTATGAAAGGGTGGTGTAAGCTAAACATTGATGGTGCTTCAAAGGGTGTGAACAAGCTGGCTGGATGTGGAGGTCTGTTAAGAGGAAGTGAGGGAGAGTGGATATGTGGCTTTATAAAAAAACTAGGTAGCTGCTCATCCCTAAAAGCTGAACTATGGGCTGTTCTTGCTGGTCTAAAATTAGCTTTGGCTAATAAACTGGATCATATAATCATTGAGAGCGACTCCACTACTGTAGTGAATCTGCTAAAGGAACTGCAGGCTGAGGGAGAAGCTGACTTGAGGCTACTGATAGAAATCAATGTAGTATTGAAGAGCTTTTCCTTTTTACTGATTAATCATGTATACAGAGAAGCTAACTCTTGTGCTGATAAACTCGCTAGCATAAGAGTAGAGCAGGAGGAAATGTATGTTAGTCTTAAGACTCCTCCTTTGTCTGTTGTCTGCTTACTGAATTGGGATGTGATGGGTGTATCATACCCAAGAGGTATACCGATTCAGCAATAAGATAGGGCTAACTGCCCCGTTTTCACCCAAAAAAAAAAAAAGAAAAAATCTAATCAGCTTTAAGCAATAAAGAATATTACTAGTTAAAGCCATAATATGTAAACAATTAAACAAGTTCAAGCATAATGTTAACTCAAAGTTTAATTAATATAGGTAGGTAAAACTCCAAAAGGTAACATAATGATATAAAATTTATAGAAGCAACAACTGATTAACCAAGTCACAATAAATGGGATGGAGGAATTCAATCATGGCTTCCCCATAAGGAAAAGCTCCCTGCTTATTATAGATGGGAACTGACCTCAGATTAATTGTGTGAAGACCAGAAATTCAGCAGAGATCAAAAGATACTATAATACTGGGTTACAAAAATGAGTTCAAAAATTTGACTACCTAAATTCATACTAGATGAAAATGTGATACTTCAAACACGAAATCAAGATGGTCTGGCCCCAAAATTATCCTCTTCCTTAACATGAGTCAATGATAAAGACAATGAAACTCTGCAGAGTTGTGTCACTCACCCTTTGCCACAAATGATTTACCCTTTTTTAGCCAGTTTATGTACTGCTCTTGCTCTCTTCTATGTAGGTAGTGGAGAAGGAACATGATCAGGTTTTCTCCAATTCCCTTGTCTATCAAATAGTTTTTGATTGAATCTTGCAGCTCTGGGTCCAATTCCCTTCACATGGATATCATAGACAAGACAAGAAAATAGAAAATTATTATAAAAAGATCCAAAAACAAAGATGATGCATTTAAGATCAGCTTGTCAAATGATCAAAGAAGCAAACAAGGACAAATTCATCTGCTTACTTTGTGTCTAAGGAAACTTTCTCGAGAGCATTAAGTAAGGAAAAGCGTTCATTATAATTTATTGATATAGAAGTCTGAGAAATCAGATACTGTTGTCAATGAGAAATTTTAAGTTCTAACCTTAACCATTAGTTTTACAATGCTTACTAATGTCAATGATAAGATTGTGTCTTGCATGCTTACTTTATCAAACTGCAAATACCCAAGGACCAAAATTCAACGTACGAGAACTCAATGAGTATGGATTAGATAATATACAAAATTCAAGAAGGTTTAAACTGTATAGTTCTTAGTAAGAAAATAAACTATCATGAACCCAAAATGATGTGGAAAAAAAACATAGGTTGAAGGTACTGTTTCAAATTCAGCATCGAGCTAGTAAGCTCAGAAAGATTGATATTTGAAAGCTAAGTTTGCAGTAATATTAGTCACAGCACGTTATTTTAAAGTGCACTAAAGTTCGTTTATCAACCTAAGCATATGGAAGACAACTTAATAATTTGGCAGGGAGGCCTTCATGGTAAATTCCGCTAAAGATAAGTCCACCATGTAAAAATGGAGATATAGAAGAGCTAAACAAAATTTATTAGTTAAAGGAAGTTCTGTAAAGGGTAGGAGACATAAGAGGAGGGATTAGAATAATCTGAATATGTCAAATAATCAGTGGGAAAAAAATGGACAGGTAGGCATTTAGAGTAAGTAAACCTTCCACATCGATCTAGCAAATCAAGAACACTATATTTTACATAATTCCACTACTTCTTAAAAGAGAACAATTATCTGCTGGGTTTTCCTTCGAGGTTTCAGAAGAGTCACTTCCTTTTAATGATTCAGTATTCAATAGGCATGGCCTATTGCCCTTTAAAACTCTAAAGCCTCACAGCCTCTACCCTTCCTTCCAAAAGCTAAGTCGAATGCAGAAATAGCATCGATTTTTCAATCAATTTCTACAGAGACATGAGTGCAATTATATAACAAGTTACCCTGGAGATGAACGAAATATTCAAAAGCAAACCACCTCATAACTAGATTATGCATATTAACATCTGGAGTGTTGCCTAAGCCAATTGAGTAACACTTTCAAACAGAGGACGGATGCATATAAGCAAGAGTAAGATAACCCAAGCAAATAAGTGTGGTATTTTACCCAAATTTGGGGCCTCTGTAAATGGAAGAACCCAGACATGTTGACGATGGGAGATAATAAGCACTCTTAATGTCAAACTCTGGTTCATTGATAGATTCCTCAAAAGCACGACAGTTAAATTGCAACAGGGAGCTCAGAGCTGGCTTTTGAACAAATACATTCATAAGAACATCCCTTGGAAATGCACCGCCTCTTTCATGGGTAGGTGTTGGGCCAAGAATAGCTGAAACCGCAACCTCCTCACCTGAATTGCATTTTTTCCGCAAAACCACGTCTTTGGATTTTGGTGAATCCCAGTCCAGCGAAAAGTCTCCCAAGGAACCCAGTATTTTATCAGCCTGTATCCAATGACGGCGCATATATTACCCAACAAGTTAAATGAATAATACACACAAGTATGTAATCTACCATGTATGTATATGTACAGGCAAATATATCCTTGAAATGCACATGATGAACTTTACGATGCACCTACAAGCACATGTATCACTGTCTTCTCTGTGTGCTACAAAACGTGGGAACTAGCATTTCACATCAACTAGAATCATTTCCAAAGAGTGGTTCAAAAACCCGCAGAACCAAATTACACCAATGCCAATGACCATTCTGGGTCTAATAATGAATGTTGAGTATCTAGACTCTCTCCAGCAAGAGTAAAGAGTACAAAATTGCTGCGAAGGTTTTCCGCGACAATTGCTGCGAAGTTTTTCGAGAAAAAGATTGGGAACAAAAATACGGAGCATAAAACCTTCCCAAAAAGAATCAACAGAGAGACAGAGAGAAAGAACATTTCATGAGAAGAAAAATCAACAGAGAGAAAGAGAAAGAACCTTGAAAGGATTAGAATTGAGTTCGAAATCGATCTCGGACTTCAAGACCTTGAGCAATTCCAGGTCTTGAACAGCTTCGAAACCCTTTCGCAAATCTTTCACCTTCGACGCCATGCTCTCTCTCAAGCAAATATGAATTGCGTAGCCCAGTGCCTTCGATTCCTACTCCGCTCAAATGTTTAATTTTCTGTTGATTTTATCAAAACTAAATTTTCTTTTTTTAATAATAATTAGGCTAAAATATACTTTTAGTCCTCTAAATTTTATATAAGACATACTTTTAGTCCCTTAACTTTATAAAGTATATATTTGGTCCTAAAATGCTAACACCGTTAATATTGCATGACAAACTCAAATGATTGACTAATATCATTTAATTAAACAAATTTTATATACTCTTCAATTTATCAATATTTTAAATTTAAAATTAATAACATTTAATTATACAATCATCACTTAAGTTTATACCATCATTACTTGAGTTTGCATTTTCCGTTAGTAAAATTAACGGTGTTAAAATTATAAGACTAAAAGTATACTTTATAAAGTTAAGACATCAAAAGTATATCTCATGTAAACTTAAAGGACTAAAAGTATATTTTAGGTAACAATTATAGGTAAAAATTTATCTACAATCATTATTAAATATGTGGATATGACTGTATTACTGACAAATATATCACCTATTGATGCTTTTAACTCATGTACTCCATTAAGTTTTCTTTAGGGAGAGGACAGTATATTGCATGTACTCTTAGTAATTAGTATCAACGAATATCATTTTGTCCTGCTAAAAAATCTAATTTGTAATAAATTGCACAGGTTATAAGTGATATAAATTATAAACTTAGTTCCAAGTTTAATCTTATCTAATGCAATTAAATAAATTATATATTTGATATTTGACCATTATATTTATTCAAATCTTGTTCGAAATTTATATTTGGATTGACGGTAACATAAATGGTTTTTCTGAAACTGAAACTTTAGATTGGTGGTAGTATGGGTGGCTTTTGTGATAATTTTAAGATAAAAATTAAATTATAAAAAATAAAAATAGTTAATTTATTTATAAAAAAATCTGAAAATATAAGATATTGGAGATATTATCTCCACAAATGGTAGTTTGTATTAATTAAATAATTGTTTAATGGATAATTGAAATTGATTAAATAATTGCTTAGTGGATTTTTTTTTTAATAAATAAAGGCAAGCCAAAATTTGAAAGTTTGAGATAGGAACTAGACTATGGAAATCTAGTTCTTAATACATCAATCAAGGAATTAGCTAAAAATGACAAACAAACTGGTCCTGCAAAGCCATATCAAGGCATCCTTGAGGAATGGTTGGAATTAGAACTACATCAGCATCGTTGGAGCGTCATGACCTTCTTTGGCCATAAAGTCAGCACATGAGATGTTGTCTCTTGGGGTATAATGAAGTTCCACGTTCCAGTCACGGAAAAGAAGATCTCTGGTCTCCCCAATGATGTCTCTTAACGGGTGATCAGTGCAACAGTCTCGCATAAGGGTGTTGATGGCATCTAGAGAATCTGAATAAATAAATATATTTTGAAATCCCATCTGATGACCCATTTTTATTGTTTAGTGGAAATTGGAACCTCTTAAAATCATGATTCTTGTTATAAAACTGATAAAAATAATAAGAAGAAGAGCAGAGGTTCTAGAGAGATAAAGTAGAGAGATAGATACTCATTTCATTCAATACATGAACAGTTACAGAAAACCTCTATTTATAGAAGAAAAATGGGACTTTAGTGTAATTTCCACCTCTGGGTCATTTGGTGTAGTTTTCCCCAAAAACCTAAACTGTTCACTCACGGATTTCCTTCCCGTGAGTGATTGTATAATTGTGTGCGGGTCCCACCAAATAGTAAATCACTATGCGTGGATCCCATATCATCTTTTAATATTTGGAAACCGGGAGTCAATGGACATCCACATAATAAGTATATTCATAACACTCCCCCTTGGATGTCCATTTATGAATGTGCCTCGTTAAAAACTTTAACTAGGAAAAACCCAGTGGGATAAAAAAAAACTAGCCAAAGAAAAGAGTACATCATCCATTGATACACTTTCTAGTGCTGCCTCATTAAAAACCTTTCTAGGAAAAACCCAGTGGGATAAAACCCAGATAAGGGAAAAAGAGTACAGCGTGTATCGTCTCCCCCTCTTAATTACATCAGTGTTGCTCCCCCTGATGACTATATTGCTTCAATGTCTTTCTGAGTATATTATACTTTCTGTCATCAAATATTCTGTTAGAAACGCCCAATTTGATTGTTCATTATATACCTGCAAGATCTAAATCTGTCAAGTAAAGTCATAATAATCTTTTCATAAATATATATGTGCATATAGAAATTCAATAAATGTTTATTCAGATAATGATGCTATATGCACTATCATCTTAAGTCCTTTTGGGACATATGTGTTTCTGGCGCCTTATGTGCTTCTAGCACATACAAATATATTGTGGCTCATGATCCTCATTATCATTCATTGCAACATATGCTATCATAGATATTATTAACGTCGACTTCATTTTCAGTCCCATCGGATTTCATTCATAATTTATTGAGATCTCATTATATTCACATATATTAGGTACCTAGGTCTCTCTTGGACCACAATACACTTTTCTTGTAATATCTCTTCTGGAGATAACATCTCATCAAAAGATAACTCTTCTGGAGCTTTACTTAATTATCCTCGACTTAATCATCTATATTTTATAGCTCCTTTTCTCTTTTGAGGATTTTTATCTTTTAAAACCGATGGACCTGCAACGCTTCAGGAGTGCTTTATAACAATTCATATAGGAGCATTTGCAGTTGGGATATGTGACTTTGACACTTTCTTTAGGTCAGTAAATGCTTCTGGCATTCGATTAACTAAACTCTGAAATTGAATTATCATTTTGAACTTTTAGTGCACAATTCCTTGTACGATGATCAATATGAGCCAATGATAATTCATTCTAGTAAATCTTTACCCAATCTGCTTATTTTTCTCCCCCTCATCAAATCATCAATTTTCTTTGTATATCCATCTATGTGCATTGTAATAGATTAATAATCATTACACATTTAAAACATTTCAAGATGGAATTAATCTGGCTCCTGACCAAAAGCCAATTATACGGGGAGAATTCTGTTGGCTTATATAATTGCTGCAAATATACACAACATATAAATTTTGTTCTCATAATCATTGATCTATCCATTCATGGATACTTTAATACATTATTTCTGGATCATTCAATCTGAAAATTGCGCGCATAATATATTGCAAACTTCTGGTTGCAAACATCACTGCTAACTTTGCAAATTTATAATCTCATATGTAAACTTTCAATTTGATATATTTCCAGAGATCCATTTCCAATAATTAATTCTATCTGAGAACATGCAGCGCATAATATATGACTCGGATGATCAAACAAGTCATGCCAACATTTCATATGATTTATCATCAAATCTAATATTCATTTTGGGGGAATCAACATAGAAACATTCACAAAGAATTATCACATAAATATTCACACTTGATATATATCATTATCATTCTCCCCCTCAAGTGTGAAACCTTAAAAATTAATTTATGGAATTTCCATACAATATTCCATGATAATAGCATATATGATATCTATTTCATTAAAATTCCACAGATTTCTAAATGCATTATCAATGCATAATTTTGTTACTTCTGGTAACAAAATTTCCATTTTCCAGAATCAACAAACAAATATATATTAAATACAAAATCATCAGGTGTATAATTGCAGATTCACGAGCGCAATACTGTGTAATCACAGGCGCATCACTGTGGAATCACAGGCGCATCACTGTGGAATCACAGGCGCGACAACTCAGATTGTCGTATACATATAAAGTCAAAAAGATTCCAGGCTCGTGCTTTATAGGGAGCAAATCTGTAGAGATTTAACAGGACTACGCAAATCTGCAGAGATTCAATAGGATTTAATTCAACTATAAATAGAGGAAGGCAAACGAACATGCCTCACAAACACTCAAGCATCTGATAATATCAACTACCAGATACTCACACATATTTCTCTAAATTCTATTGCCATGGCAGGACCAAGCAGTTTTATCCCAGTTTCTGATACATCCGAAACAGCATTACTTGATGCTTTGTTGTATGATGATCAGCATAACATGTCATTTACTTCTTTGTTATCTCCTAATCCCTTTGAAATGTTTATTCCTCCTTCTACTATTCCTCCTTCTGCTTCAAATGTACCTACTTCTCCCCCTAGAACAAGTGTTCTTCCTCAATCTACAAGGATTGAAGGTACAACTGAAGCAGGTTCATCAAGGAGGCCTGTTAAGAGGTGTAGAACTATGGCAGAACTAATGGAGTCTACCAATCCAGTTCAGCCAATAGTGTCGGCAGTTAATCAACCAGCATTCACTAGCCAGCAAACTATCATCAGTTTGCCAGCAACAACCAGCCCGACAACAACAATCAGCCAACCAACAACCACTAGCCAGCCAGCAACAATTAGCCAGCCAACAGCTACAAGCCAATTAGCAACTACTAGCTTATTGGAATGTAGTTGCTGTCATGTTTTACGGGAAATTATTCATACCAACGGACTTCAGTACCATAAACTTGAAGTTCACGGAAGAAGAACAGGTATGATTACCCATGCTGTTTTATTTGAAAAAGTACAGGATAAATCTTATAATACTGACAGGCTTCCAATGTTTGATTTCACAAAGAAAAATTTTGAAGAAATCAAACAATTTCTGACACAGTATTGTATAGATTTACAAGCATCAGGATATATCTTGATGCGTGATCCTGTATTAGCCTATCATGAGGTTCTCTGTGTTGGTTCGGAATGGGCTATAAATCCAAATGACCTCCATGGAAGTTCATTTCAAACCAATATTGAACACTCATTAGGCAAAGGAAAACAACCTGCAGTAAGTATACCCTATGATACTTCATCCCTTAACCAGGGTGAATTATATAGGTTATCTATGGAGCAAAGAGAAAGAATAAAGAAAACAACGCTCCATGATTTAAGAAATTATTTTCACTTAACCCTTGATGAAGCGAGTAAACAATTAAATATGTCTACTCACACCATACAAAAAATCTATCAAAAAGGAGGGTTAACTGAGTGGCCACACAAGAAGCTCAAGAAACTTATGACGCAAATCTCGATATTACGAAGAGCTTTGCCTCATCTGGATCCCATCTCAAGAGAAGCAAAAGAAGAAGACATTAAATATCTTCAGAATGAGATGATTAAAGTTTGTAATGATGTTGAGCCACTCGCAATTAAACTTTGTTGAAATAATATTTCCTTTTGCTTAATTATTTTGTTTATGAATATTCTTTTCTCGTATTTATAAAAATTGTTATAATCATAGAAATCACATAACAACTATAATAATATATTTGCTTCATTCACTTCTGGGAATGAAGTTGGATAAAAATTCATGATCCATAACTCACTGATTTATTTGATCATGGCAAGAAATTAATCCACAATATTGCTACTACAATAGCAAATTGAATATATTTATTTATAATATCAATCATGATCATACAATCCCTTGTCTCATAATTTAAGGGAATATTTAATGCCAAATATACAATTTTGAGGCCTTTATACAACTGATAACATACAAAATTTATGGATAAAATATTGTTTCATAATTTGTCTCTTGTTATCAGGCTAACTTGCCTCTTGGCTTCAGGCAATCTTGCCTCTGAAATTAAGGCTATCTTGCCTCTTAGGCTCAAGCCAATTTATGCCTCATCTCTCAAGCCAATCTATGCCTCATATCTCTATGGCATTTTGATCTCATAATAATATATATGATCTTTTAACAGTTTATCTTCAAGATAAATAAAATATAAGCATAATAAAATAAATAGATGGAACCCACTAATAGTGTGGTTGCCATAAATAATAAGAAGGGAGAGGGATATATATATATATAGCAATAAATAAATAAAATAAAATAAATGACTGGAAATAAACATGCTAGATTAATAAAAAGAAGATGAGATAGGAATGGTAGTAAACTCACAGCGAGACCTATCTCATTCAAAGATAAGAAAGAAGATGCATATGCAAATGTAAATATATATATATATATATATATATATATATATATATATATATATATATATAATATATAGAAAACGGTAAAATAAAAAGGGAAGGGGATTTAAAGCAGTAAATAAAATAAATAAATGGAGTCCACTATACAAGTGTTACCATCATGAAAAATAAAGCAGTAAATAATAAATGGTGCCCACTATACTAGTGTTGCTACCATGAAAGATAAATAAAGCAGTAAAGAATTAAAATAAAATAAATGGGGCCCACAAAATGTCACCACCATAAAAGATAAATAAACTCTAAATAAAATAAATAAATAGAGCCCACTAATAGAGACTAGTGTGCCTCCATGAAGAATAAATAAATGTAAAATAAAATAAATAAATGGAGCCCACTAATAAATAATGTTGCCGCCATAAAAAATAAATAAATGTTAAAATAAATAAATAGAACCCACTAGTAAATATACTAATGTGCTATCATAAAAGATAAATAAATGTTAGTAACAATAAAATAAATGTTAGTGACATAAAACTAAATATTAGTAAAGTCAGTATGGAGCTTAGTATAGCCACCATGAGATAAATAAATAAAGCAGTAAGTAAAGAATTACAAATGGAGCTTAATGACGCCACCATGAAATAAATGAATAGGAAGTGGGAAGAATATATAAACATAAATAAATTACTGTAAATAATAAAATATAAATTTACCGTGAATAGTAAAATTACTATTCACTATAAATAGTGAATAAAGTAAAATTACAGAAAGATTAATCTAGACTTCCATGTAGGAGTCAAATGAATAAAATGTAAAAATTACTGAAAAAGGGGTAAATTTACTGTGAATAGTAAATTACTATTTACCGTAGTAAAATAGTAAATAATCTCAAATCTTAACCATGGAACCCGATGTTAAAATAATCGGTAAGAATAGATATTTAATTTCATATAATGGTTAAGATCATCCCAGATAAATAAAATGGAAATATGAAATAGATGGTGAGAAAATCTTACCTTGGTAGAGTCTTCGTGCTGATAACGTGTTATAAAACTGATAAAAATAATAAGAAGAAGAGCAGAGGTTCTAGAGAGATAAAGTAGAGAGATAGATACTCATTTCATTCAATACATGAACAGTTACAGAAAACCTCTATTTATAGAAGAAAAATGGGACTTTAGTGTAATTTCCACCTCTGGGTCATTTGGTGTAGTTTTCCCCAAAAACCTAAACTGTTCACTCACGGATTTCTTTCCCGTGAGTGATTGTATAATTGTGTGCGGGTCCCACCAAATAGTAAATCACTATGCGTGGGTCCCATATCATCTTTTAATATTTGGAAACCGGGAGTCAATGGACATCCACATAATAAGTATATTCATAACAATTCTTAGTTTGTGCACAAGATCTGCACATTCACCATTTTCCTTTTCGTCGTTACTCATTAGCGGCATTGAAAATGGATTCAGCATAGAAATGAGGTGAATAGTAATTTAATGGTGGTGAACAGTGACTTAACGGTAAGATATGACTTTTGCACCAAAATGGTAAAACATATGTGTATTTTTACTCGTGAGGAAAAAACCCATATGTATTTTTGCACCTTAACCCAAATTTATCTACAATCATTATTAAATATGTGGATATGACTGGATTACTGACAAATGTATCACTTATTGATGCTTTTAACTCATGCACTCCATTAAGTTTTCTTTAGGGAGGACAGTATATTGCATGTACTCTTAGTATCAACGATTATCATTTTGTCCTGCTAAAAAATCTAATTTGTAATCAATTGCACAGGTTATAAGTGATATAAGTTATAAACTTGGTTCAAAGTTTAGTCTTATGAAATGTAATTAAATAAATTATATATTTGATATTTGGCCATTATATTTATTCAAATCTTGTTCGAAATTATATGAAAGTACACAAAATATCTATGTTCAGGATATTAAAATTGAAAAATCAACTTTACCCGGTAAATTGAAAAATCAAACGCATTTGTGTGTCTGGCTGCAAAAGGGTTTGTGTGTGACCACACCTTATACTTGGCTCCAAAATAATTGGGAAAATCAATATAGGGGTCCAAGTAACAGAAATTTTTTTAAAAAAGACCCAAAAATTCTGAAAATACCACAAAAAGGCCAAGGGCTGATATAATTGTTAACGGGACTGATATAGTTATTAATGAGGCTAATATAATTGTTAACGTTTTAATGAATTTATACTATAAAATATCTTAGGGCCTTTTCTAATATTTTCAGAATCTTAAAACTTTTTTTAAAATTTTTTTCTGTTACTTGGGTTCCTATATAGATTTTCCTAAAATAATTTTTCTGCAATTAAACTTAGCACACTTGGCATTGACTTAGGCCTTGTTTGTTACAGGCAAGATTTGAGGAAGGAAAGGAAAGGAAAGGAAGATCAAGAGAGAACTTAAAAATGTAAGACTGTTTGGTATGCTAGGGAATAGAAGTTAAGTTGAGGAAAAATAAGATGTTTGTTATGAAGAATTAGGTGTTGATTAAGTGGGAAGATTAGGTAAAATACTTATAATGCCCCTAAATTTCATCCTCATCGCTCTCATCTACGACCTTCTTCCTAGCTCTCATTTGCGACCTTCACTTCCATCAATGGCCGCAAGATAGACTTCATTTTATAGAAAGAGGTAAAAAAAGACGTAAATTATTCCCTTTTACAGTGAAAGAGAATGCTAGAATTGCTTTAATACATAAAATCAATCTCCATGATTAATAAACCAGAAATCACCTGCACTCTGCACTTATGAACAGATCCTCTGTTTAACTCTGTTTTGAGTGAATTGAACAGGGGATCAGGATCTCATCGAAGTTCAAACGAAACAACAAAGTTTGAACTTCCATGAAAGCATGGAACCCATGTTAGAAACAGTGAAGCATCTGTCATGCCATGTGAACTGTAGTGTGAAATGTAAAAAATTGAAGGAAATAGACCTTCTCAAATGCTGCATAACAAGCATTTGTGAAGTTTTTCACAATGTGCCTCATGCACCCAAAAATAGCAGCCTAAAATCATATCAGCAACATTGAAGTTTAAACCAAACAACATAGTTCGAACTCTACATAAAAGTATGTAAACCATATCAGCAACATTGTACCAGTAGTCGAAAGAATAAAAACCATAGACAATACTATGTAGCTCATTACACTTAACTCAAAACATACAATGTATACTATATTATCCCTTCTTTGCAAGGGACCGCTTAGGACTGGGGCGCCTAGGCAATGATGTCTGTGAACCAAGGAAGTTCACTGGGGTGAACAGTGGGGCAACAAGCCATGGACTTGGAGGAGGAATTGGTGTTGCATCTGCGAAGATATAGGGCAAATTATTTGCTGCAAGGACGGAACTGAAACTTGATGCAGGAATGAACCTCAAAAGAATAGGATTCCTGGAAGGGGTAGGAGGAGCGTCGATGGGTTCAAGAGGATGGGTTCAGGAGGGTCTTTTTGGTCCCGATATTTCATCCTTCCGGAAACTTCAAACATTCCCGCCTGTTTCAGATGGAAAGTTTTTTTGTACGGCCGATGGAAGATTGGTCCTCGACGGAATGCAGTTGGATGGAAGATTCTTTTACCAAACAGGCTTTTTTGGATGGAAAATGCCCATCTTCCTTTCCTTAGGCCCATATTCCCTGTAACAAACAAGGCCTTAATCTTCAGAAGGCTAATATATTGCTTAATTTTCTAATATTTCAAGTCAAATATTGAAAAAATAGTCAGCTATTAAATGCACATAATGAAATTTTCTGGTCGTTAAATGCATAGCTGATATTTAATATAAGAACCAATTTATTTTTTTTAATAGATCAAAAGAAACTAATTAAGTTACATTAACTTATTTGTATCTATCATTCTTCTTCAAACTAAATTACTTGATTTATGAAGTGACTTATTTATATATAACATATATTATGATTAAGTAGTTTATTTGATTTCATTAATATCTGCAAAAAAAAGTCAATTGGCTCATTAAAAAATAGATGGAATTATTATGAAACTGAAGGAATTCTAGAGAGAAGTCAGAGGAAATTCTAGAGAGATGAAATAGATTTTCATTCAAGTGTAAAGAATAGTTACAGGAGACCTCTATTTATAGAAGGATGCAAATAGTAGATTACTATGCATATATACCATGTCATCCTGTATTTGGAGATTATAGGTCAATGGACATCCACATAATAAGAATATTCATAACACTCCCCCTTAGATGTCCATTTATGAATGTGTCTTGTTAAAAACTTTAACTAGGAAAAACCCAGTGGGATAAAAACCTAGCCAAAGAAAAGAGTACAACATTCATTGATACACTGTTGAGTTTTGTCTCATTAAAAACCTTTCTAGGAAAACCCAGTGGGACAAAACCTAGATAAGGGAAAAAGAGTACAGCGTGTATCGTCTCCCCCTCTTGATTACATCAGACTTGCTCCCCCTGATGACCACATTGCTTCATTGTCTTTCTATCATCAAGTATTCATTGTATACCTGCAAGATCTAAATCTTTCAAGTAAAATCATAAATATACACATGTGCATAAATATTTATTCAGATAATAATTATCACATAAATATTCACATACTAATATAGTATGACTCATGATCCTCATTATCATCATTACAGCATATGCTATCATATAAACATAAATATCATCAATGTCGACTTTATTTTTCGGTCCCATCGGATTTCATTCATAATTTATTGAGATCTCATTATATTCACATATATTAGGTACCTGGGTCTCTTTTTAGACCACAATATACTCTTCTTGTAATATCTCTTCTGGAGATAACATCTTGTCAAAAGATAACTCTTCTGGAGCTTTACTTAATTATCCTCGACTTGATCATCTATATTTTATAGCTCCTTTTCTCTTTCGAGGATTTTTATCTTTATAACCGATGGACCAGCAACGCTTCAGGCGTGCTTTATAACAATTCATATAGGAGCATTTGCAGTTGGGACATGTGACTTTGTCACTTTAGGTCAGTAAATGCTTCTGGCATTCGATTAACTAAACTCTGAAATTGAATTATCATATTGAACTTTTAGTGCACAATTCCTTGTACGATGATCAATATGAGCCAATGATAATTCATTCTAGTAAATCTTTACCCAATCTGCTTATTTTTCTCCCCCTCATCAAATCATCAATTTTCTTTGTATATCCATCTATGTGCATTGAAGTAGATTAATAATCATTGCACATTTAAAACATTTTAAGATGGAATTATTCTGGCTCCTGACCAAAAGCCAAATTTTACGGGGAGAATTCTGTTGACTTATATAATTGCTGCAAATATACACAACATATAAATTTTGTTCTCATAATCATTGATCTATCCATTCATGGATACTTTAATATATTATTTCTGGATCATTCAATCTGGAAATTGCGCGCATAATATATTACAAACTTCTGGTTACAAACATCACTGCAAACTTTGCAGCTTTATAATCTTATATGTAAACTTTCAATTTGATATATTTCCAGAGATCCATTTCCAATAATTATTTCTATCTGAGAACATGCAGCACATAATATATGACTCGGATGATCAAACAAGTCATGCCAACATTTCATATGATTTATCATCAAATCTAATATTCATTTTGGGGAATCAACATAGAAACATTCACAAAGAATTATCAATGCATAATTTTGTTACTTCTGGTAACAAAATTTCCATTTTCCAGAATCAACAAACAAATATATATTAAATACAAAATCATCAGGTGTATAATTGCAGATTCACGAGCGCAATACTGTGTAATCACAGGCGCATCACTGTGGAATCACAGGCGCAACAACTCAGATTGTCGTATGCATATAAAGTCAAAAAGATTCCAGGCTCGTGCTTTATAGGGAGCAGATCTGCAGAGATTTAACAGGACTACGCAAATCTGCAGAGATTCAATAGGATTTAATTCGACTATAAATAAAGGAAGGCAAACGAACATGCCTCACAAACACTCAAGCATCTGATAATACCAACTACCAGATACTCACACATATTTCTCTAAATTCTATTACCATGGCAGGACCAAGCAGTTTTATCCCAGTTTCTGATACATCTGAAACAGCATTACTTGATGCTTTGTTGTATGATGATCAGCCCAACATGTCATTTACTTCTTTGTTATCTCCTAATCCCTTTGAAATGTTTATTCCTCCTTCTACTATTCCTCCTTCTGCTATTCCTCCTTCTGCTTCAAATGTACCTACTTCTCCCCCAAGAACAAGTGTTCTTCCACAATCTACAAGGATTGAAGGTACAACTGAAACAGGTTCATCAAGGAGGCCTGTTAAGAGGTGTAGAACTATGGCAGAACTAATGGAGTCTACCAGTCAAATTCAACCAATAGTCACAACAATCAATGAGCCAGCATTCATAAGCCAGCAAACAACCACCGGCCAGCCATCAACCACGATCCAGCTAGCAACAATCAGCCAACCGATAACCATTAGCCAGCCAATAACAATTAGCCAACCAACAACCACTAGCCAGCCATCAACAACAAGTCAATTAGCAACAACTAGCTTATTGGAATGTAGTTGCTGTCATGTTTTACGGGAAATTATTCATACCAACGGACTTCAGTACCATAAACTTGAAGTTCACGGAAGAAGAACAGGTATGATTACCCATGCTGTTTTATTTGAAAAAGTACAGGATAAATCTTATAATACTGACAGGCTTCCAATGTTTGATTTCACAAAGAAAAATTTTGAAGACATCAAACAATTTCTGACACAGTATTGTATAGATTTACAAGCATCAGGATATATCTTGATGCGTGATCCTGTATTAGCCTATCATGAGGTTCTCTGTGTTGGTTCGGAATGGGCTATAAATCCAAATGACCTCCATGGAAGTTCATTTCAAACCAATATTGAACACTCATTAGGCAAAGGAAAACAACCTGCAGTAAGTATACCCTATGATACTTCATCCCTTAACCAGGGTGAATTATATAGGTTATCTATGGAGCAAAGAGAAAGAATAAAGAAAACAACGCTCCATGATTTAAGAAATTATTTTCACTTAACCCTTGATGAAGCGAGTAAACAATTAAATATGTCTACTCACACCATACAAAAAATCTATCAAAAAGGAGGGTTAACTGAGTGGCCACACAAGAAGCTCAAGAAACTTATGACGCAAATCTCGATATTACGAAGAGCTTTGCCTCATCTGGATCCCATCTCAAGAAAAGCAAAAGAAGAAGACATTAAATATCTTCAGAATGAGATGATTAAGGTTTGTAATGATGTTGAGCCACTCGCTATTAAACTTTGTTGAAATAATATTTCCTTTTGTTTAATTATTTTATTTATGAATATTCCTCTCCCGTATTCACAAAAATTGTTATAATCATAGAAATCACAAAACAACCATAATAATATATTTGCTTCATTCACTTCTGGGAATGAAGTTGGATAAAAATTCATGATCCATAACTCACTTATTTGTTTGATCATGGCAAGAAATTAATCCATAATATTTCTTGACTTTACCACAATATTGCTACTACAATAGCAAATTGAATATATTTATTTATAATATCAATCATGATCATACAATCCCTTGTCTCATAATTTAAGGGAATATTTAATGCCAAATATACAATTTTGAGGCCTTTATACAATTGATAACATACAAAATTTATGGATCAAATATTGTTTCATAATTTGTCTCTTGTTATCAGGCTAACTTGCCTCTTGGCTTCAGGCTATCTTGCCTCCTAAATTAAGGCTATCTTGCCTCTTGGTCTCAAGCCAATTTATGCCTCATCTCTCTATGGCATTTCTTACCTCTGAAATTAAGGCTATCTTGCCTCTTGGTCTCAAGCCAATTTATGCCTCATCTCTCTATGGCATTTTGATCTCATAATATATATGGCCTTTTAACAGTTTATCTTCAAGATAAATAAAATATAAACATAATAAAATAAATAGATGGAACCCACTAATATGTATATACTAGTGTCGTTGCCATAAATAATAAAAGGGAGGGGATATATATAAAGCAGTAAATAAATAAATAAAAATAAAATAAATGACTGGAAATAAACGTGGTAAATAAATAAAAAGAAGATGAAATAGAAATGGTAGTAAACTCACAGCGAGACCTATCTCATCCATAGGTAAGAAAGAGGATGCATATGCAAATGTAAATATATATATATAATATATAGAAAACAGTAAATAAATAAAAATAAAAGGGAAGGGGGATATAAAGCTGTAAATGAATATCAAATAAATGGAGCCCACTAAACTAGTGTTTCCACCATGAAGAATAAACAAAGCGGTAAATAATAAAATAAATGGTGCCCACTATACTAGTGTTGCTACCACAAAAGATAAATAAAGTAATAAAGAATTTAAATAAACAAAGCTGTAAATAATAAAATAAATGGTGCCCACTATACTAGTGTTGCTACCATAAAAGATAAATAAAACAATAAAGAATTTAAATAAAATAAATGGGGCTCACAAAGTGCACCACCATAAAAGATAAATAAACGCAATAAATAAATAGAGCCCACTAATAGATACTAGTGTGCCTCCATGAAGAATAAATAGAGCAGTAAAGAATTAAAATTTTAAAATAAATAAATGGAGCCCACTATAGTGTTGCTACCATAAAAAAAAAAATAAATATTAAATAAAATAAATAATTGGAACCCACAAAATAAATACTAGTGTGTCTCCATGAAAAATAAATAAATATTAGTAGCAATAAAATTAAATGTTAGTGACATAAATGTTAGTTACATAAAAGTAAATAAGTAAAAGAAAATGTTAGTAACAATAAATCTCAAATTAAAATAATTAAAAGGAAATATTAAATCTAAACTTCCAATATGGAGTCAAATTAACAACATTAATACTACTTACCTTGGATTGTCAATAGCTACACTTCTTACCCCTTATTTATTTATTTATTTTAATTAACGAATTAACACATCCCTAAGTTTTTTTTTTTTTTTTTTTTTTTTTTGAACCGTGCCTCCTTCAATCATGAATAATTATTGTCCTATGCTACACGTGAAGCAAAAAGGAAAACGTGTGGACCATATCCACCAACTTGTTCGCCTATTCTCAATCATCACGGACACAAAATTGCAACCCACAAACAAGACACCAAACATACAAACAAATAACTCTCCTCCCCCTCTAATTCTTTACGGCCCATCTCACCTAACTCTACCCCACTACACATATTATAATATATTATAATCCAACCCCACTATTCATTCAATTAATGAATGAAAGGAATCAGCAGCTGGGCCCATGAATGAATGAAGGAATTAATAAGGAAACCTAAAGCAAAGGAAAAGGGAAGCAAAGAGCAAGACGGGGAATTAGAAGCAGAGAAGCGCGAACCAAGGAAGATTGAATAGACCTGAGGAGCTGAAGGAATTTGAAGCAGATAAGCAGGTTGGAAAAAGGTTGAAATTATTGAAATTGAAGGAGAGCATAAAGAAATAAGCTTCAGAACTGAGGAAAAGGTAGGAGCAAAAGAAAATAATGATGGATATCATAACGGCACTGAAGCAAGCAAGAAGGGTGAAGCAGAGATTACTGATAATGGCACCAATGGGAGTGGTACCGGTGTGTTTGACGCCCTGAGAAATATTTAAGCTGAAAATAAGAGAGAAGGAGGAAGGAAGAATTCAGAGGTTGAGGCGTATGAAAAAGGGGAAGATGCAGATCTGAAGATAGGGAAAGAATCAGCAATCGTGCTGATAACGTATTATGAAACTGAAGGAATTCTAGAGAGAAGTCAGAGGAAATTCTAGAGAGATGAAATAGATTTTCATTTAAGTGTAAAGAATAGTTACAAGAGACCTCTATTTATAGAAGGATGCAAATAGTAGATTACTATGCATATATACCATGTCATCCTGTATTTGGAGATTATAGGTCAATGGACATCCACATAATAAGAATATTCATAACAGGAATATATTGTTACATCGCCAACAGCCACCAAGTAGCATGGCTTAACCATAAAAATTGCTGGAACGTCCTCTAATTTCCACACAGGCAAACCTGCTTCTAAAAAAAGTCATATAATCCAAAAAAAAAAAAATTATTTCAACCAAAAACAACCATTATAATCTCAGACAAAATTTGGCAAAACCACCGCACTCTGGTGAACAAAGAAGACAACATAGCTATTATATTGTGAATGACAATAATAAGGACTTAAGAAATGACCTATCTATGTTCTTTTTCGCTTATACTTCTGCTTCAACTCAGGGAAATGGAGAGGGACAGGAAGTGTGGCATAATATAATCCGCTGTCACGTACAATCTTGCAACCCAGGCTCTCATATTGTTGTCTAACAGGCACCAAGCTCAACTTCAGGTCCTTTGCTATATCTTTGTAGCTTGTTCGGAACTCATCAGTAAATAGGGTGAGCACCAAGATATAACAGATGAGAAGATTAGTCTTCTCTATGGGCAACCATTTCGAGTTAGGGACAGAAAACATTGATGAAAACCTATGTCGCACAATGCTTGGGATTTTGTGGGCTTTTGCAGATGGTGAACAATCCACAGTGTGCTGTTCTTTAAACTTTAAGAGATGATTGATATATGAAAATATGGAGCATAACTTCCTCTTTTCTGATTCATCCTATACAGAAACAGACAACAGATAAGATATCAGCTGAAAAAGGACAAACACAGAACTTACAGAACATGGATTTAAAACTTCATTTGAAAGAATTTGAGTTAGGTATCTCTAAAAAATGCCTCAATAAATTTGAGGGCCCTATGCGTTTGGAAAAAATCTGAAAAACAAGTTAAACTGTACTATTCAAGATTAATGAATACCACGAGTCACGACTTATTGAAGTCTTTATATTAGAAATATATTGTTATACCATATAAAAAAAAGTTGAGATTGCCAACAATTTCCACCTTCCAATATTGGACAATATTAACTAGAAAAGCAAAACAACTACTGATCCAACTCAGGTTTCAAGTGGCCAAGAAACAACTGATACATAATTTTAATGTGTGCTGTAATTAGGATTTTGTGTATTAATACCTTAATCTTCTCTAATCTATCTATCCTGTTGCAGATAAATGTTGGGTAACCATTGAAATCTGCTCCGTCCTGTTGTAGAAGATCATAAACATCTTGTAGGTAATCCCACTCCACATTAGGTATAATCTTTTCCAGAGGATATGCCTGCTCAGGTGCTGTGGCAGAAACATTATGCGGGGGAATATTCCGGGAAATATGAGCCTCAGTACTCTCAAGAGCTTGCTTGTTTACAAGCACATTTTTCAATTTCAGATCCAACTCCTTTTGAGATTCAGGATCACCTTCTTGCCTGAGAGCTTGAATCTTTTTAGCCTGCAGCAAAACGCAGATTGAAAACAATTTAAGTCGTGCTAAAGAAATCTAAAATATGTTAAGCTCATTCCTGTTTTCTTCAATTGCGTAATGAGTAATTGTATTTGAGAAAATAAATAATCTTCACCAGAAAAAAGCAACTTCTTTGGTGTCAAAGGGCTTATAATAGTGGAATTTTAGAGTCCCAACATTGCTAATATCTCTAACAAGGTGAGTAAATAAATAAAAATTACATAACAATAATACATTAACATTCAGTACAATCAGAATCAACTGATATTCAGTTAACCATTAGGATTTACACAGTAGCTCTTCCTCTAGGCTCACAGCCACCAAATAATAACTACTTTATAAACTAACACAACAGTGGCAAATCCGGGCCTCATAAACACACATATACAAATGTACGTACAACACTGGTAATTCCATTCCAACCATCATTTCGTAAGGTTGGGACTTCAAAAGATTGGCGCACACAGAAAAATAGATTATTATTACACCCTGATGCTTAATTCAGAGTGAAAGGCAACTCCAGGAAACTAAAAATGAATTAACCTTTTAGTTTCTATCTGTCTCAGTGTTTATTTAGATATAGTAGGATCCCATACTACAAGGATTCCACGCGCCACATTTAATTAAGAATGAATGGAAACAAAGAATGGAGTGGGAATAAACCATGTTCTACCTCATTCTCATTATACTCCTGAATGCCAATTCGAAAGAAACCAAATGATTAGCTATCATCAACATGTGAGAGCATACCTTTTTTATTGACGACTTTGTCCCCCATAACAAAGTAGCCTCTCTAGCTATATCTGCCCTTTCCTTTGCTGTTAGCTCTGCCATAGTTGAGTTTTCAGGTTCCTTATCAGAATATTCTAAACCTCTCACTTTAGGATCCAATCTGAATATCTGAACAAGCAGTACCCAAGTCATATGTTTACTTTATAAACGGCCACTTAGACACAAAAATTATCACTTAAAAAAGAAATGAAAGGAAGCAAGCAGTTTTACAATTACCTTATTGGCAGCAATAGGCACAACCTTCAGAGAATGCGTTTCTTTATCAAAAACTCCTAGAGCATACATGCACTTCTGTCCAGCTGTAGCCTCGCCGGAATAACTCGTGCCGACAAAATCCACCTGTGACCCATTAGGGCTCACAACGAGCTGCAACCTTTTGGGCAATCTCTTGTTTCGATAAACCTTAATATTCGTTGATTCGGAATCATTGTCTAAATTCTTCTGAGGATCGAATCCAGAAGGAAAATAACCGACAATGGGAGGGATTTTTTCTGGGTGATCATTGAGGACTCGTACCTTCGCCTGAACTGGCAGGCGCTCCCTTTTCTTCTTTTTCTTTGCCTTCTTTGTTAGTGGCTCTAGTCCCAGTGGATGCTCCGTATTTTCAACTTGAGATTTCGTGTCTTCAGCATCCGAGTCCATTGAATGGGGGAAAAAAAGACTCGAGATGTTTCGGGCTTTGAACCACTTATACCGTGTTAGGTACCAGGAAGGACCGATGGAGCCAAAGATTGAGGGAATGAACTCGAAGCCCAATCACGGAGCTGCGGAAGCAGACGGTATACTTTGCATAAGGGAAAGTTAGGGAGGTGATAAACGCAGTGGAGTGACCGAAAAAGGTCACGAGAGAACGAAGCCGACGCAGGTGTGGGATTGTCGGAGGTAGAACCGTAGAAGTCTGAAAATTAGGGCTGCTTCTTTCAAATGTCCAGAACGAATTATCTGACATTCTAATTTCTAACCATGTGAATTGGATCGGGTCGGCCCGGGGCACTTTTTTTTTTTTTTTTGAGAAACACAGGGAAACCGAGGTCAACACAAAAGAAACATTTACAACTGGCAAGTTAATTGGTCCTTCAGCACCATATCCTTACACCCCGCTGGCATTGTCGGAATAAGTATCACATCTGCATTAGCAGGGGCATTATGCCCTTCCTTGGCCAAATAGCTAGCACATGCAATATTGTCTGTCGCATCGCAATGTGATACAGCTTGACATCCCGAGAAAAAAAATGCTCGGGGCACATTTTGAATCGAAGTTAATGACCTTTTGATTTTGTCGATTTAATTATATTTGCAATTTCACATTGGTTATTTATAATGTACGAAGCAAATGTGGAATAGAATTTTTGCCTAGTATGAATGTGTTTTTTTGAACCCTAACTCAAACTTGCACTCAATTTATGAATTTATACTATAAAAGGTCTTGGGGTTTTTTCTCATATTTTCAGAATCTTAGGGTTCCTTTTTTTTAAAAAAATTATTACTTATGCCCTTCCTTGGCCAAATAGCTAGCACATGCAATATTGTCTGTCGCATCGCAATGTGATACAGCTTGACATCCCGAGAAAAAAAATGCTCGGGGCACATTTTGAATCGAAGTTAATGACCTTTTGATTTTGTCGATTTAATTATATTTGCAATTTCACATTGGTTATTTATAATGTACGAAGCAAATGTGGAATAGAATTTTTGCCTAGTATGAATGTGTTTTTTTGAACCCTAACTCAAACTTGCACTCAATTTATGAATTTATACTATAAAAGGTCTTGGGGTTTTTTCTCATATTTTCAGAATCTTAGGGTTCCTTTTTTTTAAAAAAATTATTACTTAGGCCTCTATATAGATTTTCCCTTGACTTTATTAGACCTCCTTAACAAACCTCAAGCCATGTCAAGCCTTTGTGCAAGTCAGGTATTTAGGCAGAAAATAAGGCATGTTATAGATCGTAAGTTAGACTCAAGCCACCTTATTACAAAACTTGTCTCACCTGTTAAAAATAAAGCTTAGCTTGTTTCCATGGTTAAAGAGAAGGCAGAATCATTGAAGACTTTGAAAGGCAAGAACAATTCCTCTGTAGATCATTCACAAAAGGCAAGGTTTGATTTGGTCTCTTTATAGGGGCTTGAGATTGTTTAAAGGGAATTGCTAGATTCAGATATTGTAGAAGAGGGAGAGAAGACGTAGATGATGAAGATGTATGAGAAGGTTGGATTGATGGAGATGGAAATTTCACGAAATCGAACCCGTAAATTCTCATGTTTAGTTCACATCCTACTTGAAGAGAACTTCTACTGATCACCTTTCTAACCTAGTGACATTGTCCTTCCCATTAGCTTTTTAAACCAGCTAGCAGAATTTTGTGACACATCAAAAGTGGAAAGTAAAATTTTGGGTAATCGAAAGTGGGAAGTTGATTGTTGTTTTTTATTCCTCAGTTGCGGTGGATGGGAAGACTATAGTAGTATTTTCATTAGCAAGAAGGATGCTTGTCGAGCAACCTCCCCTTTTGTGCCCTCAATTTTGTTTTTGACAATGGCTTTCGTCCTTTACTCACCATCTTCCCCAGTTTTTGACAGTGAAGTCAACAACGGATAAGAGTGGATGCGATCCGCAGTCTTCATCGCATTATCCCTTCTTCGATCTGCAATATCTGTCGTCTTCCTCTGTTGCTAGTTGCCAGGTTACCGGGAGAGCCAAAAAGGGATGGAAGCTTCTTGGTGATGAGTTATGGTCTTCGATTTGCAGCTCCTCACTCTTCAATTTGTGATCTCTTCTCCCTCGTCGCCTTCACCTTCTTTCTTTGATTGTTTCGATTGATTATTTACAAGTTTTGAATGATCATCTTTGGACCTTCTATCTCCTTCTACTTGCTTGGACAATTTTCTGGCAATGGTGATAGTGGTCACATGAAGGTGGTGGACTGCAGATCTGGCGGCGTTGAATTGTGATGCCGTGGGAAAGAGATTTTTTTTTTTTTTTTTTAAGGGCGTTCTAGTATTTTTCATATTATTAATATAAATTATAATTACCTATTTTAATTACAATTTGTTTGCGACTTCCACTAACCGCCAAATTTGTTTTAAATTTTACTTCCACGCCTCCAATTCCACTTCTATATACAAAACTCTTTGGGAAAGTTACATTGGTTCCAAGAACAAGAATTTATTACAAAAAAGTTTTAAGTCTTTGTAATTAATTATCAATATGACAAAAGCCTTTAACAATTGGAAATGTTATATTAACAACTGAAAATATTATGTTAACAATAAAAATTATCACAACCTGAAAAATCATATTAACAACTTAAAATGTTATATTAACGATTTAAAATTTTTGTTATTAACATAGCATTTTTAGTTGTTAACGGATTTTGTCATCTTGAATAATTAATTCAAAAAAGTTTCAAAGACTTTTTTGGGATTTACAAGTTATTACTTCTAATCCTAAATATAAGATAAAATTTATTGTGCAAATTGCAATACAAAAGTGCTATTTTTAATTCTGAAGGGATTATTTATGAGATAAATTGGACTGTGTCAAAATTTATGAAAATCATGTACAAATGTAGAGAGATACATGGTATTGAAACTGATCAATTCAATAGAAGAGAAGCAAGTTTCAGAAAGTAATGGTATGTATTCCCAGATGTTAAAAAACAAAACAAAATCAAGAGACATAGACAAGTCTGGCTCAAGAGAAATACTGAAATCGACGTTACTAACTGAGTTATGCCCACAAGAAGTTGAAAATGTTGATTTTGACCATGAATTTTGTTTGACCACGTTGATGCATTTGTCACCTCCAGACATTGATTATCAAAAGCGGGTCAGTTACTCCGTAAAACGGGTCGGATATAAAACCCGACCCAGCAAAAAAGCGTCCTGCGTCCCCACTGCGTCTTGCCGAATTCACTGCGCTTTTCAGTGTTGGGGCTTGCTTAACTTTAGGGCTTTAGAGCAATAATTAAAACCCTTTCCCTCTCTTTGTGCCGGTGACATTGGTCCTCGGCCAGAGTCATGGCGAACGAACAAGACATGGGTGCCTGGACTGATCTGCTGCATTCTTCCACGAAGCTTCTCGAACAAGCTGCTCCTTCTGCTCAGTTCCCTCCACTCCAGGTTCACCTCCTCATCTTTCTCTCTTTTACTTTCTGTCTGTTTCTCGATTAAATAAGCGGAAAATGGCAAGGTAAGTATCAAAATGCCATTCTGAGGAGAGTCGAGTCCTTTTTCCTTTTTCGTTGCTGACTCCGAAATTTAGCTTGCTTGCGGGGTTAATTTGAAGCTGAGTGATAGAATTTTGTTGATAAAAGAGGTTCATTTTGAGCTACGATTCTCATTTTTTCATGCTTCTGGATTCAACGCTGCTATTACAATCTAGGGAGTTAGCTAGCAACCTGGGACGCTTTAGTCTGTGCTTGGTTTCTGCTGGTAGAAGAATAAAATAAGAGCGGTTCAACCTTTTCCTTTTAATATCTCTTTTCCTAAACTTTTATGATATGAAACCTGGAAAACCTGAAATTCTTCGCTAGCGCCCCATAATGAGTCTGATACAACACTAATTGTATCTATGCTCCCTTTTGTTTTAGTTGGGTTGCTGGGACATCTAAATTAAAGACACTGAAACTCTGGTTAATGCTAACACGAAATGTTTACAATCATGCATGTTTGTGAATATGCCTATTTAATTATCTACATTTTGACTGTGAACTGAAATAGCTTCAAGTTAAACAATTAAATGTACAAGATTCACTCATTCCAGCTTGATTTGTCACTAATTTCAAATTAAAATTTGCCAATAAAATTCAGTTTTTTGGATTTCTGCAATCTAAATTCTTTTTCATTTCTTGCTCAGAGGAACTTGGATCAATTGGAAGCATTATCTAAGAAGCTCAAATCCAAGTCCCTAAGGACTGAGGCGCCTTCTCAATCTATTGCTGCTACAAGGTACTATGGCGATTTTTTTCCCAACCTGGTTATGAGTGTAAATAGATTAATAACTTACAAAGTTTCAGTGGAATTATTAATTTCGGCTCTCTGATTTTTTGATAATATTTAATAATATCTATTGTTTTTGTTTCTCTTAATGCAGAAAGAAGCATGCTTACACATTTCCAGTTAATTATTATGACAGCTTTTCAATTTCTGTTGCAATGACAGGCTACTTGCACGTGAGGGGATAAATGCAGAGCAGCTTGCACGGGATCTGAAATCATTTGAGTTGAAGGTAAATAATGATAATAATATACATCTTCAGACTTCTCTATTCACTGTTCGATACTTGTAATTTTGTCACCCTGCATTTGTTTTTTTCTTTGTCCGAAGTATAAAATTCTATTTATTCCGCATCTTATAAATATTTCATGTGTTCAATTTTTTGAATCTCTACACAACAATGGTTTTCAGAACACATACTTCCTTATTTTCTTGATATATTTATTTCTTGGCAAAATTTATTCTCACTTTGAAGTTTGAAGCTTCTTTCCAGTTGCTTTTCTTGGTGCCTTTTGCTGATGTTGTACTGTTCATCCATTAACTCTTCTATTGTCATTTGAAGACAACTTTTGAGGATGTTTTTCCTGCGGAGGCTACAAGTGTTGAAGAGTATCTGCAGCAGGTAATTTTGACCCCTATATTTTGATAGTCATCTGAGATTTATTTTATAATTAATCCAGAGTCATACCTTTGATATGTTTGACTTGCACCCAACAAGATCATTTTCCTTATTAGGGACCACTACCAATATTGATTATTGAGGACTTTGTTCTCCTCAGGTTCATGAAATGGCTATGGTATCTGCCATCCAGGAAGCTCAGAAGGATAATCTCAGAAGTTTTAATGATTATATGATGAAAGTTTTAGAGGTTTGTGGAATTCTCTTTCATTTTATATTATATAACTGAGGCTATGCTTGTACGATCTTCAGATCTTTGTGTACAAATGAAGTTGGCATAGTGGCATAAGCAATCCATTTTGTTGCATATATGTGGTTCCTTAAGGAACAGATATATTATGGCATATTATATTGGTGATTGAGGTAGGTTGATGTATTGGTGTTTCTCAACTAATAATGAATTTCATGTTCATTTTCAAGCTCAGTTTTCTTACCGCTTGATAGAGCTTAATCTTTGGCAGGAGGATTGGCAAAAAGAAAAACGTGATTTCCTTCAGAGTTTAAGCCGGATTTCAACATTGCCTAGGACAAACAGGATTGATACCAGCAATATGGGTACCCGTCCAGGTCAGTTGGTGGCTTCTAGCCCACAAGCATCATCTGGTATAGCTGGCACAGAGACTGTTCCTCTAGCTAGCAAGCCTGTTGTGGAGAAAAAAGCAGCAGTCTATGCTGACGTAGTGAAAAATCTGA
Organism: Acacia confusa; assembly: GCA_037074495.1. Taxonomy (NCBI): domain Eukaryota; kingdom Viridiplantae; phylum Streptophyta; class Magnoliopsida; order Fabales; family Fabaceae; genus Acacia; species Acacia confusa. The sequence continues at coordinate 28,767,349 of CM073510.1, forward strand.
ATAAGGCCAGGGAGGGTGTGTTACCATTCAAAGTAAGGCCTGTTCTTTCTGAAAGTCTCCTCAATTTGGAATCAGATATCACTGCATTATGTTTAAAAATGTGCGGCTGGAGTTGCTCATTTGACAGTAACTTTGTCTATTTGATGATCAACTTAGTTCTTGATGAGAAAAGTAATAACTAGTCACCTATATATGACAATGGATATTTAAAATTTTAATTGGTCGCTTGACCTATAATCAATCTAGTTGTGTATCTGTTTTAAGATGTTTGCCATAATATATTCCATTTGTCTGTTCTTCATGTTGTTGTTCAAGTATGGTATGCCAAAGTTTTTGTTTGTTTGTGTGTTGTTTTTTGATATGGGAATGCTACTTATGCTTGATTCTTTTGAATGGTTACTAGCCTGCTGCAGCATTCAAGGGTGCCTATGAAAGTTTAAATATAGATGCAAGTGGTGGAAAATCAGTTAGCATGCGGAAGATATGGCACCTTGTTCAGGTTGCACTCATAGCATACTGTCAACAGAAAAAACTGAGACAAATCTTCACATGTAGTTTCCTGATTTTAGTTGTTGTGAAGTTAATATTGTTCTCCTTAAAAATTTGTCAATGAAACAGATGTTGATAGATGAAGAGACAGCATTGCAGCAGCGTGTTTCAAGAAGGATGTCACTGATTATTGGTGCTAGGCGCCATCTTGAATGGGGCCATGAGAAGTTCATCATGGATACCATACAAAGTCATCCTGTGCAAGTAATTTTAAATCGAGTACTCTAAGTAGAAATGTCTGCACGCTCTTGCACATACTTTATCATGTTATTTTGAGTAGATTGCATATTCTGACTCCATGGATTCTTTCTGTTTTTGCATGCTCTTTAGAACTTTAATTTTGAGAAAGGCATTGATGATCTTCAGTTTTTCCCAATTTTCTTGTTCTCTCTGCCTGTGCCCTGTTTATATTAAACTGAGAATTTATGAAGATGCATTGATTTATCAAAACTTATTTTCTGCCTGCCTTTTGATCTTATGGTAGGCTGCTCTTGGTGGTGGTGTTGGTAATTTGCAAAGAATCCGAGCCTTCCTTCGGGTTTGTTTTTTATATGCATATTTTCCAGTATGATAACAGGTCTTTATTTTATTTTTAAAATTCACACTCTATTGCTGTGCAGATACGGTTAAGGGATTATGGAGTTCTGGATTTTGATGCTGGTGATGCTCGGAGGCAACCTCCTGTTGATACCACATGGCAGCAGGTGCTGAAAATTATTTTATTTTATTTTTCTAGAAATTTAGTTATATTTCATTGTGTTGTGTAATGATAATAAAATCATAAAAGTTAGGTGAGGTGGTTAGGGTACTAGCCATTAGGGACCTAGGATTATTAATAGAACATTATTCAGAATTGTTACCAGACTTGTGGATGAACAATCGGTGTGTGTTATTCAGAACCTCTCCGTTTCTATACTGTTCTTTCTTGATCCCCCTCTGTCTTCTCAATTCTCTTCAACCCCTGTTTCTCCTCTTTCTCTACTCTCTATGTTTAAACATCTCCCATACTAACTGATGATAATCTTTTATTAGTTTCCCTATTTCAATGCATCTTAAACCCAAATGATCATCTCCCATCACATTGTTTCTGATTGTTGATGTTTTTGCTTTGAAATTTATCACAGCCTACTATTATAATTGATAATAATTAATTCCTATTTAATTATTTAAATTTACATTTATGATGGGCCTAAATGGAAATTTTGGTTTTCCTCTTCCTTTCAATTAGTCATTAGTTTGTAGTCTTTATTATACAAATGCTAGATATTTTATTCAGTATACAAGGACATAATTTAAGCGAGGCCTCGTATTTTTACTTTTGGTATTTCCTGCTAAACTTTTTGATTGTTGTGTTTTACATTATAAATACATTAGAAGATCTATTCATATTAAAATGTCCAGCAGTTGGAGAGTTAAAGTGGTGTGTTTGATCTGTATGACTGGTTTGGTAGGCATCATTGTATTGCCATATTTTATAGAATTTTGTTGCTTTGTGTTGGTATAGCATTTCTCATATTGCGTGGAAAAATGTATCTCAGCAGTCAGTAGTGCAGGGAGGTTTCTCAAACTAATATTTTGATTATCCCTGCCTTTTTTTTCGATAATTCTTGAGACAGCTTGAGACTTCTTGAGACTTATGCTATTTTTCTAGTCTTTTCCTTCTTTACATACCAGAGTAATGCAATTTAATTTTTTGAATTCATGTTGGGTAACTGTTTTGTAATTGCAGATGAAGCAAAATGAATAACAATACATTTCTCTTAATTTCCCTCCTCTTCATTACTTAAATAGATGCATTAGATCTAATGCTTATACATGTTCTTTCCCTTGAAGTGAGCTTTAATGTGTGCTGATGCCCATGCCCTGTTTAATTTGAATCACGTTTTTGTTGGCAGATATATTTTTGCTTGAGATCTGGGTATTATGATGAAGCAAGAAATGTTGCTCTCTCTTCCCGTGCTTCACATCAGTTTGTTCCGTTGGTACAGACTTTGGTCACTTCTTTTGTATGGCACTTTATGCTGGAATTTTCTCAGTGTTTCATTCTTTGGACAGCTCACAGAGTGGATCAATACCGGAGGTATGGTGCCAGAAGAGATTGCAACTGCTGCATCAGATGAATGTGAAAGAATGTTGAGGACTGGTGATCGCATAGGTCGAGCTGCATATGATAAGAAAAAGTTACTGCTTTATGCCATCATATCAGGGTCCCGTAGGCATATTGATCGCTTGCTTAGAGATCAACCAAATCTCTTTAGTACCATTGAGGATTTCTTGTGGTTTAAACTGTCAGCTGTGCGGGACTGCCCTAGTGGATCAACGTCTATTGTTCTAAGTGATGGTTTGGTACCATACAGTTTGGATGATTTGCAGAATTACCTGAATAAGTTTGAGCCATCATACTATACGAAAAATGGAAAAGATCCTCTGGTATATCCTTACATCTTGCTTTTGAGCATCCAATTGCTTCCAGCAGTATTATACATGTCTAAGGAAACAGGAGATGAAGGATACAACATCGATGCTGCCCACCTATCAATTGTGCTGGCTGATCATGGAGTACTATCTGAAGGTACTGTTGCTGGCCAAAAGTTGGGGGCGATGGATGCTTGTGCTGAAGTGTCTAGCATAATCAGGCAGTATGGATCGATGTATTTACGTCTTGGCGATCTCCAAGTGGCTTTAGAATATTATGTTCAAGCTGCTGCCGCTGTGGGTGGTGGGCAGATGTCATGGACTGGTAGAGTTAATATTGATCAGCAAAGGCAAAGAAGTTTGATGCTGAAGCAACTCCTGGCTGAACTTTTGTTAAGGGATGGTGGTATATATCTTTTGCTTGGTGCAAGAGGAGCTGGAGAAGAAGGTGAATTGGGCCGTTTTGTGACTGATCCAAAATCAAGGGAGCAATTTTTAATTGAGGCTGCCTGCCAGTGTGAGGAGGCTGGGATGTTTGACAAAGTAATTTATTTTATTTTATGTCACATGTTGATACCTTCACAAGTCTTGCCGATGATCTTGTTTGTACTTATTTTACCTTCACTGTTCATCCTCTCTTGCTTTAATCTATCTCCCTTGTTTAACCTATTATTGGTTGTGCTTATTTTGAATTTATTGTATTTTTGTGGCGTTCAGTCAATAGAAATTAAGAAGAGAGTGGGTGCCTTTTCGTCAGCACTGGATACCATCAATAAGTGCCTTTCTGAAGCTATTTGTGCTCTTTTCCGTGGTAGAATAGATGGTGAGAGCAGGACTGCTGGCCTCATTCATTCTGGCAACGAAATTTTGGATACATACACTTACTATCCACATGTCAGGTAATATTGAGACTTTTGCCCTATCTCGTTCTCTACATAGTTATGCCTTTGACCAGAAAAATATACTTAGTTATGCTCGGGTATAGGTGTTGTGATATTTATTAGTTTGGCCAATTGGTCATCTAATATGTTATGCATAGACGTTTTTCATGTGAGAACTTTGAAAGATTCATGTTAATGTTTTTTCTCTCTGGATTGCAAGCTAATGCTTGCAGGATACAGAGAAATATGCTTCAAATGCTTGTTAAATTCATCTTAGAATAGGGTATATATACATAGAAGTTGAACCTTGGTAATTATGGCTCATTGAAAGTCTATTAGCTTACCCTATACAACCTATCACTGCCTTCTCATACAATTTTGAGTTACAAAAAGTCAAGGGTGAAACATTTTAGATCATTCCGAAAAAAAAAAGATCCCACTCAGCTAGATGAGCTATGTTTTGTTGATGAGATCTAAGTCTGTTCTATTTGAAATCTCAATAGGAAGTTTTATTATTGTCTTAGTTGCTGAAGTTTTCAGAATAATAAAAGATGTTTAAGATGTTCCCTGCAAATGAATTGCGAGACTGGGAATTTGGGTTTTGACTCTTCGAATGTAATTGGTTATTAACTATTTGGATATATCTGGCCATTCCTTTTAGTTAACATATGCCATAAGATTGATTGAATTCCCTCTGCACTCTGCAGCCTTCGAGAGAGAGATCTTGTTTTTGCGCAGCAAACTGTGTTGAGACAACTTGAGGCAATATTGTTAATTCACAAGCTGTCAAGAACAGGGAATTATGTGGATGCACTAAGGGAGGTTGCTAAACTCCAATTCCTCCCTCTAGATCCTCGAGGTCCTGATATTGCTGTTGATGTGTTTGAAAATTTATCGCCTCATGTCCAAGCTTGTATCCCGGATCTTCTGAAAGTTGCCCTCACCTGCCTGGACAATGTGACTGATACTGACGGATCACTTCGTGCCTTAAGAGCCAAGGTATGTATTAAAAATGAGAATAATCCTGTATTATCTTGTGCATTCCTTTGTATATGTTGCAAAGTTGTGTCCAAAAGGCTAACATAGCTATGGTGTTCAAATGTTTTTTTGGGCTATTTACAATCAATGATGCAATGCTAGTACTGCTGAATAGGGAGAATATATATTTAATAAATTTTAACCTAATGAAAGAAACGAAAGAAAATGACAAAAATGAAATTTCTGTTTTAATTTGATACAAAATTTAGCACTATAACAGTTTTGTAAAGAACCATACGATGAGGTATACACTACTAATTGGGATATAGTATCTTACGGTTAATAATGACCAGCAATTGCATGGAATTTTCTATTTGGCTTCCGTTGTTTTAATGTCAAAATAATTTTGAATTATCATGTGAAGTAGCTGGCAAGTTACTTGCCTCTCATTGAGATTTTAAAACTGCTAGCTAATATTTCATTTTGTTAACGGAAGTTCTTGTTGTCTCATAAATGATTGAGTCTCACTGATGCAGATTGCGAATTTTATTGCAAATAACTTGAAGAGGAATTGGCCTCGTGATTTATATGAAAGAGTGGCCCAAAGCTTGTGAAAGTACCACTACAAGAACAGCATGGGTTTTAGCTAGTTCTTTGACTTGTGGCAAGGCAACAGAATGTGTTTGATGAATTAATGTTTTATATTGTAGCATCAAATTTTTGTAAAGTAATATGGGTGGCCTTCCTGTTCTACCCCTCTCATATAGTGGTTACCATCCAATTACCAAGCTCTGTCTTCCCTTCCAAAGGGGATCTTTCTTTTTGTCCAATTCTGATTCTTTTCTAACTAGGTGACTTGTTTGCTATTTTTGTACTTAGGTGGGTCTGGATAAATTCACTTATAATCAAGTTCAAGTTCCATGGTTGAGAATTTTTTTAAAAATTATCTCATATTTTTTATTCATCACTTGTATTAACTATTTAAAGAGATTAGGGCTGTTCATGGGCAGGGCGATAATAGATAGGGTAGGGTGGGCTTTTCATGTCCAAGTGGTCATACCCTATCACACTTTATATATATATATATAAGTTTCAATCATATCTAATAAATAATATTATAAACTATAAATAAAATCCATAATTCTACAACTTGGGTCTTGAAATTAAAAAGACAATCATATGTCTTAACAAATAGTCAATATCTATAAGTGAACAATTAAATAACATCCATAATCCACTAATACAAGGCATCAAAAAATTGTAATCAAAGCCTTGTAGTCATCCAAAATTCTAAGAGGTTGCATCAAGGCCCCAATTGTCAAAAGAAAGAAGCATATAGAATCAAAAAATGGAAGGGTCAAAAAAATTGAAGATAATAGATTATAAAAAAATAATATATATATATATAGTATCGGGTAGGGCCAAATGGGCAGGGTGACATATCCTGCCTGATGTCCGACCTTGCCCGCAAAATGCCCAGCCCAATTATGCCCAAATTTTTTTGGGCCTCTTCTTTTCAGGCTGGGCTAAACGATTATTTCTTAGGCACGGGCGGGCACATCGGGTCTTGGGCTTTGTAAACACCCCTAAAAGAAATAAGTTTCACAAGTGTGTAACTTTTTTAAGATGGCTATTGTTTTAAAATTAAACGATACATTTATGGTATTAAATATAAGGGTTTAAACTAAAAAATACTTGAGTTTTTACCCAAATGCGTCCAACAACATGTGCTATTTAGATTTAGGGGTTTATGCTTTTTGTAGCTGTTAAAATAAACATATACTTAGGTGTAAAAGATACCAAAATGTTCAAAATGACGTGATTGCAGTTACATTTTTGTTGTGGGCCCTAGCTATTGTAAATATAGTTACCAAAAAGCCCTTAACTGAAAAACCCCCTATTCCCTCCCAACCCTTGTTCATCGATCGGCCAAGAAGAATAGAGCAACCATGCCGATTTCTAATGCCGGTGATGGTGGCAGCATTCTCCACCAACAACAGTGGCGAATCAAGCATAGCGAATAATTGACTTCTTCCTCATCTTCCCTTATCGATGCATAGAGTAGATCGATTTTCAATGGGTCCGCTATGGAGGCAAGATTCAGAAGCGATGAGATTGAGGGTCTGGACTGGTATTCAAAGACAACAGTGAGAGTGGGAGTCCAGATTATGTGCCAAGCTCGTACATGCCCATCTTTCTATTATAGGGAGGGATATATATATATATATATATATTGTATTTATTTATATTTAAATTATATGCTGCTTTTTGAAAAAAAAATCAATAAATATCTCAAATTAATTAGTTTTCATGATACTGGTATTACAGATAAATATTACTGAATATAGGACCGAAAACTAATTAATTTGAGATGCTGGGTGAATTTTTTTTTAGAAAGCAACATATAATTTAAATATAAATAAATACAATATATAAAAAAAATATTTAAAAAAATTATGCTCATCCCTCTAATAGAGAGATATGGACACCTATTGGGACACAAAAGCTTGGCACATATGTGGACTCGTGAGAGTGGAGGCTGCGATTACTTCAACAGTAGATGCGTGATGAACCACGATTCTCTAGCGTCTCTCAGTATCTTAAACACTTGTCGGTTAAAAATAATCCAAGAGCTGACAAGGAAACACGTCATCAAGGATATTAAAAAGGAAAAATGACGATAAGAGTCCAATTAAAAAATAATAATATCATTAAAGTCTTATAATTTATTAATGATAACTGATTCACTTGTCAATTATTATTTATTTATTTATTTAATTAGGATTTTGGTATGGTTTTCCTATTAAAAACGAATTTTCATCATCGTTCCGCTTCTCTCTCCCCGGTATGGGTTCTTAAATTAGGAAGTCTGTCGTCCAGCTAATGTGTTTAATAACAAGATCCCAATTATAGCTCTGAAGCAGATGCCTCATCATGGATGGTGTTTCGTCTCAACAAGTACTTTTGTTTTCGGCTTTGAATTTCAATCCAATATACGTATAGAAAAATAAATGGAAATAATAAAAACTAAAAAGGTTGATTTTGGGGAGAAGTAGCGAAGGATGTCTCTGCCTTCACATTATTGTGGGCCACAGTAATAAGTACTTAAATGAGTTTTAGTTTTCTCATGTTGCATGAGAAAACTAAACTTTCTACACACATGAAATGGTGGGATCCACACACACATATATATATATATATGAATTCATATATGTATATGTGGGTTCCACCATTTCATGTGTGTGTGACATGTGATAATTTTTTTTTTACAACATGAGAAACATTAATCCCTACTTAAATAGGACCCCACATGACCTAAAAAGAAAAGCAGGTTGTATAAAAAAAAAAAATAAGCAGGGCAACCCAAAATTACATATTTCATGAAACATGAAAAAAAACATGAAAAAGGACAAAAAAGGTTGGAGTTGCAAAATGCAAAGCCACTGACACTGGACCTATTTGTGTTAGTGATGGGAATGGTAATTTATTTTTTATAAACCCGGTAAAAAAATAGTGAGATTATAAATATAATTTGTGTTTAGATTGATAGTGATAAAAGTAATGGGGCCCATATAAAAAAAGCGAGATTCAATTATTTATAAGAAAAAAGTGAGGTTATAAATATAACTTTTTTTCTCTGGACTTTTTCTGATGTGATTTATGTTTAAAATAATAGTAACAAATGTGGCTTTTTCCTAATAATATATAACTTTTTAAAAAATAGTTGAGATGGAAAATGACTAAAAATAACATAAATTATATATATATATATATAAATAAAAGTGATAATTTAGGATAAAAATTAGAATTAAATATAAATTTTTTAAATAAAATAATAAAATTATCATTAATATATAAATTTGGGATTTAATATGGCGAGCAGAAATTTCAAATAGGAGGTAGCTTTTTGGCGAGCAAAGATTTATTAATTAATATAGTGCAATTGAAGTATGACTCCTTTTTGGGGCCAATGATCCTTTGTCAATTAAAAAAGAGACTTGCTTTTTGGTGATAGGATAATAAACAAAGGGATGTGGCTTTACAAAAAAAAAAAAAAATCAGCTTCAAACCATGAAACCCATCCAGTGTCAAGTAATGAAGCTATCTCAAACATCTAATTATAATTATCAGGAGTTTACTTTCATTGGGTTGTCATTGGACTTTTTTTAACTTCAAAAATTATCCCAAACAAACCTAATATTATTAGAAAGGCATGGCGAAGACTGGGAGCTGGAAGCTGGAAGCTAAAGGCCGAAGATGATTCATTTTTAATAGGTTGATGACTTGGCGCATCTTAACCTTCGGATCATCTAGATGGTTAGTATTTCGGATGCTGCGTGCGTGATGAGGAGAAAAAAGCTTCTAAGACATACTGGGTTGTATTCTTTCAGAATCCTTATTCTCTTTTTCTTCTTAGTATCTGTTCTCCACCTTTAGATTTAAGAAAATAGATAGTCTAGATTTAATATTTCATATTTTGCACATGAATAAATAAATTTAAATGGTTAAATTATGATATATACAATTCATAAATGTAATAACAATAAAATTAATAAAATAATTAATTTATAAAACACTATCATTATAGTTTTAGAAAATATTAGATTTGTATCGTCCATTTTTTCATCTAAGGATGAAAATGACATTCTGAGAAAAAAATAAGAAAAGAGATTTTGAGAAAATCTGCTCCCGAATGGAAGTGGGGAGGAGAATTTTGGGGAGAAAAAGGTGGTTGAATTAGTCTAGAAATTAACTACATCTGAAAAATAAGAAGAAAAACATATGGGGAAAAAGAATCAATATTAAAAAAAATCTTGTAGTGAATTGATATAACACATCAAAATTTCGACTGATTATCATTTCTCAAATGACCTTATGTGTGTACCAATTGCTACAAGCAGTAACTTCCCCCCTACCAAAAAAAAAAAAAAAAAACATCATCATCAGAGAGGAGGGAAAAAATCCTTTTTGGCGGAAAAAGAAAATCAAAGAAGAATTTGGGTAATCTATGTTGATGAAATAGGGTTTTTTTCCCCACGGTAAGAGAGAACCTGTAAAACTCAAACGTGTTTTCTCTGTCTCTATCAATCCTCTGTCTCATTATTATATTGGGGCCATCTCGAAAAGTCTTTCAAAGATTTGCCGCCATGTCTTCGACAAGGAAATGGGCTAAATCAATCTGCTCTATTGCTTTTCTCATTTATTTCGCCATTATCATCTTCCAAGTCCCAATTTTCAGGTAATGCTTCTTTTATATTATAGACGCACTATCAACAAGCCCCAATAAATAGTATGGAAAATCACTGTTCAGTCATATAAGTTAATAATGAGAAACAATGATAAAAAAGGCTAAAAACTTCAACTTTGTGCGAAAATGTTCAGATTTGTGTCGGAGTTTGAGCATTCTTGCAGTGTCAAAGTTTGCAGTAGAGTTTGACATGGTTACATTTTATGACGCTGTTTTTGCCCCCCTGAAATTTATCTTTCGCTTTTGCTAAACTTTGAGAATGAGATTAATTATCTCAATTCAGGCAAATACTAGATCATTTACCCAGAAATGAGCGCTTTCTAAAGAGATTGATTTCATGTTTAGAAGCCCAATTTCCCTCTTTTTATGTGTCGACCAAGAAATGCGTCTCACTTGAAAGAAGTGTAACTTAGTCATGTATCCTTCATAATTGTAGCATCATAAACCTGCAAAAAATTACAGAAAAATGAAACTCTTGAATAGAAAACCAAATAAATAAACAAAGGAGTACATGTTAGAGATTAATTTGGTTCATGCAGATGTCAAATTTCAAATGCTGGGGGACAAACTTGAAACACACACACACACACACATTACCCTCAAATTATGCAGTACTGAGAATTTAAAATATTCTGGTTCATGACATTTATGTTGTCCCTGTTTGCTTCTCAGTGTTCCATGCAGAATGGGAATCTGCAAGACCCCATTAGAAGTCACTTCTTCTCAGTTAATTGCAAGTGATGTGTTCCCTCCTTTCGTTGTGAAGGTTCTTCTCTACCCAGGAGCTCTTGCAAAGGCTCTTTACAATAACGAAATCATCCCAAACTTCAAAAACCTCCTCAAGTTATACGAGTTCAATTCAAGGCAAACTACCAGAACATCAGATCTCCATCGCCTAGAGGTCAGTAATTTGACATAACTACATCTTTACCTAAACTGGTTAAGCTTATTTGTTAAAAAAGAAAATAGGGAAAATTGGTGAAAAGTCACTATTTGAAAATTTTATTGGCATGAAGGATCCATTATGTTTTTACACACATAAAGCATACCAATATTCTGCAGGATTTCATACACAAAAAATAGCAATACTTGAATTCAGGTCTTTTCCACCAAAAAAATTTTCAAACATGGACTTTTCATTGATTTTCCCAGGAAAACTACACCTCTGGTCCTTAATATATGACATATTTAGAGAGTTGATTTTAGTCTTGAATATAAAGCATATTTTTTATATTTGACAATCTTTTCCTAATTTACCTATGTTTCCTCTACAATAATGACGGAGGAGAATGAATGAGGGAATTAAGAAAAATGATTAGGGTGTTTTAGAACATACATGTCATAATAAACTAACTTAATTGACTTCCCTAATCTTATTAAATTAGGTAAATATATCTTGTATTAGAGGCCAGAGGGATGGAGTAGTTAGAGCTGGGAATCAAGGTTGGCCCGGCCTTTGAAGGGTCAGGGCCTAACAGGGCGGCCCTCCAAGGTCCGGAAGAAGAAAAACACTTGTTTTTTGAAGCTCGGCCGGAGAGCAACATGGTCAGGGCCGTCCGTCCAGGGCCCAAAAATTAATATTCCAAATTTTAACTATTTTTCGTTCGTTTTTTTAAGAAATATGTTTAGTAAAATACAACAATCAAAGTTCTAATTTATCAAATAAATATTATCAACATTAATATTCAAACAACACAAATTATCCAACAAATGAACACATTCATAGTTCGTAATCAAAAGCAAACTATTGTTCACAAATAATACATATAAAATATAAGAAGCGTACCACTAACAGCAGATGACTACACATCTTCTTCATCACTATCATCAATATCAAAAATATTTGATTGTGCTTCACTAACCGCAGTAGACTTTGCTTCATAAGTAAAAATATTATGTATTTGAAGTGCCTAAGCCCAATTTCAACTTCAATTTAAAAAAAAATTATGCAGGGCCTAATGGGCTGGCCCATAGACCTCCAAGGCCAATTTCGTTTATCTCATCAAATTTTTAGGCCAGCCTTTTGAAGGGCCAGGGCCCAATCGGGCCGGCCTGATTTCCCGGCTCTAGGAGTAGTATTCCTTTTGACTAAAATAAGCTTGATTACTTTTTGAGGGGGAAAATTGCATAGACATATCAGTAAATACCAAAAGTCTAGCAGTCATTTTGAGTTTAAGGTGATCCTACAGGTTCTAGCAGGAAGCTATTTGTCTGTGGGAGGAGCAATTGTGGGTCTGATAATACCAGGGAGAATGGGGCTCTTTGGAATAGTTCTTGTGATTTGGGGTCTAATGAGAGAATCCATTATGCTCCAATCTGGTTTGGATCATGAAAAAGCTGCTCAAATTCACCCTGCTATGTGGCTTGCACTTGTTTCTGCATTCTTGTCCATTAGAAAGGATGTCAGAAAGATTATACGTACTTTCAGAGGAAACCAAACTCTGAAGCATAAACATGTATAGCTTTCTGAAATTGAAATAGGAATGGTTTAGCCGTAATATGCTTGGTTTATTCTGACAGGTATGTGGTTGTTCACTTCAAATTGCAATCATGAATGAATTTGTAGATAATTGGGTATCAGAACTATTAGGCTATACACAGTACAGCTTACTGTGCAATGCTGAAGAACTCATCAGTCTTCTGAAAAGTTTATTTTTATAAATTCTGGGTTAATTTTGATGCTGAGCTTACTCATGCATTTATAATTATAGACTACCTCCTATCATTAATATAAGATCCATTTTGTAGTTCAGTTTGTTCATCAAATTAGGTATTATATGAACGACCAGAAGCAATTTTTTTCTTTCTTTAAATCAGAAATGGGTGCTGACCCACACAGAAAAGAATGAACTAAAACGTGGATTAAATGAAATATGAGATTTCCATGGGATAATGTTATCTAATCGCACTCAGCTCTATAGATATTACCTGATTGAATCCAACTAAGAAGACATGTTGGGACCTCCATCTATAGGTTTATATCTTTTTGAAGTTTTAACCCATTGATAAAGAAAAGGCTATGAATATATAAGCTAGATTACATAAAAGCTAGCTCCAAAGGAAAACCAAGAAAGATTCCTTCATAAAAGCAAATACAGTTATGGACTCATCATGGGTTCATCTTTTTATATAAACCACAATGTGCTTTATAAAGTGTTTTTTTAAATTCATCTATGGAATCCAATGTGAGTTGTTCATTTTCTGGTCGATGCTATTACTGAGTTAAACCTCATTACAGATTAAAAAAACCTATTTATCCTTATGTTATATCCAGAGGCAAAAGCACATGTTTAGTTCTTTAACTTCATCGTATGGTTTTATTTTGGTCTCTTCACTTTAGAAAATATGTTTTTAGTTCTTTAATCATAATGTCATGGGCGAAAAATGCTGATATTAAAATTTTCAATGTTCAAAATACTTTTTCAAATGCTGACATGTTAAGTTTAATTTTCAAAATAACAATGATTGTTAAGAAAAATCATTATTTGAGATTAATGGTGTGAGTGTTAAGAAACTGAAAACACACATTTGAATATTAAGAAACCAAACTGAAAATTTGCATAAAGTTGGAGGACTAAATGCGTATTTTTGCATGTGTGTATTTGTAAACTCAACACATTCATTCAGAAAACAGAGCTAGGTCATGATTTCAGGATTTATGAGAAAAGAAAGAGATTCATCTTCGCTTAAACCAAGCATGCAAGTACAATAATTAGTTGAACTCAGGCACAAGAGACCTAAGAGAAAGTAATATTAGAACACCAAAACCATGGCTATATAGTTCAGGTACCAAAAAAAAAAAAAGACATGGATATAGTTTCTTAAACTACGTGCTAAGCAAAAGGGATGTGACTTCTCTCTCTGATATTGGCTCTGAACCATTCTCTTGCACTCTCTTACTCTGAGTTTCTGAACATCCCCAAGAAATTAAGAAAGAAATATATTCCAACTTAAATTCTCTAGCATTACAACAGTCCATCTTCATTCCTTCGCTAATTGCAATAATAATCCCTGAAGAAAAAAAGAAGGAAAAAACATGCAGTACCGCAAATAAGTTTTTGTAATTACTGTAAGCCTATATAGATTATTATGAAGCACATATAATATAGAGATTCATACCAAAATTGGATGATCTCAATTCTAGTATGTGTCCCTTGGGGCACTGCATTTAAAGCATTCCATTCTGCTTGCAAAGTTATGCTCATTGCATCCTAACCTGTTAAATTAAAAAATTTGGTGTCACAGTCATGGAACTTGCTGGAAAAAAAATATTATTCAAATGGGTAGAGAAGTAACCTTTATCTTACACTAATCACTATCAGAATGAAGGGAGAGAGAGAGAGATTTCTCAAGTACTTATAGATCTTCTAAAAGCAGTCAAAGAGGGAACCAAAGTGCATGTCTATCAAAGACAGCAGCCAAAGCAAAAAGCATAATTGGTACCCTTAAAAAGAAGGGAAAATTGATTACAGGGCCCAAGGAAGCAAAATAATTACAAAAAAAGCTCAAGAAACATTCACATGCCAATTGCTACAGATGTAGTTGTTAATTGCTACAGATGTAGTTGTTAAAATGTAGTTGTTAATTAGACTGATTTAGTTGTTAACGGGGACTGATATAGTTGTTAACTGCTACTGATGTAGTTGCTAACGTATTTTGAAAAAATGTCAGATGGTATGTGAATGTTTCTTGGGCCTTTTTTGTAATTATTTTGTTTTCTTGGGCCCTGTAATCAATTTTCCCTAAAAAGAATCAATTATCAGAAGAAGATACTTTTGTGTTATTTATTAGCCATTTGAATACTTTATGCTCATAAACTATATTTTTGCGTCTGAGTTATATAACACACCTGGTGTTTATTTCTGTACCAATCAAAAGATGAGAGAAAACAAAGAACCGTATATCTACAAGTCTCTTGTTCCGGTTTGAATTGGACTATCAAATGACACTATATATACTCCCTCCGCCCCTTAATATAGGACTTATTTAAAGATTATTTTTTAGTTTTAAATATGAGACATATATTTCATATTGGTTAATATTTTTTATATTGATGTTTTCTCTACAATAATCAAGGTGAAGAGAGAATAAAGGAATTAAGGAAGATGAATATGATATTTTAGAAAATACATGTTATCTTAACTAACTTCCTTAACCTAATCAAATTAAATAAATATGTCTTATATTAAAGACTAGAGAGAGTATATATAACTAGCATATAGTTATACTAGCTAGCTAGATAATTACCTGGTGCAAATCCAATCACCAGATTTCCATGAAGGTCTGGTGGAAGAAGGAGGAGAAGCAAAAGGCGATCGAGAGCGAAGAAGGAAGTCAGTGGTAGTGTTGAACGAAGAAGATAACAAGTCATCTTTGAAAGCACCACACTTGAAGCAGCTTGAGCGGCTGGCAAAGTTATGAGTTCCACAGTTATTAGCAGCACAATACCAGTCTCCAGGACGAACATCTGATCCACCAAATGATGAACCTGAAGATGATCTCATTCCTCCTCCATAATAATAGTCTCCATACTTTGATTCTCCACATCTCTGGCATGATTCTCGCCTCTGAAAGTTCATGTGTTGGCATGACTTGCAGTTCCAATCTCCTGGCCTGCTGCTCATTCTGCATTATATACACACGCAACCTTCACTCAATACTTGGTAAAAAAATCAATTAAGTTGGTTTAAATATATATGAGAAAAAAAATGCTATTTGAGACGTTAGCGAAGAGAGTTGAGCAAATGGTATTTAAGCTAGAGATCAAGAAGGATGATGAGATCTCATGGTGAAACACGTTAAAAGTGACTTGTAAATAAGATTAGAAGAGTACAACAATAATAATAGCAGAAGTAAATCTTACCTCATCATGTGAAATTATATGATTTGGCTTATAAAGATGACCAAAAAATTTAATGATGTAATATATAAATAGGACTACATAATTTATTTTCTCTTTGACTCATGAGAAGTATTATTTATGGTATCTTCCAAGATATTAAGATGGAAAAATATGATATCATGAGTTTTATGCAGCAATGCTATTAGAAGAAACTGGAATATATATTTAGAGATTAGAGAGTGATGCTATACTCTAAATGCTGGTGGATGTTAGTTGATGATATGTGTTATACACAGGCTCACACACACACACATCAAATAGCTCTGTGTATAGCTATTACAAAGAAAGAAGTAGGAGGGAGATGATATAATATGTTGGAAGAATAGTAAGAGAGGGCATACCTGAAGAAGGACAATAATGCAGTAATTTGATTTGAAGTATGTAGGTAAGAGAGTACTAGTGGTGAAGAAGAGAGAGATGAAAACAAGTGTGCGAGAGTGAGAAATGGGAGAATGGTTTATATAGAGGGGGAGAGGGAGAGGGAGATAAAGTTAAGTTGGTGTGTGCCATGCATGCTTCAATTATATTCCAAAGAGAGCAAGATGATGCTTTATTCAATATATATATACATTTGAGTACATATTTCGTTTTTTAGGCAGTGGACGACAACAACATTTTGTTGTCGGTTTCTTAATACTCCTTTCTGTCCTAAATATAAGATATAGTTTATTTTTTTAGTGAGATTAAGAAAGTTAAATAAGTTACTTAATCATATAATATGTTATGTATTTTTATATTATATATCAGTTTATTAATTAAACTAATTAGTTTGGAGAAAAAAATATAAATACTCTAAAATAATTTAATTAGCTTATTTAATTTCTCCAAAAAAAATCAAGTATATCTTATATTTAGACTGAAAAGAGTATTTCTCTATCTGCAAAGTTTATAATGAGATAAACGTTTATTTTGCTCCTTTCTGTGACTTCAAAAAATCACTTAGCTTCTTTGGCTTGTGCATCAAACGAACCACTCCTTATTTTCTCTGCTGCTACTTTCAATTTTCCCCATCATCCCAATATCAGTTTCCCTTTATTCATGGTTTGCTTATACGTCACGTTTCAAACCTTTTTTTTTTTTTTGAAGTAAGTACTAAATATATCATTAATTCAGAAGGAGTACAACAAGAGCCAATTCTTTTGGGAAAAACAGGCCTAATTAAACAAAAAAATGTTAAAAGAGATCCGAACAATTTTCACATGTCAGAAAAGGCCCTAGGGTTTTTTCTGATATGTGAATGTGTGATGAAAAGACAAAAAAACCCCTCACACTATCCTCTTCTCTCATTTGTTAGTGGACGTTTTTGTCTTTTTATCATACATTCACATGTCAGAAAAGGCCCTAGGCCTTTAATTTTCGAACATGTGAAAGTTGTTGGGATCTTTTTTAACATTTTTTTTGTTTAATTGAGCCTGGGGAGGATTTTCCTAATTCATTTCCTCTTCAAGCTTCACCTCTTTCCTAATGTGAGATTTTTTGCTAAATGGTCCGTGAAGTTAATTGAATGTTTTCTAGAGTGTGACAAAGGGCATCCTATCAATGTCTATGCAAAATTAACCTAACTTTCCTAAAATTTATTTATAAAAAAAAAACCTAACTTAATCAACAATACAAGTAATTATTTTAGTGTTTCTTTATTAGCGTAGAATATGTTTTTCTAATGTGATTTATGGTGTATGAAGTAAATATATGATAAGAGTTTTGTTTCGATTTGCACGAATATATTTATACTTCACATCATAATTCCATGGTTCACTGATAATGAGGAAGACCAATATCTTAAGGAGAAAAAAAGAATAAAGTCATAATGCTATCAAACAAATACTACTTACTTTATTGTTATGTTGTTTAATTTAATTTCTCTAATAGATTTAAATTGACAAAATCTAATGTAAATAGTACAAGTCACACACACACACTTATTAATTTTGATCATTTTTTAAATCAGTATTACAAGTTCTTTTTAATGTTATATTTTTATTTCTCTATAATAACAATTAAAATAGACAAAATGCAAATTGTACCTTTTAACAACAGAATGTTTGAATACGAAATTAAGGCTGAGGATACTGCTAAAGCATATGCTTATAGTATAATGTGTCAATTAATTATGCCAAAGTTGGAGGCAAAAAAGCATATACCAAATATACAAATAAAGTAGTCCCCACTTAAAGCACATATTTCAAGAAACGAGCTTTAAATATTTTTACTGTTAATTCATATTTCAACAAATCAATTTATCATATATAACTAAAACATGAAAATGAACAAAAAATGTATTTCTTTCACAGACAAAATTTTGCTGGGTCAACAGTTCAAGACCCACACAAAAAGTGTAGGGTGATTCTTGTAACCTAATGGAGGAACAAAACCTGTTGTACAAAGATCTAATCAATCATATATATACCAATACCATGAACCCTAGAAAGGTCATTTGACCATGGAATATTATTAATTATGCTAATAATATATATATATATATATATATATATATATATATATATATATATATATATATATATATATCCATGTCATTCAAAATATGTTAAAAAATGTGAGAATATAAAGAAAGGATATGGCATGTTGTCATTGGACAGTAGTATATATTCATTGCATTTAATCCTCAGTAAATTAAATTCTTTATATTTATAAAATTGAATGTGTACACATAATGTTAAAAAATATGGGAAAATTTTATTTGATGAGACAACAATTTATGCCAAAAAGAAGCAAGTCTGTTTCAAAATTTTCTTTGGGAAAATCAACACAAGTTTGACTGTCAAAGTGTTTGGCATAAAATACTTGCTACTTTACAACTTGAATATTCCTTTATTCTCTTCCTAAAGTAGAAAAAAAAAAAGTAAAAGTAATGAATTAAAGGTAAATAGAAATAAAGCCCACTGACTCCATTTAATTAATTATAAGTTTTCAGAATTGAGCGAAAGAGTGCTTTAACATGCCACACATTAGACATACAACATAAAGAAAAATTTATAGCACAATCCTTAATATAAGATATATTTATTTTATTTAATTAGATTAAGAAAATTAGTCAAGTTAGTTAATATGACATGTATTTTTTAAAATACCCTAATCATCTTCCTCAATTCTCTCATTTCCTTCCCTCTTTGTTGATTGTTGATGGAGTATTAATATGGATAACCTAAGAAAAAATTGACAAATATAAAAACTATATCTTATATTTATGATTAAAATCAACTCCTCAAATATATCTTATGTTAAAATCGAAGGGAGTACTCATTTATGAGATATTCACAAGTTGAGTTTGTAGTTTTTATTTTGGCCGGCAGTTTGTAGTTAAGTTGGTGTTATGAAATGTATTCATAATAATATGGTATTTATAAATCTATTTACTATGAGAAATATTTGAGACACACATATATAAAAGCTATAAATAACTGAATCACCTAGCTAAAAAATATGCAATCAATTGAGATCAAAAATAAAAAATGGGGATTATATTTTGAGATAAATATAAAGTGTAATTTATAAAAAGGATGAAAAACATCTGAAAAATTATGTGCCGGAGGGAGCATAAAAATATGTAATTAAGGAAAGAAATATTTGAAAGAGGAAACACACAGAGAGAGAGGGGGGGGGGGGGGGGATGGCGAGTTTCAATAAAGAAAGAAAGAAGTTGATGATGGAAGAACAAGTGTTTGGGGCAGACATTTTGACCATCTTTTTCTCTCTATTCTTATTTCTCTGCTTCTGCTTCTGTGGCTGCTCGCATATTTTATTCTCTCTCTCTCTCAAGCTTTATCTACTTATGCCTCCCTAAAAAGTGAATGCATGAAGAGAGAGAGAGAGAGAGATGACAAGGATAGTACGAGATATATGTATATATTGAGCAGAACTCATCATACTAATTATGTGTAATTATTAGTTGAAGGATATTGAAATGGATTCTGTTTCTGGTTATTGTGTAGTAATTAAACAGAAGAAAAAGAAACTTGGATTGTGAATTCAGTTGTTGATCTCATTCATTCTCTTGGGTAAGGGTAAAGAGTTGCAGCATACCTCATCATATACCTATTTGGTCATTCCCAATTCACATCATACTCCATTTACTACTTTTCACAGCCAACCATTGTTGTGTGTGTGTGTGAGAGAGAGAGAGAGAGAGAGCACCTTTTCTTTTGTGAACTGAGACAAGAGATCAAATATACTACTCCTCATCCTCTATAGATCTTCGTTTTGTTCTCCTCATTAAGCTACACCATTTCTGAGCAAAAAAAATTAAGGTACACATAACTTGGTAAAGTTGAAATAAAAAGAGTTAAGAACCATCAAGTTATATGTTGGTTCTAAGTTTCTCAATCTAACAAGATAAGATAAGGTTACAAGCGGGATTGAACTTACAACTTCCTATTTATTGGAGAACTCTCATACCGCTAGGCCATAAGACTTTTGGCTGTATCTTTTCTAATTTCTCATGATATGATTTTTAAGAATCTTCTCCATGAGATTCTCTTGTTGAACTTGTATTTTCCACATAAATTATCTTTTACTTTATAGTGCAAATGCTTTTCATTTTTTTTTTTTTAAAGCTGCTCATAGCTTAATGGCTAAGTACATCCAATCTATTTTGATATATTAATTTCCATCACTAGGAAGTTCACAATCTCATCATGCAGCCTCTATTTCATTATTCACAATCAAAACCAGTTAGTTCATTTCTTAGATTTCTTACTAATTAATATTGCTTTTGCATGTTATGACTTATGTCAAACCCTGTGAAAGACATTAGGAAATTATCTAGTTGATATTGCAATATGATTTCATAATCTAAATAAAAAAAAATGTTATTGATCACTTCTATTTATAAAGAACTAAATTGAAAATATAATTTTTGTTGATGGACATATGTAAGTGCTTCTTAAACTTGAAGGGATGCTTTGACTCTAATACACCCCCAGGACTCAACTCATTTAAGATTTTTGTAATAAAAAAAACACTAGAACATTTGATTTGTGAGAGCTACTAAGAAGAATCAATATAAAATAATTAAGGCATCAGAATTGCTCTTTAATTTTTTTAAAAATATAATCACCTGTTCACTGCAATTTCTCATGATTCATTCGATTTGGATTACTAATTAATAGCTCTAACAAAAATGGAGTTACTGCATTGAGCCTTAATTACAAAGTGGTTGCAAACGCCGCAATATAAAAATTCAATTTGATCACTCTTACTGTGTTACTATAGGTAGAATCAGCATTAACGGGTGATGATTCACCCAAAAAAATTTTAAAAAATTAACAGGTCATTCTATGACTTAAAAAACCCACAATTACAAAATTATGGAATGCCTTTCAGTCGTTAATGGACAAAATGCCATCCCCCATCCAAAAAAAATCAACCACCACTACAAGCAGCTTGGCCATTGCTCTCAGCTAGAGCTGTCATGAAAGTTTTGGAAAGAACAAAAAAACACCATCTTCACTTCACTCACTCGTAACATCATCGTCATCGTCATCACCATCGTCATCTCCTTCAATAATCTCATCACTGTCCAATGCACTGTCAGATTGTTCTTCATCTCGAGTATTTTGGTCAGTATCCATTGCATCGTCAGATTCTTCGTCACTATCCTGGTCCTCATAGATAACCGGCACTGTTTTTCCTCCTTCGTCTTCCTCATCATCAATATCCTGTAATAGAAAAACCATGAATAAGTTCAAGCTAACGTTGTAGTCTGCTTGCTAAACATTTATGTAGAAGTTAAAAGAATGCTTACTCCAGCATAAAGGAGGTCCAAGGTGGTAGACAATTCAATGGCAGATTTAAAAGTGGAGACCCTAGAGCCAATCAGCTGTAGAAAACAACAGATTCAATTGAGGAAACTATTATTGGTGTGATCATTAAAAACTACTCAAACATTGATCAAAGCAGCCAATCAAAATTTCAGAATGTGATTTCAATCAGCAGCTATCTTGTCACAGAACAATGACAAATCTATAATGAGTCTTGATCCAACAGTCCACCTGATTTAAAGAATTCAAATCTCGGAGTGAAGATTCCTGGGATGTTGTTACACTCGCATGTTCTAGAAGCAGAAACTTAAGCCAAGGAAGAGCACATGCCATGATAGCACCCCTGTGAAAGAGAAGAAGGAAGGTCATCATGTATATTATTATTAAGAACTGAATGTATAAATATATAGAAACGCTATCAAGAACAAATAGGGTCCAATTACTATAATGATGTTTTCACCTGGACTCGGCAATAATGGATACAAGGAAGTTAAAAAATTTATGGACATGAGATGTCTTCAATTGTGAAATTGTCTTCTGGATAACCTGCAAAAGAGGATACATCATGCCTATCATACAAGAGCCCGATGATGAAAATAATTTACCACTCTCAGAAAGACATAATTCAGTAGAGAGGGAGGAAGAAAACAAACAAAAAACCTTCTCATCTTGTGTAAACAAGCAGTCTAATATTAGGGCACGATCATCGGCATGCAATGCCTGCTTCAGCAAAATATCAACTGAGTTTGCACTTGGAGGCATTGTTAGGACAGAAGATTCCTGTTCCTCAACACTCCTGGATTTGTCATTCTCGCCTTGCAAATTAAGACTAGCAAGTTTATCTCCCATTGTTGGCTCATTTACATCAAAATCAAGGACTCCATCAGCTACCTCACCTTGATCTACATCTGGTATCGGTATAAGAAGAAAAACTCAATATCCCACCAGGTAAATCAAGGGTGAAATTGTACCCAACACAAATCATACGCATAGAACATGCAGAACACCTTAGATGGCTAGCAGACCTAATTTTTATGCCAACGAATATACAAAAATATGGCACATTAAGCATCAGTTAACTATGTGTTAATCAGACCTGAGAATGAATTTTAAGGAAACAAAAAATCACTTCTATGGTTCACAAAAAATAAGGCATTTTTATGACCCAGAAGCTTTCAGATTTTGACATCCTGTATTGAGTACAGAATTTTGTCCTAAAAATTTATAAAATACAAACAATACAACACAGTGCAGGTATTTTACAAGATTCAAAGGAAAACACATGCAGATACAAAGTTCAATTAATATTTCCATAGTATTACAAAAGTAGAAATTGGGAATTCCATGAAATATCACCAGTTAAAAAGGAAAAAAAGAGTCAATGAATAGTTCAGTCAATTATTAAGAAAAAAGCGATATACTCAGTGGAGGAGAGACTTGAGAGAAGGGTATTTATGCTTATAAACATCCATCATTCCTTGACAGCTAAAAATTTCATAATTCTTACCAAAATTCCCCTCCTCTGTTGTGGTTGGAAGATCAGGATCAAGTTCAGCTTGCCTTTTTTTAGCTTTTTTCCTTTCTGCAGGCAAGGGAGATTAAAACCTTAAGAGAAACTGTAAGGACAACCTTCAGACTAAAATTAAAAAAGAAAAAAAAGATAAAGATAAAGTAACATTTCACTGCATTCAATTTCCAAGTGATCATGGGCTACTCAGTAATTTATCACAGACAATGTCCCCTTAGAGTAGGAAAAGTATTTGAGATTTGACAATTATCACGATATACTACATATCCATTGATATAGTCCCCTAATACGCACAAAATCAAGTGTAAGAACCAAGAACTAAAAACATGGAGAGTATATCATACATTCATACCTTTCCCATCAGATTTGACATGTTCATTAGCAGGTTCACCACCATCTGCGATGAGATGAGATTTCTTCAATTCATCCTTCGCCATCTCAGTCAATATTCCGGTGAGTTAAGTATTCGACTCTGAAGTATCCCAAAACAATAAACCAGCAAAAACGCCTAAATCAATCACGAGGCTATCAGCAAGATAAAACGAATAAAAAAAGACCAAAAAGCGGAAGAATGAATAATGACCTTAGGATACAACAGCTACAATAACGAATAGAAGAAATTGATCGAATGAACGTTAAGTCGTCTTTGAACTCCCTGGCTCAGAGCTGCTGGAAGTACAACTGAAGAAGACGGAGGTTTTGGCCTCTGAGGTTTAATTCCGTGGAGACAACGAGGGTTTTGGACTTCGGGGTTTAATAATTAATTGTATTTTTCCTTTCTTTTCTTTTTAATTTTACCAACTGCTACCCGACACGCTTAACTCCGTTTAGGAAACACAAATAGGTTGATGTCCTTGAGGCTTGTTTGGTTCGACGGAGGCGAGGGGGGATTTTAATGGAGGGGAGAGGGGAGGAGATAGAAGGGATTTTAATATTATTTTATTTAAATTGATTAAAAGGAAAGGGAGGAAAGATATTTTAATGTCATCTTGTTTGGTTTAGGAGGGGAAGGGAGGGGAAAGAAATTTTTTTGTCATTGACAATTTTACCCTTATGTTATATGGGGGATTTTAATTAAATGGCTATAGGTGTATATCACTTTGAACGTGAGAATCACTAAACCTCCTACCAATTAACCTCTTGGCATCTTGCAAAATGTTATTCATTATAAGTGTAAATAAGAATAACTAACTATACGTAAAGTATAAGATCCTACAAAAGAAAGGTTAACGGTAGGAGTGATCAACTTGCATGAAAGAGGGCATAGATGAACTTTAAAAAAATGAAAAACTTTATCATCAGAAATTTTTTATTTTAAATTTATTTATATAATTAATAATTTTTTAATATTTAATGATAGTAATTACTTAATGTTTAACAACATTTATAAATAAGCACTTTCGTCAAATTAGAAATTTATGATGACAATGATATCTTTTTCTCCTCTATACATCTCCATTCATCAGTCCTAACAATGTAGTTATATATTTGATGCAATCTGAAATTACAAAAAGTAATCATCTTTATATTATATAAACCCAATCAAGCATATGCTATATAAAAATTTTATGTAATTATCCTCCTACATCAGTATTATTGCTGTAAAAGAACAAAGGTAGGCGTGAATGGAACCACTTGTTGATAATTTCCGTGCATGGGCATTTTAGTAATTGAGCACCACATCCAGCGAAGAGTGGGAGGGGGAGATCCCAGACCAACACACTGAGAATCGGTAAATCAATTTGATCGACGCTGATTGGGAAAAAGAAGACCGTATCCAGTAATAAATCGACACTATGATATTGATGTCGATTTTGATTGTGACCACACCTTACTCGATTACGATTGAGGACTGAAGCCTGGTATTATTGAGGTATCGATTACCGTTTAAGAAAAATGAAATAGAACTGATCCAACAGCCAGACACAGAGCAACGACAGAAACGAATCACAGGCAACAAGCAGACCATCGACGACAGACAAGATACTCACCGGAAAGTGTCTTCGCCGGCTGTCACTCTTCTCCTTCTCGCCTCACTGAACCAATGCTGCCGAATAGAATAGGGTTCGCATGTCAGGCCGCATCGAGTTAATTGAAAAAGGCATTACGTTATCTTTGGAATAATAGAAAAACTATAGGGGCATTTTAATCTACTGGACACTAATTTCTATGATCTCTCTAAATCGTCAGATTTGAGAGGTTTTTGAGGTGAGAAGAGGGAAAATTTTTCTCCCCTTATAAAAAATATGATGAGCCAAAGGAGGAGGGAGCCACAATTTTTCCATCCTCCCCTTCCCCCGATCCCTTCAAATCAAACAAAGCCTAATTCCTTAAATTAAATAGTTTCAACCTTTTCCTATGAAATGAGATTTTGGAGAAAAAAAAGAAAAAATACAATAAACTAAGTTTAAAGGTTAATTACATAGATAAAATTTATCAAATAACATTAATTATTTTCAAAGTGATTTATAATGTAGAAGCGCCTTATCATAAATAGGGAGGTATTTACAAATTACATGTATCTTGCATTTATCATTAGTGGCATATAAATTAACATATATAAAAAAAATTAAAAATAGGACAGAAAAAATAAATTTAAAATTGCAAAATCTCAAATCAAGTTTACCATAACAGTTGATAAGGAAATGATAAAATTTGATAAGCAATTCATAACTTAATTTTTTTTTTTTTTTTTAGAAATTCTTGATTTGGAATCTTAATTTCAAAGTTCTTTTTCTCTCTTTTTCTTTAAAATTTATTTGAAATCAAATTGCTAGATATATTATAAATTAAAATAAATCTATTAGAGATTTATTTAGGGTTTATTTATATTTTTATTTTAAAATACAAAAATATGGGAGAAAAACCAAAAGAAAGAAATGTTTCATAAAGGGAGGGTGTGGAATACCCGCTGAGTCGGTCGCCACGAGCAACTTCTCTTCCGGCATCTATAGCTCCAGAAGCCGAGTTCAGTTCAGAAGAGAGAAGAGAACAATATTATGTCAGGTTCACTGCCGAACATCATCTTGAAGCGATTCGCCGCTCGTTCTCTCAGCAAACCGGTAAGATCTTGGAGCTTCTACCTTTTGATGCGAACTAAATTAATCTTCAATTCTTACGTCTCTTTTCTTATCTCGTTGGGTGGAATGTATAAAGTTATATACTTTCTGCAATTTGCGTTGATCGGTATCGTTTTTTTTTTTTTTTTTTTTGGTTTTGCTTCTATTTGCCTTCAATCTATCCTTGCCTAAGTATTGGGCTGTACTAAGTGAGAATTTGTTCGTTGTGATTGATATGGTGTTTTCATTCCCTTCTGCAAATGCGTACTGCCATATGGGAGCCGGAAAATTGCTTTGCTTACGTCATACTTGAATCTGCTGTGACTATGATTCCCGTGGTTTGCATTTGATTGAATTTTTTGGGGGCCCCTTTGGTTGTTAGTGTCAAGGTTTAAGGAATGGTGATGAAGCATACGTTTTTATAAGCTGGCTGCGCATTTTCGGCATCTTTCTTCTCATGAGAAAAAACCTGTACGCCAAATGTGGGAATCACCACACCAGCATGACTCCCATGACCTAAATTAGCCCTCCCCTTCATGAACACTGCTGACGCATCTCCCATCTACATTTTGATCATTTTTTGTTTTGCCTTTTTTTGCTTAGTCTATTTCATTCTCATCCTTGCCTGCAACCGAACGGCTGGATTGTGAGTTGTGACTATACATTGAGATTGTCCTTTTTAAAATCTCCAAATTATTATTCCAGGTAGAATTTTCGGGATTATGGTAAACAACTTATTAGGTCTTGCTTCTGTTTTATTCATCTGAATTTTTCTAAAATTATGCAAACATTATGTTATTTTCAAAAGGCCCGCTAATTTTTCCTTTACTTTTGTATTGTTAACGTCTATTGAGATGGATAGGATTGCACATTAGTGTTGCCTTGTCTACATGGGCACTTGATTAGGCATTGTGCATACTTGATACTTCCCCTGCTGAATTTTCTTACCCTGGAGTTGATTTCAGAAAGGTGGCCTGTTAGTATTAACTCAAGTTGATCTAGCGATGCATTATGTCCATCATGCAAAAACTTATGATTCTTATCCTTTTCAATGAGTTGTGAACTTCGTTCTATTGATCTTTGCCCTAACATGGTAGCAGCTTGGTGGGTCACTTTACAATTATGGATTGAGATTTTCAACTACTGCGCCAAATGATCCTGACACACATGATGACTTCAAGCCGACTAATAAGCTTGAGAATTCTTCCACTTCTTTGAAAAATGTTGTTGAGCAAGTGAGTGTACATTGCCTGTTTGTTTTAACTTTTTAGAAGTTCTTTTAAGATTTATGTGGTAAGTATGTGATAGGAGTTTTGTCTCGGCTTGTGGACATGTGCTTAAAAAAGTGCTTTTCTAGAAATACCTAACAAGCTATAATCTTGTGCATGTAAAATTAGTCAAATGTTTTTCCCCTTTTAATCACACAGGCAATCTGTAACTTAAAACTCTGCTTAATTATGGCAAATGTGGGCAGGATGTCAAGGACAATCCAATTATGATTTACATGAAAGGCGTGCCTGAGTTTCCACAATGTGGATTTAGTTCACTTGCAGTTAAAGTTTTGCAACAATATGGTAAGTACTAAAATGCCTGTTGCATTGTTGCTTAAACATGGACATATCTTCTCTGAACTTGTCTCACCCAATTTGCCATGGAAATGCTGTTTCCCCTGTGATAACTTTTGACGAAATGCCATATCATAGAATCCTTAGTTTAATAAATCACTGTTATTTGACATTGTTATTTGTTTATTTATCTTTATATTTTTCGTTGAAAAATTTCGGAAGTGCTGCTGGTTTGAAGAAATCATTGTGAAGAGTCGCATGAACATAATGTTTATGACTTCTAAATATACTCTGATCGCTGGATGGGTTTTGTTTGGAGTTACTTGAATTTAACTATCTTTGAGTTGTTGAGACACTGAGAGATTATGGCATGGCAAGCACAAAAACCTTTGGATGGAATATGAGACAGCAGTGGTTAAGACCTGTTACATGCGAGATACTTGCTGTGGGTTTTTCATGCAAGTGTCAGATAAAGATATGAGAGTTACATATAAGGTCGAAAGAAGAATGAACCTTATACCTATCTTCTTTTTCAATCTAGGGCTTACTTATTTGAGATGACACCACTTTAGATTTATCCTTGCTATTTTGATTTATCTGCACCATCAGATTATATGCTCTAACTCTAAGTTCCAAATACAATCAATATTGCTAATATCTCTTGTTTAGTTTACAAATTTTTCCCCTATGGTAAAGATATACAAGAAATTTGATTGTTGTATGAACTGGTGTTGTTACATGATGACAAGTCTAGAAATTGCAATTTTTACTGTATGTTTGACCATTGCAGATGTTCCATTTAGTGCTAGAAACATTTTGGAGGATGCTGAACTGAAAAGTGCTGTAAAAGGCTTCAGGTAGCGATGCTTGTTGGTCGTATAATATTTTGATTCATAACATTTTTTATGTCACAGTAAACGGATCGCTTATTTACAATCACAGTGGTTTGCTGAGGGCCTTTTGTTTAAGCTTAAAAAAAATATTTTTTTAATATTTTAGAGCTCTTATGGAAAGTGATTTATTGCGTAGAGATTTAATATTCTAGATTTTATATCTTGTTTGGTTACAATAATAAAAAATTATACTGTTCAGCAGTTGGGACTGAGACATTTGTATTTGAGCCTCGCATTTTAATTTTAATCTCAGTGTAGTATGCCTTCTAAAATTAGAATTATTCCCACTCACAATAGCCCTTTGTAATTGTGATTTTCAGAGGTCATACCCTAAATTTAATTTTTTTCCTTTTAAATGTTGGTTGGTTGATGGGTTAGCAACATATTTTGTATGATGTCCTAATGTTCTTTCTTGCAGTAACTGGCCAACGTTTCCACAAATATTTATCAAGGGAGAGTTTGTTGGTGGATCAGACATTATTCTTAATATGCATCAGGTTAATTCTCATTTCTGAAGTTGATCCGTTTTATTTTGTACATAATATATTGCTTAACAATTTTTTACCTCTTATGTAGAATGGTGAATTGAAGGATTTGCTAAAAGATGTCACGGCCAAGAAGTAAAAGCTCGAATACGTGAAGTTCTAGTTTTTTAGTTTGGAAGAACTTTTTGGATGTAATCTATTTTTAATTGAGATGCCAATTATAATTTGTGCCTGAATCTATGGATAGTTATTACTTGGTGAATAAAGAAATTATGGTACATTGATATGCCTATATTTTTGTTACAATTCTCACCCCCTCTCAAAATCAATGTTTGTTGTGAATTGATCTTTTAATTTTGATAAAATATGAGACTCGACTTAAAATAAAGGATACGTTGCAGTTCATCTTAAAGTAAGTGTTCAATACGCATAGAGCATCATCATGAAGTTATGATTGTGATTTTCTTATTCTTTGGAAGGGATAGAAGTGCATGGAGAGAATAAAGATGTAACTTTTTACTTGTTGAAACAAGAGTGAAACACATGTCCATTGAGCTGAACCAAAATTGAGATGAGATGTTCATAAATCATAAGTAGGCCTAGTTTATAAAGAATAAATAAACTTATTATAGATAAGTATTATTGATCATTTTTAACGTGGGTCCTGTGAAAAGGTGATATGCTAATTCAATTGGCCATAATTATCAAGGTTTTAAGTCTGAAAAATCAAGGCACGCTCTCAATGGTATCTGCCATTTTTCTTTATGACTATGAATCAAAATAACTCTAGAGAAAAAGAAGCCACTGATTTAAAACTAAATTATATCTAATAATACAACTGTTAGTCTCTAGGTTCTTAATAATATAACGCAACAGAAAAACATAAAAAACACATTCAGAGCAGCATTCATCAGGAACATGACCAAAAACAGAAAGACCCAGAAATAATTTTCCTACACCTTATGTGTCCATTATATATAGATATACCCACCAACCCTTCAATGGTAATGATCTAACTATTCCAAAGCATGCCATTTATGTTTACCCCTCAAGCCCCAACCTTGAGCTAAGCCAACTGCGGACCTCATCCATTTCTCTAGGAACTGTATAATGACCAATCCTGCGCACAAACCAAAACGGTAAGACTCGATATTTAACTGTTATATTCAAAAATCAAAAGGGAATAATCTTCAGAAGAATTAAAATAACTTACCCATCATAGGATTTGAATGTTATATATCGAAATCCTGCTGAACTTAAGGACTGTGCTGATTTCTCTCCGTATTTGAAAGGAACAACATCATCACCTGCAAAATGGTTTGCATAAAGGCTTCTATTAACAGCCAAATTCTGACCAAAAAAAAAAAAATTAACAGCCAAATTATTTTAAGATACATGTACTTTATTCATGAAGTAGTTGAGGGGATTTTGGAACTATAAGAATTTAGACCCATTGGATGATAATATATGCAGACACATACTTATTCCATGGCACATCAAAAGGGGTAATGAAGCTGCTCGCCTTCTTGCTTCATGTGACACTTCAATCTTGTTTCTTAAACTCCTGCATAGTATCAGGTTTCAACCACAAAACATCAACTTATCAGCAAACTTTTACTGATGAATATTGAGAAACTGATTGGGAAAAAAAAACCTAATAAAGTGATTAAAGTCATACCTTGATCCTGGAAGCCAGCCGCTTAATCCAACAACTGCTCTTAAGTTGACAGAGTATGGAATGCCATTTCCATACCTTCCCATGGCAAAACAAGTTGCAGAGTATAGGGCTGTCGCTGCACCCATGCTAAATCCTCCAATACCAACTTTCACTGTGACAAAAGTTTGTCATGTTAATGAGATTCATCAACAGACTCAATCTACAAAATATCAAATACAAGTTCTTGGATCCTAATTCCCATTTAGAAGAATTGCCGGGGACTTGATATGTTCTCATAACACACACACTGAAAAGAACTATAACTGATAAAATTGACATAAAATGGAGTTTGATCACTTTTTTCTCCTTCTTTTTTCCCTTCACCCTGAATGATACATAATGATAAAGTAAATTTCATTCTCCAATACCATCAGCTGGCTCTGTAGACAGTAAGTTGGCAATGTGGGCTGCTGAAGCATCTAAACCCTCCCAATCATCAGGACCATCTTCGGAAAGTTCTCCCACATCAAACCCTAAATATAAATTTACCATGTTAGATTCTTTTAGTACATATATATGTATGTATTGGAATAGAAGAGAAGCTTGTGTTACATGCAGTGCAAGGAAACCCGCCAAGTACAGATACAGGACGGGTAGGAGCAGTAGGGCAAATCCATTTGATCTGCACCATAAAAAATGTAAGAAACTGTGCCAAAGGGCTAAAGTGTAATGGTTTACAAGCTTCAAGGTTCTTAGTCATAAGGATTAATAAATAAAAGGACTAAAGCATTTGTAAATATATCTATTAAGACCAAACTGTGTATTACTAGATAATAAATGTGAGATCATGAGTTAGATAACCAATAGAAGGAATATATATATGAATATATATTCTTACATTTGGAAGAGGAAGAGATTCCAAAAGCTGAGAGGAGCTGCAAAGAACAAAGATCAGAATCAGATAAGCCTGTCTCTATATGCTTATATCATTTCAAGGCAATTCACTAAACTTTCAATAGCTTAACAAGAATACAGCTCTAGGTGGAGTTTCTGTGGTTCTTTTATGAGATGATTCAGCCATATAATTAGAAAAGCCAGCAGACATCAACCAGAAACCATTGTCTGCTAGATATGATTGTCAGAATTCTCAACCATGCTTCAAATAATTCAATTTAATGGCTTTGTTAATAGCAACTCTAGCACTGAAGAAAACAATAATGATAATATTTATACAATAATTTTCTTTTTCATATAAATATTCTTCTGGCAAATAGTCTTGTCTAATATTATTCAGATGGGTAGAGGAAAAAGAGAGAATTTGGTACCCCAAATATGAATTTAGTATATGCTCTTCCAAATAAAACTTACAAAATAGTTAAAATGGAGGTAACATTATATCATAGTACCACATTATTTTTCCAACAGAATATATTCCATTTAGAATCTCAACAGAAAGAAACTGAACTCTGAAAGCATTTAGCATCAAGAAAACACTGATATGAAGCCCACCAATATGTTTGACATTTAATATCAAGAAAACACTTTTCAGAATTGCAAGTAAAAAAGTGAGGGATTGTTCCAACCATGCATTTTTCACTCAAATGAATTTGTGGTATACTTCACCCATTTAAAAGAGAAGAAATCTACTTTTTTTTTTTCAAAAAGTTTTTATTCACTACTAATTAGTCCCTCGAAGTTCAAACATACATATACATTTTCAAGGACTAAACTGTGATTTTAAGATTCAGAGGCCAAAAGCTTAGATATGTATCTCTTAAGGACCAAAAAATAATTTTCTCTAGAATGGAAGAAAGTAATGAATGGATTAACACAAGCAAAGTTCACAGCCATTGACACAGGACTCAAGGAAAATGAATGACTCATAGTAAAGGCAAGTGTGAAAGAGCATCCATACCTGGAACCATTGTCACCAAGACCATGCAACCAAACAATAGTGGCTTGGTGTTTACCTTTGGGCCTCACAACATGAGTTTTCCCAAACTCGAGAGTTCTTCGACCAGTTCGGCTACCTGCATTTTTCACGAGTAAGAAAGCTAAAACTTAATAAAGGCAGCAGATAGAGTTCAAAACAAGTAGTAAAAACATGACAAGAATCCTCACAAAGAAAGAGTAAACATCATAATACAGCATGGAGGGAGGGAAAAAAAAAGACAGATGAAAGTGTTACAAACGTGACCCTTTTTTCTAAACGAGGCACAAAACAAAAACACTTAAAAAAGACTAGGAAAAGCTCCTGCAGGTTACAGAAATTCCAAAGATCATGAGAAGAAGAAGAAGAAGAACAAACCAGAGCCCATATGAGAATATCCATAGCTCATTTTGCAGCTTGCAAGAAAGAAGCTTCAGCTATTGCGATGACTATATGAGAAGAGGATCTGCAATGAAAAGAAAATGGAGAATGGTAGTGTATTTATACAGAGAAGGGGGTGGTGGAGTTGGAATAAAACGTGTGAATATGCATTCGGGAAATGTATTTAGTTAGTGAGCACAAAAGCTATATAGACACCACACCACGGCCAAAACCACCTAGATAGATGGGGAATCCATGAAAAGGAGAGAAACTAATGACAGACAAAAGAAGTAAACCCTTTATCAGCAGCACATAACATTCATCCGTTTCTTAAGCATAGAGAATCTGTGCTTTTAGTGGCTTGAAAATAAAGGAAGCCACAACTATAACTGAAGAATATTACTGAAAACCTGAGAGAGGGAGAGAATAACCTTAAGTTTGCAAAAAACGAAAATATCTTTCTTTTCACAAATCATTTGTTTATCAATTTCTGCATGATTGATGGATTCCCATTAACCTTGAACCCATAGTTTTTTAAAAAAAATTGAAATATTCCCTTCGTTACATATTTGCAAAGTTAATCTTGATCCTATATTTGTTAATATTTTCCTAATTTGTCCATATTATATTCCCTCAACAATTACAAAAGAGGAGAGGGAATAGAAGAATTAAAGAATATGACTAGAGTTTTTAGAAAATGCATATCATATTAACTGACTTAAGTGACTTATTTAATTTAATCAAATTAAATAAATATGTCTTATATTAAATATCAGAGGAGTATTTATTCTCAAGGACAAGAGGAGAAAAAAAGGAGGAAATCAGCAGAAAAATTTTGCACATGGGAAAGGGAGAGGGTGCTTCTGGGTATTTCCCCTCCTGATCTCTAGTTCTTGATAGATCATAATGATAAAAGCTTATCAAACTGGATTTCATATTAGAATTGACAAGAAAAAGCCCGTAAGCTTTTTACTCTAATCTTCCCTTCTCTCTCTCTCTTGCTTTCCACTATGCTCGGTTGCTCAAACCCCACTCATACAAAAGTTTTGTTTGTTTATACTCATGAGAAACGGTACAAGTCAAAAGAATGGTACAGTATAGTACCTGCTCTTATAAACACACACTCATACATATATGTGGAAAATAACATCAAAAATCATGTAACTTTTTTCATATTTAGAAGAACAAAAGTAGGGAGAAAATTTTGCAGCCTAAACATTTTCAGGAAGAAACCATACGATAGGCAACAGTAGAAGCTGAATAGTTTACAATCTCATTTCTAAAGTATTATGTGGTTAAAGAACACATCTTTTTTTTCCATTGCCTGCTAGCTAGAGGGAGCTGTAGTGGAATCCAACTTGAAGAGAAAAAATCTTCCACTTGCTAACTTGTTTTATTTTCTTTGATGGATTTTCCTGTTCTAGTGTCCCCCAGTTGGGCAGAGATTTTGCAGGCTTTGATTCCCACAGTAACATCAAATCCGTAATTTATTGTGAAGTGGTGGATCTGGGTATATATCCCTGCCTCTCTCTTAGAGAGAGATAGAGAGAGAGATAAAATTTCAGATATACGGAAAGAGGGCAGAGCCACTATGTCACATAACAAGGTCAACGAGTACATTATTCATTTTGCACCACTATGTATGCTCTCACCTATAAAATGCAGCTTTCATGCAAGCTTACCTGGCAATCTTAAGAAATTTTCTTATATTATCTATCTATGCTTTGCTTCTTTCTTTCTGTCCACTTATTTATTATTTTCTGAACTTCTAAAGCTTCATTGATGGAGACTAGGAAAATTATGTGAACTATTCAAAAGGGAATTGCCCCAGAATCTTGAAGGGTTTGATCATTATCTGCACAAAACGTATTGACATCTAGCGCTAACATTAACTTCAATTCTTTTTTTTCTTTTTTCTTTTTGCATGTATGTTTTGATTGAAAATTTTGACGTCATGAAAGGTATATTTGAAAGTGAAAGTTTGTCGAAGATTGGTGAGAAAAAAGATTGCAATATCGTATGATGTCTACATAGCATAAAAAATCTGTTTAATGCAAGTGTGAGTCAATATCACATAATGTAGTGTATTTTAAACAACAGAATTCTAGGGATAATCTCACTCTTTTGTTTTTTGTTGGTTTATAGGCATCAAAGCACTTGTTAAATACAAATGCATAAGCTAGTTGAAGGTTTCGATTTGCTACGTGATGTAATATCTATATCTATTGTCCGTCAAATTTATAATTTTTTCTTACACTATCTTATTGATTGCATATATTAAAAGGTTTTTGCTAATTATACAGTTTCTAATACAAAGGATTAAGGGGGTCATTTTGAGAAAATCAAGACACATTTTTTTTTAATAAATAACAAACTCGCCTAATTTTGTTCGTGTCTGTAAATTAGTGATCTGACTCATACATTTAGAATAAGAGAAAGTATCCTTTTTCAAAATCCAAAAGTTCTAAAAGGTAATTAACATTTTAAAGTTAGGTTTTTACTATTCTAAAATTTCCTAGCATGTTACACTCATTATCATTTTGTAATTTGCTTTAAAGAACATATATAAAGGAGGGCCAATGTAAAACTGATTGACTTATAGTTCAAACAAGCTGGGTGACATGGCAGAGCCTAATTGATTGACCATATAAGGTTTAAGCATCTAATATCCCTCTCCTAGGTCAAAAAATGAGTGGATTTCCCCCCTGTTTAAGAGGAACTTAGGGCTAACTTTTTGGTTTTGTCAACTCCTGCCCGACCCCACAATGAATAAATATGAAAAAATAAAAATAAAAAGGGAAAAATAAATTAAAAAGCTCCAAAACATAGAGAATAGTTGAATCAGAGAGAGAGAGAGAGAGTACAAAATGAGAGTATTTGTTTATGAGCAGACAAGATATGCTGCTGGCACTAGACTATCTTATTGGAGATCAAAGAGAGTACTCTGTGGTGAGTGTAATCTTGCAAATTAGGCAGCTTAGACAGGCAAAAGCTTTATAGTAAAGGAACATATTGATTGCCCAATTGAAAACAGTTTGTAAATTTTCAAAAAACTAAGAAGCACTAGTGCTACTAACTTCACCATTTTCAATATATATATATATATATATATATATATATATATATATATATTAATTACATTACATTACATTACAACTCTCTCTTCTGCAATATAAGCTGGCATGCACACTATGGGAAAAATATTCCCTTGTTGTTTTCCTCTTTTAAAAAAATATAATTATTTTTTGAAAAAGTGGAACAATTTGGGACACAAATTAAATTTTAAAACCTCCCTCTTTGACGGAATTTAACTTGAGCTCTACGCTTGAAGAAGAATCAATCAATTGGCTTTAAGATTTTCACATCTAGGCCAAGAAGCTGGTGCTCAGCTATTGAGTAGACATTTGTGAACCATAAGAGGGGAGTTTCTAGCTTCACTTTCTTTTTTCTTTTTTTTTTTTCAGTGACTCAAACAATAAATCATGAATATATATTTGATATGGATAAAATAAATAACTTCTTGTTGTTCTGTGTTTTAGAACAAACAAGGACATTTAAAATATTATGCTATGATGGGACACTTACCTAAGTTAGGGTATGTAGCTTCTTTTCTTGTTTTGTTTAGTCACATTGATAAGACACCAGACTAAACCTCCATCAAGGAAATTCTTAAGCTCATATTTTTTAACTAATTAATTTAATTTCGTGTGGTTAGTTGGATTATCTTTTTGGGCATTTTACGCATTAGGAAGTGACAAATTAGGCAGAAGAGTGGCCCAAAAAAATCCAAAATTAAGGATGAATTGCAAGAATGAATTATGAATTTTCCTGATCTCAATCAATAGTTTTATATTGCTGAGAATAGAAACAAGACCATTTTACTGGATCCAAAGTTTTTTTTAATGATTTTTGGAACTTTTTTTTTTGTTTAAATTTTAGATTCCATTGGTTAAGATATAAATAAAAGCCAAAAGTATGCATTTGTTCCCTAATTTTATTTAAAGTTTTGGTTTAGATCCTTAATTTTTTTTTTTTTTAAAAAAAACATGTTTTCAGTCCTATAACTATAACATATTGCAAGTCTTAAATGATGATTTTTTGTAGGATTAATATAATCATTGGCACCTAAATTTACTTTCATTTTGGTTTTGATTCCTCAAGTTTTAAAACATAAGTTTTAGTCACTTAAATTTTGTTGTGTTTAAAATATTGGTCCTTATAACTTAATGAAAATTCGGATCATTTTGCCTTAGAGGGACTAAGACCAAAATGAAAGTAAATTTAAGAAAGCAAAGATAGTATTAACCTTTTTTTTTAAAGATTATTGTTATTTTGAAATCAAACTTAATATGTTGGCATTTAAAAAGTTTTTCCCCCCACTTAAAATGTTAATATCAGTATTTTTTGTTAATGTCAGTAGAGTTAAAAGATTAGAAAAACACTATAAAGTTTATAGACCAAAATGAAACATTATATATAACTACAAAACTAAATTTGTACTTTTACATTTACATACATATGATTACATATATAGCTACACACACATACATATATACACAGAGACATACATACATATACACACACATATATATGTGTATGTGTATGTGTGTGCGTATTAGATTCTGTGCAATGTATAGAAAAAAGTATATTGCTATAATTTTAGAACAAATGAACATGCACTCACAATATGCCAATAAAACCTCCTTTTGAGGAGAAAAGGCAAGAATTATGATAATCCGATTATTCCTAGAGCTGCAGCAAAAGTAGCATAGCAGCATTCGATTGGCAAGCAAAATTCAAAATGATAGTTGATGTTGTGGTGGACCTATATGGAGTTACGAGACAAAAACTGTGGATTTCAAAAAAAGACAAAAAAAAAAAAAAGGTTGGGGTTTCATCATTAAAATTCAAATACAAATGATAAGCCACTTTGATTTGATAATATATATTTGCAAATCATGTCAGGTCCTCACACATAATCATTACTTGTTAATCCCTTCATATGTCAGATTATGTTATCTGATGTATCTTCCGATTTAAACAAAAAGCTTAGCTCAATTAACTCCCTCTCCTAGCCATTCACACAAATTAAAAAAATATTAATTAAATTATTTAACATGTCTTAAATTGATAGATTTTTACCCATGCATGCTACCTACTTTAAAGAACATGATTTTGTAAGGTTGTGATGTTCTAGTTATAACCAAAAAAAAAAAAAGATTTTAAAATATATATTTATTATCTTTAACACTTTCTCCCTTTAATAATAAGGGGCAAAGTGGAAAACAGTAGATAATTATTTTGTCAACTTCTTATATTTGGACTAAAATATATTTTTAATCGACCTTTTATATTATAAAGCGGATGGAGTATTACGATAGATATGTAGTCATTATCTTTAATCTGAGATGATGTCAGCTCTTGTTGCAACTTCATCCAGACGTAACTTTGTAATAATCATAGTGAAACTGGATTCGTATCTTAATTATCATTAATAATTCAATTCACAAGACAAAACGCAATCGAATGCATTTGTTATTTAATTATATTCTAACAACCAATTATATGATTAGCAAATAAATTTGAATAGGATTGGGTTAAGTGAAAGATTTGATATCCCTTTAAGTAACGTTGAAAATTTAAGCATTGTGGATAGATGAAATCATGTATACATGGAAAACATGACTCTTAATATATTCGAGTCTAATAATATTTTGAAAAAATTCATCTTTTAGTCTCTATAATTTTAACTTAATTGTAACTCAATCTAGACACTTTAACTAAATACAACTTGGTCTATGAATTTTAACTCATTACAAGTTTGCAACTTGATCCTATGGTCTTAACTACTTTATAATTTAGTCCCTAACATTTTTTTATATGTGTGTGTGATTTATTTTCTAAGAAATTGGGACTAAATTATAAATTGTTAAAACTATATATAGTAACTGAATTGAACCGAGTCAAAGTATAAGAACTCGGATGAAACTATGGAAACTAAAAGATTAATTTTTTTCTTATATTATGAACTGAAATTATATAAGAGGTTACTCATTTGATTCTATTTATAAAACACTTTCAACTAAATTACATTGACTAATAAAAGTAGTTAAAACTAGTTAAGACTTTTAGTTTTGTTAAGAAATTTATCAAATTACATCCAATTGAAACATTTTTTTTTCTACCTCCATATCAGGGGTGGACAAAAATTCGGTGGTCTGGTCTCATTTGAGCTAGTCTAGTCTAGTTAGATTTAGTCCAAATAAGCAACATAATAAAATCAGACTAGATTGGGCCAAATTAATTGGTCAGGTTGTGTTGGGTTCCGAATTGGAAACTAGACCACTTGGATTAGTCAGGTTAATTTTTTTAAAAATATTTTTGTAATTTAGACGTTACTTTTTATTTAATGTTGTTGAATTGTTTTTAAGGACTTATAATTTTATTTTCTTATGCTAATTTTTATATGATTATAGGTATTTTTTTGTGATAATCCCAAAAAAATACCACTTGAATTTCAAAACTCCAAATATGTGATTTTCCAATAAAACAAATTGTCAATTGCTTTATTGTTCTTGTTAATCTCATTACTGTTATTGTCAATAAGATTTTAAAGTTTAAGTGGTATTTTTCTATCATTTTCCATATTGTATCATCTTAATTGTATTTATCAAGTTTAAATCTTTTTTTGAACATTATTTTTTATTGTTGTTGGATATTCTTATAGATTCGTGATGTTTTAATTTTATGTATTTCTTTTTATATTATTATATGTATATTTTATGGTCATAATAGTTTTTAACAGGTTCAAATTTTACCTTCTAAAGAGAAGAAAAAAAAAATTTAGGTTCTGGAGTGCCTAGCTAGACTAGTTCAGGTAGTCCATTAGGCCTAGTTTGGTCCAACCTGACCTTGGGTCGGTGATGGACCAGACTAGACCTTGGCTTACCTTGTATAACATGAGATCCTCTCTAAACCATACCTTAGGTTAATTCCAAACTTGATTCAATCCAGTCCATGCTCATCCCAACTTCAAATCTTAAAGTCAATAATCTCACTCAAAAGGAACCCATTAAATATGTGGTTCTTTTTTTAGAAATAATTCATAAACACTATGCAAATTGAGTAGTTTGCTAGAGATTTCATGGCTACACACACTTTAATCTTTTTATAGATATAAGCAACAGTACACTTTTAGCCCTTTAACTTTGGGCAAAAGTATGGAAAAAAACCTTAATTAATTAATTATTTACCAAAATACCACTAAGGCAAAAGTATTAACCCATCTGCCCCCTGTAATCAATTACATGCCTTATGTAATCAATTACAGGGGATCAGATCTGAAAGGAGAATATCGTCCAGAGGGGGTGAATAGGTGATTTCGAATTTCCTTTCGTTACTGGATAATCTGAAGAAGTAAAACTAAAAGGAATAAACGACACAACAGAAATTATACTGGTTCGGTCAAATCAAACAACCTACTTCTAGTCCCCACAACAGTATGGGTATTTCACTAATCCTCAAGATTACAATTACACACTCAGTAATTCCTGCGACAGTCCAATCACTCAAGACTCGCTCCCCCTTACTGATTGTGATCGTACACCCTTTGCTTAAGATTCCACAACCTTAAGCATCACTAATAAACAAACAATGTAATTGATTTTCACTCCTCACTCAGTAGATAAAAGCTAAGCACTGAAGTATAGAGAAATATTGAATGAAAGCTAATGGAACAATGAACTTAATTAATTTCGAATTGAATGCTTCATGTTCCGGTAGTTAGCACATTGAATGTTCTGGGCTTTTATATGATTGCCTTGACAAGCTTCCTCGATTTGTATTTAATATAACCATTGTGTCTGTTTGAATTCCCGGTAGACATATTTCTTCTTTGTAGACGTAAATCAACTGTTGCCTTCATTAAATACAGTGGCGCCTGGTATTAAATGCGTTTACCGTTGTTTGTACTTGTGTCAGAAGAATATCCGGAATAAGGATTACTTAAAAGAATAATAACTGCTGTCTCAGGCTTTAATTCCAAATGTTGCTCGGTTTCTCTGTCATCATTAAATGCTTATTCCATGTTGAAATGCTTTTTCTTGAAACTTGAATCTGTAAATCAATTAGACAAAACAAAGATTAAGCATAGTTATGTTTAGGGATAATAAAATGAAGATCAATTAGTTTAGCAAGGTTAATACTGATACAACCACTAGGCTCTGGGCTTTATGTTCTCGGAAATTATCTCCATATAGTCTAGAACCACATAGTTGTGGGATAGTCTTTCATTTCATTGCCTTGC
Organism: Acacia confusa; assembly: GCA_037074495.1. Taxonomy (NCBI): domain Eukaryota; kingdom Viridiplantae; phylum Streptophyta; class Magnoliopsida; order Fabales; family Fabaceae; genus Acacia; species Acacia confusa. Next base: position 28,808,902 of record CM073510.1, read on the forward strand.
ATATTGCATTCTTGAGAATTAACATCCAGTTCTTGAGAATCGACGAGCTTAACATATAAGGTATGATGTTCACATGTTTGCTATTCATGTTATCCATTCTCGAGAATTATCACAATTCTTGAGAATCATCGACCTTGCATTTAGTTATGTCTGATTCATTATATAGCTTTAAGTGAAGTCATTCTCAAGAATCGAACTTTCATTCTCGAGAATTGGCTAGTATCTTGTGAGCAGAAAGCATTAATATTCATTTCCTTTTATCATGGAATTCTCAAGAATCAAAGGATTCATTCTTGAGAATTGGCGTGGGTTTCATGATGGGAAGAAATTCATGCTTTACTTCTTAGTATGTCATTCTCAAGAATCCTCCTTCTCATTCTCAAGAATCATCGGTTTATAGGAGATGATGTTTGGTGAGATCATGATTTACTTGCTTTGGCATTCTCAAGAATTGGCTATATCATTCTTGAGAATTGGAGAATTACAAGTTGAAAGAAATGTGCATTTCATATATCTATTATATCTCATTCTCAAGAATGTATATTACATTCTTGAGAATCAACGAATGCAAATGGAAAATGGAATATGTATGTGTTATACCTCTCTTGTACATGAACTAAAAGTTCTCGAGAATTACCTACCCATTCTCAAGAACCAATGAACAAGAAATGAGATTGGACAAAGAGAGGATTGTTGCTTTGCACTTGGATTCTCAAGAATCACCCTTTGATTCTTGAGAATTGTCGATGATCACATAAGGAGAGGAAGTATACATTTCAAGCACATTCTTGAGAATCAAATTCTGATTCTTGAGAATCAAAGAAGAAGAGCATTTGTCATATGCTTTGCTTTAGTATTCTCGAGAATTAATTAATGTGGTTCAATTATTAATCTTTGTTAAATCAAAACTCTCATGTTTGTTATCATCAAAACAACATTCATGGTCAACAAGATCTCGTTTTTTTTCAATTTTTGCACTATGTAATCGATTACGGTACTGTTTAGTAATCGATTACACAAAATTTGCATGGAGTAATCGATTATACCAGTATGGTGTAATCGATTACACCAACTGCAGAAGCACAATGAAGAAGAGATTTGGAATTGGTGCATGGCGAAACTGATTTTCAACTTCTTTTTACATACAAATGTGACTTGGGGAAGGTATTTTTGCCAACAATTAACCTTCTACTCTATACCTAGTCCATCGATGTACCTATATCCGTTTACATAACTATTTGAATGTTTGCATTCATGGTTTTCTAAAACAACTAATTATAAACTGAACGTCACAATACATCAACAAATACTAATACACATAAGTTCACTAGTGTCATCATAAATGCAATACAATTACATAACTTGTCCACTTTAGCCTTGCCTATTTCTCAACGGACACGTACGTATATTATGACCAACTTGCTTGCAATGTCGACAGCTGAACTGACTGCTTGACGATTGAGAGTCCACCCAATCCATCTCATTTTGTATCCTCGTAGACTTTGGTCTTCCCTTTCTGCGGGACAAACTTGCATCTGGGATAACGATTGGGCCATCTACTTGTTGAATCAATTGTTCATTGCCTATCGGGTACCAATGTGCAGCATATACCTGACTAATGTATTGCAAGGTGAACGCCGGGTCAACATAATCATAATGGTTCAAATTTTTGGCCCTGCACACTGCTAACACGTGGACACACGAATACCGTCTTGCTGTAAACCTCCTATATTGACATTTGCGGTTGATCAAGTCAACCCGCATTGTGTCCCTGGCATGTGCGTCCTCGACCTCAAATAACCATAATTATCTGTCATATAGCACCACCCGACACGCGACTGTTTGTTCGTCCATCTTTTGTATGCGGTCTTCAACCTTCTTAGACACTATCCTTCCTTTAGTCATGTGTTTGGTAATCTCAACACGCCTCATGACGAAATATTCGACAAGTCTACTACATGTGATCTTGACCAATGCGGTGATCGGTAGATTACGTGCCCCCCTGAGGACCTTGTTGACACACTCTGATAGGTTAGTCGTCATGTGACCAAACCTCTTTCCGTCTTCATCGTATGACATGCACAATTTCTCCTTTGGAGCCCGATCAAACCAGGACGAAACATGTGGGTTTGCCTCAATGAACTCCCGAAACTTTATGTCAAACTGAATCTTTGAACTCATGTACCTTGCATGACAACGAATGCAAACTCATCACAATGGAAACATAATCAATGATTACAACGCTGTAAATGGAAGGTGAAATTTTATACCTAGTGTCATAACAGTTTTCTTCAATTCAACATCCTTAAACCTGGTGTGAAAGTTGCTCCCGAAATGACGCAGGCAATACACATGATAGGCATTTGGAGGCTGCCATCCATGGTGATCTTTAACCGCCTTTTTGATATTGGCATGGCGGTCAGATATCAGACAAATGCCCTGCCTCTGGGTCACATGAACACGCAGGAGATCAAGGAACCACAGCCAATCATCGTACTTCTCACCAGGAGGAACGACCGTAAAGGCAATGGGCAGTAGCTTCCCATCCCCGTCCTGTGAAGTCGCAATCAACAAAGTCCCTCTATATTTTTCACACAGGTGGGTGCCATCAATTTGCAGTACGGGCTTATAGTATTTGAAGGCCTCAATGGTCTGGTGAAATGTCCAAAATACCCTACGGAATATGCACATGTCGGTGTGGACACGCTGTCCATCGAAACCTTCAAAGGTATCAAGCCTGAACACCGAACCTATATTACACCGCGTCATGTATGTTAACCAATTGGGCAGGAATGCGTACGATTCCTCCCAATCACCAAACAACTTCACAACTGCCTTCATTTTTGCCCTCCAGGCCTTCCTATATGTTACGTTATATCCATACACACGTTGTATCCTCTCTTGTATCAGCGCTGGTTTAACACTGGATCTTCTCTTAACATACCTAATGAAAACATCGTATAGTCCATTAATGTGCTATCAATAAACATGACGAATGACACTGCAACAAAATAGAAAACATATCGATAATGGTTGTACATATAACGTCTGAATCCAACTGTCTGTGGTCCCGGACGAGAGCCTGGTTATGGCAGGTGTGATCTTGACCCAACTTACGAATCACCCAACAGTTTCCATTCTTGGGGACCATTGCCCTCATGTACCAAGGACAACCGTCGGCGTGGTTTTGACACCTCATGACAAACCTATGGTCATCGCTTTTCTCAACTATGCCTGTGTGATGAGACTTCACGCAATATAATTTCACGGCATGTTGCATTTCCGACTTTGAAGGAAACTATTGATATAAATAGCATGGATCACCTAAATGCCAACCACCTTGCATGTCATCATCACCATACAACATTTCCGTCTCATCATTAGGATGCGCCCAATTAATGCTGGAAAAGTGCGGGCTTTCGTTCCAGAATGGCTCAATATCAGTCCCGACAGCTGTACAAATGATTCTTTGTCAAAACCACTGAATACGAATTACAGATACAAATACAAATTTACTAACTTACCCTGCTAATTGGGTCCACACGAAGCGGTGATAGTGAATCACCCTCGACATCAGTGTCTGACGAGTCACCTAGTGGAACCACACTGTCAAGTTCTCCCTCCTCGCTGTGAATATCCTCGTCTTCCTCACACTCGTCTTCGTGACCCTCCCCCTCCTCCATCAATCTCAGCTGACTTAATGCTTGTAACGGTGCAAATAAACTGACGGCTCTGTCTTCTTGATTATAATATTGTGGAGATCTTGTACTCATGGGAACAGACGATGCTTCACCGGATTCAACCTCAACATAAATCTCAATGAAATTTTGTGATTTTCGATTGTCAAAGGCATCTATAATGCACTCTACGTCTTTATCATCACACACATCATTACTAATGTAGTATACACTATCAAAACCGACAACAGTCTCCACTTTAGTATTCAACCGATGAATTAAGTGGCTGCCATGTAGCCCCAATTTTCAGCAAATCCTTTCTTTGAGCTGGTTGTACGTGGTGGCCCGATTGATTTTCATCATTTTGGTTTTTCCTTCAAATTGAACACCATTGGGTCCTTCAAAATGCCTCCCACTATGGTAGATTACGACAACGTAGTCATTAGAACTTGAACTCATCTTTCACAACAGAAATTGGGAGCTAGAAGGGAGTGAGTTTCGGATTCTACACAAAAGCAAAGGTGGATGAAGTTAAACTACAAAGATTACACAATAATACCACATTCAAAGAGGAGAATGGCCTTACACTTTGATGGGTCGCAAAAAAACTGTCCAAAACACGAGCAACCAGAAGCTCTAGGGCAGAAACGGAGAAATGACCACGAATGAGCTGAACTTGGCTTTTAAAAAATACATCTGTCGAAATGTAATCGATTACGGTACTGTATCGTAATCGATTACGTAAAAATAGACTACGTAATCGATTACGACAATAATTGTAATCGATTACAGGGTGCCAATTTTATGTAATCGATTACTAAACAGTACCGTAATCGATTACGTAGTGCAAAAAATGAAAAAAAAAAAAAAGATTTGACCCCCTGTAATCGATTACATAAGGCATGTAATCGATTACAGGGGTAGATGGGTTAATACTTTTACCTCAGTGGCATTTTGGTAATTAATTAATTAATTAAGGTTTTTTCCGTACTTTTCCTTAACTTTGACACAATATTTTATTTTGCTCCTCAATTTTATAGAGTATCTTTTTTAGTCATTTAATCTTGATGGAATTAAAAAAATTATTAATACTGAAATTTTAAATGTTAAAAAAATATTTAAAAGTACAAACATATTAAGTTTAAAATTTAAAATATGTTATAAAAAAATGATCATTTAAAACTAACAATATTAGAATTAGAGGACTAAAAACATACTTTTTTAGGTCATCAAATATACACTCATATATATAGTGTTGAAATGTGTATAGCATCCTAAAATATTTTCCCACGTACGCCCAATGCCCTTAAGTATTTTATAGTTCATCCAACATCTTAGGGTGTCTTTTGACAATTTAGAGCAAAATTTCTCTTAGAAAAATTCAGACCTTAAGAGTAAAATTATGCCACAAAATATTTTAGAATTCTGATGCATATGAAATATACCTCAGGGTATTGTAAGAACACACGTTACTTCTACTTTTAGATACTGAATGCAATGAAATAATTTAAGGTGTTATGTATATAAAATTGTTTGGCGAAAAGATTGAAAGCACAAACTTTTTTATAGCTTAAAATCACGTTATTAAATTTTATAAAGAATATAAATTTTACAATTTGATTAAAGTGTTTAATGAAGCATTTTTTTTTAATATAATTTAATTCATTTTTTTCATGTTTTATAAGCACATCTATATTTTTATTAGAGTCAACCATTTTTAAGACACGGACAAAATGTGGTTAACTCTTTCAAAATAAATATATATATGTGTGTGTATTAAATTCATCTCTTACAAATGTTGAAATGTTTGTTTCCAATTTTGTTATGGGAGATTAGAGGGTGAAAATATATCAGATTCCTAATAGGAGCTTACATCCTAATCTATATAAAACCTAGCCTAACATATTTAGTAATAAGTTAGGCTTATGTATAGGTATATTTAGATAAATAGGTCAGATCTATTTTCATAAGGCTTAGTCTAAAAGCTTACATGTTTGACTTGTTTAACCTTTTTGATTTATACTATTATATATGTATATATAATATAATCTAAGTAATTTTATAAATTTACCAGCTTAACATTAATCTTAAGTTTAACTTCCCATCCTCATTACCCTCAACTCTTACTTTCGCTTCAATCATTCACCCTGTTTTCTTTGATCGCTCGAGATGGCAATACTAACTCACTCTGTGTCCTCTAATTTGCATTGTCCACTAAATTAATAATTGTTGTAAGTTTATTTTAATGCCAAATAAAATAGTATAATCTTAATAGAAGAAGTTTGTCTCAATTTACGTGGGAAAAGCAAAATAAGTAAAATCAAGTTTTACATGTTACTTCTTATGCTTGATCAATTTTTTTAAAAATATATCTTATTAATTAATAGACGATTATTATATATTTTTTTTTACTTGCTTTGACAACTGTTATCAATAGACATTTTTTTCTTTATTAGGCCCTTATATTAGGATGAAAATAGATGTTAGGCTTTTAAAACATACTGTAGGATTCTAAATAAGCATGAAATTGGGTTATATATGAATTCGGAAGGGTAAGCTTTAAAAGACTATTTAAAGGTCTATATTCTGAGCAAACTTTTAAATAGGTTTCAGACATTGTTAAACATTTTGAAAGCTTCAACTCATACCTAAAAAAATAACATACATATAAGTTTAAGCCCAGACTTAGGCTCTAAATATCTATTGGAGGCCTAAACTTATATAGGTAAAGTCTAACCTATTTTCACCCTTAAGTGAGATAGTGAACTATTGATAAATAACTTGGTTTAAATAATAATTCGTCATTTGTAAGTTTGAGACATGAGCCTTTGAATATATTCTATTCGGATTCTAATTACCAGATTTAGATTATATTACTTCATTATTCTTAAAGAAATATTTTTTCAGAAGAGAGAAAAGCATTTAGGAAAAGACTTTCATAAAAGCAATAATATTACATTGTCATTTCAGCATGTCCTCATTAGGAACCAATTTCCCTGCCTATCTTTGGATGGGTAGGGAGAGCTCTTCTAAATTTGGGCAGTCTAGATTTGATCTGTACGGTCTAGATTTAAATTTTTTTCCAACTGTCAATTTTTAATTGAAAAAATCATCTTTTTAAAATATATTAATTAAGAAATTATCTTTATTTTAAATTTTTTACCTATTAAAACCATTATTTTTTAAAAGTAAAAAAAATAATTAAATTTAAACGGCCCAGATGAGAAAAGCTACAAAAGATGAGGGGTAGGGAACTGATTTTACTTTTCTGTCATTTCCATCCTTCCCTTTGGCAAAAGATGAGGGGTTGGGGGAAATTCCTCTCTATTCTGCAAAACTTATAATAATAATAAGTAGTAGTAGTGTGTCAAATAATAATAATACAGATTATATGTGCTTATTTTTAAGGAGAATTAGGGAGAAGGACAAAGAAAAGAAAATATTTATTATAAAAGATCTGAAAAATTATAATATTTAAAAGGAAATTATAATATTTAAAAGGACCAAATATTAAAATATAAATTTTTAATCACGAAATTAGAAATTAATAAGGATTGTCAGACTATTAAAATATAGTATCGATTGTGTACCCAAGGGATTTCTTCCACTTCCAAAGCTATAAAGATTCAGAGCAAGTATTGCAGAGGAGACAAATGAGATTGCAGTCTCAAAAAAACATGAATAAAGTCCTCCACTTCTCTTTGCCAATACTGGGCACATGTCATCCATACTCAATCCTTGTTTACATCTCCATGCATTTGTGAGCAGACTCCAGACGAGATGCCACAATTTCCAAATCTTTCTTTAGAAATGTTCTAAAACCTAGATTTTGATATTTACAAGGTAAGTATGTGAAAGGAATTTTATCTCAATTTACGTAAAACCTAAATTTTATGAGGTATCCAAACAGGCACAAAATCCCACAGAGGACTCTTTATATTTTTTTTTTATTTTATTCTCAAATTTTAGGTTTAATTTAGGGTAATTTAGTAATTATCATCTTTTTAAAATTTTTTTCTTCTAAATAATTACAATTTTTTAGATCCTTTATAATAAATAATTTCTTTCCGTGGTCCCTCTCCCTAATTTCCCCTTATTTCTATGTACTTTTTTTTTAATGAAATTATTTCTATTTACTTTTTTATGCGTCATTCGTTACCAACCACTATTTTTTTTCCTCGTATTTTTCACCTTTTGACTTTCATTTGGAAATATAAGTATGAAAAATAATATTTAAAGATATTTACAAATTTCTTATTTAGATAGATCCTGAATAAATAAAATTATCATGAAGGTTCATAATTATTCTCCGAAAAAAAATAAAGTGAGCGTCAAATAATTGAAATTGAAGTTATAAATTAATGTTGTCTTAATGTTAAATATTAGATTGGTGATAAACTGCTTAAAGATAGTTCTATGCTCCGTAATTTAAATTCACTATTTTTACAGAGAAAGACAGACCGTAAGTCTTCATAATAATTCCACATATTCATCATCATTCGAATTAAAAGATTTATAAATCCGATTTGTTAAGAATAATTTTTCCCTATTAGTATGTCATTTCTTACTTTTTTTTTCTTTTGATTTTTTTGACTGCAACATGCCTTTCTCTTTCTGGAATAAATTTCGGTACCAAGAACTCACCGCCACTACATACATCTCATCCGGTTCTAGTTTTGATGGTTTAGATTATTTTTTTACTTTTTTTTTAATAAAATATTTTCATGAGTACATAACCTAAATTAATAATAATCTTCTAACTGTTAGTATTTTTAAGAAAATAATTTTTTATTTAAAAATTATGAACAAAAAATTTTAAATTCGGATCATGTATTTAAATGGTGCCGAAACTGGTTCTCCTGTCTGCATCCGTTATCTGGTCCATAGAATATAATCCAATATGACGTTTATTGAACTTTGGAACAAAGATCCACTAGCACTTAGAACGCTTGCTGAGTCCCATTCGGGTCTGAGTCAATATTTTGATTATTTTCAGAAACTACAACGAGGATCATTTAGCAATTAAAGCAATGTCCATTATAACACAAAAAAAAAAAAAAAAAGACAAGTCCATAAAGTTATCTAAAAACATAAATACCCTTTTTTTAAGGTCGCCACATAAATATAAATGTCAATTTAGTATAAGCTGCATTTTTAACATTTATCTTAAAGAGAATTTTTTGCATACACATACACCTGCAAGTAGAACCATCCAAAGTTGAAGTCGTCTACACAATAATTTCTTTTTCCAAATATAAGTATCTGAACATAGAAGCTTTTCCTTCAATTATTATTTTAAGCAACCTAAAAAAGATCAAGGAGTCACTATCATTATTGCAGTTAACAAATTTTCTATGTCAAAATTTGAAAGAGCATCATCGTAGCAATGTATAATCCAATTAAAAGCAAACAACATTAATGCCTCCAGTATTTTAAAGACTCAAGTGTGTGCTAGACAAAGTCTCCCCATCTGTCCAAAATTTATTGGCCAGCTTACAATCAATGATGGTCCTCATCGTCACCATGTCCGTCGGGTGGACCACCAGGTCCAACCACTTCAAGCTGTTAAAACGTGAGGTTGAATAATCAGTGACATTCTGTAGTATAATCCCCATTATAAAGTAATATGATTATCATGCTAACTTTCATTGGGTCACAATCAAGGCAAGCATACCTGATATAAAATCTATGTATTGAGTACGGGAATCAATGTCAATCAAAGTTAAACATAAATGTTGACATGTGACTTGTTACAATTTGACAAAGTCTCTCAATTCCACATTTTGTTGAACAATTACTCAATTCCATATTAAGTGATCAAGAATGTCTGATAATTCTTGTAGGAATAAGAATCACATTAAACAGATATGGGAGAAGATACATGCAGACATGCTGAAGCTGATTCTATGATAATTACAGTAAGAGAACCAAAAACTTTGCAGCCAATATAATTAAGACAAGCAGCCTGAGAGCAGCCTTAATATATGCAATTCATGACAAGCAGTATTCTTGATACAGAACAGGACAAGTGCCTGCAAACAAGTAGGTAATTTTCAATCTATAAACTAACATACCTACTCCATCTAGTTTAAAACACAAGTCACTTTAAACAACCTCATAGCAATCAATAAAGAGTAGTTAACTCATTATCTATCTTGAAAAGTTTACTTCACTCATATTAAATGAGGTTGAAGGTGAGAGAAAAATACAAGGAACCATATTTAAACATTAATTATGGGGGAAAAATTGACAACTAAGTATTAATTACTCTCTAGGTGACTTATATTATAGACCGAAGAATTCTCCTATAAAGTGACTTATATTTCAGACTAGAGAGAGCATACACGTAAGTCAACCCTGATCATGTTATGCTACTACATTTTTGGAAGTAAAAATTAAACATAATAAAGATGGAACTTTCAACTAACCACAAAATATTGTGTGCAAACTGGGCATTCATGAGGCTTGCCTTTCTCCAGCCAAAACCAGACAACATCATGCTCATCCTCTACAATTAAAAAGTGGTTTACCTCAATGTCATAACAAAAGTATGATGATTTTCATCAACTTGTGAAGAAACTCACACACAATGGGACATATCTAACGATAAGGAGGAGATAAGGAGTACCCACCGCCTTCACCTCCAGGGCATCCAACTATCCTTTTGTCATAGTATGACTTAACAACAGCAGGTGCTTCCTATGAAGCAAAATAACAATGACGATTATTATAAGATAGAACACGTTCACAAAATAGTACTACACAATAGGGAAAAAGTGAATGTGAACCCAAAATAAATAAAATGTAATCTTCCAACTCTGAGGCAAGTTTTTTTTAAAAAAAAAAAAAAAATTATAAAGAAAGACGCATGATTGTTAAATGTGGAAGCTAGGTCAATCAAATAATCAAGGAATGTTATCAAGCTTAAATGTGACAAGGAACAAAAAGGCATAAATAGCAAAGAGTACTTGATGTCCATCTGAGACAGAATGGAAGAAGTGAATGGGATACTTCAATAAGAGAGGATGAAGATGATTTTCCCTCCCCAAATCCATATCACAATGCAACAACTCTTTTATGTTTTAAGTTCAGCTTCGTTTTCCAGCCTTCTTCTCATTGTTCCTCTTCACAACCAAATATAGTAAAGATACTCATACTTTGTTTTATTTTACAATGGCATTATTGTGTCCACCGTAAATTACTTCAAAGGATGATCATACTGTTGTTATTAGCAGTTTAGGTTCCAAAGTCAGTAAATATCTAAATTTTAATCCATTCATAATGTTACTTCCTTTATTTTTCATTCCACATCCCTGTATCCCATGCATCCAAAGGAACAAATTAGCAAGCATTTCTAATATAAAGATCATTCAAAGTTAGTAATTTGAACTACCGCAGGGCTGACGAGCAAAAAGTTGACAAGTATTTATTTAATTTTATAAATCAGTAATGATGCATTACATCATTGCCAAGCGCCTCCCGCGGTATAAAATAAGGAGGGAAAATTAATGAAAGGGTTGAATTTATTCAAATTAAGGATGCCTTAATTTACATGCATATCAAATATCACATCTTGATAAAATTAAAAGGGAACTACAAAGTTTTAATATACAATGTTAGAATATTCTGGCAGTTTTATTTTATTTCCTAAGTTTTTTCATGGCTGCAAAATAATCAGCCACACGCAGCTATAAAACTTTCTAAGAATCTTGAAAATATTAGAAGACTAACCTTTGTACCAAAAGGACCCTCAGGATAGTCTATGTCCAGAAGCTTTTTCCCCTAACAGAAAGAAATAACCATGACTCAGCACGATATACAATCCACTTGATTAAAAAAACACAGAAAAGCGCGAGAGTAGCCACCTGAAGCTCTGCCTCAATCTCCTCACGCTCATGGCCAGTAGCAATAGGCATTACATCCTCAACCGTCTTTCTGATCGCAGCATCCGCTATTTTATAATGACAAAAAACAAATAAAACAAGACATTGTGTCAATTAAACGATGAATCATTAAAGAAACGATCAGTAACAAAAGAAAAGAGATTACCGGAACTGAAATGGCGAGGAAGAACAGAGGAGGAGCGATTAACAAATGAAGAAGTGTTGATTCCGAATCGAGAGGGCGTAGAAGCAGATCGGTAAGATGAGGATGAGAGCGTGGCTATCGATTTGAGCTGAGAAGAGAAAATTCTTCGCCACATCGTTGGTGAGTCACGCCGATCCAACGACCAAATCCAGCACCAAAATGATTAAAGAAAACGAAAGGAAAACTTTATTTAATTTCTCTTTGGTAAAACCAGAAGCAGCGAGTCACGACGATGCACGCTTGTCTTTGGTTTGGGTTTGAGAGCGTGAGGGACTAGTGGGAGCGGCAATTCCCTTTTTGCTTGCCACGTGTCAAGGACCACCGCACGTGCTGGATTCCAAACTTGACTGTTGGGAATTTGGCCCAAACTTGATTTGGACCCAACTGTGTTGAGCAACGTGGCCTATTTACTTATTCTGGCCCAAATAACTGGGCCTAGTATTTATGCCCCATGTCCTCCTTTATTTATAAGGATGAAAGTCAAGCCAATTCACCTAAACTTTTTTATTAAAAAAAAACGTAAAAGGGGATCAATTAATTAAATGTATAAATTTTACCCTATCTATTTTTTAATGTAAGACCTAGTTAAATTTTTTAGATAAATTAAGGAAGCAAAAAAAAAAAAAACTACTTAATTATAGGCATATGCTATATATTATTAGACTATATATCAGTTTATAAATGAAACAAATTAGTTTAGAAAAAATGATAAATATAGATATTTTAAAATAATTTATTTAGAGCATATTTGGATTCTCTATTTTTTAAGTTAAAAGCTACTTTAATTTTAAGCTAAAACTTAAAAAAAAAAGAGCTTTAAAAAAAAAACTAAAAGCAATTTGATGATTGTATAATCTTTTTAGCTTAAAATTTATTTAAAAGCTAAGGAATGGTTGAGCTAAAGCTAATTTTTTTAGCATTGAGGTGGTTGAGATGATTCGTCAACCACAGACCACAAATCTAACATTAGCTCCCACTATCGCTATCATCATTAATCACTCTCATGACTCGTCACACCTCAAGCTTAGATACATGGCTTCCACACTTTCACCTCTGAACCGAACTCTTTCATTTCCCCTTTGTGCGCAATGCCACAACATCCTCCAATAAGGCCCACACTACCAAACCTTCGTTGCCATTTCCAATCAACGCCCTCTCAGGACAAAGGCAATTGCTATTCTTCCTGACGTCATATGCAACAATTACGGCAAGGGAACCGACGGCCATGGCGCAAGACATTCCTCTATTTGGATTGTGAAAGAATCTTAGGAAGGCAGAGGAAGCAGTCGAGGAAATTGTGAGAGGGCTTTGAAGCCACCGACAAAGGGATGGAAACAATGGAGCGTGGGTTGGTAATGGTAGAGAATGTAATTGAGGGAGTGAATAAGGGGGTGGGTTGGAAATTTCAAATTTTAACTATTTTTTCTTTGCTTTTTTTAAGAAATATAATTATTAAATTACAAACAATGAAAGTTTTAATTTATCAAATAAAATATTGTCAATATGAATATCCAAACAACATGTATCATACAATAAACAAGTGTCACTCAACCTTGCCTTCAAAATATGAGTTGTGATATTGATTTGTGAGTGAGAGACTAAGATTGGGAGTTGAGACATTGATAGGAGGGCTAGAAAGGGCGAGGAAAATGGAGGAAAATTGTGTTTGAATTTTTAGGGGTTTATTCACCCCCTAACACTCTTAATCTCAATTAAGTTAATTAAAAAAAAATTAGAGGGCCTAAAAGGACTGGCCCTTTTAAGCCCTCGACCCTACAGGGCTAGTTCTGCAAAGCCAACTTCATTTAATAGCTCCAATTTTTAGCTAGCTTAGCATTTGAAGGGCTAGGGCTTAAATGAGCTAGTCCCACAAACTTGGCTCGATTTCGCAGCTCTAGCTAGAAGCCAACCTGTGGATGAATGAAATGTTTAATTAAAAAAATTATAAAATCCTTAAAAAATTACACACACACACACACACACCAATCTACGGGAGTGACCTTGGAAAGATCGGAGAAAGGAAAGGGAGAATTGCAAAAATGAGAAGCAGAGATGAAAAGAATATTAAATCATAAAATTGCAGAAAGTAAACGTGCAAGGGAAAAAGAAAGAAATGAAACTAGAAGAAGAGGTAATCCTCACCAGATCTAGTTCATCCAGAGAGAAGAGTTATGCAGATGCAGAACATAGCAGAATATATAAAAATTTAAGTTTATTGAAGAAGAAAGCTTACAGAGAAGTACTGGAAAACAAGAACAAGGAAAGCAGAAAAGAAAACAGAGAAAGCAGAGAGAAGAGGAGAGTGTATTCGGAAGCTCTCTAAAAAAATCGGTGTCTCTAACTGAAGAGCAGCCTTGTTTATATAGAGAAGTCTCCGACACTATTTGCACAGTTCCGGTGGATTACCTGAATTGTTCAGTTTAGTGCACAGTTCCAGTAAATTACCGGTACTGTTCGGTTTAGTGCACAATGATCTGCCGACACTACAGTGCAGAATATGATCTACGTTTTACAGTGTATTGTGCTACAGTGAAAACATAAATACTGATAGTTTACATTTAAAAATTGTCCTATACATGGAAATACTAAGTTTGGTACTTTCGTCAGGGACATTGGGTTTAATTTTGTTCTATACATGGAAATACTAAGTTTGGTACTTCCGTCAAGGAAAGGTTTAATCTTCTCCCAAATTGACAACAAAGTCTTCTTCGTCATCGCTTTGGTATTGGCCTTCTGCCTGTTTAGAGGACTCAACTTCATCTTGTTGTAGTTGTGCAAGCATGATACTGAGTTGTTTAATATATTCTTGTTTATCTGAAGCAGCTGCTAAGGTAGTTTAAACAAAATTCTTCTAGCTTAAGAACTTGCTCTGCTCCTTGGCACAAAGAAATTTGGGATTTTCTTTGAACCATTGTTCAACTGCTTTGGAATCTGCCTTACTCTGGGTAAATTTAGCCCACCATCTAACAAAAGGTAATCTTTGTAGAAATGGTAGTAAAGGAAGACTCCTGTCATCATGAGAAAATCTATATTGCCAAGAAAAAATCCAGGATACAGATAGTTTTGAAAAATAGTGGAGTTCAATAAGGAAAGGATCTCCACTCCGGTTATATTTTTCTTTAAAAAGAGTCAATGCTTTTATTATTTCTGGTCATAAAATTTGGTGAATTGGTCCAAAAAATAATCACCATTGTAGAAACCATTGAGGAAAAGTGTAGTTATTTCCTTTTTTGAAATAAATAAACCAGGTATGTTTGAAAATTCTGTTTTGGTCCCAAAAAATATTATACCAGGCATCTGTATAATCCTAGTAAGTATATCCTTCTAGATCAAAACGAATATTGAAATTTCTTGGTTTATTTAAATCTTGGCCCCACTGGGAGGGCGTAATTATTTTCAAAATTTGAAGAGTAGAATGAGTTATTAATGTTTCATCCTCCTTTGATGTATATCGAGCTAATTCAATAGATTGAGAATGAACCAAAATTAATTCATAATACTCTCTGGTTTTGAACATGTTTGTAGGAGGAAAATGCCATCCAAGAGGAAAAATCTTGGCAGCAGTTTGGTTGGCTATTTCAAGGAAAAATTCAGGCTCTATTTGGACAATATTTCTTACACATTGGTATTTGGGTGTATAAGGAGTGTCCATGGGGTTTATAGCCTGAGATATTGTTAAATTTTTGGATAGTGGAGGCTTTTTTTAGGCGAGTTGAAGAGCAAATTCTTTGTTGATAAAATCATACTCTTGTTTACTGATGGCCTGTGAAGGGGTAAATAATGATAGGGCAAGAGTTTGTGCTGTATCATTTATTGCCAAGGGTTTTTTGCTTCTTTTTGCTAATACTTCCTCCCAGATTTGATTTGGAGGTTTCTTAACATAAGAGTCAAGTGTTTTCTTTGCTGGTTTAATGGAAGCAAGTCTCTGGGTTTGAGACTGATTTGGAGTGGATGACTCCGTTTTGGGGGTAGATGACCTTGACCGGGAAATAACCTGTGATTGAGTTCCTTGAGTTTGAGGAACTAGTTGATTGGTTGATCCCTGTGTTTGTTGAGATTGTTGCAGTAGAGAAGTTTGTTGCTGCAAAAATTGTTTAAGAAATTCTTCCAGCTCTTGGCTAGAAGGTGGCCTTTGAGCATCTTAAGAGAAGCTCTGTTTATCTTCTTCTTAGAGGAGCTGTTTATCTTTGGGTTCCTCTCCAGGTTTCTTTTTTCTAGGCATTTTCTGGAAAGAAAAAGGGTTTTTGGATTAGTGTACTCTCAGATTCAACTCCCTTGCAAAAACTCTTGGGTAAGGAAATCTGGAAGAGAATTGTATGTGCCTTTGATAAATTCAATGTCAAAATAAAAAACACTTAAAATTGCTTGCCATTTAGCAAAAATCTGTTTTGATGCAAGATTTTTAACATCTTTTCGCAAAACATCTTTTGCAGATTTACAATCAATCCAAATTTAAAATTTTTGATTCAGCAAATTAGCCTGAAATTTTGAAACACATAAAACAATGGCTAGAATTTCTTTTTTAATTGTAGAATAATTCTTCTGGACAGAATTCCAGTGTTTAGATATAAAAGAAATAATTTGTTCTTTTCCATTAACACTTTGTTTAAGTGTACCTCCATAGCCTACTTCAGAAGCATATGTTTCAACTATTTTGGGGGTAGAAGGAATTGGAAGGCTAAGGCAAGGAAGTTCTTTAACCTGTTGTTTGATTTGTTTAATAATATCAGTATGAACATCAGTCCAAGGAGGTGGATTTTTGTTCAATCGCTAATGAAGGGGTTTAACAAAATTACTGAGTTGAGGAATAAACTCAACAACATAGTTTAAACAGCCTAAGAATCTTTGAAGTTGGGTTTTATCAAGAATCTGGTCTAGAAATTTATCTGCAAACTGGATTGCTCGTTCAATTGGGGTTACGGTACCTTGGTGAATCCAATGACCAAGAAACCGAATTTTTGTTTGGAAAAGACTGATTTTTGGTTTAGAGACTACTAAACCATTTAATTCTACAGTACGAACAAATTTAAAAACATGTTTAAAATGTTCTTCTAATGAATTTGAAAAGATTAGAACATCATCAATATATACAATAATATACTAACTTTGATCATTAAAGATCTCGTTCATAATCCTTTGAAATTCAGAAGGAGCATTTTTTAAACCAAAAGGCATAACATTCCACTCATACTGCCCAAAAGGTACAGTAAAAGCAGTCTTATACCTATCTTTTTCCGAAATCTGTATTTGCCAAAATCCAGACTTCATATCAAATTTGGAAAATATTTTTGCAGAATGTAAATGTTTTAGTAAATCAGCCTTGTTTGGAATTGGATAATGAATCCACTGAAGAGCTTCGTTAAGAGGTTTGTAGTTTATGACAAGTCTAGGAGTGCCACGTTCTATTTCAGCATTTTTATTAACATAAAACGCAGCACAAGACCAAGGGCTTCGGCTTTTTCGAATGAGTTTTTTGTCAAGAAGATCTTGAATTTCCTTTTTACAGGTCTCTAGAAGTTCTTGTGACATCTGTATTGGCCGAGCTTTTGTTGGAATTTGTTTTTCAGAAAAGTTTGGTTTGTATGGAAGATCTACCATATGTTGTTTTCTATTCCAAAAAGCATTTGGTAAATCAGCGTAGATAGTTTGATGGATTTTATGAAGACAAGATTGGATTTTTTGTTGAACAACAGGATCTTGGAGTTGTTGTTCAATCCGTTTAAAAGAAACCTCATCTCTGAGAAAATTGATTTGATTTTGTTTAAGGAAAATGGGATTCAACTCCTTTAGTTTTGGTTTTTGTGTGAAAGGAAAGAAAATCTTTTCTCTAAAATATAGTTTAACAAGTCCATCAGATTCAACACCAAAGGGAATCAATAATTGGGCAAAAGGTGCTCCAAGTATGATTTGAATTCCCATATCTTTCATCAAAATAAAAGGTGTCTGAATCTGCCAACTACCATTTTTTATTGTAACATTTGAAAGTTTATACTGGACGGATACTGAGGATTTGTTTACAGCACTATACCGTTCAGTAGTTTTCTAAAAATATTTAGTTGGCACCAAACCTTCTAAAATACAATTGGCTTGTGCTCCTGTATCAAACAATACAGATTGTTCTATAACAAGATTATTATTAATAATGATTTTAGCTTATATATAAAACTTCTATAAAAAGATTTTTGAAATAGCATTTAAAAATGGGGTTTCTTCAAATTTAGGAGTCTCAACTATGTTTTCCTTTTCCAAAATTTGATCAATATTTTCATTAGATTCAATATTTTCATTAGATGGAGGAGTTTGATCAGAAGAAAGAATCTCTTGAATATGCAATAAAGCAAATTCATGAGAATTTCTGGAAGATTTAAGATTTTGAACTTCAACTTTAAGGTTATTAACCTCCAATTGAAGATCTTGGATGGTCGTAGGTTTAGTTGAACGCGTAAATCTGTCCAAAGTTTTGGTCAAATCAAAGTTATTTTGGAAAACAGAAAGCTTATCAGAGGATTTAGAAGAAGAAGGAGGAGAGGATTGTGCTAAAATATCTTTGAATTTCGAAAGATATTCAGTTTTGTCACAATCAGGAAGTTTACTAATAACATCAAGGAGCAAGTCTTGCTCTTTTGTGATGACGTTTATAGCAGGAGAAGAATCATCAGATGTTGAATTGAATTCATCATCTTGAATTTGATTCAGATTTTCAGAAGTGACAGAAGATGATTCTTCTTCAGATACAGAATCTGTATCTAAAAGAAGATTGTTTATTTGGTCAAGAAGAGGTTCTTCAATTTGGATATTTCTGATTTTGTTGGAAATGCGGCAATACTTAGCATAATGACCAATTTTCCCACATTTAAAACAAGTTACTTTCCCTTTTCCTGGAAAAGTTTGTTTAAAATCCTTTTGAGGTTTGAAAGAAAAATTCTTTTTGTTCTTTTTGTAAAATCGTTTTTTTATAATAACGAGGATAACTTTTGTAAGCACCCTTTTCTTTAAAAGAAGATGAATTGAATTGAGAAGGTTTTCGTTTTGGCTTTGAACAGGAAGGAAGACCAAATTGTTCACAAAATTATCCCAATTCTTTCTTATTGATACCCTTTTCTTTTGCAAGCTGATGTTTAATACCATCATCTTGACAGATTTTCAAAGCAGTTTTTTGGACAAAAGAGATTAACTCTTTATACGTTAGAGTTCCATAAGGAATGTTGCCATCATACAAAGTTCATATCTTATCTCTAACCTTATCACCAAATGATTTTAGTAATCCGGCTAGAAATTTTTCTTTCCAAAAACCTTGATTGGCATCATCTCTTAGAAGGACTCTAGTTAGGAAAGTATTTTTATACCATCTGAAATCAGACAAAGTCCGACATCAGATGTTAGAAAGAAGTTCAAAAGAGCGATCCTTCCAGATATTTGGATCACCAACAAAATGTTTTACAATTGTAAAAAGAAGGGTATTAACAGAATCTTGTAAGAGTTCACCATTGTAAAGTATTGGAGTCTCATCAGATTCAGTTTTAATAGAACAAAAAATATTTGATTTTTCATCAGAAGACAGATAGAAATCCCACTATCCTTTAAGTTGTCCAGTAAAACCAGAAACTAAAAGGTTGGTTATCTGTTCTTCTGAATAGCTATTTGTAGTTTGATAAGCAGTGCTTACCATTGTCATTTGTTGTAAAATTTGTAAAATATTTGTTTCACTTTGTTCATCGATATTCCATTTATAAATATCGTTGGAATTAAAAGATTTGAAAGTTTGGTTTTGGCATTCTTCAGTTAAAATATCCAAAGGACTAGGCTTTGAATAATATAACTTTGAAGATTTCTGCCAGTTTGGAAAATTCTTTGAAGATTTTTTCCAATGTTGACGGTTTATTTCAAAAGCGGTTTTTGAAGATTCAACATCAGAAAGTTTATCAAAATTCATAACTTGTTTTGAAGAAGATTCAGAAAGAGGTGTGTTAGGAATGACTTGTTGCTTTAATGAAATATCAGGGCTTTGAGGTTCAGAAACTTGATTAAGATGTCGTAATCTTTGGTCAATTTTTGTTATAAGTTTTGCCTTATTTTTGTCTTGGATTCTAGCCTTAATCTTTGGATCAAGTTGGAATAGTTTAAATAGAGGCTGAATTGGTGGGGATGGTTTAGAAGAAATTGAAGAAGAAATTGGAGGAGAAGAAGGGGCAGAAGCAGTTTTGATGGCCTGATCTCCAAGAATTTGAAGATACTGATTTGTGTAATTATTTTGTTCCATAAGACTCTTGATGTCTTTTGGACCAATTGGCTCTTTAGAGTTTCAAGTTTTGAATGGAGAGGCAATGATGGGAGTTTGTGATCTATCTGTAATTCTAGGAATTTGATATGACCTTTTTGGAGGAACTTCTGAAGAAATAGTTTGTCATTCAGGAGTTTTCCAATCTCTCTTGGTCATGTTTATCATTGTTGTAAATGGATATTCTATTTTTTGCTATAAAGCATATGTTTCAAACCAATCAAAAAATGGAACATTCACTTCATACTTGTCAAGAAAACTGTAAAACTTTTCTTGGACTTGTTGTCTAATAAGTCCTTTAAAATTTTTCAAAAACCAGTTCCTTTGGCAAGTATTTGATTCTGAATAAAACTCCTTTTGCAAACTATGTTTATCGATTTGAAATTGATGGTCAGGAACACCAATTATCGGAGGTTCTCCTAATTCAATATAACTTATAAAGTCTACCGAATTTTGGTCATCTACCATATGCTGTTTTCTATTCCAAAATCATTTGGTGATAAGGCAAAAGAGTTTTATACTAAATGAGAAGTGACCCTGGAAAGATAACCATTGAGCTAAAAGCTTAAGCTGGTAGTTCGGGCTCACCTCTTAATCCTTAGCACATCACCTCAACCACCCCCTGGCTGACGTGGGCTGGGCACACCCACAGTGAGACCCACAAAGTGGGCCCCACCTCAACAGGGCTCAGGCCGCACAATGCGTTCAGGCCTTAAATCCCACTTCCTACTCCCCCTGGAATCGAACCCCAGACATGGCCAAGGTTCTGATCCAAAGACGCGGAAGCTTACCACTGAGTTAAAAGCTTAAGCTGGTAGTTCGGGCTCACCTCTTAATCCTTAGCACATCACCTCAATATATATATATAAAGCTAGGTTGGACGCCACATGCCAATATACATGTGTGACTCTTTTAGCGTGTGTTTGAAACATTCTAATATTGAAATACCTATCATTCTATTAAAGAATTCTTAATGGAGATCCATCTAAGAAATTGAAACATATAATAAGGGGCTTCGCCTTATAATACTGATAGAGAAAATGAAAGTCACACGTTACGTCGTTAAATTTAAACAATGATATTTGAGCATAAAGCATATACTTTAGGGTTTAATTTAAATGATGAAATAAAGTCGACTCATCATTAGTCAATTATGAAGAGATATTGGCAAACCACTAATGATATAAAATTTCCATGTAAATCGTAATATGACTAGAAACAAACATTGCAGATTTTTTTTTTTTAACCAGATATCATATGAAATCTTCATTTACAAGCCTTGAATCTTTTTTCTTTCAGGTGGTTACACTACAAAAAAAAAAGCCTGACTTGTAGCGGTCTAACAATAGCGGTCATAAAACACCGCTACAAAATCAAGTATTAGTGGCGGTTTTATATGAAACCATTACAAATTAGTTGCGGAAAACAGGCGCCAAATTTGAGGTGGAACTTTGTAGTGGTTCTACCACAGAAAGTCGCTACCAACTTGTTGCCAGATTGGCGCCAAATAGTAGGAATATTTGTAGGGGTCAATTTGTCACGGTTACTAGACCAAACCACCACTAATGTTGTGCTAGGGTTTCGCGCCAACGAGCGCGAATGTTTGTCACGATTATGTTACAATACCCGCTACAAGAAAGCAAAACGACACATAATTGTAGTGGTTTGGGTTTAGCGACATACTATACCGCGACTATTTGTAAACCTTAGTAGTAGTTACTCTGTAAAACCGCTACTAATGTTTAACATATATAAAGAGACCGTACAAGTCACAGAAATATATATAAAATCCAGAGAAATCACTGGATTCGGCTGGTAAATGAATGAACAACGTCGGTTTACTAATGAAAGACGGGAAAATATTTGGAGCACTAATCTCTTCTCTTTCTAATGAGTGCAGCAGATATTTGTCTGTCTCATCCATGAAACCGGAGGTTGTTCTTCAGTTACCACCTGAGTTGGTTTTTTCTCTGATGTGAACGCTACTTCTATTTTTCTGAGAATCGTCTAACAAGCGACCGAAGGTTGGGTTTTGATTGTAGCCACCTTTCTTTCTATAAAATACGTCGGATCAAAATGACTCGGTGAGCCTTTTCAGAGAGATCGGTGTTTACATTAAATCCCAATATTCATGGGCTTGTTGGACTATTTTCAGTACACTTATTGAAAATAATTTTTTTTTTACCAAACTAATTGGTTTATTAGTTTTCATAAAACTAATAAACCAATTAGTTTGGATTTTTTTTTTCAAAAAAATAAAATTAGTAGCGGTTAGTTCTCAAACCGCTACAGATATTGTAGCGGTTTTGTATACAACCGCTACAGAATTGCAAACACAGAAAATTAGTAGCGGTTGAGCTTAACCGCTACTACATGTTTATATTGGTAGCGGTTGATGCAGCGGTCAAATTTAACCGCTATAATTTGTAAATATTAGTAGTGGTTTCTTAGTGTAAGTGCTACCAAGTGACGCGCTACTAACAACAGTTTCCCTTACGCTACTGTTCATTTCTTTTCACTTTTCACTTTTGTTATCTTCTCTGTACGGTTAAATATGGACAAAGGAAAGGGTAAGGCTGTCCTAAAGGAAGCAACAGTAGACGGGGCCGTGCAAGAGGCCATGGGCCTAGGAATCTGCCTTCGCCCCCTCAGACTGGGAGTGGTCTGCCTCCGCTCCCTCAGAGGAGTGATTATGAAAACATATTTGCTGATGAAACGATTCCTGAGATGGAGTCCCTAGAGAGGACAGTAGGCAGGGAACATGGTGCAACTTTGTCGATCAGCGACCTCGACGAAGATGAAGAAGTTGAGATAAATTTCTCCGTGAGCGAGGCCCAATAATTTCTCGACCCGATTTGCGGTTGACGTGGAAGGTAAATGTAATTAGTTTTTTGTGAAAATTTAATTTCTATTTTCTTATATTTATTTAAATTATGTTTAAAAGAAAAAATAACATTTTTTGTTTACTGTGCAGATACAAATGGGAACATCAACAAGAGGTTGTTGAACATTAGGGCGGTCACTTTGATGCGGGGCGCTAAAGTAGTAGTCCCCTGGAACACAGAGACGGACCAACCAATTGAGAACGGGGGTCACCTGTTCAACCGATTCCTGTCTGATTTAGGTTGGAATTGGGCTTGGTTTCCGATATTCTTCAAGGATTGGAAGCATGTTCCGTCCAACAACAAGGACAAAGCATTTACTAACATTATCCAGGTAAGTTAAGTTTCTTTATTTAATTTTACATGTTATTATTTATTTTGTTATTATTTTATTTATTAGTAATTTATTGTGATACAGGATAAGTTAACTGTGGGAGGCCAGATGAAGAGGTACTCGTTGCTAAAGATGGGGGATGCGTGGAAGAACCGGAGGAATTGTTTGTACCTCAAGGGGAATGGAGATGGGATGACTCCCATACAACAGCTGATCGAGAATGTCCCAAACGGTGTGGAGCCCAATGACTGGGTAGCTTTTGTGCAGTATGAGAGGAGTGCAGAGGCACAGCTTTTGTCCCAGAGGAACACCAGGAGCCGGGCAGCCCAGACAATCCATCACACGACAGGATCAAAGACGTTTACTGTGACCTACAGTGAGATGGTATGTTGAGATTTAAAATAAGTTTAATAAAACATTCATTGCTCCATTTTTTAAAATAACTAATTGTTTTTTCTTTCAATTCTTGCAGCAAGCGAAGGCGTGGGAGGAGAACCATGAAACAAACTATGGGGAGCTCTTCACACGCACCCATAGACATCGTGATGGGTCACCGACATCTAAGGCGGCTGAGGAGATCATTGTAAGTTGATATTGTTAATCTAATATGTTAAAATTCAATTAAAATGTTTCATTAATATTTGTTGAAATATTATCGTCAGGCCCGAATTGAGCAGACCACGGCAGAGCTGCGAGCTTCCTAGCCCCCTGAGTCACAGGGGTCTGTGAACCCTACGGCCCCATTAAAAGTTGGTATGGGCCGAGCCGAGCATCCCGGGCGCGTTAGGGTATGGTCCTAGGTGCGAGGCCCAGCAGTGTTTATGTCAAGTCCTCCGCCTTCTGAGGCCGGAACCTCTAGCGCGAGACGTATGCCACCACCGGAGGGGTTGGAGGTAATGATTGAGGAGAGGGTGGCCGCCCTGGTTGCTAAGAAGGCGGTCGCCCTGGAGGCTGCACAGGCGGCAGAGAGGGAGCGGATTTTGGCTGCACAGGCTGCCAGGGAGAGGCGCATCCAGGCACAGATTGACAATTGGTATGCTTCGAATAGGCATAGCTGGGATGCTTGTGCCAGTGCCCTTACAGAGTTGCTTCCTAACAGGCACTTTTCACCTCCCCAGCCTCCCCCTTCATTCATTAACGAGGAGCCCCTCATTCCTCCCAAGCCGTTCATCCACGAGGATCCCTCACAGCCTACTGGTGCTACTGGTGCTGGTGGTGCTATTGCTGATGATGATAATGATGATGATGATGAGGGTGTTGTTACCTCTGCTCCTGCCCACGCCACTACTAAGACAGAACCTGATCATCAGGCTCCTAATTGCTAGTTTTTATTTTTGGAGACAAATATTTATTTAAAATGTTTATATCTATGTTTATGATATCTGGTTTGTTTGATTACAATTTAAATACTTAACCTTCATGTATTGTAGTTTATAAATATTTTATATTTTGTTAAATTAGTTACATAAATATATATTTATAGTTACAGAAAATAGGTATTGTAAGAAAAATAATAAAATAATATCTAATAAATAAAAATTGATTTATTTGAACAATAAATAATATAATTTATTTTTGTTATCATTAAAGCTATCAATTTTGAAAATAATCTTTCGGGAAAAAAATATTTACATATTGATTTTAAAAAAAATACATTATATTTTGTAGCGGTTTTAAGAAGAAACCGCTACAAATTTGTAGCGGGTACTGGTAAATGAACCGCTACAAATGGTAAGATATTTGTAGTGGTTACATAACCGCTACAAGAAGAACATGTTGTAGCTGTTAAAATAGCGGTTTTATAACCGCTACTAATTTATGGCGGGAATTGAACATTTCAAATTGCAGCGGTTTCTGTGGCGTTTATGTAGCAGTTTACAACCGCTACAAAATGAATTATCTATCAATAGCGGTTGAGGTTGCGGTTGTTAACCGCTACAAATGATTTCAGACTACATTTATGGAGCTCAAGTCATTTGAAGAGAATTAAACATTTTATCCTAATGAATAAGTTATGGATCAAGTTGCCACACAATTCTCCCGTATATGTAGCGAGAATGAAAAATTTCTTAGATTTTGCCTTCTCTCACGCTAGCATTAAGGAGAAGATCGTTTGTCCGTGTTGTCGATGCAAGTTTAAGAAGTGGCAAACACGAGATGGTGCTTTGGAACATCTTCTTGTCAAGCTTTCCCGGTTGAATATACATTTTGGGGAGTCCATGGTGAGAAACAGGGTATGCGATATAGGGATCAACTTCCTCGAAGCTCACAAGTAGGAAATCAAGTAGCTCAAGATGATCTGGTTAATGAAGCGGTCCGCGATGATTTTGGTGTTCAGGACGACAACTTTACGGATGAAGTTCAGGGTGCAGAACCTGTTTTCCTTAGGAATGAAGCAGCACGGGAATTTTTCAGCCTGATGGATGAGTGTGACCGTCCATTGTATCAAGGTTGTCGGAAATACTCCAAATTATCTTTCCTGATCAAGTTGTACCATATCAAGTGCTTGTGTGGGATCACCAATAAGGCAATGTCGATGTTGCTAGAATTGATATGAGATGTTTTCCCCGACGCAGACATTCCCACAGACTTCTATGAGGCCAAGAAGATAATTAACAGATTAGGCCTGAACTACGAAAAGATCAATGCTTGCCCGAATGACTGTATGCTTTATTGGGGAGACGACGCTCGCAGGGAGACTTGTAAGAAGTGTCACACTTCGAGGTTCAGGACTGTACGGAAAGGGAAAAAGCAGAAGAAGAAAGCCACAAAGATTCTTAGGTACTTTCCTTTAAAACCTCGTTTACAAAGATTGTTTATGTCTTCCAAGACAGCCAAGCATATGAGGTGGCACGAAGCTGACAAGAACGAAGATGGTAAACTGAGACACCCACGAGATGCTCAAGCATGGAAAGAGTTAGACTCACAATTTCCAGATTGTGCGTCGGATCCCATAAATGTTCGTCTCGCTCTGGCGACCGATGGTTTTAATCCGTTTGGGAATCTCAGCACAAGCTATAGTATTTAGCCGTTTGTCTTGGTCTCGTACAACTTTCCCCCTGGATGTGTATGAAACCAAGCTCCTACATTATGTCTATGATCATTCCAGGCAAAAAGGCATTGGGAAATGACATCGATGTGTATCTCCAACCACTTATCTCGGAGTTGGTCGAGTTGTGGAATGTAGGGGTTAAGACGTATGACTCGCATGACAAGACACTTTTCAAGTTGCGGGTGGCCTTGATGTGGACGATTAGTGACTTTCCTGGCCTGGGAACATTATCCGGGTAGATCGTGCACACCGGCCTTGCGTGTCCAGCTTGCAATTTTGACTCTGACTCGATGCGCCTTCCCTACAGTCGTAAGTGATGCTTCATGGGTCATTGCAGGTTCCTCAATGGTACGCACAAGTTTAGGTTGCAACGCAATCGATTCAACGGGCAACAGGAAAAAAGAGGAACTCCTCAGATTTTATCAGGTGAAGATATCATAGAGCAGCTTCAGGACGTTAAGTTTGAGTTTGGAAAAAGAGACGATCAGGCAAAGGCCGGTACAAAGACTGCCAGGGCTTCTGGTTCTGCGCCCCAGCAATGGCAGAAGATTAGCATCTTCTTCACTCTGCCCTATTGGAAAGATAATTTGCTCCGACACAGTCTGGATGTCATGCACATTGAGAAAAATGTGTGCGACAATGTGTTGTACACGATTCTAAACGAATCAGGCAAGTCAAAAGATCATCTTCAGGCGAGGAAAGATTTAGGGGAGATGGGAGTTCGTGGAGACGAGTGGCCAGATGAGCATGACAGATTTCAGCCGGTAAAATTCACCCTGACAAAACCGAATAAGGAGATCTTCCTTGCGACTTTGAAGAAAATAAAAGTTTCAGACGGGTACTCAAGCAACATTTTGAGATATGTTGACGTGTAGGCTCGAAAGGTTACTGGGCTGAAGAGTTATGCCTCACATGTGCTTATGCAACAGTTGCTTCCGCTTGCCATCAAAGATACGCTGCCTCTCGATGTGTCGATCGTTTTGGTTGAGTTGTGTTCTTTCTTCTGGAAGTTGTGTTCCAAGGTTTTGACCGTGGAGGAGCTTAACCAGTTGCAACAAAAGATCGTTCTTACGCTGTGTCATTTGGAGATGATCTTTCCTTCGTCCTTTTTCACGGTCATGGTTCACCTGACAGTACACCTTGTGCACGAAACAAAGCTTGCTGGTCCAGTTCACTACCGATGGATGTATCCTATTGAGAGGTACTCATTTAAAATTAATCACTTTACGATTACTATGTAGTCACACATTTCAGCATTAATGTCTCAACATTTTTCATTTATTACTTTATAGGTTTCTTGGGAAATTGAAATCCTACGTGAGAAATAAGGCGTGGCCTGAAGGTTCAATTGCAGAAGGTTATATTGGGGATGAGGTCTTGTATTTTTGTTCCAAGTACTTTGATAACATTGAGACATCATTCAACTGACCACCTCGTGTGGACGATTGTCCAGAGCCAGAGCCAGAGTTATCAGCAACAGAGTTGTTAATCCCTCGTGTTGGGAGACCAGTTGGCGGAACTGAGAACTTCAAATTGACGGCACTTGATAAGCTTCAAGCACACAGACATGTCTTGATTAATTGCACTAAAGTTGAACCGTACCTTCAGTAAGGATTGCGCACATATACATGTTATCGTTTATATTTCCTTACATTTTGTACTCACGTTTCATTGTTTTCTTCGCATGTTTAAAGGGAATTCAGGAGTTATGTTCAGCGTCAGCTGAGGATCTGTACACAGACATCAACCAAGATTGATAAAAAGGTCCATAGAGAATTCCCGGGTTGGTTTAAGAGGAGAATTATGGATGACCACAACCCACACTCCCTAGAATTCAGAGCTCTCGCACTCGGCCCGCTTGCTCACGCCCAAAGATTTACGGCATACAATGTTAACGGTTTCAAGTTTTGCATCATTTCACGGGATCAGGGATTGCTGACCCAAAACTCGGGCATATATGGCACGTTTGGGACGAGGAGTTATGCGAGCAGCAGTGACGAGAACATGCAGTTTGGTGACGTCTCATATTATGGAAAGTTTCTTGATGTGGTCAAGATAAATTACCAAGGCCTTTTCACAGTGACGCTGTTCAAGTGCTTGTGGGCGAATACCACAACGTCCCGGGGGCTCACCACTAACGACTTGGGCATCACATCAGTGAATTTCTCCCGGCCTATTCACACTGGACAGTCTAAAGATGATGAGCCCTATATTCTTGCCTCAGAGGCCCATCAGGTTTATTATGTCGCTGATGAGAGACACAGGGAGTGGCATATGGTGGTTCACTTAAAGCCCCGAGACCTTTACGACATGAGTGATGCTGATAACGTCGCCTACAAGAGTGAGCCGTTGCAGCCCGCCAGCTTTGAGAACTTCTTCCCCGACGGCGATGACAATTTACCTATAGTTCGGTATGTTTTTTAATATACGCTTTATTTGTGTTGAAACATATTCATCAACTCACAACTGACATTTTACCAAAAAAATTTTTTTGTAGGGATGGTGACGAAGATTGAGAGGAAAAATTAAAGTTATGCTTAGGATTTTATATGTAAGATTTTATATTTTTTTTAAAAAAAAACTTATCTGAAAACTTATTCTCAAAATATATTAACTTTTTTGTAGCGGTTACTAACCACTACAAATTATATAAAAAATTGCTACAAGAGACGTCACCTCAACCGCTACATATGACAAAACCACTACAAATATTCAACTGCTACAAAAAGCGACACGTAAACCGCTACAAAAAAGTCATGCAGATACCAATATATAAACACCCCACTCACTCTATTTAATATGCTTCACTTTCGTTTTCTAACACATTTCTCCTTGTTTTCTCTCAAATTTCTACATTTTCAGAGCAAGATTAATTATTTTAAGAAGGTAAGTGTTGTTAACCCGGATCAAATATTATGATTATCGCAATAATTTATCTGTTTCTTCATCTCTAATTATGTTTGTTTTTTATTAAAAATTGTATGATTTTTCTTTTTCCAATCCCCTTTCACCTTCACTCACATTTTTTCTTCTATTTTCACATAAACTATTTTATCTACTTTCACACATAATACTTATTTTATTTTTAGACATATTAATTTTAATATTAGATAACATTTAAATGAACACATAATAAACTATTTTTATACAATAAATATATATAATCAAATTCACTTTTTAATATCATTTTTTTAGGTAATATTTGTATAATTCATGATAAAATATTTAATAAGTTTTGCATGATTAATTATAAATACTATTTTTATAAATATTTTACAAAATAATAAATTAACTGACCTAAAAAATTATTGCAATTTTTTTTTTATTTTTTTACTATTTTGTAGCGGTATTGTCAATCGCTACAAAGATGATAAAAAATTTATCAAAATATTACCGAATATTTTGTAGCGGTTTTAAACCGCTACAAATAACAGAAATGAAAAGATCGCGGGAATATATTTATCTTCGAAAAAATGGCGGGAATATGTTGTAGCGATTTTCTAACCGTTACAAATATGAAATGAATTCAAAGCCCAACAATGGCAGGAATTATTTGTCGCAGTGAATGAACCGCTACTAAATAACTTACTTGCACAAGATTAGTAACGGTGGAGTAAACTGCCACCATTGTTCCCCTGTAGCGGTTTTTCTAACCGCTACATAGTATGACGTTGACGTCATGTCTGACACATATAGTGGCAGTTTTATTAACCGCTACAATTTCTGTAGTGGTTATTGTGTATGTAGTATTGGTTATTTTTAATCGCTACAAATCGATTTGCGACAGTAGTTTTTGTAGCGGTTTCTCAAACCGCTACTAATGGCTTCTGTAGCGGTTAAAACCGCTACAATTCCCTCATTTTAACCACTATAAATTAGCCTTTTTTTTGTAGTGTTAATAGCATTTAAATTTCGTTTTAATTCTTTTTAATTTACTTGTTTTATAAGTGTTTGAAAATAAAAAGTCAAGAAAGAGTAAGTTACAAGCATTGGCGGACCTAGGTAGGAGAGAAGGGGGGCACGTGCCCCCCCTTGATTTGATGAATGAAGAATTTTTTTTTTTTGGTCTCTTGTAACATAATGAAAGAAAGAAATAATGCCTTCCTTTGCAAAAAAATGCCAAACATAAATCAGGCTATTCAAGGCCTACACTTTGCAAATTCTTCATTCATTATAAATCAAGCTTGTTTTTCAAAAAATAAGGTTTAGAAAGATAACATTGTAATTATTGTAATATACTTTTGTTATTGTAATATATATACTTGAACTTATTTAATGTTCAACTTTATTATTTCTGTACTTAGCTTTGTTTTTCCCTTTATATTCTTTTGTGTTTTAATGCGTTTAAAATTTTGCTTTAAAAAAAAATTATCGGGGGCGCTGCCCCCGAATCCCCCTAGCCAATAGTGCCCACCCTTTAATTATTTTCTAGGTCTGCCCCTGGTTATGACCCGAATCCCCCCAGCCAATAGTGCCTACCCTTTAATTATTTTCTGGGTCCGCCCTTGGTTACGAGGTTCGGGATTTGGTCAAGTTACTCTTAATTAAGTTAACGTGCACCATCTACACCAGAAAATAAAAAGACAGAAGAGATGGCTCGAAAACTCAACTGAGTGTCAAACAACTAACAGCTGATAGGAGCTTGCTAGGGTGGATCTAATTAAAAATAATTAGGGTTTAATTAGATTAATTAGGGTATTGATTATTGTTTTGATGGAATAGTAGTAATTTAAAAAAAACAATAAAATTTGATTGACAAAATAAATTGAAATTCTCTTACTATTTTATACCAAATTAAATTCTCCAACCAGTAATTAGAACCTCTAACATTCAATTCGACTGACAAATGCAAATAAATAGTTAAATACAGATTAACACGAAACTTGAGTACTCACTCAACACCACCCCACCTTGACTCCTATTATTACAACAAACCTATAAAGTTGGCTGCAGCTAGCAGAGTGAGAAGAGTTAATTACTCATTCCGGTTCTAATTATTAGATTAAGTTAAATTTTTTTAAGAGATTAAGAAAATTAATTAAATTATTTTAGAGTATTTTTATTTTTTATTTAAAATAATTAGTTTGGTTAATAAATTAATATATAATCTAAGAATACGCAATATATCATATTATTAAATAACTTATTTATCTTCCTTAATATCTAAAAAAATGTTAACTTGATCTTATAATTAAAACAGGACGTAGTACATTGCATGGGTGGGCTCCACCATCTATCCATCTCTTCTTCAAATCTTGTTGATGCTGCAACCGGAAGCTAGCACTGTAGCACATATTACCCACTTCTAAAGGTAGGACCTAATTTATAATTTCTACTATAAACTAGGTTTTGTATTTGAACAGTAAAATTTAGGGATGGAATTTATTTTCAAGCTTGTCTTGGATAACGAACGCTGAGCAATCTGATGTCGTCAATTACAGGCCCACACAAGGAACCAGAGTTATCATTCTTCATGGTGTAAAATGAACTGTAGAATATAATACGTGTACGGGTGGACACTGCTTTGAATCGTAGCTTCCCTCGAACGAATCCTCCTTTGCCTTTTGATTCATACGACACCTTCGCGGTGTCTTTGCCTGCGAATGCCTCCACCACCATTGATCCTTCGCACTTATTACTGGCGTCGCCGACAGAGAGGGTGAGGTCGTAGACCTTGCCAACGGTGGTTCGGACCACTTGTGCTATGGCGCTTTCTCGTCCAGCGACGAGTTCGACGCCTCTTTTTCCCTCCGGAACGGTGAAGTGATCGGAGTCGATGTACTTGACGGCTTTGAGAGATTCGACGATCCATCCTGGTAAAGGACTGTGAGCGTCGTCGATGTGAGGTGGAATTAGAACCCCCCATGTTGTGTTGGGTAAGATCAAAGGGCCTTCCTCAAAGTTACCGTTTTTCAACAAATTGGCTGCAACCCGAGAAAAAACAAACCACTTAAACGACGTCGTTTCACTTCATGCTTGTAGCTAACATGACCAAGTTCAATACATGCAAGTCCCACTTCACTTCAAATTTATTGAATATCCCTTTTGCTATATTTATTTTTATGTTATGTATGTTAAAATTTTCATCTATTCCATTTGTGTATATAATTAAACCTTATTATTCATATCCAATATTTTTCATTTATGTTTTATTCTTTGTGAACTTGTATCAATTTATTTAATTTTGTGAATTTGGATATAGTAGTTAATTTTTTAACATCTAATTTGATATAGTTAATTTTCATCTTTTAAATCTGTAATAATTCTGTAACACTTTTGTGAGGATTTTTGAGTTTGCTTGCGTAATTTATTAACCTAACTTGAGTATGTGAGAATGAGTTAAAAGTAAAAATTATAAAAATTGGATATACTCCTTCTGTTCTTTATTATAAGGTACTAATTAATAATTCTCACAAACCAATAAAAACAATTAAAAGTTAATAAAGTTGTCTTAAATTTTAAGTAATTTTCAATATTACCCCTATTAATTGTACTAAATTTTAATATTATATTATCATTACTCTTACCCACAACCCCTATTAATTATAAGCATACACGAAAAAAAATAATTAATATTCTTTGAAAACAAATAAGTGCTTTATAAAAAGGACTAACTATACTTGCTAGTTGGTACATTATAATAAGAAGTATAGGGAGTAGTTAACCTATCAATTTATTTTAGGGTAAATTCAAAAAATTTATTAATTCAATGCATTCTTTAACATGTAAGAATGAGTTAAAAGTAAC
Organism: Acacia confusa; assembly: GCA_037074495.1. NCBI lineage: Eukaryota > Viridiplantae > Streptophyta > Magnoliopsida > Fabales > Fabaceae > Acacia > Acacia confusa. The sequence continues at coordinate 28,841,960 of CM073510.1, forward strand.
ATATTTTTTTACGAACTCTTATAGTCATATAATAATTCCGTGGGATTGAAAATATGTAAATTAGTTGGGGCATTAATTTTTTATAAATGCAAATGGTTAATTATATGAGCTTATTTTAGGATGACCAACACATACTGCTCTTTTTACGATGAACTACCTTACCTAACTAGTAATATATATATATATATATATATATATTTGCCAACTAATCCTTACATTTGAAATCGGTGGTAGAATTGAGTATTAGTTAATTCTCATAGTCAATTATTTTTTGGCCAGCTATTTTTGACATGCATCAGAGGCATGCCACGTGCATGTGTGGCACGTGTCAAACAAGCCTGTACTCACATGTTTCAATTTACTATGTAATGCCTTGATCTAAAAGTCATTGGATTTTGTCGCACCAAATTTCTTATCCTTATATTTATAATTTTTTCTCTAATTTTATTGTATCTATTCTTTAGTATTTTTTATTTAAAAAATTATACCTATTCTTTGATAACGTAATTGCTAAGTCTGATAGATGATGATTTAGGTACCTGAGGTCCTTCTGGGAGGGAAAAGAAGCTTCAAAGCAACGGAATCAACAAGCGGGCCACAAGCCGGGTCCTCCTCCACTCCCGGGTTATGGATCACAACTTCTAATTCCGGATAGTTCGCTCGGAACCCGCAAGCGAATGACTCGCACCCATTGCTACCGTACATTGTCTGAATCGGAATAACTCCCCAGTCCTTCTTCTCCGTCGTCAGCACCACCGACACATTCAGCTTCTCCTCCTGCGCGCATGTCCTCGACGCGCTGAACGTTAGTGCGTAGAACCCACCCTTCATTAGCTGCACTTTCTGCTTGATATAAGCTTCGTTGCCGAGTCTCACGGCGTGGGATCCCTCCGGCACCACCAGCACCATGTCGTCTTGCTTCTGGCCGGACCTTATGTACTCGACGTAACCCTGCGTCGTCCAGTTCGGGATCGCGTCGTTCCCCACCACCATCGACCCTTTCATTTGTGATGGCATTGGACCTTTCTCAAAGTTCCCGTTGGGCAATAAACCTGCAATATTTTTTTTTTCTAAATTAGATTAAAGTTATGATATTCGGCTGAAAATGCAGACGTAAAAACATAAAATATATTGCGTGAGTTTGCTATACTTGGATATGAAAAATCTCATACACTTGTTTAACTAATTAATTACTTTGCTATTAGAAAAGATCAAATAATTACCAACATCGAGTTGATTTAGCAATGTAAAACCAACCCCACTAGATCCTCCAAATCTCTAGCTCGTCTCCCAAAAAAACATTTGTATTGGAAATGGTAGCCACAACCTTTCAACCGGATGATTATATTAAAAAAATTTAAATAATGTAATTTTTCATATCATAATTAATGGATTATAAAGTTTGGATTTTCATCAAGATATGTATGACTTTAACTTGCCATGTTTTTTTATAACAAATATTGATTTTGAAGAAAAAAAAAAGAGTCATGTATATATTTGTACATAATTATAAGGACGGAGGGTATAATTCATTCTCCTTTAATTTAATTTGTGGATATATATGGGCAGTTGTCTTTTACTTACTCTACTTGGTTTTCGCAAAGTGTTCGATCAATCATTGAAAATTTTATGAGAAAAAAATTAAGCTAATGGAGGTAGAATAATAAGCCCAAAGCTTTCGGAGGAGAATAGAGATATTCTTATTCCCAAGAGAACCAAGAAGCCGTGTTCTACATGAATAAGAGAGGGCTACTTTGGGAACTAAAATAGTAAAGAAAAAGTTAAAAATATTAATTATAATAATTATAAGCATATATAAATTATGCGTAAAGATATAAGGGACATGCAGACGTTGCAGGTGAGCACATGGAAAAGTCAGATGCATCAAGATAGCCTATTGTTGAGTATGTCATGCCATTTTAATCGTATTATTGCTTTATAATATTGTAATAACGTGAATCTTCATTCTTCATAGAATTAAGTAAAACAAACACATTGGTTAAAAAAAAAAAAATTACAACAAACACACACGATATGATCAGTCAATAAGTGATAATGAAAGCTCAATCTGTGACTTTGACCTAGTGATAATGAAAGCTCTATGTAAATACGAAGTTATAATCTTATACAGTACTCCTCTTTGGTTCTAATTATAAAACAATATTTGGGGGTTGATTTTGGTCATAATTATAGGACAACTTTTTAGTTTTTGTCAATTTCTTCCTAAAATATTTTTATTTTATTATTTCAAAGTGTGTTTAGTTTTTTGTAAATATATATGTATATAGGTTGCAACAGACACACATGCACACACGTGTATGTCTATAAACATATATATGTATGTATGTGTGTGTGTGTCTATATATATGTGTTTGTGTATGTATATGTGTGTGTGTGTGTTTTTGTTTGTGTGTCAAAAAAAAAGAAATATATATATGTGTATGTATAGATACATGGTTGTGTGTGTACATGCATGATATATATATATATATATATATATATATATATATATATACATATATGTATATCTAGCAAAATCATTATTTCAATTAGAAAGCATATGGAAAGGAAAATTGGTCGGAAAGGTATGTAGCAGAGTTATTGATTAACTTTTAGTTATGTCATTTTAAATGTATATAAAGATATTTTAGGAAAATGAATAAAATTAACTAATTTACCTCTTCTTCTTAATTTTTTCAAAATCGGTTAAATATATTTTATAATTAGGACCGAAGGAGTAATATTTTTCCAATGCAGTATGTTTCATATATATATATATATATATATATATATATATATATATATATTATGATCGACTAGCTTGAAGAATATGAGAGGTGGATCATATGATATAGCTAGCTAGTAATTGAATTGGCAGATAGAAGTTGTGATCCGTAGGCAAACAATTAAAACTATGTAGAAGATGGATAGATAGACAGACGCGAAGGACTTACCATCTGAGAGAGACAAAACGGCGTCGTAGCTTGCTAAGAATAATACTAACAACACTTGAAGCTTCTGCATTTTTTTATCGAACCGGAGACAGAGAGATAGAGAGAGAAGTGTGGAAGGTCGCGATTCAAGGAGGGTGAGAGAGCTGGCTCTTTTATTGGAAACGAGTAGGACAATTGCCACTGTGTTTAGAGAAATATTACAGGAATACCACGATAAACAAAGTTTTAGCCTTGACGTGGTGATAATTATACAGTGAGATCACAAGTCTCGCAGCAGATGCAGTGGCGAGTAACGAGATTGACACTAACTTTTGTCCTTCCTCGATTACTAAAAATAAAATTAAAAATAGAGTTAATATATAATTTTTGGTTTCCCAAGTATTAGTCTTGATCCTTCGAATTATAAATAATGACTTTTAGTCCCTCAAAAGGAAAAATAATCTTAGTTTTCATTGAATTATATGGACTAATGATTTAAATGGAATAAAATTCAAGGGCTTATTTGAAAAGGCGGTGGAAGGCTGAAAAAGCCCGTTTGGAAGGGAAAAAAACATGATAAGAGTAAAATGATATGTTTGAACTAACATGTTTTCAAATGGTCTTTAGATCAAAAGTTACTTTTAAAAAGAAACCACTATGACATGCTTTTTATAGTGAATATGAACTTCTAACATCGTCAATTCAAACATAAATCACATTTATAATATGACTTTTATTATATCTTAAGTTTGCAAAAGTCAGATTAAAAAAGGGTAAAGGAGCAAAACTACACATGTGCTTTACACCCGGGAGCGCTCAGCACCATATGCTTTTTTTTTTAGCAAAAATATATACATGGTTACCATTTTAAAGCAAAAGTCACATCCCACTATTATGTTATTGTTCACTTCATCTCTTTATCTCTCATCACGGTGAACAATAACATAACAGTGAGATATGACTTTTGCTCCAAAATGATAACCACATGTGTATTTTTGCTCCTAAAAAAAGCATATGGTGCTGGGCACTCTCAGAGATAAAACACTTGTGTATTTTTACTCTTTTATCCATTAAAAAAAAAAGTCATTTTTGCAACCGTTAATCTAAACGGGTCCTTAAGATACCAAAATTTGTAATTTAAAACTTGAGAGACCGAAATTAATATGAGGATAAACTTAAAAAATTAAAGATTATATTAACCAATAAAAATAGAAAGGAAAAACATGAAATAATGGTGAACTTCAATTAGCAAAATTGAGAGCTAAAACATTTTAAAAATTTGTGTGTGTTGTGCGCGCGCGCACATTTTATATATGTGAGTGGAGATGGGATAAAATAAAGGGTTAAGGTGTAAAAATATCTATAAATTTTTTTTAAAGAGTATTAAATACTATAAACTTTATTTGGGTGAAAAATGCCCTTTATTAAAAAGAGGGCATTTTTTACCTTTATTTGGGTGTATTTTAACCTTTTTTTTTAAAGATTCATTAATATTTTTACACCTATAAAAAAAATTTATAATATTTAACGCATTTTAGGAAAAAAAATTATGGATATTACCTTACCCCTAAAATTAAAAAGGAAGAGTTGTCAGTTGCTTGAAATTGGAGAGCGATTTGGAAGGGTATAAGATTATACGCAAGCCATTCAAAGCCGCATGTTGTTTCAAATCCCCAAGTAACAGCTCCTTGTCGGTTGGTGGCGTCCTTTCTTTCTTAAAACTAAGTTGCGTGTGCCAAGGTGAATTTAATTTACAAGTTTCCATACACATTATAACAAATTAAAAAATGAGTATATATAAAAATTTGTAACTCTTGATTTACATTGTTGTCCATTATGTAAACGTGTATTTTTATGAATGTTAAGCTGTTATTTCCCATGTCATTGATGTCATTTTCTGTATCTATACTTGTTAAAAGGTATATTAAGACTTGCTAATTATTTATCAGCTAGCCAATCTAGACTTGTCTCTCACAGTAGTGCATGCAAACTTTTTTTTGTTGTTGTTGTTATGAGTACTTGTTAAATATGTACTGATGAAACCTATTCACTAATATCCATTTGTCATTTGCGTATCATGATTAACCTGTTACAATGTAAATCAATAGGTGTAGATTTTCATATAAGATTTTCATTCATCCACACTTAATTTCATAAGGGGTAAAATGATTTTTACGGCACAACTTTTTAATTTCATTTTGACCACAATACTACAGTGAAATATCAGAGTTTTTCTGGAACTATTGAATTGAAATTAAGTCGGTTATGTGGGATTATAATGAAATTCATATTCTTTTTTCTGTGTATGTATGTCTAATATCTTTTTGTGACAAATGAGTTAATAAATATTAAGAAATACAGTTTCAAAATAAGTATGCCTGACATCTATTGTTTCTCAAAATGACCATATAAATTGTTCATGTAGACACGAACTTAATTACTAATAATGGTAAAACAATAAATTTCTAATAAATAAAAGAAATAATTGGTGCTTGCTCCTTGTTTTCAAAAGGAAAAAAGAAATCTCATTTGTCGCTTATAAAGAGGTATGAGAGAAGTAGTATAATTTTGAATATAATATAAAAACGAACGAAGGAAAGAAAGAAGTATAATTTACTTACTTAATATTGTCAGACTTTCTTCTAATAGTTCCCTTATTATCATATTTAATTAATTAGCTCTCTGCACTTGATCCATGTTACTCTTGATCCAGCTATATGGAGACAAAGATCCACATGATCATATATATATATATATATAATGCTGGCTCATTCGTTTCAAGAAAGATAAAACTGAAATTTTAATAATCACTGGTATGACATTTGAAATAACCATTTCTAAGAAATGGACTGTATAAATGAGCATAGTATCTAATATCCAACTCCTACTTAGTTTATTTTTTAAAATTTCTACTTCAAATTTTTTGCAATTCATAGACGAGTACAAACTTATAAATTAACGTGATAAATTTAATCACATGACTTATAATTGGGGGGAGAAAAAGCTTCTCTCTATACCTTTCAAATAAAAACATGGGAATATGTATATACATTGGTTGATCGGAAAAAAATCTACCAATCACTTAGGTATATTTCAATTTCTATTTCTGAACAAAATTTGATTTTTTTTTAAAAAAAAGAAAATAAAAAGGATGGACTAGAATTGGCCTACCCTTATGTGAAGTTGATGGAAGAACATGGCAAAAAATGTGGAAAAAGAATCAAATATATAAATATTTAGGAAGAGAACAGAAAAAAAGGTCAGAAGGGACGGTGGAGGAGAACATGGATCAGTAATCAAAGCGTGTGAGAGAGCATGATTGGTTTTACATGTACGTTTGGTATTAAATAAATGAGAAGCATCAAATCTTATCCCAACAAACCCCGAGAGAAGATTCTCTCATTGTCGGCTCTCTCATCATCCCTTAATTCAGACCGTTCATTTTCCTTAATGTTAATTTTGGCCATCCATTTCGTCTCGACCTTGCGAGGTACTCTCGTACCTCGCAAGGTCGAGACGAAATGGATGGCCAAAATTAACATTAAGGAAAATGAACGGTCTAGATCAAGGGATGATGAGAGAGGTGATATGGAGAGAAACCGGACCTAGCAAAGCCCATGTGCTCTCTTGAGGGAATTTCCAGAAACTGTGCCTTAATTAATTCAATTAATATCCCGACAATTCAACATCGTATCCTTCGATAATTGGATTTTCACGTACCAATAAAATCCAACAATAGGCCAGGCAAGCTTTCATTGTTCACAAAATGATTCTACTCATTTGCTTAATTGTATTATCGCCGTTTCAATTTCATAAATATTTGAATTAATTCTCAATTATTCAAAGAATATGCTTCCTTATTTGTATCAAAGTTAATAAATAAGTTATATTGATATTGATATTGATTGTTTTGGATGAATTTTGATTCTATTTATTTGCTTATATTGGTTTGGGTCTAAGGATTTTTCATCTCTTAAGTATGTGGTTGGAGTTTCAATTCACAAATTTTGTATACATCATATAGAGTATACTTAATTACGTGGGATTTATCATTTGCCATTCATACTGTTAATGAGTCTTTTAATTTCCTCTTGATAAAGAATTTTCATGTTCTTGCGAAAATATTGATTATATTTTGTAATACCTCAAAGAAACTAAAAAATTGAAGGTAAAACAAAAAAGAACTTAAAATTAATAGCATACTTTTCACAATACAAAAGATATTGCCCCCTGTTTTGCAAAGCTTAGAAAGAATAAACTAAAAATTAAGATATTACACAACTTGAAAAGTATTTATTAAATAATATATTGTACAGATGTGAGGATGAATTTCACCAACATTTTTATTAAGAAATATAATAATACTACTGGAAAATCTGGTATGGAGAAACAACACGTCTTCCAAGTCGCAACTACCTTTGAAAATTTGACCTCTTAAAACTGTAAAACTCTCCCACTTGAAATTTAAAACTAACAGTCAATGCCATGTTTCTAAGACCCGGGATACATTATGGAGCTATATACTACTTCATTTAGTTTTATATTACATCAATTAGTAAATGTTTTTAGTCTTTTTTATAAAGCATTTGCTTGATTCTAAGACATTTTTTTTTTTCCCATTTATACCTATAATTAATAAGGGTAGAGGATGAGAGTATTAATCAATATGATATTAGAGTTTTATGCAATTAGTAAAGGTAATATTGGAAATTACTTATATTAATTTTAACTATTTTTATTAGCTTGTAAGAATTATTAATTGATGTTTTATAATAAGCGTTAGCTTCATTTTTTAATATAAAACTCATTTAATATTTTTAGAAATTTAAATAAATTATTTTTAAGTATTTATATTTTTTTGTGCAGAATAGAAAGATGGACAATATACCAAACTAATTTAGTTGACTTATAAAGTGATATATATATATATATATATATATATATATATATATATATATATATATATATATATATATTGTAATTGACTAACTTGTTTACATTTTGTTGTATAAATAAAGGGCAAACCAAAATGGTTCGTGTTTTGAGGTTTCAATAACAAACGGGGTGGTTATGCATAATTGTTTTGAACTTTGAATTTAAAGGACTCAAACGAGTTATTTGATCCAGCCCCATAACTTATAAAGGAAAAAAAAAAAAAAAGTGATTCTTCTAAAAAGGTTTTTATGGTGTTAAATATAAGTTACTTATAAAAAAAAAAAAAAAGGTTAATAGCATTAAATTTTTATTTGAAAGTTTCCTTGAAAAAAAAAAATGAGAACATGGCATTTGAACTGCGTCAACCCTAAAATCTTCCGAACAAATGGGACATTGTTGAAGCTCCACTCCCAGGTCACAAGCTTTATTATTGCAAGCTTGGTCATCCTTTGTAGATATTTCTATAGGATGAGAACCAGGCATTTGAACTGTATTAACCTTAAAATCTTGCAAACAGTGAAGCTTCACTCCCTTTAATTCATTGTTAGCTGCTTTACCAGCTCGCAAGGCAAGATTGGTTCTCCTTTAAAAATGTTTCTATGTGGTAATAAATGTCAGCATTCGCCACCAAAATAACAAAAAGCCACCTATTGTGTGTATTGCTAGCCAAGTTTTTGGCAAAACTCAGAAAAGGTCGCTCCATATATCTATGTTGTTTAGTAACATTAAGACTAGAAAAAATTCAGAATAGGTCGCTCCATATATCTATGTGCTACTACCCTATTAGCTAGGATGTAGGTTTGAAAACCTATTATGACAACAAAGCTTGCTTGTTCTCATATTAGCGTTTGAGATATCTAAAAGATTCTTCGCTGTGTTCGCTGGGTTGTTGGAGGTTATGTCACACCCTTCCAATAATACGTCGCACATTAGAGTATTATAGCATAATGTGGTGTTAAAATGATTTAGGCATAGTGTACTGATAATATATTACAAATTTTGGTTATAAATTCTAACCATAATTGCATATATTTTTCTATAAATATCCCTTGAACAATCTAGATTAGAACTAGTCTGGCACCTCCACTTACTAACATCCGCCGTTTTGTCCTAGAAGCCTCATCAATTCAAAGGTAGTAACAGGAATTGGAATCCTGAAGGATCCCAGAGTAACAAATTAATCTCAAGTACAATGTATAAATAGCATATGATAGTCAACCACAATCATAAAAATAAACAAGGCGGCATTCAACATACTTCACACGCAATCACAATATGCACATATTGTTGACTGACGGGCACAACACACAACAAGTCTTGAATGCACGCAACAAATCCTGGAACACACAGTCACATATGAATACATCATTGACTGCAAAGTACACAACAAGTTCTGGATCTAAAGTGCTGGGAAAACAACAATCGGGCCTCAAACCTAAAAGCAACTGAATGCAATAAACACGTGTCCTAGACAATGATCACAATCATGATACAAACAGACATACACAGATATACAGAGTATGTGAGATTAGATTTATTACCTGGTAGATTTTAAATTGACAACCAACTCCCAAATTCCTTCAAAAGCTCTCGGCAATGACACTTCCTATAATTATAAATGATATTCATCACTTATCACTATAAAAAAAATTGGTTTTTTGTGACGGAAAAATTTTGTCGCAAAATTCTAATTTTCCATCGCAAAATAGGATTGCAACGGAATTCGTCCGTCTCAAAAAAGGCCTCGCAATTGTGATGGATTTTTTTCCATTGCAATTGTAACGGAATTTAAAAAATAATTTTAATTAAAAAGAATAAAAATAAATTTAGATTTTATAAAAATCGGATATATATATATATATATATATATATATATATATATATATATATATATATATTGCATAAAAAAATATAAAAATCATTAAAATAGTATATAAATTTCAAGATAAATATCATAATTGATATAAGGTGAAATCAAAATTTAAAACTAAATTTTCCAGTTCTTCTAATGACTAAGAATATCAAAATACCAAAATAAATTGTGGCTAGACTTCTATAGTGCATACATCAATAGCCATCAAGGTTACAGAAATTGGTGTCAGGGAACATAACACATAAATTAATGTGCAAAAAGGCCAGCAACAATTAAAATCCCAAACCTAATTAAACACATCAACAACACCACTAGAATCTCAACTGCAAAGCAACACCCTCAGCAAGACTAACCGAGATTAAGGTAGGAAGCATCCATATAACAAAAATGCAAATTTTGTATTTTAAATAACTAATTGGGGGGACCAGTAAAAATCCTCTTGTAGCATTTAAAGTGCACATAGTATTCCTTTGCATTGACTACCATTAGTTTTACATAAGCATCATTCTGCACCCTAATTAATGTAATGTGAGGTCAAAAAATTAAGTTTTAAAGGATACTTTCAATACTTACAGTATTCGGAAATGCAGACAAAACTTTTAGCCTTTTATACCTGAAATTAGAGGATAGTAAAAAAATCAGACGTACTGACGGACAGTGGTGGTTCAAAATTCATGATATTCTGTCACCTACATATAGGACAAGTTCTGGCATGTGTGCATCTGCTAATAAATCTAATGGCGAGGCAAAGACAAATTCATATCATTTTGTGCCACATGCAAGAATAAGAATTTCCCACAGAATTTGTTTTATGCTCATCTCCATCTTGATTTGCATTCTAATTAATGAATTGAACTACAAAAGAAACCTATTCAATATAAATACTCATCTTTTTCATGTTTAGAGAACTTCAAAATGTAAGAAGTAGCTCTTAATATTTGATTCAACGAGAATACACGCACAATATACATGGGCATGTTCATAAGTAGCCTATACACTTGCTTTTCCAGAGGTAGCACCAATGAGGAGGACGAAAGAACTCACAAGGCATAGGTTGAATGGTGAAAAATATTTGCAAAAAATAGAATTCACCATACATATTAGAAAATAAATTTTATACATTCTTTAATTTAATGGGAATATAAGGAGAAACCGCCATAGGAAAGTAAGACAACTGCAAAAGTAGCAAAGATGCTAATGTATATAATGGTATCCTTCTACTTAAAATATACTAAGTATGAACATATCTTAAATTCTTAGAACCATATTAACTTGGCCATTCAGTTTCAATGCCTTCCATATTCCACCACTTGCCTGTTGACGTCATAAGCTGAACAGTTGTTTTTTTTTTACTTTCTTTCTTTCTTTGTTTTTTTTTTTTTGGGTAAGTATGAGTTGATTCCTATTTAGTGGGACTGTATACAAAAACATGCAACTTGCCATTTCATTCATAAGATAATTTTTTCAAAATGTCTGATGTAATAACAAGAAAGTTTGGCTAAATTAAACCTTATGCCCTTCTTGTTCCAAAATATCAATGATAAATGGCATATATTACAAAACTTCTACTACAAATTACCATGGTCGTGACACGAGACTATGATTTCTCAATATGATAGCAAAAGAAACTAAATGGATAAGTTTATAATTAAAACCTTTATATGATAGCAAAAATAATCAATTTTATCTTCGAAAACAAATACTGCTCATCATTGAAGATGATTTTCAAACAGTAGTCTTACCCATATGTATAATCTCCATCAGCCTTCTTCCTTGAGGTGGCCATGAAAAATAATGAAAATTTTAGAAGACCGCATCCAAAAGTCAAATGAAATGCATTAGACACCAAACCTGAAAACAGATGTATAAATTATAACTGCTCTGACCTCAAACAAATAATTCTTCCAATGATGAGATTGCAATCAACTATACGGTAACACCATCAAAATTTATAAAATCAGCAGATTAGCATTCCCAACACAGTAAAACATAAACGCACCACAACAACTCAAATAGGATGATTTAACCAAAAAAAAAAAAAAAACTAACTTCAGACAAAATGAAATACCAAAGCGAGCTGCACCTTTGACTTTTGTAGAAAGCTCTTCGGAAATCTCGGCACCAAAACTTGTATACGTCTCAATAGCAACAGAGTAGATTTTCTTTTTGGCTTCCTCCTCACTACAATCAAACAATTCTAATAAGGAAAAAGGGCAACATAAATCGAGTTGTAACAAGAAAAGAAATGGACCTCACAATCGCACCTTCCAACAACTTGGGCGAGGGTTTTGGCATAAGAGTTTACCATTTCCTCATCCGAGGGCTTCGGGGCTTTTGAAAAATCCATGATAATAAGCCAGTGCTTCAAGTCGCAGCCATCGAGAAGAATGGTATCCTTAAGCGCCGAACTCTTCTTCTTGCTAGAGTCCTTAGTATCCACAGAGCCATTGGACTTGTCATTAGCGGGTGATTCTTCTGATTCCAACACCGAAGTTTGGAAACGAATTGGGAATTTCAGGGAATGTAGAAGTAGTGGGGTTTGTTTGGGGAGTACGGAAAATGCGATGCGAGGGCGAGAAGAAGCTAGGGAAAAAAAGAAAGAGCTCGAAGGAGTGCAGAACGACTGGCCACATTATATCTAATATATATATTATAGGCTTTTGCCACGGAATCATTTTTTATCGCAAAAATTACGACGGAATCACTTTTCCGTCACAAAAATTTGCGACGGAATGGTTTTTCATCGTAAAAATTGTGACGGAATCACTTTTCCATCGTAATTTTTTTTAAAAAAATTATTTTTTGTTAAAATTTGTGATGAAATATGTTTTCCAACGTAAAATTTTGCAACGAAATTTTTTTCCATCACAAAATTGAGCTTTTTTGCGACGAAATTTTTTTCATCGCAAATTTTTTTTAAAAAATTGATTTTCTATCAAAATTTGCGACAGAAGTTTTTTACCACCGTTATGTTACTATTCACTCCATCTCTTTCTCTCTCATCATGGTGAACAGTAACTTAATGATGTGATATGACTTTTGCTCTAAAATGATAACCACATGTGTATTTTTGCTAAAAAAAAAGCACGTGGTGCTGGGTGTTTCTGGGGAAAAAGCTCATGTGTAATTTTACACCTTAACCCTTCTTTTTAATACAATTATATTTTTTTAGATAGAATAATTACTTTTTTTTAAATAGGATAATTACTTTTTTTCCCCTTCAGATTGAGTAATTAACTTTTTTTTTTGTTAGCATAAAGCTTAATAGGCTTCTTAATAAGCCTATGCCTGACTTGTTAACCAAAAGAAACCTTTAATTAGCCCCTGGCTTGGTCTTTTTTACTAATAGGCTAGACCTAATCGCACTACAAAAAACTAATGTTTGGTAGCGGTTAAAATTGTGTGTTTGTAGCGGTTTCAACCGTTACAAATGACAGTAGTAGTGGTTCAAAGAACTGCTACAAAATACACTGTGGCAAAATATTTTGTAGCGGTTTTCTAAAACTGCTACTCATGTAATAAAACCGCTACTATATTAGTAGCGATTTTAAGTTACCGCTACAAAATGCGATTAAGATAACAAATTTCAAAAAAATTGGTGTCAAAATTTTGTAGCGGTTGTAAAACCGCTACAAATATTTGGATACAATTTCATAAAATTTGTAGCGGTTTTAAAACCGCTGCAAAATATTGAAAAATTGGAAAAAAAAAATCATAACTTAAATCCATTGTTATAATATTAAGTTGAATATTTTATTATTTAAGTGACAAATTAAATGATGATAGTTCATATATTTAAAAAGTGATTAACATTAAGTTAGATAAGGACTTATTATGTTGTATTCTTAATATTATGCTGGTATAATATTGAGAATGTGAATATAATAACGATTTATTATATTGTCCATCTTTGAGCAAAAAAATATGTTGTGGAAAGAATGTTGATGATGATAGAAGGAATGATTAGGAAATATAAATCTTTAAGGTTCTGTATAAGGTTCGACAAAAAAAAAAAGTTCTGTATAAGGAAAAAATGAGAGAACATGAGAGAGAACGGGATGGAAAGAAATGAAGGAGTGTGTGAAATGGGGAGTGGTGGGGATATTTATAAGGATATGCGTAACTTTTGTAGCGGTTAATGTAACACATTCTGTAGCGGTTTTCATCTATAGCGGTTGATATGACACTTTTTGTAGCAATTTTATGTTTGTAGCGGTTTTTTGTTAGTTTTGTAGCAGTTGATGTAACACATTCTGTAGCGGTTTTCATCTGTAGCGGTTGATATGACACTTTTTGTAGCGGTTTTATGTTTGTAGCGGTTTTTTGTTAGTTTTGTAGTGGTTATGAAACCGCTACAAAAATTCATTGGTATTTTTTTAAAAAAAAATTTCACATTTTGTAGCAGTTGAGGTGACACTTTTTGTAGCGGTTTTATGTTTATAACGGTTTTTTTGTTAGTTTTGTAGCAGTTATGAAACCGCTACAAAAATCCATTCATATTTTTTTATAAAAAAAAACATCAAAATTTCACATTTTGTAGCGGTTTACATGACACTTTTTGTAGCGGCTTTACTAAAAACCCGCTACCTCAACTGCTACAAATGAAGAAACTCTCCCTCATGCGTTATGAAACTTTGTAACAGTTTTTCATAACCGCTACAAAAGTTTAGACTCTTGGCATTTTGTAGCGGTTATTTTCATGTAACCGCGTCAAAAAAACTGCAACAAACATTCCCACCATTACGCGTGAATGTTGGCACCACATTTGTAGCGGTTTTTTTGACAAACCGCGACTAATTAACCGCCACAAAAATGCGCGCCATAACGCACCAAGCTGGCACCACCTTTGTAGTGGTTTATTTGGCGATAACTGCTACAAATAGCGTTGTAAAAAGGCCTACGCTTTGGCGTCAATCCCCTCTCTACAAATTTATTGCGATTTCGTATGAAACCGCTACAAACCTATGATTTTGTAGTGATTTTTTGTGACCACTACTAGTTAACTGTGACAAATTGTGGTTTTTTTTATATTGTCAAGCCTTTAACAAACCATAACCCCTAGCGTTATATTGAATTTACTGTATCATTTGGTATAAGAGCGATTATCATTTGGCACCAAAACACTTATAATTTGGTATCATAGCACCTAGAAGCAATTTGCTTATTTGAGGGGAAACACGGGTGAAGTAATTGCGGTGATGGGTTGCCTATCGACATATTTTTTCTTAATTTCGGTGAAACATGCTAAGAATTGATTTATAAATAGGTTCATAATAGTAACATAGTATTTCTTTATGCTGTTAAGTATGAGCAAAATTAGAAAAATATTTTATTTTCAAATAAAATTAATTAACTAACCACCGCTCCTTATAATTCTAATGAGATAGTTAGGAGTATAGGATTTGAAGCGATACTCTTATTTGAACAGTTTAAGATGAAGGATAATATTTGCGTGCAGGTTTTAGAGGAAAAGAATGGGCTTGATCCTTATTCGAATAAAGGTTTTGAGAGGATAAGAATGGGATTGTTCCAAATTCTAATAAAGATTGATCTCATATACATTACAGGCTTACAGCAATCCATAATTAAGATAAACAAACTAGACTATTTTCTTTTTACAGTACACAGAAGTTGAGTTTCCTTCCTCCATATTAACAAGTGCCCAAGCTTATTTTTCCCCCAAAGTTGTTTGCATTAATCTAAGAATCTGATTCGGTCTCGATTTCATCAGGGCACACTTGCAGTGCCTTATTAAAAAAAAATATTATGTCAGTTTTAATTTGTTTTGAGAAATTAATTAAGTGAAGAAATATATATTAAAATAGTGTAACACCTGTGTATGTGCCTCTGATCTGAAGCTAAATGTTTTAAGCTTCAACTCTCCTCTACCAGTTGTGGCCTCATCTAACATCTCACCATCACCCATTTCTCTTGATCCCATACTTGCGGAATCCGCATCCTTTTAACAATAAATCAGCAAAATTAATACATATTAGCGACTTTTTAACTAATACATGAGGAGAAAAGATTAAGTTAGATGCATGCGGGTCATGTACTCTTTTATATGTTAAATTTCTTGTAATACAAACAAAGATTAAGTTCATAATTCTGCTCATTTTCAAGAGTGAATCACTCCTACTTGATTGAGTTTTGGGTGACTTATAGAAAGGAAAACAAGTGGAGAAGTGTTTGTTATAAGTCTCACCTCCGAATACACCCACAATAAAAGTGAGATTTATAAGTTTAAGGGACTTTTCAGACCATAACATATAGGTTATTCTTTTATGATGAAGTCACTCTTTGTACTTATGTTTGTAACATTAGTACTTTTGTTGAGAGGCCGGTGTTCACAAAGAGGGATACTCAAGGATCGGAGGGTTCTAGGGGCTTGTAAGTTTAAGAGAAGCTCCCACTCTAATGGGTTAATCTTTTAGGATGAACTCTATCTATAGATTTAGGGGGGAATTACTATAAAGTCTCAAGGAAGAGACTTAATTATTACTCACAAATATGATAACAATTGACTAGCATGTATTAAAAATTTCAATGTAGGGAATGACAATAGGTTTATACCGCTAACTTGTCATTGATTTAACCATATTTTTACATGATATTTTATGATTAAAATGGGATTCTTAATGCATTTTCTAGGACATTATTGCATGATTAAGCATTAATTTAAGTTAGAGACATTTGTATTGAATTAAGTGAAATTAGGGGCAAAATGGTCATAATTTATTAATTATTTATACAAATGATTTCTTGGACTTTTGATGCTACATTATGTATAATCATGCATGGTAAATGTTTTGGAATTAAATGGAAAAATTTGGAAAAATGTCATTTGGGTCAAAAATTAATATTTTGAAGACAGGAGAAAAAAAATACAGAAAATGACCCAGAGTTTTCAGAAATTTCAGTTTTACCCCAAGTATGTTTCAAAATTTCACACTTTAGTCCCTCTCTGAAAACTTTTTTTCTTTCATTTTAGTCCCTGGTCAAAACTTGCGTTTTGACCAGGGAATTAATAGGTTTACAAAAACAGAACCAGGGGGCGAAAAGAAGAGGCGAACTGGAAAAAGAAGGAAGGAAGAAAAACGTTGGCGGCTGGAGTTCTGGAGAGGAAGAAGAAAAACGAACAGAACGAGGAGGGAGTAGCGCCGGAGACCAGGGAAATATCCGTCTTCTTCCTCCTTCATCCCCACCGTCGGACTGAACGGAAGAAGGAAAGAAAAGAAAAAAAAAAACGGAAGGAACGAAGAGGAGGAACGGGACGAAGAAAAACAGGGGAGCTGGAACCCATCTTCTTCTTCTTCGTCGCCGGACTGAGTTGGAGCTGGCTGAAGTTTTTTTTCTGTAGTTTCCGAAGACTTTCTGCACTTTCCGGCGAGATTTCCAGATTCCGGCGACTTGAATTTTTCCGGCGACATTTTCCAGATTCCGGTGACTTTTTCCAGGAAGCTATGAGTGGCTGATTTTTCTGATCTTGGTGATGAAGATGTGTTCTTGAGCTCATTGGACTACATTAGGGGAGTTAATTTTATCTTACTATTAGTTTAGGATTATATATTTGAATTGCTTAATTTTGATGTATGATTCTGGAACTGAGATTAATGGTAATTATCTCTGTTAGTTTGATATTTGTAGTTGAGATTGGAATTTGTGGTGTGATTTTTATATGCGTATGAATTTCTTTGTGGTGTCAATTAAGCTATGTTGATTAGCGTGGTATCGTCTAGTTAATGTGGTTGATTTGCATCCTTGAAGGGCTGTTTAGCAATTCAATTTAAGAAGTCTCATATTGCATAATTCCAATTTTAATTATACATTAAGTGGGTTTAAACAATTTCTCAAGGGGTAGTAGTTAGCTATGGTTATAGGAGCTACTATTAATTGGGAATATTGGACTCAAGTGGTATCTTGAGGTTTTTCTTAAGACTTAATGAATTTTAACTCCCATAATCTTTTAAGAGCAAGGATAGTCATTTCTTCATTACCAAGAACATTAATCATTTAATCTTATTTTTATCCAAAGTATTTTTCCCATTATTTCCAAAAGAGAAAAAAAATTAGGAATAGTTTCTTTATTTTTATTTATGCATTTTATGTAGAGAAAACTCTTTTAGGAACCCCAATTTTCTAACCATGTTCATATCACTTAGTTTATCTTAGGAAATTCAAAATAAATTTGGCTCCTTGATTAAGAGAATGATCCCGAGTTAATTGCACTGTATTGCATTTAATTCGTGGTAAATAGTGATTCGACCCAGAGGCGACTAAGGTTGAGTCGAATCAATGGCGCCGTTGCCGGGGAGTCAATTTTGACTCCTTTGGTTTACTAAGTGTCAATTGGTTCAGATTGATCGGGGTTTGCCCTTGTGAGCCTATTAGGTTTTTCTTTTATTTATTTCCTTTGTTTAATTGTTTATATATAGAAAAAAAAACAAATATCTTGATTTTCTCTGTTTTTGCATTTTCATTTGCACTAGCATTTCTACTTGTCCATACATACACACTCACACATAGTTGCACTCAGTCCACTTGCACATTTTCTTGCTTGAACTTGAATGCAACACAATTTTGGCACTCCATTGTTTCATTGCTTGCTTGATAGCTTTGCATGACCGACCAATTTGAGAGGGAATCTGATCAATCCTCTAATTTTGATTTTTTTCATTGACTTGAGTGATTGTGTTTCGCAAGGTACAAATATGGAAGAAGTGAACGATAATCAACCAAGGAGGAGAACCATAAGGGATGTAACAAGATCGGATGTCACTCATGATCCTTTCAACATTGCATGCCCTAACCTTGAGGTTAATTTTGAGCTAAAGGGGCCTTTGCTTAATTCACTACCTCACTTTCATGGACTCTCAAATGAGGACCCTTACAACCATCTCAATGCTTTGTACTTGGCTTGCTCAAATATGAAGCCCGTTGGTGCTCGAATAGAGGATGTGCAATTAAAGGTGTTCTATTTCACTTTGGAAGGGAAAGCTAAGGAATGGTACATGATGCTACCAAGGCATGTTAATGATGCTCTTCGTTCATGGGTTAACTTGAAGAAAGCTTTCTTGGAAAAGTACTTTCCTGATTCAAGGATTTCAGAGCTTAAAAAGGAAATTTACTCCATCAAACAAGACCCCTTAGAGTCCTTCTATGAATATTGGAGTCGATTTCAGGAGCTTTTAAATAAGTGTCCACACCATCAAATTGCTGATGAACAATTGATTCAATACTTCCATGATGGCCTTTTACCTAATGAGAAGGGCATTTTAGATGCTTCAGCTGGAGGTTCTTTGGAAGATTGCACGGCTGATGAGGCATGGGCTCAAATTCGGATGAGAGCTCGAAATACTCAACAATATAATGTGAGAGAGATAAGAGGAGTTTGTGAGATAGGCTCTAACCAAAGGATGGTCTCACTTGAGTCTAAAATGGATAAAGTTACTTCACAACTTTCCCTTATCACATCCGAGCTTCATAATTTGAGTATTCAACAAGCACCTCATTCTCCTAATTCACAAGCTCTTGTTGCACCTAGTTGTGATAGTTGTGGTTCAATGATGCATGTTTCAAGTCTATGCCCTAATCAACATGAAGAACTAAATGCTATGTATCAAGGAAGGCCTAACCAACAACAACCAAGATGGGATTCTAACACTACCACCTACAATGAAGGTAGAAGACCTAATGCTAATTTTGGCTGGAGAAATCAAGAAGGGTCATCATATCAAGTCCAACCATATGGGTCAAATCGTGGGCAAATGGTTCCTCTTCAAGAGTCTAAAGGTGATGAGACCAATCAATTATTGAAGAGTATGGTTGCTAAACTCACTAGCATGGATAACCGGATGATGGAAGAAAGAGCTTTCAATGAGAGTAAATTCTCTTCTATCACCACAAGCCTACAAAATCTACAAAGTGATAGGGCAAGTGATAGTACTCAAATGTCTCATGTATGCAAGAAGTTGGAAGAATTGGAATTGAAGAACAACACTATGCAATCTCACTTAACTCAACTCTCCAATTCTTTGAGTGATGTGCATGCTAAGACAAGTGGTTCTATTCCTTCAAATACTGTCATCAACCCTAAATCACTTAATGCCATTGAGTTAAGGAGTGGTAGGAAAGTACACTTCCCTGAAGAGATTGACAATGATGTGGATGAGGAAATTGAAGTTGAAAGTCCACCATTAACCCCAATAAAGCTTCCTGATTCTGAGAGTTCCAAAGAGAAAGCTATCCTTGAGAAGAAGAAGGCCAAAGTAGTTGAGCAACCTCAAGTGGAACAACCACCACTTCTGAGAGAGGTGAGCTCCAAGGAAAGAAGCACTTTTGAGGAAGGTGAGACAAGCGAGCAAGGCATCCTATCCAATACTGATGGTAAGGAGGTAAAAATTTCTCAACTCCCTTTTCCTAAAGCTTACTTTCAAGGCAAGAAAATGCATGAGGAACAAACTGAAAAAGAAATGTATGATTTGTTTAGCAAGCTGAATATCAATGTTCCTTTCTTTCAATTGGTCAAGTCTATGCCTAGTTATTGCAAATTCTTGAAAGAGCTTTGCACTAACAAGAGGAAGTTTAGGCCTAATGAGAGAGTGCAAATTAGCTCTAATGTGTCTGCCCTTTTCAAACCCCAACTCCCTGTTAAGTGCAAGGATCCTGGCTCATTCACTATACCTTGTACCGTAGGTAATGTGCATGTAGCTCAAGCCTTGTTAGATTTAGGTGCAGCCATTAATGTCATGCCTAGTGCAATTTTTAAATCTCTTGGTGTGAAGGAGCTTAAGAGGACTAGTGTGGTTCTCCAACTAGCTGATAGGAGCATTAGGCACCCACAAGGCATCATTGAGGATTTGCTTGTCAAAGTCAAAGACTTAGTTTTTCCTGCTGACTTCTATGTGTTAGACATGTCTCATGAGTCTAGTGAATCCACCCTTATCTTAGGGAGACCTTTTATGAGAACTGCTAGCACCTTGATAGACATGAGAGATGGTTCAATCACTATGGAAGTGGGCAATCATAAGCTAAGTTTTAATATGTATGAAGCCATGAAGCATCCTTTTGAAGATTACTCTTTATTAGGTGTGAATTCAATGGACTTGGCCATTGATGATGAGGTTAATGAATATGAGCTTAAATTCCACACTAATAATTGTGATCTTGACTGTGGTATTGCATTGGATTCATGTGATGATAAATTTCCCTCTTCTTCTGTTGAAAATTTTGATTCACTTGGGAGTGAGATTTCCAACCTTAACTCATCGATGGTTAATTGTTGGATATCATCCCTTGATGATTTTTCTCTTACTTCTCTGAGTTCATTTGAGCTTAATTCTTCTAATGATTCATTATTTAGTGATGATGCTTGTGAGGAAGGTGCTTTTGTTAATGTTTCAGGTCACAAACTAGTGGAGGAAGCTGAGTTTGAAGTCGGTAGTCAAGACTTGGATGATTTGCTCTCCAAGGGGATAGCCCTCACACCGACTAAGACATCCTCTCATGTGACTCACTTTGGACCTAGAAACAATGTGGTTACAGGGCCACCTTCTAACTCTTCACTTCATCATAGAACCAAGATAACTCCTCATACCTTGAGATTTTTAAATGAGCTAATCACTCCTTGTGAAGTAGGTATGAAAGAGGCTTTGTTCCCCAAGCCTGTTGCTGCTGTAGACCAACCTGATGTTGGTTCAACACTTGGGAAGACCAATGAACAAGTGGTCAAATCTATGGAGCCTAGCACAAGTCATGCACCTTCTAAGTCCATAAAGGGGAGTATTTCTACTACCCTTGATCTTCCTAGACTAATTCCCTCTATTGTTCAACCTCCTGATTTAGAGCTTAAGCCTCTCCCCTCTAATTTGAAATATGCTTTCCTTGCTGTGGATGAAAAATTGCCTGTTATTATTTCAAATTCTTTGTCTGTGAATGAGGAGGAGAGATTGCTTAATGTTTTGAGTAGAAATCGAAAGGCTCTAGGTTGGACTTTAGCTGACATTCCTGGGATTAGTCCTGCTATTTGTACCCATCGGATCCTTTTGCATGAGGAATCCAAACCTCTTAGGCAACCCCAAAGACGCCTCAACCCCCTAATTTTGGATGTGGTTAAGAAAGAAGTAACCAAGCTATTGAGTGCGGGTATCATCTACCCAATTTCTGATAGCGAGTGGGTTAGTCCGGTACATGTAGTGCCTAAGAAGAGTGGGATAACTATGGTGCAAAATGAAAATGATGAGTTGATACCTACTAGGGTGCAAAATGCTTGGAGAGTGTGCATAGACTATAGGAAATTGAATGAAGCATCTAGGAAAGATCATTTTCCCTTACCCTTCATAGATCAAATGCTTGAAAGGTTGGCGGGTAAGAGTCATTATTGTTTCCTAGATGGTTATTCAGGATATTTCCAAATTCCATTAGCTCCTGAAGATCAAGAAAAGACCACTTTTACTTGTCCATTTGGTACCTATGCCTATAGGAGAATGCCTTTTGGATTATGTAATGCACCGGGCACTTTCCAACGTTGTATGATGTCACTTTTCTTTGATTTTCTTGAAAATTGTATGGAGGTTTTTATGGATGATTTTACAGTGTATGGTAATTCTTTTGATGCTTGTTTAAATAGTTTGGACAATGTTCTTGCTAGATGCATTGAGAAAAATTTGGTTTTGAATTATGAGAAGTGCCATTTCATGGTTGATCATGGAATAGTACTTGGTCATTTGATATCTAGCAAGGGCATTGAAGTTGATAGAGCTAAAATTGAGGTGATCTCCTCATTGCCCTACCCCACTAATGTCAAAACACTTCATTCTTTCTTAGGGCATGTGGGTTTTTACCGGCGATTCATAAAAGATTTTAGTAAGATAGCTCTACCATTATCCAAACTATTGCAAAAAGATGTTGATTTTGTCTTTGATACTTCTTGCAAACAAGCATTTGATGAATTAAAAGCACACTTGATATCTCCTCCTATTTTGAAAGCACCAGATTGGACTTTGCCTTTTGAACTAGCATGTGATGCCTCTAATTCTGCTGTGGGGGTCATGCTAGGACAAAAGCATGGCAAGTTGTCCAATGTGATCGCTTATGCATCCAAAACATTGGATAGTGCACAAAGGAATTACACTATCACTGAAAAAGAACTGTTTGCTGTGATTTTTGCATTAGATAAGTTTAGACAATATCTAATCAATTCCAAAGTGGTTGTGTACACAGATCATGCAGCTGTGAAGTTTCTCTTCACTAAGCCTCAATCAAAACCAAGGCTCATTAGATGGATGCTATTGCTGCAAGAATTTGATATAAGCATCAAGGATAGGCCTGGAACTACAAACCTTGTAGCAGATCACTTGAGTAGACTACCGGATGGCACAAAGGGAGTACTTGATTCTGATTTAATTTGTGATAATTTCCCTGATGCATCCCTTATGTCTATATCTGTTTATGCTCCTTGGTTTGCTAATCTAGTGAATTATATTGTGACCGGCCTCATTCCTGAGCATATGTCTTCCTTTCAGGCTCAAAAACTTAAACGAGAAACTGAACACTACATTTGGGATGAGCCTTATTTATGGAGACTATGCAATGATCAAGTTATCAGGAGGTGTATTCCAGAGACCGAGTCCAAGGACATACTTTTTGCTTGCCATTCAATGGTTTGTGGTGGACATTTTAGTGCTCATAAGACCTCTAGGAAAGTGTTAGATGCTGGATTTTATTGGCCTACCCTTTTTAAGGATGCATATCTGTTTTGTAAGGCATGTGATAAATGTCAAAGGTTTGGAGGGTTAAGTAAACGGAATGAGATGCCACAACAACCCATGCTCTTTTGTGAGGTATTTGATGTTTGGGGCATTGATTTCATGGGTCCTTTTCCACCATCATCTGGCTTTACCTACATCTTGTTAGCCGTAGATTATCTCTCTAGATGGGTAGAAGCCATTCCTACTAGGAAAGATGACGCCCAAACGGTTTCCAAATTTCTCAAGTCTAACATCTTTTGTAGATTTGGAGTACCAAGGGCTATAGTAAGTGATAGAGGTTCCCATTTTTGCAATAAAGTTATTGATAACTTACTGGTTAAGCTTGGGGTAACCCACAAAATGTCCACTCCTTATCACCCACAAACGAATGGGCAAGCGGAAGTATCCAACCGAGAGATCAAACATATATTGGAAAAGATAGTCAAGCCTTCAAGGAAGGATTGGAGCTTAAGGTTGGAGGAAGCACTGTGGGCCTACAGAACTGCATTCAAGACACCAATAGGAATGTCTCCTTACCGGCTTATCTATGGTAAAGCATGTCATATTCCGGTAGAGTTGGAGCACAAAACCTATTGGGCGGTGAAAATGTGCAACATGGATGTAGAAGAAGCTGGTTCGGAAAGGAAGTTACAAATGCAAGAACTTGAGGAAATGAGATTAGAAGCTTATGAGAGTTCTCGCATTTACAAAGAAAAGACCAAGCTTCTTCATGATAAGAAGATTATCCGAAAGGATTTCAAAGTTGGTGATCATGTTTTGCTATACAAGGCTCGATTCAAGTTGTTGAACGGGAAGTTTAAAGATAAATGGTGTGGGCCTTACACTATCACCAAAGTACATCCATTTGGCATGGTAGAGTTGCTTGATGAGACTACTGGGAAGGACTTTCAAGTCAATGGACATCTCCTCAAGCTCTACCGTGATTCATCATCAAAGCCTCCTTGAGGCCAGGTTGTCTCTTTCCTTCACTTTCATTTGCTGTTTTGGATTGTTCAATTCACTTATGATTCTGAATGCTTGAAATAAGTGTGGGGGAGAGACTATCTCAGTAGGAAAGTAGAAGTAGTATAGTTTAATAATTTGAATAAAAACCCCTAATGTATGCTTTGCATCTTAGCCACTACCTTGCTTAATTGCCATTGTGCCTCTTCACTCTAATTTTCTGTTATTATGACTTGTTTCTTCTCTCTTCTCTCTTTATATGATGTTGATGTGTTGTGCTTCAATTGCAATTGAACTTCACAACTTTCCACTTCATTAAGGAACAAGTTAGAATGATAGAATTGCTTTTCAAACATTGAGGACAATGTGTTGATTAAGTGTGGGGGAGGGGAATACATTTTGAATCCCAATTAATTGGTTGTTTTTTTTTTTTTTGAATGAGAAAATGCCAAAAAAAAATAATAAAAAAAAAAAATCTTTGAGCTTTCATGAGATCTAATGTTTTGGCAACTTTTTAAAACCATGTTTTGTTTATCAAGTTAATGGGAAGAGAAATGAACCCACAATTGGATTTTTGCTTACTCCTTGTTTTGAAAAAGAGTTTCTACATCACTAGTGCTTTTAAGGGTTGGGCATTATCATAATTGATTGTGTTTGTAAGGCTAGCTCTTGGAATAACTAAGTAGATGTTTTGTTGTTAGCTTCTTATGCAATTGATTGTGTTAGAGTGAGCATTAGAGAAAAACCTTGTTGGAAGGTTATTTGAGCCTTAATTCCTTTCATGTGTGCATGTTCACTTGGTTTTTCACCTTCTAGAACTTGTTCCAACTCTTTTTCAAAACAATGTTTGCATTAGTGTTATGAAGAGGAAAGAGGCATTCATATTTTAATCCCTTTCACCCAAACACAAACTTACATTCATTTGCCCTTTGCTACCAATTTTGAGCCATTCCTATGTTGTATGCATTTCATTACTTATAATATTCATAGCATTTTAAAAATCAAAGGAAAATTGCCCCCAAAAAAAAAAAAAAAATGAAATGCCATGTATATAGAAAAGAATGAAAAAGAAGTAGGAAAAAAAAAAGTATTGAAAAAAAAAAGAAAAAAAAAAGAGGAGGAAAGTGTTTTGTAAAAAAAATATAATATCAAGAAGGCATTTATTTATGAATTTCCAAAAGAATTGGCAAAGTTTGTAAAGTTATTTAGATGCTATGAACTTGATCATTAACTTTGACTTGCATATCAACTATTCATTTTTCTAATTAATTCATTCCATTTAGCCTCCACCCAACATTACAAGTCATTTAAGTCCTCTTGATTCATTTCATTAATTGCTATTGGTAGTGGAGATGTTAGAGTTGTTACAAGCCTATGGTAAGGTGATGATTAAGTGAGCTAGAGTGAAATTATTCCAATGAGGTGAGGTGAGTGAAATAGAAATACCTTGAGAGTCTCTTGTGCTTCATTTTAATATACTTGATTGTGTAGTTAGCTAATCTCTTCACATCATTTGATTATGACTAGAGTTGGCTTGATGAAGTTGGTTAATTGATGCACTGGTTTATAATTATGAAATTGCTCATATTTTAAATGCATTAGTGATTTGGATATGAAATTTTGTACTTAATTGCCTTTGTTCAGGAGCACAAAGGTCTAAATGTGGGGGAATTGATTTAACCATATTTTTACATGATATTTTATGATTAAAATGGGATTCTTAATGCATTTTCTAGGACATTATTGCATGATTAAGCATTAATTTAAGTTAGAGACATTTGTATTGAATTAAGTGAAATTAGGGGCAAAATGGTCATAATTTATTAATTATTTATACAAATGATTTCTTGGACTTTTGATGCTACATTATGTATAATCATGCATGGTAAATGTTTTGGAATTAAATGGAAAAATTTGGAAAAATGTCATTTGGGTCAAAAATTAATATTTTGAAGACAGGAGAAAAAAAATACAGAAAATGACCCAGAGTTTTCAGAAATTTCAGTTTTACCCCAAGTATGTTTCAAAATTTCACACTTTAGTCCCTCTCTGAAAACTTTTTTTCTTTCATTTTAGTCCCTGGTCAAAACTTGCGTTTTGACCAGGGAATTAATAGGTTTACAAAAACAGAACCAGGGGGCGAAAAGAAGAGGCGAACTGGAAAAAGAAGGAAGGAAGAAAAACGTTGGCGGCTGGAGTTCTGGAGAGGAAGAAGAAAAACGAACAGAACGAGGAGGGAGTAGCGCCGGAGACCAGGGAAATATCCGTCTTCTTCCTCCTTCATCCCCACCGTCGGACTGAACGGAAGAAGGAAAGAAAAGAAAAAAAAAAACGGAAGGAACGAAGAGGAGGAACGGGACGAAGAAAAACAGGGGAGCTGGAACCCATCTTCTTCTTCTTCGTCGCCGGACTGAGTTGGAGCTGGCTGAAGTTTTTTTTCTGTAGTTTCCGAAGACTTTCTGCACTTTCCGGCGAGATTTCCAGATTCCGGCGACTTGAATTTTTCCGGCGACATTTTCCAGATTCCGGTGACTTTTTCCAGGAAGCTATGAGTGGCTGATTTTTCTGATCTTGGTGATGAAGATGTGTTCTTGAGCTCATTGGACTACATTAGGGGAGTTAATTTTATCTTACTATTAGTTTAGGATTATATATTTGAATTGCTTAATTTTGATGTATGATTCTGGAACTGAGATTAATGGTAATTATCTCTGTTAGTTTGATATTTGTAGTTGAGATTGGAATTTGTGGTGTGATTTTTATATGCGTATGAATTTCTTTGTGGTGTCAATTAAGCTATGTTGATTAGCGTGGTATCGTCTAGTTAATGTGGTTGATTTGCATCCTTGAAGGGCTGTTTAGCAATTCAATTTAAGAAGTCTCATATTGCATAATTCCAATTTTAATTATACATTAAGTGGGTTTAAACAATTTCTCAAGGGGTAGTAGTTAGCTATGGTTATAGGAGCTACTATTAATTGGGAATATTGGACTCAAGTGGTATCTTGAGGTTTTTCTTAAGACTTAATGAATTTTAACTCCCATAATCTTTTAAGAGCAAGGATAGTCATTTCTTCATTACCAAGAACATTAATCATTTAATCTTATTTTTATCCAAAGTATTTTTCCCATTATTTCCAAAAGAGAAAAAAAATTAGGAATAGTTTCTTTATTTTTATTTATGCATTTTATGTAGAGAAAACTCTTTTAGGAACCCCAATTTTCTAACC
The DNA here is from genome assembly GCA_037074495.1 of Acacia confusa. NCBI lineage: Eukaryota > Viridiplantae > Streptophyta > Magnoliopsida > Fabales > Fabaceae > Acacia > Acacia confusa. The sequence continues at coordinate 28,869,642 of CM073510.1, forward strand.
ATGTTCATATCACTTAGTTTATCTTAGGAAATTCAAAATAAATTTGGCTCCTTGATTAAGAGAACGATCCCGAGTTAATTGCACTGTATTGCATTTAATTCGTGGTAAATAGTGATTCGACCCAGAGGCGACTAAGGTTGAGTCGAATCAGTCATCGAGACCTTTAGGATATTGAAAACCTTACTTGGGATCTCATTATAATTGTCCCTTGGATTTATGATCATAGCAAGAAAGCAAGAGTAATATACCTGAGAAGAGAGACGGAAGGAGAGTCTTGGAGTAGCAGCGATTTCTTCATATTCAGCAGCATCAAGTTCCTTCAAATGCCGAGGATTGAACAGCTTGGGAAGCAGAAACATCCTTATAATGATCAACACAAAGAAAGACAAAGGAAACAACATTCCGGCTATGGGAATCCATGTCACTCCAAACACAACCAACAAATATACAAACTGGAACACTGTGAACAACACTATCGCTCTCATTGGTACTGTCTCCACAAACGAAGCATGGTCCCCTTCATACACTCTACCATCATCATTTGCAACAAATCCAAACTCAAACTTAGTTACTCCATCATAATATAATTCACTAATAATTCTGCTTTAATTTCAAACCTCAGACTCACATACTACCTCCTATTTTTATTATAAGACCCAATTAATTTTTTTTGGAGAGATTAATGAAGGTAAATAATTTATTTAATTATAAATATGTTGGATATAATTAAATTATGTATCGAAGGCCAAAAAAAAATTATATATCACTTTATTAGTCGGGCAAATTCACTTTGAGAAAAACAATACGTATAAATACTTTACAATAATTTTTTTAGTTTTCTTAATCTTTCTAAAAAAAAGTTATCTAGATCTTATATTAAAACCAGAATTAGTTTATATTTACCTGTATCGTCTATTGGGAGATATGAATATAAATATTATTCTCTCCCAGAACTGATTTCCTGGAAGACTATCAATGGCCATGTAAGCGAAGTAACCCCACAGAACTGAAGTGGGTATCTTCTTTATCACAGGCATGGCAAACACTGACGCTCCTACAAGTATTGCTTGCAACAGATTGCTCACTCTTTGCTCCTTCACTCTTATGGGTAGATGCTTGTCAATGTGTTCCCCAGGGTCGAATGATTCTTTCTCTTCCTCTTTTAACACAGCATCTTTCAGGTTCTCTAATTCTTTAACCACTGTATTCTGCAATATATATATATATATATATATATATATATATATATATATATAGAGAGAGAGAGAGAGAGAGAGAGAAATCTTGTTTAGGACGTTAGCGCATGATTTTGATTGGGTTAATTTAGTTAGCTATAGAGACTTACAATTGGGCTTTTGTCTATTTCTACGAACACTTGTTGCATGTTTCCATATATCTCAGAGCTGCTACCTTTGTTCCTTATGCTTTCTTTCACACTTTTCATCATCTTCCTTCGAATTAACTGTAACTCCATATTTAGCCAAAGTGCTTTATATATATGTACTCAAGATAATTAATGTAAGAGTTAGTTGAATTTTTTTGAAAAGATTAAGAAAGGAATAGAAACTACTTAACCATAGCATGTATTTTATATCATTAGATTATATATCAGTTTATAAGTAAACAAAATTAGTTTGAAGAAGAATGATAAATATAAATATAATGAAATTTAATTAACTTTCTTAATCTATAAAATAAAAATCAACTAGTTGTTGTTATATTTAAGACCGAAATTAGTATATAGTATCACCAACATAATATTAATTGAACATTGACGTGCACCTGTTTTTTGAGAACAGCAAGGCTTTTGGTGTGCATGGGGGATTGTGGAAGAACTCCATTGGAAGGCGGTAAACCAAGCAACCCACAAAGCAAAGTCTGAAAATGATGAGATAGTTTCATGATCAAAACACAAGAGAGAGAAGAGAGAGAGACGTAGTGATATATATATATATATAGAAACACGCATACCATGAATCCTAGCAGCAACACGTCATAATGATAAGCAGAAGGCTTCTTGAGATTGAATTCCTTCTGTTGTGCCATTTGAGAAGCAACACTATGATCAAAGAAATAAAGACCAGCAATCATCAATGCAGGAATAATAGCACCAAAAATATATGCAACTGGAACCTTCCCCATGTCCTGCATTCAATATTATATACATATGATCAATATATAAATATATATATAAAATATCATCTTGTTCTGGGCTATATATATATATACACTCGTATATTACTCTGATGACTGTCCAATGGTGTAAAGAAGCAGATTCCCAGGCAAGAGGAGCAAAGAGCCTTCTAGGGACTCCAGAGGGAAGTTTACTTGGTACTGCAAATGACAAAGCTGTCCACACCACCACCATTAAAGGAACCCCGTAGTCTGCCAAGAAACTTCTTAACTTCCCTGTACACATATATGCAGGCCATGTTAGCTTCATAAGTCATCCATTTTTAAGATCTTAACAAGTGACGAAAAATCGAAAGAACTTATATTCTTTGACACTGATATAAAGGACATGTGCTAGGCATTGTGGCAATAAATCAAATAGTCCATATGATTGTGAGCATATATACTTCATATATAGTCTTTGAGCTGAGGCGCGCGCACATATATATTGTATAGTTTCTTTTCTTGATATATAATATAATTATGCACATATGTATTTCAGAGACATGATAATATATGATTGAGTAGTTTATTTAACTTTTTTAATCTCCACAAATTAGTCAGCTAGCTCATTACGGACCGTATATGTTATTTTACCTAACTACAGCTGGATAATTGATTAGGTATCTCTTGTAAATTGGCTGTTAGAATCTCATAATTCTTGTCTCTTTACAATTGGCACGCTTGTGTATGCAATTTATTGCCTGATGTTATGAAACACACACCTGTCATTCATATTTAATATGCTTTAAATATTACTCTTCTTCTAGTTTCTTCCCTCATGACATTTGCGTGCGTTTGTGTCAAAAAGAAGTCCCATAATATATAATATTTCCTAAATTAAAAGAAAGGAAGCCTTATAATTTTGGTCAAAAAAATGAAGCCTTGTAATTAGTGTGTGTGCATAATTAAAATGAACACTTAAAACAAAATAAAAGGGCCAAAAAGAGGAATAGGCTCACGTATAACAAACCTGTGCCGTATAACCATGATCTAGCTTTTCTGGTCTTGAGAGAAGAAAAGAGAATGCCAAAGGTGAATATAATTCCCAATATTCCATTTGCATAAAGCCAATCAAATTTGTACTTCTCTAATGTTTGGTCTTCATGTTTAGGAATCTGAAACTCGCTCACCATCCCCTGTATTGTAAAAAATAATAATAATAATAATAAAAACTACTTTCAATTAATCTGCAAATCAATTTTGTATGTGATGCCATAAATATTCTATATAAAAATATATAGTGAAAATCCTATTAAAAGATAGTTGAATTACCTAAATTATAATTTAGGTCACTAAATTTAACAAGTTATAAATAAGGTTATATGGCAGGATTTTAAAATTTGATTAAATGTCCACAATGGCCTTGTGTAAATGAGAAGGAGTGTCTTGAAAAAGCCACTGCAAGATAGAGCGGCGGCTTTGCTTATTTTTGCCCTGTTTTTGTAACAAATTAAAAAATATGGTTCTGTTTTCTAATATCTAAAGGGTATGGAGGTAATTTCGTCTAAATTTTAAATTATTAATTATGACATATAACCTTAGCTATAATTTGTTAAGTTTAATAACCCTAATTAGAATTTGGACAATTCAACTGGCATTTTATAGGATTTTCCCAAATATATTTATCAAATTAACCTTGATGGCCTCTTGAATGAACAAGACTGCGATCAACATGCCAAAAAGTTCGCCGGCAATTCTGGTGAATCTATTAATAATGGATCCGGCATTGAATATTGCTAGAAGAATCAACATCAGAGCTGTCCAAACACAAACCCTGAAAAAGGTTCGCAAAGTGAGAAGCTCGACAATTCATAACTTTTATTAACAGTTGATTGCTACAAACATAGGCAATATCTAACTGTTGAGTTGTTTAAGATCGAATATCCCTTCTCAGCTAAAATACTTTATTCATTTCCCTCTTTTTTAAAAGACAAATATTTGCCGCTCATCTTGTGGGTAACTTTTTGTAGAAGAAGACGGTGGATCCCAACACAAAAAGTTACAGATGTTAGGTATTTTTAACAGTTATGTTATTCTTGCACTGATTTCTAAAGATTTTGGATATTATCGCAACTGGCATAAGTTTATAAGTATTTTTACACATTATGTATAAATTCAAGGGTATTTTTAGTCATTAAAAAAAAATATATCATACACCATGAGAATTGATATGATTCTTACTATCACACTTTGAAAATTAAGGAGTCATTGACACAAAACAACAACAACTCTCATTCTTTAAACCTTAAAACACGTAAAATTTACCAGGTAATACTTGAAAATAGAAATAAATTATAAAATAAATAATATAAAATCTAAGGGTATAAATCACACAACTCAACGATAAGCTTCTCTGGAAATTTCAACAGCATCTCCCCTTTAAATAGGACCTCTTGAAAAATTTACAACAACAAAATCAACGCAGTTCAAGAGCTTCGTTTCCTATCAACAAACATAAAACATATGAAATAAAGGCAACGACCCTAACTATAGTCACATGAAGCTCCTAGAACAATATTTTTATAATATAATATATTAATTTGAACCAACCCTTTTCACTCATAAAGAGCTCACATATAGCAACACCTCTACCTGTAGAAGCATTTTCCACAATTAAATTTCATCTGCATAGTAGCACAATCTGGAACCCACTTTTTTAGTTCAGTGTATGACTTATTAATGAACATAAAACCAACACTTAATGCTTTGCTCAGGGTGCTTTCAATTGTCCTCTCACTTTTCCTTTATTGAAAATCATAAAATATAATCGTAAAATAATAAAATTTGTACCCTTCATCACTATACAATTAATCCGGGATGTGTGCACGTTGAACACAAGAAATAATAGCATCGACTGAATTATATTAGACCTTTTCCGCTTACCAAATACAATATTTTAAGTAACTATTAAATTTATATGCCTTGTAACATAACACTTGCCATGCACCCTGTGATATTAAATCTACACACACACACACACCCCTCTCTCTCACAAATATCATGCTGTGAGTAACTCCGCAGGCTATATGCTTACCCTCACAAACAAAACACAAACACACTAGATACTTAAAGACAGAGGATGGGTTTGAACAAGAAGTAATGATGAAGAACTATACTGTACAAGATATCTATTCGACAGTAAGACCTTTCGATATTCAGCAGGACTAGGTACCCTATTTGAGACCAAGATTACTTTTCTGTGAATAACGTGCTATTATAAAATTATAGAAATGAAGAAGAAAATTAATAGTATGCTAACCATGAACTTAACTTAAACAACAATTCCAAATAAATTTCTAAATTACAACAGTGTAGTCTTGTTTAAAATGTATACCGATAATTGAATAAATAAAATCAATTCCATTGTAAAATACCCGAGAAAATCTATTTCGAAACAATTAATTTCAGAACTTGTTCTTTTAGGGGACTTAAACATAATCAAGCAATAAGCATGGACACATGGTCCACTAGGGTAACTAATCATGTAAGTGTGGCTCAAGGCCATGCACAGAGACAAGCATGGATCGGACACACACCCTAATCGAGGGTAAGTAACCTACCGCTGCTCAAGGCCACAAAACAAGTATGGACACATAGTCCACGAGAATAAGTAGCCAAATAACCGTGGCACAAAACTATGAAACAAGTGCAGTTACAAGACCCACAATTAGCAAGCATGAGAATTGAATCCCATGAATCATTTTGCAACAAATATATAAAATATTATTTATGATTAGTTAGCTCACTTTATTCATATATTTATTATATATGTTATACTTTTTTTATTGGGTCATTACACTTACCATCCAGCCCAAGCCAAGAAGAGTTGTGGCCCTAAATCGTTCCTATCTTTAGCAAAATTGTACAAGTAAGTGTACATGATGATAGTGGGTTCTGCAACTCCGAGTATTAACAATGGCTGGCCTCCGAGAATTGAGTGTATGATTCCACATATAGCAGTTGAAGCCAGTGTTTCAACTGAGCTCAAGCTCCCATCTTCAAACAAATTAAAGGCACATTATATATATTACAAAAGACATTTCCAATTTAAATCTAAAGACATGCATGAAAACGTACAAACAATCACACAGACTCAACAAGAAACAGCAACATATAATACAACATACATGCATTCGTACGTCAACAAACATTATATTCCACTCTTCATTAGAGTATTTCTTCACTTCTTTTATACATAAATACTCCCTGGTCCTTAATATAAAATTCCAAGTCAATTACTTTTTTTAGAGAGATTAAGGAAGCTAAATAAATTATTTAATCATATCATATGTTGTATATCGTTATTTTATATATCAGTTTATAAGTTATATAAATTGGTTTAGAGGAAAAAAAATAAATATAAATGCTTTAATGATAATCGGAGGTATAATGATAACAATAATGCACTTGCTAGATTTGAAGGAGAGTATTATTTTTTTTTCCCTTATGTTTGCGCAGGGGTAGTGGGCGAGAAATTATAATTCATACAATATTAAATATTAGAGTTTAGTGTAGTTTAGCAGGGTAATATTAAAAATCAATTAAAGGTGAGACAAATTTATTGCTTTTTAACTGTTTTTGTTTGTTTGTGAGTTGGAACCTATAATTATAATAAGAATAAGAATAAGAGAGAATATACACAGACAAATATATCAGGCTGGAAGAGGAAGAACCTGTGTCTCTATCGATCTGTTCTCCAAAGGCTATAACAGGAAGAGCAGAAGCAAAGAACATATAGGTGGTTGGAGCCAATATCCTATCATCAGAATAACCAAAACAAACGAAGATTTATTTTTACTATGAACAAGTTTGAACTGAAGCACCGTATTATGTATATATTTAAAGTAAGGAAAATTAATTACGTACCCGATTCCTGAACAGATACCAGAAATCCAATCTTCCTTATAGTACTTGACTCTTCCTCGAATATCGCTACCTACGCCCTTGAAGGGTGTCTTGAGGTTCTCCATTGGTGTTGAATGAGAGTGTTGGAATATAACTCAATAATTTATAATGCAGATTGCACAACAAAGAAAGAGAGTAAAGAGTAGATGATGATGATGAGTTATTATAAACAACTGAATTGAAGCGGAGAGAAAATGGGAAGAAGCAGTGTGTCTCTTTTGCAACTACTTCAATGCTTTATTTACTCACTACACAAAACATATATATATATATTATACTCCTATGTTACCAAACCTATCAAATGATAATATATATTCCCTCCGGTCTTAAATATTGGATAAAATTAGTAGGTTAGATTGTACTATAAATTTTATTCTATATTTAGACTCGTATGAGGCAGTGGTATTTTTAATTATTGATTGAAAAACAATAAGAGGAAAAGGCCAAAGAAAAACAAAAAAATATTTAGAGGAAATGTGATCTTGTGTGAGTGAACTTAAATGCATGTTTCATCAGTCCGTCTTTCTATATAGAAGGGTTAAAGTACAAAAATACACATGAGCTTTTTCCCCAGGAGCACCCAACACCACGAACTTTTTTTTTGAGCAAAAATATACACTTGGTTACCATTTTGGAGTAAAAGTCACATCTCACTGTTAAGTCACTGTTCACCGCCGTTATGTTACTGTTCACTTCATCTCTTTCTTGCTCATCATGGTGAACAGTGACTTAACAGTGTGATGTGATTTTTACTCCAAAAATGGTAACCACGTGTATTTGTGCTTCAAAAAAAAGTTTGTGGTACTGGGCGCTCTTAAGGAAAAAGCTTATATGTATTTTTACACCTTAACCCTATATAGAATACAAGCACACACACACGTTGGATCTCCCACCCATTATATATTAACTGTTTTAAAGATAAAAATAAAAATATATAGTATGTTAACTGTTGATGTCAAGATAACTGCTCATATTGCAAATTAATGTATAAAAGTAAGAATGCTAAGAAACTTATTCCTCTTAATTAATTGTGGAAGACCTATTTAACTAATTTGATTAGATTAAGGATGATAGTTAAGTTAGGTAATATAATATGTTTTTAAAACACCCTAATCATCCTCTGTGTGTGTGTGTTATTTGATTATTATTGATGGAATATTAATAGGTTAATTTGGGAAAGAATTGATAAACATGTGAAATATATATTATATTTAAAACTAACACCAACTCTTCAATAATTAAGTTCCTACATAAGAACGAGAGGAGTATTACCCTTAAAATACATTTTGGATTTAGATGCCATATTAAAGATAAAAAATTGGTCGATGCGCTAATGTTTAGAAATAACAAATGATATAAATTTATACATATAGTTGGCTAACAAACAATATAAATGGAGAAAAATAATAAAATGAACAACACAACGTTTGTGTTTAGGCTTTGTTAGAATAGTTATGATTCGTTGGGTAAATATATTACAGTGAGAGACATAAAATAATTGAGCTATATACAATTGAAATATTTATTCCTAAGTTACATGATTACGTATTGTGACAATTACTCGTTTCGTTAAAAAAAATATATATATAGAGTCGACATTTTGACTCTATCTTCCACTAATTATACGATTAGGTAGCTAGCTAGTGAGATAACCACGCATATATAGAAAAATAATAGCCATTAACTCCAAAATATTTATACACACACGTATATGCTGATATCATATGAGTCAAAATTGACAAGAGTTGGCATTTTAATTGAATTTTTGTCACTAAATTAGGGGGTTAGGTAGAGTAAGAAAACCACCCGTTTGAATTATACAAAAACCTAATTTATATTTAGGATAATTATTATTTTTACTATAGAAGTTTAACTTAAAGAACATTAATCACCTGAAAGTTTTTTCGATCTCATTTTTGCCCTGAAATTAACAAAACAAAGCAATTTTGTCCCGGAAGTTTTTTTAAGAATAATTTAGCCCCAAAAGTTTTTTTTAGGAGCAATTGTGCACCTAAAAGTTTACAAATTAAAGTAACAATTTGACAGTTAAAATCAATAGAAAAGCAAGATTGTTACATTTTTAATCTTTCGAAATAAAAATGAAACAAAAAAAAAATTGGGGTGATCAATGTTTTTTAGGTTAAACTTTCATGACAAAAATGATACTTATTCCTTTATATTTTATAGTAGTACAAATGATGCAAGTTTCCAACCAATCCTCCTTACACGTGTATCAAGGCAAATCAATCAAAAGATTTGCTTACTTCTATGTGTTGAAAAATATAAATGTATGTGTATATATAAATAAATATGTTAGAGAGATATGGTTCAGTTTTTTTTTTTTTGCCAAAAATAGCTTTCATAGTAATGATATGAGAGCAGATTTCCTCAATATCTTTTTCACCTCATCCCTCATCTATACCATTGATCTCAACTAAAAGTTAATCTGAGATAGAAGAAAAGAGAAAAATGAACGGCTAGATGGAAGCATACTGAGAGAAGAGAAGGGAAGGATACTGAGGGAATCCAATTCCGTAATGATATATGATAAACCAGACAAGTTCCTGTCACTAATGAAGAAATGAATTAACCCAGTTAACCTTATTTTGACTGGCAGTTCATATATTTATACCAAAAACCTGAGAGCACATACAATGTACAACAACAGACAAGCCCATTACACAAAAATAATAAAATGATGCAAGTTTCCAACTAGCAAAAACTCCTCCTTACACGTGTATCAAGGCAAATCAATCAAAGGATTTGCTTACCTCTGTGTGTTGAAAAATATAAATGTATGTCTATATATAAATAAAATTCTTAGAGAGATATGGTTTTTTTTTTTTTGTTGGACAAAAAAAGATTTTGCTGTAATGATATGTGGTAAAACAGATAAGTTCCTGTCGCTAATGAAGAAATGAATTAGGGAGAATTACAATCCGGTCCTAAGGACCAGAAATAATTATCAAAAGGTCTCATGCCAGAATTCCATTACAAAAAAATCCCTTTGTAATTAAGTGAAAAATTCTCAATCGATATTTACAACTGAAAATGCTATATTAACAACAAAAATTTTCAATACGCATTTATAACTGGAAATGCTATATTAACAACTAAAAAATTTTGAGTTGTTAATATAGCATTTCCAATTGTAAATACGCATTGAGAATTTTTGTTGTTAATATAGCATTTCCAGTTGTAAATACGGATTTAATTAATTACAAAAAAGTTCCAAGGACTTTTTTGGGACTTTTTTGTAATAGAATTCTTACACGAGACCTTTTGGTAATCATCTTGTCCTTGAGACCAAATTATAATTCTCCCAATGAATTAACTCGGTCAACCAAATATTGACTGGCCGTTCATATTTTTATACCAAAAACAATATACAACAACAGAAAATTCCATTACACAAGGCCCAGTGTACACAGCCCAAACACAACATTTATCATACCATGTGCATTATAGTATAACTATGCGAACAGTTATAATTAGATACCCAAAGCGGGTTGGCCTAGCGGAAGTTGGCTAGGCCCTAGGACGTTCCCCCACCAATGAAGTGGGAAAGGTTTGAATCCTAGAGTCGCCTCCTTGGGGAGGGCTTTACCGTTAACAACTCCCGGTTCGGAGTGGTTGCTGTCACCATTTTTTTTTTTACCAAAAAAAAAAAACAGTTATAATCAGCTGCTTGAGTACACATACATATCTCTAACACCCCTTCAAATTGGAGAGTAAACAAATATGTGGTACCCAACTTGCGAACTATTTCCTCATGAAGCTTCCAAGGGTTTAGTAAACACATCTACTAACTGATTTTTGGAAGGAACATGCTACAAGTTAATTATGCCTTGTTGTAGCTTTTCTTGTACGAAATGACAGTAAATCTCAATATGTCTGCTCGTGAAAAGCCGGGTTACTAGCAATGTACATGACAGCCTTGCTGTAACAAAATACCTCAACAGGCTCCACACAACGCATTCCAAGATCCTTGAGCATTTGTGTACGTCATACAATCTCGAGGACTGCAGTATTCAAATCTCGGTACTCCGCTTCAGTAGATGACTTGGAAATTGTGTGTTGTTTCTTTGATTTTCAGCACACCAAAGAGTATCCATATCTTACTATGTAACCTGTCACCGATACCCTTGTATCTTGACAAGCCGCCCAATCTGCGTCCACAAAGCACTCCAACCTGTCATTCTGGAGGCAGAGAGAAGAATCCCTTTTCCTGGACTTCCCTTGAGATAACGAACAACACGTACTACTACAGCCGTATGAGACCTTCGTGGTGCGCTCAGAAACTGGCCAAGTGTCTGCTCAATAAAATTGATATCAGGTCTCATATTTGTAAGATAACAGAGCCTACCTACCAATCTTCTATACAAAGCCGGATCATTAAGAAGTGGATCAATGTGTTTGGTCTTCTTGCACTTTCGTCCCTTTTGCTTCCTTGCTGCAACATTGTTTCTTCCCTCAAGACTTAATCTAGTGGAACGATCCATAGGAGTCGAAAGCGTGGCTTTTCACCAGTCAATCCCATGTCGTCAATAAGGTCTAGTGCGGATTTTCTTTGGCTAAGGACTATCGCTTTTTCTGATCTTTCTTGTTCTAAGAAAAGGAAATACATTATTAAAAAACTGACATTTTATAACAGTTGAAATTATGTATCTGTCGGCTAACCGCTAGAAAATACAGAGTTACAAAATATGAACGGTTTTCTAAAACCGTTATTCATATAATAAAACTGCTGCTGTATTAGAAGCAATTTTGCGTTATCGCTACAAGATGTGATCAAAATGATACATTTCAAAAAATTTGACCCCAAAATTTTTATAATTGTAAAACCGCTATCAATATTAGATTAAATTTTGAAACTTATGCCAAATATTTAAGCCAAATTCAAATTAAAATTTGTAGCGATTTTAAAATCGTTACAAAAATTGTCATATAAATCACTATAAATAAAAACTGTTACGAAATTCATCACTTTAAACGCTACAAAAGTTACATATATCTCTATAAATACCCTCATCGTACCTGTAACATCCCAGAATTTAGGGATTTTAAATTAAAATATTATATAGAGTTAATTCATGAATTTTGGCTCAGAAAATAATTATTCTAATAATTATTTGAAATTTGGACTTATTTCCATTAATTTATTTTGGGAAAATAATAATTCCAAATAAGAAATAATTAGGCCTAAAAATTATGGAAAATTAAATTGCAAAAATTGTCCTGAAACAATTATTAATTTTATTATTTGAAAATTGGATAAAATAAAGGAAAAGATAACGAAGCCACTTATATCAGTTAATATATGTAATTCAGCCCAATATATTCTCCTATACCCATTGGCCTATAAGCTCCTTAATATAACCTGGCTTCAGCCCAATTATTTTCCAACCTCAAAACGCAACAACAAAACAGGAAAGGATCAGCAAATATTTCATTCCATCAACAAACGCAGGCACATGCTGAAACAGTTAAATAAAAATAGGATATGAGTATATTTTATAACAAAATATTCTTTTATCTTATAATTAACAAAATGATAGAAAAATATATAAAGGATAATTAAATAGGTATAAAATATTCATAGATCCAACTAATTATATCATAAAATTTACACCTATTTAATTATAAAATACATACTTATCAGCAAACATGTAATAATGTTGTTGACTGAAATTTAAGAAGTAGCCGATTCACCTACCAAAGCCACAATTGATTCTTTCTTGCTATTAATTTCGACTTATTTCCGCAAGACCAAAAGTATTTTTAATCTGATTTAGCTCCCTAAGCACAACCATCATGTTCATCCTTTCTTTTGGAGATTGTACTGAACAAGTAAGTCCAATCTCAAATAATAAAATTAGAGTCTTCTCATAATTGGGATGCATAAGAGCCACCTCCTCCATCCTAATTTCTTCTCCAGCTACTATTGCTATTTGTTGCATTTGTTGGGGTACAAGAGCCGTGTCCACAATCTTAGAAAGTTTGTTTGGAAATGCATCTTTGACGTAATCATGAAGATTGTGGCAATCTTCAAACATTAGATCCGTTGGTCTTTTTCCAGTTAACATTTCCAAAATAAGGATACCAAAAGAATATATATCGCCTTGTGTTGATGATAAATCCCAATATTACTATATTTTATCCTACATTGATCATTTATTTTGGGATTATTTTAGGCTAATTTAGATATATTAGATAATATTTAGATTGTTAATCTATTTTATGAAATAATATAAATCTGAATTAATCATGAGATTATTGGGCGTAAATTAATATTTTGATTGTTATCTTGTGATTTAATAATATTTCTAAATATATGATATCATGATCTTATTTAATTTCTGCCAATAAAAAAATATATTAGAATATCCTGTAGTACAGAATTTTTCAGGGAAACTAAAAGGAAATCTGACGGTGGAATTTTATTGGGCTCCCTAAATCCTATTTGGCTCTATTTGGTACCCAAAAACTTCCCTACCCTTTTAAAATGAGAGTTGACACAGATGGTAATGGATCCAGAACTAGGCCCTTGGATCGTGGGTTCGATCCTCTCTGCCGTCGCTGGGACTTTTTTGGTAGGCGATCTTGTAAGTCCCTAGTAAGTGCTCATAAAGCTCGGGGCCGTGCACTGTCTTTAGTGGGGGACTGATGTCGAATCCCTCCAAAACTTTTTTTTTATCAAAAAAAAAACCTAGCAGCTGCTAGATTTTTTTTTAAAAAAAAGGGAGGACGGAAGACACGCGCAGAGAATAGAACGCCGAAGACCGAAAAACTGAAGAAGGCAAACCGAAAAGCAAGACAGAGGGGCAGTGCAATTGGATTAATCAATACTTCCATTCCAATCTTCATTTCACGCGCAACTGTGATCTCACGGGCCCACCACCAATAATTCATTAAGGATTTCAACTCCTTCTCCATTGGCTATGCGTAGTGCTTTCAGCCAATTGATTAATTAATCTCAATAGTTTCTCATGGCGGTGATGTGTCTAAATCTCGGTGAGCAGAATATTTCTATGGAAGTTTAAGTTCTTTTGGGAGGCAACTTGGAAGGAGCATGAAGGAGGCTAGAGGCTAGAGCTTAGAGCCGAATCTTTCTTTTTATCTTTTCAATTCAAACTTGAAATTATTTAGCTTTAAAAAATTTCGAGTTGTATTAATTGAGAACAATCTAGTTTTAGATCGTAAACTTATTTCTTTTGGATTAGACTGATAATTTGAAGTTTTATGCTTATTGCTAGATTCTTGTTTGTAACCTTTGAATTGTCAATTAAATTAATAATTGAGTTTTTGTTATTAATTTAATTGTTAATTTGGTCTATCATCTTAATTGTTTAATTGGGATTGATAAATTATCTAGTTGTTCAATTAGATAATTGTAAACAAGATTTCCAAGATTATTTTGTGATTGGTTTTCAATGGGTTTAATTAGCCACCGTTTATTTCACTATGGGTTTTCTAATAGAATATGTGTTATGGAGCTAGAAGGTTTCCCATGTTCAATTGGGTAATTAAATTCATTAATCTTCCTTTGGTCTAATTAATTGGGTTAGGCTAAGAAAGTTAATTCCATGCAATTCCTAAGTTGTCCCCTTTATCATCATAATTGAACTAGATCTTTATTATTTTATTTGCTTTTAATCAATCTTTTTATTAAGATTTTAATTATTCTCTCATAAGAAAACCCCCTAAAAATTGCATTCAAATTCATATAGATTAGTTTCATTCTCATATAGGTTTTAGAGTCAATTGTATTATTACATTTAATTAGTTAATTGCATATAAGTAATAGTATTTTGCATTCTAGTTTAGGTCCATTTACATTCTACTGCATCTTTTATTACTTGAAAATTAGTCCTAAAGAAAACTCACAGCTTGCTCCTTGGGAGAATGACCTAGGTTGACCCTAAACTACATAATTAATTAGGACCTAGTTTAATTGATCACTTTAACGACAAAAGCGGTTCGATCATTTGACACTTCAAAACTCATTCCATACTCTAAAATATTTATTACCTTCAAATTAACAAAAAATATTTATTACCTTCAAATTAACAAAATTAAAAAGACACTAATATCACGAAAAAAGGAATTCACAAGAGCTTCAAACCAAAATAATGATAAATATTATCTGGAGGAGCATAGCCAATTATCCCTTTTACTATAGATGTGTTTGTTTGCTTTTCAGAATTGTCAATAAAGGTAGCAAATAGTCTTGCTAACCCAAAATCACTCAAGTGAGCCACTATATCTTGATCAAGAATGATATTACTGGGCTTTAAGTCACAATGGACGATTGATTGTTCATTTTCACAATGAAGATAGTGAAGGGTAGAGGCAACATCAAATATAATATTTAATCTTTGATAAATATCCAATGATGATTGATATGCACATTCTTGATTAGGATGCAACCATTTTTTTTTCAAGACTTCCATTTGACATGTACTCAAATACCAATGCCTTGAATTCTTCTCCCTTATAATCTATGCTCGAGCAACATGTCAAAATTTTTACCAAATTCCGATGCCTTATGTTTTTTAGTGCATTACACTCAGAAATAAAACTCTTTTCAGCTCCCTTCTTTTGAAGGTTCAATACCTTTATTGCAACAAGTTTATCTTCTGATTCAAGCCTTCCCTTGTATACCGAGCCATAACTCCTCGATCCAATCAAATTGTTAGAAGAGAAACCTTCAGTTGCAATGTGTAGGTTTTGATATGACACCTTAGGAAATTGTTCAATTCTATATGAAGTTGAAGATGATTTTTTGTTTCTTTCACTCCTCCAATAGAAAGAAAATAAAAAAAAAAAAAATCAATAAGATAGGAAGAGCTAAACAAATCACAATAACCATTACCTTCAAATTGTGTTTTTTTTTTGTCTCAATTTTCATAGGGCATGGTGCTAAGTGCAACTCAGAAATACCTCCACAAAGATTGACATTTTCAATCACTGATATTGTACTTGAATTGCTGAAAACCCCTTCTATTGGAACTTCCTCGTCAAACATATTGAAAGAAACATTTAAGTATTTGAGAGAAGAAATATTCTGTAGGCCGATCATTATTGATCCAAAAAAGTTGTTTCGAGAAATATCCAGATGTGTGAGACCTCTCATTAAAGTTAGTGAATTTGGAATGGGCCCATTGAAGGAATTCCCTTGTAAGTCAAGGAATTCCATACTTGTTCACTCTCCAATGGTCCAAGGAATCTCTCCCGAAAGATTATTTTCAGAGATATCCAAAGTGCCAAGGTTTTTTTAGCATTCCTACCTCAACAGGAAAAGATCCACTGAATGAGTTGTGAGATAAGCTTAACAAAATGGATAAGGAGGGAAGTTTGAAAATCTGCAAGGGTATAGTTCCACTGAAATTGTTTTTTGAAACGTCTATGCTTAGCAAATTTTTCATGCTTCCAATTGTGTTAGGAATTTTCCCTTCAAGCATATTCCTTGAAATCCTTAGCATAATCAATTCACTAAGGTTTCTTAAGGAAGCCGGTATCTTTCCTGAGAGTTGGTTTCTATCCATAGCTAATACTTTCATCTCACCTAAATTCCCAAAAGATATTGGAATGGTGCCTGAAAATTTGTTGTGATCGAGATCCAAGGCAATTAAAAATGTGTACTTTCCTAGAGTATCAGGAATAGTTCCATAGATATGATTACCTCCTAGGTACAGTACACTGAGTTGGCTAGACAAGTTTCCTATGGAGTTGGGTAAAATGCCTCCAAATTTTTTTTTCTCAACGCTAAAACTTCAAGTTTGCTACAGTTTTTCAAATATGTCAAGAAATTAAGGTCATTATTTGAGCTGCTCCCAAAATTATTGAAATTTAAATTTAGAAACCATAGATCTTTTAGGCCACCTAGATTGGGAACTTCACCGAAAAAATGATTTGAAGAAATCTCAAAAACTTGTAGTGAAGATACATTTGTGATGGAATTTGGTATTGGACCAAAAATTTGATTACCAAATATGGAAAAAAATCTTAGATTTGGGAGGGTGGAGAACATGTTCAGAAGTTGAGTGCCATTGAGATGATTTCCTCCTACTGATATCGTAGTGAGAGATGATATATTGAAAAGTGAAGAAGGAAGAGCACCTGACAAAGTATTCTCTGGCGTTGCAAAAAATGTCAGCTTCTTCAAGTGGCCTATCTCTTCTGGTATGCTTCCTTCCAAATTATTTCTGCCTACTGCAAGATAGGTAAGGGAAGTAAGATTCCATATAGACAATGGGATTTCTCCAGTTAAATTGTTGGCAACAAGCTGCAACCTTTTGAGCTTATGAAGAGCACCCATCTGATATGGTATTGTGCCAGTAAGACTATTCCTATCCAAAAACAAGACCCTAAATTCAAATCAACCCGTCAAGTTCCAAGGAATCTCTCCTGTCAATGTGTTGTATGAGAGCCAGAGTTTCTCTAACTTGAACAAACATCCTAGCTTTGGTGGGATTTCTCTAAGGAAATTGTTGCCTATGAGGGAGAGATTTCTCAAGAAAGAGGGATTGCCAATGTGAGGCGATATGATCCCACGCAGATGGTAACCTCTCAGATTCAACTCAATGACTCGTTGATGCTTGTGGCTACATGTGATTCCAGTCCAGCTGCAGAAGTGGTTTGAGTTGTTTCAAGAGCTCAAGATTTCATCTGGATTGCCAGTTATTGAGTCTTTAAACTTGAGTAATGCCAAATAATCAGTCTCATTTGATGTAGCTTTAACATGTTTGAAGGTAGTATTTGGAAAGAAATGAAAATGACATGGAGGCAAAAGCCATGGTTTTGCTGAAGAGCATGAATGGTTTTTTGCTGACTCATATATTGAAATGGTGCTGCTTTTATAGAAGCTTTAGTTTGTTCTTAATTACAAGTAGTGAAAGGGACACATGGAGATCAAGACATGCAGAGTGTCACATAATGTCTCATTTGTAAGTGTAGAAGAAGATAAGGGTTAATGCATCTATGTATTTGGACTGTAATGGAAACGACAGGCCCACAAAAATTATACCGTGGTTGACTTGAAGAACTGAAGGTGATGAATTGGAAATATGCCTCATATAAAAAATAAAAAAAAAAATGGAAATATGCCTGACATTCGAATATACTCCCTCTGGTCACATATTGTATCGTTTAATTACATTAAGGGAGTTAATTAAGGTAAATAATGTAACATGATTTTTCTAAACCACCCTAATCATCTTCTTTATTTCCTTCCATCTTTCTTTTTTACTTAATTATGATTAATGGAGTATTAATAGGATTATATTGATAAAAGATTAACAAATATGAGAAATATATTTTAAATTTAAGACTGAACCAACTCCACAATTAAGCCATAGATTAACGACTAGAGGACTATATACGTTTGTGTGTGTACAAGTCTTCTGTTTTTTAGCATTGATTTCCAAAAAATTAGATCTCTGATTATATAATATACAAGTGTTTTTTTTTGGCACAAAAAAAGTTTAATGAGAAGTAGAAATATTTGAATTGTAAATTATCATTTGTATTCCTTATAATATCCTTAAAAATACTAAAAGAAATAAACTTAATCAAGGAAGAAAATTACAGCTTTGATAACGTAAACGGATGGCAAATTAATCACACCCAATATATTATAAATATAATATAATAAAAGGATTAATGCTTCTATGTATTTGGACTCAAATGGGAACCACAGGGCAATGCAAAATTAACACTTGGTTGCGTTGAAAAACTGTACTTGATGAAGTGTAGATGCATGACATGCTGAGATATATATGTGTATGTATAGACACACATATATATACTCCCTTTTATGAATTCAATCCTTAATAAAAGACATATATATTTAGCTAATTTAATTAGATTAAATAAATTGATTAATGTGACACACATTTTCTCAAAGAACCTAATCATATTCCTTAATTCCTTTCCTCTCTATCCCCTAATCAATGTGGAGGGAGTATCAATATGAGTAGATTGGAAAAATATTGATAAATATGAAAATAATGTGTCTTATATATCAACTTCATAAATATCCTATATTTATTTAAGACAGGAGGGAATACATGATATATAAGTATTCTTATCTTTAGCATTAATTTCCAAAAAAGTAGACCTCCGATCATAACAACTAAAATTTGATAAAAAGGAGAAATATTTTGAACTATAAATTATCATGTCTATACCTTTATAATATCCATAAAAATGATAAAAATAAACTTAAACAAAGAAGAAAATTACATCTCTGACAACCGACGGCAAAACCATTAAGTATAATTCAATCAGTCACCCATTTATGCAGGCCAAATAATATATTTTTTGGTAGAAACCAAAAAAAATATTATTTGGCCTGCATAAATGAGTGACTGATTGAATTATACCTAGTCAAGTTATCCATTGATAACGGACGGCAAATTAATCATGCCTAATATAATATAAATATAATAATAAGGTCATCCATCTATGACGTATATGTGCAGACTATAAACATATTGCTGAGAAAAAAAACAAAAAGACTAGAATCATACATGACTCGTGCAATCATAAGCAAGGACTTCCTGAGGATTATCAGCAACTTTACATGTAATAACAACTTTACCTAATATCAAGAAAACCTTCAATAAAAGTCATTAGTTAGAGGAGTTTCATTAATTAGTTAGAAAATTTTATAGTTAGTTAGATATACTACGAGGAAAAAATTAATGCTTCAAACGAAACATGTTATATATGATGAAACATGAATGCTGAAGGTGATCATAAAAATAGCATATCAAGAGTTGCATCTGAGGCAGGCTCCTTATCAGTTCACTCCCCCTAACTATTCACAGTACAAAATTTCCAACAGAATTCTAGGCAGGAAAGATAGCCCTTTGATTTCTATTCATAATCAAACTAACCTGATTTGAAGAAAGCATATCAAATTCATTAATCAGTTTATCTCTTATATGACAGATAGAAAAAGGGTCAAGGGAAGATCTTTGCTCTTGCAGAATAAGATCTCCCACCGTTGAAATACCAAGTGGGGCATGGCCAAAATAGTTTCTTGTGATATTTTGTATTACAAGAAACTATTTTTTTAACAAATTTTAGGAGGAGGCCCCTCTAACTCCACCCCTGTTTATAATATCCTTAAAAATACAAAAAGAAATAAAGTTAATCAAAGAAGAAAATTACAGCTTTGATAACGGATGACAAATTAATCATACCCAATATTATAAATATAATGTAAGGATTAATGCTTCTATGTATTTGGCAGGGCAATACAAACCTAACCCTTGGTTGCATTGAAAAACTGAAAGTGATGAAGTATAGATGCCTCACGCGCGCGCGCACACATCACACCCACACACACTCCCTCCTCTCCTTATATAGTTATATATATTTGCCTAATTTAATTAGGTTAATCAAGTTAGTTAAGTTAGTGACATACATTTTCTCAAACACCTAGCCATATTTCTTAATTCCTTTCTTTTCTCTCCTTCTTAATTATGTTTGAGGTCCAATATAAAAATATTGAACCTCAAATATTGACAAATATAAAAATGATGTATTATATTTAGGTCCAATATAAACTGCATACATATGTTCTATATTAAGGGTCAAAAGGATCATAACAGGTAAAATTTAATAAAAAGGAAAAATATTTTGAATTATGAATTATCATTTGTATAACTTTATAATATCCATAAAAAAGATAAAAATAAAATTAATCAAATAAGAAAATTACAGCTTTGATAAAGGACAGCAAATTAATCATACCCATTATAATATAAATATTAGGAAAATTTAGACTAAAGGGCCTAGAGGCTAGAGGAAAAGATATTTATGGAGAAGGACTATAAAAATTGTAATTATTTAGAAGAATCAAATATAAAAATATAAAATTAAAATTACTAAAATGCCCCTAATAAAATCTTCTATATTTCCTCCTACATTCTCTTCCACATTCTACTTTTAAAATTGATACAAAATTCTAAGTTTTATTAAATTAAATAATAGGTTTCTCAATTTTCATTTTTCAGAACTTGAATAGATATTTTTGAAAAAAAATTACCCATTCTTCATTTTTTAAAAATTATAATTTTTTAAAAATAAAAAATATAATTAAAAATGGAATTATAATTTTAATCAAAGTTGAGGTCGAGGTCTTTTATAATTTATCATACATGTTAAACCAAAAAAGTTTATATGATTTATTTTTCTTTTAGAAGAAATTTAAGTGGGTTAAGAAATTCATGAAATGTTAATAAAATTTAAGAATATAATTAATCAACCTATTATATCCTACAAATATGAAATGAGTTTAGTTTTCACTTTTATAAAAAGAGCTTAATTGATATCAATGCCGATAATATATATCGGGCAACTTTATGAAATAAATTGGTGAAAAATACAAATTAAAAAGAAATATGAGTTTAACCATTGTTAATTAAATAATATATTGTCTTTTTTTTTAAAACAACGACATGACTATACCATGATGGGCAATTTTAGTTATAACTTTAGTTATTTTTTGAATTTTGAATACAAGAGATAATATTGGAGGTTTGATTAGGGCCATTTTAGTAATTTTAAATTTATATTATGATGTTTGGTCATTTTAAGTAATTACAATTTTTATGGTTTTTTTATAATAAATATTATTTTTTCTAGGTCCTTTACTTTAATTTTCCCTAAATTGTAAGTATAGTTATGCAGGCCAAGGATTTTTTTTGTCCAAAAAAAATATTATTTGGCCTGCATACATGGGTGACTGATTGAATTATACTTAATATTAAGTTGCATGGATAACGGACGACAAATTAATCATTCCTAATATAATATATATATTAATAATAAAGTCATCTATGTATGACGTATATGCATGCAAACAGACTATAAACATATTGTTGCGGAAAAACAAAAACTAGAATCATTCATGACTCTCGCAATCATAAGCAAGGACTTCCTGAGGATTAGCAGCAACTTTACATAATATCAAGAAAACCTTCAATAAAAGTCATTGGTTAGAGGAGTTTTATTAATTAGTTAGAAAATTTCATGGTTAGTTAGATATATTAAGAGGAAAAAAGTAATGCTTCAAACCAAACATGTTATATATGATGAAACATGAATGCTGAAGGTGATCGTAAAAATAACATATCAAGAGTTGCATCTGAGGCAGATAAAGAAGTCTTCAAAATAATGACTCCTCATTGTTTCAACAAAATTCACAGTACAAAATTTTCAACAGAATTCTGGGCAGGAAAGGCAGCCATTTGATTGTATTCATAATCTAACTAACCTGATTAGAAGAAAGCATATCAAATTCATTAATCAGCATATCTCTTATATGACAGATATAAAAAGGGTCGAGGAAAGATCTTTGCTCCTGCCAAATAAGATCACCCACCGTTGAAATACCAAGTGGGGTAATCATCTGCGTTGGCCAAAATAGTTTCTTGTGATATTTTGTATTGCTACCTCCCGTCCTTAATATAATCCTTAATATAAGAGAGAGTTAACTTTTTTTTAGGGGTATTAAAAAAGCTAATTAAATTACTTTAAGGATAGTTATATTTATTGTTTTATTTCCACTAAATTATTTGACTTATAAATTGATATATAATCTAATAATACACAACATATGCTACCATTAAGTAGTTTATTTAGTTTTCTTAATCTCTCTAAAAAAAGATCAACTAACTCTTATATTATAGACCGGATCAGAGATAGTATCTTGCTAGGTTTAGGTTAGTTTCTTTTCAATCATGTGCTCTCTTCTATGAACAGCTCAAATTTGGTTCAAATGCAGTGGATCTATTATGTGAAAAGTAACTCGCCAAATAAATAATCATTGGCCAGTAATTTTAGAAAACTAGTTACTTCAGTTAATTACATTAAATTTATTGACAATTCACACGATTTTTTTGTCAAAGTTACATGACCCCGCTCCCTTAATTTCTTTTCTCCTATTAATTAAATATGCAGTAACTAAGAGCGTTTTTCTGAAAAACAAACAAAAATAATGTAGTATATATTTGAAAAAACAAAATCTTATTACAAGGATCAAGTCAACCTTCCTATAAGATTCGTATAATATTATCATAAGTAGTAAATTAGTTTATTGTTTTCTTTTTACTGATCTTTAATTTAATTAAATAAAAATAAGTAAATGAGAAAATGACCTCTATGTTGCGTACAAAAATGCTAAAAAAGACTAAATTTAAATCCATTGCTATAGCCCAAATTAACAGACAGAAAGCATTAACAGGGGAAGTGTGGACCACGTAGGCTGATGGAAGTCAACGATGTTGAGGACTACATAGAGTTAAAAACGTTGCTCAAAACAGGGACAGCTTAAAACAGAGTGGGACGAGAGAGGCCCATCCAAGTCAATATTTATTGCACTGCGTAACACCTTCCTCTAAGGCCCTTATCAGAGTTGTTTAGTCATTTAAGAACCACATATGACATGACGCAATAGGTACCCTAGAAAACACAAAAAGCTTAAAACCTGTAGCTTTGGCAGGTAAACATCTCAGGGCATTCAGTCATACAATTGCCCTAGTTTCTAAATGAAAGCAAATATACTAATTAATCATGTATGCTCAACCACAACTACTATCTATCAAGTATCAACTATATATATAGATGTTCTTGCCATCATCGCATATGGCACTTATCTTTAGGCTATTACATCCTTGACTCTCCTCCTTGTAAAGGGTATTTACATGCCAAAATATATAATACATGCATATTTAACTTTAATATCATAATAAATATAATTAAACATATAACAGAGCTTATATATACAACAAAACAGCATATTCTCCAACTCCATCCACTTCAATCTTCATCGACTACTACACCCTTACTCTTAGCAATACTTGCCTTGAGTGTATATCATGGAAGAAAGGGATGAGATTTGGGGAAATCTCAGTAGCAACTACTTTTCATCATGTAAATCATACAAGGTTAATAACTATGCATGTAAAAAACAAGCCATAGAGCACAAGACCTTGCAAGCAACTGAGAGAACAGGAACTGGCGAGTTACTGAGCTGAAAAACTAACTCATGCACATATATCTTAGTGATAACTAAACAGAATAACTAATTAGAGCACAATCTTTTGCAGATAGATAAATTATATAAATAACTTGCACACATTCATTTTGCAAATTTACATATGGATAAAATAAATAAAAAAACTAGTGCACATGCTAGGCAGACAACTGCTAAGCCGATTTATCTGATGCACATAGCCATGGAAAATATCTATGCAAGGAAAGTTTACATGTTCTGATGCTTAATGACAACAAAATGGCACAAACAAACATGTGGCAACCAATGCACAATAACATAAGAGGAAAAGAGTCACTACCTTTTGTACTTTCTTCCAAATTGCCTTTCTACCTGCTCCTCTCCTTTAAGATTCCTTTGTGGGCTTGGATAATTATCAAAACCTAATAGGTTAACACTTTAACCATTCACAACTTATAACTTATATAAACTCTTACCAAATCTTAGCTCTAAACAAACTCTACCCTTTAGGAAAGTGGTTGATCATCTTGGATAAAAAGATATGTGAATATATACCTCAATGGCAAAAGTAATCTTTCTCAAATTCCAACTCTAATTTCATATTTTTAACTTGTTCTTATATATTCCTTTATTCTATGAAATCTTCCTAAACAATTCTTATCTTCTTTAAGCTTATTGGATGAATAGTAAATCAAGGTATGGTTCCTATCATTACCAATGTTCCATGGTTTCTGTACACAATTGAAATTTTAAGTACCTAAAATGTATGTTTTTCGTCTTTAAAAACCTTAATTCGACATTAAAAGTATCGAATAGCAAGCTTGATCAATATTTCCATATTTTAAATCGCACCTCAGAACAAACAATACTATATCAGGTTTCAAGTTTATCATTTGGGTAATTGATTCTGAAAATTTCCAACTCTTAGAGTGTCATTCTAACCATCCTATTACGTCTTCTAATTGCCATCTGTATACTTTATTTCAATTCTCTATATATTGGGTAAATAATGGTAATCAAAATAGTAAACGTTTCTAAGACCTTGGATGCTAAATTTCCAGCAACATCCAATACCAGCAACTGAAAACTTCAGCTTCAAGAACAAGATTTGAACCTTAATTTTATAGTCTCTAGACAAGGGTTTCACATCTAAAACATTTACGCAGCATTTAGGGACATTAAACAGTAAAATCTGAATCAGTTTTTAGCCTCCATTACTCAAACTTTACAAGCTTATACCTTCCTCCTTTATTCTAAAATAGTTCTCCAGCTTTATAAAATCCAGTAAATATTATTCTATCATCATCATAAAACTTAGACCACCATCCAATAACTTAAACTGTTCTTTTTGACACTCAGGGTCTTCAAAACAGCAACTATAATTAGCTTTTAATAAGCTTCAACAACTCTGATCTTTAAAGTTGTCAACAACAGAATATCATTTATATTACTCTACCAACATCTAATTCAAGCACTACACACTTTCTCATTCATTGGGCACTTTAGGTGTTATTCTGAAATTTTTTCATATCATTCAATCAATTGAAACTTTAATCACATTCATAATATGTATATCCACATGTATCTCGTTTCTAACTATCTAAGTCAGTCCTGCCTCTTCTTATTCTCTCACACGGCTTCCCCCTTTAAGTCTGCAAATTTCAGAATAAGGTTGTTTTATCAGAGTTGGTGGCATAGAGAAAGTAAAACAATTCAAATCTCATAGTTTTCAATGTCATCAAACTAGTTAACACTCAACATTTTATCTGTTTTTGGCATTAAAATATTTTTATAAACCACATCAGAATTATTGAACAGACTCATCTGGAACTTGCAAATGCAGAATCAAAAATTACTCCCAACTACACAAATCAACATGCAAGTCATGAACCAATCAATATAACTTATATTCCATCATCCTATTTAGTTTATTCAATTATGGGCCACGAGTTCTTCACACACACACACTCTCTAAAAACCAGATTCTGAACTTCATCCTCGCAGAAAATGCCTAACTAGAGGAAACAATGATGGAATAAGGTTTAGGATTCTTACGTTAACCAAGATTTAGCTAGGCATGTCGACATCCCATCCTTTCTTCCCCTTCTACACCGTCGGTCTTCCTCCTGTCTCCCTCTCATTCTGATTCTATTTTGGAGTTGCGGGGGAGGGATTTTATGAGGTGATGGTTTAAGTGGAAGTTTATTATTATTTTTTTTTATAAGAGAAAGTTTTGAAGGGGTTGGACATAGTTCCCCACGATTAGGGCACGGCCCCGAGCTCTATAAGCACTTACGACTTACGAGATCGCCTATCAAAGGAGTCTCAACGACGGTAGAGGGGATCGAACCTATGACCCAACGGCCTAATTCTGGATCCCTTACCATCTGTGTCAACTCTCATTAGCAGTGAAAGTTTATTATTTATATTTTAATATTTCCTTTGGTATGGTTGGCCCATAAGCCTTATCTTCCAACATTTGATTGGGCCACTATCCAAACCATCTGAACTGCATCTCTGTGGCCACTGGTTGCATGTTTTAGGCTTCTAATATTAGGCTACTATGTGGCCCAATTCCACTTTTGAGGTTTGGAAAGTAAATTTACTATTTTACCCCTTATTTTATGGTACTTGATTGCTAAATAAATTCTAGAAATTAATCATTATTACTATATAATATTTTTCTTAAAAAATCAGCTTCTTTATCCAATTAAATAGTCTTCCTTAAATAATTGGGCTAAAAACCAATCTATAACTATTTTTTTCCTCAAAATTCTAGAAAATACCTTTATAATTATCTATAGCTCTTTTTAGGAAACAAACTTTTCCATAAACTCCTCTATTTATCAAAATAACTATCTATATCTTTTCCTTAATTTTTCTAGGCATTTAAACATTTTTAAAAATAATCTCATTTCTTATTTTCTTGAAATTCTAGCCTGAAAAATTAGCATTTTAACAAATAATTTATTTTGGAGGCTTTTCAGTTCTTCAATAACATCCTTAGGCCACAATTAAGTTTTGTAATTCTCTTTCAAAATTTTTGGATGGAGTGACTAGAGTTTTATAGAAACGCTTAAGGCTTTTAAGGATATGCTTCCAAATGATAATGTGTTGCCGGTCGATATTATGATGCTAAGAAAATATTGTATCCCACTACTAGAAAACAATAAATTTGCGACAGAATTTGCGAGGGAAAATTATTCCGCCGCAAGGAGGGAAAAAGTTTTTCCGCCGCAAATTGCGACGGAAAAAGTTTCTCTGCCGCGACGGAAAAACTTTTTCCCTCGCAATTTGCGACGGAAAATGTTTTTCCGCCGCAATTTTCACTGGCACTAGTAGTTTCCCAACAAAAAAATTGCGGCGGAACAAATTTTACAGCCACAATTTGCGACGGAAAAAATTTTTCCGCCACAATTTGCGACGGAGAATTTTGTTCCACTGCAAATTGTTGGTTCCCACCGATAGTTTGCGGCAGAACCACTTGTTTCGTCGCAAAATGTGGCGGTTTGCGACGGAACAAGGCGTTCCGTCACAAACTGTCAGTGAAGTTTTGCAACGAAACATGGACGGAACGCCATGTTCTGCCGCAAACGTGCCAGTTTGCGATGGAATAAGCCGTTCCATCGCAAACCAATTTTTAAAACCCTCCTATTTCTTCTTCTTCTCCCACATCTGAAGCTTATTCTTCATTGGAGCTTTCTTCATCCATCCTCGTCGAAGCTTTCTCTCCTCACCAAGTCCGGCCACCGTCCCACGGAGCTCATCCACCTCCGCCTTGAACCCTTATCCGCCTTTCTTGCTCTTCTTTCTCCGCCTCAAGCTATGAACTTCAACGGGTATGTTTTATTTTTAATAATTTTTGTAGAATCCTTAATGTGGGTAACTTATTTTTAATGATTTCAAATCTTGTATAGATTTGTTCATTTGTGCAATATATGATTTCAATTTTTAAATTCTTGCTCTAGCTATGTATAAATGCCTTAGGTTTTGCATATGGTTAAAGAAATTGTCGACAATCTACTCTAAAATACTTAGGTCCTTAAACACGTTTGAGGTGGTTAGTGTTATTTTTGCAATAAAAGATTTTCTGGGCAATCCCAACAATATACAAATCTGTAAAAATTAATAATTATAGTGTATATAAACTAATTGTCTTTAAATTCTCTAAATTGAAATAAAAATATGGTATTACGTCATTTATTTTGTTCCAAAAAATAATGTTATCTTAATTGCATGTTTATTCAATTAAAAACAATACAATAGTTAAGAAATTAAAAAAATTGCTATATTATTCCTTGAAAACATTATCAAAATGAAAGGGATAAAAAAAAATACAAATATTATTTTATATGAATTAATTATACAAGATATTCTTATTTTGCCTACCTATAGAATGAAATTGGATTTCTGTTGGATTCTGTTGTATGATGTATATGAGTTGGATAATAAATTGAAATTTTTTAAAGGTTTATGTGTAAAAATGTTGAAGAAATGAAAACACAAATGAATGAAATCTATTTATATATTACACGGCAGTAGTAGAGGTGGTCCTGAAGGTAGACTTATACTTTTGCTATCTATCGCAAACCATTACTCCCTCATTCATTTAAATGAAGTAGGACAAATAAATTGACTATGTAATGTTGGTTTTGCAGAAGATAATAGGGTAAAAGCATTAGAACAAAACATGAGGGAGCAAGGACAGATGTTTAGTGAGATGCGAGCACTTCTCTAATCCCTATTGAAGGGCAAGGGTACGAGGCTACCTCCTGATGGTGACGACAATACTGGTGGTGACGATGACCAGACTGCTGTTGTTTAGAGTTTTTTTAGTTTATTTTGGAACATTATATTTGTAATATTTTGTTTTTGCAATGTAGACTCGTAATATTTTGGAACATTATATTTTATTTTTATGATATACAATTTATTTTATTTTCTAATTTTTTTACATTTTTTATGAATTTTTTTTGTTTTTTCGGATTTTTTTTTATTTTTTTAAATAATTTAGAATTTTGCGAGGGAAATTTTTTCCCTCGTAAAATCTGCCAAATTGCGAGGGAAAATAATTCCTTCGCAAATTCAAATTTTGCGAGGGAAAATTTTTCTGCCGCAAAATTCAAATTGCGAGGGAAAATTTTTCCGCCGCAAAATTTGAATTTTGCGAGGGAAAATGCATTTTTTCCATCGCAAAACTAATTTGCGAGGGCTTTTTTTGCGACGAACACTTTTCCGCCGCAAATTCCACCGCAAAATTATTTTGCGACAGAAAAATTTCGCCGCAAAAAATAGATTTTCTAGTAGTGTCCACTAGGATGAAGTACAAAAAGATTCATGCAGGCCTTCATGATTGTATATTGTATAGAAAATAATTTGAAGAGAAGCGAAAGTGTCCAATATGTAAAACTCCAAGGTACATATCAAATAATGCTCTAACAAAAGGGTTGTGATATTTTCCAATGTTGTTAGTTCTCATGTTTTTGATGTTTTGATGATAACAATTATAATGAAATTAAAGCTTAATTTTTTGATGAAAATTTGAAGTCTTAATTTGCCTCAAGGTAATTTAGTTATACATCGAGTTATCCTGCTTAAATATTTGAAAATACATTTTCGCGCCTTAATGATGCATCTAGTCACTTAATAAACACCTCAAGGTATGTGAATATTTTTATTTTCTTGATACGTAACTTTTTGACTATTTAATGACAAAATCATAATTATGTTGAAGTTTATCTTTTGCCTCTAGTCAATTAGTGACTTGCCTCAAGGCATTGTTTTTTTGCTCCAGGCACATATGATTTTCGAAATAGCATCTAATGGCAAGCTCGTAATTATGATAAAATCTCTTTTTTGCCTCAAGTCATTTAGTATCATGCCTCCAGTTAAAACTTTCTAATGTCTTTTTGAACTTGAACGTTGTATGCCTTTAGTCATCCCAAAATTGCCTCTAGGCAATGTGACTCAAGGCATCAATTTATTTGACTCAAGGCATCTAATGGTGAACTCATTATTACTATGCTCAAATCGATTTTGCCTCTAGGCAATAAGCGAGTTACCTCAAGGCATTTTGCCTCTAGGTATGTCTTTTGACTCTAGGCATATCATTTTAACTCAAGGCAAATTATCCAAATGTCTTTTACGTGAAAAAACGTTTTTACCTTTAGGCATAGTGACTCTAGGCACTGTATTTTTGACTCAAGGTAAACCCTCTTTGAACGTGTTTTTCAAATGATTTAATCTCTCTTGAGTCAATCTAAATGCCTCCAGGCTATATACCTTATGGCATAACCTTTTAACTAGAGTCAATCTTCTATATTTTTCAAATCATCGCCTGCGTAAACTAAAAATCAATACTTGTGGTTTCATAACTTCATATGTTGACTCATTGCTATTCTTAAATGCTTTTAACATGTTTGCTAATGAATTTCAGATAATTATATCTTGGATTAAACAACAAATTGCAATAAAGCAATTTGTGTCAAAGAGCATTTAATGCAGTTCCCAAATCATATCATATTCACGATAACCAATTCTCTAATCATTCTAAAGTTTATGTTGCTTTTCCATCCGTGCAATTAATGCTATTTCACAACGGGAATGTCGTGACGGCAAATTCACCTGGATTAATAATGGCGAAATTATTGACCAAGCTTCATCTGTCTAATGGCTATATTCAAGTGTCACAACGGTTAATGTCCAAGCTTCACCAATGGTTATTAATTGCAACAACTATAAATACCAAAAGCATTCAATTTGCCAACTACCAAAACGTTGTGCATTCAATTTGTAACATCCCATTTTTCAAAAGCTGAATAATATATTTTTATCAGAGTAGTGCAGCGGAAGCGTGGTGGGTTAAGGATCAAGAGAGAAGGGGAGGGGGACGGTTTGTATCTTGGAGAGAAAGAAGGAAAAGCTACAAAAATCTAGATATTAATCTTTCAAACACATGTTGCAATTAAAGTGAAGATTAAGGTACATGTGTAGGGGATATTTTGTAAAAATGGAAGTGGATAGAATGGAGAGAGGGAGAGGGGGGGGACGGTTTTGGTGTGTGTGTGTGTGTGATTTAGGAAAAATTAAATGGCACTTGTGTCCTCAACCTTTCCTTATAAATAGAGGGGCTTGCCTCTTCATTCTTCACACCAAACTCATACCAATATTGGTGAGTTTAAGAGGAGAGTCAAGCAAGAAGGAGGAAGGAGTTGCAAGAGTCTTCAAGAGGTAAACTCTAGTTCTTAAATTCCTAGTCTTTAGTTTTTATAAGTTCTTAGTATAAGTGTTAGTTTAATCTAGGAAATAGGAAATAAAATTCATACTCTTGTTTTTAGGCCTCATTATTGCATTGAAAAATGCCTGAAGAAGTAAAAACATGGTAGGAAATAATTTTTGGAAGTCCTTGGATTAAGATTGTGAAAGTTGCAGAATTTTCGGTTCTTAAATCTTGGACAGGCAGTGAAAAAGATGCTATGATTTTATGTAGCAAATGAAGTCATAAAATCATGAAATTTTCCAGGAAGAAATTAGACATCTAGGGATTTCTATCCATATATAACACGTAATTTTTAGGATTTTGTACAAAAATATGTGAATTTTCCAAGTTAGCCCATGTCTCTGAACTGGGAACTGAAACACAGCTGAAGAAAATTAAAACTGGGAATGATATGGCTCGACCGATTTAAATCCGTTATTTTTCCTTAGAAATAGACTTGTCAAGGAAAATTTTGGCCTTGATTTCACATTATTTTGATTTTTGTACAATTAGTTATAATTTTTCAAAGTTACTGAAAAATCTGCCTAGTAAATCCAACATTTCGTTTTTAAAGAAATGTAAGGGTAAAATTGGAATAATAAATTCACCAGGGGTAAAAAGGTAAATAGTGGCAAGAATATCTCTTAGGATATCATTCTAAGATATATGGAATTCATTATAACAATATGATAATATATTATAGGATATATGGAAAATCAAAAGGCGTACCAAACGAACAAACATATCACTATCCGAACGGACTAAGGTACGACTGTGTTGTAACCTTAACTCTTATTCTTGAAGTATGCTTGTATGTGAGAGATAATTTCATAGAGTCATGATCGAGATTTGGTCTTGAGTCATACACCGTGATTAAGAATTTGTCTTAAGTCACTATTTATACATTCAGCTATATATGGGTTATAGTCTTAATAACACTGTTGAGTTTTTCTAGCGCTGAGGATACGAGGGGCCATTATGGCACTGGTTAGTGCAAACAGGGATAGACTTTACATGTGCTGTGTGCTATGTACTGTTGTGATATTGTAACTTTATATCTATTGTATGCTATGTATTGTTAAATGTTGTAATGTTATGAATATCTACCATACATGTATTGTTTACTTGAGCATGAGGTTAACCTTACCTGAATTCCGATGGGCATTGGACCTCAGCTTTTACCATAGCATTAGGGTCTGGAGGACCGAGGGCTAATGATAGGGGTAAGCAACACGCTTGAAGACACGCCCAGAGATTTTTATTTTGGGATGCATATTATTATATTCAGATGAATGTACCACTAATATGATTGACTTGAAACACCATAACTAGTTGTTATAATGTATATCAGTTACTCATTAATAGGTATTACTTGCCAAAATATGATACTTAGGAGAAATACCAATTTTAGGGTATTACACAATTCGCCAACTATCGAAACATTGTGCATTCAATTTGAATTTATTGCAGTCTACTGTTTCATTAACTTCGGTAATATCTTCGGATATTCCGATGTACTTCAGTGTTTATCATTTACCTACTCGTGAGGAGTTTCTAAATACTTATTTGATTTGTAAAATCTTAAGGTTGTAGAACCTTAAGTGTGGGTATACAATTACAGCTAGTAAGGGGAAGTGAGTCCTAGTGAGAGGATCATTCGAATACAGTGTGTAATTGTAATTACTTTGAAAGATAGTGGAAATCCCAGATGTTATAGGGATTGGACGTAGGTCTAAGATTAGACCGAACCAGGATAATCTCTTATGTCTTTCTGTTTATTCTCTCAGTCTCTGTTTTTAGTGTTCTTGAGCAATCAGTGAAAGAATTTTATAATCACCTATTCACCCCCTCTAAATGATATTCCATCTTTAAATCTTACCAAGGTTCAAGTATTTTTTTTGTTAATGAAGATGATGCAAAACATTTAAGCTAGCTTGCAAATGAGATTATTTCTGATGGAAAGCTTCGACATCCGACTTATTCTTCTCAATGAAAGAAAATCAATAAATTATTCCTAACTTCGGCAAAGAACTTAAGAACCTTAGGCTTAGTCTTAGCACGAATGGCATGAATCTTTATGGTAGCCTTAATGGTATACATAGTTCATGGCCTATTCTCATGATTATTTACAACGTATCTCCTCTATTATGCATAAAATGAAAGTACATCATGTTGTTTATATATGTTGATTTTGGAACCAAGACAACGTGGAAATGACATTGATGTTTACCTAGAGCCTTTGATCGAAGATATGAAAGAGTTGTAGGAAGAAGATGTCGATGTTTTTCACTCGGACAATATATAAGGAGGTTCTTAAAATGTGAGTCATGATCTTTTGTACTATAAATGACTTCCCAACATATAGAAATGTGTCATGATATAGTGTAAAAGACCATAAAGGATGTCTAGTTTGTGAAGAAGGAACATGCTACTATCAACTTCAACATGAAAGGAAAGACAATTTATTTTGGCTATATGAGATTTATTAAACTGGGACACCTCAATGAAACAAATCTGTACGGGGGATGAAAGCCAAGCTTGTTTTTGCTACTCCTGGATCCTACTTTCACCTAGGGTTAGCCTAGGGCCTCTAGACCGTTATACTTCAAGCTAGACTCCTACTATATATATATGCCTACTGCGGTACTGCCTCCTTCATTTCCACACAGCCGCTGAAAGTTTAAGTTGAGAAAGCGTCGAGGTTGAGCTGAGGGGGAGAGAGAGAGCAGCTGGAGGTGAGTTTACAGAGGTGATAATCCAACGCTAAGCTTCCTTGTTTCAATTGATCCATAGAGGTAGTCATTGGGTCCTTCTTTCTCAAGCTTTCAATCATTTAATTCCCTAAGCGAGTTTATGAGTGTACACCATAGGAAGCAAAGCTACAAATGTCGCCGAAAATGAAAAACTAAAACAGAAGCTGTTGCGCACGGTGTGCGTATATATTTAGCTTCTGCGTGTAAGCTTGCTGCCATCGTTTTTTTTTCATACTGATATATTTATGTAATGAACGCATGCATTTTGTTGTCATAGAAGGGAAGGAAATGATATATATATATATATATATATATATATATATATATATATATATATATATATCGGTGCAAGTTTACAGTAGAGGTTAACTAAATATATTTAACAAATTTGACCAAATATATATATATATATATATATATAACAAACGCATGCTTACGGGGTCGCGGGGGGCTGTAGAAGTTTGTCAATAAGCCTAAGTTTAAGAGGATTCACGTGTAATAGCGTTGAGTATATAAATCCCATTGGGTGCATGTGTGTATAATATATATATATATATATATATATATATATATATATATATATATATATATATACTGTGTGTATGAAAATAATTATATATATTTCGTAGTCAACGTTGCCTGGGGGTGGGTGTTTAACTATATGTGTATATATATATATATCCAACAAATGCTTGCCGGGGGTGCTATGATTGAAAATGTATATATACGCATTTAAAACGAATACATGCTTACTGGGGGGTTGAACAAATACACACACTATTGTTTTCCTAATAAATATTTATATATTCATTATAATATACATTAGAGTTACATTGTTTTATCAATTTAAGAATTAGACTTAAATGATAAGTATGGAACCAAAGTTTTGCTAGTTGAATATATATCTTAGAGCTAGATTATTTATTAAATTCTAATTTTCTATTTATAAAGTTTATTTTGCTTGATGTTTGTATTTATTAAACCCCTGATTTAAAGTGTTAAGATAGTCTCTGAGAGTTTAAAATAATTGTAGAGTAATAATAATAAATAGTAAAATAATAATAATAGATCAATATTATTATTATTAGGAAATGGAATAAACAATAAAATAGATGAATAAATAATAAATAAATAATATTATTTATTAAAGGAGTGTTATTATGGGAAGGAGTGATAATAATAATAAATGAGGAATTATTATTATTATTAGGGTTATCAATAACAACAACAACAATAACAACAACAACAACAAATAAAAATTATTATTATTACTAGGGGTATCTTAAGGGATTAATAACTATTATTAATCCTCTAAACTAATTCGCGTAATTAGTTTCTTTGCGATTCGAGTAAGTGATTAACAGCAATGATAAATGTTTTTAGGTAGACCTTGACACCCTTTTCGATCTCAACACCTTCAAACAAAGTTAAGGATTCAAGCTTGAGGTGGGTAACTTTAATCTTGATAACATGTATGATGTGTTCATGTATTAGTTGATCATGTTTGATAGATGATTTACATGTTATGTTTTTCCTATTTATGGATTGAGGCTGCATGTCTCATAGGGCTACAAGTCCTAATAAGGGCTGCAATTATCGGCCGTTAATTGCGGTTATGGTGCAAATTATTTACTTGTAAATGTTTCTATATTTAACATGTGTTATATTATCATTTATGCTTCACATATGTTCATTGAGATTAACTATTACCCCTGGGGTTTATTCATTTGAACTCCATACCATATTAAGGAAGCAGGAAATGGATTGGGCACAAGGGGAAAGGCACAACAATGAGGATTACTGTAGAGGCTTATATTTTATCATTTAGGATTATTAGTTTAAACGTTTATCATTTGTCTTAATATTTTGGATTACTGTATTAAGATCCCCCTTGTGGGATAGATATCGCTTGCGGAAAATTTCTCCTCGTGTTTTCAATATATATTTTCAAACTAAGTTATTTTATGAAAGTTTTATTCCACAATTAAGTCGTCTAAACTATTTTCGATGCTTGTACTCTTATACTCTGGTAATAATTAGATAAATGCCCTATGTAAGAGATGGTGTTTACAGTACCTCATTTCACACATTCATTCATTTCTTTCCACCCCCATTCTCTCTCATTCTCTCTCATCTATAAAGGTTTTTTGAAGAGGTTAAGTGATGAGCAAGCTCATCAAACATGATAATTCTTTGAATCCTTGGATTTTAATGTTTATTTTTTTTTTCAAAATTTCAAAACTGCTACAAACTAATGAATTGGAGGGATTTAAAATATTCAAAACCACATACTTTGTAGCGGTCTATATACTAAAACTGCTATAAACTTAAAAATCATTGGTGTGTTTCAAAATATTCAAATTTCAATACTACACACTCTATAGCAGTTTATTTACTAAAATCGCTATAAACTTCACGACCGTTGGCATAATACAAAATATTTAAATTTCAATATTACAAACTTTATAGTAGTTTCTAGACAAAAACCACTACAAGCTTTTATTTGTAAATGGGATAGAAATGTGGATTCATCCATCTGTTGAGGACAGAAATGTGGATTCGTCAAGAGGAGTTTATAACATGATGTACTCTTTTCCTTAACCAATATTTTGTCCCACAGGGTTTTCCTGATAAAGTTTTTAACGAGACGGCTTCAATATGTTTTGTGTACTCTTTTTCCTTCACTAGGTTTTTGTCCCAATGGGTTTTTCTTAAGAGGATTTTAATGAGGCACGATATTTGTTTATAGACATTCAGAGGAAGTGTTATGAATATTATGATTGTATGGATGTCCATAACTCTTCACCTCCCATGCATATTGAATGACATCATAGCTTGTAACCATGGTTACAGAAAACACTTTTAATGTATGTTTTTTTTACCTTTCTACGACCATTTTTAGAGGGATGTCTGTATGAGTAACGTTTTAATTTTTTTTGTTTATCTACGTATGTTTTTTAAGAGACTTTAAAATTGACTTTCAATGTTTGGTTTTTAAAAAACAGGCGTTGAAAACATTTTATTTTTTAAAAATATTTTTTTTCTCTCTCATATAGTGAGTAATGGTGAATCTGGAAGAGAAAAGATGGTATTAGTGGTGATAGACGATGAAGAAGAAGAACGATGAAAGTGAGAATGGTTCTCCAACGAGCGATAATGTTAGTGAAGAGGAAGTCCGTGGTGGAGACAAAGAGTGATAGAGATGTGGTGTGGTGAGAACAAATGAGCACTACTAAAAAAAATCAGTTATAATGTCCGTTTGTAAGTCTTATTTGTGTCCTTTTTTAGGGAGATGCCTAAGTGGGAGGCCTAGTAAAGGAGAGAGTTTCAACGGCCACTTTTTATTTAGGACATCATAGGAGGAGATTTTTGGCGTCCTCTTTTAATTTCAAACGCAGTAGTGATTTTTTTTTTTTAAAAGAAAAAGAACAGAGGGGATTCAAAACCGCATTATAAAAATACCAAAACAGATCTAGGCGTGTTCGACGGCTGCTAGAGGTAATCGAGTTGATGTTCAACATCCGCCTGAGTTCGGACCATAGTCAATGTCATGGTTCTAGGTGATCGATTGTAGCCATTAGATCTGGAAAACAAGTTAGATCACTGCCACTAAACCAAGTCATATCTAGAAGTTTAAATAAATAGAAGGGTAAAACACAGATCGAGCGAGCAAACCAGAGACTTGACGCTGTTTCTCATGGAATCTACATTTCTCTACTAGAAAATCTACATTTGGTACATATAATCTCTTAAATTGTCGAAGAAATCAAACATGCATGACTTCGAGAAAGAAAGTTAAATGAACTGAGAGATTATGCTAATTCATCAATTAGTTACCGTACGTCAATGTTTTTCTTGAGCGATTCACATATTCCAGTGTTGGTTGGGTACAGAATATCATCCAAATATGTGTTCCATTACAAAAATGAGATGATCAAATCTCAGTGAAGAGATTTGAAGGAAAATTGATAGATAGGATTAAAGAAAACCATAGAGGAAAACTCACTGAAGAGGTTGCGAACAGATTTGCCATAAGTAAAGAGGCAAGGTTTGGAGCTGATGGAATGAAACCAAGTGACCATGGGGCGAGAGGAATTTGACCAAGGTGGGGAGTGGAGTTCAATAAGTGAGCCAAGGGCGTGAGTGAATGGTAGTGAGGGTTGAATGAGGTATGTGGGCCCGAGTTGTGGTGGAGAGGGATCAGTGAGAGGGTAACGGCTGATGGGTCGTGACAGGTGATGTTGCAGGGAGTGAGGGGAAGTGGGTTTTCATGGCAGTAGAAGGTTGGTGTCACGTAGGTGCAATGATTATTTGATTTTTTTTAAAATGTTTGTTTATAAAAACATACGTTAATAAATATTTTTGACATCTTTCTTTATAAAACCAACGTTAAAACTAAGGTGTAAAATTTTAAAAATACCACCACTTTATTATTAATGATTGTTTAAAAAAATAGTTGTTGAAAATAAAACTTTGAATGATTGATTTTAAAAAACAATCTTTTGAAACTCACAAATATACATATTTTGTTTGAAATTTTAGTTTAACTTTCAACGATTGTTTCTAGATAAACAATCGTTGAAAGTTAAGTCAAAATTTAAAAAATGTCACCACCTCTCTTTTAATTTTTGTTTTTTAAAACATGGTCTTAATTAGTGTCGTTGAATGAATTTTTTATAGTAGTAAACCCCCCAAATTGAAGACTTTCGAACCTTTATTCTTTGTAACATCTAGTGATGCAATTATATTGCTTAATTGTCCTCTTTATGTATTGTAACTCATAGGGTTAATCTTCAATGTTTGGATCTTATAAATAGAGGCATGTGTACACATTTGTGATAAGGAATGGAATAAGAATCACTCCCTCTTTATTCTCTCATCTCTTGCTCGTCCCTCTCATCCCGAATCTCTCTTGTATTATTCTCATTTTCATACAAAAGAATTGTTGTTTAATTAATGTTAATATATATTATATGCTCACACACACATCTATATTGTTTAATTAGTGTTGCTAATTTATTTTCCATTGCCAAGCTTCAATTTATTCTCTTGTTACCTGTTTGATCCTGAAAACGCCCTCTTCCATTTTACCCCGGAAAACCGTCCTCGATCATTTTCTTTATAATGCTACTCCATTATTTTTCGTTTCGTTATGAAAGTCTCTTTTCAGTTTAGTCTTTTTATATGTATAATGTTACTCCATTATATATAAAACAACTCATAAAAAGCTCGTTCACAAATTGTGAAAATTTGCTATGCTGCATTTACATTAATGGAGAACTTAACATCCTTATTTCCATCACTGTCCCCTAATTCTGATGCATTCATACACTGGAAATAGCAAAGTCGACCGCCACTGTTGTCTTGTCACATAACCATTTTTCTCAGAGAGGCCATTTTAATCTACGAATCCCTTTCAACTATAATTTCATCAAGACACACTTGCAATGCCTTCGCATGCAAAAACGAAAGACAATTACAGGTAATTAAGTTAGTTTCGGTGTTATATATGAGAAAAATGAGTAAAAAATAGTAGAAATAAATATATTAAAATTGTGTACCTGATGTGCTGTGCGACGTGCATGTCTTTCATCCCTGAAGCTAATAGCTTTGACCTTTAAGTTTACGTGTGCATGTAAGTGTCTTTCCTCTCTGAAGCTAATAGCTTTCACCTTTAACTCTCCTCTACCTGTAAGAGCCTGGTTTAATATCTCATCATCTTCTTCTTCATAATCTTCGTTCATTTCCATTGATTCCATGCTTGCTGATTTCATATCCTTTAAACAACATACAGCCAGAAAAAGAAATTAGAAAAGGGTTGTATATAAGTGAGGGTTTTCGTTTCGTCGGAGCACAAACACAGAAAAGGGTTATATAATTCATTTATGGAGAAGTAAAAAAAAGTAAGATAGATTCATGAGTCTAAAATGATGAAATAGTTGAGAAAGTCAGAAAATCATATTAAGAAAATGTTAAACTTACCTAAGTCCCTACACTTTTTAATGAGTAGTTTTAGTTTTGGTAACTACACATAAGCCCTATCAGATTTAGTCATCAATCCATGTCAGCATAGTTAACGATGTTAAAGACATATCAGCGAAGTTAACATCGTTCAACTCATATCCAAACCTTAATGAAATTATAGGAACAAACGTTTTGGACAGAATAAAGTATATTGCCAAAAACAACAGAAAAATATAGGGACAAAAACCAAACCTCCCGTTAAAAGTATATTGATCTCGAAAGGGTTTAACTTTAACCCATAAAAAACTAAATTTAGCATTAGAGTTACCTGATTGAGATTGAGACGAGAAGAGTGACGGAAGGAAAGCCTATATGTGCCTACAATCTCTTCATATTCAGCAGCATCAAGTTCCTTCAAATGCTGAGGATTGAAGTGCTTAGGTAACAGATATTGCCTTATTATGATGAGCAAGAACAATGGCAAAGGAAACAACATTCCTGCCATGGGAATCCAAGTCACTCCGAAACAAACCAACAAACACACACATTGCAGCACTGTGAACAACACTATGTCTCTGAATGGCACTTTCTCCACAAATGAAGCATGGTTCCCCTCCAATACCCTATCATTTCAAATCAGATCATTAATGCAAATGATATTAGAATATAGTGCCACATCGACTTACTGAGACAAGCCCTATCAAATTTTGGCTTAGGTTATTTTTTGTAGAAAGACGAACCTAATATATTCCTGATAAGTAATAACTAAATTGTAATAAATGAGAATGAAAACTTTTATATATATATATTGACCTGAAGTTTTATATTAAAATCGAACTTACTTGTACCGTCTGTTAGGGGATATGAGGATATATAGTATTCTTTCCCAGAATTGATTTCCTTGAAGACTATCAATAGCCATGTAAGCGAAGTAACCCCAGAGAACTGAAGTGGGTATCTGCTTTAAGAGAGGTAAAGCCAACACTGATGCCCCTACAAGTATTGCTTGCAACAGATTGCTCACTCTTTGCTCTTTCACTCTTATGGGAAGATGTTCATCAATATGTGGCTCAGGATTAAATTTCCCATCTGATTTCTCTTGCTCTTTTAGGATTGCTTCTTTTAAGTCCCCTAGTTCTTCAACTACTGAATTCTGCAAAACAAATTAAAGAAGCCTTGTTCAACATGATCAAAGAGAAGTGACTTCAAATAATGGGATCATCACAAGAGACTTACAATTGAGCTTTTGTCAATTTCTACGAACACTGCTTGCATATTTCCATAAATCTCAGAGTTGCTTGCTTTGCTCCTTATGCTTTCTTTGGCACTTTCGACCATCTTGCTCCGAATCAACTGTAATCACGTGTGGTATAATTAGGAACTTAAGATCAAGTACTGTATTACAAGGAAAGTGTGTGTGTGTGTGTGTGTGTGTCAACAGAGAAATTCAAATCTCATTCACTCACGGACTTGTTTTTTGAGAACAGCGAGGCTTTTAGTGTGCATAGGGGACTGGGGAAGAAGTGCACTGGAAGGTGGCAAACCAATCAACCCACAAAGCAAAGTCTGAATTTCTTAATGGGATTAGTACTAATAATAAGATATATAGTTTCACAATCAAAACACAACTCTTGGGATAAATAGTGAAGATAAATACCATGAATCCTAGCAACAACATGTCATAATGATGAGCAGAAGGTTTCTTAAGATTGAATTCCTTCTGTTCTGCTAACTGAGAAGCAACACTGTGATCGAAGAAGTAAAGACCTGCAATCATCATTGCAGGAATAATAGCACCAAAAATATATGCAGCTGGAACCTTCCCCATGTCCTGCACCAAATATTAAATTAATGTTTAAAATATCATGCTGTATTGTTGTTTGTGTCCAACTTTATGTCTAACATTATCGTTAAGGGCAATAAAGATTAATTACTTGGACGACTTTCCAATGGTGTAAAGAAGTAGATTCCCAAGCAAGAGGAGCAATGAGCCTTCTGGGGACTCCAGAGGGGAGTTTGCTTGGTACTATGAAAGACAAAGCTGTCCACAGTACTACCATTAATGGAACCCCATAGTCTGCAAAGAAACTTCTCAACTTGCCTGCACATAATATGAAAATTAATTACATCAATTTGGGATTGAATTTGGTCTTAAATATAAGACCCCAATATACTTTGTTTCCCAAAGTATCCCTTTAAATGCACACATTAAAGAGTTTTATCTCATGGTACGTAGTTATATATATGATAAAAGAAAGTATTATAGGAAAATCAACCTATATTTTATTTTACAAATAATTAATTTCTTTATTTTATTCAAATTAGTCAATTAGCTCTTATATTAAAAATTTGAGCTTCAACTTCATTTTATTGTTTAATTTTTATGATAGACATAATGTCATTTATATTGATACGATCTTCTTCTCTAGCTAAGCATTTGCTCATCTGCTTCTGTGTATAATTTAAAGACCTGTAAGTCATAGAAACAAGCAAATATATTCAAACCTGTGCCGTATAACCAAGATCTTGCTTTCCTGATCTTAAGAGAAGAAAAGAGAAGGCCAAAAGAGAATATAATTCCCAATAGTCCATTTGTATAAAGCCACTGGAATTTGTTTTGCCCTAATTCTGGGTCGTCTTCGATCCCGCCGTGTTTAGCAACCTTAAACTCACTCACCATTCCCTGCAAATATCATATTTGAGACAAATCAGGTTCAATTAATTAATTAAGCTTCAAAACAATACTCTCCGTGTATAATTAGCATGCTAAATATTAATCTATTTATCGAATTAATTAATTATATAACCTTGATAGCCTCTTTAAGGAACAAGATTGTGATCAACATGCTAAAAAGCTCGCTAGCAATCCTGGTGAATCTATGAACAAAGCCGCCAACGTTGAATATTGCAATAAGAAACAACATCAGAGCTGTCCAAATGCAAGTCCTGAAACGTTCACATACAAGTCTCGCGTGAACTTTAACCTTTGAAAATTTATAAGGCAAACTTTGTCAACGAAATATATATAATAAAAAACGATCGTTGTTCATGTTATTAAAACATTTAATCAGCTTCAGCCTCAAGCTTATGCCGCATCTATAAAACTTCACTCCTCCTCTTATATATAAGATACAAATAATCGAATTATGCATATCCAAAAGTTGATTAAAGATGATAACCGCGTAAAAATGTATTTTATTTTTTAAAAAAATACCCTTATTTATGGAGAGAGAGAAAAAATAAATGAGATAAAAAATGAGAACGAAAATGAAGTGTGTTATAGATAAGTAATGTCGTGATATAGCATGTAATTGATAATAGGGTAAAAAAGAAAAAAGTGGTTAAAATTCCAGAAATTCTTCAATTTAAATGTATCTTATAAACAAGAGCAAATTATATGCAAGATTTATAGAGGAACTTTTACTTTCATGAACTCATCAAAAGTCAAAACTATAATACGATCCATTCATCTTACTATGGAGTTATATACATATAGCCACTAAAAATTAAAGATTGAAATCCTTTTGATTAGTGCTCCTCATACAAAATATTTGTAGTCCTATTTCCTAATATACTTAAAGTCTTACTTATAACTTTCCTGAAAATCAAAGCATATAGCTTAGCCGCTTTCCACGGAGAGTTTTTCCAACGAACTGTACGGTCAAACACACATATATAGTGGCTTTCCTAAGTGTTTTGTTATCAATAAATCATTGCGTCATTTAATAGCGAAATATCCTCTCAGGTAAATTATTCTATTCACTTTTAGTGTTTTGTTCTTACCATGCAGCCCAAGCTAAGAACAGCTGTGGTCCCAAACCATGTCTATCTTTAGCAAAATTGTACATGTAAATGTACATGACAATAGTTGGCTCTGCAACTCCTAATATTATTAGGGGTTGGCCTCCAATAATTGAGTGTATGATCCCACATATAGCAGTTGAAGCCAATGTTTCCACTGGGCTCAAGCTTCCATCTTCAACACAAAACCACCAAATATTTTAA
This sequence comes from Acacia confusa, assembly GCA_037074495.1. Classification (NCBI taxonomy): domain Eukaryota; kingdom Viridiplantae; phylum Streptophyta; class Magnoliopsida; order Fabales; family Fabaceae; genus Acacia; species Acacia confusa. Next base: position 28,913,731 of record CM073510.1, read on the forward strand.
AAAATAATAAATAAATATACAATCTTTTAAGACACACAAAAATACTGCAAAACATAAATTAACTTTCATATGGCTGGACACCAACATGATAGATACATCAAATAAACAGACATTATTGAAAATGGGTGTGTGTGTGTGTGTGCGCCGAGGAAGAACCTGTGTCTATATCGAGCTGTTCTCCGAAGGCTATAACAGGAAGAGCGGAAGCGAAGAAAATATAGGTAGTTGGAGCCAATATTCTATCATCAGAACGAAAAAGAATAATCAAAGATTTGTACTTTAACATTTGAACTGAGACATCATATGTATATTTGAAATATGTGTGTGGCAAGAAATTAAAATTACCCAATGCCTGAACAGAGGCCAGAAACCCAGTCTTGTTTGTAACACTGTGCTCTTCCTCGAAAATCATCAACTACGCCCTTGAAAGGTGACTTCAAGTTGTCCATTATTTGATGATTCGAAGGGCTCTACAAGATTTAAACTTTATTGCATGTGATCCCTGAAGAGACTAAATGTGTTCTTATGAACTTGTGGGAAAGAAAAGTGATCCAAGTAGAGCAATAAATATTATTGGATGATAGAAGAAATGGAAATCCTGAGACTTGAAAGCTTCATGTATCTCATTATTATATATAGAATTCAAAAATGAAGGGAAACTAGCTAGACACAAGCATTCCAGATTATTTGGCTATAGTCAAATTGATGATTATATGTAGAAGGCTTTTTCTTAGATAACAATACAAAAATGATGCGGATGAGTTGGTAGACGTAACAACTTATTCAAAGGAATCTAGCTTAATTGGGCGGCTACTAATTGTTTGAAAAAGGAAATTAAAGAAATCAGATATTTTAATTGTTTGAAACGTCTCGTACCTTTCAATCTTACATTATTTGGTAGCAATGTATACTTTAAACATTCAATCAAATATTATAGCTAGAGATGGGATGACGATGGGCTATGGCGTACGGACTTGACATTTTCTCCCCCTACCAACTCAACTTGGCCTGCATACTCGTAGGAGCAGTACTCGTGACTTGTACAAGTGCTTGTTTGGGATCCAAATGTGTTTATTTATGAAAATTGGGGAAATTTGTTAAAATAAACCAAAAAAAAAAAAATTGTTAAAATAGACCACTATGCAAAGTATTTTTGGATCTAACCTAGTTGATAGCGCCACGCTGGCGTGGCGCCACTTTCCTACGTGGCAGCGCCACTTGTGTTGGCACGCCACATAAGTGGCGTCACTTTCACAAATTTTTTTTTATAATTATATTTAATATATATTAAATATAATATATATTATAATATATTTTAGAAAATTATATATTATTTTTGAAAATATAATATTTCGAAAATAATATATAATATATATTATTTTAATTATTTTAATTTTAATTTTTAATTATTATAATTATATATTTAATCACGCTACGAAATATAATATTTCGAAAATATGACATCATTTTAGAAAGAATATTTCATAAATTTTTTGAAATATATAATTATAATAATTAAAAATTAAAATTAAAATAATATATATTATATATTATTTTCGAAAATAATATATAATTTTCTAAAATATAAAACAATATATATTAAATATAATTATAAAAATTTAAAAAAAAAAATTGTGAAAGTGGCGCCACTTATGTGGCTCACCACTTTGCAAGTGCCACCAACTAGATTAGATCTAAAAATACTTTGCACAATGATCTATTTTGACATTTTTTTAGGGTTTATTTTAGCAAATTTCCCTGAAAATTGAGATAAAACTCTTCTTACTCCTTCTAGTGTTTATTATAAGATACCAACTAACAATTCTTATAAACCAATAAAAACAGTTAAAGTTAATAAAATTGTCATAAAATTTAAATAATTAAGTTCTAATATTACCCCTATTAATTGCAATAAACTATAATATTATATTAATTATTACTCTTACACTACCCTTATTAATTATGGGCACACATGGAAAAAAAAATAATGCTCTTTGGAAATAAAGAAGTGCCTTATAATAGGACCATGCAAATACACTTGTTAGTTGGTGCCTCAAAATAAAAACCAGAAAGAGTATATACTTACCTCGTATACCATAAATCACGATTGAAAAACTACTTTTGAAGACTTCAATCGATGTTCCAACGAGCACCCTGATTTGTGATAAAATTTCAATTATTATATTTGTAGGAAGAACCATTATTGTGAAAAACTAGTGTAAAAATGTAAAAACTTGTGTTACGCTTTTACATTTTTACTGTCGTAATATGTGTTAAAACGCAAGTAAAAACGATCCTCAGTAAAATTGGATAAGAACTCCATGTAAAAACATAAAAACAGTAAAAACTTATATTTTTACCATTTTACTTAAAACAAACAACTTTTTTTTTACAAAAAAAAAAAACCTATTTTCATTTCCCCACATCAAATGCATATAATTTTAACAATCTTCTCCATCAAATGAATGGTGTTATTTTTGTGATGGCCAATTCAAGATTGGACAAGAAAAAAAAAAGCTCAAAACTCTCATGCATATAATTTTGATGATCTTCTATCTGATGATGATTGGATAGTGGAAAATAACAAGGATTGAGAGATATAGACAACTTAGATGTTGATGTCCAAGATGAGGAAAACTTGATTGAAGTTGAAGTGAGGTAACCTACAGATGGTCAAGATTCAGATATTCTAAGCTTTGCAAATAAACTTGTTATAAAGCAATATAAGAGGACATTAAAGACATGCAACTGATACAAGATGATGTATTTGATTTAAATCAATTAATATAATTTAGGAATTGTTAAACTATATTCTTTTGATATTTTAGAACTTAGTTGTAGGAGTTGTTTAACTCTTCTTCTTTTTTTCTTTTTTTTTTTTTTTTTTGCTTGTGTTTTATATAGTTACGTGACTTATATCTTTTAAATATGAAGTTATTCGTTGAATTTTGAGTAATAATTCATGTTTTTACACACACACACATATTGTATTATAACTTTAAGTAGTAGAAACTTTACGTTTTATATCATTTTTATGATTTATGTTTCTATCATTCCTTCCATTTTTACGTAAAAACTCAGTTTTAATAACATTGTTTGTAGCACAACAACTTAATCAGTTAAAAGGGGTTTATCTTTTATTCACAATATACCTTGAGGGATATGGACTTATATAAAGGTTGTTGCATAGTATATGTATGTGAAAGTCACCATTAACGCTATTTCTATATAGAAGTCTTTTTTACTTGCCAATGTGCTACTATTTATAATCCTATTTTGACTAAAAATTTTGATTCTTATTATCCAGTTTCAAAATAATAAATTCATTTTTCACTTTTTCTCTTCTATTAATTGCAATAAACAAAAAGAATTTATTCATATTGACTTTTTGAATCAATCATAAATAAAATTAAAATTAAAAATTTAGCTCAAAATTAATTAGTTAAATAACCCTCCTTAACACATGAAAGTTATTTACCATAAACGTATAAATAAGATAAGAATGGTACCACTATTTGTTAAGTATTATTTTAGCTTTCTTCATATTTTGGTATAAGGATGAAAGAAAATGATTAGATTTCTTTTTTTCCCCGGTGTCAACTCCCATTCCCCAAAATTTGGCATGAAAATCAGGAACATAAGCATATTCTCTGCTATGAATCCTCCATGGCCCTAATATTCTTTGAAAAAAAATCTGTTAGACTAATATATAATACTGTTTTTCCAATAAAATACTCCATCTATCCCTAATTATAAGCTTTAAATAACAAATTTAATAAAGATGTTTTTTTTTTTCTAACTATGCATTGTTTATCAAGAGAATAAGAGTGATAAACAATAATGCAACAAATACAGTAAATGAGCAAAGTTGAAAAAAACACACACTACTATAAAAAAAAAAATGGATTTTACTTCCCTAAAAAATGTCTGTTTTACAAAAAGGAAAGTAAAAAATAAAGATTGTAGCATTTTTGTAAGTATGTGTGAGAATTTTAATATATTAGGCTCCCTTTTCAAAATTGAGACACCAAAAGCACACCTAAAACTTATTCTTGATGTTCCCTTTTAAAATTGGATTGCCAAAAGTTGTCCCATTAAACCCTTTCCCTCACTACCTCCGCCATTCACACTCCTCTCCTTTGTCCAAAAACCCTAACTACTTCCCATTCCCAATCTCTCTCGCCTGCTACTCCTCAACATCGATTTTTGTTCTTTAAGTCGTCCTCGTCTGAGCTCAAAATCGATGCTCCCATCGCAACTTGTGATGGAGGTACTTGAGAGAAAATCGACGAAGGTCCAATTTGATTCATTGTTACTCCCCTCTATCCCTCTTATATGATATGAGGTTCTCGACGTGAGAAACGATGTTTTGGTATCTGGTATCAGGAAAGGAAGGTTGCCAGAAGTGGAGGTGAAATCTATTTCAGTGGCGGAGCTCGTCTGTGGTCCCCGAGTTCTCTCTCTCTCTCTCTCTCTCTCTCTCTCTATATATATATATATATATATATATATATTTGTCTCTAAAAACATGGTGAGTGTGAGGACAAAGGAAGGTCGTTCATAATCCGTCTCTCTCTCTCTCTCTATTGGTTTTTATTTATGCAATTTAATTTCTCATAGATTTTGTTTTTGTTGTTTTCTATTTTTGGTTAATTGTGAGAATGAAGTTCGGGAAGTGACTAAAGAAGCAGATTATGGAGTCGTTGCCAGAGGTGGGACAAGTTCTAGACGTACAAGGAGTTGAAGAAGCCAGTGCGGCTGATATCAGTGGCTCCACCGTTGCCAGATGAAGTGAGGGAATACGAGAAGGTGTAGGTAGAGTTTGTGTATTTGTTGAGCAACAAGATCGACAAGTTCAACAACTCCTTCATGGAGCAAGAGGAGGATTTGTGATCCAATACGAATTTGAATTTGATGCTGAAGAATAATTTAAGTAATGTCATCTTGACCCCGTCTATTTTGGGGTTTTTTAAAAAGAATAAGAAGAAGCCTTACGGTGTTCTTTTTAAAAAAGGGACGTCATAAATCTCATACTTTATTGTGCTGCCCACATAAGCGTCCCCCTAAGAAGGGATGTAGAAATGACCTAAAAATGAACATTAAAAGTGTTTTATATTGTAGTGACAATGATGCTTTGACAAACCTAAAATAAAATTAATATTTTGGGACACACCATTTCACAAATTTAAAGCTTATACTTTAAGCAAGTGATTCAAAAGTGGTTTAATACTTAAGCAAATTCATTTTTAAAAATATATAGACACACACACACACACATATATATATATGCGTTTTATATGAATACTTGACTTTGATGAATCACACACACACTACGCCAGGCTGTCCTTATTGCAAGGCACCTTTGGCACAAAATATATTATCTTTGTTGCACGTGACCAAATACGATATCAATTATATTTTTTTCAAAATTGCATTCTCCTTATTCAAACTCATTAATTGCAATTTATGTAACTTCTGTATTAATTAAATAGGGAAAATATTGAAATGCCTAAATTATAAATTGAGTCATTAAATTTAACAAATCTTAAATTAGGTTGACAACTTAAAATATGATTTCAAATTTTAATAATTTTACCCTACTGCCCCTCATTGATTGATTCTCTCACCTGTTCTCCGGTGGTCTTTGCCATTTGTCCGTTCTCCTTATCATGCCCTTCATTCGTTTTTGTCAAACTCAGAAAGACAAGAAATAGCGATGGTCTTTTAGCTGGTGGCGATGGTGGTCATTCAATTAGATTAATTAATCTTATCTATGGGAATTCATGAAGTAGTTCAAGACTACTGTTTAACTTATCTAGCTAGTTTAATGGGTGACAAATTTGGGTCCAACACTGTTAGCTTTGGCTCATTGGCGACACAAGCTCCTCCAGACGGTAGTGACTGTGGAATAGCATCGCCTTTAGCTCATCGCTGTTAGTTATTCTAATCGGACTTATCGGCAAATATGTAACCAGGTTTGTCTCACCATTATTAAAATGGCACATTTACAGGAACTAAAATGATTTTTCATTGATTATTTTTTGGTGTTCCCCATTTTCTGGTCTTGGATATTCTTCTTGTTGATTTATGGGTGATTTCTGATGACGGTGGTTGATCTAAAGGGATCTGAGGGAAGGGATAGAAAAGGAAGAGAATTGTTTGTTGGACGGTATTTTTATATTTTCATATTCTAAATACGTGTTTCAATTATAACGATTATATCCCACTCTAACCAATTAACCTACCAAATAACACAAGGCTATCGAGGTAATAAACTGACAAAATTTTATTATCCAAATTTAGGTTAATTATGGATTTGATAAATTTAACAACCTAAATTAGAATGTAGATATTTCAAGTGGCTTTTAAAAGGATTTTTCCTATTAAATATACATAAATTTAACTTCTTTTAATTTTTGGAAAAAGTTAATTACCTTCTCTCCCTTTATAAGATGTATTTTGTAGAAGTACAAAGTATATCTTATTTAAGGAGCCGATGGAGTATCTATCTAGCCATCTCTTCAAAATATTGATGAAATAATTAGAGATATGAAATACTCTTTTCGGTCTTTAATATAAGATATATTTAAAAATTTATCTTAGTCCTAAATATAAGACATAATTTTCATAATTTTTAACATTTTTTTAATTTACTTCTATTGATACACTTTCAACAATAAATAAGGAAGAGAAAGAATTCAATAAGATAACTATAATATTTTAGAAAATACATATCATATTAACTAACTTAACTAATTTTTTTATTTAATTAAATTAAATAAATATATCTTATATTAAGAACATAAAAAAAGTAATATGGATCACACACGCATATATATAAGGTAATTATTTATCAGAGCCAAATTCTTGACATTAGCCTCATTTCGATCAAAAATACTCTTGATATTTAATAACAGTCTCTCAAACAATTTTTTAACAATGATCCAACCGTACAGATCTCGAAGAAGACGACAAATATAGTTACTTAATTATCACCGACAGTGCCAATTGTATGGGAAAATATAAAAATATTGTTTATAAAATATTAAAATGGTTTTCATCGGTTGACTAGTGAGGCAGTGACCACTTGTGTGCTGCTTTTTTTGGCTTTGATCAAATATAACGATTTTTATAAAGTAGACTGTTTAAATTACGTACGGAACATTGTCTGTTGTACGGCGTAATCTTTTTGTTTTCTTCAATTTAAAGAGTAAAATACTCTCTTCATTCTTATGTTTCCTTAATTATATAAATTTCTCCTTTATTTTAAAAAATCATATAAATCTCACTTAAAATTAAAATATATATTAAAAAAATCCCTTTTAGACTTTAAGATTTTATTTCCATCCACCTAAATTATTATTTAACCATAAAAATTAACTTTTGAATTTTTTTAACCAAAACTCTCCTCTTTAGTATTAGAATTATTTAAACAAATTATATATGTGTGTGTGGTAATACAAATTCATATAACCAAAAATTTATTCTAATAGATTTTTTAACCTTTCATTTTTGTTAAAAAATTTATTAATTTTGATATTAAAAATTAATTTTAACTTAAAATATATAACAAACACATATATTTTTATCAAATATAATAATCTATATAAGTTTGAGATTGTATGTGTCATTTAAATTTATAATTTAATACTTTTTCCTACAAATATTTATAAATACATTCAATCAAGCCGATAATCCCAATCAAAGAACAATTTTTTTTTTTCAAAAAAAAAAAAGATCAATGTGTTTTTAATACACTTTTTTTTTTTTGCCAATAATTAACTTAACTAATTTTATTAACCTCTACAAATTAATTATCTAACTTCTATATTATTAAAGATCTGAGGAAATATTATACATTCAAATTTTATTTTATTTTTTCAATTTTTATGTGTCCACAGCTTACAATTAATTCAAGTTATTTATTGTTTTCTAATATATATTCATAATCAATTTCATTTACTATATCTAATAAACAAGAAAACTAATTAGCAGCCTGTATCTCGCCCTGCATTCTAATTGTATTAAACCTAACAAGCAAGACAAATTAACAAATAGTAAATGAACTACAATGTAATACTTATAAATCATTTATTTATTTATTTGGTCTATCTCAACATTTCACGAAGAGGGATGCTTGACAAGGATGGATCAGATATATGACAAAAAATTTATTATAGTAATTTGTTAGAATACAATATTTCTTATTTAATCCCTTTTATCACACCAAAATTTTGATAATTATTATGCCGTACATAAGCTGGAAATCTTTGAAAGAATACTTATCATCATTATCTCTTGATAATTGGTCAATTAAACACAAACAGTGAAATAAATAAACGAATATCAAGTGGGTACACACCTGCAAAAAATTAATTTTGTATAATATTATACAAAACAAGAAAAAAATTTCAGCAAGGAAATTTTGCTGATCCAAATAATTTCTTACACTTTAAAAGTCAACATCACGTTTGTGTGAGTGTGGATATACATCGTGTATATGTATTTTTTTTTGTTAATTTAATCCCATGAAAATCTCATTACCATATTTTAACAATGATTAATTCAAAGAGAAATCGTCACCATGACACACCACATACATTTTGTCCGTCTTTTGATTTGGAGAGAGTCGTCCTTTTTAATAATTGGTTAATTAAAGCATAAACAAATTAAATATCGAGAGGTTACAAACACATACACATATGCAAAAATTTTGATTAATATTTAAAAAAAAAACCAGCGGAAATTTCAACAATATTTTTTAACAAAAAAAATGAGGATATACATAGAATTTTGATGGAGACACAACGAATCTGGACACTTCGCAAAAGTCAATACCACGTTCGTGAGATACAGAGTGTTGATGCATTTCCTTTTTCGCCCATTAGAAGATATACATCATGTTTGTAAAATGCTTGGTTTTTACTAAAATAATAAAAATAAAATTGGAGTTTGGGTCAAATCAGTTAATTAGTCATTTTTTGGGGGTGATGGTTGTCAAATTTTATGTTACTCGAAAAAAAAGGGGCACTCATCTCGTCCGTGCATTGTGGACTATTTTATTTTATTTTTTTTATACATATAGCAGAGAAGGGGGTAGGGTTCAAACCCTGGACATGGAGGAGGAGAGCCAATCTCTCATGACACTACGCTACTAAGGCGCTAGCGGACTATTTTATTTTTAAGCTAAGATCTACAAAAGTGTTGTGAATTTAGGGGAGTTTCCTACTATTTAAAAGTAAATTTTAAATTTTTGTCTTTAAACCTCTTACGTTATTTTTGTCGTGTGATATTAATGAGATGAAACGACATCTAACATAAACTAAACAAATGACGCCATACGAATAACACATAAATCACTTCTAAATTTTATAAGTTCTTGATATTTTAAATTTTAAACTTAATCTTCTGTAATTTTTAACAGACCTTTAAAATTGAGGAGTCTAAATGTAAATTTCAAAACGCCAAATGAATTATATGCCACTTACTAACTTTTTTTTGTTATTTCTATAAAATAATCAAGGGTAAAGAAGCAAAAATACAAATATACATGTGCTTTATCCTCGGGAGCGCCCAGCACCATATGCTTTTTTTGGGAATAAAAATACATATATGGTTACCATTTTAAAACAAAACTCACATCCCACCGTCATGTTACTTTTCACTGTGATGAGAGAAAAAAAGATGAAGTGAACAGTCATTTAACGGCAATGAACAACAACATGATGATGAGATGTGACTTTTACTCCAAAATGATAACCATGTGTGTATTTTTGCTCTAAAAAAAACATATGGTGCTGGGCGCTCCCGGAGATAAAACATATGTGTATTTTTGCTCTTTTACCCTTAATACTACTATCCTAACATATTGCTAATATTCTCTCTGGTTTTTTGGTCAATATTGCTTATATTTTCAAACAGATTTAAGGGCGATCGTGACCCCAATAGCTCTTATCATTTCCCCCTCAATCTTCATGGAGACATAGGCATCAGGTTGGGAGATAATTACTAAATTAATTACTCAGTATTTAAAATTCTTTTGCTTGATCCACTGAAAGATTAAACAGTTAAATCTCATACTAATTTTTTTACAATTTTGGAAGTAACTTATTGAGCAGTGAAGTGCAACTTTTATAGTTTTTCAGGATAAATATTATCTTTTATTAGTCACCCAGATTATTATTTTTTTCAATTTTTGTGTCAAATATGTTATCATTAATTCAAGTTATTTCATTTTTAATAAAATACACTCTCATAATCAATTTCATTTACTATCCGTAATACAACTGATAAACTAGAGAATCAGCTAGCTAGCTGGGGCAGGGGCTGTATCTTGCACTGGAACTTTTTCCTTTTTTTTTTTGAAAAAAAAAACTTACAGATAGTCAGAAAAATTAACGAGCAGTAAATGAACAATATAATATTGCACTCAAAATTTTGTCTTATAACATTGATTCATCCGTAAATTTTGAAATATAAATAGGATAACTATGGTCATTGTATATTAATAATCAGTTAATTAACACATGCACAAAAAAAGAAAAAAAAAACAATGAAGGAAGAAATTTTTTTTATGATTAATAAAAGTCAACACCGCGTTGGCGTAAGTGTGGATACTAAACATCATGTTTATAAAATGTCCTTTAAAATGTTTATTATTAGAGGCTGCATCATCCCATAAGTTGATAAATTTTGAAAGCTGCGTCAGATAAGTTGATTGGGCTATAGACAATCAAAGTTCAAACAAAGCCGGCAATATAATTATCTATTTGTTGGTGAATTATATATGATTATGATTATTTTAAATTACTCACATCAAGATTATCTCATCTAGCATATAAATAACATCTTATTTTTAAAAAAGTTTCGTCCTCGAACTTTTTTGAAGGAAGTCAAATTCCAACACATATACCACTAACTATAGCTAGTGTCAAAAGTTTAAGCAAATAGTAAAGACACGCCCCAACCATAAATGATTCAACTAATAAAGTCGGCCCAATTTTACCCATAAAAATCATAACTATCTTCTCACTATGGTCAATTTGATACCTCCACAGTTGGCACCCAATGTGAGTGGAAACTGGTGGGTTTGTGTCTAATATTGGTTAAGAGAATGGACGTGCACTTTGCTTGTCAAGGTTATTTAAGAAGGAAGGAATGAAATGTTAAGGTTTGGGGTTGTGGATCAGGTTTATCTAATTAAGGAAAGGAAAACACTAGAAAGGAAACGTCTCGTACCTTTCAATCTTACATTATTTAGTAGCAATATATACTTTAAACATTCAATCAAATATTATTGCTAGAGAGGGGATGCAATGGGCTACGGCGCACGTACTTGACATTTTCTCCTCCGACCAACTCAACTAGACCTGAATAGTCGTAGGAGCTCTAGTGACTTGCATAAGTGCTTGTTTGGGGACCCCAAAAGTATGCTTATTTATGTAAATCAAGATAAAACTCCTCTTACTCCCTTTAGTGTTTATTATAAGGCACCAATTAACAATTCTTACAAGCTAATAAAAACTATTAAAGTCAATAAAATTGTCATAAAATTTAAATACTTTTCAATCTCACTACTACAAAAAAGGACTTTTACTTCCCTAAAAGATGTCCTATTTTTTTAAAAGGAAGTAAAAAGTAAAGGCAGTGGTATTTTTATAATTATATGTGATAAAAGTTGACTTTTTACGTCTAAGACCAGAAATTAGACACTAAAAGTGATGCTTTTGGCGTCTAATTTCTCTACTTAGACGTCAAAAGCCTTTTCATTTGCCGCCTACCATCGGATTTGCCGCCCAACTTAAAAAAAAAATAATAATAACTTTTGGCGTCTAATCCTATGACTTAGACGCCAAAAGCCTGCTTTTGGAGTTTAACTTAATACTTGGATCTGTTGGTCTGAATGTTAGATTTGTATTTTTTGTTCCAGATTGCCTTCGATCTATATTGTAATTTGTATTATCGCATTTTCATGTACATCCTCTTATTTAGCTATACTTGCTGATTGTTGATCGCTGTTCTTGATGGTTTCTCTTTTCTTCCACGGCCAACCCTTGAACCTGAGTTTTAGGGGCTTTTTTTTTTTTAAAACGGCGTCCTAGAAAAATTTTAGACATCGTAGTGCTTCACTATAGCGTCCTAAATATTTTAGACGCCATAAGTCTTACTTTACTACGCCTGTTAGATAGGTGTCCCCCCAATTAAGGACGTAAAATGGGCTAAAAATAAGACACTAAAACTCCTTTTTGTAGTAGTGAATGGTACTCATACTAATTGCACTAAATTCTAATATTATATTAATTATTAATCTCACACAATACCCTTAGTTAATTATGGGCACACATGAAAAAAAAACAATTAATATTTTTTGAAAATAAGGAAGTGCCTTATAAAAGAACCAAATACATTTGTTAATTGGTATCTTATAATAAAGATTAGAAGGAGTAGATATATACTTATCTCATATACTATAAATCACAATTGAAAAGTTTCTTTTGAAAGCTCCAATCGATGTTCCAACGAGCACCCTGATTTGTTATCAAAAACTAATGTAAAAACTTACGTTTTTACATTTTTACTATAGTGATATGTGTTAAAACGCAAATAAAAACGGTCCCTAGCAAAATCAAATAAGAACTCTATGTAAAAACATAAAAATGGTAAAAACTTGTGTTTTTACCTTTTTTACTTAAAACAATTTTTTCTTTTTTCTTTTTTTTTTAAAAAAACCCCTATTTCCATTTCCCCATATCAAATGCATATAATTTTGAGGATCTTCCATCCGATGAATGATGTTGTTTTTGTGATAGTCAATTCAAGATTGGACAAGAAAAAAAAAGCTCAAACTCGCATGCATATAATTTTGATGATTTTCCATTTAATGATGATTGGATAGTGGAAAATGAAGAAGATTGGGAAGAAGTAAACAACTTAGATGTTGATGCCATGATGAAGAAAGTTTGATTGAAGTTGAAGTGAGGGAATCTACGGATGGTCATGATTTAAACATTCCAAGTTTTGTAAATGAACTTGTTATAAGAGCAATAGAAGAGGACATTAAAGACTTGCAATTGATACAAAATAACGTGTTCGATTTAACTCAATTAATATAATTTAGAAATTGTTAAACTTTATTCTTTTAATGTTATAGAACTTGGTTATAGGAGTTGTTAAACTCTTTTTATGATTTTTTTACTTAGATTTTATATAGTTATGTGAGTTATATCTTTTAACTATGAAGTTGTTCATTGAATTTTGAGTAGTAATTTATGTTTTTTTACATGCATATATATATGATTTTGTATTATGACCTTAAGTAGTAGATACTTTATTTTTGATTTCGTTTCTACGATTTACGTTTTTATATCATCCCCTTCCGTTTTTATGTAGAAACTCGATTTTAACAACATTGTTTGTAGCACAACAACTTAATCAGTTAAAAGGGGTTTATCTTTTCCTAGAAAAAAATATAAATAAAAGGGGTTTATCTTTTATTCACAATATACCTCAAGAGAGATGGACTTATATAAAGGTTGTTGCCAGTGGCGGATCGTCCTTAAGATAAGGGGGGGCCATCCCCCCCCCCCAAAAAAAAGTTCTCCCAAATATTTAATTAAGTTAGATTTTATATATATATATATATATATATATATATATATATATATATATATATAATTGGTCCAAAAATTTATACATTTGACCCCCTCAAATATTTTTTTCTTAATTAGTTAATGAGTATATATTTGGCCCCCAAATATTTATCCCAAAATCCGCCATTGGTTGTTGCATAGTGTATAAGATTCGGGAAGAAGTATATGTATGTGAAAGTCACCATTAACACTATTGCTATATAGAAGTCTTTTTTACTTGTCACTATGCTATTATTTATAAGTTTATTTTGACTAAAAATTTTAGTCCTTATTATAAGTCCAGTTCTAAAGTAATAAATGCATTTTTCACTTTTTCTTTCGTATTCATTGCAATAAATAAAAAAGAATTTATTCATATTGACTTTTTGAATCAATCATAAATAAATAAGGGTGAAATTAAAAATTTATCTCATAATTAATTAGTTAAATAACTCTCTTTAACATGTGAGAGTTATTTAATTTAAACTTATAAATAAGATAAGAGTGGTACCACTATTAGTTAAGTATTATTTTAACTTTCTTCATATTTTAATATAAGGATGAAAGAAAATGATTAACTCAAGACTTTTTTTTCCCGTTGTCAACTCTCCCATTCCCCAAAATTTGGCATGAAAATGAGGAACATAAGCATATTCTCTTCTATGAATTCTCCATGACCCTAATATTCTTAAAAAAAATCTTAGACTAATATATAATATTGTTTTTCCAATAAAATAATCCATCTATCCCTAATTATAAGCTTCAAATAACAAATTTATATTTATAAAAAATAGTTAAAATTAGTAAAGAGCAATAAAGATGTTTTTTTTTCTAACTATGGCATTGCTTATCAAGAGAATAAGTGTAATAGACAATAATGCAACAAATATAATAAATAAGCAAAGTTGGAAAAAATGCACACTACTATAAAAAATGGATTTTACTTCTCTAAAACATGAATGTTTTTAAAAAAGAAAAGTAAAAAATAAAGACAGTGACATTTTTGTAATTATGTGCGGGAATTTTAATATATTAGATGTCCCTTGTCAAAATTGGGACGCCAAAAGCCCTACTTTTAGCTTCCCAATTTGAAAAGGGATACCAAAATTTTATTTTTGACGTCTCTTTTTAAAATTGGATTGCCAAAAGTTGTCCCATTAAACCCTTTCCCTCACTACCTCCACCATTCAAACTCATCTCCTTTGTCCAGAAACCCTAACTACTTCCCATTCCCAATCTCTCTTGCTTGCTACTCTTCCACATCAATTTTTGTTTTTCAAATTACCTTCATCCATGCTCACAATTGCTACTCCCATCACGACTTGTGGTGTGATACTTGAGAGAAGACCTATGGAGGTCCAATTTGATTCACAGCTACTCCCCTCTGTCTATCCTCCCTCTGTCTCTCTTATTTGATCGGAGGCTCTCCAACATGAGAAACAACATTGTGGTCTTTGGTACTAGGAAAGGAAGGTCGTCGAAAGTGGAGGTAAGATTTGTTTTAGTGTTGAAGCTCGTTGATAGTCCCTTAGCTCTCTCTCTCTCTCTCTCTCTCTCTCTCTCTCTCTCTCTCTCTTGCATGTGTGTGTATGTGTGTGTTTTCGTTTATGCTATTTAATTTCTTGCAGATTTTGTTTTTGTTGTTTTTTGTTTTTGGTTAATTGTGAGAATAAAATTTGGGAAGTGACTAAAGAAGCAGATAATGGATCTAAGTTGCTATCGGAGGTGGGACAAGTCCGGTCATACAAGGAGTTGAAGAAGCCGGTGCAGCTGATATCGGTGGCTCTGCCATTGCCAGACGGAGTGAGGGAGTACAGGAAGGTGTAGGTGGAGTTTGTATATTTGTTGAACAACGAGATCGACAAGTTCAACAACTTCTTCGTGGAATAGGAGAAGGATTTTATGATCCAGCACGAATTTAAATTGATGCTAAAGAATCATTTAAGTGAAGTCGTCTTGACCCCGTCTGCTTTGAGGTTTTGAAAAAAGAAGAGGAAGAAGAAGCCTTATGGCTTTTAAAAAAGGGACGTCATAAATCTCAAACTTTACTACCTTGCCCACATAAAGATCCCCTTAAAAAGGAATGTAGAAATGACCTAAAAGCAAATATTAAAAGTGTTTTATGTAGTAGTAGCAATGGATGTTTTGACAAACTTAAAATAAAGTTTATATTTTGGAACACACCATTTCAAAAATTTAAAGCTTATACTTTCAGCAAAAGATTCAAAAGTGTCTTAATTCTTAAGCAAAGTCATTTAAAATATGTGTGTGTGTGTGTGTGTGTGTGTTTTATATGAATACTTGACTTTGATGGGTCATATATTGCAAGGCACCTTTGGCACAAAATATATTATTGATAGGACGACTTCGGCAAGTGCACCGATCGTTACAAGTAATAAAGTAGTGAGAAAAGATCGTCCCACGAGGAATAACATTTCAAATCACTAATTCGCTATTTTCACCTTAGTTGGATGAATGAGTAATAAGAGATGAGTTGTAACCAAACAAGAATTTAAAGATTCAAAGAAAGACAAAAACCCAAGATCAAGAATCTCAAAAACACGTTTAGAAAACATCAACAATCAAGAAAAGTGCAGCTAGGGCTTCGAATCCCCCTATGCTCCTTCAATAATTTGAATTGAATCCCTAATTAATTATTAATCTCATGATTGACGATCAATTCTCTAAAGTTAGACTAAGTTTCAATGTCTTGACACTACCTTAGTCCGTTACCTTTGAAAACAACCTAATGTCTTAGTATCGTTTAGAAAGATAGATTTATAAACCAGAATTATAAGATCGTATAAATTCGTAAGCCTATGTCTAAGTCATACAATTTTATGATGAATTAACGGCTTGAGTTAAATGCACCAACATCTCTATTGTCATACATCAACCTAAGAACAATCTAAAAGGTGATCAGGCTTCAAGAAGGTGTTAAGCAAAGAAAATTCATTCAATCAAAAAAATCAAGATTCATCAAGAATTCAACCAAATACTTAAACTCACATAGGTTTCATCCTAGCCCTAACTACAAAAAGAAAACTAGCCAAGCATGGCTAGATCAACAAAATAAAGAAAAGAGATGAATATAGAATGATTCTTCAGAGGTTGGGGAAGGTTGATCTCCACAATTGCTGTGATCCTCCTCTTCAATGTCGTAGAGTTGTTTCTTGTGCCAAAAGTTCCCCCTCTTTGTTAGGGTTTCCTTTCTTTTTATGTCTCCAAGTCCAAATGGGTTTCAAATCTCCAAAATCATTAATTTTCCTTCCTTTTTTAGGCCCTGAAAACTTTCTAAAAATTAAAAATAAGATTTTTCGCACTTCTGGGGCCCTAAGCGCCAACTTTGGCACCCTGGGCACCAAAACCTTAGCAAGAGATAGAAAGTTGGCCCCCTGAGCGCTAACTTTTACACTGAGTTGGCCCCCTGGGCGCCAACTTTTACACTGAGTTGGCACCCTGGGCGCCAACTCTAAAAAGGCATACAGAAAGTTGGCGCCCTGGGCGCCAACTTTTACTTTCTTTGTGGCTTCTTTTCTTGACTTTCTTGGGCTCTTCCAGTTTGTAATATCTCAATTTTCAAAAGCGGAATAAATTAACTTTTCATTTAAAATCATTTCAAACCATCAGAGTATACCATTTGAGCGGAAGAGTATCTGTTATTTGTATTTCAAAATGCCATAAGTCTGGCGGGGTACAATAGCGGTAAGAAAACCGAGTATCTCAAAAGGACTGTACAACAACAAAAGGATGGCTTCTGCCAGAACAACAGCGGGAAGTCTTCCGCCGGGTCTCTAAGCATGCTGCTTTCCCCTCTCCTTAGTCACTGGTTCTCCTGACCTTAAGGCTATGTTAAGAGCTGAGATCCCATGCATACAGACCCCAGGTAACGGTTAACCTCATGTTTACAAACACAATATATGAACAGCATTTACCACACATCAACTGCAAACAAACTTTCTATCATAACAAATGCATATGTATCACTCCCAGCATGTAACCATATCGCTCCCAGCATACAGACATATCGCTCCCAGCACATAGACATATCGCTCCCAGCATTACAAATACCCTCTAACCTTTATATGCACTTCACAGTACAAACACTCTAAACATACAACACACATACCACATATATGCATAACATAAACATCAGAGTTAGTGTTACAGTACGCGAACGTACATTAATTACCTCATACAAGCATACCATACATATACGCATACAGTAAACATCAGAGTTAAAGTTACCAGTACGCAGACGTACCTTCGTTGACGAGCGTTTAGTACGTCGACGATAAAATGCACTTTTGACGGAAAACAGCGGAACAACAGCAAAATGATAGTGGTACAAGATTAATGATATCCTATAATGATAATATCACATTTATCAATATTTGATATCACAACAAGCTTTTGAGGTACAAATTACCATTTTGCCCCTGATCCACTAATCGGCGGAATTTCGCCAGAACTTCGTTACTTTGACTCTAATCTTCCAGAATTTTAACATATCTCTTACTCCGACATATGTCCCAAAATAAATATCATATCTATCCTAAAACATGATATCTAAAATATACTGGAAGATTAAAAATCAAAACAACGTCTATTCTAAAACTTTAAGAACTATCGAACTAAAGACTAAGAACCGAAGAACTTATTCAGAGCTTTGCTACGAATTTTCCCCGGACTCCTCCTCCTTCTTCCTCTCCCAAATTTCGAAATCCACAAGAGGATTTGGTGTGAGAATTCCAAATGAGAGGGTGGCTATTTATAGAAAATCTCAATGGCATTTTGGTAATTTTGGTGAACTTTGTCTGGTTAAATTTCGACCGTTAGATCGCACTTTTGCTAGGTGGTTTGATCTTGGCCTTACATCTCTCAAGGATGATGTCATCCTTAGTCACCAAGGTGATGTCACCAACTTTCTCAAGAAGTTTTCTACCGATAAAGTCCCTATTCGGTGTTCCGATCACGAAATTTTGTAAAATCTTAAAATTCCGGGAATGACACTCTGAAGGTCTTTTCTTCCTCTTCAGGAATACTGGATTCTCTTAGCCTTATACTCTCATTAAGGGCATTCCGTTAACTGCCGAAAATTCTTGGTAATCGCTACCGATTACGGAAATAACTCCGGCCGGCGCCATCTTCAGGATAAAAATCCACTGATTAATAATATACTCTGACTTCTCTCCACTTATCCTCGGATTCTCGCAACGGAATTATTTTCTATCGGTTCTCATTTATCCTGTTCATCTTTTTTATTAATATAATATTCCTTGTTTAACACATGTCTAAATTCTAAATTATTATTATATGAAAAGATCCAACTTGATCCTTATCCCATATATTTATTTATTTTATTTTTCTTCTAATTTTCATTTTTATTTATATATATATATTTATTTTAAGTGATTTCCACCTTTTTCTCTTTATCTTATGTTTAGACAATTAGCCATTAATTATCTAATTAATTACTTACTAATTGTTGGAAATTTTCTTAATTAGTAATAATTATTATCTCTCAACTATTTTATTGATATTAATAATTTATACATTATGCAAAATATTAAAAATCATGGGGCAATTTATGTTCCCCAAAATGATATTTAATTTTGCCTTATTATTTTCCAAGGAAAATAATCCCATAAATTATCTAAATTAGAGACAACATACTCTCTAATTTTTAATAAATATTTAGTTGCCTCTCAGGATTTATCATAATATTCTCAGGGTATTTTATAACCCACAAATTTACTTAGGGATTTTTAGCTCTTTATCTTTCCTACTTACATGAGAAATCACCTTTGGAAATAAGGTAATTATGACACTAATTTTGAGACCACAAATTCACCTATTTCTAATAGGTATTATTTGTCAATATAATATTCCAGGTAAATAATTATCCGGGTATTACACAGTTAGCTTCTCTCATGGATAAAAACCTGCAAAACACACGAGAATACTTGTGAGGGTATGTCTGACATCAAATCCATGTTTTTTTTACTTATTATTCTTAAACTTTTTAAGTATATTAAATCAATTTTATGCTCAATTTGTGCCTTAAAACATGGTAAGTCTACGGCTCATCAATTATCTTTATTGCATGTCACCAAATCCGACATTAATTATATTTTTTTCCAAAATTGCATTGTCCTTATTCAAACTCATTAATTGCAATTTATGTAACTTAATGCTGATATTAAATAGGGAAAAACTTGAAATGTCTAAATTTTAGGAAAAAGTACAAAAAAAACCTTAATTAAATAATTAATTACCAAAATGTTACTGAGGCAAAACTATTAACTCATCTTCCCCTGTAATTGATTACAGGGGGTTAAATCTCTTTTTCTTTTTCCATTTTTTGCACTATGTAATCAATTACATCACTATAACGTAATCGATTACATAAATCTTCACACTATGTAATCGATTACTCTATGTGGCGTAATCAATTATATAGTGCAAAATGTCATGTAATCGATTACACCATATACTGGTGTAATCGATTACACCAGTTGCAGAAGCACAATAAGTTTCTGATTTCGAATAAGTGCATGGCCAAACCCATTTCCAACTTCTTTTTACCTATAAATGTGACTTGGGGAAGGTCTTTTTGCCAACAATTGACCGTCTATCCTATGCCTAGTCCATCAATGTCCCTATATCCGATTTTGGTCCAAGAAGCATGACAATACACATAACTATTTGGGGGCCATTGCATTCATGCATGTCTAAAACAAGTAAATATAAACTGAACCTCAAAATACATCAAAAAAGACCAATACACAAGTTCACCAATGTCATCATAAATGCAATATAATTACATAACTTGTCCAATTTAAGCCTGCCTATTCCTCAACGGACACGTACGTATATTATAACCAACTTGCTTGCAATGCCGACATCATCACTGACTGCTTGACGGCTGAGACTCCACCCAATCCATCTCATTTTGTATCCTCGTAGACTTTGGTCTTCCCTTTCTGTGGGACAAACTTGCATCCAGGATAACGGTTGGGCCATCTACTTGTTGAATCAATCATTCATTGCCTATCGGGTACCAATGTGCAGCATAAATCTAACTAATGTTTTGTAAGGTGAACACCGGATCAACATAATTGTAATGGTTCAAATTTTTGACCTTGCACATTGCTAGCACGCGGACGCATGGATACATTCTTGTTGTAAACCTCCCACATTGACATTTGCGATTGATCAAGTCAACCCGCATTGTGTCCCCAGCATATACGTCCTTGACCTCAATTCTCTATCATATAGCATCACCCGACATGCGACTGTCTGCTCGTCCATCTTGTGTATGCGGTCTTCAACCTTTTTAAAGACTATCCTACTTGGAGTCATGTGTTTGGTAATCTCAACACGCCTCGTGACGAAATATTCGACAACTCTACTACATGTGATCTTGACCAAAGCAGTTATCGGTAGATTTCGTGCCCCCCTGAGGACTTTGTTGACACACTCTGATAGGTTAGTCGTCATGTGACCAAACCTCCGTCCGTCTTCATCGTACGACATGACCATTTCTCCTTTGGAGCCCAATCAAACCAGGACGAAACATGTGGATTTGCCTCAATGAACTCTTGAAACTTTATGTCAAACTGAATCTTTGAACTCATATACCCTGCAGGACACGCGAATGCACACTTATCACAATGGAAACAAATCAATGATTACAACGAGTCATTTATATGTGAAATTTCATACCTAGTTTCATAATTGTTTTCTTCAATTCAATATCCTTAAACCTGGTGTGAAAGTTGCTATCGAAATGACGCAGGCAATACACATGATAGGCATTTGGAGGCTGCCAGCCACAGTGATCTTTAACCGCCTTCTTGATACTGGTGTTACGGTCAGATATCAGACAAATACCCTACCTCTGGGTCACATGAACACGTAGGAGATCAAGAAACCACAACCAATCATCAAAGTGCAAGGGGGGTGGGTTTCAAATTCTACAAAAAAACAAAGGTGGATGAAGTTAAACTACAAAGATTACACAACAATACTACTTTCAAAGAGGAGAATGGCCTTGCACTTTGATGGGTTGCACAAAAACCGTCCAAAACACGAGTAACCAGTGAGCTTTAGGGCAGAAATGGAGATATGGTCTCGAATGAGCTCAAATTGGTTTTTAAAAAACACATATTTCGAAATGTAATCGATTACGCACTGTAGCGTAATCGATTACATAACGTTTTACACTATGTAATCGATTACGATACGTGGCGTAATCGATTACATAGTGTAAAGTTTTATGTAATCGATTACTAAACAGTGACATAATTGATTACATAGTGCAAAAAATGAAAAAAAAAAAAAAAAAAAAAAAGAGATTTGACCCCCTGTAATCGATTACATGGTAATCGATTACATAAGGCATGTAATCGATTACAGGGGGCAGATAGGTTAATAGTTTTGTCTCAGTGGCATTTTGGTAATTAATTATTTAATTAAGGTTTTTTCCGTACTTTTGCCTAAATTTTAAATTGAGTCATTAAAATTAGGGTTAAGGAACAATTTGGCTAATAAGCTATTACCTCAAGAGCGCCAAGGATAAATAACTTTCAAGTAGATCAAAAATACCAAAAAACTTTTAAAAACGTGCAGTCAGCACAATGCCATTAGAAAAAAAATAACGTCTGTTATCTAAGGTACAGATTGACCAACGAACTTTTACTTCAGGAGTGCCTAACACAAAAATTTTTACTCTAGGAGTGCTCAGCACAAAAAAATCCATGTGCAATTCAACCTAAATCCGACTATTGTAAATCCTTGACACAAAAAAGTTTTACTTCAGGAGCGCTCAGTACAAAAAAGTCCATGTGCAATTCAATCTAAATCCGATTATTGTAAATCCTTGCTCGGACCCCCAACCATACCCCCCAACCATATACATTGGGGTTAGAAAGAGTGAATGCAACAAAAAAATCACAAATTATATTAATTATTATTATCAGTTATCTTATACAATTATTAACTATATATTTACTCTTTAAATTAAATTTTTGTTGTTGTAATTCTTTTCAATCTTTTAGAAATATCACATATTTATGTGCATATAATACGCGTAAAAATTGATATTTATATGCGTAAAAATATCACATAATTTATAGGCCACTTTTATTTATTTAGGTATGTCCTTCTCTCTTGTCTCTGTTGATAAAGGGATCGAATTCATTTATATTTATGTGTATAAATATAATATTTTTGTCGATAAAAATTGATATATAGCTGGTGAGATTAGTATACTATGAATTCAAATCTTATTGTCAGTTAAGTAGATATTTTAGGAACATTACTTTTAAAAATGGGATGAAGGCTTCTGATTTTTTTTTAGGCAACCGAAAGATTCCATCACATAAGACTAAAATTTAATAACTAAAAAATCTCATTAGTTGTTTATCAATTTTTACGCATATTTATACATATATAAATATGTGATATTTTTAAAAGATTGAATAGAATTACAACAACAAAAATTAAATTTAAAGAGTAAATAATACAATATTATAGTCAATAATTGCATAAGATAACTGATAATAATAATTAATATAATTTATGATTTTTTTGTTGCATTCACTCTTTCTAACCCCAATGCACATGGTTGGGGGTTCAAGCAAGAATTTACAACAATTGGATTTTGTGTGGATTGCACATGGACTTTTTTGTGTTAAGCATTCATAGAGTAAAACTTTTTTGTGCTAGCTGCTCCTTGAGCAAAAGTTCGTTGGCCAATCTGTACCTTAGATAATGGATGTTATCTTTTTCTAACGACATTATACTGATTATACATTTTTAAAAGTTTTTTTGGTATTTTTGGTCCATTTGAAAGTTATTTATGTTAGACGCTCCTGTAAATAGTTTATTGGTCAAATTGCTCCTTAACTATTAAATTTAACAAATTTTAATTAAGGTTAACGACTAAAAATATCATTTCAAATTTTAATAATTTTACCGTACGGCCCCTCATTGATTGATTCTCTCACCTGTTCTCCGGTGGTCTTTGCCATTTGTCCGTTCTCCTTATCATGCCCTTCATTCGTTTTTGCCAAACTCAGAAAGACAAGAAATAGTGATGGTCTTTTAGCTGGTGGCGATGGTGGTCATTCAATTAGATTAATTAATCTTATCTATGGGAATTCATGAAGTAGTTCAAGACTACTGTTTAACTTATCTAGCTAGTTTAATGGGTGACAAATTTGGGTCCAACACTGTTAGCTTTGGCTCATTGGCGACACAAGCTCCTCCAGACGGTAGTGACTGTGGAATAGCATCGCCTTTAGCTCATCGCTGTTAGTTATTCTAATCCGACTTATCGGCAAATATGTAACCAGGTTTGGCTCAAAACACTATTGAAATGGCACATTTACAGGAACTAAAATGATTTTTCATTGATTATTTTTTGGTGTTCCCCATTTTCTGGTCTTGGATATTCTTCTTGTTGATTTATGGGTAATTTCTGATGACGGTGGTTGATCTAAAGGGATCTGAGGGAAGGGATAGAAAAGGAAGAGAATTGTTTGTTGGACGGTATTTTTATATTTTCATATTCTAAATACGTGTTTCAATTAACGATTATATCCCACTCTAACCAATTAACCTACCAAATAACACAGGGCTATCGAGGTAATAAACTGACAAAATTTTATTATCCAAATTTAGGTTAATTATGGATTTGATAAATTTAACAACCTAAATTAGAATGTAGATATTTCAAGTGACTTTTAAAAGCATTTTCTCTATTAAATATACATAAATTTAAATTTTTTTTTTAACTTTTGAAAAAAGTTAATTATTTTCTCACGCCTTTAATATAAGATGTATTTTGTAGAAGTACAAAGTATATCTTATTTAAGGAGCCGATGGAGTATCTATCTAGCCATCTCTTCAAAATATTGATGAAATAACTAAAGATATGAAATACTCTTGATCCTTAATATAAGATATTTTTTAAAGTTTATCTTAGTCCTAAAAATAAGACATATTTTTCATTTTTTTAACATTTTTTTAATTTACCCCTATTGATACACCTTTAGCAATAAATAAAGAAGGGAATTAAGGAAAATGACTAGAGTGTTTAGAAAATATATATCATATTAATTAACTTAACTAACTTTTTAAATCTTATTAAATTAAGTACATATGTCTTATAATTATAAGATGAGGGAGTAATAAGGATCACATATATACTGTAATTATTTATTAGAGCCCACCTCGTGATATTAGCCTCATTTCGATAAAAAAATACTCTTTATATTTAATAACAGTCTCTCTCGCACAATTTTTTAACAATGATCCAACCGTACAGATCTCGAAGAAGACGACAAATATAGTTACTTAACTATCACTGACAGTGCCAATTGAATGGGAAAATATCAAAATATTGTTTATAAAATATTAAAATGTTTTTCATCCGTAGCCAGTGAGGCAGTGACCACTTGTGTGCTGCTTGGTTTGTCTTTGGGTCAAATATAACGATTTTTATAAAGTAGACTGTTTAAATTACGTACGGAACATTGTCCTTTGTACGGCGTAATCGTTTTGTTTTCCTTAAGACTAAAATATTCTAATCACCCAACTATTTTATTTTAAAGCTTAAGATGTAAAAATACACATGAGTTTTTTTTTTCCATAAGCGTCTATCACTACGTGTTTTTTTTTAGCAAAAATACACTCGTGATTATCATTTTAGAGTAAAATTCACATTACACCATTATATTACCGTTCACCATGATGAGAGAGAAAGAGATTAAATGAACAACAACATAACGGCAGTGAACAGTAACATAATAGTGGGATGTAACTTTTAATTTGCTCCAAAATGATAACTACAAGTGTATTTTTGCTCAAAAAAAAAAACGTGGTGCTGGACGCTCCTATAGAAAAAACTCATGTATATTTTTGCACCTTAACCCTTATTTTAATTATATAGATCTCCCCTCTATTTTAGAAACTCACATAAATTTCTTTTAAAATTAAAATATATAGTATACAAATCCTTTTAATATTTTGAGATTTTATTTCTATTCATTCAAACTGTTAGTTGATCATAAAATTTGACTTTTGAAAATTTTTTAACCAAAACTCCCCTCTTTAGTATTAGAATTATTTAAACAAAATATGTGTGTGTCCTTATGTAACTCATTAATATAAACTATTTGTTTATTTCCAAATATTGTTTTTAGATTAAATGAATAGGCTTTGGGCAAAAAAAAAAAAAGATTAAATGAATAGGCACTTATATACTTCTCTTAATAGGCCGTTTTGAAATGATGAAGGGAATATTAAAAAAAAATTAATTACGATTTACAGTATATAAGATAAATATATTAGAAAAGTTAAGACTTGCGACATAAAAGTATTTATAATAAACCGCAGCATTTAAGACTTTTAACATTTTCAAATTTATATTAGTTGGGAAATAATGGCGTAAGCGTCTGAGCATATCCATGCTGCTAGCAATCTTGCAATTAAACCCCGCATGATAGCTTCATGTCTCAGGACCAAAAATGAACTTAACCCATTTGAAAATCACTGCCTCCACTTTTGATTTTAAATGTTTCCTTGAAAAAAGTATCATTCCAACTTTGAGTAATATTACGTATAACTTGAATGAAATAATAAATTGTATCATTATATTTATAAAGTAATATTGAGTGAGGAACTAGTTTCAGTGCTCATCGCAATGATAAGTACCAATAGCTAATTAATGAGATGAGATGTACACCATTAAAATAGGATTTCAATAATCTATATTTAATATTTTTAAATGATGATTTTTAAATAAAAATTTATTTAAAAAAAATTGGCTGTTAAGAAATTATCTTTATATTAAATTTTATATACATTAAAATAATTTTTTCAGGAAAAAAAACAAAAGTGAAAAATTCAATCCAACCCATCTAAATCAAATCTGAACTATTTGTATTGATGATTAGCTCTTAGTACTCATCATTATGATGAGCTTTGAAATTGGTTCCAATAAATTCACATATTAAGGAATTTCTATCAAGAAGTAATTCAAATGAAGAGAATATTTTTGAGAAATCAACACACTTTTGTTTGCCAATAACTAATTTAACCAATTTTTTTAATCTGTATAAATTAGTTATTTAACTTCTATATCAAGGACCGGAGGAAATATTAGATATTCAACTTTTTCCAATTTTTATGTGTCCACAGCTTACAATTAATTCAAGTTATTTATTGTTTTCTAATATATATTCATAATCAATTTCATTTACCATCTCTAATAAACAAGAAAACTAATTAGCGGTCTGTATCTTGCCTGTTAAACCTAACAAGCAAGACAAATTAACAAATAGTAAATGAACTACAATATAATACTTATAAATCTTTTTTTGTTTTTTGTAAAAAAAAGTTTTGGAAGGGTTCGACATCAGTCTCCCACCAAAGCTAGGACATGGCCCTGGGCTCTTTGAGCACTTAATGGAGACTTATGAGATCACCTACCGAAGGAATCCTAACGACAGTAGCGGAGATCGAACACACATTTCTTTGGGATTTAAATAAATCTCGTACCATCTATGTTAACTTCGACTAAATCTATCTATTTATTTGGTCTATCTCAACATTTCACAAAGAGTGATGCTTGACAAGGATGGATCAGATATATGACAAAAGAAATTATTATAGTAATTTGTTATAATACGATATTTTTTATTTAATCCCTTTTACCACACCAAAATTTTGACAATTATATTCAGCCGTACATAAGCTGGAAATTTTTGAAAGAATACTTATCATCATTATTTTTTTCATAATTGGTCAATTAACACACAAACAATGAAATAAATAAACAAATATCAAGTGGTTACACACCTCCAAAAAACTAATGTTGTATAATATTATACAAAACAAGAAAATTTTGCTGATCGAAATATTTTCTTACACTTTAAAAGTCAACATCACGTTTGTGTAAGCGGGGATATACATTGTGTATATGAATTTTTGTTTTAATTTAATCCCATGAAAATCTCATTACCATATTTTAACAATGATTTTTTGAACCATATATTTTAACAATGATTAATTCAACTGTAAGGTTGAAAAATTCATAGAGAAATCGTCACCATGACACACCACATACATTTTGTCCGTCTTTTGATTTGGAGAGAATCGTCCTTTTTAATAATTGGTTAATTAAAGCCTAAACAAATTAAATATCGAGAGGTTACAAACACATACACATATGCAAAAATTTTGATTAATATTTAAAAAAAAAACAGCGGAAATTTCAACAATATTTTTTAACAAAAAAAAAAAGAGGATATACATAGAATTTTGATGGAGACACAACGAATCTGGACACTTCGCAAAAGTCAATACCACGTTCGTGAGATACAGAGTGTTGATGCATTTACTTTTTCGCCCATTATAAGATATACATCATGTTTGTAAAATGCTTGTTTTTTGCCAAAATAATAAAAATAAAATTGGAGTTTGGGTCAAATAAGTTAATTAGTCATTTTTTGGGGGTGATGGTTGCCAAATTTTATAATTTCTTGATATTTTAAAATTTAAACTTAATCTTCTGTAATTTTTAACATTAGACCTTTAAAATTGAGGAGGCTAAATGTAAATTTTAAAACGCCAAATGAATTATATGCCACTTACTAACTCTTTTTTGTTATTTCTATAAAATAATCAATTGCCGCATTCAAAGGCACATGGTGTTTCAAACGTACAGAGTAATTGAAGTACGTACGGAACATTTTGTGGGTTGTCGTTGACTTGTTTAATAATTAACACTATCATTAAATATTGCAAATATTCTCTCTGTCTTTTTGGTCAATATTGCTTATATTTTCAAACAGATTTAAGTGCGATGGTGACGCCAATAGCTCTTATCATTTCCCCCTCAATCTTCATAGAGACATAGGCATCTGGTTGAGGGATAATTACTAAATTAATTATTCAGTAATTAAATTTCTTTTGCTTGATCCACTGAAAGATTAAACAGTTAAATCTCATACTAATTTTTTTACAATCAGGAAGTAACTTATTGAGCAGTGAATTGCAACTTTTATAGTTTTTCAGAATAAATATTAACTTTTATTAGTCACCCAGATTATTATTTTTTTTTTCAATTTTTACGTCAATTATATTATCATTAGTTCAAGTTTTTCATTTTTAATAAAATACACTCTCATAATCAATTTCATTTACTATCCGTAATACAACTGATAAACTAGAGAATCGGCTAGCTGGGCTGTATCTTGCACAGGGACATTTTTTCCTTTTTCTGAGAAAAACTTGCAGGCAGTCAGAAAAGTTAACGAGCAGGAAATGAATAATACAATATTACATATAACGTGGTAGTCTCTCTCCAGTTTTAAATATAGAACCTACAAACTTTATTTTATATTTAAAACTAGAAATAATACTAGATTTAAATTGATCAGATAGGTACAACCAAACACGTATTACAACATTGAATCGGCCTATTTTGAAATCTAAATAGGACAACTATGATCATTGTATATTAAAAATTAGTTAATTAACACATGCACACAAAAAAGCAAAAAAAAAAATGTTTAATATTAATAAAAGTCAACACCGCGTTGGCGTAAGTGTGGATACTAAACATCAAGTTTATAAAATGTCCTTAAAAATATTTATTATTAGAGGCTGCATCGTCCCATAAGTTGGTAAATTTTGAAAGCCTGTAAGTTATAACTTACAAACTTACAAGCTTTCAAAATTTATTAATTAATAAATTAATAAATTTTGAAAGCTGCGTCAAATAAGTTGATTGGGCTTATAAGACAATCAAAGTTCAAACAAAGCCGGCAATATAATTATCTATTTGGTGGGAATTATATATGATTATGATTATTGTAAATTACTCACATCAAGATTATGTCATCTAGCATATAAATAACATCTTATTTTTAAAAAAGTTTCATCCTCGAACTTTTTGAAAGAAGTGAATTCCAACCCATGCATGCTTTGATATCAAATATTATGAAGATACTGCTAACTATCGTGTCAAAAGTTTAAGTGAATAGTAGAGACACACCCCAACCATAAACGATCTAACTAATAAAGTCGGCCCAATTTTATCCATAAAAATCATAACTACCTTCTCACTATGGTCAATTTGATACCTCCAAAGTCGGCAACCAATGTGAGTGGAAACTGGTGGGTCTGTGTCTAATCTTTGGGTTAAGAAATTGAGATGCGCTTTGTTTGTCCAGTTAAGGTTATTTAAGAAGGAAGGAATGAAATGTTTAGGTTTGGGGATGTGGATCGAGTTTAGCCAATTAGTAGCCAAGGTCTGTGGAGATTCGGTGCATGTGTATGATCTTTGTTAAAAAAAAAAAAATTGATCTCAAAGTGCAATCATGGAGGAAGGTCTCAGACTCTGATGTCAAATTGCAATCCTAACTAAAGGAAGGTCTCATACTTGATTAAGAGCCCGTTTGGATATAGCTTCTGGAAAATGATTTTGGGTAAAAATAACTTTTGGAGAATTGATTTTGAAAAATAGATTTTGGGATTTACGAGGCAAAAATGATTTTTGGAAAATAACTTTTGAAGAATAGATTTTGAAAAAAAAATGATAGTGTTTGGATAATTTCAAAACCTAGGTTTTGACAAAAGTTTGCCAAACACCCCAAAATTATCCAAAAATTATTATGCATCAAAACCTAGGTTTAAGCAAAAGTTTGCCAAACACCTCTACTTTTTTCAAAAACTATTCTCATAAACTTACCAAACACCTCTACTTTTTCCAAAAGCTATTCTAAATCAAAATTTAGGTTTTGAACCCCAAAACATAGGTTTTGTCAAAAGCTACTTTTTTTCCATTTTCAAAACCTAGGTTTTGTTAAAAACTATTTTTTTAGCTTATTCTTTCTCTCCTTTGCCACCATCAGTATTTTTTTTGTCTCTCCTAAACTATGAAATATTTTTGTAAGAATAATTATCCTGAAATATCTTTTTAATACCGTAGAATAATTTTTTAAGATCATGAAATATTTCAAGGTACTGACTTGTACTGAAAAAATACTAATGATCTTGAAAATTTATTTTACGATATTGAAAAAATATTTTAGGGTAATGACTGATCTTGAAAAAATATTTAGGGTACTAAAAGATACTAAAAAATATCTTAAAGATACTGAGTAGTACTGAAAAAATACTGATGATGATAGAGGAGAGAGAAAAAGCTTAAAGAAATAGCTTTTGACAAAATCTAGGTTTTGGGGTTCAAAATCTAGATTTTGATGTAGAATAGATTCTAGAAAAAAAAGGGTGTTTGGTAAGTTTATGACAAAACCTAAATTTTGATGCAGAATAGCTTTTTTAAAAAAAAAAAGTGTTTGGCAGATTTAGTACAAAACCTAGATTTTGCCTCCAAAACCTAAATTTTATTTTTTGCCAAACAGGCTCTAAGGCGTTGACATGTTCGTGTATGAGTGCATGTTTACTTCGATGGTATGAAAAAAAATATATTATTTTCTTTGTGGTCCTAATTATAGAACCAAATTTATAGTGTAAATTACACAAACAAACTTAGTTATATAATTAAGACCGAAGGTAGATAATTTTTAAGGGAAGATTAACGAATGGTAGAGGAAAAAACATTTTGAAGACATTTTTATTATTTTAATTTTATTTAACATTAACATGGTAGATTTACCAAACTACATGTATCATTAACTTCAATTTACACCGTGTTGCCTAAAGTCTTCTATATCTGGGAATCCATTTCGCTCTCTGCTTCACTAGGATACACTTGCAATCCCTTCACATATACACAAACAATTTTAAGTTAGTTTTTCATTATGAAGAATTAAATTAAAATAAATACATTCATAATTAAAATTGTGATTACCTGTGCTTGTCTCTCCTCATTGAAGCTAACATTTCTGATCTTCAACTCTCCTCTACCAGTTGTAGTCTCATCTAATATCTCACCATCTTCCCCTTCCCTTGATCCCACATCACTCAATTCCACATCCTTATATAACAACCAAGAAAAAAACAAATTATAGATCCATCTATACAACAAAATTTTAAATTGCACATATCAGATCATAATGCTCTCAAGCACTTCATCAAGCATGAGATACCTGAGAAGAGAGACTGGAGGGATGCCTTGGGGCACAAGTTATCTCTTCATATTCAGCAGCATCAAGTTCCTTTAAATGGTTGGGATCGAACAGCACCGGTAGCAAATACTGCCTTATTACGATGAGAACGAAGAAGGGCAAAGGGAACAAGATTCCTGCTATGGGAATCCATGTGGCTCCAAAACAAAGCAAGAAATAAGCACATTGAAACAATGTGAAGAACAATATCCCTCTCATTGGTACTGTCTCTACAAACGAAGCATGGTTTCCTTCTAAAATCCTGCCATTATAAGAAGAAACAAGGTCATGTTATAGATAAGTCAAAGGGAAAGGGAAAACAAAGTTTTTAGCCCCTAGAGTTATGATCAACTAGGGTTAAGGGGTTCCTACAACATTTTTTTTTTTTAATTAAAGCCTCAGTTCTTGAAATTTTGTCCATTAGTTAAAGTTCTTACTTTTTTACAAAGCATGACACATTACTACCATAACAATGACATGTCATATCTAAAGGTCTTGACCAAAGTTGATCATAATTTTAATGACCAACTCCTTAATAAAAAGAGAGACATTAAACAAAGTTGACTCTGAGACGAAAAATTATGTTTTCTCTAATTCAAATGAGAATCCATTAATCTTGGTTTTGAACCTTTTGCACTTACTTGTATCGCCTATTAGGGGCTACAAGGATAAACAGTATCCTTTCCCATAATTGGTTTCCAGGAAGACTATCAATGGCCATGTAAGCAAAGTAACCCCACAGAACTGAAGTGGGTATCTTCTTTATGAGAGGCATAGCAAACACTGAAGCTCCAACAAGTACTGCTTGTAACAGATTGCTCACTCGTTGCTCTTTCACTCTTATGGGCAGATGTTCATCAATGTGTTTCTCCGTATCAAATGTCTCCTTTTTCTCTTCCCCTTTTAGGACAGCTTCTTTCAGGTCATTTAATTCTGTTGCCACTGAAGTCTGCAAAAAAAAAAAATAATGGAGCTATCTACATTAAGCATGAGGAAATAGGTGTGTTTAATAAGATAATTAAGGTGGCTTACTGTTGGGCATTTGTCTATTTCTACAAACACTGCTTGCATGCTTCCATAGATCTCAGAGTTGCTTGCATTGCGCCTTATGCCTTCCTTCACACTTTCCATCATCTTCCTCCGAATCAACTGACACAAAGATTTAGCCAATCAAGCAAAGCATATATATTGATCAATTTTATGGTCAATTGTAACATGAACAAGTGCTTTATTGTGTGTAATGGCAGCAAAATTGAACATTTACACACCTGTTTCTTGAGAACGGCGAGACTTTTGGTGTGCATGGGGGATTGAGGAAGAACTCCATTGGAAGGAGGCAAACCAAGCAACCCACAAAGCAAAGTCTGAAAATTTCTTTATGGGATTAGTGACAAGAAGGTTCCACAATGAAAACTTAACTCATATGTAGGAAATGAAGTGATATACCATAACTCCTAGCAGCAACACATCATAGTGATAAGCAGAAGGCTTCTTGAGATTGAATTCCTTCTGTTGTGCCATTTGAGAAGCAACACTATGATCGAAGAAGTAAAGACCAGCAATCATCAATGCAGGAATAATAGCACCAAAAATATATTCAGCTGGGACCTTCCCCATGTCCTACATTCAATGTTATATATATGATTAACACATACATACATATACATACATACATACATACATACATACATACATATATATATATATATATATATATATATATATATATTTCAAATATCATCTTGGTCAATTCTATCATTCTTTTAAGGGCTATATATAGTACTTTGATGACCGTCCAATGGTGTAAAGAAGTAGATTCCCAAGCAAGAGGAGCAAACAGTCTTCTGGGGACTCCAGAGGGAAGTTTACTTGGTACGGTGAAAGACAAAGCTGTCCACACTACCACCATTAAAGGAACTCCATAGTCAGCAATGAAACTTCTCAACTTCCCTGCACAAATTATATTGAGGCTATTTAGCTTTACCTAGTCTTTTGTGGTCCTAATAGCGCACAAGTCATAAACAATCTAAGAAAATTCAACAATGTAACAATAAAATTTAATTTGTTCATGTGAGTTATGGATTAGCACATCTTGTCGGTGATAAAACATATGTTTCATAAAGCCATTTAATTAATGACAAACCTGTTCCGTATAACCATGATCTGGCTTTTCTGGTCTTCAAAGAAGAGAAGAGAAGGCCAATAGTGAATATGATCCCTAGTAATCCATTTGAATATAGCCACTGAAATTGGTACTTTTCTGATGTTGGGTCTTCCTGTTTAGGAACCTTAAACTCACTCACCACTCCCTGGATTTCAGGAAAAAATTAAGTTCGGGCTTCTAACTTTTTATATGCATGTTACAACAAATATAAATATGTATCAACTGACCTTGATAGCCTCTTGAATGAACAAGACAGTGATCAACATGCCAAAAAGCTCACCAGCAATTCTAGTGAATCTATTGATAATGACGCCAGCATTGAATATAGCTAGAAGAAACAAAAATAAAGCAGTCCAAACACACACCCTGCAAAAGGTAACAAATCTGGAATTAAAATTCAACCCACAAGTTCTTAGTTGAAACAAGGCTATAAAAGACAACTAAGTATATGCCTAGTATGCTTGCTTGCAAGTTGATTGATGAGTGTTTCGGTCAAAATTAGAGTATTTTGTCCATATTATTGTTAAAAAGAAATTAAAATTTCTAAACTATAAAAATCGGTGTGGTTGTTAATTACCATGCAGCCCAAGCCAAGAAGAGTCGTGGTCCTAAATCAGGCCTGCCTTTGGCAAAATTGTACAAGTAAGTGTACATGATGATAGTGGGCTCTGCAACTCCTACTATCAGTAAAGGTTGGCCTCCAAGAATTGAGTGTATAATTCCACATATAGCAGTTGAAGCCAATGCTTCTACTGAGCTCAAGCTTCCATCTTTAAACAAAGCCACCAAATATCAATAAGAATTTTGCATGTTAAGTCTAAGAAAGACATACAAACTATGAAGCATGAACACCGACATAGATGCCCGGAATGACATACTATCTCCTGTCCTTAATATAAGACTCGTTATACTGGGGACGAGCTCTTACATTTAGGACTGGGGTAATACATATTGATTATATGAAGTATTATATATATTCAAAACATGTTTGGAACCTGTGTCTCTACTGAGTTGTTCTCCAAAGGCAATGACAGGAAGAGCAGAAGCGAAGAAGATGTAAGTGGCAGGCGCCAATATCCTGTAAGAAATGAGAATACAAATTGAAATTTGAACTAAGCTTCATACTTTGAACTTAATTTACGGCAATAAAATTACCCTGTTCCAGAACAGAGACCAGAAATCCAATCTTCTTTGTAACACTTTTCTCTTCCTCGAACATCTTCTACTATACCCTTGAAAGGTGCCTTCAAGTTCTCCATTTCTAAAGGAAGAACGAAACTTTGATGACTTGGGGCTCAAAAAGGTTTCAACTTTTTAAACATGTACTCAAAAAACAGAGTAGACTGAGCTATTAAATGGTAATGGGTAAAGAGAAAACGTAAATGAATATACTTCTGTGTGACCACTTTGAGAAAAATTTGGTAGTAAAAATTGTCACAAACAATGATATTAATGCACCTGCAAACTGCAAATGAAAATATCAAAGTTTTTTAGTCCAATATAGAACTGAACAGAGCATGTGCATAAAGCAGCCGAAAATTTATGCTTCATCAATTTGAAGAACTTGTTTGGCCTTCAGATTATTGTTTCTGAGAGTCAAAACATTAAAATTCGAGCCAAATGAAGTAAAGTATGTCATTATAAGCTAACTTGAAATCCAACTTCATCGTATTTTGACTCCCGAAAACACGAAACCTTAAAACGAATCTCATGTCATAGTTTAGCTCAAATATACAATTTTCAAAGTCCCATTCCCCCACAAAACCTTTAAATGGCAATAAATGTAATCAATGCGAAAACCGAATGGCACTAAAGAAACAAAAAACAAAAAAGTAAAATTAATAAAGAGAAGAATCCATTCATAAGAAGGAATATTAAGTATTCACTGTATTTTATAACACCAGAGGTTTAAAGGCTGGTCTCCGGCAAGAATGAGCGGCGAGATGATGCCGGAAGCTTCAGGAGTTGGTGAGTTAGCGAAAATGGCTCAATGAGTGAAGAGAAATGGGAATAAGAGACCAAAGGGCAAGTGTTGAAGGATCAAAGACGTGCTCCTTAAGTCGAAAAACTTTTCTTCACTCTGCTTCATGGCGCTTTCGTTTTGGACTTCGAGTCATTTGATTTTACTTTTAACAATGGCATACTTAACGGGGGAAAAAATTATTTTCACATATTTATTATATTTTAATTGTTTTCTTCAATCACGTGTCACCGTGGTTTTATTTTAGAGTCTTATTTAACTAATTTCGACATATTATTGAGAATTGCTTAACTCATCCATTATGAGTTAAATTTACAATTTTACCTTTATTTATTATTGGTTTCAAGAGTCAACATCAATAAGTTTTATTTATTTATTGCAATTAATAGGAGCAAAATTGTTAAAAAATATATTTATTACTCTAAAACTGGACTTATAATGAGGATCAATAGTTTTAATCAAAATAGATTTATAATAAGGATCAAAGTGGTAATTCAATTATCAAGTTCTTATAAATAGGACAAGATAAAGTACTACCTCTTGTCTTAAATGTAAAATTTCATTAATAGTGTAAATCACCTTAATTATGTACAAAATCTTATATTTAATATTGAAGGTACTCCCTCCATCCCCATATATGAGGTCTTTTTAACAAAATTGGGGTCAATAAAACAGTTAATATTAGTTTAAAGAAATAAATATGTAAAAAAAAAAAAGAGAAAAATGATGAATGAGGATATATGGGAAAAGAAGTTGTGAAAGAATAAAGAAAATGAGTTAACATTTTATTAATAAAGGTAATGTATGAAATTAATTGAAGATAAAATAGTTAAAAGAAAAAAAAAAGATTCATTTAGTAGTAAGACAAGTTCAAAAAATGACCTTAAGGGACAATAGGACCTTAGAAGCAGGGAGGGACAGAGAGTAGTGCGAGTATTTAACGTGACGGTTAGCACATGAAGAGTGTATGGGTAGTCCAATCAATGTAAAAAGTAAACACGAAAACCCAAAAGGGTGTATTTGTGAGAGATTGGAATATTGTGAGATCAATTTGGTAGATTTGAAAGAAGGGCTAAGTTGTAAAGTTAGTAATCAACTATTTTTCAATGGAAATCCAATACAATTAACTATTTTAGGGTATAAAAGTGGACAATCAATGTATTTTTATAGCATATATAGCAACAATGTTAATCCTAGCTAACTTCAGTTACATTTTGCACTTTAAATTGAACGATGAACAAGGAATGTTATTTATACATAATGTGAGGCCAATAAATTTAATAAATAAACACATTTCTTAATTGAGTAATTTTTTTTAAAAAAAATGATAACTTAAAAGCTTAGTAACAATGAACGTGCTAAAAGTAGTACTAAGAAAATGAAAAATTCATTTATCAAATATTTTGCTATTAAAAACGTTCGATGAATAGGGTGGAACTCTAAAAGATGGCAATAACAAATGAGGAATCAGATTTGATATACTTTAAATTATTGTTATTAGCCGTTCAAAAAAGAAATATTATTATTAGAAAAAAGGGGTTAATATAATCTTTGATCCTCAAGTTTGTCATTGTTTTACTTTTGATCCCTTGAGTTTCAAATCGTAAGTTTGGATCCCTCAAGTTTCATTTCATTTAATATATTAATCCTACAACTCAATAATAACTTAGACTATTTTGTCACTATAAGGATCAAAACCTAGTGTTTAAGACTTTTAGGACAAACTTAAGGGAGCTTAGTATTGGTTTGTTTTAGCTTTTTTTAAAAAGTGATTTTATGATTTATAAGGTAAATATGTAAGAAGAGTTTTGTATCAGCTCACTGAAAATAACTTTTGATACCATGATTTTATTGTTCCAAAACATTATACACTTTATATTGTGCTGAGTCTTCCCTCCAAAGGCGAAAAGACCAAAGCAAGTCAAGTGTTGTTTTGAAAGATTTCGCAGAAATTGAGATTAATCTAGATTAAGGCTGACAAATGATAATAAACTCTGCCTAAGTATTCAACACTATTATATCCTCAAAACTTAAACTTAAAACTTTTGATGAAGTTGATGCCAACTCGTTTGTAGTTGAACCAAGCATCAAGTGGTTTTTCCCCCATGACCGAAGGGAATCAGTTTCCCTGCTCGTCGAAGAAAGGACGAGTAGGGAGCGCTCATCCCTCTTGGGATGAGCGCTTGGGGATATGGGTTGTCCAGATCTCCAAAACTTAGGTTTTATGTAGTATGAGATAAGTATATGAGAGGAGTTTTGTCTCAGCTTGCACAAAACCTAAGTTTTGGGCTTCTTCCAAACACTACCTTATACTATTTTGTCACTATAAGGATTAAAACCTAGTGTTTAAAACTTTTAGGACAAACTTAAGGGAGCTTAGTATTGGTTTGTTTTAGCTTTTTATTAGAAATGTTTTTATGATTTATGAGGTAAATATGTAAGAAGAGTTTTGTCTCAGCTCATTGAAAATAACTTTTGATACTATGATTTTATTGTTCCAAAACATTATACACTTTATATTGTGCCGAGTCTTCCCTCCAAAGAGGAAAAGACCAAAGCAAGTCAAGTGTTGTTTTAAAAGATTTAGCAAGAATTGAGATTAATCTAGATTAAGGCGTACAAAACCCTTTTAGGTAATAAACCCTGCCACTAAGTATTCAACACTATTATATCCTCAAAAGTTAAACTTAAAAATTGTGATGAAGCTGGTGCCAACTCGTTTCTAGTTGAACCAAGCATCAAGTGGTTTTTTCCCCTTGACCGAAGAGAGTTCTCAAACTGCATAGGCTTAGGCAACTAGGCAGACGCTCTTTCTTGTTAGTTAAAATCGGATGGACCTATATGGCTGAATCCCCGCGTTGAAAACCCTATTCCATTTATGTTGTGTGAAGTGGGTTCAAGTGAATTTGGTTTCTCAGCTTGTCCAAGGACAAGCAGGGAGAGCTCATCCGTACGAACGAGTTTCAGACCATCTAAATCTAGATATGGACGGTCAAGGTCTTTTATCATTATTTTATTATTTTTTCTACATGAAAAAATATCAGTTCAAATATTAGCTTTATTTTAGGTTATTTATCCATTAAAATTATTTTTTATAAAAAAAATTAAAGAAATAAGATCTAAACGATCTAGAGCTTGTCGGAAACCGGATCTAAGTTCAAGTTGCTCTCAGTCCTTAACCCTCCTGCTGTTACCTTGCAAAGCCACAAACTCTTGGGATCTTCCCTCACGGGAACTCCACCTTTTCTCACAAAGCACTGGCTTCCCTTTCATCTCCCAAACAATAACCATCACCTAATTAAAGATGCTTCCTTTTTTTCTTTTTTTTTTTTGACTCACCTTCTCGTGACCTTATGTATGAAAAGCATACTAGCTTAAGATTTGAGCTTGAGCTTGTTTTGTTAGGTTTTCAGCTCAAGAAAATGGACACGATTCTGCAAACTCATTTTGTGGACATGCATGAAGCCTTACCAGAAGAAGACGAAGAGAGGATGATTAATTTAATAAATGAACACATTTCTTAATTCTGTGCTTTTAAAAAAAATGAATTTCAATAACTTAAAAGCTTGGTAACGGTGAACGGGCTAAAAGTAGTACCAAGAAAATGAAGATTTTATTTACCAAATATTTTGCTGTTAAAAACGTTCGACGAATAGGGTGGATCTCTAAAAAGATGGCAATAACAAATGAGAAATCAGATTTTATATACTTTAAATTATCATTATTAGCCGTTGGAAAAAAATTATTATTATTACAAAAAGTGGTTAATATAATATTTGGTCCCTCAAATTTCAAACGTAAGTTTTGGTCTCCCTAATTTCATTTCATTTAAAATATTAATTCTATAACTCAATAAAAACTTAGACAATTTTGTCACTACGGATCAGCCTAATGTTAGTTTAAAACTTTACAAACTTAAGGGACTAAAAATGGTATTAACCCTAAAAAAATTTAAACTATAATAAAATAGATGTTACATCAGATCAAATACGATGAAAGGAATAAAAAAAACAATTATGAAACAAAAATATTAGTTTAACCCAAAACCCGACGCAGCGTGAGCTTTGACAAACGATCCTGTGAGGCAATGCGTTAGTTACAGCGGGGCAATACAATGACTCTTAACAATTTTTTTTTATATATATAAAAACTGTTTTAACTATAATAGACTTTGTGTTATATATTAATTTGAGATAATTATTTTATAAAAATAACTTATTGTATTTTACTTAAAAATCAAAGCAAACATTAACCCTATAATTAATATTACATTCCATTGGTATTGCATTACACTGCAAAGACATGGTGTAATGGAATTGAACCAAATAGGCTTAGGTGTTGTTTTTGAAATTGGAATTAAAAAAGCTAAGAACACAAAGCAATTAAAATTCTAAATTTAATTTAAAAATAAATGAGAGAAAATAAATATTGATAGAAAAAATATATTTTTAATTAAATGTAATAAATATGTATTTTTTTTACTTTCATAGAGAGAGAGAGAGAGAGAATATGTATTGTTTACACTATATATGTTGTCTTACTCTTGTATTTTAGACTAGAAATAATCTCTACAAGCCGTCTTATATTTAGTATGGAAGAGATACTTTAAAAAGAACTGACATGTTTTTTTTATTGAGCTAAGGATATAACTATGTTAAAACATAAATAGAAATGGGTGAAGTAATTAATGTAGAGAAAAATATATTGAAATTAACTCCAAAAATACCACTCCAATCCTAAATATAGGTTAGTTCTAACAATCCACATGTACTAATGAAAATTAGTTAGAAGAATTAATATTTCATAAAATCTAATTAATTTTCAATATTACCTGACTATACTAAATTTGAACATTGTTTCCCTCACTATTCTTATTAAATAAGGATATATATATATATATATATATATATATATATATATATATATATATATATATATATGTATGTATATATATATATAAACTATCAAATGCCTTATAAAAATAATTAAGAATTACCTTCTAAAGATGCCCTGTAATAGGGATCAAGGACCACAGTAGCATTAAGGTTTGAAAATATCTCGGTTATTGAAGTTTTAATTCAAAGTTAGTATTTATTAAAAGTTGACTTGGACATTAACTTTTTATATTAGATGAGAAATTGGGTCTTAAATGAAATGAATTTACGCTAGTTAGATATATCTTTATTGGGAATAATCGAATTTAAATTTATTATAGATTTACATCTGAATTTGTAGACACTGACAATTTTATTTTGTATTTGACTTTATTTATGAAAAATGGAATTAATTTGTAATAAATTTGAATCAACTAGGTTTTTTGGTAGTTCTTTATTATGGCACTGTTGTCTCTATTAGTTCCCTGTAAAGGTTAACTAAATGAGTCATAGGAAGGGGACAATCATGATTTTTGAGAATGCAAAGGTGATCACACATTTATGTGGTTTGAAAAATAAGTTATACCCAGTTCAATTTTTATAATTAAAATTTTAGGATTATTAAAATTTATGGCATAAAATTAAGAGGCAAGCAATCCAATGTTCCCTTATGAACCATATGTTTCAAATTAAAAAAATTCAAAAGATGTTTTTTCCCCCATTTGAATGGAATATTCGATGGCACTTTTCAACAAGTCCATATATATTACACACTACCTTGGTCGAAATAGATATCCATCATTATCATCCAGTTTTATCTTTTTATAAATATGTAAATATAATATATTATTTGAATTAATTAGTTATAAAAAGAAGCATTAAAAGGTAATTTTAACCCCCAAAAAAATTATTGATTATATTTTTAAAAAAATTATTTTATTTTTTAAAAAAAAAACTGGAGTGATTTGTGGAGTGGCTGAAATACTGAACGTGGGAAAATTTCAGCAGCAATTAAAATGTTTATTTATCTATTTTTATGAATGCCGGAAATTGGAAAAATTGGATGTTGTTCACCTATAAAATCCAGATTTCAGACGGTGGAGAAAATTTCAAACACGCAGATTTGAACAAGAAAAATTGCAGGGTCCCTATTCATCTTCGTTTAAGGCACGCATCATATAATAAAACGCTTGAAAATGAAATGTTGAAACGGCAGTTTTTGTTATCTCATGCAAACACCTACGTCATTTGATTTTAACCCTCATAATCAAAGAAAAATATTCTTTATTTTTTAAAAATTATAAAAAAAAATTAAAACTGTACTCATAAGATATCAAAATATCATTCATTTTATGTAAAATCTAATAATCTATCAAGAATAAAAAGGAAAAAAATATTTTTGATGAGTGCATTTAAAAGGTCTCAAAGGAAAAAACTCTTGATCAAATAAAAAAAAAACAAAAAAAAAAACATTAGACTGCGGGCATTTAAACGACATCTGATTATTTTAATAAAATATATTAAAAATGTCCTATAAATAAAAACGAAGGAATAGCTCCTAGTGGCTGGGGGAAAGTGATACAAGTGGGTAGAGGTTGAGATTGGTCCCAAGAGGACTCCTTCGCAAAGGCCAAAAATGAAATATATGGTTTCTTTATTTCCAAGTAACCCTTTTTTTTTGGCTTTGATAGTGACAGAGAGACTTCAAGTTTGTTTGTGAGACCATGCATCTATTTGGTTGCTTCTAGAGCCGGATACTTGAAAAACTAGCAAGTCGTTGTTGTTCTTGCACAAACCAATTTTGCTTTCTATTGAAAATTTCTGTTTTTGAGGCACTAACTGTGGAATATGATTCAGAACCTTATCTACTAGCATATTCTTTTACAGAGATTCTTCACAGCCTGATGTCCCCTTAAAAGCATAAATAGATCACTTGATAACAAATGTGTTCAAAATATAACATTCAAATAATGTCTCAAAATAATGAATATATCAATACAACTATATACCATTTGTTTAAGTCAGATTCAAGGATTATGAGATCTTATAAGAGATAATTTTCATAACATGATTTTTTTCAGACCACAAGATTCAAGCACTTGACCAAGTTTAAGAGGAATCAAGAGAAATCGACGAATCCTTTCCATTTGACCCAACCCATTGTTAATATCAATAATTTAATATTATGACTGAATTAAAGAATATCAGCATATCAGCAAAAGTTTACATATGTTCAAGTACACGTTTGAAATACAAGACAATATGAATACAAAACTTGTGAGTTAGGCCGGTATGCTTAAATTTTCCCTTCTATACTAATCTGTTGAAGCATTAGTGTGCTTTTGAGTCAAAGGTTTCAAAATGTGTTAGATTGTTCTTTATAAGCATTAGTGTGCATATAGATAGATGATTTTAACTGAGCCCTCAAAAATTGCACTTCATAGTGAGTCTGCTCATGACATCATTTATCTCCTCTCTCTGTCCCTGTAAACAAAACAGCTCAAGTTAAAACTAACTAAACATGAGAAACTAGGTCGACAAGTTTGTGAGAGATGCAATAGCAAGAGATGCCCAATAAAAAAAGAGCTCTTGTTACCTTAAGGGTTTGGTATCAGTCAATTAGAACAGATTCACTTTTAAAAAACAAGTTCATACACATGTCATGATGTTATTGAAAAACTACACAACAAACACGGAAACACCTTTGAAGAGTCATATTAATTCAAATTCTGTCTAAAGATAAGTGAGTTTTGAGGAAGCTAGATCACCTGATGTAATGCATCCCACCATGCATCTGACAGATGCTGTAGTCTACGCCAACTTAAGGCCATTCCAAATTCAATTGTATTCAGCTGTGTACAATGTGATGTTGATACTGCATTTTTCTGTCAACAAAGTGAAGAACATATAGCATAAATTCCATTCTCCAGAATGACAAGATAAAAGGGTAAATAGAGTCAATCAGCCAGGTGAACGGAACTACCATACCATTTCCTCAGTTTGCTTATGAAGCTCAGATTTGTTCATGACTAAGTGGCCTGGGAAGTTAGTTTGTTCACCGGTTTCTCTCACCCTTCCTTTCACGGCACTGACAACCCTACATTTTCCATCTTAACGTCACAATTCCATCTTTTTTGGGTAACAGGAGATTCTGGAGACTCAGAAACAGACTTGAGAGGAGTAAAGGACTGGGAAAAGAAATGTAGGTAAGGACCATATCCTTAACATGAGCTCTTCGGAGAAACCAATGCCATAGAAGCTACTCCCTTTTATTCTCATTATAAGGCACCAACTAGCAAGTGTATTTGATCATTTTTATAAGACACTTGCTTGTTTCCAATAAGCATTTATTGTTTTTTTCAATGTATGCTCATAATTAATAGGAATAGTAGGAGAGAATAATAATAGTATTAGAGTTTGGTGTAATTAGTAGGGGGTAATATTGGAAACCACTTAAATTTTAAAATAACTTTATTGACTATAACTGTTTTTATTGGTTTGTATTAATCGTTGG
Source organism: Acacia confusa (assembly GCA_037074495.1). Lineage (NCBI taxonomy): Eukaryota > Viridiplantae > Streptophyta > Magnoliopsida > Fabales > Fabaceae > Acacia > Acacia confusa. The sequence goes on from CM073510.1 coordinate 28,958,038, forward strand.
TTGATGCCTTATAATAAGGACCAAAGGGACTATCAACTTAATGGCATATTGGATTTTATCTTAAACTCTTAAGTCCTACATTACTTACAGCCAATTTCTATAAATAAAACTAAAAGAAATTATGTCAGTGAAATCACCTTCCATCTCCAAGAATTAGGCATCTCTTGTTCAACCGAGACAAGGCAGATTCAGCAGCATCTTTTTTCTTGAAGACAACAAATGCTCTACCTATCAGAAGACATCCAACAATGAGGAATTAAATGAAATATGTCATGTGGCACTGACACAGATAGAGAGAGATGTGCAACTTGTTGAAGGATAAAGAGTAGGGTACGGATTACCATAATGTTGATTGAAAGTAGGGCTCCATTCTATCATCTTTGCGTCAACAATCTCATTGAGGGTATGCCAAATGAGATCCTGAAAATGAGTACGGCAAACTCTCTCATATGAAGGTACAGTATATGTCATGGCATCAGCTTAATAAGAGAAAGAATAAACAAGATATTACTTTCTTTGAAAGGAGAACAAATGGAAAGACCAGTGGTAAATTTGGATCATGTACAATACCTCTACTTCGTATGATGTGCAGGATGGATCAAGATTATTCAGTAAAATCAGGCGGTCTGACTCTTGAGCATTCCTCAGTTTTTCTTCCCAATTCTACCGAAAAAACAGAAAGAATTGCGTAATTCTCAATTCATGAAATATACTACGTAGTTTATCAGATCAACAATCTCTTCTAACAAAATGAGAATGACAAAATAATGTAAAGGAAACCTTATTTGAGGTATGAGTCATTTTGTTCAATCTCGGGTTAATAGAATAATCTATACTTTCTTTGTTGCACTTTGAAAATAGAATTGCTTGGTCCCATATTAAAATTAAATTTAAAATTAGTCTCCACCAAACCAGGACAGAGTATCTTATTTTAACTAGTCTAAGCCAGCTCCAAGTTTTCCCAAACTACTCAACAAATTAACAGTAGATATCTGCACTTTCTATAATGTAAAATTTACGAATTGCCTTCAAAATAATCACACAAGTACGGACATTTGCATTGAAAACTCATTCCTCTCGGCTAAAAGCAGCTCATTTCTAGGCTGGTAAACTGTGATGATTTCAAGCAAAAGCAAACTTTGAACAAAAATTTCTAGAAGCTACATCTAGTACAGGATGCAAGATTGTGAAACTAGCCAGAACATCCACTATTATCAGCTATAGATAAGAGCTCACCGGTCTCAAAAACCATCTTCTTTTCTCCTGAAACCATGAAGGAAATAGGGTTACAATAGACACTAAATTCATGTACAAAACATGCATTTATAGAGTTTGCAAATTATATGTTCTTTTACCAAGTCTCTGAATCACTTTATCTTGATTAAAAAAGGTTCTCAAGCCGAACCATCAATACAAAATATTTCAACAGGACATTTAAGTAGGGATAGATTAACGACTTCTATATATCATTGTATAAAAATTCTAATTTCTAAGATTTAAAATTGCCTGAAGTGAATGAAAATACTTCATTGCTGTTCTAAAATGAATATCATGGCTATTTATTATAGAGAATTTTAGTCATAAATCAAGCAATCAAGTAAAAACTATAGTTAATGATGCTTATATTAAGTTGACCAATCACCTAAAATCATCACATCTACTCAACAACCATATTTAATAACATTATTAGTTGCATTTAACACCCTAACTCAAACACAAGATGGGTTAATAGAACCATCTTGAATTTGTCCACAAATGTGCATTTCTGTCTTGTGTGTAATTTGGTAAATAAACTACTCCCTCCAGTCCTATTGATAAGACACTTTTAACTAAATCACATAAATTAAGAAAGAGCGTTAAAATTAGTTAAAAGTTCTACCTTTGAACTTTAAAGTCAAGCATGCCACCCAAATGGACCAAGGAGATATGTGGGCATTTTTTTGAAATAATTTATACATGCTTCACTAAATTTTATAAAGTGTCTTAGATTAAGAATCAAGCAAAACCCCTACGTCTCTTATATTATGGATTGGAGGGAGTAGCTAGTTGACCTGAAGAACTGCTAAAAGAGATGGAGAATTTGTGAATATCCCACAAGCAAAGGGTTTCATTGTCAGAGGCAGAGACAAGGAAGAACAGGTGAAAAGAGGATACCAAATAAGAGACACCTAGGAAGTGAAATTTAGAAATTAGTTCTACTCAGTCAAGAACTCATTTAAAGAAAGATGATTTTGATCAGTGGGAAAAGAAAGAGGCTTGGTCAAGCATTTAGGGCGAACAAGAGGGCTTGGGCAACCAAAGGAAAAGTTTTTTTTTTTTGTGTGTGTGTGGGGGGGGGACAAACACAAGCTCAGATTAATTCTCCAAGAAATGAATTGCTAAATTGAAATACTTCGGCAAAGAGAGCAAACATAAACTTTAAGACATTCTCAAAGCAGTGAGGTTTTAGGAAAGGAAGCAAGCACAAACTTGAAGAAATTCCCATAGGAATGAATCACCAAACAAAAAAATTGGAGTGATTCTCAAAAAACATAAATCACTAGGCAGAAAATTCATCGTTAGTTATTCTCAAAGAAATAAATCAACAAGTGGCAATGTTAAACTGATTCTTAAAAATATGAATCACTAAATAGAAAGTCAGAATGATTCTCACATGAACGAAACACTAAACAGAGAATAATAGAGAGATTTCAATACTAAAAGAAAATGAAGGGGGACAGAACTGTTGCACAATATACTCTAATACCATGTGAGATTCAAAATGCTTGAAGTGAATGAAATTATTTCGTTGCTCTTCTAAAATGAGTGCATGGCTATTTATTGAAATATCATAAATGAAGCTATCTACCCACAACTACAATTAATGAGGCTTATATGTATGAGACCAACCATCTAAACTAATTATATCTACATAACCACCTTCAATAACATCATTGATTACATTTGACAAAATCTATGCATCCTTTTTTATTTCTCATAAGATAGGTCAATTTTTTTGGGGATATTAGTTGAAGTAATCTCCAATAAATTTGATCAAATATGCAAACAATAATGAATTTGTCAAGACATACATTGCCTGGCCTTCCAGTGACCTCTATAAATTCTCTGCATGTTTGGACTACTTTGCCCAATCGAAGCTCAGAAGCACCTTCATTAAACAGCTTTCTTCTTTTGTCAAAATCCTCCTTCTTAGTGGATTCTTTACTTTGACTACTGGGCTGCATATTGTCTAGCATATTCCTCTTTTTGAATGGAGAAGAATTTAATAATGTGTTCTTTTGCATGGCAGTGTCAGGTTTCACTTCAGCTTTATCATCAAATTGGTGGCGAGGCATACCAGGAGGATTAGTCCTCTTCTTAATCACAATTCTAGGCCTTGAAATCGGATTACTGATATTAACCTTCTTCTTGTTGAAAATTTCCTCCACTGCTGAACAGTAAACGTTGAAATAAAGTCAGGAAACTAGCGTATCTGGTAATGCCACCCTACAGCAACTATAGACTGGTTTTTTCAAAAGGTTCTTGTAATTGCCACAGATCATGGGTCAAAACTATGCTTTGTCCACAATTTAGTTCATGAAGATACCAGGCAATAAACCAGAGAAGGATAACTAACCTTTCACTCCACCAATAAGATCTGCAAATTTATCCATTATTGAAAGGCATTCCGTATTAAAGCAATGCTTGAAAAAGTAGTCTGCCATCTCTACCTCAGCTTCTGATGGCTCAAGATTTCTTCCGTCCTTTGCAGTGCACACAACATTGCATTTTCCAAGTATACTTTCCTGAGAAAGGAATTTTTTTTATTGGGTTAATATGACATCAACTTATACAAAATGGCAAAGATGCATTTTTCAACTCATTTTAGAAGTTAAAGGTTCTACTTCAAATTGTATACATCAAAAATATAATCCTGCAATTAAAAACAGAACTTTACATTGCTAAACTCAATTGAAAATTTCACAGGAGATAACTCTTTTCAAAAAATAAAAAGCTTCATCATTCTACAAACCCTTGTTAGTCATATATGCAGCAACACCATGACAACATGGAGACACGTCACTCACTCATAATACTTGTTTTTAGCTATCACTTTCAGAATTGGAGGGAAGGGGAGAAGCTTAATTGTAAGGAAGGAGAAGGTCGCACTGGCATCTCTTCCTCTAGATCCTCCATCAGAGGAACCAAAAATAGGGGGCACAGCTAAAAACCTACTTCTCCCCCTTCCCCCATATATCTCAGTTCAAAATCATATCTCACAAGTTTGTAGATACTTCTAACACTATACCGACAAAATTAAGATTTGAAGCCTTCTATCAGATGGCATGCATGCAAACATGCACCTTGTACAAGAACAATGTCTGCATGGCTGCAAGGAAGGAAACAGTTAAAAGCAATAGGGAAACAGTCTAGCAGCTTAGTATCTCCGTATACATATGCACCTTTTTTAATTCTTACGGGGTTCCAAAACTGATACTATGAATATAGTTTTTAAATAAAAGGAAGAGACTATCTGTAGTGATTCAAAATATTCCAGGTTAGCACACAAAGCATCTTTGATCTTCTATAAAATCGGGTCCCAACAATGTCAACTATTGAATAAATTTATTCACAAAGGATTTCTAGCAGCTTTTTCATATATGATGATCAATTATACTAAGAATAACAGCTTTTAGAAAGTAAATGCTCAATACAAAGGCAAGAAAGATTAATGTATAACCATATTCCAGCCATTCAGGTTCCTTGAACCAACAAATAATGTATATTCCTTCACTAAATTTTCCTTTCATTGTCTCTAAAGATTTAATACTTGCAACAAGTAACATTTGGCATTATAAAAGCTAATAATTTAGAAAAATATTAAATAAATTGGCTTACCAGAAGATTGGCATTTGAAACACCTTCGCCTTCACCACATGCTAGAAATAACTCTTTCCAATGTGGCTGATAATCTCCCAAGAAATAGCGAATGTCAGTAGGACGTAAAAGCCAGATAACTCTCACCTTCTTTTCATGTCTTGGATTCTCATATATCGTCACAAGCTTGCCAATAGATGTTTCAAAATCTCCCTTATGGTAAAAGTAGACACAATCATACAGAAAGTATTCCACGTCCCCAAAAGTGAATGACTCATAAAACTGAAAGTTTTTATTATTACGACCAACTTCCCTCTTTTTGCCCCACTTAAAATTTTTCTTTCCTTCACCATTGGTCTCTGGTGGCTGTGGCATTGCGTATCATCTACAAGTTGTCAAGGCTCAAGAACAAAAGAAGGAAACCTGACATAAACAAGTAAATTATACTTAAATTAGTAAATCACATACTTAGATTAACGTAAATCAGAAGTAAAGGGCTAACATTTAGGGCAGAGAATCATCTGAAGAGCGCAATCAAAGAAGAAATGACTGCAATGGCAGCTGCTAACAAAGGGGCCTATCAAACAGTAGAAAGAACTAAAGAAAACTGGTTGAGGTAACAAACTATAAAGCTGCAAGCACACTCAAGAAGGCTTTCAGGCTTTAGAAGTAACAATAACCCAAAAACGGAAAAAGATAAGTAGAAGGAGAAGAAGATAAACAATGCAAAGAACAATGCAACAAAATAAGTCTTGAAGAATCATGACCTACTAAATATTAACGAAAAGCGGGGTTAGATAATCTCGAGAATAGCACAATGCTTTCAACGATTCTGCGCTAACTAAACATTCCCCCTGAGGTTCATCTCCGTTGAATATAAAATCAGTCCGAAACCATTAAGGGAGAACAATCATAAAACCACACAGCCTGATAAGCCCTGAGCCCAAAATAATCAAACATCACATTTACAGCGGAAAAATGCCGTAGCAAGAGGAAACACAAGAGCGTAAAGCAGAATAATCCCCCTTCCCTTGAACAAACAGCAGATATTATTAGCACTGCAAGTTAAAAATGGAAGGCATAGCAGATAATCGATTTCCTGCGATGGAGGGAAAACTCAAACTCCGAATCCAAAAACGAGAAAAAAAAAATCGAAACAGAGTAGGCATCAGTGAAACAAAACCATCAAGACGTTAGAGAAATTTTGCGACGGTATAAACATGCATGGAAGAAAACATAACGTGGAGTAAAAGGAAAGAAATAAACTCACCCTTTCACATTGAAGCATGAGTAGAAGCGTCTGACAGTGACTATTCCGTAAGGAAACGATGGAAGAAGAGAGAGGGAGAAGAGCAAATGTTGGAAGAGTATTGGAAGAGGAAGGAAACGCTCAAACCTGTGTTTGAAAGGAACAAGAGTCGCAAGAACCAGAAACAAAATCCATGTGTAGAGAGAGAAAATAGAGGGAGAGAGAAAAGAGGAGAGACTAAAAAAACGCAGAAAATGAGGTTTGAGTGAGAGTGAGAAATAAGAGAGAAGGATTTTGACCAAAAATAAATAAATAAGAGAGAAGATTGAGTACTAGAGTAGCGCGTTAGCCGATGAAGGTTCGAAAATTCAAACTTGAAATTCAGAGTAAATTCAGACCCAAAAAAAATGGGAAAAGTAATGTTAGGGCCCAAGGTAGTGAAATAATTTCAAAAAAGGCCTAAGAAATATTCACATGCCTTTTTGGTATTATTTCAAAAAGCGTTAGCAACTATATCAGTAGCGGTTAACAACTATATCAATCCTCGTTAACAACTAAATCAGTCTAATTAACAACTACATATTAACAACTATATCAGTAGTCATTAACAACTACATCAGTAGCAATTAGCAACTATATCCGTTCAAGTTTTTTTGAAATAATGCCAGAAAAGTCCATTTTCTGGCATGTGAATGTTTCTTGAGCTTTTTTTGAAATTATTTTGCTACCTTAGGTCCTGACATCAATTTTCCCAAAAAAAATTGAGAGTAAACGATGGGTCAAAAGGGTGGAGCATGAACTGTTACAACATTTTGGTTTGAGGGAAAGGTAGGAAAGAGAGTGGTAGAGAAAGTGGAGAAAGAAATTTTTTCTCTCATCTTTATAAAATTGTTCATAGAAAATTTTCAATATTACTAAAATATACTCTAAACAAAAAAGAATATCATTTTCATTAAAGGCAATTTGGTCAATATACTCCTAAAATATTTTTTTCCTCTCACTCCCTCCCCTACCCTTCCCTCAAACCAAACGTAGCCTTAATCTATGTATCCACTCACAACTCAATGTAATTGGGTTATTTTGAGATCATCAAACAAAACCCATGATGAGGCAGGTTCCATTAAAGATTTAAATAGGTGGGTTATGACTGCACAAATGGGCTGCCCACACCCTCATATTTAATGTAATTTTTTAATTAATTACTCATCTCATTCCTCATTCTCATTCTGTTATAAGGTAAAAGCATTTTCTAACTCTCCCCATATTTGAGATTTCGAGTATTCGGCCTCCTTTAATTCATAATCATGATGGCCATCAACTCTCAATCTCTCACACACACTCTCTCTCTCTAGCTTTGTTTATTTGAATTTGTGAGTCGCTATTGATTCTACATGTAATGTAAAGAAGATTTTAGAATTTGATGAATATCTTCCAACTAAATTAGTTGGCTTTCGTAATCTAAAATTTGATGTTTTCGCATAGTAAAGAGTGAATGCTTCCAAGTATTAAGTTTTAAATCTATTGGCACTTGATTTGTTGGCTATACTGGTATTTATAGTATTTTCAGAATTAGCTTTTAGTATTGAGGGTTAGATACTAGATTATTTCATGAGCTCTTTGTTTTCAAATATGGTTAAGGCACTTGTATATGCTAAAAATTGGCTATTTAAGACATCCAATAAATTTAAGGACCTTGATATTGATAATTTTGATGAGAGTGCAAGTGTTGTTAGTAATATTTTCAATAATATTCTCAATTTGTATGGTTTCATTTTTTTAGTTGATATTAGATTATTTATGATATTTTTTCTCTTCATTTATTTTGTAGAGGAAGATTTAGCGTCTGGAGCAATAGTTCCTTCCTCAAGTGAATCTGAAGATGATGGTGAAGACTTAAGCATGCAGATCCAATGGAAGCACACCATTCTGTTAATCTATGAACTTGTAGAGTAGTAGTTGTAATGTTTTAATTTAAAAGTTAGAGTTTGAACATCAAAATTATATTATGATGATACTTATCTAAATTTATGTTTTCTTCTGTGAATTATGATTATTGAATTTTGAAAATTTAGATTTTAGAAATTAGAATGATGAATTTGGATGGATGCTTAATACTTATCTATGTCTTTTTTAAAAAATAAAAAATAAACAAGTCAAATATAAATGAGTTACACAAAACTCGGTTAGCTCACCTATTTATGTGCTAGCTTGTTTAAATATATTGAAGTATGGGTATGGGCTAACCCATACCAATTCAAAGTTAAATGAGTGGGTTATAGGTTTGGCGTCGGGTTACCCAACCTGCCATTGATTTACCCTAGATCAAATGTCAAAATATTGTTGGAATTAGATAGCAAATAGCCCCAGAAAAAAAAAAATCCATGTTTTTCAACCGTGATTTAAAATATATTAGGGAAATATTTTATGAGAGTTTTGTCTCAATTTATATAATGAACATTTTTGTGGATCATAAATGTGATATCAAATTAATACTTGTTTGGCATAACCATTGAAGTCTTTAAAAGTAATTTTATAATCATTATTCACAATATATCAGATAAATATTTGGGTGAAGTTTTATTTCAATCTATATAAGTAGCAATTACCCACTAATCATTGCACTTATTATAAGACTTTTTTTTGTCAAAACTTTTTATAAAATTCAGATTGCCAAATTAGGTAGATTTGGAATTTGGTTAGATTAGTCAAAACTAATAAGTATGAAAAAATTGCAAATTTTTTTAAAAATACCTTTATTTATAGAAACATGAGTGGGGGAGTAAATGGCTGGAAAAAGTAATGGGAGACAATCAACGAAAAAAATATAATGTAAGGGACATATAATTAATTAAGGATGAAAGTAAAAAATATATATTAGATATTTAGATATCCCCTTGTATAAAAAAAATAATTAAAAAAAACATAGATATCTCCAAAAACCATCTCATTAAAAAAAAAGATACCCATCCAACAAATCATATATCACTCGTACATATCTTTCATATTTTATCTCCCAATTTATTCTATGTCATCATTTTTCTCGTGTATTCATTCCTCACTCTATTCTTTGTAAATAATTATATATTTAAAAAAATATTATTTTATTATTGTTTATTTATTTATTACTGTAAGTAATTTCAATCAACCTTTTGTTTTGGGTATTAATTTCAATCAACTTTTATTTTCCTTGGCTACGTGTAACTTTTTTAGAGTGGAGTGGAGGAAGGATCTCATTTCAATTCTCAACATTGCTGGACTAAAAAAAATAAGAGTTCATAACTAGCCAGTCTTTACTAAATATTACTCTTTTACAGGTTAATTAAATTATACATTTTAATTATAATTTTCAAGCCAAAAGAAGAAAGTTATGATTGAGTCGACCTGTTCAACCTTACTTAGAGGACTTGCCATTGACTTCGCCTTCAATCCATTCATTATTATTTATTTATTTTTACCATCTTCAACTAATTCCATGATGATACGGCTCTGTTTGGGAAGGCGCCAGAATGTTTAGAAGCCTAGTTGATTTAGGAAAAAAGCTCAATGAGGGGAAAAAAAGTTTATTTTTATCGTGTTTGGGTTAATTTCAGAGTGAATGGGCTTCTCCCAAAAAAAACTCCATCTAATCAGAAATCAAAAATTGGTGCTTCTAGAAGCGGAATTAAAGCAGTTGGTGGCTGGTTTTTATAAAGCTTTGTATCATGACGATAGTAGCTGCCCCGGTTCTTTGTCTCCCAGAACTAAATTCCTGAGCCTTGATCAATCTACTTTGGGGACTTTTGCTGGCAATCCTAGTGATGAAGAAATTAAAAGGGCAATCTTCTCCATGGGGAACTACAAAGCCCCTAGAGTGAATGGTTTTCCCCTTATTTTCTTTAAACATAATTGGAGCACTGTGGGTTCTGCTATGTGTGACTTTGTGAAACAGGCCTTCCAAGGATCGGCGTCCCTGTTTAAGGCTAATAGAACTCTTATTTCCTTAATAACGAAGAGAGATAATCCTGAATTAGTGTCACATTTCAGACCCATTTCATTATGCTCGGTTCATTATAAATGTGTTGCTAAGGTGATAACCCAGAGACTGAAAGGAGTTTTGAACGAGTTAGTATCTTCTTTCCAAGCCAGCTTCATTAAAGGCAGACACATTCAAGATAATATTGTTATAGGCCAGCTGCATATTATGAGTACTAACAGGAGCAAGCGAGGTCTTATGGCTATGGAGATTGACCTCAAAAAGGCTTATGATGGAGTTCGGTGGGACTTCTTGAAACAAGTTCTCATCGAGGTTGGGTTGGAAGAGGCATTTATACGTCTCATTATGGAGTGTGTATCTTCAGTGTCCTATAGTGTACTATGGAATGGGAGCCAGACTGAGTTTTTCTTCCCTAAGAGAGGTCTTCGACAAGGCGATCCAATATCTCCTCTCTTGTTTGTGCTATGTATGGATAAACTATCACATGTGATTTGTGATGCGGTGAATGACGGTACGTGGAAGCCTATCTCCACCTCCAGATAGGGGCCTAAGATATCTCACTTGATGTTTGCTGATGATATTCTCTTATTTGGCGTGGCTTCTGAGACCCAAGCTCATTGTATGATGCAATGCCTTGAGAGGTTCTCTGAGGCGTCTAGGGGAAAGGTAAGTCGAGGGAAGTCTTCTGTTTACTTTTCTCTTAGGGTGTCAAGAGTTTCTATAGGAAAAATCAAGGATGTGACGGGAATGCAGGTGTTTGGTGAAATTGGAAGATGCCTTGGGTTTCCCCTTACTAGAAATAGGATGAGGAAGGAGACTTTTCATTATATCATTGACAGAGTCCAATCCCAGCTCTCAGCGTGGAAAGCCTCTTGTTTGTCTACTGCGAGACGCAACACCCTAGCCAAATCGGTTTTGGCCACAATCCCTTTATATCCAATGCAAGTGGCGCGTGTTCCTTGGAGTGTTTGCCTAAAAGTGGAACCTCTCCAGAGAAATTTTATTTAGGGACATGACGATTCGTATAGAAAATTCTATCCTGTTGGGTGGGAGGGTATCACAAGGCCTAAAGAATTTGATGGGCTATAATTTCGGCGGCTTTGCTCCTTTAATAAAGCTTGTGGAGCGAAATTGGCTTGGAAGTTAGTTGTTGGTAATTAAGGATTATGGGCGGAGGTTCTCCAGAAACGGTATATGATGAGAGATGGGGAACCATTGTTGATGTATGGCCCAGGGGACTCCATACTGTGGCAATTTATCTCCGACCAAAGGAAGCTTATTGATTTGGGTACCAAATGGCATGTTAGGAATGGGCAATCAGTGAGCTTCTTCAATGATAACTGGTTGATTGAGGTCAGGGCCTCAAACATTTGTGTACAAGGCGTCTTACTATGGACGAGGAGAGCTCTTGTGTGGCAGATTGGGTGTGGGATGGTTCTTGGGACTTTACAAGACTTACTGAATGTGTGGCTCCTGAAGTAATTCAAAGACTCATGGCTATTATTCCCCTGAGAGTGGATGCAGGGCATGATGTAATGGTTTGGGGAGCTACTAAGGATTGTCCTTTCTCTATTAGAAGTGCCTATTTCCTTCTAACCTAGAACATCTCAGAGTCAATTTGCATAAATTGATTTGGAAGTGGAAAGGGGCTGAGAGAATTATATGTGGATGGCTGCTTTAAACAAACTCCCAACAAATGAACGGAGGAGTACATGGTCCCGATCGTCGGCATTATGTGAGTTATGTAATAGTGGGGTCGAAAGTACTCTTCACATTTTAAGAGATTGTCCCTTTGCGAAGCAGATGTGGCTATCCTTACTGTCTCCTAGATATGTGTCTTCCTTCTTTGTTGTCAGGCTTACTGAATGGTTAGCCATGAATCTTAGTGGCAAGCTTGGTAGAGGTGTAGGTGCTAGCTGGAATATTCTTTTTGGGGTGGCTATCTTGAAGTTATGGAGCTGGAGGGATTCATCTATCTTTGACCTTAGATTTGTTAGACCCCCCCCCCCCGGGCGGATATCATTCTTCACTCATGGAGGAGTTTTGTTGTTCTTTCTGAAGGGATTATGGATACGACTAGTAGTAGTACTCTTAGCATTGACGAGACTGCTCTTTGGGAAAGACCTCCTGTAGATTGGGTCAAGTTAAATGTAGATGGAGCGAGGAGCTTAAGGACATCCTTGGCGAGAATTGGGGGAGTTATTTGTGGAAGTCAAGGGGAGTAGATTGTCGGATTCACAAAGAGTATTGGAATATGCAGCGCTAGTCATGCAGAAGAGTGGGCTATCTTGGAAGGGCTCAGAACTGCTTGGGATCTTGGGTTTAAGCAATTGCTTGTGGAATTAGATGCAAATGATATAGTAACCAAGTTGGTAGACAGGAATCTCAACACTGGTAGTTTGCTAGTGGATCAGATTAGAGACCTAATTGATAGAGACTGGGTAGTTTCGATTCGACATATCCCCAGGGAGTGTAACAGGATTGCTGATGCGCTTGCAAAGTTGGGATTAATAAGATCAGATGTTTTTGGTGATTGCCCCACATTTCTTAGGGGTTGGGTAGAGCAAGAGTGTTTGGGATTAAATTCCCCTCTATTTTAATTATGTAATTCTTGGCCTTGGGCCTTTTCTTTTATCAAAAAAAAAAAAAAAAATTGGTGCTTCTAAAGCGTGTTGCAGACAGAGACCAATCAAAACCAAAAACTGGCTGAGACTTTCAAAGTGTCACGAGTTTGGACTGAAGAGAACTTCAACACTAGAGGAGAGTCCGAGCTAGGCTTCAATGGAGGAAGAGGAGAGCTTGAGCTTGACAAAGGATTTTCAGACCTTCAATTCCATATCCACGGCATCCCGGGATAACACACTTTAATGTTTTTTAATTTCCTTAATAATAATTTAACTTTTTTATCATATTTAAATTTATATCTTAAATTATCACAATATATACAACTAATATATTTGTGTAGTATTTAATAAGACTCGTGCTTTTTTCAATCATTTTTTTATTTCAACTGACTTTTTAAATAATAATCCAAACACATTTCCATTTGGAAAAAAGTCACTTCTATTATCGTTAATATAAATACAAATCACACTGACAATCTAATTTTTATCCTATCTTACTTCTACAAAAATCAAATTGAAAATAGGTCATTTCTCTCACTGTGAACTCAAACAGACCCTATAAGTTTTAATACTATTATGGATGACCCAAGGTCTTTTGCAATTTCAAGGAAATGATAATTTTATAGTTTATATGCTATTTTCTAGGGGTGATCGTGGGCAGGGCTGAGCAGAGCAAGACCCTTGTCAGATGCCCTGCCCGAAAGATCAATAGGCACCAAAATGAGGCCGAGTGCCCGGCCCTGCCCAATAAAAGCCCTAACATTTTTTGGCTGGGCGATAATGGGCATGACAGGGCAGGCCTTCCATGCCCAAGTGGCCATACCCTATCACACATTCTATTAAAAAAAAAAAACTTCAATCATGCCTAATAAATATTATTACAAACTACAAATAAAATCCATAATTCTACAACTTGGGTCTTGAAATTAAAAAGACAATCATATGTCTTAACAAATAGTCAATATCCATAAGTGAACAATTAAATAATATTCATAATCCACTAATACAAGGCATCAAAAAATTGTAATTAAAGCCTTGCAATCATCCAAAATTCCAAGAGATTGCATCAAGGCTCCAAATTGTCAAAAGAAAGAAGCATATGGAATCAGAAAATGGAAGGGTCAAAAAATTGAAGATAATAGATTATAAAAATATTATAGATATATATATATATATATATATATATATATATATATATAGAGAGAGAGAGAGAGAGAGAGAGTACTGGGCAAGGCTAAATGGGCATAGCGGCATACCTGCTCAATGCCCAACCCTGCCCACAAAATGCTCAACCCAATTGTGCCCAAATTTTTTCGGGTCTCTTTTTTTCGGGCTGGGCTAAGCAATTTTTTCTTGGTCATGGGCAGGCGCACCGGGTCTTGGGATTTGTGAACACCCCTACTATTTTCTAATGGTTACTTAATTGATATCACTCTAGTTCTATTTATAAGTCATTTTTAACTAAATCAAATATGTTAGGGAGAGGTAGTTAGCTCAATGGTTACAAGATAAATTTTCAACTTTATTGTCATTTACAAGTTAATCTTTTTTGACTCTTTATCCTCTCTCTATTTTCATTGGTACAATTAATATAGACAAAATTGTCACAATCTCATTTACTACTATGAAACTAAACTTATAAATAGGACCGAATTTTTGGTCAAAATAGACTTATAAGTAAGACAAGAGTGGTAATTAGCTATTGGCCAAACAATTACTAATTAATTAATAATCAGGGATAATTAATTAAAGAGTTAAGGTGCAATTTTGCTAGCGAACTATTAGCTTAGGAGCAATTTCGCTAATAAACTCTCTAGTGAACCAAAATTACCAACAAACTATTAAAAACGTTAAAAAATTACCAGCGCAGCCTGACATTGTTAATCTACCTTCATGCAAAAATTACAGAATAGGACCCAGATGTTTATGAAAATATATTTAAGCCCAAAAAAAATTAAAATTTTTTTATTTTAGTCCCTCCACGTACTTTATATGAAGGGACTAAAGTGAAAATTGTAAAAAAAAAAAAATTGAGGAGGCAAGATAATTTTCTAAAACTTTGGGTTCTTTTCTATAATTTTTGCAGGGTCATCCCTACCCCTCAAAATCCGCCACTGGTTACAGGCCTTTTTTTTCGGTGTTAGCGTGGCCTATGGCTTATTAATGAGGCCTATAATTTTAAAAATTTTGTAAGCGGCCTAATAAACCACAGGCTTCATCTCAAAACAAGCCTACTTCAAATAGGGTGAAAACAAACCTAATTTAAACAGGCTGAAAACAGACGTACATCTAACAGCTTGTTTGAAGTAGGTCTATTTTTGGGCTGTTTAAAGTAATTATGTTTTTGTCCTGTTTGAAGTAGGTTTGTTTTGAGGTGAGGCGTGTGGTTTGTTAAACTGGTTACAAAATTTTTAAAATTACAGGCCTCCTTAATAGGCCACAGGTCAGGTCAGGCTAAGGTTCAAAAAAAGGCCTATAAATAGGGGAAAATTTTGGGGGTAGGAATGGCCCCACAAAAATTATAGAAAAGAACCCATAATTTTAGAAAATTATCTTCCGGCCCATAAAATGTTTAGAATTTTCACTTTAGTCCCTCCATATAAAGTACATAGAGGTACTAAAATAAAAAAATTTAAATTTTTGGGGCTTAAATATAGTTCCATAAACATTTGGGTCATATTCTGTAATTTTTACATGAAGACAGATTAACGGCGTTTGGCTCAATTAACGACGTTGGTAAGTTTTTAATGTTTTTAACAGTTTGTTGGTAATTTTGGTCCATTAAAGAGTTTATTGGCGAAATTGCTCATGAGTCAATAATTCGTTGGCAAAATTGCATCTTATCCCTTAATTAAATTAAGTTATGGAGACATCAAAGTTTTAAAAGGTATATTAATCAAAGTCAGCACATTTTGTCCATTGTTATGTCTATTGATTCACATGTTTCAGGTATTATATATACGTTGCACATTATCTATACTTTTTTTTTTAAACATAAAGTTTACAGAATTTTTTTTTTAATACGCTGGAATTTAAGAAACTAACATAACGGAGCAAAAAATACACAAAGAGAGCAAGCACTAACCTCGGTTGTCCATACGCCTAAGCAAAATGATATCCTCAGGCCTCAAAATAATGAGGATGAATGCTCCTCAATCCATACGATTTATGTGAACGTATTTTTTTATCACCAATCTAAATTGAGTTCGAGTGGCATTATTCATGCCACACGTAATCACCTCCACTCTCACCAACATATTATTAAGACCCAAGTTATTAAAATCAATTAGTCATTAAACCGGTCGGGATACTAGGTTAAAAGGTCAAACCGGGAAAAAAAAAATGAAGATTTCAGATCATTAATATGATATTCTACAGAAAATAAAAAATTGATTTAAAAAATAATGATAATGATAATAAATTAGGTTAATGCCCATACCGAACAAATTTATCAACTGACTTACTAATTTTTGGACTGAATTAGCCAGTCTAGTCTGGATTAAATTACATTGATTGAGACCCATCCTGGAGTTGGAATGAACAAGGTCATTCCTATCCCTCAAAATCAACCGGCAAACAATAGTGAACAAGTCTTTCCAACAACAATCTCCATCATATTTAGGAAGAACCAGTCAGTAGTATTTCACGAAAAGAATTTGGCATAACAGGATGGGATGATAAAGGTCTCCCAGAATGTTAACTTCCTCTCAACAACCATTGGGGTGCAAATTACGCCTATGCTTCACTTTGTTCGTCATGAGTTTTTAACATAAGTTCGCACAGAAATTATAAACACTTATTATAAAATTATGCACTTACTATATATATATATATATATATATATATATATATATATATATGGGAAATTTTCACCATACCCCTTTTGTGGTCATTTTATATCAAACAGCCCCAAAAAATTTAAAAATTTCACTGCACTCCTAAAACTAAACTGAAATTAATATTTATAATTGAAAAAGGGTTCGGGGGTAGTTTTGTTCCGGAGATGTAAAAAAGAGAGCAATTTTTTTTTTAGCCGTTATTCCAATTAATTTTGACTTAATGTTGATCAAATATGCTGAGTTGATAGTCCACATGATATCTATGTCATTTTTGTTAAGGTGTAAGTTTTTGTCGAAAGTCCATATATTATTTACTTCATCTTTTTTCAAAGTTAGATTTATAACTTTTCGGGTAAATTTACAGCGTAACAAAAATAATATGGTTGACATGTAGACTATCAACTCAACAAAAATTAAAATTATTTGGGATAACAAAGGCAAAATTGTTCCATTTTTTACAAATCTCTAGAGCTGCCTCTTGATAAAAACTTTAAGAGTGAAAATGCCCTAAACCCTTGAAAAACAATTGTCTTGTTATTTTACAAATCAAATATGATTATTTATAAAAACACATGTGAAAATTGCTTATTTGCAAGACTAGTAAGTGAAATCACAATACCACCTCAGCTATGTACATGACAAGGAATGTATTCACAAAAATAGATAAAATTTACAATGTACATGTGGAAATTTAAAAATCAAATATATGTATTTAAAAGATACAAGAAAAATTATAAAACCATCTCGACCATATATAAAACAAAGGCATAATTATCATTTTTTAAAAAAACTACTTAATTTCAGTTTAGTTTGAAAGGTGAAATAAAAATTCATGAGGCTGAAACTCATTGAATGGCTACGTAGCGCAGCTGTGAAATGTTCCCCATATGTACAGGCTTACGGATAGAGTCACAAATCGCAACATGCTTTTACGAATGGGCATAGTGCTAACGTGCGCCGGGTGGCCCCCCCCCCCCCCCCCCCCCCCCCCCCAAAAAAAAAAACACACACACACAAGGGGTCTTCCTCCAAATCCATTATTGCCAGCTTCAGTCTCAGGATTTTCTAAAATTAATAAGAAATTTTGATGAAATTGAGTTTTTTTTAAGGGAATAATTGAAAATATATATTAATTTATTACACTTAAGGTCAGGTAATTTTTGCTTTTAATTTTGATGAAGAAAATTTAATATAAATCTCATAAGTTATACAGAAAGGAATACACACACATTTTCACCTCCAGTATAATATATAAGATGCCTTTTAGGGGGAAAAAAAGATCATAGTATACTAATTACCATTTTCAATTTTAGCACTCTTTATTGGTGGTACAAACTAGATATTGAGAAAGTTGTGAGACATATTTGAATTTGGAGGGGCTGGGGGGGATTTCAATTTATGAAAGATTAAATGAGTTACCTACTCTTCATTAATTTTTGATGAAATAATGATTGAAAATTACTTATATTTTATAGATTAGAGAGAGTAATATGTGTACTTCTTGAGTCATTAATATAAGACATAATTTAATTATATTAAAAAATTGGTTAATTTAGTTAATTGATATGTATATTTTTAAAACACTCAAGTCACCACCTTAATCTCCTCTTTCTTGCTCATCATTGATTTTTGATGAGGGAGTATTAATAAGAATGAATTAAGAAACAGGATTGACTAATATAAAAACTTTCTATTGTATTTCAAATCAAGATCAATTATCCAAATATATTTTTAAATTTTTGAGACTTAGAGAGTTTGTTGTGGCTTAAAGTCTATATAGTTAATGGGTATAAAATAATTTTGGAGAAGTGAATTTTGGAAAAACAATTATTATTACTATTTTAAAAATAATAATTAATAATATTAAGGCTAAAGTATATTTTTATTCCTTTAAATTTATATAAGGTATAATTTTAGCCCTTTAACTTTATAAAGCATACTTTTTGACCTATAATTCTAAAACCGTTTATGTTGCTAACGGAAATACTTATGCAACAAATTCAAGTGATGAATGTATAATTAAATACCATTAATCTTAAATTTAAAATTGGAAAAAAAAAATCTAATGAAACACCATCAATAATTCAATATCACAACCTACATTGTATTAAAAAATTTAGATTAACAATCTATATAAAAAAAAATTGATTTTATTTGTAGTGCTTTGTTGGTTAATTTTAATTTATTGATGTTAATTTATTATGTTAAAAAATCAAAACTTCAAAATATTTTTTAATTGCATAGTGATCATTTGAGTTTGATATATTAACATTTTTTGCTAGTAAGATTAAAGGTGTTAAAATTATATAATAAAAAATATGTTTTATAAAATTAAGAGGTAAAAAATATATTTCATGTAAAATTTCAAAAAAAATATTTTTTAGCCTAATAATAAATGATACCGAAAAGAATTATAAAACATGTGGCTGAATTATTATATAAATTATCCTTTGTTGGCTTCTTGCTTGTCTTGTCGATCCATCCTCTTTTCTCCCACGTTTAGCATGCGTGTGTGATCTCTTCCATCTTTAATTGGAAAAACTCAAGTAAAATATACACACACAAAAAATAATACCGGGATCGTAAATCAAGAAAACTTGGGTGAGGGGAGAGAAGAAAAAATAAAATAAGATAAAATACTTATTCATGATGACACTCACACCAACAAGCAACAAATATAGATTGGAATGAGTATGCATTGGACTAGACTGTATTTGACATCAACTCAAGCTCGAATAATTTAGTGTAATCTAGTCTGATCCAATACCAACCCAAAGTTAGGTTCGACTGGGTCTGATGGATTAATCAAGGTAATCGAGGACCTAAATCTTGATATATATTTTTCACTTTCAAAGGTAAAATTTAAACCTATTAAACATAATTAGGACTATAAAAATAACACTTCACGTAAAATTAAAACATCACAAATCCATTAGAACATCGAACAACAATAAAAAAAAAATGCAAACATGATAAATACACTAAGATGATAAAAATAACTATAATCATAATAAAATCATTGCAAAAAATAAAAATTAACTATCAATCATTAAAAAAATCCAACAACATTAAATACAAAATAAAAGTAAGATCTAAATTACAGAAATATTTTAAAAAAATTTACCTGGATCAGACTGGACTAGTCTAAGTGGTCTGGTCTTCCTACTCAAGAACCCAATCCAACTTGACCAATTAGTCTTGTCCAATTTCATTGTGTTACTTATTTAGATTGGATCAAACGAGATAGGACTAGCTCGAGTTAGCCGGACTAGCTTGAGTTAGCCCATACTGAACCAAACCACCACGCTTTTGCCCACCCTATCTTCTTTCAAACTCTCCTAGTGAACCGACGTTTTTATTTCGTTTATGTTATTCTAGATATTATTTTTTCTTTTTAGTTGGCAGCCTTCAATCTTCATTTTTGGGGGTTGTCGTCCCTTTTCTTTGTTACCTTTTTTACGTATAAAAGCTTTTGTATCTATTTCCTTACAATTTTGTCAACTGCAATACACACATATATATGTTTGTTTGTTGGTGTATGAAGAATACACCCACCCTCTTTTCTTCCTCTTTTTTCGGTTTTTCACTGTAGGTGTGGTGGGTTGTGATACATCACTATGTTTCTTTTTAACGCTTTGGTTTTCTTACGTTATATGAAAAAAAAAAGTTTCCTATACACACATGAAATGGTGGGACTTATATATACATATATGAATTAATATATGTATATATGAGTCCCACCATTTCATATGTGTGTGACATGAGAAAATGTTTTTCCTTCTTTTTATAGGTCACTGTACCTAAGAAGTTTTTTTTTTTTGTTCCTCAATATAAGTAGTAATAAATGAGTTTTTAACACTTTTACCCCTAGGCCCTAATTAATAACAAAAGAGAGAGATAAAAATACAGAGAGACAATGAAAAGTGAAAGAAGATGTTCACCCTTCATAAAGGGTAAATATGAAAATGATTATCTATTTATTGATTTTCTTATTTTATAACAATGGGTACAAGTGACTTATGAAAAACATAATAGTAGTGTAAATGGAAACTCATGTACCTCCCTTATTTCTTCTTAGAAACCCTCTTTTTCTCTTTCTAGTTGTGTGTGTGAATGTGTGTGTCTATATATATGTATATATATAAAAAAGGGAGAATGACATATAAATATCATATGAAATTTTAAAACTTAAAGAAACCCATTTAACTTAAGAAAGAACAAAGAAGAGATAAGAGGCAATAAAGGATGTGGAAATTTTGGAGAAAAGTCCAAACTGCCCTTCACATTTTTGTGCTTATTGTAATTCTTCCTCATCATCTCTCTCCCTCATTCGATTTTCGTGTAATTCCATGTCTATTGTGTCGCCGTGGAGATGAAGCCAACCCCATCATCGTCACCGTGTGCCTCCTTTTTTGCGCCGTTGAAAGCCATCTCAACCTCCACAGAAGATTCTAAACAAGCTCGACATTTCGATGCAACATAACCAAGAAAGATTCTAATTCAGCAAAATTAGTTTCTTCAGCTTGATGGCTACAACCATGTTGAGATCAAGGCAAACACAAAGTCGACAAAGGTGGGGCTTTGCTTTGATTTTGCGTTTTGTTTCTCGGTTTCACAAAAATCCCAAAGAAGTTTGCTTCTAGTTTGATTTTATGAAAATTTAATCATTTGGGATGTGATGGTTATAAGGGTTGGATTCCATTGTTGGAATTAAGGGGGAAAGAATAATAGATGAAGAAGATGATGAAAAGTCAAATGAACTTAGGAGGCCGAAAAATACAATTATTGACAGTAAATGAGTTTGAGGAAGAAGATGATGAATAATAAATGTGACATTTAACAAAATTCGTAATAAAAGTAATAAGTTTATGAACGAGTTTAGTAAGTCTTGTAATGAGTTTAACAAATGCATCCATTAGGTGTTAACAAATGTGGACAAGTTCATGTGGACTTTTGTTATTTACTATGAATAAAATTCGTAATAGGGTTGATAAGTTTTATTATTTGCATATGTGATGATAATTGATACGAATGGAAACATGATTTATTGTAACTTGTCTTTTAATGATATTACATTTATTGGTGATTTTCTTGCTCAAAAATTTATTGGTGATTGAATATAACTATCATGATGTTTGAATTTGTGATGGGTTGGTGTAAGGAGGAGAGATTTGTACATTGAGATTTTTTACCACGTGGTATCTCGTCACTTAGTGCATAGTAGATGACATATATCAAGGCACATTCTTTCATGTTTTTCTTTGGCTGAGATTGCATTGGAGCTGTGATGCATGTGATACTTCTTTAGTTTTGTTCTTTTAAAGAGGGAAGTTACAATCCAGAATTAAACTCTACATCTCGGGTCGGTGTTTTTGAAAAATTGGTAAGTCTGGATTGTAATATCCTGAATTTTAGATTTTTAAGGATTAATAATATACGGAGATGTATTATAAATTTGGCCAAGAATTGAAAGTTAATGCTTATTTTGCTTAATCCATTTATTTGGGGCAAAAACATTTATTCAAATGCCTAAATTATTTGTCTTGCTCCAGCCCAATTGAACCAACTTGGCCCACAAAGAGCACCCACTTAATATACTCTAATATTCAATATGAGGCAGTCAGAAACGCAGCAGGGAGAGAGAGAGAGAACAACAAATCTCACAAACCATGTTGCACTAGCGTGATTGCTCTCCCTTTGAATGCGCAAGGCTAGCGGCGCCATACTTCCCCTAACTTTTCACCAAACATTTTGAACTCAGCACCATTTGCTGATGATTTACTTCCATTCGAACAGGACCCGTAAGTTCTATATAAGAGTCATTCCTGGAATTTCATTCACCCTTCTTCAACCAACATTGAGGGGGGGGCGAGAGAGAGAGAAGGTCTGTTGTGATTGATCCTTGCTCACCTTTCCCCTGGGATTTGCAACAAGGACAGGGGTGTAGTTCTAGTGAAAGATCACAATGTGCAGACAAGCAAGCTAAAGGCAATAATCAGTTCTCTCTTCTTTCCAATTTCTATTGGTTACTTTCAATGAAACTTTGAGTATTAAACTGTAGAAGTAATCCTAGGAAGTTTATGCTAAAAAAGAACTATAGAAACCAAGCCATATGACTTCTCTGTTGCATAAAACCATGAATTTGGGGCTGTGTTGAAGAGAGATAGGTTTGTGTTGTTGAGATTCATGTATCAATGTTATTTATGCACAATAAGGGAAAGTAGGCTCGAGTAGTGTGGTTATTGATATATAGGAAACCATAGGGAAACGACTCTGATATCATCCCATAATTCGTTGTCACCTTGGCCTATACCATGTATCACAATCCCGATAATATCCTTAACCCGTCCATCCCGCACAACGTCGTTAATACACAAACCTTATCCTGACAACTACCACTTAACACATCGGGCACAACACACAAACTCTATCTTGATACCCACGACTCATCACCTCAACGCACACACTTATCACAATCCCAGCACCTCCTTTTACCTGGACCCTCTAAGGATTCGATAAGCACCTTTATGAAGGAATAACTGAGCTTATGAAAGGGGCATTTTTAGCAAGTCACGTAGCTAGGTACTTTGCGACGCAACAAGTGACTCATGGTAATGATAAATGTTTCTAGGCATCATGTGGCACCTCTATTGATCCCGACACTTTCGAGCGAGATTTAAGGACTTAAGATCGAGGTGGATAACTATTATCTTATTAGCTTGTATGCTTGTGTTTATATATGATTAACTGTGTTTGCTAGATAATTGCATGTATGTATCTTAATTATGGATTGGGGTTGTGTGTCTTAAAAATAGGGTTGTGTGTCCTGAAGAGCTGCGGTCCTTAGCCATTAACTGCGATTACGGTGTGACTTGTTTAGTATAATTTATTCTATGCTGATAATGTGTTATATCATTATTTATACTTCATACTTGCATATAAGGTTCACCGTTACACTAGGGTTCATTTATTTGAACTCCAAACTGTGCAAAAGAATCAAGTAGTGGTTCGGGATTAAGAGGCAATATGCAGCTATAAGGGTTACAACAGAAGAGACTTTTGCGATAGTATAATTAGTTGATTTCTATTAATTAATTTATCATTTATCGATTTAGGAATATTGTATTAAATTCCCTCATGGGATAGATATTGCCGCAGAGAATGTATCCCCGTATTTGCAAATTAAGTTATTTTAAGAAAAAACTTTTATTCAACAATTAAGTCGTTCAAATTACTTTGATGCCTGTGCGCGATAACTTTGATAAGTAAGAGGCCCTAAAGGGGGTGTTATATGGACAATTCAATTAAATGGATGGGTTTTTATGGAATTATGTGTTTGCTTATAACTAGTAAATTATAACATTAGTAAATTATATAACATGATAAAAAATAGATCAAACACATATGTATTAATAAATTGTATAAACAAAAATGATTTATAAATAGTAATTATCTAAAATTATATCTTTGATATTGATAGACCTAATTTATTCGATGATTAAATATTTAAAGGCTTAAAAAGGGAACCTTAGATAAATAATAAAATTAAACTAAGATCTTCATAAACAGTTTTTTTCATAATAGAAGCAAATACGGCAAAAGTATGGAAAAAACCTTAATTAATTAATTAATTACCAAAATGCCACCGAGGCAAAAGTATTAACCCATCTGCCCCCTGTAATCGATTACATGCCTTATGTAATCGATTACAAAGAGCCAGATCTCTTTTTTTTTCTTTCATTTTTTGCATTATGTAATCGATTATGTCACTGTTTAGTAATCGATTACATAAAATTGGCACCCTGTAATCGATTACACTAGTATAGTGTAATCGATTACACCAGCTGCAGAACCACAATGAAGAAGAGATTTCGAATTGGTGCACAAGGAAACTTATTTCCAACTTTTTTTTTACCTACAAATGCGACTTGGAGAAGGTATTTTTGTCAACAATTAACCTTCTACCCTATACCTAGTCCATTAATGTCCTTATATCCGTTTACATAACTATTTGGACATTTGCATTCATGGTTTTCTAAAACAACTGATTATAAACTGAACGTCATAATACATCAACAAATACTAATACGCATAAGTTCACCAGTGTCATCATAAATGCAATACAATTATATAACTTGTCCACTTTAACCTTGCCTATTTCTCAACGGACACGTACATATATTATGACCAACTTGCTTGCAATGTCGACATCGGGACTGACTGCTTAACGGTTGAGACTCCACCCAATCCATCTCATTCTGTATCCTCGTAGACTTTGGTCTTCCCTTTCTGTGGGACAAACTTGCATCTGGGATAACGATTGAGCCATCTACTTGTTGAATCAATCGTTCATTGCCTATCAAGTACCAATGTGCAACATATACCTGACTAATGTATTGCAAGGTGAATGCCGGGTCAACATAATCGTAATGGTTCAAATTTTCGGCCCTGCACACTGCTAACACATGGACGCATGGATAGTCTTGCTGTAAACCTCCCACATTGACATTTGCGGTTGATCAAGTAAACCCTCATTGTGTCCCCGGCATGTGCGTCCTCGACCTCAAATAACCATAATTTTCTGTCATATAGCATCACCCGACACGCGACTGTCTGTTCATCCATCTTTTGTATGCGGTCTTCAACCTTCTTAGACACTATCCTACCTTCAGTCATGTGTTTGGTAATCTCAACATGCCTCGTGACGAAATATTTGACAAGTCTACTACATGTGATCTTGACCAATGTGGTGATCGGTAGATTACGTGCCCCCTAAGGACCTTGTTGACACACTCTGATAAGTTAATCGTCATGTGACCAAACCTCCTTCCGTCTTCATCGTACGACATGCACCATTTCTCCTTTGGAGCCCGATCAAACCAGGACGAAACATGTAGGTTTGCCTCAATGAACTCCCGAAACTTTATGTCAAACTGAATCTTTGAACTCATGTACCTTGCATGACAGCGAATGCAAACTCATCACAATGGAAACATAACCAATGATGGTTGTACATGTAACATCTGAATCCAATTGTCTGTGGTCCCGTACGAGAGCCTGGTTATGGCAGGTGTGATCTTGACCCCACTTACGAATCACCCAACAGTTTTCATTCTTGGGGACCATTGCCCTCATGTACCAAGGACAATCGTCGGTATGGTTTTGACACCTCATGACAAACCTATGGTCATCGCTTTTCTCAACAATTCCTGTGTGACATGACTTCACGCAATATAATTTCACAACATATTGCATTTTCGACTTCAAAGGAAACTGTTGATATAAATAGCATGGATCACCTAAATGCCAACCACCTTACATGTCATCATCACCATACAATATCTCCATCTCATCATCAGGATACGCCCAATTAATGCTGGAATAGTGCGGGCTTTCGTTCCAGAATGACTCAATATTAGTCCCGACAGCTATACAAACGATTCTTTGTCAAAACCACTGAATACGAATTACAGATACAAATACAAATTTACGAACTTACCACTACTAACTGGGTCCACACGAAGCGGTGACGGTGAATCACCCTCGACATCAGTGCCTGACGAGTCACCTAGTGAAACCACACTGTCAGGTTCTCCCTCCTTGCTGTGAATATCCTCGTCTTCCTCATACTCGTCTTCGTGATCCTCCCCCTCCTTCGTCAATCTCAGTTGACTTAATCCTTGTAATGGTGCAAATAAACTGACAGCTCTGTCTTCTTGACCATAATATTGTAGACATCTTGTACGCATGAGAACAGACGATGCTTCACCGGATTCAACCTCAACATAAATCTCAATGAAATTTTGTGATTTCCGATTGTCAAAGGCATCTATAATGCACTCTACGTCTTCATCATTACACACATCATTACTAATGTAGTATACACTATCAAAACCGACAACAGTCTCTACTTTGGCAATCAACCGATGAATTAAGTGGCTGCCATGTAGCCCCAATTTTTGGCAAATCCTTTCTTTGAGCTGGTTGTACGTGATGGCCCGATTGATTTTCATCATTTTGGTTTTTCCTTCAAATTGAACACCATCTGGTCCTTCAAAATGCCTCCTACTATGGTAGATTACGGCAACGTAGTTGTTAGAACTTGAACTCATCCTTCACAACAGAAATTGGGAGCTAGAAGGGAGTGAGTTTCAGATTCTACACAAAAACAAAGGTGGATGAAGTTAAACTACAAAGATTACACAACAATACCACATTTAAAGAGGAGAATGGCCTTACACTTTGATGGGTCGCACAAAAATCGTCCAAAACACGAGCAACCAAAAGCTTTAGGGCAGAAACAGAGAAATGAACACGAATGAGCCCAATTTGGCTTTTGAAAAACACATATGTCGAAAAGTAATCGATTATGCACTGTAGCGTAATCGATTACATAAAATTTACACTATGTAATCGATTACATAAAATTTACACTATGTAATCGATTACGTCACTCATCTGAATCGATTACAGGGTGCCAATTTTATGTAATCGATTACTAAATAGTGATGTAATCGATTACATAGTATAAAAAATGAAAAAAAAAAAAGATCTGACCCCCTGTAATTGATTACATAAGGCATGTAATCGATTACAGGGGGCAGATGAGTTAATACTTTTGCCTCAGTGACATTTTGATAATTAATTAATTAATTAAGGTTTTTTCTGTACTTTTGCCAGTAAATACAAATATCCATATCAATTAACAATAAAAAAAAAGTCTATAAGCTTTTGTAAAATATCTAACTATGATCGAAAAGGATAAATATTATATGGGTTAAGTAGCAAATCCTCCCCGAAAGTATACGTCGAGGAGCAATATTGCCCTGAAAGTTTTTTCAGGTTTAATTTTGCCCTGAAAGTCTAAAAATGTGGCAATATTGTCCTTTTCCATTAAAAAATTAATTGATATTAACCGTTAACTTTTTAACTGAAAATGGCAACATTGCTACGTTTTTAAACTTTCGGGGTAAAATTGGACCCAAAAAATCTTTTTAGGGTAACATTGCTTTCGAACGTGTACTTCCGAGACAGATTTGCTACTTAACCCATATTATATTAATAAAAAAAACATTTCTTTCTTCAATATTTCCTCAATCCACATAAAAAGATCACAGATTAATCACAATTCATGAATCATAAGTAAAAAAAATTCCTCAAATCATATTCAAAGACGAGCACATAGTGAAAAAAAAAAGGAGACTGGGAAAAAATAATTTTTTTCCAGAATCATTATTTGAAGTCAAAACCACGGTTTGGAAAAAAAAAAAAAACTTTTGGGGTTTTGTCTTCTCTCATTTTCGGACCATGGCGATGGTGTTCTTCCATTAGTACATGTTTTAACTTTTATGTCTTGAAGGTTCAGAAGAAAAGAGAGTTCAAGAGAAAAACAAGTAGGAATAGGAATAAGAATAAGAATAGGTGCAGTACATAGTACAGCTGTTTAGAAAATGACACTCTGGGTATAAGTCACAAGGACAAAGAGGCAGTATTGGGAAGAGAAAATGACAAAAGGTTGCTTTGGGAAGGGCCACATTTAGGTCTTTACTTTTACAAGCATTAGATAAAATAAGAGAGTGAACTCATTGGCATTTTGACTAGCTGGAAATATATGCTAAAAGATAAATATTGCTTTTGATTCTGATAATATTCTCTTCCGAAATTAAGTCATAATTTTGGATTTAATTTATTAATATATATGTATATAATATTATTTTTAATTTAATTATTACTTCATGGTCCAACCAAACGGCATGACTGTTTCGACCTTTAAACCATGAGTATGACCCACTACCTTTCTAAGTCAATCTCAGGTCCAACTTTTTAAATTATTGTCATGACACTTAAAGATTATTTTGTTACAGAATCCTTCCATCAATATATTTTTTTTTCTATAGGCTAAATCTTTCAAATAATACTTGGAACTATTTGGTGAGTATCTTTTGGTCTTATATATATAGATTTTATAAGGATGAGGTGTTCCAGTCACATTGTGTGTTTGTTGGATAAAGGAAGTGGAAGAAGCATGAATAGTCGTTGAGCACTGGAAGTAAATCTTCTTATGAACTTTTTTCTCATTATCCCTTGTGTTGCGGAATGAAGAAATGGGCCTATCTTAAGGAGGCCTTCTGTCAGAATTCTCTTAAGTAAGTAAAAACGTTAATCTCCACTAATCATGTCTATAATCTTGAATAGTATAGGTAATGGAGTAGGCACACTGGCAATGGAGCAAATAATGTCATGACGTGGAGGCGCACTTCCTGCATGCATTCTAGGAAGATGAAACCCTAGATAATCTCTATAAATAGGAGATTACCCGCCAAGTATGGGCACTTCTTTTCATCTATTTTACATTCTGTTTCACTGATCCTTTGAGACTCTCTGGTATCTCACCTATAGATATCATTGGGTATTCTTCATATCCTTGGTGTTAAACCCTTGAACTCTTTGGAGGTTATACTGATCCAATATCAATCATCACCAGTCCAAGTTAATTGGACACTTGTGTTGTTATTTCAGAATACCTTGTGAGCCATATATTATGACTTTTTCAGATTGATTCGATGTACATAATTTAAAGATTTTACTCTCTTTGATTCTTATTATATGGTATCAACTACCAAACATTTTTTGTCTTTATTATAAGGCAACAACTGCCCTTAACCAACTTATTTATTACTATTTTTCAATTATACCCTCATTTTTAATTAACTCTTTAAATTCATATCATTAAAATAAGGGTAACGTTAGAAGCATTTATTAATTTTGGACCAATTTAATGATGTAACTTCCATTTCTTAGTCGGTGAAAAATGGTGGTTGATTTGTTATAATAATAAGGATAAGAGGGAGTAAGAGAAATCGATAAAAATATGATGGGATAAACTTAACCCGTTGAGCATTAGGGAGGTGAGGTGGGAGAGCAAATCAAAAATGGAAGGAAGTGAATAAATAAGAGAGAGGAAAGGAGGAAGCTATTTTCATCAAAGAGTTAATGAATTTAAAGCATGCCTGAGCCAATCTGAGAGCCGTTGTGTCCTATTGGAGATGTGTTCTGGTCACAGTGACGTCCTTCTTAAATATATAACTCCTTCTATCTTAAATTACCATCGAGATGATTTTATTTGATGGGGTGAAAAGAAAATTAATTAAATTATTTTAAAGTATTTATATTTATCAATTTTTTTCCAAACTAATTTGTATGACTTATAAACTAATATATAATTTAACTATACACAACATATGATATTATTAAGTGACTTATTTAATCTCTTCAATAAAAATCAATTAGGTCTCATATTTAGAAAAAAAATAAGAAAATTAAATAAGTTATTTAATTATATTATACATTATGTATAATTAAATTATAGGGTTAAGGTGCAAAAATATACATAAGCTTTTTCCCCTGAGCAAAAATACACACAAGCTTTTTTTTTTGAGCAAAAATATACACGTGATTATAATTTTGGAGTAAAAGTCACATTCCACTGTTAAGTCACTGTTCACCGTGATGAGAGAGAAAGAGATGAAGTGAATCGTAACATAACGGCGGTGGACTGTGGACCGTGACTTAACGATGTGATGTAACTTTTGCTCCAAAATGATAACCACGTGTGTATTTTTACTCCAAAAAAAAGTTTACGTGTATTTTTGCTCCTGGAAAAAGCTCATGTGTAATTTTACACCTTAATCCTAAATTATAAGCTAGTTTGGATCCTCTTTTTTTTTCCTTTAAGCTACATGCTACTTTTTAGTTAAAGCTTAAAAAAAAGAGTTTTTTTTTTGTTAAAAAAAACTAAAAATTATTTGATGAGTATATAAATTTTTTAGCTTAAAAGCTAAAAACTTTATGCTTAACATCCTCTTGAATAATTGGAGTCTAGAAGTTATTGGCGACTTCAAATCATCTTCACCACACATGCTAGTAGAGGCTACAGATGATGGATTCATCTCCCTTGGTATGTCAATCACCAACATTCCATTGCGTCTATTGTTATTGTCACTACTACCACAACAAACAATCTGCTGTTGCCGCCGCCGCCGACGGTGCCTGAATAGAAGGACCTGTGCCAATGGAATTTACTTGGGCCTAATTTCCCCAAATCAACACATTTGTAGGGAAATTTGCATACCCTAAATATGCCTCGCTCATTGCATCTGAACTTTCTGAGTCTGATGATTCAATTGTCTGAGACATTTCATCGAACACCTAAGTGTGATTGAGTTCAGAGGAGTTAGAATTGACCACGTTCCTGCAAATTGGACAAGTTGCATGCGATTGGAACCACATATCAATGCATTCTACGTGAATTCCATGATTGCATTTAGTTAATATCCTTACTTTTTCTGTTGGGATTCATATACGTAACAGAATGAAATTTATCCAATAAATTACGAATCTGAAGAAGAGGATCTATCAACAGTGTTTAAATTGGGTTAGTAATTAAGAATCGTACTTATGCGAACTTGTGTGCGTGTTTTACAAACTCGTGGGCTAATATCTTCTTGGTCGATCAATCTCTAGGAGCTAACTCTACGAATCCACTTCCTCTACCGGTATCCACACTTAATAGCACTCCAACACGAACTGAATAGCACTCCAACACGAACGACAGAGTGTTAGCGCCTTCAAGCTTTTGTCTCACATTTCTCTTCTAGGGTTCTTTTATGGCTCATCAATTCTTTTGTGTGTGTAATCAAATTACTCACAGCCTAAGAGTATTTATAACCCTAATAGGCCGAATTAAAAATTCAAATTCAATCTTATTAATTTTGAAATTGAATTAGAAATTAAATATGTCTCACCGATTCAATCCAATCTATTTATTTAATACAAATTAAAAGCCAACAGATTTGATTTATCTTCATAAATCAAATATGAGATATGATATCTATCTTCATAAATCAAATAATTGATTTATCTTCATAAATCAAATTTAAGATATGATATCTCAATTAGTTTTATTTAATGATTAACGTCTAGAGCATAATTTCCAACATTTTCTCTATCAGCAAGCTCACTGAGATAAATTGCACATTTCAGACCATCTTTAAAATCCTCTACTTGATATATCAATACAGGTAAGGATTTAAGGAAATGTGGTTCAAGTCAACGTTGTTGGACGCCATAGATAGTGGGATCTTGTTCTGGTGAGAAGACAAAGTGATGGCGGCCTTCGTGGTGGCAGTTAGTGGTGCCGTTGCTTCGAACAAGTTGACGAATTTGAATTATACGAGAAAAGACATAGAAGGAAATAAAATAAATAGTAAATTAATTTCAGTAGTAAAATGATAAGAGCTTAAAAAAAAAATTCTTCTTAAGAACTTTTGACTTTTGATTTTTTTTCTTCATTATAAAAAAATGCTCTTTTTAAGAGTTTTTGAAAAAATCTATTTGGCCTAGCTTCTATTTATAAAGAGAAGATAAACTAAAAAAAAGGATCTAAATAGACACTATATATCAATTTATAAGTCATACAAGTTAGTTTGAGAAAAAAATAAGAAAAATATTATGGGTTCATTTGGATTAAATTTTACAAAAAAAAAAATAAATAAATTTTATTCTGAATTTTGTGAATTAAAATTAGGGTAAAAGTCAATTATTTGTGTATGAAACCCACCTTGATTCCAAACATGCTAAAAAGTAAGGGGTAATTAACTTACTGAACAAATTATATCTTTTTGAAAAAGTCGTGTACCCTGGACTTCTGAAAGTGTTTTGGCTTTTCAGAGAAGTTAATGTTATCCTCTGATTACAAAAAAATATAACAAACAAAAGTTATAGAAATGACATTTTTGGAAATAATATATATATATATATATACCGGCAAAAAACAATAGATATTTAATATGTAATGCACGTTGAATCAAACACATACTATTATGTGTAATACACGTGGAAATATGGTTGGCCCTTATTTGATATTACGTAGGTAGAAATGCAAAAGCTGGTGGAAGATGCAGGAAATGGAATTGGAATGCTAAGACATAAAGTCTTCAAAAAAAAAAAAAAGCACACAATGTGGTGGTTTATAATTTGTAACACTGACCAACCACTCTCGTCCATTTGTAATTTTGT
This sequence comes from Acacia confusa, assembly GCA_037074495.1. Classification (NCBI taxonomy): domain Eukaryota; kingdom Viridiplantae; phylum Streptophyta; class Magnoliopsida; order Fabales; family Fabaceae; genus Acacia; species Acacia confusa. The sequence goes on from CM073510.1 coordinate 28,990,657, forward strand.
ATGTTATGATTAAAGATTATAGTTTCAAGCAAAAGTAAGATGGTATTCCGATCTTGTCTTGTGGTTAATATAAAATATATGTATCTAATTTGATTATATTAAGAAAAAATTAGTTAGGTTAATTAATATGACATATATTTTTTAAAATACTTGGGTAATTTTTTTTTATTCCTTCATTCTCCCCCCTCTTTATTTATTATCGGAGGAGTATCAATATGAGTAAATTATGAAAAAAAATTAAAAATATCAAAGTTATGTCTCATATTCAAAATCAGGTTAAATTTCTAAATATATCTTATATTAAAGACTATATGAGAATGTACAAGGGCTGATCATTTTGATATTCCCTACTCTATAATACAAAGAGCACCCTAATGGGAAAAAAAAGGCTTAACAGTTGTTATTCTTTCTTGTTTGATTAAATCTTAGTTTTGGTCCGTATAATTTCAAATAGATATTTAAATTTAGACACTATAACTATAAGGATCAAAACCAACCATATGAAATTATGTAGATTAAAACCAAAATTTAATTAAGTTGGAAGGATCAACAATGATATAAACAAAAAAAAAAAAAAAAATTCAACCTCACTTGAATTAATGTATTGTGAGAAGTGTCATTGAACAATGGTTGCTCATTTTTTATTTTTCTTTTCTTTCTTTTTGTGTGTTTTGAAGTTAAAGCAAGACCATGTACTGCCGTGGAATGATTTCTCAAGAAGCAAGATAAGATTTCTTTTTTTTTTTTTATATATATATAAAGGCGATAGGGAATGGGGGGATCGAACCCAGTATAAGGAGGTGGGGAGACTACTCCCAATATCACTGCACTACTAGTAGTACCGGTAGAACCAAGATAAGATAAACGATACCCCTAGAGATAGGTATGAATGGACCAAGTCTTAAGCCATAGCAATGAAATTGACCCAAAGCAGAGGCTGATTTTGCTACTGGGGAAAATTACAGGCATGTGATTTCCTATTTTTAGAATAGCTTTTTGCTCTGAAAATAAAAAACTTGTTTAAAAATGTGTTTTTAGTTACGTGTTTTGAAAAAAAAATATTCAAAAATAAAAAATCTTTTTGATGTTTTGTAAGTTTTTGTTCTACAAACTTAGGGAGAACAGATGGAAAAATTTGTATTTTCATTTAGGGAAATTATGTAAATAGAAAAAATCATTCTTTCATCCACCACCACACTATTTTAATTTTCTCAAAATAATGATTAAAACATATTTTCTTAATATTTTATTTTCAGAGCTTGATCCAAAAATTACTCTAAAAGACTGTTTTTTTTTTTATAACAAAAAAGTTTTGGAAGGATTAGACACCAGTCCCCTACTAAGGTCAGGGCACGGCCCCGGGCTCTATGAGCACTTACTGGGGACTTACGAGATCGCCTACCAAAGGAGTCCCAGCGATGGAAGAGGGGATCGAACCCACGACCCAAAGGCCTAGTCCTTAATCACTTACCATCTGTACCAACTCTCATTGGCTTCTACAAGACTGTTATAAGAACACAAAAGTAAATTTTTCTTTATAAACTTTTATAATATATGGGCTTACTTTATCAAAAGAAGGAATGAGTGACAATTAAATCATGATAATTTTTTTTTCCTGAAAACTGAGTTTCAAATGATGAGTCAGAAACAATTCTAGGTTCAGATATTTTAATTTGCTATTTTTGAATCGACATTTTCAACACATTTTTTTTTAAGAAAATTGAGATCTAACTACTAATTAGACTTTTATGGGACTTGAATGCCATTTTCCAAACGATGACAACAATAACAAAATTTTATATTTTTAGGCGGGGTCCGCTACAAAGAAATTAATTAATTTTCTCAGAAGATATCTTAATTTAACAATTAAGAATTGAAACAAACATATGTTTTTTTTAATAAATGAAGAACAAAACTCTGTTTTGCTTTTTGTATAAATCACCGGAAATACACCTTAAAGGGCCCAAATAAAAAGTCAGTAGAGTTTATTAGTCAACAACTAAACCATGCTAATTCAAAAATAAATAAAATAAAACCATGCTAATGATAATTTACAGCTACATGTTCTCTTCCCACTAGCTTAGGGGTCGGAAATGAAATTTACATATCCAATTGAATACAAAAAGAGAAGGAAGATGTAGGAGACAGCTCTAAGACTAGAGCACAAAAAAAAGCCTCGAGTAGAGATGCCTTTGGTCTCATTCTCTTGATGTGAGATAATTACTTAACCATTCACCCAAACCCAACAAAGGGAAAAGGGAAACTGGAAAGGACATCAATGCCCCTACAATAGACTACAACGCCATGAATATGAATACAATCAACTTGGAAAAAGGGATTACCCTATTGGCCTTGTAACAAGTCAGATACAGATCATAGTCTAGTGATGAAAGGTATTATGGCTGCAAGGAATGCCTTTGGACACTCCTCATGTGGAAGGTGGCCACATCCAGATATTGCAACTAGCCTCTGCATGCATGAGAGACAATTGTATGAAGAGAATTGGTAAGAATGGGTAAGAGAAGCATGAGGAGAAAGGACAATTCGTGATGCAGAAAATCATGCAAAATGTGTGAAGAGAAATGGTATTTGGCAGGATGCTTACAGAATTTACAAGCTTTGAAGCCATAGCCTGACAAGATTTGAGAGGGACAAGGGAATCTTCAGCACCCGCAATGACCAACACAGGGATGTCTTCTACTGATTGAAGTAAAGATTCTGCATCTTTAGCTGAAAGTATGGTTTCAGATGACAATTTTCCAATCTCATGAAGTGCTTCATCCCATCCTTCAACACATAATGGAGCCTGAAAACATAACATAACAGTTGAATGTAACAATATTCATCACTTTTTTTCACCAAAACTAGGATGATTGAGGCAAGACAATTCAAGCACCCAACATGAAAAAAAAAAATAGATCCACAAGCAAGTAGCCAACCAACGAACTCAATTATGATTTTCAGTGACAAGAAAATGTAATGCAAAAAGGAAGGGGGCTCAAACTTTCAATCACTCTTTCTGATGGAAATTACGAAATGATTAGCATCAAATGGCAAGAAAAAAACTACTCCCTCCGGTCCTAATTATAGGATAACATTTGAGAGTTGGTTTTGGTCCTAATTAGAGGACAAAATTTAAATTTTTGTCAATTTCTTCTTAAAACACCCCTATTTTATTCTCTCAAGTGTGTTTAGTTTTTGGTAAGTATATGCATTTAGGTACATAGAATTTTTCAGTCAATAAAACTCTTAAATTGTTGGATTTTAATTTATTTATCAATGAGTTAACATTAATTTACACACACATATGCATAGACACACACATATAGACATACACACGCATTATATAAATATATGTGTGTGTGTTTATGTATATACGTGCGTATACATACTCATACACTTGTGTGTGTATTTGTGTATTTATGAATATGTGTGTGTGGATGTGTGTATACATGTGTGTGTGTTGGGGGGATGTGGGGGTTTCTATTTGTGTGTAGATATGTGTGTGTATTTGTGGGGTGTGGTGTGTGTTTTTTTTTGGGGAGTTGTAGATGTATATGTGTGTGCATACACATACATACATATGTGTGTACACACATACACATATATGTATATATAGTAAGACCATTATTTCAATTAGAAAGCATTGAAAGGAATATTTTAGGTTGGGGAAGTAAGTTAATGTCATTGAAAATTTATATAAGGACATTTTAAGAAAATGAATGAAATTAACTAATTTAACTCCCCTCCTTAATCTCCCCAAAATCAGTTAAATATGTCTTATAATTAGCACCGGAGGGAGTATAAGTTTTTGGAAGCTCACAGATTTTCATGCGGAATAATAAAACATTTTTTTCTCCTAAATTTAGTTTATGTGCTTATCAATTTTCCAACCCAAAGTAAAAAAGCATCTCTTATCTCTATCAACCTGAATAGATTGTATATGATTTAAAGTACATAAATACCTTATAGAGAGTCAAAACTTCTGATGTCAGCTTGGTCGCGTCATACCAAGCATGCCGATTCACTACTTGAGTGATTTCTGTTCTTAGAAGAGGACGAACCAAGTGCTTCTTTCCAAGTGACGTGTGAAGAAGGATCCTTGCAAAGGAAGGAACCACTTCCCTTGACAAGCTAACGTTTAGTAAAACAACCCCTTTAATGGTAACCTGAATAATATGCCGAGCAGATTTCAAGACTTGGCCCAATTTGAATCATTAATCATTAAATAGAAAACTACCAACCTCATAATATTGCATCCTATAGCAAGTAATGTTTTTTAAAACACACGAAAGACATGCCAAGTTCCTAACCATTAAGTAGCATAATTTGTAATTAATGTAGAATGCATCTGTGCATAACTGTATATTTCTGCTCATCCAACTGCTGAGTGAACAGTTTGCTTATACGAGGAAAACTAAACTAGGAGAACCAAAAAGCTACAAGTACTGGTAAAATACAAACCATAAAACAGACTCAAAGCCATCACTCATGAATTACTCCTTTTTCAATTATTTCATACATAGCAGTATCGCACATTAATTTAAGTATGTGGGCCGAGCCTTTGTTAGAAACAAAGCAAGAGACAAGGCAGAGGGACAAAGGGCACAATATTTACCCCAGCAAAATGACAGCCAACGCAAAACAAAGTGGTCCCAAATAAAAGTAACAAACTCAGAGAGAGTTGGGCCAAAAAAACTCAGAGAGAGAGAGTGGGTGGGTGCGCAAGCAGTGCACTGCATGCGCAGCAGAGAATTGGTGCGCTAGGAAGGGGTAGGAGCAGTGTGTAAGGGATGGAGTACAAGGTGATGGTAGGAGAGCTCTTGGCCGGGGTTTTGCCTTGTTTTGGGTCTGCTTTGCTTCTGCAACAGAAAGAAGGTTGGGTGTATTCCTGGTTTTATTCTTCCCATTTTCTTTGAAAGAGTTGCAACTTTTCTTTGTAATTGGTTGCAACTTTTCTTTGTAATTGAAAAATATATATTCAGGTTTTAACAAAAGCCAGTGTTGTTAAAAAAACTGGGTGAGTTCAAAAATCAAATAACATATTGACTAGACCTACTTTGTACTGGCAAGTAACTTGAACGGCTTTTCATCTTAATAAAATCTGGTTGCAGAACGAGGCTAGCAGATTCATAACAAGAAAGAAGAACCCACATACGTTGGATGAACTCATGGCTGATTGAACTTTTTGAGCAGCCTTCAGAGCAAGCAGCCCTCCATCATCATGACCGATAAACACAACTGAAGAAAAGCCAATCTCAGAACAGAAAGAGACAAGCAAGTCAACCTGGAAGAACAAATCAATAGGAAGGGGGAAAAGTTCAGAAAAAAACCTTATTCAACAGCAGAAAGTTTAAGTTAAAATAACCATACAAAACGGGCACATTGAGTACCATACTACTGAATATGTGAGTTTTTCATTTCTGTTCAAAACTTTTCTAATTTTCCAGTTTTCTGCAACCTATGACACCTAACTTGCACGATTTCCTTTCTTATCCATCGAATTAAACCACTCTTAAAACCCAGGAAAAGAAATGTGCAACAAATAGGCTCTAGGCCTTAGAAGCCAAAAGTATAATCTCCCTTCAAAAAGGAAGCAGCATTCTCATCATAATCAATGATTGGAATCTCTGCTTAGCCTATGCCTTAGTTCCTTATCCAAGACTGAGAGAACAAATATAACTACTCTTGCAATACAATGCATACTAGTCATAAGAAGTAATCACCTGACTTTCAAGCTTATAAGGATTAGGCAAATTTTTTTCCTCCCACTCTTCCTGACGCTGCCTTGAAGTTAGCCCCCAACCAGGCCTATCAAATGCAGCAACTGAGCATTTACATTGCCTAGCCAGAGAACTCATCACATGCCTCCAAGAGAATACTCCTCCCCCAAATCCATGCACCAACACAATACCAAATTGACCATTAGGCCCGACACCATCCTGATTTTGCTCCAGAGACATAGCATCCAATTTACTGGTCTCATCTTCTTCATGAATTCCACCAAGGCAAAAAGAATGGATATCTTCGGAAGGAACACCAGAAGCCACAGGACCATCCAAAAGAGGAGCATGCAGAGATGACGAGCTGTGGAATTGAATGCTATAGCTCCTGTGGAGTAGTGTCTGCATTTTTGGAGAGATTCCAAGCAAATGCCTATTCAAGTTTTCTAAATCTAAATCCCCAGAATTCAGTTCCTCTAAGGATGTTGAGGACAAAGAATGTGGCAGAGAACCAGGAAAGCTTAGCTTGTAATGGAGAGTTAGCCCTTGGCATGTAATGAATAAGCTGTTCGAATCTGCAAGTAGACTGGCCGGAAGTTCTTCCTCATGAGCTGTTGCATATGGTCTCCTCTTCATCTCACTGTTACTTTTTGGGGTTCTTCCCCCAGAAGGAGTTGGAGAACGCGGGACCTTTTGATTATAGCCAGCGAAAACATGTTTGCATGAAAGGACCTGCATAATGGACTTATATAAATTTTCTAGTTTTTACTAGATAAATCTCTCAAATAATTTCTGGTGTGCTCTTTTGATAAGTTTAAACTTCAAAGTTTGCTATACAGACAAGACAACTCACAGCTTCGGGGTCAACTCGGTGAAGAAAGAGCTTTCTCCGAGCTCTGCATCTGGTTCTATAGGCAACCACAGTATGGCCGAGGGCCAACACAACTGAGGATAGAAATAAGACTGGCATCCCCCATGACTTCTTCAAGTGGAGCCTCTGTTTTGAGCCGGTCACTGCTGAAGCTTCCGCTTCAATTTGAGAATTCACTGTGAAAACACAAGCTTTGACAGATAGAAGAACAACAGAGAGCAACGAACACAGAGTTACAGTTCCAAGGTATGGACCATGTGATAGAGCAGGGCCTTCACAAATTGTATAGACACCTGTAATCATTAACGAATGATAAGATGAATATGAGAAATGCACAAATGAAAAAGAGGTGTGGATCCAACAAACACATAATCTCGAAACTACAGAATAAGAAGTGAGAAAAACAAATTTCCTTCTTTAAGGTAGTAGTAAAATTTACAGAAAATAAGAAGGACAGAAAACGAGAATGTGTGATTTAAGACTGAGTAATTGATTAAGTTTAATTATTGAAACTAAATAAGCGATATAAAATTAAAGCTATAATAAAAAAAAGAATTCAATTCAAAAGATGTATAGCAACACTTAAAACTTATGAAAAGAGCACGCCAGGAATGATTTTAGAGATTTGTCTGGAAACAAAAATTTTCTCAGAAAACCAATCATGTAATGTTGTCTCCACCGCTTCACAAGAAAAGGGGAAAAAATGAATTCATTTGATAAAATAGGATAAATTCACAGTGAGACTCCTTCAACAGAAGAATCATCATGCAGGGGCGAGAAGTGAACCAAAAAAAAAACTCAAGAAAGGAGATAGGAACAGAATCATACAGAGAATGATGAAGGATCTTACGACCGAAACGAGTGGGATATCTATCAAGGAGCTCTTGAAAGAGTATCGAAGCCAATGTTCCTTGAAACCACGGCAGCTCACGCACATAAAATTAGAGAGCAAGACACCAGGCATCAACACATCCACTACTGCCAGGAGCACCGGCAACGACGTAACAAGCAGCGACGCCAACATCACCGCCATGAAGAGAATCGTCCGGAAGAACCTTCGAGTCTTCTCGAAGCATTGCCCTCCTCTCGCCATGATCAACAAAACCAAACCGAATAGGATTCCGGCCACCCCAATCCAAGACCGTTTCGGCGCTTATACAATACAAGATGGTTCGTACAATACCATCCTGTTATGGACAACTACAAATCCAGCACATAACAACAGTACGCCCACCGGCGGCGGATGATCGACCATTTTCCGTTAACGGCGAAGAAGCAGAATTAAAAGTTCAATGTTGATAAAGTGATTGCAGAGGGGGCAATAAGAAGGGCAAGGAAGAAGACGAGGGAGAGCTAGGGTTACAGTGGTGATAATTACAATGGAAAATCGAGAGAGTCCTAAGGAAGGATCGAAGCTCGCATGAATTGCAGCAGCCTCTTTCTCCCATTCTCCTCCATCTTCATCTTTCGTAAAGTTTACTGCTATTTATATTTTTCTGATTCAGATTAGGTATTTTTTTTTGTTGGTATATTATTTATTAGGCTTATTTGAGTTAGAATTATACACAGGGATAAGATATTCTTACTACCATTTTTTTGTTACTGTCACTTTTTTACTATTGGATCAGAATCTCAATAGGAGAGATAAATGATAAAAATAGATAAGATTTTGATCTAACGATAAAAAAATGGTAATAATATTGATAATAACAAAAAATGGTAGTAAGAATATCTTATCCCTTACATCAATGGAAATAAAACATAACTTACATACTTACTTCATATACCATAAATTATATTGGGTTTATTTGGAGTGTAGCATTTTAAGCTTTTTTTTTCTTTTTCTTTTTTGCGGTAACTTTGAAAAAAAGTCAGTTAACGTTGCCAGCTGATTTTGGATCCGTTTGGGTTGAGCTTAAATTCACTTAACTTAAAGTTCAAAAAACCCATTAAGGAAAAAACTTCACTTTTGAGCATTTTTCAAAAAGCTCTCAGCTTTTTGACATGGGGTTTACCATTTCTACTACCATCAATTCAAACACAAATTATAAACTATAACTTGATTTTTTTTTTCCTACCGAGTTTTTTTTTTTAAAATTTAGATAGTTTTTAAACTACCGTTCCTACCGCAACCCAAACAGGCCCATTAAAAAAACAACTTCTACCGCGAATTCAAACAAACACTATTTAAATTTTGAAAAGCAACTTCTGGGACAGGTGTGCTTGAATTAATATTACTAATTTTTACTAATAGTAATAATAATGTGAAGATGCTTGGGTTGTAACGGGAGACAGAAAATCCAATGAATAAAATAGAAAGAAATGTTTGGGGGAGAGGCAGAGACATAATGAATCAGGCTGTCAGGCAGCTGACAGCTATTTTGTGGAATGACGAATTTAGCCTTACCAATGGCGCTCCCTTATTTTCAGATTCCATGCCACCGATTTGTCCCAATCATCGTTTTAAAAGCAACCAAACAATGCAAGATGCATTCATTAATTATTAATTGATCAGATTAAATTTTGAGTTATTATACTCCATTTGATTCTTAATATAAAAATATATTTAGGAATTTCATCATACTCCAAAATATAAAACATAATTTTCACTTTTCATATTTATCACTTTTGTTATAATTTACTTTACTGATGCTTAATTTACAACAATTAAAGAGGCTAGAGAGGGATTGAGAGAATCAAAAAATATAACTAAGATATTTTTAAAAATATATGTGATGTTAACTAACTAAACTAGCTTCTTAAATTAAATTCAATTAGATAATATGTCGTAGATTAAGAAAAAGATGGAGTATATCTAAAGCTTCATATTATTCTATTACTTGTGTGAAATATCCCATATGTAGCTTGGTGTGCATGTATCCTCACACATGTGCGCAGGTCAAAAAAAAAAAAAACAAACACACACACATGCGCACACAATGTGATAAGGATACGTAGTTGAGATTGAGATAAAGATGTCGCAGTCAATGCCATTTGTGTGCCAAGAACAGAGGCTGACGCAGGTTATGAGTTGGGGGCACTTAATTTTTTGTAAAAAAAAATAATAATTAAAAATTAAAAATTAAAAATAACATAATAATATATCTACTCCTACTTCTTATTCCCGTGAGCGCAAGGAGCAAAGAGAGAGGAAGGGTTTTCTAGGCAGCAATTCCTCAAGACCTCAGTCCTCAACCCATCTGAATCTGGTGTGGTATGCCGATGCTTGGATGGAATCTATTGTTGTGGGTGCAAAGATTGCTTCAAGCTTTTGGAAATGACGCGATTGGCTTCTCTGTAAAACATATGTGTCGGTTGTTGTGGATATATAGAGGATAGGTTTCAATATGATTCCTGACATTTCCTTCCTGATGTAGTTTGCGATGAGCCGATGATTGCATTTATTTTTTACCAAATTAAATGTGTGTGTGTGTGTTTTTTTTACCGAAACTTTATTGCCTATTCGATCAAGCAAAGAAACAGAGAGGAATTCATTAGTGTAGTTTTATGATTGGGGAAATATTTACCAATATAAGTTAAACACTAAAATAATCTTAGAGATAAAACATGAGAATATAGCCTTTCATTTTCTAAATATTCAGTAAAATAAAATAGAATGTATACTAATTGAAAACTTTTGGGGCAAGGAATGTGGGGTTCTCTATTGTATACAAATGCTATTCAGTAAAATAAAATAGAATGTATACTAATTGAAAATTTGGATTCTCTTCATTGTGTATGTTCATGTGATATGTCTGTTTGTCTATTTATTTGGTAGATATATTATTTATTGATTCATTTTTATCATTTTCCATTTTTTGGAATGGTTCTATTCGATGTGTTCGATATCTCATATGACAAGGTTTGGCTTTTCGGGAGCATGTCTATTTGTTATTACAATATATGTACTTGAACTTATTTAGTGCTCAATTTTACTATTTCTAACAATACTTAGTATTGTTTTTTCCTTTATATTCTTTTGTTTTTTAATGCATTTAAAACTTTGCTCTAAAAAAAAAAAATCCCCTCGTTAATGGTGCCCACCCTTCAATTATTTTTTAGGTTCGCCACTGGCCAAGAACACATGTGAGGGAGCTTTTAGAAGTTCATTTTTGGCTTAATATTGCTTGGAAAGTATTAAAAAGTAGCAATGTGGCTCTAATTAAATGGTAGCCGAGGTCAAATGAATATTTGTCACAAGACATTATGCAACATATGATTCGACGGACATAGGATTCTCACAAACAGAAAAAGATTGCAGTCTGTTTGATAATGATCAAGTGACATTGCTTCTTCGGCCTAAATTATGGAATCTCTTAAATATGATTCAAAATGAATCTTGTTTTATCGTTGAGTAGAGGTTTAGATTTCTCTGTGACCATGTGTTTCTTCTTTGGGTTAGAGGGTCATTTGTGGCTTGAAAGCATTCACAAACAATTTAACCTAAAGAAGAAAGCATATGGTCATACCAACATGAAATCATATTTGGCTTAAGGTCTAACGTGACAAATGTCTATTTAGGTTATCGTTTGATTAAGGTAACATTATTACTTCCTCAATCCAGTACTTAATATAAGGACCCATTGGCTTTTTTTAGATATATTAGAAAAATTAAGTAAATTATTTAATCATATTATATGTTATTATTATTAAATTATAGTATATCAGTTCAAAGCAATTTATTTTTTAAAAAAATGAAAAGCATAAATATTTTAATATAATTTATTTAAAAAAATTAATTAACTCTTATAGTAGAAATGGGAGATAGTACTATTTTACAAAACGAAACAAATGAACCTTAACTTTTTTTTTAAAAAAGAAATAAATTAAATGGTGGTAGCGTAAAAGGATGGAGAGTGTTATACAAATGACTGAATGAGAACTGAGGTTGGTGGCGGGAGAGGAGGGGACAAAGATTCTCCGAGGAGGTAACGGTCAGCAAGATTCAAAAAATTAAAAGCAACTTAAAAGGGCGCTGGGCCCCACATTAGTTGGAATCACCCTCACTTCCACCTGTTGCCATCGTTAGTTTTTTTCTCCTCCTCCGCCTAACTGTCTTATGTTCTGGTTGTATTTATAATTTTTTCTTTTAACTAAATCATGTATATTAAAAAGAGACAGTTAACTTAATATAATACTGTAAATTTTTAACCTTATCTTCATTTATAAATAAATATTTTTCAACTCTTTCTTTTATCTTTATTTTTATTAGTATAATTAATATTAACAAAATTATCACGATCTCATTTATCATTTGAATGATAACTTATAAATAGGACCAAATTTTTTTGTCAAAAAAAAAACTAGAATGATAATATTTTCTAAAAATGAATAGTTTATAATAAAATTCAGTAATCATTATCCCATTAAGTTAAAGGTATTTCATTCCATCTTTTGTCGATCATATGACAAGTTGTATTTTCGTAAACGGGATATAGATTTTAAAACAAATTGGTTACACCACAATTATAATTTTTTAGGCCTAATCCAATTCAAACTAGAAAGCTCTTGAAAGAATTGTATCTATAATTTTTTTTTACCAAAATCTTATCTATAATTAGTTATAAAAAAAAGAAAGCAAGTCTTGAGGCGTGAGACAAGTCCATTAATTTCATACATCAACTTGTAGTTCAAAAATGAAAATGAAGAAGTGAAGTGGTTAAATAAACATTACTACTGCCGATTTGAAATATTTTCAAGAGTACTATTATGTATATCTAAACAATTTCTTCTGCATAATTACTTCATATATCAAAAAATTACTTTTAAAAATTAATCCAAACACTCACTTCAAACTAATAGTTCTTTAACAATAAATATTGAAAAATTCTTTCATTTTTCTGATCTCTCCTTTTTGTTGGATATTAGTGAGGATGCAAGTTATACCCTTACAACACACATACACATACATAAAAAAATTTGTTCAGTGTAAAATTTAATTTTGACCTCTTCAATTTTTTAATTAGTTAACGAGTATACATTTGACTTGAAATGGGTAGTTTCCCTCATGTATAAGAGAGAGTTGTAGAGTACTCCAATGGGTTGGGTGTGTAATTGTTACAAATTTAATTTTTTAACTCCTAGGAATTAATTCAGGGAAAATTCCACATAACACCTTTAAAATTAATAAAAGACAGACATGTTCTCCAAATATTGATAATACCTTAAAAGTGTGATTAACCAATCGTCTTTTTTGAAATGAAGTGGAAAAGACAAAAATGACCATCATTTATCACCCCCTCTCTACTTCTGTTTTACTTGTGTGTTCATGTCCATATATATCTCTTTCTCGTTTTCCCTCTTCATCCTCCATGACCATCACCCCACCGCTCTCCTCCGTTCCTCCACCTTTGATCTCGTTTTTCCTCCACAGGAGACTATTTTCTAAAGGATGAACCCATTGCCCCCTGATCTCAACATCTACCAAGCTTCCCTTAAAGCTTTCATGGCAAATATGCTTCCATAAAGAGCTTGATTCATTCGCTTCACAAAATCCAAGTAATTCGGGGGTTTCCTATATGCATTCAAGGCTGCTTCTTCATTTTCAATAATTCAAAAAAAATTCATACGTTATAGAACGAATTCAAAAATGATTTGCTGAAAAATTGATATGTATCTTGTGTTTATTATGTTGATATTGGGTGAAATTGAATGTTTGAAATTGTTACTGTCATGACTTTACTGGTTTTTAGGTAATTACAAAGATGAAGTTGTTATTTTCTATTGGAAAGTTGTTAATTACTAGGACATTGACATACAAGAAGTAAAAGAGAATTAGAGAGATGGCTGATAAGAGAAGATCCTATTTGTCATTTCCTTTTGATTTCGAAAAAGGCAACAGAGGTGCTCATACTTCTATGACATTACTAATATTGAGAGTATCTCTCTTTATGGTTTATTAATTTTAAGGTTCTTTTGTGAAATTTTCGCATTAATTTATCAATGTGGGATTGTGTTTTTTTAAATTTAATTTTGCCAACAAGCTCGTTGACTTAAATTGATGGGAATTCTGACAAGAAGGTCACGCTTGCATGTGAAAACGATTTTGTTCTCAGTGTCTACGATATGCATAACGTGCTTCCTTCTACCAACTTTCTCTCTCTCCCTCTGTTACCTTCTTCCTCATTTTCTTTTGTTTTTGTTTTTGTTTTTATTTTTTGCAATATTTTTTTTAAAATTTTTGGATAAAACGGCTACACGGTTAGAAATTAAAACCACGTGATTACATATAATAAGTTGAAGAAAAAAATCCAAATATGAAAAGTCTTAAAGTAGAAGGTAGATTGTTAAAAAGTTTGATATTAAAATTATCTTGATATTCATTTAATGAGCAAGTTTAATTAGCACAATTATTTACTTTTATGAAAACATCCAAGATTAATGATAAAGACTTTTCAATCGTGAATAATTAATTATATTTATGACCCTCTTAATAATGGCTTAATTATGAGGGAATATGCCTTCTTTAATTTGTCATTTTCAACCTTCACTATCTCCTCCTTTCCTCCATGCATGCTTTACGTACATCATGTAACTGCATTGTTTAATTAATTGTTCTCCCCTTATATATAAATAATTGATGTTTTAATTTTCAATCTTCATGACAAGGCTCTTTCAAGTTTCAACCCTCTTAATTTTTTTCTTCCTCTCCAGTGCATTTTGCTGTATTGCGTGATCAGAACTCGAATTGAAATTCCAGTATTGTGTGGAAAAATCCTTCATATATAACTGCTACCATGGAAAGAGTGTTATATATTAATTAGTGGTATATCACAACCTTAAGTTGGGACTTGGGAGAGACCCATTTTTTTTCCTTCGTTACAAAAAAACAACCAAAGAAACTTATTTAATATGTACTTAGACATGTGAGAACCATTTCTCTTGGGGGGAAAAGTAAAACTATACCCTAATTTAAAAAGAGGGAGAACAATAGGAAAGAAAAATCACTACGAAAAGTTTCAATAAGGTAATGTAATTATTAAAAAGTCTCACAGTAAGTTAGCAATATGAACCTACTCCCTCCGTCTTTAATATAAGATATATTTACTTAACTTAATTAAATTAAAAAAGTTAATTAAGTTAATTAATACGACATGTATTTTCTAAAATTCCCTAATTACATTCCTTAATTCCATCCTTCTCTCTCCTCCAACATCATTGTTGAGAGCGCATTAATAAAGTTAAATTAGAAAAATATTTACAAATATGAAAAATATGTCTTATATTTAGAACTAAAATTAACTCCCTAAATAAATATAGCATATATTAAGGACCAGAAGGAGTATTGTTATTTCTGCACTAAAACTTGTTATTCCACACTTATAACTTATTGTGAGATTTTTGTGTGTGATTACGTTAATTTAATTCCTTGAGACATTATGCTGATATGGATTTTCTTTAGAGAGAGAGAGAGAGAGAGAGAGCAAAGAAAATTGGAGAAGGAAGAAAAGTAGAGAAGAAGGTATGGGAATGATGATGTTCTGTATAAAGAACACAAATGTCTAGCTTTAAACAGCTAATAATTGTTTATGTTGGATCAATATGTTTCCTATTGGGCTCAAATGCTAACACCCAAAGGAATAAAGAAGACCTTAGCAATATCAACGGAGATGATACCACTAAGACTCTAGGAATCACAGTGCAACATGATGGTGGCTACGACCACTAAGGGAGTGGGGTGTGCACTGTGTAACTGAATGTAAAATAAGAGAGTGTAGAGGGCATATCTGATAGATAACCTCTCTATTTATAGGGGTTACCTTTAGGGTTTATCCTTTCTGTCTATGCGTTGCGTCCCTGTGCCACGTACGCTCTACCCATTGCTCACAGTCCCCACATTCCGTTATCCTGCTCCACTACTTGCTCATGCCTGCCCCACTACCTATACGGTCCGGGATTAGTGGCATGGTCAGTGTGTGATCAGTGTTTTACCTGTGTATGGGCCAACTTCTACGCAAGGCTTTCTTGCTAGGCCATTAGATCTTTAAGGCCCAATGTATAGGGCCGTAACAGATGGGAATGCCTACAACTCTCAAGCTTTAGGGTTAAGGTTATGAGACTCTTTTTGTTTTTTTTCCCACCAAAAGGGTTATTAGACTTTAAATAAATGTTTTTTGCTGTCTATATACTTGAAATGAGAGCAGAAAATGGAGAGGAAGGATTCTCCCTACTTGCAATTTCAAACACACATCAAATAATTCAAAGTAAAAAGCTAACTTCTCTCAGCTAATTAAGACGGCCTCACTATATATGTATATGCATATAGGCTTTCTCCTTTCCCAGTCGCTAACATTATTGTATTAGTTTCCTTTCAAAATAATTAAATAATTGTACTTAGTTACATTCATGAAAATGGAGAGAACACGAGGATATTATTTCGTTCTTTTCAAAAATTTCCGTCTCATCTCCTCACACACACAAACAATCAATTCACAGATATGACATCCAGATGCACCGCCTCGCAGCTGCAAAAAGTGAAGAATCTCTTACCTCTTGTCTTCTTTCTTACACGTACATTATAATGCAACCAAGATTCTCATCTATGTGTGTGTGAAAAGATGGGAATCTCTGTCGCGATCTCTCTTGTATGTTTTTTTAGTACATGCTGACAACGTAAATGTACTGGTAGCAAATAAGCAATCATGCATACAAACTTTTAATGAACATGATACTCACAAATTTGTGTATGTGTGACAGATTGGGTTTTTTCATGGAAGGAATAATAATTATCTCTAGCTAGCGTGTGGGAAACAAACGGCATTGTTATTTTCTTTGTCGTTTTCTTTTCCAGCAACTGCATTATCATTTTCAAACACGCGAGTTGTGCATAAGATGATTAATGAGTATATGAGCTAATGGTGACACCCACACGCGTACGTACATATACACAAAAATTTACGTGCGGCACTTTATTTTCTTTCATTAATTATTACTCTTTCATGTCCATAAAATAAGAGTTAGATGAATACTTTGATTCTAAATATAATATATTAATTAATTCTTATGAAGAGTTATAAGAAAATAAAACTTTCAGAAGATAAAAAAACTTAGAAGGAAACCATTGAGAAAAACACTAGTTCTTTCTACTTGTAATAGTTGTTACAATCTTTGATGATCCTAATGAGGATGAAGAGTATCATTATATAGAAACTTGGACTTACAATACGACAAAATACAATTATTATAAACTAGTTATAAAGTAGGACAACTAAGTATATGCTTGACTAATAGTACAATTATTAAAACAGAAGCACTCTATAAAAGTAAAGGCACAAACACGCTAGAAAAAAATAAACTTATTAAAGTAACTTTAATAAAATAGATATGGCCATCTAATCAGGGAATCTTCTCAAATCACCATCTTGATTTGCATTTGGGTTCAGTCTTGGTGATAGGCCAGTTAGAATAGCCTTCATCATACCTGTGTCATAGGTGGAGCTGTCTATATTATCTTCTAGTACCGACACTAATTGAGAGCATTATTTTGGATATTGTGAACACGAATCTTTAGAGAATGGCCCTCCCTGTGGTTTTTTCTTAGCACAATGGTTTTTCTTGTGAACTAAGCTGAGAAAATCAGTTGCGCCTTGCGAGTTGTGCTGACTTTGTGAATTGGTTGGGAACAATTGGAGTTCTTTAGACTTTTTGAAATCAAGATGGGCAATGAGAGCAGGATTGAACTCTTCTTTTCGGAGTCTTCTGTATTATTAGCGAGGGTCAGGAAAAATGAATGGTTTATTAGGTACAAGACCTAGAGGATAATCCTAGATTTCCATCTGGGCAATTATTTAAATTGCTGATGAAGAGTTTGAGATTATCCAGAGCTTATTCACTATAGGTATCGTGGCCATTCATTGTTGATATACTTGAAATGAGTTTGATTGGTATTTATCAAGAGGTAGTTCAAATTAATGCATATAATTATTTGAAGATGACATTTTATTAAACTAACACCTATTTATTACAAATAACTAACTTAATTAACTAATTTTTTAATATTTGCAAATTATTCATCAAACTTTTATACAAAAGAAAGGAGCTAGTATAACTAAAGTAGATCATGAGAATACAAGGGAAACTAATATTTACAAATTTAATTTGTAAATTATGCAACTCGATTTATAATTAAATATGGTAGGTTGACTATAAATATCAAAACTCTTTAAATTTATTAGTGTGTGTGTATGGGGGAATATAAGGCATATTGATAATTTTTTAAATACACACACATAGAGAGAGATATAGAGTAAATAAAATATACTCCGTTCAGTCCTGGATATAAGACTCATAGTATATGTTGTGTATCATTAGATTATAAATTAGTTTATAAGTAAAACTAATTAGTTTGGAGAAAAAACACAAACAAAAATACTTTAAAATAATTTATATAACTTCATTAATATCTCTAAAAAAATCAACTGGATTTTATATTTAAGATCGGAAGTAGTATTGAGTGAGGAAAACTTGAAATAAAATAGGAGGAGTGAAAGAGGAGGGGGTGAATAGTCAATGAAGAAGAAGACGAAGGAATTTCTGGTATGTGAACGGAGAAGCTTTTATTTTCAACTGAGGCAGACTCTTTTAATTATTCAGCATTCAAAATGCTCAAAGTTGCAGAGACTTTTTAAAAAAATAAATTTTTAATTTTTAAAGGATCCCAATCTCTGTAACATGTGTTTTGTTCTTTGTCAAACTCCCAGCAAGATACTTTAAACATGTACCCTTGTTTTATTCATTCACCGTATTAGATTTATGGGACGGCCTAGCTACCACACTTTCTCCAACGTAGTAATTGACTTTTGTTTTTTTTTGCCCAACCCAACATAAGAATCAACATTATTCACTGATGTTAAATAATTTAGTGTTTGTTTGGAAACTTTCAAAATTTAAATTTATGTAAGTTGAAACAAAATTTTTCTCACATATTTATCACAGAAATTTCAAAAGTTATTTTTAAAAACTAACTCAAACAGGCACTTATACCATTTGGTGAGTAGAGTACTTGGAATAAAAGAGGTCATAGTTTAGTTACTAAGTAGTTGACACATAACTCACGATCATAAATTCAAATTCAGCTATTGATTTGAAAATATTGTTAATGGATGATTTATAAGTATTTTTACAAGTGTTCTTTAACTTCAAGACAAATAATGGGTTCCAATAAAGTCTCGAAATCTAACTCTAAACTTTTAAACTTCTGTGTAAAGAAAAGAAAAATAATTCCTTAAATGACTAAAAATGTGTGCATGTGTGAGTCCAATTTTATTTATTAGTTTTTTTAAGTGTTAAGAAGCATGGTATGGAAACGTCAATCAAATTAACTGGCTAGACAGTTTAAGTACTCCAAAAAGAAGAGTGGTTGGATCAACCGATTAAGTGCTTATTTGGAAATTTTAAAAAAATTTTATAAATCGAGAAAATACTTATCTCTTAAATTTATCTTATAAATAGAAAGAAAACTAAATGCAGATCTAAAAAATTAAAACAAATGGACATTTTACCAATTTAACTCAACACAACCGGATTGTGAGTCAGATTTTAGTACACGAGAAGCAACTTTCTGAATGTCTCATATCAAACAATAAATGAAGACTGTCAGTTGGACACACACAATAATTATAAAATGTTGTAAGCCTTCGTTGTTATTGTTGTTGTTTTCTTTGTCTTGTTCATTTTCCATCTTTCCAATAAAGCTGCATCATATCCAGAGCCAACTGTATATATGAAAAACTGTACAGTTCGTTATCTTTGATACCTGCAAACAAGGGAGAGTCGATTAAAGTAATCAGTCATATTTATGTCACTTTTTTAAAAAATTAGTAGAGTTTTCTCACAACTTTATACTCCCTTACCTCTCGGTTTTGGGTTTAATTGGTATTAGGGTCGGTTTTTCTCATCTTTAGAGAGGGGATTTGATCTCTGTGTTGGTCAAGGTGTTGGGGGAGGCATCCTAAGGGTCTAAGAAGCAGTGGTAATGCTAGTAGAGATGGAAACATGTGTACTTTCTGGCTAGTATTCCTGTAGACTGGGCTTCAAGCGCCTGCCCTTTGACTATAGGTGAGCACGACCCATTTCCTAAAAATTATATATTAAAAAAAAACTTTATACTCCCTCCTATCCTTTTTCATAAGATTCAAAATTTAAATTGTCTTAATTTATTTTATAATAGCTTGATGAGAATAGTTTGAATATTTAACGAGTTTTATTTATTTTTTTATTTTCTCTTTTCATTAGTTATATATATTGCATTAACTAAAGGTTATTGATGTCTATATGTATTTTATTTCTCTATTTTATTTACCCCTTATAAATAAGAATATAATTAGAAAAAGAATTTTTATTTTAAACATATTTATTTTTCTTGTCCTCAAGATTTTAAATTCTCAAACAATCAAATTCAAAGAAATCATGGAAGCAAGATTTTTAAGGCTAACACTAAAAATTGAAGTCAATTCAAAATTTCAAGAAACAAACTTTCTTAGAAATCTTTTTCACATTTAAAAAATGCAAGTAGCTAGGCAATTAATTTGACAAAGATAAATCATAATAGAATGTCCCTCATAAGTCAAGTGTTTACACTCATTTCTCAAGATATTCAAGGGCTTGTGTTTCACTCAATTCCACCTATTGCACCTAATCTACCATATGCTTGTTTATCATCTCAATCTCCACTAAATATATTTTCCCATTGCACACCAAATCAAAAGGACTTTATGTAGGTTTTAATGATCAAGGTAGGATAATGAAATGAAAGTGATCAAATGGTATGGGAGGATACTTCAACTTGTGCTAAGCAATTTAATGAAATTCATGATGAAAAATGAAGGAATAAAAGAATAGTCATCAAGAGAAAACGAACTCAATAACACTATATATGTAGAATTTTTATTCTTTTGACTTTGACAATTCTTTTTTTTTTCATTCTTTAATTTTTTTTCTCTATTTTTTTTTTTTTGCTTTTTTTCATCTTTTTTTTTTGTTTTTTGTTTTTTTTACCTACACATACTCTTATAGTATTGAGTTTCTAACTCCTTCACTCTTTTAAACTACTTCACTTAGCACTTGCTAAAGTAAAGAGGGGGAAAATGGAAAGAAAGAGTCATGAAAATTGCATATCTCAAACAAAAGGCTATTTACTCAATGCAACTTTCTTTAAAAGGAAAAGTAAAAAATAAAAGGCTCAAATAGGGTAACAAAGGGTTTTCATGAGATAGGGATGGTCATTTGGCTGAACTAGCTATGAAATGAATGCCTAAATCATTTTTGTGCATGAAAAGGAATTTCAAGTTTCAAAAGAGACTCAAGACAAGTTTTAGAGATAAAATCACAATAGGTGTACTCTCTCTTAGAAAGAAGAACATTTAGGCTCAAATTCCTCACAAGTTTTTTGACATCCTAAAATAAAGTACCCAAACCAAATCTTTTGCCTCTTTACTAACATTCAAAGAACAAAGAATAAATATCTAATCAAATTCACTTCTTTTCATGTTTAAATCAAACCAAGAGTGACAATGCTCATGATGAATAAGATTCAAACTTCCAAAAGAATTTTTTTTTTAAAAAAAAATAGGACAAGATAAGACAAGTCATATAAAATCAAGGATGCCCTCACCCCCACAATTAAATGTCACATTGTCTTCAATGTGAACAAGTAGTGAAAGTGAAGAGCAACCATATTTAAAGTGTAAGGGTACATCAATTTCAAAGATTTCAGATTCTCACCAATTAAACAACTCAAGTGCTAATAGCTATCCAATAGTCATGACAACTATATTCAACTAAGGCTAGCACTCAGCAATATATCATCAGCAATCAAATAGAACACATCAAAGAAAAGTAGAAGGAAACTCCCCTATCTGTCTTCGACTTGTGTTTTCAATCCTTGCTACCAAAGTGGAACATATCATCATAGGCTTTCAACAATCCTACAAAATCAAACAAAGCATCAAATGACACCTTGGGTTGCCTTCCAAGAAGCGCTAAGTTTAAAGTCTACAGCCAAACTTCTCAAAACAAACCACTAATCATAAGTATCAAACACCATAATTACCTTGTCTTCATCCCTTTTCCAGCAACAAGGTTTCAAACACAAAAATTGATCATTCAAGTTAATGACTTGTACTTCCTCAATCATAGACAATTGTGGATTACAAGCATTCATTGAATTCAAATTAAGCACAATATTCATATCCTTGAAAATAAATATAGGCACTTCCAAAAATTTAGAACATCCAACAAAATCCACTTGACTCTCATAAGTAAGAGTCAACATTTCAAAAGGAGAGCTATGAACAACAACACTTGGGACATCTACATCAATTTGATCTCTAACATCACAATCCTTAGGTTCCTCAGCCTGAACCTCTTCCAGACACCCATTATTCTCATTTAAATCCATTTCAATCTCAAAATCACTTTCTACATTATCCACAATTTCATGCAATTCCACACCTTCAACTTTTTCACAATAATCATTATCATCATAAGAGGTGGTCATCAAGCTTAAGGAATTATCTTGCCTAATAGTCTCAAGTGTTGAAACAATTTGACTCGTATATACCCCAATATTTTGGACACTTGACTCAACTCTAATGGCAAGTTCTTTTTGCTCTCTACTAAATCTCTCTGATACTTCCACACACTCCTCCAATAATCTTTCTAAATTAGATTTTTCCTTGTACTCAATGATGTGTTCTTCAACATGTGGATAAGAGTAAAAAGGATGGGTATTTTCATGAGAACAATAGACATGTGGATCCCCAAGCTTTTGTTGCTCAAAACTTTCACTAGGAGAAAATGAATGATCAAAATGAGTTTGGTTCCTAGTGAAATCATCTCTCATATAATGACTAGTTGGACTATATGGACAATTCACAAATAAATGACTCCCTCCACAATAAACACAAGTCATGCAAGCATATTGAGAAGAATCATCATATTGAATATAACCATCATTTATGCTTTTTTTATGTTGCCTATATTCATTCAAAGAATTTAAAATAGCAATCAGTCCTTCTTGTGTTGAAGATGAAGAATTCATCTCCTTCTTAATATTAAGACCAATTGGTTGCCATGTGAAATCCATTTTTTTAACCTTTTCCTTTTTTTCTTAAAAAAAAAATATTTACGAACTCAAACTTAAACTACAAATGCTCAATCAATTCCAACCAAGATAGTTATGACACATAAGTCCCCGGCAACGGCGCCAAAAACTTGATAGGGCAAAATTTTTATAAAGCCTAAGATTCTGCAAGTGTACGGGCCGTATCAAGTAATAAAGATGAGTAAAGTATCGTTCCCACGAGAACTTAGTACCCACTACTTTAGTTAATAATTAATCTTGCACATTTCGTTTAAGTTGAGTAATCAAATTTAATTTAACTAAGAAAATAAAACCAAAATCAAACAAATAATCTACACAATAATCAAACGGGCAACCTAGAGGCACTAATCCCTTATTAATTTCATAAACATTTATTTCACCAATTTAATTACTCTTAATATTAATTTTGTAAATCTCGAGTATTAATAGTTATAAGTGTCTTCCGGTCCACTTACAACCCTCTCTTAAGTAAAAGTTGTTATGCCTAACAAATTTACTCTAGAGGCAATTTAATCCGGACACACTCTTCTACAATTATATGGGGCTATTAGGTATATTCCTATCCTAATCGCAAATTAAATTGTAATTTAATCCCATATTGCTTAATCCAAGAGCTTAATTAAAATTCCCTTCGCCAAGGTAAATCCTAATTCTCAAATTTCTATTTAATGATGGCCAGTCACTAAACATATAAAATTAAACAAGAGTAAACAACCAAAATTAATACTAATTATAATTAAACGATGAAACTCAGTTTAATCCATTAATAAGTTCATAGGTCTCTAGGTTGCAAAATAAATTAGCCAAGACATGGCTTCAATCCAGACCACAGCAAAATTAATATCCAGAGACATGGAGAATGATAAGAAATTAGAACTAGCAAAACCAAGAACAAGAAAAGAAACCAGCAACAACTCTGTGTCTCATTACTCTGCGTCTTGATTAATTGCCCTCAATTCCTTCTTTGATGCTTGCATGACGCCTCTGTTCTGCGTGATCTTTGCATTTTTCTTCCTTTTTTCTGCCGTCAGCATCTTCTGTCGTCCAGAGTGTCCTCTGTGTCGCTCCTCTTTTTTTATTCAATTGATTGCTGCCTCAATCCCGTGGCCTTCTGTTTGTTTTTATTTTAGGTTTTCATTCCCTTTCCTCAATCTAATCCTTGGCTTTCTAACTCCAATTCTTGTGGGCCTACGAATTCAGCCCATTTCATTTGCCTTTGATCTCTTTCATTCACGTGGGCCAAGCATAATATTCAATCAATTGAAACATTAAATTTGAATGCAGATCTGTGGAGTCAAAGTAAGAAAGAAATATTATAATAATAATAATACTAAATTTTTATTTCATCTTTTCTTTTCTTTTTTAAACTCAAAAAACATTTATTTTAAATTGAAATCCCACAAGTAATGTACCACTTTGGTTTGATCCTAAAATAATATTATTTCATAAAAATCTCTCAAAATTGTTTAGATAATTCTCCAAATATCTCCAAAATGTACTTTAAATATATAAAATATAGAGAGTTATCAATTTTTTTAAGTAATTCTACCTGTTTTTTAAACGGCTTAGTTTATTTGTTGAGTTCTTATGAATATGAACGGAAAGAGTATATTCAAATCTTATTGCAAATTTAGGGATTTTATTGATAGATGATTTGTGAATAATTATATAAACACTCTTAGAGTTTTGAGGCATATGTAATGGTGACCAACAACTTAACTCATTTAAAATTTTTATAAGAAAATAAAGAAAAATTTTTATTAATGGAATGAAATGGCAGAAGAATATGACAAAATTGAAGGGGGCATGACAAATTGATATTCGCTGGATAATGTACAATTATATGACAGAGTCAGAGACAGCAATGAAAGAAGACAAATATGCATATTGCCTAATGATAGCAAATCATGAAATTATTATTTTTTAATTATATAGTTTAATCCGCCATATCTTTTGTCCTGTAAAAATCCATGTCATTATCTTCGCTCTGCTGTACTAGCTAATATTTTATTCAACCTCGTTCTAATAAATATATAACTTTTTTTTTTCTTTTTAAGTTTAATGGGTTTAGTATCTTAGACGGGTCGCATGATATCTGACAGGCTAAGTAGAAACATTAATGTGTTATATTAGCATACGTCACTCTGAGAGATATGGATGATAAAAATGATTTGTTTGTAATATGAGTTTTATAAACATAAATAAAAGTGAGATTATAAATATGATTTGTGTTTGAAATGATAATTAGGAATAGTGGTGGATTTTGAGATAAAGATTTGAGGGGTCAAATGTATACTCATTGACTGATTAAAAAAAAAAAATTTGAAAGAGCCAAATGTATAAATTTTTAGGACAAATGTGTACATTTTTTGACCAAATATATAAAAAAAAAATCCTACTTTCATTAAATTTTTTTCACAGTTTTTTTTTTTGTGCGGACCACAGCCCCCCTGTCTATAAGAAGCTCCGCCACTAGTTAGGGAAATGATTTTTTTTCTTCTTTTAAATGGACACTTATGTGAATGACTATTTGAAAAATCCGTTGATATAAGAAATGATTGAAAATGATATGAATTTTATTGAATACTACACATACATATTAATTGTATATATTGTGATACTTAAAGATAAAAATTTAAATTTAAATTTGATAAAAAAAAGTTACATTATTATTAAAACATTAAAAAGCACGAAAGTTCTTAATTAAATATATTTAAGAGATAAAATTGTTTATAAATTAGAATGCATACAAATATATATATTTAATAATACATTGCCTATTGTATTACTCATTGCTAACATTTTTCTACAGAAACTGGAAAAAGATTACGCCAGAAGTTGAAAAAAGTGACTTATAGTAGAAGTCACTTTTTTACCATAAGTTCATCACAAACAAAAACTATGTCAAACACCTACTTTCCCCCCTACCGAGCTTTTGAACCCCTATGCCATGCCAAACAAACTCTAAATATATATGATGAGAAATTCTTGTATAAATTTGGTTTGTCATGTTATTTGTGATATAACCAATTAAGATACAACAACTCATGAGTTGATTTGACATCTCCTAAGTATCAACTGACATATTAGTAAAATTAAAATATTTTACAAGATTCAATTTTTCATTACTTGTGAAATCTTAATTGAGGGACTTATATTCTTAAAAGAAACAAAAATAAAAATTACATGATTAACCAACTAGATTTATTATAACTGGTTATACTACTACAAAAAAGGGCTTTTACATCCCTAAAAGGCGTTCTATTTTTTAAAAAGGAAGTAAAAAGTAAAGGTGGCGGCATTTTTGTAATTATATGTGATAAAAGTTGACTTTTGGCGTCTAAGACCAGAAATTAGATGCCAAAAATGATGCTTTTGGCGTCTAATCCTAGGACTGCTTTTGGCGTCTAACTTATTACTTAGACTCCAAAAGTCCCGACGAATTTTTTTTTTTTTAAAAAAAATCACTTTTGGTTTCTAAGTTTTGAACTTAGACACCAAAAGTATTTTCATTTCCCGCCCAACTTTTAATTTGCCGTCCAATTTTTTTTTTTTAATAAAAAAATTCACTTTTGGCGTCTAATCTGAGGACTTAGACGCCAAAAGTCTGCTTTTGGAGTCTAACTTAATACTTAGACTCCAAAAGTCCCGTCGAGCTTTTTTTTTTTTAAAAAAAAAACATCACTTTGGCGTCTAAGTTTGGAACTTAGACACCAAAAGTATTTTCATTTTCTGCCCAACTTTTAATTTGACGCCTAATTTTTTTTTTTAAAAGTTCACTTTTGGCATCTAATCTGAGGACTTAGATGCCAAAAGCCTGCTTTTGAAGTCTAACTTAATACTTAGACTCCAAAAGTCCCGTCGAACCTTTTTTTTTAAAAAAAAAACATCACTTTTGGCGTCTAAGTTCAAAACTTAGACGCCAAAAGTATTTTCATTTCTTGGCCAATTTTCTTTTTTTAAAAATATTCACTTTTGGCTTTTGGCGTCTAAGTCCTCACTTTTGGCGTTAAATCTGAGGACTTAGACGCCAAAAGCTTACTTTTGGAGTCTAACTTAATACTTAGACTCCAAAAGTCCCGTCGAACTTTTTTTTTTAAGAAAAAACATCACTCCAAACATCCCGTCGAACTTAAATTCTCACAAAGCTTAGCTCAAATCATAAATCAAAGTTCTCTAGGATTCTCCTCACACACGCAAAGCTCAGCTCTCTCTAAGTTTCTTAGCTCAAATTCCTGCTTGTCTCTCAGCTCTCTCTTCAGCTTTGTCACGGTAACGACATAAATCGAAGGCGTAGGCGACGACAAACATCGAAGGCAGAGGTGACACCAGACATCGAAGGCGATTTGCAGACGGTGAATGCGAATAAGATCGGTTTTCTTGCATTTCAATTTCAAATCTACGGCATCGGTTTCTGTAGATCTACTACGACGATTTTAGATCTAAGGTTGGCGACTTGGATTTTTTTTTCCGCTCGCTCTTTTGATCTGCAATAGGGGCTTTAGATCTGTGAACGGTGACTTTGATTTGGTTACTTATTTGCTTGATTTGGTTTTCTTTTAGATTTGCGGACGGTTTTTTTGTTCCAGACATCAAAGCCGAGCTGAAGTTTCAAGTCGTCGAGCATTGGGGAGCTTGAAGTTTCAAGTCATTGAGCATTGATATTATTAATTGAAATTTCTAATTTTGTGTGGATTTGATTAGGGAGTATGTTGATTGTTGATTTTTGTTTTTGGTAATTTGTCTTCTGTATCTGATCGTCGGTTCTTCTTCATCTAGTCATCGGTTTTTCTTCCACGGCCAACCTCCCGAACCTGAGGTTTGGGGGTTTTTTTTTTTTTTTAAAAATAGCATAAGGCGTCTAAGAAAATAGTTAGATGCCTTAAGCTTTGATTTTCTACGACCCGAAAAGGCGTCCGCACAAAATAGGATGTAAAAAGTTGGAAAAATAGGACATGAAAAGGCTTATTTATAGTAGTGTTAGACCAAAAATCACGTGGTAAACTAGGCTCACAAAAGAATTTCTCATATAGTATGCCATTACTAGACTGATTGTATTTTGCATTGTCACGAATGTATGTTCTTATTTATTACTAATTATTAGTAGTGAACAAAGATAGGGGTTAGTGTTGAATGCTTTTGATAACTCAAAATTAAATATATTTTAAGAGAAATAAAACCACAAAACTTGCTCCTCATCTTCACATCCATTAAAATCCGAACAAGTGAGACTGATGTGGAAACAAAAGAAGTTCTTAGAGAATAAAATTGCACTAAAAATTATTTTGTAATACTTATTTATCATCACTGGCTATAGTCTTACTGGCCTACCATCTTCATCCGTATTCAAGGATAAAAGTTGACATCAATAAAGAATGTATATGCTGGAGACTTCAAGCTTAAAGGATCCTAATTTTGTTACGAGTATTTGGATAAATTTTACAATAACCTTAGTTTTTAACCTTTCTTTAGTACAACTTAATATGAAGGAAACCTAGATATTTAGCCTTACATACTTAATCTACGTTTATCCAATCAAAACAGAACAAGCGAGTCTTAATTTGACATTTGTTATCCCTGACCTTTCACTTTCAGAGGTTAACATTTTGCTACACAACTTTTCTGGCCCAAAATTAAATGGAGGCCCACTAAGCTCAAGGTTTGTGGGTCAGGCACCTATCTTATTTCATAGTATGTGCTTGGGATCTGGGCTTTTGTTTTTTGTTTTTGGCTCAAACTTGGTATCTGGGCTTGGAGAGAATTGTTTTCTAATCCACTAGCAAATTTCGTGCAGATGTTGCTGGAAAGGGTCAATGGATTAAAGGGCAGACGTTTGGTGACAAACTTCAAGGCATCAATGGTGTTGGAAAGGGTGTTGATGATCCTGACTGTAATAACGCTTTGACGGACGATACGGTGTCTCAAAAAGAGTTTGATGATGACGATTGTGAACCCCTTTGTAATATTACAGAGGACCTAAAGTGAAATTTTCCAACATTCCCGTTCTCTAGAAAGATGAAGTAGCGCCTCTATAAGACTTGGCATAGAGCTCTGATTATGAAACTCCTTGGGAGAAATATTGGTTATAAACTTTTGTTGTCCATATTACAATCGTTGTGGGCTAAACAAGGGGTTATTAGCTTGATAAATATAGGAAATAGATTCTTTGAGGTGAAGTTCCCTAATAGAGAAAATTATTTCAATGTACTAATGGGTGGACCCTAGATGCTTTTTGATCATTACTTGATTGTGAGACAATGGGAGCCTCAGTTCCAACCATGGATGACTATGATTGATAAAGTGGCGGTATGGGTCCGCATGCCAAATGTGTTCTTGGAACACTATGACAAAGAAGCACTTACTTGGATTGAGAATAGGATAGGAGAAACTATTAAAATTGATTTTAATACGTCTTGCCAATTGAGAGGCCATTATGCACAAATCTATGTGCTTGTTGATTTGGGTAAGAAGCTGATGGCGGACTATACTCTAGATGGTGAAGATTATTACATGGAATATGAGGGGTTTCATTGGTTGTGTACCAACTGTGGGGTGTATGGACATAGAGCAGAAACTTGTAAAACAAGGGATGGTTCCAATAAAACAGGGGAGGATAGTGAGAATACTTGCTTGAAGAAAAATACTGAAGCTACTAGAGATATGGATATAGAGGAAAATGGTAGACATGAACATGATATATGGAAGGTCGTTCAGAAACATAAGAGGCAAAAACGAAGTGGGAAGGAGAAAGTTGTCGGTGGCTCGCGGTATTTGAATAAGGGCTCTAGATTCGATATTCTCGCCAGAGAGGAGGAAGGTGAAGTCGGAGAAGAGCGAGTAGAGAAGATAGAGGTACAAGGAGGAGCAATTGGTATAGTTGTGGTAGAAGTAGTAGAGGAACCACTGAGTAGTACTCTGGTATGTAGTAGTAAAGAGAGAAAAGGGGTGGTGACTGAAAGACAAATAAAAAGCAAGAAGAATTCTGTTAGAGAAAATTCCATTGTGGTAGCTGGATGTCAAGAGTTGAGGAAAGAAAAGAGAACAAGGGAGATCACAAAAAAAGGGGAAGGAAGATGTGAGGAGCAAAGTAGTATATATGTGGAATTGAAGAGAGAGGTAACTCAAGATATGGTAGTAGAAATGCACGACGTTAGTGTTGGGGGTTCACAGGATCACAGTAATGCATATGTGGAAATTTTCTCTAGCACTTCTCATGACCTAGGAGACATCGCCTTGAGTATTGGGCTTGTTGGCAAGTTCTGGGCTGGGCTTGATGATGATTTAGAATGTGATATGGTGGAGGAGACGCCAAGTGAGCTGATGGAAGAAGGGCATGGGTCGAAAGCCTGTATGTCCTAAGTATTGGGTGGATCCATTTCCTAACATTTCCAATTTCATGTATATATTATACTGGAATTGTAGAGGAGCATGTAGGGGAAAATTGAGCCAAAACCTTTGACTTGTCTATCATTTTACCAAACCAGAACTCCTTATCTTAGTTGAAACGAAGTGTTCTGAGAAGGACCTATTCAGGTGTCTTGGTTCAATGGGCTTTGACGGTTTTGCATTTTTTCTGAGTATGGGTAGATTGGGAGGACTGGTTGCAACTTGGAGGACGGATTGGATTGATATTATGGTGATTCAGAAGGAAAGGCAGTTTTTTCACTTCCATTGTTAGATCACCGGTAATAAATAGTTCTTTCTTTCGGTGATTTTCTCGTCACCTAACTACAATCTAAAGCAAGAACTTTGGAAGGAGTTGGAAAGCATTGCAGCTATGATTATAGATCCGTGGGTTACTATGGGAGACTTTGATGATATCAACTCTTCGACAGAAAGAATAGGTGGAGCTGGAGCAAATGAAAATTGAATGAAACTCTTTGTTGATCAGCTGGCATAATGCTCCTTGACGGACTTGGGTTCATACAGTCCTAAATATACTTGGAGGGGTCTGAGAGCAGTGGGTGGTCAAAGGCTATTTGAGTTGTTGGATAGGGCGGTAGCAAATGAGGCTTTTCTATTGGAATTCACAGGATGGTCGATGCAGGTATTGTCTAGAACTCAATTTTCTAATCATAACCCAATATGCCTGAAGAATATGGAGAATAATCAATCTTTGAGGATTAAACGCCTGTTTTTTTTTAGGCGATGTGGGTGGGTCACAAGACGTTTTAGGAGTTCCTAGCTGAATCTTGGAAAGGTAGTGAAGAAATTAATTGGGCATTGTCAAATTTCCAAAATTTACTGGGCTTGTGGAATAAGGACGTTTTTGGTATGGTAGAACAGAAGAAACTGAACATTTTGTGTAGAATCAAAGGCATCCATAAAGCTAGAGCATATCCTCATTCTAACTTTCTATGCAATTTAGAGAAAGAGCTTCAGGATGATCTGGATAGACTTATGAAACTTGAAGAAATCAAATGGTTTCAAAAGTCTAGAGCAGAGTGGATTACAAAAGGGGACTGGAATACACGTTATTACCACTTGAAAACTAAGATGCATAAACACAGAAATAGAATTGCTATGCTTAAGGGTGATAATAGTGAGTGGGTAGACAATGAAGAGGAGCTGAAGCAAATGGTAATCAACTACTTCATAGGCATCTATTCCTCAGCTCCTTGGGACGTTGTGGTATTACAAACTACGTCCAATTTTCCTGTTATTAAATAGTTAGTATTGGAGGGTATGGTTCGTAATCCTGGAGATAAAGAAATAAGATCTGCAATGTTCCCCATGGGTTGTTTCAAAGCACCAGGTTTTGATGGATTCCCTTTATTGTTCTATAAAAGAAACTGGAGTACTGTGGGCCCTACAATCTGCAATTTTGTAAAGCAAGCTTTCCAAGGTGATGTTTCTATGGCTGATTTAAATAAAACCCTTATTTTGTTAATTCCTAAGAAGGACAATGTTGAGTTTATATCTTATTTTAGGCCTATATTTCTCTATACAGTACATTATAAGTGTATTGCTAAAGTGATAGCTTTAAGGTTGAGAGGAGTGATGAATGAGTTAATCTTACCTTTTCAAGTCAACTTCATAAAAGGGAGGTAAATTGATGATAATTTTATAGTAGGTTAGGAAATTCTACACACGATGAGTAAAAATAGATGTAAGAAGGGTCTTATGGCTATGAAAATTGATTTGGAAAAAGCATATCATAGGATTACTTGGGAGTTCTTAAAGCAAGGGTTATTGGATGTTGGATTTGACATTGACTTTGTTAATCTCATCATCGGTTGTGTCACATCTATAACTTATAATGTATTGTGGAATGGGGAACAAACAGAGTTTTTCTCTCCGCATAGGGGTCTTCGTCAAGGGTACCCAATCCCCCCATCGCTATTTGTCTTATGATGGATAGACTTTCACATTTAATATGTGATTATGTTGATGATGGTAGATGGAAGCCCATGTATGTGTCCAAAAATGGCCCTAAGGTTTCTCATTTGATGTTTGCCGATGATTTGTTGTTGTTTGGTGTGCCCATGGAATCTCAAGCAAAGAGTATGATGACATGCTTACAAGAGTTTATGAAGGTGTCAGGGGGTAAAATTAATTTGCATAAATCTTCAATCTTTTTTCTCCTAGAGTGCCATCACATTCTAGGCTAAAAATTATTTATCTCGGATGTAGATCTCCAGTGAGATTGGTAGGTACTTGGGATTTCCTTTATCTCGTATGAGAAAGATAAAGGAGGATTTTCAGCATATTATAGTTTGAGTCAAAGCAAAACTGGGAGTATGGAAAGTTAAATGTTTCTCAATGATGGGGCGGATAACTCTAGCAAAGGCTATTGTAAATGCTATTCCTTTATATCCTATGCCAGTTGCTCGAATTTCAAAAAGGTAAATACTCTCAGAGGCAATGTAAGATGAATAGAACTCATTTTTCTCATCAAAGATTTTATCCTTTGGATTATTTCCCAGCTACTCCGAAAAAAAACTCAGTTATAGACATTTTTTACATGTAAACTTATCTTCATTTAAAGTGGAGCTTTTTTCAATGAAGGTAATAGAAGATACATATTGTTCTTGTTTAGCACAGTAAAATTGAGAGATATGAGTTTGTTCCCCTGTTCAATTGTTTTTTCACCTTTTTGGACAAATGCGAAATCAAGGCACTTTCCCAGAATTACAACACAGATTATGATTCTCTATTCAATATTTGCGTCTTGAATCTGGTTTTCCGTTCTCCCCCTCATATAGACCTGTTAATTGCTTCAACTGCATTGAGTGATCGATTATAGCTGCCTAGAGGTATCCAGTTGTTAATAACCTTATTCTTCTTTTGTCCTTATCCAGATTTTAATTTCATGGTATGAGGATCAGTGCCTGACATTTTTTTGCCTTGCTATTGACCTATTCATAACCCCTCGAATTGTGAGGGGCCGCATGATACAGTTCAATTGTTGAACAAGATGGATGAACAAAGGTTGAATATTGAAGCTGCTCTTCTTGGAATCGACCTTCCTCTAATTCAATAATCATCCGCTGCCATCCGCTGCATAGGAGTGACGTCGTTTTGGCAAAAGAAAGCTGAGCCTATGGCATTTAAAAAAAATATTAGGGTACTAACTGGTACTAAAAACATACTCTAAGATACTAAACGGTACTGAAAAAATATTTCATGATCTTGAAAAGTTATTTTAGGCTCCTGAAAAAATATTTAAGGGAACTGAATAGTACTAAAAAGATACTTTAGGATATTGACTGATATTGAAAAAATACTTCAGGATTTTAAAAAATTATTTTAGAATTTTAAAAAAATATTTTAAGGTAATGACTGGCATTGAAAAATATTTCAAAATCTTGAAAATTTATTTTATGATTTTGAAAAAATATTTTAGGGTATTGATCGGTACTAACTGGTATTTTAGGATACTGACTGATATTAAAAATATACTTCAGGATATTTTTTTCAAGATTTTAAAATAATTTTTCAAAATTATAAAGTATTTTTTCAATACTATTTTAAAGTATCTTTTTAGTACCATTTAATATCGTGAATTTTATTTTTTTATTTTTTTTTAAAAAAGGGCAGAGGCTCTGCTTTATACTATTTTATCTTAAAGTATCTTTTTAGTACCATTTAATATCGTGAATTTTATTTTTTTATTTTTTTTAAAAAAGGGCAGAGGCTCTGCTTTCTTTTACCAAAACCCTCCTGATGATTATTGAATTGGAGGAAAGCTGGTTCCGCTCCTCTTCCGTCCATCATCATTGTGTGTTGTGAGTATTAATTTCAGCGGCGGGTACATGTTCCGACGTCCGTATCACCGTCACACAGTGTGGGCGGCGCACACAAAACTTTTTTTTTTTTTTGGTCAAAAGGTCTATTATATTGCTATTGCTAATATTCCCAGAGTACCAAAATACATCAACAAAGTCTCAAACTAAATATAGCAAACCAACAAGGCTGCGTAGAGCCAACAAACGCTACTGAACTAAATAACACAGATGAAATAAACTACAATCAGCCACCATCCATAGCCAGATCAAAAGGTTCAGCATCACTATGAGTTATTCCAGCCTCCACCGAATCCAGGGTTAGAAGAGAGATTAAAGCAGGTGATGGTTTTAACACCCACCCCGTAGGGTACACCTCTTTATAAGCCTTAGCTGCAAGCCAGTCAACTACTCGATTACCTCGTCTGGGGGTAAAAGAAACAATAAACCCAACCTCAGAATCTAGGAGATTAAGAATGTCCTGAACAATGCCTCTGCATTTCCAATCAACCAAGTCTGGTAACCTTGATTCAACACAGTTCTTCAAAAGTAGACAATCAGTTTCAAATATGATTTTATCCAGTCCCAAATCCATTGCAATTAACAGAGCTCGTTTCATCGCCAAAGCCTCAGTCATAAATGCTGATAATGATTTCAGTTTGCATACAAAACCCCACTTAAAGCATCCATAACTATCCCTACAAACCAGCCCAATCAAGGCACAATTTCTAACATCAGAGTAAGCACCATCACAGTTAACTTTTAAAATTCCAGCCCCCGGCGGGTCCCAGCTTACCTTCTTATTGGATTTGGAAATTTCGGGCTTTGTTCCTCCCTGCCTCTTGTCCCAGGAGTGCCAAAATTCCCTATTCTTTGCTTTTGCCAGTTCAATTACTACCTCTGGGTTAGGGGAGGTGAAATTAAATACAGCCCCATTTCTTTGTTTCCACATGAACCAGAGAATCCAGCATATTAGGGAAATATCTTGTTGAGATAAGTTGTCCATACCTGTCATTTGGAGCCACCGGGCATTAAAATTAATTACATTCTGAACATCCAGCCGCGCTCCAAGAGAGCTCCCGAACCAGACACATCTCGTCCACTGGCAGTAGAAGAATAGATTTTCGGTAGATTCCTCTTCTTTCTCACAGATGGGGCATGCACTTGAAGGAGCTCTTCTTCTTTGAACAAGGGAGGCATTAGTTGCTATAGCATCTTGAAGAACTCGCCATATGAATTGTTGCACTCTAGGGGTGACCTTGATTCTCCAAATTGTCTTCCAACTCTCATTGGGAACTACAATAGAGGTTCCTGCTTTCAGGGCTTCTACTCCCCTTTTCTCCTTACCTATTCTGTATCCCAGCTTCACTGCAAATATTCCATCCTTTGCCTTTTTCCAGAACAGCTTATCCTCAAGACCATTATTTGGAATCAGGATTTTCCGAATGGCCTCCTTCAGCTCCTCCGATAAATGCATATCAATTGGCGATAGATCCCATGTACCATTCACAATCAAGTCACTCACTCTGCCCCCTGGATCATAAGGGCCCTCATCATCTTCCATTGGTCTGGTAAGCTCTACTTCAGGAACCCATCGATCCCACCATATTCTTATTCTTTCTCCAGTCCCTATATCCCACTGTAGATCAGCTTTTATACTCTCCCTACCTTCAATGATGCTCGCCCAACACCACGAGGCTTTGTGGCCTTTAGATGCGTCCATAAAGTCCTTCTTTGGGAAGTATATACTCTTGAGAATTCTTACCTATAATGCCTCTGGGCTCTTGATCAAGCGCCACGCTGTCT
Organism: Acacia confusa; assembly: GCA_037074495.1. Classification (NCBI taxonomy): domain Eukaryota; kingdom Viridiplantae; phylum Streptophyta; class Magnoliopsida; order Fabales; family Fabaceae; genus Acacia; species Acacia confusa. Next base: position 29,026,384 of record CM073510.1, read on the forward strand.
TGGCTAATAGGGTTTCATTCATCACTATTAGATCCCGGAAGCCCATACCTCCTTGGTCCTTGCTCAGGGTAAGGGTGTCCCATGCCTTCCAATGCGTCTTTCCCCCAAAAGCACACCCATCCCACCAAAAATTAGATATCATGTTGTGAATTTCCCTACAAGTCTTTATTGAAATTTAAAGCATGCCATAGGGTATAGTGGAATAGCCTGAATTACTGCCTTTATCATTATTTCTCGTCCTGCATATGATAGCGTCGTGTGACCCCATCCCTGAATCTTGCTGGCCACCCGTTCCCTTATATAGGCCAGAGCTTGGCATTTCGTTTCCCCCCAGATATTTGGAATTCCCAGATATTTTCCTGGTTCTTCCGCCATTGGGATACCCAGTGAGTTGCCAACTCTCTCTCACATCCGCAGGAGTGTTCTTTGAAAAGTACAGGCTGGATTTGTCTAAGTTTATCGCCTGGCCAAATGCTTCGCAGTACTTATGGAGGATTTCTGACAGAAGATTACAATCCCTTGGGTCTGCGTTCATGTAGAATAAAGCGTCATCTGCAAAAAAACTATGTGTGATCACAGGGCAGCTTTGGCTAAGCTTCACTCCTCTCAATTTCTGGCTTCCTTGGTTCTTTGTGATCATCAATGAGAGTACTTCAGCCACAATAATAAACATATAGGGCGATAGGGTATCGCCTTGTCTCAATCCCTTTGTCGAAGCAAAAGAGCTCACTGTCTCCCCCGATAAGCATAGGTTCAGCTTGGTTGATCTGACACATTTCATTATCAACAGTACCCATCTATCGCAGAAGCCGAACCTCTTCAGAGCTTCTTCCAGAAAATCCCACTCCACTCTGTCATAGGCCTTGCTCATATCCATCTTCAAAGCAAATTCAAACTTCCCTCCAGTCTTCTTCCTTCGAAGGTAATGATATACCTCATGTGCAATTATTATATTGTCCTGAATGCATCTTCCAGGAATGAACGTACCTTGGCTTTGAGAAATACAGGAATCAAGCAACGGTCTCATACGATTAGCAATGATCTTCGAGATTATTTTGTACGAGAAGTTGCATAAACCCAAAGGTCTTAGTTGAGAAACATGTTCTGGTCGGGCCACCTTTGGAATTAGTGTGATGTTGGTCTCATTGATCTCGTCCAACTCTGTTTTTCCTGCGAAAAATTCCTTCACCATCTTGCTTACCGTTTCCCCAACCTCTACCCATGCTTTCTGATAAAACATTCCTGGGAATCCATCCGGTCCAGGAGCCTTCGCCCCCCCTCCCCCAAACTAAATGTCGCTGCCTTTATCTCTTCCCTTGTGATTTCCTTTAAGAGACTGCTATTCATTTCTTCCGAGATTTTCTTGTCTATAAATTCCAGAGCGCCCCCCATGTTATGTGGTTCGGGTGATGCCGTAAAAAGTTGCTGGAAGAATTGGGTCATATTCAAGTTAACCTCAGCTTTATCTGTGATCCACCTCCCATTGTCATCCTTGATCGATAGGATCGCATTGTACCTCCGTCTCTTAACTGTTGACAGATGGAAATATCTGGAATTCTTGTCCCCTAGATGCAACCAGCTTACCCTTGATCTCTGCCACCAATATTGTTCCTCCTGCTCAAAAGCTCTGTCAAGCTCCACCTCACATTTTGAAATGGCTCTTGTACCTTCTTCTGTGATACTCACCTGATCCATGGCCGCCAATCTGGCTTTAATTCTTTCAATCACCCTTGCGAAGTTGAGGAACTCCCTTCGACTCCAACGTACAAGATCAGATTGACATCTATTCAACTTGCTGACAAAAGAATCCAGGAACGGTTCAGGATCTTCATCCTGTTCCTCCAACTGCTTTCCACCACGTGGCTGAAATTATCATGACTAGCCCATGAAGCTTCAAATCTGAAACCTCTTTTTTTCCTCGGGCCTTTGGGTTGGCATTTAACTAATAGTAGATGATGGTCTGAGCCCACTGGGCTTACATTGAAGACTTGTAAGTTTGGGAATACCTCTTGCAGCTCTGAGTTTCCCATAGCCCTATCCAACCTCTCTCTTACTGTGTCCGGCTCTGGTCTGTTGTTACTCCAGGTTAACATAGGCCCATTGAAGCCCAAATCAAATAGCTTGCATCCCTCCACAAAACATTTGAAGTTCCTTAATCTCCTCCATGCCCGCGATCTGCCCCCTGATTTCTCTTTACTTGCCAAAATCTCATTAAAGTCACCCAGGCATAACCATGAATCTTGGACCGAATTTCCTATTCGAGTTACCTCCTACCAACAAATATTTCTTTCTACTTCTGATCCGGTGTAGATCACAAGTTGGGTTGGACTTGGCCCGGGGTGAAATCCCGGGGTCCTACGTACCACAGTGTGGATCAAAGTCCACGTAGTTCGAGGGTATACGACAGACTAATGATAGCCAGAGGGGGTGGTGTGTGTGCTCTGTGTGAATAGAAAAGCTAGGGTTTTCGAAGTGTGTACCTTGTAAGGGGTTTACCCTATTTATAGGCGTACCTGTGCCTTATCTTAATCAGTTGGATTCATCCTTTATTTTAGGGATATCAAGATATGCGTTTTTGATAGATATTCTTGATACATAGGCGGTTATCATAACAATAGATATTTTGATAAAACCACTCCTATTTTCAAGGAAGTGGCTATGAGCATAACTGAAGTCATTTTGACTGGGCTCTTTAGTTATTGGGCTGGGCCCATTTATGAGATATCCGTAACAGTTGCCCCCCAGCCCGGTTGTTCAGGGCTCCGAGCAGCCGGGATGTACTTGTCAGATTACGTCCTTTGCTCTAGTTCATTTCGCTGTCCTGAGGTTTTTGATTTCTAGTTCTTTTTCTGAGGTCGGACCTTTTTGGTCCCCGGGTTACCCCCTCTATCATCAATTTGCATTCCGGTTTATTTGAGTGGGACACGGGTGCCCCCCCATCCCGGTTAACGCGGGTTGCATTCGTTTGCTATCCCAAGAGAACATTAATGTTTGGTCTTAATGTTCTATAATTTTGATTCTAGGCCGAACTCCTCCCATGCTTTCTCGAACTTCCCCTCTTTATTCGTGTCGGGTAGTGTTGATATTTCTATATCGTCTTACTCCCCGTTTACAGGTACCTTGTCCAGTTTTTCGTGGATCGGGACTTGTTGCCCCCAAGTTTGAGATTGCACGGGGAGTTAGGTCGGGCAACCGGGGTGTATTCATGTGGTCGGCCACGTGAGCATTTCGATCCGGGATCATTGTCCGCCTCATCCGTTGATCCAACACTCGTCTTATCTCGAGGCCACGAGTGTCATCATTGCCTTCTGCTGATTTGATGTTTACTAGCCGGCCTCTGAGTAGAGCAATTGCCCCATTATCTTGGTTTTCGTGTTTGCCTACCATCAGCATTAAATGTGCACGCCTTTTAACGTCCACGTCATTATTTGTGTATGGGCCCTTTGGGCTTTTGACGGTTGAGTTTCTTGACTCTCACTCGTCTGCTTGTTTTGCTTATAAAAGCCATCGACTTTCTGCTTCTTGCATTTTGAAAACTGCCAAACCTTGAATTTTCCTTCTTGAGAGAAACTTGCAACCAGTCACCCGTTCATCTTCCTCAGATTCCCATTTCTGCTCTTCGTGGCTCGCGCATTTCCTCTTCCCTTAACTTATTTCAAACCAGGTACTTTCCTTGTTTCCTTCTCTGGTTATTTGGCTGTGTTTTCTTCTTTCTTTCTCTATCTCTTGGTCTTTCTTTATTCTGGGTAGGTTATTGTGAGTTCTTTCAAGTTTCTTCCCCTTTGGGTTCTGCCTTCTGCTTTGTTCTTGAACTTCTCTGAACTTCTGGTCTATTCAATCCTTTTTCTCCGTCTTTGGTTTTCGGTTTCCTGTTTAAATTCTATCTTCTCGGGATGAGCCATCAAGGTTCTCCTCCGTCTTTTAATCCAAATGCTTTTTCCCCGGAAGAGGCCGAGCTTATTCAGCGTATGCCTCCCCGGACAGCTTGGTGGCTGTACGGGAAACCTCTGACCGAAGAACAAAAGAGGGAAAACGTTCTCCGTGGTTATGGCGGAGAAGGTGGTAGTCAACCAGGTCGGTCTGGTCGGGTTAGGGGAAGGGCTCGAGGTCGGTCTGAGTCTGTAGAGCCCGAAAGTCTAGGCCGGGGGATTGCTGCCACTAGGGTTTTTTCTTCAGAGCCGCCCTTAGGACAGGGTAGGGGGGAAAGTCCTCCTCTGCCCGCCTCTTCCTTTCCTTCACGTGCGAAGCCCCTCATCTCCCTTACCCCGCCTATCGGCCCGTGCGAGGAGTGTTCCTGGCTGATATCTGAGGCCACGATGGTTGGCCGGTCATGGGAAGCTGACGAAATAGCTTCACGATGCCGACATATCCAACCGCGGGTTGTTGGAGCCGTTTCTACCCGTCCCGCTTTACTATCTTTAGGTATCATTTTCGTTTCTAATTTATTTTTGTTTTGCCTTTTCTAGGTAGTATGTCAACTTCTCCGCGTCCTATCGAGGATTCCGGATCCGTGGAGTCAGCGGCCGTCAGTATTCCACGTCATATTGCTGAGAAGTATGACTGGGTCGCGACCGGGGTGCTGTCCAGGCTATCAAAAGCCACGACCAGTCAGATCGCCGAGCTCCCATTAGGGGACCGGGATCATTGTTCTTTATCTCTTCCCGGCCCTTCTGAACCGGTGTGTGTTGCCCGGGAAGGGAACGAGCGCTCCTTTTTCTTCTTCTATCTAGACTTCGTCAAAAAACTCGGCCTTCGTTTTCCATTTTCTAGGTTTCAAGTAGATCTCTTAAACATTCTTCAGCTGGCCCCCACTCAGATTCATCCCAACTCTTGGGGCTTTATTATTGCATTCGAGCGGCTTTGCCGATTTTTAAATCGTACTCCCACCACCGGGACATTCTTTTATTTTTTTAACATCCAACGGGCTCGTCAACCCGGGGAGCCCGAAGAAAAGAGGGGTTGGGTTTCTTTTCGGGGGAAACCGGACAAGAAGCTTTTCCATGTGGCAACTGACACCTGGAAAGGCTTCAAGGCTTCTTTTTTCAAAATCAACGCTGAACCCGGTCATAAACCGTGGTTTCTTAAGGACGTCGATTCCAGCTCAGTGGAGCTGCTGTTTCCTCTGTATTGGTCGAAAGCTCACTATGACCAAGACCAAAGCATATTTGCATCCTCCGATGATAGCCTAGAGCCAGCCGAGGTTGAAACCGTGATAGCTCTGGTTGACCATGTGGCCGAGAAGGATGTTATTGATTCCCGGATTTTTATCCGACAGTCGGTGGAGGAATTGTATTCACCGAGTATGATTTCTGTTGGATGTTTTTTTTTTTTTTTTTTTTGGTATGCCCCTTGTCATTTCTGATGTTTGTTATGTTTTTTGTAGTGCCTGACATGGGGAAGGCTTCTTTCCAAGAACTGGCCGAGAAGCTCCGGGCTAAGGCCAAAAAGAAAGGGGAGTCCTCTTCCCAGCAGAAAGCTGTGGCTGCTCCTTCGCCTACCAGAACTACTGCTGAAAAGAGGGCTGCGCCCTCTCCGGCCTCTACGGATCTCATTCCGCGCAAGCGATCGAAGTCCGTGGCGTCATCGATCTCGGTCGCAGAAGAGAATCCGGCCTCTGTCCCGGACGCCGGTGCTGCCACAAGCGTCCCTCCTCCCCCCCTTCCTGGTAAGTCTCGCCTTCACTCGCGGGGTGAGGTATGGACTGATGGGGTCTCGGAGGAGCTCAAATACGCGGTGAAGCCTCCCAACAGATATTTTAGTGGTGAGGCCTTTGCCGACTCCGACCTCGATCACCTGCAGGTCCTGCAGGACCACTTAATGGAGACAGCCGGCGTGCTGGACGCTTATGCTTCTATTAAGCATAAGTACGCCAGGGCTGCAGCCGAGATTGCCAAAGCTCGGGTTGAAAAGAAAGAGGCTGAGATCAGGCAGCGGGAGGCTGAGGAGGCGCGCCTGAAAGCGGAAGAGGCGCAGATAAAGGCGGTGGAGGAGCTATCAAAGGCCCTTGCTGAGAGGGATCACTTCTCCACCGAGCTTGACGCCAGTCATGCCCGGGAAGACACCCTCAATGGCTCACTGCACGCCCTGCAGGGTCAGTATGCGGGGCTGGTGAGGGACCTCAATCTCGCCCAATCCGACCTCCACGCTTCCAAGGCCGAGCTCGTGGCGTCTGCTGCCGAGGTGGATAAGCTGGAAGTCCTGGTCGTGGAGACGGCTGCTGAAGCTTTCAACGTATGCCTGGCCCAAGTCCGAGCTCTGAATCCGGACATTACGATGAACTTAGACGCTGTGGATTTCAGAGCTTCGGTAGAGGACGGGCTATTTGTACCAGCGCCGCTTTCTCCGGTCGAAGAGTCCGAGCATCTCGCGGAGGATGACCGTGTTCAATTACCTGAGGAAGATGCTCCGACGACTGACGCCCCTGGCCCTCCTGTGCCCGGCCAAGCCCAATCTTGATGCCGTCCTTCTAGGATCTTTTTTATTTTTTCCCATATGTAGTATTTTCATTTTCATTTTTGTTTCTTCTGTAATCTGGGGCCTTTGCCCTCAAAATTAATAATATGACAAGCCGGTGTTCCCGGATTTTTCTAGCATCCTCAGCTCGTCCATCTTACATGTATTTATTTTCATCCTTTAAACCAAACTCGTGTTTTAATTCACCAATTGATGAGTAAAGGGGAACGTAATCCGTGCACGAAGCTCGGTTCTTTATTTTATGACTTGGCCAAAGTCAAGATATATTGCGCAGAATCTGCTGGTTATTCAACCGACGTTTTAACAAACGGGCCACGTTTATTAATGGTCGGGCATTCTAAACAACAAACGATTTTCAAAAATCATCTAAGTACTTTATCTTGTAAAGTACCTTATCTTGTAAAGTACCGTACCGAGATGGTAGCCAACTGCCACATGTTCGGGCCCTAATATCCTTTTTGAATAGGAGCCTAAACATTTCGACCTGATCAGGATCTTTTATGGCAATCTCACACCACCCCAGGGGACAGTTCCGATGCATCGTAAGGTTTACAAGACTTGTTGACAAATCTTATCATGACCGGGATCGCGAAACCCAAGTCTTTGTTTAATTATCTTGCTTTTGTCGCAGCCTATCTTTGCATTGATTTCACAAGTAATAACTAGGTTGGCCCATGAATTGAACCACCTTTTTTATTGATTGAAATAATTGGAATTACACAATTTAAAATCAATGGAAAATACTGCTAAAAGCAAAACAATGCGTAATAAAAAACGGTTCTCGGTCACCACCGACATCCGTTGAAGCTAAAAAGCGGTTCTCAGTCACCACTGACATCCGCTGTGCGTTTATTCTGAGTGCATCCCGGTCTTTAGCTGTAGTAAGTCCTTAGTTTGTCCGCGTTCCATGTTCGTTTAATGGGCGTGCCATCTAACGTCTCAAGGGCATAAGTCCCGGGCCCCATTTTGTCCGAAACACGGTAAGGACCCTCCCAGTTTGCTGCAAGTTTTCCCTCCCGGGCATTCTTATTTCCGATATCCGCTCTGCGTAATACCAAGTCACCTTTATCGAACGCTCGCGGTCTAACTTTGCGGTTATACTTAGCCGCCACCAGCTGCTTCGTTGCCAGATCTCGGCAGTGTGCCGTCGTTCTCACTTCATCGATGAGGTCTAGCTCGGCTGCTAACTGCTTGTTGTTAGCATGTTCTCCCTCTTCCATGACTTTGGCTTTCCTCCATGATGTTTGCCCAATTTCAACCGGGATCATGGCCTCGCATCCATATGTCATTCGGAAGGGTGTTTCCTGGGTCGAGGTTTGGACACTAGTTCGATATCCCCAGAGTACCGGGTATAGTTCCTCGACCCAGTTACTTTCTGCATTACTCATCCTTTTCTTGAGCCCGTCAACAATGATTTTGTTGGCTGCCTCGGCTTGCCCATTAGATTGCGGATGCTCTACCGAGGCGAAATGGGGCTTGATTTCGAGCTCGGACATCAACCTCTGGAAGCCTTGGTCAACCAATTGAGTACCGTTGTCAGTTACGATCTCGGCAGGAATCCCGAACCTTGCAACGAGATTTCTTTCGAAGAATTTTTGTATTCGAGCGGCCGAGATGGTTGACAGTGGTTCGGCCTCGATCCACTTAGTGAAATAATCCACCGCCACCACAAGCCATTTCAGTTGCCCTGCGGCCGGTTTGAACGGTCCAAGGAGGTCCATACCCCACTTAAAGAATGGCCAAGGAGTCGTGATGGTTTTCAACTCGGTCGGAGGTGGCCAGAGGATCCGAGCATGTTTTTGGCAGCTTTCGCACGTCCGTACGTGCTCTCTGGAGTCCGCGACCATTGTCGGCCAGTAGTATCCAGCCCTTAGGGCCTTCCGAGCTAACGCCTTTGCCCCCATGTGTTGTCCGTTTATCCCTTCGTGTATCTCTGATAGCACGTACTGGGCCTCTGCCTGGTTTAAACATCTCATCATTGGGGATTGGAGGCCTTTTCGGTAGAGCTGGTCATCGACCACCGTGTACATTAACGCGGTCCGTGCTATCTGCCTTGCTTCCCCGGGATCGTCTGGGCTAACTCCCTTTTCCAGGTAATTTAAGATTGGCTTTCGCCAGTCTTCTGCCGCCGCGATGACCATGATACACGTGGGCTCCTTGAGACTTTGTTGTATTACAGTCCGATTATTTCCCGGGTTCCTGGTGCTTGCTAATTTGGAGAGGATATCTGCCCTTGCATTTTCTCCCCTGGGGATGTGGGTGACTAGGACCTCATCGAAGTCGGCCATTTTCTCTCTGACTTTCCCCAGATACTTAATTAGCAAGGGTCCCTTGGCCGTGTATGAACCGTTGATTTGGGCCGCGACTAGTTGAGAGTCGGTAGAGAGATGAACCCTCCTGGCCCCATTGTCTTTTGCCTGTGATAGCCCGGCTAATACAGCCTCATACTCGGCCTGATTATTGGACGTTCTGAAGTGTAATTGCAGGGAGTGTTCCATGGCGACTCCTTCCGGGCTTTCGACTATGATCCCGGCTCCACTTCCTTTGGCGTTTGAAGAGCCGTCTACAAATACTTTCCAAACGTCAAGGGCTGCTTTCGGGACTACCTCTGTTGGCACCAGTTCTGCAATGAAGTCGGCTAAAGCCTGGGACTTAATAGCACGTCGAGCTTCATATACTATGTCGAATTCGGATAGTTCGATTGCCCAACTCATCATTCTTCCTGCTAAGTCAGGTTTGTGGAGTATTTGACGTATGGGCTGACTGGTTCGGACAATTATTTTATGCCCCTGGAAGTAAGGGCGTAATCTCCTCGCGGCAGTTAGGAGCGCAAAGGCCACCTTTTCCAACCTTTGATATCTTAGCTCCGAACTTTGCAAAGCCCGGCTCGTAAAGTAAATCGGTTTCTGTTCCTTCGAATCTTCTCTCACCAGGGCGGCACTTACTGCTTCTGGGGCCACGGATAGATATAATATCAAATCTTCCCCGGGCTCGGGTTATGTCAGCACGGGTGGTGATGACAGGCATTTTTTGATCTTGTCAAACGCGGCTTCACACTCTGAGTTCCATTCTCCATGCCGTGCTTCCTTCTTCAATAACTTGAATAAAGGAAGAGCATTTTCTGCCGATTTCGATAAGAACCTTGTCAGCGCGGCCAGTCTGCCAGTCAACTGTTGTACCTCTTTTTTGTTTTTTGGGGCAGCCATATTGAGGACGGCCTGACATTTGTCCGGATTGGCCTCAATCCCCCGGTTTGTCAACAGGAATCCGAGAAATTTACCCGCTGGTACCCCGAATGCACATTTAGCTGGGTTAAGTCGGATTCTGTGAGCCCGGAGCTTATGAAATGTTTCTTGCAAATCTTGGATGTGGTTGGATCGCTTAACTGACTTTACGATCATATCGTCGATGTAAACTTCGACGTTCCTGCCGAGTTGTGCCTCAAACACTTGATTCATCATCCTCTGGTAAGTAGCTCCTGCGTTCTTCAGCCCGAAAGGCATCACATTATAGCAGTAATTAGCTTTTTCCGTGATAAAAGCTGTTTTCTCCTGGTCTTCAGGATGCATAGCTATTTGGTTATAGCCGGAATACGCATCCATGAATGAGAGCAGCTGGAAACCCGAGGAATTGTCCACCAGTTGGTCAATATTTGGCATGGGGTAAGCATCCTTGGGGCATGCTTTGTTGAGATCGGTGTAGTCGGTGCACACCCTCCATTTGCCATTTGGTTTCTTGACCATTACTACATTTGACAACCACGTGGTATACTGGATTTCCCTGATGAATCCCGCATCCAGCAGTTCTCTTACATGCTCGGTTAGGGCTTCCTGACGGTCCGGTGCAATCTTTCTTTTCTTCTGCGAGACCGGCGTATATCGTGGATTTATGGTCAATTTGTGACAGCAGAACGCCGGGTCAACTCCTGGTAACTCCGAAGGTTTCCAAGCGAATACGTCCTTGTTTCTCCATAACAGCTTTTTGAGCTCGCTTTTTTCTTGCTCGGCAAGTGAACTCCTGATCTGGGTTATTTGTCCGGGATCCTCTCCTAGTTGGTAGCCTGTGAGCTCTCCATCAGGCTCTGTTTTCATCAACTTTGCTTCTTCTCTTACATCCAGCTCTACCACGTTGACCGAGCTCGGCGCAATTGGCGCTGAATTTCGAGTTCCTTTCTGCTGCGAGCTAGATGTTCCGGGTTCATTGTTTTTAACTGTCGAGAAATAGCATTGCCGGGATTCCTTCTGATCACCTTTGACGGTGACGACTTCATTCTTCCGACTTACCATTTTCAGCTTCTGATGCTTAGTTGATATGAGCATGTCCCAACTATGAATGGTTGGTCTGCCTAAGATTATATTGTAGGACGAAGGGAAATCCGCTACAATAAACTTGACTCACTCAGTCTTAAAGGCTTCTTTAGAGCCCAAGGTCATTTTAAGTTCTATACACCCTTTGAGATTTGTATCCTGTCCGTTGAACCCGATTAAGGTTGTCCTGCACGGCTTTAGATTCTCTGGGTCGAGGTCCATGCGCTTAAAGGCGTCCCACAGGATGATATCCACCGCGCTGCCAGGATCGATGAATATCTTCTTTACGCGGCATTTTCCCAGGAGGCCGGTTATGACCAGTCCGTCTTGATGACCCGGGATTACGTCCCTCAGATCTTCCTGAGTAAAGAACAGCTTAGGAGGCTCTTCTGTTTGCGATGGCTCCGGCTTGAAAGTCGGTCGTCCCCTGATGGTTAAGACTTCCCGAAGGTATTTCTTCCGCTGATTGGCGGTATCGCCACCACCTCCATAACCTCCACTAATGACATTGCAGTTAAACCCTGCTTCCGGGAACTCGTCCTCATTGTCGTGCTTTCTCCGGGCTTCCTCCGGTTTTCTCCTCTGGGAGACCGGGCTTGTACTCCGATCCGTCTGCTTGCGCTTGGCTTTCTGCCCTTGTGTTTTGATAACGTACTGACGTAATTTTCCATCTCGGATAAACTTTTCCACCGCATCTCTAAGGTCCCAGCACTCATCCGTTGTGTGCCCGGGTCCATTGTGGAATTCACAAAACCGTGTGCGGTCCAACTTTCCCTTATTATAAAGTGGTCGGGGTCGCTCCACCTTCCTCATCTCGGTCAGGGCTACCTCTCTCCATAACTGTGAACGAGGGACATTTATTGGAGTATATCTCTCATACTTCCCCTCATGCCTTTGTCCTCGTGTTTTCTGATCCGAGTTACGGGGTCGGTCTCTTGCTGCCCGGTCCTTCCCTTTCGGAGGTGGGCTTTTCTGTCTCTCTTTTCCCGACGCGTTGGCTATCTGCATCTGTTCTATGTCCAGATACTTTTTGGCTCGTTTATGGAATTCTTCCAGCATCTTGATCTCGCCAGATATGACCGATCTCCCCATTCTGGATTCGCTATCTAAGCCCGAGATGAGCAAGTGTACGTGGACGCTTTCCGTTAATCCCTGGATTTGTAATGCGGCAGCCTTGAAATGATCCAAATACTTCTGAAGGGTTTCACCGGGTTGCTGCTTGATTCTGTCCAGCGTGTAGACCGACCTGGGTTGCTTTTTGCTTGTCGCGAAATTCAGCAGGAACTTCTCGCTCAGGTTGTTGAAGTCGGTAATGGACTTGGGAGATAGAGTCCGGAACCAAATTTGGGCGGCTCCTCGTAACGTTGAGGTGAACAGCCTGGAAATGATTGGCCCCTTGAATCCTCGGACCAGCATCTCAGTGTCGAAAGTGTTCAAGTGTGTCTGGGGATCCTGACTTCCGTCGTACTTAGGGAGGTCGGATGTATTAAATTTCCTTGGGTACTCAGCTTCGGTAATTTCATCTGAGAACGGGCTGTTGTTTTGTCCTCCATCCCCATACCACGTCTTGTACCTGCCGGAGTCTTGCGGAATTCCCTGATTGTCCGAGGTACGGCTGTCCTTCCTATGTGCCCGGGCTTGATCCTCCTGACTCGCGTCCCGGTGATTATTTTGCTGAGAATTTTTTGTTGAAGCTATTCGGCCTTGCCCGGGATGATCCTCCTGTAGGGGATCAATAGTTTGGTGATTGGTTTCTTCGTCCTCATTCTGCTGATCATCCCGGCGTTCCTCCTGAAGAGGGTCTTGTAAGTGTTTAAGAATTTGATTCATCACCTCGGTCATATGGTCAATCTTCTGGTTTTGAAGATTGTCGCGTTCTTCCACATTCTCGATCCGTTTCATCATTGACTCAGCAATGTAATGTAGGAGCCGTATGTCCGGGCTTCCAATCTGAAACTTTGAGGGACCAGCGTGGTTAGTATTTTCCAGCGTTTGGCCTGCTCGTCCATCCAGGTTCGAGTCCGGGGACTCCTCCATTTGTTCCTGATTAACGCCTTGAACGTCCTGCTGTTGGGTCTCGCTAAAATTTTGTTCCTGACCTTGTTCGTGTGCATGCGGGTGGCTTTTGCTTTTGGTATTAGCCATCACGGGTCACGGGAATAGGACTTTACAGTCCCCACAGACGGCGCCAATGATCCGGTGTAGATCACAAGTTGGGTTGGACTTGGCCCGGGGTGAAATCCCGGGGTCCTACGTACCACAGTGTGGATCAAAGTTCACGTAGTTCGAGGGTATACGACAGGCTAATGATAGCCAGAGGGGGTGGTGTGTGTGCTCTGTGTGAATAGAAAAGCTAGGGTTTTCGAAGTGTGTACCTTGTAAGGGGTTTACCCTATTTATAGGCGTACCTGTGCCTTATCTTAATCAGTTGGATTCATCCTTTATTTTAGGGATATCAAGATATGCGTTTTTGATAGATATTCTTGATACATAGGCGGTTATCATAACAATAGATATTTTGATAAAACCACTCCTATTTTCAAGGAAGTGGCTATGAGCATAACTGAAGTCATTTTGATTGGGCTCTTTAGTTATTGGGCTAGGCCCATTTATGAGATATCCGTAACAACTTCCAAAGGGGGGTCATAAATGAACATTACATATCTAGGGGTCTCATATACATCAGACTCAATTAATATATGGATAATATTCATCGACGAGACAAGAATATTTACCTTCACCATTTCTGTCCACCACAGCGCCAATCCTTTGCTTTGCCCTATCGGATCCACCAGCCACTCCTCATTGTAACCGCATCTGCGCCTGATCTTCCTCACTATCCTTGCTTTTTGTTTAGTTTCCATTAGAAACACAATTTGGGGCTTTATTCGGGAGCACTCCTCCTTTAGATTCCTCACAGTCAAGGCAGCCCCAAGGCCTTGACAGTTCCAAGCTAGGATATTCATTGTGCACCGGTGGCAGGATCATCCTGTCCACCGGCGTGGTGATAATTCGACTTATCACTATCTTCATCCTTTATGCTTCCTGCTAGCAGCCAACTTTGGGGAAAGTCTGTTTCTTTAGTACCCCCTGTCTCCTCTATTGCCTCCGATTGCCTTTCAATGCCCTTATTCCGAAGCTGATGTTTCAGAGCTCTAAAATTCCTTCGTCGTCCTCTTCTCGGCTGGTTCTGGGCTGCTGTCGACGATGTCTTTGATTCTATCTCTTCGAACACTATCTTGCGTTGTCGTTTCGAAGCCTCTGGAAGTGTGGAGTCTTCCAGATGTCTTTTAATGTGAATCCTATTTAGAACCTGGGTCATTGACGATATGGGAGAGAGTCCATTAAATGGTTCAATATTTGCTCCAGTGGGCTCTTGTTCTACTGGAAACTCCTATAAGGCTGTATTCACATGGTAGCAGGTGGGCTTGGTGTATCGGTTTCCTCTGGGCTCACTTGTTTGGCCCATTTTAGTTCTTTATATCTCAGCCCATATTGCTCATTCCTTCTACTTTCCACTAGGTTGACTAATTCCTCTACTGCCCTGTCCCTTTCCTCCTCCTTTGTCCCTACTTTTTCTGCCTCAGTCGTTAACTTTTCTCCTTGGGCAGTCCTCCCCCCTGAGGTCATTCCGTTTGACTGCTGTTCTCGGTCTTTATCTCTGCTGCTCTGATGCACTATCACCAAACTGGAGCAACCTATTGTCTGCCCTTCCTCCCCCCTCGACATCAGCTTACTCGAAATATCCACTCTTCTTTCCGACGAAGAACTCCGTCGAGAATGGTTCGCTGGAGTTCTATGCCTCATGAAATCCCCCTCTGTCCATCCCTCTTTGCACACCTCTACTTCCTCTTCATTAGTCCGAACAGAAGGGGTACTCATCCAGTGACCATACCCTTCTTCCACATTCACATCAGCTCCTGCTCCATCCGTGTTAATACATCCTCTGCCTTCGTGTCCTATTCTCCCACATTTGAAGCAGAAAATCTGTAGTCTTTCGTATTTTATCGAGACCCAGGCTGGTTCCTTCCCCTCTCTTGGAATCCAGAAGCCGTCCTGCAGGGGTTTGTCGAGCTTTATCAGCGAACGGACTCTAATAAAGCTTCTGCTCATTTTGCCATCAACCATCGGTCTTTCAAACATACAAGCTTCCCCCACCGAATTCCCCAAGATAAGTGCATTAGCATTGTCGAAGGCTGCCGTTGGGAGTCCATGGAACTGAACCCAGAATGGTTCGTAGCTAAAATTTATATCTTGGAGCACCATATCGTCGTCCCATGGTTGTAGGCTTAGTAAGAAGCCCTGGATTGACCACGGCCGACCCTTAAGCACCCTTGCGTAGTCTGCTCTGTTTCTGAAGCGAAATAAAAATATAAGCTGGTTGCGATTTAGCTCGTGTATCTCGACATTATCACCTATTTGCCAGCCTTTCCTGATCATATTTACCACCGTCGGACCATTTAAATTTTTTTGTGAAATGATCTTCCCCACTAGTGATCTTCCTTTTTCCTCTACCTTCCTCTCAAGATTAAGAACAACGTGCTTCACCTTCCTACTACTGGAACCCTGATCATCTTCCATCTCTTTAAATGGACTTCCGATCGCCCTACCCGACTCAATCGAAAAGAATGGTTCTCCAAGAGGCAACCAGACTCGCTCTCACAGGGGAGAGAAAAACGCACTCACGAGAGAAGCCGGCGCACACAAAACTTGACGAAGCCCACCTAGCCATATGGCCTTTAGCCACAGATAGGCCATGCTTTCAACCTGGAGTATTTATTTATTTAATTATTTATACTTTTTTTTTTAAGGTTACAAAATATCTCCCGAGTTTGCAAATTTTAATTAAGAACCATGAAATAACTTAAATAACGTGAATTTGCTAGGAATTTAGTTTAAGATTAAGTTTCGCTTCCGCATATTTATTTTTTTTTTGGTAACTCTATATATTTTTTTGACATCAGAAAGAGAAAACCAAACAAATCACGATCAATGAATCTGGACTTAATATTTGCAAATCAATCGCTTCATTCAGTGCCCTTTTAAAGAGAGAATATGCCAGATGGTTATCATAAGTTCATAATTTAAAACTGGAAACTTGCCAATTTCACTAAATATCTCTCAAATCATACTCCTTTGGATCATTTTTATAAGTAAATTTTTTTGGGTTGGTCCTTAATTAATATATATATTTTTCCTTGTGCCTCACAATTCGAAGTATTTTTTTCTTTTTCTATTCCTATTAAATACCCATTTTTATATTAATTAACCTTGGCTTACCATTAATTATCTTTTATTTAATCATTTATTATCCATTCTCTTACATTTTTTTTAATTATTCTCTTTCCTATACTCTTTTAATTAATGGGACATATTTAGAAGAAACATGACATTTTTTTTTATACATTTATTGGTTTTAACTAATCTTAAATCTTAACAATCAGTTTATTTTACATGATTAAAAAAAATTGTCTATAAAAAAGACAGGAACGAGTATATAATGAGACAGAACGCCCATCAATATAATGATGTTCCATTAGACCACACCGCATGGCAAGGTAGCACTAGCAGGTCCATTCTCAACGAGTATATAAAATAACATCATTATTTTATTCGTGATGTTATCTTAGAGTTTTTTTTTTTTTCCATTTCCCTTATTCCCCCAAGGTATTATTTTGTTGTGTACTTCTTCTTCTTCTTTCTTTTTGGCGCTGAAGGGACAAAAATGCCCACTTTAATTTGTCAAAAATACATTTGACCCCGTATTAAAATCTTTGGTGTAAAAATGTCTATGAAAATTATAATAGAAACCAAAACTGCCAAAACAGTTAACTACCAAAAACGACCATTATTGTTTTTTTTGGGAGAATTACTTTTAGCCTTTTAGGCCTTAATCAAGAAAAAATAATATGACAATTGAATATGGAGAATTAATAAGTAAGTTAGTTATCATTAATAATTTATGAGATTTGTTAATGTATTATTTTCTTAGATCGGTACATTATTCTCTCTATTTTTTTTTCATGTGGGTCTCAGTGTCCAGCTGTCCTCCTCACTACAAACAACAACATTCCGGTGGACGATATGGTTTCTATCCATTGTCATCCTATGCGGAAAAAAAAATATATTTTAGGATACTGATTGATATTAAAAAAATATTTTAAGATACTGAATAATATTAAAAAAATACGTCATGGTTTTGAAAAATTATTTTAGGATTTTGAAAAAATATTTTAGGATACTGATACTAAAAATATATTCTAGAATATTGACTGGTACTGAAAAAATATTCATGATCTCTTGAAAAAATATTTTACGGTACTCATCGGTATTAAAAATATATTGCAGGATATTTTTTAAAGATCCTAAAATATTTTTTCAAGATCATGAAGTAGTTTTTCAAGAGATCATGAGGTATTTTTTTAATACCAGTCAGTATTCTAAAATATTTTTTTAATATCAGTCAGTACTAAAGTATCTTTTTAGTACCAATAAGTATCCTGAAATATTTTTTAAAAAAGGCATCAACAAAGCATCAAAACGGTACCATTTTTTCGCATAGGACGGCAGCAGATAGAAACCAGATCCGTTGATGAGAGGCAGGAGAAGGAGAGCATGTATGCGCGCTTTCATGGTTTTGGGCAAACCATATTATACGTAATTTCTTTAACACTATAATATTATTTTATGTGTATTATATTAATTTCAGTCTTTAGTCATCCTAATGCCTCTTGCCATTGCTTTTACCCATAAACTAAAGGAACATTTCTAGCTAAACCTTAACAAACATGCCCATTATACCGAAAACGAATAAAAAAAAAAAAAAAAAATTGTTATCATAATAGTTTCCATTATTTTTAAATTTCAAACTAATTCCTACTTTCCACCCACTATACACACTATTTTCTAAAAAGGAAATTCAATATTTTATACCGTGCAACTACTGCCTCCCAACATCTTATATTTAGACAACTCATCCATCGGTGTGTGTGTCTAATAATCTAATCTCGCTTTATTGTATACATGAGGTTGTGAAACCCATGATTTCTAATAAAATAAGTGTTTACTCACTGCACACGCACGTTGTGCGAGTAAATATAAATAAATATTTCTTAACCTTTTCCCTACCTAAAATAAATCACATGAAGAAAGTAATGTGGTTAAAGGCGAAAATAGATCACATCTCTTAAATTTGAGGGATATGATTATGATTACTTAATTAGTGAATCCAAACCAGCTCTTAATGACTTATAATACTTAATCTCAATGTAGTTTTCAGAATATAGTATTATACTATCAAGTATTAAAAAAAAGGTTAAGTAGTGAATTCGCTCTGAAAGTATACATCGAGAAGTAAAGTTACTTTGGAAGTTTTTTCCGGATCAATTTTTTCCCGAAAATTTAAACACATAGCAATGTTGCCATTTTTCGTTAAAAAATTAACGTTGACCATTAAAAAATTGACGTTGGCTGTTAACTTTTTAACAGAAAATAACAACATTACTACATTTTTAGATTTCTAGGGCATTGACCCCAAAAAAACTTCCAAGACAACATTGCTCTTAAACGTGTATTTCAGAGGCAGATTTACTACCTAACCCTTAAAAAACCTATTTTGATAACAATATCTAAACAATCAAAATCATTTTTTTTCAATAATCTATTTTGAAATAGTCATTTTATTTCATAAATGCTGAAAGTTATTTTCTAAAAACTAAATCTGAATGGGTTCTTAATGACTTATAATTTATAAAAAGAAATAAGGAAAACCATTTTGCTTGTACCTATACTTTTTCTCAATTTTTAATTTGATACAGATGCTCTTTTTTTTTTCTCTTTATCAAATCCCTTAACTTTAATTTGTTAGCAACGTTAACTCCGGCAATAATGCTAACATGGCAAAGCAATAGTGACTTACTGACTTATAATGTTATTAGAGTAAAATTAAATGATTTAATAAAAATATAAATAAGTACAGAACCAAAATAAAAATTGAGGGAGGGTATATATAGTTACAAAATGTCCCCCCCCCGGGGCCCAAAAAAAAACAAAGTTACATATAATAATGCAACTACAATTTAATATGCATAGTGAAATTGTTTACAAATCCTAATTATATACCCTTCGAACGTAAAAGTATGAGCTATCTCATCTCTTCAGTAGGGAGAATCTATCTCTCCTTACATTTTCCTTTTATGTATACAAAGATTGAACCATATCATTAAGGATGCTATATATTGGAAAAGGTGCGAGGTGCGCAATCCAGAGCTTAATTAGCTCAGATGGCCCTCAGGTATTTCATATACTTTTTGCTGACGATTTTCTTTTATTTGGTGAGCCATCCACTAGCCAAATGGATGTAATGATGAACTGTTTGAAAAAATTTTGTGGTGCCAATGGTCAACAAATGAACAGGTTGAAGACTAAAATTTGCTTCTCCAAGGATTTTCATATCACTAGGGCTATATATGAACTTGACTCAGCGTATGTGGGTTGGTTTGACAGGTGATTTGGGTAAATATTTGGGAGGCCGATCTACTCTCATTAAGAGAGTCCTCTTCACCTTTCCTTATTATCATATGCAGACAATATTATTGCCTAAAGGTCCACTGAAGGAGATTGAGAAGAAGAGCAAAGATTTCTTATGAGGTGCTAATGAAGAAGAAAGGAAGCTACTACATCTTATGTCTTGGGATTAGGTAACCAAAGATAAAAAGGATGGTGGTTGGAAATTAGGAATCTTGGAAAGCAAAATGAGGCTTTTATCATGAAGATTTCCTTCAACATCATAAACAACAAGGAAGCCTTATGGGTCAAGGTCCTAAAAACTAAATATAAGTGTGGGGTGAACGTTATGCCGAGAATCCACAAAAGGGCAAACTCTTCTCTTACATGGAGGAGTATATGCGCGATTTGGAACAAGTTTGAAGAGGAGTTCGAGTGAAGACATGGCAAGACAACTGGATTCGGATTCAATATCCCTCTAGTTGATGAGCTCATTCCTGGCTTTGAGGAGTTTGTTGACAAGAAAGAAAAAGTAGTAGACTAAGTGATCTCTTTAAGAGAGTGAGAACTGGATGAGCTGGGGCTTTGGTTCCATCCACGCCATTGATTGCATCACAAGTGCACACCCTGTGAGGAGAGATCGAGTAGAGGATACATTCATTTGGAACCCTTCTAGTGACGGTTGTTTTCCTATTCATTTTGCATATCACTTTCCTTTTTCGGTATTCTTCGCCCATGGAAGAGCTTCAACGGCACAACTCAGTGAGGAGGGGAATTGCATATGTTGGTTCCTGTCCTTTCAACTACAAGAACGAGGAAGACTCCGTACATTTGCTCCTTAACAGTGTAGATGCCAAGGAAAGATGGCACTTAGTAGTTCATCCCTCAAAGGATCAGATTGGGTCAAATGGAATCCCAAACATCAAGTAGGGAGAGAATTCACGAAGAAAATCAATACATTTTGTTGGGATATATGGGTGACACGTTATAAGAAATTGTTTGCAAATCTTTTTAGATGAAGCTACAACGGATCATCAAAATGCTCATTCTAGTCCTTTTAGAGCTTGATTGGATCAAAACCTCCTATCCAAGTTTCCCTTTCATGGTGAGACTCACAGAACAAATGAAGAAGGAAATAAGAGTAGGATTGGGCTCGTTTGCGCTTAGAGACTGACACCTTGGTTCTTATATCCAGCCGCAGTGGGTTTGGAGGAGCTGATCGTGATGAGGACCATGGGGTTTCATATGTAAGCTCACACCAGTTCCCTCAGTCATTGCAGAGCTTTTATGCATTATCTATGGTGTTCAGTTTGTTGGAACTGAGGCCATATGAAAGTTGAGAGAGTGTCTGACTATACTGAGGCCATAAAATTTTTCTTGAGGGGTTTTGATAATAATCACCCTTATAAAGACATAGTAGATGAAGCTAAACTTTTGATTCATATATAGGAATGGGCACACTATCATTTAGTTATGTTCCTAGGGAGAGAATTAGCATAGTGGATAAGCTAGCTAAAAATACTCATAATCTCGTAGAAAACTCTTGTATTCTTGATCAAAAAACGCTTTTTTACAAGAGGAGTTTGTTGATGATCTCTTTATTTTGGTTGTAATATTCAGTTGAGTTGTTGACATTCTGTATTCATTCAAAAAAAAAAAAAAAATCTTTAAATTGAGACAAAATTATGAGACGTTGAGAAGTGAAGCATATCTTACATTTATACTTAAAACAAACTCATTTCACTAGTTACATCCATCACGACTCACAAGGGGCTGCTTGCGTGATGAAACTCACCAATTTGAGCTAGGAATAGCCGAATAGTCAAAGGAATGACTTGGATTATAAAATAATTATTCCTCATCCAACCAATGATAAAGTGGTGTGGTCCTCCCAAAAACACGAAATAGAGGGCACCTAACCTCTTGGGCCCCACCACCCACCAACTCCCTTACCCCACCATTATTATACCAATCCTCTCATGGATTAAAATAAACAATTTCGAATATATATTTTTTTTTAAAAAAAAAAGCATTCACCAACTCCCGAGCGCGTTATCTATTGAATGATGAAGTTAGAAACTCCCTAAAACCAAAACCAGACACACCTCCCTTGCTTTGCCTCTCCTTCTCAGCCATGGCTTCTCCTCCTCCTCCTCCTCCTCCTAATTTCTGGGGCGATATGCCTGAGGAAGAGTACTACGCCTCTCAGGGAGTTCGCAACTCCAAATCTTACTTCCAGACTCCCAATGGCAAACTCTTCACTCAATCTTTTCTTCCTTTGGATCCTTCCACTCCCATTAAGGCCACCGTCTTCATGACTCACGGCTACGGCTCCGACACCGGCTGGCTCTTCCAGAAGATCTGCATCCACTATGCCACCTGGGGCTACGCCGTCTTCGCCGCTGACGTCCTTGGCCACGGCAGATCCGACGGCATCCGATGCTACCTTGGCGACATGGAGAAAGTCGCCGCCACTTCGCTCTCTTTCTTTCTTCATGTCCGCCGGAGTGATGAGTATAAGCATCTTCCGGCTTTCCTCTTCGGCGAATCTATGGGTGGGGCCACCACTATGCTCATGTACTGCCAATCTGAGCCCGACACGTGGACCGGTCTTATCTTCTCGGCCCCACTTTTCGTCATGCCCGAGAACATGAAGCCCAGTAAGGTAATTCTAACTTTTTGCCATCGAATTCCAACTTCCAAGTCATACAGTAGTCATTACCAATCAAGGAAAAAAAATCAATATTTAATTTCTATGACGTAATAATTTAGATCGGCGAGTCTCGTTAATAATTCTGGAAAAAATTGCTGAAAAATTCATTTATCCAAATATATCTTAAATTATTTAAATTTCTTTAGCCATGTAAAAATTTATTTATTAAATGTGTAAAACAAAAAATAATGGGGAGTAACAGACTAAGAAAGAGAACTTGATTAAATAAATAATTCGAGCAAAAAAAAAACTTGATTAAATAATTTTGTTTTTCACCTTAAATGAGGAAGTTGTTTTATAAAGAAATGTTAAAGAGGTTGGTGATTTTCTGGTGGATGACAGGTTCGATTGTTCCTGTATGGTCTGCTGTTCGGGATAGCTGACACGTGGGCGACGATGCCAGATAACAAAATGGTGGGAAAAGCCATAAAAGACCCTGAGAAGCTGAAGATCATAGCGTCCAACCCACGAAGGTACACGGGCCCACCTAGGGTTGGGACCATGAGGGAGCTGTCTAGGGTGTGCCAGTACATACAGGATAATTTCTCCCGAGTAACGGCGCCGTTTCTCACCGCCCACGGAACCGCAGACGGAGTGACGTGTCCGTCATCTTCCCGTTTGCTGTATGAGAAAGCATCCAGTGAGGACAAGACCTTGAAGCTTTACGATGGGATGTACCATTCTCTGATCCAAGGGGAGCCCGACGACTGCGCAAATCTGGTGTTGAAGGACATGAGAGAGTGGATTGATGAGCGGGTCCGGAGGTATGGGCCTCAGGAATCCCAATGATTTGGGCTTCCATTGGCCCATTAGACCAGTTTAATGTTGGGCCCCTGTCTAATCTTCCCATTTTCATGAAATGAATTTACAAGTATATATATGAATCGATGGTTGTTCTCTTTGAATGTTACCTTTATAAGGGCTGTTGCCATTCCACAAGCAAGTCCAAATAGTTTTGTAATTTGTTGTCAAGCGACCCGATTTCCATTTTTTTTCAGAAAAAAATGTTATTTTCTCTGATTGTAAGGTTTTAGTTAATATGGAGTATGATATGTTTTATCTAAAACATTCTTATAATCTTCCTTAATTTTTCCTCTCTCCTCCATAATTATTGTTGAAAGAATATTAATAGAGTTAATTTAATAAGAATGGATAAAAACGTTAAATATATCTTATATTGAGGATCAACATCAACTCCCAAATTAAATAATACATTTAGAACCGAGTATTTGAAAAACAAAACATAATAATGCTTTATTTTAGAGTTAGTGAATTTTTTAGTTATAAATTGAAAAATGGATATAAAATTATAACTATGTGTTAGACTTATCATCAATATCAAATTAATCAATATACATGGTAAAATTGATTAAAAGATAAATTATTTGTGAGGCATGAATAATAAGAATAACTTATCAAATGCACCTGTATTCTGATTTTGTGTGTGTGTGTGTTAAGTTGGGGTTGCCTGTATTCTGATTTTTGATAAAGAATTACATAACTTAGATGTGGGGACTTGCTTCAACTACCGCCAAAATTGCTCATGAACCTTATTGTGTGGTACAATTTTGGAATCTAAATAAGTATTTTTTTTGCTCGCAAAATCTAAATAAGTATAAGCCACTACTTTTTTAACATTTTATTTGTAAATCAATCATATTTATTCAATGACACTGAACCATATACTCAGCACCCTAATTTCAAGGGAAATGAAAGGAACTGCTCTACTTGCAATAAAGAATTCTACCAAATGAGTACTCTTCATCTATGGTTAATTTCTCTATTGCTACTGGAATTGCTAAATTCACAATGATGCTTCTGAGTCAATTCATATTTGGAAGATACCGATGGGGAATTGCCGCCAACATTACCCCGACAGTCCTCCTTCTGACCAGCATTGGTTTCTTTTCTCTTGTACTGCTCGGAGATCCGCTTGCGCCGGCGCCGGCTCTCGCAAACTTTGGAATGACACCACAACTTGCAGCTGTATATATGGGTGCCATGCATAACATATTCAGCAAAAAGTGCTAAATACAGTTTATTTGATCCTTGCAAAAAATGGCCTACATACCCCTTTATGAGGACACCAAGATATGGAATAGAATTTACTTCCCTCATAATATTCAAAAAGTAGGGTTGTTTATGGGATGTGAAGGTCCATGGATATTACATCCCACAAAATGGTGGAATCAGGCCTATTCCTAACATTTGGGTTAATATGCCTTAATTCAAGCCTACTTCAGCCTATGTGCTTTAAGGCCAAGTAGTCCCTGGCTCAGGCCGAATCAAGGCCTTACACCTGAACTTGGCCAGCAT
This sequence comes from Acacia confusa, assembly GCA_037074495.1. Classification (NCBI taxonomy): domain Eukaryota; kingdom Viridiplantae; phylum Streptophyta; class Magnoliopsida; order Fabales; family Fabaceae; genus Acacia; species Acacia confusa. Next base: position 29,050,699 of record CM073510.1, read on the forward strand.
TTAACAAAAGCATCTAAAGTTGGGCTTAGACCAAGTTCTACAGTTCTAAACCGCATACAAACAGACATATTTGAAACCAAGGCTCAAATTCCTGCTGGCAGAGATATAGCCCGATAGTGCTTTGAACATGATTGTTTTCAATAAGAGGATATATGTGCCTAGCAAAAAAAAATTATGAGAACACTTTTCAAGTTAGATATTAAAAAATTTGATTGGCTCTAAACTATATGCTGTAGGTCAAAAGGGAAGGAAGCCATTGATGTTGTTTGTAACCCACTGGGGAAGTCTGGAGGTGCCCTAATTCTGCAGTTTATGATCTTAACTTCTAGGTCACTTGCTGATTCAACTCCATACCTGGGAGGGGTGCTGAAATTGCTCGCAATAATTAATCATATTTCTTTCTGTGAAATTGCTGAACAGAAAGGTTAGGTGGAACTGATGAAAGCCATATACTTGGTGACCTTGTTATTTGGAGGTTATTACTCTGTATATAGAACAAGTTTAGTAGTCACTTCTTCAGTCCCTTTTTTCCCTTCTTGGTCCTAATGGATGAAGTTTTAGTTCTCTATCAAAGTTTTCTCCTTTGTAGAATCTTCTTTTTTTGTTTTTTGGGTTCTGAAAGGAAGATCATGTTTCTATAATTTATGTCCCCCATTTGTTTCTCTTCATTGAGCTAAACAAGGAGTTATGATTTCAAACTATTTTGTTGCGGAAGCTGCATAGATTAAAGGGAATTGAAGAAACTAGAAGAATTCTTCAGATTATCCACCATTCCTCTTTTTTTTTTTTCTTTGATATAACCATTCCTCATTTCCTCCATGAGGAAAAGTAAGGTTCACATGTTATTTTGGGCCCGTAGTAAACTCTACATGTTAGCCCGAAAAAATCAACTAAAATTTATAACTGAAAAAAATTCCTAATTTTTAGACTAGCTTTTGGGAGGTGGATACAAAAGCAAAAGCCTGGCCCAAACGCCAGGAAAATGAAAACCCCAGGCTCAGAATGGTACAAAAGCAACAAATAAAGGACCCATTCACCTGAAGCAAATAAACCACAGAGAGAGAGAGAGAGAGAGACTCATTCACCTGAAGCCAAAAAACCAGAATCAAACGAGGATGAACGATATTCCCTTGTCCAATCAAATTTAAGGCGATGAGCCCCTTTCAAATCGTCCGTGGCTGGATTAAATAATAAATGCAGTGGGCCCAATGGCCGGGAGCTTCTTTTGTCTGCTTCAAAGCCAACACATGGAAAAAAAAAAAAATTAGGATGTCTAGCATAGTCAGCACTTAGACTATTTGAGCACTTAGTCAGGGATTCGATCTGTGTTTGTAGGGAGGGTTTCATGACTAATACTAAGACTCTTTCGTGAAGTTTATGGTGTGAGAGGATTAGTTGCTGCATCTGGTGGTGGATACCTAAAACATAAAAAAAATAAAGGCAATCACAAAGATGTCCTAAGTTAAAAAACTTATCAAGAATTCCAAATGATAAGTCAGGTATTGTCATTTCTTACTCAGGAATTTATCATTTCCCACTCTTCAGTAACCTTAGTATTTTTCATCTAGATGTTATACTCCTATTTATAAAGTGTAGAGATACATTGGACAGATATTTCAAATAGAAGTTTTTCAGCTACTTTTTGTTGCCCAAGAATCTTTTTTTTTTTTTTTTTTTGCTATAAGCCTAAGAATCAATTTTGTTAGAAGAACAAATCCACATTTGAATCTTGAACGTGCTTATTGATTACTTATCCTTACTTTCAATGAGTCGGGTTTATTGGCAACCTTTGTTTGCTTATGTTTTCCCTCACTTTGGGTTTTAGTTTTTCATGTTTTAGACTATATACTTTTGATCTTGGTAAGTTTCATTCCATTTAAAATATTGATTCATATAATTTAACAAAAATCTGGACAATTTTATTACTTGCGGAATCAAAACCAAAAATGAAGACAAATTTAGTAGACTAAAGATACTATATTTACCCTAATAATTAATAATAAATAACCACAAGCGTATACTAGAGGTGAGATAGAATGTACTGAGATGGTAATTACTAATTAGTCCCATGGTTCCCATCTTGACCAAAGCGAGTGCGTAATTCATTCATGTTGTAACATCCCACCTTAAAAACAGCGAAATTTTTTTTTTCCTAAAACGTTGTTCAGAGTAGAGTAATTTCGCAACATGAGTAACTGAACCTTAACATTACATAACCGCAGTGTAAGTGTACTTATACAGTCATCTACTATCCAAAAGGAAGCAGCACCTAACTAAGCATATAAAACTAAAACCATAAAATTCCTTCTGCCGTCCTACGCCAGTAGCTCGCCCCTATCTTCAACCCCTTGGTTCGCCCGAACCTGAAGCTACAGCTGAGATCCAATTACCATTTGGATCTCAGGTAACGGTTAACTTTATGCTCAAATAAACAGTATATGGACAATAGTTATTCACAACTCATAACAGCGGTAAATCACTACATAAGCACACAGCAGATGCATGATCACAACATTGACAGAACATAAGCACAAAGCAGTATGTAAAGTCCCACAACATGTCTGCACATAACTAGTGCCACGACGGCCCATCGTGTCCTCAACGCTAGGAAAACCCAATGGCGTTATCAAGACTATAACTCGTATAAAGCTGTATGTATAACTGACAACCCTAGACAGGGTCTCAGTATATAAACATGTCTATCACATATACGTATATGAGCAACATAAGTGTTAAGGTTACAATACGCGCCCGTACCTTCGTTGATGATTCTTGGCACGTTTGTCGAATTATGGTACGTTTGACAGAGGGACGACGGCGGTATGACAGCGGTGACAGCGGAAACAACGGAAATGACGGTTCGTGATTTCGGATATCCTAGAAGGATAATATCACCGATATGAATATTTAAGATCATAACAGGCATTTTAGGTACAAATTACCATTTTGCCCCTAGTTTGATTATTTGGTGGAATTTTGCCAGAGCTTCGCTATTTTGACTTTAAACTCTCAAAATTTTGCTATAACTTTTCCTCTAACCTATTTCTGAAATAAATATCATATTTACTCCTAAACATGATATTTAAGCTAACTTGAAAAATTAGAGACTACTCTAGCAATTCTACTATAACTACCGAAAGAACTACTGAAACTAAAAACTAAGGACTAAGAAACTTACTCAAAGCTTTGCTATGAACTTCTTACTCCTCTTCCAGAGCTTCTCTCTCTAACTTCTCTCTAGGATTGTGAGTGAATTGGTGAAAAATGAAGAGAAATGAAAGGCTATTTATAGAAAAATCCAATGGCATTTTCGTAATTTCATTGAACTTTGTCTGGTTGAATTCTGACTGTCGGATCGCATTTTTTTGAAGTGGCTTGATCTTGGCCCTACACCTATTTGGCCGACCTCCCCCCCCCACAAGGAGACAAAATTGATGACATCATCATGCTTGTGTCATCTTGCTTTATCAGATGAAATTCCTAGTTCGGTGTCCTGATCGCGAAATTTTTTGTAAAATCTTAAAATTTCAGGAACAATACGCTAAAGGTCTTTTCTTCCTCTTTGAGAATACTGGGTTTTCCTAACCTTATATTCTCATTAAGGACATTCCGTTACCTGCCAAAAATCCTCGGTAATCGCTACCGGGTACATAAATAACTTCGGAGATAGCTTACTCCGAGATAAATATTCACTTGTTCATAATATACTCTGACCCTAGTAACCTAGTTCACGGTTTTCTAGGTAGGATTTTATTTCTATCCGTGGTCACTTATCCTGTTAACTTTTTTACTATAATATTACTTAATTATCACATGCCTTAACTTATATTATTATTATATAACAAATATCTAATTCCATCCTTATCTCCCCCTAATTTTCGGCCCACACATATAATTATGTATATATATATATTTTTTCATTTACCATAATATCCTATTTATCTTGTATTTATTTTTCCCAAAATTTTCTATTGGTCCATAAGTAATTACATAGATTTAGGCTTCTAGAATTTCTTGAAAAATCCTAAGCCTTTGATCTTGGTTTTTCAAGATTACATCCTAACCCTTATTATTTATTTAATTAGGCCAAAAATTTCGCCCTTAATAATAATTATTTATATTTATTTTATTTTTCATGTTTCCTAAATTTCTATAATCTTATAAAATTCCCAAAAATTACTTAATTAATCCCTTAATACTTTCTAATAATTTTCTTAATTAAAACCAATCATTTTCTCACAACAATTTTATTGACATTAATAATTCATGCTCCCTGCAATTTATCAAAAATCATAAAGTCAATTTTAGTCTCAGAATACTTTTTAATTTTCCTTCTTTTTATTTTCATAGGAAATAATTTATTAAATTGTCTAATTTAAGAATAATATGCTTTCTAAATTTTTAATAATTATTCCATGCCTTTTACAATTTTTCCTAATTCTTCTCAGGATGTTTTATGGCCTTAAGACACATTTTTCACATTTTCGATATTAAATTTCCTTAAATTTTCTTAATATTTTCCTTTGAACATATACTAATCACATAACATGTTGAGACCAAAATCTTCAAATGGGCATTTTCATTATTGTGACATAATATTCCAGATAATAGTTATCCGGGTATTACACATGTATCCCGAGCATCCCATGATTAAGTCAAACCAAACTCATCAAAGCCATAAGTTCGTGATTAGATTAACAGACCAGTGTGACCAAGTGAAGAAAAAGAAACAAACCTGAAAAATTGTTTGCTATTTGATTGAGATTCCTTGGAATGATATTTGTGCACATCCAAAGAGGAGGATGAGGAGCTGAAGTCCCTTACACAATACATGAGATAACGAGAAGAGAGATATCTCCCAGAGACGTCTTCTTCAATGGTTGCTTTCATGCTCTTGAGGATCTTCATTATCATCATGTCTTCCTCCAAGTGTCACTGTTACCCATCTTCTTCATCCGAGTCAGGGAATATTGTCCTGTGTTCTCAAGTCCCTTACACAATACATGAGATAACGAAAAGAGAGATGTCAGAGACGTCTACTTCAATGTTTGCTTTCATGCTCTTGAGGATCTTCATTATCATCATGTCTTCCTCCAAGCGTCACTGTTACCCATCTTCTTCATCCGAGTCAGGGAATATTGTCCTGTGTTCATAATCACTGTTCCTTTCCTTGTCCATCTCCTCATTCAATTTATCCCCTCGTTTCAACCTTTTGATTCCATACAAAACAATCTTACTCCCTTCTATATATGCATAAACCAGAGATCCTTATCACCAAAAGATACGACATAGCATTATAGCAACGAGCTTCTTCTTCTTCTCATGAATACCAAAATGATGAAGAAGCAATCATCAGATCCAGCAGATGGATCCTCCTCTGAAAGCTGGTTGGACGATGCTTGCATTCTCGACATCGATTTCTTCGTCAAAACTCTCTCACGCATTAAATCAAAAGGCGTATGTGCAGATCTAATCGGCTCTTTTATAACTCACTACGCCTCCAAATGGCTCCCTGAAATTTCTTCAATCGACGTCGCAGAACGAAGCCTTACTCAATTGCAAGAATCCCCTGAAAGAGTCGCCGTTTCGTGGATGAAGAAGCGATTCTTCATCGAAACCCTAATCGGCGTTCTGCCTCTGGGGAAAAAATCGATCCCCTGCAATTTCCTGCTCCGGCTTCTCAGAACGGCCAATATGTTCGGCGTTGAGGTCGGAGCTAGAGAAGAGTATTTCACGGAAGCTCGATGAGGCTTCGTTGAAGGAACTAATGATTCCTTCTTTCAATCACACATGTGGGACATTGTTGGATGTGGATCTTGCGATTAGGTTGGTGAATGGGTTCGTGAGTTTGGATTGTGAGGGAGTGAAGAGTGGTGCTGCTTTGGTTAAGGTGGCTAAGTTAGTGGATTCGTACCTTGCCGAGGCCGCCATTGATGCCCATTTGAGCTTGTCGGAGTTCGTTGCGCTTGCCGGAGCTCTTCCTTCTCATGCGAGAACTACAGACGATGGCTTGTACAGAGCTATTGACACTTACCTTAAAGTACGTGACGTGTTCTTTCTTCGTTTCAGAGTGCTTAATTATATGGCCGGGTCGAGTTAATTATCCATCGATTAATCTATTAATTAATGATTAATATTTAAAATCAAAGCCTCCTGATGTATTTATGGGTATGTTAGATATATTACTAGTTTCATGCATGTTAAAGTTTATTGCTATATCATAGAAAAAATTGCTGAAATTTTTCTCAATACCAAATTTATTATCTAAAAGTACATGAATTTTGTTTAACGATCAATGTGCAGCATATCTTCAGCAATGTCATTCTTCTGCAGCCATAACTAAATTATCTTTAACTACGTCTAAAATAAAAAAAATATAGCTATACCCGCTCAATATTAGAGTTTTTAGATATCTTTAGGCAAAGGCAAAAAGTTTTGAAATTTGAAAATTTTTAGCCATTTTTCTTAAATTATTAATAGGTGAAAAGTTTATGTTTGAAAATTTTATAAGCTAAAAGGACTTGATATTATCTTTGGTCTTTAATATAAGAGTCGGTTGATTTTGTTTAAATAGATTAATGAGGTTAAATAACTTACGTAGTGAGAACATATCTTATGAATAATTAGATTATATGTCAATTTATAAGTCATATAAATTAGTCTGAAGACTTATTTTGTTTCTTTGATATTAAAAAAAAAAAAATCAACTAAAAAAGTATAATAATCTTTAAGATTTCATGCATAGAAAGTAATCGTACTCCAACTGAGGCTCTTCAAACATCATAACTTTTTTCAGTTATATTTCATTAAAAAATAATTAAACAAATTACAAAGTCAAGATAAAATATTGACGAAATATTCAATTTAATTTTTGGAATTAATAAATTGCAAATTCAATATTGAGATTTGCATTCAGGAAAGCAGGAATAATATAATCTTTATTACTGGGATTATTTTGTGGCAGGTGCATGCAGGGGTATCGAAGCCAGAGAGGAAGGGATTGTGCAAATTGATAGATAGCAGCAAACTCACAGCGAAGGCATCACTTCATGCGGCACAAAACGAACGCTTGCCGGTCCGAGCAGTGTTACAGGTTCTCTTCTCCGAGCAAACAAAACGGAACCACCGGCACCACCACCCCCTGGAGTCATCGGAGCAGGCGGCTAGGTGCGGGTCAAGGCGAGAAGTGATGGAGATAAAGAAACTGAAGGAAGAGCTTGTGAGACTGCAAAGCCAATGCAATGCAATGTAGGCCCAGATGGAGGCGATGACTGAGAAGAGGACGCTCGGCTTCTTCCGGTGGAAGAAACTTGCCATAATACCCACCTTTGGCAGCGGCGGCGGCTTAAGTAGGAGCGTTGAGATGAATAACAATATGAAGATGATAAGTATGAGGAGGATGGGCTCGTGGGGTTTCGGAGACAAACGCCTATGCACGTGAGGGCGAGGCTGCTCAAGCCTAAGACTCATCATCCCAAGTGGAGGAGATCCATGTCTTGAATAGACAACTCTCCTAGAGTCATACTCATATACATATACATATATATAAAGCATATTAGTCTACAGCTGTGTGTGTAATCTTCTCTCTCTGTCTAATTTTAAAATATAAGGCTTATACTACTCCGGACCAACATTATAATTTTTTTTTAATTTTTTTTTGTTAACTCAACTAAAGTTAGCCAAGTTACAAGTGCATGTAGTTTGGTTCAGCACAAAGTGTACCTTTCAGACGTTCATAATTAAGGACTAATAAATAAGGTTATGAAACCTGGATTGGACTGGCTAATTCGGATTAGAAACTGGCAAACCAGCAAAAAAATCAGTAGGAGTTAGGGGTAAAACCAAGGTCCTAAGTTGACTTAGAGTCAACTTGGCCAGTTGGCCGTATCAAAGTAAAAAAGATTGGACTTTTTTTTTAAAAAAAAAAAATCTGACTAAAGGAGAACGAGAAGGAGGGGAGAGTGTCAGCTGTGGTTGGTGAAGATTGCAATATGGGTTTGTCGAAGGTAGAAGGTTGGAGCTTCTTTGGTTGAAATAATGGAAACGGATTTTGACTGGTAGAATTTCTTCCCTTTAGTTCACAACCAGAAGCTTCATAGCGCCTCCCTACTTCTTAATGTCAAGATCGAACGAGAAGGAGGTGGGACTAAGAGAGACATCTTAATCTGAAGAGTTGAAGGAAAAAGAGAGATCTTTGTGACACAAAACGAGAAGGAGGAGGGATTAAGAGTAGGGGTGGAAACATGTCAAGTTAGGCTTCACCTTTAACAAGAAAGACTTATTTTGGAGCAAAGTGGTCTGAGTCTGGCTTGTAGCTTATTACAAGCCTTTTTTTTTCTGCTTATGGTTTGTTAAGGAGGCCTGTAATGTTAAAAATTTTGTAAACAGCCTAACAAGATACAAGTTTCACCTCAAAATAGACCTACTTCAAACATACCGAAAACATGCCTACTTTGAATAAGCCGAAAACAAGTCTACTTACATAAATTATTCCTAATGATCTAAAATAAATCATAACATATGAAGGCACTATTACAAAAAAAGGTCAAAAACGTTCTAAATTAGAGATAATAAACGTCCTTTTTTAGGAGGACATCGAATTAGGGGTAGTAATATATAAGGCGTCCTATATTTAAAATAGGACACTTTACATAAGGCGTCATATGCGTCCTATTTTACATATAGGACACCTATGTAAGGTTTTTTTTTTTAAAAAAAAACAAATATTGGCACATCTATTATAGGCTCCACAAAAGAGTTAGATACCCTTGAATACCGACCAGGATCTTCTTCCTAAATTAGAGAAGAAAACGATGAAGGAAAATAATCAGTTAACAGTCTGCATTACAGAACAGAAAAACAGGGAAGGGAAATTGTATGTATTACCTCCAATATTTTCACAAAAAGACGCATGGCTTCTGCAGAAGACTATGCAAGAAAACTATGCAAGTGGGCTTAAAATCTGGGATCAAATATGTCAGAAACATTTATTGAGTATTGATCAAATTATTCAACTTTTCCACAATACACGCTTCCTGCAAAAAGACAAGCCTTCCAACTTTACCTGTTTGCTTCATAGGAAAATGACAAAACTCAAAAAGAAAACCAGAAAAAGAAAAATTGTTACCGAAAGTTTTGTAACTAAAGTTTTGTTATCGAAAAAAATTGAACCCTGTTTCAGAGGCAACCATTGAACCAAAATTTCAACCAAAATTGTAATAGACAAATACATGGAAACATGTAATTTCAAACCAGAATTGAGCTGGAAGAGCTGGAAGACAGAATCGAGAAGCAATGACAGAATTTATCAACAAGAAATTTTAAAACAGTCCAACAATAATGGTTGCGAGTTGTTACAGAATCAAAACAATGAAGCGAACCTGAAACTAAAACTAAAACAACAGTCCAATTGACAATAGTGAGCGAGATCACGATAGAGGGAGACGGTGAGAGTCCTGAGGTGTTGGGTTAGATCCGATGGAGATGAGAGATGGAGGCAATGAGCAAGATCGAGCTAGACCACTTGAGTCTGAGACGATGGCAACTGTGCTTCTGGACGGTGAGTCGGTGACGGTGACGGCGAGAACATGAGACTTAAGAAAAAGTAAAACAACCATTTGTAAACTATAAAATTTGTTTTGTATGAAATTTAATAAGAGTAACACTAGGAAATTGTCATTTTGTAAATAAAACAACCATTTCAATGACTGTGATTTAATTTACTAATTAAATCAAAGAAGACTGCATATTGGGCTATTAGCCCCGTTTGATTACCAAAAAAAAAAAAATCAAAGAAGACTAAAATGATATTGATCGATTCACGATATTCTCTCATAACATTTGCTTAAATACGGTGTACACATCAGAAGGCATTAAAAATAAAAAGAAAAAATGGCCTATAAGAACAAAAAGTTGTTTGAAGTGTTAACAAATATAATTGAATTAAGAAGAATCAAGATAGAGAAGATGAAGAATCATGCCACATGCTCATGCAATGAGTATCTCACTTGGGTTATCTCTAAAACCTCCTAAAAACTATTAGGATCTTAGAAGGAGACCAAGTTAATTCCTTCTTGGAGAGACACCAAGTCAACTCTCTCTTGAAGGAAAACCAAGTTAACTCATTCTCTAAACATGGTGAACACTCCACATCCAACACGATAATCACGTTAGCCAAGACCCTTTATATTGACTATAGCCTAACTAATTAATCAATTAATCACCTTATACTTCTAACATGAAGAGCAAATTAAATTTGCTGGGTGGTAAATGTGTTTTCTATGCAAAAACAACCAAGATTTTTGTGTCTATTTGAGTTGGCGTTAGAAAAATATGTTCATACAAGTTAAAATAAAAATCTTTTCACAACTTACCTTATGAGCCATAGATAATCATGTTAAAAAATAGTTTATATTACTAATTCAAACAAACACAAAACAAACCCAAATGCAAGCACATCTCCAAAAGTGGTCTTTGGGTTTAACTAAACGTGTGTGTCCTTTGGCATTAACTAAATGACGGTTCCAAAACTTCCAATGGATTCAAACTTTCAAAGTGTGATAATAAAGCCAATGTGTTTGATGAAAGTTGTTGCTACGCCAAGCAGTTTCTACCACATTTTTAAGTGATTTGCTACATAGATAGAAGATTTATTGCAAGTGTGTTGATAGTCATATAAAACGGTGAGTGTGCATGTGGCAGGTTTGTATTCCTTTCCTTATCATCGTGTAATCCCTTCTCTACTTAAATATGTCGGCTTGTATGAAGTCACTATTAAAATTATCAAAAATAACTTTTCAATTGTAATTCATAGTATATGAAATATTATTCTCTTCATCTTTATTTATAAGGGATCAGGGTCGGAGCCAGGATTTTTATCAAGGGCGTACCATTGGGGGATTTGGAGTCGGGGGTCCCCCCGAAAATTTTTTTTAATAACAAAAGTATATTACATAAAAATAATTACAATATCATCCTTCTTGGTCTTATTTTTTGGAATTCCATCATAATTGCCTTATTATCAATGTTATCAAATAAATCTTTTTCAATATAATCATTTAACTATTCAATCATTCAGCTTTCCTTTCCTGTGCTCTTTGCTTCATCGTGCATTTTAAATCATATAATTTAATTAATTAATTTATTTTATTCTCTTGAGGAAAAAAAATGAAATTCAAGGGGGGGCTTGCCCCCTAACTCTGCACGTGGCTCCGCCCATGTAAGGGATTAAATGAGGCAATGACGGTGGGGAGGTTGAGATGGGCAGCCCAATGGGTAAGATTGGGAGAGAGAATGGTTGAACTGTAATTTCCAAAATATTTATGTCATTTTTTGTAATTTTCTGCAGTTCTTTACCGCTAGCTGGAATGAAATTTAACTGAGTCATTATTCATATCAAATTTAAAAATACAAAAAAGTCCAACTAATGGTCAATATGGATTTTTGCTCTATTTTTGTAACCACATAATCATTTCTACAAAAAAAAAACACTTAATATTGGATGCACTTTTCGGAAATCCATATATGTATTTCTGCATCGTAACTCATTATAAGTTCTCATTTTTTGAATACAATTGTCTTCTTTTTATAAATTCTTGTTTGAGTTTGTCTGAATGACAAAGGCATTTTTATTCACACTCACAATTAATATTATATATTGCATTAATTAAAATTTATATCTTCCTCTTATTTTCTCACTCCCTTATTGACAAAGAACAAAACATAATAACAAATGTCACATTTGGACAATTTAATTAAAAAACTACTATTTCAAAATATTTACAATATTCATTATTCACTACAAAAAATCTTAGCGGCTCAAGCTTTAATGACCAGCTTCCGACCTCGACTTCTCTCCTATTCTCCTTCCATTCACTCTGCTTTTAAAGTGTTGTTCTTGTAATCAAATTGAAAGTGGCGTGGGGCACGTAGGGATGAAAATAGGTTAGAGGTTTGTGGCCTGACCTATCAGGTTAAAAGGTCAAGCCAAGGCCTCTTATAAGGCCTATTTTGCTTAACAGGCCAGGCCTAGGCCTAATAAGAGGCCTTTTAAGTCTGTCAAGCTGGCCTGTTATAAGGGTAACATTGTAATTTATGTAATTTTGGTCTGTTTTCAGCTTGTTAAAGTAGGCCCATTTTCGACCTGTTTGAAGTAGGCCTGTTTTGTGGTGAGCCCTATTAGCTTAGTTAAATAAAAATAAATATAAAAAAGGTCTCTTTAACAGGCTACAGGCTAGGCCTGTATATAGACCAGGCTCAGGCCGAAAAATAGGCCTGTAACAAACCATAAGCCAGGCTCAGACCACTATATATTAAAACAGGGTTTGACATGTTTCTACCACGGGAGTCTCGATGGAGAAAAACGGAAAGAACTATCTTCTCACGATGTCTTTTAATTTCATGATTTTTCTATGAGAATAATATAAACAAACTTGATAAATTTAAAACCATGTTTTTATATTTGTTAAATTCATATATTTATTTTATACAAAATTTCCACTTTAAATTTCTTTTAAATTAGAATTATATTGGTAGATGACATAAATTGGTTAATTTTAACAAATGCAAGTGATAAAGTGATTCTTATATTAAGGATCGTATCATTTTATAATCTAGGTAAAATTAGTTATAAGAGATAGTTTGGGGTCAAATTTAGTCCAAAATATAATAGTATCTCAATCTATTTTATATCCTCTATTAATTATTTTACTTATATAATGATGTCCTTTAATATAATATTGACATTATCATTTAAATTAACCAATTTATTTGGTCTACCCAAATATTTCAGATTTAAAATAAATTTATGAGTAAAATACTCTCACTACCCCGTGTTTTACTTTAATTATATAAACCTCCCTTCTATTTTTAAAACTTACATTTAAGTCCAAGTTGTTAACCGTGTCAAGAATACTCTAAAATGATTCCAAAAACACATTTTTAAATTATAATTTTTATTAAATAAATTACCCTTTATCATCTCAAACAAATAGGATGAAAAATTACAATTATAAACTTTTATATACCAAAAAAATTATAAAATTTTATAATATAATAAAAATTAATAAATTCTATCATATATTAGATTTTTTGAAAAAAAATATTGGAATTATTTCTTGGTTGTATAATGTTTTTAGACAATATAAATGTTTAAATAATTCTTATGTTAAATAAGGGTATTTTAGTTTAAAAAAAGTGATTATAAGTCAAAGTTAATGGTCAATTAACGATTAGATGGGTAAAAATGGAATCTTCAAGATCCACAGGAAGTCTATGTAACACGTCTTTTTATTTAAAGGGAGATGTATATGAGTTTTTAAAATAGAAGGGAGGTTTGTGTAATTAAGACAAAATATAAGAATGATTAGAGTATTTTACTTTAAATTTAAAGTGGTAATTTTGGGTAAAGTAAATTATTACCTTACAAAATTTTAGAAAAACATATGTTTTTTAATTTATCAAATTTTTTTATTCTTATGGTAGAAAAATTCTGAAATCAAAAGACATCTTAATAAGATAAAGATAGTTCTTTTTGGTCTTGCCCCACTCGACTCTTGTGCTCCACACCGTAGTCAATTTAATTATAATGGGTTTGTTTGGGTTAGTAGTAAAAGCCCATCATAAACCAAAGTCACTTTTACCGCCGTTATTTTCTTCCTGACTTTTCATGACTTAAATCTCACTAACACTCTCTCCACACAGGCCCAATGACCGAGTTTAGCTTTAGGGCCTGTTTGAGATAGCATCTGATGGAAAAAATGGTTTATTAGATGCTGAAAAAAACCCAATAGAAATTTGGAGCTTGATAAATGAGTGTTTGGGATAACATCACTATTTGATGGGCTTTTGGGGTTGATGGGGGGTTTTTTGGTTGAAGCTCATTGATGGAGCTTCTGGTGGCTTCACAGTAGCTTCTGAAACTCAAAAAGGCGGTTGCCCCCTTCCTCAAAACACGCAATAAATTTTTTGATTAGTTCTTCGGAAGCTTCACAATGGCATTTGGTGGCTTTTTCCTTTGCTCTCATCTCTTCTCAATAATTTTGTTTTGTAATTTTTTTAATGGTAATTTTACTAATTTATTTAACAAATTTATATTTATTTTAATTTTTTATCCTAAATTATTATATTTTATACAACATACACATACATATGATTCATGCCCCTTTATAGTTATTTTTCATCTCAATTATCTTTTCAAAAACTATATCAAATAAGTACACATCAAGAAAAAATGTCATTTCTGCCACCACTATCTCAAATGCAAGTCACATCAAGAAAAGTCCAACATGAAAAAAGCCCATAAAAAACAAAAGTCACTTTTACCGCCACTATCCTAAATGAACCCTTAATGCAGCGGCCAGTGGGGTCACCAGTCGTGAGGGTGCTGGTATGACCTTTTTTTTTAAGGGGAAAAAAAAAAGGTTAAGGGCAATATGATAAAAACGCATCATTTTTAAATTTCATTTTAACGCATGTGAATTGTTTGAAATTATTGAAATTGAACTCACTATTACAAGTTTTTAGGAATTTTTTTTTTTTTTTTTTGGTTTCCTACTTGTATTTGAGAAGCCGTAAAGAATGTGTAGGGCATAAATAAAGTAATGGACGTGAAAGTAAAAGAAACCAATGAAGCACCCACAAATATGACAAGTGTGATGTTATATATTGGATTCGGGACGCACCTAATGGCCAAGGGAGCATCGGTTTCTTTCATGGCCTCCACCTCATATCACATCTCAACTTCCGTTACGCTTCTAACTAATTCATTAAGTGGCTCACTATTCTCTATCTAACTTTCTACTTCTCACTTCAACACGTCACATTTCACTTTCCCTTATTCCCTTTATTTATTATGTGCCTAACTCTTTTCCATTAAATCACTATTACACTTATTTATTTAATTTAATTGGATTATAAAAATTAGTTAATATGACAAATTTTTCCTAAAACACTCTAATAATCTTCTTTAATTTCCCCTATTCATATGTTATTTAATTATTGTTGAGTGAGCATTATTATGCATAAACAAAAAAAAAAGATCTCATATTTAAGACCAAAATCAATTTTTCAGATAAGTCCTACATTATGGAGAGGAGATATCATTCTCACCATTTTTTTTATATATAAAAATTTTAAGAAAGGGGTTGGACTCACCTACAATCTAAGGGTGGAATAAAATTTTCTTTCCTCCTAGGTGATACCAATATTAGATAAGGCGAGCCGTCTATTACTCTCAAGTGTTTACCTAGACATCCAAAAATTAGGATGTCTCCCTTAACTACTTGATCAACATTGGATCAATGTTAGATAAAATTTTCCTTCCTACTGAGTGATACCAATGTTAGATAAGGTGAGCCGTCTATTACTTTCAAGTGTTTACTTAAACATTCAAAAATTAGGATGTCTCCCTTAACTACTTGATCAACTCTGGATCATCATTCTCACCAATTTGATTCAGATGGAATACTCCAAATTTCAATAGTCCATATGCTGGATCACACTCCTAAAAAACTATTCTGTACTGTGACTAGTGGACTCAGAATTGAAAGGTGAAAATTGATAGGGTGATTCCTTCTTCTTTAACTTATGGCTGGTGTTTCTTTGGATGATGCTCGACCAATTTACCGACAGTGAGCTTTACAAAAACTGCTAATTATTAATTCACGCGTCACCCTCCTCTATCTCAAAAAACATTGGTTTCTTCTTCTTGACGTCGCTTTTTGGTAATTTTCAACTTTCATGACTCGACGCCAACTTGGCAAAATAAAATAATGTTACCCCTAATCCCCGTCACCAAATTAGGGAAAATCTATATAGCGGTGGAAAATTTTTTTTAAAAAAAGCCTCAAAATTCTAAAAATACCAGAAAAGGCCCAGATTCTTTTCTAGTGTAAATTCATTAAAATATTAATAATTATATCTATCACATTAACAACTATATCAGCCTCGTTAACAACTATATTAGCCCCATTAACAACTAAAATTTTAATAAATTTATACTAAAAAAGGGTCCTAATGTCGTTTCTGGTATTTTCAAAATCTTAAGATTTTATTTAAATTTTTTCTGTTAAAAAAGCCCCATATGGATTTTCCCCAAATTAAAAGCCAAATCAATTATAAACACCATAAAAAATTAGATATTTTAATTGAATTAAGACTTATCTGTAAGTCACTGTAGGAATCACCATCGTCTTGGCTTGCTTGCACGGTTTAAACAACCATCATCATTTTATCTATATATATATATATATAATACGAGTGCTCGGATTCTTGAACAAATCAACCAAAGATTACGCAACCATTTACTCCGCCACACTATGGGCGGACACTCTGTCTCCGATGGTGACTCCACCGTCAACACTCCTCTCCTGCGCAACCGGTGGCGCCACCCTCGACTTCCGGACTCCATCAAGCTTAAAACTTCACTCTGGTCGGAGCTCTCCGGTGCCGTCGGCGATCTCGGCACGTACATCCCAATCGTTCTGGCTCTCGCTTTGGTCAACAACCTCGACCTCACCACCACTCTCATCTTCACCGCCCTCTACAACATCGCCACTGGTTTGCTCTTCGGGCTTCCCATGCCGGTTCAGCCTATGAAGTCCATCGCCGCCGTCGCCATGTCTGAATCGCCTCCCCTCACGATCCCCCAAATAGCTGCTGCCGGCCTCTCCGTCGCCGGTGTTCTCCTCATCCTCGGCTGCACCGGCCTCATGACCTTCCTCTACCGTTACCTCCCGCTCCCCGTAGTTCGTGGCATCCAACTGTCCCAAGGTCTCCAGTTCGCTTTCTCCGCCATCAAATACATTCGCTACTATCAAGACATTTCCACCTCTAAATCCGGTCCCGCTCGTTCCTGGCTCGGCTTCGACGGCCTCATCGTCGCTCTCTCCGCGGTTCTGTTTCTCATCCTAACCACCGGCGCCGGCGTTGACGATTGCAGCGGAACAGTGAATCTCAGCCCTCAAGAAGAAGAAAACGAAACTCAATCCGACCCAAAACATAAGGTTCGAAGGAGATTGCGGGTTTTATCAGCAATTCCAGCTGCTCTCATAGTGTTCTTATTCGGCGTGATCCTCTGTTTTGCTCGTGACCCTTCAATATTCAAAGATCTGAGATTCGGTCCGTCGAAGATTTCTCTAATACACATCACGTGGGAGGATTGGAAAATAGGGTTTATCCGGGCAGCGATTCCGCAGATTCCTCTATCAGTTTTAAACTCAGTGATAGCAGTGTGTAAACTCTCAGGCGATTTGTTCCCCGGAAAAGAAGCTTCGGCGATGAAGGTTTCGGTAAGCGTCGGGTTGATGAACTTCGTCGGCTGCTGGTTCGGCGCCATGCCTTGCTGCCACGGGGCCGGAGGATTGGCCGGTCAGTACCGATTTGGGGGAAGAAGTGGAGCATCAGTGGTGTTTCTAGGGATTGCAAAATTGGTGCTTGCTCTGGTTCTGGGCAATTCATTCGTGATGATTCTGAACGAATTCCCAATCGGAATCCTCGGAGTTCTTCTGTTATTTGCAGGGATTGAACTGGCCATGGCCTCCAAGGACATGAACACGAAGCAAGAGTCGTTTGTGATGTTGGTTTGTGCTGCAGTTTCTCTCACAGGATCTAGCGCTGCTTTAGGGTTTGGATGTGGCATAGTGCTGTATCTGCTTCTGAAATTGAGGGAATTTGATTGCTCTTCAAACAAGTCCGAAACTTCTGGGGAAGAAGGAAGCAGTTCAATTGCCTAAAGACAATATTCAGTTCTTGCTTCACCTTTTGCAGCCACGAGGATCACACACAATCGCAATGTGTGATTTTGTTCTTTTCCTACAAGCCTGTTTCTTCTTACTCATCCTTGTGTATTGTGTATTATGTATTATAGGTTATGTGCATAATTAGAGTATCCTATTACCTCTGTGCATGAGTTAATGCAAGTGTGCTTTAATTTGTGTGTTGGTTCAATTTTCTCTTGTTTTTCTGGGCTTGGAGCCAACCAAAAGGACAAGGACACACATGAGAAGACTTGAAGCCATTCAAACGAACAAATGGTAAAATATGCCATAAGTGAAATTATTTTATATTTTTTGTTTATGAAAAAGCAAAGTATTTTAAAAAGATACTATTAGGCAGCAGAAAAATATTTTTTTCGACAGTGATTTATGGTATATAAAATAAATAATTGAGATTAGTTTTGGAGGCATTTGCAACTAAGGTTGATGAATATCTTCTTGATACAAAGTATGTTCTTCGAATGTCTTATTGAAGTCGAGGGAGTCTAAAAAAAACATATTCAGCAGAGTGCCCCACGAAATTAAAGTTAAATTCTCATATTCATCCACCTAATGCCAATAGTCCAATATACTTACCTTTATATATAGTTAAATTCTCCCATTATATGATAACATCATCGTCTTTGCTATATATAATAATATAACATAATGCATTTATTTACTCAATATTTAATCGGAAAAATCTAAAAAAAAAATTTATGACATTTATTTATTTCAGTTATTCTAAAAATGTTCAGAGCATTTATAAGCGGTTTTAATTTTAGAGTAAAATACTCTGTCATTTGTTTAAATTTAATCACACAAACCCTTGCTACTTTTAAAACTTATATAAATCTTCCTTATAATTAAAATATACATTATATAAATCTCCGTTACATTTTTAATATTCATTTTCCACTCATCCAATTGTTAGTGAACCCATAGATTTAACACTTAAACTTTTTTTTTTACCAAAGTACCCCTATTTAACATAACATCATTTAAACATTTGTATTTTCCAAGAAAAAATATACAATAAAAGTTTTCAAAATTATAATAATATTTTAAAATTCATTGATTTTGATTATATTATAAAATTTTATAATTTATAATTTTTTTCATATTTCTTGTGACGTATTTATTTTATGTTTTTTAAATGGATATAAACATATTTCAAACACGTTTTTGTTATCATATACTATCTCTGGTTCTTATTATAAGGTACCAACTACTATTTCTCGCGAATCAAGAAATAGAAGTTAAGTCATTAATTAGGTCCAAATTAATAAATGTCTCCAACTTTACCCCTACTCTAATGATGTAGATTTAAGTGAGTTAATTAAAAATGAGAAAATAGTAATAAATGAGTTAGTTCAAATAAGTTGGTGTCTTATAATAAGGACAAAAAAAATGTTGGTAGTTGGCGTCTTATAATAAAGATCAGAGAGAATAGTATAAATAATAGGGTTTAATGTTTCTGCTTCTATATAAGTGAATGGGGCCATTATTAAAAGAAAAGAGAGAAAAAATAAATAAACCCCACTCATTTATATATGAGTGTGACAGAAAAAATGTTTCTACCTCAGACAGGATCATTAAACCCTAAATAATATTAGTTAAACATATTATATACATGATATTTTAAATGGATAAAAAGATATTATATTTTGCAAACGGTCAAAAATAAATTAGGGATTTGATATGGTGAATGGCAGTAAATGAAATTTATTTTTAATATAACTTTCAATTAAAAGATATGCTTCAGAATCTTTTTGGAATATTTCTAACAAAGCTAATATATTTTTAAAATAGAGGGAAGGTTCATGTAATTAAGGTATATTAAAAAAGTGATCAAAGTATTTTACTCTAAATTTTATAATATGTTCCTTATTATTAGAAATTAATTTTGACCTTGTCGAAAAAGAAGATTCTACATCTATTTAAATGAATTTAATCATGGGTAATTTTTATACAACAACATGGTATTCAATATTATTAGGTTAGATTCAGGCACTGTCTACTTAAAAATAGTTTGCTCTAAGACATTTTTTATATTCACAAGAATTCAAATTTAAAGCCTCATATTTAAATGGTCATAAACCCTTTTTCCTAGGATAAGTACTGGTTGATTATGGGTAGTTTAAAATGTTGCACTTTTTCTTAATTTTTGGATTGTTTGTTCTCATAAATCTGGTAAAACTATGTTAAATAACCTAACATATAAACAAGCTAATACTTATAGCATACTAACTAAAAATTTATCAGTGGCCAATAAATATAAACCACATCAGAAAATAGAAACGGGGGGAAAATATTGAATTAAATATTTCAATTAGGTTAAACTTGCAATTGCTGTTGCCCACATAAACTCAAACTGAGGAGAGAGGAATATGGAGGGGAATAAAGGGCAAGAGAAAAAGAGAGAGGGATGGGGAAGGAAAACTCACACGGATATGGAAAGAGAGGAGGAGGAGAAGACACTATTTTTAATGAGGATATTATGATTATTAAATTACTTTTTTATCTTTAAATAATTAAATTGCAGGTCCCTAGTTTGCTTAAGTTTGATGAAAACCATAATGGTGTGGTTGGGATGGCTTATAGCTTGCTGAGCACGATTCAACTAAATAACACATATCAATGAGAAATAATTAACTCAATGATTATAAGATAGATTTTTTACTTTACCCTCATAAATATTTCTGCAGTAAAAACAAAAATATTAAACCTTAGATAAAAAAAAAATAGGAGAAAAGGAATATGAAGCCAATGGAACTCATAAAGTAAAGTTTTTTATAATTTTAATTTGGGAAAATTAGGAAGAAGGACTAAGGCTTTGTTTGTTACAGGGAAGATTTGAGGAAGGAAAGGAAAGGAATGGAAAGGAAAGGAAAGAAAGATCAAGAGGGAACTTTAAATGTGAGCCTGTTTGGTATGCTAGGGAATGGAAGTTAAGTTGGGGGAAAATAAGATGTTTGTTATGAAGAATTGGGTGTTGGTTAAGTGGGAAGATTAGGTAAAATACCTATAATGCCCCTAAAAATAAAACAACCACACCCTTATCGCTCTCATCTGCGACCTTCTTCCTAGCTCTCATCTGCGACCTTCACTTCCATCAATGGCCGCAAGATACTGACTTCATTTTATAGAAAGAGATAAAAAAAAAGACGTGAATTATTCTCTTACAGTGAAAGAGAATGCTAGAATTGTTATTTACTTTAATACATAAAATCAATCTCCAGGATTAATAAACCAGAAATCACATGCACTTTGCACCTATGAAGAGATCCTCTATTTAACTCTGTTTTGAGTGAATTGAACAAGGGATTAGGATCTCATCGTTGTTGCTGTCAACGTTCGAACTTCGCTTACTTGGTTCAAATGAAATATTTACGTTCAAACGTAACATGCAACAAAGCGCTTTCGTTTGAACGTAAAATCTCACAGTGGCTTAAGTTATGCAGTGAGAAAGGCTCCATGTTCAGAGCCACAGCCTGGTCGTTCAACATTTTCATCAACAAGGTCTTTCTCGTTCTTAATTTAGATTTAAACTGCTTTTTCATTTCCAATCCACATACCCCAACCCAACATTTCAGTTTGTCTTAACTATAAAATTGATTTCGACAGAACTTACCTTCAATTGCGGCTTCTTCGACTTAGGTTTAGCTTCTGCTTTAAGACCAACAACAACAACAATTCTAAGCTTCTTCACCAGCAGCGTCTTCCAGCTCGCATTGTCCAGCTAGCACCTTCGTCGTGTTGTTATGAATAGCTAAAATCTTTTGTCCAGGGTCTTTTTGGTCCCAAAATTTCATCCTCCCGGTAACTTCTAAACATTCCCGCTTGTTTTGGATGGAAAGCTTTTTTGTATGGCTGACGGAAGTTTGGACATCGAAGGAAAGTGACTCGAAGGAAAATGGTTATACTAAACAAGCTTTTTTTGGATGGAAGATTATGATCTTCCTTTCCTTAGACCCATTTTCTCTGTAATAAACAGGGCCTAAGGGTTTGTTTCGTTCATTGAAAATTAGAGGAAGGAAGTAGAAAATCATATTTTTCAGCCAGCATTAGCATTTGGTTCATCATTTTCTCAGAAAGATATTTTTTTACAACGACATATTTTCCTTTAAATATGGGAAAATTGCTTCCTACATATTTTCGTGAGAATCCATTTTCCAACAAGCTTAAAAAATGTTGAAGACAAATTTACCCTCTAACCTTTTAGACGATAAAGACTGATGTGACGAGAACAAAAATACCGCTAGAAATTTTCAAAATTCCCCTTCAATCGCATTATTTGTTCTCATTAAGGAACACTCTACGGTCGTGTGGGTTAAGGGCGAACCAAAGGAGTGAATCAAGAGTGAGGTCGAAGATGAGGAAAGAGGGAGCCGTCATTTGAAATAGAGCGGTGTAGAGAGTCGACAATGAACATGTATTTGGCAGTGTCATTGAGGGCAACGACATAGTAGATGAGGGCTTTAGTGAAGGAGGGATGAAGTGTTTTTGCATAAAGGTCAATTTCTAGTAGGTATAACATCATCAATATAATTCCAAATTTGGTAAATGACCTATTCTTAGAAATCTCTTCAAGTCTAGTTTCATATGCCACAAGTTTTAGTTAAATTCGATATGTATTTTGTGAGTTAAAACAAAATTATTGAACCTATGTTTGATCTAGGCGTGAATTCCAGTGGCGATTTCAAAATAATATATCTCTTTCATATGAACTCCTTTGGGCTTGATTTTGGTGTCCATGTGACTTATTAAGAGTCTAGTTTCATATGAAACAAGTTTCATTTCAATAATATCTATGATTTGAGAGATATGATCAAATTACTGAATCTTATACAAGGTGAATGTGAAATAGGGGCGAACAAAAAAGCTAGAATAGTGCTTCATACTCAAGTGTACAATGTCATACTTGAGTGCTAAAAATATGCACTCGAGTGTGCTGAAAAATGCACATTTAAATCATTGTAGATGTGGATTATTCACTTGAGTGAATAATGCAACACTCAAAATTTCTAGTAGGCATAACATCTTCAATATAATTCCAAATTTGGCAAATGACATATTCCCTGGAAGCTCTTAAGTCTTCTTTCTAATGCAAAAAGAATCAACACCAAAATCATTGTATGCTAAGAGTTTTGATCAGATTAATAATAGTTGTTTAGGAGCAACGTTTTGCAAAGTCTTGGTTCGACTTTGAACTTCAAAAATTCATATCTCTCTTCTAGTTGTTCTTTGTTTTCCATGATCTTAATGTTGTTGAAATTGGTTTTGAATCTAGTTTCATATGCCACAAGTTTCAATTTTAATTAGATATGTATTTTGTGAGTTACATCCAAATTATTGAACATGTGTTTGATATAGGGCGTGAATTCCAATGTCAACTTCAAAATAGCATATCTCTTTCATATGAACTCTTTTGAGTTTGATTTTGGTGTCTATGTGGCACACTATAAGTCTAATTTTATATGAAACATGTTTCATTTCAATTGGATTTAAGGTTTGAGAGATATAATTGAAATTTTTAACCTTGTACAAATTGAACGTGAAACAAGGACGAAGAGGAGTTGGAATAATGCTTTTACACTCAAGTGCATAGTGTCACATTCGAGGACTAAAAATCTTCACTCTAGTTTGGATTTGTTATAGTTTGTTTAGGGTTAATTTTGTAATTCATAATTTTAATTTCAATTGTTGGTCCTTAAAAATAATTACAATTTTTAAGATCCTTATTGACAAATATTATTTTTCCTTGGTCATTTTCCATAATTCTCCATTTTTTTAAATAATTTTCTATATATATAATATTTGATAAGATTTATATCATTTTTACATCTAAATTGGTTTTTCAAAATAATCATTTAAACAAGTTTTTCTCTCTCTCTTTTTTTTTTGCTCAGAAACACCTCATATATATTCCACTCTAGAAACAGAACATCATAACAGTCTTACAAGCCACTGCATAAGTAAACAAAAACTAAACAAACAGAAGCTGAAAACAAAAACAAATACAACACGCCCAGAATCAGACCAAACAGACAAAATAAATAAAACTAAGAAAGGAAACACAGAATTAGATCCCCTCATTCACAGAACATATCAAGGAAGATTATCCAAGACAATGCAAGCCTCCTCAGCATCTAAGGTTAGAAGTGAAGTCAAAGAAGGTATTGGTTGCAACACTCACCCAATCGGGTACACCTCCTTAATGGTTTTTGCTGCAAGTAAATCAACAACTCTGTTACCCCTCATTGGGATAAAAGAAATAGAGAACCCAACCTTGTTAGCAAAGAGACAAACAATATCATGTAAAATGCTCCTACTCCTCCATTCACATAAATCAGAAGATGTAGCTATAACACAGGACACTAATTGCAGGCAATCAGTTTCAAAAATAGCATTGTCTATACCCAAATCCATAGCAATTAGCAAGGCTCTTTTCAGAGCTAATGCCTCTGTCATAAAGGAAGATATAGATTTCACCTTATCCATATAGCCCCATTGGAAAAAACCAGAATAATTGTGACACGCCACTCCTATTGCAGCAGACCCTTTCTCCAATGAAAAAGAACCATCAGAATTTATCTTTACTCGATCAAGATCAGGCGGGGACCAGCGAGCCACCGGTTCTGAAACCTTAGACATTTCTCCTACCCTATTCCGCGAGTGTTCCAGGCTACCCCAAAATTCAGAATTACTTCTTCTAGCCAGTTCCACAACAGCCACAGGATTAGGTTCTATATGATTAAACACAAAGTCATTTCTTTGCTTCCATATGAACCATTAGGTCCAGCATACCAGAGAAATATTAAAGGAATCCAAATGTGGTGAGCTTGAAACATTGAGCCACCATTCATTAAAATTTGAAACTTCAGCAACAGGGAACCATCCACCCAAACTGCCTCCAAACCAAGCACCTTTGGTCTAAGGACAAAGGAAGAAAAGATGCTCTAAGTTTTCTTCAGCAGAACTGAAAATAGAGCAGGCCTGAAACTGAGAATGTTTCCTTCTATACAGCTCCCAACTAGTCGCAACTGCATTATGGAGGATTCACCACATAAAATTTTGGATCCTAGGAATAACTTTCAGCTTCCAAATAGACTTCCAGCACGACTTAGGGATAACAGTAGAGGAGCTGGCTCTGTTGGTCACATGATAGGTCATTTCTTATTTGTTATGATAGCCCACTTTCACAAAATAATCCCCATTCTTTGCTAGTGTCCACACTAATTTATCTTCCAATCCATTTCTAGGGATGGGAATTGCCAAAATGGCCTCTCATTCCTCCTCTGATAGGTAGTGGGCTATAGGACTAAGGTTCCACACCCCATCTTCAATCAGATCACTTACTCTGCCGTCAGCTACCAATGGTTCAATATCAACCGAGGGAGGATCAGGGAATTAGACTGTCGGCACCCACTTATCACCCCAGATTTTAATGGATCTACCAAAACCCAAATCCCATCTTAAATCAGCCCTTAGAAATTCTCTACCCTCTATAATACTCGCCTAACACCAAGAGGCTCTATGGCCTTTACCAACCTCAAAAAAGCTACTTCTTGGAAAGTAAGCACTCTTCAACACTTAAGCCCAAAGATCATTAGGTCTCTTAATCAATCTCTAGGCAGTCTTTGCTAACATGGCATCATTCATGATAGATAGATCTTTAAAACCAATACCACCCTTATCCTTCCCCCTAGTCAAAAATTCTCATGCTTTCTAGTGAGTACGCTTACCAAAAGCATTTCCATCCCACCAAAAATCTGCAATAAGACTATGAATCTCTTTACAGGACTTCAAAGGGAATTTAAAGCAATTCATAGGATAAATTGGAATGGTTTGGACCATCGCTTTGATCATTACCTCTCGACTAGTAAAAGATAGAAAAGAGTTGCCCCATCCATGTAGCTTGCTAGTAACTCTTTCCCTAATATATGCCAACGCTTGGTGCTTAGTCTTCCCCCAGACACTCAGGATACCGAGATATTTGCCTGGATCTCCGGTTGACGGGATACCAAGGATGCTGCCCACAGAAATTTTAACCTCATCCGGGGTGTTGGAGGAGAAGAACATACTAGATTTATCAATATTAATGCTTTGACCAAAGGCCAAACAATACTGATGCAAGAAGGTAGCAAGATGAGTACAATTCTCACTAGAAGCATTCATATAGAATAAGGCATCATCAACAAAAAAATTGTAGGTGAGAACTGGACATTGATGGCTGAGTTTAATACCGGTGATGCTCCTGGATTCCTGATTCTTGTTAATCATACATGAGAGGACTTTCGCAATCAAGATGAATAGGTAAGGGGAAATTGGGTCCCCTTGACAAAAACCTCTACTTGGGGTAAAAGAATTAACTGGGGCACCATCTAAGCACACATTCATCTTAACAGAGCTCACATTTCATGATAAGATTGACCCATTCAGCACAAAAACCAAAGCGAAGCAAGGTTTGCTCTAGAAATTCCCATTCAATTCTATCATATGCTTTACTCATATCAATTTTAAGAGCAAATTCAAACCTGTTCCCACTTTTTTTCCTTCTCAAGTAGTGATACACCTCATGAGCTATAATAATGTTGTCCTGTATACATCTACCTGGGACAAAAGCACTCTGGTTTTGCGAAATACACTTATCAAGAAGAGGCCTCATTCTATTTGCCAAAAGCTTTGAGATAATTTTGGAAGAAAAATTACACAAGCCTATAGGCCAGAAATGGGAGACATATCTGGTTTGTCTATTTCGGGAATCAGGGTAATATTAGTCTCATTGATTTTGTTTAAAATAGATTTACCAACAAAAAATTCCTCCACAGTCAAGCAAATAGACTCACCAATCTCAGGCCATGAGTTATGATAAAACGTACCAGAAAAACCATCCGGCCCTGGTGCTTTAGTACCACCAAGACTGAATGCAGCTGCTTTAATCTCTTCCTGAGTCACAAGTAACATGAGCTGTTAGTTCATCTCACAAGTAATTCTCTTATCCATAAAGCTCAGGACAAACTCAGCACCAAGAGAGCCCGAGGAGGAGAACAACTGGGGGAAAGAAGATGAAATGTTATCTTCAATTTCCCTCCTGTCCACTATGTTGGACTTGGCTATCACCCAAGAGGGGGGTGAATTGGGTGTTTGATAAAACTTTAGGAATTTTAAAAAAACTTTTCGCAACTTGTAAATTGACAATTACATATTCAAAGATGAGCATGTACTGGAAATGTAAAAGATAAGGGAAGAGAGTATGCAAACTGTGATTTATCCTGGTTCGGTCCAATCTTTGACCTACGTCCAGTCCCCAAGCTTCACTTGAGATTTTAAATCCACTATTTGCTTTGAACTTGATTACATGTTCTGTACTTAAAGTAATCCTCTCACTAGGATTCACTTCCCCTTACAAACCGTAATCAATTCACTTGCTTGATTACACACTCTGTACTCGAAGTAATCCCTCACTCGGATTCACTCCCCTTACAAGCTGTAATCACAACAAAGTGTTTCCCACTCAAGATCACCCAATCTTGAGTAACTCTCAGAATAATAGGATGATTACAATGAATCTTCTCTCTCAGAAGTAAGTGAATAAACACTAAAGCACAATACATATAATCTCACTCTCTATGCTAAATATATGATCATTGAGATATTCAGAGAGTAGATGAAGCAGACGTTAGAATATTGACATTTTCACTTTGTAAGCTCACGTCCCTGTTCTTGCTCTCCCTCTTGTGTTTGTATTCTGAGTCTTCATGGGTATTTATAGGATAATTAGAGGAACTAGCCGTTGCATATTCTTCTCTATGATTCTTTAACGTTCAGCTGTAAATTTGGAATATGACTGTTGCATATATCTCTTTATTTCTTCAATTCTTGGTTGGGATCTTAGATTTAGTTGTTGCAGATGGTCTTCCAGAATTCTTGTCATTCCATAAACTTAATTTGACTGTTGTAGAGTGATTTGGATGATATGTAACGTCCTGAGCTAAACCATTGGGATAGAGGAGAAGTTTCAGGCTTGTTTTTAGCTCTTCATTAAATGCATTTGATCCAGATTTGATTTCACCTTGATTCTTGTTGAATTAATATGAAACTGATGAGTAAATCGATCAAGTATATGTATATATGATGATTCACAACTTAATATATGGATAAAATGTATCATTAGTTCAAATCAGAGAGTTGAAGACGTGATCTGGAAAACAGAGATCTGTCAGGCTTGAGTCTAGTCTCAACAGGCTTGAGTTTGCTTCAGTTAAAAGAGATTTGAAAACTCTCGATCTGCTATAGGCTTGAGTTTATAAATTCATGCTTGAGTTTCCTGTCTGAAAAGATCTTCGAAAGCTCTCTGTAAGTGACAAACTTGAGCTTGTAAAATGTAGGCTTGAGTTTGCACGTTTTGAAAAGCTTAGAGAAACTTTCTGTGTAAGGTAAACTCGAGTTTACATGTCTAGGCTCAAGTTTAATCGACTTGGAAATCTTTGATAGCTCTTTGTCTGAGCTAAACTCGAGTTTATTAGTTTTAGGCTCGAGTTTATCGAATATCATATTGCGACTAGCTCTGTCCGAGCCAAACTCGAGTTTATAAGTGATAGACTCGAGTTTGTAGCATCCTAAATTTTCTGTCAACTTCTGAAGGCCATATCTCCTTGGTCTGAACTTCGTTTTAGTTCATTTAACTCTTGATGGAAAGCCTTATGAGTCTACTTTTATATGCCACTGATTTCAACTCATTTTGATGTGTAGATTGTGAGTTACACTCAAAACATTGAAGCTTGGTCTGCTGTGTGAGGTGAACTTCTGATCCAACTTTCAAAATTCATAGCTCTCTCATCTGATCTTCTTTGGGCATGAAACTTTGTCAAGATGACGCATTGGGAGTCTAGTTTCATACAAAATTGATTTCACCTCAATCTAATTCATGGTTTGGGAGATATTGTCAAATTACTAGAGGTCGCTCAGCAGAAACACGAAACAGAGGTGGACAAGGTTGCTGGAAATCAGTCAAGCTCGAGTCTGTAAGTGACAGGCTTGAGTTTGCTCGTGCCAGAGGAGAACTAAGTTGCTGGAAATCAGCCAGACTCGAGTTTATAAGTATAGGCTCGAGTTTGCTCGTACCAGAGGAGCCAAAATTGCTAGAAATCAGCCAAACTCGAGTTTATAAGTGTAGGCTTGAGTTTGCTCGTACCAAAGGAGCCAGAGTTGCTAGAAATCATCCAGACTCGAGTCTATAAGTGACAGGCTCAATTTTATTTATCCAGAAAATGATATTTGCTTGTTCTAACTCCGAATCGAGACATTCCAACTTCCATTTGATCGTGGAGACTTCAAGAATCAATCTTAGAACTTGTATAATGATTTTCTCAGGCTATTCATCAAGTTCTTCTTTCTTTCTTCTCTCTTCTTGATTATTTTCGATGAATCAATTCTTTGTTTCTTCTCTTCTCTTGTTCTTTCTCCACATTAACAAATCTACATTAAATGTAGCAATTAGACAATGTATATTATATAAACTTTTTCCTCTTACTAATGGCATCTATATAAGACATCATCAAAACTAATCATAGCCAACACACTAACCATCTTCTCGTCGCATCTTTAATTTTCAAGATACTATTCCTTTGCCTCCGCTTAATGGTCGAGAGATGGAAGAACTTCGAATTTCTGTCTCCTGTCATCAACCAATTAACCCTTGACCGTTGGAACCAAAATTTTTCTTCCTTCTCCATCAATTTTTCGATAGCTATTTTGATATCACTAACAGCCTTAATGTTGCTGTTATTCAGGTCTTGCTGAACAAGAAACTAGAGTCTAGCCTTCATCTCCACAATCTTTTTTGCAAAGTTGGGAAACTCCTTTTTACTCCACTTCACCAACTCCTCACTACATTTCAATAAATTATGTGTCAGATCATCAATATGTAGTAAGTCATCACAACTTGAATTCTTCCAGCAATCCTTTATGACCCTCAAAAAATCAGGATGATCACTCCAAGGGGCTTCAAATATGAAAATACGCTTCCCTCTTTTGAAGACAAGGTGACATTGGATAAAAAGAAGGTGGTGATCTAAGCCCAAAGGCTCAACGTTAAAGACCTGCAGATTTGGAAATCGTTCCCTCAATTGCCAATTCCCCATTGCTCTGTCAATCCGCTCATAGATGGTGTCAGGTGCTTCCCTCTTATTACACCAGGTAAACCGGGCCCCATTAAATCCCAAATCATCCAAAGCACACTCAGCCATAAAACACTTAAAATTCAGTATCTTCCTCCAGGCTCTAGGGCGTCCTCCACTTTCTCATTTGGATAGTATATCATTGAAATCTCCCAGGCATAACCAAGGACCCTGGATATGCTGACTGATTCTCGTGACTTCTTTCCAACACAGATTTTTGTCCTCTTCATCGGGAGGCCCATATATGAAAGTAATGAATTCTGGTGTTTCAACCTCGCTGGAGGTAATTATGGTATAGATAATATTTGAAGATGAAAAGAGAATGTCTACCCTGAGCGACTCGACCCACCAAATAGCCAAACCTCCACTACAACCAACTGGTTCCACTAAGCAATCATCATTGAAACCACATCTTCTATGAATCTTCCTTACAAACTTAGCTCTTTGTTTAGTTTCCATCAAGAACACCATATGAGGTTTTTTCCGGAAGCACTCTTCCTTAAGATTCCTAATTGTCAAGGAAACCCCTAAACCTTGACAATTCCAGGCTAAGGCATTCATGGTGAACCGGTGGTTGGTTCAATCCAACCACCGACGTTTTGACACCCATCAGCAGAAGAAGATTCAGAAACACCCGTACATGTAATCCGCCTATCTGGAAAATCAATTTCAATCGATAAGGATAGGCCATCTGCTTGCGGCAATTGATTCCCAGATTTTTGGTTTCGGATAAGCGCTTTAATAGTGCGATGACTTCTTCTTTGGCCTCGCTGGGGTGGTAGTCTCGAGGGTCTTGGCTTGTTTGTCTCTGGAGGTTCATCAAAGATCAGCTTCCTTGGTCTTTTAGATAAGTAAACAAATTTTTCTCTCAGAAAAGCCACTTATACTACTGTCAATGGAAACATAAATCACATTAAAGACTTTTATTCAATGTTAAATTTATAAAAATTGGATTGTAAAAAAACCACTTTTACCACCATCATTTCAAACTATAGGTATTCATGAGTCATGACCCAAACCTCTACATCTTCGTGGCCTGGAATCCTTCGCTCAGGTTTGAACACAGCCGGGGAAGACGTACTACTATCTAATTAATACAAGCTTAAAAATAAGAAAAGATCAATTCCATTTATTGATAAATAAAAATAGTTATTACCATCTAAAATGTATTTTTTTTCAGAGTCATATAGGATCTTTTATTGACAGCAAAGACTTTTTTTTTTAAGGTTCAGAAGCTAAAGAGCAAACATTTCCTAGCCTTGAGTTTTGGATCCAGCTTTCCAGCCAAAGCCAACAAGAGTGTTGTCTTCCCAGAACTTGGAAAAGCAACATCATTCTGGAGAAAGGAAATTGTTGAGAGGATATAGTTACAGAAATATAACTTGGAAAATGTCACGGCATCAGCCAATAAGACAACTAGCACAACTTCAGTTGTTGTTTTTTGTATGACTTCACCACCTTGCCCCTTTCGGTACAAATTTAAACATTACTTGCCGCATTTCTTGTATAACTTAGAATTATGCTTGAGCATCATCCATCCCATTATCTCATATTTATTACTAAAAATGCTTCATTTTTCTTTGTCTTGTTGAAGGTACCTGACAGTCTTTGAGTATTGAAGAGTGTGTTTGATCAGATGCACACATCACAAGCGTACGTGCCCGTTATGATCATAATTGAAATTGAACGAAATCACAGTATTGAATAATCAGAAGGTAAAACTTCTAATATATATTAAATATTGCAATATACCATTAAGCTGCAACTGAGCATCAACATTACAAAAGAAAGGAAATATTAGAATACAGAAAAGAGACTGATGACATAAAAGAATAACAGAAAGGGGTAACAGAATGAGAGGACCACAAGAGAGAAAACATTTCCCAAATCATAATCATACTCCTCCCTACATGTTTTTGTCATTTTAGAGATCCTCCTCTCATATTTTTCTGAGCTTCCAAGTCTTCCTTTTCATTCTTTTACTCTTCCGTATGGGTCTTTCTTCATGCGTTGATATTGGGCTATTCCTTGTCCTACCCATTTCATCCTTATTCATCACAGTGCCCAGCAGCTTGTCAGGGCAGCCAACAAGACAACTGGTAAAGCTTCATTTGTTGTTTCCTGTATAACTTCACCACCTTGCCATGCAGTACAATTTTAAACGTAACTTGCCACATTTCCTAGGTATAATCGATATGCGAGACCGAATAGAGAACCATTTTATACTCAATATTGAGTCATATTATATAGAAAAAAATGGCTTCCAACTCAGTTTCACAAGTCACAAAAAATTCTTCCAACTCCCCTCCACCCTGCAGCCAATATGCGAGACCAAATAGAGAACCATTTTATATTCTAGCACTTGTGTGTAATGTTTAAAAAATAAGATACACGCAAGTAACTTCTGTCAAATATGAAGGTCCCTTTGACACAATAACCTAAAGGCTTTATCGGTTATAAGTTATAGAATCCCATTGTAAGTGGGAGGTGCCGAAATCAATATGGCTTATAACCTCATATAAAAGGAATAACACTGAAAAGGAAATAAAAAATGATAAGAAGAAAAAACGTAGAAATTTGAGCCGAAGTTTTTTAAATTCTTTTTGGGAAGTTATCATTGTTTTTTCCAACGTAGAATGACTATAATTTTGATTCGATAGTTACCCCTATTTGGTGAGGGGGGAAATAAAGCAATTTGAAATAGTAACGTTTTCCATAGAAAGAATGAAAGGATCTACCGGGAAGTCTCTTACATTTAATAGCAACAAAAAAAATAAAATATGCCGTACAAGATTTCTTATTATAAGACACCAACTAATAAGTGCATTTGGTCATTTTTATAAGACACTTGATTGTTCTCAAGGAGTATTAATTATTTTTACATCTATGCCCATAATTAATTAAGGTAGTGGGTGAGAATAATAATTTATATGATATTAGAGTTTAGTATAATTAGTAGGGTTAGTATTAAGAATTACTTCTATTTTAAAATAACTTTATTGACTTTAACTGTTTTTGTTTTTATTGGTCAGTAAGAATTGTTCGTTGATGCCTTATAATAATAAGGATTAGAAAGAGTAACTATTTGCCTATTTGTGCCCCAAATATTCTTGCCTAAGATATATCAATCAAATATATCTCACTAAATCTTATTTCTATACAGCTATTGATCCATATAAGCATCCCATTTGGCGTAATCAACAACAGGTAATGTTCATTAGACGGAAGACCATGAAGGGTGCCACGAGTAAATCAGTTCCAACTATAAAGGATTCTACGTGCGTTTCTCCTTTATGTGGAGGAATGAGTGTCATATGTTTTTTGATATCCCATTGGCTAAAAAAAAAACCATTCCTCGCAACACCATTTAGTAAACGTACAGTTTCCACGTTTTCAGTCTATTCCCCATGCATGGTTCTTTTTCAACAGTTTATATGGAAATAAAGGCCCTCATTGGCTGTAGTGGTTTTAGTCTTTTCCACAATTTATTGCTCAAGGAGTTTTCCCAGTCTTCACTAACAAAAAGTACAAAAAAAAAAATCTGGACGTCCAAAGAAGATTTGAATGTGACTGAATGAAGTGCCACATATCTCGCTTAACAGCAACAAAGCAAAATCCTCCAGAAATCTCCAAACTATGACGCCATGTGATGTGTCTTCCTTCACTCAAGTAGATGACAGCCACAACTTTTGGGTCATCTATGCGAAGGTGATAGCTGTTTTTTGGGACATCCCTCATTCTAGGAGCCACTACCTACTGACCTTCAATGCTGTTTTATCAGATGCAAAGGTTTTGAGTCAAATCAAACATAGTCTTCTGAGGTTTTTCTTAAAATTGCATATGAATTTAAATTCTGACCTAGTGCTCCTATTTTTGGTTCAAGCTAGGTTACATGACTCAAGCAGTTGTGAGACGCCGAGATATGCTTAGGAGTTTTTGTGGTGTGCTGGTTCCTGGATTTACGTTCGTGTTCAGGAGGTTTTCGGTCGAGGTTGGTCCTGACATCATCAATGTTGACATGAAGATAGTTATGGAGCCGTTTTCCCAACTTGAACTACTGCCAGACGTCATCAAGGCTCCTCCAATTCTTTTCCAAACCCTTCTTAACATTGCTGCCACTACCTATGTTGAGACTTGCCTCATTAGTATGCAAACCATTCACTTAATATATGTGCTACGAGTTTAAGTTCGTATCTGTTAAAAATTATATGCTAACATGTTGTTCAACTTTGGGTTCAGATGTTGTCGGGGGTTGGTGAAAGGAGTGTTTGGTATGAGTGATCTCCGTGTTAACGGTGATACCATCTACAAGTACAACTTTGAGATAATGAATGAATGGTATAAACGAAAGGTATATCATCTAAAACTTGATGTGTACATGTGTGTGTGTGTGTGTGACATTTTTAAATATGGCACGTTCATAATAAACAATTATTTATCTCAATTTAGGAAAAGGGCATCCCATTTGAAACTCTCCAAACTTTTCTCAGCTACCTTAATTAAGTACTGATATGAAAGAAAATTAATGTACTTAAAGGCCATTTATTTCCAGAAACCCCCCCGCCTCCTTCATTTATGTCTTAATATGATTCTCTATTTAGGTAATGGCTGTCTTCACTATACCCACCGAAAAAGTCTTTCGGACCTAAGGATACCTGTTCATTTTCTTTAAAAATGGAGATTGTACGATCTACCCCGCGTCAAAAGGAGTTTTGAAGGCTAATACATATCGTATCATCTCTCGGCACGTTGCTGATGAAAGCAGTGATCACAGGCCTACTGTGAAGAATTGTCATGGGAAACAAAATTATTTATTGATCCCAATTATGATGAGGTCGCTGAGGCTAAGAGGATTATCATGAGAATTTGATTTGTCAACGGCCTGCATTCGTGCCTTGCTTATTATTTGTTTTTCTTTTTCTTTCTAATTTATGTTAAGCGCTGTTAGTCTTTCTTTTGGGTTTACAATCTTTCTTATGGTGTCTTTAAGTTGTTGTGGAAGTGTAAACTTTATGATTAATGGTAATGAATATGGTTTGTACTAGGTCCAATTAGCAGAGAGTTGAATCCTCATACTAAATACGTGTGAATGGTACATTTTATGACAAAATATGAATCAACAACATTAGGTGACGTATATATTTTCCAAGGATAGTAAGTGAATTGAGTGGATTAAAAGTATCATGCCTTCGATGATTAAAAAAAAAAATCAAGCTTAGTACATGTCCTACGCAAATTAGAGAAGCTGTGAAACGTTAAGATCAATTTGGGGGGAAAAAACTTTAACATATATAAATGATATACCAATTTTCATTTACACAGACATAATAAAAGCATCAACTTTAACATATATATAAAAAAAATCACTTCGGTGTAAAAAAATTTCATAGCTTATTCTTTCATTTCTTATGCTTATTAAAGAAGCTGTGTAAAGTCGGTTTTGAATACATGTTCTACGCATAATTTATATTGGAAAAAATCATATTCAGTGTGGATATACTAAACCTGCATTGACTCACTCAGAGTATTTCATCCCCAAAGTCAGTAATTACTATTTGATAAAGTGGAAAGTATCAAAAAGAAACAAGAATGTATCGAAGAGAAAAGGGGAAAGTATCTGAAAGTGAATAGAAGAGAACAGAACTTAGATTGAAACTGGAAATAAGAAAAGTATTATTCTATTCTCTAACTCTGTACATGTGGTCCTTATATAGGACAAAATAGCAAATACGAAGTTAACAAATCAGAAACTGAAATTCCATCTAAATAACAAATTATCAACTGACTAAATAACCAATTAACAACAAATTTACTAAACTACACTTTTTCATTTTCTTTACAACTTGTTAGCCCCCCACAAGCTGGAGCAGGAACATCAATCATGTCCAACTTGGATACTAGTGAATGAAATGGAGCAGAAGTTAGGGGTTTGGTAAACGTATCTGCTAGCTGATGCTGAGAACGAATAGGCAACAAACGAATGACCCCATCCTGAACCTTGTCTCGAATAAGATGACAATTGAGCTTAATGTGTTTAGTACGAGCATGAAATGTAGGATTGGAAGCCAGTTGAATAGCGGACTGATTATCATAGTATAAAACAGCAATATGTGCGCGAGAGACACGTAAATCATCAAGCAAATATAACAGCCACTTAATATCACAGGTAATCATGGCAAGAGCACGGTATTCAGCCTCATAAGAAGATAAAGAAACTATACTTTGCTTCTTGGATTTGTAGGAAATAAGAGCATTATCAAGAAAAATGCAATAATCAGTAATCGAATATTGAGAGTCAATACAAGCAGCCCAATCACTATCACTAAATCCTTTTAATGAAAAATTAGAAACAGATGGAAAGAAAAGGCCTTTAGAAGGAGTAGACTTCAAATAGCAAAGAACCCTATGAGCAACCTTAAGATGTTCATCAGTAGGAGCAGACATAAATTGGCTAAGTTGTTGCGTTGCAAAAGATATATCAGGTCTAGTAGTGGTTAAGTACAAGAAACGCCCAACCAATTGGCGGTAAGCAGTACCATCAATAAGAGGGGTACCTGATTGTGTACTCAACTTAGCAAGTTTATTCATGGGAGTAGAAGCAGGTTTACAATCTAAATAACATGTTTCAGCAAGAAGATCAGTAACAAATTTTCGTTGACAAAGTGAAATACCAGAGGAATGATGAGCCACCTCTAAACCAAGAAAATAGCGAACAAATCCAAGATCCTTGATCTTAAATAGATGATCCAGATTCTGTTTGACAGTATTAATCTCATTCAAATCATTGCCAGCAAGAATAATATCATCTACATACACCAAAAGGGTTGTAAAACTGGAATCAAAGGCTTTAACAAATAGAGAATAATCAGCCTTAGACTCTAGACACCCATAAGAAAGAAGGGCTGATGACAATTTATGGAACCATTGACGACTAGCTTGCTTTAGGCCATGAAGTGATTTGCTAAGTTTACAAACTAAGATGAATCAGATGAGTAAAAACCAAGGGGCAGAACCATATAGACCTCTTCATGAAGATCACCATGAAGGAAAGCATTATTCACATCAAGTTGATGGAGATGCCAATTATTAACAGAAGCAAGAGCAAGTAAAAGACGTACAATAGTCATCTTAGCAACTGGAGAAAATGTATCAAAGTAATCAATACCTTCAATTTGAGTGAAGCCCTTGGCGACAAGTCGAGCCTTATATCGATCAAGAGTACCATCCGACTTATACTTCTTGGTAAAGACCCATTTGCAACCAATAGGATGCTTTCCATTAGGCAAAGGGGTAAGGAACCAAGTTTTATTTTGTTCTAGAGCAGAAATTTCAGAGTCCATAGCATCAGGCCAATGCTTAAACTTGGACGATAAGTAGTAGGAATATCATCACAAGAAAGAGCAAGACATAAATTTTTGTAGGAAAGAGACAAATTACCAAGAAGAGAATGAGAGAAAGGAGAAAAAGATGCAGCTGAACAGTAGTAATCCTGCAAATATGTGGGTGGCTTTTGTGGTCTACTAGATTTTCGTGGAGTTATGGAAGTCACTGGATTAGGTATAGCTGAACCAAATGGTGATGTATCAGAAACATGTGGCACAGTATCAGAAAAGGATGATAATGAATCAGAAAAAACCGATGGAAGTGAATTAAAGTTATTAGCAGAAAGAGTAGGTATAGAAGTAGGCATAGAAAAGTTAGTAGAATGTGTATCAGCAACCATGGGAAAAGAAGGAGAATTAGCATATGATGTATGACTAGAATATGGAAAAACAGATTCATAAAACACAACATTTCTAGAAATGAAAATTTGATTTGTAAGAAGATTTAGTAGCAAATATCCTTTGGTATAATTTGGAAAACCAAGGGAGAGACATTTGGAGGCCCTAGGGTCAAATTTAGATCGGTGGGCTTTAATAGTGGAAGCATAACACAGAGAGCCGAAAACTCTCAAATCAGAATAAGAGGGCGATTTTTTATGTAACAATGTGAAAGGATTATTTTGTTGAAGTATAGGAGAGGGTAAACGATTGATGATAAAAATGGCATGAGAGATGGCAAAACACCAATAGATTTTTGGAAGTTTAGCTTGAAACAAAAGAGCACGAGCAACGTTTAAAACATGTTGGTGTTTTCTTTCGACAACACCATTTTGCTGTGAGGTTTCAATACAAGATATTTGATGAACAATGCCCTTAGTTTTATAAAAGGAATCCATAGAAAATTCAAGACCATTGTCAGAATGAATGATTTGAACCTTAGTTTGATAGAGTTTCAACAAAATAAATAAAATTTTGAAGATGCACACAAACTTCTGATTTAGCCTTCATAGGAAAAATCCAAGTATAACGACTAAAATCATCAACAATGGTAAAAAAAATATTTGAAACCACGAATAGACTGAACAGAAAATGGACCCCAAATGTCAACATGTATTAATGAAAAAACTTCATTACTAGAAGATGCACTTATTGGAAACTTCAGTCTTTTCTGTTTAGCCATATGGCATACATCACATGGAGCTAATTCAGAATTACATGGAATAAAAGAAAATTGCTTATATAAGGTTCGTAAAATAGAAGGAGAAATGTGACCTAAACGATGGTGCCACAAATCAAATGAAACTAATGGTGGTGGTGATGGATGAAGAATCTGTGTAGTTGCAATAGTGTGAGGAGAGTTTGCAGGATTAAGGAAATATAGACCCTCAAAAGCTTCAGCTGTACCAATCGTCCTCCAATGAGTAAGGTCCTGAATATAACACAAAGAAGACAAAAAGAAAACAACATAGAAAGGCACGAGTCAGTTTT
This sequence comes from Acacia confusa, assembly GCA_037074495.1. Lineage (NCBI taxonomy): Eukaryota > Viridiplantae > Streptophyta > Magnoliopsida > Fabales > Fabaceae > Acacia > Acacia confusa. Next base: position 29,089,447 of record CM073510.1, read on the forward strand.
GAAACAAAAAGGATGTTAAAGGCAAAGTCTGGTATAAAGAAAACATTATGCAGGACTAGTGAATTGGAAAGACAAATGGTACCAGAAATTTTGCTCACAACAGAACTTTGATTAGGGAGTCTTATTGGTACAAGATCAATAGTAAAATAAGTAGAAAAACAATCAAGAGCGTGACAGACATGATCAGTAGAACCAGTATCTAAAATCCAGGATAGTTTTGGGGAAAAAGAACTGAAAGAAAATGAACTACCTGGATTCTGGTGAGAAGAGGAAATAGAGTGAATATTGTTGACCGAAGATACTGGATTGGCAGAAGTGTTTGGATGTAAATTTACAAGAGCAAGTAATTTCTGATATTGATCATGTGTGAAATGAGGAATTGGCGTTGATTTAGGATCAGAAGATGCTAGTGAACCAATAGAGGAAGACATATGCTTTATTACAGAATTAACAACATGGTCCTTATCCTTCGTCTAAGAAGCATTAGAACTTTGATTTCGAAACTTAAATCCAGGCGGAAACCCAACCGAACCACCAGTTGAACCAGAAGTCTTGGAATTAAAACCAGAGGAAGGAAAATTCACTGGAGAACGTTGTGGCCCCTTATTAAACAAGATAACAGGTTCAGTAGCACCAATAGGTGACTGCATTTCATGTTCTTGTTGAAGAAGCAAGGAAAAAACCTTATGCATAGAAGGTAATGGTTCTAACAGCATTATTTGGGACTTAACAGAGGCAAACCGATCATTCAAGCCCTTTAAAAACCTTAGTGTATAATCATTGTTAAGGTATGTAGCACATGGACAGACAAAATTGCAAGAACATCGATTAATAAGGTGTAAGATTTTATACTCATCCTAGAAGATTTTCAGTTTAGTGTAATACTCACTAATCGATAGATCACCTTGTCGGAAGCCATAGATCTCATCCTGAAGTTCAACTACTCGAAACACATCACTTTGTGCAAATCGAGCCTTCAGATCATTCCAAATGTCATAGGCTTTATCAAACCACAATATGCTCTGAGCGATTGTCGGTGAAAGTGACTTAGTGATCCATGTGCAGACCATCGTATTACATCTCAACCAGGTGGAGTAGTTCGAATCTGAAATTGTCGACATCATGATTGTACCATCGACGAATCCCAACTTATTCTTCGATTGGAGTGCTACTTTCATAGCACGAGCCCATGTGTGATAGTTCGATCCAATCAAAACAGCAGTAACCAAGACAAGACTTGGATTCTCGCTCGGATGAAGGTAATACGGACTATAAACGTTTAAAGCTGAATCAGTCATGACTCCGGCAGTTGCTCCGGTGGTGATAGAAGATGATTCAACCATGGCTACACTCTATCGCTCTAATACCATGATAAAGTGGAAAGTATCGAAAAGAAACAAGAATGTATCGAAGAGAAAAGGGGAAAGTATCTGAAAGTGAATAGAAGAGAACATAACTTAGATTGAAAATGGAGAAAAGAAAAGTATTATTCTATTCTCTAACTCTGTACATGTGGTCCTTATATAGGAAAAAATAGCAAATACAAAGTTAACAAAGCAGAGACTGAAATTCCATCTGAATAACAAATTATCAACTGAATAAATAACCAATTAACAACAAATTTACTAAACTACCCTTTTTCATTTTCTTTACAATCTGTTACTATTAGTAGGCGTTTGGTTTTCCATTGTTACCAAAAAGATGTTAGCCGTATTCCCTTTTGCTATAGTTCGTCATAGTTCATGAAAGAGATGAAAATCATCTTCCATTCTTCCATATCTGGAACAAATGAAAGTAAATCGATCTGTTTCTTCTTATTACTAGTCTAAGTCAATGGTGGCCCATTGTGTCTAAAATGAAGATTGGATTTAATTAATTCAAACCGTAAAATGGTCCAGTGGGTGGTCTTCTTGACCTTTATAGTCTATAACAAAGACATATTCAGAACGTGCAGCCCAACCTCGACAAATCTTCAAAAGTTGAAATTGTTTGCCTAGTACCAAGACGTTGAAATAGCATGAGATCTAATGCACATTACAATGTGTTACAGTGGAGCCAAATTCATTATCTTAACATACGTTATATACTTCTATGGCAGCATAGTTTCCCTCCTATTTCAAACTATTTAATATGGCTGAGTTGCACCGTCTTCTTCTAGCAAATCAAGAGGAACGATACACTAGCTTAAGGTCCACTGTATTAGGTTTAAATAGAAATACAATAAATTTTCATAAATAATATTACCATGTTTGTTAGATCTACAAAGTCAAACCAAAACAACTCTGTGCTTTTCTTTTCATACTGATTCATTATGTATCCCTCATTCTGTTCATGTTGTTGTGTCAGATGATGAAGAATGATCTCTTAAAGAGTGTTGATGACAGCAAAGACACATGGTCTGTTCATCCGAAGGTCCTAAGAAAATGGGTGATATGTAGGAAGGCGCCTCCATATCCTGTCTAGAAGATTGGCATGATTTTGGTTGACAAAAAGGTTGTCCAAAAAAATTTCTTAACTTTACTGAGATTTCTTTATCCTTTCATGTTCTTTTTAATAAATGTATTCATACACTAATTATACTAGTTCCAATTGTTGGATGATGCAGTGGAGTACTAAGTTCATATTGCGTCAGTCACATAGGTAATGCGAATGATAGCTTTAAAGATCTTTATGATACTGAATTTCTTATTTAGGGACGCCTCACCATAAGCTAATTCTTAAAGTTGGTTACTAATTATGTTGATGAGGAATATTTTCCAAGTAGCTTGGTTGTTTAATGGGAATAGATTGCGAATAACACATTTGGGCAAAAACTTCATCAAGGCAAAGGTGTTGAATGTAATAAGCATTGGTGAAGATATATTGATCTATTGCATTGACATGAATCCATTGAAATCTAACTACCTTTCAACATGATGAGGAGGCAATTTCCAATCATTATTTCCTTTGCAATAACCATCAACAAAAGCCAAGGCCAATCAATGACTAATGTCGGGCTTTACCTTCCAAACCCGGTTTTTCTCTTAGGCAATTGTATGTCACATTATCAAAATGAAGAGCTTCAATGGGTTTAAATTATTAGTGTTAGATGAGCGGAAGAATGTGCGAATCAAATGACCAAAGTAGTCTATAGAGAGGTTTTCTAAAATCTCAACATTTTAAAAATGGAGTTGGTTAATTTAAGTCTTTTTTTAGAAAACACAAGCTCGTGCAACACAAGGGGTATTTTGTCTTGATCATTGATTTAGGAAGTGTTGAAAGATTGGGTCATTGTCACCAGCTTAGGGAGAATTATACTACCTCCATTTATTGTTGACAAATGTATAGGGACCAAAAAATTATGTAGTTATAAAGACGATCAATAATGTAGTTTACCCAATGTTAAGAGAAGCATATTATGCACTTGGTTTACTAGATGATGACAATGAGTATATAGATGCAATTAAAGAAGCATCATTGTGGGCATCTGACAATGAAGTCCAAACATTGTGGGATTTAATGAAAGCGGCTTTTGACCGAACATTGCGGGATTTAATAAAGTCCAATTGCATATTTAGTGGAAAATGTGTCGTTATAGGGGTGATTTTAGGCAAATCCTTCTAGTTATACCAAAATGTTGTCGAGCTGAAATTGTAGATGTAGCTATCAACACTTTTCATCTTTGGAATGAATGCAACCAGGAATATAAGGCTAAAATCTTTTAGTGATCCAATTGAACAATAGAAAATTAGAACAGTTTTAGAACGGTTGCTACATGTAGGAGTCAAAGACATTGGGTTACCATACGATGGTATTGCAAACATCACACGATACCCTCAAAGTTGTTGCTTCATGGTGATTGTAATCCAATCAGGTGCATTATTGAATCTACTTATCCAAATTCAATAGAACATGTAGTAGATGAAGATTACCTCAACAATAGGTCAATTCTTACCCATACAACAAAAAATGTCAACATATTGAATGAGTACATTTGTTCTTTGTTGTGAGGAGATGAGGTAACTTTAGTTTTAACTTTGTAAGTCGTATAGATAATGGTAATGGAAGCTTTGAATATTTGTATAACTCATAATATCTTAATGCAATTAAATGCTTAGGGATATATCATCATAAATTGGTATGAAAAGTTGGCATATTAGTTATGTTAGTAAGGAATATTAATTAGATAGCAGGGTGTGCAACAATATAAGGCTACAAATAACACAACTTGGGAAGAACATCATTAAGGCAAAGGCATTGAATGGCATAAGAATTAACGAAGAGATTTTGATACACAATGGATAGAAACCCATCTAAATCTAAATTTCCTTTTAACATAACAAGAAGTCAATTTCCCATCATAATTTCATTTGCTACAACGATAAACAAAAGTCAAGGTCAATCAATATCCAATGTAGGTCTCTACCTATCGAGCCCAGTTTTTCACATGGGCAACTATATGTTGCACTATGAAGGGTTAAGAGTTTCAATAGGTTGAAATTATTTATATTGGATGAGTTCAATAAATGTAGTAGTACAATAATAAATGTAGTTTATGGAGAAGTATTTCAAAACGTTTTGTTGCATTAATATCATGAAGGCAGTCTTGCTTATCACCATAAGATTGTATCATGTTTATGATGTAACGAAATGGTGAGATAATAACATTCTAGCATTTGTTCTTCACTTTATCCCATTTATAGTTTTAACATATCTGTGCACATGCAACACACAAGTCAAAAGTCTTGTTTGCACTAAAACTGGAATGTGCTTCTTCCTAACGTCGTTGGAAACTAAACATCTTGATGGATACAACAAAGATGAGAGCAAACAATGTAGCAAATCCAACCACCACTGCTGCAACCACTCTAACAAAATCATGCTTGAAACCAAAGTATTGTCTCAGGAACTCTTCCACTGTTGAACCTAAGCCATTAGACTGAATAGGGTCCTTTACATCTCCAAATTGTGATGCTACCAATCCATACAAGCTCCAAGCCAATGGATTTATCCAGTAGTACCATCTCCACCATATTGGGATCCTCTATTCATCATCAAAATAGATAAGGACCAGGCAAAAAATGAATAAAACATGCATTTCTTGTGTTTCAAGTAAAAGCTGACACTAAATGATAAGGAAAAAACCAGAACTTACAGGTTTGGAACAATGAATCCTGAGGAGAGATTCCATATTGAAAAGAAAGCAGATGAAACTATGGAGGAAACGTGTTGGTTTGGAGTCATTGCCACGGACAGCATGCCATAGAAGGTGAAGTATAGGAAAGTGAAATATGTGAAGAAAAGGTACCAAAAGACTTTTGTAACTGTCCACTCAAAACTAATCATAGCATAAACTATGATGCCATAGACCGCAGCCTGTATGAGAACATATGGGAGCTCAATCAATACCTGCAAGGAAATACAAAGATCAGAATAAGAACGAGGCAATTTGTTCACATGAAAGGATCCTAAAAGAAACAATAAGTATCAAAAAAATGCTGAAGCAAGAAATAACTTGCCTGTGCAAAAGCATATGGTAAAGGAGAATACATTCTAGCAGCTCTTTCACGGTAAAAGACTGTTCGTTCGATGGCCACAGCAGGTTGCACTGAATTAGCATTCTTAATGCCAAGAAATAGAACAGCAGCATACATGGATCCCATGGCGTTTAAAATGTCTTGTTGCTTTTTACTGCAATTGAATGTGAAAATTTAGACTTCACAACAAGGGAAAACAAGAGTTGATGAAAGACATTGACAAGCTTGATCTTACATGTTGGATCCAAGGTTCCAGAACATGCTCCCAAAGACGATAGACACAGTAGATGAGTAGAGGAATCTTATGGCAATGTATAAAGGATTGCGCCAGTAAGACCAACATTGTTTCCATAAGCAAGCCATGCATTGGGTGAAGAAGGATTGTGAGTACTGATTTAGAAAATGAAGGTCCTTTGAACCAAGAGCTGGAGTGCTCAGTTCTTTGATAAGGTCTTTGTTCCTCCTGAAACACATACACAAAATAATTTCTATCAGACGATATTACATACTATGAGTAAGCTCTTTTAATAAAAATATTTTTCAGTTATTTTGCTTTGCTTAGTTCAAGATTACCTGTATAGTTCTGAATTTTTATACAACTCAGCAAAATCAACCCCCAATTCAATTTCTTTTCCTGAGCTTGTAACTTCTAGCATCCATGTTGCTGGATAATACCCATCTTTGATCTTACTGACACCTTGAATTCCCTTCATGAGAAAAAAAACATGCTTTTCAACAAATTTATACTACTGAAACAGACATAAAAATGCATCATTTACTAAGGTATTCTCTATGTTCCACAACTTATTTACCTCAAAGTAATTGATTAATTGGGAAGAAAGATGTCCCAAGGGCCCCACATATATTTCCCTCCCTCCTTGCTTCATCAGGAAAAGCTGCATTTTAGTGGGAGAAAAAGGAGTCAGATACTGCTATGGAAGAGAAATATTTCAAATTGAATCAATGCTTTAATATTTGCATATCTCACCTCATCAAATGATTCAAATATATCAATGCTAGGCTGATAAATGGTGCATACTACAGTTCTTCCTGTGTCTACTTGTTCCTAACTGTTCTCATGACAGCAGCAGCAGCTCTTGCATCTAAACCAGAAGTTGGCTCATCCATGAATATTATAGAAGGATTAGCTACCAGTTCAATTGCAATAGTTAATCTTTTGTGTTGTTCTGTTGAGAGACCATTCACACCAGGTAATCCAACCAGTTCATTCCTTAATGGATTCAGTTCAAAAAGTTCCATGACTTCTGCTATGAACATCTGCAAACATTTGGAATTTCCAAACTTAGAAACCAAGGTAAACTAAAACATTTGAATTTTGGCAGCTTTTAAGGTTTTAGGATTCAAATACAAACCTTCCTGGTTTCAGCATTAATTTCTGGCGACAATCGAAGCCATCCAGAATAGAGCAAGGATGCGTATAGGGTAACATGAGGAGAGTGGATATCATTTTGCTCACAGTATCCAGAGATTCGAGCAAATGTTTCTTGCTTTTTTGGATATCCAGAAATTTTGATGTTCCCTCCAATATATCCACTTGTTTTTCTTCCAGCAAGTACATCCATCAAAGTTGTTTTACCAGCACCAGTGACACCCATTAGTGCAGTGAGAACACCAGGCCTGAAAAGCTCCACTCAGACCCTTCAAAAGCACCAACCTATCCTCAACCACACCTCGTCTCTTCATTTCCTACAAGTTTAATGCAATAATTCAATGAAATATGATCACAAATACTACGTTTTAAATTGAAAACAAACCCTTTTCTTTTCTATTTTTTCATATGAATTTTACATTACCTGTGGCATGTCAACAGAATATGTTACTTCATCAAAGGAAATAGAATGTGGTTCAAAAGGAAGAACCATTCCTCTTTTCTTGTTATGACTTGTCTCCGCACAAGTCAATTGATCAGCTTCCACTGCTAAATTTTAAACCCATGAGGTATATTGTAAAAATAAAAATGAACTATCACTCACACAAACATCATTAATATGATACATTTGTTTTGAAGATCAAATACCTATCTTTGGGTGGGGGCTCGGGCCAGTTTTTTTGTCCTTCAATAGACTAGTTTCATTACTACCATCATCCTGTTCAGTGCCTAGAGCCTGCTCTAACTTTAAAGCCTGATGTTTTCTAATTGCTGCATAATCCGTTTGGAGCATCAGTACATTAACTCTCCTTTTTTCTTTTTTTCTTTCTGGTAAAAGAACATATAATATGCAAAGAAGCTTACGGTTCAGGTAAGTGAGAGAAAGTATGTAGCCTATGTTGAACAATAATGTATATCCAGCCAATGCCCCAACCGCAATCCAATACCAGTATGACTCAGTAAAGAATCCTCGAGATTTCAAAACTTGGACTCCTAGTGGTTCCTCTGAGCCAGGGAGGACCTTTCATTGGACATTATATCAAGACATCATCAATACAAATATGAGATTAGACTAGCATAATAATGCGTGAATATATAAATCAAAAGCTTACCTTGCTCCATTGATTCCCTAGGAACTCATTATTCACTATGGCATTCTGTCCATACATCAAAGGTGATATCCAGAATCCCCATATCCACCATTTCTTTATATCATCTGAGGCATAAACCAAAGAAAACGGAAGAGCATTGTAACTGTGAAAACATTATTAGAGAATAGAGGTTGTATCATCTTTGCCTTTGTGATTATGATACCTTTTGACAGGACAAAGCCACCCATGGCAAAAAGGATAGCCAATGAAAATGACCCAAGCGTGAGAGCCACTATCATATCTCTGCCAACTGCTGCAATCAAACGAAATAGTCCAGAAGCCATCTGGTATACTAGAGCGAGAATAAGGAATTGTCCGAACAATCTACAGTAGGTAGACACATGAATATCAGGATTCAAACTGAAGGGAGTTTGAAAAACTTGAGTTTTTCTTCTTTTAAGTTTTTACCTTCCAACATTTAGATCAAATCCAATGACATAGTAGGTGAGGAATACCCAATCACCCACTTCCATAAATGTTAAGGGGACTTTGAGGATCCATGAAGGAAGAGCGTACGCTCATGAAGGGAAGAAGAGAAAATCCCTTTGCTTGTAAAACACAGGAAGCCTCGTAACTGCCATGGCAAGCTCAGCCAATCCATTGAACATAAGCACAATGACAGCATAGAACAATGCACCGGTATATATCTGTCCATCAATCACTGAATCCCTAGGCATCTCAATCCGGAGGAAGATGGTCATGGCAATAATTGCCATAAAAGAAAGCTAAAAAGATTTTTTAAAAAAAAGGAGTTAAAAATTGAAGTTGAATGATGTGCATTAACTCGACTTTAAAGTGAGAGCCCCAAAAGCCTAAACCTACTTGGAAAGCCTTGAAGACGTAAACAAACGAATTGCGCTTCATGAGTAAATATTCTCTTGATAAGCAAGCTTTTAAGAGTTCCATTTTTCCCACTCCATACTTGTTGGTTGTTAAAGCAGCTGGATGGCTCTTGGATTTGTCAAAAGGAGTGGCAAGTTCATCTCCAACTCTTCTCCCAACATGAAATGGTTGAAATGCCTCTGCAAATTCTGTGGTAGTGACAAATCTGTAAGGGTGGTCTTTGCTTGCCCAATATTGTTCTTGATCTTTTCTTGATGTCACCTATAATATAATATTATTGATGACTTCCTAATTTAATTTTAATAGATTTGAGGTATATTTTAATATATTTAGGAAGTCATTAATACTAAATTAAAGAGATTTTCTTAAGATTTTAAGAGAAATTAAAGTGGTGCATTATTTGTGGGGTTTCAATTTAAAATAAAAATTTTTGAGTCTATGAAATAAATAATAATAACTAGAAGGTTTTTCTTAAAAAAAAAAACCATGTAGTTTTTGTTATAAAACTGGTGAGAATAAAAGAAGAGATTATAGAGAGAGAAAGTAGAAAGAGAAATTCTCATTTCACTAATTAATGAATAGTTACAAAAGACCTCTATTTATAGAAGGAAAATGGGTCTTTAGTGTAATTTACACCTCAGGGTCATTTGGTGTAGTTTTCCCCTAAAACATAAACTGTACACTCATGGATTTCCTTCCCGTGGGTGTGTGTATAATTATGTGCGGGTCCCACCAAATAGTAAATCACTATGCATGGTACTATGCGTGGGTCCCATGTCATCTTGTAGTATTTGGAGACTGGGAGTCAATGGACATCCACATAATAAGTATGTTCATAACACTCCCCCTTGGATGTCCATTTATGAATGTGCCTCGTTAAAAACTTTAACTAGGAAAAACCCAATGGGATAAAAACCTAGCCAAAGAAAAGAGTACATCATTCATTGATACACTATCCAGTGCTGCCTCATTAAAAACCTTTCTAGGAAAACCCAGTGGGACAACCTAGATAAGGGAAAAAGAGTACAGCGTGTATCGTCTCCCCTTCTTGATTACATCAGATTTGCTCCCCCTGATGACCACATTGCTTCAATATCATTCTGAGCATATCATCCTTTCTATCATCAAGTATTCTGTTATTCGTTGTGGAATAATAGAAACGCCCGATCTGATTGTTCATTGTATACCTACAAGATCTAAATCTTTCAAGTAAAATCATAATAATCTTTTCATAAATATACAGGTGCATATAGAACTTTAATAAATGTTTATTCAGATAATGATGCTATATGCACTATATGAATTTTTATTTAATTGATTATTCTCGAGAATTTGATGCTCCCAGCATCTTGAGTCCTTCTAGAACATATGTGTTTCTGGCGCCTTACGTCCTTCAAGGACATATGCTTTTGGCACACATTAAAATATTGTGGCTCATGATCCTCATTATCATTCATTACAACATATGTTATCATATCAACATAAATGTCGTTAACGTTGACTTTATTTTTCGGGTCCCATCAGATTTCATTCATAATTTATTGAGATCTCATTATATTCACATATATTAGGTACCTGGGTCTCTTTTTGGACCACAATACTCTCTTCTTATAATATCTCTACTGGAGATAATAACTCTACATGAGATTGCTTTTCTGGAGGTTTTCTTAATTATCCTCAACTTGATCATCTATATTTTTATAGCTCCTTTTCTCTTTCGAGGATTGTTATCTTTAAAACCGATGGACCTGCAACGCTTCAGGCGTGCTTTATAACAATTCATATAGGAGCATTTGCAGTTGGGACTTGTGACTTTGTCACTTTCTTTAGGTCAATAAATGCTTCTAAAATTGAATTATCTTTTCAGTGCACATTTCTTTGTACGAGGATCAAAATGAGCTAATGATAATTCATTCTACTTTATCTTTTTACCCAATCTGCTTATTTTTTCTCCCCCTCATCTAATCATGTAGTGTATATTCATCTGTGTGCATTATAGTGGATCATTGCACATTCAAAACTGTTAAAATGGAATTTATCTGGCTCCTGACCAAAAGCCAATTTTACAGGAAGAATTTTGTTGGCTTATATAATTGCTGCAAATATATATAAACAATGTTCTCATAATCATTGATCTACTCATATATGATTTTTGGATCATTCAATCTAGAAAATTGCACGCATAATATATAGCAAATTTCTAGTTGCAAACATCACTGCAAACTTTGCAGACTTATAATCTCACATCTAATCTTTCAATTTGATATATTTCCAGAGATCCATTTCCAATAATTATTTCTATTTGAGAACAAGCAGCACATAATATATGACTCGGATGATCAAACAAGTCATGCCAACTTTCCATATGATTTATCATCAAATCTAATATTCATTTTGGGGGAATCAACACAGAAACATTCACAAAGAATTATCACATAAATATTCACACTTGATATATATCATTCTTCCCCTCAAGTGTGAGACCTTAAAAATTAATTCATGGAATTTCCATACAATATTTCATAATAATAGCATATATGATATCTATTTCATTAAAATTCCACAGATTTCTTAATGCATTATCAATGCATAATTTTGTTACTTCTGGTAACAAAATTTTCATTTTCCAGAATCGACAAACAAATATATATTAAATACAAAATCATCAAATGGATCACTGCAGATTCACGAGCGCAATACTGTGTAATCATAGATGCATCACTATGGAATCATAGATGCAACAACTCGAATTGTCATATGCATTTAAAGTCAAAAAGGTTCTAAGCTCGTGCTTTATAGGGAGCAGATCTACAGAGATTTAACAGGACTGCGCAAATCTATAGAGATTCAATAGGATTTAATTCGGCTATAAATAGAAGAAGGCAAACGAACATGCCTCACAAACACACAAGCATATGATAATATCAATTACCAGATACTCACATATTTCTCTAAATTCTATTGCCATGGCAGGACCCAGTAATTTTATCCCAGTTTCTGATACATCTGAAACAGCATTACTTGATGCTTTGTTGTATGATGATCAGTCCAACATGTCATTTACTTCTTTGTTATCTCATAATCCTTTTGAGATGTTTATTCCTCCTTCTACTATTCCTCTTTCTGCTTCGAATGTACCTACTTCTCCCCCAAGAACAAGTGTTCTTCCTCAATCTACAAGGATTAAAGGTACAACTGAAGCAGGTTCATCAAGAAGGCCTGTTAAAAGGTGTAGAACTATGGCCGAACTGATGGAGTCTACTAGTCAAGTTCAACCAATAGTCACAACAATCAATGAGCCAGCACTCACAAGCCAGCAAACAACCACCAGCCAGCCATCAACAACCAGCCAGCCAGCAACAATAATCCAGCCAACAACTACAAGCCACTTAGCAACTACTAGCTTATTGGAATGTAGTTGCTGTCATGTTTTACGGGAAATTATACATACCAACGGACTTCAATATCATAAACTTGAAGTTCACGGAAGGAAGATAGGTATGATTTCCCATGCTGTTTTATTTGAAAATGTACAGGATAAATCTTACAATACTGACAGGCTTCCAATGTTTGATTTTAGTAATAAAAATTTTGGAGAAATCAAACATTTTCTGACACAGTATTGTATAGATTTACAAGCATTATGATATAACTTGATGCGTGATCCTGTATTGGACTATCATGAGGTCCTTTGTGTTGGTTCGGAATGGGCTAAAAACCCAAATGAACTACCGCGGAATTCATTTCAAACCAACATTGAAAATCCATTAGATAAAGGAAAACAGTCCGCGGTTAATATTCCATATGATATATCATCCCTTAATCAGGGTGAATTATATAGATTAACAATGGAGCAACGAGAAAGAATAAAGAAAACAACGCACCATGATTTAAGTGATTATTTTCACTTAACCCTAGATGATGCGAGTAAACAATTAAATATGTTTACTCACACCATACAAAAGATCTATCAAAAAGGAGGGTTAACTGAGTGGCCACACAAAAAGCTTAAGAAACTTATGATGCAAATCTCGATATTATAAAGAGCTTTGCCTCATCTGGACCCCATCTCAAGAGAAGCAAAAGAAGAAGACATTAAATATCTTCAAAATGAGATGATTAAGGTTTGTAATGGAGTTGAGCCACTCGCTATTAAACTTTGTTGAAATAATATTGCCTTTTGTTTAATTGTTTTATTTATAAATATTCTCTCTCTTGTATTCACAAAAATTGTTATAATTATCTAAACACAAAATAATAGTAAAATAACCATAATCACAATATATTTATTGCTTCATTTACTTTTGGGAATGAAGTTGGATAAAATTCATGATCCATAATTCACAGATTTGTTTGATCATGACAAGAAATTAATCCACAATATTTCTTGACTTAATCACAATTTTGCTACTGCAATAGCAAATTGGATATATTTATTTATAATATCAATCATGATCATACAATCCCTTGTCTCATAATTTAAGGGAATATTTATGCCAAATATACAATTTTGAGGCCTTTATACAACTAATGGCATACAAAATTTATGGATCAAGCCTTATTTCATAACTTGCCTCTTGGCTTCAAGCCAACTTGCCTCTTGGCATTAGGCTAATTTATGCCTCCTCATGTTCTTAGGCCAATTTATGTATTCTCATATCTCAATGGCATATTGATTTCATATGGGCCTTTAACAATTTATCATTAGGATAAATATATAAAATAAAAGCAGTAAATAATAAAACAGATGGAACCCACTAATATACTTGTATATATTAGTGTTGTTGCCATAAATAATAAAAAGGGTAGGGGAATATATAAATTGTAAATAAATAAATAAAAATAAAAGGGAAGGGGGATATAATGCAGTAAATAAATAAAATAAATGACTAGAAATAAACGTGTTAAATAAACAAAAAGAAGATGAAATAGGAATGGTAGTAAACTCACAGCGAGACCTATCTCATCCAAAGGTAAGAAAGAGGATGCATATGCAAATGCAAATATATATATATATATATAGAAAATAGTAAATAAAATGGAGCCCACTAATATATAGTGTTGCTGCCATGAAAAATAAATAAAACAGTAAAGAATTAAAAGTAAATAAAATAAATGAAGCCCACTAATATATTAATGTGTGCCACCATGAAAGATAAATAAATGTAAAATAAAATAAATAAATGGATCCCACTAATAAATACTAGTGTGTCTCCATGAAAAATAAATAAAGCATTAAAGAATTAAATTAAACAAATGGAGCCCACTAATATATAGTATTGCCGCCATAAAAGATAAATAAATATTAGTAGCAATAAAATTAAATGTTAGTGGCATAAAAGTAAATGTTAGTTAAGTTAGTAACAATAATAAAATCTCAAATAACAACAATTAAAAGAAAAATTAAATCTAGACTTCTAATCTGGAGTCAAATTAATAACAATAATAATAAAAATAAAGTTGAAAAATTTACTCACCTTGGATTTGTCAATAGCTTTACTTCTTGCCTCCTTTTATTTTTTTTTAAAACTATTCTTGCCAACAGAATAGTGATTTTTTTTTTAAAGATATGAATTGTCAGCAGAAGCATCCATGCTCCATGAAAATATGTCAATTGGATTCAAATGGTAGGGCCCAATTTAAATTATTATCAAAGAACCACGGGCAAAGAAAAGAAAGAAGAAAGAAGCTTTGGACTATAAACAATTGATACACTACAAAATAATTGGGCCCTCAGCTTTCAATTTTAAGAAGTTTCAAGGAAAAACATATGGGTCCAACATGAAAAACACACGGCCCAGCATGATGACTTTTGTGAAGAAGAGAAGAAAAACACATGGATCCCACACCTAACAACTTCCATCCACATCGAGAAACAAGAGAGTTGGAAGGAAAAACTGAACGACGCCGATGAAGACAATAATAGACTTTGGGAACCGGAGATGAGCGAAGAGCGACGGCGGTGTGGAGCAAGGTGACGGAGGATGATACACAATGTGGGTGAAGAGCGATGGAGAAATAGAAGAGGAAGAGACCGACAGTGATGAGGGAAATAGATTTGAGGATGGAAGAGAAGAGATATAATATTTAAATCATGAAGAAAAAATTGAGGAAGAGGATATGGGAAAAGATTACTGGAAAAAGATGATGAACATCTTGGAGAGAATATAAAATATGAAGAAGCAATTTGCAGATGAGAAGGAATAAGAAGATATCAGCAAGCAATCGTGTTGATAACGTGTTATAAAACTGGTGAGAATAAAAGAAGAGATTATAGAGAGAGAAAGTAGAAAGAGAAATTCTCATTTCACTAATTAATAAAAAATAGTTACAGAAGACCTCTATTTATAGAAGGAAAATGGGTCTTTAGTGTAATTTACACCTCAGGGTCATTTGGTGTAGTTTTCCCCTAAAACATAAACTGTACACTCACGAATTCCCTTCCCGTGGGTGTGTGTATAATTGTGTGCGGGTCCCACCAAATAGTAAATCACTATGCATGGTACTATGCGTGGGTCCCATGTCATCTTGTAGTATTTAGAGACCGGGAGTCAATAGACATCCACATAATAAGTATATTCATAACAGTTTTTTATTATTATTACTATTTAATGTTCATTGATTTTCGCAAGGCATCAGGATGCATTTAGATATTGGGTTGAAAAATGGCAAAGTTTGCGTGGGCCCACCATTAGAATTGATGAATGAAAAGCAACTGGAAGCAGGCCCACCGAGGAGATTGAATTAATTCAAATGGAGCCCTAAATCTAAAAGGAAAAGGGACGGACAGAACGAATGAAATAAAGGAAGCAGAGTCGTCTGGAGGGACAGAGACGCAGCCGAGGGATCGCGCAGAACGAAGAAAACAAAAGGCTACGCGAAGAAGAAAGGTAGACGGAACAGAGAATTGAAAGGCAGCTGAGACACGCAGAGCAGCTGAGACACGCACAGCAGCTAAGGAGAAACACTGTTCATCGTCTTCTCCGCTGAGATTTGCAATCTCCTTGCTCTTTCTTTTACTCCTTTTTTGTCTCTGAATTTTCTATTCTCTAATCTGGATTTTTAGTATAGCCATGTGTGGCTAGTTTTATTTTGCAACCTAGAAGATCTATAAATTTGTTGATGAATTAAACTTTGTTTTCATGTTTTAGTTATAATTAGTGTTAATTTTGTTTGCTTGTTTAATTTTTTATCTATTTAGTGATTGACCATCATTAAATATGAATTTGAGAATTAGGATTTACCTTGACGAAGGAAATTTTAATTAAGCTCTTAGATTAAGCAATATGGGATTAGATTGTGATTTAATTTGCGATTAGGATAGACATATATCTAATAGCCCTATATAATTGTTGAAAAATGTGTCCGAATTGAATTGTCTCTTGAGTAAATTTGTTAGCCAGTTTTTACTTAAGAGAGGGTTGTAAATGGACTGATAGGCACTTATAGCTAAAACATTCGAGATTAACAAAATTAATATTAAAGCTAATTAAATTAGTGAAATCAAGGTTTATGAAGTTAATAAGGGGTTAGTGACTCTGGGTTGCTCATTTGATATTTGTGGTAATTTGTTTATTTTAATTTCTTTTCTTTTAATTAAACTCAATTTGGTTTGCTCAACTTAAATGAAAGTGTAAAATCAATGCCTAATCAAAGTTGTGAATACCAAGTCCTCGTGGGGATGATAACTTACTCACCCTTTATTACTTGATACGACCCGTATACTTGCAGAGTTATAAGCTATAAATTTTGTCAATTCAAATATATATATCATATTATTGTTGCTTCATTCAGTTCAACCCCGAGTCTAAAACTATCTAGACTGATTGAAAGAAGATGAATTTTCACTTCTTGCAAGAAGTTTGCCACGCCTTTTCTCTCAGGGCATCTGAACCCCATTGATTCAAAAAACTCAAGAACGTGTTCACGAGGACCCTGATACACAATATAGCCGTCGGAGAGTAAAATAATGTCATCAAATAGATTATAAGTCTCCGGAGCTGGCTGTAGGAGTGAGATCATGGCGGTTCCTTCGAGAATATGAACATATTGCTTGATTGAATTCACAATTTGATGTGTTGTGGAGCTATCCAAACCCGTAGATATTTCATCCATGAAGAGAGCTTTAGCTGGTCCAACCAGCATCTCCCCTATAATTGTAAATCATTTGATTATTCAAGATAACTCTGAGACAAGTAAAACAATGCATGCTTTGATATTGAAAGGAAGCTTCTTTTACCTGTGGTGACACGTTTCTTTTGTCCACCTGATATGCCTCTTAACATTGCATTTCCTACAATAGTATCTGCACAGACCTCTAGTCCAAGAATCTGTATGTTTAAAACAAAGAGAGGAACAGAAAATAAACTTAAATTGTGTGACGGATGTAAGGAAATATGATAACAATTTTTTTACTGGTTTTACCTTTAGGACATAATCTGTGATCAAACTATCTTTCTGGCCTTCTGTTGCTACTGCCTGAACATTATATTAAATTTTATTAGAAACAGAAATAGATTATGCTCTAAAATTTTATTATCTTGATCATTATTAATTAAATTTCATTACCTTCATGCAGACGTCTAAATCTGGGTCAGGCTTTATGTTTGCCTCCTTTTCTCTCCTGCACAACTCTGCTAACAAGTCTGCAGAATTTATTATGAGATAATATGGTCAAATTAAAACTCAAAACTTACTTTTCATCTGAAATATCAGCCAATGATTTGAACACCACAGTTAATGAAACTGAAAATAAAAGGTTAATGTTATTATAGACTGACCATGACGAGGCCCAACTCCTTGGCATTTGGCTGAGAAGGCCAAGGTTTCTCTAACTGTCAGTTCTCCAACATGAAGATCATTTTGGCTGACATATGCTGCAGTTCTCTGAGGTACAAACTCGTTCATCTCATGACCATTATAAGTCACTTTTCCTGACAACTGTTCAGGGAGGACATATTAATTTATATCATTTCCCATTCGAAACGCCCAAGCTAAACATCATATTTAAACTAAAATGTGTATCTTACAAGGAACTATATTTAAATGTGTATTTGACCAAAACATCCAAGAGTGAAAAATTTTAATTCCCATAAATTAAGGATGAAGGAGTTACTATGATCCGGAGTTGTTAAGATTTCAAAGGGTTTTTAAATTTAAATTAAAATGCTTATTTCACCTAAAAAATAATTGTCCAGAATTTTTTTATCTCCGTAAGTTTAGTCTAGTTTTACAATTAACAGCTCTGCTTATAAAATCCACTCATCTTATGAATAATGTTGCCTCTGTTATTCAAATCAGAATCTCCCTTTCTTGGCCTAATTAATTTGGAAGTATATATCTTTTTTATTAATTCAACAAACAATTTAATATTTTCAATCACAGTTTATAAGGGATTCAAAAGATAAATATTCAAAAAGTAAAAAAAAAAACTTATTTTCATTTTAGTTTTGGTTTTGCAGTGTAATTTTAGAATGTTTTAATAATCAACTGAAATAAATTTAGTCGTGGGGTCTTTTAATGAGATTCTCTCTTTTATTTAGCTGAAGAACCCAAAGCTACATATACGACAAATGAAAGCTTTCTACAAGGAGCGTAGCTTATTACATTACCTCTATTATAAAACTGATAAAAATAATAAGAAGAAGAGCAGAGGTTCTAGAGAGATAAAGTAGAGAGATAGATTCTCATTTCATTCAATAGATGAACAGTTACAGAAAACCTCTATTTATAGAAGAAAAATGGGACTTTAGTGTAATTTCTACCTCTGGGTCATTTGGTGTAGTTTTCCCCAAAAACCTAAACTATTCACTCACGGATTTCCTTCCCGTGAGTGATTGTATAATTGTGTGCGGGTCCCGCCAAATAGTAAACTACTATGCGTGGTACTATGCAAATAGTAAATCACTATGCGTGGGTCCCATATCATCTTTAAATATTTGGAAACCGGGAGTCAATGGACATCCACATAATAAGTATATTCATAACACTCCCCCTTGGATGTCCATTTATGAATGTGTCTCGTTAAAAACTTTAACTAGGAAAAACCCAGTGGGATAAAAACCTAGCCAAAGAAAAGAGTACATCATCCATTGATACACTTTCTAGTGCTGCCTCATTAAAAACCTTTCTAGGAAAAACCCAGTGGGATAAAACCCAGATAAGGGAAAAAGAGTACAGCGTGTATCGTCTCCCCCTCTTGATTACATCAGTGTTGCTCCCCCTGATGACTATATTGCTTCAATGTCTTTCTGAGCATATTATACTTTCTGTCATCAAATATTCTGTTAGAAACACCCAATCTGACTGTTCATTATATACCTGCAAGATCTAAATCTGTCAAGTAAAGTCATAATAATCTTTTCATAAATATATATGTGCATATAGAAATTCAATAAATGTTTATTCAGATAATGATGCTATATGCACTATCATCTTGAGTCCTTTTGGGACATATGTGTTTTTGGCGCCTTATGTGCTTCTAGCACATACAAATATATTGTGGCTCATGATCCTCATTATCATTCATTGTAGCATATGCTATCATAGATATTATTAACGTCGACTTCATTTTCAATCCCATTGGATTTCATTCATAATTTATTGAGATCTCATAATGTAAATACCTGGGTCTCTTCTTGGACCACAATACACTTTACTTGTAATATCTCTTCTAGAGATAACATCTCTTCAGGATATGGCTCTTCTAGAGCTTTTCTTAATTATCCTCAACATGATCATCTATATTCTTATAGCTCCTTTTCTCTTTTTGAGGATTTTTATCTTTAAAATCAATGGACTTGCAACACTTCTGGTGTGCTTTATAACAATTCATATAGGAGCATTTGCAGTTGGCACATGTGACTTTGTCACTTTCTTTAGGTCAGTAAATGCTTCTGGCATTCGATTAACTAAACTCAGCAACTGAATTATCATTTTGAATTTTTAGTGCACATTTCTTTGTACGAGGATCAATAAGAGCCAATGATAATTCATTTCACTTTATCTTTACCCAATCTGCTTATTTTTCTCCCCCTCATCAAATCATCAATTTTCTTTGTATATCCATCTTTGTATATCCATCTATGTGCATTGAAGTAGATTAATAATCATTGCACATTTAAAACATTTTAAGATGGAATTATTCTGGCTCCTGACCAAAAGCCAAATTTTACGGGGAGAATTTTGTTGGATTATAAGCTGCAAATATACACGTATGAACAATGTTCTCATAATCATTGATCTATCCATTCATAGATACTTTAATACATGATTTATAGATCATTCAATCTGGAAATTGCGCGCATAATATATTGCAAACATCTGGTTGCAATCATCACTGCAAACTTTGCAGATCAATAATTTCATATGTACTCTTTCAATTTAATATATTTCCAGAGATCCATTTCCAATAATATTTTCATAATCATATCTATTTGAGAACAAACAGCACATAATATGACTCGGATGATCAAACAAGTCATGCCAACATTCCATATAATTTATCATCAAATCCAATATCAATCTTGGGGGAATCAACACACAAACATTCACAGAAAATTAACACAAAAACACTCACACTTGATATATATCAATCTCCCCCTTAAGTATGAGTCTGTAGAAATTAATTCATGTAATTTCATACAATATTCCATATATGATATCTATTTCTACAGATATCATTAAAATTCCACAAATGCATTATCAATGCATTATTCTGTTACTTCTGGTAACAAAATTTCAATTTTCCAGAAACAACAATCAAATAAATACAAAATCATTGAAATTATCAAAATACTGTGGAATCACAGATGCATTACTGTGGAATCACAGGCGCAACATGTATCACTGTGGAATTGTCGTATGCATATATAGTCAAAAAGTGTCTAAGCTCGTGCTTGACAGGGTGCAGATCTGTAAAGATTCAACAGGACTGCGCATATCTGCAGAGATTCAATAGGATTTAATTCGGCTATAAATAGAAGAAGGCAAACGAACATGCCTCACAAACATTCAAGCATCTGATAACATTCACTACCATATACTAACTTATCATTTTTCTTCTAATCGCGTATATTATTGCAATGGCAGGTCCAAGTAATTTTATCCCAGTTTCTGATACATCTAACACAGCATTACTTGATGCTTTGTTGTATGATGATCAGACAAACCTGTCATTTACCTCTTTATTATCTCCTAATCCTTTTGAGATGTTTATTCCTCCGTCTACTATTCCTCCTTCTGCTTCAAATATACCTACTTCTCCCCCAAGAACAAATGTTCTTCCTCAATTTAGAAGGAATGAAGGTACAACTGAAGCAGGTTCATCAAGGAGGCCTGTTAAAAGGTGTAGAACTATGGCTGAACTAATGGAGTCTACCAGTCAAATTCAACCAATAGTCACAACAATCAATGAGCCAGCATTCATAAGCCAGCAAACAACCACCAGCCAGCCATCAACCACGATCCAGCTAGCAACAATCAGCCAACCGACAACCATTAGCCAGCCAATAACAATTAGCCAACCAACAACCACTAGCCAGCCATCAACTACAAGTCAATTAGCAACAACTAGCTTATTGGAATGTAGTTGTTGTCATGTTTTACGAGAGATCATACATACCAACGAACTCCAGTACCATAAACTTGAAGTTCACGGAAGAAGAACAGGTATGATTACCCATGCTGTTTTATTTGAAAAAGTACAGGATAAATCTTATAATACTGACAGGCTTCCAATGTTTGATTTCACAAAGAAAAATTTTGAAGAAATCAAACAATTTCTGACACAGTATTGTATAGATTTACAAGCATCAGGATATATCTTGATGCGTGATCCTGTATTAGCCTATCATGAGGTTCTCTGTGTTGGTTCGAAATGGGCTATAAATCCAAATGACCTCCATGGAAGTTCATTTCAAACCAATATTGAACACTCATTAGGCAAAGGAAAACAACCTGCAGTAAGTATACCCTATGATACTTCATCCCTTAACCAGGGTGAATTATATAGGTTATCTATGGAGCAACGAGAAAGAATAAAGAAAACAACGCTCCATGATTTAAGAAATTATTTTCACTTAACCCTTGATGAAGCGAGTAAACAATTAAATATGTCTACTCACACCATACAAAAAATCTATCAAAAAGGAGGGTTAACTGAGTGGCCACACAAGAAGCTCAAGAAACTTATGACGCAAATCTCGATATTACGAAGAGCTTTGCCTCATCTGGATCCCATCTCAAGAGAAGCAAAAGAAGAAGACATTAAATATCTTCAGAATGAGATGATTAAAGTTTGTAATGATGTTGAGCCACTCGCAATTAAACTTTGTTGAAATAATATTTCCTTTTGCTTAATTATTTTGTTTATGAATATTCTTTTCTCGTATTTATAAAAATTGTTATAATCATATAAATCACATAACAACCATAATAATATATTTTCTTTATTCACTTCTGGGAATGAAGTTGGATAAAAATTCATGATCCATAACTCACTGATTTGTTTGATCATGGCAAGAAATTAATCCACAATATTGCTACTACAATAGCAAATTGAATATATTTATTTATAATATCAATCATGATCATACAATCCCTTGTCTCATAATTTAAGGGAATATTTAATGCCAAATATACAATTTTGAGGCCTTTATACAACTGATAACATACAAAATTTATGGATCAAATATTGTTTCATAATTTGTCTCTTGTTATCAGGCTAACTTGCCTCTTGGCTTCAGGCTATCTTGCCTCTGAAATTAAGGCTATCTTGCCTCTTGGTCTCAAGCCAATTTATGCCTCATCTCTCTATGGCATTTTGATCTCATAATATATATGGCCTTTTAACAGTTTATCTTCAGGATAAATAAAATATAAACATAATAAAATAAATAGATGGAACCCACTAATATGTATATATTAGTGTCGTTGCCATAAATAATAAGAAGGGAGAGGGATATATATATATAGCAATAAAATAAAATAAATGACTGGAAATAAACATGCTAGATAAATAAAAAGAAGATGAGATAGGAATGGTAGTAAACTCACAGCGAGACCTATCTCATCCAAAGATAAGAAAGAAGATGCATATGCAAATGTAAATATATATATATAATATATAGAAAACGGTAAAATAAAAAGGGAAGGGGATTTAAAGCAGTAAATAAATAATAAATAAATGGAGCCCACTATACAAGTGTTACCACCATGAAAAATAAAGCAGTAAATAATAAATGGTGCCCACTATACTAGTGTTGCTACCATAAAAGATGAATAAAGCAGTAAAGAATTAAAATAAAATAAATGGGGCCCACAAAATGTCACCACCATAAAAGATAAATAAACTCTAAATAAAATAAATAAATAGAGCCCACTAATAGATACTAGTGTGCCTCCATGAAGAATAAATAAATGTAAAATAAAATAAATAAATGGAGCCCACTAATAAATAATGTTGCCGCCATAAAAAATAAATAAATGTTAAAATAAATAAATAGAACCCACTAGTAAATATACTAATGTGCTATCATAAAAGATAAATAAATGTTAGTAACAATAAAATAAATGTTAGTGACATAAAACTAAATATTAGTAAAGTCAGTATGGAGCTTAGTATAGCCACCATGAGATAAATAAATAAAGCAGTAAGTAAAGAATTACAAATGGAGCTTAATGACGCCACCATGAAATAAATGAATAGGAAGTGGGAAGAATATATAAACATAAATAAATTACTGTAAATAATAAAATATAAATTTACCGTGAATAGTAAAATTACTATTCACTATAAATAGTGAATAAAGTAAAATTACAGAAAGATTAATCTAAACTTCCATGTAGGAGTCAAATGAATAAAATGTAAAAATTACTGAAAAAAGGGGTAAATTTACTGTGAATAGTAAATTACTATTTACCGTAGTAAAATAGTAAATAATCTCAAATCTTAACTATGGAACCCGATGTTAAAATAATCGGTAAGAATAGATATTTAATTCCATATAATGGTTAAGATCATCCCAGATAAATAAAATGGAAATATGAAATAGATGGTGAGAAAATCTTACCTTGGTAGAGTCTTCGTGCTGATAACGTATTATAAAACTGATAAAAATAATAAGAAGAAGAGCAGAGGTTCTAGAGAGATAAAGTAGAGAGATAGATTCTCATTTCATTCAATAGATGAACAGTTACAGAAAACCTCTATTTATAGAAGAAAAATGGGACTTTAGTGTAATTTCTACCTCTGGGTCATTTGGTGTAGTTTTCCCCAAAAACCTAAACTATTCACTCACGGATTTCCTTCCCGTGAGTGATTGTATAATTGTGTGCGGGTCCCGCCAAATAGTAAACTACTATGCGTGGTACTATGCAAATAGTAAATCACTATGCGTGGGTCCCATATCATCTTTAAATATTTGGAAACCGGGAGTCAATGGACATCCACATAATAAGTATATTCATAACAACCTCTTGTTTTTAATACTCTTTTTTTTTTTTTATCCCTAGACAGATTTACTTATTTTAATTAAATTATAAGACATATTTATTTACTTTTTGATTGAATTAAAAAAATTAGTTAATATGATATATATTTTTTAAAACACTCTATTAATTCTCTCGTTCTTTCTCCTCTTTAATTACTGTTGAGGGGAACCAGTAAGGGTAAATTAATAAAAAAATAACAAATATGAAGACTAGTATTTATTATATTTAGAATAAAGATTTATATTTCAACATGTCATATATTAAGGACAAGGGGTAGTATAAAAATCACTTCTGTTTTTTTTTTTTTTTGTATAAATGGGGCATTAGCCCAATCTCATTCCTGGATCAAAATGATCCATAGGTATGACACCCCCCATCATTTTTGTATAAGAATCTTTTACATAAATTCAGCAACTTTTTAACTTTATCTCTATTTAATATTCATTATATGCATAAAAATAAATTCAATACAATAATAAATAATGTGTGGATTATACGTTTATATAGACAATTTATCTCCCTATCCTATAAAGAGGACCGAAAAAATTACTTCCATTATAAATAGGACAAGAGAAGTAGTACAAACACACACAGAAATCATCTTTTTTATATTTTTTATTTTTTTTGTCAAAAGAAATCATATTATTATAAAAACTTTATGTTTGTCATGTTGTACATAGCCAAAAATAGAAATAAGGTGGATCCCTCTTACTCCATCGTTAGGTAAGCGGATATGTCAGTGTCACCCAATGCTTTATCTGCAACTTCTCTCATGTTTCAGCAAGTTGAGTCTCAGGGTATGGGTATGATTTATTTGTGTCTACACCATATTGTTTGATGTTCTTTTTTTTATATTAAATTATATATATGTATTTTTTAAAACACTCTTATTATTATTTTTTAATTTCTTCTTTTTCTTTAGCCTCTTTAATTACTGTTAAAAGAGTACTAATAGGGTAAATTAGTAAAAAATTGAAAAATATGAAAATGAGTATTTATTATATTTAGGACAAAGATTTATATTCTAACATGTCTTATATTAAAGACAAAAGACAGTATAAAAATCACTTTTTTTTTTGGTTGTATAAACGGGGCATTAGCCCAATCTCATTCTTGGATCAAAATGATCTGTGGGTATGACACACCCATATCATCCCTATACAAGAATATACTTACATAAATTCAACAATTTTTTAACTTTATCTCTATTTAATATTTATTATACCTATAAAAATAAATTCAATACAATAATGTGTGAATTATACATCTATATAGACAATTAATCTCCCTACCACATAAAGAGGACCAAAAAATTACTAACAAGTATATGTTTTATAATTAGATAAGTATAGATTTTGAAATATATTGGATTGAATTTATTAATATTTTATACTTATTTAATTATCTTTTATATATTTTTCTATCTTTTAATTAAGGGTTTAATATTTTTGCCTCTGAGGCAAAAATATTTTTTCTATCGTACTCACATATAAGTGAGTGGGGCCTATTTTTTTTTTCTCTCTCTCTTCTTTTAATAATAAGCCAACTTATTAATATGTGAGTAAGGCGGAAGAAATGAGACAGAAACATTAATTAAGGATAAAAAAATATTTTGATATAAAATCTATTCATATCATGTTTTTATTTTTATAGGAGAAATCATGCGATCTAGCAGAAAAGAAATTATATATTATTTAAGAGGTGAAAAATAATATATATATATATATATATATATATATAGACCCACACATACGTTCGAATCCACATTTGAAGACGCGTGAGCTGGCAAGTGAAAATATATATCCATATGCAAAGATATCGATTGAATAGGAAAATCAGATACATGTTTAAAAAGCACGTGGATAGAGACCCATGGACCCCGCAGCAAAAGCAACCCTAAATTATATCTATTTAAAGGCAGTAATAGGACAAAAGAATTAGTGATCTCCAACAAACAAACGCACACGTGCACAAACAGAAATCATATTAATTTTATTTTTTTGGTCAAAAGAAATCATATTATTATAAAAACTTTATGCTTTTTATATTGTACATAGCCAAAAACAGAAATATCCACGTGGCTCAGGAACCCAAATTAGAGGGGGAGAAATATTTGGCACAGTGGACAATGAGGTGGCTCCCTCTTACTCCATCGGGGACATGTCACCCAATGCTTTATTATCAATCGAGGACTTAAGGAATTTTAACGACAGGAAAAAAATAAAAAATATTATATCATTAATAAAAATATTTTAAATACAATACATATTTAATATATAAAAAATTGAAAGAAATTTTTAAATAAATTAAGATCACCTCACTTGTTTGTTATTTTACGTGTTTTCATATTGTTAAATTCATCTATAATTAAATTCATTATAAAACTCAAAATAATTTTCTTTTCAATGTATGTAATAATCAAATAATTATCAAGAAATTGGTCTTCTATTTTATTTTGAAACATGTTTTTGATTATCTTCATAGCAGATAAAGATCTTTAAAAGTTATTGTAGGAACTAGAAGAGTAAGTACAAGTTTAATCACTCTATTGATAAGAGGGTAAACAATAAATTTTTTTAGTTTTTGTTAGCCTTTGACATAATTCATATTTCACTTACCCCGGGAATCCTTGAAATACAAGATGTCGTACAATTTTGTGTGAAAACATATTCTTTTTTTTCTTAATCCGAGAAAGTTTTGGAAAGGTTCGACATTAGTCCCCTACTAAGGGAAGGGTATGGCCCCTGGCTCTATAAGTACTTAGAGGGGATTTACGAGATCGCCTATCAAAGGAGTCCTAGCGACGATAGAGAGGATCGAACTCATGACCCAAAGGCATAATCTTAAATCTTTTACCATCTATACCAACTCTCATTGGCATGTGAAAACATATTCTATTTCGTCAAAACTATGTTTTAGGATAAATAACCTTTTCATTTTCCTCCAAAGCGGCTTCGTTAACTCTAACAACGTAAATTCGTGCCAAACAACAATGGTATGACTTTTTTGAGTGTATTATTTTAATTTA
Source organism: Acacia confusa (assembly GCA_037074495.1). Taxonomy (NCBI): domain Eukaryota; kingdom Viridiplantae; phylum Streptophyta; class Magnoliopsida; order Fabales; family Fabaceae; genus Acacia; species Acacia confusa. Next base: position 29,116,867 of record CM073510.1, read on the forward strand.
TATGATATTAGCAAAATTCTCGTGCAAAACATGAATATTCCTAACATTAAATTTTCTGTAAAGTTGCGCAGAACTTGAGAATAAGTATGAGCGGAAATTCAACAACCATAATGTATTACCATGTTCTTTTTTTTTTTTGTGGTATAAGAAAGTTTTGGAAGGGTTTGACACCAGTTCCTTACCAAGGCCAAGGCACGGCCCCGGGCTCTATGAGCACGTTCTATATATATATTAAGCACGCATTTTTTTCATCCTTAAGCTAATATCTGGGAACAATATCGCGTATAAAGTTGTTAAAAAAAAGGAGGTTGGGCCTCTCTTTTTTTTTTTGACCGGCGAAGCCCGTGAATAATCAACTTTGCATGGGCCCGTTAAACAGGCAAAATATTAGACTGCAACAAGATGTGGGCTCCAAAATGTTATTAAAAAAAAAAAGATGTGGGCTCCAAAAGACCAAAACAGAAAATATTTGTTAATTTGCTATTAACATTCTTTGAAAATACATATAAATATATATATATATATATATATATATATATATATATATATATATCCTTTGAAAATAAAAATAAAAATGGCGCTAACCATCTCAAGGAAAAATACTGCTTTGGTGCCTTCATCTTTAGAAGAGGATGATTTATTCAACAGGAGCTAAAACAAAAAAACAAAAAAAAAAAAAATCAAGAACAGAGGTAGTCCGTGGAAGGATGACAAATGGCCTTAACTGGGAAGTATGGGGAAGAAGGAAAGGGTAGGAGGCCCGTCCTTTGCAGAGAAGCTTCAAGGGATTATTGCAATGGAAATGGAAAGGAAGAAACTGAAGATGATATATAGACTTATCAGATGATACAATGTTTGATAATAGACCAATTGATTCCGATAAGGAAGATAGCGAACCACTTTGCCATATACAAGAGGATCCTAATAGAAAATTTCCTACATTTTCCTTCTCTGAGAAAATGAAGAAGAGGTTATATAAAGCATGAAATAGAGCTGTCATTGTGAAACTCCTTTGCAAGAATATTGGCTACAAGCTATTATAATCAATCCCACAGTTATTATGGGCGAAACAGGGAGTCATCAGTTTGATTAACATTGGGAATGGTTTTTTATTTTGTTGTAAAACTTTCTAATGGGGATGATTATTCCAATACCCTAACTAGTGGACCTTGGATATTATTTGACCATTATCCAACCGTACAACCTTGAGAAGGTTTAGAATAACTCGAGAAGATAATGATCAACTTTCAGATTCAGAAAAACTTAGATTTGTGAAACATAGAGCTCGAGTTTTGTTCTCTAGATAAAACTCTTTCAAAATGTTTTCAGGGGAAGAACTTGAGTTGATGCATTTGGCTGAAATCATAATATAATATATGTTATGTATCATTAGATTATATATTAGTTTAAAAGTCAAACTAGTTCTTTGACAAAAAAAAAACTAATTAATTTAGAAAAAAGACGATAGATATAAATATTTTAAAATAATTTATCCAGCTTCCTTAATTTTTTTAAAAATTAACTAAATATTAATTTTAGGATAGGAGGCAGTATTATAATTTTCTCCGCAAATTTTGTCACAAAGCCCTTTAACGTCGGTTGGAACTTGGAGGTTGAAACATCAGAGATGTGATGTCATCTCTGGCAATTTTATTTCAGCGAAGGAAATGACCTGTTTAATCGCTTCTCCACCAACTTTATACGTTGCCCACGCACTCCCCAAGATGTTGCAACACATCATCGTTCGGCCAATGTCACAATTTTTTTTCCAGTTCATTTGTCAACTGAAATCAACATTTTTTAAAATTAAATTAAATTAATTTCAATGCTTTAAACAATAAATCCAACAACAGTTTTGAAAATGCAGCTAACATTATCACCTAACTACTAATAAAACAACATTTTTTGTCACATATCATGATTTATTAATTGATTATGTCGAGGAATACCTGTGTGTTGCAGATTTCATGATATATATATATATATAGACACACACAACATTTAATGAAGGGAGAATTATACTAAAGTCTCAAGGACCAGAAACATTTACAAAGAGGTCCCGCACCAGATTCTCATTACAGTTTGGTCCCAAAAATGTCTCTGGGATTGTTTTGTAATTAGTTCAAAATGCAAAATTACTCTTCTACCCAAATTTCAATTGCCTGAATGAATACTCTGCTTCTCCAGCTTACCCGAGCATGGCGACGAGAGAGAGAGGTGAGAGAACAATGGAGAAGCCGAAGGAGTGGGAGACAACGCAACCGACGTAAGACGAGAGCGAGTTAGAGCCCCTTTGGTTTTTAGGAACCATAGGACGATGAAAATGATAGGACCGATGCTCTTGCTGAATTGACTTGCCTTCTTGACTCATTTGCTGGGTTTCCGTATCCATCTTGCTTGCAGCCTTAGAGAGCCATTCATTCATTGGTTGAAAGTACTCCCCGAGTATCACGCTAAGATATTCCTTTTCTTGTTCTCAAAACCGTGAGACGAGAGGAGTAGAGAACGTTGGAGGAGAAGATTCCAATGGGTCATCTAGAGGAGAGTGAAGAGTGTTTAGAAGAAGATGTAACAGATGAGGATGAGAGTTGAAACGACGAGATTGCAATTCAAAACCCTGTCGCACGAATTTACTCAGTAACAACATTTATACTCGAGTATAAATATAATAACAACAAGAAATGTCATATTTACAACTGAAAATGTTACTTTAACAACTGAGTTTACTCGAGTACAAATGACCCATACTCAAGTACAACTACATTAAAAACCATGTCACATGAATTGTCACGTCTTTACTCGAGTATGATAAATCAATACTCGAGTAAGATATATTAACAACAAAAAAAGCCATATTCACAACTCGAAATGCCATTTTAACAACAAAATTTATCATGATAGGAAAAGCCTTATTACCAACAAGAAAAACTATAATAACAACTCGAAATACTATTTGTAACAACAAAAATTTATAACATGGACACATTTTGAAACTTGTGTTTTTTAATGGCCCTCAAGATAACATAGGGGTTGAAGAACATGAAAAGCCAAATTAACAAGTAAAAATGTCATTTTAACAACAACAATTTTTACAACAGGAAAAGCCGTATTAAAAACTCGAAATGCTATTTTTAACAACAAAATTTATCATGACAGGAAAAACCGTACTAACAACTCGAAATGCTATTTTTGACAACAAAATTTTTTTAGTTGTAAATATAGCATTTGTTGTTGAAAATAGCATTTGGACTTGAGAAATGAAAATATATCTACTCAAGTATATGAGTAAACATGCCTCTACCATGATTACAAGTAAACATGCCATATTTACAACTCCAAATGTAGGACCAACTCCAAATGCATCATTTACAACTTCAAATGCAATGTTAACAACTCCAAATGATTTACAACTCCAAATGCCATATTTACAAGTAAACATGTCATCATTTATAACTCCAAATGCCATATTTACAACTAAACATGCGATCATTTAGAACTCCAAATGCCAGATTTACAGGTAAACATGCCATCATTTACAACTTCAAATGCCATATTTACAAGTAAATATGCGATCATCTACAACTCCAAATGTCAGATTTACAACTAAATATGCCATCATTTACAACTCCAAACCCCATAGTTACAACAAAACATGGCATCATTTACAACTCCTAGTGCCATAGTTACGACAAAACATGCCATCATTTACAACTCTGAATGCCACAATTATAAGTAAACATGCCATCATTTATAACTCCGAATGTCACGGTTACAAGTAAACATTCAATCATTTACAAATCCAACTTCCAACACTTGGGAAGACAGAGTACCAACTCCAAGCCCTACATTTACAACAACAAAATTGTTAAAAATAGCATTTTGAGTTGTTATTATAGCTTTTCCTGTTGTTAATAAGGTTTTTCCTGTCGTGATAAATTTTGTTGTTAAAATGACATTTCGAGTTGTGAATATGATTTTTTTTGTTGTTAATATATTTGTACTCGAGTATTGATTTATCATACTCGAGTAAAGGCGTGACAATTCGTGCGACATGGTTTTTAATATAGATGTACTTGAGTATGAGTCATTTGTACTCGAGTAAACTCAAATGTTAAAATAGCATTTTCAGTTGTTAATATAGCATTTTTCAGTTGTAAATATAGCATTTTTCAGTTGTAAATATGACATTTCTTGTTGTTAATATATTTGTACTCGAGTAAATTCATGCGACAGGGTTTTGAATTACAATCTCGTCGTTTCAACTCTCATTCTCATCTGTTACATCTTCTTCCAAATACTCTTCATTCTCCTCCAGATGACCCATTGCAATCTCCTCCTCCGATGTTCTCTACTCCTCTTGTCTCACGGTTCAAGAACAAGAAAAGGAATATTTTAGCGTGATACTCGGGGAGTACTTTCAACCAATGAATGAATGGCTCTCTAAGGTTGCAAGCAAGATGGATACGGAAACCCAGCAAATGAGTCAAGAAGGCAAGTCAATTCAGCAAGAGCATTGGTCCTATCGTTTTCATCGTCCCATGGTTCCCAAAAACTAAAAGGGCTCTAACTCGCTCTCGTCTTACGTCGATTGCGTTGTCTCCCACTCCTTCGGCTTCTCCGTTGTTCTCTCACCTCTTTCTCGCGTCTCCATGCTCGGGTAAGCTGGAGAAGCAGAGTATTCATTTAGGGGATTGAAATTTGGGCAGAAGAGTAATTTTGCATTTTGAATTAATTACAAAACAGTCTAGGCACATTTTTGGGACCAAACTGTAATGGGAATCTGGTGTGGGATCTCTTTGTAAATTTTTCTCGTCTTTGGGACCTTAGTGTAATTCTCCCTTTAATGAATTCAAGAATATGTTCAAATTAAATCTTTTGCAGCGTAGAGATGACAACCAACTTCATGTCTTACATTATATTATCATCCTAATAATATGTGACAGAAAATTATTTTATAGTGAAAATCTAATATTACTTCAACATGATTACATGAACAATTAATGCAACAATATAGAACATAAAATACAAAGATTAACACCTCCGTTACCTCCAAGAATGTGGCCAAGTGCTACTAACACAAACATATTAATTGAGTTTGGCTCTTGACTATCAATTTTCATGGATCATATCACTTAATGTACCATAGCTTTTTATTAAGAACAAGCTTCTTCTCTCTAATAGTTACTCCGAAAGCATTGGACACCATATCTTTTAGGATTAAGGTGTAATTTTACTAATAAAGTTTTTTACTAAGAGAATTTAGCACAAATAAATTTTGAAATAGACAAAAATACCAATAAACAATTTAAAATAATGTAGATTCACCAAGATTATTAAATTTCATCAAACTGTTCATTAAATTCATCAAAAAGCCAACCTAATGCTTTCACTTGTCTTTTATTCTCTTTGTCTGCATTCTGTTTCCTTTTCAATGATCCAATTGTAGGGGAGCTTTTATATTAATATCATTTGATCATTGAAAAAAGTAAATGAAGATTATAGATTCTGTAGACAAAAATACTATAAAAATATTTTTTCCGGAAAGTTGCAAGTAGGTCCCAATTAACAAAATTAATTATAATTAGGTCTCTTAAAATCATCAAATAATAGTGAAGTCCCAAGTGACCTGAGTGCTATAAATTCTAAATGTGAAAATATAATTTTGCCCCAATAACAAGTTTAGAGCATCTAATAACAAATTTACAACCACCAAGGACAAGTTACATGAGAATCAATGATAAGTTTAGAGAAACCAATGACAAGTTACATGACAACCAATTACAAATTAGAGCAATTAGTAACAAATTACTCCCCTGGTCTTTATTATAAGGCATCAACTATTATTTCTCGCAAATCAATAAATGAAAGTTAAATCATTAAAGTGGTCCAAAATTGATAAAGATTTCCAACTTTACCCCTACTTTAATGATATAGATTTAAAGGAGTTTGTTAAAATAAGGGCATATTAAGAAAATAGTAATAAATGAGTTAGTTAAAAGTTGTTGGTACCTTATAATAAAGACAAAAAATTGTTAGTAGTTGGTGCCTTATAATAAGGATAAGAGGGAGTATATGACAATAAGTTACTACATAAAATATTAATTCAAAAGGCAAACACAATTTACACATGTTGTTTGTCTCTTGCATCATCCTTTATTTGTTGTATATAGTGAAGTACATTTCTCCTACATACACATAATCACTTTCTTTATTGAATTCAATAAAATGTGTTACTCCATCATTTACAAGGTCCATAAAAGTTGCTGTATCACCAAAATTAAAGGTTAGTGTGAATTTTATAGTACTTCCACTACTTTCTTTTCTAATAATCGATATTACAATTATTCTCAACTCTTCATACATAGTGTCTTCCTTTATAGTTTTTGTTTTAACGTTACCTCTCACATATTGCAAATCACCTTCTTCTCCATTTAGAAATTGTCCTCATATATACAAGAAATATAATATATACTTTCTAGGGATACTCTCTATTTTTTTGTCACCTTACAGGATAAATTTGTTTTTGGCAATTACATGAGTCACATTAATAACTTTAGAGTACTGTATAAATGACATGTTTTGAAATTGCATAATAGGGGACGTAAACACATAAAACTTCATTCTTTTCATTCATCCATGTCTAAGCACACAAAAATATAGCATAATCTGATCTCCATAGGAAGAGAGTAGAAATCCAAACCTTTCCTTTCGCTCAATGAAACAACAACATCAATAATGAAGACATAATACAATTAACAATCTTTACACATCTATGGTATTTATTTATGACACTTATGTTGTTGCCATGTAACTTGTCATTGATTACTCTAAACTTATCATTGGTTGGTCTAAACTTATTATGGGCTTCCATGTAACTTGTCATTGGGGCAAAATTTTACTTCCACATTTGGAATTAATAGCATCTAGGTTTCTTGGGACTTCATTGCAAATTGATGTTTTTTTTTGCCCAGAATTGCAATTTGATGATTTCAATAGACCTGATTATAATTAATTCATTTAATTGGGATATGATTGCAATTTTTCCACATTTTTTCTTCTTGGACAACGATTAGGGCTCAATTTTGCCTAGACTTTTTTTCATATGTTGGTTGAGTTTAATTAGTTATTGCGCTTTTATCTTGGAAAAAAGATAGAAAAATACTATCAAAATTGGTAAAAGAAAAATAAATATATTGAATTCAATAACTCCAAAGGGACTGATTTGAAATTTTGAAATGTTGCAAAATTTAAGAAATTACCCTAACCTTTAGTTTTCTTAATTAAAGAAATCCTCAACCACCTTGCTGCCCCACAAAGCTTTCACACCAATGACCATGCCGCGATGGCGATCAGAGTTCAAGTGGTCAAATGTTTTTTTTTAAAAAAAAAATTCTTAAACAAAAGTTGACAATATATATAGTTGACTTGTTAGTAATAATATTAAAGTTGTAAATGACGACCCAATATTTTTTTAAAAAAATTTCTCAAACAAAAGTTGTTAATATAGAAACCTGAGTTGTTAATGGTGGTACTAAACTTATAAACATGTATTTGTTCAATAGTGATGACTTTGCATCAATGATCTTTTTATGCCAGAAAAATACATTATAATATCAATAAATATCCCATTTACACTTTTTGTATCACTATTAACAATTCAAATATCATTATTGATGATTTTTTTCTTGAGAAATTAGTGTGTGTGTGTCTTAGACTATTTTTTTCAATATTAATATTATTATTAACAATTCAAGTATCCATATTGACAACTTTTGTTTGAGAAATAAATAAATAAATAATTAGCTGCTTGGGTTTTAGTGAAAGTTATTAAGAAATATTTAACAAAATATCTTATTTATAACTTTAGTATTACTATTAACAACTCAAGTATTAATAATGATGAATTTTTTCTGAGAAGTTTATATATATATGTATGTATGTGTGTATGTATGTTAAATTGCTGTTTACAACTTTAGTATCACTATTAACAATTCAAGTATTCATATTGACAACTTTTATTTAAGAAATTAAAAATATATATTAGGAGATTGGATCTAGTCACCGTTTGTTAGCAATGTCACCGGAGCTCCGTTGACAATGTTGTCATCGAAGTTTTAGCAGCTGACAAGGAGTTGAGGGTTTTTTATTTAAAAAAATTAGGAGTAATTTCTCCAATTTTATAACATTTCAAAATTTTAAATCAGTATTTTTAAATTATTGAAATTTAAAATATTTATTTTTTGTTTTTTACAAATTTGATGGGATTTTTCTCTTATGTGTCCCTTTTATATTGCCCCTTTTCATGAGTTTGTCAAGTGATGGACACGCGCTCACATAGTGAGGAAAGAAACGAAATGAACCCCAACAAGACTATTTTCAATTAGGTTACAATACCCCACCAAAATAGCAATGGAGCAAAGTCTCTTCAAGTCTTAAACTTCACTCCAAGTATTCTCTTGGCTCCAACCAAGCTTGCTTGCTGTCTTTCTCTATTGCAACATTCTCAAGTCCAGATCTTAAAGACTGGGTTCGGTTATTAAATCAATTTACTCGACATTTGGGATTTGGGAATGAGGATGATCCGAATCTGATTGAGGTTCGTCTTTCTATCTTTGATCTCTATGAGCTTCCAATCACGATCGATGACCACAAGCTTGAGCTTATGCTTTCTATGAATTGTTTCCTCAATAAATCTTGTTCTGTGATATGTGCTTCAATTTTGTAGTAGCTGTATGCACATATTCAGTGGTAGTGGATGTGATGAAGCTGAATTATATAGAGAAATTTAAGGGGAGGGAAAAAGCAAAGTAACTGAACGTTTGTGTTTTTCTGACACTCTAAATAAAGTAATTGATTTTTTTCTGCTGGAATCATGAAGTTTTTGTTATCTGCTATTGCTCTTTGGTCTGTTTGTGGTCTGTGGATCATTGGAGTCACTAATTCATATCTCCCCGAGGCTGAGTTTCGGTTTGAAAGGAATTCTCATCCAACATATAACTATGATCGGATCGACGAAGTTCGGAGGCAATGTGCCTCTGTCTTATCTGCTGCCTCTGAATTGAGATCTGGATATGATGTGGTTGATGGTATGAAACAAGATCTTTCTTTTGTCAATGGCGATTGGGGTCAAGATGGAGGTAAATTTCCCGTAATGCCATTTGATGCCAGGAAATCTTCTGGGCCCTTTTCGTCTGAAGACCGGACTCCATTAAAGTTGGTCTCTTTTTGGGTAACAGACTTTGATAATGCCCATAGAATGAAAAAATCAATCCCTATCAATGGGTTCTTGAGAATGGGCATTACTAGAGATGGTTCTTTTGTTGATAGCGCATATGGTGGAAATGCTGATTTCCAGTTATGGCCCGGCCATTCTCAGCTTTCAATTCCCTTTCAAGGGTTTTACACTGAGTCAAAGAAAAATGGCGGCGAGAGGGTGTTATGTTTATTAGGGGACACGATGCTTCCAACTCGAGAGCCTGATCCTGCCAATCCGTGGGGATGGATGAAGACTTCTGGTGAAAATAACGATGAAATGCCTCTGTCGGAAGATGATCAAATCATGTTAATTCTTCACTATCCCATGACATTCACATTAACTAACAGGATTATCAGCGGAGAGTTGAGAAGTTTAAATCGCGAATCAAATACTAAATACTTTGATGTGGTTCACATAACATCACAGTTGGGCAGGTCAGCCAAGTATACATTTGGCTCTAAATATATTGTATCTAAAGCCTGTAATCCATACCCATACAAGGACAACCTGACAAATGATGGCATCAATGTCTATAAAGGTTCAAGGTTTTGTGAAATCCTTGAAGAAATCACCAGAGGCCAACCTTTATCTGTTGTGCCAAACTGGAGGTGCAATGGGACAGATGATTTCTGCAGTAAATTAGGCCCCTTTGTGTCAGATAAGGGAATCAAAGCAACCGATGGAAGCTTTAAAGATGTTAAAGTTTACATGCAGAATGTTATCTGCGAGCAAGCAGCTACTCGTGGCAATGCTGGTTCTGCTAGAGTATTTACAAATTTTAGAGCTGTTTCTCCATCAGAGAATCAGTACACTGCAGCGAAAAGATCTGGCCCCAGCAACATGTCCCTTGCTGCTGAAGGTTTTTGGAAGTTTTCCAGTGGGCAGCTCTGCATGGTTGGTTGTATTGGCTCCATCAGTGCCAAAGGGAGTACCTGTAATTCTCGGATCTGTTTGTACCTACCTACCTCATTTTCCATTAAGCAACGTAGTATTCTTCTGGGAAGTTTGTCTCCAATTGATAATAGTAATGCCTTCTTTCCCCTATCATTTGAGCAGCTGGTGCAACCTACAGAGCTCTGGAATTATTTCAGGTCCTCCCATCCTTACTACAGCTATTCAGAAGTTGATTCGGCTGGCACTATACTAGAAAAACATGAGCCCTTCAGTTTTCGAACCGTCATAAAAAAATCATTGCTCAAATTCCCTAAGCTTGAAGATAATGAGGCATACCAGGATAGCCTGACTCTTCTCTCAGAAGATCTCACTTTTCATGTATCAGGTTTTCCTGATCCTGCGCCTAACATCCTGGCTCCTAGAGTTAGCATTGAGATGGAGATTATATCTGTCGGTCCCTTGTTTGGGCGCTATTGGCATCAAAATGGTTCAAAATTGGGACCAGAAACTCAATATCATGTTGAGGATACATATACAGAAAAGCAGCTTCTTCTGAATGTATCTGCACAACTCAGTCTTACTGGAAAAGCTTATACTAATTTTACTGTACTTTTTCTGGAGGGTATTTATGACCAACGTGTTGGGAAGATGTATCTAATCGGGTGCAGAGACGTTCGAGCATCATGGAAAGTCTTGTATGAGAGCTATGATTTAGAAGATGGTCTGGACTGTTCAATTGAGGTGGTTGTGGAATATCCTCCCACTACAACTTGGTGGCAAGTCAATCCCACAGTTAAAATTTCCATTGAAAGTCAAAGGACTGACGACGACCCTCTTCGTTTTGGCACAATAAAGCTTCAAACTTTCCCAATCATATACCGAAAGCAGCGAGAGGGTATCCTTTCTCGCAGAGGTCTTGAAGGCATTCTCCGCATCTTGACGCTGTCATTGGCAATCAGTTTCATTTTAAGCCAACTTTTTTACATCAAGGATAGTTTGGATTCTCTTCCATATATTTCTCTTGTTATGCTGGGCGTGCAAGCTCTTGGGTATAGTATTCCTCTAATCACAGATGCAGAAGCTCTCTTCAAGAAGAAGGCCTCTGAATCTTACGGGGTGTCATCTAGTGGTCTGGAGAACAGTATGTGGCTCCATGTGATTGATTACACAGTCAAATTGTCATTGATTATAGCTTTACTACTTACGCTACGGATTTTTCAGAAGGTGTGGAAGGCTCGTCAAAGATTGCTAAGTCGTGCACCACACGAACCATTTCGGGTCCCAATTGATAAATGGGTGTTTATTTGCACATTCACCATTCATCTGATTGGATATATTCTTGTTCTAATAATTAATGGTGCGAAGTCAAGTCAAAAGCCTCTAGTAGCAGAGACATACTCAATTGATGGAGACAATTCTCTGGTGCAATCTGGTTGGGCAACGGAATTGGAAGAATATATGGGTCTGGTCCAAGACTTTTTCTTGCTTCCTCAAATTCTTGGGAACTTTATCTGGCAGATCGACTGTCAACCGCTGCAAAAACTATATTTCATTGGAATCACCGTGGTCAGACTTCTCCCTCATGTTTATGACTACATACGATCTCCGGCTCCAAATCTTTACATGTCTGAGGATTCTGAATTTGTCAACCCGAATTTTGATTTCTATTCAAAATTCGTGGACATTGCCATTCCTCTGACTGCAATTGTCCTTGCCATAATAGTTTATATTCAACAGAGATTGGGCTATGACAAGCTGAGCAAGACTCTGACTTTTGGGCGCCATAAACTTCTTCCTCCTAGGTTCCGATACGAGAGATTGTCATCTAAATCTCCCGAAGCTGAGCTTGTACCTGGTGTCAATGGTGGTGCTACAAGAGACAGCGAACACGTTAATGTAGAATGATGTAGAATTTACTGACAGAAGTTGTTGAAAACATACATGGATGGTAAGTGCCAGTTTTGGTGGTTGTATCTTTGTATATGAGAAGCTAGATGGCTTTTGTGCTAAATAACTAATTGGATTATGTTTTTTTTTTGTTTTTTCCTTCTGAGGATACTGTCTATTTGTTCTGCTGCCTTATTCTCCACTGAAGTGCTTTAAATTTCTTGCTTTAAGCATTTTATAAGATTGAGATCAATGGCATGTGGGATGTGGATACATGAAATTATTTGAAATTATGTTATTAAACATGGTTAATAATCAAATAATTTGCCATAGAAAGATCATATGGTCGTTGATGAACTCTTTTGTAGATGATGGATGATTACCAGACAAATGCCATATGCTTATTATATTTAGAGAATCATATTTCTACTGCTTCTTTTGCTGATTTTATCTGCTAGATAGCATGGAAAAAGTGGCTAAATTGAATAACAAGGGCATAGACTTGGTAAAAAAACTATGGGGTTTAGCTTTTTGTCCCGAGTTTTGTTTTAACTTACAGTATTTTGTACCAACTTATTTTGTACGAGTTGAAATCTTCATATTAAATATCTATAAAATGTTTTATATATTGAAACATATGAATATGCTTATAAAAAAGAAGAAACATATGAACGTGATTGTCAATTAAATAAGAGATCTGAGGGAGTATTTTCTGCCAATAAAGTTGAGTGATAAGTGATATTGTATGGGAGTTGATCTTGATAATAAAAATAAGATATAAGTTTTATATTCGTGAATCTTTTATTATTTTATCTTTATTAATACTCCTTTAACAATAAGACGGGAATTAGAGTGAGGGAAAGAAAGGGTACGTTATCTTGTTTGGTTGAGGGAGGGGGTGAAAATATCATTTGTCTAAAATAAAGGGAGGGAAGTGAATTTAATGCAAAATTTTGTCTTCCCTTCTACCTAAAATTTTAAACCAAACGAAGGAAAGAGGTCCTCTCCCATCCTCCCAACCTCTTCCCTCAAACTAAACACATCCTTAAAAAATCAATAAAGATGATTAATGTGTTTTAAAAAATATATGTCATATTAATGAATTTGACTAACTTCTTAATTTAATCAAATTAAATAAAGGATTGAAAGGTAAAAATATATATGTGCTTTTTCCGGAGGGTGCCAAAGACCAATTGTTTTTTTTTTCAAATGTGAAAGTGACTATGATGTTATAAATTAGGTGTAAAAATACAGTTTAATTATTAAGTTTGATTTTTTTTATTAACTGAATAATGACATGGTTTTCAAAGTACAAAAATACACATAGTTTGGCTAAAAGAGTGTCAAACACCAAGTGTTTTTATTTAGGTGTAAAAATACCGTTTGACTATTAAAATATATTTTGAGAACTAGTTAATATCTTCAAATATTTTTTAGTATCATTCAGTATCATAAAATATTTTTTCAAGATCCTAAAATAATTTTTTAATATCATGAAATATTTCTTCAGTACTAGTCAGTAACTTTAAGTAATTTTTAGTACCATTTAGTACACTGAAATATTTTTTCAAGATCATAAAGTATTTTTTCAGTATCATTCAATATCTTGAAGTATTTTTTTTAGTACTAGTCAGTATCCTAAAGTATTTTTTTAGTATTAATCAATACCTTGGAGTATCTTTTTAGTACCGGTTAGTATCTTAAAGTTTTTTTTAGTACCAATCAGTACACTGGAATATCTTTTCAAGATCCTAAAATAATTTTTTAAGATCATGAAGTATTTTTTCAGTGCTAGTCAGTATCTTGAAGTATCTTTTTAGTACCTGTCAGTATCTTGAAATATTTTTTTAATGTCATTTAGCATCCTAAAATATTTTTTCAATATTCTAAAATAATTTTTCAAGATCATGAATTATTTTTTCAGTTTCAGTCAGCATCTTGAAGTATTTTTTCAGTACCAGTCAGCATATTAAAATATTTTTCAAGATCCTATATTTCAGAATACTGAATGATATTATTTTTTCCACACAGTTGTTTAGAATGTCATGTTATCATCCAATCAAGAAAAAAAGTCAAACTTAACAGTCAAATGATATTTTTGCGCCTAAACAAAAACATTTGTTGTTGGGTGTTTTGTTGGCCAAACTACATGTGTATTTTTACACCTTAAAAGCCACGTCAACATTTCGTCAGCACAAAAAGTCAAACTTAATGATCAAACGGTATATTTGCACCTAATTTATAACAACGTAGTCATTTTTGTACAAAAAAAAAACATTTGGTGTTGGACGCTTATCCTAAAAATACGTGTATATTTTTGCCCATTGATCCAAAATAAATTTCCATTAAGTCTGAAATGAAACTAATTCACTTGTAAAGTATTGAGGTAGCATTTCCAGCTGAACATGTAAAGTTTGAATCTTCCCACTAGTAGCTTATGTAGCCCAAGTTCTTTGACCATAGCAGCACCTCTGCTAGTCCATCTTTCAAACTTCTGGGTCTATAATCTAACTCCCGTTTAGCTTTATCGCAGGAATATTCCCATCGATGCCTTAAAACATGAACTGTCTGCAACAAGATTGAGGTATATATGGAAATTAGAACAGAACTACATCGAAGGAGCAGTCCGATCAAATATGGAAGGGAAGTCATCATTTCTTTTCAGTCTAAATCATGTAACTTACTGGTGGATTGATGAGGGGAAGCTTTCCAGTGATTCGAGAGAATAAAACTGATAACCAACCATATGCTTCAATCACCCACAGAGGGATATTAAAGAATGGTCTTTTTGTATTAGTGATGACTGCAGCTATATCAAAAACATGTGTAAATGATGCATTTTCACCTGTTAGCAGATACCTATTACCAGGTTGCCCTTTTTCCATTACAGCAATGTGTCCCTCCACTACGTCATCAACATGGCTAAAAGAAAATCTATCATTTCCGTAGCCTATGTAACCAGGTAATCGTCCATTAAAGCGCTCTGTTATCTGAAGTGTGGCAGCATAAAGGAAGTTTTTCAGTAAGACGTGTAATGTTCATGGGATTGATTGAAAACGAAGAGATCAAGTTAAATCATGCCACTATTGCTTATATAAAGAATTGGTACTAACAAATAAAAGAGGTCAGAACATCATTTCTGAATGCATTTACTCCACTAGTTTGTCAGTAAAATTATACTGCACGGCAAAATGTAATGAAAGAGAAAATTAACGCCTCGTTTATATACCAAGACATGAGGAAGAGAAAACGAGTTGTGAAATTAAGGGATAGCAAGAAGTTGGGCATGAAAAGATATTAAATAAAAACAAAAAATCATAAAAGGTTTTTCAAGCAGTTCATTGTCACCATCTCGACCAAGCTGAACCTAATTTCAGTGAGATGACCTCTTCCTCATGAGTTTGGTTTGCAGTATTGAAATACTCGTAGTTGGGTAAAACTTACCCTAAAATTTGTAATGCTTAAATCGTCAGCCTAACCTAACCCTGAAGTGCCGTTTAGTGGTTTTATTCATTAAACCCAACCTCAGCCACTTCTCCATGATTTTTCTGTATACAACTAAAGGTGGAATGTGAACTGATAAACATATGATTAGGGACCTGAACTACAAACTAGATGCTAATTTTGCATTAATACATAAACAAGTTGAAAACAGCTAAAATTGAATTTAAAGAGAAAGCATCAAGGGAAAGCACTAAATTGGAATCCAATTGCACAATTAGACTCAAGCTTATAAGCTTCACAAATTGCTTCTGCAACATATTTCTCACATAAATGAACCCACGGGCATTGAATAGGAACTCCAACCAAAAAGTGCCTCCCTATTCCAAGCCTACATGATACTATTACTTGCTAGGTAAAACACGTATATACAAGAACCAGCCAAACAAGCGATCATCTTTCTCATCAGATAAAACAAGAAAAAGGAACGGCATTCCTGTAAGTTAATTAAATGAGAGTAAAGAAACAGAAATAGTACCAGCCGACAAACAATATTTCCTGCCGTGACTTTGCCGGGCCCGTAGATAACTCCGGGATAAACCGCTACTAATGGTATGCCCTCGGACGCAGCTTGCAGTGCAATTTTATCAGCAGCAGCCTTTGATTTCTCATATTCCGTGCAGAAAAATTTTTCATGATGGACCTGTAATCATAATTAAATTTCCGAAACCAATACATAGACCCAGTAAGAAAAGCTCATAACATCTTCAGAATATAACTCTCGCGAGTAAGCAACAAAATAAAAACTCTTCACACTTGATTCTCATCGGCAACGCTTCCATCAGTTGGTCCCAGTGCAAAAAATGACGAAGTGTAAATAATTTTCTCTACTGTCTTTGTCTGCTTCACTGCCTCCAACAAGTTTTTCAAGCCACCAACGTTCACCTAATACAATTAAAAGAAAGTTGATAAGGTGTCAGATTCAGTTATCTGAAATGTATACACACAGAAATGGAAGATGGCGTGCTAACAGAGAAGAATTTAGAAGGATCGGGAAGCCAAGGCTCCACAACAGCGGCTAAGTGGAAGATGATGTGGCAACCGGAGCAGGCAGAGAGCAGAGAATCATAGTCCGTGACATCACCGTAGACAATTTCAAGAGCTCCGGCATCGGCGGGCGAAGCAAGGGCTGAGAGATCACTGGTTCGCCTTACGAGGACCCTAATTGAGTACCCTTTGCGGAGCAAAGCATTACAGAGCCTTCCCCCGAGGTAACCGGATGCACCTGTAACCAGAATCGTCATCCTAACTGCTTTGCTAAACCAGATTCGAAGTCAATTCCCCGCCGTGCTTCGTCCAGTACAATTCAGGTTATGTACTGCGAGGGGCGGACCCAGAAAATAATTGAAGAAGGGGCATTATTGGTGGGAGATTTGGAGGTAGCGCCTCTGAAATTTTTTTTTAAAGCAAAGTTTTAAATGTATTAAAAAACAAAAAAATATATAAAAAAAAAAACAAGGTTAAATGCGGTTAGAAATAGCAAAGCTAAACATTAAATAAATTCAAGTACATATATTGTAATAACAAAAGTATATTACAATAATTACAATGTCATCCTTTTAGGTCTTAGTTTTTGGAATTCTATCATAATTGGCTCATTATTAATGCTATCAAATACATCTTTTTTAAAATAAGGCATTAATCAATCAAAGGGGAGCACTTCCCTATCTTGCTAGGTCATAAAAGAGTAAAGAATAGAGTCAGACATGCGTGTTGGAAAGGCATAGAAGAGGAATTTTTTTTTAAAAAAAACAGATAGATAAATGAATGAATCTTTTCACCTAGTTTTTTTAAAATTTTTTTTTTCTTTTTAAAACAAGGGTGGGCACGTGCCCCCCTTCTCTACTACTTGGGTCCGCCCTTGTTGCCATCCCTCTCTCTTCTGGTGTTGACCTTCCGATAGGTGGTTATGTTACATTTGTATTTGTGGGGTAGATTTCTCTGATCATCTTATAATCTCTAATCATTTTTGTCAAATTAATATAATAGTATCTTAACTTCTTTCTGATTTTTTCAATTAACAACCTAAAGGGGTTGATGAATTTTTTTTAAAAAAAGATAAGGAAATGATCTCCTTCCTGTGTTTAGATTTGAGTTCATTGACATCACATCATATCAACTACCCAATCACATATTAATAATAGTTTGGGGGGGGGGGGGTTGACTAGGGTCCTCTGAGCTTAATATCCCCTTCCATCCTTTGTTTGAAAACGACGTATCGAGTTAAAAAGGAACCCATATTAATTATGTCATACGACACCGTTTCAAATATTCTCTTCCCATCGCCTTTTTCCCTCCCACAGGCCACAACATATGTCAATAGATTTTTGTTTGACTCATTTTGTTCTTTGGGGTGTTCCATTCTAACAACGTGTGGGAAAGTTGAAGGACTTACTATGAAAAGGCTTTCAATAAGAATTCTAATGAGAGGTGATTGTGAGCATTGAATATTGGTAAAAATTCTAATTGGGGAAAATCTAAAGATTTGGTTCTATTAAAACAAAATTCATCCTCTCAATCAGTTTTGTAAAATGCTAAAGAAGCATATAAACATGGAGAAATATCCTTTTCTTATATATATTATATGCTCTGTTCATGCATGTGTGTGATTAAAAAATTCTTGCATTCACTTCTCTCAAACACGAACTTGAAAGTAGAACCACAATCCTTGAATGAAAAGTTTCCCAAGATGAAACCAGTGCTCAAACTATGCTCCAGAGGAAGTCAACATGCATGAGGATGTAGGCCATTTTGAAGTACTATTTAATTTCTATATGAATTGATTAATGAAGATGAAGCTCTTACATAGAGGGAATATCCGTGTTGCTAATACTTGCAAAAGTTGATTCACATAAACTATTACTTTACTGCTGCAACAATCCTTAAGGCATGCCATGATTTGTTAGAGGCATACTGAAGATTACAATTATATTAGCCATCAGGTTCAATTTTCTGCAGAAAAAAGAATTTCCTTTTATTCGCTTGCATTGGAAGCAGGGCATAAGTAAAATCTTCTAATATATATTATTTCATTATGCAAGTTTAAAATGAAAGTTTGATGACAAAGTTGAATTTAAGAGACTTTCTAGGGATATATGCATGTGTATTTTTTGTTTTGGTTTATATATGTGTGTGTGAATACAAGGACAACTTATAATTAATTTATTAATTTATCATTGATTTACATTGGGCATATACTTTTTAATTTTGTAGGAGGCTTATACCATGGTTATAAATTTGACTCCTACACTTGATCTTGAATTTGACAATATAACAGAATGATGGGAATTTTGGAGGGCGTATGGTAGAAGAATCAGTTTTGGTGTTAAAAAGCAGAAGTTCAACAATAGTAAAAAGGATTCATCAACATATGCATCTTATCTATATGTTTGTAATAAGGAAGGGGTTAGAAAACCAAATACATGAGAAGTGTAAATTAGGAAGTCTAGAGATGAGACAAGGATAAGTTGTGAAGTTAGAATGAAAGTTAAGCTAGTAGATGAAAAATAAAAAGTAAGTGAAGTTTTTCTAGATCATAATTGTAATACCCTAAAAATCCTACTTATGATAAGTATCATAATTTAGTAGAATGTACCTATTGAAAATAGGTGAATATGATATTTCAAACACCTTGTATTGAATTTATCTTATTATTAGGATAATTTCTCCTAAGAATAAATAATGTGCGAAAAGGTCCCTAGAACATTAGAAAATTTGCGAATAGGTCCCTGAAATATTTATGGAATGCCCTGAGAAAATTATGATAAAATTCTTAGGGACAATTAAATATTTATTAAAAGTTAGAAAATATGTTGTCTCTAATTTAGATAAATTATGGGATTATTTTCTTTAGAAAATAATGAGGCAAAAATTAAATTAGAAACCTTGTCAAATTGTGGTAATTAAGTCTAGTAACCCCTAAAACACTATATTAACAATAGTAACCAAGGATTTATTTAATTCTCCCTTTAACTCATAAAAGTGGCGAAAATTACTAATTGAAGAATGAAAAGATTATATTAACCCATAATCCTAAATTCTTGTGAATTTAAAATCAACCAAAGGGAGACTTCTTTTTATTCTAAGATACAATCAAATTACAAATTAAAAAAAGGAATGGGGGGAGAGTGACGTTTTTTCCTCTTGGCTTAAGGAAGAAGAAGTTGTTTAATATATAAGATATTATATTAAGAAGCACATGGGTCATTTGATGCTTATGGAAAAAGATAGAATGGAGAAAGAGAGAGGTTGTGAGTGTGTGTGTGTGTGTCTAAGAGTTGTGTGTGTGTGTGTGTGTGTAGTAGAGAAAGTCAAGAATTAACCAAGGTGAATAAATATTTGAAATCCAAAAGGAAAACTTAAGAAGCAAGTTGTTATTTAATTAGATAAAATTAGATGAGAATCTATAGAAAATAAATCATATCTTGAAATATTGAAACTAAGTACTAAATATAAGTAGATATTTGGAACCAGTGAATTATTAGCTTTAACTTGGCAGTTCCCAAAGTCATTTTCGTATACTATTAGGATTCATACCTAAGTGTTTTGGGAAGTTAAAAATCACCATAAATCTAGTCATAAAATTATGATTTCAAAAGTGAAATTAGGTCTTGAATAAAAACACTCACTTACACCTAACTAAATTAGCATTTGGAGTAACCTGGGGATGAAGTAAGGTAACTTGGGGATGAAAGGTAACTTGGGGATGAAGTAAAAATTTATGAAGAGGGGGGGGGGAGTGGCGGCTTGGAGGAGGTGTAAGGGAGGGATTAAAGCTTCTTTGCTAAGGTTAATCCAATGGCTAAAATGCAAGGTGAAAGAACTACCAAAATACCATCACATTTTGTTATAAATAGGGGTCCTAGGCTTCACAAATTCCTCACCAATTCACTAAGGCTTAGGCTGAAAATTTAGAGAAGATAGGAGTGTGTGGAAGAGCTCCAAGAGCAAATAGCAAGGTTCTACAAGAGGCAAGGAAGTTTTTAGTGTTAGTTCAAGTTCTTAGCTTTTGTTGTAGAAATGTTAGGAAATGTTATTTTGATCTTTAATCTTCCAAATATAGTTTTATTTTCATGTTTTTATGGTTTCTATTGCTTTTATTTCGAAAAAATGATGAAGAAAAGGTATGGCAAAAATTCCTGGAAGATTATGATCAAAATAACGAAGTTCTGGTGAAATTTCATCGGTTAGCGATTTTTGAAGACAGTAGCAAAAACATTGGTATTTTATGAGGGAAATGAGGTTCTAAAATTCTGAATAAATTTATGGTGAAAGTAGACATATAGGGCTTTCCAAATATACCTAGAGTGTGTCATTCTGAGTTTTGTGCTAGAAGATAAAAATTCTTGAAATAAGGCTACGTTTTAAGGGAAATTTCTGGGCAACATTAAGGAAAAATGAAAACTGGGAATTGTTCGTAAAATCTGGGTGAAAGTGAATATTTTTCCTCAAAAATAGACGTCTCAAGAATTCCGGGAACTTTTACGGATCCTCGTTTCGATTTTTCTAGAATTAGTTATGATTTTTTAAAGTTACCGAAAAATTTGCCCAGAAAATACTGCACTACGTTTTTAAATAAATGTAAGGGAAAACTTGTAAATAACAAATCCACCAAGGGTAGATGGGTAAATAGAGGCGGAAATATCTCTTAGAGTATTATTCTAAGTGATATGGTGATATGTTAGGATATCCGGGAAGTTCAGGGCCAGATTCAAAGGTCAGGCGTTTGACAATTACCCGGTAAAAGGTACGTTCGCGTACTGTAACACTAACTCTGATGTTTATGATATGCATATATGTGGTATGTGTGTTGTATGTATAGAGTGTTTATATGTGGAGTGCATATAAAGGTTAGAGGATATCTGTAAATGCTGGGAGCGATATGGTTGCATGCTAGGAGCGATACATATGCATTGATTGTGATAGATCGTTTGTATATGTCGTTGATGTTGTGGTATATGTCGTCCATATATTGTGTATGTAAACATGAGGTTAACCATTACCTGGGGTCCGTATGCATTGGACCTCAGCTCTTAACATAGCTTCAGAGTTGGGAGGTCCGAGGACCGAGGAAAAGCGCAAACAGGCCGCATGGTAGACCTGGCTGAAGACTTCCTGATGTCATTCCGGCAAAAGCTTTCCTTTTGTTCTTGTACATCACTTTTGAAATACTCGGTTTCTATACCGCTATTGTATCCAGCCAGACTTACGGCATTTTGAATATATATCAGTTACTCTTCTGCTCAAATGCTCTACTCTAATGATTTGATTTTGATTTTGAAAAATAAAAAAAATTATTCCGCTTTTGAAAATTGGGATGTTGCAATAATTATCCTCTTCAACCTCCTAAAGCAGTTTATTTGCTTGCATCACATAGAGGGCTAACACGAGCTCAACGTTTTGGGGGATTAATAAAAAAATCAGCATTCAATTTGTAAAACCAATATGCAGGAGGTCGAGACAATTTGGGATATACAAAAGTTGATGTGAAAAATTATCTTAATTCAAGAAGGTGATATGCTATGAAACACAGTGAAGTTGGATGTATATTTCATTATTTTGAACAACAATTGTCAAATAATCCATCATTTTTTCATTCTCACCAAATGGACTCAGATGAGCAAGTGACAAATGTGTTCTGGGCTTATGCATGCACGTTGGTTGATTATGCCTACTTTGGAGAAGTCATTTCACTTCATACAACTTGTTGCATAAATGATAACCATAGACCTTTTGCAATTTTCTCAAGCTTTAATTATTATAAAGGAGGGGTGATTTTTGGAGTGACATTTTTATATGATGAGACCATTGAGATTTTCAAATGGCTCTTTAAGACTTTTTTGTAAGCACACAAGAATGTAAGGCCAATAACATTCTTTACTGACTAAGATATTGTTATGACATGAGCATTACAAGAAGTTATGCCACATGTAAAACAAGCCTTGTGTACATGGCATATTTCAAGGAATGTAATGAAGCACCTTCTGAATTCAATGGTTAGAGATTTCAACCATTGCATGTATCATTGTTGGGATGAAATAGAGTTTGAAGCAGCTTGGCCGCATTATTATCAAAACAAGATATAGTAGAAAACTCATGGTTGATGTACATATACCAAATAAAAGAGAAATGGGCAGCATGCTATTTTATGAATTCAAGGACACTTGATATAAGAAGCACACAAATTAGTGATAGTGTTAATGCATCTGTCAAAAGTTGCACTAATGTTAAATTGGATATCAATTGATTCTTCTAACAATTTGAACAAGTTCTAGAGGATAAGTGTTATAACGAATTTCAAAGAAATTTTGAGGCACGTGACAAGTTGCTAAGGTTGTTATTGCAGAGTTCATATATGCTTCGTTAGCTTTCTAATATGTATACTCAACCTATCTTTGATTTGTTCCAATATGAATATGATTTACGTGATGCTACATGCATAAAAGAGAGAAAGAAAAATGAAAGTGAAGAGAAAAGTGCAATCATGTTTGATTATGTTATCACCATGTATGATAAGAAAATGGAGTATAATTTGACATTTGATCCCTCAGTTGTAGCTGGAAAAAATTTGAACGAGTGGGCATATATGTTGTCATGCACTAAGAGTATTGAATGAACGTGATGTCAAACTACTACTTCATAAATATATTACAAAGAGGTGGACAAGAGAAACATGATGTGGTGTAGTGTATGAATTAAAGGAAAAGAAACTGAAGTTGACACTAGATTACAAAGATCAAATTGATACAGACAATTATGCCCCTTGCTTGTCAAATTAGCAAGTGACGCATCAAAAAGTCTAGAGACATTCTTTCTTGTCCATGAGTCCATGTTGTAACTTAGTAAGAAAGTAATGAGCTTTATATAAAATACCCATGAGATGATTGTAATGGTGATGAGGATGGTATGGGGAATCATCACGGTGGTAATAGTTGTAGCAGAGTTGTTGATTTCAAAAAGAGATGTGGTAGAAAAATGAGTAAATGAATAAAGAGCTGTGTTGAAACTGATCCAAGAAGACGAATAACAAAATCCTCTAAAAAACCTCCTCAAGTTTCACAACCTTTGAGAACTTCACTGGTATGCTTATGATGTCAATTTAATCTTTAAAGATGCATATTAGTTGGTTATGGTTTCTTTCTAAAATTGAAAATGGTGTAGCATAGTCAACTTCAACGACCAAGCTCATCAACTCAAACAGATCACAATAATATGATGTTGGACAACTCACAACCAAGTGAGATAATTTTTATGAATTTGTTAATTGTATGTCATATCATGTTTAACAACATAATCAACTAATTTGTTTATTTAGGACATGTATATCTTGAGTCATTCTTTTTGTTTCTTCATTATATTGTAGGCGCCACTTGAATATGATATCACATCACTTGAAGCGCTAGATTTTAGCCAAACATATAATGCAGGTAACCATAAAGTATCATGATAGTGAGAGAAAACAATTTAGTCACTTTTATTGAAATTTGAATTTTTTAGATAACAATGTCTCATCTCAAAACAAAGTTGACAAATACAGCTTACATAATGATACAAATACAGGTTGAATAATTGACAATGATCTCACTCCTACTACCACATGAAGTCTCTAGTTTAGATTCTTTTGTGTGGCTCTTTTGTACAGCTTATTACTTCTTATGGGCTACTCTTTTTTTTTTCTTTTTTTTTTTGTCAAACAAGCTCATGATATGGTTCTTTTATGTTGGAGTCTATTTTGATCACAGAAACTCATCGTTTTGTAGCACCATCATGTTCATGTCTTTTCATTTATCATTTGAGTAGACTCTCTCTCTCTCTCTCTCTCTCTGTTGAGCTTGGTCACCCTTCATGTAATCTGTTATGAAACATGATGTATTGCCACGCTCAGTATATGTTGGATAATCAAAGTGGATGGTGCATATAGATAGAAAAGAAAAAACTTACTTTGCAATAAATTTATAAAATTGAATCACCAAATCCAGGTCATTCTCATATATAGTGCTAACTTTACCCATGCAAGTTATATATTGGCTCAGTATGAATTTCTTGAATGCAACCTAGAACAGAAGGACATTCATAACATGGTCAAAGATGCTCAAGTCTTATGGTCATCAATGTCAAAGATATTGTAGAACATGATTGATATGTTTTTCTAATCCTATCATAAATGAAGGGGAAAGGGGCTTAGTAGTAAATAAATTACTGGGAAAAAAGACACCAAATTACAAAGAGCATCATGCTCACCACTTTCCCATAGCTACCAGAACCTATCTTATATTTAGGAGCATACTCATTTATCATCTTATTTCCATTTTCATCCTGAAAACCAGATTTCAAATAAAATCAAGTTTTTGACAGGGAAAATGTGAAACTAACCAAAGGCAGTTCCAAAATGAGATTATTGATGAAGTTTTGCAGCCCAAAAAAAGACCTGCAGCATCTAGCAAATTGAAGTTGATCTGTAAACAATAAATAATCAAATAAGAGCTCAAGGAATTCTATAAGTAAATTAAATATGTGTCTTTGGGTATGAGGCCAAACAATCTCTTATTAATTCTCAACTCTTCTTGCTCATAACAAAATGCAAAATGGTCAAAGCAAAAAAAAAATCCCATCAGTACCCTCATAATTCCATCTATTACACGGCCAATTGCATTGTATAAATGTTGTCTTCTCTAAGGAC
Source organism: Acacia confusa (assembly GCA_037074495.1). NCBI lineage: Eukaryota > Viridiplantae > Streptophyta > Magnoliopsida > Fabales > Fabaceae > Acacia > Acacia confusa. Next base: position 29,142,084 of record CM073510.1, read on the forward strand.
CATCATCGAATAGATTACAAAATGCAAATAGATGTAGCTCATCTCCAAATAACCAAATCAAGAAACTTCATAAAATTTATTATGGCATAATAGACCATTTAGCACTCCAATATTGGATGAAAACAATTCAATCTGTGAAATATAAAGCATATCAACAGGTACAGTAGCTATGATCATTATTACTATTTTTTGTTCTTTCATGGGAAACAGGAGAAGAAAATAGTCATGCCACAGAGTTCTATTATCCAAATAAGCTATTACGTTGTGTCATTATGATACACTGCACTTCTCTAGTGTTAAATAGATAATGTACTCTTCCATTTAACTATCATGTTACTTATCATTTATATTCTGAAATCCACAAAGAGATTGAGCTCAATATTCACCATATATCTGCATGAATTTTATCTTCACTCTGCAATATAACTAAATAGGATGGAAAAGTAAAATAAACTTCAGGATTCAAGCTTAACAAATAACAGAGTAAATGACATATTTTCTACCCGTTTAATGTCATGCATATTCATTTGTGTGATTTTAATGTCTTAAAATACAGTAAGCATCTAATAAGCAAGTTAAATGATGAATAAATCAAGTGAATGTCACCTAAACTAGGGTAAAGTACATTGCTATAGCAGAGAAACTCCGTGAAAAAGGAATTTGATAAAACTAATAACGACCAAATGAATAGCTTCTACATCTAGGTTAAGCCATAAAGAGATGGTTGAACCTATTTGCATGCTGATTTACAGTTTTTTACATAGACTACATCTAGGTTAGGCCAAGAACTATTCAACTGCTTGAACCCAATCAGTATGATTACATACATGTAAGCAGTACCTTCATGGACAATGCCTTGATCTGATTATAGCACTGATCAGTCGTTCCGAGAAAATAAATGAGTGTAGGCACAACTTTTGGACCAAAACCAAAGACAGCCTTGCACTACATCCACAGTTAGTCAAACAGATTTTTTTTTTTTTTTTTTTTTTTTTTTTTTTTTGGGGGGGGGGGGGATACGAAAACAGAGACAAAAAAAAAAAAAGGAAAGAAAGAGAACAAAATGGAAGAAGCAATTTGTATCTAGAACAAAATGAAAGAGAACTAAATTAAATTGACTTAACAGCCTCAATTAATCAATCACAGACAACATATTTGTCAAGAAAAGCAAACATGACAAAATTTTATTTGTAAACAAATCTTAGAATATCAATACGTGTCACCTTAATAATTTTTAAATCTTCATAGAAGATAGTAAGTGAAACCAATTCATATCATCAAAGCATAGATTTATGGTTCTCTTTCATATGCTACAAGCTTAAATATTCAATGATTTTCAGGCATATCCTACTACTAACCAATTCAGTTTGCAATCTATTCGGGCGGGAGGAAAGAGCTTAATATGAAAAATACAAAAGGAGACAGCCAAACATCGCATTGCCAAGAATTTAAATTTGACTAAAAATCAAAAGAGATATCAGCATCAGCCAGCTGTTCCTACTTGTTTTAACTAAGATGCAAAGCTAACATTGACACGCAATAATTAAGTCATAAAGATGAGTATATATAAAATATAAATAATCACACAAGCTACTATTACCGTTTTTGCTCCAGATTTTGCTTTGCCATTTGCCTCAGATTTTGAGCCAACCTATCAAATAAACAGGTTTGTGACATAAAAAATGCTTAGGAAAATTTTAGTGATGAATCCAGTGCTGTACTGAAGGAAGACCAGAGGAATGTTTCGTTGAGTACATATTTCAATGAAATGAGCCACTTTTAGAGCAGATTTATTGAATAAAATTCCATTGTTTCCAATAATTCCAACAGGCTGTCCAAATATTCTAGCAAAGCCCATTACAAGAGTCTGCATGGATAATGTGTGAGGGCATATATGTACAAATAAAGCTAATCGTTAAACATCTAGAAAGTGAAGTGGCTATGCTCTTACAGTGCCATATAATTTTATGAATTCATCAAATTCACTTCCATCTACAATCCGAGCAATAACTGATCGAATATCAAATTGCTCCTTAAGATCTGTTGGAGCAATACAACAAAGTTCAATGGCATCATATATTGGCTCTTGATATTCACATTTTACATCTTGCAATCCATTTCCCAAGATGTCTTTCCCAGCCATAAGCAAGTTCTTGATGTTGTTCCTCCTAAGAACCGGTGCATGCAGTTCATCTACAATAAGATTTGAGAACAAAGGTGTACATGATCATTGATAGGATTTAAATAGATTTCCTTTTAAGCTTGAAGCCCTACAAGTCTAATTTAATCTAGCTCCTCTAATTTTTAAACTCAATCCTTGAAGGCTAAGGTTTAAAAGGATCGGCCCGATTTCCCGGCTCTACAATAGGTAGGAAGTGTTCTAAATAAGTTATTAAATTGAATCGGCTACTAAACCGATTTGGATAGTGGGTCAAGGGTTAATTAATCAGAACGGAGTCAAACATGAGCTAACTTATGGCCAAATTGGTAAAGAAGTGAAATTAAATGATAACTTTTGTTGGAATACTTTTGAAATTCAATATTTTTTCAAGAATCAAATGATAATATTTTTTAGTTTTACATTAGAAAGTAGATATTTGAAGCTTTCCATAGAGTCTTAAGTTTGTAATTTTTGAAAATATGTAGAATTATATATGAATTTTTGAAGTCAACAAATTATGAATAAACATTAAATTAATCTAACCTTTTGAACTGATTAGGTGACCGGTTCACCAGTTTCTTGATCGAATCAACCGGTACGATTTTAATAGCCACAGTTCTAACTTAACCAATGGTTTCAAGTTTAAGATTTGGAAATGTAATAGTGTTAGGTGGTAGATGGTAGGAGCGCCATATGAAAAAATGGTTATATCATGGGTTATGTTTATCTTTTCATCTTTTTCTTACCATCCCTCATAATCTTTAAATCATATCCGTTCAATCAATATAATACTACTTTAACTTTTTTCTCATTTTCCTAATCAATGGCTTAGATGGGCTAATGAGAGAAAATGAAAAAAATGATTATGAAAGGATCTCCTTCCTTATATCATGCCTCAAATTCGGATTACAATAAGCTCGTGGAATTCCCCATGACAAGGGGCTGGCATGGGACTTCGGGTGAATACACAGAAAATAATAATAATAATAATAGTGTTATACAGGGTATTTAAGGTAGTTAAATGATACTTATTATAATTAAATAATTTATTTAACTTTCTTAATTTAGATAAATTAATTAGGTTGTCTTTATATTAAACGAAAAAGAAAAAAAAAAACTCGTTGGCAAGGACAATTATGGGAACGCGGCTGAAATATCCCTTCCGGAAAGTACCATACAATTTTTTTTTTTTTGGGGGGGGGGGGATTGGAAGCATAATATATTTCAATTCGACTTCTCAACTATATTATTTACGAAGCACTAATGATATCAGTTTTTTTTTGCCAGAAAAAAAAATTAGTAGTTATTTATAACTAATTGTATTATTCTATAATAATATGTTGCAATTTAAGATATTGCACGTTTAGCGCATTCAGAAACCGGGAAAAAATAAAGATAACATGTAAGCTAGAATTTATTTTTAAATAAAAACAAGGATAGGGACCTGAATCCTGAACCTGTGTAGAAACTGATGGTTTTGACGCTCTGAAGAAAGTTTTACTGGTAGGTTCTTGCATTCTGTGGCGGAGCTTGTGAAGGACCGTACGTGTCCCTGTATGTTGTGATCTGTAAGGCCATTATCCTCAAGTTGATTCACTTCATCTCTGCGTCTTGAAATTCTAAGATTTAAGCGGACGCGGTATGATTGTTTCGGGTCTTCCAAGATTTAAACCAGAATCGTTAACTTCTATTTCGAATGTCTCGTTTCTTCATCTTCTCCAGCTTCATACTTCGACCAATATCTTAAATTGTAATTTGGGGCCATTTTATCGTCCACCGCTAGGTGAACCCTCCATGAGAATTTGACAAGAATTGTACAATCTGAAAGCAGAGTTTGGAAATCTTGATTGGGCAGGGGTTCTGCAGGATAACTCTTTAGTTAGATCGATCGATTGGATTCTTTTGAACATAAGACTTCAATTTCACATTCCCAGCGCGTCACATGGGTTCCGGAGAAGGCAGGCCCCATTGGAGTGTCTACGACGGCGTGAAGATGATAATTGCGGCGACCCCTGAGGCTCTGATGGCGGAGATCGATTCGGCTATTTCCAATCTTGAATATGCTCGTGCCACATCTCTATTGGAATCTTCATCTTCCTCTGCCCCGAACCAGAGGTCTGGTGCTTTTTTGATGGCTCAATATGATGCTCGTGAGGCAGACGAAGCTTACAAAGCAGGGTGTGCTGCCTTGGCTGCCGGAAAACTTGATGAGGCTCTTCACTCTTTGAACATTTCTCTTTCGAAATGCCCACCTGATAAGACCTCGGCCGTTGCGAAGCTACAGTCTTTGATTTCTCTCACATCTCAGCAACTTCAAAGATCTGCCAACTGAAGCATTGAAGTTTCTGTTTCCATGGCATATTTGTGTTTTTCATTCTCAAACTCTACTCTATAGGCAGAAGCATGCCTCCGGTGAGTTATTTCCAAGAAGTTCATCTGTTGGAAAAAAATAGCAATTGCAAGATTATTTAGAGCTCTTCATTTCCATTGGAGGACTTGACTTGTATACAACTTGCAAGGGTTAGAGCACTTAGGTTCATTGTTGAAAATTTTCAGATTTAGTCCAGATCCTCAGTTCATTGTTGAGAACTCATTTCAAGATTATGGTCTTAGAAATGAGTTCAAGGGTATTTTTCTTTTCCTCTCATATGTGGCTCTGGCAATTTTTTTCATCACAAAACATAATATTATAGAATTTCAGGAACTAAAGTGGGGAAGCACACCTATCTTTATGAATCTTGAATAGTGGAATTAGCTAGATGGTTCATGAGAACATAATTTACACTGTAACCAATGGATCTCGTTCGTTAAACTGTTAATACTTTGTACGTCAAATTGTTTGTCATATGCAACTGAGCTGGCAATTGGACCTCTCAAGTCTGCAGTGAAACTGTGCAAGCACCTGTGCTGATATAAGATCAATTATCAATATCTAGTTATCATTTTCTGCCCTAGGAAGCGCCTTAACCTGTGCTGGATTTATTACTGTTCGCTCTTCCTTTGTGATAATGAAATGATTGTGATATTAACCGCAGCCTTAACCTTGTCTATAAAATATTGAATTCCGATGCAGCTTGAACTTTCATACAATTAAACTGCGGAGCTTCAAAGTGAGACGAGCAAGAATAGATTTTGGGATAGGCATTACACGTGGACCATTCTGGAAAAGTTTCCGTCTTGTCTAGAGCCAGACATTTTCCATGTGGGGTTCCATTTTTATTTGGGTAACTTGACATAATTCCCCGAAATCATGCGTGTCCACATCTACAAGATGAGATGAAAGATTTTGCCGACGCTTTTGTTTTTCAGTATTAACTTCAATTGTAGATAACCAATTTAAGAAAATTACTGAAAGGACAGTATCAATTGGGTGGTATGTCTTTCGAACCAAGACTTTAGCTTGAAGTGTATCTGAGGATACAGGCACCATCAAGGCAGTCAAATAAAGCAATAAAATCCCAATTGAAATTTATTGCTATTAGTTGAAATGTTTTGGGCCTTTTGACTTGTCTTTACCGTGAAGAACGGAAAGCGTAAGTGAAATCACTATACCAGTGCGCTGCGAGGCCACTGTCAAAAAAGCAGTTCAATTAAAACATCAACATATGCGTGAATATACAGCTATTAATAGTTGCCGTATATATTATCATGTTCTGTCAAATTGATCAGCAAAACTTGAACCATGGGCGTGTTCTACCATGAGTTTGGAAAGACGCGAACATCAGAATAGAATTGATTCACATTTACAGTGATGCCAACAAACATGCAGATAGGCTACCACCACGTTGCAGCTTACATAAGGACGTGGATGTGATCTCATTGACCGCACCACATTCAAACATCGAAGCTTGGGACTGTTCTACACAAACATTGGAATTGCTGTGCTGGTACACAATATAGTGATTATGCAGGCTTTCGGTGTTTCCTACTACATCCGATTCTAATTATAAGACATATTTGCTTTTTGTTTTTAGGGATTAAGGAAGCTAAATAAGTTACTTAATCATTTTATATGTTGTTTATAGGGTTAAGGTGCAAAAATACACATATGTTTTTCCTCCAGGAGCGCCCAGCACCATATGTTTTTTTGTGTGCAAAAATACAAACGCCGTTAGGTTTTAGGAGCAAAAATATCACTTCCGTTAGTTGACTGTTAACCATGGTGAAATTACCTTTTTGCCCTTAGTTTAAAATAATTAAAAAAGAAAAGGGTTAAGGGCAAAATGGTAATTTCACCATGGTTAACGGTTAACTAACGGGCAGTTAACGGTCAACTAACGGAAGTTGTATTTTTGCTCCTAAAACCTAACGGCGTGTATATTTTTGCACAAAAAAAAACATATGGTGCTGGGCGCTCCTGGAGGAAAAACATATGTGTATTTTTGCATCTTAACCCTTATTTATATGTTATGTATTCTTAGATTATATATTAGTTTATCAGTCAAACTAATTAGTTTGAAGAAAAAATAAAAATAAAAATATTATAAAGTAATTTAATTGGTTTCATTAATCTCTCCAAAAAAATCAACTATATTTTATAATTAAGACCGGAGAAAGTATTTCTTTTGAGCTTTAAGCCCTTAAGGTCACTTCAAAAAATAATGATCTGGCATAATTGAAGAGTTAATTTTGATCGTAATTATAAAACATAATTTTTATATTTATCAATCTTTTTTTAATTTATCTCTATCATACTCTCTCAATAATGGAGAAGGAAAAAAGAACTAATAACAGATGATAAATATCTAAACCATCAATATCCGTACAACATGCAACATCTGAAACGCTCACACTATGTGACACACAGTTTCTGCTCACAAACATGAAAGTACTCATTTCTTTAAGCGTAAACATAAAAGGGTTCTTTGAATACATTAAGTGCCAGAAACGAAAACAGGAAACGCCGAGATGACATGACAGACTCTAAAACACAGCAGTGTCAAGCATCATTCCCAAAGTCTGAACTATGTTTGAAGACATCAAATTGGAAACATGCTCTTCAAGATGTTTTTTGGCATCTTGCCTTCCCACGTTAGCAATTGCAAGCTTCTCCGGAGGCAACTCATCTTCCTCCTGCACGGCCTTGTTGTACTTGGCGGCTAAACTCAGCATCTCCTGATATAGACAGATCAATGATATGCAATCAATTGAGGGCATCATTTGTATCAATACAATAATCACTTAAATGATTGATAGGCCATCCGTTATACAAGAGCACAATAATTAATCCCGCAGAGTGCTTCAGGCCTTTAACACTACTTCCATCATAATTAAAACGCAACCATTGCAAAATAAAATGTCATGAATGTCCTGTCTAGGAACACCTTTGCATCCATTTGGCGAAATAATGCATGACCTCATCTCATATTATATGGGTGAAAGGAACAAAGTGGGGCGAGGAGATTTTAAGAAATAATAATAAGGTACATCTATTTTCATTTCATGTCACAAAAACTTGACTTGCCTGAATAGTCTGTTCGTTACTTTTGGAAAGTGCATCAAAACGCCTCAGTGTCAAACCATCAATCCATTTCTTCTTGTGAAGGTTTCGTAACATCTTCTCTTCAAGCTCATTCTTTCTATAATTAATGGCTATGGAGTAATAGTGTCGGTTCAAACCATGGATAAGAGCCTAAAAAGGAAAAATAAAAAAGATATCAAAATCAGGGGGTTACAGATTAGTAGAATGGGCCTCATGACAACAAACCCAGCAATAGGCCGAACACCAAGGAAGCCCAATGGCGGAGCCCACATTATCTGGTAAGATGCTATTCCTAAAATCTCACTTACCACGATGCATAAAGCAGGTAGTGGAGCATGCATGAATCAGAGCATTTAGGCGAACTACCACCAGACAGGGGAGTGGATCACGGCCTCATATGCTCTCTATATATAAACAGGATACTACTCATAAGGTACACACACTGTTCGTCTATTCTACATTCAGTTCCACTGAGCACAAACCCCACTCCCTTATTGGTAGTGTGTGACACATTGATCTACAAACGTTCAGTTAAGATACTCTCAGGAACAGTGCTGATTCCCTGTATCGATCTGTCGTTGTCCATTGGACTTCTGCGTACGTATACCAAGGTATTTTGAGATTACATATCTGTGTTCTTATACTAGAACACAGGGGAAGAAAGGCAAAGAAATCGGGCAGAAGTTTCACTTTTGAAAGATATTAGCTAAAAACTCACTTGAATAGATGGTTTATTCAGATGCCCTAGGTTAGATGTTGTCTGCCTTGGTTCCTGACCCAACATCATAGTTTGTGGATTAATCAGCCGAAATGCATCAATTACAACCTTGCATTTAACGCTCTAAATAGGATCCACCACCACAACCACAACTCGTTGATACTTGATTTAAAGCCTCAAAACTCTATGATATAGAGAACACCATCAATTTATGCATCAATACTCTGCACAAGTTTGACATCATTGTTCCCCTTTCTGGTTCAGGGCCTAGGCAATATCAAAACACATACAACAAAAAGAAATACTGGATAAAGACAAGATGTAACCTGTTGTGTATTAATGTCCACTCCAGAAAGCCAACAACCAAAACCAGGATGTGAATGATACCACCCCACAACCATCTCTGGCCTGAAAACCCAAGACAAAGATTTGTCAAACCCATTTAATCAACTGAACAATATGACAGGCCACCAACTATGAAATTCTATTATTGAAAGCATAATTGGGCTATTGTATAAAATGAACAGTGGGGTGACGGGTGACCTGGCTGCATGATAACAGAAGGGGGAACTGAATAAGTTAGTTAGAAAAAAAATGAATGGGAGGAACACAAGAAAAGAGGAAGGGGAGACGTGAGTATCAGGAACGGGCCCCACCTTGAGCACAGCTGAGGAGGGGTTTCCTTTTTCCTTCCTTTCTAAAGAATTCAGTAGCAGAAGAGGTTAAGGCTGAGTTGCAGTGCAGCAAATAAAGTAGTAGAGCATGTGTGGCTGCAAGCTCAATTGATACAGATAAGGAAGTTTTTCTGATGAATGTTTCACATCTAAATTTTTTTTTTTTTTGCCTAAAAGTGATTACTCGAAACACAATTGAAATTGCAGCTAAACAGCTTACCTTCTATCATATGATCTTAACTCTTGGGCAGTTACAAACCATAAATATACATTTTTTCATATTTTAAAAAATTAGTTATATAACAAGTTATAAATTTCAGGAAAGAAAAAAATTTCAAAAATGCAATTTCATTCCAGAACCTAAGAGGATCAAACCAACCATCCTCATCAACCATAATAAGATATTTTATACTCCTCATAGACAATAATAAGAGATTTTATACTAAGTAGTCCTTACGATTCTATGTTAAAGATGATCAAAGGAACCTCATTTATTGACTAAATGACAAGTTCATCATTAAAATGGCCCACAAGAAGTGTTTATAAATTAAATATAGAAAATTAAGGTGCTTGTATGCCAACAAATAGGGATTTTGAATCCTTTAATCTACTATTCTACACTGAAAATTGTTGGCAAGGAAAACAAGACTCTGACCTAAAGGAACACAGGGATAGAACCATTAATAAGAAGTTTTCGGTAATCAACAAAAAGAATTCAAGCGCAAGGAAATTTCATCTCAAAGGATTCAGAAAGCAACAATATTTCAGCAACGATAAGAAGAAAATCAAAGGAAAATGAAAATACCTTCCAGTCTGTTTCAGCATATCAAGCATGTTAGTCTGAAAAACATGATCAACGGCTTCAACGCTAACACTAGTACCACTTTGCGGCATCGCAAAGGCATCTACCACATGGACGGTATATTAGAATATAATATACCAGCTGGCAGAGTTAGTTAGCTAGCTGGAAGAGTCAGTTAGCCATGGTTTAGTGATTAGTCAAGTGGCCAAGTGGTAAGAATTTGTTAAGAATTTGTTATACACGTGTACACATAAACACCACTCTGCGCTATTGTATCTATACCATCTATGATCTGTAACTCCTCTATATAATGTTGTACTCATTTACTCAATGAATAAGATTGCGATCCAAATCTTTCAGAGCAACTTCTCGCTTCTCTATGCTTAATCTCTGATCCCTGTTTTCTAGTATGGTATCAGAGGCTTGACGACCTCCATCAAAGCTCGATTCCGGTGACTAGAACATTCATGCATTCTGTCTAGTGATCTCCGGCTAACAGATTGATCTCCAAACACTCATGTCGACTATGTCTGGATCCTTCAACTCAGTTGTGATGATAACAGCGGCGTCCTCTACGAGCCTTGTTTTCTCCAACAAAAAGATTACAATTAAGCTTGATGATTCTAACTTCCTCCTATGGAAATAGCTAGTATACTTTATGGTAAAGCAACACCAAGTTTACTCATTTCTTGATAGCTACGTGACTATCCCGCAAACGAAGAACAAAGGCGAAGATGGTAAGGAAATTGTTGATCATGAATTTGAGGAGTTTGAGTCAATTGACTGATTGAACCATATTTTTATTTGATTTTTCATAGTAAAATTGGGATTCTTAATGTATTTTGTCGTAGTTGTTGAGCTTAAAATGCATTTCTTGTGATAAATTAAGATTAAGAGTAAATACATGAAATTAGGATTAAAAAGGGCAAAATTGTCAAAGAAATTGTAATTATTCTTAATCATTGATTTTCATGAGAATATTTGGTGTTAGATTAATTATTTTCATTATAGATGCCTAAAAAGATTAGATCAAATTTGAAAATGGAAGTTTGAATTTAAATTATGAAAGTTTCTGACTTTGCAGTTTGGTCCCTCAAGAAAACCTTTTCACTTTTGCAAATAGGTCCCTGGTCAAAACTTGCGTTTTGACCAGGGAGTAATGACCTAATGAATATTAAAAAAAAAAGGAAGAAACAGGGGCTGGCGGTGAGCTGGGGGGAATGAACATTGAAAAGAAGAAAAACGAAGGAACAGGAGGCGGCTGGAGAGTTTGAAAACGAGAGAGAAAAAGAAAAGGGGAACGAGGGAGAGACGTTCACGGAAGATGCGAGAGCAAGAGCATCTTCTCCCTCTTTCACTCCACCACATCCTCCACGCCGTCACTCCACCGTCGGGCTGAACAGACGACGTCAGAAAAGTAGAGAAAAGAGAGAGAAAAGGAAAGGGGGAAGAGGAGGAACGAGGGAGAGAGTTTGAGCACCGAAAAAAGATCCCCATCTTCTTCTTTTTCATCGCCGGATTGAGTTGGAGCTGGCTGAAGCTGTTTTCTGCACTTTCCGGCGACTTTCTGCAGATTCCGGCGACCTTCTTGAAGTTTCCGGCGAGTTCTTAAATTTTCCGGCGAGAACCTTGAATTTTCCGGTGAACAATTCCCAGATTCCGGCGAGTATTCTTTTTACCATGAGTGGCTAATCTTCTGGATCTTGGTGATGAAGAATTGTTCTTGAGCTTATTGGACTACATTAGGGGAGTTTTATCTATCTTACTATTAGTCTAGGATTATATATTTGAATTGCTAAATTTTGATATATGATTCTGGAACTGAGATTAATGGTAATTATCTCTATTAGTTTGATATTTGTAGTTGAGATTAGATTTTGTAGTGTGATTTTTATATGTGAATGAATTTCTTTGTGGTTTCAATGAAGCTATGTTGATTAGCGTGGTATTGTCTAATTAATGTAGTTGATTTGTACTCTTTTGAGGGACTGTTTAGTACTCAAATTTAGAAGTCTCATGTTGCATGATTCCAATTTCAATTACGCATTAAGTGGGCTCAAACAATTTCTCAAGGGGTAGTAGTTAGCTATGGTTATAGGAGCTACTATTAATTGAGAATATTGGACTCAAGTGGTATCTTGAGGTTTTCCTTAAAACTTAATGAATTTTAACTCCCATAATTTTTTTAAGAGCAAGGATGGTCATTTCTTCATTACCAAGAGCATTCACCATTAAATTTTCTATCCAAAGTATTTTTCGTTATTTCCAAAAAGACTAAAAAAATATAGGAATAGTTTCTTTATTTTTCTTATGTATTTTAATTACAGAAAAACTTATTTAGGAACCCCAAATTTCTAACCATGTTTATATCACTTAGTTTATCTTAGGAAATACAAAATAAATTTGGCTCCTTGATTAAGAGAACGATCCCGAGTTAATTGCACTGTATTGCACTTAATTCGTGGTAAATAGTGATTCGACCCCGAGGCGACTAAGGGTGAGGCGAATCATTGACTTAGCTCTAGGCTCTTGGCTTCTTGCCTCAGTTGCATCCAACATCTTACCAAAACTTGTCAGACTCACTACTGCTGCTCAGATCTAGACAAAGCTCAACCAACTCTTCTCAAACAAGTCAGATTCGAAAATATTGTCTTACAAAAATCAGTTGGCAAACCAAAGGAAAGGTAATCTGTCCATGCGCAATTACCTAGCCAATCTAAAGTCCATCAGTGTTGCCATGCTTGGAGAAAAAGTTGATGAGGCTACTCATGTCTCTCACATCCTAAATGGTCTCATAGCCGTGTATGAACCAGTGATAGTAATTATCAATGCTTCCAGACCTCGTTTTGGTCTTGACACAGTTTCTACTATGTTACTAGACTCAAAGTCTCGACATAAGGTGTTCATTTCGAATACTCACACTCATCCAATTAATGTTGTTACACATCAGTCGCCTATTGATGTTAAAACCAATCCTGGCTATTCCGGTACTCTTTCTGCGAATATATATTCAAATGAATCTAGGGTTGAGGATTTGTTTATTGTTATATGTCAAACGCAAGGTCCCAACTCTAGCCAAGGTACTCGAGCTTATCATCTGTCTGGTTTTCCTCGAGGTGGAGGCCACAGTAACAATAATGGTTGTGGATGTTTTCACAGTAACAACAATTGGCGTGTACAATGCCAAATCTGTCATAAGTCAAGCCATCTAGCTGACCGCTACTACTATTGCTATGAGTATCCTGCATCTCATGGCCCAACTATGGAACCTCAAGCTCATTACACTTTTGTCTATGGATTTCCAGAGTTTTATTCTCCATTTGAATATTGCTCAGTCCCTATTGATTTTGCTATATCAGAAGCCTCTTCATTTGTACCTAACTCTTGCTCTATTGCTGCTAACACTATGACACAAGTCTCTACACCACCTCCTACTACTGTTAATCCAGCTCCTTCAACAGCACAAGCATTTCTGGTGACACCTGATACAGTTACTGATCCAGCTTGGTACCCTGACTCTTGAGCTACAGAACACATCACTCAAGACGACTCTTGCCTTGATCCTAATTCAATTCTTAAAGGCATTGGCACAGTTCAAGTAGGTACAGGTAAGTTATCTCCCATACATGCAATAGGTAAAACTCATCTGTCCTACTCCACATCGCAATTTACTTTAAGTAATGTGCTTTATGTTCCAAAAATGCGAAAAAATCTGCTGTCTATAGCTAAATTCACTCGTGAGAATCATGTTTCAGTTGAGTTTTTTCCTAACATTTATGTGATTAAGGACTTGAGGACTGGACAACCCTTGATGTTTGGAATTGAATGATGTGGAATGTATCCTCTCATGGCTTCTGTGATGTCCTCTTCTCCTGCTGCAATTGCATCACCTTCTACTACTCACACTCTATCGTCTTAGTCTTCACTTCAAAAGCCACCAGAAAAAAAATGTCATACGCCTATGCTGTTACAACTGATTTGCTATCTTTCTGGCATCAAAGACTTGGCCATCCTTCCATAGACACAGTGAAGGGCGTTCTTACTTACAACTCTATTTTGTTTCATTCTCAGAGAAATAAACACCTGTGTACTGCTTGTCAACATGGAAAAATACACAAACTTCCATTTTCATTTTCTAACACAGTGTATCATAAGCCCTTACAAATGATAGCTATGGACATTTGGGGACCAGCTCCTATTCAATCTTTTGGTTCAGTGTATTACCTTGTTTTTGTTTATGCCTACAGTAGGTTCAGTTGGATTTATTTTCTACACGAAAAATCAAATGCTTTGTCAAAATTCAAAGAATTCAAACTTTTAGTCGAAAATAAATACTTACATAAGATTAAGTAGCTACAGTCCGACAATGGGGGAGAATTTTTAGCCTTTAAATCCTATCTAGCTAAATGTGGCATCGAACACCGCTTCACCTGCCCTCACACCTCAGAACAAAATGGGTTAGTTGAAAGACGTCATCGATCCATTGTAGAAACCGGCTTGACTTTACTAGCTCATGCTTCCCTTCCTATATTCTAATGGATAGATGCATTCATCACAACTGTGTTTCTTCTAAATAGGTTGACATCAAAAGCTTTACCTAAACATAAGACACCGAAAGAAATGCTTCATGGAGTCAAACCAAATTATTCTATCCTACGAGTCTTTGGCTATATATGGTATCCCTACACATGACCCTACAATCACCACAAACTAGCTCTTAGATCAGTTGCATGTGTCTTCTTAGGCTATAGCTCTTAACACCAAGGATACAAGTTCAAAGACATGGTCACAGGCAGGGTTTATATATCCAGACATGTTAACTTTGATGAGCTCAAATTCCATGATAGTGGTGCTCAATTCTCAGTCAAAGAAATAGCAGCTAAACAACATTCTCAATCCCCCACAAACACCATATCTCTTGTCACTCAGCCTAAACCATTAATTTCACCTTCACAAAAATATCAATCCAAACCTCCCACCTTATATCTCAAATCTCACCTTCACTCTTCATCATCTCTAGCTTCTGCATCATCACCTGCACACACCCATGTCTGTCTCACCTACTACTTCTCAACACCAGTCACCCTCAACCTCATCTTTACCTCCGCCAGCCTCAACTTCTGAGTCTTATCATTAGTCAACTCCAAACACACCTAGTCCTTCTACTACAAATAAACATCCCATGATTGCCAGACGAAAAGTAGGAATCTCGAAGCCAAAAGTTTTCAATGTCTCCACCAATATAATTCTCCCCACAAATATAAATGAAGCACTTGCTGACTATTGACACTTGTACTAAGCGAATCTTTACAGTTACAAATGAATTAGCAATAATTACAAAATCATTTATACTCTAACATCGCCCCTCAAACGAGAGGGTGTGACTAATAGCCCAAGTTTGTCTCTGAAGTATTGAAATTGTTGTTCAGACAATTGTTAGGTTTCTATAGGTTTTGATGATAACAAACAATTGTAAGATCAAGATTGAAGTTTTGTCTCAAGAAAGTGAAAACTTGTTGTCTGAGGCAAAACTCGAGTATCAGATTCAAAACTCGAGTTTTGGCCTTACAGAGGAAAGCTCAATTTTAATGACTAGAGGCAATACCACAATTTCCTCTTGGAAACTCGAGTATTGGGTCATACAGAGAGCATCACAAGTTTTATGTCTAGACAAACTCGAGTATTAGTTTCAAAACTCGAGTTTAGGCCAAAAAGACTCTTCAGTATCTTTCAAAAGAAATGAAAACTCTAGTTTCGAAAACTCTAGTTTTGAAATGTGAAAACTCTAGTTTTCCTACTTGGCTCCAAAATTCAAACATTTTCATTTTTCAAATGGAAACTCGAGTATGGTATTGAAAACTCGAGTTTCAAGCCTAGCACAGGTGATCAATTTTTCAATGAAGCTATAAACTCCGGTTTGGAAAACTCCAGTTTCGGAGACTCCAGTTTTGAACAAGCTAATGATCTCTCTGAATTTCAAGTTAAAAATGCAAACTCGAGTATGGGTTTGGAAACTCGAGTTTTGAGTCATACAGAGAGCATCAATGATTTCCAATGTTTTCAATAGTTCGGTTTTAAAAGAAAACTCTGGTTTTTGATGTTTTGGACATACTTTTGTTAAGAGTCCAAAACTCGAGTTTGTCTTGAAAACTCGAGTATTGGCTTAAACTAAACTGAAGCTCCAAAACTCAAATCGTGACTTTCCTCTCTGGAAGTAGGAAACTCGAGTATCAACATGGAAACTCAAGTATAGACTTAAGTGCACAGTGATAAACTCGAGTATTAATACACAAACTCGAGTATGCGTCGCGATAACTGATACTTCAAATTTCTGAAATTTGAGAAAAGCTTGTTGATTGATCCAAATGCCTTCTAATATTAATTATCAACATTACTAGATATGTTTATCGTGTTTACTAGTGTATTTCAGCTGATTTATAGATGATTTGAGCTGATATAACTAAAGCAAAAAGTCATGTCAGAGCATTAAATGCAAGGCCACCTAACTTGCTATATTTTGATCTACCAAGCTCTGCACAATGCAAAAAGGATAAAGAGATATTCACCTAATCAAAGGACTGACATTCCAACAGATAGAAAGGTATAGAAGTCTACTTTTATCCTTCAACACAAAGAATAAGCACAAGAGTAGAGAGAGAAGAGACCAAAGTGCTTCCAACAGATGGACAACTTCACCAACGGTCATATGGATGCTTGCAATGGTTATTAAACCCACTCTAAGTATAAATACAACAGCATTCAATTCCTCTTAACAACTATTGAATCAGAAAATGAAATAACATTCAATTTGTTCATTTACTCTTAAAAGTTTTCTGTACAGAGTATTTTTTTGATACTATTAAGCTTCAGTGTGTAATCTTATCCACTCTTTAAGAGAGTTTATTACTTGTATATATTTCATTGTAAACAATCTCAAGTCAATGGACTTGGAGATTTGGGGGTCATTGATTACAACTTGTAAGGGGAGCAAGTTCTAGTAAGAGAATTGCTTCAGAGTTACAGAGAGTGTAATCAAGTGACATGGTGAAATATTCAGGGTGCCTGAGGACTCGACGTAGTCCATAGAGTTGGGTCGAACCAGTATAAACCTTTGTGTTTATCTCTCCTTCCCTGCACTCTGTTTTACCCTGTTCGTTCATCATTAAAACAGAACTTGCTGGAAATTTTAAAAATCTCCAATTCACCCCCTCTTGGTGATTTAGCTCCGCTTTCAACAATGGCTTAGTAAGGCAATATGCAATTTGATAAGATAAGGGAATATATCTGATATCTATCAGACCAAACGAAACCAAATCCCTGATAAAATGTATATCCACTTCAATATGTTTACTCCTAGCATGCTGAACTAAATTTGCTGCAAGGAATTTAGCACTTAAGTTATCACACCAAATGACTGACAGATCTTTAATAAATAGGCCCAACTCAAATAATAATGACCTCAACCACTTAATCTCAGCTGAACCATCTAATAATGCTTTGTATTCAGACTCTGTACTAGACCTTGAAACAACTTTCTAGTTCCTAGATGACCAAGCAACTAGGTTGTTACCCAAAAACACACACAGACCTGCCATGGATTTTCTATCATCCAAATCACATGCCCAATCTGCATCAGTGTATGCAATCAGCTGAGGCTTGCTAAAAGGTTTGATGTGGAGCCCTAAATTGTGAGTACCCTTAAGATACCTGAAGATACGTTTTACTACTTGAAAATGGTCTATCCAAGGTTGGGATAAAAACTGATTCAGTTTGTTGATAACAAATGAGATGTCAGGACACGTGGTTGTAAGATACTATAATGAACCCATGGCTTATCTGTATTCAGTGGGGTTTTTCAATAGATCACCATCTTTACATGAGATGGTTCGACTAGCCACCATAGGTGTCAATGCAGGTGCACACTTAGACATGTTAAATTTATGCAGAAGATCAACAATATACTTGGTTTGATTCAGATACATCCCTTGGTTATCTCTATAAACTTCGATTCCCAGAAAATAATACAGTGGCCCCAAATCTTTTAGTGAGAAGATTTGATTTAGACGCTAGACAAAGTGATTCACATAAGCAGAGTTATTTCCAGTCACCAAGATATCATCCACATAGATGAGAATAAAAATTGTCAAATCACGCGAATGAAGCAAAAATAATGAGATATCACTCCTCAAATTTTTGAAGCCCCGGTTAATTAGTGTGAGTCTTAAGCAGTCAAACCACGCTCTTAGAGCTTGCCTCAAACCATAAATAGCCTTAGTCAACTTACAAATGTGTTTCGGCTTGCCTGGGTCAATAAAGCCTTCTAGTTGAGGCCTATACACTTCTTCTAATATTCCGTTCAAAAACGGGTTGTTCACGTCTAATTGTTGAACATCCCAATTGTAGGTGACTGCCATAGCCAGGATTACTTGGATTGTTGTAGATTTGACCACCAGACTGAAGGTCTCTCTAAAATCGACACCGGGGGTATGTTGGAAGCCTTTTGCGACGAGCCGTGCTTTATACTCGAGTATGCTTCCATCTGATTTGAATTTTGTCTTGAAAATCCATTTGTTATCAATCAGCTTCTGATTTGTGTATGGCACCAATGTCCAGGTTTGGTTTCGCCACAAAGCTTTCACTTCTTCTTTCATTGTGTTTCATCATTCAGGAGAGGCGAGAGCTTCTGGAACAGTTATTGGCTCTGCACTAGGTTTCATCGAGAATGATCCTTTTGCCAAACCGACAAAGGGATATTTGGGCTTGGTAATGCTAGCCTTGGCCCTTGTCAGCATTATGTGTTGATTAGTAGGACTAATAGGAGGAGAGCAGGGCTCTGAAGGCAATGGACTCTAGACTGCTATAGATGGACTTGAACTCGTCTCGACTGGCAAATTGGATTTAGACGAGGAACTGGAATCATAGACCATAGCATTGGTATTCAGTGGGCTATTCACTAATGAACTCTCATAGATGCTTCAATCATTATTGTTATCATCATGAACTATTGTCCTTCCGGTATTGCTCTGTGTGGATTGAATGATAAAAGGAGCAGAGCTTGCTTCTTCGTCCACTTTTATTCTTGAATTGGTTGAAGATGAATCAAAACCTGTTTTAAATGGAAAAACATTTAAGTCAAAAATCACATGCCTTGATATATAAATTCATCGAGACTTACTCAAACACTTGTGGCCCTTTCGATGACTGGCTGCACCAAGATACACACAAGGTTGACTGTGAAACTGAAATTTGTGATCGTTGTAGGGCTTAAGGCATGGGTAGCATAGGCACCCGAATGATTTGAGTTATGTATACTCTGGTTCTGTTTTCTTTAGTCGAAATAGAGGTGTATCACCGTCTAGTATTGGTGTAGGTAATCGATTAGTTAGTAGGACCGCTTGTTGAAATGCATCTACCTAGAAGCGAAGAGGCACCAGGGCATGGGCCAGTAGTGTGAGTCCCATTTCAACATGTTTATGCTTCCTCTCGGCTTTACCATTCTGAGCTGACGTATACGGACATGTAAATCTCATGTTAATCCTAGCATCTTGAGCGATTAGGATTAATGGTTTATACTCACTCCATTATCACATTGGATGTTCTTAATTTTCAAATCAAATTGATTTTCTACAAATGCTTTGAAATGTTTAAATGCATGAATGACTTCTCCTTTTTGTTTTAAAGGGTATAACCATGTGTAGCGACTAAAATCATCAATGACCAAGATATAAAAACAATGTCCAACAGATGAAGCAACTGGTGCAGGGCCCCAGAGGTCATATGAATTAGCTCAAGAGGTGAAGTTGATTGAGACATAGAAACAGAGAACGGTAGGCATTTGGATTTTCCCATTTGACATGCTTCACAATTGAATCACTACAATCAATTCGAGAAAAGTCTTTATTACAATTATGGAAGATTTGTTTAATGACTCTAATGCTGGGGTGCCTTAGAACATGATGCCAGTAGAGGAAGTCTCTGGTAGAGTCATCGTGAGCTACCATGTGTACTTGTGGAGAAACTTCAATTCTTCTTTCCTGCATCGGATACATTCCTTCCTTTGGAATTCCCTTGAGTAACGTTCTACCTGTCTTCGCATCCTTCACATCACAGCTAGAATCAGTAAAATTGACAAAGACAGAATTATCACGAATCAAGCGATTAAAGCTCATTAAATTCTTTGTGGCAGTCAGAACATAGAGTACATTTTTAAGTAATAGCTTAGACTGATTACATGGGATAGTAACCGTGCCAATCCTAATGACTTAACTGTTAGTTCATTTTGTGTATAAGGGTAAAAGTTGCTTATAAAAAAGACTGGAAAGAGTATGTGCTATAGTAATTGTGAAAAATTTAGGCATATTTCCTACATTATCGTTATTGTTCTATTTATGGGATGATAAAATTATAAATTTAATAAATAAATATGTACTTTAATTGTTCAAAATCATATAATTAAGGGTTAAGGAGCAAAAACATATATGTACTTTTTCTAGAGGAGCACCCAACATCAAATGTTTTTTTTAAGCTGCAAAAGTGACATGTAGTTACAAATTATGTGCAAGAAATACCGTTTGATTGTTAAGTTTAAATTTTTTTGCTTACTGGACGATGACGTGGCTTTCAAGATGCAAAAATCCACATGGTTTGGCCAAAAGAGCATCCAACACCAAATACTTTTGTCAGTTCTCAACCAAGTTTTGATGATAACTAAACACTTGTAAATCAATGGTTTAAATAAGAACTCGATTTCATGTCTTAAAAACTCCAGTTCTTATATCAGCAAAAAGGAGAACTCGAGTTCTTGGGTGATGAACTCGAGTTCGCGACCATGTGACAATGGAAAATTTTCAAAGGGATAAGAACTCGAGTTCTTTAGTACCAAACTCGAGTTCAAGAACTTGAGTTCTAGGTAAAGAACTCGAGTTCTTATTATGATAATTTCGTCAAAATCTAAGAACTTGAGTTCTTGGATAAGAACTCAAGTTCATGAACTTGAGTTCTCAGAAAAGAACTCGAGTTCCTTTTATGTGGCATTTGATCAAAGTTTAAGAAATTGAGTTCTCAGGAAAGAACTCAAGTTCATGAACTTGAGTTTATGATTAAGAACTCAAGTTCTTTGAAAATCAAATTTGTGCCCAAATGGAGAACTCGAGTTCTTGCAAATAAACTCGAGTTCTTGGCTAGCAGTCCTGAGACATTCAGAAAGAAAAACGAAAGAACTTGAGTTCTTGGTTAAGAACTCGAGTTCTACTTTGAAAACTCGAGTTCTTGTCGCTGTCACTGATCTCTGACTCTTCGAAAGTACTGGTTCTTAGTTCATGAGTTCCGGAATCACTTAGAATGACATATAAAATGTTTTTATCATAGTTGCTAGTGGTTTTAGGGATTTCAACGTTGTATTATTCAAAAAGAACATAAAGCAGATGCTCACGTCACAGCATTTAATGCTGAAGCAGAAAACAGAGTAGCAAATGGAATAAGTTGTGTAGCAGAGCAAATGGAATAAGTTGTGTAGCAGAGAGAAACATTCTTCCAATGATTATTTAATCAAGATATTCTTCTGAAAAAGCATACTCAACGATCAACACATTTAATGAAAGCACAGATTTCATTTAATGAAGATTCAACGGTCCATTTGGTTGAACGAGGAACAGAGCTATAGCCATGCCTAATGGAAAATTGAATAAGTCACAACGGTAACACTCGAGTTCCTCCCAATGGCATTAATGACAAAGAGTATAAATGCCTAAGCATTCAATTCAACCAACTTCCGAAACTGTATGCATTTACTCTGAGTTATTATTCTTATCAGTTTCATTCATTACTCTCAATATCTTCGGATATTTCCTGTACTTCAGTGTTTCATTTATCTACTCGTGAGGAGTTATTTAAACATTCATTTCATTCAGTTGTAAAATCTTAAGGTTGTGGAACCTTAAGTGTGGGTGTACGATTACAAGTAGTAAGGGGGAGTGAGTCTGAGAGTAAGGATCATCCCAAAGTTATACTTGTAAATCTTGAAGAGTTAGTGGAAATTCAAGGAGTTCTTGAGGACTGGATGTAGATCAAGAATAGACCGAACCAGTATAAACTGCTTCATGTCCATTTTCCTTTTCTGAAATCTTCTTTTAAGTAGGGCTCAGCCTTAATCTGTGGAAATTTTTATTAAGCAAATTAATTTTTTTTAAATCACCTATTCACCCCCCTCTAGGTGATATTCCATCTTCAACCTTTTTTTAGGTGCAAAAATAGCGTTTGACTGTTAGAGTATCTTTTTAATACCAGTCAGTACTATGAAATATTTTTTCAAGATCCTAAAATAATTTTTCAAAATTATGAAGTATTTTTTTCAATACCAGTCAGTATTCTCAAGTATTTTTTTTAGTAACATTCAGTATCCTAAAATATTTGTTCAAGATCATAAAGTATTTTTCAATACCAGTCAATCTCTTGAAGTATCTTTTTACTACCAGCTAGTATTTTAAAGTATTTTTTTAGTACCAATCAATACCCTAAAATATCTTTTTAGCATCAGTTAGTATTTTGAAGTATTTTTTTAGTACTCCCTCTGGTCCTTATTATAAGACACCAACTACCAAATGTATTTGGTCCTTTTTATAAGCCACTTGCTTATTTCTAAGGAGCATTGATTATTTTTTGCCATGTGCCCATAATTAATAGGGGTAGTAGGTGAGAGTAAAAATAATATAATATTAGAGTTTAGTGTAAATAATAGGGATAATATTGGAAATTACTTAAATTATTGGACAACTTTATTGACTTTAACTATTTTTATTGGTTTGTGTGATTTGTTAGTTGGTACCTTATAATAAGGACTAGAGGGAGTACCGGTTAGTACCTTAGAATATCTTTTCAAAATCCTAAAATAAATTTTTAAGATCATGAAGTATTTTTTTAGTACGAGTCAGTACCTTAAAATACTTTTTCAAGATCATGTAGTATTTTTTAGTATAGTCAGCATCGTAAAGTATTTTTTTAGTACTAGTCAGCATCTTAAAATATTTTTTCAAGATCCTATATTTCATATTTCAAAATACTAACTGGTACTATTTTTTTCACACAGTTGCTTTGAAAGCCATGTCATCGTTCAATCAGAAAAAAAAAGTCAAACTTAACGGTCAAAGCACATGTGTATATTTTCCCCTTAACTCTTTAGTAAATATGTTTTATATTAAGTACCGATGAATATTTGTTTTGATATTGTGATCTTGTGATATGATTGCTTAGGTTTTCAAAGCCACTGAAAAATCTTTATTAGTCTAGTTAAATAATGGAATAATGAATTAGGTATAAATATAAGACATATTTTATAGTATAATTTATACTATAAACCATACACCTTATATTTAGGACTGGAGAAGTTGAGGAGTAAAATGTTAAGTATTGTCACTGACATCATCTATATATAATAAAAATAGTACTAATAATATTAAGGATTATATATTATTTTTGAATCACGTACTTATTTGAAATAGCGATTAAAGTTTTCAAAAATAATTTTTTAATTGTGATTTATAATATTAAAAAATTTATCTTAATTTATATAAATAAGTACTTTTCAAACCTCATAAAATAATATCAGATATGCATTTAACTGAAATCTCGTTTATAAGTGGCCCAGGGAGGCGTCATCATGATTCCCACGTAATTTCACTTTACACCTACTTTTTCCTTTTCATAAAAAAGTTGTACTTATAACGAGACTAAAGCTCACGCAAGAACCCATTTTATACCCTTCTTTTTTTATAGTATGATTATTAAAGAATTATGCTGCCAAGGAATAATATATTCTTATATTCGATTGTCTAATCATACTTGCTATAAATTAAGAATATTAGTTAAGTTAATTAATGTGATATGTTTTTTTTTCTAAAATACCTTAATTATTTTTCATAATTCTCTCCTTTCTTTTCTTATTTAATTATTGTTGAAGGAGTATCAGTAAAATTAATTTAGGTGAAAATAGGTAAAAATATGAAATGTATCTTATTTTTAGGATTAACATAAATTCCCTAAGAAATATATCTTACTTGCCTTTCCCCTGATTTTTTTTTTCAATGATCATAAACAAACCAAAATAAATCAGACGTGAAAGAAAGTCCAAACATCATTGACCTTATATGGGTTAATTGCATCACAATTTGGGGACATTATATTACAATCAAGATGGAGTCAAACAATGAGACAGTGCTAGAGTTTTTGAGAAGTTACTTCAATGCATTATGCAGCTGAAGTTCATAATTCAAAGGGGCAGTTTCTTCAAAAATTTCAAGCTCTAACCTATTTACTTGGTTGTATATGTCTTTCTATGTGAGAAATATGAGCATTTCTGATATAAACTCCATGTCACTGTCATATTAACAACATCAACTAACAGAGTTTCAATAGAAACCAGCATGCGTAGTGCCAAATTTTATGGTGACCTAACTCTTGAAGAAGTCGTCCTTTTTAATTAAGAGCCTCCGTCTTAAAATCTTCCTTCGATAATAAAGCATTCCTGGACGTTGGGCATGTTCTGTAGCCTGGGGAATTACATTAATTGCGTCCAAAATTTGGACTTTGGTGACTTAACAAGGCATTTATATGTTATTTTTATACCAAGCGCTAGTGTAGTGCAGTGGTATGATGTTGGGTTATTCAGCGTTTGTATTAGGGTTCGATCTCTGCTTCAACCATTGGTCTTTTTTGAAAAAAAAATGTTACTTTTAGAAGTTTTTTTTTTGGGAAAATCTCCTTCAAGGTCCAAGTTACGAAAATATTATAAAAAAAATGCCTAAAGAAAAGTTACATGTTAAAAAAGACTATAGAACTTTTTTTTTATATTATTTCATACTGATATAATTATTAACAAGTATTGATTTAGTTGTTAAGATATAGTTGTTAACTACACTGATATAGTTGTTAACATTTCCTGAAATGATATCAGAAAAGGCCCTAAAGTCTTTTCTGACATGTGACTTTTATTTAAGTCTTTTTTAACAATATTTTTGTAACTTGAACATTGAGAGGGATTTTCCGTTTTTATTTATTTATGATATAAGTTATTTGAAGAGTAATTAATGTTTACTTGTCATTTTTTATAGTTGCAACTAATGTTTAATTGTGGTTCTTTATATTTTTCTTTCTCATTTAAAACCTAATTTAGTATATGTAATGTTGAAAAACTATATTCAATTTAAAAAGGATTTAATGAGTTACTTCTTTGTTCTTATTTATAAGGTAAAGAGAGAATATTTTTATTGGCACTATTTATAAGTTACGCGATTAGATTTTTTATATAAATTTAAAATTTTATCTTTTATTTATTGTTATGTAGATTTTATTGTCATGAGATAAAGTTGAAAAATTATATTTTTAGATAATGTTAATAAAATTTAACGTTTTTCTTTATTTAGGTAAGATATATTAAAAGGGACTTATAAGATAGAATTTGAAGAGTAAAGGTGGATTCCGGCCAAACAAAACGTAAAAAACCATATGTACTACTATTATTATTTAGAAACGAAGGGAATAGCATTTAGACGAGTCTATTGGCAAATTTTTATTTATTTTTTTATTTTTTAATGGTTATAATGAAACACCTTCTAGGGATTGAGGGAATATATAATTATCTTTTCCTTCTCGATAAAGGTCTAAAATCTCCAAAGGCTATATTATAAATGTCCAATTGAGACTGGTGTCGCACGTTTATAATGTTGTGTACATTGTGAGAAAGTGGTTTAATTTGTTCAAATGGTGCAAATTAAAATATGATGTTCAATAAAAGCAAGCATTCCCTTTTGTCTTTTTTAAAATAACCTAAAATTTAAATTTGTTTAATCCTTTTTATTAGGGGTCAACGAGAGCTATCTAAACATTTAATGCATTTTTTTTTTCATTTTGTCACTTATTAATTATATATATTATATTAATTAAAAGGTTAATCATCCTTATGCTTACTTTATTTCCCACTCTTAATTATTTCTAACATACTTATTTATTTAACTATTTTTTAAAACCCGTAATTTGTTTATTGGACTTTTATAAATAAGATGAAATATAAAAAAAAAAAAAACTAGTGTGTTACAAATTATTAATGGCTAACTTGACGCCTACATATATGGGAGGAACGTTCAATTTTATTTTCCAAAATTTCAAGATCTAACCCTCTTTCGCTTTCATATATAATTGCACAGAAAAGTTAACAATACTTCAACGTCAAACTTGTTCATGTCTTGCCATGTCCTTTTGTTACAAATTTCTTTGCATCAAAACTAATAACCCATCATTTTTTGTCTATAATTAAATAAATACACGAGAGAAAAAAAAAATTAAAGAAACTTATCCGAATTTATTTTTAGGAAACTATAAGAAAAAGAATTTTGAAATTATAAAATCTTAAATTAGGCTTATTATTAAGATATGATAAGGGAATGACAAAACTTAATAAAGAATTCACAATCTAATTTTTTAAAAATCCTTGATTTAAAATTCTACAATTTCAAAATTCTTTTTTATTTTTTTTTATACCTTTTCCTTTCTTTTTTCTATCGGTATGGGAACATCACCTTATATGGACAACCGCGCATTAATAAAGCGGAAGAAATTGAAAGATAAGCAGCTGCTTATCTACTAACGAACTTATTTTGACTTTTTCTTGCCTAATTCGTTATTACTCCTCCAATGCACATTAATTATTCAACTCTTTTTTAAAATTCAACAATTTTTTAAATTTACCCCTATTTAATACTGTATATATTATATCCTATAAAACAAACTCAATACAATAAATGAATGTATACTCTCTTTAATTTGATCCACATAAGGTACTTAAACTAGTACAATACCACTTTGATCCTATTTATAAGTCTTTTTTGACCAAAAAATTTGGTCATATTTATAAGTCTTTTTTCAAGTAATTAATGAGATTGTGACAATTTTACCTACATTAATTATACCAATGAAAATAGAGAAAGAAGAACAAATTGAAAGATATCCATTCATAAATGAGGGCAAAATTGAAAATTTACCTCATAATCATTGAGCTAACTACCTTTCCTTGGTATGCATGATTTAGTTTAAAGGGACTTATAAATAGAACCAGAGTGGTAATAAATAAGAAATGACAGTTAAGTTATTTAATATATCTTAAAATATAATTTTTTTCATTTTTACCCTTTTTTAAAAAATATATTTAATTGCATTTAGAATATTTAAAGAAGGGGGATATAATGAGTAATTGGGACAAGAAAAAAAACATCAATTAAAGTGGAGGTAGATTATATTCTAAAACATGTATTCCTCTAGAAATGCCTTATATTGTAGATTAGTGGGAGTACATTCATATGAAAAAGCTTTTTCTCTACCCTATAAATAGAATTAAATGAGTAGTACTCCCTCTAGTCTTTAGGATTATAATGACATACTTACTTATTTAATTAGATTAAAAAAGTTACTTGATATAATAAGTATTTTCTAAGAAATTCTAGTCATTTTTTTTTTAATTTTCTTCTCCTTTCTCCTCTTGATTATATTGTCGAAGGAACATCAATATATAGGGATAAATTAAGAAAAGATTGAAAAATATAAAAAATTATATATTATATTTAGAATCAAGATCAACTCCCCTAAATATATTTTATTGCAGTGCACGTGCATGCATGAAAAATGAGTGGGACATATCACGTGGAATCCAAGGGCGTTTACATCAATAACGAAGAGATTAAGTGTGTAAGTTGGGTTTAACTTTGACTTGGGATCACACTCTGACAGTGACACTTACCAATGGATTAAACTTTTTCGAGGAGTACTAGATGAATTAGTTGTGAGGCCACCGATTCTTTAAATGAATGTGGTTGGGATATAGACTACTCTCACATGATGATACACTTACGTGAGATATAGAGATGATTACAGATGGTAGCAAGTCTTTTTCCTTTCCACAACTGTAATGTGAGCCTTGTAATTTGGACGGCCGTGTCAATACCATGGTCAGGTCAACATTCACACACACAACACAAGAAATTTCATGTGTGTGTGTGTGTATGTGGTCAAGTTCAACATTCATTACTCACTCTACGTACGAGCACACACAAATCATAGTTTTTTGATCAAATCTGAGAGTAATGTTGGGTGGTCTAGTTGGATAACTCTTCTAGAAAGGGCTTTTGCATTTAATTACATGGATTTAAATAGAGCCCTCATACTTAAGAAGTCAAAAACTCTTCCATTAGGACTAACACTGGTTGATTATATATACACATACTTAAGTGCCCAAAACCACCTTCACTGATACTAACCCCTATTGCTTAATTTGTATGTTTATATATATAACATATTATTATACTATCATATTTGAATATTATCGTATCTATTTGAGATAACACTTTTAAAGTGCTTTTTTTTTAAAAAAAAAAAAATGAAATAAAATTATTCATAAGGTTTGGGCGCTCTATGTGCTTAACAAAAATAAATACTTTATTTATTTTTAAAAATTGTTGAGTTGACATTTGATTTTTATGTTCACTCTTAAATTATAAAATGATCGTTTTTTAGATTATAATATTCCTTTTTCAAGATAAATATAAATATAAACATGTTCAAAAATAAAATATCATACCAAATAGTAGTATTTAAATATAATTTAATCAATTTTTTTAATGACATATTGACTTCAGAACCAATTTCCCTACTCATTTTTTGAGGATTTGGCTATGGTCCTTTACAAAAGACCAATGTAAATGTGCACTTTTACCCAAAAAAAGTGCTTTACCAAAAAAACAAAAAGCAATTTATACTTGATCCTTTGCAAAGGAGCCTTCTTTGCAAAGGACCATAGCAAAATCCATCTTTTGAATGAGTAAGGGGAGCTCTCCCATCTGGATGATCCTTTTTTTTTTTTTTACTTTTTTCTTTTTAAAAAAATTTTAATAGTATGAGAATTTAAAATGAAGATAATATTTCAATTAACATATTTTTTAAAAATAATTGTTTTACTTATAAATTACGGTTAAAAAAAATAAATCTAAATGATCTAGGTGGAAAGAGCCCTCCACTCATTTAAAAGATGAGTAGTAAAACTAATTCGACTAACTTCTCAATAATACAAGAGAACTAAATCAAGGGGCAACGTGCCTTTGATAAATCTCTCTTTATATCCTTTACATTTTTCTCAGCAAATAATACTAAGCCCTACTATTAAATATAGTTTACTTAAATACTTATATATTATCATTATTATACTTATTTAATTATTTAATGTTGTTACTCAATATTGACTTTATATACAGTATTTATTATTCGGTTACCTAGAAAATTACTTAGCATATACAAACAGTTGGACCGAAAGCATGAGCAAAGAAATAGAAAGAAAATAGAAAAGCACACAATATATCCATTGGTGGGGAAGCTATTTGAGAAAGTGACAAGCGTATACTTAAAAAAGAAAATAATAAATCATTAGTTTTCTTTGAAATTAAGATTTTTTTTTTAAAAAAAAAAAACCAGAAATCTCAAAAGCGAGGCTGTATCACATGTCATTCACAATATACTCATGAATCATAATTCACACTATAAGTTCCTCCCGTGGTCAAACTAAATTAGTTACTATAACTTATTTTTTTTATAAAATACCTTAATTATGTTCTTTAATCCCTTTCCTCCACCTCCTAATTGATTGTAGCTAGATAAAATGTCTGGCTAATTTTGAAAAAATGGTAAATGTATGAAATGGATATTACATAACCAATATCAGATTCTACAGTCTTGATTAAAAAAAAAAAAGGTAGATTCTACAGGATTTATATTAAATATAAATAATGGGATGTTTAATATTTTTTAATATGTATGGTGAACAGAACTATAGACACTCAACAAATTCGAACGGTAATGAATCGTTTCCCCGCGTCCTCCTTGTTTTTGTTTTTTTTACCAATTTTCTCTCCCACATTTTGTTGGGCAAGAAAATGTTCTTTCTTCCATGAAGCTATACATACATACATACATACATATATATATATATATATATATACACATATACCCCCACACAAGCATTACTCTGTTCTCCATTCCAATCTATTCCTTGGTCAGGAAGCTAATACCCTCAAAGAAAAAGTGTCCATTTTTTAGCACTAGCGAACGGTGTTTGAATTTAATTTCTTTCTCTTTGTTCTGCACAATCACAAAGAAACAACGCTGGGTTTCAGTAACAACCTTCTGTCATTTCCAATCTTCAAGGGGGGAGAGACAGAGCTTCTTAGTCTGAGCTAAAGTTACAAAAAGGTTACCACTTTTCTGCTTTACTAGGCAGAAATGGAAGGCGCGAACATATATAAAGCAAGTAACAGCTTAAGATCAGGAAGTTCAACGATTTGGAGAAATGGTTCTGCTGAAGTATTCTCTGCATCTTCGCGTGCAGGAGAAGACGAAGAAGCTCTGAAATGGGCCGCGCTTGAGAAGCTTCCGACTTACAATCGTCTAAGAAAAGGGTTGTTGACGTCATCCCGCGGCGGCGCCGATGAAATCGACGTCACCGCTCTTGGGTTTCGGGAGAGAAGGAAATTGCTTGAGAGGTTGGTTCGAGTCGCTGAAGAGGACAATGAGAGATTCTTGTTGAAGCTTAGGAACCGAATTGATAGGTAAGCTAAAGAGGAAAGTTTCATCAACTAGACTGCCATATTGTTATTATTAGTTTACTTTATTTATTAAAAAAAGCTGATTTTTTTCCCTTTCTATGTGTGAATCTTCTGATAATTTTGTAGAGTTGGGATTGATATTCCTACCATTGAAGTCCGTTATGAGAATCTAAATATAGAGGCAGAAGTGAATGTGGGAAACAGAGCTTTGCCTACTGTCCTGAACTTTACAACTAATATGGTGGAGGTAACAATGGGCAGATTCTAGTTCATCAACTCTTGTTTCTTAACCACTGATTTTTTCTAAAATTTCTATGTGTTCTATATCATCGTGCCTGACAAAATCTTTCACTTGTTGTTTCAGAGCTTCTTGAATTCTCTCCATATTCTTCCAAGTAGAAAGAGACATGTGACTATTCTTAAAGATATTAGTGGAATCATTAAACCTCATAGATTGACGCTTCTTTTGGGTCCTCCTGGTTCTGGAAAGACCACACTCCTTTTGGCTTTGGCTGGAAAGCTTGACCCAAATCTTAAGGTGAAAACTAAAAGAATATTTCTTTTTAATGCCTCTCCAATTGTGGGGGTTAAGACTATCCCTTCCCCTCCTTGTGCACTGAGCGCGCCTTAGATTTCTATGCCAATTTTCCTGGTTTTAACTTGGTGGCTCATTTGTGTTAAAGGTATCTGGGGGAGTGACTTATAATGGGCATGGTATGAACGATTTTGTGCCTCAGAGAACAGCTGCTTATATCAGCCAACATGATGTTCATATTGGAGAGATGACTGTAAGGGAAACTTTGGCTTTCTCTGCAAGGTGCCAAGGGGTTGGATCACGATATGGTTGGTCAATTTTAATACAATCATCACTTTCATTTATACTTTATTATACTTTCTCCAAATGTAATTTTGAGTTTTGGTGTCTTAAACATGACTGGATACTATTTTGAGGTTCTGCAGACTTGCTAACAGAGTTGTCAAGAAGAGAGAGAGAAGCAAATATTAAGCCTGATCCAGATATTGATGTCTACATGAAGGTAAGAAAGAAACCAATATCAAACTTCATGACATGGAAACTGTGTTTTAAATGATAGAATCATTGCTTCTAATTGGGATCTTATAAACCAGGCAACAGCAACTGAAGGTCAAGATGTAAACCTCGTCACGGATTATATATTAAAGGTAAAACTACCACCAGGATCTCTTATTCTCTATGTTTCTTAAGATTTTATGTTTTGGTACAATTTCAACTCAATAGTTCAGCACAAAGGCTTAACAAGTAAGATATTAGGTGAAAACTTGAAAACATAGAGGGGTTGGCAAGGATTCAACTCCATAACATTGAGTCGTCCCTAAGCCTTTGATTCCAAGTTAATGACTTTTTCAACTCAAAAGCTTCATTTTGAAGTGAAGGACATAGACATTATCTAACAACCACAAGGTATATATATTTGTAATTATTCAGGTCTTGGGGCTGGATATTTGTGCTGATACAATGGTGGGCAATGAAATGTTGCGAGGGATTTCTGGGGGACAGAGGAAGCGTGTGACAACAGGGGAGATGTTAGTTGGACCCGCAAAAGCTTTGTTCATGGATGAAATATCCACTGGTTTGGACAGCTCCACGACATTTCAGATTGTAAATTGTCTCAGGCAATACATTCACATTCTTGATGGCACCGCTGTTATTTCCTTGCTACAGCCAGCACCAGAGACTTATGATCTCTTTGATGATATTATTTTAATCTCTGATGGCCAAATTGTCTACCAAGGACCCCGTGAATATGTTCTTGACTTTTTTGAATCAATGGGTTTTAGATGTCCTGCAAGGAAAGGTGTAGCAGATTTCCTTCAAGAAGTGAGTTAAAGTTTATCTCTTGTTTCCTTTTTTTATGCAGCTTTATATGTAGTGGAAATACAAATATTCTGAGATCTTTTTCTATAGGTAACTTCTAGAAAAGATCAAGAGCAATATTGGGTGCGTAGGGATGAACCATACCACTTTGTAACAGTGACTGAATTTGCTGAAGCATTTCAATCATTTCATATTGGTCGGCGAATTGGGAACGAACTTGCAAACCCATTTGACAGGTCAAAGAACCACCCAGCTGCATTAACCACTAAGAAATATGGTGTTAACAAGAAGGAGCTGCTGAGGGCTAACTTCTCAAGAGAGTATTTACTTATGAAGAGGAATTCATTTGTTTATATCTTCAAGACATGCCAGGTGGGTTGCAGCATCTGAAACACTGATATTTTTGGAGTATTTTTGTGAAAAATATACATGTATTTCTTGTTGCCTTATATCCAGTCTCTTTACTCATTTTCTTATAATATAAAATCCTGTCTTACAGCGTTTCCTTTTCTAAAAAGAGAAAAAATGTTTCTTTCGTAATTTCCTTTTTTGACTTGTATTATTTCTCTTGATTTTAGCTGGCGATCATTGCATTGATAACAATGACACTTTTCCTAAGAACTGAGATGCACCGTGATTCTGTGGAGCATGGAGGAGTTTATGCTGGAGCTCTGTTTTTCACATTAACAATGATCATGTTTAATGGGATGTCTGAACTCTCTATGACCATAGCAAAGCTTCCTGTTTTTTACAAGCAACGAGACCTCCTATTTTATCCTTCATGGGCTTATGCGATTCCCACATGGATCCTCAAAATCCCTATCACATTTATAGAAGTTGCTGTCTGGGTATTTCTTACTTACTATGTAATTGGATTTGATCCAAATGTTAGCAGGTAAACAAGCTTCCGTTTGTGCTTAGACTTCAGAGTCTTGAATAACTTGTTCTGCATTTTAGCATCTTAAATATGATATGGGATTAGCTTGTTCATGATGCAGATTGTTCAAGCAATATCTCCTTCTATTGCTGGTTAACCAAATGGCTTCTGGATTGTTCCGAACTATTGCAGCACTTGGCAGGAACATGATTGTGGCAAACACATTTGGGTCCTTCACACTGCTCACACTTTTTGGATTGAGTGGCTTCATTGTTTCAAGAGGTGAAATAGGTCTATACATGTTTCAAGTTTAGATCTTTTACTTGAATGGAATCTTACGCAGTGCTTATTTCTTTTATTTCCAATGAAACAGAGAATATCAAGCCCTGGTGGATTTGGGGATACTGGATTTCACCTTTAATGTATGGGCAAAATGCAATAGTGGTCAATGAATTCCTTGGGAAAAGTTGGAACCATGTAATACTTCAACTAGAAACTTTTTAAACCATCTAGTTTTATCCATGAAATATCTGGCTTAACTTATCTTTGTTTGTTATACAGACCCTCCCGAAGGAAACTGTTCCATTGGGAATTCAAGTTCTGAAGTCTCGGGGGTTTTTCACACATGCATATTGGTATTGGATAGGGGTTGGTGCATTGGTTGGATTTATGTTTCTTTTCAACATCATGTTTTCTGTAGCTCTCAGCTGCCTTAATCGTGAGAATCTATCTTCAAAATCCATTCCTTAAGTTCCATGCACTAAATCATAATTTTAATCAATAAATTTGCATGATAATGTAGCTTTTGGCAAGCCAAATGCTGCGATACCCAAAGAACCAGAGGACAAAAATGCATCTATTGGCAAGACCCAAGAAGGAGTTGAATTACCATGTATAGGTAATTAGTATAATCGATATCACTTTTCGTGAACATGAATGAACATGTTAGGAGTTTATTTGTAATTTGTAGTATGCCTTGACCTCATGCTCTTTTTCTTAACAAAAAAACACAAAAATTCTTGCAGAGAGTTCAATCAGTTGTAGGCGGGATGGGAGGAAACGAGGAATGATTCTTCCTTTTGAACCATATTCCATCGCCTTTAACGAAATTGAATACTCAGTTGACATGCCACAGGTTAGTTACTTTCAAAGTTATAATTTAAGAACAGGTTTTACAAAAAGTCTGAAGTGAGCTCAATTTAGTGGTGTTCATCTTCGTAGTTGTAATCATTTCATACACAGTTCCAGGGGTATTTATCTCTAATGTGCATGCTTGCTTGCACGTGATTGGCTTGCTCTACCTTTCCTTGGCAGACCAAATACTCAATAACATCTTGTAGATTTATAACAAGGTCTTGTTTTACCTATAGGGCTAAAATAGACCCTAATTCTTTCGAATTTAATTGGTAGGAAATGAAAGATCAAGGTGTGCTTGAGGGTAGGTTGGTTCTTCTGCAACGTGTGAGCGGTGCATTTCGGCCTGGTGTTCTCACCGCGCTAATGGGCATTAGTGGAGCTGGTAAAACTACTCTAATGGATGTTCTAGCTGGTAGAAAAACTGGTGGGTATATTAATGGTGACATTAAAATCTCGGGATACCCTAAAAAGCAAGAAACATTTGCCCGAATCTCTGGATACTGTGAGCAGAATGACATCCACTCTCCCCATGTTACTGTCTATGAGTCCTTGCTATTCTCAGCATGGCTTCGTTTACCTCCCGAAATTGATTTCAAAACCAGAAAGGTAAGCACCTAAAGTTACATGCATAATATTATTTTTTCCATTTTTTTCCTTATAGTTTGAGGTTGATTATCTGCTTTTTGATTTGGTAAACTGTTATAGATATTCATTGAGGAAGTCATGGAACTTGTGGAGTTAGAACCATTGAGGAACTCACTAGTGGGTTTACCTGGTGTGGATGGTCTTTCAACTGAACAACGCAAAAGACTAACTATTGCAGTTGAGCTAGTGGCTAATCCCTCCATAATCTTCATGGATGAGCCTACATCTGGATTAGATGCAAGAGCCGCTGCAATTGTTATGAGAACAGTTCGGAACACAGTGGACACCGGTAGAACAGTTGTTTGCACCATCCATCAGCCAAGCATTGACATATTTGAATCTTTTGACGAGGTGAGAACTGAAATTTGATTACTTACCAACAAAATTTGTGTCTTGTGGCTTCATTCTTCACCAGAGCATTGAACTCTTCTATATATTTCATGTGATCACAGCTTTTCCTTATGAAACGTGGGGGCCAAGAAATATATGTTGGGCCCTTGGGTCGTCATTCTAGCAAACTGATCAAGTATTTTGAGGTAGTGTATATCTTAAATTCATGTTTTGTTTAAGTTAATAATCACAGTATATGCTGATTTTCCACTGTTTTTGTTCAGAGTATTGATGGGGTTAGCAAAATCAAAGATGGGTATAATCCAGCAACTTGGATGCTGGAAGTTACATCTTCAGCTCAAGAACTTTCTCTGCGTGTTGATTTTAGTGAGATATACAAAAAATCTGAATTATATAGGTAATCTAAGACAAATTTGCTTAAACTTATCTAATACGATACATTTTGTTATGGATTTTAAGATGAAGCAAAATCTCCTATTGATGGATGTAGGAGAAACAAACAGCTTATAGAAGAATTGGGGAAGCCAGCTCTTGGTTCTAAGGATCTTCATTTCCCAACTCAATACTCACAATATTTTCTCAACCAATGCTTGGCTTGCTTATGGAAACAAAGTTGGTCCTATTGGCGCAATCCACCCTATACAGCTGTGAGGTTTCTATTTACTACTATCATAGCCTTGATGTTTGGAACAATATTTTGGGACCTTGGATCTAAAACGTGAGTTTATGCTTCTATATCTTTCATGTTTGGAGAAATGCTTTTTAGCCAACTTTGTTTTCCCCTCTCTATTCTGATATATTTTCGTGACATTCACAGCTCGAAGAATCAAGACCTTTTCAATGCCATGGGTTCGATGTACACTGCTGTTCTCTTCCTTGGTATTCAGAATGCTGCTTCTGTACAGCCAGTGGTAGCAATTGAAAGAACTGTTTTCTACCGAGAAAGAGCTGCTGGAATGTACTCGGCATTACCCTATGCATTTGCACAGGTAACTAATTTTTAGGGAATATTACTGTGCAACCCAACGTAAGCAATTTTATCTCCAAAAGGTCCTTTAGTTATCTATATGACATGACCTATTATTATTTCTTGCATTGGATCTTGTCGTTGCATGTTGTTCTCTTGTTATGGGACTTTTTACTGATTAGATTGCCTGTGTGGAATTGGATAGTAGTTCTCCTTAGTTTTTAATAGGTCTGAATCACTTTTTTGGTTTGGTTTTGTTGTCTTATACTAAAGCAAATTTACTTTTCTGATGATGCAGGTCATAATAGAGCTACCTTATATACTTGTTCAAGCCGTGACATATGGTGCCATAGTTTATGCAATGATTGGATTTGAATGGAGTGTCGAGAAATTCTTTTGGTACTTGTTTTTCATGTACTTCACATTGCTCTACTTCA
The DNA here is from genome assembly GCA_037074495.1 of Acacia confusa. Taxonomy (NCBI): domain Eukaryota; kingdom Viridiplantae; phylum Streptophyta; class Magnoliopsida; order Fabales; family Fabaceae; genus Acacia; species Acacia confusa. Next base: position 29,178,823 of record CM073510.1, read on the forward strand.
CTTTCTATGGGATGATGGCTGTGGCTGTCACTCCTAATTACCATGTTGCTTCAATTGTTGCTGCTGCATTTTATGGAATCTGGAATCTCTTTTCAGGATTCATCGTCCCAGAACCCGTAAGTCATTACCAAACTAACCTCCAATTGTTGATACCTACTGTAGTACCTTAGGTCTTTAATTTTAAAGAGCTATTTAGCTAGTTAATTGGTTAATTATAACAAGTATGACTGATCTATCTAAAATATGTCTATGTAACATTATATTATATATCAGCTTATAAGTTAGGTAAATTAATTTGGGGGAACATGATAAATATGGGAGACAAAGAGGATTAATATCTTATGTTTAGTACCAAATCCAATCTCTGACCAGCTAGCTCATGTTAAGAACCAGAAGGGGTATTTTGTCTTTCTTAATATCTTGCAATTCTTGAATCACAGAGCATTCCAATATGGTGGAGATGGTGCTATTGGGCAAGTCCTGTGGCATGGACTTTGTATGGATTAGTTGCATCACAGTTTGGAGACATTACAACCACAATGACATCAGATAATCAGACAGTGCAAGAGTTCATAAGAAATTATTTTGGTTTCAGACATGATTACTTAGGAGTTTGTGCCGCTGTGGTTGTTGGATTTGCAGTGCTCTTTGCATTTATATTTGCAATCTCAATCAAGATTTTCAACTTCCAAAAGCGATAGAGTTAGCCCTACACAATATATGATCTTAATATAGGCCTCATATATATATAGTTCCTTTCGATTTCTAAACTACATAAACACATTACAAGTTTTTGTATTTGTTAGTTAACTTGTCAATGTAAAATATTGTTCTCATGGCAGCCTCCCCAAAACTCATTGTCGGTTTGTTTTGCTTCTGTGAAAGAGGATTAGACGCAATCAATAGACCTCAAATTCACCAATGTCATCCATATATATATATAAATGTTTTTTTTATGTTAATTTGATAAAATAGGAAATAATCTATCGAATTTCCATATTCTTAAAGACTACCAAACAATCTCATGTAATCTCCATTGCATTCTCATTGATTCCATGAACCGAACGGGCTTTGTTTCATGAAGTTGTGATCTGCTGGTGTGGATCTGTTCAATAGAGAAGAACGGCCATGTGCAAACCTCATGGCAAAAATATGTACATGGCAAAAATTGAAACCCATAATGTAAAAATATTAAAAAAGGAATGAAGTGTCATACAAATCATCTGTTTCATGTTTTATTTCCTCTTCTGATAAACAACAAGAAAGAAAAACAAAAATGGGAGTCTCCTAAGTTGTGAAAACGTCCGGTAGTTACCATAATAAGGAAAATGTTTTAAACAGTGGTTTTTGTGTGGAACATGTTTTTGCTATGCGTTAAATCGCCACCTTTAATTTTTTTCTGTGCTTTTGCTTTAGATATTATATTGTTCATCTTTGAGATGGAAAATTGGCTTATTGGACTGACTGGTCCTGTGTGTTCGGTTCATCGTACGTGTATCCAATACAATATGGTTGGGTATTAATTATTTCATAGTCTGTGGAATTTGGTTTTTGCTGAGATTGTGAAACTGGTCCAATATGAGTTTTCAATATTAGAAATAGGTCTCTAGATACCATTTTATATATGAAGAAATTTGTCATTTTTTTTAAATTTATTTTTGAGATCTGTTTTACTTTTTATGTTGTTCACTTTACGGGGTTTTAGATTTTTCACGACCCTTTGAATTACAAATGTTGACATTGAGATAAATTAAGAGCTTGCCACCTCCATTATAGAAAAACTTGTAAAAGTTAAAAAGTAAAACCTAATATGAAATAAATGGACCAAAAATTATGTTTTGCACGTCACCAAATTTTGAGAAGCTTAAGATGTTTGAATTAATTTATTTTAAATAATTTTACGTTACACGAAATAATAATTTGTCAGAAGAGTTCGTTGATAGAACACAAAAGTGCTTTTTCCCCCTTACCTTCCGAACACTCCCATTTACCTCAAAACATAAATTTCATTTTATATATACAGCGAAACTCAAAAATGCATTTTTCACCGTATATATCAAAATATATTCAAATGAAGTACTTCTCCTGTGCTAAATCTAGTTTGTAGTATAGTTTACACTATAAATTAAATCATACATTTAATGCGAGAAGTATAATAATTTAGAGTATTGCTATTCTTTTGTAAATTTTAGCTTCTATATTAATAATAAGCAACTTAAATCAATCATAATCATATCTGTGGAATAGAGGATGGGCATTGGAGCAATGATAATGTTGTTGTCATGATATCTGGAAATCATAAGTTTAAATTCTGAAAATAGTCTCTTCACTTATATGGGTAAAACCATATTAATTAATCCATCTCTCTTTAAACGCCACCAGGTTGAGCCTTGTACATTGCGTTGTACTTGTAATCCTGGACACACTCACACAAAGAGTATACTGTGAGACAAATGATATGTAGTACTCCTTTTATTTGTAATATAAGACATATTTAGAGGATTGTTTTTTATCCTAAATATAAACAAAGTTTTTATTTTTATCAATCTTTTCTAATTTACCTTTATTAATACTCTCAACACTAATCAAGGAAAAGGGGAAATGGGAGAACTAAAGAAAATGATTAGGATGTTTTAGAAAATATATGTCATATTAACTAGCTTAACTAATTGTTTTATATATTTTATATTAAGAATTGCAGAAGTAGAGTCTAATAGGGGGCGATATTATCATGGAAGAAGTTGATAAGGAAAAAAATATTAAAAAGTTATACCCATGAAATTAATTTATACAAAATAATAATCTAATTTACACCACAACCATAAATTTCTCATATTTATCTATAGTAGACGCTTCAATATAGGGCAATGTCTCCGGAGAAGAGAACCTCCTAAATCAACGGGATGGCAACAAGTAATTGGAAAAAGGTTGGTATATATGAATATTACAACTGAACTATCATACATAGAAATTTTCAAACATATGAATAGTAAAAAGAGAATCTAAAAGTAGCAGAGAACCAAACACAAAAAGCCAAAGCAAACCAGAAAATGATTGCACCCATATCTATATGATATCAACTTGGAATAATTCTAAGCCCTATACTCATAATATATATATATATATATATATATATAATGAGATAGCTTAGAGGAGGTTAAGACTTCTTCACTCAAACACGTTCCTTCCAGTCAAATCCAAATCCAAAAAGCATATACATCAGAAACAGCCATTCACCAAATTTGCCAGCAAATCTTTACAAGACTCGTGCATGCGCTGCATCCTTCCAAACAAATAAATCATAATCCTCATTTTCATAATTTACAAATAATACAACCCTTTATTAACTTTATATCGATGATAATTAAAACTGATATCTCAAACCCATACATGTGCGTGAGAGATTGTTTAGTGACTCCTAGATTTTTATCACATTGACAGTTGCATGCATATTAACCAAGTGACTCTTACATGTCAATTTTAATCAACACACGTATAAAGGTGCGTCTAGTTGATAACAATTTGACCCACAATAAACATTGGTCCATTTTTATCACAATGGGGAATTTCTAATTAAGTATTCGTGTAAATATAATGCTCTGAGTTCCTTAGTCCCTTACAAGTTTTTATATACAGAAAGTATTAGCACTTTTATTCATGTCCTTCTGACTAATAATATTTTAAAACAAAGACTTTTCTCTTTATACACATAAAGTGTGTATATATATACATACACTCTGTAGGATTTCATATACAAAAAATATTTGTATTCTACTCCAGGTCTTTTATCCCCAATTAAAACAATGACTTTTTATTGATTTTCTATGAAAATAATTAGATATGTGTGTGATTTCATTTGAATCTGATTAGAATCCTATAGCATCCACTAACAAATATTTTGGGACAAATCGTGATATTGAGACTTATTGCTCATGCGGTGCAAGCAAACAAACAAACAAACCAACAAAAGCCTCTTAGTGCTCTCTCAAGAGACGACAACTGACTTTGGCCTTCACACACGTACGTACGTCTCAAAGTAATTATTAAAAACATCTGATTGCACTAAATAATAATAATGCATGTGAACGTAACGCAAAAATCAAAATCTAAGGTGTTATACTTTTATTTGAATTTTGATTGATGTGATGGATTGAGATTGGTTCGATTTCTTTCTGGACAATTAATTAAAACGTGGGGTTTGATTCTGATATTTGACAGAAACACTTGAACTAGAATATGACGATTCATCATCTGGGTTCATTGGAAGGAACTAGCAACAACCATTGTGTTATATGCACTAATTATTGATTATATATAAGCAGCGGAGGAACCGTACAAAATATGTCAGATCCCACATGGAATCGATTCTCTCAATTATTTTTTTGGTCCAAAAATATTTATCAGTTCATATTGAGACACAACTTCTAATGCTTCACCACACACATCAAAACTAGGTTTTTTTTTTTTGGTTTGGCCATGCAATTAATTAATTAATAATTCCAAGTTGATTAGATTTATTATCTCTGTACCATTTTGCTTTTAGACACATCACATACAATAGTTTCAATATATTTAGTTCAGTTCAATCATTCTCATACGTGACTTATCCATGATGGACTCCTCTAAACAGACATATATACCTTAGGGTTGTACTATACGTACGAAAAAAGCATCTTAATCTGCGTACGTATATATACCACAGTAACATAAGACTCCTATCTTTCTGTCAATCACTATTGTTTCGGCCCCGATTTGATAATATTGGAAACTCATATATTTTCTTCAACTCGATCAAATATTATAGAGGGTTGTCATTGGGATATTGCTAATAAGCTTTAAAAGTCAGGGACGAAAAAAAGGTAATTGGATGAAAGAAAAATAATACTCCTTTGCTCATTAACGTTGGACCTAATTGAGGAGTTTATGCTAGCTAGCCCTAAATGCAAGAGCTATTTACATATTTATAATTTTTTTAAAAATTAATCTTATTGATATTTTCTAACAATAATCAAGTAAAAGAAGAATGGAGGAAGAGAATTAAGAAAGATGATTATGGAACTTTAGAAAAAAAAAACCTATTTTGTTAACTAACATCTTTAATTTATTCAAATTGATTTATTATGTCTTACATGGAGCTAGGAGCATAGGAGTATTCTGCATGTGGCTTTAGGCATAACTTGTACTTTTTGTCCAAAAGTCATTTAGTTTTACAGTTGAAGTAATTTTTTCTGATTTTTAGTATTTTTTTTTCTTTTTATTACTTTTGACTTTTTTTTTCATATTTGAATATTCTGAAAATAAATTTTTAAAATAGTACCTAGATAAGTTTATGTCAAATTGACAATTTTTTCCCCATAAAAGTCTTTTCGAATATAAATCACTTTATACTAAATGACTTTTAAACCCCATTTAAATTTACAGAAATTAGTTAAGATAAAAGTCATTTTTACCAACCAACAAGCTATTAGTTGCAATAGCAAATGGCCTCAACTATGAAGAAAAGAATAAAAGTTCGAATCCTGAGAAAAACACTTATTAAAAGAGACAAAAACCCTTTAAGATTCGATAGAATAACCTTTAATCTATATATATATATATATATATATATATATATATATAAAGTCATATATATCAACATCAATCAAAATAAGCTCATATCTCCTCAACTTTGTTAAATCTGTGGTTAGTTAAATGAATGTGCAGAAATGACAGCAGTTGGAGGGAATAAGATAACAAAGAAGAGGCAGAGAAAGGTTTTGGGGGGAAGAAAGATGTGTTTGATTAAGATGTGATTATCTAGTCGTTGTCAAATAATTAAGAGCCATTAATTTGTTATCAACAAGAGATTATGTAGAGACCTGATAGATCTAATCATTGTGGCAAAAAGTTGGGTTACGTCCTTAATGTCCTTATCATCTTCAGAAGGTAGGATTCATTGATCATTGGATTATTAATTAGTTATTACATCAATCTAACAATAATAATATGGTTTGGCCCTCATTATCATTAGAATGAGCGTGAGAGTGAGTGAGAGAGGGAGAGGGAGAGGGGGAGAGAACAACTGATTACGATTAAACTATATGGCTTTTGTGAAATGACAAATTACACGGGAAATTATTCAGAAAGGTTTTGAACTGATTGGTTTCACAACGATATCTAATCCTAGCTACTCCAATAATAATAATAATTCCAAATCAGTTCGAAGGAAAATTGAATCCCTTCAATAATGACTTGGGAGTTGGGAAAGCTATATACTAATGACTAGCTAATCTCTCTAGAAGATTATTAGAAATATTCATATCTACACTTTGGTCAATTAATGAAGATGGGACTTTTAAAGTGTAATTTATTAGACATACAGTTGATGGAAAAATCAGCACATAAATACAGTTGATGGAAAAATCAGGACATAAATAACTACAAATTAATTATTAGATATGCATGCGACAAGCTAGCTAACCATACATCAATTCTTGATTTCAAAATGATTGTCATTTTCGATTTTTTATGATTTTATTTCAAGATGTTTCATTGAAACGTTAATTATTTTTTGTACTGTTTTACCTATTATTAATTAACATATAATTAGTTGGAGTATTAGAAATAAAAATACTTAATAAAAGAATACTTTATTCAAGTACCATTAGATAGATGTTGCTTCATCGTAGATCTTTAACGAACTTTTTAATTTGAGTGTTCAATCAAAAATAAAAAGATAAAAAAAAATTGAGTGTTAAAATTGAAAGTGATAATTATTTATAAATGGAGGAAGCTAAGTAACAATAATATATTACGTACAATTTATTAACAATTTTAATCATCATGTATAACTTGTAGGCCTAATTATATATACTTGTTGGTAAATAAATTTAATTGAAGGAAGTAAGCGATTTTCATTTTAGTTTGAGGAATTTTTTTTATTTTATTTGAGGTTTAGGAATTCAAAGCGATGATAGGGATGAGAATAACTTTATCTCTCTATGCAGAATGAAAATAATTTTACGGATCCATAATTGTGTTAATTACTTTTTCTAAGGGACGACCCAAATGTCATTCTCCCATAATTTTATCATTTCCCTTATTCAAATAATTAAATTAGCTTGATCTCCAAATATTAAATATAATTGGTAAGGGAGATTACATCAAGCAGGTCATTGCGTGGAAAGATAACTCACTATAAAACAAAAGGTTAAGAGAGGACTTGAAAGTGCTAACCACCATTGTGATCGAAAATTACTTATTAAGGGTAGAAATTAAAATTATGGATTTTTTTATAATTAAATGATAAATATGAAAACTAAAGTAAAACCTTCAGTTATTTAAACATTTGTTCACTCCAGTCCAGATCAAATTAAAATCTTGCTTAAATTCTAACCCCTGAATTTTTTATGTTAACCAGTTGGAAGTTGGCATAAAAAGTATTTTTCATGTAATTTTATTACATATACTCTCTTCCTTATAAATACATCATATCTAATGTATGACAGTGATATATATTATTAAGGAAATAATATGTGTGTGTGTGTGTAAAGAAATTGACATAATAAAAAAAAAAGGTGATACTACTTTTGTAATTAAGTTGAATTATTGAAGGAGTGCTTATGTATGTTATAATGTTAACCAATGTAATATTATTTTGGTTTGTTCTACGTAGAAATTAAAGTCTTTTCTAATCATGTATGTGTGTGTTTGTGTGTATAAAAAGTCTTTTCTGATCAAATTATTGATTGCTTTTTTTACTCATCGTAGGAATTTTCTTACAAGTCAATTGTTTTACCGATGTAAATTTTGAACAAATTACCATATTCCAGTATAATACATAGCTGTTCTGGAGTGAATTAGTTGTATTCACAGAACACGTCTCAGTCTTAAGAATTACTTGTGTCATGTGAAAATTTGTTACGTGGCGTGTATGTATTTACTATTTATATACAGGGAAAACAAAAAGGATAGGATTTGATAAGATTGAAATATAATAAATAAATAAATGAGAAATTCAAAGGAAATATCATACGATGTGTGGATTCTGAAAGGTATAGCCAATGTGGAGGAGCACGTGGTTTTGCAGAAATAGAAAAAGATGGACAATTATTCAATTAATTCTTCACTCATAATTCAGTTCATTGACTAAAAAAACTACATATATTTTTTCATGTCCAGATTACTGATTCAATGTATAAATTGAAAACTGACACATTTACTGTATTATGGTTTTTCGTGTTCAAACGAAACGAAACGACACACACACACATTTATTGTATGTATATTAATTTGATCTGACTTTAAATTTGAGACTAATTATTTTGAAGCTTTAAAAATCTTTTCATCTCTTTGAATAAGTAACTTATCTTAAATGTATTTATTGTATGTATATTAATTTGATCTGACTTTAAAAATTTGAGACTAATTATTTTTAAAGCTTTGAAAATCTTTTCATCTCTTTAAATAAGTACCTTATCTTAAATGTATTTTTTCTTTTTTATAGAAGTACTACCACTCTGGTCTTATTTATAAGTCTCTTTTAACTAAAACACACATACATAGGAAAGGTAGTAAAATCAATGATTATGAGGTAAAATTTTCAATTTTGCCTTCATTTATGAATGGGTATCTTTCAATTCTTTCTTCTCTATCTATTTTCATTGGTACAATTAATGTAGGTAAATTTGGTCACAATCTCATTTATTATTTGAAAGAAGACTTATAAATAGGACCAAATTTTTTGGTCAAAAGGGACTTATAAATAGGATCAGAGTGGTACCACCGCTTAATTATGACCTTAACTGCTTGTCGTAGACTACATAGTTTTCATATAATCCAAAAATTAGTACATTACGCATGTCAAGTTGTGAATTTTATTTTATGTCTTTTGTATAAATTACTGATTCTAATTCAGTGCATATATATTTTTTCTCATATTTTTTTAAGAGAATAAAATTACCAATTATTGCCTGAATTATTATGCCATAATAAGAAAGATTTAGTGTTTGGAAAAGTTAGGATAAATCAACTGAGAAAAGTCGCTTGTAAATTATTAATTTGATGACTTAGAGAAAAAAAGGTCGGCATGGCTTGTAAATTATTAATTACTTCATTTTAAAAATGTGTATGTATATTGTCAAATTCCATTAAAAGGTAAGACAACTTATAAGTTTTTTATACTTTGTGGCATTTATAGGTTAATTTAGGGATTATATATTGATAGGGTTATGTGTGTGTAGACACACACATATATATATGTATGTATATATATGTGTGTACATATATATGAGTGTGTGTATGAGCGTTCTCAAAATTCCTGTTGTACAGTGAAGAAAGCAATTTTTTCTCTCTGCCATGTGATTAGCTAACACTCACCCTGACTTGGTCAAAGAAAAGGGCCTTTTGTTAAATTAAATTGGTGTAAAAATGGTTTCAATGATTGGATTTAATTAAAACGTTTCACATTTAGAGAAAATCAAATTGATACATGAAAATTATATTGAGAAAAAACAAAGAAAATAAGCAATAATATTTAACTAACTATGGATTGGATCAAGTGAAGTGTATGAAACTCCATACCACTTAGCTTATAGTTTGTGGATTTTTCTTAATAAAATAACCATGCATGTCAAAAGTGCTATCTCCTCTGTATATATATTCTTACGCGATAACACTAGAATCAAATTAAAAAAGAAAAATTGATAATAAAGTATTTATCATTTAGAAAACATGATATACTTTTATGCACAACAAGTACTGGTACTCTATAAAATCTTAATACCCGGTACTCTAATTTAAGTCTTTCTCACTAATTAAATTTTTAAATAGGAAAGTTTCACCGATCTCCCAATTAAAAACCACTTGATGTGGTATGGTAACAATGAATAGTGTTTCTAGTCCACATTAGGGGGGACACACCCACAAAGAGGGTTTGAAGAGTACTCGAGGTACCTAGTCTACTTGGTCTACCGATAGTCTAGTTAGATTATAAACTAGGAAAAATGAGTTTAAATTTCACCTTGTTCAAAAAAACTTTAGGAAGAGGCATCTTAATTATAAAGCTTTGATTTGGATTAGTCAGTTATTCAAATATTTGATGTCAGACACATGGTGCTAAAAGTGTTATTTAAAAAAAAAAAAAGGGAGGGGTTTGAAGAGTTGTAGAGAAATTAAAATAAGGAGAGAGTGACCGCCCAAACAGTGGAATATATGGGACTTGGGGGGACATAGAGAACATGTCGGCTTCTTTCTCCTTTTACTTCCTTAGATACTTTAATTTGTATGTTTCAAAATCACGCCAATTCTCCCCAACTCATCACCACAAATTCCATCCCTCGTTTTCTGTTCATTCTTTATCTTCTTCTTTTTCCTCTTTCCCCCTTTCTTACTTACGAATCGGCTTCTAAATGTAAGGATTAAGATTTTTTTTTTAAAAAAAAAAAGATGAATTAGTTATTTATGTAAAAAATTGTACTGATTTTCATAAATGTTTGTTTTCAACCATTTGCATTGTAAATTATCATATCAATGTAAGCCCCTTTAATATATATGTAATCAATAGTAATAATTTTAAAAAAGAAGTTATGAACTTAAAAGAAAAATTAAAGTAGAAAGATATCTTATAAAATCAAAACCAACTCTCAACAAGTAATTCATTATACTTGTGACCAAAGGGAGTATATACATCTATTATCCGAGTGTATGTAGAATACTCCATCATATGCCAATATATGTGTAATTTAGACGCATGAAAAGAATTTTTGTAAACAGTGGGAGGTTGTAGATTCGATCGGTAATCTCATATCATCAGTACTTGCCCATTTAAATCTTTTTTTTTTTTAAAATAAAAAGATTACTACATCTCTCACTCCCACACTCATAGTAAAAGTTTAACTAGAAACATTTAAGCCAGAAGTGAAAATTAACTCACCATTAAATTAAGGAGAAACAAATGAGTTTAATCACATCATATATAAAACAAAGTGGTCTAGATGAGTCATGTCAATAGAAAAAAAAAAAAAAAGGATTACAAATTATACTACCTAGCTATCATTATTAGTATTATAATTCTCCAATCTAGCCCACTTGGACGCTGCTGTTATTTTTGTGGCCGTGGCGATCGTTTCCTTCAGCAAACTTGGCGTTTTTGGGCGCGCACAGCCGAACACATGACAATGCCTCGTTGAAATGCTTCGCTTTTGTGCCCAGGTATTCATGCCAGGTCACCGGCCGGTACAGTGGTGGCCTACTTGGTCCCACCACCTTTGGATGTGGCGATATCTTCACACTCGCTGGGGGCCCATAAAGGTAAGCCACTGAAAGCCTCTGTCGGGTCCGGTTCACCAGCACCCGGTGCATCACGCTCGGGTACAACCCGTTGGACAAAATGTGGAGCAGGTCGCCCATGTTGATCACGAGCCCGCCCGGGATCGGTGGCACCGTGACCCAACCGGTCCCCTCCTTGAGCACCTGCAGGCCACTGATGGCGTTTTGGTAGAGAATAGTGAGTATGGTGGAGTCGGTGTGGGCGGCGAGACCCATGGCCCGATCTGGATCCGGACAAGTCGGGTAAGAATTGAGCTGAAGAGCAGCACAAGCCCCTTTCAATCCATCATCTTTTGGGCCAGCCCATTGGATGTCTTGGTGGGATATGCCCAAGGAAGCCAAGACTAGCCATGTTAGCTTTTGAGCTAACTTTTTCATTGCTTCTTCGTACTCCACGACAACGTTGCTGTGTGTAGGGAAAACGACAAAAAAAAAAAAAAAAGAGTGGGCCCACCCAAATGGGAGTGTTAGAAAAATCAAAACAGTAAGCACTGTTGCATGATAAGAAGATATAAAGAAAGGACATAATATCAAACAGCTATAAACAAACGGCAAGAAAGCAAGTGGATTTTTGGTGCCACATATATAGAAGCCGGGCCCACCGACCGTCTTCTCCCAAATTTTGTAATCTATGCTAAATTCTGCATTAATTTAAAGATAAGTAAAAAGGCTTTTCTTATATATTTGACATGTCCCTTGTACTTTCCCTCCCATGATGATATTTTCAATCTCTGGCCCTAAATTTTTGATAATTATATATGAATTTAGTAGTTAATTATTACGTAGTTATTGATTATTACCAGTATTTGGTGTAATCATGAGGCCAGAGTTGGCGGAAATGGTGGAGAGGAGAACCAACGACGGTGAAGCCTTCGGACCACATAAGCTTGGGGAAGAAGGAGGAGATGCGAGCGAGGCCGTAGCCAGAGACACCGTCAGGGGATCGAGCCGCCATGAGCTTCTGGTGAGTTGGGAGGGAGAAGAGGGACTTGCCGACCGACTCAATGTCATTAAGAAGACCGGTGGCGACGCCGTGGTTGACCACCTGGAACACGCCCCAGGTCTTGCATGCATGGCCAATGAGCGTTGTAGCATTGGGGTCTTCGAGATCGATCACGGGAGGGACGCCGTCGTCCACGGCGGCCGTGTGGTTATCGTCGTCGTCTAGGTGAGTCCATGCGTAGGAATCGGGAAGTTCTTGAAGGCACGGGAAGTCAGGGTTCTTATGGTGAAGGTAGACTGGGTGGGCTCTGAAGGCTTCAGAGAGGGAAGGCATATTAATGGATTCAATAATGAACAGAACAAAGTTCAGTTGATCAATATAATCAGCTAGTAGTGGGAATCTGGTGGTGATATATATATATATATATATATATATATATATATATATAGAGAGAGAGAGAGAGAGAGAGAGAGAGAGAGAGAGAGAGAGATGAGGCGAGAAAATATGACTGTGGGGAGTTAGTATATATAGACCAGATGGGGTTGATGGCGACGACCGCCCTTCCCCTGCCCTGCCCTACCAAGACACTGAGATGTGAAGAGAAGAGGGAGAGAGAGATTTATTTTTATTATTCTATTACTATTATTGCTCTCTTAGTCAATATATATAACATATTTATGTATATTTTGATTAGATTAAAAAATTTAATTAAAATTTATTTTTTAAAATACTCTAGTCACTTTTTTTAATCTGTTTTTTCTCTATTTTTTTTATTATTGTTAAGAGAATATTAATAAAAGTAAATTAAAAAAAGTGATAAATATAAAAAAATTTCTTATATTTAAAACCAAATTAAATTAAAGAGTGGAGGGAGTATTACTTTTATGGTGGTGAGGTGTGAGTGGAGGAGGAGTCTTGAGGAGAAGGAGACAAAATGAAAGAAGAGTTGTGAAAAGCGATGGAAACTTTTATATTTCATTTTTTTAAACAATTTTTTTTATCTATTTTCTGAGACAAAATTTTTAAATCTAGAAAAAAAAAGATTAAAAAAAAATACCATTCAAAATTTTGAAATCTTAGATCAATCTTGTGCCAATAAAAATATAGGGTTTAACTACAAAAATATAAAAATTCACAACTCATTTTAATAAAAAATTATTTATTTAAAATTTTAAAGTGATATATATATATATATATATATATATATATATATATATATATATATATATATATATATATATTATCGTTTTCTCTTAACTCTATGGGTAGTAAAGGTGAAAAACACTTGCTCTAATTATTGTACTTTTCACAATATGTAACCCGGAGCCGTCTTTTTCCTGTCCACTTGATTACTGTCGACGCGGTTGATATATATGCATTTCTCCCCTCCCAAACATAGTAGATAGTTAAAAAGTTGGTTTAATGTTTAATTATCTGAAAAAAAAATCCTTCAATTGTCTTGTAAATTTATCATTTATTTTTATATTATTTTTTTGATTGCATATATATGTATGTATGTATGTATGTATATGTGTGTGTAGAAATTATTAATTGAAATAATTTTATAGAAACCAATATATATTTTTTAAGAAATAAGTAACTTAACCATTTTTTTTAATTTCTATAAATTAGTGTCTAATTTTTATGTTTAGGAATGAGTAATTTTTTATAAGGTACGTACGGTCTAATTAAACATGAATTGTTAAGGACAGAATTTGACGTCTGATTAAGTTGCAGTTGTGGTAAAAATGGATGGTAATTGGAGTAATTATTATCACTGATTTTGTCAGTTGAGATGGTAGTAGTCTCACTCACATAAGAAATACTTCATCTGATTCTAATTATATGCCTAAGTTTTCTGTATAAATTTTGGGCTTTAGTTTTTTTATGTTATATGAGAAAAAAAAATTTTCCACACACATATGAAATGGTGGGACCCACATATACATATATGTATATGTAGGACATGTATATGTGGGTCCCACCATTTCATGTGTGGGACCCACATATACATATATGTATATGTAGGACATGTATATGTGGGTCCCACCATTTCATGTGTGTGTGACGTGAGAAAATTTGTTTTCTACAACATGAGAAAATATTTTCTCATAAATTTTACCACAAACTTGATGAAAGTAGTAGAACACAAATTCGAATTAAGAGAATTATACTTGTTAGGAATGATTGGATCTTTTAATGCACTCAGAACCTCACAAGCGTTTGTCTCAAGCCTAATGTGACATCTTTAGTAACCCACCTAAGAAAAAGACGATTTTATCCTCAACAATATTCAAATATACTAAGAGATGGCCTAGTGGAGGGTCCCTCATGGATGAACATGTGCATTGGTCTTGGCTGGAAGCTGGAAAAAACATTCAAATCCAATTACATCTTCCGACATATATGGTTTTCAATCTCTCTCTTCTCTCTTGCAAGATAAAGCACATAATTTCGATGTTCTCAAGGATGATCATGTTACAAGACAAGCACATTGATGGAGATAAATTAAACCCATGTTCAAGTTAAGGAACATGCATGGATTTTATAACTCATTTATATTCAGTAGCTAGCCTCACCAAATTTTAATTAAAAACATTATTGATGATGGGGAAAATAAATAAACTCATATGGGGAGTGCTTCTTTTAAACTTAACTTTGTGTATATATGGTCATTTCCATGAAAAGAGGTAAAGTTTGTTTTGGTTTCTAGTGTGTTTTGGATTTTGGTTTTCCTTGTCTCATATGGCCTCAAGTGGACCTCTATATTCTCTGTTTTTTTTTTTACCCCCTCTCTGTTCTTTGTGGGTTAATTGTTAAAGCATAATGCCCCCTCCCTCTTTTGGTTTCATATGAATATCTAGCTACCTAACCCAATCATTCCATCATTACTTTATAAATGTGTGTGTACGCACACAGATCTATGTATATACACATACTATATACTCTCTCTGGTCTTTATTATAAGGCATCAACCACCATTTCTTACAGACCAAGAAATGGAAGTTGATTTATTAAATTGGTTTAGAAATGATAAATATTTCTAACTTTACCATTACTTTAATGATTTGAATTTTAAAAGTTAGTTAAAAATAAAAATATAATTGGAAAATGATAATAAATGAGCTAGTTAAAGGTAATTGGTGCCTTATAATAAGGACCAAAGGGAGTACTTAAATAATAATAATAATAATAATTAATATATATATATAACTAATTACATTTGTGCAGAAAGCTTCTTTGATGTATTTCACTTATATATCAATGAAAATAATGACTTCATCTACTCTTAATATAGGAGTTAGATAATTAATTTACAGATATATTAAGAAAATTATTTAAGTTATAACAAATGTGTAATGCTAAAATTTAAATGGCTTTTTTAATCATCAGTTGCCTTAAACTAGCCATCAACATAAATCCCCTAAAATGTATAATTAATAGGGATAATTTGGGTGAAATATAAATTTAAGAAATAAAATGAATTGAGAGTTTATATTTAAGATTAAAGTCAACCCCTATTTTAACTACTAATCTAATCTTTAATATAAAACATATTTAATTTACCTAATTTTATTAGATTAAAGAAGTTAATTAGTTACTATGACATGTATTTCCTAAAACACTTTAATCATCTTCCTAATTTCTCTCATTCCCTCTCTTCCTTGATTATTGCTAAGGGAGTATTAATAGAGGTAAATCAGGAAAAGATTAACAAATATAAAAATTATATATTACATTTAGGACCAAAATCAATTCCTGAAGCATATCTTATAGTCATAATTGAAGGAGTTTAACCAGTACCTAAATAGCTTTTTTTTTTGGGGGGGTATGATTTGAGAAAATTATTAGCTTATATCAGATTGAGTTTTTTTTTTTTTAATTGTTATATGTCGTGATTTAAACATGAATATGTGGTTGCATGCTTCTTTTGACTTTCAAATTGATCAGGGCTCTCAATAAATTAATGGTCTGATAAAAAAATTCCAACAACGAACGGGTCAAAATTCTAGTGATAGTAGTAATAGTTATAGCACTCTGTTCTGAAGTATTTATTCCCCTCCATCAAACAAAGGAGTAATTATACTATGCTCCTATTTCATGTTTTTTTTTTAAAAAAAATTTCTTCTCCTAATTAATAAGGCTACAATATATTAAATTTATTGGATAAAGCATTATATTGTTGGCCGTTTATAACAATGTAATATATTTTTCAAACTTTATATAATTCAAAGAGCCCACACCCTACATACTCCAATTTTTTTTTTTTTTGGTAATCTTATCATTGAGTTTCTCAACAATAAATGTAATTGCAGAGATCCCGCCAAATGAATATATATATATATATATATATATATATATATATATATATATATATATATATATATATATATATATATATTGCAGAACCCTCGCATTTACTAGTTATTTTTTGTTCAATAATAAAGTTCAGTTTTCAATAGCATAACATTAGGATTTTATTAAAATAAAGAAAGTCAATGGTTTTTAAATACAAAAATACATGAAGTTTCAGAAAACTATATTTAAATAATTGAAGTACGTAGTCTAGATGATTGATGAGGATGAAATAAAAGAGAACCAATGGTGATCGGAATTCAAATCCTTTTTTAATGTGAAGAAGGGAAGAATTAGGTGCTGTTTAACAAAATATAGGTCCAGTACCAATATGCTCCCCTCATGTCTCGAATATAAATGCTATTTAACTAGTTTGAATACATTAAAAAATAAAATAAAATTGTTAATTTGAACAAACGGGACACAGTCTCATTAAAATATTCATGTATAGTATCAGATTATATATTACATCTTGTCCTAAATATAAGATCTTTTTGGAAGTGAATTTCGGACCTAAATATAAGGTCAATTTTTTTTATCTCTTATATTTATTATTTTTTTTCCAAATTAATTTGATTGACTAATATATATATATATATATATATATATATATATATATATATATATAATTTAATTTAATGATACACATAAGTATTTCAAAGAGATCATATCACATATGTTATAGTTAAGTAATTTATCTAATTTTCTTAATCTCATGATAAGGAAGTTTTATATTTATGACCAGATGTAGTATATTAGTCTATAAGTTAGATAACTTACTTTAATTTGGGGGAAAATAATAAACATAATAGATAAAATGGACTAACGTTATACATCATAGTTGAGACCAAATCCAACCCTCTAACAAACTCTTATATCAAGGATAAGAGGTGGGATTAAGGTGTGAATTTGCCTAGGAAGTTTTTGACGAGAAATTGCCGTGAAAGTTTTTTCAGTTTCAATGTTATCTTATAAGTTTTAAAATGTAGTAATGTAGCCTCATATTGTTCAAAATTTAACGACCAATGCTAATTTTTTAATAGTCAATTTTAGTTTTTTGAACGATCGACGTTAGTTTTTTTAACAGTATGGGGCAATATTGAATTTAAAAAAACTTTTAGGGCAACATTACATTATGGACAAATTTGCACTCAAAACCTTAAAAGGTGGTATGTACATTAGAAGTGGAAGATGAAGGGAACATACATACAACAAAGCTTGAATTAATATTTATGTTGCATTTAAATATTGTAGTAATAAAAACAGGGATTCATATATGTGTGTGTGTGCGCACACGATGAGAGTAATACACAGTGATGTATGGCCCTGTGGTTAGTGAGAGATGTGAGGTAACAAGAACATGGTTATGGGACGTAGGCTTCGTGTGTTGTGTGTCCACACACAAACACATTCAAATTACAATCTCTCACACACAGCATATGCCCTTCACGTGGCTCCAACATGGGCAGGTCGGCTACATATATTACCCTCTCGTTTCCTTTTCTCTTCCTTTTCACTTATTTCTCTAATTAGCTAAAAACTTCATTCATCTATCTACTAATTAATCCAGTATAGTGTGTGTGTGTGTGTGTGTTACATAATATTTAAACCATTTAATTAACGCATGATTTGAAGATATATAATAATACGTACCTACATATGAGGGCTATAGAATTTAAACATCACTAAGAAATAATTAAGCAACTTTAATTTGTAACACACACACACACACACATCTATCTTTTCTATTTTAATATTGTTTGATTGTTGTTTTCAATATGGGATGTGTGTTGAGCTTGTTTCTAACTTAATTGATTCATCGACATTCATGCCATCGACTATAACATATCATTCCTGTATCAATGATATAGCTCCGTCTTTTTTTTTTTTTAAAGAATAAATATGTATCCATCTTTAATTTTGTGGATATTTATATGTACTGTCCATTTCAGTTAATTAATAAACAATTATATAAATGAAGTTTTTAATTTGATGTACTCCCAGAACTCAAAATAAACTTATAAAAACAAAAATTTTTCTCAAGCACTATAAGAACAAAGTTATATATTAATTATCATCTGCACTAATATACATGATCTTTCTGATGTTACGATGAGGTTTTAGAATTATTATTGTATTCCAAAAAATATAATTTTACATCTCAAAAAATATAATGTTTTCTGAATATTTGGTATTAGGGGATATTAATTCAAATTTAAGCCAAGTTCGGGATCAATTGAAGGGAAAGAACTAACTTAGCTTCTTCTCTCTTGTTTTCTTTCTTTTTCCATAAACAAGGGTCAAAGTTAAGAATGATTTCAAGTTCTAGAGTCTTTGACATTCAATTGATTGTTTAGATGTCAATTTCATTATCAAAAAGAAGCTGAAGCATGTGAGACGTCACATGCATGAAATTTCAGGGAGCATGAAACGACAATATGTATTTTTCTTTTAAGACTAATTTGGATAATTCATTTTTCCTAGAGTAACTTGTAGTGTTCTTAATACTACACACACACACACACACACAGAATAATTGAAGAGCATATGCCTTTGTTGTCTACCTTCCTTCATATTTCAAAGCGGAATTTGTGTGTGTGGCCCACACACACATCAATACGGTTAAAACTATATAGGAATTAATACCCTAGCTTTATTGATACTAAATTGTGTCCTTTAATCAATCTTCAGAAGCATTTTGTTTAATTAATTTTTTAAAAAGAGAATATTAAAGGGGAGAGATAGATGGACTATTTTAAAAAGGGAATTTGTGTGTGTGACACACACACACATACATCAATACGGTCTCAGATATGTTCGGCACCATTCCGGCGTTCAAGCCTCTGTCCGCACCAAGAGTAACGGTTCTGTTTTGGGTTTTTTCAACGCCGTCTTGACACTGTGTTTTGGAGTTTTTTTTCAAAGAAAAATCATTACAGCGTCCCAAATTAAAAAAGGAGATACCTAAATCTTTACTTTACTATGTCTCTTATATAGGTGTTCCTTTGAAAATGGACGTAGAAAGAGCTTAAAAACGGACATTAAAAATGTTTTCTATAGTAGTGTGTGTGATTGTGGAAAATGTCTTTGGAAGAGTTACCTCTCCTAATTGAGCTAGACAACTAGCTAAAAAAATCTATCCTCAAATAAATTGAAGAAAATGTAAGGTATATTGTATTGATTCTTATAAAACATCTTTCATTCATCTTCTTATCCGATGTGAGACTTCACAATCCACCCCTTGGGGCGCAACGCCCTTATCGGCACATCAACCCAAGTTTGGCTTTGATACCATTTTACATTTTCACTATTTCGTATCAAACTTAAGCTACTGAACTGAACTTTACAAATCTGATTTTCTGAACTTAATTATTGGGTTACTCATACTACAATCATGCCCTGTTGCAGATAGAATTTTTACTGAAACTCTAAAATTGTTCTTTGCAACTAAGTGCATTATTAAGTTACCATTTACTAGTGCATTATCTTAAATTGTTGCATTTTTGCCGTTACTCTGTTCATTAATTCTTCCTAAGCACTGGGATTGTTAAGCTGGCACTTTTGATTTGCACCAATCTGATTGTAACTCTTGGCAAGCGTTGCCAGTTTTTGATTCCACTTATTGCACTCAAATTATCTAAACGCTCTTTTTTCACTTTTAGTATCCACGATAACGCTATGACTCTGGGTCAAGTGGATTCTCTTTTCGATGCTATGGAAGTAAGCATCAAGCGTTGTCATAAAACCCTACTAGCTTATTTAATTTAACTTATTTTATATTGATTTTTATTTAATTATAATTATTTTATTTTATTTTTCAGATATCTTCCTATGCCTTTAGACATGCCATCAATGATTTTACTCAGTCTGGGAAGAAGGATATTCTCGTCACGGAACTTGATTCCATGTGAAACGCTGGTACAACAGGTTTCAAAACATTGACCTACCTCAATGGATTCTGCTTTTGGTTGTTTTATTAATGGATTCCCCGCTGAAAACTTAGTGTACCACAGTGGCCTTGACCAATACGTCTCAGTGGTAACACCGGTGTCTAATTTCCCACATCTAGAGTGGTGTGGAGCAAAATTAATGTTGAATCTCCAGAAGGAGCTGATTTCTTCCATCACGAACAAAGGTATCAATTTTAAGCTCTTTGTGATTCTGATAATCCTTACAAATGATATTAAAGTCAGGTTCAGGTTGATATGTCAGAAAAGTCAATAGACCCATCCTCACTGGTGCAAAAGTGTCCTTATAAATGATATTAAGCCAAGCTCGGGTTGATGTGTCACTGTCAGTGAGGACATTAAGCCCATCTTTGCTGGCACAAATGGGGTGGATGGGGCAAGCACCCCTTCCCACGGGATGTGAAACTTCACAATCCACCCCTATGGATCCTGCGTGCTCGCTCTCGATATTATTTGTTTTGGGTTCCTCCACCTCTCATGGTTCTAAAGTGTGTCAAGAGTGGAGATATCCAAACCTTTATAATTTTTCCCCCACTCCAAACTCCACAAATATTGATTATAAATAGTAAAGTTTACTCCTAAAATTCAATAAATGTCACTTTTAATTAATTGAAATAAAAAATAATATAATATGAAAAATTCTAATATATGTTAATGTTTGTAGTTCTAAAGAGATAATTAATTGTATTAAAAAAAGACATATAAATGAAGCAAAAACATTATTTCAAAACGACTAATATTTTTTTTATTAAAAAAAGGACTAATGTTTTGAAAAAGGGAGAGTAATAATTACCTATAGTTGGGAAAAAAATTTAGTTTCTCATCCCTTATAATTTAACTTGATTTTTAATCAGGTCGCTATAGGTGTTTTTAAGTTTCTTCGATTATACTCTTTGTTCATGATCTATTAACTTGGGCTGATGTGAATGCTAACTAAGCAACATATAATTAAGTTGCCACAAAATATAAAATGTAAAGGAGGTGTTAAAAAATAATATGATGGAATGAAATTTATTTATTATGAATATAGAAATAAATTTTTTTATGCTCAAAACTTTTTCTTTACTTCTACATATAAGGTTTGTAACCGCGCTAATTTTGATTTTACTTATATTCATGGAGCAAAATTAATTTAAGTGTAAATGTTAAGTGAGAGCCACCTCATCAACTACTAATATCAATTTTCTTAGCTAGCGCCTTAGTAATGTAGTGGCATGGGAGCTTGGCTCCCCACCCCCATGTCTAGGGTACGAACCCTGTCCCCCTCCCCTACCATGTGTATAAAAAAAATATATCAATTTTCTTAAAATTTAATAAAGGGTTAATGTGTAAATTGACCAGCGAAGTTTTACGCTAAGAGTAGCTGACACAAAGTTTTGAAGGAACCATAAGTATCAATAAACAATTAAAAATGAACATGAATACTAATCAACTATTTAAAATGGGCAAAATCACAATCCCGTTTCAAACTAATTGTAGTTTATCTCTCCTCCAACGCACACCTCTGACATGGAATAGGAAGGAAATATTTCAAGAAGGATGTGGTGGTGTCAATGGATTCAAGAACGCCAATTTCAAAATTGACAAAGGAGGTTGTGGTTTGGTTCAGTTGACGGCTTGGAGATTCAGATTAGACAACGTTTATTTTGGAGGAAAGGAATAAGTGTCGTTGTTATTGGTGGAGTGGTCAAAGAGTCGGCAAAGGTGGTCGACCTGCAAACCCTTGAAATCTATGTTCTTCCATACGCATCCCCAAACCTCACCTTCGATTTCCCACATCTTCCTGCTATTTTCCCCCTCGTGTCAACGCTAAGCAAAATCAGAAATTCGTTGGGTAGCAGTGTCTCGTGCGACAGAAGCCCAAGTATAGTTTCTCAGGTATGATTACAAGAATGGTGTGTATCTTGGCGCCCCTCAGCCTTCCATTCCAAAGACTCAAGCCCCACCATCGATATTCTCAAAAGTCTCGAACCAGAGCTTCCTTCAAGTTGGTTTACGACTGTTTGGTGCAAATTGAATGTTGTCCAGGTGAGTTCTCGCAATTGTTCAAATCTCTTGAACTGTTCTTCGAAGGGTCAAACAGATCCGCAACAAGCATCGCGATGTCCTAACCTTCGAATGTCAAATTAAATTGGATTTTGGAGAACGTCGAGTGAGCTTCCATGTTTATGTTTTGAGCTCTAACAACGATTTGATATGAGTCTCCAAAAGGTCAGCGTAGTCATTTCGGAGGAGGTTAGTGGGCGTTGATGACGCTGATTAACGGAACCCTAAGGTGGATCATGAGGTAGCTGATGAAGGAGATGATGCTGACGATGACAGTGCAGATGATGGCTAAGAGCCACATTAAGGGGTGGGTGCGGCAGTGAGCACCGTCGTGAGCGAGTTTTCTCTTGAATTGGTGAGGAAGGGGAAGACAAGGTATGGAAGGCACGGAGGTGGTCTTGGTGGTGATGCTAGCCACAAACGACGTCGATGAGGACGAAGACAAATCAGTCTACAAAACAAGGACACGCAGCCAACGGCCGTTACATGATTTTAACATTGTGATAGTTTCCGTTTTAATTGTTGATTTGTACAATTTCTAATTTTTAATTGTTAATTGGTTCTTATAGTCCTTTCAAAATTTTTTTGTACTAGATGCTTTTAATGTAAAACTTCATTGACTAATTTACACCTTAACCAATTAATAAAATATAAGTATCCATACCTATAATTATGAAAAGGGAAATACTTATGTCATGTTTTTTATATCCATTTTGTCAAGTTCTTCAATTATATATCCAACTATGAGCTGTATTTTTCTATTATTATCATTTAGTTATAAACTCATATAAA
This sequence comes from Acacia confusa, assembly GCA_037074495.1. Taxonomy (NCBI): domain Eukaryota; kingdom Viridiplantae; phylum Streptophyta; class Magnoliopsida; order Fabales; family Fabaceae; genus Acacia; species Acacia confusa. Next base: position 29,202,235 of record CM073510.1, read on the forward strand.
AAAAAAAAAAAAAAGTACATGTGATCATGTGTAATTAAAGAACTTGATGTAATGGATATAAGGAACTTGATATAAGTATAGTACTTAAGAAAACCACGATGATCTCATAAAAATTATAGCCACCTAATTAAAAGGAAGGTAAAATTATAGTGACTTATATATATTATAGTTCTCCCAATAAAGTTTCCGCAATTATTGATAGTGAAACAAGAGGAAAAACCTTTGGTTAAGTTGAAAACCCTTTCAGAGAAAGCATGGATTGGGTAGGCAATAGTTAGGCCAATAATGTAACCAAATTGTCGTGCCACAAACTATCAAGACATAGACAAGTGCATTATATAATGTCTTCCATACACATCACGTTGGGGGAAAATTTGAAAGAAAGTATATACTATCATTTTGAATATAAACAAATATTTATATTAACCACGGTATGTATTGTCCCCTCCATTATATTTCCCCCAACATTGAATATATATATTATCTCCAATAAATTAAAACTTGGCAATTAAGCAGAGGGTTTTGAGTCGCCAGTGAATTATTGGTAAAAGAGAGGGCATGCCTGCAATATTTGCCTTTTAGAGTTTAGAGAGAGAATCTGAATGACGGGTAAAATGGTGGAGCCCACAGTACCATTTTTGTCTTCAAACTTAAAATGATGAAATACTTCCATGTTATATACTCTTTAAACAAGGGTAAAGAGAAGGGTCTTATTTATTTATTTATTTTATCATATTTATAAGTTTTAGATATTTTTTTAAATGAATGTTCAATTTCACCATTAATTTATTATAGTATATACTTCACACTCTTATAGTTGTGAGTATATTAAATAAAAGTAAAGTAAGTTAATGAGTTTAAAATTTTTCTAAATTCTTGTGAAACATTTGGAAACAAAAAGAGTATAGAGAGAATCTCTTATAAATCCAATTGAAATATCAAAATTTAAATTTAGACATACAATCTTAACAAATTATTGATGAGGCCGCTAATATTTGAATATTATTAAAAGACAAGAACACCCTCCTATAAATAAAAAAGGAAAACTGAATGTTGATGTAGCCCATTTTTTATTATTTCAACGTGATTTATTTTAGATTGTATCCTTATTTTTTTAGTTAGTTTGTAACATCCCATTTGAAAACAGCGGCAAATTTTTTTTTATAAAACCAGTGATCAGAGTCGAGCATTCTAGCAAGTGAGTAATTGAACCTTAAAGATATATAACCATAGTGTAATTGTTCTAATATAGTCATCTAATACCCAAAAGAAGGCAAATATATAAACTAGAAACATAAAAACTCCGTCTTGCATCCTACATCACCTGCTTGCCTCTATCTACACTCATTGGTTCGCCCGAACCTGAAGCTACAGTTGAGATCCAATTTCCATTTGGATCTCAGGTAACGATTAACCTTATGTTCAAATATCACAATATATAGGCAACAAATATTCATAACAACATAACAACATCTCAATACAAAAGCACACAGCAAATGCATGATCATAACATTGACAGAACATAAGCACGAAGCAGTATGTAAAGTCCCACAACATGTCTGCACATAACCAGTGCCACGACGGCCCATTGTGTCCTCAGCGCTAGGAAAACTCAACGGCGTTATCAAGACTATAACCCGTATAAAGCTGTATACACAACTGACGATCCTAAGCAGAGCCTCAGCATATGAACGTATCTATCACTTATATGTATATGAGCAGCATAAGAGTTAAGGTTACAATACGCGTCCGTACTTCGTCTGGATAGATTCTAACTGTTGGATTGCACTTTTTGAAATGGGCTGATCTAGGCCTTACACCTCTCTATGATGACATCATCATGAGTCATCAAAGTGATGTCATGCCTGCATAATCTCTTGATTTATGTGCCTTTATCTGAAAAAGTTACCTGTTTGGTGTCATAATCGCGTAATCTTGAGAAAACTCAAAATTCCAGAAGCAAAGCCCTGAAGGTCTTTTCTTCCTCTTTTAAGTTACTTGGGTCAACTAAATTTTTGATCCCATTAAAGACATTTCGTTGTTTGCTGAATATTTCGGCCAAACACCGTCGGCTACGGAAATTGCGTCTGCCGACGTCAACTTCTGGATCATAAATCACTCGTTCATAATATGTCCAGATGTTTACCAACTTATCCCCGGATTCCATTTTATGAATTATTTTCTATAAGTTTTCACTTCCACTATCTGTCTTAATTTCAAAAAATTTCTTCTTGGCTCTATCTCATGATCACTCCGTCGGTTACGGAAATGACTTCGGAGATAGGCCACTTCGAGGTAAAAATTCACTTGTCTATAATATACTCTGACTCTAGAAACTTAGTTCATGGTTTTCTAGGTAGCATTTTATTTCTATCCGTGGTCATTTATCCTACTTGCTTTTTACCATTATAATATTATTTAATTGCAAAATATCTTAGATATTTATTATTATTATTATTATTATTTAATTTCCATTTTAATTTTTCTTTATTTTTCTTCATAATTTTCGTTTATATATATATATATATATATATATATATATATATATATATATTAATTTCCACCTTTTTCTCTTTATATTATGTCTAAACAATTAGCCATTAATTATTTAATTAATGTAACATCCCACTTTAAAAACAGTAAAAATGATGGGAAATTTTTTTTTTAAAAAAAAACACGGTGATCAGAGTAAAGCATTTTTCATACGCAGAGTAACTGAATTCAAAATACATAACCATAGTGTAATCTCATTATACAGTCATCCCAAGAGAAGATAGTTTCTAACAGTATATACAAATATAAACTGATAAACTTCTTCAGCCCTTCCATACCGTCCACCAGCCTCTACCGTCACTCTCTCGGTACTCCCGACCCTGAAGCTACAGCTGAGATCCAATTACCAATTGGATCTCAGGTAACGGTTAACCTTATGCTCAAATAAACAGTATATGGTAACAAATATTCATAATAACACAACATCATATCAATACCAAATTACACGAAACAAATATCACAACAAGTTTGCACATATCCAGTGCCACGACGGCCCATCGTGTCCTCAGCGCTAGGAAAACCCCAACAGGTTATCAAGACTATAACCCGTGAAAAGCTGTATGTACAACTGCCCTCTCTCGGCAGAGTCTCAATAAATGACATATCTTTCACATATATGAATATAAGCAGCATAAGTGTTAAGGTTACTGTACGCGTCCGTACCTCCGTTGATGATTTTGGTCACTTCGGTAGTGTTTTGACGGCGGTTTGACAGCAGAAACAGCGATTCGTGATTCTGGGTATCCTATAAGGATAACATCACCAGTATGAATATCTAAGACCATAACAGGCATTTTAGGTACAAATTACCATTTTGCCCCTAGTTAGCCTTTTTGGCGGAATTTCGCCAGAGCTTCGCTGTTCCGACTTTTTTACTTCCAAAATTTTTGCTATAATCTTTTCTATAACATTTTTCTAAGATAATTATCATATTTACTCTAAAAACATGATATCTAAATTATCTTGAAAAATTAAGACTATCCTAACACTTTTACTATAACTACTGAAAAAACTACCGAACTAAAGACTAAGGACCGAAGACTTACTCAGAGCTTCGCTGCGAAATTCCCCGGACTCCTCCTCCTTCTTCCTCTCTCAAATTTTCGAAATGCTCAAGAGAGCTTGGTGTGAAAATGGTGAAGAATGGAGAGGTATTTATAGAAAAACCCGATGGCATTTTCGTAATTTCGTTGAACTTTGTCTGGTCGAATTCTGACCGTTGGATCGCACTTTTCTGAGGTGGCTTCATCTTGGCCCTACACCTCAAAACCGTCCTCTCCCTCTTGCTAGAAGACAAATTTGATGATCTCATCCTAGCTGCATCATCCTCTTGCTTTATCTGATAAATTCCCGGTTCGGTGTCTGGTTCGCGTAATTCCGTAAAATCTCAAAATTCTGAGAATGACATGCTGAAGCTTTTTACTTCCTCTTTCAAATGTCATATTTTAACTGGATTTCTGATCCTGTTAGGGACATTCCGTTATAAGCTGAAAATCCTCGGTTTTCGTGTCCGATTCCAGAAACAATTTTGGCCGGTATTAGCTTCTGGATAAAAATCCACTAACCAATAATATGCTCTGGTTTTTCTTGACCCATAACCATATTCTCACAACGGGAATATTTCCTATCCGTTCTCATTTATCCTGTTCATTTTTCCTCTGATTATTATATTATTTTCTTTTTAACACATGTTTAATCTTATATTATTATTATATCTAAAAAAAATCTTCTCATCCTTATCCCTCCTATTTTTTTTTTTTTTTTTGGCCAGCCCTCTTTTTCTTTTTTTCTTTTTTTTCCAACATATATTATATTTATCTCTCACAAAATTCCCTTATTGGTCCAAAATGAATTTAGGCTTATAAAATTCCCAAAAATTACTTAATAAATCCCTTAATATTTTCCAAAAATTTTCTTAATTAAAACTTATCATTTTCTCATAAATATTTTATTGACATCAATAATCTAAGTTTTATGCAATTTATTATCAATTTTAGTATCTATTTTGATTTCTAGAACACTTTTTAAATTCTCCTTCTTTTGTTTTCATAGGAAATATTTTATTAAATTGTCTAAATTAAGGATAATATGGTTTCTAAATTTTTATAATTATTCCATGCCTTTTAGAATTTATTACCCTATTTTTAGGATGTTTTATGACCCTAAAATGCCTCTTTTTGGCACTTAATTTTCTTAATATTTCCCTTTGAACATAAATCAATTATTTAAATTAGAGACAACATATTCTCCAATCTTTAATAAATATTTAATTGTCTCTAAGGATTTTTAAGGTATTACAATTAATCACTTACTAATTGTTGACAATTTTCTTAATTAGTAATAATTATTATTTCACAACTATTTTACTGAAATTGGTAATTTATGTACCATGCATAATATTAAAAATCATGCGATCCAATATGGTCCCCCAATACTTTTTGATTTTTCTCCTTTAATTTTTTCAAGGTAATAATTTAATAAATTACCTAAATTAGAGACAACATACTTTTTAATTTTTAATAAATATTTAGTTGCCTTTTAGGATTTGTCATCATATTCTTAGGATGTTTTATGGCCCTAAAATGCATTTTTCACATTTTTGGCAATAAATTCCATTTAACTTTCTTAAGTATTTTCCTTTGAAAATAGACTAATTATACAATATTTTGAGACCATAGTCATCATAAATGGACATTCTTATTACTATAACATAATACTCCAGATAATAGTTATCCGGGTATTACATAGTTTGTGTTATGATTTATTTTTTTTATAAAACAAAAAAAAATACTTATCTATATATACAATATTTTTTTAAGAAAAAAACTGAACTACTTATCAAAAAAAAATTATTCGAATTTGTATATGTCCTATATGATTGCAACAGATATTTTTGTCCAGCAAAAATATTATATGAATATAAGAATGTACCTATATATAAAATATATTTTTAATTTTTTTTTACTATTTATCGATATAAATTATTCAAATTTGTATATATCTTATACACTCACAAAAAATATTTTTGTCCAACCAAGATATTTTCTAAATATAAGAATATAATGGGTGGATTTATTCTTCTATTTCATCAAAATCCTTCACATGTAACGGTTGGGGAATTTTACTTGTTCCATTTCTCTAATGTTACGTTGATCCTATATATAAGACAAAGAAATCTGTTGTCCTTTCTTCTAAAGGAAAATTAATGAATATTGATATGCCTATTCCATTTTTGAATCACATATTAGATCATGGAATAAATTTTGTTGGTTTTCAGTTGATAAACTAATAATTGTAACTAAGAAAGAATTGATAAATTACTCTTGAGAGAGAAGAGATGATTTTGATAGGGTAATTTGGTCAGTTAACAACATTTAAAAAATTCTTAATTAGGCCTCGTGGCTTGATCAAGAATTGGTCAAAAGTGGAGACCTAAATCTGAATTTTGGTATTTTGATCAACTAGATTTATATAAGATTCTCCCATGTGGGCACGTGTGTGTGCTTGCGAATGTGTGCAAAATTATTGAATGGGTAGTGAGCGGTTTCATCTTGTAAGAAAAAAAATATGAGTTCGAATTTATAAAAAGTGTATTTGTTGGGAAAGATGAAAATTCCTTATGATCTAAGTCTTCAAAGGATTCTACCCAGAGTGTTTATATATGTGCATATATTCAAACAGTGTTTAAACATTTAATTAGAAACCAAATATTATGGATGATGTTGTTTTAAAATATCTTAATTTTAAAAATTTGTGAATAATCTCAAAATTTATTTCACTAATTAAAAAAATATAGAACACTAATTTTTATTATTTATTTATTTATTTTTATTATATTGACTCCAAACGATATTTTTTGTTTCGCTTGAAACAAACAAGAACATAAGAAGCCATAGAAGAAAAAACAGTGTAAGCTTAGCAATCATGGACAATATAGTCCAGGCTCGTCAATACACGTGCCATCACGGTATTGGACCGTCGCATACATAGTCACTTTAACTTGGTAAACTCCGTAGCTTTACCTAACTTTAGCATCGAACGTAAACAGCGTTCCAACAAATTGGAGGTTACCAATGGTTGGTTGGTGATTAACACATCACTATTGTTGTTTCACCTAACATCTCAAATATGAGCTACATTAATTATACCTGTTGGATGGTACTTTAATTTATTGAAATTTTATATTATATATAAATATTAATTGTTTTAATCAATAACTGATATAGGTTTTATATATATATATATAACTTATTTTTTTGGATTAATCCACTAGTACCCGATGCTTCTTACAAATGACGAGTTTGATTCCAGGGAATGTAAGCCCACAATCAGAGGAACGTCGCTACCCTCAATTAATTATTGCGACTGTAGACCTATAGTCCAGTCCTCTAATTTTTAATATACATAGTTTAAAAAAAATGAAAAAATGACACTTAAATACCATTTGAATTTCCTAAACCTTGAAAAGCTAATTAAACTTGTGGAAGGATAGAAAAGGGATAGGAGGCGATTAGAGATATGGAAATTTTGGAGAAAAATTCAAAATGCCCTTCACACTTATGCAATAAAGACACTGAAGGAAATTGATCATAGTATTGTGAAAAATTCATGTCGTTCTTCCTAAAGCTCTCAACAGCGTGTGTGCAAGGGCTCCAAGTTCTTGTTCATCTTACTCTGACATTCATCGACTTCATACCGAAATCTATTAGGGTAGTTACTGAGAGGATTATTCAAAAAATGCTCCAACTTCTTCCTGTAATAATCACACCCGCATCGTCGTCTTCAAATCGAATTGGACCAGGTTAAGGTTTAAATCGATTTGATTTGATTCACTATCTACATACACAAAAATTAAAAAAAGAAAAAAGAAAATACCACCTGAAATTTGAAATGAATAATATTTGAGTTTTGAGGAAAAAGAAGATGAACAGTACATGTGAGATATAACAAAAATTGTAATGGGATTAACAAGTTCATCAATGGATTTAACAAGTCTTGTGATGAGTTTAATAAGTTCATTTGTCAGGTGAAAAACATGTCACTTTAGTGAACCCAACATCTAAACATTATGAATAAAAGTTGTAATGAGATTAATAAGTTTAATTTATCAATGTGTTTACCAAGTTCATCAATGGGTTTAATGAGTTCACTTTCACCCAAGTGACATTTTGTTTACCTGATGAATGAACTTGTTAAATCCATTACAAAACTTGTTAAACTCATTGATGAATTTGTTAATCTCATTATGACTTTTATTCATAATGCTTAGATGTTGGGCTCACCAGAGTGACATGTTTTTCACTTGACGAATGAATTTGTTAAACTCATTACAAGATTGTTAAACCCATTGATGAACTTGTTATTTCCATTATGATTTTTGTAAAATATCATATTTGTTGTTCACCTTCTTCTTCCTCAAAACTCAAATACCGCTCATTTTGAATTTCAGGTGGTATTTTCTTTTTCTTTTCTTAATTTTGTGTGTGTAAACGGTAAATCAAATCAATTTAAACCTTGACCCAACCCAACCCGATTTGGGGACAACAACACAAGTGTGAGCATTACAGGAAGAAGTTGGAGTCCGTTTTGAGTAATCCTGACACCTCTCTATAACTACACTAACTAATTTTGGTACAAAATCGCCGAATGTAAGAGTAATATGAACAATAAATTGGAACCCTTTAACACACGCTATTGAGAGCTTCAAGAAGAATGTCAAGAATTTTTCACAATACTCTAATCGATTTCCTTCAATGTCTCCATTGCATAAGTGTGAATGGCATTTTGTATTTTCTCCAAAATTTCCATATCCTTTATTACCCCATTTCTTCTCTCTCTCTCTCTCTCTTCACAAGTTTAATAGGCTTCTCAGAGTTTAGAAAATTCAGATGGTATTTAGTGTCATTTTCTCTCAAAAAAATTTGGCTAATATTAATGATTTATAAATTATCTGTTTATTTTTTAACCAGTCGATGTCCGATATTTTCAGACGCAAGCCGTGTAGCCGGCTGAATCGCGTAGGTTGTCTTGTTATGAACTGACTGGTCCTAATTTTGTTGTGTATTGTGGGTTCATGTTGGGGAGATAGGTTCATTTTATAATTAATAAACCAATATCAGTAGTACAGGTTTTGGTCATTTTCGCGATTATTGAAAATAAGAAGATTCAAGGATTTGGGCAATATCACGCTTTTGTTTGGTTTATATTTCTTCCTATATATCACTATTAATTTCTTCAAAGTCATCCATCAACAACTACTATAGCTATATCAGTTATGATTTATGATGACTCTCTAGCTACTAGGTCCCTTCAATTTGTTCTCTGCAATAAAGCTAAAATCACGTTTACTATATATAGATTTTTCTCCTATAAGCTTATTAGTCAAACCCTAATATTATGGATTGATCAACGACAACACTCCATATTTACATTTTGACTTTATCATTAGTTTTATCTTCAACTATGCACGCACATGTACATCCTTTGTCCTTATTCTTCTCCCGTTAAACCTGCTTGCCAAATTAAATCCTTTACTTTTGATTCTCTTCTGAATTATAATAATAACCCAATTTAAGGATGACACCCTAGGTAAGGTAGCTAACCAATGACACACCACACACACTTTGAATGGCCTTGACGGATCAGAGACAAATCGGCACAATGATTGACTTTTCTGACACTAAATTATCACTCTTCTACTCCTCTCTCTCTCTCTCTCTCTCTCTCTCTCTCTCTCTCTATATATATATATATATATATATAAAAGATGTTTTCAAAATTTTTCACATAAATAAAAAAAAAACCTTAAATTTCATGAACTCTTTCATAAAATTTAATAACTTTCTAACTTTACCTATATTTCATTTATACTCGTGTTATGCCCCATGACATCAAAGTTAATACAATAATAAATGAATGGTGAAATTGCACATTCAAATGAAAGTTTTCCTTTTGCCTTATAAATATGGCCATAAATTTTTTCTCCTCTCTCTCCTTTTAGGAGAGGAGCAAGTAAACTTTCGGAGTGAAACCAAATCCGAGTGAAATTTGGATAAGATGTTGATGATGCATGTTTCTTAATCATAAAACTAGCCATACATATGCAAGAATTTGTATTGAGAAAAAAAAATGTAAAAATTTGTAACCAATGAAAATGTGGAACTTTCGTTTGATTGAGAATTTTGTCGTTTTGCTGAAGCAATATGTATGATTGTGGTAGCGTTAATGGCGTGCACATATATATGTGGAGATTTCAGGAAGGCAGACAAGGTCTTAGTTGAAAGTAATACTTATCAACTCATGAATAGAGCGACACAGATGTGTCCAAATTAAATTATATTCCCTCTTCTTCTCTACTACTCAAATCCTAATCATAAGATTATATTTATTTTTTTTCGAGAGATTAAAAATTATAATTAAATTACTTCAAAGTATTTTTATTTTTCTCTAAACTAATTAGTTTGACTAAGTGTCTGTTTGGATCCTCTTATTTTGGGCTTATCTTCTCCTTATAAGTAAAAGCTAGACCAAACACTATTTTACAAAAGCTCTTATAATAAAAAGAGCTTTTTTTTACATGAAGAAAAAAAGCTAAAAATAAAAAGCTCCCTAGAGGAGCTTATTTTTTAAGCTCTTATATTTTAAGAGAACCCTAGTCTCTATGCTGCGACCACCACTGGTCACTCCAGCTGTTGCCGGCCGCCACTGCCGCCCCATCGCCGGCGACCACTTCCGCCGACTTTTTTTTTTAATATAAAAAACACTAAGGGGAGGCCGACCACCCCACGTCAGTGGTTGCCACTGGTGACCGGTAGCCGTCGTCGCCCCATCGCCAGTGACTTTTTTTTTATATAAAAAAAACACTAAGGGAAGGCCGGTCACCCCACGCCGGCGACCGCCACCGGTGACCGGCAGTTGACGCCGCCCCATCGCGGCGACCACCTCCAGCGACTCTTTTTTTTTTAATAAAAAAAACACTAAGGAGAGGCCGGCCACCTCACGCCGACGGCCGCCGTCGTCCCACCCTGGTGACTTTTTTTTTAAAAAAAAAAGACTAATTTTTTTTTAAAAAAAACACTAAGGGGAGGCCGGCCACCACACACTGGCGACCTGCCGCCACTCGCCCCATTGCTGGCGACTGGCCGCTATCGCCTCACTGCCGGTGACTTTTTTTAAAAAAAAAAAACTTAAAAAAAGTGCTTATGACAAAAATTTTACTAAATAGCTTATTTTAAATTTCAGCTTATAAGTAATTTTTTAGCTAAAAAATTTATATTATTATCAAACAGCTTTTAACTTTTTTAAAAAAACTATTTTTTTTAGCTTTAGCTTAAAAGTAGCTTTTAGCTTAAAAATAAGAGGATTCAAACAGGCTCTAAGAAACTAATATATAATTAATGATATACAATATTTAATATGATTAAGTAACTTATTTAGTTTTCTTAATCTCTTTAAAGAAAATCAACCTGGTCTTATAAGCAGGACTAGAAGGAGTATATACTAGTATGATATAATCTTATTCATGGGGCAGAGAGTGTGTGTATTTTCTAGTCTTATTTATAAGACATCTCATTAATTTTTTTCACATGAATGTACAATTTTAATTTACCCTAAATTGTCATTTTCTTGGAAAGTGTGCAGTCAAATAGAGAAAGTTAGAAAGCTGTTAACCTTTTTAAATTGAGTTAATAAATTTTGAAGTTTTTCTTAATATATGTGAAATATAATAAATTTGTCTTAATAGGAGGCAGGTCCAGAGGAGTATACCCTCCATTGAGATTCCAATTCGTCACCTCACACTTAAAAAAACACTAATGAAGATTACTTGGTATTGGTTGGATTGTAACTTATAAGCCCCCGACATTAATGAAAACACTTGTTTCGCACAAGTTTATGTATAGAGAGGACCATTAATTATTAACTATTCAATCAATTACATGTAAATCCATAAAACACGTTCCAAATCTTAAGGATTAGACACGTATGTGTGTTTTCTTCATGATGGATTTATTTTCTTATATTTTTTTTAATGTACTTATCTTTTATATTTTTAAATTGAATATACTTTTGAGAGTTTTGAGGGGGTGTATGTAGGACACATAAAAACAAGATGAGTGATTTGGTGGTTTTTAGCTAGGGCCATTTTATTCTTATCCTTATTATATTTTATTGCATGCAATCACTCGACAGAGACATGAAACATTATCTTGCTCAATCTTCACCACTACCAATAACCGCGTTACAAAAATGTTCTTTGTCTCCCTCCCTCTTTAATTAGTCTCTTATTAGATATGTGTTTCAAAATATGCAAACTGTCTATATATAATAAGGATGACGGAAATTATTTTCGAGAATTTCAATGCAATCTGTTTTTTACATATTCAACAAAGCAATCTGCCCATTTTTTGGAAATTAGTGTTGTAATACCCGGATAATTATTATCTGGACTATTATGTTATAATAATAAAAAATGTCCATTGGTGATGATTATGGTTTCAAAATGTTGTATAATTAGTTTATTTTTCAAAGGAAAATACTAAGAAAATTAAATGAAATTTATTGCCAAAAATATGAAAAATGCATTTTAGGGCCATAAAACATCATAAGAATATGAGGATAAATCCTAAAGGACAGTGAAATAATTGTAAAAATTAGAAGGAATATTATCCCTAATTTAGACAATTTATTAAATTATCTCATTTAAGAATGGAAAAATAGAAAATTAAAAAGTATTATGGGGATCAAATTAGACCCCATGATTTTTAATATTATGCATGGAGCATAAATTATTAATGTCAGTAAAATAGTTGTGAGATAATAATTATTACTAATTAAGAAAATTGTCAACAATTAGTAAGTGATTAATTAGATAATTAATGGCTAATTGTTTAGACATAAGATAAAGAGAAAAAGGTGGAAATTAATTTATATATATATATATATATATATATATATATATATATATATAATTATGAAGAAAAATAAAGAAAAATTAAAATAGAAATTAAGAAAAAATATCTAAGATATTTTGCAATTAAATAATATTATAATGGTGAAAAGCAAGTAGGATAAATGACCACAAATAGAAATAAAATGCTACTTAGAAAACCATGAACTAAGTTTCTAAAGTCAGAGTATATTATAGACAAGTGAATTTTTACCTCGGAGTGGCCTATCTCCGAAGTCATTTCCGTAACCGACGGAGTGATCATGAGATAGAGCCAAGAAAATATTTTGTGGAATTTAGACAGATAGTAGAAGTGAAAACCTATAGAAAATAATTCATAAGATGGAATCTAGGGATAAGTTGGTAAACATCTGGACATATTATGAATCAGTGATTTATGATCCAGAAGTTGACGTCGGCAGACGCAATTTTCATAGCTAACGGCGTTTGTCCGAAAATGTTCGGTAGGCAACGGAATGTCCTTAATGAGATCAAAAATTTAGATAACCCAAGTATCTTGAAAGAGAAAGAAAAGATCTTCAGGGCCTTGCTTCCGGAATTTTGAGATTTTCCAAGATTACGCGATTAGGACACCGAACCGGGAGCTTTATCGGATGAAAGCCCATAAAGCAAGGTTGATGACACAAGCATGATGATGTCATTTTTTTGAATTTGGGGGGGGGAGGTCGGCCAAAATGAGTTAAGGGCCAAGATCGCGCCACGTGTCAACCCCTAAATCCTACGGTCCAGAATTCGTTTGATAAAGCATGAATAGTAACCCGAATTCCTCTATAAATAGCCCCTTCATTTCTCTTCATTCTTCACCAATTCACAAACAATCCTAGAGAGAAGTTAGAGGGAGAAGCTCTGGAGAAGGAGTAAGAAGTTCATAGCAAAGTTCTGAGTAAGTTCTTCGGTCCTTAGTCTTTAGTTTAAGTACTTCTTTCATTAGTTATACTAGGGATGCTAGAGTAATCTCTAATCTTTCAAGTTAATTTAGATATCATGTTTTAGGAATAAATATGATATTTATTTCAAAAATATATTGGAGGAAGAATTATGTCAAAAATTCCGAAAGATTAGAGTCAAAATAGCGAAGCTCTGACAAAATTCCACCAATTAATCAAACTAGGGGCAAAATAGTAATTTGTACCTAAAATGCCCAATATGATATTAAATGTTCATAAATGTGATATTATCTTTATAGGATATCTGAAATCACGAATCGTTGTTTCCGCTGTTATCGTTGTTGTACCGCCGTCGTACCACTGTCAAACGTACCATTTTTCGACGAAAGTACCAGAGATCGTCAACGAAGGTACGGACGCGTATTGTAACCCTAACTCTATGCTGCTCATATACATATATGTCATAGATACGTTCATATACTGAGACTCTACTTAGAGTCGTCTGTTATACATACAGCTTTATACGGGTTATAGTCTTGATAACGCTGTTGAGTTTTCCTAGCACTGAGGACACGATGGGCCGTCGTGGCACTGGTTATGTGCAGACATGTTGTGAGACTTTACATACTGCTTTGTGCTTATGTTCTGTCATTATTGTGATCATGCATCTGCTGTGAGCTTTTGTATTGATATGCTGTTATGTTAATATGAATATATGTTGCCTATATACTGTTTATTTGAGCATAAGGTTAACCGTTACCTGAGATCCAAATGGGAATTGGATCTCAGCTGTAGCTTCAGGATCGGGAGGACCGAGGGTTGAAGATAAAGGCAAGCGGCCGGTGTAGGATTCAAGAAGGAGTTTTATATTTCTAGTTGTGTATTTAATTTCGTTTGAATATTAGATGACTGTATAAGTACAATTACACTATGGTTATGTATCTTTAAGGTTCAGTTACTCGCTTTCCAAAATGCTCCACTCTGATTATTGTTTTAAAAAAAAAATTCCGTTGTTTTAAATGGGATGTTACAAGTGTAGCTATATGTGTGTTTGTCTTTTGCATTACATTCATTTATACCACATGTCACATAAACCGATTTATTTATTTATTTGAAAAAAAAGTGTCATAAGTATTGTAGATTATTATAAACTAACAAGCTGAAAAATGGTTACCGGTTTGACCTCATAAAAAAGAGAATACAGGTCTGAATCCTAATAAACACATTTATTAAGAGAGACAAAATCTCTTATAAAAAATTGTTATAAATCTTACATAATATATATTTCACATTAATATTATTGATGATTTGGAACAAATTATATAACTTATAATTACCTAGAACTGAATATAATGGTTAGGCTATATCAAAATTCGACATTATAGAACTGAAGATAAGGATCAACTTTACATGGCCCCGTAAAGACTAAGAGGTTGTCCTTCCATGATTGGAATTCATGGTCCATTAAGCATGCATGTAGATCCGCATATATATAACAAACATATTATATCTTGGTAAAAAATAATTGGTATAGGATTCTTTTGAATTTTATATTATAGAAAATCAAATATTTTATTTTTAAGATTTGAGATTGTTTACAAATAATCCTTTATAATTATATCACTAATTTTCTAATACAACTATAATATATATGTTAAAGAACTTATTCGCGTTATCATTTAAAATATAAATATTAAAGATTCACATGACGACTCAAAAATTAAGAATTAATGACACACACATAATATTTAGGGAAAATTAATATGCAACTTCTTATAATTTTGATTTATTTTTAACCGTGGCTTTATGATTTTGTTTCCCCTTTTTATTGGACCTTTATAGTTTTCTCTATATGTATAATTAGTTCTTATACTCATAATATGTTAATTTATAAGAGACACGACATCAGAGGTTGATGACATGACTCACACTCTGAATAACGAATCAATTTTGTTACATGAATATTTAAATAAAATCAAATAAACAAGATTACAAATTATGTAAGTAAGGAGATAATTATGTGAGAAAGAGTTTAGGCATGATGCTTTTAAAAAATGGTAAAAAAAACATTTGTGGTTTAACCATAAACAAAGAAGATCGTTGGGGCGCAACACTCAATAACAAAGTTATATATTATTGAACAGAGCATAATGGTGTAAAGGGATTCAAATAGTCGACTCTACTTAATGTGACAAGACTGTTGATGTTGTATTAGTACCTTTGATGCTTAATATAAGATTAATTGTACTGGAAACTAGATCTTATGTTTCAAATAGTGTAATATCCGGATAATTATATTGACAAATAATACCTATTAGAAATAAGTGAATTTGTGGTCTCAAAATTAATATAATAATTACCTTATTTCCTAAGGTGATTTCTCAAAAAATTAGAAGGGATAAAGAAAATTAAGTGTCAAAAAGACTTAAAAATGCATTTTAGGGTCATAAAACATCCTAAAAAGAATTGTGATAAATTCTAAAGGGTAGTGAAATAATTATTAAAAATTAGAAAGAATATTGTCCTTAATTTAGACAATTTAATAAATTATTTCCTTTGAAAATAAAAATAAGAAAAATTAAAAAGTATTCTGAAACCAAAATTGACTCTGTGATTTTTGATATATTACATGGGACATAAAATACCAATGTAAGTAAAATATTTATGAGATA
Source organism: Acacia confusa (assembly GCA_037074495.1). Classification (NCBI taxonomy): domain Eukaryota; kingdom Viridiplantae; phylum Streptophyta; class Magnoliopsida; order Fabales; family Fabaceae; genus Acacia; species Acacia confusa. Next base: position 29,218,314 of record CM073510.1, read on the forward strand.
ATAATTATTACTAATTAAGAAAATTGTCAACAATTAGTAAGTAATTAGTTAAATAATTAATGGCTAATTGTTTAGACATGAATAAAGAAGAAAAACCGAAATTTGTGTGTGTGTGAGATGTGTGGTGTGTGAGTGTTATGAGATGTGGAGAGTTGTGAGTGTGTGTGTGTCTAAGTGTTGTGCGTGTGTGTGTCTAAGTGTTGTGCGTGTGTGTGTGTGTAGTAGCAAAATAATAATATCTACATATTTATGATTATAATAATAATATAAAGTGAGATATTTTGAGAAAAAGCAAATAGGATAGAGGAGAACTGATAGAAAATAAATCATATCTCAAAATATATGAACTAAGTATCTAACATAAGGACTTATTATATACAAGTGAATTTTTATCTCAAAGTCCATCTTCGAAGTTATTTCCGTAACCGACAGCGGTTGTCCGAAAATATTCGGCAGGCAACGGAATGTCCTTAATGAGATCAAAAATTTAGATAACCCAGGTATCTTAAAAGAGAAAGAAAAGATCTTCGGGGCTATGTTCCCGGAATTTTGAGATTTCTCAAGATTACGTGATTAGAACACCGAACAGAAACTTTATCGGTAGAAAGCTTCTTGAGCAAGTTGGTGACATCACCTTGGTGACATAAGATGAGGTTAGCATAGTAAGGTGTATGGCCAAGATCTTTCCACCTTAAAGAAGTGCGATCCGACGGTCAGAAACTGATCAGACAAAGTTTAAAGGAATTACCAAAATGTCATTGCCTTTTTCTATAAATAGCCCTTCCATTCTCCTTCATTTTCTCACCAATTCACTTGCCTAGTTTGAAATCTAGAGAGATGTTAGAGAGAGGGAGGAGCTCGGAGGAAGGAGTAGCAAGGTTCTGGGTAAGTTCTTCGGTCCCTAGTCTTAAGATTCTAGCTTCGTTCGGTAGTTATGGTAGAAATGTTAGTTTGATCTTTTAGTCTTCCAATATGTTGTTGATATCATGCTTAAGTTTAAATATGGTATTTATTTCGAAAATATGATGGAGAAAGAGATATGGCAAAATTTTGGAAGATTAGAGTCAAAGTAGCGAAGCTCTGGCAAAATTCCACCGACTAATCAAACTAGGGGTAAAATGGTAATTTGTACCTAAAATGCCTGTTATGATATTAAATATTCATATCTATGATATAATCCTTATAGGATATCTGAAAACACAAACTGTTGTTTCCGCTGTCGTACCGCCGTCGTACCGTTGTCAAACGTACCATATTTCGATGAAAGTACCCGATATCGTTAATGAAGGTACGGATGCGTACTGTAACTCTAACTCTTATGCTGCTTGTATGCTTTATATATGATGAGATGATTCATATAGTCATGGACAAGACTGAGTTTTGGGTCATGGACTGTGGCTAAGACAGGGTCTTAGGTCACCTTGTTAAATACATTCAGCTTTTAATGTGAAAACGGGTTACAATCTTGGTAATGCCGTATAGATGTTTTCCTAGCGCTGAGGACACGCTCCGGGGCGTGGCACTGGTTTATGTGCAAACTATGTGGACTTACATGGGCTGTGTGCTATGTAGGTATTGTTGAGATATGAATTGATACATGTGTTGTGTGCTATGTATAGTTATATGCTGAAATGTAAATGAATATCTATCATGCATACTGTCATACTTGAGCATAAGGTTAACCGTTACCTGAGGTCCAATGGGCATTGGACCTCAGTCTTAATGAATAGTACAGGGAAGAAACCGGGATAGAGAAGGTGTCAGTGGAAAGAGCCGTGTAGAGGCAGCGGTCGAAAACGAAGGTCGGTAGAAGTTATTAGGACTTAGTTTCTGGCAGAGTATTCTGGCACGGATTTAACAAAGTTATTTCGGACCATTTGATGCTTAAACTAAGGAAGGTTTCATCGGTGGGTTGTCACAAATCGCCATAGAGTTGGTGAGACTCCCATTAGATTGAACACCGACCTAGCCAAATTGTCTGATTAACTGATGTTAGGTTCCAAGCCATAAGTCTAGTTTAAGACTTGCTTTATCAGAAAATTGTATTTAATCTCTGTAACTTGTATCACATGAATATTCTTTCGGGATATTTAATATATCAGCTTATGTCTGGGCATCACCATATGTCTGGGCATTCTATATCAGATACTTATTGTCCGAATCTTAGCGCACGCTATCCATTTCCGTAGTACTCTAAGCTGTAGCACCTCAAACTCCGTTGATTTTCCTAAAACTAAGTGTCGACCGACACGATTTTCGAACATGGAATTTGGGATGCTACAAATAGAGTTAGAATTCTTTAAAATAAAGAGCCGTGTAGAATAATTGAAAGGAAAAAAGAAGACACGAGAAAGGAGAAAGGACAAAAGAGCATAAATAGATACGTGAGTAGATGACTTTCCCAAAAGATTCAATTGAGATGGGGTTAATTTGCAAGTTGGTTGAGGGGGTTTTGAAAATTAAAATAAGGGATTAATGTTTCTCATGTTGTAGGAAAAAAATTATCTCATGTCACACACACATGAAATGGTGGGACCCACATATACATATATAAATTCATATATGTATATGTGGGTCCCACCATTTCATGTGTGTGTAAGAAGTTTAATGTTCTCATGCAACATGAGAAAACTAAAACCTTTAAAATAATTGTTCATTACATGGGTGAAAAAGGAATTACACAGACATTTTCAAATTAAAACGAGACAACAAGTAAAACACAGTACACTCATAATAAGTATTGGAGTGGTTGAGAGAGACAAGACAATACACGAATGAAGTGCATGCAAATATTGTTCCACGATACCACACATAGCTTCGTTAGGCTAATAATTAATTATTGTTGAAGGAGTATTAATAGAAATAAATTAAGAAAAAAATTATTCAATATAAAAATTATATTTTCTATTTAGAACTAAGATCAACTCTTTAAATAATATGTCTTATAATATAAAAGACTAGATCAGTAAATCATAGATGAATTAGGCCTTCTCTCAAGACTTGTTTAAGAATAAGAAAAGGGGATCATATGTAAATACCATGGATCGATCTAAGATAAAGATAAAGAAAGGTTAAGAAATTAAAAACTAAAATCACATGGAATTATTTGTTCATAATGCAAAATTATTATTATTATTATTATTATAATTTTGATAATAGAGAAGGCTGAAAAGCCAAAATACAAACAAAGATTACATCACCAGGGATGAAAAATTATTGTTACAACCTCAGGTTGAAACTTGAAAGTTAGCTTTCAAATAGGGCAGTACTATTATTTTGATAAGTTATAGGCCCAATCTTATCTCGCAGGGCTTTCCCCAAAATTTTATTAATTAAAAGAAACAAAGTAACATATGGTGAAAATTAAATTCAATGAATGGGAAGAAAATTGAAATGATATAGTGGCAATTTGAGATAAAATTATCTTAGATCGTTTATCAGGATAGATCTCCCAGTTTGAGGATTATAAATTACTCCTCTAATTCTTAATTAGATTAAAGAAGTTGGTTAAATTAGTTAATATTATATGTATTTTCTAAAATACTTTAGTCATCTTCATAAATTCTCTTTTTCCATTTCCTCTTTGATTATTGTTGAGAGAGTATCAATAACGGTCAAAATTAGGAATTGACTGATAAATATGAAACCTTTGTCTTATATTTAGAATCAAAATCAACTCCCTAATTATATTTTATATTAAGGGCTAGAAGGAGTACTTACTATTGAGATGTTCATTTGAAATTATATGTAATTCACATTCTTTCCAATTAGACTAATTATATTTTTGAGAGTTAATAATTACCATATGTTGGAGGGACATAATTTGTACGGGGTGGCCCCGGTGTAAAACCATAACAATCGGCACCAAAATGGCCTGTTAAAAAAATCAAGAAAAAACGTTTTATAGAGCACTGATTTTTCAACAAAATAGGGGCAAAATAATTTTATTATCCATAAAGAGAACATAGACAATGTAATACCCGAAAATTTTTATCTTAAAATAAATAATATACCTTAAAAATTCTATGTGTATAAATAATACCTATTATAATACCTATTGAAAATAGGTGAATTTATGGTCTCAAAACTAGTGTCATAATTACCTTATTTCCAAAGGTGATTTCTCATGTAATTAGGAGAAATAAAGAGCTAAAAATCTCTAAGTGAATTTGTGGATTATAAACTACCCTGAGAATATTATGATAAATCTTGATAGGCAACTAAATATTTATTAAAAATTAGAAAGTATGTTGCCTCTAATTTAGATAATTTATGGGATTATTTTCCTTGGGAAATAATAAGACAAAATTAAATATCATTTTAGGGAACATAAATTACCCCATGATTTTTAATATTTTGCATGATGCATAAATTATCAATATCAGTAAAATAGTTGTGAGAAAATAATTAATCCTAATTAAGAAAATTGTCAACAATTAGTAAGTTATTAAATAAGTAATTAATTGCTGATTGTTTAAACATGAATAAAAGGGGATTAAGCACATAATTAGAACTAATTAATTGTGCCCCAAAAAGTCAACAATGACAACTAGTACATAGTGGAGCTTTGTGAGCCAAGTGTTTTCAAGATATTTTCATATAATTAAGCTTAAGCCTTCAATTAATTAAATTAACCAATGACAATTATAATTTAGAAGCATGAAAACACTTGATTAAAGGGTTAAATTGAGCTTCTTATTTAGCCCAAACAAATAGTACGTCCAGCTCAAAAGAAGAATAAGAAGTGATGATAGTTTTGTGTTGAAAAGTCAATTATTTCAACACACCAATTAGAAAATGGAAACATGGAGTATTTAATTAATTGAAAACATCCATTTAATGGTTGAGCAAGGGAGTGACGTTTTTTTTGGGGACTTGAGGAGGAAGAAGCAATTTATAATATTCTAATGTAGATATTATTTCATAAGCACATGGGATAATTGCATTGAACCAATAGGAAAATTAAGGGGAAAATGCTCTAAATCCTATGTAATTAAAATTAGCCAATAAGAACATTTGAGGCTTGAATTTGTGTCTTCATAAAAGACCAACACCCATGAGCCATTAATTAGAAAAGATCATCCAATGGGTAGGATTAAGGATGAGAGTTTGAGAATTACCAAAGTGCCATATCATTTTTCTATAAATAGGGAGCCTTCCTCTTCATTTTTCTTCACACCAAATCACACTTCAAGAAGGTGATTTCTAAGTAGGAGAGTGAGGAGAAATTTTGAAACAAGAAGGAGAGTTTTCAAGAGGTAAGTTCTAGTTCTTAAATTTCTAGTCTTTAGTTTTTATAAGTTTTTAGTATAAATGTTAGTTTAATCTAGAAAATTAGAGAATAAATTCCTATACTTGTTTTTAGGCCTCATTGCATTGAAAAATGCCTGAAGAGGTAAAAACATAGTAGGGAATAATTTTTGGGAAACAATGGATTAATGTTATAAAAGTTGTAGGATTTTTGATGTTAAAATTCTGTGCAGCCAGCGAAATTCATGACATTATTTTATGTATGAAATGAAGTTATAAAATCATGAAATTTTTCAGAGAGAAAGTAGACATATAGGGCTTTCCAAATATATAAAATATGCAACGTTTTGATCTCTGGTCAAGGAGATATGAATTTTTGAAGTTAAACCATTTTTACTGGAATAAAATCTGGGCAATGTTGAGAAACGTAAAAACTGGGAATGACTCACTAATTTTGGGTGAAAATGAATATTTTTCCTTAAAAATAGACGTCCTAAGGGTTCCGGGAAATTTTACGGATCCTCGTTTCAATTTTTCTACAATTAGTTATGATTTTTCAAAGTTAGACGAAAATCTGCCCAAAATGCTAAAATCAGTGTTTTCTGAAAATTTAGGGAATAAATTAGAAAATAAATCCACCAGGGGTAAAATGGTCTTATATAGCCAAAATATCTCTTGAAATAATATTTGTGAATTAATAGAGATGATATTACCCTTATAGGATATTTGTGATCGCAATCTGTCGAAACGTACCGAAAGTCATCAACGAAGGTACGTTCGAGTTATCAACGAAGGTACGTTCGAGTACTGTAACACTAACTCTGATGCTTATTGTATGCTTATATGTGATAGACAACTATACAAGTGAATTGTATAGATAACTTTACATGTGATATGTATTGTTAACTTTGATAACTATACATGTGAATTGTATAGATAACTGTATATGAGATGTGTATTGTTAGCATAGATAACCTTACATGTGATGTGTACGGTTGATATATTAATCTTGCATCTGCTATATACTTATGTGTTGATTAATGTTGTGATGTCATACATATATTGTCTACATAAATATGAGGTGAACCGTTACCTAAGGTTCGATGCATGGACCTCAACTCTTAATATAGCTTCAGGATCAGGAGGACTAAGTACCAAAGATAAAGGCAAGCAACATGCTTAGAGTCCCAACCGAAGGATATCTTTTTGGACTTGTATTACCATACCATATTAGTAAATATTCAAACCTTTGTACTACTGTATAAGCAACTAGGTACCTCAACAGTGGATGTTTATCAGATACTCGCTCTTTTAAATTGCCCTGATGCTCTTCTCTAATGAAAGTACCTTATTCTGCTTTTGAAAAATGGGGTGTTATAGACAACATATATAATTCTCAGTATTGACAGAATGTTCCCCTAAAAAAAAAAAGCATGAACATTGTGAGACCGAAATAATGAAGCACAAAAATAAGAAATAAATATAGACACACATTTCTCCAAGAACCTTATTTAATGAACATATAAAATCATGATGATGTTCAAAACTCTTTTAATTATCGTTAATTTGTTTGTTCAAAACACAAACGGGGTGGATGGGGGAGGCACCCCCTCTTTCCAAGAGATGTGGAACTTCACAATCCACCCTTTAGACTCTAAGTTCACGTTGGTACATTAACTTGAGTTTGGCTCTGATACTATTTGTAACATTACAACGCCTCGCTCTCAATATTATCCATTTTGTGTTTCTCTGCTTCTTACTATTTTAAAACGAGTCAAAAGGGGAGTTATCAAATCTTTATAAGATATTTTTTGTTCCCCGACTTCAAAAGTATTAACTACAAATAGTTAAATTTACTCCTAAAGTTCAATAAACGTCGCTTTTAATTAATTGGAGTAAAAAAGAATATAATATGGAAAATTCTAATAAATGTTAATTTTTGTACTTCTAAAGATATAATGAATTGTATTAAAAAAAAAAATAAATGTAGCAAAAATATTCTTAAAAAAAACTAATTTTTTTTTATTTAAAAAATGACTAATATTTTGAAAAAAGGGAGGGTAATAATTACTTATAGTTGGAAAAAAAAATCTCATCCCTTATAATTTAGCTTGATTTTTAATCAGGTCTTTGTAGTTATTTTTTATTTTTTATAATTTCTTCAATTATAGGCATTAGTCTCTTTGCTTATAATCTGTTAACTTGGGCTGATCTGAATGCTAACTAAGCTACAAATAATTAATTTGCCACAAAATATAAAATGAAAAGGAGGTTTTTAAAAAATAATATGATGGAATAAAATTTATTCATTATCAACATAAAAAAAATTATACTCAACTTTTTCTTTACTTCTACACATAAGATCTGTAGATTGGTAATTTTGATTTTATTTAGATTCATGGAGCAAAATTAATTTAAGTGTATATGTGGTGAGAGTCATGTCATCAACTACTAATATCATTTTTCTTACTAGTTAACAAAATTTAGGTATTCGTATCCATACCTATGGTTATGACAAGGAAAATACTTATATTGTGTTACTTACTATATTCATTTGGTCAAATTCTCCAATTATATCCATCCATGTGCCCTATTTTTAAATTATTATCATTTAACTATAAACTCATATTAAAATAATAAGACATGTGGTCATATGTAATTGGAAAACTTGAAGTACTGGATATAAATAATTTGATGTAAGTATAGTCCTTAAGAAAACCATAATGATCTCATAAAAAGTATAGACACCTAATTAAAAATAAGGTAAAATTATAGTGACTTTTATTTATAATAGTTCTCCCAACAAAGTTTCCGCAAATATTGATCAGTGAAACAAGAGGAAAAACCTGTGGTTAAGTTGAAAACCCTTTTAGAGAAAGCATGGATTGGGTAGGCTATAGTTAGGCCAATAATGTAACCAAATTGTCGTGCCACGTACAAACTATCAAGACATAGGCAAGTGCATTATATAATGTCTTCCATACACATCACATTGGGGGGGGGGGAATTGAAAGAAAGTACATACTATCATTTTAAAGGAAAAAAAATATTTATATTTACCACGATAGGTATTGTCCCTCCATTATATTTCCCCTAACATTGAAATTTCTTAGAAAATACAGAATAAATAATTTAAAACTTGGCGATTAAGCAAACGGTAGTTTTGAGTCGCCAGTTAATTGTTGGTAAAAGAGAGAATGTGATTGCAGTATTGTCTTTTATAGTGTGTTTGGTTTGAGGGAAGATGAAGGGAGGGGAGGGAAGGCTAATATTAGCCTGAGTTTAGCCTCCTCTCCCTCCCCTCACATCCCCTTTCCTCAAACCAAACACATAGAATTTAAAGAAATTAAAGAAATGGAGAGAATCGGAATGATGGGTAAAATGGTGGAGCACAAAATAACACTTTTATCTTCAGACTTAAAGTGATGAAATACTTCCAATGTGGGCGTCCATGTTACATACTCTTTAAATAGGGCAAAGAGAAGGCGTTTTTTCTTTAATCATATTTGTAAGTTGTAGATATTTTTCAAATGAATGTACAATTTCACCATTAATTTATTATTGTGTTAAACTTCTAACTATATAGTTGAGTGTATATTAAATAAAAATAAATTTAGTTAATGAGTTTAAATTTTTTCTAAACTCCTATGAAACATTTGGGGAAAAAAAGAATATAGGGAGAATTATGTATAAATCCAATTGAAATATCAAAATTCAAATTCAGGCCTAACTTTTAGAAAATTATTGATGAGGCCAAAAGGCCTAATTAGGAATATTTGAATGTTATTAAAAGACGAGAACGCCCTCCTATAATTTAAAAGAAAAATTGAATGTTGATGTAGCCCATTTCTTATTATTTCAACGTGATTTATTTAAGATTTTCTCTTTTTTTTTTTAGATAATTTGTTTGTTTTATGATTTATTTTTTTATAGAACAAAAAAAAAAAATACTTATCTACATGCACAATATAATTTTTTAAGAAATAATTGTACTATTTATCGAAATAAATTTATTCAAATTTGTATATGTACTATATGATTGCAACAAATATTTTTTTCCAGCAAAGATATTGTATGAATATAAGAATATATCTAGCTATATGTAAAATATATTTTTTAAAAAACAAATTGTACTATTTATCGATATAAAATTATTCAAATTTGTATATATTTTATATACTGACAAAAAATATTTTTGTCCAACCAAGATATTATATAAATATAAGAATATAATGGGTCAATTTATTCTTCTATTTCATCAAAAATTTTCGTATGTGGTAGTTGAGGAATTTCTCTTGTTCCATTTCTCTAATGTTAATCTTACAAACAGGCAAAGAAATCTATTGTCTTTTCTCCTAAAGGGAAATTAATTGACATTAATTTATCTATTTCATTTTTGAATCATATATTAAATCATGGAGTAAATTTGGTTGGTTTTTATAATTAATACGATAATAATTAGAACTAAAAATGAGAGTGCAAAAGGATAATTGAATTAGTTGACAAAGATGACTTGGAAGAGAAGAGATGACTTTGATGGGGTAACATGGTCATTGAACAACATTTAGAGATCCATAATTAGACCTCTCGGCCTATCAAGACTTTGTTTGAATTTGAAGCCAAAATTTAAATTTCAGTATTTCAGCTGGATTTATATAGAATTCTCTTAAGAGTGTGTGTGTGTGTATATATATATATTTAACAAAATTGTTGATTGATGTATTAAGCGGCTCCTCCATCTTGTGTGAAAGAGAACATAAATTAAAATTTGTAAGAAACTTATTTATTGAGAAAGATGAAAACTTTTTAAGTCATGAAAGGGATTGTACCATTCACTGAGTGCTTATATGTGTTTGTATATTGAAACAGTTAAAACATTTAATTAGAAGCCCAATAATATGGATGGTGTTGTTTTAAAATACCTTAATTTTAAAAATTTGTGAATAATCTCAAAATGTGTTTCACTAATTAAAAAATATAGAATACTAATTTTATTTATTTATTTTATTATATTGATTCCAAATGATATTCTTTGTTTCGCTTTAATCAAACAAGAACATAAGAAGCCAAAGAAGAAAACAGAGTATAAGCTTGGCAATCATGAACACGAGTTCGGGCTAGTCATTACACGTGTCATCACAGCATTGGACCGTCTCATACCTAGTCACTTTAACTTGGTAGACTCCGTAGCTACCTACTTTAGCATCGAACGTAAGCAATGTTCAAACAATTAAGTTGGACACTATATGGTTACCAATGGTTCGTTGGTGATTAACACATCACTATTGTTGTTTCACCTAACATCTCAAATAAGGGCTATATAAATTATACCTGTGGGATGGTATGAGTATATTTTATTTAAATTACATATAAACATTTAAAAAAATTATCTAATAACTTCCTCTTTGGATTAATCCATCGGTATCTAACACTACCAACAAACAACTAGTTTAGTTTGTGGGAATGTTAACCCATAATCAAAGGAACTTTGTTATCTCCAATTAATTATCGCAGATACATATTTATGGCTTGAACATGAGACTACTTGACAGTTGACCCGCAACTAGCTAATCTAAACACTTGACCGTAAGTCTTTTAATTTTAATATACTTAGATTAAATTTTTTTTTCCTAATACTATCTCCAATTCTAAATATAGGATAAAGTTAGTAATATAAATTGCACTACAAAATTTATATATTCTATATTTAAAACCGGATGGAGTAATAATTAATCGTAAATTATTTGTTTATTTTTAACCACCCGACGTCTGATATTTTCAGACGCAATTGTTTAGTTGGCTGAATCGTGTAGGTTGTCTTGTTATGAACTGAATGGTCCTAATTTTGTTGTGTATTGTGGGTTCATGTTGGGGAGATAGGTTCATTTTATAATTAATAAACCCATATCAGTAGTACAGGTTTTGGTCATTTTCGTGATTATTGAAAAATAAGAAGATTCATGGATTTGGGCAATATTGTGCTTTTGTTTGGTTATATTTCTACCTATATATCACTATTAATTTCTTCAAAGTCATCCATCAACAACTACTATAGCTATATCAGTTATGATTTATGATGACTCTCTACTAGATATATCCCTTCAATTTGTTTTCTGCAATAAAGTTAAAATCACGTTTACTATATATAGATTTTGCTCCAATAAGCTTATTAGTCAAACCCTAATATTATGGATTGATCAACGACAACACGCCATGCTTACATTTTGACTTCATCATTAGTTTTATCTTCAACTATGCACGCACATGTTCATCCTTTGTCCTTATTCTTCTCAATCCCTTTAAACCTGCTCGCCAAATTAAATCCTTTACTTTTGATTCTCTTCTGAATTATAATAATAAACCAATTTAAGGATGAAACCCTAGGTAGCTAACCAATGACACACACACTTTGAATGGCCTTGAGTTCTTGACGGATCAGAGACAAATGGGCACAATGTTTATCTTTTCTGACGCTATATTATCTACTCCTCTAATCCTAAGACACTTTTAGCATTTTTCATACAAACCAAGGAAAATCTTAAGCTTCATGAACTTTTTCATAAAATCCAATAACTCTCCAACTTTACCTACGTTTAATATATACTCATATTATGCCCTATAAAAATAAAATAAATATAATAATGAATGAATGATGAAACTGTATATTTAAATGAAAATTTTCTCTTTGTCCTATAAATATGACCATTAATTTTTTTCTTCTCTCTCTGCATATAGGATCCGAGGAGCAAGCAAACTTTCGGAGTGTATTTTAATCCTCGTGAAATTTGGATAAGATGTTGATGACACATGTTTCTTAATCATAAATGTAATACCCGGATAACTATTATCTAGAATATTATGTCACAATAATAAAAATGTTTATTTACGAAGATTTTGGTCTTAACATGTTATGTGATTAGTATATGTTCAGAGAAAAATATTAAGAAAATTAAAGGAAATTTAATATCGGAAATGTGAAAAATGTGTCTTAAGGCCATAAAACATCCTGAGAAGAATTAGGAAAAATTCTAAAAGGCATGGAATAATTATTAAAAATTTAGAAAGCATATTATTCTTAATTTAGACAATTTAATAAACTATTTCCTATGAAAATAAAAAGAAGGAAAATTAAAAAGTATTCTGAGACTAAAATTGACTTTATGATTTTTGATAAATTGCAGGGAGCTTGAATTATTAATGTCAATAAAATTGTTGTGAGAAAATGATTGGTTTTAATTAAGAAAATTATTGAAAAGTATTAAGGGATTAATTAAGTATTTTTTGGGAATTTTATAAGATTATAGAAACTTAGGGAAAATTTTGGGAAAAATAAATACAAGATAAATAGGATATTAGGATAAATGAAAAAAAAATAATTAATTATATATATTTATAAGTGTGTGAGCCGAAATTTTTGGGAATGGGAAGAGATAAGGATGATGAAAATAATAATAATATAAGATTAAGATATGTGTTGATTTAATAATATTATATTAATAAAAAATGAACAGGATAAATGACCACGGATAGAAATAAAATTCTATCCAGAAAACCTTGAACTAAGTTGCTAGGGTAAGAGTATATTAGGAACAAGTGAATTTTTATCTCGAAGTAGGCTGTCTCCGAAGTCATTTATGTAACTGATGGAGTGTTTTGGAGATCAGGCTAAGAAGATGTTCTGTAGAATTAAAGCAGATAGTTAAAATGAGAACCGATAGAAAATAATTCGGATGCGAGATTCCAGGGATAAGTTAGGAAGAACCAGAGTATATTATTGATCAGTGAATTTTTGTCCAGAAGTTGGCATCGACCAAAGTCATTTCGGTAACCGGTCGCGAATACCGAGGATTTTCGGCAGATAACGAAATATCCCTAATGAGAGTATAAGGATAGGAAAATCTAGTATTCTTGAAGAGGAAGAAAGGACCATCAGAGTGTTGTTCCCGGAATTTTAAGATTTTACAAAAAATTTCGCGATCAGGACACCGAACCAGGAATTTCATCTGATAAAGCAAGATGACAGAAGCATGATGATGTCATCAATTTTGTCTTCTTGTGGGAGGGGGAGGTCGGCCTATAGGTGTATGACCAAGATCAAGCCACTTCAAAAAGTGCGATCCGACGGTCAGAATTCAACCAAACAAGTTCAGCGAAATTACGGAATTGCCACTCCCTTTTTCTATATATAGCCTCTCATTTCTCTTCATTCTTCACCAATTCACTCACAATCCTAGAGAGAAGTTAGAGAGAGAAGCTCTAGAAGAGGAGTAAGAAGTTCATAGCCAAGCTCTGAGTAAGTTCTTCAGTCCTTAGTCTTTAGCTTAAGTAGTTCTTTCGGTAGTTATAGTAGAATTGCTAGAGTAGTCTTTAATTCTTAAGTTAGCTTAGATATCATGTTTTTAGGAAAAAATATGATATTTATCTTAAGAGTATGCTAGAGGAAGGATTATAGCAAAAATTTTGAAAGTTTAAAATCAAAATAGCGAAGTAATGGCAAAATTCCGCCAAATAGTCAATCTAGGGGCAAAATGGTAATTTATACCGAAATTTGCCTGATATGATCTGAAATGCTCACACCGGTGATACTATCCTTATAGGATACCTGAAATCACGAATCGCTGTTTCCGCTGTCATATCGCCGTCGTACCGCCGTCAAGCGTACCACAATCCTACTAAAGTGTCCGGAATCGTCAACGGAGGTATGGATGTGTATTGTAACCTTAACACTTATGCTGTTCATATATTATATGTGGTAGACATGCTTGTATACTGAAGCTCTGTCTAGGGTTGTCGGTATACATACAGCTTTATACGGGTTATAGTCTTGATAACGCCGTTGGGTTTTCCTAGCGCTGAGGACACGATGGGCCATCGTGGCACTGGTTATGTGCAAACATTATGTGGGGCTTTACATACTGTTGTTGTGCTTATGTTCTGCCAATATGTGATCATGCATCTGCTGTGTGCTTATATAGTGATATACTGCTGTTATGTGATTATGTACATGCTGTTATCCATATACTGTCTTATTTGAACATAAGATTAACCGTTATCTGAGATTCAATTGGGAATTGGATCTCAGCTGTAGCTTCAGGTCGGGAGGACCAAGGTCGGAAGAGAGAGGCAAGCAGGCTGCGTAGGACCCAAGGTGGAGTTTTATTTTGTTATGTCTCTAGTTATGTACTTTACTTTCCTTCGGATGTTAGAAGACTGTAATAGAACAATTACACTGTGGTTATATTTTATCAAGGTTCAGTTACTCGTTTTGGTCAAAAAGCTCTACTCTAATCACCGTTTAAAAAAAAAATCCGCTGTTTTTAAAATGGGATGTTACAATAAAACTAACCATACATATGTAAAAATTTGTATTGACACAAAAAAAAAATGTAAAAATTTGTAACCAATGAAAATGTGGAACTTTCGTTTGATTGAGAATTTTGTCGTTTTGCTGAAGCAATATGTATGATTGCGGTAGTGTTAATGGCGTGCACATATATATGTAGAGATTTCAAGAAGGCAGATAAGGTCTTAGTTCAAAGTAATACTTATCAACTTATGAAGAGACCCACACACGTGTCAAAATTAAATTATATTCCCTCTTCTTCTTTATTACTCAAGTCATAATTATAAGACTAAATTGATTTTTTTTAGAAAGATTAAGAAAACTAATTAAATTATTTTAGAGTAGTTTTATTTTTATTTTTTTCCAAACCAATTAGTTTAACTAATAAACTAATATGTAATATAAGGATACACAACATATAATATGATTAAATAACTTATTTAATTTCTTTAATCTCTTCAAAAAAAAATCAACCGATCTTATAATTAGAACCGAAGGAAGTATATACTAGTATGATATAATCCTATTTATGGGACAGAGAGCGTGAATTTTTTTTAACTATTTATAAGGCATCTCATTCATTTATTTGACATGAATGTACAATTTTAATTTACCTTCAATTTTTTATTGTATAAATTATCATTTCTTTAGAAAGTGTGCAGTCAAACAGAGAAAGTTAGAAAGCTGTTAACCCTTTTAGATAGATTTAATAAATTTTAGTTTTTCTTGATGCATGTGAAATATAATAAAAGTGTCGTAATAGGAGCTTAGGTCCAGAGGAGTATACCAATGTTGTTTTGGTTTTATGGATAAAAAATGGCGTAATTGAGAATTGTGACAATCTCATGATTTCTCTTCTGTTATTCAAAATGGGATCAAAACGAAATTGAGGTGTCCGGCCTTTGTCACCTTACTTATAGTTTCAAAATTCAAGCAAAACCAACAATATTATCCGTGGTAGAATCAGAAAATATTTTTAGTCTAAATCAAAAAAATAAATATATTGAACTTTTTACTAAATAATATAGCATAAAATTGAAAATAAAAATAAATAAGTGTCAATATTAATTAGTATCTTTGTTAACTAAACATGAATTATCATAGGGAAAATAGCACTAAGGTTCCAAGGTAAATAAAAAATAGCAAAAAAATCCTAACACAAAATCACATTAAAATAGTCCCAAAGAAATCCTCAGGGATTTTTTTGTTATTAATTCATTTTGTCAAATTAACAACAAGACAAGTCATATTAATAACAGAAAATACTATTTTAACAACAACATTTTGTAAATTGGAAATAGCATCAACGACTTTTCCTGACATTACTTGAGTATGTTGATTGTCCCCGTTTTAACAACAAGACAAGTCATGCTAACAACAGAAAATATTATTTTAACAACATTTTGTAATCTGGAAATAGCATCAGCGACTTTTCTCGACATTACTCGAGTATGATTTGGCTTCTACTTAAGTATATTGATTGTCCTGGCTTTAACAATAGGACAAATCATATTAACAACAGGAAATGCTATTTTGACAAAAATATTTTGTAACCTGGAAAATGGCTCTACATTTCAAAATGTTGTTGTCATAATAGCACTTCTTGTTGTTAATATGGCTTGTCCTATTGTTAATTTGGCGAAATGAATTGCTCAAATATGATTTGGTCTCTACTCAAGTATGTTGATTGTCCCAGCTTTAACAACAGGTTAAGCCATATTAACAACAGGAAATGCTATTTTAACAACAAAATTTTGTAACCTGGAAAATGGCTTTACGTTTCAAAATGTTGTTGTCAAAATAACATTTCATATTGTTAATATGGTTTGTCCTGTTATTAATTTGGCAAAATGAATTAATAATAAAAAAGTCCTTAGAACTTTTTTAAAATTTTTTTGATATGTGATTTTGTATTGGGACTTCTTTGCTTTTTTTTTTTTTTATTTACCTTGGGACCTTAATGCTATTTTCCCATTATTATATTATTTCTCAATCTATAAAACTAATACTTAAATGTGCATTCTAATTACCTCAAAACAAAATGATTGAATGCCCTCCATTAAAGATTGGAATTCATGACATCACACTTAAAAAAGCTTTAATGAAGATTATTTGGCATTGGTTGGATTATAACTTATAAGCCCCCGACGTTAATGAAAACACTTGTTTCGCACAAGTTTATGTATGGAGAGTACCATTAATTATTAAATATTCAATCAATTACATGTAAATCCATGAAACACGTTCCAAATCTTAAGCATTAGACAAATGTATTTAAATACATATATTCTTCATGATGGATTTATTTTCTTATATTTTTTTAATATACTTATCTTTTATATTTTTAAATTGAATATACTTTGAGAGTTTTGAGGGGGTGTATGTAGGACAAATAAAAACAAGATGAGTGATTTGGTGGTTTTTTAGGGCCATCTTATTCTTATCCTTATTATATTTTATTGCATGCGATCACTCGAGAGAGACATGAAACATTATCTTGCTCAATCTTCTCCACTACCAATAACTGTGTTATAAAAATGTTCTTTGTCTCCCTCCCAGCTCTTTAATTAGTTTCTTGTTAGATATACGTTTCAAAATATACAAACTGTCTATAATAAGGACGACGGAAATGATTTTCGAGAATTTCAATGCAATCTGTTTTTACGTATTCAACAAATCAATCTGCTCATTTTTTGGAAATTAGTGTAGCTATATGTGAGTATCTTTTGCATTAATTACATTCATTTATACCATATGTCACAGGCACCGATTTATTTATTTATTATTTTTGAAGAAAGAGTCATAAGTATTGTAGATTACTATAATCTAACAAGTTGTTGATTGGTATAAAAAAAAGAATACGAGTTTGAATCTGACAAATATACTTATTGAAAGAGACGAAGACCTTTATAAAAAACTTGTTATAGATTTTACATAATATATATTTCATATTAATATTATTGATTATTTGGAACAAATTATATGACTTATAATTACCTAGAACTGTATATAATTGTTAGGCTATATCAAAATTTGACATTATAGAATTGAAGATAAGGATCAACTTTACAGGGCCTCGTAAAGACTAAGTGTCTGTTTGGAACTTCTATTTGGACATCTTTTCAGCCAAAAAAGTCTAGTGAGAAGCTAAGCAAAGCAAAAGCTCAGTGAGATGTGCTTGGAAGTAGCTTTTATCCTACTGGCCTTGTACAAAAAGCTCCGTTTGCTTTGATGCTCCATAAGGCTGCTTTTGGAGACGATGTGGGCCTCACCATCAAGAATTATGTTTTCCTCTCAACTTAGAGTGTGGGCCTTGCCACCAAGTATTTTTTTTTTCTTAAATTCTTTTCTTTTCCTTTTTTCTCTTTTTAACAATTTCTATATTTATATATATTTATTCTTTCTCTTTCTTCCAAAAACATAATTTGGGATTGTACCTCCAAAATGTAAATCCTTCCATGTAAATTCTTTACACTGAATTAATGTATGTAAATATCTTTTTAAATAATAAATGCATTCATTTTTCCTTTTTTCAATTCTAAACTTAATTTTGAATTTTTATCTTTGTTTATCGCAATATATACCACTAATATTCATATATGTAATATTCAATAAGATTTATGTCTGTTTTAGTCATTTTTCATCTCAACTGACTTTTCAATCGTTAAACCAAAGATGTTTCTGTTTGAAAAAAGTCACTTCTGTCACCTTCAATGCAAATACAAATCATATTTACAACTTTACTTTTTTGTCTATTGGGTTTTTGCAAAAGCCAGATAGAAAATAACTCACTGCTCTCATCACTATCCCAAAGAAGCCCTAGAAAGTTGTCCTTCCATGATTCAAATTTATGGTCCATATAGCATGCATGTAGATCCACATATATATAATAAACATATTATATCTTGGTAAAAAATAATTGGTATAGGATTATTATGAATTTTATATTATAGAAAAACATATTTTGTTTTCAAAATTTGAGATTATTTACAAATAATCCTTTATAATTATGTCACTAATCTTGTTATTTTGCTAATACAATTATAATATATATGTTAAAGAACTTATTCGTGTTATTATTTAAAATATAAATATTAAATATTCACATAACGACTCAAAAATTAAGAATTAATGACGCACACATAATATTTAGGGGAAATTAATATGCAACTTCTTATAATTTTACTTTATTTTTAACAGTGGCTTTATGATTTTTTTCCTCCTTGTAACGTCCCAATTTTTAACAGCGGAATAAATTTTATTTTCATTAAAAACCATTTCAAATCATTAGAGTAAAGTATTTGAGCGGAAGAGTAACTGATATATATTTAAAATGCCGTAAGTCTGGCTGGAAACAATAGCGGTATAAGAACCGAGTTTTTCAAAAGTAATGTACAAAACAAAAGGAAGGCCTTTGCCGGATCAACGACGGGTATTCTTCCACCGAGTCTTTAAGCATGTTGCTTCCCCTTTTCCTCTGACACCGGTTCTCCCGACCCTGATGCTATGTAAAGAGCTGAGGTCCCATGCATACGGACCCCAGGTAACAGTTAACCTCATATTTACATATATGGTATAAAATCACAGCAATTGGTTCACTTCCAAACATGTCACTCCCAGTGAATGCAAATGTACCGCTCCCAGCGAAAAGTATCACTCCCAGTGAAAACAGATATATCACTCCCAGTGTATGCAGATGTACAGCTATCCTTTAATAACAACATATACTCAAACAGCACACCACAACATGCACACAACACACATAGCACATATACACATACTGTAAATATCAGAGTTAGTGTTACAGTACGCGAACGTACCTTCGTTGACGAGCGTTTAGTACGTTGACGATAAACTGTACTTTTGACGGAAAACAGCGGAATGACAGCGAAATGACCGCGGAACAAGATTACTGATATCCTATAATGATAATATCACATTTATCAATATTTGATATCATAACAGGCATTTTAGGTACAAATTATCATTTTGCCTCTGATCCCCTAACCGGTGGAATTTCGCCAGCGCTTCGCTATTTTGACTTTAAACTCTCAAAATTTTTGCTATAACCTTTCCTCTAACATATTTCTAAAATAAATATCATATTTATTCCTAAAACATGATATTTAAACTAACTTGAAAAATTAAAGACTATTCTAGCATTTCTACTAGAACTACCGAAAGAACTACCGAGCTAAAGATTAGGGACCGAAGACTTACTCAGAGCTTCGCTTGGATTTTCTCTGGACTCCTCCTTCTTCCTTTCTCTCCAAATTTTCGAAAATTGCAAGAGAACTTGGTGTGAGGTTTGCAAATGAGAGGGTTGGCTATTTATAGAAAATCTCAATGGCATTTTCGTAATTTCCTTGAACTTTGTCTGGTTGAATTCTGACCGTCAGATCGCACTTTCTTGAGGTGGCTTGATCTTGGCCTTACACCTCTCTTTGCTGACATCATCTTGAGTCATCAAAGTGATGTCATGCTTGCATCATCTCTTGCTTTATGTGCCTTTATTTGATAAAGTTCCCTGTTCGGTGTCCAAACCGCGAAATTTGGTAAAATCTTAAAATTCCGAAGGCAGTACCCTAAAGGTTTTTGCTTCCTCTTCAAGAATACTGGGTTTTCCTAACCTTATTCTCTCATTAAGGACATTCCGTTATCTGCCGAAAATCCTCGGTATTCGTGTCCGATTACAGAAATAACTTCGGCCGGTACCAACTTCTGGATAAAAATCTACTGACTAATAATATGCTCTGGTTTTGCTTAACTCATCCCCAGATTCTCACAACGGAATTATTTTCTATCCGTTCTCATTTATCCTGTTCACTATTAAAATACTATTGTTTATAAATCACATGTCTAATTATATTATTATTATATTCCAAGATCTTATCTCTTATTTTATTTTATTTTTTTTCTTTTTGGCCTAAAAAATTTCGGCCTATATATATATATATATATATATATATATATATATATATATATTATTTTCTTTTTTCTCCTACCCATATAAATTACATTTATCATATATTTATTTCCCAATGAATTCCCTTATTGGTCCAAAATCAATTTCATGGATTTAGACCTTATAAAATTTCCTAAAAATTTCCTAATTAATACTTTAATAATTTCTCAAAATTTTCTTAACTAATTATTTTCTCACAACAATTTTATTGACATTGGTAATTTATGCATTATGCAAAATATTAAAAACCATGGGGCAATTTATGTCCCCCAAAGACATTTAATTTTTTGCCTTATTATTTCTTAAGGAAAATAATCCCATAAATTATCTAAATTAGAGACAACATAATCTCTAATTTTTAATTCAGGATTTATCATAATATTCTCAGGGTATCTTATAACCCACAAATCTACTTAGGGGTTGTCAGCTCTTTTTTTCCTCCTAATTCCATGAGAAATTACCTTTAAGAAATAAGGTAATTATTTCACTTGTTTTGAGACCACAAATTCACCTATTTTCAATAGGTATTTATTTGTGAACGTAATATTCCAGATATATAATTATCCGGGTATTACACTCCTTTTTATTGGACCTTTATAGTTTTCTCTATATGCAAAATTAGTTATTATACTCATAATATGTTAATTTAAAAGAGATGCGACATTACAGGTTGATGACATGACTCTCACTCAGAATAATGAATTAGTTTTGACACATGAACATTTAAATAAAATCAAAATCAACTAGATTACAAATTATATAAGGAAGGAGATAATTATGTGAGAAAGAGTTTCAGCATGGTAAAAAAAAAATTGTTTGTGGTTTAATCATATACAAATAAGATCGTTGGGGTGCATCACTCAATAGTAAAGTTATATATTATTGAATGAGACTTTCTGATTAATAATTTATCTAAAGATTTAATTGTTCATAGAGCATAATGGTGTAGAGGGATTCATATAGTTGACTCCACTTAATGCTAAAATTTTTTTGTTGATGTTGTAATACTACCTCCCATGTTTAATACAAGATTAATTGTACTGCAAATTAGATCATATATTAAGAATAGGGTTAGTATTCTTTGAAATAAAGAGCCATGTATAATAATTGAAAGGGAAAAAGGAGACAGGAGAAAGAATAAAAGAAAATAAATACATCCGTGAGTAGATGACTTTCCCAAGAGATTCAATTGAGACGGGGTTAATTTTTGCAAGTTGGTTGAGGGATTTTGAAAATTAAAATAATTGTTCAGTACATGGGTGAAAAATGAATTACGTACATGGACATTTTCAAATTAAAACGAGACAACAAGTAAAACACAGTACATTCATAAGTATTGGATTGGTCGAGAGAGACAGGACAATACACAAATGAAGTGCATGCAAATATTGTTCCATGAGATCACACATAGCTTCGTTAGGCTAATGGTTCATTCTACAGGGCCAATTGAAACCAAAAAAAAAAAAAAGGAAAGAAAAAACAGAGAGAAGAGAGTGAAAATTAAACAACCATGTGTGCGCGTCTGCGTTTGAGTTTGGCCTCTATCTGGTGAGACACAAGCAAGAGCAAAGCGAAAGTATAATTTATTTATTATATTATTCATTTCACGAATTATAAGATGTCGTAACCCAACAAATTAAAGGCTCTCAAAAGTTTCTGTTGTTACATCTAGCTAGCAGTATTAATCATCATATGCTCGGAATTTGCATTTAATTAAAGATATTAGGAGAAAAATGTAGTTTTAAAGACAATTAATTTCTACTAATTTTTTTTTAAATTTGTGTTAATGGGTTAAATGTAACTTATAATTGAAATTGGAGTAATATATTTGAAATTAAATGGAATGTTTTAATCATTATATCTGTTCATAATTTAAAATCATCTCATTGTAAAGGGAAAACATGAAATTCTCTATATAAATCTAAAATATTGTCATCTCTAGTGAAACAGAAAAAGCAATAGGAAGTTAGCAAAATGAGAAGAATATACAAAATTTGAGCCTAACAATACGTGTAAATTGAAATTTGTTGATTGTATCATATATTAGATTTTTTTTTTTTTTTAAAAAAAAAGAAAACTAAAAGCGTACTAATGGACACCATATAAAATTCACACCATCATTTCAGCTGAAAATTACAAATAATAATTGATAAACAATTTTATATAATATATGATGATTGGTACATTAATAATCATATGCTCGGAACAAGGGCTGCTATTGTTATCATAGATAGTAGCATATATAGTTGGGTACTAGAAATTTACAAAAAGTAGTAATTTTATTCTTTCATTAATTTTGACAATTAAGTTTAACTGATGTACATACATGGCACCAATGCTTGCCACCTCATGAATGGTCAAGTATCATTTTTACCCAGAAGTTTTCGTTGAGAAGCAAGAAGCAGTAGGCATTTGGATTTTTTTTTAGGAGCAATTTTGCCTCAAAAGTTTACAAAATGTAGCGATGCCAGCGATTTAAGGGAGGTGGCCTAGATTAATCTATACAAAAGTAAATACTATTACTATTGCTTTTGTCTTATTGAAGAATTTTCAGGACAATTCATATTTCATTTTGCGTAAATCATAAGTGATACTTCCTCTAGGTTTTGCAATAGACTTTTTAGTCTCTCTAACCAATTTAGCTTCAAAAATTCTAACCACCTTGAGCTCAAAGTCTCAGGGATATCCCTCTCCGACTCCAAGTTCAACCTTTCCAAGGTTGTCTGCTTTCTCTACACCCTTGATTCCTAGCTCTGCTCCCTAGCAACTCAAAGAAGACAAGATTTCTTGCATTCTTCAATCCAATCTTGTTGAATCTGTTTATCCCCTTTAATTCCCTCAAATCCCGATAACACCCTCAAGAAGATGAGATTGATCTCTTTCCATATTCATTTTTTTATGCTTACCATATTGGTCTAAGTAATGCCTTTAATACTAATGAGATGCCACATTATATTGAGCTAAGTGATGTGGATGACGAGGTGGCATGACATATGTGTCATTTGACTAATTTAATAATCAAATTTAATATTGGGGGACGGTAGGGCAGAATTGTACGATTGCAAGTCAAGTCATGAAGTTGAAAGCAAACTCTCTTGGAAGCAAGCAACCTTACTGATAAAGCTATCTAGTGGTTTCCAGTGGCGGATTTACATTGGTGCCTATATGGGCAAGTGCAGACATAAAATATATATAATTTAAAAGACATAAGTGGCAATGTGTGTAGATAGAGCAGATGGTTAAAACTCAATTCACTCCTTTTCATCACTGGTCACGGGTTCGAGCCTTCTTTTTACCCTTTTTTTTTTCTCATTTCCATTGTTCCCTCTCTGCCCTAGCTCTCTCTCTTTGTGTTCCCTCTCTCGTCACCAACTCCAGTTCTCTACACGCTCTCTGCCTCGCCCGCTGTTGCTCAACCGTCAAACATTAAGGCCGGGCAATTGATTGAGAGTTTGAAGTTACCTCCTGGGAAACCGATACATGAAGGAGGCTCTCCATGGAAAGCGTAGCACTGCATCTTCCCATTGCCAACATCTGATGCAACAAAATACTAGTTAAAGCCCAAGAATATCCGATACCTGCAAATCAAAACAAAGTTCAACTTAATTAGCCAAACCAAGAAACGACAGAAATGGATATTTGTTGAAACAAAGTCCAAAATGGACATTTTCTCTTTATTTAATTTTAGCAGCTGCCATAAGTTCCAACTCTGAAATTTCTCAACTTTTTGGTGTTAAGAAATTTAACTGTCTTAAATGGTAAGAACCCAGTTCTTCAAAATAGCTATAATGTTCAAGTGTTAATTTAAATTATTGAAAGCTCAACAAGATGTTAATGACAAGAATAAGGAAAGAAAAGATTCATTCAATTTGATAAGCCCCCAAGTCGTGCATGCGGCTGTTTCCACCTCCAATCATATTCACACCTGATAGGTTCTGTTTGTTGATTTTACTCAAAGCCATGGCAAGGCAGGATTTGGTGATTAGAAATCCATGAACTAAATTAAAGAAAGGCATATCTTATATGAGTCAAGTTTCTAGTCAGAGACTCAGAGTTGTTGAGCTGATTATTTCAGCTTGGAGTGTTTAGATTAAGGGGGAATAACATGGAGAATGAGACTATTCCTAGCTTTCTGAGGTAGATGGAAATGACCTGCGTGGAAGTTGGCCAGTTTGGCTTTGGGAGTGTAAGCTCAAGGCATTTCAAGGTTACCTTGGGTACAGAAATGTAGTCATTAGAAATTTATATCAAATTGAATTATTGGTGTGGTAAACTGAAGCCATTAGGCTTTCAGATGTTGACATGAAAGAGTTGATTGCTTATTTGCAAAGTTCATGGCAATGTACCTTGAAAAGACTACATTTTTGTGTATTTATCAATAAGTGAACCTTTTGCTATGGCCTGTTTGATTGTTCAAATGTACAAATGCGTGAGCAGAAAATTCATTTTCAATTCCAATCTTCATAACTATATTGGTGGTAGAATCTTCCAATGTCTACCAAATATGTTATCAAAATGAATTGTCATTTAAGGGGTTCTGCTGCCTGAACTTTTGTGCCATATAAGATGCTAAGTTATAATTGGTTTAACTCATACATGCTAACTTATGTTAAACTTGATATATTTGATATGATTGATGATGAAGATATAATACAATATTTTCAAAGAATGAAGAATCAAAGAATGCTTTTGTAATCATTCTGATGTAAAGGTTAATTGACTTTTGATTATTATTTTTCTATATTAAGTTGAAGTTTTCTTTTTCTTTTATTGTTTATATTCTTTTGTTTTTTTATGCGTTTAAAACTTTCATTAAAAAAAAATTCGGGGGCAGTGAATCCTACCACTAATTATACACCCACAAACCTTAAATCCTGGGTCCGCCACTGGTGGTTTCCGAATATTGAGCGGCTGTTGAATGAATTTATTTCCCCGTCATTGTGAGCTTTTGTGTTTTGTAAACTTTCGAAGCAAAATTGCTCCTAGAAAAAAACTTTTGGATACCCACTACTCCTCAGCAAAAGCTTCAAGGGCAAAAACAATACTTAACACTATTTGGATTAATGAGGTGGCATGCCACGTGTGCATATCAGTTAAACTTAACAGTCAAATCTAACGGAGGGCTAAAATTGTTATGTTTTGTAAACTTGTGGGACAAAATTACTCTTAAAAAAACTTTCGAATATCCATTGCTTCTCAGAGAAAACTTACAAGGCAAAAATGATACTTAAGCTTATATAGTTTGCCAGATCCATTCAAAAGGTCTCTTATAACACTTATTCCAAACAAACTAAAAAAGAAAAGAAAGATAAAACATACTTTCTCCAGTCCTTAATATAAAACATATTTTATTTATTTAATATGATTAAATTAATAACACAGTTAAATTAATTCATATAACATGTATTTTCTAAAACACCTTAGTCATCTTCCTTAATGCCCTCCTTCCCTCTCCTCCTTAATTATTGTTGAGAAAGTATCAATTGGGGTACATTAGGAAAATATTAACCAATATGAAAATTATATTTTATATTTAGAACCAAGATCAACTTCCTAAAAAATATATCTTATGTTGAGGACTGATAGAATAAATCATAGATGAGTTAGGCCTTCTACAAGGACTTGCTAAAAGAATAAGAAAAGGGGATCATATGTAAATACCATAGTCATTGTTTACGTACAATTATAGGTTTCGTACCTTTTTATTGGGATCGATCTCAGATAAAGAAAAAGAAATATTAAGAAATTAAAACAAAAATCGCATGGAATTAGTTGTTCATAATGAAAAATTATTGTTACAACCTCAGGTTGAAACTTGGAACTTAGCTTTCAAATAGGGGCATACTATAGTTTTGTTAAGTTATTGGCCCAATCTTATGTCCCTGGGCTTTCCCCAAAATTTTATTAATTAAAAGAAACAAAGTTTTCTGAACTTAATTACTGCGTTTACTCATTCTACATGGATGCCTTGTTGCAGAAAGAATTTGTACTGAAACTCAAATTTTTTTTAGTAACTAAGTGCATTAAGTTACCATTTACTAGTGCATTATCTTAAATTGTTGCATTTTTTCCGTTACTCTGTTCATTAATTCTTCCTAAGCACTGGGATTGTTAAGCTGACACTTTTGATTTGCACCAATCTGATTGTAACTCTTGGCAAGCTTTGCGAGTTTTTTTTTTTTTTTTGTTTACAAGGGACTGATCAACCTAGATATATCAGTAATAACTAGGGCATAGTCTAACAGATCCACAACCCAATTGGTCCTCATGCAGTAGTTGCTGCATTTCGTCTGTTGGTTCTTCTAGCTTTGCGAGTTTTTTATTCCACTTATTGCACTCAACCTAGCTTTGCGAGTTTTTTATTCCACTTATTGCACTCAAACTATCTAAACGCTCTTTTTTCACTTTTAGTATCCACGATAACACTATGACTCCGGGTCAAGTGGATTAGCTTTTCGATGCTATGAAGTATCAAGCGTTGTCATAAAATCCTACTAGTTTGTTTAATTTAACTTATTTTTATATTGATTTTTATTTAATTATAATTATAAGTAGTTTATTTTATTTTTCAGAAATCCTCCGAGGACTTTAGACATGCCATCAATGATTTTACTCGGTTTGCGAAGAAGGATATTATGGTCAAGGAACTTGATTTCATGTGAAGCGAGGGTCAAAAACATTGACCAACGTACATGGATTGTGCTTTTGGTTCTTTTATTCATGGATTACCTGCTAAAAACTTATTGTACCGCAACGTCGCAGTGGTAACACGCTCTTCCTGACCCAAGACAAACACCGGCGTGGAATTTCCCCACATCTAGAGCGGTGTGGAGCAAAATGGTGAATACCTAGAAGGAGCTGATTTCTTCCATCACAGATTATATCAATTTTGAGTTCTCAATGGTGCCGATAGCCCTTACAAATGATATCAAAACTAAACTCGGACAATGTGCCAACGAGGACGATCACTACTAGAAAATTCATTTTTTGTGGCGGAATTTTTCCATCGCAAAACAAGCATTTTTCGTCTCAAAATAATTTTGCAGCAGAAAAGTGTCCGTCGCAAAAAAAAAAACCATCGCAAATCAATTTTATGACGGAAAAAATGTATTTTCCCTCGCAAAATTTGAATTTGCGAGGGAATTATTTTCCCTCTCAATTTGCGAGGGAAATGTGTTTTCCCTCGTAAAATTCAACATTTGCGGGGGGAAATTTTTCCCTCACAAAAATTCGCATTTTATGAGGGAAAACAATTTTCCCTCTCAAATTGGCAGATTTTGCGAGGGAAAAGTTTTCCCTCGCAAAATTAAATATTATTTTTTAAAAAATAGAAAATATAAGAAAATATTACAAATATAATGTTCCAAAATAAATTAAAAAAACTCTAAACAGCAGCAGTCTGGTCATCGTCACCACCAGGAGACTGCTCCGTACCCTTACCCTTCAATAAGAACTGGAGAAGTGCTCCATCTCACTAAGCATCTGTTCTTGCTCCCTCACCGTCTGCTCTAACACCTTTACCCTCGTATCTTTTGCAAAACCAACATTACGAAGTCAGTTTATTTGTCCTACTTCATTTAAATGAATGATGGAGTAATGGTTTGCGATTGATAGCAAAAGTATAAGTTTACCTTTAGGACCACCTCTACTACTGCCGGATGAGCGCCTCGAAGATGACTTCAGTTGGCTGGCAGAAGCACCCATCCCGAAGACTCTCCCCTTCTTGTCAATTCCGCCTGCAGCCTGAAGGAAGATACTCTCGTTATCGGAATAAGAGGATGACGGGTCGCTCTGAATCTGTGAGTCTCTCTCCTGCGTCAGTTGCTGATAAGTCTCCTACAAGCACAAACATACAACACAAATACTGCATATAAAATGAAAGAAATATGTTACTGTTTGAAGCAAATAATAAATGTAATTAATATCTCACCACGAATTGCTGGGACTTGGCGTTAATCCAGCGCCTGCCTTGACCCTCAACCGGCTGGGTATAGGTCCGCTCAAAGGTGGTCCAAGGAATCAAATCTTCAGGAACTTCCCCAAACGCTGCTTGCAAAGACAAATGATAACCATTCATTAATTATTGATTAAGTACAAAATATTGAAAGCTAAAGTAGAAAATAGCGTATACTTATAATCTTTCGTCGATGCTCACTAAATGGAATGCAGCCGCCAACATATGATGGTCCATTTATGTGGGACCTATTTAACTTATTTCGTTGACTTTGCTTCAAAAATCTTTCGTCAGTGGCCCATTTTTCAAATAACTGGCCTGCTACCTCCGGCTGAATCCAAGTTTTTTTCCCTTTTCGTGCCTCAATTTATATAATTTATCAGACAACTACTTGCCTCCCTTGAAGTTATAAGCCTTCTTTAAATTTTCCAAATGCTCAAGCAACTAGCTAAACTTTCCCTGAAAAACAATACTAAACAATTAGTACTCTAAATTATACAAGTAGTTAATCAGTTTGCATTTTGATGAGAATAATAAATTAATAACCATAAATCACATAACTTACCAAGAACTCACTAAACCAAGCATCCCGTTGACTCTGAGGAATCGCTTTCCATGTGACCCAAGGTTGATCAAAATTACGAAATATTTGCTTGGCCATAAAATCCGTCACCGGCTTATAAGGACCAAACCTAAAAACAAAGAGAATGTTGCAAATAGTAGCATACAAACTAAAGGTAAAAAATCATAACATTACATGACTTACTTGGTGCTCCCTACAGGACGGATCCACATCTTCCCTGTCGCAGGATCAATGGATCCCCAAGTTGGGTCATCGGAGGAACTAGCTTCCCCCTGGCTATGAGGCGATGCAGTGTACTGAAGGACGAAGTATATTGAAAATGTTAAAACATAGATGTTTAAGAAAATATATGTAAATCAGTCAGAAATCATAAACTAAACCTGTTCTTCCTGCTGGCGTGGATATGTATGAGTGAAAGGCTCACCTATATCGCCCATAACAGAGTCGGTAGTAGGCGGTGAAGATGAAAAATAAAGAGGCGGAAGCTCCGGGGAAGAGCTAAGCCCTCTGACTACAGAGGGGGTAGATGATGTCAGCCTACCCTCTCTGATAGGACAGGCCCGGCCACTACCTCTACTATATCCACTACCTGAACAACCTCCTGGATGCTCCATCTCTAAACACTTATAAACACGATGTCAAAATATATATAAATACAAGAAATTTACTTAATACAATAATGACTAAGCAACGGAGTTCAAATATAACAGATCGTCATAAACAAAAACAACTAATTTAAATCAATCGGACGATTCTTGTTCTTCCTCTGACATCTCATAATCGTCGAATTCAGATTCAGTAGTGGAATAACCCGCTTGTTCCTCATCGTCTGATTCCTCATTCTCAATTTGGATAGGAATCAGCTCTAAGTCTCCAGTGGAATCAAAGAGATTGCAAGGTACATCGTCCTCGACATTACTTATGGCAAGTACATGTTCCACATTCCCTTGGAACGATTCAATCATATCGTCATTTGTTTCTGACTCTTTTGAAGTAGGTATAATATTTCGTGCTTTGGTTTTGATAACTTCCACCCACTCTTGATGGGATGTAGGGTATAATGGAAAATAAACTTGTTCCGCCTGTTGAGCAAGAATGAATGGGTCATAACTAACTGCATATCTCCGTGACCAGTCAATCTCAACATTTCCATATTTGTCCACCTTTGTACCACGCAGACTGTTATCAAACCACTCACATTTAAATAGAGTCACTGACTTATCCCACTTGTAATCCAGTTGAATTATATCAATTAACTTGTCGTAGTAGTCACACTCGACCCCGTCAACTTGGCCACCTCAACAATATACATTGTAATTGCAAGTTTTCGTATTTTCGTTCGCATCAATAGTTACAAACCATACCCATTGATTACATATTTTTTTTATCCTGGTAACCGTTGTTGCAAACCCGTAAGCTAAACTCCATACAACATCCTGGGGAGCTGACGCATAAGCTGAACTCCATATTTTTTACGCAAAGCAGTCTCACAACCAATGAGGAAATTTAGCCTTCATGAATTCATCAAGGTCGGAATCCAAGATCAACGGAGTTGTTGATCGGACCCATTGTGAGAAGTATATGTAACAAAAAGAAAGAAATTAATACTTTAATACTTACTGTAAAAGTTACAAAAGATGAAATCTTACTTTAAGTACGGGACGGCCTCTTCATAGTTGTTTAAAATGTACCACTCCGCTACTTTCTTATCGTTTCCTTCCAGAGTTGACCTACAATTTGTTCTAATGACCCAACTAGGATAATTAAATATTGATATTTGACCACTTGTTTCACTGTCATCATCGTTGCAAGGTACCCCCCTCCATCTTGATATAACTTCAAGGGGATAATAGTATGAGGCAAATTTGGTGACCTCTTCGACCAGATACGCTTCAGCAATAGATCCTTCAACGTATCTTGTATTTTTGATCTTATATTTTAGTGTGCGTAAAAACCTACAACGGACAATTAGAGGGTATTTATAACCTATGTCACAATGTGTTTGAATTAATCATAGCAAAAAAATATATATATTACCTTTCAAACGGATACATCCACCTATATTGTTGCAGACCTCCTACCCTTGCTTCGTACACCAGGTAAACGGGCAAATGTTCCATTGAGTCAAAGAAGCTAGGAGGAAACACCATCTCTAACTTGCATAGCATTTTTGGCACGCTCTCCTCCTACTGTAGTAACTTGTCGACATTAAGTTCAGAAGCATAAATTGTTGTAAAGAAGAAGGAAAACTCTGTCAGAGTATCTAATACATGTTTCAGTAGTGCCTTGAAGGCCCATGGCAATAATCTCTGAAAGAAAATGTGACAATCACAACTCTTCATATCATGAAACTTCACCTCGTTCAAGTCCACACATTTTAAGAAGTTTGATGCATAATCGTCCGGTAGTTTCACACTATTAACCCATTTCAATAATTGCAAATTCTGCTCTTTGCTCAAGGAGTATGGCGCCCTAGGTTTGCAAATCCGGCCTGTGGCAGTCTCTATCAAATGCAAAGAAGGTCTTTTGCAAATCAGTTGTATGTCAAGTCTTGCATTGACTGTATCCTTTGTCTTCTTACCCTTGGTGTCCATGACGGTGTACAGAATATTGCAAAACGCATTCCTCTCAATATGCATGACATTAAGGTTGTGTCTTAACAATTGATCTTTCCAATATGGTAGCTCCCAAAAGATGTTGTGTTTGTTCCAATGATGTTGAACGACATATCCCTCAGGCTCAATGGAAGCAGCTCCTTCTTCAACACTTTGAATGTGTTGTACCCTCTCCCATATTTCTTGCCCACTTAAACGATGAGGTTTACGTGATCATTCAACCACATTCCGGCTGAAGTCTTTTTTGTTTCTCCTAAACAGATGATCGAGGGGTAAGAATCGTCGGTGCCTGTCAAACCAAGATACCTTGTGACTGTATGGCAGGCTAAACCCCACGTTCTGTTCGAGACATATCGGACATGCAAGCTTCCTCGACGTTTGCCATCCACTCAACATCCCATATGCAGGGAAATCATTTATTGTCCACATTAAGGCAGCCCGCAGGATGAAATTCTGACTCAATGATACATCATACGTAAGAACCCATTCACTCCACAACATCTTCAACTCGTCTATCAAAGGCCTGAGGTACACATCTATTTTCTTTTTTGGGTTGCATGGCCCCGGGATTAACGCGTTGAGGAAAAAAAACTCTCTTCTCATACACATGGAAGGTGGGAGGTTGTACGGAGTCACAATCACAAGCCAATTGGAATAAATTCTGCCGGTTTGGTTGAAAGGAGCAAACCCATATAAACATAAGTCAAGACGGACATTACGGGGATCGGCTACAAATGATGGATTCGCCTTGTCAAATTTCAGCCAAGCTTCGGCATCAGATGAATGCGTGACAAATTTTTCATCCCTATGATGCTCCCTGTGCCATCTCATGTGAGCAGCTGTTTGTTGTGACGGGTACAATCTCTGAAGTCTGGGCACGAGAGGGAAGTACCACATCTTGCTTAATGGTTGAGTGGTTGTTTTCCCTTTAATCTTCTTGTACCTATCATGTTCACAGAATTTACAAGTAGTCCGCTCAGCATCATCCTTGTTATAGAGTATACATCCATTAGGGCAGCAATGGATTTTTTCACAGCTAAGCCCGAGTTCTTTCACCTTTTTCTTTGCTTGGTAAAAATCTTTTGACAAATCATTGTCATTGGAAGCAACCTTACTCATGATCTACATCATTTCATTGTAATTCTTATCGCTCATATGGTGATCAGTCTTCAAGCTTAATGTTGATAGGGTAGCCGATAGCGATGAATATTCACTATTTTCAATGTGTTCACAACCTTCCCATAAAGGACGTTGTGCATCTTGAAGCATTTTAAAGAACCTACGAGCCTCCAGATTAGGATCCTCTCCCATGTGTGATGGTTGATTATGCGTACTGGTCTCCTCTTCCATGTATGAAGGTCTAGCATGAGTCACGGGATCAAAATATTGGCCGATCGATGGTCCCGCCGCATCCATCACCAACTGTTGATATTGATTAAGGTTGGCTCGATGAGTATTGTCTCCGTAATAACCGCTCAGTGTCTGTCAGACTTCCCTGTGATGCACCCAACATTCATAATCCCTCTTGAATCCTTTTCTACACAAATGGATTCTGACCGTTCCCGCGTCATGAAATTACAAACACCTACATCTCGCACACGGACAACTAATCGAGGTACTTGAATTAGTTATGTGCGCCAAAGCAAATTGGATGAACTCTTCCAAACCGTCTAAGAATACTCGAGTAATTCGTTTTTTCTAAGTTAGACGATTATACATCCAACTCCTATCACGATCGCCTTCCATACTTCTCCAACCCAACCCTGCACGAATACTTTTTGGAACATAATACAATAATACTAACTAATTAATTCAGCTACTAACCTAAGTGACAAATACAACTAGCAAATTAACTAATTCTCGCAATAATTTTTTTCCTCTTATTTGTGTCAAACTTACAAATTATATCTACAAATATTTCTCCTATAAGTATAAAGTGATAGATAACATAAGCATTAAATTATTTATTTTTATATATATTAAAACTAAATTGATAATTTGACACTGAATACCTACAAAATTCCCAAAGAATAAAATATTGTATTCACTCTTATTAATGATTTCAGGTTTAAGTTAATTAGGATCTAACAGTTAAATTATCCAATTAGTAGATTAAAGACAAAACATCTAAATATATATAAACTAAATAATTTTTTTTATTGTTGTTAAAAATATAAATCTAGTAACAATTATACACAAATTGTTATTCTAATGTAATTCTTAAATATATTAACATTTATGTGTTATTTATTTTATGTTTTCTAAATTAGAAAATTAAAACATGAATATACCAATTAACTTAAAAATGTTATACCACATAAAATAAATTTATTGTATGAGTTATTTATTTATTTATTTTTCAAAAAATTATAAATATATGAATTTCTTATATTACATCCAATAGTACTCATTAATTTATATTTAAATTCACATAGAATTATATTACATTTTTTCTTCAAACTCATGAATTTCCACAAAATCAATATACAAGTAGTTCAACTCTATAGTTAATTCAAATTGTTAACCTATAAGATTTTATTTTTATCAATAAGTTATGAAAATATACTTAGGAAAAAACATAATTAAAATAAAAAAATGATTTTAATATATTTTAAATTTAAATGATTAAAATTAATTCAGCATCATAATTTTTCATGTTCTAACAAAGGAATTTTTATTAAATTCATATATCACAAAAGCATGTGTTTTAAAACATATTGATTAAAGCTAACATATTCAAAAGAGCACTAATCATAATTTTTCACACACACACACACACATATAACAGTCAATTAATGGCAAAAAAATTCGAGCAAAAAATAAACTAATGGCAAAAAAAAAACGAATAATAAATCAATCCCAATAAAAAAATGAAAATATCACTAATTTTAATTGAAGCTAACATATTGATTATCACCATGTAATATTGATGAAGGACTATAGGATTTCAGGAAATGTCAAAGAGGAGAAAAAAATGCATACCTCTTGAAGGATATCTTGGAATGGAGAAAGAAGAGCAAGGACGGCTCACCGAGATGCTTGGACTGAACGTTGGCGGTGGAGGCTAGGCCGGAGCAAGACGCAGAGAGCAAGAGAGGAAGAAGGAAGGAGCAAAGACGCAGAAATCGAAAGGCACGAATGAAAATGAAGAGAGAAAGAGGATTGCGGCGGAATTTTGAGTTCCGTTGCAAATTTCTTATAACCCCAACCCCCCACTGCGGCAGAATTTTGAGTGCCGCCCCAATTTGCAACAGAATCTCCAATTCCGCCGCAAAATTTTGCGACGGAACTGGATATTCCGCCGCAAATTGTTAGCGGGACTGTGTCTTGCCGACAATTTGCGGTGGCACCGAAGTTCCACCGCAAATTTTTTGCGGCAGAACGGGGTGTTCCGCCGCAAATTGTGGCGGAACACCCAAGTCTGCAGCAAAAATGTACAACGGAACACGTGTTCCACCGCAAATTTTGCGACGAATCAGGAGTGCCCCACTGCAAATTGTCGACGAGACTGTGTCTTGCCAACAATTTGCGGCGAAGGTCCAGGTTCTGCCGCAAATTGCGACGGCACACACAGTGCCACCACACATTGCGGCGGACACTCCAGTTTGGTTTTTCCGCCGCAAAAGTCGGTGGAACACTCCACCGGCTTTATTTTGCGATGGAGCTATATTTGTTGCGGTGGAACATTGTTTTCCGCCACAAATTTCCTAATTTGCAGCGGATTTAATATTTCTTTGCTATTCGGGACAAATTTGCGACGGAATTTTATTCTCTCGCAAAATGATTGTTTTCTAGTAGTGGATAGGCATGCTCATTGGCACAAAGGGCGTTTCTTATAAATAGTATCGAGCTAAGCTCGGGTCAAAGTATTAGTGAGGATGCTGGCCCATCCTTGCTGGCACAAATGGGGTGGATGGGGGAGGCACCCTCTTCCCAAGGATGTGGAACTTCACAATTCAGCCTTTCGGACCTACGTCCTCGCCCCTAACTTTGATACCATTTGTAACATCACAGTGCCTCGCTCTTGATATTATTCATTTTTGGAATTCCTCCACTCCTCACGATTTTAAAATGCGTCAAGAGGGTAAGTATCCAAACCTTTACAAGACATTTTTTGTGCCCCTACGAGACTTCACAAATATTAACTATAAATACTCGTTCAATTAATGTTGCTTTTAATTCATTGGAGTAAGAAAAAAAATATAATATGAAAAATTTTAATAAATGTTAATTTTTGTACTTCTAAAGACATAATGAATTGTCTACAGACTAATATTTTAATTAAAAAAAACTATTATTTTGAAAAAGGGAGAGTAATAATTACCTGCAGCTGAAAAAAATTAATTTCTCATCCCTTGTAATTTAAAGTTATCTTTAATCGGGTCTCTATAGTTGTTTTTATAGTTTTAATAGTTTCTTCAATTATAGGCATTAGCCTCTTTGCTCATAATATGTTAACTTAGCTGATGAGAATGCTAACTAAGCGGCATCTACCACAAAATATAGAATGGAAAGGAGGCTTTTAAAAAATAATATGATGGAATAAAATTTATTTATTATCAACATAAAAATAAAAAATTTTATGCTCAAAACTTTTTCTTTACTTCTACATATAAGATCTGTAAGTTGGTTAATTTTGACTTTATTTAGATTCATGGAGCAAAATTAATTTAAGTGTATATGTTAAGTGAGAGTCACATGCACATCATCAACTACTAATATCATTTTCCTATAAGTTAACAAAGTATAAGTATCCATACCTATAATTATGAAAGGAAAATACTTATGTCATATTCCTTATATCTATTTTGTCCAATTCTCCAATTATATCCAACCATGTGCCACATTTTTAAATTTTAATCATTTAACTATAACCCCATTAAAAAAAGAAAGAAAGAAAAGCAGAACACATATGATCATATGTAATGGGAGAACTTGATGTAATAGAGATAAAGAACTTGATATAAGTATAGTCCTTAAAAACAACATAATGATCTCATAAAAAGTATAGACACCTAATTAAGAAGAAGCTAAAATTATAGGGACATTTATATATAATAGTTGGATCTCCCAACAAAGTTTGCACATTTATTGACAGTGAAACGAGGAAAAACCTTTGGTTGAGTTGAAAGCCCTTTTTAGAGAAAGCATGGATTGGGTAGGCAATAGTTAGGCCAATAATGCAACCAAATTGTCGTGCCACAAACTATCAAGACATAGACGAGTGCATTATATAATGTCTTCCATACATCACTTTGGGGGGAAAATAGAAAGAAAATATATAATCATTATAAATTAAAAAAAATATATTTATATTAACCACGATAGGTATTGTCCCCTCCATTATATTTCCCCCAACATTGAAATTTCTTACAAATTACAGAATATGTGTGTGTTTAGTATCTCCAATAAATTAGAACTTGGCAATTAAGCAGAGGGTTTTGAGTCGCCAGTGAATAATTCGTAAAAGAGAGGACATGCCTGGAATATTTGTCTTTTAGAGTTTAGGGAGAGAATCTGAATGATGGGTAAAATGGTGGAGAACACAATAACATTTTTGTCTTCAAACTTAAAATGATGAAATACTTCTAATGTGGGCGCCCATGTTATATATTCTTTAAATAAGGGTAAAGAGAAGGTTTTATATATATAATGAATGTACAATTTCACCATTAATTTATTATAGTATATACTTCACACTCTTATAGTTTCGTATATATTAAATAAAAGTAAAGTAAGTTAATGAGTTCAAAAATTTTCTAAATTCATGTGAAACATTTGGAAACAAAAAAGGTATAGAGAGAATCGTGTATAAATCTAATTGAAATATCAAAATCTAAATTCAAACATACACTTTTAACAAAAAGTCAAGAGGCTTCATGATAAATATTTGAATGTTATTAAAAGAAAATTGAACGTGATTTATTTTTATAAGAATGTTGATGTAGCCCATTTTTTATTATTTCAACGTGATTTATTTAAGATTTTCTCTTTATTTTTAGTTAGTTAGTTTTTTTATGATTTATTTTCTTACAAAACAAACAAATACTTATCTATATATACAATAATGTTTTTTTAAAAAAACTGTACTATTTATCAAAATAAAATTATTCAAATTTGTATATGTCCTATATGATGGAAACTAATATTTTTGTCCAGCAAAGATATTATATAAATATAAGAATGTATCTATATGTAAAATATAATTATTTAAAAAAATATATATACTATTTTTCAATATAAATTATTCGAATTTGTATATATCCGGTATACTCACAACAAATGTTTTTGTCCAAGTAAAAGATTATATAAATATCAGAATATACTAAGTGGATTTAGTCTTCTATTTCATAAAAAATCTTTGCGTGTGGTGGCGGAGAATTTCACTTGTTTCATTTCTTTAATGTTTATCCTATATACAAGATAAAGAAATATGTTGTCCTTTCTTCTAAAGGGAAACTAATGGACATTATTGATGTGTCTATTCCATTTTTGAATCACATATTAGATCATATGGAGCAAACTTCGTTGGATTTTAATTAACACACTAATAATCATAACTAAAAATAAAAGAGCAAAGAGAGAATTGAATTGCTCGACATACAGGACTTGAGAGAGAAGATATGACTTTAATAGGGTAATATGATTATTTAGCAACATTTAGAAATCCTTAATTAGGCCTCTCGTTGTGATCAATAATTTGTCAAAAGTGAAGACCTAAATCTGAATTTTGGTATTTTGATTCACTGACTCCATCTTGTAAGAAAGAAAATACAAATTTAAAGTTACAAGGAGTGTATTGGTTATGAGAGATGAAAATCATTTACACTCTAAATCTAGAAGCGATTTTAGTCTTACACCATGTTTATACATGCGTCCGTTTATTCAAACAATGTGAAAACATTTAATTAGAAGCCCACTATTATGGATGAAGTTGTTTTAAAATATCTTAATTTTAATTTTTTTTAATAATATCAAAATATATTTCACTAATTAAAAATAAAGAATACTAATTTTCTTTTTTTTTTTTTATTCCCAACTTTTTTGTTTCGCTTGAAACAAACAAGAACATAAGAAGCCATAGAAGAAAAGAGTATAAGCTTGGCAATCATGGACACATTATAGTTCAGGCTCGTCATTGTACGTGTCATCACGATATTGGACCGTCGCATACCTAGTTACTTTAACTTAGTAAACTCCGTAGCTAGTAGCTACCTAACCTTTTTGCTCGAAAGTAGCTACCTAACTTTAGCATCGAACGTAAATAGCGTTCAAACAAATTGGAGGCTATATGGTTACCAATGGTTGGTTGGTGATTACCACATCACTATTGTTGTTTCACTTGACATCTCAAATATGAGCGACATAAATTATAAATTATACTTGTTGGATAGTAATGTTTCTAGTTTTTATTATAAAACATTAATGAATAAGTGCACTTGTTTGGATAGTAATGTCTCTTGTTTCACCTTATGTATTTACTTTTTAACCAGTCGATGTCAATTTCAGACGCAAGCCGTACGTAGCCGGCTGAATCGTCGTCGGTTGTCTTGTTATATGAACTGAATGGTCCTAATTTTGTTGTGTATTAATATTATATTATGGGTTCATGTTGGGGAGATAGGTTCATTTTATAATTAATAAACCCATATCAGTAGTACAGATTTTTGTCATTGTCGGGATTATTAAAAAATAATTAGATTCATGGATTTGGGCTATATTGTGCTTTTGTTTGGTTTATATTTCTACCTATATATCACTATTAATTTCTTCAAAGTCATTCATCAACAACTACTATAGCTATATCAGTTATGATTTATGATGACTCTCTACTAGATATATCCCTTCAATTTGTTTTCTGCAATAAAGTTAAAATCACGTTTACTATATATAGATTTTTGCTAAAATAAGCTTATTTGTCAAACCCTAATATTATGCATTGATCAACGACAACACGCCATATTTACATTTTGACTTCATCATTAGTTTTATCTTCAACTATGCACGCACATGTTCATCCTTTGTCCTTATTCTTCTCAATCCCTTTAAACCTGCTCCCCAGATTAAATCCTTTACTTTTGATTCTCTTTTGAATTATAATAATAAACCAATTTAAGGATGAAACACTGGGTAGCTAACCAATGACGCACACACTTTGAATGGCCTTGAGTCCTTGACGGATCAGTGACCAATCGGCACAATGGTTGGCTTTTCTAACACTATATTATCTACTCCTCTAATCTTATACATAAAAACTTCCAGCATTTTTCAGAGCAAGTAAACTTTCGGAGTGAAACCAAATCCACGTGGAGTTTGGATAAGATGTTGATGATGCATGTTTCTTAATCATAAAACTAGCCATACATATGTAAAAATTTGTATTGACAAAAAAAATATATATGTAAAAATTTGTAACCAATGAAAATGTGGAACCCTGCGTTTGATTGAGAATTTTGTCGTTTTGCTGAAGCAATATGTATGATTGCGGTAGTGTTAATGGCGTGCACATATATATGTAGAGATTTCAAGAAGGCAGATAAGATCTTAGTTCAAAGTAATACTTATCAACTCATGAAGAGACCCACACACGTTACCAAATTAAATTATATTCCCTCTTCTTCTATGTTATATACTAGGATGATACAATTCTATTTATGGGGTAAGGAGTGTGTGTATTTTTCAGTCTTATTTATAAGACATCTCATTAATTCTTTTAATATGAATGTACAATTTTATCTTTCATTTATTATTATGTAAATTGTCATTTCCTTAGAAAGTGTGCAGTCAAAAAGAGAAAGTTAGAAAGTTTTTAACATTTTTAGATAGAGTTGATAAATTTTAAAGTTTTTCTTAGTGTATATGAAATATAATAGAAGTGTCTTAATAGGAGCCGAGGTCCAAAGGAGTATACCAATGTTGTTTTGGTTTTATGGATAAAAAAATGGCGTAATTGAGAATTGTGACAATCTCATGTGTATCTCTTCTGTTATTCAAAATGGGATCAAAACGAAATTGAGGTGTCCGGCCTTTGTTCTTAATATATTTTATTGCATGCAATCACTCGAGAGAGACAAAACATTATCTTGATCAATCTCCACCACTACCAATAACTGTGTTACACAAATGTTCTTTGTCTCCCTCACTCTTTTATTAGTTTCTTATTAGATATGTGTTTCAAAATATACAAACTCTCTATAATAAGGACGACGGAAATGATTTTCGATAATGTCAATGCAATCTGTTGGACGGCGGAAATGATTTCCGATAATTTCTATGCAATTTCTATATATTCAAAAAATCAATCTGCTCATTTTTTTTTTGGAAATCGTGTAGCTACATGTGTGTGTCTTTTGGATTGCATTCGTTTATGCCATATGTCACATGCACCGATTTATTTTTATTTTTTTGAAAAAAGAGTCATATGGTTCACAATATTGAGTATTTTAGATTACTATAAATTAACAAGTTGCAAGTTGTTGAATGATTTGCGGCATCACCCCAAGAATATAAATTTGAATCCCAACAAGTATATTCATTAAGAGAGGCAAAAACCTTTATTAAAAAAATTGTCCATATTAATATTATTGATGACTTGGGACAAATTATATGACTTATAATTACCTAGAACTGAATATAATAGTTAGGCTATATGGAACTGAAGATAAGGATCAACTTTACATGGCCCCGTAAAGACTAAGAAGTTGTCCTTCCTTGATTGGAATTTATGGTCCATCAAGCAAGCATCATGATGTGGATCCGCATATACTATATCTTGGCAAAATATAATTGGAATGGGATTCTTTTGAATTTTATATTATAGAAAAATAAATATTTTATTTTAAAAAATTGAGATTGTTTACAAATAATCCTTTATAATTATATTACTATTTTTCTAATACAATTATAATATATATGCTAAAGAAGTTATTCGTGTTATCATTTAAAATATAAATATTAAATATTCACACGACGACGCAAAATATTTAGGGGAATTTAATATGCAGCTTCTTATAATTTTGCTTTATTTTTAACCTTGTATTTATGATTTTTTTCCCCTTTTTATTGGACTTTTATAGTCTTCTCTATATGTACAATTAGTTCATATACTCATAATATGTTAATTTATAAGAGACGCAACATATTAGATGTTGATGAATGATTCTCACTCAGAATAACGAATTTAATTTTTTCACACGAATATTTGAATGAAATCAAATCCAACTAGATTACAAATGATATAAGCAAGGAGATAATTATATGAGAAATTAAAGAGTTTAGGCATAACGTCCATTGAAAAAAGGTAAAAAAATAATTTGTGGTTTAATCGTATACAAAGAAGATCGTTAGAGTGCAACACTCAATAACAAAGTTATATATTATTGAGTAAGACCTTATGGTTAATAATTTATATAAAACTTTAATTAGTTATTGATAGAGTATAATGGTGTGGAGGGATTTATATTAAAGGAACAACACTTTTTGTTGATGTTGTAATACAAAATCTCTGATACTTAATACAAGATTAATTGTGCTATAAATTAAATCTTATATTAAAAATAGAGTTAGTATTCTTTAAAATAAAGAGCCATGTATAATAATTGAAAGGGAAAAAGGAGACGGGAGAAAGGACAAAATAAAGAGCATAAATAGATACGTGAGTAGATGACTTTCCCAAGAGATTCAATTGAGATGGGGTTAATTTGCAAGTTGGTTGAGGGGTTTTGAAAATTAAAATAATTGTTCAGTACAGGGTGAAAAATGATTTACGTACATGGACATTTTCAAATTAAAACGAGACAACAAGTAAAACACATTAAATTCATAAGTATTGGAGTGATCGAGAGAGACAAGAAAATACACGAATGAAGGGCATCCAAATATTGTTCCGTGAGATCACACATAGCTTTGTTAGGCTAATGGTTAATTCTACAAAGCCAATTGAAACCCAAAAAACAAAAAACAGAAAGAAAAGAGAGAAAATTATACAACTATGTGTGCATGTACGTGTGTTTTTGGCCTCTATCTGGTGAGACACAAACAAGAGCAAAGCGAAAGTATAATTTATTTATTATATTCTTCATTCATTTCACGAATTATAACACGTCGTAACCCAACAAATTAAAGACTCTCAAAAGTTTCTGTTGTTTCAGCCAGCTTAGCAGTATTGACTTCAAAATTTGCCTCAAATGTAATATAATACAAACCACCTTCACATTTCTCTCCAATGATATATCCTCTAGTCTTATCAAAGATGAAATTTACTACTACCTCTATATCTATTCATAAATCATATTTTATAAATTTTTATTTTTTCTATTACAAATTATTCTGTATAATCTTGTGGCAGTTGATATTTTTTTTCTTCTTAATAGTACCTTGGTGTAGATTAGATATTGTTGATTTATTATTTTTTTGAAAAGAGAGATTCAGAGAGTTTACCAAGAATTTGCATTTAATTAAAGATATTTGGAGAAAAATTGAGTAATTTTTAAGATAATTAATTTTCAGTAATTTTCTTAATTTGTGTGAATGGGTTAAATGTAACTTATAATTGAGAATGAAAACGGTATTTTTTTTTCCTATAAACAGTTTATATAATCAACTATTTTGAGTTTGACCACCACTAACAATAAGTTTTATGTCATTAGATGAGATCAGCCACATATCATGAATTGCACAATATCTTTATATTTGATTAACAACTAAATATTTTGACTTTACTACCTCTCATCCTTAATATAAACCTGATTAACTTTTTTGTGAGATATTAAAAAAGCTAAATAAATTAGTTATGCCCATTTCACTCTATTCTCTATTTTTTCTGTTGTCAAAAAAGTTGTTAAAAAAATCTCTTTGGATAATTGTTTAAAAATTATGTTTTTGAAGAGATGTCGCAGCAGCCGTTGCCGGTGGTGGTAGCTAGTCTCAACAAATAAAAACAAGAAAACAACTAAAAACTCATTGAAAACAGCTTTTCAAACAAGTTTTTTAATTTTTAAAAACAAAAAAAAATCAAACAAGCTCTTAATCATCATATATTATGTATTATTATATTATATATCAATTTATAAGTTAAATAAATTAGTTGGAATAAATTTAAGTTTTATGTAGGAAAACTTAAATTTATTCGAAATTAAATGAAATTTTTTAATCACTATATCTGTACATTGTAATACCCTAAAAATCCTACTTATGATAAGTATCATAATTTAGTAAATAATACCTATTGAAAATAGGTGAATATGAGGTCTCAAACACCTTGTATTGAATTTATCTTATTATTAGGAAAATTTTTCCTAAGAATAAAT
This sequence comes from Acacia confusa, assembly GCA_037074495.1. NCBI lineage: Eukaryota > Viridiplantae > Streptophyta > Magnoliopsida > Fabales > Fabaceae > Acacia > Acacia confusa. Next base: position 29,262,332 of record CM073510.1, read on the forward strand.
AATGTGCGAAAAGGTCCCTAAAACATTAAATATTTGCAAATAGGTCCCTAAAATATTTATGGGTTATAAAATACCCTGAAAAAATTATGATAAAATCCTAAGAGGCAACTAAATATGTATTAAAAATTAGAAAGTATGTTGTCTCTAATTTAGGTAATTTATGGGATTATTTTCCTTGGAAAATGATGAGGTAAAATCTGATATTATTATGGGGATCATATTGGACCCCATGATTTTTAATATTATGCATGATGCATAAAATACCAATGTTAGCAAAATAGTTGTGAGATAATAATTATTACTAATTAAGAAAATTGTCAACAATTAGTAAGTGATTAATTAGATAATTAATGGCTAATTGTTTAGACATAAGATAAAGAGAACAAGGTGGAAATTAATTAAAATAAATAAATAAATATATATATATATATATATATATATATATATATATATATATATATAAATGAAATTATGAAGAAAAATAAAGAAAAATGGAAATGGAAATTAAGAAAAAATATCTAAGATATTTAGCAATTAAATAATATTATAATTGTGATATTTTATATAGGATAAACGATAACGGATAGAAATAAAATCCTACCTTGGAAACCATGAACTAGGTTTCTAAAGTCAGAGTATATTATAGACAAGTGAATTTTTATCTCAAAGTAGGCTATCTCCGAAGTCATTTCCGTAACTGACGGAGTGATCATGAGATAAGCCAAGAAGATATTTTGTGGAATTAGAACAGATAGTAGAAATGAAAACCTATAGAAAATAATTTATAAATTGAAATCCAAGGATAAGTTGGTAAAAACCAGAGTATATTACGAATCGGTGAATTATTATCCAGAAGTTGACGTTGTCCAACGTTATTTCCGTAACCAACAGCGTTCGGCTTAAAATCTTCGGCAGGTTAAGAAATGTCTTGAATGGGATCAAAAATTTAGTCAACCCAAATATTCTTAACGAGGAAGATTACATCTTCAACGAGTTGCTTTCGGAATTTTGAGATTTCTTAAGATTACGCGATTTGGACACCGAACAGGAACTTTATCAGATAAAGGCACATAAAGCAACAGATGATGCAAGCATGACATCGCTTTGATGACTCAAGATGAGGTCATCATAGTGAGGTGTAAGGCCAAGATCGTGTCACCTCAAAGAAGTGCAATCCAACGGTCAGAAACTGATCAGACAAAGTTCAAAGGAACTACTAAAATGCCATCGTCTTTTTCTATAAATAGACCCCTTCATTTCTCTTCATTCTTCACCAATTCACAAACAATCCTAGAGAGAAGTTAGAGGGAGAAGCTTTGGAGAAAGTTGTAGCGGAGTCATGGGTAAGTTCTTCGGTCCTTAGTCTTTAGTTTAAGTAGTTCTTTCGGTAGTTATAGTAAAAATGCTAGAGTAATCTCTAATCTTTCAAGTTAGCTTAGATATCATGTTTAAGGAATAAATATGATATTTATTTCAAAAATATATTGGAGAAAGAGATATGTCAAAATCTTAGAAGATTATGATCAAAGTAGCGAAGCTCTGGAAAATTTAGTAAAAAAAATGAAGTCAAGGGCAAAATGGTAATTTGTACCTAAAATGCCTGTTATGATATCAAATATTGATAAATGTGATATTATCATTATAGGATATCCGTAATCTTGTTCCGCTGTCATTTCGTTGTCGTTCCACTGTTTTCCGTCAAAAGTACAGTTTTCCATCAACATACTAAACGCTCGTCAACGAAGGTACGTTCGCGTACTGTAACACTAACTCTGATATTTATGGTATGCGTATATGTGGTATGTGTATTGTATGCATGTTGGTGGTGTGTTGTTTGAGTACTTAGTGTTGTTAGAAGATAACTAAACATATGCATGCACTAGGAGTGATATATCTGTGTTCACTAGGAGTGATACGTTTCGCTGGGAGCGATATATTTGGGAGTGATTCATTTGCTGTGCTTATATATCGTATATGTAAATATGAGGTTAACCGTTACCTGAGGTCCGATTGCAATGGACCTCAGCTCTTAACATAGCTTCAGGATCGGGAGGTCCAAGAACCGAGGAAAAAGGCAAGCAGCACTTATAGGAACTCGGCTGAAGACCATCTTTTGTTGCCACGGCATGGGTATTGTCAAGGGGAATACCTCTGTGGTTGTTTACTTTAAAAACTTTCGGTCTTTGTACCGTTTCTGTAATTAGCCAGACTTACGGCATTTTGAATATATGTATCAGTTACTCTCTTGCTCCGATGCTCTACTCTGATGGAAAAAAAAAAATTATACTACTTTTGAAAAGTTGGGATGTTAGATACATAATTTAAAAGCATCTCAACATAAAGGGAAAAATGAAATTCTCTATATAAATCTAATTTATTGTCATCTCTAGTGCAACAGAAAAGCAATATGGAGTTAGTAAAATTAGAAGAATATACAAAATGTGAGCCTAACAATACTTATAAATTGAAATTTTTTTATTGTATCATATATTAGAAAATTTTTTTTAAGAAAACTAAAAGCGTACTAATGGACACCATATAAAATTCACCCCATCATTTCAGCTGAAAATTACAAATAATAATTGATAAACAATTTTATATAATATATGCTGATTGGTACATTGATCCTGATATGCTGGAAACAAGGGCTGCTATTACTATCATAGATACTAGCATATATAGTTTGCCTGATCCATTCAAAAGGCCTCCTGTAACACAAAACAAATTCAATCACTACTTTCACTTATTCCAAACAAACTAAAAAAGAAACAAAAGATAAAACATACCCTTCCGTCTTGAATATAAGGCATATTTTATCTACCTATTTTGATTAGATTAAGGAAGTAATTAAATTAGTTAATACGACATGTGTTTTCTAAAACACCCTAATCATCTTCCTTAATTTCCTTCTTTGCTCCCTCTTCTCATTAATTATTGTTAAGGGAGCTTCAATAAGAGTAAATTAGAAAAATATTAACCAATATGAAAATTATATTTTATATTCAGAATTAAAATTAACTCCCCAAATAATATGTCTTGTATTATTAAGGACTAGATCAGTATTTTACCCAAAAAAAAAAGGACTAGATAAGTAAATCATAGATAAATTAGGACTTCTATGAGGACTCTCTTTAGGAGAAGAAAGGGGGATCATATGTAAATACCGTAGTCATTGTTTACAGTTATAGCTCTTGTACCTTTTTATTTGGGATCCATCTCAGATAAAGAAAAATAAATATTAAGAAATTAAAACTAAAATCACATGGAATGATTTGTTCATAATGCAAAATTATTTTTACAACCTCAGGTTGAAACTTGAAAGTAAGCTTTCGAATAGGGCCATACTATTATTTTGATAAGTCATAGGCCCAATCTTATCTCCCTGGGCTTTTCCCAAAATTTTATTAATTAAAAGAAACAAAGTAATAGATGGTGAAATTTAAATTCAATCAATGGGAAGAAAATTGAAATGATGAAGTGACAATTTGAGATAAAATTATCTTAGATCGTTTACCAGGATAGATATCACAATCTGAGAGTTTATGAATTACTCATCTTATTCTTAATATAAGACATATTTACCTATTTTGATTAAATTAAAAAAATTAGTTAAGTTAGTTAACATGACAAATATTTTCTAAAATATTCTAGTCATATTCCTTAATTTTCTTCTTTCCTATCTTTCTTAATTATTGTTGATAGAGCATCAATTGAGGTCAAAATTAGGAATTGATCGATTGACAAGTATGAAAACTTTGTCTTATGTTTAAGACCAAAATCAAACTTCTCAAATATACCGAAGGACCAAAAGTAGTACTTACTATTGAGATGTTCATTTGAAATTATATGTAATTCACATTCTTTCTAATTAGACTAATTATATTTTTTAGAGTTAATAGTTACCATTTGTTGGAGAGACAGAATTTGTAGGAGGGGGTGGCGCCGGAGGTTGGTTAAAACCATTACAATCGCCTCCTAGATGACCTGTAAAAAAAAAAAAAAAAAAAAATCAGAGCACTGATATTTCAACAAAATAGGGGTAAAATAATTTTATTATCCAAAAAGAGGGAACATAGACAACATATATATGTAATCCTCAGTATAGAAAGAATATTCAAAAAAAGCATGAACATTGCGAGACCGCAATAATTAAGCACAAAAATAAGAAATAAATATAGACACACACATTTCTCCAAGAACCTTATTTAATGTACATATAAAATCATGATGATGTTCAAAACTCTTTTAATTATCGTTAATTTGTTTGTTGTTTCATATGACTATAAGATTAAGACGAAAAGAAGAAGAGGAAATGAAGAAAGAAGCAAACATTTATTGAAGCAAGGGAGCTTAGGATCGCCGAGAAGATTAGCGGCGTCATCGGAGCATTGGCACTTGTGATCGGAACCATCCCTCTCACATCTTCCATCCGGCCCACATATACCAGGGATCAGGCAAGCTGTCAATCCATCCATCCATTCATTCATATAAGTCATCTCATTAAATTTATTATATAAATGTATAATTTTTTTCTTAAGTTCTCACTAATTCCTTCCTCCTATATTAAACTGAAGTAAAGTCAAAAAGTTATTAAATTTTGAGATATAGTTAAAAGAAAGGTTAAGCTCCTAAAATATCCATAAACTTTTTTAAATATCCAATAACTTTTTTAAAAAGTACATCCGGCGGCGCCATAAACATTTTTGGGGTGTAAAAATAGAGGGTTAAGTAGCAATTTTACCCTGGAAGTACATTGCCAAGAACAATATTGCCCTAGATTTTTTTTTTTGGCTCAATTTTACCCCGAAAGTATAAAAATATAGTAATGTTACCCCCATTAACGGTGAGATCTAACGGCGTTAACACACTCAAGTGTGATACCCTCACACACTCAAGTGTGTACAGTTTTATATATATATATATATATGTAGAGTGCACACTCAAATGAATATGCATTAAAATACACACTTGAGTGTGCCCACACTCGAGTGTGCATTGGGCACACTCGATTGAACACTCGAGTTACACTCAAGTGTGCCTAATGCACACTCGAGTGTATGCACTTGGTGCACACTCAAACGTGTGCACTTTAATGCCTCCATAAAAATAAAAATAAAAACCCTACACACTTGAGAGTAAGGGTATCACACTTGAGTGTGTGGTAACTCCGTCAAGGTGGACCGTTAGTAGGGGGTAACATTGTTACGTTTTTATATTTTCGGGGCAAAATTGAACCAAAAAAAAACTTTCAGGGCAACATTACTCCTAATGGTGTAATTCCATAACAAAATTGTTACTTAACCCAAAAATAAATAATTTTAAAAAGGGTGCAAAAGTGACACAAGTGTTAAATCTATCTAATTGGAGTCTACTACCTTGTAAACGTATATCAAAATACCCCTAGCAAAAAAAAATGTCTTCCTTTGACTTATGATTGATCTTTTGCGTAGCCTTCTTTTTATATGCGAGTGTCACTTTTGCCCCCATCTTTTTAAAATATATAATTACTTTTACTCCTAATAAGATTTATAGTGTTGAGTGCACTTTTTTTTAAAAAAAAAAAAGGTTTGTCGATATTTTTTCACCTTAACCTTGTCACATTGTTGCATAATGTAGCAACTTCAAATCAATGATTTATGTTTAAAACAGCAATGTACGTACGATCAGTAAGATTAGGCAGTTGTAACCCAGGTGGGGGAGGAGCTGGAGGAGGTTGTGGTGGGCTTTCATTTCCACAGTGAAAATCGAAGGACGTGCCTGCAATAATATAATATTAATTATTCATGATGAAAGATATATATATATATATATATAGAGAGAGAGAGAGAGAGAGAGAGAGAGAGGAATGGGATCATGAAGGATGAAGAAGAAGAGAGAGACAATTGGGAAGAACACAAGGGAAGTGAGGATCGTTGTTAAAGTTTGTCCAGCCATCATTGCAATTGCATTTCACAAATGGGAAATCTTCTGCATCTTCTTCGCATTTTCCTTCCCCACAGAACGCCACTGCACATAATATCCCTCCTGCATCGTTCAATCTAAATCAATATTCATATTTTATATATATATGATTCAAGCATACATGTTTATATAATTAACCTCACTTGCTTATTTCAATTGTGCATTTCTTTTATTGAAGACAATTCTATTTAAGATTTGATCACACAATTCTACCAACAAAGATGGACTAGCTCATTCTGATAGACCTAACCCTATTGTTATAATAACCTCACTTAGCTTGTTTATTAATCAAGCAAGTTGTCCTTTCAAATTTCTTGCTTATGGTTATAAGATGTTATTTTATAACCTCACTTGTTTATTTCTTGCTTATGGTTATAAGATGTTATTTTATAACCTCACGTGTTTATTTTGATTGGGCCCCGTTGGTGTTTTATTAGAAGCAATCTACTTTAACCAACAAGTATTGATAGAGGAGGTAAGTGGCATCGCTCTTCTGTAGAGAGGATAACACAAATTCAAATATCAATGGGTGCACATGTTGGTAGAGGAAATTATCTGCTAAACAACACACCGTTGCTCTCTAACAATGTTAGTTATCATTTTAAATACTAGAATTTTATTATTAGTTTACTTGTTGTGGAACTTTTTAATTATTAAATTCCTTCCTCAAGATGTCATAGTGATTCTCCTTAATAAAAATCCATGTATATATGACGAATTAAAGGAGGAAAAAAAAAAGAGGAATTGAAATGTTGTAGTGAGAATTTAAGGTGATTTGTGACTGGTGTGCTGTAAAAACGGATGCAGTGAATTACCATCTGCTAGAGAGACAGAATTTGCAAGAGGGGGTGGTCTAAATGGAGGTGGAACTTCATTAAACCCAAGATTAACACCCTTACAATCTTCCCCTAAATTGCCTGAAAAAGAAAAGAAAAAAAAAATCAAGAAAAAAATGTTTTATATATTCATATAATATTAAAAAAATTATATTTTAATATTCAGTTATGACATAACTACATAGTCATCATATTGGGTAAAAAAAAACACTAGGGTATGATGTAGGCATAAAAATGAATATATACATTTGTGGAAGCAAGGGAACTTGGGATCGTTGAGGAGATTAGAGGAGCCTTTAGAGCATTGGCACTTGAAATCAGAACCATTTGTGACAACACAGCTCCCATCTGCCCCGCAGAAATTGATCCCGCAAGCTGTTCATTATTCATTAAACACCCATTACTGTTAAAACCATTTCAGAGTTTTCATATATCTCATTAAGAATCAAAACAATATATAATATTAAGAAGCTCACGATCAGAAATATTAGGTAGTTGAAATGGAGGATGAGGAGGAGGAGCCGGCGATGACTTTGATCGCGGTGGAGCTTCATTTCCACATTGAGAATGAATAGTGCCTGCATTTAATTTATTATCCATATTATAATTCCTTCTCTCTGTATGCACATAAACTCAGTTTATACACACACACACACTCCCTTCCATCCAAAATATAAATAATTTCCAATCCCCTCACTGGATCACTCATTAAATTTGTATTAAATTGGGGGGGAAAGCCAAATTTTAACAATGTTAAATGAGATTTTAAAGGAGAAAGAAAAATACTAGGAGCTCGCTCAAACATTAATTACAAGGTAAAAACTAATAAGAATACTTATATGCTCTAAAAGTGTCATGAACTTTTTCTAATGACATCACAATAACTCATATCATTTTAATCATAGTTGACCGATGATTCATCTTATACAATTCACATTTTTATTCTGTTTTTAAAAAACATAAGAATTTTAATTTGAAAAAGAAAAAGCTAAATGATAAACCAATAATTTTGTTAAACAAACAAAATAAAATGAGAATTATTTCATATGAGCCATCAACCAACTAAGATTAAAATGATTTTAGTTTTTATGTTTTTATTGAACAAAGTTCAAATAACATGGTACTTTAAGAGTATGTACCTATTTCTCAAAATTGACAAATAAGCATGAATTATTCACCAATTGACTTATATATAACAAAGAATTCTTTTGAAAAATGATTTTATTTTTTATGTTTTTATCGAACAAACTTCAGAACATGGTACTTTGAGGATATGTAAGTATTTCTCAAAATTGATAAATAAGCATGAATTATTCACCAATTGACTTATATATAACGAAGAATTCTTTTGAAAAATGACATATTTTAAACGGGAGAGAGGGAGAAGGATGAGAAGAGAGACAGACAGTTGGGAATAACACAAGGAAGGGAAGTGATGTTTTGAAAGTTGCCCCAGCCAGGATTGCATATACACTCCGCAAAAGGGAATGGCCGTGTCTCTTGGCATCTTCCTTCCCCACAGAACTTTCCTTTGCATAATTCACCTGCATATATACACGTATATATATCCACAGTACTAATTAATCCATTATTCTCATTTAAATCAACAACTTCTATATATATACACACAGAGCAGGGGTCGTTAATTGTATACCTTGTAAAGGGTTGGAGGCTGTGAGGCTCCTGGTGAAGAAGACACCGAAGAAAACCACAACAGTAAAAGAAACATCCACCACGCCTTTCAATTTGAACCTTCCCATGTACTCACTATTCATCGCTTCCCTCGTGAATTTAACCATTACACGCTTTTGCTATACGTGTATATATATAGAGAGAGAGAGAGAGAGAGATTTGTTTTTGGTCCTTGTTATTGCTATTTGATTGTGACAGAAGAAAAGAGCTCACTTCTTGTCCCTTATTTCATTCATCTCTTCGGGGCCCTTTATACATGTCTGGTTTTTATGGTTAGAAGAAAGCAGAGTGGAAGATGAATAGGGCCAATTAAAAAAAGGTTATTAAAATAACATGGTAACATAGTTTTGTAAATCAATTTATTCGTGCCCTTAATTTCTTCACCCTTTGTGTGATCGTGGCTCAATGAGAAGATAACAAACAAAGTATAAAAATGAGAGGCGATTGTAGCAAAGGGCCGGGTGAGGGTAAAAGAGACGTTCACATAAAATCATTATTTCGTCGTTAGCGCTACAAATCTTTGTTGAGATTGCCACCACAGGCCGTCTTCCTATTTATTTAGACTATTATCAGAAACTTCTTACAATTTCTTTAGGAATAATTCTTTCTTTTTGTACGCCAAGGGAGTCAGCATTGGAACAATTGTAAAGGTTTTTATTTTGTATCAAGTCCTGAAAATAGCCTCTCTGCTTTTGAAGGTAAGGCTACATACGTATTACCCTCCATATACTTCACCTGGTGCCTAGTGGGAGCCATTGCACTTGCCTCTCTTTTTTTGTCAAATAAATATATAACTAATTAAAGATGAATAAATTTGAGTGCAAATATGGGCATATGTGTGGAACATGAGTCATGACTATGTTACTTTGAAGGGGGAAAGTAGCCTTTTCATGCAAGGTTAAGGTACAAATTTAACAATAATATTTTATTAAAGGTGTGTCTGGCATATTAAGATTTGTTTACACACAAACATTTTAAAATGAGGCAAAAGTAACAACACCGTTAACTCATGCAAAACGGCTATTTTATTGGGCCCACAAAGTCCAGGGAAATGTTCTCTTCTTTGTCCACATCATCTCTTTCATTCATTCTCACCCCCCACCTCCCTCCTTTCCCCTGACTTTGTCAATCCCACAAAACGGACGATGTTTCGCATGAGTTAACGATATTGTTACTTTTGCCCCATTTTAAAATATTTTTGTATAATTTTTCCCCCAACAAATCTTAATTGAGCTAGAAGCACATTTGTTAAAACATTATTGTTAAATCTACACCTTAACCCTTTCATATATTATGAAATTCACATACTGAACTCTTTTGTTTTAAAGTAATATTTAAAAATTACATATTTGCTTTTACAATCTTTACAAATAGAAAAAGCTAACGCATAGGGAGTGTTGTTCAACGCGAGACATATATACCAAAACATTATTTGTTTGATTTAGAACTATAAGAACAAAATTTAGTAAGAATCTTTATTCATTTGAAAAATTATGAATTTATTCCTTAATCTGATTGGTTTCTTATGAAGTTAATTACTATCATTCTTGAAAAATAAAAGAAAATTTACTTTTAAAGTTATCAATATCTCAATTATTATCTAATTATCATTGTACGTTAAATAAAAGTTATTGTCATATTAGTATCCTGATTAATAAACTAATTGATAATGTTTCATAAACTTCCTTTTATATATATCCAAAAATCTATCATGCACCTGAAAAATAATGAAATCATTTTTATGAGGTATCATTTGTTGCTCATACTATAATTGTTATCATTCATGAAAGTCAAAAGCCAATTTATTTTCGAAGTCAATAATATTATTTTGAAATATTTTTAATTTTCTTATTAATACCCTAATTGTAATTATTTGTGGTATTCATATTGTAATTGTAAGTCAATAGTTGAAAACTTCATTTTTCATCTTTGTAGTATTAAAACCGTTGATTGAGACATAATTTTCATTCACAAATAATAAAAACTGGGAATCACTATTTCAAAATTGATCAAACCATATTTTTATATGATTTTTAATAATTAAATTGGGATTATTAATGTATTTTGGCATAATTATTGTGTTTAAAATGTCTTTCTTATGATTAATTGAGATTAAGAGTAAATACATCAAATTAGGACTAGAAAATGTAAAATTGTTAAAGAAATTGTAATTACTCTTAATCATTAATTTTTTTGGGAATATTTGATGTTAGATTTATTATTTTTTATACCTAAAAAGATTAAGTCAAATTTAAAAATGAAATTTGAATTCAAACTATAAAAGTTTTTGAATTTGTATTTCAATCCCTTTGCGAGTTTTAAATTGTTTCCAGTTTAGTCTCTTAGTCAAAAGGCACGTTTTGACCAAGGAATTTTTTTTTTTTTTTGTGATAAAAAGTTTTGGAAAGGTTTGACACCAATCCTCTACCAAGGTCAGGGCACGGCCCCAGGCTCTATGAGCACTTACTAAGGATTTACGAGATCGCCTAACAAAGGAGTCTCAGTGACGGCAAAGGGAATCGAACCCACGACCCAAGGGTCTAGTCCTGAATCCCTTACCATCTGTGTTAACTCTCGTTGACGACCAACGAATTAATCAGATCTAAACATTGGAAAAGGGACAAAGACGCGAGCTGGAGAATTAAATAGGGGGCGGCTGAATAATCGAGCAGAAGGGAAAAAAACGTGAGACGAGCAGAGAGGAGAAGAGCGCCACGACGAGACCCAACCTTTATCCCTCTCACCTTCACCCTCACTTCTCAGTTGCCCGCGACCTCCACCGACACCTCCATCGTCGCCGGCGACCACCACAATGTAACCACCACCCTCTTTAGCTTCAGCAACGCCGGGGACAAGACACAGGGAGCTTCAGCTCCCCTTTTCCAGATTCACTATCGCCAGAAACTTCCTTCACCGTCACCACCATTTATTTTCAACCACCACTCCATTATCGTCATATCTCAAGAACTCATTGCTGCCTCTCACCTTTCCCATTAAGTCAGAGATTGCCATAAGCTTCAATGGAAATTTTGGTTGGGCAACTGATCTCAATGCTTATGTGTGACTAATCTTTGCTTCTTGATGATGGAGATTTATGTTTGAGCTCAATGGACTACATAATGGACTACATAGGAAAGTTTTTCTATCATTTCTTTAGTTTAGAATTATATATTTAGATTGCCTAGGTTTAAGAATTATTGTATATGATTTTGGAACTGAGATATTGTCTTTGTTGGTTTGATATTTATAGTTGATATTAGATTTTGTGGTATGAAACAATTAATATATGTATTTAGATTTTTTTTATGGTTGCAATGAGATTATATCAATTAGCATGGTATTGTCTACTTAATATGGTTGATTTGTGTCTTTGAGGGACTATTTAGTACTTAATTTTAAGAACACTCATATTACATTATTCTAATTTTTAATTGCATATTAAGTGACTTCAAACAATATCTCAAAAGATAGTAATTAGCTATGGTTGTATGAGTTACTATTAATTGGGAATATTGGACTCAAATGGTATCTTGAGGTTTTTCATTAAGACTTAATGAAGTTTAACTCCCATATTTTTTTGAGCAAGGATAGCAACTTTCTCCATTATCAAAAACATTCATCATTCATATTTTCACTTCTATACCATTCCATTTTACAAAAATACTCAAAAACAATAGTTTAGGATTTAATTTAATTGCATTTTGTTTTAGTTTATTAATTCAAAACCAATTTTCCCTTTGTTTTTATTGTATTTGCATGTCATTTAAATTACTTAGAATTTAATAAAAGATTCCTCGAGAATAGAGAACGATCATAGGTTTGCCTATGCGCAATCCTTAGCTTATTTTTTATTATGGATCCCAAGGCTAAAGATAAAAAGGTCCTCATCAAAAATCAAATCATTATCATTATGGCATATTTCTTAAAAATTATTGCACTGATAACCTACTTATTAATATAATTTATGGGGATCCCTACAATCATATGAAAGGTGAAGTTCCTTGACATGTTTGGATCACAATTATATAATTATTAAGAGTTAAAGTGCAAAAATGCACATGTATTTTTTTTTCCTGATGAGCGCCTAACACCAAATGTTTTTTTTAGGTTCAAAAATGACAATATGGTTACAAATTAAATTAGGTGCAAAAATATTATTTAACTGTTAAGTTTGACTTTAATAGTTAATTTGATTTTTTTTTTTTTTTTTTTTTGCTGGTTCAACAATGACGTAGCTTTCAATGTGCATTAAAATAGGTGTTGTTTGGCCAAAAATATTGTTTTTCTGTTCGTTTGACTTTTTTTTGCTGATTAGACAATGACATGGCTTTCAAAGCAATTGTGTGGGGAAAAAACCATTAAAATTGAATTGTCACTGCGTCGGCTAGAGTGAGTATGCATTAGACGACATGTATCCGTCGTTGCCTCAAAAAAAGCCTCGTGAAAATCATACAGTTAAATTGGCGTGTCGATGCATTTGACAAGTTGTGATTTTCAGATACAATGTTGTTACAAGGACAAACCAAGGGATAAGGATGATATTAATTCTTCACAACTTAGACTTGCGACCAGTCAGTCTGGTTTTTTTTCTACATAGTTGCTTTAAAAGCCATATTACCATTTCGTCAGCAAAAAAAGTCAAACTAACAGTTAAACAATATTTTTAGTTAAATCACATGTATTTTTGCACCTAAACAAAGCATTTTGTGTTAAGCACTCTTTTGGCCAAACCACATATGTATTTTTTCACCTTTGAAAACCATGTCATCGTCCAGTCAGCAAAAAAAGTCAAATTTAACGGTCAAACAGTATTTTTGTACCTAGTTTGTAACCATGTAGTCACTTTTGCATCTAAAAAAAAACACTTAGTGTTAGACGCTCTTCAAGAAAAAAACACATTGCATTTTTGCACCTTAACCCAATTATTAATATAATTATGATTTACGATTTAACTTCTAATTTCAAATTCAATTTACTTCCTTCCTTATACTCAAACCCTAATAATTGTGCATGGAATTTTGATGATGTGATTATCGACCTATAAACTAAATATGAAGTAAATGGTTTAACCCAAATTTGATCATATTAATATAATTTTTAATATAATTTATTGCACTAATAACCTAGTTATGGAAAACCCTATAATCATGGAATATGAAGCTCCTTGGCATGCTTGGACCATATTAATATAATTGTAATTCATTATTTAACATATAATTTCAAATTCAATTTACTTCATTTCTTATATTCAAACCCTAATAATTGCGCATGAATAATTTTGATGGTGTGATTATCCGCCTTGTCAACCAAATATGAAGTAAACTGCATAATTTAAATTTGATCACATCAATATAATTTTTTGTACCAATAACCTAGTTATGGACCCGCAAAAAGAAAAAACCTAGTTATGGAAATCCCTTCAATCATAGAATATGAAGCTCCTTGATATGCTTGAACCACATTAATATAATTGGAATCCATGATTTAACGTATAATTTTGAATTCAATTTGCTCCCTTCCTTATAGTCAAACCCCAATAATAACATGTGGGCAATTTTGATGGTATGATTATCCGACCTGTTTATGAGTTACTAAGTGAGTATTACAAGATTTTTAATATAAAGTTGATTGATTGGTTGACGATAGTTATCAGTTAGAGAAATGCAAGTGTGTGTATGTTTTAGGGGTGAAAAGAATGACTCCATTATTATCTTTCTCTATTTCCTTTTTGTTAAATATCTCCACCATCATATCAAGTTTCAATGGTTAGGGTTTAATATTATATAGAAACATTATTATAACATTAAATAGTATTAAAATATCAACTATTGAAATTTAGTTTCATAGTTGAAACATTTAATGGAGAGTAATTGGAGACATTCTTTTTTTGTTGGTAGTTGGGGGTGTATTTTTCAGGCAAACGGTTCATAACACTTAGGTGTGAGATTTGAATTTGAACGTCTTTCCAAAATAAATAATAACCAATGCCATGAAAATCAAACATTTTCCAAAATAAATAATTACCAATGCCATGAAAATCAAACATTTCCAAATTGGCACAAGAAGAATTTTTAAGGCATATGGGATTTATATTGCTAGTTGTTACAGATACAACAGAAGGCCCTGCTCTTGGACTTCAAAATTACAAATGAACATTAAAAAAGACAAACCACCACCACCACACAGCAAAAGAACTAATAAAATTGGTGTCACTCAATCTCACATTATGCAGATCCAAATTCAGCAAACCACTTCTCATGACGTTCAATGTCAGCCTGTGAAACGCTTCGTTGCACCTTAGCCAAAGCTTCTTCAAAATCACACATGGCCACTGGATCTTTTGAAATCTCATCTTTTGACATGTTCTTGATCTCATCCCGTGTCTTTCCTGCAATCTTACGCCTCATACCATTCAACGAGGCATCGCGACAAACATTTGTCAGATCATCTCCACTATAGCCCTCCGTTCGCCTAGCCACATCGTCTATATTTACATCAGGGGCCACCTGATCCAACACAAGTTTCATTAGCCTTACTAAAGAGTTGGCACTTGTTGAGGACAATCACAAACCAAAACTTTTTTGTCCCACTACAGGCTCAGGAAAACTCAAAGTAACATAAAATATGATGTCTTAGATATCAAGAAAGAAGGTCTCTACTGATACAAGAAGTCAAGTGAAGACCTTAAGAAGTGTGTACATGTAAGTGCGGAGTAAATATCTTGAAAGAAATATATAAGAAACTCTATCCATATAGGCTAGATAGTAATTCTAGCTCTCCACTAACCTCTACAGTCTTCAAATTGATTCGGATTAGCTCTTTACGGCTCTCAAAATTTGGAAGAGGGATATATATACGCTTTTCCAGTCTTCTCCTGCATTTCACGGAGATTACAGGGGATCAGCAAGAGTAGGCTTGGACACTTAAAGAGAATTTCTAGATTACCAACACTGGTTACCCGTTTTTGTTTATTTTATACTAGTGATAAATAATTATGTTAGGCATAAAAAGATCAGTGAAAGTAAATACCTATGAACTTTTACCAAAAATACGTCCAACACTATATAGGTGTAAAAATATCCATAAGCATTCAAAATGGGAGTGAAAAGGCCAGCGCCATTAAATTTGACCTAACGTCGTAACTTTTTGTAGTGGGACCCACACTCTTTTTGCACATGTATATGTAACAATGTTAGGTCAAATTTAACAGCGCTGTTATTTTCACTCCTATTTTGAATAGTCATGGGTATTTTTGCACTTTTGAAATGTATATGGTGTTAGATGCACTTCTAGTAGAAGTTCTCAAGCATTTTAGCTCCTTAACCCTAAAAAGAAGCACGGAATTCAAACCTTAGCGCCTCATCTATGTCCCATGGGAAGTTAGTGGCAGCCAAAACCATTACTATTTTTCGGGTCCCGTCCTCGTTTGTGGAAGTATTATTTACACCATCAACCTGAACTAGAAGTTCAGATTTTACTCTCCTAGATGATTCATGCTCCCCAGATGCCCTGATGATGTAAAGTTAATTCAATCAGAGGTCGAGTTTAAGAATAAGAAGAGGACTGAATTAATTCTATATGAAAGAAGCAACGTTGAATCTTCATTCCTTAAACCAGATACAAATCAGAGACCAATAAGGTATATGTGCCACAGAAACAAGGACCAAAATTTTATGTAGGGAAAACGCTCATAAAAAGCCATTACATGAGATGAACATTTGAAAATTTAACAAGACTTACCCACGAGCATTGCATAGAGAATCAATCTCATCAATGAAAATTGTACTAGGCGCATAGGCTCTTGCAAGATCAAACAAACATCGCACCATCCGCTCACTTTCTCCACGCCATTTCGAAGCTAAAGTAGCAGAGGAAACATTGAAGAAAGTGGTCCCGCATTCAGTAGCAACAGCTTTAGCTAGCAGTGTCTTCCCAGTTCCAGGTGGACCAAACATCAGAACACCTTTCCATGGTCTCCTAATTCCCTGCAAGCATATAAATCATTTCACATCAGGATACCGATTTATAACTCATACTAGGACAGAATCATACACTGAAATTAAAATGTATAATTCCAGGATGCCAAAATTTGGAGAATTCAAAATTAAAAATATACCTGGAAATATTCAGGCATCCACAAGGGAAGCACAACAGCTTCTTCTAAAAGTCGTTTAGCTTCAGTTAGCCCAGCAACATCATCCCATCTCACTCCAGGAGTTGTTTCTAACACATCCCTTTCAAGCATCTCAGCCAAGTCTGGATCAGGACCTTCATATTGTCCTTTCTTTGATTTGCCATCTTCAGCATCACCATTCTATCCATTAAGTAAGCAAATTGTGAGAACCCAGCAGTAAATATATGAGGTTAAAAGCATGTTGTCTTCAGCTAAAACTGCTTTTCGGCCACAACAAACATAATGTCAAACACAACATAGATGTTTTTAGAACTGGCTGAACTGGGCACATTTTCTGTCCAATAATACCCTATTACTTGACTTAATGTTTCATATAAACAACAAAAAGAATGAAGATCAGCAAGTAGCAATGCCTATAACTCTAGATCTTGATGTGGACCCCAATTTTCCATCAACCACAAAAATTTACATATCAGAAAAGAAGAGAAAGAACAAGGGGGGGGGGGGGAATCTCATATAAACCAGCTTAGGAGAAAATTGACCATCTAACCAATTGTTAGATTCAAAACTGGAAAACTTAAGAGGAATACATGTGACAATATAAACCAGCTTTAAACGTCACTTGCCCTTGCATGAGCAATATCTTAAAGAGAACAATATTCCACAAAGGTGCTATTCATGGCAACCAAATTATTGGTATTTTGTTGACTCGCTCCACTGACAATTAAATTAGGGATAGCATCTATATACAATGAATTTCTACATTAAATAAACTTCATAGAAGAACCCGAATTCCAGAACAGAAATGACTCCCAAAAAGTTATGCCAATTAGATTGCATTATAGAACTTACAACTGAATCTGCCTTGCTAGACCTTCCTGAACCAGTGCCTTTCTTTCCTGTAGTTGATGCACGGGCTCCTGAGTTAACCCTGCTTGTAGCACCACTCTTTGCCCCACGCCCGGTAGCACCTGTTCTTGTAGAACCTCGAGCCCAACTCCCATCTTGCGGTGACTTCCGAGTGCCAACTTGACCAGACCTTGTGGGTCTTCTACTTGTATTATCTCGACTGGGAGGCCTCCAGACATCAGGATCATCCATGGGACCACTTGATGAAGTTGGATATTCATCTAATGGTTGAAAAACAAATGATGATTTCGTAGATATCGGAGGTGAAGGAGGCCGTCTACCACTGGGGGTTTCTTTAAAAGCCCTCCTCTCAGCATCTAGTTGCTTTACAACTTCTGTTTCTTCAGAAATGGCTTTCTTAGCATTCATCCATTTTGTACGAACTAAAGGGTCATCAATGGTGCTTAGGTGCCTGAAATCATGTTTTAATCTTCAGCAGGTGAAAAGCAGTTCAAACCACCAAACTAACTCAATCATATGATACCCAACATCATGTTTCAAACCTAATTAATATCAATACATGTCTTCCTGATAAAGCTATGAATTCCCTTCAAAATAATGCAAGACTCAACACTGAAAAACTTTAATTTACGGCGGTAGGCTTGTAATCAGTCACAGAACCCAAAACTCCGATGATCACAACGTTCAATGATACAATTGTTTATAGCAATTTACAATATACTTAAGTGAACCTTTTCTTAATGCATTCACCAGTGATTCTCTTTCGCAAGTTGAGTATCCCCAAAAACAAAACAAAAAAGAATCTCCCCAGACAACACAAAATTTAAACAATTCAACTAAATCAAAATTTTCGTGAACCAACACCACTAGGAAAAAGATTCAACAAAACCGAAATTTTCAAGGTCACTGACACTGAACCATAGGAAAATAAACCAATGAAAAACAAAAATTAATAACCCAGGAAAAAATTGACAGGAAATGAAAGAATACTTGTTGATCTGTGCAACTGCCCCATCGAAGAAGATGATAGAGGTATCATAAAGTCCTTCAACAGCGTAGTCTCTCGCCAATTTGATATGCTCTTGCAAGCCCGCAAACGAAGTCCCACCCATTTTTCGTTCCCTCAGATTTCTCCAACGAATCCCTAAGTTAATAACTTCTTCACAGTTCAGAAAAAATCTATGAGTTCATACGAATATAAACAGAACAAGCTGAACGGATCCCAAATGCTCTCTCTCTCTCTCTCTCTCTATCTCTGTCTCTAGAACTCCCGGCAGTGAGAAGAGAAGGAGTTCGACGGCGGCGTTTAAACGTCGAGTGAACGGACAGGGAATGTGAGTGTAATGACGAAACTGCCCCTAGCACCTTCAGATATTCACAGAAACACGGACCGCGCACTAGCGCTTGAAAATGATCAGAGTCGTTGGGTTGGACCCACAAACCGGCAACAACTTTGCTTATTATCATAACTGAAATCAAATTGCAACGTTATATCTAATCTACTCTTTCTTTCTTTTTTTGCTTTTCATTTCTTTTTCAAGTTTATTTCTTCCTTTTCCTTTTCATCATTCTTGTTTGGATTTGAAATATTAAATTTAAATCCAAAAGTTAGTGAATTCATGGATCACCACAACATAGAGATTCTTCAGCAAAACTGAAAGTAGAACCAACGGTTGGATGCTATAATAATAATCTTTCTTGATGTTGCCAGCACTCCCAAACGTTATAGTTAGGGAACCATGTACCAACCATTTTGGCAGATGTATTACTTGAACCAAACATGTTAACACGTGTGTGTTTGGCATAATGTTTTATAGCCCAAGTTTGACTTATTTTATCCAAAAAGTCACTTAAAGCCCCAATTATCATTTTTCTCATGTTTGGTATGACTATGGAGCGATCTTCCTTTTGGTCCAATAATGGGACTAAAGCATAAGTAGGTTGGGTTAAGGGACAGTTTTGTCCTAAAAGTTGTCGTTGAGGGGCAATTTGTCCTGGAATAGAAAAAATTGAGTGATTATGTCGTAGCCATTATCCTAAATACTTTTGATCATTAGTTCACCAAATATATTGAACTAACACTCCATATATTATCCACGTCATTTTTGTTAAGATACAAATTTATTTCAAAAGTTTTAAATCCATCTTTGAAAAAATAAAAATAGATGACATATAAGCTTTCGAGAAAAATGTGCAACTTACCAAAAATGTCACCGATGACATGTAAATTATTAGCTAACATATTTGGTCACTAACATTCATGACAATATTGCTTCATTTTCTACACATTCGGGGCAATATTGCTTCAAACTCAAGTTTACAAAAGTCAAATGAAATAAAAGACACCTTTACTACAGCTAATCCAAACACACCAAATGTTCAAGGGTGGAGCCAAGATTTTAGTGACGAAACCAATCCCCCCTCCTTCCATTACTGAAAACAAGGCAAGTATATTGGATGAAGCCATTCATTGGCTGATTTATAGGCAACAAGAAATATGCTTTTCATCTTTTTGCATGAAATTGAGGCAGTCAATACATAGCATACTTGGCACAAAAATTAATCCTATGATGAAGCATGAAACAATGTTGCATGTATTAGAATCCATTGAAAAATGACAATGACAAATCCTGGATACTCTAGAAATTTATCCAGGTAGAGTGAGTGTGAAAACTCCTCAATTATTTAAAATCCACTCAAAATGAACTTTTCTCTTTAAATTTTTTCTATCATTGTTCATTTCTGATTGTGGGGATGTACCAAGAAGATAATAATTTCGGTATTGTTGGCTTAGAAAGTTACCATCCAAGGCCACTACACTAAACCATCTCTAACAAGTTCTTCCAAGCCTCTCTTAAGCTTCTCTGCAGCAGCTTTGCAATCATTCTCTGTCAAGCCTCCGAATGAGATCCGAAGATTCCCTGGACTCCCACAAGCGCTTCCTGGAATAACAGCGACCCCATGCCTGTGGGCAAGCCAGCGAACAACTTCAAAATCATCGGGGTGGCCATCTGGGAGCTTTGCCCACAAGTATATAGCTCCTTCTCCTCCTTTAACAGAACCTTCTCCGAGAGGGGACAGCGCCTCCAAAACGATATCCCGGTTCTTCACGAGACTCTGTACTCTCTCTGTAACCCACTCGGGTCCCATTTCTAAGGAGTGGAGGGCGAGGTACTGCGAGATTATTGAAGCACAGATAGGAATATTGTCTTGGACTTTCAGAAGCTGGGCAGCAAGACCTTCAACTTCAGATGGATATGCTATCTGCAATAACCAAAGAATGTTAGTCCAGAGTTCCTTTAATCACGTTAATAAACCTACGAAAGTTTTATGCTTTTATGCAGCAGGAAAATGTAACTAAAAGAATATATTACAGGTAGTTTCTGAAAATTACAAAGCCCACAACATATTTTCTGGGAGTTGCAGACTTGGGAGGCTCAAATTAGTTCTGAACACTTAAAATTTCCAAGCAGAATCACTTTGACAACAATAAAGAATACTGGTATCAGGATATCCAACGTGTCCCCGTAAATGATCATATAAATTTCAATGATTTTATTGCCTGGTAATAAAAATAATTACAGGCATAAGAAAGTAACACTAACGTATCCAACACGCCACCCCATCATTCCATATGCTTTTGAGAAAGAGAAAACGTTAAGGATGTGATTTCCCTCCAAACAAGAGTGCTTCAGACCTTCATACATAAAATACCTGCATCAATTTTTTTTATTCACCGGAGAAGCAATTAGAATATAAAGTTATAACCTGCAATGCAAGAGTGAAACTAAGACAACCCTCAATGAACATTACCAAAATTGAATTACCCCTTTGGTTTTTAATGTCAAACCTAATTAACTAATTTGAGTAGATTAAGGATGTTGGTTAAGATAGTTAATTATGATATGCATTTTCTAAAACACCCTAGTCATCTTTCTTAATTCCTTCATTCCCTCTCCATCTTGATTATTGTTGAAAGAGTATCAATAAGGGTAAATTGGGAAAAGATTTACATGTACAAAAATTATGTCTTGTATTTAAGACCAATATCAACTCCCAAAATATGTCTTACATGTTTGGGAAACCACAAAGTTTCAGAAGCCTTTTTAAGCAAACCTAAACAAAACTTTTCTCACATACTCACCTCATAAATTGTGAAAGCTATTCTCCAAAAGTTAATCTATATTAAGGACCGGAGGGAGTATTGATTAAAATTTCCTGAACATACTTACTCTGTCTGATGTCTCAGTGATATTTAAAAACATGGAAAATATGTACAAGGCTGTGATGTGATATCATAGACATTCTTTCTCATCAAGTTTTGCCGATCATCGAATAAATAAAAGAACTGTTGTTTTATAATTGTAGCATTTTACAAACTTACTCATATGTATTGTCAACAACAAGCCAAGAGCCAGCTTTCAAGCAGAGATCTGAAATCCTCTGGCCAAATAAAAAAAAGTAAATTGCTTAGAAATTACGGGGGAGAACTAAAATTAATCTAGAGGTTAATTACCAAATTCATTGCAGAAAACTGAAAAGTGAAGAAAACAAAACTGAAATGAAAATCTCAAATATTTTGACAAAATCAGAACAGTAACAAATGTTGCAGTCAAAGAGGTTAAGAGGGGAACCTTGAGA
This sequence comes from Acacia confusa, assembly GCA_037074495.1. Classification (NCBI taxonomy): domain Eukaryota; kingdom Viridiplantae; phylum Streptophyta; class Magnoliopsida; order Fabales; family Fabaceae; genus Acacia; species Acacia confusa. The sequence continues at coordinate 29,284,466 of CM073510.1, forward strand.
AGAGGATCTGGAATATAGGTTCCACTTGGGTTGCCCGGATTAACAACAGTGACAAGCTTCGGGGTAGGTTTAGTTTCTGATAATACCTTTTCCAACCAATCTGAAAATCAAAACACTTCTATAAACAAAACACAGAACAAAATTGCAGAAGGAACTGTACATTGAGAAGAGAAGTGTCTAAGAGATATTAATAATTAGTTCACTGTCCACAACTTTTGCTACAATAAGAATTAGAGACTGTATTGAACAGATAGTTCCTCATCAGAATGTACTACTTGGATTTAAATATAAATAGAATCAAATGAAAGAGTAAGCTTCATCAGAATTCTTACCTGCATCTGGATGAAGTGTTTTGGGGTCATGGGGACCCACAAGTATATCGGTGATGCCAGTCATCTGGAAGGACATGTAAGCGTTGAAATAGTAAGGTGCAAACATAACCACCGAATCCCCCGCATCACATAGTGTAAGGACTAAATTCACAAATGCCTGCATTTGTAAGAGGTGTTAATACTGAAGACATCACATTAGTTGAAAGATATAAACTACACCATTCATGGAAAGCTATGAGTACTCAGTAAACGATCATTAGTCGTCGATTACTAGATCAAATGTTCAATTATGAGTAATGATGAATTCAACAACACAAGGTACGGTTCATCTTGACGGTTATAACTAGCCTTCCCTCTCCTGTTAGATCCTTGGCTATACTGTTAAAGAACAGCAAGTAAAAGAAGCTATACTATGAAGGTTCAATACAGGATTTTAGGTGAGACACCCAGTAAGGCATTGGTGCATTTATAATGGATAAGCATAAGAAGTCTATGGAAGGTCAAATACTTGTCCATGCCCTTTTCTTCAAAGCAAATATATGCTCTCTTTTTCTTTTCTGATAAAAAAATAGAGAGCATACAGGGATAATTATATAATAGGGCATCATTAGTCACCTGATTAGCACCAGCTGTAACCATCACTGAAGACTTTTGCAAATTATTTTCATGATGCAGCTGCATGAAAAAGAAACAAAAGAATCAATTGAAATGATAACCAAGATCCATATTCAGATTTAGTAAATTTTAGAAACGGAAAGTAATCAAGAAGCACATAGCTATAAGCAAAATCCATCCTTGTTGAATAAGCCATAAAGACAAAAAAAAACAAAAAAAGAAAGGGCGGGCATTTTCAAAGCACAGATGATGGGAGCAAACTGGCTGGAACAGGGCCGTTTATGACACAACAAAATGATCTTTGCAGGTAGAGTTAAGATCTAACTGCAAACAAAGAAAGAAACAAGGAAACCAAAAGTCAAAAAGACAAAGCAATTTGTGACAAATATATAAAGCAAACTAAAACCGAATGTTGAGTGAGTCAATCATCCCATCCAACTCAGCCCCAACAAATTCAGAGGCAACAGGCCTGCCCCTGAACAGCAGAATTTGTGTTGATCAACTCAATCCCGATGTTATATTATTGCCCATTTCAAAGCTGAATCAATTTTTCTTCATAAGTTCAAATTAATGATTGATCCATTCATGTACCATTAGTATAAGCATAAGTCATCAGTAAAAACCCATGAAAGTTCTTTCCAGTACATATCAACAGAATATAATATTACACATTCTAAATGATGAAACAATTAAATAGTTTAATATATTCCATAAGATATCACAAATTACCTCAACAAGACCATGACTACCTTTTTTATTTATAGATTATCTGTTCAAGTGAAGGTAGAAGAAAAATAACACTTATGACTCATAAAGGATATCATCCTTCAGCAAAATAATATTATTACCTATACGTATATTACAGAGTACGTTGAATAGAACAAAACAAAATAATGCCCCCTTCTCAAATGAAGATAACCAATGAGTTAGGCATAGTTTTCTACAAGTTAAATTGGTAGGATAAAACTCGACCATTTTAGCAGTTTACCTTTTTCATTAAGGCCTCTCTAAGTTCAGGAAGACCTTCATCAGCACCATAGCGACTAACTGAAGGCTCCCATACGAGTTCTTTCACTTTGTCCAATGCTTGCTTTGGAGGTTGCCAATGAACCACTCCCTACAGAACATAAATTTCATCGAGCCCATTAAAGATTGCAGATACAAACAAGAGGCAAATAATAAATAAAAAGTTAGCAAAATACTTTCAGCAGTCAGAGCAATAAGAACTTTGGAGAAAGCTCCATTTGATAACTAAACACATGCAGACCCATATAAAAAGGTCAGTTAAAGCAGATACAGAATCAGGGATGCATTACTTTCACTTTCAGCTTACAATATTAAATTAAATCAGCAAGCTTTTAGTACTATACCAAAGCGTTACAATATTATATTAACAATTCTGACCCTTCATAAATTTTCAACGTCCAATTTAGGCAGAAATAGCCTTTGACAACTTATCGAAAGGAGCCTCAATTATAACGGTAAGTAGCCCAAAATGATAAACACGATAACTCTTACTTGTATCTTTTTCTAATTTGCCTCTCCTTTTAGTATGCATTATTTACCATTTAGGCCATAAGGTGGCAAAATTTCCATGACCAAGCCATTCTAACTCAAATTATATTATCCATTAAACGTAATGTACAAGTGCAGAAAAACAACTATAAAACTTCCTCAAAGTTGAGGCAGATTTATAATACAACACTGTCATCACAAATTTCGAACACCATCATCAAACTCGCCCTATTCTTGAGTAGTAGCCAAAACCATCGTTTCTCTCGATATCTCCATATTACTCCAAACCCCCAAGCTAGCAGGGCTAATGTCAAATCAGACATTGGAAACCAAGAACCATGTTCCTCTTGTTTTTTCTTGCTAACTCCATGGTCATCACGAAGAGATTAAATTAACAATACAATCATTGGGAACGGAGAGAAAAGAAACCTGGGCCAAGGACACGGCATTCTTGGCTCCTCGAAGCAATTCCTGCATCTGCAAGCACATGACACAAATTCATATCCACCTCCATTATTATTATTAATAACAACTTTACAACAAGTTCAACTTCTAACTAAGAGTTTATAAAAAAAATTAATGATAATTCTTATTCAATGACTTTCTGGTGTGTACCTTAACCATGATCGGCATCTCGGTTTCCAAAGCCCTCCTTGCAAGATTTCCGTACGAACCCATCTCTCAAACCTCCCCCTTTCTCAGCCCCCAAGAGCACCCGAATTCTCTCTCTCTCTCTCTCTCTCTCTCTCTCTCTCTCGTAGGGCCTCACGCACCTAACCAAAAGGAACCAACTTATTACAGATTTAAATCAAATTAGCGAAATCAAAAGTGGCTTTTTCAAATACAAGAAATCGACTTTGGCACGCCTCAACAAACTCCATTATTGGAAATATAAATAAAGGAAAGGCATTACCCTTTTTCTTTTACGGGCTTCTTGTATAGACTTACCTCGTCAGCAACTTGCAGCCGGAATTTTGACGAAAACTGGTCAGCTTCCACTAAAAGATTGAGCTGATTAAAAAGCCCATGTTACCCACTACAGAGTCTATGCTGTACTTTCTACTTCGAGAGTAATTCCAAGTCAAATTTTGGAACTTATCCCTCCAAAATGTTTTTATCTTTGGATTAAAACAAAAGACGATATATTTGTGCAATAATGCGTGTGATCTCCGGGAATCACGCAATAAATGAGTATTTTATGCCTTCCTTCTTCAAATTACAATTACAATTAAGAATACTAAGAAAAACAGAGCAAGCTGGCCCAGAAGGACACTAACGGAAACGGAACGAGCTCAGAAAATAATTTCCAGAATTTCCGGGGGGAAAAACTTTACTATCGTTTTGGATGTCATGCAATAATAGTAATTTTTATTCTGGGTTTGCAAAAAGTAGGGTTGAGCTGAAGACAGAAGGAAAAGAAAAGTGGGAAATGAATTCCCGAGAAGACAGAGAATCTTCGAAAAATGTCGCGCGAGTGTTGGGAAGAGATTGCATTGGATTTCTGACTTTCTTCTTTCTTTTCAAACAAAGTTTATAGCCTCAGAAATCAGAATAAACAAGGTAGAAAAAGGAGAGGTGTGGTTTGGTTTGGATTTTGTCGAATACGAAACGATTAATCTTCGCTTTATCTCTATCTTCTCTGCGGCACCATCCGAGCAGCGTGGGTCTGAATCATACAGATGAAGACAAATAGCGAAGGACCACCAAATTATGACTAATGTTTTGCGTTTTCGGCCATCGTGGCATTTAAACGACATTGTATATAATCTTCGCATGAAGCTTAGGTCCTAAATCCTAGCTACACATAATTAATGAAGGGCTTTTGCTATGAAAAATTATATGACCCCCCCAGTTCTAAATATAGGTCCAATAGTAATAAATAGTATAAATGATTAATAATAATACTCATCTTGTCATAGATGAAATCCTTAATTAACTAACTTAAGTAGATTAGTAATGTCAATTAAGTTAATTAATATTATTTGTATTTTCCAACAACATATCAATCATCTTCCTTAATTCTTTTCTTTTCTTATTTGATTATTGATTTTTTTTCTATACATATCTGTTCAATTATTATTGAAGAAATATTAATAGCATTAATTTAGAAAAATAACATGTGAAATAAGTTTTACATGAAAGATCAACATCAATACTCCTTTTGTACTTTTTTTCATTTAAAGGCATGGATTAATGGACTTTCCAACTTTACCATTTTTACTTTTTACATTGTTAACTTTTTCGATTTAATTATAGTCAATGACTTTATGTATGAATTTTATAGTAATTTTTTTATTGACTATGATAAATTATGAATGTTAAAATTTTTAATTTCAATTATTTAAATTTAAAATATATTTAAATCAGATTGTTGTCACTTTTTATTTTTTATTATATACTATTAATACATATTTATTGATAAAAGTCAACTCTTATAAATTACAATTTAATATGATATGATTATTGTTGAGGGGTATTAATAAGTTAATTTGAAAAAAAATTGATGAATATCAAAAATAAATCTTTCATTTATAATTAAGATCAACTCCCAATTTAGTTAATGATATAAGGAGTACCGTTAATCTTTGTTTTAGAATGAAACTAGTGAAAGTAAGCATTTTTCCACACGTTGTTACACGGTTACACCTTAATATGTAGATATAGGTCCACACATACAAAAAGAATTTCAAGATGCTATAATTATAAAAAAAAAAAAACCAGAAAATTTAAAAATAAATATGCAAAGATCAACAATAAAACTAAGAGAATCATCAACGGTAATAAATGAAAAATCAACAGGTCATTTTACATCACCGAATAGACAAGAAATGGAAGAAAATAGGGAAGAAAGAGCAACTGTGAATACTTTAATACATAAAACATCATCAACAAGAAGAACTTTTAAATCAACATATAAAAGACCTAGAAAGAATAATGAAATTGAATTTATATCACCTCCTACAGAACAATACAATACAAAACCAATACCTAATTCAGAAATTCGGTTGGATTTAGATTGTAGTAAGGATAAAGAAAAAAAAAATTGAAAGAATTGAGTAAATCACAATTAATAACATTAATAAATAAAAATGTAGATATTGAAATAATAAGTATGTTAATAGAAGCAAGTTTTAAGAGAAATATACATACATTGGGTAGGACACCAGAATTTAGAGAATTATCAAGGACCATAACTGAAAAATATCAAATTTTATGTTTTAATGTTAATACAATATGAACAGATATTAAGAAATGAATTTATAGGAAGAGCAAAAGCAAGTATAGAAAAATACAAATCAGCAAGAAGCAATAACACATTGACATGAAATAGAAATTTGTTCATTCAATCTCTATGGAACAATATATATGTAATATAAAAAATACTATTATAAAGCAAAATTCCAGAATTATGAACAAGAAAAATTATATATGTAGTTATTTTATCGTACATGACCAAAACTTAAAACAGAAGCATATAATAAACACTTCAAACAAGACAAGATATATTTGTATATTTAGATACAATAGGAATACGAGAAGAATATTTAAGATATTTCTTATCTAAAATGTAAAGAAGCATGGAGAAATATGAAATATTATAAAGTAAATAGAAGAATGTTAAAATGTAATGAGATAGAAAAACCACGTAGATGGGATGTAAGGAAAAAAGAAGAATGAGAGAGAATAAAAGAAAAGGAATATAAATTTAAAAAACATCCTAAGAAAATATTTTATAAAAAATAAAAACCAAGAAATTTTCCAAGAAAAAGGAAAAAAATATTAATTATAATAAAAAACCAAATAAATGTAGATCTTATAATTGTGGGAAAAAATGACATATATCAGATATTGTAAAAAACCAAAAAAATGAAAAAACTTTGAAAATAATAGAACGAGCTTATGAATATGAATTAGAATCCTTAGAATTTGATGAATTAGTATATAGTGACATAGAAAATTATGATATAGAAATACAAAATATATAATAATTTAAAAGATGAAAGTATAAATGAAGAATCATATGAATCAGACCAAGAATTTGAATATTCATCAATGGAAGAGGAAGATTATAAAATATATATGATGAATGCAACTGAACTAGAAATAGAAGAATAAATTAATTAGGAATATGAAAAATATGAGGATTATAGAAATATAGATGAAAGAACAATAGAAAAAACAATGACTTTTAGTTAAAAAAAACAATATAATAAAATAAAAGATAAAACATTAGATATGACAACAAGACATATAAAAAATGAGAATTTTATTCAAAAAGTAGGAAAGATAATAGAATCAAAGGAAAATGAAAAATTTACATGTGTAATATTAGATAAAAAAAAAAATCCTATTGAATCTACTTTAATTAACTGAAGGAATATTGAGAGTTCCATTAATAAGGAAAGCATTAATAGAACATGAAATGTCTAAATTATCTTTTAAAGACAAAGTTTGAGAAATTTTATATAGTAGGAATATAATTATCAGTAAAAGCATATTTTCTCAGTGGAATAAACTCACCCATATAATTAATAATAATATATGGAAGAATAATAAATAATGTACATGATAGTTTATTAGGAATGTTAACTGGAAATTTAATATACTAGTAACTAAAATGCACTTTAAAAACAAATTTTGCTATTAGTGAAGTAGAGGAACATATAGATAAATCAACCTTAATTTATCACAAATTAAATAATCTAAAATTGCTTCCAAGAGTTAGAAGTATAAGTATAAAATTTTGATCGGATTAGTTTTTACAAATGAACATAAAATATATATTGAAATCAAGGAAGAATAACTATTAATAAATATTGTATGTCAATATTAAAAGAGATTGAAATAGATACAACAAACAATACCAGAAATATTGCAAATAGAATTAGACAATACAAGGAATTATTATGAAAATATTCCAAGAAGAATAATAACAAATGATATAATAGGACAAAGATCTTTAAAAATAAATACATCTGATCCAACAATTTTAAATATTAATATAAATACAAGAAAAAGGCTAGAACATAATAGACCATTAACAAGTGGAGGATTAACAAGATCAATAAGTTCAAGAAGTAATATAAGTAGAGGATTATTAAAGAAATTTATTAGCAGAATTACCAATAATATAAAAAAAAATTAAGAAAATAAGACCAATAAGTAGAAAATTAAATTTAAAAGACAAAAATTATATAAAAATGTAAATAATGGAAGGAGCTTCATGGGGAGAAATTATAGCTATAATAGATGAATACTAAGAAAAAGGTTTTATAGAAATTAGTTATATAGAAAATAATATTGAAATAGAAGAAGATGGAACTAAATACATATAAGTAATAAGGTTTAATAAAAGAGATGTGTCAAATATAAAATTATGGGTTAAGGATGACACAGAAAATATATATATAATAATATTAGGAAAAGATTTTTTACAGCAAGTAAGACCATATAGAATACAGAATAAAAGGATAATGATAAACATTAACTATCAAACAATTATAATCCCAAAGTTAAAATGATACAGGAAAGTGTTGCTCAAACTAGAATATGGGATGATAATAGAAATAGAATACGAGCAATAACTTGTTATGAAAGAAATGATGAAATAGTGCAAATTCCAGATGCAGATGGAGGTTTTATGTGTGTGTGTGTGTGTGTGTGTGTACATATAATAAATTAATTAAAAAGAAAAATTAAATATGAAAATTCAAGATCAACATTGAATAATTCCATACATAATCCAATATTTTATGACCAAGTTAAAAGAAATAGAGATCAAAACAAAAATATAAAATGATATTTTAAGAATAAACTAGAATTAGTATCAATGATATGAATAGGACAATAATAAGAAATTGCTATATAAGAAATAGAAATCGAATATTAATACCAGAAGTGGATAAATGTTTTATAAGAAAAATATTAAAAAATAGACAAATTAACACAAAGACAACATATAATATTAAATAATAGAGAACCAATACAGGAGATTTTTAAGAATGTATTTTAATAGAAAATTAGAATTGTTATCCAAGATATGAAAAATCAAAGGATCGTATAATTTGGAAGGAGAAGAAATGACAGAGTAATAATAGAAATATATTATGGATATAGAAATAATTTAAATTAAAGTCTCATAAACAAATAAAATATTAATGAGAAATATAATAAATAGAATTAATAAAATCAATCCAGGAGAAAGAAGATTATTAAAATTTCTAGCATATCCGAGAGTATATAATCAAACTATTGAAAATATTATAGAAAGTGTAAATGATAGAGAAATTTGTAAAACGAATTTTAAGAATAAATTAGAAATATTATCACGAATATGACAAGATCATTATATTAGATATTTATAAAATTTAACTATGAAATAGAAAATATCATGCACTTGTAGATATAAAAGCAAATTTGACTGTAACAAAGTATAATGTTTTATCACATGAAATGTGGAAAATAAAAAATAAAATTATAAGAATGGAATTAGTAGGAAAAGAAGTATATATAATAGAATTAGAAGCTAGAAATATATTAATACAAATAGGAAATTCTGAATTAGAAATCCAAGAACTAAACCAATATAATGACCCATCATGTGATATAATTTGGGGATTAGACTTTTTAGAGCAATATTATCATTGTCAATTTTATAAAAAAGCATTAATATTAACAACAACCATGTAATCACCAAGTATGGGGAATTAGAATAACAAATCCTTATAAAAGGAAAGATGAAAATTTTCAAAAGAAAAAACACAAAGAAGAAGTACAATTTCTACAAAATAATGAACCAAGAAAGATAGAACATATGTTAGCAACTTTAACAATAATTGAAGAAAAAACTATTAAACAAAGAATTTTAGAGAATTATGATGAAAATCCTTTAATTCATTGGTAAAAATCTAAACCAATGATAAAATAGAATTAAAATATTATAGTAAATAAACTAATTGTAAGCCTTTTCCTTAAACGTTTAAGGACAAAAAAGAATTTATAATGCATATAAAAGAAATAAGAAAATATGATTTGATAAGAGAAAGTGGATATGAATATTCATTACCTGTAATGATTGTAATAAAATTTAGTGAAGAAAAAAGAGAAAATTCCAAAATGGTAATTAACTATAAAAAATTGAATAATATAGCTATAAGAAATAAATAACCTATACCAAAAATAGAATTATTATTTACTCTTATAAGAGGAAAATATATTTTTCGTAAGTTCCATTGTAAATCAAGATTTTTGTTAAATAAAATTATAAGAATAAAGTAAAAAAAAAAAAAAGAATATACAGCTTTTAGTACATTAGAAGGATTATATGAATGGAATGTACTAACAATAGGTTTTCATAATAGCCCAGGTATATTTGAGAAATATGTATCCAAATTATTATTATCTATAAGAGATTTTGCTGTAATATATATAGATGATATATTAACATTTTTGGAAAATGATGAAAAACAACTTGAAGAACATTTAAATCAATTTGTTAAAATTATAGAAGATAAATGTTTGAATATATATTTCACCTTAAAAATACTATTAAGAAAAACCAAAATACCTTTCATAGGATAAATTACAACAAAAAAAGGAATAGAATTACAAGACTAGATAAGTAAACAGTTTTAGAATTTAAAGAAATAACAAATAAAAAAGAACTTCAATCATTTTCAAGATTAATAAACCAAGTAAGAAATTATGTACCAATAAAATTTAGCCAAATTAACTTTAAGAATTTCTAAATTAGCCAGAGAAAAAACTGACTAGATATGGGATAAAGAAATAAAAGAAATTGTAAAACAACTTAAAAGAATTTGTCAAAAATTTACAAAATTAACTATACCAATAAAGGATAATATAAAATGGATTATTTATACAAACTCCTCACATCAATATTGGGGTGCAGCCTTGTATCATGAAAATGAAAATGGAAAAGAAATAATAAGATATGCAAGTGGAAGGTTTTTAGAAGTTAAGTGGAAATATCATTCGAATTGGAAAGAATTTTTAGCAATTGTAAAGTAATAGAAAAATTTGAATTATATATAGTTAATATATCTTTTATTATAAGAACTAATAGTACACAAGTAAAATCATGGTTAGATAGAGGTATAAAAATTGAGAAGTTAGCTAATAAAATATTATTTAAATGGCAAAGAGATTTAGCTTATTGTGACTATATAATTAAAGATGTGCTTGGAAAAAATAACTTGATTGTTGATTATATGTGCAGATGGAATCAAATTCAAGAACTTCAAGTCTATGAATGACGAGTAATCAGTATAATAATCAACCATATGATAAAGCAATGACTCTAGAAGATCTTATAACAAAAGTTAATATCTTAGAGTTAAATCTAAGTTTGTTGACAAATCAAATGAATAATATTGTACATAATCTCTTAAGTTCTACAGTACATATAAACCTCCAAGTAGAAGATTTAGCCAGAAAGATAGAAGATATCTTAAAGAGGCTAGAAGCACTTGAAGGAAGAAATATAACAAAACTTGTAAGTACTATTTAATTAGGAGTATAAACAGAGGAAAGTTAATTAAGTGCAAGTAGGCTAACAACTAAGCACGGAATATAATCAGGTCATCTGCCCAAGCTAAAGAAACCCTTATAATTAGGCCTTCAACCCAAAGTCTTCAAAAAATAACTTCATTCAATAAAATTGTAAGAGCTCAAATCTTGGAAGTCCAACAAAGTCAAAGGAAAAACCCAAAAAGCCTCACCAACTAAAAATATTTGTTCAAAATATTTTTTTGAAATTTTAATCCATCATTTAATACCTAGAGCAATTTGTTTTCCCCAAAATGTTAACCCATGAGACTGGAAACATAGCGTTGAAAGACCGACATATAAAATATATATCTTATTTTGTATTTAATGTTGTATATCCAGGAACTTCACCATTGTAAAAACCTTATATCAGTACGGATAAATTCAAGGCATATATCCTTCACCATAGAAGAAGTATATGAATTACCCACTGTATTAAGAAATGCCATAAAAATCTACGTAGGAATTGTAAATCAATATACCATTTTTATAAGGTGTTACTCAACAATTGTTAAGATAACTCCAGATAAATTTTATCACCCTATAAATTCAATCATGTTTGGAACAACTAGGAAACCAACAGAAGTGGAACAAAAGCTCACAGAAAATGTAAAAGATGACAAAGAATTCCAACAAAAGATGTCCAATATCAAAGCTCGAGACTATCACAAAATTTTTTAGGAAATAAATCAATTAACAGAAGCAGGAGAAGATCCATGGGTTTATTCCTGTGGATTTACAACATGTATTTTATCCCTTGAAAAAACTAAAAGAAATAAGAAATTTCTTAACACCTGGGATGATCGTTTAAAAGATAATGCAATGGAAGAAAATATTGAAGACACAAAAGCAAAAATCTGCAATTTCTTATCTGAATATATCAATTATAAATGTAAATATTGTAAAGAAAGAGAAAAAGTCGATTTTGAAGAACCTGCCTACATCCCACTATGCTCTGAAGAACAAGAGGACAGAGATGAAGAGAATAAGCTGGACATTGCTGACAAGTTGAAGAAAGAAGAAAGGAGCAAAAAACGTGTCTTTAAAAAAAGTCTTCAATAGTACAAACTACATAGTACCATAATTGTCTTATAAGGCACATTAGTAAAGTCTTGTACCATAATAGAAGATGCTTTACACAATGTTGCCGACATAGCAACTAGAATTGAAAATTAATCAGAATTACATAATCCAGGTTGGGATGCCAACTATATATAGTTATGTAAGTGTTCAAAGAAAGACACCCTGAGCTTGAACTATTAGTTCAAATTCTGTCTCTTGTACCCTTGTATATTTCTAAGCAGTAAAAGTTCAAGTTTCAAAATTCTATCTCTTAAAGAATTTTTGAAAACTTTAATTCAACCATATAAGATATGAGTTGTTAAACTCATAAGGGGCCAAATTAGGGAGTAATATTATCATATATAATCATGATGATCCTATAAATGAGAATTTTTATGGTTATATGTTCATTTAAGGTTAAAATCTAGTTGTGATCATATGATGACTAAATGATAGAAACTCAATTACCCCTCTTGTAAAAAAGGAAGGCAGATTATGTTAGTATGATCTGAAAGGGGAAGGTTTGAGTCGATAAAAGCAAGTGGCTCTACCCATGTGTTGGGACGACTCTATAAAAATTCTCTTGTATGCAATAAGATAGGAATCTTTTCATGACTGTGATCATATTTGGTCAACCTCTAGGCTTCTATTTATAGTTGATCATAGCGCTATACCCAGATCTTCTCTAAATATGAACATATAACCTAGTTACACACATATATATTATTATTAATGTGAATATGGGAAATTTATGACACTACTTCAAAAATATCTCTATCATTCAATGATTGGAATACAATATATATATATATATATATATAGATCCCAATAAATATGGATATTTTGAGAAAACACTAAGGGACTAGAGGAAATTTTTGAATTTAGGCTAAAGAAAAATTAACAAGATATCACATTAGAAGCTCATCCATGACTATGAGTAGCACTAATTATAATTTAGGGTTAAACTGCATCCAGCATCCTAAAGTATTTTTTTAGGTGCATCTAATGTTTTGAAGTATTTTGTGGTGCACGTAATGCTCTGAAATATTTTTCCGGTTTACCTTACACCCTGAAATATTTTTTAAAGTTTGTCCACTACTATAAACTAAATTTTTTTGTAAATCCAACACCCAAAAATATTTTTCAGGTGTGACCATTGTGTTTCCTTACTCCTAACGCATGCATTATTTGAAACGGCATCATCACAACAAACACCAATCCTTGGCAAGAGTTTGTGAAACATGTAAAGACTGACTGACAGTACAGTGAAGATAATTGAAACTCATTTGTACTGATGCAAAAACACACGAACATGACTGATGTAAATCAACTCAAGTGACGAACCACAAACTTGAACCAATTTTCACTCTTAATGGAAAATGAAGAGACCAAGATAAGTCTCTGTCTCTTAGACTTATGGCTCTCACTCTGCAAGTTCTGAAATCCAAGTGTAACATTGAAAAGCATGCCTTCTTTTACTATCTTCTCATTTTTAGCATTAAGATTCAAACCTGACGCATGAAACTCTTTGCCAATGCCAGTCCCAACAGATTTTTTCAGACTAGAAACCATCTCAAGAGTATCCTTTTCTACAACAGAAAGTGCACTCAGGTAGGCAACACTTATCTTGTTCACTGGCTTCAAGGAACCAATGGCAGCTTCATGGGCCTTTAGAAGAACCTCATAATCCGTACTCTTCTTCTTCTTCTTCTTTTTCGCATAAACTCTCATATCAGAAATTTTCTTTACTTATATTCTCAAATCATCACAACAAACACTATGCTAGCTATGAATCTTGAATACTGATCTTGAAAAAAATTGAAGATGAAAAATCCTGTATTAATCACATAAGAGCAATATACTCATACAAACTATAACCCACTTGGTTTTAACAATGATCATCTCTCACTTGAAGGTGATTAACAACCAACCCTAACTCTAAAGATCTAAAAGGAACTTCTCTTTCTAAAGAGAGACTTACATTAACCTTGTTTTAGAGCCTATTAGGTTTGAGGGGAGAGAGTGGGAGGGGAAGAGTCTTAAAGAAGATATTAATCAAATTGTTATTAATAAGAAAAATATTTCTTTTTGTTTAAAGTGTATTTTTTAAATATTGAAAATTTTATGTAGGTTACTTAGTAGAAATGGGGAAAAAATTTCTCTCTCCTTCTTCTATCTCCTCAAATCAAACAGACCTTTAAAGACTCTTAAAGTGGTAAATCTAACTATCATACATATTAAACCACATTAGCTAAAATTATTTATATTTATATACTCTAACCAACTAATTATTCATTTAATTTTACCTTAATTATCTCTGTGACACTAACATCTGTAAATCTTATGGAAAAGTAGTTATTCGACAAATCAATATTAGTTCAAAAGCATAAAGTCCCCAAAGGATTTTGAGAGCATCCTTCAACATATACAAGTTGAACCATGTACCTAGAACCGTGAGAATCAGAGTATAATCAAGGGCTCTCACCATATTCATTAAATTCTTCCCGAGTTACAGGAACAACCGAGTAGATCTCAGTAAGTTTCTTAATTTCTTACAAGCCCTCGGGAAACTCCCAATAAATCTCCTTTCCTGCATTGAAAAGGTCATCCTCCCCCTTTGCATACCCGTTGTATGCCACTCCATTAAACCCCATTAATGGCGCACGGTATGAGGGAAATTTCTTGGTTGATTTTTCTACACCATTTCCCACAGGTCCTTGCGATTCTTCTTGATTCATACCATCTTCAAAAGCTTCGTCCTCCAATTGGTCATCCATTATGGCCAGAGGAGATTCTTTAAGCTTAGTTTTCTTTTTCCTTTCATCATCCCCGTCGGCCGGTTTCCGGTCCGGCGGCACTTTCTGGTTGTTTGTTTTGATCATGATTTTCTATCTCCGTAGGTGATCCGTTGATTATGTTTCTGTACATATATAATTTCTTTTTAAACGTTACTTTGTCACGTATATATATCTTTTTTTTTAATAAAATAATTAATTATATTACATGAAAAAGGACAAATAAGGAGGAGAAGGATATCTACTGGTTTCTAGTAGAGGTACTAGACGGAACCATTGTTATAGGGAACCCTTTAGGTTTCGGTTAAGGTACTATGGCTGACCTTCGATTGCATCTCAGGTTACTTCTCATAGTTCAGATTTCTTTTTCAGCTGGTATATTTCTAAGTTAGGAGTTTTTTTCCCTTTGCTACAAATGAAGGCAAGGATGCCCTAATAAAACATAAGATTAAACAGTTGGGGAACCAAGTGCGATAGACTCGTTTACAGCTAATGTCCTCAAGTGAGGACAAGTGCTCAAAAAGTAGGAGTGGGTTAGGCCTTCCTTTGCTAAAACTTGAGCAAGCTTGTTCTTTTCTCTAGATGTGTGATGAAGATGCAGCCGCCAATTAGCCTGTTCGGCATAGCATCAAAACCCCAGTGTGCCGTTGAGGAGAAGTCCAGTGGGAACTCAAAGCTTATTTCATGGTGTTTGGGATAACTTCAAGTCCATATGAGCTTATCTGAAAAAAAAAGAACTTATGAAATAAGCCCAAAATTCTGGCTTTTTCAGCGTTGGCAGCCTTTTGATCATC
This sequence comes from Acacia confusa, assembly GCA_037074495.1. Lineage (NCBI taxonomy): Eukaryota > Viridiplantae > Streptophyta > Magnoliopsida > Fabales > Fabaceae > Acacia > Acacia confusa. The sequence continues at coordinate 29,300,147 of CM073510.1, forward strand.
ACAGTCGACTTCACCAAGCATCACCACCACTTTCTTCCCTCTTCACCGTCAACTACCACCTCCGTCAACCCCCTCGAGATCCTCACATGCTATCATCACTGAAACCTTTATCATTGAGGCCGTGAGACTCGAAAAGAGTTTTGAGGGAAGAAAGATGAAAAAGAGAGGAGGAAATCAGAGAAGAAAGGGAGGGAGAACGAAGCTCACACCACCACCATCTAAGACGTCCATCTCCATCGTCATCACAGTCGGAATCTGTTTCTGCCGCGATGGAAAATAGAGATGAAGATTGTTCCAAGCACTAAAAGAAGCCAAACAGAGACATCTTTCTGTAAGATGGTGATTTGTTTTTAGAAGTGAAGGGAGTGCGAAGAAAGATGGTGATTTGTTTTTGCGGAGCGAAGTGACTTATGCCAGTGAGAAGAGGATGGTGGATTTGTTTTTGGAAGGAACAGAGGAAGTCCCTGGAAATAAAATGATGATGATGCACACACATTAGTAAAATTAAGTCAAATAAATCATGTTTCCGATAGAATTAGACCCAAATTGCTTTAATAATAATTTAATTTTCTTATCAAAATTAATTTTTATCTTCAATTATGATAATAAAATTCATACATTTTTTAGTTATTTTTATCTCAATTAATTTTTTAAATGTTATTTTAAAAAAATCCATCTAGAAAAAAAGTCATTTCTATCATCACTGTTTCAAACACAAATTACATATATAATGTGGCTTTTGTTCTATTTTCCCTTCATAAAAATTCTTCTTAAAAAGTCATTTCTGTCGGTGCTATCTCAAGCTGTCGTTAAACTTCAACATGTTGTTTGTACTATTTTGCGTCGTGTCATCTCTTGTTTTTTTCACAGGTCCAAAAGACAAAATTTTGGTGACAAAGGGTTTTTAAAATTTAAATACTTATTAGAGGGGCCATTTTGAAGGAAGACGTATACAAACAAGATTTAAGATTTTTATATAAAATATAGTAGATAGATAGTCAGGCACACGACAACCCAAAAAAGAGAGATGGACACGCTTCTATGTTGGGTGGGCCAGATACTTGGGCCACGGGCCCAAAACTTCTTAAATAATAACAAGTCTTTCATTAGACATATAGTGTCATGTTAAATACAACCGGAGCGAGTAAAAAAGTTGCAAGAAATGGCTTTAGTGCTCTCTTATAAGAAAGTCACAGCGCAATCTGCATCATCTAGTGAAGAGGAAGACTTATTAAGCAGGAGCTCAAAGAAGATCAAGAATAATGAGCATATTGTCATTGAAGATGAATGGCCAAAACTGGGAGAAACAATCAAGAATCAATGGTCGAATGGTGCATCATTTGCAGACAAATTACAAGGCATAGACAGGCAGGAAAAGGCTGACTATCCTGGTATACGGAGAAAAATTTAGTAGATGAATCCCTATCAGCTGTCGCCCCGATTGAGCCTGCTCAGGATGATCATGAATCCCTATGTATCATCAGTAAGGACCCTCACAGAAATTTCCCTACTTTCTCCTTCTCAGGGAAAATGAAAAACATTATATCAAGCTTGGAATAGAGTTATTATTGTGAAGTTATTGAGAAGGGATATTGGCTATAAGTTGCTCCTTACTATCCTTCAATCTCTATGGGCAAAGCGAGGTATCATCAGCCTCATCAATGTTGGTAATGGATATTTTGTTGTTAAGCTTTCAAATAAAGAGGATTACTTGAATGCCTTGACTGGTGGTCCTTGGATGATTCTTGATCACTATCTAACAGTCAGGCCATGAGAACCAATGTTTCAGCCTAAGAGTGCCACCATTAACAAAGTGGCTGTCTGGGTCAGGATGCCTAATATTTTTCTTGAGTATTATGAGAGAGAAGCTCTTTCTTGGATTGGGAACGATATAGGTAAGATCTTGAAGATTGACATGAACACATTTGGACACATACGAGGACACTATGCTAAGATATGTGTGCTAGTGGATTTGGACAAAAAACTGATGTCGGGCTTTACTTTGGACAGGGTTGATTATTACCCAGATTATGAAGGATTACATCTCCCCTGTACTAAATGTGGGGTCTATGGGCATACTCCAGAGGAATGCAAATCAGAGATGGCTGAGCAAGCAATAGGGGGAGCATATAAAGAGGAGGAAAATAGAGCGAAGGATGAAAACATGTTACCTGAGAGGAATCAACTGGTGCAACAGGAAGTCTGGAAGGTAGTGAGTAAACCTCATCGTCAACGAAAGGGGGGAAAAGAGAAGCACACAGTGGATCTCTGGCAGAACAACGGTGGCTCGAGATACGAAATCCTTGCTGAGGACGATGAGGGCGATGGGGGGAATTCTTTGAGAGTCAATGTCACGGTTGTGCCAAATAGTACAATCGAAAAGCAGGATGGAGGACGTTGCTCCTCTACGCAAGGTGCAAAAGAGAGGAAAGGAGGAGGAAAAAAGAGCTCAGGCAAAACCAAGGGAACGGCGGGAGACAGCAGAGAACTTCAGAGTGGCAGACAGGATCTGAATTTAGAGAAAAGAACTAGAGATATGATGCAAAAAAGGGGAAAGGGGAAAAAGGTTTTAAGGCTTATCTATGACAAACCGAACGAAAAGAATGAAAAGGAGACAGAGTTGACTTTGATTCAAAAAGAGGATATGATGCAGGTAGGTCCCGTGGATGTGAACGTTGTAGAGAAGGAGGTTTTCTCTACTATGCCGTTTGAACCTGGAGATGCTGGGCAGCTATTGGGCTTGGAAGGCAAATTTTGGGCCGAACCCATGCATGTAAACCAGGACAATGAGATGGAAGAGGGTGCTCACTTTGAGGATGCGTATGGCACCGTGGTGCCTGAAACCCAAGATTAATTAGTCTTGTGATTGGGGCCTACTTTCCCAAGCCCAATGGCCAATATCCTGATTTGGAATGCCAGAGATGTGGGCGTTGATTTTTACAAAATATTCGAGTAGTCTGTAAGTCATCTTTACCATGTATGCTGATTCTTACTGAAATGAAAAGTGAGGATGAATCTCATTTTCGATGTTTAGGCAAGTTGGGATTTGATGGTTTTGCTTTTGAGCCAAGTGTTGGGAGGCCTGGCGGTTTGGTAGCTGCATGGAGGACTCACCAAATTAATGTTTCACTGATTCATAGCAATAGGCAACTCCTCCATTTTCTCTGCTCAATAAGAGGGAAGGAAGCTTTTCACTTGTCGGTGATTTATGCTCTTCCTCGTAATTTGTTTAAGCAAGAACTTTGGCAAAATCTCTTAAGTATCTCACTCTTGACCTAAGGCCCATGGGTTGTGGCAAGAGATTTTAATGATATTACCTCCCCTGATGAGCGAATAGGTGGTGCAAAAATTAACTTCTCTAGGATAGATAAATTTCAAGATCGTATTCAAAGCTATAATTTATCGGACCTGGGTTTTTATGGCCCCAAGTTTACTTGGCGAGGACCAAGATCGGCAGGATGCACTAGGCTATATGAGAGATTAGATAGAGCTCTTGTGAATACCCCCTTCTTAGTAGAGTTTTCGAATTCCAGTCTTCAGGTATTACCTCGAACGAAATTCTCTGATCATAATCCAATTGTGCTTCGACTTGTAAATGATATGAACCAATTTCGGAATCCACTTTTTCGCTTTGAGGCAATGTGGATCAAGCACGATAACTATAAGACCTTCTTAGCTGAGAACTGGGTTGGTGAGGAAAATATTAATCTGGCTCTCGACCAGTTACAAGGTTCCATTGGGGTGTGGAACAGAGAAGTGTTTAGTTTTGTGGAGAAACAGAAGCAACATATTCTAGCTCGTCTGGGGAGAATTCAAAAGTTTCCAGCTTTCCCGCACTCTGAATTTCTTTGTAATTTAGAGAGGAATTTACAGGAGGAGTTGAGTAGGATTCTGCAATTAGAAGAGATTAAATGGTTTCAGAAATCTAATGCTGAATGGATTAATAATGGTGACTGAAACACTCGATTTTATCATTTGAAATCAAAGATGAGGAAGAGAAGGAATCGTATAATGGCCCTAAAAGATGATAGAGGCACGTGGATTGATGATGAAGTAGCTTTGAAAAATCTAGTTTTACAGAATTTCAAAGCCTCTTACTATAATACAGGCAACAATGCTGGTCCTCTTTGCACGAAAGCCAGCTTCCTTGCTATTAGAAAGAATTAGTCTCGAGATTTTCTGTGGTACCTTTGGATGAGGAAATTAGACAGGCTGTTTTTTCCATGGGCTCCTTCAAAGCTCCTGGAATAAACGGATTCCCTCCCATCTTTTACAATAGCAATTGGGATTTAGTTGGACCCTCACTTTGCTCATTTGTGAAGGGAGTCTTTCTAGGTGACATCTGTTTAAAGGAATCCAATAGAACTCTGAATTCTTTAATCCCAAAGAAGGACACTCCGGAACTGGTAAGTCATTTCAGACCCATCTCTTTGTGCATAGTTCATTATAAGTGTATTATTAAGATTATTGCTAATCATCTTAAGAGTGTTATGAATGAGTTGATATCTCCTTTTCAAGCTATTTTTATTAAAGGCAGGCATATTCAAGACAATATTGTCATTGGCCAAAAGCTGCTTCATATCATGAACAAGAATAAAAGCAAGAAGGGTCTCATGGCGATGAAGATTGATTTGGAGAAAGCATATGATAGAGTTAGTTGGACTTTTCTGAGACAAGTGCTAACTGAAGTAGGATTTGACATGAGATTTATTGACTTAATCATCTCCTGTGTCTCTTCAGTCTCATATTATGTCATTTGGAATGGAGACCAGACTGAGTTCTTCTTTCCTAGTAGAGGCCTTCGTCAAGGCGATCCTATATCTCCTCTCCTTTTTGTGTTGTGCATGGACAAATTATCACACCTAATTAGTGATGTTGTGGAGGAAGGGGCATGGAGACCTATCTGAACCTCTAGGTTTGGCCCTAGTGTTTCTCATCTACTGTTTGCCAATGATTTATTATTGTTTGGGGTTGCCACTGAAGCCCAGATTATTTGTATGATGAATTGCCTTGATAAATTTATGCTTGCTTCAGGAGGGAAAGTAAATAGGGAAAAGTCATCAATTTTTCTCTCCCCACGAGTTTCGGTTCAGACCAAATAGAAAATAAAAGATATATCTCATATTAAAATTTCTAGTGAATTAGGTAGATACTTAGGATTTCCACTATCTAGTAGTGGGAAACGAAGGGAGCAATTCCAGTATATCACTAACCGAACACGAGTTAAACTTTCTGTGTGGAAAGCTAACTCTTTATCTACAGCTGGGAGAATATCTCTTGCTAGATCTGTATTGAGCTCCATTCCAATGTACCCCATGCAGGTGGCTACTATTCCTCAAAGTATATGCTATGAGATAGAGAGATTGCAATGTAACTTTATTTGGGGTCATGATGATTTGTCTAAACGCTTCCACCCTGTTGGATGGGACATTATTACTAGACCAAAGGAATATGGGGGTCTAGAATTTAGAAGGCTTACTTCAGTGAATAGAGCCTGCGGTGCTAAACTGGCTTGGCAACTCATTACAAGAACTACAGGCCTTTGGGCTGAGATATTACAACAAAGATATATGTTGCGAGAGGAGGATTCTCTATTGGTTACTAAGAAGGAGGACTCGAGAATTTGGAAATTTATTTATGCCCAAAATGATATAGTCAATTTGGGTACTAAATGGCAAATCAGGGATGGTAAATTACTCAATTTCTTCAATGAAAACTGGCTGATTGAGGGGAAACCATTAAAACCTGGTGCACTAGACAACTTTCCGTGATTGAAGATCAATCTTTGGTTGCTGAGTGGGTGCGAAATGGCACTTGGGATTGGGATAGATTGGTATCCATTTTAAATCCAATGATGATTAGCAGACTTACTGCCTCTCTTCCACCAAGAGCTGATGCTGGAAGGGATTTCTTAGTTTGGGGAGTGAATAATAATGGGCAATTTTCCCTCAAAAGTTCTTATTGCTTAATTGAGAATAATCCTCCTCATTTGAGACATAAGCTGTATAAGAAGATATGGGGATGGAAAGGGGAAGAGAGGATTAAAGTTTTTATGTGGATGTTGTTCCTCAACAAATTACCTACGAATGCTTGGAGAAGCTCTTGGTCCTAAACTTCAGCATTATGTGAGTTCTGCAACTCTGGTGTAGAAGACTCTCTCCATATCATGAGAGATTGTGGGTATGCGAGACGTGTGTGGATGTGTAGCTCATTAGTCCAAGGTATGTTTCTACCTTCTTTGTTGCTCCTTTGAGAGACTGGATGGCCATGAGTCTGAAAAATAGTTTAGGCCGCAATGTGGGAGTGTGCTGGCCTCTGGTGTTTGGTGTAGCAATCTGGAAATTGTGGGGTTGGGAAATGATTGTGTCTTTGACAGATCCAGGGTGAAACCATCGAAGCCTGAGGTTGTGATTCTTAATACTTGGCAGAATTATACCTTGTATCAGTGTTTAGTTCCTGAGGGGATTTTTTTGGTTTCCGTTAATTCTCAATTAGAAAGGAGTCGATGGAAAAAACCTATGCCTAATTGGCACAAGATAAATGTTGATGGTGCTGTGGTTACCACGTCTGCTATGGCTGGATGCGGGGGTATTATAAGAGATAACTATGGTGATGGGTCGCTGGATTTAAGAAGCAGATAGGTGTGTGTAATGTTTTTTCAACAGAGGCTTGGGGAGTTTTCAAAGGGCTAAAGCTTGCGTGGGATCTGGGCTTGAAAAGAGTCATTATAGAATATGATTCTCAGGTGCTTATTGATCAAATTCTGGACGACAAGTTCCAATCTGGGGATCTCCTATTACTGCAGATTAAAGGAATGCGACATAGAGACTGGCATGTGCTTTTTTGCCATATTCCTAGAGAGACTAACAAGATTGTTGATGCTTTAGCAAAGATGGGATTATCTGGTGATGAGATTTTTGAGAAATATCCTAGTCATTTAAGGACTTGGGTGGACCAAGAGATTTTGGGATTGATTTCCCCTGAATTTTAATTTTCCTTATGTAATCTGGGCTTTAGCCTTCTTACACACACACACACACACACATACACATATATATAGTGTCATGTTAACTATGGGCCAAACATGAAATTTTGCATCCCAGGAAAAAAGCATACAAAATCCTTAAAATAAATTATGAGGCCTAGCACAATTTGTACTTAGCTAGAGTTATTGGTTTTTTTCCCAAATTGCCCCTTTTTAGAAAACTATTTACCAAAATGCCTCTCATTTAAAACTATTTCCCATTGTGCCCCTGTTTAGTTGACTAAACCAAGGTTTAACCGACTAAATGTAGGGGATTCAAATTTTTTTTAACTGCCCCCGACATTTAGTCAACTAAGTCACATGACTTAGTCGACTAAATGTCGACAAAGAGCTTTTTTTTTAAAGCCCACGAGATTTAGTCGACTAAGTCACAGGACTTAGTTGACTAAATCTTGGCAATTTGGTTTTTAAAAAACCCCAAACCCGTGGCACCCAACCCTAATCGACTAAGAGTCATCCCCAAACCTCTTCCCCCTCTTTTTTTCTCCAAAATCTTGTTGAATCCGTTGGTGGGTTGTGGAGGGAACTTCAATATAGTTGCATTTGCGTCGATATCGGTATGTTTTCATCTCCCTTTTGGATTTCCCCCATCGTTTTTGCGTTTATGCGAACCCCCATTTGCGTTTTTGCGTTTTGTGCTTTCATTGGGTGGTTTTGTTGTGTATCTTTGATTGATTTGAGTATTTCATTCCTATTTATGGAGAAAAATGATGAAGTACATGTTTATAAGATTTTTTTTTGCGTTTATAATTTTTTTTTTGGACGAATTTCACTTCGTTTTTCATCAATTTCACTATGGTTGACTGTGTTTTTTTGTTAAAATGATGGTTGTTAATTTCTTATAGTTATTAATATTTGTTTATGTTGCTTAGATGTTAATTTTTTCAAATAGCTTGATGTTTGTGGTTTATGTTGATTGTGTTTGTTAGTGAAAATGATGAATATATATGTGAAATTGAGAATAATGAATGTTTCTTGTTTCTTGATTGTGTTTTTTTGGCTAAAATGATGATTGTTTGTTGTTTATGGTGATTAATTAATGTTTGTTTATGTTGCTTGGATGTTAATTTTTTTGAATAACTCGATGTTTCTTGTTTATGTAGATTGTGTTTGTTAGTGAAAATAATGAATGTATATGTGAAATTGAGAATGATGAATGTTTCTTGTTTCTTGATTGCTTGTAATGTCCCTTTGTAGGTTTTTGTTATCATCATGCTCGTAGACAAGCTCCTTTTGACACCGGCAATGAGCGTGGGAGACGGATCAAGCACCGAGCAATGCCGAGGCATCCTCCTCTAGGACACAGCAAGCACCGGAGCCTGAGCCCGTTGTTGACCTCCCGTTTAGATATTTGTTTAATAATAATGAAGCAGAGCATGAACGATTCGTGAAGAAAATACAAAACATACTAATAATAGCCGCACATATAACATTTGAATCTAGTTGTCTATGATCCCGGGCAAGACTTTGGTTCAGGCAAGTGTGATCTCTAACCCACTTATGGACCAGCCAACAATTTCCATTCTTACCTGTCATTGCCTTCATATACCAAGGACAACCGTCAGCATGATTTCGACACTTCATCACAAACATCCGTTCATCGCTTTTTTCAACTTTGGCTGAACGATGAGCCTTCATGCAATACAATTTCATAGTATGATGCATTTCAAACTTAGAAGAAAACTGCTGATACAAATATAATGGATCTCTTAACTGCCATCCACCTTGCATGTCATCATCACCATACAACATCTCTATGTCATCGTCACAGTCGATCGCATTAATTTGAGAATAGTATGGGCTTTCGTTCCAAAATGGCTTACTCTCTGGCCCGACATCTATCAATATGCTTTTTTTTCAGAACTAATAAATAAATATTACAAATACAACCACAAATACAAGTTTACTAATTTACCACTACTAATTGGGTCAACACGAAGTGGTGGCATTGTTGCGGTCCCTGGGTTTACTGTGTTCAGGCAAGCATCAAAATCACCCTCCACATCGGTTTCTGAGCTGTCACCTAATGGAATAAACCTCTCAAATTTGTCCTCCTCATCGCTGTGCATATCCTCATCTTCCTCTTCATCCATCAATGTTACCTAACTTAACACTTGTGAAGGTGCAGATACACCGACATGTTTGTCTTCTTGACCAAAATATTGTGCAGATCTTGTATGCATAGGTATAGATGATGATTCACCAAATTCAATCTCAACATATATGTCAATAACATTTTGTGCTATCCGATTAGCAAATGCATCTATGACACACTCTACGTCTTCATCATCACATACATCATTACTAATGTAGTATACATTATCCTTACCCACTACAGTCTCCACTTTGGCAATTAACCGATGAATGCATTAGCTGCCATGTAGCCCCAATTTTTAGTAAATTCTTTCTTTTAGCTCGTTGTACGTAGTACCCTATTTGATTTTCATCATTTTCATTTTTCCTTCAAATTGAACACCATCGAGACCTTCAAAATGCCTCCCACTATGGTAGATTACAGTCATGTAAGTGTTTGAACTTGAACTCATCCTTCACACCAGAATTTGAGCTCCAAAATGGAGGGTTTCAGCTGACCAAATAAAAAAAATTGATGAAAACGAAGTGAAATTCTTCCAAAAATAAAAAAATTCTCAACCGATGTAAATCTTTTCACTTTCACATGTACATTCATCATTTCCCTCCATAAATAGGAATGAAATACTCAAATCAATCAAAGATACACAACAAAACAACTCAATCAAAGCACAAAACACAAAAAAGTAAATGGGGGTTTGCATAAACACAAAAACGATGGCGGAAATCTGAAATGGAGATGAAAACATACCGATATTGACACAAATGCCATTAGATTGAAGTTTCCCATGCAACCCACCAACGGATTCAACAAGGATTTAGGGAAAAGGAGAGGGGGGAGAGGTTTGAAGAAGTTTTTAATCAATTAGGGTTTAATTGCTACGGTTCGGGGTTTTTAAAAAAGCCCTTTATCTATATTTAGTCGATTAAGCCCTGTGATTTAGTCGACTAAAACTCGAGGGCTTCAATTTTTTTGACTACCCCCAAGATTTAGTCGACTAAGTTACAAGACTTAGTCGACTAAATGTCGTGGGCACTTAAAAAAAATTGAAGGCCCGATTTTTAGTCGACTAACCTTGGTTTAGTCGACTAAATAGGGGCACAATGGGAAATAGTTTCAAACGAGGGGCATTTTGATAAATGGTTTTCTAAAAAGGGGCATTTTGGGAAAAAAGACGGAATTATTTGGTTTGAGGAGAAGGGTGGGAGAAGAGGAGGAGAGACTAGACTTAAAAGCTAATATTAGCCTCTAATTTTAGTCTCCCCCGCCCCCTTCCTCCCATCCCCTCCCTTCCCCTCAAACCAAACACGCCATTAAATATCTAATTAGGGGTTTGATCTCTAAAGGTGTGTACAGAGAGGGTTTCATGGCTAACACTAAAAGCTTATTTAGGAAGTCTACGCTGCGAGGAGATAAGTGATTGTTACTGTAGGTAGATACCCTAGGCTTACAAAAAAAAAATCCTTAAAATAAAATACAAAATTTATTTTAAAATTGTCCTTCTTGTCGATTTATAATGAAACAACAAGGATATATTTTTTTCAAATTTATAGTAGTTATTTGAACGAAGATGAAATGTTGTAAATAAAAAAGGGTTAAGTTGCCGACCTTAAGTATATTTTTCATTAACACTTAGTATCTTAGAATTATTCAAAACATTAAAGTAATTTTTTAGTAGCATCTAGTATTTCAAAATATTTTTTTATTTAATTTTTCTTATAAATTTTTTTCTCATTAACAATGAGCCCTCAAAATTTATGATATTTAGTGCAATTGAAAAAAATACTTTAGATTGTTATATGCATTAAAAAATTACTTTGTTTGAAAATTTTAGGGTAAAGGTACAAAAATACACATATGTTTTACCATTAGTCCATTAGGAGCACCCAACACTAAATATTTTTTTTGGTGCAAAAATACCCATGTGGTTACAAAATAAATCAAAAGTCACATCTTTTGTTAAAAGGACAGACGTTGACTGTTAAAATGAAGATTTTGACTAACACTGATGACATGGATGGTGATTTGGCAAATCAAGTAGTATCTGGAAAAAAAACCATCGAAATACACAGAGGGAGAAAAATTCAATCAGAGGTCGCGAACCAACTTCACCTTCATTCTTCCATTTCACCTCTCTTCCTCCTCATTGGCAACAACTTCCACCTTCATTGTCGTCGGTGAGCTCCTCCTCTTCACCATAGCCACCATCGTTAGAAGGCAGAAGCTTCCAAGAGGAAAAAAGGGAAAAAAGTCTAGGACCTGGGTATCTAGAACAAGAAACTGAAAATATAAAATGGAGTCTAAACTCTATTTTCCCAATCAGAGTCACTCTAAGCTCAAAATGGCAAGAACATAGTCACAATTCTAAGGAAGTTAGATGAAGATACTCGATTTACCAAAAATTTTCTAGGAACGCAAACTAGATTTACCATAAAGCTCAAAGACAGATAAAAACAGAACAGAAGTAGCAATATTAGTTAATTTGAACCTACGCAATACATAGAAACATGAAAAAAAGACGGTAAATTAAATCTTTTAGCTCATCCTATGCATGAACATGTATAGATCTGCATAATAAGGGAAGCTACATCTCATGCTAGACACAAAGAAAGAATCTCATCTCCCATAAAACCTCAAATTGAAGCTTAAACAGATTATGATTCGAAATCTCCCACCAATTTTTGGTAGCCGTAGTCATGGTAGTGAAAATGTAGTTTTTACCTAAAAACGGAAGACGAATGAAAAATCATAAAACGTAAAATCGTAATACAAAACGTAGTTTTTACCTGCATATGTATATAAAAAAAATCAAGAAAAGTAAGGTGATAAGTAGATATTTTATAATTAAATAAGTATAGATTCTGAAATATATTAGATTAAATTTATTAATATTATACTTATTTAATTATCTTTTATATGTTTATCCATCTTTTAATTAAATATAGGATAAAAGAATATTATAACAGAAAATCTATTGATATCCTATTTTATTGTGCAGGGGATATTATGTGATATAAGAGAGGCAACAAATTAAATTGAAAAGGATATAATATAATATATTGAGTGGAGGGACTAAAATGAAATTATTGAAAACTTTTATAGGGTTAAAATATAGTTCCATGAAAATCTGGGTTCTATTCTATAATTTTTGCCCCTCCTAAGTGTAATTTCTTACTCCCACGTTTTTTGCAAAAACGCAACATTTTTACGTTTTTACGTTTAATTGCTGCGTTTTTTACGTTTCCACAAGGACTGCGTTTTTTCAAGCCACGAAAACATTTTACCCAAAATTAAACGTTAAAACGCGTTTTTTTTTTTTGCATTTTAAACGCGTTTTTAACTACCATGGCCGCAGTCACAAATAGAGAGAGAGAGAGAGACTCACGGTGAGATGGCGACACTGTAGAAATTTAAGCTCCTGGCCATGGAATGCAACGTCATTCAGAGCCCTAACGAAGGCTGGTCCCCTGGTCATGGAATGTAGAGCCGGAAAATTGGGTCGAGCCCATCAGGCTAACCCGTATAAGCCCTAGCCCTTCAAAGGCCGAGCCTACAAATTTGAAGAGATAAGCAAAATTGGCCTTGAAGGGCCAGCCCTGCAGGGTCTCGGGCCCTAAAAGGCTGGCCTTGGAGGGCCATGGGTCAGCTCATTAAGCCCTGCATAATTTTTTTTTTAATTGAAGTTGAAGTTGGGCTTGGACACTTCAAATACATGATATTTTTACTTATGAAGTAGAGTCTACTGCGGTTAGTGAAGCACAATCAAATATCTTTGACATTGATGATAGTGATGAAGAAGATGTGTAGTCATCTGTTGTTAGTGGTACGCTTCTTATATTTTATGTGTATTATTTGTGGACAGTAGTTTGCTTTTGATTATGAACTGATGAATGTGTTCATTTTGTTGGATAATTTGTGTTGCTTGGATATTAATGTTGATAATATTTTTTTGATAAATTAGAACTTTAGTTGTTGTATTTTTTTAATTATATTTCTTTAAAAAAACAGATGAAAAATAGTTAAAATTTAGAATAGTAATTCCGGGGCCTTGGAGGGCCGGCCCTTACCCTGGTGCTCTCAGGCTGGACTTCGAAAAACAGATATTTTTCTTCTTCTGAGCCCTGGAGGGCCAGCCCTGTTAGGCCATAGCTCTTCAAGGGCTGGCCCTAATTCCCAGCTCTAATGGAATGCGGCGTCATTTAGAGCCCCGGCTAAGCCCTAGGACCAACCCATTGGTTCAATTGCAATGCCAGAAAAGCAGCCTATGGAGACTTTTCTGCCAAAGCACTAGCAGCCGAGCACCTTACCAAAAAAGAGTCGACGATTCAGCTCACCTCCGACTCTAACAACGTCGTCTTTGACAAGCTTCGAGTGCTAGCCTACTTCCACGGTCCCGCAACATCCCTTCTATCAGCCATGGAGGACTGAACACGTTTGGTGCTAGCTTGCTGCCGATTGCCTTGAACTCCGAGCTCCACTATGAACCATAAATGCTAGGGACTAACGTGGTTTAGGTCTAAACGCCAGCCCCCCCCCCTCCCCGAAAAAAAAAATTGCCATGTTTAAAGCACATTTGGATGACACCTAACACATTTAACACCAACCTAATGGACGGCCCTCAACATTAATGTTTTTTGTGACTTTTGTACCTATACGCACCCAAAAAAAGCTTTTGGTGTTGGGTGGTTCTTAGGATAAAGCATATGTGTATGTTTGCCCTTTAATCCAAAATTTTATAAGCGAGAAAGAACAAAATTCAAACTCTGGAATTTTCCATGTATAAAAATACATCAAATCTTTCTCACCAATAAAATTTAAGAACAGGACTTTTTGCATATTTTTCCTATAAATTTTTCAAGTAATTTGTGGGGGAAAAATGTTACATTCATGTCTGTTTTTTTAAAAGGGAAAAACTAAGAAAAATAAAATATTACACTGTCATAAAATTATTCCTCTGATACCACACTGTGCACTTCATTAACATTCCATTAAAAAAAATAATCTTCTCCATCAGATCTGCCGAGGAAGCTTCAGAAATAAAAGCAATTATCTTTTTTTTTAAAAAAATAATCCAAACCCACTAACACATGTTAAATTAATAATTTCCTCTTCCGCTTGCTGCCTCTCTTACCTCATTTTCGATCCCAAACATGACATAAGACAGACGAAAGAGAATATATTTAAAATTTAAAATAAACGAGATTAAACTATTGGTGTGATATCTCTGTGAATAACCACACAAAATATAGATATAGTATATAGATCTCTACTTAATTATATTAATACTAATTAAGGGGAAGCCTGTGTGTTCAGCAAGCTCAATAGATATTGATATTTGTCTGGAATCTCAGAAATCAGACTGGGCCTAGATCCATACAAAAACCACTTCATTTCGAATCTGTTATCCAATCACGTCACTAGATCCTGTTGACAAAAAAAAAAAAGGCCACTAGATCCAAAGTGATGCCCCCGGTAAATGAAAGGTTTCAAATTTTTTCATATCCTGTACCCAAACAAATGTTTTTCTCTCTCCATATTTTATACAAGAAAAAGATGGTGAAGGCTCTTAAATAGAAATTGGCATTTTGTAATCCTTCATATGTATAGAGAAAGATCGTAGCCATTGCTGACTGGTTAGTAAAATACTTTCATAGAATAAATAAGAATTTTTGTTTCTTTGATCATCCTCCACCTCTTGTTTAAGAGGCGGCTAATGATAAATGATAGCTAATGTTTTGATTTAACGTGTAAGCAATTTTATAGTTGAAAAATGATGTCATTTGAAATAAAGTAACTTGTCCAGAATATGGTTTATCTTTATAAACACTTATTAAAGTTACTCTATATCATTCAACGTAATGGTTTGTTTTCTTTGACAAGTTCAAAACTCTTGATGTTATTTTAATATGTGTGTGTTGAGATATCGGTGGGAAAATTGACTTATATTCAATCTAACTTATAAAAAAGTCAAATTCAGTAAAAGTTAAATTGTGAAATGTGATTTATATTTTGATTGGCGGTATCATAATTAGCTTTTGTGATTTAAACTTACTGTCAATTTGAAATATTTTTTAGGGTACTGACAGATACTAAAAATATAAGTTAGGGTACTGAACGATACTAAAAAAATACTTCATAATCTAGAAAAATTTATTTCTAGTAATAGTCAATACCCTAAAATATTTTTTAGATTAAGAATATATACTTCAGGATATTGGAATGTAATCTTGAAAAAATTATTTTTAATACCAGGCAGTATCTTAAAATATACTTCAGGATATTGAACAATATTAAAAAAATAAATGACCTTAAAAAATTATTTTAAGATCTTGAAATTGAGCTCAAAAACTCCTCAAAGTAACATTTGGTGCAAAAGTTCAATTGAAACAATTTTTCAACAAAAATAAAAATAAAAAATTCTTATAAGTGCAGTACGTACAATATATAAGGTCAATTTGAGTACCAAATCAATATACCAAACAAGCTCATTATGCTAATGGTCTTCCAATGTCATGGAAATTCTCTTTAAGTGAAAAGTTGTGGCCTTAACCCTTAGTACCTACTTATTTAATTTTAAAAAATGTTATTATTATTAAGTAAGTATTTCTTATTAGAACAAATAAATACGAGGTCGCAATAAAAATAAAAGTTTCATAATAAGATAATAAGTTAGTAGTATACAATGAGAAGTTATAATATAAGAAATACCAATAAATTCATAGTTGTTGATCTGGTGTGAGACCTTTTTATGTTATCATGCTATTTAAAAAAAATAAAAAATAAAAAAATTGGATGGCCTTGTAACATAGTAATCTAAAAACTTTCTTAAAAATGAATGGTCGTGGGTTAAATCCTACTCCGTAATCTTATGTTGTTAGTGTGTTTCACTTTAATTTTTTCTTTTTAGAGTACCTTACATTATTCAAACTTATTGTTTGCTGTTGGTTTTTCTTTGATTACAAAATTAAAATCCAAAAAAATAAAACCTTAAAAATCAAATACAGACAGTAAAATTCAAATCCAAAGCCCTGAAGCAAGGCGGTCAAAACAGCTGTCGTCAACCAATTTCATGAGCACCACACTTTCCCAACAAAATTAAAATTTATTAAGATCTCTAATTTTATAATAACCATCGTCAGTGTTTTTTGAAAAACACTATTAACAATTAAATTAATATTTTTTGACTTTTCCTCAAAGTGAGGCTAGGTTCTTGAGTGTGATTCCTCTCGAATAGACACAAATAGTGTTAACAATCATATCATTATTATTATTATGAGCATAATAACATGAATTGATATCTGATTTATTAATTTGAATGATAGCAATAATTAATTATTATTGTGTGCCAAGGGATGTAAATGTAACTTCTCTGGATATTTAAAAGCTGTTATACCCTAATTGTTGATCACTTTGCCATGATGCCAAGCTAAGAATCTTTTCATTATTATTATTATTATTATTCTATTAAAAAAACTAAGAATCTTTTTTAAATTCGAAGTTCATTCTTCACCTTTATTTTTTCTTTTACATATTAACTTTATCGTTCCACCTGTGCTGAATATGTTGACCTATACGCTTCCACGAGTACGTATTTATTTATTAGAAATAAGCAATTATTTTTTGTTTTTTTTTTTAAAAAAAGATACACATCTACTGGGGGCAAAAAATAATGATGGTATTAAATGTTAGTCATTATTTATTATTGACTTCGCATGTCCTTGTTCTTGTACATTTCATAATAACAAAAGCATTAAGAAAATAAATTAATTATTTCAAATTTTTATTGGCCAAGCTAAGGCTATGATGACATATTTATTTAGTTACAAAGTACTCCCTCTAGTCTTTATTATAAGGCACCAACTACCAAAATATTTTGGTCCTTATTATAAGGCACTAACTACCTTTAACCAACTTATTTATTACTATTTTTCAATTATACCCTCATTTTTAACTAACTCTTTAAATTCACATTATTAAAGTAGGGGTAAAGTTGGAAATACTTATTATTTCTGAACCAATTTAATGACTTAACTTCCATTTCTTAGTTTGTAAGAAATGGTGGTTGATGTCTTATCATAAGGACCAGAGAGAGTATTTATTTTTAGTGAAGCAACGAGCCAAATCCTTAACATATTAGGAGTATATATAAACTATAAAGACTAGAGGTAAGGTTGACAAGCACCAGCCAATTAACTAAAAAAGAATTAATTATAGTGAAGCTGTTTATCCAAGGTGGAAAACAAGCATGTAATTGATTAAAATTAACGAGAGAGATATGTTGAATCTTGTTAATTAGCATTAATTTTAAAATACTTATATAAATGTTTTTTTAAACAATACAATCATAGGTTCTAGATCTGATCCCCTTAATCCTTAATTATATAAGGCATTACAATGAGTGGACCACAAGACTTTGCAATTTAGAATTATTCTATCAATATCACAAGGTAATAAGTAAATAATTATTAATTAAAAGAAATTTCTCACTCATGACTTGAAAATAGCCACATACTACTTATTCTTTAAATAGACCGAATTTCTACTCATAAATAAACCAATTAATCATTATGTATATATCCTTTAAGCATCTTAATTATGTACGGGTCTCTTATTTGTTGATTCTTCTACTTGTTCGCCACCACAAATACCATTTGAAACTGCATTTGGCACAAATACCATCGTTTGAATTTTGAGTACAACAATTTAATTATCGGTGTTTTACCATGAAGACAAACTTTAATTTATTGGTGTCTAAAAACGCTATTCGAAGAGGAACTTTTAATAAAAGTTTAATTTATTGGTATATAAACTTATGAATATAACCAAATTTATAATGACCATGATTTTATTAGTGATCAACTTGATTTTGTAAACTAAAAATAGTCAATTTAAAAAGTCAACTCGTGAGTTTGATAACAATAGGTATGTCTATCTCACCTCTTCTCACATAAAAACCATATATTGGTCAAATTTTGAGTACAAAAGTTTAATTACTAGTGCTTTACCATGAAGACAAACTTTAATTTACTGGTGTCTAAGAATGCTATTCAATTAGTAACTTTTAATAAAAGTTTAAATTATTGGTATATAAACTTATGAGTTTAACCAAATTTATAATGATCTTAAGTTTATCAGTGACTCAACTTGATTTTATAGGCTAAAAAGAGAAAAGTTGGAGAGCCAATCTGTGAGTTTGACAACAAAAAGTATGTCTATCTCACCTCTTCTCACATAAATACTTTGAGTACAAGAGTTTAATTACTAGTGTTTTATTATGAAAACAAACTTTAATTTATTGGTGTCTAAAAACGTTATTCAATTAGTAACTTTTAAAACACGAATTCATGTTAACTGAAAAAATTTAAGTTATTAAGTAAAATATTAATTAAATTTGAAGTGAAAATCCATTTATAAATGATTAGTTTGTATTCTCCACAGATCTTTAATCGAATGATTATTCTGTTATCATCGTAGCACTTGAAATGGTTGATGAATACATAAAGCATGCATCAACTTCTATAGATCTAACTTTTTTTGTTTTTTGGTCAATCTTCTGTAGATCTAAATGGCCATAACACTTGCCCATTTTTCACGGGTCATTTAGAAAACATTTAAATACAGTATTAGTCATAGTTTAATTCAATCAAGTTAAATCAAGGATAGAGTATAGTAGTGGTAGTACTTTGGAGTGGTTGAGACGTGGGCTGGTGATACAGGCCTTTCATGCAGTGGGGCCTTTGGTGGGGTCCACATAAGCCTCATGAACGGACGAAGAGGAATGTTGCTGATCTGTCATAAAGCTGCGGGGTCACGTGCCTATATATTTGTATTAATTAGGCAACCGCCCCATTTGCCTACCCTTGAATCTTACCCTACCTTACCCCGTTTACTATTGACGAGTCCTTCGTATTGAATTCAAATTTTCAAAAACTTTAGGTTTTGAATTTGCAATCATTCATTCATTCATTCATTAGAAGATTCAGTTATTGTATATACCCGCAAATTGGCACAGCTTGTTTGTTTTTCTATGGCTCTACGCTTATTCTTTTTCTTTTTTCATTTTCATATCCATCATCGTTCCAGCTTATATTATTAATATAAAACTAATTACCACTAATTAATTCAAAATTATCTTAGTAAGATCAAGAGTAGACATCAGGCTGTAAGATGAAACATGTGACTTAGCTGTGCTACAAAATGAGTACATTTTTTTACTAAAAAAACTATGAACCCATTTTACAAAATAGTACGTATTAATAAGTTTAGGAAATGAATTTAAAATTTTACGTAAAATTTAATTGTGATACACATGTATCATAAATTATATATTAATTTATAAATTACACAAATTCATTTAGAGAAAATATAGGAAATAAATATTTTAAAATAATTTTTTTAATTCCTTTTAAAAAAAACTAGGCAACTATAATTTAAAGGAGAGGAGGAAGGTATTACGGGATTTGTTTTCTGAAAAAGTGAAAAGAGTGGAGGAAACGTCATAGTAAGCATCACAAGAGCAACGTCAGCGTCAGATTCATAAAATTGTTCTTGTTTTTTTCCCCTTCTTTCACATCGCTTCTCCTTCCTCATATCATCCATTCAATTGCTTCTATCCTTCCCAGCCAGCCGCTACCCTATTTTCCAAACCCAAAAGCAACGCAGACTGTGTGCCAAATAGAAGCAAAAGGAATGAATTTTAAGAAACTTTTGAAGTTGTAGCTTCTCACTACCACCTTTATAAACATCTCAGCCTTGTGAACTTTCTACCCTCCCTCTTTCTGAAAAAAATATGACAGAAAAAATTCTTCAAAAATTGAATCTAGCTAATGATTAAGAGCTTATGATAATACAGCAAAACTTGCCTAGTATCTTAGTAACGTTGCTTCAAGTGTAGAGAAGATACAAAAAGTTTTGAGTTAGACACAGAAGCCAAATATGGCTAAAGATTTATTCTTGGATTTCAAGGCTAGCCCTTTCATCCACAGTTTGTAGGGTAGAGAAATGTGTTTTTAAAAGTACCTCAGGTATCAGAGTCAGACTCGGGTTAAACCTTAGGTATTAAGGACGAAAAACCTTTTAAGGCCATATATTTTCAAGAGCAAAGACAGTTTTCAAAAGTACCCTAGGTATCAGAGTCAGACTCGGGTCAAACCTTAGATATTAGGGAGGAAAAACCTTTTAAGGGCAGATATTATTCAACAGCACAGGTAGTTTTCAAAAGTGCCCCAGGTATCAGAGTCAGACTCAGATCAAACCTTAGATATTAAGGAGGAAAAACCTTTTAAGGCTAGATATTTTCTAGAACAAAGGCAATATTTTTTTCACGGAATTCACTTTTGGTAGTGAAGTAATTGAATTTGTTGCAATAGCTCAAAAAGTAGCTAGGGTAACTAAATACATCTAGACCGTTGTAGTTACTTGAGAAATTAGTATCTTTAAGGGTGGAGTCTTATAATGTTTGAATATCTCCACTCTTAACGCATTTTAAAACTGTGAAGGAGTAATAGGGCAACAAAGCAAACAATTTCAAGAACGAAGAGTTAGAGTGTCACAGATGGAATGAGAGTCAAGTTTGGGTTGATGTGCCATCGTAGACGCTAGGTTCTTAGGCATGTAACCTTATAGGGTTTGGATATATTCCATTTTTTATGTGTTTTAAAGTCGTGAGAAGAGGACATATGTATGCAGACACCCTAGCAAATCTTAGTTTTGATTTGGGTAAGGATGTGTGTGGAATAGAGTAGTTGATCAGTTACCAATGTCGTTTTTAGTGGTTTATCTAGGTATAATGTTTGAGAGGTAAAACTTCTCCCCTCTGCTCTTTCGATCCGCTACCCTCCTTTCCCTCAAAGCTACACTGTTTTGGCGTAAAACAATACCAGCTGGTGCCCTGAAATAATTTATTTGGATCGTAAAACATTTTTTTTCAATATCAGTTGGCGCAAAACTCTTTTCAAATATTCTAAAATAATTTTTTAAGATCATAAAACCTTTTTTTCAATACTAGATTGATCTTCAAGTATCTCTTTAGTATCAGTCAGTACTCTAAAATATTTTTTAAAAAATCATGAAATATTTTTTCAATACCTATCAATATCTTGAAGCATCTTTTTAGTATCCGTTAGTACTCTAAAATATTTTTAAAAAAAAAGCACCGGCTGGTATTATTTTGTGCCAGAATGAAGCAATTTTAGGGAGAAGGAGGGCAGCAAATCAAAGAAGTAGATGAGAGAAGCCGGATCAAATGTTTAAGAGGGGTAGCTGATGTTTTCTTCGTTTGTTTTTTGTTTTGCTTTGGTCTTTTTTGCCTCCCCTATTGCCAAACTTTTTCTCAGGATATCTCTCAATATTTACAAATGGCTATCACCTCTTCCCCTTCTCTATTTCCTACAAGAATTAAATGATAATAAAATTGAAAAAAATCATTAATAACTTTCTAAATAGACTTATATTTAGGACAACAAAGTTTTTCTTAAAGTGGTACTATGACCTAACTGTAGTATATTCGTCGATCCTATTTATAAGTTACATTATTACAACGTTCATATGAATTTATAATTTTACTATTCACTTATTATTGTTAAGACTTTCTTCTTAGGAGATATACTATATAGTGTATATTAAATACGAGTTAAATAAGAAAAATATTAATTTTAAAGCATATTTAATAAGGTTTAAAGTTTTTCTTAGATTCAATAAAACATATTGGAAATGAATTATAGACGCAACCAAAGGAGCATATGTAAAATGTGGACGAATAAAGATGTACGTATATATTCACTTGTAAGATAAAAAATGCTCATTTTTTGGTTTTATCCATATTATTAAATACTATTTCCTACCCACTCTTCAAATTTTCAAACACATTTTTGAACAAGAGTAAAATTGAAAAAAAAAATATGACATATTTATTGAATTACTTGTCACTTCTTTTTCTCCTTAAAATAGTTAAAGTAACATATATTAAGAATCGGATGAAATATGTATATTTAATTACACTAAGGTAAACGGAAGCTTGAAATTAGAACCATGAAGGAGAAATCCCTCCCATGAGCCAAGCCTAGGATTGAAATTAAAGTAAGATTTAGGTTGTGTTATTTATATCCTCCAATTTGAATTCCCGGATCTGGATCTCTCCCTCCATACTTCCACCACCAACCTTTGAATTTATCATTTCTCACCTTCATTAATTCCCCACCAAATTTGGGAATTTCGTCAACCCACATTTAATTCCAGTAATACCCTCTTCACTCTTTTTCCTTACTCGATCGTGTCACAATTTCAGTTGTCCCTTTTTTTTTTTTTGGTTTTCACCGAGGTATCCTCACAGCCGATAGTCATGGGACTAATCTCCCGCCCCGGGTCAGCGCACAAAGCGGTAAAGGGTTGGTCACGGGATGTTTTTCATTCACAAGAGTTGAGGATCGAACCCCCAACCACTTGCTTAAGGGATGAGATGCTGAATCATCACGCCCACCCGTCGTGGTTGATTTCAGTTGTCCCTTATTAATTACTAATATTACTTAACTATGCTCAATTAATAATCTAAATCTAAAATTGACCTGAATTGCCAGGCATGTTCTATTTACTTAATTTGCGCATATGGTATGTTTCTATAATACTAGTAAACCAATCACAATTAATTAAACTTAACTCATATTCTTTTCCCTAATAAACTGATTGCACGTGTGATTTGGGTTTTTATGTTTTGTTTTGTTTCGGCGAAATTAATTAATGGATATTTACTTACTCTTCATGAAAATTGGACTTGGTTTTATCATTTTGTTGCCTCTCAAAAAGGTTTGCTTAGGTTGACTCTCAAAAAGAACAAAAATTGAAAATATAGTGATGCTTTTTTGTGTGGCTAAAATAAGATATAATTATACTTTTTGTAATAGTTTTCAACGAAAAATCCCACTTTTATTCAATTTTAGATTGGTAGTAAATTGTACTATGATGATGATAATGATGATATAACAGCCAGAAATTCAAACACTATTATTTGTTTTTTTAAAGAACAATAATTTAAATAGTTGTTCATTACATTATGTTAATTATCATTATTAAAGAAATAAGTTATAATTTTAGTCTCATAATTAATACTATCTTTTTTCAGAGGATAAACTCAAACTAATAAGGAAGGAATAATATTTTTCCCCCTTTTATATATTCATCACCTGGCGGTAATGTAAAGTTTCCTGATATAGTTTACACATAAATTTTAGTTTTATTAGCCAACAATTTTTCCACAAAATATGACCAACTCAAATTTAAACATACTCATAAAATTTCAGTTTTCTATCTGATAATCATCTTTTAATATACATCTCATCAAACACAATTTTCGTTAATTATATTTTTTCTCAACTTAATTACAATTTTTTTAAAAAATAGAGAAGTCGCTAAAAAAAATTCTATATTGAAATATCTATTACCTAAAGATATCTGAAATTTCTTAAAGAACCTATTTCAATGCAATCCATTTGGCTATATCTATATAACATGTGATTAATGATTTTGCTTTTGTTCATAAAATTTTTATTTTGCGACATTCACATAAAAGTGAGTGGATCTCACTAATATTTTATCGCCTTTCTATTTATAATGGAACCTATTCACTTTTATGTGAGTATAACAGAAAAAATATTTTTGCAACAAAAATAAAAACATTAATCCTACATACATATCTTTAACTGTGCAGACTTCAAATTAAAAGATATTTGTGCATAATTAAAGTGCATGAGGAAGAGTTGCACAAGTCTCATAATTCAAAGGTAAAATAAAATATATTTGCATATAGCTGAAGATATATTCCACACAGCAGAAAAAGAGTTGCAAACATTTAATGGTTTATATACACTCCTGGACAATAAATTTTCCAAATGAATGAGAAATTTTCAACAATCTTTCCAAGAAAACATCCTCAAAAAGTCAACTACATGATCAAATAATTTCATAATCAATTACAAAGTTGCAACAAATATTTCATAAACATCCATATATCATTCAATACAAAAAAAAGCACGATTGTAGCAATTAACCAATAGCGGTTACAAAAAATATCTACAAAATCATAGATTTGTAGCGGTTTCATACAAAACTGCAACAAATTCGTAGCGAAAGGATTGACGCTGAAGCACGAGACTTTTTGTAACGCTATTTGTAGCGGTTATCACCAAATAAACCGCCACAAATGTGGTGTCAGCTTGGCGTGTTATGGCGCGGATTTTTATAGCAGTTAATTGGTTGTAGTTTATTAGAAAAACCGCTACAAATGTGGCATCAATGTTCACGTTAAATGGTAGGAATGTTTATTGTGGTTTTTTTGATGCGGTTACATGAGAATAAGCGCTACAGAATGCCAAGAGTCTAAACTTTTGTAGCGATTATAGAAAACTGTTACAAAGTTTCACAATGCATGAGGGAGGGTTTTTTTTTTCATTTGTAGCGGTTGAGGTAGAAGTCTTTTAATTAAACCGCTACAAATATGAAGTCCTTCAACATATCACCAATTAAGTAGAAGTTATACCAAAACTTTTTTTTTTTAGAAAAATATATTCATATTTGTAGCGGTTATTTAACTAAACAGCTACGAAGTATGTAATATTGAAATTTGAATATTTCATATCCCATTAACGGTCATGAAGTTTGTAGTGGTTTTTAGTACATCCGCTACAAAATATGAAATTTTGATATATATATATATATATATATATATATATATATATATTTTTTTTTAAATACTAATGAATTTTTTTAGCGGGATCGCTACAAAACTAACAAAAAACCGTTACAAACATAAAATCGCTACAAAAAATGTCACATAAACAACTACAAATGAAAACCGTTACAAAATTTGAAATTTTGATTTTTTTTTTAAATACCAATGAATTTTTGTAGGAAACATAAAACCGCTACAAAAAATGTCACATAAACCGCTTCAAAATGTGTTACATCAACTATTACAAAAGTTATGCATATTCTTATAAATATCCCCACCACTCCCCATTTCACACACTCATTCATTTCTTCTCATTCCCTTTTCTCTCATTTCTTCCCACCCACGATAAAATCTTTAATTTCAATGTTTTTGCTTTTTCCTTTTTATAATATTGACACCAATTTTTTTTCCTTATACTGAACTTTAAAGATATATGTTTCTTCATCATTCCTTCTATCATCATCATCAACATTCTTTCCATAATCAAATATCATTTAGTGAATAACATATGTTTTTTTGCCCAAAGGTGGACAACATAATAAATCCTTATTATTTTCACATTCTCAACATTATACCTACATAATATTAAGAACACAACATAATAAGTCCTTATCTAACTTAATGTTAATCACTTTTTAATATATGAACTATTATCATTTAGATTGTCACTTAAATAAAATAATATTCAACATAATATTGTAACAATGAACTCAAGTTATGATTTTCCCCCCCAATTTTTGAATATTTTGTAACGGTTTTAAAACCGCTACAAATTTTATGAAATTTTATCCAATATTTATAGTGATTTTACAACTGCTACACAAATTTGATACCAATTTTTTTTTAAAAAAATTGTTATCTTAATAACATCTTGTAACGGTAACTCAAAACTGCTACTAATATAGTAACAATTTTATTACATGAGTAGCAGTTTTAGAAAACAACTACAAAACATTTTGTCACGGTGTATTTTATAGCGGTTCTTTGAACCGCTACTACTGTTATTTGTAGCAGTTGAAACTGCTACAAACACACAATTTTAACTGCTACCAAACATCAATTTTTTTTTGGTAGTGATTGTCAAACCCAGAGTTGGGAATTAAAGCCGTCATTTGAAGGGCTAGGACCTAACAGGGTTGGCTCAGGGGCAGGGGTAAGAAAAACATTTATTTTTCAAAGCCTGCCTGAGAGCATCAGGGTTAGAGCTTAAAAGTTATTATTTCAAATTTTAACTATTTTTCTCTATTTTTTTAAAGAAATATAATTAGTAAATTACAATCATTAAAGTTATAATTTATCAAATAAATGTTGTCAACATCAATATCTTAACAACACGAATCATTCAACAAGTAAACATATTCACTAATGCAAAATCAAAAGCAAAATATTGCCCACAAATAACTCATAGAAAACATAAGAAGCATACTACTAAGCAATATTAGTACAATGACTATATTGTCATTTTCTTCGTTACTATCATCAATTTTAAAGACATTTGATTGGGCTTCATTTTGAATAATAGACTCTACTTCATGAGTAAGAATATTATAAATTTTTTCTCCTGCATCATGAACACATCTATAATCTTTATCTGCAACAAATAATATGCCAAATCATAAAATAAGAGTATAGTTATTATGTATTTGTACTTAAATGGATAAATAACTTTATAATAAATACAAAATACATATAAATTAGTAAATTACCATCATATATGAATCCATGCATCCAATTCTTAATTTTAGGCAGCCTAGGTAATGTTTTTTTAAAAAAATTAAACGAGCCTAATGGGTCTGTCCTTAGCCCTGCAGGGCCAATTTTTTAAGTTTGAGGCCTTATATGGCCAATTTCATTTAATTTACCTAATTTTTAAACCCAACCCTTAAAAGGCTAGAGTTTAAACAAACTCAACCCAATTTCTTGGCTTTAGTCGAACCTAATGAACATGATTATCTTTGACAAACAAACAATACAAAACTAGGTTTTTTTTAAAAAAAAGTTAAGTGTAAAAGAAGTTTACAAAACATATTGAATATTGATTTTTTTATACCTATTAAAAGTTTAGGTGAGTTAAGTGTTA
The DNA here is from genome assembly GCA_037074495.1 of Acacia confusa. Taxonomy (NCBI): domain Eukaryota; kingdom Viridiplantae; phylum Streptophyta; class Magnoliopsida; order Fabales; family Fabaceae; genus Acacia; species Acacia confusa. The sequence goes on from CM073510.1 coordinate 29,327,085, forward strand.
AAATTCACCCAAGTCAGATTATGCCTCCGACTTAAAAAATACTTACATAGGTCATATTGGCTACCAAGACTTGTACATCAATGAGATTTGAATTTAAGGGACAACTCTTTTAGCGATTGTATCTCACATTATTGTCACATACGTAGTAGTTAAAATCTTGATTTATCATTGTGATTTTACGTTTTTATAATTTTTTTTTCATTAAAATGATTTTACTAATTTTTCAAAATTTTTTATATTTTTATGATTTTTACGTTATAATTTTGTGTTTTACGATTTTTCATGTCTCCTCCAATTTTACGTAAAAACACAATTTTAATATCACCATGGTTGGTAGCAAATAAATGAAAATCCAACGGAGGAAACCGTGGTGTTAATAATTGCCAAGAATCAACGTGGCACCTTTTAACTGGCTGAATTTTTGAACTTTCGCTACACCTGACCGTAGAATATTTCTACAATTTAAGAACCTGGAACCTCGACAGTGCAATGACGAGACTACCCACATGGTCATAGGAACAGTCCAAGAGGTCAGGCGAGGAAGATGTAATAAAAGGATGATCAAAGGGTAATTAGGCGATTAGGAACCTTAAACGGCCAGATCTCACGCGAGATCTTACGGTAAAATCTCCTAATAGAAACCTAAAATATATAAAAAAATTAAGCATGCTCCATAAAGAACTGTCTTTAGCTTTTCCAGTCAAATGGTCAACCACCGAACTGCCCCTAATATTAAATTATTAATTTTTTTAATATTTTCTTTTTGATTATTATTTCACTGAGATTTTTTAAACACAAGCAATCCCGCTCACACACCCTCTCACTCTCTCCCACTTCTTCCATAGCTGGCACACTCTTGGAAGACCTGAAAGCTGAAAGCTTCTCCTTTTTTTCCTTTTCTGTCTGCGAGCTCTTATCTCTCTCTCATGGAGGTGGAGGAGCTTGCAAGATAGACACAGGTTCATCTTCATGTGTTTTCTTCGAGCGAAACTGAACGAACAGTGTTTTGTTTCGCTTTTTTGCATTTTGTTGTTGCCATGCTGGTTCTTTTGGGGTATTGACGATTGGTACACTTAGGGTTTTGGAGAGATTTTTGAAGGAGAAACTCTTTCTTTTTGGGAGGGATTTTCGGAGTGAGGTTGCGTTTTTTTAGCGATTTGGGATCGGTTGTCGTATACGTATAATGTACCCCGAAGAAAACAAAAAAAGAAAGATTGAGTCTTGAACTTTTTTCTTTTTGCTAATTTCACTGCCAAGAAATGGGAATTTTTTATTAATATGAAGCTGTAAGAACAATCTGATTCAAATGATAAGGTCACAACACAACGCATGGTTTTACATTTAGTAAAGTTTTCAAATTGGAAGCTTAGATGATATGAAAAAGGAAATGAGGGTGGGTGAACAGAGCATTGTGCTTCGCGTTCCTTCCCATTTTCATGGTGATAAAGGATTTGGTTACTTCACGATGTGAGTTCTTTTCACATTTGAAATTTGACCATTGGCTTCACCACGTCTTTTCAAATCTTCAAGCTTGAGAATGCGGGTTTTCAGGAACAGATTTTTTCTTCCTTCGTAACTGACCGAAACAAACCTCTGAATTCTTCTCTTCCTTCTTTTTTCCTCGTCCTCTTTTTCCTTAACGTTTGTAACGCTCAACTAGAGCATCGCTTGCTAATTTGTCCCCAGTTTTTCATGGAAGAATTGAGTGATCAACTATCTTGAAGTTGTCATGGAAGAACCGTGCAAACATTCTTTGTTTATTAAGAAACTGTCATGGAAGAATTGAGTGATCGACTATCTTGAAGTGAAACTGTGAGATGAAGTCATGTTATTTTTCTCTTTTTCTTTTTTACTTTGGGGCTCATAGATTCTTGATCTTACTTAACTAGCGTCAATAGAATATTTATGAGAGTATTTTCTGCTTTATTTTATCGACGTTGGTCTGCTGTACTGGGAAAAAATGTGGTTGTGGATTATGTCACCGTGTTTGTGCTGAATGATATCTAATCCAGGTTGATTTCTGAAAATCGATATGGTTGTCCTGCTTGTATAGTCATACTGGTTGAATGTTCAATTTATGAATGCGTAGTCTATGTTAGCTTTGTTCTTGTTCAAATACATGGACTAGAAAAAAATTGCTCAGTGTTTACTGTTGATATGAGTGCCTGCTTTTCTAGCGAAGTGTTTCTTCTATGTCTGGTTGCTCAACTGCTTCAATATTGCCACTAACAGAAGATCTTTAGTTTTTTTTAAAAAAAAAATTCTTAATAAATTATTAGGATCTGGTGTTTCCGAGATTGGTTCCTTCTACTCAATCACTCACAAATACTGGTTTTATGGTTTCCAGTTAATTTCCTTTATCCTGATTTGATCTTTTCATTGCAGGATTTATGCATATAGATTTAGTGTCTATGTTTTGCTAAATCTTGTGGACATGAAGAAAGAAAACATTGGCTCTTCAAAAGCTGCAGAGCTCCCTGGTCGCTTGACTCGTGCAAGAGCTGCTGCCTTTCGTGCAAATGGACAGCTGCCACCTCTCAAGGAGTCAACACAGCAAAATCGGAAGCCATTACGAGCTAACCCGAAGAGACCAGCTTTTGATCAAACATGTCCTCAGCGTAAAAAGAGGGCTGTTCTTCAGGATGTTACCAATGTTTTCTGTCAAAATTCATATAGGAACTGTTTCAATGCTGCTAAAATTCAGGTTATTGTCATTAGTTGGCTGTAAATAAGCTCCATATGATTAAATAAAAATAAATTTTATGGATACTACTCTTTCCTATTGATCAGTGTCTTATTTCTCATTGAAAATTATTTGTGGGTTGATTGCTCATTCTTGAAAGTTTCTTTCTTCCTCCTCCCCAAGTTGTGGAGCTAAGAATTTTCAATTAATTATTTGTGGGTTGATTGCTCATTCTTGAAAGTTTCTTTCTTCCTCCTCCCCAAGTTGTGAGCTAAGAATTTTCAATTATTTCTTCTGACTACCAGGCTAAAAAAGGGAAGCCGACAAAAACTGGTCAAGTCAATATTTCCAGAGAAGTTCCTTCAGTTTCTGGGAGGCTAACACAGCTTCAAGTTGACTCACAACCGAAGAGTTTACCTGAAACTGAACTTGTATCAGAAGATGCTAATGCTACCTGTTCAAGTGATTTGGGAGACAATGCCCTCCATCAGACAAGTGACAACAAAGTGTGCAACACCAATGATGGTCTGCTTGGAGGGCAGACTCCTGGATTATGTCCTCAGCCATTGATTTCTCAAACAAAAGGTTTTCTGCTTATTCTCTAACACACAAGACTGCATTGCTTTTATGTTGGATCCCTAAATATTGATACTGTTTTGTGCAGAACACAGTCTATGCATTGCCCTGAGTCCACTTTTTACTACTTCAGATAGTGTATGTCTTAAATTTGATATTATTTTCTTGAAATAAGAATCAATTAATATGAAATTTTAAGAGCTAACAAGTCTCTAAGGTTTGATTTTGTTGTTTTCCTGGTTTGCAACACAGTTTGAGGGATCTAAATTTCATTAATGTAAATTCGATTAGATTATCCTGTAGCAATCCACAACACTAGTATGTTGTTTTTTTTTTTTTGATCGAACAACACTAGTATGTTGTTAGATAAGCAAGATATCAGATATCCTGGAAGGCACATGTTATTTCGGTGGAGTAGTGTTTGAAAATTTAACGTCATTTCTGTCGTATTAGATTTCTTAGTAAGTCCCAAGTTCTTATGATTCTGTGATGTATCTTTCTTATCACTGCTGAGCCACACGTTTGAAACAATTGCGCTTTCATACATAAAGAAATCCAAAAACTCTTATTAACCTCTTACTACCATAGAGGTTGCTTGCAAGCTGGGTTTGGTGACTATAATATGTAATTTTGTGTTCAATATAGTGATGCTGGAGGTTTAGTAAATTTGACTAAATTTACAATTCACTCTTGACCTTCAAAAAAGAAATTTCTTCTGAGTTCCGGTATTTCATTTTTTTCCATTCACTAACTTTTGAGTATACACAAACTGTTGCAGCCAAGAGAATTAGCCTTTCTGAACCTCCAAGTGCATCAAAGAATGAAGACGTTATCAATATAGATGCTGATCATGAAGATCCTCAATTATGCAGTGACTATGCTGCTGAGATCTACGACAATTTACGTGTTTTTGAGGTGTGTCATAAATGCGAACCTTTTGCATAAAGCAGTTTATTTCTGCTCACAGCCTTATTGTTTCTACTAACTTTGCTTAAAAGTTAAGAAAAATCTGTAATACTGGTTTGATCTGCCAACTGTTTCGTGCTCAGATGTAACTATCGACTTATTTGCAAGTTCCTATAAGTTTTTCACGTTCCCATTTTCCCGTTAATTTATTGGAGTCTTGATGAACAGGAATGGTTTACTTTAGAAATGATGTTTGGGAGAAGATATTTCTATGAACAGTTATATAAACTTAAATTCCTATAATGGATTCGCATTTGAAATTCATTTCTACATGATAAACTTTTGTATCCATTGAATTGATTAGGACCAAGGGTCTTAAAGTTAAAACTTTAACGGCAACTAGGTCAAAGATAATTCATTGTCAACTGCCAAGTAATATCTCAAGTTTGATATATTGCTATGTGCTTGCCAAAAACATACTTTAATTGGGCCATGGTAAAGCATAGAATTTTTTTAAGCACTGTTCTGATGCTTCTTTGCAGTTTCTATAGCTAACCTTAATTGGGCCATGGTAACTACCATAATTTCTCCCCGTCTTCTCTTGTATTTCTTTCTTATAGCTAACCTTTTCTTTCTCTCAGCTTGCAAGAAGACCTTGTACCAATTTTATGGAAACAGTTCAGCGAGATATCACTCAAAGCATGCGTGGGATACTGGTTGACTGGCTTGTGGAGGTTTGCAACTTTGCATTGTTAAATTTCTTGCTATGTTACAGCGTACTATCATCATCAAGCGGTAGCTAAATATTATGCAACTTTGCTTTGTGAGGTTGTTGAGGATGAATCCTCTCTTACATTGTTGGTCCAAGTCTTTTCCCTCTTCTACTTGTCCAAGCTGAATTATTTGTGCCGTATCAGTATTTATACCGAATAATCCTTTGTCCATTTAGTTGCATTTCTTGTTTTAAGAGAAGAGTCATTTCTAAGATTGTTATATTATTATTATATAACTTCAACTTAGCGTCTATTTGATTGTTGAGAATTATAGACCTCTTTAGATTCATATCTGCCAGACAGTATTCTCATGTAAAATAATTTTTTCAGGTTTCTGAGGAGTACAAATTAGTTCCAGATACTCTATACCTGACTGTACATCTCATAGATTGGTTTCTCTCCAAAAATTACATTCAAAGACAAAGACTTCAGCTACTTGGCATCACCTGCATGCTAATTGCTTCGTAAGTGAAGTTGATTTCATGCCTTCTAATGAATATCATATCATTCAACAAATATAAATATAATTTATAATGTAATTTTGTAATTCAAAAATGGTAAATATAAATTTTTTACTCATTCCATTGAGCTAATGCTATTGTGTGGTGCTAAATTATTCTGTGATGTTTTTAATGCACCTTACCAAGAAAGATGTTATCTTGGGTAATAAGAACTAGATAGTTAAAAACACAATAAGGAACCACACATATATTGAAAGCAATCATGCTGAAGAGATAACAAAAACTAGTTCATGAGTGGGATCAAACCAATCCTAGAACAAATAGCTTAGCCACACATAGACATGGCCAACACAGTTTAGAGCACATGGCCATCCAATTACTAAAGAAATAAGAAATGAACAAGAACAACTCAGTTTGAAGCTTCTAGTCTTCGAATTTGAGCCTCTAGATCTCTCCCCATATCCTTGGTTTGATTTTGACACAATTTATGGCAACATCTCAAGGTTATGACTTTGATGTAATCAAGATCAATTATCAAAATCAAGATATCAAACTACAAGTAGAAGATCAGAAATTTCCTTTTGTTTGCTGCTGCAAATGCATGCTTTGTACATTGTTTACATGGAATTTGTCAGAAACATAACAAAAGATTCAGTGCAAAAGATACATGCCTATTATGTAATTAGTATCCAATAACTAAAGAATCATCGATTGTTTTGGACTTGCCTTCTAACATAGTTAATAAATTAACATTAACAACCTTTTTTTTGGTATTCATGTTGGTAGTTGAAACCTTTCTCTAAAAGATTGAAAAGAAAAAACTAGACTGTGGGTCTTGTGCTTCACATAAAATTTGTTGAGTTACATTGTTCATGGTTTATGAATGGGGTAAGTATAGATATGTAGATTTTGAATTATGGTATAAGAAAGGTGATAGGAAAGACAACATGTGACTTGACATTATTGGTAACAACCGTGCTAATGGTTCTCAACTTCATATAATCTTCAGTCTGTTCTTGTCTAGTAATGTATCTTACTCCACTTGATTTTATTCTAATTGCTTTTCAATAATCCTTCAACTTGTAAATGTTAATTTCAGCCAACAAAGGAAAACTGGCATGGCCAATTTTAAGAAGTTAAGCTGAATCTTTAAAACTGTGTGTCATGTACTGTAATGCATTTGGAGTAACTTTTCGATATTTCTTTTGCTTTCTGTGATTGAAGGAAGCATGAAGAAATTTGTCCCCCGCGGATTGATGATTTCTGCTTCATCACAGACAACACTTACACAAAACAGGAGGTATGCAGTATTTCTTGAACAATAAACGGTTAATGTCCAACTGATTAACTGAAAATGCTGTTTCATAGAGGTCTAAACACAAGAAATTAGAAAGTCAAGACTCAAGACCTATCTACTTGTTTTTTGGCGAATAAAATTCATTCTTACCTTATATTTTGCCCTTTGTGATCAGTACATGCTTAAGGTGCTGTATTATAAAATTATTGGCTTCCTTGCATCACTAAATGAATTAAGTTGCAGGTACTTCAAATGGAGACTCAAGTGGTCAAGTGTTCCCAATTTCAAATGTTTGCTCCCACAATAAAAACTTTCCTCAGGTAATCTTTTTAACTCGCTTAATTTCAGCAATGCTGATGATATCAATTTGTAATTTTCACTGAGAAATCTATACAGAAAATGGAATTCATTTTTTTTTCCTCTTTTGAAATAGTCTTATCAAACTGTGTGTGTACATTCTTGGTTCTTAGGAGGTTTCTTCGAGCAGCGCAAGCTTCTTACAAGGTGAAGGGATAAATTTTAGCCAAAGCTGCTTGTTGGTCATGATTCCACAGGAGGCATGCTGAATTTGTCTGATTTCAGTACTGATAATCTATTTTTATACTGAATTTTTGCAGTGTCCTAGCCTTGAATTGGAATACCTGGCCAATTATCTTGCTGAACTAAGCCTAATGGACTGTAGTTTCTTGACTTATCTTCCTTCACTCACTGCTGCATCAGCCGTATTTTTAGCCCGATGGACATTAGATCAGTCATATCACCCTTGGGTTCATATCTCATCGTTATCTTCTTTTTGTATGAAATTAATACTCCCTCCGGTCCTAATAATAAGTCTCAGTTTTTCTGAACACACATACACCAAGAAAGCATGGTTGATGTATGACGAATTGTTTTTTCACTCCAGTTCTGCCCTCAATTAAATGCTACCATTGGAACGTGTTTCTTTATTAAGCAAGACTGGTAATTTTGTTCCTTTACAAATAGTATTTTAGAAATAATGTCTATTTTTAGATTTCTCCACTGATATCTAACGCTACTAACAATTGACTAGTTCAGTTCGTTGGAATGTAGGCCCGTAATAGGGGAACCTTGCTACCTCCAAGTTTTAGTTACACTTGGAAATTTGTAAAGAGACTTGCATTTAGGGACACAACAAATCTAAAAGTTGGGACTTAAAAAGGATGGAGGGAGTATTAGATTAAACTGCCATATTGGACATTGCTTCCATCAATTTTGCCCCACCATTTAAAAAAAAAAATACATTCAGTATATCCTGACCTCATAAGCAACTCTTTAAGGCAAGGATTTATTGAATGCTTTTCTTCTTTGAAAATATTGGGGTATAAATCGATGACCACAATAAATCTTGGAATCAATATGGTATAGTGCAGGCGAAAATATCTGTATTAGAAACGTGAGCTTCATTGTTTTTCTGCAGGATCCAACACTTGAACACTATTCAAGGTACAAGATATCAGATTTAAAAGCCACAACTGTTGCATTGCAAGAGCTGCAACTGAATACGAAAGGCTGCCCTTTAAGCGCGATTAGGATGAAGTACAGACAAGACAAGGTACATTAGAGAGATATAGAAAAGAAGCCTAAAGCTGGTTTTGTAGATTCTTAGTACAATAGTAGACCTGTTTTTATTGAGTTAGTTGCAACATGATATACTCATCGTTGAAAAATTTCCTCTAGCAGTTTAAAAATGTGGCTGCGATGTCTTCGCCGAAACTGGTTGAAACTCTGTTCTGAAGATTAGAGAGAGTGATCAACAAGTCAAGACTTAAAGGGACTTCTAGTTCTAACAGATTATGGTATGTGGTGTATAAAACAAAAATAGAAGGAGAGTTGCTCATTGTTATTCCAAGGCCTGATCTTTCTCTCTCTCTAACTTCTGTTCATTGGCCCATTCTTTATTCTGTACATTCAATGGCCCTTTCCTTCTTTATCTGGGTTCATGATATGTTGTTTAAGGATGACCCCATGATAAAACATATGTGGCCTTCTAATACTTTGAAACTTGATGTAATGATTTGTTAACATAAATTGACAGGTGACCTTGTAGTTTCTTGGAAGTTCTGCCATTTGAACTATGCATCGCTATCGTTAGTTTTTGTTGTTTCCTCTTGCTAGATTTTCGGGAAAGCCTCAAGTTTTGTGACAAAACATGCAAAATTTGGGACTTTTGTGCGCATAAAGCTGACCAACACAAGGATCTATCTGAATTGTTGTACTTTCAGATCAAGTTAACTAATTTTTTGAATGAACTGTTGGAATCAACTCTCTCAAACGAAAATTAGAGGAAACATCATTATTGGAGGAAAAGTTATATATGCAAAGATATGCAGATACATGGTTATGTTTGTTGGATGTTATATTTATGATGAAAAAATTATGTAAGATTTGTGATGAGAATTGACTTCTGTTTGATTATTAATAATAAAGAATTAATGTATTTAAGAATACAAACATAACAAGTGTTATGTGAATTAATTATGTAAAAATAGATGGAGGGATATTGAAGAGAATATCCGATGAAGTCGTTGAGTGAGACATTTTAGTTGAGAGTATATTCAAAAAATTGGTTTTTGATGCAGTTCAACAATTGTGTATGATTCATGTATCTCACTAACCCCATCACTAGGTGATGTTGTGGTCACATGTAGTATTGCGATTTTTTGAACCAATGTTTTTATGATTTTCATTCTAATTATTTTTTCAGTTTGATGGAGTTGATACACACACACATACATATATGAACTTGTTATTGTTAGGGTTTGAAGGTAAAAAAAGGGTAAAAATAATATTAAGAATTGAAAATAAATATGTAGAGTATACATAAAAAATTAAATTAAAATGGAATCATTGATTTGAATAATTGATTAAAAATATATTTTTTTTAGGAAAAGAAGATGACTAATTGAGGAACAAAAGCATTGATACTATTTTATCAAGAAGGGACATGGCTCCCAAAGAGCGAATGAAAAACATTGAGTAATTATAGAGAAGGGCCAAAACACCAATATTATTATTTATTTAATTTAAAATGTAGAGAAGTACAAAAATATCTTGGAAAAACCATACTTAGGTCCCAAGACCAGAAAAATAACAAAAAAGTCTCTGTAAATTCCCCCATAAAAAAGGCTCTATGACCCCAATTATATAAATTCTGAATATGAAATTACCTTATTTCACTTAATAATTGATATTTATATCTTATATGATATTAAGTTATATGACTAAGTTCAAGTACTTATCAATATATGCATGTCCATTTGTTAATGAGAACTGTCTTAGTTAATATAGATCAACTTATCAAATAGTCATTCTATGACTTGTCAATATAGTCACGTTTACTTTTCAATCAGAATTATTTTGAATTGTACTGAAAAATGACAATAGTTAATATAGATAAGTCTTATCAATGACCACTCTTTTGACTTATCATCATAGACATATAAATTTGTCAAAATAAGCACATACACATTCCATTATATAATTGTCATTATAAACACATAAAATTGCTAAAAGAGACACATAAATTTGTCAAAATATGTACATCCATTTGCCAACGTATAACTTGTCAAAATACGTACATAAATTTGTTAAAATAGGTATATAAAATTGTCAAAATATAATGACAAGTTATATGTTGGCGAGTGTATGTGCCTATTTTTGTAAGTTATACATTGGCGGTATGTGTCTATTTTGACAAGTTTATGTGCATATAATGATAAGTTATACATTGGCGTATGTGTCTTTTTTGACAAGTTTATATGCATATAATGATAAGTCAAAGAGTGGCTATTGACAAGTTCATCTATATTAACAAGTAGAAGTGACTATATTGAAAGTTATAGAGTGATTATTGACAAGCCCATTTATGTTAATTAGAACAGCTTTCGTTGACAAGCCCACCTAATCACATCTTGGATTAAAAATCTTAAAAATTAAAAACTTATAAAAGATATTTCTTATTTCATCAGTATTCTTATTAATTTTGAATTTTTTGACTAATTTTCTAATGATTTTTTTATTCATATCTTATGTTATTTATTTTGTTGCCTACATACATTTTTCAAGACATATTTATAAGAAGTATTTTAAATTTTGTTAACTCTGCTCATTAATTATTTGTAATTATGGTATGTGGACAATAATTTTACCTTTTATTATGATTTAATAGCCGTGTCTATTTGTTGTATGATACATATAGTTCACACTTTAATTTTGACAACATTTAGGTGTTCAATTAGGACTTTCATTGTTTTAATTTTATTTTTTTAATAAAAAGCTGAAAAAATAGTAACAAATTATTAAAATAGCTTTGATTGTAGCCCTACTACTCAAGGGTCGAGCCTAAAAAAATTATTATTTTTCTTCAGCCGGTTGTTTAGGCCCTGATTAATGAAGGGCTTGACCGGTCCTTTTTATCTTTTATTGACAAGTGGATGTGCATATATTGACAAAACTTAGAGTGTTGATTGAAAAGCACATGAACATAGTCATATAATATCCAAATATCAATTAATAAGAGTAAGAAGGTAATTTTGAATTTATATTCCTGGGTCTTTAAGGACTTTTTAATAGGGGAATCTACCATGGAACTGTTTTGTTATTTTCTGGTTCTCGGGAACTAAAGTGTGATTTCCCCAAAAATCTTCGTCTTATTATGGCCCTCCATTTCAATATTTTAACCAGTGACGAAGACGAGGAGTATGTGGCAGCTAACCCACCTCCATAACTGATTTCTTCTTCTCTTGCAATTTAGGAAGAGAGAGTGATAGAGACTCGGGATAGCTTGAAATATGGCGACTTTGAACCTCTTACCTCTGCCATGGCAGCCTACACTTTCGCCTTCTTTCAGTCATTATAGTTCCAACAACGACTATGGCTATTACTCTAACCATTGTAAATTCTTTTGTTCTTCTAATTCTCGTTACTCTTCTCTTCTGTGTTCTTCCCTCTCGTCATCCCCCACTCAATCTTGCTCTTCCAAGTTCTCTAAAATGCCGACACACTCCACAAAATCAGGTGCTTTTTCCTTCATTGTATAATCGGTTTCTTTGATATTTAGTCATTTGTTTCCTGAAATTGTGTTTGGATGTTATAAGACTTTATGCTTGGAGAGGGTGACAACAGACCAGTTTCGGACTGATTGACTAGTGGAGATTAGTTGGGAGTTCAGATGAATATGAATTATTAGAGTTAATTCAGAATTCTGAAGGGTTATTAAGAATCGAATTGTTTCTGAGAAGTTTGAAGCTTGATAACTGATACCTCTGTTAGACATTAGTCGCTAACTTGAGGTTTGTATTATCAGTTACTTTATATGTCAAATTGATGGTGATTTCTCCACTTTTGCACATTTGATTTATCTTTTTAGTTGAGGCCCCAATTATATTCTCATCTTCGCTCAGCCGGGAGTAGCGTTGACCTCAATTTTATGTTTCTTGTTGTTGGACATGTGTCCTGGTCTATTATTGATGCATGGAAAGCCTACCCATCAATGAAGTGCCCCTAATTCATTGATTCCTATATAATAGTTAATTCTCCACAAATTTCAATTATCTCATGGAACTATGATAGGATTCTTCACCAGAAAAGAAAACAGATATTTTTTCCATGTTTGAAAGACACATTTAGTATATATGCTTTTACACATCCCGGAAGTTGGTTTGTTGATCATCACACTTTCTAACTGTAAGAATCTGCCTATGAGATCTTTAATTTATAATTGTGGTTTCTTCATGCAGGCAGTGGGAATACGTGGTTCCAGCATAATTTCACTCCACTTAGCTCTGTTAGCAGCAATGAGTATAGACAGGGTCCTTTGCATTCTGCATTCCCCACAAAACCTGCTGAAGTTACAGCTGTACAGGACCTTTACGATTTTATATGCTCAGGACCTTTGATGGACAAAGTAGGTCTGACGCCAGAGAAGGTGGCTGAGTCCATAGATAAGTGGTTACTGTATGGTCGGAGGCTATGCCAATTGTTTGAACTCAATGAATTGTACCTAACTGTGCCTCAAAAAGCTCGGCTTTATCATTACTACGTACCAGTCTTTCTTTGGTGTGAAGACCAAATCACTGAGCATCAATCAAAGTTCAAAGATGGAGAAGATATACCTCCTTTAGTGGTATATAGATTTTCTTCCACTACAATTTCTCATATTCTTTTTCTTTGTATATCATTATACAATATAAAATCTATAGCAAGTCAAGTTGTTCATAGGCCTTAAATAGTGTAGCTCACTATTCAGACTCTATATAATGCACTACAAGGCAGAGTTCCCACTTATCTTAGTTAATTTTATTTCTAGTGTATAACCTACTGCAACTAAAGCTAGAAAAGGGCCATTTATTTTATTTATATGTTTGCAGAAGGTGCCTTACAATTTTCATTTTTTGTGGCTCAGATTGGATTTAGTGCTCCCCAGGGATGTGGAAAAACAACTCTAGTTTTTGCTCTTGATTATCTTTTTCGAACAACTGGCAGGTAGGCTCTGAATTCTGTAACAACCATAATCTTGTGGAAGATGATTTATCCTTTGTCATTAAGACTACATAGAAAGGACATTGAGTAACAAATCTCTGTTGCATGGAAAACTATAGGAAATCTGCAACAATATCTATAGATGATTTTTATTTGACGCATGAAGGTCAGGTATATGGAAAGATTCTTCCTTTGTCCTTCCCCCTTTCAACAAATCTCCTTGCCTTGTTAATTCTTGCTTAGATGACATTTTGCATTTTGAATGTAGTGTAAGCTAAGAGAATCAAATCCAGGAAATGCACTTCTTGAGGTAGCTATCTGCATGTTGTCTTGATAGAACGTTACAATGTCTAGACTTTATGAGAACTGAAACAATTTTCTTGCCTTGTTTCTTGCCAGTTTCGTGGGAATGCTGGAAGCCATGATCTTGATTTCTCGATTGAAACTCTGACTGCTTTAATTGATTTGAAAACAGAAGGTGGGCCTCTATATTTCAATCTTCTTTCTCTATGGTATTATATTTCACATTTAATTTCTCTCAATTAGAAATGTGCAGGTTCAAAGATGAAGTTGCCTCGATACGACAAAGTAAGGCCATAACTTGCATAATTTGGTTGTTGAGGCAATTCTTGATTTCATGGCTTTTTATGGTGAAATTACTTAACCTTGCAGTCAGCATTTAGTGGAAGAGGTGACCGTTCTGATCCTTCATCCTGGCCTGAAATTGAAGGGCCGCTGACAGTAAGAGAATCAAACACTATTGAGTTGCATTCCAAAGTGACAAATTTGACAACAATAAGATTTACCCTGGCATTCACGTTAAGTTTTATAAGGATTTCAAATTGTTAAATTTTCCCCATATTGATTGATGGTTGTATAGGTTGTGTTGTTCGAAGGTTGGATGCTGGGTTTCAAGGCCCTTCCAGTAGAAGCTGTAAAGGCTGTTGATCCCCAGGTTAGAATCCAAAAAAATGCTTTCCTTGATTCGCAAATTGAGTTTCATAGTGCAGATTCCTTAGCCTATTATTGTGAATTGAAGAACTGAAAAACAAATTGTGCTTACATTCTCAGCTAGAAGTTGTAAATAGAAACCTTGAAGCTTATTATGACGCATGGGACAAATTCATTAAGTCATGGATAGTCATCAAGATAAAGGACCCAAGTTGTGTCTACCAATGGCGTCTGCAGGTAGACTGCTTTAACAACCTTAACCTCCCCAGAAAAAAAAAGGCTTTCTCTTTTCTAGTTGTTATATAATTCCATGTCATGTCCTGTTCTAATCTGCAGGCTGAGATTGCCATGAGGGAGGCTGGCAAGCCTGGAATGTCTGACGAAGAGGTCTGTTATCTAGCTATCTTCTTATTGATGCTTTTTCTCTGTTCCAAAGAAAACATAAGATTTGAGCCCAGACTATTGCTCACATAGCTACAATAGTATTAAGTGCCCTAACGATGATGTCCTTCGATCAGATTATTTCGTGGATTGACCTGCAGACCTACACACACAGATGTGTTACTCTTTTCAGTCCTTTTTATAAGGGACTCTTTAGTCAAGGGATTTCTTAGCCACCTTACCAAGACTGAGAAAGTTTATTGAAACTTTTTTTTGTCAAATTACGCAACTGCTCCTGTTCATTTTCATCAATTGATGGGCCGCTTAATTAATCCTTCTTTCCAAAACAATGGGTATTTTTGGAAAAAGTACTCCCTCTCGTTCTTGATATAAGACATTTACCTAATTTGATTTGATTAAGAAAGTTAGTTAAGTTAATCAATATAACATGTATTTTTTGAAGCACTTTAGTCATCTTTCTTAATTCCCTCTTTTCGTTGATTATTGTTGAGGGAGCGGGTAAATTGCAAATAGATTGATTAATATGAAAATTATGTTTTATATTTAGGACCAAGATCAACTCCCTAAATATGTTGTATATTAAAAATCGTGGGAGTAATTAATGCTTGAGGAAATTTGTGAAAGGTCTTGTATTTTGGACCAAAGAAACATCTCTATAAAAAAGAGTGGAGGGAGTATAAATCATATAATGTTTTTGCCTGTTCTAACTTGTAATGACTAATAACCAAGCTTTCTTGCATGGGTGGTGATTTTTCAGGTGAGGGATTTTGTTTCTCGTTACCTGCCGGCTTACCATGCTTACCTTCCAATACTCTACTCCGAGGGACCGAACGGATCAGACCCACAGCATCTCCTTACCATTGAAATTGATGAAGGCAGAAACCCCATTATTGGTATCTAGGTAACCTTTATTGGCTGATCATTTGTGGGATTAGTTTTCGGGAAGATTACAACGGAGCTTTAGGCAAGGAATTTAATTACTAATAAGTCATTTAAAGTAGGAGTATTACTAATAGGTCTCTCTAAAGAACTTGTGAAAACAAAAAACTACATAGGATGAGTTGTAGATTTCTTAGCCTGATTAACAAATATTGGAGCAGGACTTGTGCAAATTTTTTTTTTCATCTTGGGGTGATTTAAAAAGTCCTCCTCCAGTCTCCAATATTTACAACTCATGAGTTTCTTGCAGAAGTTCTTCAAAGGACCTATTAGTGAGAACTTGCGCAAAAAAACACACAAGGTAAATTATAAATTTCTCTGTTTGACTCGCAAAGATTAGAGTGGGACTTATGGACCCTTTTTTTCACATCCTGTGATGATTTACAAGTCCTCTTCCATCATTTGGAAGTCAAACTGAGAAAATGTACAGTTTATCTGGTGTGTTTTCATACAAGTTCTGTGAGGGATCTATTAGTCATAACTTTAATTTCAAAAGGCTTATTAGTAACTAGTTTTCTTACTTGGGGATTCTTTGTAATTTTCCCTTAGTTCTCAATTCCTAAAGAGTATTGGTATATCCTTCCGGCATTAGTTAGTTTCATGATCAACAGAGATCAGTCTGTGTATATTTATTTATTTATTATATGTACAGAATATATTGGTTTTCACTATATCAATATGAATAGTTATATTAAAAATAAATAATATTATTCGCAAATGGTGAATAATAGGATCCATTTCTTAAATTCCGTGCAATATATAGGAGGATCTTATTATAAAAAAATGAGTAATTGGTAACTAGTGCTTTATGTTTACTTTTTTTTTTAATTATTATTTTATAGTGATTTTTGGCACATGATTGGGAAAAGGATCCACCCTAAATCATCTGGTTCCTTGAAAATTCGTAGGGGGATGGGACCATAAAATAAAAAGCGATATGTTTTTATTTAGACGGATTATCCAAAATGGATCCAAGTTCTTTTTCTTTTTCAAAAATATTATAATCATTGAGAAAATTATTCATAAACCTTAAAGTAAGAGAATTACATATAAAGTTTCCTGAATTTCATTTAATACTAAAAAGTCTTAAAGGATTTAATAGATACAATTTTGACTTCTAAATGAAGCAACTCCATTTACAAATATGAAAGTTTCACTTATAATGATTCAATGGTTGAATTCAACTTATAAATAACGCAATTCGAATAAATCCCTTGCGACTTATTGGTATTAAATAGGATATACTTATATTTTATTTTCACTCGAGACTTTTTGTAATTTTCCTCCATATTTTTGTTTCCTTCTATTATTAAAGATCCATTTAGATAAAGAAATTGGATTATAAGGCAGATATTATATTTTAAGAGTAGCATTGTAGTTGAAGTTTCCCCATTTTCTAATGTGAAATTACACTTTTTCACTGTTTTAAAATTTGAAGATAATGTTTAGGACGAGTTTCCACTCTTTAACATGTTTAACATATAAAATATATTTAAAAATTTTCATCCTAATTTTTCTTTTTTAATTACAAAGCCAAGCAAGACACTAAAGACCTGAGTTACAAGTAGAATCAACCTATAATATTTCACTTATAGGGGAGTATCCATACCATTAGCTTATAAGGCTATTGGTTTTATTTTATCTTTTAATAGGCATCTTTCACAATTCATGGTGATCTCCAATCCAATTGGCTGGATTCATTGGGGATCAACGTGAGGCAAAGAGTTATTATGTACAACTTTTAGTTTTAAATATATGATATATTTTATAGTGTAATTTGTATTATAAAATATATCACATATTTAGGATTGAATGAGTACTAATTATAATTCTTTGGAATACATTTGACTTACTTTAGAAAAAGAAAGATTGGGCTAGACACTATCTCCAACCTCCTAAGATGTTATCACCCCAAACTTTCATTATCAACTTGGCTTTTGTGTAACCTCTTGTTCTTGAGTTTAATTAATAAAGGAGTCAGACACTCTCATTATCAAAGGGATATGGTTTGATTCTAAAGTTATTCAAAGTGCTAGGGAAGGTATCATAATTCCTAGGTGGCTAGATAAACATTTAAGAATAATAAACGGTTTACCCTGTCTAACATTGATATTATTTAAGAGGAAAAAAAATTTTGCCCGACTTTTAGATCGTGAGCTGAGTGAGCCTAATCTCTTTCCTAAAATTTTCATATATATATAAAAAAAAAAAAGACTTGGCTTCTGTGGCGGGGAAAAAAAAATCATTGCTGCCTAAACTGGACTTAAACTTCCAAAGGTGAAAAATTTAAGATCTGAAAACACCATGGAACCAAATTGTCGGGAATCATAATACCCCCAGCAAATTGGACCATCTTTCCGATACACAACCAAGAAAAAAGAGAGAAAATGTGTAAAGATACAGTTGTAAAGTTTGAATAACTTGTGAACAATGTGTTGAAAACTGGACCGGTTATTGAACCGGTGAGATTACTGGGTTAAAGGTTAGTGGGTCAGACCAGAGTCAAACTGGTATTAATTAAAAAATATAATATAATTAAAATAGAAATAATAAACATATTCATATAAACATATGAGACGTGGATTATGGAAGAATGTGTATATTATTATTTTTTAAAAAAATAAAGAGAATGTTATGAATATACTTATTATGTGGATGTCCATTGACTCCCGGTTTCCAAATATTAAAAGATGATATGGGACCCACGCATAGTGATTTACTATTTGCATAGTACCATGCATAGTAGTTTACTATTTGGTGGGACCCGCACACAATTATACAATCACTCACGGGAAGGAAATCCGTGAGTGAATAGTTTAGGTTTTTGGGGAAAACTACACCAAATGACCCAGAGGTAGAAATTACACTAAGTCCCATTTTTCTTCTATAAATAGAGGTTTTCTGTAACTGTTCATTCATTGAATGAAATGAGAATCTCTCTCTCTACTTTATCTCTCTAGAACCTCTGCTTTTCTTCTTATTATTTTTATCAGTTTTATAACACGTTATCAGCACGAAGACTCTACCAAGGTAAGATTTTCTCACCATCTATTTCATATTTCCATTTTATTTATCTGGGATGATCTTAACCATTATATGGAATTAAATATCTATTCTTACCGATTATTTTAACATCGGGTTCCATGGTTAAGATTTGAGATTATTTACTATTTTACTACGGTAAATAGTAATTTACTATTCACAGTAAATTTACCCCTTTTTCAGTAATTTTTACATTTTATTCATTTGACTCCTACATGGAAGTCTAGATTAATCTTTCTGTAATTTTACTTTATTCACTATTTATAGTGAATAGTAATTTTACTATTCACGGTAAATTTATATTTTATTATTTACAGTAATTTATTTATGTTTATATATTCTTCTCACTTCCTATTCATTTATTTCATGGTGGCGTCATTAAGCTCCATTTGTAATTCTTTACTTACTGCTTTATTTATTTATTTCATGGTGGCTATACTAAGCTTCATACTGACTTTACTAATATTTAGTTTTATGTCACTAACATTTATTTTATTGTTACTAACATTTATTTATCTTTTATGATAGCACATTAGTATATTTACTAGTGGGTTCTATTTATTTATTTTAACATTTATTTATTTTTTATGGCGGCAACATTATTTATTAGTGGGCTCCATTTATTTATTTTATTTTACATTTATTTATTCTTCATGGAGGCACACTAGTCTCTATTAGTGGGCTCTATTTATTTATTTTATTTAGAGTTTATTTATCTTTTATGGTGGTGACATTTTGTGGGCCCCATTTATTTTATTTTAATTCTTTACTGCTTTATTTATCTTTCATGGTAGCAACACTAGTATAGTGGGCACCATTTATTATTTACTGCTTTATTTTTCATGGTGGTAACACTTGTATAGTGGACTCCATTTATTTATTATTTATTTACTGCTTTAAATCCCCTTCCCTTTTTATTTTACCGTTTTCTATATTATATATATATATATATATATATATATATATATATATATATATATATATATATATATATTTACATTTGCATATGCATCTTCTTTCTTATCTTTGGATGAGATAGGTCTCGCTGTGAGTTTACTACCATTCCTATCTCATCTTCTTTTTATTAATCTAGCATGTTTATTTCCAGTCATTTATTTTATTTTATTTATTTATTGCTATATATATATATATCCCTCTCCCTTCTTATTATTTATGGCAACCACACTATTAGTGGGTTCCATCTATTTATTTTATTATGCTTATATTTTATTTATCTTGAAGATAAACTGTTAAAAGATCATATATATTATTATGAGATCAAAATGCCATAGAGATATGAGGCATAGATTGACTTGAGAGATGAGGCATAAATTGGCTTGAGCCTAAGAGGCAAGATAGCCTTAATTTCATAGGCAAGATTGCCTGAAGCCAAGAGGCAAGTTAGCCTGATAACAAGAGACAAATTATGAAACAATATTTGATCCATAAATTTTGTATGTTATCAGTTGTATAAAGGCCTCAAAATTGTATATTTGGCATTAAATATTCCCTTAAATTATGAGACAAGGGATTGTATGATCATGATTGATATTATAAATAAATATATTCAATTTGCTATTGTAGTAGCAATATTGTGGATTAATTTCTTGCCATGATCAAACAAATCAGTGAGTTATGGATCATGAATTTTTATCCAACTTCATTCCCAGAAGTGAATGAAGCAAATATACTATTATAGTTGTTATGTGATTTCTATGATTATAACAATTTTTATAAATACGAGAAAAGAATATTCATAAACAAAATAATTAAGCAAAAGGAAATATTATTTCAACAAAGTTTAATTGCGAGTGGCTCAACATCATTACAAACTTTAATCATCTCATTCTGAAGATATTTAATGTCTTCTTCTTTTGCTTCTCTTGAGATGGGATCCAGATGAGGCAAAGCTCTTCGTAATATCGAGATTTGCGTCATAAGTTTCTTGAGCTTCTTGTGTGGCCACTCAGTTAACCCTCCTTTTTGATAGATTTTTTGTATGGTGTGAGTAGACATATTTAATTGTTTACTCGCTTCATCAAGGGTTAAGTGAAAATAATTTCTTAAATCATGGAGCGTTGTTTTCTTTATTCTTTCTCTTTGCTCCATAGATAACCTATATAATTCACCCTGGTTAAGGGATGAAGTATCATAGGGTATACTTACTGCAGGTTGTTTTCCTTTGCCTAATGAGTGTTCAATATTGGTTTGAAATGAACTTCCATGGAGGTCATTTGGATTTATAGCCCATTCCGAACCAACACAAAGAACCTCATGATAGGCTAATACAGGATCACGCATCAAGATATATCCTGATGCTTGTAAATCTATACAATACTGTGTCAGAAATTGTTTGATTTCTTCAAAATTTTTCTTTGTGAAATCAAACATTGGAAGCCTGTCAGTATTATAAGATTTATCCTGTACTTTTTCAAATAAAACAGCATGGGTAATCATACCTGTTCTTCTTCCGTGAACTTCAAGTTTATGGTACTGAAGTCCGTTGGTATGAATAATTTCCCGTAAAACATGACAGCAACTACATTCCAATAAGCTAGTAGTTGCTAATTGGCTTGTAGCTGTTGGCTGGCTAATTGTTGCTGGCTGGCTAGTGGTTGTTGGTTGGCTGATTGTTGTTGTCGGGCTGGTTGTTGCTGGCAAACTGATGATAGTTTGCTGGCTAGTGAATGCTGGTTGATTAACTGCCGACACTATTGGCTGAACTGGATTGGTAGACTCCATTAGTTCTGCCATAGTTCTACACCTCTTAACAGGCCTCCTTGATGAACCTGCTTCAGTTGTACCTTCAATCCTTGTAGATTGAGGAAGAACACTTGTTCTAGGGGGAGAAGTAGGTACATTTGAAGCAGAAGGAGGAATAGTAGAAGGAGGAATAAACATTTCAAAGGGATTAGGAGATAACAAAGAAGTAAATGACATGTTATGCTGATCATCATACAACAAAGCATCAAGTAATGCTGTTTCGGATGTATCAGAAACTGGGATAAAACTGCTTGGTCCTGCCATGGCAATAGAATTTAGAGAAATATGTGTGAGTATCTGGTAGTTGATATTATCAGATGCTTGAGTGTTTGTGAGGCATGTTCGTTTGCCTTCCTCTATTTATAGTTGAATTAAATCCTATTGAATCTCTGCAGATTTGCGTAGTCCTGTTAAATCTCTACAGATTTGCTCCCTATAAAGCACGAGCCTGGAATCTTTTTGACTTTATATGTATACGACAATCTGAGTTGTCGCGCCTGTGATTCCACAGTGATGCGCCTGTGATTACACAGTATTGCGCTCGTGAATCTGCAATTATACACCTGATGATTTTGTATTTAATATATATTTGTTTGTTGATTCTGGAAAATGGAAATTTTGTTACCAGAAGTAACAAAATTATGCATTGATAATGCATTTAGAAATCTGTGGAATTTTAATGAAATAGATATCATATATGTTATTATCATGGAATATTGTATGGAAATTTCATGAATTAATTTTTAAGGTCTCACACTTGAGGGGGAGAATAATATATATCAAGTGTGAATATTTATGTGATAATTCTTTGTGAATGTTTCTATATTGATTCCCCCAAAATGAATATTAGATTTGATGATAAATCATATGGAAAGTTGGCATGACTTGTTTGATCATCCGAGTCATATATTATGTGCTGCTTGTTCTCAGATAGACATAATTATTGGAAATGGATCTCTGGAAATATATCAAATTGAAAGTTTACATATGAGATTATAAATCTGCAAAGTTTGCAGTGATGTTTGCAACTAGAAGTTTGCAATATATTATGCGCGCAATTTCCAGATTGAATGATCCAGAAATAATGTATTAAAGTATCCATGAATGGATAGATCAATGATTATGAGAACAAAATTTATATGTTGTGTATATTTGCAGCAATTATATAAGCCAACAGAATTCTCCCCGTATAATTGGTTTTTGGTCAGGAGCCAGATTAATTCCATCTTGAAATGTTTTAAATGTGTAATGATTATTAATCTATTACAATGCACATAGATGGATATACAAAGAAAATTGATGATTTGATGAGGGGGAGAAAAATAAGCAGATTGGGTAAAGATTTACTAGAATGAATTATCATTGGCTCATATTGATCATCGTACAAGGAATTGTGCACTAAAAGTTCAAAATGATAATTCAATTTCAGAGTTTAGTTAATCGAATGCCAGAAGCATTTACTGACCTAAAGAAAGTGACAAAGTCACATATCCCAACTGCAAATGCTCCTATATGAATTGTTATAAAGCACTCCTGAAACGTTGCAGGTCCATCGGTTTTAAAAGATAAAAATCCTCAAAAGAGAAAAGGAGCTATAAAATATAGATGATTAAGTCGAGGATAATTAAGTAAAGCTCCAGAAGAGTTATCTTTTGATGAGATGTTATCTCCAGAGGAGATATTACAAGAAAAGTGTATTGTGGTCCAAGAGAGACCTAGGTACCTAATATATGTGAATATAATGAGATCTCAATAAATTATGAATGAAATCCGATGGGACTGAAAATGAAGTCGACGTTAATAATATCTATGATAGCATATGCTGCAATGAATGATAATGAGGATCATGAGCCACAATATATTTGTATGTGCTAGAAGCACATAAGGCGCCAGAAACACATATGTCCCAAAAGGACTCAAGATGATAGTGCATATAGCATCATTATCTGAATAAACATTTATTGAATTTCTATATGCACATATATATTTATGAAAAGATTATTATGACTTTACTTGACAGATTTAGATCTTGCAGGTATATAATGAACAATCAGATTGGGTGTTTCTAACAGAATATTTGATGACAGAAAGTATAATATGCTCAGAAAGACATTGAAGCAATATAGTCATCGGGGGGAGCAACACTGATGTAATCAAGAGGGGGAGACGATACACGCTGTACTCTTTTTCCCTTATCTGGGTTTTATCCCACTGGGTTTTTCCTAGAAAGGTTTTTAATGAGGCAGCACTAGAAAGTGTATCAATGGATGATGTACTCTTTTCTTTGGCTAGGTTTTTATCCCACTGGGTTTTTCCTAGTTAAAGTTTTTAACGAGGCACATTCATAAATGGACATCCAAGGGGGAGTGTTATGAATATACTTATTATGTGGATGTCCATTGACTCCCGGTTTCCAAATATTAAAAGATGATATGGGACCCACGCATAGTGATTTACTATTTGCATAGTACCATGCATAGTAGTTTACTATTTGGTGGGACCCGCACACAATTATACAATCACTCACGGGAAGGAAATCCGTGAGTGAATAGTTTAGGTTTTTGGGGAAAACTACACCAAATGACCCAGAGGTAGAAATTACACTAAAGTCCCATTTTTCTTCTATAAATAGAGGTTTTCTGTAACTGTTCATTCATTGAATGAAATGAGAATCTCTCTCTCTACTTTATCTCTCTAGAACCTCTGCTTTTCTTCTTATTATTTTTATCAGTTTTATAACAGAGAACACAATTTTTGGATTTGTCATTCGTCAAAGATTTTTCTTGTTACAGTTTCCAATGTAAGTCTGATGCATCCGACTCCTCAAATAACGTGCAGTAACCCGATGGTTCAAATTTTGTACGGTATTTCAAATCAACCAATTAAGGACAAAGGAAATAAGTACTTCCCAACTCCTAAAACTCCTCCCTTAGTAATTTCGTACATGTAGGCAACATAAGAATAATACATTGATTTTCTTTTTTAAAAACAAAAAAAGAGACACAGGATATTGAAGAAAAATGAACACCTCTTTTTCACCTTCAATCTCAGTCTCTCTCACGCTCATGGGTATTTCGTTCTCTCTCTTTTTCATCTTGTCTTCTACCTCAAACCGTCAACAATGGCTTCCTTGTTGGTCCAATCTCTGCGTCCTTCTTAGTCTATCTCATGCTTGCTTCTCTTCTGATTCCGTCTTCTAAAGGCTGTGATTTATTGGTCGGTGGCTCTCAGGATTTTTGAACCCGCCGCATCGTAGCAAAAGGGAGAATCCATGGCCATCGTTGAGGCTGTTCATGACGCTTCTGATCCCTGTCTCTCCTCCTTCTCCTTCTCACCGTCGATGCGACAGAGTTTCTGGCAATTTTTTTTTCAAAAAAACATCTGTCAACTCATTCAACTCGGCCGGGTTAAGCCGAGTCGGACGAGTTGACCCCACGTCAACTCAAAAACCCGGGTCACCCCTTGACTTGAACCGTTTTCCGGCCAATTTCTGATTTGAACCGGCCGTTCTGGTCCGGGTTTCAAAACATTGCTTGCTTGTGAAAAGGAAGAGATCGAAACTATATATACTGCATATTATAGATCTAGACAATGAAAGTGATATAGTAATAATTTGTAATTAAGGATTACAAAATTGGGATATGGCAAAGATATCATCAGCCTTAAAATCATCAAAACTCGCATTTGTATTACAGTACAAAGACCGACAACAGACGACAGAATTATCATCATCAATTTACATATCACATAATTACAAAAAAAAAACAGCAAATTAACTATAGAATTCTGCCGCTAATTAATTAGTAACAGTGTATTTCACGGTGGAATCATCAAATTAGTAACCTTTATATATGTTTTTTTCGTAGTATCTGATCACTCCTCTCTCTTTATTTCTTTGATTACTGGTCACAGTACACTTTTCTTGATTTTGTTGTAATGATGGATCTCTTTAACCAATCGAAGCTTCTGTACAGATATCAGTCATGGGATTAGTTCTTGGTCAAGATCGATCTTCTTCACTCTGATGAACCTCTTCTCGCACCTAACCCAGTAGTAGCCTCCTCAGAACTCATCATCAACCTTATTCTTTTGCAGGATTCAACAAACATGCTGTTCAATAATAAAAGAAAACAATTAATTAAATGAAAATTAGTTGTTATTAATAATTAACTTATAATACATAATTACTATACTTACTTCCAGGGAACATCTCCAACCATCATCCAGTCACCATCTTTGTCCTCATAGGTGGGTACGTATTCACCTCCATTATTTTTCTTTCCAAGCTCACAATTCTTCTGATTCAAATCATTTTTCCCTGTAATTCATCACGTATATATGTACATAAGTATCCGCTTCAAAAACTAAATCACCCCTCTTTTATACATGGGCACAAAATTTAAGATCTTCTCAGGAGCACATATATTTATATATAGATATATGTGGATTTAGATCCAAGAATATATAGATATAATACGTACGGATGGTTAAGCAGGCAAACATGGTTTCTAAGGAGCTGAGAAGCTGATCATAGCTCTGATACATTTCAAGATCTACTTTTCTCAGATATGGAGCTCCGTCCACCGCCACCTTCACATACTTGCATTTATTCATCATGCTCTTCCTGCTCGCCCTCACCGGCGGCCACCCCACCACCTGTGCCCTGCGCCGTCGTCATCAGCACCCTCAATCAGTATATATACATACCATAAAATAATTGGAGAAAAAAGATCTTAAATTTTGGTGTTACTGACTTTTGTGCGTGGGATTTAGCAGATGTTGAGGTATGGACATTATTGGAGGAGGCTTCAAGGGTGTGGGAGAATCCACGTTTGGAACCGGTTTTGGCGGCGCCGGGAAGTCCCAAGGTGAGCTCGGTATCGTTGAGGTTGAGCTCGACGGCGGCATCTTGCGGTTGATTCTCCGGCGAAGACATGTGTTATGGATGGTGATTAGCGTTGCTTTTTCAACGTTCAAATAAATATCTTCTGGGGGAGCTTTGTTTGTGCAGGAGGTGGCTGAGAAATTGAAAGCGTGTGGAGCAGAGAGAGAGCGTGAGGGAGGTTCTATAAAGAGCGAAGAGGGAGAGGGGGGACCAACGAGGGGGTGACACGTTTTCTCCCCAGCTTTTCTCGCTAGTGTCCCTGGCTCTAGATTTAATTTTTTTCATTCTCGATTTTTAAATAAAGAAATCATTTTTTAAAAAAATGTTAACTGAGAAATTATTTTTATTTTATATTTTTTATTTATCAAAATAAATTTTATTTAAAAAT
Source organism: Acacia confusa (assembly GCA_037074495.1). Classification (NCBI taxonomy): domain Eukaryota; kingdom Viridiplantae; phylum Streptophyta; class Magnoliopsida; order Fabales; family Fabaceae; genus Acacia; species Acacia confusa. Next base: position 29,353,652 of record CM073510.1, read on the forward strand.
TAGAAATTTTAAAAAATAAATATGGACGTTAAGATGGAAAGAGCTTCCCTATTCATCCAATGTCTCATTTTGGATGAGTAGGGCGATTGGTTCCATTTTTTATCTATTTAATGTCTTAATCATAGAATCATTTAATGCAACGTGCTAAATAATATTATAATATTAAACATAATAAAAATATTACATTATCTTAAATCTCACCTATCAAAACATGATTCAATGATTAAGACATTAAGTAAAGACCAGAAAGGAATGTTAGTTACCACTTTAGTCCTATTTATAAGTATTTTTTTAATTAAATCACACATCAAGAGGTAATTAGCTTAGTGATTGTGGGGGGTAAATTTTTAACTTTGCTCTCATATATGAATATGTATTTTTCAACTATTTTTATCTCTCTGTATTTTAACTTGTTCAATTAATATGAGTAAAATTGTCACAATCTCATTTACTATGTTAAAATTAGACTTATAAATAAAAGGAGAGTGATACTAAAGAGACTTATTTCCACCTGATAATGATGTGACTGCGTGAGAGTCTGGGCCCTCCATGGGTGGTTCTATCAATACCACGCTAGCATTAATTCTTACTAGGGGTGTTTATGATGCCCATAACCTTGTGCGCCCACCCGACCCCAAAAAAAATCGCCCTATCCAGCTCAAGAAAAATAGCCCAAGGAAAAATGGGTACAATTGCGTTGGAAATTTTTGTGGGTAGGACTAGGCATCAAGCATGACATGCTGCTTTGTCCATTTGGCCCTACCTAATAATATATATTGTATTATATATTTTTATTTTTTATACAATAATATTATATATTTTTTATTTTCACTTATTAGTATTTGGCTATTTGTTAAAACATATGGTCTTTTTTTAATTTCAAGACTCAAATTTTAGACTTATTTTAGAATATTTTAAAGTATAAAATTATAAATTTCATTTAAAGTTTGCAATATTGTTTATTAAGTATAATTAAAGTTATTTTCTTCATAGAGTATGGCAGGGTATCGACACTTGAATAGGGAAGGCTTGTCATGCCCAACTCATCATTGCCTTGCTAAAAAATGCCAAGGCTTCTATCAAACAGGATAGGGCACCGAGTTGCATTTTGCTGCACAATAATCTCTTGGATAGGGTATCGGGTAAGGGTCTTACCCTAGCCAACCCTAACAATGAACACCTTTAATTCTTACCACGCCACTTGCCCGATTCTACCCACCCATGGGTTACTTGCCTTGTGTGAAATTATAAAGAACAATTATGTACACATATTACTCCCTCCCAAATTACCTTTAACGCTTTATCTAACATGTTCACCATACTCTTTCATACTGCCTCCCCTACCATTATAAAAAGCTAAATAAATTATATGCACATCATTAAATTATATATTAATTTATAAACCGGATAAATTAATTTAGAAAATAATAATAAATATAAGAGATGTTATAATACAAAAAAAAATCTTATATTTAGTACTAAAATTCACATATAAACTAAATTTAATATTTAGGAACCAGAACTATTACTATCTCCAGCTTTTAATATATGACATATTTTAAAAATTAATATTAATATTAAATATAAGATATTTTTTTTTATATTTTTATAATTTATTTATATTAATGCTCGTTAAAAAATAAAGAGAATGAGAGAATTAAAAATAATTATAATATTAGAAAAAAATTTCATGTAACTAATTTTCAACGTGGGAAAAAGTAAGGAGATAAAGATGTGGAGGGAGTAGCTTAACGAGGTCAGGTGGTGGTGTTGCCACGCTCGTGTGCAGCATGGGGGGGAGGGTGAAACGCATCCGGTGGGGGAATTGAGTGCGGGGTAGGGACAGGTGGGGCCCACATGTCGCAGGTGACTGGGTACACGTCAACTTTATGAGGATTCCATGTGCGTCTAAATAACTCAAAGTTGCTCTTGTGGGCCCTACCCTCCCCCCCCACCCCCATGTGCCCCTGTCTCTTTGTCGGTTGGTTTCACTACCACCGACACGTGTCAGTTCGCTTCCCTCCCCTCCCTTTCCCCATATTCTTCCCTTTCCCCTAGTCACTTAACTTCATCGTCCGTGATCTACGCTTCCACTTGTACCTTTTATAAGCTAGTACCTCTCTTTCGTTAATTCACACCCTGGCTCTCTTTTCATTTTTTCTTTCTTTAAGAAAACAGACATAATAATGACTTTAAACAAAATATTTTAATTTTTGGCATGTGCTATCCTTTTAACTAAATATTACCTCTAATCTTTATTATAAGTCCAATTAACAATTTTTATAATTTAATAAAATTATCCTAAAATTTAAATAATTCTAATATTACCCCTTTTAATTCCATTAAACTTTAATATTATATTATTAGTACTCTAACTTATTATCCTATTAATTATGAGTATACATAAAAAAAAACAATTAATTCTCCTTAGAAATAAGCTAGTGCTTTATGAAAAAAAAAATCAAATATATTTGCTAGTTGCTATCTTATAATAAGGATAAAGTAATATAGTCATATCTTAGATTTAAATATAAGATAAAGTTGACTTTTCTTAAAAGGGTTAATGAAGCTAAATAAATTACTTAATCATATTATATATTGTGTATCATTAGATTATATATAAATTCATATGTTAGGCAAAATAACTCGGAGAAAAAACAATAAATAATGTAAATATTTTAAAATATTTTGATTAGCTCATTTAATCTCCCAAAAATTTAAATATGTCTTATATTTAAAATTGAGGAGAGTAACATATTTAATGCTTAAAAAAAAAAATCCTCCATTACAAAAATTATTGTTTAAAAGTATTTAAAGACTAATATCAAGTTGTTTAATAGGTGCAGCTCTTCTTTAATTCTTTGGAACATATCTTTAACTATATGTAAATGCTTTATTCTTTATATATAATCAAGATAAGTTGCAAAGAAGACTAAAGTCTTAAAACAAATTGTAGATACATTTAAGCAATATATTTTGTAATTAGGGATTTTTGAACTATTTTCCTATTTTGTTTAAACACTGATATTAACATCCCCCCCCCCCCCTCCCGATGCATACACAACATACTTCATACCTACACACACACACATATAATCGACGATTATGATCGATCATGTCAATTTTTTTTACAAAATTATCAATATTACCTTGTATTAATCAATGTATATAAAATTTAATAAATTTTAGCTTAAAATTATTTTAAGATTTCTAAAATGTTTCATAATTATTCCCGATCATACGTTTATTGGATTTTCTATACTTTGATCATGATAAATGTGCTTCTTAAATAATAATAATAACGATAAATCTATGATATTTATATATAAGTAAATAATTTTTAACGTTATGTGATTATTGTTTATAAAAAAAACATCGTCATGCAATATAAAAATTATAATTTCTTTAAAAAAATTAATTAATTCGAATCAACATAACTTTCGGGTACATGTGCCTAAAGAGGGGGGGGGGGGGGGGGACGAAAAGAAGAGAAGAGATGAGTCTTTTGAATGTTGCCACTAAACATAACTTTCATGCTTTCCTCAATTGCTTGATAGATATGGAGTTTTATTCGTTTAAGAAATTATATAACCTTTATAAAGTGATGAATGCCTTCCGTTTCTTTCTTTACAAAGTCAGAAATATTGATTAGATTCGTGTACCCAATTCTTGTGTGATGGAAAAAAGCATATATCAAAAGGGGGAAAAAACAAGAAACAATGAAGGTCAATCATTGATGTTGTGAAAGTTTAAAACACAATTAAGAGCTGCTTAATCATTCAGATTGTACCTAAACCATTCGTTATTGTTTAAAAATAATTAAAACATGTCTTGCATCATGATCAATGGTCTCTGAATTAATTAATTACTTAAGCATGAATTATCTATATGTGCGTTCTTCGAGAAAGCAATTATAAGCTTTGAATTAATGCGTTGAACAAACGGTTAACCATACAATAATAATAGTCACGCCCTTCAAAGTAAAAGCAATGTTAATTTGATGATTGTAGGAGTAGTTAATAGTACTTAGTCTAGTAGTGGATTAGTCAGACTATAAAATGAACAAATTGAATTCGAGTCTCACCTTATTTAAAAAGACCATTGGGGAGAAGTATTGATTGCAAAGCTTAGATCCAGATTGGTTCTTTGTTAGGATATTTGATATTAGGATACAAAAAAAAAGTGCCATATACCAAACTTCGGGTGCAAAATAAAAGACATTAATTTGAATATATGAAAAATATTAAATATGTCAATTTTTTTTATAAATGTGGATTGATCACGAAACCTCTTGATGTAAGCAATCAATAAGAATATTTTAGGATTATATATTTTTGACTAAATCTATTTCTAACTAGCTTTTATATTAAAGACTTAAAATAATATTTTCAATATAGGGGATGATAGATTTTTCACTTAGTTGAAGAAAAGTTGCACATCAGGTCTTAAACAAATTTCATGTGTCTTTGTGAAATAAAATTCTTCAGAGTATTATTTTATTTGATATGCAAAAATTTAGGTTGTGAGTTACGTCTTGGAATTTAAGACAACTAGAATCAGTTCATGCCTTTGGCTCTCTCTGAGAGTATTTATAGATCACTTACTAATTAAGTTTCGCATTTAACAAGATTTGAAGCCAAAAGCAGTCTTATATTTCAATTATATTCAAATAAATATTTTTTTGGGGGCAAGAAAATGAAAAAAATGAAAAAAGAAGGACAATTTAACATTGCGTCAAGATGGATCAACGACAGCTAGTTAGCAATAATAATATCGGCCATTGAAAAGCATACAAGATACTATTCAATTAATTTGGAAAAGCGAGCATACACACACACACACAATGTTTGAAAAAAGGAAAAGGAAGAAAACAAAAACCAGAACTATTTAGTGGAAACTAAGGTGAATGAATATGTATTGTCAAGGAGAAGGATTCTGGGTTTTTTTTCTCAAGTTGAAGAGAGAGACCCACAGAAAATACAAGACAGATCGAGAAGCATATATAAAAATGGACCAGAAGACAAGACCTAGCGAAAACTCAAAGGCTAAATTCCCTGTTCGCCCTAAAGAGGAGGCAACTCAACACAAAGTGGTCCCTAGATTACTTCAAAATTGTACAGCAATAAATTGAACTAGACCCAACTAGCAAGCTTATAGTTCTAGCTTCATCGTCCTCTTATACTGACTGGCTAGCTAGGGTTTTGGAGCTATATAGACATACTTGTTGAGCTCATGAATTTGAGTTCTCAGATTCACATGCATGCTTGTCCTCTTTCCTCTAACATCAATCAATTACCGTACCTTGTCTTGCCACACAAACCTACGAAAGATATATTTTTTCATGTCTTAAATATAAGATAAAATTTATTTTTCAGAAGATATTAAAGAAACTAACTAAATTATTTTAGAATGTTTTTTTTTTCTATTTTTTCCTCTAAACTAATTATTTTAATTAATAAACTAATATATAATTCAAAGATATAAAATGTATGATATGATTAAGTAACTTATTTTATTTCTTTATTTTTATAATAAAAAGTTAAATTTGTGGAGGTATATGTCTGTCATTTATTCTCTTTTGTTCCATGGATACCTTCACTTTTCGCTATCACAATTTGAATCTTTTTTTTAACTTATAAAATTAAATGTATTATGAAGTTAATTTTGAATTAGCTGCGGAATTTGCCAGATGTGCCGCAGACCAAATGGTCTTAAGTCGAATGTTATGACTTTCATCGAATGAGGCGGTTCATGAGGTCCTCTTCCCCAATTTCGCCAAATATATAAGACAATCAAGAAAATTTAGATAAAAATAATTAAGTATAGGATAAAGTATACTTTTAGTCCATTAAGTTTTACATAAGGTATACTTTTAGTCCCTTAACTTTATAAAGTATACTTTTGGTCCTAAAATTTTAACACTGTTAATGTTACTAACGAAAAACGCTGACGCAACAAACTCAAATGATGACTAATAACATTTAATTACACATATTTTATATATTCTTCAATTTACCCATATTCTTAATAGCATTTAATTACATAGTCATCATTTAAAATTTAAACCGTTATTTCTTGAGTTTGCATTTTCCGTTAGTAAAATTAACGGTGTTAAAATTATAGGACTAAAAGTATACTTTATAAAGTTAAGGGATTAAAAATATACCTCATGTAAACTTAAAGGACTAAAAATATGTTGTAGCCTTAAGTATAAATATAATTTGATATGTTCAATTTATAAAGAAAAACAATTTTTGATATCGAGTGGCAAGTTACAGCTTTTTTTTTTTGTTCCCGCCGCCGCCGGGGGGGGGTTCCTGCAAAGTCTTTGTTTCAATAAATTAAAACATGTAATTTGGTGTGTTCAACAAATTAAAATGCATATGTCGCTAATATATCGATAATTTTTTTAGAGAAAGGAATAAATATTACCAATTTTTTGTGAGATATAAGAGTGTTTTAATTAAAGAGTAACACAACAATTTTTTTTTTCAATTCATCTATGTGGAATATTTCTATTTTGATCAGAACATGAACTAAATGAGTTGTCACATGTGAATGTGTTTTAGCTGCGGTTCCCTTACTGCAATTGCCCAAAATATATACAACAAAAATCAAATATTTAAAATGTTTCATAATAATAAAAAAATAGGGCAATACAGTGATAAAAAAAAAAAGAAGGGATTATGATTACTTGTACACAAAGTATATTGAGTTTAAGTCTGAGGTTAAATATAGAAGATATATATACAACAGATGGTTTGTTAAAGAAAAGGCCAAATGAATTTATAATAAACAAGGAGAATATATATATATATATAGCTGAAACTGAAAGTCATAGAAGCATTCAAAGAACGTAAACTGAATCAGTAATCAAGCACCCACAGTTTCTAAGTTAGATTGATTATATTATATTGAAGCTGTGAAGCATATGCATGTGAAACCGTGGGTTAATTAATTAATAATTAATAATATAAAACAAACACTAGTTTCTGTTTGGCATGTTTAGTTTAAGTCAAAAGAGAAATGAGTTCATTGGAAGCAGACAATGTAATCTCACGTACTCGTGTGTATGTGTGTGTGTGAGATTAAGAAATTATTACACTGATTGAAACAAATGGTCTCACTGCCACGCTAGCCAACGGTATTGATTTGTCTGATCGAAATTAGTTTTTTTTTTTAAATAAAAAAAGTGGGTTAGTTATTTTGGTATGTTCTAATTCGGATCAGATTCTGCACCTAGGATTAAGATAAACCTAGCTTCATTAATTTCTACGCTCTAGCCAATCAATCATGTGCACACAAAGATACATGAACTAGAAATTCTTGTTATGCCCGTGCATCTCTTATTATTAATTACCTTTTAAATTACCAATGCATTGTTTTTAATTTGTCTACACTCTAATTAAACACACATATTTTATTAGAAGATAATAATAAAATTAATGAATTTGAATACGTGTTAGGCTTGAAAACTAAGTTGACAACCATTACTCTGTGTGGCCAAATTAAAATTATATTGCTAATCCGTCCATATCTTTCGTGTTGTTTAGGTTGCTTTTCTATTTCAATAGCAAGTTGTTAATTTACCAGTATACGAAATTTTATTCCAATAAATCATAAATTAAATACTTCTCTCAACACACATATATCTATAAAATTTATAATTAATCATATTATTCACAAGTTATTAAAATATAACTGATCATCTGAAGATTTGATTATATTTAGAACGATTAACGATATAGGAAGGCGTGGTGTCTATTGATTCCATGGACACGTTTGTATAATATTTATAGAGTAATTAAACACATAGATTTTAACATATTTGAAAATATAACATGACTTATTATGTTTGTTTGGGAGATAAATCGATACTATATGAACTTTTTTTAGAGCGAAGTAGAAAATATAAATTGTACTGATTGGTGACATATATAAATAAAAAATCTATGATTATATATGTTAGAATCGCGAATCACCAACACATATAATATATCGAAAAATATTACAAAAATCAATGGAAAGATATTGGGAAAATTATAAAGAAGTCTCAGTAAAAAAATATAATAAATCTTTCAAAATTAAGTTACTATTATATATATATATATATATATATATATATATATATATATATATATATATTAAAGAGCATGGGTTAAAACTCAAAATAAATAGGAGATTTATTAGTAATTTATTTATGAACTTTCCTATGTAATTTGTTAGAACTGTAGAAGCAACTGAAATGATTGACTTGGAAATTTTAGTGCAGTAAAGAACAAAATGAACAGAAATAGAAAAACACTAATTTAATCTAGTTCCTCAATATAAGCTCCTACTTTCATATATCAACCATTATTATTAGTAATTATTATTATTACTATTAGTTATAATAAAATAAAATAGAATAATAGTCTGATTCATACAGCAAATGTAAGAAGAACGATAACGGCCTGCTTATTCAAATATAACAAAACGACAACACTAAATGGAATAACAAAACGTGCACGACGACATTAGAACTTAATTGGGAAATATAATAATTAATTAAAATTAAACTGAATTAATGAGTAGCAACTTCCTTAACTTTCCTTCGATTCATCATCACATATTGTGTCTATATATATTATAACTTTGATAAGATCAAATCATCAGTTGGTGACGCCTTCTATATATCCCTTCAGAGACCCTTTTGGTGTCACTCCAAATCCCTTTGCTTCTGATTTCTTCATTACCCTCAACCTCTTGCATGTCTCCCTAAACATTCTGCAAAAAATTAAACCAACACATATATTATATAATTCATCATTAATTAATGTTTCATAAATAAATTAATGAATGAAAAATTAATTTGTAATTCATTATATATATTTAAACTAACTTTTTAATCCGGTTCTTGTAGTTTTAATTTTTATCACGTTCTCGTAGTTTTAACTTTTTTTTTTATACACATAGTAGGGGAGGGGAGCAGGGTTCGAACCTTGGACATGGGGGAAAGGAGCCAAGCTCTCATGCCATTGCGCTACTAAAACGCTGGCTGTAGTTTCAACTATTTTAATTAGGTCCATGTAGTATTTTTTTTTCTTCTTTTTATCAGGTCCTTATAATTTTACCTGATTTTTAATGATATCTCTATAATCTTTCACCTTTTTATCAGTCACTTGAAACTATAGGACTTAACCTAATTAAAAACAGTTGAAACTATAAAAACTTGATCAAAAGAAAATAAAACTATAGAAGCCCAATTAAAAACAAGTGAAACTATAAGGATTTAATAAAAAGAAAAAAAAAACTACTGAGACTTGATATAATTAAAATTATAGGGACTTACAAATTAATTTTTCTCCAAAATAAATGAAGTAGAATCTGATATAAAATTAACTTAATTAATATACAGTTGTACGTACACACACTCTATGGTAAATTATTCCTCGAAAAGGGTGACCACCTAAAGGAAAATTTTATATATTTTTTCATTTTTATTTGAAAAATAATATGTTTACCATTTTTTATGAGGGAAGAGCATTATTAGTTTGAGGATTTTTATGGCTTCGCAGCATGATAACGAGGAATTCACGCATGTCGGCTATATGTGGTCCAACCTACATTATCGGTGTCACGAATATATGAATGAATAATGATAAACTTTTATTTTCCTAACATAATTACTTTCGTGAAGATATGTAAGAGTAACTTTCAATATTTAGATTTATCATTAAATCAGAATTATTCTCTAGTTGAATTTTCTTAATTAACTAATATAAACTGAAAAGTAGTAAAATTTAACTCAATCGCCCAACAGGTAGATCTGGATGATTAATTAGGGATAATTAAACTTGATTTGAGCGTAACTGATGAATAGGCAACTTATAATTAATGAATTCGTATATGGACAACAAAGTACTAATAAAGCAAACTAGTTTCATATACACCTTTCTCGGCCTTTTGACTAAGATCAAGTGTGTGTAAATCTGTGGGACTAGTTTTGTGGAAGAGATTGAAAACCACCAGATGCTGATAATAGTTGATACAGTTGAGTAAATAATACGCGTAAGGGATATAAATATCACAAAATGATGAAAGAAATGATAAATGGAGAAAATTCCAAGAAAAAACCCATTTGTAAGATTTATTACTCAAATATTTGCAATCTATCTGCAAGAAAATAGAAAATATTTGCAGATCGCTGAAGATCAACATGCATGTTGCACAGAGAAGAGTTGCATCTGTTCAAGGATTTGGGTTTTTAAATATATTTTCGGGCAATAAATTTTGTAGTAACAGTTAGAATAATAATGGCTGGAAAGGCCTTCATGGACATCCAATAAAATTAGAATCCTCGAAGGATTCAAATAATATATATATATATATATATATATATATATATATATATATATATATATATATATATATCAATCAAATTCAATATAATACTCTGATATGATATTATTATAAATATCAGATATTTATAAATGAGGGGGGGAAAATAGAATAAGTACATAGCACATAGTTATGAAAATGGGATAGTTGTTGGGAATATATATAGTGGGTAATTAAAAGCATTGAAATAACTGGGCTTGGTTTTGGTCAGCGAACACGGGATATGACTCCAGGGGACAAGTTTTCTGCTTCTTCTTCATTTCCTACTTAACACGTTTTCTCATTTTCATTATTCTATTTTCCAACATATATAATTAAATACATACATACATATTCCACCCAAAAAAAGGAATTATATATTGTCTCTTTAATTCCAAAGCTAGTATATTCTTCATAAATAATAATAAATGAACAAAAATTATTTGATATTTACGCTACGCGAATGAACCCCACAAATATATATAAATAAGTATGGATGCTATAATTAAGGAAATTGATGATAATGTGACAATAAATTTAACGCAAGAAATAATAATAATAATAATAATAAAAGAATTAAAGAGGAAAGGAGGTGAAGAGGAAAGACTACTTACTCCCAAGGGACATCTCCAACAAGCATCCAGTCACCATCTTTGTCCTCATAAATGGGAACGTGTTCGCTTTTGTCTCCATTCTTCAACGCCTCTTCTGTCCATTAATTAATTAATTATAATTAAACTCCATGATTTATATTAATTTAATATAATCAAATAATAAAAATCTTCTAGAATATATATCCTTATTTCTTTGTCTCCAAGTCAAGTGATGATAATATGATCATGCATATGTAATGGTAATATATCCTCTTTCTTCTCCCACACATATCTCTCCCTCCCTTTTTCCCAAAAATTATTCCACCTTTCGTTTGTCCTTTCTTTTTAGGTTAATTATTTAATAATCAATAATAATTAAAAGGATGACCTATCTTTAATTGTACCGATCAGGGTGCATTCCATACATATGAACAACATGAAACAATTCGAGCACCGGCAAAGTAGCATTTAATCGATATGCTCTTCTTCTCCATCGAGAATTACAAGATCTTGTTCAAATAAATCTATATTTTTATTAAGGTTAACTCCGCCTCGAAAATATACATTGAGGGACAATGTTACCCTAAAGTTTTTCAACGTTCAATTTTACTCTGGAAGTCTAAAAACACAACAATATTATTATTTTCTGTTAAAAACATAACATTGGTTGTTAAAAAAATAGACATTGATCATTAATATTTTAATAAAAAATGGTAACATTACTACTTTTTTATATTTCTAGAACAACATTAAGTAAGAAAAAAAAAACAAAGAGCTAATTAATTAGCTGGTTTAATTAACCATGACCATCAACCTATTTTTGCACGGCTATCTATATTTCTTCATATCATATCCATATAAAATTAGGGTTTTGGGCTGAAAAATCTAGTGACATGGAGTTAAAGCTTTTATGGAAATGAGAAGTTGTGGGTTTGAACCGCGTATAACCTAAGGCCTTTATAGTCCACCTTCAGACTGAAAATTAAAAGCAGAAGAAGAGAAGGGACTCACTGATTCCATAGCAACCAAAGAGCTTTTCCAAGGCAAGAGCGAGTTCAGAGTAACCTTTGAGCTTTTCCAAGTCAATTTTGCGCAAGAACGGAGCTCCATCCATGCTCACTTTCACGTACATTTTCGACCCTTCATTATTGTTCATGCTATTCTTCCTCCTGTACGAGCACACCGGCGGCCACCCTACCGCCGCAGTCAGCTTCCGGTCACCACCATCACAAACGCCCTCCGAAGAGCTGTTCTGATCATCTCCACCGCCGCCATCCTCCTCATGATCATCATCAATCTCCGAGAACAGCCTCTTCTTCTCATTCTTCTTCTTCTTCCCCTCCAACTCCCTCCCAGGAAGACCCAATCTCAGCTCCGTGATCTCAAGCCCCAAGCCACCATCTCTTTCCATTATCATCCAAAAAAAACCCACCAAAATTTTCTCTCTTCTTCCCCAAAAAAACTTCAACTTTTCTCTCTCTATGACGATCGATCCAGAGACTATATATATATATGTCAATATATCCGTATATAATGGTGTGAAATGAAATGAGATCGAATAAGTAGGTTGTAATATAATGGAACCATAGTGGGTAGGTTTATATATATGTATAGCTATATATAGATATAGAAAAGTGAAGTTAATTAGGACATAGTGGGGGCAGGGACAGGTCAAGCGATGGGTAATCGGTCGGTCACATGAGAAACAAACGTAGGGACGAGGTTATTTAGGGTGACCCCACAATAGCACCAATAAAGGGGAGCACTATAAGTTGGGTATGGGGATATATCATCTGACGGCTATGTTTTGTTCTTTGATTTGGTCAGATTTGATCGTGTCCGTCGATTAGGTACCTGGGGAAACACGCCATGTGGTTTGCTTGATTGATACATATATGAGGAGCTCTTTGCAATAAATTAAATTATGCACCAGCAAAGGTCATCACCGTATAAAATGGGTTGTGTTGTGTGCCTTCATTTCTTTTGTTTCTTTTTCTTTTTTTTTTTTAAATTTTGTATAGTAATATAAACATGCATTTCACTATGTATTGTCATTCTGCTTTTCTTTTCTTTTATTTTTTAATAAAAAATTCCAATAATTACATGCTCATCTAATCTCGAGGCATTTGATCCAAGAAAAACATGGTATCTAGATAGCAGTTTATAAACAAGATAGCTAGATACATGAAGTTTTGTGATATATATATATCACAATTGGGGGTTTTTTAAACATTGGCGAGTGATCATTTCTCGATTGATAGAGATGTTTAGTTAGTTAAACTACTATGTTAATCTTGAATCAAAATAACTCTCTCCTAGATATCTATGAATTAGATACTTAGGAATATAACAGATCATTGTACATGAATAGAAACTAAATTGGCTTTAGCCAAATGGTGTGGTGTGTGTGCAGTGATAGCAAAATAGTAATCGATGGATAATGTCCATACTTATAAGGTTTACCTCTTATTTATAGAGTTTACTTGTAGGGTTTGAGATTATAGGCCTTTGTGCCTGCAAGCCCAAATGTTATGTCACCATATCTAAGTCACAATCTTGGATTAGTAACCTCTTTGATCATAAGTAAATCCTGATAAAAATTGTCTTTTGTTGGGCCATACATTAAATGAACCTCATATATGAGCCCATAACAATTAGATTAATGTACTTTCTGAAAATTAAATTAGTCTCAGTACTATTGAATTTTAATGAACTTAGTTACCGATTTGCCCTTAAATGTGGTTTTTTTTTTAAACAAACAAAGTAAAATTGTGAAAATGTATTCATGCTATGTTTATTATAAGCTCCAACTAAAAATATTTTTTTTTAATCGATAAGGCACCTAAATGCTGCATTAATTACTTTTTGTCGCTTTATCATTATTATTAAATAAAATTTAAAATTGGAAAAGTTAAGTCATTGCATTATTTAAAGATGGGAAAAGTTGAAAAATTTTATTAATTTAGACAAATTTAATGACTTAGCACTTTTTTATTGTAGTATTTTAAAAGTATTTTTAAGATTTACAAGTTAAGTATCTAAGTCAAGTTTTAAACCGGCTTACGAAAAAGTACTTAGCTTCCCAAACAAACACTAAACCATCTTTCATTAGTCCCCAAAAACTAGTATGCATCTGGTTACTTATATTAAAGACCAGAGGGAGTAATATGTGCTCCTCTGATCCTATCTATAAGGTAATAAGAGAAATTTGTTTTTGGTCTTATAAGGTACTCTATTAATTTTTTAACAACATATATTAAATAAGGATAAAATTAAAAAATTATACAGATTTAAGATATAATTTATAAAATTTAAGAATTTTTTTTTATCCTATGTAAAATATGTTGAGGGTAACTTATGAATTGTAAGATACGAGTAAATGTACGGGTGGGGACAGAAGACCAAAAATCAAAAGGAAACCACAATGATGAGTCAAAACTTGAAAATATACCAAAGTTAACCATACGGCACACCATGTTTGCCTCTTTCACACGCGTATTAATTAAACCACCTGGTTTCATTATTTTCACCCTTTTGTCCCCACCTCTTTCTACTACTACCTTTTAATTCAATTCATAATAATTCACGTTTATCCTCTTTTAAATTACACTTTTAACATTAATTCTCACCTTTTCCCAAACACAAGGTACTACAATCAATTTGACTTCACACACACACACACTGACCTATTTCACACGAAATTGCTTCATTCATCTCCTCTGGTCCAAAGCATATACAAGTCACCTTCTAAAAGAATTTTCTTAATAATATAAATTGTTTTGAAAGTAATTAATTAATATTTATTTATCAATTTTAACCATATAATTAATATTTAAATATTTCTTCTTATATATTTTTCTTATAATAAGTAAATTTGGAAATTTTTTAAAATTTAAGGAAGATTTAAAGTGACTTTTTTTTTTTTGTATTTTGGAGGAGCAGAGGAAGTATTCATGTAACACCTTTTATTACTCACCAGTCACCACCCACTTGCATCAGTCAATTTGAATGGCGATTTATAGTAATGGCTAGTAGTCAAGGACTCTTAATTTCCTATTCTCTTTACGGAAAGGAAATTAATACGACATCTCAATTCTTGCTTGGCCAACCTAACCTGACTTTTCTTTGTCTGGTTAATTTTGTCAATACACATAATAATATTCTACGCTTTTCTCAGAGGTTTCATAATTGTACGATGTTCCATGAATGACTTGATGAGATTTGCGTATAATAATCATTAAAAATAACATTTTTACGGTAGACAGCTCGAAAGCACAAAGCTTACATGACACATTATTATCTTTAATTTCTTATTCTTTTTCTCATGTTGATTAAATCTGTTATCCTTGTGATAATTAACTTGATAATATCGCAGTAATATTAGTATATAAATTATTTTTTCAACTTTGATTTGGTCAAAAACCAAGCAAGCTACCCCAAGTATTTCTATAACCTAGCAACTGAACCTTAATTACTTAACCCCTGATTTAATTTTTTTTTTTTGTGTGGTAAAATTGATTTAATTAATCTTCTTATTTCTCAACACGCGCGCTTGCTTGTGAGGAGTTAAAAATACGTACAAAGAATAAAGTTCAAAGACATGACACCTCCATTATCATACATTTGCTGATTCCACTGGTTACGTTGGATTTACGATCCTAACAAATATATGACACCTAAACAACCTTTTACAAAAAACAAAAACATAAAAACCATAGAGGTAAAAGTCGGAATATTATTTAGGATATTCCCATGTAACTATTAGTACCCGAAAAAAAAAAAACACTATTTCAAAGTTGTGTATGTGTGTGAGTCTATATATAGACAATATTGCATCTTTATCCCTTGCGCGTGAATCTGGTGCTGAATATCCAACTGTCATGAAACTGTTGAAGGTAATATATGAAGCAAAGCACTTTATTATTAGTTTTAAAGGTCTCATAACTTTTAAGAAGATCAGAAGCAATCACGTTCTGTGTTGGCAACAGAATCAAAATCAAATTTCCTGGGTCTCCAAAATCCACCCCAATTAGCCTCTTAGTTCGTTTGGTAGACACACACACATGTAATAATCAAGATAATACTTTCATTATCTAAGAAGCATCATTCCGATTCGATTCCTTTTTCCACACACACACACACACACATATTATTTGGGTTCATTTAGTGAAGACATGTGTGGCCAATGTACATATATACATAATCATAAATGATCATAAACTTCAAAATGATGCGAAATTATAGTCTCTCCTTCGTAATTTTAAATGCTATTTCAAATCATAGTATGTGCCGGCCAGTTTGGAGAACGCTATATCTGAATTGGGATTTCTTTGTAGTACATGGTGTGAACATTGATCAATGTGGTATATATAAGAGTAGAAGAAATTATATTAAGATTATACCAAAACATTATTAGACTAATTAAAGTATGTAGAAATGTTTTGTTTCAAACAAACATGCAATCATACGTGATCAAGACCTCAAGGATTTTTCTTGCTAATAAACTCGTATAATTTAATAACCTTTTAATAATTACGATCCCATATAAAATGGACTCCACTAAATGGTACTCATAATACCTATTCAATTCCTACATTTATCTCTTATATTTAAAATTTTTTTCTAAAATAATTTATTAAACTTATAAACTGATATATAATATAATAAATGTTATTCAGATAAATTTTAGGAATTGAAAATCATGTCGTATTTATTTAAATTAACTAAATTATTTTATTTTCTTAATAAAACCAAATTTGTTAAGTGGCTCTTATATTAGGGACAAGAGAGAACTAGTACTGCTTTTTTTTTTTGGGTAAAAGAGAAGTAATGCTTTTTGATATTAAAAATAATGTTAATGCTCGCTAACGACTTTCGATTCATGATTAAATAATATTATTCACAAGGAAACCTTTTTTTCAATTGCTCTATATATCCTTATGTGGATTCCAAAAGATGCACTGGCCTTTCAGTTTGTATTTAGTTAGGTCAGGTTTTGTTGCTCCATGATTGATGTAGTTGGACCGAAACACGAATATTCAAATCTTATTAACTGCACACCCACATTGATACATGCATGTATTTGGATCAGCAATAAATAATGATTCAATTAATATTATAAACCCCAAGCTCAAATGAATATAGTCCAACATTTGTCAGAAACAGAGAATTAATTAAATAAATCAAATTGCTGGGTGATGCATATATTGTTGTGTCAAGTATACATATGCGGGAGTCAATCAGTTACCATATGGTTAATTAATTAAAGGAGACAAAGTCTTGTGGTTGGGGACCCTAATAAGAACACAACTAAGACATTTCAGAATTTTAGCACATGCTTCTTAGTTCTTACATATCCCTAAATTAATCAGAGAATTAGTTGGTAATCACAAGGCATAAACACATTGTTGACCTAAAAAAAGAGTTTTTCCCACACCACTAATTTCTTCAAGCAGTTGATTCCTACCTCTGATATTTAATATAAGATTTCCTCTGTAGTTTAAATCTTTTTCATTAAAATGGGCCTTATGTTAAGGACATGAGATAGTAATGTAAAGTTAAAACCCTAGAAAGTGAGTGTCATTTTTATATAAATTTGGAGTGCGTTAATGCTAGTTATAACTTTTGAATAATGATTGTTCTTATAATTAATTTTAACTTATATATACTCTTTGATAAGGGGGGGAAAAGAACTAAAGTGATCTATCAACGGTAGTTAGATAAAACAGAAAGAACTTGATCTCCTTATTGTGGTTGAGATTTTAAACTGTGTGTAGGGGGAAAAACACAATGGGAGAGATACTATCTGTATATTGAGTTTGATATACTCAATATTAAATACCAAATATTTGTATATAAAAAGTGATTCTTCTTGAGCTTTTGTTAACATGATGCTTAAACTTCAATTACTTTCTCCACATGAAGGAATTTAAGTTTATTATAAAATCTTATTGTCAATTAAGATTCCAGGGCATATTGAAAAGAACTTTTCTTTAGGTCAAAGGTCTAAAAGGGTCTCGGCCATATAAATTTGGAGATATGGCTAATCTTCAAAATGGTATTTTATTTGATTTTATCTAAGACTAATCCATGAAAAGAATCATCAGTAGACCTTTTTAATATCTATAATAATACATACTGCACGCATCACTAATTTGATTTTTCATGTAAATTTAAATACCAAATTACTTATATATATGAACTCTATGCTTGGGATGGGTTGTAAGTTGTAACACCCCAATTTTTGTTTCTTAGATTTGGAACCAGCATGAGTTAGGAGAGATTTAATTAATTGAGGATCATGGTTTAGTTTAATTGGGTAAAATTAGTTATTAAAATGATAAAATTAGTTTTATATATATATATATATAATATATATATATATATAAAAGAACAAATAAGTGGGATCAAACATGATTATGTTCTGGTGATGTTTTCAAATAGCACAGACTATAGTAGACTTTATTTTATGATGGTAAGTGTTTTATAACTAGTTTGGAATTTTTTTACTATAGTAAATTGTTTATATTTTGGATTTAATTCTTTATTAAAATGATAAGTGATTTAAATTATCTTTAAAATCTGTCTTTTAAAATGAAGTGTTTCATCAATCGTTGTGGAGCAAAGAAGAACATGGAGAACCTGCAAGTAGTGTATAGAAGACACAGAAGAACAAAGAAGGGCCATTGTTGATTGGTTGTTACATATGTTGTTGGTCGCATTATACAAGAGAATTAAATGTTAGAAACTAAAAGCAGAAACATATATGGGAGTATATAATTGAAGGTTCTTGCTATGTAAACAAATGAACATGAACAAACCCCAACTGCTCCTAGCTAAAACCATAGAGATGGACCAAGAATATGATTAGGTCCATCAGAAGAAATATATTATTTTCAAGCAAAATTGAATATGATTAGGTCCATCAGAAGAAATATATTATTTTCAAGCAAAATTGAAGGTTCGAATGGTGTTGGAAATTATGCTTTAAGGGCTATAATTATATAACTAAAACAAATTGAAATATCGTATCTCAGATTTGATTTATGAAGATAAATCAATTATATATTTAATTAAATAGAGATATTGTATCTCTGATTTAATTTTTAAATTAAATATATCATATATATGATTTAATTTAAATTGAGATATAATATCTCAGTTTTAATTAAATAGATATATATATTTTTTCTCAGATTTAATTTATAGAGATAAATTAAATTAGAAGGCTTTTAATTCAGATTAAATAAATAGATTAGATTATATCTATTAGATAGATTTAATTAATATATTTTTTTAATCCAGATTCAAAAATTTGAATTTCAAAATTAATGAGGATTAATTTAAATATAAAATACGCCTATTGCGTTTAGAAAAAACCTATGGGACTTCTGTCAAGCGTATTAAAAGCTGCAAGAAACCCTAGAAAAAAAGAGAGACGCGAGAATACTGAAGGCGCTAGCACGCGCGCAACTATTCATGTTCGAGGTTATTCATGTGGATACAGATAGAGGAAGGCGATTCGAAGAGTGGACTTCTACTGATCAATAAGGTAGCCCACCAGTTCAAATCGAATAGACAAACATGAGCTTTTGAAAATGTACAGTTTCTTAGAATGAATCTTGATTTAAACGCGATTGAGCGATCCTCTTCGGGATTCATAAAGTTTTTAATTCCGTTGTATGTACGGATCCCAATAAAATGTTGTGAAAGGAAAAAAGAAAATCATACTATATAGTGAAACTAGTATCTCTATTTATGCAGGGCAATGCTTGAATCTATTATAATATACTCATTTCATTTATTAATGTAAGACCTATTGACCTAATTTGATAAGATTATATTAAGATGGTTGGTTAAATTATCTAATATAACATTTATTTTAGAGCACCCTAATCATCTTCTTTAATCTCTCAGTTTCTCTCTTAATTACTTGATTATTTTTAAAAGAGTATCGATATGAGTAAATTAAAAAAATAACAAATATATATTATATTTAGGATTAAAATCAATTTCTCAATTAAGTCATACATTAAGAACTAAAGGGGTAACTAGTATTAGAATCCTATAATAGTTCTTGACAAAATATGTTTTATTGTGAAAGAAGGAAAAGAAAACCATAGCCAATAAAAATTGGTCCAATTTGTAATGAATAGGCTTATAACCTATAAGATTGTGAGTTCAAATACCGCGATTAATGTAAGGATTTTGTTAATACGTGACCAATAAATAGCTTTGTATGCACTCTTTTAAATTAGATGAATGTCTTAATTAGTCCTAGTGAATTCCGAGACTCAACTCACGCAAGCTTTTTATTGTTAGAAAAGAAGGAAAAGAAAACCTTACAAGTGAAATTATATCCTTCTGATCCTAAATATAAAACAATTAACCTTTTTTTTATAGAGGTTAAAGAAGCTAAATAAGTTATTTAATTATATCATATGCTATATATCCTTTAATTATATATTAGTTTATTAGTCAAATTAATTAATTAAAAGAGAAAAATAAAAAATAAAAAACTCTAAAATAATTTAATCAGTTTCTTTAATATTTTTTAAAAAATCAATTTTATTTTATATTTAGCAACGAAAATAGTATCTTTATTTTAATCTGATAATACTTAATATGAATATTGTATGATAGCTAGGATCGGATACCTGGTAATTGTACCACGAGACCCTATTGGTTAGGGAGTTGGTGAAAGAAATTGTTGCTTGCCAACCGAGCATATGTTTCCTAACGAAGAGACATTGGATCTACAGCATGACACACACACCCCCACACACAGACTCACACGTGATATTCAATTGTCTCTGCCACTCTTCACATTCTTTTCAATCTTTTCTCTCAACCACCCATTTTTATATTGTTAGGACCTGTTTAGAATAGTGATAGTAGGAGTGATGACTTTTTTTTTACTGCACTTTTTTTATTTTTCCTCTCTGTTAGATTTTTTTTGATGTAATTTGTGTTTGAGATAATAATTATAAAAGTGACTTTTTTTTTTTCCTGATTGACACTTATTTGACATAGCTTTTGAAAAGATAGTTGATATGTAAAATGACTTAAAAGAACATAAATCATATATATAAATATGTGTGTGTGTAAAATGTGATAATTTGAGATAAAAAATAAATATAAATATAAATTTGCTAAATAAAATAGCAAAATTACGATTAAAAAAATTAGCTTCAATAAAGAAGAGGAGTTTTAAAAGAAGACACCATAGAAGCATGAGATTAGCTTCAGCCAACGGTCAGAAGTCACTTTGATAAGATTAGAAGCTTCACCCATTAGCTTCAATAAAGAAGCAACTTTACAACAAAACACTCATCAGAGGTTGAAGCCATATCAAACACATAAAAATCAGGATTTCACTTCCACTGGGCTTTTTTCAGCATCTGATGTCTTCCTAAACAAGCCCAAAGATTCAATCTCCCCCATTGACTTAATTAACACTTTCTAATTTGGGTTTTTGTTGATACATTCATCATTTTATTGGGAGTATCACCTCAATAAATTTATTATTATTATTATTATTATTATTATTATTGTTAATTATTGAATTGACTACTAAACCGGCTTGCAAGGTGCATTTGAGGGGTAGTATTTAGTATTTCCTCCTATCTCTTGTTTGTAAGAAATTCTTAATTGAATCATACGAATTAAGATGTATGGTTGAAATCAGTTAGAAGCCTTTTTATTTTATCAGAAATTATTTTAGCATCTAAAAAATAGTATTGGTAAAAGTTAATTATTAATATCCTCTCTTTTTATTATTTCGCTCTAGTATCCATGATCATAGGTATATGTGGTATGGATTGATTTCAAACTATAAGAATTTTAGGTGTATATGGAATCTAATTGATTCCCTAAAATACCCACACAAAATTGAAGCATTTGTGGAGTCTGATTATGTTCCACAACAAATACATTTAAAAGAGAAAGAGAAAAGACCATTTATATAAGAAAACCTTTTTACAGGGAGGAGAGAGTATTATTTTGTGTGTTCTTATATAGATCATTCACTTCCTCAATCTCACATTCTATATATAGCGTACAAATGGTTATATAAAAATAGATGCAACTCTTAAATGTATTGTTGCATGAAAATAAACATAATTACTGAACTATAAAGGGATATTTCACTATATGGATCCATGTCTCTCCGGGATAGCCTATCTTAAATCGGGTTTGAATTTTAATCTACCAAAGGTGGATTAATATATTCCAACACGAACAAATTTTATTATAAGATGAATTTAATATTATTTATGTCCCTAAAAAGATTTGTTTATTAAGTAGTACCTCTCTCCGATTCTTAATATAAGGTATATATTAAATTGGATTATATTAAGAAATTTGGTAAAATTAATTAATATAATATGCATTTTCTAAAATATCATCGTTGTGTTTCTTAATTCCTTCATTTCTCTTCTCAATTATTGTTAAAAAAATTTGACAAATATGAAATTTTTGTCTTATATCTTAAACCAAAATCAACTCTTTAAATTTTTCTTATATTAAGGATTAGAGGAGTAACAAATATAGGAATCTCATTTGCAAATTAAGCACTTAGCCTCATAAAGTCACTCCCAATAATTTATTATTGAGTCAGAATACCACATTCATAAATATTTAAAATGATATTTGTAATTTAAATTTGGTAAAATTTTTCAAGATATAATACTTGTTAAACTTATGTTTTACAACTTAAGTTTTCCCGAAAAAGAACTCTACAGATCTTAAATAGATATAAAACAAAACTAGACATATTTTTCTCATTGTATAAATTAGATGATCAAACATAAGTCTTCTACAATATGTTAAGGAAACCCTCTTGAAACAAAAGGCTAGAGTTCAAGTTGTTAACTATTAAATTAATCTCTTGAGATGTGTGTAAAAATAAAATTGAAAGGATTACAATTACTTTTAGAAAGTATTTACAGATAGATGATTATCAAGAGGGGCTATTTCCATTTTGTTCAAATACAAAATCAGTATAAACTCATAATGTAATTCTCTAATAATGATGTGTGGATTTACAATGGTTTCTCGAAATACTAATGGGCCATATATTGGGCTTGTCATTGGACCCATCAAACCAAAACTAAATAATATGGGCTTTTTGTAGTTCCACGGACTCGGCCCAATTAAATGCTAGCAGCTTACCTTTCCTCTTTGATTCTCTAATTGATGTATGTACAGGACCGATCTTCTAAAACTAAAATTAACGATACGCGAAGTATTTTTTATTTTTTAGATAAGCGAATTTGGAGACATTGAAATTTGAATCTAATATATGATTACTATACTCCTTTCCATAGTTTTTTCTATAAGAAACAAACAATTAATCCCCGTAATCATGAAAATACAGTCAAAACTAGCTAAAATTCGTAAACATGTCGCAAGTTTATTTTTTCCTAAAAATATTCACATGGAATATTTGACCAGATGGCTTAGTATTGAGTGATATTAATATAATTACATACTTCATAATAAATGAGGGCATAAAAGAAATAATTCAATAAACGCACCAAACAATTGATTATTGGTTATTACATATGTACAGTGTTGTTAAAACGTAGAGTCTACGTAGAAACGGTAAGGGTGAGTAAAAACGTAAAATCACCAAACGTAAACGAAACGTAAGAGTTTACTACATACTATAAAAAAAATAAAATTCAATATATATAAAACCTAAACACGCCAATACATTAAAGTCATCACAAATTTAAGTCCAAACACTCAAAGAAATAATTAAGTTCATAATTTAATGTGATTTTTCATAATTAAATTTAAATTGGGATGCTTAATGCATTTTCTTGAAAATTGTAGTTATGCCCCAAAAATATTTCAAACTTTAATTTAATCCCTCCTTAGAAGTTTAAATTCTTACATTTTAGTCCCTTGGTCAAAACGCACGTTTTGACCAAGGATTAATTAGATCTTCTTCTTCCTTCCTTCCTTCAATCAACAGACCCGATCCTTCCTTCCTCCAATCGACAGATCTTACCACCTTAAGATCACAGAGCACCGTGAGGCGAGAGAGGGGCGAGCTTCGACCTTCAATCTTTTCTTCCTCCACATTCCTATAGTCGCCGGCGGTCTCCACCTTCACCGCCATCGTTGCCGGCAACCTGAAACAAAGGGGCGAGAAACTGAAGAAAACAAGAAATTCAGAACGGAAAACCCGCCGTTTCTACCGATTCTACCGTTTCAGCACGTCGTCTCTACCGTTTTAGGTCAGTTTGCGTCTCAACCACCGATCTAAGACGTTTTTCCAACGAAAAACGTAAAAACGTACGTTTCAATGTTTTGGAATGACGTTTTAACAACACTGCATATGGGACTTAAAGAGTACTCAGAAGTTTCTTATGAAAAAGAGATGAAGGAATGAAGTAGATTGAGTATATAAACTTTATATATCTTACAAACGTGACGAGAGTGGTATAACTTTGGTGGAAATTTTGAGCATTACATGTGTTACGGATAAAAATATTGGGCTTGGCATATATTTGGCTCAACAGGAATCATTCAATGACCAAATATTAATAATCAGGTAAAATAATAAATGTCTACTAATTATGCCTACAATATAGGAATGTGCAGATAATGGAGATAATGGAGCCGACAGTTATGGCATGATGAATAAAATCCTAAGGTAATTCTTATAAAGGGCAGGTTAACCTAACAAGGTACGCGACTTCCAATTCTGTCTCTTTACAATTCTGCATACACAGAGCACACACCCCCACTCCCTATTTGTATCATCGAACTACGTGGACTTTGATTCTATTCATGAGTACGTAGGCCCTAGGTATTGTTCTTAGGTCAAGTCCAATATATGTGTTCTTATTCCAGAACAACATGTTTTTGCTATCATTGAGGTTTTCATTATCTGGTGTTATATATATCACGATAACCTTTCGAAATGTATACTACTTTGCTCAGGTCGTAATGTTTGGTCTACACTGCTATGTATGATAGCTTCTATTATTCCTTCTTCATCAAACCAATTTCTGGTGGCGGTACGTGACGCTAGTTACCTTATGAGGTATGATGTCAAGGCATGCTTGTTAGTTTGGACCTAATGGAAACGTGAATATGAGAAATATCTATTCATGCATGGAGTGGTACGTATCGTTTGAATAATGTTTGGTAGTTTATTGATAAATCAATACTTTCATATATTTTGGGGATGATTTTAGGCTAATTATATTTATTAGACAATATTTGGATTATTAGCTTGTTTTAGGAAATAATATAAATCTTAATTAGTTATGATATTATTGGCATTAAATTGTTAATATCTTAATTGCTTATTTTGTGATGGATCCCGATTTTATTTAATTCTTGCAGGTAGGTAAAGGAAAAGAAGATTATGAAATCCTGTGGTGGAGAATTATTTTTTAAAAGTTTGAAAAAATCCAATGACTGAGTTTAAATATGGGTTAATTAAATTCTAATAGGCTCAAATTTTATACGCAAAGCTCTCTCATTCTCCTATAAAATTAACCTTACTGTCACAGAATTTTTATAGGCTCCCCTCGGAGAGCTAACGCTCATTCTCAAGCTTTCATATACTCTCCTCTCATCTTCCATTCCATTCTAATTCTTCCGCCACGCACTCACGTACGTACTCCCACGAGGCCACAACTACCTCTTCATATATCATTCAACTCGGAACCATTTCAATGTCTATCCAAACTAAAAGCTCGTCTGATTTGAATTGTCCTAGATCGAATATAGACCGTCCAGATTTTATTTTTTAAAATTAGTGATTTTTTAGTAAAAAATTATTTTTTAAAAAAATATTAGTTGAGAGATTATCTTTATTTTAGGTTTTTTTACCCACTAAAATATTTTTTAAAAAAAATAAAAAGTAAAAATAAAATAAAATTTAAACCGTCCAGATCCAATATGAACAGTTTAGATTGGATGAGCTCTCAGTGTCTATCTAAAGGATAGGCACTAAATCTGTTCCATTCAACTCTGCTCAAACCTTGCTTCCATAGTCACCTCTGGCCCATAATAAATTCCCCATCAATCATTATGTCCGTGACTTGGTCAAAGCTTGGAGCTAGGACGCTTCCCATGGAAGCTTGAGGGAGATAATTGGGAGGAGTATGGAGGAAGTTAGAACTTAGTTGTTTACACTTGAAGAGTAGAGTGTCTTTCGTTTTATCAATTTGTTTCAAGATTTGAGATTATTTATTTTTAGATAATTTTGAGTTGTATCAATTGAGAACAAACTACTTTTAAATTATAGACATATATCTTTTGGATTATATTAATATTTTAGATTGATTTGTGTTTGAACAATCTACCTTTGATTGTTAGTTGAATTATTAATTTAATTGTTAATTTGGTTTATCCCATTATTTAATTGAGTTGGTTAATTTTCTAGTTGTTTAATTAGAGAATTGTAAACATGATTTCCAAAATTAATTTGAAATTATTTGTGAATATTGGTTTTAATGGATTTAGTTAACTAGCGCTTATTATATTATAAGTTCTTTAGTGGATTAAGAGTTATTGAACTTAAGGAATTTTTATGTTTCAATAAGTAATTAGACTTATTAATCCCTCCCTTTTACTAATATCCTGTTGGTCTAATTAACTAATTTGAGAAGTTAACTCCATGCAAATAATAAGTTATTTTCTTCACCGTACCTGAAGTCAACCTTCGTTATCCTTTCTTATTTGATTTTCTTAGCTTTTAGTTTATTTCTTTAATTTTGCTTAGAATTTTAATTTCTCTCCCATAAAAAACCCCTAAAAATTATATTTGCATTTATTTATACTATTTCATTCTCATATAGGTTTTAGAGTCATTTATAGTATTTTGCATTCTAATCTAAGTTCATTTTACTACATTTTTTATCACCTAAATTCAATTCTAAAAAAAAACTCATAGATTGCTTTTTGAAAGAATGACGTAGGTTGCTAATATATTATATTTTATATTATTGGTTAGTTCTAATTTAATTGATTGGTTTAATCACAATACATATTTTCATTTTATGGTCATAAGTTCCCTACAATTGCTATTTTTTCATAGGCATTTGCCATTTGGGCTAATTTCTATTATGACATTGAGCCTCGATACATGAAGCATTATTATCCTTTATATTTTGTATACGATTGTTTCATACTTCTTGAGTTCTTGTATCTTTTGCTCTCTTT
This sequence comes from Acacia confusa, assembly GCA_037074495.1. NCBI lineage: Eukaryota > Viridiplantae > Streptophyta > Magnoliopsida > Fabales > Fabaceae > Acacia > Acacia confusa. The sequence continues at coordinate 29,380,792 of CM073510.1, forward strand.
TTTTAATGTATAATTAATTGACCAATTTATTAAACAAAAACAATGGTATAGTTTGTTGGGAGCTAGAGAAGGAAACATATAGGGTCCTACGCTATTTTTTGGTTACAAAGAGGCTAAATCCTAGAAAGGCAAAAACTATGTTAAAACCACGAGGGAAACAACGTTCCTCCATATAGAAACCGGTTTTCTTGCATGGATTCTCCAGATTAGATTTGTACAGTTAAGATCTTATTTTTTAATTAAAATTTTAATGGATAGAGAATCTAAAATAAAATTAATTTATAAACTAACATTTTTTCAAAAAATGTTTTTTTAATATAAAAAAAGAAAAAAAATGATCTAGACAGTATGGATGAACTCCCAGAGAAAGGAAACCAAAGGATCTAGATTCCCTGCCTATCCAAGGATAGGCAGGAAGAGCTCGTCTTTACGGATGAGTTCCTGGCGTCCAGATCTAGATCTGACAGGCCCATTTTTTTTTTCGTTTTTCATTTTTATTTTTTTAATATAAAAAAATCATTTTTTTTCGGAAAATGTTAGGTTCTCTGCCCATTAATTTTTTTTTTTAAAAAAATTGATCAAACCTTATCTAGATTAGATCTGGATAGCCCGGAACTCGTCCGTGTCTGCCTTTCGTTTGGAAAGGCAGCGAAACGGTTCCGAAACCAAATCCCCTCGATATCATCCTTCAGAATATACTCTACACTCCCAGACGGGCTAGACCATTCAGTTCTTCTGTCTAGGACTTGCATGCCAAGAATTGCTAATTCATCGGCATATCGTTGGCCTCTCGGTAGACTTAAGGTTCACACAGATCGACCTGCCAATCTCTCCATAGCATATCACGAATAAACTGCAATACTCTTTGGCACTCGTACAGAGGTTGATCCCTGTCTATGGCCTCTACTTCAATCTTCTTGATCCCTATATCCCCGCAAATAGACAGCCCTTCAAATATTGCAAGAGCTTCTGCTTCAACCAGAGTCCAGCTGGCATCGACTCTGATGGAGAAGCCCCGTAGCCACTCTCCGCCGTCCCCTCTGATCACTCCTCCACAACCGGCACCGCAGCGATCAGACCACTTGCCGTCAACACTAAGCTTACACCAACCGGTTTGTGGAGGTTTCCAGGACACCAATTCTATTGTTCCTGTGGTGGTTCGAGGGACTCACCTCTCCATTTTTCTTTGTAGCGCTGGAGGTAGTTTCTAATTATCTCTACTGCATTCGGTGGTACCTTGAAATCGATCTGGCTCGTGAACTTGCCTATTTTGCCATCCCTATACGAACCAACACCCAACCGCGAATAAATTTGGCCAGTAAATCTCCTTCATAATGCTTCCACTTGGTAATAATAAGTTGTTTTTGAGCCAGTTTGTCCAACAAACATTAAAGAACGCTTGAACCAGCTTTGTCCTGGGATCAGTTTTTTCCACACCCCTGTATCGAAGGGACAATCTCCCAGAGTCCCAGTGCATGCAGCTGGTTTTCTATCTCTTGACCGCATATACTGCACACTCCATTGGAGTCGTCCCATTTACAAGTAATACTTATTGTAGGCAACTTTTTGAGCGTCACCAACCACATGAAGACACGTACACGTTCCAGGACTTGAAGAAGCTTCCATATGTTTTTCCATCGTGAGTTGTTAAGCTCCTGAGGTGCATTGTGAAGCCCTTTGTGAGCACTTGCTGTGGAAAACTCACCGGCCATTAGCCGTAAGTTTCCAGACAGGCTTCCCTGTAACTTCCCCCACGCGTTGCTCGTTTCTATATTGGCATGAAGTGGTCCTCCATCTTGACTAGCTCATTCCACAGTCTTGAATCCCCATCTTTTGCTATTAGGTTTAGTGAACGATATATCCCTCCCATATTTTCCTGCTAACACTCAGACCCATAAGTGATATGGTTCCATGCGCATCCACCAAAGCAGCTTAATCCAAAAAGCATCGTTCATAAGCTTGAGGGACTTGATGCCAACACCACCACTGTCTTTTGGTGACAAAGCTGTTTCCATACTACTGCGTGTCTTCTTTTTGAACCTTCCTTGTCTCCCCAGATAAAACTTCACTATTCACGCTATATCCCCTCTATTACTCCTTGTGGTAGTCTCTTATGTTGCATGGGGTAGAGGGCCATTGTGCTTGTCACCGAATTTACAAGTGTTAAGTGACCTGTAAGGGAGAGCCTTGAAGCTTGCCACCCACTTAAGCGTTTTCGGACTCTGTCCATGATTCTATGGTACTTATCCTTCCTCTTCCATGGAAAGGAAATCTCTGCTCCCAAGTACCTTCCAATTTCATCGACTAGGTGAAATCCACTTAGGTTGCAGATTTCTGGCCTATCATGTTTACTAACATTGGGCGAGAAATAGATGAAAGTCTTTTCTTGGATGAGCTTATGACCAGACATACAACCAAATTCCTGCAGACATTGAAGAATTACATCTATATGCTTAGTGCTAGCCTCTGTAAAAAGAGCAAGGTCGTCAGCAAACATCATATGGGAAATACATGGCCCTTTCCGAGTCACCCTCACACCTCTCCACTGTTTCACTCGATCTCACTCTATCTAGGATCATATGGGTGAGTTCTTACATTCCAAGCAGGAAGAGATATGGGGGAAATAGGGTCCCCTTGCCGTAGCCTCTAGAGAAGTGTAAAAATCTTCCAATTTTCCTCCATTCATCCACAAGATGTTCGTAGTTGGAAGTTTTAACGCACTTTATGATTCGCTCACCCATATCCTTGGGGCATTTTATGTCGAGAAGCACTTTTTCCATGTAACTCCAGCTAATACTAATACGGTCATAGGCTTTTTTACGATCCACTTTAATTGCCATAAAGCTTTTTTTCCTCTTTTCTTTCTCATGGAGTGAGTCATTTCATTCACAGTAATAATATTATCATGAATATTCCTCCCCGGGGCAAAGCTAACTTGGTATGGAGAGACTATCATGGTGATAATCCTTTTTAATCGCTTGACCACAATCTTGGATAGACATTTATATATAACATTACACCAGGAGATAGGCCGAAGCTGATTAACTCTCTCTGGGCAATCAACTTTGGGAATCAATGTGATGAGCGTCTTGTTCACTTCTTTGATCTTGTCAGGGACGTACCATAATTCCTTCACTGACCTTATAATACATTCTCTCACTACTTCCCAATTTCTCTGGAAGAATAAGGCCAGGTATCCGTCTGCCCCAGGGGCTTTAAGATCACCAATTGATTGCACACAAAGCTTATTTAATTTCCTCAGCTGAAATTGTCCTTCCAACGGAGTTCGGATCTTCTTCCTCAACCACAAGCCAGGTGTGAGTCGTTGTGTACCACAGCCGGGAAGTCTCTTCTTCCTCAAATATATTTTTTTTTTTGAAAAAACTATTGACTAGCTCCCTTACCTTCTTTTCACTTAGGAAATGTACATTTTATTATGGCAGACTATGCTAAACAAATGTTCTATATTACCAATCAGAAAAATAAAATGTAGTTTGTAATTTTTCAAGGAAAAATGTTCATTGATATTGATATTAATGAGGAAATTCATTTAAATTATGATCTTCTTAAAAGTACTCTTGCTTTTTCAAAGGATCTTCTTAAAATGAACGAAGAAGATGAAGTGGATAATGAACGTGACATATAAAATGATCATTATGAAGTTGGACTTTTAAGAGCGGATGTATATATAACACAAAATTAGGTCTAAAAATTCAAACCTTTATCAGTTTTGTGTGTTTAGTTAAAGATCTTAAAAATAAGACTTTTTAGATATAACATAAACGATGTTGATTAGGTTTATACAGTGTGACTTTTAAGACCTAATATTTTAAAAGTCTGGTCTAAAAACAATTATTTAAGACCGTCATGCATTTGCTCTTAAAAGTAACAAACTTTTTAGACCGCTTATATCGAGACCGATCCCAAATCTAGTCTAAGAGATGTTTTTCATTAGATCTAAAAAGCCTATTGTGTACTAATGCTAATAGCTTTTCTTATACTTCACTTAGTCCTTATTATAAGGTAATAACTAATTAGTATATTTGATTACTTTTATAAGACATTTGTTTGTTTCCTAAGAGTATTAAATCTTTTTTTTTTTTTATGTATGCCCATAATTAGTAAGGGTAGTAGTAGAAAAGAGTAATAATTAATATGATATTAGACTTTAGTATAACTAATAGGGGTAATATTGAAAATTACATAAATTTTAGGACAATTAATTACTTCAATTGTTTTTATTGGTTATGAGAATTGTTAGTTGATGCCTTATAATAAAGATTATAGAGAGTACTTTTATCAATGTTAGCTCCCCCTTCTAACGAGTTTTTGCAAGGTTGGACGATCTGGATCATGAAGATTAAGAAAATAAAACTTTTTTTTCCTTCCTCATCAAAGTTAGCCATTATAGAAATTTGATTCAATATATTGTTTTTGGGAAAATAATCTAGCTTCCTTATCTCCAATTTTCTACAACTTATGCCTTAGGAATATTCTGATATGGATAATGAACTGTATATAGCTTTCCAAGGAATTTGCCAAAGGGATTTAGTTAGAGTAATATTTCCTTATTATCCTAAATATGAGACATAATTGACCTTTTTTCAAGAGATTAAAAAAGCTAAATAAGTTGCTTAATCATATCATAATTATGTATCCTTATATTATATATTAGTTTATTAGCTAAACTAATTAGTTTGGAAAAAATATAAATATAAATGCTTTAAAGTAATTTAATTAATTTCCTTCATCTTTTTAAAAAAATCAACTTTATCTTATTTTAAAACTGAAAGGAGTATCATTAAGGAAGATTCCTTATTAAGACAAACTGCAGTCTCTCGCATTCCAATGTCATTACAATATATCTTATTTCTCAATCTAATATTTTTTCTGATTTCATTTATATATTTCAGAAAATTGTTCCTTATTTGATAAAATGATGATTTCTTATGTTGTAGTATCTTTTTATTGTTAATTATTTATTACATTTTAATCCCACTTCTTACATTTTCTTAAATCCAAATACAAAAAATCCGCTTCGATCTCTTCATACCAAAAAAACAAGCCCTTAATGTGTCATCTTTATGTTCATTGGATGTCAAAATGAAGAATCTCCACTCTCTAGAGCATTTATTTTTTTGCTCTGTCCACTCACTCGTGCTACTGGTTTGCAGGTTTTGGTATTCGGACTCGTCTTATTTATCAACAGGGACCTATGGGCAAAAAGACTAGGAGTAGAAAACAAGGATATCCATACTTTGAAACAAATAATTATTATTTTTTATCTGATTTGGAGGAAAAGGAATCTAGCCGTTTTTTTTTTTGGTCAACGGTTATATTCGGACATTATCAAAGGTAAAGGAATCTTTGATAAAATATATATTCGGACTCGTTTTATTCACTCAGCGGTTAAGTTAAGGTTTTGTTTGGGAGTTTAGAAAAGAAAGAAAGGAAAGAGATGTAGCGAGTTTGGAGGGGAGTATAAGGAAGGGAAATGGAAGATAATTTCTCTCCTTATTTGGGAGTTAAAAAAATAGTAAGTGAGGAAGATGAAGAATTAATGAGTTATTTTTATCATTTTGTCGTTTTTTTAAATATTAATATAATTATTATACTTTATAAATAAATTTAAAAAGTATTTTCTCTCTCTAAAAATATTTTCCCCTAAAAAATTTTTTTTTCTCTCTCTCTCTCTATATTTTTCCCTAAAAAAATATTTCTCTCTCTAAAAAATATTTTCATGTATATTCCAACAATAGAAAAGAAAAAACAAATAAAAAATAACGAGAGTGTTTTATTTGAATGAGGGTAAAAAAATAATTAATTTATTCTCCCTCTTAAAACCCCCCATATTGGGGAAACTTTATTTTTTTTAAGAGGGGGGTGTTGGGGGATTTGTAAAAATCTTTGATTCCCTCCCTCTTATTTTTAAAACTCTCAAATAAGGCAAGAGACTATCAAAATCGTTCATTTCCCTCCAAAATAGAGCTCCCAAACAAAACCTAATGGTATTTCTCACTATTTGAGCTCTGTTTCTGTTTGCATGTACTCGGATCCAGTGCCCAGTAGCTTCTCTGATATTTACCTTATTATTTATTATAAAACACTAACCAATAAAGTGTATTTGATATTTAGTCTTTTTTATAAGATAAAAAACATTAAATTATTTTTTTATATATACCCATAATTAATAAGTAGTGGATAAACGTAATACTTAATATGATATTAGAGTTTAGTGCAATTAGTAAGGATAATATTATTTAAATTTTAAAATAAATTTAAGTACTTTAAATATTTTCATTGTTTTGAGAGAAGATACTTTATATATAATAAGTACCACAGGAGTACTTTTATCAATGTTGGCTCCCCTTCTAATGAGTTTTGCCAAGGTTGGACCATCTGGATCAGAAAGATTAAAAAAATAAAATTTTTTCCCCTTCCTCGTCAAAGTTAGGCATTATGGGAATTTGATTCAATATATTGTTTGGGAAAAGAATTTAGCTTCATGATCTCCAATTTTCTACTTGGAAGGTTCTGATATAGATAATGAACTATAGCTCTTCAAGGAATTGGCCAAGGAATTTAGTTACGCTTCTAAATATAAAACATAATTGATATTTTTTTAGAGAGATTAATGAAGCTAAATAGGTTACTTAATTATATCATATGTTGTGTATCCTTAGATTACATATCAATTTATTAGTCAAATTAATTAGTTTGGATAAAAAAATATCTAAAGTAATTTAATTAAATTCCTTAATCTCTCTAAAAAAAATCAATTTTATCTTATTTTAAGATCGGACGGAGTATGATTCCGGAAAATTCCTTGTCAAAGCAAACTGCAGTCTCTCATTTTAATGTCATTACAGTAGATATTTGTTCTCAAACTAATATTTTTTCTGATTTCATTTATATATTTCAGACAATTGTTCCTTATTTACTGACATTGACATTTTGATAAAATGGTGATTTCTTATGTTGTAGGATCTTTTTGTTGTTAACTATTTATTTATTTTTATTCAAAAAATTATATTATTTGTGGTTCCTAAAATTCTGTTTTTGTGCAATCTTCTACATTTTCCGGCTTTCCATTTTATGTGATACAAATTCCGATCTACATTTATTAATATTAGTGGCTGACAATACTGCAAAGAGATCTGAGATTTGGATTGTTATTTATTCTATCACCACAATCAAATAGATAAAATATTTTAAAAAGATATTACTCTTCAAAGGAAAATGCTGGTATCATTTCAGTCCCAAATAAATATAAAACAAATAACGGCATGTTACCAATATAAAAACAAGGGATAAGATTTGTCAAGTACTTTAAAATATTTTTTAAGGTGCATATGATATTTTAAAGTAATTTTTGATGTGTCAAACACTTTAAAATACTTTTTTTAGGTATGTCTTGTATTCTAAAGTATTTTGTGGGTTAGCTAACACTCTAAAGTTCCTAAAATTATTATTGAAAAATACTTTAAAGCGTTTCATGTACCTTTATTTAAATGGCTTTTTGAAAGTTCATGGTAATGTTAAATTGCTCCTAAAAATTGTTTCATGGGCCAAAATTTCTCCTAAAAAAATTAATATTTTGAGAATAAAATTGTGACACAAGATACTTTAGGTACTTGTCGTACCTAAAAAAATACTTTTAGGTATTGGATACACCACAAATTATTTTAGAATACTAGTCATTAGGGGTGAGAATAGGCTAAGGGCCTGTGACCTACTTTGTTCCAAGCCAGCTAATCAAGTTTGACCTGTCAGGCTAAAAGGCAAGGCCAAAGCCTCTTTTATGGCCTGTTTTACTTAATAGATCAAGCCTAGGCCTAATGATAAACATGTTAAGCCTGTCAGGCCGGCCTGTTATGAGTGTAAAATTGTAATTACTCCCCAAATATTTTATTGAAAGTATGACACATACTTGGTGAAAAAACCTAACCTTCATATTTTATGATTATTTTAGATCATTAGGAATAATTTAAGTAGACATGTTTTTGGTTTGTTCAAAGTATGTCTGTTTTCGACCTGTTTAAAGTAGGCCTATTTTGAGTCAAGGCCCGTAGCCTGTTAGACTACTTACAAAATTTTTAAAATTACGGGCCTCCTTAATAGGCCACAGGCTAGGCCAAGCCCAAGCTAAAGTTGAAAAAAAAGGATATGTAATAGACTATAGGTTAGGCTTAGACTACTTTACTCCAAAACAAGTCTGACTTGTTAAGGGTGAAGCCAGACCTATTTCCGCCCCCTACTAGTCACACAAGAGAAAATATTTCAATGTGCTAGGGATACATTAACCCTAAAACAAATAACAATATAAAGTCCGTGGGACCCATGGTAATTGAATTTTTCTCCAAATTTTATATGCATTCTCTGTGATAAATTATTATTTTAAAATGGATCAAATAAAAAAAAATCCCTTAGTTCTTTAATTTTGATTTAAATATAACTCAATCCTTATCATTTTAAAATTTAGTTCCTAAACTTTAACTTAATACAACTTAATTGATATGGTTTTAAGCATTTTAAACTTTACTTTCAAAATATAATGAAATATGAATTTTATTTTTTAAAATATATAGACCAATATTTTATATGTTTAAATTACCGTGAGATAAGTTGCATTTACTCAAAATTCATGTACTAAATTAAAAGCGAATTATGAATCAAATGCAGAGATCGAGATACACCGAAATAAGGTTAAAGAGGACTTACAATCAAGTATATAGTGCCAACAAAATTAATTTTCCCTAAATAAAATAAATAATTCAAAAAAAATATTTTTTGACCTTGGCACAAAAAATATTTTTGACAAATTATAGTAAGAAAATAATCTTACGTCTTTCACTCTTTTGTGGCCAAGAAAAAAATGTCACGTCTTTTTAGACATGTCACTGTTAATTTTCCACCGTGAGATCCATAATTGGTTCATGTTGATGGAACTTTCCACATATCCAACGGTGATAGAGGTTCGACGTCACCGAACCAACTCTTACGTCGTCGCTTTGTTTCTCAGACGCTTTGGCGTAAGCGATAAAGCAGAAAACTGCTGATGTTCAATTCTTCTAGTCTATGATTTTTTTTTTTTTTTTTAAAAAGACAAATAATAAAATGAAGCAGAACTGAGCTTCGAAGTATTCTACACTTCTCTTCTCACTTCCTTCCCTTTTGTTTCATGGATAATTTATTCAGCTCGATCAGGTTCAGATTTTCTCATTCACGCTAAATGTTTCAATTTACTTGTAGTAAAACAAAGTGGATAATTTTTACCTGGGATGTATGGCGGTTTCATGTTCATTGATCTTTGAACTGTTTTCCTGCTCAGTTTGGGGAGGGTTTTTTGGTGCTTTAAGATATCGGTTCCATTGAAGTCAATCTTGGCGTGTCAGTTGTTTGATGAATTTTGATCACTGTTGTTGCCTGAGTGAGATAGATGAAATGTTGAATCTACGCCTGTGAAATTCATGTTATTTGACGAACTTAATTTCCGATTGAGTATTTTACTGTTAATTTGAGACTTCTCCCCCCAATTGACTGCCCTTCTAGAAGCATGAAGATTTGGTTCTTAATTTCATGTTTATGTTTGTTTCATTGGTGATATTGGGTTCTTCCAGGCTATGCATTTAGGTTATGCTGATTACTTGACTTCTATTTTCATTCTGTTAAGTCGTCTACAACACTCCGACCTTATCTTTCTTCCTCCCTGCTTGTTCCGATATTCCCTTGATATTGGAACCAGATCTTCGTGTTGTAACATTGAAAATGAATATTGCCACAAGGTCGTGGCAATTGTACAACTACATCTGTTTTTTCTTTTTGGTCATACAGTTCCTTAAGCTTTTTCATAAGTTGGCATTAACAGCATTAACAACAGTCTAATCAATTCTATGGCCTCAAAGGAAATGAAGAGTAACGTTTATTTTCTGTCGCGTTCCTTCTTTCAAGATATTGCTAATGTTGGAATCAGTTTCTGACCTGTAATAGAATTTTAATGTATGAAATCTTGATTATCTTTGTAGTTTCCTGAACAGGATAATAAAAGGTTAATCCTTAACTGTTCACAAAGTGCTGCCAGGGATCTTGGTGCACATCATTCAGCAAAATAGAGCAGAATTGTACATGATCAGGAAGCAAAATAGGAGAAGGTGCAGGTTGGAGACCTTGTTTCTACCAATCTATGCCTTATTGCCTTTTACTCTGGTTGACTGATTTAGATGGATGTTACCTCTCCAGAACTAAATAGAAACTCCCAAAGTGACAGATATCCTTTGCTGATGGAGCGGTCTGAAAGCCATCATCAGCATGTAATTGACATCACAAGGAATGGTGATGTTTTATCCAACTCATCTAATGTTGCTCAACTTCCTGAAATACATTTAATGCAGAATGAAGATCAGCAGTCCAGTGGTACACGAGAGTCTACTCATCAAACATCTTCCTCATCCAGATTAAACTCTAGAAATTCTTCATCTAGAGGTGAGGGATATCGTCATCGAAGAAGGAATCCATTAAATTCTGGACTATGGATTTCAGTTGAGCTTGTTGTCACTGTGGGTCAGATCATAGCATCTATAGTTGTTTTGTCATTGTCAAGGAACGAAAGTCCACAAGCCCCATTATTTGCATGGGTTGTGGGTTATACATCTGGTTGTGTTGCTACACTTCCTGTTCTATATTGGCGTTATCAAAGCCATAATCAAAGTACTGAACAAGTTACATCTCAACAATCTCAAGGATCTTCTAGAATTGATCATCCATTACCTACCTCATACACTGCTATATCCGATGCTCATGTTTCAGAAGAAGAGAATAGTCATGTGACAGAATCTGCTGCTAGAAACACCAGGATTCCTGGACCTTTTTTTTCTAGGTATGCCAATTTTTATTTTAGCAGCTGTGGAGTTCATCCCTTTTGTTATTGATGTATCAATTCATGTTTCTAACTTTTGGTTTTAGTCTTGGTTTCCACTTCCTTGTTTCATGTGCTTTTGTGAAGAAGGATATCTTGTTTATTGTTCTCTCTAATAAAGTTTCTGTAGTTAAATATTCCTTCCATTTTTTCACCTGTTTATGAATTATTTGATGGAAGTAATAGTAGAATTTATAGGTGATTTGTGTTATTTATTTTGACATGTAATTATAGGTCATATTTATCTGGTGTTACAACAGGGTAAAAAGCCCTTATTAGTCCATTTCCCCCCTTCTTTTTACAATACTGATGAGCCCAAAGCAACAAGCTACGCTGTTAGTGCTTGCAGAATTTAAGATTAGGTAGGGAAGGGAAATATAATCTAGAGCCAGGATCTGTAACTCTAACCAACACACAATATTTCTCAAGTAAAATATTCTTCATGATCATTCATAAAACATATTACATATATTTAGAGTTCTGTAATCTGAACTACCTGTCATAACTGCCAATAAAAAGATAATAAAATAATAATCAGATAATATAATAATAACTTCCCTAAACTAATACAAACTGACATTAAATAATTCTTAACTCCTAAACATGTGTCTTCCTTTTGGAGTGGACACGTGGACCCCTAACAATACCCTCCCCTTGAAAATAAGCCTTGTCCTCAAGGTGGAAAGAAGGGAATTGAGCTGCATAAAGAAGCCAAAGTTACTTGCTGAGGAAGACCTTGTAGTTTGTAATGCTTCCTATCAACCCAGAAGATCATAAACATCTTTAGCCAATTTGCTACTACTGTATTTAGAGTTGCCAACCAATAACAATACCCCTAACAATACCCTTCCCTTGAAAATAAGCCTTGTCCTCAAGGTGGAAAGAAGGGAATTGAGCTGCATAAAGAAGCCAAAGTTACTTGCTGAGGAAGACCTTGTAGTTTGTAATGCTTCCTATCAACCTAGAAGATCATAAACATCTTTAGCCAGTTTGCTACTACTGTATTTAGAGTTGCCAACCATTTCATGCCAAGAACCATATCCATCTTTCCCAGATTGAAAGGAAAAAAATCATCATTAATGGTTAAATTCTGGACCTTGACTTCAAGTTGCCTGCAAAGGAGGAAGAGAATGACATTGTAATTTCAAGGCTTCCACTTTTCGGTTGGAAACAAAGTTGTTAGTAGAACCACTGTTGATTAGAATTAGAATCGGTTTGGAATTCAAGGTGCCTCTTACTTTTGTGGTAGTAGCCGACGAATTGCCCAAAATCGCATAGAGGGAAATTTCGGCCATTGTTGTGTTGGAGTACTGCTCATCTTCAACAATTTTAGGCGCTTCCTTTGTTTCATTGGCAATCTCCATTAATCGCAGGGTTGAAGTCTTACAACGATGACCTGGTGCAAGACGGTCTTCGCATCTGAAACACAATCCTTTCTCTCGTCAAAATTGTCATTGCTGATTGTTGAAAGTTGAAGTGTGTGCAATCAGAGATAGGTTTTGTGACCAACGGTGTGTTTCGGCTGAAGATGACGTGTTCGTTGGATAATTATGGGAAATTGTCAAATATAGCGGTATTGTAGAAGAGACCTTGTGATTCGAATTATTGGTATGGTCCCAGGGCTGACGTGGCAAATAATTTTTATTTTCATGCCAAAAATAATTATTTTCATCTCTAGCAGTCGGATTACGCGGGCTTTGACATGAATTCGGTTGGGATTGGATTTTTGCTTCAAACTCCAAAACTAAACTTACAGCTTTATACACCATACGTGGCTCTTTTGAATCTTTACGTTGGCTTGAAATTCTCCCTTCAACTTGTTGATAAATGCTCCCAAAAGAGAGTGCTTTGGCCACCATTGGACTGAGATTGTCGGCAAACAAACTCTTGTTTATATTCTCCTATAGTATTGACTTGCTTAATGCCACAAACATGCACGTTGAGATTTTGAAATTCAGCAAGACCAAATTCTTCTTGGAAAACCTGCACCAATTTATTCTAGTACCTTATCGTTCTTCTCGAGGAAACCCAAGTAAAGGTGTCCAATGCATCGCCCTTGAGATTCATGGCTGCTACGTTAATCTTCAAATCTTCTGGAGTTTGGTAATATCGAAAATACTTCTCAGCCTTTAAAATCCAGCCTCTTGGATCACCTCATTCATATTTTGGTAATTCAACCTTTGAATAAGGCCGTTTAGAAGGGTTCCTATTCCACCAAGGATTTTCAATATCATCTTCATCATGTTCTCCATAAGTTCCTCTGTTGTTATGGCTTGACTCTCCATAATTCATGGCCGGTGCTTTTGGCTTTTTCAAAACATTTAATTTCTGCATTCATCAGGTTTAATTGCGCTAAAATTGCTGCTAATGTGAATCTTGGTGCGTTTGGCAAGGTTGTTGCACCATGATGACAGGGGGATCATTTTGTGGATTTGAATTTGGTGGGTTTTCTGTGTTTAATGGAGGATCATTCTCGAAAGAAGATATCCTAGTGTCAACCATGGTATTTTACAAGTCCGAAGATTCACCACTCTGATACCAAGTTGTTAGTGCTTGCAGAATTTAAGATTCGGTAGGAAAGGGAAAGATAATCTCGAGCCCGGATCTATAACTCTAGCCAACACGCAATATGTCTCAAGTAAAATATTCTTCATGATCATTCATAAAACATATTACATATATATAGAGTTCTGTAATCCTAACTGCATATAATAACTGCTAATAAAAAGATAATAAGATAATAATAAGATAATATACTAATAACTTCCCTAAACTAATACAAACTAACATTAACTACTACTTAACTCCTAAACATGTGTCTTCCTTCTGGAGTGGACACGTGGACCCCTAACATATGCTATAAGTTCAGATTTGATGACATGAATGAGGAGGTCAAAACAGATGAACTGAGCTAAGCTCCCTGATCTTTAACTGATTGGTGTGGTCAGCTTCAAGCATAAGTATTGATTAATTCCTCTTAGAAAACTTAGTTACAAGTTGTCGTTAGTCACTTCAGTTCATGTTGAAGCCTAGAATCATATGAACTCAACTGTCTGCCAACAACTCTACTAAATCCCTTGTGCATCTTACGTGCTTCTTGAATATGTGAGATTGTTTAGGAGGGAAATTCTTTCAACACTGTCATAAGTTATATATGTGCATTATTTCCTGTTAGTTGATTGAATGCTAAATTCAATCTGGCCTAAAAACCTTTATCCCATCTGATTTTATTGTAATTTACTGCTAAATTGCAGGCTTAATGGATTAGTAGATCATTTCAAAATGGCCTTAGATTGCTTCTTTGCAGTTTGGTTTGTTGTGGGTAATGTGTGGATCTTTGGAGGTCACTCTTCTCCTTCCAATGCTCCAAAATTGTATAGGTACTTTAACATAATACTTTGTACAATTGCAATAATGTTTCAATATCTGAGATCTTCAAATATCATGGGCCTCTTTGCAGGTTATGTATCGTGTTTCTTACCTTTAGCTGCATTGGATATGCTATGCCATTTATCCTATGTGCAACAATCTGTTGCTGCCTACCTTGCATAGTTTCTGTTCTAGGAATCCGGGAAGATTTTTCTCAAACTAGAGGCGCAACAGTAGAGTCTATCAATGCCCTGCCAATCTACAAGTTCAAATTGAAGAAAACTGAAAATAGTGACAATCGGGATGTCAACACAGTTACAGATGAAGGTGGCATCTTTGCTGCCGGGACAGAAAAAGAGCGGACCATATCTGGAGAAGATGCTGTAAGTTTTATAGTTATCTATGTTATGAAGGAGAGAAAATAATCAATGAGTAAAACCTAAATGCTAGTATCTTAAGGACAGAACTTTGCATCTATAGCAAGTTAGCATGAGGACCTGTTTGTTGTGACAGATTTTGGGCTTGGGAAAGGGAGAGGCAAAGATTACCATATTTGGTGCACGGGAGGCACATTTCCCAGGAAAGAAAATTTTCTGTTTGATGATGGAACCTGGGTTCCTGTCTTCCTGAGAGGGCCACTGGAATTTTCTCTTCCTGGGAAGCCAAATTTCTTGGACGAATTTGCCCTTATATACAAAGCAAATTTTCAAGCTCTGCCCTCCCATTCTCCTTTCATGCCTCCACAATCTTTGATTTCAGCCATCCCCATTCATGCCTTTGTCGTGCTTTTGTCAGAATATGCTTCTGACATTGCCCCTTCTCAGTTAAGTCCAATTTTTTGGACGAATATGCTTGTTTTTCATTCACCATTACCCATACCTTCTGCCTCCTTTTCACCTTCTTATTGACTGACATCACATAGCTCCGAAGCTTTTTCTGTTGTTTTTATTCTTTTTCCTCTTGTTCTGTCTTTTGTTATATGAGATAAAAAAATTGTTATGTAATGATGGTATTTAAGTCTTTTTTTAATTTTAAAACTTCTATTCTATCACTAAAAGTAAAATATACCAAACAAAAGTTTTCAAAATTCAAATGATTTGTTTATACCAAACATGCTTTTAAAGTCCTCATTCCCAATCCCATTCCTTTTCCTGTTCTCATTCCATCTAAAGGCCTTTCAGCACAGCAAACCGGGCCTTAGTGATTGACATGCTGCTAAATGCGGGGAATGCCTTGTGCACATACATAGGTTTAAATATCCTTTTGTCCAAATTCATTGTAAGGTTTCATGTGATTTCTCATGTTCATCACAGATTTGTTGCATTTGCTTGGCGAAATATGCTGACAATGATGATCTTAGGGAGTTATCTTGTCTTCATTTCTTCCACGTAGAGTGTGTTGACAAATGGTTGAAGATAAATGCGTCATGTCCTCTTTGTAAAAGTGATGCCGGCAAGATTAGTGGAGGATCTCCGTCAGCTGGGGACTCCAGTTAGGTTTGAGTGAGGATGTGCACCGAGAGATCCAAAAGTTGTCTGCAAGGCTAGGTAAACTGAAGTTGGAGCCTTCAAGGTTTGCATTAAACGTTTGAAATCTGCTGATTTATGCTTTTTGGAGTGATGTATGTGATGGGATAGCTGAAGATAGAAGCATTGATGCTACATGTTTCACACCACAAGCCTATGATGTTTTCTCATTCATGCATGGAAGGTTAAGAATGTGCTTTTCGACCTCCTTGTTCTGGTTACCCTTTGTTTTGATATTCTTGTGAAATGTTATGTATAAATAGCCTGTATGTCACCTTTTCTGATCTTATTCAATTACTGGTTGTTGATATGTATATATGTAGAAATTTTAATGGAAATGCTTATTTTTATTGAATCTAAATTCAGATTTTGTTAAGCATCCATTCCTCTCTTGGCAATATTTAATTTTCTCCGCTCAAAAAGATTAAAGAATACTGCAAACCATGAGTGGTTTCAAGGAGGAGCTGAGTTTTCAAATAAATAAATTGCAAAAACAAAAAAGAAAACGACTACTTAGGGTTCATCATTTAAAAAATCATCGGTTAGATTTGACTTCATAACAAGGATCATGCCCATAATTGTAGCCTGAGGCTTATGCTACTTTTGATGTCATCAAAAAGAGAAAATTATATTGAGTTGCTTATATTTATTAAGTTTTTCAATCATTATTTCGTGAGTGTTAGTTGAAATGCACATGTACACATTTAAATTCATTTAAGGAACACTTGTAAATTTTTGTTTGAACTCTTATTATAATTTTCATATAGATACTTGTTATTTTACTATTTTTAATTTCAATTACACTTATTATTTTGTCAATGTTTTAAGAGTTATGTATCATTTTTATCCTGAAAGTTTTTTCTGAGGAGCAGTGGGTCTCTAAAAGTTTTCTTAGAAGTAAATCATGCCCCTCCGTTGAATTTAACTAATATGCATATGTGGAACTTAGTGCTTGTCACCTCGTCAACCAAAATAGGGTTAAGTATCATTTCTGCTTCAAAAGTTTTCATTGAGGAATAGTGGGTATCCAAGAGTTCTTTTAAGAGCAGTTTTGCTTTGAAAGTTTATAAAACTTAGCAATTTTGCCCTACCGTCCCCCAATTTTCAATTTGATTCTTAACTCAGTCAAACAACACACGTCATGCCACCCCCTTCATCGAATCACATATTTTGATGAAACGCCCAATGTGATTTGGCATCACACCGCATCATTTCTTCCTCTCTCCCTTATTCACTCATTTCTCAGAAAAAGAAAAAAAAAATCTTCCCAATTCCCAATCGTTCGATAGATTCAAATCCTTAAAGACTATCATAACATAACAAGCATAAAGAAATTAATATGGAAAATGATCAATCTCGTCTTGTTGAATGAATCATCACTCAACAAGATTGTACTAAGGAACACATGAAATCTTGTCTTTTTGAATTACTGAAAGACATAGAACTAAAAATTGAGGGTGTAGAGGAAGAAGCCAACCTTGGAAAGATTGAGCTTAGAGTCGAAGAGGGAAATCCTTGAAACATTGAGCTCAAGGAGGCCGGGATTTGTGAAGACGAACTAGTCAAAAGGACAAAAAGGGCTGTCGCAAAACCAAGAGAAAGTATCACTTATGAACTAAGCAAATGAAACACAAAATGAGATATCATTTATCTCGAAAATTGGTTTAGTAAGACGAAGTAATAGTGATAATATTTACCTTAGTATAGATTGATCTTGGTTGTCCTCCCCTATTGCAAACCATGACAATAGTGGGTGGTTTATTGAAGAAATGGTTGGAGAGACTGGTGTTTCAATTAAGACAAATCTTTTTACCTATTCAAAGTGGTGATGGGGGAGCCCATCCAGATTCAACATTTTATGCGAATGAATTTGGAATGTGTAAATCGGTTGGAGGTAGGTCAAAGTGCGCTAACAAGTTTGATCAATAAGTGGCGTCATACCTGGGTTCTAAAGGAGGGGAATCTTAGGCGTCTTGTCAGAATATGCAATTCGGTGAAGGTGGCATAACATGTGTGTTGATGAACTAATTTAA
The DNA here is from genome assembly GCA_037074495.1 of Acacia confusa. Taxonomy (NCBI): domain Eukaryota; kingdom Viridiplantae; phylum Streptophyta; class Magnoliopsida; order Fabales; family Fabaceae; genus Acacia; species Acacia confusa. The sequence continues at coordinate 29,398,635 of CM073510.1, forward strand.
CATTATAGGATGACAGGGAAAAATTGCTACGTTTTGAGAACTTCCAGGGCAAAATTGCTCAAAACAAAACTTTTGAATACCCACTGCTCTTCAACGAAACTTTCTGAGGGAAAAATGATATTTAACCTTATTTTGACCATTAGAGTTAGGAATCAAAGATGGCCTGACCCTGTTGGGCCAGCCCTTGAAAGGTCAAGGCCTAATAGGGCCGGCCCTACAAGACTCGAGGTAAGAAAAACATCTGTTTTTCAAAGCTCGGCTGAGAGCACTAGGGCGGCCCTACATGGCCCAAAAGTTACTATTCCAAATTTTAACAATTTTTCATCCGTTTTTTTTTCAAAGAAATATAATTAGTAAATTACAACAATTAAAGTTCTAATTTTTAAAATAAATGTTGTCAACATTCAACATGAATATCCAAACAACAAGAATCATCTAACAAATAAATACATTCACTAATTCGTAATTAAACACAAACTATTATTCATAAATAACTCACATAGAACATAAGAAGCATACCACACCCCTCGTCCTTGGTTCAACTGGCGTGGGGGTCGGTCTTCCTTACCTTTAGGGAGGGGGTTCGATCCCTGCATTGGTCAAAGGCGCTGGGGGAGGCATCTTAGGGGTCTAGGAAGCAGTGGTAACACTGGCAAAGGTGGAGGCATGTGTACTCTCTGACCAATATCCCCTGTAGACTGGGCTCCAAGCGCCCTGCCCTTGGACTGTGGGTGAGTCCAACCCTTTTCCTAAAATTTTTGTATAAAAAAAAACAGAAGAATACCACTAAGCAACATTAGTACGATGACTATCATTGTCATTTTCTTTGCTACTATCATAAATTTCAAAGACGTTTGATTGTGCTTTGCTTTGATTAGTGAGCCCAACCCTTTTCCTAAAATTTTTGTATAAAAAAAAACAAAAGAATACCACTAAGTAACATTAGTACGATGACTATCATTGTCATTTTCTTTGCTACTATCATAAATTTCAAAGACGTTTGATTGTGCTTTGCTTTGATTAGTTGGCTCTGCTTCATGAGTAAGAATATTATGAATTTTTTCTCACACATAATGAACACATCAATTGAAAGGGTCCGCAGGACCAGCTTGAGGCCCTGCAAAGTTGGCCCTTTTAAACTTGAGGCCCTACAAGGTTGGTCCTGCAAAGCTTAATTCATTTAGCTCCTCTAATTTTTAAGTCCAACCCTTGAATGGCTAGGGCTCGATTTCCTGACTTTACTAGCCACATATGCATATCAGTCAAGCTTAACAATCAAAATTAATAGAGAGACAAAATTGCTATATTTTGTAAACTTACGAAATAAAATTGCTCTTAAAAAAACTTCTGAATAACCACTACTTTTAAGTGAAAACTTTTAAAACAAAAATTGATACTTAACCCATGTTTTAAAATGCATACTACACATGTAAATTTACTCAAGAACACATGCAAATTTTTATATCACTCTAATAATATAAATATAAATTTATAAATTTTCATATGGACACTTGCCATTTTACCATCCTTAATTATTAAAATGTGCATGTGTAGTTGTAAACTCACCGAAGAAATAGACACTTTATTTTATTATTGTTAAATGTTAAAATGCATATTTACACTTTCTAATTCACCTAAGAAATATGTATGTTCGTTATTTTGCTATGATTAATTGTTAAAATGAATAATATAAACTCGCCTAATAAATATAAGCGTCTTTGATCTATCATAAAAAACACACGGAACACATTTTTGTAATCAAGCAATAGGCAAGCAAAATAATTAATGGATAACAGAACGAAACAACACAATTGCTTCCGTTAAGAGCAAATAAAAACATAATGAGATACTGACTTTGGAAGCTCTGAGGCAGAACTTAGCTAGTCAAATGACGAAACACAAAACTCTGCGCAATACAAATCTTCTCAATGGATGTTTATTAAAGTCACATCAAACAGTTCCCTCTCCATGGTTTCCAACATAGGACTACAATACAACTGCAAGAACAAAAGACTAAAATTCATGAGAAGCTAAAGCTCATTCAAAAAAGTAGATTTTGATGCAAAATTTTCAGTTATTGTTTATACATTGATTGAATAAGCTAATTAACAAAATAGGGAATTGTACAACAGGCTCTTGGTGTATATATGTGATGTTGAATCGATCCAGAACCATAAACCTGAAAAAAAAAATTCCTGTAGCTCTCCACATCAGTTAAATAAGAGTCGATGACGGTGGAAATCCTTGGAGGCCTCTACCACTTCTCAGGAAAATGGGGTGAACAAATGAAAAATTCAGCCCATTGACATAAAATTATACACATTTGCAAAAGACAAGACTTTCCAGGGTTCAGAATGAGTAGCTTGCTTGCAGAACTTGCCATGGTTTGCTCCAAAACTTAACATGACCAGTAGTTGCAAATTGCAACTTGGTCTATTTAGAGAAATGTCAAAACTAGCCTGGTTTCCATGACCATGTGACAAGCAATTCTGTTTGCTCCAATTTATGTATTCAACTTTGTTGAATGGTGAGTTTACTAAATGCCTCTAAATTCCCATTTGATGTAATGGAGTTTGCATTTTGAGCACCCACGGAATGGTTAGGACTCCCATTTTCAGCATTCTTGCATATCTGATTCAAGGCAGAGTTAGGAGAGGCAGAGCTATGTCTGCCCTCAAAATATGTAGAATATGGAAAATACTCTGCACAACGTGTTTTCCATCCTGCAATTGTGACAGATCTTAGTATCAGAAGCGAATAATATCTTTTCCCATTGATACATAAAAATTCATCATGAAATTTGTATCATTAACGGTTTTCTAGTTCCCTCCATGCACATTCCTTCTCTACATTGTAATATTAAAAAAAAGATAATTCCTGCTCCTAGAGCAATGAGAACAAAAACCAATTAGATTAAGTGCTTAATTATCTAATAAGAACACCAATAGTTACAAAGAGGAGAGAATGAAAACAAAGAAACAACTCAAACCAAGGAAAGGAAATTTTAAGATTACCACATCAAATCTCTTAACAATATGGATAAACGAAGAACACAGATAAAATCCAGTTATATTATCCTTGCACATGAATCTGGTCTGTGACCCCATTCATGCCGCACAAAGGTGCACCGTCAAATATTGGTATTTACATGCATTAACAAAACCAAAACATCAAAATCGGTCTAAAATTTTATACTCACTCGATGCAGCATCCTGCTCATCAAGGACTGATTCAAGAAGTTTATGAACTGCAACAGAGTCTTTAAGCTTCCACTCCTTGACTGGCCATATGGCTCCATTTCTGTGCCGGGGAAATTATTGCAAGTTTCATAAAATGGAATTACATAGGTTTAAAAATTAAAAAAACAAACAAACAAAAGGGAAATAAAAAGGCAGCACCTTGGTGCTAGATCATTGGTTGAGTCTTCAATCAACTTTACTGCCTCTGACTTCTTGTTGGGATCCAAAGTGTACAACATTTCTGCAAAAGCAGCTCTATGCATCAAAGAATCTGCAAATGAGAGAGCCATCTAATAAGAAAACATTGTAAACAAGCTCAAGCCACACTTGCCTCCAACAAAGGCTGATCATTTAAATAGAGATTACTTCAAAAAATTCACAAGATTCAGACTCAAGTAGACAGACTTCTGAACAGCAAGATACAGTATAGAACATGCTACTCATGCTAGCAGTACTATGAACATAATAATATAAGCCATAAACTTGTAACAATAGCATTGACTACGACCTATATGTTTTTCGAGGAAAGAGATGTTCGCCTCCAAAAGAGATTTCTCATGCAATTGACTGCACAAAAGAAATTAACAAGAGTTAGATCTAATCATAACAGGATCAAGATTTTCGTATACATTAACCCTGTAAATATAAAAATGAAAAAGTAAACTTGAGAACCTAATAGTAGGGCGCTCAGCTTCTAGAACACTCCATATGAGTTTCTCACTGTCAGTCGATGGTGCATTCATGGACCCTACTTTATGGAAAAATTTAATCTGCAACAGACAGCAGAAAAATGGTATTTTTTTTCTTGAGGAGGTTGATAAAAACAGAAAATGTCACATTAAAAAAGACACAACAGAGTTTTGCATCCCCAGGGAGGACTGGTGACTAATATGGAATACCTTTTTTGACATCATACTATCATATTCTTCCCTATATATATATATATATATATATATATATATATATATATTGAGAAATACAATAACACCATAGATTGCAGCACAGATCATCAGATATTTCGATTTTAATATATTATATATTGAAAGCATAAACTCCATAATCCACTAACTTCAGAAGAGGTACCATACCAAGCAACGATGAGAATCAGGGTGTTCAGCATCCAATCTTAGCAACTGCTTCACAGCCTACAAGTCAAATTAACCAACTTTAAATTGAACAATGATAAAGGAAGCATGGTATCAACATACTAAATGAACTAAAATTACTCAGTATCTCCTACAACTGAAATTTGGTTTCGTCAATGTTTAAATTCATACATGATGAATTTATCAACCATTTTAAATCCAAAAATAGAACTCCCCCAAACCCTTCTCATGTGCTTTAAATAGCAAGAAAATAACCTCAACTTCTAATACAGGTCAAGTACAAGCCCAATAACATAAAATGGGAATGAATAAGATGCTTGATAAAGTTAAGTTCTTTTTTAATGCAAACCTGGAAGGCAAGCAAAATCTTCTGCTTTCTCATATACAATTCAAATGCGAGCAGGTGTGTCTCCAATGAATTGGGTGAGTTCTTCTGAAGCAACTTCAAGTATTTTGCTGCTTCCGACAGGGGATCTTGAATCTAAGTGCAAACAAGATGCAAATGAGACAGTAAAGGGTTAAAATAGGCCTAAGCCAAACCAGACATCAAACGTAAATGTGAATGTGAATCTCAGTGGCTACTACAAGCATTGAAAACCAACCTGCAACAACTTTTCACCCCGTGGGTCTGGATCAACAGGTTTTACATGCCGTTTTCCAGACTTTGATACTCCACTGGCGCTTGACTCTTCATTCTTTTCTTCTGCCTCCTAAAAGGAAAATAACTCAATAGGTAAGCGGGGTTCCAACAGTAAGTTCAGAAGAAGCTATAGAAGAGAAAATACTTTCTTAGCTCGTGCTTCTGCCTTTCTCTGTTTTTGCCTCATCTTCTTTTTCTGAGATGGAAGCAACTTAGACATATCTTCATCCTCCTCAGCAGAAGACTTTGGAGGAGAATCAAACAATTTTATATAACATCTGCACCAAATGATCTAACATCCATGAGACAATAAATACAAAATCAGTGTGTAGTGCATTTACATTGTATTACATTGGTCATAAAGTTATTACAAAGGCAGAGAGGGCTGAACTCTTATGCCAGTAAAAATTAACTGTTTGATGTAACTAGTTGTAAAACTATAACCCATCCCACTTTCAGCCTCACAATGGGTGTGGAAGCAGAAGAATTTGCATCTCAAACATACAAGGAATGAAGAGCTTTGGACTTTGCAAGACAAATTGTTAATATTTTGAATGGGTTTGCTCTTGGAAATCTATATCACACCATATAACTTTAAGCTAACTGGTCAGATTACCTCAAGCTTATTTAGCCTTCATATTTCTTATGGCTTTCAGGTGTAGGACTTATATTCTCCTACACCCCTCAAATGTAACTGGACTGGACTCAGAGTCCAGTTATCAATTGGGCACAATTTTATTCAGAGTAAGATTGTGTTCTATAAAATCTCAAGGGCCTAAGGTCCTACAATTTTTTACTCCAATTATCATTTGGGTCCAACTTCAGTTTGCCTGGGCTTGAGTGTTTCATTTTTTTCTTCATTGTCTGGACTTGTATTCTTGACCCTAGAGAAGTTCAGGTCCTGCAATTTCTTTCCCCTTCTCCCTTTTTCTTTCACAAATTTTGTATCTTAAGGCAGTTAGGCCTTTTTTTCCAGTGCTCTAATACCACACTAATTTTTCCTATGGGTTTGTGGTTGGCCTCATCCAAATCGTTAAGCTAAAGCCGCTAGGTTAGGATTGCCCAAAACTTATGCCAAAAGAAGAAAAAACAAAAGAAAAGGAAAAGAACAATGTACTCACCTGATAGCTCCAGCTGCTGCTTTATGAAAATATAAATGAGAGTGCAGTCTGTCTTGAAATGCAAGCATTTCCACATAAGTTCGCAAAGTCATTTTCCTTAAGCAGTATGAATGGAAATCAAATTGATCTTCAGTAATATCAGCATAATGCTTCTCCACTGCCAAAAATTTTTTGAGAGCCCGCCCAAGATCACCTTGACGGAAATAGCTTTCACCCGAGGCAAGCTCATACCTTTCAAAGATAAACGATAAGAAATGCATTAAGGAAAAACACAATATCCTTTGGATAGTACCCAATGTTACACATAGATACAGACCACATGCACTGCATGTCATGGAGATTGTTGTGCTGATCCCCATCCTTTGTGAACAAAACAGCAGTTTTTTCTGCCAAAGCCACCTAGTAACAAAAAAAAAAAAAAAACAAAATAGTCAGAAAAGGTAAAAAGAGAAGTTTAGATGATTCTCACAGTTCAGGTGTGAATGCAATTCAGATTAAATGACAAATAAGATGAAAACCTGATCAGCCTGTAGCATGCGCTTAACACATTCGCTGTTGATATAGCGATCGGCAAGATCCATGCACCTAGCTTCATCTGAAAGTGCAGCAGCAGCAGCCAAATCACCAGAATGCTTCAGTATCCGGCTCTGGTATACAAAGACATGCAGCACAATTCAACAAAAATTCATGTATACTATAGACAATAAGGAAGCATTGTGCCTGTGCTAACCAAGACTTCTAACCTCAACTCTATCACTCATCTGTGCCATCAAGCTCACAAACAGCTCACTAGTGTTGTTATCACTTTACCTCTATTTTTCATAGAAGAGCCCTTTTTATAATAATAATAATAACATAATAATAATAATAATTTCCAGTGATTCTGACATCCATTTCTCCATGTTGATATGATGTGTAGGAATTATGATTCAAGCAATGGAAGACATACATAGTCTATAACCAAGTGCAAGAAGGCTAAATGTTATCAGCCGATCCTATGCACAAAAGTGTTCAATTGTTGTACGCAGTTAAATAGGATACAAAGTTATATAATATCACAAGGATTTGTGCAAAAATTAACGAGACCAAAACAAGAATATAACAAGAACCATTAAGGGTATGAACAAACCTTGACAGAATATAGATCAATAACAGTAGGCGTATGTTCTATAGCCTCCTCAATTTTTGAAAGAGCAATTTCATGTTGACCCCGTTTATCATAATGCTGTACCAGAAAAAATTCAAAATTCAGAAGAGTAAAGAAAAGGAGGAATGCACTGAAAATGTATCTTAAAAATATACAAAATAGGGTCACAAACCTGAGCCAATAGAAACAAAATCCACATAAGAGTTGAAGGGGGCTCTTTTTCTGAACTGCATACAAGATAAATTATGGTTAGCATTCAGTAGAATAGAAAAGCTCCTAAGCACCAAAACTCAGATAAGACTGTGACATCCCACATGTCTCTGCATTCAAAATTCCATTCCAGAGCACAGCCCACATGATTTGCACACAATTTTCCCTGGCCAAATTTGAGGCCATTTTATAGTGCTTATCATGTACGGAATGCCAATGCAAATGAGTTCAACTTTTCAACATGCAGCCATACTTGACATGATGTTAATTTGTCTCACAGATTCCCTAAAAGATTAGACTTAAACATTATGTGACCTGAGGCATAAAATCAATGCTCAAGTTGGTCTTAACAAATTGTCATTCTCATATTATTCCAAATGATTCTAAACATCCTTTAGTCTTCGCTAATGGATTTCCTGATAAGAAATCATTAAATGCCAACCAAACCAGTTCCTCGTACTAATAGTTCTTGTGCTACAACACAATAGTTACCAGCCCTGTCTTACCTTCCAGGGTATTGACCAGCTGTCCTGATTGAATGCTCTAACTCCAGAATAAGTTGTTCCAAGATGTCTGCCTGTTAGAGGTAAGACGATTAAATACTTTACTACCAAAAGGGAGCAAAATTTTCTAATATCATATTATATTCTAGCCTCAAGATGCTCCAAAATCTTTTTAGTATTAGAAGAAAAGTGATAAGACCAACCTTCCCAGGGTGATGGTACAATGGAGAAAGATCAGAGAACAAGGATGGAACCCCCTGAAAGTACCAAACAGGAAATGTCAATTAGTTTTGAAGGTACTAGGCTAGAAGAGGCAATAGAATCCCAAAACGAATTGCATATACCTTAGTTAGGAGAGGTCTAATATAATTATCAGCTGCCTCTTTGAATTTTTCACCTTGTAGAAAATCAAGTGGTATTCTCTGGCAAACATACAGATCCAATGGAGAATGAGTTACATTCTAAAATATAGACACTCCAATATAAATGTTTACCATTAAAACTACTGAAAAACCAAGTAATCATACTAGCATACTTCTATAGATGATGCAGTCAAAATTATCTCTAAACAGTCTTACCACATAATAATCATTAACCAAGATCTCTTATTACTTACAGCAATTATGGAAAAAAACCTTGAAACAATTTTACATTTCTCAAAAAAACCTTTCCAGTAAATACCACATTCCTCTTTTGTAGCAAGGTAAAAGGTAATCCTGGCCCCTCTATGAAGTGTGTGTGAGACACAGTTTTGTTTTTCGTTTCGTTTCTTTCCTTTTTTTTTTTGTGTTGTGGAGGGGGGGCTCTGTACAAAAGAAAAATGGGGTACTGAAAATGAAGAAAATATACACAACATAAAATCTGACAGAAACATGAAGATATCTTTTTTATGCAGATAGTATGTGAAAATAATAACTTAATTGATGTTTTGATACAAAACACAACCGTATTAAAGAAAATTAAGGAGTATATAAAAATAAAAGCATAAACCATTACCTTAACAGCAGAGGACCACTTATATTGCTGTCGGAGTGATTTGTACAATGCATCTAGCCCTTCTATCTCATCAAGAGAATAATGGCCATTATCAGAATATAATCCAAGACATTTTTGAAGGCCCTCATAGTATCTGAATAATAATATGAAGCAAAAAGAAGCAGATTTAGCTTCCGCAAGTCCACAATGTTGTAAAAAATACAATGAGAGGGGACCAATCAGAATGAGTTACACAAATATTACATATTATTAAGTATTAAAAATCACCAAAACAGCTAATTACATAACATATAATTGTAGGCCTTCGATGATATCATAACAACAAAACCAAGCATGAAAAAGATGACAAAATCAAATATAAAAAGACTATTTAGTAGTGAGTTTGATAGATAGGTTGTAGAAATTTAGAAGAATTGGGGAAAGAAGAGGGAAAGAGAAGGCAGACGGAGGAGGGAGAGAACAGAAGCACAGATCACCACCAACTATTTTGTAGAAAGTATTAGAGTTAGTTAGTTAGGAAGTTAGAAGTTAGTTAGAGGCACATTCCATGCAGTCTAAGTCTCCCATATATATATAGGATAGACCTTAGATTGTTCAGCCACTAATTCCAACGGTTACTAACTAACAGCCCTAACTAAACTAACTAACTTCTAACTTCCTAACTAACTAACTCTAATACTTTCTACACCTAACATATCGATACCCCCTTCCCAAAAACATCCTTGCCCTCAAGGATGACATCAACAAAATACAAAACTAAACCTCAAAATTACAAAACTGATGCAAAAAACATAGGCTTGAAACTTTGAACTTCTGCTGGTTCTGGAAAACTTCTTGTCATGGCAAAAATCTGCAACTTGAAACCTTGACCCCAAAATATATTGCTCCACATATTTAGCTTTCAATATCGCTGCACCCTTCTTTTCTTCTATTTTTTTTCACTCGGAGGACAGATCCTTCCAAAGAGCATTGTAATTAACTTGCCCCTGAACCAAATTTGCAGTAAACTTTGTGTGGGAGAACATTGCAGAAAGAAAACTCCTTGCAACAGCCCCTTGCTGATGATGCCCATATGAATTGTGAGACCTATTTGTAAAGGTATTGGGCTCATGTATGCACCACTTAAGCCCAATTGTCCATCTGGACTTAAAAATTCCAGAACATCAGTTTTCAATTCAGAGAAGATGGAAGACAGCTGTGAAGTAGTATTTGACTTTTCAAATTGTACTCTCTTCACCCAAGTGAACCCAGCTGCTCTCTCATCCTCCTTCATTAAGCCCCGTCCACTCCTTAACTCTGGCCACTCAACTCCAACAGAAAAACTTTTATTTGAAGCACATCTCTTTCTCTCGGCCAGCGAAAAATCCAGAACTGGAACGATTGCATCAAATAGAGACGGCAATGAAGGAAGACAGCTTGACAGCGGGAAAGAAACAGAAACTTTTGGCAAAGAGCTTGAACTCAAAGGCAGAACGACAATCGGCGTGGAAAGAGTTGAAACCGACAGCACTGGGCATGGGGGCTCGTCATGCGACACAATTGGAAAACTACCAAGAGTGTTGAAACACAATGACTCATCAACTCCGTCCCTTGTTTTTGGACATTTTCAAGTCTTTGGGTTGTGAAAATCAGAAACAAGATCACATGTAGAGGACCCAACATTAAAATCACTTGAACTTGATGTCACGACTTGTAATTCGTCGCCTTCCTGGAAGGAGTTTGAACAAGAACCTGTAGGTTCTGGGCAAACAAAAGCCTCTTGCACTTCGACACATTCATGGATGGAGTCCGAACAAGACGCACTTCTTTCTTGAACTTTAGAAACTTCTTGAATAATGATGGGTTGCTCTGGAACTAATGGCACATAAGTTGTCATTTCTGCACTCACCCACGTCTTTGATCAGCGAAACTTCTCTGTCACATTTGAAGGCCACAAAATGGAGCCACTCTTGTTCCATGTCTCTGTTCTTGGTATGCTTATAATGTTTAGAGGCCCAAAACGTACTCTCAGTGCTTGTTTGTACCTTAACCAAGAAATCGATCTGCCCCCTTCTTCCTCAAAGGCCAGGTGTCATATATAGGCCTTTCCATCAAGATACTCCCTAACCAGACGTACCTTCCATGTTTCCGATGTTTTGTCAATCTCAAAGAACCTCTCACAGTTGTATAACCAACCTTCAACATCCTGACGTTGGAATCTTGGTAATTGAATTCTGTTGATTTGACCGGAGGAGTGTACTCATAATCCCTTGTTTTGGGCCAATGATACCTACGACGTTCAAGAGGACGGTGACTGACAGTTTCTTGGGTGTCTTCTACCTGGCGACGTGATTCTCGTTCCGCCGTCAATGCCGCTAGTTGAGCAGATATGGTTTGTAAGGTTTCTTTAAACGCTTGGAACCGAACTTATGTAGAATCAGTCATGGCAACAACGCATTGCTTTTTTTTTCTTTTGGATTTAGGAAAAGAGAGGGAGAGAGATTACAAATTGGGTCTTTGAATTTCTTTGGTGATCACTTCAAGTTTAATTTCTGGGTTGACAAGAAGACTGAATCTATGAATTCTTGATGTCTCTTTTTGGGAATTTTTTCTGGGTTACTCCTTGAATACAGCACTAAGCCGAGAGAAGAATGGTTCTGTACTGTTCAAGAATTGTAGAGATTAACAGCGGGGGAGCCGAGGATGACTCGCTCTGATACCACTGATAGATAGGTTGTAGAAATTTAGAAGAATTGGGGAAAGAGAAGGGAGACCAAGGAGGGAGAGAACAGAAGCACAGATCGCTACTGTGTAATTCATCATTCACATATTCAACACAATATTTCACATTCCATGTAGTCTAAGTCTCCCATATAGATATAGGATAGACCTTAGATAGTTCAGCCACTAATTCCAACGGTTACTAACTAACAGCCCTAACTAAACTAACTAACTTCTAACTTCCTAACTAACTAACTCTTATACTTTCTACACCTTACATATCAAAGTTGTACAATCAAATGATAAAGATAAGAAGAGACCCCAAATCCCGACCCTTGTTGTTAAATGTACTTACTACAAATAACTTCTTGAAAAAACTTACTAGTATGTGAGCTCCGAAGATATAACAATATTAGGAGGGTAGTCTACCAAACTTCAAAGACCAGATAAACTATAACACCGTGTCATATAAAACAAAATCATAGTTGTATAATCCTAAACAGAAAATATTCAGCTTCCTTTTTTCAATTATTGATCAAAACTGGTTCAAGGGCAGCTACAACTTACCCTGCTTTCAGATATAAAAGTTAATAAAAATTTTACATGAACCGCAGACTCTAAAGTCTAAACCAGGGTAAATGGTAGGTGAGCATCCATAAAAAGATTGTCTACCATGAGTAAAAAGCAAATGACAAAAAATAAGACAAAAAGAAAATGACAGAAAATCACCTATTGAAATATTTCAACATGACTATTCTATATAACCTCAAAGACAAAAAGGTTTCCACAAATACAAATTATCTTCTATTGATAAAATCTAGACAAAATATTGTAACAAAAAAAGAATAGTGGAGAAGATGAAGGCAAGCCTGGGATGCCTAAGTTCAACATTGAGTTAGTATGAGATGCTATGAGGTATTCAAGAGGATTGGTTCTACCATCTCAATAACCACCTTTTGGGGAAGAGTTCCCCATCCCACTTGAGTGCCATCAAACAGATAATAATTCAGATCAAGCACAAAGTAATCTCTAACTTTAAACTAATTCAAAGCATAACTTGAACAATGTAAACAGAATCTTTATATGCAAAACACATAAAACTCCTATGGAAAATAAAAGTGCGCAACAGACAAAAGCAAGGGGAAAACATAAAAGGCACAGGTTCTTGATAGACTTTGCAATAAAGAGAGTTCAACGAAGAAACTAAGTGGTCAGAAAGATCACCTATAGTTATCAGGATTCATAGAAAGTAAGATCCGGTACAGCTTTTCGCCTTCTTCTAAGTGACGAAGCTTCACTAAAAGAGATACCTCTTGTTCTTTATATGAAAGCTTATCAACCTAAAAAGAACACAGAGAGAAACAAGTCAACTTCCCATTCTTCTTGCACTTACAATTTATAAAATGAAACTAAACCAGTAAATAAAACATACATACAATTTTTGATTCCTTCTTGTGCAACTCCTCAAGAGCTCTGTCAAGCAATCCTGATTTCTCTAACAAGGAGATCTGGATAAAAATATGACCCCATAAAAATACATTTTTAAATCAATGTTATAGAAACATATTTTGAAATCAATGTTTAGACCAAAGTTCACAACATCAGAAAGGTTCAATATTTTTTAATATTCAAATGTAAAATTGAAAGCTGAAGGATTTACATTTCATATTGCCATTTCAAAAAACCATTTATCTCCAATATATTTAGTCAGTCAGTCCAAGTAACTACTGAGTAACATGAAAGATGCCCATTTATCCTCTAAAGATCAGAGGATTCTGGCTATGACTGAAGAAATGTTGACTCACAATACTGCTACAAAAAGATCTTATGAGCGAATTGATAAAAGCTGTAAAATATGATAAACCTGAGTTAGCATCAACCAGAAAATTGACTACAGGTCGATATAATTTACTCTAGTTGTTGCTTGGGTCAGTAAGAATGGTTGGCAGTCTTGAGCCTTGATGTTTGTTACATGGGCATTCTTGTTAATGAAATCAAAGGTTATTCCAGAGTTCCATCAGAATTTACACGTTAATACTAAGTTTGTTTCTAGGCACGATAGTTTGAAGTCCAAAATCTTCTCATACAGTTTCAAAATACATAATGCATGTAATAAACAAAATTTAATATGACAAAGTAAGAGACAAGTAAAACTTCTGCTGGGTTAATGTAAAATACAGCTCAAATGCCTATCATGTGGAATAGCATTAACCAAGAAACAGGTTAAGATAAAGTCAGGGGGAAAACCTTGTATAAAAGCATTTCCCCATGCTCACAACGTTCATTTTCCGGAGGATGATCATCTTCCAACGTCCCTTCATAAGCTTCCAAAATTTCAACAGCCTTGGATGCACTGTCTCATATTAAAGAAGTCAGTACAAAAGACTAACAAAAGAACCAAATAATGCTAAATTAACAACAGCAAAGCTAGTGTAGACCCTAGCAACATAATCCAAGCCTTCAAACCCAGCTACTGCAATGAAGTAAATGAAAGATCACTCTCATATACATATATCTACATATGTTTACACCATTAAAGAATCTTTTGGCTAAACATAGCAACGATTTTCTCCAACTTATTCTGAAAGCAATTCATCAATAAATACGAGGAAGTTATATGGTACTCGTATTCTTTTAAGAAACTTATAATGATCCAGAACACTCACTATTATGGTATCATAATATGCATGCCAAAAGCATTTTGACACAAGGCATTACAACCAAATTAGATACTTTCACCCAAAATACAGATTAAGCATATGCTGATTACCAAATATGACAGTAACAAGTGACAAATGAGAGCAGCACAAATAATTTATGCGAACTCTGAAAGAATGAAAACCTTAACAAGTTCAGACTAAGGACAAGATCATATCTCTCGATTATATTATGATATTAAGTAAATAATGCCTCACAAAGTGGTATGATCATTTAATATCCAATGACATGTTTTCTTAAAATGCCACCTATTAAACAAAAGAAACAGTGCCACACGAGAGGTAATTCTAAGATCCACTTGTTAAAGGGTAATTTCATCAAGGCATCTCACCAAAACATCAACTCAGAAAACCATTCAATTTTCCTCAATTTCAGAATGAGTGTGATATGTAAAACTATAAATAACTAATTAGGTTAGTTAGTTAGGAAGGGATTGGTTAGTTGGTTAGTTGTTAGTAACTAATGGTAGTTAGTTGAGATTAGGAGGTCTAGAGGTACTGCCTATATAAGGCACACAACTCTACATTGTATCCTATGCTTTGACTTTGATGATGAATGAGTAAAACATCACTCTCTGTTCTTCCCCTCTCTGTTTCTCTTCTCACTTCTCTGAATTCTATTCTAGTCCATCTTTCTCTCTTTCTTTCTATACAGAACTACAATTCTGTAACAATGGTATCAGAGGTTTCGTTCCTCCGCCACTTTCGCTATTTCTGTCTCTTTCACTGTTTGTCTCATCCCCTTCTGTTCTGATTTGGAAAACGAAAAAAAAAGAATCAAAACAACAGAATTTTGGTTCTGCCCTGTTTGCTCTGTTTTGCCCGGTTCTGTATTTCTGTTTCTGGGTTAATCAGCCTCACAAACAGTGAAACCATCAAGAACTCATCAAGAAATCTTCAAGAAACCACCAAGAAACAGTGGCTGGGTTTATTGCTGATTCTGTTCTCATCCTCTTCTGCTCTTTTCTGATTCAATTCTGGTTTTGGGTGGTTCTTGGCATTCTGATTCCAGATTCTGCCATCATCTGTTTCTTTCAACATTCTGTCATCTGATCAAGGCTATTGGTTGCTGATTTTGGATTCAGTCTGAGTTCTTGGAGATCTGAAAGAAAATGGGTACCAGATCTTGATATGGCAGCAAGATTATTGGGCTGGTTTTCTGAATTTGTGAAGGGGAAAAAAAAACTCTTTCTTCCTATTGGTATGGGACAATGGCTGAAGGAAACAAAAAGAAAAGAAAAAAGATTCCTCTTCTTGTTGGTATGGGACAACAGCTGAAGGGAAATCAAGACATTACATCAAGATTTATGTTTTTGATTGATTCAGATTTGTATTTTTGAGTTCTGTATTTTTTTTGTTTTTTTAGGTTTGTGTTTTTGTTGTTTCACATCCTTGAGGGCAAGGATGTTTTGGGGAAGGGGGTATTGATATGTAAAACTATAAATAACTAATTAGGTTAGTTAGTTAGGAAGGGATTAGTTAGTTGGTTAGTTGTTAGTAACTAATGGTAGTTAGTTGAGATTAGGAGGTCTAGAGGTACTGCCTATATAAGGCACACAACTCTACATTGTATCCTATGCTTTGACTTTGATGATGAATGAGTAAAGCATCACTCTCTGTTCTTCCCCTCTCTGTTTCTCTTCTCACTTCTCTGAATTCTATTCTAGTCCATCTTTCTCTCTTTCTTTCTATACAGAACTACAATTCTGTAACAGAGTGATGCATACCCAACCTCGCAAGTAACTCCTGATACACAAACACCACTACCACTCTAAATCACAGTTTTTTTTGGGATCCACCTCAAAATCATGGAGAGAACTAGAGGAAAAAAAATTACCAATGGCCTCTATAGCACAATGAAAAACTAATTCTAACTCATTAAAGCCTGTTTCGTTTCTCAGGGAGGGGGTGTGCGTAGAGACCCAAAGCTCAAATCCTTAAAATGCAACAAAAAAAAGCCAATTTCTCTAGCTTTCATAATGCATAAATTAATTTAAACAAATGTAATAATATACTGACTCCATCTGTTTTGGGACAAACATGTAAATTGCATTAATAAGCAAAAGTATATGAAAAACAGAATCTGTACTCCACATCTTAACAAAGGATGGAAATATAAATGGAATAGAACACAATAAACAGCTACATTATACCAACACCTAAATCTGAGGAACGAAATAATACTTAGAGTTCAAATCGTGTGCAACAGCAAAACCAATCCAGTTCATGCGATGATTTGGCTTCAGAGTCAGAAGTTGTTGTCTTGTCTCAACAAAGCCACTCAAATCTCGCATTTGAGCCTGAGGATGAGTAAGGGAAAAAACCATAATACCAGAGAAAACAATAAATGCTGAAAGAATTCACTATATAAATGCATTATAAAGATACATTTAAGGGACCAAACCTACACCAAAGATATTTTGATCTAAAGGAAGACAGTGCAGCTGATACTTGATAAACCATTATTGGGCCTTCTCTTAATAGCTTATGCTTTAGGATAAAAAAGTCCTTGATATTGATACCCAAGTCTCTATAACTAAGCAGCCAAGAGTTCAATGTGTGTTGCCACCGTCCTTGTAATTAGAATAAATTTCAGAACCATGCATGGTGGGCTTCAATTATGTTCATGCTTAATGCAAAAGTGCTTCTTGATAAAGGGCTTGTTAGAGATAGTAATATAACCATTCTTAGGCCTTTTCCTAACAGCTTAAGTGTTCAGAATGAAATGATCCTAACAATCAATAGTCAAGTATACTTGAAAACTGCGTTTTACGTGGGGATTCATGGTCAGTCTAGAACTTTGGGTCTTAAAGCCTTGCATTAATTTAGCAGTGACTTCAGGTTCGAGTTTATGAAAACTATCGTGAACTTTGAATATTCCATCAGCTCCAAAGCAAGGCTTTTTCATAACTTGATTATTGCAAACCTGTGTTAACTTTTTCTCCTTTAGAATGTGATGAATTTAGACTTTCAATTTATGTGTTCTTCCTCTTTTGGCATGCATCTCATTATACTTCCATATGTAACCCTATTGTTTAGTTACCTCTTGTTGGGTCATAGTCTCATAGATCAGCTGAGTCCCAAAAGGAGATAAATTACAGACTAAAAGAACAGGTTACAGTCACCAGAAAGAAAGTCATTAGATGTTTTTTGGCTGCTACCCTTAGTAGTTTATGGAACTTTTCTTCTCTAATTCTTTATCTAAGATTAAAAAAAGAAGACCGAGGTTTTGCAAACAGAAAGACGTTCAGCCACCAATCTGGTTAATCTAGCACATTTAAGCCATAAATGAAAATTGTAATACAACACAGTTTTACCCGGAAATGAATTTAAATTGACAACAAAAGGGAACATAGTATAATTACAGTTATACAATCTAGAAGACTTCTGAAGTAATCATCAGAGCAAGAACAGAACTTTCTAAATTGATGAAACAAAACAGTTGAAATTGTCATATTCCTAACTGAGAAAAAATAATACCCAAGTTAAAGTCATTGAGAGAGAGAGAGAGAGAGAATTTGAGTTTCTATGCTAGAATTAAGCAAAGAGGCAATAGGCATTAAATTGCTACCTGTAAGAGTGACAGGTCACGTAGAATTTCAATATTGTCAGGATCTATTTTCAGTGCATTTCGGTAGCACTTAATTGCCTCCCTATATTCTCTATCCGATCGATAAAGCAGACCATAAACATGCCAGCAAACATGACTTTTTAGGTCATTCTGCATCAGAACAAAAAATTAAGCTGGATTATCTGACAACGAATGAAAATAAGTTAAGGAAGTATAATCAAAGATTAAAAAAGTACCTTTAGTCCCAGACGAACAAGCTCATATGCTTCAGACTTACGATCCATGCAATTTAAAGTCAAACCCTTCATTGATAAAGTTTCTATCAACCAGAAGCAGATCAGACACAATGAAGAAGATGGTCAGAAAAATATAATTACGTATGTAGTAAATGAATATAAGGAGATGACGAATGTAAAACTTGACAAAATATTAAAAATTATGTTCCTTGTGAGTCACTTGAAAAAAATGCGTTGATCACAGGTCAGAAGTGAGCATGAGAAATACACCAAAATGCTTACCTCCATGATCAGGAAATTTTTTCAAAATAGCATCAGCAGCTTTGAGCCCCTTTTTGTATTGCTTGGTTTCATAAGATTTCTACAGGAACATAAGCAAGGAAAAATAAGCACCAACCAACAGTTACCCATGGGAAAAAAACATAATTTTCTCGCATAAAGATTTCCCGATGACTGTGATCAACAAAATCTATATATATCCTTGCTCAAGAACATGGACTTTTACACGTTAATTTTTCTTTTAAAAAAAAAAATCTAAAGGCTAAAGCACCAATATTTATCCCAAGAAACCCAATCCCTTCTACGACATGGGAATAAGAGCAATAGCCAGTATTTTCCAAAGCATTAAATTCACTCAAAATTCGTTCTTTATTTATTTCTTTTTTCACCTTCTTTTTAAGAGGTAGATAAAGCATTTGCATAGTACAATGACAACAGTCACCAACTATATCCAGAAGGAATTTTCTCCACTATAAATAGTGTATATATAAGTTGATCATATTCGTTATGCATGAAATGATCACATGATTTAGTTAGGTTGTCTGGGCAAGCACATTGACAAGAATATGCTCCCCACACTGAGACTGATTAAGTGGAAAACCGTTCACGCTTCCTGCTTTCAATAGTTGCCGGATAAACCAAAACATAGAGAAGGCAATAAGCTCAAACTCTCAAAGTACCCAACTGTACTTCAGCTAAAACTAAATTCTGATGACCTTACGTTACCACAAATCCACATAATTGAAATAAGGACCCCCAAATTAGTTCCTTTGATTACACCGCGACAGAATAAACCGTAACAAACTAATTATTATATAAATAACAGAATCTAGGGTTTTAAGATGGCAAAGCAATTGAGAAAGTAGGAGAAAGTGAGCAAACATGGATCAAACCACGAGAAGCAACAAAAAATCTAAATAAAAAGAAAAATGGGAAACAAATAAAGAAAATCGAAGGCTACTTACAACAATAAGCTTGAAAAGGTTGGCCTCTTTAGGGGGAAGAGAAGCACCCATTATTGCGGGTGAAGAGAGGAAGTGAGGAGGGGTTTATGGGTATGAGAGAGAGCAGAAGAGAGCGTTGGGAAGGGGAAGTGCGAGAGAACAGAGAAGGGTGGCGTTTACCCGCAACCCTACTGAGAAGAAGAAGCAGAGACAAGAATGAGAAATGCTGTAAATGTAAAGAGTTAAAAAGGGCGTGTGCGCGTGTGTGGCCACTTAAAGATGCTGCTTCGCGTGAATTGACCTCCAATTGCGTTGGGGGGGGGGGGGTTCATGGGTGCCACACTGAAAATTCTCTGCAATTTACGTGCCTCAAAAAAATAGTTAATTTGGTAAAAATGAAAATAAACAAAAATATACCGAAGAAAAAGCCCTCCTAAGCAAAATATTATAATTAATCATTTTTGTTAGTATGCTTACTGGCCATAAAAAGATATCGATGATATGAAACATTGTTAATTCATAGAATTAATTAATATGTGTATCTAATAAATTCATAGGAAGTTCATCATTGTGTATATACGTTTTTATAAGAAATAATGTATATATAATCTTGTACTATTATTTATTTACCTAAAATTTATAATAAAAAAATTTAAAAAAACTATTGCAATAACTTTCTAGTTTATTTACCAATAAAGCTTGTCATGTGACAAACTCCGGATTTAAAATTTATGAGTATAAAATTAGTAGTGTGATTCGAGCGTTCACGGGTAGCACCCCCGAATTTTTTTTTTTTTAAGGAAAGTTTTAAACACATTAAAAGATAAAAGAATATAAACAATAAGCCAAACTTAAAGTTTTCTTCCTGGTTTTATTTGTCAATATCTCTCTGGACTTATGTAAGGATAATGGACTTTTATCCTGTTTTGATTTGTCCCTTGCTCTTTATATCTTCCTCTATTTCCTTGTAAGACAGCTTTCACTGTTAGGTACAATTGTTATGACATATTTGAAGAACTTTTAGTTCTACTCGTGGAGTGAAAATCTTAGTCTTACATTCGTTATTTTTTTCTTTTTTCAAATATTGATTTTAGTTTTTGTACAGTTCATAACAAGGTTCTCCACTTCTACCCATCCCCCTTCTCTCTATAAGCTCTCAATAAATCTGAAGAAGCTTTGCTTTCTTTCAGAATAGAAGAGGGCTTAACTAGTAAAATCAACTAAATATATACATTCCATCTAACTCTGGGGAACTCAGTTGAATTTTTGTGTGCCCTATGATTACCTTTGAGAAGCTCATAGAAGTTGTTAGTTCTTTTTCATCATCTTTTTCACTCGCTAAGTATAAATTACAATTGGAAAACGGTGTTGTTGGAGTATAGAAAACGTTAAGAATTTGATCATGGATAGAACCAATCATAGTACAGAAATAATGCAGGTCTCTGCAAATAAAAATTATAAGCATTTTTTAATGAAGTGAATTAAGAAAATTGAGGGTCAGCTTAAGTCTTCACTTGACTCACGATAGTGCACTTTTATGGATGATTAAGGCAGCTAGGATTTACCGAGAGCTTATTTTTAATATGAGCAACTCAGGACCTAGGGAAAGCCAAGAGGCTGCTAGAGATTTTCAAAATTAGCAAATCGTGTTTTCTGACTGGGACCTCAACCTTCCTCTTCTTGAGGAGAGCCTGGATGCAGCAGCTTAAGGATCAGCCCTTGATAATGAAAATTTGCTGTTGCAGATGGGTGATGCTGAATCTGATGATGTTGTTGTAATTTCCCCAAGAAAATTTGAAGAAGCATGCTATTCTTTATTCAAACTTCAATTTCTCCAATTATCCCCAGAGACTGAGAGAGGGAACCAAAATGATGGAGAGAGGGAACGAAAACTCTGGAAATAGAAAAAGAAAAGAACAGAAACTGAGTATGAGTCCGTCACTGGTCATAGTTGATAGATGACTGAATTCTTTAAAAAAACATATTATGTGTTCCAAATTATATGCACGAAAAATATTTTGTTTGAAGAGACAAACCCTACTTTTATAATCTCCACGGATCATGAGATTAGTTTATAGGTATTAGGCTTGTTTGAGTTGACGGTAGGAACGGTGGCTTAAAAGCTATCTGACTTTAAAAAATGTTTGGTTGGAAAAAAAAGTCAAGTTATAGATAATGATTTGTGTTTGGATTGATAATGGCAGAAGTGACGAGACCCATGTTAAAAAATAAGAGATTTTTTAAAAAAGCTTAAAAGTGGAGCTTTTCCTTAACGGGCTTTTTGAGTTTTTTGAGCTTTAAGTTAAGTGAATTTAAACTCAACATAAACGGACCGAAAATCAACTAGCAATGTTAACTGACTTTTTTTCAAAATTACCATTGAAAAAGCTCAAAAAACTGCACTTCAAATAGGCCCATTGGCTAGGGGATACTAGGTTTCAACTTTCTCATTTATCTTCCACAATATCAAAAATTTACCTTTCTAAAAAAAAAAAAATGATCAATTGATGGAACCCACAAATCAGGTGGGACAAAATCTGGGTTTAGAGTAACTATACTTGCTATGATTTTAATGGGCTCCCAATCTCTTGAAATCGTTATTTAGTAAACTCCACTTATAGTCCTACAGGTGCAAGTTGTATCATGTCCATTTCCATTTCTTATAGAGGCTTGGAAGATAAAATTATATGGGGAGGAAATGGTTTAGGGGAATATTAGGTCGAGTAAGGTACTCAGTTAGCATGTTTGGGTTAACGTTTATAGAGAGTTGGCATGTAAATAAATTTCAGTGAGAAAACAACCCAGTTGGAGATGTTCGGGTTAGTGTTGGCTTATTTCTCCCTAAGCTTTAACAAAAAAAAAAATAACTTTAGTCTTAACACCAGCAATAGAACTTTGGCAGAAATTTCTAGTAGCGTTGAAGATTGGTTGTCCCTATCACATTATCTCTCACTCTGTCTCATGTCAAAGTGTCATTTCTTCTTTGCATTTTCTTGTGTTCACACATCCTCATTCCTCTCTATTTTTTCTGTTTTTTTTTTCTTTTTGCCAACCATTTTTGTTTGGTTATATGACTTCACTGTTTATTAATTTGTTTAATAATAATTTACTAACTTTTTTTCCAATTTTTTTTTTCAATCATTACAATATATATAACCAATATTAATATACGTAATATTCACTAAGATTAATGTCATTTTCCATCTAAAATAATTTTTTAAATGATAATTCAAATAATTTTTTGTTTGGGAAAAGGCTATTCTTGTCACCGTCAATCCAAATATAAATCATATTAACAATCTGACTTTTTTCCTATCATACTTCTACAAAAATCAGATAAAAAATAAGTCACTTCTCCCATCACTAACCCAAACATTGTTTGGGACCCCCAAAAGTGTTTATTTACATTAATTGAGAAAAAAAATTTCTTATATACTGACCTCTCTTATATCGTAAATCATTATTAAAAAACTGTTTTTGAAATATGAGTTTTGGAAGCTTCTCTAGTCAATTTCACTGCGTGTAAAATACCTTCTGTTTACTTAGAAATTACTACCCAAGGTTGTCCCACTCCCAGATTTTGATGTGCTTAACAATCACCACCTAAATGTTTCCGGTAAGTGTTTATTCTGCCGTGACAGTGAGGAAACTCTTCTTCAGATATTTTGTTCTTGTCCTTTCTCTTGGGCAATATGGTTTGAATGTTTATCGATTTGTATGGATATATCAATATTTTTAGCTCTGTTAATCAGTTTATGTTTAATTATCAGGAACACAAGGGTAACCCCTTTTAGGACCTCTAATTTCTGTACCTCTACTCTGTTTCTTTAGTTAAATATCTATAAAATTGATTATTTAAAAAACAATATAATGTATAACCCCAATATCTTATTAACAACTTTTACATATTAAATAAAAAGATAAATTAAACATATTCAAGATTTATTTGGATTAAGGAATTGAATTATGTATACACATGCTAATGTTATTGCTGAAATCGCATTAATCTTTCTCCATCAAAACTGCACACACCCAAATTAGTTCATAATATTCCTGATACAATTTTTTAATTCTATCTCTTTTTAATTTTCATTGTTTATTATTAACATTATTGAGATGTTGTCTTGTCTGCATGGTCACGTAGCTTATATTTCAAAAATATTATTATCATGACGTATTTCTGAATGAGTTATACCCTGTTTGTATTTTGAAATGTGCAGTTAAAAATGCCCTACAAATTCCCGCAGGTTATACAACGTTTCAATTATAGGTTACCTAAAGAAATAAATAAGAGGTAAATATACTCTTCCAATTTCAACTGGACAGAAAACTGTATATTCTTGTTTACTTGTTTGCTTCTTTGAGAATTAAAATGGACTAAAATAACAAAAGTACGAGACCTTTATACAACACAATTTGACTTGTTTGTATTAATATTTGGGAAATTACTATAATGTCACAAAGAGAGGGAATTCATTGCGAAGAAATCCAAACAACAATTGAGGAGTGAAGAGTATGCAATAACACACATTTCAGGATAATAAATAATAACATTTCACTAGACATTAGGATTTTTTGACAATTAAGTTACTTCCTTTGATTCTCATGTAATTCCCCCATTAATATTTATAAAAGTGACTTTTACTCCAACTGATTTTTGCAAACTAAAATTGAGATATAAATCAATTATCATAATCCAATTTGTTTTAATAGATTTTTATGAAATAATCAGTTTGACAAAAACTTGCTAGGATAATATATCAGAAAATTAATTTTAAAGGGCTCAAATTGAAAGAAAACACAAAAAGAAAAAGAGTTAATTCAACTTCAAAGTAACTTTCAAGGAAAAAAGAATCAATTATCACCGAAATTATATGCATGTTGCCTGATTTTACAAGGCTTCTTGACGCTCAAGCCAAGCGTTACGCATGCTGCCTGATTTTATTTATATTGGACATCAATATCAAATATCCAATTTTTATATCTTCATCTCTTGGCCTCTTGTTCCTTTCATTTTGAAGTGGAACAAAACAGAAACAAGAATAAGAAATGGATATCAAGAGGTTGAGGGATAGGGAAAAAAGGGATATGAAATATGCATGCATGAACAATTTGAGGATTTGTAGTTGAAGGGCTTTGCATCCTAACCACTGAGGTTTAGGGATAGGGAAAAAAGGGATATGAAATATGCATGTATGAAATATGCAGGTAAAATTGAGGATGGAAAAGAACAATCGAGTATCCGGAGGTAGGAGATACACAATTGGGAGATTAAAAGGCCGATTGAAGAGAGAAAACAGAGGCCACCCAACCACAATTCTAGCCTTTTTTCCATCTCAATTTTTCACTCAAGCATAAAGTTCAAGCTGAAAATCAGTTAAGCATGACTAACAGCCCCCTTAAGGTGACATATTCAATTAGCTTTTATGTACTGCAGAAGCCAAATTCTTGTATGCAATATCTATTTCCTCTTCAGTCATCTCAATTGTCTCATCACTGTCATATGCAGGTGCACCAGCAGAAATGGCTTTTGCTCTTCCATTTCTGTTAGTCTGTTCTTCAATTCTCTTCGACTTCTTTTTTCGCTTATCATCAAAATTGTCAAGTTCCACCTCATATATACGTTTACACTCCAGAGCCTGTCTGTGTAAATCTTCCTTTGATATTAAGGCAGTATTGTTTCCAGAAACATCAAATTTCGCCAGCTCTTCCACAACACGAGGAATGAAATTCCAGTCTTCAGTTGCTTTGCATACATCCTGATGATTATATTTCACAAGCCAACAAGGCCAGAATCAGTTAGCAGTCAAGTTTTGGCAACAAAAATAGCAGCATTGGCCGTCAAGTTTTATATTACATTTCATCAGTAAAATAATGATAACTGATATACATCTTGTATTGAAACTACAAGTAGAATACAAATTGAATAGATCTACGGAAAGATCAGTGCCATGCAAATTGTATGGCTTTCCTGAACGAATGGGCCAAGCAATCAAATAGCTGAAGCTTGAAGGGTGATAGAATTTAAGGAAATTAAGAGAGAAAAAGGGAAACTAGAACCAGAATCTGAATCTCTAGTAGTGTATTCAAGAACCAGAATCTGAATTCTTGACCAATTAGACAAATCCAAATCTGTATATATTCATTCCTAATCTCTCTGTGAACAGATTACAAGTATATAAAAAGTATTGCTTTCCTAACTGCCTATAAAACTACCCGTACAGATAATACACAATAACTGACATAAAATAACTTCCAATAACTTAATAACTTCTTTAAACTGTCCATAACTACTCTATCTTATCCTATACTCTTATTTTCTTTCTTCTGGAATAAACTAGAAGAGGTAGGGGATTATCATTACTGATAATCCTATCATTACCATTCCATCTCAAGGCAGGAGCCTCGCAATAAATTGTTTAGTAAGAAACACTAAAATTCATATAAAAAAAATAGTATCGCTCACATGGTGCCTGGAAAGTGTTGGACCATATCTTAATGATCCTGACTTCAAATTTCAGTGTACAGTAAACCCTCAGAAAATCAATGAGTGAGAACAGAACTTTGCATTCAATATCTCTCAATGCCAAACTCTTCCAAGTCCGACAAGATTTGAAATGAAAGCACTGTATGAAAAAGTATAATCTAAATATGGATGAAATAATTAATTATCCTTAAATGCATAAGTGGATAGAATGAGCCAGAAAACAAGTTTCTAAAGTGAAAAGGTAACAACCATCTTGAGAGGGAGAAAAGACAGAAAGAAAGAATAACCTGTTTTTCCTTCAGAGAACTGATTACATCTTCCAAACAAGTAAGAACCCCCCCTGCAGCTATTTTCACCATCTCATCTGGGTCTGGCTGAAAAGATAAAATAATATTAAGAGCAGATTCATATACTGTATTTTTTAAAAAAAATCTTTAGCACAACTTAATTGCAACAATAGATGGCTAAACCTGTCAAGCATTTAACATTATGAGTGTTCCAGAAGAAAATGAGTATTACAACACAAGAATAACTTGACAGAAGAGATAAAGTTTTATGGCAAATGCTTATGGACTATTTAATTGCTAACGAATATCACATTTTTATCTAGGATCAGAAAACATTTTAACACAAGGGAAAGATTACTTTATGCAAACATAATAATCAAACATATGATGAAACAGCAGAGTTTCAGGCTTTACCAAGAAGGGCAAGTATTACAACAATACAAAGTACAAACTAATTAGGCAAATCAAAACTTAAAAGAGAGAACACCAAGAAATGGTTTGTTTAAAGGATACCAACTCAAGTAAGGCACAAGTTACAGACTGCCTATAGAAAGATGTGGAAGAGATCACTTAATAACCTTTTCTTCTTGATTCTCCAGCCACTCAATTGTTCTGTTCATGTCATCAAGAGCCCACTTCTTCACTTCAGAAGCGGAAAAGCATTCATTAAAAGGATCATTTTTATTTCCCTGGAAGCATGTCACAAAACATAGTAATCAAAATTTAATTAAAATACAAATATATTAAGTAGATGTACAAAATTAACATTTGAAACTATTATTCTCGTACAGAAGGGTTAGATTTTACTTTTAATTTTGTTGAGGTGGATGACTTTGAAGGTGGTGCTATTTCAGTATGCTTTAAGGATTTGTTGGGAACGGACGATTTTTGACCTGTAAGAATCATTGAATTTATATGGCAAGAAAGTGAGAAACAACTCATCAACATGTTAAATATAAAATATAGCATCCCTTTGGAGACATCCAACAAATATTTTATGAAATTTAATTCATAAAGAAGGCTACTATTTTCGCTGCTTTGTGTATCACTCAAATATGTTGCATAATTGAGATGCAGGTGGCAACTGGAGTAAGTTGTAACATTCATTAGATGTCAGACAAAGATAAGTTTCTAAGTATAGCACACAAACAATATATTACCTTCATCTATTTCCAGCGATTTATTGGCTCTACGCCATGGTTTCCCAACGTGCATGAAGTAATTTTCAATATCTACGAGCTTCCTTTGGGCATAACACTCTAATATCCAATCCTAACAATCAAAAATGAAGAAAGCGAAGTTTAGATTATGTTGAAACATGTCAAAACCCTTGAAAGTATACAAATTATCCATCTGCAAATAAGGTAGACCTTTGAAACTATTGTTCCACATTCAGCTTCAACTTGTCGAAACTTGGGAGTATTTGGAAATGCACAAACCAAGAGAGTGCAATCTGAGTTCCAGTCAGGCTGATACTCCGCCCCCATTTCCAGGGCACGGGACCTCAAAATGCCACGCTCAGGATTGACAAAACCAGACAGTACGAAAACTACCCCTTCCTGTCCATTAAAAGTTGTATTGCCTCAGTGGTGACAATGAATATAAAGACAAACCCATGAAGCTCATAAGTTGAAAGTATTTTATTAAAGGTACCAGAAGTTTGGAGAGGCCTGTTGATTCCAAACTAGAAGCTGAAGATTTTCCGCTATTTTCAGCTTGCTTGGAAGTTGTGCCGACTAATTGCCCTCCACCCTGGCCTTTGCTCTTGTTGGGTGTCGCAAGCTCATAAGATTTTTCATCCTCACCAGCCCCCTTTGATTTCTCCCCGCAACTTTCTTTCTCGTTTTCCCTTGATGCCATCCATGAGGGCAAGTTCCGCTTTGAACCTCTACTATTATTAGCGTCATTTGGATTTACTTCACTATTAGACATGACAAAATACACTGAAAGGTTGCCCAAGTGCGAGAACTTAAACTCCTGTTCAGGACGACATAGAAACCTGTGCTCAATAACGAGGAGAAGAAGATGAGGTTTATAAAAAGGATTCACATTACTGGACTTTAAACTGCTCAATAACAGGTACAATATGAAGATAGCTATACCTTAATCACCTTTCTGATATGGCCTATGACAATTAACAACCAACCAACTGCTGCCTATGACAGAAACAACTGACATTACATCTAATAATTGTAAGAACAATATCACTAAGTATAATGTGTCCGTAAAAATTTTTCGAATAAATTTCTCTCTCTCTCTCTACGGACTAGTGTCTCCTAGTTTCTGGAGGGAGCGAAACAGTTCAAACCGCGACTATGATCAAAATCGATGCCACGAGTAGTAGAATGCATCAACTTCAGAGAAATGAAGACATATTGTACTCAGTTATTGTAAAATAGAAACGAAAACTTGAGCCAATCAATGGTCAATTTAGAACTCTAAAAGGTCAGAAGCATAGTCCAAATAAAGCCGCAATTCTGAAACCGTAAACACCAAACTCATAAATGCATGAACCGCACGAACGATCAGAAAGAGGAATGGACTAGAGTTTCAGAATATATGGAGCATAAACAATGAACAGGAAAACCAACCTGTCGTCTCGGGAGTTCGCTTTGCTTCTTACGCTTTCATCGCTGCGAGCCTGCGATTAGTAAACGTGCCTGTCACCTGCTATGGTCCATTTTCGCTTTCGCGAACAGTAATCAGAGGAGTGCATTTAGATGTAACAATTAAATTATATTCTTCTTGAACCCCTAACCATCGCGGTGGACGTGCGGGAGTGGTTATCGGGCATGACTAGAAATCATGGGGGCTCTGCCCGCGCAGGTTCGAATCCTGCCGTTCACGATTTTGCCTTTTTTATCAATTGACAGGTTAAACAACCAAGCATGCTCTCCTTACGATTTTGCCCTTTTTTCCAATTGGCAGGGTAAACAACTAAGCATGCTCCTTCTGTCTTTTATATTAATAATTATTTTTTATTTTGAAAAAAATTGTCTTATTTATTTTGACTCTAAATAATTGGAGATTAACTGGGCAACGATTCCTAGAAAAAAAATTAAAAAAAATAGAATTCCTCCAATTTCTTTTTTTGCCAACATAATTTCTCCAATTTCTTTGTACATGAGGTGTATTTTTGAAATATAATACATTGAATTTAAGGTTAATTATAAAGTGTGTGTTTGAATTAATTTTTAAAGAATAACTTTTATAATTTACAAGGTAAATATGAGTTTTATCTCAGTTTGTAAAAAACTATGTGGTTTCAGAATTACCTTATCACTCTCCGAATGTATGATTGGTTATATTAGGTAATAATGGTATACTCTATTATGTTGCTTATTATCCTCTTCTACGATAGCTTGATAATAAATTTATTCAGATTTTAAAAGTTAGTTAAATAACTTATTCTTTAAAACATGTGCTTTGTTAGAAATGTCTTATGCTTGAAATTAACTCTATATTTGGATGGAGGAAAAATTATGGAAGAAAGAATATTATTATAAAGGAAAATTCTCAAAAACTGTAAATTTTTTTTTACCATTTTGGGGATTTTTTTTTCTTTTCCCTAGTATTCCTCCCTTCCTATTCTCTCCCTCCAAACATGCTATTAAACAACTACTTTAATAATATATTTATTATGTAGATGTCCATTAACCCAGAAGAAACTTCCTCCTACTACAAGCCAACAAGAAGTTTCATTTCTAAGTTAACAAGAAGTTTCCTTAGCTTCATCTACAAGTCAAAAGGAAGCTTCCTCTTTCGGTATCTCTAAGAAAGCTTCCTACTTTCGGTTTTTCTAAAGAAGCTTCCTCCTTTTGGTTTTTCTTATTCTTAGCTTCATCTTCAAGCTTCCTGAAAGTTTATAAATAGAGGTCTTGTGTAAACATTGAGATCACACTTGAATGAGAATTCATTTCATTTCTCTAGATTTTCTTCAGTTTTATAACATATTTTCTTTAGTTTTATAACACGTTATCAGAACAAAAGTTCTTATAACCAGCTGAGCTGCGTGTTTTTAATTCTTGCATCTTCGCCTCCAGCCTTGTTTCAGCGAGCTCGCCACCAGCCAAGCTAAGACCACCTACCTCACCCACAAGAGCTCCAGAACTTAGTAAAGGTGCATTCTCTCCTGGACCTACATCTACGAACGATCAGGTGGAGCAGCTTGTGCGGAATAGCTGTATTTGAGCAACAACAATTATTCAGAAAAGGAAGAGATCCGTGGGCAAAAATTTCCAGATATGCTCTCTCCCACTTAATTTTATATTGTTTATCTTTATTTAATTATAAAATTATATCATCATCAATTGTGAATTATGAAGCATGGAAGATGATAAGAGAGTTGTTAAAAATTAAATATATGAGCTATGTGATTGCTAGTTTTGTATGTGCTATCATAGGTGAGTTTTGCATGATTTTGGACGAAAATAATTGATTCAAGAGAAGAAAAAGTTTGAATGGGGAAGAAAAGTTTGAATGGGGCCGTATGTTTTGCATAATTAAATCAACCACATAAAGAAATTCTTATTTTGTGGGTCCTATGTGCATTTTGCTTGATTAAATTAATTAAATAGAGGAAGGACGTAGTGTATTACAGGGATATTATTTGCTCTCCTTCTTCAATTATTGGCAAATAATTTTGCTGCAAAATGATAGATTTTCAAAACCTATCTTTATGACTCATGAGAATTATTTACAGACAAAGGAGGTCCATCTTCCACTTCCACTATTTTATTAATTGTGTGTTTTTCTTAATTCACACATACACTTTCTTTAATTCATATTATGGATAAATCGTATCTGGTACTCAATATTGGCACCCGTGGTTTTTCTTTGAATTATTGATTATTGAATATTTTTCCAAAACAAAAGGATAAAGTCCACTTCTTTTAGTGGGTCAGTCTAATTATTTCAGTAGGATATTGGTAAAAACATAGAATTGTCACGTGGTTTAAGCATAGAATAAAACCTTGATATTTTATGCATAGGTATGTTTTTCTATTTTCATTCATATTATACAAATTTGCTAGAATAAAATTTGTATTTTTATATGATTGTTTATGTGTTATTATTATTGTGTTTTATGTGATTATCATGATGAGGAGACATGAATTAGCCTGAGACCATAAGAAAGCATAAATTGGCTAGAAGCCAAGAAATAAGTTAGTCTGGAGCTAAGAAAGTTGGCCCGAAGCCAAAGAGATAAATTATGAAACAAGGTTTAATCCATAAATTTTGTATGCCATCAGTTGTATAAAGGTCTCAAAATTGTATATTTGGCATTAAATACTCCCTTAAATTATGAGACAAGGGATTGTATAATCATTGTTGATTGTAAATAAATATATCCAATTTGCTCTTGTAGTATCAATATTGTGATTAAGTCAAGAAATATTGTGGATTAATTTCTTGCCATGATCAAATAGATCAGTGAATTATGGATCATGAATTTTATCCAACTTCATTCCCAGAAGTGAATGATGTGATTATAGTTATTTTACTAATTTTGTGTTTAGATGATTATAACAATTTTTTTTTATGAATACGAGAGATGAATATTCATAAACAAAATAATTAAACAAAAGGCAATATTATTTCAATAAAGTTTAATAGCAAGTGGTTCGACATCATTACAAACCTTAATCATCTCATTCTGAAGATATTTAATGTCTTCTTCTTTTGCTTCTCTTGAGATGGGATCCAGATGAGGCAAAGCTCTTCGTAATATCGAGATTTGCATAATAAGTTTCTTAAGCTTTTTGTGTGGCCACTCAGTTAACCCTCCTTTTTGATAGATCTTTTGTATGGTGTGAGTAGACATATTTAATTGTTTACTCGCATCATCGAGGGTTAAGTGAAAATAATCACTTAAATCATGGAGCGTCATTCTCTTTATCCTTTCCCGTTGCTCCATTGTTAATCTATATAATTCACCATGATTAAGGGATGAAATATCATATGAAATATTAACCGCGGGTTGTTTTCCTTTATCTAATGGATTTTCGATGTTGGTTTGAAATGAACTCCCGTGGGGTTCATTTGGATTTTCTGTCCATTCCGAACCAACACAAAGGATCTCATAAAAGGCTAATACAGGATCACGTATCAAGTTATATCCTGATGCTTGTAAATCTATACAATACTGTGTCAAAAAATGTTTGATTTCTCCAAAATTTTTATTACTAAAATCAAACATTGGAAGCCTGTTAGTATTGTAAGATTTATCCTGTACATTTTCAAATAAAACAGCGTGGGAAATCATTCCTGTTCTCCTTCCATGAACTTCAAGTTTATGACACTGAAGTCCGTTGGTATGTATGATCTCTCGTAAAACATCACAACAACTACATTCCAATAAGGAAATAGTTGCTAACTAGCTGGTAGTCACTAGCTGACTAGTTGTAGCCGGCTGGCTGGTTATTGTTGGTTCGATGGTTAAAGCTGGCTGGCTGATTACTGTTGGTTGACTAATAATTGCTGGTAGGCTGATGGTAGTTTGCTGGCTAGTGAATGCTAGTTGACTAACTGCCGTCACTATTGACTGAACTGGATTGGTAGACTCCATCAATTCTGCCATAGTTCTACACCTTTTAACAGGCCTTCTTGATGAACATGCTTCAGTTGTATCTTCAATCCTTGTAGATTGAGGAAGAACACTTGTTCTTGGAGGAGAAATAGATACATTTGAAGCAGAAAGAGGAATAGTAGAAGGAGGAATAAACATCTCAAAAGGATTAGGAGATAACAAAGAAGTAAATGACATGTTGGACTAATCATCATACAGCAAAGCATCAAGTAATGTTGTTTCAGATGTATCAAAAACTGGGATAAAATTGCTAGGTCCTGCCATGACAATAGAATTTAGAGAATTATGTGTGAGTATCTGATAATTGATATTATCAAATGTTTTTGTGTTTGTGAGGCATGTTCGTTCGCCTTCTTCTATTTATAGCCGAATTAAATCCTATTGAATCTCTGCAGAAATGCGCAGTCCTGTTAAATCTCTACAGATCTGCTCCCTATAAAGCACGAGGTTGAAGTCTTTTTGACTTTATATGCATACGACAATCTGATTTGTTGCACCTGTGATCCCACAGTGATGCATATTGCGCCTGTGATTCCACAGTGATGCATCTATGATTCAACAGTATTACGCTCGTGAATATTTTTATAGGATCGATGATTTTGATATTTTAAATGATTTTATATATTTGATTATCGTTCCTGGAAAATGGAAATTTTGTTACCAGAAGTAACAAAATAATGCATTTGTGGAATTTTGATGATATCTGTAGAAATAGATATCATATATGGAATATTGAATGAAAATTCCATAATTAATTTTTACGGATTCACACTTGAGGGGGAGAATGATATATATCAAGTGTGAATGTTTGTGTATTGATTCTCCGTGAATATTTGTTATTTTCCTAGAAATTGATATTAGATTTGATAAATCACATGGAAAGTTCGTATGACTTGTTTGATCATCCGAGTCATATGACTGCTTGTTCTCAAATAAATATGATTATGAAAATATTATTTATTGGAAATGGATTTCTGGAAATATATCAATTTGAATGATATGAGAATACATGTGATATTATAAATCTGCAAAGTTTGCAGTGTTATTTGCAACTAGAAGTTTGCAAGATATTATGCACGCAATTTCCAGATTTAATGATCCAGAAATCATATATGAGTAAATCAATGTTTATGAGAACATTGTTTATATGTGTAGATTTGCAGCGATTATTTAAGCCAACAATATTCTCCCCATAAAATCGGCTTTTGGTCAGGAGCTAGATTAATTCCATTTTTAAAGTTTTGAATGTGCAATGATTATTTATAATGCACACAGATGGATACATATTGCATGATTAGATGAGGGGGAGAAAAATAAGCAGATTGGGTAAAATAAATAAAGTGGAATGAATTATCATTGGCTTATATTGATCCTCGTACAAAGAAATGTGCACTAAGGGTTCAAAATGATAATTTAGTTACAGAGTTTAATTAATTAAATGCCAGAAGCATTTACTGACCTAAAGAAAGTGACAAAGTCACATGTCCCAACTGCAAATGCTCCTATATAAATTTTTATAAAGCACGCCTGAAGCGTTACAGGTCCATCGGTTTTAAAGATAAAAAACCTCGAATGAGAAAAGCAGCTACAGGAGTATAGATGATCAAGTAGAGGATAATTAAGAAAAGCTCTAGAAGAACCATCTCCTGAAGAGATGAAGAAAAGCTTCAGAAGAGCTATCTCCTGAAGAGATGTTATCTCCATAAGAGATGTTATTTCTAAAATTAAATATTATGGTCCTAGAAGAGACCCAGATACCTAATATATGTGAATAGAAAGAGATCTCAATAAATGAAATTCGATGGGATCGAAAATGACGTCAACGTTAATGATGTTTATGTTTATATGATAGCATATGTAGTAATAAATGATAATGAGGATCATGAGCCACAATATATTAGTGTGTGCTAGAAGCATATGTCATTGAAGGACGTAAGGCGCCAGAAACATATGTCCTTGAAGGATAAAATATGCTAGAAGCATAAGTCTTTGAAGGACTCAAGATGCTAGAAGCATTAAATTTTTGAAAATAATGATAAGTTCATATATTGCCAGAAGCAATTAGAGTGTGCATCTTAATGAATATTTATTAAAATTCTATGTGCACATGTATATTTATGAAAAGATTATTGTGATTTTACTTGAAAGATTTAGATCTTGCAGGTATACAATGAACAATTAGACTGGGCAGTACAAAATCAGATTGGATGTTTTCTATATATGTTCCATAGCAAACAATAATTGATGACAAAAAAGATGATATGCTCAGAAGGACATTGAAAATAATGTAATCATCAGGGGGATCAAATCTGATGTAATCAAGAGAGGGAGACGATACACGCTGTACTCTTTTTTCCTTATCTAGGTTTTGTCCCACTGGGTTTTCCTATAAAGGTTTTTAATGAGGCAGCACTCAATAGTGTATCAATGAATGATGTACTCTTTTCTTTGGCTAGTTTTTATCCCACTGGGTTTTTCTTAGTTAAAGTTTGTAATGAGACACATTCATAATGAACATCCAAGGGGGAGTGTTATGAATATATTTATTATGTGGAAGTCCATTAACCCAGAAGAAACTTCCTCCTACTACAAGCCAACAAGAAGTTTCATTTCTAAGTTAACAAGAAGTTTCCTTAACTTCATCTACAAGTCAAGAGGAAGCTTCCTCTTTCGGCATCTCTAAGGAAGCTTCATACTTTCGGCTTCTCTAAGGAAGCTTCTTCCTTTTGGTTTTTCTTACTCTTAGCTTCATCTTCAAGCTTCCTGAAAGTTTATAAATAGAGGTCTTATGTAAACATTGAGATTACACTTGAATGAGAATTCATTTTATTTCTCTAGATTTTCTTCAGTTTTATAACATATTTTCTTCAGTTTTATAACAAATTAACATTTATACTTAAGCCGCCTAATTTTTGTGATATTAGTGGTCTCAAACATCCAAAGCAAGGACTTGTTTAGTACGAGAGATTTAGAGAAGAGGGAAAGGATATTTTCTGTAAATTAGATTGTAAAAAAATAGAAAAAGAATTTTACCAAATTTCTATTAATAAGAAGAATGTTAATTTTTTTTAAAGTGTATTTTTGAAATATTGAAAAAAATTTATGAACAACACTTGATCAATATAAGGTAAAAAAAATGTCTTTTCCCTTTCCTCAAACTAAACATTGTAATTTTTTTTTTCTGCTCACTCTCTTCCCTTGTTCCCCTCATACCAAACAACCCTTAAGAGCCTGTTTTGTTTGATGGGAGGGAGGGGGAGGGAGGGGGGAGAAAGAAATTTTTTCTCTTGTTTTTACTAAATAGTGTATAAAATTTTTTAACTATTTTAAAAGTACACTTTCAACAAAAAAAAAAATTATTCTCATTACTGATAATTTAGCCAATATCCTTACAAGAAGCTTTCCCCTCCTACTTCCTTCTCTAAGACCAAACAGGCCCTAAGGGACCACAGGGACAAAACTGTAAATGCAGGTACTTGGGATTGCCCCCGCTCGTTCTTGTTTTCAAATTGGAAAAAAACGGGAAAACATACCAGAACGCTTTCTACCCTCTTCATCCTAGGGTTCTTCCCAGCAGGAATCTATTTCGATTCCTTCTAATTTTTTTTTTTGAAGTTTAGCTAAATCAATGGCGAAAGAAGCTCAGGGTTCTGCTTTAGTTGATCCTCTCGCCCACTATTGGGGACTCTCCCTCTTTCCTCAGACATCCAGCGTGCCGCCCAATTCTTCAAAGCCCTATAACCCCGATCTAGACCTTGATGCCATCCACAATCATCTAAGATCCATGGTATTTTCACTTCGCTCGACTTTTTCGATAAGCTGTCGTATTTTCCTATTTCCAAATTTAGTCAGTAGAATCACTGGCCGTCACATGGTACGCCTATCTTTAAATCTTAGACTCAGACTAGGATTTCGGTTTTTGAGGAAATTTCACAGGACTGGAAGTTCGATTATATTGAATTTCTTGAACTCGGTTCTCTCAGGTGATGAAATTTTTTGCCTCTGCTAGCGTGGAATGCGTAGGAAAACGAAATATTTAGCACTCTAGAGTTTAGTGACTATCTTATCCAGGGAACATTGCCAAATGGCTAGGAAACCGACATGAAAATTCGTTTTTACTTCTGTGTTTTTGGATATTGTCTTTATTGTGCGTTATAGAAGCGGGGATATGACTGTCAATTTGCTTGCTTTCTCGTTTAAAGTGAATTCTCAATGCGATTTCCTGATCTAGAACGATAAAAGTCAAGATGAAGCAATATATATCTATCTGTGTAAATTAGAGACAATTCACTAAATTTAAAGACATGATCTGAGCCTGATTTTGAAAAGGTGTTTCCCCCTTTCTCTTTGGCCAATTGTTTTGGGTCGACTTCTCCCATGGGCTACTTTCTAGTTGCTAACTTATGCATTGCGAAATCTGTCAAAACTTACAGAATTTTTGACATTCTACGACCTCCCCTCATCTGTATTTGATGAAAATGCCTCCCGTGTCCTCTGTTTTTTCTTTTTTCATTGAGAGTGGAAATTATTTTTACAGACTTAGCGATAGGTTTCAACATTTTGATGTACAGAGAAATAGAAAAAATTATTTGAAGTTGTTGTTGCTTTTTTAAAATTTTATTTGGTTTTGAAAAGAAAAATGAGAGTGGTTGGAAAGAACCTTTAATCGATATCAGAAAAATTTAAGTTTTTTTTTATTGTTTTGACAGGCCTTAGGAAGTCCCAGTAAACTTCTGAAACAGGCTAAGTCCATAATAGATGGTAATCCAGGACTAATCAGCTCTGAAATATTCGGTGATTCAGCACCTAATGCGATAAGTGATGTTGTTATGGAAGAAGCTCCGGAGAATCCTCGAGAGCGGAGGCCAGCCTTAGGCCACAAGCGCGCTCGTTTCTCTTTGAAACCTAATAGAAAGTATAGCACTCCCCGCAATCTTCCATTTCCTTACTTACATCTATTATCTTCTATCATTTTTCAAAAAGAGTTTATACAAAGCACAACTATAGATTGAATTATTTTGGTGTTTTAATGTATCTGTCTGACAGTCATCTTGGTGAGATTTTGAAACCAAGTGTTGACATTGATAATCTGAAAGATCCAGAGGAATTCTTTAAGGCCCATGAACGGTTAGAAAGTAAGTTACCCTTTGTTTCTCTTTTTATATGCCAAGTGGATGGTATTTTGAATCTTCTTCTCATTGGAGCTATAATTAATGCATAGATGCGAAAAGAGAAATACAGAAGCAAACGGGTAATGTATTGTTTGAACCAAACGAGAACAATACATCCACTAATGCACGGCAACGTCGCCCAGGACTCATGGGGAATAGCCAGAGGTACAATCAGGACTCTGGGGGAGCAATAAATACAACCATATAATGGATTATTCTGTTTATTTGCTTAACATTTTCCTTCTATTATTTGGGTCAGGAGGTCAGTCAGATACAAACATCGATACTCAATAGAAACTTCTGGCCAGAAGGAGGATATCCCATCGTCTCAAGGGAAATATGAATCTGGCGGCCTTGATCCCGTTGGTGAGAGCCCAGAAAAAGCTGAGGCTCATCCTGCATCACTAAGGAGTGAACTAGCTAGTGAGTGATTTCTATTCCTAGAATGAAATCGGCAGTTACTGCTAAGATCTCTTTGTGCATGACATTTTGCCTTTCATCTTGCCAATTAACGACTATAATAAAATTAATATTAATTGTTGTTGGGCTTCACTCAGTAATTCAAGGTTTGAGCTGAAATATTCACTAAAAAAAGGTTTGAGCTGAAATAATCCTTAAAGTAGAAATTTGATCCTTGGCTCTTTTAACTGAAGTTAACTTTGTGTTTTGTCCACCTTTCAAGTCCAAAAGCTGTTCTATGAATGGTGTGCTAGAAATTAAAATAAAATTGTTAACTAGGGACTATACTGAAACTATTAATATTAATGGGCCTCAACAGTTTAAACGTTTTAAGTTGAGATTATCCTTTACACATCCAATAAAAGTGCTTTCTTCCCCCTCTTATTTTTCATTCCTCAGATTCCATACTTAATTTTGATCCTTCCCTGTTTGTATGCTGAAATTTTCCTGTAGATTCATCTGCCATGGAAGAGAATAACCACAATAACATATTGGATGAATTGCTACATAACAGCGAAGATCTAGAGGAAGATCAAGCAATCACTCTTTTGCGGGAGAGCTTACAGATCAAACCCATAGTTTTAGAGAAGTTATCCATTCCAGACTTGCCTGAAAACCGAGTGACTGAGTTGAAAACTTTTGTTGGGAACTTGTCAAAGCCAAGGAAGCCTTTGATGAACATAGATAATTTGTTAAGAGAGATGAATCATAATGTAACCCCTGAAAAGCCTATAAAGAATGTAGGAAAAACTTGGCAGCAATTAGCATCACCCACTCCACCAAAAAGTCCATTTGCTCTATTGCCATCGTTGCAGAAGCGCCTTTCACAGTCAAAGCCATCTGTTGATTTGTTTTCTGATCTTGGCTGTACACATTCTTCCGCAAGAAACTCACCTCAAAGTGATACACCTGGACAGGGACTCAAGCTTGGGAAGCCATCTGATAAATTGGATGAACCTTTGATAAAAGATGTTCAGACGTCAGTGGAGAAACCTGTCAGAGACGTCGCCACAACTTCTGGGATATCTGGGGAAGATAATTCAGGAAAACCTGCTTTTGGTACCAATATTGACTCAGATGAATCTCTCCTTGATCTAGAGGTGGATGCTAGAGGCAGAAATACGAACAAGGTTATTAATGACATAGTAAGCATGCTTAGTTCTGAGGCAGATGACCCCTGTAAATTTAAAGAAGACACCGTTAGAACTTGTGCCAATACTTCTGAAAATTCCAAGGAAGATAATCCAACTGAACCTGCTTTTGCTACTGATGTAGACTCAAACAAGTCTCATGTTAACATGGAGTCAAATATATCTCATGCTGACATGGAGTTGGATGTTGGAGGTAGTGATGTGGGTAGCAGGTTTGTGGATGACACAATAAACAGGAACTATGAGGTGAATGAACCCTGTAAATTCAAGGATGACACTGTCAGGACTTGTTCCAATACCAATGGAAACTCCAAGGAAGATAATTCAATAGAACCTGCTCTGGGCACAAATATTGACTCAAATATATCTCATGTTGATATGGAGGTAGATGTCGGAGGCAGTGATGTGGTTAACCAGATTGCTCATGACACAAGAAGCAGGGCAAATGAACCTGATGAATCTGCTGGCAAAGTACGTTTTTATTTGGGGTTCTATAGAATTTTTATCTTATGTGATTGAAATAATGTTTTAAATCTGAAAGATCAAACGTGTTATGGCAAGGTACAGGTGCAGGAAGTAGTGTCTTCTCAACAAACAGCTGTTCCGGAGTTCAACTTAGTGAATCCACAAGGTATTGATATACTTAATTAATATCAGTTCTTATATATATATTATTAGAAAATTAAGGCCAAACATCATTAATATCATTGTTTGGCTCAGCTATCTTCTGTACGAGCAAGTTTTTTAATATTGTGCTTCGAGAGCATAATGGGGAAACATGCTTAGGCTTAAGTGATGCCTTCGGCAAAATTATCTAAAATTTTCGTTGTTTTAACTTAGATCAACCGGGAGATGCTGCTTTCTTTGAAGCCAATTCCGCGGATGGAAACACCAATACTTCAGATAATGGTCCAGGACAAGTTTTACAGGTAACTAGCTTCCCAAAGAAACCTTCCTGTTTCTTCAGTCTAACTTATTTCCATCTTGTTTGAAAATCATAGCATTTAAAGAAAACACATTCTTCAGTCTAGCTGCTTATACTTAAAATTTGTTGTCTTTTAAGGTACAGGAAAGCACAGACTATTCCCAGGTTCCAGTAAATGAGCAAAGGAAAGCTAAATCACGGAAACGCAAAGAACTTTCCAAAAGGCAGAGCCTTGCAGGTTGGGACTCTACTCATTTCCTCCATTTATCAAAGTTTGACTTTTGTTAGTATGAACGACGAAGTAATTTGTGTATCTTCCCAGTGGCTGGCACATCGTGGGAATCAGGGGTTAGGCGAAGCACTAGGATCAGGTCAAGGCCTTTGGAATACTGGAAAGGAGAAAGGCCGTTGTATGGGCGTATACATGAGAGTGAGTACAGTTATAGTGCTTTCTCTATATTTTTTTCTTATCGTAAAGAATCCATTGTCTTTGTTTTTTTTAGTGTTTGACAATTAATAATAATAATGATGATGATGATGATAAAAACACGAATGCTTATGCCTGATGCAAGATTCTGACCTTGCAGGTTTGGTAACTGTGATTGGGGTGAAGTGTATGTCTCCTGGAACTGCTGATGGAAAACCTAAACTGAAGGTGAAATCTTATGTTGCTGATAAGTACAAAGAGCTCCTGGACTTAGCTTCAGGTGAATTTTGAATGTCATTTTTAATTTCTAGGACATCCTGCCTTAATATGTATCCTCAACTTTGATCATTGTTTCTGTAAATGAAGTCACATGAAGCCATTGAATTTTTGTTGTAAACTATTTTCCCTTTCAAAACTTGCATAACTTTTTTTTCCCTAATAAGATGAAATATCCAAGGAAGAGTCAAATATATGTCTCAAGATATATAGAATGAAAGTAAAACACTTTCAGAATCTATTATGAATCATTAACCATAGTTTGGGATTAAGAAAAATGTCTTCTATATTGAATTCTCAATAATTTGAATGTAGAGTACTACCCCGAGAAAACCTGTTATCTCACTTTAGCGACAAGAAAGAGTTTGTTTCTTCGGGTTCATGATTCAATGGAATCAGAATTTTTCAGTATTAACTCCTTCTTATCCTTATTATGAGACATATTTTTATTCTAAGTTTATATTTGTTAATCTTTTTCTGATGTATCTTTATTGATACTCTCTAAATAATAATTAAAGGAGGAGGGAAAGAGGAAATTAAAGAAGGTGACTGGAGTGTTTTTAAAAATACATGTTATATTAACTAATTTAATCAATTTTTTTAATTTAATTAAATTAGGTAAATATTTCTTATATCAAGAATTGGATAAGGATATCAAATAGTTCCTTTGAAAAAAAAAGGGCACAACCTCAGTCCATGCATATGTAGATAAGTTCAAGCATTCTAATTTAAAGTTCTATATTGAGGAATCTTAAATCTATAACAACTCTCAAAAAACAATCTTGACATTCTCATGCATTCTAATTGCAACTTTGACTTTTCTCGTTCGCACACAATATTTTGCCGTTAAGTTTTGAATCATCATTTTTTCAGTTAACAATACTACTTGATCTTAAATATATGATATATTTTATAATATAATTTATATTATAAACTATGTTATATATTTAGGGCCGGATGAGTATTAAACTTAGAGTTAAAACTACACTTTATGAAAGTAAGGGACTAAGATAAAATATCATATAAATTTAAGGACTAAAATCATATTTTATTTTCTTCCCCAAACAGAGGAACTAGCCCGCCCATCACACAAGGAGGGTCAGATTTGCAACTTCTTGCTTACGCTAAGATTTAATAAAGTATTTGGTATCAAATGGTTTTGTTATATATATATATATATATATATATATATATATATATATATATATATAGGGTTTATGACATATTCTGTCACTATATATAAACTTTTATCCAGTGAAATATATACTACGTCGTTTGGTCAAGTAAACAAAAAAAAATCACAAAATAAACTAAAAACAAATTAAGAGAATCATTGGCAATTTTTTTTTTTTTTTTTTAAAAAAAATCACAGAATAACTTTCTAGTGAACAAAAAAATTGTAGAATAAACATAAAAATCTTTCATATTGATGGATGACTTCTGGGAGGGAATCACAGATAAAGTTGAGCGAATAAAATAAAACCTAATTCCTAAATTTGGTGAAATAAAATCAGTTATTTAATAGAGTTGATCAGTTGTTTAATCAGTGAAATAAAATCTTTCTTATTGCCTAAAATGAAATCAGTTGTTTTTAATCAGTGATTTATCGGATCCAATTCAAATTTGAGCA
This sequence comes from Acacia confusa, assembly GCA_037074495.1. Taxonomy (NCBI): domain Eukaryota; kingdom Viridiplantae; phylum Streptophyta; class Magnoliopsida; order Fabales; family Fabaceae; genus Acacia; species Acacia confusa. Next base: position 29,441,446 of record CM073510.1, read on the forward strand.
GTTGTTTAATCGATGAAATCAAATCTTTCCCGATTAAACAACCAATTTTATTTCACCAAATTTAAGAATTAGGTTTTATTTCAATTGCTCAACTCTACTTGTGATTCTCTCTAAGAAGTTATCAATCAATATGAAAGATTTTTAAGTTTGTTCGACGATTTTTTTTGTTTTCCTATTTTTCTACTTGTGATTCTCATAATTTGTTTAGTTTATTTTGTGATTTTTTTGTTTACTTGATCAAACGATGTAGTATATATTTTATTGGACAAAAGTTTATATCCAATGTAGGATATATCATAAGCCCCCCCCCCCCCACACACATATATATATATATATAAAAGATGGAAACTGAAACTATTATCCATATCCATCTATATATCATCATTTTACATAAAATAATACATGCGTTAAGGTCTAATTTTACTTCTAAAATTTTTCATTTAGAAGTTGTGGGTGTTCGAAAGTTTTTTTTTTGAGTTTGCCCTAGAAATCAATATTGCCCCCCACCCTTTAAAAAGTTAAATTTGACCATTAAATCCTCTCTTTTTACCAACTCATGCTAATATGGCTGTGTTAATGCTTAGGTGTTTTCTGAGCAAAAAAAAAATGCTTAGGTGTCAATTTTACATGTCATTTACTCAATTTATATATATTTTTTAATAAAACTAAAATGACAATTCTCCTCCCTCACATCACAAGACAGTAAATTGAGGTTCAGGTTTTTATCATTGTCCTTTTCTTCATAATTCTTATTATCTTTAAACCATATTAATCTAATTAATTTAAAATGTTACAATATTATTTTGGTTTTTCTTTCCTCTTCTTAATTAACCACCGTGAAAGACTTATAAGGGATAATGAAAAAAATGCATCATAAGAGGATCTGCTTTGTAAACCGATTCTCTTAACCCCACAAACTCCAACACCCACCTAGCCACGGACTTCCCCATCACTGATTCAGTTCTTAGCAGGCAAAAAAAAAAAAAAAAAAGAAAGAAAGAAAGAAAGAAAATCAACAAAAATGACTACAACAAAAGAAAGAAGACCCATCATCATCATGCTTTGGGGCTTACAAAAGACCTGAAGCTTGAAAAGGGGTTTGACTACCATCACTCCTCATTCTTTCAACTTCTGCATTTCCTCTTCGAAACAACCACCTTATCTTGTCTGCCACATCATACGTTGTCCTCTTCGCTTGTCATGTCCCTCCACTCTCTTCTCGTATTCCATTTGAGGATCCAGTGACGCCAATCGCATGAAAGTCCCAAAACTGAAGGAATGATGGTCTCGTACTCCCAAACAGCAGCGTCGCTCACATATCTGCTTCGTTGGAATTGGGTGCGAATGGACCTTGAATGAGAAGCTTCAGAACTCGGAAATGATTGAACGATCAGGGAGGGTTTGTGTCTTCAGGTAAGGTTACACCTAAGTTGCCATGTCAGCCTGAAGAGTAAAAAATGGAGGATTAATGGTAAAAGTTAACGTTATTAACTGTGGGGCTAGTGTTGCTACGAATTTAGACACTTCCAAAATAAAATTGAACAAAAAAAAAAAAAAACCATTCAAACACCCACCTGAACAAAAACTTTTTTAAAAAAATTGGACCTTACCCCATAATTATATACGAGTCTAATTTGTCATTAACCTTACTGATAGGTAAGTTCATCTCAAATTTTATATGAAATATGGGTCACAATCTAGGTAGTAGTGGGATTACAATTTAGTTTTGTTACTTATTTAAATGAAAACTAGTTATTATTCAAATTACGGGTATTCTATTTAGATTGAAATTTCGTAATTTTATAAAAAAAATATACACATTTTTATTGGGTGCCTTTGAATGTGTTTTTAATTAAGATGGGGTAAAACAGTTTGATTAATTTTAAAATTTCTGGGTTAAGGTGCAATTGACATGGGTGCTACCAGTAGTCTTCCCACTATTCAAACTCAACATAACCGAGTCTGTTAACGGAATTCCACACAATTTTGAGTTTGACGTATTCACTGAAGAAATGGTGAAGTTTGAATTACTATGATAGTCTACAATCTACAGATGAAGAAGGTGCGCCATCAACCTTGGTTTGAAACTAAAAGTTATGCAACTGGCTAATAGAAGAAAGATAGAAATAGAGCTAAAAGATAAAGACATTTTTAAGTTTAATTGTTGCGACTAATAGAGCTACTGCTTCTGCCTTCCCTCCATTCAAACTAAAAAATAATACAATCCTAGAAGAATGCTATTGAATTTTGAGTTTGATATATACACAGAGACACAATGAGGTTTGAAATGGGCATCTGGCTCCCAAGAAAATAGATGCATACGTGTTGCTGATTACAAATAAGGAGGAGCTTTCTAATGAAATAACTCCTTCCAAACATACCAATGAAGGGGCGCCTTCTACTAAAACGACGGTCCCTAGGACATTCAATAAAATTGGAATGATAGAGAAAATAGCTACAAAGCGAACAATATTGGAGTAAGGTGATATATGTGATAATACAAATGGTATCAAAGGTCCCGCATAAGCTGGAGAGAATGGAAGATACCTTATTAGGTTTTTGATACCCCTTTCAATGCGTAATGTGAGGGGTGACGGCCCCAAGGAAGAAAATATGAAAAGCAAGACAATGAGATGTTATTATTGGTATCAGAGTCAATTTCAAGTCTTCATTTCATTTTATTTATTAATGATTGGCGAGTCAATTTCCAGCCTTCATTTCATTTTATTTATTAATAATTGGCGAAGTAAGACGTGTTTGATTTGAGTCAAGGTTATTTTAAACCTTTTTCTCCTCAATTTAATTTCTTATGGGCTAGAAATACAGATTTGAAGTTCAAAATTTTTATTGGTTAAAGCAAATCATGGGCTTGTTTGATTTTGTTTTTAAAAATAAAAAAAAAACTAAAACTTACCTTGAAAACTATTTTCATTAAATGTTTTTTTACAAACAAACATAGCTTTTATGTGTTTTCTTGTTTTTGTTTTTCTATTGTTAAATTTTTTTAAGTGGCCATCTATTCACGGTTAACACCACACTATCAACGACCATTATCGTCATGCCACTTCAAAAACAGATTTTTTAAAAGAACTATCCATGTGTGTATATGTATATGTATTATACATATACACACACCTATATATACTTACATATATATATGCACACACACACATAATCAAATAGACCCCATGTTTCTATGATGGTAATTTAATGATTTTTTCCCATTTTGATTTGATTCTATCCTTTTAAATAATTAGAATATTTAACATCCCTCCTAATAAATGTCATTTTTTTTCTAGGTCTCTCCTAATTTTCCAATAATCTTGGATGCATAAAATAGTGGGCCGGAGAACTTAAATTTGGTTATCTAGTCACTTTTTTAAAAAAATTAAATTAATTGATGGAATGCGCATTAATGTTTGTGTACATTTGGAATCTAAATGTACATAATTGACATTTGTGATAAGCATATAGTTTTGAGGAGTGTCCATGTCATCTTATACTATTATTTGTTTGTTGCATGCATTTAACATAATGAGTGGATAGAATAAGTTGTTAATTGCAACAATAAATAGGTGCACCCGTCAAGTCTTTAATGTTATGAGTGTTCCAAAAGAACATAAAAAATAATTGCATGTGAATGAGTTTACAAAAAAGATAAAGTTTTCTAGGAAATGCTTAGGGACTCTTTAATTGCTAACGAATATTACATTTTATCAAGGTTCAGAAAGCATTTTAATATAAGGGAAAGATCACTTTGAGAAAACATAATAATCAAACATATGATGAAACAGCTGAGTTTCAGGCTTTACAAAAAAGAGAAAATATCACAAACTAATAAAGCAAATAAAAATATAAACGAGAGATCACTAACAACCCTTTTTTCTTGACTCTCAAGCCACTGAATCGTTTACGTAGTTGGATACTTGCATCAACCTGAACATCGCAGTGGACGTGCCGGAGTGGTTATCGGGCATGACTAGAAATCATGTGGGCTCTGCCCGCGCAGGTTCGAATCCTGCCGTTCACGCTTTTGCCCTTCATTTTTCCAATTGACAGGTACTAAATAAACATCTTCGTTCTGCCTTTTATATTAACACTCTTACTTATTTTATGGGAATATCATTTCTGTATTTAAGGCAGAAAAGTTTTCTTCCGTAAGTCAAAACTATGTCGTTTTGACTTTTTTTTAGTTTTAGTTTTTTTGTTTTCTTTTCATCTCTTTATTTAAAAAAGAGTCCAACGATGTAATTTTGATTTAAGGCAGAACAATTTTTCTATGATATTCCCTTATTTTATTAACCTATAGTAGCAGTCCTAATTAAATACCTTTGGAAGTGTTAACAGTACTTAATTATACCATACAATCCCAACGAAGTCGGCTTATTCCTGTGAATAGCTTTATGAAAGATTGGGTCCTCAGCTCTAATAGCAACATCATATCTCTTGGCATCTGTCACCACCTGCTGTTGCTGTATAAAGAGCAAAACTTGTCTAAGCTTGTGAAAAGTGAAATCCCATTCATGTTGACCAATGGTTTAGTGAGCTTGAAAGTTCTGAATATGGCTCCTCTGAAAGAAAAAATGAATTCTGAGCAAAAAAAGAAAGAAAAAATGAATTACTATCAAACGGTCAGGTCAGAGGATCTAAGCTTCTTCCTAACTTTTCCACGATATTAGAACAACACTTCTCCTCTGCACAACTCTATCATTAATATGCAATGGCTCCTTTGGAAAGTTTCACTTCTTCGAGGGCTGATAACATCGAATATCATAAGAAACCACATGAAGCACCTTCCTATGATGCACCGATACCGATACGACGTTTTCGAAACGTGACTTCAAAAATACTAATATTTTGAGGCGTTCTGAAACGTCTTAACATTAAATAATATTTTTAATATAAATAGTGTATTTCACATTAATAAAACATAATAAAACAATTTTAAAAATCAGTTCAATTGTAGGGCATTTTTGTTGCCTAAAAAGCTCAACTGAAAAATGCAAGGATCAATGAAAAATGCCCAAAAACCTTAACTGAAAAAAGTGTGTTTCATATTTCACGTTCTGATTAGGGCCCAAAAAGCTCAACTGAAAAATGCCCTCTAAGTTTTAAAAAATTACAAAACTGCCATTATGACAATTTTATTCAACTGAATCGTATATTTGACGTCTCCGGCGTTTCCGAAGAATTCGCGTTTCGGAAACGTTCTCATCTCAAAATTTGACGTTTCCGTGCTACATTAGTACCTTCTGGGGTTGAATGTATGTATTATTATTAAAAACCTGCTGATTCTGAAAATACCAAATACAGTATAATGCCCAACAGATTAATCTACGAACTTCTATAGAACCAGCCTGTATGGAACTCATAATTAGCCCATTGAGAAGCAGACATATGTTGAATTTAATCAGTTCCAAGGCTCAATGGATCACCATACCATACAGCTCTAGAGCAGGTGCATAAAAAGTTGAAGCAGTATTAACTTGGCAACAATTTCTCCATAAGAAAATATAATTACTCCAATTTTTAATAATGTTAACTCAAACAAGTCTCAAGGTAACCGATCTGTGGATGATACAAATAACGGCAAATTTTTGAGGCAAATGAACCCCCATAAATTGATGGAGGGCACAGTTTGGACTCTGGCACATCATGGGAATTAGGCACAGCTTATTTATTTGTATCATTGGATATATTTTCCAATAAAATATATTTAACTTTATAACTAATCCAACCCTATATTTCTAACTTATTGTGAAGAATCCAATGTTTTTTTCTTTTCCAGTTTTTGTCAATTAACAACAACAACAACAACAACAAAATGAATTCTTGTGCTTGATACTAGATTCTGACCTTGCAGGTTTGGTAACTGTGATTGGGGTGAAGTTTATGTCTCCTGGAACTGCTGATGGAAAACCTAAACTGAAGGTGAAATCTTATGTTTCTGATAAGTACAAAGAGCTCCTGGACTTAGCTTCAGATCAATTGTGAATGTCATTTTTAATTTCTAGGACATCCTGCCTTATTATGTATTCCCAACTTTGACCATAGTTTCTGTAAATGAAGCCATTGATTTTTTGTTCTAAACTATTTTCCGTTTCAAAACTTGCATAGCTTTTTTTTCTAACAAAAAAATGAGACATAGTCCAAGAGTTGTCAAATATATCTCTCAAGGTATATAGAAAGAAAGCAAAACCCTTCCAGAATCTGTTATATATGAATCATTAGCCATAGTTTTGGATTAAGAAAATTGTGTATTGAATTCTCAATAATTTGAATACGAAGCACTACCAAAAACTTGTTATTTCACTTTAGCATCAAGAAAGAGTTTCTTTCTTCGATTTAATTAAATGGCATCAAAATTGCTCAGTCGTATCAATTGCCCCCCCCCTTCTTTTTAAAAGGACCTTACCCATATATGCTTGCATGCATACATACACTTTTTTTTTTTTTTTGGCCAGATCATAAATACATATACACAAACATAGATATATTTAAGCATTCAAATCTTAAAGTTCTAACTTGAGGAATCTTAAATCTATAAGAATTTTCAAAAGACAATCTTAACATTCTCATGCGTCACCTACGTATTTGGGGTTCCTAACAGAATACAAATCAAGTATGCTAATCGAATTGCTATTTTTCTGGTCCATACAACAGATTTTCTAATTATGCGCCAATATTGTCGAATTAATGTTAACTTATCAACACATTTGAAATTTGAATCATATTGGAAGGTACCATAGACTTCAATCATAAACTTATAAGAGTTTAATTTTACCATATTAATATTGTATAATTAAATAATTAAAATATAAAAAATGACAACAATTTGATTTAAATATATTTTAAATCTAAATAATTAAAACTAAATACATGAACATCCATAATTTATCATAGTCAACAAAGAATTTTTTTTATAAAAATTATATATAAAGTCATTGAGCATGATTACATCAAAAAAGCTAACATGAATTTAAAAGCTAGGCGAGAAAATCAATGTTTGAAATTGTGAGTTTTACTGAGTTTACAATTTCAACTACCATAAGTTTAATAGTGACTCAACACCATTTTGTAAGGTAGAAACGTAAAAAGTAGAAATAGTAAATTTGGAGAGCCAACTAACGAATTTAACAAGAATGCCTGACTCCCTGTGATAGTCATCAACATGATCCTTAATCACCATATAATTACCATGCAACTTTCTTCTCTTTGTGAATAAAAAGAACTCAGCTATATACATTTGTCAAGTTGACTTCATATGAGTATAGCATAAATAAAATTGCATTACAAAGGAAAAAAAAATAAACACTACACCACGAACGAATCCATAAATTTCTTCCCTTGCCTCGGACAAACTAATCACACAAATCATTGCGATGACACAAATCACACAATGGACATGTATGATTTGTATCAAAGTCAAACCACTCAACAATACATTTTCTATGATAAATATGATTGCATGGCATTGCTACAACATTGTCATTATCTTCGAAAGATTCTAGACAAATTATACACCGTTCTTGTTTTGTTTTCTTATCCAATTGCCATTTCTTGAGCAACGGACTCGTGTCTTGATAGTATTCTATTACGAACCGTAGCTTGAGGAAAGAATCGTATTATATAGAATTGTATTTGTATTGTTTGATGTTGACGGAATGGATCACCACACATGGGGTGCGATTGTGTCGGAGAATGAAGTTGAAGAAAATCATTGAGCGATCTCAAAGGCCAAACTAATTAACAAACTCAATGTTAATTATATATCCCTAGAAAATTGAAGTTATCTACTATAGAGTTGGTCTAGGGCGTTATATATTATTGAGCTGGTCGAGAAGCATAAGATCCCGTTAAATCTTCTAGGTCTCAAGTTTGACTACTAGAGTCACTTGTATTAAGACAGGTAGCCACAAACTTCAAACTGAATATTGTAAATAATATAAAAAAATGAAAATTTTTGTTACCTTAAACTTCAATTTAGATATATTTGAGGATCTAGATCTATTGAAATTCAAATTATATTACTTATATATCGGATATTTATCAAGGTTTTAGCTGTTAAATCACTAATTAATGGATATCGATATCCGAAGATACGAAAATTTTATATTAATCTGATTAATTGTACATTAGATGTATGGAATTATATTAAATACTCTTAGACCAAGTAAAATAAAAAAGAGCTAAAATATGTTTTTTTATTAAAAAAAACAGTTTTTCAGTTATTGTGAACTTATCTTTATTCGGATTAATTGATTTAGGATAAAAGGATATTTTGAAGGTTTTTGTTTGAAAATTGGAATGCTTCTAATTTTTTTTAAATATTGTAATTTTTAAGTTTTTTAAAAAATCAAGTTTTAAAATATTGATATTGATTAGAGGGTTAGTCACGTTAATTGTGTGGTCATGAGGTTTACAATTTACGTAGTACGTATGCAAAACTCTTATTTTTTTTAAATAAATGGAAAATATTATGGCATAAATTGAAAAATAATAATGGTAAGTATAACTATGGTTGATGTATAAGAATTGCAGCAATAACAAAAAAAAAAAAAACAACGATAGTTAATTTCATGTCGCTATAAAGAGGGGTGAGATTAAGAAGTATGAAGGAAAAGAATGAGGCTCTTTTAAGAAGGATTGGTTGGAATATGCTAGTAAAACTTGAGAGCTTGTGCTCAAAGGTTCTAAAGGCAAGAAATGGCTGGAAACTTGACTTGTTGGCAAAATGCATTGTGAAAAACACTGATTCAATCTTATGGAAGCATGTAGCTAGCATTTTGCCTGAAACAAACCTAAATGTGAGATGGGAGGTGATGAGAAATGGAGCAGATCATTGGTTAGAAAAGGAAAACAAGTTGATTTAGTTTTTTATAAAGAAAAACGTATCCTCTATTGAATTCGAAGTACTACCCAAACACCTGTTATATTTATATCACTTTAGCAACAACAGAGAAGAGAGTTTCTTTCTTCGATTTAATAATTAGATGGAATCAGAATCATTCAGTAGTATCAAATAGTTTCCCTTTAAAAAAAGACTACCTGACTCGATCCATCCATCCCCACACACACATATATAAGCATTCAAATTTAAAGTTCTAAATCGAGGAATCTTGAAAAGAACATATCTTTGGGTTCCTAATAGAATACACATCAAGTATGCCAATTGAACTGCTATTTTTTGAGATAAATTAACTGTTTTTAGATAACTTGAAAATCGCTATTTTCCTTGTAGGTACAAAACTTGTCCTTGTTATGCGCCGATATAATTGAATTAATGTTACCTTAATCAACATTTGAAATTTGAATCATATTTGAAGGTCAATGTGTGTGTGTGTGTATAGACTACGCACACACTGCGTGATTTTGAATTTTCATATGGCTAATAGTCTAATACATGAATCCCTACTTCTTTGAAGGTCCAAAAAATCCCCTTATTTATTAAAATCATATAATTAATATGATTCATATTTGAAAGTGTTGCCTCTTTTGTACTCTAAATCTCGAAAAGGTAAACCATTATCAAATAAAGAAAAGAGGCAACACTTTTCTTATCACCGCATTTATCTTATCAACCAAATTGATCTCCTCGTTCAATATAATTCAATAGCACATTGTTGATCGAGTTACTCAAAATATCATATAAAAATTTGGCTAGATTCTCTAGAGAGTGTGTCGGGAGAGATGAAGGGGAAAAATACACTTTCTACATTCACTTTGTGAATAAAAAGAACACAGCTATAAATATTTGTCAATTGGATCCTTCATAACCATATACAAAAATAGCATAAATAAAACTATAATTGCATACCAAAGGGGAAAAGGACTCACTTGGTTGTCCGATACGCAAATCTCTTCCCATAGCTCCAGTTCTGTGGCCTCCTCTTTGTTAAATCGATCAAAGCGAAGTCACAATGGACACGTACGTAGAATTTCTCTTTAACCATTCAACAATGCAATTTCTATGGTAAATATGATTGCATGGCATTGCCACAACTCGATGATCATTATCTTTACCATGCTATGCAATCATATTTACCATTCAACAATGCAAATAGCGCTGGGATGATTGCTAATTTCCACATCTCTCTCAAAGACCAAATTCGAGAAACCCAAAGTTATTTATGTGAGTACACTCAATGTCGAGAAACCCAAAGTTATTTATGTGATTACACTCAATGTTGATCGATGATATAGCCCATCACAAACATTTGAGGACCATGATCTTTGAAAATAAATAAATAAATAAATAATTTATTTATTTATTTTTAATATAATAAAAGGTTCAATTTATATTAAAATATGCATGAAAGGTGAGATCATGATCCGTTGAAATTCAAATTATATTTTATATTACTTATATATATAAGTATATAACGGATATTTATCAAAGTTTCAGCTGTTAATATCACTGATTAATGGATATCCAAATCCTAACTTCATAACATACAATAATCTTATAAGTTTTGATTAGTACCACAATGGGTTGACATTAAACATTTTGAATCAATTCGGTTAATTGTATATTCTCTTGATATAATATTAGATATTATAAGACCATGTAAAATAAAAGTTATTTTTCTTAAAAAAATATTTTCATTTTTGAAATTTTGAAACTTTTCTGATGGAATGTATGATAAAATATAATTGTAAGAGTTTAAAATATTTAAAATATCTAGAATGAGGAATATAAACCTGTTATATTTATACTTCGATTTAATAATTAAATGGAATCAGAATCATTCAGTAGTATCAAATAGTTTCCATTAAAAAAAGACTACCTGACTCGATCCATCGATCCACACACACATATAAAAACATTCAAGTATGCCAATTGAATTGCTATTTTTTGAGATAAATTAACTGTTTTTAGATAACTTGAAAATCGCTATTTTTCTTGTAGGTACAAAAGATGTGCTTGTTATGCGCCGATATAATTGAATTAATGTTACCTTAATCAACACATTTGAAATTTGAATCATATTTGAAGGTGGATGTGTGTCTATATGTACGTGTGTGTATAGACTACGCACACACCGCGCGATTTTGAATATTCATATGGCTAACAGCCTAGTACATGAATCCCTACTTATTAGAAGGCCCAAAGAAAATCCCTATTTATTAAAATCATTAACATGATTCATATTTGAAAGTGTTGCCTGTTATGTACTCTAAGTCTCGAAAGGTTAAACCATTATCAAATAAAGGAAAAGTCATTAACATGATCCTTAAGCACCCTTTTTTTTTTGAAACACTTCGAGATATATTCATTACTGAAAAATTGCCAAAGCTAATGCAACCGTTCTGAAGTTATGCAGACACAGAAAACACAAACAAGCTAATGAGAGTACAGCAAGGAAATTAAAGCCAACTAAACCAGCTAGATTAACGTCTACTGGAGATACACCTCCAAAGGGGCACAGTGACTATATCAATTCAACCAGGGTCAATGTTTCTGGGCTGCGACGAGGCTATTTCCCGCTGACACCTGATGCCCTTCATGTCTTCTTCCCGCAGCTTGGACAAAGGATATCATCTAGGATGCCACGAGACTGCCATTCACACAGATCCTGTTGGTTGTTTTCCACACAGCGCACAAGCAATTGGTTGTCAGTCTCAATATTACCCAGATCTTGAGCAATCATCAAGGCTCTTTTTAAAGCTAATGCTTCAGTCATGAACGTTGATATGGATTTGACCTTGTCGACAAAAGCCCACTGCACATGACCCCAGTGATCACGGCACACAATAAATCACCCATTTATCTTATCAACCAAATTGATCTCTTCGTTCAATCTAATTCAATGGCACATTGTTGATCCAGTTGCTTAAAATATCATATAAAAATTTGGCTAAATTCTCTAGAGAGTGTGTTGGGAGAGATGAAGGGGAAAAATTCACTCTCTACATTCACTTTGTGAATAAAAGGAACTCAGATATTTATATTTGTCAATTGGATCCTTTATAACCGTATACTACAAAAATGGCATAAATAAAAACTAAAATTGCATACCAAAGGGGAAAGGACCCACTTGGTCATCCGATACGCAAATCTCTTCCCATAGCTCCAGTTCTATGGCCTCCTCTTTGTTGAATCAATCAGAGCGACGACACAATGGACACGAATAATTTCTATTTAACCATTCACCAATGCAATTTCTATGGTAAATATGATTGCATCGCAATGCCACAACACAACGATCATTATCTTTAAAAGATTCCAAACAAACAACACATCGTTCTTGTTTTGATTTCTCGTTCAATTTCATTTCCTTGAGAAAAGGACGACTACGAATGAAGTTGAAGTAAATTGCAAATAGCGCTGGGATGATTGCTATTTTCCACATCTCTTGAAACGATCTCAAAGGTCAAATTGGTGGAACCAAAAGTTATTTATGTGAGTACACTCAATGTCAATGTCGATGATATAGGCCATCACATAAATTTGAGGACCATGATCCATATTTGTTTAAATTATTTATAAAAGGTTTAATTTATATTAAAACATGCATGAAGGGTGAGGATCATGATCCGTTGAAATTCAAATTATATTTTATATTAGTTATATATATAACGGATATTTATCAAAGTTTCAGGTGTTAAAATCACTAATCAATGGATATCCAAATCCCAACTTCATAACATACAATAATCTTGTAAGTTTTGATTAGTACCACAATGGGTTAACATTAAATATTTTGAATCAATACGGTTAATTGTATATTCTCTTGGAATAATACCAGATATTTTAAGACCATGTAAAATAAAAGGGGGGTTTTTCTTTCTTTCTTTTTTTTTTTAAAAAAAACCCTTTTATTTTACCTGGTCTTAAAATATCTAATATTATATCAAGTATTTTCAGTTTTGAACTTTTGAAACTTTTCGGATGGAATGTAGGATAAAATATGATTATAATAGTTTAAAATATCTAGAATATAATTCTCTTATGAGGATTATTTTCTTATAATAGATATTTTAAAGTTTTTTTGTCCAAAAAATATTGGAATGCTCCTAACATGTTTAAATATATTATTTTTAAGTTTGAAAAAAATCAAGTTATAAAATCTTAATATTAATTAGATTGTTAGTCACGTTAATCGCGACGTCATACATGGGCAAAATTCTTATTTTTAAAAAAAATAAATGGAAAATATTATAGCGTAAATAGAAAAATTATAATGATAATAAGTATAACTATGGATAATGTTTAAAAAATTTCAGCATTCAATACTAATTCCAATAATAATGTTATTCGAATTTATATATAAAATTGTTATTTCAAAGAAATAGAGGAAAATTATGATGATGTATGTCATCAATATAAACTATATATTTAACAGGAGGGAGCTTAGCGGAGATAATCTTTTTTTTAAAAAAAAAAAAAACGAACAGCGGAGATAATCAAATTCAAAAATTCCAAACCAATATCTTACGGATTGAATGAAATAACACACACATAATTATCTAAAATATATGATCTTGATTTCATATATTTTAGGGTAAAGGTGCAAAAATGTCTATGAGCTTTGCCCTCAGGAGCGTCCAGCTCCATGTGTTTTTTTTTTAGTAAAAATACCCACATGGTTACATTTTAGGAGTAAAAATACCCCTTCCATTAGTTGACCGTTAAAATAGTAAAATTACTCTTTTACCCTTAGTTTAAAATAATTAAAAAAAAAACCCACCCCCACCTCCCCTTGCTGGTGGGCCCCACCGCCAGCCCCCCCACGCCGGCGGTCTCCCGGCGCCGGCAACCACCTCGAGCGGCTGGACTAGCCACCGGCGACTTTTTATTTTTTAACTACTTTTAAAATAATTAAAAAAAACAAAAATACCCCGCCCCCCACCTACCCTTGCTGCTGAGCCCCACCGCTGGCGGCGCCCTCCTCCATTTGCAGGTCGTCGGCGACTGGCCACTGGTGAATTTTTTCTTTTTTAACTATTTTTAAAATAATTAAAAATATTAAAACAAAACACCCCACCCCCACCTCCCCTTGGCAGTGGGCCCCACCACCTGCCCCCGACGCCGGCGGCCAGTCGCTGGCGACTTTTTTTTTAAACTATTTTATTTGATTGGTCCGGCGACTTTTTTTTAAAAAAAAATAGTTAAAAAATAGGGGACCAAAACTTCACTTTTTTTTTTTTAACTATTTTATTTGATTGGACCAAAACTTCACTTTCAGTCGCCAGCGGCGGGAGGCCCACCGGCAAGGGGAGGTGGGGGGTGGGGTATTTTTTTTATTAATATTTTAAAAATAGTTAAAAAGAAAAAAAGTCACCGGCAGCAAGAGGTTGCCGACGTGGGGGAGCCGGCGGTGGGCCCACCGACAAGGGGAGGTGGAGGGTGGGGTGTTTTTGTTTTTATTTTAATTATTTTAAAAATAGTTTTTTAAAAAAATTGCCAGCGACGTTGGCGGAGGGCGACCGCCGGCGTGAGGGGGCCGGCGATGGGGCCCACCAGCAAGGGGAGGTGGGGTATTTTTCTTTTTGTTTTAATTATTTTAAAAATAGTTAAAAAAAAGATGTCCAGCGACCGGTCGCCGAAGGTGGTTGCCAGCGGAGGGTGGCCGCGGGTATGGGGGGGCTGGCGGTGGGGCCCACCGGCAAAGGGAAGCGCAGGGTGGGGTATTTTTGTTTTTTTTTTTTAAATTTATTTTTAATTATTTTAAAAATAGTTAAAAAAAATCGTTGGCGACTGGTTGCCGGAGGTAGTCGCCGGCGGAGGGCGGCTTCTAGTGTAGGGGACTGGCGGTGGGGCTCACCGGCAAGGGGAGGTGGGGGGTGGGGTTTTTTGTTTTTGTTTTAATTATTTAAAAAATAGTTAAAAAAAATTTCACCAGCGGTCGGTCGCCAGAGGTGGTTGCCGAGGACCGGTCGCTGGCGGAGGGCGGCTGCCGCCGTGGGGGGAGGCGGTGGGGCCCAGTGGCAAGGGGAGGTGGGGGTGGGGTTTGTTTGTTTTGTTGTTTTAATTATTTTAAACTAAAGGCAAAAAAGTAATTTCACTAGGTTAACGGTCAACTAACGGAAGGGGTATTTTTGCTCCTAAAATGTAACCACGTGGGTACTTTTACTCCTAAAAAAACACATGGTGTTGGATGCTCCTGAGGGCAAAGCTTATAGGCATTTTTGCACCTTTACCCTAGATTTTATATGCATATGTATGTTTTATTGCTTGATATTTTATTATTTCATTTGAAAATACTAAAAAATAGTTACCAACAATATTTTGCAAACAATCACATAAAATATACTCGGTATTTAGGTATATATATCCAACTTTAATTTAAAAGAATTTAAATGGTAACTTTTTAGAAAAATACATTAGGTCTGTTTGGAGTGAGTGTTGAGAGGTAGCAATAGAAAAGCTCTAGAAGTTTAAAAATGCAGTGAGGTGCTGTTGGGATTGTCGTTTTGGTGACTAGGCTTTTCCTAGAGAAGCTCAGCACCGTGGAAGTCATACTGTGAAAGAAGAACGAAAAAAATATCATGGAGAGAGAAAAGGAAAAAAAATGAGAAAATGTGGCTATATATATATATATATATATATATTATATCTATAACTAGTCAAACTAATTACTTGAGGAAAAAATAAAAATAAAAACACTTTAAAATAATTTGAATTAGCTTTCTTAATTTATAAAAAAGAAAGTCAAATTTTTCTTATATTCAAGATCTGATGGAGTAACAATTCAAATTTTTTAACAAATTTAAATTTTTATCTTCAATTATTACAATATATACAACTAATATATATATAATATTCAATAAGATTAATACCATTTTTAGTTATTTCTCATCTCAATTTACTTTTTAAATAATAATCCAAACATTCTTCAGTTTGAAAATAATTTACTTTTGCCACCATTAATTCAAACACAAATCACATTTACAACCTGATTTTTTTTCTCTCGGATTTCTATAAAAGTTTGATAAAAAATAAGTCACTGCTAATAGAAATAGGCCCATTATATGGGTTTGCGAGGTTAATTACATGTTATATACATGTGTGTGTGATGTTGGTCTGTGCCCCGCATGCATGCGCCGACACACATAAATATTTGTCATTCTTTGCTGTCATTTAGGGGTGAGCAAATCAAAACCGAAAACTGAACTGAATTGAAAGCTATTTGGTTTTTTGGTTTCGGTCTATTCGGGTGTATTTCGGTTTTTGATTCGGTTTTCATAAAATTAATTCGATTTTAACCGAACAACCGAAATATAGAGTTTTTTTTTAGATAAAATTGATTCGGTTTTTGTACAGATTTTTTTTTAAAAAAATATAATTGACCTATGATGTTGTAGTTACTAGACCTATTTCAGCAAAAAAAAAAAAAAAAAGATAAGAAGGCCTAACTGAAGCCCAAAAACCGAATTATTTACAAATTCGAATCAAAATATTTTGGTTAATTCGGTTTGGTCTTTTAACTACTTCATATTTAGTTTAGCTGTGATAATGTGGGTATATCGGTTTTTTTCATAAAGTGTCAAACGTGTAACCTCTATAGCCATGAGATCAGTATATTATCAATATCAATTGATGTATCATTATTAAGGCTGTTCAAAAAATCTGTGTCCCATACAGGGAAATAATTTTTGGAACGGGAAAATTCAGAAACCGAAAAACTTAGGTTTGGGCTGGGGTCGGGATATCTCGTCCTATCTCGCGTGTGTGTGTATTTCTTAAGGAAAAAATTACCCTAAATATAACTATGTAGGGCTAGAGTGCTACGCGCAACCCAATTCTCATGTTTGCCCAGTCCAATGTTGGCCTATCATGTTCTTAGAATTATATATATATATATATATATATATATATATATATATATATATATATATATATATCTGTGTGTGTGTTCTTTTTTGTGGATACTGCAATTTATTGGTCCAGTGGTGGATTCTATTAATCGCAATGCTACCTCTATTCCTTAATATTTTTCTATCTTAAGGCCTAAAGGGAGCAAAAATTGAAAGATTGGGAGTATCGATGAATTAGTAATTTTAATTTTAATTTAAATAATGGTATTAGACTAATTGGTATAATATGATATTTCTATCTTAGTCATCCTAAAAGAAATATAGGGAAATTGGATCAATTCAGATCAAAATTGGGCTAAAAGTCAATATAAGAAAAAAATAAAATTTATTGGAATCATACACCTACTTGCTAAGCTACGTGCATGTATATAACACTGCTCCAGCAATTAAAAATAAAATGAATTAAAATAATGACAGAAATACAGTTTATAGCATAAATAAAGTTATATCCCTATGGAGAAATATAAACACTGAGCCGCTAAAAGATAAAACCACAAAAAAGAAAAAGAAAAAGTGAATTAGCGAGGGAATTCCGTCGCTGTTTTTTGTAGTTGTGTCTCGGTGTTGAGGTTTTGACTAAAAAGCAAAACAACCGAACTGAAATTATCCCAATAACTGAATTGAGTTTTCAAAAATTAAACACCGAATCTCCAACAGAAAATTGAATTAACCGAATCAAAAAACAGACAATAAATTAAGTTCGATCGGTGCAGTGTTGGGTGCAAGGTCAAAGTACCAAGAGTCCCCACAGTTTAAAACTTCAAAACTTTGTTTGCGTGTCAGCTCTTCGTCACAGTCTAAGATGATGAGTTTCATATCAGGCAGAATGGGGCATATCTAATATGTGGTGCGTCTCTGCTATCAATTATTAGCATATGCTTTAAGCATGATGGTTAATACTTAATCTTGCTTAGACGGAGAAGCCTCACGATGGGTGACCTCCTAGGATGGCTGTGCGTCTCTACTATCAACTATCAGCATGTGCTTTAGGCATGATGATTGACACTTAACTTTGCTCAGGACAAAGAAGTCTCAGGATGGGTGACCTCTTAAAAAGTTTCTCGTGATAGCTATGAGCATATGCTTTAGGCATGATGGTTAACACTTAACCTTGCTCAGACGGGAAAGTAATTGGTTAACAGACGGGACTTTCCCAGGACGGGTGAGACTCCTAGAAAGTTTCTCATGCTGAAACACTTCAGTCTTAGGATGGGTGACCTCCTATATAGCCACAAATGGAAATGCTTGTCCTTCGCTCTTGTCCTGTTCCTTGAACCAATCGTTGCGACGGCACAACGGACACATATAACTTCTCCGAAACCACTCAACAATACACTTGTTATGATAAATATGATTGCATGGCATTGACACAACATCGTCACCATCTTTAAAAAATTCCAAACAAACAATACACTGTTCTTGTTTTGCTTTCTCATCCAACTTCAGTTCCTTGAGCAACTGACTAGTGTCTTCCCTTGCATGGTCTAAATACTCCCAATCATCGTCAAGGTCTTCTGAATATCGTGTTGCCATTAATTCCCATTGCTCGTAAAGGGAAACACGGAACGTCGCTGATAGCCGGTGACGGAAAATGAAGTTTAAGAAAAACGCAACGAATACGGTGAGAATTGCTAATGTCCACATCCTAAAACAATCTCAAAGAACGAATTGCAGAAACTGAAAGGTATGTATTGAACTCACCATTAATTATATAGCCATAGAAAATTGTAAAACTGAAATTATCTTAAATTTCAATTTAGATAGATTTGAGGATAATGATATGTTGAAATTTAAATTATATTATTTGTATATTGAATGTTTACCAGAATTTTAGTTGTTAGATCACTGATTAGCGGATACCAAATCTTATAAAATATTAATTTTTTGAGCAGCATCACAATGGATAAGATATAAAATATTTTGAATCAATCCGGATAATTATATATTAGATGTGTGGAATTATATTAGATATTCTAAGACTAAGTAAAATAAAAGAGCTAAGTAATATATGTTTTAAAATAAAAAACCATTTTCAGTTATTATCAACTTTTGAAAATTTTCTGATGAAACATAAGATAAAAAATATTATAATTTTTAAAAATATTTAGAATTATCTTTATTAGGATTATTTGATTAAGTATATTAAGGTACCAATTTAGAATTGTTTCTTTAAAAATTGAAATGCTCCTTGAAATTTTATTTCAAAGTTTGTAAAAGGGTTGATATAATTTTTGATCTCTTAAATTTGTCCTCATTTTAGTTCTATTTCCTTAAATTTCAAATAATAGATTTTGATTCATCAAATATCATTTCGTTTTAGACATTAGCTCTATAACTTAATGAAAATTTATACCATTGTATTTATATATAGACTAAAACCAATGATTTGAAACTTTAATTACCAAAACTAAAATAGGGGCAAACTTTTAAAAACTAAAGATAATATTGACTCATTTTAAAAAAATCAAGTTTTAAAATATTGATATTAATTACGTTTGTAAAACTCTTATTTCTAACAATAAATGAAAAATAATATGGCGTTGATAGAAAATATATTCTTATTTATTTATTAAAAACTAACCGGGGTTGACGTGAATGGCAAGGTTAGAATTTTTTTTATTTAATAATTATATTGTATTTGAATATATTAATTATATTAGACTATTTTAGATTTTTAATTATCTTATTTAACTAAGAGAAAAATCCAATTAAATTCAAATGAAATACTAAAATGTTATAAAACTGAAAAAATTCTAGAGAGAAGTCAGAGGAAATTCTAGAGAGATGAAATCCATTCAAGTGTAATGAATAGTTACAGGAGACCTCTATTTATAGAAGGATGCAAATAGTAGATTACTATGCGTATATACCATGTCATCCTGTATTTGGCGATTATGGGTCAATGGACATCCACATAATAAGAATATTCATAACACTCCCCCTTGGATGTCCATTTATGAATGTGCCTCGTTAAAAACTTTAACTAAGAAAAACCCAGTGGGATAAAAACCTAGCCAAAGAAAAGAGTACAACATTCATTGATACACTGTTGAGTTTTGCCTCATTAAAAACCTTTCTAGGAAAACCCAGTGGGACAAAACCTAGATAAGGGAAAAAGAGTACAGCGTGTATCGTCTCCCCCTCTTGATTACATCAGACTTGCTCCCCCTGATGACCACATTGCTTCATTGTCTTTCTATCATCAAGTATTCATTGTATACCTGCAAGATCTAAATCTTTCAAGTAAAATCATAAATATACATGTGCATAAATATTTATTCAGATAATAATATCACATGCACGATAAATGTTTCATGCTACATATGAATTCACTTAATTAATTATTCTCGAGAATTTGATGCTCCTAGCATCTTGAGTCCTTCAGGGACTTATTCTAGCGCCTTATGTTCTTCAGGAACATGTGCTTCTGGCACACACTAATGTAGTATGACTCATGATCCTCATTATCATCATTACAGCATATGTTATCTTATAAACATAAATATCATCAATGTCGACTTGATTTTTTGGTCCCATCGGATTTCATTCATAATTTATTGAGATCTCATTATATTCACATATATTAGGTACCTAGGTCTCTCTTAGACCACAATACACTTTTCTTGTAATATCTCTTCTGGAGATAACATCTCATCAAAAGATAACTCTTCTGGAGCTTTACTTAATTATCCTCGACTTGATCATCTATATTTTATAACTCCTTTTCTCTTTCAAGGATTTTTATCTTTATAACCGATGGACCAGCAACGCTTCAGGCGTGCTTTATAACAATTCATATAGGAGCATTTGCATTTGGGATATGTGACTTTGTCACTTTCTTTAGGTCAGTAAATGTTTCTGGCATTCGATTAACTAAACTCTGAAATTGAATTATCATTTTGAACTTTTAGTGCACAATTCCTTGTACGATGATCAATATAAGCCAATGATAATTCATTCTAGTAAATCTTTACCCAATCTGCTTTCTTTTCTCCCCCTCATCAAATCATCAATTTTCTTTGTATATCCATCTATGTGCATTGAAGGAGATTAATAATCATTGCACATTTAAAACATTTTAAGATGGAATTATTCTGACTCCTGACCAAAAGCCAAATTTTACGGGGAGAATTCTGTTGGCTTATATAATTGCTGCAAATATACACAACATATAAATTTTGTTCTCATAATCATTGATCTATCCATTCATGGATACTTTAATACATTATTTCTGGATCATTCAATCTGGAAATTGCGCGCATAATATATTGCAAACTTCTGGTTGCAAACATCACTGCAAACTTTGCAGATTTATAATCTCATATGTAAACTTTCAATTTAATATATTTCCAGAGATCCATTTCCAATAATATTTTCATAATCATATCTATTTGAGAACAAGCAGCACATAATATGACTCGGATGATCAAACAAGTCATGCCAACATTCCATATAATTTATCATCAAATCTAATATTCATTTTGGGGGAATCAACATAGAAACATTCACAAAGAATTATCACATAAATATTCACACTTGATATATATATCATTCTCCCCCTCAAGTGTGAGACTTTAAAAATTAATTCATGGAATTTCCATACAATATTCCATGATAATAGCATATATGATAATTAATGCATTATCAATGCATAATTTTGTTACTTCTGGTAACAAAATTTCCATTTTCCAGAATCAACAAACAAATATATAATAAATACAAAATCATCAGGTGTATAATTGCAGATTCACGAGCGCAATACTGTGTAATCACAGGCGCATCACTGTGGAATCACAGACGCAACAACTCAGATTATCGTATGCATATAAAGTCAAAAAGATTCTAGGCTCGTGCTTTATAGGGAGCAGATCTGCAGAGATTTAACAGGACTACGCAAATCTACAGAGATTCAATAGGATTTAATTCGACTATAAATAAAGGAAGGCAAACGAATATGCCTCACAAACACTCAAGCATCTGATAATATCAACTACCAGATACTCACACATATTTCTCTAAATTCTATTACCATGGCAGGACCAAGCAGTTTTATCCCAGTTTCTGATACATCCGAAACAGCATTACTTGATGCTTTGTTGTATGATGATCAGCCCAACATGTCATTTACTTCTTTGTTATCTCCTAATCCCTTTGAAATGTTTATTCCTCCTTCTACTATTCCTCCTTCTGCTTCAAATGTACCTACTTCTCCCCCAAGAACAAGTGTTCTTCCACAATCTACAAGGATTGAAGGTACAACTGAAACAGGTTCATCAAGGAGGCCAGTGAAAAGGTGTAGAACTATGGCTGAACTAATGGAGTCTACCAGTCAAATTCAACCAATAGTCACAACAATCAATGAGCAAGCATTCATAAGCCAGCAAACAACCACCAGCCAGCCATCAACCACGATCCAACTAGCAACAATCAGCCAACCGACAACCATTAGCCAGCCAATAACAATTAGCCAACCAACAACCACTAGCCAGCCATCAACTACAAGTCAATTAGCAACAACTAGCTTATTGGAATGTAGTTGTTGTCATGTTTTACGAGAGATCATACATACCAACGAACTCCAGTACCATAAACTTGAAGTTCACGGAAGAAGAACAGGTATGATTACCCATGCTGTTTTATTTGAAAAAGTACAGGATAAATCTTATAATACTGACAGGCTTCCAATGTTTGATTTCACAAAGAAAAATTTTGAAGAAATCAAACAATTTCTGACACAGTATTGTATAGATTTACAAGCATCAGGATATATCTTGATGCGTGATCCTGTATTAGCCTATCATGAGGTTCTCTGTGTTGGTTCGGAATGGGCTATAAATCCAAATGACCTCCATGGAAGTTCATTTCAAACCAATATTGAACACTCATTAGGCAAAGGAAAACAACCTGCAGTAAGTATACCCTATGATACTTCATCCCTTAACCAGGGTGAATTATATAGGTTATCTATGGAGCAACGAGAAAGAATAAAGAAAACAACGCTCCATGATTTAAGAAATTATTTTCACTTAACCCTTGATGAAGCGAGTAAACAATTAAATATGTCTACTCACACCATACAAAAAATCCATCAAAAAGGAGGGTTAACTGAGTGGCCACACAAGAAGCTCAAGAAACTGATGACGCAAATCTCGATATTACGAAGAGCTTTGCCTCATCTGGATCCCATCTCAAGAGAAGCAAAAGAAGAAGACATTAAATATCTTCAGAATGAAATGATTAAAGTTTGTAATGATGTTGAGCCACTCGCAATTAAACTTTGTTGAAATAATATTTCCTTTTGCTTAATTATTTTGTTTATGAATATTCTTTTCTCGTATTTATAAAAATTGTTATAATCATAGAAATCACATAACAACCATAATAATATATTTTCTTTATTCACTTCTGGGAATGAAGTTGGATAAAAATTCATGATCCATAACTCACTGATTTGTTTGATCATGGCAAGAAATTAATCCACAATATTTCTTGACTTTACCACAATATTGCTACTGCAATAGCAAATTGAATATATTTATTTATAATAAGAATCATGATCATACAATCCCTTGTCTCAGGCCAATTTATGTCTCATATTTCCATGGCATTTTGATCTCATGGCCTTTTAACAGTTTATCTTCAGCATAATAAAATAAATAGATGGAACCCACTAATATGTATATATTAGTGTTGTTGCCATAAATAATAAAAGGGAGGGGGATATATATAAAACAATAAATAAATAAATAAAAATAAAATAAATGATTGGAAATAAACGTGCTAAATAAATAAAAAGAAGATGAAATAGGAATGGTAGTAAACTCACAGCGAGACCTATCTCATCCAAAGGTAAGAAAGAGGATGCATATGCAAATGCAAATATATATATATAATATATAGAAAGCAGTAAATAAATAAATGGAGCCCACAGTACTAGTGTCGCTACCATGAGAAATAAATAAAGCAGTAAAGAATTAAAATAAATAAATGGAGCCCACTATAGTGTTGCAACCATAAGAAATAAGTAAAACAGTAAATAAATAAATAAATAAATGGAGCCCACTAATATAGTGTTGCAACCATGAGAAATAAGTAAAGCAGTAAATAAATAAATGGAGCCCACTATAGTGTTGCTACCATGAATAAATAAAGCAGTAAAGAATTAAAAGTAAATAAAATAAATGGAGTCCACAAATAGATACTAGTATGCCGCCATGAAATATAAATAAATGTCAAATTAAATTAAACAAATGGTGCCCACTAATATTAGTGTTGCTACCATAAAAGATAAATAAAAATAAATAATATAAAAATAAATGCGTAAAAGTAAATGTTAGTAACAATAATAAAATATCAAATTAAAACAAATAAAAAGAAAAATTAAATCTAGACTTCCAATCTGGAGTCAAATTAATAACAATCTTAAACACAAACAATAAAATACTGAAGTAAGAAAAATAATATTAAATATGTATATTACTCAAAATAAATATTAAACATAAAATAAATATTAAACATAAAAACTTACTAACATGGATTTTTGGGAGCCTCGGTAGCCTTATCATTTTTATTATCAATAGAAGCAGTTTCCCTTTTTTTTTTTTTAATTATGTGACTTCATTTTTTTTTTTATAATATAATATATTATTTTAAATCATCACCTACTTTGTCTCTGTCTCCTCTCCCTACTTTCACTGTGTGTGTCATTAAATCATTACCTTCTCCCACGTGAAATGAAATATGTCTCCCTACTTGTCTTGTTCAACACCCGTGAAAAACACATAGGCCCATGAGAAACAAATATTTTTTTTTTTTTTTTAGAGAACTATAGTGTCGGCAGCTTTTATTATTATTTAATATTATTATAATATACTGGCAGCTAGTGGGAGTCACGGGAAAGTGTAGTGTGGTATGTGAAAGGTGTGTGTATTATTATAATATATAATATTAAATCATTACCAAATTGTCTTCTTCTTCATTCATTATACCACACAGTGAGATCTTGAAGCAGGATGAAGCCAGGTGAGTTCAATCCATTCTAGGCTTTCCAAATCACACTTGGAGGCACCACCTTAGCTTCTTTTCTGGAATCCTGCCTCTCTTTATAAAGAAGGTACTACTACTCCACGTGAAGCTTCTTCAAAGCATGGAAATGGAGGATGAAGATCAACATGATTGAAAAATCTTTCAAATCTCGGTATTCGCCTGAAACCTCTTGGTCCAGCCTCGGAAAGTTTAAGAACAAAGAAAGCGTCATAGTGGAAGGAGGAAAGTACACGAAGGACAAGAGATGAAGCTCCTTGGCTATTTCGGTATCTTGAATTCTGCAGGCTGAAGAAAAATGAGAAGATGAAGAGGTTGAGAAAAAGAAGAAACAAGTCCTCTGCGGGATGAGAAGAAGAAGATATCAGCAATCGTGCTGATAACGTGTTATAAAACTGAAAAAATTCTAGAGAGAAGTCAGAGGAAATTCTAGAGAGATGAAATCCATTCAAGTGTAATGAATAGTTACAGGAGACCTCTATTTATAGAAGGATGCAAATAGTAGATTACTATGCGTATATACCATGTCATCCTGTATTTGGCGATTATGGGTCAATGGACATCCACATAATAAGAATATTCATAACATAAAATAAAATCTTGATTCAATCAGCCCTACACTTTCAATAAATTTTCTTAATCACGCCAAGAAGACTAAATAGGGATTTTATCATGTTAATTGACCATATTGCCCTTCACTTTCCCCCCCAAAAGCCACCCCTTTTCTCTAAAGAGCTAGTAATATGGGTAAGCCTATTGGGCAAGGTTATTAAAACCGGACCGGTCACTAAACCGGTCGGAATACTGGGTCAAGGGTTAGTGAGTCAGACCGGAGCTAAACCAGTAAAAATATAAAGATTTTGGATTATTAATATAAAATTATTTATAAAAAAAATCTTTTTTTGGATGCTAATTCTTGTCAAAAACACATGTCCCAACACTTGAATATCCATCAAGTAATGAGTCAAGTATCTTGGGTACCCTCCGGTTAAAAACATGAATCAAAACCCTTAAATATCCATTGGATAATAAGCTAATGTTAGGTACCCTGCACGAAACGCTGAGAACTTTTCTCTTCCTCTCTCTCTCTCTCTCTCGTTCTGACCACACAAATATTAAGCTATTGAATAATGCCAGTCATTTTGAATTCTTCTTCGGTACGACACGCTGAGAACTTTTCTCTTCCTCTCTCTCTCTCTTCTTCAACCACTTCTCTAGTTCTCTGTCACCTCGCACCCTATCGTCGTCGAATCAGAGCCTAAATCCTTCACCAAAATGACTTCTACAGTTCTACCTTGGTGTCTCTGGATCTAGGGGGACCGGATCTGTTCGAATAAAAAAGTTTCAAACCCATGACGGTGTGTCTCAGTCTGTCACCGTTGTTCTCCTCTTTTGATGTTATCTCTTCTCCTCAGATCTGTTCACTCTAGCTTTGTTTTTCCTAGATCTGTTGTTATCATGGATTGTTTCTCTCCACCTCTATCTGTAAACGTCTTCAATCGACAAAAGAAGAAAAAAGACGGTGACCCGGTTTCATGGTTGAAACCGGCTGGTCTGATCCGGGTTTCATAACCATGCTATTGGGTTCGAGCTAACCCGTCATGCGTTGACGGCCCACTGGATCAGACTGAAAAAACATATTAAAATGAGCTGACATTTAACCAACCGGAATACCCTCCCAACCCATTTTCCTTTATTTTTTTTTTATAAAAACATATTACAAAATTATAAAGTGATTATAAAACATGAAAGTTTTAAATATTACAAATTAAACCTACATCCTACTTCAACATATTACAAACTAAACATAAATTTCAAATCTATGATTGACACTCAACACAAAATAAATCAACAATCTCATTTTCTGCTGAAAAAAGATTCACCAATTGAAGTGCAACATCATGAACAATCATCTTTTATTTTACAGCTCGATAACTAAAAATCCCAGCTTAATTTGCTCCCAGGCAAGTGAGGCAACACTAAAAAAAACTGAAATATGCGTCTATTTGTCATATAGCTTGAGTTGTTTTCTTTTAAGGTGGTGTTAGGGTTCCGTTGAAGAAACCGCACCAGCACGATGTGTGACTGTGAAGGAAGGGAAGGGATTATTTTGGTTTTTCGTTTTAGAATTTCAGAAATTATTAGAAAAACACGGGCTAGCCCACGGATTGATGGACCAGCCAGTCACGAGTATAGGTGACACGGGTTCGGACCAAAAAAACCCACATAGAAAAGGGCCCAAATTTTTTTCAACCCAACCCACCTAAATTTTATGGGTTGCGGGTTTAGCCTGCGGGCTCTAACTTGTATTACCGGCTTGACCCAAAGCCACTGTTATAAATTAAAAAAAAAAAGAATTTTAGATGACTTATAAATATGAATAGAGATATATAGTATTTTACTTATCATAGGTATAAAAAAAGGAAAAATGACATTAATTAAGGATAGGTTGGAAAATTGTTATCGAATTATGGACGGATAAGTATTGAGTGAAAGACAAGATGGAAGTTCATATTTCTATACTCTGTAGCATGGACGTTGAAAAAAAGAAACTACGTCCCTCTACAACACATATCAAGCATTTGTATTCGATATGCGCTAAATAATTAAATTACCATACATTTGTTTGTTTTTAATGGAGTTTGACTTTAATGTTGAAATCCCACCAGAAACGCGGAAGCGAATCGTACCGATTTGATGTAAGAAAAGTTAGAACCTTTATCGTTTTGATTACCTGGAAAGATGTAGTAATCTGAAAGCCTCTTCACAAATCGTCGTAGTCTGCTCTATGATCGATCTTCCAAACTATCTCTCTAGGGGGATAGGACGGTTGTGTGGGCAACCGTTCAGATGATGAACGTCTGCCTCTAGGATTTTGTTCCTGATGAGAACCTCCTAATGTTTCTTATTGCTCATAAGTAGGTGAAAGTGGGTTTATATACTATTACATCCAAGACCTAACCCTAAACCACATGGGCCATAGAGTTCTTGGGCTATAGTCTCACTTAAGCCTTATTGGGCTTAAGTGACTAAAGAGCACATTAATCCAACAATCTCCCACTTGCTCTTTAAGACACAAACTTGAGTTCGTAAACCCAAGACCATGTAGCCCATAAGCCATCATCATCTGATTATATAACCCATCCCTTGTCTCGAGCTAGCCTGAGGATCTACCATTTGTCATTCATCAAGGCTCATGATAATCTACAGAAGATTATCTAGTTCGATGCTACTCCACTAAAAGCCCGAATGTGATCTCCAAAAATAATGACACTTATAACACGAATATGCATTACCCCTTTGTAGAATATCTATAATTTGATTAACTAGTTTTCTGTAACCCAATCAATTATTTATTCCCTTGATTGTAATAGTTTCTCTAATGGATTACATGCACTGCCCAGTATCTTCAATATCCAAGTACCGAAACATATCAAGGGGACATTTCCTATAAATTCCATTGATGACTTCTTAATTTTAATAGATTTGAGGTATATTTTGATATATTTAGGAAGTCATTAATACTAAATTAAAGAGATTTTCTTGATATTTTAAGAGAAATTAAGTTGGTGCATCATTTGTAGGGTTTCAATTTAAAATAAATGTTTTTGAGTCTAGGAAATAAATAATAGTAATTAGAAGTTTAAAAAGAAAAAAAGAAAAATTTAGTTTTATTATTATTGTTATTATTATTATTTAATTTCTTTTATTTCATTTTCACCAAAAGCATCAGGTGGAGCACGTTTTGGATTGGGCTGAGCGGATGGAGAATGATTGAATTGATGAATGCATTGGACTTAGGACATTGAATGTCAATTGAGGAGCTGGGCCCACGCATAGGAAGTTAGACTTCGAATGAATGGGAAATGGATGTGAGCCCACGAAAGAAAATGGAGGAATGAATTGGAGACGCAGCTGGGCCCACCAAGTGATTAATGGATTGAAAACAAAAACCTAAAGGAATTGAAAAGAAGGAGCTGGACGAATTGAGGGGGAAGCAGCTGGAGACGCAGAGCACAACAGAGCAGAGACGCATAACGCAAAGAGAGGCGCGATCCTCTTCTTCCTTCCCTCTCGCCAGCGGCTTCTTCTTCCACCACGGTTGCAAGCGAGCTACCCTCCTCCATAGTCATCGACGGCGAGCTTCACTACCACAGACACGCAAGCAACGAACAGAGAGGCTGAACATCCAGTAACTTAGATTCTGCAATTCTGTTTGTTGTTTGATCTGGATTTAATTTACTGTGTTGTGCTGGATTTTATTGTTAAAGCCATGTATGGCTACTTTTATTTTGCAACCTAGAGGAACTATGAATTTATTAATGGATTATACCTTGTTTTCATGGTTTAGTTATAATTAGTATTAATTTTGGTTGCTTAATCTTGATTAACTTTATCTATTTAGTGATTGGCCATCATTAAATATTAATTTGAGAATTAGGATTTACCTTAACAAAGGGAATTTTAATTAAGCTCTTAGATTAAGCAATATGGGATTAAATTACGATTGAATTTGCGATTAGGATAGACCTAATAGCCCTATATAATTGTTGAAGAGTGTGTTCGAGTTTTTGTTGCCTCTTGAGTAATCATGTTAGACATAACATTTTATACTTAAGAGAGGGTTGTAAGTGGACCGAGAGGTACTTATAGCTAATTATACTCGAAATTAACAAAATTGATATTAAGACTAATTAAATCAGTGAAAACAAGGTTTATGAAGTTAATAAGGGATTAGTGACTCTGGGTTGCTCATTTGATATTTGTGGTAGTTAGTTTATTTTAATTTCTTTTCTTTTAATTAAACTCACTTTGGTTTGCTCAACTTAAATGAAAGTGTAAAATTAATGCCTGATCAAAGTTTTGAATACTAAGTCCTCGTGGAAACGATACTTTACTCACTCTTTATTACTTGATACGTCCTGTACACTTGTAGAGTTATAGGCTTTAAAGTTCTGCCCTATCATCCATGTTGTTTATCTCATAAACACCGATAACCAAATAGTCTCAATCCTAAAATACCAATTATTGTCCGTCATATAGATCAAACCTCACCTGTTGGTAAATCAAAGAATGAAAACTATTCGACTACCTATTTAAAATAAACTCAGGATTAAGAGTAACTACATGACTATGGTTATCTGGAGATTTGATTTCTTATGACATAAAGAACAACCTTAATCAAATCTCTCCTTGATCCATTCAATGTAAGTATTAACTCACACTAATATTTTATAATGATTCGAACAAAACCATTTCATAAAATATTGCAGCCTAAATACAGTGGCCAACTTAATTTAACAGCTGTGAACTTATTCATCAATTGTGAGAACCTATGACCATGTCCTCTATGAACGTATCAATATGAACATATACTCCACAATTGATCCGGACCTTAAAGTTTGTAAATAGTATGCGAAATAAATGATAAAAGTCCTCATTTATTAACATTCAGAAAAATTGCAATGTATAATGTCTTGCTGGAAAAACACAAAATAACAAGGTGAACTAACAACTACCTAAAGCTATAACAAATCTGGAATCCTCCTAAGACCTATAGATGTAACATGCCTCTCGAACACACATTCTGGAAAACTTTTAGTAAAAGGGTCAGTAAGGTTCTCGTCTGATGCTATCTTTGCTACCACAATATCTCCTCTTTTAATTATATCTCGGATCAAGTGGTACTTCCTCTCTATGTGTTTTTGTCTTTTGTGACACTTTGGTTCCTTGGACTATGCTACTGCCCCATTGTTATCACTATAAAGTGTGATAGGACAATGAACACCTGGTATCACCTGAAGGTCCGTTAGGAACTTCTTTAACCACGCAGCTTCCTTTGCAGCCTCAGAAGTAGCTACATATTCAGCCTCTGTGGCAGAGTCAGCCACACATGATTGTTTTACACTTCTCCAACAAATGGCATCGCCATTAAGGGTGTACACATATCCGGAGGTAGACTTTCTTGAGTTAATATCTTCTTGGAAATCTGAGTCCATATAACCAATGGTTTCAAGACTCCCACTAGAATAAACCAACATATAATCTCTCGTTCTCCGTAGATATTTGAGTATATGTTTAACCGCTACCCAGTGTTCCTCTCTAGGACCAGATTGGTACCGGCTTACTACTCCCACTACATAGCAAATATCTGGTCTGGTACATAGCATAGCATACATGAGACTACCTACTGCTGAAGCATAAGGTACCCTACTCATGCGTTCTCTCTGCTCAGGAGTTTTAGGAGATTGTTTCTTAGAGAGATGAATCTCATGCCTGAAGGATATAATTCCCCTCTTGGAATTCTCCATGCTAAACCTGGCAAGTATTTTGTCAATGTATTTAGCCTGAGATAATGCCAAAACCCTATTCTACTGGTCTCACAAGAGTTTAATACCAAGAATATAATTGGCTTCCCCCAGGTCCTTCATATCAAAATGCTTGCTCAACCAGGTTTTTATGCCTAACAATACCTCTGTATCATTTCCGATAAGGAGTATATCATCCACATAAAGTACCAGAAAAGATACTGCATTACCTTGGATCATTTTATACACACATGGTTCATCAAGACTTTTCTCAAAACCATAAGACTGAATGGCTTGATCAAATCTGATGTTCTATGATCTGGACGCTTGCTTAAGTCCATAAATGGACCTTTGCAACTTGCATACCATTTTTTCTTACTCTTTGGCTATAAACCCTTTTGGTTGTTGCATATAGATTTCCTCTTCCAAATTTCCATTTAGAAAAGCAGTTTTAACATCCATTTCTTACTCTTTTGCCAAATCTCATAATCAAGATTTGCTGCAACAGCTAAGAGAATCCGGATGGACTTGAGCATGGCAACCGGCGAAAAGGTTTCTTCATAATCTACACCTTCCTTTTGGAAATACCCTTTCGCTACCAATCTAGCTTTGAAGGTTTCAACCTTCCCGTCCGATCCTCTCTTTCTCTTGTAAATCCATTTACACCTAATGGGTCTTACCCCTTTAGGTGCATCTACAAGAGACCAAATTGAGTTGGAATACATAGAATCCATTTCACAATTCATAACCTCAAGCCATTCCTGAGCATCAATATCTCCTAGCGCTTCGTTATAACTTATGGGATCATCATCTTCATTAATGATGACATCCTAATTTGACTCACCCAACAAGAGATATCTTGCAGGTTTACGAATCAATCTCCCACTACGACTTTGTCGCACTTGATGTTGTGCATCTCCAGGGGGTCCATTTTTTGTGGGTTAACAATTTCTAAATGAGGACCCTCATTAAGTGGATTAACCAATTCATGATTTTGTCCTTTCATAAGTTCATCATCATGTTGAACTTCATTATCATGCTGAACTTTTGGTTCTGTCTCTGGTTCCTGTGTATGTTCATCAGGTATATTTTCCCTTCTTTGAACAACCACAGGAATAAAAGTTGGAACCGCCTGAGGTTGCGGTGAAACTTAATCTAAGACTAGCTCATCAAGAATAACCTTACTCCTTGGTTTATAATTTGTCATATAGTCTTCCTCTAAGAAAGTCGCGTGAGTGCTCACTATGACCTTCTTTTCTTTTGGACTATAAAACAACCAACCTTTGGTTCCTTTAGGATAACCTATAAACATGCATACTTCAGTACGCGAGTTCATTTTATCTGGTTTCTGTTGCAAGACATGTGTTGGAGCACCCCAAATCCGAATATGATTCATGGAAGGCTTACACCCTTTCCATACTTCTATTGGTGTCTTTGAAACTGACTTGGATGGAGCGAAGTTCAATAGATACATAGTAGTTTCTAAGGCATATCCCTAGAATGAATCAGAAAGAGATGAATAACTGAGCATAGATCTTGTCATTTCTAAAAGGGTTCTATTTCTCCTTTCAGCAACTCCATTCTGCTAGGGTGTACTTAGAGAAGATAATTGTGAAACTATCCTCTCTCTGGTTAGGTAAGACCTGAACTCTCCAGATAGGTATTCACTCCCTTAATCAGATCAAAGAGTCTTAATTTGAACACCAAGATGCTTTTCTGCCTCAGCCTTGAACTCTTGGAATTTTCCAAAAGCTTCAGATTTGTGACGCATCAAGTACACATGTCCAAATCTAGAGTAATCATCGGTAAATGTGATGAAATACTGATACCCGCCTCTGGCTTGGACATTTATTGGCCCATATATATCAGTATGTACCAATTCCAGTTGAAGTGTGGCACGTTTTCCCTTGGCCTTGAAGGATCTCTTGGTCATTTTACCTTCTAAACAAGATTCACATACTGGTATCGGTTCAAAGTTCAGGGATTTTAAAATCTCACTTTTGGTCAAACCTTGTATCCTATTAGAGTTAATATGACCCAATCTCAAATGCCAAAGATAAGTTTCATTTGAAACTTTTCTTTTCTTTGATGAATTAATATGCTCAACATCTTTTAATTCAACATGATTAACTTCATAGGGAGTAGGATTAAGGAAATAAAGACCATTAAACTTTAAACCAGAACAAATAAAAGAAGATGATCTTCTTATAGAAACTGACGAATTAAACCGAACTGTTAAACCATGTTTATCCAAACAACTAACATAAATTAAATTCCTCTTAAAATCTAGAATAAATAAACAGTCTTCTAAAACCAAAGTTCTGCAATTATCAAAAGTTAAAACAACTTGTCCCACTGCTTATGCAGATACAAGCTCCCCATTTCCAAGCTTCAAATCTCTTTGTCCTTTACTGACAGGCAAACTATGTTTGAATCACTGCAAAGAGTAACAAACATGGTTAGTGGCTCCTGAATCAACGATCCATTTATCATCGTGATTCTCCACTAAATAAGCCTCAATCACATGTAAATTACCCATACCTGGTTGATTCATACGTGGGCAATCTTTCTTCCAATGCTCCTTTTGTCCGCACTTGAAGCACTTGCCTTTTGGCTGCTTCATTGCAACTGTTTGGCAACTGGAGTACCTTATTTCTTCTTTTTCTTGTTATTTCTCTTGGGTTTCCCCTTAGGTTTCACAGAACTTTCACCAGCAAAAAATGTACTTCCTTGCTTGACTAGAGATTGTTCAGCACTCTCAAGCTCGTGCATCAGTTGAGTGAGGTCAAGCTTCATCTTATTCATATTATAATTCATCTTGAATTGATTGAAGTATTCAGGTGGTGATTGTAAGAGAAGGTCAACTTTTACTTCTTGTTCAAATTTGACTCCATGGTCATCAGCCTTTTTGAAGTTTGCTATCATTGTTAGACAATGATCTTGCACACTTCCTCCCGTCATCACTGTCCTGGTGACTGAATTCAGCGCATTTTGCCTAGCAAAGCTACTAGATGTAGCAAACATGTCATCAAGAGTTTGGAGCATTGTTGCTCCACTCTCAATCATGCTCATTTGCTCCTGAAGGTGATTGGCAAGACTGACCAAAATATAGCAGCGAACTGCCACATTTGCCTTCTCCCATCCTTCCTTCTCCTGCTGAAATTGAGTCCGAATTGCATCAGACGCATCTGCTGCAGGCTGCATTGGCATAGGGGTAGTTAGAACAAAGTTGAACTTTTCATATTGAAGAACAATATCCAAATTAGTTTTCCATTTTTGTAGTTTGTACCATCCATAGGATTTTGGCTCAAGATTGTAACTAAAGGATTGAATGAAGACATTTTTCTGAAAAATTAAGTAAAAACACACTAATTACAAACTATAATTAACAACAAACAGATATAGTGTTAGTAGATTCTAATAACTACTATTCGTTTATTATTTAACAATCCATTAGTTATCTTTACAAGACTTAAGATGGGCAAGATACTTGTAAAACTAATATTGTTATTTTGGGCCTTCAGTTCCATTGCTAGAGCCTCGATGGGAGGGTTAACAATTTTACCAAAGTTGAATGTATTTAACCATTGTTTACTTTCAAAAATTATCTTTAGTGTCTAAGTGTTGCCGACGATGGGCCGTGCAAAACTTCACTAAAATTTTGAAAATATTAGGGTTTAATCTAGCGAAATCCGATTATCCTTATCTGCTGGGGCTTCAGCGATAACCATTTCACTAATAAACCCACAATTGGAGTCTGTAGGTTTTAAAATTAAATACTTAATTTAAAACCCTCACCCATTCAATATTTTAAATTTAGAATTTTTAATTTCCAAGAATTTATTCAATTTAGAGAATTATTTGTTTGAGATCGACAACTATAATTGAAATAATTAGGTATCTAAAATCTAGTCATGATTGGCAGAGAGTACTTCACATGACCATTTTAAATAACCCACAAATCACTCTTAAAATTAAAATTCTCTTAGGAAATTCCCTGGATTATTTGTCTAGATTTTAATTCCACAATTAATTAATCCAATTATTATTTTAGATTTTAATTTAAAATCATAATAATTGATAATTAGTTTAGTGGATAATCTAAATAATCTCGCATAATAACTATCATACTAGTTGATTCAAGACGTAATAGCTACTATGATGTTATGACATGTGATTATGCAACAATATGACATCTTCCTATTCTATATGACATGTTATTACAAACATCATATTAATCGCACATATAATTCATACAATTCAATAAAAGCATTAAATAATTAAACAAATAACTTTAATCCATGGCTTTCCTATAAAATTAAAATTAAATTAACAACTTTGGAATTCCTCTTTCGTCCAGCCCATAGTATCTGTCTCAAGCCCCTTTAGGGTATCTATAGGCCCAAAAGACCAAAAACCCAATATTTGGCTAGAAACCCTAAGACACAAAAGAGAAACCCTAGCCATCTATTCTGCCACGCCGTCAACCGAAGTCATCTCAGCACGAAACTCTAGGGGAAGGACCGACACGGGAAGATGAGAACACGGCCACTGGAACCATCCAAAAAGGGTGTCACACGCGCCCTCACACGCGGCTTCATTGTGGCGGCGCATGGCGGCACATAGAGCCTCCCCTGGCCGCGATCCACACGGTTTTTATCGTTGTTCGGTCCTCTTTCCAACCATATATGGTTCATCCAATTTTGAGGTCCAGAGGTCCATGAAAAGTATCTTACAGTGTTGAATGCTCATCTTCTTGAGTTTTTTTATCTCCAACTTTTACAGAAATTCGAAAAGTACATAGAAATTCCAAAAAAGATAAAAAAAAAAATATAGCAAGGAGGAAATCTAATCATATGGGATTAGCCTCCTTGTTACAAATCAAGAAATACAGGGAGAATCTAACCATGGATTAAAGCGATTAACCGATTAAAATTAAAACTAATACCAAATATGAATTATAAACAAATAATCACCATGAAATAAATAACAAATATAGAAAAAGATGTCATATTTTCAAAAATAATTTTCGAAAAGAATCACACACGGCTTTGATACTATAGGCTACCAGTATCAGTGCAAAAAAGAATCTAACCATGGATTAAAGCGATTAACCGATTAAAATTAAAACTAATACCAAATATGAATTATAAACAAATAATCACCATGAAATAAATAACAAATATATAAAAAGATGCCATATTTTCAAAAATAATTTTCGAAAAGAATCACACACGGCTTTGATACTATAGGCTGCCAGTATCAGAGCCAAAAAGAATCTTGTGAGGAACCTTGTGGGGAACCTTATGAAAAATCTTATGAGGAACCTTATGAATAGAATCACATGAAATATAAAAGAATATCAAAACTGGGTTCTTTTCCTCATCGCGATGGCTCTGATACTAATTGTTGGAATCTCACCAGAAACGCAGAAGCGAATCGTACCGATTCGATGTAGGAAAAGTTAGAACCTTCATCGTTTTGATTATCTGGAAAGATGTAGTGATCTGAAAGCCTCTTCACAAACCATCATAGTATGCTCTATGATCGATCTTCCAGACTATCTCTCGAGGGGATAAGATGGTTGTGTGGGCAACCGTTCAGATGATGAACGTCTGTCTCTAGGGTTTTGTTTCTGATGAGAACCTCCTAATGTTTCTTATTGCTCATAAGTAGGTGAAAGTGGGTTTATATACTACTACATCCAAGACCTAACCCTAAACCACATGGGCCATAGGCCTTATTGGGCTTAAGTGACTAAAGAGCACATTAACCCAACATTTAAGGGGTAAAAAAGCTCTTTGAAAAAAAAAAAGAAGAATTTAAGAAAAACAACACAGCCTGACAATCAATGTCCATACATATATAGATATATTCAAGCATGCAAGTTCTTAACCGAGGAATCTTAAATCTACTGTAACTTTCAATAGATAATCTTAACATTCTCATGCATCAGAAATATTGTTTAATTTTTTTTGGCCAAAGAAATATTGTTTAATTAATGTTAACTTAATCAACGCATTTGAGTTATATAAACACACATACTGATTTTGAATTTTCAAATGACCAATACATGAATCCCTCCTATCCTTAATCACCTAATAATAACTTATCATGCAAATTGATTTCCCTGTCAATACAACTAAACGTTCAATACAACTAAACGACTCGAATCCAGATTCTCTAGAGGGTATGTTGGGAGAGAGATAGAGAGAAAAATATACTTTCTACTTTCACGTAGTGATAAAAAGAACTCAAAGGTGTAAAAATTTGTCAAGTTGACTTCATATACAAGTAAGCTTTACCGTTTATAGCATAAATAAAATTGTTTCTGCAAGTAGTATTAAAAAAAAAAATTGTTTCTGCAAGGAAAAGACAACAAAGCCACTAATCTATCAGAAAATCCCTCCTATCGATCATGTACCCTGGCCTCCCCTTTGTTAAACCAATCTTTGAGACGACACAACTGACACATTTAACTTCTATGAAACCACTCTAATACGTTTCTATGATAAATATGTTTAACACTTCTATATAAAAATCGTGATATATGATAGTTATTAACTACTATATCTAATGATTCCAAGCTATTACGCATGTGGGCGCCATAAAAGCTTGACACAAATACATTACGGTTTTGAACCGTGATTTGTTTTGTATCTATTATAAGACCCATTATGTGTTGAGATGTGATGATACTATGTTCTATGTAATGCTATCATAATAAATAATGGTCTTAGATAAATAAGTGTTATAAAATTTGTATCATATATAACAATGCTTTCATATAACGGTTGCTATATAGCAACTGTTATTTATTTGCTATAAATGTTAACGAGTTTAATGAAACAACCGTCATATATGAAAAATATTATGGCGTAAGTAGAAAATATATTCTTATATTTTAATTAAGAATAATACAACTAAATTGAATGGAAAATGTTAGATATTTTATTTAATAATATATTGTAATGTATTGAATATTTGAATTATATTAGAATATTATATATTTTTATTATCTTGTTTAAATAAAGGACAATTTAATCTTTCCATTCTTCAAACATCATTGTCAACTTATCATCAGTCATTCTATGTGAC
Organism: Acacia confusa; assembly: GCA_037074495.1. NCBI lineage: Eukaryota > Viridiplantae > Streptophyta > Magnoliopsida > Fabales > Fabaceae > Acacia > Acacia confusa. The sequence continues at coordinate 29,479,716 of CM073510.1, forward strand.
ATAAATAGGCCATTATATTGTGACGTGAATGAGCAAGCAGTGTAGAGCAAGGGAACATTGAGGTCTTAGAAGGAACAAAACGGGCCCACGTAGAGGTGAAGCTACCTCTATATGGAGACTTGCACGGATAAACAAGATACAGAGTGTTCGAAATCATTGCTGGTCCCAGACTCCGGAACAGACATGAATGCTTCTACCGAAGCCACCGGTGAGAGAGCTGATTCCTGGTAAGGAAATTAGGCTTCAGTAACTGGATTCGTGTGGTATTTGGTTACTTTTGAACAATATGGATTTCCAAGTCACATACTTGTTCTCAGATGTTCAACTTGTACATTGTAAAATCATAAACCGAAGCAATCAGAAGATGAGTTTAATGTCTTTGGTGTATGGTGAAACAAATTTCCATGCTCGAACACTGTTGTGGGAAACTCTTAAATCAATTGCGGGTGATGCCGTGGACCCGTGGTTGATTTTAATGCCTACCTTGCCCCAACAGATAAGGTTTTCAAAGGTTATATAGACGATGCTGGACTTCTAGAAACCACTTACTTGGAAAAGAACGGGGCTAAAAGAGAGACTAGACTGGGTACCCAAATCCTCAAGTCAGACTTCATTTTAACTCTATCATAGGGTGTTCTTCGTCAACACCATCAGTACGTGGTGGGGATGGTTTTGTTCAACACCATAAATTCTCATACCAAGCATTAGAGAAATCTTTTGAGGGCGTCATATCAGAATCATGGCAAAATAAAAACTGATTTGAGGGTTTACAAGCGTTTCAGAGGGCAGCGGTAGATTGGAACCTGCATCGGGTAGGTAATTTCTCGAAGAAAAAGAGAGAAATCATTTATAAGCAATGGGCTCCAGCGGGTGGAAAAGAAACTTTGGGCTGAATATAACAAGCTTGCAGCCCAAGAGGAACTTGTTTGGTACCAGAAGTCACGTTGTAAGTGGCTAAAGTGGGGAGACAGAAATAGAAAGCTTTTCCACGCCTCAATTGTACTCGAGAAGAAAACAAAAAAATTTATTTCACTTTAAAATGGAGCTGGACTGTGGGTGATGGCCAGGAGTTATTAAAGCACATGCCAACTGAGTTCTTTTTAAGGACCTTTATACAAGAGAACCCTTGGTGAGTAACCCAGCTGATTGGTTTTCAATCTTTCCAACACTTCAGAATGGTCACAAATTAAAGATGGTGGATAGAGTGGAAATTAAAAATGCAGCCTTTCCAGTGGGGGCTTTGAAAGCTCCCGGTGCAGACGGTTTACAACCACATTTCTTCCAATCACAATGGCATCTAATTAGAGACAAAGTATGTGGTTTGGTTGAAGAAGTGTTCAGAAACTCGGGAATCTTGAAGCATTTCAATCAGACAAAGGTCGAAAATGCAACCACCATAAAGGAATTCCAGCCAATATCACTATGCAATGTGGTATTTAATTAAGATTATTACAAAACTGATTGGTAGTAGGTTCAGGGGTGTAATGGAAAAATTAGTGGCGCAAGAGCAATGCAGTTTCATCGCCAACTGGTCCAGCTGTGATAACAGCTTCCTTGCTCAAGAAGCAATTCATAGGATGAGGTTGAGTAGAAGAAGGAGGGGGTATGTGGTAGTCAAGGTAGACATGGAAAAGGCTTACGACCGGTTGGATTGGGCGTTTATCAAGAATACCCTATCCCGACTCGATCTCAATGAGCAATTTATAAACCTTATGTCAATACTTTGGAATGGGGAAGAAAGCGGTCTTTTGATCCTACAAGAGGGATTCGTCAGAGGGATCCCCTGAGTTACAATTTCGTTTTATGTATGCAACTTATTAAAGCTGAATATATGCAATGCCAAGAGGTGGAAACCGGGTTCAAACAACATGGGCCATTTGTCTCTCACCTGTTTTCGCATATGACCTATTTCTTTTTGCTGAAGCATCTGTGGGTGTGGCAGAAGAAACTAAAAGGGTGGTGATTGATCGAGCTACTTTACTTCTGTCGATCAATTAAACTAGGTCTTAATTAATTATGCAGTTTAAGGTTAACCTAGGTCATTCTTCCAAGGAGCAAGCTGTGAGTTTTCTTTAGGACTAATTTTCAGGTGATAAGAGATGCAGTGGAATGTAAATGGACCTAAACTAGAATACAAAACACTACTACCGCAATTAACTAACTAAATATACTAATGCAATTGACTCTAAAACCTATATGAAAATGAGACTAATCTATATGAATTTTGAATGCAATTTTTGGGGGTTTTTCTTATGAGAGAATAATTGAAATCCTAATAAAAAGATTGATTAAAAGCAATTAAAATAATAATGATATAATTCCGTTATGATGATGAAGGGACAACTTAGGAATTGCATAGAGTCGACTTTCTTAACCTAAATTAATTAATTAGACCCAAGGGAGGTTAATGAGATATTGAAATTAATGAGTTCAATTAGCTAATTTAAACTTGGGAAAACCTCAAGCTCAATAACACATATTCCACTAGAAAACTCATAATAGAATAAGTGGTAGCTGATTAAACTCATAAAAACCAACACCTTTGATTCCAAAATAATTTAGAAATCTTATTTACAATTATCCAATTGAACAACTAGATAATATATCAACCTAATTAAACAACTAAGATGATAAACCTAATTGACAATTAAATTAATAACGAAAACTCAATTATTAATTTAATTAGCAATCCAAAGGTTGCAAACAAAAGTCCAGCAATAAGCATAAAACTTCAAATTATCAGTCTAATCCAAAAGAAATAAGTTTACAATCTAAAACTAGATTGTTCTCTATTAATACAACTCGAAATCCTTTAAAATTAAATAATCTCAAGTTTGAATTAAAAAGATAAAAGAAAGATACTCCTTTGTGGTCTTCAAGTGTAAGCCCTAGGCTTTAGTCTCCTCCATGCTCCTCCCAAGTTACCTCCCAACTAGCTTAAGCTTCCGTGAAAATCATTCCTTCTCCGAGAGCCAAACACGTCAAAGCCATATGAAGAATTTGCCAATCAAATCAGCAATCCGTGCGTCAAGGAGAATGAAGGGAAGTAATTAATTTGATTGTGGGGTCCCTGCGTGAATTGGAATGGAAGGGGAGAATAATTGATTAATTCAATTACCTCTGCCTTTCAGCTTCTTCGGTCTTTCTCGTGGTGTGATGATATTGCGGCTTGCGTCTCCAATTCTTAGCGTGCAGAGAGCGTCTGGCCCCCTGAGAGCGTGTGGCGGCCTCCTCCCATGTTGGTGGCTGCTAGGTTAATTAAAAGGGAGGAAGAGAGGGCTTTTAGGCTTGAGTCCAATAAAATTCAAGTAGCCCAATAAAATTTCACCGTTGGATTTCCTTTTAGCTATCCTGAAAAATTCTACACCATAGGATCTTATAAAATCACAATTTATCATATATCAATAGATATTATTTAACCACAAGATATCAATCAGAATATTATAGCTCAATATCTTATAATTAATTCATATTTATATTATTTCCTAAAATTGGCTAACAATCCAAATATTATCTAATATATCCAAATTAGCCTAAAATAATCCTCAAAATAAATGAAATAAGGTAGGATAAAATATATGAAAATTAGGATTTATTAGTGATAAGTCCAAGTTATGCCGTTCCAAGAATGTAAATTCCCATAGAGCTATGGAACTGAGACGAACGCTTGGCATTGAGGGAAGCATTTGGATGTCCCAATTATTCACACTGGATACCTGAACATGGCGGGAAGGACTAGCTAGTGTTGATCAAGGCTGTTTTATTAGCGATTCCCAGCTATTACATGCTACCACTAGAAATCCTGGATGAGGTCGAAAAGCAGAGCTGGAGGTTCCTATGGTCTCGATACATATTTAAGGAAAATTCACTTAATTTGTTGGGACCACATTACTCAGGGCGGGCTAGGGCATTACAGAGCTCCGTGAGCAGAATAAAGCGTTTATGCTTAAATTGGAAGTCTGAACCAGGCAGCCCTGTGGGGGAGTTCTCAGAAACTGCATGTGATGGAGAATGGCTCATGGCTCATGGCTCATGGGTTTCAAACGATCCTTGGGACACTGCTCGGTGATGGAGGCTGAACTTATGGCCATCAAAACAGGTTTAGAAGTAGGGAATATCTATTTACTCAGATTCACTGAAGAAACTTGTAACTGATACAAGGCACGTTTTGTTCATTCTCAAGCTTCAGCTTGCCTATTGTATCTCTAAAAAGAATAGGCAATAAAATTGATGATGCCTCAAATAAAATGAGGAAAGAGGAGATGGAATCAAGAAATTAAAGAAGATAATTGGAGTGTTTTAAAAAATACATGTTATATTAACCGATTTAACTAACATCCTTAATTTAATTATTTACATAAATATATCTTATATTAAGGTTTAGAGGAAGTGTCAACTAAAGTTCTTGACTTTAGTCCGTAAGGAGCCATGTTTCTCCTATTTACTTTACGTCTAAAACATATTCAAACCTTTTTTAAAACTAATGAATGTTACCTTTTGAAGTAAAATATCAAATACACGGCTTATTAACATATTAATTAATTAAGGATACAATTGTGTTACGCCAGGTTAAAAATCCCCAGTTCAAATGGGCTTATTATTATTTAGAAAATCCTACAGTACTATGTTTGAATGTCAACTCTTGCTTAAAGCAAATCAATATTCACCGTTGACACTTTAATATATGCGAATAAATTATTGGAATCACACACCTACGTGCTATGCTACGTGTGCATGTATCTAATCCTATTCCAGCAATTAAAAATAAAATGAATTAAAATAAAGACCTCGACGTATAATTCTAGAATTACAAACCCAAACCTTGTCATTTGGCAAGTTAACGTAGAGAGCTTTGGGACTTCTTGATCATTGAACAAATCCTGTAAAAAAAAGTCATTTTCGGATATATATAAATTTAATCAAGTCAAGTTTTCATATACAGAATTAAAGTATAAAAGTATTAGAGGAGTAATAACACGTCAGGTTGTATATAACTAACTTTATTCACCTATTGGCTAAGATCAAGTAATACGCCAGGTATATTTAATTATTTACAACGGACTAATAATCAGCTTTAAATTGGGATCATAATTAGATTATTGACTTTGAAAATATTCAGAAAGTCAATGGCATGTGGCTGCTTGACCAGCCTTCTTAATTGCTATTAGACTTCTAATCGTGTAATTTGTAATAAGTGTTTTAAATATTTGAAATTTGTCAAATGGAAGCTACTAATGAATTAGAACAACGCAATCCTTATGCTATACCTTATGTCCTTATCGGATTAACTATCCCTACGTTTTAATCTGAAATGAGTGGTTTGTGTTTTGTTTTGTTGATAATATAATATAGGGCTCCAATCGATCTTGTCCCTCTATTATAAATTTCCTCCAATCACCTTATGGGAATCAATGAATGAGAGGTACACATATTTAAAATCCTGAATTATATATTGAGTGTTGACAAATGGATAATGAAATTTGCATCAAAATTAAAATAAAAATAATATTTAAAAAGTATAATTAGCGCATCACTTAGTAATTTATAATAAGAATTAATTTTTTTTTTTAAAAAAGTGTCTTATAATAAAGGCATACACGAGTATGTGTAGTTTTGTTGTTGTCAATTTTCAACAGAGTCTATGGGTAGATGTCGGTGTGTGAATACTGAAAAGAGGTCCCTGTATATATTCAGAAAATGAGGCCACATTATCAATATAAAGTTGATCTAGCGTTTAAGTAACTGCTATATGGGGCACATTTGTTAATTGCTTTATGAAATAGGAAGCTATGGGCAATAATGAGTTGGCTTGGTCCAAAAGAAATTAAGAAAATGAGTAGGGTGTTATGGTAAACTACGCTTTTAAAAATAATGAGAAAAAACATAAAGGGTTGAAGTGGAAATACAAAAATTGAACATCGACGTCAGAAAGAATGGAAATGGGTACGCAAGTGCATGGCATAGCATAGGAAATAGGGGACAAAAAGGACCCTTTGGTTTGCTGAAATTGGGAGTATGAAAGTGAAATCCTTGAAAAATATATTAGTTTGATATTATATAATTGAAAAGCATTCCAATTTCAATTCCATCAAAATACATAAAATTGGTTTTCACCTTGCACCACAAGGAATTAAAATTCTGGTCTACAGAAATCCAGTTCGTCTTCTTCCCTCCCCATAAAGTAGGAGACTTGCTCAAAGATGTTGACCTCTTTTTTATTTTTTGTGACAAGATAGGAGACCATTTTATCAGCAGCCTAACTTGGCATCAATATAATTGACTACTACAAAAAGCAGTAGATTAGCAGCAGAATTTAATAATTTTGTTATAAAAAAATGCCACTAGTTGATGAATGACGAAGTCTCACCTCTAAATCAGTTTAGCAACATAATTCTGTCACTAAATTTCTTCACTAGCTAATTCATTGTTTTTTAGTAGCTTCCCTTTTATAGATGGAGGCGATCGTTCCTTCCCTGAATTGAAGTTCGTGATTTCAAGCAACCAAGTCGTTGATCCACAGGTTTTACCACCCTTTCAACAGAAACAGCTTCCTAATCAAAGCCACCATATCATCTCCTTCATCTTCCAAACTCCGTAACACAGCATTAATGGAGATGATGAGCGACAAATCATGATAGGGTTTGTAGATGTTTGAATTACTATTGGTTTGCCAACTGAATGAACCCATAATTAAAAAAATTAACTAAATGTGTACATATTTTATCTTTTAAAAAAATTTAAATGTCTGTGTACGTATCATATTTAATTTGTTCTTGTCCTCGCTAAATATATAAATATCTATATCTATACATTGTCCTGTTGCCTTATAATACTTGTTCTCCGAACCATACGTACGCTCGTCTGCGTGAGTCTCCTAATGTCAATTCTATTATATTCAACCGTATCACTATATGCCTAAAGTCAATGGCATGTGCATGGCTGCTTGACCTTAATATAACCACGAACTAGCTTCTTAATTAGGTACTATTATGATGCTTTCAATTTTAATTTTGTAATAAGTATTTTTACATAAATAGTACTATCAAATTTTTCAAATGGAATTGTACCAAAAAAATTGTCAAATTTCGGTCAAAAAAATTGTCAAATGGAATAGTATTCATTATCCAATTAATCATTATATTCCTATGTTTTTTTTTTTAAAAAATTCCGATGAGAATCATTCCTACGTTTCAATTTTAATTGAGTAGCTTGTGCTTTGTCTTGATAATATTTTAATTCGCACTTTTTTAGTTTATTTATGAGGCACTTGTTTCGATAATACTATCTCTACCCTCTAAATAGGACTAGTAAGAGCAACTCTATCATATGTAATCTTCATTCATCTTACAAAAATCAATGAGCTGAGAAGTAGTTAAGATATTAAATTTATTCTTAAATAAAAAAATATTTCTAAATTTATCCATTTCATTCATAAACTATGTTTTGAAGGGGGGAAATGAAATTTTTTCATTAATTTTTAGATAGGAATAATTTTAGGAAAAAAAAGTACTTGATACCTCGCTAAATAATTCTTGATAAGAAAAATTATTTATTTTAAAAAGTATATATATCTTATAATATGGACATATATATATAGAAGAGTAGCTAGTACATGCACATAAGTGAACATAAGTATAATGTGGCTGCTCAAACTTAATGTAACCACGTACACAAAAGTAACGTTTATGTGAGTTCCGTCCTTATAGCTCATTACTTAAAGTTAAAGTCAGGATATGCCTCAAATTTCAAAAAGTGTTTATAAAGATAGATGGGCATCATCTAAGTCAATCTTTGTTGGTTGTAAAACTATGTACGTTTGTTTTCGTCAATTTTCAATGGAGTATACTTGTAGATGTCGGTGTGTGATAATGAAGGTCCATGAGTAGTAAATTTGTTCTGTTCCTTTATGAAATTGAAAGGGTAATGAGTTGGCATGGTCCCAAAGGCAGGGGTGTTAGTAGTAGACAGGTATCCTTCTAAAAATAATAAGAAAGCAATAAATGGATGATTTGGAAATAATATAATGGTGGTGTATAGGCAAGTGTAGGGCATAATAAGAAAGCAATAAATGGATGATTTGGAAATAATATAATGGTGGTGTATAGGCAAGTGTAGGGCATAGGAGATTGGGAATATAAAGGCCCGTTTAGTATGCTGAAATTGAAATTAGAACCCAAATCCATGAAAAGTGTTTGTTTGATATTATAAAACTGGAAAAAAAAATCAATTTCATTTCCATCAAAATAAATTAAATTGGTTTCCACTTTGCATGTCAAAGAATTCAAATCCTGATTCATATATATAATTCATTTCGCCCTATTTTTTTTTTTGACCCATAGTCACACTTTAAGTAACCATGAAGTAAGCAACCTCCTCCATATATAGTACCATAGTGATGACTTCCCCTTAGTCAATTATGCAAGTGATTTCCCCTTGGAAGTGATTTGGGTACTTATCAAAGTGGTCAACATCCCATCTAGATCATAGATCTGGTGGTCCATATATTTAAATTTTTTCATCTTTAATTTCTGAAAAAATTATTTTGATGCATATAGAATTTAAAATAATGAATTAATGATAATCTTTTAGCTGTTAATTTGTTCGAAAAATTGAATTTCTTATTCAAAATAGTCATTTGAAAAATATTAAATCTATACCATCTAAATTAGATTTGGGCGGTCCAATTTTGATAGGTTGGGGTGCTCAATAGAGTTCTTTCCAATTTTACAAAGCTAACAATTTTAAACAACTAGATTGTGAATCCCTAGATTTCTCTACCATCATGATAGGAGCATGCCTTCCTAATCAAAGCCACCCCATCATTTTGTTTTAGGGTGTTCAAAACTCAGGAATGGATCAAGAAACCCCAATCCTAGTCTCGGATTTTGGTAAGGATACAAATTGCATCCCGGTCTTGATAGTCCCACGATCGAGATGCGATAAAGAAATCCTAGCTTTTTAAAAAGAAAATTAAAAAATCATTATATTAGTTGAATTCTCCATATTATATTGTTTAAAGTAATCATATAACAACTAACAATGCAATAATAATTACAGAAATTAATATAAAATTGAAGAGTAATATTTTGTCGTTGTCGTTATCTTTATTACTACCTTTATACATTATATAGTTAGGATTATTATCACGATATATACAGTTTAACTTTAACTAAAGATATACATCTTATCAAATAATAACTTAATTTATTGGGTACAAAAAAGTACAAAAATAAAAAGATAACTTAATTTATAAAGTAAAAAAATTTAAAAAAATTGAGACAAGGATTGGGGTCAGCACAGAGATCTCAAGGGTGATCCTAATTCCCGTCCCAGCCAATATCAAAATGTCTGAGACAAGAAATTCCCGAGATCAAAATATCTAGGACCAAGTCAAGACAACCGAGATTGGGATGCTTTGAGCAACCCTCATCTCCCTCATCTTTCCAACTCCAAAACAGATCATAAATGGAGATCATGCATCAGCGACAATGATGATAGATGGGGTTACTAGATTTGCCAAATTTAAATATATAATTTTTTAATTTGTACAATTACTATGCTAGATTGTTGTTATGAATTGAGATACCTTCTGATTCCTTGATTCGTGAATCTCTATTATTGGCTCAATTTGTTGCCAAATTTTGATTGTTACGTCATTCATGAGCATTTTACTTCGATCTCTCGCAGAAATTTCATTATATCACATTTATATTTACATGCCAAACGTATTTTTAATCTTTAATTCCGTCCTTTTTTTCCAATCTCCTTTTCATCTCTGGATCTTTAAACCCATAAAAAAAAGCCCTCAAATCATACCAAACGAAGAGGTTTTTGGGTCAAATACGGCTTACACAAAAAGTGTATCTTTAAACACATTATCCTTTTATATTACTCCCTCTAGTCTTATCTATTTACAAGAGCTCAATAACTAAATTATATGATTTAAGAAAACGATTAAAATGAGTTGAAAATAATAAGTGTATCCTTTTATACTATACTTGTTCATTCTTCTAAGCACACGTTTGTTTGTGTCTCTCATTGTCTATATCCTATTCAATCATACCACCATTTTCCGTATTTCCCGTAATCTGTTTTCCCGTTGCACCCTGATTGACTTTTTCTAAAGTTAATGGCATGTTCCCTGGCTGCTTGATCACCTTAATATAACCACGACGTTCTTAGTTTTACTAACTCCGGTCCTTACCATTCAACGCTTCGGCTTGCTGGTGATAACGATACCGTCTCACCAATCAAGTCTTGTGTTCGAAACTACCTCCTATCCTTAATTTATGAGTGAATATAAATAAACATAAAATTAAAGCACACAATTAATCTTTTATAATTATTGTAAGGTTCAGTTTAGTTCTTTAAACTTATAAAGTATACTTCTAGTCCCTTAACTCTAACTCCATCATTGTTATCTATCAGAAAATATTGACTGTGTAATTAAATAAATTAAAGTATTCATAAATTTGAAAAGATATTAAAAAAATTCTTGTGTAATCTAACTGACTAATTAAAAAACATAATTTAATAATTGAAATTATCACACCATGTTCTTCCTACCTATACACACTCCTTGCTCTCCTTCATTAATGACTTCTCCACTCCAAAGCACACGTTTCTACCCTTTCTCTTATTACCCCTTGAATTCTTTCGAAATTACTGATACACCTCACCAAGATAGAGACCTCACCCTCCTCTCTCGAGTGAATTTTGTTGTGGTTATATATAGGCAGAATCATTATTGTGATTCGAATTCACGTGGGCTATTAGGTTACTTAATTGAACTTCCAGTTCCGTCTACATTTTGATCTTTGGGCAGCTATATATATGTTTACATCACATTTTATATTTACATACCAAACAGACTTTCTTCAATTCCATCCTTTTTCTTCCACTTTCATCTCCATCTCAATCCTTAAATCCATTAAAAATGCCCTCAATGCATACCAAATCGAGTGGTTTAACTTTTGGGTCAAACATGGTTTAAACTGAAATTAAGTACTAGATTACTAACGTACTTGGTACTAATGCAATAAGATAAACATGCATGAATATCTATAATTAAAAACACACTGTCCTATTGGTTTGCCAAGTGCCAACTGAATGAACCTATTACTGAAAAAAATTTAAAAAATGGTGAACATATTTTATTTTATTTTTTTTAAAAAAAGAACTAAATGTGCACTTATCATTTTAACATCTATATTTATACATTGTCCTTTTTCCTTATAATACTGGTTTTCCCAGTTAAGTACGTTCGTGTGTATCTCTTAATGTCTGTCTATTACATTCAGGCATATCATCATTTTGCTTAATTTCCACATTCATGTTGCACGCTTATCTATGTTTGGACGATAAGAAAATTAGGGAAGAAATAAAATTAGGAGGGAAAACTCTCAAAAATAATAAATTTCTTTACCATTTTTGAAGTTTTCCATCCTAATATTCCCTCCCCTATTTTCCTCCCACAATGGCTGTTTGACCTTAATATAACTATGAGCTAGCTTCTTAATTAATTACTATTACGATGCTTTCAATTGCAATTTTTAGTAAGTGTTTTTTAATAGTATCAAAATTGTCACATGGATTATGGTAAAAAAAAAAACTTGTCAAATGAAACAGGCCGAAAACTTTGTCAAAGGGAATATTCTAATGAATTGGTTCCGTTCGATCCCATACGCTATGCACTATCCGATAACATCATTCCTACGTTTTAATTTGAATTGGGTGGCTTGTGTTTTGTTTTGGTGATATTTCAACTAGAACTTTTTTTAATTTTATTTATAAGCTAGGCATTTTTTTAAGAAATAGTTAACATTCATTAATTTTATGTTAAAATTTAATAACTTTTCAAATTTATCCATATTTAATAATTAAGAAATCCAAGATAATATCAATATATATAACAATAAATTAATCGTTAAATAATAAATTTAATGAGGTTATTTGTATTAAATGAAAAAAAAACACACTATTTCTACCTTATAAATATGAATGGAGGGGCATCTCTATGAGAGATGGTTAAATTATTAATTTTTTTAAATAAAAAATATTTCAAAATTTATCTATATTTAAAACAATAAAATGTGTCTTAAGGGACGAAAAATAAATGAATTTTACATCGTTTTAGATAGAAATAATCTTTCTTATAAAAAAAATAGGAATAATCTTTAAAATGTAATTAAGACCTCACATAATAATTTATAATAAGAATTATTTATGATTTATTTTAAAAAAGTAACTGATAATAAGTGCACACTTTCTTTTATATATATATATATATATATATATATATATATATATATATATATATATATGAAAGACAAATTAGGTCATAAGGGTTTACTAAGGTCATGTCATGCCTTAAAGTTCAAAAAGTGCTTTTAGAGATATAAACCGTGCAGTGCCCACTACCAAGATTTTCATATTAACAATAAATATTTGAATTCACAATTTTGTGTACTACTTTTTTAGATCTTAATATAAGGCATATTTAGAGAATAGATTTTAGTTATAAATATAAGACCATGACTTTCATATTTGTTATTCTTTTTCCAATCTGCCTATGTTGATGCACCCTCAATTATAATAAAGGAGGAGAAGGAATGAGAGAATAAAGGAAGGTGATTGGGGTGGTTTAGAAAATATATTTCATATTAATTAACTTAACTCATTTTCGTTATCTAAAATTAGATAAATATGTCTCATATTAAAGATTAGATAAGCATCAACTAACTCCATACCACATGCATCAATATTTGTTTTCGTCAATTAATGGAGTCTACATGTAGATAGATGTCCCTGTGTCACTACTTAATAGCTAGGTCACGAACGGACACATTTTCGAATGTGGCCGGTGCCAAATTTGTTGCTTTATGAAATATAGGAAACTAGGGGTAGCGATGAGTTGGCATGGACCAAAAGGAAAACGCAGGAGGGTTATAAGGAAAGTAAACTTCTAAAAATAGTAAGGGAAAAAACATAAAGGGATACCGGGGAAATAATGGAGATGTATGCGCAAGTGCATTGCATGTTATAGAAAACTGGGAAAAAAATAAGGGCCTGTTAGAATGCAGAAATTGAGAGTATGAAACTGAAATTAGGACCCAAATCTATGAAAAATGTTTGTTTGGTATTGTAAAAATGAGAAAAAAAAACCATTTTATTTCCAATTAAAATAAATGAAATTGGTTTCCACCTTGCATGTCAAACTGTCTAAGAATTCAAATTTTGATTCACATAATTTATTTTTGCCCTATTTTTTTACCCAAATTTGGCTATGGTCCACTTCTCTTCCCATCATCTTCCTATCCACTTCTTCATCGTAGCCGTCAGATTGAAATCCCAACGGTTCAGATCTAATGATTTACAAAAACATAATTTTTAAATAATTTAATATTTTATTAATATTTTTATATATAATTAGATATGAACTGTTGAGATTTCAATTCAACGGCTGACATGAAGAAGTGGATAGAAAGAGGATGGGAAGGGAAGTGAACCATAACCAAACCCTTTTTATCCATAGTCATGTAGGAATCTCATCAAAAACATGGAAGCGTATTGAACCTATTTGATGTAGGAAAAACTAGAACCTTCATCGTTTTGATTACCTGGAAAGATGAAACCGTAGTCCACTCTATGGTTGATCTTTCAAACTATCTCTCGAGCTGGATAGGAAGGTTGTGTGGGCAACCTCTCTTGATGATGAATCTACCTTGAGCTTGTTTTTGATGAGAGCCTCCCTCTTTCTCTCTTCTTTTTTTCTTATGATTCTTGAAGAAGATGAAAGGAGGTGTAAAATGAGTATATATACACTACAACCCAAGACCTAACCCTAAAACCTCATGGGCCATTGGGTTCTTGGGTTGTAATCCCATTTAAGCCCAATTAGGCTTAAGTAGGAAAAGAGCATAAAACCTAACAATCTCTCACTTGCTCTTTAAGATACAAACTTGAGTTCGTAAACCTAAGACCATGTAGCCAATAAGTCATCATCATCTGATAATATATCTCATCCTTTGTTTCGAGCTAGCCTGGGGATCTACCATTTGTCATTTATCAAGGCTCATGATAATCTATAGAAGATTATCTAGTTCGGTGCTACTCCACTAAAAGCCCGAACGTGACTTCCAAGAACAATGACACTTATAACACGAATATGCATGACCCCTTTATAGAATGTCCATAATTTGATTGACTAGTTTTCTGTAACCCAATCAATTATTTATTCCCTTGATTGTAATAGTTTCTCTAATGGATTACTTGCACTGGCCAGTGTCTTCAATATCCAAGTACCGAAACATATCAAGGGGACATTTCCTATAAATTCCATGTTGTTTATCTTATAAATACCGATAACTAAATAGTCTCAATCCCAAAAAACCAAGTTATCGGCCGTCATATAGATCAAACCTCACTTGTTGGTAAATCAAAGAATGAAAACTATTTGACTACCTATTTAAAATAAACTCAGGATTAAAAGTAACCGCATAACTATAGTTATCTAGAGATTTGATTCCTTATGACAGAAAGAAGAACCTCAATCAAATCTCTCCTTGATCCTTTCAATGTGAATATAAACTCACACCAATATTTTATAATGATTCGGAAACAATCATTTCATAAAATATTGTAGCCTAAATAAAGTGCCCAACTTAATTTAACAGCTGTGAACTTATTCATCAATTGTGAGAACCTATGACCATGTCCTCCATGAACGTATCCATATGATCATATACTTCACAATTGATTCGGACCTTAAAGTTTGTAAATAGTGTGCAAAATAAATAATAAAACACCTCATTTATATCATTCAGAAAAATGCAATGTCATAATGTTTTGTTGGAAAGCACAAAATAACAAGGTGAGATAACAACTCCCTAAAGCTATAGCAAATCTGGAATACTCTTAAGACCCATAGAAGTAACATGCCTCTTGAACACATGTTATGGCAAACTCTTAGTAAAAGGGTCAGCAAGGTTCTCTTCAGATGCTATCTTTGCTATCACAGTATCTCCTCTTTTAATTATTTCTCGGATCAAGTGGTACTTCCTCTCTATGTGTTTTTGTCTCTTGTGAAACCTTGGTTCCTTGGACTGTGCTACTGCCCCACTGTTGTCACAATAAAGTGTGATAGGACAATTAACACCTGGTATCACCTGAAGGTCCATAAGGAACTTCTTTAACCATGCAGCTTCTTTTGCAACCTCAGAAGTAGCTACATACTCAGCCTCTATTGCAGAGTCAGCCACACATGATTGTATTACACTTCTCCAACAAATGACACTGCCATTAAGGGTGTACACATATCCCGAGGTAGACCTTCTTGAGTCAATATCTCCTTGGAAATCTGAGTCCGTATAACCAATGGTTTCAAGACTCCCACTAGAATAAACCAACATATAATCTCTCGTTCTCTATAGATACTTGACTATATGTTTAACCGCTACCCAGTGTTCCTTTCTAGGATCAGATTGGTACCGGCTTACTACTCCCACTACATAGTAGATATCTGGTTTGGTACAAAGCATAGCATACATGAGACTACCTACTGCAGAAGCATAAGGTATCCTACTCATGCGTTCTCTATGTTCAGGAGTTTTAGGAGATTGCTTCTTAGAGAGATGAATCCCATGTCTGAAGGGTATAATCCCCCTCTTGGAATTCTCCATGCCAAACCTAGCAAGTATTTTGTCAATGTATTTAGCCTGGGATAATGCCAAAACCCTATTCTTCCGGTCTCACAGGAGTTTAATACCAAGAATATAATTGGCTTCCCCCAGGTCCTTCATATCAAAATTCTTGCTCAACCAGATTTTTATGCCTAACAATACCTCTGTATCATTTCCAATAAGAAGTATATAATCCACATGAAGTACCAGAAAAGATACCGCATTACCTTGGATCCTTATATACACACACGGCTCATCAGGACTTTTCTCAAAACCATAAGACTGAATGACTTGATCAAATCTGATGTTCCATGATCTGGACGCTTGCTTAAGTCCATAAATGGACCTTTGCAACTCGCATACCATTTTTTCTTGCCCTTTGGCTATAAACCCTTTTGGTTGCTGCATATAGATTTCCTCTTCCAAATTTCCATTCAGAAAAGCAGTTTTAACATCCATTTGCCAAATCTCATAATCAAGATTTGCTGCAACAGCTAAGAGAATCCGGATGGACTTAAGCATGACAACTGGCGAAAAGGTTTCTTCATAATCCACACCTTCCTTTTGGGAATACCTTTTCTCCACCAATTTAGCTTTGAAGGTTTCAACCTTCCCGTCCAATCCTCTCTTTCTCTTGTAAATCCACTTACACCCAATGGGTCTTACCCCTTCAGGTGCATCTACAAGAGACCAAACTGAGTTGGAATACATAGAATCCATTTCATGATTCATAGCCTCAAGTCATTCCTGAGCATCGACATCTCCTAGTGCTTCATCATAACTTGTAGGATCATCATCTTCATTAATGATGACATTATGATTTGACTTACCCAACAAGAGATATCTTGCAAGTTTACGAATCATTCTCCCACTATGACTTCGTCGCACTTGATGTTGTGCATCTACAAGGGAATCCATATTTTGTGGGTTATCAATTTCTAGATGAGGACCCTCATTAAGTGGATTAACCAATTCATGATTTTGTTCTTCCATAAGTTCATCATCATGCTAAACTTCTGGTTGATTCTCTGGTTCCTATGTATGTTCAGTTCTTCCATAAGTTCATTATCATGCTGAACTTCTGGTTGATTCTCTGGTTCCTGTGTATGTTCATCAGATATATTTTCCCCTCTTTGAACAACCACAGGAATAAAAGCTGGAACCACTTGAGGTTGTGGTGAAACTTGATTTGAAACTAACTCTATTTAACCATTGTTTACTTTCAAAATTATCTTTAGTGTCTAAGTGTTGCCGACGATGGGTCCTACAAAACTTCACTAAAATTTTGAAAATATTAAGGTTTAATCTAGCGAAATCCGATTATCCTTATCCGATGGGGCTTCAGCGATAACCATTTCACTAATAAACCTACAATTGGAGCCCGTAGGTTTTAAAATTAAATAATTAATTTAAAACCTTCACCCATTCAATATTTTATTCTATTTTATTTTAAATTTAGAATTTCAATTTCCAAGAATTTGTTGAATTTAGAGTATTCATTATGTGAGATCAATAACTATGATTGAAATCATTAGGTATTTAAAATCTAGTCATGCTTGCAAAATTTGCTTTACATGACCATTTTAAACAACCCACAAATTATTCCAAAATACAATTCTCTTAGGAAATTTCCTAGATTATTTATTTACATTCCACAATTAATTAATCAAATTATTATTCTAGATTTAATTTTAAATCATAATAATTGATAATTAATTTAGTGGTTATCTAGACATTAATGCCACAATTAATTACTCTCATTATTATCAATAATTGATAATTAATTCAGTGGTTGCCTAGATTTTAATGCCACAATTAATTAATCAAATTATTATTAATAATTGATAATTAATTTGGTGGTTACCTAGATATTAATGCCACAATTAATTACTCCAATTATTATCAATAATTGATAATTAATTCAGTGGTTACCTAGATTTTAATGCCACAATTAATTAATCCAATTATTATTAATAATTGATAATTAATTTGGTGGTTACCTAGATATTAATGTCACAATTAATTACTCCAATTATTATCAATAATTGATAATTAATTTAGCGGTTTCTCACATAATAACTATCATACTAGTCGATTCAAGACATAATAGCTATTATACAGTTATGACATGTGATTATACAACAATATGACATCTTCCTATTTTATATGGCATGTTATTTCTAATCATGTTAATCGCACATACAATTCATACTATTCAATAAAAGCATTAAATAATTAAACAAATAACTTTAATCCATGGCTTTCCTATAAAAATTAAAAGATAAACTTTACAACTTTGGAATTCCTCTTTTGTCCAGCCTATAGTATTTGTCCAAGCCCCTTTAGGATATCCATGGGCACAAAAGCCCAAAAACCCAATCCTTGGCTAAAAACCCTAGGACACAAAAGAGGAACCCTAGCCTCCACTTCTGCCACGTCATCCACCGAAGTCAGATCAGCACGAAACTCCAGGGAAAGGACCGCCACTGGGAGACGAGAAAAATGCCATTAGAGCCACCTCAATCCGGCATGCCACGCACCCTCACGCGCCACTTCTTCAACGGCGTGTGAAGGCCATGCGCATAAGCTTGTGGCGGCGCATGGCTGGGCTTCTGGGGTCGGGGTTTTCAAATTCGTGCTCGTCTTTCCGTCCTCTTTCCAACCATATATGGTTTGTCCAATTCTGAGGTCTAGAAGTCCACGAAAAGTATTTGAAACGTTGAGTTCTTGTCTTCTTCACAATTTCTTGATCTCCAACTTTTACAAAAATTCAAAATTTACATAGAAATTGCGAAAATTGAACAAAAACAGCAAGGAGGAAACCTAATCATATGGGATTAGCCTCCTTGTTATAAACCAAGAAATACATGAGAGAATCTAACCATGGATTAAAGTGATTAACCGATTAAAATTAACACTAATATCAAATATGAATTATAAACAAATAATTACCATGAAATAAATAACAAATATAGAAAAAGATGCCATATTTACAAGGAAATAATTTTCTAAAATAATCACATGAAATATGAAAGAAAATCAAAACTGGGTTCTTTTTCTCATCAACATGGCTTTGATACCAATTGTAGGAATCTCATAAAAAACGCAGAAGCGTATTGAACCTATTTAATGTAGGAAAAACTAGAACCTTCATCGTTTTGATTACCTGGAAAGATGAAACCGTAGTCTACTCTATAGTTGATTTTCTAGACTATCTCTCGAGGTGGATAGAAAGGTTGTATGGGCAACCTCTCTTGATGATGAATCTACCTTGAGCTTGTTCTTGATGAGAGCCTCCCTCTTTCTCTCTTCTTTTTCTCTTATGATTCTTCAAGAAGATGAAAGAAGGTGTAAAATGAGTATATATACACTACAACCCAAGACCTAACCCTAAAACCTCATGGGCCATTGGGTTCTTGGATTGTAATCCCATTTAAGCCCAATTGGGCTTAAGTAGGAAAAGAGCATAAAACCCAACAAGTCACCCTTTAAGTAACCATGAAATAGGCAACCTCCTCCGGCCAGTACCGGTGATGGCTTCCCCTTATTCAATGCTCGGGATTTCCCTTCGGAAATGGTTTGGGTACTTATCTAAATTATGAGTACCCCAACCCATCAGATTTAGACCATCTAATTAATTTGATTTGGATAATACTGATTTAATTTTGTCAATATTTAATTTTTAAACAAACATTATTTTAATGAGTAAAGAATTTAAAATAATGATAATCTCTTAGCTATCACTTTTTTATTTAAAAAATCTTCACTTAAAAAATATTAAATATAAACCATCTAAATTAAATATGGGTAGTCCAAATCTGATGAGTTTGGGTGCTCATTTCATAAAGCTCACAATTTTAAGCAGCTTTATATTGTGAATCCCTAGATTAATTTTCCACTATCATTGTAATAGGACCCAGCCTTCTTAATCAAAGCCACCCCATCATCTCCTTCATCTTTCCAACCACAAAATAGATCATAAATGGATCATGATTCATGAGCGACAACAATGGTTGGGTTAATATGATTTTCCAAATTTCAATAAACGTTTTTTTTTAATTTGTGCAATTACTATGCTAGATTTTTGTTATGGATGGAGATGCCTTTTGATTCCTTGATTCGTGAATCTCAATTAATGGCTCAATTTTTTTGCCAAATTTATTTTTTTACGTTGTTGTTGAATTCATGAGAATGTCTCAGCAACAACTTTTACATCACATTTATATTCACATACCAAACATATTTTTACTCTTTAGTTCCATCCTTTTCTTTTACTCTCATTTTCTTCTCTCCATCTATAAATCCATCAAAAACACCCCCAAAGCATACCAAACCAAGAGGTCTTTGGGTCAACGATGGTTTAAACAAAAAGTACAAGATGACTAAGTACTAGCTCTCTCCAATAATTAATATAAATTAAAACATATTTACTTAATTTGATTAGATTGAAGAAGTTAGCTAAGATAGTTTATATAACATACATTTCTTACAATATCCTAATCATCTTCCTTAATTCTCACATTCCTTTTTCTACTTGATTATTGTTATGAAAGCATTAATATAAATAAACTAGAAAAATATTTAAAAAAATATAAAAATTATGCTTTATATTTAATATTAGAATCAATTTTTTAATATATCTAATATTAATGACCGATAATTATTTGGCACCAAATTAATGCAAGAAGATATCACACGCATGAACATGCGTGCTTAAATTTTCTTTAGGTATGGGGATCCCTAGTAGGCTAGAACCCTATTGGTTTGCTAACTGAATGAACCCATAACAAACAAGACATTAACTAATAAATGCGTACATCTCATTTAATTTGTTGTCATCACAAATATATAAATATCTATATGTATACACTGTCCTTTTGTCTTACAATAGCTGTTCATTCTCCCAACCACAAGTTTGGTTATGTGTGTCCTTAGGGGTGTAAACAGGTCAGACTTCACCCTTAACAAGTCAGGCCTGTTCTGTAACATATACTGGCCTGAGTCTGACCTGTATATAGGGTTGTGGCTTGTTTTTTTTAATTTTTTTTAAAAAATAATTTTTTTTTATTTAATTAAGATAACAAGCCACAGGCCGAAAACAGACCTACTTTAAACAGGCTAAAAACAAGCCAAAATTACATAAATTAATACTAATAATATAAATAACAGGCCACAGGTCGAAAACAGACCTACTTTAAACCGGCTAAAAACAGGCCAAAATTACATAAATTAATATTAATAATATAAATAGGCTGGCTTGACAGGCCTAAAAGGCCTCTTATCAAGCCTGGGCCTGGCCTGTTAAGGGAAAACAAGCCTCATAAGAGGCCTTGGCCTAGCCTTTTAGCTTAACAGGCTAGGCTTGACCAGGCTTTTAACAGGCCAAGCCACAGGCCTCTGGCCTTTTTACATCCCTATGTGTCCCTCAATGTCTATCCTATTCAATCATACCATCATCTTGCTTAATTCCCATAACTTGCTTATACCCGTTGCACACTTATTGACTTTTTCTAAAGTTAATGGCCTGGCTGCTTGACCTTAATATAACCATGAGCTTCTTAATTGGGAAAATGCCTATGGAGGCCCAAATAAGCAAAATAACCTCAAAAAAGGCCCAAACAAAACTCTATGATCAAAAAAGGCCCTAGGGCCCTAATTGGTATTAACTTCAAACAACAAATGACAAAAAACCCACACTCAAGTTTCGTCCTCCTCTCCCTCCTTTTTTGAATTTTGTTGCTCAAATCCTCTTTTCATTCTCACTCCTGTCACTCTCCCTCATTGTTCGATTTTTGTTGCTCAAATCCTCCTTTCACTCTCACTCCTGTCACTCTCCCTCATTGTTCGATTTTTGTTGCTCAAATCCTCCTTTCACTCTCACTTCCATTACTCTCCCTCATTTTTTGATTTTTGTTGATCAAATCCTCCTCGGACGTCACTCTCGTTGTCACTCTCGCTCCCACTCTCTTCCCGTCAAGCACCGTCGATCTCGTCCTCATTAGCCATTGTTGTCGAGCTTGTCCTCGTCAGCCACTGTCGACATTCTAAAGCAGATAGTTCGTCGTCCCCATTGTCGGTTCGCCTATTGCAATCCTCTGAAGGTACTAACATTTTTAGGGATTAGGGTTTTTTCACCTTTCAGAGTGTTGTAGTTAGAGGGTTTGGGTGCCTGGGGCTATCAATTTCATTTGAAGTACAATGTAAGCGAATTCCTACTATAGATGGTATACTTTATTGTCCTTTTAATATATATAGTTAACCATGAACCTTTAAGTTTTCAATTTTAACATCTATCGCTAGCTATGCCTCTTCTTTTTCAACATTAATTTCAAGAACCATGATGGCTAGTTGTTTCTAATTTTCTTCTCCTAACTTTCAAGGAGGGTTAATGTGCTGATAAGCAATTTAATTTCTAAAAAGCAATGAGTAGCATATGTGATAACAAGAACCAATACCAAAAATGAATTATGTGTGTTGTTCAGTTATTGCAGTACTTATTAGTAATTAGATTTTTTTTGGTAAAATTCGGGGCATTCAGCCCATATTCATATCAGAAATAGCAATACACCGTGGGTATGATGTTCCCACATGGTCACTGTACAGTAACTGATTAATAGCTAAAGGAGGCAAATCAAATTGAACTAATTCATCTTCCTAATCTAAACTAATATTTGCAAGTATATTTGCACACTTATTGGCTTCTCTATATATATGGACAAAAGAAATTCTATCAAATTGTTGTATACTACTACTTATCTGCATTAGCAGTCCAGTCCCTGCATCTTCATTCATCTGCAAGTTATTTAGTAATTGCACCACTGCCATAGAGTCACTTTCCACTAGGATACTGTCATAGTGTTTATATAAAGCCAATTCCAAGCCAGTTAGTATAGCCCTCAGTTCTGATTTGGTAGCTGAGCACATACCTAATTTCTTTGCAAAGCCACATAGCCATTTTCCACTTATGTTGCTTCTCCACATCTTGCTTTATGTTGCTTCTCCTTCGATGCTCCGTCTATATTCAACTTGATCCATCCCTCCTGCGGGTGCTCCCATCTGACCTTTGTTTCTACTCTTGCTCCCTTCACTTTGCCAAATTCAACACCTGCATTCTTTACTTCCCTAACATACCATGCCACAATGCTTTTTCTGTTTTCAGGTATAGTAAATCCTTCCTCAAACAGACTTTTATTCCTCCAGAACCACATCAACCAGCATGTTAGGCCAAAAACCAAGTTCCAGTCATTATTCTCCATTTTTAAGTTCCATTCAAACCATTCCTTGCCCTGTAATGTCACAAAATTTTGTTCAATTCTCCCTTCTAGCAACTCATTCCACAGCTTCCATGCCACTTCACAATCCCTCATCACATGCATCAGCTTTTCTTCTGCATCCTCACATCTATAACAGCTTCGGTTGCCTCCCATGAGTCTACACCTTCTTTCATTTGTAAGCAAACGATCATGTAGTGCTAACCATGACAGCATTTCAATCGTACAGTAACATCTCTCATGTTTGCAAAACTACCCGAAATTGATGTGAGATAATCGTGGCTAAAAAGGAGAAGGCCAAAGCTATTGGAAGCAGTTTTCAAATTGCTAATGTTAACAATTTTTATACCTAGACACTTGCTTTCTTCCATATATAATTTTGTACACTTTGTGTGGACAATTGTGTTTTTGTTGTTTGGAACTAAAGGCATTTTGTTATTTGCAGTAAAGCTTTATTTTTATTGTTTGAGATAGAAGTATAGTTTCATTATGATATATTGCTACAATTATGAAGTAAAATTATTGGCCTCATTAAATTTTGTCATGCATCTTTGATTAGCATAAAGAATGAATACATTGAATGCAACCAGGGCAACATGGTAGTGATGTGAATGTTCACCAATATTCAACCATTTTGGCTGGCAAAGTTTATTGCCTATTTATTGAAGATTACAATTTTCTGTTTTATCTTGAAATAATTATTCTTTGCATGTCTTTATTCTTGTGGTTTTTCTTCTTTTAGTAGTTTACTTCTTGTAGCTTATCTAGATAGACTTTCTAAAAATGTCATCTTACTTATCTTCATCCTCTTAGTTCTTAATTCTTAGTGAGTATATTATTCTTTGCTTTTGCAAAACTTATCGATGTCGCTAGGTTAGAGGTAATTTGGAATCGCATAGGTCTTTTGTGGGCGATTTGATTTACTGTTGGAACCCAATATAATTTCAGTTGCTAATTGCCTTGAGTTACTATCTTTAAAAGGTTCTACTTGTCTTACAAAAGCAATTTGTTTTTAGAAACTTTAACCTATATGGAATAATCAATAATGGCAATCTTTGAAGTTACTAATGATTAAGTGATTTGACTTCCTCCTGCTGTCTTTTTTTGTGACCGATATTGTGTGGTCTAAACTCTTTTAATGCCCAATATGTGGTATAAACTTTAAACGAAATAGTTCCAATGAAATGTTCTTTGTTGTTGAATTTCAGTCTATATGTTGAATCTCAGCTCTTATCAAGATTATATTCCCTACACTGAATTAGGCATGGCTTTTGATATAACCGTATTAAGCATTGGTTCTTGCACTGAATTTCTCGACAGTTGCTATCTTTTCAGTCTATATTGATTGATGGAAGTGTGCTTTTTTTGGGTGAAAGAATGGTGCTGTTGGTTGAAAAGCATCCTGACTATATATGAAGTATGAGTAGAGAGCTTGTTGCATTTAAGTCACGTAAGACATATATGAAGTTCTTTCATATAGTTGGCTTGTTTCTTTCTTATCTATTCTATTCTTAATGCAAAACATTATTGGGTTGTTCATTCATTAAATATCTAGATGCAAGAGAAAATATCTTAAAAGCGAAAAAGGTGGTGATCTTTAATTAGTATGTATTAATAATTACTGGTATAAAACCAATAACAGTATTGTATTGGAGATGAAATTAATTGTAGACTTCAACGCCTATATTCTGAACTTCATTTACAATTGTTGTAGGTACACAAGCTATAACTGACTGTAATATAATAAGCAACAACATGGGGAATCTTCAAAAAGGGATCCTAGATTCTCTGGATACAACTTATTCACAGAAGAATTCTTCGAACAATTAGAGGGCAAGGCTGACTTTAGAGGATTGAGTGTAAAGATGAGAAAAGCTTGGAAAAACCTAAGTGCACAGGAAAAGGCCGAATACACAAAGAGGGCTCAACAACTTAGAGCCCCGGTGAAAGTGAAGAAGTATATGGTGCCTTTCCTAACTAGATGTGCACCTAACACATTCATCTAAGTTTGCAGTACATTGAAGGGAAGACCCGAGGCCATGAAAAGGCTAAAGGCGATTGGGTTTGATCGGTTGGTCAATATTAGTTGCCAACAGATCAACTGATCATTATGCGCCAAGTATATTACGTGTTTTGATCCCCTTACAAGGCAAGTGTCCATTAGGGGGGAGACCCGAGTCATAGGGGCTGAACACGTACATCAATTGTTGGGTCTTCCTGTGAGGGAGCAGTCGATAAAAGTTAATGTGGACGACAAGAACACCATTCTTAAGGACTATGGAAGTGTTTACAAAAATGTCAAGTACAAAACAATTGGAGAGCTGTTGGTTGGTCCTTTAGCTGAAAATTTTGAGTTTTTATTCGTCTTATTTAGCTTGGGTACCTTATTGGCGCCCAGTGCTTCCATTCTTGTCAGTGATCATCTTTTGAAGCTGATGACGACTACTAAGGATGCATTTGCTGATTTTGATTGGTCCTCCTTTATCCTCAAAGAACTATGTGAAGAGATTTATGACTTCAAGAAGGATGACCAAAATTCCAAGACAAAACGGAGCAAAACTCTAGGTGGTTGCCTATACTTCCTCATGGTAAGTTGTCTTTCATTATGTTTGCATGTGAATTGGACTCAGTACTATATAATTGTTGATAATAATGGTTTTTCCCTTGTTTCTTTTGTTCAGCTCTTTTGTTTCCAACATTTCCCACTGGATGACGTTGTAGCATCTCAACAAGAGTCGGCGATGGTATTTTGGACCGATGATAAGGTAAAGAAGAGAGTGATCGGTGAGAAAAGAAGTAAAAAATGCCTCCTCCATCGCGTCAAGCCTCGTAAGCCATATCTTCATCCATCAGTTGGTTCGTCATCCTTGTTTGACCTTGATACAATGCTTACGCACCCAGTAATGTGTAACAAAAAATCTATCTTTAGCCATATGTTGTTTCACATTGTTTCATTTTTTTCATTACAACGTTGATGATGTGATATATGATGCCATAAGTGATATATGTTTTTGCAGGTTGTGCGTAGGACATATGCGCAGCTACCTTCCAACTTGCAACAAGAAATGCTTGCGCTTCAAGATAGCTTGTCTAAAGATGGGTAGCATGAGGATGACCTAACCAACAACCAGCCACTGTCTTCTATGGGGTCTGACGACGACGACGAACACGACATTGAGGAGGGAGACGACATAGAGGATGGAGATGGAGGTGAAAAGATTGTAGATCTCGACAGACTCCCTGAACATGAAGAGGAACACCCTATTATAGATGTAGACTTGGCTGGGGAGCAAGTCCAAGATGCTTTTGTTCCAGATCAAATGAGGGTGGATGAGGAAGACCAAGGTAAAGGAATAGGTGGTGATTTGAGGAGATCTCAGAGGGTCATCACCCCTAGTGGCATTTTAAAATCCCCTTGGATTGATATAAACCGGAAGGCCAAGGGAAAACGAACATATGATGCCAAGGAAGTTTTGTATGAGTTGTGCACAAAGAGACCGAGTAAAGAAGAGGCTATTGAGTAAGTTGCATTTACTATTTCCCATACATTTACTTGTCATTACATAAAATGCATATATGTAATTAATATTGTCATATGTTGTCTTTTAGGGAATTTGTTGACATGGATGGCTACTTTCTCACACGGAAGGATCTAGAATGTCTAAGACCAAGAGCTTGGATAAGCGATTGGGTATGTCACGTTTACTTATCAAAGTATATCATCAATTAATCTATTGAGAACGACCCACATAGAAACTTTCGATTTGTCTGTTGACTAAATATTTGTGAAGGGTAAACTGAAAATTCTATGACATAATGGTGGGAAAAAAGTGGTAGAGTGGTTATTCAATATCAATAGAAGTTTAGGTGATACGACCTCTGAATTGTTGAGAACACCCTTACTGTATTGTAGACTATATGTATAGATCGCCTATAATGTGAAAGTTACCATGTAAAAAGTAATTTGAGGCTGACATTGTGATTGTGTTGGTTATTTGTCCATTTCCCGATATAAATCGTATGCAAGAGGGTTAATACATTTTAATTGTTCTAGTCCTTGCATATATGCATACATCAATTTTTTTTTTTACAATAACAAAGTCAAACAACAACAATTGATGGGGTTTCATGTCATATTATTCATTATTTCATGCTTCCATATTTTTCAACAAAAGGTTCTGGTTATACAAACAATTTCATAGACATGACCTCCCTATGTTCATTGGTTTAATTCTCTTATATATAGCTGATGACTATGGTGGCAAAGACATTAGTTGTCGATCAATTAGAGGATGGTGGTATAGTCGAGAGACATATTTTCATATCCGACTTTATGGATAAAATGATTAGAGCGCTACCCAAATGGACAGTCAAGGCCAATATGTCTCAAATCCTTCCTGAACATGTAGGGTACAACATTGGCGACTGCCGTTTCCTATTTGGCCCGACTCTTTTTCTAAATCACTGGTTTTGCTATGTACTTGATACAACAATGATGGTATTCTACGCCCTTGACTCCATGGTTGACAACATTACATATTATCGGACACAACATCAACTCTCTCATCCTGAGAAATTACTAACAAAGAAAAAGGCAAAGAAAAAATTAACCCGTGATCCAAAGGAATTGATGGCAAGAGAAGTGGTAAGATAACCTGAAATTGAAAGTCTGTTTAAGTAGTTTACTTGTTGGTTAAATTGTAAGCGTTTATAACTGTATTAACATTCATTTTCAGCGCAAATACTTCATGGATATCATTCGGGCAGTGAAGCCCCTGTTGTTAGAGGATGAGGACAAAATCCCTAAGGATGTTACATGGGCTAAAGTCCATGTCCAAAAGGACACGTATGTTTATTATGTGTTTTTTTTTCTACATCCAACATTAGAAGTTTCATGGCTGATCTGACTACAATTTGTCTATTTTATTTCAGGGACTCTTGTGGGGTTCACGTGCTTTCATGGTTACAAACATGGGATGGTTCAGAGCAAGGTGGTGATGGCTACACAATGCCATTATTTAGTGACGACGATATTCAGGAATTGAAGGTGGCCGTCTTGTGGTGGCTGGTCACACATCCTTGCAATAACCATCAACAAAAAGTGTTGTCTTTGATTGACGACTACCACAAGCGGAAGAAGACACATTAGGGGGAATACTTGTTAGGAAACAGTGTAGATGATGCCAAATTTGTAGTTATGACTACTTTGTATTTATAACAATATGACCTTCACCATTTGCTCTTTTGTAAACTGTCTACTGATGGTAACTTCACAGTTTTTATTCAATGACAAGAGCTAATTTTTCTGTAGATATCTGAGATTGTTGCTTATGTTGTTATTTTTCTTCACGTAATAACAGGGGCCATTAACAACAATAACAAAGGCCATTTACACCAATAACAGAGTCCATTAACAACAGTAACAGGGTCGTTTACAACAATAACATGGTCCATTAACAACAATAACAGGGTCCATTAACAAATAATAACAAGGTCTGTTTACAACAATAACAGGGTCAGTAACAACAATAACAGTAGATAGTAACAACGATATCAGTAGACACTAACACCAATATCAGTAGGCACTAACAACAATATCAGTAGGCACTTACAACAATATCAGTTGGCGCTTACAACAATATCAGTTGACGCTTACAACAATATCAGTAGGCCCTAACAACAATATCATAGGCGCTTACAACAATATCATAGGCGCTTACAACAATATCAGTAGGCACTTACAATAATATTAGTCCTTGGTAAGAACAATATCAACACGTACTAACAACACAATCCAGCTGCATATATTTTCCAACATCATTTACATTTGTAATATCAGTATGAATATGTGTACATAAATGAGACTTGGATATAATTGTGTCAACAATATCCAACCTTCATTTACAATAACATTTGAACTCTTAATTCATAATGACAACATCATACACCATGCCCAAAAATAATATAATATGGTGTGCATTTCTATCTAAAGCCCTATACAAAAAAAGAGTGACAGACGCAATGCACAAAAAATATCCACCCAAGGCACCATCAATGATCAACTTGGATTATGATTCTTGTAAGTCCTAATGGAGTGTCCTGCCTCATGGCATCTACCACAATGATAAACCTTCTTGTTCTGAAACTAAGATTCTCATCTTTTTCTTTTGGGTCTACCTGCCGGCCTTGTAGTAATTGGAGGCTCCAAGAAAGTCTCAGTTAGCATTTGTGTCACTGTCGGCGCATCAACCCATGGACAATCATGTGTTGTA
Source organism: Acacia confusa (assembly GCA_037074495.1). NCBI lineage: Eukaryota > Viridiplantae > Streptophyta > Magnoliopsida > Fabales > Fabaceae > Acacia > Acacia confusa. Next base: position 29,508,939 of record CM073510.1, read on the forward strand.
ACTGGTCGCATGCTATGTGCATAAATTTTCTCTTGGGTTGAAAGTGTAAAGCAATCATGCACAAAAGCTTACACATTACCATGAAGCACCTTAATTGCTGCACATGCATGCGGGCAAGGTAGTCCACTCATTTGCCATCCTAAACAAGTGCATTCTTTTGCAACCAGATCAACAACAACATAAATTAAGGCACCACCACGTCTAGTTTCAACCAAGAACTGGTTCTCCCCATAATATGTGGCATGCAAATTTTCAGCAAAGGTCACATGTAGCATCAATTTCTTTTCAATGTTAGGTCCTACACCATTTTTCCAATTCACCAATGCCATTTTGCTTGCAAGCAACTTCGCTGCCAACTTCTCCCTATGCTCATGTATTAACATTGACACGGTGTGCTTCCGCTCTTTCACCATCCACGCATTGAATGATTCAGCAATGTTAGTGGTTATGTTGTCCCACCTTTTGAACGGAAACTTGCTTAGAGCCCATCGATCAACGTCCCCATGAGTCTCAACCCATTGTGCTAATTGTGGATTGAACAATCTCAAATTTCCCATCGCAATTGTGAAGTCTTCAACCAACCTTGCATATGCAAGTCCATTGAGTAGGTGCAATGCAGTTTCCTTGCTATTCCCAGAGGTACGTGCCACCCCTCTAGTGATTTTGAGGAACTCTGCACTATAGTTTTCCTTCATATGCCTATAACAAAATGCATGTTTCTCAGTGCCAAATATATCTCCTACAGCACCAATAATTGCATTATTCCAATCGGACACAATTGTTATCTCCAATGACCCTGCAATCTCCTTTACATTATTTAGAAACCAAGCCCAATTATCATAGGTCTCACTGCTAACAATGCTATATGATAAGGGAAACATTTCATTGTCTGCATCATATGCACAAGCGGACAACGTTGTTCCCTTATAAGGACCACTAAGATGGCATCCATCTATATACAGTATTGGCCGACAACCATGTACAAAACCCTTTATGGAGCAACCATATGCAATAAATAACCTCTCAAATCTGTTATCAAGTGAGCCTTCCCATTTGGCAACTGTGTCGAGATCACTCTCTATAAGTCTACCACACATCCAAGGAATAACCTTGTAAGAGTCCTCCACCCGTCCGTGCAATTCTCTCACCGCTCTTTCTTTCGCCCTATAAGCTTGGCGATAGTTTAGTCGTACACCATACTCACTATACAGGTTAGTTCGAATTTCATGAGACGTCTTGTCAATGTTACCTCTCAGACCATCAATTACAATCGATGATGTCAACCTACTCTTGGGTGGATGACATACAATAAGGCTATCTTGTGCATGGTGTATGTGTTGACTTCTATATGTTCTTATGATTAGGAACTCAGTATGTTGATGTTCTCTTGCTAAATAAGCACCCATGTACTAGGGACATCCATCAACCTTGCACTTGACTATTACCTTCTTTGGCTTGTTCTTCTCAAATTTGTACGAAAACTTATGTGCGATGCTGAATTTGTACAACGTTTCGCGGAGGGTCACAACATTCACAAAAATCTGTCCTTCTCCCATTATCAAATCTTTCCATTTAGAATGATTCATTTCAGGCCTTGTTAATGAAACACTTTGCGAACAACACGGTAATGATAGCAACTCTTCAGTTTGGGTGAACATTTGAAAGGGAGACAAAGACAACCCAGCTACACCTCCAAAATCTGTATCAGTCCTACAACAAACAACAACTATTAGTGCAAGTAATGAGAACCAAGTACTAACACTTTATATACGAACACATTACATTTCTTAACACAACAAGACTTACACTTCTTGCTCTCCCATTTGAACATTCGTTTGTTGTGGTGTATTGTCATTACCCCATTTTCTTCAACGTACACATGACAATATTCTTCATTATACCTTATTAAATGTTCTACCCCTTCATCATCTACAAGATCAACAAATGTCGATGTATCCATGCTAAGTTTGAACTTCACGCAAATTTCCGTATTTTCTTTCCCAATTAAAGACGCTATGATTCTTTGCAACTCCTCATATGTTATTCCTTCCTTGATGCATCTTGTTCTTACTTTTCCACCAATATAATAGCTTTCTTGTCCTCCCCCGTATACAAAGTTACCCCCCACGTGGAAGAAACATAATAGGTTCTTCCCTTAAGTAGAGGCCATCTTTAATTATGATCTGCAACATAAAGATAGTATTAACAACTTTAACATTCACATTAACAACTCAAATTGTAGGTATTAACAACATAAACATAGTATTAACAACTTTAACAACCTCCATTTGTTTCCATGCCCAAAACTAGAGCAACCTATAATCTTTTAACATTCAGGTTGTATTTACAACAATATCAGTGAAATTAACAACTAAAACAGTAGGTGTTAACAACAAAAACAGTATGTGTTAACAACTATCCCATTTTCAGCGTTTTTTAAGCAAATGTAGCATCATCCCACTAAAAAACACACATTTCCCTCTGTTTTCAAGGCAAAAAACAGAGCATCCACCCTACCCTCCAGTGAGTAAACATTAACTAGAATGGTGATAATGATATCTTGATCAAATCCTTAGTGTTTCTTACCTATTTTCTACTTGATGATAACGTAACTTTGGCCAAGCTCTAACCTTTCAGCCCCACAACATTCTGACTAAAAAAAACCTTCTCCAACAGCAAATACATCAACGCAGCAGTGAATGATTGGGAATATATATGTTCAACTCCACATAAAATACATCAATGTAGCAGCAAATAACATTAAGCTTCAGGAAAATGGTGTTCTTTGCGTTCTCTGCCTTTCGTTCTCCCCTGTTGCTCGTGTGTTTCATTTCAGGCGTGCAAATGATTGTGACTTTGGGAATAATCAGATTTCTTTTTTATTTTCTTAATACAGGGTAAAATTGTAATTTAGTGTTTGAAGTTAATACCCATTAGGGCCCTAGGGCCTTTTTGGATCACAGAGTTTTGTTTGGGCATTTTTTGAGGTTTTTTTGCTTATTTGGGTCTCCATAGGAATTTTCCCTTCTTAAATTTACCATTTCCGGTCCTTAATTTATGAGAGTGAATATAAATAAATATAACTACGTACATTTGTTTTAATCATTTTTTATAAACAGAGTGTACGTGTACGTAGATGTGGTTGTGTGTGTGCATAAGGGTTCATGAATGGGTATTCGAATATGGGGCTACTTTTGTCTTTTTATGAACTAGGAGGCTCCGGGTGATCGATGACTGATGAGTTGGCTTGGCCCAAAAGAAACGACTAGGGGTGTTGTGGTAAATTACGCTTCTAAAAATATTAAGGAAAAAAGAAAAGGATGACGTGGAAATGCAGAAAATAACACCCAATTTTTTCGCGGAAATAATGGAGATGTAAACGCAAGTGCACGGCGTAGGAAATTGAAACGGCATTGAATTGGAATTTTTGAACAAAGCATGGAATTAGAATTACTTAGGTAATCCCGATTATAAGGCACTTCATTAATTCTGTTCTAAAATTTAATAATTTTTTAACTTTATCCTTATTTAATATATATTATACTTCAGGTAAACAAAGTCAATATACCAATAAACAGGATAATATCTAAAAAGTAAAATTGTCTCTTCGTATGCAAATTTTCTCTTTTTATCCTATGGATAGGAATAAGAGAGTATATCTGAAAATCGTGAGAAATGTTTATTTGGTATTATATAAACTTGGAAAATTTACAAATCTCAGTTCCATAAAAAAATAATAATAAAATTGGCTTCTTCTTTACATCTTAAAATTTTCAAATTTCAGTCCTCATAATACAGATTTTCTTCTTCTCCACCCATATAGTCAGGCTTCATGTGACCATGAAGTAGGTAACTTCCTCAATGACGACGGTGACCTCTTCATCGTCAAAGGCGGCTTCCTTAGTGGTGCTGACCTCCTATATAGCATGAACGAGGACTTGATCCCCTTCATTGATGAAAGCGATTTTACCTCTCATGAAGCTCGCGACATCATATAAATGGAGACGATCAATGAGTAACAACCATAAAAGGATTTCTAAACTTGTCAAATTTATATCTATATATCAAACATATTTTTACTCCTCAATTTCATCATGTTTTTCACGTTGATTTCCATTTCCATCTCGATCTTTAATCCCGTAAAACACCTTCAAAGCATACCAAACCAAGATGTTCTTGTGCCAAACTTGGTTCTAGATTTGCCAAATTTAAATCACTGAGAAATTAAAATGGCGTTCAGGGAATGAAAAATCAATCCCCATTAATTACCACATTCGGTGGCCCATTTAGTATGATCATGTTGCCTTGTTAAATATTCAACATGTGACAATTCTCCTTTCTTTTTGGAATTCTATTACATGGAATCACCAATTACTTCAAACCCTATACTCGCCTAGCTATCACTGTTCAAACCATTATGGGCATTTCTATTTCTATTATAAATTCCCCTAATAAATTAATATGGACATGTAATATTGCAGGAATCTATATTGTCAAGGATGGCATAAGACAACTATCACAATTCGATATGCTAATAAACGTTTTCTGGAAGTTATTGTGGTGAATAAAACTTTCGTACAAATAGTTGCTCTTTATCCAGAAGATTTTATAGGATGTGGTGCCTTCTAATGATATTTTAAATTCACATCATCTTCCCTCTACACATCCTTTTGCTTATTTTCTTGTGACGTTGAGGAATTTTTGGATCATATTTTCATTTCTTGTCTTTACACTAAAAGTTTGCGGTATGGATGTCTTCACACACACACACACACACATAGTAGGGGAGAGGGGCAGGGTTTGAACCCTGGACAAAGGGAAAGGGAGCTAAGTTTTCATGCCACTTAAGTTTTCATGCCACTGCACTACTACTAAGACTCTTTATGGTATGAATGTCTTGATATTAGATTACCTAATTTCTCCTTTTCTGAATTTAAGAGTTGGTTACAAGAGACTTTGCTAACCTTGAATAAAGATGGTCATTGTATTTGGTAAATCATGTTATTTGCCTCTTGAATTCTATTTGGAGAAAGCAAAACTTAGCCTTGCATCAAGGAAAAATGTAAAGTCCAATTGAACTTATTAAGGAAATCCAACAAGCAGTTAATTTCACCAATATGACATTTTCCACTTTTGCTTCACAAACTTAGTCTAGCATTCCATAGGGTATAGTAGATCGTTGTCTTACGGTAATAAATGATTATGACCAGGACATCATATTCCATAAATATAAAAAGCTTGGGAAATATTATTGTCATGAAATTATTTGTCAAAACATGGCTCTCCCATAAATATATTCCTCTAACATATATTATTGATGTGTTAAAATATCAATATATTTTCCTCTGCCCCTATGCACGGTGGAAATAACGACAAAGAAAGTTTATTTTGAAAATCACCAACATGTTCAACTTGTTTTAAACAAAATTTTCTCATAGAACTACCACATGCATCAATATTTGTTTTCGTCAATTAATGGAATCTACAGGTAGATGTCGCTTATGGGTCAATACTTAATAGGTCCATGAGCGAACATTTTCGAATGTGGTGACAGATTTGTTGCTTTATGAAATATAGGAAACTAGGGGTAGCGATGAGTTGGCACGGTCCAAAAGGAAAACACAGGGTGGTTATAGGCAAAATAAACTTCTAAAAATAATAAGGGGAAAACAATAAGGGTATCGGGGAAATAATGGAGATGTATGCGCAAGTGCATTGCATGATATAGAAAACTGGGAAAAATAAGGGAATTGGCTTGCGTCCTTTACATCTTTTGCTCCGCTGCACGTGAAACGGTGACGTTTTGGCAAATTTTCACACACCTGGTCCTTTAAAAAAAAAAAAATTTAGAACACTTCCAGATAGTAAACAGAAAATTCAGGATATTGAATGGAACTAAAAAAATTCTTTATGATCCTGAAAAATTATTTCAGGATCTTGAAAAAAGATTTTATGGCACTGATTAGTACTAAAAGGATACTGACTAGTACCGCAAAAATAATTTATGATATGGAAAAAATTATTTTAGGATCTTAAAAAAATATTTTAAACTATATTTTCAGTAGCAATAAAAATTAGAAATATTTTTTTAAGATCCTAAAAGAATTTTTTCCATATCATAAATTATTTTTGCAGTACCAGTTAGTATTCTTTTAGTACTAATTAGTGCCATAAAATCTTTTTTCAAGATCCTAAAATAATTTTTCAGGATCATGAAGAATTTTTTTAGTTCTATTCAGTATCCTAAATTATTTGTTTACTATCTGGAAGTGGTGTGAATTTTTTTTTTTTTTTTAAAAAGGACCAGGTGTGTGAAAATTTTCCAAAACGTCACTGTTTCACGTGCATCGGACGCAGTGGAGCAAAAGATATAAAGGACGCAAGCCAATTCCAAAATTAAGGGCCTGTTAGTATGCAAAAATTGAGAGTATGAAACTGAAATTAGGACCCAAATCTATGAAAAATGTTTGTTTGGTACTGTTAAAAAGAGGGAAAAAAGTCAATTTCATTTCCATTAAAATAAATGAAATTGCTTTCCACCTTGCTTGTCAAACTGTCAAAGAATTCAAATTTTGATCCACATAATTCATTTTTGCCCTATTTCTTTTACCCATAGTCACACTTTAATTGACCATGAAATAGGCAACCTCCTCCAGTACCAGTAATGACTATCCCTTACTCAATTCACATGATTTCCCTTTGGAAATGGTTTGGGTACTAATCAAAATGATGAGCACCCCCACCCATCAAATTCAGACCATCGATCTAAATTTGAATTGGATGGTACAATTTAATTTTGTAAATTTTTAATTTTTTTTTAAAATATTTTAATGGGTATAGTATTTAAAATAATGATAATATTTTAACTATTGATTTCTTTTTAAAAAATTATTTTTTAGTTAAAAATATCATCAATTAAAAATATTAAATATGAACCGTTTAAAATAAATTTGGGCTGCATGTCCAAATCTGATAGATTGGGTTCTCATCATTTTGATGTCCTTTTGATGAGCACTCAAGTTTCATAAGGCTCACAATTTTAAGTAGCTATATAGTGTGGATCCCTAGATTAATATTCCATGTCACTGTAATAGGAGCCTGCCTTCTTAATCAAAGCCGCCCCATCATCTCCTTCATCTTTCCAACTACAAAACAGATCATAAATGGAATCATGATTCATGAGCCACAAGGATGATATATAGGGTTATAATTACTATGATTTTCCAAATTTAAATAAACGTTTTTTAATTTGTGCAATTACTATGCTAGATTTTTGTTATGGATCGAGATGCCTTTTGATTCCTTAATTCGTGAATCTCAATTATTGGCTCAATTGTTTTTGCCAAATTTATTGAATTCAGCAACAACTTAATCACATCACATTGATATTTTCATACCAAACATATTTTTACACTTTAGTTCCATCGTTTTCTTTTACTTTCTTCTCTCCATCTTTAAATCCATCAAAAACACCCTCAAAGCATACCAAACCAAGAGGTCTTTGGGTCAAACATGGTTTAAACAAAAAGTATAAGATGAGTAAGTACTCCCATAGACAATTAATACAAGACATATTTATGTCATTTGATTAGGTTAATAAAGTCAGTTAATATAGTTTATATGACATACTTTTTGTTTGAAATATTCTAGTCATTTTTTTTTTAATTCTTACATTCTTTTTTCTACTTGATTATTGTTATAAGAGTATTAATAGGACTAAATTGGAAAAATATTAAAAATTATGTCTTTATTTAGAACCAGAATTAATTCTTAAATATATATTATATTAATGATCGGAGCAATATTTGGCATTAAATTAATGCGAGAAGATATAACATGCATGAATATGCGTGCTTTAATTTTCTTTAGGTATGGGGTCCCTAGTAGGTTAGAACCATGATTATCAGACCCGGACCGGACCGGCGCCCGGTTCGGACTGAAAACCGGCAAACCAGCCGTGCAACCGGTCCAGAAAAGCATAGAACCGAGGTCGGAGTGTTTGTCTTTTTTTTTTTAAATGTTCAATGGAAGATGTTTGCAGATAGAGAAAGCCAGAGATGGGAAGATGAGAATATTATGGTCCTTTGTTGAGAGACTTACCTTTGTGTCGGCTCCAGTGTCGAAGACGGCTTGGCGAGACTTGAAGAGAAGAGAGGAGGAGCCATGGCGACGACTGATGAGGCGTGAGAGAGAGAGAGCGAGAGAGTCTGAGACTGATGAGGCGTGGAAGAAGTGAAAAGGTGAAAAAAATATTCAATGGTCATTGTTTTATTCAATCAATGAACAAATCATTTAATTGGCCAACAATAATGACGTGTAGCATGGTGAAAGAAGTGAAAAGACATGACTGATGACAATGAGTCCATTGTTTTATTCAATGGACTTAAAATACTAATAGCAAGACATCTTTTTAACTAAGGACAGTAGTTATTAAAACAAATATTTTTTTTAATATTTTCATATTAATAAACTTGAAATCCTCACTTTCTCATCGGTTTGGTCCCGGTTATGTAATACCCTAAAATTTGACTTAGGGTAAATATTATAAATTGGTAGAATATACCTATTGAAAATAGGTGAATATGAGGTCTCAAACACCTTGTATTGATTTTATGTTATTATTAGGACAATTTCTCCTGAGATTTAAATAATGTGTGAAAAGGTCTTTAGAACATTAGATAATTTGCAAATAGGTCCCTGAAATATTTATGGGTTATTAAATACACTGAGAAAATTATGATAAAATACTAAGAGGCAACTAAATATTTATTAAAAATTAGAAAGTATGTTATCTCTAATTTAGGTAATTTATGAGATTATTTCACTTGGGAAATAATGAGGCAAAATTAAATATCATTTTGGGGGACATAAATTGCCCTATGATTTTTAATATTATGCATGGTGCATAAATTACTAATGTCAGTAAAATAGTTGTGAGATAATAATTATTAGTAATTAAGAAAATTATCAACAATTAGTAAATGATTAATTATGTAATTATTGGCTAATTATCTAAAGCACGAATAAAGAGAATAATGTGATTAATTAAAATAGTATAAAAATAAAGTAAATATATATAATATATATGTGTGTGCAGACATTGATAAAGGAAGGAGAAGGAAAAAAAATCGTAATTTGATTATAATAATAATATATAATAGGATATTTTGTTGATTTGATAAACGAGAACCGTTAGAAATTAAATCCTACCTTGAAAACCATGAATTAGATTTCTAAAGTCAGAGTATATTGTAAACAAGTGAATTTTTATCTCAGAGTGGCCTATCTCCAAAGTCATTTCCGTAACCGACGGAATGATCATGAGATAAGACCAAGAAGATATTTTGTGGAATTAGGGCAAATAATAGAAATGAGAACCTATAGAAATAAAATCATAACTTGAAATCTGAGGATGAGTTGGTAAAAACCAGAACATATTACGAATCAGTGAATTATTATCCAGAAGTTGACGTTGTCCAATGTCATTTCCGTATCCGATGGCGTTTGTCTGGAAATGTTCGGTAGGCAACAGAATGTCCTGAATGAGATCAAAAATTTAGTCAACCCAAATATTCTTAAAGAGGAAGATTAGATCTTCAGTGAACTGCTTCCGAAATTTTGAGATTTCTCAAGAATACGCGATTAGGACACCGAACAGGAAGCTTTATCGGTACAAGACCAAAAAGCAAAGAATGATGTCATAAGGATGACATCATCTTTGTGAGGTGTATGATCAGGATTGTGCCACCTTAAAGATGTGCGATCTAACGGTTAGAAACTGATCAGACAAAGTTCAAAGGAATTACCGAAATGCCATCCACTTTTCCTATAAATAGCCCTTCACCCTTCTTTTCATTCTTCACAATTCCTAGAGCTTTCTAGAGAGAGGTTTTAGAGAGAAGGAGGAGTGTGGAAATAGCAAAGTGCCGGGTAAGTTCTTCGATCCTTAGTCTTTAGTTTTAGTGTTTCTTTTGGTAGTTGTAGTAGAAATGCTAGAGTAATCTCTAATCTTCCAAGTCAGTTTAGATATCATGTTTTAGGGATAGATATGATATTTATTTCAAAAATATATTGGAGAAAGAGGTATGTCAAAATCTTGGATCATTAGGATTAAAATAGCGAAGCACTGGCAAAATCTCGTCGATTTGTCAACCTAAGGGCAAAAGGGTAATTTGTACCTAAAATGCCTATTACGATATTAAATATTCATAAATGTGATATTATTCTTATAGGATATCTGAAATCACGAACCGATGTTTCCGTTGTGCCGCCGTCGTATTGCTGTCAAACGTAGCGTTTTCCGCCAGAAGTACCGAAGTACCGTCAACAAAGATATGTTCGCATACTGTAACACTAACTCTGATATTTATGGTATGCGTGTATGTGCTATGTGTACTGTATGTATTGTTGTTATGATTGCTGGGTATTGGGATATGCTTGTTAGTGGCCTAGGTGCCGCTAGGATAAGCTTCAAGGGGGCCTATGTGCTGCCAGGGTTCAAGAGGCCTAGGTGCTGCTAGGGTTACGCTATAGAGGGCCTATGTGCTGCTAGAATACATATGTCTGGGACATGCTTGTATTATGTGCTCTTATACTGCTAATGTTGTGAGTGTCTGTAGTTCATATACTGTATATGTAAATATGAGGTTAACCGTTACCTGGGGTCCGTATGCATTGGACCTCAGCTCTTAACATAGCCTCTGGATTGGGAGGACCAAGAGCCGAGGAGAAGAGCAAGCAGGCCGCATAGAAGACCCGGCTGAAGACTTCCTTTTGACATTCCGGCGGAAACCTTCCTTTTGTTGTTGTATATCACTTTTGAAATACTCGGTTACTGTACTGCTGTTGTAACCAATCAGACACACTACGGTTGGTACTTTGAATATATACATATCAGTTACTCTTCCGCTCAAATGCTCTACTCTGATGATTTGAAATGATAAAGTAAAAGAAAAATTTATTCCGCTTTTGAAATTGGGGTGTTACACGGTTTAACTCCAGTCTGATCCACTGACCCTTGACCCAGTATCTCGATCGGTTCAGTGACCGGTCCAGTTTTAATAACCTTGATTAGAACCCTATTGTTTCGCTAACTGAATGAACCCATAACAAACAAGACATTATATTAACTAATAAATGTGAACATACATCTCATTTAATTTGTTAATGTCGTCACAAATATATAAATATCTATATCTATACACCGTCATATTGTCTTACAATAGCTGTTCATTCTCCCAACCATATACGTTTGTTTATGTGTGTCCCTCAATCTCTATCCTATTCAATCATACCATCATCTTGCTTAATTCCCATAACTTACTTTCCCGTTGCAGAAATTGACTTTTTCTAAAGTCAATGGCCAATGACCTGGCTGCTTGACCTTAATATAACCATGAGTTTCTTGATTTTACTATTTCCGTTCCTTAATTTTTGAGAGTGAATATAAATAAATATAACTGCGTGTATATTTGTATTAATCCTTTTTTTAAAACAGAGTTTACGTGTACATAGATGTCGTTGTGTGTGTGCAGGGGCGGAGCCAGGATTTATAGTTAATGGGTACACAATTAGTATAGGGGTTCGGGGGTTTGGGGGCAGCGCCCTAGAATTTTTTTTTTTTTTTTTAAGAAAATTTTTAAATACATTAAGATTGTATCATTGACATTTTCTGGAAGAAAAAAAAATTTGACAAGATTAAAGAACATGTTGGAACTTGGAACCTACAAGAAATCAAATAATGAAGAATTATAATAACTAGAAGGTGGATAAACAAACCAAAATGCTGGCTTCGTCTTCAATTCATTATAAACGAAAATCACAAGGTGGGGTATTACCTTTAGATATTCATTTACATCAGCCTTCATCTGCTTAGCCTTGAGTGCTGCATCAACTCCAAAAAGATTCGAGAGGATAAAGTTATTTCTTGAAGCAAACCAATCTGCAAAAGAAAGTAGAAAAGGAAGCTGTGTCATGCCAATATCCAATACAAATAAGACTTATTATCATGCTTTCATTATATAGCAAAGGAATAAGAGAAGGATAGTTACAGACTGGCACTCCAACTTCAGCATACCTCAAAAAAGGCTATCCACTAGAGAGCACGACATTTTTAATAGGTTCAACACCAAACACCTACATAAAGGGGAAAGGGGAAAAAAGGTAAAAGAGAAGATGGAAGTTTGAACCGGTAACCTTAAACTAAAAATATAAAGTTTTAACCAACTATACTATCCATACATATTGTTACTAAATTATCTCAATTTATATGTATATATATATGATATATATGTGTGTGTATGTCTCTCTCTCTCTCTCTCTCTCTCTCTCTATATATATATATATATATATATATATATATATATTTTATAGATACACTTGGCCCCATAAAAACATATATATGGCTCTGCCAATGTGTGTGCATAAGGGTTCATGAGTGAGGATTCGAATATGGGACTACTTTTGTCTTTTTATGAACTAAGAAGCTCCGGGTGATGACTGATGAGTTGGCTTGGCCCAAAAGAAACGACTAGGGGTGTTGTGGTAAATTACGCTTCGAAAAATATTAAGGAAAAAAGAAAAGGATGACGTGGAAATGCAGAAAATAACACAATTTTTTCGCGGAAATAATGGAGATGTAAACGCAAGTGCACGGCGTAGGAAATTGAAACGGTATGGAATTGGAATTTTTGAACAAAGCATGGAATTAGAATTTTACTCCCTCTAGTTCTTATTGCAAGACACTAATTACCAATTCTAATAAACTAATAAAGATAGTTAAAAACATTAAAGTTGTCATAAAATTCAAGTGATTTCCAATATTACCCCTACTAACTATCCGAAACTCAAATCTACTACTCTCTCACACTATCCTTATTAAATATAAGCAGACATGGAAAAATGAATTAATTGTACCTTAAAAACCTGCAAGTGCCTTATAAAAAGGACAAAAAATACTTGTTAGTTGGTGCCTTATAATAAATACCAGAGGGAGTATTACTTATGTAATCCCGATTATAAGGTACTTTATTAATTCTATTTTAATATTTAACAATTTTTTAACTTTGTCTTCATTTAATATATATTATATTTCAAAGTCAATATATTAATAAATAAGATAATATCTAAAAAGTAAAATCGTCTATTCGTATGAAAATTTTCTCTTTTTGTCCTATGGATAAGAATAAGAGAGTATAACTGAAAATCATGAGAAATGTTTATTTGATATTATATAAACTTGGAAAATTTACAAATCTCAATTCCACAAAAAAAAATATAAAATTGGCTTCTTCTTTACATCTTAAAATTTTCAAATTTTAGTCCTCATAATACAGATTTTCTTCTTCTCCACCCATATAGTCAGGCTTCATGTGACCATGAAGTAGGTAACTTCCTCAATGACGACGGTGACCTCTTCATCGTCAACGGCGGCTTCCTTAGTGGTGCTGACCTCCTATATAGCATGAACGAGGACTTGATCCCCTTCATTGATGAAAGCGATTTTACCTCTCATGAAGCTCGCGACATCATATAAATGGAGACGATCAATGAGTAACAACCATAAAAGGATTTCTAAACTTGTTAAATTTATATCTATATATCAAATATATTTTTACTTCTCAATTTCATCATGTTTTTCACGTTGATTTCCATTTCCATCTCAATCTTTAATCCCATAAAACAACCTTCAAAGCATACCAAACCAAGATGTTTTTGTGTTAAACTTGGTTCTAGATTTGCCAGATTTAAATCACTGAGAAATTAAAATGGCGTTCAGGAAATGAAAAACCAATCCCCATTAATTACCACAATTGGTAGCCCATGCAGTGAGATCATGCTGCCTTGTTGAATAATCAACATGTGACAGTTCTCCCTTATTTTTGGAATTCTTTTACATATATAGAATCACCAGTTACTTCAAACCCAATACTCGCCTATCACTGTTCAAGCCATTATGGGCAGTTCTATTTCTATATTGTCAAGGATGGCAAAAGACAACTATCACAATTCGATATGCTAACAAACGTTTTTTGGAATGTTATTGTGGAGAATAAAACTTTCGTACAAACAGTTGCTCTTTATCCAGAAGATTTTATTGGAAGCGGTTCCTTCTAATGATATTTTAAATCAATATCATCTTCCCTCACACATCCTTTTGCTTATTTGCTTGTGACGATGAGGAATTTTTGGATCATATTTTCATTTCTTGTCCTTGCACTAAAAGTTTGTGGTATGGATGTCTTGATGTTAGCTAGATTACCTAATATCTCCTTTAATTTTCTGAATTTAAGAGTTGGTTACAGGAGACTTTGCTAACCTTGAATGAAGATGGTCATTGTCATTTGGTAAATCATGTTATTAGCCTCTTGAATTTTATATGGAGAAGGCAAAACTTAGCCTTGCATGAAAGGAAAAATGTAAAGTCCAATTGAACTTATTGAGGAAATCCAACACGCAATTGCAGTTATTTCACCAATTGACATTTTCCATTTTTGCTTCACAAGCTCAGTCTAGCATTCCAAAGTCTAGCATTCCAAAGGGTATAGTTGACCGTTGTCTACTAACTAATAATAAATGATTTTGACCAGAACATCATATTCCATAGATATTAAAAGCTTGGAAAAATATTATTGTCATGAAATTATTTGTCAACGTGGCTCTCCCATTAATAAGGAGTTCCTATGGCAGAATCAGACAATTCCAAGAACTATTTTCCATTCCAAGTGTCTTCATGCTGATTTATTTTTGATTTGAAATTATGGGTTGTAATAATCAGATTACAAACATCAATTGGTCATTTATTATGTCAACATGTGTTTTATTCACCTTCCTAAAGATGACATTATGTACTCTTTGCTTTTTTTAATGGTACTGTTAGGACCATTTTAATTTTTTTTATTGCAATTTCATAGGGTAATTTTTGTTTTATATCTATTTGTAACTAGCTTGTAGACCTTATTATTTTTTTTTAATATTATTCTGTCGTTTTATCCCAAAAAAAAAAAAACACGATTTTCTTTTAATTTGTGCAATTACTATGCTTCATCGTTGTTATGGATTGAGTTGCCTTTGATTCCTTCATATGTGAATCTCAATTATTAGTTCACGAGTATTTTGATCCTTCAGCCATAATTATTTACACCACAGTTCATATCTACATACCAAACATACTTTTAATTACTCTTTAATTACATCCTCCTTTTTTTTTCCTTCATGTTTATTTCCACATTTATCTCGATCTTCAATTCCATCAAAAACACCCTCAAATTAAAGCAAACTAAACCGAGAGGTTTTTGGGTCAAACATGGTTTAAACAAATAGTGATAACTAACAAAAGGTCTACTAGATAGTAATAAGGTACCACTCTATTCATATTTTAATTTTTTTTTTTTCTAAATCACACATACCAAGTAATGATAGTTAACTCAATAATTATGGGAGTAAATTTTTAATTTTGCTTTTATTTATGAATGTATATCTTTCAACTCTTTCTTTTTCTCTATTTTCATTGGTACTCCCTCTGATTCTTATGATAAGACACCAACTACCAGCATTTTTTTGTCTTTATTATAAAACACCAACTTACTTTAACTAATTTATTTATTACTATTTTCTCATTATAACCTCACTTTTAAATAACCCATTTAAATCTATATTATTAAAATAGGGGTAAAGTTGGAAACATTTATTAATTTTAGACTTAATTAATGATTTAACTTATATTTCTTAGTTCGCGAGAAATAGTTGTTGGTGTCTTATAAAAAAGATCAAAGGGAGTATAATTATCATTGATAAAATTTTCATAATTACATTTATTACCTTAAAATTAGACTTAAATAAGAGTAAACTTTTTGATCAAAAGAAACTTATAAATAAGATCATAATAGTATTTAATACTTGATAAATGGAATAAGATTAATATGCATGAATAGGGGCGCTTTTCTATAGGAATGGGGATCCCTACTACCCTATTGGTTTGCTAACTTGATGAACCCATCATTGAAAAAAATACATTAATTTAATGTGTACATCATTTAATTTGTTCATCTCCCCAACAAATATAAATATCGTAGAATATCTATACATTGTCCCATTGCCTCGTAACACCCACTTGCTTGTTCTCCTGACCCGTATGATTGTGTCTTCTAGAATACTTTTTTCTTTCATAAAAAAAGGTTTTAGGAGGTTTGACATCAGTCTCCTATCAAGACTAGGGTACGGCCCACTGGGGACTTACGAGATCGCCTACCAAAGGAGTCTCAGTGACAGTAGAGGGGATCGAATCTACGACCCAAGGGCTTAGTCTTAAAACCCTTACCATCTGTACCAACTCTCATTAGCTATCCTGTTAAATACTTAAATCATACGCTTCAATCCCATAATTCGTTTACTCGTGGCTCAACGATTCTGCCTTATATTTGTTTTTCCCCTTTACAAAAAATGAGGAATTAAAAAAAAGAAGAAGAATAATTAATAAAATAATGAAATTTGTCGCAATAAAGTGAGGACCACGTCGTTACGACCCTTCAGTCATGTCGTATCATCATTCCACGAAACTTACCCATCAGGCCTGTCTCCTCCTCCCAGACTTTCGATTCCTTCATTTTTTTTCTTCCTTTTCTTTTTGACCAATATTTCAATCGTATTTTGATTTTGAAATACTAAATAATAAATTCATATTTTAAAAAAATGATATATTTTTTTAAAAATTAATCTTTTGGTATATGTAGTCTTGACACAGTTATAACTTAATCTTTGAATTTTGATTAAGTTGTAATTCAATTCTAAAATTGTAACTTATCGTTGCTTAATTCTTATAATTTTAATTTTTTTAATAATTTAATCCGTGTATTTTAGAAATAAAATTATATGTATAATAAAGGTTAAAGGCTGAATTATAGAAATGTTGAAACTATGTGGAAAAATATAAAATTAAAATAGTAATGGAAAAGTAACTGTATATAGAATGATAAAAAAAATAAGTGAAATAACTAAATGAGAGAAACGTTGAATTGAATTTTGGAAACCATGTGCAGCGTCGTATGGGATAAGAGAAAGAAAAACAATAAAAAAATTATGAATAATTAAAAAATTAATAAAAAAAAAATCAACGGTGCCCCAGTTCTTCATATACTGTGTCTATGCGAAACGGTATGCCTGATTCCAATGCCTTCCTAAGGGCTTGTCCCTATCAGACAAGCCTCTTCTTCTCTGCAACCCTTCTAGAACGTCGCCTCTCTCTCATCCCTCACTTTCTGCGTCCTATAAATTTCCCTCCCTTTTCTCACTCCTTCCCATACTCTCATCACATTCACTCAATTCTTCTCTCTCTCTCTCTCATTCTACCTGACTTCTCCAATTCCTGTTTTCTATTCAAGCTCTCAATTCCTTCTAATGGAGTTAATTTCGGGTTTGCCTGGTGATCTCGCGCTCGACTGTTTGATTTGTGTTTCGTATCAGCAGTTCCCGGCGGTCGCCGCCGTCTGCAAAGCCTGGAAGACTGAGATTCAGATGCCGGAGTTTTGCCGTCGAAGGAAAGAAGCAGGGTATATGCAGAAGATCATCGTCATGGTTCAGGCAAGAGTTGAATCGGAGAATTCCCGGTCTGGGGCGATAAAAGGGGCGACGAACCCTTTTTACCGCCTGACAGTTTGTGAGCCGGAGACTGGTCTCTGGAGCGAGATGCCTCTGATTCCGGGTTTATCAGGCGGGTTGCCCATGTTCTGCCAGATTGCGGGTGTCGGGTTCGATCTGGTTGTGATGGGCGGATGGGATCCGGATTCGTATAAGGCGTCGAACTTGGTGTTTGTATATAACTTCGTATCGGGAAAGTGGCGCCGTGGGGCCGACATGCCCGGTGGTGCCAGGACGTTCTTCGGCTGCGCGTCCGATAAGTGGCGGTTCGTGTACATAGCCGGCGGGCACAGCGAGGACAAGAACGCGTTGAGGTCGGCGTTCGTGTATGACGTGGCAAGCGACGAGTGGGTCCCACTGCCTCACATGGCAAGAGAGCGTGACGAGTGCAAGGCCATATTCCACAACGGGAAGTTCAGAGTGATCGGAGGGTACCGCACGGAGAGGCAGGGACGGTTCGAGAGAACCGCGGAGGCCTTCGATGTTGCCACGTGGAAGTGGGACCCTTTGGAGGAGGAGTACCTAGATGCGGCCATGTGTCCGAGGACATGCGTGTACGGCGGAGACGGCGATGAGAAAGTGTACATGTGCGGCGCTGGTGGGGATGTGATTGCTCGGCACGGCGACACGTGGCAGACGATCGCCAAGTTGGGAGATGAGATCCGCACCGTTGCGCTCGTGATGCCGTGGGACGGGAAGATGCTGTTGATGGGATCAAGTGCGTACAGTGAACCGCACGTGGGAATTGTACTGGACCTGAAAACCGGTAACAGCAGAAAGTTGGAAATCCCTCCGAAGTACACAGGCCACGTTCAGTCCGGTTGTCTTCTAGAAATTTAAAGGCCCTTAGTATTCTAATTTATTTATTTAAAGCCCATAATATTATGTAAATACGCAAGATTTTGTTCTATTCTGGTATTTCTTGAGTGTGTTGAAGTACAATGTAGTATTCTTTTAATGACCAATACACAACAACTTCCTGGCATTATAAGCCTTACCATATTTTATTTTGTCACCCCTTTTTTCAAGGGAAACCATTATTGAAATTTAAATTTATTCAAAGTTAAAGCATTTTAGAAGCGTATTCACTATGCTAAACCATAATAACTTATATTTTTGGTCCCCAAAACATGACCCTTAATTTGATAAATGTGATGATATTTTTGAAGTCCTGATCATGAACAATATGCCAAAAGTTAATTATATGCTCCATTTATTTTAAAATATAAGAGTTAAACTTACGAGTTAAACTTTATTTTTATCGGTGCATTTAATGTGTTTTTTTAATTTACCCCAACCTCTCATCATTCTTCTCCTATACATTGCCTATCTTTCTTTTTTCTTCTATTTATTATCTCTCTTACTTATTATTTTAATAAATAATGGTATATTGTGAAATCAAAATATGTACTTTTTATATTTTTTTATTTGTAACTACTTCTAACTAACTTCTTAAATATGTATTTAACTCTTTTATTTTATATAAGTAGGACTAGTGAGTAGTTTCTAAAACCAAAGTCGCTGGCGGGAGCATAGAAAGTTGATTTTAATAAACAAGAACAATAATGCTCAAGACCTGAAGGATGAAGAGATGGCAAGTTTTGATTTTTTTTGTTTTTTTGTTTTTGATTTGTTTGCGTTAAATGAATTTGTTAAGAGACAACGATTCATGGGCCTACAAATGGATGCCAGTTAAGGCCTAAAGGAAAAAATCGACAGAATCTCGTGTATTTTGGCATCACCCACGTGGAATTTAGTCCAAATAAAAAATATATAATAAAGAATTTTAATAAATTTGGTCAGAGAGGTATAAAACTGGTAGCGATTGAGAGTGAGTGTTGCATAATTGTAAAAGCATATTGTGTTGTTCTTTTTGTCCATGTGTCTATGAAGCTACTCCTCTTATTCTATTTAATTAAATCTTAATTTTTAAACCTTAAAACTTAAGTCTCATTTAACTCTAGTTCAGTTGTGTGTCTATCAATTCTCTACTTCTCCCATGTTTTTCTCTGTGTGGGAAGGCTAAAATACTTTAAACATCAATTAACTTTATTTTAATTTAATCACTTATTATTGACTTTATCCCTATTTAACATAAAATATATCTAAATAAAAATAAAATCAATATAATGAAAAATGAAGATTAAAATTCCTGTTTAATATACAATATATCTAAATAAAAATAAAATCAATATAATGGAAAATGAAGATTAAAATTGCACATTCATATGAAAATTTAATCAAGTGACTTTTACTTTTTACCTCATACATAGATAACATACCAATATAAAAATAGTTCAAAATATTAAATTTGTCCCAAATTTTCGATATCCTTATTGATTATATTGAACTTTAATATATTATTTTAATTTCTACTCTACCTCACAAAATAAGATCATAATTAAAATATATTTAATACTCTTTAAAACTAGTAAATTTATGTTTTATAAGAAGAACCAATAATACATTTCAAAAAATTAATTTATCTATCAGGAACAAGAGAGAGTATATAGTGTGGGCCCCCCTCAAAATAAAAGAACTGTACAGTAACAGTTTACACTTTACAGTACTAGTCTCAAATATAAAAACTAATATGAGATTGTATTTGATCTAACAAAATACTCGTATATTTATATTTCTTTCAAAACTAATTTATGTAACTCTGGGAATTTGAATGATTGAAGTAAAAAGAAAATAAAGCCTATGAATATCATTAATCCTTTAATAAATGAAAGTACAACTAACCCTAAAATCTAATATAATTTTATCTAATCAAAATATAATCTAATGTTATACAATCATATTGCATTTGTTTAAATTAACTATTTATTTTCTTATTTTCTCAATATACTCAAATTAATTAAATACCTCCTAGTGGATAGGATAAAGTATTACTTGGCGTATCATATAAACGCTACGTGCAAGGAAAATAATAGCTGTGTGGGCTCCGTAGTTGGAGAGGCTAGGCTGTTTAATTGAATTATATATATTTAGTGCTCATGTTAATGCAATATTATTAATTATTTATAGAACCGAGTGCTTTTATTTGCATATTCTGGATATTGTCTACACCCTCCACGCTGGCCCTTGTTTAAGCTGGCAAACCCAGCTAATCGTTATCATCACAGTTACTCACAAACTTTATTATATTATTTATATATATTATTAAAAAGTTAGTCACCTTACAAAACACCCTCTTGATTTGAGAATGACTTCAGAATTATTTTTTAAATTTATAAAACCACTTGAACTTTGGATCGTTATATACACACAACCACGTTGACTTTTTATAGTTTAATTAAATTTAATATCTTCAATGTTTAATTATTAACATTAAACACCTCTGTCGTTAGGTTATCTTAGAAACCAAAATGGTAAGATGTTAAATTTAAATTTTAAAATATCAAGGGGTTATATAAAACTAACTTATTGTTAAGAAAAAAAAAGGCTTAAAATTTTATAAATTTTAGTTTATTTAAAAAAAATCATTAATGAACAAAAATTTCTCAAATATGATTTACCTTAATTGTTAACTTGTTATTGTTAAAATCGTTTAGAGCTCAATCCCGGTTCGGTTTATGCTACTGCATCTTAGGCCTAATTATTATCAGATCAAGTCAAAATAGTAGCTGTAACAGAATAATTAAGGTTAAAATAAGGAAAAATTAAAATAAAGGACCTAGAGAAAATCATATTTATTATAAAACACCATAAAAGTTGTAATTACTTAGAAAGACAAAACATCATAATATAAATTCTAAATTACTAAATTGTCTCTAACTAAATTTCCTCCATTAACTCTTATATTCATAATTTTAAAATATATAAAATCAAAATTAAAGCCGTGCAATTAATGCGTTATTTAATTGAACTCATATATTTTTTTAATTTTTTAGCCAAGTTTCATATTCATTTAATTAATATATCATTTAATTATTTAGATATATAAAGTATTTATGTTTTTTTTTTATTTTATTAACATTAAATGAATTTTCTTAACACACAAAATTTCTTCTAAAATGAAAATAAATCAGATAAAATTTCTTGGTATGAAATATATAATAAATTATAAAATACCTTGATATATATATATATATATATATATATATATATATATATATATTAGTTTTAATTAATTTTTTTGTTGATTTTTTTAAAATTATAATTTTTACAAAATTAAAGAAGGTGTAATTATTTTTCTATAGATATCTACAAAAGTTTTCAAAAATGAAAATTGAGGAGACTTTTGTTTAATTCAGTAAAATTTACAATTTTTTTCTCAGTTTTAAAAATAGAATGTGAGAAAAAATCTAAGAGAAAATGTAAAAGATTTTGTTAGGAGCGTTTTAGTATTTTTAATTTCATATTATTTTTATTTGGTTCTTCTAAATAATTATAATTTTTATAGTCTTTATTAATAAATATATTTTCCTCTACATCTTTTTGAAGAAATGTTTGTTTAATGAGGTAAGATTGGATACAATCTTGCCAAGAGCCAATGATTATAATTTTTTTTTTTTTTGGCCACCAATTAAAATGATTAAGCTTAAAACTGTAGATGTAAACAATGAGTATTTTTTGTTGGGCCCTTAGAAAATGTAAGATGATTGCTCTTCCGTCTGAAACATGCCACCTCTACAACTTTAGGGGTCATGCATATATTTTACTTAAAAAAGGAGTAAAGATAAGTATTAAAAAATTCCCTTTGATCTCTATTACAGGACACCTTCTAGAATGTGTTCTTGAATAATGTATGTAATATAAAACTGATGAAAAGTAAATACAAGAACAAGAGATTTTAGAGAGAGAGAGAGTAGAGAGAAGTTCTCATTTCAGTGTAATTTGAATGTTTACAGAAGGCCTCTATTTATAGAAGGAAAATGGGCCTTTAGTGTAATTTCCACTTTGGGTCATTTGATGTAATATTCCCCTAATTACTCACTGTACACTCACGGGAATGCATTCCCGTGAGTTGTATTATTTTGTGTGTGGGTCCCACCAAATAGTAAACTACTATGCATGGTACTATGCGTGGGTCCCATGTCATCTTGTAATATTTGGAGACCGGGAGTCAATGGACATCCACATAATCAGTATATTCATAACACTCCCCCTTGGATGTCCATTTATGAATGTGCCTCATTAAAAACTTTAACTAGGAAAAACCCAGTGGGATAAAAACCTAGCCAAAGAAAAGAGTACATCACTCATTGATACACTATCCAGTGCTGCCTCATTAAAAACCTTGTGGGTCCCATGTCATCTTGTAATATTTGGAGACCGGGAGTCAATGGACATCCACATAATCAGTATATTCATAACACTCCCCCTTGGATGTCCATTTATGAATGTGCCTCATTAAAAACTTTAACTAGGAAAAACCCAGTGGGATAAAAACCTAGCCAAAGAAAAGAGTACATCACTCATTGATACACTATCCAGTGCTGCCTCATTAAAAACCTTTCTAGGAAAAACCCAGTGGGACAAAACCTAGATAAGGGAAAAAGAGTACAACGTGTATCAACTCCCCCTGTTGACAACATCAGTATTACTCCCTCTGATAACATCAGTTGAGATCTTTAAGTCTTCGAAGACCAATACCATAGACAAGCTTCTCAAAGATTGCTTCTGGAAGTGACTTGGTAAATAAATCTGCCAAATTTTCTCTTGAACTGATTTGCTGGATATCTATTTCACCATTCTGTTGAAGATCACGAGTAAAGAAAAATTTTGGTGAAATATGCTTCGTTCTATCGCCCTTGATGTATCCTTCTTTAAGTTGGGCAATACATGCAGTATTATCCTCATATAGAACTGTTGGAACCATTTTACCAGAAGATAAATGACAAGTAGTTCGTATATGATGAATTACTGACCTCAACCACACACATTCTCGACTTGTTTCATGCATTGCTAAGATTTCTGCATTATTAGATGAAGTGGCTGATATAGTTTGTTTCATAGATCGCCATGAAATTGTTGTACCTCCACATGTAAATACATAACCTGTTTGTGATTTTCCATCATGTGGATCAGACATAAATCCAGCATCTGAATAACCAATCAGTTCATGTTTAGATACATTTGAATAATATAACCCCATATCCATAGTACCTCTGAGGTAACGAAAAATACGCTTTACACCATTCCAATGCCTTTGTGTTGGTGCAGAACTATATCTTGCTAATAAATTAACAGCAAATGTTATATCAGGTCTTGTGTGATTAGCAAGGTACATTAGTGCCCCAATAGCATTAAGATATGGCACTTCTGGACCAAGTAATTGTTCTACACCTTTTTTGTTAATTACTTGGGGTTGGAATGGATCTTTTTCTTTTATCAAAGATCTTACAACCATTGGAGTACAGAATGGATGTGACTTATCCATATAAAATCGTTTCAAGACCTTCTTTGTATAAGTTTCTTGATGTACAAAGATCCCGTCCTTCAGGTACTCAATTTGTAATCCAAGACAAAATTTTGTCCTACCTAAATCTTTCATTTCAAATTCTTTCTTCAAACAATGAATGGCTTTTGTAATCTCTTCAGGAGTTCCAATAATGTTGATATCATCAACATAAACAACAATTATAGCAAATTCATTTCTCGATCTTTTTATAAAACTGCATGGGCATATCGGGTCATTTTTATACCCTTCTTTCAACAAATATTCTTTAAGGCAATTATACCACATGCGCCCTGATTGTTTCAAGCCATACAGGGACTTATTTAATTTGATCGAGTATTGTTCTCGTGAATTTGAATTAAATGCTTCAGGCATCTTGAGTCCTTCAGGAACTTTCATATAGATATCACTATCAAGTGAACCATATAAATAGGCAGTCACAACATCCATTAGATGCAAATCAAGCCTTTCATTTGCTGCTAGGCTAATTAAATAACGAAAAGTAGTTGCATCCACTACTGGTGAATATGTTTCTTCAAAATCTATGCCAGGTCTTTGTGTAAAGCCTTGGGCTACAAGGCGTGCTTTATACCTTGTAATTTCACCCTTTTCATTTCTTTTCCGTACAAAAACCCATTTATATCCAACTGGCTTTACATCTTTAGGTGTATGGACTATAGGTCCAAATACTTTTCGTTTTGCCAATGATTTTAATTCTGCATTAATGGCATCTTTCCATAGGAGCCAATCTTTTCGTTGTTGGCACTCTCTCATGGATTTTGGCTCATGATCCTCTTCTTCATTCATCACATCATATGCCATATGATTAGCAAAAATGTCATCAATGTTGACTTCATTACGGTTCCATTTGATATTATTTGTGACATAATTTATTGAGATCTCATTATTTTCATACATTTCAGATACCTGGATCTCTTCTGGGGCCTCAATATTCTCCTCTGGAGATAATTTCTCTTTATAAAGTGGCTCATCCAGAGCTACGCTTTTTTCTTGATTATCCTCGACTTGGCCATCTATAATTTTAGCTTCTTTTCTTTTTCGAGGATTTTTATCTTTGGAACCGATAGGCCTACCACGCTTAAGGCGTGCTTTTGATTCATTTGTAATCGGTTGTCCTACAGGGACATCAATTCGAATAGGAGCATTAGCAGCTGGAATATGTGACTTTGTCACTTTCTTTGGGTCAGTGAATGCTTCTGGCATTCGATTAGCTGAATTCTGTAAATGAATTATCTTTTGAACTTCTAGTTCACATTGTTTTGTACGAGGATCAAAATGAGCCAATGATAATTCATTCCAGCTAATCTCTTTATTCAACTGCTTATTTTCTCCCCCTAATGTTGGGTAAACTGATTCATTAAAATGACAATCTTCAAATCGTGCAGTAAATAAATCTCCTGTAGATGGTTCTAAATATTTTATAATTGAAGGAGATTTATACCCAACATAAATTCCCATTCTTCTTTGAGGACCCATTTTAGTACGTTGTGGAGGTGCTATAGGCACATATACTGCACATCCAAAGGTCCGTATATGAGAAATATTAGGTTCTTCACCAAAAACCATTTGTAAGGGGGAAAATTTTAAATAACTAGTTGGCCTGATGCGAATTAACATTGCTGCATGCAAAATGGCATGGCCCCAAGCAGAAATTGGTAAATTAGATTTCAAAAGTAAAGGTCTTGCAATAAGTTGCAATCGTTTTACCAATGATTCTGCAAGTCCATTTTGCGTATGAACATGTGCTACAGGATGTTCAACATCAATTCCAAGGGACATACAATATTCATTAAAAGTCTGTGAAGTAAATTCACCAGCATTATCAAGACGTATTTTCTTGATAGGATAATCTGGGTAATGTGCTCTTAATCTTGTCAATTGAGCAAGTAATCTCGCAAACGCCAGGTTTCGAGAAGATAATAAGCACACATGCGACCATTTAGTTGATGCATCAATTAAAACCATATAATACCTAAATGGTCCGCATGGTGGGTGTATTGGCCCACAAATATCTCCCTGTATCCGTTCTAGAAATGTGAGAGACTCACTTTCTACTTTGGTTGGTGATGGCCGAATAATTAATTTTCCCTTGGAACATGCATCACATGAGAAATCATGGGATTTTGGTATTTGTTTCTGTTTCAAGTTATGTCCACATGAATTCTCTATTATACGTCGCATCATAATTGACCCGGGATGGCCTAACCGGTCATGCCAAACAATAAATATGTCTTTATCAACATGCTTCTGGTTTTCCATAACATTTATTTCAATTGTACTAATACTTGAATAGTACAAACCAGAAGATAACATAGGTAATTTCTCCAGAACATATTTTTCACCATATCTAACAGTAACAATTTGTAGATATTCTTTATTGTCCTCATTTATAGTCTCAATATGATATCCATTTCGACGGATATCTTTAAAACTCAACAAATTTCTATGAGACTTAGAGGAATACAAAGCATCATTAATAACAAATTTCGTACCATTGGATAATATTATTATTGCTCTTCCAGAGCCTTCAATCAATCTTGTATTACCCACTATGGTATTGATGCTTGTACTACAATTTGTTAGATGTGAAAAATATTTCTTATCTTTAAGAATTGTATGTGTCGTTGCACTATCAATGAGACATATATCTTCATTCTTGTGTGCAATATTTGAAATGTCCATGAGCTTCATTAAAAGAAAAGAAATGCATCAAAACATATTCAATATAGAAGATGCATTAAAAACATATTTATTATACATAATTGGCAATAAGTCAGAACGAAACAAAATAATTATTACAATTTTTGCAAAACTTATTTAATCATAAAAATCTTCCACCTCCAAGTGAGACATAACATCATCATTTGACTCATTGACATCATTATCTTTATGAGCCTTATCATCACATTCCACATTATTAACACTCTTTTTTATAGAGGCTTGATAAAGTTTCGCTAAATGTTCTGGTGTACGACAATTACGTACCCAGTGTCCCTTCATACCACACCGATAACATTTATGTTCAACAACTTTTGAAGGACCTTCTTTATCATTCTTTTGTCCTTCATTATTCATCTTTTTCTGGTGGGTATAAGGACTATAATAACCTCTTCCACCATGATAAGGACCATGATTATTTCTACCTCCACGATTTCCACGTCCTCGTCCACGACCACGGCCACGACCACGACCGCGACCATGGCCACGACCATGATCATTCCGTACACTCACATTCGCTTCAGGAAATGGAGAAGATCCAGTGGGACGATTTTCATGATTTTTCAATAATAACTCGTTATTTTGCTCGGCTACTAGTAAACATGAGATTAACTCAGAATATTTTTTAAAACCTTTCTCACGATATTGCTGTTGTAAAAGCAAATTCGAAGCATGAAAGGTAGAAAAAGTTTTCTCTAATAAGTCCTCATCAGTTATTTTTTCACCACATAATTTTAACTGAGAACTTATTTTGAAAACAGCTGAGTTATACTCACTTACAGTTTTAAAATCTTGTAACCTGAGATGAATCCATTCATAACGAGCTCTAGGCAAAATCACCGTTTTCTGATGATCATACCTATCTTTCAAACTAGTCCACAATTCAAATGGATCTTTCACCGTTAAATATTCAGTTTTCAAACTTTCATGAATGTGGTGTCGGAGAAAAATCATAGCTTTAGCCTTTACTTGAGGGGACGCATCATTTCCTGGCAATATAGCCTTTCCAAAGTCCTTTGCTTGAAGATGGATTTCAGCATCTAAAACCCATGATAGATAATTCTTCCCGGTGATGTCAAGAGCATTAAATTCAAGATTTGAAAGGTTGGAAGACATGATTCAAACTAAAAATAATAAAAATAATTAGAATCATATTATAAAATCTTATTATAAATTAAAACATAATTTAAAGAACGGTAAATAAACATGCTAAGAAAATAAAAATAAGATGAGATAGGAATGGGAGTAAACTCACAGCGAGACCTATCTCATCCGAAGGTAAGAAAGATGATGCATATATTATATAATATATAGACAACAGTAAAGAATTAAGATAAACAAATGGAGCCCTATTAGTGCCACCACCATAAAAGGTAAATAAATGCATAAATAAATGGAGCCCACTAATATTAGTGTTGCCACCATAAAAGGTAAATAAATGCATAAATAAATGTTAGTAACATAAATTTAAATGTTAGTGGCATAATGTAAATATTAATAAAGTCAGTATGGAGCTTAATATCGCCACCATGAAATAAATAAAGCAGTAAGTAAAGAATTTAAATTAAACAAATGGAGCTTAGTATCGCCACCATGAATTAAATAAATAAAACAGTAAAATTAAATTACAAATGGAGCTTAATGTTGCCACCATGAATTAATAAATAGGGAGTGGGAAGAATATATAAACATAAATAAATTACTGTAAATAGTAAAATATAAATTTACCGTGAATAGTAAAGTTACTATTCACAATGAATAGTGAATAAAAATAAATTACTGAAATATTAAATCTAGACTTCCATAAAGGAGTCAAAATAAATAGAAATATAAAATTACTGAAAAAGGTAAAATTAACATGAATAGTAAAAATTACTATTTACTGTGAATAGTAAATAGTAAATAATCTCAAATCTTAACCATGGAACCTGATGTTCAAAATAATCGGTAAAAGTAGAACTTTAATTCCATATCATGGTTAAGATTATCCCAGATAGAAAAAATAAACAAATAGTAAAGGAGATGGTAATAAAATCTTACCTTGGTAGAGTCTTCGTGCTGATAACGTAATATAAAACTGATGAAAAGTAAATACAAGAACAAGAGATTTTAGAGAGAGAGAGAGTAGAGAGAAGTTCTCATTTCAGTGTAATTTGAATGTTTACAGAAGGCCTCTATTTATAGAAGGAAAATGGGCCTTTAGTGTAATTTCCACTTTGGGTCATTTGATGTAATATTCCCCTAATTACTCACTGTACACTCACGGGAATGCATTCCCGTGAGTTGTATTATTTTGTGTGTGGGTCCCACCAAATAGTAAACTACTATGCATGGTACTATGCGTGGGTCCCATGTCATCTTGTAATATTTGGAGACCGGGAGTCAATGGACATCCACATAATCAGTATATTCATAACAGTATGGGTATAATGATATTTTTTCCCTTGAATTATTGAGTTAGGAACACCTAGAACCCTAAACTTTTTGATGTAAAATGTCGTCTCTTAACACTTGATGAAAACCTCGCTACGTGCCTTCTTCCATTAATTACAAGGTTTGATGATTATTAAGTACTATATATGAGCGAGAAAGTGGTTTGACTTAATATTGCAAGGTGGAAAACTTGCATTTTTATTAAAATTTTTATAAAAATGAGAAAATATTTCCAAAAACTCATCAAATTAAAATTTTCTTAAGTATAAGGTTATGCATTCGACCCTCTATAAATGTGATGGATGCATATGAGTTTCTTTTGGTTAAAAGTGAAGGATGGATTAAAAAAAAAAAATTAAAAAAAAACTACAACTCAACTTGAGTTCATAATTAGTATATATATAATGAGCTCCGCGTAGATTAAACTGTATGTAACCCAACAAGGTATAATCGTAAAACTACAACAAAAGCAACAATCCTTTAGAACATTCTTTGCCGACTGCTTATTAATGGTAGCAGTGGCGAAACTAGGAATTTTTGTTTTTGTTCGTATAATTAGTAGGGGGATTTGGGGCTGTTATGCACCCGATTTCTTTTTTTAAGAAAAGTTTTAAATGTACTAAAAAACATAAAAGGGTAAAGGTGTAAAAATGCACATGTGCTTTACCTCATGAGTCTCTAGCACCATATGTTTTTTTTTGAAGCAAAAGTAACTATGTTGTTATAAAATAGGTGCAAAAGTCACATTTCTCAGTTAAATGGAATGATTGACCGTTAAATGCTTAAATTTGACTGTTAAAACTCTCTCTCTCTCTGCATCTTTCGTTAAACGGCAGGTAAGGATCAACCATGGCAGAAGAAGCGGAAGATTTGAATCCATCTGTGCATTGCATACATCACTGCAACCAAAAAAAAAAAAAAAACCATTCATATCACCACATGTTGAGAAAAATCCAGAAGAAATCACGGTACAGTGTAGATAAATATATATAAATACAAACAAACCTGTTAGGGAGGAACTGAGGAGGGAGGGGCAGGGGCAACATGGGTTGAAAGGATGGAGAGTTCCGAAGAGAAAAAAGTTGTAGCAAGTTAAAAAGGTAGCAGGGAGAACCTACGTCCTTTTATGTTGAGTTGTAGTGGACAGTAGCGAATTGAAAAGGCGTCCTCTTCTTATGTTTGACTTGTTCATTTTTGCGAGTTATTTATGTCTGGTGTAGTCGAGAGTTATTTATCCTCGTCTTCCCAAACTACTTGTTCATTTTTCTTTCTTTCATGAACAAAGTGATTTATGCGTGAGAAAGTGATTTGCCGTATGCGAACGACACTAGTACCGTAAGCAGATGATAGGAATCCAAAAATGCATTAAAACTCGACGCCTTAACGTAAGCTCACAGCCCTCTATATTTTAGTTTTCAACAAGGTTTTAAAAGCTCTCATCTACATATGGAGGTGGCGAAAATTCAGAAGGAAAAGGTATCGTTGTTACCTCTGAAAAT
This sequence comes from Acacia confusa, assembly GCA_037074495.1. NCBI lineage: Eukaryota > Viridiplantae > Streptophyta > Magnoliopsida > Fabales > Fabaceae > Acacia > Acacia confusa. The sequence continues at coordinate 29,539,650 of CM073510.1, forward strand.
CAGATTGGAAAAGACGCTGAAACTCCCCTGTTTTCCCACGGTTGAAACAGAGCACCTCTCTCTCTCTTTTTGTACTCTCTCTCTCTCTCTTACTTCCGACGCTCCTCCTCTCTGTTCTTCGACGTGAAAACAGAGCAAAAAGGTGATCCTTCTCTTTCTCGGTCTCTCTCTCCTTCTCTCAAGCTCACTCTCTCCTCGTCAAACCATTTATTCAAATTATGCTACATGTTATTTATCCTCTCACAGTACAGTTGATTTACTGTTGATGATTCATCTCTGTGTTGATCTATATACCAGATGGAGAAAGTGAGGATGGAATTACAAAAGCAGAGGGTCAGGCAATCGATGGCGTTGATATTGGGAATCCAAGAGGCAATGGTGAAGAAGCTGAAGGAGAAGGATGATGAAATTCAGAGGATGGGGAAGCTGAATTGGGTCCTTCAACAGAAATGGAAGGAAAAGCAAGAAATAAAATTAACGAAAGATGCAGAGAGAGAGAGAGAGAGTTTTAACAGTCAAATTTAAGCATTTAACGATCAACCATTACATTTAAAAGGGAAATGTGACTTTTCCACCTATTTTATAACCACATAGTTACTTTTGTTCTAAAAAAAAACATATAGTGCTGAGCACTTATGAGGGTAGAGCACATGTCCATTTTTGCACCTTTACCTAACATAAAAATACAAACAAGAAAATAAAATAAAATTTCAACTTAACATAAAAAAATAATAATTAAGAGTTAATTAAGCTATTACAACATAACAATTACAAAAAATTATTCGATTCTTCATTCCTTAAAAATATTGCATTATATCTTTATCATCAGTCTTATCAAACATATCACGTTCAACATAATTAGTATGAGTTAAACCAATCATCATTTATCCAATTGGGCAAATTATCCTTAACAAAAGTGGACTTACATGATGAGTTGGAGACGATATTTTATTAGTCCCTAGAGAAATGCTATCATAATCATGCCATTTACAATATGTACTTGGATTCTTTGGTAAAATTCAGCAACCTTGACAAGGCAGAGGATATCTTTAACCAAATGTATGGTTAGTGATATTGCTATTGGTGTTGATGATTGTTCGTGCAACATCATCTTGAGAGGTTACTTGTCTTATGGAAATCATGTAAAGGCTGAGAAAATGTATTACAAAGTAAAAGAAAGCATTCAACAAACACACCACAACCAAACTACATAGTATACATCACGTGTATTGTTACCAGCGTAAGTACACATAGTGCTACGTGTTCCAAACAAGAATCCTCAGTGTTAGGAAAACAAGTATGCAACATTATCATATAAAACAAGCATTCATCATTATCATATAAATAAAATCCTCGGTGTTAGAAACTTGAATTTCCTAAAGTAAGACCATTAATTATAACTATTAATCCCATTTATATTTATTTATTATTATTATTACTACTCCTCCTACTACTACTACTACTCCTCCTACTGTTGCTGCACTACTACCACCACCACCACCACCACCACTACTACGACTACCACTACTATTACTACTACTACCTACCACTACCACTACCACTATTACCACTACTACCACCACTACTACCACCACCACTACTACTCCTCCTTCTCCTCTTCTTCTACTACTACTACTCTACAATTGGTTTAAATTCCCTGAGGTTATTCCAATATTAAGCATGACATCAACACTTTAAATCGGGAGTTTTAGATTCATATATCACTATAGCCAAAGTCACAAACCACACGAAATTATGTTTGGTTTTGGTGTAAAACAACAACTTTACAGGACCTAAAGAAACTCCAACACTGATATACATGCACACCTTTAATCACCACGTAAAATATGCTTCATCATATGTGTGTGTGTGTGTGTGTGTAGTAAGCTTTAGGTTTAATAAATACCAACACCACGTAAAATATGCTTCATCATATATATATATATATATATATATATATATATATATATATATATATATATATATATGGTAAGCTTTGGGGTTTTATAATTACCAACACCAAGTACGTACGTACGTACGTACATACATACATACATACATATGGCAAGCTTTAACTTATATGGATCAACATGCTTTGGGTTTGGTCATTATCATTTACCACGTAACCTATGATTCATCATGTATTATATATATAAATAGCAAAGCCTTTTGGGGTTAATGATGACCATTCACCATGTAACTGTGATAAATAAGGATAATATGGGCCGAACTGTGGTGGACAATGCGAGGAATGATGATGTGGTGGGCCAAATGGTTGAAGGGCCAGCATCTGAAGAGGAAGTAAGGAATGAGAGGCACGCAAGGTCCATCAGGAAAAGTGGAAGGATCAGGAAGCCGACGTGGAAATTAAGGGAAATTAGGGAATGAGTTGTATAAGTAAGGATAGGGGAGGTTGTTAGTGGGTGTGAATGTATTTGGAATCTTTCTCCTCTCTGTGGTCCCTCTTCTCTTCTCTTCTCTTCTGACATTTTTGTTATCATTTTCTTCTTTTCTGCACTTTCCATTTTAGATTATCAGTACTGCTATGGAATGATTGTATAACGCCGAAATTGGATCTAATAGTACAGTCCATATCATTCCTATCATTGCTCGTTTTATAACCATTACATATTTGGTGCTTTCATTGAGAGACATTTATGGCGGAAAACACGCGAATGAAGGAAATCCTGGCAGAACAGAAAAGGACGGCAGAATATATCAAAGCCTCAGAGAATAGATTTATTCATCTGGAGAATTTCATGGAGGCTGTGTTACTGAAGTTGGATCGCCTAGATAAACGAACGGAGGATACTGCTTCTGGTTCAAAAGGAGATCACCCGTCCTCGACAACATCAGGCATGTAGCAGGAAGGCCATTTCACGACGTTGAATCGATAGGTGAAGTTGGATTTTCCACGCTTCGACAGAACTGATGTGCTGCAATGGATTTTTAAGGTTGAACAGTACTTCAAATACTTTGAGGTATCTGATGCTCAGCGCTTGGTGATTGCTTCCGTACTCCTAGACGGTTATCTTGTACCGTGGTTTCAGATGTTGGAAAGAGCCAATAGAATTCCGCATTGGCAGGCGTTAGTCCAAGCCGTTGAAGAACAATATGGGCCCTCCAAGTTTGACTGTGCTAGATCACAGCTCTTTAAGCTGGTGCAACAGAGCAAATTGGAAGAATACAACACATAGTTTATGGCCCTAGCTAATCGTACTACAGAGGTTTAGGAATTTGCATTACTGGACTGTTACATGGGAGGGTTGAAGCCCGAGATAAGCCGAGACGTGTTAGTGCAAAGGTCAAGGACGGTGTTACAGGCCATGACCTTGGCCAGGTTATTTGCAGAATCGATGGAACTGGGCAAACCGACGAAGGCTCAGGGGTTTAGTAACTTTGGTGGTCAACAGGTTGTGAGCAAGGGAAATACAAATTCGATCACTAGTGGGGTGTCACCGATGACCAGTGGAGGAGGCAAAACAAACCTGCCTCCATTATTACCTACGCTGCCACGATTACCCCTGAAGCGAATGACCCCGGCAGAGATGCAGATCAGATGTGATAAAGGATTATGTTATTTTTGCGATGAGAAGTTCTCTCCCAGCCATCGTTGCAACAATAAACGACAGATAATGATGATGGTGGGTGAGGAAGAGGCTGATGAGTGCGATGAACCAGGAATGGAAACAGAAAACACACTAGTTGACGGTACAATGCATCATTTGTCCATTTCGGCGGCAAAAGGGACTCATGGGGCAGCCACGATATGATTTACGGGGTACATAATGGGGATGGAGATCCAAATCCTATTGGATGGAGGAAGTTCAGATAATTTTTTACACCCTCGAATCGTGACTCACTTGCGGTTGCTTACTGAATACACGAAGGAAGTGAGAATTCTGGGAGGAACAGGGCAAGTATTGAGGACTAATTAGTAGGTGAGTAACGTACCAGTGCAAGTCTGCGGATATACTCTGTTTTTGACCATGTTGGTTTTGCTCATCGCTGCCGTTGCTATGGTGATTGGGGCAAGCTGGCTCGAAACGCTGGGGCCTTATGTGGCGGATCACAGCACCTCCACCATAAAATTTCTCAAGGAAGGCCAATGGATGACATTAAAAGGATTCCGAGGAAGCAGCACCTCCTAGGTACAGTACCATCATTTGTCACGAATGCATCAAACAGATACATGGGCAGAAATATTTATTATGGAGGCGGAAACACCCATGCAGTACGAGGAAGAAGAAGTACCCACTGATTTGAAACAGATACTCGACGCATATGACTCTGTTTTTGACACACCTCACGGTTTGCCTCCTAAACGAGGTTGTGAGCACTCAATTGAACTCCTACCAAACTCAGCTCCAGTGAAGGTGCGCCCATATAGATATCCCGTCAGTCAAAAAACTGAGATAGAGCGAATTGTTGATGAGTTATTAAGCGTAGGTTTGATTCAACCAAGCAACAACCCTTTTTCTGCCCTTGTAATACTAGTGAAGAAGAAGGATGGGACTTGGCACTTCTGTGTTGACTATAGAGCCCTTAACACTGTCACGGTTAAATACGCATTTCCCATGCCGACGGTGGATGAGCTGTTGGATAAGTTACATGGTTCCAAGTTTTATTCAAAGCTTGATCTACGTTCTGGTTACCACCAAATTTTGATGAAGGAGTCTGACCGAGGGAAGACGTCGTTTCGAACACATCAAGGATCGTATGAATGGCTAGTGATGCCATTTGGTCTCACAAACGCTCTTACAACTTTTCATGCTTTAATGAATTCCACGTTCAGACCTTTTTTACGAAAATTTGTTCTGATCTTCTTTAATGACATTTTGATTTACAGTTCGACGTGGGAGCTACATCTGGAGCATGTGGAATTGGTGCTATCGATGTTGAGTTCCCAGAGCTTGTACGCAAAAAAGTCTAAATGCGCTTTTGGAAAACAACGAATAGATTATCTAGGCCACATTGTGTCCGCTAAGGGTGTCAAAATGGATCCCTCCAAAGTTGTGGCAATCCAATACTGGCCGGTACCTCAAACCATGACTCACCTAAAAGGTTTCTTGGGGCTCAGTGGATACTACCGTAAATTTATTCGAGGCTACGCATAGATAGCAGGTCCCCTTACACAATTGTTGGCGAAAAATGTTTCAAATGGACCGAGCAAGCCCAGACAACATTTGACACTCTCAAGCAGGTTATCACTCAGGCTCCAGTATTGGCGTTACCCAACTTTGAGTTACCATTCGTTCTGGAGACAGATGCATCTGGTATAGGCATTGGTGTTGTTCTTAGTCAGGAGGGACACCCGATTGCTTTCTTCTCCAAAAAGTTATTGTTGATTATGATTAGTTTTGATGATGTATTATATAGATGTCATTATCCAGAGCAAAAAGTTTACATACTACATTTATCTTCTACTTTGATTAATTCTTATATATTAATGTAGATATGAAGTATAAACAATGAAGAATGATCAAGATGAGAGATAGGAGAACTTGATGAATGGAATAAGAATATTATTATACAAGGTCTAAGATTGATTCTAGAAGTCTCAATGATCAGGTGCAAGTTGGAATGACGCAATTCAGAGTTAAAATAAGCAAGTTGAAGCTTCACGATGAATAGTAACTGAGTTGCTACAGTATCGAGTTGTTACAGTGACTATGCTACAGTATCGATCATTCCTCGACCTTGCTCGAGCCCAAAAATTGGGTCTACTCGAGCACAAAATCGTTCCTGCTCGAGCAAGCCATATGTGTGCTCGAGCAACAACGCTTCTCAGCTACTCTGTTTAGCTCTATTTCAGGTGACCTATGGTAATTTGATGATATCTCCCAAACCAAGAATCGGATTGACGTGAAACCAATTTTGTATGAAACTAGACATCTAATGCGTCATCTTGACAAAAATTCAAGTCCAAAGAAGATCAAATGAGAGAGCTATGAATTTGTGAAGTTGCCCCATTTGTCACCATCATACAGTAGACCAAGGTTTGGTAATTTTAGCATATCTCACAAAATACACATTGGAATGAGCTGAAATCAGTGCCATATGAAACTAGACTCACATACCTTTCCAAAAACATCAATATCACATAAGAAAAGATTAAATGAGAGGGATATGATTTTTGGAAGTTGATGGTTTGTTTCAGAATTGCGTAAAAACGTTGGTTCAAGAACAACTTTTATTAATCTGATCATAGTGCTCAACATACAATGAGTTTGGAGCTGATCTTGTTGCATTGAAAAGAAGACTTGAAGAGCTTTATGAGCATGGGTGGTTTGTCAAAATTGAAGCTATATATTGAAGTCGTTCACGAGAAATTGACTATTGTGCTGTTTGTTTTCTGAAAGTCTCTACATTTTGGAAATTGAGCTTTGTACTGAAGAGTATTATACTTATTCACTCTTGATAAGAGAAGCCTACTCGAGCAAAGACTTTGGCACTCAAAGTGAAGAAGTGCAAATTGGAGAGCCATCAGAGAACTGTGATAAAGGAGCCATGCTCGAGCAAACAATCATCATGCTCGAGCATCAACGAGGTCGAGTCAGAAATCAAAGTATGTGTGAAGTTGTGCTCGAGCAAATAATCTGCGTGCTTGAGCAAGAACATATAACATGCTCGAGCAAAGAAAAAGGCTGCTCGAGCAAAGAAAAAGGCTGCTTGAGCAGAGAACAAAAACCTCATCTGTCCCTCTGCTTGACATTGTGCCCGAGCAAGGATAAAGGCATACTCGAGCACTGGCGATATCATGCCCGAGCAAAGAGAGTTTCATGCTCGAGCATCAGTGATAATTCAAAGTTTTAACAGCTTCGTTCAAGTGTTGCCCGAGCAAGCTATGGAGTGCTCGAGCATAGTTCTTTGGTTGCCCGAGCACACAAATAATCATGCCCGAGCATGATCATCTCTGTTTTTCAAATCACCGTCTCTGGAAAATTCAAATCAACTAATTATGATTTCCTTTCTTCTAATTATTACTCATTACAATTCTTAAATGCTTTTAATCAATTTGCTAATGAGTTTCAGATGATCATAACTTGGATTAACATCAGATTACCAAAAAGTGAATGATTACGTCAGAGCTCACAGCGGTAACTTTGGGCAAGTCACAACGGTCATATTCCAACGGGAAGAATTACTCAACAGACGAATCGATCTTCATTGCCTATAAATTGCGAAGTCTTCAAATCGAAAGAGGTGACGACAATTGATGAAAGAATTGACGAAGCCAACGAAATGATTTTACCACTTCATCGTCAATAGCTCATATACTTTGTTTTTTTTTTACAGTAGAGAGTGAGATGATCGATTATGCACTTCAGTGATTAACACTTTATCTACTCGTGAGGAGTTTAGAATTCTTATTTGATTATCTGTAAAATCTTGAGGTTAGGACCTCAAGTGTTGGGCAAACAATTATACCTTGTAAGGGGGAGTGAATCCGAGTGTGAAAGAATTATCCTAAGTACAGAGTGCGTAATTGTATCCATGGAGATTGTAAAGGCTGCACAAGTGCCTGAATAAATTTGTGAGGTTGTAAAGGCTTTTCTCTTAAGCCTTGTTAAAACAAGGAGATAGTGGAAATCTCAAGTGCAGCTTGGGGACTGGACGTGGGTCAAGGATTGGGCCGAACCAGTATAAATCTCTGTTTGCATATTCTCTTCCCTAAACTCTTACATTTCAGCATATATGTTTTGAATGAATGTCTATTGGTTTATAAATTATTATTGTCATTCAAAACTCCTATAGTAAGTTGCGAAAAGATTTTCTAAGTTTCCAAAAGTTTTATCCGACACCCAATTCATCCTCCCTCTTGGGTGACAACCAGGTCCAACAGTTATCACCGTGATTATAGGCTCAATCAGTATATGCTCGAGAGTTAGTGGCGATTACTGAGGCAGTGTCTAAATTTCGCCATTATCTGTTTGGTCACAACTTTATCATTCGAACAGATCATGCAAATTTGAAACATTTAGGGGATCAAATTGTTCAGACACCAGAACAGGAAGCGTGTTTGCCTAAATTGTTGGATACAGATTCACTATTGAATATAAACCATGTCAGACTAATCAAGCTGCGGATGCTTTGTCTTGAGTTTTTAATATGGTTGTGTCTTCATTTCAGTTTTCGTTCATGGACGATGTTTTTCCTAAGGTGCGTTCTTCACCGGTAATCCAGTCCATAAAACAGAGACTCGCAGAGGACGATCAGGTTGAAGGGGACTATCATATGCATCAGGGAGACTTGTACTGGCGCAAGAGATTAGTCATCCCTCATGATGATAAAGCATTGATTAATGATATATTGGCTGAATTTCACTCTTCTAAGCTTAGGGGCCATGCTGGCTATTTATGGACCTTTTCGGTAATGTATGGTTTGTCAACAGGCTAAGATTTCCCACTTGCACCCTGCAGGCTTGTTAGAACCACTGCCCATTCCTTCTCGTATCTGGGAGGACATTTCAATGGATTTCATTACTGGCTTACCTCCTGTGCAAGGGAACTCCATTATCTTTGTGATTGTTGATCGTTTGTCTAAATATGGGTATTTCTTGCCTTCACCCGCCAATTTTACAAGTCAAAAGGTTGCTGGGGTATTCATTCATAATGTGGTGAAGCTTCATGGCATTCCGCGTATTATCATGTTAGACAGAGACAAAATTTTTACGAGTGGATTTTGGATACATTTGATGAAGCTTCAAGGTTCGCAACTGTGCTATACCTCAGCTTACCACCCACAGTCTGATGGGCAAACTAAGGCCCTTAATAAGTGTTTGGAGCTATATCTTCGATGTTTTGTATTCGATCATCCTAGACAGCGGCTTAGTCACCTTCCATGGGCAGAATATTGGTATAATACCTCCTTCCAGGCCTCTATGGGTATGATTCTGTTCAAAGTTGTATATGGTAGGGATCCTCCCCCTATTTTGCGTCATTCTTCTGTGGATGATACTACCTTCGATGTGCACCAACAACTATGCCGTCGGGATGAACTTCTGTTGACCCTTAAGGTTAATATTCAGAAAGCCCAATCTTGGATGAAGGCTTATGCGGATAGACGACGTACAGATGTAGAGTTCCAGGAAGGGGAATTTGTTTGGGTCAAACTCCAACCTTATTGGCAGCACTCGGTGGAGTTAAGGAAATATCAGAAGCTTGCTCTTTGTTATTTTGGACCCTTTAAAATTATTGCTCGAATTGGTAAAGTTGTTTATAGGCTGGAATTGCCAACATATGCTAAAATCCACCCAGTGTTTCATGTTTCTGTGCTTAAACAATTCGTAGGGGCTGATATACCTGTTCCAGTGGTACCTCTACCATTGATTTCAGTTCCTGAAGGACCTGTAATTACTCCTTCGAAGATTTTGAAGTCCAGGACTGTGTTGGACGGGCATAAATGGATTACTCAGTATTTGGTTGAATGGGATGGAGCAGACAGTCCAACTTGGGAAATTGCTGATATTTTACTGTCTCAGTATCCTAATTTAGACCTTGGGGTTAAGGTCTCTTCTATAGGGGGAGTAATGTGATGAATAAGGATAATATGGGCCGAACTGTGGTGGACAATGTGAGGAATGATGATGTGGTGGGCCAAATGGTTGAAGGGCCAACATTTGAAGAGGAAGTAGGGAATGAGAGGCACGCGAGGTCCATCAGGAAAAGTGGAAGGATCAAGAAGCCGACGTGGAACTTAAGGGAAATTGAGGAATGAGCGGTATAAGTAAGGATAGGGGAGGTTTTTAGTGGGTGTGAATGTATTTGGAATCCTTCTCTTCTCTGTGGTCCCTCTTCTCTTCTCTTCTGATTATCAGTACTGCTATGGAATGATTGTATAACGTCGAAATTGGATCTAATAGTACAATCCATATCATTCCTATCATTGCTCGTTTTATAACCATTACAGTAACAATCCATATATCTACTATCTTAAGTTTCTATGATTATGTGCAGTGAACACAAAATCAAAAACACCAACGCAAGATAAAAAACTGTCCCTGTTTTCAGTTTTCATTTAGCAAAGAACTCATGTGGGATCAAGCTACATTCCTAACGGCTTCAAATTCAGAAACTTGCGTTGGTAAATGACGGAAGCCAGAAGGAAGAGAAGCTCGATAACTTACCTTCAGCTTTTAGTTTCTATGTTATGATTTCTACCGCCGCTCACCACCCCTGTTTTCGGAACTTTTTGCAGAGAAAGAATAAACAAGGATAACCACGATTTGAATCTCTCAATCTCTCTCTCTCCTTTCTCATCCCTCTCTTCAACCATCTTTTGTGTCTGCACACCTGCGAGAACAGTGGCACAAGGGTGGCTCCGCCACTAAATGGTAGCACATTGTCTCAATAAAAATTCTTAATTCCCACTAGGCGTGGAAATAGGTTAAGCCATATCAAGTTTTGGCTAAATGAGCCTAAGCTTATAATAGAGATGGGCCTAAGCTTATAATAGAGGCAAAAGGCTTGAACCTGAGCCTAGGTCTGGGCTTGAGACTGAATGTAAGCTTATTTTTAGGCTTAGGCTTGAGCTTCCTCAAGGCTTGGTTGAGCCTGAAGGTTTTTTTAAAAGGCCTACTTACAATATAGACCATTAAAAGGTCTCATATCGCAAGTTTTGAAGATTATAAGTAGACTTTGTGTACTTTAAAATTAGAATATAAGAAATAAAAATAAATAAATATTATATTATTTATATGATATAAATATAATTACATTTATTTAATTTGTAAATAAGTCAAGCTTGAAGACTTACAAGCCAGGCTTTAAAAAAATATGCTTGATTTATTTAAACATTAGGCTTTTAAATAAGTTTTGACTTATCTTTTTTTAACAAATAAGCTAAACCAGACTAGGTCCTGAACATGATAGAAGTCTGGTCTATTCTCACCTCTAATTCCCATGAGCTTTTTTTTTAATGACCAATATATATATATATATATATATATATATATATATGTATATATATGTATATATTTCATTCTTTTCCTTTACATTCATGTTCATGACATGCTTGTCGATCATTTGAGTCTGTGGTAGATGAAAACTCATATGGAAACTAAAGAGCTTGCTCTTCATTATTTATTTTGCTTTATCAGTGACCTTTCTTTACACTTACTGTTTCATTGTTTCTGGAAATCAGAATTGAGGTCAAGAAACTAAACTAAACATACTTCGTCGCCGTAAAACCTTAATTATCATCACTTTTGTCCTCATTGATGATGATAGTTTTAATTGTATCTTCTTGATGATGATGGTCAATATTATTTGTTGAAGTAGTTATCTATAATTCCACTGCTGATGAGTCTTTTGCTTCGACATTATTCTGATCTTCTTTTTTCTTCAACTCTTTGCCTTTGCCCCACAGGAATGTGTATAACCCCATTATTATCAATATGGATCCTATCAGGCTATTTAGTAATTCAAGCACCAAAACAAATTAAACATAAAAAGGGATAAGATATATAAGTTTTCCTGTTATGGTGAAAACATATTAACTTCCAATCCTTAATATAAGTGATATACTTAATTTGATTAAATTAAAGAAAAGAAATAAATTGGTTAATTTGAACATATTTGACGTGATCTCCCTAAATATCTCCATGTAACGTTAGATTATAGATTAATTTAAAACTTAAGTAAATTGGTTTTGGGAAAAAATGATAACTATAAGAGAAAAAATAAATTGAGATATTATATTTAGGATTAAATCTGACCCACCAACTAACTCTTATATTAAAAACCAAATAGAATATTGTATTTTGTAGAGAGAGAGAGATGATTAATTAAAGTAAATTTGGACGTACGCACCTCCCCAAATACAACCTTTCATCCAAGAGGAAAGAGCTAACGATGGCTACTAGTACAAGAAAGAGAGGGAAGAACATGGAAGCATAGAGTGGCCCTTTTTGACGAACACAACATGTTACTAAAATCCAAGCTACTCCTGACGCCGCAACGCCCTTGCATATGTAAAATCAAATTTCAGATACTTCAATAATGACGCAACCCTAAACTTTAAAACCACGAACATAACAAAAACAAAAAGTCCTATTCTACCAAGTAAAACAAACTACATGAATCGCATTGCATTACATACGTTATTATTATGTTCTATCAACAAGTTGAACATAAACAAGTGTATGTAAGGATACCGTATAGATAGCAGTAAGAAGGAAGGTATTCCAACCAAGCTTCCAACGACTCCAATCTCTTTCCATGAAGAGAGCAAATATGACTGACTGTATTGCCGCCATCACTGACATTAATGCTGCACTTGTGTAAACCCATGGAAACTTATCACTCATCTTTGCCTACATATATAATATAATCATTATAGGAGTATGTATCTCGTCTTATTAATATAAGAGATATTTAACTAATTTGAATATATTAAGGAAATGAAATTAATTGGTTTATTTGAACAAATGAGATATGATATCCCTGTTAGTTATGCTTAGTTTTGATGATGTCAAATATACTTATGGATATCAAGAGCAAAAAGTTTGTATACTATATTTATCTCCTACATTGACTAATTCTTAAATTTAATGTAGATTCAAAATGTGAAAGTTATTTATGAAGAATGATCAAGAAGAAAAGAAGATGTGGAGTCAAATGATGAAGAACAAGATAAGAGAAGAAAAAGAGTTAAATTATGGAGAATCATGAAGAGAAGAGAAGAAAGAAAGAATAAAATTGTTGAATCGAATGAGAAAATCATTATACAAGCCTATAGATTGATTTTAGAAGAGTCCACGATCAAATGGAAATTGGAATGACTCAAATCAGGGTTAAAATAGGCAAAAACGTGTTTTTGAATGGATTGCCTCGAGTCATAGTCATTTACCTCGAGTTTGGGCCAAAACTCGAGGCAAATTCAGTTAACTCGAGGTAAATATGCCCTTCAGCAACTCTGTTTTACTCTGTTTCGGGCGAGGTCTGGTAAATCGATGATATCTCCTAAACCAGAAATCGGATTGAGGTGAAATCAATTTTGTATGAAACTAGACATCCAATGCGTCATCTTGAAATAATTTCAAGTCCAAAGAAGATCAGATGAGAGAGCTATGAAGTTTTGAAGTTACCCCATTTGCAACCGTCATACAACAGACCAAGGTTCGCTAAATTGAGGATATCTCACAAACTACAAATCAGAATGAGTTGAAATCGGTGGCATATGAAACTAGACTCACACACCTTTCCAAAAAAATCAAGATCACATAAAACAAAGATTAAATGAGAGAGATATGATTTTTGGAAGTTGAGAGTCTGTTCAGGATTGTGCAAAAACGTTGGTTCAAGAATAACTTTTATTTATCTAATCATAGTGCTCAACATACAATGAGTTAGGAGCTGATTCTTCTTGCATTGGAAAGAATACTTAAAGAGTATTCTTGGGTTATATGTGATTTGCCAAGATGCTTAACGAACGGAGATGTTATGGTTACCTGAACTTAGTCAACAGAGTATAAAAGTCATATACTGAGCTTATTGTCAAATTACCTCGAGGCAGGAGTGTGTACCTCGAGTTTGTATCTAAACTCGAGGTTGGAAATGTAACTCGAGGTAAGGCGCTTGAGAAAGTTTAACAAATCAACTATACTGACTCGAGGCAGGGAAGTGAAACTCGAGTTTCACCCAAAACTCAAGTTAAGAAATATTGACTCGAGTTTTTTCTGCAATTCTCTGATCTTCCATGTCTGACCGTTATTTTTGAAATTGCATATCTTGACTCGAGTTTACAAATGGTGACTCGAGTTTATGCCAATACTCGAGGCAAATACTATGACTCGAGGCAAATCGTGTTACAGACTAGATATGCCTATTCTGTTAGATCACTGATTGAACATAATCGATCCTAACACTACTACAAAAAGGAGTTTTAACATCCTATTTTTAGCCCATTTTACGTCCTTAATTAGGGGGACGCCTATCTAACAGGCGTAGTAAAATAAGACTTACGACGTCTAAAATATTTAGGATGCTATAGTGAAGCACTATGGCGTCTAAAATTTTTATAGGACGTCATAGTGTTTTTTTTTTTAAACCCTAAAACTCAGGTTCAAGGGTTGGCCGTGGAAGAAAAGAGAAACCATCAAGAACAACAATCAACAATCAGCAAGTATAGCTAAATAAGAGGATGTACATGAAAATGCGATAATACAAATTACAATATAGATCGAAGGCAATCTGGAACCAAAAATACAGATCTAACATTCAGACCAACAGATCCAAAATTTCAGATCTAACCATTAGAATAAAAGCAAAAACAAAATACAGACAATCAGACATATCGACGAACCTAAAGATCAACGGAGAAGATTCAGTCACCATTTTTAAGTGAAGCCCTTAAAGTAGAGAAGTGCAAGAATGAAATCTATTGTCGAAGACAAATGGAAGATAAGGATACTGAGATCTACGCCTCAGATATGTCGTCGAAGACAAATGGAAAGGAAATTGGAATCAGCTATAAGAAACAGAAAACAAGAAACTGACCTTGACAGAGGCCTTCTCAGAGTGGGTCATGAAGGCGAGGTTGTAAAATGGAGCAACATCGATGACAAGCGAAGGCTAGGACGGCGATGGCGTGAAGCTTCCAGAGTTGCAACGAGAGAGGTGAGAACTGGAGAGGATGAAAGCCTAATACTGAAACTTAAACTTTCTCAAAGTTTTTCTTTTTTAAAGTTAGGCGGGACTTTTGGGGTCTAAGTTCAAAACTTAGATGCCAAAAGTAATGTTTTTTTTTTAAAAAGTTCGACGGGACTTTTGGAGTCTAAGTATTAAGTTAGACTCCAAAAGCAGGCTTTTGGCGTCTAAGTCCTAGGATTAGACGCTAAAAGTGAATTTAAAAAAAAAAATTGGGCGGCAAATTAAAAGTTGGGCGGGAAATGAAAATACTTTTGGCGTCTAAGTTCAAAACTTAGACGCCAAAAGTGATGTTTTTTTTTAAAGTTCGGCGGGACTTTTGGAGTTTAAGTATTAAGTTAGACTCCAAAAGCAGGCTTTTGGCGTCTAAGTCCTCAAATTATATGCCAAAAGTGATTTTTTTTATAAAAAAAAATTGGGCAACAAATTAAAAGTTGGGCGGGAAATGAAAATATTTTTGGCATTTTAGTTAAAAACTTAGATGCTAAAAGTGATTTTTTTTTTAAAAAAAAAAAAGTTCAGCAGGACTTTTGGTGTCTAAGTATTAAGTTAGACTCCAAAAGTAAGCTTTTGGCCTAAGTCCTAGGATTAGATGCCAAAAGTTATTTTTTTTATTTTTTTTTAAGTTGGGCAGCAAATCAGATGGTAGGTGGCAAATGAAAAGGCTTTTGACGTCTAAGTGGTGTCTAATTTCTGGTCTTAGACATCAAAAGTCAACTTTTATCACATATAATTACAAAAATGCCACCGCCTTTACTTTTTACTTCCTTTTTAAAAAATAGGATGCCTTTTAGGGAAGTAAAAGCCCTTTTTTGTAGTAGTGTAAGTATGATTGGATTATTTTCTGCTACTTCATTATTATTTCTAACCATGTTTGATGAGTTTGTTAATGAGTTTCAGAAGATTATCAATTATCCCTGATATGCAATAAAAAGCAGATGATGATGTGAGAAGCTTCAATGGCTATTTCTCTAACGGCTACTTCCAACTAATCTCCAATGGACGAACGCTCGCAACGGTCAAAACACAATAACCTATAAATTGCGAAGTCTTCAAACTGGAAGAAGTGATGATAGATGAATGATTTCGACGAAGCCAACGAAATGCTTTTACTGCTTCACCGTTGATAGCTCATATACTCTCTGTTTCTTAATATTCATAGTTTACAGTAGAGAGTAGAGAGCAAGATGAATGAGTTTGTACTTCAATGTTTACATATTCACTTCTGAGAGAGAAGATATATTGTAATCATTCTATTTGAGATTTGAGAGTTACTCAAGATTGTGTGATCTTGAATGGGAACCGATTATATCCTTACAGTGTGTAAGGGGAGTGAGTGAGAGATTTGGCTTCACAAGTGTCTAGTAAACTTGTGGGTTATAAAGGCTTCTCTTGTGTCTGGTTAAACAAGGAGATAATGGAAATTTCAAATATAGCTTGGGGACTGGATGTAGGTCAAGGATTGAGCCGAACCAGTATAAATCTCTGTTTGCATATTCTCTTCCCTAAACTCTTACATTCCAGCATATATGTTTAAATGAATGACTGTTGGTTTGCAACTCATTACTGTCATACGAATTGCTTTCTGTAAGTTGCGAAAAGATTTTTCAAATTCTTAAAGTTTTATTAGACACCCAATTCACTCCCCTCTTGGGTGACAACCAGGTCTAACAATCCCTAATATACTCTTGTGTAAGAATATCATATTATACTCTCTCTAGTCTCCAATATAAGGCATTTATAGAAAAATTGATTGGTCCAAGATACAAGTCATTTGTATGATAATTAATGCTTATTTTTCAATTTTGTTCTTGTATTAAAGCTGATTTTCAATTTGTCGACCCACTAAATTTTTGAACACACATTTTCCAATAAGGGTAAAAGCGCAAAAAATTTAATTTAGGATATATTTAATGAGTTAACTAATGCTTCTTGTTTCCCTTATATTAGTTAAAGTGCCTTACATTATGAATTGGAGTGACTATATCAATTTATAAGTTTGATAAATTAGTTTAGGGGAAATTGATAAATATAAGAGAAAAATAGTGGAATGATATATTATATTTAAGACCAAATCAAACCTTAATGAACCCTTGTATTTGATTTTGCATATTATAAGCTTTGAGAAATCAAACTATTGAAGGGAATGAACTAGAGAGAGAGAGAGAGAACCTGAATAATCAACCAAAGTGAATTGGAGAGGCAAGTGCCGGTGGCCAAAGCAATACCCCAAATGTGATTGGAGGACTCCTTGTGTGGGGCCATATGTTTGATAATGTTCAAGTGAGTTGACCATAAATGTATCTCTGTGCTCTTGTAAAAGGTCAGTATCATGGCCCCTCCAATTCCCATTATTGTCCCTGTCACCTTCGCCCTCCCTGGTGCTCTTCCCATGTTCAGCTTCTCTAGTCTGACCAAAGTCATCAACTCAGTGCAGAGGAGTTTTATCTTGAAAATCTTATTTTTTTTTTATTTTAAATTTGACTCTCTTATTTTCCACAACTAAGGACTTCATTTTATTCTTAATATAAGATTCTGTTATTTTCTTTAAAGAGGTTAAAGAAACTAAATAAATTATTAAATTATAGTATATGTTGTGTATAATTGGATATACTCCTTATGGTCCTTTATATAAGACCTACTTCACCTTTTTTTTTTTGAGAAATTAAAGAAGCTAAATAAATTAGTTAATCATAACATATGTCATATATCATTTGATTATTATATATCAGTTTATAAGTTATACAAATTAATTTGGTATAAAAAACATAAACATAAATAAATTATTTAGCTTCTTTATACTCTAAAAAATTCAATTGAGTCTTATATCAAGGACTCAAGATAATATTTCAATTTATAAGTAAGACAAATTAGTTTGTAAAAAAATGACAAAATATAACTACTTGAAAATAATGTATTTAGCTTCTTTATTCTTTTCAAAAAAGTCAACATAGTCTTATATTAAGAAAATACATCAAATTAAAATTTAAAACATGCTAATAACAACTTGCAATTAATATTCTGATTCAAATTAAAATTAATAAAATATAAATAAGGAAAGGGTAGAATAGGAACAGGATCATAAAGATTACATACGAGTGCGTATTACCCTATATTTTAGACCAATTAAGTATTTAATTTCATAATACATATTAATTAAGATGATCTCAATATGGGGCTGGGGTTAAATGAGAGCGTGGGACCTACCCAAAACAAAGGGCTAAGACGAAGGTTGCACCGGGAATAAAGTTGCACATGGCCGTAGCGTATGTTGCTCCCGCTAATGACACTGCTTGCACAAATAAATTTTGTGGCAATGACGCCCTGCCAAATATAGATAGAGGTGATTATTACTAATATTTATTCAATTAATCAATATAAGCCTCTCACATTTTAAGCTTTCCATTTTTATTTTCTTTACTCCGATTTTCATGAATATGCTGATAACATCAGGTAACATGTCTAAGACTTCATTTATGCGTGGCAGAAGAGGAGGCACTCCCTTTAGAGCAACTTACTGTTAACAGTTTGAAAATAAATTTTTTGTTTCCATATTCATTGGAAAATATGGGAGGTTACTTTAAGAAAATAACGATTGGGGATATATATATTTAGGGCATGTTTGATTTTGTTTTCTGTTTTCTGTTTCCAAAATAGTTTTATAAAATAGTTTTTAAAAACAGTTTTTGAAAAAAGTTTTCAAGTATTTTAGCTTTTAAAACAAAATCAAACAAACCCATGTTTTTATATTATCGTAGTTCTATAATAAAAGCTTACAAAAGATTTAAAATCATCAATGGGCTCAATTTATGTGATAAAATTACAAATTTACTACCCAGAAATTATAAATTAAACAGTATAACATATTTAACACATGTATGTAAATGAACGTAAAACGTATCTTATTGGAGGTGGGATCATATATTGAAATTTTTGTCCAGATGTAAATTTTATTTTATTGCATGAAATATGAGAAAAGTGTTACAATTTGAACTTTGAACTTACCCAAATAATCCACACATAAACGCTTGTAACAGCACTTTCCATGTCATTTTGGGTTTGCTCTTCCTGTGTCCACACGCATAGATAGATAAATTCATATTATCATTATTAACACAGTTAAGGTTAAAGCTTGATTTAGCTTCTAATTAACACAGTTACACTAAATAGAAACTGAAGGAAATTGGAACAATATATAACAGTCATAGAATGAAGAAAACTGAAGACGTACGTAGGCATACATACATATGTGTGTGTGTGTAAACATATATATAGGGTGATAAAGAGAAACAGAAAGTAACCTAGCTAAAGTTAAAAGAAGGGACTTTGCGATGAAGAAGTTAGAATACATGTGTGAGTTAAGTTTAAAGCAAACATATACACTTCTCTGATTTAGGGCACTTTCAATATTTTTCACAGGAACTAAAGAAAACTTTAAATCTTATTAATTATGTTATAAAATTCAATAACTTTTCAACTGTACCCTTATTTAATAAAGTACATAATACTACATAAAAGCAAAATCAATATCATAATAAATGAAAAGTAGTTAAATTGTATTCACCTCAAAACTTTAATAATAATTGTGTTTTATGAATGGGTAAAAAAAGCTTCTCTCTCTACCTTATTTATATATATGAGAGGAGTAATTAGCTGCATTAAAATAATTAAGAGAGAGAGTAAGAGAGAAGTGACCTTTCGACGAAGAAGGCAAGAGGAACCATGAAGAGAGAAGCGAAGAGGAAACGATAAGCTATGAGAATGGTCAAGCTAATTCCTTTATCATTGGAAACCACTTTGTATAAAATGCTAACTCCTGCATATCCCACTTGAACAACTATCATCATCAAAGCTGGCTTCAAACCATCCATCTTCCTCCGCATTTGAACCATCTTTTATATATATATAACTACCTATATACTCACTTTATATATACACAAGTGATGGTTCATGATCAATGCAACACCAAGTGGTGAGAGAGAAAGAGTGTGTGTGTGGGTTTCTATGTGTGTTTGAAATGAGAGGGATACAGAAACAATAGAAACGAGAGTGAGAACATGCATGACATGAGATTCTCTTTCTGTCTGTTCTATGATCAACTCTCTCTCTCTCTCTCTCTCTTCCTCTTTTACCTCCAAGACATTATATTTTTAAAGACGCCTTGTTAATATTTATATCCCTTTATTTTTGTAGGACTTTAATTTGTTGGTAGGTATGTACGTGATTTGAGATTGTATTACATAAAATATGTAGGTGGGTTGTGCGACTTTTCGTGTATTATGCATTATTCTAACTGAGTCGGGCATGCGTTTAACAAAGAGATTCTTCATTTATTACTAGGGTTTTTTTTAAAAAAAAAAAATTATTAGCAGTTGTTCTTTTGCAGGGGTAAACAGACTTTATAATATTCTAAATTCATCTGTATCTGTTTGGCGTGGCTGGAAAAGTTTTTTTTTTTTCCTTTTTTTTTTAAAAAAAGACCCAATAGAGGTGAGTAAAAGCTCATTGGAGAAAAAATAAACGTTTGAGATAGTTTTGGTGGGTGATGATGGGCATCTTCATAAAAAAGTTTTTTCAGCTTTTAACATAACTTTTTTCAGTTTTTAAAGAAAATGTTAGAGATATATAATCTAATAAGTAATGTACTATTAAATATATATTTGTATGCATTCGAATTTATTCATTAAAATATATTTAACTAAGTACTTTAGAGTATAGTTTTGTAGTTTTTAATAATAATTTAATTGTTTGTCGAATTTAAATTTAATATTTTTTATATTCAATTATCACAATTATATATATATATATATATATATATATATATTGTGAATATTGTAATAAGATTCATGTTATGTTCAATCATTTTCCATCTCAAATAATTATCCAAACAAGAACCCATTTAAAAAAAAGTCACTCATGTAACCTCTATCCCAAACAGAAATCACATCTTAATCTGACTTTTATCTTATTTTTCGTCTGTAAAAGCTCATCTAAACAAAAGTTGTAACACCCCAGGTTCCATACTATTTATTATGTCCGATGACACGTAGAATGAGGAGATCCAATGACTCATAGATGGAACGGAGAGTAAACAGAAACTGAAGGTAATTGGAATAATATATAATGAAGGAAACTAAAGAGTAATGTAGGCATATATATATATATATATATATATATATATATATATATATATATATAGTCGCAGGGGCACGTGTACGCGCACATATGTATATCTATAAGGCGATAAAGAAAAACAGAAAGTAACTTAGCTAAAAGAAAAGTAGTCAAATTGTACGTTCACCTCAGCTATTTATGAGGTGCTTTATAAATAGAATAAGAAAAAAACTTATCTCTCTACCTTATTTATATATATGAGATGAGTAATTAGCTGCATTAAAATAATTAAGAGAGAGAGTAAGAGAGAAGTGACCTTTCGACGAAGAAGGCAAGAGGAACCATGAAGAGAGAAGCGAAGAGGAAACGATAAGCTATGAGAATGGTCAAGCTAATTCCTTTATCATTGGAAACCACTTTGTATAATATGCTAACTCCTACATATCTCACTTGAACAACCATCATCATCAAAGCTGGCTTCAAATCCTCCATCTTCCTTCCCATTTGAACCATCTTTTATATATATAACTACCTATATACTCACTTTATATATATACAACTAATACAAGTAATGGTTTTGTAACATCCCAAATTCCAGGTTCGAAAATCGTGTTGGTCGACACTTAGTTTTAAGAAAAACAACAGAGTTTGAGATGCTACAGTTTAGAGTATTGCGGAAATTGATAGCGTGCGCTAAGATCCGGACAACGAGTATCTGATATAAAAATGCCCAGACATATGATGATGCCTGACATAAGCTGATATATTAAATATCCCGAAGGAATATTCATGTGATACAATGTACAGAGGTTAAATACAATCCTCTGATAAAGAAAGTTTTAAACTAAACCCATGACTTGGAACCTAACATCAGTTAATTAAACAGATTGGCCAGGTAGGGGTCTATCATGGGGGCCTCACCGACTTATACGGCGACTGATTGGCTTCCCACATAGATTAACCCAGCCTTAGACACCAAACTGTTCAAAGTACCTTTGTTAAATTCGAGCCAGAAGCTAAGTCCTAATAACTTCTACCGACCTTTGCCTTTAACTACTGCCTCTTCACGGCTCTATCTATCGACGCCTTCTCCATCCTGGTTTCTTTCCTGTACTATTTATTAAGACTGAGGTCCAATGTCCATTGGACCTCAGGTAACGGTTAACCTTATACTTATGTAAACAGTATATGACAGATATCACAATGATAAAATCACATTTATAACTTTCAAAACCATATCAGCAAGTAACATAACACAGCCACTGCAATATGTATGTTACCCAAGTCTACACATAACCAGTGCCACGATGGCTTATCGTGTCCTTAGCACTAGGAAAACTCAACGGTGTTATCAAGACTATAACCCGTATACAACTCAAATCCATGAGCAATTTCAAAACAGAGTATCAACATGTGAAGACAATTATCATATATAACCATACCATAAGCATAAGCGTTAATGTTACAATACGTGTCCGTACCTTTTACCGTGTAGTCGTCAAATGTCCGATCTTTAAATCCGGCTTTGGACTTCCCGGATGTCCTAACATATCACCATGTCACTTAGAATAGTATCCTAAGAGATAATTTCACCTCTATTTACCCTTCTACCCTTGGTAGCTTTATTATTACAATTTTCCCCTTACATTTCTTGAAAAACGTAGTGGAGTATTTTCTGGGCAGATTTTTCGGTAACTTTGAAAAATCATAACTAATTCTAGAAAAATCATTTTGAGGTGAAACCAAAGCCAAAATTTCCCTTAACAAGTCTATTTTTAAGGAAAAATAACGGCTTCAACTCGTTCCAACCATATCATTCCTAGTTTCCCAACACTGCCCAGAATTTCGCACAGAAAACATTGCCTAACTTCTGAGATTTTTATTTTTTTTGCACAGAGCTTCAAATGACACACTCTTTATATATTTGAAAATCCCTAGATGTCTACTTTCACCATGAATTTTCTCAGAATTTTTGAACATCATCTTCTTCACAAGATACTGACGTTTTTACCCCCTAACTCCAGAAAACACTAATTGCTGAAATTTTGTTAGAGCTTCGCTATTTTGATCCTAATCTTCCAAAAATTTTGATATAACTTCTTCTTCATCAAATTTTTGAAATAAAGACATTGGAAACCATAAAAACATGAAAATAAAACTGGAATTGGAAGATTGAAGATCAAAACAACATCTACTAGCATTTCTATTTCATAACCTAAGAACTTAAACTATGAAACTAAAAACTCTCTTACCTCTTGAAGAAGACAAGCTTCCTACTTCTTGAATCTCCTCACTCTCTCCCTTGCTCTCTATATTTCGGTTGAGGCTTGGTGAATTGGTGGAAAATTTGTGAAGAGGAGGCTTCTATTTATAGCCAAAATTATAAGTAGCCTTCAAGTAATTCAAATTGATCTTAGCCCTTGATTTCTACTTGGAGAAGAGGCAAACATCTTGACCCTACACCTCCTAAAACCGTCCTTCACTCCTCTTGGCTCACAAGTTTTGCTTCATCTCTTATTTAATCCCAAATGCTAATTTAGGTAAGTACCAACTAATGTTTTTCTTCAAGATATAATTTCACTTTTGAAATCCTAATTTTATAGCTAGATTTATGGTGATTTTAACTTCCCAAAACACTTAGGTATGAACTCTAAAAGTTTTCGAAAATAACTTTGGGAATAGCCAAGTTGAAGCTCTTAATTCACTGATTCCAAATATATATTTATATTAATACTTAGTTCCAATATTTCAAGATATGATTTAATTTCTATAAATTCTTATCTAATTTTAACTAACTAGATAACAACTTGCTCCCCAAGTTAAAGATTAACTTGCTCCTTAAGTTTTCTTTCTTTTTCCACAAGCATCAATGACCCATGTGTTGCTTCTTAATAATATATTAAATAACTTCTTCCTCCTTTCCAAGAGAAAAAAAACGTCCCCCTTTCCCTAAATTCAATTATCAATTTGTATTTTATTTGCTCTTACATCTTAAGAAGAAAAATCTTTCATTGGTCCAAGTAATTACACAAGGATTTAAGATTCCAAGAGTTTTCAATTTAATTGATATTTTCTTAATTATGACCTTTATAAATTAATTCTCAACTAATTCCAAAAATTACTAGAGTATCTCAATTAATGCAATTTCAATTGCCCAATAAGTGTTACTAATTTCCTCTAATTAATTTTATCATCCTCTGATGATTTTAAGTTGTTAAAATGGTGTAATTCCTAAAAATAATAATAAATCAATTAAAACTTTAGAGACAACATACTCTCTATTTTAATAAATATTTAGTTGCCTCTTAGGATTTATCATAACATTTTTAGGGTATTTTATGACCCATAAATTCACTTAGGGATTTTAGCTCTTCATTTACTCTAATTTCATAAGAAATTACCTTTAGAAAATAAGATAATTATTTCACTAGTTCTGAGACCACGTATTCACCTATTGTAATAGGTGTTATTTATCAAAATATAATATTTACATGTATTATGAAAATTGGGGTATTACAGGTTCATCATCGATGCAACACCAAGTGGTGAGAGAGAGAGAGATTGTGTGTATGTTTGAAATGAGAGAGATAAAAAAACAATAGAAAAGAGAGTGAGAACAAGCATAACATGAGATTCTCTTTCTGTCTATTCTCTGATCAACCCTCTCTCTCTCTCTTTTCCTCTTTTATTTCCAAGACATTATATTTTTAAAACGCCTTGTTAATATTTATATCCCTTGATTTTTGTAGGACTTAAATTTGTTGGTGTATACGTGATTTGAGATTGTATTATCCAAAATATGTTGGTGGGTTGTGCGACTTATCGTGTATTATGCATTATTCTAATAGATTCGAGCATGCGTTTAACAAAGAGATTCTTCATTTATTATTAGTTTTTTTTTTAAAAAAAAATTATTAGTTGTTGTTCTTTTGCAGGGGTAAACACAAACTCTCTTGAAGGAACACTATTTCTTTTATCTTTCTAAGATTCTAAATTCATCATAGATGTTGTCATATGCAGACTTATTCAATCTAATACTCTTCAGGTCATAAATATATGACAAAATTTTATACTGCAAATTTTGTCCTATATTTAGGACCAGAAGTAATGATATGATATTAAAATATATACTCAAGTATTTTGAGAGACTCATTCAATTTTAAGACATTTTACTTAATTCAACTTACTGATTAGTTAGAAGCAAATTATATATAAGACAAAATGGAGTTTTTTGTGTTTTAGGTAAGTAAGAACTAGGTCATATATCATCTATATATTCCAAAGCTATATTTTTTAAAACTGTTGTTTTACAATTATACTCGCATTCATTCACTTATAATTGTATTCATTCTCTCTTTTAAAAGGGGATTAAACGACGAGGGCATTTTAGTCCTTGTGAAGTTATATTTTTACATTAATAAATAATTTCTTGATCTGTTTTTTTTATACATAAATTTTAGGAAAGAGGTTGGGTTCACCCACAATTCAAGGGCAAGCCGAAATCTTCCTTCCTCCTAGATGATACCAATGTTGGGTAGGGTGAGCCGTCTATTACCTTCAGGTGTTTACCTAGGCACAATTTCTTGATCTGTTTTAAAAACCTTAAACAGCATTAGTTGAAATGGAGAAAGTAATAAGAAAAATTTCTCTTCATTCCTAATGAAGCATATATATTTTTTAATAATCTCAAATTTGTAAAATTATTTAGAGGCTATAATAATTACCCCATAAACCATGTTTTACTAATGTAATTAAGATGCAAAAGCAGCCTTTCTTTTATATATTGTCCTTGATGCAAAAATGGGTTAATCCATCAGTTCGCTCAAATCCCGATTTAATTAAATTTTTGGACTGGTAAGGAGACTGGATCAGACTGCTAGGTCGGTTCGACCGCGTTTAAATAGTATAAATTCCAACCTATCCTTACGTGATACATTACTCTTACTTTTAAATTAAAATATTTTTTATTTTAAGGCATACACCAAGACATGTTGAAATATACAAGAAATCTTGCTTATTTTACTACTTGTCTTATATTTAGTTTATAAGTAGTAGTTTTAGGCAATTTCAAATCCTGCATTCTAAAATATTTACAAGAACCTATGCTTACTTTACAATAAATTCTATATATGTGATAGGGCAAAACTTTAAAGCCTATAACTCTACAAGTGTACGAGTCGTATCAAGTAATAAAGAATGAGTAAATTATCATTCCCACGATGACTTAGTATCCACAACTTCAGTTAAGCATTGATTTTACACTTTTGTTTAAGTTGAGCAACTCAAATTGAAATTAATTAAATAAAAAGAAATTAAAATAAACTAACTGCCACAAATATCAAATATGCAACCCAGAGTCACTAATCCCTTATTAACTTCATAAACCTTGATTTCATTAATTTAATTAGCTTTAATATCAATTTTGTTAATCTCGAGTATAAATAGCTATAAGTGTCTGTCGGTCCACTTACAACTCTCTCTCAAGTATAAAATGTTATGTCTAACAAAATTACTTAAGAGGCAATTTAATTCGGACACACTTTTCTACAACTATATGAGGTCATTAGGTATATATCTATCCTAATTGCAAATTAAATCCTAATTTAATCCCATATTGCTTAATCTAAGAGCTTAACTAAAATTCTCTTCGTCAAGGTAAATCCTAATTCTCAAATTCATATTTAATGATGGTCAATCACTAAATAGATAAAATTAAATAAGATGAAGCAACCAAAATCAATATTAATTATAATTAAATAATGAAACAAAGTCTAATCCATTAATAAGTTCATAGTTACTGTAGGTTGCAAAATAAAATCAAATACATAGGGCTTTAAACAAATTCATGACAGCACATAAAACTAAATTGAGATTCAGAGACATGAAGAATGATATAAATGGAATCCAACTAGAGACCAGGAAGATAACACCAAGAATAAGAACAAGAGTCAGCAACAACAATCTCTCCAGAATATGCTGTCTCTGCCTCCTGGTTATTCCGTTCGCGTCCTTCTCTTTTCCCGTGTCAGCTCCCTCAATTCCCAATTGCCGCCTCCACATCTCCAGCTCCTCTTCTCATTAATTCCCTCGCGTCTCTCTCTCTGTATTGCCCAGCCGCCTATCTCCCCTGTTCCTGTGCGTGCCTTTTTTCTAATTAATCATTTAGGTCTTCCCCTTTCATTCAATCTGTGGGCCCAGCTCTCTTTTCTGTGTTCCAGCCTTCTTTCTTATTCAGCCCAATTCAATAATCAATGCTACTTCATGGACCACACACAATATTTAATCATTCATCAATTCTGATTTGTTTGTTTGTTTGTTTCTTTTTTTTTTTTTTTTTGAAAACACAAGAGATTAAACAATAATAATAGTAATACTAGAAATAAATATTAGTTTTCATTTTTTTTTTCTTTTTAAAACTTCTAATTACTATTATTTATTTTCTAAACTAACATCTATTTTAAATTAAAACCCCACAAATGTTGCACCAATTTGATCTGATCTTATAATCATATAATCTCATATAAATCTCTCAAAATTATTTAGATAACTCTCCAAATATCTCCAAAATATACTTTAAATATATAAAATATGGAGAGTTATCAATATGCCGCTATTAAATATAAATTATTTATATAGCTTAAATTGAGAAACATCGTCCCTAAAAAACTTGAGAAACCTGGCATCATTTTACAACATCGAATCAATGGATTATTTTGTTTTATTCTCTTACAAAAATCCTATAATCGATTAACGTGTTCCAGCTACACAATATACTTCGTTTATCTTATGGATCAAATTTCGGAGATCTTTTTTCCGGTGAAAAATACTATTTTATTTTGATAAATCAATAAACAGTGTTTAGTTAATTAAATTAGTATTAAATGTTCTTAACAAGCCGTAAGATCGAAGAAGGACCAATTCTCGGCTATTGGCTTTTGAGAAATGCCCAAAAGCTAAGCAAGCTTAATATTTTTCCTTTTTTTAATAATAAAGTTTTTTTCGGCCATCAATATCAATAATTAAAAAAACTTAGGTACGATTGCATTTTGAAACTTTTCGTTTACAGCAAATAAAAAACTTTGTAAAAGTAAATGAACAAGATAAATTACTTCTACACAAGAGACCATAATTTTCTTAAAAAAATAATAAAAAAAAAGTCCCATGAAAATGAGGATTTAAAATGGGGATGATGAGGATTGACTAATACTTGTGGGAAGGGAAGGATTTCTTGGACGTAAGAAATCATTGTCAGAAATATAAAAAAACTAAATGAAAGTTCAGAAATAAAATGGTAAAAAAAAAAAGACAAGGCTCACATGACATGTGATATTTCTCTGCATTTTATTACTTCTTGTGTACTTAATACTTAATATAAGAGCCCACATAATTAGTTTTTATAGATGAAGAACAATAAATTGAGTTAGTTAATTGTTAAAATGTGAGTTGATTTTCTGAATATATACACCTTTCAATCGACATTATATTTGCATTTGAATTTTGAAGTAACAGTTGATAGAAACTT
The DNA here is from genome assembly GCA_037074495.1 of Acacia confusa. NCBI lineage: Eukaryota > Viridiplantae > Streptophyta > Magnoliopsida > Fabales > Fabaceae > Acacia > Acacia confusa. Next base: position 29,567,937 of record CM073510.1, read on the forward strand.
CTTATTATGCTCACTCAACAGTGATAGTTAAGGGAAAATGTTACCACCTCCTATCCTAATTATAAGACAAAATTGACTTTTTTCAAGGGATTAAGGAAATTAAATAAGTTATTTAATCATTTCATATGTGTTATATATTTTTAGCTTATATAATTAGTTTATTAGTCAAACTAATTAGTTTGAAGAAAAAAATAAAAATAAAAATAGTCTAAAGAAATTTAATTAGCTTCCTTAATTTCTTTAAAAAAGTCAATTATGTCTTATAATTAGGACTGGAGGGAGTATGAGTTTAAGAGACAAAAAACTGATTGAGGTATATATTTAGGACTAAAGTAAACACTCAAAGTATCTCTTATATTTGCATTTGAATGGAGTATAATTTTTTACCAATAAAAAAAATAAAAATATAATTATCTTTTTCTCCTTACAAACTGATAAATAAAAATATCTTAAAGGGAAGCCTTGAAGACAGCAAGTGGGTGTCTATAAAGTATATAGTTATATAATGGGTAAAATAGCATCGGGCATTCCCTAATATTATTTTTCACTTACATCCAACAGCCTAATTTTATTTATGGTTTAGGGTGTTGGATGCAATATAAATAAGAATTGGGTGTCAGAAGTACTAGAAAAATATCATCAACATCTTAGATCCACCATAAATAATATTACCTCCAATCTTTAATATAAAACATATTTACATAATTTGATTAAATTAAAGAAATTAATTAATTAAATTAATATAACACATATTTTCTAAAATATCTTAATCACATTTCTTAATTTTTGCATTCCCTCTCCTCTTTAATTATTATTGAAGGAGGATCAATGAGGGTAAATTAAATAAAGATTGACAAATATAAAAAATAGATATTATATTTAAAATGAAGATCAACTCCTTATATATATATATATATATATAAAGGACCGGAGGAGTATAAATTAGAGTTCGATGCTACTGAAAAATAATATAAGGTTGTTATATGTTACTTTATTATTCTAGAGTAATAATATCTGATGTGAAAACTCTAAAAAAAGTTGAATAAAATAAAATCTGGAGACGTAAGTTTGAGAGTTTTCCCCTGATTTCTAAAATATTCCATAAATATAATTGTTTTTTTTTTGTTTGCAGCTAATTGTGCGTGTTGATGTAATATGGGTGATATATAGTAGTAGACTATCAGTGTTCAATCTGTATGCTTGCTGAAAATTACTCGAGGACCAACCAAAATTTCAAAGGATGCATTTGTTGGCAAAAGTCAACGATATATCACACAGTGGGATCAAACAGTGTGGAACATACACACAGCACTAACAATACATTGTTTTACTCGTTCTATTGGGACGTGTGACGCTTTTGATGCGGAAGGGTGGGCTGTGGTGAAGGGATTGGAGATGGCTTGGGAGTTGGGGTGTAGGGAAGTTATTATATATAGAATCTGATGCTAAAACGCTGATAGATATGCTTCTGGACAACGAGCTTCCTGTCAGTGGTAATATGATTATTTGGAATATCCATGAACTCATGAGGAAAGATTGGAGTCTAAAGTGGTGCTTCATCCATAGAGACTGTAATAGGTTGGCTGATTCTTTAGCGAAGGAAGGCTTGGTTTCCACTTCGTTTTTGGATAGATGTCCAGATTTTGCTAGAGCTGTTTTTGAAAATGATGTTTTGGGATTTAATTCCCGTTGCAATTATTCCTTGTAATTCCTTTATTAATTAATGGTATATCTCTTTCGGATTAAAAAAAAAAGAAAGAAAGAAAGAATACATTGATTGTAATAACAGTGAGCCATATTTTTGGTTTGATTGTTATTTTGTTTGATTATCCACCATCACATGTTCCAAATTTTTTAAGAATTTATTTGATCAATGTCAATGTATATGCTACATACTGTCCTTAATATTAAATCTATTTTGTAATGTAAATTGTATTACAAACTAAATTTTAAATTAAAGACTAGAGATAGCACTTTGTTTTAAACAATATGTCACTTTTAAATTTTAATAAAACATGTATTGTTTTTTGTAATATTAATTTTTTTTTCTGGGCAGAAATAGAATTTATTTTTTATTAATAAAAAATAATGGTACGTGGATAATATAAGTTATAAATAGTATGATTCATGTGACCACACACCAGACCGGCGTAATATATCAAAGAAAGTAACTGCATATGGCACATTGAGTTGACATATATTAAATTATAAAATTAGATTTCTTAGAAAATAAAAGTAAATTATCTTAGGTAAATTTTGATAAATGTGTTTTCACCATCTTAATTTTATGTATTTATTTTTATTAAGCACAAAATCTATCAATTCCATTTGACAAAACTTATATATCATTATTTTACCTCTTGAGAGTCACTTTTGAGTGTTGATAATAAGCTATAATTAAGATCAGTGAAGAATCAATTTCGGCCATTTTCTTTTGATAATTGATATGTTCCAAAAGTTAATATGAAGCTAAATACAAACATAATTATATTACTTCTTAATCATGATAAAACTCCACCAACAAGTTGTTGAATAAGGTGGTAAGCAACATCACCCTTATGGGGAGAATAATACAAGTTTGAATCCTAGAAAACACACTTAATATAAGGGGTGAAAACTTTTGACGTGCTAATTAAGCCTTAAAAGGGAAACCTTAATCAAATAAAAATAATAATTACAAAAATCCAAAGTTAAGAAATCAACGTGAACCACCCAGTATATTTGCCAAAACAAAGATATGAAAAATGAACGCACAATGGCCCTAACGAATTTGGTCACAAGAAAAATAAGTAGACACATTTACGCCAATTTTTGGTTGATTTTTATGTGGTTTTTTCATACACCCACCAGAACAACATTTTCTAGATTATTTGGTAAAATTTAGAGTTAGTCAATATCATTATATATGAAATAAAATCTATAGTACATCATGTTATACATGTTGTACACTTAGGTCTCTGATATGGTAAGAAACGTTGATATGTAGTTAGTACGTAGTGAAAACAATTTTTTTTAGCAATTTTAATTTTTAATTTAAGATATTAAAGTAATGATATATTATTATCTACTTCCTCTGGTCCTTAATATAAGACCTATTCGGAGAGTTGATATTGGTCCTAAATATAATATTTTTCATATTTATCAATCTTTTCCTAATTTACCCCTATTGATGCTCCTTAAAAAAATAAGCAAAGAGAACAAGGAATAAGAAAATTAATGAAGATGACTATAAGGTGTTTTAGCTTGTTGAATTAACTAACTTAATCTATTCAAATTAGATAAATACATTTTAATTTAAGGACTGGAGTATATAATATTTTATTATATACAAATCTTATCAATTTAATTTAGCTACACACATATATATGGGGAGTTACTTTTAATAAGTCCATTGTCAAAGACTAATTTAAACCAATTTTAGCCCCACAAATAGAACACTCATAAACCTTCCTCTTATTGGCAATATTAATTTATCCTAAATCCAAAAATTTTATGTCGGTCACCCTCTCAGTTGTCTCAGCCTATGAAAGAGGTCCTAACCTTGGTCACCTTCCTTTATATAGTACATATAATGGGCGTTGCTACACATGTGTTTTTTCCTTTGCACACTCGTTTCCTAGAAAGTGTATGGTTCCACCCATAGCTCTATCCATCATCTGGTTCAGATCAGATTTTTACACCATCTGGTTTTGCCTATACTGTCTTGACATCATTTCTAGTTTTTCATTGACAAACTCAAAGATCTTGAGTTTGAAGGGGTGTTAAGATATTATTATATCTTTTATTGACATTTGATATATACTCATGTTGAGATATTATGTATCATATGTTTATATTTGATATATCTTAGAAGTTTATTGTTAGATTTAACATTTGATCATATTCATTTAGATTAGATAAGAATAGATTCTATGATTATTTTAGATTATGACTTGCATGTATAAAGACTCTTATTTGGTTGCTTGTACTAAGAATTAAATATTAATAATTCAATAATATTTAGAGGCTCTTGTTTCCTCTTTACTATAATCTTTCAAATGCTAACAGCTTCTTTGTTTGAAGGACAGGGAAACGTAAAGGGAAAATGAGATAGAATTTCATGAAATCTTTATACACACAAATAGCTATTTAATTTGATTAAATTTAAGAATTGTCGGGTCTCAATTAGAAGTAGTTAGCTTTCCTAAAATCGTATTTTTGAATTTACACACACTTAAAATTTAAGATATCGGATTTAAGTAGTCATGACTCTTTTTCACAAAAACCAATATCCATTAGTGATAAAACTTCTCTTTTTACAGATCCAAATATGTTTAGCAGACGTGAGACAGGATGTCATTTTGTTTGTTATATATGTATGAAGGCTTGAAATTGTAAAGGAAAAATTACATATTTATTGAGGGAATGAAAACTAAGCATTCTTACTTGTTTAATCATATTTACGTTTTGAAGGATTGTCTTGCATGTCATGTCATTGAAGAAATATTCTCTACATCTCATCGTATAAAAAGTTTACATTTGTTTTATAAATAACAAAGGGGTCATAATATATTATTACTAATTGATAACTTAGAAGTAGGAATATATTTTGGATTCCATGAAACCAGATGCTATATTTGACTGGAGCAAGTTAGATTCAGTGTACTCAAACATATTAAGAAAAAATCGTTGTGGTTGTACCGATTTTCTGACCTGCCAAAGTTACCAAATAGATGTTTAAACTATCAACGTCAATATCCCTTCTGTGAAGTACAAAATCACTCTCAAAATATTGTACTTCAAAACTTTTTTTTATTATTATTTTTATTTTGGTGCCAAGTCTGAAACTTTTTTAATTAAAAAATAAGAAGTATAGGATTATTTGTGTGTGTAGGTTAAGGTGTAAAAATATATATGACATTTTCCTAAAAGTGCATCCAACACCAAATGTTTTTTTTTTTTTTTGAAAGGGTAAAAATAACTATGAACTTTCAAAATATGCGTAAAAGTACACATAAACTATTAGTTGATTATTTGTTTAAATTTTTTAAGGATGAAGGTTAAAAAGTACACATAAAATTTTCTCAAAATCACAAAATCACGCCCAACACAATTTTTTTTTAAAGACAAGTAACTGTGAACTTACAAAACAGATGTACAAACACACATGATCATTGTTGACTGTTTGTTTGAAATTTTTTACGGAAAATGGTAACATTGAAGATAACATGGATGATTAAGAACCAAATTGGAGAGAAATACTCATATACTCTAAGAGTATCACATCATCTAAGCTCTATCTAATGAAAACATAACAATTCATATCATTTTAATCTTAGTAGGCTAATGACTCATATGAAAAAAAATCTAAACTTTATCTTGTTTTTAAGAAAAATATTGGTTCATCATTTTGCTTTAGTTTTTATATTCAAATTAAGATTTTTCCCCTTTAAAAGCAAGATAAAGTTTGAATTTTTTTCAGATAAGTCATCCGTCAACTAAGATTAAAATAATATCAATTTTGTGTTTTTATTAATAGTCAGATGGTGTGATACTCTTAGAGTATGTAAGTATTTCCATAAATATAATGGATGTGTGAGTTCCTTTTGTTAAGTCGACAAAAAATAAAACTACAACTCAACTTGAATTCTTAATTATTACATAATGAACTCCGTCTAGATAAACTATATGTAACCCAACAAGGTATAATCTTAAAACTACAACAAAAGCAAGAATCGTTCAGAACATTATTTGCTGACTAATTAATGGCAGCACATTATATAAATAAAATTCTTAATTCCCACGAGTTTTGTTTGTTTGTTTTTTTTTTTAATGACCTATAGATATGACATTCTTCTCCTTTACACTCATGTTCATGACAAGCTTGTTGATCATTTGAGCCTGTGTGATAGATGATAATTCATATGGAAACTAAAGACTTGCTCTTCAATATTTAATTTGCTTCATCAGTAACCTTTATTGTTTTCTGAAAATCGGATTTGAGGTCAAGAAACAAAACTAAAATAAAACCTTAATTATCATCACTTTTGTCCTCATTGAAGATGATACTTTTAATAGTATCTTCTTGATGATGATGATCGATATTATTTTGGGAAGTAGCTACCCTTAATTCAACTGCTGATGAGTTTTATGCTTCAACATTATTCTGATCTACTTTTTTCTTCGACTCTTTGCCTTTGCCCCACAGGACCGCGTATAGCCCCATTATTATCAATATAGATCCTATCAGACTGTATAAAAGCACAAGATATATCAGGTTCTACTCAATGAAAACATACATTATATAGGGTAAAGGTGCAATTTTGCCTCAAAAACAACCACTCGGGAGTGTTGGGTATCCAGAAGTTTTTTAAAGAGCAATTTTGCATTTTATTGGTAAAATGTTAATGGACCATGTTAGTTTTTAAAATGGTTAAGGCAAATTTGCTCTTTTTTAAACACTTTTGAGGTGAACTTATTCGTAAGAAAACTTTCATATACACAGTGCTATTGAGAATTGAACCTTAACCCTATTAATGTGATATATATACTATCTACTCACGTGTGTGTGTGTGTGTGTGTAACTATGTAGGTCTGTACCTTCCCAAATGCAACCTTTCGTCCAAGAGGATTGAGCTAGCAATGGCGACAATTACAAGAAAGAGAGGGGTGAAAATGGAAGTGTATAGTGGTCCTTTTAGGCGAACACAACATGTTATTAAAATCCAAGCTACTCCTGACGCCACAATTCCCTGGTACATATACGTACATTCGATTTCAGGTGATAAAGGCCTAAACTTCAACAACATGTAAAACAACAACAACAACAATAAGCCTAATCTCTCTCGCTAAGTAGAGCCAGCCAAATGAATTATATCACGTTGTTGTGTTTATCAGCATTGAACCTAAAGTAAACTGAAACAAGTATAGTAATTGAATATTCCCCAGTCCTATATATATATTTAACTAATTTGATTAGATTAAAGAGTTAGTTAACTTAATTGACATAACATGTATTTTTAAATACCCTAATTATTTTCCTTAATTCTTCCAATCTCTTTCTTATTTGATTATACTGTTAATGAAACGTCTAAGTAAAATAGAAAAATATTGATAAATTGATATCAAACATAGGTCTCATATACATTTATAACCAAAATCAACTCTTTAATAAATAAGAGAGTTTGAAGGATACCGTGTAGATAGCAGTAAGAAGGAAGGTATTCCAACCAAGTTTCCAGCGATTCCAATCTCTTTCCATGCAGAGTGCAAATATGACTGATTGTATTGCTGCCATTGTTGACATCAATGCAGCACTTGTATATGCCCATGGAAACTTCTCACTCATCCTTGCCTACATATATATAATATATAACATTTTCATTGTGCAAACGCTTCTTATATTAAGGATTGAGGATCGAAGGAGGCAGCACGTACATATCAATGAAGACTATTATATTTTGGGATAGGAATATTATATTTGGATGTAGAGAAAAGAGAGAAGAAAATGGCTAGGGGATACTAGGAATGAAAAGTTTGAAAAAGTATTTTAAAAAATTAATACTTTTGGAGTTTTCTCTTATAGTTTTATTTCCCCGCTAATTTTCTCTCCATCCAAATATAAAGTTAGAGAAAGAGATACTTCTTGTAATACTCGGTTTTCTGAGAAACTCGAATCTCGTAATTTCTTTTCTTCAAAGTATTCATTACAAAATGAACACTTAATTGCCACTTAATATGCCCTAGCACATAATGGCATGTTTAACTAATAAACTAATATATAATATAAGAATACACAACATATGAAATGATTAATTAACTTATTTAACTTCCTTAATCCCTTTAAAAAAAGTCAATTTTGTTTTATAATTAAGACCGGACATAGTAACATGCTTAATGAAGCATCACCATAAAGCCACTGGGGACCCCAGAGCACGTGCGTGCAAATAAAAAAGAGATAAAACATTAAAAACAACTATTTATCCATTTTCCCCATAAAATCATATTTTCATCCATTTGAACGCTCTAATCTGCTTTCATCATTTGTCCTAAAACAAAGTAATTTTTAGAAAAAACTAGTCAGTCAAGATTTAATGTGCAAATATAAAGTTAGAGAAAGAGATACTTCTTTATGTAACACTTCTTTCCTTCTAAAATATAGTATGTACATCTAAATGAAGATTATTATATTTTGAGATAGGAAACATTTATACTATATTTGGATGGAGAGAAAAGAGAGGAGAAAATGAGGAAGGGATACTAGGAATGAAAATTGATCGAACCATATTTTTATATGATTTTTCATAATTAAATTGAGATACTTAATGCATTTTCTGAGATATTATTGCATGATTAAACAATTTGAGTTAAGGACATTTCTATTGAATTAAACATAACTAGGGGTGAATTTCTCATAATTTGTTAATTTGTTCATGCAATTGATTCATTGAACTTTTGATGCTACTTGTGATGCTACTTTTGCTTAATTTTGCATTGTAGGAATTTTAAAAAAGTGTGGAAAATTTGAAGGACAAGAGAAAACTACAGAAAAGTACCCAAATATTTTTGGAAAATGCAGTTCTACCCCAAACATATTTTACAATTTCTCACTTTAGTTCCTCTCCAAAACATTTAAATCTTCACACTTTAGTCCCTGGTCAAAACACGTCAGCTAAAGGAAAACACGGGACCTGATAGACAGAGGAGGCAGTTGGATATTAAAAAGGTTGAGACGCGATTTGAAAGGGAGAATAGAGACCCGATACAGAAGACTGAAAAAGGGAGAACGAGAGCAGCGCTGCGAACGATACCCTCTTCTTCCTTCCCTCTCGCCAGCGGCACCATTCCCTCCTTCCGTCGCCGGCAAGCTACCATCCCACCACCTCCATCGTCATTCTCCAGCCTTCATCGAGAGTTGCAGGAGAGAGTAGACCCGAGACATAGACAGATCTGGAGATCATGAGTGTAACACCCCAACTTTTCAAAAGCGGAATAATTTTTTTTTCATCAAGTAGAGCATCGGAGCGATTGAGTAACTGATATATATCGATTTAAAAAGCCATAAGTCCAGCTAATTACAATAACAGTACATCATACCGAGTGTTTTCAAAAAGGAGTTACATCCAAAAAGAAATCTTCTACCGGAACTCTAATCATGCTGCTTTCCCTTTTCCTTCGTCCTTGGTTCTCCTGACCCTGACGCTATATTAAGAGCTGAGGTCCCATGCATACGGACCCCAGGTAACAGTTAACCTTGCAATACCCGGATAATTATTTATCTGGAATATTATATTGACAAATAAATACCTATTGAAAATAGGTGAATTTGTGGTCTCAAAACTAGGGAAATAATTACCTTATTTCTTAAAGGTAATTTCTCATGAAATTAGGAGAAATAAAGAGCTAAAAATCCCTAAGTGAATTTATGGGTTATAAAATACACTGAGAATATTATGATAAATCCTAAAAGGCAACTAAATATTTATTAAAAATTAGAAAGTATGTTGTCTCTAATTTAGGTAATTTATGGGATTATTTTCCTTTGAAAACAATGAGGCAAAATTAAATATCATTTTTGGGAACATAAGTTGTCCTATGATTTTTAATATTATGCATGGTGCAAAAATTACCAATGTCAATAAAATAGTTGTAAGATAATAAATAATCCTAATTAAGAATTTCTAATTAGTGTTGAAAAGTCAACAATTACACCTATGCCTTGATTATGTCATCAAGATGACATCACAAGACCACATGTGTATGTTGTGAGTGTGTGTGTGCCTAAGTGTTGTGCATATGTGTGTGTGTAGTGGAGGAAAGAGAAAAGATGAATCTAGAAAAGGGGGGAGGTGGCATTTTTGTGTAAGAGGTGTGAGGTTAAGATTTAAGCTTCTTGGCTAAGTGAAATCCAATGGTTAGATGTGGATTAAAGATGCAAGGAAGTTAAGGCATCTTTGGCTATAAATAGAGAGCTCTCCTCTCTTCATTCTTCACACCAAACTCATACCAAAGATTGGAAAGTTTAAGAGGAGAGTGAAGCAAGAAGGAGGAAGGAGTTCAAGAGTCTTCAAGAGGTAAGTTCTAGTATTTAAATTTCTAGTCTTTAGTTTTTATAAGTTCTTAGTATAAATGCTAGTTTAATCTAGAAAATTAGAGAATAAATTCCTATACTTGTTTTTAGGCCTCATTGCATTAAAAAATGACTGAAGAGGAAAAAACATGATAGGAAATAATTTTTGGAAGTCTTAGAATTAAGATTGTGAAAGTTGTAGAATTTTCGGTTCTTAAAGCTTAGACAGACAGCAGAAAAGATGCTATGATTTTATGAAGCAAATGTAATTATAAAATCATGAAATTTTCCAGAAATAAAGTAGACATATAGGGATTTTCAAATATATAAAGAGTGTGTCAATTGAAGTTTTGTGCAAAGAGATATAAATTCCAGAAGTTAAGCTACGTTTTCTAGGCGAAATTCTGGGCAGCGGTTTGAAACGTTGAAACTGGGAATTATCCGTGAATTCTGGGTAAGTTCCAGTATTTTTCCTTGAAATTATAGATCTCAAGGATTCCAGGAAATTTTACGGATCCTCATTTCGATTTTTCTAGAATTAGTTATGATTTTTCGAAGTTAGGTGAAAATCTGCCCAGAAAATACCGCACCACGTTTTTAATAAATGCAAGGGCAAAGTTGTAAATAACAAATTCACCAAGGGTATACGAGTAAATAGAGGTGGAAATATCTCTTAGGATATTATTCTAAGTGAGATGGTGATATGTTAGGATATCCAGGAAGTCCGGGGTCGGATTCAAAGGTCGGTCATTTGACAATTATCTGGTGAAAGGTACGTTCGCGTACTGTAACACTAACTCTGATGTTTACTGTATGCATATATGTACTATGTGTATGGTATGCTTATGTGAGTTAACTGATAGCTCTGTGGTACGTTCGCGTACTGTAACACTAACTCTGATATTTACAGTATGTGTATATGTGCTATATGTATGGTATGCTTGTATGAGGTAATTAATGAATGTTCGCGTACTGGTAACTTTAACTCTGATGTTTACTATATGCGTATATGTGCTATATGTATGGTATGCTTGTATGAGGTAATTAATGTACGTTCGCGTACTGGTAACTTTAACTCTGATGTTTACTATATGCGTATATGTGCTATATGTATGGTATGCTTGTATGAGGTAATTAATGTATGTTCGCGTACTGGTAACTTTAACTCTGATGTTTACTATATGCATATATGTGCTATGTGTATGGTATGTTTATGTGAGTTAGCTGATAGCTCTGTGGTACGTTCGCGTATTGTAACACTAACTCTGATATTTACAGTATGTGTATATGTGGTATGTGTGCATGTTGTGGTGTGTTGTTTGAATACTTGTTTGGTAAGAAATAACTGTACACCTGCATACACTGAGAGTGATATATCTATTTTCATTGGGAGTGGTACTTTTCGCTGGGAGCGGTACATTTGCATTCACTGGGAGTGACATGTTTGAAAGTGAACCAATTGCTGTGATTTTATATCATATATGTAAATATGAGGTTAACCGTTACCTGGGGTCCGTATGCATGGGACCTTAGCTCTTTACATAGCATCAGGGTCGAGAGAACCGATGTCGGAGGAAAAGGGGAAGCAGCATGCTTAAAGACTCGGTGGAAGAATACCCGTCATTGATTCGGCAAAGGCCTTCCTTTTGTTTTGTACATTACTTTTGAAAGACTTGGTTCTTATACCGCTATTGTTTCCAGCCAGACTTACGGCATTTTAAATATATATCAGTTACTCTTCTGCACAAATACTTTACTCTGATGATTTGAAATGATTTTTAATGAAAATAAAATTTATTCCGCTGTTAAAAATTGGGACGTTACAAATCTCATATTTACATATACAGTATATAAGCACAGCAAATAAATCACTCCCAAATATATTACTCCCAGTGAATGCAAATGTACCGCTCCCAGCGAAACGTACCACTCTTAGTGAATACAGATATATCACTCCCAGTGCATGCAGATGTACAGTTATCCTCTAACAACACTATGTATTCAAACAACACACCACCAACATGTATACAACACACATACCACATATACGCATACTGTAAATATCAGAGTTAGTGTTACAGTACGCGAACGTACCTTCGTTGTTGAGTTTCGGTACGTTTTGACGGTCGGAATGCGGTCACAGATATCCTATAAGGATAATATTGCATTTATTAATTCACAAACAATATCCTAAAAGATATTTTGGCCACTACTGACCATTTTACCCCTGGTGCTTTTATTTCCTATTTAATTCCTTGAATTTTCGTAGAAAACGCTGATTAATAGCATTTAGGTTGATTTTCCGCCTAACTTTGAAAAATCATAGCTAATTCTAGAAAAATCAAAACGAGGATCCGTAAAATTTCCTGGACTCCTTAGGATGTCTAATTTTGAGGAAAAATACTTTTATTTACCCAGAATCTAAGAAAAATTCCCATTTTTGACGTCTTTACCCCTGACTCAGAATTTCTCAGAAAAACGTAGCCTAACTTTGGGAATTTTTATCTCCTTGCACAAAACTCAGAATGACACACTTTAGACATATTTGGAAATCTCTATATGTCTACTTTAACCATGAAACTTTTCAGAATTAATGAACCCCATCTTCAACATAAAATACAGATGTTTTTACCCCTGACTCCAGGAATTGCTAACCGATAAAATTTCGCTAGAGCTTCGTTATTTTGATCATAATCTTCCAAACATTTTGCTATAACTTCTTCTACATTATTTTTTCAAAATAAAGACAATGGTAACCATAAAAACATGAAAATAACACTATAATTGGAAGATTATGAATCAAAACAACATTTCTATAAACTACAAAACCTATGAACTACAAAACTAAAAGCTTCTTTACCTCTTGAAGAACTTTGCTCCTTGTTCTTGAAGCTTTCGCACACACTTCCTTACTCTCTAAAATTTTGGCCTAAAGCTTTGTGAATTGGTGAGAAATTTGTGAAGCATGAAGCCTCCCATTTATAGCCAAAGATGCCTTAACTCCCTTGCATCTTTAATCCATATCTAACCCTTGGATTTAACTTAGCTAAGAAGTTTAATTTTAAGCCTTACACTTACACACAAAAATGCCACCTCCTCCCATTTTTCAGATATTTTCATCTTTTTCCAAATGTTTATTTAGTTAAGTGCAAGTTGGTGTTTTTATTCAAGATCTACTTCCACTTTTGAAATCACAATTTAATGACTAAATTTATGGTCCCCTGAAACTTCCTAAATCACTTAGGTATAAATCACAAAAGTATACGAAAATGACTTTGGGAATAGCTAAGTTCAAGCTCATATTGTACTGGTTCCTAATATCTACTTATATTTAATACTTAGTTCACATATTTCAAGATATTATTTAATTTCTATTGGTTCTCATCTTTTCTATTTGTTATTTATTACACAATATCTCCATTATTAAATAATATAAACTCTCCTTCCTCTACAAGACACAAAAACCGTGCTCTCTCTCTCTTTCCTATTTAGTATGATTTTTTATTAGCAAAATATCCCATGGTTCAAGTGTTTTCATTGGCTAGCCTCTTTTGTTGACTTTTCAAACTAAGCTTTATGTGATAAATCATTTCTTCTCTTCTTACACACTCCATTTGTCCCTCTTCCTTTCTCCCTTATCCTCTTCCAACTTCAATGATCCCATGTGCTATCTAAATAATATCTCTATTAGAATGTTATAAATTCATTCTTCTTTTCCAAGGCAAGCAAAACTTAAGCTTACTTATCCCAAAATATCTCAAACCACTAGGCTCTCCTTGCTCCACATATGCTAGCCGAACATGTGGACTTATGAGGCACAACCAATTAATACCAATCATGTTAATCTCTTCTTTATTGCAAATATCTAAAGCTTATTTAGTTTGTCAATTAATTACTTAATTAATCACTTACTAATTGTTGACAATTTTCTTAATTGAGATTAATTATTATCTCACAACTATTTCACTGACATTGGTAATTTATACACCATGTATAATATTAAAAATCATGGGGCAACTTATGTTCCCCAAAATGATATTTAATTTTGCCTCATTATTTTCCAAGGAAAATAATCTCATAAATTACCTAAATTAGATACAACATACTTTCTAATTTTTAATAAATATTTAGTTGCCTTTTAGGATTTTATCATAATTTTCTCAGGGTATTTTATGACCCATAAATGCATTTTAGGGATTTTTGGCCCTTTATGCCTTTTAATTTCAATAGAAATTACCCATAAAATAAGGTAAATATATCACAAGGTTTGAGACCATATACTCACCTATTTCCAATAGGTATTATTTACTAAATTATGATACTTATCATAAGTAGGATTTTTAGGGTATTACAACGAGAGTTTAAGTGCCGCTAGACTGAGCCTTCATACCATTGTCTTCCTTCTCTTGAACCCAGCAGAGCACCGTCAACCTTCACTCTCCATTATTTTGGACAACTTGCGTCATCTCACCACACCACCGTCAACCTCCAACCTTACTTGATTCTCTTTCCTCCATATTCCATTTTTTCTGGTTCCAGCGAGTTTACTTTCTCTGCCCTCACCAACACCACATACTCAACCTGTCCTCCTTCAATTTCCAAGGCGGTGGAGTTGGGTTGGTGACAGTTGCTGGAGCTACAATGCAAGGCTGATCCAGTGTCTCTTGGAGATGGACCATGTGGCTGGAATTCTGAAGCTTTAATTAAGAGAGTTTATTTTGTTCAATCTATTTTCTCTAATTATATTTGAATTCCCTAGTTTTAGAAATATTGGATTGTATTGTTGAGACTTAATTTATCTGTTTGGATAACTTTGTGGATTGAACATTTGGATTGTTGTGGTTTGTTAAATTTATATATTTGTATTTCTTTTATTAATTCAATGATATTGTATTTTCTACATGTTATTGTTAGATAGTATAATTGAATTGAATTAATTGAGTGACGTGTTATCGCATTCATTTTAAGAGGGAGCAAGTCACATTAGTCCAATCCTAATTGCATACTGATTGTACTTCAATGGTGTTTTAAGAAGTGATTGCTAGGTACGGTAGTAGGAGTAATCACTAATTAAGAACACTAGACTCAAGTGGTATCTTGGGATTTTTCATCTAGACTTCGTGAAAATTTACTCCTACATCTAGTTGAATTATGATAACCGCTACTCCATTTCTAAGAGCAATTATTCAATACATTTTCATACTCCATTCCATTTTATAAAGAAAATACCAAAAACAATAGTTTAGCATTTAATTAAATTGCATTTCTATTTTAGTTTATTAGTTCGAAAATCCAAAAACCTATGTATCCCTTGTTTTAATTGCATTTGCATGGCATTTAGATTATTTAGGAATCAATAAAAGGCTCATCGAGAAGAGACAACAATCCTAGGTTCGCTTATATGCAATCCTTAGTTTATTTTTTATTGTGGACCCCAAGGCTAAAGACGAAAAGACCCTCATAAAAAACTTCCCAAAATTAGTAGGAAAAATTAATATTTTTGGGAGTTTTCTCTCATAGTTTTCATTTCCATCATTTTTTTCTACATTCAAACAGTTAGAGAAGAAGAGACTTATATAATTTGAAAGGAATGAAGTATTGATAGATTATAATAATAAGGTAAAAAAAAAAAACAAAGTATAAGCAAGTTAATTGCTCAAGACTATGTTTGGATAAAGAGAAAATAAGGGAGGGGATACTAAGAAGAAAGACTCCCAAAAATAGTAAAAAAAAAAATACTATTTTTCTTTCTTAGTTTTCTATACCCCTACTTTTTTTTTTTTTAAATATCCAAACATCAGAAAAGAGCTTAAGGATATTTGGCTGTGTTGTGTTTTTGGCAAATTAAAAAAAGTTGAGGGGGAGAATAAAGTAGAGAATAAATGAACCTGAATAATCAACCAAAGTGAATAGGAGAGGCAAGAGGCAAAGCCCAAAGCAATGCCCCAATTTTGATTGGAGGAGACCTTGTGTGGGGCCACATGTTTCATAATATTGAGGTGAGTTGACCATAAGTGTAGCTCTGTGCTCTTATAGAAAGTCAACATCATGGCCCCTCCAATTCCCATCACTGTTCCTCCCACCTTGGCCTTCCCTGAAGCTCTTCCTATGTTTGCCTTTTCCAATCTGACACAAATTAACTTATAGTATTATATTAGTTAGTCCAATCATAAACCTTAGTATAAATCTTTCAACATGTTTAAGGAAAAATTAATTATTTAACTGTTATAGTTTCATCTTGTTTGTAATCAACGCGATTGAGTTATTAAGGTTTATTCTATTACCTCCATTCATCATTATCTTTTAGAAGCTCTAAGTGACCATATCCTTCAATAGAGTTCTAAGAAATCTCAATGCATATCTTGTCAAATTTGATTTTTCCTTCGTCTACATCAAAACGCAGTGAGGTGACAATATGAGTGTTAGAATCATTTTTGTCTATATTAGAACACGAAGAGTTGATTATAATGACTTAGTTATAAACGTGGTAAAATTATAGAGATTAAATAATTTATTTTTATTTTATAGTATAATATGTTTTGTCAAAATAAGATTGTTTTTATATAATACCTCTAACTAATAAAATTTTTCAACTAATTAACCAGGCTCCTTTGATTCTAGGATAATTTTAATTTTGGATTAAGGTGCAAAAATACACATGAGTTTTTTCCCTACGAGCGTCCAGCACCCTGTGCTTTTTTTTAGCAAAAATACACATGTGGTTACCATTTTGGAGCAAAAGTCACATTCCGCCGTTAAGTTATTGTTCACCGTGATGAGAAAGAAAGATATGAAGTAAACAGTAACTTAACGGTGAAATGTGACTTTTGCTCCAAAATGGTAACCACGTGTGTATTTTTGCTAAAAAAAAAACATGGTGCTGAGCGCTCCTGGAAAAAATGCTCATGTGTATTTTTGCACCTTAACCCTTTAATTTTTTTAATAAAAAAAACTAATTTTATCAATTTATGTAAGATTGTTATTAGGTGTTTTTAACTTGGAGAAGGGGGAGTAGTTAATATAACTGGTGTTGTCAAAAAGTTTACAAGTTAAATTAGATGATCTTGATGTGGGGCTTGGATTAAATAAGAATGTGGGACCTACCCAAAACAAACGGCTAAGACGAAGGTTGCACCAGGAACGAGGTTGATCATGGCCGTAGCGTATGTTGCTCCGGCTAATGACACTGCTTGCACAAATAAATTTTGTTGCACTGCCCCCCTGAAAGAGAGATGATCAATATCCAATAACCAATAAGTCTCACAGATTTTTAGCTTTCAATTTAATTTTTATTTAATCCTATTTTCATGAATATGATGTCAAGAAAAACTATACGATTTATTATTCAATAATTAATACTATTCATTTTGAAACAAAACAAATGGTGGAGCACTACTAGAAAAGGTTTTATTATCAACGGAATTTATCAACGGAAAATATTCCGTTGAAAATAGCAACGGACTTTTTGACAGAAATTAAATTCCGTCGGTATTAGAGACAGAAAAATATTCTGTTGAAAATTGCAACGGAATTTAACTAGAATTCCGTCGAAAATTGCAACGGAAAATAATTTCATAGAAAAGTGTCATAATACATTACGAGAATTGCAACGGAAAATAAAATTCCGTTGAAAATTGCAACGGAATTTATTTTCCATGGCAAGTTGCAACGGAATATTTCCGTAAAAAATTGCAACGGAATTTGTGTTCCGTTGCAAATTGTGAAGAGGTTTGCAACGGAATTATTTTCCGTTGCAAATTGTAAAGAACTTTTCAAAGAAATTTTATTCCGTTTCAAATTGTGAAGAGGTTTGCAACGGAAAATAATTCCGTTGCAAATTGGAAGAGGTTTGCAACGGAATTATTTTCCGTTGCAAATTATGAAGAACTTTACAGGTTCAAATTGTGAAGAGGTTTGCAACGGAAAATAATTCCATTGTAAATTGTGAAGAGGTTTGCAACGGAATTATTTTCCGTTGCAAATTATGAAGAACTTTTCAAGTTCAAATTGTGAAGAGGTTTGCAACGGAAAATAATTCCGTTGCAAATCAAAAGTGATGAAAAATGTTTGAGACCCATTAGAAGATAGGCCCCTCCCCATAATAATCTACCACATGGTTAACTTTTTTTTTTTAAAAAAAAAAAGATTAAGAAAACTAGATAACGGAAAATAATTCCGTTTAAAATTGTGAAGAGATTTGCAACGGAATTATTTTCCGTTGCAAATTGGAAGAGGTTTGCAATGGAATTATTTTCCAAATTGGAAGAAGTTTGCAACGGAAAATAATTCCGTTGCAAATTATGAAGAGGTTTGCAACGGAATTATTTTCCATTGTAAATTGTGAAGAACTTTTCAAGGGAATTTTATTCCGTTCAAATTGGAAGAGGTTTGTAATGGAAAATAATTGTGTTGCAAATTGGAAGAGGTTTGCTACGGAAAATAATTCTGTTGCAAATTGTGAAAAAGTTTGCAATGAAATTATTTTCTGTTGTAATTTTTTACGGAATTATATGTATATTCTATTGTAAATTGTAAAGAGGTTTATAACAGAAAATAATTCCGTTGCAAACTGTGACTCTAAAAAATAAACACGTGCTCAGGTTCAAATAAACACTTATGTTTAGGATCACCTATGCGAATCGCCCTTGTTTCATCGAACTTCCTTCTTTTCCATACTTCGTCGAATTCTTGACTCACCTCTAGCCACCACTCCGTCGGACCTCCCCTCTCTCACCGTCGGTGTCGTTCTTCCTTCCCTGACCTCCGTCTTCCCTCCGTCTGACCTCCCCTCTCCTACTGTCGCTGATCTTCGAACCTGGCTAGAGGTATACAGTCACGCTTTGGATCTGTAATTTTTTTATTCTTTTGCCCCTTAATTTATTTTCCCTTCTATTGTTGGACCTCCCATACTTTGGATCTGCAATGAGGAGGAAGACACGGGTCCTATTTATTTATAACCTAAATGTTGTTAAGAAATTGATTGGAGGGGAGTGTCAACTGGAGGTTTCAATCTACGTTTATTATATTTGGGCAGTGAACGGAGGAGGGTTGTTAGGTAAAGGTGTTGTAGGCCATTTACTTTTATTTAAATGGGAGGTTGAATTGACATGCAAACAAAAGGGAAAGGGCGTTGGGTGTTTTGGAATGAAAGCTATTGTTTGTTACTGTGAGTGGTATTTAGTGCCAAGGTTAATAGAGTTCTTAATTGGGGGGTTCCGAATCGAACGAATAATTAATGGGAGAAGGGAGAAAAGAAAAACAGGAAATAAAAGTAGAAGCAAAATGTGTAGCTAGTAGTCTTGGTCATACGTGTTCGATGATCTGATGAACCATTTTCCCAGAAATCAACATATCCTGGATAATATGCCCCTTAGACCTTTTATAGTTTGTTATTAAACCTGAAATTCAAACTAATAGCACTGGTTTGACCATGTTAAGAAGTTGGGGGAAAGACATATGATGGTCATTTTTGGATCATTTCTTTTCTTATTTTCAAAGACTTGATAGTTTTATTATGATGTTACAGCTTCTTTGTCCAGCTCTTCACAAGACTCATCAGAGAAAAAGCCCTTCGTAATCTTTCCTCATGGATTTGAGGTCATAAGTTCAATTTGCCACTTCATATTCATATTTATTAATCATTGTTAAAAAATGGTATAACTTGGTGGGTTAGCAACTCTGTGTGCTCATGAATAAAACTACATTTGCCATAAAAAATAAATGAAGAGAAGGTAACTTTTTATTGAGCTTCTATTCTCTTCTTTGTTGCTTTTGTAACAGTTACAGTAGCTACTTGCTATTGCACTTCAGTAATTACGTTCTGTAACTAGTTAGATGGATGCTTAGATATTATTGAATCTAAATAAGATTGTAGCAGAGAAGAGGAATCTCTTTCTACTTCACATGCTTAGAACATTGAACAAGAATTGACAGCCACTACATCACCAAAATGTTTAAGAGCTAGGAGATCAAAATGAACTTAATGCTATGGCCAATTTATTTACTTTTCTCCGATTTGCAGAATGTTTAAGAGCTAGGAGATCAAAATGCCCAGGAGCAAAACAGAGCAAAGGAAACGGTAATCATAGCTTTGCCAAATTGTTAAATTACTATAAAATTTAATGTTACCTATCTTTATCCATTTATTCATAATGTTCAGGGAAGCATTAAATCATATAATGTTAATATAGTTACTTCATCAACTCATTTAGAAGCAACAAGCTCACTCCTAGGCTCCTAGCATGTAAGCCTTCAATATCTTTGTCAATATCATGCTGGCCTGCTTATGAGATCACTTCTATAACTCATTTGAATACTATATAGCGCATATTTACAATGTGTTTTGCTGCAGGAAATTAACGAAAATTTAGGAAGTTCTGCATCTGTACATGTTCTGATAGGTACCTCATCAACTCATTGAAAATTAACTGACTTTTTAGTATTAGTGTTTCCTCAAAAGTGGCAACTTCTATAATTCCTCTAATGGTCCACTCATGGGAGATTATATGATGGGCAAAAAGAACTTTAGGTGACTAATTGTGCAGATAAGCTTGATCAATTTTCATTCAATTTTCAAATAATCAGTTTGGATTCTTTTGTTTGAAACTTCTTTTTTCAATTTTGGTCTTAAGAGAAATCACTTCTGATCCAAACTATACATTCATTGATTTATACAAGGAGCTAGTCGATTCTTCCTATCTTCCCCCACTGTGCACTTATATGCATGTATATGTGACACCCTCCACAATATCCAATCCTCTCACATCTTCATATTAAATGCCAAAGTCTTTCCTTGTCACAAAAACTAGCAACAACCAATAATTGAATGTTTATTCAATTTTTAACTCAACTTTGCGTGTTGTGGTTTATCACGTGAATTGCATGTGAAAATATAATTAGTTGTTTTTAATTATTTCTTATTTGACTGTCATTGGTTTTGTAGTAATATGAAAATTGACAGTTCATCCTATCAAAACTCTTTGTAGTGAATGGACATTATTAATCTCAGTTTTATTCCATATACAAATTCACATTGACAGTTGAGGAGCACTGGAATTGGTCTTTATTGTTTTCTTGTACAAAACCTCTGGTTTAAGTAGTCCTCTGTCGCATATACTAATAGGATAACAGCATTTGAAACTATTCTGTAGATATTTGTTTTGAAATTCATCTTTCATCTTTTCCGCTTGGGTGCTGTAGGAAAAGAACTTCAGGGCTGACGAACTTATGGAGTTCTACAAAGTGAGTTCTTACAAATATTTCTTTGTTGGATTTGGCATAACCAACTGTGGACTTTTATTCGTGCACTTATTTGGAATTCATTCAATTTTGGGTTGATAATGTATTAATGTTTAGTATCTTTTTATAGGGCACTGTTGTTTAGAGACATCTCTGAATATTTATCTGGTTTATGTTTGACAGTCGGGTTTGAAACTGAAGAAATTCTTGCATATAATTGAGGGCTCACCAGTAATCCCTGTTATATATGACTCCAAGAGGTATTATATTTCTGTAGCATACTAATCATCAAATAGCTTAGAGATGTTTAAAACATTCTGCTCTCATATGTGTTTAGCCGTTGCAATCTTGTGTCTGCATCCAGGATGCCCTATTTACATTAATTTTTTGTTGAATCACTGTATTGATGCTGGTCATCACTGTTTGAGTTTTTCGTGACCCAAGTTCACATTTATGGTACCATGATATGATGTGTAGGATCCCACAAGCACTGTTGTATAGTCCTAGCGGCTTGGATACTCATTATCAGGTGAACAATGACGAGACACTACCACCAACCCAAGACCCTGATGAACATCTCCGGGAGAATTGATGTCTCCTTTTCATACCTAGTCCCTATCATATGTTCTTCATTTGTATGTTTGATACTTGTATACATTTAGTACTTTTCATTATGTATGGTGTTTTGGGTAATTGATGCTAGTTTCAATGTATATTATCTGTATGAAATTATCATATTCATACTTTTCATTATCGTAGGTTTTTTTTTGTCATTGATGAGAAATTTGAATGTATATTATTTATATCCACTTATCATGTTTATTAGGTACACTCATGTTTATCCATATGAAACAACTGTTTTTAAAAAATTAATAATATTATTTGCAACAGAATTCTACTTGCATTCCGTTGCAAACTGATACGGAATTTTCCAACGGAAAATATTTCCGTTGAAATTTTCGACGGAATTATATGTATATTCTGTTGCAAATTGTGAAGAACTTTGCAACGGAATTGTTTTCCGTTGCAATTTTCGATAGAATTATATGTTTAGTCTGTTGTAAATTGTGAAGAGGTTTGCAACAAAATTATTTTCCGTTGCAATTTTCGACGGAATTATAGTTAAATTCCGTTGCAGAATTTGAAGAACTTTGCAACGGAATTTTTTTTCCGTCGAAATTTCCTACGGAATTCATTAAATAAATATTTCATTATCTCTTTATTTATCAACGGAAAAATGTGGCTTACAACAGAAAAAATTCCGTTGAAAATTTTGACGGAAAAATTTTCCATTGAAAATTGCAACGGGAAAAAAATTTCCGTCGCCTACCGACGGAACATATATAGACGGAATAATTCCGTTGAAAATTCCGTCGAAAAACTCATTTGCAACGGAATTTTTATCATTAGCAACGGAAAAATTCCGTTGAAAATATGAATATTTCTAGTAGTGGAGTTTAGTTTGACGAAATATATCATTTTTGTTTTCAGATTCATGGGAACACACGCACACGCACATAAGTTTAAGAAAATAACTAAAGGAGAACATATTTTTTATATTCTCATAGTTCTATAAGAGTTTACAAAAGATTTGAAATCATTTATATAAAATAGAATTAACAAATTCAGTTTATATAGGTTCACCCCAAAAAAAAAAATTACTATTGCATGAAATATGGAAATTATTAAAATTGAACTTACCCAAATAGTCCACACATCGATGCCTGTAAAATCACTTTCCCTGTGATTTTGGGTTTGCTCTTCCTGTGATCCACATACAAAGATTTCATATTATCATCGTCACAAATTAATTAAAATAAAAATCTTCAGTTACAAATTAAAGCAGGCATCATAAATATATAATCGCCTTAAACTTTCATCTTCACGTACTTTTGTCTAAAACCAAGCCATAAACTTTCATCTGGTACCAGTAAATGAAGAAATCAGAAAACTCATCAGAATCAGTTGAGGTTGAAGCTTGCTTTAATTCACGCGCGCGCGCGCGCACTAAAGAGAAACTAAATTAATGAGGTACATATATACATGTGTGTTACCAACACGAAATCAAAGGAAGAGTCCATCTTAAAAAAAGAAAAAAAAAAAAAAAAAACTAGCTTATGGGAAGAATCGGGGTTTCAACTTTTCCGGCGGCTCCATTATTCAACCTCTTGCTGATCAGAATCCTTCGTATGTAAACAATCCTTTCAAAGGTACATAATTCCTTAACTTATAAACCACACTTCTCTTGTGAGACTCCTCAACATAAACTAAAAGTATAATTAGGTGCATCAAGAAATTAATCGAGAGAGAGAGAGAGTAAGAGAGAAGTGACCTTTCGACGAAGAAGGCAAGAGGAACCATGAAGAGAGAAGCGAAGAGGAAACGATAGACGACGAGAATAATCAGGTTGATGCCTTCGTCATTGGAAACCACTTTGTATAATATGCTAACTCCTGCATATCCTACTTGAACCATTATCATCATCAAAGCTGGCTTCAAATCCTCCATCATCACCTTCCCCATCTAAACCACCTCTTAAAACTAACTATCTCTATATATAATATATAATATCACTTCAATCATTTCTCACTCACCTTAACTTCTCTGTTTGTGTTTTGTGAGAGTTCATGATGTGTACACGCATGTACATAGATGCACATACATGTACATGTATGTATACATATGTACACATACACACACATAAATATGTGTCTGTAACATATGTATATGTATGTGTGTTCTTAGTGTTAGGATCCGTACACACAATGGAATTAAGAACTTTATGAATCCTAAAGAGGATCGTTCAACCATGTTTAAATCAAGGTTTAAAGAATCTGAATCATACCTATGCCGAACTGGTGCATATCTCGTTCTATTTGAACTAGTGAGCTACCTTTTCGATCAATAGAGGTCAACTGTTTGAATCGGCTTCCTCTACCGGTATCTACACGAATAACCTCGAACATAGATAGCCGCGTGCTAGCGCCTTCAATATTCTCGCGTCTCTTTTTTTATTTTTTTCTCTCTAGGGTTTCTCACAGCTTTTTTTCATACGCTTGACAAAAGTCTCGTAGGTTTTTATAAACCCAATAGGCATATTATATTCAAAATTAATCCTCATTAATTTTGAAATTCAAATTTTGAATTTGGATTAAAAAAAAATATTAATTAAATCTATCTAATAGATCTAATTTAATCTATTTAATTAATTTGAATTAAAAACTTTCTGATTTAATTTATCTCTATAAATTAAATATGAGAAAAGATATATATCTATTTAATTAAAAATGAGATAATATATCTCAATTTAAATTAAATCAGATATATAATATATTTAATTCAAAAATTAAATCTGAGATACAATATCTCTATTTAATTAAATGATTGATTTATCTTCATAATTCAAATATGAGATACGATATCTCAATTAGTTTTAGTTATATAATGATTAGCCGATAGAGCATAATTTCCAACAGTTAGATGGGTTTAGGTTCGAATCTCTGAAATGATAGGGTTGGTAAAATATTCTTGATTTGTCTAAGGGTTTTCCTTTCTGAGACTAATGCCGCAAAGGGTTGTTGTTTCTCTTGACAAGTTTTGGGATTCGAATTTGTGTTTCTCTACTTCTTATGGGATAAAGCCGTTTACCACCTCTAGCTATCAATAATTATTTGTTGGTGGGTTGGTAAAATATTTCTGAAATAACACAAATATACAAAGACCAACAGACAACATTGGCCTTAGTTGGAGGAGTTTTTGACGGCTTAAGCAAGAGGTTTTAAATTTGAGTTCAAGTTGGCGAAAACCAGAAAAGACTTTTAAGAGCTATTAATTATATAAAAAATAGACATGAAGAAACAATTTGGATGCGCCAGCCACACCATCTGGTTTCGCATGTATCAGAAGGCTTTTTTAAGGATAAGAAGAAAAGTTTCTTAGATCACGTCAATCTAAAGGGACATCCTAGAATAACGCGTATGCTCTCTCATATATATTTATCATGACAAAAAGTCATGATAATTAATATTAATATAAGTTATTTTTCATTGTTTTGTGCAGCATTTAATAAGTTATGTAGGAAATTAAATGCCCTTTCTACTAGCTACCACAATCTAACATTGTAATAACAAATTACTCAGTTACAGTGTTTGTGTTGAGGCAAAAATAAAAAGTGATGAATCTAATTCAACCCACTTATATCTTCATTCTGGTGAGTTTAAACTTAAAAGTAACTTATATATAATATAATTGAAGGGAGCTTTTTCTTTTTTTAATTTCAATATTTTTTATTTTAAGGCTTGCCTGCACAAATTATATCTATTTATATATAAGGAATCTTGGTTAATTTACTTGAGTACTTGCTTATTTTACCCATACACCTGCATTTTTTTAACAACTTGTCTATATATGTGGTTTATAAGTAGTTTTACACGATTTCAAATCTTGCATTCTAAAATATTTATAAGAACTTATGCTTACTTTGCAATAAATCTTACTGTATGCGATACAACTAAATATTAATTCCATCACTTAAATTGACAAAAATGGTCGGTAAAAAGCCATAAATTAAACCAAGCTTTAAATCATTGTACTTCTAATCAATGGGTTATTTCGTAAAAAACTCTGATCGATTAACGTGATCCAATGTTCCAACTACACAATATATATTCTTTTAATTTGGAAACATTTTTCATGGGAAAAAGACTATTTTGATAAATCAATAAATAGTGTTTGGTTAAATTAGTATTAAATGTTCTAACCAAGCCATAAGATGATGATAGGATAAAAGAAGAATCAATTTCGGCTACTGGCTTTTCATAATGTCCAAAAGTTAATCAATCCAGCTCAATATTTTTTCTTTCGTTAATAATAAAATAAACTTAGCTACAATTACATCCATTTTCAAACCTCAAATCACATGCGACATTTCTCTAAATATTTATTATACTTTTTACAATACAAAAATAAATGTTTTTTCTTCTTACAAACCAACTACTCCAAATTTACAATAAAAAAAATTTAAAAGGAAGCCTCAGAAAGAGCAAGTGTGTGTCTATCTCTGCATAATTATTGAGTAATGATATATGATGGGGAAACTCCAAAGAAAGTTTAATAAAATAAAATTAGGAGAGGAAAGTTCCCAAAAAAAAATTCCTAAAAAATTCCATAAAAATATTTTTTTTTTTTGTAAGCTAGTTATGTGTGTTAAACTGTTGTTGTTTAAGTGATATATAGTAGTTCCCAATTTGCATGTTTTTTTCATTATGGGGAGAATTTATTTATTTTTTGACAAAAGTAAACCATATATCACTCATAGGACCAAAAAATGTGGAACACACACACACTATCAAATTAAAAAAGAGGAATACATTGATAGTAAAAACACCAATCCATATTTTTTGTTGATTGTTATTTTGTTTGATTATCCACAACATGTTCCACATTTTTTAAGATTAATTCAACCAATATTCGCTAATGGAAATACACTAGCATGAGTGTACACTCTATTTTATACTATTTTTTCAATCATTAATATAAGACATATTTGCCTTATTTAACTATATTAAGGAAGTTGGTTGAAATGTTTAATACGACATATATTTTTTTAATACGTCGCAACTATCTTCCTTTATTCCTTCGCATCCTTGATTATTATTGAGGGAGTAGGAGTAAATAAGGAAAATATGGACAAATATGAAAACTACATCTTATATTTAGGAATAAGATCAATTTTCCAAATATATCTTACATTAAAGACAAAAGGAGTATATATGTTACCTTGGAGTTTTCATAAAACATGTATTGTTTTATAAAACTAGTTCTCTTTTTTTGGGCTGAAATAGCATTTATTTTTATTAATATAAAAAATAATTATATGTGGATAATAATATAAGTTACAAATAGTATAATTCATGTCATCTGAAATTGCATTTAGTTTCATAATATGATAGCACTCTGAGTCGTCAGTGAAAATATGTTGATAGTCATCAGTGAATATGTTTTCGGGAAAATTTTTTGAGTTAATATATATCAAATTAAAATTTGGTTGTTCTTTTTGGACAATAAAAGTAAAGTCTCTTGTGCAAACTTTGATAAGTGTATTTTTACATAATAAATTGTGTGTAGATAAAACTATATATAACAAAATAAAGTAGTACATTCAATATAAATACTAACTATAAGATCCAGTTGACTTTTAAATTTTTTATAGTTAATATTTAACATTTTTAATTTCAAACCGTCAAATATAATATTTAATTACTTATCGATTCTTCATAAAGAATCATAAAATAGAATCCCAACAGTAAAATATACATGAAAATACTTCATAGTTTAACTTAAGAATTTTAAAGTATTTCTTTATATTATTTTCGCTTGTTTATATTTCACTGTTTCTTCTAAAACCTTACAATCTTGAGCATCAAATATTCATAAAATCTACAGTAGTGATTTATAAGAAATCTTGCTTATATCACTCCTTGTTTTATATTTAGTTCATCAGTAGTTTTACACAATTTGAAATCTTGCATTCTAAAATATTTACAACAACCTATGTTTACCTTACAATAAATTCTATATATGACACTATTAAATATAAATTCTATAGCTTAAATTGATAAACATTGTCCCTAAAAAACATGAGAAATCTAGCATCATTTTACAATACCAAATCAATGGGTTATTATTTTTTTGGGTTAAGGTGCAAAAATACACATAAGCTTTTTCGCCAGGAGCGTCTAGCATCACGTGCTTTTTTTGGGAACAAAAATACACATGTGGTTACCATTTTGGAGTAAAAGTCATATCTCACCGTTAAGTCACTGTTCACTGTGATGAGAGAGAAAGAGATAAAGTGAACAGTAAGTTAACGGCGGTGAACAGTGTCTTAGCGGTGGGATGTGACTTTTGTAATACCCTAATTTTCCAATTCTCATAAATTTTATAAATACAAAGGTAAATATATGTCTCAAAGAAATATAATTTATTTAATATATTTTCTTCCAAATTTAATTAAGAAATTCATATAAATATGATATTTGATTGGAAGATGAGTTCTAGTAGATGGAAATGAAGGGTAGATGGTTATGAGGTAGATTTCCATGTGATATTTGATTGGAAAATGAGTTTTAGTAGATGAACATATTTATGGTAGACGGGTAGTTAGATTAACATGTGATTTTTGAAAAGAAGTTGAGACCCAAAACTCTATAAATAGAGTTTTAATTCCTCTTCATTCTTCACACCAAAACTCAAATCAAGATAGAGAGTAAGGCAAGATAGGAGCAAGAAGAAGAAGGAGTAAGAACTTCAAGAGGTAAGTTCTTGAGCTCTAGCTTATAGATTTTTGTGTAGAATTGTAGTTTAATTCAAGAAATTGTAAATTAAATTTCTATACATGTTTTTAAGGTCTCTAATGAGTTTAAAACAAAAATTAGAGTGAAAACAAGATAGGAAATGATTTTTGAGATCAAAGGAATAATATTGTGAAAGTTGAGAAAACTCCCAGATTTCAGTTTTTCTGAAGTCAATCACGTTGTGGGAATTATTTTAAATAGTAAATGATATTTAAAAATCATGAAATTTTACAGAAAGAAATTAGACATTTAGGGATTTTTTTTTTATATAAAATTTTTAATTTTTCAAGCTCTGTGGAAGGAGATACAGATTTTTGAAGTTAAGCTATTTTTATTGAAATAAAATCTGGGCAACGTTGAGAAACATAAAAACTGGGAATGACTCACTAATTCTGGGTGAACATGAATAATTTTCCTTAAAAATAGACATCTTAAGGATTCCGGAGAATTTTACGGATTCTCGTTTCAATTTTTCTAGAATTAGTTATGATTTTTCAAAGTTATCGAAAAATCTGCCCAGAAAATACTGCACTACGTTTTTAATTAAATATAAGGGCAGAATTGTAAATAATAAAACCACCAAGGGTAGAAGAGGTAAATAGAGGTGGAAATATCTCTTAGGATATTATTCTAAGTGATATGGTGATATGTTAGGATATTTGAGAAGTCCGGGCCGGATTCAAATGTCGGACAAATTGGTAACTATGTGGTGAAAGATTTGAGTAAAGGTTCAAGGAAGAATACTGGATTTGAGTAAGCGATACGGACAATGTAAATGGAGCTATGAAGAGGCACCGATCAAGAATAAAGTTTGAAGAAGGTTAGTCCATGACATGAATTCGATAAAGTTATTTCAAACCAATTGGTGCTTAAACTAAGAAAGGGTTGTCGGTGGGTTGTCACAAGTCGCCGTAAAAGACGGGGAGACTCCCATTAGACTAAACGCCGATCTAGTCAATTTGTTTGATTAACTGCGTTGAATTCCAAGCCATAGGTCTAATTATAAAGTTGATTTATCAGATAACTGTATTTATTGTATCACATGAATAATCTTTCGGGATGTTTTAATGTACCAGCTTATGTCAGGTATCATCATATGTCTAGGCATTTTATATCAGATACTCATTGTCCAAATATTAGTGCATGTTTTTCATTTCCGCAGTACTTGGAGTTGTAGCAACTCAAACTCTATTGATTTTCCTAAAACTAAGTGTCAACTGACACGATTTTCAAGCATGGAATTTGGGATGTTACAACTTTTGCTCCAAAATGGTAACCACATATATATTTTTGCTTCCAAAAATAGCATGTGGTGCTGGACACTCCCGGAAAAAAAGCTCATGTGTATTTTTACACCTTAACTCTATTTTTTTCCCCTTAAAAAAAAACCTATGGTCGATCAACGTGTTCCTACTACACAAATTCTATAGCTTGGAGGAAATGTTTCGCATGGTGGAGTGGAAGTACTATACCACTCTTGTCCTTTTAAAGTCCAGTTTAGAAAAAGAATGGTCTTTATTATAAGTCCCATCTGGAGAGTTAGTAACTGGTAACAGTGTTATAATTTTGTCCTTATTAAACAGAGAGACAGAAAAGAAAGAGGTGAAGCACAATGTATAAAATATTTTTTATACCCATTTATAATGAGGATAAAATTGAAAAAAATTATATCAATTTGGGATATATTTAATGAATTAAATAATTTTCCTTAATAGGTAAGAATTATGTAAACTAGACTTGGAAAACGAGCAAGTGGTATTCACTTTCTCCATACTTGTCTTTATTTTGTGGATAAATCATCTGAAGAATATTGAAGAAGCTAGATAGAGTTGTAGCAAAAAAAAATTGATATAGAAAATAGTTATTTTTATTTGTGGAAAATCAAGTTGAGTGTATGGCGTGCTCTTCGCCATGAATTCACGAGGGGCCAAATTGAGAAGTCTTCCGTTATATATGAGGAATCAAATGATGATACCGACAATTCTGAAAGAGACCAAATTAAAAGGCATCCTATCTATAACTTGTGATAATAAAATGATGATGTGGTACCATAATATTAGAAACTTGTTATTTATTTATATAAGATGTTTAACCCAACTAACACCAAATACCTCATCATAATTATTACATTACGAACTCGGAGCTTTCTTTGATGACCTATAGATGTCATTCTTTTTCTTTACAATCATGTTCGTGATAAGCTTCTCGGTCATTTGAGTATGTGATAGATGATCATTCATACGGAAATTAAAGTGCTTGCTCTTCATTATTTAATTTGATTCATCAATAACCTTTCTTGACACATTGTTTTTATTGTTTTCGGAACCTAGTTATTCGAGGTGAAGAAACTAAGCTAAACATACTACGTCGCACTAAAACCTTAATTATCATCACTTTTGTATTCATTGATGATGATAGTTTTAATAGGATCTTCTTGATGATGATGATGATCACTATTATTTGTGGAAGTAGTTATCTTTAATTCCACTGCTGATGAGTCTTGTGCTTCAACATTATTCTGATCTGCCTTTTTCTTCAACTCTTTGGCTTTGCCCCACAGGAATATATATAAGCCCAGTATTATCAATATGGATCCTATCAGGCTGTTAACAGTAATTGATGCCCCAAAACAAATTAAACATAGAAGGGAGAAGATATATCAGTTTTCCTACTAAATGATTAAAACATACTATAAGAGCTACTAAATTTAATTTGATTAAATTAACGAAACAAAATAAATTGGTTAATTTAAACATATGTGACGTGATCTCCTAAACTATTCTATATAACATTAGATTATATATCAATTTATAACTTAAGTAAATTGGTTTTGAGAAAAATGATAACTATATATGAGAGATAAAATGGATTGAGATCTTATATTTAGGACAAATCCAACTCTCTAACTAGCTCTTATATTAAGGATTAAAAAGAATATTGTACATTGTAGCTAGAGAGAGAGAGAGAGAGAGAGAGATTATTGATGTAAATTTGAACATACGTACGTACCTTCCCAAATGCAACATTTCGTCCAACAGAAAAGAGCTAACAATGGCGACTAGTACAAGAAAGAGAGGGTTGAACATGGAAGTATAGAGTGGCCCTTTTTGGCGTAGACAACATGTTATTAAAATCCAAGCTACTCCTGAGGCCACAATGCCCTTGCATATATAAATTCAAATTTCAGATGTTTCAATAATGATTCAGCCCTAAACTTCAAAACAACGGACACAATAAAAACAAGCCTTTCTAACAAGCTACATGAATCATATTACTTTATTGTGTTCTACTGATAAACAAGTGTATGTAAGGATACCGTATAGATAGCAGTAAGAAGGAAGGTATTCCAACCAAGCTTCCAATGACTCCAATCTCTTTCCATGAAGAGCGCAAATATTACAGATTGTATCGCTGCCATCACTGACATCAATGCCGCACTTGTGTAAGCCCATGGAAACTTCTCACTCATCTTTGCCTATGTATCATAGAATAGAACCATTATGGGATTAGGTACCTTGTATCCATAATATAAAGCATGCTTAACTAATTTGAGTGTACTGAAGAAATACAAGAACCTTGACAAATGTAATCCAATATCCCTAAAACACTCGTGTACTAATCTTAGATTATATATATTAGTTTGATGAATTAGTTTTAGGAGAAATTGATAAATATAAGAGATAAATAGTGGATTGATATCAAATTATTGAGGGGAAGGAACTAGAGAGAGAGAGAGAGAGAACCTGAATAATCAACCAAAGTGAATAGGAGAGGCAAGTGCCGCTGGCCAAAGCAATGCCCCAAATGTGATTGGAGGACACCGTGTGTGGAGCCATATGTTTGATAATGTTCCAGTGAGTTGACCATAAATGTATCTCTGTGCTCTTATAAAATGTCAGAATCATGGCCCCTCCAATTCCCATTACTGTCCCTGCCATCTTCGCCTTCCCTGATGCTCTTCCCATGTTCAGCTTCTCTAGTCTGATCAAAATAATTTATATTGTTTTTTTAATCGTTTAAAAAAAATTATATGAGTCTTATATTAAAAACTTGAATTAAATGAAAATTAAAACCATGCAAATAACAACTTACAATTAATATTCTGATTCAAATTAAAATTAACAATATATAAATAAGGAAAGGTAGAATAGGAAAAGGATTATAAAGATTACATATTACCCTATATTTTAGACCAAGTATTTCATAATGCAGATTATGAAGATTATCTCAATACGGGGCTTGGGGTTAAATGAGACTATGAGAGTGTGGGACCTACCCAAAACAAAGGGCTAAGACGAAGGTTGCACCCGGAACGAGGTTGTACATGGCCGTAGCATATGTTGCTCCCGCTAATGACACTGCTTGCACAAATAAATTTTGTTGCAGTGACGCCCTGCCAAATATAGAAGATAGAGGTGATTATTACTAATATTTATTCAATTAATCAATATATGCCTCTCGCATTTTTAGCTTTCCATTTGTTTTCTTTTCTCCTATTTTCATGAATATGCTGATAACATCAAGTAACAGGCCTAAGACTTCATTGATGTGTGGCGCGCAGGTGGCACTCCCTTTAGACCAACATACCGTCAACATTTTGAATATATAATTTTTGTTTTCATATTCATTGGAAAATATGGGAGGTAACTTTAAGAAAATGACGATGGGAAAATATTTAGGGCCTATTTGATTTTGTTTCCAAAAGAGTTTTTAAAAATATTTTTGAATATATATATATATATATATATATATATATATATATATATATATATATATATATATATTTGGATGGCTGTTTTAAGAAATCTGTTGTAGAAGTGATGTGGTAACGGCGTGGGTGGCGAAGATGTGGTGGTATTCATCGCCTATAGTGTGGTGTTGATAATGGATAGATGGTAGTTTTAAAAAATTAAAATAAAATAAGAAAACACTTAAAAACTGTTGTTATTTTTTTAGTTTTTAATAAAAACTTTTTGAAAATAGTTTTCCATAAAAAAAATTTATTTTTTTAAAAAAGCAAAATCAAACAAGCAATTAATTTTTATATTATCATAGTTCTATATTAAAAGCTTACAAAAGATTTAAAATCATCAATGGGCTCAATATATATGATAAAATTACAAATTTACTACCCACGAGTTGTAAGTTAAACAGTATAACATACTTAACACATGTATGGAAATGAACGTGAAACAACGTATCTTATTGATGGGATCATATATTGAAATTTTTGTCCATGTCTAAATTTTATTTTATTCCATGAACTATGAGAAAAGTATTATAATTTGAACTTACCCAAATAATCCACACATAAACGCTTGTAACAGCACTTTCCATGTGATTTTGGGTTTATTCTTCCTGTGTCCATACGCATAGATAGAGAATTCATATTGCCATAATTACAGTAAACAGAAACTGAAGGTAATTGGAATAATATATAATGAAGGAAACTAAAGAGTAATGTAGGCATATATATATATATATAGTCGCAGGGGCACGTGTACGCGCACATATGTATATCTCTATAAGGCGATAAAGAAAAACAGAAAGTAACTTAGCTAAAAGAAAAGTAGTTAAATTGTACGTTCACCTCAGCTATTTATGAGATGCTTTATAAATAGAATAAGAAAAAAGCTTATCTCTCTACCTTATTTATATCAGAGGAGTAATTAGGTGCATCATAATAATCATAATTATGAAAGAGAGTAAGAGAGAAGTGACCTTTCGACGAAGAAGGCAAGAGGAACCATGAAGAGAGAAGCGAAGAGGAAACGATAAGC
Source organism: Acacia confusa (assembly GCA_037074495.1). Classification (NCBI taxonomy): domain Eukaryota; kingdom Viridiplantae; phylum Streptophyta; class Magnoliopsida; order Fabales; family Fabaceae; genus Acacia; species Acacia confusa. The sequence goes on from CM073510.1 coordinate 29,602,358, forward strand.
TATGAGAATGGTCAAGCTAATTCCTTTATCATTGGAAACCACTTTGTATAAAATGCTAACTCCTGCATATCCCACTTGAACAACCATCATCATCAAAGCTGGCTTCAAATCCTCCATCTTCCTCCCCATTTGAACCATCTCTTGTATATATAACTACCTAGATACTATCACTTCGATCAATTTCTCACTCACTTTATATATATAAGAGATGGTTGATGATCAATGCAACACCAAGTGGTGTGAGACCATATATACACATGAGTATGTGTGAGAGAGAGAGAGAGAGAGTGTGAGACTGTGTGTTTGAAATGAGAGAGATACAGAAACAGAAAGGAGAAGGAGAACATGCATAACATGAGATTCTCTTTCTGTCTGTTCTATGATTAACTCTCTCTCTCTCTCTCTCTCTCTCTCTTCCTCTTTTACTTCCAAGACATTATATTTTTAAGACGCCTTGTTAATATTTATATCCCTTTATTTTTGTAGGACTTTAATTTGTTGGTATGTACATGATTTGAGATTGTATTATCTAAAATATGTTGGTGGGTTGTGCGACTTATCGTGTATTATGCATTATTCTAATAGATTCGAGCATGCGTTTAACAAAGAGATTCTTCATTTATTATTAGTTTTTTTAAAAAAAAAAAAAATATTAGTAGTTGTTCTTTTGCAGGGGTAAAAAGACAAACTTTCTTGAAGGAACACTTTTCTTTTATCTTTATAATATTCTAAATTCATCACAGCCATTGTCATATGCAGACTTATTCAATCTAATGGAATGGCATCAAAATACTCAAGTATTCGTGAGAGACTTATTCAATTTTAAGACATTTTCCTTAATTCAACTTACTGATCGATCACCTTGATTATGGTGAGCTTGTTAGAAGCAAATTATATATATGAGCAAAGGGAGATTTTTTTTTTTAGGTAATTAAAAACTAGGTCATATCTCCTCTATATATTCCAAAGCTATATTTTTTATAAAAAAAAATTGTTTAAAAAACTGTTGTTTTACAATTATACTCATTCAATCACTTATAATTGTATTCCTTGCCTCTTTTAAAAGGGGATTAAATGATGAGGGCATTTTCGTCCATGTGAAGTGATATTTTTACATTAATAAATAATTTCTTGACCTGTTTTAAAAACCTTAAACAGCGTCAGAGTTGAAATGGAGAGAGTAAAACGTAATAAGAAAAAATTCTCTTCATACCTAATGAAGCACATATTTTGTTTAATAATCTCAAATTTGTAAAATCATTTAGAGGCTATAATAATCACTCCCACAAACCACGTTTTACTAATGTAATTAAGATGCAAAAGCAGCATTTCTTCTATACATTGCCCTTGATGCAAAAATGGGTTTTCATCAGTTCGCTCAAATCCCGATTTAATTAAATTTTTGGACCTGTTTAGGAGACCGGATTAGCCTGCTAGGTCGGTTCGAACGGATTTCAATACTATAAATTCAACCTATCCTTACGTGATACATAACGCTTACTTTTAAGGCATACAAGAATTCTTGCTTATTTTACTACTTGTCTTATAAGTAGTTTATACGTAGTTTTACACATTGTCAAATCCTCCATTCTAAAATATTTACAAGAACCTATACCTCCTTTGCAATAAATTCTATATATTACGCTATTAAATATAAATTATTTATATAGCTTAAATTGTTAAACATCGTCCCTAAGAAACATGAGAAACCTTGCATCATTTTACAATATCAAATCAATGGATTATTCCAAGTTCCAACTACACAATATACTTCGTTTATCTTATGGATCAAATTTCGGAGAGCTTCTTTCCGGTGAAAAAAGACTATTATATTTTGATAAATCAATAAATAGTGTTTAGTTAATTAAATTAGTATTAAATGTTCTTAACTAGCCGTAAGATCAAAGAAGGACCAATTCTCGGCTATTGGCTTCTGAATTTTAATAATGTCCAAAAGTTAATCAAGCTTAATATTTTTCCTTTTTTTTTAATAATTAAAAAATTTTGTGGCCATCAATATCAATAATTTAAAAAATTTAGGTACGACTGCATTTTGAAACTTTTTGTTTACAGCAAATAAGAATTATTGTAAAAGTAAATAAACAAGATAAATTACTTCTACACGAGACCAGAATTTTTTTTAAAAAAAATAATAATAAAGAAACAGTCCCATCAAATGAAGATTTAAATGGGGATGATGAAGATTGGGTAAAAGTACGGAAAAAACATTAATTAATTAATTAATTACCAAAATGCCACTGAGGCAAAAGTATTAACTCATTTGCCCCCTGTAATCGATTACATGCCTTATGTAATCGATTACAGGGGGCAGATCTCTTTTTTTTCATTTTTTGCACTATATAATTGATTACGTCATTGTTTAGTAATCGATTACACCATTTGCAGAAGCACAATGAAGAAGAGATCTCGAATTGATGCATGTTCAAACTAATTTCCAACTTCTTTTTACATACAGATGTGACTTGGAGAAGGTCTTTTTGCCAACAATTAACCGTCTACCCTATGCCTAGTCCATCATGTCCCTATATCCATTTACATAACTATTTGGACATTTGCATTCATGGTTTTCTAAAACAACTAATTATAAACTAACGTCACAATACATCAACAAATATTAATACACCACATAACTTGTCCACTTTAAGCCTGCCTATTCCTCAACAGACACGTACGTATATTATGACCAACTTGCTTGCAATGCCGACATCGGGACTGACTGCTTGACGGTTGAGACTCTACCCAATCCATCTCATTCTGTATCCTCGTAGACTTTGGTCTTCCCTTTCTGCGGGACAAACTTGCATCCGGGATAACGATTGGGCCATCTACTTGTTGAATCAATCGTTCATTGCCTATCAGGTACCAATGTGCAGCATATACCTGACTAATGCATTGCAAGGTGAACACCGAGTCAACAAAATCGTAATGGTTCAAATTTTTGGCCCTGCACACTGCTAACACGTGGACACATGGATACCGTCTTGCTGTATACCTCCCACATTGACATTTGCGGTTGATCAAGTCAACATGCATTGTGTCCCCGGCATGTGCGTCCTCGACCTCAAATAACCCTAATTCTCTGTCATATAGCACCACCTGACACGCTACTGCCTGTTTGTCCATCCTTCGTATGCGGTCTTCAACCTTCTTAGAGACTATCTTACCTTCAGTCATGTGTTTGGTAATCTCAACACGCCTCGTGAGGAAATATTCGACAAGTCTACTACATGTGATCTTGACCAATGCGGTGATCGGTAGATTACATGCCCCCTTGAGGACCTTGTTGACACACTCTAATAGGTTAGTCATCATGTGACCAAACCTCCTTCCGTCCTCATCGTACGACATGCACCATTTCTCCTTTGGAACCTGATCAAACCAGGACAAAACATGTGGGTTTGCCTCAATGAACTCTTGAAACTTTATGTCAAACTGAATCTTTGAACTCATGTACCCTGCATGACACACAAATGCAAACTCATCACAATGGAAACATAATCAATGGTTACAACAAGTAAATGGAAGGTGAAATTTCATACCTAGTGTCATAACTGTTTTCTTCAATTCATTATCCTTAAACTTGGTGTGAAAGTTACTCCCGAAATGATGCAGGCAATACACATGATAGGCATTTGGAGGCTGCCATCTATAGTGATCTTTAACCGCCTTTTTGATACTGGTGTGATGGTCAGATATCAAACAAATACCCTGCCTCTGGGTCACATGAAGACGCAGGAGATCAAGGAACCACAACCAATCATCGTACTTCTCACCAGGAGGAACGACCGCAAAGGCAATGGGTAGTAGCTTCCCATCCTCATCCTGTGAAGTCGCAATCAACAAAGTGCCTCTATATTTTCCATACAGGTGGGTGCCATCAATTTGCAGTAAGGGCTTAAGTGGCTGCCATGTAGCCCCAATTTTTGGCAAATCCTTTCTTTAAACTGGTTGTACGTGGTGGCTCGATTGATTTTCATCATTTTGGTTTTTTCTTCAAATTGAACACCATCAGGTCCTTCAAAATGCCTCCCACTATGGTAGATTACGGCAACATAGTCGTTAGAACTTGAACTCATCCTTCACAACAGAAATTGGGAGCTACAAGGGAGTGGGTTTCAAATTCTACACAAAAACAAAGGTGGATGAAGTTAAACTACAAAAATTACACAACAATACCACATTCAAAGAGGAGAATGGTCTTACACTTTGATGGGTCACACAAAAACCGTCCAAAACACAAGCAACCAGAAGCTTTAGGGCAGAAATGGAGAAATGATCACGAATGAGCTCAACTTGGCTTTTAAAAAACACATCTGTTGAAATGTAATCGATTACACTTTGTAGCGTAATCGATTACATAAAAATTACACTACGTAATCGATTACGCCACTCATCGTAATCGATTACATAGTGTCAATTTTTATGTAATTGATTACTAAACAGTAATGTAATCGATTACATAGTGCAAAAAATGGGGGAAAAAAAGAAAGAGAGATCTAACCCCTTGTAATCGATTACATAAGGCATGTAATCGATTACAGGGGCAGATAGGTTAATACTTTTGCCTCAGTGGTATTTTGGTAATTAATTAATTAATTAATTAAGGTTTTTTCCGTACTTTTACCATGAAGATTGACTAATACTTGAGGATAGGGGAGGATTTCCCGAACATAAAAAATCATTGTCAGAAATATTAAAAAAGAAACTAAATGAATATTCAGAAATAAAATGGGAGAAAAAGGCAAACCTCACATCACATGCGATATTTCTCTGCATTTTATTAGTTATCGTGTACTTAATATAAGAGTTTACATAATTAGTTTATATAGATTAAGAAAAATAAATTTAGTTAGTTAATTGTTAAAATGTGAGTTGATTTTCTGAATATACCCCTTTCAGTTAGTTATATAATGGGGAAAACAACATCCGCGACATTTCCTAATTTTTTTTTTTTCAGTTTCATCTAACACCCTAATTTTATTTATAGTTTAGGGTGTTGGATGCAATATAAATAAGAATAAAGTATCAAAAGTACTAGAAAAATAATATCAAAATGTTTGATGCACCATAAATAATACTCCCTCTAGTCTTTAAAATAAAATAAATTTACCTAATTTTATTAGATTAAAAAATTTAGTTAAGTTAATTAATATAACATATATTTTCTAAAACATCTTAATCATCTTCTTTAATTTTTTTCATTCCCTCTCCTCTTTGATAATTATTGAAGAATGATCAATAAGGGTCAATTACATAAAGATTGACAAGTATAAAAAATAGATCTTATATTTAAAATAAAGATCGATTCCCCAAATATATAGAAATGAACAAGATATATTATATTAAGGATCGAAGGGAGTTTATTTTAGAGTCAAATACTACTGAAAAATAATATCAATTAGGGTGTTAGATGTTACTTTATTATTTCAAGAGTAATAATATATTATGTGAAAACTCTAAAGAAAGTTGAATAAAATAAAATTAGGAGAGGTAAGTTTGGGAGTTTTTGCCCTAATTTCTAAATATTACATTAATATTTTATTTTTTGGCAGCTAGTTGCGCGTGTTGATGTAATATAGGTGATATATAGTAGTAGTGTTCAATTAGTATTCTTGTTTAAAATTTCTCAAGCACACACCAAATTTTCAATGGATGCATTTATTTATCTGGAGGCAAAAGTCAACGATATATCACACAGTGAGACCAAACAGACTGGAACACACACAACACTAACAGTAAAAGTGGAACACATTGATTGTAATAATAACACCGATCCATATTTTTGGTTTGACTGTTTTTTTTATTATTATCTGTAATACCCGGATAATTATTATCTGGAGCAATATGTTATAATGATAATAATGTTCATTAGATCTCAAAAGGTTGTATGATTAGTCTATTTTTAAGGAAGACACAAAGAAAAATTAGAGGAAATTTATTGTCAAAAATGTGAAAAAATGCACTTTAGGGCCATAAAACATCCTAAAGAGAATTATGAAAAATTCTAGAAGGCATGGAATAATTATTAAAAATTAGAGAGAATATTGTCCTTAGTTTAGACAATTTAATAAATTATTTCCTTTGAAAATAAAAAGAAGAAAAATAAAAAAGTATTCTGGAACCAAAATTGACACTATGATTTTTGATATTTTGTAGAGAGCTTAAATTATTAATGTCAATAAAATTGTTGAGAGAAAATGATTAATTTTAATTAATAAAAATATCAATAATTAGTAAGGGATTAATTTGGTAATTTTTGGGAATTTTTATAAGGTTACAAAAATCTAGGAAATATGGAAAGAATTGTTAAGCTCATAGTTAAGGTGCTAATTAAACTTGTAGAATCAAATTAAGTAAATTAAATAATTAACAAAGGTTAAGATGTAATCTTGAAAAATAAAGATCAAAGGCTTAGGATTATTTAAGTAATTCTAGAAGCCTAAATCCATATAATTACTTATGGACCAATAGGGAAATTTTGTGAAAAATAAATGCAAGTGAAATAGGATAATATAGTTAATAAAATAGGAAAATAATAATAAATATATATATATGGGCTGGCCGAAAATTTAGGGGGAGGGAAAAGGATGATGCAAAAGTGATATTAAGATATTTGTATAATAATAATATTATAAGATAAGTTAAATAATATTATATTAGTAAAAAATAAACAGGATAAATGACCACGGATAGAAATAAAATCCTATCAAGAAAACCATGAACTAGGTTTCTAGAGTCAGAGTATATTATAGACAAGTGAACTTTTATCTCGAAATAGGCTGTCTCCGAAGTCATTTCTATAACCGACGGAGTGATTTGGAGATCAGGATAAGAAGATATTTTGCAGAATTAAAGTAGATAGTTAAAATGAGAATCGATAGAAAATAATTCATAAACTAGAATTCAGGGATGAGTTGAGAAAAACCAGAGTATATTATGGATCAGTGGATTTTTATCCAGAAGTTGACGTCGGCAAACAAAATTTCCGTAACCAACAGTGTTTGTCTGAAAATGTTCGGCGGTCAACAGAATGTCCTTAATGGGATCAAAAATTTAGATAACCCAAGTATCTTGAAAGAGGAAGAAAAGACCTTCAGGGCCTTGCTTCCGAAATTTTTAGATTTTCCACGATTACACGATTAGGACACCGAACCGGGAGCTTTATCGGATAAAAGCCCATAAAGCAAGATGACATAAGCATGATGATGTCATCATTTTATCTTCTTGGGGGAGGGGGAGGTCGGCCAAATAGGTGGATGGCCAAGATCAACCCATTTCAAAAAATGTGATCCAACGGTCAGAATCTGTCCAGACGAAGTTCAAAAAAATTACGAAAACGCTATCCGTATTTTCTATAAATAGCCCTTTCATTTCTCTTCATTCTTCACCAATTCACATACAATCCTAGAGAGAAGTTAGAGAGAGAAGCTCTAGAGGAGGAGTAAGAAGTTCATAGCAAAGCTTTGGGTAAGTTCTTCGGTCCTTAGTTTTTAGTTTCAGTAGTTCTTTCGGTGGTAGAATTGCTAGGGTAGTTTCTAATTTTTCAAGTTAGCTTAGATATCATGTTTAGGAGTGAATATGATATTTATCTCAGAAATAGGTTAGAGGAAAAGTTATAGCAAAATTTTGAGAATTTAGAGTCAAAATAGCGAAGCTCTAGCAAAATCCCACCAAGTAATCAGACTAGGGGCAAAATGGTAATTTGTACCTAAAATGCCTTTTATGATCTTAAATATTCATATCAGTGATATTATCCTCATAGGATATCCGAAATCACGAACCGCTATCACCGCTGTCGTACCGCCGTCATACCGCTGTCAAACGTACCAAAATTCGACGAAAGTGCCAGATATCATCAACGGAGGTACGGACGCGTATTATAACCTTAACACTTATGCTGCTCATATACATATATGTGATAGACATGTTTATATACTGAGGCTCTGCCTAGGATTGTCAGTTATACATACAGCTTTATACGAGTTATAGTCTTGATAACGCCGTTGGGTTTTCCTAGCGCTGAGGACACGATTGGCAGTCGTGGCACTGGTTATGTGCAGACATGCTGTGGGACTTTACATACTGCTTTGTGCTTATGTTCTGTCAATATTGTAATCATGCATCTGCTGTGTGCTTATGTAGTGATTTACTGCTGTTATGTGTTTATGATTGCTTTTGTCCATATACTGTTTTATTTGAGCATAAGGTTAACCGTTACCTGAGATCCAAATGGAAATTGGATCTCAGTTGTAGCTTCAGGTTCGGGAGGGTCAAGGTGTGAAGAAAGGGGCAACCAGACGATGTAGGATGCAAAACGAAGTTTTTATGTTTTTAATTTATGTATTTGCCTTCTTTTGGATATTAGATGACTGTATTAGAACAATTACATTATGGTTATATATCTTTAAGGTTCAGTTACTCACTTGCTAGAATGATCGACTCTGATCACTGGTTTTAAAAAAAAAATTACGCGGTTTTCAAATGGGATGTTACATTATCCACCATCACATGTTCCACATCTTTTAAGAATTATTTGATCAATATCAATGTATATGCTATATCTAGTTCTTGATTTGAGGTCCATTTTGTAGTAGTGCAAATTGTAACAAACACTAAATTTTAAATTAAAGACCAGAGATGGCACTTTGTTTTAAACTATATGTCACTTTTGAATTTTAATAAAACATGTATTGTTTTTGTAATATTAATTCTGTTTTTTTTTTTTGTTTGGCTGAAATATAATTTATTTTTATTAATAAAAAATAATCATACGTGGATAATATAAGTTATAAATAGTATGATTCATGTCACCGCTCACGAGACCGGCGTAATATATTAAAGAAAGTAATTGCATACAGCACATTGTATTGAAATATATTAAATTATAAAATTATATTTCTTAGAAAATAAAAGTAAATTATCTTAGGCATATTTTGATAAATGTATTTTTACCTTCTTAATTTTATGTATTTATTTTTATTAAGCACAAAATCTATCAATTCCGTATGACAAAACTTATATATCATTATTTTACCTCTTGAGAGTCATTTTTTAGTGTTGATAATAAGCTATAATTAAGATCAGTGAAGAATCAATTACGGCCATTTTCTATTGATAATTGATATGTTCCAAAAGTTAATATGAAGCTAAATACATATATAATTACTTCTTAATAATTATAAAACTCCACAAACAAATTTTTTGTTGAGGTCCGTAGTAAATAGCCTCACCCATAAGGAGGAGAATACAAGTTCAAATATCAAAAATAGCATTTGATATAAGGGATAAAATCTTTTTACTCTCTAAGCTTTGAAAGAAAATTCTTAGTCAAATAAAAAAAATAATGATAAAACTCCAAAGTTAAGAAATCAGAACCACACACCATTTGCCTAAACAAGATATTAAAAATGAATGCACACCAGCCACTAACGAATTCGGCCACAAGAAAATAAATAGGGAAAATGATAAATAAATACCAAATGAAATTCTAAAACTTTCTCTGCTAAAATTTATGAAGGACATAGAGATAATAGAGATTAAATTAGAATTTTAAAATGTTGATAAATTTACTTTTATGTCATCTCTTCCTTTTTTTTATTCTCTCTCCTCTCCCTCTCCTCCTCCTGTAATACCCGAATAATTATTTATCTGGAATATTATATTAACAAATAAAACCTATTGGTAATAGGTGAATGTGTAGTCTCAAAGTGTAAGATAAGTAGTTCAAAGGAAAATATTAAAGAAATTATGAAAAATTCTAAAGGGCATAAGGATAATTATTAAAAAAAATTAAATTAGAAAGAATATTGTCCTTAATTTAGACAATTTACTAAATTATTTCCTATGAAAATTAAAAAGTATTCTAAGACTAAAACTGACCTTAAGATTTTTGATAATTTAGATAAAGCTTAAATTAGAGATGTAAATAGAATTGTTGTGAGAAAATAATTAGTTTTAATTGATAAAATTATCAAAAATTAGTAAAGGATTAATTAAGGGATTTTTAGGAATTTTATAAGATCATAAGAGTTTAGGAAAAATGGACCAATGGGAAATTTTTGTGAAAAAGAAATGGGATATTGTGGTAAATGGAAAAAAAATATAATTATATATATATATATATATATAGTGGTGACCGAAATTTTAGGGGAAAAAGAAAAGAAAAAGAAAAAAAAATGGAAGGATAAGGATAGGTAGATTTTTAAATATAATAGTAATATTAATTAAAACATGTGTTAGTTAGGAAATATTATAATAATCAGAGGAAAAATGAACAGGATAAACGAAAACGGATAGAAATAAAATCCTACATAGAAAATCGTGAACTAGGTAATTAGGACCAGAGTATATTATGAACGAGTGAATTTTTACCTCGAGATGGCCGGTCTCCGAAGTCGTTTCCGTAACCGACGGAGTGATTTGGAGATCCGGATAGGAAGATATTTTGTAGGAATTAAGCAGATAACCAAAATGAGAACTAATAGAAAATAATTCCGTTGTGAGAATCCGGGGATAGGTGGGGAAAAACCAGAGTATATTATTGATCAGTGAATTTTTATCTAGAAGATGACACCGACAGAAGTCATTTCTGTACCCGGTAGTGATTACCGAGGATTTTCGGCTGATAACGGAATGTCCTTAACGAGAATATAAGGTCAGGAAAACCCAGTATTCTCGAAGAGGAAGAAAAGATCTTCAGCGTGTCATTCCCGGAATTTTAAGATTCTACGGAATTTCGCGATCAGGACACTGAGCCAGGGAGTTCATCTGATAAAGCAAGATGACACAGGCAGGATGAGGTCATCATTCTTTATCTCTTTATGGATGATGAGGTCAGCCTAGTAGGTGGATGGTCAAGATCAAGCCACCTCAACAAAAGTGCGATCCAACGGTCAGAATTCGATCAGACAAAAATTACGAAAATGCCCTTCTCTTCACCTATAAATACCCCTTCACCATTTCACATTTCTTCACACCATTCTCTCTTGAGAATTTCGAAATTTGGGAGAGCAAGGAGGAAGGAGAAGTCCGGAGCAAAATCCTAGCGAAGCTCTGAGTAAGTTCCTCGGTCCTTAGTCTTTAGTTCGGTAATTCTTTCGGTAGTTATAGTAGGATTGCTAGGGTAGTCTTTAAATTTTCAAAGTTAGTTAAATATCATGTTTTAGGAATAAATATGATATTTATCTTAGAAATATGATAGAGGAAAGGTTATAGCAAAAATTTTGAGAAATTAAAGTCAAAATAGTTGAGCTCTGGTGAAATTCCGCCGAAAAGTCAAATTAAGGGCAAAATGGTAATTTGTACCTAAAATGCCCGTTTTGGTTCTGAATACTCATATAAGTAATATTATCCGTATAGGATATTCGAAACCACGAACCGCTGTCACCGCTGTTGTACCGCTGTCGAACGTGCCGTAATTTGACGAAAGTACCAGAAATCGTCAACGGAGGTATGGACGCGTACTGTAACCTTAACACTTATGCTGCTTATATTCATATATGTGATTGATATGTCATTTATTGAGACTCTGCCGAGAGAGGGCAGTTGTACATACAGCTTTGTACGGGTCATAGTCTTGATAACGCCGTAAGGTTTTCCTAGTGCTGAGGACACGATGGGCCGTCGTGGCACTGGATATGTGCAGACTTGTTGTGGTACTGGTTGTGTGATTTAGTATTGATATGATGTTATGTTATTATGAATATCTGTTGCCATATATTGTTTATTTGAGCATAAGGTTAACCGTTACCTGAGATCCAATTGGAAATTGGATCTCAGCTGTAGCTTCAGGTTCGGGAAAATCAAGGGTTGAGGTTCGGGGCAGGTAGCAGGCATTTGATGGCAGAAGGAGTTTACTTCTGTGGCTCTATTAAATCTGGTTAGACGCTACCCTTTCTGAGCAATGGATGTCTGTATGAGTACAATTACACCGTGGACATATATCTTTAAATTCAGTTACTCACTTGCTACAATGCTTGACTCTGATTACTATTCTTTTGAAAAAAAAAAAATTCCGCCATTTAAAATCCGGGATGTTACACCTCCTCCCCTTCTGTCATGACAACGCAAACACACATATACTCTCTTCCCCCACCAAATTGTTCATCTAACTTAACTGTGTATGAAAATATTATATTTTTCTTAAGAGATACTGGATGAAGCCGTAAACTTACCATGTTTTAAGGCATAAATTGAGCATGAAATTGATATAATATAATTAAAAAGCTTAAAAATAATTAGTAAAAAAACATGGATTTGTTGTCAGCCATACCCTCACAAGTATTCTCGTGTGTTTTGCAGATTTTTATCCACAAGAGAAGCTAATTGAAAGAGCTCAAGAAAGTCAAGAAAAAAAGCCGACAAAGAAAGTAAAAGTTGGCGCCCTCAGTGTAAAGTTGGCGCCCTGGGTGCCAACTTTCTGGATGGGCAACCAACTCAGTGTAAAGTTGGCGCCCAGGGCGCCAGAATTGAGAAAAACTTAATTTTTAATTTTTGGAAAGATTTCAAGGCCTGAAAAAGGAAAGAAAAGTCAGGATTTTTAGGGATTTGAAGCCCAATTGGTCTTGGAAGTTAAAAAGAAGAAACCCTACCAACCAAGGACAACTTTTGGCATTGGAAACAACTTGACGGCATTGGAGAAAGAGATCAAAGTATCATTGTGGAGATCAACCTTCTCCAATCTTTGAAGACCAATTCTCTTTTCATCTCTTTTCTTTATTTTGTTAACCTATCCATGCTTGGCTAGTTTTCTTTTTGTAGTTAGGGCTAGGATGAACCCTATGCAAATTTAAGTATTTGTTTGAATTCTTGATTGGATCTTGATTTTCTTGACTGAATAAATTTCCTTCGCTTAAACCTTTCTTGAAGACTGATCACCTTTTAGATTGTTCATAGGTTGATATATGACAATAGAGATGTTGGTGCATTTAACCCGAACCGTTAATTCATCATAGAGTTGCATGACCTAGACATTTAAATCAGATCTTTCCAAACAATACTAAAACATTAGGTTGTTTTCAAAGATAATGGACTAAGGCAGCATCAAGACATTGGGACTTAGTCTAACTTTAGAGAATTGATCGTCAGTCATAGGAATAATAATCAATTAAGGATTCAATTTAGATTCTTAAAGGAGTATAAGGAGATTCTAAGTCCTAGCTACGTTTTTCTTAATTGCTTGTCTTCTTTAAATATCGTTCTTAAGATTCTTGATCTTGGGTTCTTGATTTTTCTTAAATTCTTTAAATTCTTGTTTGGTTACAACTCATCTCTTTTACTCGATTCGTCCAACTAAAGCGAAAATAATGAATTAGTGACTGAAGTACTATTCCTTGTGAGACGATCTTTTTCTCACTACTTTATTATTTGTAACAACCAGTGCACTTGTCGAAGTAGCTATCAATACTTTTCGATAACTCCGGCATATTCCACTTTGTATTACAACTAACTATCTCTATATATAATATATAATATCACTTCAATCATTTCTCATTCACCTTAACTTCTCTGTTTGTGTTTTGTGAGAGTTCGTGATCATCAATGCAACAACAAGTCGTGGGAGAGTCGAGACAATAAAAATATATACATGGGTGTGTGTCTGTGTTCCTGGATGGGTTGACTGCTTTAGGTTGGATCTCTGAAATGACAGGCTTGGTAAAATATTCTTGATTTCTTCAGGGGTTTTCCGGTTTTTAAGAGAGCTATTAAGTACATTAAAATATTCTCTGATATGTGTTTGTTTTGTGTTTGTGTTTTTTTTTTTGGGACAAAAAGTCATGAGAATTAATATTAATATAATTTATTTTTCATTGTTTCATGCAGAATTTAATAAGTTATTTAGGAAATTAAATGCCCTTCCTACTAGCTGCCACAATCTAACATTGTAATATCAAATTACTCAATTACAGTGTTTGTGTTGAGGCAAAAATAAAAAGTGAATATAATTCAACCTACTTATATCTTCATTCTGGTGAGTTAAAACTTAAAAGTAACTTTTTTACAGAATTGAAGGGAGTGTTTTCTTTTTTTTAATTTCAGTATTGTTTTATTTTAAGGCTTGGCTGCACAAATTATATCTATTTATATGTAAGGAATCTTGGTTAATTTACTTGAGTACTTGTTTGTTTTACCCATACACTTGCAATTTTTCTAACAACTTGTCTACATATGTAGTTTATAAGTAGTTGTACACAATTCCAAATCTTGCATTCTAAAATAGTTACAAGAACTTATGCTTACTTTGCAATAAATCATACAGTATGCGACACAATTATATATAAATTCCATCACGTAAATTGAAAAAACTGTTGCTTAAAAGCCAGAAATTAAACGAAGCTTTAAATCATTTTACTTCGAATCAATGGGTTATTTCGTTTTTTTTTTTTTTTTTTTACTAAAAAAAACTATAATCGATTAACGTGATCCAAGTTCCAACTACAAAATATATATTCGTTTATTTCGGAAACCTTTTTCATGGGAAAAAGACTATTTTGATAAATCAATAAATAGTGTTTAGTTAAATTAGTATTAAATGTTCTAACGAAGCCATAAGATAATGGTAAGATCAAAGGAGAATCAATTTCGGCTATTGGCTTCTCATGATGTCCAAAAGTAAATCAATCAAGCTCAATATTTTTTCTTTCTTTGATGATAAAATAAACTTAGTTACAATTACATACATTTTTAAACCTCACATCACATGCGACATTTCTCTAAATATTGATTATATTTTTTACAATAAAAAAAAATCCTACTCACAAACTAACTACTCCAAATTTACAATAAAAAATCTTAAAAGGAAGCCTCAAAAAGAGCAAGTGTCTGTCTATCTCTGTATAATTCTTGAGTAATAATATATGATGCGGAAACTCCAAAGAAAGTTTAATAAAATAAAATTAGGAGAGGAAAGTTTGGGAGTTTTTTCCCCTAATTTCTAAAATATCCACAAAAATATTTTTTGTAAGCTAATTGTGTGTGTTAAACTGTTGTTGTAATTTAAGTGATATATAGTAGTGTCCAATTTGTATATTTTTTTTAAAATTACATACCAAATTTTCATGATAGGAAGCATTTATTTATTTGTTGACAAAAGTAAACCATACTTCACACATAGGACCAAAAAATGTGGAACACACACTCGCAAATTAAAAGAGGAATACATTGATTGTAATAACACCAATCCATATTTTTTGTCGATTGTTACTTTGTTGGATCATCCACTACATGTTCAACATGTTCACATTTTTTAAGATTAATTCAACCAATAATGGCAAGTGGGAATACACGAGGAAGCGCCTACACTCCCCTTTATACTACTCATCCCATTATAAATATAAGACAAATTTACCTTATTTAATTATATAAAGAAAGTTAGTTAAGATAGTGAATATAATATATTTTCTTAATACACTCTGTAACATCCCAACTTTTCAAAAGCAGTATAAATTTTTTTTAAAAAAAATCATTTCAAATCATCAGAGTAGAGTATCGGAGCGATTGAGTAACTGATATGTATATTCAAAATGCCGTAAGTCTGGCTAATTACAACAACGGTACAGTAACCGAGTATTTCAAAAGTGATGTACATCAACAAAAGGAAGGCTTCCGCCGGAACATCAGAAGAAAGTCTTCAGCCGGGTCTTCTATGCGGCCTGCTTGATCTTCTCCTCGGCTCTCGGTCCTCCTGATCCAGAGGCTATGTTAAGAGCTGAAGTCCAATGCATACGGACCCCAGGTAACAGTTAACCTCATGTTTACATACACAATATATAGACGACATATACCACAACATCAATAGCATATACAAACGATCTATCACAACCAATGCATATGTATCACTCCCAGCATGCAACTATATCGCTCCCAGCATACAGACATATCGCTCCCAGCATATGGACATATCGCTCCCAGCATTACAGATACCCTCTAACCTTTATATGCACTCCACAGTATAAACACTCTATACATACAACACACATACCACATATATGCATATCATAAACATCAGAGTTAGTGTTACAATACGCAAACGTACCTTTGTTGTCGATATACGGTACTTTAGACTGAAAACGGTACGACGGCAGCACAACAGTAGTAACAGCGGTACGTGATCTCAGATATCCTAATAAGGATAATATCGCATGCAACCAATTACTAACATCATAACAATCATTTTAGTCATAAATGACCATTTTACCCCTGACCTCTCTAATCTGCGAAATTTCGTCAGAACTTCGATACTTTGACTCTAATCTTCCAGAATTTCAACATTTCCCTTACTCCAACATATTTTCCAAAATAAATATCATATCTATCCTAAAACATGATATCTAAAACATACTGGAAGATTAAAGATCAAAACAACATCTACCCTAAAACTTTAAGAACTACCAAACTAAAGTTTAGAACTGAAGAATTTACCCAGAACTTCGCTACAAATTTCCCCGAGCTCGTCCTTCTTCTCTTGCTCTAAAATTTCGAATTCCTTGAGAGGATTTGGTGTGAAAAATTATGAAGAAGGCTAAGGCTATTTATAGGAAAAGATTATGGCATTTCGGTAATTCCTTTGAACTTTGTCTGATCAGTTTCTGACCGTTAGATCGCACTTCTTGGAGGTGGCAAGATCTTGGCCATACACCTCTCAAAGATGATATCATCCTTAGTCACCAAGGTGATGTCACACACTTGCTTAAGAAGTTTTCTACCGATAAAGTCTTTGTTCGGTGTTCTAATCACGTAATCTTGAAAAATCCCAAAATTCCGAAAGCAACTCGCTGAAGATGTAATCTTCCTCGTTAAGAATATTTGGGTTGACTAAATTTTTTATCCTATTTAGGACATTTCGTAACCTGCCGAAGATTCTAAGTCGAACGTCGTTGGTTACGGAAATAACGTTGGACAACGTCAACTTCTAGATAATAATTCACTGATTCATAATATACTTTGATTTTTACCAACTCATCCTCGGATTTCAAGTTATGATTTATTTTCTATCGATTCTCATTTATCCTATCAACTCCTTTACAAAATATCTTATTTATATTATTATTTTATCACAAAATATCATGATATTATTTGAAAAATCCCTAACCCCTTTCACACCTCTTGACTTTTTTTTACTACACACACACATGCACAACACTTAGGCACACACACTCTCACAACTCACACATACTGATAACTCACAAATATCCCCACCCTTTCTCTTTCTATTTATGTCTAAACAATTAGCCATTAATTATCTAATTAACCACTTACTAATTGTTGACAATTTTCTTAATTAGTAATAATTATTATCTCACAACTATTTTGCTGACATTGGTATTTTATGCATCATGCATAATATTAAAAATCATGGGGTCCAATATGGTCCCCCAATACTATTTGATTTTTCTCCTTTAATTTTTCCAAGGTAATAATTTAATAAATTACCTAAATTAGGGACAATATTCTTCCCTATTTCAAATAAATATTTATTTGCCTCTTTATAATATTTTCAGGGTTTTTTTATAACCCATAAATATTTCAGGACCTATTTACAAATTATCTAATGTTTTAAGGACCTTTTCGCACATTATTTATTCTTAGGAGAAATTGTCCTAATAATTCAGTATGTGATAGATGATCATTCATACGGAAATTAAAGTGCTTGCTCTTCATTATTTAATTTGATTCATCAATAACCTTTCTTGACACATTGTTTTTATTGTTTTCGGAACATAGTTATTCGAGGTGAAGAAACTAAGCTAAACATACTACGTCGCACTAAAACCTTAATTATCATCACTTTTGTCTTCATTGATGATGATAGTTTTAATAGGATCTTCTTGATGATGATGATCATGATCACTATTATTTGTGGAAGTAGTTATCTTTAATTCCACTGCTGATGAGTCTTGTGCTTCAACATTATTATGATCTGCCTTTTTCTTCAACTCTTTGCCTTTGCCCCACAGGAATGTATATACCCCCATTATTATCAATATGGATCCTATGAGGCTGTTTGCAGTAATTTATGCCCCAAAACAAATTAAACATAAAAATATCAGTTTCCCTACTGAATGATTAAAACATACTTCATCATATCCTTAATATAAGAGATACCTAATTTCATTTAGTTAAATTAAAGAAAAGAAATAAATTAGTTAATTTGAACATATGTGACAAAATCTTCCTAAACTATGCCTATGTAACATTATATTATATATCAATTAATAACTTAACTAAATTGGTATTGAGAAAAATGATAACTATATATAAGAGACAAAATGGATTGAATCTTATATTTAGATCAAATTCAACCCAAGAGCAGATTTCATCAGTATCCTTCCCTTCTCATCTCTCAGTATTCCTCATCTACACCATTGATTTCAATTAAAAGTTAATCTGAGATGAAAGAGGAGAAGAGAATGAACGGCTGGATGGAAGGATACTGAGAGAAAATAAGAAAAGAATACTGAGAAAATCCAAATCCAATTCAACCCTTCAACTATCTCTTATATTAAGGACTAGAAGGAATGTTGTACATTGTAGAGAGAGAGAGAGAGAGAGAGAGATTATTAATGTAAATTTGGACGTACGTACCTTCCCAGATGCAACCTTTCGTCCAAGAGAAAAGAGCTAAGAGGGTTGAACATGGAAGTATAGAGTGGCCCTTTTTGGTGAACACAATATGTTATTAAAATCCAAGCTACTCCTGACGCCATAATGCTCTTGCATATGCAAATTCAAATTTCAGATATTTCAATAATGATGCAGCCCTAAACTTCAAAGGAACGGACACAACAAAAACATCATGCCTTATTTCACTAAGTATAACATGCTACATGAATCGTATTACTTTTATTGTGTTCTACTGATAAACAAGTGTATGGAAACATACCGTATAGATAGCAGTAAGAAGGAAGGTATTCCAACCAAGCTTCCAATGACTCCAGTCTCGCGCAAATATTACAGATTGTATCGCTGCCATTACTGCCATCATTGCCGCACTTGTGTAAGCCCATGGAAACTTCTCACTCATCTTTGCCTACGTATCATACAATAGAATTATTGCAGGATTACGTATGTCGTATCCTTAAGATATATTTAACTAATTTAAGTATATTGAGAAAATGAAATAAATTAAATTAGTTAACTTGAACAAATGTGATCCGATATCCCTCAAATACTCTTGTGTAATAATATTACTTTATATATTAGTTTGATGGACTAGTTTTTGGGGAAATTGATCAATATAAGAGACAAAATAGTGGATTAATATCAAATTATTGAAGGGAATGAACTAGAGAGAGAGAGAGAGAGAGAGAGAGAGAGAGAGAGGACCTGAATAATCAACCAAAGTGAATAGGAGAGGCAAGTGCCGCTGGCCAAAGCAATGCCCCAAATGTGACTGGAGGATGCCGTGTTTGGGGCCATATGTTTGATAATGTTCGAGTGAGTTGACCATAAATGTATCTCTATGCTCTTATAAAATGTCAGTATCATGGCCCCTCCAATTCCCATTATTATCCCTGCCACCTTCGCCTTCCCTGATGCTCTTCCCATGTTCAGCTTCTCTAGTCTGACCAAAATCATCAACTCAGTGCAGAGGAGTTTTATCTTGCAAATTTTAAATTTTTATTTTAAATTTGACTCTCTTATTTTCCCCAAACTAATAAGAACTCCATATTATCCTTAATATAAGATTCAATTATTTTCTTAATTAAATAAATTACTGAATCATAGCATATATTGTATATAATTGGATATACTCCTTATGGTCATTAATATAAGATATACTTCAATTTTTTTTTCAAAAATTAAAGAAGCTAAATACCTTAGTTAATCATAGCATATGCTGTGTATCATTTAATTATTACATATCAGTTGATTAAGTCAGACAAATTAGTGTAGTATAAATAACAAAAACATAAATAAATTATTTAGCTTATTTACTCACTTCAAGAAAGTCAATTGAATCTTATATTAAGAACGGGAAGTAGTATATCAATTTATATAAGTCAAACAAATCATCAGTTCAAAGAAAAACAATAGATATAAATAATTTAAAGTAATTTATTTAGCTTCTTTAATCTTTTAAAAAAAATCATCAGAGTCTTATATTAAGAACATGTATCAAATTAAAATTAAAAATATGCTAATAACAATTTGCAATCAATATTCTGGTACAAATTAAAATTAATAACAATATACTCCATAGGATACATGTTAATTTCATAATGCAGATTGATTAAGATGATCTCAATATGGGGCTTGGGGTTAAAATAAGAGTATGGGACCTACCCAAAACAAAGGGCTAAGACGAAGGTTGCCCCAGGAACGAGATTAATCATGGCCGTAGCGTATGTTGCTCCCGCCAATGATACTGCTCGCACAAATAAATTTTGTTGCAGTGACGCCCTGCCAAATATAGATAGAGTTGATTATTAATATTTATTCAATTAATCAATATAAGCCTCTCACATTTTTAGCTTTCCATTTTCGTTTTCTTTACTCCTATTTTCATGAACATGCTGATAACATCAGGTAACAGGCCTAAGACTTCATTTATGTGTGGCAGGTGGCACTCCCTTTAGAGCAACTTGCCGTTCACATTTTGAATATAGAAATTTTGTTTCCAGATTCATTGGAAAATATTGAAGTTAACTTTAAGGAAATAACGATGGAAAAAATATTTAGGGCTTGTTTTCCGTTTTTTGTTTCCAAAAAAAATTTTTGAAAAAAAAAACTATTTGGATAGATGTTTTAAGAAATCTATTTTAGAAGTGACGTGACAATGGTCATGGGCGGCGGTGATGTGGTGTTATAAGCATGGTAGTTAAAATCTCGTTTTATCATTATAATTTTACGTTTTTACAATTTCTTTCATTAAAACGATTTTACTATAGCGTATAAGTCACCTATAGTGTGTTATTGATAGTAGATAGATAGTGGCCTTAAAAAATAATAATAATAATAACAACAACAACCAGAAAACACGTAAAAACTGTTTTTATTTGTTTTAGTTTTTAAAAACAACTTTTTGAAAATAGTTTTTCAAAGAAGTTTTTTACTTTTATTTATAAAAAATCAAACAAGCCATTAGTTTTTATATTATCATAGTTATATAATAAAAGCTTACAAAAGATTTAAAATCATCAATGCGCTCAATTGATGTGATAAAATTACAAATTTACTACCCATAAGTTATAAATTAAACAGTATAACATATTTAACATGCAAATGAACGTGAAACAACGTATCTTATTGATGGGATCATATATTGAAATTTTCGTCCACATCTAAATTCTATTTTATTGCATGAACTATGAGAAAAGTATTATAATTTGAACTTACCCAAATAATCCACACATAAACGCTTGCAACAGCACTTTCCCTGTGATTTTGGGTTTGCTCTTCCTGTGTCCACGCGCATAGATAAATAATAAATTCATATTGTCATAATTAACAGAGTTAAGCTTACTTGTCTTGCTTTAGCTTCTAATTAACTCAGTTACACTAAACAAAAACTGAAGGCAATTGGAATAATATATACCAGTAATATAATGAACAAAACTAAAGACGTACGTAGACACACACACACACACACATATATGGCGATAAAGAGAAACGGAAAGTAACCTGGCTAAAGGTAAAAGAAGGGACTTTGCAATGATTCGATGAAGAACTTAAAAAAGATATGTGTGAGTTAAGTATAAAGCAAAGATATATACTTCTCTAATCTTATTTATAGGGCACTTTTAACATTTTTCTCACATATCAAAGAAAACCTTAAACTTCATTAACTTTTTATAAAATTCAACTACTTTACAATTCTACCCCTACTTAATATAGTACATAATACCAAGTAAAAGCAAAATCAATACAATAATAAATGAAAAGTAGTTAAAATTATATATTCACCTCAAAACCTTATTAATGAAAAGTAGTTAAAATTATATATTCACCTCAAAACCTTATTAAGGTGTTTTATAAACAGGAAATTACTTAAATTTAAAAATAATTTTATTGACTTTTAACTGTTTTTATTAGTTTGTGATAATTATTAATTGGTGCTTTATAATAAGGAAGGGAGTATGGAGTAGGACAAAAAAAGCTTCTCTCTCTACCTTATTTATATGAGAGGAGTAATTAGCTGCATTAAAATAATTAAGAGAGAGAGTAGGAGAGAAGTGACCTTTCGACGAAGAAGGCAAGAGGAACCATGAAGAGAGAAGCGAAGAGGAAACGATAAGCTATGAGAATGGTCAAGCTAATTCCTCTATCATTGGAAACCACTTTGTATAAAATGCTAACTCCTGCATATCCCACTTGAACAACTATCATCATCAAAGCTGGCTTCAAACCATCCATCTTCCTCCGCATTTGAACCATCTTTTATATATATATAACTACCTATATACTCACTTTATATATACACAAGTGATGGTTCATGATCAATGCAACACCAAGTGGTGAGAGAGAAAGAGTGTGTGTGTGTGTTTCTATGTGTGTTTGAAATGAGAGGGATACAGAAACAATAGAAACGAGAGTGAGAACATGCATGACATGAGATTCTCTTTCTGTCTGTTCTATGATCAACTCTCTCTCTCTCTCTCTCTCTCTCTCTCTCTCTCTCTCTCTTCCTCTTTTACCTCCAAGACATTATATTTTTAAAGACGCCTTGTTAATATTTATATCCCTTTATTTTTGTAGGACTTTAATTTGTTGGTGGGTATGTACGTGATTTGAGATTGTATTACATAAAATATGTAGGTGGGTTGTGCGACTTTTCGTGTATTATGCATTATTCTAACTGAGTCGGGCATGCGTTTAACAAAGAGATTCTTCATTTATTACTAGGGTTTTTTAAAAAAAAAAAATTTATTAGCAGTTGTTCTTTTGCAGGGGTAAACAGACTTTATAATATTCTAAATTCATCTGTATCTGTTTGGTGTGGCTGCAAAAGTTTTTTTTTTTCCTTTTTTTTAAAAAAGACCCAATAGAGGTGAGTAAAAGCTCATTGGAGAAAAAAATAAACGTTTGAGATAGTTTTGGTGGGTGATGATGGACATCTTCATAAAAAAGTTTTTTCAGCTTTTAACATAACTTTTTTCAGTTTTTAAAGAAAATGTTAGAGATATATAATCTAATAAATAATGTACTATTAAATATATATTTGTATGCATTCGAATTTATTCATTAAAATATATTTAATTAAGTACTTTAGAGTATAGTTTTGTAATTTTTAATAATAATTTAATTGTTTGTCGAATTTAAATTTAATATTTTTTATATTCAATTATCACAATTATATATATATATATATATATATATATATATATATATATATATATATTTATTGTGAATATTGTAATAAGATTCATGTTATGTTCAATCATTTTCCATCTCAAATAATTATCCAAACAAGAACCCATTTAAAAAAAAAAATCACTCATGCAACCTCTATCCCAAACAGAAATCACATCTTAATCTGACTTTTATCTTTTTTTTTTTTTTGTAAAAGCTCATCTAAACAAAAGTTGTAACACCCCAGGTTCCATACTATTTATTGTGTCCGATGACACGTAGAATGAGGAGATCCAATGACTCATAGATGGAACGGAGAGCACACACAACATTTTGTCAATGAGAAACTAATATAAAATGCCCAAGAATATTGTGATACAATTTACAGAGCTTTAAATACAACTCTCTGCTAAACCAAGTCTTAGTTAGACCTATGGCTTAGAATCCAACGTAGTTAATCAAACAAATTGGCCAGATCGGTGTTTAGTCTAATGGGAGTCTCCCCGTCTTTCATGGCGATTTATGACAACCCACCGACAACTCTTTCTTAGTTTAAGCACCAATTGGTTTGAAATAACTTTATCGAATTCATGCCGTGGACTAACCTTCTTCAAACTCTATTCTTGAGTCACAGCTCCATCTACATCGTCCGTATCGCCCACTCAAATCCAATATTCTTCCTTGAACCTTTAATCAAGTCTGAGATTCAATACCCATTGAATCTTAGGTAACAGTTAACCTCATATGAAAAGTATAAACAATATATGATAGATAATTACAACATACATTTAGCATTTATCATATATACACAACAATCCACAGCTAAATGAATACAGATACTCATGATTCAATCAATCATATCAAAGTCATACAAGTCATAAGAGAGTTAAAGTTACAGCACGCGAACGTACCTTTCACCACATAGTTACCAATATATCCGACCTTTGAATCCGACCCCGGACTTCACGGATATCCTAACGTATCACCATGTCACTTAGAATAATATCCTAAAAGATATTTTCACCTCTATTTACCTCTCTACCCTTGGTGGCTTTGTGATGACTTCCTAATTTTAATAGATTTGAGGTATATTTTGGTATATTTAGGAAGTCATTAATACTAAATTGAAGAGATTTTCTTAAGATTTTAAGAAAAATCAAGTTGGCACATCATTTGTGGGGTTTCAATTTAAAATAAAAGCTTTTTGAATTTAAGAAATAAATAATAGTAATTAGAAGTTTAAAAAGAAAGAAGAAAAAAAGAAGAAAAATTTAGTTTTATTATTATTGTTATTATTATTACTTACTTTCTTTTATTTTATTTTCACCAAAAGCATAGGAGGAGAACGTTTTGGATTTGGCTGAGCAGATGGAGAATGATTGAATTGATGAATGCATTGGATTTAGAAGATTAAATGGCAAAATGAAATTGGACCTAGAGCTATGGGCTGATTGTTTAAAGCTGGGCCCATGAATATGATTTGGTGAAGGTTTTCGGTGGGCTTCCTTCTTTATTCAATCAATTCCTCAAGTCCAATCAATTCAGCCCACCACGGCTTGGAGAGAATGGGAAGACCTAAATCAAAAAGAGAGAGCTGACACGGAATCAAGAATGGAAAAGGAGGGCTGAATGAATAATAAAAAGGAGAGAAGCCACTGAACGAAAGAATAGAAGAAAAGACGCGGAGGATAGGACCAGAGAGAGCAAGACGCAGCAAAATAAAAGACGCAGACCAGAGAGACGCTGAGACAGAGGAGAAATCGGACAGAACAGAACGAAGGACCAGAGACGCGAAAACAGATTCAGAAGCTGCTGGGTTCCTTTGCTCTTAATCTTTATTTGGTTTTGTCTACCTCCAATCTCTTATCATTTCCTCATCTCTCTGAACCTAGATTTAATTTGCTTTGCCTTGGATTTTATCGAGTAGCTAAACTTTTATTCTAGGATTCTTCTGAATCTTTTGTATGGATTAATATTTGGATAATCCTCTCTTTTAGTAGATAAATATATATATGTGTTGATTTTAATCTAGGCTTAATGCTTCTAAATGATTGACCTCCATTTAGATGATTTATTTACTTAGGTTTGACTTGAGAAAGCTAATCTAGGTGTAGAACTTGATTGAAATCATGCTTGTCTTGAAGTTTACTTGATAAATGGATAGTTTGTTGGTAAAATAGAAATATATTTATTAACCTTGCATTATCATATTAAAGTTGTTACTTAAATATTGATTCTCATTAATTGTAGCAAGAGATTGTGCATTTTAATGGGAAGAGAAACTTGATATTGACTTGAGAGAGCTTGTCAAGTATTTGTAAACCTTAGACTAACACATATATGTATGGAAATACTAAGAGAGAGGAAATTAATTCAATATTATGAAATGCAAATAAGGGAAGAAGAATCCTAGGCTTTTAATAAATCCTTAAAAATCCAAAAATCATTTGTTTTTATTAATTTTTATTTTTAGAAATAGTTTTTAAATATTTTCATTTCTCATAAGCTTGTTTTAGCTCAACTAAATTGAATTCACTAAGTTTATTGTTTGACCAATTTGTTACACTAATCCTCATGGGACGATACTATACTTATCACTTTATTACTTGCACGACTCGTACACTTGCGAGACGAACACTTTGTTATTTACAATTCTGCCATTATATTTAATTAAAAACGTAGTGCGCTATTTTCTGGGCAGATTTTTCGATAACTTTAAAAAAACATAACTAATTCTACAAAACTTGAAATGAGGATCCGTAAAATTCCCTGGAACCCTTAAGATGTCTATTTTTGAGGAAAAATATTCATGTTTACCCAAAATTAGTGATTCATTCCCAGTTTTTACGTTTCTCAACGTTGCCCAGATTTTATTCCAGTAAAAATGGCTTAACTTCAAAAATTCATAATTCCTTGTCCAGAGCTTAAAACGTTACAAATTATATATCAATAAAAAGCCCCGGATGTCCACTTTATATCTGGAAAATATCATGATTTTTAAAGATCATTTATTATTTAAAATAATTCCCACAACGTGACTGACTCCAAAAAAACTGAAATCTGAGAATTTTCTCAACTTTCACAATATTATTCCTTTCATCTCAAAAATCATTTCGCATCATGTTTTCACTCTAATTTTCGTTTTAACCTCATTAAAGAACTTAAAAACATGTACAGAAATTTACTTTACAATTTCTTGAATTAAACTACAATTTTACCAAAAATCTATAAGCTAGAGCTTAGGAACTTACCTCTTGAAATTCTTACTCCTTCTTCTTCTTGCTTCTATCTTACCTTACTCTCTATCTTGATTTGAGTTTTGGTGTGAAGAATGAAGAAGAATTAAAACTCTATTTATAGAGTTTTGGGTCTCAACTTCTTTTCAAAAATCACATGTTAATCTAACTACCCGTCTACCATAAATATGTTCATCTACTAAAACTCATCTTCCAATCAAATATCACATGGAAATCTACCTCATAACCATCTACCCTTCATTTACCAATCAAATATCATATTTATATGAATTTCTTAATTAAATTTGGAAGAAAATATATTAAATAAATTATATTTCTTTAAGACACATATTTACTTTTGTATTTTGCTAATTTATCCATAAAATATAAAATTTATGAGAATTAGAAAATTAGGGTATTACAAAAGTCATTTTTGCCCAGGTTATCCCAAACAGGCAACGTTACGTTTTCATATGCAGACTTATTCGATCTAATAGTATGATATCAAAATACTCAAGTATTCGTGAGAGGCTTATTCAAATTCAAGGCATACTTTATTCAACTTTTTGGTCACCTTTATTATGGTGAGCTTGTTAGAAGCATATTACATATAGGATCAAGGGGAGTTTTTTTTTTTTTTTTTTTTAGGTAATTAAGAACTAGGTCATACAATGGCGGACCCAGGATTTAAAGTTTATGGGTGCAAAATTAACAGTGTGATTTGGGGGTTCGGGGGCAGCGCCCCCGAAAATTTTTTTCTAAGGGAAGTTTTAAATGCAATAAAAAACATATGAATATAAACAATAAAAGAACAAAAAACTTCAACTTAATATAGAAAAATAATAATTAAAAGCCAACTAACCTTTACATCAGAACAATTACAAAAGCATTCTTCGATTCTTCATTCCTTGAAAATATTGCATTTTATCTTCATCATCAATCGTATCAAATATATCACGTTCAACATAAGTTAGCATGCATGAGTTAAACCAATCATCACTTATCCGATTGCGCAACTTATCTTTAACAAAAGTCATTGCAGAAAAAACCCGCTCAACACTGGCAGTTGCTACCAGTAGGACGAGTGCCAACTTTATCAACAAATAGACCAGTGGATAAACAATATCTTTTTTCTTCTCAACCATCTTCAAAGCAAGGTCAGAAATTGTTTGCAAATTGAAAAAATCAGAATCAGCCCTCACATCGACAATAAAATTATTGAGACTTGAAGATAGAAAAGGAATATCTGCAAGCTCATCAAACTCCAAAGGATAGAATCTAGCAAGCTCAATCAACTTTTCTGTGTTAAAATTAGCAAATAAATCACGAGGGTCTAGACAGCTCAAACACTCAAGCAACTTGGTATTGACATTATCAAATCGATCATTCAATTATTGAACTTGAGTATCTATCACTGTATTAAATAACTCGACTTTTAAGTAGTGGAAGAATGTGAATGATTCCAATCTCCGTCTCGATCTCCCTTTAGGACAATAAACATCATCCATATTTGGAATGTCAATATCATGTTTATTGGCAAAAATATTCGTTTCTTGAAGTAATTTATCAAAACCATTATCTCTCACATCTTGTAAGCGAAACTTGACTACCTTCACTAAACTAATTGCATTTAAGAGGTCTTGATCTTTTCTTTGTAGTACTTGTGACAACTCATAAGAAATCCCCAAGATCAATTTCATAAGATGCAACAAGAATACAAATTCAAAATCCTCCATAGCATACAAAATGCAACCTGCATCGGTTCTTGCAGCATCATTTTTCGGCTCATCTTCAATAGTTTTCATCAAGGAAATTATTGGAAAAAATAATGAGATAACACTTGTGACCGTACCAAAATGGGAACCCCAACGAGTGTCTCCAGGTCGCTTTAAGGTTGTCTCTTGATTTAAACCTTTTCCAGTTGGTATTTCACCACTAGCAATTCTTTCAACTATTAGCCCATACTGATTCATTTGAAGAATTTCCTTCCGCTTGCATGAACCCCCCACAACAGTAGCCATCTTTTGAAGCATGTCAAAAAATTCTTGAATCTTCTTGTGATGTTTTGCAACCTTTACAAGCGCCAATTGTAACTGATGAGCAAAACAATGAATGTAGAATGCGGATGGGTTGTCCGCCAAAATCAAACTCTTAAGCCCTTTGAATTCACCCCGCATATTACTGGCACCATCATAGCCTTGACCACGACATTTAGACAAACTTAAACCAAGTTTAGAAAATAACCCATCAATTGATGCTTTTAGTGACTGTGCTGTAGTATCTGAAACATGAATTATGCCAACAAAACGCTCAACAATGGACCCTTTTTTGCTTACATATCGAAGTATAACTGCCATTTGTTCTTTAATTGCAACATCACGAGCTTCATCCACTAGCAAGGAAAAGTAATCATCACCGAGATCAGTGATTATTGCTTTAAGAGTCAAATCAGCACAAGCTTAAGAAAGATCTTTCTGAATCTTTGGTGAAGTCAATTTGTGATTATCGGGGGCATTTTGCAAGACCACATCACTCATCTCTTT
This sequence comes from Acacia confusa, assembly GCA_037074495.1. Taxonomy (NCBI): domain Eukaryota; kingdom Viridiplantae; phylum Streptophyta; class Magnoliopsida; order Fabales; family Fabaceae; genus Acacia; species Acacia confusa. The sequence continues at coordinate 29,631,447 of CM073510.1, forward strand.
ATTTGGCTTAGAATAAAACTTTAGAGTTTCAAGGAATAAACCTTGTTGACTTGAAAGTGTAGATTCATCATGTCCCCGAAAAGACTGACCATTGCGTAATAGGTATCTAACACAATCTAAAGAAGTTTTCAGCCGAATACGATAATCAATTTTTTGTTGTTCAGAAATATTTGAATAGGCAATATCAATATGTTGCTTTTGCTTCATCAAATCTTGACCAACTTGATAACATCTATTGTGAACACTCTTATGATCTCCAACATGAGTTTTGATTCAATCCTTCTTGTGCCAATTTTTGAACCCCTCACTGACAAATGCTTCTTTTGTCGAACCACTACCTCCAACCTCCATATCAAAAAGATAACAATACGAGCAAAAACATGCATCTTTTGATACACTATACTCCAACCAAGAACCAAATTCTTCATACCACTTAGGATTGAATCTACGCATTTTTCCATACATTTCCGTCTGAGGAAATGGTTTAAGAATTGGTTGAGTTAGCCCCTTGAGCAAATATGCTCTCCAAATATCCTCTCTTTCTGTGGGATTTGATGTCATTGAATAAATTGAAGGTCTTTTTCCCGGATCCGCTTCAAGATTTTCTATATTATGAAATTGAGATGCTTGTGGTGGTTGATAGGATTCTTGGATAGTTGGAACTGGAGTACTATTTGAAGCTTGCTCATTTTGAGATTCAGATTCTATGTTTGTGGGTTTTAGACGTTTGAAATAAGATTGTATCCCTGACATTTTCTACAAACGAAACAGTAAAAATCATCTACCTTGTACCTAACATGAAGGTTAGATAGAATTAAAACATTGCTGATGGATTGTTGATTTAAGATTACAAATCATGGATTTAAAAAAAAAAATTGCATGGATTTTGGGTTTGGGCCATTATTCAAGCTAGCTATAAGTCTTCAAGATGGACCAGCTTTATTTTGAATATAAGAATAAATAAATCACACACATATATACATATGCTACATCTACTCAACGTTGATGTTAACCTCTCTTACTATTTAAGTAAATGATTGAACAGGTTTGGCCATCGATCTATATATATATCTCCCTTTTACTTGTGCTGATGGAACTAGCTAACTAGGGTACGTACTAAAATATTTGATTTAATTGCAAAGACATGATTAACAAAGTCATAATCACAATTTGGCAGCATCAGCGATTCAGCGTCATATATGTACATAAAATTAATGAAATCGATTTCAAAAATTGAGAAAAACGAAAGTCTCTGGTTCCAATGGCAATATCAACGGCGGTGCCAGCAAAACGAGATTCCAGTCCAGGTAATTAATCATCAATTAATCGCAAAATATGAGCAATGATTTCCCAAATAATCACATAACACAAATGTTTAACTTGAAATCGAAATATGAATAGAGAAAATTATTTCTTAGGTTTTTTCGAAGAGCTAGACCGTTCTTGTTGCTTCAATTCATAATACAAATCTCCAGCCATTTCAAGGAAAAAAAATCATGATGAAATTTCAACGGCAAAAAAAATCAACAACATCTAACAACAGCACAGAGCCACAGATCGATAGCAAAAATCAACAGTAAATATGCACGATCTGGAATCAAGATCAAGATCGAAATTCCCAGCAAAAAAAACTTGGAATTCCCAGCAAAAAAAAACCTCATGGATCCATTTTCGATCAAATCAAGATCGAAATTCCCAGCAAAGAAATCGAAATAAGACGAGAAGGAGAAGAGAAAACTCACCTGAAATTTCTGCTTTGACAAGAAACGAGATGACGCCACGCCGCCACTCACGGAGGAAAGACGATGGAGCCACCGACTGAACGAGGGAGCACGAGCAGGGAAGGAAAGGAAATAGGAAGGAGAATGAGGCAGCACGAGCAGGGAAGAAAAGCTGAAAAGGGAAATGGGGAAAAAAAAAGGGTTCGCCAGCTCTCGAACACGCGACCGTATGGGCATTATACTGAAGATTTAACCGCTGCACTATCCATATAAGTTGCAATTAATTTCTTTTAAATTATATATATTTTATGTCTGCACTTACCCACATTGGCACAAGTGCAGGTCCGCCACTGCAGGTCATATATATCTCCCCTACATATTCCAAAGCTATATTTTTGAAATTTTTTTTTATACTCTCATTCAATCACTTATAATTATCTTCCCTCTTTTGAAAGGGGATTATAAGATAAGGTCCATGTGAAGTGATATTTTAACATTAATAAATAATTTCTCGACCTGTTTTAAAAACCTTAAACAGCGTTTGAGTTGAAATGGAGAGAGTAATAAGAGAAATTTCTCTTCATGCCTAATGAAGCATATATTTTGTTTAATAATCTCAAATTTCTAAAATTATTTAGAGGCTATAATAATCAACCCCACAAACCACGTTTTACTAATGTAATTAAGATGCCAAATAAGCACTTCTTCTATACATTGCCCTTGATGCAAAAATGGGTTAATTCATCAGTTCGCTCAAATCCCGATTTAATTAAATTTTTGGACCTGTTAGCAGACCGGATTAGCCTGCTAGGTCAGTTCGACGGGGTTTCAACACTATAAATCTAACCTATCCTTACATGATATATTACCCTTACTTTTAAGTTAAAATATTTTTTAGGGAAAATTAGAATGAAGGACCTAAAACAAAAAATATTTATTGAGAAGGACCATAAAAATTGTAATTATTTTGAAGGACCAAATACAATAATATAAAATTAATAATACTAAACTACCCTTAATGAAATCTTCTACATTCTCTCCCACACTTTATTTTGAAAGTTAACACAAAATTTTAAACTTAAATAAATTAAATAAAATTTTTCTCAATTTTCATTTTTCAGAAATTGTATGGATATATCTATGAAAAAAAAAAATCACATTCTTCATTTTTTTTTTTCAAAATTATAATTTTTTAAAATAAAAAAAAATTAATTAAAATTTTTATCATATCATTTTAATAAAACTCAAGATGTTTTATAATTTATTGTATATGTTAAAGCAAAAAAAAATTATATGATTTAATTATTTTATTTTAGAAAAAATTTATGTGGGTTAAAAAATTCATTTAATGATAACATATGAGATTTTTTCAGGGACAATTTAGTATTTTTTTTAATTTATATTATGATATTTGGTCCTTCTAAGTAATTACAATTTTTATGGTCCTTCTCATTAAATATTTTTTGGTGCTGGTCGTTCAATCTAATTTTTCCTATATTTTATTTTAAGACTCTCACCAAGACATGTTGAAATATACATTTACAAGAACCTGTGCTTACTTTACAAAAAGTTCTATATATGACGCTATTAAATATAAATTCTTTATATAGCTTAAATTGATAAACATCGTCCGTAAAAATCATGAGAAACCTTGCATCAATTTTACAATATCGAATCAATGGATTATTTTCCTTACAACATCGATTAACGTGTTCCAACTACACACTATACTTCGTTTATCTTATGGATCAAATTTCGGAGAGCTTTTTTCCGGTGAAAAAGACTATTATATTTAGATAAATCAATAAATATTGTTTAGTTAATTAATTTAGTATTATATATTCTTTACAAGCCGTAAGATCAAAGAAGGACCAATTCTCGGCTATTGGCTTTTGAGTTTTGATAATGTCCAAGAGCTAATCAAGCTTAGTGTTTTTCATTTTTTCAATAATATAAAACTTTTTTGGCCATTAATATCAATAATTAAAAAACTTAGGTACGATTGCATTTTGAAACTTTTCTTTTACAGAAAATCAAAATTATTGTAAAAGTAAATGAACAAGATAAATTACTTCTACACGAGAGACCCGAAATTTTTTTTTAAAAAAAAATTAAAATTATTATTTTTAAAAAAGTCCCATGAAATGAGGATTTAAACGGGGCTGATGAAAAATTGACTAATTTTCTATCCAACTTTTGTAGAAATAAGATAAGATAAAAACTAGATTGTAAATATAATTTGTTTTAGGATTGACGGTAGCAGGATTGTTTTTTTTTTCCAAACTAATTAAAATATGTTTGAATTATTATTTGAAAAGTCAATTAAGATTTAAAATAATGCATGAATATTATTGAATACTCTCTCCAAACATAAATATAAGACCCTGATTTTTTTGAAGAAGAGGTTAAGAAAACAAATTATGTATGTGTACACACACACACATAGATATGTATGTATGTATACATACATACATACATATACAGATACATATACACACACATGTAGCCAAAAATTTACACGTAAAAATGCATGTGAAAATATAAACCAGAAAAACTATACACGCATATATGAAGAGAAAAATTTAAATATAAATTTGATAAAAGATGTTGGTCTTTGATTATATCACGTACATAATTTATTTAATTCAATTTTGGCTGATGTGTGTGACACATATTTTGCCACATTATCATCATTTTATTTCCAGAATTTTCTACTTTATTCCTTCCAACACCTTAAATAATAATTTAACTTAAAAAATATATATATTCTTGAATCATCACCGTTTTATTTCTAGAGGCTTCTCATGTTCCTCCCTACCCCTTAAATTAATCATCATCATCTTACTTCCTTTGTGAGAAGACTCGGCAACCAAGTCATGTGCAACCTCAAGACCATCAACGATGACGACCTTTAGCCGCATGCTCTGGTGCATTGGACGCCGTCGTCGTCGTCGAAGAGATAAACTCTAAACAACGGTAGCAACGCCTCCAAAACCACCGCAATCGCATTACTCTCTGGGTCCTTTGATGCTGCAATTGAAGAGAAGACAAGTTCAAGGACGAAGAGAAGATGGTGTGAGAAGCTCAGCTTCGGATAAATGATCAACGCTCAATGCTCACCAACACATGCCCTTCAGCTTCTGAAAATAAGGAGCTCTTTTCGGAGAAATCCAGTGGAAGAAGAGCCAACACAAATACCTCGAACTAAGCTTTTCTTCCATTTATCCTTCCACTGAGCTTTTTTCCTCTCCAACACTCACCCAATGCCTACCCAAACATGCAGTAATACTTGAGGACATGGGAGGATTTCCCAAACTAAAAAATCATTGTCAGAAATACTAGAAGACTAAATGAAAATTCAGAAATAAATGGGAGAAAAAGACAAATTAGTTAATTGTTAAAATGTGAGTTGATTTTGGAAACATACCCCTTTCAATCATCATTATATTTGCATTTGAAGTATCAATTGAATTGATAGAAACTTCACTCAACAGTGAGTTAAGGGGAAATGTTATAAGTTCAAGGGCATGTTTGGTTTGAGGGAACCATCCTTGGTGTGAAAAGTTAAATATGATGATGTAACATGCTTCCAAACTATTCCTTTTGGTCTTTATTATAAAGCACAAACTAATAATTCATATAAACCAATAAAATCAATAAAGTTCTCCTAAAATTTAAGTCATTTCCAATATTATCTTATTAGTTACACTAAACTTTAATATTATGTTATTATTACTCTTATCCACTACCCCTATTAATTTTGGGCATATGAGAAAAAAAAATAATTAATGCTTTTTCGAAACAAGCTAGTGCATTATAATTAAGATCAAATGCACTTGCTACTTAGTTCCTTATAATAAAGATCAAAGGGAGTATTTATTAGTTAATGTGCAGAAAACAATGCGAAAAGCTATGTAATTTTGAAAAAAGTTCATGAGCACTTTGGTAAAAAAAAAAAAATCTCTCCTCCCCTCAAACTAAACACACCCTAAAAGACAAAATAGATTGAGGTTTATATTTAAGACCAAAGTAAACACTCAAACTAGCACTGATATTTGGAATTGATCGAACGGAGTATAATTTTTTCCAATAAAAATTATTTATTTTTTCTCCTTACAAACTAATAAATGAAAATATCTTAAAGGGAAGCCTTGAAGACAGTAAGTGGGTGTCTATAACTATAGAATTATATGATGGGCAAACCAGCATCCCGCATTCTTTAATATTATTTTTCAGATATATCAAGCGCCCTAACTTTATTTATGATTTAGGCTGTTGGATGCAATAGGGTATTAGAAGTACTAGAAAAATAACATCAAAATGTTAGATGCACCATAAATAATACTCTCTCAAGTCCTTAATGTAAAATATATTTACTTAATTTGATTAGATTAAGAAAATTAGTTAAATTAATAAATATGACTTGCATTTTCTAAAATACCCTAATCATCTTCCTCAATTTTTTTATTCCCTCTCCTCTTTGATTATTATTAAAGGAGGATCAATAATAAGGGTAAATTAAATAAAGATTGATGAATATGGAAAAATAAATATTATATTTAAAACCATGACCGACTCCCTAAATACATATATCTTATATTAAGATGGGAGGGAATATATATTAGAGTTGGATGCTACTGAAAAATAATATCTGGTGTTAGATGTTACTTTATTATTCTAGAGTAATAATATATTATGTGAAAACTCTAAAGAAATTTGAATAAAATAAAATTAGGAGAGGTAAGTTTGGGAGTTTTCCCCCTACTTTCTAAAATATTCCGATCCATGAATGTAATTTTTTTTCTTTGGGCAGCCAATTGTGTGAGTTGATGTAATGTTGGATTTTTATATCTAAATCTCATGGGTTATGAATAAGAAGTCCTACTAGTTCACCAACACCGGTCAAGTCAGTTCGCCACGGTTGTGTCGGTTCACCAGCAAGAGACAAGTCCATCTGATTAAACTTCCTTTGTCTATAAATAGGGCGCCCTAGTGACAGAATTATTATTAGATTTCTCTACATACACTCTTTCTACATACTACATATACATTATATGTGTTTCAAAAACAGACTCATTAGATTCACTTGGGTTTCAGACAGACAGAGTCATCTTTCTGGAGACGAATAATCTGCTCTATCATGAGAAGCAATTGCTCGAAAACCTTCGGCATCCGTATTGAAGGAGCAAAATTGTTTTAAGGACACAACAAAAGTTGGGCCCAGATTTCTGCATAGTTCATTATCATTTTCGGAAGTCTTGTGAGTTTTATTATTTTTCTTTCTTGTGTAGAAGTATTATATGTTTACAAATTATGTATATTGATTACACATATTCTTTCCCTTGTAAAAATTCCAATTTAAAGTATTTTCTACAACAATCTTAAGACAATTTTTGAGTATATCAGTTTATGTTATTGAAATTGGAATCAAATAAGATTATTTTCAAAGATATAAATTATAAACTGATATCAAATGTTGGTAAAATATTTGTGCTTGAATCTGTGTTAAGTTTCTTAAATTATGGATTTTTAATTTTAAAAAAGTTAGAGTTTTTAAAGGTATGATTTCTATGAGTATATATATGTTTGATGTTTTAATTACCAATAATCTTGATGTTATGAAGTTATGTTTGTGTTGTGGATCAATTGAAGTCTGTTATTATATAGCATTTATGGATCAACCCAAATTATATAGCATTTATGGATCAACCCAAAGGTTGAGTATTTATCTTTATAATTATTGAACATAAATGTTGGTAGTTTTATTTAGACTTCAAAAGATGATAAATATTTATAGTTGGCATATGCATCACTACCAAATTCTTTGAAATCTTTATAGCATCATTATGATTGGATATTGCATATTAGTGATAAATCAAACATTGAAAGACATGTTAAATGCAATGTCGATTATGTTCGAGTTACCACAGAATTTGTGGAGGAAAGCCATTTTAATGGATAATTTTATTAAAGAGTACCCCACAAAATGATTCAAAGCATACCATACAAAATATGGAAAGGAAAGAAACCTTCCTTAAAATATTTGAAAGTGTGGGGGTGCTTGGCAAAGGTAGAGTTTCCTAAACCTAAAAGGTTAAAAATTGGACCTAAGACAGTAGACTATGTGTTTATTGGCTATGCACATCATAGTAATGCATATTGTTTTCTGGTTTATAAGTTCGATATATCAGATATCCATGTGAATACGGTTATTGAATCAAGGAATGCTAGGTTCTTTGAGGATGTATTTCTGTACAATAAGAGTAATGCTAATAACACTGTGATATCTCAAGATACTAAGACTAATGATAATCTTATAGAAGAGGAGCCTAGACGTAGTACAAGGCAAAGGACCATAGCATCCTTTGAACCTGATTTTATAATTTATATGTTGGAAAATGAGCCTCAAACATATAAAGAGGCTATGGGTTCTCTTGAAGCACCATTCTAGGAAGAGGTTATTAATAGTAAATTTGAATCCATTCTGTTAAACCACACCTGGGAATTGGTTGACCTTCCTCTTGGCAATAAGTCTTTAGGAATTAAGTAGATCTTCAAAAAGAAGATGAAAGCAGATGGCACTATTGATAAGTACAAAGCTAGGCTGGTAGTAAAAGGCTACAGATAACATAAAGGCCTAGACTACTTTAATACCTATTCACCTGTTACAAAAATTACATCCATTCGGATGTTAATCGTGTTAGCAACATTGAATGAGTTGAAGTTACATCAAATGGATATAAAGAAAGCCTTCTTGAATAGTGAATTAGAGGAAGAGATTTATCTAGAACAAGCTGAGGGATTTGTTGTCTCTAGACAAGAACGGAAAGTTTATCGCTTAATAGAATCCCTTTATGGACTTAAGCAAGCCCTGAAACAATGGCATGCGAAATTCAATGAAGTTATGTTATCAAATGGCTTTAGTATTAATGAATGTGACAAGTGTGTTTACATTCGAAATACTGAAAATAGGTTTGCCATAATCTATCTTTATGTAGATGACATGTTGATAACGGGTAGTAATAATCAAATGATTAAGGCTACTAAACGATTGCTTACCAGTAAGTTTGACATGAAAGATATGGATCTAGTAGATGTTATTTTAGATAAAATTCATAGAAATTCTGATGGGTTAGCTTTGTAACACCCCAAATTCCATACTTGAAAATTGTGTCGGTCGACATTTAGTTTTAGAAAAATCAACAGAGTTTGAGGTGCTACAGCTTAGATTAGTGCAGAAACAGATAGTGTGCGCTAATATTCGGACAATGAGTATCTGATATAAAATGCCCAGACATATGTTGATGCCCCAACATAAGCTGGTATATTAAAAAGTTCCTGAAGGAAAATTTATGTGATACAATATAGAGCTTTGTATAATTACAATTCTTACATGGTAATAGTATAATCTTCAACCAAGCCATAGCTAGACTTGGGGCAATAAACCTAACTCAGTTAATCAAACAGTTTGGCCAGGTAGGTGTCTATCATGGGAGTCTCACCGAGTTCACGGCGACTTATTGACTGACCCACATAAACTAGCCATGCCTTCGGCACCAAACCGTTTGAGATAACCTCGTTAAATCATGCTAGAATGAATACTCTGAGGACGTTCTTCTGGCATTTGCTTTGACCGGTACTTCTTCCTAGCTCCATCCTTTAGTGCCTTCTCACGGCTCCATCTACTGGTACCTTCTCTATCCTGGTTCCTTTCATGAACCTTAGACAGATCTGAGGTCCAATACCCATTGGACCTCAGGTAACAGTTAACCTCATGTGAAAAGTATAAACAATGTATATGACAGTTATTCAATACATTCAGTGGACAATACATAACACACAGCAAATGCATGTCAAAAGCACCATACATAGCACACAGTTCATGCATGTATAACCATGTTTGCACATAACCAATGCCACGACGGCCTATCGTGTCCTCAGCGCTAGGAAAACATACAAACGATGTTATCAAGACTATAACTCATGTCAAGCTGAATCCACAGCTACTCTGAGTGTATGCAAACGACTGAAACCACAGTCTTGCTCATAACATATGAATCAAACAGTCACATATAGGCATACAAGACACACAAGTGTTAAAGTTCTAGTACGCGAACGTACATTCGTTGACGATATACGGTATGACTGTTGGTTAGAACGTAATCACAAATATCCTATAAGGATAATATCGCTATGTAATCAATAACTAACATCATAATAGTCATTTTAGTCATAAATGACCATTTTACCCTTGACCTCTCTAATCGGCGGAATTTCGCCAGAACTTCGTTACTTTAACTCTAATCTTCCAAAATTTTGACATATCTCTTTCTCCATATATTTTTGAAATAAATATCATATTTATCCTTAAAACAAGATATCTAAGCTAACTTGGAAGATTAAAGATTAATCTAGCATTTCTACTATAACTACCGAAAGAAACACTAGAACTTAAGACTAGGGACCGAAGAACTTACCCAAAGCTTCACTATAATTTTCCCCGGGCTCCTTCTTCTCTCCTCCTTCTCTCTATTTCCGAAATCACTCTTGTGATTTGGTGTGAGAATTTTAAATGGTGGAATGGCCTATTTATAGAGAGATTCTGGTTACTATTCATGCTTTATCAGATGGATTTTGGACCTTAGGATCACACTTCATTGAAATGGCAAGATTTTGGCCATACACCTCTCAAAAGATGATGTCATCCTTATGACATCATTCTTGCTTTTTGGTCTTGTACCGATAAAGCTTCCTGTTCAGTGTTTTACTCGCGTAAACTTGAACAAATCTCAAAAATCCAATAGCAAATCCTTGTAGATCTATCCTTCCTCTTTCACAATATTTGGATTAATTAAATTTTTGATCCTATTCAGGACATTCCGTTGCCTGCCGAACATTTCCGGACAAACGTCGTCGGTTACAGAAATAACTTCCGAAAACATCAATTTCTAGATAAAAATTCACTGGTTCATAATATGTCCAGTTGTTAGAAACTTAGTTCATGGTTTTTGAGTTATGATTTAATTTCCATTGGTTCTCATTTATACTATCTGCCCTTTTTCACAAAATATCTTTTTTGTCTTATCTCACAATCATTCCGCCGGTTACAAAAATGACTTCGGAGATAACCCACTACGGGACAAAAATATACTTGTTTATAATAAGTCCTTATGTTAGATACTTAGTTCACATATTTTGAGATAGGATTTATTTTCTATCAGTTCTCCTTTATCCTATCTACTTTTTTACAAAATATCTCATTTTATATTACTATTATAATCATAAATATCTAGATATTATTTTGCCTAATTCTTATCTCTTTCTTGATTTTTTTACTACACACACACACATGCACAACACTTAGGCACACACACACTCACAACTCACACACACATGTTTACACCTCTTTTCCCCTTCCATTTCTTTCTTATTCATGTCTAAACAATTAGCCATTAATTATTTAATTAATTACTTACTAATTATTGACAATTTTCTTAATTGAGATTAATTATTATCTCACAACTATTGTACTGACATTGGTAATGTATGCACTCTGCATAATATTAAAAATCATGGGGCAACTTATGTTCCCCAAAATAATATTTAATTTTGCCTCATTATTTCCCAAGGAAAATAATCCCATAAATTATCTAAATTAGAGACAACATACTTTCTATTTTTTAATAAATATTTAGTTGCCTCTTAGGATTTATCATAATATTTTCAGGGTATTTTATAACCCATAACTTCACTTAGGGATTTTTAACTCTTTATTCCTCCTAATTTCATGAGAATCACCTTAGGAAATAAGGTAATTATTACATTAGTTTTGAGACCACAAACTCACTTATTTCCAATAAGTATTATTTGTCAATATAATATTCTAAATAAATAATTATCCGGGTATTACAAGCTTTATCACAAACACACTGTGTTTCTAAAATTCTCGAGAAATTCAAGAGTTTAAACATAGCTCTTGTGTCGACTCCTATAGAAACTAGTCTTTGACTATTAAAAAGAAAACTGGTGAAGCTATTAAACAAAAAAAAAAGTAAAAAAGTATGCTCAAGTGTTAGTTAGTCTTATATATGTTATGAATTGAACTAGACCTGATATTGCTTACGTAGTAAGCATAATGAGTCGCTTTACAAGTAATCCAAACGAGCTTCATTGGAGAGATATGATAAGAGTTTTTGGTTACTTAAAGCAAACTCAAAACTTTGCTTTGCATTATGAAAAGTACCCTGCAATACTAAAAGGGTATTGTGATGCAAATTGGATAACCAACTCTAATGACACAAGATCTACAAGTGGTTATGTATTCACCCTTAGTGAGAGTGATGTGTCTTGGAAGTCATCTAAGCAGACTTGCATTACTAGATCAACTATAGAAGCAGAATTCATTGTGTTAGATAAAGTTGGTGAGGAAGCCGAGTGGCTTTGTAATTTTCTTAAAGACATTCCTAGTTGGCCAAAGCCGGTACCAATAGTGTGTATACACTGTGATAGTCAAGTAGCTATTGGTAGGGCCAAGAATGTCATGTGCAACGACAAGTCTAGACATATAAAGTCTTAGACATGATACCGTTAAACAAATACTTTCAAATGAACTCATCTCAATTGATTATATGAAATCAAAAGAGAATATAACAAATCCATTGACTAAAGGGATTCCTAGAAAGTTAGTTTTTTAAAAAAAAAAATTGTCCAAAGGAATGAGTTTAAAACCGATCCATTGTTGATTATTGCGGTAACTCTACCTAGAAGAGTGGAGATCCCACAAACTAGACTCAAAGAGACAACTAAGTGATGATCGACTGTTAACACTGTGGAGCTTTAAACTCATACTCATTCCTAGACAAGACAGTTCATATATATTAGGGTAAGCTTTTAAACCTTTAATGGTTTCTTAATTTGATGTGTTCAGATGATGTATGTTGACTTGCATCACAAGGAATCACCTATGTGAGTCTGAAGTGTGTGAAGTGTGGACCGCTTCTATGAGAATTTAAAATGGTCGATTCTCTAGAACACTCACAAAACCAAGTGGTATCTAAGGCCAAAATGGACACAGCATAAGAACCAACTATGCTAGATGAGCAAATGTGTAACTCCTATTGTCTTGGTATACACTAAAAGGTTGACAGTTGAAGACAGCACATCCACTGATTGACCAGTATATCCGATAGGTTTTTACTAGAGAATGTTCAAAGACAACCCCTACCTTTCTCGATGCAGTTGTTTCTCGTAGAGGAACCGTACTTTGCATACATGATCATTTGTATTTGGTCATGATGGACTAACTTCTTATCCATGTAGGGGATTGTTGGATTTTTATGTCTAAATCCCATGGGTTAGGAATAAGAAGTCCCACTGGTTCACCACCACCGGTCACGTCAGTTCGCCATGGTTGTGTTGGTTCACCAGCAAGAGACAAGTCCATTTGATTAAACTTCCTTTGTCTATAAATAGGGCGCCCTAATGACAGAATTATTATTAGATTTCTCTACATACACTCTTTTTACATACTGCATATACATTCTGTGCATTCCGAAAACAAACTCTTTGGATTCGCTTGGGCTTCAGACAGACAAAGCCATCTTTCTGGAGACGAATAATATGCTCTATCCTGGGAGGCAATTGCTTAGAAACCTTTGACATCCGTATTGAGGGAGGAAAATTGTCTTAAGGACACAACGAAAGTTGGGCCCAGATTTCTGCATAGTTCATAGAAGTATTATATGTTTACAGATTATGCATATTGATTACACATATTCTTTCCCTTGTGAAAATTCCAATTTAAAGTATTTTCTACAACATGTAATATAGACGATATATAGTAGTAGTGTTTAATTTGTATGCTTGTTTAAAATTACTCGAGCATACACCAAATTTTGAAGGGATGCATTTATTTGTTTGTTGGCAAAAGTCAATGATATATCACACAGTAAGACCAAACACTGTGGAACACACACAGTACTAACAATAAAAGTGAAATGTATTGATTGTAATAAAATAGATACATATTTTTTGTTTTGTTCAATATAAGAACACAGATGTCTAACCAATAGGTTAGTAAGTTGATATTGGATCAGTATAGCTCTTTCCCAGATATCTATGGATCAAATACCAATGAGTACCGTAGATCACTGTACAAAAAAGATGATTTTTGTCTAAGGGGGTGGTGTGTGTGCACAGTGACGGCAGAATAATAACTAAGAAAGAATGTGTGTACCTCTAGGTTTTACCTCTTATTTATAAGGTTTACTTGTAGGTTTTGAAACCATGGGCCCTATGTGCCTTATGTCCCAAGTTTGGTGCCACCACTCCTAGGTCAAGATCCTTGATTATAGCTAATAAGTTAATATCTTCCTTGATTTTAGGTTGGTTAGGATCTGACGTGGATTCTGATAAGGATTATCCCTTATTGGGCCATATCGTAAGTGGTCTCTTTATTGGATCTATAACAGGTTTGATTGTTATTTTGTTTGATTATCCACCATCACATGTTCCACATCTTTTAAGAATTAATTTGATCAATGTCAATGTATATGCTACATCTCATCCTTGATATGAGATTTATTTTATAGAGCAAATTGTATTAGAAATTAAATTTTAAATTAAAGATCCGAGACATCACTTTGTTTTAAACTATATATCACTTTATAATTTTAATAAAACATGTATTGTTTTTTAATATTAATTTTGTTTTTTTGGCTAAAATAGAATTTATTTTTTATTAATAAAAAATAATTATATGTGGATATAAGTTATAAATAGTATGATTCATGTCGATCACCACTCACCACATCGGCGTAATATATTGAAGAAAGTAATTGCATATAGCACATTGAGTTGACATATATTAAATTATAAAATTAGATTTTTTAGAAAATAAAAGTAAATTATCTTAGGCAAATTTTGATAAATGTATTTTCAACTTCTTAATTTTTGGCAAAATTCTAAATAAATATCATTTGCACTTGGAAACCACAAAAAGGTTGTTAACACATAGAAATAACAAATAGGTCTCAAGGGACTATTCTTGAATTTTAAAATGTTGTGCCTTTACCAAAATACCCCTCAAGTTTTTTTTTAAGAGAAAGATCCATCATTGGCGTCAAAACTCTGGTGACAACTTGAGCGTTGAGATTGACTACTTTAATATAGAGATAATTGACAACTTGAGCTCTATAAACCCTATCCAGTGTTGACCGCCTTTATTCAACTTGTCAACGACGCTTGATAGGGCTTAAAAAGCTCAAGTAGTTAATCACTATGCTCAAATAGTTAATCTCATTACTCAAGTTATCACCGAAGCAGCTAGAGTTTCACTGGTGGGGCAATAACAAAGTTTCAGCAAGGGTTTTTCTTTTTTTAAAAAAATAATAATAACTTTTGGGGCATTTTGGTAAAAGCACAACATTTCAAAATCTCAAATTAGTTCCTTGAGACCTATTTGTCATTTTTATGCATTAATAAACTTTTTTGAGTTTTCCAAATTTAAATGGTATTTATTTAGAATTTTTCCTTAATTTTTTTATTTTTATTAAGCACAAAATCTATCAATTCCATTTGAGAAAACTTATATATCATTTTTTCAACTCTTGAGAGTCATTTTTTAGTGTTGATAATATGCTATAATTAAGATCAATGAAGAATCAATTTCGGCCATTTGCTATTGATTGATATGTTCCAAAAGTTAATATGAAACTACATACATAAATAATTACTTCTTAATAATGATAAAAATCCACCAACAAGTTGTTGGTTAAAGTAGTAAGCGGCCTCACCCATAAGGAGGAAAATACAAATTTGAATCTAAGTGGGAGAGGTGAAAATTTCCCTCTAAGCCTTAAAAAGGGAAACCTAAATCAAATAAAAAATTAACAAAATAACTTTAAAGTCCCAATGTATCAAAAAAATTACAAAATAAAAAATCCCATAGAAAATTCTCCTCTCAAAGAGGTCCTAAGGGACTTTCTTGTGATTAATTAAGATGATGAAATTACTTTGTTGCCCCAAAAGAATAAAAAAGGAATGAAATGGAAGGAAGACTTAGCGTTGTTCTTCTTTCTGATTCATGAGAAAGGAAAATAGACAAAGCGACAATGGTTGAAAAAGATTAAAGGTCTAACATCGAAGGCAAGTAAGAGATTGAACAAACTTGGAGCTAGCAGCTTTCATCAACTGTGTTAGAGGCATAATTGACTTGGTTTTTTCTTTTTTCTTTTTTTTTTAGTTGCGTATACTCGGTTTTTTCAAATCCATGGGTGGCTAGTTGAAAGGTTGAAGCTTAGGCTCATGGGGAGACTATTTGCTAAAAAATAAGTAACACTAAGATTTTGCTAAAGATATCATCTTCACCATTGTACTTGGTGTTTAATCATGGTTGGGTAGGGGTTGATAAAACGTTGCTATGTTTTTTGACATAGTAACAGAGGGATTGCTCTGTTTTGAGTAGGAATGGTTAAATGTGTGATGAAGGTTTTTTGGCTGTCAAAATGCTGATATGAGATTAAAAAAAACGGTGTTGTTAATACGTGGAGATGGAGTTGTCAAAACATAGAGATGGAGTTGTCAAAACGTAAAGATGGAATTGTCAGAACTTAGAGAAAAAGTTGTCAAAACCTATAGATGGAGTTGTCAGAACTTGGAGAAAGTTGTTAAAACGTGAAGATGAAGTTGTCAAAAACCTAGAGATGTAGTTGTTAAAGCTTGGAGATGGAGTTGTTAAAACATGAAGATGGAATTGTAAGAAATCCAGAGAAGGAGTTGTCAAAAACCTGGAGATGAAGTTGTTAAAACGTGGAGCCGCTTCAATGGCATCTTTTATTCTCATAGGAGGAAAAACTACTAAACGTACAGCGTTCCCTCACGCTTGGCGCCAATGAGTCTTTTATTTTAGAGAAAGAAAAAAAAAGGATTGTGCCTTCGACATATGAATATTAAGCAATAATAGCACGGCACTTCGAATTCGATATTGAAAAGCAAAAATTTTTCAAAACCATTCGATTATGTAAGAATTATTACAATATGGAGATAGAATTGTTAAAACGTGAAGAAGGAATTGTCAAAACATAGAGATGGAGTTGTTAAAACCTATAGATGAAGTTGTTAAAACCCAGACTATGAGTTGTCAAAACCTAGAGATAGAATTGTCAAAACATGAAGATGGAGTTGTTACAATGTTGACCATGGAGTTGTTAAAACTTGTTAACTTTTGGACTTGACAAAAACTGGACATGGATTAACTTAGGAAAAGTAGTCCATGGAGTTGTCAAAAACCTGGATATAGACTTCACAACATTTTGTATACATATCATTACATAACATTGACAAAGTGCACCGAGGCACAAAAAAATTCCATTATGTTACTGAACAACTAATATCAAGTAGCTACAAGCAGTGTTGATGTAATAATTGTCAAAAAAATTGTCATCAATACAACTGCCCCTTTATACTAATGCAACAGCTAAAACGTGTATGCTAAATACAATCAGTAAGTTATAAACTTGGCATATAAGGAACGGTTGATCTATCAGCAAGAAATATTCACCAACATATCAAACCTATAGCCTTGAGCCTTGCCATGATCTTGGGTCTATCCTTGAAGTTATTGCACACTTTGATGAATCTATTTAGCGCCCATCTCGTTATGAAGGAACAAGATACTTCTTCCCTTGATCTGAGGCTCTCAATTATTCAAACTTGTTTGGTGTATTCAGCTTTTTTCTTCACACTTTGCTTATTCCACTCATGTCTCACTTGGATATTTACCTCTTTAGATGTGTTTCCCTTACCAACCTCATCCTTCTTCCCTTTCCCCTTCCCCTTTTGCTTCTGCTTCTGCTTCTCCTTCTTCCTCTCCTCCTGCTTCTTGAAAAATTCTTTCGTGAACAAATTGTATCCAGAGAACCTTGGGGCCCTTGGTCCAATTCTCATTTTTCTTACTGCTTCTTTTTTTGCAGCCTTATCCTTCTCCTTCTTGTGTACCTTGAAAAAAAAAATTAATCATGAATAATTCCGGCTTTATCATTACCATAAAGACAATACTACTAAAGCACAATGAACACAAACAATTAGGGCCCTAAATCTACAAAAAATAGCAATAGCATCAACTAAAACGACAAGCTATTGATTATTATGAATCATTTGTTTTCGTAATAACAATTTCAAGATTCCCATCTTTTTGTTGTAATAAAAGAAACTAAGATCAAATTCACACGTTATAGAAATGATTGTCATAGTACTTTTAGATATTTACAAATTTAATTTGAATAAATCATTCAAAATGCATGATAGCATATATGTTTTTTTTACCTGTTGGCAAAGTGAATTTCAAAGTAATCCAACCCAAAACCTTGAAAGTGTGTTTTTGGGCCTGTTGGCCTAAACATGCATTAGACCTCTTCAAGTGATTTTGTTGACTTAAAGTGTTTTTCTTTTTATTGCTTACAAATTTTTCAGTCATGACTTTTTCATAATTTTCCTTAATTTGTTGTAGGTCTACTAATCAAACCTGACAGAAAAAGAAAAAAATAATAACTAAACAGAGAAACAACAAATCAAACAGGATCCAATCTTGATTCTATTAATCAAATCAAAAACCTCTAAGCATCAGAGATTCCTTATGCTCTCTGTCATCAAGTTAGCTAATTGCCATCATGCATGGGAATCTAACATTGCATCATATTGTACATAGAGGATTCTTCCCAAGTGATGGAAAAATTTTACAAAAAAAATGTGACTTTGACATAAGGCAGATAGCATTGCTAAAAGTGAAATATAGAAAATAAACTTTCCCAAAATTCATATAACTTTTGAAACTTACATCCTCTGGTGAGATTATATTGAGCCAGCCTTTTGGAGGAGTCATTCTTCATTAGATTTATATATCTCAACCAAATCTGATACTATAGAGTTAAGGAAACCTTGGAGGCACGCATAGAACTTTTACAGAATAATGAATTATGAAGATCATAACCTTCAAGAAAAATAACAGTAGCAACAACTATTACAAAGCCTACAAACCCCATTAACAATAATCAAAGACAACCATTACACCAAGCATTTGTGAATCAATCAAACCAAAAATGAAAACAATTTTCCACGTAGCAATATGGGCAAGACATGATTCTAAATTTCTTAACTACTATTTACATATACATACTGACAGATAGACAAGAACCAAAAGAAAATGGGGATGAACAACGCCCACATTAGACACTACAAACTTTAATCCCTAAAATTCTTGAGAAACTAACAGATCATCATATTTTATTTTTTGCCTCCATTTTTTCCTCTTTTTAATAGAAAAGAGGAAGAGCATTAATTGATACCCCTGCTGGAACAACATGGCAGAAGATTACACGCACAAAATCAAGGTCATACAAGCTAAGAATGGTTCAAAATGTGTCGTACCTTTCTTGTCGGACAATGACCACAGGCGAACCAACGACAGTGACGACAACCAAATCAGCTTGGGTGGGTCAACGAAGTTTTGGTGTTTACACTTCAACACCACGGCTTTCTTTCAACACAACACAATGAAGCACCACAAGACCAATGAGGTTGCAACGACGCACGTTAGGATTCTTAGGACTCAAACACACACGGCACAGGCAATAGTTTCAACTTTGGTGGTTAAGGGTTTTCTGGTTTCGGCGAGAAAGAAAATCAGTGTCCGAGAGAGCAAAGAGGATTTCCAATTGAAATTGTCTCCCTTTTACACACATTCACTAAGGGTGTTTACGTAATTTAACAATTGCATTCTAAGACACAAAAGTTCTAACGGACGGTTTAGCTTATTTAAGGGACTTTTTTGTTTTTTTTTTTCCTACCTTAGGACCTTAAAGGGATTTTCCCTAAACAAATTAATGATAAAATTCCAAAGTTAAGAAATCAACGTGAACCGCACACCATTTGCCAAAACAATATATGGAAAATAAACGCACACTATTTGAACAAAAAAAAAAACGCACACTAGCCACCAACGAATTAGGCCCCCGGGGGGTGGGGTGGGAATTAGACACATTTACGCCAATTTTTTGTGGATTCTTATTTTCTTTGTTTATACACCCACCAGAACAACATTTTTTACATTGTTTGGTAAAATTTAGAGTTAATAAATATCATTATATATGAAATAAAATTCATAGTACATCATATTAATCGTAATTTATAATATACAAGGTAACCATGTAAAATGAGTTTTATTTTGATTTACGAGCTTAAGCACTTTTTTGGGCCCTAAAGGTAATTCCAAACAACAAAAAGCATAAAGACATTAAAAATAAATAAATCTTGTGTTCCATTTTATGGAATTCTATTTTATTATCTCTTCCGTATTTGAATTCAATTTGATTGAAGTGTTCAAAGCACGCAATACTTTTGTGTTTTTCAAAAGTATTATAAGAACTAGATGATTTTTTTTTTTTTTGAGATTAAAAAAACTAAATAAATTATATTAAAATATTTATATTTATCATTTTTCTCTAAACTAATTTCCCTAACTTTCAGACAGACTACTATAATCTATTAATACACAACATATGCTGCCGTGATTAATTTCCCTCTTTTTACTCAACTACTGAAGTCCAGCATCAAAACATTATTTATCCTGAAAAATACAATCAGAGAAGCAGATATCTTTGGAGTACTTTTGGGCAAGGATGATAAGACTTTTGTTCTTTAGCAACCCACAGAGATCATGTCATATGAATCCCAATAAAAGAATGAGAAAATTGCAGGCACCAAGCAGCTATTTGCTTCTCATGCACCTAACGATAACCTCTACGAACCTCTTGTACATATGCTGCTTCAGGTACATCCTTCTCACCTTCTTTCTTCCCTCTGATCCCATTTGTTCCCTCGCCGACCGGTTTTCAAGTAAAAACCGAAGATTTTGAGCGAGGACAGGATTCCCAGAACGTCCAGTGGGATGTAGAAGACCTGTAACGTTGTGCTCAACAATTTCCAGTGTTCCTCCAGAATCTGTTCCAAGAACCTATGGCAAGGGGGAAAAATGCAACTACTGTGACAAAAAACCATAGAATAGCCAAAGGAGGAAGAAAAAGACCAATGGAAATTGTTCAATGAAATGCAACAAGTGGTTTCCAGAGACAATACATTCTTTTCAACCGTTTTGAGGTTCTTAAAACCCTGAATGATTTCACACTGCTAACCATGAAAATGTTATGAAGAAAAATTTTCCGAATATCTTCAATGAGCACAGTACATTAGTACATGAGACGAGTAATTCAGTGTCAGTTTTCGAAACAAAATAAACTTATCTGCATTTTGTAGCATATAACGCATAAATTTCTATATTTTATCACTAAATATTAGACAAGGCAGTGACAGTTAATTGTATTTGAGAGTGCAACTTGTAACTCAAGCAGAAAGCAACGGTTTTAGGCAGTTGTTCCATCCATATGCTTTAGAATCATATTGATTATAGTGAGATCAAGAAGGAAATTTAGTTTCATGTTAAAATATGTAATTAACTTCATAAGTTAAAGGTTGCTGGTACACTGTACGCTTTAAAGAATTAAGGTTCTCGTTGTCAATGATAACAATGTATAAAAAGGCTATCTTTCCAAACAGTGAAATCAGAATAACAATAGGAAAAGCTCCAACATTACAGCAATCCAAGGACAATTCATTATACGTTGTTAAACTCAATTAGGTAACAATATAAAGAAGGAAAAACAAGTTGGTGACCCATACCGGTAGACCAAATGCCATTGCTTCTATAGTCACCCTCCCAAATGTTTCTCCTAGTCCCTGTTCATCACTTTTCTAGTCAGTAACAGATCAGTGCATCAAGCAACATCTCTGCTCTTTTTTTCGGTTTCTCCGAATATAATGATTCTTTTCTTGTTTTTTTGGAGTTACAAAGGTAAGCAATGCTTAAAGGAAAAACAAAAAGGAGAAGGCTATCCAAGCCTATCCTAACTACAATCAGCCACATTATTACATATTTGCTTCTGCACAAGCACGAGTAATTGCTAAGATGTTTAGTTATTTTCTGCATTTTGGTCAGGTTGTAAAAAAATGTGAAACAAAACTTTTATATTACCTGTGTCCAACAAAGAACAAGGCAAACATGGAAATGTAATTCAAAAATGCATCTAGTGATTATGAAACACTGTTAAAGAACAGTGGAGCAGCAATATTTAATTTTTGATCATATCTCTACTGATATTTCAGAAAGTGTTAATTTAAAACATATATTAAATATACCATGCCAAATGCAGAAACTGATCAGATCATATCTTAATAAAATTATTTAAGTAAAACTAATCTCTGCAATATCATTGTATTGAGTTTTTGTCTTACTTAATATTAAAATATAAACAGAGGAACACTCCCAACACTGTTGTGGCAAATGTAATATTGACATCCAAGTGCACTTAGTTCAAAATATATGTACGCACAGGCATTGTCCCCTGCTACTACTTGCATAATGTGTGTTTTACCTGAGAATTTATGACATAAACATCTGCAGCAGAATAAAGTGAGGCAACACGTGTCGTTGCTGGAGTCCACAAAACTGAGTTTGACAAGTTTGAATGCTGAGATAAGAAAGTCAGAAGACCTTTAACATAATCAACTTTGTTACTTTTACTTCCAACAGAACCAATAAGAATTCTGAGCGACTTCTCCAAGGGTGCTTTATTGTTTGATAACACCTTCCTTCAGGCAATGCCAAAATTTACAATGTAAGTACCATGACTAAAGATACTGCATAATCATAAATCAGAATACTATATTCATAGGTCATGTAACCTGTTCAAAGGTATGCTTGAGATATCATGCAAAGTTCCGTCGTCAGCATTCAACAATTGCATCAAACTTCTAATATGATGTCTTCTAGCGAGGGTGGAAAGGCTTTCACCCATATCTGACGATTTTTTTATGGTCTTGTTATCTTGCAACTGTCCATGTTCTACTATTGTGCTAGCTGATTCAAGAAGCAATAGCTGACCCTTACTTGGGTTTATGCTACTCAAAGTCATCACAAGCATATCATTATCAGTCAAGCCCATTTCCTTTCGGACTGCATCTCTTAACAATTGTCTTTTCTCTAACATTTTCTCAGTACTAAAGGATGGAGTATTCAGTGTAGAAGGAATGCCAGCCGAAAAAGCCAATTCATCATTCACGGACAATGGAACCAGTGCAGGCTGATACCTCAGTTTTATGTTTTCTTCCTCACACCATTTTTGCCATTGCTTAGATTGCAACTCGGAAAGGAATACCAGCTGTTTTACTCTGTGCAGGACAGACTTTGAACGATCAAAGTACTCTCGTCGGTTTTCCATAATCCACCAAGCAACTTGACTTGCACCAGCAGGAAAACGTTCAATATATTGTTCTGGAAACACAGAAGAGGACAATGACTACAACCTTAGTTAAAGGAAGCAATAAGCATGCCTCAATGTTAACACTTCCTCTACTGTCAACTTTCAATGGTAAGAATGATTGGAATCAAGTGCTTATGTCTATGTTAATCATTGATCGTCTTTGACCATCAATGCTAATTGCTGAGACATTTTTTCAGGTAGGATACATTACATGATAGTACAAACTAAAAGTTCAATAAAACAATTTAACAATTAGTAAGGATGTAAATATTGGATTTCTCATATTGCTGAACCCTTTATCTGCAAGAGCACATCAGAAAATTCCATCATCTTCTTACCAATCCATGAAGCACAAACAGCTGATCCAGCAATGACTAGATCAGACTTCATTGCAGTTTTGAAGCTGTTATCTGCTCTGTCCTCAAGCACCTTGATTCGTCTCCTAGCTAGCTCCGGCAACAAGCCACCCTTCCTGCTAAGCACAACAGCAGAGACAGTAGCCCCACAGCTCAAAAGCTCTGTTGCTAACTCCATCATAGAAAGTGGAGCTCCGGTCATAGAAAGCTCATGGAATATTAAGATAAATCTCCTGGACCAAACAAGACGTGAGAAGTCACCCTTCCTGTTACAGGTTGCAGAACGCTTCTCAGGACTCCATTCCAAAATTTTATCCTCCGTCGAGCCAAATGGACCAACAAGCAATCGGTAGGTAGAATTCTTTTTAGGAATTTCTGAGTCTAGATTCTCTATGTTGCTGTTCTCAACTTCCACTGTTGGTTTTAGCTTACGACGTGCTCTACCTCTAGATCGTGATCGTCTACTCTTCTTCTTGGAGCTTGTTTTGCGAGGAGGTGAAACACTATCTTCTTTCTGGGCCAAAGCCACGGTCATTTTTTCCCCATCCGACACCTCATGCTTAACTGTGTGATTATTGAGGGATAAGGAATTATCACCAGCAACCAAATCACGATGCCTACTCTGTTCAACATCTGAATTTGTGTCACTTAACTTGCCTCCAATTCCAAAGACCGAAAATTCATCCTTCTTATCACTATGTGCCCACCTGGACTGAACAAGAAATCCAAGATAAGCCCAGAGGGTAATGAGAAGCAACCATAACAGTACACGATTGCCACGGAACCTCTGAGAACTCGTAAAAATACTTCTGGCGTCTCTTCTTGGTGTTCTGCCAGAATTTAGTCGCCGAAATGACGGAGAGGTTCGTGGAGTCGATCTTCCAGACAAAGTGGATTTAAAACTGCCACCTGGCCTAGATGAAGGAGAAATTCGATCGTTGCTTTCCTCCATTAGTTTCCGGAACAATATCGCATCATTAAAGAAGGTTGACTCCACTAGTAAATGTACGCGATTGAGGGGATTTCCTCGAAAGTCATCAGAGACTATCCTAGAATACGTCAAGCTATCTTAGTCACTGGACGCTGTTGGTGAAAAAAATACAATTAAACAGCTCTAAGTTCACCGAAAGATAGAACAAGCTGAACGGGTAAAAATGCTTTACTTTTTCTTTGAATTGGGATTGGCACAAGAGGGTAAAGCGCATTCTTTACGTTTAATTTAAGCTCCAAGAAAAACCAAAAATAGCATAAAAACCAGTGAGATTCAAGCTTCCGTTTCTTTTACGACCTCGATTCCGTCAGCAGTTGAAACTGTCCAGAAATGACCAAGAAGCGCCCCTCAAGGCTGTTTCTTGTCTTCCACCACAGAAAGGAATACATTACTCTCAAGTAACAAAGATAGATTGAAGAAGAAAAATAAAAAACCGATCGGCTTATGCATTCTCCATTGAGCCACTAATTAATAGTTCAAAATCCAGTTCCCATTTTACTCCAGGAAGAACTATTTCTTGAAAGGTAAAAAGAGAAAAGAGCAGGCATTACACGGATCCAGTTCAACGTCTTCAAGCAAATTCTTCAAGATCTGTGCATTAGTTGACCATCACCATTCTTGAATATTGTTCTTGATCACCGAGCTTCGAATGCCACCTAGAGTGCGTGTGATCGCGAGTTCTGGTAATTGCCGAAGCCTCGAAGGAGAAAAGCTTTGAAAAGGAGCACAAGTGGGGGGGAGAGAGAGGCTAGTGTAGTTGACAAGCTCGAGAGGTATATGGGGAAGAGAGGGAAGTGTCTGAGAGAAATAATTGTACGTGCGAATTTGTGCAAGCGGGGGAAAAAGTCGGCACCAGTACCGCTAGATTGTATCTAAGACACGTGGAATGATCTCATTGGTTTTCTTCGCGAGGGTTATGATCAGAAGAAGGTTGTGCGCACACCGTCGGTGGGTATCCCCAGTACATTCAGACCGTTCAGTCAATCTAACGGCCTAGGATGATCTGATGGTCAGAGTTACAGTATACATGACAAATTGTGGTAGAAACAAACAAGTAATTTGTCCCTCCCTCGTCTAACCCCAACAACTGGAAATCCCATTAGAATCCTAAGGGATCAAAACAACGTCAAAAAAGTCTCAAAGAAAAAAATATGATATCAAAAAAGTGTTATTGATCATTCTTTTAATAGCAAATTGACAACATTAGAATCTTAAAGAACCAAAACAATGTCATAAAAGTCTAAAAAAAAAATTTGATATTAAAAAAGTCTCATTGACAACTCCTTTATTAAAGAATTAGCAACGGTATATTTTGATAACTTCGGATTTTTTGACATCAAAATTTCCTCTAGAACTTTATTGAAATTTGTTTGGTCTCTTGGGCTTACAAAGCAAAGTCTTTTAAATGAATAATATTTGCAATTGTTGGGATCCAATCAAAAAAGTAATTAATTATCTATTATTGTCAATTAAATAAGTACGCTATCTTTTGACCAAGTTATTGTTATTTATTATTTAATCATCCCCTGTAATTTATATTTGTTTTGAGCAACTACTTTTCATATTAATACGTAAAATAGCCTTCCTGTTATTATATGTTTTTCAGGAGTAAACCTATACCTAATCCTCTGGAACTAGTCTAGTTTTCATATTCAATGCCAAGTAGAAAATAGTTGAAATTAGCAAGATTATTTCAAAGCCTTAACATTTATGAAATATGCCTGATTTCTTATGCATGACTGTAGAAATGGAATTGGAGACATTCTTGAACTTATCATGTTTGGAAAAACGACCAAATTTATAAATAAATTTTCAAAAAAAAAAAAAAAAAAAACCTTGACGTTAAGAAGAATCTGTAAGTTAAAATTTGGAAGATTCCCAAGAGTCTTAAGCGAAAAAGATAATTGAATAAAAAATGCGGCAAGAGTTTTTTTAACATCTAGCTTTTTTTTTTTTTTGGCTATAAAACATCTAGTTTTCAGAACCACCAAAAATTCATTTAAAAGCAATTATTGAGTGTCAATATTATAGGTAACAATTATTACATTCAATCCTTTATATAAAACCTCCTTTAAAATGAAAATTGCACTACAAACAAAAAATCCTATATTAAAGACCGAAGGAAGTAATATATTTAAAAAAAAATTATAAGAAACCTCATAATTCCATGAACTGTTGACAGAACACCTCATCTCAAAGAAAATCCTTCAAGACATTTTCAGGGGACTTAGATAGCAATACCATTACTTTCTCATTTGATTTATAAAGATAAATGTAACCAACAAGTAGTGTCTCAAGTCATAACCAAAAAAAAAAAAAACAGAATGAGAACAAGGAAAAATCCCCACTTAGTCGAAAAGGAAAATAAGGACTAGATACAATAAGGATGATATCCCAGAAGTCAGAATCCATATCATTCTCTCAGTAATATTTCCATTAATAACAACCATCAATAGAGTAAGTTGTAAGTTCCACGAGAATTCAGCAGCCGCATTATAATATCATTTTCCCCCTATAGCTCTATTCAAAAGCCTGCATGCATATGTTTCTCACAAGCTTCACTCAGAAACCAAACTGCAAGAAAAACTTGAAAGAATACAAGAATTTGTTGTAATTTCCACTGTGTCTACATTGAGAGTAACAAATTTGCAGAAATCACTGAAACTTTTCTCACCTCACAATTAATAAGAAACTGCCACCCGTCAAGCTGTACTAACTTCTTAAATGGGATACAGCATGAGCAGGCGTTATACAACTGCAACGAAGATGACGAAGACAGAGATATGTGAGCATAAAAGTCAAAAGCAGATCATAAAGACAAAACTTGGGAACAATTTTGAACATTAGCTATCAAGTTCTGCGATAAGAAAGATGAGGTGCGGATATTTTTTTCATAGTTTAGCAAATTAGGCCTCCTAAACTCAATTTTTGGTTTGTCAACCTAGAGATGGCATCATGCCATACCAAGCAATCCCCTTCAAGTGTTTTACTTGAAAAATCTTATGGAAGAAGTAAACAACCAAAAAGTTTCATCTACATCTGGTCCATGCCCATAACTGCATTTCAAAAGCCAATTTGAGCTCATTCCCCAACACAGGCGTTCACTCAAAATATTGAGTCACTTGATCTTTTTCCATGAAAATCAAGAGGGGCAGAGACAAGATCGAAATTAAAATGAAAAGTTATTTAAAAACTCATCATACTTCTCCAGCTCAGTCAAATACCAATAAAATTTAGGATTTCTCTCAAATCAAGCAGGAACCAAAAAAGAAAAAATAAAAATATTTACAACAATATCAGCTGTTTAAAATGAGACTGCAAGCTGTGAAATTACCTAAAAAAATCTGGAAACCTATTGCCACCCCAAGTACTCCAGAACAAAAGCTAAAGAACAAAGGGCCTGAAGGATGCCTACATTATGAAGCCATATACTCGTATCAGTAATGAAACTAAAGAACAACATAAAGCATCAGTTAGAGAAGTTCAAACCTTTAATCTGCTTATTCAAACAAGTTCCATCACATAGAAATAGAATACTTCACTGGCCGAAATTCATCTCTGAATATCTGCATAGGAAAAATAAATTGATTGACAACGTTGTCATTAATTCTTATTACAGCGAAAACGAGAGTGCTATCATCCATATTCCCCTCTACCCAAACAATCATTTTTCTATTTCTACTGGCATAAAATCCCAATCAATTATGACCATAGAAGCTGCAGCACCATGCTAAAGTGCGTGTGAAATAAGAATCATAGTATAAATATTGTAGCATTATATAGCAATTCAACTTGCCTGCGCGGTTTATTCTGCCTTTGCCCAAACTCGTCGTTTACAAGCTCTGTCAACAAAGAAGTCCAAACATCAACATTAGGAACTAGGCAACA
Organism: Acacia confusa; assembly: GCA_037074495.1. NCBI lineage: Eukaryota > Viridiplantae > Streptophyta > Magnoliopsida > Fabales > Fabaceae > Acacia > Acacia confusa. The sequence continues at coordinate 29,659,774 of CM073510.1, forward strand.
GTTTACTTATTACAATTGAGTCCTAGTCCCGAATAAGATAGCCAATAGTAATGCTTGTGGTACTTAAAATGACATGGTTCTCCACCTTACAATCTAGTTTCTAATAGTGGATTCCCCAAGTTTTGCCCGATCTCTATCAGCTGGTATTTAAGATGAATCAACAGCCATAAAAAGGATATCAGAAAAGGATGTAAGCCAGTGCCTGAAGTAAGAAATGGAGGACTTTTCCACTGCAGGGGTAACAGGATAGGCTTGGGCCATCTCAACCAAACGATCCTCCAATGAGCCTCAAGGAAGGCAAAAGACAGATTAAATCATCCAAGTTTGGTTGGGACTGTTAGACTTCAATGTTCTTTTGTCTTTTATAACAGTTTTTAAGTTCACAGTCAGAAGGTTGATTTGATTCTGCCTTCTGTTTCTTTTAAAAAATATGGGAAAAAGATTGAAATACAGTTAGATCAAAGCTGATCTATCAAAATTGCCTTTTGCCTCACTTAAGGCTTGATAGAGGATCTTCAGTGGAGAGAATCCAAATATGTGCGATGGTAAAGTCTCATATTAAGTAGCCATAAGTTATTCTTATGAAACGTAAATGGAATGGATTCCCTATACTTGCTTAAGTCCTCATCAAATTATCAAAGAAGGATCACCAATGACTTACCAGTCCTCTGTGGTGGGTTCCATTCGTTATTAGCTTTATTTGCATTATTCTCTTTGCTGCAAATTCAAAACAAAACCAAAAATCAAGAATTGTGAACTAGCAGGTGCAAGATGCAAGCTAGCATGAAAATGTAAAAGCTACATTCTTATCTCTTAAAGATTGCTCCACAAAACGATAAGATATAATATAGAAATCATTGCTCTCTTTTTTTTTAAACCAAAGAAATCATTGCTCATTTAAAGTTAACGTCAACTAAATGAGGAAATCAAGATATACAAACACAACTGAAAACTTGCCAAATTCCACATTTGCAACCAAAAGGTGAAATAATACTACGCACATATGTAAATTGTAATGTACACCAAATCACATTTCTACCAATACCTAATGCTAGGAAGACATACATACATGCTTGAGAAACCCTATGCCAAATAGAAACGCAAGATAGGACAACGGGTTACATGTAGAATAAAAAGCAAACTGTTTCTCATACTAATTGACGCCTAGAAACAGACTGCTGAAGTCACCATGGAAGGAAAAGGCAGCAAGTAACAAGTTACCATACCGAGGGTAGAAAGTACTGCCCACCTTGGAGTTACCAATGCAGATGTCTGTCCTGATTGTCGAGCATAAGCACCATCAACAGCAAGATAGGGTGGACAGTAAGTACCACCTAATGCTCCTGCAGCACCAGCCAACACTGGAAGCCTAAACAAGAGAATGAAGGGAGATGAATTACATCACCGACTGGGATTGTTGTGAATTTCTTCTTATTTTGAAACCTTTTTTTAAAAGAAAAAAAGTTTCAAAAGAAGTGCCATGCAAAGGAAGCATCTCGGGTTCAATAAAATCATTAATGAGTACTAATATGTTCAGAAAATATTTTTAAATTGTGTTTTTAACAGACAAATTACTCAAACGAGGATGTGATAGAGAAGGTAGATATTTAACATGAAGTAAATAGTATCTGGTGTTCCAACAAAGAAGGAAATGTGAAAGAATAAAAGAAACATTGTATGAAAACAAAAATACTTCATTCAAACAAAGAATTTTATTAAATTCACTGGTCACAAAAAGTTAGGGGCACTCACTGCAGACAGCATGTACCTTGTATCAGTACTTACAAAACAAAGCAAACCAACAGAAAGGAAGACAAAGATTGTAACCAGAGAGAAACAACAAAGCTTTAAAAAGAAAAGAGCAAAAAAATTGCATGAATCTGTACTACAATATGGAATACAAAAATTTTCTAAATCTGTACCATGTCATCTCATTGTTTCCCAAGCCAAGTTGAGGCTGAGCAACATATCCGGGGAATGCCATGCCAACAGTAGGAACTCCAAGGCCACCAGGATGCTGTCCCCCAAATTGCATAACTGTCCAACCAGACCCAACAAATTATGAAATATTAGGACAAAGACACTATCCTTTCATACATTCTGAAAGGGCTACAAAAGAATAAAGGCAAACAATGGAGGAGGCAGACTATTACATAAATTACACTAAAAAGAGAGAATTTTTTATATTAAAATAGAACTTTAAATCAAGTTACTCAGTTACAAAGTAGCCACCTGTTTTCTAAATAAAAAATTAGTTGACTGAGTCTCTCTTCACTCACAGGCAGTGATGACAGCAAGTATATTAGAATCCAAAACATCAAAATTGACCAGAATGCTCGTACTTAACAAAGAAAGCTAAAATTAACCTGGCAAGAAAGCTGGGGTGGCTGGGAAATTCTGATCTCCATGACTAGCGCTCATATTTCCAGCAGCCCCCATAACCTGTGCCCCACTGAAAACAAAAGAGCCTCTTCCACTACTCTGAGAACTTCCCTTTCCCTTCCCAACTATTGCACCTTTAAATTTACCAGATTCAGAAGTTGCATCCATGTCTCCAGAATCAGATGAATTACCAGCCACAGATGTTTTTGGGGGAGAGGAAGTTTGTGAACCACTACCAGATCGCTGGTTCAATGGTGGAGTAGAAGCCTGCTGAGAAGACTGAGTTCGGCCTGCTGTAGAACTTCTATGAATTGCCTGATGTTGTGTTGGAGAAACTTTGGTTATTTGATTATGGGAGGGCACAGGTTGATAGTTCATTGATACTGGAATTGATGCACCCCTCCCAGGAGCCCTTGGCTGAGAAGACTGAGAAGAATTAACCCCAGAATGTGGTGTGTGCATATTATTAAAAGACTTTCCAGCTGCCGAATTGATAGGTTCATCAATATACAGCTTATCCATGCTGATAGGGTCAGCAACATTCTTTCCCCTTAGCAAAGCACTGTTTTGTTGAACTGAAAAGCCCTCATTCACAACTCCAGGACGAACATTCCTGCTTGTGCTCCCAGCTTGTACATCCCTCTTAGGAGCCAAATTAACCTCCTTGATAGATCCTGATGGGTAAAAAGGGGGAGATGCAGAATTCAAGTTTGAAGCAAACATTTGTTTCCTAAGTGGCACAGGGTCAGATTCCATACTGGCACCATGTGTCATAGTTCTCCCAGAACTAACTTGTGCATTTTTCTCAAGAGACTTCTCGGATCTTAACAAAAATTTTAAAAAAAAAAAAAATTCAGGGAACAATCCATGTCCAGAAATTCTAACAAAGCACAGAGTTTGTACTTACTGTCTATTTTGAGTCCGAGAAGCTGGACCATTGTTCTTATTGATGGGTTCGTACCTTCGGGAACCTCTACCTCGCACAGCCCGCTTAGGTAACTGACTTTGATTACCACTATTACTATATCCTTTCTTGTTCCCCCGACCAAATCCTCCACGATCACCAACTCGATTTTTACCCCGGCCTCGAAAGTTACCCTTAGAGACTCTCCTGCCCTAAATTTTATAGAGGTAAAACTTGTCTCAGAAAGCAGACTGATAAAGTAAAACAACCAATCCTTAATCATGAAGCAATTTCAAATATTGCAGGTAAACAGGATCATCACCTCTTCGTAGCGCCTTTCCTGTAAGGTTATTTCCTCAAACTTATCATGCCCCCATTTCTTTTCATCTTTTGACTCCCACAGTCTCCTTCCACCATGCATCCTCCTGAAAATAGGGGAAAGATAGGGTTCAGAATGAAATGTGAGTCTAACATAATACAGGAAAATGAAGGAAATTCAAGTAAACATTTATATCAAGATAGCTAGACACACACCCTCGTGTATGCAGCATAAATAATAGTCATCAAGCATCAAGAAAAATTTAAGAAATTACTTCAATCAAACCAATAAAGAAACGGCTATTATATCTGAGTTATATCATGATAAGAAATCTCTAGAAATGTTAGAAATACATTATATGTGTTTGGATTATAATGTAATGTTGGATAGCCTGGCCTAAAAAACAGAACCCTCTAATGTGCACAGCGCGATGAATCTAACATAAAACAAAGACTACACACTGCCATGGAAATAAGGCTTCTAGGGATCTATTTTGTGGATTTAAAAAACCCTCCAGTAAAATAACAGGGCATGAATATTATAGATTCTCTAGCATAAAAATGTAATGCAGCTTGGCAATTCAAAGTTTTAAATACTTGAAAGAAAAGATATAGAAAATTCTTCATCTCAAAATTGCCCAATATTGCAATTTGAATGAACCCAGAGTATTTCTCAGTTATGCTAACATGTAAGAGCGCTTTCAACTTACAAAACACAGTTGTATTCTAGTTTCCTTAAAACTTCAGATTTAAACATCATTAATACTTTCCAATTTGATAACTAATGTGTTTGTATTGAAACCAATCTTCTGTATGGAAAACTGGCATTAATTCAAAAGCATTAATTTAAAAAGTCTCTCGACTGGCCAGAGCCCATAAGCAATCTATTGAACTAAGGAAAGTACCAAAAAAACAAAAAAAAAAATTGCACTCTCTAATGCTCCAATTGAAAAGCGCATATGTAAAAATCTCTTGAAGACAAAATTGCAAAGTAATGAATAATGCTACCACAGTAGACATAATGTTCTACTGATCTAAAATGTATGAAGCACAATCTTTATCATTTTTCCATACAAAACAAAATCAAAGAACAAATGAAGGCGACCAAGTATTGAACAAGGAGTAGTATCATATTTTAATGACAAGATATTTCATCTATTGCCATATCTATTTTACAGATATTGATTGATATTATGTCTCCTTCAATTCAAAATGCAAATCATAAATCAAGGCTAAACATACCTGTGGCGGCCGCCAGCATTATCCCTGAAACGGTCGTCATGCATGTAGAATGCTCCAGCTGTGGGCACTGCAAATGGTTCATTCTCCTTTTTCTCCTCATCATCCCTGTTCCCTGAAGGCACCTCCGCTTCCGAAGGATGCCGGACATCCCCATCCGATTCTTTGACCATAACTTCTACACCCTCAACATGAGCACCATGGAATCCTCCGTCTCCCTCCCTCTCCTCGTACACCTCTTCTTCTTCAGCATAATCTCCTTCCTCAACAACTTCCTCCTCATCAAGCTCCTCTAACTCTTCTACCTCGTCTCCCTCCAAATCTTCTTCGTCATCATACTCCGCCACTCCACCCTGATCATCTGAATCATCAGAATGGATTCCAACCCGATGGCCTAACCCCTTGCCTCTCCCGTCTCCTTCACCTTCCTCGTCATCACTTGCTTCACGCCTCCTCATTGCCAGCGATCTCTTGGACTCTTCTGGATCACTCTCGTACTCCACATCTTCTTCGCCCGCGGTAGCCATCAATCGCTTCTTACTTAGTTCTGAACAAATCCGAGGCAATAAAACCCAAAAAGCTAGACTTTTTCAGACAATTTCAAGGGCACATCAACCAAAAGAAACCAACTACCCTACCAATTATTTCCGTCCAAACAGAATTCAAACTTTCTAGGGCACCAAAATCTCCCTTGAAACACCAAAATTACTCAAGATGAAACACAATATGAGAAATCAGTCAATCCGAATAGCGAAAGCCCTAAATACTCATATTTTAACCCGAAGCGAAACCCCAAATTGGAATGCCTCAAGAGAATTCAAGGTCAAACGCGAAAATTAAAACAAAATAAAGTTAATTATGAGGGAGTTGGGATCTTAGGATTAGATAGAGGGCCTTACGTTGCAAAACCCTAAATACTTTTTGGGAGATTTTTAAGGGAAGTTCAAGTGTCGTCAGCAATTTGACGCCGAATACCTGGATGCTAAATGGGGAGGATGGTACTTAAATATTGGAGAAGGAAGAGAGGATCATGTGAATTATCTTATTGTTATGAAGGGTGTTTCGGGGAATATGTCAACGACGGTGGGTTTGGATGCTCCTGGTTGGCCAAACTCTGATATGGAGTGAGACTACCATAAATTATTTTATTTATAATCCCTTAAAATCCTCTTTAATTAGATAAAAAATTATCCTAACGATAAATACCCTTTAAAACAGTTATAATCATCAATATATTTTAAAAAATAAAAAAAAAATAGCTCAGTTATATAGTTGATTGGTTATTAATAAAATATTTTCTTATTTATTATTAATATCATCATTAATAAGGATAAACATAATAAATATTTCAGATGAGAGGTTTTTTTATAAATAGAACCCAAAAAATATATTTTTTATTTTTTCTATTATTTCAATTTGCCGAATGTTATTAGCTAGAGTCTTCAGCGAATTTGTGTAAGATATAAGATGTGAACAGTAACATAACGACGGTAAACTGTAACATAACAGTGAGATTTAACCTTTATTTCAAAATGATAACCACGTGTTTATTTTTACTCCAAAAAACAAACACGTGGTGCTAGACGCTTCTGAGAAAAAACTCAGGTGCATTTTTGCACCTTCACCCTATTATTATATTAATGAATGTGAAACATGGCTAAATTTTTATTGGAAAACAACAATAAAATACCTACTATGACATTAACAAAACCCTGACCCCAATGCCCCCAACTGAAGAGATTCCAAATCAAGTCATATGTCTCAATTTTGAATTTTAAAATGTTACTAATTTACTTAAATGTCCTTTCCCTTTTGCTCCTCCTCTGTTCCGCACGAGTATATATCTCTATCCCAACGTTGAAGCCAATGAATTCAAAGACGATATTTTGTTGTTTGATCTCCGGCAATACCTCACTAAATCCACCCATCAATTCTATTAGTGGGAGACTTTTATGATTAAGGGGTGCTAATCTTTGAGCTTTATGTTCATTAGAAATGGGTTTGCCTCTTCGATTAAGGAAGGATGAGAATAGGAATGACAAAACTAAGAAGCTTAGCTGCTAAGGCAAGCATATAATATTTGACGTTGAATTGAATGTGACATTGACCCTCTTGAAGAAGACCTCATTAAAACTTGCTATAAAAAGTTGTTAATATGCAAGTGCATTATGCTAAAAGCATTGCAAATTTTAATATAAAATGGAAAAATATTAGTGAGGTCCTAAAGTAGAGAAAAAATATCAAAGAAGTTCAAACCTCAAATCTCCTCACAAAAAAGTCCAGAGGGACTTTTTTTATATTAATTATCAATAAGCTACAAAATTCCAATATCAAAAAGTTCCGTCGTTAAAGTCAATTTTCATGTAGTCAAAATAGTTTTATTAGTTATTCCTATGAAAATCCTGTTGTCAAAATAACTTCTAATGTTATTAAAATGACTTTTTATGTTGTTAAAAATTCTCCGAATTTTTTCTTTGGCTTGTAGAAATTTAGAAACCTGGAGGATTTTTTGTAACATTAAAAGCTATTTTGACAATGAGATTTTCATAAAGACATTTTAACATTTAATAAAATCATTTTGACTACTAGACTTTTTTGCGAAAAGAATTCCGTAACTTTTCGCAATTAATATCAAAAAATAAGGGATTTGGGGTTTTGACTTTTTTTAATATTTTTTCTCATTCTTGGGATCTCAATGATATTTTCCCATATCAAATTGATGAATCTTTCATTTAAGTAAAATTAGGGTCTATTTGGTATGAGGGAAGGGAATATTTTTATGAGTTGGATTTTAAAAAAAATGAAAAAATGGAGTTTCAAAATTTTAATTTAGAGAAGATGTAAAACAAAAAGGTAAGAAAAATTAATTAAAATATTTTAACCCCACTTCTCTCATTTTTGAAATCCAACTCAAACTTTTCCCTCTGTCCATTTTCACTCCCCTCCCCTCATACTAAACAAGCCCTAAGTATGTGATATTACCAAACGGCATAGGGGATTAATGATAACAAATAAGGTTTTAACCAGAGCTCAATCATAAATAATAACTCTGCATTCAATACAGAACTTGCAATTCAATAACAAAAATCCTTTTAGTATTGCCTCCAACAAATAGGATATTAATAAGAACTCAATCGAGCGTAACAACTTTATATTTAATATAGAACTTTCATTCAATATATTTTGTATTGCCTACAACGAATAGGGTATTTTTAAGAACTCAATTGTGAATAACAACTTTGCATTCAATATAGCACTTGAAATTCAATGACAAAAACCTTTCTAGTATTGCCTACAACCAGTGCCCCTGGGGATGAGCTAGGTAAGGCTAGACCCCTGCCTAATGCCCAGCCCAAAGAATGAATGGGTTGCATTTTAAAACTTGATGCCAAGCCCAGCTCCATAAAAAGCTTTAACCATTTCGAGATGGGCAAAGGCGGGGGACAAGTGGGCTTCATTTCCCAAGTGGTAATGCCTTGTCATGTCTACATGTGGAAAAAAATAATTTTTCATTTGAAGTTCATAAACATTCATGTAGTTACCATGTGTCTTAACTTCGCTCTAAGTAATATAAACTTTAAATGCATTTGATGATTCCACATCTTGGGATGTTTCAAAATAAGTATACAACTTGAGTCTTAAAATTTTAAAACTACTCCCTCTGGTCCTTATTATAAGGCACTAATTAATAAATCACACAAACCAATAAAAACAATTAAAGTCAATAAAGTTATCCTATAATTTAAGTAATTTCCAATACTACCCCCATTATTTACATTAAACTCTAATATTATATTATTATTACCCTCACTTACTACCCCTATTAATTATGGACAAACATTAAAAAAAATAATCAATGCTCCTTGGAAACAAGCAAGTGCCTTATAAAAAGGACCAAATATATTTGGTAGTTGGTACCTTATAATAAGGACCAAGTACTATATATCTTAACAAATATCTATACTTTAAAAATTAAATAACATCCATAATCCATTATAAATAAGGAAATAAAATGATTATAATTAAAGCCGTGAAGTCTAAGGGCCTGTTTACATACACGGTCACCCAAGCATTACAGTGAAAAAAATGTCAGTGGCTTTTAAAAGAAAGTTGGGTGAAAAAAATAAATCCCAACATGACCTATTTGGATTGACTTAGGTTTCAATGAACTTAAACCCAAAAAAAAAAATCATTATTTGTGAAAGCTAGGCGTGCGAGAGTTGCGAGAACTAAGCCATAGCAGCGTTGGATGTTCAAAGTTTTTTGTCATCTTCTACAAAATTATGGGGGAAATAAAATATGGAAATGTGGCAAAATATAAAAACAAAAATAAAAAAGTAATTTAATTAATCAAACTAATTAGTTTAAAGGAAAAATATAAATATAAATACTCTAAAATAATTTGAATTAGCTTCTTTAGCCCCTCTAAAAAAGTGAATTTTGTCTTATATTTAAGATTGGAAGAGTAATAATTTAACTTTTTTATCAAATTTAAATTTTTATCTTCAATTATCACATACAATTAATATATATGTAATATTCAATAAGATTAATACTCTTTTCAGTCATTTTCTATCTCAACTGACTTTTCAAATAATAATTCAAACATCTTTAGCTTGAAAAAAACTCATTTATGCCACCATTAATTCAAACAAAAATCACATTTACAACATAACCTTTTATCTATCATGCTTCTATAAAAGTTAGATAAAAAATAAACCACTATAACCCAAATAGGCCCAGTGGTTTGCATCAATGTCCCCAAAGCTGATCATATGATGAAGCATTTGAAAAAATAAAAAGCAAAAATAATACACACACACACACACGCTTACCGGGCAGGTTGGCATACCTTTCTTTATACTTGGCCCTGCCCGCAAAAATTCTCAGCCCAATTATGTTCAATTTTTTCGGAGCCACTTTTTTTTTAGGTCAAGCATAGCAATTTTTCTCTAAGCCTAGACAGGTGCAAAGGGCTCCTAGGTTTTATGACCACCCATACCTAGATCGAATAGGGTATTAACAAAAACTCAATTGTGAATAACAACTTTGCATTCAATTTAAGATAGGACCTCAAATTCAATGACAAAAACCATTTTAGTATTGCCTGTAATGAAGCGGGTATTAACAAGAACACAATCGTGAATCATCACTTTGCATTTAATATAAAACTTGCAATTCAATGACAAAAACCTTTTTGGTATTGCCTACAATAAATAAGGTATTAACAATAACTCAACCATAAATAACAATTTTGCATTCAATATAAAACTTGCAATTCAATGACAAAAACCATTTTGGTATTGCCTGTAATGTATTAGGTATTGACAAAAACTTAATACTTTTGTTTTATCAATTATCATTTCATCGATCAACTTCTCTCATAATGATATCTATGTTACCTAGTATTGTTATAATATCAGCCAATTTCATTTTTTTAACTAATTGAGGAAGAATTTGCAAATTGATAAAACCCGGGACGAATTTTCCATCTTCAACGAAAACCATTCTGATCCCCTATTAGAAAAATTCTTAATTTCCCTTTAGGGTTTCAACTCTCGCATAAAGTTCTTCTCCTTTTGCCCCTCATTCTTTGAGAATCAAAAAGATCAATTTCAATCAAGTTTGAATTTGTTCGTTTAGAATTTGGACTCTTCTATTTTATTTTTATTTACTCATTTTTTATTATTTTTCTTTTTTATTTCCTTCCATCATTCCTTAAGTCCCTCAGGTTTGATCCTACCATTTTCTCATTAACTAATGACGAAGGGAGTATGACATTTACTACTTGTTCCATCTGACTCTTATGCACATTTGGTAGATATTTATACAACATTTCAGCTACTCTAACATCCTGGATCCTCCATCTGTCCCTGAGATCCAAGTTTCGAATGGTAAAAATAATGAGCCCTCTGCTATAAGTACCAATTATCTTCTCATTTTGTAATTAGCTTTGCAACATGCTTGCCTAAACTTCGTAGTTTTGTCACTCAATTCCATATCAGGTAACTCTGTAACCTTCTTATGCTTCAGCAACATAGCCACCTCATTAGCCAAACTCAGTTCCTGAGTTATCACAAATCTCTTGACCCACCTCTTCAAACAAGTAAAAAATAATAATAATAAACAAATAAATTTAAGTAGAGGCAAACATTGATGATACACTAAGAATTAGAATAAAGCATAAGCATAAGTCAAGTTCTTATGAGTACAACAAATTTCATCAAACGCCCAGATCAATGGCCAAAGTCAGAAAAATAGCCTTTATTATGGAGAAACATGCTTGAAGTATATGAACAATTGGAATCACTTTCCCTGCTAGTCAAAAGGACGAGTAGGTTTGGGACGAGCGTTGTGGAGATCTGGACTGTCCATTTTTATTTTTATTTTTATAAGATTATTTTTTTAAATTTTATCAGGATTTTTTTCCAATACTAGTAAATATCTTGAAATATCTTTTTAGTACTATCCAATATCCAGTAGTCTGAAATATTTTTTCAAGATCTTCAAATAATTTTTTAAGATTATAAAATATTTTTCAACAATAATCAGTACCCTAAGTATGTTTTTTAGTACCATGAAATACTTTTTCAAGATTTTAAAAAAATATTTTAGAGTGCCGAATGGTATTGAAAAAAAGTAGTCCATACTCTGAAGTATCTTTTTAGTATCAATTGGTACTCTGAAATATTTTTTTACGATCTTGAAAAAGTATTTAAAAGTATTGATTGGTATTGAAAAGATACTTTAGGGTGCTAAAAATTATTTCAAGATTTTGACAAAATATTTCAGATTGCTAGCTAGAATTAAAAAGATATTTTAAGATACTTATTGGTATTAGAAAAAAAAAATCCAGATAATTTTTTTTAAAAAAATATCATAAAAATAAAAGTAAAAAATGGACGTTTTAGATGTTCTAGGACGAGCGCTCCCTGATCGACCAGCCGGAAACTGATTCCATGAACAAATGGGTTCAATACCATTCAACAATTCCTGTTGCATGAATGACAGTAAAAGAAGCAAATGAAACAAGCACATCATGTAGTCACTTCACAAGGATCTAAGGAGATTTATTGAGTTCAAGTTGCCTAGAGTCGCACTGCAGGAAAGCTTTTTTGATTGGGTCCTTATAAAAGGAGTGATTTCAATTCTAGACCCACCAATAGCCAGTACTCTTAAGAAAAGATGATATCTCACATCGTTGAATTTTCTCTAAAATGACAATGAGATATCAAGATATTAATGCTTGCGGTAAAATTGATCTGCTCAACGCTAAAGCAAGAAATGAAATAGAACAAGAATTTAAAAACGATCGAGTGTACAAAATGCAAAAGAAAGAGAAAATAAATCATTTCATTTCATTACAAAATGAGAAATTCCTAATATACTTGGTAATCTAAATATAATATAAAGTTAACTTTTTTTTAGGTATTAATGAAGTTGGATAAATTATCTAATCATATTATATGTTGTAAATCTTTAAATTATATATTAATTTATTAATTAGTTTGCAGAAAAAAATTAATATTCTAAAGTAATTTAATTAGCTTCCTTAATTTCTCTAAAAAAGTTAATCATGTCTTATATTTAAAACCGGAAGGAATAACAACAAATGGAAGGAATATTGTTATTAGAGTTAAATAACAAATCTACCTTGAAAATATACACTCATGAGCAATATTGCATTATAAGTTTTTTTTTTTTGTCTTAATGTTGTCTTAAAAGTTTAAAAACATAATAATGTTGTCATTTTCAATTAAAAAATTACACATAATATCAATTTTTTATCAGTATCAAACAACATTGTTATATTTTATATTTGAGACAAAAAAAAAATATCATAGCAAATAAGGAAACATGTAAAGCCCCGAGGTCAAATATGAATGATCATTCCATGAGTTGGGCACATCAAAATCATCAAGCTGGAAGGTATCAAACAGTTAAAATAAATCTCAAAACCCATTATAAGATCTCAGTCAATGACTCAACCACTAGTGTGATTTCCTCAGCCAACCTGTCATTTTCACCATTCCACATATGAGATATTCTCCCTAATCCTTATTATAAGGCACCAATTACACAAAATTTTTGATCCTTTTTATAAGACACCAACTACATTTAACTAACTTATTTATTACTATTTCCTATTATGCCCTTACTTTAACAAACTTTTTTAAATCTATTTCATTAAAGTAGGGATAAAGTTGAAAACTTTTATTAATTTTAGGTTCATTAATGACTTAACTTTCATTTTTTTGGTTTGTGAGAAAAGATAGTTGGTGCCTTATAATAAGGATCAGAGGGAGTATATACACAACATTCAATACAAATCAAATACTCTTTTTTTTCGTAGGCTCAATTCTCTACTTCGGCGACATGCTTGGCACCCCTCTTTTCTCTTAAAATTATGAAATTCTAGATTAGTTCCTCTACACCTCATTTGGGATTCGTTAAATTAGAGTCATCTTTTAGGGGTTTGAAGTTTTAAGGGTGTTTTATTATCTTTCTCCCAACCTTTAACTCGCTAATTAGAAAGAAAATTGATCATATAAATAGTGCATAAATTCACTATTAAAAGTTAATGATGATTTGTCATGTTGATTAAAATTGAAAGAATTAATTTACATAGTTGTTATATGATAATGGAATTTATCATTTAAATAAAAATTAGGGAAAATACACTTAAATACCATATGAAATTTCTAAACCTCAAAAAGTCTATCAATATTTAGAAATGACATAAAGGTAATGTGAATTAAATTAAAATTTTAAAATGTTGGTGAATTTACCATTTTGTCCTCAGTTTTTAAATAAAAAGAAAAAATAAAAATGAGTCTCACCATAGCAAAAAAGAAAAAGAAAGAAAAAAGAGTTTTGCCGAAACACTACCGCAGCCGGCTTAAACTCCAACGCCAAGTTTTTTCTTTTTGTGGGGTTAAATTTTCTTAAGAAAAAATTGAATGAATTAATGTGTAAAGAGCGAGATTTAAACCCACCCCACTATGATATTGAAGGAGTTAGGTGGCCATTGAGCAAAAAAAACTTCTTATATATATATATATTTCCTATGGCCCTTAATCTTTATTATAAAACACCAACTATTATTTCTCACAAATCAAGGAATGGAAGTTGACTAATTAATTAGGTTCAAAAGTAATAAATGTTTCCAACTTCATCCATACTTTAATGATATAGATTTAAATGAGTTAGTTAAAACTGAGGGCATAATGGGAAAATAGTAATAAATGAGTTAGTTAAAGTAAGTTGGTGTTTTATAATAAGGATAAAAAAATATTGGTAGTTGGTGCCTTATAATAAGGATCAGAGGGAGTGTGTGTGTGTGTGGTTTTAACTATTGAGAGAAGAATGTTGGATGTTGAATCCTCACCATGTTTAGGGTGGGATGTGGAGTTTCATAAAAGAGGAAGTTAATTTAGTCTTCCTCCAAAAGAGAGTTAATTTGGTTTTTCTTTAAGAAAGAGTTAACTTAGTCTTGTTCTAGGTTTTAGAGATAACCATGACTCCATGAGGGTTACTCATTTCAAGAGCATATTGCTCTTTTATAATAACACATTGATTCTTCATCTTTCCTATCTCGATTCTTCTTTAATTACATTTGTTTAACAATAAATATATGTTTCAAAACATTATCCAACATTATGGATGAATAATAAAAATCTAATATAAAAGCGAAACGATTAAAGTGCAATATAAAAAAAAAATTAAACATACAGAAATTAATAAAAACAAATTTTAAATATTATTTATTTATTTTAAAAATGAAACTATGTAATTCACATACAGTGTTCAATTAATTTGAACGATTGGAATATAATACAAAGCTGGGTTCAATTAATTTGAGGAGAAGGGCTTTGATGTCAAATTAGCTTCCTACCATTCTCCGAGCGCCCTATCAAAGAAGAGGTAGAGATGGAAAGGAACTTGAAAATATTTTGCCTCCATTCTACCCTTACATAAATATTAACTTATTTGAATGGAAAATATTCTAGAATTATTATCTAAAAATAGTTGTTAAATTTGAGGCAAATCTGATAGGAAATATTTCCGTGGTCTATTTCTTTTTTTCTTTTTATATTAAGATGGTGACAAAAATCAAATAGGAAAGATAATAAAAATCTCCTCTTTTTTATTTATTTTTTTTATAAAAAGAAAATTTCATTATACAAGTAAAAGATTGAAGTACAACTTCAGAGTATGGACAAATAGCACTTAAATCTAAGCTGTGACAGAAACTATAAGGGGTTGAGCAGATTAAAAAAGAAAGAAAAGTTCTCGCCGGATTGAGTGGGGAAGTGATGTGCTACTTCCGGTCTAAATATCGGATTTAGCTGTCTTTTTAAAAAGATTAAAGTTAAATAAATTAATTTATAGTTTTTATATTTATTATTTTTAAAAAAATTAATTTACATGATTTATAAATTAATATATAATCTAAAAATATTATAATTAAGTAATTAATTTAAAATTAATTTACACGATTTATAAATTAATATATAATCTAAAAATTCTAGTACCCCACTTTTATGATTGATTGCTTCACTCCATATCCTGAATTTAAATACGGGTGTTGTTGTGTATGTGAATTTTTAACATATATTAAATACATATTTAACCAAAAGCAACTTCTTTCATCAAAGCCTCTCTCCCTTCTTCTCCCATTCCTTTTCTTTAACATACCCCTTTCTATCTACAATATAGGGGTACTTCCATTATATCATAGAAAATAAGAAATGATAGTCGAGTAATTTAATATATCTTAAAATATAATTTTTTTTTCACTTTTACCCTTGTTGAGAAATATGTTTTATTACATTGAGAATGTTATTTTATAGAGGGATATAATGAGAAGACAAAGTTAGAAAGTGAGTATTAATCATAAGGGCCAAGGATATTAAAATTGAGATTTTACGTAAAATCATAAGAGGGATAAAAAATCAAAAAAATATAAAATCGTAATGTAGCAAAATCGTAAAAAAATTTTAAAAATATAAAAGCGTTTGAAAAATTAGTAAAATCGTTTTAATAAAAAAATCGTAAAAACGTAAAATCACAGTGATAAAACAAGATTTTAACTACTATGATAAGGGCAAAATGGAAAAAAAAAAAAAAAAAAAAAAAAGAAGCATTAATTAATTTAAAAGCGACTTATATTTTAGATCATATCTTCTTTCTAGAAAGATCCCCACGTTATGGATTAGAGGGAGTACCTCAAGATAACTCCATCTAACTTGGCAACAACCTTCATTTGATTCATCATGCATAATCTTGTAGGGTTGAGAACTATTAATGTTTGGTTATTTTGAAGGATAAACTATTGAAATAACCTCACTCAAAACCATAAAGACAAACCAATCTTGATACTTCTTACTTTTTAAGTGACATATTTACTTAATTTAATTATATTAAAAATATTCATTTAGTTATTTAATATGATATATATTGTCTAAACTCTAAAATACCCTAATTACATTCCTATTCCTTTTCCTTTCCTTATTTCAAAGACTAGAGGAATACCCCCAAAATCTTCACATATTCTTTTTTTATCACAGAAACCTATAAGAAAAGCTTCAGCTTTCCTTCTTACTATTCTCCTTGCATTTGAGAAGAAAACATGTCCATGATATTGGGATATATTATCATCAAAATATTCCTTCTTAATCCGAATCCCAGATTAGTCCCAAAACAAGTTCTCATATGGCTTGGGCAGTAGGACCCGACCCAAAATAAAGTACAAAATATTCAAATATGATAGACTCATAATAGTAAAATTTTTACTTCCTAAAGACAACAGACTCTGAAAACAGATCAACAAGAAGATCCTCTTAAGCTAGCCATCAGAAGCCTTGGGGGAGTTTTCTGGGGTCTTGAGAGCCGTCGCTTTCTCGCCCTTATGAGCCATGACCGCGTCTTTAAATTCCTCAACTATCGACCCGTCTTTGAATTTCAAGGCGAATGTAGAGAGGCCATCCTTCCCTTCATTGGCACTATTGATGCAAGCAAAAGTAACACCTTTCCTGTCCATATTGGTTAGCTTTATATCAGGGTAAAGACGTGCATTTAAAATCAGCCTGTAGTTTCCCCTCGTCCTCATAACAAGTCTGGCCTTTTCATTCCCTCTTGTAGAAACATTTACCTTCACTTCACCCTTTCCTCGTTCCTTCCAACTTCCCTCAACAAACTCGAATAGTACCGAATCTGAATTGAAAACCGCTTTCTCATTTTCCTCACCCGTTTCGACTACGACCTCCTGCATCGTTGGTAAACCACTGCCCTCCCCTTTAGCGGTAGCAGAGGCACCTGCCACCCCAAAAACAGAACTTCCATTGTTAGATAAACCCAGACCAAAAGGCTTATCATTTTTCATTCCAAAAATTGAACCAGAACTGCTACCCAGGGCAGACCCTTCATTTGATAAAGACCCAAAGGAAAAAGAGGAACTAGAAAATCCAGTTCCAGCAAGACCAGAAAATGCATTTTGGCTGCTAGAAAGCTGTTGAAATGACTTCAAAGATCCTTCTGAACCAGGCTCTTGACTTTCAAGAGTGTTCTCTTTTTTATCATCATTTACCGAATCATTGCCATCCCCAGTTCGTTCTTTTTCCTCTTCACCAGCACTCTCTTTAGCTTCAGCCTCTTTCGTATCCTCATTATCATTTTTACTAGTTTGTTCTTTATCCGCCTCACCAACAGGCTCCTTATCTTCAGCATCCTTCTTTTCCTCATCATCATTTTTATCGTGATCCTTTCTTTGTTGTATGTCTACCTCAGCTTTTTCACCAGCATTTTCTTCAGCAGCATCCTTAATTTCAGCAGATTTATCTCCCAACTCATTGACTTTACTCTCTAATTGTTTAACATCCCCATCTTTAGCTTTCTCAGAATCATCGGTTACATCATCAGCACATTTTGTATCAACAGCAACAGTGTTCTCACTAGTTGATTGTGCTATGGGGGTAGCTTCAGCAGCTTTAGCACTCGACTCAGTGGAAGAAACCAAACGTATTCCAGCAAAAGGATTCGTAGATGGGGTAGAATTGCCTTGTTGGCGCCGAACTTTAACTATTCTCCTGGTTGCCATAACTTGATCACTGGCCTTCTTAAAAGTTCCAGCATCGGCTTCTGGGACATCTTCCTCATCATCAATGGGAGTGTCTCGAGAGAGCTCCCTTCCAGCAGCCCTTTTCTTTGAAGGTGGAAGGGCATTGTCAGCATCCCCCATTGAAGAAAGTAATCAATTAAATACAGCTTCAGACCTTCTATTTCACCAAGTAAGGAATAACTGCAATAAGAAAAAGTAAAATATTAATCTTTTCTCCTCAAGCTGAAGACAAAATTTAAGGCAATAAAAACAATACATGTTAAAAAGTCATAGTATATGCATAATGATTTTCATACATAAACTCCAAAAATATATCACTAAAGGTTAAAAATAAGTGCAATGATCACATAACGAGCAAAACACAAATACCATCTAACAGATACAATAGCAACAACAGAAAATCGTCCACTATAAAGTTCACAATAAAACATCTTTTCTTACTACTATTCACAGACTACTTCCATTATTTACAGCATGAGCAAGTTTTGAGGAACGTGGGACTCCAAGACATAGATACTTAAAAAAAAAAAACTTGAAGCTAATTAAATTCATTGTTTGGTTTCTTACAAAATAATGAAATTAATCAAGGTTTAACGTTAGAGAAACTGCAGACACTGTTTCAAGTGAATAAACATAGGGAACAGTACATGGACAACACCAACAAAAATACAAATGATGATTTATCAAACCCCATAACAGCCTAAGTGATTTTACACACACGTTTGGGGGGAAAACAGAAAAGTATCTTAAAAAAGGAAAATAGTCTATTAAAATAACCGACTATAAAATAGTTAATCCATAAAATTTCCCAGAGAAATACAGAGATCCTTAGTAAAGGACACAAAAAAAGCCAACATAAAGTCAACCAAAATGTATTCAACAATCACATATCGACAATAAGACTTTTTGTTTCTTTGGAATCAGTGTCTGGTTATCTGAATGCATTACGCCATAACATAAAGTTACCAAAGATATTTATATCAGCTACTTTGTTTTGTAGTCCTGTGTACCAAATATCATATTTCCAAAGTGAAATGACAAGTTATCCATCTAAGCTTGTGAATTTTATTAAGGCTCTATTGCTTGTAAGAGGCCAGAACCATGCAATTATACACATCATTTACTGTTACAACATACTGATGAAGAAAATGTATAATACTTATGTAAATCATAACTAAGGAAGATAAAAAGGAGATTCAATATGTTTGCAATCTTGATCATAATCCTGAATCGAATGTTCAGCATTATAACAAGGGTGTATAACTCTTGAGAAATCTAGGCGTGTGAATAACACAAAACTAATTAAAGAAAACAATAAAGTGATAGGAGATGTAAAATTCTTCAGAAGTAGTAAAATGCTAAAGTAGGATTAAGTCTATACTGTTTCTGAAAATTGTATAATTATTTGGGGTAAGAACTTGGAAATGTAAGAATTGATTGGGTACTTAGTTTGAAATTTTAAAATATCATAATAGACATACAAATTACAATGATAACGTCACCATCACCATTATTTATAAAAAATAGTATATAATTTCAGATCTTCATTGACACTGATTTCAGAAAAATCAGGACTAAATAGAATCAGTTTCAGATCTTCAATAACCCTTCCAGCTAATAAAGCAATCGCATAATAAACTTCTTAAAACGTGAATTCAGCCGTCAGAATCAAAATAATTTAAGAAAGGCAACATAATTCCAAACAGGAAAAGGTAAAATTACCAAACGAAGAGCAAGAGTTAGCACGCAATCCTCTCATATACAACACCAAAAGTATCACAGATATCTTGAAAGAATATAGAAATAGTTCTAATACCCAGTTAAACTAATAATACCAACGAAAAACAAATCGAACCTTAAAGTTTAAAGTTTAAACTAAAGAAAAATAAGACCAACTAGACTCCAAGGCCTAACATACAAAACTAAGCCTAAAACGCTCCAGAAAGTACAATAATAAAGAAAAACTAAAACTCATAACTTTATTATTCCAGATACCGAAAAAAAAACTAAAACCCTACTCCGCGCATATTAGCGAACTGCAAGCAAAACCATTTTGCGATCAAGAAGCAGGATATTGGAATTAAGAAACATTAACAATAATAAACTGAGCTCGTACGATGAAACGCCCGTAAAACAACACTCACCAGATGAAGCAAGAAGCGCGATATCGACGACGAGTAAAAAGCTTTGCTGAAAGAGAGAGAGAGAGATAAAGGAATAGCAAGGGAAGAGAAATACGAAATGATATGAACCTGAAGGTTTCGGAATTTCAAATTATTTATTGCGAGTATTCGGATATGGAAGACCGAGGAAAGGATTATAGGGTGTCTCCCTCTCAGTATTGAGATGAGAAGAAGGGTTTTTATGTGTTGGAGAGACACGTCTCTGAATAGGGCTTCCGGACAGAGATTCCGTTCATCGATTGGGCTCTCAGCGAAAATATTCATTTGGGCTTCTTAATCTTTAAAATAAATAAATTTTTTTGAAAAAACTACTAAACTCATTACAAAGTTTATTGTCCAAATGAATTAAGGCCTTGTCTGATCTTGTTTTTAATTTTTTTTTTCAAAATATTTTAATTTTTTTTTTTTAAAAAAATATGTTTTCTTGTTTTTGTTTTTCTATTTTTCATTTTTTGATGATACCACGTATTCACTATCAACACCATGTGTCACTTCAAAAGCAAATTTTTAAAACTATCTAAATCGATTTTTATTTCATTTTTTTGTTCAAAAGCAAATTTTTAAAACAATTATCCAAACCATTTTTTTTTCAATTTTTTTTAAAAACAATTTTATAAAATATAAAATTTCTTTTGAGAAAAAAATAGAAAACAAAATCAAACAAGCCCTAAATACCTAAGTTTTTAAGCAAGTGTAAGTGTGTAACTATTCTTTACCAGTGTGCAATATATTTTTAGGTATATATAAATATCTTCTATTTTACCCATCACTAAAGATCTATTATACACTGTTGAAAAAAAAGTCGTACACATCCAAAATAAGTGACAACTAAGCCCTTAAACAAAATTAAAGTACTTTTGAGTAATAAAATTTATAATAGGATAACCACAAGCCTATCAAAAGTTCAAAACTGGCAAAGTTTCCTCAACCATATAATCAAGGATTTGATTTTTGACAGTGTGTATGAAGAGAGTCCTGTAGCCAGCACTAAAGCCTCTTTAGGTAGTCTATGGTGAATTGGTGATACTCCCTCCAGTCCTAATTATAAGACATATTTAGCAAATTTTGGAGAGATTAAGGAGATGAGTTAAATTAATTAATTTTACTCATTTTCTAAAATTACTCTTACATAAATTTTAATACAGTAGAATTAAGTTGTCTATGATATTGACGAATTACAATTATTAATTATTTTATATAATATATATGTGTATTATTAAATTATTATTATGTTTAATTATTATTGATAACGTATTAATATGAGTATTTTAGGAAGGAATTGACAAAATTTATAATATTGTCCTATAATTAGGACTAAAATTAACTTCTAAATGTTGTCCTATAATTAGGACTGGATGGAGTATAAAATAGGGAATTATTTTTCTTTAAAATTAAAATATTGCAATGACCAGCGTAAAAGTTGAGGCAAAATATAGGGAAAAAAATAATTTTCTAAAAAATCTTGACGTCTGTAAAGGAGTGAATGTGATGAAAAATTAAAAAAAAAATGGAAAGAAGTAGAGATGGTTGGAAAAGACATTTAGAAAACTAAAGGAGTGGATGTGGATGAGCCGATGAGGTATTTTTCTTGATTTGGACACAAGTGTCAGATTCGGCTAAAATGCTTAGATCTTAAGATCTAAAATACAATATCATTTCTTAGACATGTCGAGAGAGCGAAAGGTTTAATAAGATGCCTTAAAAAGATTTGTTTTTTCAGAAAATAGTACTCATTAAAACTAACTCAGAGAGAGAGACAAGTCTCAAATAAAATATTTACAAAAAAATAAAATAAAACAAAAACAAAAACTCAAATACATACAAAAGTAAAGAAATTATAAAAATAACCTAACCCCTCAAATATGTGAGAGGAAGCCGCTGTCATAGCTTAGAACTCTACTGCATGCACAATCCCTTTACTAGAATCAATGGGTAGAAAAATGTCGCAATCAGTAACAAAGTCATTGTAAAAAATTGTTATTCAAAGAACCATTTCAAAGGATCCATTGCTTTTATTGATAGTTAAACAACTATATTGGTTATTAGAGATGTAAAAAGGTTAGAGGCCTGTGGCCTGATATGTTAAAAGCCTGGTCAGGCCTGACCTGTCAAGCTAAAAGGCCAGGCCAAGGCCTCTTATGAGGCTTGTTTTCCCTTAACAGGTCAGGCCCAGGCTTGATAAGAGGCCTTTTAAGCTTGTCAGGCCGGCCTGTTTATATTATTAATATTAATTTATGTAATTTTAGCCTGTTTAAAGTAGGTCTGTTTTCGGCCTGTGACCTGTTATTTATATTATTAGTATTAATTTATGTAATTTTGGCATGCTTTTAGCCTGTTTGAAGTAGACCTGTTTTCGGCCTGTGGCCTGTTAACATAATTAAATAAAAAAATAAAAAAATTAATATTTAAAAAAAAATTAATTTTTTTTTAAAAAACAAGCCTTAACAGGCCACAAGCCAGACCCAGGCCGAAAAATAGGCTGTAACAGGCCACAGGCCAGGCTCAGGCCAGTATGTTACAGAACAGGCTTGGTCTGTTAAGGGTGAAGCCTGACCTGTTTACACCCCTATTGGTTATTGAAGAAACTTCATGATAAGATCTCGTAGAAGAAAAAGCACCCATATACTCCCTCTGATTATTATTATAAAACATCAACTGGCAACTATATTTAGTCATGCACTTACTCGTTTCCAAAAATTATTAATTTTTTTTCATGTATACCTATAATTAATACCGATAGTTGATAAGAGTAATACTAATATAATATTAGAATTTATTGTAATTAATATGGTTAGTATTGGAAATTATTTATATTTTTGGACAATTTTATTAATTTTAACTATTTTTATTAGTTTATATGAATTGTTAGATGATGTTTTATAACAAGGACCACATGAAATACCTTTTAATGTTTTTGTAATTATTTCTGATTTTATTTTAATTATAAGCATGTTAGTTATTAGTACAAATGGGGGTGCTAATAATGACCAAACATATAATGCTTGTTGACATCTCCAAGCAAAATGGTCAACCTCGATATAATTGGATGAGGCTTGACTCTTAATGAAGTTTCGATTGTGAGGATAAGATACCCCGAAGGAATTATAATATTGGTCCTCTCTGTTTTTTTTTTTTTTTTTTTTGGTCCAATGTTCATTTTATTATCTTCATCTAATTCTCAATCTCCATAAAGTATTAATCAAAAGATGCTTCAATAACATTTTTTTCTATTTCACAACAATTATACTCATATAACCTGAAGTTATAAGACTAATTGATATATTTTTTTTTTCCATCTTGATCGTTGATATTTTTATAGTAAAGAATATCAAGCTTCTTTCTTAAATATTTTTTAAGTCTGGCGTTGTGAATTTGAATTTTTTTTTTTTTAAGAATTCATTTGAATCATTTACTAATAATGTGTACATCAGTTATGAATTTTTTTTTATATCTATTATTTATTCATGTAATTCACATGGAACATATATATATATATATATATATATATATATATATATATATATAGGATACTGGAAGTTGAAGAAAATTCAGAGATTTTAGAAATAAATCTTTAATCAATTGAATATTTTTAATAATTATTTTATTATTATCTTTAGGAATTATGAAATAAGAGGAATATCTTATCAAATATTATATTTTATTATTATCTTTAGAAATTAGGAAATAGGAAGAATATCTTATTAGATATTATATTTTATTATTGTCTTTAGGAATTAGGAAATAAGAAGAATAACTTATTAGATATTATATTTTATTATTATGTTTAGGAATTAGGAAATCAGAAGAATATCTTATTAGATATTATATTTTATTATTATGTTTAGGAATTAGGAAATAAGAAGAATATCTTATGAGATATTATCTTTTATTGTTATCTTTAGGAATTAGGAAATAAGAAGAATATCTTATGAGATATTATCTTTTATTATTATCTTTAGGAATTAGGAAATAAGAAGAATATCTTATCAGATATTATATTTTATTATTATTTTTAGGAAATAGGAAATAAGAAGAATATCCTATCAGATATTATCTTTTATTATTGTCTTTAGGAATTAGGAAATAAGAAGAATATCCTATCAGATATTATATTTTATTATTATGTTTAGGAATTAGGAAATAAGAAGAATATCTTATGAGATATTATCTTTTATTATTATTTTTAGGAAATAGGAAATAAGAAGAATATCCTATTAGATATTATCTTTTATTATTGTCTTTAGGAATTAGGAAATAAGAAGAATATCTTATTAGATATTATCTTTTATTATTATCTTTAGGAATTAGGAAATAAGATGAATATCTTATTAGTTACGATTTAGTTTTTAGGATTTATGATTGTTAGTTATCTAAATCTTATATTTAGATATATTTTCTATTTATATTTTGAATAGAGTATACCCTCGGTAAATTATTATAAATAGGCCTAGTGCCTCATCAATAAAGTATCGACTATTGAGAGAGTAAATCAGTATAGGAGATTCTCCTTAGACTTTAATAGTCCGATGAGTTTCATGACTTTAATAGTCCGATGAGTTTAAGAATGATGAGTTCCAATTCCAGATTCTGACTCTGAAACTCATTTAATATTAAGCATGTGGGCTGATTTAGAGAAGATGTGAGATTCTTGCCTACCCTCGGCTGATTTAGAGAAGATGTGAGATTCTTGCCTACCCTCTATCTCAGAGAGGCTCTTCTTAAAGAGGTAGTGAGATCCTTTGCTTCTCTTTAGAAATAGAGTAAATCTATTTTACTTTTATTTCCTAAATCTGTACCCTAACAGAAAGCATAAGTAGTAGCGCCCTAAACCCTAACAGAAACCCTAAACCCTTGGTTTAAATATTATTTCACTCTCTTTCTCAGCTTCCCCATGACTCTCCTTTCGGATATAACCAATAACTGAAGAATAACTATTACAAGTTAGATAACATGTATATTCTAATAAAATGTTTTTGAAAAAGTGTCGTCTCATCCGTTGTCGTCCAGCGGTTAGGATGCCTGGCTTTCACCCAGGAGACCCGGGTTCGATTCCCGGCAACGGAAGTTTTCGGTAAATTCCCTACTTTTTTTTTTTTTACCTTTTTCTACCTTTATTCCTTTTTTAAATCCCTTTTAAAAAATTGAAAATAATATATTTTCTTTGTCTAAGTTACGCAAAAAAAGCTTTACCCATCACATTCTTATTTTATAATAATCAAACTCTTCCTACGAACAACTTGTTACGGATTCAAATATTGGATCCATCCAAGGTATGGCCTAACAAGAAGCAACCAATATGACACAAGCATGACATCACATCATTTGGGCTTAGAGGCACAAGAGACCCAACAGTCCAAACCCTAACCCAAAGCTAATCCCTATAAATAGGAGATTAACCTAATAAGGTACACACGCTCTGACTCCGCTAATCCCTATAAATAGGACCCAAAGCTAATCCCTATAAATAGGAGATTAACCTAATAAGGTACACACGCTCTGACTCACTCTATCTTTTATGATTCAGTACACACAGAGCACACACCTCCACTCCCCTCTAGCTCCCCTCTAGCTATAAGCCTGTTAAGAACAAGCGAACTACGTGGACTTTGATCCCTCTCAAGGGTATGTAGGCCCTTGAGATTTAATTCTAGGTCAAGTCCGAAATATTTTGTTCTACAACAGAACACACCTACTTCAAAAGTTGGGGACTTGGGGCAACGTTCTTAGTTTTACAATTATTTGAAGACGATACTACTAAAAATTATGAATTTAAACCTAAAACAAATTAAACATATTTTTCCAGCAACAGGCTGATATACTTCCTCTGATTATTATTATAAAACATCAACTGACAACTATATTTGGTCATGCACTTACTTGTTTCCAAAAAATATTAATTTTTTTTTTTCATGTATACTTATAATTAATATGGGTAGTTGATAAGAGTAATACTAATATAATATTAGAATTTATTGTTATTAATATGGTTAGTATTGGAAATTATTTATATTTTAGGAGAATTTTATTAATTTTAACTATTTTTATTAGTTTGTATGAATTGTTAGATGGTGAATTTCTAATATTATATTAGTATTACTCTTAGTTGAGACTGTTAATCCTATTAGTACAAAATCGTTAGGATGGACTATACACACATACCCATGTTAAGAATAATTCTAACTTAAAAACGATAGGTACTATTGGTTTGTTCCTTCATATAAATTTAGATGAACATGTAATACGACGACTTCACTTCGTTGTGTACATTAAACAACACATCTTCAATCAAAATGTTAGGAAAAAGTGATTCTTTTTGTCTATTTTTAGAGTCGTATAATGTGACCCCATGAAGTAAAATTATTGCAAGAGATAATCTTTCTCGGGTTATCAAATTCATACCGCGAAACCATCAAGTCCGACCCGAATAATTGACAGGCTAAAGCTTTGCAATAAGTAGAAAATAAATATCATTGGAAACAACAGTGAAGCCGATGTTTAAGGTTTGATGTTACGGCTTCATAGAAATGATCACTTTCTGGACAGAAAGGGAAACATAATCAAATGTCATCATGGGACCTAAATAAACACAGAGAGATACATACATACTCTCTCAGGTCCTTATTATAAAACACCAACTACTTTTTCTCATAAACCAAGGAATAGAAGTTGACTCATTAATTAAGTCTAAAATTAATAAATATTTCCAACTTCACCCCTATTTTAATGATATAGCTTTAAATGAGTTAGTTAAAAATGAGGGCATAATGGGAAAAAAGTAACAAATGAGTTAGTTAAAGCAAGTTGATGCCTTATAATAAGGACAAAAAAATATTGGTAGTTGGTGCCTTATAATAAGAACCAAAGGGAAAGGGAGTATATATCAAGAGAGTCAAATACATAACATGTTTCTTAGCCTCTGGTCGAAGCTTTACAAAACACACACAACAGCAGCGCAGCCAGTCATGTCTTCGTCGTCTTTTGACAGTCTTGTCCCTACAACGGTCATCTCTTCCGCCGCTTGGGCTCCACCTGCCAGTTCATATAAATTTTGATCAATTAGTAATAACCTCATGCTAAAGAGCACGTGGGACACCTGGATTATAAATAATAACCTTCACAAGATATTTTCCACTTCAAAGACATCAAGATAAGTAAAGCCACGGTGGAATTGTAAAGTTGTGGAGACAAAAGATGAAAACTTTAATAGCTTTTAGATGTCTTCTATCATATTATCTCAAAAACACGACTTGTGGTTATTTTCCTCACAATTCTTCCAGAAGATTTGATGTTTTCTAATAAAACACTTGACACGTCTAAAATATATATAAAAAAGTGCATGTTTGAGTTGACCTTAAAGAAGCACATCCACATAAAATAAGCTTAAACTCCTTTCACATAGTTACATTATACACCATAACTTATATTGAAAAGGCAGCTTCTATAACTAATTCAAACGGACACTAAAACGTTAGGTAAGCACACACTGAATATTATCTCAAGCACCGTAAATTGATAGATATGCTGAAGAATGAAGTGCAAGAACAAAATAAGAAGTATGTCAATCCATGTAACCTTATCTTTTACAAACAACAAATTGGCAAACCAATGAAAGAAACTTCGACAGCCTTTTATACTCTCAAATAAAATACATGGGAATTTTAAATCCAGACACTTAGCTTAGGTGGATTTTGAGAATTATATATTTTTCTTTGTTATATTCTTAACAGTCGACTAGCCAAGCTACGATATGATCGCAAGTTTGTAGCGATCAAGTGATGTTTTAAATATTCTCACCAACCCACTTAGTTCACATATTAATACTTCAGTACCCTTAAGTATTAAAGTTTGTACTCAAAATTATTATGAAATATAATGTTTATAATATTCAAAATACAGACTGGAAAAAAATTACATCCTGATGATCCTTTATAGTATACGCCTTTGTAGTGATCGAGTGATGTTTTAACTATATTCTCACCAACCCACTTAGCTCACATATTAATACTTCAGTACCCTTAAGTATTAAAGTTTGTACTCAAAATTATTATGAAATATAATGTTTTTATTATTCAAAATACAGACTAGAAAAAATGCTCATCCTGATCCTTTATATGCAAACGGGCTCTTTGTTTGAAATCCAATTCTTTCTCTACATTCCCTCCTAAGCCCATAACCTCCTCCTAAGCCAGTTCTATTTCTCTACCTCTGTTGTTTCCTATGCGTAGTAGCACTTTGTTCCTCCTAACTCCTAAGCCTGTTCTGTTTCTCTACCTCTGTTGTTTCCAGCTACACTTTATTGGGTTCGTGCCGCATATCCGCTCTATTTTCCTTCAGGTTTGTGCTCAGTCTTCATTGAGTTGTGTTTGTTTAGGGTTTAGGCAGTAAAGGTTAGCTTCTCTTGTCGTCGATCTGCTCTCCGATTCAGTGATATCTTCTTGCCTGGAAGTCGTAAACCCTAATATAAAGTTCCCTAGGTGTTCCTTTGGTGTTTGTTAAATTCTGCCGATTGCCTATTACGGTCTATGCTCATTTTGGGGAAAAGTTGGTTGTTTTGGATATATTTTTATCACTTTCACTTCAAGCCTTCTTTATCACGCATGAAACCTCCCGTTACATATTTTTATTATTTGTTTCGCAATTTATTTATTTCTTTTATATTTTCTATCTTCCACACAGCCATTTATTTTTACAATGTGTTCGGCCATGTATTTTATATTTTCTGCATGTAGACTGCGGATTTTCCTAGATAGAAATATGGAGGGAGCTCAGTGGACTGATGAGGCAACCAAGATTCTTCTAGACGCCTGCATTGATCAAATAAATGCTGGAGAACGAAATCGAAAGGGAAAGGGAAAGGGAAAGGAAAAGGAAAAGGGATATAGTACCCATGCGTGGGGTATATTGTGTCCACATTTTAGGATAAGACTTCTCTTATTACATACTATTAGAAATGGAACTGTTCATCTAATTATCATCAACCTCTTATTACATACTGTTAGAAATCATCTGTCTGTCTTAATATTGCTGAGAAGCCTGGAGCGTTTTGTTTTTCTCTTCACATTGAGATCTTCCATATGTTACGAGTCTTGTTAAAATGTTTTAGACTTCTATATCTTAGTCAAATTGTACCATTATCTTCATGCTGCATTGCATTTCAGGTAAAGTAAGGGTAAAAAATAACAACATAATATAATAGACAGTTAGTAAAGATTAATATTAAAAATGGTGAGGATACTTTTTCACGTCCAAATAATCCGTTCATCTTCACTACAAAACCACTTTCGAATTTATTGCTTAACAAAGTTTCATGGGAACTTATCACATAATTTTTTTTTGCAAACAAAACAGATAATATAAAAGCGTTTTTTAGTCTTCACGTTTCCATATCAAAAGATTTTTTACTGCATCATCTCGATACATGATGACTCAATGAAGGACAGCATCAAAATTAAGTCAGCAACTGTTAAGGTATTTTAATTGCAAAAATTCAAAATTTATAACTATCTCGTAAATTTTTTATGAGATACATCTAAATTATTAAATCTTGTTAAAGATATAAAAGCATGATCATTTTCCAAACATATTCTTATTCAACGTTAGTCAAATGAAAGTTAGTTCACTTAATTATATAGCAGGACGATGAAATAAAAAATTTAAGTATGCTAAATACTAGCAAACTCAACTTATAGACGAGTTAGAGTGCAACTTTGAAGATAATATGAAGAACTTTCAAATATCAATTCGGGCAACCCTTTGATCCAATAGAACTATATAAGGCTCAGTGGTGGTAACTATATCTTTTCATTAAATTGTTCGGAGCATTATGACACTCCAATTTGTTTCATTTAAATATTTATGTAAACAATGCTTATGTTAAAATATCGATGATTCACAGAAATTAAATAAAGAAGGACCAAATACAGACCAATACCCACTATGATCATAGTAATAAATTAGAGTGCAACTATTTTACCCCAACAAAATCTAATGGATTTATTGAGGTTTTTTTTCCATTAATTTTCAATGGACACTTTCTTTTGTCAACTCCTGTGGAAGATATGATTTTCCTCGTTCTGTTTCAGACCTATTTAAATGAGTTTTTTTATTGGTCATACACATTCCCGCCTAATTATGCACCAACGCCCCTTGTGCCTCAGGAAAGGAAGATCTTCCACCCAAAAAAACATGTTTGGTAGACCCATCTTCCTTCGAGTAGCATTCCTTCGATCACCAATCTTCTCATGTCCGTACAAAAATGCTTTCCTTCTGAAACAGGCTGGAATGTTTACAAGTTCCGGGAGAATGAAATTTTCAGACCAAAAAGACCCTGGGCAAACACGCGAGCTAGAAGATGCTTTCGATGAAGAAACTTGGAACTGTCGAAGAAGCTGAGAATGAGATTGAACCCAGGTCAGTTCTATCAAAATTGAAATGTTGGGTTGGGTATATCGAATGAAAATGAAAATGAAAAATGTGTTTAAATACTGAGAACGAAAAAGACTTTACTGATGAAAATAGTGTTAGTGTACTAGTTTTGCTGCTGTAACATGCGTTTGGACTAGGCTATTTGGTTCGAACATAATTTTAAGGTTCGAACGTAACGGATAGGCATTGTAGGAATTTCACCCCATCTTCCTACTTAACCAACACCCAATTCTTTCTATCAAACATTTTATCTTCCTTCAACTTACGTTTCTTTCTCTGGTATATCAAACAGTTCAACTTTTAAAGTTCCCTCCTAAATATTTCTTTCCTTCCTCAAATCTTCCCTATAAGAAACAGTGCCTTATGGACATATCTACAGCAAACGTGCATTTGCCCACCCAGAAAAAACAGAAGTTCAAACAGCATATCATCTACATTTACTAACCTTCTTTCCAGCGTTTGATTTGCAGCATAATCTCATCCGTAATCCATCCTCACCTTTCCCGGAATATTTAATATTTTGAATACTTTAATTAACAACATATATATACAAGTAAATTCTCTTTGTGTCTGAGAAATGATGAGAGAGAAGACAGCTTTATTAAGTAATTAACTATTTTAATTTGAAGTGTAAAAGCACACAAATTAACAACATATACAATTAAGTTCTCTCCGTAGGCCGTCGTTTAAAAATTTTTGGCCATGCAGAGACAATTTGGGCAACGTCTTCAATTGGAGAATTAGGTGTAGGCCGCCGGCGGTGGTGTGGCCGATGGTGGGGTCTACCGAACTCTCCTTAGTTTTTTTTTAAAAAAAAACCTTAGTTTTTTTTTTTAAAAAAAGTCGCCGAAGGTGGCCGCTGGTCGCCGGCGACGGGGAGGGAGGCCACCGTTGGTGGTGAGGCTGGTGGTGGGGCCCACCGGACTCCCCTTAGTTTTTTTTAAAAAAATTTTATTTTTTATTTTTTAAAAAAGTCACCAGCGGTGGGGTGGGCGGCCAGAGGTGGCGTGTTCGGTGGTGGGGCCATCAGGGGGAGGGGTTATTTTATTGTTTTTTTTTAAAAAACATTATTTAAAACTAAGGGTAAAATGGTAATTTCAGCGGAGTTACTGTTCATTTCCGTCAGACTTAACGATCAATGTTGGTCAACTAATGGCCCGTGGTGTTGGGCGCTCCCAAAACGTAATGTCGTATGCATTTTTGGTTCATAAAAAACTTCGTGGTGTTGGGCGCTCCTAGTGGCAAACTTCATGTGTATTATTGCTCCTTCTCCCAAAAATGTAAAAAAACATTATATGTATTTTTATAAAAGATTATTTTTTTTAAATGTCTAGATAAGAAACTGATGAATTGTCACTACAAAAACACTTGAAATTATCCATAGAATTTCTGATGGAAAAAATTCCATCGGAAATTACCCATGGAATTCCGTGGGTAAAAATTACCGACGGAATTACCTACGGAATTACGTCGGTAACTGACTTTACTGACAGAATTCCGTGGGTAATTCTGTCGGTAAAAAAAAATTCTGTCGGAAATTTTCCGTTGGAAAAAATACCGTGGCAAAAAAAAAATCCGTTAGTAATTTTTACCCATGGAATTTCAAGGGTAATTCTGACAGAATTTTTTCCGTCGAAAATTCCATGAGTAATTTCAAGTTTTTTTGTAGTGCGCGCGCACATGGTTTCCATGAGCCATTGTCTTTTATTTTGCACCAAATGACACTAACTCCTTTTGAAGCTAGATTTAAACTTTTGAAGCCTTTTTTTCCCTATAGGGTGGGGTCCAATTTGATATTTAGGATTATGTGTTCTTAACTACTATTGTTTAAGTTTAATTAATCTTTAGTGTAAAATCTATTTTAAATTTTTTTTTTAAACTTCGACACCACATGTTGATTACCTTCTTAACATACTCTAATTAATCATGTCACCTAAATTTTGTTTTTAAATGCCCAATTCAAATAGGTAACATTACAAATATTATTATCACAATTATGAGAGAACATTTCTCATGCAAGACACGTAGAGATATAGCCGGTTCTAATTAACAAATAGTAAGAGAGTGGCAAGTAATCTTTGATCTACCACCATCATACCATTCTTTAATCTATAATGATATTGATATGTACTCCTATTCTAATGGGAATCTATTGTGATCGATTAGTTGTTCCTTCCTTCAATTTTATATCTTATCTAACACTACATTCCACACCATATCTGCATGACAAGTGGATGAAATGAGTGGAATCATATAGCTACTATTGACCAACTATGAAGACATCAAATTCTTGTGTATCTACCCAATCTAAGGAGTTTTACCATATATTATATTCTTGTGTGTGTAAGAAAAGTTTCTATATCGAAGAATATATGTCTAAGGATATAGAAACTTGCCACAAAAAAGTATCTTAAAAAAGAAAAACAGATCTATTAAATAACAGACTACAAAATAGCTAATCCATAAATTTTCCTAGAGAAATAATTAGACTTTTTGTTGGAATCAGTGTCTGGTTATCTGAATGCATTACGCCATAACATAAAACTACCAAGGAAATTCATATAAGCTATTTTGTTTTTCTAGTTGCCAAATATCAAATTTCCAAAGGGAAATGATAAATTATCCATCTATGATCGTGAGTTTTTTTTTTTTTTTTTTAATATTTGCACAGAAAAATTATCCATCTATGCTCGTGAGTTTTTTTTTTTATTAAAAAAAATCCTTGCACAGAAATTAAGAATACGCTCTATTGTTCCTAGGAGGCCAGGAGCATGCAATTATACCCATCATCATTTATCGTTACAAACTGGCTCTGATATCATAATTGTTGGATATAGAGAAAATAAAAAATTTTAATATTTATCCTTATTGAAAATAAGAATTGACGGTTGAGACACCCTACTAGCTAGTTGCTAAAGAAATTCTGTTGGTTGCCATAAGTTATGTAGCGTAAGATACCCAGTTTAATGAGAGAAGAGGGGAAGAATTAATTTTACTGTCTCACGGGATGATTTCATGGCACTCCGTTTAATGCTCTAATACTGTCTCAGACTTTCTCATAATGAAATCTCTGGTTATGATATCATGTTGAAGTTTGAAGGATTTATAATAACACTTAAGAGGTTCTCATTCATTTTGTATTTATTTAATCCTTCGAAGTTTAACTACAAGCTGATAAAAAAAAAATGTATAATACTTATGCAGATCATAACTAAAGAAGTTAAAAAGGTGATTCTACATGTTTGCAATCTTGATCATGATTTTTTGATTTCAAGAATAAAATAGAATAAATAATATTCAATATGAATCAAACGCAATATGTTTTTTATACTCATGTTTATATGCTTTTCATTCTTATATTTTAGTTTTATTTGCCAACTATTATTATATTGTAATTTTTAATTTAAATTTATAATAGGTAATTACTGTATTACCCTGTGTTATTGATTTTTTTTTTATTGTCTTCTATTCATCTTTTTGCTACTCAAAGACTTGGGGAGTTAGACCTAGCTGTCATCTTATCATCTTTTCTAGTATTTTTGTTCATGCTCATTGTTCCTCTTGCTCATTCTGTCACAATCCAAATCCTCTCGCTCTCCTTCATGCAACACATAAA
The DNA here is from genome assembly GCA_037074495.1 of Acacia confusa. NCBI lineage: Eukaryota > Viridiplantae > Streptophyta > Magnoliopsida > Fabales > Fabaceae > Acacia > Acacia confusa. The sequence continues at coordinate 29,693,961 of CM073510.1, forward strand.
AACTAATTAGCAACACTTCAGGTATCTTGCTATTTGTATTTCTTTTCCTCTCAAATATCTCTTGCTACTTCATCCATTATGCTAGTTTCTCAATATTGTTTAGTTCTAACTTTTCGAAACCGATGACCACTATGTACGTGCAGTGGCAGACCTACACTAGTGCCAATGTGGGTAAGTGCAGACATAAAATATATATAATTTAAACGAAACAAATGACAATGTGCGTGGGTGGTGCAATGGTTAATACTCACTTCCTTCCTCCATTGGACACGGGTTCGAGCGTTCATTTTACTCTTTCTTTCTTTTTTTATCCATTTCCATCGTTCCCTCTCATCTCTGCCCTATCTCTCTGCATTCCTCTTGACGATATGCTTGTGGAGGGAATTCATGGCGATTCCTTCAAGAATCCCGCCAACGGCAAATACGCCTTCCTAAGAGAAGGGTCCTTCTCTTTATTGTTTCATTCTTCCTATACTTCCTCTGCCGCTGCAATTCAAGCTAAGAGGATTATCAGAGAAGGCTCCAGAAACAATTGGACGCGAGAGGAAGTAAAATTTGTCTGTGACTCTCCCGTACTCGATCTTCTCTTCCATGGAGTAAGCTTTACCTTTGATTTTCTTGCTGGTTTTTCCCCTTAAAAAGCTTTATTGGGTTCGTGAAACTGAAAACACTAATAGATAATTCTTCTTTTGGTGAGTCTGAGCTGAGTTTTCTTTATATCAATTACTCTTCAGACTGAGGCAAATTTAAACATTTTCTATCTGATTCTAGAAAAATGATATGTGGGGGAGAGTTTTTGAAAGACTACAAATTGACGGCAAACTCTTACTGGTTGAACTTTTGTCCTGATTCTTACTCGTCTTGACTGCTAACTGGTACTGATCACCGATTGCTAGCATTTTACTGAAGCTACTACTCCTATGTTTTATCAGGCTCTTACATACCTTTTGCAATCAAAATTGTTTGTTAACTTCCATTTATGTCATTGTTGGTGTTCCTTGATCCTTTCTTCCTGTGGCTGCTAGTTGCTAAACTGAAGTTATCAATCTAGATTTGAGATTGCTAGAAAATAGTGAATTAATGTGGGTCTGAGGACACATGAAAGGTCATGTTGGGTTGGGAAATATTTTTTCTGTTGAAGTCAAGTTAGAAAGGCTTGAAAATCTCTTGCTATATTTAGAATCTGTTTATTCAATCTCTTGATATACTTCTCAGCCCTCTAAAATTCTGTGTTTAAAATATTATGAAAGTGGAGTATATCTACAATATACACTGATTGTGCACCCATAAATCTAAAATCCTAGGTCCACCACTGGCAATATGGCTTTTGGTATGGTTTCCTCAGATCATGCATAGTTTTGGATTTCATCAAGTTTCTCTTCTACCTCCAACGTTTGATGAACCCTTTCTTTGATTGACAGAGTTCTTCATCTTTCACCCTTCTTTTCCTATGGGAAGCATTGAACCTTGTTGGTTCAACTGGGTGGCCCATGTCTTCGGGAGACGTCCTGGGAGACGTGCTGCAACACCCGCTTGCTAGTTTTTCTCTAGGTTTTTCTTGCTCTGAGTGTAAACTTGGAATTGCTTGACATCCATCTTTTGTTCGATGCATGGTTCATGCGTGTTGTACTTGTACTTCATTATGGTTTGTTGTCTTTTTTTATTTTCGTGCTTTTTTTTTTCCTGTTGTTTTTGTATGTGTGTTTCATTTTCGTTTGTGTTGTTTGTGTTTTTTCCTTTCTATCGGGTTGGTCCATGCTGCTGAGGCTCTTTTGTAAGCTGGCCCATGTTATGTTGTCATCTTTTTCCTTGTTTGTTAATGGGCATGTCTTACCCTTTGTTTTTTGGCTTAACTAACAGAGGGGTCCAACTTTCTCATCAAAAGGAAGAGGGTTCGATCTTGGAGTTGGTCAAGGCCCTAGGAGAGGCATCTTAGATGATGTAAACTTGTGGAAACGCAGGCTAAGGTAGAGGAATGTATACTCTCAGTCCCCTATATCCTAAGGAGCAAAGCCATAGCAACCTGCCCTTGTTTTGTGGATGAACTCAGCCTTTTTCCTAAAATTTTTATATCAAAATAATAATAATAATAATGGGCATGTCTTTTTTTTTTTTGAGAAAAAAGGTAAATTACAATATCATTTCTTTGACAAGTCCAGAGAGCCGAAAGTTTAATAAGCCGATTACTTCGAAAGAAATTGTTACACTAACATTTAAAATTTGTATATTTTTTAAAAAATATTTGATTGTTTAGTATAACATACATCGAGTAAAGAAAATAAATTCAATCTATATATGTTAATTATTTCAATTAAATTAATTAACAATTTAACATTTTAAAAAAATCATCTTCGGTTGAATTACAAAAATAAGAAACCCATGCACAAAATTATATATTAATTACAGTATAATAGAAAAAAAAAATATTTATCATAATAGAAAATGTAAAAACCTTAAACGAGTTTTTTTTTAATGCACACATAAGAAATGTATGAATTGTGTGCACATGGTTTACATGAACCATTGTCTATGAATTGTGATTAATTGTTCCTTTTTTCAATTTTATATCTTATCTCACGGTACACTCCACACCATATCAGCATGACAAAGTAGACGAAATAGTGGAATAGTATAACTACTATTTGTTTTTTTTTTTGTTACAAATATAACTACAAAGCGACTACAAAGACATCAAATTCTTGTGTATCTACCCAATAGCTCACGACAAAGTTTGTCTGGGCTATTTGAATTAGTTCATTTCAAATGATTTGACATCATATAAGTATGTGAAAAAATCTTATCCCATAAAACATCTTTTTTAAATTGATTGTGCAGGTATCTAAAGAGTTTTACCATATATTCATGATTCAAATTTGAACTACTGTGGGTCATCTAAATCCTTGGCTTGTAATCAAGTACAAATTCATTTGAAATTAACGTTGTTTTTTGTACAAACATTGAAAGATACAAATTTAAGATTCTAGAAGGCTTATTCATGATAAACTGATTGATTAAAATCGAAAATTTAAATTTCATGGTTTCAAAGTATAAATTAATCTGCACCATTAAAATTTAATCAAAGCATTTCAAGAAAAATGCAGTAGAGAGTGAAGAGAAACTCAAGAAACCAGATAAAAGATGTTGGGTATGAATGGTTATTTTCTCTATTATGAGTCCATGGTTACAATCCAAGTAAATATTGCCTTTAGAAAAAAAACCACCTATATCAGAACACACAATCATAATTCCGCTTTACTACATTCACAATGGCATGAGAATATTGAGGTCAAAAGCCTCAAAAAGAATCTGCTATAAATTCTAATAACTTGTTTCTACAGCATTAAACCACATACAAAATGAGAAAACTAAGGCACTACCAAACCAAAACACCAGGAAAACAGAAACAGCCAGTCCGCACAATAATAATATCAACTCCTTCGAAAAACCTGCAGTTCAAACTATAGAAATTGAACATGATTATATATAAGTGGGATATCAATACAAGAACGGGATGTGGAGACTCATCCTTAGTACTTTTTTTCTTCTCCTAACCTTGAATATTCCTAGGAGCTGGAACCGACTGTCCTTGCTAACTAGTGATGTGATGTAAGCACTGCCAAAAAAGGAGAAAATGGAGTGAGTACCAAGAAAATATGAATCCAACAAAATTAGAAATACACATATAAATACATTGAGACATTCAGCTTAATAATGCTATGGTTAATAATCAAGATAAAAATGCCTGTAGATTCAACCAAAGTTGTTGTATAGAAAGTTTGCTATGGGCAATTCAAAGTTAGGTGTTTTTGAGTCCCACATTGCAAACATCACAAATGAAATGTACCTTAAAAGTTCAAGCAGCTCGCCTACCCAATAGGCGAGTCTTTTGGGATAAGCTCTCCCACCCAATAGACTAGTTTTTTGGAATGAGCTCTCCCTTTGAACTTGTGCTCATTACAAAGGTACTTTTATTGAGAGCCCAATATTCACAAAGTTAGCTACCCATTGAACTTGTGCTCATTACAAAGGTACTTTCATTGAGAGCCCAATATTCACAAAGTTAGCTACCCATAGAGGGTTTTGACTGACAAGAGGCCGAGCGAAGTGCCATGATGTGAACCCGCTTGAGATGTTGACTCTCAAACTGGGTGCATCGTTATAAGTCCCATAACAAGAAGCCTCACAAATGAAGTTGGTTTATAAGTTCAAAGGTCTCTGCCACCAAATAGGCTAGCCTCTTTTGGGATGGGCTCTCCCTTTGGACTTGAGCTTATAAGAGTTGCTTGCAAGATTTGGTTAAAGGGGGAAAAATACTTGTATGGGAAATATAGCAACGATCAAAAGCTATGTTGACAGCCTCGAGGAAACACTTCTTAGAGCATGACATTGAGATGTTAAACCTAACAATACACAAGATTCTAAAGGAAACAAATAGCAACGCCTATATCCAGCACAGTTTAATCTACTGGAGCCTTGAAAGCGCAGTTCCCAAACATGCAACACCATCATGTTCAAGTGTGGATTCACTACTTCAAAAACAACTTTAAAAATTTGAAGTCAGCAAGTTGTCTAAATAGGAGTTAGAAATGGCACTTCAGAAACAATTAATCACCAGAGACAAAATTGGATTTTCACACTGCCCCAACCAATTGCTTTTAGGCTGACAGGGCTCCTTCATTATTCGTACCCCACTGTTCATCAGCCTCGTTGCCATTAACAAGCACCGCACCATCCGCAGAATCAGCATCCACTACAACTGCCTCCTCTTGGCTTCCTACCTCTCCATTCAGTTCCTCTGTAACATGCTCTTCCCCATTTTGTTCAGTCAACTGTAACAAAGGGACAAAGACACGAATTTTTTTTCCATTACTTGAAGAATAAAACACTACAAATTTATTTGTGAACTTCACGTGATCATCAAACCTCATGATTTGAGTCCCCATTTTCAAGAGGCTCCTCCGCATCTTCAATCTGCATGTTTCTAAATGCTTCAACAAGGGTAAGACGAGACTCGGCAGCATGGCTAACGTACTCTTCTGCAGGAGGATAAACACCCCTATAATAAACAAAATAATTAGTCAGTGAACATACTTACCAAAATGCCAATACTAATGGATCAAAGCTGTAAAGAAAATATCGTTTCTTGTAAATAAGGTTTCCCACACTCGACCTTGCTTCTGCAGCTTTAGACTCAACTGCAAGTGCAACTTGCCAGTCGTCAAACAAATTGGGATACTCCTCAGGATCAGCTAATGATTCAGCAGCTTTTGGATTAACCTGGGAAAACAGAAAAAACATGTGAGAAATATATAATTGAACTATGACCTACATGCCTTCGAACCAAATGATAAGACTCCCTGGACATGGCAATAGAATGACAACATGAAGTCTAACCCACAATGTCTTGCAAACTACAAAAATCAGGCAGTTCCGCAGTTTCAGCAAACATTACAAGTGACTTAGAGATTACCTTGCTGAGATCTTTTCTCCAAATTGCTACAATCTCGGAGACCTTACTAGGGAGATAAGATCGTGCCATTAGAGCTGCCTCAGGAATCCGGTTGCTGCACAAACCATAAGTCAGCTATGTATGACTGGACTTCTAATCTGAAACAACCCCTCCTTGTCTGACTAATTTCATAGAGTATAAGAACAAAACTGTTAAAAATTACCTTTCTACCAACAATTGCAGGCAGTCTTCAAGCCTACCCAACATAAATAAGCACAGGAATGCAACATTGTTTTTTCCTTGCTCTTTGGCAAGGGTTGCAAGTTTTGATATTCCTTCTGCATCTCCTAAAGAAGAATAAAGCAGCAATAAACCGCTCAAATCCATTGCATTCTTTAGACACTCCTCGGCCATTTCTAACTGCAAGAAAATAATATAGAGTGAATGCCATGGAGCAGGAGAAATACCCAACAAGTATCAATTTTGTAATCAGACACAAGATTCAAAATTTTAATAATCTACCAAAATCAAGACAAATTTTAAACCAAACTTCAAATTTGGCCTTAATAAAACCTCAAACCTCTTGCACAAGCTTCAGTAAGGCCAATAATTCATCATTAACACATGATCAAAATCAGCAGCACAATATAAAAAGATAAGAATATCTAGGCACAATGATTTTGCACCTTAGGAGAAATCACCCAAATATACACACAAATATATTTTACACAGATAAGCACCTTGCCAGTAGACATCGCTAATTCTCCCAACTGCTTCCATTTAGACTCACTGTGCACTTCCGTAGCAATACTCTGCAAAAAGAATTACACAATATCACTAGGTATGAATTAACGCATTGAGTATACCCAATGAAAGATGAACAAAAGAACGATATATTTCACATGCTTATCACTTTCTCCTTGCAGGCACAATATATGAACTTACCTTAGCAACCTCTAATCTTCCAAGCTGTATGGCTAGCTCAAATTTGTAGTCAGGGTCCGTAGCTACTTCAAGAGCTTCCTCTATCATTGCCCGTGATTCCAGGAAACGAGCCACACTATCATTAGATCATAAGTATACAATTAGAATGCAAATCATTGGAGAACCAAAATTCAGATTGAAGCACTGATAAAAGACACAAGGCCCACAGAACAATTATCTAAACCAAAGCGATACAGAAATGAACATATTATTGTGATGTTACAATGATTCACACAAGATTATGTATGGAGAATTGAAACCATGAAAACACCAAGGCAAAGACCAAAAACTTACAAGCAAAAGGACCAGTATAAATCATAAAAACACAATAATGTAAGAACCAAGGTTCCATTAATAACCAAACAAATTACTGTCAGAAAGTTCTGGGGCCAGCCACTGGACAAGCATTCCCATATTCCATCAGGCTGACTAAGGAACCATACAAAACTATTTTATTTTAAAAAAATAACGCAGGGAATATAATACATTATAATTAATTAGATATAAGAAAATTTATGAAGCACAATTCTTCTATCAAAAGCATGTTTCAAACTTATGACCCAATTTCTAAAGAGACAGAACTAATAATTTTTTTCTCCTTAATATTAAAGTAATAAAAGCTAATTACAACCTGTTATGATGCTCTTTAGGAATAGTTAGCAGAACCTCATTGGCTCTTTCCAGATCACCACGCATCACAAGAGTCTTGTACTCAATCAAGCTTAAAAGCAGCGTGTAACCTATAACACTGAAAGAAATTAAATAATTAAATTATTAGAGAAAGCAGTCCAGATTACAATTGTGACTTTTAATATAAAAAACAGAAGGTCCACTTACTTGAACTCCTTGTCTATCAAATAAACCCTACTTTGGCTGGCAAGATATCCCAGCAAGTACATAGGGCGGTCTAAGTGAAACATTGTAGTTACCTGAATTCATTGTATCATCATTGTGTTATAGATCAAGGCCTCATAAGAATCATATAGTTCAATTAAAAATATATATTACCTCACCACCGACGCAGTAGTTAAGTCTCCAGGAGGAATTGTTGTAGATGAAACAATCCCCAACCCAGATGCCAGTCCTGACACGTTCATTCATTTCATGAAGGAGATCAAAGGCATCTTCAACACCCTGCTCATCAACAGGTCTTCCACTATCCAAAGATGATGCAACAAAATCACGCTGCAATAATGAATGGTTAATTGTCTCCAAAGCTTTGCACCATAGCATATAAAGCATAATAACAAGACAAATGTAAGGGAAAAGAAGAGTTCTTTAGCAAAAGGCAACAATGATACAAAGATAATGAATTTTCTTAGAATGCTCACATTGTACTTCAGGATGTAGAAAGATGTATCACTTGCAATTGCCAGTAGATCACCACTATCAGCCCAGTAAAGGTTCTGAAACAAGAAAATGGCAGCCATGTAAAATAAATTGTAAAATTGGAAGAAGAAAAGCATATGGCTGCATGTCATCTAATGAAAGCACTTACTTTCACATTAACATCAATGCGACGGATCAACCTGCATTCAGCCCAATCATAAAAGCAGATGAAGTCATTTGAGCACATTGCCAGTAAATTGCCACCAAATATTCGTTCAGCTGAAAATGTAGGTCGGATACTCTTCTTTTCCTGCATTCGACATCAGTCGGACTCCAATTACAATTTCCCATGTTTCATTAAAAAAGCATCTAAAACAGGGAGCAAATAATAAATAATTCTCCAGAACTAGAACCAACTCCTGCAACATACAAAAGTATGACACAAATATGACGTTATTAGCAATTCAGCATTGGAAGCACATTTCACAAGCTATTGTCATATTGTTTTGACATAACGTTTAGGTTGAGCAAAATTAATCGCCAGCATAGGTTAATTAACAGAACAAGAACAGCAGGACTCTTAGCTTTCTTCTTAATGAAATTAGCAAGGAAGTGTTGTTTCTTGCCACCACTTTCTTCAGACCCATAAAAAAAATTAACAGAAATAAAAATAACATAAACTGCAAACCTGAAAACTTTTGCTAAAAATTTTAATTCTTGATGTACTTTCTCTGACAGCATATTCTCCATCCGAAGACCAAACAAACTCCAGTGCTGAGCCAAATGACCTATTTCTCCATGCCAATGCAGTGTATATGATATACTCACCATCTCCACACACAACAACAAATCTGCCGTTTGGATTGTGCTTTAAAAACTGAAAGTAAAGTAGTAAATACTAGTTCAGTCACTATATACATACTTGAACTCAAAGGAAGGAATATTATTTTAAACTAGACAGAATAGCACACAAAAAAGTCACAATGAACTATATAATGAATTACTTTATTTACACAGCTAAATAATGTCAAGAAAGATAGAATGAGGATATGAAAAAAGTTAACTTGCTAGATGATGTACATGGTTGTTAGCTAAGGTATGTCGAGGTTTGCAAAGTCAGAGCAGAAATGATTTTTTTTTTTTTTGTTTTGGGGGGGGTGGGGCATAAATTTAAAAGCATGAAACTAAATATAAAGCAAAATATGCCAAATCACCTGCGGATAGAGATCACAAGTGCCCAATTCCTTGACAGCCAAAGGTAACCTTTCTCCATCAGCCACCTAAGAAACAAAGTGATTATAGTTGTATGTCACTCAAAAGTAAAAGAACTTTCCACTTCTTGCTCAAATAGTAGACAACAAAATAAGGATATCAATGAGCTCAAACCTCCACATCTGCTCCTACACTCTTTATATTGACTGTCTGAATTTCATTATGCTTAGCCCAAATAATTTTCCCACTGTTATCCATGCTGGCTACAGGCTCTTCTCGACCAAGTTTGACCATGATAGTTCCTTCATCATAGCCAATGACAACCCTGCAGAAAAAATAAGTTTTAGGATTGTGTAATCGGGGTGAAATAAAACAAATAACTTTACAGCTTCAAAATATAATTCTCCATTTATGGCTTTATTTAAGGTAAAGCTGAAGCAAACAAGCTGGCATCATACCTGGAGAGTATAAAGAATTTCTCTAATCAGTGACCAAACATGCAGACTTCGTTCTTGAAACTATTAGGTGGAATAAGTGCTTGTTTGAATGGGCTTTTCATAAAAAGCTCAACAAGGCATTTTTCAAAAAAAAAAAAAAAGCATAAAGATATATGGAGAAAGTGTTTAGTTTCGACTAATAATAGTGGATAAAACAACCAGTATTTTGAGTGCATATTTTTCCACATGATAAAATTTTTAGCCTTGCAGCAGAGAATTTTTATCCTATGGGCACTAACTAAGCAATCTTCACAAAACTGGATGTAAGTTTAACAAAGACTCACCGGCGTGAACCTTTCATGTATCCAATAGCCCAAACTCTTTCAAGACCATAGTTCAATGTGTTCTCAAGCCTGCAAGGTATATTAAATCAATACATTAAGGGGCAAAAATGAAGCATTATTCTGAAACCTGGATTGAATTAGTCAAAAAGGGAAACAGCAAATGCATGAAGTCAAGTAAACAAATCAAACCCATTCTCTGCGTTGGACTGCTTCAGACTGGCTTAAACCATTTAAACCAGCCAGGTTATTTTAGGAAATGGTGACCAACGGGTTCTTGAAATAGTCCCACCCAAAAAAATATTTTGCATGTAGTAGGGTTTGAGCCTATTTCGCCATAACTGCTTTGCATACAGGAAACTAGATTGGCATCTTCAATTCTCTCTCTTAAAGTAAAATATGTCCAAACAAGTTATACAATAAATATATTATAAATTCATATCTCATATTATAAATTCAAGTTTTACAGATACATCATAATTGTTTCATAAAGTGAATTATATTAAATTCATATGGTTTTAGGTAAAATACATACATATAATTATTCTTTGAATAAATAATTAAAATGCTGTGTGTGTGTGTGTGTGTGTGTGTGTGTGTGTGTGTGTGTGAAATCAACAGGTCTGTCTGACATAACCAGTTTGCTGACTCGACAGTCTAACTGAGATGAGCTTTTAAAATATTAGGAAGAAGTAACAAACAACAATGAAGTCTGTCATTCTCATATTCAACAGTCTTCAGTTGATTATCTTAAAGTCAGCAAATGAACTCTTCCCAATCTTGATTTAGAGTATATGGTAGTTTAAAACCCAAAAAGAAAAAATGCATCCAACCTCATTGAAAAAGGTGGCCCACATAAGGAAACTAAGAAGAGGGAGAATTCTCCAAGTAGCATAAGCATAAATATAGAGCTCATAACTCCCGTGTCTGGCAAATATTACCTATAAGTCGTTGAGTGCCATATGCGTACAGTACCATCCTCAGAACCCGTAATGATTATAGGAAGTTCAGGGTGAAAGCAAACAGCAGATACATTGTGTGTGTGACCCTCTAGAGTCTGAACACAACTTTTGGCCTGATAGTCCCACACCTGTTTCATGGGTTTTATCATTTGATAATTCAATTCAAACACACAGATATACAAATGACACAAGAAAAAAAGGAGGAAAACAAAGAGAAACATAAATTGAAAGCAAACCTTAGCAGTGTGATCATCAGAACCAGTAATTAGATAAGGTTTGTCACCACCTGTGAAGTAATCAACACAGTTCACCCCTTTCTGATGGGCATCCAATGTAAAATTGGGATCAGGAGACCCAAGATTCCAAACCTGGAAAGAAAAAACAACAGGAAAATTATATATTATACATGGCACGATAGAATTAAACAGAGGAAAAAGTACACAACCAGTGACATGAACTCAATTATACCTTTATGGTACGATCAAGAGATGCACTAGCAAAGGTGTTGGTGTCTTTAGGATTAAATGTCACTTGCATTACATAATGAGAGTGCCCCTCAAATATCTGAGTACAAATCCAGCCTTTATCCCAATCCCAAAGCTTTATGAGCATATCATCAGATGATGACAGCACATAAGGAAGGGTAGGATGAACTGCCACACACCTTATGTAATCTGTATGTGCCTCAAAAACTTTAACTTTGTCCATTGTGTTGTAATTATATACACGAATGAACATATCATCAGCTCCAGCAACCACCCATTGTTTGCGTGCAACAAACTTGGCTGACCTAACTGCAAAATCATGCTGTACATGAGATCCATACTAGTCTTTTAAGTTATAACGATAGAACGAAAAGATACACCTTCAAAACAATTGAAAGAGATATAAACAAGAAAAAAGAGAGAGAGAGAGAGAGAGATCATGTACCTGGTAATTCAGTAACCTCAAAAGACTTGGCCATGGTCTGAAATAGCATGAAAGGCATTAAAGCTAAGTACTCCCCATAGTATTTAAAATTGACTGATTTAAAGCAAAAGGGCTTTTGAAAAATGGCAAAATACAACCATAACAGTTCGAAAATTGGAAACTATCATCTTTAGAAATAAATCTAGAAACAGGTGTAGCACGCATGGAAAGTGATCATTAAGACCATAATGAGAAGATAAGTCAACCAGGAAAAGTATCAGAAACTCACCAAATACTCCTCGTAACCACCAAATAAAACATGGAAGGTTTACAAAACTGAAACAAAACGTAATATTCTCCCAAACAAAGTACCGTTTTCAAAATCTTCAACTGCATTGACAGCTTAACTACACTTTAAGAACATTCAGAATGTTCTAGACCACAGTATCTCACAAAAAATACTCTGCCATATGCACGTCACTGACAGCAAATTTGTGTTAAAGGGAGCCACTACTACGCTTTATTATTTTGATAAGGCATCTGTCTTTGAAGATGCTATATATGGAGTAGAAATAACAGTATTCATTCAAATTTATGGTTACAATAATTTCACATAGCTGCCCATTGTCAAGTACAAATTGAAGTCGGTGTCTTTAGCTATCATTCCGTTTTATTATTGCCTCTTTGTTTCTCAAAAAAAAAAAAATGTGCACATTAAAGCACAAAATGCTACAGTAATTTCTAACCATGCTCCAACACAAACAATAACTAAAAGGTCATTCTATTTTCTTTTTCCAGATAATAAAAGTCATCCTATTTTCTTTTCCCAGAGGACAGGTTTTGTAGGCTCTAACCAGACAGTAACTATGTATATAAATGTCGATCATGTACAGTATTTGCCACATGATTTACTTGAATACTCATTCTAGTAGCGCACTCCTACCTTGTGCTCATATGTATGCACTGATGCCAAAGGTCCAGGTAAAAATAAACATGTGGTAGCCGTCCAGAATCATAGCGAATAGTTATACTAATAAATTTCACAATTCTAATGTTTCAGTTTGAATTAAAGAATGCAAAACATGCGCACGAAAATTTATTCCACTGTGTATGATTTAAGGGTTACAGAAGTTAGATAAAGCCCATCTTTTCTAGAGAATCAAAGCATGAAATTTAACTTGAAGCTAAAAGATATGATGAAGCTTACAACAAAATATTTTGGTAGAGCATTCCCCTTGAATAAATACTTCACAGTAATACATATCTACCATAATTATTACACTTCTCCATTGGCTAAAACTCACAAGCTATAACTTATAACAATACACAGAACCTCAATCAAAAGATATTCAATTACCTGGGATTGGTAGTTCCAAATACAGACAGTTCCTGAGTATAAACTTGCCAGAATCCTGCAATAACCATGGCAACATCACATAATTAAGCAAAATACCCGGCAAGGTAATATTTACCGATCCTGTGCCAACAGTGATCCCGTTAACAATTCAATGATTCACGTTAGTAAAGTTATCACAGAAGCCGCACATAAGAAGTAATCAAATTAAGAAGAAAACTATAGGTTTTAGCAATGAAAAGGGAAAATTCAAAGATGATTCCAACTTTAGCTTCATATGAAAAAATTTCAGACATAATCTGTGAGGAATTGAGGATTACCATGGTTCTGTTGGATGTAGGTCCACGGACTTGACTCTTTCTGATCTTTGCGCAAGCTTTCGCTGTCAATGAGATAGCAAAGTAAGACGTCAGCTAAGTAAACAGGAAGATAGACATCCACACAGTGATTGCCTGATTGGTTACTGAGAACTCAAAATGACCAAATCTCCTTGACAAGATAATGAAGCATTTCTCGGCAACCAACCACGGTAGCATCATCACATCTTTAAGACAAGAGGCCAGACTAGAACATAGAGCTTGAATCGAATGGGAAAAAAATCAATACCTTAATTTCGAGCCTGAGAGGCTGCCAAATCACGTAAAAAGAAAGAAAGAAAAACAAGTCAGTGCACAATTCGACATTAGATCCCACAGAAATCCAAGCCACAAAAACGCTAACTAAGCAATTAAGAGTCTAAAATTCCGAGAAGGCTGAATTCCGAAACAGTTAAAAATATAATCAGAAAGCATCAAATCGAAGTCAATTCGCTACAGATCTAAGGTGTTAGAAACGAAATGCAGAAGCGCTTGGAAGGAACAGATCAGACAAGGAAGCTCACCATTTTCACAGATTGGAGGTGTAACTCGCTTTAATCGAGAACACTCCTGAGAGATCAGAAGCGAATTCGAAGACGAGCCCAGGAAATCGAGAACAGAAGTTAATGCGAGAGGCCGAGGGAGAGGTTTTTCTGCAATGTATGAGAGCAGTGTGTAAATATTGAGATGGGGAAGAAAGAGAGGGCGATGCTCTGAAGTTAAAACTCATAATTACGAAAACGCCACCAGGGCTCTGTCGTATCTGAGGGCAAGGATGGGCGGTGGATCGAAGGCGATGATGAAAAATAGACGGACCAGATGTTGTCCTCATTAGTATCTATTCTCTTGGGGAGCTATAGTGATTATTAACGTGTTCTAAGAGCTGAGTGACGCGCTTGCCAAGATGGCAACCTGGGCCCCACTTTTTTACTTCCTTTTTCTGATTTTTTTGCCCACTCTTTTTCTTTTAAGAGGATAAAATAAAATAAAATAAAATAAAATAAAATAAAGTTTAGATGGATGGAATCAAGGGCTCACAAAGGCTAAAGAATGGAAATTAGACCATCTCATTATCTTGCTTCTCGTTATCCCTCATAGGCTCATCTAGGCCATTGATTGAGAAGGGGAGAGAAAAGTATTGTGATATTGCAAATTTATTGGATGGATATGATTTAAAGATAATGAAAAAAAGATAATGAGGGAAACCTGACCCTAAAGAGTGCTTTCAAACTTAAAAAATACTTAGAGGTATTTACAAACTTCCTTATTTAAACCTCTCTACAAATAAGGTCCATACATCAATGAGATTAGGTAATGTTTGGAAACCTTTTAAAATTTAAGTTTTGCATAGTATAAGAAAAGTATGTGAGAAGAGTTTTGTCTCGATTTACACAAAACCTAAGTTTTGAGTGCTATCCAAACAGGCACTTAAACCCACAACCTTATAGGTATGAAACAACCATTTTACCAAAATTGGACAAACTTTCCTTAATAGCCCTTTTTTCTAATAAATTACTAAAACATCTCATGAATATTGAATAATATATAAAATGGGACACCGTTCAAATTACCTACCGCTGGCAAATTAAAATGAGCTTTATTGTTATCCACTCCCTATCAATTGTAATGCATCTTTAAAATCAAAATTTATGTGATACATAAGAATATTAGTTGTTTAAGTATTAAAAAATCAACCACAATTAAAAGAAAAATACAATCAAAAATGATTAATGGTTTTAGATTTACAAGAATTGTTTTATTTTTATTAAATTGGTGGTCAAGTATATGAAATTTTGCCTTAAATTGGATCAACAGCAGTATAAAAAAAAAAAAAAAAGGATCAAAAGCACTATTGGTGAAGGATTTGATTTGGGCAGTTGGCAAATAAAATAACGTCAGTAGGATTTTTTTATTCAATTTTTTGCACAGACTTCACTAGGATTTTTTTTTTTTTTTTTGTCTATCCGGTATCCAAAGCTTCGCTCTAACTAATCAGGATCCAACCCGCGTTGCACACCTGGTTATGGTGGAAGAGTCTCCCAACAAGGCTTTTTTACATTCACAAAATTCAAACTCGAGATATTACTTAAGTAACACAAGTTGCTTATCACTTATACCAACCCTCGTTGGATGGTGACTTCATTAATATTTGAATAAAAGATACTGAAAATTAGGAAGGCTTCGGAAGGGCCTACCCAAAATAGGTCTTTGAAAAGTGGGCTTAACTCTTTTTTGGGGACTAAGTGGGCTTAGCTTCTTTGGTTGGGTTTTAAACAACCAATGGACCAACTGTTAATGGGTTTGGCCAACTCTAAATAAAAGAACTGGTAAGATTCTCTGGGTCTGTGACTTCAGATTATTGAATCAATAAAATGTACGTCTGGGAAAAAAAGTTGTTATTGAAAACTAACGGATGTCAAACTTAGTAGAAGGGTTAGTCCCTCATAACATAATAAATTAAGGTTTAAATCTCTGCCGGATGCCCAATGGTGCTTCTAACAAGATTTGAGGTCAACCCAATCATAATTAAAATAATATACAAAAATGTTCATAAGTATAACATTGAAAATGGTAATATATTGAGAAAAAATATAGTGAACAAGCGAAAAAAAGAACATTCATGTATAAATAACATATTACCTCTAAGTTGGAATAATGAAGCAAGGGATTTTAAAAAATTTGGATATTTATAGTGGATGGAGTATAAAAGAAAATGGGAGCCTCTAAGTTGACTTTTGTCACAGTGAAGAGTTGACTTTTGTCACAGTCAAGGTGTTTCAAACTCCAAATCATGTGAGTCAATAAGCTATCCACTGTTTTTTTTTTTTTTTGGGCCGGGGGGGGGGGTGGTGGGGGGTGGGGGGAGGTTATCCATTCTGTTCATGAAACCAATCAAACATCAGTAGAATAAGATTCATGAATTGACTTCAACCTTATAAAAGTTATGATTTATGATTTTAATTTTGTGGATTTTACACTGTGTCCATCATAATCATTTAAATAATGGGAATTATTAGCCCACTTACTAAGTTGCACTATTACACAATTTAGATTTGAACTATATATATATATATATATATATTGATTCATTTTTTGTACGAGTATTTTGAAAGAGATATAAAAGTATCAAAGAATGGCACCACATCCTATAATTTTATGCTCCTTTATTTAGTTATAAATGTAATACTCACTTATCTTCTAAATATAAGATACAGTTTACATTTTTTTTAGATTTATTAAGAAAGCTGATTAAATTACTTTAAAATATTTATATCTATCGTTTTTTCTTCAAATCATTTTTCCTAACTTTTTTTTGCCAATGAATAATTATCTCATTTTGCCTAACTTATAAACTTATATATAATTTAATTATACATAATATATAATATAATTAAATAATTTATTTAGCTTTCTTAATTTCTCAACAACAACAAAATCAACTTTATCTTATATTTAAGATAGAATAAAATACATTTTTCAATTTTATCTTTAAAATTGATCATGTTTTCAAATTAATTTGCACAACTTACAAACTAATATATATTCTAATGTTAGACAAAAATATTTTAGAAAGATCATGTTACATATGTTACAATTAAATGAATTATTTAACTTCCTCAATGTCTCTAAATTAGAATAAATTGGTATTACATTAAGGACCAGAAGAGTGTTTAGATAGTTTTTGTATATAATCTTAAGCTTTTTCCACATTTGATCCTTGATGTAAGACTTAATTTGAGAGTTTATATTGGTAATAAATGTACATATTTTTCAATCTTTTTCTAATTTATCTTAATTGATGTTTCCTCAATAATAATTAAGTAAGAGAGATAAAAGAAATTGAGGAATATTATTGAGTATATATTACATTCAGAATTGAAAGAGAGAACTAGAACGTAAATTGAGCCAAAGGGCATTAATAACTAAAGTTATTCATGTCAAGAATTTATTGTGTGAAATAATGTCTGGTCCTTGTTTGGGAATCATAGATTAAGCTAGTTGAGAAAAAACTCTTTTCAGATCCATACTCAAATAAATGGACAAATGTAATCACTTTTTCTAACTTCTCTCTATCTCTCTTTTTTATCAATTTTCTAACTTCTCTCAGTATTTATATCTTTATAAATACTCCCTCCGGCCACAATTTACTAAGTCGACTTTTTAGAGAAATTAAGGAAGATAGTTGAATTATATAATTATTTTAGAGTATTTATATTTTTTTCAAACTAATTAGTTTGATTAACAAACTTATATATAATTTAAGGATATACGACATATAATACAATTAAGTAACCTATTTAGCTTTCTTAATATCTCTAAAAAAAAGTTAATTCAGTCTTATAATTAGGACCGAAGGTAGTATATGGTATTACATTCCTTGGTTCTTATATGCAAATATCTTATCTTTATATTTGTTAGTTACTACTAATTTTTTAAAAAAACAATAGGAAAAATTCCTTTAAGGTCCCCAAAAACTAAGAAAATATCAAAAAAATCTCATGGAAAATTCCGATGTCACAAAAGTTTCATTAATAACATCATCTATTGATTTTAATAACTTTTTAAAACTTGGGAAAATTCCATATGAATTTGTAAAACCCTCAGAAGCTCACTTAATTTGTAAAAAGACTTAGAAGTGACAATGACCTATGAGGGATATGCAAATTTAGATGAAATTATCTTTTTGCCCTTAGTTTTAAATAAATAAATAAATAAATAAAAAACCCTCTTTAGAGGTCTGCCGATTGCCGCCACCTCCAGCTGGGTGCTGACCGACAGCCACCAACGAAGGGGGTGGGTTTTTTTTTTTTGCTTAAGGGGTTTTGTTTTTTTAAAAAAAATAATAATTCATTCAAAGTGTAGAGGGTGGGGTTCGAACCCCCAACACATGGGGCCAAGTGGCTTGGACCACTTGGTTCCTTTAATAATATATTCTTCTTAACATTTTTTCAATGGTATTTACACATTCTGAAACGAGAATTACCATTTTACAAACAGAATTTTCAAATTTTTTCAAGTTTACATTTTTTCCTCTTTAATGCACTATTACAAACCCTCGTGGAGGGTTTGTAATAGTGCATTAAAAAGGAAAAAATGTAAACTTAAAAAAAGTTGTAAATTCTGTTTGTGGAATGGTAATCTCGTTTTAAGATTTGTAATAGTGCATCATTAAAGAGGAAAAAATGTAACCTTTAAAAAAAAGTTGTAAATTCCATTTGTAAAATGGTAATTCTTGTTTTAGGATTTGTAAATACCATTGAAAAAATGTTAAAAAGAATATATATATATTTGTTAATATAATTACATATTAAAGAAACCAAGTTGGGCCACTTGTCCCCATGAATGTGTGGGGGGGGGGGTGTTGGGGGTTTGAATCTCACCCCTCACACTTTCAATGATTTTTTTTTTTTAAACAAAACCCTCTAAACCAAAAAAAAAAAACCCTATTCCCCTTGTCGGTGGTCGCCGACAATGATATTTTTATTTATTTAAAACTAAGGGTAAAAAGGTATTTTCACCTGAATTTGTATATCCCTCATAGGTTATTGTCACTTTTGAGTATTTTTATAAATTCAATGAGCTTCGGGGGTTTTATAAATTCATATGGTATTTATATGAAATTTTCCCTCAAAACTTTTGTGATATCAAAATTTTTGTGACACTATTTTAACACTTTCTTAATCACCGAAAGATTTTCCCTTTAAAATATGGGGATTGTAGAATAACAATCCCTTGAAGTACGACAGTACATCTAGCTAGCTAAAACAAAGAAGGGAAAATGTATGTCAGGGCTCAAGATAGCAAAATAATTTCAAAAAAGGCCCAATAAACATTCACATGCCAAAAAAGACCCTAGGATCTTTTATGGTATTATTTCAAAAAGTGTTAGAAACTATATCAGTAGCGGTTAATAACTATATCAGTCTTCGTTAACAATTAAATCATTCTAATTAACAACTACATATTAACAACTAAATCATTCTCATTAACAACTATATCAGTAACCATTAACAACTATATCCGTACAATTTTTTTTAAAATAATGTCAGAAAAGGCCCTGACATGTGAATGTTTATTGGGCCTTTTTTGAAATTATTTTGCTACCTTGGACCCTGACATATATTTTCCCAGCAAAGAACTTTCATAGTCAAAAGGAAAATTCATATTCTATATTTTTGCTATAATTAATTCAGAATGGACACACCAACATATAAATGCGAATTTTGAATTAAATCATATTATTAATTATTTGTAAATGGTATATCGAAAATTGTTACATTTACCTGTTGGTTAGAATGCACTAGCGGCCTTACCACAAAAAAAGAGAACACAATCTCAAGTCCTGGAAAACACACTTAAGGGAAAACATAATTCTTGGTGCTAAAAAAAAAAAAGGTTACAGTTGATACAGGGGCGGATCCAGGAATTTATTGAAGGGGGCACCATTGGTGGGGGATGCGGGGGTTTGGGGACAGTGCCCCCGAAATTTTTTTTACAGTAAAGTTTTAAATGCATTAAAAAATAAAAGAATATAAAGGGAAAAATAAGACTATGTACTATTAAAAAAGCTTGATTGTACACCATATATTTTAATAACAAAAGTATATTACAATAAAAACAATTACAACGTCATCCTTCTAGGCTTTATTTTTTGGAATTCTATCATAATTGTCTCATTATCAATACTATCAAATACATCTTTTTCAAAATAAGACACTAAACAATCATTCAACCATTCATCCTCCATCCGATTGCGAAGTGCAGTCTTGATGTATTTCATAGTTGAAAATTCTCTTTCCACAGATGCAGTTGTTACAGGCAAAGTTAATGCTAACTTTACAAGTAAATAAACCAAAAGAACTGCCGCCTCTGCAGAAAACCCTCCCTCTCTCTTTGCTTCTTGCGCTCACGGGAATAAGAAGTGGGAGTAGATATATGTTATTTTTTAATTTTTAATTTTTAATTTTTTTACAAAAATTTAAGGGGGAGCACGTGCCCCAAACTCATAACCTGCGTCCCCCTCTGAGTTGATAGATAGTATAGCAAATTGGTGTTTCATCTTTGTGGGTCTGAAAACAATAATTCATCTCAGTCTATTTGAGTTTGCATTGAAAAAGCACATTCAGGTAAAATGAAACAAAACTCATCTTACAAACTTACCCTATATATCATAAATCATACTAAAAAAATAACTTCTACCATTACTTCAAACAGAAACTAAGAACTTCAGAATATTTCTCCATCAATGACAATTTTTTACAAAATAAGAAAAGGAATTAGTAAGAATGGAATGAAGGATGCAACTTTTTCCCCCCGAGAGAATGATTCACCATTATATTGCCTTGCTTGCTCATTTGTCTTGTATATTTGAGGATGGTATATAATAATTATGGTCTCACTCTCCGTTATTTGGAACTGTGGATTGAATATTGTTTTACTATTTCTTAAAGCATCTAAAACATTTTTGGCTTTTAGTAAAAAGATTTCTTCAATCTTTTTTTTTTCCCATCAATTTCTTCAATTCTTTCATTAAAATGGCCCCTCATCAAATTTAATGAATATAAGTTCATCACTGCCTCATAAACTGATATTATAAAATAAAGAAAATACTTAAGTCAAGTTCTTTATATTCATTTGGTTAAATTCTCCAATTACATGTGACCATGTATTTTATTTTTAAATGATTATCATTTAACTATATATATATATATATATATATATAAAATAGAACACATGATCATTTGTGAACTTAAAATCAATTAATTTACAACGGGCTACACTAGACAAAAGAATGCAAAACCTTAAAAAATGGTCATAACTTTGGAAATTGGTGGATTCATTGTCAACAAAATAAATTTTAGAAAAAAGTGATTTTGGCCTGCATGTTTGGAAAATCTCTAAACCATAATTTTAGAAGCTATTTTCTATAAATCGAAACAAAACTCATTCACGTTATAAAACACTTCCAAAAAGCTGAAATAAATGGTCACATAAATGCTCATCAAAACTAAAGTTTTATTAGAAAGAGCTCCCCCTATGGGATCCAAACACCAGTCTCAAGTTGATAGCTTGTAAACTCAATCTAGCCAGTTTATTTCGTCTCTCACACCAATAAGCTATTATTTGAAGTGGAAAGCATCCTTGTCTGGGGAGGAGTAAAATTCAAAATAAAAGACGAAATTTTGGAGGTCCCAAAAATGCTTATACATATAAATCTAGACAAAACTTCTCTTAAACACTTATCTCATATATCGTAAATAACAATTGAAAAGCTAATTTTGAAGGCTACTATCACTATTCCAAATGAGTTATCAATAGCCATAAGTATTGTCATATGCAAAAAGGCCAACATTTTTTAAGCATTATCCATACAATTAATCATTATTGTCACTAACTCAAATAAATTGTGTAATTATCATCCTTTGAAATTCAGCAAATATAATGAAAGGTACTGTGTATAATATAATATGAGATGGCTTAGATCCACAATTGCTATCCATCGAAAGGGCCTAAGACCGAATTAATTATAATTTTAAAAAAAATCACACTTTATCAGAAACAGAGTTCCACTTTCTATCTGGGAGAGCCAGAGACATCCATTTTGTTCGTAACAAATGCTAATTCCACCATCAAAAAATTAGTAAAAGAGCAATAAAGCAGAAGAGACAAGATGATTAAACAAGCAGGACAATGACAAGTCTCCCATCTCTAACAAAATTTTCAATTATTTATTCAAAGGAAATGATTTAAAAATACATATGTAGTTTTTTTAAAAAATGTGTCCAATATTAAGTGGTTTTTCATTTGTAAAAGTGACTATATAGTTATAAAAGTGAGGCAAAAATCAAAGATTCCATTAAATGAAGATGACGTACAGAGTTAACTTTTATCTAATGGACATCAATTATATTTAATGGAATCTAAGACTTTTGCTATAATTTTGTAACTACGTAGTTACTTTTACATCTAAAAAAAACATTTGTTGTTGGGCGCATTTTTAAAAAGATTACATATGTATTTTTATACTTTAACGTTTTATTTAATCAGGCCAAACTAATGTGTAATATCTTTAAAATGTTTATTGGATTTATTTAACAAATCAAAGTGATGGCATTTTTTTTTTTACCCTACTACCTCCGAATCAACGTAATTCACATTGACTAAGAAAAGAAGTTAAGCTAATTCCGCCATTAAAAATTAATAAAAGAGCAATAAAGCAGAAGTGACAAGATGATTAAAGCAAGTAGGACAATGACAAGTCTCCTATCTCCAACAAACTCTTCACTTATTTATTTAATCAGGCCAAACTTATCTCTAATATCTTTAAAATGGTTATTGGATTTATTAAACAAATCAAAGTGATCGCTGACTGATGACATTTTTTTTACCATACTACCTCCGAATCAACGTAATTCATATTGATTAAGAAAAGAAGTTAAGTTACTAACTTAGTACCGGCCAATCTTATTCTTATTATAGGTCCAACCGCAGGTGAAATTTTTTGTCATGACTATAATTCCATTTAGAGGCTGTTAATGACTGTTTCAAAATTTTATATTTATTTAACTTTTGTTGGAAATATAGAAAGAGGGGAGGGGGGGGGGAATTTTAATAAGGATAAATTTGAAAAAAAAAATCAATTAAAGGCATGTTTCTGCATTTCTAATTAGCAAACAAATAAAAATATCAATTAAAGGCGTAGTCATACGAAATTAGTTAAACATGGACTTACAATAAATTAAATACAAGAGTAATATTTGTATCTAATTAGCAAACAATTTGTGATACTTTTCATAAAAATTCAACCAAAAGTCCATTTGATATAATGGATTTGGAGGAAATGAGGAGAAATTTTGTATGAGTTGGATTTACAAAAATTAGAGAAGTGATATTACAAAATTTTAATAATGAGAATATGTAAAATAAAACAGTAAGAAAAATTAATTAGAAACTTTTACACTATGTTTGGTTTAAGGGGAGGGACTGGAAGGGAAAGATGACTATCATCTTTACAAAATAGCCCATGAAATTTTTTTTAATATTCCAAAAATATATTCTCAACAAAAAAGAATATTCTTCTCATTAATGATAATTTGGTCAATATCCTCCCTATGGATTGTTCCCTTCCTACTCTCTCCCCTAAAACCAAACACTCTTAGGTCCCGTTTGGTACAAGGAACTCACGAGTGGGAGAGGGAACTTAACAGAGTTCCGATGTGAAAAACCTGTTTGGCGCGCTAGGTTCCAGGCACTCACAGTTCCTGCTGAGGTTGAAGCTCCCATAAACACAGGAATTTGCCATCCCTCTAAAAGTGGCGGGATCTTGAAAAACTCCCCGGGAAAGCGATTTATTGGGACGAAAAAGCCCCTAAAAAAGCTGTGTCCATTTTTAATCCAGCTGCAAGCAATGATTTTGAAGGAGTAGCCGAAGACGACAGTGGTTGCTTGAAGTTGAAGGGCTGGGCGAGGAAGGTTGAATCGAGGTAAGAGTTGAATTGGTTTTTTTGTTCTTTCACGTTGTGCTTCTTTTAAGCCAATGCCCTGTTTGTTCGACAGTAGGAAATAGTCACATATATGTATTGGGTGCTGTGCTTGCGTGATTTTTTCTTCAATTCATGCCTAGTTAAGTCAAATGTGTGTGGATTTTGTAGTGGTGAGGAAAGAAATGATATACACATGGGTTTACAACTGGCGTATTGTTCTTGTTGTTCTATTTAAATTTGTTTAAATGGTCATGTATTGTCCTAAGTCCTGTTCACCTGTTTAGAGTAGTGACTTTAATTCTGTAACTTTCGTTCAAACTTCTGGATCGTTCGAATTTCACTGGTTGGTTCGAACTTGAACTTCTATCTTCTTTTGTAGTTAAATTGTATGGTGATTAATTTCAAGCCTATGTTTCCATGCTTGTCGTCCTTCTCACATCTGTCGTCATTCTACTCGTCGGCCTATCCTTTCCCGTCGTCATCTCATTCCATTCTCCATCTGAACCACGACGCGATTTGGTAGGTTTCGTTATTGTCAGGTTGAAAAAAAAAATTCATTCCCAGTTTTTTTTCCAGTCTTTTTTACTTTAAGGGTATTATGGGAATTTTATCTCAACTTCCCACTTAGTCAACCCCCAATTCTTCATACTAAACATTTCATTTCCAATCAATTTAAGTCATATTCCCATATCAACCAAACAGTTCTATTTTTTTAAGTTCCCTCTTATCTTCCCTTCCTTTCCCTTCCCTTTTTTAAGTTTCCTTCCCTCATTAAATATTCCTTGTACCAAATGGGACCTTAGGGTGTGTTTGGTTTGAGGGGAGAGAGTGTGAGAGAAATAATTTTTTGGGAGGATATTGAGCAAATTGCCATTAATGAGAATATTTTTTTTTATTAAAAATATATTTTAGGAATATTGAAAATTTTCTATAGGCTATTTTGTAAAGATAGGAGAAAAAATTTCTCTCTCAACTTTCTCTCTCACTCCCTCCCCTCCCCTTCTTTCAAACCAAACATAGTGTTAACCCTTCTTCTCTAATTTTTTAAAATTCAACTCTTTTTTTCCCCTCCACTCATACCAAAACCAGCCTCACAATGTATAATGAGACTAAAACAAACTTCTAAACTAAGTTATATTGGGCGGGAATTTATAGCTTGTTTGGTATGAGCGGATGGTAGGAGGGAAAGTGGGTAGAAGAAAATTTGTTTTGAGTTGAATTATTTTGAAAAAAAAATGACAGAAATGAGGTATAAAATTTTTAATTAATTTTTCTTACTCTTTTTATCTTACATCTTTTATATATTAAAATTTTGTAACCCCAATTTGCCAATTTTCTGAAATCCAACTCATACAAAATTTTCTTCTCCTCTCCTTTAAATCCCTCATACCAAAAGTTCAAGAAACTAACTATCATGGCAACTCTCTCAAGAATTATCCACTTGGATTATACTTCCTCTATTTCAACTTGTATGGTACTTTTAATATTCTTATTTATAAGCCATCTTACAAAATGCACGAAACAGTTGGCATCCTCCCTTATTCATTTGATATGGTTAAAGCTAAGAAAGATGAGTAGGATTTACTTCAAATTTTATTAAATTTAATTTAAGGTATTTTTGAATAGAAAAGATGGACTAGTATTAATTTCTTTTAAAAGTGACTTATTATAGATAAGAAAATGGAATGGAGTATTCTTTCTATCTTAATTTTTTCGATCGATGCGAAATTCTCTCTCTCTCTTAAGGTAGTTGAGCTGGAGATATATGATTATACGATACTTCTCTGGTTCAAAATAAAAGAGCCAAACTTTTGAGGGGATGTGATTTTTTTTTATAAGACTCACTTTATTTTTATCTCTGAATTTATTTATTTATTTTTTAAATTTGCCATGCACTCTCTCATCATTCTTCTCTGCTGCATTCTCTTACTTCATTTTTTTCATTTGTTATCTCTCTTACTTATTCCTTTAATATATATAAGGGTATATTTGAAACAGAAAGTAGATATATTGCATATTTAATTTATTGTTTTAAACTATTTTTAACTAGTTTCTTCATAAATGTAAAATAGATATTTGAATATTTATATTTTGAACCAAAGGGAGTATAAATATAGTCCATCCTATTCAGAACATAAGTCAGAATATATAAGTCATACTATAAAAGAATTTGTTGGTCCACAAAATATATATATATATATATATATATATAAAAGTTAGCTGGAGACTAATTAATATTTCTTCTAGTCCTTTTTATAAGGAACAATTACAAAAATCTTAAGGTTCAAAATGTTGGTCAATTATACCCTTCTTTAGAATGAATTTGCATGAGAATAGTGGATGGAAATATTTATTGCTGAGAAATTGATCTTTCCATTTATATTCTCATTAAAAAGGATCATCCCTGGAAGAGATTATGTTCCTCATAAAAAGGATTGAATGGAGTACTTTTTTTCTTTCTGATTTTTCCCTTATGATTAATGTTAAATATGGCTCCTCATATTTTTCTCTTTTAAACTTCATTTAATAAGGATAAAGTTGATTTTTTTAAAAAAAAAAATTTAAAACAGATTTAATGATTTGAGAACTCTTCACTAATTTTAATGAGTATCACTCTAGTCCTATTGTCCTATTTATAAGTACTTTTTGATAAAAAAAAAAAAAAAAATTGGTCTTATTTATAAGTTATTTTTCAGATAATAAATGAGATTATGATAATTTTGCTCATATTAATTATATCATGAAAATAAAGAGTTGAAAGATGCCGATTTATAAATGAAGGCAACGTTGAAAATTTACCCCATCTCATTAAGCTAACTACCTTTCTTTGGTAGGTGTGATTTAGTTAAAAGTAACTTATAATTATAAAAATAAAGTGGTAATAGTTAAAAGTGACTTATATATTTTGTATTTACGGAGGGAGTAGTTGAACTAGTAAATAGTCATATGATTCTCGAAGTAACGCCTACCAGCTCATTGTCTTTTGCTCTAGAGAAGTACATTTATTACCCCTCAATTAAATAAATGTTATAGAAGCCCTCAATGGAAACATAAATAAGAAAAGCCTAACCGATTAACGACTACATACGTTCAGGAGAAAACCTCCAGAACATAGGTTTGGGGTCTCAGTGGTGGCTTCACCACTAAGATAATGGCACAGTGAAAAGACGCAGTTTCCCTGCTGACCCTGAAAGTTGACTTTGAGAATTCAAACAGAAGCCATTACTGAATCAACCTGAGAATCATTTATAACCATGAAACTAGCTACCAGAGAGAAGATCGAAGAAAAACAAATAAACAAATAAAAAGTGTAGATATATATTAATAGATATGTTTGGGATATTCCAAAGAATAAACCTCTCCACTCACCACTCAACGTTCCTCATCAAGCTAGCTAGCTTTAGAATAAGGAATAAAAACCCTAACCAAGGCAAGCACGAACACTAATAAAGGTGAAGCTGCTTTAATATTCATAACACTTTATTTCTGATCGTGTATTGAGCATTTATGTCTTGTTATATAACCCTACTGGCTTTGTGTGGCTTACTTGCTTCCTTCCATGTTCATGTGTGTGTCAGTCAGCTTGTGGCCCCAAGCGATGTGAAATATAAAGCGTTCTTTTTTATGCACTTTTGTCCGTCTGAAACTTGGCTCAAGAACAACCGTATAATGTCCTTGAAAGATCACTTCCTGGGGGACTATCTGTCTTCTCTTCCTTTAATTTACTTTAAAGTTAATGCACTTCATACATCAGAAACACACTACTAGTTTTAGGGTATTACTGCTTAAATCGACGACCTGTAGAAATTTGTCTTTTCTTTTTTGTTTCTCTATATATAGGTAAGGATTTTATATGGGACTCGTGTGCTTTTTTATCCTTATAAACACATTTTTTTCATCAAAACACGTTGAGTTTGTGATTTCAATGAAACTTAGGCACTTGCTCGACAAAGTTGTTAGCACTTTATTTGATAGCTAGATTCTAACATGTGGGCGATATACGGAGACATTAAGGGGAGTGGTGGGGAGGAGACGGCGATAGGGGGAATTTTAGTGATTTTTTATTTCTTTTAAAAAATGGATAAGTGTATGGTTGGAAATTTTTGTTGTTAAGTTTAATTCTTTTTTTCCTTCTAGAAGAGTTTAATTCTTTTATACTGGTACCATGTTAGAGTATTAAATATTTTTTAAAACTACAGGGAAAACTACTTAAGGTTACAAATTAAATGGGTTAGAACTCAACTGCAACTTCCTATTTATAAGGTAGAGAGAAGAAAATTTTTTTGTCTTATTTATAAGCCACCTTATTAATTTTTTATATGAATATATAATTTTAACTCTCACTTATTATTGTATTAACTTTGTTCTCATAGGGTATAATGTGATCCCTCCATTCCTTAATATGAGACATAGATATTTACCTAATTTGATTAAATTAAAGAAGTTAATTGAGTTAGTTAATATAACTTATATTTTCTAAAACACTCTAATCATCTTGTTTAATTCCCTCATTCCTCCTCTTCCGTAATTATTGTTGAAGTAATATCAAGGTAAATTAGAAAAAGATTGATAAATATAAAAATTATGTGTTATATTTAAGGCTAAGATCAACTTTCTAAATATATCTTGTGCAAAATACCTAAGGGAGTATATTAAATAGAGATAAAGTTGAAAAATTATTGAATTTTATAATAAAGTTTTAAAGTTTAATTTTTTTCCCTTGACTTACAGGAAACAGGCTGGAAGAAGTTTATAAACTAGAACCAGAGAAATAACACCAAGTCTCTTAATGGCATTATGCGCAATCAATTTCTATCTACTGAAAATCCTAAATCTCTTTAAATTAAATGGCATTATACACACAATCAATTTGTATCAAGTGAAAATCCATACTCCACTAGATATTCATATGTGAGAGTAAAAACTGTATTATATATATAATATTGATTTATGAGAAAATCAGTGAAACACCAAGTTTAAAAATTTTATTGGCCAACTGAAAATTTTTGTATATGAAATCTTGCAGAATACTGGCACTTTCTGAGTATAGGTACATACGAAGTTCTTCTAGTCAATAAAATTTTCAAACAGAAATTTATATCTATTTTCTTTTGATTTATTAAATAAAGGTTTCCACATATAATTGTGGTCTGGCTCTTGAGGGATTCTAAAATAGGGAAAAGTGAGAATTCTCAAACTTTTATTCCAAAAGTGTCCCCATCAAGTTTTTTCTGGTGGCTACATATCTTGAGATGTATTTGAAGCCACCATTAGTTCTGTATTAGAAAATGTCTTCGATTCGTACTGTTTAAAATATTGCTGAGAAAGTTAATTTGGTATAAGTTCTACACATAATTCTCTGCTCCATGCGAATCCTTTTTTCCTTCTTTAATTGCTTATTCCAGAGAAGTTTGATCTGTCCATCCTTCAATTCCCTCTGCAGGCTCAAATATCCTTTAATTAATTATTCCCTCCATTTCTTAATATAAGACATATTTGATTTTTAAAAAAAATATTAGAAAATCTAATTAAATAACTTTATAATACTTATATCTGTCATCTTTTTTTCAAATTATTTTTCTTAACTTGTAAATTGATATATAATCTAAGGATACATAATATATAAAATGATTAAGTATCTTATTTAGCTTATTTAATCTCTCTTAAAAAAAGTCAACTATATCTTATGTTTAGAGCCATGGAGGAAAAAAAAAAAAATCTTTAAGAGAGATAATTAAAAAATAAGCGATCTTTGGAAACCAAGAATCAAATTCCTCTCATCTATTATCTTAATGTATATAAATGATTGACGTTTTCTCTTCAAGGTGTTGATCTGCAAGAGCCAGGAACGTTGCCCATATTATATTCAACAAATATTTATCTTCAATACCTCTAGAATTTTTTGACTTGAGACGTGACTACATAATTATTTGATTGGATTAGATTTAAGCATTGTCAAGTTAAGTTGAGTCTAATTGAGGGTAACTCTCTTAAAGACATTTTCTGCATTTACATGGCCCTCTTTTGTTTAATCGTCCCGCAAATATATCTCCCCCGCATTCTAAAATAAAAATAATTACTCGTTTTAAATTTGTGTGAATGAATAGGATATCAATTTGCTAACTAACACAAAATTAAGCAAAGGCCATAATGGAGGGGGTTTTTTTTTTTTTTTGAATGATTTTTATTCACAATATTTAAACTCAACATTTTAATTAAAATGCATTTGTCTCCACCCTCTTGTTGAATTTTTCACCCAATTACAAACGTAAAGACCCAAAGTTGATAAAAACAACTCTACAAAATTAGTGCGTGTGTTTATAATCACAAGTATTATTGAAGAACAATTAATATATTATTATTTTTTATTGCGATGATTAAAAGGGTATAAATCAAGCTAACCGGAGTTTGGCCCTAGCTCGACGAAGAAGTTTAACCACTTAAAACATAAGATCTTGAGTTTGAAGGCAAAACAATGTCTTTGTGGGGAGTTTCCTTTCTCCCCTATTTCTCATTTAAAGCATTAAATCAAATCAAATTCGAATATTAAAATTTAATATTTTATGAAATTATTAAAATACTACTATTAGATAATACAAATTTAATTCAAATAGTGAAAATTTGATCAAACTCTTTCCCAATTATTATAGGTGGACAATCATTATTAATTTTTTTTTTTACTATTTTCATTACAGTTTAAAATGCATAAACTATGCTTTACTTGTGAATTTTCTTAACATGAGACTCAACCTTATAAATCACATAACTTATCCCAGACGCTGTTGACACACACACACACACACACACATTACTGAATAGAAATATCTGTTGACAAAGGCCACGATCCACAAAAAATTAATTAGTTCAATTCAACCCGATATATGTGTGTATGTGTGTTAGAATTTGCAGAGATTATAACTCAATTTGCCCCCAATGTAAAAAGGGAATCTTTGAAAATGGGGAGAAATGTATCTAAAGAGAGAAAGGTGATTGCATCCGGACCATCAATTGTGTTTCTTTTTGAATTGTCACCAGTATCTGATCCATCAATTGTGGGTGCCTAATAATAATAATAATAATAATAATATATTACACAAATCACTGTACGGTATACAATCACATTCTCAAAACCATCAAATTTCTGTTTCATATCTTTAACAATTCTTTTCCATCAGGCTGCATTAATATTAGTCGCAACTTCCTCTCGCCGCATATATACACAGAAAAGTGTGTTTTGTTTTTCTCGTTTACGTTTGGATTTGAGTGATAAGAAGGAAATATATGGAATCTTTACAGTCTATGCACTATAGTTATACAACGTACAAGTCAAGACACGGTGATATATATTTTGCCTAAAAAAATTAGCGGTTCTTAATAGATTGACCACCTCAATGAGAATATCATCACTTACCTGAAGCTTTTGGCTCTCTGATTCTGCACTATCAAGAACTAGCCTTTGCCTCAGGTAGATAGCTACTGCCTTTTCCTTATTTTTTCTTTATTTCCTTTCTCGGCAGACTTCTCATTGTTTTTTCAAACTAATTATTGACACGAACCCTTTAAATTTATTGTATACTCCTCTGGGATCTCTGACTATGAGAACTAGTGGGAGGTTTGCTTTTGGTTCTAAATGTAAGACCATGATCAATTTTTAGAAAGTATCACTATATTAATGATAGCTATTATTAATGGTTTTTCATTATTAGAAGGTAGTTTCCATTGCAAATAATTAATAATTAATATAAAAGAGTATTTAAGGATATCAACTTAAATTTCTTACAAATTAATAACTTGCTAATTAACTTTCTTTTTTAATCTCTCCAAATTAGTTTTATAATTCCTATATTTAGAATTAAAGGAGTATATAGTTTAAAATTTATTACAGAGAAGATGTGGGTAGAGAATCATTAAGATGGTATAGGAACATGTATTGCTGTGAAATTCGGAAGCCAGCTCACTGAATATAGCATTTTTATATTTATAACTTGAAAAATCTCGCTGACTCATTTTTATATAAATTTATATTGACTATAAACTTGGTTCAACTCACAAGTTCACACTTCACACATAGATTTTACTTTTTGTGTATTTTTATCTCATAAAATTGTGTCAAGTCACTTATAATTAATTTTGTATTAACTTTTTAAATTTGATAATAATGATCTTTTAGTACAATAAATAAAATATGAATGTCAATAAATTTAATTTCACTTATTTAGATTTGAAATATATTTAAATCGAATTATTTTTAATTATTTAATCATAAACTTTAAATATCTATATATTAATAAAATCAAAAGCAAACTGGTACAAATTTACAATATAAAGTTACATTTTTGTCAGCAGTCTTGATCGTCCAACCTTTGGGTAGACGATATAGACATATAGTGGAGGTAATAGTTGATGTGACATAATGACGTTGTATTATCATGTAATCGACGAGCCCTACGTAATTGAGTAATTAAGGCTTAATTACTATTATTTGTATTTTTTTTAAAAAAAATACTTCATGTATAGTATTGGATTAAAATGGTATTTGTAATTATTTATCAACTAACTAAGTAAATAATCTTTTAGATCTATGAAATTGTCCTTAATGAAAGCATTTACGACCGAGAAGATTATGAAATTAATAAATACGATTACCAATAAGTTAAATTAATAAAAGCTCTTTTATGAGACATCAAAATAAATTTTGTCAGTTAATGATAAAATTACAAACGAGGAACTTTAGATTAAACCTTATAAAATTATGCTTGAACCCACTTACCAGTTAATGATAAATGAGAAAAAAAGGAAAGCGAACCAACTATTCGTTCATATATACATATACCTAAATTATGTTCTAGCTAAATATGGAGTTGATGATTATATTAATATAATGAACTATCATTCCTTCTAGCTACTTGCATTTGTAAACATTAGAAACACTAATCGCTTTAGATTAATACTTAATATTGCCACTTAATTAAGAAAGACCATTTTGTCGCTAATTAGGACTACACAACTTGATCTTTCTGATAAATGCAAGTACACAAAGCATGTTCTATAATTATTGATCCGTTACTTCAACTTTAATTCAACCATTTCCACAAGAGGACGACCAGTCAAGTTGTACTAATTAAATAGTAATCACACTGCATTACAAACAAATAGGCAGATTGTTCCGATATATATATATTATAGAAGGAATTAGTGGGAGATTGGTACATATCATGGGGATCAATTTTTTTAATTAATAATTTAAGTGATCCTGATGAAGAAGCCATTAAAATTGACCAGTGGCCAAATATTTTGGTTAAATTCTGTTCATTTTGCCTTTATTTATGGCTAGCTCCAGATGTAGATCTTCTAATGGAGAATCTCACAAGTGGGGGATGAAGAATTATGCAGATGGGGTCTATATATAGTTGATACTAACAATGATTATTGCGGATTTTTTCTTATCAAACCTAACCTTAGTTCATTGTTATATATCTGCAGCTTCTTCAAGGATTAAAAATTTCTAAATTGTTTCCTGGTATGCTGTTTTCGGTCTTAAATATAAGAACTAGTTTAGGGTTTGTTTTGGTTATCAATGTTTACTTTACCTCCCCATGTATACATTCTTCCACAAATTATTGATCTTATTAATTGTATATATTCCAATACAGTAATAAATATATGAGTTAGATAACTAATTTACAAAGTATATATATTTAAAGGAAGAAAGTGTATCTTTGATAACAAATTTATAAAGTATATATATTTAAAGGAAGAAAACGTATCTTTGGGTTAATTTAATGGTAGGTCTTAGAATTTGAGTCGTTTTTAGTCAAAAAGATGAGGCTGGCTGGCTGGTATTTTATTGACATTGCTGGCACTAGCCGTCGTTAGGCGGTATATATATGAGTGTGTGTGGCTTTTTCGCATAAATATATTTTATTGTATTCTTTTAATACATACATTCTCCTATTAGAGATAATTATATTCAAGATATTATCGGGTATTAAATATGAACACATTTCCCAATATTAATTTGATATTTTGTTGTATCTTCTTGGCCTCTTTTTCATCTTTTGTATTAGAACTTATAATGTTTTTATAAAAAAAAAAACGTAAAAAGTAGGTTAAATTGAATGTGTAACTCTCTTCTCAATGTTGAGTCATATATGTATAAATAATCTTGTTTTTGAAGTTAAATGTATTGAACCTTCATATGGAAAGTTTGTATGACCATATAATATGCCGAGGATAAGTATATATTGTTCAATTTATTGAATTTAATAGACAAAATATAAGGATTTTTTTTTTAAAAAAAAAATACTCTGAAAATACCAAAATTCCAAACTAAATTATTTACAACTCTTCATTAGCTATTTAATTACTACAATTCATTAACCAATGATAACAAATTTTAGTAGGAATTTTGAAGTTACTTTAATTGCAATTTCCCCAAAATATATGTAAAGCCAACATATCTTATATTTTTACACTCATTTCCACTTTTTGTTTGCTCGTCTCGTCTCTTTGAATATTTTATGTACGTTTTCATCGATGCTGAATTCTACTCAACCGAAGACCAAGTGACACAAACATGATTTATCAGAAGAGTTAGAATTAAAAATAATAAACAATAAGAAAAGACATGCTTTACAAGGCTAAATCATATAACTGAATCAGGTAATCCATTCGTTGGGCAATTATTTAAGCAGTACTTTACATGAGTAATATTTGCCAACAGAATAATCAATTTTTCCCTTTTTGGCTTTAACAAGATAAAATAGATAATTAATACTCCGGCCAATCTTAAATATTGAGTTAGATAACTAATTTATAGAAATTAAAAAAAAAAGATAAGTTAATTGTTTATAAAAATGTGTGCAAATTTTTCTAAATAATATTTTTAATAATTTGTATTAGAAACTAATCTCTAAACATAAAACTTCCTCAGGATATATAATCAACGAGTAAGAGATTAGAGGAAAAAATAACTTATTTTTTAAGAGACAAAATAAATTGAGGTTTTATATTTAAGAGGGAAGAAAAATCATTTTACTAACTCTTACATTTAAAACCAGATAGGTTGCTTATTTCCGACAAAGCGTGCGTGATTAAAGGTAAATCCATAAAAAAAAAAAAATCAGTTTAATTTTGTCACTTTGTGTAACTTTATTACCTAATATTCTACAATCTATGTATTCACACTGTATATCATTATATTAATATCACGTCTAATGACTTTATTAATTTAGTTTAGTGACATAGAAGATACTATATATACACCAGAATTGGGGGTGAATGGTGGCGAGCATCTCTAAAGAGAAATTGAAAGTGACTTGAATAATTAATTATAATAATTGGTCACACAGCCATATATGTTAATAAATTAAATTAAATAATCGTTTTCTAATTCACTTTTTTGACCTCGATTGTGTAATTACGGATTCTGTATAAACATTATTTTGATACAGTATTTTATTTACATATTTTTGTAGAACAATTTATATATGTATGGGGAGAAAGTTAACAAGAAAAAGGCAGGGAATTTATCCTTTGGCATAAAGCCACAATTTACCGTGAGGTCCTGATTGAATAGCCATTTGTTGAAGAAGATAATTTCAAAATACTAAAAATTCTATTTTTGATTTGTTTTAGTTGTATGTGTATATATATACAAACACATATAAAAAAATGGATATATAGAAGAATGAATAATCGTATCAAAAGTAGAAAGTATTTTTCCTTCAAATAAAGATTAGTTGATACAGTATTTGACCGCCATAATTCATAACATCGTGTGTTTAAATTTTATTCTCCATGTGAAAAAGATTGTCAGATAATTTATAAATATATCCGAAGGCATTTATATCACAAAAATATGTCCTAACTCTAAATAAAAAGCTTTCGAATCCAACTCACTTATTTTTTTCTTAAAAAAAAAAAAAATAGAGCCATGTTTCACAAATAACGCAATTCATTTAGGGTTTAACAGTACAAGGTTGAACACATTTACATAATTATTGAATTGGCTAAAAAAATTTAATTATTTGAATATGGAGTGAAGATATAACTAAAAAATTGAGAAATTTCTAAAGAAATATCATTTGAATCTAGAGAACCCCAAAAATTCTGTTTGTACATAGAAGTAATGAATAGGTCCAAAGTGACTAATATGAGATTTTGAAATATTGTGTTTTTACCAAAATATCTCTCAAAAGTTTATTTTTTAAAAAAGAAAAGAGTCGTCGCCAGTGCCGAAGCTTCTCCAGCTGGCACTAACCCATGGGATGTCCTCTAGCGAATGGCTAATAGGAATGGCTACTTGAATATAAAGATGGATTGATTATTTGAGCTCTATAAACCCTATTTGACATCATTGACAAATTGAATAATAAAAATGACAACTTAATTGTAACAATTGACAACTTGCGCTCCTAGATTATTAATGACTATAATTAAGTTGTCATTGCATTTATTTAACTTGTCAATGACACTTGATAAGGTTTAAAAGGTTAAGTAGTTAATCACATTACTCTCAGATTGTTACTATACCTCCGGCCACTGAAGGCCTACAACTGAGGTGGTGAAGTTCTAATGCCGGCAATGATTCTTTCTTTTCTTTTTTTTTATAAAAAACAAAGCTTGGGGGACATTTTAATAAAAACATAACATTTGGAAATTCTAGATTAGTCCTTAGTAACTATTTATTCTTTTCATTTATTATGAGTGTTTGGGGTTTTCTTAATTTATGAATCTTTTTCCCTAATTAAAAAGCAATGTCATCACTGCTTGCTCAGAACTCTTTTCAGAGCAGAGAAGTTCGGATTGGGCAACAAACGTGATGAATAGTTGGTCAATAAGCCAAACAAAACAGGTATTACGCGTAGTTCGGTTAAATATATAATTTATTCGTTTATTCATATTATAAATCATAAAATTTAAAAATTGATTGATAAAAAAATAAGGATCATGAGTATATGTTAAAAAGTCAACTTTACCCTCCACTACCAAAATAATTTGAAAAATATACTCTTCCAGTCCTAAATATAATTATACTATAAATTTATTATATATTTAAGATCAGATGTAGTATTTAAAAAAAGTTGGATTATCATTGATATTTTAGTAAAAAATTTTGTGTTTATTACCATACCTTAACCTAATATCAATAAATAACTATATTAAAAATATATGATTAAACTTAGAGCATAAATAAACTCATGACATGATATAAACTCAGATATCAGACTCAGATAGTAGACACCTAATGGTTTATTTTTACAAAATAATAATAATAATAACCATTAAAATGTATGTGTGCGTCTATATAATCAAAATGTAAATAATTTGATTTAAGTACATTTTAAAAATTAAAATAAAATAAATCATCATTCATAATTATCACACTTGGAAACATATATGAAATCGCTGAATTTATATAATTAAATCTAAAAATTTAACATAATTTGATATAATTTTATAAACTAAAAACACAAAATACCATAAATTTAAGTTGTAGACTTGTAAGTTCAATTAATTTTGTATAATGTTGTAGTTAACACAATTCCAAAATGATTTGACATAATTTCGTGCTGTCAACTCACTTGTTTAACACTAATGATGATGTAAACCATACATAAATGGTTATATTTTCTATAACTTGTTTTTACACACAAATTAATGCTATATATATATATATATATATATATATATATATAGCATTATATATAGAAAACTGGGTGTTACTTCTATGCCTTGCATGGGGGAAAATAGTCAGATTTGATGCGTGGCTAATTTGCTTATATCATAGACTATGTTCGAAAAATCTGATGCGTGGATAATTTATATATATATATATTTTTACATTTTCTTATTTCTTAATTTTCTCAAACCATCGGTTCAGATCAATAAATAAATAAATACACGATACAACAATTAGTTTAGATACAATAAGGGAAACATAGCTTGTTACATAACAAAATTGAAGGTAAAAAAAAAAAAAAAAGTAAATCCTTCGCCACCGAAAAAATAGTGTCGCAATGAGAAGTGAAAGCTACTATGAATTTGTTCACCGCCAAATTAAAGTTGACGTGAAATCCAGTGACTGAATTTCAAAAACCGTCCAATACAGTGTTTGTTTGGGTTGACGTTAGAAAAATACGTTTATGTAAAATGAGATAAAACTTCTCTCATATACTTAATTATAAATAGTAAATTATATCAAAAAAACAACTTCTACCATTTATCCAAAGTAGCCTCCACCAAAATCTATCCATGACTTCTTTAGATCCTAACCTGAAAATTAAAAGCATATATCCGAGTTCGCTACACGAAATGTTGAAGATCATTGTGGGGGGGGATCCAAACCTATAGAGATGAAAAGCACGACGATATCGGGTCGAAACAACTTCTTCACTATCAAAGAGTTTACGATGATCAACATGGTTAATTCCTGTGACCTGATTGGATATGTTTGCAAAATACTGAAGGAAAGAAATTCAAATTCTACCCCAAAAGAAAGGGGAACCGCTAACGAGTCAAGCATTCAATTAAAAGCATATATCCGAGTACTCCATATTTGGCATTCATTGCAAGGATGAGTATCATGGTATTCGTTACTAGGGTTAGAATTGGGAATTAGGATCAACCCAATCCTACAAGGCTGGCTCTTGAAGAGCTCGGGCTTAACAGGGTCAGCCCTACAGGGCGTGAGTAAGAAAAATGTAAGTTTTTCCAAGCCCGGCCCGAGAGCATCAGGGCCAGGGCCGGTCCTACAAAACTCGAAAGTTACTATTCCAAATTTTGACTATTTTTCCTCTGTTTCTTTAAAGAAATAATTAATAAATTACAACAATTAAAGTTCTAATTTATTGAATAAATGTTGTCAATAATAATATTCAAACAACACGAATCGTCTAACAAATAATTACATTCATTAATTCGTAATCAAAAGCAAACTATTGTCTATAATAACTCACATAAAATATAAGAATATACCATTAAGCAATATTAGCACAATGACTATCATTGTCATCTTCTTTACCATTATCATTAATTTAAAAAACTTTTAATTGTACTTCAGTTTGAGTAATGGACTATGTTTCATGAGTAAGAATATCATGAATTTCTTCTTTCACATCATAAACATATCCATTAAAAGGGCATGCAGGGTCGGCCAGAGGCCGTAAAGAGCTGACCCTTTTAAGCCCGAGGCCCTACAGGGCTTATTTCATTCAGCTTCTTTAATTTTCAAACTCCGCCCTTGAAGGGTCAGGGTTTAAAAGCGCCAGCTTGACGGGCTCAACCCGATTTCCCGACTCTATCTTGGGTGAGCTAATACAGGGAAAATGATATAAAACAAACTTAAAAATTGTAAAATCTTAAATTAAGTATTTTCTATAAAATGAGTTATAAATTATTTATTAAGTATAATCATCACCATATCAATTTTAGGCAACAAACCTCATTTGAAAATTTTCAATTTTGTAGCTTTTTCTATTATTTTCCCAAATATTTA
Organism: Acacia confusa; assembly: GCA_037074495.1. NCBI lineage: Eukaryota > Viridiplantae > Streptophyta > Magnoliopsida > Fabales > Fabaceae > Acacia > Acacia confusa. The sequence goes on from CM073510.1 coordinate 29,733,277, forward strand.
TGGTACAAACTATAAATACACTTCCAATGATTCACATTTAGAATTTTCAACTAATAGTGTTTTAAAAACGCGTTTTTAGAAATTTACATTTTACTGCCAAAATATTACTTTTATTTTAGATTGTATATCATTAAAATAAAAATGTCTTAGTAACTGATGTTAATCCTTGCAGAAGAGGCACCACTTTAGATCTCAAACTCAAGTTAAAAAAGTATATTTTTAACTAAACCGTCAAATATAGTACTTTGGGATGTTCAAAAATTTTCCCGTCTCAATCCTGAAAAATTTGGATAGGATTAAAAATTTTCAAGACGGGAAATTCAAGTTTGGGATTGGGACTTCTATTGTCAATATTTAATGGCATCAAACTCCCTTTTTTGTTTTTGGTTAAAATTTGGTCTGGCAATATCAATGCTCATTTGGGTTTGGGTTAATTGTAGAAACTATTTTTTTAAGAAGATTTACGATTTGCGAGGTAAATATGTGAAAAGAGTTTTATCTTAACTTATGTAAACGTGTTTTTTTTTAACACCAACTCAAATAGGCACTAAGTCAATTAGTGGGCCAAGACCATTGACTCTAGAGTTTTTTATTGTTTCTAGGAGGGACAAGACCAATGAGTTTTATGAAGGTTTTTTTCCCCTCTTATTTGAAGTTCTATCAAGGTTTTTGTGCATAATAATTACATAAAAGATCATAGGATCAAGTTAACTAGCTCACTCAGAATGAAGTACGGCAAAAAAAAGAAGACTTAAACCATTTTTTAGGAATTCTCAATCCTATTAGGAATAAGAATTTCTCGGATCAAGATTAGGAATGATTTCCCTTCCCGAGCCTTCTTTAGGATCAAGATCAGGATCAGAAATGGGGTCTCCCGATCTCATCCCACCTTAGAACACTTATCATGAAATCAATTTCCCTTGTAAATAAAATATTTAATATGGGGAGTTAATTTCATCCACGGTTAATGACACTTGAGTGTCGACAACAAGATGAAGTTAGCCCTCTCAACAAAGTGTTTAGCAGAAAAACCCAAACCAATTTCCCCGCTGAATGTATTTTCTCTTTTAGAGTAGATATTGACACAAAATTTTTAAAAAATAATAGTTATTATTATTATTATTATTTTTGCCCACTCACAGAAATAGAGCCAAATCCTTCACCTCTAACATGCCTACAAAAAGCAAAAAGGTAGCACTTGAAGAAAGTGACGAGAGTACCCTTGGCCCAAACTTCAGGGCTCAGGAGTAAGAACAATTTCACAGTGGTCATCTCTCTCTCTCTTGTTCCCTATAAATTCGATCCCTCTCTGTTCGTCCTTCGTCAGAATCACCTCTTCTTCTTCTTCTTCTTCTTTTCTTACTACATTACTTGTTGTTGTTCTTCTTCTACAACACAGCAATGGGTCTCAATTCAAACCGAGTCGATCACTGCGATTCTCAGAGCCCAAGCCCAACCGTTATCAAAATCGAAACCGATATTCCATCTCCCTCCATGGAAATCCACACTGTCCATCTCCCTCCTGAGCAAACCACCCTTCAGAAGCTCAACTGCAGGCTCTCTGAGATCTTCTTCCCCGATAACCCTCTTCATGGCTTCAAGAACCAAACTTGGCCCACCAAACTCATTCTTGTTCTTCAGTATATCTTCCCCATTTTCCAGTGGGCCCCTCACTACTCCCTCAAGTTCCTCCGTTCTGATATCATATCCGGCCTCACCATTGCCAGCCTCGCCATTCCTCAGGTCAGTTTCCTACTGGCTCTGTTTCTCAGCATTAATTACCGGGGCCATAAAATGCTTCTAAACTGTTCAATACCTCTAATCCTCTCTCTCTCTCTCTCTCTCTCTAGAACCCCAAAGCCAGAAAATATGAATTTTTCATTTTTTTTAACTCTGTAGCCAGAGATTTGGCTTCACCAAAAACAATTTTTATGGCAGTTTCACCAGGCCATGGTCATGCTCTGTATTTTTGTTGATTGTTCATACTCTGTTTTTAAATATGTATAATTGCTCTCATTTGAAACCAAGTTTCTGGGGTATATTAATTGCTCTGTTCTAAAACACTAAAACAAAGAAACAAGGAAACTCACATCGCAGAGTGATCAATCTAATTGAAATTATTGTATTTAATGCAGGGAATAAGCTATGCAAAGCTTGCGAATTTGCCACCGATAATCGGACTATGTTAGTAATCAGAATCTCTGTAGCTTGATGGCATCATCAAGTAAGTAGAAAAAGATAGTTTGCCGTGTGAAGTAACAGTTGGACTGTTATTTGGTTCATGCAGATTCAAGTTTCGTGCCTCCATTGATATACTCTCTGCTTGGGAGTTCTAGACATCTTGGGGTTGGTCCTGTGTCCATAGCTTCTCTGGTTATGGGATCAATGTTAAGCGAATCAGTTACTTTCGCTTCAGATCCAATCCTCTACCTCAAACTCGCTTTCACTGCCACCTTTTTTGCTGGTTTATTCCAATCTTCTCTTGGCTTTCTCAGGTATTCTTTCATTTCTTGCCTTCTCTCTACCCCTCTGTTCCTTGTGAAACCTGTGAAAAAAAAAAATTACATAACCAGAGCAATCTCCAATTATGTCCCCGGAAAAAAGGGAAAATTGCTTAAAAAGAGAAAGAAAGAAAATCTCAGATTGCAAAATTTATTACCTCCCTGAAATTTGTTTGACCACTTTCTTGAACAACTCTTAAATTGTGTGCAACGGTTTTTAAGGAGAGCTTACGTATTCTAAGGAAGCATGTCAAAATAGTTGTAACGTGTTAAAACAAAGTACTTCAAAAAGTAAAAATACTTTTATACCAACTAACAATTCTCATAAATTAATAAAAGTAATTAAAGTCATTAAAATTATCTTAAAATATAAATAATTTTTAATATTACTCCTACTAATTACACTAAACTCTAATATTATATTAGATATTACTCTCACCCACTACTCTTGGACCTATTTGAAAAAAAAAAAGTTTAATGCTCATTGAAACCAAACAAGTGCTATATAAAAAGGACTAAATATACTTATAGTTAATGACTTATAATAAAAAATGAGAGGTAGTATCTAAAGAAGAGTTGTACTTAAAAGACCTGAGTTATCAACAAATAAATTTGGGAAAATATGTATAGGAGTCCAAGTAACAGAAAAAATTTTAAAAAAGACCTTAAGATTTTGAAAATATCAAAAAAGGCTCCAAGGCCTTTTCTGGTATAAATTCATTAAAACCTTTAGATATTAATGGGGCTGATATAGTTGTTAACGTTTTAATGAATTTATATCAGAAAAAAACCCTAAGGCATTTTTTGGTATTTTCAGAATCTTGGGGCGTTTTTTTGAAATTTTTCTGTTATTTGGGCCTATACAGATTTTTTCTATAAATTTTGCATAGGATATTTGTGAACAATTTTTTTAATAAAAATAATGATATTTTCAATTATACCCAACAATATTCAAATGCGCCCAAAATCACATATCAAATAAATAGAATTTTGTTATGAAAATAATATTTGATTAATATATGCAGGTTAGGGGTTGTGATCGATTTTCTGTCAAAAGCTACACTGGTGGGTTTCATGGCAGGGGCAGCGATTATAGTGTCCCTGCAACAGTTAAAAGGGTTACTCGGAATTGCTCACTTCACTTCCAAGATGCAAATGATTCCTGTTTTGTCCTCTGTTTTTACTCAGAGACACGAGGTATGTATATATATAAAAATATATATGTATAGCCGTGACCAACTAAATTTATTATTCAATTTTTTTTTAAAAAAAAACTTAAAGTGATGTAATTATTTGTTTATTCCCATGATTTCACTTATTTTTAGTTGAAAAGTTTATACTTTATATTATATCATCAAATTAATATGAATATATAGTTGAATTTGATAACATCACCGATCATATGTTAGGTTGACATTTTAAAAATTTTTTTAATTCATTGAGTTTTGAAATAATTGAACCGAAATAAAACCCAGAAATTTAAAATATTAAAAAAGGCATAACAATAAATAAATAAATATAGGTGTGTTTGGTGTAGCATCTTCTCCAAAGTATCTTTTCCCACTTGGCAACTCCAAAAATTGAGAAGAATTATTAGTTTAAACGAACGGTCATTAAAAACTCTAGTTAACTGTTAATAGAAAGGTTAACATACATATATGCTAATAATATTATATTCAGGAATCATATTCCAAAGTTTCTTTATTGAGCTGGAGAATCTTTTGAAAAATACTACCTCTGGTCCTAATTATAAGACATATTTAACTGATTTTGGAAAAATTAGGACCAAAACCAACCCCAAAATGTTGTCTTATAATTAGGACCGGGGGGAGTAATTGGATTTTTTTTTTCTCCCTCTAATGTTCTCATGAATGGAATAGCTAGTGGTTTAGAAACTTATTAAGGGCCACACATAAAATTTAATGAGGTAGTGATGCAAAGTGTATATATATGTGTTTGATTAAAATATTTGAGCAACTTGTGCAGTGGTCATGGCAAACAATTGTTCTCGGATTCGCCTTTTTGGCTTTCCTGCTCACAACAAGGCACATTGTAAGTCCCTTCTCTTTCACCACATATTACCTGCAACATTAAAAAAAAAAAACTTTGAAATGACCAAAAAAAGTAATTTTGTGAGAGATATTTCAAATAACCCTATTAAATTTCACCAGATAATATTGACAACGGGTAATTATGAGAGAGGATATGTATTACATAACTTAATCATAAGTAAATATTGTGCTTAAATTTTGACCTTGTTAACAGCAAGCTATCCCAATGACAACTGATATTTGGATGAGGTTTTGAACTTGAGCTTGATGTTGACTTGCTTGTGTGTGTGTAAATTGAATGTAATAAAGAAAAAGTAATCTGACCTTTGAATTTCTTCTCAAATATTGGAACAGAGCTTGAAGAAACCAAAACTATTTTGGGTGTCAGCAGCTGCTCCATTGACCTCAGTTATTCTGTCAACAGTTTTAGTCTTTCTTCTCAGAGACAAGGCTCATGGAATTCCAATTGTAAGAAAAGACATAATTCTTGGGTTTTTCCAACTACCAAACAACAACAACAATATTAATAATTCATTACAATATTTTTTTTAAAAATTTTGTTTCTTTGACAGATTGGAAACTTACCAAAAGGCCTTAATCCACCATCAACCAACATGTTGATCTTCTCTGGTCCTCATCTGGCACTTGCAATCAAAACTGGCATTGTGACTGGGATTCTATCTCTTACTGTGAGTTGTTCCCAACAACACTGATTTTTAGTTACCAAATTCTAATCTAAATATTTACAAATATTCACCTAACAGCCTAAATTTTTATATCTCAAAACAATTCTTATTATCATGCTAGTTCTTAGCCTCTATAACCAACTAGTCTGAGCCCAAGTGTTGTCCATAAGTTTGAAGAGGCATACCAAAAGTTGCAATAACATTTTTCATGTCAGAGTATCATATAATTAAATGTTAAAAAAATATATGCTACTTATCTCAGTTGTCACTTATGTAACAAAATTTCTTATGTTTTTTTTTTCCAGGAAGGAATTGCAGTAGGAAGAACATTTGCTGGACTTAAGAACTACCAAGTGGATGGAAACAAAGAAATGATGGCCATTGGTCTGATGAATATAGCTGGCTGTTGTTCTTCATGCTATGTCACCACAGGTAATAATGAATCATTCTCATTCTCGTTTCAGTATTGCTTTTGAATCTTTAAGTTCTTTCCCAAACACTAATTCTGAGAAACTTCTTCCTTTTCCGGAAAAACCAACTTGCAGGATCATTTTCTCGTTCAGCTGTCAACTACAACGCTGGGGCACAGACGGCGGTCTCCAACGTAATAATGGCTGCAGCTGTGCTTGTGACCCTTCTGTTCCTCATGCCTCTGTTCTATTACACACCAAACGTGGTCTTGGCAGCCATTATCATCTCTGCTGTGATAGGACTGATAGATTATCAAGCCGCATATAAATTGTGGAAAGTCGACAAGCTCGATTTCTTGGCTTGCATGTGCTCTTTCTTTGGTGTTCTGTTCATCTCAGTGCCTATTGGCCTTGGCATTGCGGTGAGTTCTCAATACTAAAAGCATTTAATCGGAGGGAAATATTACAGATTCTTTCCATTGAAACTGAACTTAGAATTTTTGTTACTGACTGACTAGTGCCAAAACTTCAGGTTTCAATTTCAGTGTTCAAGATTCTGCTTCATGTGTCTCGGCCAAACACTTTAGTGTTGGGGAACATACCAGGGACACAAATATTTCACAGCCTAAATAGATACAAAGAAGCTTTAAGGGTTCCTTCATTTCTCATTTTGGCTGTGGAATCTCCCATCTATTTTGCTAATTCAACATACTTGCAAGAAAGGTAAGTTAAGCTAAGCAGCCTCATGGTTGAAGAGAGCTTGTCTGAGTGATATGATTTTAAGAGAGCTTGTCTTGGTGCAGGATACTGAGATGGGTCCGAGAAGAGGAAGAGCTTATAAAATCAAAAAATGAAAGTACATTGAAGTGCATAATTCTAGATATGACAGGTACATCAATTTTTCAAAGACTAAAATCAATTATTCTTGGATTTACAACATTAACAACAAAAGACTTATCAAATGTGATTTTCTCAGCTGTGACAGCCATAGACACGAGTGGAATCGACACATTACGGGAACTTAGAAAGATTCTGGAAAAAAGATCACTTCAGGTATTGAACAATTAATAATGCAACATTTTATAAGGCCTCTGAGAGAGACTTACCAAAGTTGCAACTTTTCCCACTAATCTTTATTAATTTTTTTGCAGCTTGTGTTGACAAATCCAGCAGGGAGTGTGATGGAAAAGTTGCATCAGTCAAATATTTTGGATTCCTTTAGGCAGAAAGGACTGTATCTCACAGTCGCTGAAGCTGTGGCTGACATTTCTTTGTCCTGGAAAGCTTCGCCTTGATTCATATAAGAGGCATTTTACTGACTCAGGAAAAGAAGACAATGGAAACTAACACCGCCAAACTTTCGGGCAATTAGAGAAAAACTCTATCAGTGTTGGGAGTTTTTATTTGCCGGCGAGATATTAGTACCCTGTAATTTTCCAAGAGTCAGCTTTTGTTTTCTAGGGAAAAGTAAAGCTTGTTCCTTAGTTAACTAAGAAAGTTTCTCATCCCAGTGTAGATGCTTAGACTTTCCTTCAGCTAACAAAGGGCTGATGATGGTCTTTGCTTTATTACTTTCATCCTTTTCGGCTTTGGTTAGAAAGAGAATCCAAGAGAGATGTCTTCATGACTCCATTCTAGTGGAAGTTTTGAGTTAAAATATATGAATATCAGCTATTAAATGCAACTAGATTTAACTGGTCATTGAATCGGTGGTTCAAGTATCAATATTGCAATTTGATTAAACAGAGGTCAAACTAATTATGATTAAAGTAATATAATATAATATAATTAAAACATACAAAAATATAAACTATGTTAACCTTAAAGATAATAATATTTAAATAAAAAGGCTTTATTCTATAAGTAAAATGGAACATTAATCTTAATCTCAAGTGTCATGTTGGTAGAGGCTGACAATTTCAGCCACATGTTGATAGAGTTTAAGGAAATTAAGAGAGAAAAATGAGAAACTAGAGTCAGAATCTGAAACTCTAGTATTTTCAAGAACCATAATCTGAATTCTTGACCAATTAGACAAATCCAAATCTGTGTATATTCATTCATGCTGATATCATTGTTTACAAGACATATATAGACATAACAGATAAGATAACTGCTAATAACTTCCTTATAACTTCCTAGAGATAAGATGTACATAACTTCCTAAGAATACACATAACTTCCTAATGATAGGGTATAACTTCCTAATGATAACTTCCTAAGGATAAAATACAATAACTTCCCTAGATATTTAATAACTTCTCCTAACTTCTCTATAGAGAATGCTTGCTGGACCCCTAACACATGTCATATGTTCGAATTTGACATATCTTACCAACGTCAAAATCTAAAGTATAAATCACTGTTAAAAGATAATGGATTATGACCTATAGCAAAAATTTATACGATTTTAAGGGGAATATACTCCCTCTCATCCACAATATAGAGCACTTCTAAATAAATAGCTCATTCCAAAATATAAGTTATTTGTAAGTTAATTGATGCTCATTTTTCACTGTAGTCCCTGTTATTAATGCTAATTTACATTTCTACCCACTTACTAAATTTTCGAACACACTTTTCAATAGGTGGTAAAATTGGAAAAAAAAATTATGACATATTTAAAAGTGTCCTATATTATATTATAGACCGAGAGGGAGTATTTCAAATTAGGCAAGGTTGAAGAAGCCCTGGGCATAGTCCAGGGAGTGCAGCAATGTCCCCCAACTATCTTCACTTATACAGAACTGACAGGATATACAAAAAATATGCTGAAAGATGGTTGTAAACCTGATGTCATTCTGATGAATAATTTGATTAATATTTTGGGTAGATCAGGTCATTTGGAAGATGCCGTCAAGCTTTTTAATGAAATGGAATTACTTCATTGCACACCAAATGTTGTAACATAGATAATACAATAATCAAACTATATGAAGCTGCCAATGATGAACTGTTCCAGGAGTTGAAAGAGAACTGTTGACAATCGCTCGTGCGTATGCTGTAATGATAAAGCATTTTGGAAAATGTGGACATCTAAATGAAACTGTAGATCTTTTCAAAGAGATGAAGAAGCTTGGATGCATGATGTGTATGCTTAAGAAAGAATCCAAGGCTTAGAGAATGAATAGGCTAGAAGACGTGAATAGTCTCCAGGCCTTGCTATTGTATATATAGTGTAAGAGTCCGTACAGAGACGGTTACAGGAATGAGGGGACCAGACACGTGGTCCAATGAATAGGACACCTATACAATAATAGAACAATCTAGATTCTAGAATACAATACAATAGGCAAGTTCATATACAGTCTCATATACAAATAATAGTATTAACAACTAATTACATATTAGTTCTAACACTCCCCCTCAAACGAGAGGGTGTGGGACACAGTCCGAGTTTGCTTCGTAAGTAAGAAAATTGAGTGTGAGTTAAGGCTTTGGTTAAGCAATCTGCAATCTGCTGTTGAGAGGGAACATGAGCCACCATGACATCACCAGATAAGACCTGATCCCTTATGAAATGGACATCTATATCAATATGCTTGCTACGAGCATGATGAACAGGGTTTGAAGCAAGTGCTTGAGCACTGAGATTATCACACCAAATGATAGAAGGGCGTTTTAGATAGAGACCTAACTCAGTCAACAGAGTACACAACCACTTTAATTCAGATGCACCATCAGCTAAGGCCCTATATTCTGATTCACAGCTTGCCTGTGACACAACCTTTTGCTTCCTAGACAACCAGGAAATAAGTGTATTACCCAAGTAAACTCAGTAGCATGCCATAGATCTCCTGTCATCTAAGTCTGTGGCCCAGTCAGCATCAGTATATGCAGTTAGCTGAAGAGTGCGAAAAGGTCGAATATGTAAGGCATAGTGGTAAGTACCTTTAAGATATCTGAAAATACGTTTGACCCCTTGAAAATGAAGATCAGTTGGATAGGAAAGGAATTGGCTCAGCTTGTTCACAGAGTAGGCTATGTCTGGACGAGTTGTGGTCAAGTATTGGAGAGATCCTATGGCTTGTTGATAGAGAGAAGGATTGGACATTGGAGAGCCATCGGGGATAGAGAACTGACGGCCAGTGACCATTGGTGTGGAAATAGGGGCACAATCGGACATATGAAATTGATGCAATAGATCCATAATATACTTCCCCTGATTTAGATAGAGACCCGTATGATCCCGAAATGTTTCTAGGCCAAGGAAAAAATATAGGGGCCCCATATCTTTAAGTGAAAAATGAGCATTCAATTGAGAAATGAAGTTACGAATAAATTGAGAATTGTTGCCAGTAATAATGATATCATCGACATAGACCAACACAAAGATGCAGAGAGATGGAGTGCGATGAAAGAAGAGTGAAATATCACTCTTAGAGTTTTGAAAACCCCAACGGATCAGAGTGTGGCGTAGACGATCAAACCAGGCACACGGGGCCTGTTTTAAGCCGTAGATGGCCTTCACCAATTTGCAGACATGAGAGGGTTTTTGAGAATCAGAGAACCCAAAAGGTTGACGCATATAGACATCCTCATGAAGAAGACCATTTAGAAAAGCATTGTTTATATCAATTTGCCTAATTTCCCAGTTAAAAGTAACAGCCAGAGTGAGAATGGTTCTTACAGTGGTAGGTTTCACAACGGGACTGAAGGTTTCGAAGTAATCAACACCAGGTGATTGCTGGAACCCTTTGGCAACTAAGCGTGCTTTATGCTTTAAGATTGATCCGTCAGCATGAAATTTTGTCTTGAAAATCCATCGGCAGTCAACCAATTTCTGAGATTTGTGGAATGGAACTAAGATCCAGGTCTGGTTTTGAAGAAGTGTGTTATATTCTTCATCCATGGCTTGTTTCCAGTGAGGTAAAGTAAGCGCCTCAGTTGCTGACCGTGGTGTGCTGGCCTGCGAAACGGTTGCCTTCGTTTCGATGTGAAATAATCCGATGAACGGGTGCCGTGGTTTGGTGATACTGGCCTTTGCCCTAGTGATCATGGAGTGTCGAACTGGTTCTGATGGTACCGAGGGTATAACATGAGGAGAATCAAATTGGGCCTCACTATGGGCCTGACCTGATACGTTATTGTCTGTACTAACTGGACTGGACCTATCGCTAACAATAGTGGCTGGATCATCAGATGACAACCTTGAAGGAGATCCAGAGGCTGAGTCCACTATTGGCGGTGACAATTGAGTCACCAGAGCTGAAGAAACAGAGGATGTGTCAATTATGAACGAAATGTCATCATTGAGAGTCGGCTTCGTTGCGGATTGTTGATGAAGAAATCCTGAAACACAAGGAAACACAGAGCAGTCAAAAATCACATGTTTGGATATGTATATACGGCCAGTGGGACTGAGACATCGATATCCTTTCTGTTGAGATGAAGGACCAAGATATACACACTGCATACTGCGATACTGCAATTTGTGTGTGTTATATGGCCTGAGAAACGGATAACAAGCACAGCCAAAAGTCCTCATATTCTGATAGTCAGGCTCTGTGCGAAATAAACAGAACAGAGGTGATTCATTGTTGATCACTGGTGAAGGAAGATGATTTATTGTATAAACTGCAGTCTGAAAGGCCTCTGTCCAGTATTTCAGAGGTAGGTGAGCTTGGGCAAGTAAGGTTAGTCCCATCTCTATGATGTACCAGTGCTTGCGCCTTGCTCTCCCATTCTGGGCAGAGGTATAAGGGCAAGTATAACGAATGATTATACCAGCATCATTGGCAATTGGAATAAATGGTTTGAATTCAGCCCCATTATCACATTGTATATTTTTAATAGTTGTATTAAACTGGTTTTCTGCATATCGACGAAAATGGACAAAAGCATTCACGGCTTCTCCCTTGTGTTTAAGGGGATATAGCTAGGTGTAACGGCTATAGTCATCAACAAAGTGTATATAATAGCGATACCCATTTGATGATTGGACTGTAGATGGTCCCCAGATGTCTGTATGGATAAGTTCAAGAGGTGCTGAAGCACGAGACGCAGAGACAGAGAAGGGTAGTCGTTTTGATTTGCCATATTGACAAGCTGGACAAACATAATTCTCATTAATTCGAAAATCAACATTACATTTCTGTAAGACTTTGTTTAAGACTCTTTGACTAGGATGTCTTAATCTACAGTGCCATTAATGAAGCAGATCATCTTCTTTCTTGGAAACAGCAGCCATGTTAACACTAACAGGTTCAGTGAGACTAGTCATGGGATATAGTCCCTGTCTTGACGTTCCCTTCAGCAGTACTCGGTCTGTTCCCTTTTCCTTCACAATACAACCATCATTAGTGAAAATAACAGAGACTCGATTGTCCTTAATAAGTCTGTTAACACTGAGTAGATTTTTAGTTGAGGATGGAACGATCAAAACATCCTTAAGATCAAGATTAGTATATGAACAGGAAATCGAAGTAGAACCAACACCATGAATTTTGGCCTTTTTACCAGTGCAAGTATGTAGAGACATGTTACCTGTAGGTGCAGTGGAGTCAAGATGAGCAGAGTTTGGGGTCAGAATAAATAAAGACACCACATGAGGATCAGAATAAAATGCCTGAGGAGCACTGTTATGAGGAGCAGAGCTTCGAGCAGTGTTTTCTTGGCGTTGATAGCAGGTGTGAAAATAATGCCCAAAGCAATTACAGTAGTCACAATAAGGACGATTTGACCCATCATGATAGTTCGAACGTCCACCTCTTGAACGTCTACCACGAGATCCACGAAACCCTCTAAATGATCCACGGTTTGAGGATCGTCCACCAAAGGAGGGAGATCGATCAGGAACAGAGGAATCTCGAGTGGTGAGGTTAGCAGATGGTTGAACGGACATTGATGCAAATTGATTGAGTTGTTCCAGACGGCACTTAAAAGCCAGCAACAAGGCCTGTGCCTTAATTCAGGTAAGACCAACTTGGTCAATTAATTTTACTACAATGGCATTGTATTTTCCATCCAAGCCATTAAGAGTGTGTAAGATGAGCTCATCTGTCGAAATGGGTGCGCCAGCTAGAGCTAGTTGATCAGAGATCTGTTTCATCTTTCCCAAATACTCATCCATTCGCAGACCACTTTTCCTGGTCTGGTGGAGTTCTGACTGATAGTTTAACACTCGGGACCTTGAGAATGCACTCATTAGGATTCGAGTGTTGGTCCAAAGTTTAAGAGCAGTGCGACAGTGAAGCAACTGAGCTCTTACTTCTTACGACATGGTATTGCAGAGCCACCCAACTAGCATTCGGTCCACCGCAAACCATTCATCATATTCTATGTTAGGCTGAAGAGTTGTAGAACCAGAGACAACGAGTCTTTCTGGTGGAACAGTTCCAGTCCCATTGATGTGGGATTGGAGTCTGTTTCCTTCTATAAGAGGAAGAACTACAGATTCCCAGACAAGAAAATTTGACCTATCAAGTTTAATTGTTGTAGTCTGACTAGAGGAGTGAAACAGGGAATAATTCTTAACGACCGACGACGGCGAAACCTCATCGGCGGTTTGAGACGACTGGGAGGACTGAGACATGATAGCCTGATGAACAAATACTACTCCTTTGATACCAAGAAAGAATCCAAGGCTCAGAGAATGAATAGGCTAGAAGACGTGAATAGTCTCCAGGCCTTGCTATTGTATATATAGTGTAAGAGTTCGTACAGAGACGGTTACAGGAATGAGGGGACTAGACAGTGGTCCAATGAATAGGACACCTATACAATAATAGAACAATCTAGATTCTAGAATACAATACAATAGGCAAGTTCATATACAGTCTTATATACAAATAACAATATTAACAACTAATTACATATTAGTTCTAACAGCTTATAATGCACTCATGTCAGGGATGGTGAGGGCTAACATGGTATGGTAGATGAAGCTTATTCATTGCTTAGAACCATGGAAGGAAGTGGTTGCACCCAGATATAAATAACTTTGGTGGCCAAAACATGCTAAGGAGATGTTCACAAAAATGAATCATTCTAATATTAAGCCTGATGCAGTTTCTTACAACACTGTTCTCAGTTGTCCTACTCCTAGCCGAGCAGGCATGTTTGAATAGGCTGCAAAGCTGATGAAAGAAACGAGTTCAAAGGGATATCAGTATGATCTCATTACCTACTCTTCAATACTTGAGGCAGTGATGGGTAAGGTAGATGGAGATTGTGATATGGCAGAATCATGAAAACAATTTGGTTTGATATAACTTGCTCTTCTTAAGACTTCATTTCAACTTCTCTGAAAGAATATTATCAAAGCTTTTCTGTAGAATGCCACTTTAGACGCTTGTTTTGTTACTACAGTTAGATAGTTCTTAGGCCAGTTTTGGATTCCCAAAAGGGAAAAAAATCAATGAATTAATTTGAGTTATAGAAGAAGCATGTGAAGAGAATATTTGGTGGACTGGAAGGTTCATTCTAATATGATTTTTATCTGGGAGGTTTCCGTAATATTAATCTACATGTTAAGTCTTGTTAAATCTTACTAAATTAGAACTATTAAAGCTGACTCTGTTGTTTGAGTAAAACTTGAAGGATAAAAGGTTGAGATTGCACATATAATAATGCATGATGATCAGATTAATATTCCAACACATCTTGATAAAAAAAACGCACACGGTTGCTTTGACAATAACAACAAACCTAATCTCACTATGTAATGTTGGCTACGTAGGTTATACGACACCATGGTGCTCTGCTAACAGTAAAATCTTCATATATATATATATATATATATATATATATATATATATATATTGTTCATCAAATGAACACTGTTGCTAAAGCATTTATTTTTGCCCACTGAGGTCAGATTTCCTCTATTTAATTTCCCGTAGGAAACCTATAACCAAGTTTTCCTTGAAAAGTATGCAAGGAAGCCATTGGTATCAATCTGAAAGTGTGGAATTTATTGTTTAGCAATGTTTCAATTAGAGGTATTCACTCTCACAATTGTGTGTTTTATTCAGATGAGAAGAGATACAATATATAAGCTGAGAGAGAGTAATCAGGGGAGAGAAGAGGAATTACAATAACACTGAAATAAGAAACTTTCTTAAAATGAAAAAATAAAAAAGATCAAAAGACCAATTACAAATTAGATATAAAATGTAGAAAGTTTGTAAATCAAAAGTTATGTGAGAAAAAGTGGAAATTAGGAATAGTAAATTGTGGAAGCCTTGTTGGAAATGACAAAAAATCCAATTTAATTATACTTGATAAATCAACTAAGATATTCCCAAATGTTCAATTCAGTCTTCTGGTTTTTAATTGCAACTAAACTTCTAAACTTAAAAAAGCTTTATATTCTCATGTCAAAAAGCTGCTTAGTTGCCCGCCAAGCCTAATATGCTCATGGGAACTTTTTCCAGACTTGTTATTTTCTATGTACTCATTTCAGTTATTGATATAGTATATATTTACCTAATTTAATTAGATTAATAAAATTAGTTAAATTAATTAATATGACATATTTTTTTATAAAATGCTTCAATCATCTTTAATTCTCTTCATCTCCATCTTATTTCATTATTATTGAATAAGCATTAATAAGGGTCAATTAGAAAAAAAAATTGATAAATATGATTAAGGGATTAATGTTTCTCATGTTGTAGGAAAAAAATTATCTCATGACACACACAAGTAAAATGGTGAGACCCACATATACATATATTAATTCATATATGTATATATGGGTTCCATCATTTCATGTGTGTGTAGGAAGTTTAGTTTTCTCATGCAACATGAGAAAACTAAAACCCTATGATTAATATGTTTTATATTTTGGACCAAGTTCAAATCCCCAATCAGGTCCTATATTAAGGACTAGATGGAATAATTAAATGTAATTAGTCCAACAATCCTTTTGGGCTTGTAATTGTTAGTTTTTTATGTGTTTTGATGATAACCGACAATTGTAAACAAAATGTAGTTTATGATTCAAGTCCAAAATGTTTTAACTTGATCAAACTTATATCAGTAACCTACTGTCATATTAACTTTAGTTTCGGATTATCAAACTCGAGCCAAGTCTTTTGAAAACTTAGTTAAAATTCATTAACGCTTTGATTGACTCAAGCCAAACATTATTGACTCGAGTCATAGACTCTTGTGAAATATTTTGAAAAATAATGTTGCTTCGAGCCTATACTATTTGACTTAAGTCATTTTTTGTGAACTTAAATTTATTTTCAAAATACAAAAGCTCTAACTTGAGCCAGTGTTCTTTAACTTGAGCATACTTTTGAAACTCATTTTTCAAATTAATTTAGTTAACTCGAGCCATCACTTAATAACTCAAGTTGACGCAATTTCAAAGTACTTTCAAAAGTTATCTCGAAGTCCATTTATAAAAGTTGAACTTGGCTCGAGCATACTATGATTGACTGACTTGAGTCATGTACTTGAGCTAAATGTTTTAAACTCGAGCCAAAGTCATACAGAGACATCTTCATTTAAACGTCAAACTTATTTTCAAAGAAGATGAACTTGTGACTCGAGCTGAGAATGCTTAACTTGAGTCCTCTGCTTGAGTATGTTTTAATCTAACTTGAGTTAAATCTATATCTGTTTTGCAATCACAGTGTCCATAAATCTTAAATCTTTAAGTATGCTTTGCTTACTTTATATCATCATTTATCGTTGTTCCTAACTATGTTTAATTAGTTTGTTAACGAGTTTTACATGATTAGATGAATGATTAAATGCAGATTAATAAAAAAGCATTGATTACGTCACTTGCATTAAATGCGCTCTAGAAAACAAAGCACGAATTTGATTAATCATTCTCTGGACATTCTGAAGGCATTTATGGTTTCTTTCCTTATTTGAACACCAGATCATCCAATGGGAAGAATACAGGGAATGTCAACAAAGAATATCAGTGACCATTGATCGAATCAACCGCTGTGAGTAATGAACGGCCTTCAAGTTTGACAGCTAGATTGATTACTCTCAACGGTGCATGGAAGGCTTTTAACGGTCGTTAATTGTCTTCACTAAATATAAACTGAAGCATTCAATTTGTTCCAACAACCGGAAACACAAACGCCCAAATGATCAATACACATTTACCGTTTCATCCATTTGTGTAATATCTTCGGATATTTATAATCTTCAGTGTTTATCTATTTGCTCTTTTAGGGAGTTTATTTCTGAATCAATATCTTTGTAAGAATCTCAAAGTATTGGGACTTTAAGATTGTAATATTTGATTACAACTTGTAAAGAAGAGTGAATCCTAGTGAGAGGATTACTTTCGAGTACAAAGTGTATAATCAGTTAAAATGACAGTGAAAATCACAGAGAATCTGGGGATTAGACGTAGGTCAAGAGTTGAGACCGAATTAGTATAAATCTCTCGTGTCAATATTTCTCTTACTCTCTCTGTTATACTTTGTTTTAGATAGTATGTTCAGGGGAAATCAAAAAGATTTTTTAAATAGCCTAATTCAACCCCCTCTTGGTGATATTCCGTCTTACAATCATTAATTTGTTAGGCTTTAATTGGTTTTTTAGAGGATAAACACTAACTATTAACCACCTACTATTATAAATGAACCTAAAAATGCGACCTCCCATTAATTGAAATGTTTTCATGTCATTTAGTTATAAAACCATTGGATTCTGACCAACATTTTATATGGTGATACAGAAATGACCAACTTATGTAAACATCTTAGCAAAGTGGCTTGGCATAGAATATATACAAGGTTACAGAATAATAACCAAAGTGTTCTTTTGATTGCGCCAGAAAGATGTTACTTTTCACATCATTATTGAAAGGTGAAAATTAAGGTTAGGAGTAGGGTGTAACAAGAAGGCTAGCTTGGCAAAGGATATTTACTCAAACTTGCTGGATGATTTGAAACAATAGATGCAGCAAGGCATTTATTGGGAGAAGATTACGAAGAAAAGGATTAACCTTTTTTAGCCACTCATGTCTGTGAGCAATTAAAATGGACTGTAAATGCTTAAAGACAAGCAATAACAATGGACTGTAAATGCTTAAAGACAATTTGGGAAAAAATAAAAGTAAAGAAAGATGTAGCTACTTTCAAATTGAAAATGTGGACGAATATGATTAGTCAATTTTCAAAGTCAAGCTGTTTGATCGGATCAGTAGCAAATTATTGTATTGAATGGTTGGCAAAAGCAGCTCAAGATATGATCTATCATGAAACGATTAAGAGAGAACCTCCATTTCAATACCAAGCCGTTATTTGGCTTGATCGGATTAGGAACATATTAATCTATGGTTTGAGCTCCCCATGAAGTAGCCACAAGGTTTGAGCCCATTTGGATTAGCTTTAGGAGAATTTTTGTATGCATTTGGATTAGCTTTTAGAGAATTTCTGTGTGTGTTTGGATTAGCTTTTAGAGAATAACTTTTATGATTTACGAAATAAGTATATGAGAAGAATTTTGTTTCGGCTTGCGGAAAATAACTTCTAAAACCTAAGTTTTGACGGTTTCCAATCACCCTGTAAAAGTGTTTTTTCAGATTAGATTTTGAGCAGAATAGATTCTATGAAAAAGGTGATTTTGATAAATGATGGTGTTTAGATATTGTTATCATAATAGCTTTTTCATGATCATATTTACCAAAAAAGACATTAGCTTCTACTATAATTGCATGTAAAGGATAAACTTTTGTTTAATTGTTATGATACTGTTTGGAAGAAGAACTCAACATTAGTGAGTGGTGGTTCGACAAGGACATAGGTGGTTTCGGGCGATACTATGATCTCTTCCTTGTCTCGATGAAACTCGTACTAGTGAAGAAAGAAGATGACAGCAAATTCTGACGAGGATAGAGAAAGGAAAGGTCGCCAGAGTAAGGTGAAGGTGGTTGCGAAAGTGGTTCTTGGCGGAGAAGGAAGGTCTAGGAAAAGTTTTCTTCCCCAAAATCACTCTTTCTGTGTCTACAACTTAGTCACGATGCCTCTTGGAATGAAGCTTTGCTCTGTTTTCATAGTTCACCAATGAAGATTTGGTTCTAGGAGATGAACATCGTTGGTGAGGAAGAAAGGTGAAGGGAAGAAAGGGGGAGGTTTTATTCTTCAGTGCTTCTAGCGGAGTGATCTGCAGTTCACAACAATTTTTTAGGGTGGAGAAAGAGAAGGAAAAAAGGACTCAAAAAGAGCCAAAAAAAAAAAAAACTTTTTCCAAAATCATGGTTTTTTTTTTGGTCAAAAGCAAAATCATGGTTTTGGCTAAAAAGACACTTTCAGTATTTTTAAGGGGGGAAAACATTTTATCATGTTGTAAGAAAATCATTTTCTCATGTCACACACACATGAAATGGTGGGACTTACATATACATATATTAGTTTATATATGTATATATGGGTCCTACCATTTCATGTGTGTGTAGGAAACTTTTTTTTCTCATGCAATATGAGAAAACCAAAGCCCTTTTTAAGAGTGTTTGGCTATTTTTACTCCTATCCATGGTTTGCCCAAAAAAAAAAAAAGTGTTTTTCCAAGGTTATCTAGACAGGTTAAATTTGAGACTATGTATTTAAATGACCAAAACCCCACTCACTAAAGCCACACTTGTCAGATAAGCACTACTATAAAAGACACTTTTTAACATTCATTTTTAATACAATAAGACAATTATTTTCAAGAGTGGTGTGAGTGTCGTTAAAATGTTTAAAAACAAACGACTGTTCTTACACAGTTGTTATAAGTCTAACTAATAACAACTTTTTTAATAAACAAGGTTGTTATAAGTAAGACTTACATCAACTATTTTTTAGAGATTGTCGTTGCAAGTTAGATTTACAACGAATTCTCTCTAAAAAATAGTCATGTACACATATATTTTTTTAAGAAAAACTAAATTCATAAGTCTAACTTACAACGACTATTTTATTAAAATATTCGTTGTAAGTGAGACTTCAAAGGCTGTTCTCTAAAAACAGTTGTCTTTATTATTATGTTTTCAAAAACTGCATTTGTTTTTTGCGTCCGCATCCTTTTTGGTAATAAACAACCAGAACAAAGATATAAAAACTGAGTAATAATATAAACAACCAATATATAAACAACCTTTTCATAACGCGTGAAATATATACAAAAGTTCCTAAACATGTTTAATACAAGAATGTGCACAAGTTCACAAGTAATATAATCAAGTATCCCATCTTCTATACACTATGTAAATCACTACACTACGTAAAAAAAAAAAAAAAAAACTTTTATCGATATCTACTCATGTTCTATCTATTGTAGAAGATGTCCTGCCAAAAGGTCTCTTAGCATATTAATGTCATCCATAATGCAGGGTTCCTTTGGACCAAGAATCTGTAGGCAAACAAGTTAATATAAATCAATTAATTTAATGAAATAATAACTAACAATTCACTTACAAGAACAAAAATGAAAATAATTTATGAATGAAGAAATAATCACTTGTTCAAAATTTAAAGTAACTCCACTAATAATAATGTTATACATATTTAGTATAACGTAGTACCCGCACTCAATTTTCCTTGGTTGGCAAGGGTACCATACATCAAAAAAAAAATGTCAAAATGAATTAAGACAATTATAAAGTGATTATCAGTTAAAGAACCTAAATTTAAATAACTTTCTTTTGATCGGTATCACTTCCTGATAGTAATGTTAGTTTGGCACTTCCCACCCAACATATTATACGTCTTGAGCTCACCATGAAAATCAAAAGATATTAAAACAATTTATTCAAGAAAAAAACTAATGATTTACAATGAACTTTACTTACATAATGAAAATGGTTTTGATCTCTTTATTTGTCGCGCAGCCCAATAAATCAATCTAATAGATGTGGTTGACCAACAGTCAAGCTGTAGAAACTTCAATGATAACTATAACATATATAGATTAAGATGAGATTAGCTATATAATATTTTGTAACTTAACAAATAAAGTATGCCTTAATTAGGTAAAAAAAAGTTATTTGCCCGTCAACAATTATTAAATAACATGGTAACTGAATCTCTCTGATTGTATACCCATATGGCTCATTCTCTATACCATCTCATTCCTGGGAGCGGCTTCAGTCCTCTTCCCTTAATATCCACTCCCCTCCACTTCCCTAAAACTGTGCCGTTTTGGCACAAAATTGCAAGGGGTGATCCATTAAAAAAAAAAATTAGGGTACTGATAGGTACTAAAAAAAGATACTTCAGGATACTGAACAGTACTGAAAAAATACTTCATAATCTCAAAAAATTATTTTAGGATCTTAAAAAATATTTTTAGGCTAGTAACTGGTATTGAAAAAATATTTCATAATCTTAAAAAATCATATTAAAATCATGAAAAAATATTGTAGGATACTGAATGGTATTAAAAATATACTTTATGATTTTTTTAAGATCCTAAAATAATTTTTCAAGATCATGAAGTATTTTTTTCTCTACCAATCACTATCCTAAAAGTATATTTTTAGTACCGGTGAGTATTCTAAAATATTTTTTAAGATCCTAAAATAGTTTTTTAAGATTATGAAGTATTTTTTCAGTACTGTTCAATATTATGAAGAATCTTTTTTTAATACTTGTCAGTATCCTAAATTTTATTTTATTTTTTTTAAAGGATCATCCCTTGCAATTTTATGCCAAAACGGCATAGTTTTAGAGAAGTGGACGGAAATGAATATTAAGGGAAGAGCACTGAAGCCGCTCCCCTCATTCCCAGCACTGGCCACACGCGGAGGACATAATTCATAGGATGTGTTTGTCTATGCTCGAGACACATTTTATGGAGGCAGCGATTCAAGAATTAAAGTGGGAAATGACTTTTCAATCCCAATGGGAAGCCAGTAAACAAAAAACCTGTTAACAAAAAAACGAATAGAATTCCTGCACAACGAATCAAGCCAAAAAAACAATAGAAAGAAATAAAAAAGGAAAATAAAGTAGAAACGCAGAACTTGAGCGAGGTCGAGGAACAGGGGAAGATCGAGCAGTCCTGCGACGAAGATGAGCTAGTTTGTTTATTTGATTACCATAGTAAGAGATTGCTAGTTCGTTGCTCCGTGTAATGCGGCGGCTGGAGTCTCTGGCGTATGTTGCAACGAGTCGGGCTGGAGCATATTCAGGCTGCCGAGTAACAAGAATGCTTATTGGCTCCACTGCTATTAGGAGGAGAATCTCAACTTGGCCTCATTTCTCTGAGAGATTAAAGCAAACAGGTATGAATTCATTGCTTTATTTTTCGAATTTCATCAAAACCGAGCGTGTAATGTTCAAGATAGTGATTTAATGGAAGCATGTATTTGTGAAACAATGATTCCCGGTCCAAATAGAAATAGTTGCTGACTCTAATATTCTCTGTCGTTTGCATTTGAATAGAGTAAAAGGTCAATTTTGATTGTGTTGCTGTTATTTACTAATTCTTTTGTGAATACCTGAGTTTTTGTAATTTGGTTACTGCGTCTTGTACCTAAATGCGTATGGTTATAACTGGCAGAAATGTTGTCATCCAAATGTTTCTTTTAGAAAGCCAAAACCTTCCAAGGAGGAAGGGGATCAGTCGCTATGCATTTGATCTCTTTCCCTTGGGCGCTAATAACTTTTTATTGAAGGGATACCTGAATCTTTTTAATTTGGATATATTGAACATTCTATCTGATAGTCTGTTGTTTAAACCAGCAGAAAATGAGATCGTCAAAATGTTTCATGTTCCTAACCCTAAAGAAGAAAGCCAAAACATTCCCATGAAAAGAGGAAGGGCACCATGGAAGGACCCTTCTTCACGGACATTGGATGAGAGATTCATTCGGATTTTGAAAATATTCAAATGGGGTCCTGATGCAGAGAAGGCATTGGAAGTGCTAAAGCTGAAGGTGGATGCACGCCTGGTTCGTGAGGTTCTAAAGATAGATGTTGAGGTTAATGTTAAGATTCAATTCTTTAAGTGGGCTGGGAAGAGAAGAAATTTTCAACATGATGCAACGACATACATGTCTTTGATCCATTGTTTGGATGAAGCTGGGCTGATTGGTGAATTATGGAAGACAATACAAGACATGGTTAGGAGTACTTGTGTAATTAATCCTGCTGAGTTATCTGAGACTGTAAAAATTTTGGGCAAGGCTAAGATGGTCAACAAAGCATTGTCTGTTTTTTATCAGGTTAAAGGTTACAAATGTAGACCTAATGCAGCTACTTACAACTCTGTCATCTTGATGCTGATGCAAGAGGGCCATTATGAAAAAGTCCATGAGTTGTATCATGAAATGTGCAGTGAAGGTAATTGTTTGCCTGACACAGTTACATATAGTGCACTCATATCAGCCTTTGCAAAGCTAAATCGTGATGACTCTGCCATTAGATTATTTGAAGAGATGAAGGAGAATGGATTACGGCCGATAGCAAAAATTTATACAACTTTAATGGGAATATATTTCAAGTTGGGCAAGGTTGAAGAAGCTCTGGGCATAGTCCAGGAAATGAGAGTGCAGCGATGTCCGCCAACTGTCTTTACTTATACAGAACTGATAAGGGGACTGGGGAAAGCCGAGAGGGTTGAAGACGCGTACAGGATATACAAAAATATGCTGAAAGATGGTTGTAAACCTGATGTTATTTTGATGAATAATTTGATCAATATTTTGGGTAGGTCAGGTCATTTGGAAGATGCTATCAAGCTTTTTAATGAAATGGAATTGCTTCATTGCACACCAAATGTTGTGACATATAATACAATAATCAAATCTTTATTTGATGCCAAAGCTCCACCTTCTGAGGCTGCTTCATGGTTCGAGAGGATGAAAAATGATGGAGTTGTCCCCAGCTCATTTACTTATTCAATTCTTATTGATGGTTTCTGCAAAACAAATCAAGTTGAGAAGGCTTTGCTGCTTCTTGAGGAAATGGATGAAAAAGGCTTTCCACCTTGTCCTGCTGCCTACTGCAGCCTGATCAACAGCCTTGGAAAAGCAAAACGTTATGAAGCTGCCAATGAACTATTCCAAGAATTGAAGGAGAACTGTGGACGTTCAAGTGCTCGTGTGTATGCTGTAATGATAAAACATTTTGGAAAATGTGGACGTCTAAATGAAGCTGTAGATCTTTTCAGTGAGATGAAAAAGCTTGGATGCACCCCTGATGTGTATGCTTATAATGCACTCATGTCAGGAATGGTGAGGGCTAACATGGTAGATGAAGCTTGTTCATTGCTTAGAACCATGGAAGAAAGTGGTTGCACCCCCGACATAAATTCTCATAATATTATTCTAAATGGATTCGCTAGAACTGGTGGCCCAAAGCGTGCTATGGAAATGTTCACAAAAATGAATCATTCTAATATCAAGCCGGATGCAGTTTCTTACAACACTGTTCTCAGTTGTCTTAGCCGAGCTGGCATGTTTGAACAGGCTGCAAAGCTGATGAAAGAAATGAGTTTAAAGGGATATCAGTATGATCTCATTACCTACTCTTCAATACTTGAGGCATTGGGTAAGGTAGATGGAGATTGTGATGTGGCAGAATCATGAAAACAATTTGGTATGGTATGACTTGCTTATCTTAAGACTTCATTTCAAATTCTCTGAATGAATATTATCAAAGCTTTTCTTCAGAATGTCACTTTAGACGTTTTCTTTGTTACTACTCAGTTAGGCAGTTCTTAGGCCAGTTTTGGATTCCCAAAAGGGGGAAAAATCATTGAATTAATTTGAGTTATGGAAGATGCATGTGAGTGGAATATTTGGTGGACTGAAAGGTTCATTTTAATATGGTTTTTACCTGAGAGGTTTCCATACCATTAATCTGTTTGTTAAGTCTTGTTGAAGCTTCGGGCAAAAAAAAAAAGGTCTTGTTGAAGCTTACTGAATTAGAATTTATAAAGCTGACTTTGTTATTTGAGTAAAACTTGAAGGATAAAAGTTCAAGATTGCATATGCATGAAGGCATGGTGAGTAGATTAATATTCTAACACATCTTGATGATATAAATGAACACGGCTGCTTTGACGATGACAAGCAGCCTAATCCGTGATGTTGGCTACATAGATCATACGGCACCATGGTGCTCTATTAACAGCTAGTTCTTTAGATATATTATTCATCTAATGGACACCGTTGCTTAAAGCACTAATTTTGTCCGCCGAGGATAGAACAAAGTTTGTAGTGTAATTTGCACTACAAACTTAGTTTTATATTTAGGACCAAAAGGAGTACTTGTTACCTTGTGCAAGCTCTACGTTTTATGTTAATTGAGATTCTCTGATTTCCAACAGGAACTGAATCTAATATGAACTATGCACAGTGAGGAGGTTAAGACAAGGTATTGTTGTTTGCTGCCACCACAATTTGTCTGCAGGTCAGATTTCCTCTATTTTTTTGTTAATACAGATTTCCTCTATTTAATTTCCCGTAGGAAACCTTAAACTTATTTTGCCTTGGAAAGTATGCTAGGAAGCCATTATTATCAATCTGGAAGTGTGAAATTTATTATTGAGCAAGAATGTTTTACCCTTCAGTTCAGATAAGGCAGATATGGAATAAGTCAGTATCACATAGATATGGAGATGCCATCGTTGTTTTTGTGTGGTTGCTCTAGACGCTTTACATTAAAGTAGTGGTCAATTGGGCAAAAAAAACAAAGAAAGGAAAAAACTTCATGGCGATAGTATCTTATTCTACCTTTCTGTGTTCTATCCGTGCTCTTGATTTCTTTTTCCCTTTTTCATAGTTAAAATTATTTATTTCTCACTTGCCAAAATTTAGAAGATACCTGAATCAGGATTGTCATAGCACGCTTAACCTCTGGATTTTAGTTACTGTTTATGTATCTGATGTTGGCTTTTACTTATGAGTATTTTTATGTCGTATCTATTAGTGGGAGATAGGCTATGTGATTGTTTGTTCGTCTGTTTCTTTTTCTCCCTATGGTGAGAAAGCCTTGTGAAACTAAATTATGAGACCTATAATTGTCTTTGCAAATAGTGTGGTTAATCAGTCTTCTCTATGTTTCCTTCCCATACGATTCTTTCATTACTGATAGACAAGACAATGATTAAGCAGTTTTGGCGAAGTGTTTTTGGTGTAGCGAAGGGCATATTCATTGCATCGACATCAGGGTAGGGCTGAGCATGGAACCCATAACCCATGAGCCCGCCCATAACCCAATGTAATTGGGTCATTTTGAACTCGCCCAAAAAGATTCATAATGGGGTGGGTTAAAACCCGCCCATTTAAGATTTAAATGGGCAGGCTATGGGTATACCTATGGGCTGCCCATACCCGCCCATTAGTGTAATTTTTTTTATTAACTACACATCTCATTAAGTGTTTTGTCATAAAATAAACGCATTTCTTACCTCTCTCTCTATTCGAGATCTTGAGTATTCGGCCGCCTCTAATCCCTAAGCATAACGGCCACCAAGTCAATCTCGCTCTTACTTTCTCTCTGGCTCTATTTATTTGAAGTTGTGAGTCGCTACTAGCTCTAAGTGTAATGTAGAGTAGATTTTAGAAGTGGATAAATATCTTCAAACTAAATTATTAGGCTTTTGAGATCCAAAATTTGATGTTTTGGTGTGGTGGAAAGTGAATACTTCCAAGTATCAGGAATTCCTTATCTTCAAAGACGGTTAAGGAACTGTATGTGCTCAAAATTTGTTATACAAGACACCCCTTAAATTTAAGAACCTTGATATTAATAATTTTGATGAGAGTGCAAATGTTGTTATCAGTATTTTCAATAAAATTCTGAATTTGTATTGTTTCATTTTTTATTTTATATTAGATTATTTATTATATGTTTTCTCTTCATTTATTTTGTAGAGGAAAATTTAGTGTCTAGAGCTATAGTCCCTTCGGCCTTCCTTAAGTGAACTAAAGATGATAGTGTGAAGCTTGAAGTTTCAATGGAAGTATGTTATCTTGTAAATTTATAAACTTGTAAAGTTGTAGTTGTAATGTTTTAATTTAAAAGTTAGAGTTTGTACATCAAAATTATGCTATGGTGGTGCTTGTATAAATTTATGTTGTTTTATGTGAATTGTGATTATTAAACTATGAAGATTTAGATTTTAGAAATTAGAATGATGAATTTGGATGAATTCTTAAAGCTTATGTATGTTTTTTCAAAAGAAAATAAAAATGTCAAATGTAAATAGGTTACCCAAAACCCGGTTAGCCCGCCCATTTATGTACTAGCCCATTTATACGGGTTTAAATGAGTTAAGGTATGGGTATGGGCTAACCCATACCCATTTAAAATTAAATGGGCGGGCTATGGGTTAGGCCTCGGGTTTCCCAACCCGCCCATTGCTCTGCCCTACATCAGGGAGGACTTAACATATTTGATTGAAGAGCACAAAAAACTTGAAGTTGAACTGGCATTAGAGACTCAGCTAAGAGAATTGATTGGGGAATTTGATTTCACACTGCAAGGGTCTTTATATGGGAACAGTTAACCCTCCAACCTCTGAACTTAATATTCCACATGAAGGTAGGGAGATGACATCTGACTGAGAGGGACTTGAATTTGGATCCTTGTTTTTGATGGTGAAGTTCTTGTAAATTCAAAAGGAAAAAGGGGGGAAAAAAAGAAGAAGAAGAAGACTTGGTGGTAGAAAAGAAGTATGAAGGAAGTGAGTTTCATAGGCACATTCTTTCTGTCATTTTTTCATTAAATTCTATAACTTAACAATCAAGGATTCTAAAATATACTCATTATAGAGATTTTGGCAATGAAGGAGAAAGTGGTGTGATTAACTGAGAACTTTCTTTCCATTACTTAATATGAATTTGGTTCCTCCAAAGTTTGAGCCTTTGAAGTTGGTGAGGTTCTGCACAAAATACTAGCACTCTATCTCTTTCCTTTTGTGTGTACATACACACAAGCAAAATTTATATATAACACCAAGTGTTAGTTACTTGCACAGATTTAACCAACTTCAGAGATTCAAACTCTAGAGGATCAGGATTCCAATTAGTATACATGTGAAGAGAAGCCTTTTTTTATCTTGTAGAGAAGAATTAAATGCTTCCCTTCTCCTCACACATAAATAGAGGAATTGATGCATTCTCTCAGACGGCACAATTAACATCATTTGGACCATTCGTTTGACCAAAAAAAAAAAAAAAACTTTGAGAAGACTGCTTTAATTTAGAATCATAAACCAGATGGTTTTTTTAGATGCATGATATGGTTGTTTTTTGCTTTCAAACAACATCATGGCTTAGTTGTGTGCAAATGTGATTTCTATACTTGTGTGTGTTTTTAACTTTGTATCATCCCAAGTCTTGTGTTCTTTCCTTTTTTCCTGTATTTTGTTCTTGACTTCTTTTTCTTTTGCTTCCAGCTTATCAAACAACAACCATAATAATTGGCCAAAAATACCAATATAATAACGGTAATACTTTATTTTAAAAAATAATTTTAAATCATATAATTAAGTAATTAACCCACCGCAGGAACTATATGTTCAAATCATTCATGTTTTATGCATATCACAGTAGCTCCTTATAAATTTCATATTTTATACTAATACTGATTTTTCACTGTACAAAACTATAAAAAAATGTTATCATAATCGTAGAGATCACCTTGCTTGTTTGAATTGTCATTTATCTTTGCTTTTACTTTCCTTTATATAAATAAAAAATAAAAAATCGGAGAGATCCCTTTTTTGGTAGAAAGAGATCACCTTTACCCACCCCCTTTCTTCACATTGCTTCTTTTTTAAAACGTTGATGTTACACTAAAGTAAACTCCAATCAAAAGATTATCGTTTGAAATGGGACCACGACCTAAAAATTCTGCAAAAACCTTGGAATGCATAGTTGCATATTACTTTTAAATCGGATTAATTCCACATGTCAAAGCTTAGAATACTATACTACCCTATCAGATATACCAAGTGTCTATTAAAAAAAATGTAATTAAAGTCTAATACAGTATATATCAGTATATATCTTCATTACTTTTTTCCCGTGATTTTGAACTTTTTTTAACAAAAAAATTTCTGTAATATAATAATATGATGGGTAGAAATGGTAATTAAGGTGTAGCCTACCTTGCCATGTCCTGTTCAAAGAAGTCTAGTGTCAGGTTTAAACCATGATGGGGGTAAGGTAGAGTTTGAACCAGTCATGACATTAATTTAAGATTTAATGATCAAATCATGATTAAAATCATAATCAAGCGTATGGGGACTAAATTAGTATATATTTTTTTCTTTTTTTTTTAATAGAAAACCAGAACAGAGACTAGAGAATACTGAGTAATAAACAGAGAGAATAATAAACAGAGAATACTAAGTAACAAATAGCCAATACCCAGAACAGAGAATAAAGAAACTTGTTAAGTGACACAGAACTGAGAATAAAGAAATCCCATAATTTTTTTTTTGGTCAAAGGAAATCCCAGAACAGCTAATAAAAAAAAGTAAGTGACATCACATTATACACCTTCCATATATACTAATATATTCAATTAGCCTTAAGGCGCAACCACTCAATCAAATAGTTATCGTGCACTTTAGCCAATTTTTTTTGCTTAGAATACGCTTTAGCCATTGCGATAAGCATTTGTCGCATATTCTTGTTCTCCAGAAGCGTCAGACAGCGGTTTCGAAAGTCCACATCATGTTGGACTTCTTCAAGTTGAAACAACACATTCAAAGCAGCATCAAAAGAGACATCTTCGTGTTCAATAACTACTGCTGATCTCTCCACGTGTACACTAAATGAATCTGCACTATTCCTTTCCACTGGCATTTTCTTCTTCCCTTTTTTTCTGAACAGACCCTTCACATATCTTCCTTTTGCCCCGGCCTCCTGACCAGTGATACCAATTGATGTATTGCTTGTGAAGCCTAAGCCTCTTGGCTCATCCTTCACTCTTGTACTAGGCAATGGGTTAGCACCAAACGTATCATCTTTGTTGTCCCCTGAGCCTTTGGAGGGCCGGTCCACAAACTCTGGAGTTGCCTCCACATCCTTGAAAACCATTCGCATTTCTTTTTCATGTGTGAGGCCATTATGCCTAAACTTTCTATATGCGTTGTCCTCCTGCATGCATACATCAAACCAAAAAGCAATTAACTTTGTCCTCTTGCATGTATACATCAAACCAAAAAGCAATTAACTAAACCAAAACGACATTGTTGAAAGAAAAAGCTTTTACCTTTATCTTCTGCTCCCACCACTCATCTGATGCGACAACTTTATTCGTTCTAGCTTCTCTGCCCGCACCAATCTCGTTGAGCAATCGTTCCCAAGCTTTGAACTCTTTCCTCAGGACATTTAACCTATTCTTCAAGTGCTTCTTCTCATATTGTTTTGAAGCCTTAGCATTAAATTTATTCACAATACACTCCCATGGTTTGGTAGTAAATTTCTTTCCACGCCGTTCTTTTTTTCTTATTTGCTCAATACAGGCGACGAGAAGAGTCTTAGTTGACTTGGTAATCCCAAGTAGCTTTGTCCATTTTTCTATCACAATCCGCTGTCCATAATCATGCTCAAATAACAAAAACATGCAGAAAATAGAAAATATATTGCCCGATGGCCGAACACATTGTAAAAATAAATGGTCGGGTGGAAGATAGAAAATATAAAATATAAAAGAAAGAATTAAGTTGTGTAACAAATAATTATAAAAATATGTAACAGGGAGGTTTGATGTGTGCCAAAGAAGGCTTGAAAATTAAAGTGATGATTATATATATATCCAAAACCACCAACTTTTTCCAAAATGAACATATCAGACAGTAATAGGCAATCAGCAGAATGTAACAAACATTAAAGG
Organism: Acacia confusa; assembly: GCA_037074495.1. Classification (NCBI taxonomy): domain Eukaryota; kingdom Viridiplantae; phylum Streptophyta; class Magnoliopsida; order Fabales; family Fabaceae; genus Acacia; species Acacia confusa. Next base: position 29,763,689 of record CM073510.1, read on the forward strand.
AACACCTACAGAACTTTAAAATAGGCTTTAGACCTTAACGACCAAAAGAGATCACTGAATCAGAGAGCAGATCGACGGCAAAAGAAGCTAACCTTTACTGACTAGACTTAAACCACAGCTGCAATTGCCGCTGTGAGAGGGAAACTAGCAGCAATAACTGCTACGAGAGGGAACTACGTCTGTTTGTATCGATCTTCTTTGACAAAGATTGTAGAAGTGATAAGTGGAAGAAATATGCGAGGTGAGGGTTGGTGCAAATATTAGGGTTGGTGAAAATATTTAGGTTAAACGGTGGAAAATATTTAAGAACATAGCCATATAACTTAGGAATATGGTCAAGGACAATGGGGCTCAAACGGATATTTTGGAGCTCGGAGGTTGGGTGCATAAAGGCACCTTAAGAAGGCCTGGCTGAAGCAAACTTGTTTCCTGAGCTGGGGGAACAAGTTCAGAGAAGGCGGGACTCCAAGTCTCCAACAACCTGGACAGAGTTAACATAAATGGGTGGGACCGTAGGACAAACAGGCCTGAAACACAATCCAAACCCACCTCAAAGATGAGTTGGGATATCACTTCACACAACTCGGTTTTATGTCCAAATCCAATAGTAGAACCGCCCAATTGTTAAACAAGGGGATTCAACAAAAGATTACGAAATCAGAAGAGAGAACCTATGATGAAAAGCTCACCTGTAAATAGAAGTTTGCCTAGAAGAGCAACTCCTCAAGTAATTTCAAGACGCAAGACTAGGAAAGGATTAGCAACTCAAAGCATCAAACAATTATCAGAAAGCACGAACAATCAAATTTGCTACAAGAAACAGCAGAAACATATCGTATACACAAAGACCCACTAAATGGTACAGATCGAGTTTTAGTACAAAGATTTCAAGCGGGAACGCAGCAAAAGAAAAATCATAGAAATTGAAAAATGACAAAAAAGAAGTTAGGGGAAAGAAAAGAAACCTCAAAGTAATAGAGTGAACAGCGCAAATGGCTGAACGAAGACAACGTTTATTTGAAGGACTCAAGTTGAAAAACCTGAAGCCTGGATATCTGGGTGATACGGGATGTGATGTGATGAGACGAGGCTCGAGCACAGGGATAATTAAGAAAGGAAACCAAAAGCTTGTCAGATAAGTAGTGAAATAGTTCAAAAAAAAAAATGTCAAGAGAAGCATTAATTATCTTTCATGGGGTGGGATATGTAACTGTACCCAACCATAAAAAAGAGAGCGTTTTTTATAGTCCTTGTACCGTGAGTGTAGGTATGATATTGATAGCTATGACTTTATAATCTAATTAACCCGTATAGGATAGCTATAATAGCTATGATTTGATAGCTGATTTTATAATCTTTACTTTTCATATTCCATGATCCTACCCAACTAGGATTGAGAGTACTTAACCTTCAAATTGCCGAAAAATAATTTATCCGGCCTTGTATTTGATTTCTTCCTTTTGTTTTAATTCTTCCTGTGTAAAATGATAATTTATAAAATTTCACAGTTAAAGCAACTTTATATAATTGAAAAGAAAATGACTTTGTATGTTTATGTTTTTTATCGATAACTTTAATTTATTATGGTTTAATAAATCTTTCCAATAACAAAATGACAACTATTATTAGTATGTCCCATTCCCAACATGACTTTGCTTCGTAAGGTTGGATGTGTTAGATAAAATTATTATTTGAAGGCGAGAACTAAAATTTTGGCCCAGTTCCTTGTAATATTGCTCATTTTAAAATCTATAATACTTATAAAATGATGAGAAGAACAAAGGAGTTATAGTCAATTTTTACGGGTGTCATTTATTATCTTGAAGGACCAACTCAATTGATAATAATGGTTTTTACTTTATATTAGTACTCATTTCCATTATATTGGTTATAAATTTAATATTTTTAAGTTCAGTCATAGGTTTAGAGATTACTCCTACACACATAGCACAAGGGCCCGTCATTTCATTGTTTTATTATGAAGCATTGAATCTCAGAGTCTTGAAGTACTATCTCTGACATTTCCCTCTCGATATCGGATTTGGTTTTCCTCCTGTGTGCATCGGAGGCTCCGCTGTACAGGAGAGAGTGTAATTTTTTTTTTATGTTGTCACTTTAAAAAAAAAAATTGACATTTACACTCGCTCCTGTGCGGAGAGTGTAATTTTTTTTTTATGTTGTCACTTTAAAAAAAAAAAATTGACATTTACACTCGCTCCTGTGCAACGGAACCTCCGATGCACAAAAGGAAAAAGAGGCACAGTTGTCCTCCTTTGTACCAAAACGGTACCGTTTAGGGCAGCATACATTTAGGCGCAAAGTCAATTCCTACTTTCTCCATGTTAAATAGAGAAGATTTAAAGCTAGAAAGGGAAAAAAAAAAATTTGATTATTGGATTTTAAATGGGGAAAGGCGTTTCTCCTTGCTCTGAGCTGTAACATTTGTTTCAATAAAAGTTCTTTTTCCTATAGCATGAAAATATACCTCATGTCAGATATTCAGTGGGTTATTTCAAGATGAAAAGAAAAACTAATAAAATCAAAGAATCAAAATTCTATTTAAATTGTTTTAATGATTGAATTGAAAAGGAAGATGAAGACAGACTGCAAAACAGGCTTCCATCAACTACAAATAAATTTCATGCAAATCATTCACATAAGGCATCCTGTGAGCTGCTAAGAGGGAAGAAAACAATAGACTTAAATGGTATGGACTATGGACAATAGATCATGTGCAATGATAACTTTGATACTCCTACCATTCTAAATATGAGAATTAGTGGATAGGTGTGTTATCATCATAAATATAATAATTCAATTCACTTTTTTTTTCGTTGTCTATAATTTATTTCCCAAACTTTGCCTATTGATTACGTAGATTAAAAATCATAAGAGGTGATTTCTAATGCAAATGATCAGGGTAGCATAGAAAACCAAACACATTTTTACAAATAAATAACTTTATTAATTTTTTCAATGAAAGGAAATTAGTTATTTAGCTCCAATGTTTTGGAGCAAGGGGAAGTAATAATCATCCAATTTTCATTCTACAATATTACAACATTCCTGACAAATTCTAAAATAGGGGGAATGCCTCAAATATTATACTATAGATGACTGTCTACGTTTCATGTAACATTAGAAGCTAGCAAAGAAAACCATTACTCATCCTTCTCTACAGAATCCTCATTATCTCTCTAGTCCAGTTTTCCATTCCTCTCTCTGATATATGTACTTCTTCTGTGTTTCCAAATTTGTGCTCTATTCTATGTTCCTCAAAAAGTTGTAAGCCCAGGTATAATTGAAGCAGGTTCCTATATTATATTCCATGATTAATCTAAAAGAAGGTCCATATAAATTAGTAATTAATAATTAATTAATTAAGATGCCTTTGGGCCCAGTGTCCTTCCTTCCTGGCATATCAAGCCGAAGCTGGTTTTGATACCAATAGTAACATGACAGTGCCTCACTTGCCTCTACCTTCTTCTTATGCTCTTCATCCTTAGAGAGATGGTGATCTTTTTCTTTTGACCATTAGTTTTATCTTCATCAGACAAGAAGAAGATCGAGGATACCATTGAGCGAGCATGATGTACCTCCATCTGGCGCAAGAGACTCTTAAGGATGATGATGATCAGATTGAGTAAGACATAACTGGCTGGACAGCAACCAGCTTCCAGAAGCAAGAGATTGAGGAAGACTAAATGCAGTCCCAAAAGAATTTTCTATTGATTTATTTGAAATAGGTTTAGTGTTTCTCGCAAGACTTTTTCTGCTTTATGTTATCTGTGAGACATAACACTTCATTTATCTTTAGTCAAGCATCGTCGCTTTCACATTCCCCGACATCAACTCTAGCCTAACTATGATATCATTTATAATATCTCAGTATCTCGCTGGTCTTTTTTGAGGTCTTCATCACCCCTGTAGGTATCTAAAACCTTGTAAGGCGTCTTCACCCGAGCCCAATATCCTCATTGGCACATTGACCCACATTAGTGACTTTTTTGAAACCTTCGACTAGCCTTGGCGGCATTGCTGGATAGTTGGATCTTGCTAACCCTCCGCAGTCAGATGAGGCTCTTCAGTGGGCGGCAGAGTTTGGCAGCCAAGGTTTTTGAAAACTAAGGATTCACCTGGAAGAATCATTAAATTCATTAAGTATAGTACGACGAAGCCAACTACTCCGATGAAAGTGATTTGAACCCGAACTAGACCATGGTCATCTGCAGGTCGCTGACCCTTTGCAATCAGCTGAGGCTCTTTTCCATGGTGGAGGACAGTGAAGAAATTCTAAAATTATGGAACGATTTGGAAGGAGCAGAAAATCAAACATCTTTTGTTCGACGTAGCCAACTAGTCCGATGACAATGATTCTAACCCGAACTGGACCTTGGTCAGCCATGGTGGCTCAAAATCTCTGAGAAAATGCGTTGAGAGAGAGCACGACTTATCGCAAGAGAGAGAAAGAGAGTGACCCGTAGGAAGTATATATGTGAACTGATGCTTATAGTGATATAAACCATTTAACTCATTCCCGCCTTCACGGCCGCCGGGCATTGCTTATTCCGTTACACCGGCCTTCCCTCACATTCACGCCCACTTCATGACCAATTGACCATGACCCAATATGGAGCGTCAGATTAAATCTGGAACGGTCTAGATATATTTTGTTTCTCTGTTTTTTTATTTTGTGGAAAGAGGACAAATAGCTAATGGCTTTTATTTTTGGCACAAGCAAGCTGAGCTTGTCTGATTTTTTTTTTTTTAAAAAAAAATTATTGTCAATTATTCTTACAGACCTCGTCGAGGGATGCAATATAGATTTTTTTATTCATAATATTTATTTACCTTTTTCATTTAATTGAAATTAAAAAAATAGAATTAAAAAGTTTAAAAAATATATCTTTTTTGAAGAAGAGAGATGGATAAATTTAGTTGATATCATTGCTTGTTATCAATATGATATTTAAGAGGTTAACCAGAATGATATATTGATGACAAGAAGCAATAATGAAGGTGCGAGGAGGGTCAATTGTGATGCAACAAAACTCAGCATCTTTAATGGAGGAAGCCGACTTCAGTAATTCATTGCCACCAACCTTCTTTATGCGACATTAATAATGGATCTAGAGCTTCGAATATGGTCAAATTAATGTTGCTGAGTTGCCTTTCAACGGTAAATTAGGAGGGGGAAAAATGACACCTAAAGACTCTCAAACTCTAACTTAAGGTCGTTTGATTCGAAGGTGGGGAAGACTTAGAAAAATTTAATTATTAGTCTCTAACTTCAACTATCTCTTATTTCTTAAAATCAAACACACCTTTAAGATTTATCTATACAAAGTTAACGGCGATGTTAAAATTACTACATTTATATATATATATATATATATATATATATATATATATTGGGATTTGATTTTCTCATGTTGCATGAGGAGAAGAAGATTCCTACACACACACATATATATGAATTAATTCATATATATCTATATATGTGGGTCCCACTATTTCATGTATGTGTGATATGAGAAAACACTTCTCCTACAACATGAGAAGTGTTTTTCCCATATATATTTTAACACCCAAAAAAGGCTTAATGGTGTAGGATACTCATTTCATAAAAGTTTATTGCTAAAATTAAACCTCCACCTTTTATTAAAATAAAAAAGATGTGAACGGTTTTAAGAAAATAATGTAAATTGCTGATGGGATGAAAATAGTTAGATACAGGTTAAATTCGATACACTTTCAAAAGAAAACCAAGCATTGATGACACCCCAAAAAAAAAAAGGTCGATGAAGCAAAATAATAGAAGAAGCATATTATTCAACCAATAGGTTGGCTCTAACGGAAAGAACTAGTCACTCACAACATGCCTAACTAATAAGATTTGAATTCCCATTGCATATTTAGTGACCAAAAATATTTTAAACAAAATTATCTCTAATAGAAAGATACCTATATTTAGAGAGAGAGAGAGAGAGGGGGGGGTTATTCAGATTAAAACACAAAAGAATATGATATTTGGATTTTGGAGAGAAATTGGTAAATAAAAAAAAATGTAACATTAATTTCAAAGTATGTTTCAGTTTACACAAATGGCTATCATCCACCTCTCCGTCTTGATCAGGGTTGGGTTGTTGCTATGCACAAATTGAAACAACATTCCCTAAGCTTTATGTAGTGGATTAATATGCATAAATGCCACTTCCTTTTAGTAGTGGAGATGGTTAAGAAATCTCTGTTATCATGTTTAAGGTCATCATTGTCATGGATTATCTGCATTGATTGGTTTTTTTTTTTTCCTTCTTCTAAAGAATATTTATGAACTTCAATGGATTTGACCTATTGATAGTGACATTAGAGACATGTTATGTTTTTTTTACCTCAGTTTCTTTATATTAGTCCTACACAATCACTTTATCAGTTTCTTTCTAACATGTTCCTTGTTCCTACTTATGTTAAAACTATAATTTCTTTTTAATATATATAAATTTCCATTTTTATTTTATTTTTAAAAAAAATTATGTTATATTCATTCTTAAATTAAAAGTGCTGACTGATGAATTAAAGTTAGTTTAATCCCACTCGCAAAATATATGTGTGCATGCGTGTGCATGTGCGTGTAGGGCTAGATTACAAAGTTTTGTCACATTTTTTTTTTAAAAAAAAATTTTAAACTTATGATGTAATATTTCGGGATGATTTAATGATTGGCATAGTATATGGATTGAAGCGATATTTTTATGTTTATAAATTCTAACTTTTGGTGTAGGAGCTGCAACTTTGGTTCCTATAGAAGTACCCTTTTCTGTAGCAAATACCTTCCTTGTCCCAAAAAAATAGACCTGATGTCAAACATTCAGTAAAATTATTAAAAGTAGTTCTTACGAGACAAATTTGACTATTTCGAAACATTTCAAAATGAAATGAATAACTAATAAAATTATATAACAATTATATTTTAACTGTTTTATTTTAAAGATTGAGATGAAAAAGAAGATGAACTTCATGTAAATCTTTCACTAAGGCATATGAGCTTTTAAGAATAATATGGACTCTATTGAGCCCATGTAGTGATAACATGATCCTCCCTCCAATCATAGAAATAAATGTTCGATTGTAGATATAAGACTTTAACCTATTTTTTTAAAAAAATTTATAACTTTTGTCAAATTCTCTGTATTAATTTCATATATAAAAAGGGCAATGGGTAATATTCAGTGCAAATTACTAAGGAAACTTTAGGAAACAAACCAATATTTTTTTTATAGATGACTAACTTAATTAGTTTTCTTAATATCTATAAATTAATTATCTGAATTTTATACTTATTATGAATGGCCGGAGTACTAATTATCCAATTTTCATTCTACTACCCCCTCCAAGTTTTTTTATAAGTAACTTTTATTTTTATCGAGCAAAACAAACTGACAACTAATATTAGTTAAAAATAATAAATTTGTTAAAAGTGTACGTTTCTTCTAAATATGCCTGTATTTACGAAAAGAGTATAGGAAAAAAAATGAGTAACAAATAGAAGAGTGTGTAATAAATGAGTAAATAAAAAAGATTTAGTGGTGAGTGAGAAATAATTAATATAAAGATGTTTATTTAATAGAGATAGAAAAGAAAAAAAAAATAGTTTAAATTTTGAGACATAAAAAGAGTATATTGTAACATCCCTAACAAGTGCACTGTTTAAAATTCTAGAACAAGGAAATGCCTCAAATATTATACAATAGATAGCTGCCTACATTTTATGTAGCATTAGGAGCTACAAGGCATATCAGACCAAAAAAACAAAAAAGGAGCTACAAGCATTACTGATCCTTCTCTATAGAATCATCATTATCTCTTTGGTCCAGTTTTGCAATTCCACATTGCAATCTCTCTAATATCAGCTTCTTCTGTGTTTCCAATTCTCTATGAAATCCATCCTCATCTTTTCCAGTTCCACCATCTGCTGCTTCTTACTCTTTTCAATCTTCTCATATATATCTCACCAAATTTCTGAATCAATGCCGAGCAATCAGAAGGAAGTTTCATCACTGTCCCCTCCAATCTCATATATAAAAACTTGGATTTTTCTTATATGGTCTAAATCTGAAACTGTTATGCATCTTAAGCATTTTCTTATATATGTTTCTACTCAATTTTCAGCTACTGCTAGTTAAGAGAATATTTACAAGTATAAAGATATTAGTCTTCATGACCAACCTCTATATATAATTTCTAATTACAATATGCAATTTACCATAATACCCCTTAACTCTAACATTTGGCAGCCAAGGTTTTCAAAAACTAAGGTTTCACGTACCTGGAAGAATCAGTAAATTCATTATATATAGTCTGACGAAGCCAACTACTCCGGTGAAAATGATTTGAACCCGAACTAGACCATGGCCATCTGGAGGTCGCTGACCCTCTGCAGTTAGCTGAGGCCCTTCAATGTGCGGAGGACAGTGAAGATATTCTAAAATTATGGAACGATTTGGAAGGAGCAAAAAATCAAACATCTTTTGTTCGGCGTAGCCAACTAGTCCGGTGACTGATTCTAACCCGAACTGAAACTTGGTCGGCCATGGTGGCTCAAAATCTCTGAGAAAATGCGTTGAGAGAGAGCACGACTTATCACAAGAGAGAGAAAGATAGAGACCGGTAATAAGTACGTGAACTGATGCTCATAGTGATATTAACCATTTAACTCATTCCCGCCTTCACGGCCGTCGGGCATTGGTTATTCCGTCACACCGGCCTTCCCTTACGTTCACGCCCACTTCATGATCATAACCCAATATGGACCGTCAGATAGCTAAAGGCTTTTTTTTTTAAGAAAAAATATATATATATATTGTCAATTATTCTTACAGACCTAGTCGAGGGATGCAATATAGATTTTTTATTCATAATATTTATTTACCTTTCCATTTAATTGAAAAAAATAGAATTAGAAAGTAAAAAAGAATCTCTTTTTTGAAGAAGAGAGATGGATAAATTTAGTTGATATCATTGCTTGTTATCAATACGATATTGTTAACCAGACTGATATTTTGATGACAAGAAGCAATAATGAAGGTGCGAGGGTCAATTGTGATGCAACAAAACTCTAATGGAGGAAGCCGACTTCAGTAATTCACTGCCACCAACCTTCTTTATGCGACATTAATAATGGATCCAGAGCTTCGAATATGGTCAAATTAATGCTGCTGAGTTGTCTTTCAATGTTAAATTTTGAGGGGAAAAATTGACACCTAAGGACCCTCACTCTAACTCAGGGTGTGTTTAATTTGAAGGAAGTGAACATCTAGAAAAATTTAATTATTAGTCTCTAACTTTAAACCTCCTCCCCTTATCTTCCATTCTCTTAAATCAAACAAATCTCTGATGTTTGCCTATACAAAGTAAACGGCGATGTTAAAATTACCACATTTATAAAGTTTATAAATATTTTAACACCCAAAAAAGGCTTAATGGTGTAGGATACTCTTTTTTATAAAGGTTTATTGTTAAAATTGCACCTTTATCTTTTATTAAAATAAAAAAGATGTGAACGGTTTTAAGAAAATAATGTAAATTGCTGATGGGATGAAAAATAAAATAGTTAGATACAGGTTAAATTTGATACACTCACTAAAGAAAACCAAGCATTGATGACCCAAAAGAAAAATGGACAATTAAGCAAAAGAATAGAAGAAACGGATTATTCGACGAGGTTGGTTCTGATGGAAGGAATTAATCACTCACAACATGTTTAACTAATAAGATTCAAATCCTCGCTGCATATTTAGTGACCAACAGTACTTCAAATAGGATAATCTCCAATTGAAGGATACCTAAACTTTTTTAAAGGGAGAGAGAGAGAAGAAGAAACATGTGTTATTCGGATTAAAAACACAAGAATATGATATTTGGATTTTGGAGAGAGATTGGTAATTAAATTTTTTTAAAAAATATGTAACATTAATTTCAAAGTATGTTTGAGTTTACACAAATGGCTATCATCCCCACCTCTCCGTCTTGATCAGGGTTATCGTTATGCACAAATTGAAACAACGTTCCCTAAGCTTTTTGTAGTAGATGTTTGATTATAAATGCCACTCTCTTTTAATAGTGGAGATGGCTAAGAAATCTCTGTTATCATGTTTAAGGTCATGATTGTCATGGATTATCAAGTAAGCTCAACCTCCCCACATATATATTATCTGCATTGATTGGTTTTTTCCCTTCTAAATAATATTTATGAACTACTAGTACTACTTGTAATGCGTACTACTTATAATGCAGTGATATTGAGATTCGATCCCTCCTTCCCCCGCCTTATATCAAAAAAAATATTTATGAACTTCAAAGGATTTGACCTATCGATAGTGACATTAGAAACATGTTAGGTCTTTTTACCTCAGTTTCTTTATATTAGTCCTACACAATCACTTTATCAGTTTCTTTCTAACATGTTCCTTCTTCCTACTTATGTTAAAACTATAATTTCTTTTTAATATATATAAATTTCCATTTTATTTTTTTTTTAAAAAATTGTTATATTCATTTTTAAATTAAAAGTGCTGACTGATGAATTAAAGTTTGTTTAATCCCGCTCGCAAAATATATATGTGTGTGTGCGCGCGCGCGTGTAGGGCTAGATTACAAAGTTTAGTCACAATTTTTTTATTTTATTTTTAAACTTATGATGTAATATTTCAGGATGATTTAATGATTGAAGCAATATTTTTATGTTTATAAATTCTAACTTTTGGTGTAGGAGCTGCAACTTTGGTTTCTATAGAAGTACCCTTTTCTTTAGCAAATACCTTCCTTGTCCAAAAAAATAGACCTGATGTCAAACACAAAGGAGAAACAAATACCTTCCTTCATTGATGACTTTAGTAGGTATACTTGGATTTATCCTCTTAAACACAAAGGAGAAACAATTATTGCCTTCAAACATTTTCAACAAATGGTTGATACTCAATTTCAAACCAAGATCAAGTCTATTCAATGTAATAATGGTCACTGGTCGACAGTTTTCTGCTAAAGATGGCACACCATTAAAAGACTCGTCTATATATAGGAGAGCAATTGGGTCCTTACAGTATCTTACAACTTCCAGACCTGACATTGCCTTTTCAGTAAATAAACTTATTAGTCAATTTCTCTCTAATCCTACTAATGTCCACTTCCAAGGTGTCAAGAGAATTTTGAGATATTTAAAGGGTACATGTCATTATGGTTTGCACATTAAACCGGTCAGATCATTTCGTTTAATGGCCTTTACTGATGTCGATTGGGCTACAGATCTTTATGATAGAAAATATATGGGTGGACACTGTGTATATCTGGGTGGCACTCTTGTGTCCTGGTGTTCTAAAAAGCAAAAAGTTGTCTCACGGTCCAGTTCTGAATCCGAATATCGCTCCTTATCTGATGGGGCACTGAGATTAAGTGGCTGAGTTCACTACTATCAGAACTGGGACTGTTTGTTCGACAGCCATCCATTATCTGGTGTGATAACCTAAGTGCCCAAGCTCTTGCTTCAAATCTGGCGCATCATGCTAGAAGCAAACATATTGAAATTGATGTTCACTTTATCAGGGATCAAGTTCTATCTGGATCCATAGGTGTCAGATATGTACCTTCTTCTCTCCAAATAGCTTATTGTTTCACCAAAGCTTTATCTTTTTCTCAGTTTACTTATTTTAGAAACAAACTCGGTGTATGTGCCACACCCTCTCGTTTGAGGGGGAATGTTAGAATAAGTAATTGTAAATAGAGATTAGTATTCCTTGTAGATATGCTAATTCACTACTAGAAAATAGTGAATTTGCGATGGAATATTTTCCGTCGCAAAAAGGTGAAATTTTGGGGCGGAAAATAAATTCCATCGCAAAATTTTGACAGAAAAATTTTATAAAAAAATTTGCAATGGAAAAAAAATTTCGTTGCAAAATTTTGCAACGGAAAATGAATTTCGTCGCAAAAATTCACCTTTTTGCGATGGAAAAAAAATCTGTGCAACGGAAAATTTTCCGTCGCACAATTTTGTCAGAAAAATTATTTAAAAAATAATTTTGCGACGGAAAAATAAATTCCGTCACAAAATTTTTTCCGAAAAATTATTTAAAAAATAATTTTGCGATGGAAAATAAATTCCGTCACAAAATTTTGTCAAAAAAAGTATTTAAAAAATAATTTTGCGACGGAAAAAAAATTTCCGTCGCAAAATTTCGCAAAATATCATCAAAATCTACCAAACTCTAATTACCATCGTCGCTCTTCTTCTTCTTTGCTCACTCGCTAGCTCGCCATTTCCCTTCTTATGTTTTCTTTTTGTTTGGTTTTTCCTTTTATCCCATGGCTTCTCTCTGGGACTCAACTTTTCTGTTGTAATTTTAGGTCGATGGAACAAGATGGTTAGAGTCCATCGCAAAATCTGTAGAAGCTCGCCATTTTCTATGACGGCAAGATGTGTGAAGGTGAGCATCGGTTTCTTCTCCTTTGAAATCTTATTAGTTTGCTGTAGGAAAGTTTGTAAATAATAAGCTTGTAAAATCCAATGGAAGGAAACCGAAAACTGAATGCTGAAACAGGGACATTGTTCATCGTTTTTTACTGCTGCATCTTTGCGTTTTAACGGTCCTTGTGTGTTCTCTATGTATATATATGTAATCAATGGCAAGCCAAGGACTGTTGAGAAACACTTGCAATCTAATCCAATAGAAGGTATAAATCTCTTTCCTAAAAATGAATTGTCTCCAACTGTACTAATTATAATATGATAGTTGACTCAAATGCTAACTGATTTTTGTCACTTTGTGTTGATTATGCGCCCTTCCTTGCAAGCAATCTGGATTAGTATTTGTTTTACATGTTCATTCATTTCATTTTCAGTGCAAGCAATTGAATTGGGTGTTTGATATCAGAGTCAAAATGCTAAAGGATAAACAAAAAATATGTATTAATTGTTAACTCATACTTGAAAGTTATGTTGTCTGACATTTTAGAACTGAGGTCCTCAATGGTTTGTCCATGTGTTTGTTGCTGGTTGACTTTTCTAATTCAGCCATCTTTTTGTCTAGAATATGATGGTTGCTTGTTATATGTGAAATGTATTGGTTTATATTTCTAATTCTATATGATTGTTATTTTATATTTTTATCATAAGCAAAATTGATCTAGAAATTTATTTACTTTTTTTAATGATTTTTATATTTTTTAATGAAATTTTATATATTTTTTTAATACATACATACATATATATATATATATATATATACACGATTTTTTTTTAAATTTAAATTTATTTTTAATTTTTTCAATTAAAATTATTTTTTGAAATATTTTTTTTTGAATTTTTTTTATTTTTTGCGACGGAATTAAATTCCGTCGTAAATTGTGACGGAAATTCAATTTTCTGTTATAATTGCGAGGTCTTTTTTTCGACGGACGAAGTCCGTCTCAAATTCCGTCACAATTTTATTTTGCGATGGAAAAATAGAATTTTGCGACAGAATTTTTCCATCGCAAAAAACCAATTTTTTTATAGTGATTGTCATATGCCACATGTATGGCTTGGATTCAATTGTACAGATACTGTTTGCTATATAATACACAGTAACCAGTGGGAGCATTATCCTTTGGACAACACAATTCATTTTGTCCTATTCTCTTTCTCACAATTACAAGAAAGTAAAGCAACAAAACCCAATGGGAAAAAATTGGTTCCTAACTTCTAACAAATTAGCCCATGTTCACCAACTTGGCTTAACATATCAAGCCTAATAGATGCTCAGAGTACACAATTTCTCCTCCATAATAATTAATCACTTGTCATACCCAAAAAAGAAAAAATTAATCACTTGTACCAATTCCAGAACACCAACACTTCCCTAACCTCTACACAATTATCTTGTTTTAGGACAGATTCAGTTCCTTCAATAAATAACCAAATTTTCTCTCTATAAGGAGAAACTGGGAATATTTTGCATTAGCTACAATTACTATTTGTTTTTCAACAAAACAAATCAGGTAAACATCTATGTAACAAACAAACCCCTAATTTTAAGAACACAAGAAAAGCCCCTGATCTACAAGCTCAAATCGAATTCCAGGAAAAATGAAAAAGACATCAAATCTTGCCGGAAAGAATCTGACATTCCAGAAGTAATTTAAAGTTCTCGAATTGCCTCCCGAGTACGATCGAAGGGATGCAAAGTTTGTACATTTGGAAAGGCTGAACATAAACAGTGTGAAGTATGATAGCGAAACACGAAGTTGCAGAGAAAAACCGTCTAGATAGAAGATAGTTGTTGCTAATGTAAGCCGACGGCGTTTACAGTTATTAACTTATTGAGTTTATTTATGGCAAAATGTATGTGAGGGCCCAAAGTAGCAAAATAATTTCAAAAAATGCCCAAGAAACATTCACATGCTAAAAAAAGCCCGGGCATTTTCTGACATTATTTCAAAAAAAAGTGTACAGATATAGTTGTTAATTGCTACTGATATAGTTGTTAATGACTACTAATATAGTTGTTAATATGTGGTTGTTAATTAGACTGATTTAGTTGTTAATGAGGACTGATATAGTTGTTAACCGCTACTGATATAGTTGCTAACGTTTTTTGAAATAATACTAGAAAAGGCCCTGGCATGTGAATGTTTCTTGGGCCTTTTTTGAAATTATTTTGCTACCTTGGGCCCTAACATACATTTTCCCTTTATTTATTTATTTATATCAGTATGATTTTTTAACTGAGATAGGCCTATACTATTTATCAATTAATCGGATTGAAGTTGCTTTTTTTATAAAAAAAAAAAAAAACAATGAAGGAAGAACTAGATCCTTTTGGGTCTCTGAGTTTAAATCTTACACAAGATGTTTATATTGAGAGAAGAAACCACAAACCCCAAAATCAAAATAGTTGGTTGTTTAGATACGTGGTAACAAAATTTAGAAAAGGCATCGGATACCGGTTGAAAATACAAAAGAAGCACAGAAACACTGGTTGAAAAATATATATACCTCCTCACATGGCCACCTTGTATTTGACACTTTTCTGGATGTAATTTTCAAATATCTAAGCAATTGACTAATCAATTAATTGTAAAGTAAAACAACTTTATAAAATTTGGAAATTTAATTGTAAAAAATGAAAAATCGAAGGGCCAATTACAAATTAGATATATATAAAAAGTAGAAAGTTTGTAAATCAAAGCTTATGTTAGAAAAACCAATTTAAATACTTGACAACTTAACTAAGATATTCCAAATTTTCCAACTCAATCATTTGATTTGGCAACTAAACTTCCAAAATTTATAAAGCTTTCATAATCGTACGTCGAAAAGCTACCATTATAAAAAAACTGATGTTTTGTAACAGTTAAAATAACGTATTTATTGTGATTTTGGTCATTACAAAAGACAGTCACGGAGGTTCAAATAATTGCTACAAATTACACTGTTGTAATAAGCTATTTCGTAATGATTAATAATTACATAAAACCGCTACTCATACATATAATAAATCCGCTATTGTGCTTGTAACGATTATTGATCACCGTTACACGGTGAAATTGAGATCACCGCGAACCTTTGTATGCTCATGGGAAGCTTTTTCATGACTTGTCATTGATTTGTTCAGCTTTTATTGGTTTTTTTAGATGACAGACTTTCATGTCATTAAGTTATAAAGCCACAAGATTCTAACCCGTGTTTTAGATGGTGATACAGAAAGGACCAACCCACGAAAACATCACAAGCAAAGTGGCTTGGCATATACTGTAACACATACAAGGCTAATTACATAACATGTGTTTAGTTTCCTGGCCATTCTCAAACCTCGGAGGAAGCATATCGGCTAGCTCAGAAAGTGGGGTTCGCTAATGTTGAGGTGGTGGAAGCCGGTGGGTTCAGGGGAGGAATCTGGTGTTTGTAGGACCAGAACGTAACTTTGACTTGTCAGAATGTCAGTTAAGCGAAAATCATCTCAGCTGGTGCATGGAAGTGTAAATGAAAGTAAGGGTGATGAGTTTGAACTGACAGTGGTGTATAGCCATCCCAATTCCCAACCATGCTCGACGGCGGGAGCTCTGGGGTCAACTTGGGAGCATTGCAGCGAGGGGGGTTTGAAAATGGTGTGTTGGGGGAGATTATAACGCGGTTTTTGCAGACTGATGAGCGTACATTAAAGATAGGTCCTGATCGCGGCTTCACAGACTGGGTACGTAATGGATTGTGGTATGGTGGAGATGAAGTTTCAGGGTCCTGAGTTTACGTGGAGTCGATCGAAGAAATTGCCGTAGCAGGTTGGATCGTGTTTTTTGGTTAACGCAGCTTGGTATGCATTTTTTCTAGATGCATTGCATAGTGTTCCTTTGGCCTTTCATTATGAACGAAAATAATAATAATCAAAGTCAAAGAAATTTGCTATCCAATTATCCTTTTGATTGCACCCAGAAATATACGTATACTTTTCACATCGTTAAGAAAGGTGAAAATTAAGGTTGGGAAAATGGTATAACAAGAAGGCTGGCTAGCTTGGCAAAGAATCTTTGATCAAACTTGCTGGATTATTTGAAACAAAACATGTAGCAAGGTGTTTGTTGGGAGAGTATTACGAGGAAGAGGATTTACCTTTTCTAGGTACTCATGTTTGTGAGTTACATTAGCATATCACTACTACAAAATATAGCTTTTACTTCCTCAATTGACGTCCTATTATAAAAAAAGGAAGTAAAAAATAAAGACAGTGATATTTTTATAATTATATGTGAGAAAAATTAACTTTTGGCGTCTAACTTATGAACTTAGATGTCAAAAGTGATGTTTTTGAGGGACTTTTGGCACTTAAGTTTCAAACTTAGACGCCAAAAGTGGACCCTAGCGCCAAAAATTAGTCTGACGCCAAAAGTAAGACGTTTTGGCGTTTAAGAATGTAACTTAGATGCCAAAAGCATTTCAAATTTCTTGTACTTTTTTTTTTGTTTTAATTTTCAGGCCCTTGAAACCCAAACTCGTGACTTCATTTCTGGCACACGACGTTCCTGGCCTCTTCTTTCTCGCCTCTACCTTCGCTCCCACCCACTGCAACCACCATCAGGAACCTTCTTCTCCACACATCGCGAATGTTACGGCGACCTTCTTCCACTTCGTCTTCTTCCTCTTTCCCCCAACCTTCATGGATGACCTTCATTTTCTCCACAAGATCGACGGCAAAATCGATGTCGTCCCTTCATTTTCAACCTTCTCCACAAGATCGACGGCATAATCGACGTCGTCCCTTCATTTTCAACCTTGTTTTTGTTTTTCGATTTTTCAGATCTATAACTTCCTATTGTAGGCAAGCTTCAACTTTTTTGTAATTAATTCTGGTTTTTGGGACCCCAGTGTAATTTTCTCAAATTTTTTCAAAAACGAGTCTAATAGGGAAATTTACCAAAATAAGATTTTAAAAAAAAATTACCAAAACAAGGCACTATTTAAACTTTTATCGAACAAATGTAGTTGATGACGTCACCTGACACGACGCCACAAGTGGCATCGTGTCATCTGACACCACTGTATAAGTGGCATCAACCAACCTGACGCCACTAGCGTCATCATTGATTGACACCTAAAGACGTCAATCCACTTGACGCCTTTAGGCGTTAATTTTGACACCTAAAGGTGTCTTCTTTTCTTAATATAATTTTATAATTATATTTAAAATTATAAATAATAATTTTACTTAATTATAAATAATAAAATTAATAAATAATGATTTTAATTAATAATTAAAATATTTAAATTTTATTTTAAACCTTGGGATACAAGACTAATTAGTGAATTTATTATAAACCATAAGATAGATGACTAATTATTTAATATTTTTTACATTAATAATTTGATATATAAATTGTAAATTATTATTAGCTAAATTTAATTAAAGAAATTTGTCAGAATAATAATTAGTGAATTAGTAAAAATATTTTGTGAAATAGGTTGTATATTACTTTTTATAGGGTACACTAGGATAAATAGGATAAGCTTAAATAGAGACTAATAATTAGTCAAATAATTATTTTATGGAGTTCACTAAGATACATTGTAAATTATCAATTAGTCAAATAATTAATTTATAGAGTACACTAATTAATTATTATCTAACTAATTAAAAGTGAAAGATTGCTTTTGGGGAGTAAGTAATAATAAATGTGAGCCTGTCCGCTAGCTATACGTGATAGCCTCATAGGTTTCAGACTTCAAAGGCCCCTCACACACGTTTCAGGAGTGCAAAAAAAATTAGTTCACCCCAAATTTGACCCTTTCCTTCTCATGTGTGGCATAAAGCTCTCATGTTCGTTTTGCGCAGAAAACATAGCGTTTTTAAAGCAGCAGGTGGCAACAAATAGGGATTTTTTTCTCAAAGTTCCCCTTTTAAGAAAAATATTTACCAAAATGCCCCTCATTTGAAACTATTTCCCATTGTGCCCCTCTCTGAAAACATGTTCCCTCTCTGCCTCCATTTAGTCGACTAAAACAAGGCTTTGCTTTAGTCAACTAAAACAAGGCTTTAGTCGACTAAACATCGGGGTTCAATTTTTTTTGAAACCCCATGACATTTAGTTGACTAAACCACGACTAAATCATGTGGTTTAATCGACTAAATGTCGTGGGGTTCAAATTTTTTTAAATGCCCCCGACATTTAGTCTACTAAATCCCAGAATTTAGTCGACTAAATGTCGACAGTGGGCTTTTTCAAATGCCCGTTGAACAACTCCTTCCCCGCTAATATATATGTTGCTCCATTCTTCTTCACCCTCCTTCATCTCCTAAGTTGGGTTTGTGAGTGTGGGTTTCGGTGAGCATTTGGTTGTTAAGATGTGTGGTTCATAGAGAAAGAAAAAGAAGAAGACGCTAATGACTGGAAATAATAATACTAGGTGGAGTTAATGATACTGCAGGAGAAGGAGTAAAATAACAACAATAATAATAAATAAAATAAAATAAAAGAGGCTGCATAATTCATTATAAATTTATATTAGAAAGGTGGGCCATATGCTTTGAATCTATTTTACTCACCGACATAGGATCAGGGGCGGAGACAGGGGGGCTAGGGTGGGCCCCTGCCCCGCCCTAAAAAAAAAGAAAATTTAATAATAAGAGGAAGGAGCATGAGACTATGAAAGTTCGAATGGGCCCAACATTTGTTTTCAAACGTCCAGCACAAAGCCACAGCCCATAAAGCAAGTTCCAATGAAATTTGGGGGACCCACCAATTGGCAATTATATATCATTAATCCCCATATCAAAAAAAGTCGCACAGTCATGAAAATAAAAGTCTGACTTCGGCGCACACCACACACTACACTAAAAGTTAAAACCTAATTTGATCAACCTTCCATTTTTAATTCATTCCACACAGGCTCCTCACACAATCGGTGTCGGACACGGTGACTCACACGGGCACAGTCACAGAAGATTAGGGTTTAGGTAAGTGATATAGTTTATCTTTCTAGTCTCTTATCTTTTAATTAGATGGAATTTATTTTATGAAAAATTTAGGGATTTGTTAGATTTTGAAATCTTGAGGCTCCTACATGATGATTTTGCTTTTAATGGAATTGGTAAGGCTTGAGTAAAAGTTGTATGATTTATATTTTTACTTGAGTAGTTGATTTGAAGAAAATAAAGTTAGGATTTAGTTAGAAAATTTGTGATTTATCATTTATGATATGGAATTTGTGATATGCAATTTGCAAGACGGAATTTTATGAATTAATTCATGTTCTTTGTAGGTGATTATTATGGGGAAGAATGCTACCATTGATACTTTTTTTAAGAAAAAGAATAGTGAGTCTTTACCCTCGTCTACTCCTAATGTTGAATTATCAACTACTGAAACTCCTTCTTCAAAGTTTCCTAGAATTGAAAATAAAGAGGTAGTTAAAGAAGTTGATTTTGCTTTATTGGAAAGAGATCCTGCCCTACGCCCTCTAATATGGGAATATCCTATAAATCAACAAGATGAAATTCGCAGTGCTTATCTCAAACTTGGTCCATTTCAGTGCAAGCTTCAAAATTATCCTTTTTCTGGGCCTGATAAGAATCGACGTCATTTTTGCTCTTCTTGGTTTGATTTGTATCCATCTTGGTTAGAGTATTCTCCAAGTAAAGATGCTGCATTTTGTCTGCCTTGTTATTTATTTAGTAAACCAAGTGGCAGTGGTTGTTTTGGACTTAATACATTTGTTGCTGAGGGATTTAGAAATTGGAAAAAAGGTTAATGATGGAGAAAATTGTGCTTTTCTACGCCATATTGGGAAAAATGTTATCTCAACGCATAAAAATGCCGTGAATTCATGTAGTGATCTTATGAATCAATTTCAACATATTGAGACATTGGTTGAAAAACTTACTTCTCATGAGATTGCAACTAATCGTTTGAGACTACAAGTTTCTGTGGATGTGACAAGATGGCTTGCTCTTCAAGGATGTGCTTTTAGAGGTCATGATGAAAACTTAGATTCACTTAATCGAGGTAATTTCCTTGAAATGATAAGGTTTTTAGCTTCCTACAATCAAGAAGTTGCAGCCGTTGTGTTAGAAAAAGCTCCTCAAAATGCATCATATAGTTCCCCTCAAATTCAAAAGGAAATTCTTCATGTTTTCTCTCAAAAGGTTAAGAACACAATACGGGAAGAAATTTCCAATGCCAAGTTTTGTCTTATTGTTGATGAAGCTGGTGATGTATCTAAAAAAGAGCATATGGCTATTGTTTTGAGATACGTCGATAAAGATGGTTTTATACGAGAAAAGCTTTTTGGTCTTGTACATGTGGAAGATACAAGTGCTAAGACTTTGAAACAAGGAATATTCAACACTTTTCGTCACCATAATCTTGACGTTCAAAATATTCGAGGACAAGACTATGATGGAGCTAGCAATATGTGAGGTGAGTGGAATGGATTGCAGGCTTTAATTTGCGTTGAGTGCCCATATGCTTATTATGTCCATTGCTTTGCTTATTGCCTTCAACTTGCCTTGCTGCATCTCATGAGGTAAAACATGTTCATCAATTTTTTGAAAAATTGAACTTTATAATTAATATTACTAGTTCTTCTTGTAAGCGTAATGATGAGTTAAGGGTTGCCCAAACCAATGAAATTGCAAGAAAGATTGCTATTGATGAATTCAAATCAGGAGTTGGTCTTAATCAGATTGGTACTTTGCATCGAGTTGGAGCTACTCGTTGGAGTTCTCATTACAATTCCATATGCAGTTTGTTTAAAATGTTTCAAGCCACATGTGAAATTCTTGACAATATTTCTAATGAAGGAAAGACATCATCACATCATGAAGATGTAGATAATGCATACTCATCATTAACTTCTTTTGATTTTGTCATCATATTGCACCTTATGAAAGAAATTTGGGTATTACTGAAGTCCTTTGTCAAGCTTTACAATGAGAATCTCAAGATATTTCAAATGCTTTACATCTTGTTTCAAGTACAAAAGAGTTACTTCAGAAATTAAGAGAGACATGTTGGGATGCTTTCTTGATTCATGTTCAAGAATTTTGCACAAAATTTAACATTGACATTCCAGATATGGGTGCAAAATATATTGGAAGGAGAGGTTGTGCTTGAAATGAAGAAGGTGATTTTTCTACTGAAAAATTTTATAGGGTAAATATTTTCTGTGCTACAATTGATTATCAATTGCAAGAATTAAATAGCAGGTTCAATGATAATATTGTTGAATTACTTGCTTTGAGCATGACTTTAGATCCAAGAGACAGGTACAAGTCATTTAATAGTGATGACATTTGTAAACTTGTTGACAAATTTTATTCTTGAGATTTCACAGAATTAGAAAAATTGCATTTGAAGATAGAGTTACAACATTTTGAGCTTGACATTCCTAAACATCCAAATTTGGTTAATTTATCAACTACATCTAAATTATGTCAAGGGCTAGCAAGAACTGGAAAATCCATCCTTTACCCTCTCATTGATAGAGTGATTAGACTTGTACTCACTCTTCCAGTTTCTACAGCAACTACTGAAAGATCTTTCTCTGCAATGAAGATAATCAAGAACAGGTTTTGAAATAGAATGGAAGACCAATTTCTTGATGATTCTTTGATTACATACATTGAAAAAGAAATTGTTTTGAGTTTTAGCACAGATTCAATTATAGATGAGTTTAATAATATGAAAATGTGTAGGGTAAGAGTCAAGTGAAATTATCTTAATTTTTGTAATATATTTCTCTTAATTTTTTGTATGTTGAGTTTATATTGTATTTCAAGTACTTTTATTTCTTATATAATGTTTTATAATCTCGCCCCCCGTCATTCAAAATCCTGGCTCTGCCCCTGCATAGGATATAGATATATAGGTACAATTTTTCTTAATGTATGTCTATGTATAGATATTCATACATTAATCTTAACTTATTATCTAAATCATAAATATAGTTTAACAAATTAGTGCATTCAAATTCAAATATATGAATAGAAAAGATATTGAGAGATTGTAGCGATAAATGACCTATATCTCGGTATAACTAAATAAATATATAAGAAGCTATTCTTCTAATATAATCAGGAAAATCAGAAAGATGGGATTTGAATTAAATTGTTCCTAAATAATAAGATCTAAACTAACTAACTAATTCCTATATTATCTAACTCATAATACAAAATAAAGAAGATAAATAAAAGGATAATATTAAGAAAAGGGATTAAAGAATAAAAAAAATGGTTGTGATAGATTCAAAAAGCCCACTGTCGATATTTAGTAGACTAAATTCTAGGATTTAGTCGACTAAAAGTCAGGGGCATTTAAAAAAATTTGAACCTCACGACATTTAGTCAACTAAACCACAAGGTTTAGTCAACTAAATGTCGTGGGGTTTCAAAAAAAATTGAACCCTGACATTTAGTCAACTAAAGCCCTGTTTTAGTCGACTAAATGGGGGCAGAGAGGAAATATGTTTCTAGAAAGGGGCATAATAAGAAATAGTTTCAAAGGAGGGACATTCTGGTAAATAGTTCCCTAAAAATGGGCACTTTGGGAAAGAAGCCCAGTAAATAGTGGCAAAGGAGAGAAGGTGATCTCAGCTGGGGTGGGAGAAGAAAGAGAAAGAGGGAATTTTCTCAAAAATAAAATAATTGGTGTGGGTTTCAGAAAATTCAAAAGTTAACAAAATCTTTTATGATTAAACTGAATGGGCATTGTTGACCTCTTAAAAAAAAAAGTTAATGTTTACTTTTACATTATAAAAAAAAAAATTGATGATGCCAAACACAGTTAATCAGTATTTTTTTTCTTAATTCGAGCAAAAAAAAAAGTATTTTTTTTAATAAAATTAATATTAAAAATTACTTAAATTTTATCATAGATTAAGTGTTTTTAATTATTTTTATTGATATATGTGAATTTATTAAAAGCAAATTATAATAAGCTAGTATACCAATATAAACTAGAACTAGTATATTATAAGTTAGATGTTAAACTCATAATTAAATTATTGCTTCCAATCAAAGCTTGTCATATTATTTTAACTTGATTGGGAAAAATGAACTATTTAAATTAGGAAATTTATAAAATGGTGTGAAAAAAAGCATATTTAAACTTCCTTATCTGACATTTGAAATTTGTAAAAATATTGGGGAAAAAATTAAAGAATTTTTAAAATTAAAGATTGAATATGCTGGGCACATGCGGGGGACCCCACGGGAGTCACAGATCAACTGTAGCCGTTGATGGACTGACGAATGGCAGAGAATCTCGGTGGCTAGCCGTTAGATTTCATGAGAATGCACACCAATCGAGGAAGCACGTGTGAGTTTGTTCGGATAGGAAGAGCAGAGGGAAGAAAACGACAAAATAGAAGAGTCGAGGTTTGCTTTTCTGAAGAAACAACCAGAGCTGATGGTTGTCGATGAAAAGAATATTTGAAATCAAAATAAAATACAGGTCTCGAATAAACAAATACGAAAATGTGTGGGGGTTGATTTGAAAATAAAATACTGAATCATTACGCTTACCTTTTTTGTAACAAGATGTGGGACCCAAGTGGGTCCCTCTGAATCATGAACTTCGAGATATTCCTCCCTTTTCGCACGCCGTCAGTTATAGGCTGGTTACCTCGGATCTGGTTCAGGAATATCACATCAAACTGTTGAAATTGTTAAGAAATTAAAAAATAAAGAATAATAATATAATAATAAACGAAAAGAATTACAAAAATTGGAAAACACAAATGTATGTTAATTATTTTTTTTCATTTATTTTTTTAAAAAAATAGTTTCAAGGTGTTTGAATTCAAATTATTTTTGGAATAATCCTAAATTGTAAATATATATGAAATTACTTATTTTTATGTTTCAATTTACTTTATAATTTTAATTCAAAAAATAAATTTTATTCTATTTACATTTTTTACCCCAAGTTAGTTAGTTTTTTAATATTTTAAAATCTGCTTTTATAAAAATATATACTTTTTTCTAACCTCAGATGAGCTAGTTCTTTTTTGTTTTTTTGGCTCAGGTGAGCTAGTTCTTCAATGTAACAGGAAGGGATCGGGAAATGAAAGAGGGAAATATACCTAATTCTTTAAGTTTTATAAAAGGTGACATATTTCTTCCACTTTTATTTTTGTTTTTAAAACAGGAAAAATATTATCAATGAGAATAACGATGCAGAGGACATGTCTTGGAATTGTGTCTTTCCTAATGCTTATTTTTACAGAAATCGTAATTGCATAATCAAGGTCAGAAAAGTAAATTACATATGCTTTCAATGGTTCAAATTGTTATGTTATTTTATTTAGATAAAGATAATAATAAAATAAAGGGTCAAGGTGCAAAAATACACATGAGTATTTTTCCAAGAGCGTCCAGCACCATATGTTTTTTTGGAGTAAAAATACATACGTGGTTACCATTTTAGAATAAAAGTCACATCCCACCGTTATGTTACTGTTCACCATAATGAGAGAGAAAGAGATTAAGTGAACAGTAACATAACAGCGATGAACAGTAACATAATGGTGGGATTTGACTTTCTTTTGTTCTAAAATGATAACCACGTGTGTATTTTTTCTCTAAAAAAAAGCACGTGATATTGGATGCATTTAGGAAAAAGTTCAAGTGTATTTTCACATCTTCACCCTAAAATAAAAATGGAATTAGCATTTGTCCCGTGAATATTAAAAGAAGAGGTTACCAAGGCAAGGAACGAGAGAAATGGGCTTTCCGGAGCGTCCAAGAAAAATCGATGAGAAGACCCTATGAGATAATCACCAGAATTGAAGAATTCACTCATATCTTTACCATCAATTTAGCCAATAAAAAAACAATAAATGGAGACATGATTCAATGATGTAACCAAAAAAAAAAAAAAACCAACAATTTCAACCTATTCGAAGAATTCAGCCATATCTTTACAATCAAGATGGCCAGAAAATAACAAATGGAGACAAGATTCAATAAACAAAAATGAACCGACAATTTCAAGAATTCTGGAGGCCTGAGTAAATAATGTAAATATTATTTGACAAGGAGTTTTTGGGATGACCAATCTTTTTCGAGATGATGGACCTATTCCATTGGTTATTTGCAGCACTTTTGTTTTCGTCATGGCAACTACAGAAGCGTTTGGATAAAGTACTCCCTTCGGTCCTAATTATAAGACATATTTAACCGATTTTAGGAAAATTAAGGAGGGGGAGTTAAATTAGTTAATTTCACTCATTTTCCTAAAATGCCCTTATATAAATTTTCAATGACATTAACATACCTCATCAACCTAAAATCTTCATTTCCATGCTTTCTAATTGAAATGATGGTCTTACTATATATACACATATGTGTATGTGTGTACACACATATGTATGTATGTATGTGTATGCACACACATATATATCTACAACCACACCCAAAAAAAAAAACACACATGCACAACACACCCCCCATAGATACACACATATATCTACACACAAATACAAACCCCTACATCCCCCCAACACACACACACACACACACAAGTATATGAGTATGTACACACACACATATTTATATAATGCGTGTGTATGTCTATATATGTGTGTACATATATAAATATATAAGTGTGCGTTTATGTATGTATGTATGTATGTATTGGTAAATTAATGTTGACTCATCGATAAACAAATTAAAATCCAACAATTTAAGAGTTTTATTGACTGGAAAATTCTACGCACCTAAATGCATATACTTACAACAACTAAACACACTTGAGAGAATAAAATATAGGTGTTTTAGGAAGAATTAGACAAAAATTTAAATTTTTTCCTATAATTAGGATAAAAATCAACTCCCAAATGTTGTCCTATAATTAGGATCGAAGGAAGTATAACAACACCTGTACTAGTGAATGCTTAAGTTTTTGACACAATGGCCAATGCTCTCTTCCTCAAGTTTGGTATTAGAGAGCACAAGTTTGAATAGGATTTTTTATTATTATCACACTTAATAAGTTTTGATATCAAAACCATCATGACTCCAAAGAAAAACAAAAAAGTGACAAGAAGTCAAAGGAGAATGAAAAATGGCGAGTTATAAAAAAAATAGTTTTATGTCAAATTTCTACTTCATGAATATGATGAAATTTTTTTAAGATTTTAAAATAATTTTTCAATATTATGAAGTATTTTTTCATACTGATCAAAATCTTAAAGTATCTTTTTAATACATGACATTACCTTGAAATATTCATAAAACACAAAGGCACATGTTTTGGGCCAAAACAACCTTTTTAAAGGAAAATGAGGGTAGTAGATGGGAAGCTCAACGAAGAGAAGCCATATCCTTTAACATGTTTTGCGCCAAAACAACCATTTCAAAGGAAAATGAGGGTAGTGGATGGGAAGCTCAACGAAGAGAAGCCAGATCCTTTAACATGATTACATGAATAGGTCCGTTGGTGAGTTATTTTTGTAAAGCCCCACCCAACCTTGTGCTTAAGTTCTTTTCCCTCATTTGCTAACTCTCACTACCAAAAGAACACACAACACACACACACACACACACACACACACACACACATTTTGATGCAAAAATGCTCCTAAACTTTTGAAAGGGTTAAAAACAAGGTGTTGAACTTGAATCGGCCACTAAACCAATCCAGGTAATGGGTCAAGGGTCAATGGTCAGGGGTAATGGGTAATGGGTTTGACTGGAGTTAAATTGGCATTAAACTGAGATGGCTAAGTCTTCAGGATTTATTATATAATATTTTTTTGCTTGTCTTTTGACAACACAACCATGAGAGTAAATCATATCTAGCAAGATTTGGATTAATGGGAATTAGGTATCATGATTTTTTTTTTAAAAAAAGGAAGACCTAAATTGGAAAAAGGCATGACTTGATGATGAAAAATGACATGAAGGATCGAGGCGTACGAGTAGCAAAAAAAAAAAAAAAAAACTAAGGAGGCGTGGCTTCACTGTGAAGTCATCCTCTTCCTTGGAACACATATAAACCAAAGAGGGAAAGAGAGAACACGATCGAATAGTAAGGGAGGGGCAGCTACTGCCGTTATTGACAAAGAAGGAGGAAAACGCATAAGATATAGTTCATTGTCTACATCGCATAAAACAAGGATGTCAAATAGGGGAGCAGCCGTCCATTCTCTCTCTCTCTCTAAATGTCGACACCACCGTCCATTCCCTCTTCTCTCTCCCTCTCTCTTTCTCTTTGTAAACGTCAACACTGCCTCCATTCACTCTTCAATTGACATTTTAAAAAAATGACTCTGTGACTCATGTAATGCCTCTACTTCTATGTTCATTATGATGTCCAATTATGTCATATATACTTATTAATCTAATCAAAGTGTAATTATAAGAGTAACGATGTTAACAAATTTGAGTAAGTCACAACATGGTTAATTTTAATTCTCGAAGGAATATTCGCCTGATATAATTTAATTTGTGGAAATAGTTAGTGTTAATCCCGTTAGAGGTTGTTGGTTATACAGTTATCCTGAATTAAGGTCAATCAAATAGTTAGTAATATACAATCCAAAAATCAGAATATACCAATTCCATTAAATAAATTCCCTCCTTCAAGGTCTTCATCAGCTACTCCAACTGCAACATCTTACTTCCTAATCCAAAACTTTGTCCTGAATCTTTAGGTATGTCTAAGATCCAATGATAAGTTGAATCTCAGGGTAACAGTTAATCTCATATTTAAAATGCAAATCATACATGACAAAATATTTTATATATTGTAGAATAAAAGAAAGCATTCAACAAACACACTGCAATTAGACTACATAGCACACAACACATGTATTGTTAATGATGTAAGCACACACAAGTGTTATGTGTCTCAAACACGAATCCTCAGAGCTAGAAAAACAATCATGTTGCATTATCATTTACAACAATAATCTACAACTAGTTGCAAAAAACACATAGACTCGAACATACACACTTGGCCAATAATCCACAAGACATAAACATAAAAGGCATATATACAAACATAAGGAATCATATATTAAGTTATTAACCTTAACTTCATGTAATTAGTACAAATTCTAGGTGCTTAAGAAACCTAGTATTCCGTTAATGTCCTAAAGTAAGGCCATTATCAATATTAATTTCCTATTTATTTTGTAAGATATTATATTAAATACAATTCTTAAAATATTAAAAGGGTTTTTCTTATCCCTTAAGTCCCAATTTAATTCATATAGGATAAGTCTAACATTTTTTACTTTATTGTACTTGATTTTTAGATTATTCACATTTATATCTAGAAATGTCCAACAAATTTAAAAAATCATAACTAAATGCAAAAAAAATCCAATTGATGTGCTACCAAAATCTGTGGGTCTCTTAACATATCTATTTTTAAGGGGGGAAAAAATACTCCCAACAGTCAGGAACCTTTTAATTTTTACCAGAATAATAAAGTTTCTTAACTATTTAGATCATACTTTCAAATACATGGGTTAGCTTGAAAAATCCATATCTTAAAAAAAAAACTCCAAAAATTGCTTGTGACTTGTCAACAGAAATATCTTTTTGTTTACTACATTTTTTAAAAGTTTCATGTCACGCACAATCAATATTGTTTAGATTGCTCTTCCAGAAACACAAGTCTTTTTAAGAAATATGTAACTCATTGCATAGAGCTCCAAAAATTACAAGTTACTCATCAAAATAAATCTCTCTCTATTTAATTTATTTTTGAAAATTTTCATAATTTTTAAACATCACTTAATAAGTCAAAAATCTTGCAAAATCATTATTGTTCATATTGCATCTCCAGAAATATAAGTATTGTTTAAAAATGTGTAACTTCTTGTAAAGAGATTTAAAAAATACAAATTATCTATCAAAATAAATCTCTCTCTGTCTACTTTTTTTTTTGAAAAGTTTCATAGTTTTTAGACATCATTTGATTAGTAAAAAATCATGCACAATCACTAATGTTTAGATTGCATATTATCTACCAAAAATATCTACCAAAAATGAATATTTTACCAAGGTTAGGGATTTATGGAAGATTATGAGAAGATGAATTTATCAAAGCACAAAAAACACTTACCTTTATTTTTGAAGCTCTTCCTTCTATCTTTCTCCTCTCTAGAAACTTTGGCTCCCTCTCCATTCTCTAAGGAAGCTGAGTGTTTGATGTAATGTGGTATGAAAGAAGAGTGTGTATGTGTATAAAAGCGGATGAGCAAGTCACCAAATGTGTCCTTCTTGCACAAAATCTTCAACCACTCTCACCAACTCCTTCTCTGTTCACTCTTTGATTCACATATGTGGTAAATGTGTCAAGACTTCATCTTTTTTCTCCTCTTTACCATTTGGCTGAAATTTATGTCTTGTGTGGGTAAGAAATGTTGTTATTTTGATGATACAAACACATGCTTAGGTGTTACTCTTCTTGAGCATTTCTCCTTCTCCCAAGTGGCATCATAAGATTGCTTTGATTCATATTGATCATCTTACTTCCTAGCTTGATATGTGACGCTTTGACTTATTGACTTTGTTTCCAATGTGTGATATATGTTCAAGTCTTCATTTTTCCTTCCTTGCCCTTTGTTGACCGAATTATGTGGCATTCTCAAGGGCCCCTATTGATTTTTCAATGTGTCATTATTTATGTGTCAAAATGTCACATTCCCTTGGTCTTTATACACTAATTAATCTAAGTGACAAACATTCATTTTTATTGTCAAAATTGATTCAAGAATAATCAATAGAAAATTAATGTCACAATAGATATGTAATTTTGACATTTCATTAAATAGTCAATTTCAACATTTTTTTAAATATTTGTAGTATACACGAATTTTCGGTAAAGCGTAATTCAGGATGTTACAGCTCCATCAACCCGAATGGGTTCGAACAAGTTGACTTAGGTGAACTCAAAATCCAGATTCTTCCCTTAACTCGGACTAGTTTTGGTTTCTTAGCCAATTCATTGGTTTCCAACGAAGTGGTTTATCCAATTCTAAAATAATGGTTAAAAGTACCAATCTACTTAATTTTAACCAATTTTGTTATTTTTTATTATGTGGGGCTCAAAATAATATTTTTTAAATGATTATTTTATAAAAAATTAATAGCACTTCTTCCTCCACCCTCTCCCACCTCCTCTCTCCGCGCCCTCCCTTTCTCTCTCTCTCTCTCTCTCTCTCTTCGTGCCTGAGATATGGAACCTCACCTGATCCAACGAAGAGTGTTCTTCCAGCAATGGCAGTGATAAAGTCCATTGACATAATTGAAGGGCCATTTGATCCTAACGATATTGAGTATCTAGAGAAAGCTATAACCTTGCAAGCATTCCTCGACCAATATTGTTCACAACTTCATTCTTTTTACCGCCATGCTTTTCAGTTGACACTATCTGTGAAAACAAATGTTTTTATATACTTGTATTCAATAGCACTGCTTGTGAGAGAGAGAAAAGGAGGGCATGAAAAGAGGAGGTGAGGGAGAGTAGCCGAGTAGGGGAGGAGGGAGGCTTTTTTCCCAAAGTGCCCATTTTTAGCAAACTATTTACCAAAATGCCCCAACTTTCAAACTATTTCCCATTATGCTCCTCCCGGGAAACATATTCCCAGTATGCCCCCATTTAGTCGACTAAACCAGGGGTTTAGTCGACTAAATTTCGGGCGTGGGCTTTTTTTAAAAACCCACAAATTTAGTCGACTAAACCCCTTGTTTAGTTGACTAAATTTCATCACTTAGGTTTTTAAAAAACCTAACCACGGCATAAACTCAAAGCAAGTCGTCTCCAAACCTCCCAAACCTCTCCCCCCTCCTTTTTTCTCCAAAATCTTGCTGAAGTCGTTGGTGGATTGCAAAGAGAACTTCATTTGCGTCAATTTTGATATGTTTTCGTCCCAATTTCGGAGTTTCATTTGTGTCATTGCGTTATAGCGAACCCCATTATAGATTGACGGTTTTGTGCTTAGATTTGGTGGTTTTGTTGTGTATGTTTTGATTGATTTGAGTATTTCATTGCTATTTGTGGAGGAAAACGATGAATGTACATGT
Source organism: Acacia confusa (assembly GCA_037074495.1). NCBI lineage: Eukaryota > Viridiplantae > Streptophyta > Magnoliopsida > Fabales > Fabaceae > Acacia > Acacia confusa. The sequence continues at coordinate 29,795,251 of CM073510.1, forward strand.
TTATGTGATTTTTTTTTTGTGTTTATGAGGATTTCTTTTGTTTTGGACGAATTTCACTTCGTTTTTCATCAATATTTGTTGGTTTGTTGCGTATCTTTGATTGATTTGAGTATTTCATTGATATTGGTGGAGGAAAACGATGAATGCACACGTGTATGATAATTTTTGTGTGTTTATGAGATTTTTTTTAATTTTTGGACGAATTTTACATTGTTTTTCATCAATATTTGTTGTTTTGTTGCGTATATTGGATTGATTTGAGTATTTCATTAATATTGGTGGAGGAAAACGATGAATATACATGTGTATGAGAATTTTTGTATTTATGAGATTTTTTTTTTTATTTTTGGACGAATTTTACATTGTTTTTCATCAATATTTGTTGTTTTGTTGTGTATCTTGGATTGATTTGAGTATTTCATTGATATTGGTGGAGGAAAACGATGAATGTACACGTTTATGAGAATTTTTGTGTGTTTATGAGATTATGAGATTTTTTTTTTAAATTTTTGGATGAATTTTACATTGTGTTTCATAAATGTCACTTGATTGTGTTTTTTTATTAAAATGATGGTTGCTTGTTGCTTATAATTATTGATATTTGTTTATGTTGCTTAGTTGGTAATTTGTTCGAATAATTCGAAGTTTCTTGTATCTTTATTGTTTGTAATGTCTCTTTGTAGGTCGTTGTTGTCACCATGCGTCGTAGACAAGCTCCTTCTGACACGGGCGATGAGCATGGGAGACGGATCAAGCACCGAGCAATGCGCGGGGCATCCTCCTCTAGGACACAGCAAGAACCGGACCCTGTTCCTGAGCCCGCTGTTGATCTCCCGTTTGGATATTTGTTTAATAACAATGAAGCAGAGCATGAACGATTCGTGAAGAATTTTGCGAACAGACCCATCATTAAGCCAAAGTCATTAGACATGGCATTCTTCGTAGGTGAGGGCCTTGATATTGTACCGTTGTTGGAGACTTCGCATTTGAGCGGGATGGTGGAGATGAGTTGTCCTTATTCTGAGATTATGGTCAGAGCTTTCTACCATAACATGAGCTACATCAATGGTGATTTGCAATCTCGTGTCTGCGGGGTTGACATACTGGTGACAGCTCCCATGTGGACGGAGTTCCTAGGATTTGATTTTGATGATGAGGATAGATACCAATTTGATGGGGACAACATTTTTGTCATGGAGGGCTATTCTCGAGATGTCGCTGTGTATGAGTCCAGGAGGCCAAGAGAGCATAGAATCAATTGGGTCAACATGAAGTGGTGGCATTGTTGCGGTCCCTGGGTTTACTAGGTTCGGGCAAGAATCAAAATCACCTTCCATATCGGTATCTGAGCTATCACCTAGTGGAATAAACCTCTCAAATTCGTCCTCATCATCACTGTGCATATTCTCATCATCCTCTTCATCCATCAATGTTACTTGACTTAACACTTGCGAAGGTGCAGATACACCAACATGTCCGTCTTCTTCACCAAAATACTGTGGGGATCTTGTATGCATAGGTATAGATGATGATTCACCAGATTCAAGTTCAACGTATATCTCAATAAAATTTTGTGCTATGCGATTAGCAAATGCATCTATGACACAATCTACATCTTCATCATCACATATATCGGTACTAATGTAGTATACATTATCCTTACCCACTATAGTCTCCACTTTGGCAATAAACTGATGAATGCATTGTCTGCCATGTAGACCCAATTTTTTGTAAATTCTTTCTTTCAGTTCGTTGTATGTAGTACCTCGTTTGATTTTCATCATTTTCCTTTTTCCTTCAAATTTAACACTGTCAGGACCTTCAAAATGCCTCCCATTGTGGTAAATTACAGTCATGTACGTGTTTGAACTTGAAGTCATCCTTGACATCACAATTTTAGCTAAAAAATGGAGGATTTCAGCTGATCAAATAAAAAAAAGTTGTTGAAAAACGAAGTGATATTCTTCCAAAAATAAAAAAAATTCTCAACTGAAGTAAATCTTTTCACTTTCACATGTACATTCATCATTTTCCTCCATATATAGGAATAAATACTCAAATGAATCAAAGATACACAACAAAACAACCCAATGAAATCAAAAAACGAAAAAACTTAAATGGGGTTCGCATAAACACACAAAAGATAGTGAAAATCTGAAATGGTGATGAAAACATTCCGATATCGACACAAATACCACTAGATTGAAGTTTCCAACGCAACCCACCAACGAATTCAGCAAGGATTTGGGGAAAAAGAGAGTGGGGAGAGGTTTTGAGGCGAATGGAATTGAAGTTGCTGCAGTTTGAGGGCTTTAAAAAAGCTCTTTGTCTGTGTTTAGTCGACTAAACACTTTGGTTTAGTTGACTAAATGTTGTGGGTTTAATTTTTTGAAGAAACCCGACATTTAGTCAACTAAACACCTTGTTTAGTCGACTAAATGTCGGGTTTCTTCAACAAAAATTGAACCCACGACATTTAGTCGACTAAACCCCTGGTTTAGTCGACTAAATGGGGGCATACTGGGAATATGTTTCCCGGGAGGGGTATAATGGGAAATAGTTTGAAAGTGGGGGCATTTTGGTAAATAGTTTCCTAAAAATAGACACTTTGGGAAAAAAGCCAGAGGGAGGGTATGATTTTTTTTAATAAAATAATCATTTAAAAAACATTATTATGGGCCCCACCTAAATAATAGAATTGGTCAAAACTAACAAAAATGGTTTTTTTAAAAAACAATTTATGATTTTTTTAAACATAAAAATATTTATATGGTGTTTAAAAAAAAGTATATAAAATTTTTTACATTAACTTTTTTTTAATTACCCTTAAAATTAATTTTTAAATGAAAAAATTGGCTAATTCTCATCTCATCTTGGGCTTTTTTTTCCCAAAGTACCACTTTTTAGGAAACTATTTACTAAAATGCCCCTACTTTCAAACTATTTCCCATTATGTCCTTCCCTGGAAACATATTCCCTGTCTACCCCATTTAGTCGACTAAATAAGGGCTTTAGTTTCGACTAAATGGAGTTTAATTTTTTTTAAAACTGTCAACATTTAGTCGACTAAATCCTGGGATTTAGTCGACTAAATGCTGTGAAGGTGAAATTTTTTTCAATAACCCCGACATTTAATCGACTAAATCCCAGGATTTAGTCGACTAAATGTCGACAGTAGCCTTTTTTCAATAATAATAGATAATAATGACTATTTAGGAATAAATTAGTTCAAGTCCTATTATTTAGGAATAAGTTGGATCATATCATTATCTTCTTGATTTCATGATTATCATTATTTTTACTTCTATTATTATCCATTATCCATTATTATTATTATTATATGATAATAATATAACATATACATATATTCCCTACCTGTTAGTTGGTTAGATCCTATTATTTAGGGATACCTTAGATCAAATCCTATAATCTCTAATATATTTTATTCATCTCATTATTGCTTTCCTAATATTGTTATTATTATTATTATTCTTTTATAATTAATCTACTTCCACTATTTTTATCCATTATTGTAAAAATATGTATTCATCAATAACTTTGCAAAAACGCACGCATGGCTCTCTGGCTTTTTTTTTGTTTCAGTTTACACGCACTCATAGAAAAATAATCATGCAGAGAAGAAGAAGAAAACGACGAGGATCTGGAAAGAAAAGAAGAACATAGTTATAGATGATTATAATGATCACTGTGAGTGTGTGTAAAGTGAAACAAAAAAAAAAAACCAAAGAGCCATGCGTGTGTTTTTGTAAAGTTATTGATGAATACATATTTTTACAATAATGGATAAAAATAGTGGATAGTAGATTAATTATAAAAGAACAATAATAATAATAAAAATATTAGGAAAGAAATAATAAGATGAATAAAATATATTAGAGATTATAGGATTTGATTTAAGGTATCCTAAATAATAGGATCTAACCAACTAACAGGTAGGGAATATATGTATATGTTATATTATTATCATATAATAATAATAATAATGGATAATAATAGAAGTAAAAATAATGATAATCATGAAATTAAGAAGATAATGATATGATCCAACTTATTCCTAAATAATAGAACTTGAATTAATTTGTTTATAAATAGTCATTATTATCCATTATTATTGAAAAAAAGGCCACTGTCAACGTTTAGTCGACTAAATGTCGGGGTTATTGAAAAAAATTTCACCCTCACAACATTTAGTCGACTAAATCCCAGGATTTAGTCGACTAAACATCGACAGTTTTCAAAAAAAAAAATTAAACCTCATTTAGTCGACTAAAGCCCTTATTTAGTCGACTAAATGGGGTAGACAGAGAATATATTTTTTAGAAGGGGCATAATGAGAAATAGTTTGAAAGTGAAAGCATTTTGGTAAATAGTTTCCTAAAAAGAGGCACTTTGAGAAAAAAACCTCTCATCTTGTGTATATCCACTCCATCACCATCTCTGGGTCCCACATTCACGTGGCACTATCTGCACTGTCCAAGAATTTCTTAATGCTCCTCGTCGGTTCAGGCTCGTATTAAATTTCCACTTGCGGTGTGAATTGATTGTACGAAAGAGGTTGCTTAATCTACGTATTTTCGTATAATATACGGTATACTGTGTACTCTACGTATTTCTAGCCCTCAATCATGAGAGTGACATGAGAGAGACTGATTGGGTGTTTGTTTGTGTAGTGTACATTGGAAGTCTCAGTGCTTCACTATTTCTCTGACTTTGATGCATGCAAGAGGGGTACTGAGATTTTTAATAAATGAAGGTGAAAAATGTTGAATACAGCGATGTGCTAGGCAAGAATTTTGGCTTTTCACTCTTCGCCGAATCCCGATTTTGCTACTAAGCCCTTTGCTTTTGAGTTTTCTTGGATTTCAAGAGTCTGGGGAATTCCGAAGAAGAAAACCAGGTCGGTTTCCACTTCACTGTGATTTTTTCTTTTTCTGTGCGTTCTTCGATCAATGAATGCTGAATCATCTGTTGCATTATCGGAGTTCTTGTTTCTCGAAACTTTCCCTAGAATATTTTGCAGTTCATTTTGAAGACGAGAGAGAAAAAAATTTTACTGGTTAAAATCGGAGGCCCTTATGTGAGATTTCTCTATCAGATTTTTTCTTGGTTGAGAACAATTGATCCTATGCGACTTCGAGCAGGAATGATCTGACATCGGTATTCTTCGTATGAGTTATTTCGGAACTTACCCTTTGTGTTGGTGTGTGTATCATCTGCAGAAACCGACTTCTTGATTCGGAGCTTCCGTTACTGTTTCTCTCGTATTGTCAAATCTTTAATCCAATCTTGGTCTGATCATTTTTTAGTCTTTGGTGTGTTTGAATCGGTCGTTTACTAAGCATGTCTTTTGAAAAATCTATTCAGTTTCTCAACTTCTTGTGAGATTCTCAGTCCTAAATTGGACTTCTGATGGAAATACAGATTCTTGTTTGGCTCTTCAAGCATCATATATGCGGAAATGGAAATTGATACTCTCTTTGGTATTCTTCTTGGGTAAAGACTTGTTTGCATTTGCTAGCATGAAAAACATTGCTGTTAATCACTTTCAAAATTTGCAAGCTCCAAGTCCAATTATTTCTGCTTACATTGAAAAGGAGCACTTTCTTGTTTGGTTGTGGTTCTGTGTTCTGAACATGATTTTCTTTGACTGCTAACTAAACTAATTTTGTGCTGTCCTATTTGGCTTTTTATATTTGATACAGTAACAAGATGATGGTTTCTTCCCTTGAAGAAGAATCGGGCTTTAGATGATGCTAAGGAGGAGAAAACAGATTTATTTGATTGTTTTGTGGTCTCATGGCGGCTTCTTCTTCGGATTCCTCTTTCCATTGTGATATACTAAGCCTTAGACACATAAGCAACTCATTATTCCAGTTTTCTGGTTCTAAGGTGGGGTTGTGTGCTAAAGGGTTATCAGACTCTGAGTCTGCATGGAGCCCCACTTCACCCCTTGATTTCAGATTCTTTTCAAATCTTAGCAACCCATTTAGTGCCAAGTCTTCTAAACCATCTTCCCAAAGCGGACAAAAGAAGCATTTTGAATGCTGTAAAATAGGCCTCGGTATCATAAATTCACTTGCTGAAGAAACCAAGCTAGACAGTGAAATCCTGGAAACATCTCGGAGGAAGAATATAGTTTTTGGACTACAGGTGAAGACTGGGATTCATAAAACATCAAAGAATTGCTATGAATCATTTCCATCTTGTGTGAGATCTAATTCTTTGCCAAAGAATTATGTTATTTCTGAAATGACAAATTCCAAATATGACCCTGTGAGATTCAATCATGTCTCCAGAAAGAGTGAGTTCCCTCAGGAATCTGAAGCTTTCAAGGATGCTATGATGTCCTTGCCAGTTGCCACTAAACCTTTCTCATCATCAATAGACTTGAATCAATTTTTCAACTTGAGAACTGATGAATTTTGTTTAGAAAATTCATCTTCAGGTATAAGCTTAGCTCCTGTGACTGGCCCAAGTTCACAGGCAGATTGGCTTTCCAATATCAAACCAAGTTCACTTCCCATATCCATTGATTTTAGTCATGGATATTTAGGCTCACTTTCGGCAAGAGAAATAGAGCTTTCTGAGGATTATACTTGTATTATTTCTCATGGTCCAAACCCTAAGCGAACACATATTTTTGGTGACTGTATTTTGGAATGTCAAAAAACTGACTCAACCCAATTCAGCCAGAAGGAAGAACCTGAGATGAGATTCTACAAGGTTTCTACATTATCACAAGAATCAGCAAATCCTTATCCCTCCAACAATGCTTTGAGCTTTTGTTACTCCTGCAAAAAGAAATTGGAAGAAGGGAAAGATGTTTACATCTACAGGTTTGAACCTTGCATCTATCATTTCTTACATGCATTGTCTACACTGAACAACCAGCTAGTGTTGCTCATGGATCTCAGACCTCCCCACAGTCGGCATTTTGACTGCAGGCGATGCAGTCAGGCCAAAGTGACATTTCTTAAAAAGATTATAGAGATTAGACATGTTACTGATGAAGGGAAATTGTAGTTATGAGGAACATCGGGCCATTATTTTAGTCTGCTTATCTGGAAATTTTCCTTACCAGTGACAGGGCTACCACTAAAAAGCCAATGGGCTATTTTAGCCAGATTGCATGATTTATACTCAAAATGCTGACTGCTGGGATTGGCACCTGCTGGTGTAAAGTCAATAAAAGCTTTACTAAAACTAGTTTAAGTGTGTTGGACTTGAATGCTTAAAATCCACTCAAACACTTATTTTATTGGGCATCTATTAACTTCTTACATGGTTAGCTATCACATCTCATATATAAGAATTTCTTTCACTTCTTTTGCAGCTGCATCTCTGTGAAACTATAGTTGTTGAAAAAGGCAAGGCTGTCACTTGTAGCTTATATTTGCTTATCTTGCAGGGGTGAGAAAGCATTTTGCAGTTTTGATTGTCGATCTGAGGAGATTTTAGCTGAGGAGAGAAGCGAAAATAACTCGGCAGACAGCTCTCCTGATTCAAGCTACAATGATGTCTTCCTCATGAATCTGCCTCTGGCCAAATAAAGAGTCCTCTGTTTACTCTCTAGAACCATGGTATTTAAGTGATGAAGCTGTTAAAAAAAAAGGTAAAAATGTCGGTAATCTCTGTTTTGTTCGCAAATAAGGTGCTTTTGTTTGCTGGTTGTGAAGTACAAGTTTTCATGGTGGGATCTGGATTCTGGGATGAGTCATTAGGTAGAAAAAGAGTTCTCTTTGTTGTGAATCTGTCATGACGCTTGAAAAAGTTACTTGCTTCTTTAATAGCAATGTGCTTATTCACTTATTTGCTGGGAACTTGCCATAAATTGGACTATGGATTTAATTTTAAACATTTTGACAAGATTCTAGTTCAGATCTGATAGTAATGCACTGCATTATCATGTGTTTTAAACACCAATCAGAACGAGAAAAATAAGCTTCCATTAATTAAGAACTTGACTTAAAGCTTATGCTCTGACGATACTACATAAAATGTTCAAATCTCTAAGCAGATTATTACTCTGTCGCATATAAACGCTACTCATTAAACGAAAGTAGAAGGAACGGCAAATTTTCCAAAATAATACCTAAAAAAAAAATTGTCAAAAGGGGACACTGTAGAAATATTTTATCAGAATAGGTCATTTTATGGCGTCACGTCAGGTGGATCCACATGGCGTGGCTCCACTGCACACGTGGTGCCACATAAGCTAGTGCCACTTAGATGTGGCGACACTAGTGGCCCCAAAATATTTGCGCCACTTAGTGGTGCCAACAATTGGGGCGCCCCAATTAAATATAATATATTTATATATTATATATAAATATATAAAATATTAATTATATATATAATATAATATAATATAATATAATATAATATATATTTATATATAATAATATTTTATATATAAATTTATATTACACACACACACGTATATATTGTCAGTGGCGCCACCTAATTCTACTGGTTTTACGCCTCTTTTGTGCTACATGCCCTACAATACCATGCTGGCTTCCTGTTCCTTCATTTTGCTCATCCCCATCATTGCTGCCAACAATAGGTGTACTGATTGACGATAATACTATAAAAATCACACAAACTATTCAAGAGGAAATTGTTGAATATGATGAAGAAGAATCCAATCCTAATGAAGATGATAGCCCTATGGTAAATAATCAACTCAAGAGAAAAAACAACATCAGAAGCAATGAGTAAAAAAATGGCAAAGGGTAAGCAGAAGAGTGAGATTGCAACAAACATGCTAAAAACATTAGACCGAATGACCAATGCAGCAGAGAGTCATAATGCAGCTGAAGCGGCTGCTATGTCACAAACATCTGAAATCAATGGACACTTTTCCATTCTGGATGACATTAAAATATTTAAAAATTTGAGGGCTGGAGGGAAATTGAATGCCAAACAATTTTTATAAGCAGTAGATTTACTTCGAGTGCAACAAGAAAGGGTCATTATGATGTCATTTTCAAAATCAATTGATGATCTCGTGGGGTGGATTTTGTACAAATATGAGTTAGATAAAAGCTCGAGTGATTAGATTGGAATTTGATTTTATATTTGCTATTCTCATGTTAATTTTTGGATTGATTTCATACTTATTATTCTCATGTCATTTTATAATATATCTTTTATGATAATTTAATTATATATTATATATAAATAATATAAAATAATATATATATATATATATATATATATATAATTAATATTTTATATATAATATATATTAATTATTAAATATATTATATTTAATTGGGACGCCACATTAATTGTTGGGCCACTAGTGGCGCCAGCTTATGTGGCGCCACGTGTGTAGGTGGCGCCACAAAATGATTTATTTTGATAAAATGTTTCTACAGTGTTCCCTTTTGATATTTTTTTTTTTGGGTATTATTTTAGAAAATTTGCCTAGAAGGAACAAATCGAGAATGCAGAATTTTGGCTATGGGAAAAATTTGGAGGGCAAAATGTCGAGGCCTATGACGTGGCAACTTATAATTCGCGTGTTTTGGATAAAATTGCTTATCATTTACTCGGTGATTTTATTAGGTCAAAATGCAAAGGAAAGCAAACTCAAAAAAGTAGTAGAATCTAGCTTAGGTGGACCTACCATTGAAGTCATTTTGTGTGAACATTAAAGGATTTTTCGGATAAAAAAACAAACGGATTTGAAATTAATTATAATTTTGTGAGTAAACATTTAACTACTCCTATTTAAAAAGTAGGCAATTATTAGCATGGGTGATGGACAACATATTTACAAATAATCATAAATATGTAATTATACTCAAGTATTCAATAAATGTAAGTTTATGTCCATGGCACAGAAAAAAAGTAAGTTCATGTCAAAAGGAAATAAGAACTTATTATAGTGATAGAAGATTCAATATATCTTATCATAATAATAATTAAATGGATTCAACATTTGCTTAAAAAAATATCATAAATAATTTAGTAAAATGTAGAAATATAATTTGGGAAAAAAATGTAGAAATATAAAAATAAATTAATTTAATTGAGGAGAGATAACTGTAAAATCCTAAAGAAGGAGTATAACCATAAAAAAGTCAAAAAAGTCACTATAACAAGTGAATCACTCACACTTGTTGATATTCTTTCCAGGAGAAATTATCATTGCATACTATTTATTTATACTTATTTATTAAAATACTTTTTAATAATTAATTTTGTTTTGAAATTTCAGAATGATTTTTCCTTTACGTAAAGAAAAATAATAAAAGTTGAGTGTCATGGGAATAAAGTATAATAAAAATGAGTTGAGAACTTTACATATTTTTCCGGATAATATATTAAAAAATTATGTGAAAGAATTATTATTATTATTTTTTTTTTTCGGGCGTACAAAGGTGTTTCGACTTTGGGTGATCATGGAAGCTCAAGCAAAAATTGAATAGATAGGACAGAAGAGGGAACTAGCTCAGCTCGTTCCATTCTTGCTAGAGAATATCGAACGAGATGGGCTTCGTGGCGGGAAACTCTTGCTTCTTGCATTCTTCCCTCTACCAATTTCCCTTCCCTTCGTCTTCTTCTTCGTTTCAGTCTAATTATTGGGCAAGAAATGCACACATTAAGAAAAAGTTCAGAGCTCCAATGGCGTGTTTGCGTCAAGAAAGCCCGAATGATTGCGGATTTTGCAACAAGAGGGCAGTTATCTTCATGGGCATCGCTGTTCTTCCATTGCTGGGATTCAGAGCCAGAGCTATTGAAGGATTGGCCACAAGTAAGTTCAAGATTTCTTATGTTTTCCATATCGATTACACCTCCATATTTCGTATGTTAGATATATGGCTCTATTGATGTGGATATTCCTTGTATTTCGTTAGCAAAAGTTGACCTGTCTGCTGTGTACTGAATCTCATAAGCCCTTTTTAAATTTCAGAGCTATTTTCAGTTTACTTTGTCTAGTTCTTGGAGCACAGTTTTCATATGATTCGAAATCGATGGGAACATTCTGGAAGAACTGTAGTTTTGGTGGTGTTCTTTTAACTGAAATTCCTCGCATCTTGTCTTGGACTGTAACTTTGAGAGTTTGTGACCTGTTTTTGACCTTATATTTAATCGTTTTGGTCGATGGATGCAAAACAAAGTGTCATTAGATTCTTTATGGTGCACTTCAAAATCTTCGATGAGGTAGCTTTACGAGTATCATTACTGGGAGCAAAAGCCTAATACTCACATAATTCAGCCATAATGTATTCTTCTTGCTTGACCATTGGTTGAATAATTTCTTGACTATATCAGAATTCCTGCCACCTTATTACTGTGATATTGGGTATAGTCAAGGAGTAATTTGCTGAAATACTTGATTGACTGGAGGTCTAAGCATTATGCCTTAGGTCAATTACATGAGATGATTTAGACAAAATATTATTATAAACCACCTCACGGTAGTTAAGGAAACTGATGATGAAATGGGGTCAATATAGACTATAGAGAATGTTCTCACTTTTCCCCCCAACATTCCGAGAAAAAATATTGCAAGTTTACCTGTCAAGTCTATATTTTACTTTTTTTTGGATATATTTTCTTGTCATTGCTTTCTTGAATCAATATTATGGAATCTAGAGTTTTCTTTCCTCTTCTATGAGGTTGTGAAATAATTGTATAGCTTGGTAAGATATTGTCGGGCTGACATGTCATTCTTGATTCCTTTGTCCCTTATAAATATAGCAATGAACTCCATAAATATGTTAAAATATATATATATATATATATCCTGTGTATGCATATGAGCGGCTGTTGTTTGTACTACGTGCAAATGTGTAACAAAGTTTTCCCCCAGAAAATAACTAGGGACTTCAGGCGATGTACTGCATTTTATTTTCCTGGTCCTTTCTTTTGCTGCTCATACTACGAACTCAGTTGTTTCATAGTGGATTACGTTATCTTTCTCTAAAACTTGCGCAATTCTTCATTTTTCCCTTCCAGAAGAAAGTAATGTGGAGACACCAGAGGACAACCAAAAAATAGAGGTTTCAGTAGTTTTTTAGTTCAGATTAAGCAGTTTATTGCTGTTTCTCAAATTTGTCATTGGCATGCTCAAAATGTTACTAAACTGGGTTACTTTTATGGACAGATAGCACAGCAAAGTGACAGACCACCGAATCCCTTTGTGTCTTTCCTGAATGCATTTGGAATATTATCTTCTGGTGTGTTGGGTGCTCTCTATGCATGGGCTCGGCAAGAAAGCACCACTGCTCGCTCAACAGTTGAGATGGTAAGCTTCTATACATTGTTATTGTCCAGTCCAGCGCTTCTTGAATCATCTGAGCATGTGCTTTGGCAGTTGACAAATGTTACTTCTAAACAGACTTCTAGAATAAAAAGAAAATATGGGATTAACTTTCCCTTTCCTATCAAAAGGAACAAAAACTATTCAATTTCTCCTAATGTAATTTGATCTTATAAGGATAAAGATCTTTTGGAAACAATATATTAATTGTTAGAATGTATGTATGGTTTATTTATTAGGTTTAAGCCATAGATGTTACCGGTTGTGCACAGATGAACAGAAAACTAAAGGATAAGGAAGAGCTGATTGTATCCTTGAAAAAAGACTATGATTCGAAGTTACAGAATGAGATGCAGGAACGATCCAAGCAACTTGGGAAAGCAAAGGAAGAGCAGCAAGCTTTGATGAATGAAATTAATAAAGCAAATGATACTGTTGGTCGTTTAGGGAAGGAATTAAGAAGTGAGAAAAGTTTAGGTGAGGAGCTGAAACTCCAAATAGAAAACCTTAGAAGTGAGCTTTCAAAAGCTGGTGCAGAAAAGGAAGATCTTGAAAAAAGTTTGAAAGAAAAGGTGCACTCTATTGAAAACTCACAGGGGAGGATTAATCTGCTAAGTTCAGAGCTCAAGGAGAAAGAAGATGTTGCTCAGAATCTTAGTTCATCACTTGCAGAAAAGGAGTCGGAATTGAGGAATTTGAATTCTGCCTATAATCAAACCAAGGATGATGTGTCCAATCTTCATTTGCAAATTCAAGGTCTGAAAGGTGAACGACGGAAGCGCCAAGAGGAGTTAGAAGCCAAAGAATCGTTGGTGAATGAACTTAATGCTAAAATAAGTTCATTGACTTTTGAGAGGGAGGATTCTAGGACAAAATATAGTGTCCTGGAGGAAGAATACAATGGCCTAAAGTTGAATGCTGAAGAGAAGGCTGCTTTAGATGCTAAGCTTTTAAAGGAAACAAAAGGAGAGCTTCATCAGCTAAATGAAAAGCTACAACTTGCGCTTAATGAAGCAAAGAAAAACCTAGTTATCGTTGCTGATTTGACCAAAGAAAGGGATAGTTTGAATGAGAGTCTCAAGAATAAATCACAAATAGTTGATAATTTGAAGCATGAACTCCAAATCACACAGGAGAATCTTGGAAAATCAAGGAATGAGGCTGCTGAATTGGAAATACGTCTAAATGAGTCAAACATACTGAACTCTGAACTGAAGGCTGAGGTCTCTGAGCTTTCAGTTCAGCTCAATGAACTTAAGAAGTCGCTAGAGAAGAACCTCGATGATGCCAAACTTAGTGCAGAAACACTAACCGTTGAGCTTAAGACAGTGAAGGAACATCTGAAGAAAACACAGCTTGAGTTGCAAAGCAAGTCCAATGAATTTATGACTGCCCTTGAAAGCCGCGATAGCTTACAGAGAGAGCTGGTCGATGTCTACAAAAAGGCAGAAACTGCAGCAGAGGATTTGAAAGAAGAGAGGAAATTAGTCACTTCTTTAAATGCTAAGCTACAATCTCTGGAGCAGCAAGTCACAGAGAACAAAGAGGCTCAAAGATCACTCGAGAAGGACCTAGAGGATGCAACCAAATCACTAGATGAATTGAATCGAAATACATTGGTACTTTCTGATGAATATGAGAAGGCTAGATCTCTTATTTCATCCCTTGAAAATGAGAACAAGGTGCTTCAAAAGTCCCTTGCAGAGCAGAAAGTTGCACAAAAAGAAGCCCAAGAGAACACTGAAGATGCCCATGTCGTCATCATGAGACTTGGGAAGGAGAAAGAGACCTTAGAGAGCAGGAGCAAGAAACTAGAGGAGGAATTGGCTTCGGCCAAGGGCGAGATATTGCGGTTAAGGAATGAAATAAATTCTTCGAAAGTTATTGTTAATAATGAGCCGGAGCAGAATAGTGGGAATCAAAGCAAGGACAAAGTCACTGTAAATGCACCGAAGAATGCGAGGAGAAGAAGGGCTAACCCCCAGTGATATAGAGATTCTAAGTAGGTAAAAAATTTTCCTCCAGCTTGATGAGAAGACTCATGATGTATTACTTCCAGTCTTAAATATAGGACGTAGCTTATAGTGCAATCACACTTCAAAATATGTTTTGTACTACAAATTATGTCCTAGATTTAGGACTAGAGAAGTAATAATTTCCCTTGAGAAGCCAGTTAATGTTATGCTTATAAGTCAATTCTCTTTTGGTATATTACAGTTTATTCCCTATAATCATCCAAAATAAACTTTCTCCCTTGAGTATACTACTTTGCTGTGTTATTTTAAGTCTAAAATGGTTATTTCAATTATCACTTTTTGATATTTTCCATTTAAATCTTAACCGAAATAATGACATAAAAAAATAGTTTTATCTAGTTCAGTGAAGTTAGCTGTTCTTTTGGGTTGAATGAAGGTAGATATTTTCATGAATTCAAGAAACTATCTTATATCAGTTAGTCACTGAGAATCTAGTAGCAGAGAAGTATTCCATTTCACAAAGCAAGACGTTGTGGGTAATACAGTAGCTTGTGAGATTTGGAAATTTCAGCTATCAATAATCGAGGGCTTCCTAGAAATTGAGAAATTAAGAATAGTTTGCTGAGTTGAATTGTTAGCTATAATTGTGACATGTGGTTAATGCTTGCTTGGAGTAGCTTTGGTTAAATCAAGGTTTTTATTTTTTATTCTTTTAAATATCTGTCTGATACCTTGCACTATAGGATCGGTTGTTGCTAAAACAGATGAAAGAAAGCGATCATCAATATGAAAATAAAAAGAAAGGATGACAACTTGAAAATTGAAAAACCTCAAAACGGGTTTATTGTTTAGAATTAATAAGGTAATGACTATTTAATACACAATTCATTTTATGCAAAATATTTGATTTGGGATCCTTTTTCTATCTTTTTCCTTAAAAAAAAGTAAATGGAAGCAGTACCAAGCTAATATGGCTACGGTAATAGTAAGTAAAATAATATAGGGTTAATGGATAATTTTATTCCAAAAGTTTTTATCAAGGAAAATTTTACCTAATTATTATCTAAATTAATTTTTACGGTTAGTTAACTAAATATATTAAGTCGGTAGTGCATTTGTTATCACCTTTTGTAAATGTGTAAATTTACCTGTGAATTTTAAATGTAATTTTGGAAAAAAATGAAACAAAGGACACATAGATTTCCAAGGTAAATTTACATATTAACAAAAATAACATGAATTTGCTATCACCTTTTGTTATGTGTAAATTTACCTGTGAATTGTAAATATAATTTTGGAAAAAAATGAAACGAAGGACACATGGACTTCCAAGATAAATTTACATCTTAACAAAAATAACTTGGAAGACTGATAGCTTAACATATTTAATCAAATAACTATCAAAATTACGTGAGATACGATATGAAAAAATTACTTCATTTTTAAAAATTGTAAATCTTCGTATAAAATTGTTCCTTAACCCATCAATCTAAATATTGGACATTGATAAAAAAAAAATCTAAATATTGAACAAAAAAAGTTGTAAAAAAAAAAAGAGTAAAACAATCTAACTTCGTACTTGCTTGCTCGAACGAAATAGTTCTTGGTTCATTTTTGGGAAAATTGACTTGGAGGCCCAATATGCAAACATAATTTCAAAAAAGACTTTACATACTTTCTCATACTAGAAAAGGCCCTAGGGCCTTTTCTGGTATTAAGTTCCAAGAGAAATTTCCAAAAACGCCCCTAGTGTGAAAAAAGAAATTTTGGGGCTGAAAACATGTGAGAGAGAAAACAAAACGTGAGTTTTTTCCTCTGACCGAAAGGAACTTTGCTGTTGCCATGATCGATTAGCTTTCTCTTTCGTCTTGCTTCGTTTTATCTCTGTCTTTCGTTTTTTTCCTTTGCTGGACTGAGAGCAACTAATGATGGTTGTATATTGCTGATTAAAACTAAACGTGGTGGTTGTATTGTTGTTCATCAACATCATTCTGAAGGTTGGATTACTGAAAGGTTGGAGATTCAGCTCATTTATATTTTTATCTGGGAGGAAATAGGCAAGAAATGCTAAGTTTTTCATCAACTTATCTTAATCACCATCATTCTTCGTTTTTAATCTCTGTAGGGGTGGGTGAGTAAAATTTTGCTCTGTTTTTTGGCATGGAAACAGAGGGAAATTTTTGTATTTGAGTGGGAATAGTTGAAAATGATCAAGGAATGAAGATTGAAAAATGCTGAAATTTGATAGTTGTTAATACCTAAAGTTTTTGTTGGTAATACCATCAGTTTTTGTTGTTAATATGGCTGTTAAACTTATTAATACGATGTGAATGTGAAAACGCTATAAGGAAGAAAGGTTGCTCTGTTTTTTGGGCATTGAAACAGAGGGAGGTCTGTTAGTGGGAATGGTTAAATGTAAAAACACATATATGAGATAGTTGTTAATACCTACAGTGTTAGTTGTTAATACCTTCAGTTTTTGTTG
This sequence comes from Acacia confusa, assembly GCA_037074495.1. NCBI lineage: Eukaryota > Viridiplantae > Streptophyta > Magnoliopsida > Fabales > Fabaceae > Acacia > Acacia confusa. The sequence goes on from CM073510.1 coordinate 29,812,010, forward strand.
TTAATTCGACTGATAAAGTTGTTAATACTAACTCTATGTTGTATATTGTAATTACAGATGACTAGTAGTTCAAGGAAGAATATATTATGTTTCTTTCATGTGGGGGGGAGTTTCTACAAGGAGGAGGGGATGAAAGTGATTATGTTGGAGGAATTGTAAGAACAAGATGCATCAAGGAAGGAACCACATATGAGGAGTTGCAAATGGTGCTGACAGTATTGTTAATAAGGGGCTGATAGTGTTATTAATGGTGCTGACAGTGTTGTTAATAAGGGGTTGATAGTGTTGTTAATTGGGACTAATCGTGTTGTTAATAAGAGGCTGATAGTGTTATTAATGGTGCTAATAGTGTTGTTAATAGGGGGTTGATGGTGTTGTTAATGGGGGCCGATGGTGTTGTTAATGGGGGCTAATAGTGTTGCTAATAGTGCTGATTGTGCTGTTAAAGGGGGCTGATTGTGTTGCTAATAGAGCTGATGATGTTGTTAAAGGGGGCTGATGGTGTTGCTAATGGGACTGATGATATTGTTAAAGGAGGCTGATGATGTTGCTAATAGGGCTGATGGTGTTGTTAAAGGGGGTTGATTATATTGCTAATAAGGCTGATGATGTTGTTAAAGGGGGGGCTAATGGTGTTGCTAATGGGGCTAATGGTGTTGTTAAAGGGGGCTGATTGTGTTGCTAATGGAGCTGATGGTGTTGTTAAAGGGGGCTGATGGTGTTGCTAATGGGGCTTATGGTGTTGCTAATGGGGTTGATGGTGTTGTTAAAGGAGACTGATGGTGTTACTAATGGGGCTGATGGTGTTGTTAAATGGGGCTGATGTTGTTGTCATATTTTGCTGATGTTGTCATTTGATGCTGATATTTTTTACTGATATTGTTGACAAAGTGGCTTATGTACTTGTTAATTGGGTTGATGATGTTACTAATGGGGCTGATGGTGTTGTTAAAGGGGGCTGATAGTGTCGCTAATGGGGCTAATTGTGTTGCTAACCAGGCTGATGGTGTTGTTAAAGGGAGCTGATGGTTTTGATAGGCGTGTACCTAATCATATTCCTTTTTATTGCTCCTACATACACAACCAATAAAGAGAATAGCTGCTGGAACCAATTGTGGTTGCCATTCATATTAAAATGTCAAGTCAACTACATCAACAAATTTACAAAACCAACTCCTATCAATGAACTCAAGTGTTTTGTATAAGTTGTGTAATCTAATCTAACAAACAACCAACAAATTTCAGAAATTCAGATACAAAATTAACCAAGTTAGCTTATGTCCATAACTTGAACATGGACATTCACTTTCCTATAGGCAAAAAAAATTTGATCATCTCATTAAAATTTAAAAATCAAGTAACCATCATCAGAATATTTACACAATACCAAGCGGATTATTTTCCATTTTCATGGACTTGTTCACACCCCCAGTAACAATGAACATATATGTAGGAAAAAATTCTTCTTCTCATTGATATTAAAATGTACAAATGAACCTTCCCACAAAAGCATATTCTTCACAATTATGTCCTAAATACATATTCACACTACAAAGCTCTTACATTCTTCACAATTGTGTCCTAAATACAATCAACGTTATGTTTTCGCCCATAACAAGTCAGCCTATCTACCTAACAAATTTGTTGCCTAATGTCTCCTCTTCCGCTTGTAATGCTCCCTGATGAAACCATCAAATATAACTAAACTCAATATCCATACGTCAGGAATATCAACTTTCAATTCAGCAGCACTTTTCTTGAATAGCTCAACTGCATTCTTAAAGAAGAAAAGACTGATGCAGTGCCAGCAATCCTATAATTCAACCTGAACCTGTTTGGAAAAAAATCCATACAAAGGCTTGTTAAATGAAGACAACAAAATCCATTCTTTTGTTAAATGAAGATTTGAGCTTGATATTAAATCGATAAAAATAAAGGACACTTGTGTGTGTTTGTTATTGAAAACCTATCCTCAGCAAAGTAAATATGGCTGGACTATTGGTGATCAACACAATGCAATGAAGCAGTTAGCTTTTCAACTTTCTGCATGCAAAGGCTCATAATTAATTAAGCTCGCATGATAACACGACATAAATTCTTAATAAAAAGAACATTTTACCTCATTGATCTACCAAAAAATATTTTATAAATTCAAAATGCACAATTTAATTTCCATACCAAGGGTAGAATATCAACACATTGGAAAGCACAGACTTGAATGCCAAAAGGATAAGATTAAGGAAATAACATCTCATTGTCAGTGTTTTCATTTATGGTTTGTGAATGAAGGAAAATTCATAGAATTGAGGCCGTGGGACATTACATGTTCAAATTCTAAGTCCCTCACCCACTGGGGGCCTTGTCCCTTTGGACAGTGATCTGTCACCTAAACTCTATACAAACAAACTATAAATTACAAAACCTTTCATAACCAATCTATTAACAACATGACATGTTTTGGTTCAAATCAATTGAATAATTTCTTTACATTAGGAAAACATGGCTGAGAACCTGACCCTCAATATCTGATAGCAACCCACTTGCAGTTCCCCTACAACATGTTGTAGACCTTCATCATGATGATGATGATTAGATCATTATGAATGGCCCTTCTTATTCCTTCCTTTCTTTTTCTTCCATTAATCTTCCATGAACCGGGGAAAATCATGTCCATGGAAGTTTTGGCTTGCTGGGATAGGGAAATGAAAAATGGATGAACAAAGAACTTATCATCTCAACAAGAGAAGCTACATGCAGAGGCCTCATTCATGATGAAAACTAAAAACTACGAATGCTAAAATGGTATAAAACAACTCAATTGAGGCTTTGAACCTGATTAAAGAGAATTCTCTGAACATATTCCTCTTATAAGTATCATATAATGAGATTAGAGAGGTGGTTATGCAGTTGATTGGTATCTTTTATGACTTTAGATGACATATAAAATGAGGTAAGTGTGAAGAACAATTAGGAAGATCGTCTATTAATTAATTAGTGTTGGACCAAGATAACTTAGCTGCTAGATTACGAGAATAATCTTACAAATCACAAAATTGGATATGCAAAGGCACTATTTTCAGTAGATTAATTAGATATGAGTCATCGGTTTTTAACTGAGTTCATGCTATATATATAAAGAAAAACAAACCAGAAAAAGGAAGTAAATCCCCTGCAAACTTCAACCCAGTAGTTTTCCTCTCTCTCTTGAATAAAATATGCATTAGTGTAGGAAATTACAAACCTGGATTATTTCATTTTCAAAGAATGTCTCAAACAAAAACTGTTTAATATCAATACCATTGTTATGAAGGGAAATCAAATATCAATACAAAATACTCATAAATCTCCAATTTGGTGAATACCTAACCCATATCACTAAGTAAAAGGTCTCCCTCAGCCTCTTGCTCCAATGCAACATCTAGACTTAACCAAAACGTCATTGATTAAAAAGCAAAAAAACAATATGAAGGGAACAATTGGAATGGCAAGTGTTTTGTTCACAAATATAAAAGAATTGACTCACCAAGCATTGATTCTTGAAAAATAAATTCAACAATTTTCTTGTTAAACTCAGATATTGAAAATTTTAAGGATCAATTGATTTGATACCCTCGAAAAAACACGAAACTTTCTCCACGCTCTCGTAAAAGTAATAGTCGGTCCGCTTTTGCTGGGGAAAAAGAAGAGAAGAAGAAAAGAATGAAAAATAAATTCATATGATTGTTACAATATGAATTTAAGATGAAAAACCAAGTCTACGAGGAAAAAAAGCTACAAAATCCAATCATATCCGATCAAGTAACCTGATTCTTAGTGGAGAAAACTGAGGCGGTGGAGGAGCAATCAAATTCATCCAGTATATGCTCCATTATCTTCATCATTGAGTCAATATCATCGGACTGGTGAAAGATTCAATGACAAGATAACCTATGAAAACACGAACGAATTGATTCTTGAACAATTTATGCTTTCACGAAACATACCAACAAAGGAGAAAAAGATAAAAAGGATTTTGCTTGATAGAGCCAACAACAGGGGCTAGTTACCTTGAGAGTTGAAGAATTGGAACTGATCCGGACTAAGGTTTCCTTTAACTCCCATGGCATGCGTCTTTGTTCTCCCTCGTCCCTGTTCTCTACTCTTGTCAGGTCAGAGGCAAAATAGCAAACCCATCTTCTCTTCACTTTCAGTTTCACTAAGGGCGTTTTTGGTAATTTCTTTTGAAACTTAATATTAGAAAAAGTCCTAGGGCCTTTTCTGACATGGAAATGTTCTTTGAGCCTTTTTTGAAATAATCTTGCTACCTTAGCCCCTCATATTAATTTTCCCTTCATTTTTTGATGCAAAGTTCTCTCAACCTGGAAGCGGTAGGACACTCTCAATTCTTGTCATCTATCTCGATCTCAAAATATTCCTTTAATCAGTGGTTCGATTTTTCTCTATATCTTCAATCCGAGCCTGGAATTGTTTATATTTGTTCGACGAGTTCGCTGCTGTTTTCTCAAGATCTACCTGTCGAATTCGCTATCGACAGTGATCACATCCAGATCTGAATCCGTGTGACTGATTCGATTTTGAGGCGTATGACGAGGAGTGGAGTGGAAGGAATGAATGTAGCAAGCTTTTCGGGGGTTTGAAGCTTTGTGAAAGTTTGGTTGAACACTTTAATTACCTTGTCGGGACGGGGCTATATTAGTTTAGAAAGTTTAGGAATTCAATTCTGTCCCTTCAGGGTAATTTTGTGACTGAACATATCTTGGAAGATAAAGTGCTTGCTGAGAATTGGTTGCCGTCATGTTTTATGGGGCGGCGGTATGGGACCCTTGGCTTATTGTTGCGCAAATTGTTTTTCTTCAATGCTTATACTATATCACTCTTGGACTCTTCTTAGCCATACTTGTCGGAACACGAGTGTCTCGGCTGAGTCTCGTGTATTTCCTTGATTATGTAACCATCACTACCTCTACCATAACTGGTTGGTGTGTCATTGCTTCATTTCTTCTCAGCTCAATTGCAGGGTAAATATCCTACTTCCCCTTAGACCTTGCTGACCCCTAATGAGTTTGCTTAGGCATCAATGCTTGAGTATCTTACTAACTTAAATTGTAATCGACATGTGATTGTATTCCCCGTATCTATGCTGATTGGCCCATAATTCAATTTCAATCAGGTTATTAACTCTAGACGTTAGAGATCCTTTTCTTACTCTGTAGAATCTATCTTTATGATCGCAAGGAAATCATTATCATTTGCTCTTTTTTCGAAGTTTCTGAGTCTGGTCCTTTTTTACACTTCTATGAGACCATATATAGATGCTACACATTTTCCTATTTATGCTCAACAGAGCTCAGAAATGCTTATGTACCGGTGTTTTTTTGGCTATCCACTGACCTTTTGATCAACATAATTTAGAAGGGATATTTAACGCTTTTAATTGGATTCTTCTTGGCATTTCCGCTCTTTTTTTTTCCTATTGCCCGTCTCCTTATTTTAGCCCTTTTGTCCATAGGCTAATAATGCACATTCATTGAGAAATTTATGTTTCTTTTCAGTTCGGTTGACTTTGCTTTGTCTTTATCATTTTGGGTGAAGGGGGTAAAATTGGATTTTCCGTACCCTTAATGTATTTTCTGATGCTTCTTAAATTTCCATCTTTTGCAAAACCTGCAGAAAAGAAATAAACTTGTGAGAAAAGAGTAAGAAATACTTGAGGGGAGCGGGGTTGGGGAATAAGTATAGTCAGTGGATATGCTTTTATTCTTTTGGGGGATAATTCTTGTTTTCGTTAATTTGCTGTATACTTGTACTGTTACCTGTGTTTGAGCGTGATTCTCGCAGTGTTCAGTAAAGTTATTTCTTTTCTGAGGTCATTATTTCTCTGAGTTTCATGGCATTATGGGTTGAACAGTGACCTAGTCATATATATTTTCTCATGTATTGTTTACTCAAAAACTTTGAATATTATCTTAACGTCATGAGAAAATGGAAACCTGGAAGGCTTTCCCCTCATTGATAGTCATTGGGTAGTTTATGCATCTAAAAAGAAAAGGAAAGCATGTCATGTCATGTCAGACTTCGAAAGATAGGAACTTTTTTCAGTAGGTCGTCCAATTTGTCTTGTGTTCTGATATTTCTGTGTGTATATAAGGAGGCTTAGGCAAAGCTGTTGTGGATTTATGTGGCTATAGAATTGTGGCTTTGTCAGAATGAACTTTTGTAACAACTCTTTCATAAGACTTGAAAGTCTCAAACTACTTCGGCTTGTATTTATACAGTCATCTTATTTCTGCAGGGCTGCTTATATGTTTGTTGTGATTGAAAGGGTAAGGAAGTGCTGGGACTTTTCAGCCACCCTCTACATCATTCATCTTTTTATATGCATAGCTTATGGAGGTTGGCCATCTTCCATAGCATGGTGGATTGTGAACGGTGCTGGAATTGCAGTGATGGCATTGCTAGGTAGACGTCTGTGCCGCTGGCGTGAACTTCAGGAGATACCAATAACACGATACCATTCAAGTAAGGACTTTTTCCTATATGGATGTTTTGCTGACAAGTTGGAAATCCCTTGGCTATTTAATCTTGTGTGATTATTTATATATTTATAAGTCCCTCTGTATGTTCAATTTTCAAATTTATGCTAGGCAAGCATTCACCTTCGTGTTGTGTTATGCTGCTGGCCCTTATTTTCTTGTTTGTTTTGTTTGAATTCTTTTCTTCTTGCTCTGAGACCTTGACATCAATTTATGCATTATGTTTTATGGGGTAGGATATTCTTACTATCATTTTTTGTTACTACCAATGTTACTACCACTTTTTCACTGTTAGATCAGAATCTTATCTATCTTTATCATTTCTCTCTCCTATTGAGATTCTGATCTAACGGTAAAAAAATGGTGGTAACAAAAAATGGTAGTAAGAATATCCTATCCCATGTCTTATTGGTAGTAATAAGAGATAAATAGTATAATTTTGATCTGTTTAACTTGAAAATTACTGATTATTTCACTTGATGTATATGGTTTAGAACTGTATAAGTTGTGTTTGGGCATGTATAACAGACATATTGTAATGCATTTATGTTGTTGGTTTAGAACTGTAATTAAAAGCCACATTTCATTTTGATTTCATTGTGAAAAGCTAGAGACTCTCTCTCTCTCTCAAAATCTGATTGATCTAATTATATTAGTTGATTCTGAAATTTCCATTCAAACTCCGATGCATTTTTTTTTTTTTGCTAAAACATTTAAACTCCAATGGATTCTTTGTGATTCCGTGTTTCACTAAATATTGGTTTGGCTTTCCCGTGATATGAATTATCTGATAGTGTTGAGTTCTTGCAGGGGTTTGACTGGCAGAAGAATGGTCTTTTCCTTTGTTTTCCTCCTTAGCTACGGGGAAGAAAATTCATAATCAGAGCAGACTAGGTGCACCAGTTTTCAGGGAATCATTCAACTCTAGAAGTTAGTGATTCTTTTTTCTTCTTTATTCCCCATGGTTTTTAGGTCATGTGGGTAGTTCATGGAGCTTCCATTCTTTTACAATTTTGTGAGTTCTTAGGTCTGCTTACAATCTCAAAATTCGTTAAATGCTGCACAACTCTCTACCCAATATTGATGAGTAAGAAAATCGAACGAACCTCTGTTATAAACATGTTTAGTTGATTATTACGTCAATGTGGGATTCAAATTTGCAGTTGGTAATCCTGTATGTAGCCTGCGTAGTTCTAATCGTTGGTTTTTCTATTAAATCTGCTTTCTCCTAGGCAGTGAGGGAACCTGCAAGATCCCCGAGATTTTATGAATATATGAAAGACTCCATCTCTAATGCATGAAAACTTCTATTTGTAAAGTTAGTTGCATTTAATAGCAGATATTGGTATATTTTAACTCAACTTCCACTAGAATGGAGTTGTGCAGACATCTCTCTTGGATTCTTTTTCTTACAAAAGCTGAAAAAAGGATAACAGTTGTGAAAAAATGAAAAGGATGAAAGTAATATAGCAAAGACCATCAGCCCTCTGTTAGCTGAAGGGGAAAGGCCAGGAGTTTCTAAACTGGGATAAGAAACTTTCTTGGTTACCGAACAAGACTTTCACTAAAACAAAAGCTGACTCTTGGAAAATTACAGGGTATTCCTCCCCGGCAAATAAATAAAACAAAAATCCCAATACTACTAGAGTTTTCTCTAGTTGCCAAAAGTTTGGTGGTGTTAGTTTCTCTAGGTAAAGTTTTTGTAAGTGTTATATACTGGTGGATGTAATTTAAGTGGTTGATGAACCACTTTGTATTGTAATGTGCTGTATTCTACTGCAGAAACATTGAACTGACTTTTGAGTTGTGCTATTTTGATACATGAAATGTGGCTTATGTATATATATTTTTTAAACGGCTTCATGTGCCATCATTTAGTTGCAGAATGTTCTTTCTTCCTTCTCCGGTAAATGTGGCATTTAACTTGGTAATTTCATGGGCAAATATGAAGTCCTTAAAGTTAACTTCAATGACTTTCCAGGAGGAGCACATGGTTTTGAGCTCATTGCACGACTTTTCTACAGTAGCACCAAAATGGTGATTGCAACTTCCTGCTTTATTGTGCTGCTCACTTCATGGAGAAACTAGCATTAATAATAGCTCACTTCCTACATAGTCCTGCTTTATTACACCTTCCAACATGTTTTTCTAATAGATATAGTTTCCAGTTTTCTTGTGAAACTAGCAGTAACAATAGATGGAGAAATAACTGCTCTTGTCTTTCTTGGTGGTTTCAACATCTTCTATGTTGAAGGTTGATTTGATCATGCTCTAGTCTCTAAGTTTCTACTAGTACTTTATTACCACAAATTAACTTATAAGAAGATTCATCAGCCACTTCCCTACAAATAAACGGCGTTACATATCTGTTAGTGCTTAATTAATGGGAAGGATTAACATCAGAAACAGTTAAAATAATAAGGATCTAATAAAAAGAAAAAATAAATTCAAAGTCGTGATTAAAAACTAGTGAAGCTATAATGATTTATTTATTAACTTCCTTTCTTTAAATACTTATGGCTTTAGTTCTAAGTAGGAATAGATGTCATGATGAATTTTCTTAGAAAAATTCTTTTAAAGTCCCAAGAGACTAAGGAATGTCAAAAAAATCTCACAGAAAATTTTGATCTTACAAAAGTTGTATAAAGTTGTTAATCCCCTACTGATGGAGTGTTAACGAAGTTTTTGTGATATCTGAATTTTCTGACATTTTTGGCATTTTCTTGATCTCGGGAGACGGGATTTTCCCATTTTCTTTTAGGTGAAAGCACTTTGAAGTCCTAAGGAATAAGTCAAATGATAACAATTTTCCAATAACAAGTGTGCAACATAGATGTATTATATGATGCTTACTTGTTATAGAACTTTTTAGAAATGGTTCTATAGAAGCATGAGTCTGTTGTATAAGAGTTAGATAATTATATTTTTTTTTCAAAGGCTCTTACACTGCTATTTTATATATATATATATATATATATATATATATATATATATATATATATATATATTCTCCTAAATATTAGAGTTAGATAATTACTTTACAAAAATTAATAAAACCAGTCAAATTAGTAAATGTGCGCAAATTTTTTTAAAACGCCATCTTTAATCATTTGCTTTATAAACTATCTCCATGGACCAAAATCAATATATGAAATTAATGGGATAGTTTCGGAAGAGAAGTAAATGAAAATATTACATTTAAAATTAAAAAGGAAAAAAAAAAAAACTTTTCAACGAGCTCCTGAACTTATGATTGAATAGAGTAACCATTTTCAAACATTGGAAATTGGAAATATTACTACATTTCAAGAACTTATTATTTTTAAAAAACACGTTGATACAATGTTTTGTCCTTATAATTAACCTTGATTTTAGTTTTGCCACTATGATTTTAAACGGAAAGTTTTGACCTGTCAAAGGGAAAGATAGTCCATGTCTTCATCAAAATATAGGGATTAACATTTTAGACCAAAAAAAATTTGAGATATTATAATCTATGCTTTAAAATTGTAAAAACCAAAATCAGAATGTGAACAAACAAGCCAAACATTGTACTAACTATCAAAATCAACTTGTGGATATGTTCTTTAAAAAAGTGGATTGGCGTCATCTCTAAGTAAAGTTCATTAATAATAAGGGAACAGTTAGGCCGGAGAAAGTGTCCCCGCTTATTAGCAATTCAATTCACTCATCCATTCATTGGAAATTATTGAGGCCAAGGCTGCTTGGCAAAGTTTGAGAGAATGAAGAATTAACAAGTTACTAATAAATGACATTGTAGCATACTACTATAAAAGCTCCCTAGTAAAGGTTAAATTCTGTAAAGGCTCCCTAATAAAAGTTCAATTCCACTTATAAGATCATCTCATTCCCCTATAATAAAAAAGAGACATTTGTTCATGCTACTTGGTTGATATGGTGAGTGAGATGCCGTAAGGTTCACTTAATACCAAAGTGACATGCAAAGCTAAAGGAAATTACTTGGGTGGATTCAAAGTGGCAAAGTTAAATGAACTACTTAGCAAGTGAGCTGGGTCAAAGCTTGATAGTTGATACGATACTGCCCTGTCAACCAAAGCATAAACTTTACTCACCTTAATATAATAGAAAGCAAATTTGCCCATGTAAAAACTTAGAAGTAAAATTCAACATTCTAATAGAGAAGAAATGACAAAAATTGATGTATTTAATTGAAAGCAGACATCGTTTGAAACTAATTTATAAAACTGTAAACGAGCATTATAACTCAACTTCTAGAGACAATACAGAAACAACCCAACCACCTAACATGGGGATTGGGATGGTAGACCCACAGACAATCATTTTCTCTTCAAAACCCTTTCAGCTAGGAAAAAAATTCCGGATTTCAAAGAACGTAGTGAAATCTGCGAAACCATATACCAGAGAGAGGGCTCTAACCAAATCATTCCAGTGGAGCTCCTCACTGTTAATCCCACCTTTAAAAGCCTATTTTCAAAGAGTCCAAATCGTTTCTTATACAGAAGGTAAGAGACTTCTGGTCTTCCCATTAACTTTTAAATTAAACATCAACAAAAATTATGCGGAGCCTGTGTTCTCTGACTTGTCAGTCTCCATGGGTTCGGCTGCTGGTGGGGGTGCCTGACCAGCAGATGCGTCCCCGGCGTTTTCATTCGCACTGGCATTAGCATTGGTGTTTGCATCCCCCTCAGTTTGTTGTTGTGGTGGCTGTTCACCGCCCTGAGGAGGTGGGGTTGCAGTTGCTTCAGGAGTAGCTGGTTTGGCCGGCCTTGGTTTTGTCATGATCGGCTTACAAAACCTTCATGGAAAATGCATAAAGAAAATTACTCCCCGGAAGGACACAAATGGGAAGTCCACTAGTTTACAAAGTACATAAGCAGTAACTGCGTTGTGTGCTATGATAAGTCAGTTAGACCATATGAAAGGGTCATCCATATGGCAAAAGGCAAGTACAGAAACTATATGGTAAAGCAAGGTAAGCCTACATTAATAGACTCCTACTGAAAAAATATCACCTAAATAAAGGTGAGATAGGATACGTGGCATACCTATCAACTGCCTCAGCTTTCTTTCTTATGTCAGCTGATAAGAGTACCGGAGAAGCATGTTTTGGAAGTGAATCCTGCTGCTGCTTCTTCTCCCTAAGCCAGGCCTCAGCCTCCACACATTGATTCAATACCTACAGAGAAATAGAAAAACCATTTTAGACTCAATGGCAATAAAAGAAGGAAAGAAAAGACTAAATTGACGAGCATTACCTTCTGCTTCTCGGCTATGTCAATATGATCAAATTTGGGATCATTTGACATGGCAGCTTCTCTGTAACTATTTATGCAATAGATGAACTGATCAATTATTGTACCCCTCTCCATAAATTCCTTGTAACGCTCTTCAATTGGATCACCTCGCTGCAGTAATAAAAACTCCAATTATTAGAAAACACGCAGAACCTTTTACAGTATGTTTCACATAATGAGAGAAGGGTATGGATGGAAAAGTGTTCTTGATACTTAGCAGGGCAAGGAATATTTATAGAGCATGAAACTTACCTTTTTGAGTTCCTCAAGCTTGGCAATGTATACACCTTTAGTTTCATCTTCACCATCTTCATATAACCAGTCTTCTACCTCCTGAAGTTTGGCACTAAAATCCTCTCTCTCTGAAGCAGTGACAAAGTCTTGGTATTTGTCAGCAAGCTGAAGCAGTAACAAGAAGATCAGTTCTAAAAATCCGCTACTTACATCAGACCTTGGACAGAAAAGGGGGAAAGGCAAGAACTTTTTACCTTGTTTCTCATGTCATAGACATATGCCTCAACTGCGTTTTTCCTGTCTTTTGTCTCCTCCATCACTCGATCTTGTAAAGCCATTTCAAACTCCTTCTCTATGGCTTTCTGGAGATCTGCAGGAAAAAGGGCTCCGTAAACCTGCTGTGAGAAGGGTATATTTGTCTTCTTGACCTTCTTCTTTGGAGCCTCAGCCTACAAAATTACAAGGCGTATAGAATGTCAGACAACTATGCTTGAGAATACAAGGCTTTCATGGAAGCAAAAATTCAAACTATAGCAGAGTGCAGGTGAGCATGATAGTACAGGAGCAGCATGATTACAAGAAGGGTAAGACTTCACATTCAACTATACAGGCATACATTTTAAATTCATTACTACCATAAATTAGGAAAATCTGTTATGTAACTGTAAGATATTTTTTAATCACCACGTACAAATATTAGATAATTTGAACTGCCACACAAAGAATTTTGCTTATTGACGGCTACCTATAGATGCAAAACCCTCAAGATCTCATCACCATCCCCTCTCCACAACTTACCTAAAATGTGATTGACTTGCATAACTTAGAAGCTCTAATATAAAACTGAATATCACATGATATCAAGAAAAATTAACAATTTAATCAATCCTATGTCAAAAAATAAGATCAAGGACAGAAGGGGGAACTAGTTATAATGTAGCGTGTATAGATATACTTAAATACACCAGTCAATAGAACCAACCTTGGTATCAGTTTCCATCTGCACAGGCTTGTCTGCTGTTTCAGGAATGCCATTTTCGACCCCAGGGGCATCAGCAGTTGCCTTTGCATCTTGCATATTGACATCAGTATCATTAGAGTTTGGTGGTGGCGCAGTAGCAGCAGCATCAGCATCAGCATCAGCAGGAGCCTCATCAGTGTCCATCTTAGCATTTTCTCCTGCTGGTTCTTTTGACACTGGAACCTCAACAATTTCCTCCTCCAAAAGCTAAACAGGAGTAGCAGAATGTTAACCCAAAAGGTGAAAAATTTTCCACCAGACCTCAGAATACAGATTCCAGCAGAGAAGGAGAATATAAGTGCACCCAAACTCACAGTATTAAAAATACTTACAGTAGCTGATTCAATAAATACAATTCCATGCAAATTCAGACGAACTTTCACTTTTACTCTTGCCCTTTCACTATTTGCAGTTTGGAAAGGACCAATCTGCATAAAAGAATGCAGTCAGATGACTACCAAGAGAGAAAAATAGAGAAAATAACAGAGTTGCTATCCCCTAAAAAAAGAAAAAAGAAAACAACAAAATAAAGGGTTGAAAATATCCTTACAGTATATGTGCTAATCTTTGCAGGTCCTTGCAGCTCATTCACATCATCATACTGCACATCAACAGAAAAAGTTCCCGACCTATAGAATGTCAGGGCCTTTACACTAGGTATGGCATTTCCTTTGGGAAAAACAACAGTACTTTGATGATTATCTGGTCCACTTTCTTGAGCATCTGGACCAGAACCTTTCCATGACAGTGAAATTGAAAACGGAAAGCTTTCATTGACCTTCAGATACAGAAATAAGCATCAGCAATCCAGCATGTGTATTGTAAAGGAAATTAAAAATCATTCAATTAAAAAAAGTGAATGAAATCCATATTCCCCAGGGCCCTAAACAGTTGCGCTCCAAGGAAGATAGCATAGTATAAAAGTAAATAACAAATGTTAGTATGTAGAGAATGATAGGATGGAAGAAACTTAACCTGAAACTCTCGTACTTTAAATGTTGGACTCAGAATTGCACATTGCAAGGCGCAACCCTTGGCAACACACTCACTTGCATTCATTGTGCGCCTAGGCTCCTTTTTAAAAAATTCGGTCAATATTTTGTTGATAGCCGGTACACGAGAACCTGAGCCAACCACCTCAACCATGTGAATATTCTCAACTGTAAGGTTTGCTCCTGCTAATGCCTTCTCTAAAGGTGCCTTCACACGCTCCAAAATTGGAACACTTAGTTGCTCAAATTCCTCACGATCGACAAATCCCCTGACATCCTTCTCATCCATTAGGCATTCAATGTTCAGAGGTGCCTTTGGATTTGCACTGAGAACCTTCTTCAGCTTCTCACATGCAGCCCTGAGCCTTAGACAAGCCCTGGCATTCTGGAAAACATCAATCTTGTACTCCTCCTTAAATTTTGCAGCAAAGTGATTGAACAAGACCTCATCAAAATCTCTACCACCTAGAGACCTATCAAATGAATGGGCCAATACTTTCAGCTGACCCTTTTTAAAGCCAACAATGCACACTTGCATGCTAGCATGTCCAATGTCAACGAAGGCAACGTTCAGTGGATCATTTTCAGGAAGATCTGTTTTATAAATTCCATAAGCCAATGCAGTTGCCGTTGTCTCATGAAGCAAGTGAAGAGGATGCAGGCCAGCAATCTTTGCCGCATCTAATACTGCCCTTCTCTGAAGATCAGTAAAATAAACTGGAATTCCAATGCAACAATCAACAACAGCTGCATTCAGATTCTTCTCAGCTATCCCCTTGAGATCTGACAACACCATTCCCAGGACCTGAGTAGGTGTAAATGTTCTAACTTCGCCCAAATACCGTGCATGAATTAATGGAAATCCATCAGGCCCTTCAGTGACAGCATAAGGCAACGATTTCAGATCCCGCTGCAATTCTGGGTCGGAAAATTGTCTACCAATTAGTCTCTTTATCTGTGAAATTGCATTCTTGGGGTTTGTCATAGTAGATGCAGCCCCAGCAGTCCCAATGAACCTTTGTTTGTCACCGAAGCATACAACTGCAGGAGTTTCACGCTTGGACTCATCATTGAGTACGACATCAATCCCTCTCTGCCTTGCAACAGCAACAATGCAGCTCTCATTCCCAAAATCAAAACCAACCACGCTCATCTTTGCAGGAAAAGTTTAACCAGTCACTTAGAAATTGGTCTTCCAGCCAAAAAGATATCTGAAATTTTCATGAAACAGTTACATCTGAAACACAATGTTTTCTGGTAAAATAAATGGAAATAGAAAACCAAAAAATCAAGCAAAAGGTCAACTGAGCAATGAAAAGGTTAGTGAAAGAAAAGGAAAAACTAAATGCTCAGTTTTTTAGCCCGCATATACCCATGAAAAGCAGGGATATTAATAACATTCTATGGACAGACACATGCAAATTTAATTCAGCATTGGATCAAAAAAGTATAGATCATAATTATTTTTTTTTTTAAAAAAACATTTTAGCATATATAACATAACCTAACCATCAAACCATTACCGGGTACAATTAGTTGCAAATACAAACCAGCCATGCATCAATTCCCCTTTTCCTGGAAAGGTATCAGGTTTTCCATCGCAGCCACCTACACCTTAAGCTTAGAAATGAAAATTAAGTCTAAAAATTCAGTAAGAACCAAACACGACCAGAGAGTTAAATTTGCCCTCCAATAACTACCCAAAAGACGCAATGTACACACTCAAGCACCACCGATGAAGCAAACACAAACCAATCGCCAATTCCAAAAAATTTTAAACAGCCCATAATATCAAGTGCCCACAATTATTTCCACTGTAGCTAGACATATTTGCATGAATCTAACACCAGGAGCTAGCAGATCTACAGCCTAAGAAGCATCAAATGAAACGCAACAGGCATGAATCTGATGAAGAAAAAAGCAAGGGGTTACCTTCAGCGACGATCCAGAAGAGGAGAGAAGCCGCGACGACAGGTCTAGAGGGTGGTGGTAAGAGTTTGGGGTTCTGGAACAATCTGAACGACTAAGCCTTTTAGGAACGTAAACAAGGAGGAGGGGAAACAAGGCTTATTAAGGGCGTGCGATTGTGCGGGTCCGGTGGGGTCTCGAGCTTTTTTTTTTTTTGGGACAATTTCAACCCTTAAAAAAATTAACAAAAATATTAGTCAAGTTTTTTTTTTTTTTTTTTGGTACCGCGAGGAAAGACGTGCTCCGTTGTCTCTAGAGATGTCTAGATGTACTACAGCCATCGTTCTAGAATGATCTACTGCTCATGACTTCTCTCGAGAACCTTAGAAAAGCGACCCAATTGTTAATGTTTTTGTGAGTGTTTGGACACCCAAATTCAGAAATTCCTTTTTAAATGTTGAAATCTTTTCTTTCTTTTTTTCACATTCTTATCTCATAAATATAAAAATTATTCTTCAAAATCTAATTTACACACATGATTATCAAGTACTTTCTCTAATTATCATTATAAGACATCAACTAGTAAATGTGTAGTCTTTTTTATAAAGCACTTAGTTGTTTTCCAAGAGTATTAATTAATTTTTTATGTATGCCCATAATTAATAAGGTTAATGGGTAAGAATAATAATTAATATGATATTAGAATTTAGGGAAATTAATAAGGTAATATTGGATATCACTTATATTTTAAAACAAGTTTAATAACTTGAACTGTTTTTATTAATTTGTGAGAATTATTAGTTTGTCCTTTTATAATGAAGAACAGATGGAATAGATTTTTGTATTGACTTTTGGAGAATAATTTTATGATTTACAAGATAAACATGTGATAGAAGTTTTACCTCGACTTAAAAAAAAATGGTTTCTGAAACCACGATTTTATGGTTTCCTAAACACTAAGCATGCATGTTCATCCTTAATTATTTAGGCCAAAAAAAAAGCATGTCCTCCCTAATAATTACAAACTAATTAATTAATATGATCTTAAATATCAGACTTAGTTAACTTTTTTGAAAAATTAAGAAAATTAATTCAGTTACTTTAAAGTATTTTTTCCTTCAAATTGATTTATTTAACTTATAAACTGATATAAAATCTAATGACACACATGATATGATTATCTAACCTATTTAACTTCCTTAATCTTTTACAAAAAAGTCAACTAGATCTTATATTTAATATTGGATGGAGTATAATTAGTCATGATAAAAGCATAGATTTTTTGGAAAATTACACCAAGTTTTTCATTAAGAAAATTAATATCAGAAAAGTTGCCCAACTTGTCAATTACTGCTATCTCACTAGTCATTCAGATATTATAGATCTTTGTTATATTATTTTCCTTATTTGAGATCTTAGTGTCATTTTCCCCATATTTTTTCCCCTTGAAATAAAAGCATAGATTATCGGTATGAGAAATGTGCGTTTCATTTTATAAATAAAAAATATAATTAAAAAATCTCAAAAAAGTCCAGTTAAAATAGTAAGATCTCAATTCAGACCTATATATTCAACAAATTGCTAATTAGACCTCTCAAGGATTTATGAATATTGTTAAAAGAGAAAAATGCCCCTCTTCAATTAAAAAAAAAAATCGAAGGTAAGTGATTACTTCCATTTTTAGCTAGATTTGAGGTAAATAATAATAATTTACAGTTCCAATTTACTTTATTATTTTTTATTTCATTTTCAAAGACGACGTTTGATCTTGTATTATTACCTTACCCATTGCCTTGGTTTTCAAGTTGCATCATCGGTATTTCTCGCCACAATTCAGATTCCCCAATGAAGGTTCTTAATCAGTCCAATAAATGACTATCAAGTTATTCAAGGCGTTGTTCCATCAAATTTAGCTGAAAGAGAAATTAACAATAAAAATAGCAATCGATTTTTTTTTTCCAGAGTTTTGCAGCAGAATATTCATTAATTAAGTTAACCTGACATGAAACTTTGTTACTTGAGCTAACATGTTTTCTTCATTCTCATGTATTTTCCTTTTTGCAGACCTCTAAATCACACAAAAATATGTGTATCGGACAAGGACATGTTCTAACATGCATTGACACACGTGTTGAACATGGTCAACAGTCACTAACACGTTCACCAATCCAACACGCGTCTTTGATCGTGTCAGACACGGTCAAAGAATAGAAAAATAAAACAAAGAAGAGATAGATCGTCTTCTTTTGTTTCGCACCTAGGTCCCTTTTCTCTCATTCTCAAATTTGAACTTGAGCTTCACCTAAGTCTACCACCTTCATCGCAGTTCCCATGTCGTCGTCGGTCTTCAATCTGCATTTCTTCGTCTTCTTTCTTCATTTGCCTTTGATCTTCACCTTCTAGCATCTCCACTGTCACATGTACAAACCTACGTGGCTCTCTTGCTTCTCTATGGTAGTCCATCTAATTTTTTAGAAGTTCTAGAACATGGATCTTGAAGATGAATGGTTGAACTTGAATGTTTACATTTTGGATTAAGAACCGTGCTTGTGTACCTGTATTATGAATTTTTGGTTTTGAGTGTAGGCTCACTTGTCTTCAATTGAAAAATAGGATAATGTTTTTGAATGTTTAAGTATATTTTAGTGATAGTATTTTAATTTAGTGTTAGTTAGTCTTTAGATTAGTACAAAATCACAAATGCATATGTCTAAGAGATGCTTGGCTCGGTTGTAGTCAGATTGAAATGTTATTTTTTTAGTGTTGGTTTAATTAGTATTTATTAATGTATGCTTAGCTTGTAATTAGTTGAGTCAAAACAATAAAAAGGACTACAAAGTAGAGAGCTTCATAATTTTTTTGATTAATTTTGTTTTTGTCAGACTTATTTATAATATGGATCATTCAAATTCTACCGGTGCTTCTACTAGTCGTGCTACTCCCAGTGATTTTAGTGCTACCTCGTTAGATGTTCAATTAATTTCCAACTACCTCCTTTATGCCTTCAATCCATATGCCCTTCAATTTCCAGCTACCTCCTTTAGTCTGTTTGGTTCATATATAGGAGTCTCACCTCCCAAAGTAATCATAAACGTAAATCATTGTTGAAATCATAACTATAAATCTCCATATCTGTTCTTCTTTTCCTTTGTGTCGTTGTTGATCTCGTTGTATCCTCTTGTCTGACCGTGATACTCGTCGGATCTCCTTGTTTGATTATGATACTTAGTACACTATGTTGCTCTCTGTGCTTTTGTGCTTCTCTTGCTCCCCTCCAGATTTGATTCCACTGGTAGTAAGTTCTCTAATATCTTTTCTCTTCTTCTGATTCTCATATCTATGCTTCGATTAAGCTTCCATTCATTGGATTTTTGGCTTGAAATCCATTTGTTTTTTGTCACAGATATGTGCTTGAAATCGGTGTTTTCATATAATATTTGTTTTCTGTCACAATTTTGTGAAATTATTGCTAGCATTTAAACATATATATATATCACCCTCTCTTCTTGTTCTCGGTCTCTCTGCCTCTTGTTTTGATGCTGGGCATGTAATATTCTATTGATTATGGGCATGTAGTAGTATTCCGTGCAAGATAGATCCTGGACACTTAATATTGATAAACGGAAGGAGAACCCATGCTTTTGATTTTGGGCATATGGAGACGAAGAACCCATTCTGGGCATGTCTCTAATTTTTATAGGGCAGACTAATTATTAATTTTTGAGTGAAATGATTCTTTACGTTGCAAATTTTTTTACAGGGCAAAATAATTATCCTCATGAAATGATTTTGTACACTACTAATGTTTTTAAGGAAATGGCCATGTGCTATAGATGATTGAAATGAATATTGTCTGCGAAATTCTCAGCACGAAATTAATTTGTTTGTGTATACTAATAATGTCAACGACTCTCTCTGGGCTCATTGATTCTGGGCATGTTCGTGCAATCTAAGATTTGACTTGATTAATTAATTTAAACTATCACAAGTAAAAATTTTCATATTGTTTTTAAATACTAATAATCGTTCGTGTTAACTTGCTCATAAGTGACATAGAAATATGACCAACGACAAAGCAGCTTAGCTTAGGATGTAAGCTCCACTAAGATTTTCATTGACTTATGTATTAAGCAAATATATAAAATAGAACGGCTAGGCTCAACATTTATGAGGGACGGGTGAAAGTACATTTTGTCTGAATTTAATGAAAAAATAGAAAAAGCATATACCAAGAAACAACTAAAAAATAGGTTAGATAACTTGAAAAGAGAATAAACGGTTTGAGACAAGCTATTTTCAAAAGAGACTGGTATAGTCATCGACTATGTAAGGAATATAGTTAATACAGAAGATGAGTGGTGGGAGAGAAAAATAAAGGTATGAAACTTTTAAGCTTTTAATATGTATTGTTATTATTATTACTGTTTTAGATACAACTTTCATTTTGGTTGACTTTGTGCATGTAGGAGAATAAGGCGTATGGAAAATATAGGTATAATGGTATGAGGTTTGCCAGAAAAATGCAAATAATATTCAAGGATGTTATGGCATCAAGAGAGAATATGTTCTATCTATTGTCAACTCAACGGAAATTACTTGGTGATAATGAAGATGATGAGTACTGATTGACGATAGACCTAGAAGAAGACTCAGATGATAGTGAGAAAGAGCTTCAAGGTGCTAAAAGAGAGTGTGTAGGTGCCAACAGATTTATTAGAAGACATGAACTTGATATCTAATACCCAACCTAGTGCACCTAGTGGTTCATCAAGCATTGAGATCAAACATTGAGAAGAGAAAAAGGGGTGAAAGGGCAGATGCATAAAAAAAAAAACGTTGTTGCATAAACAACTAGCTAATGTTGTTAGTGTGATAGCTAACGCATCTAAGGATAATACAGATGTCTTTAAAAAGATCTCTAAGAATGATGATCAAACGAGTGACATTGTAGCTAAATTATTTACCATTCTAGAAATTGCCGGTAATAGTGATTTTCCAAGGTGATGTTGTAATATGATGATGCACCGAATGCCTCAGATCATGTTTATTGGCCTAAAAGGAGATAAATGTGCCTTGGTAGAATGGTTGTGCGAGCATGCATGCCTACAATAGCCCACATTGACAAATTGCCTCGAAGCACTGAATTGTAAATTTTCATTATAAACTATGAATTTACATTAGTACTTTTGTATATTATATGACGCAACTTTATTTAATGGAACTTATGATTGATAGCTTGTTTCGCTAAATAATTTGAATTTACTTGCAACATATATAATTGGTATTGATTCAGTTAAGTCTTGGCCTTTACACATGTTTTATTATCCATGGCAAGTTCAAGTTATTTTTTAACGGAACGAAGGAAATAGAATTGTCTCATGAACAAAGAAGGTCTTTACAAATTGCTATTATAAACAAACGTATAACAAAATATGAACAGATTGGTAACTTCATGGCTGAGTATAACATGCCTTATATTTGCAAAGAGCCACATGGAACTAGTAAGCAAATAGGGGCAATGTGGGTGCATGAGGTTTTACAAAGCCATGATGTAGTATGTCATGAAAATTTTTGAGTGGAAAAACATGTATTCGTTCACTTATGTTCTAAATTGAGTGAACATGGATTACAACACACTCAAAACATTGGCGTTGAAGAAATGGTTGTCATGTTCTTATATACAGTTGGGCATGAACAAGAAAATAGAATAATCTAGGAATGATTTCAACATTCGGCCGAAACTATTAGTAGGATATTTCATAGGGTTCTAAAATCTTGTGTCAATCTATCAACATAAAATATCAAACTACTTGATTTGGAATTTCATTAGTGTCACCCTAAAATAGATAACAATCCACGATATTCCCCATATTTCAAGGATGCAATAGGAGTAATTGATGGAACTCTATCGGTGTGTGGTAAGCTAATCTAAGCAAGACAAATATATCGGAAGAAAGGGATATCCAACACAAATATCATGGCCGTCTGTGATTAGAATATATGCTTTACTTTTGTGTTGGTAGGATAGGAGGGTACTGTACATGATGCTTGTGTCTTCTAGATTGCGATCTCCACTCCAACTATGAATTTTCCCTATCCATTTGAAGGTATATCTCCAACACCTTCACTTCAATTACATTAATTTAAGTATTTATTTCACATTTCCTATAATTTAACAATGTCAAATAAATTTCACCATTTATCAGGGAAATATGATGCTGACTATCGAACACTAATTAGATATATTGGTTCATATAGACATAAGCATTATCACCTTTCAGAGTTCAAGTGACAATCGGGATTTCCAAATCCCAACAAGTACCTCAATTTTTAACATTCAAATTTGAAGTGCACGATAGAAAGGACGTTTGGAGTCTGGAAGAATAAGTTTCACATCTTGCAAAATATGCACTCATATAGCTTTGAAACACAAGTCGACATAGTTTGTACAACAATGACGATACATAGTCTTATCTAAAGATATTCACAATCTGATGTGGAATTTGGTCAAGCTAAACAAGGAAATATAAGTGATGAAAATAATGATGATTCACTTGATGAAGCATCCTCATTATTATCTTCAACACAAATAAATTGTGTTTGTGATAGAATCAGAGACCAACTTATAGAGGATACGTTTATTTAAGCATTTCATCAACTGACTTTTCAAACGCTATGCCAAACAAGAATCCATCAGGAAAAAAGTCATTTTTGTCATCACTATCCAGAACATAAATCACATCTATAATCTGACTTTTTAAAAAAAGCCCACTTGGAAAAGTCCAACAAAAAAAAAAGTCACTTCTATTACCACTATCCCAAATAGATACTATATTTTTAAGAGATAGGAGCTTGCCACCATCGTGTATAATAATTGAGAAAGCTATACCTTTTTCAAGGTTAGATTTGTCTGTTAAATACCGCTACATCTTTCCCTTTTTACAATTACAAGTTTAAGGTAACTTTTGCCTCTCCAAAAAGTAATTAGTGTTGAGTGCATTTGAATGATAATCATCTATGTATTTTTATACATTAACCTTTAAATTTAATGTTAGGATTTTTTAAAAAACATGATAAAGGACGAAAAGAAAAGGAGTGCTGGCTCTTTTCTTTCTTTTCCCTTTTACTTTCCTACCGCTTCTCATAAATTATCAATAATCTTTAATCCTAAATATAAAAGTAGCACTCAGTCTCTATTCACCTAAAAAGCAAGCATCAACTAGAAACACTGTTTGTATCTTTATATTCAGGCTCTCTGTTCTATGTGTAGGACCGAGCAAGATGTAAGTGTCCTCGTCCTCCATCTGAAAGAAGAAAGATACATCATTGCAGAGACCGTCAAAGTAAATTAATTAACCCTCTCTGTCACTTTAAGTGTGGTGTTTGCATGGGAGAGTACTTCTGCGTGCAATCTTTTTGGTGATTATGTTAGCTTCTTGCCATATTTTATTCCCTGATAGATTTGGTCTTCTTTAATTTCTAGGCCCTTAATGATAACTGAAAAATTACCTTTCAACGCCAGGTATCAAAGAATCAGTAGCATTGGATGAATGTAGATGTGGTATCTGCTGGTGTATTCTTTTTCCAAAGATTAAGTCTTCACATTTAACTGTTTCGTGCCTAAAGTTTCATCTCCAATTACTCTGCTGTTCACTTCACAATCAATTTATTTCTGCAGAATTGGACCCAAGGAGAATTTTTTCCTCTGCAACAGATGTGGTTAGTGTCTGAATACATTTTGCAATTACTTTCCTTGAGAGATTCATTGAGAGATGAGCCCCTTGCGTTTCGTTTTAGTATTCATAGTCAAACAGGTTATTAAGAGTGCTATCTTGGTCTTTATTTGTTCATAGGATTTTGCTATTCTACATTGGTGAAGTACTCACACTGTTGTATTGAAAAAGTTACAGATCAGATTCCTAATTTGTTGAAGGGATATATTCTTTTGTCTCGTAAAATTCGTCAGCACCAATCATTTTATCACATGTTTTTTCTAACGTGCGGTTCATTTTTTATTCCATTAAAAGACATCTCTGTATTGCCATGTGGTCACTTTGTCCATCTTAATTGTGTAACCGAGATGCAGTAGCATCGCGAGTGAGTTCTGCAACTGAAGGGATGCATGGGATACAATGATAATTTTTTATGTGTCTAAGCATTGTTGTTTCATCCTAAAAAAAATGTGGCAGGTATTCTTGTCCTGTTTGCTCCAAACCTCTGTGATATGTTGCATGTGTGGGAGAGATTATATCATGAGGTATCTTTATTATCAGAATTATATATGCTGTTTTTTTATTTACTTACTATATTTTTAAAAATGAGCTATGCACTTTCTAAATGTTTCAAGTTATCCAGGTTGCATCAGCACCTAGGTTAGAAATGATCAAAATAAGATGATAAGGTTTGGTAATGGCTAGGTCTGGATTCTGTGCAATGATTGTGTATGAAATTCAAATCCTAACATAAAACATGAGTGGTTTAGTTAATGTTCTCTTGTTAGGGATGACATATCCATAATTTAGTTCTGTAGTGGAACCGATGCTACGCTCACTGACTAAATTAGCTTGGTCAAGTTTGTTGACGGTTTACATGTAATTTCCATTTCTTTCAATGATTCTTTTTTAAATTTTCATATTAACTAGAGTTGATAATGCACTTGCATGACTCAAGATAAGTCGCATTGATATTGATCAGGCTCTTGTAGTGTTATCCATCAATGTGGACAACATAGGAGTCATACCCTTGTAATGAAAAAGTATATAACAAATGACCATTAGTCCAGATATCCTATAAAGGTTCATTTTTTATAGACTTGTGTTTGTTTGGAATAATAATTGAAATCATTAAAATCAATTTTCCAATAGTATATGAGGTAAGTATTTAAGAGAAATTTTATCTTGATTTACATGAATAAACACTTTTAGGAAACAAGCACAGAATTCTAAGTCTCATTTAAATGTTGATTAAAAAATGTTATTGGGCTGTTATATGGTCTCTCATATTGGACTTCTGCTATATAGTTGTCAGGGGCCGGCAAGAATTATTTGTGATGGGGCTAACTATTGAAATGACTTTTGTACCCATCAAGTATATAGTAACATGACAAAAGGTCCCATAAAAAATTGGGTCAGACGTTAGAAACTAGTATTTCATTTTACTGATCATGGTGGCACTGTTTAAAAGTATGAGCCAATTTTGGGGGTAAATGCCCTTTTCTTGAGATATGTGTGTGTCAATGTATATTCAAGGTTTTTTTGTGTGACTATTCCAGGTTTGCTTTGGGGCATATGTTGTCATTGGTTGTGCACATCATAATTCAGCTCCTTATTCAAACAAAAGCCCAGATGAATAATATGGATTAATGTGAATAGCAAACAATATGTGTGAGTAGGATATTTTATACTACCTCCTCTCATAAATATAAAATATAGTTTATAGTGTAATTTGCATTATAAATTATGTCTTATATTTAAGACGAGAGGAGTATTATTCACTAAAAACAATAATTATTAAGCCCAATAATAAGCTTACAAGTGGAAATAAATCAAAGAACCCATAAGGTGCTTCGAACTAACTGAAATAGTTATATACTCTATGAGTACTACATCATCTTAACTTTATTCAATAAAAATATAACAACTCAAATCATTTTAATCCTAGTTAGCAAGTGATTTATATAGAAAAAAAAATCAAATTTTAATTTGTTCTCAAGAAAAAAACTAAAAAACTAAAACAAAATGACAAACTCATATTTTTTAAAAAAAACAAAATAAAATTTGATTTTTTTTTTAGATGAGTCACTTGCCAATTAAAATTAAAATGATTTGAGTTGTTATATTTTTATTGGATAGATATTAGATAACTTGATACTTCTAGAGCATGTAAATATTTCTCTTGAACTAAACAGTTACAACGCTTATTGACATGGATGGAGTTCAGAATAATAAGTCTTATTCAACTAAGCAAGATTGGGTATAATTGCATAATACCATCAAACACTATCAATAACCAACATTTTAGATATATTATTCATCAATATATATAATAGATCCTCTCCAATATATCGCTTCTTTGAGTATCCTTTATGACATGGATCCTTTATCATGAACCAAATTTGCAAATCGTTGTCTTTAGTATTTACATGACACCTATTGTAGCAAAGGCACGCATTCTTGTGATATAGAAGTCCTCACAATCTTGCATCTCATATATATATATATATATGATAAGAGAGAGTATTAAGCGATGTCTTATATGATTATTAAGCCTAGTTCTTCTACAAGGATAAGGGCACCATTACCTGTTGCTTTGTGTAAGAAGAAGATTGAAATTGCTCATGTAGTTCTGACATGAGCTTCCCCTGAAATATTACATTCCTGTTTTCAACACGTTCAAGGATTTACTCCTGCAAAACGTATATCATTCTTTATAATAGAAAAAACAACTAAACACTTATCTCAATGACTCACTTTTTTAGTACATAGAGAGAAGTTGTAACTAGAATAGGAAATGAAGATAGAGGTCATACAAAAGATTGTGGTATAGCTCCTAGATCGATACTATATAAAGAAAAGGAGAGGAGCCTTATCAAGATTCATTAAGTAAAAAGCTATTCATGGACTGGGGTTTATATGAATGATTCTTGTGGGGATTTTGGTATTGACCGAATTGGTCTGCAGAGGAAAATTATCAGGTGTGCATAGCTGAGAGGTAGAGGTTAGATCTAAATATTGGTCAAGATGTAACTTTTGTAGAGCTAGACCAAGAAGATTCAGAACTAGTTCCTATATTACCTGTCTCATTTTGTCAAATATTTGAGATTGAACAGTGCATCTCACGGTAGGTTTTTAACTTATTTTATGGAATCTTTCGCTTGTCATAAGAGATAAATCAAACTGTGGATATAATTTTCCAATTGTTTGTCAAATGTTTTGTTGAAGTACCTATTGGCTAATAAATGTGAGTACTTCTTTTAGTAAGGATTTAAACCTTGATTAACCGCCCATAAGAATATTGGACATATTTAGAGAACAGCCGCTAATCTCTTATGCCTACACTAATCAAATAACAATTGTGGAAGCAATTATGATGAGCAGCAAGTACACAGCACAAACAGAAAGAAGAACAGATATATAGTAGAGGGAAAATGAATTAATACCTGAATATCTCTATTTAAGTTATTCACAATTGAACCCCTTATGCCTATTTATAGTGTTTTACGTACTCATTCCTCTTTACATACGTATCATTTTTTAGATACACAACATATCCTTTTTATAAAAAAACATAATATATCGGTTAAACAATATCACTTGTTTTTTTTTGTCAATAAACAATAAAACTTATAGAGTCATATCTTATGGGTTAACTACTACAATTTATAATAGTTGGAGAATATCACATACTTGCACACAAACTTTTATATTATTTATATTGTGACCACAATCCTATGGGGTTTGGGTCTAATCCACTAAGGGTGGACTAGGCTATTTTCCAACACCACCCAATCCCCCTTGGTAATTTTTCAATTTATTTTTTAATAGCGAAAGATGAATTGTACCATGGAATACAGATCCTTGAATTAAGGAGCCAGAAAAGCCTAACCATGTTTTCTCTCTCTTAGGCCCACAAAGCATTTTTGGGTAAATGGCCGTGCTGAATTGTGGTAAGCCATTTGGATTTACTATTCATTCTAAAGACTAAAAGTGGCTACCCTTGTCTTTCGGTGAACTAGCAAAGAATAGGATATTTTCATTAAAAGGAAGGGTTTGATCCTGAAGTTTGTTAAAATGTTGAGGAAAAATTCTAGCTCCTGGGTGTCTAGGTAAACACCTGAGAGTAATAGACGGCTCGCCCTGTCTAACATTAGTATCACCTAGAAGGAAGAGAAATTCCACCCTACACTTAAATCATGAGTGAGTCCAACCCTTTTTTAAAGATTTTTGTATAAAAAAAAAAAGAAGACTAAAAGTGGCCCTTCAGTGTAGCTGTGTAGGGATTATTTGAGGAGGAGAAATTTTGATTAGTTGAATTAAAAAAATAAATAAATTAGAGAATGAAATTAAAAAATGTTAATTACTTTTTTACTCTTTTATCTTACATATTATGTTTATTAAAATTTTATTATTCCCTTTTGAATTTTTTAAATCTAACTCATAAAAACATTTTTCTTCCCTCTCATCCCTTCCAAATCCTTCGTACTAAACAATTCATAAAGAATACACACAAGATAAAAATCACACTCCATTCAGTCCTTATTATAATGTAACTCCAACAACCTCATCAAAAACTAATGAGAGGTGTTCAATTCTTTAACTTTTCTTGAAAATTTTGGGGGGGGGGGGGGGGGGGGATTCTAAGTTTACCCAATTCAATGTCATGAATTA
Source organism: Acacia confusa (assembly GCA_037074495.1). Lineage (NCBI taxonomy): Eukaryota > Viridiplantae > Streptophyta > Magnoliopsida > Fabales > Fabaceae > Acacia > Acacia confusa. Next base: position 29,840,381 of record CM073510.1, read on the forward strand.
CATCTAAAAAGTAATAAAATTTGCAACTAATTAATGGGATTTTAAATATGAAAAACCTAAAAAAAATTAATTGATGGGTCGTTTATAATTAGGATAATGTATTTCTTCTACTGTACGCCACGGGAGAGTTTTAAGGTTGATAATGAAAAAGTTTTTTCTTCTTTTTTGTTGTTCTAAAAATGAGCTTCCTCTTGATATTACCATGGCAAGCCCCAACGAGGCTTCGTGTGTTTTGTTTCCCAACATTCTCTTCCATTTCTTTATCTTCATTTCCACTCTATTAAGGTCATATTATTATTGACAAGAAACGTGTTAGAACTTTGTAAGAGATATGATAAAATTCTCATCATTTTATTGAAGGACATTCCTACAATATGATGAGGAGTATGATGTGTTGAAATATTTTTCAAAATAAAGAAATGTGTTTATTAATAAGTCATTTTCTTATAAATTAAGACATTTTTTATGAGAAAAATATGTAAGAAAGAATAAAGCTCTTGATGATCAAAATATGTTCACAAACCTAAGTGGTTAAAGCAAGTGTTCAAATACAATATGATTCTTTGCAAAATGAAGAAAATGTCTGCAAATTACTCTCAATTGAGCCAAACAATGTCAAATTTAACTAGTGTTATAGAAAGCGGATCGGCTTGGAAATTAGGGAACCAATCCGTAAATGGGTCTGGTTCAGGAAGTAAATAGGTTTATATTTTTAAAAAATAATTTTTTTTTTATAATTTCATATTAATGACCTGAAAGCCTCACTTTTTCACCATTTTGGTCTCAGATTAGCTTTAATTTAATTATGATCTGACCTACTAAGAACCTGTTTGGCAGACCCCAACAAAACCTAGGATTTAGAAAAAATTTAACAAATACCTCCCTTTTTTACAAAAGTTATTCTGAATTCAAAAGCTACGTTTTGGTTTCAAAACGTTTTTCAAAATCCAACTTTTTTTTAATTTTGAGATTACCTCTACAAAAGTGGGACCCACTGAAAACAAAAGGACCAAAATGCCCTCCAATTATATCCGTTGAATCAGCTTTTTCTCTCTCACGCCCGACATATCTTCTTCCACTGTCGGGTCTTCTTCATCCGTTCATGACTCTCCTTCTCTTCTCTTCAGCTTTTCTCTTCTTTTCTCTGTCAATCTTCATCCTCTCTTCTCATCTTCATCATCGAGGTGCTTCTCCGATGTGTGGTCTCATCCTGTCTCCGATCTCGTCGAGCTGCTTCGTCCTCTGCAACATTCTCGGCTTCCATTTCTGAGGTTGGATCTTCGGTGGATCCGGAAAGGGGAGCTGAAATAGTGGGGTTTTTTAAGGCAAGAAATCATTTCCAAGATCTATGATTCCGTTTTGTCCTGTTATTTGCCAAGTTTTTTCGGTCCTCGCGAGTTTATTGTTGCCTCCCGTCTCAGTCGATTCTGGAAATTTTTGTGTATGAAATGTTTATTGTTTTATGCTTCCAGGCTTGATCTTCGCCGGTCCTGGGATATCCGACATCTTAAGCTCATCTTCATCTTCTTCCTTCAAATACTCCCCTGCTGCTGCTAGTCTTCACCGAGATAAGGTCATCCAACATCAATTATTAATAGATTCGGATGAAAGTTTCATGCTCAGATATGATTTTCGTATGGCATGAGAATTGAATCGATTTAGTAATTCGAAGCTGAATCAAGCCTCCTCTACGCTAAACTCTGTTTTGTTGTATTAGTTTCCAGAATTGAACGTTTGTTCCATTCATTACTTTTATTTATTTGTGCTCAATTTGCCATCTCTCTGTTGCGCAATTTTCTGGGATAGACTTTAATGCTTTGAAACAATAAGATGTATTGAAATTCCTCTCTGTCTGAATTTCATTATGCTTAGCCCAAATAATTTTCCCACTATTATCCATGCTGGCTACAGGCTCTTCTCGACCAAATTTGACCATGATAGTTCTTGAAATGGTGACTGTGTGTGTGTGTATACATTACCCTATTGAAAAAAATTGAATTCACAAGCCTACTGGGTTTATTTTTGAAAAGAAAAGGTAACAACAAAAGAAATCACCCCTATTGAAAAAATTGGTCAGTGAGTTCGATTCTGAGTGTTTTTTTGTTCAAATTGAAACAAAAAATCCAATCCTATAATAGATATTTTTGGGACATTGGCCATGTAAAAAAAATCAAAGGATTCTTTGATTTCATCTTTTATGAAAAAAATGAGTTATTTGCTTCTAAACATGTTCGCATTTGAGACTCTGTTGCCGGAGGTTGACGCTGTGTTGGCATTGGAGGCATCCTAAACAAGTTTTGGAAATTCTAAAAATGGATGGTCTCGATTTGATTAGCATAAACGGTTCAGATTCATTTTATAATGATAAAAATATTTTTTTTAAACAATTTTATGTAATTTTTGGTATTTATTATCAAATTTAATGTTTATAATATTTAAAATATAACTTTATCCTTTATTTGCAATTTTACCAAAACCAATGTCCTTTTTGGTAAATTTTACCATTAAAAAGCTATTTTGATAATAATATCCAAACACTACCATTTTTTTCCAAAAGCTATTCTGGAAAAGCTATTCTTGAAATCTATTCTCCAAAAACTATTTTTACCTCGTAAATCCCCAAAGTTATTCTCGAAAAGCAACATCAAAACAGGCTCTAACCCTTGGCCAATACTTCGACCGATCCGATTTTAGTAATTTTGAATTTTTTTTTTGATACGGAAATAAAGAACTAAAATAAAACGACAGAAATAAAACAAACAAAAATAAACAAATGCATCAGACAGGCCTTCGTCGCCTTTCGTGCTCCACACTCGCCATATCCGTAAGCAGGAAACGTCTCAGTCCGTGAGGTGGGTCAAAAAAATGGGCTTCATCTTGCGTCTCCATTTGCTCCAATCCATGAGTTGCTAACCAATCTGCACATTGATTCTCCTCCCTCATAACATGAGAAAGCCGTATCACCCATTGCCATTACATCATTGCTCGTATCCGAGACACCAGATGGGGCTCACGAGCTGCATCACCTTTCTTAAAGAGTAATGCAATGACTGAATCACATTCGCTTTCAACAATCAGAAACCTACTTCCTGCCTCCCAAGCTAGCTGTAGCCCGAATAAAACTCCCCATAGTTCAGCCTTCAACGCTGAGCATCTTCCAAGCTTTGCCGCATATCCTCCAAGCCATTTGCCAGAGCAATCCTGCAGTAGGCCTTCGCAAGATGCCACCTGGTCTTCACCTTTTGAAGCCCCATTAGAATTGAGTTTAACGAAGGGAGCATCGGGGAATATCCATCGTACATTGAAAAGGATCTGGCATACTATGTTCTTAACTTCTCTTCCAACCACGGCATGTACTTGCCCCAAGTACTCGAATATGAGCTTCGGATTGTGTGCATTATTCGCATCAGGTGGACTATGAATGACAGCATTCCGCCATTTCCAAATGAACCAGCAGGAGACTAGAAAAACTTCATACCATCGAAACCCATCAACTTCCAGATCAACCCAGTTATTCCTAATCCAAACATCCCATCCACAGCTACAGAAATCATGATATTGACTAACAAGAACAACTTTAAACCAGTAAGATCGAACCACTTGGCAATCACAAAAGGCGTGCAGGAATGTCTGTTCTTCCCTCCGACACAGGGGACAACAAGCTACAGTAGTGGTCCAGTGACTAATCCGTGACATCAAGGGTAGCCGTTGATGGAGAAATTTCCATCCGAAAATCTAAATTCGATGTGGCCCAGGCCATTTCCATAGTTTATTCCAAATGTCCCAACTGATCTGTGACTGTTGGAATTGCGGATCTGCTAAATATACATAACATCCCTTGACACTCACCCCAGATAATTCACCAGCTATCCAGAATGACCGATCAGCTCCATCAGTAGATGAGGGTGGGAGAATGCCTTTAATTAAATCTAGCACATGATGGGGAATAAACGTGCTTAATAGCATCATGTCCCATCGGCCATGCATATCCACAAATCTGTTTACCGTTGAATTCTAGAGACTGTCAGGAATAGTTTTCAAAGCATAATCCTGTAGACATATTGATGGAGACACCCATCTATCTTTCTAGAAGGAGATTGAGGCTCCATCTCCAATCTCCCACATCATCTGGTCCTTCATGTTGATCAAAATATTACATAAAGAATTCCAGAACACAGAGCAACCAGATTTGAGAATTGGTAGTTGCCCGTATATTACCTTATATTTTGCTCGTAAAAACCGCACCCAAAGAGCATTTTTCTCATTTTGAAACCTCTAGCCACACTTCATAAGAAAGGCATCGTTCATAATAGCTGATGATTTAAGGCCAAGGCCTCCCATGGCCTTGGGGCTAGTTAGAACATTCCAACCTATAGCATGATATGCTTTGTGTAGGTGGGAATCACCCCAAATAAAATTCCGTTGGATTCTATCAATCTCATTGCAAATATTCAAGGGGAGTCTCGTGTATTGCATATGGAAATATGGGATAGAAGATAGCACTGATTTGGAAAGAGTTATTCTACCTGCCTGAGAGAGACTTTGCTGCTGCCAACCTCCCAACTTCCTCTTCAACTTATCCACAATGTGTTGGTAGCATTGTTTAGTTGCTCGACCATGCACCATCCAAGCCCCCAAATATCTTTCTACATTTTTCACTCTCTTGAATCCGCTTTTTGTAGCTAATGATACAACTAAGTCCTCAGAAATATGCTTTGAGAAATAGATGACGGTCTTCTCAAAGCTCACCTTCAAACCTGACATTTGTTCAAATAATGAAAGACATTTCATAATTACCTCGAGTTGTTTAGGTCGTGCCTCCGCGAATAGTAACAGGTCGTCTGCGAACATTAAATGAGAAATAGGGCGCCTCCCTGCCCAACCTTGATAGGAGTCCAAAGTCCTCCATTCACAGCTGTGAAGATGATATGTGACAGTTTTTCCATAGCTAATGTAAACAGATATGGTGACAAAGGATCACCCTGTCGGATGCCCCATGAAGGCTGAAAAGATGATGTTTTGGCCCCATTCCATCAGATATTAAAGGAAGAGGTGGTCACAGACTGCATAATCAATTCTAAAATAGTGCTTGGAAACCCTACTTCCTTCAGAGTACTACGAATAAAATTCCAATTCACATGGCCGTACGCCTTTTCAAGATCCACCTTGATAGCCATAAATTGCCTCAGACTCATTTTATGCATTGAATGACTTAGTTCCTGAGGAATGACAATATTGTCATGTATTTGTCTATGGGGTACAAAGCTAGATTGATAAGGCGATATAATAATCTCCATAATCGGTTGTAGCCATCGTACAATCAACTTGGTAATCAACTTATATAGAACTAAGCAAAGTGATATGGGGCGAAACTAAGTCATAGATGTTGGGACCTGAACTTTAGGAATCAAAGCAATCAAAGTATCATTTAAAAAACGAATATGAGATGGATTATGCCATACATCTACAATTAATCTCATGATTTGATGGCGTATAACATTCCATTGTCTTTGAAAGAACACCGCCGGATAACCATTAGCACCAGGTGCTTTGTAGCTTCCCATGCTAAATAAACAACTCCGTACCTCCTCACAAGCTGGAATCCGATGTAAGCCTTCTAATAGATTCTGGGGGATATTTGGCCAGGTGGAAATGAGCCATCTACGAGTTGGCTCCCCATCGGAAAACAAGTTCTTGAAGTAGCCTAGGGCCATATCCTTTAGCTGATCAACATTTTCCACCCAGATGTTATGCTCATTTTTTAGGCGGACAATTCTATTAAAACACCTCCTGGTACAACTTTTGAGGTGGTAGAACCTGGTATTACGATCCCCTTCCCTTAGCCATTGATGACGGGACTTCTGGAACCAAAACATCTCCTCTCGCTTCAATACCTCATTTAACCGATTTTTACAATCTAACTCCTTTGAGCATAGAGAAGGTGAATCACAAACCACCCGTTGCTGTTGTAACACACCCAATTCAGAGTTCAACAAATTCTTCATATGAAAAATGTTACCATAAACCTCCTTATTCCACCTAGTTAGGGGAATAACCAAACGAGCTAGCATAATTGGAAGATCTGGACAAGTCTTCCACTGAGAAACCAAAAAATTTGAAAATTGCGGGTGGTTCATCCAATATGCTAAAAACCGAAACGGTTTATCTTGCTTACCCTCTGGAGGCCCAAGCAACCTCAATAACATAGGGGTATGATTAGAATTATACCTTTGAAGATTAATCACATTAGCTACGTCAAAAGTCACTCGCCAAGCTGCATTGGCTACAACTCGGTCAAGCTTCTTGAAAACACGTTCTAAATGACCCCACTTTGGGCCTATCCAAGTATAGAAACTACCTGAGACCTTGATATCATCAAGTTGCCACCCTAACAAACGGTTACGGAAGACCCGGCATTGCCCCACAGCAGCAGCATTACCTCCTTTCTTCTCCCTCACATCCGCAATCTCATTAAAATCACCAGCCACCACCCATTGATCTACACCCGCACAATGAATATTATCTAAACAATCCCATAGGCTATTCCGCTCATCCTCTCAAGGGCTACCATAAACAGCTGTAAAATGAAAACTTTGGCCCACAACATTTACTTTCATGTGAACATGCTGAAAGGAAGTATGTAGAATACTAACCTCGGCATCCTGAGCTTTCCAAAGAACCCAAATACCTCCAGAGAAACCCCTTGCTTCCTCCACAAAAGAACTATCAAAACCAATCTTCTTTCTTAGCCCCAAACACTTTTCACCATTTGTCCTCGTCTCAACTAGTATAATTAAATTAATACTATATTTGGAAATAAAAAATCTTAACTGGCGCCCAAGATCAGCATTGGCCGCCACCCTGCAATTCCATATGAAAATAGTTAAATAAACCATATATAAAATAAGAAAATAGTTAATTATAAAAATGCATTTGGTCATCGATGTTAAATAGCACCATTGACTTCTTTGAATTGGAGGCTATTCCAAAATACATAATTAAATTAATTAGATATATATCCTAACCTATTATGGTTTAAGAAATTAAACTTAACCATTTCAATACAAAAAGTACTGAGCATAATTATTTAATATTAATAGTCGTAGTCTGGAAGTTAAAATTAACTACATTTATATTGTTCTTTTTCTTTAATCATCACATGTTGATATAAAATTATATGCAAGAATCAATGAGCTGCTAGCTAGTAGGTACAAAATCGTGAGAGGGACATTGTTTTTGTAAAGAAGCAATGTAAGTGTAAGTGAGAGAGTTGGCAGTTCATAGTAAATAGAATAGCGGGGAACATGCGTTAGACAGTTTCAACATCAAAAACACTAATTATATTAATCTCTCACCCAACACCACAAAACTACACAAATTAACATTTAAAAATTATAATTGATATATTTAATTTTTAACTTCCTTCATACTCCAAATCCTACCATACTCGCTGCATGTGATGCCTACATAGGAAAACGCCAACTCAATAAACCGTCCAATAAACTCAAGCTTAATTAGAGTTTCATTTCTTAACATAAGTATCTTTTTATTTAAGACAATCAAACTTATAGGCATTTTGATTGGGGGAATTCGAATATCGATTTTCCCTACCACTATCATTCTGCCCAACCCCATTAATTAAAAATGCATTTTAGGATATCATTTATTGTTTGTGAAGTTGGTAAATGTATATATAATTAAATTTAGAAAAATAATTATATCAAATTATTTATATCCCATTATATCAAGTTCTCCATGCCAATCACACATGACCATATTCATATGTCCTTTTTAAAAATATTACTACCTCCGATCATAATTATAAGATCAAGTTTATAATGCAAATTGTACTATAAATTTAGTGTTATAATTAGGACTGAAGGGAGTATTATTTAATTAATTACAAACCAATATGAAAAAAATAGAACCCATAACCATATATGATTAAAGAACTTGATATAATAGATAAGTATAATCTTTAAATTTATATATTATTCAAAATGTATTTTATTTTCAAAATGGATCAACTTATTCATTTTAGAAATCTTATATTTTGTATTAGTTTTAATTCGTTAATTTAGAAACGTATAAATAGGACTAAGTAAAATTTAGGAAAATTAAATAATATTTAAAGTAAACACTAAACAGAATGAAATTACATTTTCTGTTTTTTTTCCCTCCTCTCCGGTGGAAAATATTTGGTGGATCCAAATCTAACGTTACTTGTCACATCTTCCTCGTGACCCTCTACCGATCCCCACCGTTCGAACACTTCGCGGCAGTGTCGTCAGCACTGACTCCGATCGCCGACGCAGACCGGCGATGACATCGACGAAAGCACTGAGTATGAATTTATGCGATTTCTTCTCATTCAGATTGAGATAATAAAACAAAAGCTCTTCCATGAAATCCCAATCCACCCTTTCCTCATTCTTCAACCTCGCTTCCACCATTTCCTGCATGGACCGCCGGAAATCCTCGTATGGCGTCGGCGAGTACATCAAGACGGCGATGAAGTCTTGAGGAAGCGCCTCCACGGCCTGACCTTCACGATGATTATCCGATGATACATTCCGATAATCATTGAGGCTTGTGGTCGAGCTTGAGCTTGAACTGGCTTCGTCATCGTCACCGCCGGTCGTCGTCAAGCTCAACCTCGAAGCATCCTCGACCAGAGAGCCAGACAAGCCCGGCGTCACAAAGAACCGGTTTGAGCCACGAAGATCCATCGGGAGGGCGAGGTCGAGCCGCTCTGATTCAAACAATACCGGTTCTAAATTCGGAGGACGAGCTTCGATCTCTTGTTGTTCAGAATCTGCATTCTTGTCTGTTTCTTCATGGTCTTCTTTGACATATAGAGACTTGAAATTCTCGAACAGGAAACGATCAACATCAGATAAAGAAGCAGAATCATTATCGTTGCTTTGTTGATGAGCTTGAGTTTCATTTCTTTGATGACCACCAACGTCAACGGACAAGGTTCTAGGGTGCTTGCAGTTAGAGAAGATCCAATTTTTGGAAGAAGAGGAATTGATCTGGGGATTAGGGTTTCGTTTGAGCTTCGAGATGTAGTCTTGAAGCTTCTTAGGCATGATTGATGGTACTCGACAAGCTTGACGACGACGAGGTTCTGATGACGATGACGATGATGATTCAGCATTGGAGTGTGGTTTTATATACACAGAGAAGGACATATGGAAGGTATAAAATAAATTAAATTAGGAAGGTGTGGAATTATCTAAATTTAGGTTCAAAGAAATTAGGGTTTATGTCGTATCCTCAAAAAAAAAAAAAAGAAGAAGAAGAAGAAGAAGAAGACAAAGGTAGGGATGGAGAAATTTGGTATGAAGGCGTGATTATTGGCCTGATTCCATTAGAAGTGGTAATGGAATCAATATTCTCGTTGACTAATATATCTGTACCAAATTATGAGGAATTTTGGAGATTAAGTGGGAAAGATTATTGTTGACTTGGTGTGTGGTAAAAATTAGAATGAAATATGTATAATATGATGAGAATGATTTGAAGAGAGGATTAAAAATAGTAAGATAAGAATAGGTTCCCAGATTTGTTTTGGTGGCCATTATTATATGCATGAACTTGGTCAGAAACTTACATGGGAAACAATTAATGGTGAATTTAATTATTACTATATATTTATAAACGTTATATGAGTTTCTTTTTTATTTCGTGGGTTATGTATAGGATTGTTATGACTTATGAATTAGTATGGAATAGAATCAAGTAGTAATTATTAAGCCGTTAAATCTTGGGAAATATTCATTGTAATTTCACAAATAAATGAGTGATTAGGCGGTTTCATATTCATTATTTCCTTCCTAAACAAAGCCATGTAGTTAAAGTAGCTTATTTCATTTTTATTTATATACACTCATAGTAATTTTAACACCCAAGTAAACAAAAAAAAAAAAAAAGAAGATTTGAATATGAACATAAGAGGTTGGAAAAAAAAAACAGGAAAAAGAGAACAATATATAGCGTCTCCCCCCCCCCCCCCCTTTTCGCTTCGTGCATTTATTTTTATTCTTTTGGTTGTTCTCTACTCATTTTTATTATAGTTTATGAGACTTTTATTTTTATGCTTTTAATATCCATTTTATATTCTAATTGGATAGAAAATGTTTTTATCATTTATTTTTTTAATAATAAAATGCTTTATTAGTTCTTCCTTCATACAGGCAAAAGGTATCCCTAGCTCGTAAGACTGAAGGGCAATTTAATACTAGTAGTATACCTATACCTAATTAATACTTCCATTTTATTATAAGATATCGACCAATAAATATATTTAATATTTTTTATAAGACATTTGTTTGTTTTCAATGAGTATTAATTATTTTTTTTTCTTATGTATGCCCAATAATTAATAAGGGTAGTCGGTGAGGGTTATAAACTTATAATTAATATAATAGTAGAATTTAGTGTAATTAGTAGAGATAATATTATAAATTATTTAAATTTAATCACAACTTTACTGACTCTAATTATTTTTATTGGATTTTAGTAAATTAGTGGGGTAGTTAGTGCCTTTTTTTTTTCCGCTCAAGTGTGCCTTCTTATAATAAGAATAATAAGGTATTGCAAGCTGACGTCGGGAAATGGGACAAGGTCGGTCAATATGCAGTAACGTTGCGTGTAGCTTAAAAAAGCGTGGATGCTGTAAAGTGAGGGCAAGGGTCAGGTGGAGGTGGAGGTGGAGGTGGACCAACCTGTTGACATGGTGTGCTCATGTGTCAATATGATGACGTGGCATGCCACCTGTTGGGTGACTTGGACTTGAGGACGATTTGATGTGCATGCTAATATACGTAGACATACATTGACATGGACGATTACTATAGGACAACGAAAGTTGTTCGGTTGATGGCATAGGTACAAGGTGATGTGGCTGATAATGTCATGTGACTAGGACAAGTGGGACGATGAAAATGAGTTGGGACTTTGAGAGTCCATGAGATGATGAGGTGGCTGATAACAAGACTGCTGACTAGTTACAATAGTTTCTTCATGTCGTGTTACATGGAAATGATGACACTTTTGCAAGTTATGATGAATGATGCGGCTGCTAGTGCAGACGTTGACATGGATGGTGATTTGGAAGGATAATATGATGTGGCTAAGACTAAAAAGATGAGAGAAAAATTCATAAAAGTGTTTTGAAAACCGGACCGGACTGGTTGGTTCAACCCAAAAACTGTTGAACCAATCAATAAAACAATCTAATCTAAGCATCAACTGGGTTCATTATTATTATTTTTTTAAAATTATTATTATTTTTTTATAATTTTGTATTAATAACTATGAAATATTTAAATTCTTATCGGTTTGACTTGGATTTGTTTCTGATTGACTTTGGTCTGACCCTGAATTTAGTACCTTGATCGATCGGTTAAGTTGTCGGGCTAGATTTAAGAATCTTAATACTTTATTTGGTGCACCCGGTGCACCACGTTACTTATCCATTGGCAAGTGAGATTTTGACAACTCAAGGGCTCCGATCCTATGTGTAACCACATGTCACTTCTCCTCACTCTATTATTTTAATGTTATATTTAGATACATGCGCTTCTTCTCGCATCCTCCTCCTGCAATATGGGCTCATTTCTCTTATTATGAGGTGGTCTATTTTTTTTTTTTTTTTATATATTTCATTTATTTAGGTTAAATTATATGTTGTATTTTAAATTTTTTTACCTATAATATCTTAAATTAATTAATTTACAGTCTTACATTCAAAAATATTTATTATTATTTCAGTATCCTAGAAATTAATTAATTTAAAATACTAGGTGTAAAACAAATTTCAAAACACAACAATTAGTTTAAACTAAATAAATAAAATGTAAAAAAATAAAAATAATAAAATTCCCAACCCCAAAATTAAAAAGATGAGCACTAAGGTAGAGCAATGGGCGGGTTTAGGTAATCTGAGGCCAAACCCATAGCTCGGCTATTTAACTTTTAATGGGTATGAGCTAGCTTATACACGTACCTCAACTGATTCAAACCTGTATAAACAAGCCAACTCATAAATGAGTGGACTAACTAAGTTTTAGGTAACTCATTTACATTTGACTTGTGATGTTTTTTTTTAAGGGGGAAAAAACATACATAAGCATCAAGTACTATTCATCCAAATCTATCATTTTAATTTTTGCAATATGAATCTTTAAAGGTCAATAATCACAATTCACACAAAATAATACAAATTTATACGAGTACCATCATAATATAATTTTGATGTTCAAACTTCAACTTAAAACTTGGAAGCGTTCACTCTCTACCATGCTAAAACATCAAATTTTGGATGACAAAAGCCAACTACTCCCTCTGGTCCTTATTATAAGACACCAACTAACAATTCTCACATATCAATAAAAACAGTTAAAGTCAATAAAGTTGTCCTAGAATTTAAGTAATTTCCAATATTACCCCTACTAATTATACTAAATTCTAATATTCTATTAATTATTACTCTAACCCACTACCCTCATTAATTAGGGGCATATATGGAAAAAGATAATTAATGCTCATTGGGAACAAACAAGTGCTTTATAAAAAGGACTAAATAAACTTACTAGTTAGTGCCTTATAATAAAGACCAGAGGAAGTAATTCAGTTTGAAGATATTTATTCACTTTTGAAATCTTCTCTACATTACATGTGGAGTTACTAGCGACTCAAAGTTTGAATAAGAAGAGAGAGAGAGAGAGAGTCATGGTCATTATGGTTAGGGATTAGAGGCGGCCAAATACTCAAAATCTAGAATAGAGACATCGAGGAATACCTTTACCTTATAACAGAATGCGATATGGAATGAGAAGTTAATTAGTAAATCAAAATTACACTAAATGGGCGGGTATGAGCAACCCATAAGTGTGCCCATAACTCGCCCAATTAAGTTTTATATGATATTTTGTAGAGCCGAGAAAACGGGTCAGGCCCACCGAGCCGGCCCGTTTAAGCCCTGGCCCTTTAAGGGCGGGGCCTGAAAAATGGATGAATTATTTGAAATTAACACTGAAGGGCCGGCCTTGATGAGCCTTGAGCTTAAACGGGCCGGCCCTGAAGGGTCTCGGGCCAGCCCTGTAGGCCCTTTTCGCTGTAGTTTTTTCTTTTTTTCCTTTTTAAATTTACTAATATATATATATATAGTACTTGCTATAGAGTTATTTATCCATTTAACTACAAATACATAATAACTATACTCTAATTTTATGATTTGATTTATTATTTGTTACAAATAAATATTATAGATGTGTTCATGATGCGAAAGAAGAATTTCATGATATTCTTACTCATGAGTTAGAGGCTACTACTCAAAGTAAAGAATAATCAAATATCATTAAAATCGATGATAGTGACGATGACGACAATAATAGTCATCGTACTAATGTCACTTAGTGATATACTTTTTTATGTTTTATGTGAGTTATTTGTGAATATAGTTTGCTTTTGATTTTGAATTAGTGACTGTGCTTATTTATTGGATGATACGTGTTGTAATGTACTAATTATATTTTTTAAAAAAAAGTGGAGGAAAAATAGTTAAAATTTAGAATAGTAATTTCTGGGCCCTGCGGGCTGGCACTGGCCCTGGTGCTCTCGGGTCGGGCTTTTAAAAATATGTGTTTTTCTTACTTTAGGCCTGGAGGGTTTCACGGGCCCGCCCTGGAGGGTCGGGCCAGCCTTGATTCCCAACTCTAATATTTTAACAGCCCAATTCCATCCTACGTGTAATCCCACATGTCACTCCTCTCACTCTATTATTTTAATCATATAGTGCCCGTTTAGGTTAGCGTTAAAAACTGTTTTTTTTAAAAAAAATATAATTTACAGTTTATGAGGTAAATGTCTGAAAGAAGGTAAAAATTGTTTTTTCAATGTGGTTTACAATCGATAAGATAAGTATGTGAAAGAAGTTTTATCTTAAATTAAATTACTAGCTGAAACAAGCACATGTTTAGAAACATTGATGCTTCTCTCATCCTCCTCCTGCAACACTTTTCAGAAAAGTCTCCCTCCCAGTACATCACAACACTCTCTGTCTCTCTTTCCGCCGTGGATCTCACCGGCATACCACTCCCCCCCCCCCCCCATGGTCACACCACTCTCTCTCTCTCTCTGAGATGTCAAACCCAAAACCATAAGAGCTTAGCCAGGACCAAAGTGACAGCCCACACTGGTTCTCTCCCAGATAATCCTCCTTCACCGCAATGTCTCTTTCATTGGAGTACTCAGCCGCCGACGTCTTGTACTCCGGTGAAGATGCGTTGATCTGTCGCCACCCTCCATCACCATCATCTCACCCCTCGCTCTATTCTCCGTCGTCCAATAAGATCACCATCAGCGAACCACTTCGACCGTTTCCTCTCCTGCTCTTCCTCTTCTCTTCCGGTACAGTACGGCCAAATTACACCGAAGTGGAACTATCTGATTTTCTGTGAGAAGTTTCTGACATTTCTTTAGTTCTTATTTCTATTTATTTTAATAAATAACATCCAACGAAGAAGAAAGAGACAGAGCAAGCTTATGGCCGGTCGGATCATTACAACGACGTATTTGGTGACAAGAATGAGAAAAACTTAGCATTTGACTGACATGATGGAGGTTGGGAAGCCTCCATGATTGCCACAATCATAAATTCATAAATGGATGAATAAGAAGGATTCAAAACGTGATTTCTTATTTTTAGGCAGAACAAATCTCTATTGATTTAGTGGACGCATTTCCTTTACAAAATTTCTCCCACATTATCACAGTATAAATAAGAAAAAAATGATATTACTAAATGGTGCCGTCTTGAAGCTATCAAAGTCCCTCTCTTCTTTTTGCTGGGAAACAGAGAACTCTCTCATTCCATTTGTAACAGAAATACCAGAAACCTGCAAAGCATACAGACAGAAAGAGAGGTGGTGTCCAGCCCCAGGAGTTCCGAAGCAAGACGAAAGAAAATTGCCGAGAGAGGTTCTGATCGTCTCGCCTTAATCACCGGTCAGATTCAAACCCTTCCTCCGTTAGCGCCACCGCCCTCTCCGTCGCCGCGCTCATCGCCTCGTTTCCATATCACACTTCGTCATGTTCGCCCTGAATCATTACCCGTTGAATTGTCTCAAGAATTCCATTCTGATCTCAGAAATACTCATTCCTTTTCTATCCCAGGTTCCTTCCTTCATCCAAATCTATCAACAATTTTTGCTGCCCGAGAGTGTAAATTTGCCACGGATGTTCTTTTCATTTTTTTTAGATTCAATGTTGTGCGATAAGTGTTAAAATGGAGCTTGTCCCTTATGGTAATAATGCTATATTTTAAAACTTTCAATATGACATTGAAATAAAAAATAATTTTTTAAAGAAACTTTAGTCCTTAACAAAAAGTCAAAAACTTTGGGATAAATTTGCAACTGAACTCTATATATTTATACAGTTTTTGAATACTGTCAATCGATATGAAAATGTTTATCAAGAATTAGTGTCTTCTATAGGCGTAAACTGTCATTTAATTTCCCCCCAGTAATGCGGTCTCTTCTTCAATTCTGTTCAAAACGTGCCTCTTATTGTCCTGCTGCAAAAACTCACTGCATTACATATACAAAATAGATTTTAAGTGTATCTTTGTGGAGAGAATATAACTATTTTTGTGGAGTGTTTGAGAGAAAGAATAAAGGTTTTTACATTATTGCATATATTAGCTTGATTTGCAGTTTAGCCAATGAAGAAGATACTCGATCGGATATCAGTATTATATATACAGTGATGCAATTTGATTACCTTCCGATGAATATTTTCCATGACTTGATGTTAATTGCGGTTATTTTGTCATGAATTGAGAAAATTATATGCACATATGAAAACAATATGCGGAAATAAAACCAAAGATCTACATACCTCTTGCCATTGATTAAGTATAAGAGACTCTCCTATGGATCTTCTGAGCCTTCACTCTCTCTTTTGCAGATGGTATGCGTTTTCTATATATGAGAGAGCAGACTCCAGGACCATATTTATAGCAATCTGAAATCATCTCTGTCATCATTGAGATGATAATAATACTCTACGTAGTGGGCAATTAAAATAATGAAGTGGAATAGTAGGTATATGTCTGAAGATGGGAGTAGGTGAGAGTAGGTGAGGGTGGACCACTAAATGAATTAAAAATTCCAACACTACTCTCTACTGCTTTTAATATAAGACATACTTAAAGAGTTCATCTTGGTTATAATTTATAAATTAGTAAATCTAATATATAATTTTTATATTTATCATTCCTTTTCTAAATTACGCCTACCGATGGTTGTTCAACAATTATCATGAAGGAGAGGGAACTAAGGAGGACAACTAAGGTATTTTAGTTAAAATATGATATATTAACTAACTTCTAGTTATATTAGGTAGATAGGTCTTATACTAAAGACCAAAGGGATTATTTATAAACCATCCATGAAAACTGTTTAATTTTTACTGTAGAAAGACATCCATCATGGAAGTTAGGGAGGTACATATTGCATAATTATATTGCCTCTAATCTGTGAATTCATTGGGATTTGCAGCTAGTGAAGAGTCAAAGAATGCTCTAGATTTTCTTCAAGGCTAAGACACCAATCTGGATTTAAGATTTCAAAGCAACAGAACTTTGAGATCACAAGTGAAAGGGGATCTCTGTTCCAGGATTCTGATGATACTTTTGCAGCTGCCACCAAACGTCAAGTTCCTGTGAATGATGATGCCCACATAAAATCAACTTTAGACACACTACCACAACTAAGTCAGTGCAATTGTTTTCTCCTTACTCTTAAATATACTTCTTGAAACACTACAGTTCAATCATGAAATGTTGCCCTTTTATCATCCCACTTGTTTCAATCACACGAACCCATCTCTCACTCTATAGAAACTGGTCTCAGGAAAAATCTTTTCATTTTAAAACTGGGGATCCAAATTGGACACTTTTTTCTGAATTTAGTGTGATCTAAACTACATTTAAACTCGTGTTGGACATAATTTTTTTTGGCTTTTCAGATGCTGCTGCAGCTGCTTCTGATTATGAGGGTTGTTCCAGTTATTCTAGTAGGCGAAATCCCCAGGGTGGAATTAAGTTTTCAAAAAGAAGAAATTTCCACATCAGAGCTCAAGTGAAGCCTGATTTTGAAATTAGTCATGAAGAAGCACAAGAACAAGAGGTTGTGAAATCATCTTCAGCCACACCAAGAGCTCAAATTAAAGCATCAGACGTCAAAAAGAAGAAACCAAAACCTGTCAGCTTCAACTCCACTTTCTTTTCTTCAAGAGAAATAAATTCTAGCGTCATTGCTTCTGAGACATTTCGCGGTTCCTGTGCTTTGATCATAGCAGTGCCAGTAGTCTTTTGCTATATGGTTTCTGAGAAAATTGCAGCGATAAGGCCTCTTTTCATTGTCCTATTAAACAATGTAACAATCGTGCTTGCTCGAGTGTACATGGAGAAGATAAGAGCATCAGAGGAAGAAGAAGGCGGAGAAAAAGTCGAACCTAATAATAATGAACACGGGCATGATTGGCGAGTAAAAATCTTGGAGAGAGGTTTGGTGGCTTACCAAGCTATTATGAGTATTTTTTGATAATTGCAGCATTTTTGCAGTGATTGTCATTTCCTGTGCATCTTTGATGAAGTAGTTAGGTCCTTGCAATGTCCAGCTTCCATTTCTTGGACAAGTAGTCAGTGCTGATAGACAAGTTTGTTGTAAATTCTTACTTGTTCTTTGGATTTTTGTGGACAAAAAAAATTTTGAATCTATTTTGTAATGTTCGACATATTGTTGAGGTCTGCCAAATATGTATTTGTTCATCACTCAAGAGTCTGTGAATCTAAGGTTTGATAAGCTAAATCTAAGGCCCAAATAACCATATGTGAATTCAGGTTGTAAGGAAGGTAAGTATGGAGATTTAATAGTTAAATCATGTTTTGGAACCAATGAATTATATAAATGACACATAGAGAGCATTAACCCTGCAGAGGTAAATCTTCATTGATCACCATATGAATATGAATCAGTCAAGTGTTGTTATGAACAGTAGTTGTCAACTTCTTTTTGTAAATCAAGCAAGGATTGGCAGCATCTGTTATGAAATCATTCTAAAGTTTGTAGAAAAATATAGGGAAAACTATTTTTTAATATTTAAATTTTATTTAAATTTTTTACATCATTTCACATTTCACTTTTAATTTCTTTTTGTTTCACCCATAACTAATGAAAATAATATTTCATTTTGTTCTAATTTACTTTGTGTAAAATTTTAATTTGCTTCACCTACAAGGATAAAATAAAAAGAAACTAAAAGAAAAAATTTTAAATATATATAAAAGTGAATTTTTGCTAAAGATCTAATTGCAAAAGGAAAACCACTCTAGTTCATTAGCCCTACTGGTCTGTAGCCCAGCAGAATGAGTAAGGGTCCACGAAGTTGATTGTAAGAAAAAGTTTTATGAAGTTGTTTAAATTTCTATTTCTGCTTGGTTCCTCTCTCTCTCTGTTTTTTTTTTGGTTGAAGAAAATTTAGGTGATTTTGGTATCGGGGGTTTACCAAGGCTAAAGCATGCCACTAAAATTAAAGAGCGCTTACTTACAGATCACCCACTAATAAAGTCACATCAGTAGGATTTGAATCCACAATTTTATTGTTATGAGCCAACATTTTTACTAATTGGACCAACCTTTGTTAGCTGCTGGTTCCTCTTTTGACCTATGTTTAGACATCAATTTGGGTAGAAACGAATGGGGTAGTACAAATTACAAATTATCATTATAATTAATTCACTTCCTTGTAAGTTTTTGAGTCGCCAGGCGTATATAAGACCATATTAAGATATTTTGTTGCAATCTTACAAGCAAGAACAGAGGAAGGGGGGGAAATGAAGTCTTCAACCATATAAAAATACTTAGTAGGAGGTGGACATAAAACAATAAAACCAGGTTTAATAATAAAGCAACAATTAAGAATGAAGTAATTTCAACTCTAGGTTTTCTTTTAAGTCACTAGATATTGCTGTCAATATATTGCAATTATCCTAATCCCCAATCTTAAGGAATTAGCATACTGGCACCACTCAGAATATGTTGCTTCAAGTGAAGAAGACCATTAATCACTTAAAGTTGACACACACAGAACCCAGAGATTAAAACTAATGGCTAGAAAGTCTATAATCAGCTTCATCATAGGACAAAAGGATGAAGAAGTAGGAGAATATGAAATGAAAAACAACAGAGAAATTTACTGATATAACATTACAATCACAGATTAATTTACCAAGATGGCAGAATTTATCAAGAAGAATCTAGGCTACAAAGAGACTTTTAAAGCCACTAAGTTTCTCTTCTGTTTCCTTCATCCTTGTCACAGATCCTAGAAGGCACAGCAAAACGAGCTGAGAAAGAGCGAGAAACATTGTCGGGGTCGCCGGAATAGTAATCATCGAAGTTGCGTGAGTAAGAATGAAGATCATATTGAACATGAACTGAAGAAGAGCAGCTGAAAAATCTCTTCTTTTTCCTTAAGATCTTCCTCCACAGTGATTTCCACCTTGACATCTTCAACCTACTCATAAATTCACTGACACTTAGAGAGTGATTTTTGCAATCCTGAAGGTTCATGGTATATAGAACATACAAGGAAGAAGAACATAGGATTTTGGAATTGGAACCAAGGTGTGTGAAGTGCATGCACTTCAGTATTTTTAGCCTGAGCCCCACCATAGAAGTAAAACAAGCTAATCAGAAAATTATGTAAATATATAATTTGGACAGGTTCATGGGAACAGACAAAGAACCAAACTTGATTGGTTTGCGTGGAATACTAAGAAGTTTCTGTTCTGAAAATTTCTTAGGGCGTGAGAAACGGAATTGAAATTTATATACTTTTTTTGATATTGGTCTGAGGTATTAAAATATGAGTCACGCGGCCTTGTTTAGTGCAGTAAGTTACTTGGGGGGAAGCATGCGGATAAAACATGGAATTGTATAACGTTGTTTAAATATAAAGAAATTTCTAGTTTCAAAATGATTAGTCCTATGTATCTATTTGATGTGTCAAGATTTTATTAGCACACTTGTACTAAGTTTCATTATAAAAAGATCGTTTTTTTTTTCAGTGAAGTAAAGTGCCATTTTGCATTTTCGGGCTTTCGGGGAGTCAAAAATAAAACAGAATCCTGGAATCAAGCAATAATTTAAGGTTAACAGTAATTTATTGGTAACCTTGTTGAAGCCAATCGTCTCCAAGTTAAAAAATTTATGAACTGTTTCATCAGTTCTTTTCTTCTATTATTCTTTCTGGTTTCCAATGGTCTTTCTTTAACTCATAAAATTTGATTTAGCAGTTAAACTTTTCTGTTTTCTCTAACTAATTAAAAAAAGCGGAAGACATTGTAGGAGGACATTCACGAAATAATTTTCAAAAGTAAGGATGTCTCTTAAAGTTAAAATTAACAGGACTTGGCTCATAATCTATAGGAATTATAGTCTAATTAATTCTAATAAGTCAATACTCAATACCCCGGCTTATATCAGGATCAGAAAAGAGACTCTTTCTCTTCTCTTAGTTATTTATATTCTCTTTAGAAAACTTCTCAAAATTCTAGTTAGGGAAAAATTTGTAAATAAATTCTACAACTGTAACTTATATATAACTCATAACAATAGATGAGTTTCACATGTAGTAATCACTAATCAGATTGTCGTTTTTAGGGCCCACAAAAATGGTAGTTAAATAAACAATATCTTGCCTTGTTCTTCAAGTTAAATTTCTCGGTATTGTCTTTGATCCATGGACAATTTCATCGTTCATTTCCGTTAACACACAATTTTGATCAACTTAGGCTTATGGTATGGCCTGAACATGATATCATCCAACCATGCTTCTGTTTCAATAAATTGGTTAATACTCTCATAGCTTTTAATATAAGATCTAGCCTGTGGTTCAATTTTTTCAATGAAATAGATCTTATATTAAGGACTGGAGAGAGTATTGAAAGCACAACAAAAAGAAGTCTCTCTTACTGATACCCTTCAACTTGAAGCATGTTCAACTAATCAAGAAGATCCACACAAAACTATTTTACAAATATATAACAAAAAGGCTAGACTATGAAGTATTTCCAATTATTAAAAAACATATATAATTGTGTCCTGAATAAAGGGCAACAATCCATTGAACTTACAGATTTGCATTTGTGTGAAAGTTACATTCATTTTCTTTAACATGGATTTAATATATCAGGGCTCATCCCAACATATAATAGGTAGTATATAAAACAGAAAAGGGTGTTATAAATATTTCAGAAAAGGAAAAGAAAAAACACCAGTACTCATGATGAGCTCTGGCCTGTATTTAGGTTCTGTGATATACGCCTTAGCTCGCTGTACATTTTGGAACATTCAAGAGCAAAATTTGACATATTCCTGAAGAGCTCTGGCAAACGACTTTTGAGACTCACTAGGGATTTCTGCCTCACCTGATGGCATTGCCTTACATAGGCTTCTTCTTCATCTTCTAATCTCTTCTTCAATTGGTCAACCACAAACTGCTTTTCTGTAACAACTTCATCAGTAGCAAAATTACCGGGTGGCTTGTTTGGATCAGGATCATCTGGTATTTTCCTTTCCACATACTTGTGATACCAGTCTTCGAAATGCCTCATCTTTCGGCTAAGCTCCTTTTGTGTTTCCTCATATTTTTGTTTCAAATGCATCTCTTCTTCTTGCTGATGGAAAATAGTATCTATCACAGCAGCAAAGTTGGATATAGCCGTTCTAGCAACTTCGTCAGGAAGTTTTTCCAGAAACTCCTGCCATGTGAGGAGGAGTTTCCGTATGGGGGGATTTCTAACTCTTGGAGGGGATGAAACCTTTTCCTTCAGACTGCTCTCAATAGGGACGAGATTTAATTTTAACCAATTGTTTAGGGCCTTTATATACTTCCTTTGGTTGCTCATTAGCTTCTCAAATTGTGAATGCCACTCTTGCACAACCACCAACAGTTGGTATGTTCGATCATGATGGTGTTCGGTTGTCATCTCTGGTGACTGGGAATCATCAAGAGATGCCAATGTGAGTGCGATGTTTGCCTGCTTCTCATGGTGCATATGCATAATTCCCCACATGGTGGCCATCCTGCAAACCATCAATATCCATCAGTATCTGCAGAAAGTTTTTCCCTCTCTGTTCATGAATTTGAGCGCCTGAACCAATCTGGGCTTAAGTACAAATAGGACTACTAGACAATCAGATTTCTTAGAAAGAAGAAGAAAAATCTGTCTATAGAAATTTAAAGCTTGTGACTTCAGACTACTATTATTGAATACATCTGGGTATCAAAGCAGCAACCTATTTGACAGCATTCTCCAAAGAAAATTCAACCCTTGCAACTCTAAATGAAGTTTTATCTACTGGTTTAGTTCAACACTAAGTCCACCTCAAGGTTACTACAAGTAAGAAAATGAAGCATAACTCTACCACTAAATTTATTGTATAGTTGGCTGATGAAATAATATGTGAAACTAATTTATATTCTATAGCTCACCCATCAACTAGCTGGACAAGTCTTGGGTACAACTGTTCATCACGTAAACGGTTAACTTCAGAGACTGTTGAATCCAAAGATTGCATATCTACAATGTATCTTGTATGCAAATGACTGACGGCTGCTTTTGCTCTCTCCAGTGAATCAGAGCTTTTACCTCTTTTCTTTTGCTTGTTAAGAGAGGCTACCTTTCTTTGGTATTCAAATTTCATCAGTTCACCAGTCTAACAAACAACATTAAGTAGACAATTTCAGAATAGGAGGGGGGAAAATGTATGACAGCATTATAGACCCAGAACCTTGCAGATAGATAAAAAAAGTACAGAAAAGGAAAGGAGAAGCATACTAGAGAATAAAAACTTTCCAAAGCAAGGATAAATGACTGAATAGTTGGAACAATGTCACACTCAGTAAAATGTTCTGCAATCTCTGCCAACTAAATGCAGGGCTAGAACCTAAAACTGATGATGTGAGGCAAATGTTCCAAACATGGACCTTTGAGCTATATGACTAAATATATAAGAAAATTACTTGGACTAAGAAGAAGATGGAAGGTGAAACCCTATGACATGAAATTTTACTATCACAACAGACTGCATCTTACCTTCACTTCATCATAAAGTTTCTTTTCCCATGCAAGCAACTTGTCCAGAACAGTAGCATGAGTGTCGTGCCCCTCAAAGTCAAGATCGTCCTTCCCATCGTCCATATTAGGCATCCCTCTAAAGGACCTATTCCAAGTAATAACTCGCATCACCTTCGTAGAATGGTCGATGTGTCCTGCCAAAGGTAAGGACTTGAGCATGATCATAATCCATTTTCAAGGACAAATATGCCAAAAGAAAAAACAGTGAGAAATAAATGGATACAAACATTAATTTTTACAAGTTTGGTCAGTTTTGTTCAGCTTTGATACGCTGTGTTCCGCGTTCCCACCAATTAATATTAACTCTTCATTATTTTTAAGGAAATACTTGACCTCATTGTCCCCAGTAATGTATCCGTTATCGTCTATTTATGCTAAAACAATTTTTTTTTAATAGAACAACAGTTCCTCAAACAATTATTAATGCAGTTTCAAAATTACATTACCAAGTTTTGTACTTTTGAAGCTGAAAAACACTCGAGTTTTCTATTCAGAATTAAAGAAATCCAGGAGGTTACCTCTGTTATCAGCGAAATTGGAGTGATAGTGCATCCGCGTAGCCTCAAGCATCTTTGAAACTTCCTGAGCACTCTCCGAGGCGCTCAGAAAATGATCATCAATCTCACTGAATAGCTGTATCAGATTCACTTTCGGTTTCTTCCCCTCCACTATTGAAACCTGCTTCATCTTCTTCGAACTCTTCCCATTCTGTGCAAACATCATAGCCTCCTGAGGCGGCGCCGGTGGCGGCTCCACCACATTCTCCGGCACAGGCACAGGTTCCGGCACCTCATCTTTTCCACCTCTCACAACATTGGGCTTCTCGCTAAACTCCTTCCTATCAATTTCCTCTTCATTCATGATAACTTCTTCGTCGGCGGCAGCGCTCAAGCTCGTCCCCGGCGTGTTTTCCATCTGCGGAAAGAAGTATTCATAAACAGGATGCGGCGGCGGAGGCATAGGTTCATTTGTCTCGAATTGAGTCGCCGGTTTTGATTTTGATGGAGGAGGAGGAGCAAGAGGCCGAGACTCGTCTTCTTCTTCTACCATCTCCTTAGTCCCGCCTCTACTACTCCCTCCACTATTTCTATTACCTCTCCTCCTCCTTAATCTAGTATTCAGAGCACCGTCGTTCTCCAATTCGTCATCACCTTCGTCCTCCTCAGCTATGGTCTGGACCGGTTCCAATTGAGGTTTCGACATCATCTCCGGCATGGTCGCGGCACGATACAGAGGAGCAGGGGGGATATTGGCCGGCGGAGGAGGCGGCGGAGGGATTATTTCGAAGGGCGGTTGAATCGCGATGGAGGGATTAGGGATTGTCACCGGACTGAATTGGGGATTTTGAACATGGCCTTGAGAGAAGTCGCTGAGGGCGGCGCCGGTGTTCTTGAGGTAGGCGGCGTAGGAGGAGTGTGCGGCGGCCAAGGCATTTCGCGCCGCGACGGCATCTTTCATGAAGTGCTTGCGTTCTTTGCATCGTGCCACTGCTTCTTCGTTCTCTATCTTGGATTGCGAACAACCCATTGGGATCGGACAGTGAATCTGAAGTATGAAGGTTTAACTGAATTGGAAGCGAACCTGATCATGAAAGAGTACCTATATGGAGTTGGAGACTGAGTTTTGAGTTTTTTGAGGAAGAATCTGACTTTTTGAGAAGAGAGAGAATGAAGGGGAAAAGTTGGAATGAAGTACGCAAAGAGTGAAGATGACGCCAAGTGCCCAAGTGAGAAGTTTAAGGCAAAATAAAGAGTAACGACGACGTTTCATGGGGGACAAACAAAGTCAAAGTAGTAAAAATCGTGAGATTAACGCCTCACGACCTATTAAATCCTAAATTAAATCCTTGATATAATTATTTTTAATCATGCCCTTTAATAGCCCAAAGCTCTTTGTAATGATGACCACCCATAGCTCATCACCAATGCAGATAGTTCTGATCTAATTTGATGGTTCAAATTGAATTTTTTTATTATTTTTACTGAGTTCTAAAAAAAAAAAAATTAATGTGTACAGAATTTAAAATAAAAATAATATTTTCATTTTCATTTTTTAAGAAAGATATTTTTATTGAAATTTGATTTTTTATTAAATCACTTAATTATCATTTCTTATTTCTCATAACATATTTTTAAGTGTAGATCGGAGGAACTAATTTTGATCAGTAAAATTTTTAAATAGGAAATTTCCACTAAGTTTACTAAAAATCATTGAATTTCTTACTATCAAATTTACTATCCAAAGATCTTTAATAACCTAAGTCCTTAGCTCATTCCCAAGAAGTGCAATGCATTAAAATTATCCCTACTAATTATTGCACATATTAAAATTAGTGCTCAAATAATGATAGTGACTTCTATTTCTAATGTAAATAATGGGATAGTTCTACTGTACTCCCTCCAATCCTTTTTTATAACAAATATTCTCTATTACATGAGTAGTTTTTAATATAATGAATAAATCATTTTTGTCTAAAATTTTAAATTAGTCTTTCCATTTTTGTTTCAATTAAATATATGTCACTTATTATCTTTCTATCATAAATTTTCTCCCTTTACTGTTCTGATCATATTTATAAGTTCAAATTATTATAATTCTCACATGTTGGTTATATCAATAAATATGGACTAGATTGATAATTCTTTTAATTTTGTCCTCATTTATAAATATATATTTTTCACCTATTTCTTTTCTCTTCTTAAAATATATTATAATTAATAGAGGTAAAATTATAATATTCTCATTTGTTACTCTAAAAGTGGACTCATGATCTTTTTTTTTTCAAGTAGATTTATAAATAGGACAAAAATGGTATCTCTCATGTACTCTTCTTACAAATAAAGGTATAATTGAAAAAAAAAAGTGCATATTTAACATATTTAGTGTTATTAACAAGACTTTCAACCTGTGCGCTGCACGGTAATATTGGGACCTAACTCTTTTTTTTCAAGCACATAAATATATATATCATAATGAACAATAATGCCATTTAATTGAAACAATGTGATGACAGAAATTTCCAAGTTGTTATATACAAATAACTACTTTATTGATATGAATTCAATCAAATGTTTTGGAAAACTTCTCTATAGACAACATTTGTTGTAGTACAAGTGCATTTATTGAAATCATTCAATATAAGTATTTTTAAACCTGCGAAACTTTTAACCCTAGATAATGCAATATAAAGTTGTCCATGTGAAAATACCGAACTTGGTAGGTATAGACCTACATTTGCCATTGATTGCCCTTGGCTTTTGTTTATCGTCATTGCAAATGAAATTATGATAGGAAATTGCCTTCTTGTCATGGTGAAAGGCAATTTATTTTTAGATGGATTCATATCTATTCTATGTATCAAAATATCATCACCAATGCTTGTGTCATTCAATGCCTTCGCCTTAATGACGTTCTTCCCAAGTTGTTTGATTTGTAGCCGTGTACCATTGCACAATCCTGTTGCCTGATCAATGTTCCTTATTAACATAATGGGTACACCAACCTTCAATACCAATTTATGATGAGGTATCTCAGAGCATTTAATTGCATTGAGATATTCTGTGTCATACAAGTCATCAAAACTTTCATTAGTCTTATCAATGCCATTTATAGAGTCTGAACTAAAATATTCCACCGCGCCTCCTGGCAATAGAGAACAAATGTACTCATTCAATATGTCAACATTTTCTGTGGTTGGGGTAAGTATTGACCTATTGTTTAGGTAATCTTCTTCAAACAAACGCTTTATTAAGTTTGGGTATGTAGATTCAACAATGCACTTAATCGGATTACAATCATCATAAAGAACCAACTCTGTCGGTACTGTGATATCTGCAATACCATCATTTTGTAATCCAATTTCACCATCACCTACAAGCAACAACCATTCTGAAAAAGATTTAATTTTTTCATTCTTTTCTGGATCGTTAGAGGACTATAGCCTCATTCTTTGTTAACCGCATTAATTTGCATTCATTCCATAAATAAGAAGCGTTGATAGATGCATCTACAATCTCAGCTTGTCCAGATTTCGGTATGACAGGAAGGATTTTCCTGAAATCACCACCCATGACAACACATTGCCCTCCAAATATGGAATTGGTCTTCATTAAGTACCTCAACGTTCTGTTAACAGCCTCGAAACAATGTCACTTGACCATTGGCGCTTCATCCCATATAATTAGTTTAGCAACTTTAATCAAGTTTGCAGTTGGTGATTGATGAGTAATTGAACACATAGAATCTTCATTGACGTCAATAGGTATACAAAATCTTGAATGTGCTGTTCTACCCGACGGTAATAAAGTTACTGCTATTCCACTGGACGCTACATTAAGGATAATACCCCCATATGCTCGTATGGTTGCTGTCAATGCATTCCAGATAAATGTTTTACCAGTTCCACCAAAACCATGCAAAAAGAAGAACCCACCATTATTTGAAGAAACAGCTCCCATAATCTCATCAAAAACTTCTTTTTGCTCATCAGTCATCAATTTCTGCAATCTTTTTGAATCCTTGCTCTCTTTTTGCTTGTTATAGTTTAACTCTTGAAGAATTAGCTGGTTCGATATGTCAAGGATATTGTCTTTAGCTAGTCTTGGCAATGATGGATAGTCATCTAGACATCTTCCGTTGCGTACCAAGAGTTGTTGAATGATTTTTAGACCTGCAGCTTCTTTATTTGAAGATGAAATCTGCAAATCTTTGTCAACAAATAAAGTGTGTTAAAGCAATTTATTTAATACGAATCATTAATTAAATATTAAGTACATGAAAAATAAACATCTAATGCAATTCGTCAATGTGTTGATAGTTGGATAATAATATTCATACTACTAATATTCCATTATTCATAACCAAGCATTGGTAAAAGTAGTTGAATCAAAAAATTATACACATTAATTGAATGTAATTAAACACAATGTACTTGTAAACATCTATTTCTAATATTTATATAGTGATGTACCTGAAAAACGTTGGTCGCCATGACTAATATATAACAAATCTTCACAAATAATCTGTTTGGTTTGTTCCCAAACAACAGAAGGTTGTGATAAGCAATGACTTAACAACATGCTTGTGAAAAATTGACGTAAGTAATTTCCAGATGCCCATAATGATGCCTCTTTGATTGCATCTATGTACTCATTGTCATCATTTAACAATCCAAATGCATAACATGCTTCCCTGAATGTAGGATAAACTATATTGTTTATAGTTCTTATATCTGTATAGTTCTTCGCCCCTCAAATCTTTTTTAGCAACAAACAAAGATAATACAGTTCTCCTTGAGCTGGTGTACAATGACCCATCCTTCCAACTGAGAAGCCACACTCATGGAGTTTCCATAACCTTCTTTCTCTAACAAACGTGAAATAGTTAGGGAATTGAGAATATGTAAGTGTTCTTGCAAATGGATCTTCTTTATTTTTTTCAAGCCAAGCAAGGAACATTGATTCTTTAACCCTAGGGTTTTTCACAAGTGTAGACATTGTATCCCTTTGAGAGTAGTAAACCGATTGTTGATGAGGAAGATGAAAACTTGGCCTCTCCATAGGTAGATGTCTATGGTGTATATCGAAACCAAAAATCGTCCACGATGCCTCACAGGAAGACACATACCTACAATTTAGGTAGTAAGAAATTTCATCAAATGATTGTTCAAATCCTGAACTATCTTTGTTGTTATATATACCAGCGATAACCCGATCATTCCCTTTACTTACGTATTTGAATAGGTACTTTATGGCATGTGATTGATTTGTCTTTTCAATGTTCAAGTAGGCACAAAATAATTTCAACAACTTGGAATTATATGGGACCACGAACCGATTATCAAGTTGAGCACCCTTCCTCATCACCATACGTCCATCATTTCTCCTTCGATAGGTTGGATATCCATTTTCATCTAACATTGTACATGGATGATATCTTTTAGGGAATTACTTTGAACACTTACCGTCTTTCATGCAAGGGGCATTTCTTGAGGATCTACCACATGGACCATGAATCATATAGCTTCCAACTAAGTCATATAGTTTAGGATCGATATCTTTATCTGGTATCTCTGCGGATATTAATTGGTCAACATCATATGGTGTTCTCATTTTGTCTGCCTCATATAACCATAATATGATATGTGCATGCGGTAGCCCTCTTTTATGAAACTCAATAGTGTATACTTCTACATTTGTATAATTAACTTTATTAGATATCATGATTACAAATTAAATATAACTTAGAAATGATGCTATTGGTATCTACGCACTAATAGAATTTCTACTTGCCGAATTTATGTACTATGTTTGCTATATAATATCAATATAAAGCAATCTAAGGGGTAAGATTCAAAGTTAATTGCCTACATTTATCCTTTATCAAACACATGTCGTAATTGGGATGATTTAGACAAATTTCTTTATTTAGTTTAATTAAATAATAAGAAAATTGTACCTGCTTTAATTGATCCGAATATCTTCTCATCCTTCAAAGTTCTCATTAATTTGAGTAGTTTGATGTGGAAAATCCTGCTTAGTACTTCTGGTCTGTCATATGGTTTCAATCTATCTTGGTCACAATGACGAGTAATTTCAGGCCACATTGGGTTGCATGTGAAAGTGATAAAAATATCTGGATATCTAGACCAAGCATAAATGGCCATAGCATCTTGATAGTTCTAAATCATGTATCGCACCCCACTAGTGAAAGAAGATGGTAGAATAACTCGTCGTCCTGTCGACAAAGGGTCTGTCTCCCCTCATGTGACTGCATCCGATAGTCCACTGTACAGGTCAACCCTCAATTCCTTTTGATGTTTTCTAATATAGTCAAGTTTATCACTTTCAACCATTGAGTAGCCATCGACAATGAATTGTTGCAATAATTTTTGTCCATGCAAGATGATTGATATTTCATACTTTCTCCTCATTAGATGGAATGCCATGTATTCTCTAGGTGTTAGTTTCTTCTTCTTCTTGGTTGTTGCTAGCATTTCTTCTGAATGTACATTTGTTGAGTCATATCTGTTGTCTCCATACAGAAAAAGCAAAGGATATTGCAGTGGTAGATACGTCATATGTAATTCATCAATCCTTTGTAATTCTCCACTTTGTCATTTTACAATGATGTCTCTTCTGGTGTATGAATTGTCGAAATCACCTACAATAAGTACTGCAAGCTCAGATGCTGTTGGAATATTGCTTAGAGACACAACTTGAGTTGGTATTCCTGATCAGCCTAATGCAAACATTTGTAATGAGATTTTCTTTAATTATTTCTGCAGCTCTTCTGTATTGTCTTACTACACAGTTGTGTTTATCCAAGCATTCCTTCAATTTCTTCACAATTTTATCATCTAAATTTTCAGAATGAAGATGACGGCTGGATGGAAAGAAAAAGAACTGTAAACATCTGTTTGACATTATGTCATCCATTATAATTAATAATGTACAATGGACAAAGATATGTTATGATGACTAATCTGACGGTGGAAATGCGGTTGGAAATTTCATTTTTTGTGTCATAAATATAAAGTTGAGAATAAACTGGAGGATTTCCCTTAGGAGGCAATAAGCTTCCGATCAGATGGTGATTTTACCTGATAAGACAAACGAATAAGGACCACTTCCACAAGGCTACAACAACATAATAGCTTATCGAATAGCTTATCACCTTCTGAACAAATAGCAAGGCTACAACAACATCATCCTTGTCTAACACCCTCGAATAGCTTATCGATGCCTAGAAAGCTGGGGATCCCCTAAAACAGCAATGAAATGGATTCCCACTAAAACATAAAACATTAGTTAATCACCAAGAATAAAGAAATATAAATTTACGTATTTAATGAGTTAAGATCTTACCTCTCATCTATAATCTCGAAACAGAATTGGTACAGTATCTCTGCATCCACGACGATATCCGTTAAATCGTAAACTGAAGTCACAAGTCGTACTACATCTGCATTAATTAATAAATTAATAAAAAGTATTTTAGATTATTTAAATTTATTAAATATAGATGTACGCAGAAAGAAGAAGATACGCAAAAAATATGATTACTTATAAGGGTTGATTCACAATGGGTTGATGAAGCCAAGGGTAGTAGAGGTTGAAAGACCTTGTCTGGTGTCTTAATAACATCCTAACAAAGTCAACTTTCATAAAAGGTTCAATTATTATTTTAAGATCACGATTAATGATATTTGCACCACGTTCAACAGAAAATCTGGTTAGAATAAAGCAAAAACCGGGGACGATCACACCTGAAAGCCTACTGATCAAATCACGACAACGAATGATAGCCAATACAACGTAACCCTATAGTGCATAAGAAGAAATCAGGTACCATCTCCGGTATACATGGTAGAATTGGGTATTAACTAATAATTCATATCAAGCTGGAAAAAAAATTATGAACCTGACAGTCAGAGATGTGATTTGGTGATGCATTTTTTAAGGAGGAGTGTTCCAAAAAGTACCAATAACTTTAACATAGATAGACCAATTGTTTCTAGTGTTGTCAACTTCAACAAATGAAGAAACTCTTGACGAAGTCATATCGAATGTAATGCCTTCCAAATATGCCATACGAACATGCAAAAAGAAAAGTAAAAAGATGTACGTTTATACTTTAATCTGAGTTTTACACACGACGCGTTAAGCTAACAAATGTTCATCACACTGTTGCACAATATGATTTATATAGAACGATATATATTACGTCAAAAATGAGAAATAAGTCAAACATGTGAACATATTGCTGCATGGGGAGTTTAATTTTTTAATTGACAATTCATGATCATTTACTGCCAAGGAAGTGGAGTTCCAATGTGATATAACAATGCTTCATCATATGGTTCCTCAATGCATCTGACTACGGAAACTCATGTTTGACTAAAGAATGGGTTGATAGATCTTTAAGAAAATGAATGCACTGAACTAAAAATGGTGACAATTGCAACATGAAGAATTTATTTTAAAAATGAGTTTCCCTTTTTTCTTTTTTGAAACAAAAGTAACCTATGTTGATGCTAGAGATCAACTGTATACTTTTTCGAAGTGGTAATTTAATATACTAATGGATTATTAACTCAACGTCCATCAACTTGGATTCACTAATCGATGAAGGAATTAGCGAAAAAGCATTTATGAGAGGGATGAGAATTGGTTCCAGACATTCTATTTGTCTTGAAAGAGTATAAAAAGACTTGACTTAGGAAATGCAAGGATCCAGTTTTCGAGGGGCTGTTAATATCATCATTTAATGGACGCATTGGTAGAAACAAATAACCAATGTATTCACACTTATTACGGGGAAGGAGTAGCAATTATTCATATGGATCATTGAAAAAGCAAATATCACAGATTGAGAAAAACCATCTATTAAGGAGGGAGAAGTATTCCAACTGTCTTCTGCTTACATTAATAGCGATATGACTGACTCAGCAAGCACCAAGAACTTCATATATGGTTGTCAATATTAGTTGTGTTCCACAAATAGTAGTTGAGAAAAGTAATTACTATAAATCGACATTTCAAAGGGAACCAATAATGCATCGAAATTATATCAGTTTGATACGTCTGAATTGCTAAAACGTGAAGACAGTGGTCACTAATATTCTGTGTTTGTTTAGTTTAGTTTAACATATTACAATGGAACACAACATGTTATGGTAAATAAGGTTACGAGTAGTTAATGTGGGTGATTATTAAAATAGTATACCATGCGAAACTAACACTTCTACAAACTTGTCATGCATTTAATAGCAGTAAATATATTTGGCGTAAACACTTGTTCATAATAATTAATGTTTGTTGAAAAAACCTGTGAATATCAATCACCAAAAAGGATCGGAAAGCTGTATATAATAAACATTGTAAACAGAAATACTTAACAAATATTAGCAGTAATTAAAAGTTACAGTGTTTTCATATTTGAAAAGGCTGCTACAAGTCTTAAGAATACTAAAAAACAGAAACATTTGAAACCAGGAATGCAACAGAAAGTCTTACGAACATAAAACAGAAGTGCTTTAAAAATAAACTCGAAAAAAAAGGAAATTCCTTCATGCATTCAACACCCTTGCTTTTGCGTCCACAAGCTCCGGGAAATCAGGATTAATGTACACACGACTAGCTCCTAGGAAGCTTTGTACTTCAACGCTTATAAGAAGAAAAAACACAATCATTAAAACTAAATAATGCATGTTTAAACTGATAATATATAAACGTAAAATGAACTGTATCTCGAACGAACCCCTTTCAATGATACGACTAAATTGGACGTACTGGACAACAATGAAGGTATTAGAACCCTCTTCCAAGGTTTCCAACATATCTCTAATATACGTTACAGTATCATCGTGCAATACACATAACACCACATATTTCTTCCTACAAATAAAAATCAGCAGAGTATAGATTTCAAGGTAGTTCGCAAGTTGATATGAATTAATCTGTGTTTAAACCATAAAAGGATGCATACCTAATATCCTCCAACTCCAAAATCAAACCGGGGAAATAAATGCCTCTAAACTTGTAATCGACAGAACGATAGTGCGAACATAAGATGACACAAACATCTGAACAGAATTCAATGTAAAAAAAGTAAATGTATAGGAGCAGGGGACCAATAAAAATATGCAACCAAGAGTGAACTGAATAAAAATTAAACATTACCCATGGCCTCTCTGTTATGTGCGGGACCCCACCATTTGCAATATTCAACATAATGTACGTTAAAAAAACGTTTTGGTATGTCGACATTTATAATAGGAGCAATCGTGGAAGTTTCAGTGAGTACGATGTGGATAAACGGATGCATACATTCTCCTGACTCTTTCACAATGAACTTAGAAATGTCATAACAACAACCTTCTATTAACTTCGAACAATGTCTATCCATCAACTCAAGAGACATAATCCTAACCATCATTCGTGTATGCAACTGCCAAAGAACCAAAGAATCATTGTAGCCGATAGTGAAGGGGAAATATGAGTCGACGATGCACAAACAAACTTGTATTAATTTGAGATACTTACAGTTTCGTCAAAAACAATCATATTAACAGATTCAAGTTGTATGGTTGGGAGATTACGAAGAGCGGCAGGGACTTCAACATATCTGTGAATGATACAATCGACTCTCACCATCAAGGTGTTGTCTGTAATTCCTTCTGCTACAAATTGGTAAGGGTTAGCCATCTCAAGCGACATTATAGTCTTTTTTTCTTGAGAAAGTAAAGTTACAGAAGATTAGGATTGAAAAAGACTATCCAAATAATGAAGACTTATTTATAACCGACGGTTTTGCAGTTATAGCAGAAGAAACCACACCCACAATGTGATCGAGGCGTCATGTGACAGATGAAGGATTCATAAAAAGAAAAAAAGAATAATAGAAAAAAGGAAAATGATGGAAGACACGGAATATGTAAAATCTGATTATATATGAAGAAGGTTAAACTTCCCATTATAGACGTGTATAGATGGTTAATCATTAATGTAAAAACCAAACATGGGGAAATATACCAACAACTATCTTAAATTAATTAATAACATCAACATAATTTAAGCGACAAAAAGCATAAGCCTAAAAC
Source organism: Acacia confusa (assembly GCA_037074495.1). Taxonomy (NCBI): domain Eukaryota; kingdom Viridiplantae; phylum Streptophyta; class Magnoliopsida; order Fabales; family Fabaceae; genus Acacia; species Acacia confusa. The sequence goes on from CM073510.1 coordinate 29,875,204, forward strand.
CAAGCTAAACTATTCCAAACAAATAAATGTCATCGTCCATCTAGCAAACAGGGCTTGAAATTATCCTTTCTTAGGTGTAGAAGATCCAGATCTATCATCAGCATCACGAGCAATAGCAGCATCAAACTTAGAACGAAATTCAATAACAGCGGGATGGTTGTAGTTGAAATGAGCTTTGGACAACTCGCAGTGGCTCGAAAAGATTATGTCCCCATCTAGCAGTATTATTGACGTAAGTTACACATAGATTTTTAATCTTTAAAGCATAAACAACTAATACACATTAGGTGTACACTAATCGCCGAGCCTCTTCATCTTCACCCACATCAAAGCAACAACAACGTCATCTTTATTTTCAAGGTGTGAATAACTATCGAATGCCCAAAAAGAAGCAGCTCCTCTGAAACAGCAATAGAATATATTCCCACTGAAAAAATATAAGACAGACATGAAAAAAGGATGATGAGTAAAGGCAAAATTTGGTTATGTTGAGTTTTATAAGCAAACCTCTCATTCATTATGTTGAAATTAAATTAGCTTTCAATCTCACCATCCACAACTACATCAGCCATTCCATAAACTAAATTCACATGTCCCACCACATCTGTAATATTGTTATATGTTATTGTTAAAACTCAAAAAACAAATTAATGGAAAACAGAAAAAAAATGTATTACGAACTTATCAAGGTTGATTGAGTAGAGGTTGGTGCAGCAAACTGAAGCAATGGTTGAAACACTATTTCTGGAGTAGGTATGATATCTCGTACAAGCTCTACTTCACTAAAGGACTCTAACACAATAATCATATCAGGATTTATCAAATTTTGTCCACGCTGAACACTAAATTTTTGGAAAAAAAAAACATAACCTAGGTGTCAAGACTGCTGAAAGTCTCCAAATGATATCTCTCCTACGCAAAACGGCCAATGCAAAATATCCCTATCAGTTTGCCAAAAAAAATTGATCATAGACGAACAAACATGATTGATGCATCCCATTGAGCTAAACATAACAAATTCTTGTGATTCATGCAAGAGCAATATTACCTCAGCATCAGTCAGAACAACGTTATAAGTTATCGGACGATTTGAGCTCGTCGGTGGAATATCCCAGAAGTGAGCAATGACTTTGGCGAAGATTGCCCAATTATTACTTATGCAGTCACATTGAAGGAATGAAGCAATGCTAGAAGGGGAAACTCCAGTGAACCGCTTTCCAGAAGAGGTCATATTCGATACAAGCAAAATGGTAACACGATTAGCTTTTTTATTTCGATCGATATATAGAACACGGGAGACTGATATTAATGACAATTTTGAAGGTGGTTGGGAGAATTGTAGATGCAATGAAGTCGATAAAATAGCATAGAACGATATATACTAATAAATGCAAAGCAGATGTTACAGATGTATGGCCATGAATTGGAAATTAAAATTTTTCATCGGAAATACACAATCATTTAATGGCAATAAGATAAACTTCCAAAGTGTCTCAGATGAAGTTTGACAATGCATGTGAATAAATTATAAAAATAAAATATTTATTTACACCCGGATCTATATGGCCAATGGAATAAGGAGATAATCACATGGATTTTAGACATGTGGACTAATGATGAAGTCGCTTAGAGGTTTAGTGATGTATATTGATGATTACTAGTGCGGTCACAAATATAAGACATATTATTTATTTATTTTTTTTTTGAAGAGATTGAGGAGACTAAATAAATTATATAATCATATTATATGTTACATATAATTAAAGAAAAATCAGAAAATTTAATTTGGAAAAAAAATAATAGTAATTTATTTAACTTTTTTAAAATTCGATTAAGTTTTATCCATAGGATGAGTGGGGTAATACCATTTTGAACAGCGAGAATTAAATAATAATAAACAAATGTTTTTATAAATAAATAATTAAATTAAATTTGAATGTGTGGAGATCAATTGCTTAGTTTCGATAAATAAACTAAGTACCGATGTGCGCTGTGCACGTGGTGGGGAGCTGAGTGTGAGGAGTGAGAAGTTGCAAGCAACTTGCATTCGCCGCAGGCTTCAAGGGGAAGAAGAACAAAGGGACCCACAAACACAGATGGATGCCCATTAGCTGAAAAGGTTGATAGTAACTGTAAGTGGAAGCTTCTTGTCTGCCATTTTGTCCTAAGCCAGGTGTTGTGATTGGATCTGTATATCTACTTTTTCAGTTATGCTCCATTATTTATTAGTACTATTTAATTAATTAATTTTTTTTTTTTAAAAAAAAAGAAAGAGAATGCAGAATCATGCTTTTCACTTCTCACTCTCATCCTTTTTCTTCTTCTTTTTTTAATACTTAGCCTTGAAGGAACCAATTAATGGAAATCACAAGAGCCTAATGTTTATCGCCAAGAATAGTTCGATAAATTAAGATCTCAATGTTTTTTCCCCCCAACTTTGATAGGAGTAGGAAATTTTAATGTAATAGGAATTTTAGGTGAAAAATACATAAACTTAAGATTTCATAAAATGCCTTATATGTTGAACATAGAACCTCAAAAAGAAAATGTTCAATGAAAAAGGTGAGGTATTTATAAAATTTTTGTTTTTTTTTTTTTGGGTGAAAGAGGTATTTATAAAATATTTATTCTATCAATAGAGTAAGATAGATGAACTTAAAGTTTTAAGTATATTTATAAGACAAGAAATTAGTGTGTAAAAAAAAGAAATAATAGTGGGGATGGACCACCAGAAACAACTAGAAAAAGTAGACAATACGAGAAACATTTTGCCGTGAAAGGACATAACCACAAAGAAGAAGGGCCTTTTTTTTTAATTTTTTTTTAAAAAAATTTTATAGATGTATAGGAAGGGCCAAAATCCACAGGGGGTAGTTCATGGGCTCCTTCCAGGACAAAGCTATCACGCTTGGGATTAATCAAGATAATTGAGATATTATTAAACGCATGGAGGGTCAAAATCTTCAAAACTTGTAATCCATTAACGATTTAAGTGCCCGTTTGTAAAGCACAAAAAATATTTTTTAAGTATTTTTACGCAAATCGTGACCACAATATCCCACATATTTATCTCAAATATCACAAAATCACTTCTAAACAGCTAAACAAACAGGGCCTAAATCGAAATTCTTCCAGTAAAACTTTTTTTTTTTTTTTTTTTTACCTTAAATGGCTTGCATAGGAGAGATCTTAATTTTTTGGTTGATGCTTTCTGATTTATATTATTTAACCAGTGCATGATTGAGGTCTCATCATTTAATAGTGTCTAATATGAGGCAAATCAAAGCGCCCTTCCAAAATGACACTGCACAAAAACATGAGATTCGCCATCTTTTCTCTGTCTGGGCAAACACCGACAGAAGTCTAAATAAGGGGCATGACGTTTCCTTAAAACATCCCATGTAGGATTGCTTTCATTGATCATTTTTTCAAGAGAGAAGAATAGTTCTGATTGGAAGAGAGATATTCCAAAGATTATGCCATCCATGAAAATTCTTCCTCTGACTTTACTTGTTTGAAATGGACCGGGAAATCGGGCCGGTCCGTTTAGGCCCTAACCCTTCAATGGCCAGGCCTAAAAATTTGAAAAGATAAACGAAATTGGCTTAGAGGGCCTTGGGCCCTATAGGGCTGACCTTAGAGGACCATAGGCCAGCCCGTTAGGCCTTACATAATTTTTTTTTTATTTAATTGAAGTTGAAGTTGGGCTTGAGTGTTTCATATACATGATATTTTTACTCAAAAAGATGTGTAATCATCTACCGTTAATGATACACTTCTTATATTTTATGTGTTTTATTTATGGACAGTAGTAGACTATGGGCAATAATTTGTTTTTGATTACGAACTGATGATGAATGAGTTCATTTGTTGGATAATTTTTGTTACTTGAAAATTAATGTTGATAATATTTATTTGTTAAATTAGAACTTTAATTGTTGTATTTTACTAATAATATTTCTTTGGAAAAAAACGAACAAAAAATAGTTAAAATTTGAAATAGTAATTTCTTGGCCTTGGAGAGCTAGCCCTGGCCCTAGTGCTCTCAGGTTAGGTTTCAAAAAATAGGTGTTTTTTTTTTTCTTCCGGGCCTTGGACGGCTGGCCAGCCTTGATTTCCAACTCTAGTTTGAAATAGCGATTAAAACCTTTAACAATAACTTTTCAATCGTGATTAACAGTATATATATATATATATATATATATATATATATATATATATATATGAGGTGTGTATATAAAAAAAGTTTAATCTCGATTTACGTACATAAACAAGGCTCAAACAACAGTCAAGACCAGCAATACTATGGGTGCACATTAGGTGCCAAGCACCTTATGTGCCCCTTAAGTGCTCATCCCTCTATTAGAGGGATGGGCATATTTTTTTAATTTTTTTTAATTTTTTTATATATTGTATTTATTTATATTTAAATTATATGCTGCTTTCTGGAAAAAAAATTTCATCCAGTATCTCAAATTAATTAGTTTTCATTATACTGGTATTATAGATAAATATTATTGAATGCAGGATTGAAAACTAATTAATTTGAGATACTGGGTGAAATTTTTTTTCCAGAAAGCAGCATATAATTTAAATATAAATAAATACAATATATAAAAAAATTAAAAAAAATTAAAAAAAATAAAAAAAATTAAAAAAAATATGCCCATCCCTCTAATAGAGGGATGGGCACCTAAGGGGCACATAAGGTGCTTGGCACCTAATGTGCACCCCAATACTATAGGGCTCAAAAATTCCATTTCATCAGAGGCTCATTTTTTCCCTTCTTCTCGTTCCATTTTCCTCCAAACAAAAAACACTTCCAACGAACCAAACAAGTCTGAAACTATTGTAGCTTCTTGAACAATATGCAAAACTCAAGATTCGTTCAAATTACGGGAATATATCTAGTTTTCTCCTGAAAGTGCACGCACAAGTGAGAAAGGAATGATTGTTTACATTAGCGAGCTTGCTAAAATGGACAGAAAAGTCAGAGGTTTCATGTATTCTTAGTCCGACATGAATGCCTCAGGTCCAGAACTCTGTCTTGGCGTACAGTATTTGATCTCCCAGATCTCAACATCATGTCCTCTCTCATATTCTCTCACGTATTGTGGAATTTGAGCAATGTCAATCTGCTTCCCCACAAAAAAAGGCATGGACTCGGACTTGGGGCATTCCATTTCTGCAATTTAAATCTGGCGTTATATGTAATGAAAAATTTACTGGAACTGACACATCCCAAAAATGCAATATATAGTTTCCTTAAATTTCACAATGTTCTTACCATTATCAACCTTGAGATAACTACGAAAATGTGAATAACCATTTGCAACAACATCAAGGTCAGAAAGACTGAAGTTGTAGCGCTTCTCTAGTGCCATGTATAACACCTAGGACGAAAATCATTGATTATTATTTATTTTTTAAAAATAAAAAAATTATTGCAATGAAGTTCTCAAAAGGATCATATAAGCTTTCTACAAGAAAATATTAAAAAAAAAATACCACTACCCAAAAGAATATGGACGCGCAAAAGTAGCCATGTTGGACAATGCAATTAAACATGCAACACTTGAAATTATATATGAACACTTTAAAATTCTGTGTTTCCGTGCCTGAACGCTGTTGACTTGTATCTACTCATCTAATGTCCAAACTACTTACATAGAAAACCATTTGATGATTTACTTTCAATACCCTGAAGATATTTCGGGCAAAAAAGAAAACACGTAAATACTGCGGTATCAAATCCCAGTAGGGCAATAAATACATACCTTCCTTGAGCCCCTTGACATCAATTTCTCTAAGGTGCTGAAAAACGCATCAGTCAGGTCATCACTGTAAATAACATCAGCAGCCAGCAAAATTGAAGCATTCTCTGCTTGTTCAATCTCCCTGAAGGTCCAAGAAAAACTGGACAATGCCCAAGTAAATGTGACAAACACATCAGTCACACAAGTATAAAAAAAGCGATACTCCTCTGAAACATTCAAGTCTCCAATAAAACGAAAGATTTACCCCTGACTGAAAGGAGCCTCTGCAATACTTGCTTCAGGAGGCCAGCCATTGAACCAATCAAGCTCACGCACAGAAATTGCAGCTTTACAATTCAATAATCCAGCATTAAGCTGAACATTCTTTGCACAGTTCTCAAGTATCTCATTGCCATGGTCTGATCAAAGATTATAAATGTTAGCTTCCATTTTGAATATCATATTTAAATAAAATAAGCATTTATAATCTGAAACAAGGTTTAACTGAAGATAGAACAAAATGCATACAAGTGATATGTCAAAGATCCCCACAAACAGGACTTGAATGTGAAATATCAATTGGTTTTAAAATGCATCAATGGGGATTAAAATGGAGAACATGCAAATACAAGTCATAATTGCATATGTGTGGTAACGACATTCAAATAAGAGGAGGCGCCATACCTGTTAGGAATACTGTATCCGCACAACGTGCAAGTAATAAACCAACCATGCCTGGTAAAGGTGTTGGAAACTCAAAATCATACATCACCAAAGGGACATAATATAACCCCAATTCCCCTGTTCTTTTACAAGAGACAATGTTCTTTGAAATTGAGAGTTTTGATATCTGAAATTCATCCCCAAAGATAAATTAATCAACAACAGGGCCGCAAAAACGTTTCTTCATTCAATATCAGTGGCAAAAAGCTATATTTATTGGCTTATTGTATTTGTAACAGTAAGAGGCTATGAAGCATAAAACTATTTTACCCATACTAAAGAACCATATAACTTGATTCTATACCTTCTAGAAGATACATACGTGCACTGAATCATCAACACCATGATTCAAAAAAATCAGAAATTAATTTGAACTTTCAAGTCAGTACGGTTTAAATAATAAGCTAGTACTAACAAGTTGTTGGTTGAGGTGGTAAAAGAGCCTTACCCCCATAAGAAGGAAAACATAAGTTTGAAGTCTGGAAAGTGCACTTGTTGGGAGAGATGAGAATTCTTTGCCCTCTAAGCCTCAAAGGGGAAACCCTTATTCAATTTTTTTTTAATTTTTTTTTTTTTGAAAAAAAAGCCAGTTCATGTTAAACATTAATCCTAGAACAGACAATTCTTAAATAACTACCAGACAATTTTAAAGGAATATTTTGACCAAGTTTTGTTAGAATGATTATCATTGTAAACCATGAGTATACCCACCATCACCTAAAACTAAAACATAGCAGCTACAATATAGTTACAATATGAGGCAAGATATAATAAAACGGTTACAGGCAAGGCAAGAAACCACTGATTCTTCTCAGAATATCTGCATCCTAAGTAAATAGTTCATGCAAACAACCATGGGCCCTTCAAGCTCAAATTAAGGATGGATTCAAGATGAAGCAAGAGGATAAAAGATACCGCTATCCCCTCTAGTGAAGTTGAAGTTAGAGTCAGTTTCCATGTTAGCATATGTTAATAGAAAACCAAGCAAGCTTCAAGCTTATTTGACGACTGGGCTAGATCATAGTCATAGGTCTCAATAAGTCAAGAAGAAAGCAAAAAATTATTGACTGATATACATATACCAGTTCCAGCACCAACTTCCAATGCGATTGCTCCATGAAATTCAGACGAAGATATTATTTTGTGTAATATAAAATCAGATAATACTAATTCTGCTCTCCAAACCTGAAGATGTTCAATTATAAGAAAAAAAAAATTAAAAAAATAAAACCATACATAGAAATGTTATAAGAACTCAATTAAATTTATTATTACCTGTAGACCAACATTTGGAATGGATGATGTGATATTATGCTGGATGCGCAAATTACAGCTATCACCTGGCACCTCTGAACTTACTGAACGAACAATTTTACATAAGTATTAAGTAGCTATAGTTATCATATAGAAAGCAAAAACGATAGCACAAAACATAAACATCCAGGCTTTGGCACATCCTTAGGTTTGGTAACAAACATTTACAAGTTTATTCAAGCACATGCATAACAAGGTTCCACAAAAAACAGTGTTACTACATGATTTCTCGCAAATGATATTTTTACTGATTCTTTCACTTTATTATGTTGATATGGCATACTCACCAGGAGGATTTTGGGTCCAAACAACATCATTGTTATCACCAGGGAGGAAGGTTATTTTTTTAAAAAAATGAAATTATCCTGAATTCAAAGTCTATTATTCTCTGACAACTTTTAAAAGAAATTCTGTCGCCCCATTTATATATAAAGAATGGCCATCTATGTTCACCATAGAAACTCTGAATTACGAATTTCCATTCAGACTTCCCCCTTCAAATGGTACTAGCAACGACTTTAATTTTCTGGTCATGTAAAATCTGCATAAATTACTCTCTATATTAATCAATCTTCTGGACCAAATTATTGAGAGGGGCTGAAAAAAAGCAAGCCAGAATTTTCATATTGAAAACAAAAATCTTAGATGGTATATATTTATGAAGGCTTTAGGTGCACAGAATTCTCACCCAGGCAAAGTTTCAAGAGCTTTGCAAGTAAACATGAGCCAAGCAAGCACTCCATATGGTAAGAAAATCATTAAACGCATTCAAGAGCTTACTGGCACGTCGAGGAAGAACAAGGTCACCATCTTCATCCAACTCCATAATTGGACTGGCCATGGCTTCATCATCCAACTCATGACCTTGTCTGTTGTGAGCAACATCTAAATAATTAGAAAAATATAAGGACTTCATTTCTAAGTTTTTAGTCAGTTATTAAAAGAGATATTGCATGTCATTCATTATATCATGTCTATGGCGGCAACAACATTTTTTTTCTCATCACAAACAAACGGTATCTTGTAATAGCGTGCACCTGAAAAACTAATATATCAGTTTTAGCAGCTGGGGATGTCAGCCTATCACACACAGCTCATAATTCTCCAATTAAATTAAAGAAAATGATGACGTGTTCTTATCTGTTTGGAAGTCAAACCCTAAGTACAACACTGGGGACTTTAGCAGATCTGATTTTCAGGTTGGAAGGACTATAGAAAGGGTAGAAACAACAATGCTTAGGTTGTATGCTTATCAGTATAGACGATAAAATCCATGTAGGCGATATAAGCACCATTTAAACACTTCAATAATAATCAAATCACAGGTAATGATAGTTTCTATTAATCCATCGACAAAGTTAGCGTTCAGAATAATGCAAGAATCATATCGAACAAATACAAAATGAACATTTGTGCCCTAAAAATTCCCTTATAAACCAATGCATTATTATGACAGCCAGCTAAGATGGAACTCGAAGTCTTTTTGTTTCACATCACACCACAGTTAGCAATAACGAAAAGAGCTGCAGGAATAGTCCGATTCGGTTTATGAACATCGCAGCTAGTAGAGAGTACTCTACCGTGGGAAAGATAAATGGTGAAATGGGATATATAGGGTCCGGAGAAACCAGGCGGGCAACCTAGGTGAACCTCGCTCATCACCTGCTCCTCCTCCTCCTCATCCCCTCTATCGCCGCCGTCTAACTTCCTTAAGATGTCCAGAGCTTTTTCTTCCGATGATGACGACGGAGCTGAAGACTCAATTCCCCTCTTCATTGTCACAAAATAATTGGAAATTTGATTCTAATTTCTGACATGTGATTTCCTTTCAGCCTTCATTTCTTCATCACGCCACAATTGCTCATCCATTGATCTATTTATTAACGACAATACTCATATAAAACGGCAATTCTTTTTAAACGACGCCTGAACAACATGAAACGGTGGCTCTGCTAATAATTTCCCTGATTTTCCAGAGTATCATTATTTGACACTAACATTTTTTAGTTGGAAAAATCCACTCAAGCCGGTGCTAAAGGGCCAAAAAAAAACAAGGTAAATTTTTTTTTTAGGAAAATTCTGATATCACAAAAGTTTCATTAACAACTTTTTCAAGGGGTGATTAATAGTTTTATCAGTAGGTTTTAACAATTTTTTGAGACTTTTTTTACATTAAAATGTTCTGTAGGATCTTTTTGACATTTTTTTGGTTCCTTAGGATTTTAAAGGGATTTTTCCTTTTTATTTTTACTAACATAAACAACATGTAAGTATCTTTTCACCAAGAGATAATTATTTTACATTTGAATTCACAAGCATTCTTCCTTACTTTTTAATCGACATTTTTTCTTTTCATTTTACAAAAAGAGCATAAGAGAAAAGCTCATGCGGGATAAATCATTAGGCACGTTTAAAATACATCATGGTCCATTATAAAAATTACTTGGGCGTATTTTTGGATTAGGCTATTTTAAAGATAAAAATGCAGGGAGTTCTGTCGCTTAAAAGAAAAGAAAAAAAAAAAAAAAACCCTTTTTAAAGTGTTTTGTTGATATACATGCAAAACCAAAAGAAATAGGTGAATAGCGAAAAAATATTATTTAAATTTTAAAGTCCTCTTAACAACAAATGGAATTAACAAAAACAATTAACAAATCATATGGATGAAAAATCGTCTATTTGAGATTTTAAAATTCAAATGGTTTTTATTTTATTTTTTTTATTCTCTCAAACCATAATCACATTCTTTGATTTTTCCCCTCGAAAATAACCCTTAAAATCAATTGGCCTAATTCAATTACACTAGCTAATAACATCATCAATAAGAATGGAATCCAACCCTTCATGCATGTTCTTGAATTCACATCATATATTTACAACTAGCTAGAGGCCAGGTATAACTAAAGCAGATGCTAAGCTTACATAGTAGACGCTAAAAATAAATCAAATAATTAAGGACATTAATTTAATTTGATAACTATATAGCTAGTATTATGACGCTAATTAACAACAACAATATTTATCACTAAATGAAGATCAATCTAAGCTAAGATGTTTGTTTTATGAGGGTCTGATAGATGAAAGTTGAGTGGCCAAGTCATCGAACTCTGGTAATTTAGGATGAACATGCCTGGCCGAAAAGCCAGATCGTATCGTTCTAACGGATATTCCCTTTGGTTTAAGGTTTAGGCTTTTCTTCATTCTGCAAATTGTCTTCAACTCTATGATCAGGTTTTTTTGGTGTGAGGTGATAAGGGGCAGGAACTCGGCCACTGGAAAATGGTCTCTTGTTTTCTGGTTCTTCGTCGTCATCGTCCTCATCAGAACAACTTGGGAATGAACTTGAACTTGAACTTGAAGCCTTCTTGCTATCCTGTGACCATATCTCTGTGCTGCTTCTTGGTTCTTCTTTTTCATTGCCACTTATATAAATACTTATCACATCCTTCTTTTCTTCTCCTTTGTTGCTCATTTCTGTTTCTTCATCTTGATTCCTCTCCTGCAATAACCAATCACCTTGCTTTTATTGCCACAGTTCAAGTCTTCCTCTTTTTAAAATAGTTTTTTTTTTTTTTTTTTGCAAAATCACAAAACATATTTAAAAATGTGTTTTCGGTTATATGTTATTGAAAAAAAAATTAAAATTTGTTTTGAGAAGTAATATATATATCATAACATATTTTTCTATGTTTTTTTTTTTTTACTTTTTGTTCTGCAGAGATAACAATGAATATTGTATTTTCATTAATAATCATCACATTAATGAAGCAAAATAATTCTGTTACCCTTCATACCACCATTTTATATATGTTCTTTAAAATGATGATTCAAACATTTAAAAAAATCGTTTTCAAAATTTGTTCTAAGAAATTACTCTATATAGAATTGTTTTAAGAACATAAAAAGAAATTCATAAAATCGATAAAATTCTCTATTTAAAAATTTTATAAGTTAGATGACTTCATATATTTTTACCCCTGAGAAGTGAGAAGTGACGGTGGATGGTCAGCTGATCAGGTTATTCTGACTAATAAAAATTTAAAATTGAGATTTTTCAGTGATTTTATGAAAATAGAAGAACCACCCAAAAAACCTTTATATGGTCAGGTGATCAAGTCATTCTGACTAATAAAAATTTAAGAGAATTTTCAATGATTTTCTGAAAATAGAAGAACCAAAAAAAAAAAAACCTTAATATGGTCGGCTGGTTTAAAGTAAAACTCACCCCAGAGGACAAAGGTGGTCTGAAAATTTGCTGAATCAAAGAGTTGCTATCCCACTGGAGAGAAAACTCTCCTGCTACATCATGCAGGAACTGAATCGTGGTTTCTGTTGCAGGCAGATCTTGCCTCAACTTGCATGCAAACTGTGTAAAGAATTAATATATTTTGAATATATATTCAGCAAGCATTATTGTGTGTGTGTGTATAGAGAGAGAGATCACCTCTTGACTCAAGTAAGGTTCAAAAGAATTGGCATATTTCTGAGTGAAGAGAGATCTGAGTTTACGTAATTCAGGTAGATCACCAAATCTTGCAGCTGCATATATCAGTGACTGTACAGCTTCCTTGCATTCATCTGGGCATTCCCTATTTTTCAAAAATATATATATTTTTAATTTGTGTATCCCAAGTTTAAGCTATTATGACCCTACAAACTATACAAGATTATGCTCATAATAGTTTCTACTTCAGACGCCCAAAAAAAAAAAAAAAAAGTCCAATTATAGTTTTATACATGAAATGATGACGGTTAAAAATATAGTATGAGACTTTTATTTTTGAAAGAAAAAGGGATTTTTCTCATCATTACACAAAACATTTATGGTCTCACAAAGTAATGCTTTAATAAAATATTTTTATTTCATATATATTGCATTATTTCTATTATTTTTAAGTGATATTTAATTACTATTACTATTATTATTATTATTATTATTATGTAAAAAGATAAAAGCCATTCCCCAAGGACATTTTATTATCCGTCATTTTATATGCATATTATTTAAAAATATAATTTAAGATATCATTGAGTCTTAATCGGGATATCTGTATGAGCATGTAATTTTTCAAATCATAAGACCTAAAACTTTATATTAGAATATCGAATTCCGAATCGCCATCAGTTAATTTTCTTATTCTAGAGATTCACCCTACCAATTATATCCTATACTCCTAATAAACAGAATTTTAAAAAGAAAAATTAGAAAAAAAAAAGTTAACAATATCTCGAGCTTGTACCATGCTTGCATGACTTTCGCTAAAATCTGACTCTGGACATAATAACACAGCCAAAAAAAAAAAACTATAGTTTTCAAGTTGCAATATTCATATAGAAAAATAATTAAAGCAAAAAAGGAAAAACACGAAGCAAGAACAAGAATATATGGGTCATATTACTCCTCGTCCAAAATGTAAGATATAATATATAGTAGTTTTAAAGAACAAGTTATTTTTCAGATTCTAAATATATGATTTAATTAATAGTGGTTCTATGTTTAAAAACAGAGATATAGTATTATATAACTGATATAAGAAAAGACAAAAGGTATGAAGCCATGGACGAAAGTATACCTCAGCTTACTTAGGTCATCAAGATGATTTAAAACGCATCCGCTGTACTTCTCAACCATATCATAACATGACGATTTGTTATACTCCATCAGAAGCCCTGCTGCCTACATTCAATTCATCAAATATAAATTTTATGGGAAAATTGTAATTAAGTCCTGAATAAGAAAAAATATGATCAAATGGCTTATTAAAATCTTAAAATTATGATGAAGTCTTTGAGACCTTTTTGCAATATTTTCATATGTAAAAAGACATAAATGTCTTGTGGAGGCTTATGAATTTGTCTCATGGGCTTATCAAGACATACTCATTTGTCAATACAGATATATAATTTGGTCAAATCAGATACATGGGGTTATTTGTGTTATTTAATATGAGGAAAATATTACAAAAAAAGTCCTATGAGACGTAATTATAAATTTTCAAGGGATCATTTTATCATAATTTTTCCTACTTGGGACTATGTTCAATTTTTCCAATTTTATTTTATCATTAAACAAACATTTATGGTCATTTTTATCATTGAAAATTCTAAGAACCCATACTGATTTGTTAACAAGGTTTAATCTGCTGTTATTCAAGATTCAATGGTCCAACCATGGTTGATCCATGATTAACACAATCAAAGTTAAATTAAATAGTATGAGTATAATATAATTAAGGCTTAAGGTGCATTTAATATCCTAAATTATTTTTTCGGGTGTATGTATCAGTTAAAGTATTTTCTAATTATATCCAATACATTGAAATACTTTTCATGTGCATACAACCCCCAAAATTACTTAAATTGTTTAGTATAAAATTGCACAAAAAGTATTTTAAGTTAATGAACACACTAATAAATACTTTAGGTGCTGTATGCACACAATGCTGGTCTTAACCCTTTAATTAAAAACAAACAAAATATTCATATATAGCCTAGTAAGTATTCCTTTATTCCTTTCAACTACCAATTCTCACAAACTAATAATGTTAGTCGCATTATCATAAAATTCAAGTAGTTTCTAATATTACCCTACTAATTACCTTACTTTCTCTTACTACCCTTATTAATTAAATAAATATGGGCAGAAAAACCCATTACCAACTATTTAGATATATAGATAATTAATCCACAACCAAGATAATCTTTGAGTGGTTTATTGTTGTGACCCAAGGACTCGGGTTTGAAAAATCAAGGAAGGTATGAGAAAAAGCAGAGGATTGAGAAGAAAAAATACCCTTTGATAAGCAGTGTAATCGAGGCCAAGCTTCAGAAATTTGGCGGTATCGTTCTTGAGAAACTTCTGAACTGCATTCCTCTTCTTCTGTATAATCTCTATCCTCAATTTTAAATTATCCAGGCATAATTCACTGTTCCCAATACGAAATCAAGTGAAGAACAATGGGTTCATTCAACAACAGTGAAAAACAGAGGACCGTTATTATTTTCTTCAATTAAAAACAGAGCAACGTCTCTGGGCTAGTCGAACACCTACCTTTTCTTATAGAATTTGGGTTTGAAGAATCGAGAGAACATGTCGGAGGTTGTAAGAGATGATAAAGAATGCCGAAAAAGGTGGGATATTATTATAACAAAAAAAGGAGGGAAAGATTTACGCGAGGAATCAGCGGTAATCAGGAAACCTTGAGGGAAAGAAACAGAGTACCTAGAGAGAGAGAGGAAAACGTGAATACATAAAGAAATCAGCTTGAACCTGAATCCAACTGGGGAAAGGAAAAACAGAGAGAAAAAGAATTCCGTGAGAGAAAGGGAAAAAAGGGGAATCTTGAAGCCCAGAGAAACAAGAATGGAGAATGAAAGGCGTGTCGCGTATAAAGATGGAATGGAAGCGAGAAATATGTGTTTTTGTGAATGAGATAGATAGATTATAGATACACACACACACATATAGAGAGAGTGGTCTGAGAAGAAGCTGGTGTGAGAGTAAGAATGGAGGAGCTGAGGAGGCGAGACCAGAGGGGGATTTAAGGTGTGACTTGTGAGGTTAAAAAAAAGGTGGCTAAATAACGAGAACAAGGCTCCAAGCCAAGAGGACGGCGTGTACAAAATTACATAAAAGCCCTCTTTTCTTTAGTGTTTTTTTTTTTTTTAAAAATATCTTTTCAATGTTGAGCTAATGAAGACTTTATTTTAAGCGTAAAAAAGTAATAATATACGTGTGTTTTATCTCTGAGAGTGCCCAACACTAAATGTTAATACACACGTAGTTACCATTTTGAAACAAAAGTCACATTCCACCATTATGTTAATGTTCACTTTATCTCTTTCTCTCTCATCACGGGGAACAATAACATAACGGTGGGATGTAACCACGTGTGTATTTTTGCTAAAAAAAGCATATGGTGCTGGGCGCTCATAGGGGTAAAACATATGTGTATTTTTGTTTCTTTATCCTTATTTTAATGAAATTAATTGAAATAAGATTTTTAAATTTTTCAAAGTAATTAATTAAAAAAACCACAGATAGATCGCAGTTTAGCTTAATTTTCATTAAGATGTATCTGCTCTACATAATGTCCGAGCTTTTAGAAATAAAAAATATACTGTATTTGTAAATAGTATAAACTCACTATCAGTTTATCGTGAGCTGATATCTTGATGGATAGGATTTTCGTCCGAAGAAACAGACGTTGATTGATAAGATATTGATAATTAACTAGTATTGGCTTTGAGGAATTATGGAAAGGATTTTAAAAACTAAGTTATAGGTCATAAGTACTAATACTATATAATTTCTTTAATATTAAATACACAATATGTTTCAATAGAAGATCGCGATGAACTTTTGTCATGAGATTAGTTTCGGATAGACAATAGGTAAAAAGACATTTAATTATCATTTTAATTTCTTAAACTTAGAAAAAGATCATTAAAATCTATAAAGGATAAGAAATGGATAAGGTGTGAATATGGGTTTTTTATGTTTTGGCTTGAAGATTAGATTGTTATTATATATTTTCTTAGTACCTAACGGTTTTGTCAAAATTATTACGATTTTTGTGGATTTTGTTATCATATACTGTATTTAAATGCTTTTTTTTTTTCAAAAATAATACTATATGTATTATGTATATAATTTTTAACGAGAGATATAAATTAAGTTTGTTTATATGCAATAGTGTTGTTCCAAAAAATATTTCAGTTAATTAGTTTCTGTCATATTTGATATATAAATCGTATTTTTTTAAATAGATGAGATTAATAAGAATAAGGCATTATATTGATTTAATTTTATTATGAGATTTCATATTATAACATATTATAAATATAAATATACACTAATTTTTCACTTATTCATTAAATTTAATAGTGTGATTTCATAATATTGATATATTTTTTTATAGATATATATAAAAGAGATATACTATTTAATTTATTAAATAATATATTAGGAAAATATATACGGTGAGTTTATATATATATATAAAGAGATATATTACTTAATTTATTAAATTTAATTAGAAACTAACTACATGAAAATAGATTAGATTTCTTCGGTTAACTATCGAAACTTTAGGCTACATATTAGAAAATGACTATAACTTATAATTTTGAGATCGGAGATCAGGAAATAGCTATTTTCCCCCCAAGAATGTTGTCATAAATCTTGCTTATAAGTTATAATTACAGGTGCACTCTTAGTGGAAATAATGGAGCTTCGGGAGAGGGGTCATCGGCTTATTGTCATTGATGCCCCTATGTTATTTGAGGTCGGGATGGAGCGGATCATAGACGTAAAAGTTGTTGTTTGGGTTGATCTGGAAACACAGATTCGGCGACTCATGGCAAGAGATGGAATAAGTGAGCAGGACGCGACGAATATGATAAACGCTTAGATGTCACTGGATGCAAAAAGGAATGTAGCCCACACGGTAATAAATAACACTGGTTCGCTTGATGCCTTGAATGAGTAGTTTCAGAGGCTCTTACATGAGGTCTCAAGCTAACATGGACTGAGCTCATTTTTGCTTGGCGGGTAGCATCGATCTTCATTGCTTTAGGCATCGTTATTGTTCTTGAGGGAGCCATTATCATTTTTCTGTGGAATCTGATTATGAATTAATCATGATGATATGTAGTTGCTTCATTCTTTTTTCTTGGAAGAGTATTGCACAAATGTTATTTTGTATTGATGATATTTTGAATCCTCCAACAGATATTGAATTTTTAAGTGACTGCATGTGGTTAGTTATGCTTGATTCTTTTTTTTTTTTTTTGGGAGAGTATTGCAGAGATATTATTTCATATTGATGATGTTTTAAGTTCTCCAACAGATATTGATTTTTCAAATGACTATATGATTTGTAAAGGTTTTACTATCGGCTAGTCTTAATATAAAATCTTTATTGATTCTATATAGATAATAAAATAATTGAGCTTTAAAAACTCTGGACCATAATTAGGATTGGAAGGAGTATATGGTTATGCAAATGTTAGAGGTAAAATTGATTGATAAGAGAAATTCCATCATCAATTTGATTAAAATAAGAATGGGAGTGACTTCTAACGGAAATGTGTGTACCAAACCGGCCGAAATGAGTTGCATGACTTCCAAAATTCAGCAAACTCTTGTATGAAGCTACTAGCAAGTTCATACAAGAGGACTTAAAGATTATGTATATGACTACATGTTTCATCTTTTGAATGAATATGTAAAGCTGTTGAAGTTCAAACTAACAGTTTCTTCTAAAGCCACTAAACTTCATGCAAAAACAAAGGCTTGCAGTGTAGAAAGAAACTGGAGGAAGTTCATGGAGGAGTCGTTTGCCTAATTTCCCACTGGATCAGTTCCATGCTCAATTCCTCTAGATGATGTTTCAATACTTAAAAGATAGAAAAGCTAATAAAACCAGACAAACTCAAATATGGGAAAATGAATAATGGCAGAATCAAGGAGACAATAGAACATAACAGGGTACATGAATAGGCAGTTTCTTTTGATACATAGGAAATTATGAAGAGTCTCATGTCTCCATGGATTTGCTTTGTTTGTACGTTTGTTACGTTAATGGGTTCTTTGGATTAAGCATATTTGAGCCTTGTAACTCAATATTTGATTACAGTAACTTGAGCAAATTGATTATTTGGGATATAAGGTAAACTCATGAAATGGAATGTGCTTGTATATTTATTATGCTTCTCTTGTTTCTTTTGCATTCTCTTCTTCCAACTTCTTAGCAAACCCAATCTTTAAATTTTGGAGGACTTGATGATATTGTGGATGGGAAGAGATGTGGATTTTGTTAAATTAATTAGCCAAGCCAAGCCAGTTAGTAAAAAACTATTTAAGATATTTTAAAGTTCAATAATACTTTTTAAAATCAAATAAGTTAATAATGGTTTTACACTATTTCATTGTTGTGGTTTGCTTTTGGCTTTAAAACTACCACTGTAATTGTAATAAATAAAAGGGTTAATGTGTGAAAATGCACATGCGTTTTATCTCAAGGAACGCCCAATACCAAGTGTTTTTTTTAGGTGTAAAAGTATACACGTAGTTACAAATTAGGTGTAAAAATACCCTTTGACCGTTAAGTTTGACTTTAACCGTTAAGTTTAACTTTTTTTTTTTAATTTTTAAAGGTGCAAAAATACACATGTGATTTGACAAAAAGAGCGCCCAACACCAAGTGTTTTTTTTTTAAAATTTAATAATTTTATTTCATTTAAAGGAAAACTATTATTTTTCTAGGTATAATTCCTAGGAGACCAAATTTTTTATTTTCATAATTTATTTTATTTTTAAAAAATCCTTATTAGTGCAAACGTTTATATTGCATAATTAGAAAATGCAATAAAAATTAAATAATACTGATTGAAAAATTATTTAAATAATTTTTGGTTCAATTTGTTAGATCAAAAGATTAAAATTATTTTTAATTAAATATAGTATTTATAATATCAAATTGTAAATGCATAAATACTCATTTATTAATTAGAAAATCTAACAACGATTTAAAAAAAGAAAATAGATTATGGAAATAAAAAAATTGGCCCCAGGAATTACACCTAGAGAAATAATAATGTTCCTTTAATTGAAATAAAATTATTAAATTAGAAAAAAAAACTTGGTGTTGGACGTTTTTTTTTTTTTGCCAAACCACGTGTATTTTTTGCATACTTGAAAGTAAAAAAAAGTCAAACTTAACTGTCAAAGTCAAACTTAATGGTCAACAGGTATTTTTGCACCTAATTTGTAACCAAGTGTGTACTTTTATATATAAAAAAACATTTGGTGTTGGGCGCTCCTTAGGATAAAGCACATATATATTTTTGTACCTTAACTCATTAATAAGATATTGATAATTAATTAGTATTGGCTTTGAGGAATTATGGATAGGGTTTTAAAAAATAAATCATAAGTCCTAAGTACTAATACAATACAATTTATTTAATATTAAATACACAATATGTTTCAATAGAAGATCGTGATGAACTTTTGTTATGAGATTAGTTTCGGATAGACAATAGGCCAAGAAAAAGCCATTTAAATATCATTTTAATTTCTAAAACTAAGAAAAAAATCATTAAAATTTGTAAAGGATAAGGAATGGATAAGGTGTGAATATGAGTTTTTCATGTTTCAGCTTGAAGACCAAAATACCCCTATCAATCTTTTTTTTTTTTTTTCAGTACCTAACGATTTTGTTAAAATCATTACGATTTTTGTGAGTGGTGACCAATTGATTAATATAATTAACTAAAACAATAATGATTCTGACAAAGACTATAATAGTTTTGACAAAATCGTTAAGTACTAAAAAAATATGTGAAAATGACATTTTAGTCTTTAAGCTAAAATATGAAAAACTTATATTTTCACCCATTCATTTTCTGTCCTTTACAAGTTTTAATAATATTTTCTAGATTCTGGAAGTTGAAGTAGTATTTAAATGTTTTTTTTTTAAAAAATACTATATGTACTTCCTCCGGTCCTTATTATAGGACAATATTTGAGAGTTGGCTTTGATTCTAATTATAGGACAAAATTTTAGTTTTTGTCAATTTCTTCCTAAAATACTCATATTTTATTATCTTAAGTGTTTAGTTTTTGGTGAGTATATACATGTAAGTGTAAAAACTCTTTTAGTCAATAAAACTTTTAAATTATTAGATTTTAATTTATTGATCGATCAACTAATATTAATTTGTCTATCTATATATATATATAGACTGTGTGTGTTTATGTGTTGGTGTCCATATGTGTGCGCACAGACAACATACATATATATACCTATGCGTGTGTGTGTACTTATATAAATATGTGTGTGTGCACACACAACATAATGCATATGTGTATACTTATATAAATATGTGTGTGCGTGTGTCTATATATATATATTGTATGTGTGTTTATGTGTTGGTGTCAATATATGTGTGTACACACACAACATACATACATACATATATCTATATCTATATATGTGTGTGTGTGTGTGTTTATATGTACACACACTTATACATACATACATACATACATAAATATATACACATATAAATCTATCTATTTGTGTGTGTATCTGTAGGGGTGTATGTGTGTAAATATATGTATATATAAATACATATATACATGTATGTGTACACACACATATATATAATAAGACTATCATTTCAATTAAAACACATAGAAAGGAAAATTCTAAGTCGGAGAGACATGTCGCAATTGTTGTTGATGCACTTTTATTGATGTTATTTAAAATTTATATAAGGGCATTTTAGAAAGATGAGTAAAATTAACTAATTTAACTTCTCTCCTTAATATCTCCAAAATCGGTTAAATATATCTTATAATTAGGACCGGAGGAAGTATTATGTATATAATTTTTAACGAGGGATATTATTGACGTTTGTTTATAAGTAATAATAGTGTTATTCCAAATTTTAATTCCAAAAAATACTTCAGTTAATTAGTTTCTGTCATATTTGATATATAAATCATTTTTTTTAATAGACGAGATTAATAAGAACAAGGCACTATATTGATTGACATTTATTATGAGATTTTATATTATAACATGCTGTAAATATATCTTTTTGGATTGGACATTAGAACCATTTTTTAGCATGTGGTTTAGAACAGTAAACCAAGTCTTTTTACAAGATATAATTTGACAAAATCAAATTTATTCTGAATACACACACAGACATATTATGATTCATATATTTTTAAGAGTAAAATACTCTAACCACTATTTTGTTTTACCTTAATTACATACACTCCCTTTACTTTGAAAATATAAATTTAAGTCTAAATCGTTAACTCTATTAAGAATATTCTAAAAATATATTTTCTAATTGAAATTTGCATAAAAATAAAATTTATTTACCAATTTACCCTAAATGCTAAATCCAAATTACAAATATCACAAACTCTTAAAAAATTGAGTAAGTTTCTAGAAAAAAATATCAAAATTTAAAGTTAAATAGTTTAATATAATCTCTCAAACATGGCTCACTCCTTTAATTAGCTCTCTATATTCATGGCCTCACTTCTGTCTTATTATTAATACTACCATTTTGTTTTTTTTCAGAAAAAAAGTATATTAAGATAAATTGATTCTATATGCTTCTTCCAATACCTCGCTTTGGTGCTCATTTATTAGGAACCACTAATTCCTTGAGATGCCTTTCCATAAGGCCAAGCTGTTTCTGAGTAACAAAACTACACCGTTTCATGAACCTTTACCTTCTCAATTGGTTCCTATTCTTTTTTTTTTTTTTTTTGTTTTTGCCCCCTTTCCACCTTTATTCTTAAATTCTGCCACACTTTCCCACTTTTAATTTCTTTATCCTCAAGTATTTATAAACCATTCCTTTCACATCCACTTCAAAACTAACTACATATATATACCTTTATATTATGCCCCAAAAGAGATAATGATTTAAATGTTTTCTCTCTGAAGACAGTATTCATCTTTTTATTTTTTCTAATAAAAAAATATTATTTTAATATTGATGGAATAAAAACAAAGTTACATAGAGTACAATAAATAAGTTAAAAAAAGTGGTTGAGAGTTGAGACAATTAATAATACTACAACACATTATCTATAATTTATAAATACTTTCTCTACTCTCTGTGATATATTGATATCAACGATATAAATTGATTGGTATCTAATTTTTGTTAATAGTAGAACAAAAATTAAGAAATAAAATCTTGTTACTCACTATTTATGAACAATTATTTTTAATTTTTACAGGTTAAGTTGATAGTATTTTTTTTTTAAAATCAACTACACTGTTGATCACGGGAATATCAAGTGGCTCCCTAAAATGTGCCTCACTTCTCAGAAATTTTGGGTCTTCATAAAATTCATGCACTTTCACGCCTAATATAATATATAAATCGTTTCGTTTGTGTATATATTTTATATAATGTTAAATTTGATAAATAAGTCATTCTTCATGACTTTTAAATTACATGATTAGTTATAAATTTTATGTTTTATATTTTGATCATTTGGCAAGAAATTTTTTTTTTGCACTGCTTTCAGCTTTCCGTCGGACAGGTTGCCAGAATGCCGGGTTAAGGTTAGAATATGGGCCGGTTCGGATCAGCATTATTATTAGGGCCGATCCTTACTCTGTTTTAGGCTCAAAACAACTGTGCCATTTTATAAACACGAATACTAATGCCTTATTCCGTTATTCCTTAACAACCAACAAAGGTTTCTGTACCTATCGTCTTTGGGCTCAACTAGTAAAGGGGTTAGACTTTCTCATCAAAGGGAGGAGGTTTGATTTTGGAGTTGGTTAAGGTGCTAGGGGAGACATAGTATCTCCTAGGTGCCTAGGTAAATGCCTTAAGTTAATAGATGGCTCGCCTTGCCAAACACTGATATCACCTAGAAGAAAGGGAGATTTTACCCTGCAATTGGATCGTGGGTGAACCCAACCCTTTTCTTAAAAATTTTGTACCAAAAAACAAAAAAAACAAAGGTTGGTCTAGTTAGTAAAGGGGCTCAAATTGATGTGAGAACTTTATTAGTAGGCGATATATAATATAATCTAAACTTCCTTATATAAAAATAAAAGCTATTTCCCCTCGTTCGTGGGTTAAATTGTAGAAGGGTCGGACACTCTCATAAATGGAGAAGGTTCGATTCCTTCAGTTGCCATAGTGTTGAAGGAGGTATCTTAGAGCTTGGGATGTAGGGATAACTTAGACTGATGTTGAGGCATATGTATCTCCTGTAGAGCAAGTTTAAGCACTTTGCCCTTGAATTGTGAGTAAGCCTAACTCCTCTTTTAAAATTATTCTTTAAGTTATGCCTATGGAAACACATCTACTTTGATTTCCATATGCATGATTCATTACATAATTTGAATCCTCTGCATTTTTAGAAAATATACCCAATGCATTTTGAATGATCTATAGTTCATTTCGAGAATATTACAATAATATTTTTAATATAATATAAAATCTCAACGAAATTAAATAAAGCGAGGAATTAGTGAAGACACTCTTTTATGTACTTATAAACTTATGCCGTCAACATCAATCTACTCCTCTGAATAACCAAAACAAAATACTTGTAACTAAGAACTGTTGCACCATCCCAAAGATTGAAGAGCTCATTTTCATGAATTGTACTAGTCTAGTTTGATGAATCAGTAATGTGGGATACGTTACATCTCATAATTTTTTTCTGAATGTGGCGTGGGAAATTATAAGAAAATGAAATTACCAGAAGAACTTAAGGAAGGAGACGATGAGATGGAAGAAGTAATTATGAGGGTGAAGCAGCTCAGGCCTAACAAATCTATCCAAGTTATTGAGATTTCGAGGAAGAAGATTGCCACTGTAAAGCATTGTTGTCAAACTGCCAACTGGTTCTGACATCAGAGCTCTCACCAGACTCACCAATGGCAGCACTATTATTGGCGTTATTAGCATCATCTGATCTCTATGCACAATTAACCACAACCATTTATAAATATCCAAAAGCCACCCAATTAAACTCACTTCATTAACTTCAAACCTTCATCAAAAGTCGTTATTTCATTCATTCTCTATTATAATATGTTAAAGTTGATTGCAGCATGATCTTAATTGAAAAAGATAACAACTCAAATAAATCCTATTTTATAATGGGAAAAATATCCTCATTCATATATCTAATTAATTAAATTCTAATTATTTCCTGTCCCTACTCCACCATATATATAAATTATTATAATAAAATAGTTCTACCATGCTTGTAACTTTTTATTATAAAGATACTTTAATAGCTGTATCCATCAGTTTGTTGTTACTCGTTAGATAGTCTTAGGTTTCACTCCTTAAGAATCCTGTTTATTTTGATTTTTTATTACTATATCTGCATGGTCCTTAATCTATAAAATATCTCGTTTCTAATAAAATTTACAGTATAAACAAGATGTTATGTAGTATTATTATTTTGTATGGAAAGCTATCTGATTGTGCTAGACTCTTTATTCTTGTATTTTAATCTTTTTTTTTCCTACTATATATAATTACTCAACAATATAAATATCAAGGAAACTATTAAAAAAAATAATATTCGTTGTTTCCTTTTTTATATAATAAGAATATTAGTTGCTTCCTATATTATATAAAATAACTCATAAATAGAAATATTTTAAAAAAAATTCTAAACATGCATGATTTATAAACAGAAATAAAAGTCTACATTTCTAAAATTAATTTTATATAATATTGAGTTGATTGTTTTTGGAGATATTAAAAAAACTAAAGAAATTATTTTTAAATATTCATTTTTGTCTTTTTTATATCAAACTGATTTTTCTAACTTATAAACAGATATATAATATAATAATTGATATCATATGTTATGTATAATTAATTAACTTATTTAGTTTCCCTGATTTAGCTAAAAAAACAATTGATTTTATATAAAGGATTGAAACTAATGTTGGTAATGTATCTAATTTAAATTCCAGCATGGTTTCGAGCAAAAATAAAAAATAAAAAAAATCCAGTATGGTCAAAGTCCAAATCGAGTCCACGGTGACTATTTTTATTCACATTGAAACTATGATTTTTATTTGAGGAATATATCAAATCCATGTATTCCATTTGATCAATATATTCTTGATTATTAGCGGTGCATTATGCTTTTAGGGATAGGATATTTTTACTACCATTTTTTGTTACTATTAATGTTAATTACTACCACTTTTCCACCATTAGATCAGAATCTTATCTATCTTTATCATTTCTCTCTTCTATTGAGATTCTGATCTAACAGTAAAAAAAATGGTAGTAACATTATTGTTAGTAACAAAAAATGGTAGTAAGAATATCCTATCCTATGTTTTTATTACAAGCATTGAAGAATATTTTATTAATCAGGGAAGAAAAGGAAGAATATTTTATCAAAATCGTTATTGTTGTGAACAAAATACAGGATATATGAATATATAATCAACTGTATTTTGCCCTTACAAGTGTGATCATCATCAACTACGTACTATGCTAACTATCAAAATGTGAATATATGGAAATCAAGTTTCTACTCTCTCCTTTTTCAAGATTCCCACGACAATGTTCTATGAACAACAAAGACAAACAAGATAACCAAACCAGAAAAGTACCATAATCTGACAACATTATACAAGACTATATCACAGAGAGAGAGAGAGAGAGAGAGAGAGAGAGCATACCGTGAGAGGTTGGTGAGAGAGACGAGAGAGTGAATCAAATACAGTGAGGGAAGAGAAGAGAAAGGAGAAGAGGGAATGAAATTTGGCTGTGAACGGACAAATATTGAATGGATTGTGTTGCCTCTTAAGCATTTATTATATACACAACACGTCGATCATATCACTGATTCATAGTACTTTGTTTCTTTTTTTAGGCCTAGGATTAATCACTTTTAGGTATTTACGAATATGCACACAGATGAGTTTTTGGAAATCATATTTTAATTTGGTGGATCTCATAAATTTTGTCAATCAATTTTATTTAATTATCCTAATTACAATCGACTATTAAGTTGGTCCATATACTTTACATCACAAACAAAATTTCAATTGTTGCCCATTTCAAGGACTACAGAAAGTAAAAGGATTTTTTTTTTTTGGCCGAAAATAAATTATTTTTAAGTGTGATTAATAATAAATCACCTTGTTATTACTTTTTATTAAATTTAGATAATTTAAATGTATAAATTATTCTTTCTAGTTCACATTTAGTTAATTCAAAACATAGAAAATGATGTCAAGATCTAAAGAATTAAAAGAAAATCTAATCCGCCTATGAAGCCACTTGTTTTTGGATCCTTGATTGTATTATTAGTAGTACTTTGCCCGGACATGTTTGGTAAAGAAAGGTTTTTAGGAGATTTTGAATCTCGAACTCCAAGAAAATGTGCAGATTTTTGCTGATAAAACTATGGACGCAAATGGTTCGGCTGATAAGAAAGTGAGACATAGAAAAATGAGGTTATTGCGGATTGCGATGTGAGGCTGAAAAATTGACAAAACTGTAAAAAGGCTTTTAGAAGCTATTGGTTTTGGGGCTTACCAGCGCCCATTGTTTTGAAATCCACGTGCAGGTCACTTCTAAATGTAATTAATTCTGTTTTCTTACTCTTCACTGCATTATTAAAAGTTAAAATTCCATTATTCAATTCATGTGAGGGGATCAATCCTTAATTCCTAGTGCTCTACTTTTAAAACGCATCAAGATAAAAGATATCTAGATCTTTATAAGTTGTATTTTTGTTCATCTTCCAAATTGATATGAAATA
Source organism: Acacia confusa (assembly GCA_037074495.1). Taxonomy (NCBI): domain Eukaryota; kingdom Viridiplantae; phylum Streptophyta; class Magnoliopsida; order Fabales; family Fabaceae; genus Acacia; species Acacia confusa. The sequence goes on from CM073510.1 coordinate 29,902,312, forward strand.
TAACACATATCATGATTAAAATCTATTTGGATTCCAACTTGTACAAGCAACCAAGAAATTTATGAATTAATGTTTAAGAAGTCACATTTTAGTTATTTTGGCATCCAAAAAAATTGATGGTTACTTTTACACTTTTGGTATAAGTTAATGGCTATTTTAACATTGCCAATCTTTCATTAAAAAGCTCACAATAACAAATGTTAACAGATGTTTGGAATCGTTAACGTCATTGTTACTTTTGTTCTTTTTTATAACGTTTATGTTTACTTTTACTCTAAAAAATAGTTTATAGTTATTGTTTCATTTTTCAAAAAAGTTGGAAGTTTTTTAAGCACCTTAACCCTTGATTATGCATGGTTTATACATAAATGCTCTGCTTATGAGTGGATTAATTTTGTAAGTTTCATTTTTTTATAAGGTCTCAAGAATCATTTATTAATATCTTCCATAGGTGTGAGACAGTGTGAAATATAAAATATTTCCTCAGCTTAGAATTCAAAACATCTTGCAAAGTTTGGCATTTTCAGAGCTTGGAAAATGCTATTAACATCAAGCAACCAATAATGGTAAGAAATTTGATACTTCTGCTGACTTTAATTAATAAAAATCAAGAGCTTTATCATGCACCATTAAAAAAATATTCATGTCAACTTCCCTCTGCGCCTCTTTACTGGACTCCGATCAAAGAGGTATGAATCAATATGAAAGATAAAATATTTCCTCAACTGAGAATTCAAAACATCTTGCGAAGTTGACATTTTCAGAGATTGTAATATACTCTTCAAGATCAAAAGGCAGAGAAGATTCAAGAAACCAATAATGGTAAGAAATTTGATACTTCTGTTGACTATACCATAAAAATCATGAAGCTTCATCACCATTCAGAATCTGGACAAAAGTTTCCTTTTTATTGGTAAATCACCATAGAGAAGAGAACATAAACTATGAGTCTCAGATTAGAAAATTTATAAACCCCACTTTACTTTTCAGGTTCTCTATGCCAACGAACTCTGAGCTTATCACAAAGTAAAAGAAATTGAGAAAATTCTCACAACTAAAGGATATTACAGGTCTAAAACGCTGAATTTTGACATTTTCAGCAAGTAATAATCAGAAAGAGGATAGTTTTACTCATAGATCTCTGAAGAAAATGAAATGCATTAATTATAATGAGTACATAACTGAACAGTTAACTAGCATCTAGATTAGAAATTATGACGTAATTTGTGGAATAATGCTCTTGCCTGATGTTATGTAACTGATAGGCGCGACTTCGGCAAGTGCACCGGTCGTTACAAGTAATAAAGTAGTGAGAAAGTATCGTCTCACGAGGAATAGTACTCCAATCACTAGTTCGTTATTTACGCTTTAGTTAGATAAATCAAGTAAAAGAGATGAGTTGTAATCAAACAAGAATTTCAAGATTTAAAGAAAGAAAAGAATTCAAGATCAAGATTCATAGGAGAATGTTTAGAAAAGATAATCAGTCAAGTAAAACGTAGCTAGGACTTAGAATCCCCCTATGCTCTTTCAAGTATTTGAATTAAAGATCTAATTGATTATGATTCCCAAATTGACGATCGATTCCCTAAGGTTAGACTAAGTCCCAATGTCTTGATGCTACCTTAGTCTATTGTATCTTTAAAAACAACCTAATGTCTTAGTATTGTCTAGAAAGATCAAATTTTGAACCAGAATCCTATGATCGCATAAATTTGCAAGCCTATGTTTAGGTCATGCAATTTTATGATGAATTAACAAGTTCTAGTTAGATGCACTAACATTTTTATTGTTATACATCAACCTATGGACAATCTTAAAGGTGATCAATCTTTAAGAAAGCATTAAGCAAAGGAAATTCATTCAATCAAAGAAATCAAGATTCATACAAGAATTCAACCAAATACTCAAATTTGCATAGGGTTCATCCTAGCCCTAACTACAAAACGGAAATTAGCCAAGCATGGCTAGATTAACAAAATAAAGAAGAAAAGATGAAGAGAGAATGGTTCTTCAGAGGTTGGGGAAGGTTGATCTTCACAAATGCTTTGATCCTCCTCTCCAATGCCGTAGTGTTGTTTCTTGTGCCAAAAGTTCTTCTTTTTCCTGCTAGGGTTGCCTCCTTTATGTTTTCTATTAGGTCCAATTGGGTTTCCAAATCTCAAAAATCCTTAATTTTCCTTCCTTTTTCGGGCCATAAAAACTTTCCAAAAATTAAAAATAAGAATTCTCGCACTTCTGGTGCCCTGGGCGCCACTTTCTAGAGGAGGACAGAAAGTTGGCGCCCTGGGCGCCAACTTTCTGTGACCATATAGAAAGTTGTCGCCCTGGGTGCCAACTTTGCACTGAGTTGGCGCCCTAGGCGCCAACTCCTCCTGGTCAACCAGAAAGTTGGTTTTTCTTCTTGACTTTCTCCCGAGCTCTTCCAATTAGCTTCTCCTTGTGGATAAAAACCTGCGAAACAACCGAGAATACTCGTGAGGGTATGTTTGACATCAAATCCATGTTTTTAATTTATTATTCTTAACCGTTTTAATCATATTAGATCAATTTCATGCTAATTTTGTGCCTTAAAACATGGTAAAAATTTACGGCTCATCAGTAATTGTGACTCTTCCTCAACATCACCAATAAAATATGTAGGTTGCTTTGGTTGAGCAAGTTGAATATGATCATTTGATAGAAAAGAAATTATATCTAACATGGAAGGCCTGTCTTTTGCTTGATCTTGTATGCACAACAGCCCAATTTGAATACCTATATGCACTTTGTTTTGCACACTTGCTTCATATAATGCTGACTCTATTAGCTCTAATGCTCTGCCTTTATTCGTCAGCTGCCATACTTGGAAAAAAAAATCCCAGCCACAAAACATTGTTGTTAGAATAACATATATTGAATTTTCAGAAATACTAGTTGGTTTAGAAGCTTACATATCCTATTAGATTAAGAGGACGATCGAAATCAAATTGACTGTTATTCATTTTACCACTAACAATGTAACATCCCTATTTTTCATGTGTATTATTATGAAGATAATTGCATGCATGATTTTTATGAAGCCATGTGTTAGTGACATATGTTATTGTAAGAAATAATCATAACAGGATCAAGATGTGGAATTATTTAATTATGCGTAATTAAATAATTATGATTAAGGACAACCTTAAGGAAGAGATGACAATGGAAGTCAAAACACATTTTATTTTCCCATTTTACCCTTGATCATTGTGCATAAATTGAAGAATTGGACAAAAGAGTATAAAATTCCAAAAATGTGCAACAAGTTGTCACAAACTTAACTAAGAACTATGAGCTGTTGGGCTAAGTGGGAAGGACAGTTCTTGAAGCTCAAGAAGAGGACCCAATTCGCATAAGAAGAGGGAAACAAAAATGTGTTAATGGAAAATGGACCATCAAGAAGCCCAACTTTGAAGAGTGAAATTGATGATATCATGCTTGGTGACCTTATCTAACTTATATCATACCTTCATAAATGCAAGAGGATATGTGATTGGATTTGTGAGACACAAAATTTCCCCCATACTCCCACGATTTGAGGAGGAAAGAAGAGAAAAAGAAGAGATCACAAAGTACACCTAGAAAGCTAAAAGAATTAGGACAAAGGATATAAACATGACTAAAGGAAAAAGGCAAGACATGACATAGCATATATATATATATATATATATATATATATATATATATATATATATATATAAAGAGATATTCTCCCTCCCCATAATTAAGCTGCACCACATGAAAGAAGGAAGGAAGAGAAGGAAATTAAATGAAATAACATGACATGATGTGATTTAGAGTTGGAAAAAAATCAAGAAAGAAAGGATGGCTTGCAGAGTAAGTAGGAGTGACCCAACACTTTAAAAGCCACTCTTTTCCTTCCTTTAGGTTGCTGCACGTTGGAGAAAGAGAGGGGAAAAAAGAAAGAAAGAAGAAGCTCTCTACAAGACACACAAGGAAGTTCAAGAAAAAGGGAAATTAAGGAGCTTAAGAGTAAGGTAAGGATTTGGGATCTCAACTTATTTTCTTCTACTCTTTTTAATAAGGTTGATAACCTAAAGAAAATATTTTCTTGGTATAATTTTGGAGTAAGGTTTAAAGGTTAAGAGGGGAGAAACTAGACTTAAGAGCTCAAAGGTTGTTAAAGATCCTAGATCAAGTAAGTCACCTTGAACTTCTTTATAATCTCTATGGTGTTAGTCTTAGAAATGGTTAATTCATGAGCACATATGAAACAATATGGGTCTGTATTGGTAAGAGTATAATATGAACACAAAGTTAAAACTAAGGTTCATGGCCTAAATGGTAGATCAAACCTAATATATGGGAGTTATGAAGCTATAATAGAAATTTGACATTTTGGATTTAACTATTAATTTTCGTGCAGATGGTTTTCCACGTGGATAGGAATTGATTTTGGTGTTTTTGAGGGTCTTAAATTGTTTCAAAATGAGATTTTGTATAAGGGTGAACCTGGATCAAAATTTTGGAACCATAGAAGAAAGACTAAAAAACGTTGGTTGTCTGATTTCTAAAAATCCTGTGAAGCCAACTGGGTTTAACTAGATTTTTGACATAGTTAATGGACTTAAAAAATTATGAAATTTTACAGAGAGAAAGTAGACATCTCATGAGTTATTTTGATATATAATTTGTAATTTTTGTAATTTTGGATTGGGAGAAATTAATTTTTGAAAATTGCCCTTGAATCCTGGAAGTCATTTCGTACCAGAGATGATTTTGGGCCCATGGTTAAAATTTTGACTTAGTCTAGCCCAAATTAGTATTTTTGGTTTAAAATAGACATATTAAGGTCATTTGGGCCAAAGAGAGTTGACATAGATGGTAAGGGATTCAGGATTAGTCCCTTGGGACGTGGGTTCGATCCCCTCTGCTGTTGCTGGAACTCCTTTGGTAGGCGATCTTGTAAGTCCCTAGTAAGTGCTCATAGAGCCCGGGGCTGTGCCCTGGCCTTGGTGGGGGACTGGTGTCGAACCCTTCCAAAACTTTCTTGTATATAAAAAAAAAAGGTCATTTGGGCCTTGAAACCAACCCAAAAGGATTTTCTAGATTTAGTTTTGAATTTTTGAAGTTGGGCCTTTATTGCTGGAAATTTCAAAATTGGGTCGGAAAAAAAGGGTGCTAAGCCCATATTAAATTCCTTAGTAAAAAAAGGGATATAGTAAATATGGACACATTAATTGGGCTTATTTTAAATCATCAAATAAAATATTTATTGAGGAGGAATTAATTATATTTACATTTTATTAGGTTTGATTGTTGTGCTTCTACGCTAGGAAATTATTTCTTTTATCTGTAGTCAACTACCAGGTAGTAACCTTAATACTTAGATATTATGTGTAACTTGTGTATGTATGTTTTACCATGTATGTTGCATACATTGAGCTATCATTTATTTCCAAGCGCTATGGAACCAGAACATGTTGTGTGCTTTATGGGCCTTGTTGTGTGCTGCGCCCGGTGGTCTATGCTGTGTGCTATTAGAACCACTGCAGTCTGTGCTGTGTGTGCTATTAGGACTGCTAGTTCCGAATTTGGCTGTGTGCCTTGATACTGAATGTTATGTGGTATCTGTTTATTTATGGTTTTCCTACATGCATTGTTTATATATTTTATATAAGATTAACGGTTACTTTGGGATTCGATTTCTGAATCCCAGCCTCTTTTAAGCCCTCTGACAGTTCATCTTGATCGGAGCAGGGAGATAGAGGTAAGGCTCCAAGACAGGACTAGGAGGGTAGCAGCTGGTGGTTATTATTTTGATATTTATTTTGATCTTCCGGATGACTGTAGTATATTATTTGGCTTGTCAGGCACTATTATCCGGATAACTGTATATTTTGAACCCTCTGGGGAAGTTTACTATTCCATAGTCAGTATATCATCCTCTAAACCGGTGCATGCTCTGTTATAATACTCTGATGAATGACGTAAATTAACTTGGGAAAAATAATTTAAAAATTTAATAAAGGTAAAGAACCGCACTATCCTCCACCCGAAAGGGCAAGATCGGTAGATGTGTAACAAGCAATCTCTATTAGCATGACACCAAAACTGAATATGTCTATTGAGACAACACCATTAATTGCATATATATTGAGCCATGTATCCTAGCTATCAATATTTTCCTGTTGCACATGTTTCTTTTAGACTACCTTCAACAGAGTCTTGATCCAAGTAAACGGCAATGCCATCGAATTTGGAGGAGTAGCAGATAAGGAAGGAGAGAGAGAAAAATTTTGGTCATCATGCTCGCATCCCAGACCTATAATGTAATATTTTCTCTTAAATCACTGGCTTCTTGTTTTAGGGTCATTTGCCCCCATTAAGGACGCGTTTTCTGCCCCTCTTCCTCCTTTTTTTTTCCTTTATGCTGAATATACTTTCTTCTATTATGTAGTTTTTTTAAATAAAAAGACAACTTTATTAAAGCAAGACAAAAAGTAACTTGTAAAAAAAAATAAAAAAAGCCTCCGAAAAAAACTATGAGCATTGACGGAAGTACGGAACAGGGAGGCACAAATATACATACATATGACGAACAACATACAACGTAGAAACCAAAACACAACAAGCTAAAATACTAAAACAGAGACTAGTTGGGGCATGAGAATACAACAAACCAACCTAAAAGAAGATCAGCCAATAGAATTTGAACAATCGGATTTTAATTTCCTTATTAGTGAAACAAACTGATTTAAATTTCCTTGTAGAAGCCATGAGCCTCGCCAGTAAGATTAAAAAACTTATCTTGAGGATCAGCAAAGTATACCAGAAAGCAGTTAACATGATGTTGTATAAATTTGAAAACTCTCTTCAACAAGTTGATAAGCACAACCAGAGGAACTAGAAGATGAGAGATTTGAAGAAAACCAGAAGAAGGTCTCACCAGCGAAGCATAAACGAATGGCTCTGAAAGATTCAATGTCTAGCCAAAGTCCTCAGACTTGAACTTAGCTATGAGAAGACAAAAATGCTTGTTTAGTGATAATTGAATATTATTCCACTTATTTTTATCTCTTGGTTAATAATTTAGGGATGTTTAATTGAGAAATAATGAGTTTTATTACTGGATTGGGCATTAAGCTTTTAATTAGATTAAATTTGTTTTTGGTAATAAAATTCTAGATTTACAATGCTTCGCCATTTTTGCCATAACTTTTGATCTAGATATCGGATTAGCCTCATTCTTCTTTCGTTTTTTAGATGAGTCAGAGAGCTACAATTGTTATGAAGACCTCAGAGGCTGATTTGGACAAGAGGATGAACGAAATTGGAGCTAAAGACAGACCCATTTTGCTGGATTTCCATTTTGGACGAATTTTGTATTAAAAGGACCAATTATTAGAAGTTTCCTAATTTATTAGAGATTTCATATTGATTGAAGTTTTCCTATGATTAGGGGATTGATTCCTAATTGTCAGTTATCTTGATTCATCCTTCCTATATAAGGAAAATTGTATGGAGGCTGCAAACAACACATTATTTCATTTTACATTGTTATTGGATTAAAAATGTTTTAATTAAATTCTCTGAGATGTTCTTCGTGTTCTTCGTCTGTTCTTCATTGTTTTGCCCAGCTATGCTCGGCTAAGCCTCTCTGATTAACCCATGGATTAAGGATTCTATATTCCAGAGGACTTACACTTAATTGGTAACATCTAAACTCGTTTCTGCCTTCTTTTATCGGATCCGATTTCTGAATTCGGATTGGGTTTTTGATTAAAAACCAAGATTGATTTATCTCAAGGACACAATTCGAACTGGGTTTAAGTGATTACTGGGCGATTGCTCGGTGACACGCCACTGTTCCGAATATATTCTGGACGATCGTTCAGTGGAGGGAATTTCTGGTCAAACGCAGAGATTTCGGTTTGTCCAGAATCAATCACGAGTTTGCTGTATTATTTTAGTCTAATTAAGGTTTTGGAATTCCTAATTCTGGGTTAGTCGTTTTTAGTCTAATTAATCTCGTTTTCCTTAATTGTTTTATTTTGCTTTCCTTCTTAATTGCATTAAAAAACTCTCCTCCCCCCATTTTGTTACTATTTTCTTGTTTCTATTAAACCTATTGCGAATTCCGTGAGAAACGATCCAGGTTCCTTATACTGCAAATCTTTTTACTGAACTTGATTATTTTGTAAGAGGTCGGCATCTCTTGTCATCTAGCAACAATTGTAATACCCGGATAATCATTTGTTTGGAAAATTATACTAAGATAAATAGAATGGCTATTTGTGATAAGTGAAAATATGGTCTAAAAGTGTAAGATAATTAGCTTATGTTCAAAGAAAAATATTAAGGGAATAAAGGAAATTAAGTGCCAAAAGGCTTAAAAATGCATTTTCGGGTCATAAAACATCCTAAAAATATTATGATAAATTCTAAAGGGCAGTAAAATAATTATTAAAAATTAGAAAGAATATTGTCCTTAATTTAAACAATTTTTTAAATTATTTCCTTTGAAAATAAAAGGAAGAAAAATTTAAAATTATTCTGGGAACCATAATTGACTCCATGATTTTTGATATATTACATGGGACATAAGATACCAATGTAAGTCAAATAGTTGTGAGAAAATGATTAATTCTAAATAAGAAAATTGTCAACAATTAGTAAGTAATTAATTAAATAATTAATGACTAATTTTTTAGACATGAATAAAGAAGAAAAACCGAAAATTTAGAGAGGGAGAGGGTGGAGATATTTTGTGAAAAATGGAATAATGATATTTATATTATAATAATAATATAAAGTGAGATATTTTGAGAAAAAGCAAATAGGATAAATGAGAACCGATAGAAAATAAATCATATATCAAAATATGTGAACTAAGTATCTAACATAAGGACTTACTATAAACAAGTATATTTTTATCCCGGAGTGGGCTATCTCTGAAGTCATTTCCGTAGCTGGCGGAATGATTATGAGATAAGACAAAAAGATATTTTGTGAAAAAAGGACAAATAATGTAAATGAGAACCAATGGAAATTAAATCCTAACTTAAAATCCTTGAACCAAGTAGTAAACATCTGGACATATTATGAATCAGTGAATTTTTGTCCCGAAGTTGGTGTTATTCGAAGTTATTTCTGTAATCGACAACGCTAGTCCGAAAATGTTCGGCAAGCAACGGAATGTCCTAAATGGGATCGAAAATTTTGCTAATCCAAATATTGTGAAAGAGGAAGGATAAACTTACAAGGATTTGCTATTGGATTTTTGAGATTTGTTCAAGTTTACGTGAGTAAAACACTGAATAGGAAGCTTTATCGGTACAAGACCAAAAAGCAAGAATGATGTCATAAGGATGACATCATCTTTTGAGAGGTGTATGACCAAGATCTTGCCATTTCAATGAAGTGCAATCCTACGGTCCAAAAATCGTCTGATAAAGCATGAATAGTAACCAGAATTTGTCTATAAATAGGCTGCAACCTTCTTCATAATTCTCACACCATTCCTTCTTGAGTAATTCGAAATCTTGGAGTAGAGGAAGAAGGAGGAATCCGGGGAAATTTGTAGCGAAGCTGTGAGTAAGTTCTTCGGTCCTTAGTCTTAAGTACTAGTTTCTTTCGGTAGTTGTAGTAGAAATGCTAGGTTGATCTTTAATCTTCCAAGTATGATTAGGAATCATGTTCTTGGGGTAATTAAGGTATTAATTTCGAAAATCATTTTGGAGTTAGAGATATGTCAAAACTCTGGAAGAATAGAGTCAAAGTAGCGAAACTCTGACGAAATTCCGCTTATTAATCAAACTAGAGGCAAAATGGTAATTTGTACCTAAGATGCTTGTTATGATGTTTATCACTGATAAATGTGATATTATCTCTATAGGATATTTGTGATCAAGTACTGCGGTTGTGTCGCTGCTGTATCGCTGTCAAAATACTGAAATACCGTCAACAAAGGTACGGACGTGTACTGTAACACTAACTCTGATACTTATTGTATGCTTATGTGTGATAGTTACTTTCATAAAGACATAGACGAGACTCTATCTCGAGTTATGCATCATGACTAAGTTTATGGGGCTTAGATCACTACTAATACATTCAGCTTTTTTCACGGGTTACAGTCATAGTAACACCGTTGAGTTTTCCTAGCACTGAGGACATGATGAGCCGTCGTGGCACTGGTTATGTGCAAATTGGGATGGACTTTACATGTGTTGTGTGCCATGTACTGTTATGATATGAGAACTTTGCATCTGCTGTGTGCTATGTATTGTTGTATGCTGTAATGTTATGAATATTTGTCATACATATCTTGTTTACATAAGCATGAGGTTAACCGTTATCTGAGGTCCGATGGGTATTGGACCTTAGCTCTTACCATAGCTTCAGGTCTGAGGAATCAAGGACTGAAGACAGAAGTAAGCAGAGTAAACAGAACGCGTAAGGACCCGACTGAAGATCCTATCTTTAGACGTGTACCATTATAACATCACTATAATAAATGTACTGTACATTATAAACAGACGGATACGCCACAGTTAATGATATATTAGTTACTCACTCTTTTACTTGCTCCGATGCTCTACTTTGATTGAAAAAAAAACTTATTCCACTTTTGAAAATTGGGGTGTTACAACAATCTCATCACTGATCGCCACAGAATTAATGATGCCTCTACATTAAGTAACTAGGATTATCTGACACCAGTGTACAAAACCCTAATAATGCAACTCTACAAGCTTTTTGTGGAAGCATGGTGTGATTTTATATATAGACCAATCGTGGTGTTGTTTGATGGGTTTAGGATATTAGTCCCTCGTATCCTTAATATACAATGGCGGAACCAGAAAATTCTTTTAGCCCGAGCCAAAAAATAAATATGTTGAACTATTTATTGAATAATATCGTATAACATTAAAAATACAAATAAATAATAACCAACAATTATATATCAAAACAAAATATAAGATGATAACATTTTCAGTAAGTATATCAAACAAGAATTTTACTTTCTTTTTATAGCTCAATGAGTAATGAACCAAATATTATCCTAAAGATATCACAAATACAATCATAATAATAATATGTATAATAAAATTTAATAAAATTAACATTTAAATACATATTCCACCTACCTCAAAAAAAAAATAATTGGAGAAAATAAAATGAATATAATATGAAGCCCAAAAAATATTTTAAAAAAACATAAAGATCTAATTAAATTTCAGCTAAGCAAATATATAAACTTATAAACTATTTCATAAAATAGAAATTCATTATAAAAGCATAAGACAACTAAATAATAAATCCAAACTGATTAAAATTAGTCATTAATCATTCTCTACATATATATAGTCATCTACTGTAAAAACTCAAAACTATGCCAAAATCATTATCCCAAAATTTTTACTAATAAACACAATATTACCCTTATTAAGAAGAGTAAAATACGTAGAATAAAATACTTAACTGAGGCCAAATTATTGGCCAAAATAAAATATTATAAGATACATATATATAAATACATAAGATAAGATAAGGCCAGTTGGGGTCAAGGCCCCAGCTGGCCATAAAATGGCTCCGCCACTGTTAATATAAAACACATTTCGGGGCTTGACCTACATAGTTTTTATATTTATCAATATTTTATTAATTTATCTTTATTGATTTTGTACAAACACCATTAATTTCATACTGTAGAGTCATGTTGTCACTTGAGTAACAAAGCAAATGAATATTAGAACCCCAAATCAATCAAGAGTCAAATAGAAAGCACTTAAAAATGAATGGTCTTGTTTATAAACTTACCATGTACCGAACACTCTATTTGTGTTTTTCTTGGATTTTCTTAATCCAAACATTCAAGCCATTTTAGAATTGGATATTTTTAGATTCATCTCTTCATCAAGCAATGTATTGCTTGCCTTCAAATTACGATGTATTACTTTTAGTCTCGAATATGTGCTAGATAAAGAAATCCTTGCGCAATTTGTAATACCTAGAAAAAAAAACATTATTATTATAATAAAAGAAAAATAATTATCATAATACCTATTTTAAATAGGTGAATATGGGGTCTCAAATCTTTTGTATTTTATTTATTTTTGTTTGTAGGCAATTTTTCTTAGAATTTAGGAGTATGAAAATTAATTTTAGCTTGTTGATACAAAAACCAATATTTTAGGGATTAAATTAGGACTCAACTCATTTATACCTCATTTAACTTCATGAAGACAAAATCTTTCTAAGTAAGAATAAATAGATTATACAATGATATTAACCCTAAATCTTAAAGTTTAAATGGACCAATAAGGGAATTGTCTTCTTGAGCATGAGAGAACAATTAAGACAAAACTTCATAATTAAAAATAAAGGGAGGGGGGACGAAATTTTTAAGGAAAATGGAAGAAAAAGAATAAACCAATTAAAGGAGTAGGAGAAGATAACTTGGTGAGCAAGTTAACTTTCTTAGGGAGCAAGTAATTGCTTAATTAGAGAAAGATTAGGAGAAAACCTATAGAAATTAAATCATAACTTGAGATTTTGAAGTTAAATATCCAAGACAAATACATATTTAGAATCAGGGAATTATGAGCTTCAACTTGGCTATTCCCAAAGATATTTTCGGTTACATTTAAGATTCATACGTAAACATTTTGGGAATTAAAAATCACTATAAATCTAATCATAAAATTAGGATTTCAAATGTGAGATTGAATTTTGAATTTAAATACCAACTTACACCTAACTAAATTAGGATTTGGGATTAATTAGGATTAACTAAATGAAGGAGAGGCTTTTCTTAAGGACCAAGCAAACAAATTTCTAGAAGGGGGAGGGGGAAATTTCGGCCAAGAGGAAGAGGAAGGCCAAGATCATGTCTTTCTCTCCAAGTAATGATCCAAGAGCCAAGATCAAGCAAGAGTTGCAAGATGTTTAATCTCTCCTTGCCTATAAATAGAGAGCCTTGGCTAAACACTTTCCTCACACCAATTTCCCTTGCCTTGGCTGAAATATAGGGAGGAAGAGAGAGTGAGTAGCTGCTGGAGAAAGGGAGGCAAGAAGTCTTCAAGAGGTAAGGAAGTTCTTAGCTTCCTAGTTTAAGTTCTTAGTTTATGAAGTAGAAATGCTAGAAAAAGTTGTTTTAATCTTCAATCTTCCATATACAGTTTTAATTTCATGTTTTTGAGGTTTCCATTGTCTCTATTTCGAAAAATTGATGAAGAGGGAGTTATATCAAAATTTTTGGAAGATTAGGATCAAAATAGCGAAGCTCTGGCGAAATCAGTAAAATCTGAGTAAGTAATAAAGATGCTAGTATTTTATGATGAAGATGATGTTCTAAAATTCTGGGAAAATTCATGATGAAAGTAGACATGTAGGGCTTTCTAAATCTATAAAGAGTGTGTCATTTGAAGCTCTGTACAAAAAGATAAAAATCTTAGAAGTCAAGTTACATTTTCTGGGCAAAAATCTGGGCAATGGTTTGAATTCTGGAAACTGGGAATTATCCAGGAGTTCTGGGTAAGTTATAGTATTTTTCCTTGAAAGTTGACATCTCAAGGATTCCGGGAAATTTTACGAATCCTCATTTCGATTTTTGTGGAATTAGTTATGATTTTTCGAAGTTAGGCGAAATTCTGCCCAGAAATGCTGAATTAACGTTTTTTCCGAAAATTAAGTGGAAATAATTAGAAATAAATCCTTCAAGGGTAAAAATGTCAAGTGTGGCCAAGATGTCTCTTGAAATGTTGTTTGAGGATTAATTAAGACAATATTACCCTTTTAGGATAGACTGTGCTCGCGTACCGTCAACAAAACGTGCCCAACGACCTGTTAAACTCAGGTACGAACGCGTATTGTAACCTTAACTCTTATGCTTATGGTTTGGTTATATATGATTGTTGTTTTCACATGATAATACTCTGTTTTGAAATTTACACATGAGAGTTGAATTGTACACGGGTTATAGTCTTGATAACACCATTGAGTTTTCCTAGCGCTGAGGACACGATGGGCCGTCGTGGCACTGGTTATGTGCAGACTGGGGTAACATACATATTGCAGTGGCTGTGTTATGTTATTGCCTTACATGTGGATATTTGTTTGAAACTGTGATTATGTTGTATATCTGTGATAACTGTCATATACTGTTTACATAAGCATGAGGTTAACCGTTACCTGAGGTTCAATGGGAATTGAACCTCAGCCTCTGCCATAGCCTCAGGATCCCGGGAAGTGATTGAGGACAAGGGTAAGAAGCCGATATGAGGACCCTGCGGAGGCATCGTCTTTTTGATACTTATGTTAGAAGTATTAGACTTGGATGACTGTATTAGTTAACATTCACTTAGATACACTACATACAATGTTATTCAGTTACTCTTTGTTTATGTAAAATATTTTCGACTCTCAGCTCCAGAAACGTTTATTAAAAATGGGATGTTACACAATTCCTTCATTGATGCTAAATAGCTACGGGTACAAAAAAGCCTTTCAAGACTGAACAAAAAACATCTCATAAGATCGGATTTGTAACTAGTTTTGTTCCAGGCGATCTTAAAAGTTTGTAACTTTTAAAATCGGATGAACGACCGGTCTTAAAAATTTAGGCCGAACTTTTGAAATATCCGATCTTAAAAATGTTTCAAAATAATTTTTTTAAAAAAAACCCAAATGAAACAACCGGTCCCTAATCATCACATCTGGCAACATTTTGAATGTCCCTCCATCATCAGGGACGGAGAACCAAGAGAAGATGGAAGCAATACCGATAAGAAAAACAAAAAAGATAAATACAAAGTCCAGAAATAAGAAAACATAACAAGAAATAGAAATCAGTCACTATGGAAATCGAATTTGAATCAATATAAAATCAAAGATGAGATTGAAGTCTAGATTTACAAAAAAATCACAAGCTTAAAGCAACCAAATTTGAGCAGGATCCTCTTGTTGATGTTGGCAAAGCTTCAAGCAATCAAAATTGAAGTCCAGATCTGAGCAAGAGCAGTCAAGGTAGGAGCAAACAGACTTAAGCAAGAAGAGATCTGGATTTGATTTTAAGTAGGATCTGTGTGAAGGCGGCGTGGAAGGAGCCATAGATCGAAGAGGAAGGAGCTGTTGTCGTCTAGAATCCTCGAAGTAGTACGTTTGTGCTGTTGCTGAGAATTGGAGTTGACGCCATTGCAAAACCCTCAAAGCATCTCACTGCCAACGTTGCCAAGGATTTGATTGTGTGGCTCTTAGGATGATTTACGAAGATTGCAAGTAGGTTAGAGGAAGAGAATGTCATTCTTGCTGAGGATTTGACCCGTGAGGCTTTTGGGACACTCGTTGAATCTATAGCTAAGTAAATGTTATATCACCAAGAAGACAACCATACTCACGGATTTAATGAGTTTAGCGAATTTAGGTTTTTTTTAAACTTTTAAGACTGTCTGTTTGTAAAAATTGATCTTAAAAGTATATTTTTAAAACTGGATCCTTTATAATCCGGTCTTAGAAGTGTTCTATATATTTACGAAATTGCCACTGATCATACTTTTAAGATTGGATATTTTATAATCTGGTCTTAAAAGTGTTCTATATATTTACGAAATTGTCACCTGTTATACTTTTAAGACTAAATCTTTTATAATCCAATCTTAAAAGTGTTCTATATATTTGTTGGAAGTTCAAATTTAATTATTTAGCATATACAATTTTATTATGCAATTATCTTAATTAAGTTGTTAGAGAGATTTTAGGAATTAAGTTAGCAGAATATAGTGTTTTGAATTTCGTCATTATATTTCTGATTGTAATCCTTAGATTATAGGGACTGTTTAGGTCATAAGATTATTTACTTATTAGCATCTGTATATAATTCCAATTAAGCAAAGGAATAAAGTATCGCATTCTCGGACTCATCTCTAATTGACATCTTCTTAAAATATTTACAAAATTGCCACTGGTTATACTATTAAGACCGAATCTTTTATAATCCGGTCTTAAAAGTATTCTATATATTTACGAAATTGCCACTGGTCATACTTTTAAGACTGGATTTTTTTATAATCTGGTCTTAAAAGTGTTTTATATATTTACGAAAGTGTCACCGATCATATTTTTATTACCAGATTCTTTATAATCCGGTCCAAAAAGTTCTTTATATTTACGAAACTACCACCGGTCATACTTTTAAGACCTGATTCTCTATAATCCGGTCTAAATGAGGCGGTCTTAAAGCTCTTTTTTGCATTAGTAAGCTTTTCCCAATCTAGTACATTTCCTTTTCTTGCATCTATAATAGGGTGAGATGCTTGTTAGAAAGCTTAATAATTTTGTAGAATATAAAAGAGGACCTACCAAATATGTAGAAATCTAAGCTTTTGTAAGGCATGTGCTCATAAACCAGTATTCTTTCATCTCTTTCGATGCAGAACCCCAAAAGCCTCACAATATTAGTATGCTGCAGCTTAGCCATGAGTTTAGCCTCATTTTTGAATTATGCAAGCCCTTGTCATAAACTTTTAGAAAGCCGTTTTATTGCTACTTCTCCTGCCCATCAGTTAGTGTCCCCAGAAGGTATTGTTTACAGAGTTCATATCTATGTAGTTTCAAATTCCAATTCACACACACACACACACACACACAAAACCTTATATATAGGACCAAAACCACCTTCTCCAAGCTTGTAAGAATCAGAAAAATTGTTTTTGGCAGCCACAGTGCTCTCAAAACTGAATATTTCAACCTCATTTCTTTCCCTCGCAAGTTTCTTATTCCTTTTCGATTTGCCATAAACCATGGAAATCATTGCATTGCCTCCAATTTCATGTAATATCTTCTTTTGCTTCGTTTTCCTGTCCACCGGTAATGTGACATAGAAGTACAAGTCTCCGAGAGGACCTTAACTCAGTACTTTACTTTATTTGGATATTATTAATACATATGGTAGTGATTACCTTCTGCTTTAATTTGTATTTTCTGAATGAGGCATAGCATAAGTAGCAGATCAGAGGAAATGCGAGGCTTGCTCCCACCTCAACGATAAGCCATATCCACCACCTGTTTATTACAGTTCACAAATATATATATGATTTTTCAAGTCACGGATATGATAATGCAAATTCCAGAATGGAGATTTGTAGGTCTACCATTTAGCTACCACTGTATTAGTAATATATCTTTGATCACGTGTAGGAAAGTAATAGGCCTTGCTGTTTTAATTTATCTTTCTTATAGGCCTGTAATGGCTTTCCTTATCTTTTGTTTTAGGTTATCATTTCTCATTTAAAAAAAGAAAAAAAAGTAGTAATCATTTGCAAGGTTTTTTTACAAACTATAATAATGGATGAAGGCTAGATGGAATCAGTGTGTTCAGCCAAAAAGTAGGAAGGAACCAAGAAATTATATGTGATGCAGGTTGCCATTATTTCTTAATGTCAACTTAAGACTGCATATAATATTATCAAGATTCCAAAGCTATTCCTGGTATATGAAGAAGCAAAAGCATAATATTGTAGCCTTGCGGGTTAGGAAACAGGGCATACCTTTTGTGTTTAACAATATTTTTGTGTCTAACAATATAAATTGACAGTCCTCTTCAGTGAACCAGGTCCCTTTAAGCCATATTTGGCATTCAGTATTGTTAACCTGATTCAATGGCCCATAAGCCTCACAAGAACAATTGTTCCGGCATATGGTCTCACAACAACACTGCCCACCAAGATTCTCACTTTGGTCAACCTCAATACTATCAGTGGACATGTAACCAAAAACGCTCTTCAAAACCACCGTGATGGTTCCCGCATTTGGGGGCACTTTGAGGTGTGCAAAGAAGACGAAGTTGAAGGTGTGTACTGTAGCCACTCGATCTATCTTGGGACCTTGATCACAACATAACAACTCCATAGCTAATTAGGTGACTTCTTTACAGTGGGCAGTACCATAGAGATTAACAAATCAGCAGGAACATAGCCACTGAATGCTTAGATACATAGATACTCTGAGATGCTCCAGTGGGCAGTACCATAGAGATTAACAAATCAGCAGGAACATAGCCACTGAATGCTTAGATACATAGATACTCTGAGATGCTCCTCCAAGAGAGAGCATCACCTTGATCCCTTGTTGACAATATTTAATCTTTGCCAATATTAATGGAGGTGGTGCACCCAGATGAAGAAGGGTCTGCACAGTGATCTGCGAGGTCGAGTCAAGGGGTTGCACGAAAGCAAGCCAATCACAACAAAAGAGTAAATTCCTGTGTATACCTTCTTTAGCGTTAAACGGCAATGTCGTCGGATTTGGAGAAGCTGATTTGGATTATGAGTAATAGGAAACGAAGGAGTAGAAGAAAACTTCTTCTGGTCATCTTGCTCACCTCACCGAGCTTCACTCTTGGCGTTGAAAACATAACTTCCTCACAAAAACTTTTCTGACAAACTTATTTTATGTAACGTAAGTCAAGTTCTTCTGTGGCTAATCGAAACATTCACTCTCAGCTCAATAATCCGAATCATATTTTCTCCTGCAGTTAAATGTTTCATGGTTATCTATGCACCGATGACCAATTAACTCATTCCAGCTCAATAAACAGAATCTTATTTGGCAGCCACCATGTAATTCATTTAATGAATTATTTTAAATTCTTACTTCAGCCCCCAACACACTCTCTCTCCTCCTCTTTCCTTGTCGTCATTCGCGCCCTCCTCTTTCCAGTATTCCTCCCTCCCCCTCTCATCTTTCTTCTTCATTCAACTTCTGCCGCAAAAACCACGAACACAAACCATTTCTTTTTCTTCTCTTTTTTTACGAATGAAAAGAGGCAAGCTTGATTAGAAATGAAACTGAGAAAGATGACATTGGATGAACCGCGTCGTCCACAAAACACTTGTTAAGCAGGAATCGATTCATTCAGCGATGCAATCTAACTCGCCCTTCCTTCGCCAATGTATCGGCACACACAATCACCTCTCTATGAACATGTGAGATTTCCACATTCCAGGATCCATATATTATATAAAACTCCATGTTGCTTCTATCTCTGTTCGAAAAGGGTGATTCACCCCACCACCTCTCATTTTTTTGCCGTCTTGAAGATAGAGAAGATATTTGGTGAGAGACTCAGAAAAGAAGTTCGCATTTGACACACAAAATTCCAAGTTGTGAGAGACTCCATATTTTTTCCTTTTCGGGATTTTTGCAATAAAAGGGAGGTTTGCCAATTGAAAATAAGTTTGAGAGTTGATTGCGCATGGCATCGTTACTAAGCACCCGACAACTCTTGATTTTTTTTTTTGCTCAGACACCCGACAACTCATGATAAAAATAGTAATTATTTGGTTTCTTTAATCATTTTAAATAAGTTACATAGGTTATAAGGATAAGATGAGTATTATTTTTGACCTTTTTTTGTAATACAGTGAAAAGAATGAAACTGGTACGACATTATTTTCAACCCAAAAATATAATCTGTGTCAAGAAATTTGTTGAAAATTAGTCGGTTTGGCTGGTTATTTGTTGACATTGATACAAGATGATCAATAAAATGTCAATTGGACATTTAAAATAAAAAATCTCAAAACCACATCAACTGTTACTTACCAAATAGTCATTACTTGTTATTTAAATAAACTTAGCTTAACCAAGGTTAACTAATTTTATTTAACTAATTTTATTTAAATAAACTTGGACTGTCTGAGTTCCTATGGTCTGTGAAGATGAACTCACGCTCCTTGTTTTCTGCATGGTGGCTTCATTCGGGATTGGGAATCTTGTTTCAGGGTTTTGTTCATGTTCGTTGCTATATTTTCATACTTTCGAGGCAACATTGAGCTTAAAAAAAACTTCCAAGGCAACATTGCTCATTGACTGTATTTCCGGAGTAAAATTGCTATTAACCCTTTAATAAACAAATCTTCAAACCTTCACATAATCAAAATTATATAAAACTTCAATCTAATCTCCAAATCCCAGCTCATATTTTCATATAGTTCTAGATTTAACAAAATTAAACCGGTTAAACCTATAGTAATATCTCTAGTAATCCAAATAAATGCCTTAAACCTCATTTAATCGGTAGAAATATCCTATTGGAGAAAAATCCTAAACTATTTTAAATAGAAAGTTAATTTTAAATTTATGCAATAACCAACTAATAAATATAACTTATTAAAATTATGTATTAATCACGCTCTACATCTATATAGTCATCTATTATAAAAAAATTAAACTCACAACTTTGTCAAAATTCTAACCCTAAAATTTTCACTAATCAGTACTGTATTACTTTTATCAGAAAGAGAAAAATACATAAAACAACCTTTATGAAAAAAGTTAGTTGAAAAGAAATTAATTTAACTACATAAATAATCTTATAAAATAAATAACTTACCTTAAAAACTCAAATAACTTCTTCTTTCCCTGTCTCTCTCCCCCTCTTGCTCTCGAGCTCTCGTTACCTGACTCTCCACTCACACACCCATTACACAACACACACATATATGCTGCCACTTATAAAATTATCATTTCCCTTTCCCCACGCCATTTCCCTCCTTCCGAAGGCAGCATGTGCTGCCAGTTTTTTTAAATGGGGAAAATTACCATGAAGGACCCAATATTTATTTTTATTATTATTTTAACTAATTTCTTTTTGATAAATCATATCTTAAATAAAAAAAATTTATCTTGATAATTGCAAGACAATTTTCATGTATCATGATTAATTCTTTCTTACTTGTAATTAAATCCTAATATAAAAATTAAAATCTTGCAGTAATGATGTTATGTAGCTTCTAGTTTTTTTCATGTTCATTTTTTTTTGAATTCTTCAATAAATATTGAAATTTCAAATGACTATGTTATTTGTAAAGATTTTGTAATACCCGGAAAAAAAAATATAAAAATAAAAATATTTATCTTAAATATTATATTTCCATAGATAATACCTATTTCAAATAGGTGAATATGGGGTCTCAAATTTTTGTATTGTATTTATTTTTGTTTATAGGAAATTTTCCTTAGAATTTAAGAGTATAAAAATTGATTTAGCTTGTTGATATATAAAACAATATTTTAGGGATTAAATTAGAATTTAACTCATTATTCCTAATTTAATAAAAAAGAAATTTCTCCAATGTAAGAGTAAATGAATTATACAATTATATTAATCTTAAATCCTAAAATTATGGGAACCAATGAGAGAATTTCCTTCATAAAAATATGAGAACATTGAAGACAAAATTATATAAATAAAATTAGGGGAGGGGGGCGAAATTCCATGAAAAAAAAAAGAAAAAGAAGGAAAATTAAAAGGTCAAGAGGTGTATGAAGGAAGATTGATTGTCTTGGTGACCAAGGAAATATTTAATTAGGTAGAGTTAGGAGAAAACCTAT
This sequence comes from Acacia confusa, assembly GCA_037074495.1. Taxonomy (NCBI): domain Eukaryota; kingdom Viridiplantae; phylum Streptophyta; class Magnoliopsida; order Fabales; family Fabaceae; genus Acacia; species Acacia confusa. The sequence goes on from CM073510.1 coordinate 29,923,693, forward strand.
AGAAATTAAATCATAACTTGTGATATTGAATTTAAATGTCCAAGATAAATACATATTTAGAATCAGGGAATTATGAGCTTCAACTTGGCTATTCTCAAAGATATCTTCGGTTACTTTTAAGATTCATACTTAAGCATTTTGGGAATTAAAAATCACCATAAATCTAATCATAAAATCAAGATTCCAAAAGTGAAATTGGATTTTGAATTTAAACACCAACTTACACCTAACTAAATTAGGATTTGGGATTAATTGGGTTAACTTAATGAAGAAGGAGTCTTTCTTGGGGACAAAGAAAATTATTTCTAGAAGGAAAGGGGGGGGACGGTCAAGGAGGAGGAGGTGGAAGGCTTGGATCATTTCTTTCTCTCCAAGCAAAGATCCAAGAGCCATGGTTAAGGAAGAAGTGTTAGATGTTTAACCCTCCTTGGCCTATAAATAGAGGACCTTAGTTAGCACATTCTCCACACCAAACCTCCTAGCCTTGGCCGAAATATAGGAAGAAAGGAAGAGTGAGGAGCTGCTGAAAATAGAAGGCAAGTGGTCTTCAAGAGGTAAGAAAGTTCTTAGCTTTCAAGTTTAAGTTCTTAGTTTATGAAGTAGAAATGTTAGAAATGTTATTTTGATCATCAAACTTCCAATTCCAGTTTTATTTTCATGTTTTTATGGTTTCCAATAGCTTTATTTCGAAAATTTGATGAAGAAGAAGTTATAGCAAAATTTTTGGAAGATTATGATCAAAATAGCGAAGCTCTGGCGAAATTTCAGCAAATAAGAACTTCTGGAGTCAGTAGTAAAAATGCTAGTATTTTATGGTGAAGATGATGTTCTAAAATTCTAGGAAAATTCATGATGAAAGTAAACATTTAGGGCTTTCCAAATATTTAAAGAGTGTGTCAATTGAAATTCTGTGCAAAAAGATAAAAATCCCAGAAGTTAAGCTACATTTTCTGAGCGAAATTCTGGGCAGCGGTTTGAATTCTGGAAACTGGGAATTATCCATGGGTTCTGGGTAAGTTCCAGTATTTTTCCTTGAAAGTACACATCTCAAGGATTCCGGGAAATTTTACGGATCCTCTTTTCGATATTTCTGGAATTAGTTATGATTTTTCAAAGTTAGGCGAAATTTTGCCCAGAAATTCTGTATCAGCGTTTTTTCCGAAAATTATGTGGAAATAAATGAAAATAAATCCTTCAAGGGTAAAAATGTCAAGTATGACCAAGGTGTCTCTTGAAATATTGTTTGAAAAGTAATTGAGACAATATCACCCTTTTAGGATAGACTGTGCACGTGTACCGCCAACGAACGTACCCAATGACCCGTTAAACTCAGGTACGGACGCATATTGTAACATTAACGCTTATGCTTATGGTTTGGTTATATATGATAGTTGTTTTCACATGATGATACTCTGTTTTGAAAATTTGCTCATGAATGTTGAATTGTATACGAGTTATAGTCTTGATAACACCGTTGAGTTTTCCTAGCGCTGAGGACACGATGGGCCGTCGTGGCACTGGTTATGTGCAGACTGGGATAACATACATATTGAAGTGGCTGTGTTATGTTATTGCCTTACATGTGGATATTTGTTTTGAAACTGTGATTATGTTGTATATCTGTGATAACTGTCATATACTGTTTACATAAGCATGAGGTTAACCGTTACCTGAGGTTCAATGGGAATTGAACCTAATTGAACCTCAGCCCTTGCCATAGCTTCAGGATCCCAGGGAGTCAGGATCGAGGACAAGGGTAAGAAGCCGGTGTGAGGACCCTGTGGAGGCATTATCTTTTTGGGATACTTATGTTAGAAGTATTAGACATGGATGACTGTATTAGTGAAAGCTCAGTTAGATACATTACATACAATGTTATTCAGTTACTCTTTGTTTATGAAAAATATTTTCAACTCTCTCAGCTCTGTACGGAAACGTTTATGAAAACGGAATGTTACAGATTTCCTTCACAGTTGGAAAATAGGGTGGTGAATTTGGTTCCCTTTCATGTAGGGATCCTTTACACTCTCTAATGGGCACTTATTATAAATCCTTTATTTGATTCTTTATAGAAAATTAAATAATTGAGCCTTAAAACTCTAGCATATAATTAGGACCGGAAGGAGCAAAAGGGGATTTTGAAGAATTTAGAGGTAAAATTAATTAATATGCTAAATTCCATGTTATCCACCAAACAGGGCCTTCAATGAGTCTATTGCAATTAAGCTAAGATATTTAATTTAAGATTATTATTATTATCAGTCCTCCATCCTTCTCGTAAGAAAAAATTATCGAAATCATGCAGTTTAAAATATTAGTTAAAGGTAATAAATATACATACATATATATATATATATATATATATCTCCCCCAAAAAATATTTCATTGTTTATAAAATAGAGTACATAAGTGAGTGATAATTTATTGAAGAGAGAATGGGTGGTACGCGTGCGCGCAGACACACACACACACACATATATAATGAGGGTAAAAGTAGAAAGACTATCCTAAATATTTAGACAAAAAAGATTTGTTTCTTATATGAAGAACCACCCCTGAGAGAGAAAAAAATAGTAGTAAGCTGTAATCATAGTAAGTAGGGATTCGTAGTGAGAAGACGATTACCTTTCTTTAGGCCTCAACTAGTGAAGGACAAAATAGGATGGATTCGTGTGGGTTCGAATTCCTATTGGAAGAGATATCAACATTTAAAGTTCGATAGTGCTTGAGACAGAATTACCTACATGTACAATTTGGTTAGGATGAGATAAAAAATTTCTCTCACCTCCGCTCAAACCAAACACGTCTGAGGGGGAAAAAAGTTTTTTGTTTAATGACAAAAATAAAATATGCGGGAGATATATGCTTCAACCCCACGTGGCAGCTACGCATCAGCATGCATCAGAAGACTGTACGTTATACGCACAACTGAATATAGAAAGATCTTTTGAGCAAAACAAATAGGTTTTAGTTTTCTCATGTTGCATGAGAAAACTAAACTTCCTACATACACATAAAATGGTGGGACCCATATATACATATATAAATTAATATATGTATATATGAATTTTACCATTTCATGTGTGTGTGACATGAGATAATTTTTTTTCTACATGAGAAATATTAATCCCAAACAAATAATATATAAAGATCATTTTACCAAAAAAAAAAAGTAGAAAGATCTGGAAGATTTAGTTACCGTTGATTTTTTTCATTTAAATCTGTTGCCCTTGTCCGCTCGCAGTCTCCCTGCTTGTGGCGCGAGAGTTTTTGCATTGCTTCTTTCTTCTTCAACCGTGACTCTCGTTCTTTCTTCATCTTCTTCGAACGTCGTCCCTCTTCCTTCTTGTTCTCTCGTGCGTTAGTTGCGGGGTATGTTCAAATTTCTTCTCCTTCCTCTTTTCTTCTTCTTGTGTTTTTTTTTTCTTTTCAAGAATGCTGTCATAAATCTTGCTTTTAAGTTCGAGATCGGAGATTAACCATCGATCGTCACCCACATTGCGCCCTCTCCTATTCCTTGTTGCCAGGTTCTTCTTGTAATTTGAAATCTGTATCACATGGATCGGCGTTCTTGTTATTTCTTTTCGACTTCTTGTTCTTCAATTTCTAGTCCTTCATATTTTTTTGTTGTTTCGTTCGGTAAATTTATGACTCATCCGATGTCATGTGACGCTGAGCCTCTCTAGATCGGTCTCAATTAGGTTTCTATTCCCGCCATTTTCTTTTTCTTCCTAGCCAACAAGCTAGGTTATATAATATTTTACTGCATGCCTTTAGCTTCATAACAATAATATTATTGTCTACTTTTAACTGTCCCTTACGTGAAAGAATATAATATGTCACGGGTCATACATTTCTTAGCCGAAGCTTGTCGGGGAAATACAACCGTCGCGAAAGAAGGACTCACCGACGGGGATCAATATGAGGAATCTCCCCTTTGTACGTGTCGTTGGAATTACTGGTGGATTATCTTCAGGGACGAGTACTCTTGCTAATCTCTTCAGATCTCGTGGCATTCCTGTTATAGATGCCGGCCACTTAACCGAGGTATGTTTTCAGTTCTTTAATTGACCTTTTGAATTTAGATGGACCTTCTGAAGCTAAACTTTCGTTGCTCTCTATATCATAAGATAAGAGGTCAATTATATTCGGTTTTTATTTTTATTTTTTGTTGTAATTTGGACTTAGGAAATTTTTTGATTTCTTTGTGGTTACTCACAGGTTCAGTTAAATTGGGGCACTGATGGGTATAGAGCAGTTGTTGCAGCTTTCGGGCAAGGAATTTTAAGAGAGATCAATGGGCTAATTGACATTCCAAGACTTAGTCAAATTGTTTCTTATGATCCATATGGTCGCCAACTTTTTTATAGGTAATGTTGCTTTTTAATTAAGCGCCATTTTTCATTTCATGTGATGCTTGTATTTCTTAATCAATTTTTGCATTTTCAAGGCCTATTGACAGCCTCAAATTTGTCTGATTTCATGTCTGGAAAGGATCTATATATTATCTATCAGTGCAATGTGAGATTGAGTTATTAGACTTGAGCCAACTTTCATCTGGAAGGGACGCTATTATGTTTTTGCCTTATTGATCGAGCATTAGAAGTAGTAGCTCGTAACTTCAATGCAGCTAACAATTATTGTGATCAACTATTGTCCTAATCCAAAGTTTAATTAATACTCTCTACGCACATTTTCACAAAGAAACAAGACACTTATGATAATGGCTCGAGAACATGCCAATTAAAATGGAATCAGTGTTTAACTTTAAGTTGTTTTCTTTTTGTAGATCGTTGGCTCCTTCTATCACGGGTGCAGTCTTAGTGGAAATAATGGAGCTTCGGGACAAGGGTCATCGGCTTATTGTCATTGATGCCCCTATGTTATTTGAGGTCGGGATGGAGCGGATCGTAGACGTAAAAGTTGTTGTTTGGGTTGATTTGGAAACACAGATTCGGCGACTCATGGCAAGAGATGGAATAAGTGAACAGGATGCGACGAATAGGATAAACGCTCAGATATCGATGCCACTGGATGAAAAAAAGAATTTAGCCCACACGGTAATAAATAACACTGGATCGCTGGATGCCTTGGATGAGCAATTTCAGAGGCTCTTCCTTGAGGTCTCAAGATAACATGGACTGAGCTCATACTTGCTTGCCTGGTAGCATCGATCTTCATTGCTTTAGGCACCGTTATTGTTCTGGGGGGAGCCATTATCCTTTTTCTGTGGAATCTCATTATGAATTAATCATGATGATATGTAGTTGCTTCATTCTTTTTTCTTGGGAGAGTATTGCAAAAGTTTCATATTGATGATGTTTTGAATTTTTCAACAGATATTGAATTGTCAAATAACTACATGTGGCTAGTTGCTTGATTTTTTTATTTTTTGGGAGAGTATTGCTGAAATGTTATTTTATATTGATAATATTTTGAATACTCCATCAGATGTTGAATTTTTAAGTGACTACATGTGGCTAGCTATGCTTGATTCTTTTTTTGGGGAGAGTATTGCAGAGATGTTATTTCATATTGATGATGTTTTGAGTTCTCCGATAGATATTTTTTTTTAATGAAGTTCTCCGATAGATATTGAATTTTTAAATGACTATATGATAAGTAAAGGTTACATTGTCTTGGGACAAAAAAAAAAGGTTACATTGTCGGCTACTTTTAATATAAAATCTTTATTGATTCTAAGTAGACAATCAAATAATTAAGCTTTAAAAACTCTGGACGATAATTAGGATTGGAAGGAGTAAATGGTTATGCAAATGTTAGAGGTAAAATTGATTGATAAGAGAAATTCCATCATCAATTTGATTAAAATCAGTTTATGTACATCGTGACATTTAAAGCTTTCGCGGGTTGAGACAATGAAAGTCAAAACGCAGTCAGAGCCAAAATACAGTTGATGAAGCGCATCTCGGGCAAAATAGGATGAACCCCACCTAGGGGGACCCCTGTTCCAGCGGTGCACATTCCGCCAGCTTGGACACTCGAACTGCTGGACTGGGGGCAACTGTTATGGCTCTATACATTGGAAACAAGAGAGAAGGAAAAAGAGAAGAAAGATAAACACAAAGAAAGAAGAATCATATATATTAGCGTGGTCATGTATGTATATGGCTATGTGTCTTAACGTGGAAAGGAAGAAAATAAAATACTATCCCTACTGATCCCTACTGAAACTGATGGTGAAGCAAGGGGGGTGCAGCGTCGTTTTTTTTTTTTTGGGGGGTCCATTATGCAAAGCCAATTTAATAAACAATATCATAATAAAAGAATGGTTTGGCACTACAGTTATAAACACATATAATATACATAATATAGATATATAATGTTATATTCCTAACGCATAAATGAAGAGAGAAAAATCTGTTAAACATATATACGTTTAAAACCTAAGGATTGATATGTTATGATAAGAGAACTAACAGGAAGGAGATATATGTATATATCATATTATTATCATATAATAATAATGATGATGATGATGATAATGATAAAAAAGTAAATAAAGGATAATAACAGAAGAATAATGGTAATCAAGAAATCAAGAAGATAGAATATTGTCCAACTTGTTCCTAATTAATAGGAGGGTAGCAATAATGAAATAAATAAATAAGTATATTGGAAGTTAAATAAAATTAGGAAAATCCAAAAAGATAGGATTTGAATTAATTTGTTCCTAAATAATAGGATCTGACTAACTAACTTATATTATCTCACCTATAATATCTCTTACAAAATAAAATAGATAAATTGTTTTGAATAACTATGTATCATATTAACATAAATGGTATAATTTATACCTTCATTATATCTAATATTACTTATATTATAAGTAATAATATGAACGATTAATATATGAGTTAAATTAATCTTTAATATTATTACATTATATCACCCAATATTATTTTTGTAATATTATACATTATTCAAATGTTATACAATAATCTGATACATGTCAACCAAAAATAATATATTATTTTCGGTGGAAAATATACATTAATTGGTCCTCATGCATAATATTAGTTATTTATATCATATTAATGTTAAATACATTTGATAATTTGTTATTTTATATAATACAATAATTAATTAATTAGTTATATTATGTAATATATCTGATAATTATTAAAAATAAGAAAGAATAATAATAATTGTTTCCATTAGTGGAAATGGGATAAATAATTTAAGATAATTGCCACTAATAAGAAGAAATAAATAATAGATGAGGTAAATAGATAATAATGAATAATGTTATAGTTATAAAAGAGAATCAATAGCATATATTTTAGGAAACTATCATAAACGTTAAAAATTATATGGTAATTAGTGTCTATTTAAGGAGTCAATACCATGTTTTGGGGAATTCAAGTTAATAAAATAAAAGAATAATAATAATGGTAATAATGAGTCATTATCATTAGGAATCAGGAAATAAATAAACAATGGAAATAACTAATAAAGGTATTATTATTGGTATATTTTTAACTAGCAGTTATAATTCTGGATATGTGGAATTTTAAGGGTGTTATTAATTGTTAGAAAATTGATTTGTATAGATTAAATTGTGGAGTGTATTTGAGCTATTGAATTAAGAGCAGTGTGAAAGTAGTTAGCTCGAGCGAGAGGTAACCACTTTTCACTTATTATGTTATTGATATGCTGCTTATGAGTATTTCTTTGACTGATGATGAATGTTTTTAAATAAAGTTTGCTATGTGGATTTTATGAGTTGAAATTATATGCAATGAAATATCATGATAATTATAGGAAGGGGAAAAATTGGGAGAAGATGTGAAAGTTATTTCCACCACGTGGTAAGGCCTCCATTGTGCACAGTGGTTGGTTTTTGATTGTCCCACCAGAGTAATGGGCTTACGACGCCTCATTAGGGTAAAGTGGGGAAAAGACCCATGGTCTGGGGCAGGTGCTCTGAGGATTTTGGCTAGTCCTCATCACTTGACCAGTGAGCTCTTGGAGTAACCAGTAACATGGGTGTGACTTAGCCTATGGGTCTAGTCGAAGAAAATAAGGCGGTTCGGTTGAATTGATGAGAGATATTTGGGTATTGAATATGAACAGAATTGTGACACCTATTATGATACTTATTATTATTGTGATAATGAATTGAGAGAATGTTGATGAACTGTTTAATTTTGGATTGATTTGCTTTATTCCACTTGGCACCTTACTAGCACATGTTAATATTCAAAATGAGCTGGACTGATGGTTACAAAATTTTTCTAAGTGACCAGTCCAGTATATGTCCTTCTGGGAAGCAAATAGAAGTTTAGTCTAGTGTGCTAAGAGTAGGACTTCTGTTCTTATGTTGGTTATGATTAGTTTTGATGATGTCTTATTTAGATGTCATTAGCAAGAGCAAAAAGTTTATATTAAAAAGTTTATATCATATACATTGTCTAATTGCTACATTTAATGTAGATTTGTTCATGTGGAGAAAGAACAAGATAATAGAAGAAAGAAAGAGTTGATTCATGGAGAATAATCAAGAAGAGAGAAGAAAGAAAGAAGAACTTGCTGAATAAACTGAGAAAATCATTATACAAGTTCTTAGTTTGATTCTTGAAGTCTCCAAGATCAAATGGAAGTTGGGATGGCTCAATTCAGAGTTAAAACAAACATATATCAGGTTCTGGATGAGCAAAATCGAGCCAGCTACTCAAAAGTCAAGTTTACTACATTACAGGAAGTGATATGCCTCTGGATTATGAGAAAACTTGAGTTTAGAACATAAAACTCGAGTCTGGAACTCAAAACTCGAGTTGGTCACTTAATGACTCAAGTTTGTAAAGTCTTCAGCAACTCTGGCGTCTCTAGATCATCAAAACTCGAGTTAGCCAATGTAAACTTGAGTTTGGAACTCAAAACTTGAGTTAGTCACTTAATGACTCAAGTTTAGCAAGCATTCAGCAACTCTGTCCAACTCTGTTTCACGATCAGAACTGGCGACCTCTGGTAATTCGATGATATCTCCCAAACCAGAGATCGGTTTAAAGGTGAAATCAATTTTGTATGAAACTAGACATCCAATGTGTCATCTTGACAAAGTTTCATGCCCAAAGAAGCTGAGATGAGAGAGCTATGAATTTCAGAAGTTGGAGCAGGAATTCACGTCACACAACAGACCAAGCTTCAATGATTTGAATGTATCTCATAATCTACACATCAGAATGAGCTGAAACCGGTGGCATATGAAAGTAGACTCACATACCTTTCCAGAAACATAAAGATCATGGAAAACAAAGATCAAATGAGTGAGATATGATCTTCGAAAGTTGACTATAAAATCAAGATGCTACAAAAACGCTGGCAAAGAACAACCTTCATTCATCAGATCATAATTATCAGAATATAGTGAGTTTGGAGCTGATTATTCTTGCAATAGAAAGAAGACTTAAAGAGCTTTATGGAGATAGGTACTGGATTCCAGGGATTGATCTTTATCAGGTCAGAAAGCAAAGAACTTGTGAGAAGGATATTTGACTGAGCCATGGAGAAGAAAACTCGAGTTTGTGTTAGCAAACTTCAGGTTTGAGACTTGACAGAAAGATGTTCAATTCTGCCTAAAAGCCAAACTCAAGTCTGCATAGACAAACTCGAGTCTGGACAGACACAGAAAGGAATCCAAAATTTTCACATCAAGCTAAACTCCAGTTTGCAAATCAAACCTGAAGTCTGGAAGATACAGAGAGCACTCAGTAAGCCAAACTCGAGTCTAGATTCCCTAACTCGAGTTTAGACCAAACAGAAAGGAACCCAGAAAACTCAATAGACTCCCAAACTCTAGTCTGACCTTCAAAACTCCAGTTTGCACTTGACCCAGATAAACCTCAAATATTTCAGTAGTCACTGAAACTCGAGTTTGCTTCCCAAACTCGAGTCTGGATCATACAGAAAGATCATCCATTTTGGCTACACTACAAACTCCAGTCTATGAACTTAAACTCCAGTCTGGAAAATCACGAACTTAGGCTTGTTCTTCAAACATATACCCAAACTCGAGTTGGTCACTAATTGACTCGAGTTTAGTTTCTGGACCAAAATTCCATCCCAAGTCCAGAGCCCGATAAACTTGAGTTAGCTTTTACAGACTGCAAGTTTAGACCACTAATCAACAGACATGCTTTCTGGATGAACCCCAAACTCGAGTCTGGAAGAACAAACTCGAGTTTGCATCGGGATTTTGAAAAATCAAAAGATGTTGATCTGCGAAATCTTAATGGGTCTTCTTGAAATTATTTCCTCATATGATATTATTGTTTCTAATGTCCTTGATGAAGTTTTAAGTGTTTTTCAGATAAGGTTTAGCCAAGATCAAGGTGAGGTCAAGATCCAGGATAAATGCATTAAATGACGAACCTAGAACAAGCCTGATCCTTCTCCCTTATCCCAGATGTTCAGCTCAGACCGTTGTAACTCATAAGAATAATCTCAAACGGTCAAATTAAGTTTATGGAATGACAAGAATTATGGAAGACCATCTACAACAACTAAATCCAAGATTCTAGCCAAGAATTGAAGAAACAGAGGAAAATATGCAACTGCCATATTCCAGATTTACAACTGAACTTTGAAGAATCAAAGAGAAGAAAATGCAACGACTAATTCCTCTTCTTCATCTATATAAGAAGCCCATAAACGAAGAATAAGAGACATAGATACAAGAGGGAGAGCAAGAACAAGGACTTAAGCTTACACAGTGAAAATGCCAATATTCTAACGTCTGCTTCATCTACTCTCTGAATATCTCAATGATCATATATCTAGCTTAGAGAGTGAGATTATATGTATTGTGCTTCAGTGTTTATTCACTTACTCCTGAGAGAGAAGATTCATTGTAAACATCCTATTATTCTGAGTGTTACTCGAGATTGGGTGATCTTGAGTGAGAAACACTTTGTTGTGATTACAGCTTGTAAAGGGAGTGAATCCGAGTGTGGGATTACTTCGAGTACAGAGTGTGTAATCAAGCAAGTAAATTGATTACAGTTTGTAAGGGGGAGTGAATCCTAGTGAGAGGATTACTTCAAGTACAGAACGTGTAATCAAGTTCAAAGCAAATAGTGGATTGAAAATCTCAAGTGAAGCTTGGGGACTGGACGTAGGTCAAAGATTGGACCGAACCAGGATAAATCACAGTTTGCATACTCTCTTCCCTTATCTTTTACATTTCTAGTATATGCTCCTATCTTTGAAAATCTAATTATCAATTTATAAGTTGCGAAAAGTTTTTAAAGTTCTTAAAGTATATCAAAAACCCAATTCACCCCCCCTCTTGGGTGATAGCCAGGTCCAACACTTTTGTTGTATGTTTTGGATGACTGTATATTACCACACATTAGGGCTTATCATGCATACTTTGGCATATTTTGAAAATTTTAAATTCCGCGTAAATTTCCTATTATATGATTACTCTGATTAATACTAATTAATATAAGGTAAATTAGTTAATTAAACGGTGGATGTTTCACAGGTGACCTAAGATTGAGTCTTAGCCACAATACATAACCCAAGACCTAGTCTTGTCCATGACTTTATGAATCATCTAATCACATATATGCATACAAGACAATATAAGAGTTAAAGCATTTGTACCTTAATCCACTACTAGAAAATTCATTTTTTGCGGCGGAATTTTTCCGTTGCAAAATAAGCATTTTCCGTCGCAAAATAATTTTGCGGCGGAAAAGTGTCCGTCGCAAAAAAGGCCATCGCAAATCAGTTTTGCGACGGAAAAAATGAATTTTCCCTCGCAAATTAAAATTTTGCAGCAGAATACTTTTCCCTCGCAAAATCTGAAAATTTGCGAGGGAAAAAAACTTTCCCTTGCAAAATGAAACTTTTTGTGATGAAAAAATTTTCCCTCGCAAATTTTCAACTTTGCGGGGGAAACTTTTTCCCTCGCAAAATTGAACATTTGCGGGGAAAATATTTTTCCCTCGCAAAATTCGACATTTTGCGAGGGAAATTTCCCCCACAAATGTCGTATTTTGCGAGGGAAAAATATTTTCCCTCACAAATTTTCAGATTTTGCGAGGGAAAAATGCTAAATTATTTTTTTTAAAAATAAAAAAATCTGAAAAATAAAAAAAAATCATAAAAAAATATAAAAATTAAAATAAATTGTATATCATAAAAATAAATTGTACAATCATCATACGAGTTTACATAATATAAACAAAATATTATAAATTAGAATGTTCTAAAATGAACTAAAAAAAACTCTAAATAGCAGCAGTCTGGCCATCGTCACCGCCAGTATCGTTGTCACCACTAGGAGGCAGCCCTGTACCTTTGTCCTTCAATAGGGCATGGAGAAGTGCTCGCATCTCACTAATCATATTTCCTTGCTCCCTCATCTTCTGGTCTTGCTCCAGCACCTTCTGTTCTAACACCTTTACCCCTCTTTGAAAATGGAAGAAATCACCAAGAGGGGGGTGAATTGGGGATTTTAAAAAAAAACTTTTGAATTCTTTTTCAAAGCCTTTTGAAAGTAAATGTTAAGAAGGTAAGAGAAGAAAAGCTTGACACACGGAATTTATACTGGTTCGGTCTTAACCTTGACCTACGTCCAGTCCCCAGATATCTTCTGGGTGTTTCCACTAGTTCAACAGATTTTCAACTACAACAATGTAGACCAGACACAATCCTAATCACCTAGGACTTGCTCCCCTTTACACTTTGTAATTAAACAACCCAACTCACAGGTTCCACAACCTTGAGTTCTCACAAACAAATGCTTTCAAAAATTTACAAACTCTCAAAAGAGTGGATAAGGATAAACACTGAAGAACAGGTTGAAAATAACAATACAGACTCAAATTTCAAAGTATAATCAAGATAGCTTCGTTGTGTGTATTTTGCTTTGAGTTTTCACAGCCTTTTATAGACTGAATGGATGAGCTAGCCGTTGCAATTCTTTCTCTAATCTTCAGTTGCAATTCTGGAAAACTGGCAGTAGCATATTTTGCCCTGTTCTTGAATTCTTAGCTGGAATCTTGGAATTTAGTTGTTGCAGAAGGTCTTCCAGATTTTTAGTCATTCCTTTAACTCAATTTGACCGTTTGAGATGATTCTTATGAGTTACAACGGTCTGAGCTGAACATCTGGGATAAGGGAGAAGGATCAGCCGTGTTCTAGGTTCGTCATTTAATGCATTTATCCTGGATCTTGATCTCACCTTGATCTTGGCTAAACCTTATCTGAAAAACACTCAAAACTTCATCAAGGACATTAGAAACAATAATATCATATGAGGAAATAATTTCAGGAAGACCCATTAAGATTTCATAGATCAACATCATTTGATTTTTCAAAATCCCCAATGCAAACTCGAGTTTGTTCTTCCAGACTCGAGTTTGGGGTTCATCCAGAAAGCATGTCTGTTGATTAGTGGTCTAAACTTGCAGTCTGTAAAAGCTAACTCGAGTTTGACTTTTACAGAGAGAACTATCGGGCTCTGGACTTGGGATGAAATTTTGGTCTGGAAGCTAAACTCAAGTCAATTAGTGACCAAATCGAGTTTGGGTCTATGTTTGAAGAACAAGCCTAAGTTCGTGATTTTCCAGATTGGAGTTTAGGGTCATAGACTGGAGTTTGTAGTGTAGCCAAAATGGATGATCTTTTTGTATGATCTAGACTCGAGTTTGGGAAGCAAACTCAAGTTTCAGTGACTACTGAAATATTTGAGGTTTATCTGGGTCAAGTGCAAACTGGAGTTTGGAAGGCCAGATTAGAGTTTGGGAGTCTATTGAGTTTTCTGGGTTCCTTTCTGTTTGGTCTAAACTCGAGTTAGGGAATCTAGACTCGAGTTTGGCTTACTGAGTGCTCTCTGTATCTTCCAGACTTCAGGTTTGATTTGCAAACTGGAGTTTAGCTTAATGTGAAAATTTTGGATTCATTTTTGTGTCTGTACAGACTCGAGTTTGTCTATGTAGACTCGAGTTTGACTTTTATGTAAAATTGAATATCTTTCTGTCAAGTCTTAAACTCGAGTTTATATACCTAAACTCGAGTTTGCCTATGACAGTGAGATTTTCATTTTGCCAAAAACAAACTTCATATCAAGTTTACAATTGCTAGTTATCATCAAAACACATTGAGAACTAACACTCTTATCTTCTGTAAAACCAACATTACGAAGTCAATTTACTTGTAATACTTTATTTAAATGAAAGAAGGAGTAATGGTTTGCGATTAATAGCAAAAGTATAAGTTTACCTTCAGGACCACCTCTACTACTACCGGATGAACGCCTCGAAGACGACTTCAGTTGGCTGGCAGAAGCACCCATCCCGAAGACTCTCCCCTTCTTGTCAATTCCGCCTGCAGCCTGAAGGAAGATACTCTCATTATCGGAATAAGAGGACGACGGGTCGCTCTGAATCTGCCAGTCTCTCTCCTGCGTTAGCTGCTGAAAGGTCTCCTACAAACACAAACATACAACACAAATAATGCATACAAAATGAAAGAAATATGTTACTGTTTGAAGCAAATAATAAATGCAATTAATATCACATCGCGAATTGCTAGGACTTGGCGTTTATCCAACGCCTACCTTGACCCTCAACCGGCTGGGTATGGGTCCACTCAAAGGTGGTCCAAGGAATCAAATCTTTAGGAACTTCCCCAGACGCTGCCTGCAAAGAAAAATGATAACGATTCATTAATTATTGATTAAGTACAAAATATTCAAAGCTGAAATAGAAAATAGCGTATACTTACAATTTTTTGTCGATGCTCATTAATTGGAATGCAGCCGCTAGCATATGACGGTCCATCCTTGTGGGACCTATTTAATTTATTCCGTTCACTTTGCTTCAAAAATCTTTCGTCGGTGGCCCACTTGTCAAATAACTGGCCTGCGACCTCAGGCTGAATCCAAGTTTTTTTCCCCTTTTCATTCCTCAATTTATAAAATTTATCAGACAGCCACTTGCTTCCCTTAAGTTGTAAGCCTTCTTTAAATTTGCATGATGCCCAGGCGACCAGCTAAACTTTCCCTGGAAAACAATACTAAACAATTAGTGCTCTAAATTATACAAGTAGTTAGTCAGTTTGCATTTTGATGAGAATAAATTAATAATCATAAATCACATAACTTACCAAGAACTCACTGAACCAAGCGTCTCGCTGGCTCTGAGGAATCGCTTTCCATGTGGCCCAAGGTTGATCAAAATTACGAAATATTTGCTTAGCCATGAAATCCGTAACTAGCTTATTAGGATCAAACCTGAAAACAAAGAGAATGTTGCAAATAGTAGCATACAAACTAAAGGTAAAAAATCTTAACATTACATGACTTACTCGGTGCTCCCTACAAAACGAATCCACATCTTCCCTGTCACAGGATCAATGGATCCCCAGACTGGGTCGTCGAAGGAACTAGCTTCCCCACCCTGGCTATGAGGCGATGCGTACTGAAGGAAGAAGTATATTGAAAATGTTAGAACATAAATGTTTAAGAAAATATATGTAAATTAGTCAGAAATCATAAACTGAACCTGCTCTGCCTGCTGGTGTGGATATGTATGAGTGAAAGGCTCACCTATATCGCCCATAACAAAGTTAGTAGTAGGAGGTGAAGATGAAAAATAAAGAGGCGGAAGCTCTGGGGAAGAGCTAAGTCCTCTGACTACAGAGGGGGTAGATGATGTCGGCCTACCCCCTCTGATAGGAAGGGCCCGGCCGCTACTTCTACTATATCCACTACCTGAACGGCCTCCTGGATGCTCCATCTCTGAACACTTATAAACATGATGTCAAAATATATATAAACACAAGAAATTTACTTAATACAATAATGACTAAGCAACATAGTATCAAATATAACAGATCGTCATAAGCAAAAACTAACTTAAATCAATCAAATGATTCTTGTTCTTCCTCTGACGTCTCATAATCGTCGAATTCAGATTCAGTAGTAGAGTAACCCGCTTGTTCCTCATCATCTGATTCCTCATTCTCAATTTGGATAGGAATCAGCTCTAAGTCTCCAGTGGAATCAAAGAGATTGCAAGGTACATCGTCCTCGACATTACTTACGGCAAGTACATGTTCCACATCAGCTTGGAACGGTTCAATCATATCATCATTTGATTCTGACTCTTTTGAACTTGGTATAATATTTCATGCTTTGGTTTTGATAACTCCCACCCACTTTTGACGGGATGTAGGGTAATATGTAAAATAAACTTGTTCTGCCTGTTGAGCAAGAATGAATGGGTCATAACTAACTGCATATCTCTGTGACCACTCGATCTCAACATTTCCATATTTGTCTACCTTTGTACCACGCGGACTTTTATCAAACCACTCACATTTAAATAGAGTCACTGACTTGTCCCACTTGTAATCTAGCTAAATTATATCAATTAACTTGCCGTAGTAGTCGCACTTGACACCGTCAACTTGGCCACCTCGACAACATACACCGTAATTGCAAGTTTCCGTATTTCCATTCGCATCAACAGTTACAAACCGATACCCATTGATTATATATTTTTTGATCCTGGTTACAGCTGTTGTAGACCCATAAGCTAAACTCCATACAACATCCTGGGGAGCTGACGAATAAGCTGAACTCCATATTTTTTGCGCAAAGTAGTCTCGTAACCAATGATGAAATTTAGCCTTCATGAATTCATCTAGGTTGGAATCCGAGATCAAAGGAGTTGTTGATCGGACCCATTGTGAGAAGTATCTGTAACAAAAAGAAAGAAATTAATACTTTAATACTTACCGTAAAAGTTACAAAAGATGACATCTTACTTTAAGTACGAGGCAGCCTCTTCACAGTTGTTTAGAATATACCACTTCGCTACTTTCTTATCGCTTCCTTCAAGAGTTGACCTACAATTTGTTCTCACGACCCGGCCAGGATAATTAAATATTGATATTTGACTACTCGATTCACCGCCATCATCATTGCGAGGTACTCCCCTCCATCTTGATATAACTTCGAGGGGATAATAGTATGAGGCAAATTTGGTGGCCTCTTTAACCAGATACGCTTCAGCAATAGATCCTTCAACATATCTTGTATTCTTGATCTTGTATTTTAGTGTCCGTAAAAACCTACAACGGACAATTAGAGGGTATTTATAACCTATGACACAGTGTATTTAAATTAATCACATGGAAAACACACACACACACACACACACACACACACACACACATATATATTACCTTTCAAACGGATACATCCACCTATATTGTTGCGGACCTCCTACCCTTGCTTCGTATGCTAGGTGAACGGGCAAATGTTCCATTAAGTCAAAGAAGCTAGGAGGAAACACCATCTCTAACTTGCATAGCATTTTTGGCATGCTCTCTTCTAACTGTCGTAACTCGTCGACATTAAGTTTAGAAGCACAAATTGTTGTAAAGAACGAGGAAAACTCTGTTAGAGTATCTAATATATGCTTAAGTAGTGCCTTGAAGGCCCATGGCAATAATCTCTGAAAGAAAACGTGACAAGCATGACTCTTCATATCGCGTAACTTCACCTCGTTCAAGTCCACACATTTCAAAATTTTTGATGCATAACCGTCTGGTAGTTTCACACTATCAACCCATTTCAACAATTCTAAATTCTGTTCTTTGTTCAAGGTGTACGACACCCTAGGTTTGGAAATCCGGCCAGTGGCAGTCTCCACCAAATGCAAAGAAGGCCTTCTGCAAATCTGTTGTATGTCAAGTCTTGCATTGACTATATCCTTAGTCTTACCCTTGGTATCCATGACGGTGTACAAAATATTGCAAAACACATTCTTCTCAATATGCATGACATCGAGGTTGTGTCTTAACAGTTGATCTTTCCAATATGGTAGCTCCCAAAAGATGCTGCGTTTGTTCCAATGATGCTGAACGCCATATCTCTCAGGCTCACTGAAAGCAGCTCCCTCTTCAACACTTTGAATGTACTGCACCCTCTCCCATATTTCTTGCCCACTTAAACGACGAGGTTTAGCCGATCGTTCAACCACATTCCGACTGAAGTCTTTTTTATTTCTCCTAAACGGATGATCGAGGGGTAGGAATCGCCGGTGCCTGTCAAACCAAGATACCTTGCGACTGTATGGCAAGCTAAACCCCACGTTCTGTTCGAGACATATCGGACATGCAAGCTTCCCCGATGTTTGCCATCCACTTAACATCCCATATGCAGGGAAATCATTTATCGTCCACATTAAGGCAGCCCGCAAGATGAAATTCTGACTCAATGATACATCGTACGTAAGAACCCCCTCACTCCACAACATCTTCAACTCGTCTATCAAAGGCCTGAGGTACACATCTATTTTCTTTTTTGGGTTGGATGACCCAGGAATTAACACGTTGAGGAACAAAAACTCTCTTCTCATACACATGGAAGGTGGTAGGTTGTACGGAGTCACAATCACAGGCCAACTGGAATAGATCTTTGGTTGAAAGGAGCGAACCCATCTGAACATAAACCAAGACGAACATTACGGGGATCGGCTGCAAATGACGGATTCGCCTCATCAAATTTCAGCCAAGCTTCGGCATCAGATGGATGCGTCACAAATTTTTCATCCCTGTGATGCTCCCGGTGCCATCTCATGTGAGCAGCTTTTTGTTGTGACGAATACAATCTCTGAAGTCTGGGTACGAGGGGAAAGTACCACATCTTGCTTAATGGTTGAGTGGTTGTTTTCCCTTTAATCTTCTTGTACCTATCATGTTCACAGAATTTACAAGTAGTCTGCTCAGCATCATCCTTGTAATATAGCATACATCCGTTGGGGCAACAATGGATTTTTTCAACACTAAGCCCGAGCTCTTTCACCTTTTTCTTTGCTTGGTAAAAATCTTTCGGCAAATTATTGTCATTAGGAGCAACCTTACTCATAATCTGCATCATTTCATTGTAATTCTTCTCGCTCATATGGTGATCAGTCTTCAAGCTTAATGTTGCTAGGGTAGCCGATAGCGATGAATATTCACTATTTTCAATGTGTTCGCAACCTTCCCATAAAGGACGTTGAGCATCTTGAAGCATTTGATAGAACCTACTGGCCTCCGGATTAGGCTCCTCTCCCATGTATGATGGTTGATTATGTGTACCGGTCTCCTCTTCCATGTATAAAGGTCCAGCATGAGTCACGTGATCAAAATATTGGACGATCGACGGTCTCGCGGCATCCATGACCAACTGCTGATATTGATTAAGGTTGGCTCGATGAGTACTGTCTCCATAATAACCGCTCGGTGTTTGTCGGACTTCCCCGTAATGTACCCAACATTCACAATCCTTCATAAATCCTTTTCTACACAAATGGATTCTGACCGTTCCCGTGTCATGAAATTCGAAACACCTACATCTCATACATGGACAACTGATCGAGGTACTCGAATTAGTTGTGTAGGCCAAGGCAAATTGGATAAACTCTTCCAAACCGTCTAAGAATACTCGAGTAAGTCGTTTTTTCTGAGTTAGATGATTATACATCCAACTCCTATCACGATCGCCTTCCATAGTTCCCCAACCCAACCCTGCACGGACACTTATTGGAATATAATACAATAATACTAACTAATTCAACTAACCTAAGTGGCAAATACAAGTGACCGCTTATACCAACCAATTGCCACTTAATCAAGAAAGCGGCAAACAAACACATGCAGTGAACAAAGAACATATCTCAGCAAGCAACCAGAGAATAGGGATAGTACACTAGAAGATGGGGACATGCAAATTGATAGGCCAAATAAAGAATGATGAAGTACGATTGAAAATGGGGACATATAACAAATTTTTTGGAAATTTATTGTATTGTTATTTCATATATATAATAAATTCATTATAATTTATTGATATTTCCTATATGTAATAACTTCCTACTTTTTTGTATTCAAATATGTAAATTAAAAATTTTTATTAACTGTTATTTCTCATATTAATGGTCTTGAAGTTAACAATTATAAATAAAAATTGTCAATTGTCTCAATTAAAAAATTTAATTCAAACCACATAATTCTAATAAATTGTAGACAATATAATTTTAATTCTATTAAAAAATAATTCTACTTCCTAGTGTATTTGGATTTCTTCTTGTTTTATAATATCTCTATTAGAATTATTATTTCCTATTTTTTCAACCTCAAAAACCTATTATTATCTTGATTTCAATTACTCACAATTAAAGTATTTCTTTTCCTTTAATTTCTTTCGCCTTCCATATTAATGATTTTGAAGTTAGAAATTATAAATAAAAATTTTCAACTGTCTCAATTAAAAAATTAAATTCAAACCATACAATTCTAATAAATTTCAGACAATATAATTTTAATTCTATTAAAACACAATTCTAATTGTCCCACTGTATTTGGATTTCCTTTTGTTTTATAATATTTCTATTAAAAATATACGTATCAATTATATTATATTATTATTTAAAACCATGATTGAATTTCAATTTAAGAATTTAACAAATAAAATTTTGAATACATAATATAAGTCTATCGTGGATTATAACCAATCAATTATACTACTATAAGATATTTAACAATTCAAAATTATAATTTGTTTATGTTTATTATTTCAAAAAAAAAATCCAAATATAACACCCGAGGTACTACAAATTCATTTAAATTCAAATCAAATCATGTGGGGTAATTAATTATTATTTATTTGTAGGAAACATTATCAATTTTTATAAAACAAAGAAGCATACTGGTAATTATATAACAAAAACGCAAGGAGACTCCTCCTTTAATACAATATAGCAGCCTATTTTTAGCAGTTGAAAACTCTATAGCAACAACTTTACTATTTTTTGTAACACCCCAAATTCCATGGTTGAAAATCATGTCGGTTGACACTTAGTTTTGGGAAAGTCAACAGAGTTTGAGGTGCTACAGCTTAGAATACTGTGGAAACAGATAGCGTGTGCTAATATTCGGACAATGAGTATCTGATATAAAATGCCTAGACATATGATGATGCCCCGACATAAGCTGGTATATTAAAAATTTTCCCGAAGGAATATTTATGTGATACAATTCAGAGCTTTGTACAATTACAATTCTTACATGGTAATCATACAATCTTCAACCAAGCTGTAGTTAGACTTGGGGCAATAAACCTAACTCAGTTAATCAAACAGTTTGGCCAGGTAGGTGTCTATCATGGGAGTCTCACCGAGTTCACAGCGACTTATTGACTGACCCACATAAACTAGCACTGCCTTTGGCACCAAACCGTTTGGGATAACCTTGTTAAATCATGCCAGAATGAATACTCTGAGGACGCTCTTCCGGCATTTGCTTTGACCGGTGACCCTTCCCAGCTCCGTCCACCGGTGCCTTCTCACGGCTCCATCTACCGGCACCTTCTCTATCCCGGTTTCTTTCCTGAACTGTTCATTAAGACTAAGGTCCAATGCCCATTGGACCTCAGGTAACAGTTAACCTTATGCTCAAGTATAACAGTATGCATGATAGATATTCATTTACAATTCAGCATATAACTATACATAGCACACAACACATGTCATAGTTCATATCACAACAATACCTCTACATAGCACACAGCCCATGTAAGGTCCACATAGTTTGCACATAAACCAGTGCCACGCCCCGAAGCGTGTCATCAGCGCTAGGAAAACATCCATACGGCATTACCAAGACTGTAACCCGTTTTCACATAATAGCTGAATATATAAACAGTGACTTAAGACAGAGTCTTAATCACGGTGCATGACCCAAGATCCAGTTTTGTCCACGACTATATGAATCATCACATCACATATAGAGCATACAAGTAGCATAAGAGTTAGAGTTAGAGTACGCGTCTGTACCTTTCACCGAATAACTGTCAAACGTCTGACCTTTGGATCCGGCCCTGGACCTCCTGGATATCCTAATATATCACCATATCACTTATAATAATATCCTAAGATATACTTCTACCTTTATTTACCCATCTACCCTTGGTGGATTTGTTATTTACAACTTTGCCCTTACATTTATTTAAAAACGTAGTGCAGAGTTTTCTGGGCAGATTTTTTTGGTAACTTTGAAAAATCATAACTAATTCTACAAAAATCAAAATGAGGATCCGTAAAATTCCTCGGAACCCTTAGGATGTCTATTTTTGAGGAAAAATATTCATTTTCACCCAGAATTAGTGAGTCATTACCAGTTTTTACGTTTCTCAACGTTGTCCAGATTTTATTTCAGTAAAAATGGCTTAACTTCAAAAATTCATATCTCCTTGACCAGAGATCAAAATGTTGCATATTTTATATGTTTGGAAAGCCCTACATGTCTACTTTCTTTCTGGAAAATTTCATGATTTTATAACTTCATTTGTTACATAAAATCATAGCATCTTTTTCGCTGTCTGTCTAAGATTTAAGAACCGAAAATTCTACAACTTTCACAACATTAATCCATTGCTTCCCAAAAATTATTCCCTACTATTTTTTTACCTCTTCAAATATTTTTCAATGCAATGAGGCCTAAAAACAAGTATAGGAATTTATTCTCTAATTTTCTAGATTAAACTAACATTTATACTAAGAACTTATAAAAACTAAAGACTAGAAATTTAAGAACTAGAACTTACCTCTTGAAGACTCTTGAACTCCTTTCTCCTTCTTGCTTCACTCTCCTCTTAAACTCTCCAATCTTTGGTATGAGTTTGGTGTGAAGAATGATGAGAGGAGAGCTCTCTATTTATAGCCAATCCTTGGTTAACTTCCTAGCAACTTTAATTCCATTCTAACCATTGGATTTAAACTTAACTAGGAAGCTTAAATCTTGACCTTACACCTCTTACAAAAAATGCCACCTCCCCCCCCCCCCTTTTCTTAGATTCATCTTTTCTCTTTCATCCACTACACACACACACACTCACAACACACACATGTGCTCTTGTGATGTCATCTTGATGACATAATCAAGGCTTAGGTGTCATTGTTGACTTTTCAATACTAATTAGCAATTCTTAATTATCATGTTAATTAAGTGTTTACATGCTCCTTAATTATATTTTGACATTAGCTAACTCAATTACATGAAGATTTAAACTTAATTACTTGAGATATTATTTCATTCTCTTTGGCTTAATTATTTTCAAATATAATTAGCCCTCATTTGATACTTTTAATTTGTCTTTAATCATCTTGAAGAATTATGCAACTAATCTCAATTAGTGCAAACTTATTTTGTTAAGAATAATTGTAATTCACTTAATATACCTCTTAATTATGCTAAATTAATTAGCAACACTCTTTATGCCAACCTTGACCCTTCATTGGTCATTAATATCAAATTAGGGGTTTCATATAATTAACTTTGGATATTCCCTTTTATTCATGTTTAAACAATCAACAATTAATTACTTATTTAATCACTTACCAATTGTTGACAATTTTCTTAATTAGGATTAATTATTTTCTCACAACTATTTTACTAAAATTGATAATTTATGCATTATGCAAAATATTAAAAACCATGGGGCAATTTATGTTCCTCAAAATGATATTTAATTTTGCCTCATTATTTCCCAAGGAAAATAATCTCATAAATTACCTAAATTAGAGACAACATACTTTCTAATTTTTAATAAATATTTAGTTGCCTCTTAGGATTTTATCATAATTTTCTCAGGGTATTTTATGACCCACAAATATTTCAGGGACCTATTTGAAAATTATCTAATGTTTTAGGGACCTTTTTGCACATTTTTTTAATCTTAGGAGAAACTGTCTTAATAATAAGGTAAATTCAATACAAGGTGTTTGAGACCTCATATTTACCTATTTTCAATAGGTATATTCTATCATTTTATGATATTTACTCTAATTCAAATTTTAGGGTATTACATTTTTTAGCGTTTTTCTGATTCCTCTCCATCCACTACTGTGGACCTCATTTTTTTTTTTTTAAAAAAGCCACTAAATCTTCCTGCATACCGATCATAAAGTGTGTAACAAACAAATGAGATATTAGGGGAAATTGTATTAAACCGCCAGGTGTACGCCAACAACATTATTATCCCAAAAACATTAACTAACACAGATTAAAAAATATCACCATCCCATTTGGCTAATTAATAACTAAAGTAACATTTTATTTTCAATTTAATTTTTATGTTTGATAGATCCAAATCTTGCTTGATGAAACTAACATTTTAAATTGAAATAGCAAAACCATACTCTTACCTCTTGAAGAACGGTTAGAGGTCGAAAAATAAGAGGAAGCACGGCGGGGAGGAGACGATCTGGACTGCGGTGGTCGGCGGCAAGAGAAGAGTGGAGAGGAGAAGATGTAACATCCCAGATTTTAAATGGCAGAATTTTTTTTTTTCCAAAAGAATAGTAATCAGAGTCAAGCATTGTAGCAAGTGAGTAGCTGAATTTAAAGATATATAACCACAGTGTAATTGTACTCATACAGATATCCATTGCTCAGGAAGGGTAGCGTCTAACCAGATTTAATAGAGCTACAGAAGTAAACTCCTTCTGCTATCCAACGCCGGCTACCTGCCCTGAACCTCAACCCTTGGTTTTCCCGAACCTGAAGCTACAGCTGAGATCCAATTTCCCAATTGGATCTCAAGTAACGATTAACTTTATGCTCAAGTAAACAGTATATGGTAACAGATATTCATAATAACATAACAGCATATCAATACCAAATTACACAAAACAAATATCACAACAAGTTTGCACATATCCAGTGCCACGACGGCCCATCGTGTCCTCAGCGCTAGGAAAACCCCAACAGGTTATCAAGACTATAACCCGTGAAAAGCTGTATGTACAACTGCCCTCTCTCGGCAGAGTCTCAATAAATGACATATCTTTCACATATATGAATATAAGCAGCATAAGTGTTAAGGTTACTGTACGCGTCCGTACCTCCGTTGATGATTTTGGTTACTCCGGTAGTGTTTTGACGGCGGTTTGACAGCGGAATGACAGCGGAAACAGCGATTCGTGATTCTGGGTATCCTATAAGGATAACATCACCAGTATGAATATCTAAGACCATAACAGGCATTTTAGGTACAAATTACCATTTTGCCCCTAGTTAGCCTTTTTGGCGGAATTTTGCCAGAGCTTCGCTGTTCCGACTTTTTACTTCCAAAATTTTTGCTATAATCTTTTCTATAACATTTTTCTAAGATAATTATCATATTTACTCTAAAAACATGATATCTAAATTATCTTGAAAAATTAAGACTATCCTAACACTTTTACTATAACTACTGAAAGAACTACTGAACTAAAGACTAGGGACCGAAGACTTACTCAGAGCTTCGCTGGGATTTTTCTCCGGACTCCTCCTTCTTCCTTTCTCTCCAAATTTTCGAAAATGGCAAGAGGATTTGGTGTGGAGAGAAATGAGAGCTATTTATAGAAAAAGGGAGTGGCATTTTCGTAATTTCGCGGAACTTTGTTTGGTCGAATTCTGACCGTTAGATCGCACTTTTGCTAGGTGGATTAATCTTGGCCCTACACCTCAAAACCGTCCTCTCCCTCTTGCTAGAAGACAAATTTGATGATCTCATCCTAGCTGCATCATCCTCTTGCTTTATCTGATAAATTCCCGGTTCGGTGTCTGGTTCGCGTAATTCCGTAAAATCTCAGAGTGCTGAGAATGACATGCTGAAGCTCTTTACTTCCTCTTTCAAATGTCATATTTTAACTGGATTTCTGATCCTGTTAGGGACATTCCGTTATCAGCTGAAAATCCTCGGTTTTCGTGTCCGATTTCAGAAACAATTTTGGCCGGTATTAGCTTCTGGATAAAAATTCACTGGTCGATAATGTGTTCTGGTTTTTCCCTACTTAATCCCAGATTGTCACAACGGTCAGCTTTTCTAAAAGCTCCTATTTTTGATTATCTGCTTAATTCCTTCAAAATATCTTCCTATCCGGATCTCCAAATTGCTCTATCGGTTACAGAAATGAATTCGGAGACCGGCTATCTCGGGATAAAATTTCACTCGTCCGTAATATGCTCTGACTCCAACAACCTAGTTCACTGTTTTCTATATAGGATTTTATTTCTATCCATTCTCGTTTTTCCTGTCCATTTCTTCTCCTGATTATTATATTATTCCTAATTCAACATATGTCTTAATTATATTATTATTATAATCAAATATCCATTTGTAATTATCTCTCTCTTTTTTTTTTCTTTTTCTCTCTTTTTCCCCAAAATTTTCGGCCCACACTTATATATATATATATATAATTAATTTTTTTTTTCCATTTATCTCAACCACCTATAATTATTTTTAAATCCCCATGAAAATCCCTTATTGGTCCATAATGAATTTAGGCTTATAAAATTCCCTAAAATTACTTAATAAATCCCTTAATACTTTCTAATAATTTTCTTAATTAAAACTTATCATTTCCTCATAAATATTTTATTGACACCAATAATCTAAGTTTTATGCAATTTATTAATAATTTTAGATTCTATTTTGATTTCTAGAATACCTTTTAAATTTTCCTTCTTTTATTTTCATAGGAAATATTTTATTAAATTGTTCTAAATTATGGATAATATGTTTTTTCTAAATAATTATTCCATCTCTTTTGAATTTTCCATAATTTCCTTGTGATATTTTATGGCTTTAAATGTTGTTTTTGACAATAAATTTCCTTTAATTTTTCATAATTCATTCCTTAATACTATAGCATGTTGAGACATAAATTTTCATAAATAGACATTTTTATTATTATAACATATTTTCCAGATAATAATTATCCGGGTATTACAGAAGAGCTTCAGTGGGCACCGGAGGGTCTTGAAACGGTGGTCGGCGGCAACAAAGAAGAGGAGAAGAGCTTTGGTTCGGTGGGGGACATCTCGAAAGAATGAGAATCCAAAGAGGGGGGAGGATTTCATTTTTAATTTGCAGCGGAAATTCGCCTTCCCCCGCAAACCGTCGGTGGCACGGTTTGCGGCGGAATAAGGTATTCCGCCGCAATTTGCGGCGGAAATACCTTTTCCGTCGCAAACCGTCAATGGGCACCGACGGTTTGCGACGGCATGATTATTCCGCCACAATTTGCGGCGGAAATACCTTATTCCGCCACAACTTGTGGCGGATATATATCTTCCGCCACAAATTTTGTGGCAGAAAGTGATTGTCCACCGCAAAATTTGTGGCGGATGAATATTTCCCTCGCAAACAATTTTTTTGTCATTTTGCGATGGAATTTATTAGTCCGCCGTAAAATACTCATTTTTGCGATGGAAGTTTATTTTCCGTCGCAAAAATTACGAAATTTGCGACCGAAAAATTTCTGTCGCAAATTAGTTGTTTTCTAGTAGTGATCTCTGTCGCTAGTGGTACGTTCACCTTCGGTACTGATTCATGACTTTCTTAGATATCCTATAATAGTATTACCACATTATTTCCTTTATAAATAACATCTTAAGAGATGTCATAGCCAATATTAACCTTTCTAATTATTATTTATTCCCTTTTATAATACCAATATTATTAATTCCTATTTCTAATTATAACATTTTATTATTATTATTATTATTATTATTATTATTATTATTATTATTTTCTTCTCTCTTTTTATATAATAATAATAATATTTATTTATTTTATTATTGTTATTGTTATTGTTATTATTATTATTATTACTACTACTGCTACTCTACAATTAGTTTGACTCCCTAGGGCTATTCCAATATTCAGCATGACTTCACTTTAAATTAGAAGTTTTATATTCAGATATAACTATAGTTGGAGTCACAAACCACATGAACTTATGTTTTGTTTTGATGTCAGACAACAGCTTTACAGGACCATTAAAATTGATACGGTATTATATCACACAGTAGTGCTATTAAATAATTAAATTCTAGGGGATCTTATGTGGAGCGCAAGTGGAAATAATTGGTGCAAATAAATATGGTGAGTGATTTGGAGTGTTGAGGAGAACACTATGCGCGTTATTGACAGGGAAAGCAGCCTTGCTATTACTGCTAAGGTTGCCAAAACCAATAATGCATTGACTTGTCTAGAGAATTGAAGTTGCAGAAGTATATATACACAAAGCAACTTTGGGTTTTATAAACACCACCCTCCACGTAACCATATATATATACTATCCTATTTTCTATGATTGTATGTAGTAACCCAGGAACATGACGTAGGCTTAAAAAACATCCCTGTTGTAGTATTCATACATATATAGCTTTAAACTCATATGGAATCAAAGCTATGTTTTCAAAATCTTCATACTCAAACTATATTTTCTAGAAGGAATGAAATGCTCATGGGTCCTGTAGATCATGTGTTTCATAGTGTGATACACCAAAATGGCAATTCTTTGCCCATCAATCACCAAGAAGAACCCCAAAACACATGCCTATACTTGTTCATTCCATTTTTTCTTAATTATTCAAGCAATCTCTTTTATTTTGTAAGGTTTCGTGTGGCTGTTTGAAATTCTCCAACATGAGAATTTTGCTAAAGCTTTCTCTATTTTAGCTCCTAAAAAAAAAAAAAAAAACAGAGATCTATGTGTATGTGTATAATAGCAAAAAAAATTCCTCTTTTGGTTCATGATACGTGTGTCTGTAAAAGATTAGCAAAACAACAATTTTTTTAAAAAAAAAATTTTTGGTTCCTAACACATATATCAATTCTAAACCTTCCTCTGTCTTATTATTCAGCTAACAGAGCATCCACTAACTTCACACTCTACAAATCTCATGCTGGAAATCATGGAAGCCATGAGGAGAGAAGCTTAATGACTCACCTAAGTTAGTTTTTGGCTTGCACGACAGACTCACTGCCTTCACCGTCTTTCTTGTTGCCTCTGTTCCGTTTTGAATCAGGTTGAAGATCGGCTGATGATTCTCGTTCTTGGTTTTTTTTTTTTTTTTTTTTTTTTTTTTTTTTTTTCTCGGTTGGTTGAGGCAATGGGGATGAAGAGAAGTCAAGGAACAATGTTTATATAATATACTAAGGATCCTGTCCGAAAAACGACCAACGGTCCAGAAGGGAAAGACTAATGGATATGTGACAGTGTTGACTTAACTGAGAGGGCGTTGCGCTTGAGAAGAATGGTTGGGCTGATGAATGAAAAGATGGAGAATTTGTTTCACACACACATATAAGCACATATCTTTACCGGCACTACTTTAATTGTATTGGGATTTATTTCCCCCTTTAGGTTCTAGATTCGATCCCCCTTCCTTCGCCTTGTATAAAAAAAAAAAAAAAATAAGCACATACCTTTATTTATTTATTTAATCACAGTTATTAGATAAGTGTTATAAATAAATCCTTAATTTAATATAAGGATTTTCCCTAAGACATAAAAAATTGATCCTAAAATTTTTAAGCTTAAAATAATCCCTTAAATTTATTATTTTCTCAAATTAATTTAAGAAAAATAAACATTACTTTCAAATAATTAGTTTTGTAGTTATTTTAGGCCAAAACTCATCATTAAATTTTCATATAATATTTAAATTTAAATTCCCAAATTTGGGATGTTACACATTGATACTTTATCTCTTTTTTTAATGCATATCTTTTTTAACGCATATCAACGACTATTTTTTTTTTAAAAAACAAATTGTCGTTGTAACTAGCTAGAGATATAACGATTTTTTTATCCCTTAACTATTGAAATTCTATGTTACATTCTAGTAAATAGCTATCTCCAATATAAAATCACAACGGTTATGTAATCTTTAAGGCTTTTATTCTAACAAGAAGTAACACTAATTTTTCACTTAATGATTAAATTTAATCGTGTGATTTCATAATATTGATATATTTTTTTTTTACAGATATATATATAAAAAATATATTATTTAATTTATTAAATAATATGTTAGGAAAATACGTACGGTGTTTATATATATATATATATATATAAAAAGAGATATATTGTTTAATTTATTAACTTTAATTAGGAACTAACTCAATGAAAGTAGGTTAGATTTCTTCGTTTAGCTATCGAAACTTTAGGCTACATATTAGGAAATAACTATAAGTTATAATTTCGACATCGGAGACTAGGAAATAGCTATTTTTTCCCCAAGAATGTTGTCATAAATCTTGCTTATAAGTTATAATTTCGAGATCGGAGATTAAACCATCGATCGCCACCCACATTGCGCCCTCTCCTTCTCTTCCTTGTTGCCAGGTTCTTCTTGTAATTTGAAATCTGTAACACATCAATCCGCGTTCTTGTTATTTCTTTTCAACTTCTTGTTCTTCAATTTCTAGTCCTTCATATTTCTCTTGTTTCGTTCGGTAAATTTATGACTCATCCGATGTCATGTGACGCTGAGCCTCTCTAGATCGTTCTCAATTAGGTTTCTATTCCCGCCATTTTCTTTTTCTTCCTAGCCAACAAGCTAGGTTATATAATATTTTACTGCATGCCTTTAGCTTCATAACAATAATATTATTGTCTACTTTTAACTGTCCCTTACGTGAAAGAATATAATATGTCACGGGTCATACATTTCTTAGCCGAAGCTTGTCGGGGAAATACAACCGTCGCGAAAGAAGGACTCACCGACGGGGATCAATATGAGGAATCTCCCCTTTGTACGTGTCGTTGGAATTACTGGTGGACTATCTTCAGGGACGAGTACTCTTGCTAATCTCTTCAGATCTCGTGGCATTCCTGTTATAGATGCCAGCCACTTAACCGAGGTATGTTTTCAGTTCTTTGATTGCTCTCTATATCATAAGAGGTCAATTATATTCGGTTTTTATTTTTATTTTTGTTTTAATTTGGACTAAGTGAATGATTCTGAGTTGAAGTGAGATGATTGTATAAGGAAATTTTTTGATTTCTTTGTGGTTACTCACAGGTTCAGTTAAATTGGGGCACTTATGGGTATAGAGCAGTTGTTGCAGCTTTCGGGCAGGGAATTTTAAGAGAGATCAATGGGTTAATTGACATTCCAAGACTTAGTCAAATTGTTTCTTATGATCCATATGGTCGCCAACTTTTTTATAGGTAATGTTGCTTTTTAATTATGCGCCATTTTTCATTTCATGTGTTGCTTGTATTTCTTAATCAATTTTTGCATTTTCAAGGCCTATTGACAGCCTCAAGTTTGTCTGATTTCATGTCTGGAAAGGATGTATATATTATCTATCAGTGCAATGTGAGATTGAGTTATTAGAGTTGAGCCAACTTTCATCTGGAAGGGACGCTATTATGTTTTTGCCTTATTGATCGAGCAGTAGTAGTAGCTCGTAACTTCAATGAAGCTAACAATTATTGTGATCAACTATTGTCCTAATCCAAAGTTTAATTAATACTCTCTTCGCACATTTTCACAAAGAAACAAGACACTTATGATAATGGCTCGAGAACATGCCAATTAAAATGGAATCAGTGTTTAACTTTCAGTTGTTTTCTTTTTGTAGATCGTTGGCTCCTTCTATCACGGGTGCAGTCTTAGTGGAAATAATGGAGCTTCGGGAGAGGGGTCATCGGCTTATTGTCATTGATGCCCCTATGTTATTTGAGGTCGGGATGGAGCGGAACATAGACGTAAAAGTTGTTGTTTGGGTTGATCTGGAAACACAGATTCGGCGACTCATGGCAAGAGATGGAATAAGTGAGCAGGACGCGACGAATAGGATAAACGCTCAGATGTCACTGGATGCAAAAAGGAATGTAGCCCACACGGTAATAAATAACACTGGTTCGCTGGATGCCTTGGATGAGCAGTTTCAAAGGCTCTTCCTTGAGGTCTCAAGATAACATGGACTGAGCTCATACTTGCTTGCCTGGTAGCATCGATCTTCATTGCTTTAGGCACCGTTATTGTTCTGGGGGGAGCCATTATCCTTTTTCTGTGGAATCTCATTATGAATTAATTATGATGATATGGAGTTGCTTCATTCTTTTTTCTTGGGAGAGTATTGCAAAAATGTTATTTCGTATTGATGATGTTTTGGATTTTTCAACGGATATTGAATTGTCAAATAATTACATGTGGCTAGTTGCTTGATTTTTTTTTTTATTTTTTATTTGTTGGGAGAGTATTGCTGAAATGTTATTTCATATTGATAATATTTTGAATCCTCCATCAGATGTTGAATTTTTAAGTGACTATATGTGGCTAGCTATGCTTGATTCTTTTTTTGGGGAGAGTATTGCAGAGATGTTATTTCATATTGATGATGTTTTGAGTTCTCCGATAGAATTTTTTTTTTTTTTTAATGAAGTTCTCCGATAGGTATTGAATTTTCAAATGACTATATGATTAGTAAAGGTTGCATTGTCTTCGGGCAAACAAAAAAAAAGGTTATATTGTCGGCTACTCTTAATATAAAATCTTTATTGATTCTAGTAGACAATCAAATAATTGAGCTTTAAAAACTCTGGACGATAATTAGGATTGGAAGGAGTAAATGGTTATGCAAATGTTATAGGTAAAATTGATTGATAAGAGAAATTTCATCATCAATTTGATTAAAATCAGCACTACTAGAAATCATGAAATTTGCGGCACAATTTGCGACAGAATAATAATCCGTCGCAAAATTGAGAAGGAAAGGGCTTGCCGTCGCAATTCTGAAAAATTTGTGGCGGAAATCACTATTCCGCCGCAATTTGTGGCGGACTAATGATAGCCGTCACAAATTGCGGCGGAAAACACTGTTCTGCCACAATTTTCGGCGGAACGGTGATTTCTGCCGCAAATTTTTGCGGCGGAAATCACTGTTCCGCCACAAGTTTGTTGGTGGGATAATCCCACCGACAATTAGTGGCGGAACCAGACGGTTCCGCTGCTAATTTTTATGGCAAAAACCTAGGTTCCGCCGCAAAATTTGCGGCGGAACACACTGTTCCGCCGCAAAAGGAATTAGAAACCCCCACCCCCCTTCGTTTTCACTTCCCCGCCGTCTCTCTTCCTTCATCTTGCTCTTCTTCCTCTCTTGGTTTCCACAGTGCGCCATCCGCCATTCAAGCTCCGCCACAAGTTGACTGCCACCGCCAACCTCATCTTACTCTGGCATACTTTCTCGTTCTCGACCTTAGATTGTTTCTTCAACTGGTGTGGTCTTTTTCTTCTGCAAATTTAGACTTTGTTTATTGCTAATTCTTTTTTACCTGAAATGATAATTGTTACGGATTCAAATATTGGGCTCATCCAAGGTATGACCCAACAAGAAGCAACCAATATGACACAATCATGATGTCACATTATTTGGGCTTAGAGGCACAAGAGGCCCAACAATCCAAATTCTAACCCTAAGGTAATCCCTATAAATAGGAGATTAACCTAACAAGGTACACATTCTAACCCTAGGTCTTCAATTCACACAAAGCACACACGCTCATTCCCTCTGGCTAAACGCCTATGCGTATATCGAATTACGTGGACTTTGATCTCTCTTAAGGGTACGTAGGCCCTAGGATAATCCTAGGTCAAGTCCGAAATATTTTATTCTACAACAGAACATTGGCGCCGTCTGTGGGGACGATAAATTTCGATTCTCGTGACCAAAGAAAGATGGTCAATTCAATAAACAACAGCCAGATGCTAAAAAAAAAAAAGCCTCAAATCCATACCATCGACTGAAGGAGAAATTGAAAGCGCTCACTGTATTGTACGAGCAGCAAAAGCAAGCTTCCTTTGCTATCAAGAACCCTTCTTTGAAACCCAAAGACCCACGATTCACCACTCTCGGTGTCCCCGCCGTCGGAAAGGAAAGGGAACCAAGAATCCGAGAAAGTTGGGAAATTAGGGAATCAAATTCTCGTGTTTCTGAGACTCAGGCCAATGGGAAGGAAGGAGAAGGGAACTGGGCCACGGCGCTGTGTGAAAATCGTGAATTAGCGTGATGTGTATCTGACAGATTTTGCGAATAATAGCGACTACCTGAGATTGTATAGGCTTCGCGGACGCCATTTTACTTTCGATGCTTCGATTCCAGATGTGGCTACTCAATAGGAAGTTTACTCCACCATTACTTCAGAACTTGCGGAAGCAGTTATGCAAGGAAGGAATGGGTCAATTCTCTGTTATGGAGCCACATGAGTTGGAAAAACCTACACAATGCTTAGAACAGTGGAGAATCCAGGAATGATGGTTTTGGCTATTACAGATCTTTCCAGTAAAAACAGTCAAAGAAGCTGTGATAGAAACCGTGGGGTTCGTTTCTCCTATCTTGAGGTCTATAATGAAACTGTCAGGGATTTGCACCATTTGCATTGAGAGAAGACAAACAGGGGATTTCATGCGGCCATCACATGTTTTGTCTATTAAGGGACATTCGGATAAGATGTTTGTCTTATAAATTTCTAGCAGGTGTTAATTTTATGAATAATGTTCAAACAAATATTCAGTAGGCTTTCTCGAAAGTCGTATAAATCCTCTGAATTTCGGGAACAAGGTGGAAGTGGAAGCCCTGCAACTTACTCAAATGCTTCGTCTGCCTATAAAAGCAACGATCTTGGGAGTATCAAGTCTGGAAATTTTTCTGTATTGCAACCCCATTATTCCGCTTTAAATGCAGGACAGCTTCATGTTAACAGAGTTTCCCAGGGTGCGAATGCAAATCTGATTGGGAATTTGGTACTTCCCTCTTATGAAGCTCTACTAACATTCAGGGATGTTCCTAATTCTGAGAAGCTGAACTTGTTATTAAAAAACTGAAGATGTGTTGTGTTGTGACTTCATTGACCCTACAAAGCACACCAAAGAAAAAGAAAAAGAAGGCGGAATTAATCGCTCCCCTTTTCCTAGTTGCACCATTTACTAAAATAGGCCGTGCTTTCGGAACAAACAACGTTTTCTCTACTGGCCGCAAAACCAAATCCCTGGACAGTGGATTAACATTCTTGCCACTCACCATTGATAGGAGATTGTGTCCTTCAACATTACCTAAGAAAAGTATGGACACAGATTCATCTTAAAATAGCGAAGATGAGGTTGATGACATCAATACGGAGGATCAGTCTTCTAATGAAACGTTTGAAGACTATATGAAAAAGTTTAGTCTGTAGACCAGGGCTCTGAAATTTCATGCAATTTACCCGGAGGGGTGCTGATAGATCAACTATATATGATTGCACCAGAAGACTTGAATACATCAATTTTTTCTCCTACATCAAAACTCCCTCTAGATTAATTTGGGCGGAAGTTAGTAGGCTAGCTATGGAGCCAAATCTCATACACTTGCTGTTCCATTCATCAGCTTTGTGGAAAACATGAATTCATCAATTGGAGGCAATACGGACATGGTGCCTTTGGATCCTTCTTCTTTTGCATCAAAGGCTGAAGGATAGGTTCTTCTTGCAGCAATTGGGGCCGAGCAAGGTGCCACAGAGGGTAAAGGAATCGTGAAGGAGATATTGAACGTGAAAGGGCTGATCGGTAAGAAGGCATTGCCTTACGTTCAGAACCGTCTTGCGTGGAGCAGGTAAGTTGATTGTAATATAATATATTATATTATGATGAACAAGTTCAATGGAGACAAGGGTCCCTATTATGGTTTTGAATCATTCACATGCACCATAATTTCTTTTGGGGGTCCACGTATGAAGAAAAATTCAAAAAGGGCAAAATTAATGGTAACATGAGGATTACCAACAATCTTCATTGATGTTGCTACAATTATGTGCTGTGCCATATGCCTAATATTGAATATTAACATTATTGGAGGCTCAAATCGGGCTATATTTTTCTTGGCCCCTATTTTGCTATTGTCCGAGTTGAAAAAAGGTACTGTTAGCATTGTTATAATTCAAGATAATGCTAAAATTGTATATGATGTAATGCATGCTCCTACTTTGTCTCATAATATGCTTAGTGTTGGATAATAAATGCATAGTGGCCATTCGATTCTGCTTAGTGATAACTATTGCACTAGCGAAGATAAAAAATCTGGGCAAATTATTGCTAGAGTTCCTATGTTCAAAAATATGATGTTTTCATTGGCTATTCCAATGCTTGAAGAGTATATGGTTTATGAAGGTGGACCCCAGTTAAACCAAATCTGGTTAAAATCCGGGCCCCATAAAATTTTTGAAGGCGGACCCCGGTTAAACCGAATTTGGTTAAAATCCGGGCTCTGCATAAATTTTTGAAGGCGAACCCCGGTTAAACCGAATCTGGTTAAAATCCGGGTTCTATATAAATTTTTGAAGGACTTGGATTAACTGAATCTAGTTAAAAATCCGGGCTTTGAGTAAATTTTTGAAATTGGACCCTAATTAAACCAAAGCTGGTTAAAATTCGGGCTCCGTGTAAATTTTTAAATTTGGACCCGGTCAAACCGAATCTGGTTAAAATCCGGGCTCTGTGTAAATTTTTGAAGGCAAACCCCGGTTGAACCGAATCTGGTTAAAATTCAGGTTTCGTGTAAATTTTTGTAAGTGGACCCCAGTTAAACTAAATCTAGTTAAAATCCAGGCTCCATGTTGCGATGGCAATGCCGCCAAGTCTATTTAAATGATGGAATTCGGATAAACAAACCCGTCTTCAAGAATCATATGTGACGGCAATGCCATCAAGCCTATCTAAATGATTGAATTTAGGGTAAATAAACCCAATTACAAAATCATAATTCCGAAATCTTGGTGTTATATAGTTGAATCCACGCTTCCATGATCAACTTGGAACCCGGTAAGACTGAGTTTGAAGAATAGTTAAATCCGTGCTCCTTAATTGGACCCCGGATAAACTAAAAATTATAGAGTTAAATATGTGCTCCTTAATTGGACCCCGGATAAACTAAAAATTATAGAGTTAACTCTGTGCTCCTTAATTGGACCCCGGATAAATTGAAAAATATACAGTTAAATCTATGCTCCTTAAATGGACCCTGGATAAACTAAAAATTATACAGTTAAATCCGCGCTCCATAAATGGACCCCGGATAAACTAGTAAAGCTTAAAAAGCCAGGGCGACACGAACCCGGCTCTTATAAGATTTGTGAACAAGTCTTATAAACGTTACAATGCATCGGAAAGACATTCTGGTATGGTGTTGTCGTTATCATGCTGACCCTGATCAGGTCGAAATGTTTAGGCTTTTATGTTTAAATACTAAGTCCCGAACATGTGATGAATGGCTACCATCTCGAATTATCACTTTACAAGTTAAAGTGTTTTAGGTGATTACTTAAAAATCATCTGTTCAATGAGAATGCCTGACTAACTAATAAGCATGCTCGTTTATTAGCATTGGTGGAATATTTAGCAGATTCTGCGAATATATTAGTGACTTTGGCCAAGTCCTGTAATAAGAACTGAGTTTGATATTCAGCTTGGTTTCCTGAGCCGAGTTGTTTACCCAGATTAGTTTCCCTTTATTCACGAAAAAACAAAATAATTTCGGTTTAAAGGATGCATAAAACAAAATGATAGTAGGCAAGATTAAAGTGTCTTTATCATAAAATCCCGGAATGAACCAGGGAATAAAGTCATTACAACTCGGACATGAAGATTCGGGTTAAAAAACAATCAATGCACCCCGGCAGCCCAGAAAATCGGACTACCAGGCTGGGGAGTAGAAAGTGGACAGCTGTAAAGTTGTCATGAAAATATGAGAAGAGGGAATGAAAGCCCTTATGATGTACATGAATTTTCAAATGCTATCTTGGTTTTTTGAATGTGGTCATTGAAAAAATACGTTATCAATAACCGAGATCAAAGCAAATAAGAACGAGGACAGTATGAAGGATAAACAAATTCGTCCTCAGAAATATCAACCTGAAATATCGGGAGTAAAGAATATAAACCCAGAATCTTGGGCTTGAAGAATATAAACCCGGAATCTCGGATCAGCACATGAGGAATCCCAAAAATCATAAATGCCCGATTCGGGTTGGGAAATCAGCACACCCTGGCAGCTCAGAGACTTGAACTACCAGGCTGGGCGGCAACAGAGTAGACAACAATGCAAACCAATTGCTAATGGAAGAGCATTTTTATCATTGCAGGATCACCGAGATCAAGGCAAACCAAAACGGAAGTCAAACTTGGATGAGTATTTGAAAAGAAATCAAGTTCAGACAAGCATTCAAGTTCGACAAGAAAGAAGCAAACTGAATGATTTGCGTAAAATAGTAAGTATTTTTCATTGATTATGATTTACTTACATATTATTAAATGCAGGAACATAGATCCGGTAATTATCCCGGGAAAATTGTTACAAAAACAAGCAAGACAATTAGTACATCCCGGCAGCCCAAAGACCTGAACTACCGGGCTGGGGGGCAATTGTTACGGATTCAAATATTGGGCTCATCCAAGGTATGGCCCAACAAGAAGCAACCAATATGACACAATCATGATGTCACATTATTTGGGCTTAGAGGCACAAGAGGCCCAACAATCCAAACCCTAACCCTAAGGTAATCCCTATAAATAGGAGATTAACCTAACAAGGTACACACATTCTAACCCTAGCTCTTCAATTCACATAGAGCACACACCCCCACTCCTTCTGGCTAAACGTCTATGTGTATATCGAACTACGTGGACTTTGATCTCTCTCAAGGGTACGTAGGCCCTGGGATAATTCTAGGTCAAGTCCGAAATATTTTGTTCTACAACAGATAAGAAAGAAGCAAACTGAATGATTTGCGTAAAATAGTAAGTATTTTTCATTGATTATGATTTACTTACATATTATTAAATGCAAGAACATAGATCCGGCAATTATCCCGGGAAAATTGCTACAAAAACAAGCAAGACAATCAGTACATCCCGGCAGCCCAAAGACCTGAACTACTGGGCTGGGGGCAACTTTTATGAATTCAAATATTGGGCTCATCCAAGGTATGGCCCAACAAGAAGCAACCAATATGACACAATCATGATGTCACATTATTTGGGCTTAGAGGCACAAGAGGCCTAACAATCCAAACCCTAACCCTAAGGTA
Source organism: Acacia confusa (assembly GCA_037074495.1). Lineage (NCBI taxonomy): Eukaryota > Viridiplantae > Streptophyta > Magnoliopsida > Fabales > Fabaceae > Acacia > Acacia confusa. Next base: position 29,962,632 of record CM073510.1, read on the forward strand.
ATCCCTATAAATAGGAGATTAACCTAACAAGGTACACACATTCTAACCCTAGCTCTTCAATTCACATAGAGCACACACCCCCACTCCCTCTGGCTAAACGCCTATGTGTATATCGAACTACGTGGACTTTGATCCCTCTCAAGGGTACGTAGACCCTGGGATAATCCTAGGTCAAGTCCGAAATATTTTGTTCTACAACAGAACAATAATACTAATGGAAGATCTTGAAATCTTGATTTTGTTTATTTGATAGTAATTTCAATATGACTAATTTTACAATTAGTTTTTTTTTCATCTCTATTTTCTTTCCAAAGACATAGGAGGCACTGAATTAGTTTAATGCTCTACATTTTTTAAGGAAAAAAAAGTAAAAAAGACAATATTATAAAAAATAACTGAAATAGACGTAGGAAGGATTAGTTAATTCTTTTTAAATTTATATTGTTAGAAAAAAATTATGTAAATTATTGGATAATTTTCTCTTTATTATTCTTTCCTTGTATCATAATATTATTAATACTCATGGTCAATAAACAAACACTGTTATATGTATTGGTTATACCTTATGTATGAGTTACATATTTTAGAATAGATGATATCCTTTTTATTAATTTCATTATGAATTTGTTGAAAATTTAAATTTATTTTTTTCTCACTTATTTTTTCTTATATCTATTTTCTCATTTATTTTCTATGACCCATGATCCTAGTAAATAAGGATATATCTTGAGAGAGAGAAAATACATTTATCCCATTTAACAAATTTTAACTAACTTTTTTATTCAGTTATTTGATTATTTGTAGTTTTTAGATCCAAATACACTAGGACAATTAGAATTATTTTTTAATCATATTAAAATTATATTGTCTTCAATTTATTAGAATTATGTGGTTTGAATTTAATTTTTTAATTGAGACAATTGAAAATTTTTATTTATAATTGTTAACTTCAAGATCATTAATATGGGAAATAACAGTTAATAACAATTTTTAATTTACATATTTGAATACAAAAAAGTAGGAAGTTATTACATATAGAAAATATAGCAATAACTTTTAATTCTGCTAACAAGTTAAAAAACGATCTACTAAAAATTTTAAGGGCATATACTGATAAGTCAATACTTAGAATTCATTATAAAAAAATTTCATAAGACTTAAATATAATTGTGAGATTTTCATAGATCATTTTTTGTTTTTTTGTTTAAGACGTCAATGTAATTTTCCCTTTATTAAAAAGTATTAGTTATTAAATTTTTATTTATAGTTCTTAACTTCAAAATCATTAATATGTGAAATAACAGTTAATAATAATTTTCAATTTACATATTAGAATACAAAAAAGTAGGAAGTTATTACATATGTGAAATAACAATAAATTTTAATGAATTTATTATATATATAAATGAACAATACAATAAATTACCAAAAAATTTGTTATATGTCCATATTTTCAATCGTACTTCATCATTCTTTGTTTGGCCCGTCAACTTGTATGCCCCCATCTTCTAGTGTACTATCTTTATTCTCTGGTTGCTTGCTGGGATCTGTTCTTTGTTCACTGCATGTGTTTGTTTGCCACTTTCTTGATTAAGTGGATTAAGTGGCAATTGGTTGGTATAAGTGACCAGCTGTATTTGTCACTTAAGTTAGTTGAAATAGTTAGTATTATTGTATTATGTTCCAATAAGTGTCCGTGCAGGGTTGGGTTGGGGAAGTATGGAAGGTGATCGTGATAGGAGTTGGATGTACAATCGTCTAACTTAGAAAAAATGACTTACTCGAGTATTCTTAGACGGTTTGGAAGAGTTTGTCCAATTTGCCTTGACGCACACAACTAATTCAAGTGCCTCGATCAGTTGTCCGTGTGCGAGATGCAGGTCTTTCAAATTTCTTAACGCCGGAACGTTCAGAATCCATTTGTATAGAAAAGGATTCATGAGGGATTATGAATGTTGGGTGCATCACGGGGAAGTCCGACAGACACCGAGCGGTTATTACGGAGATAGTACTTATCGAACCAACCTTAATCAATATCAGCAGTTGGTCATGGATGCCGTGGGACCGTCGATCGACCAATATTTTGATCCCGTGACTCATGCTGGACCTTCACACATGGAAGAGGAGACCGGTACACATAATCAACCATCATACATGGGAGAGGAGCCTAATCTGGAGGCCATTAGGTTCTATCAAATGCTTCAAGATGCGCAACGACTTTTATGGGAAGGTTGCGAACACATTGAAAATAGTGAATATTCATCGCTATCGGCTACCCTAGCAACATTAAGCTTGAAGACTGATCAGCATATGAGCGAGAAGAATTACAATGAAATGATGCAAATCATGAATAAGGTTGCTCCTAATGACAATAATTTGCCGAAAGATTTTTACCAAGCAAAGAAAAAGGTGAAAGAGCTCGGGCTTAGTTGTGAAAAAATCCATTGCTGCCCCAACGGATGTATGCTCTATTACAAGGATGATGCTAAGCAGACTACTTATAAATTCTGTGAACATGATAGGTACAAGAAGATTAAAGGGAAAACAACCACTCAACCATTAAGTAAGATGTGGTACTTTCCCCTCGTGCCCAGACTTCAGAGATTGTATTCATCACAACAAACAGCTGCTCACATGAGATGGCATCGGGAGCATCACAGGGATGAAAAATTTGTGACGCATCCGTCTGATGTCGAAGCTTGGCTAAAATTTGACGAGGCGAATCCTTCATTTGCAGCCAATCCCCGTAATGTTCATCTTGGTTTATGTTCAGATAGGTTTGCTCCTTTCAACTAAACGGGTAGGATTTATTCCAGTTGGCCGATGATTGTGACTCCGTACAACCTCCCACCTTCCATGTGTATGAGAAGAGAGTTTTTGTTCCTCAACGCGTTAATCCCTAGGCCATCCAACCCAAAAAAGAAAATAGATGTGTACCTCAGGCCTTTGATAGACAAGTTGAAGATGTTGTAGAGTGAAGGGGTTCTTACGTATGATGTATCATTGAGTCAGAATTTTATCTTGCGGGCTGCCTTCATGTGGACGATAAATGATTTCCCTGCATATGGGATGTTGAGTGGATAGCAAACGTCGGGGAAGCTTGCATGTCCTATATGTATGGAACAGAATGTGGGGTTTAGCTTGCCATACAGTTGCAAGGTATCTTGGTTTGATAGGCATCGACGATTCCTACCCCTCGATCATTCGTTTAGGAGAAACAAAAAAGACTTCAGCCGGAATGTGGTTGAACAATCGGCTAAACCTCGTCGTTTAAGTGAGCAAGAAATATGGGAGAGGGTGCAGCACATTCAAAGTGTTGAAGAGGGAGCTGCTTCCAATGAGCCTGAGGGATATGACATTCAGCATCATTGGAACAAACGCAGCATCTTTTGGGAGCTACCATATTGGAAAGATCAATTGTTAAGACACAACCTCGACGTCATGCATATTGAGAAGAATGTGTTTTGCAATATTTTGTATATCGTTATGGACACCAAGGGTAAGACAAAGGATACAGTCAATGCAAGACTTGACATACAACATATTTGCAGAAGACCTTCTTTGCATTTGATAGAGACTGCCACGGGCCGAATTTCCAAACCTAGGGCGCCATACACCTTGAACAAAGAGCAGAATATAGAATTGTTGAAATGGGTTAATAGTGTGAATCTACAAGACGGTTATGCATCAAGTTTCTCAAGATGTGTGGACTTGAACGAGGCGAAGTTACGCGATATGAAGAGTCATGATTGTCACGTTTTCTTTCAGAGATTATTACCGTGGGCCTTCAAGGAACTACTGAAGCATGTATTAGATATTCTGATAGAGTTTTCCTTCTTCTTTACAACAATTTGTACTTCTGAACTTAATGTTGACAAGTTACGGCAGTTGGAGGAGAGCGTGCCAAAAATGCTATGCAAGTTAGAGATGATGTTTCCTTCTAGCTTCTTTGACTCAATGGAACATTTGCCCATTCACCTGGTGTACGAAGCAAGGGTAGGAGGTCCGCAACAATATAGGTGGATGTATCCGTTTGAAAGGTAATATATATATTTTTTTTGCTGTGATTAGTTCAAACACACTATGATAGGTTATAAATACCCTCTAATTGTCCGTTGTAGGTTTTTACGTACACTGAAATATAAGATAAAAAATACAAGATACGTCGAAGGATCTATTGCTGAAGCGTATCTGGTCGAGGAGGCCACCAAATTTGCCTCATACTATTATCCCCCTGAAGTTATATCAAGATGGAGGGGGGTACCTCGCAACGATGATGACGGTGAAACGAGTGGTCAAATATCAATATTTAATTATCCTGGCCGGGTCATTCGAACAAATTGTAGGTCAACTCTGGAAGGAAGCGATAAGAAAGTAGCGGAGTGGTACATTCTAAACAACTGTGAAGAGGCCACCCCGTACTTAAAGTAAGATTTCATCTTTTCAGTAACTGCTACGGTAAGTATTAAAGTATTAATTTCTTTCTTTTTGTTACAGATACTTCTCACAATGGGTCCGATCAACAAATCCTTTGTCTCGAATTCCGACCTCGATGAATTCATGAAGGATAAATTTCCTCATTGGTTACGAGACAACTTCGCACAAAAAATATGGAGTTCAACTTCTGCGTCAGATCCCCATAATGTTGTATGGAGTTTAGCTTACGGGTTTGCAACAATTGTTACCAGGATCAAAAAATATGTAATTAATGGGTATCGGTTTGTAATTGTTAAAGCGAATGGAAATACGGAAACTTACAATTACCGTGTATATTGTCGAGGTGGCCAAGTTGACGGAGTCGAGTGCGACTACTACGGCAAGTTAATTGATATAATTCAGTTGGATTACAAGTGGGACAAGTCAGTGATTCTATTTAAATGTGAGTGGTTTGATAACAGTCCGTGTGGTACAAAGGTGGACAAATATGGAAATGTTGAGATCGAGTGGTCACGGAGATATTGAGTTAGTTATGACCCATTCATTCTTGCTCAACAGGAAGAACAAGTTTATTTTACATATTACCCTACATCCCGTCAAGAGTGGGTGGGAGTTATCAAAACCAAAGCACGAAATATTATACCTACTTCAAAAGAGTCAGAAACAAATGACAATATGACTGAACCGTTCCAAGCAGATGTGGAACATGTACTTGCCGTAAGTAAAGTCGAGGATAATGTACCTTGCAATCTCTTTGATTCCACTGGAGACTTAGAGCTTATTCCTATCCAAATTGAGAAAGAGGAATCAAACGATGAGGAACAAGCGGGTTACTCCACTACTGAATCTGAATTCGACGATTATGAGACGTCAGAGGAAGAACAATAATCATCCGATTGATTTAAGTTAGTTGTTTTTGTTTATGACGATCTATTATATTTGATACTCCGTTGCTTAGTCATTATTGTATTAAGTAAATTTCTTGTTTTTATATATATTTTGACATCATGTTTATAAGTGTTCAAAGATGGAGCATCCAGGAGGCCATTCAAGTAGTGGATATAGTGGAGGTAATAGCCGGGCCCATCCTATTAGAGGGGGTAGGCCGACATCATCTACCCCCTCTGTAGTCAGAGGGCTTAGCTCTTCCCCGGAGCTTCCGCCTCTTTATTTTTCATCTTCACTGCCTACTACCGACTCTGTTATGGGCGGTATAGGTGAGCCTTTCACTCATACATATCCACACCAGCAGGCAGAGCAGGTTCAGTTTATGATTTCTGACTGATTTACATATATTTTCTTAAATATCTATGTTCTAACATTTTGCAATATACTTCTTCCTTTAGTACACTGCATCGCCTCATAGCCAGGGTGGGGAAGCTAGTTCCTCCGATGACCCCAGCCTGGGGATCCATTGATCCTGCGACAGGGAAGATGTGGATCTGTCCTGTAGGGAGCACCGAGTAAGTTATGTAATGTTATGATTTTTTACCTTTAGTTTGTATGCTACTATTTGCAACATTCTCTTTGTTTTTAGGTTTCATCCTCATAAGCCGGTGGCGGATTTCATGGCCGAGCAAATATTTCATAATTTTGATCAACCTTAGGCCACATGGACATCGATTCCTCAGAGCCAGCGAGATATTTGGTTTAGTGAGTTCTTGGTAAGTTATGTGATTTATGGTTATTAATTTATTATTCTCATCAAAATACAAATTGATTAACTACTTGTATAATTTAGAGCACTAATTGTTTTAGTATTGTTTTTCAGGGAAAGTTTAGCTGGTTACCCGAGCATCTGCAAAATTTAAAGAAAGCTTATAACTTTAAGGGAAGTAAGTGGCTGTCTGATAAATTATATAAATTGAGGCATGAAAAAGGAAAAAAAACTTGGATTCAGCTTGAGGTTGCAGGCCAGTTATTTGAAAAATGGGCGACTGACGAAAGATTTTTGAAGCAAAGTGAACAAAATAAATTAAATAGGTCCTATATGGATGGGTCATCATATGCTGGCGGTTGCATTCCAGTTAGTGAGCATCGACGAAAGATTGTAAGTATACGCTATTTTCTACTTTAGCTTTCAATATTTTGTACTTAATCAATAATTAATGAATGGTTATCATTTGTGTTTGCAGGCAGCGTCTGGGGAAGTTCCTAAAGATTTGATTCCTTAGACCACCTTTGAGCGGACCTATACCCAGGCGGTTGAGGGACAAAGCAAGCGCTGGATTAACACCAAGTCCCAGCAATTCGTGGTGAGATATTAATTATATTTATTATTTGCTTCAAACAGTAACATATTTCTTTCATTTTATATGCATTATTTGTGTTGTATTTTTGTGCTTATATGAGACCTATCAACAGCTGACGCCGGAGAGAGACTCACAGATTCAGAGTGACCCGTCGTCCTCTTATTCCAATAACGAGAGTATCTTCCTTCAGGCTGCAGACGGAATTGACAAGAAGGGGAGAGTCTTCAGGATGGGTGCTTCTACCAACCAACTGAAGTCGTCTTCGAGGCGCTCATCCGGCAGTAGTAGAGGTGGTCCTGAAGGTAGACTTGTACCTTTGCTATCAATCGCAAATCATTACTCCCTCTTTCATTTAAATGAAGTATTACAAGTAAATTGACTTCGTAATGTTGGTTTTGCAGAAGATAAGAGGGTAAAGGTGTTAGAATAGAAGGTGCTGGAGCAAGACCAGAAGATGAGGGAGCAAGGAAATATGATTGGTGAGATGCGAGCACTTCTCCACGTCCTATTGAAGGACAAAGGTATGGGGCTGCCTCCTGGCGGTGACGATGATACTGGTAGTGACAATGGCCAGGCTGCTACTATTTAGAGTTTTTTTTAGTTCATTTTAGAACATTATAATTTATATAATATTGTGTTTTTATTATATAAACTTGTATGATGATTGTACAATTTATTTTTATGATATACAATTTTTTTATTTTCTAATTTTTTATGAATTTTTTTCCGGATTTTTTATTTTTTAAAAATAATTTTTAATTTTGCGAGGGAAAAAATTTCCCTCGCAAAATATGGCAATTTGCGAGGGAAAATAATTCCCTCACAAATTCAAAAATTTTGCGATGGAAATTTGTTCAGCCGCAAAATCTGAATTTGCGAGTGAAAATTGTTCCGCCGCAAATTTGGAATTTGCGAGGGAAAATTTTTCTGTCGCAAAATCTCTCATTTTGCTAGGAAAAACTTTTCCGCCGCAAAATTTGAATTTGCGAGGGAAAATGCTTTTTTTCCATCGCAAAATTGATTTGCAAGGGCTTTTTTTGCAACCGACACATTTTTGCTGCAAAATAATTTTGCGACGGAAAATGTTTGTTTTACGAGGGAAAAATTCTGCCGCAAAAAATCAGTTTTCTAGTAGTGTAGAATGGAAGTGACTTCCAACGGAAATGTGTGTACCAAACCGCCCGAAATGAGTTGCATAACTTCCAAAATTTAGCAAACTCTTGTATGAAGCTACTAGCTAGCAGGTTCATACAAGAGGACTTAAAGATAGATTATGTATATGACTACATGTTTCATCTTTTGAATGAATATGCAAAGCTATTGAAGTTCAAACCAACAATTCCTTATACAGCCACTAAACTTTATGCAAAAACAATGGCTTGTAGTGAGGAAACTGGAGGAAGTTCATCGAGGAGTCGTTTGCCAAATTGATTCTATATGCTTCTTCCAATACCGCGCTTTAATTGCTTCCTATTCTTCTTTATTCTTAAATTCTGCCACACACATTCCCACTTTTATTTCTTTATCCTCAAGTATTTATAAACCATGCCTTCCACATCCACTTAAAAACTAAATACATATACCTTCAAATCATGCCCCAAAAGAAGTTCATATCCATCGGTTAGTGTCCCCTGAAAGTATTATTGCATAAGTTCATATCCATGTAGTTTCAGATTTCAATTCTCACACACTCACATATATAACTTACCTTATATACAGGACCAAAACAACCCTCTCCTAGCTTGTAAGAATCTGAAAAATTGTTTATGACAGCCACTATGCTCTCAAAACTGAATATTTCAACCTCATTTCTTTCCCTCCCAAGTTTCTTATTCCTTTTGGCTTGCCATAAACCATGGAAATCAATGCATTGCCTCCAATTTCATGTAATATCTTCTTTTATGCTTCGTTTTCCTGTCCACTGGCAATGTGACATAGAAGTACAAGTCACCAAGAGGACCTTAACTCAGTACTTTGCTTTATTTGGATATTATTAATACTATATGTTAGTTATTACCTTCTACTTTGTATTTTCTACATGAGTCATAGCATAAGTAACAGATTAGAGGAAATGCTAGGCTTGCTCCCACCGCAACGATAAGCCATATTCACCACCTGTTTTCTACAGTTCACAAATATATGATTTTTCAAGTCATAGATATGGTTATGCAAATTCTAAGATGGACATTAGTAGGTCTACCATTTAGCTGCCACTGTAATAGTAATATATCTTTGATCATGTGTAAGAAAGTAATAGGCCTTGCTGTTTTAATTCATCTGTATTTCTTATTGGCCTGTAATAGCTTTGCTTATCTTTTGTCTCAAGTATTAATCATTCTGCAAGGTTTTGTTACAAACTATAATAATGGATGAAGGCTAGATGGAATCAGTGTGTTCAGCCAAAAAGTAGGAAGGAACCAAGGAATGATATGTGATGCAGGTTGCTATAATTTCTTAATGTCAACTTAAAGCTGCATATAATATTATCAAGATTCCAAAGCTATTCCTGATATATGAAGAAGCAAAAGCATAATATTGTAGCCTTGCGGGTTAGGAAACAGGGCATACCTTTTGTGTTTAACAATATTTTTTAGTCTTTGGGCAAAAAAAAACAATATTTTTTAGTCTAACAATATAAATTGACATTCTTTTTGAACCTGCATCGTCAACCTGGTCCCTTTAAGCCATTTCTGGCATCCAGTATTGTTAACCTGATTCAATGGCCCATAAGCCTCACAAGAACAATTGTTCCAGCATATGGTCTCACAACACTGCCCAACAAGATTCTCACTTTGGTCAACCTTAATACTATAAGTGGACATCTAACCAGAAACGCTCTTCAAAACCACTGTCATGGTTCCTGCATGTGGGGGCACTTCGAGGTGTGCAAAGAAGACTAAGTTGAAGGTGTGTACTGTAGCCACTCGATCTATCTTGGGACCTTGAGCACAACATAACACCTCCATAGTTAGGTAACTTCTTTACAGTGGGCAGTACCATAGAGATTAATAAATCAGCAGGAACATAGCCACTGAGTGCTTAGATACATAGATACTCTGACATGCTCCTCCACGAAAGAGCATCACCTTGATCACTTGCTGCTAACAATATTTAATCTCTCAGCCAATATTAATGGAGGTGGTGCAACCAGATGAAGAAGAAGGGTCACAGTGATCTGTGAGGTCAAGTCGAGGGGTTTCACTCCAAATGCACGAAAGCAAGCCAATCACTACAAAAGAGTAAATTCCTGTGTAAGATTACCTTCTTTAGCGTTCTGACCACAGTAAACGGCAATGTCGTCGAATTTGGAGAAGCTAATTTGGATTATCAGTAATAGGAAAGGAAGGAGTAGAAGAAAACTTTTTCTGGTCATCTTGCTCGCCTCACTGAATTTGAATTTGAGTTGGACTTAGAAAAACACGGCCACTCACGACAAAAACTTCTCTTACAAACTTATTTCATATGTTATAAATCATGTTAGAAAAGCAGTTTATATATATATATATATATATATATATATATATATCGTAATCGAACAAGCAGGCACTGACGACGATTATCATCTCAGCTCAATATTCCGAATCATATTTTCTCTTGCGGTTAAATGTTTCATGGTCATCTATGCACTAATGACCAATTAACTCATCCCAGCTCAAAAAAAAGAATCTTATTGGCAGCCTACATTTAATTCATTTGATGAATTATTTTAAATTTTTACTGCAAGCCCCCCAACACACTCTCCCCCCCCCCCCCCCCCCCCCTCTTTTTTGTTGTTGTGATTCACGCTATCCTCTTTCCAAAATTCAATCCTCTCCCCCTCTCTCTCATCTTTCAACTTCTGCAAAAACCAAAACACATAACCACTACTTCTTCTTCTTCCCCTCTCTCTCTCTCTCTTTTTTATTTTATTTTATTTTTTTAACGAATGAAAAGAGGCAAGCTTGATTAGAAAGGAAACTGAGAAAGATGACATTGGAGGAACCGCGTCGTCTACAAAGCACTTGTTAAGCAGGAATCGATTCATTCAGCAATGCAATCTGAGCACCCTTCCTTCGCCAATCGCCTCTCTATGAACATGTGATATTTCCACATTCCAAAATCCATATATAAGACACCATGTTGCTTCTATCTCTGTTCGAGAAGGGTGATTCACCCCACTACCTCACATTTTTTCGTCCTCTTGAAGACACAGAATATATTTGGTGAGAGACTCAGACAAGAAGTTCGCATTTGACACACAAAATTCCAAGTTGTGAGAGACTCGATATATTTTCCTTTTCGGGATTTTTCTAATAAAAGGGTGGTTTGCCAATTGAAAATAAATTTGAGAGTTGATTGCACGTGGCATTGTTACTAACACCTGTAGCTAAAAATAATAATTTATTTAGTTTTTTTAATCTTTATAAATAAGATAAATAAATCACACTTAAGGATAAGATGAGTATTATTTTTTATTTTTTTTTTAATGGGCGTGAAAAGAATGAAACTGGTACGACATTATTTTCAACCCAAAAATATAATCTCTTGAAAAAATTTTCGGTTTGGCGTTATTTGTTGACATTGATATAAGATGATCAATAAAATGTCAATTGGACATTTAAAATAAAAAATCTCAAAACCGCATCAACTGTTACTTACCAAATACTCATTACTTGTTATTTAAATAAACTTATCTTAACCAAGTTTAACTAATTTTATGCTATACAAGGTAAATATATGATAAAAAAAATTATTTTATAAATTAGGAAAAACAAGCACTAGTATCTTTGATGGCATAACTTTGATCGCCATATTTATACTAGTTTTTTACTGGTATTCAATATTCCAATTTCCTAGTTAAATTAACCAGGTGTTTGTAGATATTAACATGCTTTAAATTTTCTATGACGACGATCATCCTTTTAAACCAAAAAATAATTGTAAAAGAATGTTAAAGAATTGTAGAGGCCAATATTAAATGACATAAAACATCTATTTATATATGATGAATTTTTTCCCCCATTGCTTCACAACACACACATATATGTTGAAAAAAATTATATTGAGATAAAATTTTAAAACAAAAAATTGCTTAAAGTCCCTCATTGCAAGTTTATTGCCTAAAAATACCCTACATTTATTTGAAGATATATGTGCAATATATCTTCCGCGCGTGCAATTCTGATTTTTATTGTGTACAACTTATCTTTAATTTTATCTAAAACAGAACACATTCCCATAGCAAAAATATAATCTACAAAGTTGAAAAATAGTTGCATTCACTCCAAAATAAAAGTTTAAGCAATTTTCCCACTTTAAAATAATAATACTTCCGGTCCTTCATATAAAACTCAAGCTGATTTGTACACTTACTAAAGATACATAGTAGATAATAGGCACTTGTGTGTTTAAATATTAATGACAGTACAATAATCCAAACAAGGGTACAAGAGACCCAAGTAAGAGGACCAATGCATCCAGAGGTATGGAAGTTTATTTCTTTAGTAATCTTTGTTGCTCTTTTATGCAAAAAGCCATATTTGGTAATTCCAACATCCTCCATTTTTTAAGAACAATGATTAATTAATAACTTAATTAAATAATTTATCAATATGTTTTATGCACACAGTTGAGCTTTGGGTCTTACGAGGTCCAAACTCTTTAACTAAGTCTTACTTCAAGATTTATAAAAATAACCAAAATATATTACAATATATCAAGTAAGCCCTTATGTGGCAATATACAATAATCCCACATGTACCAAAAAGAAGTTTGAAGCACTACTGATAGCGAAAGTAACTTAAGCTTCTAAAGCCTTCTCTAATAAACTAATGCGAGAACTATTACTTGAAAAATGTTTATAACCATCAATCCAATTCATTATAAAATGCTGATATATGCTTGTGAGGTGTCAAATGGAACATTTTATAACAAGGTACTAGAAATATAATTCACAAATTTTATAATAAGATTTCTATATGAAATTTATTATCATAAATCACATATATAACATGATAAGGAAAATATTGATGCCCCAACCATCCTTATTACCCCTTCCCACCCTTATAACTACTAACAGAACCCATGAGCTGTAAAATAATAGATTTAGTCTCTTTCACAAGACTACACCAAGCTCTCCAGTGATGAGGTGTAGCCCGGCCAAAGACTAAGAGAAACTCATATTGAACCATGGGTTTCCTTTCCTTCTAATAGAGAAAGGTATCGCTGTCCCTTGGGCTGACCCTTAACTAAATGTCAAAGTCATCCATTGCGTATCAAGTGGTGGCATACCATGTGGTATTTTATACACAATCACTCTCATTACCACTCCACATCCATCACCACTCCATATCTAAACATATGCAACAATGACAAACAATCATATCTTGGCATGTATATACAAGTTTCAAACAAGATTTGTAAAAATAATACATTGTCTAAATAATTAAGATAACAATAATATTTCAACCCACGAAATCATAACAAAAATGTATTATCTAAAACATATAATATCATAATTTTCTATCACAATAACGATTTCAAAGTACTTATTGATATATCAAATCAATATCTATATATTTTCATTCTTATAATCATTTTACAAAATACTCACAAACATGCGGAAAGTGGTTACCTCAATTTTTGACACGAGAATTAAAATTGAGAGTGATCAAATCCACTCTAAAAATAAATATATATAATTATACAGTAACAAAATTAACAAAAATACCAACTAATATAGTAACAAAATAATTAATTAAATTATCACCAGTTCACTTTAGTTTCCTTATTTTGGCAACTTTATCTATTCATCAAATCATTATTACCATCTCATTTCCTTCTTTCATAAATTATTTCCCACAAAATATCATCATATCCTCAACTTAACCAAAATACCCAATTTTTAACATATAAAGTTTCACCTAAAAATTTCAAATATTTGCATTCATTTATAAACCTCAAATCCAATTCATCGAATCCTCAATATAATCTCCAATAAATTAAAAATGGATTATAAACTCGAATATAAAATACCTATTATCACAAATCTCAATTTTTCAACCTATTACTGACTTATATAAGCATGAGCTAATTTACTAAACAAATCTTCAAACCTTCACATAGTCAAAATTATATCAAACTTTAATCTAAATTCCAAATCCCAACTCATATTTTCATATAGTTCTAGATTGAACAAAATTAAACCAATTAAACCTATAATAATATCTCTAGTAATCCAAATAAATGCCTTAAACCTCATTTAATCGGTAAAAATATCCTATAGGACATAAATCCTAAACTATTTTAAATAGAAAATAGTATATCTACAATAACCAACTAATAAATATAACTTGATTAAAATTATCTATTAATCATGTTTTACATCTATACAGTCATCTATTATCAAAACTCAAAACTTTGTTAAAATTCTAACCCTAAAATTTTCACTAATCAGTGTTATATTACTTTTATTAGAAAGAGAAAAATACGTATAATAACCTTCATGAAAAAAGTTCATTGAGAAAAAAATTATTTAACTATATAAATAATTTTATAAAATAAATAACTTATGTAATAGCTAGAATTCCAATTCATCTAATATTTTATTTTGATGAATAATTAGAATAAATGAAGGTGAGTATGTGTCTCAAGGATATTGTAATCTATTGATTATAATGTTGAGCCAATTTCTTCATGAAACTTACAATTAAATGGTAGGTTTTGAGACTACATATAAGGAAAATAATGTGTGAAATAAAAATCACATTAAATAACAACAATTTCCTATCACAAAGAGCAAGATAAGCAAGGGAAACACTTAATTAAATTAAGACAATTAGTAAATATTATAAGGCACCTAAGCTTGCATTAATTAGGGATTAATTGCAACATAAATTAGGGATAATTAAATCATCAAGGAAAATGGGCTGTTAATTTCGAAAAGGTCAAGAGAATAATGGATGATATTAAATTACAAATAATGCTCTAAATACCTTGAATTAATTAGCAAACTTAATAAGCCTAAGATATTTGTAATAAGAAGGGAATTAAACACATGATTAGGCTAATTAATTGTGCCCCAAAAGTCAACAATTTGGGCTAGCCAATGGGAACCAAGTGTTTTGAGATTAATTAAGCTTAAGTTTTCAATTAATTAAAGTAACCAAGGATGGTTGTAAGTAAGAAGTTGTAAGCACTTGATTACGGAACTAATTAAGCCTTGTTAATCAACTTTGAAAAGTCAACATTGGCAACTAAGATCAATGGCCAAGATTAAGTTTAATAAAGGCATATCTAATGGCCTTAATAAATCACCTAATTAACCTAAATCCATGAGATAATAAATTAACCAATAGGAGGCTTTGTATACATTATATAGAAACAAAAGGAAAACATAACCAAGAGAGAAGGAGGAGGAGGACGTCCAAGCCTTGCTGTAGGGATAGGATGAGATTCCTTAATGAGCAAGATGGATCTAAGGCCCTGTTTGTTACAGGGAAGATTTGAGGAAAGAAAGGAAAGGAAAGGAAGATTAGGAGGGAATTTTAAAAGTTGAACTGTTTGGTATACTAGAGAAAGGAAGGTAAGTTGAGGGAAGATAAAATGTTTGGTAGAAAGAATTGGGTGTTGGTTAAGTAGGAAGATAGAGTAAAATTCCCACAATGCCCATATGTTATGTTCGAACCAAATAGCCTAATTCGAACTCATATCACAGCAACAAAACCAAAACCAGTACAGTAATACTTAAATGTAAGTCTGTAGCAAAACCAGTACAGCAAAATCACAAGCAGGAGCAGCTGAAACCTCTGTTTTGCCCGACGATTAAACTTCAACCACCAACAGCTCCCTCTCATCACCGCAACCTTCCTGTACGCGAAAAAATATGAATTGACACGCAAGAGCAACCAGATCCCTCCGAGAATGATCTGAAAGTTTCAGCAACAAGTCGGATCTTTGTCCATGCCAGCTAATTACAGCTTCTTCAACAGTTCAGCTTTTGCTTCAACAGTTCCGAGCTTCTTCACCAAAAGCGTCTTCCAGGGTCTTTTTGGTCCCAAAATTTCATCCTCCCAGAAACTTGGCAACGTTCCCTCCAGTTTTCAGATGGAAAGCAATTTTGTACGGCTATTAGAAAGTTGGACCTTGACGGAATGCAACTCCATGGAAGATAACTCTACCAAACATGCTTTTTTGGATGGAACATGCCCATCTTCCTTTCCTTAGGCCCATCTTCCCTGTAACAAATAGGGCCTAAGGGATGGGGAAGAAGGAAGCCAAATTGGATCTCCAAAAAATTACAAGGTGATGCCATTGAGTTTTCCTATAAATAGGGACATTGGGTTCTCTGTATTCTCACACCAAAAACAACTACAAATCTGAATATAAAGGAGAGTAAAGAAAGAAGGAGTAAGGAGTTGCAAGATTCTTCAAGAGATAAGCTCTAGTTTTTAAGTTCCTAGTCTTTAATTTTTATAAGTTCTTAGTATAAATGTTAATTTAATCTAGAAAATAGGAAGTAAAATTCCTACTCTTGTTTTTAGGCCTCATTGCATTGAAAAATGCCTAAAGAGGTAAAAACATGGTAGGAAATAATTTTTGGAAGTCCTTGGATTAAGATTGTGAAAGTTGTAGAATTTTCGATCGGTTTTAAAATCTTAGACAGGCAGCAAAAACGATGCAATGATTTTATATAGCAAATGAAGTCATAAAATCATGAAATTTTCCAGGAAGAAAGTAGACATTTAGGGCTTTCTATCCATATCTAACACGTAATTTCTGGGATTTTTTAGAAAAAGATGTGAATTTTCCAAGTTAGCATATGTCTTTGAACTGGGAACTGGAACACAGCTGAAGAAAATTAAAATTGGGAATGATATGGTTGGAGAGATTTAATCCAGGGGTAAAAAGGTAAATAGTGGTAAGAATATCTCATAAGATGTCATTCTAAGATATATGACATTCATTATAACAATATAATAATGATATTATAGGATATTCGGAAAATCAAAAGGCTTACCGAACGAACGAACATATCACTATTCGAACGGACTAATGTACGAACACGTGCTGTAAACTTAACTCTTATGCTTGAAGTATGCTTGTTTGTGAGATAATTTCATAGAGTCATGATCGAGATTTGGTCTTGAGTCATGCACTGTGATTAAGACCCTGTCTTAAGTCACCATTTATACATTCAGTTATATACGGGTTATAATCTTGATAACACCGTTGAGTTTTCCTAGCGCTAAGGACACGAGGGGCCGTCGTGGCACTGGTTAGTGCAAACATGGATAGACATTACATGTGCTATGTGCTATGTACTGTTGAGATATTGTAACTTTACATCTGTTGTGTGCTATGTATTGTTAGATGCTGAAATGTTATGAATATCTGCCATACATGTATTGTTTACTTGAGCATGAGGTTAACCGTTACCTGAGGTCTGATGGGTATTGGACCTTAACTTTTACCATAGCATCAGGGTCTGGAGGACCGCGGGCTGATGATAGGGGTAAGCAGCACGCCTGAAGACATAGCCGAAGATTTTTATTTTGGGATGCATATTATTATATTCGGAAGAATGTACCGTTAATATAACTGACCAGAAACACCATAACTATTAGTTATAATGCATATCAGTTACTCAATTATGTGCTCTAATGCTCTACTATAATAAAAATATATTATTCTGCTTTTGAAAAATGGGATGTTACAACTTACCTTAAAAACTTAAATAGCTTCTTCTTTTCCCCTCCCTGTCTCCCTCTTGCTCTTGAGCTCTCTCGGTCTGACTCTCCACTCACACACCCATTACACAATACACACACACATATATATATGGGGAAATTATCATTGTCCTTTCCCCACGCCATTTCCCCCTTTCAGAAGGCACCATGTGCTGCCATTTTTTCTAAATAGGGAAAATTACCACGAAGGACCCAATATTTATTTATTTTAATTATTTCAACTAATTTTTTTTGATAAATCATATCTTAAATAAAGAATTTTATCATGATAATTAGATGACAATTTCATGTATCATGATTAATTATTTCTTATTTGTAATTAAATCCTCATAAAAATTAAAATGTTACAGTAATGCTATTATGCAGCTTCTTGTTTTTTTTCATGTTCATTTTTTTTTTGAATTCTTCAACAAATATTGAAATTTCAAATGACTATGTTATCTGAAAAGATTTCCTTCACAATTGGAAAATAGGGCGGCTAATTTGGTTCCCTTTTGTGTGGAGATCCTTTACACTCTTTAATGGGCTCTTATTATAAATTCTTTATTTGATTCTTTATAGAAAATTAAATAACTAAGCCTTAAAACTCTAGCACATAATTTAGACCAGATGGAGCAAAAGGGGATTTGGAAGATTTTAAAGTTAAAGTTAATTAATATGCTAAATTCCATGCTATCCACCAAACAGGGCCTTCAACAAGTCTATTACAATTAGGCTAAGATGTTTAATTTAAGATTATTATTATTATCAGTCCCCCGTCCTTTTTGTAAGAAAAAAAATTACCAAAATCATGCAGTTTAAAATATTAGTTAAAGGTAATAAAAATATAAAATATGTAGCCACCAAAAATAATTATATCATTGTTTATAAATAGAGTACATAAGTGAGTGATAATAGGTGAGAATTTATTGAAGAGACAATGGGTGATACGAGCGCGCACATATATATTAGTTAAAGGTAATAAATATAGAAAATATGTACCCCAAAAAAAATTATATCATTGTTTATAAATAGAGTACATAAGTGAGTGATAATAGGTGAGAATTTATTGAAGAGACAATGGGTGATACGAGTGCGCACATATATATTAGTTAAAGGTAATAAATATAGAAAATATGTACCCCAAAAAAAATTATATCATTGTTTATAAATAGAGTACATAAGTGAGTGATAATAGGTGAGAATTTATTGAAGAGACAATAGGTGATACGCGCACGCGCGCGCGCAGATATATATATATATATATATATATATATAATGAGGGTAAAAATGGAAAGACTAACTTAAATATTTAGACAAAAAAGATTTGTTTCTTATATTAAAAATCACTCCTATGAGAGAGAAAAAAAATAGTAATAAGCCGTAATCATAGTAAGTAGGGTTTTGTATTGAGAAGACGATTACCTTTCTTTAGGCCTCAACTAGTTGAGGAACAAAATTGGACGGATCAATGGATCATAGTAAATAGGGTTCTGTACTAAGAAGACGATTACCTTTCTTTAGGCCTCAACCAGTGAAGGACAAAATAGGACGGATCATAGTAAGTAGGGTTCTATACTAAGAAGATGATTACCTTTCTTTAGGCCTCAACCGGTGAAGGATAAAATAGGACGGATTCGTGTGGGTTCAAATTCCTATTGGAAGAGGTATCAACATCAAACGTCCAATAGTGCTTCAAACAGAATTACCTACCTATACATAGAAAGAAGAAGAAGAAGAAGAAGAAGAAGAAGTGGAAGATCCATGCGACTCGTGGTTTTGGGGCTAAACCCCAATATTTTTAAAAAGTATTTGGTTTGAGGGGAGAGGAGGGGAGATTTTGACTAAATGGCCCATAGAAAATACTTGAATTCCTTACACATGCAAAATGAGCCCAGAGGCCAACCCTTTTTGCTGGGATCCGTACACGCAGTGGAATGATTCTATCCAATAAAGTTTTACGAATCTCATAGAGAGGATCTATCAACGACATTTAAATCGAGTTCATTAATTAGTACCATACCTTTCGAATGCCCATGTGCGTATATTCTAACTTGTGGGCTAACATCTTCCTACTCAATCAACTTCTTTGGAGCCGACTCTATGAATCCACTCCCTTTACCGGTATCCACATCGAATGACTTTCCAACATAGACAGCAGCGTGATAGCGCCTTCTTACTTTTGCGTCTCACGCCTTCTAGGGTTTCTTTTACGGCTATTCTCTAATTTTTAATACGGCTAGATCGTTATCTTATAGGGTTTCTAAAACCATAAAGACCCATATTAAAATATTCAAAATTAAATTAATTAATCTTGAAATTTGAATTTGAATTTAAAATAAAATTAATTAAATCTATCCAACAGATCTAATCTAATTTATTTATTTAATCCAAATTAAAAGCCAGAAAATTTAATTTATCTTTATAAATTAAATCTTGAGATATTATATCTATCTATTTAATTAAATATGAGATACAATATCTCTATTTGTTTTAGTTATTTAATTTATCATATATTATAAATACAAAACAAATATTATATAATAATATTGTAGTGTGTGTGTGTCTCCTAGATTAAACATCACATTAAATCTTAGACATATCTAAAATTCAATGAATCTGGACATTATTGTTTGTGTTGGGCTATTCTTGTGTGTGACCTTGCAGGCCCACATGATATTGGCAGCAAGCTAATACTGTAACAGCCCACAAGTCGCAAGCGGTTTCTAGTAAGGCATTGCGACTACCCAATTCATATAAGCATCGATGATACGATACAACCTATCATACAATTATGTCACGTCCCTTTTGTCACACAATAATTTGGCCAAGGATGAAGCATGGATAATGTCAACCTCTTATTCTTGACCATCACTTTCTCAATTCTTGAGTAGTCTAACAATCAAAATGGAAACTTTTTTCCATCGTAGTATGGCCATATATTTTTTAGACTCACTCATCGAGAGACCCGGTATTATCTCTCTACAAATGTGAGGGACATATTCCATCTTGATCATTCATATTCATCTGCATGAAAACTACTAATCTCAATTGAAGCCTTTATCATCACTCGGTCAAAGGTAACTTTTAACTAGGTCAAAGATCAGCGACTCTCATGTAGGAATCCATGATGATCTTAAGTCAAAGGGCGTTGTGACGTGGTTATACATGAGATAAGTTTATGACTTTAATCCACGCAGCTTTCTCATAGTGGGTTAATCTAACACCTTGTACTTTTACAAGTGCCTATGAATTTGATTCTTATCTCCATATCTCATCAAAGTCATACTGATCTTATTTTATCTTCGCTCCCGCGTAGATGACCGACTAGAGACGTTTAGGATAATCCTTATGATAAATCCAAGAATACAATTATCATAATAAACATGCAAATGATATGATAACTAAATGGAGAAATACTTTAACTAACCCTAATGTTCAAAGTGCAATGACTTTCCCCTAAGGTATAATTTCCAACACTTTTCCCTATCAGCAGCCAAAACAAAGAAAGAGGCCAAGCAAAGAACATAAGCAGTGATCCTAAGCCTCAACAAAGCCTTGTTCAACTTGCTCTCTTTCTTTCACCTCAACAAAGCGGATACATTAGGCCTTAATCACCGATTATTGCTCCTAGTAGCGGTGACGACGGCTGTGGAAATCGATCGGCAATGGAGCGTTTGTCGAGGGTAGGAGTAGGGCTCCATGAGTGACAGAGCAGAGATCAGAGGAAATCGATGAATCTGATAAGGAGTGGGGCAATGAGTTTTATGGCAGAGATGAGAAGCGTTTGTCGAGGGTGGGAGTGGGGGAGCAGTGACCCTTAGAAATGAGTGATTCTGAAGAAGAACAGACCAGAGTGATGGGGATTTGCGGCTTTGAAGAGAAGGAGTTGTAGTTGTCGATGAGTTTGTTGAGAGGATAGTTACGAAATATTGAAAAAATTTCTATATTTTAGATAAAAATTTTCCTCCTTTTCCCTCAAAACAAACACATCTTAAAGGGAAAATTTATATATATATATATATATATAAAAAGTCTCCAGCATAATGAAAAAAATAAAATATGCGGAATATATATATGCTTCAACTCCACGTGGCAGCAATGCATCAGCATGCATCAGAAGACTGTACGTTATAACACGCACAACTGAATATAGAAAGATCTTTTGAGCAAAACAAAGAATACAGAAAGATCTGGAAGATTTAGTTACCGTTTATTTTTTTCAATTAAATCTGTTGCTCTTGTCCGCTCGAGTCTCCCTGCTTGTGGCGCGAGAGTTTTTGCATTGCTGTTTCTTCTTCAACTGTGACTCTCGTTCTTTCTTCATCTTCTTCGAACGTCGTCCCTCTTCCTTCTTGTTCTCTCGTGCGTTAGTTGCGGGGGTATGTTCAAATTTCTTCTCCTTCCTCTTTTCTTCTTCTAGTTTTTTTTTGTTTTTTCAAGAATGCTGTCATAAATCTTGCTTAGAAGTTCGAGATCGGAGATTAACCATCGATCGTCACCCACATTGCGCCCTCTCCTCTTCCTTGTTGCCAGGTTCTTCTTGTAATTTGAAATCTGTATCACTTCGATCGGCGTTCTTGTTATTTCTTTTCGACTTCTTGTTCTTCAATTTCTAGTCCTTCATATTTCTTTGTTGTTTCGCTCCGTAAATTTATGACTCATCCGATGTCATGTGACGCTGAGCCTCTCTAGATCGGTCTCAATTAGGTTTCTATTCCCACCACTTTCTTTTTCTTCCTAGCCAACAGGCTAGATTATATAATATTTTACTGGATGCCTTTAACTTCATAACAATAATATTATTGTCTAGTTTTAATTGTCTCTTACGTGAAAGAATATAATATGTCACGGGTCATTCATTTCTTAGCCGAAGCTTGTCGGGGAAATACAACCGTCGCGAAAGAAGGACTCACCGACGGGGATCAATATGAGGAATCTCCCCTTCGTACGTACCGTTGGACTTACTGGTGGACTATCTTCAGGGACGAGTACTCTTGCTAATCTCTTCAGATCTCGTGGCATTCCTGTTATAGATGCCAGCCACTTGACCGATGTATGTTTTCAGTCCTTTCATTGACCTTTTGAATTTGGATGGAGCTTTTGAAACTAAACTTTCGTTGCTCTCTTTATGATAAGAGGTCAATTATATTCGGTTTTGATTTTTCTTTTTTTGTTTTAATTTGGACTAAATGAATGATTCTGAGTTGAAGTGAGATGATTGTATAAGGAATTTTTTTTGATTTGTTTGTGGTTACTTACAGCTTCAGTTAAATTGGGGCACTATTGGGCATAGAGAAGTTGTTACAGCTTTCGGGCAGGGAATTTTAACAGAGATCAATGGGCCAATTGACAGGCCAAGACTTAGTCAAATTGTTTCTTATGATCCGTATGGGCGCCAACTTTTTTATGGGTAATGTTGCTTTTTAATTATGCGCCATTTTTTTCATTTCATGTGATGCTTGTATTTCTTCATCAATTTTTGCATTTTCATGGCCTATTGTCAACCTCAAATTTGTCTGGTTTCATGTCTGGAAAGTATCTATATATTATCTATCAGTGCAACGTGAGATTGAGTTATTAGAGTTGAGCCAACTTTCATCTGGAAAGGACGCTATTATGTTTTTGGCTTATTGATCGAGCAGTAGTAGTAGTAGCTCGTAATAACTTCAATGCAGCTAGCAATTATTGTGATAAACTATTGTCCTAGTCCAAAGTTTAATCAATACTCACTAGCACATTTTCACAAAGAAACAAGACACTGTGATAATGGCCGGAGAACATGCCAATTAAAATGGAATCAGTGTTTAACTTTCAATTGTTTTATTTTTGTAGATCGTTGGCTACTTTTATCAGGGCTGCAGTCACAGTGGAAATTATGGAGCTTCGGGTGGAGGGTCATCGGCTTATTGTCATTGATGCCCCTATGTTATTTGAGGTTGAGATGCAGCAGATAATAGATGTAAATGTTCTTGTTTGGGTTGATCCGTTAACACAGATACAGAGACTCATGGCAAGAGATGGAATAAGTGAGCAGGATGCGATGAATAGGATAAACGCTCAGATGCCGGTGAATGTTAAAATGACTTTAGCCCAAAAGATAATAAGTAACAATGGATCGTTAGATGCCTTGAATGAGGAGTTTCTAAGGCTCTTACATGAGGTCTCAAGATAACATGCACTGAGCTCATACTTGCTTGCCTGATAGCATCGATCTTCATTCATTCCTTTAGGCATCGTGATTGTTCTGGGGGGAGCCATTGTCCTTTTTCTGTGGAATCTCATTATGAATTAATCATGATGATATGGAGTTGCTTCATTCTTTTTTCTTGGGAGAGTATTGCAAAAATGTTATTTCATATTGATGATGTTTTGGATTTTTCAATGGATATTAAATTGTCAAATAACTAGCTAGCTTTTCGATTCTTTTTTTTTTTTTTTTGGAGAGTATTGCAAAAATGTTATTTCATATTGATGATGTTTTGGATTTTTCAATACATATTGAATTGTCAAATAACTACATGTGGCTAGCTGCTCGATTCTTTTTTTTTTCCCCCTTTTTTGGGAGAGTATTGCAAAAATGTTTTTCATAGTGTTGATATTTTGAATCCTCCAACAAAGATATTGAATTTTTAAATGACTTCATGTGGCTAGCTATGCTTGATTCTTTTTTTTTTTTTTTGGTAGAGTATTGTAGAGATATTATTTCATATTGATGATATTTTGAGTTCTCCAATAGATATTGAATTTTCAAATGATTATATGATTTGTAAAGGTTGCATTGTTGGCTAGTCTTAATATAAAATCTTTATTGATTTTATGTAAACAATCAAATAATTGAGCTTTAAAAACTATGGACCATAATTAGGATTGGAAGGAGTAAATGGTTATGCAAATGTTAGAGGTAAAATTGATTGGTAAGAGAAATTCCATAATCAATTTGATTAAAATCGGAATGGAAGTGACTTCCAACGGAAATTTAGCAAACTCTTGTATGAAGGTGCTAGCTAGCACGTTCATACAAGAGGACTTAAAGATAGATTATGTATATGACTACATGTTTCATCTTTTGAATGAATATGCAAAGCTGTTGAAGTTCAAACCAACAATTCCTTCTACAGCCACTAAACTTTATGCAAAAACAATGGCTTGTAGTGCAGAAGGAAACTAGAGGACGTTCATGGAGGAGTCGTTTGCCAAATTTCCCACTGAATCAGTTCCATGCTTAATTCCTCTCGATGATGTTTCAATACTTAAAAGATAGAAAAGCTAATAAAACCAAACAAACTCAAATATGGGAAAATGAATAATGGCAGAATCAAGGACACAATAGAACGTAAAAGAGTAAAAGAATACGCAATTTCTTCTTATATGGAGGAAATTATGAAGAGTCTCATGTCTCCATAGATTTGCTTTGTTGTACCTTGTTACGTTAATGGGTTCTTTGGATTGGGTCATATTTGAGCATTGTACCTCAAAATATGATTACAATAACTTGAGCAAATTGATTATTTGGGATATAAGGTAAACTCATGAAATGGAATGTGCTTGTATATTTATTATGCTTCTCTTGTTTCTTTTGCATTCTCTTCTTCCAACTTTTAAGCAAACCCAATCTTTAAATTTGGAGGACTTGATGATACAGTGGATGGGAAGAGATGTGGATTTTGTTAAATTAATTAGCCAAGCCAAGCCGGTTAGAAAAAACTATTTAAGATATTAGAGTTCAATAATACTTTTTCAAATCAAATAATTTAATAATGGTTGTACACTATTTCATTGTTGTGATTTGCTTTTGGCTTTAAAACTACCATTGTTATTGTAATAAATAAAATGTTAAGCTGCAAAAATACACATGTGCTTTATCCTGATAAACGTTTAACACCAAATATTTTTTTTAGGTGCAAAAGTACACAATGTGGTTACAAATTATGTGTAAAAATATCGTTTACACATTAAATTTGACTTTTTCCATTGTCAAATGTGCAAAAATACACATGTGGTTTTGTGAAAAGAGTGTCCAACACTATTTTTTTATTTAATAATTTATTTCAATTAAAGAAAAATTATTATTTCTCTAGGTATAATTTCTGAGAGGCCAAATTTTTTATTTCCATAATTTTTTTTTTCAATTCTCATTAAATTTTATAATTAATAATTAATCAATGAGTATTTATGCATTTACAATTTGATATTATAAACACTATATTTAATTAAAAATAATTTTAATTTTTGATCGAACAAATTGAACTAGAAATTATTTAAATAATTTTTCAATCAAAACTAAACAATATTATTTAATTTTTATAACATTAAGAAATATGCAATATAAACATTTGTACCTCTAAATGAGTTATTTTTATTTATATGATGAATGAAAGTAAATTAAGGAATATTAAAGACTTATAGTTATAAAGTTGACTTATAAATACTTATTTATCAATTATTAATTAGAAAATTTAATAAGGATTTTTTTTTTAAAAAAAAAGAAAGAAACTAAATTATGGAAATAAAACTTTTTATCGTTTTTACCTATTGAATAAATCCTCCTTTCTAAAATGATAAATTAGAAGAAAAATTTTGGCCTCCCAGGAATTATACCTAGAGAAATAATAATTTTTCTTTAATTGAAATAAAATCATTAAATTTTTTTAAAACAAATTGGGTGTTGGACGCTCTTTTTGCCAAACTATATGTGTATTTTTGCACATTTGAAAGTAAAAAAAATAAAAAATCAAACTTAATGGTCAAAGTCAAACTTAATAATCAAACAGTATTTTTATACCTAATTTGTAACCACGTGTGTACTTTTGCACCTAAGAAAAGAACTTGGTGTTGGGCGCTCTTTGAGGTAAAACACATGTGTATTTTTGCACCTTAACCCATAAATAAATATTTCATCTAGTCCTTAATATAACATCTATTTAGAGAGTTTATCTTGATATTAAATATAATATAAGGTATATTTATAATATTGGTCAATCTATTCCTAATTTCCTGCTATTAATGCTCCCTCAACAATAATAAAAAAGAATAGAAGAATTAAGGAAGATGATTAGTATATTTTAAAAAATACATATCCTATTAACTAACTTCTTTAATATTATACTTAAGGGAATATCACTTATTATTTTTAACCTATAAGGCATGTCTTTAATCGGGAAAGGCTTTGGAGAGCTTTCTCTAATTGGGCCGAATTTGATCACATACAAAAAAAAAACAAAACAAAAAAAAAAATTGCTTACGGATTGAGATCATAAGTATTCTACGAAAGTACTATTAATCAATTTTCTGAAAACTGACTCCGAAGAGAGTTGGACACTTTAGGCCTATTTCAGTATGCTTGGTTCACTATAAATGTTACTAAAGTGATTACAGCTAAACTCAGGAACTTGATGGATTCCATCATATCCCCTTTCCAATTAAGTTTCATAAAAAGAAGGCATATTGTAACATCCCAAAAAAATTTGGGAACTTAAGTGTGTATATTAAAAAGAAATTTAAATAATGATTATTTAAATTGGTCTTCTTAATTACAAATTTAATTATTTGAAAAATTCAACTATTACAAAATAAAGACTTATTACCTTTGAATTAATTTGGGAAGGAATAATTAAAATAAGAAAAATAAATAAGAATTATAGGATTTATAAAACATATGAAATCAACCCCTTTAAGCTCGGCCCAATGAATATTCTTTCCACTTGGCCCAAGTTAATTATTTTGCATTCCCATTTCTTTTTTTTTTTTACCCAACTCGTTTTCTTACCCGTTGGCCCATGAATATTAAAACAAAGCCCATATATATATGTAAACCCAATCCACTTTCTTCCTCTTATTTCAAATCCCACGTGAAAAACAACAATTTTTTTTTTGGATGATAAAAAAGTTTTGGAAAGATTCGACACCAGTCCGCTACTAAGGTTAGGGCACGGCCCCGGGCTCTATGAGCACTTACTGGGGACTTACGTGATCACATGAGCACTTACTGGGGACTTACGAGATCGCCTACCAAAGAAGTCCCAACGACGGCAGAGGGGATCGAATCCACGACCCAGGGTCCTAGTCCTAGATCCCCTACCATATGTGTCAACTCTCATTGCTTGAAAAACAACAAATAATGCATCAGTTTTTCTTTTCATTCTTGGCCCATCTTATTTTCAATCACCTCCGGCCCAAATCAAAAACCCAGCAACCCACGTGAATCTGGAAATAGCCCAGCACATTATTATATCCAACCCAAATATATACTTCCTCTTCCAGCTTAAACACGCGAAGATGCATATATCAGATTACCAGATTCAGTTCAGCGATAATCACGTGGTATTGTCAGACTCACCATGCCTTCACAGACCTTGAGCACCGAGTCGAAGAGCCTCTGGTCCTTGCCATCGGTTAGCATTTTCCCTCCTCCTATATATATATCTACCTTCGTTTTCTCTTCATTCTTGCTGCATAACCCGATAACCAGAAAAACAGAGAAAGAAAAGAAGGACAGAAGGCGAGACTGAGAAAGAGTTGTAGAGAGAGTGGAGAGTGCAGCGAGAGTGAGAGACGAGGAGAGTAGAGAGATAGAGGGAGGGACCGAGAAAGAAAAACACTCCCACTCCCTTGCTCTGTTTAATCACCTTCAAAACAGGGGAGGATTTCGGCAACATTGTAAGTCCTCTAAGCTTCGGTTCTTTTCGTGTTTTACTGTTAAGGTTTGCTGGTTTTTGGGATCTCATAGTGCTCCATTATTGTCGGTGAAACTGAGCCAAACTGAGTTCTTTTCCTTCGGTTCCCATTAGTTTTTTTTTCCGACGAGAATCCATGAGCATGAAGCATCTTTGATCCTCTTTCCTACTGTCATGGTCTTCCTTTTGGTTCTTGCCGAGTGTGTGTGTGTTTAACGTTGAAAAGATAAGTGGGGGGACTGATAGGAGAATACATAGGTGGTGTTGGTGTTTCGCTTGGTCTGTGTGTTTCTGGTTCTTGCCGTGAGTGTGTTGGCTGTGGGTGTGCTCTTATTTTTGCTGTCATGATCTCCTGTATAAAGTACATACATATATGTGTGTGTGTGGGTGGGTGGGTGTAGTTTTGTGTGTGAGATCATAGATATAAGAAAAGAAGAAGAAGAAAACGATGATGGGCTTCTCCTTGTAGCTGTCATGTGTATCGAGTTTGCTGAATGTAGAGGAACATATGCATTAATATATTATATGATGTGTGTGTGCTGAAAACGGAATAAGAAAGAGAAGGAAAAGGCTTTAACCGATGCATATGCCTCCCTGTTTGTGCCTATATGAATGCATATATTAGAATCAAAAGTTAAACTAAAGCCTATTTGTGTGGGTTTGAAATACGTAAGAGCTTATGAATCTACTTAAGCAATATAGGTAGTGTTATCATATTGATATATTGTAAGATAAGGATTATTTTGCAATTAGTTAAAATAATGGTGAATAAATAGTTAAATAATAATAAATAATAATAATAGTGAGTAGTAGAATAATAAGTAAATATATTAGAAGATATTTCTCTAATATAATATAAGGGGAAATCAAAAAGAAAGAGATTGATTTAAATTGATCCTATATAATAGGATCTAACCAACTAATAGGTAGGGAATATATGTATATGTTCTATTATATAATAATAATAATAATAATAATAATGATAATAATAGCATCAAAAATAATGATAATCATGAAATTAAGAAGATAATGATATGATCCAATTTGTTCCTAAATAATAGGAAAATAATCATAATGAAATAGATCAATATATTAGATGTAATTTTCAAAAAAGATAAGAATTAATTTAATTTGTTCCTAGACAATAGGATCCAAACTAACTAACTAAATCCTATATTATCTAACTTATAATATCTTTTACAAATTAATACATATAAATAAAAAGATAATATTTAGAAAAAGGATTAAGGAATAAAGGAAGTTAGTAAATAATGAATATATTATTTATCAAAGTGAAATGATATTATGAGAAGAAATAATTAATAATTAAATAAATAAGATTATTATTTATTTAAGGAGAAATAAATAATATAGTGAAGAGGAACTATTTATTTAATACAAATGCTAAATTAGGTCTTGCAAAGTAAACTCAATGAATGTATAAGATATATGTATAAATTAAGGGAGCCTGTGTAAAACATATTTACTTGTGGTAGTAATTATTAAATTGATTATGGAGTTTAAATTAACCCAAGAATAATGAATAAATTAGATAAATAATAATGAATAACATTATTGATTTATTTGAAGGAAATAAATAATAGAGGTATCATAATTGATAAATTTTTAATATTATGAAATTATCATTTGTAATTTTGAATATGTGGAATTTGTAAGGGTTATTAATTGTTAGTAAATTGGTCGTGATAGATTCATTTGTGGAGTGTATTTAAGCTCTGGAATTAGGAGCGGTGTGAAAGTAGTTAGCTCTGGCAAGAGATAACCACTTTCCACTTGTTATGATTATTAATATGCTGCTAATGAGTATTTGTTAAATTGATTATGATTATTTTAAATAAAATTGTCTTGTGGAATTTTATAAGTTAAGATATATGCATTTATTTAATCATGATAATTATGGAATGAGAAGAATTGGGAGAAGATGGAAAGTTATTTACACCACGTGGTGAATGCCTCCATTGGTACACGATGGTTGACCTTTTTATTGTCCCAACGATTTAAGAGGGGAAAAGACCCATGGTCTGGGGCAGGTGCTCTGAGGATTTTGGCCGGTCCTCATCACTTGACCAGTGAGCTTTTGGAGTAACCAGTAACATGGGTGTAACTTAGCCCATGGGTTTAGTGGGAAGAAATAAGGTGGTTCGGTTGGATTGATGGGGGTTTTTGGATATTGAATACGAACAAAATTTGTGACACCCATTATGATATTTATTATTATTGTGATATTATGTAAAGAGAATATTGATGAACTGTTGAATTTTAGATTAATTGTATTATTCCACTTGGCACCTCATTAGCCCTTATTGATATTCATAATGAGCTAGACTGATGGTTACAAATTTTTCCTAGGTGACCAGTCAAGTCCAGGTACTTCAAGAAGCAGATAGAAGTGTAGTATATTTATTCCAAGTAGGATTGTCTGTATTTTGTTGTATGGATAACTGTATATTGCCACACATTAGGGCTTATCATGCATACTTTGGTATATTTTGAAAATTTTAAATTCCGCCTAAAACCTACTATCTGGTTAACTTTGACTAATAAATGAATTACTTTGATTAACTCTGATAAGTATAAGATTAATTTAGTTAATTAAAAGGTGGTTGTTTCACATATTCATGACAACATCATTGTGGGTCAAGAAATTATGCATACTATAAATTAAAGAGGACTAGGGGAAGAAAAGGCTTAATGGTGATGAAGATTGATTTAGAAAAGGCATACGACAGAATTCGATGGGATTTTGTCAAGCAAGTTCTAGAGGAATCAAGTATGGAGTCTAACTTCATAAGTTTGATTATGTCTTGTGTTAGGACTGTTTCTTATAATGTCTTATGGAATGGGTAACTGAATTTTTCTCTGCAAAAAGGGGCCTCAGACAAGGTGATCCTATCTCCCCTTTTTTATTTGTATTATGTATGGATAAATTGTCCCATATAATTTGTGATGAAGTTAGTTTAGATAATTGGAAACCGATTATGCTATCAAAGGAAGGCTCGACAATATCTCATTTTATGTTCGCCAATGACATTTTACTCTTTAGGGTAGCTACTGAGGATCAAGCTCATTGCATGATGGATTGTTTGAATAAGTTTTGTGCAGTATTTGGGGAGAAAGTTAGTAAGCCTAAATCTACTATATTTTTCTCTCCTAGTCTTTACTTTTATGAAGCAAAATATTGCTATGATTACTTGTATGCATATTTCATCAGAAATTGGAAGGTATCTGGGTTTTCCGTTAACTAGAAAAAGGAAGGCTATGGAGACTTTTCAATATATTGTAGATAGAGTTAGATCCAAAATATCTACTTGGAAGGAGAATTGGCTTCTCTAGAGCGGGTAGAATTATACTAGTGAAATCAGTTTTAAGTGCAATTCCTTTATACCCTATGCTTGCAGCTTGTATTCCGTGTTCTATTTGTCAGGAAGTGGGAAAAATTCAGAGGAATTTCATTTGGGGCAACAATAATTCATCATTTGGCTTTCATCCTATCGGGTAGAACCAAATTATCCAATCAAAGGACCGAGGGGGCTTGGCTTTAGAAGGCTTTCATCTTTCAATAGTGCTTGTGGTGCCAAAGTAACATGGAAGCTTCTTACTGGTCAGGAAGGTTTATGGTCAGATGTGCTCTTACAGAAATATATGCTAAGAGATGAGGTAGACCAGTTCCAAGTTAAGAAGGGTGATTCGGCCCTATGGAAGTTCATTATTAGCCAAAAGGATCTAGTTACTAATGGTTCTGTTTGGCATATCCAAAATAGACTTAATGTACATTTCTTCACGGATCAATGGTTATTGAAGGACCAAACATTACAGGAAGTATGCACCGGGTCTCTTTCTTTTGAAGAAATTAATAGTGTGGTTGCCTATTGGACCTGTGATGGCAGCTAGGACCTTACTACACTATCTCAGATGCTTCTTGCAATTATTATACAAAAATTAATGGCTACTCTTCCCCCTAGACAAGAGGCAGGCTGTGATATTTTGTCCTCGGGGGGAACAAGAAATGGTATTTTCTTAGTCAAAAGCGCTTATAATATGCTGGAGAATACTGATTGCATCTATAATGACAAGCTTTACAAGGAGGTATGGAAGTGGAAAGGAGCAGAAAGAATTAGAGTTTTTATGTGGATAGCCTTCAATAATTATCTTCCTACTAATCTATGGAGAAGCCAGTGGTCGGGCACTTCTCCTCTATGTAATCACTGCAAGAAGGATCCAGAAGATGTAATCAATATCCTTCCTGATTGTTCTTATGCCAGGAATCTGTGGTGTGAGCTAGTTCATCCTAGTTATTTTTTGGAATTCTTTACCTCCCCTGTAAGGAGCTGGGGTAAACTAAACCTAAATAAGGATTTAGGCAAGTTACAGAAAAGTACCTAGAATTTGGGGAGTCACCATATGGAAGCTGTGGCTTTAGAGAAATGAGGAGTGCTTTAATGAGGATTTTGAGAAACCCAGCAACCCCACTGCTGCAATTCTAAACTCCTGGAAGAGCTATACTCAGCTTCAAGAGGATCTAATTATCAGTAATAGCCCCCTGGCAAAACCTACATTTTGGTAACCCCCAATACTGGCTGGGCCAAATTAAATGTAGATGGAGTTGTCTCACGAGCAGTCGCGGACCCAGGAATTTTACTTACGGGGGGCGAAGATAAAAAATGATATATCATAAATAAAAATATTTAAAATATGATACAACCTAATATACAAAAAATTGAAAGAAATTTCTATTACAGAAATTAAGACTACTTCACTTTTCAATGAAGCAAAATCAACTTCTTCAACTACATCATTATTTTCAATTCTAGGAGACTTTAAAGAAGGAGCCTTGGTATTTAACAATTCAACGTTAGAAATAGGCGAGGGAAAAAACTCATTATTCTTTTTCATAAAATAAGTATCAAAGTAGTACTATTTCCCATAATAATCATCTACAAAGATGACCAATATGATTTTAAATTTATTATTAATAATAAAAGTAAATCAATTAAAATTAACTAATAGTCATCATCTATATTCCTATAGCTATCTTTTAACAAAACTCAAAACTTGTTCAAAATCCTAACCCTAAAATATTCTCTAATAATAGTATC
This sequence comes from Acacia confusa, assembly GCA_037074495.1. Classification (NCBI taxonomy): domain Eukaryota; kingdom Viridiplantae; phylum Streptophyta; class Magnoliopsida; order Fabales; family Fabaceae; genus Acacia; species Acacia confusa. The sequence continues at coordinate 29,995,820 of CM073510.1, forward strand.
ATTAGAAAGTTAAAATCATGTATAGTAAATTTCATGAAGGAAAAATAATGAAAAGAAGTGATTTTGAGTAACTTATTGATTCTTAAAATTTGTCAAAAGCTATTGGAAAGAAAAAAAATAATGGACGACTTGCTCAAAAGAAGAGGAATGGAATTTGGAGAAGTGAAAATAAGAAGAGTTAGGGATATATTAAAGGATGTGATCTCACTTCTTTATTACTATATTCTTTATTTATTTTTTTATCCATATGAAAGCAATTGCAACTCACAAGAAAATCATAGCCAATCTTTATATATATTATAAAACTAATAAGAATAAGAGCAGAGATTATAGAGAGAGAAATTAGAGAGAGAAATTCTTATTTCAACTGTATAATGAATAGTTACAGAAGACTTCTATTTATAGAAGGAAAATGAGGTCTTTAGTGTAATTTACACCTCAGGGTCATTTGGTGTAGTTTTCCCCTAAACATAAACTGTACACTCACGGATTTCCTTCCCGTGGGTGTGTGTATAATTGTGTGCGGGTCCCACCAAATAGTAAATCGCTATGCATGGTACTATGCGTGGGTCCCATGTCATCTTATAGTACAGCGTGTATAGTCTCCCCCTCTTGATTACATTAGTGTTGCTCCCCCTGATGACTACATTGCTTTAATGTCTTTCTGTGTATATCTTTCATTCTGTCATCAAAAATTGGTTTGCTTTGGAACAATAGAAACGTCCAGTCTGACTGTTCATTGTATAAATGCAAAATCTAAATCTTTCAAGTAAAATCATAATAAGATACATCTAGATCTTTTTATAAACATATATGTGCATATAGAACTTTTAATAAATGTTCATAATAATACTATATGTACTATTATAGCTTCATGAATTTATTTAATTGATTATTATCGAGAATTTGATACTCATAGCATCTTGAGTCCTTCTGGGACTTTGTATTTTTGGCGCCTTATGTGCTTTTGGCACACACAAATATATTGTGGCTCATGATCCTCATTATCATTCATTACAGTATATGTTATCATATAAACATAAATATCATCAATATCGACTTTATTTTTCAGTCTCATCGGGTTTCATTTATTGAGATCTCTTTATATTCACATATATTAGATACCTGGGTCTCTTCTAGGACCATAATATTCAATTATGGAAATAACATCTTTTCTAAAGATAACATCTCTTCAGGAGATGGCTCTTCTGAAGCTTTTCTTAATTATCCTCGATTTGATCATCTATATTCTTATAGCTCCTTTTCTCATTCGAAGATTTTTATCTTTAAAATCGATGGACCTGCAACACTTCTGGTGTGCTTTATAACAATTCATATAGGAGCATTTGCAGTGGGACATGTGACTTTGTCACTTTCTTTAGGTCAGTGAATGCTTATGGCATTCGATTAACTAAACTCTGCAACTGAATTATCATTTTAAACTCTTAGTACACATTTATTTGTACGAGGATCAACATGAGTCAATGATAATTCATTCCACTTTATCTCTTTTACCCAATTTGCTTATTTTTCTCCCCCTAATCAAATCATGTAGTATATATCCATCTGTGTGCATTATAGTGGATCATTGCACATTCAAAACTATTAAGATGGAATTTATCTGGCTCCTAACCAAAAGCCAATTTTACAAGGAGAATTTTGTTGGCTTATATAATTGATGCAAATATATATAAACAATGTTTTCATAATCATTGATCTACTCATATATGATTTCTGGATCATTCAATCTGGAAAATTGCGCGCATAATATATTGCAAATTTCTAGTTGCAAACATCACTGCAAACTTTGCAGACTTATAATCTCACATCTAATCTTTCAATTTGATATATTTCCAGAGATCCATTTCCAATAATTATTTCTATTTGAGAACAAGCAGCACATAATATATGACTCGGATGATCAAACAAGTCATGCCAACTTTCCATATGATTTATCATCAAATCTAATATTCATTTTGGGGGAATCAACATAGAAACATTCACAAAGAATTATCACATAAATATTCACACTTGATATATATCATTCTTCCCCTCAAGTGTGAGACCTTAAAAATTAATTCATGGAATTTCCATACAATATTCCATAATAATAGCATATATGATATCTATTTCATTAAAATTCCACAGATTTCTTAATGCATTATCAATGCATAATTTTGTTACTTCTGGTAACAAAATTTTCATTTTCCGGAATCGACAAACAAATATATATTAAATACAAAATCATCAAATGGATCACTGCAGATTCACGAGCGCAATACTATGTAATCATAGATGCATCACTGTGGAATCACAGGTGCAACAACTCGAATTGTCGTATGCATTTAAAGTCAAAAAGGTTCTAAGCTCGTGCTTTATAGGGAGCAGATCTGCAGAGATTTAACAGGACTGCGCAAATCTGCAGAGATTCAATAGGATTTAATTCGGCTATAAATAGAAGAAGGCAAACAAACATGCCTCACAAACACACAAGCATCTGATAATATCAATTACCAGATACTCACATATTTCTCTAAATTCTATTGCCATGGCAGGACCTAGCAATTTTATTCCAATTTCTGATACATCTGAAACAACATTACTTGATGCTTTGTTGTATGATGATTAGCCCAACATGTCATTTACTTCTTTGTTATCTCCTAATCCTTTTGAGATGTTTATTCCTCCTTCTACTATTCCTCTTTCTGCTTCAAATGTACCTACTTCTCCCCCAAGAACAAGTGTTCTTCCTCAATCTACAAGGATTGAAGGTACAACTGAAGTAGGTTCATCAAGAAGGCCTGTTAAAAGGTGTAGAACTATGGCCGAACTGATGGAGTCTACCAGTCAAGTTCAACCAATAGTCACAACAATCAATGAGCCAGCACTCACAAGCCAGCAAACAACCACCAGCCAGCCATCAACAAACCAGCCAGCCAGCAACAATCATCCAGCTAACAACTACAAGCCAATTAGCAACTACTAGCTTATTGGAATGTAGTTGTTGTCATGTTTTACGGGAAATTATACATACCAACGGACTTCAATATCATAAACTTGAAGTTCACGGAAGGAAGATAGGTATGATTTCCCATGCTGTTTTATTTGAAAATGTACAGGATAAATCTTACAATACTGACAGGCTTCCAATGTTTGATTTTAGTAATAAAAATTTTGGAGAAATCAAACATTTTTTGACACAGTATTGTATAGATTTACAAGTATCAAGATATAACTTGATGCGTGATCCTGTATTGGACTATCATGAGGTCCTTTGTGTTGGTTCGGAATGGGCTAAAAACCCAAATGAACTACCGCGGAGTTCATTTCAAACTAACATTGAAAATCCATTAGATAAAGGAAAACAGCCCGCGGTTAATATTCCATATGATATATCATCCCTTAATCAGGGTGAATTATATAGATTAACAATGGAGCAACGGGAAAGAATAAAGAAAACAACGCACCATGATTTAAGTGATTATTTTCACTTAACCCTAGATGATGCGAGTAAACAATTAAACATGTCCACTCACACCATACAAAAGATTTATCAAAAAGGAGGGTTAACTGAGTGGCCATACAAAAAGCTTAAGAAACTTATGATGCAAATCTCGATATTATGAAGAGCTTTGCCTCATCTGGACCCATCTCAAGAGAAGCAAAAGAAGAAGACATTAAATATCTTCAAAATGAGATGATTAAGGTTTGTAATGGAGTTGAGCCACTCGCTATTAAACTTTGTTGAAATAATATTGCTTTTTGTTTAATCATTTTGTTTATGAATATTCTTCTCTTATATTCACAACAATTATTATAATCATAGAAAACACAAAACAATCATAATAATATATTTGCTTCATTCACTTCGGGGAATGAAGTTGGATAAAATTCATGATCCATAACTCACTGATCTATTTGATAATGACAATTAATCCACAATATTTCTTGACTTTATCACAATTTTGCTACTGCAAGAGCAAATTGGATATATTTATTTACAATCAACCATGATCATACAATCCCTTGTCTCATAATTTAAGGGAGTATTAGATGCCAAATATACAATTTTGAGGCCTTTATACAATTGATGGCATACAAAATTTATGGATCAAGCCTTATATCATAACTTGTCTCTCGGCTTCAGGCCAACTTATTTCATTAGCTTCAGGCTAATTAATCACTTGACTTCTAGCCAATTTATGCCTTCTCATGGTCTCAGGCCAATTTATGCATCATATCTTCGTGGCCTTTTAACAATTTATCGTCAGGATAAATATAAGCATAAATAAATAAAATAAATAGTTGGAACCCACTAATAGTGTGGTTGCCATAAATAATAAAAGGGAGGGGGATATAAAACAGTAAATAAATTATAAATAAATGGAGTCCACTATACTAGTATACCACCATGAAAAATAAAGTAGTAAATAATAAAATAAATGGTGCCGACTATACTAGTGTTGCTACCATGAAAGATAAATAAAGCAGTAAAGAATTAAAATAAAATAAATGGGGCCCACAAAGTGTTACCACCATGAAAAATAAATAAATAAATAAATGAAAATAAAAGAAATAAATAGTGCCCACTAATATTAGTGTTGCTACCATAAAAGATAAATAAATGTTATATAAAATCAACAAATGGAGCCCACTAATAGATACTAGTGTTCTGCCATGAAAAATAAATAAATGGAGCCCACTAATAAATACTAGTGTGTCTCCATGAAAAATAAATAAAGCAGTAAAGTATTAAAATTTAAAATAAAATAAATGTTAGTGACATAAAAGTAAATAAGTAAAAGAAAATGTTAGTAAAAATATTAAATCTAGACTTCCAATCTGGAGTCAAATTAACATTAACAATAAAGACAAAGTTGAAAAATTTACTCACCTTCTTGTCCCTTTTTTTTATTTTTTTTGGAATTGTCGGCACAAATAGTAATAGTTTCCTCAGATTCTCGGTCCAGGAATCCAAGTTAAGGTAGATGAGGCGGTCCACATCGATGAGAAGATGATCTTTGATGATGAATTACAATCTCTGTTACATGCAAGAAATGATGAGGAAAGAGTGCCCTGAATCACATCTACTTTTTCCTGTCGGCAATAATTGGGCTGAGTGTCCTCTTTTATGGTGGCAATAATTGAATGATCACTTGAATCAACCAAGAAAAGAAATCGAAAAGTTGATCCAGGATAATAAAATAATAAAATGATAAAGGAATGTGAAGGAGACTCTTAAGGAGGTGAGAGAAATTGTCAAAACGATGAGCAAAGACAATTCTGAAGCCAAACGAAGAAGAAGAAAAAGAAGGTGGAGGTAAAATGAAGAGAATGAAAGAAGTTCAACAGTGGCGGATGTAACACCAAAAGAAACAAAAGAGGAGAAGGAACCCTGTGCCAACACAGACATGAAAGCAATGATCTGAACTGAGAAGAAGAATAAGACTCCTTCACGCATGCATACCAGTGCGAAGAGGAAGAAGGAAAAAAGAAAGAAAGGGAAGACTGGCTCCGACTGCCCATTCATCACCGATGCAAGGAGGAAGAATGGTAGGAAGACAATCGAATATGAAGTAGACAACAAAACAAGGTTAAGGGAATATTATGAGTTTATGCTCTCAAGAGAGAGGAACGAGCACTTAGATAAGCTGAGGAAAGGGTCTAAGGGAGTGAGAGAGACGTACTAACAAATGATGAATGAATCAGATTGATGGAGAAGTCAGATGCTCCTGAAAATTGAGAAGAAGCACGCTATTGTGCTGATAACGTATTATAAAACTAATAAGAATAAGAGAAGAGATTATAGAGAGAGAAAGTAGAGAGAGAAATTCTTATTTCAATTGTATAATGAATAGTTACAGAAGACTTCTATTTATAGAAGGAAAATAGGTCTTTAGTGTAATTTACACCTCAGGGTCATTTGGTGTAGTTTTCCCCTAAACATAAACTGTACACTCACGGATTTCCTTCCCGTGGGTGTGTGTATAATTGTGTGTGGGTCCCACCAAATAGTAAATCACTATGCATGGTACTATACGTGGGTCCCATGTCATCTTGTAGTATTTTGAGACCGGGAGTCAATGGACATCCACATAATAAGTATATTCATAACAATATATATATTCTTTATATTTTAAGAAAAAAATTAGGGGGGGCGGGGGCCACCCCTAACCCCCCTCTATGTCCGCTCCTGCAGTCACGAGCCACAGTAGAGCGAGATGCGGTGGAATCCTTAGAGACCCATAAATGAGAATGGATGACTGGTTTTCCCCACATCTTAGGGATCTGCACAACTATTGAGGCAGAGGAGTGGGAAATCCTAAAGGGTCTTTAATTAGCTTGGGACCTTAGGTGCCGAAAAATAGTAGTTGAATCTGATGCGAATGAGGTGATAGATATGCTCAATGAAGAAAGATCCGGAGATAGAGGGAATACAGTTTGCTGGCAGATCCAACATTTCAAAATGAAGGATTAGGATATTAGAATGCTTCATATCTCAAGAGAAGCAAATAAGGCAGCAGACATCATGGCTAAAAGAGGAATTTCGTCTTCTCTATTTTTGGATGTGTGTCCTGATTTTTTGAGATCTTTGGTCTTACAAGAGATTCTGGGATTAAATTCCCCTATGTTAATTCTTGTTGTTTAGGTTGTTTTCTTATGTATAAAAAAAAAAATTTCTCAAAAACTACATCAACTGTTATCTAATAGTCATTAGTTATATGAATCAACCTATTTTAACCAAGTTTAACTAATTTTATGCTATGCAAGGTAAAATATATGAGAAAAAATTGTTTCATAAAATAGAAAACACTTATTTTAAATGCTTCCAAACAAGCATAAATATCATAATGGCATAAATTTGATCACCATACTTATACAAGCTTTTCACTGGTATTCAATTATTCAAATTTATTAGTTAAATCAACAAGGTATTTAAATGTATAGTAACAATCATAAAAATTTTACAAAGAGAAAAAAAAACATAAATAATAATGATTTGATAAAAATAATAACAATCACTAAAGGAAAATGATGACTTGACAATTCCAAAATAATAACTCAGCATTTAAATGCTAACATATTAATTTTTAGGTTAAAAGATGTAAATTTAGAAAAATTTAAAATAAAACCTAATTGAAGGGGCGGTCAAACATGGTTTTATAGGATTTACTCTTAAATTTTCATAATCATTTAAATAATGTGTTAAATTTTTTATTTTTAATTTTTTATAATGTTTTGATAGAATTTTTTAAGATTAATTAGATAATTCTTTTTTTCAATAATAAAAGCAAGGAAATCAACTTATTTATTTCATGATTATTGCAGACAAATGGTCGATATCCGAAAAGTTAAGAAAATCACACATACTTCACTGAAACTCCCTTCGTTGCGATGACTTGATTCAATATTCTATCTGAGCCACCATAGATATCATCTACAGTAATAATTTCATCGCCTGCATTGAAATTATACAAGTACATGACAATAAAAGAAATCATTTCAGGAAACATAACAATTTCAAATGAAAACAATGAAAACAAAATCATATGAAATTCAATGTGTATAGTTTATTGTGGAAAATATATAAAGAAAACCACTTAATATTACAATATAAAACCATATTAAATAATTTAATTATTTTAATGTCATCTCTGACATAGTATTAGTGGGAAAATGAAGACGATACATAAACAAATCATCTGATAACAATATTTGAAGAAGAAAAGATAGTAATTAAAAGGGAAAATTGGGGAGAAGGACCAATAAAAAATAATATTTATAGTAGAAGGCTATAAAACTTGTAATTATTCAAAAAATGGCAGGAGAGGGAGGGAGGTTACCAGTGAAGGAGGAGAGTAGAGGCGGAGATTGGAGAGATGAGGCAGTGACCCGAGAGATCAAAGCCTTGCAAGGCGGAGGCGACCATAGGTTCTAGAGTGACAAGCGGAGAATGAAATGTCAAAGGAAAACAGGAAGATATTTTCAGTTTTGCAACGGAAAAATGGTTCGTGGCAAAACTTAAGTTTTGCGACAGATCCACACATTCCGTCGCAAAACGGCATGAAATTTCAAGCCGTTTTGCGACGAAATCTTTTTTTGTCACAATATTGTGACGGAACTCCTCATTCAATCGCAAAAAATTTGCAATGGAATTTTTTCCGTCGCAAATTCTGTGTTTTCTAGCAGTGCAATTTACGACAGAATTTAAATTCCATCACAAAAATAAAACATTTTGTGACAGAATTTCACTTCCGTCGCAATTTTGTGATGGAAATAATAATTTTGTGGCAAAATGGCCATCGTTTTGCAACGAAATTATTTTCTATCCCAAATTTCCTTTTTTTGCGATGGAATTTTTTCCTTCGCAAATTCTGTAGTAAATTCCGTCTTTTCTAGTAGTGCGATTTGCAATGGAATTGCAAAAATCAAACATTTTGCGATGAAATTTCACTTCCGTCGCTAAAATCCCACTTTTTGTGACAGATTTTCAATTCTGTCGTAGACAGGCTAAAATTTGCAATGGTAAAAATTCCGTTGCAAATTCACTCTTTTCTAGTAGTATAACATGCTTTAAATTTTCCAAAACGAAATGTGGAATCTTCATGATCATCCTTTCAAACCAAAAAATAACTGTAAAAAGAATGTTGAAGAATAGTAGAGCATTATATTAAGTGACATAAAACATCTGTATAGTGTTTTTTTTCTCGTTTCATCGGGAGAAAAGTTGAACCTCCAAGTCTCTGCTTATATTCCACCCCAACCAACCCCACCATATCATTGGCACTCCTCCCTCTTGACCTGAAAGAAGAATTAACCACCCTAAAACTAGAAGTAACAAACCACAAATTAGGCCAAAAACCAAGAGATTAACTTCAACTAAGCTCCCATCAATGGAGATGAACTTTGAACATCTAGTATGGATTAGCCATCAACTCACATGGTCAAATTCTCAGAGCTGCATTGAGATACACAATGTAAAGTCTAGAAAAGAAATTCGCTTTTGAAAAATAATCATGTACGAAGTGATTTTGTTTTGCTCAAGTTTTTATATTTTTTCCATTCAAACAGCAAGCTATAGTAGCTAAGTGTCCTTTAAAAGTTGAATGAAGAAGAAAGATAGGAGAGAGAATACTTAAGTAATTTTTAGGAAAGTAAATCTTCTCTCATGATCTATTTTTCTTATTATCCCTGATGAGTCTATTTGGGCTATTGTTTGGAAAGAGGGGAAAAAAGTCAAAGTAGTATTTTGACATTCCAAATTGATTGGATGCAAGTAGACATGATTTAGAGATTATGAGGAGTGATGAGAAATGGATGATGACTGAAACCTAACCTAATTTTTAGTGCTTCTTTTTAGCACTCAGAATAATGGGTGCTACTAAGAAAATATTTTTAGTAATGGGTGCTAGATACTGGGTACTACAAATAATCATATTTTAAAGTGCTGTATTAAAAATTCATTTGAGATAGTGAATTGTCATAAAACAATATTCTAGTCTTGCGGATGGGTAAAAGAGAGAATCTAAAGGGAGGTGTCAGGCGAGAGAAGGCAGTTTAGCATCAAGATATTTGTCACTTTAGTAAACATTAATACTATAAGTAGACATGTAGCTAAAATGCTCTTCAAAACCATTGTCAACGTTGCTGCATGTGGGAGCACTTTGAGGTGTGCAAAGAGGACCAATACAATGGTGCATGTTGTATCCACTCAATCTATCTTCGTTCCAAAGGAGGTCAATTTGTACAAAATAGTATCTTCCAGTTACATATGTTTCTGTGAGATAACCTTCATCAATGTTCTGACACAAGTAAATGGCAATTTCATCAGATTTGGATTATGAGTAATATAGGAGAGGAAGGTGTAGAAGAAAACTTCTTTTGGTCATCTTCCTCACCTCACCAATCTAATCTCATATTTTCTCTTAATCAGCTTCTTGGTTCTTGTTTCACGACCACATCATCCATGCAAACACGTCAACAACCCCCAGGATGCGTCACTCCTCCTTTCCCTTCTTTTTCTTGTTTATAAACCCAACCAGTTGATGAGCCGTAAACTTACCATGTATTAAGGCACAAATTGAGCATGAAATTGATCTAATATGATCAAAAAGCTTAAGAATAATAAGTAAAAAACATGGATTTGATGTCAGACATACCCTCACAAGTATTCTCGTGTGTTTTGCAGATTTTTATCCACAAGGAGAAGCTAATTGGAAAAGCTCAGGAGAAAGTCAAGAAGAGAAGCCGACAAAGAAAGTAAAAGTTGGTGCCGAGGGCGCCAACTTTCTAGTTGGCCATTAGGAGTTGGCGCCCAGGGTGCCAACTTTCTGTATGGTCATACAAAGTTGGCGCCCAGGGCGCCAACTTTCTGTCTTCTGCTAGGTTTTAGCGCCCAGGGCGCCAAAAGTGTGAAAAATCTGATTTTTAACTTCTGGGACCCAAAAAAGAAAATAAAATTAAAAATCTTTAGTGGATTTGAAGGCCAATTGGTCCTGGAATATAAAAAGAAGAAACCCTAGCAACCAAAAACAACTTTTGGTATTGGAAACAACTTGACAACATTGGAGGAAGAGATCAAAGCATCATCGTGGAGATCAACCTTCCCCAATCTTTGAAGACCAATTCTCTTTTCATCTCTTTTCTTTATTTTGTTAACCTAGCCATGCTTGGCTAGTTTTCTTTTTGTAGTTAGGGCTAGGATGAACCCTATGTGAATTTAAGTATTTGTTTGAATTCTTGATTGATCTTGATTTTCTTGATTGAATGAATTTCCTTCACTTAAAGTTTTCTTGAAGATTGATCACCTTTTAGATTGTTCATGGGTTGGTGTATGATAATAGAGATGTTGGTACATCTAACCCAAACTGTTAATTCATCATAGATTTGCATGACCTAGACATAGGCTTACGAGTTTATGCGATCTTATAATTCTGGTTTAAAAATCTAATCTTTCCAAACAATACTAAGACATTAGGTTGTTTTCAAAGATAACGGACTAAGGTAGCATCAAGACATTGGGACTTAATCTAACTTTAGAGAATTGATCGTCAATCATAGGAATAATAATCAATTAAGGATTCAATTCAAATTCTTGGAGGAGCATAAGGGGATTCTAAGCCCTAGCTGCGTTTTTCTTGATTATTTATCTTTTCTAAACATCGTTCTTAAGATTCTTGATCTTGGATTCTTGATCTTTCTTAAATTCTCTAAATTCTTGTTTGGTTAAAACTCATCTCTCATTACTTGATTCATCCAACTAAAGCAAAATTAGTGAATTAGTGATTAGAGTACTATTCCTCGTGGGACGATCTTTCTCACTACTTTATTACTTGTAACGACCGGTGCACTTGCCGAAGTCACTACCAAGTTTTTGGCGCAGTTGCCGGGGAATAGTTTTATTTTAACACTAAGAGTAGTTATTGAAACTCTAGATTGGATTTTTCTTTTTCTTTTGTTATTTTACTCTCTCTACTCTGTTTATGTGAAGTACCACAGACATAAATTCGCTGCAATTTGATCCTGAAATAAAAAAGACAACAAAGAGAAACCGGAAACTTGCTAAACAGAGAAAAGAAAAGGCTGATAGCTCTAGTACTGACATTGAACTGGTTATAATGGCTGAGAATGGTGCAGATCCTCCTCTCCTTCCTCCTCCAAGAAGGACCATGGGTGACTACATGACACTTAACCCTATCAGAGTTGCAACTAGCATTGTCAATCCTGCTGTTAACACGAACAATTTTGAAATCAAGCCATCCCTCATAAGCTCCGTTCAACAAAGTTCTTTTAGTAGGAGTGATTTAGAGGATCCTAATTAGCATATTGAGAGATTTCTGCAGATTTGTGATACCATCAAGATGAATGGAGTTTCTGCAGATGCTATCCGTGTGAGGAGGTTTCCTTTTTCTTTGACTAGAAAAGCAAGTGCTTGGCTTCGCTCTTGTCCTACTGGAAGTCTCGCCACTTGGGACATTATCACCATAAAGTTCCTTGAGAAAATTTTCCCTTCTTCTAAGTACACAAAGCTGCTGTCAGACATCTGTTGCTTTACTCAAGGCCATGGGGAGTCATATTGTGAAGCTTGGGAAAGATTCAAGGAGTTGCTTAGGAAGTGCCCACAACATGATCTGCAAGGCTATAATCAAGTAAGAATATTCTTCAATGGAATGCTTCAGTCTTCTAGGATGATGATTAATGCTGCAGCAGGTGGTACTCTAAAAAATAAAACTCCAAAGGAATCATTAGAGTTGTTTGAGGATATGGGGTTCCTTGAGAATGAAACTACTACTCAACAGCCAAGAGGGGAGTTCTTTAGTTAGATTCTTACAATACACTCTTGGCCTACAATTAGAACCCTGCCCAACAAAACAGGGTGATCCAACAACAATTAGCTACTATCACTAAACAACTTGCCTGTTCTCAAGTCTCATCTATCACGTCTCAGCCTCTTTTGCCTTGTGATTTTTGCAAAGGGGAACACGCTAATGGAGATTGTGAAGCTTTCATTACTGGAGAAACAACTAAGGTTAACTACATGGGTAATCCTCCTAGGAATCAGTTTAATCAGTATGGCAACAAGTACAATCCTGGTTGGAAATCTCACCCAAACTTTTCCTATAAACCCAAACAGCACCTCATCAGTTCCACCAAACCAATACTACTGATATGGAAAAGGCTTTGACACAGTTGACTCATACCACCCTTGAATACATACAGGGTTCAGAAGCTTTCCGGAATGAAACAAATTCTTCTCTAAAAAATCAGGAGGCTTCAATCCGGAACTTAGAGAATCAGATTGATCAGTTATCAAAGCAAATATCAGAGAGGAGCCAAGGGTCCTTCCCTAGTGATACTATGGTCAATCCAAAGGAGCATTGTAAGGCCATAACTACAAAGAGTGGTATAGTGATTCAACTAGTTGAGAAATATGTTCCGGTGAAGGAAAAGTCTAAAAAAGGGGAGGAAGAACATGAAAAGACTTTAGAAGAAGAGGAGGAAAAGACTGAGACTGGCAATGTGCAGTAGATTCCAAAGGAGATAGCTACAAAGAAGTCTCCCATTCCTTCTTATGCAAAACCTCTTTACCCCCAAAGATGGCAACAACAGGTTCAGAAGCAACGGTATGCCAGGTTCTTGGATATTTTTAAGAAACTGGAAATTAACATTCCTTTTGTAGAAGCTCTTGAAAACATGCCTAATTATGCAAACTTCATGAAAGATTTTCTTTCCAAGAAGCATAAGTTGCAAGAGGCCGAAACAGTGGCATTGACTCAACAATGTAGTGCCATTATTCAAACAAAGTTGCCACCAAAGCTTAAAGATCCGGGCAGCTTTAGTATTCCTTGTGCAATGGGGAACGTCAATGTGGGCAGAGCACTTTGTGATCTAGGAGCTAGTATAAACTTGATGCCCTTATCTGTTTCGAAAGCTCTTGGCATTAAAGAGATGAAACCTACTATGATGTCGTTACAGTTGGCGGATAGGTCCATTAAGAAGCCAGAAGGTGTCATTGAGGATGTGCTTGTGAAAGTGGACAAATTTATTTTCCCGGTGGATTTTGTGGTTCTTAACATGGAGGAAGATGTTGAACTTCCTGTGCTTTTGGGAAGACCCTTCCTAGCTACTGCTAGAGCAGTAATTGACGTAGCTATAGGAAAAATGGAATTCCAAACGAATGATGAGAAAGTCACTTATAATGTGTTTCAATCCATGAAATACCCAGTTGATAGTAGTGACTGCTTCAGAATTGATGTAATTGATGAAGCCATTCATGAGGATCTTTTTCAAGAAGGTTCAGATAAGTCCTTGGAGGATGATATTGCTCAGTTGTTGTAAGTGAAAGAAGAGGTTTTTGCATATGAGAATTTTGATTTCCAGGTTGAAGAGCTGAAGAAGAAGGATTATGATGCGCCACCTGTTACTCTTAAGGTGGAACTAAAGGAGCTTATGCTTTTCTAGGGAAGGATAACACTTATCCCATTGACAAAGGAAGAACCTCTGTGGCATTGGAAGTTGAAAATTAAGGTGACATCCGTCAGGCTCTAGATGTTAAACAAGCGCTGATTGGGAGGCAACCCAATAAGTTTTTCTTTTCATTGTTATTTAGTCGTAGTCATTATTCGTAGGATAGGAAGGATGTAAAAAGTGTTGATCAAGTTATAAGGTCCATACTTTAAAAAAAAATGCATCAGGTACTAGTCATTGTTATAGACACAACTAGGTGTCAACCAACTGAGGAAGAAACAGATTCAGAAGAAGAGGCAACACCAATTGACGACAAGACACCTGCAGTGGATTTTGACTGAGCGTCCATCCATTTTCACATTAGTTGCTGAGGACAGCAACATTTTAAATCTGGGAATGGTGGCTAAAATCTGCAAATACCAGGGAAGATATCTTAATTTTATCTATGTCCTCTTATTTTTGCAACTCTTGTATGAGACTTTCATGGTCATTATGTAACTAATTCTGAGTGAACATGAATTTAAATTATCATTAAACCTGAATAGCATGTATGAAGCACTAGTGATCATTTGAGATTATATATATATATATATATATATATATATATATATATATATATATATATTGTTGCTATGATGTTGCATTAAAATTAATTGGAGAATATGATTGCTCGTTTGGATGTAGTTGTTGGATTGTGAATATTTGGATAGTGTTTGAATGATAAATCTGGGAATAGTGTCTTAGCTTGAGTCAAAAGCCATGTGAGGATTTGGGCCTAAACAGTAAAAATTGACTTCTTGAGAGACCTCACTGTAGTAGTACTCTAGAACTTGCCCCATTTCTCTCTTAATGCATGCATAGACTGGGAAGACAAAGGCAATATTTTTTTAACACCCACTTGGCCAAATAGACCACCTTAAAAGAATATCTTCTATTGCTAACCCTTTGAGCCTGAGATTTTTTTCTTCTAATTCACCTACATTGTTACTTAGCCCATGACCCCAAACAGTCTTACCTTTGAATGAGATTGGAAGATAGTTTGTTGAAAAAGGAAGTTCAAAGAGAATTTTGGCGAGTAATGAGAAAGGGAGAAGGATGAAAAAAAAAGGAGTGATAAGTAAAGAAAACAAAAGCATGCTCAAAAATCCATTCCCTCTTTCAAAGTTTAAAAAAAAATTGCAAATAAGTATTGTGAGGGATGACAAATACAAAAGTTCTGAAAGAAAGAGGTTGGTCAAATAAAGAGAAGAGCTAAGAACATTTGAATTGAGTTAGCTGAATTTAAATTGAACTTATATCTTCTAATCTCATACATGGATTTTAGCTACTTCCTAAATATTTCTACCCCTAAACCAGGCCACATTACAACTTTGAAAAGACCTTTTGATCAATCTGTGCATGTTGTCTGTGTTCCTCATCTTTAGGAACTTGAGAATAGGATCAAGCCTATGGTAGTACTGCTACACTGATGGATTGAGTGAATACCTCCCTAAACACTTGAGTGACGAGTGAAATATTTATTCCAGTAAGGAGCACTCAAGTTAGATGCTATATCCCTATGTAAACTGAAAAATGTTATTCATATATTCCAAGACAACAGTTCATTCATGCTTAGTATAGTATTCTTCTGACCAACTGCTCTTAATCACTCTGTCAATGCAATGTCATGCTTACATCTAACGTGCTTTCTCTCAAGATCACTTTCTTGCATCATACTGGTTATTCTTGTTTATTGCTGAAGACATCAATATTTAAATTTGGGAATGTTTGATGAGCCGTAAACGTACCATGTATTAAGGCACAAATTGAGCATGAAATTGATCTAATATGATCAAAAAGCTTAAGAATAATAAGTAAAAAAACATGAATTTGATGTCAGACATACCCTCACAAGTATTCTTGTGTGTTTTGCCGATTTTTATCCACAAGGAGAAGCTAATTGGAAGAGCTCAGGAGAAAGTCAAAAAGAGAAGCCGACAGAGAAAGTAGAAGTTGGCGTCAAGGGTGCCAACTCAATGTAAAGTTGGCGCCGAGGGCGCCAACTTTCTGGTTGGCCATTAGGAGTTGGCGCCTAAGGCACCAACTCAGTGCAAAGTTGGTGCCCAGGGCGCCAACTTTCTGTATGGTCATAAAAAGTTGGTGCCCAGGGCGACAACTTTTTGTCTTCTACTCTCTTTCTTTGACCTTAACAAAGTGGATACATTGGGTCTTAATCGTCAATTATTGCTCCTAGTAGCGGTGGCAGCGGCTATGGAAATGGATTGGCGATGGAGCGTTTGTCAAGGGTTGGAGTAGGGCTCCAAGAGCGACAAAGCATCGATAAGAGGAAATCGATGAATCCGATGAGGAGTCACTACTAGAAAAGAATGAGAGCAACCCCGCATCCTTTCAATCCGATAACGAGAGTCTATTCATTGAGGCTACGGGCGGATTTAACAAGAAAGGCAGACTCTTTGGGGTGGGTGCCTCTGCCAGCCGACTGAAGCCTATAAAGCGCTCCTCATCTGGCAGTGAAGGTTTTGCTACAGGTAAACATAATACATTTTCTATAGATTGTTACATTTTCATTCCCTCATCCATTTAAATGAAGTACAAAAAAAATCACTTCCTAATGTTATTTTTTCAGATGAGCTTAAGAGGATGAAGGTGTTGGTGCAGGAGCAAGCATCTCGTATATAGGCGCAAGAATCTCATATTAGCATGCAAGCATCCCAGCTGAGTGAGACATAACAGCATATGAGGATGCAAGAGCAACAGATGACGCAGCAAGCACATGACCTACATCAGACACAAGAGATTACGAGGCAGATGCAGCTTGTACTCCAGTCCTTAACTCAGGGCAAGAGTACCTAGTCGGCTCCTAGTGGTGATGACCATGCTAATGATAATGACCATCCTGGTGACGATAATGATGATCATGCCGCTACTTTTTAGATTATTTTTTAGCATATATTGTTCGCAATATTATTATTTATATTTTCTTTTCTCTATGTAAACTCTTTATGATTGTTATTTTATATTTCTCATATACAAGTTTTCTTTATTTCGAAAGTTTTTATTCAATTTATTTATTTTTAAATATTTTTATATTTTAAATGCAATTTTATATATTTTTTATATATCTTTTTATGCAACTTTATATATTTTTTTAATTTTTAATATTTTTAAATAATTTCATGATTTTTTTAATTTTAATTTTTTTATATTTTTAATGTAATTTTATGATTTTTTTAAAAAAATGAATTTTGCGACAGAACTGAATTCCATTGCACATGTCAGGAGGCAAAATCGTGAATTTTTGCAACGGAATTGGACTCCGTTGCAAATGTGAGGAAATTGTGACATAATCCATTTCTGTCGCAAAATTTCCTAATTTGCGACGGAATTCGTTTTCCGTCACAAATTTGGATATTTTGCGACAGAAAATTTACGACAACATTCTCTTTTTCCATCGCAATTGTGACGCAATTTTTTGCGATGGACAAATTCTAGTTTTGCAATGGAAAATGTTTTTTTTGCGATGGAAAAATTTTGTCGCAAAAAATGAATTTTTTTGTAGTGAGTGCGGCGATGAGTTTTGTGGCAGAGATGAGAAGCATTTGGCAAAGGTGGGAGTAGGGGAGCAGTGACCCTTGGAAATCAATGATTTTGAAGAATAGACCGGCGGATTTGCGGCTTCAAAGAGAAGGAGTTGTGGTTGTCGATGAGTTTATTGAGAGGATAGTTATGGAATATTGAAAAAAATTTTATAGGCAATTGGTCATAAAAATTTTCTCTCATCTCCTCTCGAACCAAATCCGGGGAAAAAAAGTCTTCTTTATAATGAAAAAAATAAAAAATGCGGGATATATATGCTTCAACCCCACGTGGCAGCTACGCATCAGCATGTATCAGAAGACTGTACGTTATACGCACAACTGAATATAGAAAGATCTTTTGAGCAAAACAAATAATATAGGTTTAATTAGTTACCGTTGATCTTTTTCATTTACGAAACCGTTGATTTTTTTTCATTTAAATCTGTTGCTCTTGTCCGCTCGCAGTCTCCCTGCTTGTGGCGCGAGAGTTTTTGCATTGTTGTTTCTTCTTCAACTGTGACTCCCGTTCTTTCTTCATCTTCTTCGAACGTCGTCCCTCTTCCTTCTTGTTCTCTCGTGCCTTAGTTGCAGGGGGTATGTTCAAATTTCTTCTCCTTCCTCTTTTCTTCTTCATGTTTTTGTTTTTTCAAGAATGCTGTCATAAATCTTGCTTTTAAGTTCGAGATCGGAGATTAAACCATCGATCGCCACCCACATTGCGCCCTCTCCTTCTCTTCCTTGTTGCCAGGTTCTTCTTGTAATTTGAAATCTGTATCACATCGATCGGCGTTCTTGTTATTTCTTTTCAACTTCTTGTTCTTCAATTTCTAGTACTTCATATTTCTCTGTTGTTTCATTCGGTAAATTTATGACTCATCCCATGTCATGTGACGCTGAGCCTCTCTAGTTCGGTCTCAATTAGATTTCTATTCCCGCCATTTTCTTTTTCTTCCTAGCCAACACACTAGATTATATAATATTTTACTGGATGCCTTTAGCTTCTTAACAATAATATTATTGTCTACTTTTAACTGTCTCTTATGTGAAAGAATATAACATGTCACGGGTCATACATTTCTTAGTCGAAGCTTGTCGGGGAAATACAACCGTCGCGAAAGAAGGACTCACCGACGGGAATCAATATGAGGAATTTATCCGTTGTACGTACCGTTGGAATTACTGGTGGACTATCTTCAGGGACGAGTACTGTTGCTAATCTCTTCAGATCTCGTGGCATTGCGGTTATAGATGCCAGCTACTTAACCTATGTATGTTTTCAGTTCTTTCATTGACCTTTTGAATTTTGATGGACCTTTTGAAACTAAACTTTCGTTTCTCTCTATATGATAATAAGTCAATTATATTCGGTTTTGATTTTTCTTTTTTGTTTTAATTTGGACTAAGTGAATGATTCTGAGTTGAAGTGAGATGATTGTATAAGGAATTTTTTTTGATTTGTTCGTGGTTACTCACAGGTTCAGTTAAATCGGGGCACTGATGGCTATAGAGCAGTCGTTGCAGCTTTCGGGCAGGGAATTTTAATGGGGATCAATGGGCTAATTGACAGGCCAAGACTTAGTCATATGGTTACTTATAATCCATATCATCGCAACCTTCTTTATGCGTAATGTTGCTTTTTAATTATGCGCCATTTTTTCATTTCATGTGATGCTTGTATTTCTTAATCAATTTTTGCATTTTCATGGCCTATTGACAACCTCAAATTTGTCTGGTTTCATGTCTTGAAAGGATCTATACATTATCTATCAGTGCAATGTGAGATTGAGTTATTAGAGTTGAGCCAACTTTCATCTGGAAGGGACGCTATTATGTTTTTGCCTTATTGATCGAGCAGTAGTAGTAGTAGCTCGTAACTCCAATGCAGCTAGCAAATATTGTGATTAACTATTGTCCTAGTCCAAAGTTTAATTAATTGGCATGACCGGAGAACATGCCAATTAAAATGGAATCAGTGTTCAATTTTCAATTGTTTTCTTTTTGTAGATCGTTGGCTCCTTATATCAGGGCTGCAGTCTTAGTGAAAATTTTGGAGCTTCGGGCGGAGGGTCATCGGCTTATTGTCATTGATGCCCCTATGTTATTTGAGGTCGAGATGCAGCAGATAACAGATGTAAATGTTGTTGTTTGGGTTGATCCGGTAACACAGGTACGGCGACTCATGGAAAGAGATGGAATAACTGAGCAGGATGCGAGGCATAGGATAAACGCTCAGGTGCCACTGAATGCAAAAGCGAATGTAGCCGACACGATAATGAATAACAATGGATCGCTGGATGCCATGAATGAGCAGTTTCAGAGGCTCTTCCTTGAGGTCTCAAGCTAACATGGACTGAGCTCATACTTGCTTGCCTGGTAGCATCGATCTTCATTGCTTTAGGCATCGTTATTGTTCTAGGGGGAGCCATTATCTTTTTTTCTCTGGAATCTCATTATGAAGTAATCATGATGATATGTAGTTGCTTCATTGCTTTTTCTTGGGAGAGTATTGCAGAAATGTTATTTCATATTGATGATGTTTTAGATTTTTCAACAAATATTGGATTGTCAAATAACGACATGTGGCTAGCTATGATTGATTCTTTTTTTAGGAGTATATTGCAGAGATGTTATTTCATATTGACAATGTTTTGAGTTCTCTAATAGATATTGAATTTTCAAATGACTATAGGATTTATAAAGGTTGCATTGTCAGCTATTCTTAATATAAAATTTTTATTAATTCTATGTAGACAAATAAATATTGAGCTTTAAAAACTCTGGCCCATAATTAGGATTGGAACGAGTAAATGGTTATACAAATTTTAGAGGTAAAATTGATTGATAAGAGAAATTCCATCATCAATTTGATTAAAATCAGAATGGAAATGACTTCCAACGAAAATGTGTGTACCAAACCGCCCAAAATGAGTTTCATGATGACTTCAAAAATTCAGCAAACTCTTGTATGAAGCTGCTAGTAGGTACATACAAGAGGACTTAAAGATAGATTATGTATATGACTACATGTTTTATCTTTTAAATGAATATGCAAAGCTGTTGAAGTTCAAACCAACAGTTTCTCCTACAACCACTAAGCTTTATGCAGAAACAACGGTGTGTAGTGCAG
This sequence comes from Acacia confusa, assembly GCA_037074495.1. Lineage (NCBI taxonomy): Eukaryota > Viridiplantae > Streptophyta > Magnoliopsida > Fabales > Fabaceae > Acacia > Acacia confusa. Next base: position 30,016,493 of record CM073510.1, read on the forward strand.
AAGGAAACTGGAGGCAGTTCATGGATGAGTCGTTTGCCAAATTTCCTAGTGACTCGGTTCCATTCTCAATATATTCCTCCAGATGATGTTTCAATACTTAAAAGATTGAAAAGCTAATAATGCAACCAAACAAGCTCAAATATAGGAAAATGAATAATGGCAGAATCAAGGACAGTAGAACAGAGTAAAAGAATACACAATTTCTTCTGATATGGAGGAAATTATGAAGAGTCTCATGTCTCTATGGATTTTCTTTGTTGTACCTTGTTACATTAATGGGTTCTTTGCATTGGGTCATATTTGAGGCTTGTAACTCAAAATTTGATTACAATAACTTGAGCAAATTGATTGTTTGATATATAAGGTAAACTCATGAAATGGAATGTGCTTGTAAATTTATTATGCTTCTCTTGTTTCTTTTGCATTCTCTTCTTCCAACTTTTAAGCAAACCCAAATCTTTAAATTTTGGAACTCATTGCTATGGGGTTGAAGGGGACTTGATGATACTGTGGATGGGAAGAGATGTGGATTTTGTTAAATTGATTAGCCAAGCCAAGCTAGTTAGGAAAAACTATTTAAGATATTTTAGAGTCCAATATCACATTTTCAAATCAAACAAGTTAATAATGCATGGTTTTACACTATTTCATTGTTGTGATTTGCTTTTGGCTTTAGAACTACCACTGATATTGCAATAAATAAATACTCCCTCTAGTCCTTAATATAACATCTATTTAGAAAGTTTATCTTGATCTTAAATATAATATAAGGTATATTTACAATATTGGTCAATCTATTCTTAATGTACCCCTATTAATGCTCCCTCAACAATTTTTTTTTTTAAAAAAAGCAGAATTAAGGAAGATGATTAATATATTTTAAAAAATATATATCCTATTAACTAACTTCCTTAATGTAATACTTAAGGGAATATCACTTATTATTTTTAACCTGTACGTAAGGCATGTTTTTAATCAGGAAAGGCTTTGGAGAGCTTTCTCCAATTGGGCCGAACTCGATCATATATACCCAAAAAAAAAAAAAAAATCTTATGGATTGAGATCATAAGTATTTTACGAAAGTACTATTAATCAATTTTCTCAAGAACTACATCAACTGTTATCAAATAGTCATTAGTTATATGAATCAACCTATTTTAACCAAGTTTAACTAATTTTATGCTATGCAAGGTAAAATATATGAGAAAAAATTGTTTCATAAAACAGAAAACACTTATTTTAAGTGCTTCCAAACAAGCATAAATATCATTAATGACCTAAGTCTGATCACCATACTTATACAAGCTTTTCATTGGTATTTGCTAATGTTAACATGCTTTAAATTTTCCAAAACGAAATGTGGAATCTTCATGATCATCCTTTTAAACCAAAAAATAACTGTAAAAAGAATGTTGAAGAATGGTAGAGAATTATATTAAGTGATATAAAACATCCCTATAGTTTTTTTTTCCGTTTCATTAGGAGAAAAGTTGAACCTCCAAGTCTCTGCCGTATTCCAGCCCAACCAACTCCACCCCATCTTAGCACTCCCCCCTATTGACCCGAAAGAAAAATTGGCCACCCCAAAACTAGAAGTAACAAACCACATATTAGGCCAAAAACCAACAGATTAATAACTTCAATCAAGCTCCCATCAATGGAGACGAACTTTGAACATCTATTATGGATTAGCCATTAACCAACATGATCAAATTCTCAGAGCTGCATTGAGAGGAGGAAAATAAGTGAAAGTAGTATTGTAACCTTCCTAATTGATTGGACGTAAACAGACATGATTTAGAGGTTACGAAGGATAATGAGAGAAACCTAACTTAATTTTTAGTGTTTTTTTTAAGCAGCTATTAAGAAAATACTTCTAGTGATGAGTGTTAGATATTGGGTGCCTAAAAAAACATATATTTTAAAGTACTGTGTATATTAAAAATTAATTTGAGATAGTGAATAGTAATGAAAAAAATACTCTAGTCCCCTGCGGATGGGTAAAGGAGAGAATCAAAAGGGAGGTGTCAAGTGAGAGAAGGGAGTTTAGCATCAAGATATTTGTCACTTTGGTAAACCTTAATACTATAAGTGGACATGTAGCCAAAACGCTCTTCAAAACCATTGTCAACGTTGCTGCGTGTGGGAGCACTTTGAGGTGTACAAAAAGGACCAGTACGAAGGTGCGTGTTGTATCCACTCAATCTATCTTCGTTCCAAAGGAGGTCAATCAGTACAAAATAGTATCTTCCAGTTGCACATGTTTCTGTAAGATAACCTTCATCAACGTTCTGACACCAGTAAACAGCAATTTCATCGGATTTGGATTACGAGTAATATATGAGAGGAAGGAGTAGAAGAAAAATTATTCTGGTCATCTTGCTCGCCTCACCAATCTAATCTCATATTTTCTCTTAATCAGCTTCTTGTTGAAGATAACAATCTCAACTCTCTCTCTCTCTCTCTCTCTCTCTCTCTCTCTCTCTCTCTCTCTCTCTTCTCTCAATGTTGTTGCAGATCTCCGCAAGTTAAGGGATGGGATCAAGTTATTCAATTATTTAATGGTTTATTGTTTTAGTATGCTAATTTTTTAATTATTGAAAGTAAGTGGTTACCTACTTTTAGGAAGTAGTGGGGTCATAATTTACGAAGTTTTTTACTTAGTGGTGTTAGTGCTCATAGTGGACAACATGCTATCAAAATCCAATGCTTATATATATTGTTCATTGTTCATCAATAAAGCAAGCACAAGAATTCCTTCACTTTACCTACTCCTCGTCTTTATCCAATTCACTTTATTTCCATTTGCCTCTATTCGTTGACAAACTTCTGTAGCCATTTTCATCAATTGGTATCAAAGGGTACGCAGGTTACTAAGAGATCATTGTGTGTGTAGTTTACTGAGAGCTTTATTTTCCTTCTAACCAACAGCAATGACCGACCTTCAAGCTATTGGTGGACTCAAAAAGCTCAACAACAGCAACTACAAAACGTGGTCAACTTGCATAATGTCTTATATGTAAGGGCAAGACTTATGGGAGGTTGTTAACGGTAGTGCAGTAGTACAACCAGAAGTTGAAGATGCCAATGGTGTGTTGCAAAAGTGGAAGATTAAGGCAGGAAAGGCTATGTTTGTCTTGCAAACGACTGTAGAGGAAGAATTGCTTGAGCATGTCCGAGATGCTTCAACTCCAAAGCAAGCTTGGGATATATTAGCCAAGCTATTCTCAAAGAAGAATGACACACGGCTTCAGTTATTGGAGAGTGAGTTACTCTCAATAACTCAACGAGACATGACGGTTACACAATATTTTAACAAAGTAAAGATGTTGTGTAGAGAAATATCAGAGTTAGATTCAAAAGCACCAATTGGAGAGACAAGGATGAGAAGAATTGTCATCCATGGTCTAAAGCCTGAATATAGAGGCTTTGTTGCTTCTGTACAAGGGTGGCAAGTTCAGTCGTCACTTGTAGAATTTGAAAACTTGCTAGCTGGGCAGGAAGCTTTAGCAAAACAAGTGGGAGGAGTTTCATCAAGAACTCAAGAAGAAGCTCTCTTTGCCAATAAAGGTAAAAAGAATTCCAAGCAACATAATGGTGCAGGTAGGTACAAAAAGAATGACGAGAGAAATAGTTCTCAAGGTCAAGGTTGTGCTCATGATGAGAGAGACTCAAAGAACCATAATTGTGGCAAGAAATTTGAGGGGAAGTGTTTTAACTGCAACAAAAAGGGTCATATGGCCAAAGATTGTTGGTCAAAGAAAAAGACTATCGAGAGTAATATTGCTACTGATACAGTCGAGGAGGAGTGGGATGCTGAGGCATTATTTGCTTTTGACAAAGAGGATTTTGCCTTTACAGCAACAGATTCCAATCAGGGTGATTTTGAAAAAGAATGGATCGTTGACTCAGGTTGCTCTAACCATATGACAGGCGACATGAAGAAGCTGTAGAATTTATCAGATTACAAAGGAAATCGCATGGTTGTAACAGCAAATAATTCAAAGCTTCCAATAGCTCATGTTCGCAGTACATATGTTTCTCCTCAGTCTGGTGACGATGAGGTGTCACTCCAACATGTTTATCATGTCCCAGGAATGAAGAAAAATCTTCTCTCAGTAGCACAACTAACGTCATCTGGCCATTTTGTTGTGTTTGGCCCACAGGATGTAAAAGTGTACAGTGACTTGGAGATTAATAAAGAACCAATGATGAAGGGACGAAAGCTAGAATCAGTCTATGTGCTGTCAGCAGAAACTACATATATAGACAAGGCTAGGAAAAATGAGACTACGGATCTGTGGCATTTGAGGCTGAACCATATTAGCTACTCCAAGCTAGATATGATGATGAAGAAGGCAATGGTAAGGGGACTTCTTCAAACTGATGTAAGAATAGACACAGTATGTGCAGGTTGTTAATATGGAAAAGCTCACCAATCACCATTTAAAGAATCCAAATTTAAGGCACATAGACCATTGGATTTAATTCATTCGGATTTGTTTGGGCCAGTAAGACAAGCTTCTATCAGTGGAGTGAAGTATATGGTGACTTTAATTGATGATTTTTCAAGGTACATGTGGGTATATTTTATGAGGGAAAAATCTGAGACCCTAACCAAGTTCAAAGACTTCATAAAGGAAGCAGAAGCAGATACTGGCAGCAAGGTTAACTCTCTTCGAACTAACAATGGAGGGGAGTACACCTCAAATGAATTCACAAGGTTTCTTCAAGAGTCTAGGATGCGACATCAGTACGCATGCTCCAACACACCACAGCAAAATGGTATTACTGAGAGGAAAAACAGACATCTTGCAGAAACATGTCGAAGTATGCTTCATACTAAAAATGTCCCTAGCCATAGCGGCAATGAGAACCGCTGCATATGTTATCAACAGGCTTCCTCAACAAAGACTAAACTTTCTCTCACCCTATGAAAAAATATGGAGCACAAAGCCTTCTGTAAGTTACTTTCGAGTTTTTGGTTGTGTTTGCTATGTATTTGTACCTAACCATTTACGTAGCAAGATAGACAAGAAGGCTGTTAGATGCATCTTTGTAGGATATGACAGTCAAAGAAAAGGATGGCGATGTTGTGATCCAGTGAGCAGAAAGTGCTACACATCTCGAAATGTGGTGTTTGATGAAGTATCATCATGGTGGTCCTTAGACAAAGAAGAACTACCAAAATCCTCTCAAATCCACCTGAATCTAGATGAATATGAAGATACAGCTAACGAAAGAGAAATTGAAGAGGTAGATGAGACTCAAGGCCCTTGGCAAACTGGTGTGCAAGAACAACAAACCGAAGAAGATGAGCACAATGAATCAAATTTGCCTAGAAGGTCAACAAGAGTCAGAAAACCGAACCCCAAGTATGCTAATGCTGCCATTATAGAAGATGACAAAGAACTTGAGACATATGAATAAGCATCTCAACATTCTAAGTGGGTTGAAGCTATGAAGGAAGAAGTTGTGGCATTAGAACGAAATCAAACTTAGGATCTAGTGCCAAAGCCAAGAGATGTCAAACCTATCTCTTGCAAGTGGATTTATAAGATAAAGAGACATACCGACGGGTCAATTGAGAGGCATAAGGATCGTCTGGTAGCTCGTGGGTTCTCTCAGTAGTGTGAACAAGACTATGATGAAACATATAGTGCATTTGCAAAGCTCACAACCGTCCGAGTCTTACTTGCACTTGCAACTAATAAGAATTGGAACCTATGGCAGATGGACGTAAAGAATGCTTTCTTGCATGGAGAACTAGATCAGGAGATTTATATGTGCCAACCAATGGGCTTCCAAAGTCAAGATTATCCAGAACATGTGTGTAAGCTTCGGAAGGCGCTCTATGAACTAAAGCAGGCACCAAGGGCATGGTATGGTAAAATTGCTGAATTCTTGACTCATAATGGTTATTCTGTAGCACCATCAGATTCAAGTTTGTTTGTCAAAGCTATTGGAAGTAAACTAGCCGTCGTGCTAGTATACGTAGATGATTTAATTCTCACAGGGGATTGTGAAGAAGAAATTCTCCAGACCAAAGAGAATCTGTCAGTTCGCTTCCTCATGAAAGAGCTTGGACAACTCAACCACTTTCTTGGCTTGGAAGTTGATCATAGTACAGATAGAATTTTTCTCCATCAGCAAAAGTACTCTAGAGATTTATAGAAAAAGTTTGGTATGCTGAATTGCAAGCCAATCTCAACAACCAATGGAGCCAAATACAAAGATGTCTTCTCATGAAGGGATAGACTTGAAAGATACAATGATGTACCAACAGCTAGTGGCCAGTTTAATCTATTTAACACTAACAAGACCTGACATCTCCTTTGCAGTAGGTGTGATGAGTCGATATATGCAAAATCCTAAGAAGCCTCACTTAGATGTTGTTCGAAGGATCTTGCGCTATATCAAGGCCACACTTGGGTACGATATCATGTATAAGAAAAGAGGAGAAGGAAAGTTAGTTGGCTATTGTGATGCTGATTATGTAGGGGACTGTGATACCCGGCGTTCCACTACTGGGTATGTTTATATGCTTGGTTCAAGAGCAATTTCTTGGTGCAGCAAGAGGCAACCAACTGTGTCCTTATCAACTACAGAAGCAGAATACCGAGCAGCAGCCATGGCAGCTCAAGAAAGCACTTGGCTTATGCAGCTGTTAGCTGACTTGCATCAATCCATAGAAGGATCAATTCCCTTGTATTTTGATAATTTATCAGCAATACGTCTGGCAGAGAACCCGGTGTTTCATGCAAGAACAAAGCATGTGGAAGTCCACTATCATTTTATTAGAGAGAAAGTCTTGCAAGAAGAAATTCAGTTTGATCATGTCAACATAGGAAATCAAGTTGCAGATTTGTTTACCAAAGGCTTGAGTAGAAGCAAACATGAGAGCTTCCATGAAGAACTTGGTGTTGGAAAACCAAAGAAGCTGTGATTAAGGGAGAGTGTTGAAGATAACAATCTCAGCTCTCTCTCTCTCTCTCTCTCTCTCTCTCTCTCTTAATGTTGTTGCAGATCCCCACAAGTTAAGGGATTTCTCTTAATGTTGTTGCAGATCCCCGCAAGTTAAGGGATGGGATCAAGTTATTTAATTATTTAATGGTTTATTGTTTTAGTATGCTAATTTTTTAATTATTGAAAGTAAGTGGTTACCTACTTTTAGGAAGTAGTGGGGTCATTACAATTTACGAAGTCTTTTACTTAGTGGTGTTAGTGCTGATAGTGGACAACGTGCTATCAAAATCCAATGCTTATATATATTGTTCATTGTTCATCAATAAAGCAAGCACAAGAATTCCTTCACTTTACCTACTCCTCGTCTTTATCCAATTCACTTTATTTCCATTTGTCTCTATTCGTTGACAAACTTCTGTAGCCATTTTCATCACTTCTTGGTTCTTGTTTCACGGCCACATCATCCATGCAAACACGTCAACAACCCCCAGGACGCGTCATTCCTCCTTTCCCTTCTTTTTCTTGTTTATAGACCCAACCAGTTCATTATTTCAATTGTTGATTGCTTGGTTGATGACGTCACTTTTATTCGCTTCTTTTCAAATCGTCAAACATGGAGTCTTGAATAGGGGATGATTTTCTTAATAATTACTCCTACTCCAATTTATAAGACAAGTTAAAAAAAAATCCTTCTTATTTGTAAGTTGCAGTATATATTAAACTTTTTAGGCTTTTTGGGGCTATTTTTACCGAAAATTAGTAAGGAGGGGTAATTTTACTGGACTTAACTTCTTTCATTTTCTTTTGTCATTTGTTCCCGTTCTTTACTCCCTTCATATCTAATGGTCCACATTTAATATTTCATTCCCATCCTCTCTTCATTTCCTTCCTATCTTTTTCTCCATTGTAATAATATTTTTATAAAATATTAAATGTGGACCATTAGATCTTGAACCCATTATCATGAAGAGGGTAAAGGATGGAAGCGGACAAAAAAAAAAAGAGATAAGCCAAATCCATGGAAGTTTTCCAGTATGCAATGTTTCCTAGAAAGTTTCTAAATTATAACAATTTTTCCATGACTGTTATAATAGTGAAGTTCGACCATTAGTTAAAACAATATGTTAAGTTGACAGTTTAAGTGTCATTCACGTCATTTTTGTTAAGGTCAAAACATTCTTTGGAAGTATTCACTAAGGGGCAATGTTGCTCTAAAAGTTTTTAAATTATAACAATGTCACCTTCTCATTTATCTATATTAAGTTTAATTGTTAGTTGATCGAACATGTTGAGCTAGCAGCATGAACAACCTTGAAGGGGGAAAAGTTATAGATGAAGGAGGAGCTCACATTCGCTAGAGAGTAATGAAGAAAAATATTCTAACACTAGATGCATAACTCATTATAAGGACGATCACTGAGAACAAATCCATCAAAAATTGATACTCCAACAACGCTGAGATAGGTAAATACTTTTTTTTCTCTTCATTGCATAGGATGTCAAGATGTTTTCACCTTTTTTTATGATCTCTAATCGTTTAGACGAGATGCATTTCTTTTAAAAAATTATTTTTATTTAAATCTAACCTTGAAAAAATGAAGTAGATGGCATATATATAGACCTGCCATATAAGCATATTTGGTCAACTAACGAGTAAAATTAAATTAGATAATAGCCAGTGTGAAATTGCTATAATTTGAAAATTTTCACGGCAACATTACTCTTGAGTGAAAACTTTCAAGGTAAATTTACACATAAACTCAAAACAAAAATGACATGAATATCGAGTGATATGTCAACTCAGTATACTTGGTCAATAACAATGAACTTACTGGGATAATGGCTGTAATATCCTAAATTTGATATGACAGATTCCAAGTATGATCTATTTGCATTTAGAGAAAAGAAATAGTGAAATTTTGACGAAAAATTAATTTTACCTGGTTTTGCCGAAACCTAAAATTTTGAGCCATATGTGTGGCATAAATGGGACTTAAGGAATTAAAGATTAATTTCTAATGCTTATTTAATATTTGCAACTAAATGAGTAAAGAATCAAATTGCCAACAAAAATATTGTAGGAGATCAAATGTGATTAAGAAGTAATACCTCCCCCACATTAAGCTATATATATACATGTATATTTTTAAATGTTACCACCTCCCTACCTCTTATTATTATTTTATGTGACTGAAGTAACAAGGTATTTCTTTAATATTCATTGAGATTAAGGTTCCCTTTTCACTTCCATTCCGTCAAACAATATAAATATAATTAAAGGTGTTGGCATAATTGTAAATACATGGAAAATTAAAGTCTTATGATTTCCCTTTTGCTTCCACCAACTTTGGGCTTGAAATATTCATTAAGTCTTATGTTTCATCTTATCCATTTTCGGTCAAATAAAGCACATAGGGTTGAAATTATGGTATCACGGTAATTAAATGCAAAACTCAATGTCTTATGATATTTCGATGATTCCACCGACTTAAACTTTCTAATATTCATTAATACATATGATTCTCCATCTCTATTTCGATCAAAACAGTAGGAGAGAGAAGAACTATTTTCAACCAAGAATACTATCTTAGGCCAGTCTTTAAACGAAAATCTATTTATAGCTCAAAATGTCTCTGTTGTCCGAAATTAAGTCCAGGATCAAGGAGACATTTTCAAAAATTCATTTCTCTTAGCACATAATTCAGAAAAATACATTTTACCTATCAAATTAAAGTTTACTATGTCTACTTTAATCTTGTAAAATTTCATTCCAATTAAACTCCATTCACTACTCCAAACATTCATTGCAAAATAATTGCTTAGACTAAAAGTTCTAGAACAGTTTCAGGTTAATGTATAATTCAATCCCGGAGCTTCCAAAATTTCTACCGAACCTTTATCCTACACAATTTTTCGTTTTAAACACAATAAAACCATTAAAATGACCAAATTCCAACTCTTTAGGTCTACCCTATGATGAATTTATAATTTTAATAGATTTGAGATATATTTGATATATTTAGGAAGTCATTAATACTAAATTAAAGAGATTTTCTTAAGATTTTAAGAGAAATCAAGTTGGCACATCATTTATGGGCTTTCTATTTAAAATAAATGTTTTTTAGTTTATGAAATAAATAATAGTAATGAGAAGTTTTCTAAACAAAAATTAAAAAAGAAATAAAAATTTTGTTTGATTATTATTATTATTATTATGTAATCCTTTTATTTTCACGATTAGAGAAGCATCAAGAGGGAGCACCATTATTTCTGAAGGTTTGAATTGAATTGGAAGTGGATCCCACATATTAAAAATAATGGAATGAATTGAATGGGAAGTAGACCTAGAAGGGGGAAAAAAAGAGACAGAGACGCAGAGCACGACAGTAAACGAAGAAGCAAAGGCACGGCTGCTGAAAAAGAGAGAGAGAGATGCGAGAGAACAGACTAGGAGCGCCGCAAACGTTCTCCTCCTGGACTAGACCTTCACTCTCACTAGTGACACCATTCCCTCCTTCCGTCGCTGGTGAGATTCAGAGTTGCAGAGACACGGACAGGGCAGATCCAGACAGAACGAAAGAAAAAGGAACGAAGGAACAGAGGAGTGCAAGAATAAAGGAGGGAGCTGTTAGAATATAAGGGATTAAATGATTAGTTAAAGAGTTGGTTAGAGGGTTAGTTAGGGGCCCAAATATAAAAGGGTCCATACTCACACCATTACTTAGAATTACCATTACTCTTTGTAAGAGCAATCAGCTCTATTGTGAATATACATCATTATTCTTCATCTTCTTTCTCCCTATTCTCTTCTCTAATTATACTTCTTAACATGGTATCAGAGGTAGATTTGATTGTAGGCCTGTTATGAATCTTCCATCTTGGTCTTTTTGTATATCAATCCTGAAGCCCAAGATTATTGTAATTAATTTGAGCCCATTCTTGATTTTTTGTTAAGCCAAGGCTCAGCCAGTAAGCAACGGCGTTGTTGGAGATTTAGCTTAAGCTGTGAGAGTGGCCCATAATCAAGAAACAGTCCAAGATTTGGGTTGCTCTTGAATCTTCACCATCGTTGGTTGAGTTTCTAAACCAGATTGTGATTCTTCCTCTACAGTAATCTGTTGTTCGATTGGTTCTTTGGTGCTCTTTCGAAGATTCTCTGGAATTTTCTTGTTATGCTTTCCGCTACAAATTCTTGGTCAAGCTCGCGAGTCTATTCATGAATCCACAAATCTGGGTTGTGGCTCTACGATTGTGTGTTCAGAGACTCTTTTGGCTAGATGGGACAAAAATATTTCTGACACCGAATAGCCACAGTCAACACACACTTCAATATGAAAGGTGTACCAAGAAGCAGAATTTGGTTTTGTCTTTCTCGTTGGTGACTTCGCCATCGATGTTGCCGCTGCAAGATTGAGCGTGGATTGGAGCTTAATCGGAGATGATGGCGTCGTTGCTTGGAAAGAAACTCAGAAAGTGTCGCCAACGATGCTTGGAGGGACCCAAAAGCAAAAATTGATGAGTGGTCTATGTGGAAAATCAGAGCGCGTCAATCAAATCTTTCCAGGAATCCAGAATCGAGCAAGAAGGATCTTTAATCTTATAAAGGGAGGAATACAATCAGAAGAGTCTTAGAGTCATGGTGTGAATCTCGCTCATAGGATTTTCTCAGAGAAGAATTTTGATTACGAAGCCGCATAAGTTTCTTGCTGCAAATCGAGTCTCTGTTTCTTTGGGTTCAGGTCTATGGGATATGCTTCACATAACAAATGCTTCAGATTATGGTGTCTCATTACAATCGCTAAGGAGCCACTCACAGACAAATGGCCTTTGAAGGGAATGTATGTGTCTTGTGTGTTCTAAGTTTGACAAATGAATCAAATACTTGTAGTTGGGTTGGATGCGATGTTTGCCTTTATTGTTGCCATACGGGATGTGTCCTCGCTGCTAAGTATGGTCGAGAAAATAATGTTCCATATTTGGGTATGCCATAGTGCAAGTTGAGATCACTGCTTCTTATTCATGTGTTAATCTGTGCTTATGCAAGTGATAATGTTAGAAGAGCAGAGTAGAGAGCAAAGAAATGACGCCTCCTCGCTCCTGTCGATTTAAAGGAAAGCAAAGTAGAGAGAAATGAAGAATTGCCTCCTCGCTCCTATCATTTTAAGGGAAAGCAGAGTAGAGAGCAGTGAAGAATCGCCTCCTCGCTCCTATCAATCCTGACCATAAACTCTTTAGCTGAAAAAGGGTGGAAAAACTGAAGACACCTCAAATAAAGAATCTAGTTCATGTTCTGCAAAACAAGAGAAGTCATTATCTGCAAAGGATATGACAAGCGAGTTATTCAGTGGACGTGGCTGACCATAAGCTAATCAGTAATCTGACAGAAATGACGATGATCTCCGACTATATGAGCTTGGACCAGAGAAGATTTGAGCAAAGTTCTTGGCTTTTGGGGACCTTGAACCAGACCTTAGTTCAAGCTTCATTCATTTTCCTAGATCAACATATCTGCAACATTGTTATCCACATTGTCTCACTCTTAATCCCTTCAAAATTACTTGTCTGATTTGCGAATTAAGAATGGCATGAGGATTTCTTTATGTTTTTACAACATCAGAAGGGCACCAAGCATATTTCTCGTGGCTCAGTAGAGAATTAGGATTGATGAAATTACTGTCAAAGATTTATGGACCTTGACATGAGAATCTTGATAGTTTTATGTGAGGGAGTTATAAAGGAAGCTGCTGCAATGGGCAGAAGATGTCTGATTTGGCAAGTCAGCATAGATCACTTAAAATATCAGCTGCATATGGAAGCTTGGGAAAGGATAACATTGTCCTTGGTTTAATTCTTTTCAGTTTTGGATATCCCAATTGACGCAGACAAGGGCTATTTGAGAATGCTTTAATTGATTTGAAGATTGAGATTACGGAAGCTGAATATCCAAGGAAGTTCAACACGTCCGACCTCCTTAGATATGATAGAAGTCAGGATCCCCAAACGCACCTGAATACCTTCGATACTGAAATGCTAGTTCAAGGATTCAAGGGACCGATCATATCCAAGCTGTTCACTTCAATGTTGAGAGGGGTTGCCCAAATTTGGTTCCAGACTTTACCTCCAAAATCTATCACCGACTTCAACGACCTCAGTGACAAATTTCTGCTGAATTTTGCAACAAGCAAAAAATAGCCCAGGTCGGTCTATACGCTAAATAAGATTAAGCAGCAACCCGGGGAAACCCTTCAGAAATATTTGGACTGTTTCAAAGCTGTCGCCTTGCAAATTCAAGGGTTAACGGAGAGTGTCCATGTACACTTACTCATCTCGGGCTTGGACAGCGAATCCAAAATGGGAAGGTCGGTCATATCCGGTGAAATTAAAACCCTGAAGGAGTTCCATCAACGAGCGAAAAAATATCTGGATATCGAATAGATGCAGATAGCCAACGCGCCGGGGAAAGACAGACAAAGAAGCCCACCTCCAAAAGGGCGGGATCAGGCATCGAAAGATCGATCCAGGAACCCGGATCAGAAAATACGTACAGGTAGGCACGTAGGAAAGTATGAAAAATATACTCCTTTGAATGTCTCACGTGCTCAACTTTGGAGAGAGGTGGCATTGACCGAGATGAAAAAGGTGAAACGTCCACGCCCATTGTACAACAGAGGCAAACTGGACCGAACCCGGTTTTGCGATTTCCATAACGGACCCGGGCACACAACTGATGAATGCTGGGACCTTAGAGATGCGGTAGAGAAATTTGTCCGAGATAGAAAGTTACGTCAATATGTCATCAAAACACAAGGGCAAAAGGGCAGCAAACGCAATTAGACAGACCGAAGTAAGAGCTCAATCCTTCAAAGAAGAAAGCCAGATGAGGACCGGAAAAGGAATGATGATGATAATGAGTTCCCAGAAGCCGAATTCGATTGCAACGTCATTAGTGGAGGTTACGAAGGAGGCGGGGATACAGCAAGTCAGCGGAAGAAATACCTCCGGGAAGTCCTAACCATCAGGGGACGGCCAACCTTCAAGCCAGAACCTCTGCAAGCAGAACCCCCCAAGTTATTCTTCACCCAGGAAGACTTAAGGGACGTAATCCCAGGGCATCAAGACGGCTTGGTTATAACCGACCTCCTGGGTAAATGCCGTGTAAAGAAGATATTCATTGACCCCGACAGGGCGGTTGATATTATCCTGTGGGACGCTTTCAAGCGAATGGACCTTGATCCGGAAAATCTGAAGCCGTGCAGAACGACCCTGATCGGGTTCAACGGAGAAGATACAAGCCCCAAAGGATATATAAAGTTGAAAAAAACGCTGGGATCTAAGGAAGCCTTCAAGACCGAAAGGGTCAAATTCATTGTAGCAGATTTTCCCTCATCCTATAACATCATTTTAGGCAGACCAACTATTCATAGCTGGGACATGCTAATATCAACTAAGCATCAGAAGCTAAAGATGGTGAGCAGACGGAACGAAGTCGTCACCGTTAAAGGGGATCAGAAGGAATCTTGGCAATGCTACTTTTTGACAGTGAAAAATAATGAACCCGGGACATGCTGATCACGACAAAAGGAAACTCAAAACCCGGCACTATCCATTCCGAGCTCGGTAAATGTGGTAGAACTGGATGTAAGAGAGGAGGCGAAGCTGATGAAAACAAAGCCTGATGGGGAACTCATAGATTACCAACTGGGAGATGAGCCCGGGCAAATAACCAAAATTGGTAGCACGCTCACCAATCAAGAGAAAACCGAGTTGGAGAAACTGCTATCAAGGAATAAAGATGTGTTTGCATGGAAGCCTTCCGAACTACCAGGCGTCGACTCCACTTTCTGTTGCCACAAGCTTACGATAAACCCACGCTATACGCTAGTCGCACAAAAGAAAAGAAAGATAGCTCTGGATAGACAAATAGCCCTCGCCGAGCATGTAAGGAAGCTGCTGGACGCAGGATTCATCAGGAGATCCAGTATACTACTTGGTTATCAAATGTGGTAATGGTCAAAAAACCTAATGGCAAGTGGAGGGTCTGCACAGATTACACCGATATCAACAAGACATGCCCCAAGGATGCGTATCCCATGCCAAACATAGACCAGTTGGTGGACAACTCCTCCGGATTCCAGTTGCTCTCATTTATGGATGCCTATTCTGGTTACAACCAAATAGCCATGCATCCCGAGGACTAGGAAAAAATAGCTTTTATCACAGATAAAGCTAACTATTGTTATAACGTCATGCCCTTCAGACTAAAGAACGCCGGAGCTACTTATCAAAGGATGATGAATCAAGTATTCGAGGCACAGCTAGGCCAAAACGTGGAAGTTTACATCGACGATATGATTGTTAAATCAATCAAGCGGTCCGACCATATCCGAGATTTGCAGGAAACATTTGACAAGCTTCGGGATCACCGAATCTGGCTCAACCCAACAAAATGTGCATTCGGGGTACCCGCGGGTAAGTTTCTCGGATTTCTGTTGACTAACAGAGGAATTGAGGCAACCCGGATAAATGTCAGGCCATCCTCAATATGGCTGCCCCAAGAAATAAGAAAGAAGTACAGTAGTTGACGGGCAGGCTGGCCGCATTAACAAGGTTTCTGCCGAAATCTGCAGAGAACGCACTTCCATTATTCTAGTTATTAAAGAAGGAAGCACAGAACGGAGAATGAAATTAGGAATGCGAAACCGCATTTGATAAGATCAAAAAGTGTCTATCATCGCCTCCGGTACTGTCAAAACCCGAGCCCGGGGAAGACTTAATACTGTACTTATTAGTGGCTCCAGAAGCAGTAAGCGCCGCACTAGTAAGGGAAGAATCGACAGAACAAAAGCCGATCTATTTCACAAGCCGAGCTTTGCAAAATTTAGAGCTGAGATATCAAAGGTTGGAAAAGGTGGCTTTCGCACTCCTTACTGCTGCAAGAAGGTTACGTCCCTACTTCCAAGGACATCGAGTAATTGTCCGAACAAGTCAGCCCATACGCCAAGTATTGCATAAGCATGATTTGGCAGGACGAATGATCAGTTGGGCTATCAAGCTGTCTGAATTCGACATCGTGTATGAAGCCCTGCATGCAATTAAATCTTAGGCCCTAGCCGACTTCATTGTGGAATTAGTACCGACAGAGGTAACCCCGGAGGCCAATCTCAATATTTGGAAAGTGTTCGTCGACGGATCCTCAAACGCCAAAGGGAGTGGAGCAGGGGTCATAATTGAAAGCCCGAAAGGAGTTCCTATGGAACACTCCCTACAGCTACATTTCAAAACCTCCAGTAACCAAGCTGAATATGAAGCAGTGTTGGTTGGGCTATCTCAGGCAAAAGATAATGGGGCCAGGAGGATTCACTAATCAACCGATTCTCAGTTAGCCACAGCTCAAATCAATGGGTCATACCGGCTAAGGGACCTCTGCTGATTAAGTACCTCGGGAAAGTCAAAGAGGCTATGGCCGACTTCGACGAATTCATAGTCACCCACATCCCTAGGGGAGAAAACGCGAGGGCATACATCCTATCGAAATTAGCAAGCACCAAGAACCTGGGAAATCATCGAACGACGATACAACAAAGTTTGAAAGAGCCCACTTGTATCATGTTCATCGCAGCGACAAAAGATTGGCGAAAGCCTTTCCTTAGTTACCTAGAGAAAGGAATCATTCCGGAAAATCCGGTGGAGGCAAAGCAAATGGCAAGAACCGTATTGATGTACACAGGGGTTGATGACCAGTTGTATCGGAAAGGACCTCACTCTCCAATGATGAGGTGCTTGAGCCCGATAGAGGCCGAGTACGTATTATCAGAAGTACACGAAGGGATCAATGGACAACATATGGGAGCTAAGGCACTAGCCCACAAAGCCCTCTGAGTCGGATATTATTGGCCGACAATGGTTGCTGACTCTAGAGAGCACGTAAGAAAATGTGAAAGTTGACAAAAACATGCTCAGATAATTTGGCCACCTCCAGCCGAATTGAAATCCATCACGGCCCCATGGCCATTCTTCAAATGGGGCATGGACCTCTTAGGACCATTCAAGCCAGCTCCAGGACAAATGAAGTAGTTAGTTGTAGCAGTGGACTACTTCACTAAGTGGATCGAGGCCGAGCCCTTGTCAACCATCTCGACAGCTCGCATACAAAAATTCTTTGAAAGAAACATTGTTGCAAGATTCAGAATTCCAGCCGAGATCGTCACCGACAACGGAACGCAATTCATCGACTGCGGCTTCCAGAGGCTGATATCCGAACTCAAAATCAAGCACCATTTCACCTCGGTAGAACACCCACAGTCCAACAAGCAAGTTGAGGCAGCGAACAAAATCATTGTCGACGGGCTCAAGAAGCGAATGACAAATGCAGAAAATAATTGGGTCAAGCAGTTGTACCCAGTACTCTAGGAATACCGAACTAGTGTCCAAACCTCAACCCAGGAAACACCTTTCAGATTGACCTACGGCTGTGAGGCCATGATCCCTGTCGAAATTGGGCAAACATCATGAAGGAAGGCAAAGGTCATGAAGGAAGGAGAACACAATAACAGTGAACAATTAGCTGTGGAATTAGATCTCATTGATGAAGTCAGGATCACGACGCATTGTCGAGATCTCATGACAAAGCAGCTAGTTGCAGCTAAATATAATCGCAAAGTTGGCCACGAGTGTTTAGCAAAGGCGATATGGTACTTCGCAGAGCGAATATCGAAAATAAGAATGCTCGGGATGGAAAACTTGTGGCAAATTGGGAAGGTCCTTACTGCATTTCAAACAAAATGGGGCCCGGAACCTATGTCCTTGAGGCATTAGACAGCACATCCATCAAATGAACTTGGAATGCGGACAAACTAAGGATCTACTACAGTTAAAACATGAGATCTACTCAGAATCCGGATGCAACAGATGTCAGCGGGGGTTGAGAACCGCTTTTCAGTTTCAACGGATGTCAGCGGTGGTTGAGAACCGTTCTTTCTTTTTAAGGATTATTGTGCTTTCACACATTATTTTCCATTTATTTTCAATTTCTCTGTAATTGCAACTATTTCAATCAATGAAGAAGGCGGCTTACTTGATAGGCCGACTAGATGATTATTTATTAAGTTCATTACAAAATAGCCAAGTAAAGGCGGCTTAATTAATGAAACTGGAGTTTCGCAAGCCCGATTGTCATAAGATTGTTAACAAATCTTATGAATATTACGATGCATCGGAACAGTGTTCCGAGATGATGTTGACGTTGTCATAAAAGATCCTGATCATGTCGAAATGTTTAGGTTCTTCTTTTAAAATTAAGACCCGAACATGTGGCGAATGGCTTCCATCTCGGCTGAATACTTTACAAGTTAAAGTACTTAGGTGATTATGTAAAATCATCTGTTTATAAAAAATGCCCGACTACTAGTAAACGAGCCCATTTATGAACGTTGGTGGAATATCTTGCAGACTCTGCGCAATATATCTTGACTTTGGCCAAGTCATATAAAAAGAATGGAGCTTCGTGTCCGGATTACGTTTCCCTTTACTCATTAACAAGTGAATTAAACGTGAGTTTGGTTTAAAGGATGAAAATAAAAACTGACAAGTTAAGCAAGACAAACACGCTATAATCCATGGAAAAACCGGGATGAAATTATCATTAGAAATTTTTGGGCCGCAGGCCCGGATATTACAAAAGCTTGAAAATAAAAACAAACCTAAAAACCACTAAACAAAGCTTAAAAAGCAACATCACGACGGGGCTTGGGCAGGCACGGAGGAGCCGGGCACACTTGAGGTAGGGGCATCTTCCTCCTCAGCGGTTTGAGCTCGGTCACCTTCTGTGTCATGCTCGGACTCGTCGACCGGAGAAAACGGCGCGGGTACAAAGTGTCCATCCACTACCGAAGCTCTAACATCCACAGCATCAAGATTCATTGTGACACCGGGATTCAGAGCTCGAACTTGGGACAGGCATACTTTGAAAGCTTCGGCAGCCGTCTCCACAACCATCACCTCCAGCCTCTCCACCTCAGCAGTAAACAACCCTAACTCGGCCTTAGACTCGTCGAGGTTGGAATGAGCGAGGTTTAAGTCCTTCACCACGCTCGCATATTGGCCCTGCAAAGCGCGCAGAGAGGCATTGATCGTGTCCTCCCGAGCTTGGCAAGCACTTAATTCGGCGACGGCCAGATCCTTATCAACAAAGGTCTTTGAAAGGTCCTCCACCGCTTTTAGCTGCGCCTCCTCGGCCTTCAATCGCGCCTCCTCAGCCTTCGCCTGCCAGGCCACAGCATCTTTCCTCTCAATCCGGGCCTTGGAGAGCTCGGGGATAGCTTTGGCATACTTGTGCTTCACAGCAGTATAAGCGTCTAACACGCTGGCTGTCTCCAGTAGGTGGTCCTGTAGAGCTTGCAGGTGGTCGAGGTCGAAGTCAACAAAAGCGTCAGCACTGAAATACTTGCTGGGGGGCTTTACAGCATGCTTAAGCTCGTCAGAGACCCCATCAGTCCATACCTCGCCCCATGTATGAAGACGAGATTTGCGAGGAGGAGGAGGAGGAGGAATGTCTGTTAAGGTGTTGGCTTCAGGAGCGGAGGTCGGACCAGCATCAATAGCCGAAGTCGATGGGGTGTTGGCCGACTTCGATCGCTTGTGTGGGACGAGATCTGTAGAGGCCGGGGGAGAAACAGCTCTATTGTCAGGTATAGCCGTCGTCTTTGGTGGTGGAGCCACCGCCGTTTTCTTTTTATAGATATATATATGTTACGTGTGAATATACAGATACATAGGTATTTTTACTGTGTGTATATAAGAAAGAAAACTACGATAATATATATATTCGTTTATCAAGTTGTTAATCATAGTTGAAATTTTAATAACTAATGATATGAAAGCACAACGTTGGAAGATGAATAAAATAAAAACTATATGACGATATTCAAGTTATTTTGGTTATGAGGAAATAGTTACCATGAGTTTGGAGCTTCGAAATTAGTTTAGAGTTCTTTTTTTTTTTTTTTGTATCAAATTGGTAAGCAATTGTTCAGGAGATGATTATATTATAGTTGAAGAAATTGGAATGATGATTTAAACATTGTTTTAAGTCTTGGCAACAATTTTAGAAACAAATGAAGGGAGTTGTTTGAAATTTTGAAGGGAGTGAGTAAATAAATAAGAATACATGTTCTGGAGCTAGTATATTCAAAATAGTATTTATGGAAAAAATGGGAGGAAACCATGAGCATCATCAAATTAATAAATTTAAATTATGTTCTTAAATGATGGATAGTATTTATAGACTCTAATTAATTATTTAAACAGATAATACTTGGGAGTTTTAATTAATGGTGGAGCAACAGTTAAATCAATAAATGTGGTTATTCGGAATAGGAGATTATATTAATTAATAAATTAAAGGGGGATTATTAATTAATGATTTAATTAAAGGGAATAAATAAATAATATATTGAAGCTAGATTATTTATTGAATACTAATGTTAATTGCTACCTATAAAGAGTATTTTGTGTGGTTGTATTTATCGAATTTAGAATTTTAAATCTTATATATGATATATTTAGAGAAACCATGAGAAACATCAAAATGATTATTGTGTGACTAGTTTCAAATAATGGTGAATAAATAGTATAATAATAAATAATTTGGTCATTAGGAAAAGGGAGTGACTAATAAAGGAATTAGTATTAAAATGAGTATAATTATGTTTTGTAGAGTTTTTAAGAGTTATTAACGAATAGAAAATTGATTGTAATAGATTGATTTATGGCATTTGTTGAGCTCTCGGATTAGAAGTCATGTAAAATAGTTAGCTATGGCGAGAGGTGACCACTTTCCACTTATTATAATATCGATATGCTGCTTTTGAATATTTTTTTCTGACTGGTTATAAATGTTTTAAATAAATTCTACCATGTGGATTTTTTTTAAAACTGAATTTATAAGCAATGAATTATCATGAAAATCATGGGAAAGGGAAGGATTTGGAGGACATGTGATATTTATTTTCCACCACGAGGTGATGCCTCCATTATGCACAATGGTTGGCTTTTTATTGTCCCACTAGTTTATTGGAACTAGCCCACAGTTTATAGGGCTTACGACACCTCACTAGATTAAAGTGAGGAAAGACCCATGGTCTGAGGTAGGTGCTCTGAGGATTTTGGCCAGTCCTCATCACTTGACCAGTGAGCTTTTGGAAGTAACTAGTAACATGGGTGTAACTTAGCCCATGGGTCTAGTCAGAGGAAATAAGTCGGTTCGGCTGGCGTGAATGGAGGTATTTGGGTATTGCATATATTACATCCGATCATGATACTAAAACATTATGTTATATTATAGAATGAGGACATTGATGAATTTTTTATTTGAGTTGAACTGTTTTAATCCACTTGGCACCTCTCTAGCACTTATCGATATTCGTAATGAGCTGGACTGATGGTTATAAAATTTTTCCTAGGTGACCAGTCCAGTCCAGGTCCTTTTGAGAAGCAAACAGAGGTTTAATCTACTTCGCTGCTAAGAGTAGGACTTCTGTGCTTGTGTTTTATGTTTTGAATGACTGTATATTGTCATACTCTAGGGCTCATGGTGCATACTTTAGCATAATTTAAAAATTTTAAATTCCGCTTTAAATCCTATTATAGGATTACTCTGATTAACTCTGATTAATATAAGGTTATTTAGTTAATTAAATGGTAGACGTTTCATTAGTGACTCTGGGTTGCTTGTTTGATATTTGTGGTAGTTAGTTGATTTTAATTTCTTTTTATTTAATCAATTTCAATTTGAGTTGCTCAACTTAAATAAAAGTGTAAAATCAATGCTTAACTGAAGTTGTGGATACTAAGTCCTCGTAAGAATGATTTCTTACTTACTCTTTATTACTTGATATGGCTCGTGCACTTGCGGAGTTATAGGCTGTAAAGTTTTGCCCTATCACCCTGCTACTAGCCGAAATTACATTTAATTATAAAGTTAGAATTGAATATAAGGAAAGGATCACACTACCCGCCACCTAAAAGGACGGGGCCGGTAGGTGTGTAACAACAGCTAAGACAAAAGTGCTAGATTTGGAAACTTTCGGATAACATTATACCTCGAAAAACTTTAGGGGTAAATTTGTTGTTTGACCCAATTTTTATATTAGTAATTTCTTATAAGATAGAGTGTACATCAAATAGAGAAGTTTGAAAAATTTTAAATGTTAAGGCAAAGTTATCGATGTTTAAGATTTTTCTTAATTTTCATAAAATATATTGGAAGTGACTTATAAAATATGGAAGTCATACTATATGTATTTTTCCTTCTATTTATACTCTTATTTATAAAGAAAGTACATGAAAGATAATGAATGAAAATTTATTGCAATGAGATAATGAATGGGAAGGTGACATATTTGATGAGAGTAAAAATGAAAAATGTCAATTTAAAATTTTAGAAAAAAATGATATGTTCCTTATATTAAGCTCCCCAAGAGAGAGATATTTGTCTTTATAAAAAATACATGAGGAATATTAATACTAAATGTCTTGAATAATAAAATTAATAGCAAAGTACACTAGCCACATCGCTCTTTTATCTGAATTGGATTTAGGGAGGGGAAGTTAGAATGAAGGACCTAGAGGAAAATTTCTTTATTGAAAATGACTATAAATATTATAATTATTTAGAATGACTAAACATCAAAATATAAATTTAAAATTACTAAATTATCTTAATCAAACCTTCTACATTATCTCTTGTATCTATAATTAAGAAAATAACAAAAATTAAAAGTAAAAGCGTCCATCATTCACATGTAATATAAACATTTGTTTTTTTATTCTTATTTTTCAGCAAGTTTTATACTATGTAATATCAATATATTATTTAATTAACCATGGTTTAAACTCATTTTAAAAAAATTCAAAAAAATCCATATTCATATAATTAAGAGATCATTTAATTAATAAATATATCATCAAGTTTTTGGATTTATATTTTCAAGTATTAACGTTAATATCAATTAAGCTCTTTTATAAAAACAAAAACTAACCCATTTCGTGTTTTTTCAGGATATAATAATTTTTTTTATTTTTTTATTTTATTAACATTAACTCAATTTTTTAAACCACATAAATTTATTCTAAACTTCAAATAAATCATATAAAATTTTTTGGTTTAGCATATATTATAAAACACCTGAATTTTATTAAATTATATAATTATATTTTTAATTAATTTTTTTATATTAACAAATTATAATTATGGAAAAAAAATTTAAGAATGCATAATTTTTTTATCTATGCAAGTTGTGAAAAATGAAAATATAGAATATTTTTATTTAATTTAGTGAAATTTCGAATTTTGTATTAGTTTGTAATCGGGAAAAAAAATTTTGTAATAGTTTAAAAAATTTTGTATTAATTATAAATTCCAGATCATCTCACTGACAGAAATTAGAGAACTTCTGCTTGATATGAACATCAAATACTAGTCAAATTCACTTCATCAAGTTTCAAGACTTTGTTAAGGAAAATGTAGAATTGTAGAATAAATTGGGAGAAACAGAGGAAAGGGAGTTGCAAAACTGCTGTCAACTCAGTCAATTCATTCATTCATCATTACTAGTTCCTACACATATTAGTCTAACCTCTTATATATAGTTAGAGGCTTAACTCTTAAGGCCTAAAAACAGCTTGCACAAAAACCATTACACACTTAACATTCTAACTAACTAACTAATAGCAATGTATATCTGACCTACTATAACATAATACCTTCCTAGCTAACTGACTAACAGCCTCATAGATGAACACAATAACATTCATATATCCGCACAAGTTAATAAGTAAACAAAAAGGGACAAAAAAACTAAATATAGACTCACCAAAGCGTCTTCAGTAGTCCGCATCTGAACAAATTGCTGTCAAGTTTCTTCATCAAGAAATGCATACTTGGTGCAAAGATCAAGGCGAGGCTCACTAACTGGAACCTTGGAAAAAATATACTTGTTTGCTAGCTGGGTCTTAAACTTCCTCTAGCAATCAGCACAATACGATAATGTCTTGACTTTCAACTTCTCATTATCAAAAACATTGTACGTAAGTCGGATAGAGTTCCAAATAATATCCTTCACGGTCTTTTTGTCGACATTTTTCCACTCGTCGATCAAAATGCTAGGCTTACTGTGTGCTAGTAAGCCAACATAACTAGTATATTTGCTTTTATTCGAGCCGCAAGGAGCCAAATTTCATCAAACTGTATATCGAGTTTTTGCTCGGCAGTTTGAGCTAGGCAATCTCTTTCAATCGGGTGAGGCCTCTTCTACCACCATGGCGTGTAGGGCGATTACAAGGTTCGCTTCGTTTTGACTCACACCAGTCACATCAGTAACTGGCATTCCATGAACAGGACTAGAATAATTTCCTCCATTCATTTTCGAAACAAGAAAAGAGGTTGAGAGAGGTGGTGCAAGAAAGGAATATCTGAGCAAATGAGAGAGTAACAAAGGATGGTGGTGGTGTGCAAGGAAGAGATGTAATGCAACAAGGGTTCCGCAACAGGAATAGGGGTTCAGACTTCAGAGAGAGTAACAAGAGGCGGTTTCACGCGAAGTAGTGTATATTTTGTTTACTTTTAAGACCGGATATATTATAACGCAGGTCTTAAAAGTTAACCTTCAAGATCGGACTTTTCCAAAGTTTGGTCTTAAAGGTAATTAATTTTTTATTTCATTTCTTCAAATATTTTGAACCAGACATATTAAACCGCAGGTCTTAAAATTTAATCTTCAAGATCGACATTATGAAACTCTGGTCTTAAAAGTAATTAAATTTTTGTTTACTTTCTTTCAATCTTTTGTATCAGACACAATTTAGGCTCGGTCTTAAAAGTTTAAATTTTAAGACTGACCTTTTAATATATGCGATCTCCACATTTTTACACTTTTATATTTAAAATTAATTGATATTTCAATGTTTTTCATAACATATTTAAGATTGGTTGTTTTTTGCACCGGTCCAAGAAGTTCTTGATATTTATAAAACTGCCACCGGTTATTCTTTTAAGACCGTGGCGTCAATACTCCGATTTAAACAAGACGGTCTTAAAGCGCTTTTTTACACCAGTGACGAGTTTTTGTGGCATCTCAGTTGACATTTGTGATTGATATTCTTAATGGTGGTTAACATGAGTCTCGAGTTGATATCATACATGACAATCAATTGGAATATAAGAGCTAGTTAATTAATTTAAATAGATTAAAAAATTAGTTATATTAGTTGTTTATTACAACTATATGTTAGTTTTCTTAAAATATCATTTTTCATCGTAAGTGCCTTTTAATAAAAACTCCTTAACAAGTGCAATGAATAAGGATATTTTAGAAACAAATATTCTACATTTGAGAGATAAAATGGGTCGGTGTCTTATATTTATGACCAAACCTAATTCCTAACTAGCTAGCTCTTATAATAAGAACAGGAAGTAGTAGCATATGTGACATGACCCCTTACATGCCATGTTATGAAGTTACCCAAGTGAAGGAGAGCTCAAGTGAAGAGATTTATTTTCAAGAGGCTATGATATATATTGAAAGCCTAAATCACCAAATTGAATGCCCAAAACATAAGTATACACTTAGAGAAGACAAATCAAGTCATAATGTTTAAATTTAGACCCAAATACAAGTCATAATATACTATGAAAATTCATGAGTGAGAACAGTACTTGTAAAAGTCTTAAATCTTAATGCACTTAGTGAAAGATTGGTTGGAGTTATAAAATGTATTATTTGAAGATCAATCCAATTAGAGATTACTTATTTTATTTAAGTCAACTTTTTCTATTTAACCTTGTAGTTTTTTATTTTGTTTAAAAAAAATTAAGTTCATGGCTCAAGACTCGTTGATTTGCGATTCTATATGAAAGAAAACTATTTACTCAATTGAGAATTCAAAACATCTTGCAAAGTTGACATTTTCTAAACTTGTAAAATACTCCTGCCAATCCATAATATAAGATATATTTAGGGAGTTAATTTTAGTCATAAGTATAAAACATAGTTTTCATATTTCCCTAATTTTCTTCTATTGATGTTCCCTTAACAATAATTAAAAAAGAGGGGAAAAGAAAGAATTAAGAAAGATAACTAAGGTATTTTTGAAAATATATGTTATATTAACTAAACTATTAACTTCATTAATCTAATCAAAATAGATAAATATATTTTATATTAAAGATCAATCCACCCATCCAATACTGTTAAAAACTTGATACTTCTCTTGACTTTAATTAATAAAAATCAAGATATTCATTATGCAACATCCATATCCATAACCTGATCTGAAAATTGTCTTCTTACTGGCAAACAACCATGGAGAAGTGAACAGAAACTCTGAGCTTAACAAAGAAACACTGATAATTCTCACAACTAAAGAGGTGAACAAAAACTCTGAGCTTATCAAAGAAACACCGATAATTCACACAACTTAAGTGATGTTATAAGCTATGCCTTTTTGGCATGGCGTTGAGGAGCAAAAAAAAAAGCCTAGCAAGAGGGAAAAAAACACATTTTTTGGTGTTTCATTTTACGGTGTTTAGGATAGCATCAAAGACAGATGAGCTTACTTCTCCACAATCATTCCCATAAGCCGAGATTAGGAGCGTTGAGCGTCACCATTTGCTTCTTCTTCTTCCTCTAACCCTTTCATGGTCTTCGTTGCTGAGAAAGAGAGTTCAACGATCGGGTTCAAGAAAGGCTGAGAAGCAATCGTAGAGAGGGAGAGGAGCAGCTGGGACCTTCGTCTTCGAGGCCATTGTTGACAGAGAAAGAGGGCTGATCTAAACAGAGGAGGAGATCGATTGAAACATAGGAGAGAGAAACGCTGGAGGCGTCGTTCTCCTTCTGGAGTGAGTCGCCATTGGATCTCATTCTCTGGTCATCACCAGCACCGATTGCTAGTTTATGTGTTTTTTAGCTGCAACGGTCACATTTGATGGCGAAGAAGGTTTGGCTACAACGGTCACATTCGGCTGCGAAGAAGGAGGGGTGGCAGAGGAAAATGAGGGAATTAGAGGAGGTGGAACGATCACATTTTTCTTCTTTTTAATCTTCGTTTCTGCGAGTCATATTTTTTAGGGAAAATTGACCTGGAGGCCCAAATTACCAAGATAATTTTAGAAAAGGCCCTACACACTTTCCCATACCAGAAAAAGCCCTAGGGCCTTTTCTGGTATTAACTTCCAAGGCAAATTACCAAAACGCCCCTCTTGTTAACTGTGAAATCAGAACTGAAATCTCAATGCACTCTCACTCTCACTCTCACTCTCGCGCTCTCACTCTTGCGTCTCTGGGTTCTCCACTATCTTCCACTCTCTCACTCTCTCGTCTCGTCTTGCTGCGGAAAGCTGAAAGTGTCGCCGTGGAGAGTCTCGCCGTCGTGTATCTACATTGTCCAAATCTCAGAAAGGTTAGTGATTATTTTTTTCGTTCTTCGCCCAAACATCCGAAATGCTTTCTTGTTCTTTGATTTTCGATTTGTAGGCAAATCTCTCTACATTTTATTAATTAGGTTATTTCATTCTTTGATTTTCCTGTTCTCTCTCTGTCCAAAATGCTTGTCTCATTTTATTCTTTCCATCCCTTGAACACAAATCGAAACCCATCTTCCTCCAGAACGCGGTTAGGTCTGAAATTTCAAGTTGCAACTTTTAGTTATTGAATGTAGTTTACTGTTTCAGGATTAGTAGTAATTAATGTTGTGTGCGCTATTCGATATGCAGTGTTCAGGAATACATCGAAGTCTTGGGGTAAATATTTCGAAGGTATGTTGTGTTACTTATAATGATGCATCAGTTTGAGAGTGATGTTAATTATAATGCCTGATTTGTCCTGAATGTTTCCATGTTACTTTACCCGAGGGGTCCTAAAAACTAACATGTATGGTTTTTTTTAATATTATAGTAGACAGTTACATTGTGAATTGATTAAGTTTTACCAGACTATGACTGGATCATTGAATTTAATTCAGTTTCCTTTCTCTCATCTGTTTTGAATGGTCTTTAATTAGTGTGTCATGAGTCATGAGGTATGAACTTTCATACCTATCTATATCAATTTTGAGCCAGTATACTCTGATATTTTTCTTCAACACAATTACACCATGTGTTGTATATATATTCATTGTGTGCTGTAACTTGTTTGTTACGAAGAACCATCTGGATGGTTTTTCCCTACCTGTTTTAAAGCTAGCCACAGTAGCAACAATATTGAAATTTCATGATGTTTCGAGCTTAAAAGTCCTAGCATGCTCATGTTATTAGGTCTCAGGATAGCAATATCAAATTTATGATCTATTGATCTTATAAAGGCACTAAAAGATGGTTGTTTAAGTGTAATCAATTTTTTGATTCAGTTCAGGATGTTGTTATATGATGTTCTAAATTGGCCTTGTCTTGATCTTTCTTTAGGCACCTTGTATAATTGAAAAACCTATTATCTTTTTTTAATTTTTTTTTATTTTGCCTATTATAAGTATGAGAAATGTAGTTCAGTTTCTACATTATGTCATTTTTTGGTTACAGGTGATGTCCCTGTGGTTTCACTAGCCTAGTTGCCTAAATCAAAATTTCTCTTTTCTTGTAAATATGCATTAATAATTTGATTACTTTCTTTGTTCCTTCTGTAAGTACTCTCTTTAGACTAGTTTTAATCTGTTATTTTTTGTATAATCAGAAGCAGAAGTCCTTGCAGCTCCTCCGAAGCTAGTATATAGCAAACTTATTTTGAGGTAACACATTAACCAATACTTTTAACAAAAACTTTTCATCCCTACCCCTCATCTCTGCAAATTTACATGTCTTTGTGTGCTAGTGAATGAAAGGAGAATCATGCTTTATCTGCAGGTTTGCAAGGAAACTATTGGAATCTGTCATGGATAAATGGGATAGTCATGTCCTTGCTATTAACAAAGTCATCCCAGAAAATTAGAAGGTCTTGCAAATATGATAGAACATGTGCTCAATATTTAAATTCTCTTGCAAAAACTCCATTCATGCAATTTATGAGCCTCAATTTTTACTTTTAGATGGAAGATATCTGACTTATTAATTTTGCTAAGCCTCAATTTTTTTTTCGCCCGCTGATTGAGTGAAACTGAATAATGTTTTGTTGGTTCTTCCATTAATTATTTGAGACACTACTGCAGATGGTTAATAGTTTAGAGCTTACTTAAGAAAAATGTTGTTGAAACATCTTTTGGTAGCATCGTTAAATAGCTATATGATAGGGCATTCATTCCTCCATTTATTGCTAAGTATATAGTAAGGATGGGCTTTCATTAAATAGCTGAATATGTTGCTAAATGTATTCTGAGTAATAGAATTAGAAGAAAATTCTGCTTCAAGCTCAGTAGTAATTTCTATCATGAAGCCTTTAGAAATGTATATGTTTCCTTTCAAAGTCATGCCTCTAGGATACTGTGGATAATGTTGCTATTGGTTTAGTTGTCTGTGGTTTCATTATTCTGAGCATTACTGAATTACTTTGCTAAACCCACTGTTAACAACATTACATTCTGTTTTACTGATTTTTAATTTTCACCAGTTAAATAAACTTTCTATGTCTTTTTATTGTAAAGGTTGGAGATGAAGTTGGGGCATTTGCTTGAGAGTGGATCTTTTGACCAAATTGTTATCTATTTTTATTCTATGGAGCCTTGCCAAACATCATTTTATAATTAAGGTAATACATCATTGTGTTTCAACTAAATTTCCCTGAAGAATCAATGAATGAAGAAGTGTCTATTAAGTTGTTTAAAATTCATAAGTATCGTGTTAAAGTTACATGAAGCATGTTTTTAACACCTTTGTATATTTATTGTTTATAGGGACTCGTGTGGTGTTCATGTCCTTTCTTGGCTCCAATCATGGGACGGCAGAGAGCAAAAAGATGGCTACACAATGCCTTCATATCAAAGGGATGATCTGAGAGAAATTAAGATTGGCATGTTGTGGTGGCTAGTCAATCACCCAAATAACGTACATCGAGCCAAGGTGTTGTCATTGATCCAGGAAGTCCAGGCGCGGAAAATGAGCCGATAGTCTATGTCTGAATTGTTTAAATTTTGTATCTGAATTTCAATCATTTTGTTGGCTGGCTGTTAGATTAGATTACACAACTTGTACAAAACAATTGAGTTCATTGTTAGGAGCTAGTTTTGTAAATGTACTGATGTAGTTGATGTTGTTCACTTGACATTTTAATATTAATGACAACCGCAGTTGGTTCCAGTAGCTATTTATTTGTTGGTTGTGTTTGTATGAGCAGTAAAAATGAATATGATCAGGTACCGGGTTGTCAAAACCATCAGCCCCCATTAACAACACCATCAGTCAGATTAGCAACACCATCAGCCTCCTTTAACAACACCATCAGCCCAGTTAGCAACACCATCAGCCCCATTAGCAACTATCTGTGAGCTCATCTAGAGTTGGCGCCTAAGGCGCCAACTCAATGTAAAGTTGGCGCCCAAGGCGCCAACTTTCTGTATGCCCTTAAAAGTTGGCGCCCAGGGCGCCAACTTTCCGTTTAGAAGTTGGTGACCAGCAGCCCTTTAGCAACACCATCAGGCCCTTTAACAACATCATCAGACCTCTTTAGTAATACCATCAGCCCCCTTTAGCAACACCATCAGCCCCCTTTAGCAACACCATCAGGCCCTTTAGCAACATCATCAGCCCCCTTTAGCAACACCATCAGCCCCCTTTATCAGCCCTCTTTAGCAACACCATCAGGCCCTTTAGCAACACCATCAGCCCCTTTAGAAACACCATCAGCCCTCTTTAACAACACCATCAATCATATTAGAGACACCACCAGCTTAATTAACAAGTACATAAGCCACTTTGACAACAATATCAGCAAATAATATCAACATCAACTGACAACATCAGTAAAATATGACAACAACATCAGCCCCCCTTAGCAACACCATCAGCCCCATCTAACAACACCATCAGTCTGATTAGCAACACCATCAGCCCCCTTTAGCAATACAATCAACCCCCTTTAGCAACACCATCAACCCAATTAACAACACTATCAGCCCCAATTAACAACACAATCAGCCCCATATTAACAACACTATTAGAACAATTAACAATACGATCAACCCCCATTAACAAGTATATCAGCACAGTTAGCAACACAGTCAACCCCCCATTAACAAGTACATAAGCCCTTTTAACATCAGTATCACTAAAAAATGACACCTAAATCAACCCATTCTAACAGCAACATCAGCAAACAATAACAATAATTTTCAAGCATCATTTACATTTGTAACAATATTAATATGTCTACATAATGAAACCTGGATACAATTATGTCAATTGTGTGTTATATCCAACTTTCATTTACATCAAAAAATATGCGTATAAATTAGAGCTTACAACTTGACACACCACCTCCAAAAAATAACATGGTGGTGATTCCTATCTATGGCCATTTACAAAAAAATAGTGTGACATGCAATGCCCAAAAAATAAACAACCAAGGCAACAACAATCATCAAATTGGGTTTGGGTTCTTGCAAATCCTTACGGAGTGTCCTAGCTCATGGCATCTACGACAATGATAAACCTTCTTGTTTTGGAATTGAGATTCACGTCTTTTTCTTTTAGGTCTACCCGGTGGCCTTGTCGTGATTGGAGGATCCAAGAAGGTCTCTATGAGCATTTCTATGACCGTTAGAGCATCAGCCCATGGACAATCGTGCGTTGCAACGGGCCTCATGCTATGTGCATAAATTTCTTACCGTTCCTCCAACATAATCACTTTCATCCCCTCCACCTTGTAGAAACTCCCCCCCCCCCATGAAAGAAACATAATATATTCTTCCCTGAACTACTAGCCATTTGTAATTACAATATGCAACATAGTTAGTATTAGCAACTTTAACAGTCAAATTAACAACTAAAACTGAAGGAATTAATAACTTAGACTATAGGTATTAGCAACTATCTCATATAAGTATTTTTACATTCAAACATTCCCACTAACAGACCTCACTCTGTTTCAATGCCCAAAAAACATAGCAACCTTCATCCCTTACCACGTTTTCAAATTCACCTCATATTAACAAGTTAAACAGTCATATTAACAACAAAAACAGATAGTATTAACAACTTCCACTGTAGGTATTGACAACTATCAAAATTCAGTGTTTTTCAATCTTCATTCCTTGATCACTTTCACTCATTCCCACTCAAATACATAAATTTTCCTCTGTTTCTGTGACAAAAAACAGAGCAATATTCTATTGACCCCACCCTAGAGAGATTAAAAACGAGGAAGGATGGTGATTAAGCTATCTTGATGAAAAACTTAACATTTCTTGCCTATATTCTACCAGATAATTACATAAATGAACTCAAACTCCTACCTTTCATTAACCCAAACTTTCGACTGAAAAAAATGTTGATGAACAGCAATAACTACCAGGAAGAGTCAGCAATATACAACCAGGATAAGTTGCTTTCAGTCCAGCAGATGAAAAAAACGAAAGACAATGATCAAACGAAGCAAGACGAAGGAGATAGAAAAACGATCATGGCAGCAAAGAAACTTTCGGAAAGCTCACGTTCTTTTTCTGATTTCAGCACCAAAACACTCTACTCTTCCTTTTTTAACACAAGGGGCGTTTTGGTCATTTTCCTTGGAAGTTAATACCAGAAAAGGCCCTAGGGCCTTTTCTAGTATGGGAAAGTGTGTAGGGCCTTTTCTAAAATTATCTTGGTAATTTGGGCCTCCAAGTCAATTTTCCCTATTTTTTACTGGGGCAAAGTGAAAATGATTTGCTATTTTTGTTCATGTTACAAGGGTATTTCCAATACCAGTGGCATAGGTTTTTCAAAGTTATGAACTCTACTGGTTTTTAATACATTTAATTAAGGAAAAGACTTTTAGTATTTTAAATTTTTTCAACAATAATTTAATCTTTTTTTATCAAATTTAAATTTTTATTTTCAATTATCACATAATATACATCAAAATACACACACACACACTAAAATTTATGTCTTTTTCTGTTAGTTTTCATCTTAACTGCCTTTTCAAATATTATTTTAAACAAGAGCATATTTGAAAGAAAGTCATTTCTAGACTATCTAAATACAAATCACGTTTACAATCTGACTTTTAATCATATCTTACCTTTACAAAAGTCATATTAAAAATAAGCCACTCTTACCACCGTTATCCCCAAGAGGTCCAAACACTGCAGTTTCAGCAAGTAATAATCAGAGAGCACATAGTTTTCCACATAGATCTCTAATAAAGAAAATCAAATGCACTGTTCATTATATATACATACTACTACTATCTATGGATTCGGTTTGCATCAGCTGCGCAGCGTCCGCCACCATTATTTTCTTAAAATTGCGCCATGTTAGCGCAATTTTAAGCAAACCTTTTGCTTTATTCTTAAAAAAAAGTTCAAGTACTAAAAATATACTTTAAAATATTGACTATACTGAAAAAAATACTTCATAATTTTTAAAAATTGTTTTAAAATCATAAAAAAAAATCCTGAAATATATTTTTAGTATCAGTTAGTACCTTAAAATATTTTTTCAAAATCCTAAAACAAATTTTCAAGATCATGAATTATTTTTTCAGGATTTTAAAAAAATATTTTAAGGTACTGACTAGTACTAAAAATATACTTCAAGATATTTTTTTAAAATCTTAAAGTATTTTTTCAGCACCGGTTAATATATTAAAATATCTTTTCAATACCCGCCCCCAGTACTCTAAAAAAATAATTTAAAAAAGTGGTTTCTTTTTGGCACAGTTTTAAGAAAAGGATAGTAGCGGACGCAAGCCATGTCCACTATCTACCACCTAAATTAGAAATTGTCACGTAATTTGTAGAATAATGTTCTTCCCTGACGCTATGTAACTGTGACTCTTCCTCAACGTCACCAATAAAGTAAGCTGGCCGCTTTGGTTGCGCAAGTTGAATAGAATCATTCGATAGAAAAGAAATGACATCTAACATGGAAGGCCTGTCTTTTGCTTCATCTTGTACGCACAACAGCCCAATATGAATTCCTCTCTCCACTTTGTTTTCCCAACTTGCTTCATTTATTGCATAGTCTATCAGCTCTAAAGCTCTTCCTTCATTCCACAGCTGCCATGCCTACAAAAAATATCAGCATTCACCAGAAGTGGTACAAATCAGATATTAGAATAATATATATTGAATTTTAAGAAATAGTTGTTGAGGAAACTTACATATCCTATTAGATTAAGAGGACGATCTAAATCAAATCGACTGTTATTCTTTTTGCCACTAAGAATCTCTATGAGCAGCACACCGAAACTGAATATGTCTATTTTGATTGAGATAGCACCATTGATTGCATACTCCGGAGCCATGTAGCCACTTTAAGTAATAACAAAACAAATGGATATTAGAGACCCAAATCAATCAAGAGTCAAATAGAAAGTTTTTAACTTGATTTATAAACTTACCGGGTACCAACTACTCTATTTGTGTTTTCTTCGGATTCTTTCAATCCAAATATTCGAGCCATACCAAAGTCAGATATTTTAGGATTCATTTCTTCATCAAGTAATATATTGCTTGCCTTCAGGTCACGGTGTATCACTTTTAGTCTTGAATATTTGTGTAGATAAAGAAGTCCTTGAGCAATTCCTTCAATGATGCTAAATGGTTTGTCCCAATCTAGTACATTTCTTCTGCTTGCATCTGTTGTAGGGTAAGATGCTCATCAGAAAGCTTGACACAATAAAACATTCATAGTTTTGTTGGGGAAGAAAAAGAGAACTTACCGAATAGATAGAGATCTAAGCTTTTGTTAGGCATGTACTCATAAACTAATATTCTTTCGTCTCTTTCAATGCAGAACCCCAAAAGCCTCACAAGATTAGTATGCTGCAGTTTAGCCATAAGCTTAGCCTCATTTTTGAATTCTATAAGCCCTTGTCCAGAGCTTTTAGAAAGTCGTTTTATTGCTACTTCCTGCCCATCGACTAGTGTCCCCTGAAAGTATTGTTGTACAAAGTTCATATCCATGCATTTCCAAATTCCAATTCACACACACACACAAAATAATATACATTACCTTATATACAGGACCAAAACCACCCTCTCCTAGCTTGCTTGAATCTGAGAAATTGATTGTGGCAGCCACAATGCTGTCAAAACTGAATATTTCAACTTCATTTCTTTCCTTCCCATGTTTCTTGTTCCTGTTGGCTTTGCCATACACCATGGAAATCATTGCGTTGCCCCCAATTTCATGTAATATCTTCTTTTGCTTCATTCTGTTATCCACTGGTAATGTGAATAAACAAGTCAACTCAGTACTTTATTTGCATATTATTGATACTATATGGTTGTCATTACCTTCTGCTTTGTATTTTTTCAATGAGGCATAGCATAAGTAGCAGATCAGAGGTAATGTTAGGCATGCTCCGACTGCAACGATTAGCCATATCCACCACCTGTTTGCTACAGTTCACAAGAATATGATTTTCAAGTCACAATATATGATAATCCAATTTTAAATGGAGGCTAACAAGTCTTCCATTTAGCTACTACTGTATGAGTAATACGTCTTTGGTCACATATCTTGAGGGCTAGATTTAACCATTTTGTTTAGGAACATTCACAAAGATGATATATCTCATGATCCTAATGAACTCCTGAGTTTTTTTCCTTGGAGCTTGGGACAGAATCAGTTTGTTCACCAAAAAACTAGGAAGTAATCATAAAACGACAGATATGTGATGCAGGTTACAATTATTTCTTAAGGTCAACCTAAACTGCATATTATACTATCAAGATTCCAAAGCTATTACTAATACAAGTATATAAAAATGTAAATGTCCTCGCGTAGGTTTGGAAACTGGGCATACCTTTGTGTCTAACAAGATAAATTGACTGTCCTTTTGGGCCTGCATCTTCAGTGAACCTGCTTCCTTTAAGCCATATCTGGCATCCAGTATTGTTACCCTGATTCAGTGGTGCATAAGCCTCACAAGAACAATTGTTCCAGCATATGGTCTCACAACACTGCCCTCTAAGATTCTCACTTTCATTAACCTTAATACTATCAGTGGACATGTAACCTAGACGCTCTTCAAAACCACTGTTATGGTTCCTGCATTTGGGAGCTCTTTGAGGCGTGCAAAGAGGACTAATTTGAAGTTTAGTACTGTATCCACTCAATCTATCTTGGAACCTTGACCACAACATGACACCTCCATAGTTAGGTGACTTCTTTATGGTGGGAAGTACCTTAGAGATTAACAAATCAGCAGGAATGTAGCCACGGCCTGCTGCATCCTGAGATGCTGGTAACCCCAGGAACACTTTCGACCTATTTAGTGATGTCGTCCACTGGTTCCATGAATTGAAAAACCCATTAGCATTGGCTTCTGAATAGTCGCAGGGAGGGTTGTTGTAGAATTGTACCCAGACATAGTCAAAAAGGCCTTTTTCAAGGGCAGAACCAAGATGAGCATCAGGAAATGGGCATTGAGGTGCTGCAGATAAGTACACTTTTTGGGTATCAGTGCTATGTGACTTAAGATAAATTGCAAGGTCCTCCCAGTATTTCTCAGATGACTCTATATCAAAATCTATGCCATCTAATATGGCATCACCAAGTGGGCGTGAAGATGAGCTTCCGCCTAAGAAGTTGTTCCATAAGTAATCAGAAACATTTTTAAAATCCTC
Source organism: Acacia confusa (assembly GCA_037074495.1). Classification (NCBI taxonomy): domain Eukaryota; kingdom Viridiplantae; phylum Streptophyta; class Magnoliopsida; order Fabales; family Fabaceae; genus Acacia; species Acacia confusa. Next base: position 30,053,213 of record CM073510.1, read on the forward strand.
ATAGGAAGATAAAGAATAAGATTCAGCTCCTCCTCCAAGAGAGAGCATCACCTTGATCCCTTGATTTTGACAATATTTGATGTCTCTGCCAATGCCGGTGCACCCAGATGAATAAGGGTCACAGTGACCTGCGAGGTTGAGTCGAGGGGTTTCGCCATTGCCAAAGCTCGGAAGGAAGCCAATCAGTACAAAAGAATATCTTCCTGTTGCACATGTTTCTGTAAGATTACCTTCATTACTGTTCTGACCCCAGTAAACGGCAACATCATCGGATTTGGAGGAACAGATTTGGATGAAGAGTAGGAAAGGAAGAAGAGACTGAAAAATTTTGGTCATCTTGCTCGGGGCATTCACCTAACCTCATATTTTCTCTTAAATCACTGGCTCTTGCTTTTTGGCCATATCCATGAATACAACATACAAGTCACGCAGCCGGCGCCCCAATGACGCGCTTTCCCCCTACATTATTGTTCATCTTCAACACGCTTTTGGGAGAATCGTAAAAGGAAAATTAATCTTCTTATCCTCGTAATTTTAACTCAATCGTAAATTTTAACTTGGTGCAAACTAAGTTGTAATTCAGCCAATCAAAAGTGTGGTTATAAGATAATTGAATTAATTAAAATTTTATCTCGCCACCCATCCATTTCCCTCCTTCCAAACAGGCCGATGGCGGTAGGCAATCTTACCCTCGCAAGGGGAAAAATTGCTCCTAAGATTTGAACATGTAACATTTTAATCACATGACACCAAACTTTATCGTCATTTTAAAGCCCTCAACGTTAAATAAAAAAGGTAAGGTGTACATGACATTACACTCATAAGGAGAAAAGTTGTTTTTAAGATTTGAACGTATAATATTTTATCAGATGACAGCGAACTTTATCGTCACAAAAGGGAAAGTTGTTTCTAAAATTTAAATATGTGACCTTTTGATCACATCACATCTAACTTCGCCGTTGTTCCAAGTCCTTCAATGTTAAATATTTCTAGAACATTGTATTTGCTATGTAAAAGTCAAACGTTTTTTATGTTTCTCCTCATAATGCTTGTCTAGCCACAATCTCAGCGATCGCCTTAGAAGCCATTAATACGATGCCTCTTATGCTAAAAAAGTATATGATACCTCTTCATTAGTTAACCTGCAATATTAATACCAGTGTACAAACATTTTTATAAACTGAAAAAATAAATAAATAAATAAATAAAAGCACCAGGGTACAGAAACAAATAATTGAACTCTGCCACGAGGTTTTCGTGGAAGCATGGTGTGATTTTATATACAAGCCAGTGGTCAATGTTTGATAAGGATTAGGATAATTGTTTATAACTTTTTCAAATGTTAATCTTGTCGTAGAGCAACTTTTGATTACTAACCTAATATGAAATATGTACGTGTGCGCGTGGATGAAAGTAGGAGGAGGGTTTCAAGACATAGAGATATCCAATAGAAACTGATTCTTCCTATCCTATAATAAATCAAAGTTTACGATACTATTTATGTTCAACTTGATGTCTATTGCATGAATCCTGAATTGTTCTCGACCAACAGGCCTAATATTAATGTCTTATAATTCTAGATGTAGGTAATTCATTCTGGTTATAATTAAGGTATCGAAATGCCAGCTCAATTCAGGACAAATCATGGTAATCTACAAATCAAATAATAGATCCCTTGCCCAATTAACGAGGAAGCCGAGTCAATCGTATGCAAATAATGTCCAGATGATCAAATGAATACAAAATGAATTTTAATATTAGAACAAAATTGCACAAGACAACCAGTTTTCTTACATGAAAAGTATTATTCCACTTATGCATTAGGGATTACTGCGTAGGTATCAACTACAAGATGTGATAGATGGCTCAAATTTCCACTGCATACGGTGACCCTATGATAGGGTTCAAAATTGGTTGGCAAATAGCAGTATAGCAGCAGATATCAAAATGACCTCAGAAGAACAGTAGGCTACTCAATCACTTCATTATTCCAGTCAAGCCTTCCTCTTTCTCTTCCTTTTCAGGATTTTCCTCTTGCTCTTCTTGTTCTTCTTCTCTTTCTTCTTCTTCTTCTTCTTCATCCACATCAAATTCTGGATCAGCAGGCAATGGTGGTGGTAAAGGGGTCTTCATCGGGCTAAACTGAGGAAATATATCTGGTCTTCGTCCTGGCTTAGGACTTTCCCATTCCTATCAGCAGATAAATTCAACAACCAATCAGCTCAGTATCAAACTGCCACGAATTGGAAAGAGCAAAAGAGCAGAAAATCTCAAAAACCTAATTCTACCCTTACTCTTGAATTTAAGAGTTTAACTAACCAGTTTAAAGGAACCAGATTATGGAAAACAAAGTAAAGAAGTTTCCTTCAAGAGTAGTTTGGACAATTGACTTCTACCAAACCAAATTTTCTTCTATATACCATGGCACAGCAAATAATTCTTAACGAGGGAGAAAAAGTGGTGCTTCATGTGAAACATCAATCTTTGTTTCTTGGCTCCAAAATGTATGTAAGGAAATAATAGCTTTCATCGAGGTAACCTATCACCTAAAGAACACAAATGATATCCAAATATTAACATTCATGTTTCTCAGAGAATCCACAATCTTCAGCTTCATCCAAATTCATCTGAGATTGATGACACTGGTCAGCCCAGAACTTCATAGAGTTACAACTTTCAACTTAAAGATGACAAATTCATCAAAATCCGGTACAAACTCCTACTACTGAGATCATGATACTTCACTTGGGCATCACAATTCATTATAAGATTCCACATCAAGAATCTTTTTTCCCTCTATTTAGAAGACTCAAGGACCTTACAGCAATAAGGACACATCTTATGTCAAGCAAACTGATTTTCATAAGCTCTAACTTCGTTCAAAAAATTGTTACACTAATCCTCATAGAATTAAACAAGAAACCATCACGAGATCACAGAAACTACAATTCAGTTAGCCCCAAGGATTACTGAAAGCTGTTTAAGAAAGAAACGGCAAGAATTAACCCCAACCTGCAGCCAACGAAAGAAAGAAAATAGATTCAAGCCATGAATTTCAGGTTTTTCACGACAACCATTCCAAACTCAAAAAAAGATTTCTCTTTTAAGCCTGCACAATTATTGTGCTTCAGCACAGTGAACTCGTGAATTGTTAAACTTGTTGCTCAAAATTATATTACGTTTTAACATCATATTTTATCAATGGGCAATTAAAGTATAACATCTTCAGTCAGGGCAAGTGAAAGTGGCAGAGGATAGAAGAAATCAATAATAAGAAAAGAATAGTTTACCGCAACAAAAACAAATCAATGCTATAATAGTTACTCCTTCACAATACCATTTTCCTATCAATTCAGCAAGAAAAAGAAGAATTAATTCAAACAAAAGAACAAGCATAATTCTACGGCGCGACAGACATTCAAGAAGTAAGCAAAAGCAAGAATAACCTAGAAAACATGCTTACAATTGGAAAATCGAAAGGGGAACGGCGAGTCATCCTCTCCTCCTCGGGAGCCATACGAACGATATGCCTCTGCAACCGACGGGTTGGGAAGACAAGTGTTGTGGGAAGGTGGTGCAAAGACGGAACGAACGAGAGAGAGGAACAGATAAAAGGTCGACGAGGGAGAATGAAAAGGGAGGATTTGGGAGAAGAAAACGATGTAGAAGAGAAAGAAGAAGAAATAGGAAAAATCGACGGAACGGTGGCTGAAGTAGACGGCAAGGGTGTGCTGAGGCTGAGCAGCGCCATCGATGCGGCTGAGAGTGGCTCTGCTTCTGCTGTCTCGTTGAGGAACACAATGACCCCAATCCCTCGTTTATTTTGACGGATTCACTATAACGGCGTCACCTACCGTCGTTCTAGATTCAACGCCGCCTTTCCCCCAAGTCGGCTTTACATTTTTTTTTTAAATGCTTTTTGGTCAAAATAAACAAGGCGGTTCAATTCAAGCCTGCCTACAAATGGGCAAATGGGAACGCAAGTCGTTTACGTGGGCTCAGTTTTCATTTCCCAGAAGAGAAAGAACATGGGCTGTCAGGCCTGCCCAACACAATTGTATCAACCGAGTTTTGAGAAAAACAGATTATCTAAGAGAATGGAGATTTCGCTCTACCCTTGAATCGTAGGTGAATCCAACCTTTTTATTAAAATTTTTTATTAAAAAAAAACACACAAGATATTGTACCAAAAAAGAAAAACAGACAAAATATAGTATTCAGCATTCCCCTAAGATGAAAAGGACAACTAACAAGGTGATAAGCAACTTTATCCTATAAAAAAAAAAAAAAAAATACAAGTTTCAATATCGAAAAGAGTAATTGTCGGAAGAGGCAAAAATCATTTGCGCTTTTAAATTTTGAAAATAGGGAAAACTCTTAATAATATCAAAAAATGAAATGAAATAGGAAAATTAAGCTCAATTTCCAAAAGTATCGTTATTAATTATTTGTATTGTAAATCACCCCCTTATGAAAAACCCGTGAATATGTGCAATTATTAAGGATAGTTTCTTTTTTGGGGGATATAAATTTAAGAGATAGTGGTCATATATTATGACAAAAGTAAATTCCTTCTACTAGCTCTAACATTTAAGGTGGGAGGGAGCAGCAAATTACTCCCTTGATCCTTTATATAAAATATATTTACCTTATTTAATTATATTAGAAAAGTTAATTAATGCAACGTGTATTTTCTAAGATACTTTAATCATATTTCTTAATTCCCTCATTTCCCGTCCTTTTTTAATATTATTAAGGAAACATCGATAAGGGTAAATTAGAAAATATTGACAAATATAAAAATTATATCTTATATTTAAGATCAAGATCAATCCTCCATATATGTCTTATATCAAGGAGTATTTAAAATATTGTAAATGCAAGTGTTAGGCATTTATTTGGTTCTCATGCCATTTTCCTTCAGAAATCATTTCACAAGCTTCACACTTTTGAGGAGGGAAAACATCACCAATGAAAACATACATTATTATTAAACTTTAAATACATGAATAGTCGGGTTATCAGAAAAAGGAAATACATGAATGAGAGTAAGAGCCAACTTGATCGAATATGCAAATAATGCCTTAAAGACAAAATGAGAGGAATCACATCATTTTTTAAGACTTTCCAGATCATTCTAAGAGTAACATGCACTATGCAGTCTCCACAGTATATATTCCTGGCATCTTCTTCTCTCTCTCTCTCTCTCTCTCTCTCTCTATGAGCATGGAGCCTTAGGATCGCTATGTTTGGATCGAACTCCTAATCTGGTGCAAATTAAAACTGTTAAAAATGGGGTCATCTTGTCTACCTATCATCATCAGTAACGTAAAACTTAAATTTAAATCTAAATGGGAAAAAAACAAAGTTAAAAAAGAGGCCAGCCATCTTATCCTCAAGAGTGATTAATATATGAAGTGGTTCTTAATATAAAACTGATGAAAAGTAAATACAAGAACAAGAGATTTTAGAGAGAGAGAGAGTAGAGAGAAGTTCTCATTTCAGTGTAATCTGAATGTTTACAGAAGGCCTCTATTTATAGAAGGAAAATGGGCCTTTAGTGTAATTTCCACTTTGGGTCATTTGATGTAATATTCCCCTAATTACATAACTGTACACTCACGGGAATGCATTCCCGTGAGTTGTATTATTTTGTGTGTGGGTCCCACCAAATAGTAAACTACTATGCATGGTACTATGCGTGGGTCCCATGTCATCTTGTAATATTTGGAGACCGGGAGTCAATGGACATCCACATAATCAGTATATTCATAACACTCCCCCTTGGATGTCCATTTATGAATGTGCCTCATTAAAAACTTTAACTAGGAAAAACCCAGTGGGATAAAAACCTAGCCAAAGAAAAGAGTACATCACTCATTGATACACTATCCAGTGCTGCCTCATTAAAAACCTTTCTAGGAAAAACCCAGTGGGACAAAACCTAGAAAAGGGAAAAAGAGTACAACGTGTATCAACTCCCCCTGTTGACAACATCAGTATTACTCCCTCTGATAACATCAGTTGAGATCTTTAAGTCTTCGAAGTCCAATACCATAGACAAGCTTCTCAAAGATTGCTTCTGGAAGTGACTTGGTAAATAAATCTGCCAAATTTTCTCTTGAACTGATTTGCTGGATATCTATTTCACCATTCTGTTGAAGAACACGAGTAAAGAAAAATTTTGGTGAAATATGCTTCGTTCTATCGCCCTTGATGTATCCTTCTTTAAGTTGGGCAATACATGCAGTATTATCCTCATATAGAACTGTTGGAACCATTTTACCAGAAGATAAATGACAAGTAGTTCGTATATGATGAATTACTGACCTCAACCACACACATTCTCGACTTGTTTCATGCATTGCTAGGATTTCTGCATTATTAGATGAAGTGGCTGATATAGTTTGTTTCATAGATCGCCATGAAATTGCTGTACCTCCACATGTAAATACATAACCTGTTTGTGATTTTCCATCATGTGGATCAGACATAAATCCAGCATCTGAATAACCAATCAGTTCATGTTTAGATACATTTGAATAATATAACCCCATATCCATAGTACCTCTGAGGTAACGAAAAATACGCTTTACACCATTCCAATGCCTTTGTGTTGGTGCAGAACTATATCTTGCTAATAAATTAACAGCAAATGTTATATCAGGTCTTGTGTAATTAGCAAGATACATTAGTGCCCCAATAGCATTAAGATATGGCACTTCTGGACCAAGTAATTGTTCTACACCTTTTTTGTTAATTACTTGGGGTTGGAATGGATCTTTTTCTTTTATCAAAGATCTTACAACCATTGGAGTACAGAATGGATGTGACTTATCCATATAAAATCGTTTCAAGACCTTCTTTGTATAAGTTTCTTGATGTACAAAGATCCCGTCCTTCAGGTACTCAATTTGTAATCCAAGACAAAATTTTGTCCTACCTAAATCTTTCATTTCAAATTCTTTCTTCAAACAATGAATGGCTTTTGTAATCTCTTCAGGAGTTCCAATAATGTTGATATCATCAACATAAACAACAATTATAGCAAATTCATTTCTCGATCTTTTTATAAAACTGCATGGGCATATCGGGTCATTTTTATACCCTTCTTTCAACAAATATTCTTTAAGGCAATTATACCACATGCGCCCTGATTGTTTCAAGCCATACAGGGACTTATTTAATTTGATCGAGTATTGTTCTCGTGAATTTGAATTAAATGCTTCAGGCATCTTGAGTCCTTCAGGAACTTTCATATAGATATCACTATCAAGTGAACCATATAAATAGGCAGTCACAACATCCATTAGATGCAAATCAAGCCTTTCATTTGCTGCTAGGCTAATTAAATAACGAAAAGTAGTTGCATCCACTACTGGTGAATATGTTTCTTCAAAATCTATGCCAGGTCTTTGTGTAAAGCCTTGGGCTACAAGGCGTGCTTTATACCTTGTAATTTCACCCTTTTCATTTCTTTTCCGTACAAAAACCCATTTATATCCAACTGGCTTTACATCTTTAGGTGTATGGACTATAGGTCCAAATACTTTTCGTTTTGCCAATGATTTTAATTCTGCATTAATGGCATCTTTCCATAGGAGCCAATCTTTTCGTTGTTGGCACTCTCTCATGGATTTTGGCTCATGATCCTCTTCTTCATTCATCACATCATATGCCATATGATTAGCAAAAATGTCATCAATGTTGACTTCATTACGGTTCCATTTGATATTATTTGTGACATAATTTATTGAGATCTCATTATTTTCATACATTTCAGATACCTGGATCTCTTCTGGGGCCTCAATATTCTCCTCTGGAGATAATTTCTCTTTATGAAGTGGCTCATCCAGAGCTACGCTTTTTTCTTGATTATCCTCGACTTGGCCATCTATAATTTTAGCTTCTTTTCTTTTTCGAGGATTTTTATCTTTGGAACCGATAGGCCTACCACGCTTAAGGCGTGCTTTTGATTCATTTGTAATCGGTTGTCCTACAGGGACATCAATTCGAATAGGAGCATTAGCAGCTGGAATATGTGACTTTGTCACTTTCTTTGGGTCAGTGAATGCTTCTGGCATTCGATTAGCTGAATTCTGTAAATGAATTATCTTTTGAACTTCTAGTTCACATTGTTTTGTACGAGGATCAAAATGAGCCAATGATAATTCATTCCAGCTAATCTCTTTATTCAACTGCTTATTTTCTCCCCCTAATGTTGGGTAAACTGATTCATTAAAATGACAATCTTCAAATCGTGCAGTAAATAAATCTCCTGTAGATGGTTCTAAATATTTTATAATTGAAGGAGATTTATACCCAACATAAATTCCCATTCTTCTTTGAGGACCCATTTTAGTACGTTGTGGAGGTGCTATAGGCACATATACTGCACATCCAAAGGTCCGTATATGAGAAATATTAGGTTCTTCACCAAAAACCATTTGTAAGGGGGAAAATTTTAAATAACTAGTTGGCCTGATGCGAATTAACATTGCTGCATGCAAAATGGCATGGCCCCAAGCAGAAATTGGTAAATTAGATTTCAAAAGTAAAGGTCTTGCAATAAGTTGCAATCGTTTTACCAATGATTCTGCAAGTCCATTTTGCGTATGAACATGTGCTACAGGATGTTCAACATCAATTCCAAGGGACATACAATATTCATTAAAAGTCTGTGAAGTAAATTCACCAGCATTATCAAGACGTATTTTCTTGATAGGATAATCCGGGTAATGTGCTCTTAATCTTGTCAATTGAGCAAGTAATCTCGCAAACGCCAGGTTTCGAGAAGATAATAAGCACACATGCGACCATTTAGTTGATGCATCAATTAAAACCATATAATACCTAAATGGTCCGCATGGTGGGTGTATTGGCCCACAAATATCTCCCTGTATCCGTTCTAGAAATGTGAGAGACTCACTTTCTACTTTGGTTGGTGATGGCCGAATAATTAATTTTCCCTTGGAACATGCATCACATGAGAAATCATGGGATTTTGGTATTTGTTTCTGTTTCAAGTTATGTCCACATGAATTCTCTATTATACGTCGCATCATAATTGACCCGGGATGGCCTAACCGGTCATGCCAAACAATAAATATGTCTTTATCAACATGCTTCTGGTTTTCCATAACATTTATTTCAATTGTACTAATACTTGAATAGTACAAACCAGAAGATAACATAGGTAATTTCTCCAGAACATATTTTTCACCATATCTAACAGTAACAATTTGTAGATATTCTTTATTGTCCTCATTTATAGTCTCAATATGATATCCATTTCGACGGATATCTTTAAAACTCAACAAATTTCTATGAGACTTAGAGGAATACAAAGCATCATTAATAACAAATTTCGTACCATTGGATAATATTATTATTGCTCTTCCAGAGCCTTCAATCAATCTTGTATTACCCACTATGGTATTGATGCTTGTACTACAATTTGTTAGATGTGAAAAATATTTCTTATCTTTAAGAATTGTATGTGTCGTTGCACTATCAATGAGACATATATCTTCATTCTTGTGTGCAATATTTGAAATGTCCATGAGCTTCATTAAAAGAAAAGAAATGCATCAAAACATATTCAATATAGAAGATGCATTAAAAACATATTTATTATACATAATTGGCAACAAGTCAGAACGAAACAAAATAATTATTACAATTTTTGCAAAACTTATTTAATCATAAAAATCTTCCACCTCCAAGTGAGACATAACATCATCATTTGGCTCATTGACATCATTATCTTTATGAGCCTTATCATCACATTCCACATTATTAACACTCTTTTTTATAGAGGCTTGGTAAAGTTTCGCTAAATGTTCTGGTGTACGACAATTACGTACCCAGTGTCCCTTCATACCACACCGATAACATTTATGTTCAACAACTTTTGAAGGACCTTCTTTATCATTCTTTTGTCCTTCATTGTTCATCTTTTTCTGGTGGGTATAAGGACTATAATAACCTCTTCCACCATGATAAGGACCATGATTATTTCTACCTCCACGATTTCCACGTCCTCGTCCACGACCACGGCCACGACCACGACCGCGACCATGGCCACGACCATGATCATTCCGTACACTCACATTCGCTTCAGGAAATGGAGAAGATCCAGTGGGACGATTTTCATGATTTTTCAATAATAACTCGTTATTTTGCTCGGCTACTAGTAAACATGAGATTAACTCAGAATATTTTTTAAAACCTTTCTCACGATATTGCTGTTGTAAAAGCAAATTCGAAGCATGAAAGGTAGAAAAAGTTTTCTCTAATAAGTCCTCATCAGTTATTTTTTCACCACATAATTTTAACTGAGAACTTATTTTGAAAACAGCTGAGTTATACTCACTTACAGTTTTAAAATCTTGTAACCTGAGATGAATCCATTCATAACGAGCTCTAGGCAAAATCACCGTTTTCTGATGATCATACCTATCTTTCAAACTAGTCCACAATTCAAATGGATCTTTCACCGTTAAATATTCAGTTTTCAAACTTTCATGAATGTGGTGTCGGAGAAAAATCATAGCTTTAGCCTTTACTTGAGGGGACGCATCATTTCCTGGCAATATAGCCTTTCCAAAGTCCTTTGCTTGAAGATGGATTTCAGCATCTAAAACCCATGATAGATAATTCTTCCCGGTGATGTCAAGAGCATTAAATTCAAGATTTGAAAGGTTGGAAGACATGATTCAAACTAAAAATAATAAAAATAATTAGAATCATATTATAAAATCTTATTATAAATTAAAACATAATTTAAAGAACGGTAAATAAACATGCTAAGAAAATAAAAATAAGATGAGATAGGAATGGGAGTAAACTCACAGCGAGACCTATCTCATCCGAAAGTAAGAAAGATGATGCATATATTATATAATATATAGACAACAGTAAAGAATTAAGATAAACAAATGGAGCCCTATTAGTGCCACCACCATAAAAGGTAAATAAATGCATAAATAAATGGAGCCCACTAATATTAGTGTTGCCACCATAAAAGGTAAATAAATGTATAAATAAATGGAGCCCACTAATATTAGTGTTGCCACCATAAAAGGTAAATAAATGCATAAATAAATGTTAGTAACATAAATTTAAATGTTAGTGGCATAATGTAAATATTAATAAAGTCAGTATGGAGCTTAATATCGCCACCATGAAATAAATAAAGCAGTAAGTAAAGAATTTAAATTAAACAAATGGAGCTTAGTATCGCCACCATGAATTAAATAAATAAAACAGTAAAATTAAATTACAAATGGAGCTTAATGTTGCCACCATGAATTAATAAATAGGGAGTGGGAAGAATATATAAACATAAATAAATTACTGTAAATAGTAAAATATAAATTTACCGTGAATAGTAAAGTTACTATTCACAATGAATAGTGAAAAATAAATTACTGAAATATTAAATCTAGACTTCCATAAAGGAGTCAAAATAAATAAAAATATAAAATTACTGAAAAAGGTAAAATTAACATGAATAGTAAAAATTACTATTTACTGTGAATAGTAAATAGTAAATAATCTCAAATCTTAACCATGGAACCTGATGTTCAAAATAATCGGTAAAAGTAGAACATTAATTCCATATCATGGTTAAGATTATCCCAGATAGAAAAAATAAACAAATAGTAAAGGAGATGGTAATAAAATCTTACCTTGGTAGAGTCTTCGTGCTGATAACGTAATATAAAACTGATGAAAAGTAAATACAAGAACAAGAGATTTTAGAGAGAGAGAGAGTAGAGAGAAGTTCTCATTTCAGTGTAATCTGAATGTTTACAGAAGGCCTCTATTTATAGAAGGAAAATGGGCCTTTAGTGTAATTTCCACTTTGGGTCATTTGATGTAATATTCCCCTAATTACATAACTGTACACTCACGGGAATGCATTCCCGTGAGTTGTATTATTTTGTGTGTGGGTCCCACCAAATAGTAAACTACTATGCATGGTACTATGCGTGGGTCCCATGTCATCTTGTAATATTTGGAGACCGGGAGTCAATGGACATCCACATAATCAGTATATTCATAACAGTTCTTGTTTTGTTGCTTCTTTAGTGGCCAGCTAGCATTAGTTTAGTCATACAATTAGCAGATCCCGTACTGTCAACAAGTAATAAACTTACAAGATTAATAATGAAAAGACTTGTTTCTTTGTCATTTCATTAAACGCATTTTATTAACGGACAATATTTTAAAATATTTGTTATACATCACCAAAAAAGAAAGGGTTTCATTCGGTGTTGTGGAAGGGCCTTAAAATTACGTGTATAACTGGAACACGGCAGATGTAATGCATGCAAGTCTTAAAGATAATACTTTCATATTCATTTTGGTCCAAACATGACACCCGCCAATAAATTAAAGATCCCACGATTGTTTTGTTTTTAGTAATCACTTCTGCAGCATGATCCATCAATTTTAAAAGGGTTTAAATAACTTTTGGGTTTTTAAGTTTATTTTTATTTTGATTTTAGTCTCTTAAATTTTAAATTATAGGTTTTAGTCTCTCAATTTTTATTTCATTTAAAATAGTTATCGTTATAATTTAATAAAAACTGAAACCTTTTTACTCCTTACGAAATCAAAACTAGTAATTTAAAATTCAAAGAACAAAAATTAAAATGAGAGTAAATTTAAAAGATAAAAATAATATTAATCCATTTTAAAATCACATATGGTTGGTAGCTGCCCAACCAAAGGTTGTATTTCTCTATAAATTTTGGGGTAAATATGCAAAAATGTATATGTGCTTTACTTCTAAAAGCGTCCAACACCAAATGTTTTTTTTGTGTGCAAAAATACCCATGAACTCTCAAATTAGTATAAAAATATCATCTCTATTAATGTCCGTTAGTTTTATGTTGAGGCCCACCATATTAAAATAAATAAAAAATATTAAGATTTTATAATTTCCATCACTACCCCTCTACCTCTATCTTCATCTGTTGATCTTCCTCTTCCCTTCACCTCCACTGTTTCATCTATCAATCTACTAGGCATTCTTTATCATGATAAATGATGCATAGATATAAGAATCCTCAATTATCAAATTATTCGAGGTTAACTTGAATCCATTCCTAACATGTTAATCATATATCAAAAGCACGCGATGCCCTAGTCGGATGTTTAGGAATGAAGCAAAGAAAAACCTCCTTCTTCTCATGGCAGAATAAACCAAAATGCCCCTAATTCGAAAACAAAAAAACAAACACGCAACAACCCCGCTAGATTTGAGATCTGCAAGATATGAAGAAAAATATCCAGAAGCTCACTTTCTCAATCAAAATAAAGCAGTGTTTCAATTTGATTTTACTCTAGGGGCCGAAAAATCCAAATGTTCCGAATGTATAAACACGCAAAATTTGTCCATTTTTAGCAATTTGCACCTAGGGAGAATTCAAACTTGAAAGTATTCATGAGAAGATGAACCTAGCAGGCACCAACTGAAGAAGAATAAAGATTTGGCACATATGAAGATTCGGGGCTGGGTACTAGAAATACAAAGGGAAGGATTCAAGTTTCAGGATTGTGACCTCTGAGGTGTAGATGCTAGATGAATAAATTGATTCAACGTGATTTCTGGTTGCAACCTAACTGCCGGCGGCAGCGGCGAATGACTTCGTCTACTATTGCTTCTCCGACGGCCATTAGTGTTACTACTTCCCATGTTACCTATGAAATGAGAGGCTTTTAGATCAGGGTTGGGAGTCGAACCTCTCAACGCTCCATTGATTGTGCTTCGCCACCCCTTCTTTGGGCTTTTAGAGCTGGTCCTATTTACATTTACAGACTCGATCATTGACCGAAAATCTAAGAAGCAGGGGTCGAGGGCAATAGCTAGTGAGAAGTGAACAAGCTCCTGCTTGAGCTTACAGGAAGGAAGCGATCTCCCTCCCGGTTCGGCATTAGACACCCTTCAAAATTATGGATCTAAACATATGGCATGTCCTTCCACCAGAAGGAATGGATGAATGAATATGGACGTGTACACCCAATCTCAATATGGTTGGTAGGTGTTTTGGGTGTTTTTTTTAAATTAGGGGCATCTTAGTATTTGGCAAAAGTACGGAAAAAGCCTTAATTAATTAATTAATTACCAAAATACCACTGCGCGAAAACTATTAACCCATCTGCCCCCGGTAATCGATTACATGCCTTATGTAATCAATTACAGGGGGTCAGATCTATTTTTTTCAATTTTTGAACTATGTAATCGATTACGCCACTGTAGCATAATCGATTACATAAAACATTGCACTATGTAATCGATTAAGCTATGTGGCGTAATCAATTACATAGTGTAAAATGTCATGTAATCGATTACGCTACAGTGTGTAATCGATTACATAACCTCAGAAGGAAAAATGGCAGTTACAAAGCGATGTAATCGATTACGACATGGGCTGTAATCAATTACATATCGCATTTTCAATTTTTTAAAAGCTCAAATGCCTCATTTTCCCTCATTACTCATCCATCTAACCGATTAGGGCTCCCCACTCTCATCCATCTTCATTTTCGGCCAGAAACCGTCAAATCCAAGGCGCGGGTGTAGGAAAAATTGAAGATTTGCTCTCATTTGCATTGATTTCAGTAGGTTTTCAGTTCCCATTGCAAATTTGTCCCTATTTTCTCCGATTTTCTGAAGATATGGTGCATGTCATCGATTAGGGTTTGTTTTCTTTGGGTATGTAGTGTTTTGGTCATTGATTTGAATTGTTGGTTGTTGTTTTTGAACAAATAAGAGATTAAATTGATGTTTTTGTGCGTTTTGAAAATAATGTGTGGATATTCGCATGTGAATGTGAAGCAAATAGTGGGGTTGAACCACAAATTACATGTTATTGTGTGTATGGATGTTGAAGGTTATTGATTACGTTTGTTTTCATTGTTGATTGTGCATTTTACTATCAATTACATTGTCTCCGTTGACCGATATTAATTATGCATTGTGATTATGCCATTAATTATGTTTGTTTCAAGTTTGTTGATGGTTTATATTGTATCTTTGTAGGTATTTGTTGTCATCATGCCTCCACGCAGACAAATTGACACTCAGACTGAAAGATGTTCAAAACAACGGAGGGAGGGTGATACATCCGGCTCTCAGGCACAGCCGGAAGATCTCCGATATGGATCTCTCTTGGACCATAATGCAACATCCCATAAAGCATTCGTACAAAATTTTGCTGGCAGAATCGTCATCAAGCCCAAGTCACTGGACATGGATATTTTTGCAGAGGAGGGATTTGATATAGTCCCACTGTTGGAGGCTTCACATCTGCGTGGCTTGGCGGAGTTCGTCAGTCCCTACTCAGAGGATATGGTTAAAGCTTTCTACCAAAACCTCGATTACATTAATCAGGTGCCAAAGTCGCGTGTCTACAGCATTGATATAGAGATGACTGCTCCCATATGGACCCATATACTGAGATATGATTTTGATAGGGCGGGCACCATTCAATATGATGGGGATAGCACAGTGGCCCTAGAGGGATTTGACCGAGCCGCCGATGTGCATGACATCAGGAGGCCATTGGGCCAGAGAGCCCTTTTCACTGTAGGGCAGCTGACTGTGGATAAACGGATCTTCTTCTATGTGCTGACGCATATTTTGTTCCCCCGAGCCTATAATCATTCCAGGGTGTTAGAGGTTGATATACCCATCATGTGGGCCATCCGTCATGTTAGGCCGGTGAATTGGAGACATTATATTTGCTGGATGATGTACAAGGTGAAGCAGAAGGAGAACGCCGCACTCCCATTCGCCTATCTAGTCCACCGTATATTGCTCCATTTCGGTGTGTCGATGCAAACGTTTGAGATGGTGGACCAGACACATTGGAACGCTGTCTTCAGGAGGCGCCTATTGGAGCAATGCAAGATCGCAAAGAATGCATATAATGTCTGGGTATGCACTGCTGCTGAGGAGGAGGATGCACCGGCAGTGGCACCCATGGTTGATCCTAAGGTCCCTGTGCAAGATGATGACGATGTTGAGGATGAGGACATGATTGAGTCGGATGGTGAATTCTCCCTCCGTGATGTGATGCTGTAGATGAGGGAGATGGAGCTCAGACAGAAGAAGCGGTGAAAGAGCCACGTTGACAAGGAGAACGAGCGGTGGCGGTGGATGCAAAGTCGAATGCACGGGCTGGAGGTTGGACTGCGGCGGTTACAGGTCGGACAGGACCAAGAGGCAACAGGTGAGGACGACTAAGTGCCTGATGTCTCTGCGGAGGAGGAGGAGGAGGATTTAGATGAGGAGAAGGAGGATTAGATACGATTGTTGTTATGCATTGTTAGACTTGACTACTTGACATTTGCTTCATGTAATTTTTTTTGTTAGACATTGTGTATTTGCATTGACTATGGCACATTATCTACTTATGAATGTTTATGCTTTCCGTTTGTATGATTTAAGGTAATGAATTTTGCAAATGACATGTCGTAGGCACAAAAAACAAATATGGGGACATTGATGGACTAGGCATAGGGTATGTTAGGAAATAATCAATTAGGAATTAGTATCCCTAATAATCAGGGATTAGAGGAAATCAGGGATTATGCATTAATTATCATTAAAAGCCATTAAGTCTAAGGCTCTCCTTTCTTGTATAAATATAGATCTTATGTACATGAATCTAAAGATGGAATTCAGATTATTATTTCTAAACATGGTATCAGAGCTTAGGAGTTGTTCTTGGGCAATTTGAGTGCAATTTGAGTTTTCCGGTGGCCGCTGTTACTGTAGCGTCGGAAGTACTCTAGCATGACCAGTACTTCACGTGAACAATAATAGTGGCCAGTATCCCTTGCGTATGAGCTCGTGTCATTAGTTTTTTGTTGATTTTTCTGTGTGGTTCGTCACTGTTCAGTGGCTGAGTGAGTGAGAAAGATGGAAAGAGAGGGTTTCAGATCTGCACCGTTCGACGTCGTTTTCGACGACACGCGCCGCTCCATAGTGATCAGGAGGTCCCAATCGGCAGAACAATGCATAACAACAATCGTATTTCACCGGCGCCTGGAGCTTCACGCGCTCCCCGGAGGTTCGCCGTCATGGACACGTGCCGGCGCGTGACATTATTTTCTGGTGAGTTGTTCGTCGCCGTTTGCTTTTCTAGGATCGACTCTTCACCGCCGTCGTGACCCAGGTGGTTTCGTCCTCATATTGTGAGGTTTGCTTCTCTGGTTAGTTCAAGCTTTTGCGTTTTTTGGCCTCTAGTTCGTTGGTTTTCTTTGCTTCTGGTTGTGAAAATCTTCTATTTGGTCATTGGGATGACTGTGACTTCTATTTGGTCACTAATGTGACGTTTGTTGTCAAGAATCTTGAAGTTTCAGTTTGGTGTTCTTCAGTTTTGGCAGTTGGGGTCGTGATTTTAGATTTAGGTTTAGAAGTGCTTTCTCCCTGTGAGACAAAGATTACTTTCTGGTTTGAGAACTATGGTACATTTTTCACCTACGTTGTGCATTTGTTTTGACTGCTGGGATTGCCTTTTTAATCGCCCAGGTGCTGTGCTATGTTCTCCGACGTTGAATCTTCATTCCCGATGTGTATAGACCGGGTTTTTGCTTCAAAGGTTGTGTTGTGAGACTTAGTTTCATTGTATCCACTATTTCAACACAGTCGGCGTTTCGTTTTGTGCATGTTCACAGGTTTCTAGTGGCTGGATGTTTTGTTTTCCAACACGTTCGTGGAGTGCTCTTGTTTTTGGCGGCATACTTATGGTTGGTTTCTGTAGTTTGCTTATTGGGTTTTAGGGATCTGGGTTCTTCATTCCAAGTTGTGAGTTGACATCTTCTGTCATTTGGCTATTTTGGGCAATTATTTGCTATTTGGTGGTCCTTGTGCGACCCGTTTGCTCTTTGCCTCTTGTGAGGTGTTTCGGTTGTTGGTTTGGTCTCTTGTGAGACTGTTTGCTGCTGCTTCAACTCTGGTTTGGTACTTTTTTGCTGATTAGGTTCTTGGTGAAGTTGTTGCTCACATTCAAGCTGTTTTGAGCTTGAGGGGGAGTGTATGAAATAAGTTTTTTATCTTTGTAACAAGTTGGACATGATATGCTCCAACTTGAGGGGGAGTGTTAGGAAATAATCAATTAGTAATTAGTATCCCTAATAATCAGGGATTAGAGAAAATTAGGGATTATGCATTAATTATCATTAAGAACCATTAAGTCTAAGGCTCTCCTCTCTTGTATAAATATAGATCTTATGTACATGAATCTAAAGATGAAATTCATATTATTATTTCTAAACAAGGTAGATGATTAATTGTTAGCAAAAATACCTTCCCCAAGTTACATTTATAGGTAAAAAGAAGTTGGACATCAATTTCCACATGCACCAATTCGAAATCACCTCTTCATTGTGCTTCTGGACCTGGTGTAATCAATTACACCATACTGGTGTAATCGATTACATGACATTTTACACTATGTAATTGATTACGCCACAGAGCTCAATCGATTACATAGTGCAATATTTTATGTGATCGATTACGCTATAGTGGCGTAATCGATTACATAGTTCAAAAATTGAAAAAAAAAAATAAATCTGACCCCCTGTAATCGATTACATAAGGCATGTAATCGATTGCAGGGGTAGATAGGTTAATAGTTTTCGCGCAGTGGCATTTTGGTAATTAATTAATTAAAGTTTTTTTTTCCATACTTTTGCCTTAGTATTTCCATAAAAAAGTAACGGTGCTAAATGAGACTTAACGGTCATGATAGTTTTGCACCTATTTTAAAAGTTTATGGGTATTTTTACATTAAAAATTAAAATAGCGTTGAGCGCTCTTAAAGATAAAACGTATATGCATTTTTACACTTAAACCCTAAATTTTATAATCCACGTAACTATGGTACTGACAGGTCAAGATATTTTTTAGTATTTTAATTTATTTTTTCCTATAAATTTTATGTGGTCAAAATGATGTAGAAACTTTCAAACATGTGTACTATTCTTCTACTGACACTAGCTATAAAATCACGTGTAAGCTTTTTCTTAAACAGCACAATAGTTTTTAATTTACTTATCACTAGGGGACTATGGAGCAATTTCCTTTTAGTAAAAGGATTATACATAGGATTAAGGTTTGATTTTACCTGAAAGTATTTTGTGTTAAAATTGTGGGAATCCAATTTTCTTTTAGATTAAAATTATCTTAAAAATGTTATATAAAAAAAAAAGAGCAATGACATTCTTAACCATTAAAAGTATTAATGATCAACTTTAATTTTTTTAACTATCAAGCCACTTTAATCCTTTTTCAATATTTCTAGGATAATATTGATAAAAAAAACTTTTTGATACCTATTAAACTCACCCAAAAACTTTTAAGACAAAATTATCTTATTTCGTGTTATACTCCCTTTGATCATATCTGTAAGTAATAGTGTAACATTATCTTGCATAGGAATAATCCAAAGTATAAGAAACAATTTTTATTTATCTAATGACTTGATGTATTTTTTCTAATTTTTTCACTCAATTAATTATATAGTTACATGTCTTTTTTATCTCTTTTTGTCCACTCATCCTCTCTTATCTCTTCTACAGGCATGCCTTTCTAAATAATGGTATAATTAGTAAAAAAAAGTATTTTACTCAGTAATTATTTTTGACAAATTTTAACTAATATTTTAATTTTCGTGATCAATATAGTTGTTAGTTACTCCCTCCCATCCTATTTATAAACCACTTTAGTCTATTTGGAGTCCAAGTAACAATTTTACTTTATTTAAAATTTTAATATATTATTCTCTATCTTTACCCTAAATTAATAACATTGGCTGGTGAAAGGATTGCAAGCACATTTTTAAAGGGTTAAGGTGTAAAAATACACATAAGTTTTTTTCTCAGAAGCAAAAATACACATGTGGTTACTATTTTGGTGCAAAAGTCACATCTTACCGTTAAGTCACTGTTCACCGCTATTAAGTTACTGTTCACCTCATCTCTTTCTCTTTCATCACGGTGAACAGTAACTTAACAGTGGGATGCGACTTTTACACCAAAATGGTAATCACATGTGTATATTTGCTCCTCAAAAAAGTATATGTGTATTTTTACTTTTGAGGAAAAAGCTCATGTGTACTTTTGTATCTTAACCCCTTTTTTTAAAAAAACTCAAAATCATACTAGTTTCATAAGTCTTTTCCCATAATATGCAAGCTAAAATAAAAATTCTCTCACACGACATGCTTATTTTGTGGGTGAGTGAATGGTTAAGTTTCTCTTTTCCTCATTTTTTTCATCATCTCTCTTAATTTATAAATAATATTCATTTAATTAAATTTAAAATGTTACAATTTTTTTCTTCTTCTAAGCTTATAAAAAATATGAGAAACAAAAAATAAAAATAAGGAAAGAAGGAATTTGATAATGAAAGATAAAAAGGTAGAGGTGATGTCAGATTTTGCCTGACGAAACTGCAATTTGCAGCCTTCTCTGAACAAAAGCCACCCATTTCCCTCTTCAATCATTCATTTTGCCAACCCCGAGACTTGAGCTCCTCCTTCTGCAACATCCGCAAATTAATTCCTTTCCCTGCGAATATCTCACCTTCGTGCTTCACCATTCTAATGTCTGTTTCAGTTTACATTAACGTATTGCTGAAACGATAACTTAAACATCCTAGTTTTCTCTTTTTCAGTATTCAAGTTGATCCCTCCTAATCCTAGACCTGAACCCACCCATGAGCTAACGAATCACAACCGGAAACCAGTCACCCAATTATTGGTCGACGTGTCGCACTCTCTTTTAAAGGAAACGTTGTCATTTTCCCCTTTTTCTCCCTCCTTTCAATCCCATCCAAAATATAAGCTATCCCTCGCCTCTGTTGACAATCTTAGGTGTTGATTATCTCCTCTGTTCTCTGTTTTCTCGGGAGAAAAAAAGAAGAGTTGGTGAAAAATATCTGGTACAAGGCTACAAATTTTTTTTAGTAGAACAAGATAAACGATTTGAGTTGCAGTCAAGAACAGAGGAGAAAATTTGGTTCTTCAGGGGGTTTTCTTTTCAAGATTTGCAGAGCAGAGAAGAGAAGAAAAGCCTAGAAAGAAAATGAAGGAGTAACTTTTCCGAGGAATTGCGAAGCAATTTGATCCGTACAAGCAACAGCAAGAAAAAGAGTTTCAACTTTTGGGGTCTCTCAACTTTAATGCTCGCACAATAAGTTGGTGGGGTTTTTTTTTTTTTTTTTGAGGAATGAGAGAGAGAAGATAATGGATTTCTGGCCAGAATTTCTTGCGAGCAGCTGGGGAAGAGAGTTCGTCGCCGGAGGATTTGGAGGCATTGCCGGAATAATCTCCGGCTACCCACTTGACACCCTCCGGATCCGTCAACAGAGCTCTAACAAAGGCTCTGCTTTCAGCATTCTCAGACATGTGGTGGCCAAAGAAGGACCATTTGCCCTCTACAGAGGCATGGCTGCTCCTTTAGCCTCTGTCACTTTTCAGGTCGTTCTTAATCTACTCTCATTTCTTCCCCTCCATTGTTTTCTTTCCTTCTGTCTTTAACCCTCAATTTTAGATTCTGATTCAACTAAGAAATTAGTTCTAAGAATAACAACAATCACGTATCGCAGAGTGAATTCTTTGGTGGTGGGACCCCAGGTCCAGAACCTTACCACCATGAATGATACTGATCATTCAGAACCTACCAATTTCTCATTGTTTTCAAGTTCGATTGGGTATCAAGTTTTCTTCTGATGGATTCATTTGTTGGAAATGGATAGTTCATTCGGTGTTAAAGCAATAACAATGTGCCAACGTGCCGGACCTCCGGGAATAAACTAGAGATTTTACTTTCCATACTGATTGATTCTTTTTAAAAGCAACTTTCCCAGTTTTGATTTTTCATGATGAATCCTATGAATCTTCTTCTTTATGGGTGAGTGGTGAATCATCAAGATAAGGCCTCGCTGATTCATACATGCACTTTATTTTCAAATCAAGCATTAAATATCATTAAGATCAGATTTTTTTTTTTTTTTTTGTTTACTCAACGTCTAAGAGTGGGGTACGTTTTCTTATATTAACTTGGATAGGAATCAAACATGGCTATTACTGGACTTACTAAATAAAAAAACAGTCAAATTAGAGAGTGCCAAAAGCCCAAAACAACAATCTCATTTTGCTAGGTACAAACGACAATGGAGATTTGTAGTTTTTATATCCTTCAATACTGGGACGCGAGAATCGTCTCTGAATTGATCTCTCTTTTTAAATTGTTTAATCAAATCAGGGAGATGCGTGTTGATACCATTCTTGTTGAAGCACCAATCTGTGGATTTTATTGAGGCCCAGCGTTTTGTGTTCGTGTTTTTTTATGAACATGAAGCATGGGGCACGAGGTGGGACTAAGTTCACCTTTAAGCCATGTGGGAATGCTTTAGAATTAGTGCCACATGGCCTATACCCAACGCCATACTGGTAGGTTATTTTGGGTCTTGTGTATGGATCTAAAATCTAAACTTTAACCATCGGGGTTAAGTCTAAGGGTTAGTTCTGAACAAGGTGGCGAACTAAAATTCAAATCCCAATGGAAGAGAAGTGTCCACATTTAGTACTGGACACACAATTAACTCCAATAGAATGATAAAAAAAAAAAAAAAAATCTAAACTCTAACATGTGAAATGAGTTCCTTGGACCAAAAATTTTAGCTTAGTTTTGAAATTTTGAAAGTTACAGTACTCTATGTTCATTGTTTCTGGGCTTTTGTGGTTGTCTGCAGAATGCTATGGTATTTCAAATCTATGCGATTTTCTCAAGAGCATGTGACTCATCAGTGCCAGCCACCGACCCTCCGTCGTACAAGGGTGTGGCTCTCGGAGGATTCAGCACCGGAGCCATGCAAAGCCTCCTCCTTTCACCAGTAGAACTGGTCAAGATTCGGCTTCAGCTCCAAAACACAGGCAAAGTTACAGAACCTCACAAGGGTCCCTCAAAAGTAGCCAAAAGCATATGGAAGAAAGAAGGTCTCAAGGGAATTTACAGAGGTCTAGGCGTAACAATGCTCAGAGACGCACCTGCCCACGGCTTCTATTTCTGGACCTATGAGTACATGAGAGAACAACTTCACCCAGGTTGCAGAAAAAGTGGCCAAGAAAGCTTGAACACCATGTTAATGGCAGGAGGTCTGGCTGGAGTAGCGAGCTGGGTTTGTTGTTATCCTTTGGACGTTATAAAGACAAGACTTCAAGCTCAAACCCCATCTTCAGTGAAGTACAGAGGCATTTTAGATTGCCTAAAAAAGAGTGTGAAAGAAGAAGGGTACAGTGTGTTGTGGCGAGGTTTAGGAACTGCTGTTGCTAGAGCTTTTGTGGTGAATGGTGCTATATTTGCTGCTTATGAGATTTCTCTGAGATGTTTGTTTAACAATGGCAGTATTCAAATGGAAGAAGCTATCTGAGAATATGGGAAGTTGACAGAACCTGATAAACATTCAAGTTTGTATTCGATGTAATTGCCAGATGTATCAATATTTCTACCAAGCAAATAAAGATGGAAAATTTTTCAATTCTTTTGTTTGTCCCTTGATACAAGAGAAACATACATAATCCCGTAAGCTTGAAGAATCAGAGCATTTTTTAAAACGTATGAGATAGACGTGAATTCTATCATGAATTTGTAGTTTCCATAGTCTATCCATGACATCTTGGCTTTTTATCTTGGAACTTTTTGGGAAGTGTAGAGCTTGAGTGTGTTATATATAACGATCAGCCATCACATAGATTTATTTCCTTTCCAAATATACTGGTTTCCCTTATTACTATTAGTAAAGTAAAACTTCAAATTTTAATATATGAAAAAATTTTAAGGCATTGCCCACAAAACTTGTTAATGAAGGTATCGAATTGATTTGTTACTTGATAAACAAAAGTTGATAAATATCTAATGAAATATAGGAAAAAAACATATACGATAGTTAGGAATGAGAAGTCAAAGACAAGAAGTTAAATAATTTATGTACATGTGTGTATTTGCAATATATGAATATAACGAAATGCATTGCTTGCTCAATAGCTACCAATCTTTTAGACAAACAAGTGGGGATCAAATCCCATCTCACCATTTGTCCAACAAATTATGTGGCTGGCCACCAGCAAAGGGGTATTACTGTTTTAAAAACAATAAATACGTGGGCATTTGAGTTTTTTTTTTTTTTACATGTATTTTGAAAACTCACATCTCAGAGAAATATTGAATTTTAGAACTCCTCTTTTTCCAAGTTCTTTATTTATCTATTTTTCTTATTTATTTGTTGTTTAATTAAAGGGAATATCTTAAGGAAATACCACTAAAACTTCAAAATCTCAAATAGGTTATGTATTTCACAATAAAACAAGTTGTAAATTGTTTTACTATTTTTGTTAATTCTATTATTGTTGTTGTCAACCAGATTTTAAAGTTAATGTGGTATCATTCTCTTTCAATTAATTAAACTCATTTTATCATAGACGAAATTTTAAAGTATTCCTCCTATCATATATTTAGGCCTAGAGGTGATATACAGTGTAGCTCCAAAAAAGAAAGGGGGTTTGCTTCAGTTGTGGGTGGGCCTGAAAATTAATTTTTTAAATTTATATATCACATAATTTAAATCAAAAGCATTTTTCTTATTAATGACTTTATACCTAGCTAGTAATGGATGAAGACAGGGGGGATAATGGCGCCGGAGTAAAAGTATATACAAACCGGCGGGTGAGGGAACCTCAGGCAGAGAAGCCGTCGTGGTGGGCGGCGATGAAGTCGGAGATCAAGATATTTTGAGATCGAAGACGAATTTTCATACTTCTGTTAATTTATTGTCATCGATCTGATGACACATCCACATATATATCATGGAATCAATCCATTTTTTAACCATTTGAAAAACCTTTAGTAAGGAATTGACTTATAATAAACCTTTGCTTATTCAAATATTTATTTATTTTATAATTTTTTATTCTTATAAATCTATCTTGATTGAGTTTCTAATCTCAAATTATGAAATCAGGCAAATTTGTCAAAATAATGTTTATTTTAAAAAAATTTGTCAAAATCGGGCACTGTACAAAACTTATTGCCAAACTATAGCAGTTTGTGGCGCCACGTCGCCACTCATCATGTGGCACCGCCACATGTCATGCCACAAGTGGCGTCATACGTGGCAACGCCACCATGCCACGTAAGTGGTATTAAAAAAAAATACTCCTTGATTTTTTTTAAATTTTTATAATATTATATATTATTATATTATATATAATATATATTAATATATTATTTTATATAATATATATTATATTATATATAATCACATTTTAAAATGATGTGATACATATCACATTGTAAGCCAAGTCAACCAAGTGTTTACGATTTCGAAAATTTTATGAAATATTCCTTTTAAAATGATGTTCTATTTTCGAAAAAAATTTCTGGACGAGGCGCTACCCCTTGATCGCACCTGCTAACCGACTAGCAGGACCGTCGTGCCTAGCTGTTCGTAGCGCAATTAAATCACTACGAATAGCTACATCGCTACAAATAGCTACATGTGCACGGCTGTTCGCTAGTCGGGTTGTTTGTAGCAATTTAATCGCGCTACGAACAGCTAGGCAGGACAATCCTACTAGCTGGTTAGCAGGCAGGGTCAAGGGGCAGCACCTGTCCAGAAATATTTTTTGAAAATAGAACATCATTTTAAAAGGAATATTTCATAAAATTTTCGAAATCATAAACAATTGATTGACCTGGCTTGGAATATGATATGTATCACATCATTTTAAAATGTGATTATATATAATATAATATATATTATATAAAATAATATATTAATATATATTAAATAATATTATATATTATAAAATAAATAATAATATTATAAAAATTAAAAAAACTCGAGGAGTATTTTTTTTTTAATAAGTCACTTACGTGGCGTGACACGTAGCGGCGCCACATAGTCAATGGCGCTATTTGTGACACCATCTGAAGTGGCGCCACAAAATGCCATAGTTTGGCAATAAGTTTGTACAATACCCGATTTTGACAAATTTTTTCAAAATAAACATTATTTTGACAAACTCGCTTATGAAATCATCTTTTTTATCATGTAATATATATGTCTATATATTACTCTTATAGTAAAAGCTATCTTCAATACTTCTACTTATATAAAATATTAATTCTAATATCATAACTTATAACTCCTCAAATCATCTTCCTAATATTTAAATAGTTAAAATATTTTAAAGGAGAAAGTAATTTACATGTATTTATTTATATCCAATTAATTACATGTATTTTTCTCTCCCTAAAATTATATTCTTCATTATTTTCTCTCTCCTTTCTTTACGAGCATGGAACCTAAGGAGCTATGTGGATCGAACTCTAAATCTGGTGAAAATGTTTTAATTTTTAAAAAGGGGTCATCTTATCTACTTATCATCAGTAATGTAAAACTTAAATTTAAATCTAAATGGAAAAAAAAAAAGTTAAAAAATGGGTCATCTTATCCTTAATTAAGAGTGATTGATATATGTTAGTGGCCAGCTAGCATTTGTTTGGTCATACATGTTTTACATGCAGATCACTGTCACTAAGTAATAAATTTACAAGATTAATAATGAAAAGACTTGTTTCTTTGTCATTTCATTAAACCCATTTTATTCACGGACAATATTTCTTAAGTATATGTTGTTCATCACCAAAAAAAAGAAAAGAAAAGAAAAAGGGTTCAATTAAGTTGTGGAAGGGCCTTAAAATTACGTGTATATATAACTGGTAAACCGCAGATGTAATGCAATTCTTAAAGATAATAATACTTTCATATTCATTTTGGTCCAAACATGACACCAATAAAAGGACCCACAATTGTTTTGTTTTTACTAATCAATTCTGCAACATGACGATCCATCAATTTTAAAAGGGTTAATATGAATATGATGTCTTCTTTTTAAGTTTAAGTTTGTTGTTATTTTGATTTTAGTCATTTAAGTTTTAGATTAGTGGTCCCTTAAGTTTCATTTTATTTAAAATATTGGCCTATCTAACTCAACAGAACTGGGACCTTTTTTTTTTTCTATAGAGAAACCAAAATCAAAATGAGAATATATTCAATGGACAAAAATAATATTAACCCATTTTGAAATCACCTCTCGCTGCCCAACCTAAGGTTGTATGTTTCTATAATTTTTATAAACGACATAACTATTGTACTGATAGTTCAAAATATTTTTGCTGTATTTTAATTTAGAAATGTGCACTTTTTTTTTTTTAATGAACACTACAGCAAAAATAATGGGTGCAAGCTTTCTTTCATGTGATCTCCTTCCATGGACGCTTTCTCAATAACACTCGCAAGTTTTCTTCTATATATGGCTACAATATATCTTCAATCATACAGTATATACAAAAGTAAAGCTTGAATTTTGTGCAATATTCTTTTACCAACACTAGTTAATATTAATTACGTGTGCAAATTTTCTTCCCACGAGTTCAATTATTCTTTAATCATGCACATAGAGCTTCAGTCATACACAATTTTCTTTCATAAACACTAGCTAAAATTAAAAAGTGAAAGTTCTCTTCCGTGCAATGCATTTTCAGTCTCATGTACACACCTGTTAAAAGCATTAAGATGTATTTTGCCTATTTTTTTATAAAGAATCTCAATCTTTAAGGCCCTGTTTGGTTTGAGGGAGGGGAAGGGGATGGAAGAATCCCTAGAGAGTGAATTGACCAAATTGCCATTAATAAAACAAATATTTCTTTTTGTTGAGAATATATTTTAGTAATATTGAAAATTTTCTAGGGACAATTTAGTAAAGATGAGATGAAAAATTTATCTCTCCTCCTTCCCTCTCACTCTCTCCCTTCAAACCAAACACACTGTAAATAAATTTTAGAAATATTTGGGCAATTTACTTATCACTAGGAGACTGTGTAGCAATTCCCTTTAAGTAAAAGGATTATAAATTATAGTATTAAGGTTTGATTTTACCTGAAAGTTTTTTGTGTGTTAAAACTGTGGGCATCCAATATTTTTTTTTGGATTAATATTACCTTAAAAATGTCAAAAAATAAGCAATACCATCCTCAACCATTAAAAATATTAATGATCAACTTTAAATTTTTTTTTGTTTTTTTAACTATCAAGCCACTTTAATCCTTTTTCAACATTTCCGAGACAATATACTTTTGGATACCTACCACACCCACCTAAAAACTTTTAAGACAAAATTATCTTACTTTGTGTTATACTCCCTCTAATCATATTTATAAGCAACAGTGTAACATTATGAATAATCCCAAGAATTAGAAACAATTTACATTTATCTAATGATTTGATGTACTTTTTCTATTTTGTACACTTAATTAATTGTATATTTACATGTTTTTCTCATCTCTTATTGTCCACCAGACCACCACTACACCCATTCTCTTTTATCTCTTCGACATGCATGTCTTTCTAAGTAAAGGTATAATTAGAAAAAAAAATTATTTTTGACATATTTTAACCAATAATTTAATTTTTGTGATCGATATAGTTGTTAATTACTCCCTCCCGTTCTATTTATAAACCACGTTATCTTTTACAGGCATACAGAGAGTATAAGTAACAATTTTACTTTGTTTAAAAAGTTAATATATTATTTTATATTTTAACCCTAAATTAATTACATGGGTGAGCGAAAGGAGTGTAAGTATGTGTTTGGGAAACTTCCAAATCATAATTTCAGAAATAATTTTTAACAAGTCGAAACAAATTTTTTATCACATATATTTAGTTAAAATTAAAGGAAACGATGTCATTTCTCCCTTTTTTTCCGTCCTCTCACTCCCATCGAAAAATAACTCTATGGACAAACCCAGGTTTTGATTCTCTCCTCTCCTCTGTTCTCTGTTTTCTCGGGGGAAAAAACAGAAGGGCCGATGAAAAGAATCTAGTACAACAAGGCTACAAAACATTGTGATAAGAAGAGACATGTGGATTCTATGAGTAATATGCACTATGCAGTGTCCATAGTATATTCCTGGCATGTTCGTTATTTTCTCTCTCTCTTTTTACGAGCATGGAGCCTAAGGAGCAACAGATTTTGAACTCATTGTTGGGCCATAATTTGGACGTTGCTGTTCACTCAACTTCATTTTTGGATTACCAACATGTGGTTGGTCCAGCGAAATGTGACACTGGATTCCTTAAGAGGTCTAGGGTTCGAGTTGCGGTAAAACCACTCGTAATTCGCCTTGTATGGAGCTACCATTGTTAGGAGGGTCGTCCTTACCACTGTAGTATCCGGAGTGGTTGCACACTTGCCACCATTTTTATATCAAAAAAAAAAACTTCATTTTTGGATTCGCAGTGCGTCATTGCTTATGCCCATCAGGAATTTTTTGGAGTGATACAGGATACTTACCGGTTCAATACTTTCACCCGGCCAATAGAGTTAATATTTTTTTTAAGAGATTAAGAAAAATAAATAAGTTATTTAATCATATCATATGTCATGTATTGTTAGATTATATATATCAGTTATTAGTCAAATTAAGTAATTTGGAGATAAAAATATAAATACTCTAAAATAATTTAACTAACTTTTTGATTTCTCAAAAAAAAAAAAAAAAACAACTATATCTTATATTCAGAATAGGAGGGAGTATTTATAAAACTTCAATCACCTAGCATGAGTTTTTGATGGTCCTGACTCACTTAGGCCGTAAGTTGTTTTTTGAGTAGCAGAATGGTCCAATAAAGATGCCTTTTACATAATTTTAGTTGCATGTCACACACAGCCTACCGTTGAAGTCCCACATCAGGCTTGGGTTTTCTGGAGCATATATAACATGTGGTACGTTTAGATGGGGAAAGTGTCAGGATGAGTAACCTCATGAGAAGTTGCTCATATTGAGGCGCGTTCCAGGCATTTCATGGATTACTTTTCCACCACCCCAAACACACCCTCGGCATTTATCTTATTAATTAACACACTTAATTATTTTAGCATCGGTAGCTTTCACACTCCTCATAGCTTCGGTTTCGTATCACCTAACGCGTAAAAATAATGGACAATGATCTCATGGTCAGTCACTATATCTACCAAATTGATTGGCCACTCTTTTTCTTAGCTCTTGTTACTCCAACCCTGTTGCTTAGCCAATCCTCTTCAATCAAACCCCACACTCCATCATACTGTCCTTTACCGGATTCTCTTATTAGGCCAACTATTTCGTCTTATTGTGAAGAAGGATAACCAATCATTGTAGTTTGAAAGGTTTCCTTCGTTTGATATTCGGTTTTAATGTCTCGTTCGGCCAACTATGAAGAAGGATAACCAATCATTGTGGCTTGGAAGGTTTCGCAAAACGAGCAAGTAGCTCTACTGAGCTATTTGTATTTTCAGCTCAGTAACAAATTATTGGTTCACGTGTCGTTCTCTCCTCAAAAGGAAACGTTGTCATTTTCCCCCGTTTCTCCGTGTTACCCAGATACTACCTCACTCCCATCCAAAAATACGAGCTATCCCTCGCCTCTATCGACAAACCCAGGTTTTGTTTCTCTCATCTGTTCCCTGTTTTCTCGGGGGAAAAGAACAGAAGGGTTGGTGAAAAATATCTAGTACTCCTACAAGGCTACAAAATATTTTGATAAGAACAAGATGAACGATTGGAGTTGCAGTCAAGAACAGAGGATAAAATTTTGTCCTTCAGGGGGTTTTCTTTTTAAGATTTGCAGACCAGAGAAGAGAAGAGAAGAAGAACCCAAGAAAGAAAATAATGGGTTTCTGGAGGAATGAGAGAGAGAAGATAATGTACTTCTGGCCAAAATTTCTTGCGAGCAGCTGGGGAAGAGAGTTCGTCGCCGGAGGATTTGGAGGCATTGCCGGAATAATCTCCGGCTACCCACTCGACACCCTCCGCATCCGTCAACAGAGCTCTAAGAATGTCTATGCTTTCAGCATTGTCAGACATGTGGTGGACAAAGAAGGACCATTTGCTCTCTACAGAGGCATGGCTGCTCCTTTAGCCTCTGTCACTTTTCAAGTCATTATTAATCTACTCTCATCTCTTCCCCTCCATTGTTTTTTTCTTTTGTCTTTAACCCTAAATGTTAGATTCTGATTCAACTAAGAAATTAGTTCTAAGAAAACAAAAATCACGTGCCGCATGGTGAATTCTTTGGTGCTGTGCCCCCACGTTCAGAAACTTATCACCATGAATGATACTGATAATTCACAACCTACCAATTTCTCACCGTTTTCAAGTTCGATTGGGTATCAAGCTTTGTTCTGATGGATTCATTTGAAGGAAATGGATAGTTCATTCGGTGTTAAAGCAATACCAGCGGGCCAACGTCCCGGACCTCCGGTAATAAACTAGAGATTTTATTTTCCATGCTGATTGATTCTTTTTAAAAGCAACTTTCCCAGTAGTTTTTATTTTTCATGATGAATCCTATGAATCTTCTACTTTCTGGGTTAGTGGTGAATCATCAAGATAAGGCCTCCCTGATTCATACTTGCACCTTTTTGTTTTCCAATTCAAGCAATAAGATAAGATTTTTGTTTTGTTTACCCAACGTTTAAGTATGGGGTACGTCTTTTTTATTAACTTGGATAGGAATCAAACGTGGCTATTACTCGACGTACTAAACAAAAAAAGGGTCAAATTACGGCGTGCCAAAAGCCCGAAACAACAAACGCATTTTGTTAGGTACCAGACGACAGTGGAAATTTGTAATTTTTATGTCTTAAAATACTGGGACGCGAGAATCGTCTATGAATTGATAGCAATAAATTAATTTTTAAATCTTATTTTGGAAAGGGTTAGTCACAAATAGCATGGCAAACTAAGGTTATAGATGCCCACGTTTGGTATGTGACATAGAATTACCTCTAATATGATTATTACACCTGTGCTGGAAAAAAAAAAATATCTAAACTTTAACATTTGAAATTAGTTCCTTGGACCAAAATTTTTATTTAGCTTAGTTTTGAAAATTTGAAAGTTACAATACCCTATATGTTGATTGTTTCTGGGCTTTTGTGGCTGTCTGCAGAATGCTATGGTATTTCAAATCTATGCAATTTTCTCAAGAGCATGTGACTCATCAGCGCCACCCACCGACCCTCCCTCGTACAAGGGCGTGGCTCTCGGAGGATTCGCCACCGGTGCTGTACAAAGCCTCCTCCTTTCACCAGTAGAACTGGTCAAGATTCGGCTTCAGCTCCAAAACACAGACAAAGTTACAGAACCTCACAAGGGTCCCTCACAAGTAGCCAAAAGCATATGGAAGAAAGAAGGTCTCAAGGGAATTTACAGAGGTCTAGGCGTAACAATGCTTAGACACTACTAGAAAATCCATTTTTTGCGACGGAAAAATTTCCGTCGCAAACAATTTTTGTGACAAAAAATATATATTTTCTCTCACAAATTCAAATTTTACGGTGGAATATTTTTCCCTCGCAAAATCTCTAATTTTGTGACGGAAAATATTTTTCCCTCACAAAATACGAATTTTTGTGAG
Source organism: Acacia confusa (assembly GCA_037074495.1). NCBI lineage: Eukaryota > Viridiplantae > Streptophyta > Magnoliopsida > Fabales > Fabaceae > Acacia > Acacia confusa. The sequence continues at coordinate 30,085,764 of CM073510.1, forward strand.
GGAAAAAGTTTTCATCGCAAATTTAGATTTTGCGGCGAAAACATATTTTCCCTTGCAAATGTAAATTTTGCGAGGGAATTATTTTCCCTCACAATTTGTGGCGGAAACACATTTTCCCTCGCAAAAAATGATTTTGCAAGGGAATTTTTTTCCCTCGCAAAATTGACATTTGCGGGGGAAACTTTTTCCCTCGCAAAAATTCGCATTTTGCGAGGGAAAACTATTTTCCCTCGCAAATTGGCAGATTTTGCGAGGGAAAAATTTTCCCTTACAAAATTAAAAATTATTTAAAAAAATAAAAACAAATTCGTAAAAATTCATAAAAATATATAAAAAAATTAGAAAATAAAATAAATTGTATATCATAAAAATAAATTTTACAATCATACGAGTTTACATTACAATCATATGAGTTTAGATTACAAAAACAAAATATTACAAATATAATGTTCCAAAATAAATTTTAAAAAAACTCTAAAAAGCAGCGTCTGGTCATCGTCACCACTTATATCGTCATCACCATGAGGAGGCTGCCTTGTACCCTTGTCTTTCAATAGGGACTGGAGAAGTGCTCGTATCTCACTAAGCATCTGGCCTTGCTCCCTCACCGTCTGTTCTAACGCCTTTACCCTATTACTTTCTACAAAACCAACATTATGAAGTCAATTTATTTGTCCTACTTCATTTAAATGAATGAGGGAGTAATGGTTTGCGATTGATAGCAAAACTATAAGCTTACCTTCAGGACCACCTCTACTACTATCGGATGAGCACCTCAAAGACGACTTCAGTTGGCTGGCAAAAGCACCCATCCCGAAGACTCTCCCCTTCTTGTCCATTCTGCCTGCAGCCTGAAGGAAGATACTCTCGTTATCGGAATAAGAGGACGACGAGTCGCTCTGAATCTGCGAGTCTCTCTCCTGCGTCAGCTGCTGATATGTCTCCTACAAGCATAAACATACAACACAAATAATGCATATAAAATGAAAGAAATATGTTACTATTTGAAACAAATAATAAATGTAATTAATATCTCACCGTGAATTGCTGGGACTTGGCGTTAATCCAACGCTTGCCTTGACCCTCAACTGGCTGGGTATGGGTCTACTCAAAGGTGGTCCAAGGAATCAAATCCGCAGGAACTTCCCCAGACGCTGCCTGCAAACACAAATGATAATGATTCATTAATTATTGATTAAGTACAAAATATTGAAAGCTGAAGTAAAAAATAGCGTATACTTACAATCTTTCGTCAATGCTCACTAACTGGAATGCAGCCGCCAGCATATGACATCCATCCATATGGGATCTATTTAATTTATTTTGTTCACTTTGCTTCAAAAATCTTTCGTTGATCGCCCATTTTTCAAATAACTGGCCTGCAACCTCAGTCTGAATCCAAGTTTTTTTTTCCTTTTTCATGCCTCAATTTATATAATTTATCAGACAGCCACTTGCTTCCCTTGAAGTTGTAAGCCTTCTTTAAATTTCCTAGATGCTCAGGCAACCAGCTATACTTTCCATGAAAAACAATACTAAACAATTAGTGCTCTAAATTATACAAGTAGTTAATCAGTTTGCATTTTGATGAGAATAATAAATTAATAGCCATAAATCACATAACTTACCAAGAACTCACTAAACCAAACATCTCGCTGGCTCTGAGGAATCGATTTCCATGTGGCCCAAGGTTGATCAAAATTACGAAATATTTGCTCGGCCATGAAATCCGCCATCGGCTTATAAGGATCAAACCTGAAAACAAAGAGAATGTTGCAAATAGTAGCATACAAACTAAAGGTAAAAAAATCATAACATTACATGACTTACTCTGTACTCCCTACAGGACGGATCCACATCTTCCCTGTTGCAGGATCAATGGATCCCCAGACTGGGTCGTCGGAGGAACTAGCTTCCCCATCCTAGCTATAAGGCGATGCAGTGTACTAAAGAAAGAAGTATATTGCAAAATGTTAGATAATAGATGTTTAAGAAAATATATGTAAATCAGTCAAAAATCATAAACTGAATCTGCTCTGCCTACTGGTGTGGATATGTATGAGTGAAAGGCTCACCTATACCACCCATAGCAAAGTCAATAGTAGGCAGTGAAAATGAAAAATAAAGAGGCGGAAGCTCCGGGGAAGAGCTAAACCCTCTAACTACAGAAGGGGTAGATGATGTCGGCCTACCCCCCTGATAGGACGGGCCCGGTCGCTACCTCTACTATATCCACTACCTGAACAGCCTCCTGGATGCTCCATCTCTGAACACTTATAAACATGATGTCAAAATATATATAAACACAAAAAATTTACTTAATACAATAATGACTAAGCAACATAGTATCAAATATAACAGATCGTCATAAACAAAAACTAACTTAAATCAATCGGACGATTCCTGTTCTTCCTCTGACGTCTCATAATCATCGAATTCAGATTCAATAGTGGAGTAACCCGCTTGTTCCTCATCGTCTGATTCCTCATTCTCAATTTGGATAGGAATCAGCTCTAAGTCTTCAGTGGAATCAAAGAGATTGCAAGGTACATCGTCCTTGACATTACTTACAGCAAGTACATGTTCCACATCAGCTTAGAACGGTTTAGTCAGATCGTCATTTGATTCTGACTCTTTTGAATTTGGTATAATATTTCGTGCTTTGGTTTTGATAACTCCCACCCACTCTTGACGGGATGTAACTAACTCTTGACGGGATGTAGGGTAATATGTAAAATAAACTTGTTTTGCCTGTTGAGCAAGAATGAATGGGTCATAACTAACTGCATATCTCCGTGACCACTCGATCTCAACATTTCCATATTTGTCCACCTTCGTACCACGCGGACTGTTATCAAACCACTCACATTTAAACAGAGTCACTAACTTGTCCCCCATGTAATCCAGCTGAATTATATCAATTAACTTGTCGTAGTAGTCGCACTTGACCCCATCAACTTGTCACCTCGACAATATACACTGTAATTGCAAGTTTCCGTATTTCCGTTCGCCTTAACAGTTACAAACTGATACCCATTGATTACATATTTTTTGATCCTGGTAACAACTGTTGCTGACCCGTAAGCTAAACTCCATACAACATCCTGGGGAGCTGACGCATAAGCTGAACTCTATATTTTTTGCGTGAAGTTGTCTCGTAACCAAAGAGGAAATTTATCCTTCATGAATTCTTCGAGGTCGGAATCCAAGATCAAAGGATTTGTTGTTCGGACCCATTGTGAGAAGTATCTGTAACAAAAAGAAAGAAATTAATACTTTAATACTTACCGTAGAAGTTACAAAAGATGAAATCTTACTTTAAGTACGGGGCGGCCACTTCACAGTTGTTTAGAATGTACCACTCCGCTACTTTCTTATCGCTTCCTTCCAGAGTTGACTTACAATTTGTTCGAATGACTCGACCAGGATAGTTAAATATTGATATTTGACCACTCGTTTCACCGCCATCATCGTTGCGAGGTACCCCCCTCCATCTTGATATAACTTCAGGGGGATAATAGTATGAGGCAAATTTGGTGGCCTCTTTGACCAGATACGCTTCAGCAATAGATCCTTCAATGTATCTTGTATTTTTGATCTTATATTTCAGTGTGCGTAAAAACCTACAACGGACAATTAGAGGGTATTTATAACCTATGTCACAGTGTGTTTGAATTAATCACAGCAAAAACAAATATATATTACCTTTCAAACGGATACATCCATTTATATTGTTGCGGACCTCCTACCCTTGCTTCGTACGCCAGGTGAACGGGCAAATGTTCCATTGAGTCAAAGAAGCTAGGAGGAAACACCATCTCTAACTTGCATAGCATTTTTGGCACGCTCTCCTCCAACTACCGTAACTTGTCGACATTAAGTTCAGAAGCACAAATTGTTGTAAAGAAGAAGGAAAACTCTGTCAGAGTATCTAATACATGCTTCGGTAGTGCCTTGAAGGCCCACGGTAATAATCTCTGAAAGAAAACGTGACAATCATGACTCTTCATATCGCATAACTTTACCTCATTCAAGTCCACATATTTCGAGAAGTTTGATGCATAACCATTGGTAGTTTCACACTGTTAACCCATTTCAACAATTGCAAATTCTGCTTTTTGTTCAATGTGTACGGCGCCCTAGGTTTGGAAATCCGGCCCGTGGCAGTCTCTATCAAATGCAAAGAAGGTCTTCTGCAAATATGTTGTATGTCAAGTCTTGCATTGACTGTATCATTTGTCTTACCCTTGGTATCCATGACGGTGTACGGAATATTGCAAAACACATTCTTCTTAATATGCATGACATCGAGGTTGTGTCTTAACAATTGATTTTTCCAATATGGTAGCTCCCAAAAGATGTTGCGTTTGTTCCAATGATACTGAACCCCATGTCCCTCAGGCTCACTGGAAGCAGCTCCCTCTTCAACACTTTGAATGTGCAGCCTCTCCCATATTTCTTGCCCACTTCAACGACGAGGTTTAGGTGATCGTTCAACCACATTCCGGCTGAAGTCTCTTTTGTTTCTCCTAAACGGATGATCGAGGGGTAGGAATCGTCAGTGCCTGTCAAACCAAGATACCTTGCGACTATATGGCAGGCTAAACCCCATGTTCTGTTTGAGACATATCGAACATGCAAGCTTCCCCAACGTTTGCCATCCACTCAACATCTCATATGCAGGGAAATCATTTATCGTCCACATTAAGGTAGCCCACAAGATAAAATTCTGACTCAATGATACATCGTACGTAAGAACCCCCTCACTCCACAACATCTTCAACTCGTCTATCAAAGGCCTGAGGTATACATTTATTTTCTTTTTTGGATTAGATGGCCCAGGGGTTAACACATTGAGGAACAAAAACTCTCTTCTCATACACATAGAAGGTGGTAGGTTGTATGGAGTCACAATCACCGGCCAATTGGAATAAATCCTGCCCATTTGGTTGAAAGGAGCAAACCCATCTGAACATAAACCAAGACGGACATTACGGGGATCAGCTGCAAATGATGGATTCACCTCGTCAAATTTCAACCAAGCTTCGGCATCAGATGGATGCGTCACAAATTTTTCATCCCTGTGATGCTCCCAGTGCCATCTCATGTGAACAGCTGTTTGTTGTGACGAATACAATCTCTGAAGTCTGGGCACGAGGGGAAAGTACCACATCTTGCTTAATGGTTGAGTGGTTGTTTTCCCTTTAATCTTCTTGTACCTACCATGTTCACAGAATTTACAAGTAGTCCGCTCAACATCATCCTTGTAATACAACATACATCCGTTGGGGCAGCAATATATTTTTTCACAACTAAGCCCGAGCTCTTTCACCTTTTTCTTTGCTTGGTAAAAATCTTTCGGTAAATTATTGTCATTGGGAACAACCTTACTCATGATCTGCATCATTTCATTGTAATTATTCTCGCTCATATGGTGATCAGTCTTCAAGCTTAATATTGCTAGGGTAGCCGATAGCAATGAATATTCACTATTTTCAATGTGTTCGCAACCTTCCCATAAAGGACGTTGTGCATCTTGAAGCATTTGATAGAACCTACCGACCTCCGGATTAGGCTCCTCTCCCATGTATGATGGTTGATTATGTGTACCGGTCTACTCTTCCATGTATGAAGGTCCAACATGAGTCACGGGATCAAAATATTGGCTGATCGACGATCTCGCGGCATCCATGACCAACTGTTGATAATGATTAAGGTTGGCTCGATGAGTACTGTCTCCGTAATAACTGCTCGGTGTCTGTCGGACTTCCCCGTGATGCACCCAACATTCATAATCCGTCATGAATCCTTTTCTACACAAATGGATCCTGACCGTTCCCGCGTCATGAAATTCGAAACACCTGCATCTCGCACACGGAAAACTGATCGTGGCACTCGAATTAGTTGTGTGGACCAAGGCAAATTGGACGAACTCTTCCAAACCGTCTAAGAATACTCGAGTGAGTCGTTTTTTCTGAGTTAGACGATTGTACATCCAACTCCTATCACGACCACCTTCCATAGTTCCCCAACCCAACCCTGCATGGACACTTATTGGAACATAATACAATAATACTAACTAATTCAACTAACCTAAGTGGCAAATACAGCTGGCCGCTTATACCATCCAATTGTCACTTAATAAAAAAAGCGACAAACGAACACATGCAGTGAACAAAGAACAAATACCAGCAAGCAACCAGAGAATAAGGATAGTACACTAGAAGACAGGGACATGCAAGTTGACGGGCCAAACAAAGAATTATGAAGTACAATTGAAAATAGGGACATATAAAAAGAATGAAAAACATAACTATAAAATATAAAGTGATAGGTAACATAAGCATTAAGTTGTGTCAAACTACTATTATTATTTAATAACTCAAGACTTGCAAGATCTAAGAATTAACTCTTAGTTCTCTCCGTAATTGATTTTTTTCCTCTTAATTGTGTCAAACTTGCACATTATATCTACAAATATTTCTACTATAATTATAAAGTAATGGTATCATAAGCATTAAATTTTTATCAATTAAATGATTTACTTTTTTATATATTAAAACAATGCTGATAATTTGACACATAATACTTGCAAAATTCCCAAAGACTAATATAATGTATTTACTCTTATTAATGATTTGATGTTTAAATTAATTAAGATCTAACAGTTAAATAGTTAAATTATTCCATTAGTATATTAAAGACAAGACATCTAAATATATATAAACTAAATAAATTTTTTGTTGTTGTTAAAATTATAAATCTTGTAACAATTATACACAACATGTTATTATAATGTAATTCTTAAATATACTAATATTTATGTGTATATTTAGTTTATGTTTTCTAAATTACAAAATTAAAATATGAATATACCAATTATGAGTTTAAGAATTAGTCAATACAATTTTACAAGTTAGAAACTTATAAAATTATAAATTGAATGTAAATTTATAAGTTTAACTGAGTTTATACTTAGAAAAGATATAAAAATGATTTGATATGTTCTTTTAAGTTAATTTATGAATTTGGCACCAATAGTCTTATCTTGAAAATAAATTCAAATGTAATCTATTGCTTAAAAACATATATACCAAATTGAATTGATAAATACGATACATCTACAATTAACAATTTCATGTTGAAATTATCTTTTTATCCGGTCTTAAATTAGATTTGTCTGCACAAGCCTACCATGTAAACAAATTAACTATATATTTTTTAAATGAATATTTTGAAATTTAACCATTGTTATGTAAAAAAAAAACAAATTTATATAATAAGCAAACTCAAAAAAAAATCTACCCCAAAAATATTCTCCAAACATGAATAGCTTAATTTAGTTTAAGACTTTAAAACTATATAATTTCTATAAGACTGTGGCTTAATATGTGAGTATGTTAATTTTTTTAATCCTAAGATTTAAAATTACTTTTAACAGATAATTAAATATACAAAGAAGAAAAAAAAGAAAAAAGAAACATGCTTGGAACAATAATGTATGAAGATATGTCCTAAATATATAATGAATTGATAATGCAATAAGAAAGGTTACATGGAAAATGAAAATTTTAAAAGGAAAAGTAATCAACAAAGATCTAGCAGCAGGCTCTTAAGCGAAAAAACCAAGATTTTAACCGAAAACACCAAAAGCATAGGAGTATTACCGAATAGCTAAGGAGCATGAACGCCAAAACTCAAATAATTTTGAATCTCATAGTTAAAGAAAGGAAACATTACCTCCCTGGTTCTTTTGGGTGTTGGCTAGTCTTCTTCTTAATGTAGAGAATCTAGAACGATGCTTTGTTACACCCTCTTAAACAGCAACGTCACTCAAAATGGATGAAAGGAAGGAGGAAGACGAATGGAAAGAAAGAAATGAGGAAAACGAATCGAGGGAATGAAATGGATGGAGGTCTTTTAAAACAATTTGCGGTGGACCAAGGTGGTCCGCCGCAAATTGTCAAATATTTGCGGCGGACTGCCTTGTCCGCCGCAAATTTGCGGCGGACACAGCCTTAGTCCGCCACAATTTTGTGGCACATAAATATTTAATTCCGCCGCAATATGAAGTTCCGCCACAAATTTCCTAATTTGCGATAGGTATTTTTAATCCGTCGCAAATACCAACAAATTTGCGATGGAATTTATTCTCCCGCAAATTCTGTCGCAAATTTGCTGTTTTCCAGTAGTGAGAGACAGCTTCTATTTCTGGACCTATGAGTACATGAGAGAACAACTTCACCCAGGTTGCAGAAAAAGTGGCCAAGAAAAGCTTGAACACCATGTTAATGGCAGGAGGTCTGGCTGGAGTAGCAAGCTGGGTTTGTTGTTATCCTTTGGACGTAATAAAGACAAGACTTCAAGCTCAAACACCATCTTCGGTGAAGTACAGAGGCATTTTAGAGTGCCTCAAAAAGAGTGTGAAAGAAGAAGGGCACGCTGTGTTATGGCGAGGCTTAGGAACTGCTGTTGCTAGAGCTTTTGTGGTGAATGGTGCTATATTTGCTGCTTATGAGATTTCTCTGAGATGTTTGTTTAACGATGGAAGTATTCAAATGGAAGAAGCTATTGGAGAATATGGGAAGTTGACAGAATCTGATAAACATTCAAGTTTGGATTTGATGTAATTGCCAAATGTATCAATATTTCTATCAAGCAAATAAAGATGGAAACATTTTCAATTCTTTCGTTTGTCCCTTAATACTAGAGAAACATACATAATCCGTAAGCTTGAATAATCAGAGCATTTTTAAAGACTTATCAGATAGACGGGAATTCTATCATGAATCTGAAGTTTCCTTAAGTCTATCATGACATCTTTGTTTTTTTTCCTTAGATTTTTATGGGAAGTGTAGAGCTTGAGAAGCTATAGTGCCACTAAAAACACATTTTGTGTTCTTATATAACGATCGGCCATCACATACATAGATTTATTTCCTTTCCGATTCAACCTGTTTTACCTTATTAGTAGAGTAAAACTTCAAATTTTAATCTAAATGAAAAAAAAAACGTTAAGTCATTCCCCACCAAACTTGTTGATGCTTAAGTTTGAATTTGTTACTTGCTAGATAAAAAGTTATTAATATCTAATAAAATGTGGGAAAAACCTATACAAAAGTTAATTAGAAATGAGCAAATCAAAGATAATGGGTCAACGTAAAATCAACAATGCATTTCAAATATAACCTGAAACGTATTGTTGCATGCCTCACTGGCCACCAATGTTTTTGACAGACAAATGAGGATCAAATATCACCTTCACCGCTTTACTAACAACTTATGTGGCTGGCCACCAGCAAATGATTATTACTGTTTTAAAAATAATAAATTTGAGGGAGCAAATTTTCTCATAATCTTTTTTTTCCCCTTTCTTCTCAAAATCTCATTTTCACTTTTAGATGAAAAAACATACGGTTCACATCTAATATTTTCTAAAACTATAATGATAATGTTTTATAAATTAAATTTTTTTTTGTATTACATTTATGAATTGTATAGATCATAATTTAACCATTTAAATTTATTTATTTATGTTTAAAATAATAATTTTATAAAATATTAAATCTAAACCATTTATTTTCTTAAATCTGAGGGTGGAGAATAGATACTGAGAAGAAAAAGAGAAAAAAGATTATGAGAGAATACAAACCCTCTAAATTTGAGGGCATTTGTGTTTTTTTAACTTTAATTTTGAAAATAATAATAAATAGTTAATCAATGATTTATTTATCACTGGAAATTAATTTTTAAACTTATATATCATGGAATTAATCCATTGTTTGACCATTTGAAAAACCGTAAGGGATTCCATTGGCGGCTTATAGACCTTTGCTTATTCATATATTAATTTTATAATTTTTTTATTCTTATAAATCTATCTTGAGTTTCTTATCTCAAATTATCAAATCATATTTTTTTATCATGTAATATATATGTATATATATTTCTCTTGTTATAAAAGTCATCTTTAATATTTCTACTTATATAAAATATTAATTCTAATATCATAATTGATAATTCCTCAAATCATCTTCCTAATATTTAAATGATTAATATCTTTTAAAGGAGAAAGTAATTTACATATATTTATTTATATCTAATTAATTACATGTATTTATTTCCTAAAATATGTCTTAAAATTATATCTTTAAAATCTAATCCATCCAGATAGATTTTTTTTCCCTTTAAATAATTGCAGAATGATTATTAAGTCTTAAATATTTAAATCGTAACTCTATAAATACTCAAATACCCCCATTAAATAATCGGCTTGTTCTCCAAAGGAGACGTTGGCATTTTTCTGCTTTTCTCCCTCCTCTCACTCCCAACCAAAATATAACCTCTCGCTTGCCTTTGCTTCGGCCTATTATCGAGAAGCCGAGGTTTGATTCTCTTCTCTCTTCTCTAAAAAGCAAGGGTTGGCTACAAAAATAATTTCTTAGTTTTAAGAATAAGATAAACAAACGTGGGAGAAAAATTAACGTTTCAGGCTGTTTTCTTTTCAAGATTTGCAGAGCATAGCAGAGAAGAGAAGAAGAACCTAGAAAGAAAATCAAGGAATAACTTTTACGAAGAATTGTGAAGCAATTTGATACGTACAAGGATGCTGGCAGAGAGAAAAGATAACGGATCTCTGCCAAGATTTCTTGCGAGCAGCTGGGGCAGAGAGTTTGTGGCCGGAGGATTTGGAGGCGTTGCCGGAATAATCTCCGGCTACCCACTGGACACCCTCCGCATCCGTCAACAGAGCTCTAACAAAGGCTCTGCTTTTAGCATTCTCAGACAAGTGGTGGCCAAGGAAGGACCATTCTCTCTGTACAGAGGCATGGCTGCTCCTTTAGGCTCTATCACTTTTCAGGTCACTATTAAATATATTCTCTCGTTCATACTTAACAATAACAAAAATCACGTGTGCATGGTAAATTCTTAGCGGAAGGGAACACAAGTCCAGAACCTTATCACCATGAATGATACTTCGTATAACTTATCATCCAAAACCGTCTTTTTGACCAATGTGCCCCTTATTAAATAATTATTTACTGAAATGCCTCTATTTCTAAATAATTTCTCAATGTGTCCCTGTTTCCAAACAATTTACCCATGTGTCCCTGTTTAGTCGACTAAACGCGGGGCGTTAAATTTTTTTACTGTCCCCGAGATTTAGTTACTAAGCACTGTGGCTTAGTTGACTAAATCACGACATAGGGGTTTTTTTAAAACCTCGTTTGCGTCATAATGGAACTTTTATTACAATGCAATCATTTCCCCCAATACTCTCTCTTTGCTTAGTTTTAGTGTGACTTATCAAAGTTTAATTTCATTCCACCTAATTCATACAATTTGCATTATTAAAAGGTATAGCGTTTATGATAAGAGGCAAGAAAAGTATATAGTGATAGGTTTGTGTTAATAACAAACGTCTTCTTCTTGTAAATAAAACTTGTAAAAACGAAGCCATTTTGTATGAGCAAGCACAAATCCCTTTCATGCTCTCATAAACTTAGCTCCCAACAACAATTTGTAATCTGTAGGTACAAATCGAATGATTTCTAATGTTGGTTTGGGAACTTTTAAAAAGTGCTTTTTAAAGCCTTTTTTTTTTTTAGTGAAACTACAATAATCACATAACAATAATACCTTGAACAAGGTGGAATGAGATTAAACTTTGACGGGTGGCACTAAAACTGAGAAAAGAGAGAGTATTGGAGGGAAGGGTTGCATTGTCATAAAAGTTTCATTACGACGCAAATGAGGTTTTAAAAAAACCTCTCTATTGCGATTTAATTGACTAAGCATTGTTGCTTAGTCGACTAAATCACTTGAGACAGTAAAAAAATTCAACGCCCCGCATTTTAGTTGACTAAACTTTAGATTTAGTCGACTAAATAATGGCATATTGAAAAATTATTTGAATATAGGGACATTTCAATAAATAGTTATTTAATAAGGGGCACATTAGTCAAAAAGCCTCTAAAACCTATCAGCTTCTCAAGTTTAATTGGGACTTGGGCTTTCTTCTAATGGATTCAATAGAATGAAATCAATATTTTTAAAAGAGTGGGCCAATGGAAATCGGGGAGCCCAAACTCCAAAGCCATAGGTTATTTAGTAGCTGTTTGGTATGATGGGAGAGAAAGTGAGGAGAGGGAGAATATTTTTAAGTTAGATTTAAAAAATTTAGAGAAGTTTTTGATTAATTTTTCTAATTCTTCTATTTTACATTTTTTTTCAATTAAAATTTTATAACTTTATTTTTCAAATTTTTTAAATTCAACTTATAAAATTTTTTCCACCTCTCCTCCGTTCTGTACAAATCCCTTGTAGCAAACAGCCCATAAGGGTTTTAGGAAGGGATCAAAAATCAAAACTTTTAACTTTTGAAATTAGTTCTTTGTACCAAAAATCAAAGCTTTAGTTTTGAAAATTTGGAAGTTACAGTGCTTTATGCTGACTATTTCTGGTTTGCAGAATGCCATGGTATTTCAAACATACGCAATTTTCTCAAGAGCGTGTGACTCATCAGTGTCAGCCACCGACCCTCCGTCGTATAAGGGCGTTAGTCTCGGAGGATTCGCCACCGGAGCCGTACAAAGCCTCATCCTTTCACCAGTAGAACTGGTCAAGATACGCCTCCAGCTCCAAAACACAGGAAATGTCACAGAACCTCACAAGGGTCCCTCACACGTAGCCAAAACCATATGGAAGCAAGAAGGTCTGAAGGGAATTTACAGAGGTCTAGGCGTGACTGTGCTCAGAGACGCACCTGCCCACGGCTTCTATTTCTGGACCTATGAGTACATGAGAGAACAACTTCACCCAGGTTGCAGAAAAAGTGGCCAAGAAAGCTTGAACACCATGTTAATGGCAGGAGGTCTGGCTGGAGTAGCGAGCTGGGTTTGTTGCTATCCTTTGGACGTTATAAAGACGAGACTTCAAGCACAAACACCATCTTCAGTGAAGTACAGAGGAATTGTTGATTGCCTCAGAAAGAGTGTGAAAGAAGAAGGGCACGCCGTGTTATGGCGAGGTTTAGGAACTGCTGTTGCTAGAGCTTTTGTGGTGAATGGGGCTATATTTGCTGCTTATGAGATTTCTCTGAGCTGTTTGTTTAACCATGGAAGTCTTCAAATGGATATGGGAAGATGAAGAAGCTTTGTTATATGGGAAGCTGATAGAATCTGATGAACCTTCAAGTTTGGATTTGATGTCATTGCCAAATGTATCTATATTTGTTTTATTCTATCAAGACTGGAAAATTTTCTATTCCTTTTCAGTCTCTTATTACAAGAGAAACATGTTTGTAAAATGAACTGCTCTTGTTCTTCCTGTTATTATTGTTTGAATTATTTTAATAACTTAAGCACGCTCTTGCCAACTAAGTTAATAGGCCAATTATTGTTATTATTCTTGTTATTTAAGAGAAAGTGCTTACATGATGTATGATATCATAATTTTTTTTTTTTGTATATAAAAAAAAAAAGAATCGTAAGTTCTGTCTCCAACAAACAAAAGCCACCAGACCAGAGTCATCTGGCTAGGCCAACTATTGATAGATCAGGGGGACAGGATCTCGGGGACCAGGATAATGGGTTGAGATGTTTTAGATATGAATATGGTAGTTAAAATCTCGTTTTATCACTGTGATTTTATGTTTTTACGATTTTTTTTATTAAAATGATTTTACTAATTTTTTAAACTTTTTTATGTTTTTACAGTTTTTTTACGATTTTACTATGTTATGTTTTTACGTTTTACAATTTTTTATCTCTCTTCTGATTTTATGTAAAATCTTGATTTTAACTACCTTACTTTGAGAGTTTTGAGAAAGCCTAATGTCTCACTGAAATAAAAAAAGGAAGTCCAAGAAATTTGGGTCATGGGTCCAATGAGCCCAACAGCCGGCCTGGGCGGCGCCGCAAGATGCGACGCACCGTTCTACAATGACCCGTTCAATTTAACAGAAAACTTGACAAGATCACGACACGTGGCATCTTCTTGTGAACTCCTCAAAGATGGAATAATTTTTGAATGTGAGGCCAAGCGCGGAACGATGAGGGATCCTAAAAGGAACATGGTGGTCCCCACATCATGTGGGACGGCGTGCGCTGAAAGAACGATTTCAGAAACCCGCGGGACCCTTCGCTACGTCGTCTGTTTGCTTAGCTCAAACCTCGCACGTTCCTTCTGTTGCCACGTGCCGATCCCAGTCTCTCTTCCTTCAAGGATTTTCAACATTTCATGATTCATTTCTTCCGAATTCCTATGTCTTCGGTTCTACTCTACACAAGTTCAGTCTTTTAGCATCCACTGTAGTTTTTCAGCTCTGTCACGCTTTCCTCTTTTCCCCTTTTTTATATTGTCCTCAGTTTCCATTGAGCTCATTGTCTGTGACAACTTTGCGGATAAGGATTCCGATCGGTTTGGGGAAGGAATGCTCTGATCGGAGCTGGATTTGAGTTTAGAGCTTGAAAGGGAGTTGCTGTGATTTGATCGGATTCTGGGCCGGGTTTAAGGGAGATAAAGAAAGAAGATGAACGGAGGAGGGAGGCAGGCACAGAGATCTGGTGGGACGGGCGTGCATCACCAGCGTCAGTACTCGGACAACTTTCTGGATAGCCCATCCAATGGGAGGTGGCTCCAGTCAGCTGGTCTTCAACACCTTCAATCCTCTGCCAATCCCATTCCTCCACTTCAGGTTCGGATCTTTAACATGTCTGTCTCTGTCTCATTTCCAATTTAGCTGACGAGAACATTGAGGAAAATGCAAGGGAAAGCTTGGCTTTTCTTCTCCTTTTCAGTTATACCATGGTGTTAGTGGCATACCCATGAACTAAGACTATATTCAAAACCTTCTGCCGATGATCCAATTTATTTATTTATTTATTTTATCTGAAAAGAGCCTAGCTATTATTATTATGATGATGATCCAATAATCATGTTGTCTTTCGACTTTATTTTTCTGCAATTTCAATTTATACTTAGTGTGTAAGCTTGAAATGCAGCAGGACTCTAACTTCTATGGTGGAGGAGGGCAGGGAGCTAGAATGTTTAGGAATCCGCAAAGGAGCTTTAATGGGATGAATGAGTATTACACAGAACCGTCCACGCCGCCTCGTAATCACCAGTCTTCAAATCAGAGGAAGAATGGTGAAGATTCACCCGGTGATTTCAGCCCTGGGATTTTGGATCTGCATTCGTTTGATACAGAGCTTCTTCCTGAGGTGAATTTCTAGAAAGGGTTCCAATTGATTTCTGGCCTTGAAGGTTCCAAACCAGCCTTATGCCGCCCTTCATATATGAACTCTTGGCTAACAGTCATATCGCATCTTTGAAGCATGTGATGTTTCAATGACTGTTGAAAATTTTTTATTTAGCCTTAGCATTGCTGTCTTGCTCTAGCCCTTTAAATTGTTTGTAGTAGGGACTCTTTCAAGACAAAGAAAAAAAGAAGTTCAACTGCTTTAGCTGAGTTGACGTGGGCCCCTAATGTAAAGATCCTGAACTGTCAGCTTTTACACCCATTAAAACCTTGTTTTTGGTTGACTGCCAATGTAAAGCTCCGAGGTGTCAACTGAATCTAGATATGATAGTAAATTTGATTACTTGAAGACATTAAACATTGCAGCCTGACGTTGCCATTCAAAATTTTATTTTATGCTATAATTATTATTTTATTATTTTTTGAATTATTGCAAGTGATTTCTCATTCTGGAAAGATGACTTATTCTTGCTGATAATTTTTATCATGGCAGATTCCAGTTACCAATGTGTACGAGAGTTCAATGTATCATGTTCGGGGTAGAAGCTTTGATGACTCTGAACCTTACATTTCTAACAAACAGACTGGTAGATCTCGTGCTCCGGAAAACAACCTCCTGAAAAGTTTCTCTGTAGATAAAGAGAAATCTAGTTCTGTAGCAAAGATTAAAGTTGTGGTATGTTCTCTCTTAAATCCAATTTACCCATTTGTTTTCCCCACTCAATTTCTGTTTTGTGGATTCATTTCTCACTTGAAGTGTTTGCGGACTGAATGCAGGTGCGCAAAAGACCATTAAATAAGAAGGAGCTAGCAAAGAATGAGGAAGATATTATAGAAACACACTCCAATTCTTTAACAGTGCATGAAACTAAACTTAAGGTGAGTGTAACTGGCAAAAGCATGAGAATTAATTCAGTAGTTGAAACACAGAATGTTTATACTTGACTTTGAGCAATATCTGATTATGCTATTACCTAACTTCTTGGTTTGTAATTTTATTGGCATATTCCTTCACTAATTTGTGTTTATAAAAAGGTTTTGGCATGATAACCTGATTCTAATGAAAGCTTTATTATTGAAGATTCTAAAATTTGAATTCTTTGCAGGTTGACTTAACTCAATATCTAGAAAAGCACGAATTTGTTTTTGATGCTGTCTTGAATGAAGAGGTTACCAATGATGAGGTACCTTTATGTATTCAATGTTCAAATGAGTAAAAAAAAGGATAATACATGTTCCTATCGTGCTAAGTGTTAACATGTTCCTTCTCAGGTTTATTGTGAAACTGTGGAGCCCATAGTCCCAATAATCTTTCAACGCACGAAGGCAACTTGCTTTGCCTATGGCCAAACAGGTGATAGCAGCAAGCCAACTTTAGCACATCATACTGTGCATATTTACGAAGTGATACTTGTCTTCATATCATGTATCTCAATGGAATTTTATATTTTTCTGTTTAATACAAACAAAAAATGTTGATCTGGAAATATATGATTATTTCAGCTTTACCTCTTTTATCTACTTTAAGCCAATTGTAAAGTTGATGTTCTGGGTGATATCTGGCTTTTTAATTACTCCTGCACCAACGTGATGCCAAAACAAACTGAGGTTATCTTAAATTCTATGAAAGGTTTCATGTCCAGAGGAATTTGATGGCTTGCACTACTGTTGGCATGTATTATATAATCAAGTAATATCCTAAATAAACTTCTAATTATTGTTTTCTACTTATCTAGGTAGTGGAAAAACTTACACAATGAAGCCACTTCCGCTTAAGGCAACAAGGGACATCTTGAGATTGATGCACCATACTTACAGGAACCAGGGATTTCAGTTGTTCGTGAGTTTCTTTGAAATATATGGTGGGAAGCTTTTTGACCTACTTAATGATCGAAAGTAAGTCAATTTGACACTTACTTCTTATGTCATTGTCTTTAAATGTCCTCATGAGGAAATTACTTCTGCAGAAAACTTTGCATGAGGGAGGATGGTAAGCAGCAAGTTTGCATTGTGGGTTTGCAAGAGTACAGAGTATCAGATTTGGAGACCATCAAGGAGTTGATTGAGAAAGGAAATGCTACAAGAAGTACTGGCACCACAGGTGCAAATGAGGAATCTTCTCGATCTCATGCAATACTTCAGCTTGCCATTAAGAGGTTAGTTGATGGTAATACATCCAAGCCTCCCCGTCCTGTTGGCAAGCTCTCCTTCATAGATCTTGCTGGAAGTGAACGTGGAGCTGATACCACAGACAATGACAAACAGACAAGGTAGGCTTAATGATCTTGAAAGAAGATAAGATGTATTAACTAAGCTACCTATTTATTTGTCCTAAAAGTGGCAACAATAAGGATTAACTGCTTTGTTGGTTTTTTCTCTGTACCATTTCATTCCAAAAAAAAAACACCACAAAAAAACAGATTGCTGTGAGAAATTTTGATTTTAGTACTCCAAATCTGGCCATATACCTTATTATTAACTCCAGCTTCCCTGGCCCATCTATGGAGTTTGTCATCTTCTCTAATTAATTTTTTCCCCTTTGCCATTGCAAGCTTTATATATTACTCTTTTGCATTTTGACACAAGGTAAACTTTGATTTATAGAATATAATTCAGTTGTTTGGAAACCTCTTTTAACAGTATTGTTTGTTTTGTTGGCTGTTTAAAATTTTAAAATGCAGAATTGAAGGTGCTGAGATCAATAAGAGCTTACTTGCCTTGAAGGAGTGCATAAGAGCTCTAGATAATGACCAGGGACATATCCCTTTCAGAGGTAGCAAATTGACTGAGGTTTTGAGGGATTCATTTGTTGGCAACTCCCGCACTGTAATGATTTCATGCATATCACCAAGCTCCGGTTCATGTGAGCATACACTTAACACATTAAGATATGCTGACAGGTAATTAATATTTTTTTTTTAATGCTGGTTGTTTTGATTGGTCAGCATTTTCCTCCTTCAAACGTCCCATGCTTCACACAAGCACCCAATGGCACAATACGACTACAAATATGATAAGTGAGAACAGAAAAATTTATGTCTTTGCTATTACAATCTAAATGAAAATCCAGGGTGAAAAGCCTGTCAAAAGGGAACAACCCTAAAAAGGAAGTTTTATCTTCAAATTTCAACCCTAAAGAATCAACTACCATGCCTTTGTCTGCGGTTACTGTATCAACCTTTGAGGACCGTGCAGCAGATACATGGCCTGAAGAAAATGAGGATGATGAATTTAGTCCGTGTGAAGAGTACTATGAGCAGGTGAAGCCTTCTTTGAAGAAAAATGGGAAAACAGAATCATACAGTATCGCCGAGGACAAGTTAAAGAAGCCCAATGGTCAGATCAGATGGAAAGACATGCCAAAAGCTGAATCCATTGCACATTCAGATGATGATTTAAATACCCTCCTACAGGTAAACTCTTGAGTGTATGGTTATCATACAGAAAAGTCTAGAGCTCATTGTTAGATAGTGCTTATTTTCTTATTTATAATTACAGGAAGAGGAGGACCTTGTAAATGCTCACAGGAAACAAGTAGAGGACACCATGAATATTGTTAGAGAGGTATATAAATTTGATATCTTCATCTTTCTTTACTTTTAAATGTCTTGTCAATAATGCAACTGAGCCATGTGTGTCAACCTTCGAAATTTCTGCTAGTTGTGTGAATGGGTTTACATTATATGGTGAGTCACCTGAGGTATGCTTCTCACCCTGTTGCTTTTTCATGGGTCTTAGATAAATATTATGATGAAAGAAGTCTCATCAAGTGACTTGTGAAAGAGCAGCGCACACTTTATGGAGATTCTTTTTTTAGTAGCGCAGGAAGCAAGTGTAAATTTGACCTGGTCTACCGCCTAAGTAATAAGAATAGTAATAATAATAAAAAAACTTAGTCATCAAGCAGTTAGTCACATGCTGCCCACATGGTTCTAGGGTTCATCCTAGAAAAGGAATAGTTCCAAAAAAAAGAGAAATTCTGTACTGTCCTCCTCATTGCATCATTCAACTGAGGGGTGGGTTCCAAGGAAGTTCATCATTTACTTATGAGTAATGTTTGTGTATAAATGCTTGTAGGAAATGAATCTCTTGGTTGAAGCTGATCAACCAGGCAATCAATTAGATGGTTATATAACGAGATTAAACGCCATTCTATCTCAGAAGGCTGCTAGTATCCTGCACTTACAAAATCGTCTAGCTCACTTCCAGAGACGCTTAAAGGAGCATAATGTTTTGGTTTCCTCTGCTGGTTACTAACATCGGTTAGCAAGGAAGGCAATATTTCTGTGCTTCATGTGAGATCTGCCATATCAAGCGGCATTTTGCTTGGATGATTCATAATTATTCTGTATCATGATTATTCATTCTCCCAGGGATCAGAAGCTGAAAAGTCTCCACTTTATCTTTACTCTGCACACATGTATAAAGCTCTATATCAGGATGTTTTGGGGTTATGAATTGATTATTTGTTATTTAATAGTCTACTGCTTATTCTGAAGCAGATAAGCATTGGAAAACTGCCAAGTATTTATTCATTCAGGTTGGAGGCACATTCTGCAGATGTAAATACGTCCTGATATGCATTTTTTTTTTTTTAAAGAGATATGCATTGCTGATAGCTTTGCTACAGTTATACTCCCTCTGTGCCTATATACAAGGTACTTTCAACTGAATGGTGGTATTCTAGAAAATAGTTAAAATTACTTAAAAATAATAAATATGTGGGAAATATATTTTTTTCCTAAAGATGCCCCTATTTATATAGTAAAAGAGAGAGAGTAATTATGAGAAAAGGAAGAATGAGAATGTATAGTAAATACATGATGTGAGAGAATGAGGGCAAAATTGGATTTATTATTGAGACGAAGTTAAATGGGATCTTATAAAAAAAACAATATCTATTTTTTAAAAAAAAAAATCTTATGTAGGGACGGAGGGAGTAATATCATACTATATCATAATTCTTCTGATCAAACTGAAACCAAAATGTCACAGTAAAAAGAAACTTGCGATTTTTAAACTTTACCTTTTTGTTAGCTTGATATAACTTGTGAGCTGTGACTTCATCAGAAGAAAGAATTTGGTAACATCCCAAACAATTTTATTTTTTGAAAAAAATAAGATTATGAGCTTGTCGTTTATTTGTATGGATCTAAGTTGTAGTTTTTAATGTATGCACTCGCCTGGTCTTAAATTTAAGATCCTAACCAAATTTTGTGGAATAAGGGTGGTTAATAACAACTTTAATCTTCAAGAATCACCCTCCTTATTCAAATCTTCCCCTATTAAATTAAATTTTATTGTAAAATTGAAATAGGTAATAGTTTTTTTTTTTGGCCAATGAAATAGTTAATACTTAGACCCTATTTGACCAATCTTTACATAAATTGAATACAAGTATATTTAGTAATAAATATTGATAGCACGTTGTTAAGGATCCTATATTTAAAATTAAGATAGAGAGAAAATATAAATAAGCTTCATACATTTCAAATGGATTGTATTATAAAACTGATAAAAATAAATAAGAAGAAGAGCAGAGGTTCTAGAGAGATAAAGTAGAGAGGGATATTCTCATTTCATTGTTATATGAACAGTTACAGAAGACTTCTATTTATAGAAGGAAAATGAGACTTTAGTGTAATTTTCACCTCTGAGTCATTTGGTGTAATTTTCCCCAAAACACATAACTATTCACTCACATGAAAAACCTCCCGTGAGTGTTTGTATAATTGAGTACGGGTCCCATCAAATAGTAACTCACTATGCGTGGTATTATGCATGGGTCTCATGTCATCTTGTAATATTTGGAGACCGGGAGTCAATGGACATCCATATAATAAGTATATTCATAACACTCCCCCTTGGATGTCCATTTATGAATGTGCCTAGTTAAAAACTTTAACTAGGAAAAACCCAGTGGGATAAAAACCTAACCAAAGAAAAGAGTACATCATCCATTGAGACACTGTTGAGTATTGCCTCATTTAAAAAAAAAAAAAAAACCTTTCTAGGAAAACCCAGTGGGACAAAACCTAGATAAGGGAAAAAGAGTACAGCGTGTATCGTCTCCCCCTCTTGATTACATCATACTTGCTCCCCCTGATGACCACATTGCTTCATTGTTTTTCTGATCATATCATTCTTTCTATCATCAAGTATTCATTGTATACCTGCAAGATCTAAATCTTTCAAGTAAAATCATAAATATACATGTGCATAAATATTTATTCAGGTAATAATACCACATGCACGATAAATGCTTCATGCTATATATGAATTCACTTAATTGATTATTCTCGAAAATTTGATGCTCCTAGCATTTTGAGTCCTTCAGGGACATATTCTAGCGCCTTATGTCCTTCAGGAACATGTGCTTCTGGCACACACTAATATATTATGGCTCATGATCTTCATTATCATTCATTACAGCATATGCTATCATATAAACATAAATATCATCAATGTCAACTTTATTTTTCGGTCTCATCGGGTTTCATTTATTGAGATCTCTTTATATTCATATATATTAGGTACCTGGGTCTCTTCTAGGACCATAATATTCAATTATGGAAATAACATCTCTTTTGAAGATAACATCTCTTCAGGAGATGGCTCTTCTGAAGCTTTTCTTAATTATCCTCGATTTGATCATCTATATTCTTATAGCTCCTTTTCTCATTCGAGGATTTTTATCTTTAAAATCGATGGACCTTTAACACTTCTGGTGTGCTTTATAACAATTCATATAGGAGCATTTGCAGTTGGGACATGTGACTTTATCACTTTCTTTAGGTCAGTGAATGCTTATGGCATTCGATTAACTAAACTCTGCAACTAAATTATCATTTTAAACTCTTAGTACACATTTATTTGTACGAGGATCAACATGAGTCAATAATAATTCATTCCACTTTATCTCTTTTACCCAATCTGCTTATTTTTCTCCCCCTAATCAAATCATGCAGTATATATCCATCTGTGTGCATTATAGTAGATCATTGCACATTCAAAACTATTAAGATAGAATTTATCTGGCTCATGATCAAAAGCTAATTTTACAGAGAGAATTTTGTTGGCTTATATAATTGCTGTAAATATATATAAACAATGTTCTCATAATCATTGATCTACTCATATATGATTTCTGGATCATTCAATCTAGAAAATTGCGCGCATAATATATTGCAAATTTCTAGTTGCAAACATCACTGCAAACTTTGCAGACTTATAATCTCACATCTAATCTTTCAATTTGATATATTTCCTAAGATCCATTTCCAATAATTATTTCTATTTGAGAACAAACAGCACATAATATATGACTCGGATGATCAAACAAGTCATGCCAACTTTCCATATGATTTATCATTCATATGATTTATCATCAAATCTAATATTCATTTTGAGGGAATCAACACAGAAACATTCACAAAGAATTATCACATAAATATTCACACTTGATATATATCATTCTCTCCCTCAAGTGTGAGACCTTAAAAATTAATTCATGGAATTTCCATACAATATTCCATAATAATAGCATATATGATATCTATTTCATTAAAATTCCACAGATTTTTTAATGCATTATCAATGCATAATTTTGTTACTTCTTGTAACAAAATTTTCATTTTCCAGAATCTACAAACAAATATATATTAAATACAAAATCATCAAATGGATCACTGCAGATTCACGAGCGCAATACTGTGTAATCATAGATGCATCACTGTGGAATCACAGGTGCAACAACTCGAATTGTCTTATGTATTTAAAGTCAAAAAGGTTCTAAGCTCGTGCTTTATAGGGAGCAGATCTGCAGAGATTTAACAGGACTGCGCAAATCTGCAGAGATTCAATAGGATTTAATTCGGCTATAAATAGAAGAAGACAAACGAACATGCCTCACAAACACACAAGCATCTGATAATATCAATTACCAGATACTCACATATTTCTCTAAATTCTATTGTCATGGCAGGACCTAGCAATTTTATCCCAGTTTCTGATACATCTGAAACAGCATTACTTGATGCTTTGTTGTATGATGATCAGTCCAACATGTCATTTACTTCTTTGTTATCTCCTAATCCTTTTGAGATGTTTATTCCTCCTTCTACTATTCCTCTTTCTGCTTCAAATGTACCTACTTCTCCCCCAAGAACAAGTGTTCTTCCTCAATCTACAAGGATTGAAGATACAACTGAAGCAGGTTCATCAAGAAGCCTGTTAAAAGGTGTAGAACTATGGCCGAACTGATGGAGTCTACCAGTCAAGTTCAACCAATAGTCACAACAATCAATGAGCCAGCATTCACAAGCCAGCAAATAACCACCAGCCAGCCATCAACAACCAGCCAGCTAGCAACAATCATCCAGCCAACAACTACAAGCCAATTAGCAACTACTAGCTTATTAGAATGTAATTGTTGTCATGTTTTACGGGAAATTATACATACCAACGGACTTCAATATCATAAACTTGAAGTTCACGGAAGGAAGATAGGTATGATTTCCCATGTTGTTTTATTTGAAAATGTACAGGATAAATCTTACAATACTGACAGGCTTCCAATGTTTGATTTTAGTAATAAAAATTTTGGAGAAATCAAACATTTTCTGACACAGTATTGTATAGATTTACAAGCATCAGGATATAACTTGATGCGTGATCTTATATTGGACTATCATGAGGTCCTTTGTGTTGGTTCGGAATGGGCTAAAAACCCAAATGAACTACCGCGGAGTTCATTTCAAACCAACATTGAAAATCCATTAGATAAAGGAAAACAACCCGCGGTTAATATTCCATATGATATATCATCCCTTAATCAGGGTGAATTATATAGATTAACAATGGAGCAACAGGAAAGAATAAAGAAAACAACGCTCCATGATTTAAGTGATTATTTTCACTTAACCCTCGATGATGCGAGTAAACAATTAATTATGTCTACTCACACCAAACAAAAGATCTATCAAAAAAGAGGGTTAACTGAGTGGCCACACAAAAAGCTTTAGAAACTTATGATGCAAATCTCGATATTACAAGAGCTTTGCCTCATCTGGATCCCATCTCAAGAGAAGCAAAAGAAGAAGACATTAAATATCTTCAAAATGAGATGATTAAGGTTTGTAATGGAGTTGAGCCACTCGCTATTAAACTTTGTTGAAATAATATTGTTTTTTGTTTAATCATTTTGTTTATGAATATTCTTCTCTTATATTCACAACAATTATTATAATTATACAAAACAACCATAATAATATATTTGCTTCATTCACTTCAGGGAATGAAGTTGGATAAAATTCATGATCCATAACTCAATGATCTATTTGATCATGGCAATTAATCCACAATATTTCTTGACTTTATCACAATTTTGCTACTGCAAGAGCAAATTGGATATATTTATTTACAATCAACCATGATCATACAATCCCTTGTCTCATAATTTAAGGGAGTATTAGATGTCAAATATACAATTTTGAGGCCTTTATACAATTGATGGCATACAAAATTTATGGATCAAACCTTGTATCATAACTTGTCTCTCGGCTTCAGGCCAACTTATTTCATTAGCTTCAGGCTAATTAATTACTTGACTTCTAGCCAATTTATGCCTTCTCATGGTCTCAGGCCAATTTATGCATCATATCTCCATGGCATTTTAATAATTTATTGTTAGGATAAATATAAGCATAAATAAATAAAATAAATAGTTGGAACCCACTAATAGTGTGTTTGCCATAAATAATAAAAGGGAGGGAGATATAAAACAGTAAATAAATTAAATTAAAATGGAGCCCATTAATACTAGTGTCGCAACCATAAAAGGTAAATAAATACATAAATAGATGGAGCCCACTAATATTAGTGTTGCCACCATAAAAGATAAATAAATGTTAGCAACATAAAAATAAATATTATGTTAGGAACATAAAATAAAAGTTGGTAACATAAATTTAAATGTTAGTGGCATAAAGTAAATATTAGTAAAGTTAGTATGGAGCTTAGTATAGCCACCATGAAATAAATAAATA
Source organism: Acacia confusa (assembly GCA_037074495.1). Classification (NCBI taxonomy): domain Eukaryota; kingdom Viridiplantae; phylum Streptophyta; class Magnoliopsida; order Fabales; family Fabaceae; genus Acacia; species Acacia confusa. The sequence continues at coordinate 30,111,072 of CM073510.1, forward strand.
AAGCAGTAAGTAAAGAATTACAAATGGAGCTTAATGTCGCTACAATGAAATAAATGAATAGGGAGTGAGAAGAATATATAAACATAAATAAATTACTGTAAATAATAAAATGTAAATTTACCATGAATAGTAAAATTACTATTCACTGTAAATAGTGAATAAGGTAAAATTACAGAAAGATTAATCTAGACTTCCATGTAGGAGTCAAATGAATAAAATGTAAAAATTACTGAAAAGGGGTAAATTTACTGTGAATAGTAAATTACTATTTACCGTAATAAAATAGTAAATAATCTCAAATCTTAACCATGGAACCCAATGTTAAAATAATCGGTAAAAATAGATATTTAATTTCATATAATGGTTAAGATCATCCCAGATAGATAAAATGGAAATATGAAATAGATGGTGAGAAAATCTTACCTTGGTAGAGTCTTCATGCTGATAACGTATTATAAAACTGATAAAAATAAATAAGAAGAAGAGCAGAGGTTCTAGAGAGATAAAGTAGAGAGAGAGATTCTCATTTCATTGTTATATGAACAGTTATAGAATACTTCTATTTATAGAAGGAAAATGAGACTTTAGTGTAATTTTTACCTCTGGGTCATTCGGTGTAATTTTCCCCAAAACACATAACTATTCACTCACATGAAAAACCTCCCGTGAGTGTTTGTATAATTGAGTGCGGGTCCACCAAATAGTAAATTACTATGCGTGGTACTATGCGTGGGTCCCATGTCATCTTGTAATATTTGAAGACTGGGAGTCAATGGACATCCATATAATAAGTATATTCATAACAGATTGGGTATTATTTATAGATTTTTCCGAGAAATAAAACATTCTTTAATTGTGTGAAACCGTATTTTGCACGGAATGCAGTGAGGGAATGTTTGAGTGCGAGTGTGATTGTGTGCTTTTTTGGGTGTTTGAAAAAGGTATGCATACATACTTTAGATTTGAGACCATGTGCCTCCCTCCCTCCATTTTTGTTTGAATTTCTAGCATACTATACAGTTGCCTCCTGCTCCTGGTTAAGGTTTCAGAGAGCAAATTGGATATATTTATTTACAATCAACCATGATCATACAATCCCTTGTCTCATAATTTAAGGGAGTATTAGATGTCAAATATACAATTTTGAGGCCTTTATACAATTGATGGCATACAAAATTTATGGATCAAACCTTGTATCATAACTTGTCTCTCGGCTTCAGGCCAACTTATTTCATTAGCTTCAGGCTAATTAATTACTTGACTTCTAGCCAATTTATGCCTTCTCATGGTCTCAGGCCAATTTATGCATCATATCTCCATGGCATTTTAATAATTTATTGTTAGGATAAATATAAGCATAAATAAATAAAATAAATAGTTGGAACCCACTAATAGTGTGTTTGCCATAAATAATAAAAGGGAGGGAGATATAAAACAGTAAATAAATTAAATTAAAATGGAGCCCATTAATACTAGTGTCGCAACCATAAAAGGTAAATAAATACATAAATAGATGGAGCCCACTAATATTAGTGTTGCCACCATAAAAGATAAATAAATGTTAGCAACATAAAAATAAATATTATGTTAGGAACATAAAATAAAAGTTGGTAACATAAATTTAAATGTTAGTGGCATAAAGTAAATATTAGTAAAGTTAGTATGGAGCTTAGTATAGCCACCATGAAATAAATAAATAAAGCAGTAAGTAAAGAATTACAAATGGAGCTTAATGTCGCTACAATGAAATAAATGAATAGGGAGTGAGAAGAATATATAAACATAAATAAATTACTGTAAATAATAAAATGTAAATTTACCATGAATAGTAAAATTACTATTCACTGTAAATAGTGAATAAGGTAAAATTACAGAAAGATTAATCTAGACTTCCATGTAGGAGTCAAATGAATAAAATGTAAAAATTACTGAAAAGGGGTAAATTTACTGTGAATAGTAAATTACTATTTACCGTAATAAAATAGTAAATAATCTCAAATCTTAACCATGGAACCCAATGTTAAAATAATCGGTAAAAATAGATATTTAATTTCATATAATGGTTAAGATCATCCCAGATAGATAAAATGGAAATATGAAATAGATGGTGAGAAAATCTTACCTTGGTAGAGTCTTCATGCTGATAACGTATTATAAAACTGATAAAAATAAATAAGAAGAAGAGCAGAGGTTCTAGAGAGATAAAGTAGAGAGAGAGATTCTCATTTCATTGTTATATGAACAGTTATAGAATACTTCTATTTATAGAAGGAAAATGAGACTTTAGTGTAATTTTTACCTCTGGGTCATTCGGTGTAATTTTCCCCAAAACACATAACTATTCACTCACATGAAAAACCTCCCGTGAGTGTTTGTATAATTGAGTGCGGGTCCACCAAATAGTAAATTACTATGCGTGGTACTATGCGTGGGTCCCATGTCATCTTGTAATATTTGAAGACTGGGAGTCAATGGACATCCATATAATAAGTATATTCATAACAGATTGGGTATTATTTATAGATTTTTCCGAGAAATAAAACATTCTTTAATTGTGTGAAACCGTATTTTGCACGGAATGCAGTGAGGGAATGTTTGAGTGCGAGTGTGATTGTGTGCTTTTTTGGGTGTTTGAAAAAGGTATGCATACATACTTTAGATTTGAGACCATGTGCCTCCCTCCCTCCATTTTTGTTTGAATTTCTAGCATACTATACAGTTGCCTCCTGCTCCTGGTTAAGGTTTCAGAGAGCAAATTGGATATATTTATTTACAATCAACCATGATCATACAATCCCTTGTCTCATAATTTAAGGGAGTATTAGATGTCAAATATACAATTTTGAGGCCTTTATACAATTGATGGCATACAAAATTTATGGATCAAACCTTGTATCATAACTTGTCTCTCGGCTTCAGGCCAACTTATTTCATTAGCTTCAGGCTAATTAATTACTTGACTTCTAGCCAATTTATGCCTTCTCATGGTCTCAGGCCAATTTATGCATCATATCTCCATGGCATTTTAATAATTTATTGTTAGGATAAATATAAGCATAAATAAATAAAATAAATAGTTGGAACCCACTAATAGTGTGTTTGCCATAAATAATAAAAGGGAGGGAGATATAAAACAGTAAATAAATTAAATTAAAATGGAGCCCATTAATACTAGTGTCGCAACCATAAAAGGTAAATAAATACATAAATAGATGGAGCCCACTAATATTAGTGTTGCCACCATAAAAGATAAATAAATGTTAGCAACATAAAAATAAATATTATGTTAGGAACATAAAATAAAAGTTGGTAACATAAATTTAAATGTTAGTGGCATAAAGTAAATATTAGTAAAGTTAGTATGGAGCTTAGTATAGCCACCATGAAATAAATAAATAAAGCAGTAAGTAAAGAATTACAAATGGAGCTTAATGTCGCTACAATGAAATAAATGAATAGGGAGTGAGAAGAATATATAAACATAAATAAATTACTGTAAATAATAAAATGTAAATTTACCATGAATAGTAAAATTACTATTCACTGTAAATAGTGAATAAGGTAAAATTACAGAAAGATTAATCTAGACTTCCATGTAGGAGTCAAATGAATAAAATGTAAAAATTACTGAAAAGGGGTAAATTTACTGTGAATAGTAAATTACTATTTACCGTAATAAAATAGTAAATAATCTCAAATCTTAACCATGGAACCCAATGTTAAAATAATCGGTAAAAATAGATATTTAATTTCATATAATGGTTAAGATCATCCCAGATAGATAAAATGGAAATATGAAATAGATGGTGAGAAAATCTTACCTTGGTAGAGTCTTCATGCTGATAACGTATTATAAAACTGATAAAAATAAATAAGAAGAAGAGCAGAGGTTCTAGAGAGATAAAGTAGAGAGAGAGATTCTCATTTCATTGTTATATGAACAGTTATAGAATACTTCTATTTATAGAAGGAAAATGAGACTTTAGTGTAATTTTTACCTCTGGGTCATTCGGTGTAATTTTCCCCAAAACACATAACTATTCACTCACATGAAAAACCTCCCGTGAGTGTTTGTATAATTGAGTGCGGGTCCACCAAATAGTAAATTACTATGCGTGGTACTATGCGTGGGTCCCATGTCATCTTGTAATATTTGAAGACTGGGAGTCAATGGACATCCATATAATAAGTATATTCATAACAGATTGGGTATTATTTATAGATTTTTCCGAGAAATAAAACATTCTTTAATTGTGTGAAACCGTATTTTGCACGGAATGCAGTGAGGGAATGTTTGAGTGCAAGTGTGATTGTGTGCTTTTTTGGGTGTTTGAAAAAGGTATGCATACATACTTTAGATTTGAGACCATGTGCCTCCCTCCCTCCATTTTTGTTTGAATTTCTAGCATACTATACAGTTGCCTCCTGCTCCTGGTTAAGGTTTCAGAGAGCAAATTGGATATATTTATTTACAATCAACCATGATCATACAATCCCTTGTCTCATAATTTAAGGGAGTATTAGATGTCAAATATACAATTTTGAGGCCTTTATACAATTGATGGCATACAAAATTTATGGATCAAACCTTGTATCATAACTTGTCTCTCGGCTTCAGGCCAACTTATTTCATTAGCTTCAGGCTAATTAATTACTTGACTTCTAGCCAATTTATGCTTTCTCATGGTCTCAGGCCAATTTATGCATCATATCTCCATGGCATTTTAATAATTTATTGTTAGGATAAATATAAGCATAAATAAATAAAATAAATAGTTGGAACCCACTAATAGTGTGTTTGCCATAAATAATAAAAGGGAGGGAGATATAAAACAGTAAATAAATTAAATTAAAATGGAGCCCATTAATACTAGTGTCGCAACCATAAAAGGTAAATAAATACATAAATAGATGGAGCCCACTAATATTAGTGTTGCCACCATAAAAGATAAATAAATGTTAGCAACATAAAAATAAATATTATGTTAGGAACATAAAATAAAAGTTGGTAACATAAATTTAAATGTTAGTGGCATAAAGTAAATATTAGTAAAGTTAGTATGGAGCTTAGTATAGCCACCATGAAATAAATAAATAAAGCAGTAAGTAAAGAATTACAAATGGAGCTTAATGTCGCTACAATGAAATAAATGAATAGGGAGTGAGAAGAATATATAAACATAAATAAATTACTGTAAATAATAAAATGTAAATTTACCATGAATAGTAAAATTACTATTCACTGTAAATAGTGAATAAGGTAAAATTACAGAAAGATTAATCTAGACTTCCATGTAGGAGTCAAATGAATAAAATGTAAAAATTACTGAAAAGGGGTAAATTTACTGTGAATAGTAAATTACTATTTACCGTAATAAAATAGTAAATAATCTCAAATCTTAACCATGGAACCCAATGTTAAAATAATCGGTAAAAATAGATATTTAATTTCATATAATGGTTAAGATCATCCCAGATAGATAAAATGGAAATATGAAATAGATGGTGAGAAAATCTTACCTTGGTAGAGTCTTCATGCTGATAACGTATTATAAAACTGATAAAAATAAATAAGAAGAAGAGCAGAGGTTCTAGAGAGATAAAGTAGAGAGAGAGATTCTCATTTCATTGTTATATGAACAGTTATAGAATACTTCTATTTATAGAAGGAAAATGAGACTTTAGTGTAATTTTTACCTCTGGGTCATTCGGTGTAATTTTCCCCAAAACACATAACTATTCACTCACATGAAAAACCTCCCGTGAGTGTTTGTATAATTGAGTGCGGGTCCACCAAATAGTAAATTACTATGCGTGGTACTATGCGTGGGTCCCATGTCATCTTGTAATATTTGAAGACTGGGAGTCAATGGACATCCATATAATAAGTATATTCATAACAGATTGGGTATTATTTATAGATTTTTCCGAGAAATAAAACATTCTTTAATTGTGTGAAACCGTATTTTGCACGGAATGCAGTGAGGGAATGTTTGAGTGCGAGTGTGATTGTGTGCTTTTTTGGGTGTTTGAAAAAGGTATGCATACATACTTTAGATTTGAGACCATGTGCCTCCCTCCCTCCATTTTTGTTTGAATTTCTAGCATACTATACAGTTGCCTCCTGCTCCTGGTTAAGGTTTCAGAGATGCCATGAACGCGCTTGTGTTTTCTTAAGCATTTCAAATAGCACTACTACTACAACAACAAAGCTTTTTCTATGGGGTCAGCTACATCAATCACAAAACGCCATTATGTTTTATCAAGACTCATCCTGTAAGTGACAGTTTGCAGGTTTGATCCTTAAAATCTCGTGCCCCTATAATTAAAAAAACAACTATTGGAACCCAAAAGAAAACAAAACGGCCATAGCTTGTGAGAATTCAAACCAAACAACTCAACCATACAGCACACAGTGAGAGATGGAAAATAGGAGACACAACATGGTGTGAAATGAAACAGATTTCATATACAGAAAACACTCTAATATATGACTATGATCCATTCAAGAGTTTGGTTCTGATGGTAAAAGAGGAGGAACAGAGAACTCAGAGAGCATCTCTCTCAAAAACTTGTCCACAACATCTAAATAAACTGGACACTTGAGACGAGAATAATAATGAAGTGCCTCTTCTATGTCCAGTAAGTGCTCAACATCATCAACTTCCATCATGTCCACTTCCCTCATCTTCTGTACCAAAACATGAACCCTTCCTCTTTCGTTTCCCTTCTCTGAACTCAGATCTTCCTTTTTGTTCTTCCTCTGTTTTCCTCTGTCTTCTTCTTCTTCATCAATTTTGCTTTTCTTCTTCTCTGGACCTTGATGCTTCACAAAACCCATTAGGCCTTCAATAGATTCAGCGGCATTCTCCATCTCTGGATCTTTTGATTTGGACCCTGATATGCTAAAGCTATTATTATTGCTGTCTTCATCGATCATCTTCAACCTCTTGAGTTCAGATTGCCACTGATCATAGAACTCATGGTAGAATTGTTCACTTGTGTAGATCTCTGTTTTGCCACTTCTGCGAGAGAAATGATTGAAGGAAAGTGATCTGGGTAGTTTCTGGTACTCACCATAGAAGAACGACTTAAAATTTTCAACAGTTTTGTGAAAGAAAAATTTGGCCTTGCTCATGCTTTCTCTAGGAAGCATTTGTGGTTCTTTCTCTGAGAAGGTTATGCCCTCTCTATGTTTATGGATTCTCCAACTCTTCCTTGAATCAGATTTACAGATAAAGAAGCATTCATATGGTGACTGGTCACTTAAAGATACTTAAAAGACAAAAGTGAATAATTCTAAGGGAGAATGACAATTCTGGACTTTTATAAGAAGCTTAATACTAAATCAAGATATTTAAGAAAATTTCAGAACTGACATATACAAAAATGAGCCGTGGATTTGAAAATTGGATAGGTTAAATTGTTTAAATTCATTCTATCAAATTCTCTAATCACACATAACTATATATCATATTTTAAAAATATTATCATTTAATTTTAAATCTACATGAAATAAAAATAAGACATGTGAAAAACTTTACATAATATATATAGGAAAGGAAACTTGACCATAGTTTATTCCAAAGGTATTATGTGTCTTGTGGGTCTTCACCTTGAACCTTTTGTCCTTGGCATTCTAGAATATGTCAATCTTTGGGGTCCAAGAAACAAGACCATGTAAAGATTTCGTCCTCTAATTTGATGATTTTTTCTCCTCGGCTTAAAGATTAATCAATTGGCATTTTAGTTTTAGTGTTGATATATAATTTATTTTTTATTCAATGAAATAAGTAGATTGTTTGGGATATGCATAAACTTAAGTATCATTTTCAGTGAAAGGGAAAAGAAAAAAGATGTTCAATAAATAAATAAAGCATGAGATTTTGGTCCCAAAATGATCAAGAAATATTGTGTTGCTATGACCATTTGCCGTTGAAAGTGCAGTGGCATTGAGTAAGATGCAAAGGTAAAGGTAAGGGGTCAATAAAAGATTATTACAATTAGTGGCCTACTAACCTTTTTTTTGTTTTTTTATCAAATTTGAAACCTTGGGACCCATGAGTCAAAAATTAAATGGTCCTTATCTAGTGTTATTGGAGAAAATATTTAGAAATAAAATTTCAAAAGGAAAGAAGGCAAGAAGTGAAAATAAGTGTAAATTATACCATACTCTTCATTTACACCAAAAATATTTATATACAAAAAGAATAAGATGCCTTAATTAATTCCAAATCAACCTATAATAATTAAAATATAAAAAATAATTTAGGAATTGTGTTAATGCGTAAAATAGAAAAATAGAAAACTACTCCGAATGGGTAAACTCACTTGAGGTCAACATCCCAATTTATTAATTGATTTATTCAATTATTTTTAAAAAATTTGTTATTTTATCCATTTGATCATTAAATGAAAAATCTTGAGTTGAGCATGACTTGATTAAAGAAACTAATTTTTGGATAATGTATTTTTCTGGTACAGATAATATATTGTTTTTTTTTATGGGAAAACATTTTCTCATATCGTAGGAAAACTATTTTCTCATGTCACACACATATAAAATGGTGGGACCCACATACTTATAGTATGTGGGTCCCACCATTTTATGTGTGTGTAGGAAACTTTTTTTTCTCATGTAACATGAGAAAGCCAAAGCCCTTTTTTTATATAATCTTTTATATATATATATATATATATATATATATATATATATATAATATTGGGCTTATGAACTAAGTTAAAAGCATCCGAAAAGGCCCAATAAGGAAAAGTTCTGTTCAGTTTTATTGGGCTTATGAACTGAGCCCATGGGCTTGACTGTGTAACAAATTCTTCTCAGAACTAAACCCTAACCATAAATTTTGTTTCGCTCATATAAAACCTATCTTGAACGCCGCATCCTGCTCTTCCATACTTCCTCTGGTGAAGCTGAATCTAGGGTTTCAATGGTACTCTCTCTTTTCCTCACTCTCTGTCTGTAACTGGATATGCGTATGTACTGATGTTCAATGAACAAAATGCCTGTGCCGTTCTTGAAGGTTGTCTGTTTTTTAACCTGAATTTGGACTCTGATGTGCCTTAAATGGAACACAGGGGAAGGGAACAGGAAGCTTTGGTAAGAGGAGGAATAAGACCCACACGCTCTGTGTGAGGTGTGGCCGTCGCAGCTTTCACCTCCAGAAGAGTCGTTGTTCGGCATGTGCTTTCCCGGCTGCTCGCAAGAGGAAGTGTATGTCTTTTTTTGGAATTTATGGATCGGTTTGCTTTAACAAGTTTATAAGTCTTATATTGTTGGATTAAGATATTGGCTTTGAATCCTAATTTATGTGTTATAGTCAGTTTGATTTTTTTAGTGTATGAATCATGCCATTTTTTCTGATTGCGATTTGCAGATAACTGGAGTGTTAAGGCCATCCGTAGAAAGACCACCGGAACCGGAAGGATGAGGTATTTGCGTAATGTGCCTCGAAGGTTCAAGAGCGGTTTCAGAGAGGGTATGTAAAAGCTTTTCTATCTGAATATGCTGTGATGAGGTTTGGTGCTTGATAGGTTCTTGTTCATATATCACTGATTTGTTCTTCTGGGCATTTTGATTCAGGAACTCAAGCCGCACCAAGGAACAAGGGAGCAGCTGCCACAGCTTAAGTCTCTGGTTGATCGTTGTTTTTCTAAGTCAATGAATTATAGGTTTTTGAAGTTGTTATTGTGGGGGCAAGTATTTGGACAATTATTAACCGTTTCTACAGCCTCATTGCTTCTGTCATTTTTGTCTCGAGTAATATGTAGCTGCTTTAATTTAAATGAGAAGACTGCTAGACTTTTTGGTTGTTCACTGAGAGTTTATGGTATCTATGATTTTGGTTTTACATTTATTGGTTCAAAGGAAATCCCATGATGATTTAAAGTATTCACTGGGGTGTTTGTTTCCTATTAATCTGTGATTAATTGAATTATGGCACCCTATTAAACTATTTTGCATGTGATGCACTACCTTTTACTCGAGCTTTGTGTAGTTTGCTAATCAGTATCAGAAGGATAATTTTGAATTATCACTTGCATGATTTGTAGGGCCGCAGAACCATGTTTTTTTGGCTCAAAACTTGGTTAAAGTCTGTCACTGGATGGGTATTTTAACACCATTAGAAGTAGCAAAAAACTTGGTTAAAGTCTGTCACTGGATGGGTATTTTAACACCATTAGAAGTAGCTATTGGATATGCTTGGCTAGATTCTTTGGTGGAATACAATTTTGGGGCTAACTTATGCTTAAACCAATGTTTTGTTGAGATAACCTATATCAAATGATCTCTGTTGTTAACTTGTCAGCTCATTAACTACCAGTACAATATCCTCTTATGTTGTTTTGAGGTTGAGGGAGTACGAGTCAATATGTTTTGTCATTGAACTAATAGAGAATGGTTTCCACTAATTGTTGCAAACACAGGAGGGGATTGAGGATTGTTGCAGACTTGGCCCTTTCCCCCCCTTCTTGGGAGTATTTTTTAAGGGTTCGAAGGTAATGAGGATTACTGGGTTGGGAAGTACCTACAGTTTATAACCAACATGAGTCTTTTGTGGGGCGCATAATTATTTCAGAGAAATGGTAATCGATCCCAACCCAAATTCGAGGTATTGTTGCCCACATCCTAATAGGCATTCAAATCCTGGTTTGAGGTGTTCAAATCTTAATTTGTGAGGAATTAGCATCCATGTGTTCTCGGGAAGAGAAGTGAAATTAGTCCCGACATCCGGATCTGGATTTCTCTTGATTTTTTTTAGTTTCTAAAGGTTTGATTAACTGAAATAAAGAAAAGTACAAGCGCCAACAAGACAAACAATTGACGTGCGTGTTATTTATAGACCCATGAAATATGAGTCCACATAAAAATTTTGACGAACTGGTGCAATAGCAAAAAAAAAAAAATTAGAATAGTGAGTTGGTTCATTAGAAAAAGTCAGAGCATAAGAGTGTGTTTAATTTGATGGAATGGAAGGAGGGGAAGGGAGGGGAGAGAAATCTTTTAAAATTGCCTATGAAATTTTTTTAACATTTTAAAAATGCACTCTCATTAAAACAAAATATTCTTATAATTAATGACAATTTAGTCAATATCATTCCTCTTCTCCCATCCTCTCCCTTCAAAACAATCATGTTGTGAACGTCCGTTTGGAGAAAGTATGTTTATATAGGCATAAATATTACAAGTGTTTGTTTGGGATTATCTGGGTTCATTTAGAATAGTAATTGAAGCTTTCAAAAATAGTTTTTTAATTGTGGAGCTTTCAAAAATAGCCTTTTATCGTGTTTTTAAGTATATAAAGTAAGTATATGAGATGAGTTTTCTCTTGAAATACGTAAATAAGCACTTGTTTGGATGATCCCAACCGTGCTTCGCCTTCAGATTTAGCTTCAAATTACTTTGTTGATTTGTTTAATGCGAGCTCATTTTCTTAGTCTCAATTTGACTCTAAATTAATTACACCAGCTACCGTGACTTGACTAACAATAATTAATTACTTGCCAAACTAAATTATAGCATTAGCCACAATAACTAATCAGTAATAAATCAATAAATTATGACTATTTAATAAATAATCAATTGAATTAATTAAATAAAACAAAGAATAGATATTAACTTTTAGGATTTATTTAATAAATGAATTAAATAAATAAAACAATGGGAAAACCCCTTAAAAAGAACTTTACAAATGTTGAAAGACAAAATTGTATTTCAAATATTCATAATACTAAAGATGTGTTAATATCTGATTCGTCATATTTAAAATTAAAATAAAATGATAGAATCGTCCCTCTAAGTTTGAAATTAAGAATAGAGAAGAAGGTGTGATTTTAAAAGTTATGATAAAGCTTTTTACAAGTTTCAATAAAGTTTTCACATTTTCTCACAAGAATTTTGTAAGATGTAAATCAAAATCTACAAGATCTGGTAATAGTTTTATAAGTTCGGATAAGGTTTTCACAATTTCTCAAAAGAAATTCACAAATTCCTCAAGAATGTTACAAGTTGCAAATTTGAATTCTCAAGATATGATAAAAGTTTCACAAATTTAGATAAAGTTTTCACAAGTTCTCAAAATAATTTCACTACTTCCTTAAAGAAATAACTTCACAAGTTATAAATTTTAATTCACAATATCTTATAAGGGTTTCCCAAATTCTAATAAAAGGTTTCAAAAATTCTCAAAAGAATTTCACAACTTCCATAAGGAATCTCACAAGGTGCAAATTTTGATTCATAAGATTTGATAAGTGTTTCATAAGTTTTTAAAAGAATTTCATAACTTCCTTAAAAATTTACCAAATTGCAAATCAAAATTTATATGGTCTGATAAGGGTTTCACAAGTTTTGGTAAATGTTTCATAAGTTCGGATAAGATTTTCACAATTAATACTGTCAAATTGAAAATTAAACTTTGAAAGACAATTTTGTCATTTCCTTTTAATTTTAGAAAGTACGAATCAAGTCATAAGACCTCTTTGACATTATAAATATTCATAACATATTTTTATCTTTTGACATTTTTAAATTTTTTTTAAAGGGATTTTCCCTAAAACCATTGTGTCACAATGAAGCCATTCAGGATTTTAGGTAGTTTTTTTTAATGGGTTTAGTGTTTATATTTTTACAGAAAGATTTTTTGAACATTGGGGGGGGGGGCAAAGGTGGGGATTTACTTCTTGGAGTCATTTAAACTTTTTATACAAGGATTAATAGGGGTTGACACAAGTAATAAGTAATTTGTGTCATTTAAGCAAGATCTTGAATTTGAACTTTATGAATACAGAAAAGCCTTGTTAGGAGACTCATCCATCATAGTCAAATGCACTACCCAGGTCGGATCTGGATTAGTCAGGACAAAACTCTGAATACCGAATCAGCAACCAAAAATAAAAAAGACGAGTATACTCTAATGGTGGGCAGAAAAATAAATAAGAAATATAATGGGAGAAAGATAAGGAAATACTACTTAAAATTTAAAATCCTAAAATGTTATATTCTTATCGTTAATACCTATACTCTTATAAACAACAAGACTAATTTAAGATTTTAAAACTCAAGTGGTGTGTGTATAAAATCTTACGAGGGATGTAATTTTACTTTAGTTGTCTTTACTTTGGCTTCTACTTTTCTTTGGAACTAATTGATGTCATAAATAAGAAATCTATCATAAGCTCATAACTTAATGATGTGGCGTGGACATGATTACTGATAAAAATAAATTTACGAGTTAAAAAACATCTTGCTTTAAAATCACACGTTAATCACATATTGAATAGAAAAGGTATATTTTGACCAATAAAAATTTTATAAGCAATTTAATTCTTCTTTCATATTATAAAATGACAGTGAGGTTTTTCTTTCGAACGTCAATGAAAAACAAAATAAAGGAGAATGGAGGGTATAGTAGGAAATAAAGTACAGTAAAATAAACAATGATATGCGCTCGTGAATATTTTTATAGGATCGATGATTTTGATGTTTTAGATGATTTTATATATTTGATTATCGTTCCTGGAAAATGAAAATTTTGTTACCAGAAGTAATAAAATAATGCATTTGTGGAATTTTAATGATATATGTAGAAAGAGATATCATATATGGAAATTGTATGAAAGTTCCATGAATTAATTTTTACGGACTCACACTTGAGAGAGACAATGATATATATATCAAGTGTGAGTGTTTGTGTTAATTATTTATGCAAGTTTGTTAATTTGTGAATATTTGTGTGTTGATTCCCCCGGAATGGATGTTAGATTATGAGATAATAAACCAGAAGTTTACTAATTGTTGGCATGACTTAATTAATCATCCGAGTCATATATATAATGCAAATTATATTGACATCCATTGAAGAAGCAGAAGATTCTTCATAAATATACTACTTGTTCTCAAATAGAAATGATTATGAAATTATGATTGGAAATGGATCTCTGGAAATATATCATATTAAAATATTACATGTGAGATTATAAATCTGCAAAGTTTGCAGTGGTGTTTGCAACCAGAAGTTTGCAAGATATTATGCGCGCAATTTCCAAATTTAATGATCCAGAAATCATATATGAGTAAATCAATGTTTATGAGAACATTGTTTATATGTGTCGATTTGCAGCGATTATATAAGCCAACAAAATTCTCCCCAAAAAATTGGCTTTTGGTCAGGAGCTAGATTAATTCCATCTTAAAAGTTTTGAATGTGCAATGATTATTTATAATGCACATAGATGGATACACACTACATGATTAGATGAGGGGGAGAAAAATAAGCAGATTGGGTAAAAGAAATAAAGTGGAATGAATTATCATTGGCTCATATTGATTCTCGTACAAAAAAATGTGCACTAAGAGTTCAAAATGATAATTCAGTTGCAGAGTTTAGTTCATCGAATGCCAGAAGCATTTACTGACCTTAAGAAAGTGACAAAGTCATATGTCCCAACTGCAAATGCTCCTATATGAATTGTTATAAAGCACACCTGAAGCATTACATGTCTATTGGTTTTAAAGATAAATAAAAAATCCTCGAAAGTGAAAAAGGAGCTCAGAATATAAATGATCAAGTCGAGGATAATTAAGAAAAGCTCCAGAAGAGCCATCTCGTGAAGAAATATTATCTCCAGAAGAGATATCTCTAGAAGAGACCCAGGTACATGAAAATGTGTGATAACAATAAGATCTTATGATATTGAATAGATATCATCTTATGATCTTACATAAACATAAATATCATCATAGTTGACATTATTTTCGGTCCCATCAGTCTAAAAATAACAAAATGTTTAACCCTCACCTTATTAAATCCATATTTGTGAAGGCACGTTTAGAAAATATAAAATGATATTGAATAAAGATAATATTAAAAAAAATATAATTCATACCTGGTGTCTTGTAAAAAAAAAAAAAAAAGGAAAATATCTTTTCGAAATCACATGTCATTTGTGTTGGATGAGTTGCACGAATAATTAAAATAAGTGTCCAGATAAGTTTAAAAACAGAAATTGCAATCACGCAAATTCAATTTTTCCTAACTGAATTACACACCCAATCTATGATAATCCCATTCATACTCTATTTGTTTAAGTTACAATTATTTAATAAATAATAAATTAAATTAATTAAATAAACCAAAATAATAGGTACTACATTTTAGGATTTATTTAATAAATAATAAATGAAATAAACTAAGTAGTAAAATGTCTCTTAAAAAGAACTTTAAAAGTGTTAAAAGACAAAAATATGTTTCAAATATGCATAATATCAAAGAAGTGTTATTGTTTGATCCGTCACTTTCAAATTTTTTTATAAAAATGACAAAATTCTCCCACGAAGTTTAAAATTATGAACATAGAAGAATACGTGATTTCATGATAATAGTTTTTTGAAGTTTAGATAAGGTTTTTATAATTTTTTATAAGAATTTTACAAATTATAAATCAAAATTTATAAGATCTAATTAGGGTTTCTCAAGTTTGAGTAAGGTTTTCTCAAGTTCTTAAAATAAATTTACAACTTTCTTAAAAAATTTCACAAATTATGAATTTGAATTCACATTAGTTTTGAAAATAATTTCACAACTTCTTTAATGAACTTCACAAGTGGCAAATTTTGATTCACAATATCTGTTAAAAGTTTTACAAATTCAAGTATAGTTTTCATTTCAAAATAATTTCACAACTTACTTAAAGAATTTCATAATTTGCAAATTTTGATTCACACAATCTGATAAGAGTTTTATAAGTTTGGGTAAGGTTTTCACAAATTCTCAAAAGAATTTCATAATTTCCTTAAATAATTTCATAAGTTGCAAATCAAAATTCACATAATCTAATAAAGATTTCACAAGTTTTGATAAATGTGTCATAACTCATAAGTTCAGATAAGTGTTTCATAATTAATTATGTTAAAGTGAAAATTAGACTTTGAGGGACAATTCTAACATTTCATTTTAATTTTAAAATGACGAATCATGTCATAGCACCGCTTTAAAATTATGAATATTTATAATACATTTGTGTCTTTTAGCATTTTAAAATTTCCTTTGAATAGACTTTCCCTAAAACAATTGTGTCATTGAAGACATTTAGGGTTTTACATGTGTAGCCCGAGATGGCGCAGGAAGACAGAGATAGAAAAACTTTGAACACCACTATCACCACCCAAGACCCAATCGAGGAGCTGCTATTTTGATTTTTTTTTTTTTTAAACAGCCATTTTACACAGAATTTCAGTCCACTACTGAGTCTTGAATATTTTTATCCTTTACCAATAAGAGGCATTAATTTCTTTATCCCTTTGTTCAGTAAAATATAATCTAATGGTTGGAATATATGTGTGTATAAATACAATGGAAGAAAAAAAAAAAAGAAAATACTACTCAAACTTTAAAATCCTAAAATTGTTATACTCTTATAGTTAATGCCTACACTCTTATAAGCAATAAGACTGATTTAAGATTATAAAGTTCAAGTGTTATACTCTTATAGTTAATGCCTACACTCTTACAAGGAATGTAGTTTTACTCTGTTGTTTTTACTTTGTCTTGTACTTTTCTTAGGAACTAATTGATGTCACAAATAATAAATTTACCATAAGCTCATAACTTAATGATGTGGTGATTACTGATTACTGATAAAAATAAATTTACGAGGGAAAAAAGCATCTTGCTTAAAAATCACACGTTAATCACATATTGAACAGAAATGTATATTTTGACCAATAAAAATTTTATATGCAATTTAATTCTTCTTTAATATTATAAAATGACAGTGAGTTTTTTTTCCCTTACAAACTTCAATGAAAAACAAAATAAAGGAGAATGGAGGGTATAGTAGGAAATAAAGTTCAGTAAAATAAACATTGATATTTTGAAGAATTATAAAATTTTTCGAAGGGATTGTTTTGACTTTTGATATCAAATAATTTGTCACTCTAGTCTTTTCCGCATTTCCACTAAAGTTAAGAAAATACTTAAATTTATTCGGTCTAAAAATAACAAAATGTTTAACCCTCACCTTATTAAATCCATTTTTGTGAAGGCACGTTTATAAAATATAAAATGATATTGAATAAAGATAATATTAAAAAAATATAATTCATACCTGGTGTCTTGTAAAAAAAAAAAAGGAAAATATCTTTTCGAAATCACATGTCATTTGTGTTGGATGAGTTGCACCAATAATTAAAATAAGTATCCAGATAAGTTTAAAAAACAGAAATTGCAATCACGCAAATTCAATTTTTCCTAACTGAATTACACACCCAATCTATGATAATCCCATCCATACTCCATGAATTTATGGCATTTCAGGGAAAGTGAACCTCAGTTTCTGCAGTTTGCTATTACATAAATTTTAAATATTTAAATAATTATTAGTATAAAAATAATCCTTGATCATCTCTTTTGTTGTTGATTAGACTAGTATTTTTCATAAGGTTTTGTTTCACACCAAATAATATCTATGATTGTCAGAAATCGAATATTTTATATTAGAGATCGAAGTCTCATGCTATAGACCGAATCAAATTCATTAAGAGACCAGAGTTGGGAGTTAAAGTGAGCTTTAAACCATCAACCCAATAATGTGATTGACAATGTCTCAAAGAAAAGGATATAAGCTTTTCAGCATCACTATAGTAGCTCGCACAGAGGATCAAGCACCAGAAGATGCCATGGATCAAGAAAATAATGAAGAGAATCAAATTACTAGAGGAAACGATGATGAAGATCAACATGGTAATCATGATGATTCTGATGATGATGATTTCGTCTTTGAACCGCCTCCAGAATTGGATTTGACTCTATCAATGACGCTGAAACTTAGAAATTTGTAATATTAAATAGGAATTTTAAATTATGAAAATTTGGTCTAAAATAATAGAAATTAAATTCCAAGGTCTGGGAAATTAAGAATTTAATGTTAATGTATTTATTCAATAATTGCAAATAAGATATTGTGTTGAAATAATAAATAAAACAAAGAAATGGGCTCTTAGCAACCCAAATAATGTCAAAAGCCCACAATTAACTTCGACCCAATACATATACTTTTCTAAACCATTGTGTCTTGGCCCAACATGTGACAAATTTACGAGTTAAAAAACATCTTGCTTTAAAATCGCACGTTAATCACATATTGAATAGAAACGGTATATTTTGACCAATAAAAATTTTATAAGCAATTTAATTCTTCTTTAATATTATAAAATGACAGTGATGTTTTCTTTCAAACGTCAATGAAAAACAAAATAAAGGAGAATGGAGGGTATAGTAGGAAATAAGGTACAGTAAAATAAACAATGATATTTTGAAGAATTATAAAATTTTTCAAGGGATTGTTTTGACTTTTGATATCAAATAATTTGTCACTCTAGTCTTTTTAACCAGTTATTTTCTGCATTTTCACTAAAAATAACAAAATGTTTAACCCTCACCTTATTAAATCCATTTTTGTGAAGGCACGTTTAGAAAATATAAAATGATATTGAATAAAGATAATATTAAAAAAAATATAATTCATACCTGGTGTCTTGTAAAAACAGAAAAAGGAAAATATCTTTTCCAAATCACCTGTCATTTGTGTTGGATGAGTTGCACCAATAATTAAAATAAGTGTCCAGATAAGTTTAAAAACAGAAATTGCAATCACGCAAATTCATTTTTGGTAACTGAATTACACACCCAATCTAGGATAATCCCATCCATACTCCATGAATTTATGGCATTTCAGGGAAAGTGAACCTCAGTTTCTGCAGTTTGCTATTACATAAATTTTAAATATTCAAATAATTATTAGTATAAAAATAATCCTTCATCATTTCTTTTGTTGTTGATTAGACTAGTATTTTTCATTCTTTTGTTGTTGATTAGACTAGTATTTTTCATAAGGTTTTGTTTCACACCAAATTGACTTTTACTAGATGTTCTAACTAAAAAAATTCATTCAAAATTTTAGGGAAGAAACAGAATGTTCGGGTACAATTTATAAATAAAGACGGCCCCAAAAAATTATAGTTTATAAGGAGTTAGCACGAGCCAGAGAAATTATCTAACCTTTAAATGAATAACCTAAATTGTTAAGATTTGTTATAAAGGGTAACTACAATTGATAGTAGTTATTCTATAATAAAATTTGAGTAATGCTATATATACATATGGATCAAGTTTAGAAAGTGAAGTTCCTAAAAGACGTTACTTGGAAAAATTAGTTATGATGCAATATTTTACATGATGCTACGTACAAGATTGGGATTTTGAAGTATTGTTAACAATAATATCCAAATCTCCAATCTCAACAAACCAGTAACTAGAATTTTTTTCCCATTATTTTGTCCTCCTTTAATGTAATTAAATTTTCATGCCTCTTTGAAGGAAGTATATAGAATCACGGGTAGAGTAAAGTTTATTAATAGAGAGATGGCCTATGAATACTAAAATTCAATTATAAATAACTTACTCAAATTTATTAATAGAGAGATATACTATAAATACTAAAATTCAATTATAAAAAACTTACAAAAAGTAAGTTCGGCCCATATGAGTTATAGAGCCTTGAAGTAATAATAATCCAAAATCTTAAGCCAATCAGAGTTGACATAGTTGACATAAATGGTAAATGATTCAGGACTAAGCCCTTGGGTCGTGGGTTTAATCTCCTCTGCCGTCGCTGGAACTCCTTTGGTAAACGATCTCGTAAGTCCCCAGTAAGTGCTCATAGAGCCTTGAGCCGTGCCCTGGCCTTAGTAGGAGACTGGTGTCGAACCCTTCCAAAACTTTTTTTGTAACAAAAAAAAATCCAAAATCTTAAGATATCTTATTTTGTTATAAAAAAAAAGAACCCAATTCGTATTAATTACTCTACACTAAAATTTGAATATTGAAGACTAAAACTAAAAGATGAAATGATTGCATTGCTATCAAAATTTACAAAATAGTTCCGTTACAAGCCAAGATCGATTGATGGCGTAGAGGTTGCGGCCACAAATAAATGGCGCAAGAAATTTAGAAAACGTTGCATTCATAACAATGTTTCACCAAGCTAAATTGGAAGTTATCATCTTCACTTAGACTTGAACTCGTGTTTTTTTTCATCATCTTCACTTAAGACTTGAACTCACCAAATTTGTGTTTTTCTTCATGAAGCTGCTTGAATGCATAGTCTAATTCAGGAAATGCTGATAGTATAAGTAACTCGAGAAGGTCAAAAGCCAGCTGCTTCAAGCATACCGATGACTGTGACAAAGCAAGCTAACAAGAGTCATTAAATTGCAATCAAGCTAAATTATGATAAAATGAATGGTAATGATGATAATTTCCTCTAGTCACCCACAAAGAGGGTTGCATTTACGATAGAACATCAATATAAGATTGTCATTCTTATCTTTATTTGGCAAATATTAACCTAACTGGAGCAACCAAATAACCTGAAAAATTGGGACGCTCGGGTTCAAGAGCGGAGTAGAAAGATCATAGATCTAATTATAGATACATATCTATCTTAGAAAACAGATAATCATGATCCAAGTAAAGCTGAAGCTGGTCTATTAAAAGAGCAATGTTCACACAATTGATGTAACCCAAAAGTAATGTTAATATTACCATCACTAGCGACAGAGCAGAAACAAATATTCTCCTCTGATAACATAAAAATATCAAGCATTTAAAGAGGAAATTACCTGTAGAAAAAAATAGAGATCCCTGGCACATTGTTCATACTCCTTGCGACCAACAAGACCGACAATTGTTGATGGTGCATGATCTGCATGCAAGTAGGAAGCGGGAACAGGAAAGAAGCAGAAAAACTATCTTATTTACTTGTATAATTGAGATAAACCACCTACTTAAACACAGATGAAATGAGGCAAATTGCAGGTTTGTTCCCTCTAGTTTGTTTGTAAAAGCAATTTAGTCCTAATTTCAATAATGTAATCAAGGTCATTTTTTTTTTAATTAGAGCAATGTTGTTCAAATTAAGGACAACTTTGAACTATTATATCAGGAAAAATAGCTTAGGATTGTCGTCTTTAATTACTTTTTTCCAGATGACTAGGGAGACAGGATCTTCATTAATACTTAAAACTAATTTGCTTCCCCGTGCAATCAACAAACTTAAATAATGAACAAACAGTATAACATGCATTACCTATCATTAGTGAATATACAAACTCGGCACGTCGATCTGCCTCCCTTTGCTGCTCTTCATCCATACTAGGAGGAGATGCTGCTGGAGATTGTTGGCCAGGAGGTAAATTTTGGGATGAGCTTGGGGGTGGTGGTCTTCGTTTTGGATGCTTGGTTATGAATATTCCATCAGGCCATAGTATCTATAGAAGTAGAACAATTACTCATATCGGCATATCATGTATTTATCAAAGCATTGTACATTAATTATATTGTTATTTTCACGTTTGTTAGAAAGCACAATTATGTCCCAGAATCATTATCAGAGTTGTATTACATTAAGTAAATAAGCCAAGACAT
Source organism: Acacia confusa (assembly GCA_037074495.1). Taxonomy (NCBI): domain Eukaryota; kingdom Viridiplantae; phylum Streptophyta; class Magnoliopsida; order Fabales; family Fabaceae; genus Acacia; species Acacia confusa. The sequence continues at coordinate 30,132,578 of CM073510.1, forward strand.
AGACTTTCAGAAATTTATGACAGCATACTTAAATGGTAAGCTTCCAGAATATTACAAATTATAAAACTTAAGCAGGTCATAAAATTTACATGTTCAAGTCGGCTGATCCCAGAAGCTACCACAGATCCTTTACGCAGAAGCTGGATTTTCTCTATCAACCAATCATCAAAGGCATCACCCATTCCTAATTGAAGAATCTGTTTAGCGACCCAAAAAGCCTTCCGCCTGCATCAAACACAACCTAAACATTATAAGCAGAACTTAGCTTGCAAACCTCAAAACCAAAAGTTTACATTTACGATAAAAATGATTTAACAAGCTACCTAATCCAACCACCATCATGAACCTGGAAGATAACATCAACCAGATCCAATATGGGTACACTCAAATTTGGGGGCACCCACTGCATCAAAGAATTCAATATTTATCAGTACCAGCTGCCATCATGATTCACACATGATAAATGTTCTAATAGAAAACAGATAAATAATTGAATATTAACTTTCACTATAGATTACAAAATGTCTTGGCCAAGAAAATAATGACAATGTATCTATTTCATCTATTTTTAAAACTAGTGATGAAATAGTAAGTGACAACTAGAGAAAACTTGAGTTATATTGGGATCACCTCGGAAGGAATAGTATCAGATGAAGTATTGTGGAGTGAATTAGGTTCCCTATCTGAACCATTAGGCTTGCTTCCTTTCATCGTCTTCTGTAAGTTCTTGGGAGATGGTGAATTCTTTGATGCTTTAATATCTCCATTAATGCTAGAATTTTCTTTTGACCTTAGTCCATCAGCCATATGATTATTTCTTGCTTGAAAAATAGCATCCTTATTTTCAGTGCTATGGTTTTCTCTCCTTGAGGGCAAGGGGCCACTTGCAGGTGTGGACAAATTAGAAGCTCTTTCAGTCTTTTCGGATGGCTTGTCTTCCAAGTCAACTAGGATAGATTTTAATAAACAAGGACATGCAAAACAAGTCAAAAAAGGGCGGGGGAAAATAAAATTGTTGCCATCCAACACTATCCATCAAACATGAGTACCTGACAGTGTTTCAATGATAGAAAATGAATTTGTGAATATGTAAGTCTGCAGCATAACACAAAGTAATAAGAGATAATCCAAGAAAAACAAAACCATCAGGGAACACAAAGTTGATACGTGGGACAAGAAACTGGACCTGCGAATCAACACTGAGAAAGTCCCATACTTCAATTGATCCTGAAACTGTTGGAAGCTGCATAAGGTTCTGAAGCAAAACAAACATAAATCAACAAAAGTATTGAAAGCACAGAAGTGCATCACTAGAAAACACAAACAAAAGTATTGAAAGCACAGAAGTGCATCATCAGAAAACACAAACACACACTATAAAATACATGCAAAGGAAGCAATATCTTAAAACAGAGATGCACTCACTTAAATATATTCTAGTGGAACTAATACATTGATATTTCATTTCTAAGACAGTGCTGAAGCCAAGGAATTCATTCCTCTTTAATCAAAACGAATAAATTAGTTGAGAATGAGAATATACCAATTAACTAGGAAAATAAAGACCAGCATTTGATTGTCTAAGAAATAATGGACACTACAATAAAGGAGAAAATAGAGGGAATTTGTTCTAAATGTCATTTAACATATCTGAAGTTTATACAAAATCTGTATTATCATGCCTGACAAAAAATGCTCCTAACCTTTAGATATCTGTCCAGCAATATACACCGCTCTCGAATGATAGGCACATCTAAGCCGGTTGACAAAAAATGCTTTGGAGGCAAATGAAGATCATATTCAGGAAACTCTTTCAAACGCCTATGTAGCTCCTCAAAATGGCGAAACCTTTGGAATTAAAAATAAAACTCAGTTATGCATGCCTTGAGGGTACAAGACAGCACCATATTGACAAATTAGTATTAAAAACACATGGATTAATGAGTGAACAAAGGCTTATCACCTTCTTTTAATTGACCAACTATTATTATTTACATCTGTAACAGATATGGAATAAACAGCAAATGTTCTTGAGTCACTCTTCACAATATTTGCGCCTAAGACCTGCATCAGAGAATCAGCTTACCATTTTTCACACCCAAATATATCAGGAAAAAAAAAACACAAGCTTCATTGATCAAGAAAGTAACAGAAAATAACAAAAGGTTACCTCGCATCTCAACTTAAAAAAGGAATCTGTTACCAAGGAACTTTTCAGGGAAGTAACAGAAGGTTCTAATTTTGAAATAAAGGATGCCGAAGAAGAAGCAGAGGCTCCACTGTGAATTCTACCTAAATTTTCAGTATCAGCCTCATCACTAGAGTCTTCAGAGCTTGCTTGTTTTTTCATAGAACTAAGTATATCTTGTCCATCACCAAATAAAATGCTTGTTCTCTCTACTTCCTGCCAAGTATGTGTGTTTTGACCACTTGGCCGAGACCTTTTCCAGCCAGATTGAGTTCTCTGATAGTGAGAATGTCTCTTGTTCATTTTCTTTGTGGTACGACCATCAAAATTTTCAAGCGGGTGATGAATATGTGAAACTGCCTGATTTCTATTACTCTTTCCATCCCAAACTTTAGTTACAGGGGAATCAAGACCAGTTATAGTTTCATCATCTTCAGAGTCATAAGAAGTAGTGCTACCTGAATCAAGTGTCTGCAAATGCATGTGGTCATGCCCATCATTTTGATGTGATGTGACAGAAGCACATGTTGATCCATTCGTATCAGCCTGAAATATTGTGTTTTCTCCTCTGTGCTGAGTGTTGCGTCTAGAATCAACATTGATGCCCTTGGACGGATTAAGCTTAGAAGAAGTCTCCTTTGCTTTTGGTCTAGATAAAGCCTTTACAGGAGCCACCATTACAGATTTTCCTGCCACAGAATTCTGTGGCAACTGCTCATTTGATTGATTCTCTTCTACCCTATCCTTATAATATTTTCCTTTTGTCCACAGGTTATCAAAATGTTCTGGAGCAAGGGCTTTGGTCTTTCTGCAAGAGATTTGATCTAAGATCTCCCCCCACTCATCTCCTGAACGATGACGTTGAATACCCAGATCATCACTAGTTTGGGACTTTGCGGGCAATGAGCTCCATGAACGAGATGATTGAGCATTAATTGAAAGCAATGGGTCTTTCAAAAATTTATCACTGGCTTTATCTTCTGCAGATGACTGTGTTTTTTTGGAGGTACCATTTCTTAGCTGCACAAGCTCAACACCAATAACAGAAGGATCTACAGAGAAGGGGTCAATTGAATTCGGCAACCCTTCTTCTTTGGAGTCAGATGCATCTTGAACTGATGTAGTCCTTTTATTAACCTTGGTCATATTGATTACTACAGATTCAATTCTTTCATTAATAAATCTGCCAGCAGAAATTAGGGAATATAAGAATAGCAAATTACATTAAAAAGAAGCAGAATGACTCTAAACGGATACCTTGGACTAGCTAAGTTTAGGACAGGTCGCATCACTGCACGTGACAGAAGCTCCCTTACAGTATATCGAAAGTAAGAGCATTGCAAGTCCTCTGGCTTGAAGGTGACAGACATAAGAGCATCCATCAGATGCTGCAGAACCTGCTCATCAACAATACACAAAGCATAATTCCCAAAACTAAGAAAGTAAAAACGAAGACTATAGCCTACTAGCAGAGAGTAATTATTAATTAGTTGTAAGTAAAACAATGAAGTTCAAAACCTTATGTTCAGCCTCAGCAGAAAATAAAGCTGGATGGAGTTTGTTCTCAGAAGCCAAGGCAAGTTTCAGTTCAGCATCTCGACCTTCAAATGTAACTGAACCTGAAAGTTGCTTTTCAATCTTTGCTTGAGTAACACGATACAGCTCCAAATGTGTGCAGATGAGATGGATAATATCCCTGAACCATAAAAGAAAAGATAACACCCAGTTTGTCAACTTATGACCAAAAAAATAGAGTGAAATCGAGAGCAACAAAAAAACCACCTTATCAAAAGATCAATTAGATTTATATTCCTCGCACGTCCTCCTATTTCCCCAATAACATCATTCATTGTTTGCACTAACTCCTCTGGACCCTCTCTATCAGGTGTCAAGCGAGAATACCACAGGTCTGTCACCCACTCACAAACTAGATGTCTTGTGAAGTGGTCAATGGCCTCCTCAACAATGGGAGAATTAACCTTCACTCTCCAATCAGACTTTTTAACAACTTTAGAAAATTCAGGAGGTTTCTTTAAAGACTGATCACTAATGGAGCCTGGCTTATTGTTGTATGCGGCAGCTTTTCTCTTCATATCATAATCAAGTGACAAATAACGGATGATGATAATTAAGGAGGCTGCAGCAGGTAAGTTGACCCAAACTGAGGAACTTGTCACTGAAATGAAAGTTAGGGAAACGAATAAAACACCCAGGACAAGATATAAAAGCATCATCTCAACTCTCAAGCATGAGGGACACACTTGAAGCATATGAAGTGTAACCTAAATATGTAATGGACATTTAATAAAGGTGGAAAAAGATAAAAAATCAATTAAACAAGAAAAAGAGTTTAAAATACAGATATCAAATACAGAAGGAAAAGGTTAATCTCAAACTTAATTCTAAAGCTAAGTTTCCTGACACCAATTCCAAGTAATTTTTTGATCATGTTATCCAGATATAGTCTAGTCAACCAATAAAAAAAAAATAAAAAATCCACTAATTAAGCAAGGACTGAAGTAAAGAAAATTTACAACCAGAAGAAGAGTTATGCTTTGTTTAGTTGAGTTCCAAAACCTCAATAACAGCATCAGAGGATAGGATAACATGGACTTAAATAAGCCATAGAGGACATGGCAACTAAAACACAATGGGAAATGAACTTTTCAACGTGTCAAGGACATTAAATTAAAATGGTAAGAGAAAGACAATACTATTTGCATAAAAATTTATGTGATTTCTTCATAATGAGTACATCCATTGTTTATTGGGAAAAGTAAGTCCGTGAAAATTGAAATATAAAATCACTTCATCACTCAATTTATCTCATATCTTGTCATAAACTCGCTCCACTTTTTATACCTTTTTCCCCAATGTACTGCTATCATGATATGAACCATACTAATAAACCTTCTTGTTCAATACTAAATTAGATTATGAAGACATATTCAGGTAAGAAGGTTGACACTGCCAAAGGCTTCAGGTTTGACAAGTAACATATCACCAAACTGAACAAAGAAGAAAGTAGGGATCTTTAAAGTTGAAAATAGATCCCAGATTGCCAACATGACCATCTGCTCTTGGCCTGTGAGTATATGCAGTCACTCAACTACATTATTTCGGTATCCAACAAACTAAACACGCAAAGCAAATAATTGAGCAAAAACGTTAGTAACTAGAGAAGTTGTTCACCGCAAGCCTTCTTAGAGCAACAAGTTAGAGAATCGAAGACAAGCAGAACTTTTTCCATAGAAAAACCTTTCATTATAACTCCTAAAAGGGAAAATCGTAACCTCGACCATGGACCACCAAATCGTGTCTTCTCACCTCAAATACGGTAGCAAGTTTTCTTATTAACCGGGAAAAAAACCAGAAGCAACAATAAGACCATGATTTTGCATATTGAATCCATTGTTTACTATAGTTTCCCCAACACGATTCTAATACGGTTGCCCAATGTGGTTTGTAAATCGGGATAAATGCCATCGCAACGATCCTATCATTATTTACACAGCTGAAATGTGATGACTAACATTGATCGGCAAAACGATAAAGATGCCGTTAAAGGAATGCCCAACCTATATGAACAACACAGAGCTGGATGCATACCCAAGTAGCTGTTTTCAGTTTGAATTAATAAAACAAGCATTCTACGAAGTAACAAAAATAGAAGCTTACCCACTTACCCCCAAGGAATTAAGGAGCTGGAGAAACACAGGTGATCGATTTATGCCCAACTGAACTAGAAGGAATCATAATTTCAAATAATAAACCAAAGCAATGACAGGAACTTACAAGACATGAGATATGATAGTCCCACGACGCATATGAACAGGAAGACAATCCGTTTCTTCGCTTCATCGACAAGGTCCCTCACCGTTGCCCGATTCGGCGTGCTCATTTCCTATCCTATATAACTCCACGATATAATATTATATCAAATCAATGCAAATACCCTATTTTTGGCTCTGCCCCATCACTAAATGCCGTAGAAGGAAAATTGAACACTCCCGTGAACAGGATCGTGCAATGAGTAGCTATTTCAGAAGCAATTGGATTAGAAACACCGAGATATTTGGAGTTCAGAGAGAGGGAAATCAGAGAATTAGAAGAGGCAATAGAAGAATGAGTCGAAGAGATTCAAAGCCAAAAACCATTAGGTTTTGTTTCGTTGGCAGTAAGATTGCTATTGCTCGTAAGGAATGGTGGTTATGAGTAAATCTTCTGAGTTTCTTCTGTTAGTTTCTCTTTGCACTTTTCCCAGCGTTCGGATTTTGAACGCAAAATTTTCAGTTCGCCTGCAAAATCCTTGCTGCCGTTCTCATTTTTCTTTCAGGGTTTAATTAAAAAAATAGGTCAAATTATTTTTTTTCCAAGCTAACTTTCTTAAATTTTTTTATATGATTTGATTTTTAAAAGGATTTTAACTCAATCATTAATCAAATTATTTAAAAAATTTAATTTCATAATATAATGAATGATAAGATATGAAAAAAATATAATCATTTTTAGGCTAAAAATATTTAAAAAGTTTTAGAATTAACTAAATACAGGAATAATTGATCATTTAAAAATTTTAAATGGTCAACCATCCTTACCCCATCACTGTATTTTTTTTTCCCCAACACATTCAATATATATAATTATACATACACAATTTATTTTATTTTCCCTTCTATGCATTTGACTTTATTATGTATTTCAATATTCATTTAAAAAAATTACTTATTTCAATATTTATTGTAATGATTTTATAATATAGATAGTGTATATATTATTTTATTGTAGATCTTAAGAGATGGAGGTCTTATATAACAAAATTATATATATATTAAAAAATATAGAATAAAAATAATATTGTGGGTCATACATTTTCAACCCATAAAATCATAGATAATACAGATATTTTGTAACTTACAAAAGTATGAGGCCTGCTCTTTTATTTTAATGAATTTACTAGTGAATAAATTGTGAGTGGCATATGCTTCATTAACCACTATTTGAATCATAAGACCTTTCTTATTTTAACACTTTGAAAGCTAATTCATTTGAACATTAGTTTAATTGGTAAAAAGTTGACTTATAATTAAAGTAATGAGTTTGAATGAAATTATCAATATGCAAGCTGCTATTTAAACATAAAGGCGTGCTCTATCCTAATTAGGGTAGAGCAATGGGTGGGTTGGGTAGCCCATGCCCAAACCCAATGCCCATCCATTTAACTTTATATAAGTATGGGCTAGTCCATACTTGTACCTCAACCCATTTAAACTCATGTAAATGGAGCTAGCACATAAATGGTCAGACAAACCGGGTTTTGGGTTACCCATTACATTTCACCTGTTCTTTTAAAAAAAAAAAACACACACACACACACACACAAGAATTAAGCAATCATCCAAATCCATCATTCTAAAATCTAAAACCTGAATCTTCAAAATTCAATAATCATAATTCACACAAAAGAGCTTAAATTGTACAATATAACATAATTTTGATGTTCAAACTCCAATTTTTAAATTAAGAACCTAGAGTAAGGGGAGGAGATGAACTCAACAAAGACAATAGGATATAGAATCAAAGTAAGAGGAGAAGATGAATTCACAACTCACGAAGACTTGAAGAAGAAAAAGAACTTTGCTTAGGAAAAACAAGAAGAACAACGATGCACCGTGACTTAAGGTTGTTGCCTCAACCCACGAAGATTTGAAAAAGAAGAACTTTGCTAAGAAAAAATGAAAACGACAACAATGCACCATGACTCGCGGATGCTGCATTGACTTGTTGCTCTACTATAGTGTCGGTGCTTCAGTGGTACAAGGGTTAAGGTTACAAAGTCACAAGTGTTAGGGTTACACATAGTCGCAAGGGGAAAGAGGATAAGAGATTGAGAGAGTGAGAGTCAAGCATTCAGAGAATGTGTCTTACACTATTATTGTCTTCACTCCTCAGGGTCTTGTCTATCAATATATTTAATTTAAAAAGTTATTAATTAAATGAGTGGGTATGGGCAGTTCGACGATGTTCCCATAATCTGCCCATCTAAGTTTTAAATAAGTGAGTTTTGACACGACCTATTATGGGTCTTTCTGGACATGTTCAAAACAACCTAATTAGACTAGGTTGTGAGCAAACTCATCTGGTTGCGAGTTCCTTGCTTAGCCTTAGTTCTGATGAGCTCGAAGGCTCAACGCACCTAAGTTTATTGTGCATTAAAAAACATTTGTTGTTTTTATTAGAAAAATATAAATTTATGTTCAGTGATATTTTAAAGTTTAAACCACTTAACTACAAGAATTAAGTTAAAATTTTAATTAATAAGATCCAGGCTAAAATATTACACCTAGATCGTACTTATAATTTCTTATGGACCTTGATATATATTTTGAGCATTGTCAAGCATGGACCACGCTTGATATTAAAAAAATTAAATGTGAAAGTATAGTAATTAAATGACAGAATGGCAACAAACTGAATGATTAGTGTTTGGGTATTATAAATTTATGACAAAATTTTATTTATTTATTTATTTTTTGCATAGAGAAGATTTGAAAATAATTTTAAATCCAAATAGGTCGTAGAAAAAAACTTCTGTTTCTACAACCTATTTGAATTTTTGTTGATTGAATAAAATCAAATAGTACAATTGAATTCTAATACAATGAAGAAATTGGAAATTGAAAAAAAAAGAATGAAAATGAAATAGAAGAGTAAGATAAGATACAAAATGAATAAAAGAAAAAAGTGAATAAAAAAACTTATTAGATACTATAGACTGGGGTGGCTTAAAAGTTTTAGTTATCTCTATTATTGGATTTGAACCAATGACTCACACCGCATGAAAGTAATACTCTAACCAATGAGTTAAGTAGGTCGATTATTATTCCAAAGAAAAACAAGTGGGACCTATCATATCATATGGATGGATTATAAAAGAAATATCACTTATAAGTAATACCAATCAAAGATATTTGACCATGTCACTATTAAAAAAACATGGTTTTAAGACAACCTTATTTTAGATTGGGTATAGAAGAATAGGTCTAAAAAATATGACCTGTAGCAATCTTATAAATATAAAAAACTTTTTAGATCGATTTCTTTAATATAAGATCTAAAATATACTATTTAGACCAGTTTCTCAAACAATCACTCTAAAAGTAAAAAGTAAAAGACATATCAATTACTTTTCATATTGATTGTCTTCATTAATTGGTTTAAAAGATAAACTTTTAAGACCAGTTGTTAACAATAATAGCCTAAAAGATAAGAAATAAAAAACAATACATTTTATTACGCTGGTTGTTAAGATTAATCGATCTAAATGGTAAACTTTTAAAACATTATTTTGATCATAACCGGTCAGGTTAGCCCTAAATTACAATTTATCTCACCGGAAATTGAAATTGCTTTGATTTTTCCCTATCTTCCTCCACAACCAAAAAATCTTTGGCGCACCCAAAAATCACACCAATCTGAGCACTTTGAACAAAATTTGTAATGAAAATAATAAGTTCATTAATCGGATTTACAAGTTCAGTAATGTTAATTATCAATTCGTTAACGCTATTTACAAGTTATTAATGCTAATTACCAGTGCTTTTGTTTGGTTTTTCACAAATGTCTCTCATAAGACAACAAATAAGGGTCAATTATAACAAATCTTGTAATGAGAATTACCAATTCGTTAATGTTATTCATAAGTTCTGTAATAGTAATTATCAGTGTTTTCGTCAGGTTTTTCACAAGTGTCTCTCATGAGACAATAAATAAGAGTCAATTATAACAAATCTTGTAATGAGAATTACCAATTTGTTAATGATATTTACAAGTTCCATAATGGTAATTACCAGTGCTTTCGTCAGGTTTTTCACAATTGTCTCTCATGAGATAACAAATAAGGGTCAATTATAACAAATCTTGTAATGAGAATTTTTATTCCTTAATGACACTTGCAAGTTCTATAATGGTAATTACCAATGTTTTCGTCAGGTTTTTCATAAGTGTCTCTCATGAGACAACAAATAAGTGTCAATTATAACAAATCTTGTAATGAGAATTATCAATTCGTTAATGTTATTTACAAGTTCCGTAATAGTAATTACTAGTGCTTTTATCAAGTTTTTTCCAAACTCTTCGTAAATAAAAATCATATATTTGTTAATACATACATACATTTAAAGGAACCAAGTGGCCCAGTGGTTAGGCCATTTGGCCCCATGAAAGTGGGGTGGGTTCCTTCCACTTTTATTGGATCTTTTTTTTTAACAAAAAAAAAAAAAAGAAAGATTCAACCCCCCTCTTAAAAAAACCCTAAAAAAAACTTCGCCGGATCTTAGGCCACCTGCGGCTGAAGCCTAGGAATGCGATTGCACGCCTTTCGGCGGCTAGCCATGGTGGCCCTCCAACAAGGGTCATATTTCTTTTATTTATTTAAAAACTAAGGGCAAATGGGTAAATTCACCTGAAGTTGCAAATCTCTCATTTGCTCACATGTCTTTTTAGTCCTTTTACAAATTCATATGACTCCTCGGGGCTTTACAAATTCAAGTAGTATTTAAATGAAAATTTCCCTAGATTTTAAATTTTAGCTTTATGAAAATTAAACGCATATATTTTTAAAGAGGGTTATTCTATATCAATTTTATTATGAGTGTTGACAATAAAATTTAAATCGGTATAGAAGTCAACCTACAAATTATAGTTAAATTTTTTCTTTTTGCCAAATAATATATTACCTTAGATCCAATCCTAAATATAGAACAAAGTTTGTAGTACAAATTGCACTATAAATTTGTCTTATATTTAAGACTAGAGGAAGTATTTTATTAAAACTAACTCAATGAGACATACAAGCTCAAAATAAAAAGTTTACAAAAAGAAAGCCCAAATACAAATCAATATAAAGAAACTCTAAAAATAATATAAACCAAAATAGGTGAGAGAGAGTCGTCACCACATCTTAAAACTCTACCGTTTTCATAATCCCTTCACTGGAATCTATGAATAGAAAAACGACGCCACCGACAACAAAGGCATTATAAAAAGTGGTTGTTCAAAGCATCATCACAAAAAGATCTACCACTTTTATTAGTAATAAAGAGAATAATAAATTGGTTGTTGAAGAAGCTCCTTGAGAAGATCTCATATAAAGAAAAACACCCACAAATACCAATAAAAAAAAATGAAGATAGAGAAGTCATCAAGTCAACTGTACAATACACCGCATGATATCGACCATAACATATACTTTGGATTTGTCATTGCCAACAATTCATAATAGTCTTTTGAGAGAAGGAGACAACAATGTATAAAATTATAGTTACCAATTCTCAACCCATAAAATCGTTAAATGTAGCCATTAAGTGAGATATACTGTCATTGAAACTCCCAACTCAATTGATTACCGTAAAAAAAATAAAATAAATAACACCATTATAAATAGTCTAAAGAAATATGAAAATAAGTAGAGATTAACATAAAACATAGACGTCTCCACCCCTGACTGAAACTGAGGAAAAAGACGCCGTGAAAAAGCTCACTCAGCCACAAAAGAAGAGCTCCACCCCCTAAGAAGTCTGAGAGGAGGGGGAGAGAAAAAAAATATCGTCACTCCACATTCAATAAATTACAGTTACGTTGAAACTTCCAAAAATTGGATATATGAACGTGGCAAAATCCAAACATCTCATTTATATCCATTTTCTGGTTAATTAAACAATAAAGAAAATGGTTGTTGTGGGTCCACTGTTAATGAAGTATATAAGTGCTCATTTGGTTCATGAAGTTAGAGGCAATGTAATAGAGCCTAATACAATGTAATGGAACGATAATTACATAAAATTTTTCAATTTCGTTCGTGATTAAGAAAAATAATGCGTATACATAAAATTTTTGGTTAAATTTCGTCGAACATGAGAATATATGAGATTCATCTGGTCATTGACAAAATTACTCCTAAACATATATTTGTAATGTACACATTGATTCATGATACTTTTTTCAATTTAAGCAATGTACACGTTAGGTTCATAATAATATTTTAATATTTAATAGTGCTATGTGTACATGTTAGGTTTATGATAGTTTTTTAATATTTAATAGTGAGAATATTATTGAATTGGATATTTTAATATTTTTAATGGTATAATTTTTTGATTTCTTATATTATTAATTATTTTTTTAACATTTAATGGTGATAATTATTTAATATTTATCATCGTCACACGATAGGCCCTTCAGTCAAATTAAAAAAATTACAATGACAATAGTATATTTTGTAACTTGATTACAGATGCCCGTATCTTCATTCATCAATCCTAACAGTGTACATTCAATTGATGTATTTAGGGTTATAAAATGTAATCCTTTTATATTATATAAGCTCAATCAATTATTATAATTTGCATGAAGCATGATTATACGTAAGAGGGCCTATAAAAGATTTGATCGTTTTCAACAACAAAAAAAAAATCTATTGGGACAACTCGATTTCGACCACAATCTTTCCTTTATTTTAATATTGTAACTTTCAAAACAGGAAAGTGGTAACTTTGGACGTGTTTGATGTAATGATGAAAAGAAAATGGGAATTAGAATATTTGAAGTTCAATCTATGTGACACTTTGTGTCCTTGATGGTGCCATGTTGCATCCAGAAGAAGCCAACTCATTCCTCTTCTTTTTTTATTGGAGAATTAAGAGTTTTGGGAATCATTAGGCTGAGACAATGACACTTTTCATGTTTCTAATATTTCAAAGAATATTCATAAATATATATTTATACACTCTTCAACAATATCTACTATAAACTCCCTCCTATCCTGGGCCAAAAAAAAAAAAAAAAAAAATCCTTCCTAACCTTAAATGATGAAAATAGACAACTAATTTTTATAAATTACAGAAATTAGTGAGCGACCTGTAAAAAAAATGTTTGTTAGATAGCCTAGAAAAATACTCTTTAATCACTTACATTGAAATATCCTTATAAACATTTTCTTCGCAATCAATAATGATAGGTAGAGAATTAAGGTTCTAAATTTAGGAGATAACATTAATTATTTTATATTTTTAACCAGAACAGAGTCATTTTATTAATGCTAAAAAAATATTAGTACACACCAAATACCTATAGCAGGAGCCAAACAATGTCATATCTAAAAGGTAAAAATAGACTAACACTGGGACAAACCCAAAAAGGAAAAACAGACAAACCATTCGAAATACACTACTCCACCTTTCTCTTAATATAAGATCTAAATTTTTTTTCAAATTGGCTTGCAAACTAAATAAGAACGTGAAGTTGTATAAAAGATAACATGACAAAACTAAAAGCAAATGATTCAACTACAAGTTAAATCTATGTTAGGGACAGGAGGTTATATATATAACACATAACATAACATGATGAAGAGCAAATGACACTAGCTCACTAATGCAAAAATCGCTTTTTAAACTAGTTGAAAAATGTTTTTTAGACTAGTTATTTGCAACAAACGGTATTAAAAGTAATAAAAAATTTATTTTATTTTTATTCTTAAATTTTTATACTAGTTGTTTGAGAAAATAGATCTAAATGATATCTTTTAGACTTTGTATTAAAGGAACTGGTCAATTTTTTTTTTAATATATATATTTAGGAAACCATCACCGATCATACTTTTTAGACCTAATCCTTTTATGATCATAAGTCTAAATGAGATAGTTTAAAAACCTTTTTTTTAATAATGGTGGCTACTTCAAACTCCTTTAAAACCATCCCTAACACACTAATTACTATTTGGGTCTTGGATTTCTCTCCTTCCAGATCAGCCACATCATCTTTAAAATGCAAAATATTTGGTAGGGCCTTGATTTTTCGAAAGCGGCTTGTGTCTGCTGCCCTCCAATACCTTAAACGACGTCGTTTTAGGTGCAAAACAATGAGCCATCCTTTTTTTTTTTTTTGAAAAAATATTTCAGCAGTTCTCCTTTTTTTTAAAAAAAATATATATTTCAAGATACTGAAAAGATACTTTAGGATACTGACTGATACTGAAAAATTACTTCATGATCTTGAAAAATCAATTTATGATCTTGAAAAACTATGTCAGGGTACTGCCTAGTACTAAAAAAAATATTTCAGGTACGGACTAATACTAAAAATATATTATTCAAGAAATTTTTTCAAAATCCTAAAATAATCTTTTAAGATCACGAGGTATTTTTTCAATATCCTGAAATATCATTTTAGTACCAGACAGTACCCTGAAATATTTTTCAATATCATAAAGTAATTTTTCAAGATCATAAAGTAATTTTTCATTATCAATCAGTATCCTGAAGTATTTTTTTAGCATCATGAAATATATATTTTTTTTAAAAAAAGGAATTGCTAAAAAAAAAAGATGATGGCTCATTGTTTTGCACCTAAAACGGCGCCGTTCCAGATATAGGAGGGCAGCGGACCCAAGCCAGTTCCTGATTTTTCACACCTTATCCCAAAGGCATTGAGGCATTATGGCGTACGTGCCAGCCCTTAACTTGCAACCTTCTTATTGTCGATCTTTAACACCATTGCCAAATTTCTATATAAGGTCTTTCACCAATAACTTCCTGCCTTCTAACACACCACCACTCAGTACTTTATTTTATTATAAGTCACTTACCTCATTTTCGCAAACTAAGGAAAATATATATATATATATATATATATATATATATATATTTCATATTTATCCTTATTTATGAAAGGGTATACACTTTCTCTCACATCCTTTTATCCCTCTACATTTACACCCCTCTCTTCTCTCTTTCCCATGTATGCAACCAACAATAAACAGTCGTAAATTTGAGAAATCCTTATTTATTAATTTACAAATAACTTATATTTTGAAAATAACTTTTTGAGTATAAATGACTTATAATAAGGTAGCAAATAGTAGTATAGTAAATTCTTCAACACTTGCGTCCATAAAACAATATGCAGAATTCAAAATTCTCCAGGTTTTGTCTAGCAAAGTGAGCTGAGAAAATTTAAGCAAAAAAAAAAGTGAGCTGAGAAAACTGACTGAGTCTGTTGGGTTGGGCTTCCAAATAAGCATGATGATTTTAGGATAAATGGGTTTCTAGGTCATACTCTTTTAAGCCAAAACCCATTAAGAGTTGACCCGTTTGATCTCGTATAATATTAATTTTTTTTCACTTGAGGTATGTTTTAACCTTCTTTTTTTTTATAATTTTCTTTTCATTTTCCTTATATAATAATTATTTTGATTATTTTAATCCTTTATAAATTATATGATCAAATATGATGCAAAAATATCAAAATATATTCTACTAAGGTTCATGAAAACGGTTTGATTGATTTATTTTTGACACTAGTTGACTAATATTGATTTGAATTAAAAATGTCATGAGGTATTTTATTTGAATTTTGTTTATTTGAAAATAAGTAAGAATATAGTTAACATTTCAAAAGGACTAAAGCAGGATTGGCCGAGCCCGCAAATTCAAGAGTGGGGCTTCAACTTTAGGGATATCTTTGATAAATAGACTTTTGAGCGAGCCCATCAAAGGCTGGCCTGGTAGAACCTAATAAATTCTTATACTACAAATATTGCCAAGTTATATAGTTAGTTAAGACGTTGGTCTTCATATTAAAAGGAGATTTGATACCTGTAGATCGATATGAGGGCCTTATTAGTTAGTGATCTGTAAGTATATCTATAATCGCTCTTCGAGCTTGGAGGCGTGCCCTTCAAGGGTGGACACAGGGGGGTCAGGGGTGGCCCCCGCTCCCCCTATTTTTTTTTTATAAATAAAATGAGAATTTGTCCCAACAGCGTGTCTAGCTCTAGCTATTAATTTGCTTCATATATATATATATATTCACTGAGAATCAGTCACCAATACCGTATCGCATCCCTGCCATCCCACCTTTCATTTGCTTTTATAATAATAAAGATGTGGGGCCCATTGGTTTAATATATCCCCAACCCCTTGTTTTGCTCTTTTATGAAAACGTATTGGTCTCTTCTCCCTCTCAACTGGTGGCTGGTCCAATTTTTTTCCAATAGGTTATGATAAATTTTGGGAATTAATAAGGTGCTTAAAACCACTTCTTTTCATTTAAGTTCCTTCATGAAATTTATTATATATGATTTTATCCTCCTAATGATATGACTTTTATACTGATTAAAGAATATTTTAGGGTTAAAATTTTAGGCAAATTTTGAGTTTATTTCAAGTACTTTTAAGTATGATATAACATATTTTATTTTCGACCCCCTCACGAAAATTCCTGGGTCTGCCCTGGTGCCCTTGCCACAATGAGTTACTGGTGTCTCACTATCTAAAATTTATTATAACAAAAGAAGAAAAAAGTACTGATATTCTATAAACTTTATACAAAGAAAGTGTCAATACTTTTTTTTCTTTTTGGTAAAAAAGGGGGGCCAAAGCCCATCAACATTACTAAATCAGAATAGTTCTTGGGTATGACACACCCATCACATCCCTAAACAGAAACATGTGTATACAATCAGGAGGTTTATCAAAAACTACAAATAAAGCCTGCTGATCAAGCGTTAAATTTGCAAAGGCATCAGTACTTGCATTTCCTTCTCTGTACGCATGGATAAATTTTAACTTGGAAAATTTTGGCAGCACACGACCAATATCAAACAGCAACCTCATTGCATCAATATTATCATCGTTTTCCTACAAGTTCTTTAGCAGTTGTATGACAACAATGGAATCAAATTCAACTATCAAATTAACTAGCTTTAAATCAATAGTTAGCTTCAAACCAGTCAACACAACCCAAAGCTCAGCTCTAAACATCAAACAGGTTCCTAGCTTCTTAGCAAAACCAACAATCCACCTTCCATTATGGCCCTTATTAATCCTCCACAACCAGCAATTTTTCCCCATCTTAGAAGCCCCATCCACATTTAATTTGAACCAGCCTACCAATGGAGGCACCCACCTGATATATGCCTCCTGTTTTACTCCTTGCATTCCCTACTCAAGCCTCGCCTTAATGACTTCCTTTGCATAACATACCACACTTTTGCTACAGTTTTCAGGCATTTGAAACCCCTACTAAAAAATACTCTTATTTTTCCAATTCCATAAACTCCAGCAAGCTACTCCAAATATCAACTTCCAATCCTATTCTGTTTTCTTTAGGTTCTATTTAAACCAATCCAGTCCCTGCAGGTCCATGAATTCAAGCTCAAAACAGCCCCCTTTTAAATTGTTCCACAGGTTATACGCAATAGTACAGTTTCACAGAGCATGAATTAGATGTTCATTTGTTTCAATACACCTCATCTTGCACTTCCTCCCATTATCTTATTTTTCCTTTCCCATGTTAATCGCTTTTTGAGTTTGGAAGTACACTCTTACCATGATGAGTTACTGGTATTTATCCATATCTAAATTTTTTTATAACAAAAGAAGAAAAAACTACTGATACTCTATAAACTTTATACACAGAAAGTGTCGATACTTTGATTTAAGTAATCCTCACTAATAAAAATTTCAACGAGGGAATTTTTCTAGATTGAGAGTTAATGCTTAACAATACGGTTCAAATCTAATAATAGTTTTAATCTGTAAAAAATTATTAATAAAGATAATGTATTAACTATAAATTTTTTTTAAAAAATATTTTTTTCCCCTTAAAAAATCACCAGTAAAAAATTTTAAATCACAACAGTTGAAAGTGTATTTATAGAGTGACCAATCAGTTCGACTTTTCGTACGTTGTCCTATTATTATTCGGTTTTTTTTTTGGGAAAATTGATTTTAGGGCCCAAGCTAGGAAAATAATTACAAAAAAGGCCCAAGAAACATTCACATACCAGGCCTTTTCTGGAATTTTTTCAAAAAAAAGTGTACGGATATAGTTGCTAATTGCTACTGATGTAGTTGTTAATTGCTACAGATGTAGTTGTTAATTAGACTGATTTAGTTGTTAACGGGGACTGATATAGTTATTAAACGCTACTAATATAGTTGCTAACGATTTTTGAAAAAATGCCAGAAAATGGCCTTTTCTGGCATGTGAATATTTCTTGGGTCTTTTTTATAATTATTTTACTAACTTGGGCCCTGAAATCAATTTTCCCTTTTTTTTTATGCTCATGATTATTATTCTGTTCAAGGACCCCATAATAGTAAATGCGAGTCAGTCAGTACAAATAGACTCACGGACTATCATATTTATGCCCATCAATTCAGAGGCTGCATAAATGAGCAGGAAATACAGAAGGAAATTAAATCCAACGAACCAAAAAAATGGCACACGAGGAATAAGAAGTAGAACGGCTGGTAGAGATTGAGCTGGTAGTTGAAACGAGTTTCCCTGCTCGTGTAAAGGATAAGTTGGTAACTGGCTTACCTCCTATTCTTCGGGTGCACATTAGCTGCCAAACACCTTATGTGTCCCTTAGGTGTCCATCTCTCTATTAGAGAGATGGATATATATTTTTTTAATTTTTTTATATATTGTATTTATTTATATTTAAATTATATGCTGCTTTCTGGAAAAAAAATTTCACCCAGTATCTCAAATTAATTAGTTTTCATTATACTGGTATTACAGATAAATATTACTGAATGCAGGATTGAAAACTAATTAATTTGAGATACTGGGTGAAATTTTTTTTCCAGAAATCAGCATATAATTTAAATATAAATAAATACAATATATAAAAAAATTAAAAAAAATATGCCCATCCCTCTAAGGGGCACATAAGGTGCTTGGCACCTAATGTGCACCCCCTATTCTTCCGGCATCCGCTGCGGTCCTTTTCTTGAAAATGGTACAGTTTTGGTGCCCAAAAATCACTGTTCACTCTTTTTTTTTTTTTTTTTTTTTTTAAAATGGATTCACTATCCTAATATTTTTTCAGTACCAGTTAATATACTGAAATATTTTTTCAAGATCTTAATTTTTATTCTAAGATCATGAAGTAATTTTTAGTACCTGAAATATTTTTTTAGTATCTTGAAATATTTTTTTTTTAGCGCCATTCAATACCCTAGAATATTTTTTCAAGATCATAAATTATTATTTCAGTACCATTCAGTATTCTGAAGTATCTTTTTAGTACAAGTAAGTATCCTTTTCAGTGTCATTCAGTACTAAAAAAATACTTTCAGATACTGACTGGTACCAAAAAGATATTTTAGAATACTGACTGGTACTGAAAAAATACTCCATGATCTTGAAAAATTCTTTTAAGATCTTGAAAAAATATTTTAGGATACTGAATGGTACCAAAAAAATACTTCAAGATTCTGACTAATACTAAAAAGATACTTTAGTATAGTGAATGGTACTGAAATAATAATTTATGATCTGGAAAAATTATTTTAGGATCTTGAAAAAATATTCTAAAGTACTGACTGGTACTAAAAAAATATTTCAAGATACTAAAACGATACTTCAGGGTAGTTTTAAAAAAAAATTAGGATCTTGAAAAAAATACTCTAGTGTGTTTACTAGTTCTGAAAAAATACTAGGATAGTGAATCCTTTTTATTTTTATTTTTTTTTTTAAAAAAGTGAATACCAAAACTGTACCATCCACAAGAAAAGGACGACAACGGATGTGGAAAGAATCGGAGGTAAGCCAATTCCGATAAGTTGGGGGCGCGTCCTCCTTTTGGAGAAGATCTCACCGTCAGATTTCATTTGATAGTTTAGGTCTCAATTATTTTTTTCATAAAATTTGTTTTAACATCATAATTAGTATTTTGAAGTATCTTTTTAATATTAGTTTGTACCTTAAAATATTTTTTAAAAAAATTTAAAATCATGAAGTATTTTTCAACACCAATCAGTACACTGATTTTTTTTTTATCCTAAATTTTTTAAAGATATTGACTAAGATTAAAAAGATACTTTAAGGTGCTGAATGGTATTGAAAAATACTTCATGATGTTTACAAAAAAATTTAGGATCTTAAAATTATTTTAGTCAAGTGATTTGCACTAAAAAAAAAATACTTTAAGACATTAATTGGGACAACTGAAAAAAAATTATGAAAAAAAAGAGATTTGGACCGCATACCTCCCAAAACGGGGGCGAGTGCACTCGTTCAGCTGGTAGTTATATCTAACAGCAATAAGTCAAAGAACCCCCACTTTTAAGTAGGGATGTACATAGATTAGGTAAGGTTAGGTTTTGGTTAAATATGTCTGAGCATATAATAAGAGTAAAATGTCTGACCTTGAATACATGTTTTTTTTTTTTTGGGTTAAGGAGTGAAATGACCAACAAACTATTGGCTTAGGACCACCTTAACCAATAAACTCTTATGTGGACCTTATATACCAATAAACTTTACAAAACAACAAAAAAACACAAAACTGCTAACGTCCGTTTCATTCTGTTTGCTTCAGTTCCGACGAACATGGATAAACTTCAGCTTCCTTTTTCTGGAGTCGCTTTTGTCCTGATTTGAAAGGAGTTGGTCATCACCGGCCACTCCATCCGTCTCTATGCCGGACCTGCCGCTGTTCATACTTGATATTCTGGTGAGAAACTACCTGTCGGAGACAATGAGGTTGATGAGTAAAAAACAACGGAGATCGCAATGGTGTCCTATATGAATAGTGCAGAGATTAAGGCATGTAT
Source organism: Acacia confusa (assembly GCA_037074495.1). NCBI lineage: Eukaryota > Viridiplantae > Streptophyta > Magnoliopsida > Fabales > Fabaceae > Acacia > Acacia confusa. The sequence goes on from CM073510.1 coordinate 30,153,395, forward strand.
TTCTACGGTAGAGATCATAAGTCTTTATTTTTCTCTAGCTCTTGATTCAATTGTTTTGAAATTAACCTCACCCGGAATTTCCCTAATTCTTCTTCATCTCCATTAGATGTTGTGATTTACTTTTAATTCTTCTATGTATCATTTCCGCATCTTTTCCCCAGTAGTTATGTCTTTGGGAATTATAAACTAGCACATAGGTATTCTATTTTTGTTTCTCTAAATCTGTCAAATTGGAAACTGCAATCTCTTCTTTGTATCATTAGTTTCTCATTCTTCATATTGCTGATGTTTCATGGTCTTTCTAAGTAAGTTTTTTCTTGGGGGTTTTCTTTATAATAATAACCTTTGAATTTTAGAAACTTAAGTTGAATTCGGGGGATCTGAGATGAAGAGATTACAAATGCAAAAAGTGGAAGAGCAATTAAAAAAGGACTTTGCTTATCAGGATCTTTCCCTTTTTATTTAGCTCTGTTTTAATTTTGTTGTTTTATGTTTGCTACTTTTTTTGGGTGCTTTGTTCTTGGATGCTATCAGGATATATCTGAAGGCTTAAACAAGATTAACATCGTATTTACTCATCACCTTCAACGAGATCGGCTGTGTTGTCGATGGTGAGTAACAAATAGAATGAAACGGACGTTAGCAGTTTTGTGTTTTTTTGCTGTTTTGTAAAGTTTATTGATATATAAGGTTCACATAAGAGTTTATTGGTCAGGGTGGTCCTGAGGCAATAGTTTATTGGTCATTTCGCTCCTTAACCTTTTTTTAAAAAAAACTCAGGTCTGAGCCTTCATAAGGCCTAGTTAAGCTTGAAGTCTTTTTAAAGGTCTATTTACAATATAGGTCTTTAAAAAGGTCTCATATTGCAAGCTTTAAAAGTCATAATTAACTAATATAATAATAGATTTCATACTATAATTAATCAATTATACTTCAAATTAAAATATAAGAATTAAGAAAGTTAAATATTGTGTTATTTATATGATATAAATATAATTATATTTATTTAATATATAAATAAGCTAGGTCTAAAAGTTTACAGGCCAGGCTTTGACAAAATAGGCATTGGCCTTACCTTTTTAACAAAAAGGCCAAGCCATGTCAGGCCCTAAATAGACCAGTTTATAGGTCGTCTGATAGGGATTTGACCTATTTCCACTCCTACTTTTAAATTCCATGTGATTTTTCGAATAACACTCTTGCTTTTCTTATTATCTATACTTTGAATTGAGAGATAATTTGAAGTAAGGTATGGAATCTACCATTCTAATTGTATTTATAAGTTTAAATTATAATAATAAATGCATTTTTTTACAATTTTATCCTTATTAATTGTAATAAACAAAAAAATTATTCATGTTGACTCATAAAATCAATCATAAATAAAAGTAAAATAAAAAATTTAACTTATAATTAATAAGTTAGTTAACTCTTCTTAATATTTTTAATAAGTGAAAATTAATTAATTTGAATTTATAAATAGGACAAAAATGAAATATCACGTGACTCAAAAACAAGCATTAAATGAGAAAATGGAGTGAGAGACATGTTAGAGGGAGAGAGGGAGGCGGAAATTAAATCATATATTTGACCTTACTTTTTCCAAACCAACCTCACTACTTGAAGATTCTCTCAAGTTTCAAGAGTCAGGGAGCTTTCTAGGTTTGAGTGTGCCAATGGAATTGAAGTAAAACTAGGATCAAAACAAGATTTTGGTTTCATCTCAAGTCCACCAAAAAATCTGCAGAATACAAAAGAAAAACAAAAGGGATATATATTGAAGCACAGTTCAAAATGGATGCATGCCAATACGTCAAGCAGGTGGACTGCAAGGTTGCTACAGATTCTGGTTTTAGTCTCAAGCTCCATCTCAGCCCATGAACACCAAAACCTGCAGATAGCAAGTTCAACAAGCAATGATCAGATGAACAAGGTTGAAGCTAATTATTTTCTGGAAAAAGTATTCAACTTGATTCAGAGCCTCATCATCAAGGTTGGGTTACCACTTACCAACATACATGGCCTGTACGTATACATAGTTCAGCGATTCATTTCTGATTTACGTTTGATTTGATTTCAAATGTGTATATATGTGCTGAATAAGAAGAAGTAAAGATTATATATATATTGAGAAAGGGCTGAGGCCCCATTTGCACAAAAAAAAAAAAAGATTATATATACATGGATGGATGGGTTTTATTTGTTGCAGAAAATGAAATTTGGATGGAGGATTGCGGTGGCCGGGAACCATAATAGGGTTCTTCGGAGCAGCGTTTGGAACGTACGGTGGGGGAGGCATATTTGTGCCCTATGCTTCGATTGATTATTGGATTTGATGCAAAATCATCTACGCCTATGTCTAAATGTATAAATGTACGTAAGATTTAAGCTTTTTTTTAAGGTTAAGGTGTAAAAATACACATGAATTTTTTCTAAGAGGTGCTCAACACCAAATGTTTTTTTAGCAAAAATACATATGTGGTTACCATTTTTTAGCAAAAATCACATCCCACTATTAAGTCACTGTTCAACGTGATGAGAGAGAAAGAAATGAAGTGAATAGTAACTTAATGGCAGTGAACAGTAACTTAACGGTGAGATGTGACTTTTGCTCCAAAATAGTAACCACATATGTATTTTTCTCCCAATAAAAGTACGTGGTGCTAAGCGCTCCTAGAAAAAAAGCTCATGTGTATTTTTATATCTTAACCCTTTTTTTAATACTTCTGTACTTTAATTATAATTACAAAACCTGGACCAATCCCAACTGATGGGATGGATCAAGTAACATTTTGGTGGAAAAATATCTTTTACTCCATACTAAATATATAACATAATTTCTAATGTAATTTTATAGTACAAACTATATCTTATGTCTATGATTAAAGATATATTACATATATTTTGTTTTCTCCTTTGCTGAAGAACATCCTTTTCTTTTATCTTTTTTTCCCCTTTTCAGTAATATTTTATAAAATTATTATTATACTATTTCATAAACTAATCTGCACCACTTGTACAATGACAAATATTTTTTGAATAGTTGTATTTTATAGATTAGACAAAATAATTAAAGTTAAATCAGATAGAATAATTGAGATCTTATTCGTATTATTATTTATGGGTTAAATTTAAAAATATAGGGATTAAAAAAATTTGAGTAGAATTCTGTCCAAATTTTAAAGTTGTTGAGATACTTATTTTGGATGAGCCAAGCAAAAATATTTAAAGAAAGAAAAGTAACATTTTTTTTAAAAAAAAAAAAAAGTCCCAGAGCTTACAAATAATAATTGGGATTACTATTATTTTTTTTGGACCAAAATTGGGATTAAAGTTATATATGTGAAGGTTCTTTGCCTGGGCAATTAAATGAAGCTAAAATCATATTTGTATAATTCCTTTTAAAAATTATTCAGGGCGGAAGATTCTTTCACCTTATAACAAATCTACCTGGTTATATATATGAAATTTTATTAGAAGTCACTAATTAATAAAAAAAGTAATACTATTTGTTATGGCAATTAGGTAAACGTACAACTTTAGTTATTTGTTTACATAAGATTTTAGTTTCAAAACTAACCTATGAAGTTTAATTTTCAAAATAATAACTACTTATACAAAGTATCATCATTTGAAACTGATGTTATTGGGTTAAAAGGCTAAAGGATAAGTCACCAAGTTGAAACCTTGTATTACTTTATGTCATTAATATAAGAGTTAGTTGATTAATTTAGAGAGATTAATGAAACCAGATAAATTTCTTAATTGTAAGTTATAATATATGTGAATGATCTTTTTGAAATATTTATGTGTATGATTAAATTATTTATCATTTTATAAGTCAGACAAACTAATTTTAAAAAATAATAATATGATAGATAAAATTATAAAAAAAATCTTATATTTAGGACTGAAATTCATTTCTAAACTAGCGGATGTAATATAAAGTTAAATGAGTAAATATTCAATTCGGTCATTTTTATAAACAAATTTTATCATTATTGTGCAAAAGGAACTGATAGTTAAGATTATGAGTAATAAATATGAGAGAGTATGAGTATAAAATAGGAGAGAAAATATGTAATAAATAAGTAAATGGGAGAGAATTAGTGGTAAGTAGGGGATAATTAATATAAATATGTGTATTTAATAGGGATAGAAAAGAAAAAAAAGTCGTTTAAATTTTAAAACATAAGAAAAATATTACTTATAAAAATGACCAACCTTAAAAGAGAGAAAATTGTTTATAGAAAGAAAAATAAAATCAAAGGGAGTGTATACTTTTACTTAATGGTCATATAATGTTCAAGCATTAACTCGCCTTACAATTTGTGCAATAAAATTTTGATAAGATTTTTAAGTAAAAGACTCAAATTTGATTTTTTTTTTTGGACATTGAATCTTTTCCACACAATCTAATTACCACTTGCTTCCTACCTAGATTTTAAGTTTTAACTTTATGAAAACTAAACTCACCTATTTTTAAAGAGGGTTATTCTATATCAATTTGAAAGTGAGTGCTGACAATAAAATTTAAACCGGTATAGAAGTCATCCTACAAATTACAGTTAAGTTTTTTTGTTTTGCCAAAAAATATTTCGTTAAAACTAACTCACCTAAATGAGAGATACAAGCTCAAAATAAAAAGTTTATAAAAAAAAATCCCAAATGCATATCAATATAAAGAAACTCTAAAAATAATATAACCCAAAATAAGTGAGAGGGAGTTGTCACTGCAGTTAAGAACCATCCCCTTTCATAATCCCTTCACTAGAATTTATGAGTGGAAAAACAACACCACCAATAACAAAGTTGTTATAAGAAGTGGTTGTTCGACGAACTATCATAAAAGATTCACGTTTTTATTGATAATAAAATAACTAGATTAATTGTTGAAAAAACTCCATGAGAAGATCTTATAGAAGGGGAAAAAAAAACCACAAACACGAATAAAAAAGATGAAGATAGAGAAGTTGTCAATTGTACAATAAACCGCATGGTATCGATCATGACATATGCTTTAGAATTGTCATTACCAACAATCCATAATAGTCTTTTGAGGGATGGAGACAACAATATATAAGATTATAGTCAAACCCCTAAAATCACAAAATGTAGCCACTAAATGAGATATGTTGTCGTTGAAACTTCCAACTCGATTAATTGCCGTAAAGGAAATAACACCACTATAAAGAGTCTAAAGAAACATGAAAATAAATGGAGATTAATATAAAATACAAAGATCTCCACCCTTAACCGAAACTGAGGAATAAGACGCCATAAAAAAGCTCACTCAACAACCAGAGAAGAGCTCCACCTGACCACCTCTTAAGAAGTCTTAGAGGGGACGTTCTATAAATTACAGTCATGTTGAAAGTTCAAAAAATGGCTAAATCCTAAAATCTCATTTATATCCATTTTCTGGTTAATTAAACAATAGAGAAAATGGTTGTTGTGGGTCCACTGCTTCATTAATATTTAATTCAGTATATAAGTGCTCATTTGGTTCAAAAAGTTAGAGGTAATATAATGGAGTGTAATGTAATGTAATGGAATGATAATTATATGAAATTGTTTAATTTAGTTTATCATTAAGGAAAATTAATGCATATACATAAAAACGTTTGGTTAAATTTTACAGTATATGAGAATACATGAGAATGATATAGTAATTGACAAAGTTACTCCTATCTACATATATATGTATAATACACGTTGGTTTTTATAGTAATTTTTTCAATTTATTTGTGTACATGCTGGGTTCATAATAATGTTTTAATATTTAATGGTGGAAATGCTATAGGTACATGTTGGTTTATGATAATTTCTTAATATTTAATGGCATAAATATTATTTAATTCGACGTTTTAATATTTTTGATCGTGGAATATAATTTTATAATTTCTTAGCGGTGAAATATTTTTAATTTTGTATATTATTAATTATTAATTTTATATTTAATGGTGATAATTATTTAATATTTAACATCGTTTATTAGTGGGCATTTTGGTTAAATTAAAAAAAATTATAATGGCAATAGTGTATTTTTTTAATTTGATTATGCATCTTCATTCATCAATTCTAGTAGCATAATCCTGATTACATTAAAATGATATATTCAATATTATAAAATTCAATCCCCTTTACATTATATAAGCTAAATCAATTATTATAACAAGTCTATCGCATCAAGGATTTTATTTAAGGTTGTCAAACTCTCGAATTTAAGTAAACCTGTGATAATAATGTGAACTTGAATCATAGACTCGTTAGAGCTTACTTTGACAATTAAATATATATTAGTAGTGTATAATAAATAATTAAAATATAAAAAATGACAATAATTTCATTTAAATATATTTTAAATCTAAATAATTGAAATTAAATATAACATTCAAAATTTATTATATTTAACAAAGAAATTTTTATAAAACTCATAAATAAAACTGCTAAGTATGATCAAATAAAAAAAAAAAATTAATACAAACTTATAGGTGAGTTAACACGGTTTTGTAAGTTAAAAACATAAAAACATTAAACTCGTGAGTTTAACAAAGTTTATAACGATCATGAATTTGCCACAAACTTGACTCGATATGATAAGTTATAATTGTAAAAACGGTAAATTTAGAAAGTCTACTTGCAAATTTAATAATAATGATCATATGTAATACGGCCTATAAAGGATTTGATCGTTGGAAAAAAAAAAAAAAAAATCTGTTGAGACAACTCGATTTCGACCACAATCTTTCCTTTATTTTGATATTTGATGGTGCCATGTTGCGTCCAGAAGAAGCCTACTGATTCTTTTTTTTTTTCCACGGAGAATTAAGAGTTTTGGGAATCATTAGGAAAAGACAATTTTCATGTTTCAAAAAATATTTAAAAATATATCATCACTCTAATCTTATTTATAAAATCTAAATTAACTGACTCTCACGTATCAAGAAAAGTTAGTTAACTCATTAATTATGAGCTAAATTTTTAATTCTTTTCCTTATACTCCATATGAGTAATTCCAAAAGTCAATATATGAAAGCGTGTATACTTTCTCTCACATCCTTTTGCCCTTTACATTTACACGTCTCTCTCTTTTCTCTTTCTTATGTGTCCAACTAATAGTGAATATAGGCAAAAGTACGGAAAAAACCTTAATTAATTAATCAATTACCAAAATGTCATATCTGGAAACTATTAACTCATCTGCCCCTCTTTAATCGATTACATGTCATTTTTAATCGATTACACGGTTTAGTCGATTACATGACAGACATGTAATCGATTAAATCAGGAGGATTTGTTTTTTTGTTTTTGTTTTTGCGTATGTAATCAATTAAGCTACATAGTTTAGTCGATTACATTACGCCAGATCAGTATTTTAATTCTCAAAAGTTTAAATATTAAATTTAAATTTTCAAAAATAAAAAATATATAAAATAAAATATTTTCAAAATAAGTAAATGAAAAAATAAGGAGGGATTATAGGAAAATTGTTATGAAGAATTTCAAACTATGCTATTAGTACGTCAAGATATCAGGAAGAAATCTAGAATTAAATATTCTGTAATATTAAATTCTTTGGAAATCTAATAAATATATAAAATATTTTTATAAAAAATAAAATAAAACTTTATTGTGAGGATTAAAATGCATCCGGGTATATGAAATATTTTCAAAATAAGTATATGAAAAAGCAAAGGGGTCACAAAAAATTTCTTCATGATATCTTGCCGTATTAATAATATAGTTTGAAATTCTTCGTAACCACTTTTCTATAATCCCTCCTTATTTTTCATATACCTATTTTGAAAATATTTTATTTTATATATTTTTTTTATTTTTCAAAAATTTAATTTAATATTTCAACTTCTTTATAGCTGGCTGTACTAATAGCATATTTTGAAATTCTTTGGGACCCCTTTGCTTTTTCATATACTTAATTTGAAAATATTTTATATACCCAGACGCATTGTAATCCTCACAATAAAGTTTTATTTTATTATATATATATATATATATATATATATATATATATATATATATATATTAGATTTCCAAAGAATTTAATATTACGAAATATTTAATTCTAGATTTTTTTCTAATATCTTAACGTACTAATAGTATAGTTTCAAATTCTTCGTAACCACTTTTCCATAATCCCTCCTTACTATTCATGTACTTATTTTGAAAATATTTTATTTTATATATTTTTTATTTTTCAAAATTTAAATTTAATATTTAAACTTTTGAGGATTAAAAAACTGATCTGGTGGGATGTAATCGATTAAACTATGTAGCTTAATCGATTATATACGCAAAAAAAAAAAACAAACAAATTCGCCCGATTTAATCGATTACATGCCTGTCATGTAATCGATTAAAAATGACATGTAATCGATTAAAGAGGGACAGATGGATTAATAGTTTCCAGATAGGACATTTTGGTAATTGATTAATTAATTAGGGTTTTTTCCATACTTTTGCCATGAATATAAGGTAAAATTGACAAAACCTTATTTATTACTCCTTCCGGTTTTAATTATAAGACATAGTTGACTTTTTTGCAGAGATTAAGGAAGCTAATTAAACCACTTTAGAGTACTTTTATTTTTATCTTTTTTTCTTCAAACTAATTAGTTTGACTAATAAATTAATATATAATTTAAAAATACACAACATATGAGATGATTAAATAACTTATTTAGCTTCCTTAATTCCTCTAAAAAAAGTCAATTTTGTTTTATAATTAAGACCAGAGGTATAATTTTTCTGGTACAAAACAATATGCACAATTCTTTTTTTTTTTTTGCTATGAAAAAATTTAGGTGAGTTTGGCACCGGTCCTCCACCAAGGTCAGAGCATGGCCCCAGGGCTCTTTAAGCACTTACAAAGAACTTACGATATTACCTACCAAAGAAGCCCTCATAACAGTAGAGGGAATCGAACTCTCGTCCTTTTAGGACCTCGTTTCTTATCATCTGTATTAACTCTTGGATGCCCAATCCAAAATTCTCCTGGCTGTATCAAGCAAGGTGGGCTGAGAAAACAAATTGAGTCCAGTGGGTCGGGCTTCTAGATAAGGATGATGATTTTAGGACAAATAGGTTTCTAGGTTATTCCCTTTTAAGTCAGAGCAGCCCGTCAAGAGATGGCCCGTGTAGTCCCATACAATTGTTTTTTTTTCACTTGAGGTGTGTTTTAACCTTCTTATTATAATTATTTTTGTTCAATTTCATTATTAATCTGGTGTAAATCACAAGTTGGGTTGGACTTGGCCTGGGGTGAAATCCCGGGGTCCTACGTACCACTGTGTGGATCAAAGTCCACGTAGTTCGAGAGTATACGGCAGGCTAATTATAGCCAGAGGGGGTAGTGTGTGTGCTCTGTGTGAATAGAAAAGCTAGGGTTTCAGAAGTGTGTACCTTGTAAGGGGTTTACCCTATTTATAAGCATACCTGGGCCCTATCTTAATCAGTTAGATTTGTCCTTTATTTTAGGGATATTAAGATATGCTTTTTTGAATAATCTCCTCCTTTCATAGGCAGTTACCATCATGATAGATATTCTTGATAAAACCACTCCTATTTTCAAGGAAGCGGTTATGAGCACAACTGAAGCCATTTTGACTGGGCTCTTTGGTTGTTGGGCTGGGCCCATTTATGAGATATCCATAACAGTTGCCCCCCAGCCCGGTTGTTCAGGGCTCTGAGCAGCCGGGATGTATTCGTCAGGTTACGTCCTGTGTTCTAGTTCATTTCGCCGTCCTGAAGTTTTTGATTTCTAGTTCTTTCTTTTTTCGAGGTCAGACATTTTTGGTTCCCGGGCTACCCCATCTGTCATTAATTTGCATTCCAGTTTATTTGGGTGGGACGCGGGTGCCCCCCAGCCCGGTTAACGTGGGTCGCATTCGTTTGCTATCCCGAGAGAACATTAATGTTCTATAATTTTGATTCTAGGCCGAACTCCTCCCATGCCTTCTCGAACTTTCCTTCTTTATTGATGTCAGATAGTATTAATATTTCTACCTGGTCTTACTCCCCGTTTACAGGTACTTTGTCCAGTTTTTCGTGGATCGGAACTTGTTGCCCCCAAGTTTGAGATTGCATGGGGAGTTAGGTCGGACGACCGAGGTGTATTCATGTGGTCGGCCATGTGAGCATTTCAAGCCGGGATCATTGTTCGCCTCATGTGTTGATTCAACGTTCGTCTTATCTCGAGGCCACGAGTGTCATCATTGCCTCCTGCTGATTTGATATTTACTAGCCAGCCTCTGAGTGGAGCAACTGCCCCACTATCTTGGTTTTCGTGTTTGCTTAACATCAGCATTAAATGCGCACGCCTTTTAACGACTATGTCACTATTCATGTATGGGCCCTTTGGGCCTTTGGCGGTTGAGTTTCCTGACTCTCATCCGCCTACTTGCTTTGTTTATAAGAGCCTTCGACTTTCCTCTTCTTCTATTTTGAAAACCGCCAAACCTTGAGTTTTCTTTTTGAGAGAAATTTGCAACCAGTCACTAGTTCATTTTCCTCAGATTCTCAGTTCTGATCTTCGTGACTCGCGCATTTCCTCTTCCCTTAATTTATCTCAAACCAGGTATTTTCCTTGTTTCCTTCTCTGGTTATTTGGCTGTGTTCTTCTCTTTCTCTATCTCTTGGTCTTTCTTTTTTCTGGGTAGGTTATTGTGAGTTCTTTCAAGTTTCTTCCCCTTTGGGTTCCGGCTTCTGCTTTGTTCTTGAACTTCTCTGAACTTCTGGTCTATTCAATCCTTTTTCTCTGTCTCTGGGTTCCGGTTTCCTGTTTAAATTCTATCTTCTCGGGATGAGCCATCAAGGTTCTCCTCCGCCTTTTAATCCAAATGTTTTTTCCCCGGAAGAGGCCGAGCTTATTCAGCACATGCCTCCCCGGATAGCTTGGTGGCTGTACGGGAAACCTTTGACCGAAGAACAAAAGAGGGAAAACGTTCTCCGTGGTTATGGCGGAGAAGGTGGTAGTCAACCAGGACGGTCTGGTCGGGTTAGGGGAAGGGATCGAGGTCGGTCTGAGTCTGTAGAGCCCGAAAGTCTAGGCCGGGGGATTGCTGCCACTAGGGTTTTTTCTTTAGAGCCGGTCTTGGGAAAGAGTGGGAGGAAAAATCCTCCTCTACCCGTTTCTTCCTTTCCTCAACGAGCGGAGCCCCTCATCTCCCTTACCCGGCCTATCGGCCCGTGCGAGGAATGTTCCTGGCTGATATCTGAAGCCACGATGGTTGGCCGGTCATGGGAAGCTGAGAAAATAGCTTCGCGATGCCGGCATATCCAACCGCGGGTTGTTGAAGCCGTTTCTACCCGTCCCGCTTTACTACCTTCAGGTATCATCTTCCTCGTTTCTAATTTATTTTTGTTTTGCCTTTTCTAGGTAGTATGTCAACTTCTCCCCGTCCTGTCGAGGCTTCCGGATCCGTGGAGTCAGCGGCCGCCTGTATTCCACGTCATCTTGCTGAAAAGTATGACTGGGTTGCGACCGGGGTGCTATCCAGGCTCTCGAAAGCCACGACCAATCAGATCGCCGAGCTCCCATTAGGGGACCGGGATCATTGTTCTTTATCTCTTCCCCGCCCTTCTGAACCGGTGTGCATCGCCCGGGAAGGGAATGAGCGTTCTTTTTTCTTCTTCTACCTAGATTTCGTTAAAAAACTCAGCCTTCGTTTTCCGTTTACCAGGTTTCAAGTAGATCTTTTAAACATTCTTCAGCTGGCCCCTACTCAGCTTCACCCTAACTCCTGGGGTTTCATTATTGCGTTCGAGCGGCTTTGCCGATTTTTAAATCGTACCCCACCACCGGAACATTTTTTTATTTTTTTAATATCCAAAGGGCTCGTCAACCCGGGGAGCCCGAAGAAAAGAGGGGTTGGGTTTCTTTTCGGGGGAAACCGGACAAGAAGCTTTTCCATGTGGCAACCGACACCTGGAAAGGCTTCAAGGTTTCTTTTTTCAAAGTTAGTGCTGAACCTGGTCATAAACCGTGGTTTCTTCAGGGTGTCGATTCCAGCTCGGTGGAGTTGCCGTTTCCTCTGTATTGGTCCAAAACTTACTATGACCAAGACCAGAACATTTTTGCATCCTTCGATAATAGCTTAGAGCCAGCCGAGGTTGAGACTGTGATAGCTCTGGTTGACCATGTGGCCAAAAGGGATGTCATTGATTCTCAGATTTTTATTCGACAGTCGGTGGAGGAATTGTACCCACCGAGTATGATTTCTGTTGGTTGTTTGTTGTTCTTTGGATTTTTTTATGCCTCTTGTCCTTTCTGATGTTCGTTATGTTTTTTGTAGTGCCTGGCATGGGGAAGGCTTCTTTTCAAGAACTGGCCGAGAAGCTCCGAGCTAAGGCCAAAAAGAAAGGGGAGTCCTCTTCCCAGAAGAAGGCTGTGGTTGCTCCTTCGCCTGCAAAAACTACTTCTGAGAAGAGGGCTGCGCCCTCTCTGGCACATACGGAGCTCATTCCGCGTAAGCGATCGAAGTCGGTGGCAACGTAATCGATTTCGGTCGAAGAAGAGAGTCCGGCCTTTGTCCCGGACGTCGGTGCTGCCACAAGCGTCCCTCCTCCTCCACTTCCTAGCAAGTCTCGCCTTCACTCGCGGGGTGAGGTATGGACTGATGGGGTCTCGGAGGAGCTTAAATACGTAGTGAAGCCCCCCAGCAAGTATTTCAGTGGTGAGGCCTTTGCCGACTCCGACCTCGATCACCTGCAGGTTCTGCAGGACCATCTGATGGAGACGGCCGGCGTGTTGGACGCTTATGCTGCCGTTAAGCACAAATATGCCAAAGCTGCAGCCGAGATTGCCAAGGCTCGGATTGAAAAGAAAGAGGCCGAGATTAGGCAGACGAAGGCTGAAGAGGCGCGCCTGAAAGCAGAAGAGGCTCAGATAAAGGCGGTGGAGGAGCTATCAAAGGCCCTTTCTGAAAGGGATCGGTTCTTCGCCAAACTTGACGCCAGTCAGGCCCGAGAAGACACGCTGAATGCCTCACTGCACACCTTGCAGGGTCAGTATGCGGGGGTGGTGAAGGACCTTAATCTCGCTCACTCCAACCTCGACGCTTCGAAGGCCGAGCTGGTGGCGTCTGCTGCCGAGGTGGATAAGCTGGAAGTCTTGGTCGTGGAGATGGCTGCTGAAGCTTTCAACCTATACCTGGCCCAAGTCCGAGCTCTGAATCCCGATATTACGATGAATTTGGACGTTGTGGATTTCATAGCTTCGGTAGAGGATGGGCAATTTATACCAGCGCCGTTTTCTCCGGTCGAAGAGTCCGAGCATCTCACGGAGAATGACCGTGGTCAAGTAGCTGAGGAAGATGCTCCGACGGCTGACACCCCTGGCTCCCCTGTGCCTGGCCAAGCCCAAATTTGACGCTGTTCTTCTAGGACCTTTTTATTTTTTCCTTTGATGTGTAGTATTTTTACTTTCATTTTTGTTTTTCTATAATCTGGGGCCTCTGCCCTCAAAATTAATACCATGACAAGCCGGTGTTCCCGGATATTTCTAGCATCTTCAGCTCGTCTATCTTGTCAGTTTTTATTTTCATCCTTTAAACCAAACTCGTGTTTTAATTCACCAGTTGATGAGTAAAGGGGAACGTAATCCGTGCACAAAGCTCGGTTCTTTATTTTATGACTTGACCAAAGTCAAGATATATTGCGCAGAATCTGCTGGATATTCAACCGACGTTTTAACAAACGGGCCACGTTTATTAATGGTCGGGCATTCTAAACAACAGATGATTTTCAAAAATCATCTAAGTACTTTATCTTGTAAAGTACCTTACCGAGATGGTAGCCAACTGCCACATGTTCGGGCCCTAATATCCTTTTTGAATAGGAGCCTAAACATTTTGACCTGATCAGGATCTTTTATGGCAATCTCACACCACCCCAGGGGACAGTTCCGATGCATCGTAACGTTTATAAGACTTGTTGACAAATCTTATCATGACCGGGATCGCGAAACTCAAGTCTTTGTTTAATTATCTTGCCTTTGTCACGGCCTATCTTTGCATTGATTTCACAAGTAATAACTTGTTGGCCCATGAATTGAACCACCTTTTTTATTGATTGAAATAATCGGGATTACACAGAATTTAAAATCAACGGAAAATACTGCCAAAAGCAAAATAATGCTTAATAAAAAACGGTTCTCGGTCACCACCGACATCCGTTGAAACTGAAAAGCGGTTCTCAGTCACCACTGACATCCGCTGTGCGCTTATTCCGAGTGTATCCCGGTCTTTAGCTGTAGTAAGTCCTTAGTTTGTCGGCGTTCCATGTTCGTTTAATGGGCGTGCCATCTAATGTCTCAAGGATATAGGTCCTGGGCCCCATTTTGTCTGAAATACGGTAAGGACCCTCCCAGTTTGCTGCAAGTTTTCCGTCCCGGGCATTCTTATTTCCGATATCCGCTCTGCGTAATACCAAGTCACCTTTATCGAATGCTCGTAGTCTAACTTTGCAGTTATACTTAGCTGCCACCAGCTGCTTCGTTGCCAGATCTCGACAGTGTGCCGTCGTTCTGACTTCATCGATGAGGTCTAGCTCGACTGCTAACTGCTTGCTGTTAGCGTGTTCTCCCTCCTCTATGACTTTGGCTTTCCTCCATGATGTTTGCCCAATTTCAACCGGGATCATGGCCTCGCATCCATATGTCATTCGGAAGGGTGTTTCCTGGGTCGAGGTTTGGACACTAGTTCGGTATCCCCAGAGTACCGGGTATAGTTCCTCGACCCAGTTACTTTCTGCATTGGTCATCTTTTTTTTGAGCCCGTCAACAATGATTTTGTTGGCTGCCTTGGTTTGCCCATTAGATTGCGGATGCTCTACCGAGGCGAAATAGTGCTTGATTTCGAGCTCGGACATCAACCTCTAGAAGCCTTGGTCAACGAATTGAGTACCGTTGTCAGTTACGATCTCGGCAGGAATCCCGAACCTTGCAACAATATTTCTTTCGAAGAATTTTTGTATTCGAGCGGCCGAGATGGTTGACAGTGGTTCGGCCTCAATCCACTTAGTGAAATAATCCACCGCCACCACAAGCCATTTCAGTTGCCCTGCGGCCGGTTTGAACGGTCCAAGGAGGTCCATACCCCATTTAAAGAATGGCCACGGAGCCGTGATGGTCTTCAACTCGGTCGGAGGTGGCCAGAGGATCCGAGCATGTTTTTGGCAGCTTTCGCATGTCCGTACATGCTCTCTGGAATCCGCGACCATTGTCAGCCAGTAATATCCAGCCCTTAGGGCTTTCCGGGCTAACGCCTTTGCCCCCATGTGTTGTCCGTTTATTCCTTCGTGTATCTCTGATAGCATGTACTCGGCCTCTGCCTGGTTTAAACATCTCATCATTGGGGATTGGAGGCCTTTTTGGTACAGTTGGTCATCGACCACCGTGTACATTAACGCGGTTCGTGCTACCTGCCTTGCTTCCCCGGGATCGTCTGGGCTAACTCCCTTTTCCAGGTAATTTAAGATGGGCTTTCGCCAGTCTTTTGCTGCTGCGATGACCATGATACATGTGGGCTCCTTCAGACTTTGTTGTATTACAGTCCGATTATTTCCCGGGTTCCTGGTGCTTGCTAATTTGAAGAGGATATCAGCCCTCGCATTTTCTCCCCTAGGGATGTGGGTGACTACGACCTCATCGAAGTCGGCCATTGCCTCTCTGACTTTCCCCAGATACTTGATTAGCAAGGGTCCCTTAGCCGTGTATGAACCGTTGATTTGGGCCGCGACTAGTTGAGAGTCGGTGGAGAGATGAACTCGCTTTGCCCTATTATCTTTTGCCTGTGACAGCCCTACCAATACAACCTCATACTCGGCCTGATTATTGGACGTTCTGAAGTGCAATTGCTGGGAGTGTTCCATGGCGACTCCTTCCGGGCTTTCGATTATGATCCCGGCTCCACTTCCTTTGGCGTTTGACGAGCCGTCTACAAATACTTTCCAAATGTTAAGGTTGGCTTTCGGGACTACCTCTGTTGGTACCAGCTCCGCAATGAAGTCGGCTAAAGCCTGGGATTTAATAGCATGCCGAGCTTTATATACTATGTCGAATTCGGACAGTTTGATAGCCCAACTAGTCATTCTTCCTGCCAAGTCAGGCTTATGGAGTATTTGGCGTATCGGCTGACTGGTTCGCACAATTATTCTATGCCCCTGGAAGTAGGGACGTAATCTCCTCGCGGCAGTGAGGAGCGCAAAGGCCACCTTTTCCAACCTTTGATATCTTAGCTCAGAACTTTGCAAAGCCCGGCTTGTAAAGTAAATCGGTTTCTGTTCTGTCGATTCTTCTCTCACCAGGGCGACACTTACTGTTTCTGGGGCCACGGATAGATATAATATCAAATCTTCCCCGGGCTTGGGTTTCGACAACACAGGTGGTGATGACAGGCATTTTTTGATCTTATCAAACGCGGATTCACACTCTGAGTTCCATTCTCCATGCTGTGCTTCCTTCTTCAATAACTTGAACAAAGGAAGAGCATTTTCTGCCGATTTCGGTAAGAACCTTGTCAGCGCGGCCAGTCTGCCAGTCAACTGCTGTACCTCTTTTTTGTTTTTTGGGGCAGCCATATTGAGGACGGCCTGACATTTATCCGAATTGGCCTCAATCCCCCTGTTTGTCAACAGGAATCCGAGAAATTTACCCGCTGGTACTCCGAATGCACATTTAGCTGGGTTTAGTCGGATTCTGTGATCCCGGAGCTTATCAAATGTTTCTTGCAAATCCTGGATGTGGTCGGATCGCTTAACTGACTTAACGATCATATCATCGATGTAAACTTCGACGTTCCTGCCGAGCTGTGCCTCAAACACTTGATTCATCATCCTCTGGTAAGTAGCTCCTGCGTTCTTCAGCCTGAAAGGCATGACATTATAGCAATAATTAGTTTTTTCCGTGATAAAAGCTATTTTTTCCTGGTCTTCGGGATGCATAGCTATTTGGTTATAGCCGGAATACGCATCCATGAATGAGAGCAGCTAGAATCCCGAGGAATTGTCCACCAGTTGGTCAATATTTGGCATGGGGTAAGCATCCTTGGGGCATGCTTTGTTGAGATCGTTGTAGTCAGTGCACACCCTCCATTTACCATTGGGTTTCTTGACCATTGCCACATTTGATAACCATGTGGTATACTGGATTTCCCTGATGAATCCCGCATCCAGCAGTTCTCTTACATGCTCGGCTAGGGCTTTCTGTCGGTCCGATGCAATCTTTCTTTTCTTCTGCGAAACCGGCGTATATCGTGGATTTATGGTCAATTTGTGACAACAGAACGTCGGGTCGACACCTGGTAACTCCAAAGGTTTCCATGCGAACACGTCCTTGTTCATCCATAATAGTTTTTTGAGCTCGATTTTTTCTTGCTCGGCAAGCGAACTCCCGATCTTCGTTATTTGTCCGGGTTCCTCCCCTAGTTGGTAGTCTGTGAGCTCTCCATCAGGCTCTGTTTTCATCAACTTTGCTTCTTCTCTTACATCCAGCTTTACCACGTTGACCAAACTCGGCGCAATTGGCGCTGAATTTTGAATTCCTTTCTGCTGCGAGCTGGATGTTCCAGGTTCATTGTTTTTAACCGTCGAGAAGTAGCATTGCCGGGATTCCTTCTGATCACCTTTGATGGTGACGACTTCATTCTTCTGACTTACCATTTTCAGCTTCTGATGCTTAGTTGATATGAGCATGTCTCAACTATGAATAGTTGGTCTGCCTAAGATTATATTGTAGGACGAAGGGAAATCCGCTACAATAAACTTGACTCGCTCAGTCTTAAAGGCTTCTTTAGAGCCCAAGGTCATTTTTAGCTCTATACACCCTTTGAGACTTGTATCTTCTCCGTTGAACCCGATTAAGGTTGTCCTGCACGGCTTTAGATTTTCTGGGTCGAGGTCCATGCGCTTAAAGGCGTCCCACAGGATGATATCCACTGCACTGCCAGAATCGATGAATATCTTCTTTACGCGGCATTTTCCTAGGAGGCCGGTTATGACCAGTCCGTCTTGATGACCCGGGATTACGTCCCTCAGATCTTCCTGAGTAAAAAACAACTTAGGAGGCTCTTCTGTTTGCGATGGTTCCGGCTTGAAGGTCGGTCGTCCCCTGATGGTTAAGACTTCCCTTAGGTATTTCTTCCGCTGATTGGTGGTATCGCCGCTACCTTCGTAACCTCCACTAATGACATTGCAGTCAAACTCTGCTTCCTGGAACTCGTCCTCATTGTCATGCTTTCTTCGGCCTTCGTCCGGCTTTCTCCTCTGGGAGACCGGGCTTGTACTCCGATCCGTCTGCTTGCGCTTGGCTTTTTGCCCTTATGTTTTGATAACGTACTGACGTAATTTTCCATCTCGGATAAACTTCTCAACCACATCTCTAAGGTCCCAGCACTCATCCGTTGTGTGCCCGGGTCCATTGTGGAATTCGCAAAATCGTGTGCGGTCTAACTTACCCTTGTTATAAAGTGGTCGTGGTCGCTCCACCTTCCTCATCTTGGTCAAGGCTACCTCTCTCCATAGTTGCAAACGAGGGATATTTAGTGGAGTATATCTCTCATACTTCCCCTCATGCCTTTGTCCTCGTGTTTTTTGGTCCGAGTTCCTGGGTCGGTCTCTTGCTGCCTGGTCCTTCCCTTTCGGGGGTGGGCTTTTCTGTCTCTCTTTTCCCGACGCGTTGGCTATCTGCATCTGCTCGATGTCCAGATACTTTTTGGCTCGTCTATGGAATTCTTCCAGCGTCTTGACCTCGCCAGATATGACCGATCTCCCTATTCTGGATTCGCTATCTAAGCCCGAGATGAGCAAGTGTACGTGGACGCTTTCCGTTAATCCCTGGATTTGCAATGCGGCAGCCTTGAAACGATCCAAATACTTCTGAAGGGTTTCACCGGGTTGCTGCTTGATTCTATCCAGCGTGTAGACCGACCTGGGCTGCTTTTTGCTTGTCGCGAAATTCAACAAGAACTTCTCGCTCACGTCGTTCAAGTCGGTAATGGACTTGGGAGATAGAGTCCGGAACCAAATTTGAGCGGCTCCTCGTAATGTTGAAGTGAACAGCCTGGAAATGATCGGCCCCTTGAATCCTCGGACCAGCATCTCAGTGTCGAAAGTACTCAAGTGTGTCTGGGGATCCTGACTTCCGTCGTACCTAGGGAGGTCGGACGTATTGAATTTCCTTGGGTACTCAGCTTCCGTAATTTCATCTGAGAACGGGTTGTTGTTTTGTCCTCCGTCCCCATACCACATCTTGTACCTTCCGGAATCTGGCCGAATTCCCTGATTGTCCGAGGTACGGCTGTCTTTCCTAAGCGCCTTGGTTTGATTCTCCTGATTCGCATCCCAGTGATTACTTTGCTGAGAATTTTTTGTTGAAACTATTCGGCCTTGCCCGGGATGGTCCGCCTGTAGGGGACCAACAGTTTGGTGATTGGTTTCTTCGTCCTCATTCTGCTGATCATCCCGGCGTTCCTCCTAAAGAGGGTCTTGTAAGTGTTTAAGGATTTGGTTCATCACCTCGGTCATATGGTCAATCTTTTGATTTTGAAGATTGTCGCGTTCTTCCACATTCTCGATTCATTTCAGCATTGATTCAGCAATGTTATGTAGAAGCCGTATGTCCGGACTGCCAATCTGAAACTTTGTTGAGAAATCAGCGTGGTTAGTATTTTCCAGCGTTTGGCCTACTCGTCCATCTTGAGATGGGAGGTTCGAGTCCGAGGGCTCCTCAATTGGTTCCTGATTAACGCCTTGAACGTCCTGCTGTTGGGTCTCGCTAAAATTTTGTTCCTGACCTTGCTCGTGTGCATGCGGGTGGCTTTTGCTTCTGGTATTAGCCATCACGGGTCACGGGAATAGGACTTTACAGTCCCCACGAATGGCGCCAATGATCTGGTGTAGATCACAAGTTGGGTTGGACTTGGCCTGGGGTGAAATCCCGAGATCCTACGTACCACTGTGTGGATCAAAGTCCACGTAGTTCGAGAGTATACGGCAGGCTAATTATAGCCAGAGGGGGTGGTGTGTGTGCTCTGTGTGAATAGAAAAGCTAGGGTTTTAGAAGTGTGTACCTTGTAAGGGGTTTACCCTATTTATAAGCGTACATGGGCCCTATCTTAATCAGTTAGATTTGTCCTTTATTTTAGGGATATTAAGATATGCTTTTTTGAATAATCTCCTTCTTTCATAGGCAGTTACCATCATGATAGATATTCTTGATAAAACCACTCCTATTTTCAAGGAAGCGGTTATGAGCACAACTGAAGCCATTTTGACTGAGCTCTTTGGTTGTTGGGCTGAGCTCATTTATGAGATATCCGTAACAATTATCTAATAATTATTTGAAATGGTTTTAATCCTTTCTAAATTACATGATCAAATGTGTTGCAAAAATATCCAAAATATATTCATATGATCAGGGATCATTTTTCTACTAGGTTCATGATAACGGTTTGATTGATATAGTTTTATTTATTTAGATTTAGTTTGACACTAGCTGACTAATATTTATTATTTGAATTATTAATTTTATGTGATATTTTATTTGAATTTTATCTATTTAAAAATAAGTAAGGAAATTGTTTTTTTTTTTTTTTCAAAATGAATTCAAGAGTCGGGCTTCAACAACCTTTAATAAGTAGGTAGACTTTTTCAGATAGTCCATCAAAGGCTAGCCTGGTAGAACCTAATAAATTTTTATACTCAGCAACTACTGATACTCTATAAACTTTATACATAGAAAATACCAATATCTTGATTTAGATAATTCTCTCTAATAAAAAAACCAATATCAAGAGTTAGTGTTCAACACCAAATCTAGACAGCGCAAATATAAAATCTAAGAATTGTTTTAATCTGTAAAAAATTATTAATAAAGATAATATCTTAACTATAAGTTTTTAAAAAATAAATTTTTCCTTAAAAAAGTAAAAAATTATTATTCTGTTCAAGGACGCCACTGAGACTCACGGACTATCATATTTATGACATCAATTCAGCGGCCGCAGAAATCGATGAAGAAGGAAACTAAATCCAACGAACAAAAAAATGGCACGCGAGGAAGAAGAAGAAGAACGACTGGTAGAGATTGAGCTGATAGGTACATCTTACAGCCATAAGTCAAAGAACCTCCACTTTTAAGTCCCTTGAGATATTTCGAATAACACTCTTGCTTTTCTTATTATCAATACTTCGAATTTTGACATAATATCAAATAAAACACTGCTATAATATTCTTTAATCTTATTTATAAGTCTAGTTTTAAATTAATAAATGTGTTTTTTTTAAATTTTTCCTTTATTTATTACAATAAACAAAAAAAAAAATTGATTCATGATGTCTCTTGGAATTAATTGTAAATAAAAATAAAATAAAAAATTTAGTATATAATTAATGAGTTAATTAATTTTTTTTGACATGTGAAAGTTGGTTAATTTAAAATTATAAAAATAATAAAACTAATATAACACGTGCGCAACGAACACTGATTAAATGAAAAAATGTAGTGTGTTCATATTTTAGAGAGAGAGAGGGACAGTGGGAAATAAACTAAATCATATATATATACATATATTTGATCTTTCTTTTTTCAAACCAACCTCACTACTTGAAGATATTCTCGAGTCTCAAGGAGCTTTCCGGGTTTGAGTGCGCCAATGGGATTGAAGTGAAACTAGGATCAAAACATAATTTTGGTTGGTCTCAAGTCCCCCAAAAAAGCTTTATCGTTTTCTTTTTCCTTTCCGGGGTTTTAAAAATCTGCAGAAAGCAAAAGAAAAACAGAATGGATGTCAATATGTCAAGCAGGTGGACTACAAGGTTGCTACTGATTCTGGTTTTAGTCTCAAGCTCCATTTCAGCAGCCCATGAACACCAAATCCTGCAGATAGAAAGTTCAACAAGCAATGATCAAATGAAGGAGGTTGAAGCTAATTTTCTGGAGAAAGTATTCAACTTGATGAGAGCCGCATCATCAAGGTTGGGTTATTACCAACACACATGGCCTGTAAGTATAGTTCAGCGATACATTTCTGGTTCACTTTTGATTTGATTTCAAATTTGTATATATGTGTTGAAGAAGAAGAAGAAGTAAAGATTATATATGGATGGATGGGTTTTATTTGTTGCAGAAAATGAAATTTGGATGGAGGATTGTGGTGGGAACCATAATAGGGTTCTTTGGAGCAGCGTTTGGAACGGTGGGAGGAGTTGGTGGGGGAGGCATATTTGTGCCTATGCTTCGATTGATTATTGGATTTGATGCAAAATCATCTACGGCTATGTCTAAATGTACGTAAGATTTAAACATTTATTTTAATGCTTCTGTGCTTTAATTAATTACAAAACCTGGACCAAATCCCAACTGATGGGATGGATCAAGTAACATTTTTGGTGAAAAAATATTTTTTTTTGGGGTATAAGGAAAAAAAATACATTTTGTATATTCCAGTTTTAAATATAAGATACAATTTATAATGTAACATTATATCCTATTTTTAGGACCAAAAATAGTACATATATTTTGTTTTCTCCTAGGTTGAAGAACATCCTATCCTTTTTCCCTTTTTACTTATATTTTATAAAAGGGATTAATGTTTCTTATGTTGTAGGAAAAAAATTATCTCATATCACACATACATGAAATAGTGGAACCCACATATACATATATTAATTTATATATGTATATGTGGGTTCCACCATTTTATATGTGTGTAAGAAGTTTAGTTTTCTCATGCAAGTTGAGAAAACTAAAACCCTTTATAAAATTATTATTATACTATTTCTGATAATTAATTTTTTCTATATTGTTTGTATGACAGATATGAATTACGTATGTTATATTTTAAAAATTTAAATTATTAATTTTATGTTTATGATAATAATTTTATAAAAATTAAAACTCAACCATCCAATTTTGTAATATAAGGGTGGGTATAATATTAATATTCCAAAATGAAAATGAGAGAGAGAGAGAGGAAAAAGAGACCACACAAATCCGTGTTTGCCTATGAGGATAAGTGAATAGGTAGGTATGAGGCATTTATTTCAGGGGATGGTCTAAAAAACCAAAAATACTATTTTTGCAGAAAAATAAGGCATTTTAATTTGGAAAAGTCCCATATAAATTCATCTAAAATGCTGAAAACTTATATTAGTCCACCTGATTCAACAAATTCCAAATTAGATAAGGGGAGCAACTTAGGTCTTAATATATGTTAACGTTGGACTTTTACCACATTACCCTTCAGTTCCCCCCCCCCCCCCCCCCCCAAAAAAAAAAACAGAGAGAGAGAGAGAGAGGCAGAGTTGGTCAAGTTTGGGTTCCTAAAAGTAAAAACAACCATTGAAATTGAGAGGGGCTATACCTTTATATAGCGAAAATTTCAGACAAAAGATCAACCTCCAAAATTTTAAAATCTCAAATAAGTAATTTTTCAATAAAATGTGTTGTGGGTTTTCTATCAAGTATAGTCAATCTCTTATCAATTATAAGAAACAAAAGTGATTTGAAATTTTGAAATTTTAGAGAAATTTTCTTTCTATATATGTAAGGTAGCTAGCCTTTATTTTAATTAATTGTGGAAGTTGGATTTAACTTGAGTTTTGATGTAATACGTATATGGACTTGTGTGTTTGTGTGTGATGAAGGCATGATAACTGGAGGAGCAGGAGCAACAGTGTTATACAATCTAAAGCAAAGACACCCAACCAAGGAATTGCCCATGATAGACTATGATTTGGCTCTTCTTTTTCAGCCTGTTTTGGTTCTTGGCATCAGTATTGGAGTCATTTTGAATGTCGTTTTTGCTGATTGGATGATCACTATTTCCTTAATTGTCATTTTCCTTTGTATGTACCAACTCTAACCACAGCATCTTTATTTTCTCACCTATATAATTAATTTTATATATAATTATCATGTTTTTAAATAATCCTTATTGATTTCTAATGTTACTTATTATTGTTATTCAACAGTCATTTCAACTAAGGCTTTCTTAAAAGGTGTTGCGACCTGGAAAAAAGAAACCATTCTTAAGAAGGTTCTTCATCTTCCACCTGTTCATGATGTTCTTTAATTTCCTCATATTTAATTTGGAACTCCATCGCGATGCATTAATTATTATCATTCCTTATGCTTATTTCAGGAGACTGCTGCTAGACAGGCGTTACTATTCAATGGTAGGTAATTAATTAACCGGGAATGAAATGATCAGACATATAAAAACTCATATATGATTGGGAGAATTAATCTGCGAGTCAGCTAAACTTTTTTGCTTTTGATTAGGTTCTTACAGTTTTACCTGATTTAACTTGACCTGTAAATATTAGAGCCTGGTGATAGGAATGGAGATGGAGGATCCTACGAGGCTTTACCATCAGGTCCAAACGATGAAAATCAAACAGAAAGGTCAGCAGAACCAGAGAGAGAAAAGGTTAGAAAAGTTATATATATATATGTATATATGTAGCTGGTGAGCTAGAGTGCACATCGTCGTATTGCTTCAGCAATATTGTATATGGTATAATCCCAATAAAGCTATTATTATTAATTAATTAGTTGTTTGAGAGAATGAAACGTACGTAGACGACCCATGCATATGGTTTAATTTCATGCAGGTTCCTCTCATTAAGAACATTCGGTGGAAGGAACTAGGGATTCTTTTTGCTGTTTGGGTCGTCATACTCGCCTTGCAAATTGGAAAAGTAAGTAGATACCTCTAATTAACTCCCATTCATGACTACAAATGGTTAGTTCCCATGCAATTTGGTTACATCCTGACATGTGTTTTTGGAACAGAATTACACCGTGACTTGTTCAGCGGCATACTGGGTATTGAATTTTCTACAGGTAAGTAATGAGTACGTGAGAGGAGAGTTTTGTTTTGGCTCGCGTTTTTAAAAACTGAGTTGGTGATGAACAGATACCAGTGACAGTGGGAGTGACATCATACCAAGGAGTGATGCTGTACAAAGGGAAGAGAGTGATAAGATCAAAGGAAGGAGAACCACCACAATGGAAAGTGCATCAAATAATATTCTATTCTGCGTTTGGCGTTATTGCTGGTATGGTTGGTGGCTTGCTTGGCCTTGGTGGTGGCTTCATTCTTGGCCCTCTTTTCATTGAGCTTGGCATCCCTCCTCAGGTAAAGAATTCATCACCCATAACTAATCTGTAAAGAATAATAAAATCGGCTAGACAGAGTGAGTCTCAAAGCAGCAACTATAGACTGTTGTTATGTGACTTAGAGGTCACGAAAACAGTCACTCTCCTCTCCTTGTGGGGATAAGTTTACATACATCTACCCTTCTTGAGAATTGTGCACCTACTAGATTGTCTTTAAGAAAATTAATGAAGTTAATTATTTATTAGAAATATGTATTGGTTATCTAAAATATCCCATTTAATTATTAGCATTAAAGACAGGAAAACCCCTTGATAAGTGCAATTTATGGAGATGATTTAGAGAATGGATTATAAATTTAAGAGATAAAGTGAAATTTATGTTTAGGGTCAAAACAAACCTTTTCATTGCTTCTTACATTTAGTACCTGGATATTTTTTAAAGAATAACTATTACGTACAATTTAAGATGAATATGTGTGAAATGAGTTTTATCTCGACTTCAAAAAAATGGCAACAGATGATTTTGCTTTTCTTGTCCGCTGGTTTCTGGAATATAACGGACAAATGATATGGCTATGCAGGTGTCAAGTGCCACGTCGACTTTTGCCATGACATTTTCTGCATCAATGTCCGTGGTGGAGTATTATCTTCTAAAGCGTTTTCCTATTCCTTACAGTGAGTAAAGTCGATCATTATTACTGATTAATTATATATTTTGATTATTTGCACGGCATAATAATCTATTTTCATATATATATATATATATGTTCACTAAGAAAATCATTTTTTGCAGCTCTTTATTTTGTGGCTGTAGCCATTATAGCTGCAGCTATAGGACAAAATCTGGTGAATAAGCTGGTAGCCATATTAGGCAGAGCTTCTTTGATCATTTTCATTTTGGCCCTCACTGTTTTTGTGAGTGCAATATCACTAGGTAAGTGTCATTACTTAATAATTATTTCTCTCCACATGTATATATTATTTTAATACTATCTCATATAATACATATATTTCGTTTTTAATTTTTTTTTGAATTTGATTGCAGGTGGCGTGGGCATAGTAGAAATGGTGGAACAGATTGAAAAGAAGGAGTACATGGGTTTTGAAAATCTCTGCACCTCAACCGGCTAGAAATTAATTAAATGATCAATTCTGTCTTTTATTTTTCTCTCAAATTAATAATTTCTTCATCTTTTAGAATACGATTCTTGACCCAACCGACCTTTGGTCCAGTCGTACCTGGGCCTTTGTCTGTGTGTTTGAGAGTTTATGTGTTGCATTAACGACTCTTGACGCTGGTTAAAGGCATCTTTGGAGAAATGGGCCTTGGACAAAATCTTCTTCATTCATTATTGGGCCGCAGGGGACCTATGTATGACTTATTATTTGTAACATTGAAAGGGCCATTTGGTTCTATCACATTCCCTTTTTTTTTTTTATACATAAAAGTTTTGGAAGGGTTCAACACCAGTCCTCTACCAAGGTCAGGGTATGGCTTCGGGCTCTATGAGCATTTACTGGGGACTTATGAGATCGCCTACCAAAAGAGTCCCAGCGACGGCAGAGGGGATCGAACCCACGACTCAAGGGCTTAGTCATGGACCCCTTACTATCTGTGCCAACTCTCCTTGGCCTATCCCATTCCCATTGTACCTTGAA
This sequence comes from Acacia confusa, assembly GCA_037074495.1. NCBI lineage: Eukaryota > Viridiplantae > Streptophyta > Magnoliopsida > Fabales > Fabaceae > Acacia > Acacia confusa. The sequence continues at coordinate 30,180,195 of CM073510.1, forward strand.
GTGCAATGCAATGCAATCCAATCCAATGGTAGTGCAATGCACTATTAATTATAGAGTTAGTGTTTGGTTTGATTTTTAAGTAAAGTTTAATGAGTTGTTTTTTAAATGATTATTTAAAATTTAAATACCATACAAAACCTATTTTACCCTTAATTTGATTTCTATGGGAAAAATGGTTAAGAGACATCGAGCTGCTTCATTATAACCGTCGCGCTTTCTCATTGAGGATCATAGGATGGCGATGGTTGTGGTGGTGGAGGTGGCAGTAACAATAGTGTGGTGGTGGTGATGATGGCAATGGTAGGTGTTGAAATTGATAATGGTAGAGGATGAGGTAGTGGCAGTGGTGGCAATGGTACAGCTGGTGGCAGCTAGGGGGTGGTAGCAATGGTAGTGGAAGAAGAGCTAGTGGCAGTGGCAACGACAACGATAAAGGTGGTGGCAGCTGCAACAATGATGACAATGGAGGAGAAGGTAGTGGTGGTAATGACAAGTAGTGTCAACATCAACAAGGAGGAGGAAGTGTTGTTGGTGGCGGCAATTGTCATGGTGGTTGCAACGATGGGGGTGGTAGCAGCGACAATGGAGAAGAAGGTAGTGGTAGCAATGTCAAGTGGTGGCAACGACAATAGATGAGCAGGTAGTGGCGGCGATGACATTGGCAATATTGGAGGTTGTAGTGGCGATGGTTGAGGAGGTAGAAGTAATGATGACAAGTGGTAAAAACGATTAACAATGAAGGAGGAGATAGTAGCGGCAATGACAACAATGATGAAGGCGGCGACAGTGAGGTGTGGCAGGTAAAATGAGACAAGTAAAATAAAGATAAACAAAACTAAAGGGTAAATTGGACTTTTTCAAACATGCAATGGAGAGGGAGGTATAAATGAGGATTACCAATTTTTCGGTAACGTGGTAAACCCTATGACCATACTAAAGAATAAAGAATAAGTAAACACTTTTCTCTTGATAATCACCAATACAGGCATGCATAAGGTTGAACCATTCGGTCTCAAAATTAAAAATGATTTAAATACTTTTGGCTCAATGATCTTTGAAATAAAGTATACAAACAACCAACGGGTTGAGTTTGATGAAAGCAACTAGTTCCTTATAATATGAGAAATTAAGATTTAAATTCCTGGTGAAAAAAGCGTTAATATTTAGTCTCTGATAGTAGTTTGATCAGGATTGTATCTAATGAAAAGACATTGTACGTATAAAAAAAGGGCTTTGGTTTTCTCATATTACATGAAAAAAAAAGTTTTTCACACACACATGAAATGGTGGAACCCACATATACATATATGAATTCATATATGTATATGTGAGTCCCACTATTTCATGTGTGTATAACATGAGAAAATGGTGTTTTCCCATTAAAAAATGCCCACAAATATATCTCGAATGTGGTTTGCAGAGATTGAAGTGAAGTGTTACACTTTTTAGAGGCAAAAATGGTCAATACTATCTGGATTCTCACTTTTCATTCTTTTCCCAATATCTTTTTATAAGTTTTTTTTGAGTAAATGATGATGGTCTCTGTTAAATTATTGAAGGTGGGTCTTTCACGGTCTGCCATTATATACTCAATAAACCAGATGTTAGAGATCACAGTGTAGCATTTAAGTGTCATTAAATGACTTGTTCATAAGCAATCAAATCACATACAGCTCCTGCATTTTATAGATCTTGCATATTTCACAATTTACAAAAGCATTAACTTTATTACCACAAAAGGTTCACAAACTCACAAAGACGAGAACTCATTGATAGGTGCAAGTATTCTTCTTGAACTTAATGGGTTTGGATCTGGAAGAGCTGAGAACCAAAGGGCAAGAGATTTGATTGTAGTGGTTGGTCCTCACGAGTTTGCCAACCACATTTCCTCTTGAACGTATCTCAAACTTGAGTGTGAGTGGAACATCAACCCCTGTTAGGGACGGTGTAATGGTTGATCCAGCCCCGTACAGTGGAACCTTGTTCCCTTCCAAGTTCACTGACACAACTCTCTTACTTCTTCTTGGCTGATAATATTTCTTTAGCTGCATCCATACACATCAACAATAGATTTATATGTGTGTTATATTTTGCTTGAATTGAATTGTCTTGATGAAGTGTGACAGGTGAAGAAGCAGGTGTCAAGATTTTGAATTAACGACCGTAAAAGTGAGCCCCATCTAAGTTTTACAAAGTAAAACACCAATAGTATAATATAATTTAGGGTTAAGGTGCAAAAATACACATATGTTTTTCTTCCAGGAGCGTCCAGCACTATATGTTTTTTTTTGGTGCAAAAATACACACGCCGTTAGGTTTTAGGAGCAAAAATACCACTTCCGTTAGTTGACTGTTTGTTGACCGTTAACTGACCGTTAACCATGGTGAAATTACCTTTTTGCCCTTAATTTAAAATAATTAAAAAAGAAAAGAGTTAAGGGCTTAAGGACAAAAAGGTAATTTCACCATGGTTAACGATCAACTAACGATCAGTTAACGGTTAACTAACGGAAGTGATATTTTTACTCCTAAAACCTAACGGCGTGTGTATTTTTACACACAAAAAAACATATGATACTGGACGCTCCTGGAGAAAAAACATATGTGTATTTTTGCACCTTAACCCTATAATTTATGTTCGGATAGATTTTTATAAAAAATATAAAAAAGACAATTTCACATCAAGTTGATCATATGGTATATTGAAAAACAATTTTTTAAAAAGTTTAAAAATGATGAAAAGTCAAAACTTAAAAGCTCAAGCCAAAATCTAGAAAAAGTTGTTTCGACTTCATTGTGACTTTTAGATAAAAACCCAACCGCTTCCGGGACCTTAAAAAACATGTTAAACATATTTTTTTTCCATCACACTAGTTTTTTTTTTTTTGATTTATTGTCCCACTAAGGCTTCCTAAAATCATTCCAAACAAGGCCACAGTAAATCAGTGCAAATTTATAAAGATGTCACTCACCTGACCAGATGCCACTGTGACATCAGTAAAGACGAGATTGATGGGAGAGGAAGAGACATGGATTCCAAAAAATGTGGCAGGATTATACACATTCATGTGCAATGATCCATTTATTGTGAGCATCTTTGTTGGTACTCCTGTGAAGTCTGAACCCTCCCCAACATACAGATTATGTAATGTCAAGCCCTGCAAATATCACAATTCAGCTTAATTTGACAAGTTTTTTATCCATAACCACAAATTTTAAGACTAACCCGTAACCACACTCCCCTTGTTTTCCCTTTCATCCTTCTCTTACATACCTTTAATTGCTTCAAATAACTCTATCAACTTACAACCTAAGACTTGATACTCCTCTGGTGATATTATTGTTTAATTTGATTAGATTAAGAAAATTAGTTAAGCTACTTAATAACATATATTTTTCAAAACACTTTAGTTATCTTCCTTAATTTTCTCATTTCCTCAAAGCAATGATAAATTAGGAAAAAAATAATAAATATAAAAAACATGTCTTATATTTTACCAAATCAACTTTTTAAATATGGCTTATATCACAAACTAGAGAGTTCTTATTTTATAGATAGTTTTTGTAATGAAGAGACAGTAAATCATAACTATGAAAAAGCAGAAAATCCACAGTAAACCTTATATTGAAGATGATGTTTTGAATTGAGACTGACCTTGACGGTAATCTCTGTTTTAAAAGGTCTGCTAGCACCCCAGATGATCAAGCAGAAGACAGTGAAGAGAACAATGAAGCTAAACAGAGCAATCAGAGCCTGGACTCTTCTAGTGAAGGCCAATTCTTTGAGCTCATCATATTCACCTTCTTCCATAATCACATTACACTCAGGCCAGCCCTTGTCATTTCTCTTTCTGCTCCCTCCTTTTCTGCCTGAAGATGACCTGAAAATCCCAGAAAATCTGCTCGCCGACGAGTTCCTGGAATGCCTCCCAAAAGAAGGGTGTGAAGGAGACTCCATGGGACTATTGGATATAGGAGTCGCTTGCATTGACGATGACTTGTCCCCATCGTGAGAATCCCTTGAAGGACTCTGAACATAGTACACCGGTTGCTTTGGAGACCTTGAAGGTGAAGAAGATACTAAGCTGGTAATATCTGATTCTGATTTCGCCGAAAGCATGATGATGATGATGATAAAGGGGATTTCAACTAAAACCCCACTTAGTGTACTGCAATATTTCAAGGAAAAGGAGTTGACTTTGAAAATTACACGGCAACTGAGTGATACCCAGAAAATTTTTTCAATGGTTTTGGACAGAAATGAATATGACCCAGAAAGCGAAACACAGAAAGTTCTGTGCTTTTTTACTCTCTGTGTGTCACTGTGTTAGTGTGCATGATGAGTGCATGGAGTGAAGAAGAAGAAGTGGGAGTTTTTTTTTTTTTTTTTTTCTGTCAAGTGGGAATGCCCAATGAAGAAGATATCATGCTTTTGAAGAGTAAAGAAGTAAGGAATAATGATTTGGGATGGAGAGCCGTGATCCGAATCTTATAAACGGACAGAAACAGAGGAAGTCGGCTGGGGAAGTGTCGGCAGCTTCTTTTAGTGTGTTTAATACATGAAAAATGGTTTTTTTTTTTTTTTTTTAAAAAAATCTTCTTTCTTTCTATTTATGCGTGGCATAAACTTAGAATAATGATTAAATGAGTTAAGTAGCAAATTAATCCGGAAGTATATATCGAAAAGCAATATTGTCATTTTTCATTAAAAAACTAACATTGACCGTTAAAAAATTATTGTTAACTATTAACTTTTTAACGAAAAAAAGTAACATTGTTTCATTTTTAGACTTCTGGAGCAAAATTGAGCCCAACAAAACTTTCAAGATAACATTGCTCTTAAACGTATACTTTCGAAATGGATTTACTACTGAACCCTAAATTATTAGATGAACTCGAAAGGGTTTGTTCTACTAGTAGTTTATTGTTCAAGTGTGATAATTATTTGGAAGCAATGAGATACCCACAATTCACTTATGGGTGGGTTTCTTTCATAATCATTTTTTCATTATTCCTTATAATCTCTAAATCATATCTGTTCAATCAATTTAAAAAATACTTTATCCTCTCTCTCATTTTCCCAATCAACGATCTAGATAGGTTAATGAGGAAAAATGAGTGAAAAGATAAGGAAAATATATTCTCTTCCTTCACTTACACTCTTACAAATTGGTCTGCTGAATATCCGTGGATTAATTAATAAAAATAATAAAGAATTTGACAAACTAGCTAATCAGACTGTGGGTCCTGGAGTATTTGTCGACGTCTATTTAATTTTACTTGTTATTGCTACTTTAATTTTAATTTTGAGGGGAGAAGCGTGGTCTTAAGTCGAGGTAGAGCCTAACTAGGTTAATGTCCTTTCCCTTGGCTCAAAGCCTAAAACTTAATGCCGAAGATATGTAAATTTTTTCAATTTTAATAATTGATGTATGATATAAATATAATCTCTTTAATTAAGAAATATATGAAGAAAAATATCAGCTTGACGTCTTGACCCATCATTAATACAGACAACGTTCATAAACAACCAAATCATAAATGTAAAAAATTACATAATGCATAAGTCAATACAACTGCTGTTGCATAAACCAAAAAGGACGAGTAGTGGGGTCTTAGCTAAGTCTTGGCTAAACCTTAGAAATCTTAATACTATAATGCTTTTTAAATCTTCATAGCCATTATTCTACTGTAATAATTCTTGCTATGAAGAGCATTCATATGATGGCAATTGCAATCAGAAGGTAATGAGTTGCTCTTATAGCACGTCAACAAATTAAGAGAATTTAGAATGTTTTATGTTTTAATGAGAAATTACATAGGGATTTAATGAAACATGACAAAAGAATGAGAGGGTGTGGGGTATTTATTATTAGAAAGAAATGAGATCAGCGTCATATATATAAACTAAGGAAAATGTCGCTTAAATTTTAAAATCCTATTGATAACGAGAATAATAAGATTAAAAAGAATAATAAAACTTTTATTGTGAAATCACTTATTTAAAATTTTAAAATTTAAGTTGTATTTTCTTAATATTTTCCTTATAAACAAACTTATCGTTTTGAACCACTTTTAATTAAATAATGAACCGATTGGCAAGTTAAGCTTTTTGTGGTTCAAAGGCACGTCCACTAGAGATCCCACTTATGATATGTTATAGTAATTTAGTGGAAAAAAAACAAAAAAAAAAATCATGTATTAGATAAATATGTATTACGATCTAATCGGACAACCACTAAATTGTGTCCAACCAAGATATTGGAATAAGTAATAACCCAATATCATAATCATTTTGGGCCTTGTCTTCATAAGAAAAAAAAATTAATGTGACATCAGCACTACATCATTTAAATATCAACTCCGAATAAATTAAAGCATCTTTGAAAACAATCATCACTAAAACTGATTTCATCTTAAATTAAAGCCTAAAAAGAGTATTGATAGGGGTTTGCCCCATCTTACCCAATGATTTTTATTTTTATTTTTTTTTGGGGGGCCTAAAAAGGGTACAAACAAAAACAATAAAGAGTTAGTTTGATAATAAGGATGTCATCATGGAGAGGGATGGAGATTTAGAGTCTGTTTGGTTTAAAAGGGGAAAAACCTCTATGGAGAATATCAATCAAATTGTCATTAATGAGAAGAATATACATTTTTGTTGAGGGTGTATTTTTAAAATATTAAAAATTTTTATAGACTATTTAATAAAGATGAGAGAAATATTTTTTCCTCTCCTCCGTCCTCCCCCTCAAACCAAACTGGCCCTTAATGCATGTGTAGTGCTCTTATGGTCTTACCCAAATAAAATGGATTTTTTTTGGAAAAAAATACTCCATACATTAAAAATTAATTAACTTAAGATATTATTAGTGCTGAAAAAATATTTTGAAATATTGGTGTTGTAGGAAAAATATTTCTAAATACAAGATTAAAATTTAATTAATTTAAGATATTGAGTGCCAAAAATATTTTAAAGTGTAGCATACAATTTAATCTATATATATATAAAGATGATCCTCACCTCAAAATTAAAGGAATGAACACTATATACTCATCTTTTGGATCAACATGGAATGTGAACCGTGTGTCATGTGGAATGTGAACCCGTGTGTCATGTGGTTACTTATTAGGAGATAAAAGCCAAAGAATTGTTAAACGTAAAGAGAGAAAGACACAAAAGAATTTTGCCCTTTGTGGTAATTTCCTACTTGGAATGTCTCATCCCTTCCCCATAACGTATACATTACAGACAGAGACACGGGGATCTTTCTGGGTTTTGAAGATTAGCTGGCCCTAAGAAATGCATATTTATAATTTATGAGATTGTCAGAGACATCCACACACAGAGATAGATTAGAAACAGTTATGTTTAGTACTTAATAATGTATTATAATACTGGCATTCTCTTAAAAGTATGGGAAAATCCTTTGTAGGGCCCAATTAAGTAAAAAAAAATTAAAAAAAAAGGCCCCAACAACTTTCCAATGTCAGAAAAGGGCCTTTTCTGATATTATTTTGAAAGCGTTAACAACAGTATCAGTACTCCATTAACAACAAAATTAATATCCGTTAATAACAAAATCAGTACCAATTAACAACTACGTTTTTCTGAAATAATACCAGAAAAAGTCCTAAAGCCTTTTCTGACATAAGAAAGTTGTTGAGGCATTTTTTAAAATTTTTTTGTTTAATTGAGCCTTGGGAGGATTTTCAAAGTATGACCCTGAATAGACTGTACTTTTATTAGATAATGGAAAGCATAGATAAGATTTAAGGATAATTGAAGGATCAATGGAAAACCAGAACTGCTTTCTAGTCTTAGAAAAAATATCCTGGCAAAAAAATTGGGTTAAATAAAATTAAAAAATTGTGACAGCGAACCGGCTGCATCAAAATCTTTCACCAGCCACTTCTATTTTTACTGACATGAAAACAAGTTTTGCACCCTTATGGAGACAGTTCACGTGGAGGAATCAATAGCCCAGTAATTACTCTTCTCTTAAATCATGGCTCCACCATGGCTTCTAGTGGCTACAGAAACAAACAACTATTCATAGAGTCGATTTGTCTTTCAGGAAATGTCCAAGCCGATCCATTGTAAAAAGTATCAATAAATTGCTTTTTTTAAAAAAAAAAAAAAAAAAAGTGCTGCTCACCTTAAATTACTTCAGGTTCCAATTTTTTTTTTTTTTTTTTCAAAAAACAGAATCGTTGCAAGTGGGTTGGTTAGTGAAGTATGAATAACCGCGGTTACTGCCAGGTGAGAAACCAGTTTCACCACTCAGTTGCTCATACAGAGAGAACTCCTGCAGAATACATACAATGAGAAACATTCTTCAACTGGGTGCGAAGTCGAATTACCATAAAGTAAATATGCTGCTAAAAATAAAGTTCTTTTTCCTCAAAATATCAGCTATCAAAATTTTTCAATACTTTAGAGCATCAAGTTGCGAAAAATGTCAATTCACCGTATTGATGCTTGTGAAACTTTACATAATTTTCGTCTACATCCATGTTCTATCAAAGTTCTTGAATTTTTAAGTGTGATACATGCCAATCTCCAGAAATACTAGCCTGAACTTATTTTTCAGTCTGATGAAATGTTGGAAAGAGAAACACCTAAGAAAATTTAGAAATTAAGGTCGCAGACCTCAATCAAATTACTGGACTCAAAAGTGGCTTGTTGAGGAAATGTGCCTCTAAGTTTTGGATCACAAGTTCTGCCATTGCCTTGCAAGTTTCAATGGTATCAGATCCCACATGAGGCAAGAGCACAACATTTTCAAAGCCAAATAACTGTTCAGGCACCTCTGGTTCCTCTTCAAACACATCAAGCCCTGCCCCAGCTAGTCTTCCTTCAGTTAGTGCACACACAAGCTCAGGTTCATCGACATGTCTCCCTCGCCCAATGTTGATGAGTATGCCTTTTGGTCCCAATGCATCAATAACTTTACGATTAACAATGTGATAGGTCTCTTTGGTAAGAGCACAAGCAACAATAAGGATTTCAGAATTGGCTGCCAAGTCTAAGATATTGGAGTAGTACTTATATCCTGTTTCTGGTTTTTCAGTTCTTGAATGGTAACTAATTGGACACCCAAAAGCCATAGCTCTCTTTGCTATTGCAGAACCAATCCTTCCCAAACCAATAATTCCAACCGCTTTGCCACTGAACTGAAATGCACAGTATAATTCAATATGAAAATCTAGAAGAAGATGTTGAAAAGCTAGAAACTCCACATCCTCCCACATTGCAAGAGAATTCAGATTAGAAGCACCAATGTTAAGATTATGTCAAGCAAACTGCAGAAATAGTCCAGGCATTCAGTAGCGTGCATGACAGTGAGTTTTCTATTGTTCAATTGTTCAGTCAAAATCCTTTTGATGTTCACGTATGCCAAACAAAATATAATACTACTTTACTTCCGGTTCTTAATATATAGGTTGACTAATTTGGGGTAAATTAATGAAGTTAGTTATATTAGTTATTAGTAATAAATATAAGTTATTTTTCTTAAAATATCCTCTTTCATCATGATTATCTCGGATAAAAACTTCTAAATACTTCTAAATGTGGGCAATCAAACAGGGATATTTTGAGAAGTTATAATTTTAAAAAGTTAATAACAACAAAAGATAATCTTTGAATGAGTGAATGACAACGTATCATTTTCCAATCACAATGACATTGTACTCGAATATGGAAATAATGAGCTAAATTTACTCGACCAAATCTGAATCCATCATGGACCTATAATCTTAGGAAGGTTTTTTTTTTTTCTTTCACAAAACCAATAAATTAAACCAAAATTTCAAGAGACAGATGAATTCCCATTGCCATTATAGCAACTTCATGCAATAAGAGGGAAATGGACGAACCTTTACACCAAGTTCGAGGCCAGCTTTCTTCCACAAGCCATTCTTCACAAATCGATCACCCTCACAAATCCGCCGCAACACCGCCAAAGCCAACCCAATGGCAAGATCGGCAACGTCGTCAGTCAACACATCAGGCGTGTTGGTGACCCTAATCCCTCTTTCTTTGCATTTTGTCAAGTCAATCTTGTCTAAACCCACACTGAACGTAGAGACAATCTCCAAATTGGGTAGCGAATCGATCATCTGGGCATTCGCACCGATTGTAGTATCTCCCACCACTGCACGAATTGAAGGTGAGTTTGATTGTGCGAAAGCAGAGAATGAAGGGTAGTTCCAGAGTTTGAAGAGCTTAAAGCGCCTTTCGAGTTCTTGCTCGAGGTAACTCAGCATTGGACTGGTCATTAGCACTCCAATGGATTCCATTGGAGGGCGGCAGACTAAAAAGTAACAATACTGAGAGATAAAGAAAGTACTAGAGTGTATATATAAATATATATATTTATAAAATTTATAAATATTAAAATGTATAATAAATACAAACCCTTATTTCTTTATTCTCTCCCGCGCGCGCCGTTTGCTGAATCTCATCATCTTCTTCCTCACCTCTATAGCTCTCGCTCGCACGGCTAGCCACAATCGCTAAACATAAGGACGGAATCCTTCACCTCAATCAACGAGTCCTATTACGGCGTCAACTTTCAGGTAACGCCGTTCAATGTTGCCGCCCTCAGGACGGAATTGCTGGGCAGCTAAAGGCATTGAAGAGGAGAGCCTTGTTCATAACTGTTAAAATCTCGTTTTATTACTGTGTTTTTTTGTTTTTTTGATTTTTTTTTATTAAAACGATTTTATTAATTTTTCAAACGTTTTTAAGTTTTTACGATTTCGCTAATTACAATTTTACGATTTACGATTTTTTATCTTTTTTTCAATTTTACGTAAAATCTCGATTTTAATAATCTTGGTCTAGATGACGTAACGATATTCTTTCACAATTTTATGTTCGCTTTTTCATTTGAATTTCGGTCTGCCCTTGGAAATATTGATTATTTTTCCAAATCTTCATTACTTGATATGTAATGAAGTTGAAATATTGTTATTTTGTCTTTTTATCTGAAAAAATATACTTTCCTTAGGTTAATATAATATAGGGTTCAATGTTTTTGTCTCTGAGACAGAAATATTTTTTCTACCTTACTTATATATAAGTGAGTGATGGGTCCCACTCACTTATATGTGAGTAAGACAGAAAAAATATTTCTGCCTCTTCAAATACTTAATTTAAGACATAATTAAAAATTTGATCTTTGTAATAAATAAGAGATGTGATTTTTATATTTGTTAATATTTTCTCAATTTAGCTCCTTTAACAATAATTAAAAAGGAGGTGGAATTGGGGAATTAAGAAAAACGACTAGGGTGTTATAAAAAATATATATCATATTCACTAACTAAACTAACTTTATTAATTTAATCAAATTAAGTAAATATGCTTTATACTAAGGATGATATGAAGTATTTTTAAAACACCTAACCATCTTTCTTAATTCCCTTATTTTCTCTTCTCTTTGGTTATTGTTGAGTGAGCATCAATATAAGTGAATTATGAAATGATAGATGTTAACGGTTTCCTAATTTACTATACATTTAATAATTACAATTAATTCATAAAACTTATCTGTTTGTGTTGGCAGTGGAAAAATACATTTGTGCAAGTAGAGACAAAACCCATCCCACAAACTTACATTATATATTATAAATCATGTTAGAAAAACATCTTCTATCATAAATCTAAATAGGCAACTTCGGTAGAAAAGGATGAAAACAATTACAAAAGTCTATCATAGTAAAAAAGATTTGACCAAATCACTTAAAAAATAACTACAATGGAAAAAGAAAGATGTTGGTTGCAGCAGTTAAAAAGCATTAAACATATGATTTAGAATCACACATGAGTCAATAATATAATAATTAGGCACCCGCATATGAAGCCCAATTACACAGTTTATCAATAGGTCTTATATCATTTCTCACAATTATAATCTCATTAATTACAATTTATGACTTTCCTGAATAATTTCATTTTCATATTGAATCATAGTTTTCTCAAGTTACACAAAAGTGGATCTACAATCAATATAATGGTTAGGAACCTATGGCGATGGGCCTCCTTTATTTACACTTCAACATAGTACAAAAAAATAAACCAGTCATGCAATTCTTAAAACAGTTTCATAAGTTATATTAGAGTATGAATAAGCCCTAGGTGACAATATACAAAGTCAGCACATAATTATCAAAAAAATGAGGTTTATAGTTGCACAATGCAAATCTACCTCCAAGCCTTTCCTAAAGATATCACATTATGAACCTTGCCTAAAAATGATAAAAGCAATGGGGTGAGTTGCACAGACCCAATAACCACAATTTCAATTTAATAAATATGTAAGACAAATTACAAGATAGTTAAGCCGGCTAAATATCAATTTATATAACAAAGTATAAATAGTTTTTTATAATTAATAATAGCTCAAGGAGTAATTAAGTATGCATAGGACTCCCACAATCATTCTTACAATCTCCTTATTACCGCCGACAAAAACTATGGGTTACAATAATAACAAGATTTGTTTTGTGATAAGACTACACCAAGCTCTTCAATAGTAAAGTGTAGTTTGACTAAAAGCTATAAAACTCATATAAGACTTGGGTTAAGTCAAGTTGATAGATTTTTGAATGCTTTGTGAAAAAGTTTTTACCTTGATCAAATCATCAAGTAAATTCCTAACAATACCTTGAGTTCGTGAAAATCTCGAGATGATAAAAAAGGAAATTGCCGACAATACATTGCTTAAGAAAATATAATTCATAAGAACTCTTCACTTTCTGAAAAGTTAAAGTTATAATGGGAACATCTCATACAATTTAATATTTCATATTTCTCATAAAGTGCATTACTTAACATAAGTTTTATCTTTATATTTTCCAGTTATTCTAAAGAAGATCATTTTAATGTTCAACCTCTTCAGTTTTTAAAACTCTCACACCTACTATAACAATAAACCTATTTATATATTCATGTAATAGCCGTCATACTTTGTTGGCCACTATAATTATCCATCTAAGGCTTTTCCTCTTATATCAGCAACATTAATAAACAATCCACTTACTGCCTCATCTAACCATGCCTATTAGATTTTCACCATAAGTCTATCAAGCCAATTTCGAATTCCTTTTGCTAGAGTCCCTCATGTACTTATAGATAAAATCTCGACTTGCACACAACAACTCTATTATATCCTTAATTTAACATCTTTCTCACATTTTGGTATTTGTAGCACTCATTAATATTATTATTGTTATCAACCATATTCCTATATACAATTCCCAAAAGCATTTCTTTCCAATCCATTTCCCAAATCCCTCTATTCAATACTTATATATGCCAATTTGAAACTCTTTTTGCCTTAAAAGGACACAAAATAATGTCATTAGTTAACTACTTTTAAAATGACTCAAAAAGTATTTAACACCTAAATATTACTATTTGCATCTTACAATACTACTATCAAAACCTTCCTCAACAATTGACCTTCCTCTTTTTTCTTTCTTTCTTCCTTCTAATTACTAATTGCAAACATAATCACGTGATAATCCAGCACGCTGCGTCCTCAAATTCAAGTCTACAAATCAAAAAATCAAGAAACCCTCACAAAACCTACTAGCCCGAGGCACATACACAAACTAAAAATTCATCCTCTTATGGTTCTCGATTTAGAAAATAATTAGGAAACATACTAATTTACTTTATAATCGAATTTGTGGACAATTTTAAATCTATTCAGGATAATTTTTTCATACTCAAATAATTATACGAAAATTTCCATTAACCGTGAATAATCCCTTTAAATTCAACTAATTATTAATAGATATAATACTCACAATTTTCAATCATATTTTACTATTTTCTTAATTTTATGTTTATATGTCTCAAATAATGTCTTTGATCTATTCTACACCTCAAATTACTTAAAGCCCGTTCGATTTAACCTTATTGTATGCCTGCAATGGTAATCATGATTGCATTACCAAGAGAAAAATGTTTGGTTGTTCTTTAGCTTGGTAATAGAGTTTACCATGATAATCATGATTACAAAAAAATTGGTAATCCTCATTCATACCCCCCTTGATTACTCATTACCATTCCATTGCACCATTGCATGGTTAAAAATGTCCAATTATCCTTTTGATTCACATATTTTTGTTTCACTTGCTACATCATGCCACAACCACTACTGCCACAACATCCTCCTCCTCTACCACTCCACGCTGCTACCTCCTCCTCTTTAACAATTGTCATCACCACCCCCACTGTTGCTATTGTTGTCACTATTTCCTTCTCCATCGCTACCACTTGCCACCCTCACTGTTGCCGCTTCCACTACCTCCTCCTCCTTCACTGCCATCCTTGCCACCTCCACCGTCACCATAGCTGCCATGACCTCATCCTCCTCATCCAAATCCCATTGCCCCACCTCTATTATTACTGTTGCTGCCACTACCTCCTCCTTCTCCAACACTGTACTGTCACCCCTTGCCATCGCCACCACCTCACCACTGTCACCATCCTCCATCAGCACAACCATCACCATTAGACAATCCCCAGCGATATCGTATGACAATTATGATGAGGCAAAACAATGACTCTTAACTATTTTTTCTACAAGATTATATTAATGGGTAAAATAGACTTTGTGTGGTTGGCAAAAAAAAAAAATAAAAAAATTGTGTGATATATTGCTTTTAAATAATTTTTAAAATAATAACTCATTGCATTTTGCTTAAAAATTAAACCAAGCACTAGCCCTGTACTTATATTGCATTGCATTGTGCTATAGGGTGTAATGGGATTGAAACAAATGGGCCCTTAATAAATCGCATCCTAACAATATAAATAAAAATTAGAAGTTACAATTAACAAATATAAAATTATATCTTATATTTAAGATAAAGATCAACTCCCAATTAAAGATGGGAGGGAGTAGAGCTTTTGTTGGACTCTACAATTATGTTTGCCATCATGTTCTTGCTTCTAGTTAGTACTGTTATGGTCTTTCAAGTTTGTTGTATTTTAATTTTTTTTATTAATTATAGGGACTGATATTTTAAACGAAATGAAATTTAAATGATAAAAAATTTTAAATTTAAGGGGCCATAATCAAAGTCAGAACAAATTCAAATTTGAAGAATCACAATCAAAGGGACAACAAAATTGAGGGAGCTTAGACTTTTTTTCCTCTAAATTCTTAAGAATGGGGACAGTACTAATCTTTGTGGTCAAACCGGTGAGTTTTGGTCCTCCCACCCAAGGTACTTAAAATCGAGACTTTTTTTAAAATTAAAAGGGGATAAAAAATCATAAAATATAAAATTATAATGTAATAAAATCGTAAAAACATAAAAACATTTGAAAATTAATAAAATCATTTTAATAAAAAACAATTGTAAAAATATAAAATCACAATAATAATAATAAAACAAGATTTTAATTTCAATGCTCCCACCCTTGGTCTCCGCTGTCCGCCTGCCCTATCAACCTGGATAAACTCCCGGGTTCGAAGCACTGTTCTCTGAAAGAGTTGGAACTTGGAACACTACATTTCAACTCGAACTTGCATTTAGTGTTTAATATATACACAGTAACACAGACACATATTGTCATGAATTGAGATATTGGTTCTCTTGGTACGTTGGACCAGGATGCTATGGCTATCTTGATGTCTACGATAAAAGTTCCTTCTACTTCCACTAAGCTGGGCTTGAAGCTAGCCTCCGATAACACTATACACGACCACCTACTTCCGAGCATCCCTCATTTCTCAGGTAATATTACTAATCTTCTTAATTTGCGTTAACTACTTTCTCCTGCTGAAATCCCATTGCCTGAAACATCGTTCTTCAGATTTTCGTACGGAGACTCGCAAACGATTCAAGAGAGCCTCTCCATCGATTCGTTTTGCGTTGAATAATCAGTCCGCCGCCCAGACAAATCGGATTAATTATGGGAAAATCGTCAGGAAAGACAGTAGAAAGCCCATGTTCAGCGAAGGCAGAGATGAAGACGAAAATCATGGACCTATTTGCCCTGGCTGTGGAGTTTATATGCAAGATAAAGACCCAAACCTTCCTGGGTACTATCAACAAAGGAAGCTTAAAGTCGCAGAAATTTCTAACGAGAACGATGTGCTTGATGATGGTGAATTTGAAGACAAAGACGACTACGAGGGGTTTTTGGATGAAAGTGAAGATGAATTTGAAGAAATCAAAGGGGGATTGACTGATGAATTTGATTGGGATTCTGATGAGTGGGAAGCTAAATTACTCGAGGACGAGGATGATAAGCTGAACCTGGATGGATTTACTCCAGCAGGGGTAGGGTATGGTAACATTACGGAGGAGACTCTGAATAGGGCTGAGAAAAAGAAAGTCTCCAAAGCTGAGAAAAAGAAAATGGCTAGGGAGGCTGAGAAGGTGAAAGATGAGGTTACAGTCTGTGCTCGATGCCATTCATTGAGGAACTATGGGCAGGTGAAAAATCAAACTGCTGAGAATTTAATACCTGATTTTGATTTTGATAGGTTAATTTCTACCCGGGTGATGAAATCTTCTGGTAGTGGTAGTGCTAGTGTAGTTGTCATGGTTGTGGATTGTGTTGATTTTGACGGTTCTTTTCCCAGAACAGCTGCAAAATCACTATTCAAGGCACTGGAAAGGACTAAGGATGAGCCAAAGCTAAGCAAGAAGCTGCCAAAACTTGTTCTTGTGGCAACAAAAGTTGATCTTCTCCCGTCTCTAGTTTCTCCCACAAGGTTAGATAGATGGGTGCGGCAGCGTGCAAAGGGTGCTGGAGCACCCAAGTTAAGTGGTGTTTATTTGGTCAGTGCACGAAAGGATTTAGGTGTAAGGAACCTGCTCTCCTTCATAAAAGAATTGGCTGGTCCTCGTGGGAATGTGTGGGTTGTTGGGGCTCAAAATGCAGGCAAGTCTACGCTAATTAATGCATTTGCCAAAAAGGAAGGAGCCAAGGTTACTAAGCTCACAGAAGCTCCAGTTCCTGGGACGACGCTGGGGATCTTGAGGATTGGAGGAATTTTGTCAGCCAAGGCTAAGATGTTTGACACTCCAGGGCTCTTGCATCCATATTTAATGTCAATGAGATTGAACAGGGATGAGCAAAAAATGGTTGAGATACGGAAGGAGCTTCGGCCACGGACATACAGGATGAAGGCATGTCTCTTGTTGTCATTGTTGTTCTCTATCCAGATCGTGAATTTTTACCACCATGCTTTTTTTCTTGTCTTGCATGTGTGTATGCTTTGCACAAGATCAACAACTAAGGGCTAGCAGAAACAAATGCACTTATTGAATTAATTTTTAGTTTTTAATTTTAATTACTACTTGAGAAGTCTACCCCTTTAAATCTTAACTGAAAATATGCTTTCTAAATCCCAAGTGTCTGGCGAAGAGGCTAAAATGCAGCAAAGCATTCCTGTCTCTCTGCATACCTGAAATATGACTAGGACATTGTTGTATTTATTTTTTGTGGATAAGCCTGCTGATAGTTTGACTTTCTCCATGCATATATGCACAAGAAAAGCAGGCTTGTAATATTACACAAAATACTGTATGGCCATATCCTTAGTGTCTCTTCTCCTCTAGTAGAACACAGATAGAGAGCTATTTGTTGCAAATAACATAAACACCCTTCCTCGACCTGTTGTGCATGCTCAACGTTTCTTCTTTTGATTAATATTGTGTACATGTTTAAGTACATATATTCGAAAAATTGCAGATGCTGTCAGTATCTGATATATCAGTTTAAACCTGCAGGTAGGGCAGGTTGTTCATGTTGGTGGCTTGATGAGACTTGATCTTAATAAAGCTTCTGTTGAAACAATATATGTCACAGTTTGGGCATCACCTAATGTTTCTCTACACCTGGGGAAAATAGAAAATGCTGATGAAATTTGGAGGAATCATGTTGGTGTTAGGTTGCAGGTAAGCATCTTCCTTTTATTCTTCCAAACTAAATATGGTAATCAACATTCTACTAGTGATGTTAGGGTTATGTTTTGTATGTGAGCTTGTAAACAACATTTTTTGCACTACAACATTTTTTGGTAAGACAACTAGCTAAGCTAACTGTGAACCTTAATCTAGTTCCCAGGGAAGTGGCGCTTCTGAGTTCTGAAGCCAATTTTTTATATAACAGTTTTGCTGCAATCTTGATATGAATTTCCAGCAAAATAGTTGTTATGTGTTATAAATGATTACTTTATCTTCCTTCTGTTTTTAATTCCGTCACCCAACTTAGTTTCTTGTGTCTCGCTTCGTCACTCCATAGAATAGGATTGATGCAGAATCTGTGTTCTATTTTAGTGTAAATTCCAAGGCTTTGAGTACCAAGTATGTCCCCCCCTTTTTTTCCCTGGGTTCCTCCTTGATTACTTCATATTTAGTAGTATAAGACACATTTGTGAGAACAAAGAGAAGTTGAAATCGTTTTTGCTTTAAAGTTGAATCAACTACAGGTTTCAATATGAATATCACTTCCATGGTGTCAAACAAAGC
Source organism: Acacia confusa (assembly GCA_037074495.1). Lineage (NCBI taxonomy): Eukaryota > Viridiplantae > Streptophyta > Magnoliopsida > Fabales > Fabaceae > Acacia > Acacia confusa. Next base: position 30,198,708 of record CM073510.1, read on the forward strand.
TATGCTCTCCTACTTGTACTATACTATTTTCCTAAAATTGCAATGCTTGATGTCTGTGTGTGTTCTAACTGTAGTTGGATTTTTTTGTTTTCCAGCCACCCATTGACAAAGACCGCACTGTTGAGTTAGGCACATGGCAAGGGAGGGAAATAAAAGCAACTGGAAGCAGTTGGGAAGTTAATAGCATGGACATAGCAACGGCTGGTTTGGGTTGGCTATCTTTAGGTCTAAAAGGTGAAGCAACTATGACATTGTGGACCTACGATGGCATTGAAGTAACTTTGAGAGAGCCTTTGGTTCTTGACCGGGCCACTTTTCTTGAGAGACCTGGTTTTTGGTTACCGAAAGCCATTTCTGATACTCTAGGCAACCAATCTAAACTTGAAGCTCAGAGAAGGAAAAACGTTGAAGAAGAGACAGAACTAATGGCAGAAATATCCAATTGAAAATAAAAATGATAGTATGGTTGGTGTGCCTATTTTGTAGAATATATTTAGACAATACAAGCATGCTATTGCGCTGATAGGTTTCACAGGCATTAAATTGGGGTACCGTGTTTCCAATGTGTTGTTTACTAAGTTGAGTGATGTAAAAAGCACATTGTAATGGTCCCTGATTTGGCCACCAAAATTTTTTTTGGATGAAAATATAGGATGACACTCATCGATAAGTGCAATTACTAATTTAAAATTTATTTGTTGAAATGTAATCTTCGTAGCTGAAGCAATGTATTTGCAATGTTTGCGTGACTTATGCATAATTCGAAATTAGAAGTTCCACTTTTGCACCGTTCTGTAACAATGACCTCCAATAAGATTTAGTAAAACATAAAAATAAAATTATCAATAAGTTTTATTATGTTATAATCAAGACCAAGCAAGCGAGCCTTTATAAATATTTATATAATTATGGATTGAACTTCAGATAAATAGCTAACTATTATTGATAATAATACTTATGGAGGTGTAATTAATTTGGGAATTGTTTTGTTATATCTGCTGGTTTGCCCGAGAGGTTAAGGGGGAAGACTTAAGATCGTCTGCACATAAGTGCGCGTGGGTTCGAACCCCACAGCCAGCACACTTTTGGGTGCCGCATTAATGTATGATTGGAAGGGTCAAGAAGCATGTAATCTAATACTTCATTTCTTCTGAGCAAAAAAAAATAATTCATTTCAGCTTTTTATTTTTTAAATATCAAGCTCCAAACAGTAGAATATTTTAACTGTTATAAAAAAAAAAAGCAAATATAAGGTAAAGAGAGTGAGAGATTTGCGAGAGAATGTTAGTAAGAATAACATTCATTTATTTCTTGTATATCATATCTCCGAATGTGGTTGATTTAAATGGCTATTTATAACCCAAGGGAGACATGCACCTCATTAATTACATGATGGGCAAATTGGATAATACAGCTATCACACACTCATGGAATCAGAGTAATTAATCTCCCCATTTTCCGTTAAGATTGGAGATTATTATTATTTCTTTTATATATTGGTTGCAGTGTTTTATTTATGCCTTAAATTATCATATTCTTCTTCTATTGATGAACTAAATCTTGGTGAGGATTACCCTCATTATTAGTTCATTTCTTTTACTAAATCTTGGTGAGGATTACCCCTATTATTAGTTTATTTCTTTTACTAAGTCTTGGTGAAGATTACCCCAATTATTAGTTCATTTCTTTTACTAAGTCCTGATGATGATTACCCCCGTTCTTAGTTTCATTTCTTTTACTAAGACTTGGTGAGGATTACCCCCATTCTTAGTTTACATTTGATTTCTTATTTTAATTCTTTTCATTTATATTGTTATTTTGTATAGTCGAAAGCTATACATTTTTAATTTCTTATTTTGAAATTATATGATCAAAAGTCATATCACTTTAATTTTATGGCCAGAAGCTATATAAATTTTTAATTTCTTTTATAATAACTTATTGTCTTTATGAATTTACTGCTATTATCATTAGTATTTCTATATTAATAATTCTTGTTTATTTCTTTAATTAGTTTGAACTATGACAAACCTTGCAAAAATTGAATTTGTGGCTTTTGACATCACTGTAAAAAACTATTTATCTTGGATGCTGGATGTGGAAATTCATCTGAATGCCCATGGTCTAGAAGACACAATTAAAGAAGAGAATCAGGCATCCAATCAAGATAAAGCCAAATTCATGATTTTTCTTCGCCGCCATTTGTATGAAGATCTAAAAATAGAATATTTGACAGTAAAAAACCTATTTGTTCTTTAGAATAATTTGAAAGAAAGATATGACTACCAGAAGATGGTCATTCTCCCAAAAGCTCGTTATAACTGGATACATTTGCGTCTGCAAGATTTTAAAACTGTGAGCGAGTATAACTTAGCCATGTTCAGAATTACTTCCTAGTTAAAATTATGTGGAGAAAATGTTACTGATAAAGATATGTTAGAAAAAACACTTTCTACTTTTCATGCATCTAACTTGCTTCTGCAGCAGCAATATTGAGAGAAAGGTTTCAAGAAATATGCAGAATTAATTTCTTGTCTTCTCATAGTTGAACAGAATAATGAGTTATTATTGAAAAATCATGAATCTCGTTCAACAGACTCAACTCCATTCCCAGAAGTGAATGTAATGACTAATGAATCTTTTAGTAACTGAGGACTTGGATATAAATAATGACTTCAAGAGAACTACCCAATCAGCGTGATAAAACTCAAATTTAAATAGCCATACAAAAACAGACACTCTCAAGTTAGTCCGCTATTCCCCTCTAGTTAAGTGCGATTATTTTCAGAATTTCATATATAAATCCGACAATGTTTGCAGGAGGATTGATTTTTTTTTTTTTTTTTAAATAAGTTACAGGGGGATTGATTTATTTCCACTTCCAACTGATAATTTATGAATTGAAATGGAGACTGATAGTTTATAAATTTAAATGATAGGTTTCTCAAACACGTTTTGTGCATTAAGACAGGGTCAAACTCTACACTTTTTGATTATGCAGCCAAAACCCTTTTATCTTGAGACCTTGTGCTTGAAGGCTCTTTCTTTAAACTTGTGATCATAATAGTTATATAGCTTGTTGTTTCTAATATGAACTTTTTAAGGAAGGGGGAACTAGTAAATATGGTGGGTTAATGAGAACAGACCTGGAATCTTATAGCATACCTGTATTTGGCCTCTGGTTTTGCTGTTCTTGAATGGTAGCATTTGCAGTCAAATGCTTCAGCTCTCTTGGCAACTTCCTTGCCAATCCTTCCCATTCAACAATGCCCATTGTTTTACCAGAGAACTGCCAGAAAGAGTTATGATTTATGAGCAGAGGAAGGTGATGGAGATTATAGCTAAAAGAACAAGTTCTCAATTAGACTTGCACAAAACCATTTGCCACCAACTGCATTGCAAATTTCATCAACAAATTTGGGGCTGAGAGTCAAACAGCACCTGCATCCGGGCTACTCAATCCAATAAATGATGAATGGGTTGAATCATTTGTGTTGGACACGTGTATTATTATTATAACATGAATCTTGTCAACAGAGCCACTTTCAAAGAAGCAACAGAACAAGATTTTATAGCCCAACAATGCCAACAGCTATTCCAGACAACTTCATGAAATATTACTACATGTAAGAATGACAAGATGAAATTAAATACTCGCAGCAAAGATTTTGTGTGTGTGGGTGGCACGCAGTAACAAAGATTCAAGGTTATATGTATCAATGGGTGTGTTTGGAGACCTAAATAAGTTGACTTTTTCCATAAAAAAAGCCCAAAACTCTGGCTAGGTGAGAAAAACTCTGGGTAGGTGTGTTTGGAAAATCCAATACGTTCACTGGGTTTTTTTCCAAAACGTAACCTAACTAGACTTTTAAAAAAGCTGGGTTCCTTGCTTTTTGGGTGACGTATCTCTGCGTTTTGGTGGGTCTCATTTGTCAGATGAATTTTTATTGTTCTCACGTATCTCCAAAACCCACTCTCTCTCTCTTCTTCACCCATACATCAGATCCATTCGTTGGAGGAGAAAGTGAATTTGTTATCATCTCTTCACATTTATTATTTCGAAAAAACTAAAACAAATATTAATTAAATTTTAAAATATTAAATATATGATTTCGGGGTAAAACAGAAGTTGTCAATAGCTCAATATAAAATTTATCCATTAAATATATTTAATTACATTTTTATTATTTATTTTGTTATAATATTTAATTTGTTTTCAAATTAAAATTAAAATTTCTATTAACTCAATATATACAACTAATATGTAGTTTCAATATGATTCATGTCTTTTTCAGTCATTTTCCATCTCAACTAACTTTTCAAATAATAATTCAAACACACCTCACCTCAATAAGAAAAAAAGTCACTTCTGTAAAAAGCTAAACGGACAATCCAAACAGACATCAGTTAGCTTAACCTAACTTTTTTCCTATCTCGTTTTTATAAAAGTTAGATAGCTTTTAAGCCGCCGTTCTTACCACTAACCCAAACAGACCTAATATCCTTGAACACTGAAGTTTGATTTTACATTTGAATTTTATCAAGCTTGTGTTGTACCAATGTCTAAACTTGAACAGGCCTAGAAGACCACTGAACTGAGCCTGCCTTATTATCATGAATAGATAACAACAGCCCAAACTGTGATAATATCATCTGTATCAATCAATAATAAAAAATCAATAAACGCCCACATAAACACATCAATCCTGGATATCTCAGCATATTAGGTGGCGCTGCCGATAAGACAGTTCCGTTGATCGACAATTTTTTGTGTTTGTTTTTCGGGTTTATCTGAATTGAATGAATGTTAAAAATGTTTATAGTCAAAATTAATTTTTTAACTTATCTTTGTGTGAAAATGATTTTTTAAAAAAACTTCAACTTTCTTATCTTATCAAAGGAAAAGTTTTTTTTTTCCCAATTTTTTTTTTTCTGAAGTTTTATTTTTCTCCCATATTTTCTCTGGTCCAAACAAGAGTTAGCGTCTTATTTGGACGCTGAAATCGTCATGTGATTGGGAACATTGCGTTACAGTTGTTTGATCGTCGTCTTCTTCTGTAGCCGGTAGGAACACGAGAGATATAAAGAGCATAAAAACAGAGCATTCTTGTGTCATTTCCTGATTCTTCCTCGGCTTTTTTCTTTCTTTCTTGATGATAACATCATTTTGAAATGATCTGGCCTAAATTTTACTCTATGCCAAGTCTTTTAATTCCTCAACATAAATAATTCAAAGAAGGGTATTGAAACGATTGCCTTTATAGTTTAATTTATGCAAACAGAGTTATTGATGCACACACAAACTTCTCCAAATTGCAAAACGCTAATTTGACCTGGGGTTGTTATTTTTATCTTGATTTAGAATTTCTTTGTTTAAAAACATCTCTTTTATTTACAAATTTTTTGTGCTGAATTAAAAACATCTCTTTGCAAATTCTTTGTTTAAAAACATCTCTTTTAAGGGGGAAAAAAAAATTCAAGATCAAATAAAAATATCTGTATTGTTTTGCATTATTCTCAGGAATTAGATTCTTTTCAGGAAGACAAGAATTTTCCTTCCTCCACTAATTCAGATTCCTAAAGACAAGTGGTATTTACTATTTAATAGTTTTCATCTCCTCTTCAACAAAAAACAAAGAAGCCTTCTCCATAAGATAATAAAATCTAGTAAACAGAATCTAGTTCGTGTGGCAAAACCACGACCCAAGCTGGTATTGGTCCCAAGATTGTCTTACCTTAGTGCAAAACCATCAACAGAATATTTTGAACTTGAAATTAAAATATCTTTCAACATTTTTTTTCCTACTGAGGCTATGCACCGTCCATTTCTAGGAGATTAGTATGACCCCAAAAGGGGAAAAAACGTTGATTATGGTTTTTAATTACTTTTAACGTGTTTTTATTAAATTTTGACATATGGAGAAACAGATATGATTAAGAATAACAAAATGTTGAGGTAATAACTAGTTTTTTTTTTTTTTTTTTTTTTGTTGGAAATGGATAGAAATATACATCTGTCTTTCCTGATTCATAGCAACCTTTGACCTTTAAATTAGAACCACAGCCATCCAACATGTTAAGGAAAACAGATTCCTCCTTAGACGCAAAAAATAATGCAAATTTCTGTTTTTTCCCCCCTCTCACTCTTAAACCCATCTTCTTTCTTACAACATGCACCCCACGTTCTATTAAACCCTAAACTAAAAAAATAAGGAAATTCCAAATCAAACAATCTCCTCCCCACTTTCTGTCAAATTCTTCAGACAACCTCCTAAAAAAATCTTGGCTTTTCATAGCCCAACTCTAGCTTCTCCCTTGAATTTTCCTCTTCTCTCTCAAGAGGAAAAAGGTGTTCTTTCTTTCATTCTTCCTTCCTTCCTTCTCCTATTATCTCCCAAACGGGTCTTGGAAATCCCATGTTCTGTTCTTTCTAATTCATTTTCATCTTCCTTGAAGAGTCTTCCTTGGTGAAAATTTAAGAAAATGGGTTGTCCAGAAGAGCAGGACACGTATAAGTCCAAGCTCTTCAATTTCAAAGGTATGTTTGATCTCCAAGGGAGGCATGCAAAGAGTCTAAGTGTTGAGAGTGCCAGCATTTTAGATCCAACAGATGAAGCATCATCAACAAGTCAAGGATCAGATAGACGTTTGAAATCACAAAAACTCAGAGAAGAACAAGCAATAAAAGAAGTCAGAGAAAAGCTTCTTGGAGGTAAATATGCAAAGTTTCAATCTTTATTCATATATTATCATTCATTTCCTCTTTTTTGGCCTATAACTTGAACATTTTTGACTGGGTTTAATTCAGAAATGGAACATATGAAGGAGAGATTTGCAAAGCTACTATTGGGTGAAGATATGTCTGGTGGAGGAAAGGGTGTTTCTTCTGCTTTGGCCTTGTCAAATGCATTTACAAACCTTGCTGGTACATAGAATTCAATTTTCTCCTATTCAATTTCTTTTTTTTTTCGGGATACAGAGGTTCATGCATCACCTTCACCTATAAGAGTGATTGATTGATATTCTTTTCTGAGAGTACAGCTTCCATTTTTGGTGAACAAAGACGCCTAGAGCCGATGCCGGCAGAAAGGAAAGCAAGATGGAGAAAGGAAATTGACTGGCTTTTATCAGTTACTGATTACGTTGTTGAAATGGTTCCTTCACAACAAAAATCCAAGGATGGTTCAGCCATGGAGGTAACCCTCTCTCTCTCTCTCTCTCTCTCGATATATATATATATATATATATAAATTTTCCTTCCCTCAATGTCACTGACTATATCACCAAAAACTTTGGTTGAAACAGGTCATGACAACACGACAGCGAAAAGATCTCCACATGAATATCCCTGCCTTGCGAAAACTAGATGCAATGCTAATTGTAAGACCTTCAAACCTCACAATGCTCATTTTCATCCCTCTCAGGTTGAGGAATGATCAATAATAACTCATTATTAATAATTGATTTATGAACAGGATTGCCTAGACAACTTCAAAGAACCTCTGGAGTTCTATTACGTATCAAGAGATGCTGACGACGGAGATAAGAATTCGAAAAATGATGATAAGTGGTGGTTACCAACAGTCAAGATTCCACCAGAGGGTCTATCTGATAGTGCAAGAAAATTTCTGCAGTATCAGAAAGATTGTGTGAACCAAGTACTTAAAGCAGCAATGGCCATAAATGCTCAAGTTCTATCAGAAATGGAGACCCCTGAAAGCTATATTGAATCTCTACCAAAGGTAAAAAGATCAATGATTTCACCTCTTCTCTAAATTCCCAGCAATGTGTTCTAATTTTTTTTTATTTTTTTTTTATTATTATTTTTTTAACAGAATGGGAGAGCTAGTCTTGGGGACTCGATCTACCGAAGCATTACAGATGAATTTTTTGATCCAGATCAATTCTTAACGGGAACTGACTTATCATCAGAACATAAGATTCTGGATCTCAAGAACAGAATGGAGGCTTCTATAGTAATTTGGAAGAGGAAGATGATCCAGAAAGATAGCAAATCATCTTGGAGTTCTGCTGTGAGTCTAGAAAAAAGAGAGCTTTTTGAAGAGAGAGCAGAAACTATCTTGCTTCTCCTAAAGCATCGTTTTCCAGGGATCCCTCAATCTGCATTAGATATAAGCAAAATCCAATTCAATGGGGTAAGAGCATGTTCTGTTTGCATCTTCAGTTCTAATTCCCCCTTTTCTGCTTCATGTTACACACGTTTCCTTTCCAGGGATGGACAAGGAAAAAAAAAACACTGTAAGGGGACGTAGTCATAATTTTTAATAATTAGGAGAGGCAAGCATAGAATTTGAGGGGCCAAATGCATAAATTTTTCTAAATATTGATGTTGACTAAATGCAATATACACTTAATTGAAAACATTAGGAGGAGGCGGCAGCCCCTAAATACACAATCTAGTTCCATCCCTACTCCTTTCTAGGGTCTAGATGCTCTAGAAGTTTTTATTGTAAAGCTCTTTTAAAGAGTCCAGAGAGAAAAAAGAATGAAGTTTGAATGAGAGGGAAAAGAGGAATGGGTAGCCAAATTCTACAACTTCCATGTAACTAAGAATTAGGTTAATATCATTGTTAATTCATACAGATTAATTGAATTTAGGTTTTGGTCTTTTGGCCCCGATAATTTCATAAGATTTCGGTCTAAGTTTAACAACTAGTTCCTATATTTTTACTGAGTTTTGGTTTTGATCTCTATATTTAAACTCAAGCCAAACATTTATGAAGCTATAAGGACCAAAACCAATAATTTGAAATTACGGGAACTTAAACCAAGCTTTGATCAAATTGCAGTTGATTAGAGTTTAACAGCTAGTTCTTATATTTTTAATGAGTTTTGATTTTGGTCCCTATACTTAAACACAACCCAAGTCCTTATGAAAGTATAGAAATCAATATCAATTATTTAAAAATTGCAAGGACTAAGACTAAGCTGTAAGCACTAACAATAATATTAACCTTTAAAGACCTTACACTTCTGCATGTACTTCATTGTCTTAAGCTTCTTAAAAGAAGCCTATATTGAATGATGCATTTATTGTGTTGGGCAGGATGTAGGGCAAGCAGTTCTAGAAAGCTATTCTAGAATTCTGGAAAGTTTGGCATTTACAGTACTATCAAGAATAGAAGATGTACTCCATGCAGATCAGCAAACTCAAATTCAACCACAATCAGGAAGAAAGAGTGTTAGCAGAAACTCACCGCAAGTTGCCAAGGTTGTAACTCCAAAAGATGGGACAGAAACACCCACTTCAATGACACTTATGGATTTCATGGGATGGGAAGTTGATGAAGGTGACTCTGACTTCATGAAGAAGGACTCAGAGGACTTCTCCAAGGGCCTTGATGCAAAGAATCAAAAGATTCCCTCCATAGCCACGAAGAAAGTGTCTTACCTTGAGAATTTAGGAGGTGTGAGAAGTCCCACGTCTCGCCACTAAGTGCCTATTTGGATTAGCGGTAGAAACAGTTTTTCTAACATGATTTACAGTGTATGAGATAAATATATGAGAAGAGTTTTGTATCGGCTTACATGAACATACTCTTTGAACGCTAACTCTTTGAAGGTTTGAGAGAGAGAAAGTATTTGGAAGATGATCATAGATGAACAGCAGAACAGGTGCCTGAGATAGAGGAGGAAGAAGATAATGACAGGGAAGAACAAGTATGGGGTGATCATTACTCATTGTTCATTTTTTGTACATAGGATTGAACAAAGCAAAATCGTCGGGTCTGAGGCATTGTCAGATATGAATTATGATATCCTCTGCATAAGAAGGATTTGTAGTCTGGTAGCTACTAAATTGTGATTTCTGATGATTTCACAAAGTTCTGTTTTTTTTTTTTTTTTAAATTTTACTTTTTGGTCCCTTTCTGTCCTGGATTATCTTAGAACTCTTCAGCCAATGTTATTATACAGGTCAATGTGTCATACACAACTTAGAAAAAGCTAGACATGTTTCTCTATCATTGCATAGAGCTTAGTAAATACTTCCATATCTTAAATATAACCTAAACGAATTGATTTTATAAGAAATTTAAAAAAAATTAATTAAATTACTTTAAAATGTTTATATTTATTATGTTAATTTATAATATAATGATACATAACATATAATATGATTAAATAACTTATTTAACTTCGTTGATCTCTTTAAAAAATCAACTTTGTTTTATATTTGTAACCGGAAAGGAAAGGGTAAGTCATAAATATAGTAGATTTTATATTTTACTACTATTGAACAGTAATTGTTTAGAATGATAAGTAGATTTTATACTTTACTAGATTCAACAGTAATTGTTTAGAATGACATTTAAGACTTTCAAAGGTAATTTTTCAATCGTCTTTTATAACATACGAAATAAACATGTGAGAAGAGTTTTATCTTGACATATATTAACATACTTGTGAATCGACGTTCCAAACAACTTTGAGTTTGAGTCTTATCTTGAGTAGGTGCTTGTTTGAAGAGTTTCAGTCTTATTATGTCTAAATCGAATTTTAGGCATGGACACAACTTATTTTAAGCCTCTTGCCTCTGTCGGTATAAGTTAAGATTTTTCAAAATCTTAAAGGCACTAAAAAGTACTTAGTCTTCCTTTAAGAGGCATAATTTCCCAGATTTGGACACTAAGATCACAATCAAGAAGTTCAAACTAACAGGTCTCTGCTTCAATTAAAGATTAGCGGAATGCCACTCAATTAGACTGGAAATTAACATCTTTGCATAGCAGTCTTGAACAAAAATACAGATGTAGGTAAAAGATAGATTAAGCCATAAGAAACTAGCTTAGATCTTGCCACGTGGACCAGGCTTAGGTGGAAGTTGTGGGCCCTTCTTGATGGGAAGAATATCACCAGTAGCTGTGGCACTGTAGTAAGCGAGTGTGGAGCCACCTCCCAATATCAAGAACTTGAGCAACAATCCCCTCTTTGTGAATGGACCAGCAAATGTCTCGAAGAACTTGCTCTGCAAATCCATGTCCAACAACAAACATATTTACCTCGTACAATGCAAAATCATTTAATCCAAACAAACACAAAGACATGTTCAATAATTTTTCAATGCACCTCACCTCTGATATGTTCACAAAACTGCTTCTTATTGATTTTGAGGATTTATCTTGGGAACTAGATGGTGATTCCCCAAATATTTCTCTTACTGGTGAAATATTCCAATCATATATGGATTATGTAAATAAAGAATGAGATTTCTCACCTAAATCTATCTCAATTTCACTGACATGCCATAGCCCGCCTATCATTCAAAATAGGAACGGATGCTTACACACAGACACAACAACATATGAACCAGCCAAGTGAAATATCAGACACATATCAGATCCCTTGAAAGTATAAATTTGACAGCATATAATAACAAAGAAACATAAAAAATGCAGAGTGTAAATAGAGAAAACGAGTCTCATACACAAACACACCTACATATAAATGCTTGACAAATCACAATGTAATCCTCTGTCTCCAGTCAAGATAATCTCAAATTATCAATCAGCAAACCATCCGAACTAATTAAGGTCAACATAATTTTTCTATGCATAATTATTTATTCTGGAAATCTTTTTTCTATTCAAATTCTTAAGTTGTATTGAAAATGAAGAAATTGTAGAGACGAACCTGAAGAGGATTGTAAGGAGAAGGTGCATCAGATCCATACAAATCCCACTGCCCAGTAGTGTTGCCAAGATCCTCTAAATCAAAGTATACACTCTTGTCACCATACTTGGCCACCACAGCTCCACTTCTAATGAGTTTTACACACGAACTTACAATTAGAATCCGATAACTAAAAAAGTCATTTTAGGTTTAAATAAATTACGGTAATCTAATCCTCAAAGATGTTTATTCCTTCTGTTAGTTCATCTGAAAGCTTAAAAAAGCAGAGAAAAATGTAGCATGAAACCTGAAATTTCTGGGCCTAAGACTCTGGCGGGAGGGCTTGACGGTGAGCTTAGTTCCATAAAGGGAACTTCCGGCGAGGCCCTTGACGGAAGCCGGTTGTACGGAAGCCAAAGTTGCCAGAGAAGCCATGGTTGATTGGATGCTATTATTTCTCCCTTGTATTTTTTCGGATCTCTTTGGGCTCTGAAGTAGTGAGATGTATTATTACTTGGCCTCAAAATGCCACGTCACTAGCAGAATTGAGGAATTCATTTACGAGGTGCCACGTGGAACAAAATTGGATAAGCCTATCGCCTCATATATCTGTCAAATTTTTGTGATATCTACTTGCTGCTCGGCAACTGTCCACTGAGACGATTTTCTTTGAAAAGAAAGACAATTTTTTTTTTTTTTGGTTTTAGATTCCCAAAGTTGATTTGATTCAACGCTTTCATTGAATTTTAAGTTAATTTAAAAATTTATGGAGCAATTTTATGATTAAATTTTCATTTTTGCATGGGAGTAAAATTAATTGATATATTTCTCCACTTTGTTTTTTGTGGCAGCATTTGGGAATAGTCCGTCACGACTTAAGCAAAAGTTGCGGCAAGACAATGCTGATAATTAATTAATTAAGTAATTATTAACTACTTGTACAAATTAGCATATAATCTGAGTCTGAGTTGAGGAACGGGAGCCACTACTTACAGATTTGGAAAATTATATATGAAAACTCAAACCAACGTTGAAAGTCTCTCTTTGACTAGCTCTGTGCACGAAACAGACTGCTTATGAATGAGGTCAGGGTACGTGGCACGAAAACTCACAACCTTCACTGAATATTCCTCTCATCGTAATTCTACCATTTTAAATAAAAGGGTAAAGAAGCTAAAATACATATGTGTTTTATTTTTGGGAGCGCCTAACACTATACACCTTTTTTGGAAGAAAAAATATATACGTGGTTACCATTTTAAAGTAAAAGTCATATCCCACCGTTATGTTATTATTCACCGTGATAAGAGAGAAAGAAATGGAGTGAACTATAACATAATGGTGAGATATAACTTTTGCTCCAAAATAATAATCATGTATGTATTTTTCATGGTTTGTGAAACCGGACCGAACCGGGCGATTTAGACTGGGAACCGGGCAACTGGTCCAGTTTAGGGCTAAACCGGACTAACTTGGTAAACCCGGTCTAACTCGATAAAACTGGTGTAAACCGGCGGGGTTAAGTGGGTCACGAGTCAACTTTTTTTCTTTTTTTTTCCTCCTTTTTCCCTTCATCCACTCAAAACGATGTTGTGTGTGTGTTTTTTTTTCTTAAAAAAAAAACTTCGCAATTCATATGGAACTAGAAGGCAAATAGGTCATTCATGGGCTTAGCTTTTCTGATCTGATTTGAAGTTAGTGCAATTTTTGACCCTTCCTCCTACAGCTCCACCTCCTCATGTCTCAATACCAAGAGAGCTGAATGATATTAATGATGATTACAATGATGATGATTATTAGTTTATCAAAGGTGAGAATATTTTGTCATCATATTCTTGTTTTTGATATTTTGCTACCATGAATATTTTGTCTCAAATGTAGGTTGTAAAGAAAATTGTTAAGAATATCTGAAATCTGAATATGTGACAAGTATTGGAGTATATGATTATTTTACTATTGATCTAAAGTATTGAAATGATATATAGTATTTCAACTTTTGGTTGGTATGATGAGAAATTAAATTATTTTCCAATTTTATACCTCACCGGTCTACGCCCGGGTTGACTCCAGTCTGAGTCACTAACCCTTAATCCAGTACCTCAATCGGTTTAGTGGCCGGTCCGGGTTTCAGAACCTTGGTATTTTTGCTAAAAAAAGAGCATATTTTACTAGGCGCTCTCGGGGTAAAGTACATGTGTATTTTTGTTCATTTACCCTAAATAAAAACACCTTAAATTTCATAAATTCTTTGATGAAATTCAACAATTCTCCAATTGTATCCCTATTTAATATATATTATCATTTTCAATATAGTAATAAATGAACGTAAAATCATACACTTGTGTCAAAATTTTCTCTCATGCCCAGTAAATCTGTCGAGCAAAAAATTTTCTTGTCTCTCTAGCCGGATCAGAGTAGCATATCCGAGTGCAGCCATGCATGCTCAGGTAGCTAGATTCATTGCTTCATGTACCAATTATGAGCTGGCGACTGAGTTTTGGTTATTGTCCCGCATGTGTACATGTAATGCAATTATTCTCCCAAAACAAGACCTTAATCGATGGTTGGGTTAAAACCTAAAGCAAAAGTTCAAGGTGAGAGGGGTGACCTGGAACGTCTGGTTTACTGATCTCTATCGTGTCAGCAGCCATGGTTAGTTGGGAACACTTGGATTTTTCAAAAAGCGAAAGAAAGCTCGCAAGTGCATTATAGCCAAAGTGAGCACTATATACAGGCGAATATACAGGAATGATAAGGGGATGTCCTGAGAAGCTTCTCGTATAACCCAGGGCCTACGGGCAGGTAATAGTTTATACACGAGAGCTTGGGCGTTTCAGACCAGATTTAAATAGTTCAGATTTGATTAGCTCTCAGCTCTCCCTACAAAGTGCTTGGTCGGGAAACTGGTTCCTGAAAATTAAATCACATGGCATGCAGGTTTCGGACGTGGTGCTGGTTGAAAACCTGGAGGAAGATGGAGAAATCGAGAATGGAATATTACTTGGTGCGCATATATAGATCATGCTATGCAAAATTGTAATCTAGTTTAATCTCTTGTTCTTCATTCCTTCAAAATAAAAATAAACCAATGATTATTCTTATTAATGGCACTGACAGAGGACATTATATATAAAAGTAATTCAATTTAATTGGGAATGCTATGCCTTGCTCGTTAATTAATTAAATTAGCTGTTTTCATTATGTTTGATAATTAAAACTTCCAAATAACAAGGTAAATAAAAAAAATTGTCATATAATAACTTCAATACTTGTTGTATTTAACTCACTCATTCTTACTATCTTGAAACAAAATTTTATAGATATAGCGAGAGGAAGCTTAACGTTAGGGACAAAAAAAAAAAAAAAAAAAAATTAAGACAAACCAACCAAAGCATATTGGTAATTACATACACAGAGGCAATACATCATAAAACTGTTTGTCTCTTTCTTTCTATATATGGAAATCCATATACAAGTGTACATAATTTACTGCACACCCCAAACTTCAAAAAAAAAATAATAATAACAAACGAAACAAATCCCATGAAAAGTGGAGAATTTAAAACAAGCCACCACTTCTTCTGAACTCTGTCTATATCTATATACCCAAAACTTGAAAGCCTACGTACTTATAGGACAATAATAATAATCTTCTGTGCGTCGATTACGTAGGCAGTAGTAATTATATAAACTAGCTATCCTCACACTGTAAGCTTGTTTTGATATTTCTCAAAGTACAAGACATAACACTACTGACAGATTCAAGGGACTCGGGTGTTAGCTTATCAGAAGGACAAGTACTGACGAGGACCTGAAATGCTATTGTAAGCAGAGACCCTCCTTCTGTGTTCTTTTCTTCTTCTTCTTCTCCTCCTCCTCCATGCATTGATGAAGAAGAAGTGATCATTAACGGTCTTATGGCATCCAGTCCGTCGGGGATGACGGAGAATCCAGACGGCAGAATCGGGACGTCGGTGGAGTCGCGGCCGGCGATCACCGACTGCATGCGGGTGATGTCTACCGGAGCATACACCACCGTTGATTCGTACATACTCGTGCTACTGTCTTGCAGAATCCACGTACAGTTACTCTCATCTTTAGATTTTACTTCCTACACGTACAAATATGATAAAAAACCAGCGTTTATTCACACACACACACACAGTCATTTTAATGTCTCTCTTGTCTCAATATAGTGATATATATTTCTCTGTGATCTCTCCCTCTCTCTAAGTGCTTGCGAAATAGTGATAAGACTGTAAATATGTAATAAAGGAGGCCCAGAAACAACGGAGATGGGAGGGTACTATTTTCATACATATCATGATACACACAAACACTTATGGCTGGAGTGAAAAATCTGGATTCAGGAGACAAAGCTTTTCCCGGTTGAAGAAAATCTCCAGTCCCGTCACTCTATACTACATGCATGTATGACTTGGTATTTTTGGGCAAATTTATTCCGTAGGCCGCATGCGCAAGTATCTTAATTATCCATATCCCTGGCCAAAATTATTTAGATAATTAAGATTTAAATAATTTAGGAAAAACTATTTAGCCCCCTATAATTTTGGTTTGGTTGAAACTTAGTTGCTAGATAATTAATTTTTTTCACATTTTGAAATTATTTGCTTGTAAAATGTAATTAAATATAAATAAATTGAGAGTAGACCAACCATGATGGTTACGGCGTTGCCTCGATCTTTTCCTTTGGCCAAGTTTACGAAGGAACGCACGTGCTCACAGCCAGTCGTCACTTGCCACTGTTAAAGCAAAGATAATTAAATGCAAGAGATTAGTAAAGTATGATACGCTCCAAATGAAAGGCAATGATTAAGAAAATGGAACCTGAGAACGTCGAGCTTCGTCCCTCAAGAAGTCGACGAGAAGGCGAGGAGAGAGGGGAAGCGAGGCACAAGAAACAGCACATAATATAAGACCAAGAGGCTCTCCACGATCACTCAAGTTCTTTCTTGAGCTGACCCTAATGTCTAATCCATTCTCTCCACTGTACTTGCTCCATGTGTGCAAGCTTGAAGCCCCCACGGCGTGACAGAAATTCTTACTCATTCTCTGTGCCAACCTCATCACGCTCTTCCTCCCCGCCACCGTCCCAACCCCCACCGACTCCTTCATCGGCACATTCGTCGCCATCACGAACACCAGTCTCTGACATTGCTGTTGTAACGTCCCCAGCCACCGCCTCGCCCCGAACGCTAGCCCGCTCTTCACTATGCTCCGGTACATTATCTGAACCGTGCTCTTCTCACATTCTACGTGCTCCACCCATGTTACCTACTTCAACCAACTAATTAGAGAATGCATATTTGAGACTGTACATATAGTTTCAAAATTATGATCCGGTTGACTTTTTCTCGTGAGAAATAATTTCATTAATCATTAGATTATATATTACTTTATAATTTAGATAAATTAATTTAGAGAAAAACAGTAAATATAAATATTTTAAAATAATTTATTTACCATTTTTTAGTATCTCTAAAAAAATCAATTAGGTGTTCTATATATTATGGACTGGACGTGGTATATACTTAGAATTAGGTACTGATCATTAACAGTTCTCATATATATAAGGTTGGAAATTGAGAATTATATTATAAATATTTGTTGTAGGTACCTTGCAGTGGCCGTTGTTGGTATCCTGAATGATGCAGCCAGAAGGGCGTTTTCTGCATTTGAGGAGAGAAGCCTCAACAGTGTCTTGTACATTTTCTATGGATACATCCACTATTGCCCACTCTTCTTCCTTCAATTGCTTGCAGTACCTCACAAAATACACTTCTCTGCTCCCCACCATTGGTGTCACCATTTGCACCTCGCTAAACATCTGCACTATCATCCATCGTCATTACCACACACATATACTCTACTCATAATTCAATCACATATTAATACATTCACATGTCACAGATACATATAGCGTGTATGGGGTAGTGTATAAGCAATGAATGTTAAATATGCTCTTGTATAAATTTTGCTACTTCTTATCTTTAATATAAGAGCTATTTGAGAGTTGGATTTAACCCTAGATATAAAAATTTCAATCTACTTTGTTTACCAAATATATAATTTTGCTCAGGTATCTATTGCTTTGCACACATTAATGGGTTTCCATCAATGGGTAGCCATAATGAAAGATAGTATATATTTAAAGAAAATCATATTTATTACAAATAACTAACATAACTAATTTTCTTAATCTACCTAAATTAGTCAACTAACTCTTATATTAAGAACATGAGGTTGTAATAAATATATTGATAGGTAGAATGATAATCACTTATATTTTATGCAGAAAAAGTATTATTTAGTAGGATCATGAAAAACTAAGGAAGAGGAGAAATTGGAGAGAGAAGAAATGAATTAGAGATGAAAAGATAAGAGAGATAGAGACGAAATTAAGCCTTGGCTGAGACAGTAATTATTCATAACAAGCATGATGAACCCAATGACAGATAGAGTCCACTACCAGCACCTTAATACTCTCCTAACTAACCTTTCTATAGAACTGCTTATAACTAATTGTTCATATGTTTTATTTACAAATGATACATCATAATCCTAAACACGCCTGTGGCTGCATGAAGTGATTGAAGATGATAATAATAGTAATGAAATTTTAATTTCCTCACCAGTTGCACCGTGCCGTCCCTGTTGGCACCTTCACCACTACAAATAACATCAACAATAGCAGCCTTCGATATTAAGCTCGGAAACATCTCCTTCCATTGATTCTGCAAATAGTAAATACAACAAAAATATAAATAAAAAAACATCTTGCATGAGTCACATAAAATTATAAGTACTTATAGTTACAAAGTCATAGCTTCCTACGTACGTACCACGTCCAAGAAGATTTGAAGAATACGAGGGAGATCCAAAAACACAACCCCAGTTTCTCTTGAAGCTTCAATGTAGTATCTCTTTGACGAGGAGGAGGAGTGTTCAACGTTGAACTCTTTCACATATTCATCGTAATTAAGTATTTGGCGACCAGTCTCAACGCTACGAACCCATAATGGTTCCTGAATAGTGGCCATCTTTATGAGCTCTTCCATTGCTTTGTTAACTAGCTCCATTATCCTTGTCTTCTCAAGTCCAAAAATTCCACTGTAAATTTCCATACAGCTTCTGTTCTCCACTACTTGCTCATTTCCCAAAGAGCTCGAAGAAGGTGATGTTGTAGTCATCCCCAGTGGGCCCTTCCCTACTGCTCTTCGAAGCTTCTCAATCTACACACACCATTCATTATATGTTAATCTCTGCAGGCATATCATCTGTATCCTATATAGTAGGTTTGTGTGTTAATTAATGAATATTCAACATTCATAAAGATTTGGTTATTGATGCTTTAAAGTACAATTGTGCAACATGAATATTACTCCGGTCTTATTTAAAAAGAACAAAATATTATGACACTCTCATTTATTATTCTGAAAGTGTAAGTATAATTAATAAAGACCAAATTTTTTTTCCCAAACTTAACTTATAATAATTAAGTAGCTGACCTCACCCTTGTGAGATAATATTTATTGTTGCTGCTGCTGCTGATGAATATATAGAAGAAGGAAGTGTGAGAGAAATAATTGAAAGAAATTATAAACCTCAGATTTGAGTTTGGCATTTTCTACACGAAGTTGGTGTTCGTCAGGAGGCATGGAAGCATCTGAGGACGAAATGGTGGGGACGCCACAGTTGGGGCAGCAAGCTTTGTTTATGATCCCCCTCAGTGCCTCATTTTCCTCTCTCAGTTTATCAATTTCTGACTTTAGCAATAAATTCTCATGACGCTCTTGTATAGCCTGCACAATATTGAATACATTTAGCTGATAAATTATGTATGAAATAATCTTTCATGAAATAATTACGTAAATGTGATAGATAAATTAATTACTCAGCTACAGGAAAATTGAAAATAATATATTTAGTCTCGTGGATATTGCTCCTATTCTCTTAGCTAGCTAGCTAACATTTTAACTAAGTTAATTTAAATGAACTAGCTAGGAATTAACATACCTTGATTTGGGTTCGACGATTTTGGAACCAAAATTTGACTTGCCTAGGAGCGAGGCCTAATTGCTGGCTAAGTTGTTGTCTCTGCTTTTCATCAGGATGTGGAGACTCTTTGAAAAGCCTGCACCAATATAACATTTAGCATATGTATCCATCCCTGTCAGCTTACTCGCACATTATATTCCTGCAGATCGATTTCTGTAATTATTATTCACTTTAAATTCTTCTGCCGCAGGGTGCGTGGTCCAAGAATTCTCGCTTTTTCTGCTTCTTTTTATGTGGTTTTTTGGTGTTAAATTAAATGAGAAATTAATACAAAAACCACCTCCTCATACAATAGAGGAAATAAACCAAGTTTAGTATAAAATTTATGTGTGAGAGAGTACTTTTACAAGAACACACACAGTACACACAATAAGGTATATATGATTATAATTAAAAAAAAATGCAACCAGAAGATTATTTTATGCTAATTAATTAATTTTGTCCAATTTCAGTAACATATATTCGTTATAGTGTATCAAAAACTAACTTATTTTCAAATCTTAGCAGTACTACTGCATGCAAATTATATAGAGTTATCATTAATTAATTTCTCGGGCAGCCTCTAATTAATTTATTATTTGCCTATATTCATTTGCAGAATCCTCACTTATAACCAATTAACAGTTAAAAGAACTACAAGAAGAAGTCCACATATATATATATAATAGCTTAAAAGTTTACGTACGCTTCCATTTCTCTGATCTGCTCAGCAGTGTGCCTATGATATCTCTTCCTCTTTTTCTTGTTCTTATTGTTGTTGTCTCCGTCGTCACCTTCAACATCGTCACCGCCTTCGGGCTCAGCTTCTTCGTCGAATAAGCCATCGTCGGATCTCGACGATCGGCCCATGAGCCCAGAATTCTCGCTGCTAATCTCATGAACAGTGGTGGTGGTGTTGTCTCGCCGCCCTCCTCCGCCACTGGCCTCCTCCCCGGTCTCTACCACCTCGGCGTTGCTCGCCCCGTCATCACGGCGAAAGATTCCCGCCTTCCGAATCCAAATCAAATGAAAGCACAAAAGAATAGAAAAAAATCAAATAAAAAAGAGGAACATACATAATAAAAACCCTACTTAATTATAATACATAATCAGATTTGTATGAACATATAAAAGCATATATGTGAATTAATAGAAGGAAGTATTTTACAAGGCTGAGGGAGAGAGCAGGAGAAGGATGATAGTGTTGAGGATGGTCGGACATGTTAGATGGCCATGGAGGCTATGATTCTTCTCTGGTGTAGTAAGGAGAGATTTAAGAGGAAGAAAAGCCAAATGATGTGTGAGTGGATAGATATAGAGAGAGAGAGTGAGTGACGGAGAGAGAAAAAGAGATGTAGGGACGGCTTCCCAATTAAAGGATAAAGATTAAAGAATATAAAAACAAACGAAAGGAACTCGCTTCAGATTTTTTTAATCATTTTTCTGTCAGCACTACTATTTTCATTATCTTATATATTATTCCTCACTTAGTCAGAATTCAGTTTTGGATTAATTTTGAAGAATAACTTTCTGAGAAAAATTTAAAAAATGTGATTTCAGAGAATAAAATTTAGAGAATAGCTTCTGAAAATGTAGAAAAAAATAACTTTTAGGAAAACTTTTCCACTTTAAACCATAGTTTTTTTGTCAAGAAATAGATTTTGAAGAAAAACAGAATGTTTGGTTGGCTTACAATAAAATCATAATTTTAGAGAAAAAATACTTTTGGTTCAATTTTTACCAAACCATGGTTTTGACCCTAAAAGTACGTTTTTTGATGTTATCAAAACACACTCTTAATTAGTGAGGTCTACTTTTAATCTACCCTAAAAATAAGATTTAATTTACTTTATCTCTTAAATTTAATTATAACTTTGTCTCTAAATTAACCTTATTAGGCACGCAAAAAGTGAGAATTTTCATCAAGAGGAAGTTTTCTCATAAATAATAACTAAAGAAGGTATTTTAAAAAATAATAATATACATTTTTTACAAATAAATAGTTTATTCATCTATAAAAATTAGTTATTTATATCCAAGTAGTTTCTATATTAAAGATGAGAGAAGGTGAAATTTATTGCCAACAACGACAACGACAACAACATCAATATTAATATTATTGTTGTTGTTATTTACAGAGAGGGCAGGTAGGGTTGACTGTTAGAGGGGGGTTGCTTGTTCTATATGTTATATATACAGCTGATCGAGTTGGTGGGGAGCTGATTTTTATCCCACAAGATCTGTTGCACCGTATACTTTGTTTTGCTTACTAAATGATGGGGCTAGTATCCAATCATAATTAAACCTAATATTAGTTTTATCAATCAATTATATTAATCTTATATGTATAGGTAGATTTACCGATATATATACTACCAATAGTATAAAAGATTACTAAAATCCCATATGATGTAAAGTATATATTGATGACTAAATTATTACATATGAAGTTCTCAAAATAGTGTAAAAATATTGTGGTGGTTAATTCAATTAACGTTGATCATTTAACAACAATTCATCTAAAGAAAATGGCGTAAAAATCTATCTTAATGAGTGATCTCGTGTTAAAATCTTATCTATGTAACCACGATAATTACTTTAAAGTAGTGAGGTTCCCCTCATTATGGTTATATAGTCTCACGAGTTAGACTAATCAATTGCTAGTAGCGTTAGATACCGATGGACAAATAAAAAAAATGGTGCAAATATGCCACAACATTTGTAAATTTCATGTGTACATTTTTACACTATTTTAAGAACTTCATGTATATTGTTACATCACTTCCTTGATTGACAAGTTTGTTAAACGGTCAATATTAGTTTACTTAATTGTTGTGACATTTTTGCATAATTTTAAAAATTGTATATATAATTTTGCAAAAGAAAAAAAATATTTTATGGTATTTGGTGCCATGAGAAAATATTTTATGAGTAAGTAGATTTACACTTTAACCCTAATAAAAAAGGGAAATGGTGGATAAAGGTCAATGATTTTACCCTTTCTTGAGTTTTGGGATTTGGCTTTGGTCTGTTGCATGAAATTGCGCTGTTTTGGCGCAATTTCATGCAGCCAACCAATCCTTTTCTTTTTTTTAAGAAAAAATCCACCCAGCCAGATCCCTTTCCTTTAAAAAAAAAATTGGAAACTACTAGGTAGTAAAAAGATAATTTAGGATACTGAATGGTGCTGAAAAAATATTTTAGGGTCCTGAAAAAAATATTTGAGGGTACTGACTAGAACTAAAATGATTTTAGAATACTGAAAAAATAATTTATGATACTGAAAAGTTATTTTAGGATCTTGAAAAATATTTTAGGATCGTGAAAAAATATTTCAGAGTACTGACTTATACTAAAAGTATATTTCAGGATACTGACTGGTACTAAAAAAATAATTCATAATCTTAAAAAATTATTTTACTGTCTTGAAAAAATATCTTGAAGCTTATTTTTAGTAGTAGTCAATACTTGAATTATTTTTTCAAGATCCAAAAATAATTTTTTTTAAGATCATGAATTATTTTTCAATATCTTAAAGTATTTTTTTAGTACCAATTAGTACCCTAAAATATTTTTTCACGATACTAAAATAATTTTTTAGTACCATGAATTATTTTTTCAGTATCAATCAATATCCTAAAATGTCTTTTCAGTTTTAGTCAGTACTTGAAATATTTTTTTTTAGTACCCTGAAATATTTTTTCATGATCCTAAAATAAATTTTCAAAATCATAAAGAATTTTTTAGCACGATTCAGTATCTTGAGTTATTTTTTTACTACTCAGCAGTCTCCAATTTTTTTTTTTTTTAAAGAAAGGGATCTTGTTAGGTGGATTTTATTTTATTTTTTAAGAAAAAGGATTGTCTGACTGCATGAAACTGCACCAAAACGTCACAGTTTCATGCAGCGGACCAAAACCGGATCTTGAGTTTCGTGCTTAGATTCTGCCATCCTCTCATACTATAATATCTCACGTCATCATCATTTAAGTCGGTCAGTTGAAAGATGAAGTAAAATGGAGATAATGGATATAATTTTATTATTAAATGTTAAATACCAGGATGTAGTTAAAAGCGTTCAACTACAGTAATACATATACTTTTCAATTGATATCATACGAAACATACAAATCCATGTTAATTTGTGGGCATATACTTTAGAAAATATTTGTTATCTTGCATGTGGGGCCACGACATCAGCTGGTGGGCCTTATTATTGTAATTCTATTCATAAATGAGAGTCGCGAAGTCCACGTTTTGGTCGTGGGAATTTTTAAAATTTTAATTTACATTTTATGCCTCGAATTTCTCAATCACGAATTGGATGTATTAAGAAAATTAAAAGGGAAACGTGTGTCTGCGTGAGTGTATCATGATAGGTTATGTGTGATATAAACATAATTTGGTTGGCCTGGAAAAAGATATAAATATAATTTGAGTAAAAGACTTTGATATTCATATATTTTTCAGCAGTATCATGGGTTAAATGATAAATAAGACTTGATAAATCTGAATTATACCTAAAACCTTTTTCCAAAATAAACTATTTTTTTCGGAAAAATTTTGGTTGTAACTCTTCAGTTTGTTTATTTCATCGTCAGTCAAAATTTCAATTGGTCTCTAAATTGATATATACTCACAATGCATTTAAATCTCATCTTGGTATATTAATTTCAATGTTTTCTTGTTTAAGTAACATTTTTATTTTAAGTCCCATTTTTATCCTTTAGATGTATTTGACTCCAATTTTCTCTGTGCCTCATTTTAAATTTATTATATCTTTTTTTTTTAGTTTAGCTTTTTTTTTTTTTTACACTTGTTTTTCTTTAGTTTGAATCTTAATGTTTATATCTTATTCGAGTATTTTCCTTCAAATACTATCTAATTAATTAAAATACTTTATTAGATAATTAGACTCCACATGACTCAGATCATAAGTAAAGTAATTTTTTTGTAAGTTTTATATTACATAGATGAATAGATTTAGGCCTTAGGTATTGACTTCTGTTATGGTACTAACCAAAGAAAGAGAGAAGAGAGGATTCGAGATAAAGGAAATAGAAGTAGAGAGAAGAAGAAGAAGAAGAAGGAAGGGATTATGAATAATCCTCTTGCAATGCTCTTATTGAGTCACAAATTGGACATATTAGTTCTCAATAGGGATATTGAACTATTTATAAAGTCATAACCTCACTTAGATTCCTCTCTAGCGCCTAACACCCGAATGATCATTTTAGGATCAACTTATAAATAACTAGCATTCAAATACCTATTTTATATATAGGTCCTTATTCCTGTTTTAAACATAGGTCCATATCTACTTTCATCTATATTCCATAACATTTCCCCCTTGAAACAACCCTTGTCCTCAAGGGTTTGGCACAAGGAGATTTGAGATCTCCTTTTTAGGGATTGGAATGTGGATCTTCACTCTACTTTAAGAGAAAACATTTCATGTATGGATTGTATGGCCAAGGAAGATCATGGTTTGGCTGTCGATGCTAGGGTGGTTCTGCTCCCAACAATTCTCAAATGATGCCTTGACATGGTGTTGAATGATCAATTGTCCTACCACTACTAGTTTACTCTCTAATTCCATGTTTTAAGGGCTATATTTTCATAGTCTAATGGTTGTTGATGTTGGGGTGGTTCTACTTTCAACAATTCCTAAAGGATGTCTTGATATGGTGTTGAATGATCAATTGTCCTACCACTACTAATTTACTTTCTGGTTTCATGTTTTGAGGGCTAGATGTTCATAGTCTAATCCCTATCTTATCTTCAAGCTTCGGCTTGCCTGTATTATAAAAAAAAAGGTTTGGGACTTGAAACCCAAGAATTTGGTTCTTTAAGTTGAACAATGAGATCCAAGTAGCTTACTCTTCCAGATACCCTTGCCATTGAGCTAGCACTTCAGTGATTATGCGATGCTTCTTCCTTCCAACTCACTGGATCAATATCTTTTGTGGATACAATGAAGTAAGGGTTGATAGCTACTTAATAGGAGGATATCATTATCTCGATCACACTCGGATATAGGCACAATTCTAATAGGGACATGAAAAGTAGAATGGATTCTTGTCTCTTGGGGTAAATCTAGCTTACAAGCTACATGCCCTACTTTTTCTAACACTTTGTGTGGACCATAAAACCTAAGAGCTAGCTTTTGATTGCTCCTTGTAACTATTGAGACCTGTCTATAGTTGCAGCTTGAGAAACACCCATATTCCCACCTCAAACTCCTTATTAAACCTCTTCAAATATGCCCTTTGCTTTATAGTATTGGCTGGTCGATATAGATGATGCTTAAGAACTTTGATCCACAACCTCAACAATAGCTGATCGAGGCACATAAGGGACATAACTTGAAGGCTTTTGACCATACGAAAGCTCATGTAGAGTAGCCTTTATGGAAGTATGGAAATTGGCGTTATACCATTACTTGGCAAAAGATAACCATTGACTACACTATCTAGGCACTTCCCAACACATAAAACACAATTAGGACTCCAAACACCTATTAAGTACTTAAGTTTAACCATCACTCTGGGGATAGTAAGCGGAGGAAAGATTTTCTTGCACTTTTTGCAATCTCTACCAGAGCACCATGCAACTTGTAAACTTGATCTAAGAAAGCTTGCACAAGAGTATAAGCTGAATAGGGATGAGAAAGAGAGATAAAATGAGCATGATTACTCATTCTATCAACAATCACCTAGATATTACTTCTTTACCTCCTTACTTGGGCAATCCTTCTATGAAATCCATTGATATGCTCTCTTATACCTTGCTCAGAATTGGAAATGTATTTAATAACCTCGGTGTAGGAACATTTTCATACTTAGATCTGGCATATGTATCACATCCTTTAACAAAGTCCTCAATATCTTTATAAATATGTTTCTACCAAAACAAACCTTTAACCTTATAATAGGTCTCTTGGATGCACGAATGGCTTACTTGAGGGCTAGCGTGAAGCCATTCCAACTTGGTAAGCGACCTAGAAGCATGTAACTCATCAAGTAAATCTTCTACTAAAGGAATAAGATATTGATTTTTAATCGTCTTCTTGTTCAATTCACGAAAATCAATGTACACTCACCAAATTACTCCATCCTTTTTCTTTACCAAAATAATAGGTGTGAAGAAGGGAGAGGAACATGCTTGAATAACACCCGTATGCATCAACTCAGAGACTTGCTTTTCAATGATATCATTATGAGCAGCCAAGTATTGATAAGGTTTCAGGCTAATCGAGTTATGCCTTCATGTAGCACTATAGAATGATTATGCCTTGGCCTTAAAGGAGGGAGCCCTTTTGGCTTAACAAATTTCCCCTCAAACCTGTCAAAAACATTTAGAACCTATGCTTGAACCTCCACTGATAATTCTAATAACTCTATGGTGCAACATTATTGCCTTTTGGTCACTGGTTGCAGCAGCTAAACTAAAAAGAGCATGAGGTTTAGAAAGCTTATTGAACTCTATCCTTGCGGAAGGAACCGCTCAAACATAATTTGTAAGGCTTGAAGTTTACTTATACTAAAACTGCATAGAGAGCTTCTCATAATCCTAACAAGCACTATTGATTGACCTCAACCATGATAATCCTAGCATTATGTGGAAGGTATGCAACTTGATTATTCTACAAGGTTGTGAAACCCAAACTGGCTACTAAACCGGTGGGAGTATTGGATTAAGGTCAGTGGGTTAGACTGAAGTTAAACCGGTATTAATTAAAAATATTCATAATTTATTAATATTCATATATTAAAATAGGTGAGTTGTAGTAATTCAAAAGATTTAAAAATCAGACTGAAAGTCTGAGCTAGCCCATTAATAGGTGAGTAGTACAAAAAAGTCATTAATTAAATCCAATAAAAGTAATTAATTAGTCTTCTTCTTTTTTACCCTAGTAATTTTTTCTTATAAAAATACATATCAAATCAAAATTGATGGGACAAGACTACAGATATACAAAGATATTAGCATATTCTTTTCATTCTATGAGACTCCCATTCTAATTATTATATCACAAAAGAAAATAGAAAAGTGAAGCTAAAGGAACAAAGCAAAAAATCTCACTTCCTTTTAATATCCTCTCAAATCCCCCCCTTCTCTCCCTCTTTCTCTTCCTTCCACGCAAAAATTACAACCTCGCTCACTGCTTATTATTTCTTCCCATGGCAGTTCCAACGGCAACTCCACCATATGTCCTCATTTTTTTTATCTCAATCGTCGGCGTCTTCCCTACTGGTGGAGAGCCTGAACATTGAGAATCACTTCAGATCGCTCACTCTCTCCCTCCCCCTTTCTTGTTTTGTGTCTCGGCCATAGAGAAGAAGGAGAGCCTTGGACCTCCATAGATCGTTGCTCCTCCTTTGGCCTCTACAGCACCATCATCGGCGACCTTGGACAAACCTAGATCGCGATCTCCGTCTTCTACTCCTAATTTTTTTTTTTAAAAAAAATACTAGGTTGACTTTGGTAACCATTCAACTCGGCCTATTCAGGCCAAGTTAGACATGTTGACCTGGAGTCACCAAGTCAACCCGTATTTCCCCTAACTCGGATCGATTCTCTTATCAATTCGGTAGTTTTTTATCTGAATTGACCAATCTAGGTTCCTAAACCATGTTATTCTGAGGTCACATACAAAATTCAGGTCATGCATCTTCCACCTAAACCCATGCCAAACTCAAATAACTTGCAATTTTTGACCCCCTACCATTGGAACCAAAGACAAGGGTGCAATTGTTTCCTTCCAATAGTTTTATGGCAAGATTATAGTCTAAAAAATTGTGTGCTGCCATTATCAACCAAAATTTGAATTATCTGTTTGCCCACAGTTCCTTGAATTCGCATAGAATCACTGGTGTCAATACTATTAATGGCGTGGAGAGAAATCAAAGGATCATAATCGTCATCACTATCACTTTCTTGTTCAATAAAGCTGATGTTTTCTACATCTTCGACCAATTCCATGTACTAGATACACTACCTTTGAGGACATCTATAGTCCCTAGAAAATTGCTCATGTAAATAAAAACATAGGTTCTTTGAGCAATGTTCTGCTTTGTCTTTTGTTGAAAGAACCTTGGAATTTTGCTAGGATTTTGAAGCTAATTTTTCAAGAAAAGTCAAATTCTTGACTACCATATTGATTGAATTTTCCAAACTTTCCTTTTAGTGGAACCCTGTGCGTTGGTACTCAAGTTTTTTATTACTTGCGGACATGGAGAGAATCTATGATGCCATCAATGAGGAATTTGAAACAAGGATATGTCGCCTTGATTTTCCGCCAGCAACCATGGGTTCTCTGCGATTTAACGTGATTTCTTAGACATGCGCTCGCCTCTGAGCTTCGCCAAGAGTCCGAGGGTTGAACAGCAACATCTAATCCACAATTTCATCTTTAAGTGCTGCCCCACACACACATACACCTCTGTGTGAGATGTGTGTGTCACATCTCACACAGAGGTGTGTGTGTCCACTATGTACTCCTCTGTTAGCTCCAACTTTGTTGAAATCGCATCAAACTTGGCGTTAAATTCAGCTAGCAACCCCTTTTAGTGTAATCTTGTCAAATCGCTCATATGTTTATCCACAGGAAACCTCTCTTCTGTTGACTCCAACTTTGTTGAAATAGCATCAAACTTGGCGTTGAATTCAACTAGCAACCCCTTTTAGTGTAATCTTGTCAAATCGCTCATATGTTTATCTATGGGCAACTTGAAGGTGTCTCGAAGCAACAAGATGTCTTTTGGACACGAAGGTGGTCATCTCCACTGCCTTTCTACAACCACATGCCAAGAAAAACTTGCGTTGGCCAAACTCATGGAGGCCATCGTGAGTTACAAGTTTTTTGGAGTCCTCTCGAGATTGAAGAATCTTTTGCACTTAAACATTCATATGTCAATATCCTGACCTTGATATTTCAGGAACTCCATTTTTGTAAATTGGGTTGGCCGGTGATAACCTTCTCCATTGTCATGGCCATTCCCATGTTCATTGCCACAATTTCATTGCGGTTGCTCATCATTGTTCCCTTGAGTCACTACCACTAGAGCGCTCAATTCATCCTAGAAACCCAAGACTATGCCTTGAAGCTTATAAACCTTGTTTAACTTATGCAACTGTTCTTCAACGGCCAAGATTCTATCTTCCATGTTTCTTGTTGTTCTCGATCAAGTTTGAACCATTCATCAAAGTACAATAGCGAAAGAGAAAGAGCCAAAGAAGAACAACGTTTATACCACTATTATGGTACTAACCAAAGAATGAGAGAAGAGAGGATTTGAGATAAAGGAAACAGAAGTAGAGAGGAGAAGAAGAAGAAGAAGGAAGGGATTGTGAATAATCCTCTTGCAATGCTCTTATTGAGTCACAGATTGGACATATTAGTTTTCAATAGGGATATTGAACTATTTATAACGTAATAACCTCACTTAGATCCCTCTTTAGTGCCTAATACCTGAATGATCATTTTAGGATCAACTTATAACTAACTAACATTCAAATATCTATTTTACATATAGGTCCTTATTCCTACTTTGCACATATGTCCTTATTCCTACTTTACACATAGGTCCCTATCTACATTCAGCTATATTCCACAACAAATTCTGTGAAATAACAAGCGATAAAATTAATACTCTACATGGAAATTGCTGAGTGGCTGACATTGCTAAATAAGCTTAAAAATAAAAGCGAAAACTTTTTTGAATAACTTTTCAAAATTAAGGCTTAAACTAAACGAAATAAAGAGGCAGAAAGGAAATCTAAGAATTACATTAGAACTAAACAAAACTAGAAGCCAAGTATAAATTAAGTTCATGTACATGGATCGGACTATGAAGACCAAATTAATTCTGAAGATAATGAAGTATATATGTTGCTGAAACTAACTTAAAATTTCAGGGGAAACAAAAAAGAAACTAACTTAAAATGAAATTAAAGAAATGAATCAAAATTAACTAAATTGATAATAATGTAGCTCATATCTCATTTCGACTGTGAGTTTGAATCCCCTTACGGATCGGATATGATCTCATTGATGGCTAATCTAATTATAAATATTGCGAGTTATTATAAAATTTATATTATCAATTTATTTTCATATATGAGAATGAGAACACAACTGTTTTTAACTTTACAAGAAAGAAAAAAATGTGGTGGGATTTATGGTCTGTATAGTTCATATGTCCCAGAATTTTAATTTGGATACATCTCTTTAAGAGAATTAACATTATGGAAAGTAATGTTTGTTTGATTATATCATCTATTTTTGAGTTCTTAGAAGTAAGAATAATTCTTCTAAGTAATTTTTTGAGAGCAAGTTTTGAAAACGAAAAAAAAATAAAATTGAATTATTACTTTAAAAAATATATCTAAAATCATAAAATGAAACGGTAGTGAAAGAATAATTTACTTTATTAGCATGATTGCCATTAACAAAAATACAATTCTCTCTGCCTCTTCTCTAATTTTGTAGAACAAAAAGTAAGTAAAACATAAAAAGGATGTCCTGATTTTTTTTTTTTTATATTTCAAAAAAAAATTTAACTTTTTTGTTTTTCATAACATACAACTGAAAATACATTTTCAAACATATTATGTTTTTATAAAAATAAAAAATATTTATAAAACAGGGAACCAAACCAGCCCTTAACTTCTATAGCCTTGTAAAAGAATGAATTAAATTAATTATAAAAAAATATATTAAGGAAAATATAATTTTCACGTTTGTTTTGTATCTTCCAGAAATGTCTGGTTTGGTGGCTAGCTAAGGAAGGGTAGATATATATAAGTTCAAGCACATGATCCAATACACAAACCTAATAATCTGGGAAAAAAAAAATCTAATATCCCCTCCACTCTATTGTTTGTGGACTAGTATTAAGTATTATACAGAATAAAATAATGGGTCTGGCGCAAATTCGGCCCAACAGAAATTATTTAATGACCCAATTGCCATAATCAGGTAAAATAATAAATATCCGTTAATTATGCCTACAATTTAGGAATGTGCAGATAATGCAAATAATAGAGCCGACAGTTATGACGCACGATGAATAAAACCCTAAGGTAATCCTATTAATAAGGGAGGTTAACTGAACAAGGTATACGGCTTCCCACTCTGCCTCTTTACGATTCAGCAAACACAGAGCACACACCCACACTCCCTATTTGTATACATCGAACTACGTGGACTTTGACCCCTCTCATGGGTACGTAGGCTCTAGGCATTAATCCTAGGTCAAGTCCTATATATCTTGTGTTCTTTTTATAGAACAAAGTATTAACATCATTGTTTTTCCTCCAACAAATATCCACATTTAATGTCTAACATGTCTTCAAGATAATGCTCTCAAACAAACATATATTATTACACGCGACTGTTTCTAAACAAAATTATATTCAAAATACTAGTTCTAAATCTCAGAAAAAAACAGTTACGATTCTTGGAAGTCTCAATTGATATCATTTTTGGATTGTCTTTATTGAAAAAAGACATGAGAAAGATTTGAATAATTGTTGGATCTCCAACTGAGCTCAATATCGAGACTGTGAACTTTATATAATTAGGCAAATAATACATAATGTAGAAAATATTGGAAATAAAAATATAATCTAATAATAACTCGAAGATTCTCTCAACAAACTGAGGGTGACAGTTAGCTTTTGAAGAGTAGACGTGTGTAATGGAACAAGCTAACTCCAAATAATATGTAGTTATGTACTCTCTCGCAGACACGTGCTTAAATTATGTCCAAACAATTCTTTATAAGCAAAACTGCACAGACAATTCTATTCGATGCGTTACTAAATATCGTTTTTTAAAAAGTTGAATGTTTGGTATGTGGTGTTAGGATAGCTATTATGCATACCCGTTAGTCATTACCTATATATGTGAGTGAGTGTATATAGATATATGTATGTATGTATGCATACACACATATATATAGACATATGTGTGTGTGTGATCCTTGATTTATATTCCTCTTCCATAGTTTCTTTGCATGCATCAAGGATGGGTGTCAAAAATCATGAAATCTGCAGTCTTATCTTGCGCAAAAGGCAAGGAGAATACCCACTTCTCTATAACATAAGAGAGTACAAGGACCTAAAAGAGGGGGGGGGGGGATATTTTAAGGACTTGATTAAAAAGTGGGCAAGATTATAAGGACCAGATGATTATATTAGTTTTGTCCTACTTTTTTATGACAAAAAAATTTCAGTAAAGGATTGGGTTCAACCACAGGCCGAAGCACTTGTTGGATCACTCACTCCCTATAATTTAATTCACTATAATTTAATGCTTTATGAAACAAATAATTCTATTTTCAAAAAAATAAGGACAAATACTTTAAATGGTTAAACCTATAGAAATTGGGGTGCCTAAATTCAATTTTAAAGATTGAGTTGTGACTATTCAATTCAAAATTTTAGAAACTAAGTTGTAAGTTGTAGCAAGAAAAAAAAATATAAAAATGAAAATATTAATTTTACAATTTATATATATAGTATTTTTAATCAATATCTTATACCAGAGCTTATAGCACCAAAGCTTCAATGTAACCTCAATCTTTGACATTTCTTTGAGAAATCAAATGACTTTCCACCCTCCTCCTATGCGTCTCCTCCAATCTTGAATAGAGGACAAGGCGATCCGACCCGGGATACAGATTCATGTCCAACCCGATTGTACCAATTGGGCATTGGTTATGATCAGGATATCCATATAAGAATGTGGAGTTATTGGCATAGAGCTAGCATTGGCGGTGGTTAATTGAGCTATAGAACATGAAGATGCTGGAAACTATGTGATTTTATCGAACAGGTAAGTGTGAAGAAGTTGCAAAGTTAAGGAATTTAACAATTGACAAAGGAATAAACAAAATCACGTAGGGCTTGTAGTTGGATATTGAAGTGAAAAACAAAGTGCATTCTTTTCTTTTTTGGGGTGTTTCACATCCATCTTTTAGCATGCACAGGTATTCTTGTCCCATTAGAGGCAATCTTGTTTGAAACACATGATTAAGCATTAATTGTGACCACCTAACAGGAATTCAAACTTTAATTCACTATATTATTAACTCCTTTTATCATAATCAACTTTAATGGTTGGTTCCGAATTGCATGGTATTCCATTTGATTCTTTTTATAGGACATCAATTATCAATTGTTACAAATTAATAAAGTTGGTTAAAAGTATCAAAGTAAAATTCAATTGATTTACAATATTATCCCTATTAGCTACCCTAAACTCAAGTATAGTACTCTCTTACATTACTCTTATTAAATATGGGCAGATATGGAAAAATCCATTGATTGTATCTTGAAAATTTGCAAGTGCCTTATAAAAAGGACTAAAAACACTTAGATAGTTGATGTCTTATAATAAGGACTAGAGGGAGGGAGTACCTTTTTATGATACATGGAAAGGAAGGATTGAAAAGACAAATGTAGTTTAATTGGGAGAAGACGGCAGCTGGCCAGATAGGGAAATTAGTCCTTCTGTTTTGACATGTGTTAACTGTAATTAATGTATGTTGAGGTCCTCAAACTGTTATTTTATTCAAAACTTGATACTCCTATAGGATCCTCAATATTCTACTTAATGAACTGAGCCAATCTCGGCTGAGGTTTTCTGACTCGTTCTTTATGAACATTCATAGAATCAAAGGAGCGTGACGAGAATAATCATTGAACATTTATGCAAGAGGTCGGACAAAATTAAAATACTTAATTAACAGCAGTAACACACAAGTAATTAATTAATATTGAAAAGGGGATACGACACAGCTGGGTGTGCCAACGTCACAGAAAACATTACAATACCCATTTAACCGAACTGAAGACTAGATTAGGTTGATACTACAACCTCTATTACCGATAACAAGCATTTATTCAGTGGGGCTATATGTGATACATACGCGCCTATTTGTTATATAAGCATATTCATAATAATAAGCATGGCATAAATGAGAAGGGCAGAGATGACTTGGAGGCGAGTGAAGTTTGCTCCACAAATAACCATTAACCAAAAAGATGAAACGAAGGCTGTGGAATTGAGCATCCCAAGCAAGGGAAGCCAGATGGAGAAGCTGGATCTTTGTTCGTCCAACAGCCTTGAGAAGGGCCTGTAACTCGAGAGTAACAAGCACCCTGGAAATGTTACAGCAGTAATCCACGATGATGCTTTTTGCATGCTTGCCCTATTCTTGTAATGATGATCTCTGCCTTTCGGTGATACGTCCCGATTGTGAGATCGAGGAGCTTGAAAGATGGCCTGTTTTGCTGCTGCTGTTGCTGATCAATGCAAGAAAGATAGAATTAAAGAAAAAAAAAACAAAAATATTTCAATCTCTGTGCCTTGACAACTAATGATTAATTATCGATTTTCAAATAGATGTCTCAGTCTTACCTGAAACCTAAAACTTCATAATCCTCAGCCTGTAAGTGCAATCCAAATTATGTACGGAAACCAGATGCTAAGTAAAACAAACAATTCATCAAAATTGGACTTAGGATATATACGTACCTTAACAGGCCCAATAGGTAACTTCCCAACATCTGTACCTTTGAACCCACCACTACGCTCCTGAACCCGAAACAAAATAATTTCATTAGCATGATACATCATAAAAATACACTATAATCTGAGCGTAGATCTAATCATGGCTTTAACCAGAAGCAGGAATGAGAAAACGCAAAGATCAGTGTTCAGAAAAAAATGAATAAGCGAGGAGGATCATTACTTTAAGATCAAGTTCCCCCAACAGCATGTCCTCCTCCTCGTCACTCTCAACATGTTGATGATGAGCAGCCATGGATTCAAGTTCAGAGGTATGATCCATATCCAACGAACGATACTATAATTTTCCGCAAAAAACCTTTGTTTCAGTTATTGTCTCCCGGATAAAGTGAAGATGAGTATTTAATAAGTATATATTTTATAATCAAGTAGGTGTATATTTTATGATATAATTAGTTGGATTTATTAATATTTTATACCTATTTAATTATCTTGTATATATTTTTCTATCTTTTAATTAATAATAGGATATTCTGATATAAAATCTACTCAGATCCTATTTTTATTTTACAGGAGATATCATACGATCTAACAGAAAAGAAAACATCAAATAAAATAATTCATTATATGTGTGTGTTTCTACATTAATATAGTCTATATTTTTTTAAAAAAAAAAAAGCACAACTTTTGGAGAGAGAAAAAAATGATATATAACTGAACAATATGTTCAGGTTTAGTAACTCTCAATATCCAGTAATATTCTTAAGGTTTCATATACAATATGTTAATCAAAATATATATATTATATATGTGTGTGTCACGTAAACTATAATTTTTAAGATTTTCTATAGTATTGCATTAGACATTCACTTAGATAAATTCTGTTTGTGGCATCAGTATTTCAACTTTGTTAAAACATCCAAATTAAGTCCTCATAAACATCAAATCTACGGATCTGGGATAGAATCTAAATTGTATACAAATACTGTTGCGAGTATGCAATCCTTAATATAATAGATATAATACTTGATTAATTTGAGTATATTATAAGGAAGTTAGATAAAAATTATTTAATTATGACCATGAAAGAATCTCTAAAATATTTTTATATTTTTTTTTCTTTGTTGCCGATTGCAATAAAGCGGCGCTTCCCTCTGGATAGGTCCTTTTCATAGTCTGAAAATCAAAGCTATTAATTAATCTTATTGCTGAGATAATCAGCCAAAAACAATCGGAGCAAAGATCGTCAAATGATAACTTTACCAGAAAAAGGAATCAGAATCTAAAGCTAAAACAGATTTGTCTAATAAATCCATATTTGTTTCCAAATTTTCTATGCATTATTATTAGGGTTAGAGTGCATTCACCATCTTAAAATATTTTGTGTTATACCCAACATTGAAGTACTCCCTCCGGTCCTAATTATAAGACAATATTTAGGAGTTAACTTTGGTCCTAATTATAGGACAAAATTTTAGTTTTTGCCAATTTTTTCCTAAAATACCCCTATTTTATTCACTCAAGTGTGTTTGGTTTTTGTCAGTATATGCATGTGGGTGCAAAGACTCTTATAGTTAGTGAAACTTTTAAATTATTAGATTTTAATTTGTTTATCGATCAGCTAACGTTAATTTGCGCGCGCGCGCGCACACGCATTATATAAATATATATATATTATATAATGTATGTATGTATGTATGTATGTAAACCATGGTAATTAAACCCGGACCAGACCGGCCGGTTCAGA
The DNA here is from genome assembly GCA_037074495.1 of Acacia confusa. NCBI lineage: Eukaryota > Viridiplantae > Streptophyta > Magnoliopsida > Fabales > Fabaceae > Acacia > Acacia confusa. The sequence goes on from CM073510.1 coordinate 30,235,685, forward strand.
CAGGAAACCGGTGAACCGGCCGAGAATCCGGTCCAGAAAACTGTAGAAACCGGGTTCATCAGCCAATATTTATAAAAAAAATAGTGGAAGACGGAGAGGAGGAACAGTCGACCCAACTCACGATCTGGGTTTTGTGTGAGGATTTAGGCCTTGTCTTCGCGTTGTCTCTCGTCTTGATCTGGTTTGGTGGAGGGATTGGTGGTCCTTGTCGAAGATCAGATTATGCTTTCTCTCCTCCGTATCGTCGAAGATTCTGGTATGTGTTCACTCTTACTGATGATTTGCTTTCTCTTCTAATTTCTCAGGTCTTACTCTTTCTTGCTCTCTGCTCTCTCTCTTTTTCTGGTATGAAGAAAGGATGATGAATGAAGATTAACAATGAAGAAGGGCTCAGCTTCAAGGACACCGCCACTTTCACCTTCTGCACTTTGCCTGAGTGTCCAGTCTATTCTCCCATATTTCTACAAATATTGTTTCCACAAAACCATCCCTACATTTTTATTTAATAAACACGCACCTGACATCTTTTTTTTTTTTGTCAAATCACGTATCTGACATGAGTCTCTTCTCTTGTATTTTGTTTATATTTTATTAGTTATTGTAACTTTTGAAATGATTTTAGTAATAAATTTTAGTATGAATCATCAGAAAACTGACTTGGGGAGAAGCATTGGGCCCCACTAAATTGACTTTTGGGATGATAGATCTTGTCAATCACTAGTTTCAAAATCTGTTTCGTTCAGCTTTCTTTTGAAAATTAAATCTCCTTTTTGTTTGAAATTGGAAACTCTCTGATGCATTCTATCATCTTTTTAAAAAATTTTATAATTTTATATTAATCACCCAAAAATTTTCACTTCCTCACCAGTTTGACTCCGGTTTAGCTCCGGTCTGACCCACTGACCCTTGACTCAGTACTCTGACCGGTTCAATGACCGGTCCGGTTTTAATAACCTTGATGTAAACACACACATATATCTGTGTGTGTCTATATACATATATATCTGTGAGTTTGTATATGTGTGTAAATACACACACATATAAATATTTATAAACACACAAATATGTATATATACATACATATACATATAAAAAAAATAAGTGTGTGCATTTGTGTATATGTGCGTGTGGGGGGGTCGTGTGTATAGATATATGCATATATAAATAAATGCTTACATGTGTGTGTGTATATGCATATGTATACATATACATACACATACATATATGTATATATAGTAAGACCATTATTTTAATAGGAAAATTTTATGTCGGAGAGGTATATATGTTGTAAGTGTTTTAAATTTACTTTTATTGATGTCATTTAAAATTTACATAAGAGCATTTTAGAAAAATAAGTAAAATTAACTAATTTAACTCATTTCCTTAATTTCTCCAAAATCGATTAAATTTGTACTATAATTAGGACGGAAGGAATATTTTTTTTAGGTGCCTCCATCATACTAAAGCATTTTTATAAACAATTTTACACTAAAAAATTTAGATAATTTATTAGACTGGATACACATGAAAAATATTTTAAGATATTGGATGCTCTAAAAAAATATAAATAATTTATGGTACTGGACGAATATATTAAAAAAAAAAAAAACTTGATAGCTTTTTCCCGGGTCCTAGCTACCTACACTACAAAATACTTTAATGCACTAGATGTATTTAGTAAAATACTAATACTTATGATTTAGGATGTGGGATGCAACTTAACCCTCGTCATTATCGTCTTCGTCTTCGTCATTTTCATTTTTGGGTTATTAAACAATCGGAAAAATAACAGAGAACTTGTTACATAAACTGTTTCTGGCAGAGAATTCCTGAGTATACAAGGTACTCTCATTATTATTGGAGCTTGATGACGTTCAGCTCTTGATTTTGCGATCGATCCATAAGCAGCAACATAGTGGCGAGGAGGAAGGGAAATTTGTTTCGGAGTCCGCAAAATTAATTTAAGCTATTAATTAAAGTCATTTCTAAGATAATCAGAAAGAAAATCTGAGAGCAAAGATCATCATATGATAACCTTAACCAGAAAAAAGGAATCCAAGTCAGTAGTAAACAAGGGACAAATTCTTCCATGAACAGATTACCAATTCTCAGTGTGTGTCGCTATTCTATATGAGTCAACCTCGTCAGACCAAATAATAATGGAGGACAGAACGCAAAGATCAGTGTTCAGAAAAATCAGAAAAAAAAGAATAAGCAAGGAGGATCTTTCTTTGAGATCAAGTTCCTCCAACAGCATGTCCTCGTCCTCGTCACTCTCAACATGTTGATGATGAGCAGCCATGGATTCAAGTTCAGAGGTGTGATCCATATCCAACGAACGATATTATAATTTCCCGCAAAAAACCTTTGTTTCAATTCTTGTCTTCGCGGGGTATTGTGATAATGAGTATTTGATAAGTATATATTTTATAATTAAATAGATATATATCTTATGATATAATTAGTTGGATTTACTAACGTTTTATATCTATTTAATTATTTTGTATATATTTTAATTAATTATAAGATAAAAAAGGATATTTTAATATAGAATCTACTCAGATTCTATTTTTATTTTGTAGAAGATATTGATCTAGCAAAACGAAAATATTAAATAAAAGAACTTATAACCTATATATATATATATATATATATATATATATATAGGATTTATCGTTTGTCATGTCACTAGATATAAGTTTTTGTCTAATGAAGATAAAACTATGTCATTTTATCATTGAAAAAAAAAATCACAAAATAAATTGAAAACAAATTCTTCCTTCCGTCTCTTAGTAAATCGAAAAAGTCGCAGAATAACTTCCCAATGAACAAAAAAATCAGAATATAAACTGCTCTCACAATTCTTGGATTGGTAATTTATTAATTTAATTGAAAACTAAATAAATGAATGATATTTAAAATATAATTTACTAATAATAAATTTAAATTAATAATTACATAATTTAAAAAATATTATTTTAGTTAATTAGTAATTCTTAATTAATTAATTATAATCCATTCATTTATATAAAAAAATATTATTAATAAATTAACGATCGTGGAATATTATTCATTCATTTACCTTTTTACTACTTTCTTCCATTACTAGCCGAAGCACCTATTTATTTTCTACTTTGTGTTTTCATGTGCTTATCTTTTCTCTTCTTTAGGGTTTGTTATTTTTGGAGTTCTTTTTATTTTTTAAAAGCTCATGCACTGACAACTCCAAAATATCAAGATCCCGACATCACAAGAAGTTGAGAACTTGACTTTGATACCAATTATAAATATTGTCCATTTTAGGGCCCATCATCCCTCACTACTTAACCTTTCCAACCAATGTTTGACTCACAATCCATCCCTCAAGGCCCTTCTAAGGGCCCAACATCCTTGTTAGCACAACGATCTACCTGGCTTTGATACCAATTTAGATATGGTCCGTTTTGGGCCCTAACTATCAACCTCATGCCTTTATCTTTCTAGTCGATGTGGGATCTCACAATTCACCCTTCTAGGGGCCTAGCGTCCTCGCTAGTACAGCGAGACATGACTCTGATACTAATTATAGATATGGTTCACTTTTGAGCCATCACGACTTTAAAGCGTATTAAGAGGGAAATGTATCCATATCTTACAATCCACCCCTACAGCCAACGTTCTTACTGGCACAATGACCTGAACCACCAATATGTATATTTCTCTCAGGACTTCACTCTTGATATAGTCCACTTTGAGGCATCATCACCATTCACGACTTTAAACCTATTCGAATATACCTTCAAGAAAATAACTTACACACAATAGTTTGATTTACTATTTACCTTTTTATAACTTTATTGAAGTACTTTCTATGATTTTTTTTTAATTTTGAATAATTTTCTATCACTTCGTTCATAGATGTTTGATCTTTTTCTTTGAATTTTTGGTCACTTCATATTAAGTGGAGAACTTTAATTAATCTAGAATGATCAGTAACAGCAAAGGCATGTCGCTGCATTCTTCCACAAATAATCATTTTATTGTTACTTTCCTTTCATTTCTTACCCGATAATTAAATTTGTAGGGACAAACCCCTTTGAGGATATGTGTGGTGCAAATAATTATAAGATGTGACACCCTGCTTTGATACTATAACAATGTAATGGCTCGCCTTTACCGGAGTTAGATGAGTTTTTTTTTCATGTTTAATTTATTACTATTTTTTTATGCTTAATCGTTCGTCAAATTATGGGCTCGATTTGTCCCTATGCCCATCATTGTATTATTAATGAAGCATAATGATAATACTTATAACAGTATTATGTGTATCAATACCACCCCTAGGTATATTGATACCAACACCTTGTGTATTGATACCACAACTATATGTTCTAATATCATCATTATATATATTGATACCACCACTTTGTATATATATATTTTTTCTTTTTCTATTTTTTCTAATGAAAGAAGCTAGTCATTATTGTCAAGCCACCTTTCAGGGTAGAACTATAGCTTGTGTGACTTTCTATATATAGCATGCATATGGACTTATGACACTAAATTTTTTTTTACCATAGATTAAACTTGAAAATGAGCGTTCATTCTATTTTGCTATCAAGCTAGAGGAGAATTTAAATGAACTATTATAAATAATTACATTAATTCCTTCCTGCTTGACATAAGCAAGAATCAATCAAGTCCTTCGTGTAAGGAATCATCAAGAAGCATTTTTATAATTTTGTGTTTGCATGCTAACAGATGTGAATCCAAATATTCAAGCCATCTTGATGGGTTTCTTAGTCAAAATCATCTATGACCAGGTAATTAATTCTAGGACAGACCCCTTTGAGCATTTGTGTGGTGTCAGTAATTTTTATAAGACCTCCAAGGTCTCTGATTCTCATGTCATTGAGCTCTAAAGTTCTAGCATCATGTTGGTATCACTTGCTCCCTTTTACTACTTTCCTCCATTGCTTGCTAGAGCACCTAATTATTTTCTACTTTGTGTTTTCGTGTGCTCTTGTCTTTTCTCTCCTTCAGGGTTTTGTTATTTCTTGAGTTATTTTTATTTCTTGGAAGCTCATGGATTGACAACTCCAAATATCATTATCCTGGCATCACAAGAAGTCGAGAACCTAAGTAGTGTAAAGATCATTGGTGTAATATCTACTCTTGATATTGTCCACTTCGAGGGCCCATCACCTTCACAGTTTTACCTTTATAGTCGATGTGTAATCTCACAATCCCCTTCCTAGATATTGTCACCTAGCTTTGATATTAATTGTAGATATTGTTTGTCTTAGGGTTTATCATCCCTCACGACTTAACCTATCCAGCCAATGTGTGTCTCACAATCCACCACTCTAGGGGCCTTCTAAGGGCCTAGCGTCCTTATTGGCACAACAACTGGTTGGCTCTGATACTAATTATAGATTTTGTCTGCTTTGGGCCCTAGCTATCATCCCTCACGGCTTTACCTTTCTAGTTGATGTAGGATCTCACAATCCACCCCTCTAGGGGCCCAGTGTCCTTGTTGGCATAGTGAGCCATGATGGCTCTGATACTAATTGTAGATATTATCTACTTTAGAGCCCCATCCCCTTTATGGCTTTAAAACGCGTCAAGAGTGAAATGTATCCGTACCTTACCATGCACCCCTAGGGACCAACATCCTCATTGTCACAACGACTTGAACCTGACTTTGATACCGATGGTATATCTCAATGCGTCACTTTTGATATTGTTCACTTTAGGCCACCATCACCCTTCATGACTTTAAAACGCGTCAAGAGAGAAGGGTATCAAAATGACAAAATCCTTATAATTCATTTTTCGTTCTCCTTTCCAACTGACATAGGGTTTCACAATAGGGTAAATAAATTTGGTTTGGAAGACACTGGGGTAGGAAAGTGAAAAAGGTGATGAATTTGATGTTATTCTTAATGAGAAAATTTGAGCATTACGTGGCCAAAGTTATGTAATGGGAATTACACAATTTGTTATAGTATATATCATTATCCTGATTATACTACCCAATTATAAATATAAAATATAGTTATTTTTTAAAAAAAACATTGAGAAAGCTAATTAAATTACTTTAAAATATTTATATTTATATTTTTTTTCTAAATAATTTGTCTTACTTACACACTAATATATAATTTAATAATACGTAACATATAATATGTTTAAATACCTTATTTAACTTTTTTAATCTCCTGAAAAAATAATATTTAGGACGGGAAAGTATTACATTATTTTTACAACTTGAACCAAACATGTCATAAGATGCGTACAGTTTTATAATGTTGTAGATGATTGCGGCCAATTCTTTGTGATGTGGTAAATAATATTTACTTCATTTCAAAACAATGACTTGCCTATTTCAATAGTTCAGAAGCTTATTGTGACATTAATTATATGCATGCATGGTCCCATGGTCAGTCAGCCGTTCAGCCCACCTATAGATTGTCCGTGGTCTTATCTATCAGTGAGATTCAGGAATTTGATTTTATAGGCCCAAATCCATACTTTGTTTTAAAAACTACTGCTGATGGTAGGATTTCTCCGTCAATCTGGGAGAGCAATATTTTTACATGGATTTGTGAAGAATAGAGTATATAAGGGCACGATACACACAAATGCTTAAAACTTATGTCGTTTCAATCGATGACGTTACAATTTAATATACGTCAGTTTCAACTATGTAGGTCCTGTTTGAATTAACTTCCTGTGTGGATGGGTGTTAGAAATTGATTTTTCCAAATTGTTACGGTGTATTGGGTAAATATGTAAAAAGAATTTTGTTTTAGCTTATGTAAATGTGACGTTCACTTTCAAAACTTCTTTCATATTCTTACCTCGTACTCTGTAAATAAATAAGAAGAGATGACTGCGGCTAACAATCCAAACATGCACTGACGTAGAAAGTAGTGCACACTATAGTACAGTGCCCAGCTTTGTACTAGGAGCTAGGTTTGGACTTTGTTGGAGTAAAAAGCATATGCTTCTATTATAACAATTTCCTCTATCTTGCTTATTATTACTCTTGGGTTTGCTATTTCTAGTTTGTTTATCATAGTTCTTATTCCTTCCTAAGTGGAATGTAAGCAAGGTTGGTAAACCTAGGAATAAGAAACTATTGACAAATATATAATACATGATCGAAATAACATAAAAGATAGTAAATCTATTCAAATATAACTTTAAGAAAATAACTTAACCACAATAGTTTGATAGTTTGATTTACTATTTACCTTTTTATAACTTTATTGAAGTTTTCTTGGAGTTCTTTTTTGTTTCTTTGAATAATTTTCTATCACTTCGTTCATATATGTTTGATCCTTTTCTTTTACTTTTTGGTCAGCTCAAATTAAATCTCATACATGACTTCTCATATGAATCCACTAAATGGAGAACTTTAATGTAGAATGATTAGTAACAGCAAAGGCATGCCGCTTTTGCATTCTATTGTTCATAACACTTCTTATTACTTTCCTTTCATCTTTGGTCGATGAAAATTTACTATACTCCTATAACTATGCTAAAATTAAATGTAATTTATTACTTATTATTCTACAATAAAATTATGAATCAATTTTTTCATCCAAAATTATGAATCAATTGAGTTATAATCAAAGTTGTTAAATTCGTAAATTTAAGTAAATTCGTGACAGTGACATAATCTTATATCGAGAACTCAAATCATAAACTCATAAAAGTTTAATTTCACCATTAAATAGGTATTAATATTGTATGATTAAAAAATTAAAATATAAAAATGATAACACATTAATTTAAATATATTATAAATATAAATAATTAAAATTAAATCCATCAACATCCATAATTTATTATATGTAACAAAGAAATTTTTATAAAATTTATATATAAAATCATTGAGCATGATCATTGAAGAAGTTGATATAAATTTAAGGATAAGAAGATAGTTTTGTAAGCGAAAACGGTAAAATTGATATATAAACTTATAAGTTTAATCGAGTTTACAATGATCACGAGTTTAGCAGTGATTCAATTTAATTTTAGGGTTAAGGTGCAAAAATGCACATAGCCTTTTTTCTCAGAAGCGCTTAGCACCATAACCTTTTTTTTTGTGCAAAAATATACACGATGTTATATTTTGGGAGCAAAAATATCACGCGCCGTTAGTTGACCAGACGTTGACCATTAAATTTGACGGAATGAACAATAACGTGGGTGAAATTACTATTTTGCCCTTAGTTTTAAGTTGAAATTATCATTTTGCCCCTATTTTAATTTTTTTTAAACAGTAAAATAAACCCTCCCCCACCGGTGGGCCCTACCACCGGCCACACCATCGCTGGTGGCCGCCCTCCCCGTCGCCGGCGACCTCCTCCGGCGGTTTTTTTTTAAATAATTTTTTTAAAAAAACCAAAAACTAAAATAACCCCTACCTCATCAATGGGCCCCACCACAGGCCACACCATCGCCAGCGACCGGCGGCTTTTTTTTTTAAATAATTGTTTTTAGAAAAACAAAAAACTTCGCGGCGGTGGCGGCGTATTTTAGTTTTTTCAATATTTTTTTTAAAAAAAAAAACCGCGAAGGTGGCTGCTGGTTGCTAGCGGCAGGGAGGGCGGCCACTGGCGATGGTGTGGCCAGTGGTGGGGCCCATCGGCAGGGAGGGTTTATTTTAATTTTTTAAAAAATAAAATTAAACTAGGGGCAAAATGGTAATTTCACCTGCATTACTGTTCATTCAGTCAGACTTAACGTTCAACATCTGGTCAACTAACAGCCCGTGGTATTTTTGCTTCCAAAATGTAACGTCGTGTGTATTTTTGCACAAAAAAAAAAAGTTATGGTGCTGAGCGCTTCTGAAAGAAAAGGTTATGTGCATTTTTGCATTTTAACCCTTAATTTTATAAGCTACAAATATAAAAACAATAAATTCATAGAGTTAAACTCACAAATTTGACATCAATAGTTGTAATCTTTTCTATAAATATAACATCATCTCACTTGAGGAGTAAAAACAAGAAGAATAATTTTTCTGCGATCTCTATTGCTCTCCCTTTTCTTATTGTTCTATCTTTTCTATTTTTCTGGCTCTTTATTTGCTTTATTGTATAACATGCTGACATATTTATAATATAAAATAATAATCAACTTCTTATAAAACCCATAATTGTAACAATGATATGATTAACGTATTTTCTAGAGTATTGACCTTAAAGATTGTGATTTCGAGGCTTCAATTAATCATATCTCCCAAACAATGAAGAAGTGATGTAAACCTTCATTCTCCCACAAAAGGGAAAAAAATAAAAAACACAAGAAAGTGAGCCAAGAAGAAAAGCTTTGATGAGAAAAATACAATACAACCATCATCATTTATTAAATTGAAAAAAGAACAATAAGATAACACTAAAACGACGTGTCGTGTTCAATTGTTCATTAGTCATGGGCAAGGTGCTAACATTAATATTGGAGTACAAGATTATCTTGCAAAGTTCATCCAATCAACCCCGCAAACGCAACCCGACCCGCCAAAACAACCCTCCTGAACCGCGAAGCTACTGTCAACATCTTCACTCCATCATCGAATTATGCTGTGATTTGAGAGCAATTTCATTGCTAACTTAATTTATTCATTTTAATAAGTTCTTCTTTTATGAATGAAACTTGTGAATTGTATTCTATGAGCTCAATCAGTTGAATCCTTAATTGGATTCCTGGATCCAACACTGTCAGTTTATTACAGGCCTACAAGGTTTGCATTCTTCGCCAGTTGTTTTCAGTCAGGAATTCGATTCCTCGATCTCTGTTTCTTAGTCTTAACAGATTACAGATTTATGATTCTTCCATTGTGCATTTCCTTGCACAAGAATATTTTGCGTACGCTAATGTTTCTCGGCGGAGGGTGATCATTTATTTTCGTTCATGGTTTAAATTTGATTGCTTTTGATCTGTTATATTGCCCGTAATTTATGGAAACTGAAGCAAAATAACCTGAAGTTGAGAATTTATGGGCCTTTGGCATTCATGGGGTAACATCATAGGTTGTCTTTTTTACAGCTTGTAGTTTGAAGATGGCGTGGTTTGGTGGTAAGAATACATGGGGAAACTTTCCTGATTTGGCGGGCGCGGTGAATAAGCTTCAGGAGAGTGTGAAGAGTATTGAGAAGAACGTCGATACTGCTCTTGGTTTCGAAGAGGAGTCTGAATCCAGCGATGAAGGTAAAATATTGTTCAAGTTCTCACCACTCTTAATTATTTGGCAGAATGAATTTTCTAATATTTGAATATGTGATATTGTGATTAAGATTGTTGTAATCTTTGTTAACAAGTACAAGCTGGAAGGTATAATAAGGTCTTTCAGGGAGGGGTCGTTACATCAGAAAGTTATATTGGGTGGCTAGATCAAGGAAATTGCATGATTTTGACACAGCTATAGTATTTTTAAATGTTGCCCATAACGGTTTTGTAATAAACAAGCTATGCCTTTGTCTTCCAGCCTCAGGTTCATGGCCTTTAGTGGCAGACAGGAAAACGCTATTCAATCCTGTTATGTCATTTATGGGGAAAAAGGTTGAGGAAAATACTGAAGAAATGTCTGGGGAGCTTAAATCCTCTGAACGGGAATCTGGAACTGAGAGATCATTGGAACAAACCGAGACTCCAGAACATTTACCTGTCTCTGAGGGAATAGAAAGCCTTGAAACTGATCAAGCAGTCCAGACTGAAACTGGTAAGGCCATCCGAACTGAAACTGAAGAAATTACTGTTGAGGATGAAAATAAAGTGCATTCGGTAGAGGAATATGGTGACCATGAAGAGTCAACAGATGGAACTGCAGCATTGAATTTAGAACAAGATAAGTCAGAACTTTGGTTACCAGTAGCGCCTGTTGAGCTTTCTGAATGCGTTGTTTAGAATGTTGAGAGTCCGGTTTCTATTAACGAGCCTCAAGAAAGCGAGACTTCTGAAGTGAAAGGCCCTACAAGTCGAGATATTTTACAACAAACGCCTGTTAATTTTCAGGAGGATCAGGCTGCAGGTAGTACTTTTGAGCCTGGTGAGTCAGATGGTTACTGAAGTGAGAGAGAATTTTCTAGAGAAAATCAAGGAGGAGAGTAGAGAAGAAGAGAGATTTGAGGCAAAGGAGGGTATGGAAAGAGTCTCTTGTTCAACCTGAGGCATCCAGTGACAGCAAAGAAGGAGATGATACCAGACCTTCTGTGGCATCTGAGGAAACAAACAGTGTTCGTCAATCCTGTTCTATTCCATCATCATCTGAGGTGGCCTCTGCTCTAGTTTTACATAAAAATGAAGCATCCGCTAATCAAAATGAAGCCGAACACTTATCCAATGATGCTGGATCTGACATGAAAGTACAGCATTCGAGTTCTGTAACAAATATGTTAGACTCAGATTCTGTGCTTGAACTGGAGAGAGTGAAGGGGGAGATGAAAATGATGGAAACTTCCCTACAAGGTGCTTCAAGACAAGCTCAGGTATTTTTTGTGATGCATGTAATCATGGTAATAATAGTGAAAAAATAGGGCTCAGGTCTTGTAATTGTTTAAGCAGGAGAATCATAATCATTTGGTCTCTAGATAGATGGCCCTTGTCATTGAAGAGTCTTATTTGGATGTACTTTTCTCCTTAGCTGAGAAGATGGCATGCCAACCTGTTTTCACATGAAAAATTAGTAAGAATGGACTTTATACAGTTAAGTTGATGCCCCATTGCCATCAATGTCTTCTAATTCTATTTTGGTCTGATTGATAAATGCACTACAATAAATTATTTCCTTCCAGAATCAATCTGTGAAGTTTATTTTTCGTTGATGCATATCGAGATTGAATTAATGATATTGAACATGTTTTAATTTAAACTTTTACTTTTGGTAGTTTTTGAATTAATTAAGCTCTCATTGGACTTCCTCTGAATCTTGTTGCATGCCTTAGCCTTCTCATATAACCTGCTAAAATCCGACTTTCACTTGTAAAAGATGAAAGGGTTAGCCTATCACTCGAATGGAGTTCTTACAATCCTTTATCTTGTTCCAATTTATTTAAAAGCATGCATGCTTGGTGTAATGGTGCTATCCATTCTTTCATTTTGCGATAATGAAAATTTTGTTAATTCTCGTTGCAGGCTAAAGCTGATGAGATTGCAAAATTGATGAATGAAAATGAACAATTAAAATAAGTGATTGAGGAATTAAAGGTATAATGTGTCCTTTTAGTGCAATGTAGTTTGTGTCAAGTTTCAATTTATTTATCTGTCTTTCTTTTACATTATAATTCTCAATCTGCCATGTTATTTTTATGTAATCCATGCATTTTGTCCTTTCTATTAAATGATTTTTTTTTTTTAACAAATGTGATGTTACATTAGATGTTTATGGTGTGCCATTTGACTTTTTCCAAGAGACAGTTTGGCATAATGGAAACAACGAAGTGATTTGATGGCTAATAGGGCTGGCATTTTAGGTCAGATTAGCCTTTTCGCCAATAGCCTTGCAACCTAGTGGCATAAAAGCTCCTTTGGATGTGGGAGGTTACGATTTCGATCCTCCTTGTAACCTAAAATCGACAATGCTTTCCCCTCTAATTTTTTTTTTTTTTTAAAGAGGAATTTTATCTCCTTTTGGGTTTATTATCTCTTGGTCAGTTCTGCGGTTCTAGTATGGTGTACATTAATAACAATGTATTCCAGGCTTTAAAAAAATTATTATACTATTACTTTTTTGAGTTTATTCTTTGCTCCCCACATTTTCTCTTTTAGCCAATTTTTAATTTCCCTCTGTGGCTTTCTGAGCCAATCGCTGTGTTTATCTAAATATGATGGCATACTTTTTCTCATTCCACTGTATGTTTCTTGCTTGTGCTGCTTTTCAATTCCTTCAAGATGTTCATAATTGTCTAATACTTGTGGAACAGAGAAACTCCAATGAGGCTGAAATTGAAACTCTTCGACAGGAATACCATCAGAGGGTTGCAACTCTTGAGAGAAAGGTATAATTCCACAGCATTCTTGGTCATTGTGCTTATTAAGCAAAGTTGTTTATACTGTTAACTAACTAGCAAAGTTGAAAAGGTGTGTATAGGCTTCAGGAATTACATTCTATCCATGATCTTCTGTTCACTTTTTCACAATAGAAATTCACAACATTACGTGAAGGAGTATTTTTCACATTGTGCTTTAGCAACAAAGGGTTTTCTGAAGTTTCCTTTTAAGCTTACATTTTGTTGGCAACTCTGTAGAGGTCAATTTTTGAAAATCTTTTGACGTTCGCCTTGCTTGTCACTTTTTTTTTTGGGGGGTTTTCTATATAGTACAATGAAGATGTATCAGACAATTCTTGCAAGATCAGCACAAATGTCAAGCATCTCGTTTTGATGGAAAACAAGGGAAGGCACTTGAGTTTCAATCAAAGCACTCAAAATTCATGTTAAAATTTCATCAAATTTTCTTGAAGAATATCATTTATCAAAGTGGATAACCAGGGCTAAGCATGTGTTTTATGTTGTGACATAACCTATTTCAGGCTTTCAGCTACAAATATTCTGGTTCTTATTCATTTCATGTGAATAATTGCAGGTGTATGCCCTCACCAAGGAAAGCGATAAAAAAAAAAAAAAAAAAAACAAAAAAAACGATGCAGCTGCTCTCTTCAAGTAAAAGGGTGAAATAATCAATCAAGTTATGACTGAAGGTAGATCTGTCTGAGGCTAATCCTAAAAAAATTGAAAAAATAATTGATCAAGTATTGTGACAAAATTGAACCTAAATATGAAGAAGCTTGAGGTGTGATGGAGCCGAATTTATGTCAAAGACGATGAGAAGCTTGTTGTCCTCCCCATTCTTGTTCGCAATGAGTGATGTTCATTCACAAATTTGGTGGGCTATGGTGGCTCCATTCCGCGATGGATGATGATGCTCACTATTGAGGCAGACGGTAGATGAGAGTGTGTCCGAATTCACTCCTCCTCTTGATCTACAATAACGTGTTTTGAAAACTAATTAACTAATCATTATCGTTATCCTTCAAATTATTTTGTTTTTATAAAATGATATAAAATCTAATTATGTAGAATATCTAGTATAATTAAATAGTATATTTAACTTCCTTTAAATTACTGTGTTTTATAAATTATTATGACCAAAGGCCACTTGTCGGATCACTCACTCCCTATACTTTTATTCATTGTAATTGAATCACTATAGATTTAATTATATAAAATTTTAGTCATCAAGCTTTATGAAACATAATTTTATTCTCAACAATATAAGGACAAATACTTTAAATGGTTCAACGTATAGGAATTAGGGTGCCCAAATGAAATTTTAAAGATTGAGTTGTGAGCATGCAAGTCAAAATATTATAGAAGCTAAGTTGTAGCAAGAAAAAAAATATAAAAATGAAAAGACTAATTTTCCAATTTATATATATAATATTTTTAGTCAATACCTGATACCAGAGATTATGGTTCCAAAGCTTCAATGTAACCTCAATCTTTGGCATTTCTTTGAGAAATCAAATGACTTTCCACCCTCCTATTATGCGTCGATCTCCCCGATTCTTGTATAGACAACAAGGCGATCCGACCCGGGATACAGATTCCTGCCCAACCCGATTGTACCAATTGGGCATTGGTTATGATCAAGATCCATATAAAGAAAGTGGAGTTATTGGCATAAAGCTAGCATTGGAGGTGGTAAATTGAGCAGAACACGCTGGAAACTGATTTTATCAAACATGTAGTCTCAATCATGGAGACTTGGCTTTCCTCACATATCCCTTACCATTCTTTTCTCTCATTTTCTCTTTTCTGCTATTGGATTAAGATCTGAATGGTCAAGATTTATCATTTGTCTTTACCATCATTTTCCCTCTTTTTCTCGTATAATAATGTTTTTATCATAGGATAAATTTGGATCTTTGAGATCTTAATCCAACGGTACAAAAAGGAAAAGGAAGGCAAATGATGGGAATGTATATAGGAGAAAAGCTAAATCCCAATAGGGAAGTGGGAAGAAGTTGCAAAGTAAAGGAATTTAACAATTGATAAAGCAATAAAGAAAAGCATGTACGACTTGTAGCTGGATTGAAGTGAAAAATAAAAGTCCATTCTTCTCTTTTTAGGAGGTTTCACATCCATCTTTTAGCATGCATAGTTGTTCTTATTCTATTTGAGGCAATATTGCTTGAAATACACGATTAATTATCAATTGTGATCACCTTATAGGAATTTAAACTTTAATTCACCATGTTATTAACTCTTTTTACTAGAATCAACTTTATTGGTTGGTTTCGAATTGTATTGTCTTGCTATGATATATAGAATCTCACAATTCATACCTATAGGGGGCAGCGTCTTCACTAGCATAAGGACCTACTTAGCTTTGATACCAATAGTAAATATTTACCCACTGGCTTTGATACCAATTGTAGATATTGGCCGTTTGGCTCTGATACCGATTATAGATATTGACCCATTGAATCTGATACCAATTGTAGATATTATTTGCTTAGCTTTATACCAATTGTAGTTATTATCCGCTTTGGGACTCCATCACCCCTCACGACTTTAAAACGACTTACTTAACTCTGATACCAATTGTAGATATTGCATCCTTCCTAACACAGTGATCGTTTTAAAGCCTGGACTTGGTATCGGTAAGGATATATAAGCGAACTGAAATATCACATCACCCTTCGCTATCCTTGCTGCTAGCTATTATAACAATTTCCTCTATCTTGCTTACTATTACTTAGTGTCGTCGTTGAATATTTTCATTTGAGAATGCAAAATTGTACTCTTGGGTATGCTATTTCTAGTTTGTTTATCATAGTTCTTATTCCTTCCTGACTATAATGTAAGCAATATTGTTGTTAAATCTGCAACAGTTTAAGGAAACTCATGGTGAAAACTTAAATTTATGTTGTAGACTTAAAACACGTAAATCCATAAAAATTTATCTAGCAATAAAAAAATATTGACAAATATATCATAAATAATTGAAATAACATAAAAGACAGTAAATCTATTCAAGTATGACTTCAAGAAAATAACTTAAACATAATAGTTTGATTTACTATGTACATTTTTATAATTTTATTGAAGTTTTCTTTGAATTTTCTTTTTATTTGAATAATTTTCTATCTCTTTGTTTATAAATGTTTGATCTTTTTCTTTGAATATTCGGTCACTTCATATTAAATGGAGACTTTAATATAGACTGATCAGTAACAGCGGAGGCATACCACTACTTCTGGTTACTTTTCTTTCATTTTTGGTACATGAAAATTTACTGTACTCCCATAATGATGCCTAAAATGTAATTTATTATTTATTATTCTACAATTAAATTATGAATCATTTGAGTTGTAATCTCTCCTATAAATAGAACATCACCTTAGTTGAGGAGCCAAAACAAGAAGAATGATTTTTCTGCGGTCTCTATTGCTCTCCCTTTTCCTATTATTCTATCTATTCTATTTTTCTGGCTCTTTATTTGCTTTATTTTATAACATGCAGATATATTTAGAATATAAAAAGTATATGATTAACTTATTTTCTAGAACATTGACCTTAATGATCGTAGTTTCAAGGCTTCAATTAATGATATCTCCCAAACAATGAAGAAGTGATGTAAACCTTCAGTATCCCACAAAAGGGAAAAAAAAAAACACAAGTGAGCCAAGAAGAAAAGCTTTTATGAAAAAAATACAATACAACCATCATCATTTATTAAATTAAAAAAAGAACAATAATGATAACGTTCAATTGTTCATCATAGTCATAGGGCAAGGGGCGAGCATTAATATTGGAGTACAGTACAGTATCATCTGGCAAAGTTCATCCAATCAACCCGCAAATCCGCAACCCGACCCGCCAAAACAACCCTCCTGAACCGCGAAGCTACTGTCATCATCTTCACTCCATTGTCGAATTATACTGTGATTTGAGAGCAATTTCACTGCTAACTTAATTTATTCATTTTAAGAAGTTTTTCTTTTGTGAATGAAACTTGTGAATTGTATTCTATGAGCTCAATCAGTTGAATCCTTAATTGGATTCCTGGATCCAACACTGTCAGTTTATTACAGGCCTACAAGGTTGGCATTCTTCGCCAGTTGTTCAGTCAGGAATTTGATTCCTGGATCTCTGTTTCTCAGTATTAACAGATTACAGGTTTATGATTCTTCCATTGTTCAAGTTCTCACCACTCTTAGTTATTTGTCAGAATGAATTTTCTAATATTTGAATATGTGATATTTTGATTAAGATTGTTGTTAAGTTTGTTAACAAGTACAAGCTGGGAGGTATAATAAGGTCTTTCAGGGAGGGGGTCGTTACGTTAGTAAATTATATTGGGTGGCTAGATCAATGAAATTGCATGATTTTGACACAGCTATAGTATTTTTAAAGCCTTGCGACTGATAAAGCAGTCCAGACTGGAACTGGTCAGGCCATCCAAACTGAAACTGAAGAAAGTACTTCTGAGGATGAAAATAAAGTGCATTCGGTAGAGGAACATGGTGACCATGAAGAGTCAACAGATGGAACTGCCACATTGAATTTAGAACAAGATAAGTCAGAACTTCCCTTACCAGTAGTGCCTGTTGAGCTTTCTGAATGCATTGTTTAGAATGTTGAGAGTCCGGTTTCTATTTACGAGCCTCAAGAAAGTGAGACTTCTGAAGTGAAAAGCCTTACAAGTCCAGATATTTTACAACAAACACCTGTTAATTCTCAGGAGGATCAGGCTGCAGGTAGTACTTTTGAGCTTGGTGAGTCAGATGATCTTATTGAAGTGAGAGAGAATTTTCTAGAGAAAA
Source organism: Acacia confusa (assembly GCA_037074495.1). NCBI lineage: Eukaryota > Viridiplantae > Streptophyta > Magnoliopsida > Fabales > Fabaceae > Acacia > Acacia confusa. The sequence continues at coordinate 30,253,506 of CM073510.1, forward strand.
TCAAGGGGGAGAGGAGAGAACAAGAGAGATCTGAGGCAAAGGAGGGTATGGAAAGAGTTTCTCTTGTTCAACCTGAGGCATCCAGTGACAGCAGGGAAGGAGGTGATACCACACCTTCTGTGGCATCTGAGGAAATAAACAGTGTTGGTCAATCCAGTTCTATTCCATCATCATCTGAGATGGCACCTGCTTTAGTTTTAGATGAAAATGAAGCAACTGCTAATCAAAATGAAGGCAAACACTTATCCAATGATGCTGGATCTGACATGAAAGAGCAGCATTTGAGTTCTGTGACAAATATCTTAGACTCAGATTCTATGCTTGAGCTGGAGAGAGTGGAGAGGGAGATGAAAATGATGGAAACTGCCCTACAAGGTGCTGCAATACAAGCTCAGGTATTTTTTGTGATGCATGTAATCATGGTAATAATAGCAAAAAAATAGGGCTCAGGTCTTGTAATTGTTTAAGCAGGAGAATCATAATCCTTTGGGCTCTAGATAGCCCTTGTCATTGAAGGGTCTTATTTGGATGTGCTTTTCTCTTTAGCTGAGAAGATGGCATGCCAACCTGTTTTCACATTAAAAATTAATAAGAATGCTATGTTGTGTTTAGACTTTAGCCAGTTAAGTCGATGCCCCATTGTTATAATGTCTTCTAATTCTATTCTGGACTGATTGATAAATGCATTACAATAAATTATTTCCTTCCAGAGTCAGTATGTAGAGTTTTTTTTTTTCGCTTGATGCATGTCGAGATTGAATTAATGATGTTGAACATGTTTTAATTTAAACTTTTACTTTTGATAGTTTTTGAATTAATTAAGCTCTCATTGGACTTCCTCTAAATCTTGTTGAATGCCTTAGCCTTCACTTATAACCTGCTAAAATCTGACTTTCACCTGTCAAAGATGAAAGGGTTAGCCTGTCACTAGAATGGAGTTCTTACAATCCTTTATCTTGTTCCAATTTATTTAAAAGTATGCATGCTTGGTGTAATGGTGCTATCCATTTTTTCATTTTGCGATAATGAAAATTTTGTTAATTTTCTTTGCAGGCTAAAGCTGATGAGATTGGAAAATTGATGAATGAAAATGAACAATTAAAATTTGTGATTGAGGAATTAAAGGTATAATGTGTCTTTTTAGTGCAATGAAGTTGGTGTCAAGTTTCAATTTATTTATCTGTCTTTCTTTTACACTATAATTCGCAATTTGCCATGTCATTTTTATGTAATCCATGCAATTTGTCCTTTCTATTAAATGATCTTTGTTTTTTTTAACCAAATGTGATGTTACTTTAGATGTTTATGGTGTGCCATTTGACTTTTTCCAAGAGACAGTTTGGCATAATGGAAACAACAAAATGATTTGATGGCTAATATGACTGAAATTTTTTGTCGGATTAGCAATTTTGCCAATGACCTTACAACCTAGTGCCAAAACTATTTTGCTTCAATCCTTGCTCTTCTATTTACAGTTTTAACGCAAGGTTTTCCTCATAAATGCACATTTTTTTATTTTTTTTTAATATTTTCTGCTTAATAACATTTCATAACTTGAAAACTAATCACACAAAATGAGAGATTTTTTTATTCTCTTTTTTTACTTTTTTTAAAAATATTTTAGTTTAACAGAAACTTCCTAATTTGAAAACTAATCACCATCAATGAGGAGTTTTTCTTTTTTCATTTATATATTTTTCTCACAAGCAATTTCCTAATATAAACCTATCAACAGAAATGAGAGTTATTTTTGCATTTTCATTTTTAATTGTTTTTCTCTTCCACAATGACTCAACTCTAAATTTCCTAATCCAAATACGGAGTATCACTCAACATTATTAATGAGATGAACTATTTAAAAATTTGTTGTCATTTACTGCAAACTTTAATTGCAAGATAGTCATCATTAATAATGATCACTTTTCAAATTTCAATTACAATCCAATCATCATCAATATCATTTTCTTATCAATTTAGACTTGCCAAAATTACAGAGGATTTTTTTTTTCTTTTTTCTATTATTTTTGAGTGGTGCCCAAAAAATAGGGTGTTCACAAGGCCAAAATTACTTTAGGAGTGCTATAAGAATCATAAATTAGTTTAGCATATTGAGTTCTATTAAAAAAATATATATATCTTGGAGTACTGGACTGCATTATATAATAAAGGGATACATATAGCAGGAACATTGTGGGTGCACATTAGGTGCCAAGCACCTTATGTAAGCACCTTATGTGCCCCTTAGGTGCCCATCCCTCTATTAGAGGGATGGGTATATTTTTTTTAATTTTTTTATATATTGTATTTATTTATATTTAAATTATATGCTGCTTTTTGGAAAAAAAATTTCATCCAGTATCTCAAATTAATTAGTTTTCATTATACTGGTATTACAGATAAATATTATTGAACACAGGATTGAAAACTAATTAATTTGAGATACTGGGTGAAATTTTTTTTCCAGAAAGCAGCATATAATTTAAATATAAATAAATACAATATATAAAAAAATTAAAAAAATTAAAAAAAATATGCCCATCCCTCTAATAGAGGGATGGGCACCTAAGGGGCACATAAGGTGCTTGGCACCTAATGTGCACCCGAACATCGTGGCTTCGGTTTTGTTTTTAAAAAAAACAAGTATAATAATTCTCCTATTAGATGTAATCATGTGTCCTATACACTGTTAGAGACTACGGTAAAAAGGCTCCATCAATCTCAAACAGTGATTAGTTAAGTTGAGGAAATAAATAACTCTTCATTCTTGGGCTCAACTGGTAAAGAAGTCGGACTTTCTCACGAAAACAAGAGAGTTTAATCTTGGAGTTGGTCAAAACGTTGGCGGAGATATCATAGGTGATATGAACTTGTGGAAACACAAGTTGAATTGGAGGCATGTGTACTCTCAATTCTGTATACCCCCTATGAGCAAAGTCATAATGCCCTATCTCTAGTCTGTGGGTGAACCAAACCCCTCTCCTAAAATTTATATATATAAAAAAAAATTTGAGGAAATAAATAACTGTTTAAAAAAAAGGTTGAGGCATTAACTACTAACCCATTTTACTGGTTGAACGCGTTTGAGTGGGCCTTGCCTATTTGTTAATTAAGTTGAGGAAATAAATAACTCTTCATCCTTGGGCTCAACTGGTAAAGGGGTCAGATTTTCTCACGAAAACGAGAGAGTTTGATCTTGGAGTTGGTCAAAACGTTGGCGGAGATATCATAAGTGATATGAACTTGTGGAAACACAAGTTGAGGTGGAGGCATGTGTACTCTCGATTCTGTATACCCCCTGTGAGCAAAGTCATAATGCCCTATCTCTCGTCTGTGGGTGAATCAAATCCCTCTCCTTAAATTTATATATAAAAAAAAAGTTGAGGAAATAAATAACTATTTAAAAAAAAATTGAGGCATTAACTACTAACCCATTTTACTGGCTGAACGCGTTTGAGTGGGCCTCACCTATTTGTTAATTAAGGTACAATCCTCTTTGTGGATTCCACGTCGCGTCGTCTCATTCATCATCATTATTGCATTGTACTTTCATTACAAAGTGCCATAAAAAGAGCAAAAGGGTCCTTTGCCGGTAATTTTGGGCCCCGTTTGGATCAACGAAAATGGCGCGGTAGAAAAGGAAAATTTAAATTTTCATATGGTGGCGGTTGTTTGGTTTGAATTTTCCCTCGGAAAAGATTTTCGCAGGTGTAGCAATTTTCCCACGTTTAAATGAAAATTGCTTCCCACCAAAAATGGTGGGAACCGATTTTCCTGGGCTTATGAAATTCGGTGAAAGTCAAATTTGCCCTCACCGTGTCTAGTTGTATAAAATGGCTTGCTCTCTGTCTGACTTTTGCTCAAGTTAGACAAGTCTTGACGTGAGATAAGAGCTTATCAAAATTGGTTGCTTACAAATTCTGCCAAACACTTGTTGAGTCTAGATTTATATGGAATTGATTTCACTTCATTTGGTTGTGTATAGTGTGAGCTATATCCAGAAAATTGAGCCTATGCTGAAATGGTTCCAGAATTTCTAGAGTCAACTTTCGAAGGTCATATCTCCCTGGTCTGAACTTCATTTTGGTTGGTTCAACTCTTTAAGGAAAGCATTTTGAGTCTATTTTCATATGCCACCGATTTCAGCTCATTCCGAGGTGTAGATTGAGAGTTACACCCAAAACATCGAAGCTTGGTTTGCTGTGTGACGTGAATTACAATTTCCAAAATTCATATTTCTCTCATCTGAACTTCTTTGGGCTTGAAACTTTGTCAAAATGATGCATTGGATGTCTAGTTTCATACAAAATTGGTTTCACCTCAATCCGATCTTTGGTTTGAGAGATATCATCAAATTATCAGACCTTGCCTAGGCTGAACGCAAAACAAAGCTGAACAGAGTTGCTGAAAACACACTTGACTTTCAACGACTAGTTTTTCATAAACCAGTCGTTGAAACTCAAAAAATTGACTTTCAACAACTGGTTTTTGAAAAAACAATCATTGAAACTAAAAAAAACGTATGTTAGGTGTTTTAACGACTTGTTTTTCAAAAACCAGTCTTTGAAACTCACATTCTTGAGAATCCCATTCCACATACTCGAGAATTGGAGGAGAATACTTGAAAACTAGAATTGTACGCTCAAAGCAAAGAGAAGAGATATAAAACACTATCTGACTCAAGGCAACAATATGCATGACTTGAGTCTGGGCTTAGGCTATCAAGTTGCAAGAATCATGGCTCAAGCAAGAAACAAACGATCATTACAAAGCTCATAAGATATTTAACTCAAGGCAAATTAACGTGGCTCGAGTTGACCTCTAGACTAGGGGTAGGTAATTTAGGCTCGAGTCAATCACGAATGAAAACTAATCAAGGATTGAAAACAAAACTTTGGCTCGAGTCATTAAGTGGTGGCTCGAGTCAAAAACCTTTCTCAAAACGGCTTGCTCTCTGTCTGACTTTTGCTCGAGTTAGACAAGTCTTGATGCGAGGTAAGAGCTTATTAAAATTGGTTGCTTACAAATTCTATGAAACACTTGTTGAGTCTAGATTCATATGGAATTGGTTTCACTTCATTTGGTTGTGTATAGTGTGAGCTATATCCAGAAAACTGAGCCTATGCTGAAATGGCTCCAGAATTTCTAGAGTCAACTTTCGAAGGTCATATCTCCCTAGTTTGAACTTCATTTTGATTGGTTCAAATCTTGATGGAACTCATTTTGAGTCTACTTTCATATGCCACCGATTTCAGCTCATTCCGATGTATCGATTGAGAGTCACACGCAAAACATTGAAGCTTGGTTCGCTGTGTGACGTAAATTATAGTTCCACCTTCCAAAATTTATATATCTCTCATCTAAACTTCTTTGGGCTTGAAACTTTCTCAAAATGACGCATTGGATGTCTAGTTTCATAAAAAAGTGGTTTTACCTCAATCCGATATTTGGTTTGGGAGATATCATCAAATTACCAGACCTCGCCCAAGCTGAATGCGAAACAGAGTTGCTGAAAACACACTTGACTTTCAACGAGTGGTTTTTGAAAAACCAGTCTTTGAAACTCAAAAAGAAAAAAAAAACATATATTTGGTGTTTCAACGACTGGTTTTTCAAAACCAGTTGTTGAAACTCAAAAAAATTGACTTTCAACGACTGGTTTTTTAAAAACCAGTCGTTGAAACTCACATTCTTTGTTTCACATTCAGTTCGAACGAGATCTGGTAAATCGATGATATCTCATAAACCAAAGATCGGATTGAGGTGAAACCAATTTTGAATGAAACTATACATCCAATACATCATTTTGACAAAAATTCAAGTCCAAAGAAGATCAAATGAGAGAGATGTATATTTGGGAAGTTTCCCCATCTGTTACCGTCACACAGCAGAGTAAGGTTCGCTAATTTGAGGATATCTCACAAACTACAAATCGGAATAATCAGAAATCAGTGGCATATGAAACTAGACTCATATACCTTTCAAAAAATATAAAGATCACAGGAAACAAAGATCAAATAAGAGAGATATGATTTTTTGAAGTTCAGAGTCTGTTCAGGATGCTGAAAAAACGTTGGTTCAAGAACAGTTTTCACTAATCTGATCATAGTGCTGAACATAATATGAGTTTTGAGCTTATTCTACTTACATTGGAAAGAATACTTAAAGAGTATTGTAGGGATATATGTGCTTAATGGAGTCAACAAAGTGTTTTATTCTGTGAAAAATTAGACTTGACAGATTGGCTTCTTCAGTTCATGCCTATTCTTAAAAAAAATGAAAATTTAATTTTGTAATAGGCTTAAAATATGTGAAGGGTAAAAAAGTAATCTTTCCTACTTATTTTCCTCCAATCAAACAACAATTTTCCAATCCAACAATTTTCTTTTCCATCATAACCAAACGCATCAAAGGTAAAATATTTTCCCTTCCTTTCCTTTCTTTTTATCTCCATTCCTTCCTCTTCTTTGATCCAAACAGGGCCTTATTGATGAAATTAAGGGACTTCAGAACTCACAAGTCCCGCGTCAACTTACTGCCTCTAATTATCTAGTACATAATTAACCTACAGTTTGACACTGATAGAAAACAGATTCTTAATTAATTGAGTTCTTTTAAGGGTTAAGTAGCAAAAATACACATGTGCTTTTCCCCCGGGAGCGCCCAGCACCACGTGTTTTTTTCTGGACCAAAAATATACACGTGGTTATGTTTTAGAAGCAAAAATACACATGGTCATTAGTCAACCGTTAACTGACCGTTAGTTGACCGTTAACCATGTAAAATTACCATTTTGCCCTTAGTTTAAAATAATTTTAAAAAAACAACAAAAAGACCCCACCCCACCCTCCCCCCTCCAGTGGGCCCCACCGCTGGCCCCCCCAGCGGCCACCCAACGCCGGCGTCCAGCCGCCGGCAATTTATTTTATTTTATTTTTAATTTTAAAAACTACTTTTTTAAAAAAAAAACACAACAAAGGGGAGGCGGCCTCCCCACCGCCGCCTGCCGCCCACCGCCCACCGGCGACCTACCGCCGCCGGCAACCACCTCCGGTGAATTTTTTTTTTAAACTAATTTTTCTTAAAAAAAATTAGTTTTAAAGAAAAAAGTCACCGGAGGTGGTTGCCGGCGGTAGCGGTAAGTCTCTGGCGTGGGGTGGTTGGCGATAGGGATGCCGGCAATAGGGAGGCCGGCATCCCCTTAGTTTTTTTTTAAAAAAAAATTAGTTTTTAAAAAGTAGTTTTTAAAATTAAAAAAAAAAATTGCCGACGGCCGGTCGCCGGAGTTGGTCGCTGTCGGTGGGTGGTCGCTAGGGGGGCGGCGGTGGGGCCCACTGGAGGGGGGAGGGTGGGGTGGGGTCTTTTTGTTGTTTTTTTAATTATTTTAAACTGAGGGCAAAATGGTAATTTTACATGGTTAACGGTCAACTAACGTCAGTTAACGGTTGACTAACGACCATATGTATTTTTGCTTCTAAAACGTAACCACGTGTGTATTTTTGATCCAGAAAAAAGCACGTGGTGCTGGGCGCTCCCAGGAGAAAATCACATGTGTATTTTTGCTACTTAACCCTTCTTTTAATTTACAAAACGATCCATGAGTGATCAGGTTTTCAAATGATGGACAAAAAGGGCCTACAGATGTATGATGATCCTGCCAATGATAACATGCATGTCTCAATGTTAAGTATGAAAAATGATATGCAAATAGTAAACAAGTGAATCATATATAAAAATTTATTTTGGAACTATAACGTGTCTACTTAATTTATGACTAATCTTATGAAATTTACAATTGAACTCTCTGGTATATGTGTGTGTCTGTGAATTTTCTTATCTGTGCTACTCAATCAATAATCGAACCCAATCTGTTTAACTAGTTGCAAATACATAATTTTTTTTTACATGTGATATATAGTCTTGCTTTGATTGTTACTCAATCTCTAAATTAGTCTTTATAAGTTTAAATAACAATTAAAAAGTGGCATGGACCTCAAGTAATATATATATATATATATATATATATTCCTTGATTTATCTTCTTCTTCCATAGTTTCTTATGGTTGGAAATTATGCCCAGGGGCTAATTATTTAGACTAATTGAGATATCATATCTCATATTTCATTTATAAAAATAAATCAAATTAGTTGGTTTTTTATTCGCATTAAATAAATAGATTGAATTGAATTGGTTAAGACGGATTTAATTCCAGTTCAATTTCAAAATTAATAAGATTGATTTTGAATATTTAATGCGTCTCATTAGGGTTATAAATACCTTAGGTTGTAAGTAATGTGATTATACACACAAAAGAATTGAAGAGCCACAAAAAAAACCCTAGAAGAGAAATGTGAGACAAAAGCTTGAAAGCGCTAGCATGCTGCCATTCGTATTGGAGTGCTATTCGGTGTGGATAACGGTAGAGGGAGTGGATTTGTAGAATCGGCTCCTAGAGATTAATCGACCAAAAAGGTGTTAGCCCACAAGTTTGCAAAGCACGCACACGAGTTTGCATAGGTATGGTTCTTAATAACCAACCCCATTTAAACGCTGTTGATAGATCCTCTTGTTGGAATTCGTAATTTATTAGATAAATTTCATTCCGGTGCGAATCCCAACACTTAGCATGCATCAAGGATGGATGTAAAAAATAATGAAATCTGTAGTCTTACCCTTGCGCGAAAAGCAAGGAGAATACCCACTTCTGTATCCTTGAGACACTTGTTCCTCTCAAGATGCCACCCACTTGTCCTCATCAACGATTGTCGATTGGGATCTTTTCCCTTCTTCGACGCAAGCTTCTGATCCTTTTTCTTTTTTTCTTTTTTCTTTTTAAGTCTATATGGCAATTTTAGTATGCAGATTGCAGATTCAGAGTCTAGTAATCTTCCTATCTTAGCTGTTAGCAATACTGTTAACTTTGAAATCAATAGACTTTGACGGCAGGGACTAATCACTATAACATAAGAGAGAGCATAAAGACCTAATAAGGAGGAAAAGATGAAGGATTGAAAAGACAAATGAAGTTTGCGAGAAGACGGCAGCTAGCTAGATAGGGAAATTTATCCTTCTGTTTTGACATGTTTAAGTGTGATTAATGTTAAGGTCCTCAAAATGTTATTTTATTCAAAACTTGATAGGATCCTCACTATTCTTGTTTAATGAACTGAGCCAATATCGCCTGAGGTTTTCTCACTTGTTCTTTATGAACATTCATCATTTCAAATCAAAGGAGCGTGACGGGAATAATAATAGAATATTTATATAAGAGGTTGGACCAAATTAAGATACATAATTAACAAAAGTAACACACAAGTAATTAATATTGAAAAGAGGGTACGAATCATCTGGGTGCTAACATCACAGAAAACATTACAATACCCATTTAACCGAACTGAAGACTTGATTGGATTGATATGATTTAGAGATCATGAGGGATAATGAAAAAAAAATATTATGAGAGAAAGCTAACCCTTTATTCAGTGGGCCTTACATGCACGCCCATTTGTTATATAAGCATATTCATAATAAAAAGCATGGCAGAAACGAGAAGAAGGGCAGAGGTGACGTGGAGGCGAGTGAAGTTTGCTCCACAAATAACCATCAAGAAAAGGGATGAAAGGAAGGCTGTGGAATTGAGCATCCCAAGCAAGGGAAGCCAAATGGAGAAGAAGGATGTTTGTTCTTTGCACAGTGATGAGTAGGGCCTGTAATTTGAGAGTATAAAGCACCCTGAAATGTCACAACAGTAATCCACGATGACACTTTTTGCATGCTTGCCCTATTCTTGTTATGATCTCTGCCTTTCAGTGATACTTCCCGAGTATGAGAGAAGCTTGAAAGATGGCCTGTTTTGCTGCTGCTGTTGCTGCTTCTCTGCCTTATGTTTCCATTCCAAATGAAGCGAAACCCGGAGCTTCGTATGATGCAATGCAAGAAAGATAGAAAAGAAAAAAAAAAAAATTCAATTTCTGCGCCTTGACAACTAATGATTAATTATCGATTATCAAATAGATGTTTCAGTCTTACCCGAAACCAACTAAAACTTCCCCTGGAAATGTCACAGCAGTAATCCACGATGACGCTTTTTGCATGCTTGCCCTATTCTTGTTATGATCTCTGCCTTTCAGTGATACTTCTCGAGTATGACAGAAGCTTGAAAGATGTCCTGTTTTGCAGCTGCTGTAGCTGATTCTCGGCCATATGTTTCCATTCCAAATGAAGCGAAACCCGGAGCTTAGGTGGTCGTAGAGAAGAATAAAGAGTTGCCAGGAGTACGACAACAAACTAGAAAAGAATAAAACAAGAATATTTCAATCTTTGTGACTTGAAAACTAATGATTAGTTATCGATTATCAAATACATGTCTCAGTCTTACCTGATACCTAAAACTTTATAACGCTCAGCTTGTAAGTGCAATCCAAATTACGTACGGAAAACAGATGCTAAGTAAAACATCAAAATTGGACTTAGGATATATACGTACCTCCACAGGTGACTTCCAAACATCTGTATCATTGAACAGAGCAAGAAGCTCCTGAACCCTCTGAACCCGAAACAAAATAATTTCATTAGCATGACACATCATAGAGATACACTATCATCTGAGGAAAGATCTAATCATGGCCTTAACCAGAAGCAGGAATGAGAGTCTAAAGTTAAAAGGATTTGTTTAACCAATCGATCCATATTTGTTTCTTCATTATCATTATTTTATTTTTGGGCACACAATCGGAAAATAAGTACTTACAAAATCTGCAGATTAACACTATTAATGAAACTCAGTCCGGAGACTATCAGATAATAATCTGAGAAAGATCAAACGATAACTTTAACCAGAAAAAGGAATTCGTCAGAGTCCGGAAAGTTCAAGTACAGATTTCTCTAGCAAATCCAACAAATTATGTATGGAAAACAGATATGCTAAGTCAAACAAACAATTCATCAAAATTGGACTTGGGATAATACGTACCTCCACAGGTGACTTCCAAACATATGTATCATCGAACAGAGGATGAAGCACCTGAACATGAAACAAAATAATTTCATTAGTATGACACAACATAAATATACACTATAATCTGAGCAAAGATCTAATCATGGCTTTAACCAGAAGCAGGAATGAGAGTCTAAAGCTAAAAGGATTTGTTTAACCAATCGATCCTATTTGTTTCCTCATTATCATTATTTTATTTTTGGGCGCACAATCGGAAAATGAGAACTTACAAAACCAAGGGATAAATTAACGAAGCCATTGGATGAATAGATTACCAATTCTCGATATATATGTGTGTGTATATCAGACCAAATAATAATGGAGGAGAGAACGCAAAGATCAGTGTTCAGAAAAATCAGAAAAAAATGAATAAGCCAGGAGTATCATTACTTCGCGATCAAATTCCTCAAACAGCATGCCCTCCTTCTTGTCACTGTTAACATGTTGATGATGAGCAGCCATGGATTCAAGTTCAGAGCTATGATCCATATCCAACAAATGATAGTATAATTTTCCGCAAAAAACCTTTGTAAGGTTAGAATATTCCACAAGATTCCCGAATAACCGCTCAATCCTACCGTTAATAAACAAATTAAAAATTGAACCGATCGATGCTTTCCAAGCAACTTTCTCAGCTTCACTTTCGACAAAATCGCTTTTTCTTGTTTGACCATGCTACTAAATACAAGGCGGTGACATAGTAGCTAGGGGTTTTGATAGCTACTGATTATAGTGATTTTTCATTTTTACCTCTCAATAGCTTTTCATTTCACGATACTTGTACAGCCGAAGAGTAATAGGTGGTCCTTGCTCCGGTCGACGACATCACGCTATGGATCGGGTTGAAACTAATGAGAGCACTGAATCGGTGTTTTCCGGTCGACGACATCACGCTATGGATCGGGTTGAAACTAATGAGAGCACTGAATCAGTGTTTTCCACGGTCTGAGTAATTGATCCCATTCTCTATTCTTTTTGTTTTATTTACGTCTTGCTGATGATTATAGTGTTACCTTAATTTATTGCTTCGCTTTCATGATAATTATTACCCGGAATGATCCCTGCTTATATGTTTGTTTTCAGCCATACTTGTGTGTTGTTCTTTTTCTGTTTTATCCCGAAGCTAGTTACTATTGTTTAGACGTAGAGCTATACCCAGTTTGACTTTCTATACATACCCCACACACGTATACACTTATGACACCAAAATTTTATTTTGTTATTAAATTCGGGAATTTAAATGAACTATTATAAATAATTGCGTGAATTCCTTTATACTTGACACAGGCAAGAAACCTTCGTGTAAGGAATCATCCCGAAGCATTTTTACAGTATAGTGTTCGCACGATTACAGGAGTGAAGCCAAATATTCTGTTTATCTTGATAGGTTTCTCCGTCAAAATGATCTATGACGCGATGATTACTAATCCTTGGAGAGGCCCATTTGAGGATTTGTGCGGGTCTTATCCCAATGTGTCACTCAAATTCAGTGAAGCATTTCAAAAGACCCTGGTAGGCATGTTGCAGATGTCATTGTTCATGATGGTTAATGCCGCTAGTCTGATTCACGCGTTTTTGAGTTCTAAATTTGTGGAAGGAGCGGTGGCATTCTTGGCCCTTCTTTACTACTTTCTTCTGTTATTAGTCAAAGCACCAAATTTTAGTGTCATTTTTGGTACCTTTGAGGTTCCGATTTTCCTGTTTGTGTTTTTGTGTGCTCTTGTTTTTTCTCTCCTTCAGGGTTTTGTTATTTTTGGGTTCTTTTTGCTTCTTGGAAGCTCATGCATACAACTCCAAATGTTGTGCCATCTCACTCATGATCCCGGCATCACAAGAAGTGGAGAACCTGAAAGTGGAGAAAATAACTCGAGGTTGGTTGGGGTCTTTTTTTCTAAGATACGAGACGGGAGCAAATCATTGGGATAATAAAATTTGAATATTGAACCAAACATGCCATAAGATGCATGCGCAGCTTGTTTGTTGACATGTTGATACACAATATACTTCAACTTAGTTTAGTTTGTTTATCATAGTTCTTATTCCTTCTTAATTGGAATGTAAACAAGATTGTTAAACTTACGAGTTTGTGTCTATTTGGATTAGTTTTTTAAAATAATTTTGAAATTAATGATGTAAGTATATAAGAAAAGTTTTATCTTAACTTGCGCAAACCTAGATTTTGAGAGTTTATAAAAATTACCGAAGAAAACTTATGGTAATTGAAAACTTAAATTTATGTTATAAACCTAAAATGTAAATCCATAAGAATTTATCTAACAATAAAAAAACTAATGACAAATATATCAGGCATAATTGAAATAATATAGCGGACAGTAAATCTATTCGAATATAACTTTAAGAAAATAACTAAAACACAATAGTTTGATTTACTATTTACCTTTTTATAACTTTATTGAAGTTTTTTTGAATAATTTTCTATCACTGCATAGATGTTACATCTTTTTCTTTGAATTTTCGGTCACTTCATAGATTACTTCTTGGCAGTAACAGCGAAGGCATGCCACTATATTAATCTTCCACAAATTATCATTCATAACAGTTCTGGTTACTTTCCTTCCATCTCTTGTAGATGAAAATTTACTATACTCCCATAAATATGCCTAAAATGTAATTTTTGATTTATTATTCTACAATTAAATTATGAATCAATTGAGTTGTAATCTCTCCTATAAATAGTACATCATCTCACTTGATGAGCAAAAACAAGAAGAATAATTTTTCTACTCTCTCTATTGCTCTCCCTTTTGTTGTATTTTTTCTATTTATCTGCCTCTTTATTTTTTTTACTTTACAACATACAGATATATTCGTCATATAAAATAATAATCAAATTCTCATCAAAACCCATAATTGTAACAATAATCTGATTAACTTATTGGGAAAATTCCTCTCAAGGCTCAAGTTATCAAAATATTGTCAAAAGAGGCCTAAAGAAAAATCATATGTCAAAAGACATTTTCTGGTATTATTTTAGAACATGTTGGATGAATATAGTTGTTAACGGGTACTGATTTAGTTATTAATATAAAGTTGTTAACTATACCGATTTAATTGTTAATGAGTATTAATATACTTGTTAATGTTTCTTGAAATAATATCAGAAAATACCCTAGGGCATTTTTTAATATGTGACTTTTCTTTAAGCCTTTTTTAACAATATTTTAGTTAATTGAGCCTTGAAAAGAATTTTCCCTAACCCATTTTCAATGGTATTGACCTTAATGATCATAGTTTCGAGGCTTCAATTAATCATATCTGTCAAACAATGAAGAAGTGATGTAAACCTTCATTATCCCACAAAAGGAAAAAAAACACAAGAAACTGACCCAAGAAGAAGAGCTTTAATGAGAAAAATACAATACAACCATCATAGGAATAAGGTGCAAAAATGCATATATACTTTACTTTGAGTAGCGTTTAACACCAATTGATTTTTTTAGATACAAAGCTGCATGTATGGTTATAAATTATATGCAAAAATATTGTTTGACTATTAAGTTGGACTCTGAACATTAAGTTTGACTCTTTTGTTTTTTCCTTTTCAAATGTGCAAAAATACATATGTGATTTGGCAAAAAGAACGCCTAATACCAAGTTATTTTTTTTAATTTAATAATTTTATTTCAATTAAAGGAAAATTATTATTTTTCTAGGTATAATTCTTAGAAGTCAAAATTTTTATTTCCATAATTTATTTTCTTTTTTTAAATCCTTATTAAATATTCTAATTAATAATTAATAAATGAGTATTTATGAATTTAAAATTTGATATTATAAATACTATATTTAATTAAAAATAATTTTAATTTTTTGATCTAAAAAATTGAATTATAAATTATTTAAATAATTTTTCAATCAAAATTGAACAATATTATTTAATTTTTATTGTATTGAGAAATATGGAATATAAACGTATACACCTCTAAATGAGTTACTTTTATTTATATGATGAATGAAAGTAAAGTAAATCAAAGAATGTTATAGACTTATAATTATAAAGTTGACTTATAAATATTCATTTATCAATCATTAATTAGAAATTTTAACAAGGATTTTTTTAAAAAAAATAAAAAATTATGGAAATAAATTTTTTACAGTTTTTTCCTATTGAATATATTCTCTTTTCTAAAATGATAAATTAGAAGAAAAAATTTGACCTCTTAGGAATTATACCTAGAGAAATAATTGTACAGCCAAAGAGTAGTTGGATGAAATAATTAGGTGGATCGAGTTAAAACTAAGAGAGCACTGAATCGGTGTTTTCCACGGTCTGAGTAATTGATCTCATTCTGTATTCTTTTTGTTTTATTTACTTCTTGCTGATGATTACAGTGTTGACTTAATTTATGGCTTCGCTTTCATGATAATTATTACCAATAATGATCTCTGCTTTCATGTTTGTTTTCAACCATACATATGTGTTTTGCTTTTTCTGTTTTATTTAGGGGCTAGTTACTATTGTTTAGCCGTAAAGCTATACCTAGTTTGACTTTCTATTTATGAGTTATGACACCAAAATTTTTTTACCGCACATTAAACATGAGCGTTAATTCTATTTTGTTATCAGAAATTTAAATGAACTATTATGTATAATTGCGTGAATTCCTTTATATTTGAGACAGGCAAGAAACCTTCGTGTAAGGAATCATCTGGAAACATTTTTACAGTATGGTGTTCGCACACTTACAGGAGTGAAGCCAAATATTCTGTTTATCTTGATAGGTTTCTCAGTCAAAATGATCTATAACGTGATGATTACTAATTCTGGGAGAGGCCCATTTGAGGATTTGTGCGGATCTTATCCCAATGTGTCACTCAAATTCAGTGAAGCATTTCAAAAGACCCTGGTAGGCATGTTGCAGATGTCGTCATTGTTCATGATGGTTAATGCCGCTAGTCTGATTCATGCGTTTTTGAGTTCTAAATTTGTGGAAGGAGCGGTGGCATTCTTAGCCTTTTTTACTACTTTCCTCTATTATTCGTCAAAGCACCAAATTTTAGTGTCATTTTTGGTACGTTCCAATTTTCTGGTTTGTGTTTTTGTGTGTTTTTTTCTTTTCTCTCCTTGAGGGTTTTGTTATTTCTGGTTTTTTTTTTTTTTATTTCTTGGAAGTTCATGCGTATAACTCCAAATGTTGTACCACCTCATTCATGATCCCAGCATCACAGGAAGTGAAGAACCTGGAAGTGGAGAACCTAACTCGAGGTTGGTTGGGGTCTTTTTTTCTAAGAGAAGGGAGCAGATCATTGGGATAAGTAAATTTGAATATTAAACCAAACATGCCATAAGATGCATGCGCAGCTTGTTTGTTGACCTGATGTGTTGATACGCAGAATATTTGAACTTATTTAGTTTGTTTATCATAATTCTGGTTTCTTCTTAACTGGAATGTAAACAAGGTTGTTTTTTTTTTATATAATAAACAAGGTTGTTAAACCGAAGAGTTTGTGTACGTTTGGATTAGTTTTTGAAAATAGTTTTTAAAATTTATGAGGTAAGTATGTGGGAAGAGTTTTATCTCAACTTATACAAACTTAGATTTTGAGAGTTTACAAACACTACCTAAGAAAACTAATGGTAATTGAAAACTTAAATTTTGTTATATACTTAAAACATAAATCCATAAAAACTTATCTAACAATAAGAAAGTAATGACAAATATATCAGGCATGATTGAAACAATATAACAGAGAATAAGTCTATTCGGATATAACTTCAAGAAAATAATTAAACACGTTAGTTTGATTTATTATTTACCTTTTTATAACTTTATTGAAGTTTTCTGTAATTTGAATAATTTTCTATCACTTCATACAGATGTTACACCTTTTTCTTTGAATTTTCGGTCACTTCATAGATGACTTTTTATATTTATGGGAGTAACAGCGAAGGCATGCGGCATGCGGCATGCCACTGCATTAATCTTCCACAAATTATCATTCATAACACTTCTGGTTACTTTCCTTCCATCTCTTGTAGATGAAAATTTACTATACTCCCATAAATATGCCTAAAATGTAATTTTTGATTTATTATTCTACAATTAAATTATGAATCAATTGAGTTGTAATCTCTTCTATAAATAGAACATCATCTCACTTGAAGTGCAAAAACAAGAAGAATAATTTTTATACGGTCTCTATTGCTCTCCCTGTTCCTATTGTTGTATCTTTTCCATTTTTCTGCCTCTTTATTTGCTTTACTTTACAACACAGATATATTCGTAATATAAAATAATAATCAACTTCTGATCAAAACCATAATTGTAACAATGATCTGATTAACTTATTCAGAAAATTCCTCTGAAGGCCCAAGTTATCAAAATATTGTCAAAAAAGACCTAAAGAAAAATCATATCTAGAGAAATAATAATTTTTCTTTAATTGAATATATTTTTTTTTTCCAAAATGATAAATCAGAAGAAAAAATTTGGCCTCCCAAGAATTATATCTAGAAAAATAATAATTTTCCTTTAATTGAAATAAAATTATTAAATTAAAAAAAAAACACTTGATGTTGAACGCCCTTTTTACTAAACCACATGTGTATTTTTATACTTTTGAAAGTAAGAAATGTCAAACTTAATGGTTAAAGTCAAATTTAACAGTCAAACTGTATTTTTACATCTAATTTATAACTATATATGTATTTTTATACCTAAAAAAAACACTTAATATTACTACTCAAAATAAAATACATTTACCTTAACCCTTTATTAAATTAAAAAAAGAAACAATAATGTTCAATGGCTGATCATAGTCATGGGCAAGCTGCGAACATTAATATTGGAGTACCGTATTCTCTTGCGAAGTTCATCCAATCAACCCGCAAATCCGCAACCCGACCCGCCAAAACAACCCTCCTGAACCGCGAAGCTACTGTCATCATCTTCACTCCATTGTCGAATTATACTGTGATTTGAGAGCAATTTCACTGCTAACTTAATTTATTCATTTTAAGAAGTTCTTCTTTTGTGAATGAAACTTGTGAATTGTATTCTATGAGCTCAATCAGTTGAATCCTTAATTGGATTCCTGGATCCAACACTGCAGTTTATTACAGGCCTACAAGGTTTGCATTCTTCGCCAGTTGTTTTCAGTCAGGAATTTGATTCCTGGATCTCTGTTTCTCAGTCTTAACGGATTACAGGTTTATGATTCTTCCATTGTGCATTTCCTTGCAGGAGAATATTTTGCGTACGCTAATGTTTCTCGGCGGAGGGTGATAATTTATTTTCGTTCATGATTTAAATTTGATTGCTTTTGATCTGTTATATTGCCCGTAATTTATGGAAACTGAAGCAAAACATGCTGGAAGTTTGGAATTTATGGGCCTTTGGCGTTCATGGAGTAACATTATAGGTTGTCTTTTTTACAGCTTGTAGTTTGAAGATGGCGTGGTTTGGTGGTAAGAATACATGGGGAAACTTTCCTGATTTGGCGGGCGCGGTGAATAAGCTTCAGGAGAGTGTGAAGAGTATTGAGAAGAACTTCGATACTGCTCTTGGTTTCGAAGAGAAGTCTGAATCCAGCAATGAAGGTAAAATATTGTTCAACTTCTCACCACTCTTGATTATTTTTCAGAATGAATTTTCTAATATTTGAATATGTGATATTGTGATTAAGATTGTTGTTAAGTTTGTTAACAAGTATAAGCTGGGAGGTATAATAAGGTCTTTCAGGGAGGGGATCGGTACGTTAGAAAATTATCTTGGATGGTTAGATCAATGAAATTGTATGATTTTGACACAGCTATAGTATTTTTAAATGTCGCCCATAACAGTTTTATAATAAACAAGCTATGCCTTTGTCTTCCAGCCTCAGGTTCATGGCCTTTAGTGGCAGACAGGAAAACGCTATTCAATCCTGTTATGTCATTGATGGGGAATAAAGTTGAGGAAAATACTGAAGAAACGTCTGGGGAACTTAAATCCTCTGAACAGGAATCTGGAACTGAGAAATCATTGGAACATACCGAGACTCCAGAACATTTAACTGTAGCTGAGGGAATAGAATGCTTTGAAACTGATAAAGTAGTCCAGACTGAAACTGGTAAAGCCATCCGAACTGAAACTGTAGAAAGTACTGCTGAGGATGAAAATAAAGTGCATTCAGTAGAGGAACATGGTGACTATGAAGAGTCAACAGATGGAACTGCCACTTTGAATTTAGAACAAGATAAGTCAGAACTTCCCTTACCAGTAGTGCCTGTTGAGCTTTCTGAAAGCATCGTTCAGAATGTTGAGAGTCCAGTTTCTATTAACGAGCCTCTAGAAAGTGAGACTTCTGAAGTGAAAAGCCCTACAAGTCCAGATGTTTTACAACAAACACCTGTTAATTTTCAGGAGGATCAGGCTGCAGGTAGTACTTTTGAGCCTGGTAAGTCAGATGGTCTTATTGAAGTGAGAGAGAATTTTCTAGAGAAAATTAAGGAGGAGATTAGCAAAGAAGAGAGATTTGAGGCAAAGGAGGGTATGGAAAAAGTTTCTCTCATTCAACCCGAGGCATCCAGTGACAGCAAGGAAGGAGTTGATACCACAACTTCTGTGGCATTTGAGGAAATAAACAGTGTTGGCCAATCCAGTTCTATTCCATCATCATCCGAGGTGGCCTCTGCTTTAGTTTTACATGAAAATGAAGCAACTGCTAATCAAAATGAAGGCGAACACTTATCCAATGATGCTGGATCTGACATGAAAGAGCAGCATTTGAATTCTGTAACAAATATGTTAGACTCACATTCTGTGCTTGAACTGGAGAGAGTGAAGAGGGAGATGAAAATGATGGAAACTGCCCTACAAGGTGCTGCAAGACAAGCTCAGGTATTTTTTGTGATGCATGTAATCATGGTAATAAAAGCGAAAAAATAGGGCTCAGGTCTTCTAATTGTTTAAGCAGGAGAATCATAATCATTTGGTATCTAGATAGCCCTTGTCGTCGAAGGGTCTTATTTGGATGTACTTTCCTCCTTAGCTGAGAAGATGGCATGCCAACCTGTTTTCACATGAAAAATGAATAAGAATGCTATGTTGTGTTTAGACTTTAGACAATTAAGTTGATGCCCCATTGTTATCAATATCTTCTAATTCTATTCTGGACTGATTGATAAATGCACTACAATAAATTATTTTCTTACAGAATCAGTCTGTAAAGTTTATTTTTCCTTGATGCATATCGAGATTGAATTAATGATGTTGAACATGTTTTAATTTAAACTTTTACTTTTGATAGTTTTTTGAATTAATTAAGCTCCTATTGGACTTCCACTTAATCTTGTTGCATGCCTTAGCCTTCACTTATAACTTGCTAAAATCCAACTTTCACTTGTCAAAGATGAAAGGGTTAGCCTATCACTGGAATGGAGTTCTTACAATCCTTTATCTTGTTCCAATTTATTTAAAAGCATGCATGCTTGGTGTAATGGTGCTATCCATTCTTTCATTTTGCGATAATGAAAATTTTGTTAATTCTCTTTGCAGGCTAAAGCTGATGAGATTGCAAAATTGATGAATGAAAATGAACAATTAAAATCAGTGATTGAGGAATTAAAGGTATAATGTGTCTTTTTAGTGCAATGTAGTTTGTGTCAAGTTTCAACTTACTTATCTGTGTTTCTTTTACATTATAATTCTCAATTTTCCATGTTATTTTTATGTAATCCATGCATTTTGTCCTTTCTATTAAATGATTTTTGTTTTTTTTTAACAAATGTGATTATGGTGTACCATTTGACTTTTTCCAAGAGATAGTTTGGCATAATGGAAACAACATAGTGATTTGATGGCTAATAGGGTGGGAATTTTAGGTCAAATCAGCTCTTTTGCCAATAGCCCTGCAACCTAGTGGCATGAAAGCTCTCCTATAAATGGGAGGTTACAGATTTGATCCTGCTTGTAACCTCAAGTCGATAATGCTTGCCCCTCTAATTAAAAGAAAGAAGAGGAATTTTAGCTTTTTTGGGGTTTATTATCTCTTGGTCAGTTCTAAAGTTCTAGTTTGGTGTACATTAATAACAGACAATGTATTCGAGGCTCTAAAAAATTATTACACTATTAATTTTTTGAGTTTGTTCTTTGCTCCCCCCATTTTTCTCTTCTAGCCAATTTCAATTTTCCCCTGTGGCTTTCTGAGCCAATCCCTGTGTTTATCTAAATATGATGGCATACTTTTTCTCATTTCTCTGTATGTTTCTTGCTTGTCCTGCTTCTCACCTCCTTCAAGATGTTCATAATTGTCTAATACTTGTGGAACAGAGAAACTCCAATGAGGCTGAAATTGAAACTCTTCGAGAGGAATACCATCAGAGGGTTGCAAATCTTGAGAGAAAGGTATAACTCCACAGGATTCTTTGTCATTGTGCTTATTATACTGTTAACTAATTAACAAAGTTGAAAAGTTGTGTATAGGCTTCAGGAATTACATTCTATCCATGATCTTATGTTCACTTTTTGACAATAGAAATTCACAACATATGCAGCCACTTGCAGGAGTATTTTTCATGTTGTGCTTTAGGAAAAAAAGGGTTTTCTGAAGTTTCCTTTTAAACTTACATTTTGTTGGCAACTCGGTAGAGATCACTTTTTGAAAATCTTTTAATATTCGCCTTGCTTGTCACTTTTTTGTTTTGGGGTTTGCTATATAGTACAATAAAGATGTATCAGACAATTCTTGCAAGATCAGCACAAATGTCAAGCATCTGGTTTTGATGGAAAACAAGTGAAGGCACTTGAGTTTCAATCAAAGCACTCAAAATTCATGTTAACATTTCATCAAATTTTCTTGAAGAATATCATTTATAAAAGTGGATAACCAGGACTAAGCATGTGTTTTAGGTTGTGACATAACCTATTTCAGGCTTTCAGCTACAAATATCCTGGTTTTTATTCATTTCATATGAATAATTGCAGGTGTATGCCCTCACCAAGGAAAGGGATACTCTTCGTCGAGAGCAAAGTAAAAAAAGCGATGCAGCTGCTCTCTTAAAGGAAAAGGATGAAATAATTAATCAAGTTATGGCCGAAGGTAGATCTGTATGAGGCTAATCCTAAGAAATTGAGAAAATAATATCTCCATGATCTACTTTTGATAATAATTGGAAAAAAAAAAACTGTAACGTGATATCATCTAGACTTTAGTGCATGCAGATCTAATTTTGTTATTGAAATGCGTAGAAGGTTTGTGTGTCTGGAAAGACTATTAGATATATGAACATTGTTTAGAGTGAAAAAAATCCATGGCATTAAATTGGTGACTGGGGCACTTGTGTTTGAAACTCAGTTGGATTGGGTAATTGACTTAGCTGTAGGGAAAGATTTAGCTTCTATAGAAGATAGATTTAGGACATTTTTTATGTTGAAAATATCTCTATGAAGCCTTTACAGAGACAGTATTTTAATTACTGACAAGTATTTTAACAGTTACCTTTCTTGGAATTAAAAAATATTTGCTCTGAGGTCCACTTTGTCATTGAGGCTTTGATATTATGTCATTGTTGGAGACCATTTCATCCCAAATGCTCAAATGAATAAATTCATTAGTATTGATATATTTAAACCTTCGATGGAATTTCTGGGAGTCAGTTGTCCTACTAGCATGCTTTTGGTGGAAACCTTTGTGCATGATCATCACCAACTTTTATGTTCACATTTTATTTTTTGTTTACATTCCATCTTTTTGACAAGATCTTGACTCTTGAGGATAGAGTGGGGAAGGCTTACGATGTATTATAAAAAAATTGCGTTAACTATTCCTATAACTTTATTGTCTGTAAAATGTTTGATGTCCTCCAAAGGACATTTCTGTATGGAACTTTCAAGTTAAAACTTTTTTAATCAAGGCAATAAACGTTTCATTTAATGGAGTGTAAAGAGACCCCACTTTTCATTTTAGATTTTCTTTTATCTCAGGGGAAGAGCTTTCTAAGAAGCAGGCGGCTCAGGAATCTACAATGAGGAAGCTAAGGGCTCAGGTATACAGGCCGCTTATTTCAACTTTCCTCAAATCTAATTCTTTCTGATTACTAATCATTATAATTTCTTCACCTACTTTATTGATGAAAGCTAGATTAGAGAGCTTGAGGAGGAGAAGAAAGTTTTGACTACTAAACTTCAGGTAAAGTTTTGACCTGAAGCTATCTTGAAATTATATGTTAGCTGGTAAATATTCTGAAGGAATATTGTTCTTTCCCCACAAGGGAAAATGAGAAATCAGAACTTTCTTCCAGTATAGATGCTCAACACTTTTTCAACTTTTGACTTTGCTGTTTGAGTTTGATTCACTTGTTACAGATTTTTATCACTTTGCTCCTTTATATATTAATGACAAGTAAATTTTGAAAACCATGTACCAAAAACAAATCTTGGTTTGCTGAACTTAGTGTCATGAATGGTTGCATTTGATTTTCTTAATGTCATGCTGCTCTTAGAACATCATTTGATTGGAATATAATGACATTCCTCCTTCATTGGCAACTAAATTCCTTTATCTGGAGTTAGCAAGTTTTTATAGTCCACATATCCACTAGTAAATTTAATTTTGCCTCTGTGGTTTGGTGAATGGCATGTATTACAGGTGGAGGAGAATAAAGTAGAAAGTATCAAGATGGACAAGATGGCTACAGAGAGTTTGTTGCAAGAAACAATAGAGAAACACCAAGCAGAACTTGCAGCTCTGAAAGATTATTACACTAATGCTCTGGCTGCTGCTAAGGAGGCTGAAGCATTAGCAGAAGCACGTGTCAACAATGAAGCAAGAATTGAGCTGGAGAGTCGTCTAAGAGAGGCTGAGGAACGGGAATCTATGCTGGTCCAGGCACTTGAAGAATTGAGGCAAACATTAAGTCGAAAAGAACAGCAGGTTGCTGTGATATTTTGTATCATTCTTTATACTAAATTGACTATGCAATGATCAACTCTAATGTGTCATTTTCCATGTTCAGGCAGTGTTTAAAGAAGACATGCTGCGAAGGGACATTGAGGATCTTCAAAAGCGTTATCAGGTGCATTCCCTTACTTTCTGGATGTAACCTTTAATAGGCTAAAGTGTACTTTTAAATTTTAATCATTTAAGTTTTACTAAGGTGTACTTTTGATCTTTATATTTTTAACACCGTTAATATTGCTAACAGAAATTGTTGACGCAACAAAATCATGTGATGCTTGTGTTGCTGACAAAATATATTTAAGTTTAAATTTTTTAATATATTATATTTAGATTATTAAACTAATTCTTTTTTAATAAAATTGAGGATTTGATATTGACTTCTTCATTAGATTTTTAGATATTTTTCAATTTCCATATATTTTAAATTTAAGATTAATAGCATTTAATTACATAGTTATCATTTGAGTTTGTTGTATCAGCGATTTCCGTTAGCAACATTAACAGTATTAGAAATATAGGATTAAAAATATACTTCATAAAGTTAAAGGACCAAAAATATACCTCACGTGAACTTAAAGTATACTTTAGCCACTGTAATATGATTTCTAAGTTGTGAAAACAAATTCTGCTCCTTCTGTAGTTTGTAATTTGGTTAATATTGTGTCTAGGAAAGTGAAAGACGATGTGAGGAACTGGTTGCTCAAGTTCCAGAATCAACGAGGCCACTTTTAAGGCAAATTGAAGCCATACAGGTGAACATTCTTTTTTCGAATTTAATTGGAATAATTATTTGCAGAAGTTCTATTCCAGTCAGTTATTAAGTACAGCTACAAGGAATTGGTTTTTTATTAGCAACTTGACAACAGGAAACGAATGCAAGGAGGGCTGAAGCCTGGGCTACTGTTGAGAGAACCCTTAATTCTCGAGTTCAGGTCCCTAGAATATTTTCTGACTTTAGCTTTTGAAACTTTTCCTCTTGATAATATTATGTTTATATATTATTATCTTGTTGATTTTGCAGGAAGCCGAAGCTAAAGCTACTGCTGCAGAGGAAAGAGAACGATCCATGAATGAACGCTTATCTCAAACCTTGTCTCGAATTAATGTCCTTGAGGCTCAGGTTCTGTTTTCTTGAGTAAACTCATGTCTATAATTGGGGTGGGGGGTAATTTTTTCATACATGCTATTTACACCAATGATGAATTGTAGATTTCATGCCTTCGGGCAGAACAAGTTCAGATAAGTAGGTCCCTTGAAAAGGAGAGACAGAGAGCAGCTGAAAACAGGCAGGAATACCTTGCAGCAAAGGAGGAAGCTGATACTCAAGAAGGTCGTGTGAGACAGCTTGAAGAAGAAATTAGGGAACTGCGGCAGAAGCACAAGCAAGAGTTACAGGAGTCATTGGTGCATCAGGAGCTTCTACAACAGGTAAAGCTTATCTCATGGATTTGTACTTGTTCTTATTTGTGTTACATGAAACTCTTAATTCTTCCATTAAATTTTTTCTCACACCTTTCTAATTGCTTAGGTAATGGAATTAATCCATAACATGGTAGATTTCTGATCACCTGGTCACTCAATCTTGGTAAACATGAATGCAACCTTACTAGCATGTTTGTTCATAAATTAAGGATTGAAGAGCTAGATTTTCTTATTTTTTTGGTCAAAGATTGAAGAGCTAGATCAAACTGTACATATTGCATAAGAATTTTCCTTGCTTTAGTTATGTGCTTTTAATTGATATCTGAAATGTTGAAATGAAATATTATTATTGGGAATCAGATTTCTTATTTTTGTAGAGGAAGTTTGGAAAAATCAAATGCTGTCCTCTATAGAATTAAATGGGAGGAGTTAACTGTTTCAAATGCATAAAAAACTCTGTACAAGGAAGTATCATTAGAAGCGTGGGGACTTGGGATGGGGAAGGGAAAGAGGAGAAGTGAGGCAGATAGAAGGAGTGTTATAGACTTCGAATTTTTCGAATCCTTGAATTAGTATTTCTAGTTTCTGACTTACATTTTGGATCTGGTGAGAACTCAGATCACTGGTTCACGTTATAACAAGCCAGGATTGAGTATGTTATTTACAGCGAAATAGTTTGCAAGCTAATAATTTGTATTCTAGCCCAGAAAATCTGGGCATTTATATGGTGTGGGAATTCCATGTGGAAGAACTAATAATAAGCTCAGTTCTGGTGTTGCAAGTTTTATTGAATTAAAT
This sequence comes from Acacia confusa, assembly GCA_037074495.1. NCBI lineage: Eukaryota > Viridiplantae > Streptophyta > Magnoliopsida > Fabales > Fabaceae > Acacia > Acacia confusa. Next base: position 30,279,623 of record CM073510.1, read on the forward strand.
TCATCTTCATCAGGAGATAGAAAGAGAAAAGGCTGCTCGAGCAGATTTGGAGAGGAGTGCCCGTGTTAATTCGGCTCCACCATCTGATCAAATTCCTACCATGAATAAAAATAATGGTTTTGAAAATGGTATCATGCTCTGATTCATTTCACGTTACTTGTACGTGGTTTTTACTATAAAATACTCAACTATGTAGGCAACCTGTCTCGGAAAGCCTCTAATGCTAGCTCCCTTGGGAGCATGGAAGAAAGCTACTTTCTGCAAGCATCCTTGGACTCATCTGATAGTTTCTCTGAGAGAAGGAACCCTGGAGAGCATAACTTGAGTCCTTACTATATGAAGAGCATGACAACTAATGCTTTTGAAGCTGCATTGCGTCAGAAGGAGGGTGAACTTGCATCATATATGTCACGTTTGGTATGGTTTGCTGTCCCACTTCCTTGGTTTAATATAGATTTGATTTGATTCGGAAGAGACTATAAGCCGCCAATAAATGTTAGTCTAGTTGTCTAGTTGGTAAAAATCAGGTCCATAACGAATGGGAAGAATTTGTTGGTTGATAATCAGTTAGTGTACCTTCAAATTCAAGTACTTTTTTAAGCTGTAAGACTTGCCTCGGTTTTAATGAGCTTTCAGGACTCTACTCACACTAGCTTTTGTTAACCAAACATAAAATAAAAAGAAAAAGAAGCTATAAGCCATATAGTTTACACCATGCATTGGGTTTTAACCCCCTAGACAACATAGTCTTGCAAATGTCCACATTCTGATGGAGGATGTTGAAATACGTGTAATTTATACTATGACCTGCCATTAACTGAAGAGCAAGAATGGGATAAATTAGCTGACCATTACCTGTCATTATATACGTTATACAAATTATTTCATAAAACAAGATGACAATCTTGATTAATTCTATTTTTAACGATAATAATTTCAGGCATCAATGGAATCTATACGGGATTCTCTTGCTGAGGAGTTGGTCAAAATGACAGAACAGGTGAGTTTCAACTTTGAGTTTTGAATTTGTTGATACTCTGATGCCATTGCTTGTCAGCATGACTTGCTTACACTCACTGCAGTGTGAAAAGCTGCGTGGAGAAGCTGCCACATTGCCTGGTCTACGAGCAGAGCTTGAAGCACTGAGGAAGAGGCACTCTGCTGCTTTGGAGTTAATGGGTGAACGTGATGAGGAGGTACTTTCCAAGGCACACTTTGGTGTTTAGATAACTAAGCCATAATGATGATTTATTTATTTTTCTATGATATTGCGCATATTTAATTTTATAACGATGCACTTGAAGCAATTATTCCTGCTCCTGTAAATGAAAAGGGGAAAATTATATTAAGAAATGAAGGATTTTTTAGTCTGGGTATACTAAGGTTGAAGCATTTAAAAAAAAAATTATAAAAGTATTAAAAAAAATTGGTGCTGTATATGTAAAAGTAGTTGAATGTATGTGCCTAGCTGGAGGAACTTCGTGCGGATATTGTGGACTTGAAGGAAATGTACAGGGAACAAGTGAACTTGCTTGTGAACCAGGTATATTGTTTCGTTTAATAGCATTTGATTTCTCTTTCACATCCTTGTTACCTATCTCATACTTATTTTCTATAATTTTTTTTTTTCCTTTTCTTAATTTCATCTTGTTAGAATTTTAATGTTAATATATTTCTTTACAGATCCAAATGATGAACTCGACAGCAGATATAGCTTAACTGGAATCAAACAGGGGGGGAAAGCAAATTATTTGGGATTGTTGTATCTTGAGTTTTGCGTGGTGTCGATAAGACAGTTTTGGTATTGGAGTTTGATGCCTTGGGTCACTGGGTGGTCGGAGCGATTCATTGGAAGATGTATATTTTTTGTTGTTCTTGTCATGGTCGGTAACTGATATACGAAACTACCCCTTCTAAATGTATCATGTATGAATGTTGTATAGTCAAATTCTTTTTACCTCGTTCAAAGCTGTCATGGTCAATCACAATCTAAATTTTGAATTGATTTCGATTGATTTTCTTATGCTCATCAATATGTAAGATTTACATCAAGTTACATTATTGATACTCCTCCGGTTCTAACTATAAAACATAAATTATAATGCAAATTACACTATAAAATATGTCATTTAGAACTGGAGGTGGTATTTGCAATTCAAAGAAATCTACCAAGTTTGACTGATTGTTTTCATTAATTTTTGCTGGTTCGATTTTTTTTATTATTTACTGTTTTTATTTTTGAGCCAATATGAATGATTCAGGAATCAATTTAATTAAATTCTTCCCCTTATCATCGTGGTTGGTTGAGTCATACTAATTATTACTCCCTATTGTTTTTAATATGGGATATTTTGGAAAATTGATTTTGATTCTAAATATAAAATATATTTTTTGTTAATTTCATTTTAATTTTTCCCTATTAATATTCGGTCAACAATAATCAATAAATGAAAGAAAATGATTATGGAATTTTAAAAAAATACATATTATATTAACTAATTTAACTAATTTCTTTTCCCTAATTAAATTAGGAAATTGTCTTACATTAATCATCAGAGTACTATCTTTGATGTTGGATTTGTGGTCCAAAGCTCCGACAGGAAACAATATTTCAAGACTCAATTTATGTCGATAATGATGAGGATTTTAGAAATCAAGATCAAAGTTATTCTTAAAAACTATGGAAGTGGGATATCATTTATGTTTTCTAAAATTAGTACTCATTAAGATTATAATTTTAATATTTAATCTTATGAAGGTTTCTCAAATGATATAAAATTGAATTATTATTTTTTAATAAAATGTTCGGTATACACAGTCATATTAGACATTGTCTACCCAATTGCAATTGTAAACCAGGGCACCCCTAAAGACTCAAAACCACACAGATGTGATATGTAGACTTGAAGTGTGTACACACACATATATATGGTCATATTCATAAGTTTTAGGGTAGTAAATGAGATTATAAGAATTTTGCCCATATTAATTATACCAATAAAAATAGAAAGAGGAGAAAGAGTTGAAAAATATTCATTTTTAAATGAGGGAAAATTTAGAAATTTACCCAATAATTATTAAGTTAACTACTCATTGATATATATGATTTAGTAATAAATGATTTATAAATAAATCATATATATAATGAAATCTACTCACTTGTGAATTGTGATTGAAATGTTTTTTAGTAATTAAATTTTTGTCTTTTGAAACCTCATAATTGTTACCCGTTTAACGAACTTGTGTATAATTAATATTTGCATAGGAAGCGTAATTGTCAGTTGTCACTTACTTCCTCTAGTCTTTATTATAAGGCACCAACTATCAAATATATTTGGTCCTTTTTATAAGGCACTTACTTGTTTCCAAGGAGCATTGATTATTTTTTTTCCATGTATGCCCATATTTAATAGGAATAATAAATGAGAGTAATAATACTATAATATTAGAGTTTAGTGTAAATAGTAGGGGTAATATTGAAAATTACTCAAATTATAGGATAACTTTATTAACTTTAACTATTTTTATTGGTTTGTGTGATTTGTCAGTTGGTGTCTTATAATAAGGACCAGAGAAATACACTATTATTACCGCGCCAATAATGCATCACCAACTGACACGTGGATATACCTTAACTGCCATGACATCAAGAGACATTTTTAAAGTTGGAAGAAAAGTGAGAGTGCGGCAGAATATTTCTTCCATGAACGTAAGTGAACGTGTGTTAGCCTGGGAGTGCTCTGTGCGTTGGTTAACGGCCAATTATGGTTAGTATCACTCTCGTGGCTCCTCGCTTTGCTTCTTCCTTGAATGACGAATCTTAATTCTTCTTCCTCATCCCCTTCCTGCTCATTTTAGCACCCACCACCATTAATCCAAACAACTAAGAAGGCTGACACTCGTCACCGGTACGCCGCCACCTCCTCGGCGCATTTTAGACACCAGCACCGTTCTACTTCATCTTTGTCTTCACACTTCCCCCTTTAATTTCAACGGCAACAGTTTCTATTGTTCTCTACATTTGAAACTTCATTCAATTTTTTTACCAGATCACAAGGTACCCAATTATTCAAATATAATATCACCTTTTCTTCTTTGCATGTATACTGATAAATCAATGTCCATGACTAGATCTATATTTTTCTTCCCCGTCTATGATTTCCGGTTTCGCGATAGTAGTCTGTATTACTCTATTAGTTGCTTTGGACAAAATGGTCAGATTTTACATTACCCGTTGTTGGAGATAACAAGGTGGGAGAACTATTCTGTCAGTGTTCCTATGTTTTCACATGTTAGCAAAATGAAATTCTAGAGTGTTAGTTCCAAGAAATTTCTTAAAAGGCTCCGAAATTCGATTTTGCTGATTTTATGTTAACTAATGAGTTCTTTGATTGCTATTAATTTGTTCTGGTGTCAAAGCATTCCAAAAGGTTGTTGAATTTTTAGATATAAGTATGGTTTGAGATTATCTTCCTATCAAAATAACTTAAGCTAATTGATAGAACATACCACACCTTATATAATGCTTAAGCATCCAATGTGGACATATTCTAATATTCTTCTTGCTTCTTTTTGGTTCTATAGGTCGAATGATTCTACCATGCTGAATATTTTTAAATATACGTGTAAATTGTGGTTGTCTTTATATCAAAATGACTTAGAGCCTATTTGAATTAGCAGTGTAAAAACACATTCATTCAAGTTGAGGTAAAACTCCTTTCACGTACTTATCTAATACACTGGTAATTGTGTTAGAAAAACAGTTTCTACCACTAATCTAAACAAACATTTAAGCTAATTGATAGGACATACCTCACCTAATATATAATTTTAATTCATGTGGGACGAATTCTAATGAAGGTAATTCTTATAAGGTTTGCAAAGGTGTGCGTATATATTATCTATATATCACTTTGCCATGCGGGGAAGGCAGCGAGTGTCATCCAGAGAATACATAACGGCATACGATAAAGAAGAAACTTCGGGTACGTTTTAGTTTGTCACTTACCCAATACTGTATTATTGGAGCAAGTAGTTCCACTTTTCTTTTGAAATAAAAACTGGTCCTAAAATTCCATATTATTGTATTATGATGATTTTCATGAGTAATTAATAGTATCCAATACAACAAAGGAAATAAATATAGCATCTTAAAGTGAGCTCTTGTAGGAAATGGAAAAGGGAACCATTTCTTTAAAATGAATCTTAGTGTAGAAGCCTGGCAAAACCTTTGATTGAATCATATATTTCCATTTGCATGACAGTGTAGTTTCATGAAAACCATGCAGATAGACAAATATAACATTGTTTTTCTGGCTAGACAAATATAACATTGTTTTTCTGGCTTCATATGTGAATAAATATTAATTTCTGAAATACGCCTCAAAATGGTGTATGCAATCTTAAACTCATTCCTTAACTCTGATATTTGGTTTGAAATGTAGTGAGAAAAGAAAGTCCTTGATACATACCTTGATACCTGTATCAGAATGCATGACCTGGCTTATAATTTAGGAAACTCTGTTTATCTCCTATCTCTTTTACTCTTAGTTGCCTCAATGTAATTTCCTTTTAAGGGAAGAGAAAATATTGACAAAGTAGGGACATGCAGAGAATTAGTCACTATGTTCTTTGGCTTCTTATTCTCTGTTTTACCTTGGTTCAAAATATATCTTGTCCTCCCGCCAATTTCTATCCCCCTATTTCTCTTTTAATAATATTCCTTTGTTTCGTGTCTTTGCAAAAAATGTTGAAGAAATAGCAGGATTTTACTGTTCACTTTTAAATGTTCTATTAGAGAAATTGTTATATATTGAAGTTGCTGACAAGAAGAATTTTATTCTTCATTGCTTAGTACGCTTACTAAATGGTAAACCTTTTTGGGGGAAATCTTTGCGGCATGTATTAGTGGCTTCAATTTCTTCTCTCTTATTTGGCTATCATGTCCTTGGGTATGTCCTTTGAAGCATGACCCTCCTTCATTTTTTCTAATGCCAGTAAATTCTGTTGAGTAAAAATGATCTATTTTCTTATCATCATTGCTGATGCAGAGTAGTCAATGAACCCTTGGAAAGCATTTCATTAGACCTTGGGTTTAGTGGGAATACCATGGCTGAAGGTACTTAAAAGTTGAGATTTGGTATTTGTTTATCATGTTATATACTTAACTAGAATTGTACTTCTTTTCCATATTATGTTGATGAAGGTCTTGTCGTAAGTACGTGTTTAGGAGGAGCTTTTGCTGGGTCTCTCTTCAGTGGGTGGATTGCAGATGGTGTTGGACGTAGGAGGGCTTTCCAGTTGTGTTCTTTGCCTATGATCATTGGGGGGTATTTATTGTATAATTTCTTCTATTATTTGTAGCTCTATCCAATCTTGTGCAATAAGACAATGTATTGCTTGCTGTTTGCTGATAATTTACTCAAGCTAATAATTGGCTATAAGACAAAGTATGTAGCTTGGTTAATTTCCTTCTGGTTTTTGTTTTTCCCCTCACGGCACATGACAAAGCAGAGCGTTACCATGTTCTAATTGTTTTAATTAATTGGCTCTCCTGCAATTCTTGGAATATGTTGACAAATTCGATCATTCTTTCTACTTTTCAGCCAGAAGTTAGTGGAATCAATTATCTTTTGTGTTCAAGCTGAGCTATTAGTTTTTTTTCCCCTCTTTGATAGAAAATAAGAAATTATATTAAGATGGAAAAGTACAGAACAGGAGGAACTTCCATACAAACAAAAGTTGGGCAAAAAGCTCAGCAAAACAAGAAATAAAAAAGACAAAGGTACAAGAGAGCTCCTTAGTTTCTGTGTAAATCTAGAAAGGGAATTCCCTCAAAGAGGCCATAAAATGAACAAAGGAGGGAAGCTAAAATACGATCCTATCCTGCAAACAATCAACAGATAAATAGGTTCCATTCAAATGTTGGCCATTCTTCTCTAGCCAAAAGCACCCTAACTCTGCAAAAACACCCAATGCCATTGAGATTTAGGTAGTGTTTGGAAACTCTCAAAACCTAGGTTTCAAACCTAGCTTTACGTAAGCCGAAATAAAACTCCTTTTACATATTTACTTCGTAAATCTTAAAAGCTATTTTCAAAAACTAGTCCAAACAGACACTTAGCCTCATTATTTCTAAGGGATAGGATATTCTTACTACCATTTTTTGTTACTACCAATGTTACAACCATTTTTTCATCGTTAGATCAGAATCTTATCTATCTTTATCATTTCTCTCTCTTATTAAGATTCTGATATAACAGTGAAAAAGTGGTAGTAACAAAAAATGGTAGTAAGAATATCTTATCCTTATTTCTAAAAGGACCCCCAGATCTGAATAAGGATAAGTAGAAGAAACTGAGCATGATAGTTTGATAACTCTAATAATATGAAGTGACAGGGCGCTTCTCTTCACCAATTTTTTATTATTATAATATTTAATGTAGTGCTTTGTTTTTATGCTTAATCATTCGTCAAATTATGGACTCAATTTATACCTGTGCCCATCGCTATATGCTTCATACTGATAATATTGATACCAGTATTATATGTATAGATACCACCCTTAGGTGTACTAATACCACCGCCTTATGTATTGATACTATAATTATGTGTACTGATACCACCACTATATATATGGTAATTTTTCATTTTCACTTCTCACTAGCTTCTCATTCCACGCCGGAGAGTAGTAGGTAGTCTTTTCTCCAACGTCATTACACTATGAATAGGTTGAACCTAATGGGAACGATGAATCAATGTTTCCAAGATCCAAGTAATCTATCACCATTCTCTATTCTTCTTGCTATTGATTATAGGTTGCCTTAATTTATTGCTTCGTTTTCATGATAATTATTACAAGTGATGATCTCTGCTTTCATATTTGTTTTAAGCTGGTTGATGAACACCTTGATGTCCATTTTTTCAATTCTCACCTTGATGGGCTTCTTAGCCAAAATAATCTCTGACCAAGTGATTAAATCTACGACATACCCCTTTGAGGATCTGTGTTATGCTAATAATTATACGATGTGACACTGTGCTTTGATACCATAACCATATATGGCCTTGCCTTTACAGAAGTTCGATGAGTTTTTATTATTATTATAATGTTTAATTTAATGCTTTGTTTTTATGTTTAATCATTCATCAAATTATGGGCTTGATTTATACTTGTGCCCATTATTGTATGCTTAATTAAGCATATTGATAATATTAATACCAGTATTATGTGTATCGATACCATAATTATGTGCACTGATACCACCACTTTATATATATTCATTTTTCTTTTTCTATTTTTTTCCCATAAAAGAAGTTAGTCATTATTGTCAAGCCACCTTTCAAGGGTAGAGCTATAGCTTGTGTGACTTCCTATATGCATGTATATGGACTTATGACATGATTTTTTTTTTATCATAGATTAAACTTGAAAATGAGCGATCATTCTATTTTGTTATCAAGCGAGAGGGGAATTTAAATGAACTATTATAAATAATTGTATTAATTCCTTCATGCTTGACACAGACAAGAATCAATCAAGTCTTTCATGCAAGGAATCATCAAGAAGCATTTTTATAATATTGTGTTTGCATGCTAAGGCAATGTTGTGTTATGAGATTGTTGATGCATTGTTGGATAGGTTATAAACTTCTTTGTTGGTCTACTATTTTTGCGCCTGCTGGAGCAAATTGGGGCACAACTCCTGTACACTATTTTTGCTTCATTTTGTGTGGTGGCAGTAATTTTTGTGAAGAAAAATGTTGTGGAAACTAAGGGGAAGCCTCTTCAGGAAATTGAGATGGCACATCTTCCCCAAGAATCAACCTAAATTATATATATGGATGAGGGATAAGTGGCATATTTTCATTTGCTGGCACATTATGACTTGAATATGCCAAAAATAATGTGCCTCATGAACTAGTTGAGATTTTCTATAGAGCTTTTTCATTTTTGGAGCCAGGAAAATATGAACTGCCAAATGTAAAAAAAAAAGTGTACCAACAAGCTATTGATGCTGTTGATTGAGATACCAAGCAGCCTCACCCTCGAAGGAGGAAAACATAAGTTCGAATCTTAAAGTTTACACTTGTTGATAAAGATGAAAACCCTTTGTGGTCTAAGCTTAGAAAAAGAAACCCTTCTCCAAATCCCGCCCGAGGGGAGCTAAATGTTGAAGAAGCCTTCAACGAGAATGTCCTTGTTTTTTTAAAGAATTTTGTTGCCTCATTTAACTATTTCTTCACCTTTTGAAAACAAATCTAACCAATAAGAATGAAATGACCCCTTTTATTAAATTCATCATCATTCGTAAAAAGTAAATTAAATTTTTGGACAAACAGAAATTGTTATTTTATATGTGTGTGTAAATATATATATAGAGAGAGAGAGTATAGGATCAACTCACATCGGGTGGCAAGATTTTTTTTTTTGCTAAACACAAATATCTTCCTATTGGATACAACCCTATTTAAAAAATCTTAATTATATATATTTACCAAGGAGTATATTATAAAAAGTAGGAATGGAAAAATAGCCCAAGCCTATAGATTTAGCTCATTTATCTCTCTTTTTTTCATCAAATGACATCTTTTAATAATTAACTCTAAATTAAAACTTCTAGTTTGAAATATAGAACATATTTTATATTACAAATTACACTACATATTATGTCGTATATTTAACAACAGAGATGGTAGTAAATAGGGCTTATAGGCTTGAGCTCTTGTGGGCTAGGTCCAATTAGCGTTCAGGTTAGTCCCTTTTCCTTTTTATTCATTTTTAAATGTTAAGTAAATTATTATTTTGGCTCAATAGGTAAATTCAATTACCTGGGGGAAAAAATTTAGGGAAAAAGATAGAAAAGGATAGTCAAAATTAGTAAAGGAAAAATAAATATTTAAATTTTAATAATTCTAAAAGGACTAATTTAAAATTTTAAAATGTTGCAAAATGTAAAAATTTATTCAACTACCCTTAATGTTTTTTTTAAAAAAAATCCTCAACTCTTTACCAGCCATAAACCGACAAAGCTAAAGTAGCGGCGGCGGCCGTCGCTTAAGCTTAGGGTGTAGTAATCCCTCCTAGAATGATTGCTTAATTATCTTGTAAACTTTGTTTCTTTGATTAACAAGATTCTTATTTATCTTTCATGCTGCTTCCTCGTTCCTTGCTTCCTTCAGGCTTGACTCCTTTTGATTTCTCAGTTACAACTTTAATTCAATCAGCTTTCTTTATCTGGACATTATCAAATCTCACGCGTCTTTCTTTGCATAGTATAGTCGGAAAGACCAGACATCTTCTTTTTTTTTTTTTTTCTCTGTACCAGAGCATCTGGGCTTTCGTTTGCAAGCACCATTTTTTTACAAGTCCTCTTTTAGCTGCTGAACTTCCAATTCTGATATGCGTATTTGACCTTCCAAATCTTTTAGGTTACTCTCTTTTGGAGAAAAAACCAAAAACCAATTAATATAACTGATCACCTTGACCATAATTTGGAAAAAATCATTTAGCCCTAAGCTCATAGGGAAAGTAGCCTCCCATTTTCCTTTCTCAACCTCTTGTTTCGCCACTGACGGAGCTCCGGAAGCTGGCGGGCAGCAATGGGGTTGAAGATTTTTTATTAAAAAAAAGTAAAGATAGTTAGTGTTATAAAACTGAAGGAATTCTAGAGAGAAGTCAGAGGAAATTCTAGAGAGATGAAATCCATTCAAGTGTAATGAATAGTTACAGGAGACCTCTATTTATAGAAGGATGCAAATAGTAGATTACTATGCGTATATACCATGTCATCCTGTATTTGGAGATTATGGGTCAATGGACATCCACATAATAAGAATATTCATAACACTCCCCCTTGGATGTCCATTTATGAATGTGCCTCGTTAAAAACTTTAACTAGGAAAAACCCAGTGGGATAAAAACCTAGCCAAAGAAAAGAGTACAACATCCATTAATACACTATCCAGTGCTGCCTCATTAAAAACCTTTCTAGGAAAAACCCAGTGGGATAAAACCCAGATAAGGGAAAAAGAGTACAGCGTGTATCGTCTCCCCCTCTTGATTACATCAGTGTTACTCCCCCTGATGACTGCATTGCTTCAATGTCTTTCTGAGCATATTATTCTTTCTGTCATCAAATATTCTGTTAGAAACGCCCAATTTGATTGTTCATTATATACCTGCAAGATCTAAATCTGTCAAGTAAAGTCATAATAATCTTTTCATAAATATATATGTGCATATAGAAATTCAATAAATGTTTATTCAGATAATGATGCTATATGCACTATCATCTTTTGGGACATATGTGTTTCTGGCGCCTTATGTGCTTCTAGCACATACAAATATATTGTGGCTTATGATCCTCATTATCATTCATTGCAGCATATGCTATCATAGATATTATTAACGTCGACTTCATTTTCAGTCCCATCGGATTTCATTCATAATTTATTGAGATCTCATTATATTCACATATATTAGGTACCTAGGTCTCTCTTGGACCACAATACACTTTTCTTGTAATATCTCTTCTGGAGATAACATCTCATCAAAAGATAACTCTTCTGGAGCTTTACTTAATTATCCTCGACTTGATCATCTATATTTTATAGCTCCTTTTCTCTTTCGAGGATTTTTATCTTTATAACCGATGGACCAGCAACGCTTCAGGCGTGCTTTATAACAATTCATATAGGAGCATTTGCAGTTGGGACATGTGACTTTGTCACTTTAGGTCAGTAAATGCTTTTAGCATTTGATTAGCTAAAATCTGCAAATGAATTATCTTTTAAACTTTTAGTGCACATTTCTTTGTATGAGGACCAATATGAGCCAATGATAATTCATTTCACTTTATCTTTACCCAATCTGCTTATTTTTCTCCCCCTCATCAAATCATCAATTTTCTTTGTATATCCATCTATGTGCATTGTAATAGATAAATAATCATTACACATTTAAAACATTTCAAGATGGAATTAATCTGGCTCCTGACCAAAAGCCAATTATACGGGGAGAATTCTGTTGGCTTATATAATTGCTGCAAATATACACAACATATAAATTTTGTTCTCATAATCATTAATCTATCCATTCATGGATACTTTAATACATTATTTCTGGATCATTCAATCTGGAAATTGCGCGCATAATATATTGCAAACTTCTGGTTGCAAACATCACTGCAAACTTTGCAAATTTATAATCTCATATGTAAACTTTCAATTTGATATATTTCCAGAGATCCATTTCCAATAATTAATTCTATCTGAGAACATGCAGCACATAATATATGACTCGGATGATCAAACAAGTCATGCCAACATTTCATATGATTTATCATCAAACCTAATATTCATTTTGGGGGAATCAACATAGAAACATTCACAAAGAATTATCACATAAATATTCACACTTGATATATATCATTATCATTCTCCCCCTCAAGTGTGAGACCTTAAAAATTAATTTATGGAATTTCCATACAATATTCCATGATAATAGCATATATGATATCTATTTCATTAAAATTCCACATATTTCTAAATGCATTATCAATGCATAATTTTGTTACTTCTGGTAACAAAATTTCCATTTTCCAGAATCAACAAATATATATTAAATACAAAATCATCAGGTGTATCTTTGCAGATTTACGAGCGCAATACTGTGTAATTACAGGCACATCACTGTGGAATCACAGGCGCGACAACTCAGATTGTCATATACATATAACACAGTATTGTATAGATTTACAAGCATCAGGATATATCTTGATGCGTGATCCTGTATTAGCCTATCATGAGGTTCTCTGTGTTGGTTCAGAATGGGCTATAAATCCAAATGACCTCCATGGAAGTTCATTTCAAACCAATATTGAACACTCATTAGGCAAAGGAAAACAACCTGCAGTAAGTATACCCTATGATACTTCATCCCTTAACCAGGGTGAATTATATAGGTTATCTATGGAGCAAAGAGAAAGAATAAAGAAAACAACGCTCCATGATTTAAGAAATTATTTTCACTTAACCCTTGATGAAGCGAGTAAACAATTAAATATGTCTACTCACACAATACAAAAAATCTATCAAAAAGGAGGGTTAACTGAGTGGCCACACAAGAAGCTCAAGAAACTTATGACGCAAATCTCGATATTACGAAGAGCTTTGCCTCATCTGGATCCCATTTCAAGAAAAGCAAAAGAAGAAGACATTAAATATCTTCAGAATGAGATGATTAAGGTTTGTAATGATGTTGAGCCACTCGCTATTAAACTTTGTTGAAATAATATTTCCTTTTGTTTAATTATTTTGTTTATGAATATTCCTCTCCCGTATTCACAAAAATTGTTATAATCATAGAAATCACAAAACAACCATAATAATATATTTGCTTCATTCACTTCTGGGAATGAAGTTGGATAAAAATTCATGATCCATAACTCACTTATTTGTTTGATCATGGCAAGAAATTAATCCATAATATTTCTTGACTTTACCACAATATTTCTACTACAATAGCAAATTGAATATATTTATTTATAATATCAATCATGATCATACAATCCCTTGTCTCATAATTTAAGGGAATATTTAATGCCAAATATATAATTTTGAGACCTTTATACAACTGATGGCATACAAAATTTATGGATCAAATATTGTTTCATAATTTGTCACTTGTTATCAGGCTAACTTGCCTCTTGGCTTCAGGCTATCTTGCCTCTGAAATTAAGGCTATCTTGCCTCTTGGTCTCAAGCCAATTTATGCCTCATCTCTCTATGACATTTTGATCTCATAATATATATGGCCTTTTAACAGTTTATCTTCAGGATAAATAAAATATAAACATAATAAAATAAATAGATGGAACCCACTAATATGTATATATTAGTGTCGTTGCCATAAATAATAAAAGGGAAGGGGGATTTATATAAAGCAGTAAATAAATAAATAAAAATAAAATAAATGACTGGAAATAAACGTGCTAAATAAATTAAAAGAAGATGAAATAGGAATGGGAGTAAACTCACAGCGAGACCTATCTCATTCAAAGGTAAGAAAGAAGATGCATATGCAAATGTAAATATATAAAGCAATTAATAAATAAATAAAATAAAATAAATGACTGGAAATAAACATGCTAAATAAATAAAAAGAAGATGAGATAGGAATGGTAGTAAACTCACAGCGAGACCTATCTCATCCAAAGATAAGAAAGAGGATGCATATGCAAATGTAAATATATATATATAATATATAGAAGGCAGTAAATAAAATTTAAATAAATGGAGTCCACTATATCAGTGTTACCACCATGAAAAATAAAGCAGTAAATAATAAAATAAATGGTGCCCACTATACTAGTGTTGCTACCATGAAAAAGTAAATAAAGCAGTAAAGAATTAAAATAAAATAAATGGGGCCCACAAAGTGTCACCACCATAAAAGATAAATAAATGCTGAATAAAATAAATAAATTGAGCCCACTAATAGATATTAGTGTGCCTCCATGAAGAATAAATAAAATATAAACATAATAAAATAAATAAATGGAGCTCACTATTAAAAAGTGTTGCCGCCATAAAAGATAAATAAAAGTAAATGTTAGTTACAATAAAAATAAATGCACAAAAGTAAATGTTAGTGACAATAATAAAATCTCAAATTAAAACAATTAAAAGAGAAAATTAAATCTAGACTTTCAGGAGTCAAATTAACAATAATAATAAAATTATATATAATTAATCTAGACTTCCAATCTGGAGTCAAATAAATAACAAATAAATAAATAATAAACAATAATAAAATCTCAGTTTTTTTTTTTTTTTTTTTTTTTTTTTTTTTTAGAGAAACTGTCGGCAGAAACAGTTTTTTTTTTTTTTTTTTTTTTTTTTTTTTTTTTTTGTAAAATCTGTCAGCACAAACAATGATTTTTTTTTTTTTTTTTAATAATATATAAGATGACAAAAGAGAGACTTCACGTGAAGGGGGTGCAAATTTTTAGTGAGACATGTAGGGTCCATAGGTTTGAATCTGAAGGGAAAAGTAGGATCTTGTAAAAGAATGGAGAAAATAATCATGCAGACACCGAACTAACAAACAAATAGAGAAAAGTGGCTAATAATTAATTGTACATAAATAAAGAAAGAGGAAGCCATCACCAGATTGAGGATATCTCCAGCGACAGAAGGCGGTCAGGTATGAAAAGCAGAGAGAAGTAAAGTTGGGTGCTCGTGGTGGTCTTACTCCTTCGTTTATGATGCCTCTGAGAAGTAAGGGAGACACACCTAGATCTAATGTTGAGCAGAGATGAGGGAGAGGGAAAAATAGATCTGAAACTGAAACTGAGAAGGAAGGGCGAAAATGATGCTGAAAAGTTGGAAGGGATGAGTTTGGTGAAAGAACGCATAGAGATCTGCAGAATGAAGAAAAGAAGAAGGTAGAAGCTATCAGCCAAAGGAGAAGCCATCGTGCTGATAACGTGTTATAAAACTGAAGGAATTCTAGAGAGAAGTCAGAGGAAATTCTAGAGAGATGAAATCCATTCAAGTGTAATGAATAGTTACAGGAGACCTCTATTTATAGAAGGATGCAAATAGTAGATTACTATGCGTATATACCATGTCATCCTGTATTTGGAGATTATGGGTCAATGGACATCCACATAATAAGAATATTCATAACAGTTAGATAATTTTTTAAATTTTGTAACATTTTAAAATTTCAAATCAGTTTTTTTTTAGAATTATTGAAATTCAACATTTTTTTTTTTACCAATTTTCACCTTTTTGTTAAAAAATTTAACAGTTCCGAAAATAATTATAATAAAAATACAAGCTACAGAACTCGAATTCTGTACATTACAAAAAATAAAAATTTAGAGCTAGAGCAATTATGATAAATTAATACTACCTTTGATCCTAATTATAATACAAAGTTGATTTTTTTGGGAGGGATTAAGGAAGTTAAATAAGTTATTTAATCATTTTATATATTGTGTATTCTTAGATTATATATTAGTTTATTAGTCAAACTAATTAGTTTGAAGAAAAAAATAAAAATAAAAATATTTTAACCTAATTTAATTAACTTTCTTAATTTTTTTAAAAAAGGTCAATTATATCTTATAACGAGGATGGTGGGAGTGGTTTTAGTATTTGGAACGCTCACGAGTCACATACTCACAACCATATATATTGGAAATACGTACTGTATTTCTACAAGTCAAATGCTCATTATGTCTTTGATTTCAATGGGACTCTACCGTAGCAGAAAACACATGTCAGAAATCACAGGACGCTGACTTTTATTACTTTATAACGAATTCAAATTAAAAGTTCTTCTATAGCCGTCATGGCAGAGTTTGCGAAGTTCAGATCAGAGATGGAGGAAGGTACCTCTCTGCAATCTTCAACCCTCAAATTGCTAAGAGCCATTTCAGAGCGGGCTCGGGCTTCAGGTCGACAGGTTATAGTTTTATCTACAGAAGGTGTCCGGGTAGCTCAGGCCCACAAAGGTTTTCTCCTTTGTGAGTACACCGTACTCAATGGCGTATTAGTAAGAATCTGTGACTGTAGCTAAAACCCTCGTTCGTTCAATCTTCAATCACTGATTTCTTCCATTCTGTTCTTGAGAAATTTGTGTTCTGCGATTTTAGGATGAAAATGGAAATTGGCATCCTGGAGCAATCGCTACGTTAATTGACAACATTGGCACCTTTGCCGCCTTTTCCTTTGTTCCAGCATTTAATGTCTCTGTCGATTTCTCCGTATCCTTCTTCTCCACGGCTAAGGTTCAGGTAGTGATTCTTTCTTGGCCTTTCTCTGATAACATCTGCGATTTCAAGTTGTGGTTATCAATCAATAAATAACTACTTTTGTAAAGATAACATATTCATTTGTGGGTTCAGGTAGTGATTCTTTCTTGCCCTTTCTCTGATAACCTCTGCGATTTCAAAGTGGGGTAATCAATCAATAAGTAACTACTTTTGTAAAGATAATATATTCATTTGTGGGTCAGTGAGTTGAGAGTTATGTTTTAATGGCAGGAAGAGGTTGAAGTAGAGGCAAAGGTTGTGGGGAATAAGGGAAAATTGACATGTGTGGCTGTTCAAGTAAGGAAGAAAGAGAATGGAGAATTGATTGCTTCAAGCAAGCAATGGATGGCAGCTACTAATCTCATTGCAAGCCTTGGTACCAGTAAGCTCTAAAGAACAAGTTCTTGTGTGTCTTGGAGACTTTGATGCTGTTGGTTTTCTCAGCCATAAACACTGTGATATTGGAAAAGCTGTTACTCTATAAAGTCTATTTGGGATTTAAATTGCTGAAGATCATTTTTTTAATAGATCGACATGGATTTATGCAATGATAAACGTGTATATATATATATCTCCCTTTCTCAGGACATGGAGAAAGGAACATGAGAATTTTAATTGATTGTGTATCACTGCACGGTGAGCCGTGAGTTTTTTTCATTTAAATTTGAATAAATGTTGTCTTTCTTTTTCTTCTTATCCATCCTCCTATATCCAAACATACCCCAAGAAGAAGATATGTTAGAATTGAATCTTAACTGTAGAAAAAAGGTTACTTTACTTTTTCTCCATTCTTCACAATTAAAACGTAGCTAAAAACAACCATCCTTTGTGCTGAACTGAATCTTGTTAATATTAAACAGAACAGAGACAAGGCAGTGCTGGGTACTTATAAACACAAAGTAATAGAACTTCCTATTGCTTTAAGTGCTTCAACATCTGTTCTATGGTTGAGAGAAGATATATTGTTCATTTAGATTTTTCTAACAGCCCGTTAATTTGGCATATTACAAGTTTTCTCTGATTAATTTAATAGTCTTAAATGATTGGCTGTTCTGTTCTGTCAGTTCAAGGGATATCTGGAAGCTTGGGTTGAAAATTTTGACATCCACCAAGAAAAAGTTGGCAACATGATCTACAACTAGTGCTTATTATATTGGAAAAATCAGATAATAAGATTTGTGATCATAAGCAACTAGCGCTGGACCTGTTTGAATTTTAAATGTTGATGTCACTCCTTCAATATTTTATGATCCATCTGTTTTAAACTAATTTATTGAGAAGTTCTAAACATCGCAAGTGTATCTTCTTATTTTGGCCCGTGAATACTTTAATGGCATATTTGAAGCACTTCCTGATAGAAAAGTCTTCTCAACTCTTGATAACGTGGAAGGCTCTGAGGATCTTGTTTGTAGCTGTGTCTAAGAAACAAATATGAAAGCCAATGGCAATGACCTTGTAGCCTAGTGACATGAATGCTCCCCTATAAGTAAGTAGGAGGTTGCGAGATAGATCCTACTTGTAATCTTAGGCTGTTAGTGTCTGCCCCTCAAGAAAAGAAAAGAAACAAAGATGAAAGACTCGTCTCTGCAGAAAAGTCCTCAAATTATAGCTTAGAGGCCTCTCAAATGGTACTATTGGTCATGAGGTGGAAGCATTAATTACAAAACTTACAAGGGCTTATCAGTAAACATCTTCTGATTCACCCCTGGGTTTTGATCGATCTTCAATGTTCACAATCATTAAAAAAAAAAAACATTTGGATTTTAGGTGCTGTTGAGTTGAATTCCTGCCATGTGTTTGCAGGATGAAAAATGAAGCTGTCATCAGAAGCAATCACTACTTACTTCAGTTGATAACTTTGGAAGCGTGAATGGCATCTGTTGATCTTACAATTCCATCCCATTCAACAGCAAGGTTTCAGGTTATCTTCTTTTTTTCCTTTTTCTATATTGACCTTCCAATATCATTGTTGTTTCTGAAGAAGTTCTTAATTTTGAAGCATTGATGCTTAGAAAAGGGAATCACAGTATAACTGAGCTACATGGTTTCTTGTTCCATATCTCCATCAGGATGCTGCTACCTTTTAGTCTTGAACCCAAATTTTCCTGTTACAAATCTCCCAAATTCACTGTTTTCTGAAAAGTTTCACCATCAGCAGAAGAACTTAACCAGTAAGATGGTGAATTGTCTTCCCCGTGAGCATGGCTACATTAGATTTGACAGAAATGCAGTAGTGAATGGAGATGGGAGTGGATCATATGGATGAACGATTAAGGATAAATATGTGATGGACCCAAAGCCAATGGGCCCTTATCTAATGAGCCAAGGCTAAGGCACAGGGCTGTTTGACATATATATTTGGGGTTAAGTGTCAGTGGGAGGTTAAGCAGAAAGTAAGTATTTGTGAGGAAGAGACTCTAGTCTCTTGAAAACTGGGTAACCGTGAGTGAGCGCGAGAGCTTTCTGTCTGTTTCTCTTATTTTCTTTGTAGTTTTTCTGGTGTGCCATATTGTTGCTGGTTTAAATGTTTAAATTTGTGGTAGTGGGTTCCATCAAAATGGCAACTGGATTGTTAGTTTCTGTGGTAAACTTGATAGGTATCCACTGGTATTAGCAGAACTCTTGGGCTTTTAAAAAAGGCTTGGAACTATGTTTTCAGGAATATGGACACGTATTCTGACAGTGCTGAAGCCATTAAATTAGCTACAAGGGAGCAAGGCAATATTCTTCAAGAGCTGACTTTCTTTCTGAATTGAAATTGGGAATGTGTCAATCATGTATATACATCTGCTATTTCTTGTGCTCACAGGATAGTTGGATATGCTTATGGCCTTGAAGATGAAAGATGATTTAGGCCCATTCGTTTTGACATTAAGAAAATTAATTTAGTTATTTTTTTGTGACAAAAGCGTGTTTAATTTCTCTTAAATATTACTACCTCCGGTCCTAATTATAAAACAAAGTTGACTTTGTTTGGAAGAATTAAAGAAACTAAATAAGTTACTTAATCATTTCATATGTTGTGTATTCTTATATTATATATTAGTTTATTAGTCAAATTAATTAGTTTGAAGAAATAAATAAAAATAAAAATATTCTAAAGTAATTTAATTAACTTCCTTAATCTTTCTAAAAAAGTTAACTATATCTTATAATTAGGACCGGAAGAAGTATCTTTAATCATTTGTATTAGAACTTTTAATGTATGTTCGTGCTGGCGATCAATAAGTATAGTTTTGGGAGAAAATTGTGAACTTAGTAGACAAGGTGGCTTGAAAACTTTTACAATAAGACCAAAGTGATCTCCTTGACTAGCTTCTGCATTTAGGGTTATGTACTATCTAGCTTTTAATACAAAATTTAATTTGTATAGTAATTAACACTATAAAGTAGTTATGATATTTAGCACCGGAGAGGGTGTGTCATGTGTGTGTATTAAGAAAAGAATTAAAACTAAGAGGTTGTGGGCTTGTGGCCCCTAAATATCACATTTTTCAACATTTGTCCACCATCTATTCCTCCATCCGGGGAGAATATTGGTGCCATAACTTTTTGATCTGACAGCATCATATTAATATAACTTATCAACTAATTTAAAAAACCGTTAAGATGCTAAAATAACCTTTAATTTTTATCAAAAACATAAAAATAACAATAAACTATTTTTTAGAGTAGAGGTAATCATGAACTTTTAAAATTAGGGCAAAATCGTTTAATTTAACTAACTTTTATCTATTATAATTGGAAAAATTAATCTTTTAGTCCTTAAAGTTTTGGCTAACTTGCAACTCAATCCCTAATGTTTATAAGTCATTCTATATGTCCAAAAAAAAAAGTTAAAATACTGTTAAAAAATGTTTGGGTGGATTTTACATAAATTTTTTTTAAAAAAATAGTGTCCCCATCCCCACCAACTCACGTCTCTTTCCAACTCCGTTTTTGAGAAACTTCATTGGACAAAATTCTCAAATAAATTTTGAAAATATATATAAAAAAAAATAGGGATTTGTCACCCAAGTTTAGTCCCCAAAATTGTAAATTGCAGGAACCCTTACTTTCCACATTCCAAACCCACAACTAAACACCTAATAATATTAACATGTGTTATACAATGCATGGTTGGTTTTTTCCTTCTTACAAATTGGTGATGGATTTTATATAAGTAAAACTCAAGAGGTGAGCGATCAAATACTGGTGTAAATTTGTTTTTTTGACTGGTAAAATTTCAATAAGGTTCTATCTCATTCCCGATAAAGGAGAATAAAAATGGGACTGCACATTTTAGTGTTGACTCAAAAACACTTTTATCGTGAGTACTATTCATTTGATCAAACACACATGTGAGACAAATTTTCGAAATTGGATGATACTTTGCTACCATGAATAAATCTTAATGTGAATAATTCCGTGGTGTTTTTTTGAAAGAAAAACATTTTAAACTTAATAATTATGACAATTCCTAAATAAAGTTTGAAAATATATAACAAGATAAGGATTTGTCACCCAGCAAGGTATCTAGAAAATAGAAGTGAAGGGGGATGTAAGTTGGTGGCGATGAGCACGTTGTTTTTTATTCAATAATTCATGTAAAATCCATCTAAGCAATTTTTAACAATCTTTTAACATACTTTTTACTTATATGATGACTTAAAAACATCAAAGAGTTGCAACTAAATTAAAAGTTCAGAATGAGTAAAAAGTGAGTCAAAGCTTTAAGAGCTAAAAGATTAATTTTTTCTATTATAATATATAGAAGTTAATTGGATTTAAAAATTTTACCTAAATTTTAAAAGTTTATGATTATTTTTACTCCAAAATATAATTTATGGTTAATTTTACACTTTCAATAAAAATTAAAGATTATCTTAACATCATAGCCCTTTAAAAAATTATGCTTATTTATGATGACAATTAGCTTTCATATATGGGCTTTGGTTTTCTCATGTTATATGAGAAGAAAAAAAGGTTTCATACACACACATGAAATGATGGGACTCACATATACATATATGAATTAATATATGTATATGTAGGTCCTACCATTTTATGTGTGTGTAACATGAGAAAATGGTTTTCCTACGACATGAGAAAATGTTTTCCCTTCATATATTAAGCAATTTTTTTTAACATTAATACGACAATAGACGCACTCAAATATATGCGCACATTTTTTTAATTATAATCAACCTATCAAATTACACTATTCAGAAATCACGAAGGCTTCTTTTTACTTTTTAATTTATGGCTTTAATATGTGAAACAGAAAAAATGTTTATGTAGTAAAAGCAAAAACATTAAACCTTTAATTTATATAGGAAAATATGTTATAAGAACCAAATAAGAATGAGAATATTCATCAACTTGTTATTCTTTCCGAGGAGTTAGGGATTTGTTTTGGTCCTAAAGTTTTCATTAAGTGGTAATTTTAATATAAGTTATTAAAATAATATTATATAGAAATTAACAAATATTTTTTATCCATTAACAAACTTTAATCATTTTTTTAATATTTTAAAATTAATCATTTAACTCCTACATTTAGAAATTGGAGAGTAATTAATTGGAATTTTTTAAGGTAAGATCAGGTTTAATTACCACTTACCATTTATTCAGTACTTATTTGCATTAATAGTATTAACTTCCTTTCTAATATAATTTAGGCTAAAGTACATTTTTAGTCATTTAAATTTATATGAGATATATTTTTAATCCCTTAACTTTATAAAGTATACTTTTAGTCATATAATTATAACATTGTTAATATTACTAACGGAAAATAATGATACAACAAACTCGACTAATGGTTATGTAAGCTTAAGTGTTGACTGTGTAATTAAAATCTATTAATTTAAAATTTAAAATATGCATAAATTTAAAAATATCTAAATCCCTAATGAAGCAGTTATTATCAAAACCCTGATTATATTAAAAAAATTAGTTTAATGATCTAAATATAAAAATTTTAATTTAAT
This sequence comes from Acacia confusa, assembly GCA_037074495.1. Lineage (NCBI taxonomy): Eukaryota > Viridiplantae > Streptophyta > Magnoliopsida > Fabales > Fabaceae > Acacia > Acacia confusa. Next base: position 30,302,420 of record CM073510.1, read on the forward strand.
AATATAAATATCAATTTCATTTTCAAAGATTTGTTAGTTTGTTTTAGTTTAATAATCAAAATTTATTATATTAAAAAAATTTAAAACTTAAATTTGTTCTGTTAGCTGCATAGTGATTAGTTGAGTTTGTTGTGTGAACATTTTTCATTAACAATATTAACAGTGTTATAAATATATGACTAAAAGCATAATCGAGGGATAAAAAATATATTTCATGTGAGACTTAAAGAATTAAAAGTATACTTTAACCTATATAAATTATGGGATTAAATTTTCTATTTTTGCTGCTATAGGAATTTTTTTGGGAAAATTGACCTGGAGGCCCAACATACAAAGATAAATGCAAAAAAGGCCCTACACACTTTCCCATACCAGAAGGGCCTTTTCTGGTATTAACTTCCAAAAGAAATGACAAAAACGCCCCTAGTGTTAAAAAAGAAAGACAGAGTCTGTTTCCCGCTGAAAACGTGAGAGAGAATTAGAACCTGGGTTTTTTCAGACAGAAACATTGCTTCCATGATCATTTAGCTATCTTCGTCTTGCTTCGTTTGATCTTTTTGTTCCATTTTTTTTTCCTCTGCTGGACTAAAAGCAACTCATCCTAGTTGTAAATTGTTGATTGAACGTGGTGGTTATTGATGTTCATCAACTTCGGAAGTTTGGGTTACTGAAAGGTTGGAGCTTGAACTCATTTATTGTATTATCTGGTAGAAAAAAGGCAAGAAATACTAAGTTTTTCATCAAGATAGCTTAATCACCATCCTTCCTCGTTTTTAATCTCTGTAGGGTGGGGTCAATAAAATGTTGCTCTGTTTTTGGTCACCCAAACAGAGGGAAATTTATGTATTTGAGTGGGAATGAGTGAAAGTGATCAAGGAATGAAGTTTGAAAAACGTTGAAATTTGTTAGTTGTTAAAACCTACAGTTTTAGTTGTTAATACCATCTCTTTTTGTTGTTAATATGACTGTTTAACTTCTTAATACGATGCTATGTTTTTTGGGCATTGAAACAGAGGGAGGTCTGTTAGTGTGAATGTGAAAATATTGATATGGGATAGTTGTTAATACCTACAGTTTAAGTTGTTAATTCCTTCAGTTATAGTTGTTAATTCTACTTTTAAAGTTGTTAATACTAACTCTGTTACATATTGTACTTACAGACGGCTAGTAGTTCAGGGAAGAATATATTATGTTTCTTTCACGTGAGGGGGAAGTTTCTACAAGGTGGAGGGGATGAAAGTGATTATGTTGGATGAATGGTAAGAACAAGATGCATAAAGGAAGGGACCACATGTGAGGAGTTGCAAAGAACAATATCATCTTTAATTGGGAAAGAAAGAATCCAAACCCAAGTTAATGATTATTGTTGCCTTGGTTGTTTATTTTTTGGGTATTGCGTGTCACACTCTTTTGTTGTAAATGGTCATAGATAGGAATCCCCACCATGTTATTTTTTGGAGGTGGTGTGTCAAGTTGTAAGCTCTAATTTATACGCATACTTTTTGATATAAACGAAAGTTGGATATAACACACAATTGACACAATTGTATCCAGGTTTCATTCATGTAGACATATTAATATTGTTACAAATGTAAATGATGCTGAAAAATTATTGTTATTGTTTGCTGATGTTGCTGTCAAAATGGGCTGATTTAGGTGTCATTTTTCATTGGTACTGATGTTAAAAGGGATTATATACTTGTTAATAGAGGGTTGATTGTGTTGCTAACTGTGTTGATATACTTGTTAATGGGTGATGATCGTGTTGTTAGTTGTGCTGATGGTGTTGTTAATATAGGGCTGATGGTGTTGCTAAAAGGGGCTGATAGTGTTGCTAATAGGGGTTGATGATGTTGCTAACCGAGCTGATGGTTTGTTAAAGTGGGCTGATGGTGTTGCTAACCGAGCTGATGGTTTGTTAAAGGGGGCTGATGGTGTTGCTAATGGGGCTAATGGTTTTGCTAAAGGGGCTGATGGTGTTGCTAATATGGTTGATGGTGTTGTTAAAGGGGGCTGATGGTGTTGTTAATTGGGCTATTGGTGTTGCTAATGGGCTGATGGTGTTGTTAAAGGAGGCTGATGGTGTTGTCAAAGGGGGTTGATTGTGTTGTTAAAGGAGGCTGATTGTGTTGCTAACCGGTATGATGGTGTTGTCAAAGGGGGCTGATGGTGTTGCTAATCTGACTGATGGTGTTGTTAATGAGGGTTGATGGTTTTGACAAACGGGTACCTGATCATATTCCTTTTTACTGCTCATACAAACACAACCAACAGATAAATAGCTGCTGGAATTAATTGTGGTTGTCATTCATATTAATGGGGGTTAACAACACCATCAGCCCCCTTTAACAACACCATCAGCCATATTAGCAACACCATCAGCCCCTTTTAGCAAAACCATCAGCCCCTTTTAGTAAAACCATCAGCCCCCTTTAACAAACCATCAACTCGGTTAGCAACATCATCAACCCCTATTAGCAACACTATCAGCCCCTTTTAGCAACACCATCAGCCCTATATTAACAACACCATCAGCACAACTAACAACACGATCATCACCCATTAACAAGTATATCAACACAGTTAGCAACACAATCAACCCTCTATTAACAAGTATATAATCCCTTTTAACATCAGTACCAATGAAAAATGACACCTAAATCAGCCCATTTTGACAGCAACATCAGCAAACAATAACAATAATTTTTCAGCATCATTTACATTTGTAACAATATTAATATGTCTACATGAATGAAACCTGGATACAATTGTGTCAATTGTGTGTTATATCCAACTTTCGTTTATATCAAAAAGTATGCGTATAAATTAGAGCTTACAACTTGACACACCACCTCCAAAAAATAACATGGTGGGGATTCCTATCTATGGCCATTTACAACAAAAGAGTGTGACACGCAATACCCAAAAAATAAACAACCAAGGCAACAATAATCATTAACTTGGGTTTAGATTCTTTCTTTCCCAATTAAAGATGATATTGTTCTTTGCAACACCTCACATGTGGTCCCTTCCTTTATGCATCTTGTTCTTATAATTCCTCTAACATAATCACTTTCATTCCCTCCACCTTGTAGAAACTTCCCCCTCACGTGAAAGAAACATAATATATTCTTCCCTGAACTACTAGCGGTCTGTAATTACAATATGTAACAAAGTTAGTATTAACAACTTTAAAAGTAGAATTAACAATTATAACTGAAGGAATTAACAACTTAAACTGTAGGTATTAACAACTATCCCATATCAATATTTTCACATTCACACTAACAGACCTCCCTCTGTTTCAATGCCCAAAAAACAGAGCATCGTATTAACAAGTTAAACAGTCATATTAATAACAAAAAGAGATGGTATTAACAACTAAAACTGTAGGTTTTAACAACTAACAAATTTCAGTGTTTTTCAAACTTCATTCCTTGATCACTTTCACTCATTCCCACTCAAATACATAAATTTCCCTCTGTTTGGGTGACCAAAAACAGAGCAACATTTTATTGACCCCACCCTACAGAGATTAAAAATGAGGAAGGATGGTGATTAAGCTATCTTGATGAAAAACTTAGTATTTCTTGCCTTTTTTCTACCAGATAATACAATAAATGAGTTCAAGCTCCAACCTTTTAGTAACCCAAACTTCCGAAGTTGATGAACATCAATAACCACCACGTTCAATCAACAATTTACAACTAGGATGAGTTGCTTTCAGTCCAGCAGAGGAAAAAAAACGGAACACAAAGATCAAACGAAGCAAGACAAAGATAGCTAAATGATCATGGAAGCAATGTTTCTGTCTGAAAAAACCCAGGTTCTGATTCTCTCTCACGTTTTCAGCGGAAAACATACTCTGTCTTTTTTTTTTAACACCAGGGGCATTTTTGTCACTTCTTTTGGAAGTTAATACCAGGGCCTTTTCTGGTATCGGAAAGTATGTAGGGCCTTTTTTTGCATTTTTCTTTGTATGTTGGACCTCCAGGTCAATTTTCCCTTTTTTTCTGCCATACTCAAATAAGAGTGAGTGGGTCTCATTCCCACTAATGTTTTCTCTCTCCTTTGTTTATAATGAGACCCGCTCACTCTTATTTGAGTGTGACAGAAAAAAGTTTTCTACAGCAACAAAAACAGAAACATTAATCTCATAATTTATAATTTATAGTGTATAGAGAAATTTTATTTCAATCCTGCGTGTAATGCCTAACGCTGACTCAGGCCTCATACTTTTTTGTACCAATTCGTCCTCCCTTTAGACAAAAGACAAATCAAAAGTTAAACAGCACAATGCACTTCTTACTTAATTATAGCCATTGCATTATTGGAACTCTTTATTCTATTAGCTTTAATTTTATAAATAGTTATTTCCCCATAAACTTTTGTTTTGTTTTTCTTAGCATTGGCTCGTATCATTATTCTCTGTCGTTCTTTGGAACATCGGATCCCTATTCCAATTATTATTAATTATAAAACTGTATTTTTTTACATGAAAAACATTTATTATTTGATATTATTGCCTAACATTCCCTTTTGTTCTTATTCTCTATGCCACTTAACAAAGATGCTAACCAACAAGCCTTAATTAATAATCATCTATGTTACACTCGGAATCAAAGGATAGCATTCACTATAAAAAATGTTCGATCAATGATGGAATTATTGACGAAAAACATCCGACAGAACATTGGCAAAATTCCTTTGGTAATTTGATTTGCAATGGAAATTACTGATGGAATTCTGTCAGTAATATCTTTTGTCATAGTTTTTTCTGCGATAGACTTATTCCATCGGAATTCCGTCGAAGATCAAATTTCAAACGGAATTTTGTCGGTAATTTCTATCACAAATTAAATTACTAAAAGAATTCTGCTGCTAATTTTTGTGTTTAATACGATGATTTTTGTAGTGATTGTTCAAAATAAAATAATATCCATGAGGTGGCCGCTTCAAAAGATTAGTTCTACATGTTTTTTATTTATTTAGTTTGTTTTGTATTTCCATGTTTATTATACTTCTTCACTACATAGTTGACTTTTTTAAAAGAGATAAAGAAAATTAAATAAATGACTTAATCATTATGTATTATTGAATTATATATTAGTTTATAAATCACACAAATTAATTTAAAAAAAATGATAAATATAAATACTTTAAAATATTTTAATTAGTTTCTTTACTCTTTATAAAAAAAAGTTAACTTTATCTAATATTTAGTATCGGAAATAATACTAATTACCTCATTTTTCCTTGTCTCAATATGTGTATATGATCTAGAGCTTAAAAGAAATCAAATTTGTACACGTACCCTCTACAATCACTTGAGCAGTAAGTATAAATTTAAATTCCATACAAGTTTCTGTATAGAAATTATGTGATAGTGAGTCATAAACTACTCATCGAGCACTTAGTCGTAATTATTAAAAACATTGGATATGTTGATTATATACGATGAACAATTATTATTTTTTTGGCTCCATTAACAAACAAAAACTAGCTACAATCACAATCATACTTTTTAACTTTTGCTTTTTCTTCTGGAATATATAAAAAGGGAATTACCAAACCAACTTTCCACTTGAGTTACGTCACCCTAAAACATGTATAAGTCCTTGGGCATATAAAACTACGTCAATTAATTACCACCTAGACTTAATCACTCCAAACTATAAATAATTAATTAACAACACAATCTTATTTAATTTTTTTTCTTAATTAGTGGATATAAAGGTATTCACCCGTCATTATCCCATTGGCTTCACGTTTCAAAGTGGAAAGACCACATCAAAGCACGAACCCTAATCCCTTATTCTCAAATTACTTAAAAAACACAGGAAAAAGATGCATAGATTTAAATTTCACTACATACTATAAATGTAAGAATATCATTGGTAGATAATCAATAAGTATTTTTTAAAATAATTTATTGAAGGGTAAGACTTGCTTTTAAATATCAGAGTCCATTAATATCCAACGCACTCAAGCCTTTTTTTTTTTTTGGAAAAAGAAAAGAATGGGAAAATATTACTGATAAATTTCTCATTTAAAAAATTATTCATACGAACCTAGATCTTTGTAATTGAAGAAGAATTTTACCCGCTGAAGATATGTTATATTTGAGTAATAGATTTGCAATAGATAATTTTTTAGCAATTTTCTGAAAATCTCTAAGCAATTACTCTTAATTTTAAAAAGAAAAAAGACTAAATGTGATGCAATATATGGCGTGAGAATGACGAAAGAGGCACTAGTGAGTAGTGACTAGTGAGGTTATTTGTATAAAAATACACACACACACACATCAGAAGTGGTCCAAAAGGTGACCCGAAAGATGGGGTCCATGGAGTCTCATTCGGGTCAGGCACATGATTGTCTGTAATCACTCTCTGACAACTTGTTTTGTTTTTATATATTAAATATTAAAAAAAAAACTTGTTTCGTTTTTATATATATATTTTGTTATCAACTTAATTATATTCCCATTTTTACAATATCCCTAATAATTAAAAATATTTGTGTGTGAGTTCTTACATATAATCATGATGACTAGCTAGCATGCGATTGGAAACTTTCTTTTTACAAAAGAACTGCAATATAATCCACATACGAATAATGCCGAAATAAAATTCAGAAAATTCTGCAAAAAGCCACAAAAATTAAATGATTCTAGTTGTTTACTAGTGTTTGTGTTCTAGTTCTAGTATTTTTATGTATCAAGATGGTCCTGATCTCTATATAAATACAAATAAATAAATTGCCTCAGGATATATAATATAATATATGTCCAAACTTTAACGTAATCTTTGCAGGTACTGATTGGCATGCATTTTTACAAATTTGTTTCAGTTCTTGTTGGTCATTAATAGTTTCATTCAAAATTTCAACTCATACATACCAAAACAAAAATATTTCAAGTTATTATCAGTCACGGAGCCACCTTATGGCCAGCTGGGACGTTGGCCCCAACTGGTCTTCTCTTATCTTATGTATTTATATATGTGCATCATATGATATTTTATTTTGGCCAATAATTTGGTCTCAGCTAAATATTTTATTCTACATATTTTACTCTTTCTAATGAGGATACTATTATATTGATTAGTGAAAATTTTGAGATAATGATTTTGGCATAGTTTTGAGTTCTTACAATAGATGACTATATATATATATGTAAAGAATGATTAATGACTAATTTTAATCAGTTTAGATTTATTATTTGGTTGTCTTATGATTTTATAATGAATTTCTCTTTTTAGAAATAGTTTATAAGTTTATGTATTTGCTTAGCTGAAATTTAATTAGATCTATATGTTTTTTAAAAATATTTTTTGGGGTTCATATTATATTTACTTTATTTTCTCCAATTATTTTGTTTTGAGGTAGGTGGAATATGTATTTAAGTGTTAATTTTATTAAATTTTATTATGCATATTATTATTATGATTGTATTTGTGATATTTTTAGGATAATATTTGATTCATTACTCATTAAGCTGTAAAATGAAAGTAAAATTCTTATTTGAGATACTTACTGAAAATGTTATCATCTTATATTTTGTTTTGATTTATAATTGTTGGTTATTATTTATTTGTATTTTTAATATTATGTAATATTATTCAGTAAATAGTTTAACATATTTATTTTTTGGCCCAGGCTAAAAAAATTTTCTGGTTCCACCACGGGTTATTATTATTATTTTTTTAAAGCTATACACACACACACCTCCCAGTATAGCTATCTAAATAATAAGTCTATTTTCGTCTCTTTATAATTGTGGAAGTAAATTCAAGACATTTCAATATTACTATATATGTAACACATTAATTCTGATAACAGTTGGGAACGTACTCCAGTTTCATGCTTGAAACATTCATCTATTGCCTATACGATCGATATGATTATTCCCAATAGGATTGTGTATATGCCAATAAAAAAAAATATTTATCTCTATGCATTTAATACTCTTTCCAGTTCTTAATATAAGACTATTTAACTAATTTGACTAGATTAAAAAAATTAAGTTAATTAATATAATATATAATTTTTTAAAATACTCCAATCATTATCGTTAGTTAAATTAAAAAAATATTGACAATTATATAAAAAAAAAAAAAAATCTCTTATATTTAGAATCAAAATCAACTCATCAAATATATTAAGAAACGATAAGAGTATTATTGAGAGTTTTTTAGACTTTTGAATTTGCTTAACTAATAATTGGTGATATTTGCTTAAGGGATTAATTATTTATACTTTATATATAGATCATTTTAAGAGTTGATAGAGTATTAAATCAAGAAGGAATTTTATTTGCCTTTCCCCCTTTGATATTTTAATCAAACTATTCTATCTATAAGTTTTATATATATTCTTAAAGAGGGAAGCTAGCTGAAGTACAATCTGTTTTATGTATGCAATATAATGTTATGTTTTCCGTTAATTTGTGTCATAGAAAATGTGAAAGATGTTTTAAGATCCTCGAAAATCAATTTTATCCGGAAGGATTTTTTTTTTTTTTTTATCCACTCGCAAAAATTAATTTTACGTAGACAGGAGATGATGATGCAGTTGTAATTACGATTTAACTCTAATGCAGGTTTATTAACATTTCGTCTTATTTTTATAGAACAAGTTATCTTGTTTTTGTCGCCACATAAAGAAACTTCATGCGTCACGAAAAAAAAAAAATAGGTAAGCAAATAAATATGGAGGAGACCATATTTTGTCATGTTTTTTGATATTAAACTCATGTGCTAATTAATACTGTTTGTTAATCCCCTCAAATATTTTCTTGGATAAAGTGTGTTGACAAACCTAAAGTATTTTTCCAACAATTTTGTCATTCATCTAACAACTGAAACATAATTTTCAAGTATGCTCAATATTTTAAAGTATTTTTTGGTGTATAGCACTATAATATTTAATTAGGCACCTTCAATACTTTAAAATTGATATTGAAAAAATATTTTAAGGTAATGGATACACCTCAAGGATCTTTTGGGATTTAATGATAAGGTAAAAATTGCTCCTAAAAAATATATCTATTCACAAAAAGTTCTCCAAAAAAATTAATACCTTAAGGGTAAAATTGCATCACAAAATGATTTAATTGGAAAAATTGTTGTTAGGGAAGTTTCAATTGGGATTTTTCAATGGCATAACCAACCCTTTGTCACTTGTACTCAACGCGCGGTTGGACTCCAACCATTGGAGGATGAAATCATGATTCATCAAAATTGATTGGGATTCTTAAAAAAATTATCCAACCAGAATAATTAGGATTTATAATCATTTTTTGATTTCAATCGAGCTTGTTTGAGCTCCCACCTCTTAATCAAAGAGGGACTTTAACCCATCTTTTATTGTAAATTTCTTATAGAATCCCAAATTCTGACACATGAAAAGAAAATAAAAAGGGTGAAGAAATTAAAAAAGAACTTATCATACAAACTTAATTATATTTCTTGTAATATTTTTTTCTTCAAGATTCTATTATATTTTATAATAAATACATGTCTTTATTATTTATTTATAAGTATCCTAGCTTACACATAATTACTCGCAAAGAAACGTGTATACAAATATTTTAAATTAAAATTTGGCTTAAAAAAAAATTCATGCTAATTATAACTATATGCCAGATTGTTTAAGGACTTACAAATGTGACTTCCTGTAGTAAGTTTACACACACACACACACACACAAACACGTGTGTGTGTGTATTTTACAACCAATAATAATTAATTAATTAAGACTGATAATCATCATTAATATACGTAAATCACTAGGTGACAAATTGGACCTAAAAGTGAACTTAATTATCATGAATAATTATCAGTACTAATTTAACAATGAAGAAAAAGAAGGAAGAATTGGCCACAGCTTCATCAAAATACATATATTTATTACAAGAAAAAAAAACATGTTGAGCAATGTTTCACAATTCTAGCTATCAATAATTACTCATATAACTCAATAATATTACAATTAATCATCCTAATAATTAGAAATAGAATTAGAGAGAGTACGTACATGGATTATAACCTATATAATATATATATATTGGCTTCATGTCAAATGCATGAGGAATAATATAATGCACATATATATAGCATCATGAGCAATTTAACCATTAATTATTTTATGAATAATTAGTAGTTATGAAATTATTTTAGATTGATTGCTTATGATGTTATATATAAAACATCAAAATTAGAAACCGGTGGCATAAGCAGGTGCCCAGTAATCAGCTCCATTTTCATTGCCAACATGTTCAGTGCAAGACACAGGCACCAAGCAAAGTCCTCTACTCCTCAAGTCCTTCGGCTTTTCTCCTCCTTCCTGCTTCATTCATTAATTAATTAATTTTCTTCATCAATGATTATTATTTCATATGTATATCATAAAATTACTAAAAAAATTAAGATACAAGTTAACCTACCCAAAAACTAATGTACTGTGTCCTTTACTCCTTTCAACTAAGAAAGAATAATTTAGAGTGTGACGGGGAATAGATATATCTATTCCCCTTATAAAAAATAAAATAAAAATTATTACTGAGAAAATTTAAATTTTAAAGTGGAATTATATTGACGGATTAGCAACGGAAACAGAATTACCGATAGAATTCTTTCGATCGCTACATTTTATATGGAAAATTGGTTTACTGACAAAATTTCCGTCGGAAAATTTCCATCAAATATTACTAACGGAATTTTTTGTCGGTAGTTACAAATCGATGACGGAAAATTTGGTTAAATAAAAAAAATGCTCTGAACTTTATGTCATGTATAAATAACCTTCTTTTACCAAAAAAAAAAACAAAAGTATAAATAACCTTCATAACTTTATAAGACTTTATAATAAACCACCTTGAACTTTTACATTTATAACTCTCACACTATCATCAGTTTTGTCCATTATTTATCTGTAAATGACTTAAAATTTAGGGGGTTAGTTTATCTGCCTATTTGAGGGTTATAACTCATGTGCACAAAAATAAAGTTTAAGGGGTATAAAATTGATTGAAAGTTTAGGATGGTTTATTATTAAGTTTTAAAGGTTAATTAAGAACATTATGTAATTTTTTAGAGGATCTAGATCTACAATAATTACTAGTCATTACTATTATCAACTTAATTATTAGTTAAGAATGGAGGTTTCTATACCGACTTTCTAAGGTGATAGTAATGATTAAGATGCTATATACTTATATTATTATTTGAAATAAATTAAAAATAATAAGGGATGGATGGGAGTCAAATGAAGGAGAATAGAGAACCAATAGAGAGACAACTTTTGCACAGAAAGAAAATAGTAAGAAAAGATAAGCAACCTGGTTTGATGAAGCTCCTTTTCTTTTGAGGCCAGTGTCATTCAACAGCTACATTGGAATAAAGAGGCAGAAAAAAAGTATTATTATTCAATTAATAATTAAATTAACAAATACTATTGTATAACTTCCCCCTCAACCCATTTTTGACTTGGAATCAGCAGCCTCACATTATGCTTTTGCTTTCCACTAAAAGCTGAGAAGCCTTATTATTATTTTTTATTATATACAATGCCTTCTTATCTCTTTTGCTAATTATAAATTAATAAATTTGTTACAATAATTGCAATGGAGCCTCCCCATTTGATTCTAAAGGGTTGATGGATCCAATAAAGCTTACCTGACCCGGGTCCTCTGGGAACACAGAATTCCTTTCTCCAAGTATCTAACCAAAAATATAAATAAATAAAATAAACAACACAAAAAACTTTTACATTTTATTGGACGGTATAAAATGCTCTTATACTTTTTTAAAAAATCAACATTTTTATCACTCAAAGCATCTTCAATTAAGGAGAATAATAATTGAGAGAATTACATACAAATCTCAAGTAAAAAAGTACTTATCCACAGATCATGACACTACTCATAATTTATAAATATAGAAGTTTGCCATATTAAAGTTTGATATGTAAATGAAATTTCTTAACTGGGACTTGATTGTGATATTAAGCAGAATATTTTATGGCGACGTTAGAGAAATTGTTTTAAAAAAATAATTCAAAGGATACTAACACCTAACTATAAGAAGTAAGAACCTCTGATCTTATTTTAAAAGAAATAAATATATATTTATTAAAAAAATTCATATATAATTTTAATACCATTCAATTGTAAATCCTTTAGCAACTACCTATACTTTTCTACAATTTTTAATTTGTAACTTGAATTTTTCCTAATTAAATGTTTTAATTTCACTTAGTATCGTTAGCTCCTGTATAGGTACTAACAGTGCCATCAAAGCAAAGTTACATATAAAAAAGAGTAACTCCAAGTTAAAAATTAATGATTTGATTAAAAGAGAAAAACATAGGTAAACTCTCTTTCAAGACCCAAGTAACTAAAATATTGTCAAAAAAACCTAAAGAAAAGTCACATATCATAAAAGACCCTTTGGGTATTATTTCAAAAACATTAACAACTATATTAATACAACACTAATAATTAAATCAGTACATGTCAACAACTATATCTTAACAACCAAATCAGAACACGTTAACAACTACTCCTTCTTGTCTTTATTATAAGGCATCAACTACCATTTCTCGCAGATTAAAAAATAGAAGTTAAGTCATTAAGTTGGTTCAAAATTAATAAATATTTCTAACTTTCTCTTACCTTAATGATGTGAATTTAAAGAGTTAGTTAAAAATGAGAATATAGTTGGAAAATAGTAATAAATGAGTTGGTTAAAGACAGTTATTACCTTATAATAAAGACAAAAAATTTCTAGTAGTTGATGACTTATAATAAAAACTAGAGGGAGTATTTCAATATAATATTAACAATTAAATCAGTATACGTTAACAACTAAGACTTTTTATTATAAGCGAATTCTTTTTAGACCTCTTTTGACAATATCTTGGTTACTTATGTCGTGAGGGAGATTTTCCCAAAAACATATTGGTGCCAAATTAAAAATTAGAAAAAATATAAGTGCTTATAAGATGGTTTTCTCTGTTCGTAAACATACGTACAAAAGAATCTCAAGCATGAACATGCGTGCAATAGAGAAAAGTGAGGGATTGTGTTTATGCTTTGGGAAATGTGAAAGAAAGAAAGAATGTGTGCTTTGGAGTTTGGTCACTTACAGAGTGTTGATTCCTTATGTTTTTGGATGCACTGGACATGTAAGGTGAGCTTAGTGCCTGAAAAAAACATATATAAACCAACCAAATACATTAAAATCTGTAACTTCCATAACTACTGAGAATGTTTGTCTCTGTGTTTATATATATATATATATATATATATATATATATATATATATATATATATGTATGTATAATGAGGGAGAAAGAAACATCACCTCAATTTGACCTTGCAGGAATTTAATATATCCAATGACCTCTAACAAGACAGAAGCTGTGTCAGTCTGCAAAAGGGAGAAACACGCACACCCACCACCACCACAATAACCTTTGTCATCTCCTTTTCTCTTTGCTTTAAGGTTAAAAACTTAAAATATGTAAAGGTGAAGAAGTTTGATACACAGACATATGAAACTGTTCATGTGGACTTATGTTTCAAACAAAATACAAATTACAAATTACAAAGCCTCGTAATGGTTTGTAGTTTTTTTGTATTGTTATGTGCATTCTTGTTTCTCATTCATATACATGTTGAGTTTCAGGAGAACCATATAATAAGAAGGGAAGATTAATCTTTTTTTTTTCTTTGTATAATTTTGAATCTACAGTAACTGAGTTTCTAACTTTTAATTCAATATAATTTAGTCTTGGGTTAAGATGCAAATTGATTAATAAAGTGTTATGCTATGAGTAGTATTGGGTATAAAAATGTTTTGAAGGAAGTAAAAATACCAATGAAAAATTTAAAACTTCAATAAATAGATCAAAATTGAAATTGTGCTATTTTCATTAGAATTAATTTCTTCATTAGTATTTTTATGCCTCTTCAATTGTTTATTGATATTTTTTCTCCTTCAAAATATTTTTATACCCAGTGCTTCTAACATAACACTTTATTAGTCAATTTGCACCTTAACCCTTTAGTCTTTATAATTTTGACTTAATTATAACTCAATCCTTAAACTTTAACTCAATTCAACTCAGTCCCTATAATTTTGACTTAATGTGAAATTCAATTCATATAATTTAACCATTTAAAATATCAAACCATTTATTTTAAAAAATAATATTATATATTTCATTAAACTTGGAATTAAAGTTTTAAATAGTTAAAACTTTATAAACTAAGCTGGAGTGAATTAAAATTTAGAGACCAGGTTTTAACTAAGTTAAAAATACAAGGATTGAATTGTACCAAGTCTAAGTTTAAAAGCGGATTAATTTCAACTTAATTAAAATTATGTGGATTAAAAGATTAATTTTTTCAAATAAAAATAGTGAATGAAGTGAAGTTGTTTGGTGAATTACCTTTCCAAATGGGGAAACTAACTGGTGAAGTGCTGTTATTCTATCGCCTAGTTTCTCCTTTCTCACCTGAATAAATACATGGAATATTATAATCAGGACATCAAAATTTGTAAATATAATACTGCTTTTAAATATCTCTGTTAAAACTATGTGATGAAGCAGAAAGAATATTTCAGTGTCGAAGAGACAGACAATTAAGCAACACGACACCCACATACAAACTCTCACAAACAAACACAAACTCACACATTAAGTAAAAGCCATAGCTAGGAAGATCGATCGAGAATATGGTTGTAATTAACATGAGATCAGGAAGAAGACGATTTGGATGCACTCATCATAGAAAGATAAAGACAACAATTTTCTCTTTCTTTTTTCCCTCTCTCCTTTTTGTCTTTTGTAATTAATTCTTCTTCGTCTTATTTCTCTCCACTATGGTTTCTCATCATCACACTGAGAGGATTCAGATCCGAAAGTAGAAAGTGGAGTTTGGGGGTCATCACACCTTGAGAGGAGGTTGGCTTGGAGAGGCCTGAACCCTAGCTTTCTTATTACTCTATAACACATAAAGCAAAAGAGATACACGATTAGAAAAATGAAAGCTTGACACAAACATATATGAAGAGAGAAGTAAGTGATTAATTACCTGAGATGGGTTATTGTTGCTATGATGGGGCTTGTTGTTATGAGTGAAATCCAAAATATTAGAAGCGTTACTACTTGAGCTAGTAGAGATGGGACGAGAGTTATTAGGAGGAATTATTACTGGTGGCATCGTCATGTTGTTTAACCAGTAAGATCCTGAAGAAGCAGTCTGAAACTCGTCACTTCCACCATGGCCGTACAAGTTGTTACCACCACTTTGAGAAGAAACCTCTTGCTTTATTGCGTCAACAACAACTCTTGATGAGGAAGATGGATTATTATTATTATTATTCAGAATCTGTTCTTCCCAATGTTCCATCTTCTTGCTGCTTTCAAAATGATTATTCGAACCCATTCTCTCTTCTTCTCCAGGCAACCCTGCGCTGTTAATTAATTATTTGCCAGCACAACATGTTAGTTAATACCCAGCAAAAAAGAAGAGTACCTAAAGAACTTAACTTCCAATCCATATATATAGTTGTTTCATCAAATATAAACCCTATAAAATAATCTATCGAATCGTTTTTGAAAGTATTTGTCTTTGTGTGTGTATATGTGTTTGATTAATTAATTAGCTAAAAATGATATATATCTGAACTCCAGAGGATCATTTCAACCTGAATCTGGAGATGTATATATGTAAAAAGTGAAAATACAAGTGTACTAGAGAGAGAGAGCATGAGAGAGAGAAAATTACAAAAGCATCTGGCTGCAAGAGTGAGGAGTTTCTTGGGATTCAGTGAAGAAATTCATGGGAATTGATGAAGAAGAAGATCCAAGCTCATACTGAGGAGGAGGGATCAAAGTTGCAGGTGGATGCATGCTCCACCAGTTAGGGTTTCCAGCCATGATCATTTAATTTCATGAAACAGAAGACTCTTCTTCTTCTTTGATGGCTAGCTAACTAGAAGCTAGCTTCAAACATTCATCATCATATATATGCTAGCTATAATAAACTGAGAGCTAGCTAGCTTCAAAAGAAAACCTTAATAATGATATAAATTTTGGTATCTAATATAATCTATATATCTATCAATCTCCTTCTTCTTTGTTTGCTTCCCTTTCCTTACTTTCTCTCTCTTTTCCTTCAACTTTGTGCTATTTCCTTGTATGTGCAACCAAACAAGGCTTTGGCAAAAGCTTTGAGAGAGAGAGTTTTCTCTGTCTTCTCTGCTTTCTCTTATTACAAGCTGAGAGATGAGATGAGATGACGGAGAAGCTTTGATGATGAAAAGTGTTTTTGGAGTGAGAGAGAGAGAGAGATAATGAGGATGGACACTACAACTTTGTATATCTAGTTGCTTTCTCTTTCCCTCTTTCTCTCTTTTCGGTTTTATAATTCATTTATTCAGTATTCTTTTTTATTATTTTCTCTCATCTCTCTATTCCTGCTTTTTTTAGCTTTATTATAAAGTGGAACACAAAAGCTGGAGGCTATTGTTTTGAGGCCTATAAATTAATGGCTTATTTCCTTAATTTGGGGTTATACCTTGGGATTGTTTTATAGGCCTAGGGTTGGGGGTATTCACCACTATAGTAGCGCATATTAGTCTTTAGATCTTAGTTCCATCATTCATATATATATATATATATAGTTTAAACTCAAGAAGATTGACTTTTTGAGTTTACCATTTTTATCTTAAATTAAGTTGAGTCACTATTAAATTCGTGTAAGTTGTAAACTCAATTAAACTAATGGGTTTACACACTGATTTTACCGCTTTCACATTTCTAACTTATAAAATCATAACTCACATTTAAACTCATATTAACTTTTTTGTCTTTGTCATCCTCAACGACTTTATATATAGATTTTATAGAAATTTCTTTGTTAAATATAATAAATTATAGATGTTGATATATTTAATTTCAATTATTTTGATTTAAAATATTTATATAACAAATTGTTGTTATTTTTTTATATTTTAATTATTTAATTATATACTGTTAATACATATTTAATGATAAAAGTAAACTCTTAGGAGTTTACTATTTAAGTTTGTGATGCAAGTTTATATCATTATCATGAGTTTGCTTAATAATAATTCACTTGAACAAAAAAAATTTCAGAATCTGAGTCAGTGTGCCCTCATTAAATATAAATACAGCAAAGCAGACATTGATCCTTCGATTTAATTATAATGAAATCCTCATTAGAGATATAGCCTTTTTAGGCATTATTATAGATGTTATTTATGAACAGATCCACTTACTCGGTTATTTTTGTTTAGAGTAAAACACGTATATAGATATATTCAAATTATAGATCGATAATGTTCTTTTCATAGACAATTTACCTTTTTATTTAAATTCAAAACTCACTAGACTAATATTTTTGCAGTGAATAAGAATGAGTTACGTACAAACACCAAGTGGCTTGTGAGGGAGTGATAAGAAATGCTCAGGTTGAATAGTTGACGGGCTTTTATAAACCTTTTGGCGTTCATACCGTTATTGAAGTTAAAATTTATACTATCATGACAGGGTTAAGGACTTCATATGGGTCTACATAGAATCGTCATCTATTCCGATTCCTTGATGCCGTCAATATTCTTTTGAGAGGCTTCCCTGCAGATCATCCTCTTAAGGACATTATTAGGGAACTAGAGATTTTTTATTTCAAGATTGAGACGTAGAGTTACATCACACTCCAAGAGAAAACATCTTATGTGCTGGCTATATAGCCAAAGAAGGTGATGATATTGTTATTGGTGTTGATGTGGTTATGATTCTAACAATATAATTCCCAAATGATGCCTTAATATGGTTTTGAAGGATCAACAGTCCTGCTGCTACTTATAGTTTTTTTTTTTTTATATTTAGTTGTATGAAGGGTTGGATTCATGTTATCGGATTCATGTAATCTAGTTCCTGATCTATCTTATCGAGCTTCGACTTACTTGTATTATCCACACATAAAAATGATGAGTTACAAATACCTTTACATATATACACCGAAATATCTTTACCTTTTTTCTTAATGATATTATATACAAATATCAAACGCGTAGTGTTAATTAATTGACTCATATTATATAAATTTAAAATAAACTAAATTTGAAGTTCTCTTCTCAACTCAAAATAAATACAAATATTATTATAATTATAACAATTAATTATTTAGAGTGCTTAATTTTTCATATTTTAAATTTAAGTACTGTAGAAGTATATATAAAAAGAAAACGCTAGCTCTAGGACACAAGGCTTTCACCACATGATCATGAAATCCAGGAATGAATGGATGCATGTAAGCAACCTACCTAACACCACAAATGAAGGCATTGTTTCTAATATTTGAATTTATGACATTCATATCACATGATAGCAACATCTATATATCGTCGTTCCAAGCCTCACAATCTCTATAAAAATTGGTTTAGTATACAAGGCTCCAACCAAGTGAGATATAAAGAGATATGAATTTATATAATTTTACCCTGCAAGAAGAGAGCTTAAAAATTAATACACACACAAAGCTGCCTTCTTGCTTAAGAGATTCTGTCTCATTTAAAAAGCAAAAATGAAAAGTTGTCACTCTTTGAAATTTCATTTGCCTCTTTTACCAACAAAATTTAAATTTCCAGACAATGTTGACATGTGAATAAAAAATAAACTCAAAAATTGTCCAATTTTCTCCTAGAGATCGTATGTTCTTAATCATTTATGCAGCAGCCCAAAAAAAAAAATTTAAAAATTCCATGTATGTTTATGTGTGTGTGTGGATCCAAACGAGAGAACAGAGCAGGCCATATGTGTGCAATAGAAAGAAAACTACATGCCAAAAACAGTTGGTACAGATGGTAAGAGATTCAGGATTAGGCCCTTGAGTCGTGGGTTCGATCCCCTCTACCGTTATTGGGACTCCTTTGGTAAGCGATTTCGTAAGTCCTCATAGAGCCCGGGGCCATGCCCTGACCTTGATAGGGGACTGGTGTCGAACCCTTCCAAAACTTTTTTTTGTATCAAAAAAAAAAAAAAACTACATTTCCCAAAAGCCAAGCAATAAGTATGAGATATTATATATCCATCACATGGTAGGTATACTTGTACATATGTGTACTACTTCTTGTTTCCGTTATCTGTATTAACAACTAACTATTCAGGGAAATTTGTCATTCTAATCCCCAAAAAAAAAAAATTGTCAAAATAGGCCACAATAGAAACATTTTACCAAAATAACCTACTTTGTGGCGCCACACGTGACGCCACTACGCATGTGGCGTGCCAACACAAAGTGGCGCCACAACATGTGGTGCCACTTGTTGGCACGCCACATAAGTGGCGCCACTTTAACAATTTTTTAAAAAAATTTTAATTATTATAATTATATATTATTATATTTAATATATATTAAATATAATATATATTATATATAATTTTTTTTTACATATGTATTATATAATATATTTTTTTCAAGAAAAAAAATATATTATATTAATAAATTACATATTAAATTATATAATCTAATATATATATAATATTAAATCGTTCTGGCTGTAGGGTTCCGGTTGATTGTTCCTAGCGCGATTAAATTGTAGCTGTTGGTAGTGCGATTTAATCATTACTTTTTTAATCTTCATATTATATGAATTAAATCTTCATGTATATTTAATATAATATACTCCAAAAAGATCAATAGGCAAACCAGCAGGATCAAGTTCAAAAGATCCACAAGGAACACCATCTCTTTCATCACCAGCCATTAAATATTGCCCATGTTTCCCCTTTACCAGGATATACCATGTAACGTCTTCCTCTGCCAATTCCTTTTGTGGTATGCATCTGATGAGAGAATATAGCACGGTCCTCAATTTTGCCAATCAATCTCACTTTTATCATTTTGCTCATCCCCATCATTGCTGCCTGCAACATCATCTTCCTCGATAATCCTGTTGCTTTTAAAACCATGGTAGCGCCACTAACAATTATTCTTGGTCGTTCGAACCTCGCAATACCCATTACAAGCTGCGTCTCTTCTTACTATTTCTCATCGTCTCCCCTTTTTCTAGTCCCTCCACCTAACACTTCTGTTCAGTAAGATCACCGATCGGTCCAGAGAACTCACCGTCTTTCCGATATTTGCTTCCGATGCAGTCAAGCTGGTCATTGGAGTCACAATTGCCCTCTCAACAATCGTACTCCTTTACTTTTCATTGATGCCTGCAACATCATCTTCCTCGACAATCCTGTTGTTTTTAGGTTTTTTTGCTTCTCTCTTTGATGACCCCAGTTATGAGTCATAATATAATAATGTATTATATTAATAATATATATTATGTTTTATATAATATATATTATTAATATAATAATATATTATATTAATATTATATATATATATATATATATATATATATATATATATATATTAGATTATATAATTTAATATGTAATTTATTAATATAATATATTATTTTTTTTTCTTGAAAAAAAATATATTATATTTAATATATATTAAATATAATAATATATAATTATAATAATTAAAAATTAAAAAAAAATTGTTAGAGTGGCGCCACTTTGTGGTGTGCCAACATGATATGCCACATGCGCAGTGGCGCCACACCACGTGGCACCACGTGTGGCGCCATCTGCCGTGGCACTACAAAGTAGGTTATTTTGGCAAAATGTTTCCACTGTGGCCTATTTTGACAATTTTTTTTGGGGGGTTTAGAATGGCAAATTTCCCAACTATTCACAAAGGAATATATATATATATATATATATATATATATATATATATAGAAAGTCTATCGCTTATGAATAATATATCTAGGGTTAAAGTGTAAATTTACCAACAATTTTTTTTTTTTTGAAAAAGGAGTGTCTTGCACAGCTGTTAAATTATAAGGGAAAAAACTATCAATAAGTCTTGAAATGGTAAAAATATCAATAATTAATTTAAAATGATGTAAATTCAGCACAACTGTCAAATTATAAGACAAAAAACTATAATGGCGCTTGGTAAAATTTAATAGTTTTTGTCAATTTGAACCATTTTAAATTGTTTATTGATATTTTTTACTCCTTCAAAAACTTATTTTTACCAAACGTTCATTTAAAAAAAATGTTGGTAAAGATGCACCTTAACCCATGTATTTATATATCTTTGGCTCCCTCTAACGTCTGAGCCCCGCATAAGCTGTTAGGTGAAATCCTGTGTATATCATATAAAAATTGAGTAATACTCATTCTAATCACTCATAAATACAGGAGCTACACATTCACATATAAAGATTAATGAAATTAGCTAGTCACTTATTTATAAAAAAAAATGTGTATTAATTTTCTTAAAATACTCCATTTAATCATTTACATTGAAAACTATTTCATTGATTTGAACCCTCCGATCCATTAGAAGTTTAAAATATAGCTACGGTTAGTTTTATAAAATTATAAA
Source organism: Acacia confusa (assembly GCA_037074495.1). Lineage (NCBI taxonomy): Eukaryota > Viridiplantae > Streptophyta > Magnoliopsida > Fabales > Fabaceae > Acacia > Acacia confusa. The sequence continues at coordinate 30,323,919 of CM073510.1, forward strand.
TTTATAAGAAAAAGCGAGATATTATATATGTTTATAATTAAAAACAACTTCTTTAGCTAGTTCCCATATTTAAGATATGAGAGAGTAAAAATCATGCCTCTCATGTCTACAAGTCATGGTAAGACTTGTGCATATTTGTGTGTCTATCTCCTTAATTAATAGGTTGAAGTTTTATAAGCCAATGAATAGTTTAATTAGCTTTGTATAATAAAGCTCGGTTGAGATACACAAAATAAACTTTATTTTGTAAACAAGATATTTTGGACATAAATATATTGCTGTTTCTGTTTTTTAAAAATGTTACTTCCGTACTTAATATAAGAGCTAAATGAAAATTTTAAATACATTAAATAAATTATTTAGGTTAGTTTTTTCTATCAAATACAAGTTTATGTTTCTAAAATATTATCTTTCACCATAGTTACCCTTAAATATAAACTTATTAATGTGTGTGATCAATAGAAACACGTTGAAAAAAATGTTATAAAATTGAGGGACAAAGTGATTTGGGGTTCAATTAAACTAAGTTAGGTAAATTAAAGAAATGAAATAAATTTGTTAATTTAAACAAATGAGACATAATCTTCCTAAAATATCTTGTGCAACAATGTATTATATATCATTTTATACGTTAGGAAAATTAATTTAAGAGAAAATGATAAATATTTGAGATAAAATTGATTGAGATATTATATTCCAATCTAGATTCAATTATTTTTTATATTGGGCACCGGAGCTAGTACTGATAAATACATGAACTGGTGCATCTAATTAAATCTGATGAATTTTATCGTTCAACATACATACATATATTATTGTCAAACTTGTGAGTTAACTCTCTGAGTTTACTGTTTTTAGTTTAATTACAAAAACAAGTTAAGTCACTAGTAAACACATGTCAATTGTAAACTAGGTTAAACTCACAAGTTTATACACTGAGTTTACCATTTATACATTTCTATTTTACAAAATCGTATTAACTTACCCTTAAACTCGTGTTAACTTTTTTTATTTAATCATGTTTAGCAGTTTTATATATAAATTTTATAAAATTTTCTTTATTAAATATGATAAATGTTGATAGATTTAATTTAATTATTTGAATTTAAAATATATTTAAATCAATTTGTTATCATTTTTATAATATAATTATACACTGTTAATATGTATTTAATAAATTTATAATATGAGTTTATGCCGCTATTACAAATTTATTTAAAGTCACAAGTGACAACCTTGCATACCTATATGTCCATATACCATCTAAAAAAGTAATTGTCTAAATTAAGATTCTTGATGAGATGATCCATGAATGACTGTGTATGAAGTTATAATTGAGTACGGAAGTAAGTTTTTTTTAAAAAAAAAACAAATATTAAGGACAGCTTTTTTTTGGTCGTGAGTCAACTTTTCTAGCATCACATTAAGAATCAATGAAAAGCAATAGATAGCCAAACACAAGCGAGAAAAGTGGTGTCATTTCAAATTATTATTTCTCCTTTTTCATAATTTGTGACTTCATGTGGAACATATCTATATAAATAAAAACATGTGTGGTTATTAAGAAGAGGTTTTATAAGAAACATTATCAGAAGGATCTGGTTTTGACTACTGGTCTTCCACTTGAGAATGAACAATAACCAGAGAATTTAGGTCTCACCAATTAAATCTCTTAAAGCTTACTAATTTCCATCTCCTTTTTTATCCTTTTTCCAACTTTTGGTTTATCATGCTGCAACATAATAACAACATTATACAGGGGAAAAAAAAAGGATGTCGTCTTTTGACTGTCTTTCACATCATTATTCCTCTCATTTTCTTTCTTTTTTCCCCTTTACATTTTGTGTCTGTTTTTTTTTTTTTTTTTGGGTAAAGGAGAGGCCAGGGCCTTATATATTAATTTTTTTGGATGAAATACAAAGCCCTTTATTATTCCTGTATCAAAAAAAAGCTTGGGTTACCAGCACCCATACAGTCCCTATGCAATATGCTAGTTGCAAAAAATGGAGGGCTCTCATAACTAACCCTATCCTCCTCTTGCACAAAACTATACCCTGCAAGAGCATCAGCACACATGTTTCCTTCCCTCAATACATGTACAAACATTACATCAGTAAAACTATTCACTATTCACTAGTTTCCTAACCTGCATATATATTAATTAAATCTAAAAGGGGATCAAGTCTCATACAAACATAGTTAAGCAATGTCCCAAGTCTGTCCGGACAACTATTCAAAATGGAAGTAAATGAAATTCCTTTCTTTGCTAAGCGATCAGCCTGGGAGTTTTGTTGGCGAGGCACATACATACATAACCTCCACCTCCCAATTTTCCTGAAGCAGCTTCCTAGGTTGCAAAAAGACCAAACTGCTTGTGGCGTCCTCACGACCATGTTCCAGCTTTGCTACCAGGAGTTTTGAATTAGCTTCATAGGCTTCACATTGACCCAGTGTTTGTGTAAAACCCACAGTCCATTTGCCTCTGTGATCTCTAATAATACCACCACATCCTGCTTTGCTAGTCCTAGAGGTCACAGCTCCATCAATGTTTAATTTAACCCATTCTAATGGAGGAGGCTTCCATCTAAGGTTTTGTTCTTCGCTGAATGGCTCATTAGTATTATCAGACTCAGGTAAAATACAGAATCGCTTCCATGAACACAACACAACTGATACAGGGTCGACAGGTTTTGAAAAACCCCGTTTGTTACCCCCCCCCCCAAAAAAAATAATAATAAATAAGAGAGTCCATCCTCTATCTATGTCTTTCCCCAACTCCTCATGCAGGTTAAGATACATCCAGTCATTTAGGGAACAGTTGAAAAAATTAGTAGCGTACCTGGCGTGAATAAGGGAACATTTTGTGTTTTCCTTTTATCATGGACTATTTCACTCAAATGAATTATTCAACTCAACAAATACAGTTTACTTTTTTTTTTTTGTGGGATTAGGAGTGTCCATGAAGCCCAAATGCCCGCCCAAGCCTAGGAAAATAATGCTCAGCCCGACCCTAAACAATAAGCCCATAAATCATTTGGGCATCTTTGGACCGGGCCAAATACCAAGTAGGGCTGGGCACCAGGCAAGATATGATGTCCTTCCCATTTGGCCTTACTTGAAATGTGTATTTAAATGTGTGTGTGTTGTATATATAATTAAACAAGTATTTACTTACCATTCAATTAGATTAATGAATAAACATATTTTGTATTTACTTAACACATATGCACATTTTTTTCATACACATATTTACTTAATAAATAGGTAAATTGATTTTTTGAAAAGTAAATTATTATCAAAAAAAAAATCTCTATTGAATTAATTTGCTTCATTGACCAATGAATTGAATCTAAATAATCAAATCTTAAAAGGACTATGACATAAAATATGTTTTTTGAAATATCAAATATACATTTTTTCTGTATTTTTTTTCAATTTTATGGAGATTTTAAGGTGCACAACCCCGATATGTCCAAACACCCCCCCCCCCAAAAAAAAAAAACCCCACGGGGTGCCCTATCTAAAATTACTTAGACTTTCATCAGATATATCTAGGCAGCGGACTACAAAATGACGCCCGTTCATCATCCAGGTTGGCCATTGAGCATAGTTCATACCTTGTCCATGAACACCCGAGGGGGTAAATTTCAAATTTGTCAATTAAAATGTAGGAGCAATTTGAAATGTAAAAAAATATTTTATATCGTCCTAATTCTAAAAATTGATTAAAAAAATATGTAGTTTTTTTTAAAAAAAAAAAATCATAGATCATGCACCAATTATATTTATAGAAGATTTGAACTCACGTTTAAAAAAATATTTAAGAGGGGAGTTTGATGCTATTACTTATTAGGCTACAAGACCATGGCACCTATATATCAACTTTGTTTTTGGGACAGAAATTACGCTTTTGTTGCACAAAATATTTAGTTGAGAAAATAGAATAAAAGTGAATGAGAATTTATTTTTCATAATTTTTTTAAAATCATATTAAGAAAAATAATCTCACTTCTGATAATTGTTTTCTCCCATCTTTCCTAACATTGGAATGGGTCTCAGAGTACAGCATGACTGATTAAGGCCCTTATGACACAGAGCGGAAAAGAAAAAACTAAGAAATGTTAAAGAAAGCTTGGGCCGTAGCCCAATCATACAGATAAAAGCCCATAACAAAGGTTAAAAATTACCACATTTTTTTGGACCTACAAGAAGAACAAGAATAAACAAATTCCTTTATTAAAAAAAAAAACAAGAATAAACAAATGCAAATGATCATTATTATTAAAAAAAAAAGGAAAAAAAGACAGTCATCATAAACCATAATGGGCTTTTTTGGGATACCGGTAAGTAAAATGACTTATGAAAAGGTTTGATTGGGTAAAAGTTAGATTGTGAAATATGATTTATGTTTGGATTGATTGTTGCATAAGTAGCTTTTATGAAATTGAAACTTGTTTGGGATGACTTATGGATAAGTGAATTTTGAGATAATTATAAGAGAAAAATTAAAATTAACATTACCAAAAATATTAAAAATGCTAAATTACAAAACTTAGCAATGCTAGAATACATAATTTGATCCAATAAGTATTATATAAGTAACTAGGAACTTATATCCGATACAATTTGATATCTAATTGTGTCACGAATTAGATTCATTTCAATTGAAGATGAATGATTTATTTGGGTTGAAGACTCCTTAACAGAATCAGTTGACAAAGACTTCTCATTTACACTAATTTTCTCATTTTCAGTTTCTATAAAATAACATTTGATTGAAATAGTAAATAAGGAGTTTATAGTTTTTCAAACGTCAGAAAACCAAGCTTTTCAAATAAACTCATTTTCAACAATAAGTCTAATTGTTCACATTTTTCATCCAAACAAAAATTGAAAAAGAAAAACTCTTAAACCTGATTAAAATAGTAAATAAACCCTAAGAACCCTCTTATAAACTATCCCAAACAAGCCCATTAATATATGGGTTCTTTCACATTATTACCAGCCCAACAGTACTCGCATGTTTTATTTCATAATCAACACACACTTTTATTTTTAAAAACACACACACACACACTTTTATGTTAAAAAACACACACACACACCCTTACCCACTTTGCTAAAACTAACATATCCTATTAATTTGTAGTGAACATAAAAAAAACTGGCAAAACGGTCAGACACTCTTACTAAAAGGAGAGGGTTCGATGTTGGAGTTGATCAAGGCGCTAAGGGAGGCATCCTAACTCCTGTGTGCTTAAGTAAACGTCTGAGGGTAATAGACAGCTCGCCTCGTCCAACATTAGTATCACCTAAAAGGAATGAAGATTTTGCCTTGCCCTTGTATTGTAGGTGAATCTAACTCCTTTTCTAAAATTTTTATATAACAAAAAAAAACATCAAAAAATCTTTTAGCCATATGTTTCGCTTCATTTGAGCTAATAACATATGAAATTTATAGACAAGAACAAACATTTTAAGTTATTATAACTCCTTTTTTTTAAAAAAAGAACATAAAGCTCCCAATGTTGATTCATAACAAAGTTCATTCCACCTGCTCCTTTCAAGTACTAGGGAACCAACGAAGACTTTATATTAAAATTGAAGAATCAGAACCAATCTGTGTAATAAAATCAAATGACCAAAATTGTATTTTTCTTCTTAGTTTTGACAGATGAGATGACAAGGCATTTCCATTTGACAACAACTAAGGAATTGATTTCTCCATTCTGTCCCTAGAGAACTTGGCAAATGACTTCTTGTATTCAATTTCAACCTCTTGAGAAAGAGCCTCTTCCCCAAAGTTCTTGAGCCCATTACTCAAAACCTTAGCCACATACTCATCTGCCTCCACACTCGATCCCCACCCACTCTTCTTCATCATCTCATAAATCCTGACCGTTGATTCCCTCCTCTCCGCTCCAATCACCGCCTTGATCAACTCCACCAAACCCTTGTCGTCGCACTCGATCCCACCCTCCGATTCCTCCATCTCCACAATCAGACGGTCTACATCCTCCGCCATCCCATTCCTAGCCAGGGCCTTCACCATCTCTGCGTACAGCGACAGCTCCGCCTTGTACTCCGATCGGACGGCGGAGAAGGCTCGGAGGGCCAGCTCGCAACGGTCTTGCCGGAGGAGCTCCTTGAGGACGGCCATGAGGTCGGATTTTATCAGCCGCGAGAGGTTCTTGGAGACGAGGTCGTCAACGTTGATGGGTTTGGTTCGATGGAGACGCTTGAGGGTTTGGACGGCTTGGATTGCTTCGATGCTGAGAGTTCGGCCTTTGACGAGAGGTCCTCGCTGAGATCGGGGGCCGCGGCCGCACCGGACCGAAACGTAGGTGGAAGTCGAGGATGTAGTGGCGGTTGAAGGTTTGGGTGGGAGAGGACGGTGAGGTTTAAGGAAAGTGGGGTTTTGGTGCACAGTTGATAAGGCCATTTCTGAAAGAAGCTGTGGGTAGACGACGAGAGCTCTATGAATGGCTAAAACGTAAAGTGAGATGTGCAATCCGAAGGCTTATCGGGTTGGGAAGCAAATGACGAATTTGCCCTTCATGATATGGTTATTATAAAAAGAGAAACAAACTAGCGTCGACAGCAGGATTCGAACCTGCGCAGGCAAAGCCCAACAGATTTCGAGTCTGTCTCCTTAACCACTCGGACATATCGACGTTATGATTGGATGGTGCTAAAAACCATAAACTTAATCACTAAATTGAGGTATTGAGCAAAAAAAAATTACTAAATTGAGGTGATGATTGACTGAAGTAACCACGTCGTCACTTTTTGGACAGAAAGTATTAAGAAAATTACAAGATTAACCTTACCAAAAAGATGAAATTACATAAGAATCACCACCATACTGGCCGAAGGATGAGGGGAACAGAAAGTGGGCTTAAGCCCATCTTTGGTTATTGGTAAGACTTTTATGGATCCCAGATTCTCAATATATTTACAGTCGCAGGCCGCAAAGTGAGATGTTAATAATAAGATATGTTTGTTTTAATTTTTGGCTAAAGTATACTTTTAGTCTTTTAAGTTTTATATAAGGTATACATTTAGTCCCTTAACTTTATAAAGTATACTTTTTGTCCTAAAATTCTAACACCGTTAATGTTGCTAACGGAAAACACTGACAAAACGAACTCAAGTGATGACTAATAACATTTAATTACACATATTTTATATATTCTTCAATTTACCCATATTCTTAATAGCATTTAATTGCATAGTCATCACTTAAATTTATACCGTTATTTCCTGAGTTTGCATTTTCCGTTAGCAAAATTAACGGTGTTAGAATTATAGGACTAAAAGTATACTTTATAAAGTTAAGGGACTAAAAGTATACCTCATATAAACTTAAAGGATTAAAAGTATACTTTAGCCTTAATTTTTTTAGAAGTGTTCTTATATTGTTTTAGATAAATATATAAAAGAAGTTTTATCTTGACTTATTAAAAGTAATACTAGTAACTACATGAGATTTACTTTGGTTCTAAATATGATATATTATCTACTTTATTTCTCAAAATTATAATTTTTCCCCAAATATCTTATTGATTGCACATATTTTAGAGGTCTTCATTAAGGATAATTTCAATAAACATAATTAAATAGGTGATAGGCGACTTCGGCAAGTACATTGGTCGTTACAAATAATAAAGTAGTGAGAAAGTATCGTCCCACGAGGAATAGTACTCCAATCACTAGTTCGCTATTTACGTTTTAGTTGGATGAATCAAGTAAAAAGAGATGAGTTGTAATCAAACAATAATTTCAAGAATTGAAGAAAGATTAAGAACCCAAGATCAAGAATCTCAAGAACGATGTTTAGAAAAGACAATTAATCAAGAAAAGCGCAGCTAGGGTTTAGAATCCCCCTATGCTCCTTCAAGAATCTGAATTGAATCCTTAATTGATTATTATTCCCATGACTGACGATCAATTCTATAAAGTTAGACTAAGTCCCAATGTCTTAATGCTACCTTAGTCCATTATCTTTAAAAACAACCTAATGTCTTAGTATTGTTTGAAAAGATCAGATTTTAAACCAGAATTATAAGATCGCATAAACTCGTAAGCCTATATCTAGGTCATACAATTTTATGATGAATTAATAGTTCGGGTTAAATGCACCAACATCTCTATTGTCATACATTAACTTATGGTCAATCTAAAAGGTGATCAATCATTCAAGAAAGCTTTAAGTGCGGAAAATTCATTCAATCAAAGAAACCAAGATTCAATCAAGAATCCAACCAAATACTCAAAGTTGCATAGGGTTCATTCTAACCCCCACTACAAAAAGGAAATTAGCCAAACATGGCTAGTTTAACAAAATAAAGAAGAAAAGATGAAGATAGAATGGTTCTTCAGAGATTGGGGAAGGTTGATCTCTACAATTGCTTTGATCTTCTTTCTCCAATGCCGTAGAGTTGTTTCTTGTGCCAAAAGTTCTCCTTTTTTTTAACTAGGGTTGCCTCTTTTTATGTTTTAGGTTTAATTGGGTTTCCAAATCTCAAAAATTCTTAATTTTCCTTCCTTGGCCTGAAAACTTTCTAAAATTAAAAAATTAGAGTTTTCGCACTTCTGGCGCCCCGGGCGCCACTTTCTCCCAATTTGACATAGAGGGCACCAACTTTGTTTTCTTCATTGGCTTCTCTTTTTGACCTTCTTTGGAGTCTCCAAATAGCTTCTTCTTATGGATAAAACCTGCAAAAACACACAAGAATACTTGTGAGGGTATGTCTGATATCAAATCCATGTTTTTAACTTATTATTCTTAACCATTTTAATCATATTAAATTAATTTCATGCTAATCTTATGCCTTAAAACATGGTAATTTTGTGGCTCATCAATAGGATGTCTTAGAAATATCAACACATACTTATTATAAATAATTATTTGTTTAATATCTACAGAATAAGTGATATAATTCTTACAAGGAAAATCCCACAAAAAGAACTTGGAAAATAGAAATTGAAAAAGAGATGTTCTCAATTATATTTACAATGTCACAATAGTGTGAGGATCTTAGTTGTCTTTTTTAAAAATTTGGAAATATAAGACGTTTTCCCATTGTCTTTAGTTATGTTCCCCCACTTCTTCAAATGGGCCTCATACTTTGCTTCATATCTTTTCAATTCATAGTGGGCTCGTTTGGGATGACTTTAGCTTATGGAGCCCCATAAGTAACTTTTCAATTGTAATTTACGGAATATAAGGTAAATATGTGAGATGAGTTTTATCTTAACTTATATAAATAAGTCATAAACTCCTATAAATAGCTTTTTATAAGCTATTCCAAACGAACACAATTTCTAACTTCATGTTACAAACTTACAATCCAACACCTCTTTGATCAAAGCCTACATGAAAAATCATTTTGAGAAGACCCCATATTATGATTCATATCAACTCTAGAATTTATTCCATACCTGTTCTCTCTCTCTCTCTCTCTCTCTCTCTCTCTCTCTCTCTCTCTTTTAATAGGTGTTCAATTTTAAATGAAAAATTATGAAATTCATTTCCCAACTTAACAAACTCAAACATGAAGCTGATAATCTTATGTCAAATCTTGTAATTAATCCATGTCTGTTTTCTATTTTTTTTTTTTACAAATATTCAATTTTGAATGAAGAGTTGTGAAATTCATATACCAAGTTGGCAAAATCAAATATGAAGTTAGTAATTTAATATCAAGTCTAGAAATTAACCCTTGTCTATTTTCTCATTTTCACAAATTTTCAATTAAAAATGGAGAGCAGTGAAATTCATATATGAACTTGGCAAAATCAAATATAAGGTTGGTACTCTCGTATCAAGTTTTGAAATTAATCAATGTCTATTTTCTCATTTTCACAAGTGTTTAATATAAATGGAGATCAAGTAGTGAATTTCATATCCGAACTTGATAAAATTAAATGACAAGATAGTCTCTATCTTCATGATACATCTACGTCACCCAAGTTCTAACATCTTCCTGATACAATGTTAAACGACTACATATTCATTCATCTACTTAGAAAAAAGAACACACCTAAACCACTAAGAAAACAATCCATCCATAATTTTTCAAACCAACCTAAACATATACTCGTTTAACTAAGAGTGTAACCCACACGCCTCACAAGCAATTTAATTAATTGAAGTACATTCACAACCAGATGAAAGTATATCCTTGACTAATAAAACACTTCACACACGCACTTCAAAACCCAAACCAATATATATTACAAGGCATTTCATCATATACATATGCTTTACCAATTTTCTCCTACAATATGCCTACATAAAAAAGGAAATGAGAGTCAGAGCATTATATCAAACATCTTCAAGGCGTGAAGGGAGAAGCACATAGAACTCATAATCAAGCAAGTAAAAAAACACAGATCGGAGTGTAAAGAAGAAGTGTCATAGAATGTATTGTGTGCAAAACACACTCCAAATCCACTAATTCAACATTTTAAAATCAATATAGATGGGAAAAGAATAGAAGGATTAAAATTAAAACCTTAAAGCATTTGTACTTAACATTGAAAGTGAAGATGAGGAAGAAGCAATGAAGCAGGGTTCTTATTAGTAAGGTTGGTGTTAGAAGTAGAGTTGCTATAGTTTTTTTTGCAGATGTGGTTGTGAAGTTAATGGAGGTGTACTTGTTTATTATCAGAGAAGGCAATGAATTCAAAGAATCAATGGTTTTGGACCCCTCAAGAAGCATTGTCACTTCTGTCAGAGAAGGCAATGAATTAGAAAGCAGTATTGTCCATGCTGCCTCAGAAAGCAGTGAATTAGATTAATTGTCGATCTTTGACACAACAAGAACTATTAAAGAAGAGCAGAGTAGTTCTGTTTGACAGGTTTTTATTTTTTTTAATATGAGGGCATTTGTGTCTTTTGGCATGAATTTTGAATATCCCATTTTAGGAACCCACATCTTATAGGAATATTTAAATTGCTAGCATCTCTTTGTCTTCTACTATTTTGAAAGTTTTTTATCCAGGTTTGTCCCATTCTTATATTATTATGAGCAGAATATATAGTATGTTATATAGCGTCGCATCAACCAGGCCTAATTTAAAGGGCACATTCCCGGCATCAAACTTAAAAAAAGTGGAGCACAATTATGAACACGTGGAAATTTTGGTTTCATTTTGCTCCAACAAGCTCGTTCATTATTCTTGAAGGAGAAAGAAAATGCTACATATCAAAATAGATTATCTTTTCCACAATTAGGAGTTAACCTTTGCTTTTTATTTGTGGGAAACTGAGAATTGGTATTCCTCATTATCGTAAAACTAAATCCTTATAATATTGCATTAAAAATATAAGCATAAGTTAGACTTTTTATCATGTTTGGGATCCTAAAAAAGTATTTATATATATAAATCGAAATAAAATTCTTCTAATATACTTATCTCGTATATTTAAATCCCGATTGAAGATTTTCTTTTGAAGGCTCAAATCGCTATTTCAAATAATCATATATGGTAAATTATAATTGAAAAATTATTTATAAAAGTCTGGCTATTCTAAATCGATATTTTGAGTGTGTAGACTTTTTCAAGTTTAGTGGAGAAGTCTTGGTCCTCTTGGATGCTGCATCCATTCATCCATTTATTTTTTAAAATATTAATTATTAGTGGATCATAATCTGTTGCATTCATTTATTTGATGCAGCACAAAGTAATGGCATTTCCATTTTTTCTGGTCCTTTTCCAGCTAGCCTCTCCTATCAGAATTAATCCCTGGGCCATTCCGTCTTAAACAAGTGTGTGCGTTGCCGATAAGTCCCAGCAGTAAAAGTACAGCTTTGTCCCACGGCTCAGCCTGTCTAACATTGACATCATTTAGGAAAAAGCGAAACTTTGCCCTGCCCTTGGATCGTGGTGAGTCCAACCCCTTGTCTAAAATTTTTCTATATAAAAAAAGTACAATTGTGTTCATTTATCTTCAAATCTGATAGGGCAAAATTTTAAAGCCTAAAACTCCGTAAGTATACGGGCCGTATCAACTAATAAAGAGTGAGTAAAGTATTGTTCTCATGAGAACTTAGTATCCACAACTTTGATCAGGCATTGATTTTACACTTTCATTTAAATTGAGCAAACTAAAGAGAATTTAATTAAATGAAAAGAAATTAAAATAAACTAACTACCACAAATGTCAAACAAGAAACCCAAAGTCACTAATCCCTTATTAGTTCCATAAACCTTGATTTCACTAATTTAATTACTTTTAATATTAATTTTGTTAATCTCGAGTATAAATAGCTATAAGTGTCTTCCGGTCCGCTTACAACCCTCTCTTAAGTATAAAATGTTATGTCTGACATGATTACTTAAGAGGCAATTTAATTTGGACACAATCTTCAACAATTATATGGGGCCATTAGGTATATGTCTATCATAATTGTAAATTAAATCATAATTTAATCTCATATTGCTTAATCTCAGAGCTTAATTAAAATTTCCTTCGTCAAGGTAAATCCTAATTCTCAAATTCATATTTAATGGTGAAAAATTAAACAAGATTAAGCAACCAAAATTAATACTAATTATAACTAAACCATGAAAACAAAGTTTAATTCATTAACAAGTTCATAGATGTTCTAGGTTGCAAAATAAAACTGTCCACATGGCTATACTAAAAATCCATAACAGAGCACAGAAAATTTAGAGACAAAAAGGAGTAAAAGAAAGAGCAAGGAGATTGCAAATCTCAGCGGAGAAGACGATGAACAGTGTTGCTCCTCTGCTACTCTGCGTGTCTCGGCTGCCTTTCAATTCTCTGTTCTGTCTACCTTTCTTCTTCGCGTAGCCTTCTGTTTTCTTCGTTCTGCGCGATCCCTCGGCTGGGTTTCCCCTCCTCTTTTCTCCTGTGCGTGACTCCTTTTTTATTCCTCTAGCTTTAGGTTTTCATTCATTCCAATCATTTAGTTTTTGTCGGCCCCAATCCAATTCAATCCAAAGCCCAATTCGCTCTTTCATTCAACATTTCTAATGGTGGGCCCATCTCTTCATATCCCATTAATTCATTCATCTCAATTAATCCAAAATGGCATACAAACAATATGCTCCTGCTGCCTTGAAAACCAAAGGAATACTAATAGTAGTAGTAGTAATAATAATAATAATAATAATAAATCTTTTTTTCTTTAATTCTTATTTATTTTCTAAGCTTAAAAAATTTTAGTTTAAATGGAAATCCCACAAATGATGCACCACTTTGATTTGATTTTATAATAGTATAATCTCATAGAAATCTCCCAAAATTGTTTAGACAACTCTCCAAATATCTTCAAAATGTACTTTAAATATATAAAATATGGAGAGTTATCAAAATCAAATGTGCAGGTTTAAGTCTTATGAAAGATCTAATCCATCATAACGTGCTAGATTAAGATTCAAATCTGTGTTGAAAGGGGAGGGATGCCCACATCTTGTAATGTTGCCTACCAAAAAAAACTTCACACCAAATGTTTTTGTCTCTAATTTTTGAAACTATTTTTTTTTTAATCTTTTAAAGTTAATATCTTTGCCGACACTGAAATTTTAAATAATAAAAAAAAATTCTCAAATACTGATATATGAACTTTACTTTTCAAAATAATAATTAATGTTAGAAAATATTATTATTTGAGACTAATATTAATCATAGGGTTAGATACTTTCTAGAATTAAATAACTAAATTGAAAATTTGTATAAAGTTAGAGGAGCAAAAACAACACTTTTGCCATCTGAACATTTGATAGTTGGATGACTATTTTGTTTTGAACTCTGGGTTTTGGGAGGAGGATACTCTCATAATCTTTTTTCTCTTTTTCTTCTTAGAATCTTGTCTCCATCTTTAGATTAAAAAATAAATTGTTCAAATTTAATATTTTTTAAAACTATGATTATAGTGTTTTATAGTTTAATTTTTTAAAATTTTGTTTGTATTGTAGTTATGAATTGTTTGGATAAAATTTTAATCGTTTAAATTTATTTATTTATATTTAAAATAACAATTTTATGAAATATAAAATTTAAACTATCCATTTTTTTAATCTGATGGTAGAGATGAGATTTTGAGAGAGAAATGAGATAGAGGATATTGAGACAACCCAAACCTCTCGGTATTGATGTTCAAAAAATATCAAATTGATGATTCTACAAGTTTACATAGTAAAGTATCATGAACTTGGTACCAACATACCAACAAGAAGTTGGGCATCAATGCCATGCTTTCATATATATATATATATATATATATATATATATATATATATATATAGTTTCATTCAAATTGAGCAAATGAAACTACTAACTCTATTGTTTTGACAAAGACAACCATTAAAACTACTTAGAACAGTCAATCCCTTCTTCAATTCATAGAGCATATAATTACCGAAATTAATCTAATCAAAATCAGTAGATTAATCTAGAACATTAATGGATATAAATGTATTTCGAATCACTTACTTATCTCTCTCAAATTAAAAATGTCATTCCTGTTTTGTCTACCTAAAAGGCTATGGATAATTCAATCGCACTTAAATATGATTGTCTGGATATGATAGGTACATATTCCTATCGTAATGGCAACTCAAATTAATATCTAATTCCACGCTACTCTCATGTCAAAAATAAAAATAAAAAATCCACTCTACTCAATTGAATGTCCAGTCGATTTCTTTTTCAAGACTAACCTAGATTTCTGGAGTTTATAGCCAAAATTGTCAAACTTGAAAATAAACTCCTATTGTAAATACCAATTGTAAACTTATAAGAATTTGTTTTTATTAATAAATAGATGTTAAAGTATATAATAAAAATGACAATAATTTTATTTAAATATGTTTGAAATATGAATAATTGAAATTAAATCTATCAATATTTATAATTTATCATTTTTAATAAAAAATTATAAATTTTATAAATAAAGTAATTAAAAACATAATTAAAAAGAACAAAATAATATGAGTTTCAAAGTTAGTTGACATAATTTTATAAGTTATAAATGTAAAAACGGTGTACAAATCTGTGGGTTTAATTGAGTTTATGGCTAGCACGAGTTTAAGTAAATACGGACTCGATTTTTATAAGTTAGAAATGTAAAATTGGTAAATTTAAATAATGAACTTACTAGTTTAACATCAACATTCATTAGTAACATTGCTCAAGCAATGAATAATAAGAAATTCTAATATTGAGTAAACAAAGATAATATTACGTATAAAGAAATGGGTTAATTAAACCTATTCAAATCTATGAATAAATTGAAGTTGGCGGTCGTGAAGTAACTGACCATAAAACAAGAACATTGTGAAGATCTCTCTCCCCAACCTCCCCTACAAACCCTAACAGTTGCGGTGCTCACAAATCCAGCTGGCTTCTGTCTCGCCGGCGAGCCTCCTCTCATACCACATCCACGGTAGAAGTATAGATCAGGCCTCGGTGAGTCAGGAGGAGGCGAGATTTAGGTCGGAACAGGGACAGAAAGCGGTGACCATCTTTCTTCGTTGGCGTTGGCTCTTCCCTAGTCTTCGGCCTCACTGTCTCCAGCTCCGGCGTCCCTCTGTTTTCTGGGTGCTGCGGTGGTCCTCTCCCACCCCTGGCGGCGGGAGCTTTTGTCTGGACATCTCCCTTGACGATGGTCTTCGGCGTGACAGTGGTTTCCGGCTCAACAGTGGTCTTCGGCGAAGGGGATGGTTTTCCTGCTCTTTTTTCCTGTTGTCTTATTCTGTTTCTGTTCATGTTCCTGTGCTTTTGTGTGTGTTGTTGTACATTTGTGTGTTTATTCTGTTGTGGTTATGGATTTGGGGTTTTATGGTGGTGTTTTGTGTTGTGATTTAGATTTGCAATTTTGAGGGAAGGGTATTTCCGATGGTTGATGCTAGTTTGAGCCTTACATGTGTGAAGATCATTGGTAGGATTGTTCGATGGTGGCAAATCCACATCGCTAGTGCTAGCCAAAATTTGTTGGGTGGGTAATCGGTGTCACCAAGCTTGCTTCATTGGAGGAGCAAAAGTTTTCTTCAAGACTTTACTTGTCTGTTTTTTTCTGAGGTTAGGTGTTTTCTTTCCTGTACCCCAAGTAGGGGTGATTATGTAGCTGATCTAATTGCAGTTTTTTCTTATAAGGAGGTGTGCCCTATCGGGTGGGTTTTACAACCAATACCTTCTTTCATATCCTTTCTAACCTCGGATGTCTAGGAAGTTTATGAAGTTTTTGAAGTTACTTTAATTTTATTCCTATTTATTTTGTGGTAACTATCTCTTTTTACGTTTAGTTTGATGTTATTGTGTTTGTTAGTTTTCTTATTCTGATTTGTTGTTGTTTAGTTTGTTTTTGTAATTGTTCGATGTCACCTTTTTTATTAGCATCAATATATGTTTTCTTGTTGACAAAAAAAAAAAATCTATGAATAAATTCATAGGTACCCTAAGTGAAAAGAAAACTAACCACGTACATATGACTTTAATAACAACAGATCCAAGCAATCTATACATCATCAACATGATAAGAAGAGTTGGAATGGAATAATCTTATGTAAAACCCTTAATTTTTCTACTAATCTCAAGCTTCTTCAACTCTCCTGTGGCTCATTCTTCTTCACGTACAAGGAAGAACTACGTTCGCTTGAACTCAGAACTCATGGAAATACATCTGCTGTAATGAACTAATTATCATATTAACTTAAGTCTCTTTTAGCAATTTACGCATAAAAAAAGGTGATTCATCATAGATATGTAATCCAAAGAGCAGTCAAAACCTAAAGCTTAATCTGATGTAAAACGCTTAATTTTTCTACTAATCTCTAGCTTCTTCAACTCTCCTGTGGCTCATTCTTCTTCACAGGGAAGAACTACGTTCGCTGGAACTCAGAACTCATGGAAATATTGCATCTGATGTAATTAACTAATTATCATATTAACTTAAGTTTCTTTTAGCAATTTACGCATAAAAAAGGTGATTCATAGATATGTAATCCAAAGAGCAGTCAAAACCTAGAGACAGTGAAAGGGACGCATTCTTTTTTATTTATAAATTATAATCATCCAAGAACAATAAAAAAGAAGAACATGATGTGAAACAGTGAAAGACATTGATGCCGTTGTGTCGGGGGAGAAGGAGAATATGGAGTGAAGTCTGCTACAGCCACCGTACAGGCAGTAACATCCCTCCCTCACGCCTCCCAGCTTTTGGAGATCTTCCCAATTATTACCCTTCGATTCTCGCGTGTCCTCCCTAATTACTACCAACCTAAAGTCTGCTACTTGGAAGCTACATGTAAGAGTTATTCTCGTTTTTTTCTCAACATAAGCCTCCAAGTAATAAAGATTTTTTGTCTTTGTTTTATAAAAATTTGCAAGGTTTTTTTTAAATTTTTTTTTTTGTTATGTGTGCCAGGGATTTTATTTTTGAGAGAGCTCAATAACATCCTCTAATTTATGTAGTCAATCATACCTAATGGAAAGGAATTGAGTCTCTATTGTTGTTCTTATATATGCTCATAGTATTTACTATTTAGGAGTTGAGTCTCTATTATTGTTGTTGTATGTGCTCATAGTATTTAATAAGGGTAGTCAAATAGATTAACAATTAATGTGATATTTGAGTTTGATGTAGTTGGTAAACATGACATTGTAAGTCATTTAAATTATATGACAGTTTTAATATTGTTAACTATTTTTATTGATTTGTAAGAATTATTAATTATAATAAAGGATAAAAGTGCAAAAATGCCTATGAGTGTTGTCTTCAAGATCGTCTAGCACTATGTGTTTTTTTTTTAAGCAAAAGTACCCACGTAGTTACATTTTATGAGCAAAAATACATTTTTCGTTAGTTGACCGTTAACTTAGTGAAATTACCATTTTGCCATTAGTTTAAAATAATTATAAAAAAAACAAAAATACCCCACCCCCACCTCCCTTTGCCGGTGGGCCCCACCACTAGCCCGCGGCCGCCGGCGAATTTTTTTTAAACTATTTTTAAAATAATTAAAACAAAAACACCCCACCCCCCATGTCCCCTTGCCGGTGGGCTCCACCGCTGGCCCCCATGCCGGCGGCCTCCCGCCGCTGGCAACCACCTCCGGCAGTCGGCAACTTTTTTTTTTTTAACTATTTTTTTTACACGCCTGGATTTGCGTTACTTTATAATAGAAAATTATACAATTTTCAAAGACATCAATATCATCACGATTCCATTGATTCAAAGACGATCAATCTCATCACGATTCCATTGATTCAAATGATTCAAATTCATATCCTTCTGAAAGCCACAAGTAAATTGGTTGCACGAAATTTTTAAGATTTTGAATTATACCCTTTTAAGGAATAATTCAATAATTTCTTATTTATAAAATATTGTTTATTGAATATCTGTATAATTATTTTTCTTTTCAAAATTTTTAACACATAATTTGTCCAAGTATAACGTAACAATAAGAAGCTTTGTCTACATGGGAAGCCTTCAGAATAACTACATTGGGTTCAATAATGCGCAAATTTAAATAAATTAGACGAGCTTTGTCAACATGGGAAGCATTTAGAATAACTACATTGCGTTCGATGTAGACTAACGGCATAAGCAAACTGTCAATTTCCTCCTATATATGCCTCCACTTTGACGCCAAAATGTCCATTTGTTCGGCCACGTATATTAATATATGCAATCATATTAATTTTTGTTAGCACTTATATATATCCAGAGAGCGAGGGACACAAAATTGACTGAGGCGAGAGTTGGGAGGGAGTAACGAATTTGATTGGTTGTGGGGGGTGGTCCCACATCCAATAAAGAAATTAAAGAAAGACCCTAACTTTTAATTACTGACTATAATTTTTATAGTCAGTAATTAAAAGTCATCAGAACCGAATCAAATTCGTTACTCCCTCCCAATAAAAAAAATAAAATAAAATAAAATTCACCAGCGGCCGGTCACCGGTGGCGGCCGGCGGTGGGGTCCACTGGCAAGGGGAGGTGGGGGGTGTTTTTGTTTTTGTTTTAATTATTTTAAAAATAGTTTTAAAAAAAATTCGCCTGCGGCGGGCGGCCGCCGGCATGGGGGTCCGGCTGTGGGGCCCAAGCAAGGAGAGGTGGGGGTGGGGTATTTTTGTTTTTTTAAAATTATTTTAAACTAAAGGCAAAATGGTAATTTAACTAAGTTAACGATCAACTAACGGTCAGTTAATGGTCAACTAACAGAAGAAGTATTTTTGCTTATAAAGTATAACCACGTGAATACTTTTGCTAAAAAAAAAAAGCACATGGTGCTGGATGTTCCTGAGGGCAAAGCTCATGGGTATTTTTACACCTTTATCCTATAATAAAAACCAAAGAGAGTAGGCTACTTGTAGCGAAATTAATGATATTTTGTTAATTTTACTCCTATTTAATTTCAAGTGAAAAGAAAAAAAAAAAGAAGAGGGAGAGAGGTGTAAAAATAATTTGTAAAGGAGAAAGAGGAAAAAAAAAAATTAATGAAGGCAAATGTAAAATTTTCTTGATCAATTTAATGCATTACGTGATATGCAAGAATATAAGAAGGTTCAAATAACATTAGTTTAGGCACGTAGTGTTACTTTTTAGAAGGTATCCCATAAAAATTTATCAGCAATGAGGACAAGAATCAGAACACGAGTACTCTACTATTTTATGTTTACAAAATTTGCATGATGTTAATACCTTTGGTGTGTAAATATATAGTATCTGATACTTCTCACTGATAAAATTTTTAATGAATTATTTTGTTCCTATTTATAACATATTTTCAACATAATTAATTATAATTAATTGTGGTAAAAAAAATATAACTAAAAAAGCTTTTAATCTAATTAAATTTATCTTAAAATTGAATAATTTTTCAACTTTAGCTTTATTTAATACATACACTTCAATATAAAACTCAAGATTGTGTTCAAAATTAAAAATGACAAGCTCAAGAAAATAACAGTTTTAAAAGTAATAAATTAGGAGTAAAATCATACATTCAAATAATAAATCTAATGAGGTGATTCATTTTAAAGACAAAAGAAATCTTATCTTCTTATCTTATAAATAAGACTAAAGGAGTACTAAGGAAAAAAATATATCAAAACTTCATAATCATTTTAAAATATACTCCTCACATCAATAAGTGTAAATCTAATTTGTTTAGGTTGAGGAAGTTGGAAAAGTTGATTAATATAACATATATTTTATAAAATATTCTAGTCACCTTCCTCAATTCATCTCCCTCTTTTCCTTGATTAGGTTGAAAGGAACATCAACAAGTGTAAATTAGAAAAAATTGATAAATATAAAAATTTAGTTTATATTTAATTTTAATATCAACTTTCTAAATATATTTTATATTAAATATCGAAATGAGGATAATTCTTTTTGCCAAACAATAAAATTCCCCAATCCTTTCTAGGGATACGTGTTGTAGTGCTCTAAATTTCACTCAACAGCTTCGTCACTTTTTCCACTTGGCTGTGTTTTTGATGGGTTCACATTAGGTGCTTGTCTCTTAGGTGTTTGTTACATGTTTATCCCTCTAATTTGAGGGATGAAACATTTTTTTTATTTTTTTTAAATTTTTTTATATATTGTACTTATTTAGATTAAATTATATGTTGTTTTTTGAAAAAAAATTTCACCCAGTATATCAAATTAATTAGTTTTCTGTTCTGAATTCAGAAATATTTGTTCTGTAACACTAGTATCATGAAAATTAATTAATTTGAGATACTGAGTGCAAAAAAAATTTCAGAAAGCAGCATATAATTAAATCTAAATAAATAAAATATATAAAAAAAAATTAAAAAATTTGTCTCATCCCTCAAATTAGAGGGACAAGCATGTAACAAGCACCTAATTTGAATTGGTTTTTGACACAGCTTCTTTATTAAGTATTTCCTCTGGTCCTTATTATAAGGCACCAACTAGTAAGTTTATTTGGTCCTTTTTATAAGGTACTTGTTTGTTCTGAATGAGCATTAATTATCTTTTTCCATGTATGCCCTTAATTAATAAAGGTAGTAAGTGAGAGTAATAATTAATAGAATATTAGAATTTAGTATAATTAGTAGAGGTAATATTGGAAATTACTTAAATTCTATGACAATTTTATTGACTTTAACTACTTTTATTGGTATGTGAGAATTGTTAGTTGGTGCCTTATAATAAGGATTAGAGGGAGTATTAAGGTTATTAAATTTGCATTGGTTTTTGAATCGGTTAGGTAATCGGTTAAATGTAGTGAGTCAGTTTGAAGTCAATTCAGGAGTGAGACTAGTGGAGAATTAAAAAAAATAAGTACTTTAAATTCTTATCATACCATAAAAAATATAAATATTAATGCAAAACCTTGAATAATCACTAACAAAACAATTATATACTTATCCATCATTCTTTACAATTTCTTTGATATATTGACTCACACTATCATGCAATGACCCATTGACACTAGAATAAGTAATCGCTAAATATTCTTCCTAATAAAATATCAAAATAGATAATTGATAACAAAATATTTCTAGCAACAATCATTTAATAACTAAACTCATAGTCATTAACACTAAAACTATCATTATTTTCTTACCAATATTACTTTACACAATTTATGCCCCTAAAAAATATGGTAAACTTTTTTAAAAAGTCAACCTAGATCAACCTAGTTGCTCGTCTTGTTTGCCCCGGGTCAACCCAACCTCAAATTGGGGACCTGCACAGATTGGTTTCATGGCCGAGTTGCCAATCTCTAGGTTGACGCAGATTTGATAACATTGGCCTTTACTTGCACCCACGCGCATTTTATATGCTCTTTCTCATTGAGGTGATTTACATATTAGCTGCTTATTTAGAACTGCATATCATAAGCTGATTCATGCAAACTAAAACAAAACTCATCTCACATATTTACCTCATATATTATAAATTACGATTAAGAAATTACTTTTGACAAGGACAAATTTAACTTAAGTGAACTTTAAATTGAACATGCACTCATGTATATCATATACAATCATTAGTAAGTTAAGTTTTTTTTGGCTAAATACATTTACCCTCTCATTTAAGGTAATCATATTCGAATCAAATACTAAATGTGAGTACTTCTCTTAATAGAAATTTGATTTGCCCTATTGTAAGAAGCTAGGCTCTTCTACTAGACATTGGTTTAATTAAGTTATTACTTTGGCCTGATATTTGCTTTTATTTATAGTTTTGGCCTCTAAACTTCCCAAAATGAAATTTAAGCTTTTCGTTCAACTTAACTTATTTAACTAATATTCAAAAGAAAAATATAAAAAGAGAAAAAAAAAAAAAAACTGCCAGACAAGATCTGCTCGGATCCGAAAAATGGTCTCCTGCTTGCTGTTTCATCCCAAGAATTGTTACCTTTTTGTCCATAATCCTCTCTCTTCCTGAGTAGCTGGATGCGTGTGCCGGCGTTTTTTCTTTTTCCCCATCATCATTATTTATTATTTTAAGGGTTTTTCAAAAGCACTAAGCCACTAACGAAGACAAGAAACTAGAAAACCTGAGCTGTAATTGTTTCATAACCAGAGCTTTGAATTTGTGTTTTCTTAAATTCCTGACCTGGTTCACTTTAGCCGGTCGGTACTAAAAGCATATTGCTCCACTGGCACCTGGGAACACTGTGTAAAAGGTTGCCGGGACATTGCTAAGCCACTTGTCCCTGAAAAATATCAAATATTCAATCAACAATTAACATGTAATACCCTTTTCCTTTTCTGTATAATTTATTGTTCTCTATTTTCTTTTATAAAAATGACCTCCTTGTTGCCTACCCTCGACACCTTCGCTCATATTATGATCCTTGTCTCAAATTATGCTATGTACAGGAAAAAAGACGGCTTCCTCATTTCCCTCCTAATAAAAAAAAAAATCCTTTGTTTGGTCAGAGAGAGAGAGAGAGAGAGTTGGCTATAGAAAGGTCCAAGAAGGTTCTTTTTCTCCGTCAACAAAAGCATCTCCTTTTTCAGCTCTGGTCTTCAGGACCATTTCCATAACATAACATTTGCATTATTTCTGTTTCTTCAGCTGTGTTTTCTCTTTTTCCAACTCCTGTTTGACACCTTTTTGATTTGTGCCATTTGCATGTCTAGGCTACTTGAACGTGATTACATAGGCTTAGCAGAGAAGCCTTCCATGGAAATCTCTGAAAAAAGCTCACATCTCAACTTGAACTTGAAGGAGACAGAACTCAGACTTGGGCTTCCTGGTTCTGAATCTCCAGAGAGAAAACCAACAAACATAATATCTCTGTTTGGCAAGGATTTGCAGAATACAAATGCCTTGAAGAACCTTGTTGCTGGCTCTAAGAGAGGCTTCTCTGATGATACCATTATTGATTTTGAGGGCGAAAGAAATAATAACCACAAGGCTTCTCAATCTGCCAAACCAAAACAGGACAAGAAGCCAGAGATTTCTGAAACAAACGAGCATGCTAGTCCTCCTTCAAAGTAAGTCTCTTTGTCCTTTGAAGTCATGAAACATTGTACTATCATTCTATATCTGGTTTTTGAGATTAATGAAATGAAACATGGTACATTTGATTGCAATAGGGCACAGGTTGTGGGGTGGCCACCGATTCGATCCTTTCGGAGGAACACGATGGCCTGTAGCTTGACAAAGAACAAGGACGACGATGAAGGAGAAGAGGGGAAACCATCAGAAGCAAGTGGTTGTCTTTATGTAAAAGTTAGTATGGATGGTGCTCCATATCTCAGAAAGGTTGATCTCAGAATGTACACCAACTATATGCAACTTTCTTCAGCTCTTGAGCAAATGTTCACTTGCTTCACCATTGGTATACTCTGCCTTCTACCTCCTCTCTGCCTTTTTTATTTGTCAGATATAAGCTTTGAGTGATTTATATTTAGTTTGTCCAATAGAAAAACATAGAAAGATTCCATCTTTAATGTTGTTCGGTTTTGGGGTTTTGGTCAAATTAGGTGAATGCAATTCTGGTGGGTTTCCCGGGAAAGATGGTATGAGTGAGAGCTCTTTGAGGGATCTTCTTCATGTGTCTGTTCATGTTGTTACATACGAAGACAAAGATGGAGATTGGATGCTTGTTGGTGATGTCCCATGGGAGTAAGTTCTTTCTGAATCCTCTTACATTATACCCAGATCTTTAATATAGGAGTTATTTAAATAATTCTGAGAGATTAAGGATATAAAATTAATTAATGAATTATAACTAATGTGATTTGATCTCTTTGAATGTGCAACATTAGATCAGTTAAATAGATATCGCTTTTTAAGTTAGTTAAATTTGTTTTAATAAAAAATGATAAAGAAACAAAAGGAACCGAGAACTTATATTTAATACGAAATCTTATTTCCCAACTAGCACTTATATTACGGATTAAGGACTATTAATTAAGGACTATTTTTGTGTGTGACCCAAAATTTTGTTACCTAAACTCTGCTATTATGTCATCACAGGATGTTCACTGAATCATGCAGGAGACTGAGGATCATGAAAGGTTCTGAAGCAATTGGGTTAGGTATTGTTTTTAAATTTATTCTGTGGGTTTTAAGCTAAGGCTTGCATGCTCAGATTTTCTCAAATCCCTTGTAAACATTTGCCATCATATAATTTGTGTTAATAAATTGCAGCTCCCAGGGCCATGGAAAAGAAGTGCACGAGCCACCAAAACAATTGCAGAAGAATTAAATAGACCTAAAAGGAGAGCATTTTGAGTTTAGGGTTCTTGTTTATCCAAATCATATGATATGAAAATTCATTGTTTTGTTTTTTGGGATTTTGGGATGCATCTAGAGATTGACACTGCAAAGTTCTTCTATCAGTTACTTAACTGGAAACATCCCAAGATAATATCTATATATATACACACACACAATTTGTTTGTTAATCTATGTTATGTTGCTTGGATTACCTGTTACTGTTATAAAACAGTTACTTTTTGTGTCTGCCTCATCACTATGCTCTATTCTTTACAAATTTTCTCCTACGCTTTTGTTCTTAGATATAAACACTCATCATCATCTGTTAATTTTAGAAATGGGTTCTCATTATTCTCATCATGTTTGGTTTTTAAATAACTACATAACTCATGGTTCCACTGAAATAGTTAGTCAAAAGAATCAAATTAAACTTTAGAAAGATGTTAATTATAAATTATTAAAATATGTTGAAGTTAAATCATTCTGTTATATGTTAAGAAAAATTTATGTTTTTTAGTTGCTTGCTTGCTTGTTAGATTTTACCGCATAATACCTTGTTTTAAGATGAGTCACATTACATATTGTTTATAAACAATACATGTTATGATATATTTATGTACACGCACTTCCCAATTACTACTAGTATTTTACATATGTATTTTTTTTTTTTTTTGATTTTATCATTGCTATTAGTATAATTTCTTTTTTACTATTGTAAGGGTCAAGTTAGTTTCTTATTATAGTCACCAAATAAGACATTAATTGCGTCTTTTTAAAGATTATCCCCGTTTAAGTTTGATGTAACTCATAACTTTCAATATAGGTAAATTATTTTTTAGAAAATGATTTTTTTTTAACTAATTTAATGATTTAACCATATCCATATCTCCTTAGTTATGGTAATGTGACTGGAGAATGGAGATGTCTCTTATTGAAATCTAAGTTGAAGTAGTAGACATCTAGTTAAACCCAAATAAAGACCAATAATTAATAATTAATTGAAGTAAAAAGAACAAGAAGCAATTTGCAAATTCAACAGTAAAGAATGAGAATTTTCACAATTTGTTCATTAAACAAGTGTACAAATAGTCAGTTGTACTTTTTCACCTCCCTTTTAAGTTTTAGTCCTGAAAAAGTGAAAATGAAAAGAATCACTTTCTCCTTGGCTTCATGAAATCAAACAGTTGATAATCGGAAAATCAAAATCATTGCTTGATGTAGAGGCATGCCTGCCATGATTTTGTACATACAATTATTGCAAGGCGTGGCCTGGAGTTTCAGAAGAAGCAGAAGCAGAAGCATGACGACGAGAATCTCTTATTCTTCTAACCAGACGCCCAATGAAGAAACACAGCAATCGAAAGCAGCAGAGTATTACTATGACGATCAAAGTCGAGATAAGATATTCCTGGACAGAATTAGAACGCCTGCATCCAAACACTGCTCCCAAACACACCATTGTTGTTATTAACCAAATTTGGACAAAGCTAATGATGATGGATGTCTCTGTCTGGGCTCCTCCTTCTTCGTTCTTGAGATTTAATTTATATCTGAATTGGATTTGGATTTTTGGATATCATGGGAATGGTAAAATGGTTTTTCTGAAATTATTGTCTTCCATTTCAGCTATGTTTTGGTCCCTTCTTTGTCAATTAAGGAATCAATGAATTTGTGCTTCACATTAAGCTATTCCTTGTACCATTTTGCAACTTGTGATATTCGTATATATACTTTCTGACTTTAGGAACGTAGAAATTCCTATACACACAATCTCTCTATTTCAATAAATAAAAAATTGTTATAAGTATTATAATTGTATGCATAGCACATAATATTTAAGAATAAGGCTTTTGATATTTCATCTTATATTGAACAAGAAACAACAACGCGCGGGAGTAACATTTATAACACTTGACGTACAAACTGACCTTGCAATCATTCACTCCCATTGCATTCATAAATCATGTACATGCTCTAAATTACTACAAAACAATTTCCTACCATGTCTTAAGTTTTTAACTCCAACTAAAACTCTTTTGAATATTGCATCCGCTACATTTTTAAGACTTGATGATTAATATTTGTAGTAATGCTGTTGAATACTGTTTTATGAGTAACTGTTTTTTTGAGAAAATAGTTGTGTTTTTATTAATGTCGTTGGTAAATTTCGTACACTTTGACATCAATAAATATCAATAATTTATATTTTATATCTATAAATTATTAGCCAATTATTAATGAGTTATTATAATAATAATTCAGCTCAATTCTTCATCCCCAAACTTATAGCAAGTTGCCCTTATAAACTCATTAAGGATACTAACGACTGCAAAGATACCTAGGGATGTCACTTTTTGATGAAAAGTTAGTGGCTATACTTACCTCAATCTTTTCTTTTCCTCCTTTTATTTGATCTTTTGGGCCTTGTAATGTATTAATTTTTTAATTTAAATTTATTTTTTCTATGTTCTTCTATACTTGACTTTCTTAAGATTCGTCTTTAACTGTATAAAAAAGAGCCTGGAATTTTTTCAAAACAATTAGAAATCCTTTCTTTTCCTCCTTTTATTTGATCTTTTGTGACTTGTAATGTATTAATTTTTTAATTTAAATTTATTTTTTCTATATTCCTCCATACTTAACTTTCTTAATATTCATCTTTAACTATATAAAGAAGAGCTTGGAATTTTTTTAAAAAAATTAGAACTTTGTATTGAAAGAGAAATTATTGTAAGGCTTGGAGTTAAAAAAAGAAACATCAAATACACATTCAGTAGTTGGATGTTTTGCAATTTTTAAGGAGTGAGGTATTTTACAACAATTTACATCCTTAGGAACAGAGAGTGAAGAGGGGGCAAGGAACCACAATTTGCAAAATAAAAATAAAATAGAAAAAAGAAGAAGAAAGAAAGCAGGACAAAATGGTGCAGTTTGAGTTTTAAAATTTTAAGGGAATGGAGGGGGAAAAAAGCAAGCAGAGGCTACAAATAGTCAAGGCATTTTGAATTTCAAATCTGAAACTTGAAGTGAACGAGCTTATACTTTCCCGTGCGTTGCACGTGTGATAGTACTTCACGGATTACTCAAACATATTTTACTTCATAAGTGATGCAACTATCTTGCTTTTAAGAAACGTTTAAACTTTACTACCAATGAATGACTACATATTAAAAATGAAATATTGGTTTAAATTTGAAGATTGAGCAATGAACAAATTTGAAATTGATTTTCAGAGCTCTACTATTTTTAAAAAACAATTGATATACGTGGAAAACTTAAAATAAGACATCAAAGAGATCCAGCTAAATAGCTTCAAGAATTAACTATGTCTTACATCATGATTGTCTTTGGACGACATTCAATTAAGAATGCAGAAAAAAGATTCCGTAAATCTGTATTTAAATTAAGATATTTTATACATAAAGTCTATACCCTATTGTGGATTCCCTAAAACGTGAAAGGTGAGAGTCATAGTTGGCTATGAATGGAAACAAAAGTAAAACTCTTAAAAGTATTTTAAATATTATATAGAGTGGACTAAAAGTTTGTTGCTCCAACGTTTTTTTAACATTGATAAGCCTGATTGTATCATTATAAATTATTATATTTTACACGAATCAATAACAATAAGGACATGAGAAGTAGAATGCAATATAGAGGACAATCTCATTATAGAACAACTAATTAACATATCAAACCATGTAATCTTCAATGGGATTCCTTTGATGCCAAATATACGACCCAACTTTATCAACATACTCCCTGCAACCCCAATTGAAAACTTTGAAAATGTAACATGTCTAAACCGTGAAACTTTCATTACATTTAAAACAATCCATATTTCTTCACTGTCAGAAACCAAAACGTATTAATATAAGTTTAACCTCAAGTAAAATGCTCAATCTTAATAATGTTAAATAATAATGTCTTCTAATCAATTAACGTTTTTAAATATATCTTTGTACACAACATTTTTTGTTGCGATCTTGTTGCCAAATTTTGCAAAACAAACATATATTTGGCACCAAAAAAAACATAAGTTGCACAACATCTTCATATATTTATTATTAATGAATATCATCCTAAAGAATGTTAGATCAATTTATAATATGGAATTGTCCAAGGCTTATATCCCACAAGAATATCATTCACTAAGCAATTGCTATATGATTGAAAAAAAGATACAAAGTATCAGCCTTAGGATTAATGAGTCTAGGCAAAAAAAAGAAAAAGAAAAGAGATAGATATATGTGACAAAAATGAGATACAAAGTATCATTCACTAAGCAATTGTAAATTTTCTTATACTCTAAGTACTCTGCATATTCCATGTGACAAAAACTGGAATGACACCCAGTAGAAAAGAAACCTGTGCACAAGAGGCAAATCACCATCAGAAAATTTACAAAATTTTATTGAAAACACAAGCAAAACAAAAGCAAGAACACATTTTATCTGATACTAGATTGAGTTCACTTTGCTTCGATGACATTAAAATAAAATCTTCAAAAAACATTTGAGAGCAGGAAAAGAAACACATGATAGCATAATCAGACAGAATCCAGTCATCCAAAGAGCATTCTTCAATGAATACAATTATGAAAAATCTCCAGTTTTTGTTGCATGTTATACCGCAAGTCCATATACTCAAGTTTGAGCAAACAACATTGAAGTGTTTGCATCAAGAATATTGTAATGTTCTGTCAATTGATGAAGTCAAAATTGCTTTGCCTCATTCATTAATACATATACATATAGACACACACGCATGCATACACTTATCTAGGCCCCATCACAGCGTCTAGGCCCCACAACCGAACTTTAAGGATTCAAGGCAGGTTTAGCAGCTGAGCTTAAAATTTTCGTTTTTATCACAAAAAGAAGGAAGTATACATATTTTCATGCACATCCTCATCAGCTAATTGTTAAGAATAAGAACCAAACAACATAAAAACACACATGTAACCATGTGTTTTCAAGGCCCTTGTGTTTCGTATCATATTTGGGAGAGGTAAAAGGGAATGGGAAAATGACTTGATGTGAGCATGACACTTGGAACGTCCTTCTCCCGAGAAACTTGAAAAACTTTTTCATCTCAAAGAGCAATACCTTTAGGACTGATTTGCATGAACAAACCACTATAATAACCACAGAGAAGATGATAAGAAATCCAACAGTAAACAAAAAATCTCATAGTAACTCCTCATAAAAAACTACACATCAAGAAAAGAATGGCCTTATCGTCCAAGTAGTCTAATGAACCATGTCTCCCCACTGAACTATAATAGCTACTACTCCTATTCAACCACCATACCTAAAATATGGCCTTTGACAGCTCAAAGTTGACAGCTCAAGATTCAAATGTGGCCTTTGACATTTTTAAAAAAATTAAAAGCATACTTCATTTCATCCTAAAATATATTGTACAAAATTACCATATTTCAAGACTCTCTTGTCTATCCCATCATTTTCAAAGTATTTGGCATCTATATCCAAGAGTGAGATAGAAAATCTGCATCACATCATAAGAGGTGTAAAAATATTAAAAAAAAAAAAGGAAAGCTAAGTTGGAGAACAACTTGCCTTCAAACACTTCACATTGGAAAAATTCCAAACAAAACTATGGCAGTTAAGAACACAAGTAGCACTGTTCAAGGACTGCGTGTAAACCTTTCTTTTCTTAACTCTTACTACTTATCCTCCAAGACAGGAAGGAAAAATCACTGTGCTTCTCTTCCTCCAAGACTTGTTTCTTCAAGGACTCACATAAATTTGAAACATGGTTTCTTTTTCGTTTCCTATTACTTCCTTTCTCCAATCATTCTATACAAGTTTTCTTACAGCAGAAATTTGAGAAAACAATAGTTGAACCTAATTATTCAGGACACTCTTCCTATAGCTATTACCACATGGAATTTTAAGTCAAAAAGAAAACAGCCCAGCACAAACAGATCATACAAAATTTTCTTTCGCACACACAAAACAATAGGTAAAGGGTGACTAATTACCTTCCCAAGCCATGTCAATCCATCTCTAAATTTTGGAATGACCAAAACATGAACTGGTGCCCGGGGGTTAATGTCCCGAAATGCTAGGACCTTTTCATCTTCATAAACAATGTTTGAAGGGATTTCCTTATTTATGATCTTGTCAAATCTGATAGAAAAATTGGGGTCACTAGATTGAACACCAGAAAAAAAGGAAGAACAAAAATGAAACAACCAAATGATTAAGCAATTATGTCACTATATTTGTCATTACATACATTGTTGTCCTGATGCCTAAAATATTGTCTTTGATTTAATGAAACTACCATTATGTACTAATTACTTAAGATCAAGGAAGACATTGGTCATCCTTTATCCCAACAGGCATCCCTAAGACTCAGATATCATATTCATCTGAGCCTGAATGGTCATACCCAGTTATAATTTGTTTGCGGGAGCGAAATCCTGCAAAAGATATTCAAAATCTTTTCAATCGATTCTTTTCGTTTTCCACAACTCAGTCTAGAACATTCATTCAGAGGGACAGATAAGTTCAACTATGTTAGATAACTTTGGATAGTTTCCATTTTGCAATTGTATGGAGATACTTTGTATTTTGTGTTTCATCACTGTAATTCACTTCTTTATGACAAGGAAAATGACTGAGCTATAAATGTTAAAACCCAAATCTTTAAATGCTTACAAAACTTGTCAGTTCAATTATGATAAACTTGTGCAGCTCAAAATAAAACATTCCATAATGGTAAGCAAGAAGTGTGTTAAAGACTTAAGAGTCAGAATGGCTGTACATTGTTGGTGCTCCGTTATCAGCATCAAGGGTAGCTGCCTTGGCTGCAACCTCTTCATTATTTGTGGCACCAGTACTAAATTCCAAGAAATTCCCTTCACATGTAATGTTTTTATTAGAAAGCCTAATAGCAAGCACCCAAAGAAACGTTACCGAATTATCGTTTGTTTGAAATGCAGCATACATATTTTGGTAATAAACTCAAAAAACTTTTAAAGGTACATGATACTTGAAAATTTTCCTTTCTAGCCTGATTTTTAAACCGCATACGGTACTTATCTAACAATTTGTGTTGGAAATATTTGTCATGAATGAAGAAAATAAGACATAATCCTACGGATATCAAATTTAATAAGTGGCTAGTCTAAGGTAAAATAGATTGGTACATAAAAATTTTGCTCCGTTTGAATCTATTTCTTATGCTCACAATTAGTCTATTACAAGGACAATACTATCATCTTGATAATTAATGTATTTTAGCTGCAATCACATTCCTTATATTTGTTTTCATAATTTCTTCCCAGCAGGAAATTTAGTGGTCTTGTCATGCTAATTTAGGCAATGATCTAAATCAAAGTGAATTTAAATACTGAATACTGAGTACTGAATTATTAGTACAGTAACATTCGTTGTCTATAGTTTTCTTTCTTCAAGAACAGCCTCTAAATTTCTTCGTTTCAAGAATAGCAAATTGTGTCACTGTCTTTTCTTTCTTCAAGACAAGTGAATCATAGCTTTCAATGGCTTACACGCAACCCAATTATTTGAATGATGGCTTATGAACAGTGTTTTTGTGTGAGGATCCATCCTAAAGCCATTTAAAAGAGTGGCTTGAGGGATGACATTTATATTATATATTGATTAGAACTCTTCCTTATTTTCTTTTATCTGGCCTTTTTCATCCCCTCATCTCAATTTCTTACATTATTTTTATTTACATGACACATGATCAGGACAAAAC
The DNA here is from genome assembly GCA_037074495.1 of Acacia confusa. NCBI lineage: Eukaryota > Viridiplantae > Streptophyta > Magnoliopsida > Fabales > Fabaceae > Acacia > Acacia confusa. The sequence continues at coordinate 30,356,375 of CM073510.1, forward strand.
TCTATCAAAAAATTAGTTCATGGCATACATGTTAAAAGTTTCTTATTTATCACTTGTTCATTCATGTTTGTTGCATGGAGATAATGTGATTTGAATGTTGTGGGGAAGTTTTTCTAATTCGCTTATAATAAAAAATGGTCTTTCATTTTCAAAGAAACTAAATACCTCATTGATTAATTTGACAACCACATATTCTTTCTTTCTTATAATTTTTTTTTCCTTACAACTCTTATAGTTTGATTCTTTCTTTCTGTCCCCCCCCCCCTTCTTGTGAGGAAAATTTGGTGCTTTTTAACTCACATATAATCATGGATTTTGATCCAATCCAGATTTTATTTGAAGCTCTAATATAAATCTAAAGGTAATATTTTTTTAATTATCACTTCTTTTTCCCCATAAAAAGATATATAATAATTCTTCATAAACCTATCTACTTCCTAAAAGAACATGATAACTGAATTACATTACTTAAAAAAATATTTAAATTAGTTATAAACAATGAGTATGTTTAAAATAAACTTCTTTTTTATTTTTTTATAAATATGACCGAAGGGCAAATAAGGGAAAGAAATATATGTATCATTGACATTTTAATTAATGCAATATATATAATTAATGAGAAGTAAAAATGAAAATAACTTATTAAATGTTAAAACAACTCTTGTTGAGCTCTTATAAAAAGGGTTAAGACAATTTAAATTTTAAGTTCTTATAAATATAATATAAAAATATAATATAAGAGAGTATTATACTATATTTGGTCATTACATTAAGGATCGAAGATTGTTTCATGTTGATAACATGAAATGAGAAAAGAGAATGATAGAATCATCTGCACACATTCCTTAATAACCAAAAAATAAAAAAATTCTATTAAGTTACTTCAAGATTTATATCAATTACTATATGTTATATTTCATCAATCATTTTTTTTTTTTGGTAGAAATATTTCATCAATCATTTATTATGGTTATTTTTATTAAGTTTATCACTTTTTTTTTGAAAAAAAATTAGTAAAAAATATTTCAATTCAAAATTTATTATCCCAATTTTGTAAGAGATCATTTTTCAACAATTTTCTCAACTTTTTTTTCTTTGCCATCTCAAAAATACGCTTAATCGGCCAAATGGAAGCCGATTAACAGACCCTAAATTTTACAACAAGAAGGAGGAAATTCAGTAAGACTGATCTGTTTTTCAGTGTTCACTTTTCTCTTCTAAATCACTCCGATCGGATGAGCAAGTTAACAGCGTAATTTAAGGAGCATGTCATCGCCACCGAGCACAACCCCTACTCACCGTCATCCTCACCTTTCTACCGCCATGTTGTTGGATAGGGCTTTGTCCGCCCGGCGTGGCACCTCTTTCAGCGACGACGAAGACGACACCGTCACTACCGCCACCGACGACAAATCGAAGACCAAAAAACATCAAAACTTCTTTTTCCTCGCCACCAATAGGGTCTCCCATTACCTCTCACGATTCGGCTCTGGTGCCTACTGTGTCTGTGCCCTTGCGATTTTTCTCATCCTCTTCTTAGTCTCCTCCTTCCTCTTTAGTTCTCGAGGCTTCGTCTGCATCTCATCTTCGCTTAGCCCTGTCTCTCGTGCTGGATTCTTCGGATTCGATGGTCTTGAATCGGATTTTGGTGCCCTCGGCGTGCCCTGGTGTGAGTATCCCTATGCATCTGATTTGATCTGTTTAATTTAGCAATGCTGAATGTTATTTTGGAATTCAAGTTTTTGTGTTATTCGAATTTTTTGGTTTTTCTTTTGGATCCGGGAAAACCGCTAGCTTGCAAATTTACTATAGATCGGCATTTAGTATTTTTGGATCATGAGTTTTAGAAGTTGGATTTTTGGCGTCTGAATTAGCTGTGATTAGCCCTTTGAGGTTCACAGTTCATGTTTGGCTTAAGTTGAAGAGCATTGGGATTCAAGAAAAGCTTGAGAAAAGTAAATATAAATCCAACACTAATATGATAGGAACTTGAGTGTGTGAGCATGTATTTTGAGAAGAGATTTAGGTGTAATTGGTGAATGTATGAATCATGTTTGTTCTGTTCTGAATTTACTAAAATAAGATTGTATGGATACTGTGGTCTCGGCATTCATGGCTAATCAATTAAACATTTGAAGTTAGGAGTAAAATGTTGATTCACAAATTCTTGTATATTTCTTACTAATAACATATCTTTACTGAAGTTCGAACTTGCACTTAGCTGTGGGTAAATGGAGAGAAAATTCAATTATATTATGAAAACATAAAATGCCAATCATGAAATGACAACATGATTTCCTTTTGTTTTGATATGATTAAGTACATACGGCTTGATCATGTTGGACACTTATACTCTTATTCTTGGTAAAGGCAGAACGAAACATGGTAAAAAGGTTGAGTGGACGACAAAAGATCTGCTCAAGGGATTGGAAGACTTTGTTCCTATATATGAAACCCGACCAATAAAGAACAACATGTATGGGATGGGTTTTGATCACAGCTTTGGGCTTTGGTTTATAGCTCACTGGCTCAAGCCAGATCTCATGATTGAGAGTGGTGCATTCAAGGGACATTCAACTTGGGTTTTGCGGCAGGCTATGCCTGGCACACCAATTATCTCTATAACGCCAAGGCATCCAGAAAAGTATCTCAAAAAGGGGCCTGCTTATGTTGATGGAAACTGCACATACTATGCTGGAAAGGACTTTGTAGATTTTGGAAGTATTGACTGGTCAAAAATAATGAAGAAACATGGAATTGGTGACCTTAGCCGAGTTCTTATATTTTTTGATGATCATCAGAATGAATTGAAAAGGTAATTTCTAGATCCTTGAGGATGCTTGATTGCATTGATAATTACTTCTACTAAATTTGCTGTTGCTTAATAATTTTTTCCTTCCCCCCCTTAAATGGGCAGAATTAAGCAAGCTTTGAAAGCTGGGTTTCGGCATCTTGTTTTTGAGGATAACTATGACACTGGAACTGGAGACCATTATTCATTGAGGCAAATATGCGATCAATCCTATATAAGTGGTTTGTAAACTCTCTATTTTGTATTCATTCACTGTATTGTACTCCATGTTCTTTCTCTCAGAGTGAGAAACTCGTGTAATTTTCACTATCCAGCAGAAGAGTTTCAATTGTGTTCCATTTCCTATCGATATTGATTTGTCTCAACAAATTTTAATAATTTTTCTCTATTCTTTTGTTGATCTAGGAGGGGGGCATAGCTGCTTTAGAGATAGTGATGAAGCTAGGATCAGGTCAAGAAGGAAGAAGTTCTGGGAGAAAGCTGTTGACATCGAAGAGCTTTGCGGACCAGGAGATCAATGGTGGGGAGTTAGAGGCTACATGCGTGATAACTTCAATCATAGTAATAAGCCAATTTCGTATGCAGAACATTTCAAGAACAGCAGGTTTGTGGAATCAATCCTTGATGTTTACTGGGAACTCCCTCCAGTTGCTGGTCCTTCCCTCACTCATCAAGCCAGGTATGATCCTGCCCGTGCAACCAGTCCTATAGTTGAAGATGGCCGCTTTGGTCTGTTCCAAAGGCTTGGTTTGTCCAGACTCGACAATAGTGTGTTTAATGGGTACACTCAGATGGTTTATCTACAGATATCTGAAGAATCTAGATAGGTTTACGAGGAAATTTTATAGTGTCTTTTGTATGACTTGTTGCCTTAGTTGATTAAGGCTTTATATGTAGTGTTTTGCCCCCTTGACTGACCTTTTCTTCTATATCTGGTTTGGTAACTAACATATTCATTTTTTTCCGGCAAAAAAAAAAAAAAACTTGTTCATGACTTAAATCTCAATGGACAGATGTTTAACCGATATTTCTTCTTTTTTTTAATTTATATGAAGTTTTGTCAACAAAACAAAGCCTTTGTTCGCTTGCTCTGTAACACCCCAACTTTTCCAACTTTTCAAAAGTAGTATAATTTATTTTTTTTAAAAAAATCATTTCAAATCATCAGAGTAGAGTATTTGAGCGGAAGAGTAACTGATATGTATATTCAAAATGCCGTAAGCCTGGCTAATTACAACTGTGGTACAGTAACCGAGTATTTTAAAAGTAATATACAACAACAAAAGGAAGGCTTCCGCCGGAACATCGAAAGAAAGTCTTCAGCCAGGTCTTCTATGCAGCTTGCTTGCTCTTCTCCTTGGCTCTCGGTCCTCCCGATCTAGAGGCTATGTTAAGAGCTAAAGTCCAATGCATACAGACCCCAGGTAACGGTTAACCTCATGTTTACATACACAATATATGGACAACATATACTACAACATCAGCAGCACATACAAACGATCTATCACAACCAATGCATATGTATCGCTCCCAGCATGCAACCATATCACTCCTAGCATACAGACATATCGCTCCCAGCATATGGACATATCGCTCCCAACATTACAGATACCCTCTAACCTTTATATGCACTCTACAGTATAAACACTCTATACATACAACACACATACCACATATATGCATATCATAAATATCAGAGTTAGTGTTACAGTACGTGAACGTACCTTTGTTGACAAGCGTTTAATACGTTGACGGACAACTGTACTTTTGACAGAAAACAGCGGAACGACAGCGAAATGACAGCGAAACAATATTACTGATATCCTATAATGAAAATATCACACTTATCAATATTTGATATCATAACAGATATTTTAGGTACAAATTACCATTTTGCCCTTACCCTTACTAATCGGTGGAATTTCGCCAGAGCTTTACTATTTTAACTCTATTTCTCCAAGATTTTAACATATCTCTTCTTCCAACATATTTATGAAATAAATATCATATCTGTCCCTAATACATGATATCTAAATCATACTTAAAAAACTAAAGATCTATCTAACATTCCTACCATAACTACCAAAAGAACTTAAGACTAAAAACTAGGGACCGAAGAACTTACCCGGCACTTTGCTATTTCCACAGACTCCTCATTCTCTCTAAAATCTCTCTCTAGAAAGCTCTAGGATTTGTGAAGAATGAAGAGAAAGGTGAAGGCTATTTATAGAAAAAGTGGATGACATTTTGGTAGTTCCTTTGAACTTCGTCTGGTTAGTTTTTAATCGTTGGATCGCACTTATTTAAGGTAGCACGATCCTGGCCTTACACCTAGCATTTTGCCTTCAAAGTCAACAAAATGATGTCATCCTTAGTCACCAAGGTGATGTCACACACTTGCTTAAGAAGTTTTCTACGATAAAGTCCTTGTTCAATGTTCTAATCGCGTAATCTTGAGAAATCTCAAAATTCCGGGAGCAACTCGCTGAAGATGTAATCTTCCTCGTTAAGAATATTTGGGTTGACTAAATTTTTGATCTCATTAAGGCATTCCGTTGTCTGCCGAATATTTTCGGGCAACCACTGTCGTTTATGGAAATAACGTCGGACATCGTCAACTTCTGGATAAAAATCCACTGATTAATAATATACTCTAGTTTTTACCAACTCATCCTCGGATTTCAAGTTATGATTTTATTTCTATAGGTTCTCATTTCTACTATCTGCCCTAACTCCACAAAATATCTTATTTATATTGTTATTTTATCACAAAATATCATGATATTATTTGAAAAATCCTTAACCCCTTTCACACCTCTTGACTTTTTTTACTACACACACACATGCACAACACTTAGACACACACACAGACACTCACAACACACACATGTATATTATATATATTTACTTTATTTTTATACTATTTTAATTAATCACATTATTCTCTTAATTCCTGCTTTAGATAATTAGCCAATAATTACATAATTAATCATTTACTAATTGTTGATAATTTTCTTAATTATTAATAATTATTATCTCACAACTATTTTACTGACATTGGTAATTTATGCACCATGCATAATATTAAAAATCATGGGGTCCAATATGGTCCCCCAATACTTTTTGATTTTTCTCTTTTAATTTTTCCAAGGTAATAATTTAATAAATTACCTAAATTAGGGACAATATTCTTTCCTATTTCAAATAAATATTTATTTGCCTCTTTATAATATTTCCAGGGTATTTTATAACCCATAAATATTTCAGAGACCTATTTGTAAATTATCTAATGTTTTAGGGACCTTTTCGCACATTATTTATTCTTAGGAGAAATTGTCCTAATAATAAGATAAATTCAATATAAGGCGTTTGAGACCTCATATTCACCTATTTTCAATAGGTAGTATTTATCAATATAATATTCCAAATAAATAATTATCCGGGTATTACATGCTCCATCCCGGAAGTTTAACTATTTGGATTATGCCACAAGTAATGAAGCACGACAAGCCGAGAGAATAAAAATATTGGTCCATATGTTAAATGGCACTTGAAAGGGATGATTTTATAATCAGATTTTGCGTCAAAGGTGAGATTATGATCTCTTGTTTAGCCGTTTTATGAATGGAACCAGTGGTGGAACTCAAAAATAATCTTATTCGGCCAAAAAATAAACATATTAAATTATTTACTAAATAATTCACATAACATTGAAAATATAAATAAATAATAACCGACATTTATAAATCAAAATAATATATGAGATGATATTAACCTTTTCAATAGGTATCTTAAACAAAAATTTTAATTTTCTCTCAAAATCCAATAAGTAATAAACCAAATATTATTCTTATAGAAAAGATAAGAGATTAGTTAGGATTAAATTATTGATCAAAATAAAATATTATATAATAAATACACATATATATACTAAAAAATTTAGAAGTTCATGTGGGGTAAAGGCACCAACTGCCATGAAATCGTTCTGCCAATAAATCAAACATGGAGCCAACTTTTATAATAAAAGTAAAGCCCAAGTTATTATATCATCAAGGGATTTGGATTTGGTCCTTTACATCGGATCATCCTTTGCAAAATTTGTATTGGAATTGTTTTTTGTAATGTCACTTTTTTTTTATGTCAACTTTTACAGTGAAAATGAGTATAGCGGACTCTCCTTATCAAGGAGGGTAGCCGCACCCGTCATCAAGTAACTCAAAAGAGAGTAGGCTCTACTATTCACGTTCCTTTGAGAGGGGTCCTTTCATCATCTTTAAGATGTGCTAATTTGGTGATCAAGGAATCATTCCAGAAGTTAAATGCATTCCCTCTTCAAATGACCCCCTTTATATTCTATACCCTTTTAATTCTTTGAGATTTGAATGATGGGTCCATAAAGAGTTTTCCAATCAACAGTGAAATTAACACTGCTCTTTTGTATTGATGTATTATTATTACTACCCCTCCTTAATGTAAGAGTTAGTTGAGGATTGTCTTTTGTCAACACACACACATATATTATCTCAATCCACTTTATTTTTTAAATTTATAATTTTTCTTAAAGTATTTCTATTGATCATTCAAATTAAAGAGTTTTTATTTAAAGATAGTCATGATGAATGATGGTATTTTAAGAAAACTAATCTATAATTAACTATCTATAATATGTTCAAATTAGTCAATTAGCTCTTATATTAAAGACTAGAAACACTATCTACCATTCACATATTTTCATGCAAGGGATTCTCATTTTTAAGATCATCCCAACAGGTTAGAAGAGACGTGTAATGTGTTTCACACATCTCCTGACATGGCAAAAAAGGTTCCATTTGGCATGTTCTGTTTTGTCCTATACTGAGAGGTGTATAATATAAGTGATATGCCGCATCTAGTACAATAACAATAAATCAGTCTTGCAGTATCAGCAAAGTAAGTGAGCATGCGTGAATCCATTTATTAAGTAGCCATATCTATCAAACTTGTTACTGTAAGTATTTCTAACATTCTTGCATAAAAAGAAGCGCAAAAGTTTAGTTTAAAGAAAGCAGAGCAATGGTCCACCTCCCACATGGAAGCCATGGGACGTAGCTGCAATCTTCATTGCTTATTTAAAACCATCCAAAGCAAAATGGATACATAATAGCCTCTGCTATAAAACAACACACGCGTTATTCATAAAAACCCCAACGCTAGAACCACTTTTTGATTCATAACTATCACTACCTTCTTTTGTAGAATCACAACTCAATGGACTCAACTGATGATGATCCTACCCCATCTTTTTCTTTTAGAAGCACAACTGAAACCACCACCACCTTCTTGAGAAGCCATTCCACAAAAGAACCTCCTCCTTTCTCTGATTTCCTCCTCTCGCCGCCTCGCCTTTCGTGTCCTACGCTCTCCCGTAGCCTCCTAGACTCTCCTCTCCATCATCATCCTCACACCACAAACACAACAAAGGTCTCTGCAGATTCTTGTGATGAACCACAAACCGCATACCACTGTGCCTCCTCTGTTCTCAGAAAAGATGGTCAGATTCTGTCCATTTCATTGTCAAATGGGTTGGTCTACACTGGTTCAGATTCAAATGTGATTAGGGTCTGGAAGCTTCCAGAGTTCACAGAGTGTGGACAGCTCAGAACCAAGGCTTGTAGAGTAGTGGCAATACAAGTGTCCAATGATACAGTATATGCAGCCTATGGAGATGGAAAGATTAGGATTTGGAGAAGAACATGGGACAGGGTTTTGAAGCATGTTCGTTTTGCAACAATCCCAAAGAAAGTTGGTTCCGTCCGGAGTTACATTCTCGGCAGAGACAAGACTGTAAGTGTTGACGTTAACCTTGCTTTGATTTCTTGCCTCCTTTTTTTGCATTTATGGCTTGTTGACAATGCTGGGTGTGGGATGTTGGAACTCTTTATGTTGTTCTTTATGATAGTGGGTATAAGTGGGCATGCATGCAGGCTCAAGAGTAAAGAGGGTTACAGTTTTTACTTCTGTGTCAAGCAATTGATTAATTCACTTTCTTCTTAAAGTCGAACCATCATTTTCATCCTCATAAAAAAAAATTATAAATTAAAGTATTCATGAATAGTATAGACATATATAATAATATGTTTGATTTCACGGTAGAAAATAATTATTGGATTTTTTTCAACATGAAATTAAATACTCATATACTAAATGGTTTTCAACATGAAATCAAACACACGTTGACTTTTCAATATATTTAAACATATTCTACATATTTATTAGTATAAGAAGCATATTGCTTATCTTATCTACAAATTTCCAAGCACATTGTACCATAAGTTGAAGTACTTTTAGCCAATCTTCCCATTGTAGACCTTTGATAACAACAGTTCCTTTAGAAATGTTGATGTCCATCTAGTTTAAAAGATCAAACAATCCCCAATAGAAACTAGCTTTCACATTTTTAACAATTAGAGTGCACTATGTTGTCCTTTCTTATCAGAGACTTTAAATAGATTGGATGGCTATTAATTCAAAGGTTGACACCGTTTTTCTAAAGTGGTTATATTAAATGTCACAAGCATTACACATTTTTTTCAGAAATTGGGAAGAGGTTTGGTCACTGCCATAGATCTCTGTATTTATTTATTCACTCTAGTAGTTATTGGCCCTTATATAATCATTGATTCTAATTTTCCACAGTGAATATACAAATAAGGCTCATCCAATTATAAAGGAATATTTTGTACATCTATATATCTGTCAAGAATGGTTTACGTTTTATTATTTGCCCTTCACTTTCTTCCCACTTTTCATTTAAATTAGACGATTCATGTTTAATATATTACAAAGTATTTTTTTTAACTTTTCTTACCTCAATTATGAAATATTTAGATAAAATTTTAACCAATTATATTTATTTATTCTATCCAAACTCATATCTCAGTAGATGCATAATTTGTCACGGTCAAGAGATTGTAAGCTCAATTTTACAACAAAAGAAAAGGATAAAAAAAAAAAAAAACACTCACACACAAACACATGTCAGACGTAATTTTCAGTGTTTAATTCGATATTATTTCCATATTTCTTTGTTATTTTTTGTTCTCTCTCTCTCTCTCTGTCTCTCTCTCTCTCTCTCTCTCTATATATATATATATATATCTATATCTATATAATAATAATTATTATTATTTTTATTTTTTTTTTTTGACACTGACTTCATATGTTTATCCTAATCCTCTACCAGTAATAACTAATTTCTATGTCTAGTTTCCTCAAGTTAAGATTTTGCCGTAACGAGAGCCTTCGTGTCCAGTGATACCTTCATTTTCGTCTTTTACAGATGAAGCATAAGGGTCATATCACATCAATGGCGATCAACACAGCGGAGGACATTATATACACAGCTTCCATTGATAAAACAGTAAAAGTGTGGCGAATCTCAGACCTCAAATGCATTGAGACCATAAAAGCACACCATGAGCCCGTCAACGCCGTCATGGCAAGCGACGATGGTGTTCTCTACACCGCCTCCGACGACGCCACGGTCAGAGTTTGGCGCCGGAATTTTTGCAACCACGACATGCCTCATTCCCTCACAGTAACTCTTCACGCAAAGAGCTCACCAGTAAAAGCCCTAACCTTAACCTCCGACGGATCTGTGCTGTACGGCGGCTGCTCCGACGGCTACATCCACTTCTGGCTAAAGGGTTGGTTCGCCGGCCAACTCCAATACGGCGGCTCAATCCAAGGTCACACACACGCAGTGTTGTGCCTAGCAAGTGTGGCGAACTATGTAGTTAGTGGTTCAGCGGATTCAGCAAGCAGGATTTGGCAAAGAGAACAAGATGGTCAACACACTTGTTTAGCAGTTCTGGTTGGTCACAGAGGACCAATTAGGTGTATAGCAGCTTTTGTTGGAGGAAGATTTGGGGAAGATAGTGAGGATAGTTGTAGTGTTTGTACTGGAAGCCTTGATGGAATTTTGAAGCAATGGCGTGTGGCAAAAACCAGGAAGTGGGATAGTAATCAATGTTCAGCACAAGATGAAGGGGGCAAGTATTTTGAACTCTGAATCAAGTTTCAATGACCACTATTGATTGAGCCTGTAACATTTTACTACCCTATAAAATCAAGACAATTGAGTTTCATGCAGCCATAAGTGATCACCAGACTTGATGTAATTTGAGCTCCTAATTTTTCCATCAACAGAACATATGTATGATGAAATTTCACTTTTCAAAAAGTGCGTTCAACTTGCTCATTCTTCCAGCTCAGCCCTTGTTTTTTTTTTCCCCTTTTTATCTTCAGCCTGAAACCTCTGACTTGTTCACATACCCTATTATGGTTGATCTGGTATATTTTGGGGTGAATGAAGCATGACAGCTGCTCTGATTATCAAAGAAATAGAATCCCCAGTCACTCTGCATTTGTAATTATATGAAGGGGAAATCTTTCTTTAGGTAACATAATACAAATTTTATTAATGATCATAATACCATATATATCAATGTTTGTCCAAAACCTCACACGCAGTATAAATGTTGAGTAGACTCAGCTTTTCATTGCACAGCACACAGTTTATATCTATCACATCTTCATAAAGATTATCAAGGCTCATGACCAATTTTTTTCAGCAGTTGGGCTGAACGTAAATGATTCAATGTCATATCATAGTAATCTCTTCAGTGAGTGTAACCAACGCCAATGACTTATAAAGAATGCATTCATTAAAAAGCTGTACTAGCAACATCTGTTAGATCATCTGACTCATCAACAATCATTTCATCTCTGAAAAGCAATTTCAAATACGGAACAACCCTAGGAAGCACAGGCAAATCTGCTATATTGATGCTCATCAAGTCAAATGCAATACAAGTTTTGTGCATGTGTGTTTCATCGAATACAGGAATTTTTGGGTATCTTTGGCTGAAGTGAGTGAGGACGATTCGGTATGCATTGGCCGAGTCTCCCACTTCCACAGCTTCTTTTGTGGTGCTGTGGTTCCTTGATATAGCCTCCTCCAACAAAGCGTCCTCAAAAGTTGCCTACATATCAAAAGCAAACAGTTAAGACAATTAATAGGCACGATTTATAAAGATAGGTAAATTAAACTTCGCCACAAAACGTACTTGAGCAAATCAAAGCTGGACCTTATTAAAAATGTTTGAGATGAAATTATCATCAGATAATATCCATATTCTTAGACTCAATTCACTACAGTAGAAATGAATAGAATGGTGCTAAACAGGTCAGTTCCTGTCATATGAACAAAAGTTTTTTTACTTTGCCTTTTACATCAAAGCAATATCTGAACTACAAATTAAAGACAAGCTGTGAGTCTGAAAATTGTACTTAGCCTCAGAAAGCTATAGCTTTACCACAACTAGAGGCCAGAAGTTATATCACATTGATGCCCCCAATTAGTTTTGTTCATAATTTACCTACTGAAATAAAAACTGTAGGATTTTTAAGCCTACGTGTTACCATGGGACCTGCAATTTATGGCATGGTTAAGATTGGGAAATAAACTCTGCCAGCAAATCTCTTTCTTTGTGATTCCAGCTTGGAGAAAGTGGGAAAGAGCATATTTGATTCTCAGGTGATTTACCACTACCGACCTTATTTTCTCAACAAAAAAATACTAAATGCAACACTTCCTGTCATCTCATATTCTATAAAGATAATAGACTTACCTCATGTATAAGAACTGTAGCACCTCGAGATGCTTCTACTAACTCAGGGCAGGGTCTAGTGTCCCCAGAATACACAATCTTCCAACCAGGTATCACTTTTCCGGCACTATTAACCCTCTCTGCTGCTTTCAGAACAACGCCAAATGCCTGAGGACAATGTACAACGGGCAAACTAATCAAGGATTCCAGACCAGCTTCCTGCATAACCCTCTTCAATTTCTTTACGATAGGATAAACCACATTTTTGTCAGTTGGACTAGCCGGTCTTTTAAAATAGCTTTGCATACGAGATCCCCCAGCAAACAAAGTTGAATCAATTTTTGGTGCAGTCATTTCTTTATCATTTTTATCTGGTTCATCATGTTCATAAGCTTCCAATGAGGCTGTTGTGGTATGCCTGCAGTCAAGAAACTGCATATCTAAATTTTCAAGTCTTTGATAAGCGTCCAAATATCTCTTAAGCTGCCTCGGTCCTACAACAAGCACTGGTTCATGAGGCAACCCCTTCCACAAATCACGCCGCAAAGCCAGTATTCTGGCCAAGCCAGTGTGGTGATCGGCATGTATATGAGAAATCCAAATACACCTTAAAGATCTTACAGCATCATCAGCACCATCCACACCATATCTGTTTTCAAGGATATCAACCAACAGAAGTAAGATAATTAGATTGAATATGCAAACAAGTCCAGTATTATAAAGGAATATCAGAAAATGTTCAGACGTACCTTCTTTTAAGTTGACCCAATGTTCCTTCTCCACAATCCAAGAGTAAGCCCCCTTTTGAAAAAAGATTTATGTATATTGAGCTCACATTTCGATATTTTGATGGCTGGGATGAACCTGTTCCTAGAAGAACTATCTCCAAGTCATCTCTTCTTATATCTTCCAAACAACTAGGAACACCATCTGCACATAGCCATGGCTCTTCAACCAATATCTTATGATCTACAATAGGAATATCATCCTTGGATTGACTGGACTGCAAACACAGTTGGCTTACATGTTGGACTGCCTCAACAACCTCAGGAATTTGCGAGAGTAATTCTTCAATGGCTTCTGAGGTACCCACAGTAGCTGGAACAAGAGATCTATCCAACCCAAGATGAGCATAAGGGCGCAAAGTGAACTATAAAACATAGAGCGACATTTATCAAACAACGTGGCATCAAATGTGGCATGGCCTTGGAGATGTGACAAGAAGAGAAAAAGGCAAACCAGAAAGATTAAGACGATTCAATAAAAAAATTATTGTCAAAAGAACATTGAACAAGCATGTATTTACTTTATTGATACAACACTTCAGCAAATTAATTGATGACAAGGTCAAGTAAATGTTCCATACCTTAAGAAGATTTTCAGCAGAAATGGTTTCGCAATGTTCCAAATTAGAATCCTACAAAAAGAACCAAATTAAGCAATATTTTAGAGTTTATTTATGTCCTAAATAACATTCTCTAGAAAAACAGAGAGCAAGTACATTGTAACAAACCTCTCTTGAGGCAGAAGAATCTGATATTGAGGAACTATGATTTGAAAGGGACCAAAATCCTGGCGCAGGAAAGAACTGAGGACACAAGTAATTAAGTCGTGCAGCAATTCTTGCACTAGATTTCAAAATTGGAATCTCTATGTTTTTCCTGAAAACAGTTTCATAATCAAAGAGTAATAACTCACAAAGCACGTTGGTGAATGGAGAGGATTTTTAAAAATGACTAACAGTTAACCTTTCATGTCCAGCTATGATATGTTGTGCAGAACCAAATTTCTTCATCCATTTTTGGTAATTTGAACAACTCATGACAGATGCCGGACTTAAATGAATAATGCACGAGACATTATTGCCCATGGAATCAGCATAATAACTACGGAGTGATTGAACAGATAATAATGTTTCTAAATGTGATTCATTTGGGCAATCAACGAGAAGGACTATGGGACCTGGAACTGAGGGACCCAAGACATCACTTGGGTGAACCTGTTATGGAAGATGAAATTAAACATTAAAATGTAAGCCTAACATAACTAAATAAAATCATATTTTTGAGCCACTGAAATACGTCCCAAGTTCTTTTATTTGTGCTCCAATACTTCTACCAAGCTTCAGGTAAATGAACTTATCCAACTTTGGGACTTACCAAGATATTCTGCATATCTGATCTCACTGGATTCCCAAGTTGCAGTTCACGATATTTTGGCCCAGGTTTAAGACCAAAGGCCTTAGCTTTCTCTAGATCAAACTTTCCTTTGATCTCAGGCAATTCACAAATATATAGTACAGACATATCACCAGGCTTTCCATTAGGCTGTTTTAAGGTGTTGGATGAGCCAAGATGCTCTGGGCTATGACTCAACCTCTCTTGTGACTGGTTCTCTGAAGTTACCAAGGGCGCACCTTCAGAGTGGTTTGGTTGTAAAATAATGGCAGATATTTTGACCACCTCATTATCAACAAGAACAATAGGGTCTGAAAACTTATTTTGACCTAGAATAGTGGACTCATCAGTGCTGGAGATGGGACCAAAGCTCCTTGTGTGAACCATGGCAGCATTGGGAATAAAAGATCCCATAGCATTTATCAAATATTGAAGATCTGAGGGTCCCCATATGTTGACCTGCAAAATAGCAGTAACCATGAACCAGCAAAAAATGAAAATACAATGCGACATAGAATATGAAAATAAGATATGGATAGCAGATTTTACAAAGTTGATTAATTACTTACAGTCATCCCCTCTTCTCCCATGCCAGCCAAAGTTAGTAGTAAGCCTGTGAATTGAAGACTATAATAAGTACTTTAAGACTCTACTAACACTTATTTAAATCAACAATCAAAATACTGTCTAAGATGCTGAGCTAGAATAGGTAACAAATGATAAGGATAATGACTAAAACTACCACATTATCAAATGTCAAAGACAGACCTGGAAGCCCACCAGCAGTCTCTGAACAGACACGAGAAAGAAAAATGTGATCTATCTGAGGGAAGATAAACAATTGTAGGAACTCATTGTGAGTAACTATGTTAACAAGCTGATAATTGACAATCGTAAAATAACAATTCTGAGGAGGAAGAGGATCAAGTTCCCGGATATATCAAACCTTGGATAACTTGATCTTATGCTCTGTGCAAAACCGTTGCAGTCCCTTAAAGGCATAAAATATAATTAAATTATTGAACCATTGTAGGTGGTCAGCAAATTTCCAAGACAAATATAAAAAATAGAAAAATAAGTTTTGCTGCATTATATTATCCAAAATATTCAGAAACATGACCTCCTGCGATTAAAGTGATACAGTAAACGTTCACCCTCTAAGATTTAATCATTAGAGACATGGAAAGGTATTTCCTCTAACTGTCCACAAATAAAAAATTAAATTAATTTCTAAGGATCTTGGGAACAAACAGAGTTCTAACCTCCCCCCAAACCCCCCAGCCCCCGAAAATAAAAAACAAGAAGAAGAAGGGAAGCACCAGCCCTTGGCAATGATCAGAAAAAAGCTCACAATTTAGTTTCCATATTGAAAAAGAAAAAAGAAAAAAAAAAAGTATCATAAAATTTCACACAACTCGGATAGATTACTTACCTCCCCAGCATTAAATATAAACCTTTGCTTGTCAAAAAACAGCAGGACTGAAGGCGACGTATCTTGAGTATCCATTCCAGTACCCAATATCTGTAGTTGCAACAAAATCCAAAAAGAATATATGAGACCAGGGGGGAAAACTTGCAAGTGAAAAAAGAAAATAACACCGAACCAACAGAACCACCCTCCCAAGGCAGAAATGTCAGTAACAATCTTAAGTAGCATTGCAAGATCCGAAAAAAGAATAGTGCAGGGGAAATTTTGCATGTGAAAGAAACTGCTTTCTTGTATGTAAGATAAAAAGTGAGAACTTCTGACAGAGACATCTAAAGTACACAATATGAACATAAATCAAGCACTCTCAATTTGTATAGACTACAAAGATCAAATTCAAGAACTAGCGAGCGAACTTCAGATTATGTCATATAACAAAATGTAGAACCCATATAAACAAATGCTCAGGTTTATGCCCGACCAATCCACTGCTAAAAGAGAGAGAAAAAAAAGAGCAGTAAAGAATACGAATAAACTATCAATGGTGTGCCTTTCCGGTAATATGAAAGTAACCCAATATTCAAAACAACAATTGTTTAAGAAAATAAATTAGGAAAGAAAGAGAGGAACTAGAATACCTGTACAAAAGATGTGGTATTGACAGGATTTAGCTTGCGAACTTTCAACTGTAGGTTCTTCTTAGGTAAACCACTCGAATCTCTACCCTCGGCTCTTTTCTTGTTGAAGCCAACAGAATCGACTTTCTCCATTGTTTTGTCTTTACCACTGTCTCTGGTTTCTCTAGTACTACTATTTTTTGTGCGGCTAAGATGACGGAAAGGGGCGTTACGGCGTGGTCTTGAAGAGGAGGAGGAAGCAAGAACAGTGAAGAGAGATTGCGAGGTTCTAGGTTTGAAGAAAAGACCAGAAGAAAGAGAAGAGGTTACTGAGGGAGACAGAGAAGGAAGAAGGAGGCGAAAGGTTGAAGATTGGAGCATTGTGGTTCTACAGGTCTGTCCGAAGGGTTTTAGGACCTGCAACGATAACCTGTAACAAGATCCCGCCAACACCCCTGCGTGGTCCTGTGAAACAACAAATCCCATCCATCCATCCTATCGAATAGCTCACAACGCAACACGTCACCCTGATTTAAAATTTCATCTGTACCGTCAATTTGCACCCTATTTTGTCTGCGCCCAACAAAAAAGAGAAGAAATAAATAAATGGGAATAAAACTCTCCTTCGTTTTTACACTATTGACCTGAAAAATTCTCGTTCCAAACCCAAAACAATATTCTCTCTTAATCTAAATATAGGGTAAAATTAAAAATATAAATTATACTTTAAACTTTATTCTATATTTAAAATCGAAGACGATAAGATTTATAGGGATTGGTTTGTGACTAGAATTTGACAAGTAAATATAATTATATTTGGAAAGTCTTTCATGCACTAAATGTTTATAAAAGAAATTTTTTAAATGATATTTTTTATTGATATTGATTGGCGTTATGATTAGGAAATGTGTATGGAGAAGAAAAAAGAGAAATAATAAATAAATAAATATACATCTCACGTTTATGTTTATAGTTGATAGATTTAAAATTAAGAAATTTCATTGGGAAAAATATTAAAAAAAATAAATATATATAAATATATATCTCTCATGGTGATTAGTTTTTAAGTTAGGAAATGAGATTAGGTAAAAATATTTAAAAAATAAAAAAAGGTCTATATCTCATAGATAATGATTAGGTTTCAAATAATGAAGTTTAATTAAACAAAACTTTTGAGAGAAAATGGAGACAAGATAGAGAGATAATTTTATTTCTCATTCCGTTGCTCAAAAATAATTCTCATGGTGAAGGGTAGTTCGCATAAGAGGCCATCTTATCTTTGCTTTGTTCAAACTAAGTTTTGAGAGCCGATGAACATCTCTAGTTAGAGATGGAGGCATGACTCATATGAACTTGGGCAAATCTCTAAGCCATGCATGATGATTGTTGTGATGATGTCTTTTTTTTTTTGAGTTAATGTATAAAAATATACATAAGTTTTTATTAAAAGTGCACTTAATAGCAAATACTTTTTTTAATGTATAAAAATACTTATGAATTTATAAAACTAAAGACTTAATAGACGTTATCAACTTTATAAAAATACCAAAATGCCCCCAAGATCTCACTCTATGACATGTTGATTGTGTGTTCACATTGAGGTTATTCGCGAGGTGTTAAAATCATTAGAGGGAGGCTTAAGGTGATTGAGAGAGCTAATGTTGGGATACATAGTGCAGATCTGGCCGCCAAAGATGGAAGGATATGGCTTTTGATTCTAATTGCGTTGTTGCTCCGAAGAAGCCACATGTATATGTCCCTCCATTGAGGATACCGCTGCAATTATTGAAAGAGATGAGAATCATTGCAATTGTTAGTGGAGGATGTCGCCGCTGCCACCGGCCACTGCTATTGGCATCTGAGAAGAGAATAGGAAGATGGAGGAAGGGAGGGAGAGAAGGGTTCAGGAGGAGAGGAAGGGTAGCAAAGGAAAATTATTAAAGGTAGACATTTTTTTTTATTTTTTTAAATGATGTGGTTCCTACTAATGGAGTTAGTCTTTTTTATACAGTAGCACCATTTTTGCTTCGATTTTATTATTTCATGTGTACTTTTACACTTTCAAAAGGTATTTGATAGTGGACGTAGTTTTGATAAAAACTTAGGAGTATTTCCACATCTTAATTTTTTAATTTTTTACCCACACATGCTCATTATGTCTCGTATACATAATTGTTGGTTTTGATTTAATCACCCTTGTCTTTTTTCTCCATTTACTAAAGGTACGTGCTTACTTCTCATCTTGAACTTCTCTATTCATTGGCAGATCTTGAAATAAAGATTTGGGGGTTAAATATATACTCATTGACTAATTAAGAAAAAAAATTATTTGAAGAGGCCAAATATATAAATTTTTAGAATAAATGTATATATTTTTTGACCAAATATATAAAAAAAATCCTATTTTCATTAAATTTTTTTCATAATTTTTTTTTTTGCGGGGGCCACAGCCCCCCTGTCCACACTAAGCTCCGCCACTGTCTCCATTGATCACTATTGCATCCCGTGTGTCCTTTCTCGTGGTCATAATGTTATAACTATGCAAGCGCCTTTTTTTTTTTTGTTTCCTGAAGTTCATTTGCGTTCTTGTGGTTTAACTTTCATAAATAGCAACTTTTTTGGCCCGATTCATAAATAGCAATTTAAGTTCTCATTCGTTGGTAGCATTACATGGGAGCACTCTCTTTGTTTTATGATTCTTTCACTATGTCCCTTTTGCAGGAAGACTCAAAGCTTCTAAAGTACATACTTAAGCATTTGAATCTTCTATCATGAATAAAATTGATCATATGATTAATGCTTGTCTTTACTTGCTTATTGGTGATTGTGAATCCATTATTTTTATAAATTGAATCCAAAAAATAAAAAAAGGGTTTTCTTGTGGTCAAAATTAATAAAATTAATTTTAAAAGGAATTTGTGTTTTTAGAACTTCTTCAAGCATATATTTAATTATTCTTTTGTGTGAGGTAAGGGTGGAAATATGCTAAATTAGGTTTTATATAAATAGGCATAGGCCTGCAACGGAGCTAGGGCATGAGCTTATATATATGTTGTTTTAGGCTTAAGCCCCTGACAAGGCCTAAAACTTGTTTAAAAGCTTACTTAAGATATACACTTTTAAATAGTCTTTAAAGCTTATGCCTCCAAATTTATATATAACTTTTTATGCTTATTTACAATATTACATTATGCCTTAAAAGTCTAATATCAATTCTCATTTTCTACAAGGTTTTAGTAAGGAAAATAAATGAATATGTAGTGATAGCATTTATTCAAGTAAGTAGGAATAAAAAAAGCGGATCATCTGTTGACTAATGAGATATATTTTCTAAAATTGCCTAAGTATAACAAGTAACTTGTAGACTTAGATTTTATCTCTTTTACTTTTCACACATAAATTGAGACAAACTCCTCCTATGAAGATTATAATATTTTATTTGATACAAAAATAAATTCATAGCAATTATTATACTCTAATAGACGACAAATCAGGGGAGAGAGTAAGTTGGCGTTGCCATCTCAAGCTATTGAAGAGAAGAGAGGTAGGAGTTAATTATTGATATGAAAGCAAGGGTTGAGTATAATGAGATGATAAGATGTGAAACTTTTTATTAAAGTCAAGGTAAAAAAAAACTTAGGATCAAGGTTAAGTTAGTAAATTTATAAATCATTTATAAAATTATTGGATGATATTATACATACTTATATGATAGTATAAATTTTTTAAGAAAATGTTAAATAGACTGAGCCTGTAGGCTTGTAGACTAGGCTTTGTGAAGATAGGCTTAACTCATAAGGCCTAGCCTATTTATCTAAATAAGTTTGATAATGGGTTTAAGCCTAAACTTGACCTATTTAGTAAATATGTTTGGCTAAATGTTATATATGGTAGGTCATAGGAATCTGCTAAGGATCTAACCTATTTTCACCCCTAGTGTGAGGTTATGGGAACCTCCTCATAAAGTTTAATCCAAAAATATTGTTCAATTAGATAAAATAAATCACCTTTTTTTAAAGTACAAAAATACAAACCAAACAAAAATCATTTTCTCAAAAACGGGTGAAGGGTCAAAAATACACACGACCTATGCCCCCAGGATCGCCCAGCACCATGATATTTTTTCTAGATAAAAAACACACACGACGTTACGTTTTAGGGTCAAAAATACCACGGGCCATTAGTTGACCAACGTTGACTGTTAACTTGAATGGAAATGAACAGTAACTCGGATGAAATTACCATTTTGCCCCTAGTTTTAATTTTTTTTCTTTTTTAAAAAAAAACACTAAAATAACCCCTCCCCCACCGGTGGGCCCCACTACCACCAGCCGCTGCTCTCCCCACCGCCAGCGACCGGTGGCCACGTCCTCTGGCGACCTTTTTTTTTAAATAATTTTTTTAAAAAAACAAAAAACTAAAATAACCCATCCTCCGCCGGTGGGCCCTACCACTGGCCACATCATCGCCCCCCACTGCCCTCCCCTCCTTCGGCCGGCGGCGGCCACCTCTGTGACCCCCTTCGGCGGCCTTTTTTTTAATATTTTTTTAAAAAAACTAAAATAACCCCTCCCCCGCCGGTGGGCCCTACCACTGGCCACACCACCGCCGGCGACCTCCACTAGCCAAAGGCGACAGCGGTGTATTTTAGTTTTTTTAAAAAAATTATTTAAAAAAAAAGCCACCAAAGGAAGTCGCCGAAGGTGGTAGGGCCCATCGGTAAGGGAGGGGTTATTTTAGGTTTTTTTTTAAAAAAAATTATTTAAAAAGAAAAAAAGGTTGCCGGTGGTGGGGAGGGCAGCAGCCGGCGGTGGTGTGGCTGGTGGTTGGACCCACCGGCGGGGAAGTGCTTATTTTAGTGATTTTTTTTTAAAAAAATTAAAAATTGAGGCAAAATAGTAATTTAGCTTAAAACTAAAGGTAAAATGGTAATTTCACCTGAGTTACTGTTCATTTCCGTCCAAGTTAATAGTTAACGTTGGTCAACTAACCGCTCATGGTATTTTTTATCCTAAAACGTAACGTCGTGTGTATTTTTGATCCGGAAAAAAGGTCGTGGTGCTAGGTGATCCTTGGGACAAAGGTCGTGTGTATTTTTGACACTCCACCCTTTAAAAAATATCAACCAAGCGCCACACATTTTTACCGATAACGAATTCCATGGGCTTTGATTCCTCTAAAGGGTATATTTGCCATAAGTCCTTTTTTTGTTTTCGGGTTAAGTATCTTTTTTGCCCCATAAGTTTTTCCTCAAGAGCATTGGGCACTCAAAAGTTTTTTTTAGATTATTTTTGAGCTAGAAGTTTAGAAAACAGAGTACTTTCTCCCTGGCCGTTAACAATTGTTAAGTATGATAGTTAAATCCATGTGACACATCACCTCATCGTCCAACTTAGAGCACCATGTGTCATAAGTATAATTTTTGCCTCAAAAGTTTTGTCTCAGGAGCACTAGGCCTTCATAAGTTTTTTTGAATCATTTCCCCCCCAAAAGTTTAGAAAACAAAACAATTTTGCTCTGATCTAATAGACTCAAATAGTCAACAGTTAGTTGACCTAATTATGCTATGGTGGCTCTATAATATATGATTAAATGCCACATAATAATTCACTTATTATGCCACGTCAACACCTTATCTCTCTCTCCCCCCCACCTCTTGTTTTCTCTCCTCCCTGTCGGCATCGACTCTGTCACCAGCATTCAATCTAAAGACATCACCATCAACCCATAGCCTGCCCTATCCCTCTGACTGGCAAACTCCCTTTGCTAATTTACTTTCATGAAAGCTCATTCTACACATTCTCGTCGTTTCATCCATTTTACCACAGACATCTCAACACCATCGTCGTCGAAGCAAATGCCCTTGCAATGTCCATCGAGCGATTATTGTGAATAATAGCTGAGGAGGAGAGAAAGGAGAGGGACAGGGGGAGAGAGAGATGAGGTGTTGACATGCCATAATTGATGGATCATTATGTGGCATTTAATCCTATACGGTAGTGCCATGTCAAGGTTTACTAGTTGTTAATCGTTTGGGTCTGTTAAATCAGGGTGAAATTGCTTCATTTTCTAAATTTTTGAGGCAAAAATAATCCCAAAAAAACTTACGAACGTCTAGTGCTCATAATGTAAAATTTCTGTGGCAAAAAAGATATTTAACCCGCCTGGTGCTCCAATTGGGATGATGAGGTGGTTTCCCACATAGATTTAACAGTCAAATTTAACAATCATCAATGGCTAGGATGAAAGTGCTTCATTTTTTAAACTTCTGAGGCAAAAATGATTCCAAAAAAAAAAAAACTTTTGGGTGCCTAGTACTCCTAAGGCAAAGTTTCTGGGGCAAAAATGATATTTAACCCTTTTTTTATTTTGTAAATATTTACTCTTGTGTTATTGTTTGGATAATCTTAAAAAAAATTATAAGGCCATACTTATTTTTAATTAATTGACTTAGGCTAAACGTTCTTATGAACAAGTTACATGGGATGCTTAACACCTTTCCTACACACAACCTGACTCCAAAACCCTATCTCTTTTCATAGAACATTCTATTTCTTAAAGAGGTTTCCAAAATTACCCTTTCTTTGAAAATCTTGGTTGAGGTTCCATATTTTCTAAATTTTGGGGCTACACAAATTAGGATTTTTTTTCCTTTACTTGCCCTTCCTATCTACTCTCATCCTTCACCCCCAACTATGTAGTTTTGGGGGTAATAACAAGCCAAAGAAGCTTTTTATTTTCTGAAAAAAAAGGTCATCCATCAAATATTTTTTAGTAGTATTTAATATCCTAAATTAATTTTTTGTACATTTAGAACCCTAAATTATAATTTTTTTTGGCACCCAGTATTTAGCACCCATCACCTAAAAGTATTTTCTTAGAAGTACTTAGTATCCTAAAGTAATTTTTAGTGCATTTTTTTATTAGAATACTAGGTGCTTCTAAGAAAATACTTCCAAGTGATAAGTACCAGATAGTGGGTGTCAACAAAAAAGTTATATTTTAGTGTGTTGAGTATATTAAAAATTAATTTGGGATAATGCTACTGAAAAAATTATTGCATGATGATTGATAGTTTTTTTTCGTTGAAAAAAAAAAGGTCTTATCTAGCTTGTTTTTACCCCAAAACTTTTGGGGTAAAAGAATGTGAAGGGTAAATGAGAGAATCTAGATTATATGTAAAAGAATCCTTACCGTACGTACAATTTTCACTCCATTTGGCGTGAGCGGCTCTTAGTGAATATTAAAAGTAGTCCGTTCGAAGGCATAGCAGCAGCTGGAGTAGCTCAGTTGGTTAGAGCGTGTGGCTGTTAACCACAAGGTCGAAGGTTCAAGCCCTTCCTCTAGCGACTGTTTAAGTATTTTTGCATTTATTTTCTAAAATTCCACGGCCCATCTCTTCAGATATATCCGATAAGATACTAAATGGCTAAAAGCAACCACACAGCATCTCTCGTCTCCACGGCAAACCGAAACCAAGAATCCTTTCTCTAACATCTTTTTTTAAAAAAACTAACCATTTCTTGTCCTCAAAATATCAAAAATGGGACTTCTCAGTCTCCAACTAAGCTCTCACTCTTCATGCTCTTTATCACTTTACCAAAACTTGAAAAACACCACAAAGCCTAACAAATTCCCAAATGCCTCCAACTCTAAGCGTCCCAGATATGTCAGAACCACAATTAGAGCCGTTGGCACTGTCCCAGAGAAGGATTCTCAGAACACTGAACCAGCAGAACCACCCTCTATTGGATTTGCATTTGTCAGTGTAAGTCTGAGATAATATAAGTGAATTTTAGTGTTTTACGTTTAAGGTTAGCTACTTTCTTTGTTACAGAAGAAAAAGGGCTCATTTCTCTGTTAAAAAAGAAAAAGGGACTTTCCAGTTTCTTCTCATTGGGTTAATCATCATTTTCTGGTTTGCTTTTAGTCTGTTTTGCTCCCAGATGGAACCCCAGATGTGCAATATCGAACGGCTTGTGGAGGCCAGAAGCTCAGGAACATAATGATGGATGCCAATATTGATCTGTACGGACCATATGTAAGCTTTGAAATATCTCTCACTTCATACAGATCAATCTTTAATCATTCTATGCATCTCTTGTAGTTTGCTGAAGTATTAAACTTGTATGCTTTACATAATGAATGTAATAATGAGAGTAAATTGAATCCGCGTGAACTGTAATTTAGCTGTAGTTATATGTTCTCTTTCAGGCTAGACCTCTCTTAAATTGTTCAGGAGGAGGAACTTGTGCAACATGTATGGTAGAGGTAGGCAAAAAACTTGTATTGAGCTTTAAAGAAGAAAAATTTTCATTACCTAATAGTAATAACATTGGTACCCACTAATGATTAACTTGCTGATTGCTGCTAGATTATTGAAGGGAAGGAGCTTCTAAGCCCTCGCACTGATAGAGAGAATGAAAAACTTAAGAGGGTAAGTGTTTTGTTGTTCATGTTGATTTTGTCCCTGGCTTATTTTTTTCTCCCTTGAATTCTATTTGTTGAGCCCAGCATTGTTCTTGGGAAGTTAATGATTCTGTTCAATGTTTGTTTCAGAAACCAAAGAATTGGAGATTAGCATGTCAAACAACAGTTGGTCAAGCAGACTCTACTGGGATGGTTTGTGGCTTTTGACTCATACTATTTAATATTCCTAATCTTTAATGGATTGGACTATTCATCTTAAGGTTCATCTTATCACACGAGAACGGCTCTAATAGATGAGAATAAACAAACGCTTTGATTGTTTTGTCAATAAATATATATAACCTGGTGCTACTGTTTACTTGTATGTGTTGGATATGCAGCTTGTAGTTCAGCAACTACCAGAATGGAAAGGGCATGAGTGGAAATATGAAAAGCTATCTCTTGAAGAGTCTGAAAAGTTATTATCCTCACATGAGGCCCAGTAGCATAAAACAATTAAGTATAGAGCTTGACTTTTATCTTATTCTGGTAATTGGTGCTCATGAAAAAAATCTTGAAAACGTGATATAAATATAAAGAGTAGTATTCTTCTGTTTGAATATGATTCAAGCCAGAAATATCATGATAAACAGAAGAATCTAAGGCTTCCCACAGTTTTAAGTAACCCCTCCTCCATTTGAACTTTTCTTGTTAGGGTTATAATTGACAACTCATCTGTGCTGTGTCCCAATGTTTTTCTATATAGAATTTTTTGGGTATTATTGACATTTGACAGCTTCCATCTGTATTTTCATTTTGAGCATTGGTGAAGATTTTTCCTTAAGCGAGAAAATTTCTCATGAGTTTCCATCTTTGGGATATATGTGTTAGAATTTCCTTCTCCAATCCTGCCACTTTCTTTTGTAGTATTAGCTAGTCATGAAAGACTTCAACCCGAAGACATTATAACCTACCATCAGTTATATGTCTCTTGTAACCTATGATGTACCGATACTTATATGACATTTTCGAGACGTTGCTGAAACGTGACATCGAAACGTGACTTCAAAAATACTAATATTTCGAGATGTTCCGAAACGCTTTAGTATTAAATAATATTTTTAATATAAATAGTGTATTTTACATTAACAAAATATAATAAACCAAAAATTATTAGCATAATCAAGGTGCATCTCCACTAAATAGAGACAGAGATGGAGATTGGAGGCACTAGGCAGAATGATTTCAGCGAGATAGTGATTGTTTTTTGGCAGAGACGTGATTTAGGGCATTTTTGTTGTCCAAAATACTCAACTGCAAAATGCCCTCCAGCTTTCAAAAAATTACAAAAATGCCATTTTGACAATTTCCCTCATCTGATCACGTCTCTGTGCGTTTCAGTCCGAGTCGCGTTTCCGAAACGTTGGCATCTGAATATTTGCCGTTTCCTTGCTACATAGCTTGTAATAACTCAAAAAAAAACTAGTCCACTCCGTTGATCCGTAATAGATTTTGGGTTTGTTTAGATCCTAAATATAAGATTTTGAATTTAACCATGTTGAAGAATGCCATTAATATTGTAACCATGAATGGGTTTTTTTTTTTTATCAATACCATGAATGGGTTAGGTGATCATTTTTAGCAGGAAATATGACCAGCTTTGAATTGACTCTCTCAGTGCATGGATTTTGCTCTAAATTTAATTTTTTTTGCCATTATATATAGTCCAAAAAAAAAAAGATAACTGCTCGTTACCCACACTGATTTTGAATTGGTACAAGAGAAAAGAAAATCAATCTTGACAATCTTTACAAATTCCAAACCAAACAGAATAAAAAAGACAGCGTACAGAAAAGGAAAGAAAAGGAAGGAAAATCAAAAGAAAGATGTCATTCCTCCTTTTCTTTATTCCAGAAAAGCTCGAATTTTTTCAATCCCCCCAATCTTCGAAAGCAAATCAAAATCAGTATTCACTGGCCAGAGGAGCGTGCTCATTGTTAATGAACACGTTGCCGTAGATGAGACCAGCGAGACCACCACCGATG
Organism: Acacia confusa; assembly: GCA_037074495.1. Taxonomy (NCBI): domain Eukaryota; kingdom Viridiplantae; phylum Streptophyta; class Magnoliopsida; order Fabales; family Fabaceae; genus Acacia; species Acacia confusa. Next base: position 30,383,511 of record CM073510.1, read on the forward strand.
AGGGGTCCAGCCCAGTAGATCCAGTTGCCGTGGAAGTCGCCGCTGACCACGGCGGGGCCAAAGGAGCGAGCCGGGTTCATTGACCCACCGGAGAATGGTCCAGCGGCCAAGATATTGGCTCCGACGATAAACCCAATGGCGATGGGTGCGATTGTGCCCAATGAACCCTTTTTGGGGTCAGCTGCTGTGGCGTACACTGTGTAGACCAATGCGAATGTGACGATGATCTCCATCACTACTCCTTCAGCAGCTCCAACTCCTTTAGCTACACCGTGGATTGGGGTCGCCTGACAAAAAAAGTATCACAATTTTTTGTTCTTATTTGATCCAAACACCAAGTAGATTAAGATTATTCTCTTGCTTCATATTCAGATTTCTATCATATGCAACTATCTTGTTTTATGCATGAAGCTTTTGGTTCAAGTAAGAGAATTTCCCACTCCAGTGGTATTTACAAGTCTAGTTTTTGAAAAAAATAAAAATTGGTGGTTTATTTTTTAAACTCATTGGGAAGCCTATCCCATGACGTACAGATGATAGGATTTTGGATGGTTCAGATTTAACTTCTTTACTTTTTTATTTTTTCAAAAAAAATTATTTTAATGGGTAGAGAATAAAAATAAAGATAATATCTTAATTAGTATTTTTTTTCAAAAAATAACCTTTTTCATTTAAAAATAACCAAATAACCAAAAATAAATATGGACCATTCAGATCCCATCTAGACGGTTCAGATGAGATAGGCTTGGAAATTGATTCCTTTATTTTCAGAGAAATAGACGAGAGTATTACAATTTTGTCCGTGTTAGAAAGAGAAAAAAGAGATGAAAAATACACACTAAAAAATGAGGTCAAAGTTGGAAAAACTTATTGGTTTACTTTATATTTATTGAGTTAACTAACTTACTTAACATGTAAGAATTAAGTAATTTATAATTATAAATAAAACTGAGTGGTACAAGATAATTTTTAATTATTAGATTAGATCTTTGTTATAGCTAAGTTTGCTGTTCTTTTTTTTGACATGAAAAGTTTAAGTGAATTAGGTCCTGATGGCTCACAAAATATGAACATTTCCAGGCTCAAACAATACTTACATTGATACTTATTCGGCATAGGTTTTCACATCAAGGATTTGAAATCACAACTTTATAACTTATAAGTTTGATCTTTATTTATTGAATCAACCTTAGTTAGTTGGCAGTTTGCTATTCTATTGATAAAAATGAGTTAGGTTTCAAGTCCAGGCACATCTTCAGGTTTATAGAGCCCTTACAAAGGTATTAGGTTCAAAGAGCTCTTATAAAGATACTCACATTTCTACTCATCACATTATCATTGGGATTTGAATTCACCATGTTATGGGTTACAAGCATATTCCTTGTCAACTGAATTAACCTATATAAAAATGACGGACTGATTGGTAGGGAACTAGGGATGGTTTGAGTTTAAGACTTACCAAGCCTCCGGTGACAAACTTGAGTAGTACGCAGGCGACAATGGAGCCAAGAAGCTGAGCAATCCAGTAGAAGATACCAGTGAGTATGGTGATCTGGCCACCGAGAGCCAATCCGAAGGTGACAGCTGGGTTAACATGACCACCTGAGATGTTGGCACCAACAGAGACAGCCACAAAGAGAGCAAAACCATGGCATACTGCAATTGCTACCAAACCAACAGGATCAAGAGCTGCATCTGATGTCAACTTCCCTGCATTTGGACAAAAACAACAGACACAAATTTAAACAAAAAAATTGTCAGAATTTCTTGGGATTTAAGGAACCACAACAAGCTGAGTTGTTTATTTTTCAAGACATCTCTCTCTCAAAAGTCAAATTGTTAGCAGTTAGTACCATAGGCTATGGCTGAACCAACACCAGCAAAAACAAAGAGCAAGGTGGATATGAACTCAGCGACATAGGCTTTAAGGGAGGTCGAGTTGAAAGAATCATCGAGGCGTCCGAAGGATATGCATGCCATCTTTCAGAATTTTTTTGGGGAACCCTTAGAAGATAAGAAAATGCAATTTTCTGAATCAGGAATGCTGCTCAAAAAGGTCTCTCGGTCATGATATATATATAGTAGAAATTACCAGGAAGAGTATTAGCGACTTACTATAGCTTTCATTAAGATTACTGTACTGTAGTGTGTGTTCGTTTGGAAGTTGAAAAGGAATATGGTTGGTTTACAACATATCCATGCACATCCAATCAGGTTTCTTCTGGCAACCTTAGCTGTCACTAACATGGTTTTGTTAAAAATTGTCTGGAAGCTAATAAATTATTCCTCCATGTGCATATGAGATAGGGATAGAAGTGGTGTTTAATCAACAAATCATAAAAGAACATGATAGAGGAAAACATGAATGGCTCTGGGCCACGATGCCACATATAGCCCTGACATGGCAAAAGTGGAAGTTGAAAATGAGCAAATATAAATTAATTAGAGGTTAAAGTACAAAATTACACATGTGATTTTTTCTTAAAAAAGTGCGCTCAACATTAAGAGTTTTTTTTTAGATGCAAAAGTAACTACGTGGTTATAAAAATGGGGCAAAAGTCACAAATTCCGTTAAATATAAATGATGTTCGTTAAATTAAAGTTAGTTTTGTTTTCTATATTTAATGGAATCTATGACTTTTGCTCTCACTTTTGCAGCCATGTAGTCACTTTTGTGCCTAAGAAAAACACTTGGTGATAGACAAACTTTTGAAAAAACCATATGTGTATTTTTGTACCATTAGCCAATTGATTAGGGTTTTTTTTTTTCTTTTTTCTTTTAAATGATGATCGAGAAATAGTAGTTGAATTGTGTTTGGCTTTGTTTGCTTAATGCAGGGTATAGCTTTCCCACAGAACAGGGTTACTTCACCTTCATGAGTTTATATTTTTCCATTTGTGATTCACTGATTCTAAGTGGTATGCACGAAACTCGAAGTTCAAATGTCTGCTGTTGAATGTTCAGTTAGCTCCATGCATAAACCATTTTGAGCTCAGTCTTGAACAAAATTTTGAGCGAGAATCAGCAGTAAGAAATATTAATTTTTATTTAGTGGAATTTCTTGAATAATGTAAGACAAAAGGTGATAAATGAAATCATTTAAAAACACTAACAATGCAGCAGCGCAAAAAAACACAACCATGAAGTTTTAATTAGATTAAGCACACCAGCTAATCAAAGAGTTTTGTGTCTGATGTAGTTTTCTGAGGACTGAGAAGGTTGAGCCTTTTCCATATAAATGCCATTGAAGCGGCTCATGTTTGTCTCAATTGCTGTTTATGGGCCATAATTGGAATCTCCACCTGGCAACCATTGTTAGATAACATAAACTAATCAAAATTTCACGCAACCATTGTTTGATAAGATAAAATAACCAAAGTCTCATAAGCTTAGAACATTTGTTAACAAAAAAACTGATTACTTGTCTGTTCATGCATCATAAGTCGGAATCCTGCTTAGGGAAAGATTAACTTCATCTAGTTTTGCCTTCTTTCCAAATTTTGCAGATCATACTACTACTACTACTACAACAACAAACAACAAGACTTATCCTATTAGGTTCAATTTCATGGATTTTATTACATTATGGTTCTTTCCCATAATCAAATCTTTAAATAGACTGTTAACTAAAATGTCTTATTCAATACTTCAGCTTTTCTCTATATTTTTTAGGCTTCTATATGGTTTGATTTACCCTTCTCACTGGCATCTCTAAGGGACTTATTTATATGGGTTAAATGTTTATGCCCCATTCACATAAAAGCAAGTGAGTCTTATTAATAATTTCTCTTTCTTTTCTTTATAATAGAACCCACTCATTTTTATGCAAGTGAAAATGTTTCTGCCTCAAAAGCAGAAACATTTAACCCTATTTATATATGTACAAACCACTTCAAACGATTTTCCATTTTTTGTTTATTTCTGCTACCAAACTTTATACTCTTATTATCCCTTTAAAACCCAATTTTCATATCATAATAATCAATTCAAATTTGTATTAGACATGACAGGGAATTCTGGTATAAATTTTTGTCTAATGATATAATATACTGTCGAACGGTTGGATGCTTGTGTTCTGTAATTCAAGGGTCTGGGGAACCTCATTTCCAATGGCCCTAATTATTTCCTGTGTTAACCAGATCTCATCCTATGCACAAAAGTAGGGCTCAAAATCAGAACAATCGGGATATATTTACTTCAAGTTTCATGGTCAACAAGAAGAAAAAGTACAAAAGTATGATTTTTTATTTTTGGTTTTTGGGTTTTATGTGCAAAGTCCATGAAGAGTGACGATTAAGATCCAATCAGAAGTAAGACACATGGTAATGACTCATTAGCCCAAAAGCATTATTTCAATAATATGCAATAGTGAGCCCAACATTGGTCAAGGCGTTGGAGGAGGTATCCTAACTCCTGGGTTCCTAGGTAAACACCTGAGGGTAATTGACGGCTCATCCTGCCTAATATTGGTATCACCTAGAAGGAAAGGAGATTTCGCCTTACCTTTGGATCCCATACAATAAGGAGGAGAATGAATGAGGAAATTAAGGAAGATAATTAATATATTTTAAAGAATACATACTATGTTAACCAACTCTATTAACTTCATTAATCTAATTAAATTAGGTAAATAAGGTTTTGTATATACTTGATTTGCATACACTTAGTGTATGGGATGCATCTGAGGACACATTTGTTGTTGAGGGCAACGCTACCATCTTATTGGGCCGAGAGTTGTTTCAATTGACAGAGAACTTGATTCAAAAATTGCCGAATACGTACAAATGGCAGCATGAACTAGTGGTTTGCTTTTGTTGACATGTTTGAAATAGCTTAATCATCATGTCCTCAACCAAAGAATCAAAGGTGAACTGAGGAATGGAGTCATCAAGAACAATATTTTATAGATCAAAAGGAATATATCTCCAAGAATGTCAAAGAGAATGTGTCTTTGTGAAAGTTTTATTCACAAATTGAAATTTTTTAGTTCAAATTCATTTCAATCTATCCATATTTGTGTTGTAAGTTGATATCTTTATAAGTCTAAGTTGTGCCAACTTGAAGAGGCGTGTTTGAATCTTGAACCACGGTTAATCATAATTAGTGATTGAACCGTATAAATAGATATCCTAATTAATGTGTTTAGTTTGTAGGATAGTGAAATCTATATCATGTTAAGAGGGAAGTTTGAGTCTTTATTTAGAGAATGAAGCTAAGTCTCTTCAATATCCTTAGAATTAGAGTTAATTGTTACACATCCTCAGAGGGATGATTATTGTTAAACCTAAGTAGATTAATTTGTATCTCTTAAACATCTATTGCAATCAATAAAAATTCATCTTGATTTTATTTACAATATTAAGGTCCGGAGGAGAATATACTATCTCCGTTAGGTAAGAAAATACCTATCTACTTTATAATTTTGTTTCTTCATTAAAATATTAAAATGAGTTTTATATTAAAGATTGAAGGAAGTAATATTTTCATTCCCCCAAGTAGCTTGTTAATACTAACAAAAGAAGAATTTTGGAGAAAGTCAATAGCTTTTTAATGTTACCTTTGATCCTTAGTATAAAATTTTCTTGGTAATGTAAATTACACTATGAACTAGTTATTATATTAACGTTAGGAGACAATATTTTTTTTTTATATATACATAGTAGGGGAGAGGGGCAGTATTCGAACCCTGGACATGGGGGAGGGGAGCCAAGCTTCCATGCCATTGCGCTACTAAGGCGCTGGCTTAGGATATAATATATTAACTACACTAAATTTGATCGAAGTAAAAAACTTTCAAAAAGAACAAAAAGTAGTTCCAAGTGTATTTATATTGCTAAATAGATTTTGTTAGTACTTTCAAAACGTAGATTTTGTTAGTCACCTTTCTTATGTGATACCAAAAAAATAAAAATAAAAAAAATTGCACACATATTTGTGTACATGGATATGTTGGCCAAAAAAAAAAAGTATACATGGATATATTGTTATATAGAGTATTCAGTATTTTACATTCAAAGATTTTAACATTAAATTTTATAATAAATATTAAAATTTAAATAAATTTGTCTGCAAAATTAAAATTATAACATAAGTCAATTTTATAAGATGATAAAAAATAGCTTAAACATATATGTATTAATAAATTATATAGACTAAAAAATAGACTAAAATTATTTTTAATAGTAATTATCTAAAATAATATATTTTATGTTGAAATACGTAATGTATCTGATGGTTACATATTTAATGACTTAAAAATGGAACCTTATAAAAATCAGAGTGATGTTTTTGTAACAAAACTTATAAACTTTAAGAAAGGTCAATATAGATGTAGTTTTTCCCCCCTAACACAAATTTAAAAAGTGAAGGAAATGATATTATAAGGTTGGGGAAATTATTAGATCATAATTATGGATCAACAATACTGAAAAACAGAAAATATTTTAGATTTGGAGGAAAAAAAATCATTTTAGCCAAACCTTGGTTTTGACCCAAACAGTGCCTTTTTTTTTTTTTTTTTTTTAAAAATCTTTTTATTTATTTTTTTGTGTCATCTAAACACGCTTTATAATTAAATTTCTGGTGCGGACGTTTAACGTGATTCTCTTCTATTTATATATTATAGCCTAAAGTATACTTTTAGTCCTTTAAGTTTACATAAGATATACTTTTGATACCTTAACTTTATAAAGTATACTTTTAGTCCTATAATTTTAACACCGTTAATTTTACTATCGAAAAATGTAAACTGAAGTGATGACGGTGTAAACATAAGTGATGATTGTGTAATTAAATGCTATTAAATTTAAATTTAAAATATTGGTAAATTGAAGAATATATAAATTTTTTTTAATTAAATGATATTATTCATCACTTGAGTTCGTCATGTCAGCATTTTCCGTTAGCAATATTAACAGTGTTAGCATTTTAGGACCAAATGTATACTTTATAAAGTTAAGGGACAAAAAATATGCCTTATATAAAACTTAGAGGACTAAAAATATACTTTTGTTTTAAATATAAGATTTAGTTGATCTTCCTTGAAAGATTATATAAGTTAATTAAATTAAGTTTAAGTATTTATATTTATCATTTTTTATTTAAATTAATTTTTCTGAATTATAAGCTGGTATATAATGTTATTATACATAGTATATGATATGATTAAATCACTTATTTAATTTTCTTAATCTTTTTTAAAATATCTAATTGAATCTTATATATAATATTTTTTTACTCAGAAATATTATATACTCTATAATAGGCTAAAGTATACTTAGATATACTTTTGGTCCCTTAACTTTGTAAAGTATACTTTTAGTCCTATAATTTTAATACCGTTAATTTTGCTAACGGAAAACGCAAACTCAAATGATGACGGTGTAAACTTAAGTGATGACTGTATAATTAAATGTTACTAAACTTAAATTTAAAATAGGGGTAAATTGAAGAATATATAAAATTTGTTTAATTAAATAATATTAGTCATCACTTAAATTTATCATGTCAGCTTTTTCCGTTAACAATATTAACAGTGCTAGAGTTATAAGACCAAATATATACTATATAAAATTAAAGGATAAAAAACATGTCTTATATAAAACTTAAAAATATACGTTACCCCTCAATAATATAAAACTTACCGGTATATCTAACGTGCCCGGCGATCGAGGGGAACGAGCGTTTCAGGGTCAACTTTCAATGCTAAATATACATGTCTGGAAGTCACCGACGGCGCAGTCCCAATCGGTCTTTGGAGTCTGAAACTGTACATACTCGCGCGTAAAGGCGGAATGCTTCCTCTTCATCTTCGTTTCATTTCTTTGTACCTCTCCCTGTTGCTGGTTTTCTTTCGTTTATCCTCGTATCACATCATCCCGAAACTTACGATTTTTTGAGGAATTTCCTAGACATTGCCGCCTCCATTTGATTCGGTTAACGCTTGCTTAGCACGAAATCTCTGATTCTCCTAGTCCAGGTTTGGTTTTTCGTCCTGGGTTTCATTTTCTTAATCGCCTCGCTTTCTTAACGAACGATCTGCTGCTGCTGAATATCGATCATACTGCATTCCGATTGGATGGGATTGGGATTAAAGGTTCCCATTTTTGAAACTTCAATCCCTTATTGAGGCCTTTGGTTCTTGGTTCTCTGCATAAAAGTTAGTGGGTCGGGCGAATTCTATTTGAATAATCTGAAAATCATGGATTCGAGTCGGAGAGCGGTAGAATCATATTGGAGGTCGCGAATGATCGATTCAGCTACGTCCAACGAAGACAAAGTTACACCGGTTTACAAATTAGAAGAAATTTGCGAACTTCTGCGGTCTTCGCATGTCAGCATTGTGAAAGAGATTTCAGAATTCATCTTGAAGCGGCTGGAACATAAGAGCCCGGTTGTTAAACAAAAGGTACATTTGTTTTTATGATTTTTATTTCCATCCTAAACTCGGGGTCAACTTTTTGTATGGGATGGATTTGGCTGATGTACGGTTGAACTTTTTAATCTAGAGTTCTTTAATGTCTGATCAAGAGAATAGGAAGAGATTTCCTTCTTCAGGTTCTTGTTGCTCCTGCTGCTGTTTTTCCTTGGGGTTGAAAAGAGGTTTATGATTGAGTTTTGAGTATCTTGATTGTAGAAATTATTTATCTCCTCTACAGCAATTTAGTTTCCATAAGATTTGAGAGACTGATAGTTGACTATTTGTGTTGTTCTACTCTGAACACACTTTAATTCTAAACTGAGTAGTTGCCGTGGGTGACTAAATGACAGGCGATAATAGAAAGGCAAAAGAATCACCTTTGAGATGGTGTCATAAATTGTGTCTTGGAAGTGAGAATTCATGCTATTGATCTTTGAACTGATTATGATTTACTTCTTTGTTCTGTGTATTTTTGCAGGCTTTAAGATTGATAAAATATGCAGTTGGAAAATCAGGTGTTGAATTCAGAAGGGAAATGCAGAGACATTCAGTGGCAGTTCGCCAGTTGTTTCACTACAAGGGAGAGCCAGATCCTTTGAAAGGTGATGCACTAAATAAGGCTGTGCGAGATGCTGCCCATGAAGCTATCACTGCTATATTTTCTGAGGAAGGCAACAAACCATCACTTCCCGAAGCTAATAACAGGCGGATGCAAGGGTTTGGGAATACAAACTTTGAAACACCATCAGAAGATAAGAAATCCTTTCTCAGTGAGGTAGTTGAAATCGGAAGTGCATCAATCAAGCTAGGACTTAGTAGCTTGACACGGGGACATTCACTAGTGAAGAATGAAACTGGAAGCTACAAAAGTCCAAATCATCGAAGGTCATTGAGCATAGAAACAGAGCATAGTGACTCATATCAACCCGTTAAATATCATAATGAAAGTCAAAGCACTTTTGGATCAAACCAACAATCTAGTGGTCCTTGGACTCAGGATTCCAGAGTTATTAAGACGGAAGTATCAAATGGGGATTCCAATGCAAGTCATTTAGAGAGTAAGACACGAGAGACTACGTTGCTGGAGACGATTGTTACTTCAGGAGGTGTACGTCTTCAACCCACACGAGATGCCATTCAAGTTTTCCTAACAGAGGCTGCAAAGTTGGATCCCCTTGCTCTAAGTCATGCACTTGAACTGAAGCTCCAATCTCCAATGTGGCAGGTATGTTGATTATGTTGATGTTTCATTGGAAGAATAATTTGGCACATGCATAGTCATGACAATCACATAAATAGAAACTTGCAATTGGACAATTACTTTTTCTGAACTTCAGTTTTCTTTTCCTTTTCAATTTCACGTAGTTCGGGATCACAATAAAGTTCCTTTTTGCACATTTCTTTTCTGGCCAAGGAACTAATTCTAAATGTGAACGGTTTATGTGCATATCCCTGTGTAATCATCTATGCCTTTTTTCCATGCATTACAAACATGTGCATGCTTCAGTACATATTCAAGTGAAAGCATTGAAATTGTTGGTTATCAGTTGTTGGCATTTACCATGTATGCTGATGCTGCTTTATACATAAACAACGCCCACTGATAGATGTACCTCTTTGCTTCTTTGGGAATGGTATTTCAGGTTCGTATGAAAGCTGTCTGCGTGCTTGAATCCATACTTAGGAAAAAAGATTATGATCATTTTTCACTCGTGGCATCTTACTTTACTGAAAATAAAGATGTGGTAGTAAGATGTTCTGAATCTGCTCAAGCTTCTTTGAGGGAGAAGGCTAACAAGGTAACAAAATTGCATGTTCTTGTTCGTTTTTAGAGTTTAATCTTGTGTTGATCTAAATTTTTAATTGCTTTCATTTATACTAGGCATCCTTTTTTGACTCTAAAATTTATAATCAGGAAGAGTATTTTGTAATTAGAAGTACTGAAATCTATGCAATAGACCTGGCTGAAAATCTTATAGTTAGATTGATTCAGCATTACATTATACCAGCAAAGATGTTAATATAGAAACTAAGAAACAAAAACACCAACACTAGACATGCGATATCAAAACAGACAAAGTGATGCTGCATGATACAAAACATGCGCTCGCATATATGCACTGACCCCTGTACAAACAACACATTTAAACATGTCTGGAAAGAATCTAAAGGATTGATATCCTTAGTCCAGAAAATTCTGTTCAAAGGTGTCAATATGTTTTATTGATTTATTATCTCCTTCTCCTTAAATTTTCTGTTGCCAAAAAGGTTCCTTATTTGTGTAATTACTCTCTCAGTGTGTGGCTATAACTTATATTCCATTTATTTTTAATTCTAAAAGTATTCATTTGTGCTATTTTGATATCATATCCATGAACTTTTCACACTTGAAGTTAACTTTTATATGATATAACTAACGCATTGGCAAATGCCCAGATTATCAATATATGGCATCAAATAGGAAAAAGCCACGAACCCATGAAATTTTACTAGATTATAAATATTTATGAAAGTATTCATACTTGCAAAGAATTTTCACTGTCTCTCAAACCTGATATAAATCATAAAATATCTGACTACTCTGTTTCTTGGTTGAAGTTTATGGAAAGAAGTAATCACCCTTTAGGAAGCATTTTAATAACGGAATTTTGCTTGTAATATCTGCAATTAGTAAGAATAGCCTAATAAATGACATCCTATGAATTAAGGAGCAGCCTTTCTGACTTCAATGTTAGCTTTTTGCTGTCTAATTTGGCACTTGACCCTTCAATGGACAGGTTCTTGGTCTTCTAGGTCTAGACCAGCCAAACAGCTTTGCCACTAATTCAGAGAATCCTCTGAAGGTTGAGAGTGCTAATGTTGCTGAGTTGCCTGACTTGATAGACACGGGGGATCCAAATGATTGTTATGGAAAGGACAATGCTGCAAAGAATCCTAATGATCACAATGTAGTAAATTTTACATCACCAACACCTCTGGTTGATGATGTATTTGGAGATTTTGGTAGCTCTGTCCAAGGTTGCGAACCTAAAAATGAAGAAGATCCCTTTGCCGATGTATCATTTCATACCAATGAGAGTAAAGAACATACAGATGATCTCTTTTCAGGAAAGGTGGTTGGTGATAAACAGGTTGATAATGTGCTTGGGAATAGAAGTAAGCCTGAAATTTTTGACATTTTTTCTTCCAATTCCAATCAAGGGAATAATAAAGAGTTCGTCAGTGACTTAATGGCTGATTTATCAATTGAAGAAAATACCTCACGTATGAAGCAGCAATTAAATTCTGCCACAAATTTGAATAATCATGTTACCCCTCACCGCCCTGACAACATTTTAGGTGGCATTTTGGGCTCTCAAGCAGCTGGATACAATACAAATCCCATGCTTTCTACTGGTCATATGCCTTATGGTATTCAGCCTGGCATTATGACGAACCATATGAATCAGCTGTATTCTACCCAGCCACTTAATTATGAGGCCGTGGGAAACCTTTTGGCTCAGCAGCAGTTCCTGGCAACAATTGCTAATTTCCAACACGTTAATAATGTAAACATGCACGATGCTAGTGTTGCTCAAATTGTTGGGGCCAAGGGAACAACACCTCTACCTGATCTATTCCAATCAAATTTTGCATCTCAAGCCCCTAGCTCAGTGATCAACAATTCAAAGAAAGAGGAAGATAAAGCATTTGATTTTATCTCGGTAAGTAGGCGTATTTACTTGCATTATACATCGTTGGGGTTTAATTTAAGGATTATTATTTGCAAAGGTATATCTTGAATTTTTGCTTTGTGGAATCAAAATTTGCTTTGAATTTGGCCATTTGAATCAAATTAGTCATCTAGAGTTTGAGATTCATCTTTATAAACGTGCAACTTAGTCTGGTGTGCAGAACTATAATGTAGAAGAATAGGTTGTATCAGAAACCTTATTAGCAGAGAGCAGCTCCCAGCATCTGTAATTTTTCTGGTCAGGTCTTGATGACTAGTAGGATAGTACGATGTGCTTTTCTTTTATTGGTGAAGTAGATTTTGATTATAAGAGGAAAGCATTTTCGATCCAAGGATAAACTGAATTATTTCTACTGCCATAGATACTTTGTCTGGTTTTTGATTGGTTTTCCACTTCTCTTGACCCTTTTTTTCATGATTTTAGGACCATATTGCTGCTTCTCGCGATCCAAAGAGAGTGATTTGAAACTTCAGAATCCATTTTTGGTGGCATATGATATCAATGGCACAGTATTGGATTTGACAAAATGAATCAATCTCTTGGAGGTTCCTATGGATTGACAAAACGATATATATATGGCATAGTGTTGGATATGAGGAAAAACATTTCAGATGGCGTTTCAACTTTTGCCCAGTTGCCCATGTTGGCAACACGAGAGTAATAATGAGATGAGCAAACATCGGACTTGAAAGTTAGGTATTACAGGCTTTCTGTATAGATGAGAAAATGAGCATTGGAATGTTGTGTGATATTTTGATTTTCCTGAAAATTTTTAGTTATTGGTTGAGATCTTGCAGCTGTAATTCAGGCGCCAATAGAATTAATCAGCACTTTACTCCCATTTCCCATTTTTTATTTCTTTATACGAACGGTTCAAACTTCATATTATCCATGTCATTGAAACTAAACTGAGTACTCTTGTTTTGCCCTATGTTTATTTCTTGGTCATGAAAGCAGCAAATATTCTATTATGTTTGATCATATGATCACTAGCTTGGCCACTACACCCAATGAGACAACTTTCACCAGTGAAGCCTCTAAGGCCTCCACGTCGAACCCCACACCCTCCAACCGTAGACATGCCGTAGCCCAAATCTGCAACCCGAAAGCCTCCCTTCAACCCAATCCAACCCCCAGCCCATAACCAAAGCCCAATAGCTCCACCAGGCCATACCAAGCCCTAGATAAAGCCAAAGAAAACCTCCTAACCAACCCAATAAATCGGGTCTCACCAAAAATGGGTGTGAAGATCCATTCTAACTTGGCAATAGGATCCTCAAAGCCGAAGGTCAAAGAGAAGTCCCCCTCACTCACTAATGCAGCCCTAAAAGAAGGGCAAAGAATCGGGTGGGTTCAGCAGCCCTAAAAGAAGGGCAAAGCATCGGGTGGGTTGGGCAGTTAATCAAGTACGAGTTAGTCCATACTCGTTTTCTACCCATTTAAACCCATGATAAACGTGTTATCATATAAATGGGTGAGTTGACTAGGTTTTGGGCAATTTACTTACATTTGATTTGTTTTTTTTTTGAAAAAAAATATATATATAAGTATTAAGCACCCATATAGAAAATCACTATAAGCAAGAAATCAAATCAAATCAAATCAAGCAAGAAAATAACCAGAACTCAAAAGAGTCAGAAACTAAGACCCTAAAAAGAAAAAATTATGAATGAAATAAAAGGAATTGGAAGGCATCCTCCATTGGGGAACAAGAAGACGAAGAACGAAACTAGAAATAAGAAGGTTCATTGTCCTCTATTACATATATGGAGTAAAAGTGTTGTCTGCCATTCTTCACACACACAAATATGAAGTCGAAGTGCAAGAAAACAAAGGTTTGCCATCATGTGTCGGAGATCTAAAACCAAAGTGTCGTTCATTGTCCTTCGCCCTCACATATCTGGAGAGGGAGTAGAAGAAAAAGAAGGTTTGCTTTTGCCATCCACCGATGCCTACGCGTTAGCCGTCAAAGAGCTATTTTATCGTAGAAATCACATATCGAAGAGCAAACCGTTACCACCTCAATCTTTGCCTTTTGTGACTCGTGGCTGCTGTCTCAACCTACTGCTCTACTACGGTGTGATTGTGTCCTTTTACATTAGTCACAGAGTCACAAAGAAAATAGAGTAAGAGAGTGAGAGTTGATGCATCAATTGATAGTCGGTGACTCAATTTCGAGCATTAGGTTGCCAAATTGGCGAATACTGAAAATCTTGAATAGGAAGGGAGTCAAGGAATGGGATGGGTATTATTGTCCATATGGTTAATAAAAAAAATGAAACAAGTAGGTATAGGTGTACCTATACCTACTTATTTAAGTCTTAAATAGACAGGTTTTAATTTGTCCCATTATGAGCTCTTTTGGGTGTGCTTAAAATGGCTCAATTACATTAGGTTGTGGGTAGGTTCACTGGATTGTGGGTTCCATGATAAGCCCTAGCTAAAAGCAATGTCCAACCAAGGCTCTTGACTCAATTTTTGAATACAAAGGAAGAACTTCTAGATGACACTACTAGATTAGGGGATGCCACCCACCACTCCAAGGTGGAGCTTTAAACCTCCAACTTGTTAATATGGTTACACTCATATGGAATTTTCAAGGTAGGGCGAAACGGATATTTACACCTACACTTAGATCATTTATTCAAGATCACAAACCAGAGGTGTTAGTTCTAGTTGAACCGAAAGTCTCGAGGCCTATTGTTAATTGGATTATCAAAAAATTTGGCTTCAGTAATTCCCACATAGTAGAAGCATTAGGATTTTTTGGAGGCATTTGGCTGTTGTGGACATCTAATGTCAAAATTACTATTCTCCACAATAACTGGTAGTTTATATACTCAAGGATTTGTATCACATCATCATAAACCTCATTCCTTTTCACAGTTGTTTATGCTAGCCAAACAACATCTATTCGAGCGTAATTATGGTCAACATTAGGAAAGCCAAGATGCTAACAATTAAGAACCATAGGCACTTATGGCGACTTTAATGCGATCCTTTCAAGTAGTGAACGTCTATTGAGCTTAAATTAGCAAGGAGAGGATGCGTCTTGTTCCAGAAATTTCAAGAAACATGCTCTCTAATTGACTTGGGCTTTTTGGGTCCTCACTTCACGTGTAGATAAAGTCTTTCATTTGCACATCTAGATTGTGTTCTTATTAATAATTCTTGGGCTTGCAAATTTGCGAATGCGTCAATTCTTCATCTACCAATGATCTAGTTGGATCACAAGCCCATTAAGCTATCACTAGGCCTAAACCAGCATAACACTAATACCCTACAAGCCTTTCGATTTTTAGTTTCTTGGCTAATGCAATCATAGTCCAAAGACCTTGTCTAAAATTCCTGGAGCCATGCCAATTCCTTAATGACCTATATCTCAGCGTTCATAGAAGCAATGATGACTTGGAATCGAAAAACTTTCGAGTCAATTGGAACTAAGAAAAGGAAGGTAAGAACTCAAAAGGAAGAAAGACCCCACTCTACCTCTCTTAACAAGCTTAATCGAGAGCTTTGGGAAGACTATGAAACAATATGCCTCTAAAAGGAACAACTGTGGATACAAAAATCTAGGGCTGATTAGATAAACTTAGAAGATCAAAATACATGATATTACCACAGTAAAGCAAAGATCCAGTGAGCCAGAAATTAGATCTTTTCTCCAAAAAATGCAAATGGATCCTGGGTTTCGGATGAAACAGTTCTTGCAAACATGATTCAAAGCTTTTTTGTAAAGCTCTGTTCAACCCCTCAATATACTCTTATTGAGGTATGTTTCCTAATGCCTTGCATTCCTACTAGAATTTTTTGGCAACTAATGTCTCTTTAGATGAAGTAAAGCAAGCACTGTTTGATATGAAGCCCTTAAAAGCCCCACGGTTCAATGGCCTCCACGCTGCATTTTTTTAAAGCCAATAGGATCTGATGGGCTCCCCTATCCCCAAAATGGAGAATAAGCTCCTAGATAGTGGTTCCTTAGAACTAGGTCTGAATAATACCTTTATTACACCTATGCCAAAAATTGATCGTTCCTTTACAGCTTAGGAATTCAAACCAATTTGCCTTTGTTTGGTGACATACAAAATTGTTACCAAACTACTAGCAACTAGACTCAAGCACATTATGCCCCAACTAGTCCTCCCATTCCAATCCAACTTTATCAAGGAGAGGAATATCACAAATAACATCATCATTGCACATGAGGTGATTCATTCCATGAAGAACAAGCGTGAGAAAAAAGGCTAGCTAGCAATAAAGACTAACCTTGAAAAAGCTTTTGACAAGCTTAGCTAGGTATGTGTCCAAGACTTTTTATAGGATGCGAGATTTTTAACTGATATTAATAGAGTGATAATGCATTGTATAACCACTCTATTATTGCAAATACTATAGAATGGCCACCTCACCACTACCTTTAAACCATCTAGGGGTATCAGGAAGGGGGACCCCCTCTCTCCATAGATCTTCGTTTTATGAATGTAAATATTATCTCAAACAATCACTAAAGAGGTCCATCTTGGGAATTGGGAAACGATTTGATTAAGGAGACAAGGCCCACCACTATCCCACCTATTTTTTGTAGATGACTTGATCTTATTCAATAGTATATCGCCTACGCGACTCAATTTGATAAAGATAGTTCTTGATATGTTCTGATTAGTATCATGATAGGTGGTGAGCAGAAGTAAAACTCATACACCTCTCAAGAAATGTGTCAAGAAGATATGTATAACAAATATGTGATACTCTCTAGCTCTAGAAAACAGAGCACCTTGGTAGATATAGTACCCTTTCTCTATTCGAGAGTGACCAAAGACACTTATAGCCACCTCAGAGAAGGGGTGCAGCAAAAACTAAGCTCATAGAAAGCAAAATCTCTATCTTTGGCTGGAAGGATAACTCTTGCTAAATCTATCCTTAATACCATTCCTTTCTACTCAATGCAAACAAGTCTCCTGCCGACTTCTTGTGTTAATTGCCTTGAGAAATTTACTCGAACCTTCATCTGGGGGTGATGATATTACGCACAAACTAAACGTGGTTAATTGGAGGACATATGTCAACCACTCGATCAAGGAGGTTATGGTATGACCAAGCCCATAACCCTGCATTCTTGGCCAAGCTTGCTTTCAGTCTAGTTCACAAACTCAACCTACTACATGTCTATATGTTAAAAGGGAAATACAATTGGTCCTATGTGACCAACATTGAATTCAAAACAAGAATGGCCTCCCATATATAGCACGACATCTGAAAAGTCTGGAGTAACACATAAATTCACCTCACATGGAAGCCTGTCAACGGAGAAACTATCTGGTTTTGGCAAGATAGCTAGATTGGTGAAATGAGGCCTTTTAATTTTCTCTTCTTTGCTAATATTTTAGATGATGAGTTCTTTTAGCCTCCCAAGTTCTATATGGGTGTTAATGGATAGTAGTGATGGACATCCTTCAGCCATCTCCTCCTATATAACACCCTCTCACTTATTGTAGAATTTAACCCCCTATGCCTCACTGATAGTGCTGATACTTACCTCTAGAATGCGACCGGTAGGTTCTCTATTAGCTCTTCATACAGGGGGTTCTTTGACACCTTATGGCATGACCCTGACAAGGTATGGACTTACATTTGTAAATGGTTGGGTATGCAAAGGGTGCGCTCCTTCCTCTGGCTCGTTATGACGAATAGACTGCTGACAAATTCTAAGTGTCTATTGCGGGGAATGACAGTCAATAGGGAATGTGAGTAGTGCCATGTCAAGCTAGAAGACTTGGATCACTTACTTTAAAGGTGTCCCACCGTTGCTGCTTGTTGGACCAAGGTAATCCTCAGTGACAGACTGACATATTTCTTCAACAATTCCTTCTCATAGTAGATGAGATTAAACCTCAACCTAAGATGTTTAGGTCTCCATTGGTGACTCTTATTTGGACTCCTTACATAGAGGCTTTGGGAAAACAGAAGTAGGAAAAATTTCCAAGATGAATGTCTATCTCCTAACTTTATTATTAATTTAGTAAGCATTTTAGCCCATCACACCTTTATGGCCTCAGGGCTATTTAGTTGCTTATATTGTGTGGCTTTGCTAGTTGTGTTTTGTAATTCCCTTTTACATATTGTTAATATATCATCACTTTCATTAAAAAAAATAATCACTACCTTGATTTTCATTTGAAGAGAGTTTGCTGGTACGATGGAATTGACCATTGATAACTCATTATCTAATTCACTTCACTCATGAATCCTATTGGGTGAGCGGCTAGGGTTTTTGCTCCTTTATGGAGTTTTTCCTTCTCCCTCATGAGAGCTTTTTCCCCTCGGTGTAGGGGGTACCGATGCCTCTTTGTTCGACACTTGCCAGAGGGGAGGTTGTCTGGTTAGGCAATGGGTTTATTGGGGGTTTGTGGCTTTTGTTTCTTTGTGTTTGTGGGTAGTTGCCATGATCTATGTGGTGCCCTCTAAAAGAAGAAGGATTAGGTTGAAGAAGGAGCTCAGATCGATGACGACAGTGCTACTAGGAAGATAAAGGCTTAGCAGTGTGTTGTGGATCTTTATGCCTTTCCTTGACAAACCAAAGGCTAGGAGCTCAATGTTCAGTTCTATGTTGACACTAAAGGGTTCTTCTCTCTTTCTTGTGACATATTTGGTTTTAAATATTGTCTTCTCTCTTTCCATTTAGGTTGGATGGGGTTGGTTTTTGGGTAGTTTTCATAGATCAGGAGGCTTAGGTTTAGATGGTGGTTAGTAGTATTGGTAAAAAATTTCTAAGGCTATTGTGTTGATGTTATGGTTGTTGCTTTTTCTTCCTTCTACATAGTGGTAGATGTGTAGAGATTGGGTCTCTACTCTCTTGGTAGTTACATATAGAAAATCAATGAGGATGAGTTTAAAAGGGTAGTTATTTGAACCCACATCCCTTATTTTCAGTAATGTTGTCGATGACTTACTTTTCAGGCTGCGATGGTGGTACATGTGGCTCTTTATCTTTGATTAGAATTAGAGTTTATAGGTGGTGTTTTTTCTAGCTTAGGCTTTTTAGGTGTCTTGGTTTAATTTGAATTTATCTTAATTGTAAATAAGATTTAGGTTTATTCTGTGATCGTTTATGCTCTTGTGGGTATGTGTAATATAATGAAATATTTCTTTCGGGTATATATATGTGTGTGTGTGTATAAAATACACCTCACCCACTTTATTTAGAAAAATATTATTCACTTAGTATCCCATAATACATTGTCTAGAATGTTATTTTCAATAAGAGTATCAATTACTCAAAAGTTTAATTTTAAGCCAAAGCTTTGCTTTTTGGTAGAAACTAGAAATTAGCTTCTTCTTTTTTTTTTTTTTGGAGAAAGTAGATATTATTATTTTTATAATGTTTTTTCCAACTATATTGATATCTTTTTTTTGGCAAACACTTATAGTGATATTTTAAGAATTACTTAAGTATTATCACTTTGATCCTATTTATAAGTAACTTTTGATTATAAGTCCAGTTTCATGTACGCCCTCTTGTCCTTATTATAAAACACTAATTAACAAGTGTATTTTTGTTTGTTTCTAAGGAGCATTAATTATTTTTTCCATGTATGCCTATAATTAATAAGGGTAGTGGGTGAGAGTAATAATTAATATTAAATTAGAGTTTAGTGCAATTAGTAAGGGCAATATTGGAAATTACTTATATTTTAGGACAACTTTAATAACTTTAATTGTTTTTGTTGGTTTATGAGAATTGTTAGTTAGTGCCTTATAATAATGACTAGAGAAATAAATGAGATTGTGATAATTTTACCCATGAAGATATAGGGATAATAAAGAGTTGAAAAATACAGATTTATAAATAAGGATAAAATTAAAAACTTATCCCATAACCCAGCGCATATTAGGTTTTTAAATATTACCTTGATTGCTTTAATTCCTAAAATTCAGGTTCCTTCTTCTATGTCACAGTTTTGGCCTATCTCGCTATGCTTAGTCGTGTATAAGCTGATTACCAAGCTAATGGTGCAGCATCTGCAACCAATCATGGAAATTGTAATCTCCCCTTGCCAATCCAGTTTTGTTCCTCATAGACAGATACATGATAATATTGTCATTGCCCAGGAGCTAATTCATTCAATGCATAAGATGAGACGAAGACAATTTATGGCAATTAAGGTTGATTTGGAAAAGGCATATGACCGGGTTAATTGTCATTTTTTATAATGTACTCTTGGGGAAGTTGGCCTTTCAGGTAAGATGATTAATTTAATTATGCAGGCTGTCTCTACGTCTTCCTTTAATATTTTGTGGAATGGGGGCAAGACCTCTTCTTTTCAGCCGTCGAGGGGTATCCGTCAGGGTGACCCCTTATCACCTTATTTATTTACCTTAGCTATGGAGAAGCTATCCCATATCATCTCCACAGTTGTTAGCAAAGGTTTGTGGACACCTATTAAGGTAGGATAGGGAGGCCCTCCAATATTTCACTTGATGTTTACTGATGATCTGATGCTGTTTGCTGAGGCTAAACCAGAACAATTAGACATTATCCTACGGTGCCTTTCTTTATTCGAACAGATTTCTGGTCTTAAGGTTAGTATACAGAAAACTATTATATACTTTTCCAAGCACATAAATGAGGATTTGGTTGTTTCCCTAACGTCCAAAAGTGGCTTTAAGAGAGTTAAAAGTGTTGGAAGGTACTTGGGGGCTATGATGGTTCATGGGTGTGCAACAAAACAATGTTTTCAGCATATTGTCGATAAGATGAGGAGGAAGTTAGGTGGATGGCAGCAGAATTGTCTTTCTCAAGCAGGTCGTATAACTCTTGTTAGATCAGTATTATCTACCATTTCGTATTTTCATGTGCAATATGCTAGACTACCTTCTAACATTTGCAATGAGATTGATAAATTACAACGGAGGTTTATTTGGGGTGACTCTCATCTTTGAAATGCCCACCATGCCTTAAGTTGGGATGTGTTGACTAGTCCCAAAAGTATGGGTGGGCTTGGGCTTAAATCCGCACAGTTAATGAATGATGTTTTTCTTATGAAGTGTGCTTGGAGATTTCATAATGAGAAAGACTCTTTATGGGTTCGACTTCTGAGAGGTAAGTACAAGGTTCCAATTGGGAATTTTCCAATCCTTAAAGCTACTGGTTCACTTTTCTGGAGTGCCCTATGTAATATCATTATCAATATGAAGGATGAGATTATATGGGAGATTGGGGATGGAGATTCCATCTCCTTTTGGAAGGACAAATGGGTTTCTGCAAATGTTTGTCTTCAGGACGTTGCTACGGATCCCATCCCTGCTGAGATGAGAGATAGTACGCTTAGTGCTTTTGTTGGTCAGAATGGTGGCTGGAATTTATCATTAATAAATAGCCTACTTCCTCATAATGTGCTTGATTTAATTACAGGTGTGCTTCCCCCTTCCCCTGATGATGGTCCAGATTGGTCCTTCTGGTTCCTTGGAGGCTTAATGGGTGTTAGTGTCAAAAGTTGTTATACATTTTTAGCTGAATTTGGCTTCATTTCATCTGATATTAATTGTGACGTATGGACTAAACTATGGAAATGGAAGGGTCCCCATCGAATACAAGTCTTTGGGTGGAAGCTGTTTCACCAGCGGCTTCCTGTATTTTCATGGATTAAGGTTTGGTCTGCTAATGATGGTACCTGCCCATTATGCAAGCAAGAAGAAGAAACCATGTTACATGCTTTTCGTGATTGCCCAGCTGCACGGGAACTTTGGGTTAAATTATTATCAGAATCAATGGTTCAGGATTTTTGTAGGTGCGGATGGGAGGATTGGATACTCATGAACTGGTTGAGTGATGAGGTGGGAGCTGGCGGATTTAAATGGCATGAGGGGTTCATTGTTGCGTGCTGGTTTATCTGGAAGTGGAGAAATGAGTTAATCCATTATGCGCAGGAGGGGACGAGCCTTTACAACCCGAGACCGATCATTACGATGCTGAATGACGTCAAAAAAGAAGACGATAAAGGGTATGCATGCTTGTTGTAGAAGCCGTTACTGGTCTCGTGGTCACTTCCAAATTTCCCTTTTGTTAAGCTGAACTCTGACGGGGCTTCCAAAGGTTCAGATAAGGTGGCAGCATGTGGTGGGCTATTGAGAGATTATTCTGGAAAGTGGATTAGAGGTTTTTCTTTGCGATTAGGACGTTGCTCAGCGTTGACTGCTGAACTATGGGGAATTCTAAGAGGCTTGGAAATCGCATGGGAGGTCGGATGCAGATTTGTGGCTGTTGAGAGTGATTGCCATTCAGCTATTGCACTTCTCTCTAAGCAAGGGAGTGCAGCTTGTGAGTCCCATTTGGTGTCTCGGATACGAGCAATTTCACGTAGAACTTGGGTGGTTTAGTTTTCGCATGTCTTAAGGGAAGGTAACCAATGCGCAAATTGGCTAGCAAGTCGAGGGTTCTTACATGGGGGGTCTGTGGATGAAGCCATTTATTCTACTCCTCCAGCTGGTCTTTATCAGTTCATTTTACCAGACATCTTGGGAATTCAGCATGTGAGGAATGGCCGCGGGGTTAACTAGATTTTTATTTCTCTTGTTCTTTTTGCGTTTGAATTTTGTTTCATTCTTGGTATAAAAAAAAAAAAACTACTTTATAAAAGAAACTTATAAATATAAGTAGTATATACACTCTAAAATATGCTATCAATTTATGAAGTTGCAAACACATATGATGATTTGTCAGAATGAGGTTTATTTTGATTAAATTAAATATTTATATTTCTAGAAATTATTTTTATCATTAATATTATTTTTTTAAAAAGATAAGGTTTGATCCTCCTTTTATTTTATTTTATTTTACCTGAAGGTATGATTCTCCTGAATTTTAATCTTGGGTTACTTCTTACAAAATCTAGGCGTGACGCGTCAAAATCGAAGACAGATGTGTGTGGGTCTGTGTGCGGCTTACATAAATTTTGGCCTTGACAAACCAATGTGTATATTTTTATAGTATTTAACTATATTTTCTTGTCTTCGTGAATGTTGTATTTGCAATTTTGCATCACACTGTCGGTCCTCGAAGAGACCGCTCAAATTTCTGCATTTATGCATATAATGGCTTGTTATTTTTATCTCTTTTCTGTTTTCTTCCTCTTCGTTTCACCTCTTCCATGGCAGCCCATCTCACGCTGCAACTTCATCAACTGCCCAACAACTCGTAAGCTTCCTTTCTCTGACTTTCTGAATGTCACTTAAATGTTCATGTGCTTCCCAAATCGTGTTCTAATTGGGTTCTTCTTTTACGCCATCGGGGTTACGGATTTGTGTTTTTAAATAAATATAGGCATGCGCACATTTGTTTCAAGGCCTTTCTTGCTACGTTGCAAAGATTATCGCTGAAAATGGTTCAGCCAGGATATTTTTCTTCCTTACGTATTTTTAAAGAAAATGGTCAATAGAGTAATATTTTTTCTGACGAAGGGAAGGAATTTCCCTTTATCGATTTGGTATTTTGAGCTGCTGTTGTTATTGTCGCTGGAAAATTTAATGTTAAGGCAATCAACAAGTATTTAAGCAAGGAATTAATGCTCAGATCGCAAACACAATTCTAATCTGGAGTGTGGCATAATTACTATAAAAATTTTAAAATATAACGGTAAATCATATGTGAAAAGTATTCGTAGCTTACTATTTTTAGTCACTTGCACTATTTGATGTATATCATTAATGTATGTATGAATTCATTGTTTGCGTTCGATGAATATGCAACTCCTGACATGATCGTTCATCGCCTGTTTACTCCAACAGAAAGTCCTTCAGATTAGATATCAGAAAAAGGACAATAGACAATGCCCTTCTGCATTCCAATCTCCATGTAACAGAGGAGAGAAATGATGGCTCTTCAGATAATAACCTCTTGATTGGATCTTGGTCTAGATGTTACACCTCCAAAAGGAAGTGTTCTATGCAATCAGTATCAGCTAAAGATTCTTTTGTTAGTATTGATCAAAGTCAAAGCAAGAATAAAAGTGATGGTACTCTTTCCACAATCAGTAGCCATGAGATAGAACTTAGTCGGGTGAATAACATTGTGTGGGTATTGCATGAATCTTCTTGGAGCTTTTCCCAAGCAGTTGAGTCCCTTAGGCTACCTGGAAGTGGCCCAGAGCTTGGGATGGCTTGGCTTGGGAAGGATGTACATGCATGGCATAGACGTATTGCTTATCGGGTATTTTCAATAACAGATTCTTTCATTAAAAGTTGTGTAGTTGTCTCCTTTCTGTTCCCTTTTGATATTTGTCAGCTTTATGAATTTGTGATTTTGATGTAATCATTTTAATGAGAAGGCTGATGTTTTCCTTCTGGAGTATATGTATTTTCTGTGTTGAGTATGTTGATCGGGGTAAAAATTATTTGGTTTGGCTTCAATGAACAGTTGGTATGTAACTCTAAATTTTCCTACATAGGTTGCAGTTTACGTTTTGTTGAAAACAGCAATAGATGTGGAGGCATTGCTCTCGCATGACCGACAGAATGAATTCTCACCTGTTAGGGAGATGTAAGTCCTTGATGTTTTCTTTTGTGTACTTAACTATTGTATATGTTTAGGTGATGCTTTACTTGTAAACAGTAACATCGACAGATTTAACTTGTAAAGGATGTAACGTGTTAGTCATATAAACCTCAGATTTGAAGACAAATGTTTGTCAGAGTAAGTCATATTATACCATCTCTAAGTTTGACTCCATTCGTTAAAATTTATATGCACTTTTAACTAATTTACACCCTCCAAGAGAAATGGTTAGGTAGTTAAAAAGTATTTGTTCTTTCCATGTCTACCCTTATTTAATAATGTGTCTCAATCATTAATAACACAATGGCAGCTTCTTAACTTCTAATACTCTTTAAGGGCATTTTTGGAAACATAAATTACTCCTCTAAAACCCAAAAATGCCTTATATATTTAAACATCATCATTCGCTAAAACTACCTTGCAATTTTAAATGGAGGGAGTAGATGAATAGATAATCTGTCTTTATAGCAACAAACTGTCAGATTGGGGGAAAAGAAAAAAGCATTTCACTGATCTGATGTGCCATTTCTTCTCTTATTTCAGATTAACCCCATTAAGAAATCAGATGAGCGAATACATTGAAGGGCAACTGAAAATGAAGCATGCTGATTTAGTTCAGTGGTTTAGAGTCAGTGAAATTCCACATTTGGCAGGGTATTTCAATCCTCTTCTAAAGAAGTGGTCCATGGAATATGCAGGAAGGTTTGTTGAATCATCTTTTATTTTAGCATCATATTGAACCTGGTTGCCTTTTTCCTTAGTCAATATCACATCTTCAAGCGGAGGATTTTATTTCTTTCCCATCACATCTGCCAATTGAGTAGGGAAAACAACTAGCCTGACAGATAAGTATTCAGCGGTGTTGCAGGAATTATTGTGGCAATAACCTGCTGCACTGCAGTGGTGAAACTGGGTTCTGGACGCATTTCCTGCCCCTTGCTTATCTCATCTTTTGAAGATGTTTTAGTCAAGCTCATGGATCATTCCCTTGATCTTGCAACAGTGGACAAGCTGCACCATTTGGCAACTGAGGCAGGATTCGAACTTGATTTCTTGCTTCATTTTGGGAAAAGGATTCTTCCCAGTGAGAAAATTGAGGACCTAGAGTTTTGGATTGGGTTGGCACATGAGAAACTCTTGAAAGCTTTCCATGAAGAAAGCAGCATATCAAACGTGCAAAATCTTCAGTACAAGGTCAACCAACTTACAGCCTCCACTATAATTTTCTGTTCTAAGTCTGCCAAAGTTCAGTTAAATAGAACTGACCTGATTATTATATTTAATTTAATTTTGTTTTCATTTTCATAAAAGGAGAAATTATCCCTGGTTGTGTTTTAAATTATCATAGGCCTCATAAGTACTTCATGTTGTTAATATTTCATTTAAAAGATCTGTCATTCAGCTTCAAGTTTTCCTTCTGCATTCAAATAGTTGTTTACAAAATAGCTTTTGTGGATTCAGCCAGATAGTCTGGCCACTCTGGGACTTTTTGCCTACCTTGGAAGAAGGACAAGAATATTTTTGTCAGCAATGGGCATTCAGGATCTTGATGACATGGTTCAAGATTTTCTCAGGTTTTATCTCTTTGTTCTCCTGTTTCATTTTAAATGTTTTTAATAATATAAAAAAACTAAGGAGGACCAATACTTTTCTTGAAGTTACCTGGAATGCGGCTGCCTTTTCATTTATCCCGAGTTTTCCTCCATTCCCGTGTATCAGCTTTTCATGGAGGTTACTTTCTGCTAATTCTGTTGTATGCTGATGTTAACTGGCTCTTTCATGTTGATATTAAAACACTCATCCTAATCTATCTTTGTATTTCAGTTAGTAACCGATGAAATTGGATGGCTTGATTTTTATGCCTCATATGCTCAAATAAACTGTCCAGAGAAAAGGCCCAAGACTAATGCTCGCCAGGCAGAGAAAGAGATTATTTTACATGTAGTTTTTACTGTGTGCTATGATATTTTCTCTGGCTTTGCCCACTTCAATCGCTCTACACAGCAGCCATTGGAGACAAATTTGCCCTCATACTTGCTTCGAAGGTAACTTATATTGGATCAATTTGTTACCTTTTAATTAGTTTACCTTTTCCTGCCTAGCTTACGTTTCTTTGTCTTCCTGAGAGACTGTGTTTTTTTCCCTGAGTTGTATTCTTATTTTTTTCTTGGCATTCCTAGTCAGGGCTTGCTAAGCATCTGTCTGCAAGAGCACAGGGCTGCTTATGTCAAATCAGGGTATATTGCTATCACTGGATTCATTATTTTGTTATTACGTTTTCTCATTTAAACAAATTTCTTAAGAAAGAATACGATTAAGCTTACAGTTCTGTTTCTATTTTCAGTGAATCATTTGATACTGTGGGCTATGCTACCTTGAATAACCCCACATCAAGTATTGGAAGTAGAACTGGACAAAAGTTATCTTTGGCCTTTGAAGCACGACAAAAATCACATGATTTAACTACAGAAGGGTCTCCAAAGAATTATTCTCAATTTGGCTCTACACTACATAAGGTACAGTAGACAATTTTGTTTGTCATAACACCGTGATAAAATAGTTAATTCAATATATATATTTTTGGTTCATTGGAAGAGCTTTTGTTTGTCGGCATAAAAAACTAAGAGCTTTTGTTTTGTTTTGTTTTGTTTTTTTTTTCATTTGTTCCAATCAGAGATGTATGTTCTCGGTTGCTCTTTTTTTCTGTCCTTTTTATTTTAAACATTTTGGTTTTTTTCCTTTATTGAAAGGAACACGTTTAGGGTTTAGGGTTTATTGTTGCAACATCCTCTGCATGGATTTTCTAATTACTTTTATAGCTGTATATAGGCTCCCCTTTTATACAAGGCCAAATTTCAGCGAGGTAGCTGTATTGAAAAGCTAAAATTTCTGTATGGAAGTTTAATCGAGCGATACTGCATCAAGTTGGTTGCCGCAGTCACTGTAAGACTCTTTATCATCTTCTTTTTGAAAAAGTGTCAATTATTCTGAAGTTAGGGTGCTAAAACTATGGAATGATTTGTTTCTAGGACATCTGGATGGGCACTCAGTTGCTCTACACAGACATCAAGGTTGCTCTAGAGCTACTTATAAAGCAAGCACATGGCTGCAAGGTTACAAGAAGGCAGAAAAAGAAGCTAGAAAGAACCGTAACTGACATTATCACACTACTTCCTGTTACAATTCTGATGCTCCTTCCTGTAAGCAATAATGTGGCCCGTTGGCCCCACATCATTCTAGTTCCATTTGATCTTGGTTCCTGCTGTCTTTTCTATGGATATTAGGGTTCCATTAGCTGATTAACTTGAACAGAAAACTGGATAGTTTCCCATGGTTTCTCAAAAATTCAGGTTGGACTAAAAAAGGATTGAAAGTTGGAGTGTTTGGTAAATTAAGATTACTTAGGTTCATCTCACATAGGGAATTTCAGTTCAGAGTTTCAATGTTCACAAATAACATTTTACAATTAAGTACTCCTCCGGTCCTAAAAAGTGGGTCTTATATTTAGGACTGGAGGGAGTACTTTATTATTATAAGCTTATGGTTGTTATTTGCATTCATAAACTATGTTTTGGGTGTGGAAAGATGATAGGAAGCATCAAAAGCATTTTGAGGTTTTGGTGGCCTAGACCATAGGCTGGGACCCAACTCCGAGGATTATCTATAGAGTGGTCTCAAGAGAGAGGTTAATAACCAAGCTAGACTACCAAACAGAGGGAATTCAAAACCCTTCGCACATGGGGATGCGGAGGCTTCTGGTTGAAGTCCCTTAAGATAGTTGGGATATTAAATTCCTTAGAAATATCTGGTGGTCCCTGAATTAATTTGATTCATTCAGTTTCTGATAAAGACGCTGCATAATTGCATTTGGACTATGCTGAACCATAAAATTCTTGTGGGCTAAGAAAATAAGAGATCTATCTAGTGACATGAATACTCTTATGAAATCTTTCACCTCTTCACGTTGTTGTAGTTGATAATATTTGAACTCTTTTTTCTTTTTTAACATTTAGTGTTGAAGTTCTTAAAATCAACCTTTCAACTTTGCCACCTGCTTACAGTTACCTGTGCACCTTCTTCTTTTGTATACCATATGTGTAACTTTTCAAAAATTACTCTTATGAAATTGTAATATCATATTAATGACATCTCAATATCTCTCATAAATAGGGGTAAATTTGGGGAAAAGATTTAATGCTAAATACATTCTGTATAAAATGACTTACCTTTTGGGATGGAGGAAGTAATATATAAACAGTTGTTTGACATGAAGGTCTTACATGTTTAGATCAAATAAGAACTGATGAACTGTTGCGTGTATATATATGAATGTGCTACATTTTTCCAGGACAATCTCACTGACAAGTATACTTTTCATTCATATCAGGTAACAGCAGTGGGCCATGCAGCCATGCTAGCAGCAATCAAGAAGTACATGCCATTTTTGGTAAGTATAACCTGTTTGTTTAACAACGGAATCAATTCAAAAAAGCTCTT
The DNA here is from genome assembly GCA_037074495.1 of Acacia confusa. NCBI lineage: Eukaryota > Viridiplantae > Streptophyta > Magnoliopsida > Fabales > Fabaceae > Acacia > Acacia confusa. The sequence goes on from CM073510.1 coordinate 30,412,712, forward strand.
TTACACTTGACAAGACAAAATTCATCATATATTTACCTCTCGTACAGTTCAAAATCACTCAAAATAAGCTAATCCAAACAGTCACCGTACATTATTTTCTTTTATTAATGTTGTACACTGCTGATTGTGGTTTCTTCTATACGTAGATCCCTTCTCCATATTCTTCAGAACGTTTGGATGTTGTGAAACAACTAAAGCGAACTAGAGAAATGGATGATCAATCGTGGGTTAACCTTGAAGATCCATCACCAACCTCTTCTTGAGCTAAAAAATTTTCATTTGGTTGAGATTCAAATGCGGTTTGGCCAATTGACCATCTTTGAAACATTACAGTGATCTCTGACTATCATTTTTCTGTAAATAGAAGTATGAATTCAGATGCATTTTGAGAGATTACTGGATGTGTTGTGATAATAGAAGATACGATCAGATTTGATAGCTTTTTCTTTCAATAAATGGAAATTGTGGGTATTATTGTCAAACTCGTGAGTTGACTGTTCGAGTCTATTGTTTTAATATTTCTAACTTATCAAATTGAGTTAAGTCACTGATAAATTGGTGACCGATAAATTGGTGACCGTTGTAAAATCAGTTAAACTCACATATTTTTATATCAAGTTTATCATTTTTATATTTATGACTTACAAAACCATGTTGACTCACTTTTAAACTTCTGTTAATTTTTTGATTTGATTAAACTTAATAGCTTTATATATAAGTTTTAAAGAAATGTATTTGTTAAATATGGTAAATTTTGAATGTTGATGGATTTAATTTTAAATATTTATGTTTAAAATATATTTAAATCTAATTGTTGTCATTTTTTTTATATTTAATTATTTATTATACACTATCAATACATATTTAAGAATGAAAGCAAACCCTTACGAGTTTACAATTTGAATTTACAAAACAAGTTTACGTCGTTGTCATGGATTTATTTAAACTCGAGTTTTCACAACCTTAATTTTGGGTTTATACATATTAATTTATTTATGTGAATTAGAGACCATGGGTACAATTATTATTTATCTGGACTATTTGGCTAGTCTGCCTTTTCTTTCCTATCTGTAAATTCTCTTAAATCATTTCCCGCATCAATATGCAATGCATCAGAAGATAATATAAAATAATATTTTATAATCAAAATTCATAATGGACTAATCCACAATTTAGTTGTCCTGAATACGACAATGAACTTTAAATTTTCAGTTAAGTAATTCCCGATTCAATACTTTATTGTGATTGAATATAATGTCGAGATAAATTATAGTGTCACCAAAATAAGAAAACCTGTTTCACATTTTTTATTTAGTTTTCCATTACCAACTTTTGGCTTTTAGTAATTATTCTGAAGAACTATATTATATCAAGAGTTTTTTTTCCCCATTTGGACCAACTGAAAATACACAGAGAGAGATACTTATACTATCGTCAGTATTGAACTTGAAACCTTTCTGTGACATATAATATCAAAAGCTTTAACCACACTTCTAGTCACTAAATTATTTTTGTTAATTTTCATGAAGTCTCTTTAGTTAGAAATCGGATTATAATTGCTTTTCCAGTTTTTTTAAAAAAAAATCCAAAAACTTTCATTCTGTCATTTACTTTTATTCTCTGTACTATTTATTGTTTTATTCTGTTTTGGCTCCTCAATAAGATTTCACTCATCACTACTAGAAAATTGACATTTTGTGACGGAATAATTTTCATTGCAAACTTTTGAATTTTTGCGACGGAAATATAAAACCGTCGCAAAGTACCCAAAATTTGTGATAGAAAAAAATTTCAGTCGCAAAAAAATAAAAATAAAATAAATGCATTTTTTTAAAAATAGTGACAGAAAAATATTCCGTCGCTGGTCCCAACGGGGGCCAGCGATGGAAAGCCATTCCTTCTCCATATGCATAAAACAAAATCTAAATCGAAAAACAACAAACTCTTGTCCCAGGAGGAAAAAAAAAGAAGAAGAAGAAGAATTATTTGCCGACCAAGGATATAATAATAGAAATAGAAATACTTCAGAGTTGATCAGGTCTTGCTTGAGAACTTCACGAAGCAATTAGGTAAGAAAAATTGATTTTCTCATATTTCAAGTTTGTAGAAAAGTAAAAGAACGTCGTGATATCGTTAGTAAAGTACTGGTCAAGCTTCAATAATTAGCTAATCCATAGTTTTCAATAAATAATCAACGTTTAGGTTTGAATAAAAAGAATAGTCCTCAACAAGACATCCTATTGTTCAAAGCATAAATTATTCTATGAAGGTTAGATAAAATTAATTATATTTTGCTTTCGTTGCTAACAACCTCAAATTTAAATTTAAATTTAAAGGAGCGTACAAGACATTTTCTGATGTTGATTTTTCAAAGAGATTTGATTGGTAGAAATGAAAAACATCATTTGACTGCATGATTAAAAAAGATCAAATCCTAGTGCTTAGTCGATTTATAATTACGCAGAGAGATTAAGTTTTAATGAAGTTTCTTTAAATAATAACTAAGTCAATTTTAATTATTCTACTGCCCTGGGCTACTCATGAGATTCTATAAGTTCATAGTAAATTCACAGAGACTAAACTTGCAATAATCACAATTAGCCAATCCATCATTTTCTTATATAATTAATATATAGCCACTAGCACTAACAAATGCAATTTTTGTTTTAAAACAAAATAAATTTGAGAATTAATCGATCTGATATGATTACCTTAGAGGAAACATGTGTTTAACGCTAATTTATATTAAATTTCAGATTATATATTATTAAGCATGATGGTTTGGTGGAAAAAATCAAGTCACTTAATTAATAATAACATATAGATACATTCAAAAATTACAGAGTTCGTTCGTGTTTCTCTTTAGGCATTATATATGACCAAGTGGTGTGGCCAATTATATATTGGGAAAAAAGTGTTGACTCTTTGTGTGTGTCTAAGAAAATAATTAAACTATATTTTTCATTTTATTTTACTTTAATGAGCATGTGTGATGATCGGAAATAAAAAAATGATCATTTATGAGTGCGCGATGATGGATGCAATATGGGAGAAAAAGAAAATCAAAGTTGAACTTCTGGAAAAAAAAAAAAAAGAGAAGAAATTAAAATAAAGAAGACCTTGGTCCTTGAAACTATATAGATTTTAATATAAAATATCTGATTTTTTTTTATTTAATAAATAAGACAAAAGTAACAATATCATTTTTTTAAGTATAGTTTTTTTTTATAAAAATTAATAATAAAAAATAAAATGTCACATATAAAAGTTATTTTGTAAATAAAATGTACTCAAGTTTGTTATAAGAAAGGAACGTAACACACTGATATTGTTATTTTCAGAATTCACATTTCGTGCCAATATTAGTATATATTACTATTTCTAATATTTTTATAAGTAATGTATAAATTGTCAACTATTTCATCATTATGCCATCATCATTGTTCTAGTTGTCGTTATTAACTCCTACTATTATACATATGTAGACAACTTTGTTTCAATTAATCCTCTTTTTTTGTTATTATTTCTTTGTATTCTTTTCATGTACCAATACAATTTATTTCGAAAATGAATAAGAGGCTAAAATATGTTTACATTGGGACTTGTTCTTTACAATTACTTGAGAAGAGAAAGAAACACACGAGTACATTATGAAATAATTACATTTTAATATAAATATCTTTTGTAGTTATATATGATATCATATGTGAGACACACAGAAGTTGGTTGGTGGAAATATTGCTGTACATTATGAAATATAATGAACCTACTTTTTAAAATTCAGATATATATTAATTAGTTTCTAGGAAACGTCCCTATGAATATTTCCACAATCCAATTATAACTTTCCAAAAAAGTATTGACTTTTTTTAGGGTTACTCTTTAAACATTCCTATATTGGAAATGGAATTATTTTGTCTCTTACCTCCATTGAAATATGTCTTTTGGGGCTTAAAAAAAAAAAAAAAAAAAGCGTTTCCTCCTTCTTTTTTTTCTTTTGGCAGCCACAAGACAATGATAACCCCCAAACTCAAACCTTTAGATGGTTTTTTAATTACATAGTACAATAACTTTAATTATATTAAATATAAAGGGTGCACTAATTGAAGCCTGACTTGTGGATTACACACACACACACACATATATATATATCAACCACCTGCAAGTTTTGTATAAAATAATGAATAAAATCTTATCAATTTGATATTGTTGGGCATAATTCATAAATATGTCTGAGTCTTTTTTCGTATTCCATAATCATAAGATTTTGATTTTGATTATTGGGCATAAACAATATCTCCAACAACCTTTACCATTGTACTTTTGTATATTTCTTTTGTGTTTTCCAAATCTACCTCCAAAATAACACACAGACACGTCTGTACTCATGATTCATCAAAAAAAAAATATAATGCTTAACTAGGACAAATGATTAGTTTGATAAAATCCAGGTATATATATAAATGGGTCCAATTGATTAATTAACTATGTTACAGAGATATATTAATGGTTATGTTTAATTTAATGCGCTCTTCTTGTTTTTTTTTTTTTTACTTGATCTGAATTTGTGTAAGAGCTGACTTTGTTTGAATACTTTTATTTTCAATCTTGATCTGTGTCAGTCCTGGAATTTTAATCTTACATATATATAGAGAGAGTTCAGATCAATTAATCATGCATGCGCGCAACGTGTTATTTATTTATTTATTTTCCTTTTGCGTTTTTTAGTAATATTACAGTCAAAATTTTTCTATTGGAGTAAATTGTGGATTGGGAGTTTCTAGTAATTATTATTATTATTACAACAAGAATGTGAAACTACAACTAATCATTGGACTTTAAGATTATTGTTTTCACAATATATATATATATATATATATATATATATATATATATATATATATATATATATATATATATATATATATAATATAGTTGATACTATGAACCAATTAAGTGAGGAGATCTAGAATCTGCAAACCTAATTGTCATATTAAAATTAAGTAATTAATTAAATGCATGTAAGCAAATTAGAGAGATTATTATTATTATAAGCATGTGAAAGTACAGCTAATCATTGGACTTTAAATTTATTGTTTTCACAATATATAATATATATAGTTGATAATAGAAACCAATTGAGCAAGGAGATCTAGAATCTGCAAACTTAATTGCCATATTTAAATTAAGTAATTAATTAAAGGCATCTAAGCACATTAGAGAGAATGTACCATGTGATTAATTATCTTAATGGACACGCGAGCATAGTGAAGGAATCTTGAAATGGAATGGATATCTCTATTATTTTTGAAATGGTCGTGATAGTAGAGACTAAATATGATGTAATTATTAAGAATTTTGGTTTTAATTTGTGTTATGAAGATCTTGATTAAGAAGCTTAATTAACTTGGTTAAGAATCCAAAGTGATGATTGCCCAATAAAAAGATAAAACAAGGGATAGTGGTGCAATTGCTATTAATTTAAACGATTTGACCCCCCAACGGCCACTTGAATTTTGAGATGTGGACTTGTCAAGAATTAATAAGCTTCACAAATTTACTATACTTTTACTCATTCTTGTTAATGTGCTTAAACCCAAAAACAAAAAGTTGCTTACCCCCTATGGGTATTGTATCTGAATTTTAATTTATTGAAATAAGTTGAGTGAATATTATCTTTAGTTTTTTATGTTTGTCTTTATTTTAATTTTAGTGTTTCAAGTTTTAAACAAATGGTTTTGAACTCTCTAAAGAAAAAATAGTTCAGGTTTTTATTAAGTTTTATGGACCAAAATTTTAAATAAAATGAAACATGTGGGACCAAAACCTATGTTTTAAAACTTTTTAGAGCTAAAATCAAAATGAGTGTAAATTCGAGGGATTAAAGATTATATTAACCTAAATAACTTATACATGTTGTTTATAACTTATTATTAATATATAATAGGTTTATTAAAATTCTTATATTTCCTCTGATCATTTTTATAAGATTTAAATAACTAAATTACAGGGTTTAAGAAATTTTTTAAAATTAGTTTACAGTAATAAATAGACAATTTTTTTTTCCAATTTTACCCATTTATAAGAGGTTAAACATGAGATAGGACTAGTGAGTAAAAAAGATGAAAGAGGGTATGGGGGGAAAAACATAATTAGAAAAGGTAGACTTGGTAAAAATAAATTTAGTATTTAGAAAACCTAAACTGAATCTTATGAAAAGAATCAAACCAATTGAAAAAATTTGAATCTTATAAAAAGGATCAAAAGGAATATTATATATAAATTATGTCTAAAATGTTTTTAGAAAAAATCACTTCGAGGTCATAATAAAGACAAATAATCTTACACATTAAGAGAACATAACCTCTAAAAGTATATCATGCATAGAAAATAATGATTGTACGATCATAAAATATTCAACACTATCATAGTGGTTTCTTATATCACGTAGGGACCCACAATATATGGTGTGGGAATATATAAGGGAGAATGAGCAATTTTACACATGAAGTTTGCCCCCAGGAGCACCCAGCACCATAAAGTTTTTTCTGAACCAAAAATGCACACGAAGTTACGTTTTGGGAGTGTCCAGCACCCCGAACCGTTAGTCAACCAACGTTGACCGTTAAGTCTGACGGAAATGAACAGTAACTTCGCAGAAATTACCATTTTGCCCTTAATTTTAAGCTGAAATTATCATTTTGCCTTTAGTTTTAAATAATGTTTTTTTAAAAAAAAACAATAAAATAACCCCTCCCCCGGTGGTCCCACCACCGCCGGCCACCCACCCCACCTCGGGCCGCCAGTGGCTTTTTTTTTTATAAAAAAAAAACTAAGGGTAGTTCGGTGGCCCCTACCACCGACCACACCACTGCCGGTGCTCGCCCTCCCCACCGCTGGCCGCCAGCGACAGCCACCTACGACCACTTTTTAAAAAAACTAATGTTTTTTTTCTTAAAAAAAACTAAGTGACCTCCTCCGGCGATTTTTTTTTAAAAAAATTAAGGTTTTTAAAAAAACTAAAGTTTTTTTTTTAAAAAAAAAACCTTAGTTTTTTTTTTCAAAAAAAAGTCGCCGGAGGAGGTGGCCGAAGGTGATGGCCTGTGGTGGGGAGGGCGGCCATCGGCGGTGGTGTGGCCCACCGGACTCCCCTTAGTTTTTTTTTAAAAAAACCTTAAATTTTTTTTTTTAAAAAAAAAAGTCGTTGGAGGAGGTCACTAGCGGCCGGTGGTGGTGGGGCCACCGGGGGGAGGGGTTATTTTATTGTTTTTTTAAAATATTATTTAAAACTAAAGGCAAAATGGTCATTTCGGCTTAAAATTAGGGGCAAAATTGTAATTTCTGCGAAGTTACTATTCATTTCCGTCAGACTTAATAGTCAACGTTGGTTGAGTAACGGTCCGTGGTGCTGGACGCTCCCAAAACGTAACTTCGTGTGCATTTTTGGTTCAGAAAAAACTTCGTGGTGCTGAGCACTCCTGGGGGCAAACTTCATGTATAAAATTGCTCCTTCTCCCAATATATAAATAGCATAAAAATTTGTTTGATTGGACTAATAATAATAGTAGTACTAGTAAAGAAAAAGGACAACAAAAATACAATTTAAATTTCAGAATCCAATTAATCTTATGTTAATAAGCATATAAAGATTAATTATAAGAGTATAACAATTGGTATCTCATTTAAATAAAAAAAATCACTTATTTAACATATGTTGAATATCAAGTGTTTTTTTTTTTTTTTGGTTTTCATAATAATAATCAACCCAACGTACACAGACAAATCAAATCGAGCAGAATAGAGAGCGCAAACAAAAATCAATCAAAGTCTTTGTAAAATTCCAAAATTTTCAACACTTCTTACCGTTAGAATACACCCATCATATACGAGTGAATGCCACCTGTTTCTTATTTATTTATTATTATTATCCTATCATGAAACGCAAGTCATCAGCTCTATCTTTGGATTCTAGAATTATTACGTATTTTGGAATGAAAAAAAATAAAATAAAAAACGAACAAAACTAAAAAAAGTTACATACACAGACACATAAATTCATTATTGAATTTAGATTTTCAGAAATCAAAATAAATTTCGAATAACAGAGAATATAATATAATGAATGAACAATTTGTAAGATTTACTATATTACACAAGTTTCATTCAATTCCTTAAAATATTTTTTTAATGGTATCTAGTTACTCAAAAATAATTTTTTATAGATGTAGTACTTTAAAATATTTTTTAATAATAATCAATATTCTATGAAAAAATTTGGTATACTCAAAGTTGTACTAAAAATTACTTGGTAATACTGAAAGTGCCACTGAAAAAATATTTTAATTAGGGTGTTAAATGCAAATTAACACTTTATATTATTATGATATTGGGTATACCTAAGGTGCTCTTTCTGTTTGTTTGTATAGCTTATATCCATATTATAAATATACTTCAACTATGGTCAAGTCACACTTTAATCCTATTTATGAGTAATTTCTAGTATGTTTCATCAGAACAAAAAAAAAAAAACCTTATAGATAATACCCAAAAAAATATCCTTATCTCTTAGCCTCATAAAAACAATAGAACCAGTTTTAATGTTCATTGTATGGAAAAGCACTTATAACTACTCATTGTAGGGCGAGCTCTACACAATTGAAATGAATGGTTTACATTTAAGATTTTAAACTAATGATCTTTTAATCGAAAAATCATTTTTTGAAAAATTGACAGTGAATATTTGAGATTTTGTACATGTTATTTTTTTTTTTAAAAAAAAAGAAAATGAATATTTTGCAATGATGAAGAGCTCTCAATGCTTATCATTGTGATGAACACTAAAACAAGTTCATAAAAACATGTTTTTGTTATAACTCACACAACACATTGATATATAATTATATTAAGGGCATGTTTGGGAAGGCGTTGTGGGTTGAAAAAACACAGTAGGAAGGGAAAAATCACAATAAGAGTAAAATGAGATGTTTGGGTTGGCATTTTTTAAATAGATTTTTAGGTCAAAAACTACTTTTGAGAAGAAGATACTGAGGCCTGCTTTATCATAGTGTAAATGGGCTTCTATCACTCCTAATCTAAGCGCCTATTTGAAAAGCACCTTAAATTTAAGTTTTACGCAAGTCGAGATAAAACTTATTTAACATACTTACTTTATAAATCTCAAAACTTAAATTTTAAAAGGTTTGCAAATACTACCTAAATATAAATGGGAAAATCCTCCCTACGGCCCAATTAAACAAAAAAATGTTAAAAAAGGTTCTCCAACAACTTCCACATGTCGGGCTTTTTTTGACATGTGAATGTGTGACGAAAAGACAAAAAAAAACCCTCACACTACCTTTTCTCTCATTTACCAGTGGGCATTTTTGTCTTTTCATCACACATTCACATGTTAAAAAAGGCTCTAGGACTTTTTCTGACATATGAAAGTTGTTGGAGCCTTTTTTGACCTTTTTTTTTTGTTTAATTGAGTCTTGGGAAGGATTTTCCCAATATAAATCACATTTACAATATAACTTTTATCATTTACAAAATTCATATTAGAAAAAATGTCAATTTTACCCCCACTAAGCTAAATCGGTCTACAACGTAAAAGTTGTAGAGATGCATTATGTGGAGAGGTGAGTAAATCAAAGAAAGGTCATAGAGACTAAAAGCCATCTAAATCTAATTAACCCAATGGTATAGATACTCCCCTCTAAAGAAAAAGTCGTTCAATTATGTTTGCAATTCAAGCACGCACGTTGTAACTCCAAAAGAAGAAAAACACAAAAGAAACGTTAAAGAGGGAAGGAAGGAGTTATAATAGAGGTAGGTTAAGCGTCGCTGTACACGGAGCGTATGTATACTTGTTCTTCGCTACAAAAACCTACCCACTCCTCTTCTCTTTCTCCCCATTCCCTCACCTCCTCCTCTTTCGTTCTCTCTCTCAACAATGACACCTCTCCTCACTGAATCTCCTGTCTCCTCTGAAACTTGTTCATCATCTTCTTCCTCTGATTCCAAATCTCAATCACAACACACCACCACTAGACCTGCCAAAAGACCCCGACCTTCTCCCTCTACTTCTTCGCGCTCATCATCTTCTTCATCGTCTTCTTCTTCGACTTCTTCTGATTCTTCCGGCAAGCTCCCGAACTACCATGGCGTCAGAATGCGAAGCTGGGGCAAATGGGTGTCTGAGATTCGCGAGCCACGCAAGAAGTCTCGCATCTGGCTTGGAACTTTCGCCAATCCGGAAATGGCCGCTCGAGCCCACGACGTCGCTGCGCTCTCCATCAAAGGCAAATCCGCCATTCTCAACTTCCCTCAGTTTGCCGCCCTCCTTCCCAGACCCGCCACGTGCTCCCCACGTGACATCCAAATCGCTGCTTCCGCCGCCGCTGCCATGGTCAAGTACGACACCGTGAGAACCTCAGAAGCGTCCGGGTCACAGTCATCACCGTCGTCAGAGTCGACAGAGTCTTCAGAGCTGAGTGAGATAGTGGAATTGCCGACTATAGAAGAAGAGAGCTTCCACTCGGCCGAGTCAATGACCGAGTTCTTATGGATAGACTCGGCAGATAGTTGGGTGTTTCCGGGTACGGGTGTGGGTTCGGATTATTCTGAACTGATGATGAACTCCATTTTCTCCCAGCAATTCTCAGAGGAGATGCCACTCTGGGATTAATGCCACCAAAAAGGGGGAAAAAGAAACTGGGATGCCTACTATTGTAATTGCACAATAAATTAGTAATAAAATTACAATTAATTTATTGTATAATTACGTATACGTAAGTATTTTAATTTTTTTTAATTTATTTTTGGGTTGGGTTGCTGTTCCAAACATGTCGGAGGGTGATGACTGACTGGTGGCATCACAAATGGTTGGGCTGTTTGGCTATTTTTGCTCATCGGTCAGTGTCATTTTCCTTTGCTGTGTTATACATTAATTACAGAGTGTGTGCGTGTATATGGTCAGTACTCTCTTAATACAGTTAGCTAAGTTATATTTTTGTACTTTGCTTTGTACAATTACATATGAAAGTTCTTCTATAATTCAAGTAGAAGGTCATTGGCTTGATTAAAAAAAAAAACAGAGAGAATTAAATTGTGGCTTTATAATTTGATAATGCAATACCGTAATTTTTCACCCAATAAACTAAAAGTGGACACTAATTTTTATAGGGGCTGAGGTTCAATTTTGCTAAGCTTTCGCTATGAGTATCTAGAAGTTTTTTGTTAGATCAATTTTACCTGGAAGTATTAAAAAAGTGAGCAAATTCTCCTTAACTAATAAAATAATAATGTTAATTTAATGTTGACAGTTAACGTTTTTAATAGAAAATGATAAAATTGCTCCTATTTAAATACTTTTAGGATAAAATTGATCTGTCAAAAACTTCGGGATACCCATAGGAATGAAAACTTCTAAAGCAAAATCTTAACCTATAATCTTTGTTTGGATATACAGTTCAATCAGGTTGATTACGCATTTGTTTCTGAGCATATGGTTAAACTTTATTATATTTTTTTGGTTTACTTTTGTATTGGAAATTATTTTATTTTATTTTTTCTGAGTAGTAGTTTGTGTGTTAAATAAGTTGTCCTAGCTCCCAACTTGTTACGTAAACAAACAGTATACTAATTATAATTTCTTGTGATTAGTCTTCTCATACCAACAAAATGATTTTTTCTTCCAACAACTGACAATATTATATTTTTATTTTATTTTTGTACATAATATTGTATTTTATTTTATATCACTATTTCTTTTATTATTTTAGCCAACGTTTTTTAATGTTTGATTAATCAAGTCGTTATATCCGCACTATACACTTACATCCCCTTTTAATTCCTCTCTCACACTCTCTTTTGTTGAATGTCGTTATATTAGATCTGACATCACAAAATATACTTTAATTTGTTGCCACTTTGTTTTTCTTTTTGGCCAATTTTCTCTTGCCAGTTGTTGTTGTGTTTGTGCGTGTCTATATATATGTCTGTGTGTAGATAAAATAAAATTTATAAAATATTAAGTACTCAATCACTCATAAACAATGGGCTAGCTCACTGGAATTCAATAAAAAAAAAAATTCAGAATTTTGACTTTTGAATAATAACTGGCTAGAGTTTGCCTCTGTATTTATATGAATTTTAAGATAGGATTTCACTTTGCAGATAACTTTAAAATAATAGTCTTCAAAATAGAATGTGATTTAGAGAGGGAAAAATTGCTGAAAAATCCTTCCTTTAAAAAAAAAATTATTGTCTAAAGATATTTAAAATTTATATAAGATTTTAGGTGTAACTTATTGATGTAACTCTTCTTCAACTGCATGTATGTAGCATATAGTACTTAACTATGTGTAAAACAAAACATTTGCACACGGATGAAGGAAAATTGCACCTACTAAAAAAAATCAAGTAATAAATAATACATTAGAAGATTTTTCAGAAATTTTTCCAAAGAATATTATTTACATAATAATTTATTTTTATGTTTTATTTTATATTTGGAAAAAGGTTTTACTATTTTTAACTGTGATATTTTTTGTTGTAATGTTAATGTTGGGGAAAATTGGACAAAAAAGAAAGGGGAAGAAGGAAGGAATAAAGGGGAAAGAAGAAAAAAAGCAAAGGACGGAAAGAAAGGGGGGGGGGGGGAGAAGAGAATTGGGGGGTTTTGGAAATTGGACCGTTGGAGGGATTTGAAGTTTCGTGGCGTGTCGTTTTGGGAAAACATGCCGTTGCAAGGGTTTGACATTTTCCTCTGCTGACAAAACTCAAGCTTGTATTTGTCGTCCACAATTACTTTTCACTGTATCTTGTTCGAATTGATGATGTTGAAATTATTCTTGTAATTTAATACTCTCATTCAAAGTTTATCTTCAAAATAAAATTTAAAAACAGAAAGTAATTATCGGATGTTGATCGATCATTTTTATGGGATTTCTTCGAGGGAAAATGACAGTGAGGACTTTTTTTTATGAGAGATATATAGCGGCATTTAAAGATTCAAATATTTGAAATATATGGGTCAAGTCTATTATGAGAAAATGCTAAGGACTGAAATTATTTTTTATGACTTGTCTAGATTAAAATGTCATGGAAAAATTCACATTATTCTTACTCAAAGTTTTTCTCTTAATTTTCTTTTATTTATAATTTATTGAATTAGGAATTATTATGAGTGAATTGCTCCAAATCAAGGAATAATAGGGACTGAAATTTTTTTAGAATCCAGACGATATCCTCCAACCAATTGATAAAGACTAATTCTACCAAGGCGTAGAGATCAAAGTAGTGAGTTTTGCCTCTCTGAACAAAACATTTTTCATGCATATCATCTGATTCAAACCCAAAACATCATGTTTAAAAGACTCAACAATCTACAAATCGAGTCAGGCTTTTGTTGGTGCCATTATTTAAAAGTTGACAACCAAAAATTGTTACTATTTTCTATGGGGCTTAACTATTAGTATTACCTTGCTGATCAGAGACGAGACAGTGATTTTTCATTACGATTGTTCTTCAATGTTTTATTTTATCCAATAATAAATTAGGACTTTAATGACATTTCCTCAGTTTATCGGACTAAACTTTTATATTAAATCTCTCCCCAAGTGTATGTACCTTATTTTCTTGTCCCAATGATTAACGTTTCAATTTTGCAAATGTTTCTAGAACCAATCAGTCAGTAAAGTTTGGACATGATGCACGCTTTATATATTTTAAAGCAAATTATATATCCTAGTGGCCAAACAAAGTTATTTATCCTAACTTCTTTTATCAAATAAGTTAATTATTTCATATTATTATTTTTTAAAATACACTAATAAAACAAAAAGTATCGATTATAATTTTCTTAAAAAAAATAAGAAAAATAAAAAACTGGCCCCATGTGGAAAAACAATTGCAAAGTTGATGATAACATTATTGAAATTAAAGGAAGAGGAGTATATATATAAAGTTCCAACTATAATTGATGACTTACCCAATTGATGTGAGTCATATGGAATCCGACGTTTAACTTGTTTGGGTGATAGAAAGAAAAACAAACATAAAAACAAACGCAAAGGACGATGTCATTTTCTATTTGTGTTTCATGTGTAGTGGGGATATGAGTGAAGAAAAAAGAGAAATGAAATAAAAAGGAAAAATAAAAGCATTTAACAATAATTTAACGAAATATACGTCATTTTTCTATTTGATTCTAAATATAATGTTCAGCGAAATTTTAAAATATGTTGTATTTACTTGTAGGTATTTCTATAATTTAGGCTATTTAATATTTTTCTTAATCTGTGTACATAATAAATATATATTAAAACGGAGTGATGGTCAACTAAAAAAAGGGAATTGTATACTGCAATGCTTTTTTTTTTTAATCTATGTACTGTAATGTTTAAAACAAAGGAAGTTGGAAATTGGAAGTAACTAAATATGTACTTGCTCCATATAAAACCTATTTTGTAGTGTAAATATATTTTTCTATGCCTTGCTTGTATAATATATGTATGTATGTATTATGTAGTGTTTTTTAGCCAACGTATTATGTATTATGTATTATGTAACGTAAACTATATTATTTATAAGGTTAAATTATATTTTTAGTCTTTTAAGTTTTATAAGAGATATATTTTTTATCCTTTAACTTTGTAAAGTATGCTTTTGATCATATATATTTCTAACATTGTCAATGTTACTAACGGAAAATGTTAATGTAGCAAACTCAAATGATGATTGTGTAGCTGACAAAGTATATTAATTTTTAATATAATATATTTATATTATTAAATTAAAATAATAAACCAATAAATCCCTAAACATGAAATTGAAGTTTGGATATTTAGATTATTAAAATGATTTTAAAAAAAAAAACAATTGAGGTTTTGATATTGTCTTCTTCATTAGGTTTAATATTTAATTACAAAGTTATCACTTAACCTTATATTACAATCATTACTTGTGTTTTTTGTTGCGTTATCGTTTTCCATTAACAATGTTAACAATTTTAGAATTATATATGATTAAAAGTATACTTTGTAAAGTTAATGAACTAAAAGTATTCCTCGTGTAAATTTAAAAAACTAAAAATATATTTTAATAATAATGTTATACTTGCTAAATACTCCATATAAATTTTAGTTTTACATTGATATACATACATATATGCATACATGTATGTATGTATATGTATACGTATGTGTGTGTTATTGCAGCCAAATTTAAGCGAATAATAGTTTGACTAGACTGTGAGCTCATGTTTTGTAGGCATTTAAGTAATTCAGGTAATATTATCTGTAATCTCTTTTTTGACCAAAATATTTTATCTGTAATCTATTCTTTATTTTAAATTTAAAAATAAAGTGGCTAAGTTGAGTAAAGTTCATATTCATCAAAAGAAGTAATAAAAAAATAGATGTGCTTAACCAGCAAGAAAAGTCTAATCCTGCCCAGCACATATGTACATGTGGGTTTGGTTGAAAAACAGAGTCATGTGATAAGTAACATTGCCAGCAAAAGTTGGTGTAATTAGTACAGAGTTACCTCATAATTCGTAAGGTCTCAAGTTCAAATTTCACTATCAATATAAGAATTTTGTTGATAGACAATCTGTAAGCACTTTTTGAATATTTGAGTAATGAAGTATACACTGACCTTAAAATAAGCCTCATGTTATGAATATACTTATTATGTGGATGTCCATTGACCCATAATCTCTAAATACATGATGACATGGTATATACGCATAGTAATCTACTATTTACATCCTTCTGTAAATAGAGGTTTCCTGTAACTATTCATGATACTCAAATGAATTCATTTCATCTCTCTAGAATTTTCTCTGACTTCTCTCTAGAATTCCTTCAGTTTCATAACACGTTATCAGCACGATGCTCTAACCAATTGAAAAAATACGTTGTCCATCATCACCGACGATCTTCATCATCTCAAACATCATCTTCATTTTCGGTGTCTTCATCAAACCCCATGATCACTTTCTCTTTCTCTGCAAATTCCTTTGTCCTTCATTTATCTCTATCTCTATCAACCGTTCTTTCACTTTTAGTTCTTGGTTTTTCTGCTATAAAACTTCAAAAACAAGATCTTCATCTTTTTCAGTTCAGCCTCCACCATGTTTCACAATTTCTGCTTCATCTCTTTTTTATCTTTCTTCATTCATGTTGTCGACAAGGAGTTTAGTCCCCATTAATTCCTACTATTTGCCACTATTATCCTCACTTTTTGCTCCTAATGCGAGAATTTGTTTTGAGTCTTTCCCTTTTCTCTTCCTTCAGGATGCCTTCATCTTCAGCCACTTTTGATGACTTTATCATATCCGAAGTCGCCTGTGTTATTTCTTCCACCTAATCAACTATCAATACTTCTTTCTTCTTTCTTTTCTCTGCTCGTAGCACTATCAATACTTCTTTCTTCTTTCTTTTCTCTGCCCGTAGCTCTATGTTCCCTGAATAATTCAAATGGTGGGGCCCAAGTTGAATTATTATCACAATCTCCAATTCATCATCATTATTATTCTTCTTCGTTCCTACTCATCCACAATCATTTTGATCTCCATTATTTTGTCACTTTAGTTTCTATTATTTTTGGTTTTCATTTTTCTTCTTCTTCTTCAGTTACTTTCTCTTAATCCAGACGGAATTCACTTGTTATTCTTCAAGTATTCAATCTTCAGTGATCCATTTTTAGTCTTAGAAAATTGAAACTATAGTCAGATCCGGGCAACAATTTTTCATTTCTCTAGAAAAAAAAAAGTTCTTGTCAACAAAACAGTGCCCTCAAACAGTGCCTTCACTGTTTTGCCAACAAATTGTTCTAAAAAAAAACTGTTTGTCGGCAAGACAAACAGTGATCTCTTAAAAAAAAAAACTATTCTGCTGGTAAGTAGAGTTCTATTTTTATTATTATTGTTATTAATTTGACTCCACGTTGGAAGTCTAGATTTAATATTTCTTTTTAACTGTTTTAATTTGTGGTTTTATTATTGTCACTAACATTTACTTTTGTGCATTTTATTTTTATTGTTACTAACATTTATTTTTATGTAACTAACATTTACTTTTACGTATTTATTTTTACGTTATTTATTTTTATTTATCTTTTATGGTAGCAACACTAATATTAGTGGGCACCATTTATTTATTTTATTTTACATTTATTTATCTTTCATGGAGGCACACTAGTATCTATTAGTGGGCTCCATTTGTTTATTTTATTTAGCATTTATTTATATTTTATGGTGGCAACACTACATATTAGTGGGCTCCATTTATTTAATTTAATTCTTTACTACTTTATTTATTTTTCATGGTGGTAACACTATATATTAGTGGACTCCATTTGTTCATTTTATTTTTATTCGTTACTGCTTTATTTATTTTTCATGGTGATAACACTAGTATAGTGGACTCCATTTATTTATTTACTGCTTTATATCCCCCTTTCCCTTTTATTTTCATTTATTTATTTACTGCTTTATATATCCCCTTCCCATTTTATTATTTATGGCAACCACACTATTAGTGGGTTCCATCTATTTATTTTTATTACTCTTATATTTTATTTATTCTAAAGATAAATTTTTAAAAGGCCATGGAGATATATTAGCAATTGGCCTGAGATTATGAGAAGGTATAAATTGGCTAAGAGATAAATTAGCTTGAAGCTAAGAGGCAAGTTAGCCTGAAGCTAAAAGACATGTTGGCCTGAAGCCAAAGAGATAAATTATGAAACAAGATTTGATCCATAATTTTGTATGTGATCAATTGTATAAAGGTCTCAAAATTGTATATTTGGCATTAAATACTCCCTTAAATTATGAGACAAAGGATTATATGATCATGGTTGATTGTAAATAAATATATCCAATTTGCTCTTGCAGTATCAAAATTGTGATAAAGTCAAGAAATATTGTGGATTAATTTATTGCTATGATCAAATAAATTAGTGAGTTATGGATCATGATTTTTATCCAACTTAATTCCCAGAAGTAAATGAAACAAATATATTATTACGGTTGTTTTGTGTTTTCTATGATTATAATAATTGTTGTGAATATAAGAGAAGAATATTCATAAACAAAATGATTAAACAAAAGACAATATTATTTCAACAAAGTTTAATAGCAAGTGGCTCAACTCCATTACAAAGCTTAATCATCTCATCCTGAAGATATTGAATGTCACCTTCTTTTTCTTCTCTTGAGATGGGATCAAGATGAGGCAAAGTTCTTCGTAATATTGAAATTTGCATCATAAGTTTTTTAAGCTTTTTGTGTGGTCACTCAGTTAACCCTCCTTTTTGATAGATCTTTTGTATGGTGTGAGTAGACATATTTAATTGTTTACTCGCTTTATCAAGGGTTAAATGAAAATAATTCCCTAAATCATGGAGCGTTGTTTTCTTTATTATTTCTCTTTACTCCATTGTTAATCTATATAATTCACACTGATTAAGGGATAGAATATCATATGGAATATTAACCGCAAGTTGTTTTCCTTTATCTAATGAATTTTCAATGTTGGTTTGAAATGAACTCCCGCGAGGTTCATTTGGATTATTTGTCCATTCCGAACCAACACAAAGGATCTCATAAAAGACTAATACAAGATCACACGTCAAGTTATATCCTGATGCTTGTAAATCTATACAATACTGTGTCAGAAAATGTTTGATTTCTCCAAAATTTTTATTACTAAGATCAAACATTGGAAGCCTGTCAGTATTGTAAGATTTATCTTGTACATTTTCAAATAAAACAGCGTGGGAAATCATACTCGTTTTCCTTCCGTGAACTTCAAGTTTACGACACTGAAGTTCGTTGGTATGTATTATCTCCCATAAAACATCACAACAACTACATTCCAATAAGGAAGTGGTTGCTAAATGGCTGGTAGTCACTAGCTGACTGGTTGTAGCTAGCTGGCTAGCTGGTTATTGTTGGTTCGATGATTATTGCTGGCTGGCTAGTCATTGTTTGTTGGCTGTAGGTTGCTGGTAGGTTGATGGCTGTTTGCTGGCTAGTAAATGCTGGCTGATTAATTGTCGTCATTGTTGGATGAACTAGAATGGTTGACTCCATCAGTTCTGCCATAGTTCTACACCTCTTAACAGGCCTCCTTGATGAACCTGCTTCAGTTGTACCTTCAATCCTTGTAGATTGAAGAAGAACATTTGTTCTTGGGGGAAAAGTAGGTACATTTGAAGTAGAAGGAGAAATAGTAGAAGGAGGAATAAACATGTCTAAAGGATCAGAAAATAGTAAAGAAGAAAATGACATGTTTGTCTGATCATCATACAACAAAGCATCAAGTAATACTGTGTCGGATGTATCAGAAACTGGGATAAAATTGTTTGGTCCTGCCATAGCAATAGAATTGAGAGAAATATGTGTGAGTATCTGGTAGTTGATATTATCATATGCTTGAGTGTTTATGAGGCATGTTCGTTTGCCTTTATCTATTTATAGCCGATTTAAATCCTATTGAATCTCTGCAGATTTGCGCAATCCTGTTAAATCTCTACAGATCTGCTCCCTATAAAGCACGAGCTTAGAACCTTGTTTTACTTTAAATGCATATGACAATTCGAGTTGTTACGCCTGTGATTTCACAGTGATGCATCTGTGATTACACAGTATTGCGCTCGTGAATCTGCAATGATCCATCTAATGATTTTGTATTTAATATATATTTGTTTGTCGATTCTGGAAAATGGAAATTTTGTTACCAGAAGTAACAAAATTATGCATTGATAAACCTATGAAATTTTAATGATATCTGTAGAAATAGATATCATATATGGAATATTGTATGGAAGTTCCATGAATTAATTTTACAGACTCACACTTGAGGGGGAGAATGATATTGATCAAGTGTGAGTATTTGTGTATCAATTCTCCATAAATATTTGTGTTAATTCCCCTGAAATTGATATTAAATTTGATGATAAATCATATTGAAAGTTGGCATGACTTGTTTAATCATCCGAGTCATATATTATGAGCTGCTTAAAAATGATATTATGAGAATATTATTGATTATAACTGGAAATGGATTTCTGGAAATATATCAAATTGAATGATATAAGATTACATGTGAGATTATAAATCTGCAAAGTTTGCAGTGATGTTTGCAACCAGAAGTTTGCAAGATATTATGCGCGCAATTTCCAGATTTGATGATCCAGAAATTATATATGAGTAAATCAATGTTTATTAGAACACTGTTTATATGTGTAGATTTGCAGCGATTATTTAAGCCAACAAAATTCTCCCCGTAAAATTGGCTTTTTGGTCAGGAGCCAGATTAATTCCATCTTAAAAAGTTTTGAATGTGCAATGATTATTTATCTACTATAATGCACACAGATGTTCCATTTTGAAAAGTTTTGAATGTGCAATGATTATTTATCTACTATAATGCACACAGATGGATACACATTGCATGATTAGATGAGGGGAGAAAAATAAGCAGATTGGGTAAAAGAGATAAAGTGGAATGAATTATCATTGGCTCATATTGATCCTCGTACAAAGAAATGTGCACTAAGAGTTCAAAATGATAATTCTGTTGCAGAGTTTTGTTAATCGAATGCTAGAAGCATTTACTGACCTAAAGAAAGTGACAAAGTCACATGTCCCAACTGCAAATGCTCCTATATAAATTGTTATAAAGCACACCTGAAGCGTTGCAAGTCCATCGGTTTTAAAGATAAAAATCCTCGAATGAGAAAAGGAGCTATAAGAATATAGATGATCAAGTCGAGGATAGTTAAGAAAAGCTCCAGAAGAGCCATCTCCTGAAGAGATGTTATCTCTAGAATTGAATATTATGGTTCTAGAAGAGATCCAGGTACCTGATATATTTGAATATAAAGAGATCTCAATAAATTATGAATGAAATCCGATGGGACCAAAAATGAAGTCAACGTTGACAATATCTATGTTTATACGATAGCATATGTTGTAATTAATGATAATGAGGATCATGAGCCACAATTTATTAACAGGTGCCAGAAGCACAAGTCCTTGAAGGACTCAAGATGCTAGAAGCATCAAATTCTCGAGAATAATCAATTACATAAGTTTATATATTGCCAGAAGCAATTAGAGTGTGCATTTTAATGAATATTTATTAAAATTATATACGCACATGTATATTTATGAAAAGATTATTGTGATTTTACTTGAAAGATTTAGATCTTGTAGGTATACAATGAACAATCAGACTGGGCAGTGCAAAATCAGAATGGATGTTTCTATATATGTTTCATAGCGAACAATTATTGATGACAGAAAAGATGATATGCTCAGAATGACATTGAAACAATGTTGTCATCAGGGGAAGCAAATAAGATGTAATCAAGAAGGGGAGACGATACACGCTGTACTCTTTTTCCCTTATCTAGGTTTTGTCCCACTGGGTTTTCCTAAAAAGGTTTTTAATGAGGCAGCATTAGAAAGTGTATCAATGGATGATGTACTCTTTTCTTTGGCTAGGTTTTTATCCCACTGGGTTTTTCCTAGTTAAAGTTTTTAACGAGGCACATTCATAAATGGACATCCAAGGGGGAGTGTTATGAATATACTTATTATGTGAATGTCCATTGACCCATAATTTCTAAATACAGGATGACATGGTATATACGCATAGTAATCTACTATTTACATTCTTCTATGAATAGAGGTTTCCTGTAACTATTCATGATACTCAAATGAATTCATTTCATCTCTCTAGAATTTTCTCTGACTTCTCTATAGAATTCTTTCAGTTTCATAACACCTCACACAAATACCCATTCTTTTTGTTGAAAATGGGGAAGAGAATAGAGCATTAAGAAAAGGAGAAAATACAAAAATGGGCACTTTGTTGGGGGCACGATGAGATTGCCTGGGGGGCACGTTTTGAGAATAGGTCACAGTGCCCCACAAATTAAAGAGCATAATGAATGGCTTTGTGAGAATCTCTCGCCTATATCAACAAACCAAAGCCTTAAGTTTTTGGGACTACTTTTGAGAGACACTGCAATTTAATTGGGAGGTCCCATCCATGGCCATCCTAGCCGCTAAAGAAACTTGGGAGAACCAATTAGGTTAGTCTCATTAATAAGTCCACAATGTAAATCCTTTCTCATTATTTGTGAGACTCTGGTACGTCTTAAGATTTTTAATGCGAGACTTTTTGTCCAAATTTTTTCTAAACATGGAATATGATCATTTTTTAAGATATATATTCAATAAGTGGAACAAAATTCATTGATCTTCATGAAATTATTCTTAACTTGTTTCTTATAAAAAGGATTAACACCTTTAAGGCTTTCTCTTAACATCTCTAAATAACTTAATCTACCATTTTCTTCTTAATATATATATATATATATCATACCAGATTTTCGGAATCTAATAGTTTCATATCTTGTCTTCTTTTTTCCAAGGAAATATATATATATAGCCACGCATCTATTATTTGCTATAATTAACGTAATTTAATCTCTCCAGATCAATATTTTTTATCACTAATTCTTATACACGAATTTGCAGCTTCAAAATTTTAAGCGAAAAATTCTAAATCATATTTTCTTAATTACCATTGGAATTGAGGAAGAAATTACGAAATACACATATGAATAAAAGAATAATAAATTTTACAATTTTGAACACCATACATAAATTATAAAAGTTTCTCCTCCAAATTATAAATCCCAACCATTCCAAACCCTGACAGCACAAAACTTATGTATAATTTTATGCCTGATTTTGATAACTATATAGAATATTTGATCATATAATATATCACTACACAGTACATCTCGTTTACACCCTATTGAAAATTAGACTAAAATTACCTATCGATCAAATTAATAATGATCCTCGGAGTGTTCCATCATGAAATGAGATGTCCTAGCTAGGTACTGGCTATGTCTCATCTGCCATTATTATAGAGTCAAGAGAATCTCCAATTAATATTGAGTGATCCAACAAAGCCTGGTAACATGGCTTTGTTTAATTCACATTTTGAATCATTCTATTTTGATACACATATAGTATAATATATTATTCTCTTCTTTCTCACTCAATTATGAGCCTCTAATTAATCGCTCATTACCCTATTTATATCCATATAATTCGAACAATGTCCTTTTCTCAACAAAAGAAACCATCCATATTGATGATGCTGTAATTTCTTTGGGAATTTGTTTTTTTAAAAAAACAAAGGTAATGTCCATATTAATTCTTTATTTTTGTTAATATAGGTATAAGTATTCTCTTATTAAAAACACTTTATTTGAAGCACTATTAAGTACTAAATATATATGAATATCTTTCTTAATAATAAAGATTCAAATCTTGATTGGTCACATTAAGAAGGACTAACACCTGTTGGTATATCCATGTTTTCTTGTTGTGACAATCTTGCAACATGTACTAATAGGAATTGAATTTAGCAGGAGGAGTTTTAGCGATTTAAACATGAGGTCTTAAGTTTGAGGTTGTGTGAAAGTCGACAATACTTTTAAGGGGGTTACTCCCTATTAGACTTGACAATGTTTAAATTTGATATAGTTGGAAGAAAACATGATTTTCTTGAAAAAATGAAAAATAATGATAAAAAAAACTTGGAAAATTGTTCAAAAGAAAAATGTATTTTTAAGGAATTTTCTCACGGACAAACTGTTGAAGCTGAAGATTTCCCGCGGACATATCCTATTTTAATTATTTAATGATTGGTTTCTTTCTTCTTTTGTGGGAATAAATTAAACTCTGCGTTTTTTGCATCTTTATTTTACACTTTAATTTCTTCATTAATTTCTCAGTGATATCATTCATTAATTCAATACGTTTTCATTTGAGTTTAATCTGTCTCTAGGACGATACAATCTTAATATAAACTATACATACATAGGTGTTGAATAATGTAGTTAAATACTCAGAATAAATATAATGAAAAAAAAATTAGGGATTTAGAATAATTTACAAGTACATATGAAAATAAGGGGAAAATGTGTAGCAGATTTGAAAATAGGAGCATGTGTCATTAATGCAGGAATGGATAGGTGTTTGGTAGCAAAGGAACATGAAATTTTATGAATCATTAAAACGTATGAAAAGTACAACACACACATTCAATGCCGCATCTTGTTGGCCGTTTGCTTTGATTGGTTCTTCTCTTTCTCGTGGATACAAAATCATCCAATTAGCTTTCTTCAATAATTGAATAATAGTTCTGGAACAGTAGTATGAGAAAAATGTGCGTGGAAGAGGAAGAATATATATTCTAATACTTCTAATCATTATTGTTGTCAAACTCAAGAGTTTCGTTTTTAACTTCTAAAACCCGGTCGAGTCAATTTTAAACTCATGGTAGTTGTAAGTTTGGTTAAATTCAAGAGTAAGTTTCCGTACCAATTTTATCTTTTTTTTTTTTGTTTTTAACTTATAAAATCGTGTTAGCTCACTCTTAAATTCGTGTTAATTTTGTTGATTTGATTATGCTCAATAACTTTATATATAAATTTTATAGAATTTTCTATGTTGTGTATGATAAATAATTATTAATGTTGATGTATTTGATTTCAATTATTTAGATTTAAAATATATTTAAATTAAATTATTTTCAGTTTTCCATTTTAATAATTTAATTATAAACTACTAATGCCTATTTAATAATAAAATTAATCTCTTACAAATTTATAATTAGAATCCATGATATGATTTTACCTCATTGTCACGAGTTTACTTTGACTCATAAGTTTAACAATTTTACTTCTACCTTACAAGTAGGGCTTGCTAGAGAAGTAATATGTTTAATTAAAAATAATAAATAAAATGTAAAACTGTATATTTATGTGAAAAATTTTGATGATTAGATTTATAAATTGAAAAAAAAAAAACCCCTATCCACCTTATGAGTGGGACGAGGAGAGTAACTAATATGGTTATTAGCTCTAAATAATTGGGGAACATAAAGTGTTAAATGGTTAATTTATTTTTATACTGTTTAGCGCATAGATGTACCCTTCATTAACACCCACATATTCCGTTAAGATAGAACCCATGACCTTTTATTAGAGGATGATTTTCATGGCCATTAGACCTTTTATTTATCATATTGAAATTTTCATTCCAACTTATTTTTCAATAAAATAAGCTTATATTATTATCCTAATTTTATACCACAATGGTTTTTTCAATGAAAGGCTTATTATCTTTTGTGTGTCTATTTTGCGTGCGGGTGACATCGGCAATGCCAATGATATTAATTATAAAGTATTACGTTTTAATTATAAGGCCGAGTTAACTTTTTTTAAAGAGATTAAATAAGTTAAATAAGTTTTTTATTCAAATCATATGTTGTGTATCTTAGATTATATATTAATTTATTATTAAACTAATTAGTTCGAAAAAAAAATAAAAAATAAAATACTCTAAAATAATTTAATTAACTTTCATTAATCTATAAAAAAAACCAATTTGGTGTTATGATTATGATAGGAGGGATACAGTGCTAACATTATATATTGCTCTATGAAAGCAAAAGCTAGAATGGGCAAGAAACCGATATTCCTTAATGCTTGCTAGCTAGAAACAAGAAACATGGCTTGTCAAAATGATAGAAACTTGTTAGACTTTGGATCACTAAAAACTTTATAAAATAAAGAAAACTAAGAAAATAAGTTTAATATTGTATTTTGTGTCTATAATATTAATTTTTCGTCAATAATCTTGTGACATATCAACACGAATGCTCCCCTACAATTTGAGGTTGCCTGTTCAATTCCACTTTATATTAAGCCATTAGGACTTTTCCATCTAATAAATAAAAAAATATCATCATTTCTCCTCCAATACCATAGTTATTAATTAAAACTAGACCGATTGGTTTAAATCGGAAACCAGTGAATCGGTCACTTAACTGATCCAGTTTGGCCGGCTTGATAGGTTCAATATTTTTATTTTATAATAATTTATTAGACCTATATCGGCCACTGAACGGATAAAGGTTACCATCTAATAAATAAAATAAATTATTATAAAATAAAAATATTGAACCTGTCAAGCTGGCCAAACTGGATCAGTTAGGTGACCGAACGGATTGAGGTACAAGTTCAATATCCAGTTTGGGTAAAATAACCCTTGATCCAGTACCTCGATCCGTTCAGTGGCGGATCTAGGTCTAATAACCTTTATCAAATACTTCACAAAGAACAAAAAATAATTAGGGTGGATTTCTTAGATAAAGTGTTTGATGGATTAACGTCTCTTGCTAAGTGAAGGATAGAGATTAAAAATTACAGAAATGTCAATTCAATTGATTTGTTTGTTGAAGGCCAAATTCATTGAAGAAATAGTTTATGTTAGTTTCACATTTTATGCAATTTTTTTTTTCCATTTTGAGTATAATGCGCTTGATATTTAATAAACCTTTATGACTTTGCAACGTCTATATATGTCTAAAAGTATTATAGATAGAATAGAACCCTAAAGTCCTGCTTCATGATTATGTTTTATCGATTAATTGGTTATAATAAAAATAGAAAAGAGATTAGCTTAAGTGCCAATAATAGTATATCTAATCCAATGAAAAAGTTGAATTCATGATTCACGGATTCTCCAAAAGTGGGCACCAAAAAATCAAATTAAAATTTGCTGCTTAATTAACATGGATGTGCTCCACTTAAACTTAGATATTTGCAGCCGACCACAGTTGAAAGTAATCAGTATTTTTTGAATAAAGTCAATTGATGGTCGAGTCCAGTAACAAAATTCATATCTTCTGGAGAAACTATTTAATTCTAATCTTATTTATAGAAAGAACCACGCCCCAAGAAAGTTACTTCATTTTGAACCCTGCTTAAATTTGAATGATCACAAGTTGATCCGTTCAAATATTTAATACTTTATGAGGTGTTACTTAACTTGTCGGCAAGTTTATTTATGCATAAATCATCTGACATTTTTTTAGTGAAATTTGATTATATCCCCCCCAAAAAGTTGTTTGTTTAATTTTATTTTTCTCCCCATGAATAATTAAGATTATTTTTAAAATTAAATATTCTAATTATGCCTATCTCAAAGAAATAATTACATATGCTGAATATTTAAAATAGAGAAAATTAATATGCAGTTCCCTATAGTTTTTACTTGATTATTAATTAAATTTATGTAGTTTTTTATCCGTTCCTTATGTTTTTACTTAATTATTATTCAGCTAATACATTTTTTTATATCATGTTCCTCTAGTTTCACCTATTTTTTTTAATCAAATCCTTGTAATTTTTTTCATCAGTCACTGAAATTACAAGAAATTAAATTAAAAATTAGGTGGAACTATAGAGATAATTTTTTGTAAGAAATAGTAAGTAAAACATTAAGGAAGTGTTTTTTTTTTTTTATTTGATCAAGATTTTCCCTCTCAAGGCTTAGAGAGTAAATAATTCTCACATCTCCGAACAAGTGTATAAGAAGTGTTTGTTTTACTTGAGGAGTTATTTTTGAATTTCCATGGAAAGATTGGCTTCAGTTGTCTCTATTCATCAATAATTCCAATTTCAATTTGATATATTGATTTATTTAATACGAAAAAGTATGATATTATATTTTAAACTTTAAATTATTGTGGTTGAGGAGACATTGTATGGAGATTGTGACCCATAAATTAAATAGTATAAAAGGAATGGTGTGTGTTCTTCAAATGATTGTATTGCCACTGTACCACTTTGGCTGTGATGCACTTTAGTCTCATTCATTTTGTTTGTATTTCAAATTAGGTTAAATTTGCTTTTCTTCTTCCAACAATTATATAGGTATTAAAAATTAAATATCAATTGCAAGCATGCATACTGATCGTAATTGTTTTTTTAGAAAAATAATTACTATAAAATCTTTGAAGAAGGAATATAATTATCAAAAATTCATAAAACGAGCAATATGTAATCACAATTCCAAGGAATATAATTATATAGGTTAAATGATGATCACACATATATATAAAGACTTTATATCTTGGGTTGAATTATTTCCAAGAATTTGTAATTGAAGGATGCATATGTACGTATGGAATCATAATCCCAATGATTTGTGAGTAGTACTACACAATAGGTACGAGACTATAAGTGTAACTATCAATCTAGAAAGTGCACCTTTTATTAGTAATTGAAAATGGTGTGCATGTGATTATGAGTCAGAAAGTAAAATATTTTCTTTAGATCAAATCTTTCTAAAGACACTTCATCTTCCATATCACATGCAATTCTGGAACTTCTAAAAGCACAGTCCCATTCTCTTTATGAAGTGGATTCTCTCTTTTTTCCATTCATTATTATAATGTCACTTCGCCACTAATTCTTTAATTTGTTCTTTAAAAAAAAAGATTATTTTGATTTCATACACACACATATATATATACATATAGGAATAGGAGAATTAAGAAAGATAGCTCGGATGTTTCAAAAACTAAATGTCATATTAATTAAACTAACTTTCTTGATCTAATAAAATTAGGTAATTATGTATTATATTAAGGAAATAAGGGAGTATTGATTTTTTTATGAACTGGTCAAAATCCATATAATTCTTGATATAAAAAATTAAACAATTTGATCAAAAGAAAAACAAATTCTGGATTATTAAAAAGAATTGGCACTTAAACTCGGAATGAAGGTTTGAACAAGCCCAAAAGCTTGAACCTAGCTTGGGCCCTGTTGTCTCATTTTTTGTTGGACTCTACTTTTTTTTTTTAGTGACGTTGTTAGACACTATGCTTCACTTACATTTTGGTAATTTTGACATGATTTGATTGCTTATTACACACACACAAACCCTACATTCTTTTTTATAATGGGATTTGATTTTTTCATGTTGCATGAAAAGAAACAAATTCCTACACACACATAGAATGGTGGGACCCACATATATGTATGAATTAATTCATACATATATGTGTATATGTGGGTTCCACCATTTCATGTGTGTGTGACATGAGAAAACATTTCTCCTACAACATGAGAAATGTTTTTCCTTTTTATAATATATGATTAACCTAATTGTGTTATTACAGGTAGCTAGAATTAGTTAGGTGTATAAATATTAAATTTCGTTTTCGAAAAATGCCCTCCTTAATTTATGTAGAAGAGATAATATGTTATATTGAGTGTTTTAGTCAAATATAAGATTTAAATAGAGCTCCCCGACTTTTAATATAAAACATATTTAAGGAGTCGATAATAATCTTAAATATAAAACATAATTTTCATGTTTGTTAATATTTTTGTAATTTACCTATATTGACACTCCACTCAACAATAATCAAAAAGGAAGAGAAAGAGAGAATTAAGGAAGTTAACTAAGGTGTTTTAGATACATGTTAAATTAATTATTTCAATTAACTTCTTAATCTAATCAAATTAGATAAATATGTTTTATATTAAAGATGCGGTTAAAATGGGGAATTTACAGAAAACTTTTCAGGCATTCCCTTAATCGTATCTTTTTAATAAAAAGGAATATGACATTGTCAAGATTCCTATCCTATAAAAACAAGGGAAATTTCCATTCAGAACCCAAGGTAGGAAAATATTGTCAAAAAAGGCCTTAAGAAAAGTCAAATGTTAGAAAGGTACTATTTCCAAAAAAAAATTGTACGAATATAGTTGTTAATGGCTACTGATATAGTTGTTAATGTGACTGATTTAGTTGTTAATATATAGTTGTTAATTATATTGATTTAGTTGTTAACGGAGACTGATATAGTTGTTAACGCTTTCTGAAATAATACCAGAAAAGGTCTTAGGGCATTTTTTGACATTTAAATTTTCCTAAGGTCTTTTTTTATAATATTTTCCTACCTTGGGCCCTGAATGAGATTTTCCCCAAAAACAAAGGGAGGGAGTAGTGATTGGTACGCGAAACTTCAATGCATTTCTGAAACATTGTTTGTCAAAGAGAAAGATAATGATGCTGTGAGGAGTTAAAGACATTATCTGAACCTGAATTTCTCTGAAGAAACTTCATTGAAGACTTTCTCTCCACTTGTATCATTAACTTGTTGTTCATAATTTTTGTCTCAAAATAATAATAATAATAATAATTCTCTCATAATTTTGGCATTAGAGCCAAGGTTGCTCACTCCTAATACTCGGTCCTTAATTTCACAAGCCAAACACATCCTTAGCAAACAAACCATTACTGTCCGTCGTCACCGGCGTTGCTCACGATTCCGGCATTCGATCGCGACCAAGAGAAACGAACAATAACTTAAGCAAAAAGGCCATATATTATATCATACATTATTGTATGACTAAATATTGAAGCTCTTGTTATTACTGTTTAGTTCCTTAATCATATATCTATATATATTCTTTATTTAATATTTGACTTATTTTCTTCTCCGTAGTTGACTATTAATCTTTTTTTTTTTTTTTTTTTAAAAAACACCTTAAACCGTTAACCCTAAATCGAAGTCTTCGAACGTATGCGTAAATTATTTAAAGCCCATGTCCACACGCTGACTTTATAACACGACACACACAAGTGTAGCTTTCTGTATCATTACTCTTCGGAAACAACATAATACAAGTTTCTCTGAAGAAACTTCAAGACTTTTCACACTTACCTATTGATTAACTTGGTGTTTATAATTTTTTTTCGAGAAAAATAATTCTCATCTAGAAAAAAAAAAGAAAGAAAAAAAGAATCGAACAACTTCGACAAAGCGGACAAGGCACATATTATTTTATTGCTAAATAGAAGTTTCTGATTAGTTTCCTTAATCATATACATATTTATATACAACCTCATCTAGTCACATATTTAAGGAGTTGATTTTGTCATAAGGGTTAAGGTACAAAAATACACATGATCTTTTTCCCTATGAGCACCCAATACCAAGAACTTTTTTTTTGAGCAAAAATACACATGTGGTTACCATTTTGGAGCAAAAGTCACATTTCACTGTTAAATAACTATTCACCGCCATTATATTACTGTTCACTTGATCACTTTCTCTCTCATCACGGTGAATAGTAACTTAACGGTGAGATGTGATTTTTGCTCCAAAATGATAACCACATGTGTATTTTTGCTCCAAAAAAAAGTTCTTGGTGCTAAGTGCTCCTAGGGAAAAAGCTTATGTGTATTTTTGCACCTTAACCCTGGTCATAAATATAAGATATAGTTTTAATACTTATTAATCTTTTTATAATTTATCCATATTAATGCTCCTTTAATAATAAGTAAGGAGAAGAAGGAATGAGAGAATTAAGAATGTGTTTTAAAAAATACATATCATATTAACTAAGTTACTTAACTTCTTTAATTTAATCATATTAGGTAAATATGTTTTATATTAAGATAAGAGAGAGTGCACACTACAAAAAAAAAGGTCATTTAGTAGCGGTTAAAAATGCCTATTTGTAGCAGTTTTCACAGCTACAAACGTATGTAGTAGCGGTTGGAAAAACCGCTACAAAACACATCGTGGCAAGATGATTTGTAGCGGTTATAAATAATCGTACTACATAACAAGGAACCGCTACTGTAACTGTAGCGGTTACATACAACCACCACTACATATAGATGAGCTGACATCCTCGTGATCACATAGTAGCGGTTCATAGAACCGCTACAAAATGATATCTTGTCGCGGTTTTATAACCGCTACAACATTACAAAATGGATCATTAATTATGGCGGGGGAAAGTTTTTTGAAATTCATTTGTAGCGGTTATTTAACCGCTACCAAATATTCCCGCCATTATTTTGGTTGTAAAATTTATTCCCTTCCTTTTTAAAAAAATTTCACTCTGTATCGTATTTTTCTCAACCATTACTAGATATTCAGAATTTTTTTTAAAAGTTTCTTTCGATTGTAATATGTTGGTTGTGATTAGTAGCGGTTACAAATGTATAAAGACAAAAAATAATAATAAATTTCTCAAATATTTTATTTTAGTATAAATTTGTTAATTATCATATTTAATTAGTTAAATGTTGTGTTATCAATAATTTATTTTAAAAAAAATTCGTTAATTATCATATTTTTAATTTATATCGTATAGTTAAATTATTACTGATTTTTAATTATAAATTATTATTAATTAACTTTAATTTATTATGGTTTGATATAAATAAAATAATGTGTGTGAAAATGAATAGAATAATATTTTTGAAGATATATGAATAATTCGTGTAAAGGAAAATGAAATAATGGGTGCGGAAGAGTAAACAGAAATAAGAATAAAAAGAAAAAAAAATAATTAGGAACACATATATTGAGCGAAATAATAAACATTGCGATAATAATTATATATTATCCGGGTTACCAACACTTACCTTATCAAAACAATTAATTTCCTTGAGAAAATGTACAAGTTCGAGAGAAAAAGAGTAGAAAATGGAAGTGGAGTGTATTAAATGAGTTTTGATAGGGGTTTTTATATTGGTATTCGTGTGCCTGTTTTGTAGCGGTTGATATTTCGTTTTTGTAGCGTTTATTATTAGTAGCGGTTCTGCATTTGGTAGCGGTTTTGAATGCTATTTGTAGCGGTTTATAACTGCTACAAATAGTTTTCTAAAATTTTTAGCAAAAGAAAAGATTGCAGATTAAATAGTCAGCTACAAAGTAATCTTTTTTAAGAAAACATATAATTATATGATTACAGATGAAATGTTTTGACAAAAAAAAAAGATTACAGATTAAGTCGTAAGCATAATTTTTTCTCTATTTCTCAATCTTTGTCATGATCCCTACAAAAAAGAAATTTGGATAAAATGTCACTATTTAGTTGAATATGTTGGAACACAAAGAACACTTTAATTAAATGTTATTATTTCATAAAGCATGTATTAAAAAACGTATTGAACTATAGGTAAATTGTCATCGCCGTCAGGGAAGAAATTCTCGAAGGGAAGAAATTCTCGAAGTTGGCTGGCTGGAACGGCTCACTCTCGTAGGCGACATTATCAGCATCGCCCATGTCGTAAAGGTCCCAAGGCTTTGAGTGAACGACCATATGCCAATCCCTGTGCCTCTCATCGGCGACATAATAAACCTGATGGGCCTTTGAGGCTAGAATATACGGCTCATCATCTTCAGACTGACTAGTGTGAATCGGCCGGGAGAAATTCAGTGATGTGATGCCTAAGTCATCAGTCGTGAGTCCCCGGGACGTTGTCGTATTCGTCCACAAACACTTGAACAACGTCACGATGAAACGGCCCTGGTAATTTATCTTGACCACATCAAGGAGTTTTCCATAATATGGGACGTCACCGAACTGCATGTTTCCGTCACCGCTGCTCGCCTAACTCCTTGTCCCAAACGTTCCATATACATCCGAGTTTTTGGTCAGCAATCCCTGATCTCGTGAAACGGTGCAAAACTTGAAACCATTGACATTGTATGCCGTAAATCTTTGGGCGTGGTCAAGCAGATCGAGTGCGAGAGCTCTGAAGTCTGGTGAGTGCGAGTTTGTGGTCATTCATTATTCTCCTCCTAAACCAACCTGAGAATTCTCTATGGACCTTTCTATCAATCTTGGCTGCTGTCTGTGTTCAAATCCTCAGTTGACGCTTGATATGAATCCTGAATTCCCTGTAGTTAAACATGCGAAGAAGACCATAAAATGTGACTATAAAATGTAAGGAAATATTGAGGATACCATATATCTGTTCGCAATCCTTACTGAAGGTACGATTCAACTTTAGTGTAATTTATCAAGACATGTCTGTGTACTTGAAGCTTCTCAAGCGCCGTCAATTTGAAGTTCTCAGTTCCGCCAACTGGTCTACCAACATGAGGGATGAACAACTCTGTTGCGGAGAACTCTAGCTCTGGCTCTAGACAATCATCGACACGTGGCGGTCGGTTGAATGACGTCTCAATGTCATCAAAGTACCTGGAGCAAAAATATAAGACCTTATCCTCAATATAACCTTCTGCAATTGAACCTTCAGGCCACGCCTTATTCCTCACATAGGATCTTAGTTTACCAAGAAACCTGTAAAGCATTAAATGAAAAAAGTTTAGACATTTAATGTTGAAATGTGTGACTAGGTAGTAATCATAAAGTAATTAATTTTAAATGAGTACCTCTCAATAGGATACATCCATCGGTAGTGAACCGGGCCAGCAAGCTTTGTTTCGTGGACAAGGTGTACTGTCAGGTGAACCATGACCGTAAAAAATGAAGGAGGAAAGATCATCTCCAAATGGCATATCGTAATAATGATTTTCTGCTGTAGCTGGTCAAGCTCGTCCACGATTAAAACCTTGGAACACAACTTCCTAAAGAAAGAACACAGCTTGACCAAAACGATCGACACATCGAGAGGCAGCGTATCTTTGATGGCCAAAGGAAGTAACTGTTGCATAAGCATATGTGAGTCATGACTCTTCAGCCCAGTAACCTTTCGAGCTTGCACGTCAACACATCGCGAAATGTTGCTTGAATACCTGTCTGGAACTTTAATTTTCTTTAAAGTCGCAAGGAAGATTTCCCTATTCGGTTTTGTCAGGGTAAATTTTGCCGGCTGAAATCTGTCATGCTCATCCGGCCACGCATCTCTACAAACTACCATCTCCCTTAAATCTTTTCTTGCTTGAAGATGATCTTTTGACTTCCCAGGTTCGTTTAGAGTACATTGTCGCACACATTTTTCTCAATGTGCATGACATCCAGACTATGTCGGAACAAATTATCTTTCCAATACGGAAGGATGAAGAAAATGCTTATCTTCCGCCATTGCTGGGGCGTAGAACCAGAAGTCCTGGAGGTCTTTGTACTTGTCTTTGCTGGATCATCTCTTTTTTCATACTCAAAGTCAACGTCATGAATCTGCTCCATGATTTCTTCACCGGATAAAATCTGAGGAGGTCCTCTTTTTTCCTATTGTCCATTGAAGCGATTGCGTTGCAACCTAAACCTATGCGTACCATCCAGAAACCTTCGATGACCCATGAAGCACCACTTACAACTGTGGGGAAGGCGCACAGAGTCAGAGTCAAAATTGCAAGTTGGACACGCAAGGTCGGTATGCACATTCCACCAGGACAACGTTCCCAAGCCAGGAAAGTCACTAATAGTTCACATTAAGGCCGCACGCATGTTGAACAGTGTCTTGTCATGCGAGTCATACGTCTCGACCCCTACATTCCACAACTCAAGCAACTCCGAGATTAGCGGTTGGAGATACACATCGATGTCATTTCCCGATGCCTTTTTGCCTAGAATGATCATAGACATAATGTAGGAGCTTTGTTTCATACACATCGATGGAGGCAAGTTGTACAGGATTAAGACAACCGGCCAAATACTATAGCTTGTGCTGAGATTCCCAAACGGATTAAAACCATCGGTCGCCAAAGTAAGACGGACATTTCTAAGGTCCGCCGCAAAATCTGGAAAGGTAGAGTCGAACACTTTCCATACTTGAGCATCCCGTGGATGTGTGAGTATACCATCTTCGTTCTTCTCAGCTTCGTGCCACCTCATATGCTCAGCTGTCCTGGATGACATAAACAATCTCTGTAAACGAGGCTTTAAAGGGAAGTACCTGAGAATCTTTGCAAACTTCTTCTTCTGCTTTTTCCCCCTCCGGACCGTCCTGAACCTCGAAGTGTGACACTTCTTACAAGACTCCCTATGAGCGTCCTCTCCCCAATAAAGCATATAGTCGTTCGGTCAAGCATTGATCTTTTCGTAGTTCAAGCCTAATCTGTTAGTTATCTTCTTGGCCTCATAGAAGTTTTTGGGAATGACCGCGTTAGGGAACGCGTCTCGTAGCAATTCCAGCAACATCGACATTGCTTTATCAGTGATCACACACATGCACTTGATATGGTATAACTTGATCAGGAAAGATAATTTAGAGTATTTCTGACAACCTTGATACAACGGACGATCACCCTCATCCATCAGGTTGAAAAATTCCCGAGCTGCTTCATTCCTGAGGAAAATAGGTTCTGCACCCTGAACTTCTACTGTGAAATTGTTGTCTTGAACACCAAAAGCATCGCGAACAACTTCATTAACCAGATCTCTTGAGCTACACTATTTCCTACTTGTGAGCTTTGAGGAAGATTATCCCCATATTGCATACCATGTTTTTCACCATGAACTTCCCGGAATGTATATTCTACCGGGAAAGGCTTCACAAGAAGATGTTCCATAGCACCGTCTCGCGTTTGCCACTTCTTAAACTTGCATTGACCACAAGGACATAAAATCTTCCCATTAATGCTAGCGTGGGAAAAGACGAAATCTAAGAAATTTTTCAATCTCACTAGATACACAGGAGAATTGCACGGCAACTTAATCCATGGCTTATCCATATTTAGTAAACAATTATAGAATAGAATACAATTGAAGAGAAGATTTAATTCTCTTCAAATGATTTCACACTGATTAAATGAAACATAGGCTATATTGTAGCGGTTCATAAACCGCTACAATATGAAAGCCGTTACACATTTCATCTGCTACTAAATACAGCAGTTAGTAGCAGTTTCATAGACCGTTGCCCAAACTGTTGCAAAATGTAAGGCAATTCAACAAAATTTGAAAAGCCCACTAGAAACTAGTAGCGGTTCTCAAACTGCTACAAAATGAAAGCCGTTACACATTTCATCTGTTTCAAATTTAATCGTCAGAAACAAGTAGCGGTTGTAAACCGCTACATATATTTTTAATTTGTAGCGGTTTCTAACCACTACAAACTTTGTCTAATTTGTAGCGGTTGTAAACTGCTATTTCCTCTTATAACTTTCTTCGCCGGTGGAAGTCCCTTCCCTTTATCACCATTAGTCATAATGTTCGATTTTTACCTTACAAGTATACAAGTAAAAGTAAAAATGAAAGAAAAGGACAAGGGTGAGAGAAAAGTTAAAATGAAAGGACAAGGGTGGGAGAAACTGATGTGGGTGAATGCTTAAACCGCGTCAATTTGTAGCGGTTATACTCGAATAACCGCTATAAAATAGAAGAGCTTGTAGCGGTTACAAGTAACCGCTACCTAAACCGCTACAAAATTTATTGACCGTTCAAATTCAGTAGCGCTTATAGGTAACCGCTGCCTGAACCGCTACAAAATTACTAACCTTTCAAATTCAGTAGCGGTTTCTCCATTAACCGCTACTAATGTGAATTTTTTAACAAAAAAATCCAAACTAATTGATTTATTAGTTTCACTAATAAATCAATTAGTTTGGTAAAAGAAATTTATATATATATATATATATATATATATATATATATATATATATATTAATAAGTGTACTCAAAATAGTCTAACAAGCCCGTGAAGATTGGGTTTCCATGTAGCCACTAATCTCTCTGAAAAGGTTTACTGATGTTTACTAACTCATTTCCATCAGAGTTATTTTACAAAAAGAAAGGTGGCTACAATAAAAACCCAACCATCGGTTGCTTGTTAGACGATATTAAGAAGAATAGAAGCGTTCAGATCTGAGAAATGACCAAATTTTCATGGTCACTAAAGAGCTAGCTCCGGCTGTAGGATGAGAGAGGCAAATATCTGCCGCGCTCATCTCTCGAGATAAGAGATGAGGGCCACAGATATTTGCATGTCTTCGTTTACCAAGCCGAGTTAGCTCTTTTAGTGATAATGCAGATTCGGTAATTTCTCATTTTATATATTTTTTGTTTGATGTACGACCACGTATATATAGTTTAAATATTAGTAGCGGTTCCTGAGAAAACTGCTACGAAGTGTAACTATTTGTCGCGGTTAGTGTAACGCTATATCCCAACCGCAATAAGACTGTGTCCTTTCATTTTATTGTAGCGGTTTCTTACTACTAACTGCTACAATATAACCGCGACAAAAATTCTCTCAAATTTGGCGCGAGCTCTGGCGCCAAATTTCTAGCGGTTGGTTCATAAAAACCACGACAAATAAACCGTTGCAAATATTTCCACCATAAAGTGCCAAGCTGACGCCAATTTTGTAGCGATTGTTCATTAGTAAACCACTACAAAATACCATTCCAACATGTGCGCACTTTGGCGGCAGTTTTCCGCTACGAATTTGTGGCGGTTTCAGTGAAAACCGCTACAAATATGTAAGTTTGTAGTGGTTTTTTATGACTGCTACTGTTTAACCGCTACAAATCAAATTTTTTTTGTAGTGGCATATGTATTCTTAATTGGGCTAAGGTGCATCCACCACCTTAAAATATTTTTCTTAATACATCCATTGACCTAAAGTATTTTATAATTCATCTAGCACCCTTCTATATTACCTTAAAACAAATTTCTCTCACAATTTTGTACTTAACAATTTAGGTAATTCAAAGTGATGGATACAATTGAAAAAATACTTCAAAATGTTATATATATGCACAAAAGAATAATTAAAGGTGCACCTAAAAAATACTTAGGGACACTAGTCGCGCCTGAAAAAATGATGCTGGATTCATCTCACTCAACCCTAGGGGTGGAAATAGGCTAGGCTAGGCTAGGCTAGGCTTTAGCTAAGTAGGCCTGGGCCTGTGACAAAAATTTAAAGCCTAGGCTTGAGCCTGAACCTGTCTGTAGGCTTTATTTTAGGCCTGAGCCTGGGCCTTCAAAAGGCCTGGCAAGGCCTGAAGCCTATTTAAAGGCCTACTTAAAATGTAGGTCTTTATATAATCTTAAAACATATGCATCTAAGTTTATATATAATTCATCAAACCTATTTAAATGCTTACATTATGTTTAAAAAGTTTAAGGATTCATTCTCATATGCAGTAAAAGAGTTAGTAGGTGAAAGAAAAAAATACCTAATGACAATAATTGTTTGAGCAAATAGGAATAAGCAAAATCAATCATTTATTGATTAATGAGATATATTTCTTAAAATCAACCAACTACGACAAGTGGCATGTAAAACTAGATTTTACCTCTTATTTTTCTTGCAGAAAATGAGACAAACTCCTCCTATTTGGATCATTTTCATTTGCGCATCACTAAAATAAACTTATTGCAATTTTTATGTTACATCAAATGTCATAAACCAAGAGAGGAGTAGTGAGCTAGCATTGTCACCTTGAGTGATTAAAAAAAAGAAAGAAAGAAAAGTAGTTGTGATCAATTGATAAGTGAAAGTGTTAAGCTCATTGATAAATGAAGAAATGTGAAATTTAACGTTAAGAATAAATTATTAATTATATAAATAATCTAAAAAATTAATTTAGATTAAATCATATATAACTATGCATAATAAAACATTTTAAAAAAAAAACTAAATAGGCCAAGCCTGTAGGCCTAAAGGCTAGGCTTTATGAAAATAGGCCTGACTTGTTTACCTAAATAGGCCTAACAATAGGCCTAAGCCTGAGCCTGGTCTATTTACTAAATAGGCTTGGCTAGGCTTAAAGTAGGCTAGGCGACGGCCCCCTGATAGAGGCTTGACCTATTCCCACCCCTACTCAACCCTTTAACCCTTTAATATTTAATTTGTTTTATTCTGTTGACAATAAATCCAAGTCTCCGAACGCATGCGAATATTGAAAGCCTATGTCACTCGCTGACTTTATAACACAACACGTACGTGCAAGTGTTGCTGTCAATCGTTAGTGTTCGGAAACCACAACATAATTTCATCCCATCAGCGTTCACTCGTGCGCGTTCCCGCAAATTATTCTCTAAGGAAACTTCTCCGTAAAACTAATGATGCTCAAATTAATACCCACACATATCATCCTCATCTTCACTTTCCATGCAATTTTCTTACAAACTATCATCCATCTATCAGTTGGAATCTTCCCTGAAATTTTCCTGCAAATTCTCTTTGTTTCTCAGTAGCTAGCCGAGGCTGCTTTATAAAAGGGATTGAAGAAGAACCACCAACGAACAACAAACCCAACTTGAGTTACCAGAAATATGATGGA
Organism: Acacia confusa; assembly: GCA_037074495.1. Taxonomy (NCBI): domain Eukaryota; kingdom Viridiplantae; phylum Streptophyta; class Magnoliopsida; order Fabales; family Fabaceae; genus Acacia; species Acacia confusa. The sequence goes on from CM073510.1 coordinate 30,452,623, forward strand.
CCAGAAGCTTCTTGAAGCAATCAAGGAAGACGACACGGCTTCGTTCTTGAGGCTGATTCAAGAGAACGAAGCAGTGTTACATCAGAGAACAGACGAATCTCTGAGCACAGCTTTACACCTTGCTTGTCGGTATGGGAACATAGAAGCAGTTTCAGAGATTGTGAGGCTGCGTCCAGAAATGGTGGATGCTGAGAACAAGAAGCAAGAGACTCCATTTCATGAGGCTTGTCAAAAAGGGAACGTGCAGATCTTAAAATTACTACTTGGAGTGAATCCCAGTGGTGTAGCCAAACTCAACTCTAGCGGCAAAAGTGCTTTTTATGTAGCTTGTAGCTATGGTCACCTCGACATGGTGAATCTGCTGCTGAATAATCTTCCTGATACAGACACAAAGGAAACCAGTGTTGATGCAACATGTGTTCACATCGCTGCCTCAAGAGGACACACCGGTACGTTCACCTTGATCTCAAATTTTTTCTCCACCACTTTGTTATGAGTGGTACGTTGAGTAGCCTGTGTGGTTTATACGTTTAAGGACTCTTCTTGCTAATAGATACGACCAGCTTATCTTTTGAGATTGAACTCTCTTTTTGAACTTATATTAATAGCAAAGATATGCTAAGAAAGATTGAGCTAGCATGTGGACTTGTCTCCGACGTTAAGAGGCTAATAATGTTCACATAGTGGGCCTCCCACGAAGGATTCTGATTAGTAAGAGCCGAGTAAATTGCCATGCTGTGGCACTAACAAGTCCAAAGTGAGGCCGAGTGATTTTGATTGAATTTCTGTCAGTTTTTTGCAGTGTGGTTCCTGGTGAGACCTCAAGCGTTATGGTGTGGGTCATGAGAACCTTTCTTCCTAAGGAAGAGGAACATTGTTGTCCCACAAGTGAGAACCAGTTTTAGTGTCTATCTAGAAGATAAGCACTAAGAACTTGTTTCATTTGGACCGTTGAGTGTTTTTTTTAACTTTTTATTTTTTAAGAATAATTATTTTAATAAATGAATAATTTAAAATAAAGATAGTCTTTTAACTCACATTTTTTAAGAAAATAATTTTTTATTTAAAAATAATTACTTAAGAATAATAAATCTAGACCATACAGCAGATCCAATTTCAGTAGTTCAAATTAGACAATGTCTTGATGCAAATCTTTTATAGAGGCACTGAAACTGGTTTCTCACAAGTAAAGCTCCTCTTGAGGGAATAGTTCTCTTATAAGTAAAGTATGGCTGATTAGTTGAAGGCTCCTTCACTAGTCTCTTGGGATTGAGAGCTCTCTTGTGTTCAAAACACAGTTATGAAACTGTAATATTATGTATTGAATTGTGATGCAGATGTGGTGAGGGAGCTGATAAACAAGTGGCCTTATCTTGTCGAGGTGGTGGATGATGAAGGGAACTGGCCACTGCACCATGCTAGTTACAGAGGACATAAAGAGATGGCGTGGATGCTTCTGAAGCGAGATCCAAACATTGCTCTAAACTACAACAACAATGGCTACACACCACTGCACCTAGCTGCCATTAATGGCAGGGTCTCGATCCTGCAAGACTTTGTGTCGTACAATGCGGCGTCGTTTCACTATCTCACCAGAGAAGAAGAGACCATATTCCATCTGGCTGTGAGATACGGCCACCATGATGCTCTCGTGTTCTTGGTTCAGGTCTCCAATGGTACCAACCTCCTTCACTGCCAGGATCGGTATGGCAATACTGTCTTGCATCTTGCTGTTACTACTGGCCGCCATGCGGTAAGAAATCATAAATTTGCTTAGATATCTTCCTCCCAAATGTTAGGACCGGAGGAGTATTATTTTTCAATGTTGATTTGCAGATAGCAGAGTTATTGATTGACAAGACAAACCTGGAGATCAATACTCGGAACAGTGAAGGGCTCACAGCACTAGACATTTTAGAGCAGGCTAGGGACACTTCAGAAAACAGGCAACTTCAAGCCATGCTCATCAGAGCCGGCGCCAAAAGAAGCAACCACTTCCCATCCCCTTCACTACTTGAACCACCACCAGCGCCAGAAGCCTCCATTAATCATTCTCTATACGTATCACCCATAGCTTCCAGGCTTTCTCTGTCACGAACCCCAGATAATAAATCAAACGACCTTAATGAATTCCCAAACTATGAAATGATCTCTTATGAATCCATAACCCCTCAACCTCTCAACAGATTCGAGAATCATAGCTATAAATTCGACGATTTCCCACCAAAAATGGCCCGAAAACACAAGGACCAAACCAGAAAACAAAGCAAAAGCAAAAGCTTTACTAAAAAGAACATAGAGATTCAGAGAGAGGCATTGTTAAATGCGAGAAACACAATCATTCTAGTCACTATCCTCATAGCTACAGTGACTTTTGCTGCTGGTATGAATCCACCTGGTGGAGTTTACCAAGAAGGATCCATGAAAGGGAAGTCAGTGATGGGGAATTTAACAGCATTTAAAGTGTTTGCGATTGCAAATAACATAGCTCTGTTCACATCTCTGTCAATAGTGATAGTGTTAGTGAGTGTGATTCCATTTAGAAGGAGGATTCAGATGAGGATGCTGGTGGTTGCTCATAAGGCCATGTGGGTGTCTGTGGGATTTACAGCAACTGGTTATGTTGCAGGAACATGGGTTATATTGCCTCATGGGCATGACCTTCAATGGCTTTCTGTGGTGCTCATAGCAGTAGGAGGTGGCTCTCTTGGAACTATCTTCATTGGCCTCACTGTTATGTTGATTGACCATTGTTACAGGAAATCAAAGTGGAGGAAGAACAAAAAGCAGAGGGTGGAAGAGGAGGGATCACATGATGCTGCTTCTGAAAGAGAGAGTCAAAACTCAGATGTTGAGGGTGCTTATTCACAGGGTTACTATTCATTCTGATTCATTTACTTCTCTTTATTTCCTTGTAGTTAAAATAATTGATTGAAAAATAGCCATGAACTTTTACAAAAAAATATGTCCAAAACCATATATTTTTTATAGATGCAAAAATACCCATAAACATTTAAAATAGAAGAAAAAAATGCTAGCACTGTTAAATATAACCTAACACTATTACTTATGCATATACAAAAAAGAGAGTGGGTCACACCATATAAAGTAACGGTGTTAGATTGAATTTAATAGTGCTAGCAATTTTACTCATATATTTTGAATATCTATGAGTATTACTATTTTCACACTTCTAAAAAATATATGGTGTTGGACACATTTTAAGTAAAAGTTTATTGATATTTTTACACCCTTGATATAATTACTTTGGTGATTAGCCATACTTATGTGTTTTGTATAGTACATGACAAAATCACCGAGATCTTATTGAAAAAAATGTAATCACAAGAAAGTAACACAACAAGTGAACAACAAGGACATATATTGTCACTTCCGGTGACAAAACCTGTCATTTTATATTGTTCACTTGTTACAGGCTTTTTAGTGATTATGTTTCTCTATTAGGATCTTATACTGATTTTCCTATTATATGTCTAAGGTTCCTTCATAGAAAAGTCTTACGATATTAATGATGTACAGCTTGTTTGGATTTCAAAGTCTTTTTTGTTTGTTTCTGTAATATTTTTTCCAACTCTTAGTCCCACAAATTGAATAAGAACCCAAAAGACTTCGATTTAGTTCCCTCGTGTCTCGGGAACATGACCAGAAGATAATATAATTCTAATTTTGACAAAGGATCTAACGGAAAGTCTTAAAAATAAAAATAAAAATAAATCGAGATATAATTTCTGGCGATCCAGATACACTCGTGCTTAGACACCAAATTAACGAGCTAGATTAAGGTAAGAGTGTGACAATATATAATTATTTATGGTATATATATTTTTATATGAATATATAGGATGTAGATTATTTAGATATATTGAGTAATTTATGCGCTTTCCTTGTTACTTACAGTCTCACTTACCTCGCAAGATCATAACTGATCTAAATGTCGCACAAAAATCTGTGATTTTAATTCCCTCAACTTCGTTATCATATTCCAATTCACCAAGTTTCGGATGATTCTACATTGAAACTGATGATCAACTTTATCGAAGCTGAGAAATTTGGAATCTTTTATATATCGTACTGTGGGACCAACCCAGAAAACTCATCGCAAGTCATAATAAGAAACTTTCTCTAAAAATCTTTAGTTCATCCGTCCTTTTTTGAAGGTGATGATTAGAAGTAGAGTATATCAAAAAGCTGAATGGCCAAAGATATACTGGATAATATAATCATCAATACTTGATCATAAAATTAAAACAGCAGATAAGGATCACAACACAAGACGATACAATAACATGATGTAAAATAAAACCAGAAGGGAAATCAAGCTAGTAATTGAGTCACATACTAATACTACTCATTAATTCCTAGACATAAGAGACACCTAAAGCAATGAACATGAAGGAAAAACAAGTGCTGATGAGAAGGACTGAAAGTGAAGACGCAGAACTATGATGACGGTGATGAGAAGGTGAAGGAGCAGAAGCATTCATTAACGGAGATTTGACTTCAACCATCAACTTCTGGCCATCCCTGCAATGTTCGTAAAGTCCACTGATGAAGTAGAAGGAACCAGGCTGGTCCAAATTGAAAGTGCTATTCCCATTGTTGAAGATAGAGATTGGATCACTCGCATCACAGTGATAATAATCCCATTTGTCGACACTCGCAACTGAGTCATTCTTGTACTCAAAAACTGCACCAAACAACAACAAAAAACACAAATAATAATAATAATCCAACAATATAAAAACAGTTCTGTTGATGAGTGCATTAGTTTTAGTTCATATGATAATCAATCAAGTGGCCGGTGCACAAGGCTCCTACTACTAGATGGGGTGTCAGATATAGATGTACATAGCCTTGAGACTGTTTCCGTGAGTTCAAATGATGATATAAGAAAACAATGGAAGTGTAGTAGTGAAATTACTCACCCAGAGAATCTGAAACTTGGAATGTGATATTTGCAGCCCACTGGGTGTAAAGTTCTGTGTTGTCAAGTGGAGGTTGTTGCCAACCGAAGGCGTTACCGACTTTGAAGTGGCTACTTGCAGATTGGACTGAACCAATATTCATGGAGGAAATGAACAAGATTATGGTGGTAAGAGTACAGAGAAATGGGCTAAACTTGGACGCCATGTTAGAAAAAAGCAAGGAAACAGAATGGCTCTCAAGTTATGATCGGACAGGGTATATATATAAGGGAACAAATACAGACAAGAGACACACGAAGAGATGTTTTAGTTGTTGTGTTCTGAGAACGTGGTGGGACGTGGGCGTTATATGTTGGGTAGTTTTATTTTTCAAAGTGGGGGTAGTTTTTTTTTTTCAAAGATGAATTCATCGGCGGTTAACTTTAATCACTTTCATAGTTTCATTTGCTGAGGATAATAACGAACTAGTATGGCCCCAAAAAATGGTGATATGAAATAAGTAGAGCTTTTACAATAACAAGAATTTAAAATATAATTTATGTAATTATTTGGCCCCAAAAATATGTTGACTGAAATCCATGAAATTTTTGAAATCGTTCTATATATGTTTCCTTTCATGACATCAAATAATTGAATTAGTGGCGATATGAAAAAAGGTAGTAAATAGGTTTCGGTGCTCAAGGTCATTGTCTGTATCCCGTGATTTATTATATAAATAAAAAATAGATTAAATAAAAATGGATTTAACCCAACTAATTGGTTAAACCCCCAAAAATTAACTGATATAGTTAAAGGCTTCAAAGACGTCTTCACTTAAGTAACGGACATAGAGAACAAATTTAAATGGGAAATAAAAAAGGAGGACATATTTAATTTACTCAAAATTTTAAAACTTGATAAGTTTTTAAATCTTTTCAACTTATTATACTAGTTTCAGTTCTTAATATAAAATTAACTTCTTCTTTTTTGACAATTTAATGTTATAGTTCAAAGTGAACTAAAATGAAATTTATATTAAAGTAGTACTATTACTTATTAATTAAGCCTAACTTATCTGGTTGGAGACTATTATTGTATCAATTTTACGTTTACTCACGCTAGATATTCTAACAATTTTATCGTCAAATGCCCACTTATAAGTACTGCAGGAACAAAACGGGGTACCTCCTGAGATAATAAATCTATCTCTTCATCATCTAAGATTGGATTGAATTAAAAAAGGCGTTGTCATTCTATGGCAAAAGTATCATTTTGTATCTAGTTGGGTTCGTGGCTGACCCTCTCCACATAAGTACTCGAACTCAAAACCCAAAAAGATCTAACAGAGTCTTACATTACTATATTAACTCTTCGTTAGTAGTAAGCCCTCAACTTTACTTAAATGGACAGGCCCTCCATGGAAAATCTTCACCTCCCCAATGTCTCCCACCCCTGCTCCAAAGTCAATTTCCAACTTCTTGATCAATGAATCTAACTAAATTGTAATGCCACTTAAGCTTATCTTAAGTTATTCACAAAAGTATCCTCTCTATATGATGATCTTAATTTTTGTAGTTACTAGTGGTAATATGGTTGTGTTCCCTTACCTTGCCTGATTAAGCCTAAATAATTATGGGCAAATTAAAGATGTCTCACCTGTTTCTTATTTTCTTGTACACGTACACTTTTTTCTATTCATTTTTCTTTGATAAAAAGTCACTTAAAATGGGTATGAGACTAGCTTATTAATGCTAGCTCGCCTATGATTGAAAACTTCACATATTGTGGCTCAAATATTCTATTCTTACTTTGCAAAAAAACGTATATTTTCATTTCTGAATTGATTAAAGGAAGATTAGGCCATAACTCTCTTAACCGTAGTTAAGAGAGTTATCTTTCCTTCGTAATAAAGCTATGATCAGAGTGTTCCATGCAGTGTCTTTTGTGTTTTTTTGAAGATTATAAGAAAAATTAAATCATTGTGTGCTGATCAGCTTTCCCGTACGTAGGAGGAAATACTGGAATTGGCTTCACTGTCCACTCCCATCCTTTTCTCTTGGAAGTCGCCGTTTTGGATAATATTGGAAGCAGATGGTCCTATTTTTTAAAAAAAAAATTAGAATACTGACAGCTATTAAAAAGATACCTCAGGATATTGACCTGTACTGAAAAAATACTTTATGATCTTGAAAAATTGGGGTATTTTTCAGTATCATGAAGTATCTCTTTAGTACCAGTTAGTATCCTAAAATATTTTTTTATGATCTTAAAATATTTTTTCAACACCATGAAGTATTTTTTTTAATATCATTCAGTATTTTAAAATATCTTTTTAGTTCAAATCATTATCCTGAAGTATTTTTTCAGTACTAGTCAATATTTTGAAGTATGTCTTTCATACCAATTAGTACCCTGAAATATTTTTTTAAGATTATAAAATAATTTTTCAAGATCATAGTACAGGTCAATATCCTGAGGTATATTTTTAATAGCTGTCAGTATCCTAATTTTTTAAAAAAAAAAAAAAAAATAGGACCAGCTGCTTCCAATATTGTCCAAAACAGCGACGTACAAGAGAAAAGGATGGGAGCAGACGGTAAAGGTATAGGACATAAGCCAATTCTGAAATACTGAGGCCGTTGCCGCCAATCCAAAGGCAGCGGTCGTATAGCACCTCCAGAGATGGGACCAATAGACGAAAGTAATGTGGTTCGAAGATGTGGAGCCTCACCCATCACTTTTGATCTTACTGCAACCCCATTTCCTCGTGGAGGCCAAAGTAAGGTAGGTGATACCTAGGTTTGGACAAGTGGAGAGGTGAATCAGTAATAGAATGATCCCAAAAAATTAATTCAGTAGCCATTATAATTTCACTCAATTAATTCATTGGTGTTTCAACTTCATCCTTAAGGAATTATGAGATGGAACAGAGACTCTCGGTCACTATGTGATTATCGAGCTCATCAACCCTTAGAGAAACCTGCTTACCTGTAAGGGAGGCAAAAGTGGGGAAGGAAAGGATTAGAAGAGTAGAAGTTAAGAATTTGTCAAATCTCTCATAATCATTATTCTGGTCCATCATGGACTATTTAAAGAATTACAATTCCTAGTTTAGAATTTGAATTACGGAATATAAGGAACAGCTACTCCTAATAACATGGTTGAAATATCAGACTGTCTAGATTTTAGATTATGAGATCTTTATTCTGTTGGACGAGCATGGCCGTTCTGATTTTATTGCTGATGGTAATCTTTCAGGTGTGCTGGCCTTCTCTTACTCCTGATGGGCCTATTAGTTGGAGTGAGCTTCTTAGTGGTAGTGGGCTTCTCAGTGGTGGGGTCTGCTGCATTACCCCACCACAGTTGGCCCTCCCTATCCCCTAGGCACTTTAGGGACTGGACTCTAGCTGCATTCTCTTTGATATCATTCTATGCAATGAGGGTGGCTTTGATGCCAATTCATATAACACTTACAATATCCCCAACTTTGATATCATATTCGATATCCCTGCAACATCATGATACCACTCTTAAAATAATACCATACAGAATGCTACTGAATAACACCGAGGCACCGACATTCAATTTATCTCCGCTCTTCGCCCAGCATGGCTAGTATTAGGCTGTTTCGTCTCATCTTTACCTCACCGGATGGATCTACCTTTAACCTGGAGTTCAAGCCAATTCCAGGCCAAGAGGTGATACTCAGACCCATCCCACCACCTGCACTTGAGATCTTAACAGAGAAGAATGCTACCAAGATGGGCGAAGAATCTAACAAGATTGCGACTAATGAATCTCTGAAGATTGTGGAAGAAACTCCCGCATTAATGAAGACTGCAGCCGCGAGACGTAAAGATTAGATAGAAGACTGCGTGAAATGTGTAACATTCTAATTTTTATTTTTAGGATTTAATTATACTTATAAAGTAATTATGTATGAGGGATGTGATAAAATTGTAATTGTGAAGAAAAAACAGCAGCAAAAAAAAATAAATATAAATATTGGCCGCACTGACAATTGGGGAGGGGATCATTATTACGCCCCCTCTCTTTTGCTATATATGTGTGTGGTCTAGCAATGAGAGCCAGAATGAGAATGTGGACGTGGAGAGCGAGAGGAGAGTGAGAAGAGAAGAGGTCAGAGAATATTTGAGTTTTTTTTTTATGTAAGTTATTTATTTTATAAGATTATTTAAATAATTAAATTAACTTTTTTTTTTAACAAACTTCTTCCATGAAAGTTATTCCTTTTTTTTTCAATAAGGGTAATATTATATTTGTCAGTGGAAATTTTGATATTAGGATTTTAGAAAAATTTTGAGTTTAGATAATAAATAATTATATATATGTAGTGGATGATTAATGATTACTTTTAAACGGTTTAGATTTGTTGATTGGTTGTTGTAGGAATTAAAATTAAATTTTCTATTTAAGAAGTTTAGGATATATATCCTACCCAATATTTCTATGGATTAAATGTGTTGTAAATAATTTATTTAGGTTAAGGGGAATATTATTAATATTTTAATCGGTTTAATTATAAAATTTGAAGTACTAAACTGTCATTTTTAGTTTTTATTATAATAATATGTTCTAACAAACCAAACAATGTAACATATTTCATTATCCTTCCCCTCCCCTCCCTTCAAATGAAATAGGCCTATCCCTTACCCTCTAACAAACCAAACAATGTAACATACTTCATTATCCTTTTCCTCCCCTCCCTTCAAATTGAACAGCCGAAGTTGTACCACTTCGCCCTCATACCTATCTAAAAATAATTATTTTATTAAAAAATAATAATAGTTCTTTTCTGCCTTCATATTGCTCTTGTTTTGACACAATTCTTGTTTTGTTAGATTTCGATTTGTAAGAGAAAATGAGAGACGACTATGACATTTTATCTCCGAAAATGAATTCAACATATTTATGCCTCATATTATTACGAAATATTATAGAGATACATTCTCCATTATGAATTTGGTGTAATTATGTAAGCTTTTTGTCCCAAGTACAAAAGCTTTCAAAAGCAATGCTTTAGCTTTGACATGAAAAGAAAATAATGCTTTGGCCACAAGTGCTACAAGCTCACAACTCGTCAGTGGCACTTCCAAATTTTCAACTCAACTGCAATGACCAAGACTTGCCTGGGCTCTTGAATTAGCCGGAAGACTTACAAAATTTCCATAAAGTATGGTCACAAAAAGAGGCAATCTAGACTCCAAACATCAGATCCATGATTTTGGACACCAATGACTTTGTTGGAGAAGCAATGGCACCTCCGCTCTGCCGTGCACCTGCATTGCCATTCTGAAGATAATAGGGCCGAGAAGGAGCTTTTATTGTGCTCAATTCTGAGGTTCTTGCAGATGGTGGAGGTATGGGCATAAATCCCTGCCTGTTAACCCTTTCATTTAAGGCCTGACGTTGTATGGGATCCAAAGGCTTCACACCAACTATGAGCACTCCATTAAGTTGCATTCCATTCTTGTTGAGAGCTTTTTGAGCATCAGACCGATTCTGCGTTAGGAACAAATTAAACTTAGCTTTGGTTTTTGTAAAGTTAAGACCACTTGCATAAAGCAATAAGAAAACAAAATGTCATATTGTCATGCAAGTCTAACCTTCAGGCATCAGCCCAAAACCACATTAATGAAGCAATGTTTTCAGATTTAATGCACAATCAGGCTTTCATAAAATGCCTCAAAAGTATAAAATGGCCATGGTTAAACAATGGTTGAACTTTGGCAAAATCATTTGGAAAATCCAGGAATAGGATCCTAGATTTCAATAGATAAAAGTCTGTTCAGTTCAAGAAAAGTCTATAGGAATTGCCTCATGTCATTTTCTTAGAAAGAACACGACATACCCTATGAAGGATAAGATGTTTTAATGCAATGTGACTAGTACTAGACTCCTAGCATTGATAGAGGATGACAACTAATGCTTTAGAAAGAATATGCATTCAATATGTTTAAACAAGGGGAAAAGGAGAACCTGATATAATATGTGCATCCAATTAGCATCACTAGGACCGGAAATATGTTTCAAGATTACACCACATTTTTCAAACTCGCTTAAAACCAAATTGGTATCACCTGGAGAAAATCTGCACAAAAAGAGCAATATTTCAAGTGTCCCATATACTGGTACATTCAGAAGGAAATTGGATCTCGCAGATTCTTAATTTGCATCTTCACAATAAAAGGTTCGATTATGGGCCACATATTCCACTCGAGGTCTCAACATTTCTATACTCTTTGTTTTGGACGGTAGGACATATTATGTGAGGCTAAAATAATTCAGCTCCACTATCAGGTCTAAGCATTTCTCAACTCTTATATGATGCCTCCACACATTCAATTCCAAAGGACATAAAGTGTAGGAATTTAAGATAAAAGCAATAATTCAGCCTCACCCGATTTCAGAAATTAAGCAAAAGATTCAAGTAATAACAGCTAAAAACACAAGTGAAAAAAATGTATTATTGTATGTTAAAAAATAAAAGAAATTATGACTACATAATACATTAATCAAATTAGGCCAACACGCTTGGAAATTTTATTCCCCGCCAACAAAAGAAATGATAGACATTTTTCTCATTTAAACATTGAGAAGAGAGTGTACTTCCATTAAATACAGATTTTGTACCTTAAGATTGACTATACAACTTATCTCTCAGTGACTCTCTGTTTCCTTGGTTTTTCATTTTATCACTAAACTATTCACTACTATGTCAATTCATCATGTTGAAAATCCTAGTAAACTCTCCAGCAAAATTTTAAAACACCTGCAGCAATAAATAACCTTGGGAACAAAAGTAGAGAACTGTGAGTCAAGACATTTACCCATAAACAGTAACCCATTCTTCCTCATCGAGATTTCCAGCAGGCAAGGAATTTCTCTGAAACTCTGGCCTTGCAACTTCCCTTCGTGGAGGAAGAGTGATCAAAGCACCAGGTTGAACCACACCTTCTACAGGTGAACTCTTTCCCTTTTCATCTTGCTCGCCCCCACTCTTTGCAGACGTTGGTGACCACCAACTCAAACCTGCTGATCCCTGTTGGTTTTGCTGCAATCCTTTTAGAGAATATGATGTGTTGGCCTCTGATTTGCTTTTTACTGGAGTAGAAAATTCCCTATTTGCAGTTTGAACGGGAGTTCTAGGGTCTGACTTAGGTTCTGGAGATGTCTGATAATCCAGTATGCCTGATTCAGGAGAAAAGTCTGACCTGTCTTCCAGGGTATAAACAGGCGGTGGTGGAAGGTCTGAACCACCAAAGTTCTCACGCCATAGGGCAGATACTGCGGCTGCCTGACCTGAATTTGAAAATTTTGCTCTCCGAGAAGAAGCAGGAGAAGCCAAGTCTTGAAAAAATAGGGACTGCCTACCAGATTTTGGAGTTCTTTGTACTGTAGTATTCATATTATATTCTCTCTAGTCTTTACAGAATAGAAAAGCAGCTGCAAAACAGCAATTAGATGGTTAAGCCAATGTTTTCTTTGCATAACACTTCCAATTATTATCAGAGTTGAGCTCAAAGAAGGATAACTAAGAAATGAGTAGCTTTATGCAAAATTAAAAGGGCAGGGAATTTGAAAAACATAAAACAACAACCAAAGGCATTGATCATATTATGTTTCATGTCCTCTATCAGCTATACGCAGTAAGTTCCACGTGTGAAAGTTAACAGAAACATAGTAAAACAAACCTACTTGGAAGCTAAGCTTCTCCATCAAGGAAGAAAACGCGACAACAAAATTCCTAAAGAAAAGAGGCAGTTGGCAGTCCAATTCCTTCAGATTAGTCCACTTTTGGATTGTCCGGGAAATAGTAAAAGAGAATTAGAAAACAAGAGTAAAAACAACTGAGATGAACTGCAAAGAAATTCTAAGTGAGCTCCAAGACTACAGTCAAAGTAATAGAACAAGTCTATAAGCACGGTCGAGCTTTATTCAGAAATCCACTAGTATCGACAGTTCGAAACAATCAAAAAGAAAAGTGCCTAGCTTCAAAGCGTGAAGGTTTCTGAACCGACCAGCTGTTTGTCCCGGGAAAAAAAAAAATCAAATGGGAGAAAATTAGTTGGAAGGAGAAGAAAATACCAGTTGGAATCGACTGTTGATCCTCTGAAATCAAATGAGTTTCAGAAAACGAAGGGTTTGTAAAAATACGTTTGAATTGTTGAGAGGTTCCCTCCCCAAACCTGAGCGCAGAGCCGCTTGGTGGCAAACCCTAATTTTTGTTCTTTTTTTCCTTATTTTTCGGCTTGCTCTTTTTTCTTTTTCTTTTTTTCCCATCCCGTTTTCTTAATTGCTCGTACATGCTTGAACTGTTGCCCATGAATCTAATCTCCTTTATCAATATTATATACTCTTAATCCTTTTAAAAAAAGTCAACTTTATCTTATAATTAAGATCGGAGTTGGTATAAAATCTATATTTGTATCAAAAAAATATAAAATCTATAATAAACTATACTATTTATTAACAAGAAATAAGTTTTTTTCCTGAACAAAAAATGTCACAAAAATAAGGAAAAGGTAAAGTTACAAAAGTAAAAATTGGACAAAAATTGCTCATTAAAAATTTTATTGGTGAAGATGGCTCGATAAATTTTTACACAAAGAATATGTACTTTACTACTTTGTACTCATAAAACATTGCTGCTTTGATTTATGTCATCCTTACTAGTAGAATTATTAAGCGGGACTTTTCCCATTTTTAAAAAAAACAAAAATAAAAATGCAAAGCATAATGCTAAAAAATATACCTAATATATATTATGTTAACTAACAAATTAAATTTAGAGCTAATATATTTTGAAAATAATTATTTAAACAAAACATGTATATTTTTTTCCAAAAAATATATAATTACACTTTATTATTGGTAGTATGAAATATTGATGTCAAGTAAATCAATATATGCATATAATTAATTTATAGCAAGTTTGCTTCTTCAATTTTCATGAAAGAACTCAAAATATACTGAACATAAAATATAAACCAAACTTCACTATTTAAAAATCTTGAACAATATCAAGGGGCTGGGTTTAGTAAAGGGGTTAGGTCCGAATCCCCTCTAAAAAATATGTCCACATTCATTTAGTAATTGACACTGTCTCAAACAACATCTCCTTCAATAGAATAGAAGGATATCTGTGGCTAAGGGAAAAAATGGGAAAATCTGTATAGGGGCCCAAATAATAGAAAAAATTTTAAAAAAGGCTCTAAGATTCTGAAAATATTAGAAAAGGCCCTGGGGCCTTTTCTGATATAATTCATTAAAACCTTTAATTGTTAACGGGGCTGATATAATTATTAACGGGGTTGATAGAATTGTTAATAAGGCTGATATAGTTGTTAATGTTTTAATGAATTTATACCAAAAAAGGTCCTGAGGCCTTTTCTAGTATTTTTAAAATCTTGGGGCCTTTTTGAAATTTTTTCTGTTACTTGGGCCCTATATAGATTTTCCCAAAAAAAAAAATCTAGAACAATAAAATTCATTATTTCATGCAAAATCTTTTTTTTTTAATCTTAAAAAATTGATTATGGAGTACAAAAGTGAGCCCATATGTCCAAGTGGACCTCAAACTTAAGACCCAATCCCCATTCTTCGGGCCACCCGTTTTTTGTCAGTCCATTATTTATAATCTTCAGAAAAAAAAAATCCTCACGGTTCTAAACTTTTAAAATAATAAATTGTTTGTTGAGGTGGAAAAGAAATTAAATTGTTTTCCCCCTACTATATATAGCCATCTATTGGATTATCTTGTATCGTGTATAGTTTATGGTCACGTTCATAAATAACACATTATACTATAAGCATCAATATGATTTATGTCTAATGTGCCAAAAATGTTCAATACAACGGGGATTGAAATGGTAGAATAAACATGATGAATAACTACTAAACTAACAATATTTACACTTGAAAAATGTTATAGATTAATTCAATAAAAAAATAAAATTACAAACAAACTAATTAGAAATAACAACATTTTTAAACTGATATTATAAAACAAAATTGTTGTAGTATGTACTAAGGTAACGATAGAGCTTAGTCTCAAATATAAGTAACAATATGTTTTTGTTTGTGGATTTAATGAACTCTCATATATATTGTTTCACTCATTATCTCTCCCTCACCATTTTTATAAGTAAGGGTATAATTGAAAAAATTATATCACTGACATATACTATTTTACTTTAAGCTAATTTTAACCAACATTTAATTTTGACTTACTTGATTTGGAGAAGGTTGTTGTATAATTATTATAAAAAGGAAAATTCTTACCTTTGTGCACTAACCAATAAAATCACACTAAATCGATCTCATTAAATCTTACGTGGCAGCGAGTTAAGAGATTGGAGAAATATTTTCAAATGATGTAGATAAGGAAAGAAAAGAGAAATTAAATACGTAAAATTTAATAAGACTGATATAGTGTATTTTTATTGGGTAGTACAGAAGTGACGTGGTGCACCTGGTTGATGCAAGAATTCCTCTTATTAAAACGATGAGTGTGTTATTTCTTTAATAAACATATATAGCACGTACCATTCAAATATATACATCCATAGCTGAACCAATGCCTCATTTATCTATCACGTGCGCCAGCATTGACTCTCTTTTCTTTTCCACGAGGCATAATAATAAAGAAGCTGGTTGTACAGTTCATGAATCATATATATATATATTTATTAAATATTAATGTATCCATACTTTTTATTAATTTATTTATTAAACTTTTAAAATCTTTGATTTCTAAGATTCTCTTAATTTTCATATCTTTCCTCCACTCATTTTTCAGATTTCAATTTCAAATTTTAAATCCAAATCCTTCCAATATATATTTATTAATATAACAAAATCCTTTTTTTTGTTTTTTAAGAATAACAAGATTTCAAACTCAAATTCAAATCCTTGAAAAAAAAAAAATCAATTCCAATTATCCTTCAAATTCTTTTGTTAATGATATTTTGAAATACACATCGATCGACGACCTATGACTCATGAGATATCATCAGAATTTAACTCAATAGAGTTAAACTATTTAATTAATATCTTACTTTTGAATTGTAGGATGAAGTTCGTTTACTTCCTATTATTAGTGTTTAATTTCAAGGTTGTGTCCACTACTAGAAAATAATAAATTTGCGACAGAATTTGCGAGGGAAAAAGTTTTTCCGCCGCAAGTTGCGAGGGAAAAAGTTTGTCCGCCGCAAGTTGCGACGGAAAAAGTTTGTCCGCCGCAAATTGCGACGGAAAATGTTTTTCCGTCGCAAATTTTCGCCGGCACTGGTATTTCCCACAAAAAAAATTGCGACAGAACAAATTTTGCCGCCGCATTTTGCGACGGAAAAACTTTTTCGGCTGCAATTTGTGACGGAAAAATTTTTTCCGTCGCAAACTGTCAGTTCCCACCGACAGTTTGCGACGGAACCACTTGTTCCGTCGCAAAATGCGGCGGTTTGCGACGGAACAAGGCGTTCCGTCGCAAACTGTCGGTGCAGTTTTGCGATGGAGCCCCTTGTTCCATCGCAAACAGGTCGGTTTGCGATGGAACAAGTCGTTCCGTCGCAAACCAATTTTTAAAACCCCCCTATTTCTTCTTCTTCTCGCACATCTGAAGCTTATTCTTCATCCGTCCTCGTTGAAGGTTTCTCTCCTTACCAAGTCCGGCCACCGTCCCACGGAGCTCAGCCACCTCCATCTTGAGCCCTTATCTGCCTTTCTTGCTCTTCTTTCTTCGCCTCAAGCTATGAACTTCAACAGGTATGTTTTATTTTTAATGATCTTTTGTAGAATCCTTAATGTGGGTAACTTATTCTTTCTCCGTCACACATTTGTGCAATATATGATTTCAATTTTTAAATTCTTGCTCTAGCTATGTATAAATGCCTTAGGTTTTGCATATTGTTAAAGAAATTGCCGACGATCTACTCTAAAATACTTTAGTCCTTAACCATGTTTGAGGTAGTTAGTGTTATTTTTGCAATGAAATATTTTTTGGGCAATCCCAACAATATACAAATATGTTATAGGATATAAAAATTAATAATTATAGTGTATATAAACTAATTGTCTTTAAATTCTCTAAATTGAAATAAAAATATGGTATTACGTCATTTATTTTGTTCCAAAAAATAATGTTATCTTAATTGCATGTTTATTCAATTAAAAACAATACAATAGTTAAGAAATTAAAAAAAAAATTGCTATATTATTCCTTGAAAACATTATCAAAATGAAAGGGATAAAAAATAAAAATATTATTTTATATGAATTAATTATACAAAATATTCTTATTTTGCCTACCTATAGAATGAAATTAGATTTCTTTTGGATTCTGCTGTATGATGTATATGAGTTGGATAATAAATTGAAATTTTTTAAAGGTTTATGTGTAAAAATGTTGAAGAAATGAAAACACAAATGAATGAAATCTATTTATATATTACACGGCAGTAGTAGAGGTGGTCTTGAAGGACAAATAAATTGAAGTAGGATAAATAAATTGACTTTGTAATGTTGGTTTTGCAGAAGATAATAGGGTAAAGGAATTAGAACAGACAATGAGGGAGTAAGGACAGATGCTTAGAGAGATGCGAGCACTTCTCTAATCCCTATCGAAGGGCAAGGGTACGGAGCTGCCTCCTGATGGTGACGATGACCAGACTGCTATTGTTTAGAGTTTTTTTAGTTTGTTTTGGAACATTATATTTGTAATATTTTGTTTTTGCAATGTAGACTCGTAATATTTTGGAACATTATATTTTATTTTTATGATATACAATTTATTTTATTTTCTAATTTTTTTACATTTTTTATGAATTTTTTTTATTTTTTCAGAATTTTTTTATTTTTTTAAATAATTTAGAATTTTGCGAGGGAAAATTGTTTTCCCTCGCAAAATGTGAATTTTTGCGAGGGAAAATTTTTCCGCCGCAAATTTCGAATTTTGCGAGGGGGAAAATAATTCCCTCGCAAATTCAAATTTTGCGAGGGAAAATTTTTCCGCCGCAAAATTCAAATTTGCGAGGGAAAATTTTTCCCTCGCAAAAATTTTTCATTTTGCGAGGGAAAATTTTTTCGCCGCAAAATTTGAATTTTGCGAGGGAAAATGCATTTTTTCCGTCACAAAACTGATTTGCGAGGGCTTTTTTTGCGACAGACACTTTTCCGCAGCAAATTCCGCTGCAAAATTATTTTGCAACGGAAAATGTTTGTTTTGCGACGGAAAAATTCCGCCGCAAAAAATGAATTTTCTAGTAGTGGTCATGAATTCTAATACATGATGGAGTGGTTTTTGAATCAAATATAAATTAATTAGTAGAACTAATTTGGATAATGCGGTGATGACCATGGAAGATATATTGATTGGAAGTGAAAGAACCCCACCATCCTGGGGATTTGTTGCATCGATGATAACCAAAAGAAGCAAGGGTGGTTTTAACCTTCGAATTAATGATGATCAGTAGAAGAAGTAAAAGTGGTTCTAACTTTTTGAGAAGTTTGAATTTAGATTATGTTTGATAACTTTTGATTAGTTAAGAATATCAAAATGCTAATTTTTGCATTAATGATCAATAGAAGAAGCTAAGAGTGGTAAAACTTTTGAGAACCTAGGGCATATGTTATGTTTGATTTGAGTGTTAACTATATTTTTTCTAACAGCAACAATATAGCTATAATATTTACAATTTAAGTTTCACGTGTCAATGCAATTTACAAAGTATTTTGTCTTGAATAAAATTGAAAAAAATCTCTTGTATAT
This sequence comes from Acacia confusa, assembly GCA_037074495.1. NCBI lineage: Eukaryota > Viridiplantae > Streptophyta > Magnoliopsida > Fabales > Fabaceae > Acacia > Acacia confusa. The sequence goes on from CM073510.1 coordinate 30,471,337, forward strand.
ATCAAGCAAGGGTGCTGGGGAATACAACCCATCCCATTATATAAGTAAAAGAATCCATTGCATTGCGGAATGTTGGGGGACGCAACCAATTATGAAATGTGATACAATGAGTCTTTTCAATCTTGGGATGTAAGGATTAGTTTTTCCAATGTCACGTTGTACATTTTTGCATTAATGATCAACAGAGGAAGTAAGAATGGTGAAAATTTTGAGAACTTAGGGTACATTTTATTTCTTCTTAGAGGTGTTTAATTATATTCTTTCCCATAGCAATTGTCTATATATTGACAATCTAAGTTTCACATGTCCGTATGATGCATATGGTATTTTGTCTTTGAATATAAGTGAAAGAACTCCTTGCATCACCTGACCCATTATGGAAGTGAAAGAATCCCTCACATGAACATGAAAAAGTGTTAGAGAAGAGATTCTAATTTATCATATGAACATGAATCCTTCCAAATCAAAACTATCATTCAACATGACAAAGAGACAATTCCTCTTAATCATCACCCGAGGGTACCAGGGGGACCCATTATAGAAGCGAAAGAATCCCTCGCACAGACATAAATAAGTGTTGGAGAAGAGATTCTAATTCTTCGTACAAACATTGATCCTTCTAAATCAAAGCCACCATTCAATATGACAAAGAGGCAAATCATGATCATCATTTCATTCGTGATGACAATAAACAAAAACCAAAGTTAATTTATAATAAATGTTGGCTTATACCTTTTGAGTCTGATTTTTTCACATGGTGAACCATACATTACATTGTCAAGAGTGAAGACTTTTAACTTAATGGTTGAAATTGTTCACATTGGATGGGGGAAAAAAAGATGTACCAACTTGATGACGAACTTCGTCTACAAAGAAGTGTTTCAAAACATTATTTGACAAGGATGATATAATTCAAACACACGATGGTATTTAAAAAATTATGAAATGTCAATTATATATAGCTCTTCACTCTTTCATGTGCATAATATGATTGAAAATCGATGGTTTCAGTTGAAATATGTTATTATGTAATATTGACCACAAAGAAAAATGTCAATCGTACGGGATTATTTTTCTTGTTGATTAATAGAAAACTATGACTAAAATAAGCAAATTAGCTACACATTTTTTCACATATCATGATGATGAGCTCATTACAAAAATTACAAAGCAAGAAATGAAGAAAAAGGCAGAAAGGTTCTCATCTACTTATTGTACATATATACATACACAAATATATACTCGGTCTTATATTTAAGACCGAATAGGTTTTACATTTAACGCCGAAGGGGTATATTAATAAGAAGCTAAGTAGCTCAGAAGCAGCCGCAAGTTTTGGTATCCTTGTTTCGTCTGCTCCCATGAAGTTCCATCTTCTGAACTTGCCCTCCATTTTTATCATAATTAACTCTGTTATTCTGAATAAATAAATCAGTCACCCATCGCTACATCAATTAATTACTTGCGGGTTTTAATTTGTTGACTGTTTTTGTTTTTTTTTTTTTGGGTAAAAATTTTGTTTTTCATTTTTATTTACACTAATTAAATCTAAAGCTTTAAATATGCAGAGATCTAGCAAGAGGGAATCACCAAGCGTAAGTATAGAAGTTTGACTTGTAAATTTCAAATTTTCAGTCATACACATCACACACAGTTCCCCTCCCCTCCATAACTTCAGACCAAATAAGGAGAGGGCCTCATTTTTCCTCCCTTTCCATCCCCTCCCCTCCCAATTTTTGCCCAATTTTTGGGTTTTGGAAAGGACTCAAAATTTTAGACCACTTAGCTTTTATAACTTATTTAATGTTCCAATAATGCCCATGATAAAAATATTATGATAAATAAAAATATTATTCTTATTAAAATAATTTATAATAAAATATATTATTATACAAAAAATATTATAATTAAAAATATATAATTGTAAAATTAAAATATAAAATCATTATAATTATAACATATGCTCATACAAATTTAAATAAAAAATATTATTATTAAATTAATTTGAGTAAAAATGTATTTTTATCATTAAAAAATATTATTATGAAATAAAATTTTAAAAATTGTATTTTTAAAAATATTTTGATAAAATTTATTTAACATAAAGAATAAATTTTCATAATATTGTAATTATAAATTATGTTAATATAATTTTAGATAAAAATATTATTATAATAAAAAATATTATTTTTATTAAATTCAAATAATTTTATTTTCAAAAAATATATTATTATACAACTAATTTAAAACAAAATATATGTTATTAAGTTAATTATAAATACAAATGTTATTATATTAATCAGATCAGATGTAAATTAATTTATATAATATATAAATAAAAAATATAACCAAATATATTAGGGTAGAATGATAAATTGCTATCATTCATCTCCTCCTATTCCATTTTAAACTAAAGAATAGATCATTAAGAACCCTTTAACTCCTTCTCCTCTAACCAAACCGGACAAGATATAACCCTCTACCCTTTCCTTCTATCCATTCCCTTTCTATCGCCTCCCTTCAAACCAAATAAACCCTAATTGTCATTCTCCGAACAAACTATGAGTAGTATGCTAATAATTAACAAAGCTATCCTTGGTATAGTACAAGTGAAAACTGCCTTTATGGGGAACAAAATTAAGAAACTTATATGAGGTAATATATAGGGAAAATTATTGTCAAAAAATCTCTAAATACAAAAGTTATTACCCAAAAATACCTAAACACTCAGGTCTTTAAAGTGAATGCAATTATTTTTCATATGCATACATGTAACATATCTTTAGCTATGTGTAAATTAAAGGTCTTCCATGTTGCACAGTTGAACAAGAGTTTCTAAAGACAGTTACACCCAAGTCCTTAAAAAAGATTCAAATTCATTATTTGGGCAATAAATTTAATCATGGAGGATTATTCAGCAATTTTTCTTAATACACAAACGTTTATGGGGTAAATTATAAGGATTTAGATTGCCTCCGATGCATCGGAGGCAGTGTAAATCCAAGGTGTTAAAAAAAAGTGACAACACAAAAAAAAGCAAAAAAAATTCAGCGCCTCCTGATGCATCAGAGGCAATCCAAGTCCAAATTATAATACCTGCTGGTTGAATGATAGGGTAGTGGAGGCTCCAGTTGGTTCCTGATTTTGAGCTACTTCCTGCACAGGAACAATAAAAACGATGAACATGCATGAGCCTCTAAATGAATATACATATGTGGGTGTGTAAATGAAAAAGGAATCAAATAATTGAAAGATGTAAGAAAGAATCAAACCCTTGCTTGGGTAAGTTGGTCTTCACTCAAGGTCTGAGGCTCCTGTTCAAAGGAGCAGCAGATATTTGCGAACGACGACGACGACTTCATGCATGTAATTTAAAACCCTAGCAACCTATCTATCCACAGTTATTATATATGGAGATGCCTAAACATACGTAAATAGTAAACCTTATAGCTAGCTTCTCTTCCTATAAATACATGAAGCTTCTTCATACTCATCTGTCAATTTACCCACACACACACACGTGTAAATATATATGTGCATACGTAGTTGCCAACACACAATAAAATATCTCATTCAACCAACTAATGTGACATTTTTCTATACATTCACGGAAAAGAAATTGAAATCCCACTCTTTAAAGGCAAATTCAGTTAAACCAACACCTGGCACTCCCTCACTTTCACATGTTGTTGGGGACAAACAATGGAAAAATTATCAGTTTCTAATTTTTATAGTGTTCTTGTTTCGTTTTGAGATTTAAATTAACAATCGTACGTAGCCTTTCAGGTTTAATATTTAATTAGGATTTTTTTAGGAAAAAAAAAATCTTCATGCATTTGAACTAATCAAAACTAATCATTCTTTTTTAAATTAATAAACATAAGTTAGTTCAGTTAAATTCTAGGGGTTATTAAAGGCAGGGGACAAGTTTAAGAAACACTCATGTAAAACTATTTATAGATTACTTATCAATAAGATATTCTTACATAGAATATGAGATTCAAACTTATAGTGCATTTGTCACAATTTGTGGAGCATGGGTCACAATTTTACCGTCTCGACATTTATTTTTTTGGCTAAATTTTTGTTTTGAAGAATTTTGAGTAGTGGGGGAAGAAAATGCGTACCTATTTGACAAAAATAAATTCTTTCCTATTTATCTCAGATCATTTCGATCTTCTACTCCACCAGAGATTTCACAATTATATTCCATCCGGTCTTAAATATATATGATAAAGTTTGTAGAGTAAATTACATTATAAATTTTGTCATGTATTTAGGACCGGAGATATATAGTTATATTCCATAACAACTAACACCAGAGAGGGAGAGGGAGCCAATCAGCCAAGTGAAAAAAAGCAAATCTACTTTACATATATAACTCCTTCATTAAAATAATTAATTAAGTTCTGGACAAATAATATGAATAAGTCAGGCTAATGAACGGGTGGCTCATTATATTAATTGGGTTAAGGTTCAAACGTTGCCCCAGAAATTTTCACATAGGAACTGGGTATCTGAAATTTTTTTTAGATCAATTTTTCTTCGAAAGTATTAAAAAAAGAATAATGCCACCCCTAACTGTTAATAATGTTATCGGTTAACATTATTTTTTTAATGTTTATAATGAATTTGCTCCGTTTTTAACACTTTCAATTTAGGGATGAAATTAATATATATATATATATATATATATATATATATATATATATATATATATATATATATATATATATAAAACTTCTGAATACATATAGCTCTTACATAAAAACTTTCATGACAAAATTAAACTTTATCCTTATATTAATTTCCAACAATTTTTGTATATATTAAGCTCAACAGATAGACACTAAATCATGGTTGATGAATGAAAAAGAAAGAGAGATAGCGATTTGAACGTGATCCACTAAAGTGTTAGTAAGAGAAGAGAAATTAGTGTGTGTGTGTGTGAACTCACCACCCAACTTTGTGCCAAAAGCTTCAGAATTAATTCAATTCACATGTTGCGATCAACGTTGCTTCTTGTTGATGCTCTTCCATCGTGTTTCTTATCACCTACCGATAACGACTCTCAATAATGTGTCCTTCTCTCTCTCTCTCTCTCTCTCTCTCTCTCTCTCTCTCTCTCTCTATATATATATATATATATGACCCGACATTACTATTTCACCACACCACAAAACATATCACTATTACAAATATCATATTATTCATATATGTGTGTGAAATTTCATACTTCAATTATTAATTATATATTATTAATAACAATTAATGCACTGACCCAAACGAACCAAAAGCAAACATGTTGACCAGGAATGCTTATCCATGAAGGATATAGTAGGGAACAAAGCTAGAGATGAGTATAAGCAATAATTGATAGGCCACATGAATTGCAGGCAACCAGAATGATATATCTATATATATTATTATTAACATAACATGGGAAGATCCCGTCCTAATGGCCAATGGGTAGGTCACCAAAAGACACTATTTTTTGTTTATGTAAAGTTCATCACAAACTCGCAGTGCATGTGCTGGGTTTGTTCGCCCACATGCATGTAATTAAACGCACTCACTCACACTCACATACACACTAGCTAATTTTAACATATACCCCTCCAGTTTTAAATATAAGACTCAGTTGAGTTTTTTGTCGATAAATTAGAGAAGCTAAATATATTACTCAATCATAATATATATTGTGTATTTTTATATTATATTTTAGTTTATAAGTGAAATGATTAGTTTAGAAAAAATGATAGATAAAATTTATTTAGCTTCTTTAATTTATTCAATAAAAAAAAATCAACTGAATCTTAATTATATTTAGGACCAAAGGTAATACTTATTTTTTAATTTTTACTGCCCATAAATTCTGAAAAAAAATAATTCTTTGATTTTTATATTTTTTGTTGATAATAAAAAGTGTTTTTTTAATAATTTTTAAATTACTTTTCTGATATTTCATACTAAAATCAGATAGACACGTGTTTTTAAAAATATTCACAAATCTCTCGTGAAAAATAGCTAGAAAAGATGCTTGTGTAATTATAACAAAATACAACGAATATAATAATGTCAGCATAATTTACTCTTTACTTTTTTTAGTACTTATCTAAATTTCAAAATAAAATGAATTTTTTGAAACCAACCAACGTGGTTGGGTCTGTACTCTTTAGTATAAACTTTTGAGTTTGAGTATGTGACAATTAAAAAAAAAAAAAATTTAGAAGAATTATCTTCTGTTATATATGATAATCCTCGAATATGACTCAATCATATATTTATATAAGAAAATTAAATTTTTGAAAACATGTATTATTTCTTTTTTTCATTCACCTTTTTAAAAATCTATGCAATACAAAAATGTAGAACTTCAATAAAATTTGATCACTCATCAAGTTGAGGTTTAGGGATCCACATGTACGAGTATGTACATATACGTGCAACGTACGTAATTGCGTGTACCCTTTCCTTTTGCCGATAGGTATTACGCAAGTGGAAGCCTTAAGTTCAAATGTATGTGTATGTTTGGATTATTAGGTTGGATTGGTGGTAAAACTTAACCGTACGTAGAAATTTTTAATGTGCTTTATAATCTATAAAGTAAGTTTGTAATATGAGTTTTGTTTTGATTTGTACAAAAATATTTTTTTACCACTAAATCAAATAGATACTTAAATCGAGACAAAACTCAAACTTTAAGATTATGTTTAAAACTTTTAAAAATGTTTATTTATGTAAATCGATCGAGAAAAAATTCTTCTTATATACTTATTTTATATACTATAAATTAAGATTGAAAAACCAGCCGCTTGTTGCAAGAAAAGAGATATCAAAGCCAAAGTGGTCAGATATATAGCTTTGTGGCGAAAAAGCATATCGATTTATTTATTTAAATTAGATTGCTTTGAAAAATGCCATCACTTTCACTATTTCTTGCAAAGTTCATTCTATATTTGAAAGCTACAATATTAAGATCGCGCACAAAATTAATCAGACAGTTGAAGTTAATCGGAAAGTTGAAGCTAAAGGACTATCGAATTCAGATATTGTTTTAAAAATATTATTGATAATATAAATCGCTATACATATTTATAGCCAGTGTTGTCAAAAATTAGCGTTTTTACTAGGGTGTTCAGTGTTAAAACGCAGGTAAACACTGTCTGAGGTAAAAATTGGTAGAAACTAGTGTAGAAATATAAAAATTAGTAGAAACTTACGTTTTTACAGTCATTACCGTTTTTACTTAAAACAAAAAAAAAAAGTGAAAAGGAACCTTTGGATGGTGATGATTTTAATATTCCTAACTTTAAAAATGAACTTGTAAGAGCAAAAGAAGAAAATATTGATGACATTCAAGATGATGTATTTAATTTAAATAAATTGTTATAATTTAAGAATTGTTAAACTTTTTTATTTTGATGTTTTGGACCCATCTTTTATATGTTTATGTGACTTGTATTATATCTTTTAAATATGAATTTTTTCAGTGATTTATGATTTTTTTTCCTTTGAATTTTGAGTAGTTTTTTTTACTAATTTATAATTTTTTCCATGCATATATAAATACATGTGTGTGTAAAGTAGTTATTTACTAATTTATGATTTTTTTTTCCATGCGTATATATAGATACATATGTGTGTATAGAGATACATATATGTGTGTGCGCGTGTAATTTTAAACTCTAACCTTAAGTAATAGAAAGTAAAAACTTTACGTGTTGTTTTTACGATTTACATTTCTACCACCCCTTTCATGTCTACATAGAAACTAGTTTTTAATAACATATAATCATACCACCCCTTTCATGTCTACATAGAAACTAGTTTTTAACAACATATAACCATACAATGCGGGTATAATTAAAACTTCACAAGCTTTACTTCTTTATCCCTTTTACTTTTTTTAAAAAAAATATATATCCCTTTTACACACGCAGAGTCACATGGCCTTCGGAAACTTAAGGGCAGGTTAATTATTCGCTTGTTCATATCATTTTAATTAATTCTTTTTTTGTCTTACTCCTTTCAAATAATTCAACGCTTCCAACTCCGAGGAGGATTTCCTTTGTTGTGGTGATTAATTAATTAATTAAAGAATTTTCATCTAATTCCATTTCGTTTTGTTTATATTTACCACCACTCTTACACCAAACACCATTTCTTAGATTCCGGTAAAAAAAAAAAAACACCATATCTTAGAAAAATAATAAAATATACTCAATCATTGATCGACCTATTGTTGGGATTCACTACTAGAAAACAATAAATTTGCGACGGAATTTGCGAGGGAAAATTATTCCGCCGCAATTTGCGAGGGAAAAAGTTTTTCTGCCGCAAATTGCGACGGAAAATGTTTTCCGCCGCAAATTGCGACGAAAAATGTTTTTTCGCTGCAAATTTTTGCCGGAACTGGTATTTCCCACAAAAAAAATTGCGATGGAACAAATTTTGCCGCCGCATTTTGCGACGGAAAAACTTTTTCCGCCGCAATTTGCGACGGAAAAATTTGTTCCGCCGCAAACTGTCAGTTCCCACCGACAGTTTGTGACGGAACCACTTGTTCCGTCGCAAAATGCGGCGGTTTGCGACGGAACAAGGAGTTCCGTCGCAAACTGTTGGTGTAGTTTTACGATGGAGCCCCATATTCCGTCGCAAACAGGCCGGTTTGCGATGGAACAAGTTGTTCCGTCCCAAACGAATTTTTAAAACCCCCTATTTCTTCTTCTTCTCGCACATTTGAAGCTTATTCTTCATCCGTCCTCGTTGAAGCTTTCTCTCCTCACCAAGTCCGGCCATCGTCCCACGGAGCTCAGCCACCTCCATCTTGAGCCCTTATCTGCCTTTCTTGCTCTTCTTTCTCCGCCTCAAGCTATGAACTTCAACGGGTATGTTTTATTTTTAATGATCTTTTGTAGAATCCTTAATGTGAGTAACTTATTCTTTCTCCGTCACACATTTGTGCAATATATGATTTCAATTTTTAAATTCTTGCTCTAGCTATGTATAAATGCCTTAGGTTTTGCATATTGTTAAAGAAATTGCCGATGATCTACTCTAAAATACTTTAGTCCTTAACCATGTTTGAGGTAGTTAGTGTTATTTTTGCAATGAAATATTTTCTGGGCAATCCCAACAATATACAAATATGTTATAGGATATAAAAATTAATAATTATAGTGTATATAAACTAATTTTCTTTAAATTCTCTAAATTGAAATAAAAATATGGTATTACGTCATTTATTTTGTTCCAAAAAATAATGTTATCTTAATTGCATGTTTATTCAATTAAAAACAATACAATAGTTAAGAAATTTTAAAAAAAAAAAATTGCTATATTATTCCTTGAAAACATTATCAAAATGAAAGGGATAAAAAATACAAATATTATTTTATATGAATTAATTATACAAAATATTCTTATTTTGCCTACCTATAGAATGAAATTAGATTTCTTTTGGATTCTGTTGTATGATGTATATGAGTTGGATAATAAATTGAAATTTTTTAAAGGTTTATGTGTAAAAATGTTGAAGAAATGAAAACACAAATGAATGAAATCTATTTATATATTACACGGCAGTAGTAGAGGTGGTCTTGAAGGACAAATAAATTGAAGTAGGATAAATAAATGGACTTTGTAATGTTGGTTTTGCATAAGATAATAGGGTAAAGGAATTAGAACAGACAATGAGGGAGCAAGGACAGATGCTTAGAGAGATGCGAGCACTTCTCTAATCCCTATCGAAGGGCAAGGGTACGGAGCTGCTTCCTGATGGTGACGATGACCAGACTGCTATTGTTTAGAGTTTTTTTAGTTTATTTTGGAACATTATATTTGTAATATTTTGTTTTTGCAATGTAGACTCGTAATATTTTGGAACATTATATTTTATTTTTATGATATACAATTTATTTTATTTTCTAATTTTTTTACATTTTTTTTGAATTTTTTTGTTTTTTTGGATTTTTTTTATTTTTTTAAATAATTTAGAATTTTGCGAGGGAAAAGTTTTCCCTCGCAAAATCTGCCAATTTGCGAGGGAAAATTGTTTTCCCTCGCAAAATGTGAATTTTTGTGAGGGAAAATTTTTCCGCTGCAAATTTCGAATTTTGCGAGGGGGAAAATAATTCCCTCGCAAATTCAAATTTTGCGAGGGAAAATTTTTCCGCCGCAAAATTCAAATTTGCGAGAGAAAATTTTTCCCTCGCATAAATTTTCATTTTGCGAGGGAAAGTTGTTTTCCTTCGCAAAATTTGAGATTTTGCGAGGGAAAATTTTTTTGCCGCAAAATTTGAATTTTGCGAGGGAAAATGCATTTTTTCTGTCACAAAACTGATTTGCGAGGGCTTTTTTTGCGACGGACACTTTTCCGCCGCAAAATTATTTTGCGACGGAAAATGCTTGTTTTGCGACGGAAAAATTCCGCCGCAAAAAATGAATTTTCTAGTAGTGATTGGGCTCTCTTTTTTCCTTATTGTTCACTTTACTCCACTTCTCTACTTACACCCTTTGATTAACTTTGACAATTGAGATTTAATAACCCCTGCTACTTGGCTCAATTGGTAAAGCGGTTGAACACTCTTACCAAAGGAAAAGGGGTTCGATCTTAGAGTTAGTCAAAGCGCTGGGGGAGACACCCTAAATTTTGGATGCCTAGGTAAACGCCTGAGGGTAATAAACGGCTCACCCTGCCCAACAGGGAGATTTCACCCTACCCTTGGATTATGGGTGAACCCAACCCCTTTCCTAAAATTTTTCATATAAAAGAAAAAATTGAGATTTAATATTATATAAAAAAGATATTATAATATTAAATAACAAAAAAATTAAATAAAAAAATTTAAATCATTAAAATTTAATCTTTATTAAAGCATTTTTATTAAAGTATTCTATATATTATTTTTTATTTTTTATAAGATATTAAATGCCAACGGTCAGAATTGATCTAACCGTGTAAATAAATAAATGGAGAGAAGTAGGCGATAAGGGAAATGGAGAAGCCCCCTACCCTCTATTCTCACGTAACTATTTGAATTCAATGTTCATCATAATGATAAGCACTTAATTTCTCATTATTGTGATGAAATGTCAACAGTTTAAATTTAATCTAAACAATCAAAATTTAAAATTTGTGATTTTTAAATAATGAATTCATTTTTATGAGAAAGTGATAGTCTTAAGATTATATTTATTTTAAATGTTACATATAATAACACTTATTTAAAATATGAAAAATAAACTAAATTAAATTTAGACTGTCCAAAATCAATCTAGACTTCAGCACGTTTACCACTGTTCATGAGTTGTCATTTGATAATGAATTAATTATATTTCTAAACACGCTGTATGCCAAAAGAAAACACACAAGCTCTGCATACATATATACTTTCTCCATGAATAATTCTAAATTATATTAGACTTGAAAATCCAACCAGGTTATTAATTAGGGTTGATATAATTTAAAAGATTGTGTGTGTTATCATTATAATATATCAAACGGAAGTATATGGTGCAAAATAGATATATATTTGATGGAGGATTATTGAGTTTTTTTAGTTTGGTATTATCCAATCATTTTTGAAGGAGGAGAAAGAGAGGGGGGAAATATATGCTTCTATAGAAAGGCTATTTCATTTTTTTTTTAAAAAAAAAGCTGGAAATGGTTAAAATAATAGTTAAAATGCTTCACAATCTATTACTGTCCTATAATAAATACAAGAAATAACAGTTAGTTAAAAGTGTCACTTTTGTAAACATATATACTCGCAAGAAAGATTACAAGACAAGAGAGACATGGTTAAAGTGGGGTGAGGAAATTGCTAGTGAGGATAGTGATGACTAATGAAGCAAGGTGGAGTATAATAAATGGAGAAGAGAAGGTGGTAGGAAGGAATAATAATAATACTAATTAATATATAGAGATAAATTAATAAATTGAGAGAAGAAAATGAGGAAGGGAGGGAAGCTGGGGCCCATGGGGAAGGGGAAGTGTCGCGGGTCGGGTGGACAGTTATATCAGCCCTCAACGTGTACCTACTCCTTTTATTATTACTCCCTCCGTCCGGTAATAAATATAAGATTGTATTATAAATTTCATCTTACATATTTAGGATTGGAGGTAGTTTTTTTTTTTTTTTTTTTTATGGAGCATCCAGTATCCTAAATTTTATTCTTTTCAATTCAAAAGATTTTTTGGAATCCAGACTCATCTAAATTGAGTTAGGCAGGACTATAAGAGCATTAAAAAATATTTAATACTATTGCATTTCTAAATCTTGAACTCAAGATTTTTGGGTTAAGCTCATATAATTTCTTACAAGTTGAACTAAGTGCTTTAGAGCCTGTTTGTTTGAGGACAGAGGAGGGGAGGAAAAAGAAATTTTTTCTTTCATCTTTACTAAATAATTCATGAAAAATTTTCAATGTTTCAAAAAAACACTCTTAATAAAAAATAATATCATTTTCATTAATGACAATTTGATCAATGTTCTTCTTAAAGGCTCTTCCCCTCTCATTTCCTCCCCTCAAACCAAACAGACTCTTACTGTATTGGTTTCACCTAACCCTTCTTTTATCTATCTAGAGTTGTTTGGTTTGAGGGAGGAGATCAGAAGGGAGAATATTGGCTAAATTGTCATTAATAAAAAAAATATTCTTTTTTGTTGAAAATGTATATATTTTTAGAATATTAAAAGTTTTCCATAAATTATTTAGAAACGATAAGAGAAAAAATTTATCACACAAATTTTTATAGATGTTCTTCACCTTGCCACGTTGGATTGGTTTTGTGATCCCTTTCATCATCACTATAACTTGGATCTCCTCCTAGCTTTCTTCGTCCTCTAATTCCTTCTATTTCACCCTACTATATGATACGTGCCTTTCCACTTGATTATACTCGTGGTTTAACTTTCAATGTATTGAAATACTAATATGCTAGTGTTCATTATTATTTCCTTTGGTTACTTCATTCTATACGAGAATTACGTACTATTATTCATTGAGTATGACTTCTTAACCTACTGTTTCTATATATCCTACACGATGAGCTATTCTATAACCGCGTACATTGTTTCGTTTTTTACCAATTGACCATTTAGCTCTCATTAATTTAAGTTCAATACGCTAAAAGGAAATGACCCATGTTTGTGTTTGTGCGGGGTGTCTCCATTCTTTTTGTAAAGCCCTTCTGGTTTCGGGTTTCTCAACAAAAGCAAGGAAAAACAACAACAAAATCTACGTCCATAATTTTTTTAATCTCTCTTTTGTGATATATATCAATTAAAAGCTACTTTAATTTTTCATTTCTTCTTATTTTTCTTGGCTTCTTTACTGTTTGACATTTCAGCTACACTTTTCAATTTCATGTTTGAAAATGTCCCGCTGTTTCTAATCGCTTTTAAATAGTTTAAAATTTAAATTATATACATTGATCCACTCCAAAATTAAATACACTATTGACTTTAGAGTTCCCTCCACTCAAGAGATTTTACATTAGAGTATTGTGTCTGACCGAAGCTGAAGATCTGATAATTTCTCAATGTTGCCAAATTCGACAAATTAAAGAAAACAAATTAAATCAACTATTTAGAGTACAAGGATTGATTCTACAACCAAATGAAGTTCTTCTTCCTCTATTAATTCTCTCTCCCCTGTCCTTCAACCTACTTCTTCTTTGCTTGTCTCTCAAGTGTTGCTAAAGCTACAGATTCAAATTTATAGGACAAAATTTTTCGCTTCAAAAAAAAGAGAAAGAAAAAGTTTGTTGAACGTTGAACTTGATGAAGCTCATGAATTCCTCGCCAATAATCCTAAAGTAACACTACTCTCGCTCTGAAACTTACTGGATCATGTGCCTATAATCTGGACCACTGGTATGAGGGATCATGAACTCATCATCTCCTCCATGAGAAACGCCGAAAATCGAACTCTGGCTAACCAATTGATGCTGTTGCTGCCTCTGCAATTCCTTCTGCCTCCTCATCTCGATTACCTTCCTGTGCGAATTGGAGTGTTTTGACGACACAAAAGTCGGGCTCGCAGCCGGTCGGTACTCCGGCACCAGCCTCCCGGACTTGTACCGGACTCCACAAGCATTGCAGAGAGTCTTCGGACCCATTGGTCCTGTCCGCCATTGTGGAGTCTTCTCGGAGGCGCAATGCATGCATTTCCGACCCGAAGAAAACTCCGAATTCGAGCTATCTCTTTTCTTCGCCGCCACCGGCTTCGCTTGCGCCGGTTCTGAAACTACCATCGGTGTGATCAGGTTGAGGAGGCGCGTAGACCAATCCCCTGGGGCAGCGCGGTTACGCTTGCTCCGAGCTTTACCTGGAAGCGGAGTTTCTGGATGGAAGATCGGCGCGTTTCGACCGGTGTCGGCGGGGAAGGGTGGAAGTGTTTCGGAGGACGAGGAGGACTCCGGTGTCTGAGGTTTCGTTCCGATGGCCGAAGCAGTGGTGCCGGAGAGGAGGTGGAGTGTTTTTAGCTCATCTTCGACCGAAAATGAGTCTTCCACGAAGTTCGATAGCCATTCCAGGTCAACCATGTCATCATACTGCTAACGAATCAGAAGAACAAAATCCATTTTAAAGTCATCACACCAAATTTAAAAGTGCCGATCAAAATTGTGTAGAACTAGCTCAAAAGTCAGTTTTAAGAGTAAAAACAGAATGAATTTAAATTCCAAGCGTCAGTGAACATGAAAAGCGTGAATTACCGGAACGCAGAGTTCTCCAGATAATTGAGGATCACCGAAGCCGCGGGAGCCAGAGTAACCGGAGGAGAAATGATTGTCACCGCCGGAAACGGAAAAATTACAGCTGTCAATGGCAGTGACAGTGGATGAGTCGGTGGAGTTTCCAGCGGCATTATCGAAGAAACCGTTGGACATGATCATAGCGTCGGCGTTGGAGAAGTCAAGGAGGTCGTCAATGGTGAAGGACTCACCAGGCTTCTCCGACGAGAATTGATCTCCTCCAGCTGAGAAATAGTCACCGACAAAACACTCGGGTAGTTCCATTAACATATAACGTTCGTTTACAGAGAGACTGAGTATGAGCTAGAGAGAAAATGAGCAGTTATTTAGAGCGAGAGAGAGAGAAGAGAAGTATGGTGTCTCTGACTGTGAGTCTGAGAGAGCTGGGAGTGGGGGTGGGGTTTTGAGGAGTCATGGAAGGGCAAAAATGCAAATACGATAATTTGGAGAATCTATTTTCATGCAGGCAATATATGGATATAATAATAGGAAGTGACTTGCAAGTTCTGTAAAGTTAATTAAGCAGTTTTATTTTTCTTTATTATTATTTTTTTTTCCTTTTTCCTTCTGCCCCCTCCACTCTCTCTTTTACTTTGGACTAGTAATCTTTTTCAGATTTTATGAAACTTTTGTTTTTCAATATGCCTCATAATTCAATCACAGAAAGTTAGTAACAATAATAGCGTATAATGCACATTTTCTTCTTGTTGAATCAATGGGAAACCATATCCACAAAGCTTATCCTGTTTAGGCAAGCTCTAGTAAGCAACAAAGCTGAGATGGCCCAATTATGTGCACATAAGAGGTGAATGAATTTGGAAGCTTTATAATAAAGAAAATCGACAAGAATTCCTCTCCATTGGATGAATTAAGAAAAATCATTTAATCAAATATGAAAACACATTTTCATATAGGTATCACAATAAATATATATATATATATATATATATATATATATGGTTTATCATTTGTCATGTCACTATATATAAACTTTTATTTAGTGAAGACAAAACTATATCGTTTAATTATTGAAAAAAAAATCACAAAATAAACTAGAAACAAATTCTTCTCTCCACCCCCAATGAACCCAAAAAGTTACCGAATAACTTACCAGTTAATAAAAAATTGGAATATTAACTGCTGACCTAAAAAGTCGCAGAATAACCTACCAGTGAATAAAAAAATCGATATATATACTGCTATCACAATTCTAGGATCAGTAGTTTATTAATAATATTTTTTGCAATAAATGAAAGAATTATAATTAATTAATTAAGAATTAATAATTGACTAAACTAATATTTTTCAAATTATGAAATCATTAATTTAAAAAATAGACCGAAAACAAATTCTTCCCTCTGCCTCCTAGTGAACCCAAAAAGTAGCAGAATAAATTCTCAGTGAACAAAAAAATCGGAATATAAACTGCTGTCACAATTCCATGATCGATAATTTATTAATTCAATTAAAAACTAAATAAATGAATAATATTTAAAATATAATTTACTAATAATAAATTTAGATTAATAATTACATAATTTGAAAAATATTATTTTAGCTAATTAGTAATTCTTAATTAATTAATTATAATTCTTTCAATTATTACAAAAAATATTATTAATAAATTACTGGTCCTGGAATTGTGACATCAGTTTATATTCTGAACTTTTTTGTTTATTGAGAAGTTATTCTGTGACTTTTTGGATTCACAGGAAGGCAAAAGGAAGAATTTTTTTTCATTTTATTTTTTAAATTGATAATTACACAATCTGAAAAATATTAGTTTAGTTAATTAGTAATTCTTAATTAATTAATTATAATTCTTTCATTTATTACAAAAAATATCATTAATAAATTATCGATCATGGAATTGTAACAGCAGTTTATATTTCAATTTTTTTGTTCACTGAGAAGTTATTCTACGATTTAGATTGATTTAAATTTATTAGTTTAAATTGATTTGATTTGATTAGTTTAGTATTAGTTTTATTTTATTAGTTTAGATTGATTTTATTAGTTTAATTTTTAGTTTAGACTAATTTGATTTTATTAGTTTAGGTTGATTTCATTTTATTAATTCCAATTTTTTTGTTCATTGGGAAGCTATTCTGCAACTTTTTCAATTTACTGGGAAGCAGAGGTAAGAATTTGTTCTCAATTTATTTTGTAATTTTTTTTTCAATGATAAAACTACGTAGTTTTGTCTTTATTGGACAAAATCTTATATCCAGTGACATGACAAAACGATAAACCCATATATATATATATATATATATATTGAAAGTTGTGTTTTGAGTTTTTTATAAAATTTAAGTTGTGTTTATTAGTGTAAAAAAAAAAATCATATTAGAAGAGCCACTTTAAAGCAACAAAACTCGAAATAGTTTAACTCACACTGTATATCAAAATGGGGACAAGGGAAGGTTTAACTATTTTCGGGTGTAAAAATATATAAAAATAATTTATATAAAAGCAGACTATGTTGCACGAACACCGACACGAGACATGGAATACGACACGTTAGGACACGTTTTGATATTAAATATATATATTATAATTTACATTCAAGTTCAATATTTCATAAAATCCTGGCCT
Source organism: Acacia confusa (assembly GCA_037074495.1). Lineage (NCBI taxonomy): Eukaryota > Viridiplantae > Streptophyta > Magnoliopsida > Fabales > Fabaceae > Acacia > Acacia confusa. The sequence goes on from CM073510.1 coordinate 30,488,696, forward strand.
CCAACATTGGTTCATCATAGATTCGGGCTCATTATAAAAGTTGTGCCTCCTTTTTAAAAAAAAAAATACGAAAGGAAATTTTATCATTAATTCGGTAATATTCAAAGCCACGCATATTGTTTTAAAAAAAATAGAAGTGTCGAGGAGTGCCGGATGGTGTCAAAGTTTCGGACGGTGTCGGAGTGTCTGACATGCATATTTTAAAAAAATAAGAGTGTTCGTGCTTCATAGAAAGCAAATATACCAATGACGTTAAAGAAACTTAACTTCGGCTACTTTTTGTAATGTGAATCCCACCGGTTTTCTTATTCTTTATTATTTTAACATATTTTTAAAAGTGTTAAGATGCAAATTTAGTGACGAATTATTTGCTTATGGGCACCTAATACAATTATTTTTTATAAAAGCATTTACAAGACAAATATGAATATTTACATTAATGCCTTTACTTTATTTTTTTAACAAGAACATTTATAAGACAAATAAAAATATTTAAAAGAAAATGGTTAGTTAAAAGAATTTATTGCATTCCGTTGAGTCAAAATAAAATTAAGTTTTATCAATGAAAAGACAATATGTGGATGACCAAAATTTTTTAACCCCCTGGATTGATTTAAATCTTTTTTTTTTGTAAATCTCTTTTTGTTTGTCTTGTAAATTTTTTTTGCTTTTATAAATGCTCTTATGGAAAACAATTTTATTGGGTGCCTATAGAGAAATAGTTCATTACTAAATCTGCCTCTAAACCCTTCTAAAAATATATTAAAATGATAAAATTGGTTGAACCTACAATTCAAAAACTAATGAAAGTTGACTTAAATTAACAACCACTACAAAAAAAAAAACAAATTAATTATAGAATTGCAGATGGAAAAAATTCCATCAAAAATTACCGATGAAATTCCATGAGTAATTTCCGTTGGTAAAAAAAAAACTGACTGAAAATTTCAGTTGCAAAAAGTGTCGTGGTAACTAAGCAACAGAAATTTTCCGTTGAAAATTTTTCTTATCGATGAAAATTACTCACGAAATTTATGGATAATTTTAGTTACTAATGAAATTTCGTAGGTAATTTTTACCAACGAAAATTACCCATGAAATTTTGTAGGTAATTTTTGACAATTTTTTTTTTCTGTCAGTAATTCTGTGGGTAATTTGTTATTTTTTTGTAGTGGGCATTGCTAAATTTGCTATCGAGTAAATTAATTATGTCTACTTTTACACCCGAAAATAGTTAGTTGTGTTAGATGCCCGTAGAAAACCAGTTGGTTGTTAAATTTACACTTTAACTTATATTGAAACAAATATATATACTCCCTATCCTTATGATTCAAAATATAAATAACTTTAAACCAATTCATTAGAAAGCAGTTAACTAATTAAATCCGTTTTAAAGGGAAAAAAATTCCAATTTTATGCACAAATCTTTTTTTAAAATGAGATGTGTAGTTTGAACTGAAGGGAATATAAAGTTATAGACAATGTCCAAAAAATCTGAAAAGAAAAAATGATGAGAAGAGGGAGATGCTAAAATGAAAGGAGAAGAAGCTTGAATAAGAAGCAAGAATGAGAAACAAAAGAGGAAGGTGTAGTTGAAGCAATGAATAGTGATCATGTGATGTAGCACCAGTCAGTAGTGGTGGGCTGTCACGTACAAAGTTAATAAAATCCATATACTTCTCCTCTATACTACTTTCCTTAACGTGTCACTTTTCTACACATCATTAAATTCTACTGTCACTCACCCCTTTAATTAGATTTCTTGAGTAATTATTCATTAATCACATTAATTAAAAAATCATTAAGGTTTCATTAATTAGTGTTTAAAATATAATTCACCACCGATCTCCAGCAGATTTTGTCCCCGCCATTCCTCCAATAGTGTCACTCTTCTCTTCTCTTCATAATTTTAATGCTTTGGGACCTGTGCAAATTGTTCCCTCTTTTTTTTAAATAAATAAATTTGCGGTTTGTTGTATTTAAGTAATCGTGTTTTTATATTTGTATTTCCAGTTCTACCCTATCATTATTATTACCTGTTAATCTGTTATTATATTCCCTTGTTCACGTTTTTGCATGATGCTTACAGCTCAACCTCAGGGAAACCGACGGCCCTGATTTCATCCACGTGGATTCACTTTAATCTCACCTGTCACCCCCTTCTCTCTTTCTTCTTTTAGGTTTAACTCTCACTAATCAAGCTTTATTAGGTACTACTACTCCTCCTAATCGTTCCTCGTTTTCATCTTTTAAGTTTTCCATACATTTGCAAAAATAGTTTTAAAATTTCAGTTTTTATGTTCCAAAGTTCAAAATTATGCAAAAATAAATATAAAAAAAAACTTTATCCCATCCTCAATATATGCCATCTTCGAGAAGAAATAATTAAAAATCTTAAAATTGAATTAAAAAATATTATGAATTTTTGTTGACATGAAGCATAATTAACTGGCAAGATGCTCATGAAATATTGAAATTAAGACGAGTTAGTTAAATGAAAGTCTAATTATTTGAAGCACTAAATAAATGGAAATTAAATTTAAATATAATTAGTGAGAAGAGAGGTACTAGTACAAGTGTAAAAGGACACACCGACTGAGAGGTGGCTGGAAATTCTAATCCCAAGATTAATGAAGAAGGGTAAGTGGATAAGGTTTGTTTACAGCCAATTATTACTGTCAGAAGGTGCTTAATTTTTTCATTTGGGAGTAAATTAAAAAAGTGATTAGTGGTTGAAGTAAAAAATGAATAAATTAGGAGGTGGGACCCAGTAGCACGTGAGTGGGTGTCAGGGATCATGTGGTTGGGGGGAGGTTGGGTTTTCATTTTTCAAAAGCCCCCAAAGCCTTGAAGAGAAAGGGATGGTAGTAGTCAATTTCCACGTCACCTCGCACGTGCCTAGTGATCCCCATGTCTTTCCCACTAACATGCCCCCACGTGACCCTTTCATTTCACTCCTAACTCATATTCTTTCTTCTCATGCTTCTTTCTCAAACTCCATTTTTCCTTCAGTTCTCATTCCATTTTAATTTATATTATAATATAATGACGTGCTTTAATGTGATAAATTGTTTATTAAAAAATCAATTAATTTAAAAATGGGCCTAAAGTCTGACTGCAGCCCATGTCTGATAAGCTTGATTGGGCGGGTATCTACGATTTTTCATTGATACAATTTAAACACTTGTAATCTTTTTTTTTTTTTGGTCAATATGTACTTTTTTAATTCGCACATAGTGTAGCACAAAAACAAGTTATATCTTTCTCTTTTACTTGGTTGAAAAACAAAGTCGTATATATATATTTTTTTGTGTCCCACTCGGTTAATCAAAATATTCGGTTTCAACTAATCCGGATTTCGCCCCGTATCATGCCTATGGTTATGGGAGAAAAGCTCTCAATATCATTTTCTCTATTGTACACCTCAAACCGAAGACTTAGTGAGGGAAGAGCAAGTCTCTTTCCACTTGCTCATGTGATTCATTACTAACTTCATTTTATATCACATTGTTTAAAGCCCGATAAGTAATGGGTCAGGCCCAATACATTGAAAAGGATATATCATGCGTAAGTGAGATTAGGCCCATTAAGCTAACATTCGAGGATCTCATCACCCGAACGTTGTCAGGACTCGGCGAGCAGCAAGGGCTATGGGCCCATGGATCTGTGTGGTATGAGAATCACAGCCCTTTGGGAAGAGGAAAAAAGAAGATACCCCAGGGGCATATCAATATACTTCCTTCAAAAAAAAAAAAAAAAACTTCCTTCATTTTTAAGAGCCTGTTTGGATCCTTGTTTCAAAAGGAAAGTATTAACTTTGTTTATAAGTTTTGAGCCAAAAAAAAAAAATTGTTTATAAGTATTAGGTGTTAATTCTCTATGTTTTCTAAATTTATAATATTTTTCATATGATAATACTCTCTCAATTTCTCAATGCAAGAGTCAATTAACTTTATTTAAGAAAATCAAAGAAGTCAAATAGCTAACTTAATCATAGCATATGTAATATAACTTATTTACCTTTCTTAATCTCTAAAAAAAAAAAAAAGCAAATGGTCTCTTGTATTAGGAACTAGAAGTGGTAACAAATAACTAATTTGCTTAACTATTAATTAACCAATTTTTATCTTTAAAACAGTAGAGAGAAGCCCTTAAGTTTTATAATTTAAGCTTACAAGACTTTGTGTGTATTATATCTTCTCTTTATTAGGCCCAAGTGATATTTATAAGTTTATAGTATGAAAAAAAATTCTTCAAAAATTTATTGTGTGTTTGATTTACGATCGAATATGCTTAACTTGCTAAAACATACTTTTACAAAAATTTGAAATGTTTCAATTAGTAGGAGCAAAGATGTTTATTTAGTCACTGTTTCAGCTTAAAACCATTACAGAATTTAATACTTTCTAGTAGCCCATTTACTCCTAATTCTCATCTATCTAATTGTCGCTATCTCTCTTATTATAAGTCTAATTGAATGAGACCTGTGATCCAATTAGTTTTGCAAAAACTATTTTGTTAGAAAATTTCACATTTGTATGATTTCTAATTTTATACATTTTTTTCCCTTCAATATATTTAATTAAGTATTTTATTACTTTCAAAATTTTCTAAATCATAAATTCACTCTTTTATTTTCCCTCTTAAAATTATCATAATATATACAAAATATATATAGAGATATATATGTGTATATTCATGTCTTTTTAGTCATTTTTAATCTAAAATTAATTTTCAAAATAATCATCTCAACATGCTTCATTTTAAAAATATCACTTCTACTACCATCAATCAAAACATAACTCATATTTCACTATCTAACTTTTATGCTATCTTATGTTTGTAAGAGTCACATTAAAAAAAAAAAAAAACACTTTTACAATCATGAATCCAAACACACCCTCATAATGGAAAGATTTTTTTAGCTCAACAAGCATATTTTTCAAGATTCAAACTTATATTCTTTTTTTTTTTTTTTTATGTGGCCAAAATGCTTCCCTCCCCAATAATGAATAGCTTATTGGTTGAACTCTCATCTAAAACATGTGTCACTTTTTCTCTATGATTGGTTTGAGGGGAGGGGATGTGAGGGGAAGAGATGGGAGAGGAGACTTGTTATGGATTATAAATCTGCTTTTAATAAAGGGAGATCCTAACCAACCTATAATCAAGGAAGATCTAATCAAGGATTTTGACCTAGATGTGACAACCAATAGCACTTGGGCTTCAGAGGCACAAAAGCTCAGGAGTCCAAACCCTACAGATAAACTCTATAAATAAGAGGTAAACCCTAAAATACGCACATTCTCTCTGATTTACTATGCATCCGTCACTGTGCACACGCATTATCCGCTTTGACAAAACCCTTATTTGTGCAGATCCATCATTCTCCTGATTATTTGCCTCATAAATATCTTAGAGTAATTATTCAATCCAACATCGGCATATTAATCCTATAGGGCTAGACATATGTTATTTTTATCCATAGGACTAATGTTTAAGGTAGCAAGATTTTTTTTTTTGTTGTCTCACCCACTCAAAAAGCCCATATTCAATACAAAATGGGCCATTTTTTCGTCTCCTCCGTCCAAGTTGCCAGATGAATATATTAAAAAATAAAATGTGCATGCACACGTCTATTGTTTCGCAATACCTCAACAATTAGTATTATCTCCAATAAAAAGATATTTATATTTAAGAAAAAATAAAAGTGTTTAAATGATTAATTACTAAAGGTTAAGGGGGCAATTTTTGCTCTGAAAGTTTTCACAAGGGAAAATTTTGCCCTAGAAATTTTTCGTGGGGCAATTGTATTATAGAAATATAAAAAATGAAGTAATTTTGTAAGTATTCCGGTTCATTTTGATCAATAGTTAATTAAATATGATGAGCTAACAATCCACATATCATCTATATAAACTAAGATGTAAATTTGCTTTGAAAGTTTTAAATTAAACTTTGAAAAAAAAATAAAGTAAATGACATTTATGGGCTTCTGGTATAAATTTATACATCAATAAAAATAACGTTGGTAACATGTGGATTTTTAACTCAATTTATTTCATAAACTAACCGTCAAAATTAATAGAGATAATAACAAGCGCAAAATTGCTTCATTTTTACACTTCCACGCTAATTTAATTTCTATTTATGCTCTATCGGAACCCAACTCGCAAAACAATGTTCGATGATTCAAACATGTTATTGCATAGAAATGGACATGGCTAGAGTTAAGAATTAGGGCCTGCTTTTTTCAGCCTAGGATAAGAAAAACATAAATTTTTCAAAGTTTGACCTGAGATTACCAAGGCCAAGGCCAGCCATATAGGGCCAGATATTATTATTTCAATTTTTAATTATTTTTTCTAAATTTTTTTAAAGAAATATAATTAGTAAATGAAGACAATTAATGTCTTAATTTATCAAATAAAATATTTTCAACATTAATATTCAAATAACATATATCATGCAACAAATAAACACAGTCAACAAATAAGTGTTAGTCGACTTTGTCTTTGAAGTGTAGGTCGTGATATTGATTTGTGAGTGAAGGAGAGATTGAGATTAAGAGTTGAGCAGTGAGACACTGATAGAGAGTGACAGGAGAGTCGAAGAGGGTGAGGAAAATGATGATTGAATTTTTAAGGTTCTTTCACCCTTTAACATTCTCAATCCCAGTCAAGTTAATTAAAAATATATATATTAGAGGGCCTAACGAGCCGACCCATTTAAGCCCCTCAGTTCTACAGGGCCAACTTCATTTAACAGGTCCAACTTTCAAGCTCAATCCTTAAAGAACTAGGGTTTAAATGATGCGTCCCAACGGACTCAATCCGATTTCCTGACTCAAGACATGACAAAGGATCCAAATAACCCTTGGAGTTCATTTAAAGCTTAGAGGATTTTGTCTTTTAGGGAAACTAGGAAGTTGTTTCCCTGCCCAATATTGATTTGTGTTTAGCCCCACCAAATGATGTGATACTATTAATTTGAATGAGTATTATTGGAATTTAACCTAGCAAAACAGTAATAATAACATGAATCTCTCTTATCAGTCAGACAAGTTAAGTAGCTGATTGTCAGTGTTAGTTAAACCACTTTGTTTGAAATCTAAGGTTAAACTAATTTGATCCCACAACAGTGATAAAAGTGTTACACATAGTTGAATGGGCTTGCTATGGGACCCAAAACATTTCTCAACACAGAAGAGCCCATGAGATCTCATAAAAGACAAAGCATAAACAAAAGAGGACAACATGGATAGAAACATTCCAATGTTTCATCCTTGATATTATCTACTTTATGACCCGTCATCCCTTATAGCTCTAAAATATATCGAGAGAGGATGTATTTAAATGAGTAGGAGTGAACAACACTCTTAAAGAAAAAACAAACAGAAGTTAAAGTAAAGCCAGATCAACTAGAAAAGTTATTTTCTAATCCAGATCTTATCCTCCTAGTTTCATGCTTGTCAGTTTTTATATTAAAAAAAAAGATGTAAATATATTGAATAAAATTATTTGAAGAAATGTATGATGAGGGTGAGGGGGAAAGGGAGATGATTGCTTGCATGAAAGAAGTACAATGATTAGTAATCCCAAGTGTACACACTACGACCTCCCCCAATTTTCAACCCTCTTCATGCCGCAATTCTCTCCCCCTTCTTTTCTACCCATAGATTCATTATTTCCCATTTTCATCACAATATATTTATAAATTATAATAGGGTTTAATGTTATTTTTCTATGTACTTACGTATAAGTGAATTAGTCCCATTTATTTCCTCTTTCTCTTCTTTTAATAATGGGCCCCACTCACTTATATGTGAGTGCAGCAGAAAAAATATTTTTGCCTCAGAGGCAGAAATATTAACCCCATTATAATAATACTCATTTCACTCCTAGATATAAGACATAGTTGACTTTTTTAAAGAGATTAAGAAAATTAATTAAAGTAATTTAGAATATTTGTGCATTTATTTTTTCTCCAAAATAATTAGTTTGATTAATAAATTGATATATAATATAAGAATACACAATATATGATATAATTAAGTAACTTATTTAGCTTCTTTTAATCTTCCTAAAAAAAGTCAACTATATTTTGTATTTAGGTGCAAAGGGAGTATAAGAGATGGTTAACTTTTTTTTTTTAAAAAAAAGAGATTAAGAAAGTTAAATAAACTATTTAATCATAATATATGTTGTGTATAATGAGATTATATATCAGTTTATAAGTTAGATAATTTAGTTTAAAAAAAATGATAAATATAAATAATTTAATGTTACTTATTCCATTTCTTTAATCTCTCGTAAAAAAGCTCAACTGACACTTATATTAAACACAAAACGTATGTAGTATACATATAACTTGATTCTTAGGATTCAAAAAAGCACACTCCATTCGGTTGTTGTTTTATATCAGCAAATAAGTTATCTATTTTTCTGTGATTGTGTTTGTTAAAATCAGAAGAGCTTCATATATTCTCATAGCTCCATTTTATATACGCATGATGATGCTGCCAAAGACCAAACTGAGATCCCAATAATGCTCTGAGTTACGAGTTCCAACTTCTTCGGTAACTAAGAATAATTGCTCAGAACATGTTTTTCTCTTTGAAGCTCAGAACATATACTAGTATTAATTTAAATACAGAAACCATGTACTGTAAGCATTTTAAGAGAATGAACAGTGTAAAGTGAGTGTGTAATGAACAGTTTGTTACAGTGGAGGTGGTAGTTCCAGCAGACGACAATCTTAACAAACACTCCTAGGTGCACAGTATGATTTGTGATTCACAAGCTTTCATTTTAACTTATATTCCCACTACTACACACTTCATAAAAAGTCAATGCTTTATTTCATTATACGCCAAGAAAAGTCCCTCCCTTTGACCCATATCATCAATTTTATCATCACACCTCAGATTTCTATCCATTATGCCACCCAAGTTTTAACCCCACCTAATTCTATTACCAAAAGGAAAACAAAGAATCGTGTGTAAGGATCTAATTATAGAAAAATATACCCATTTCCCTTATCATCATTATTATTAATTTGGAAAGTAGTTTTGTTTTCTAGGATCCTATAGAAATTATATAACTAATTTATAAAAATTAAATAAATAAATAAACTTATTATTTGCATAGGATACGTGTTACTTTTCTTAAAATACTTATTTTAGTTATTTGCATTGCAAACAGCTCTTCATGAAAATTCCGTTAATATATATAAGAGTTTAATGTTTCTGTGTTTATTGTATATTTTTTTTTTACTAGACCTACTCACTTTTATATGAGTGTGACAGAAACAATATTTCTACGGTAGAAGCAGAAACTTTAAACCCCATATATAAATAATAGATGAAGTTTCAAAAAATAATTATAAATTTAAGAGATATATAAAATAAAATCAGGTCTTCTATTTAAAATTAAAGCAAACCATTTTAAATAATGCCTCGAAAAAGATTGCTATGGAGTTATCTATGTTAAATTCATATTATCCGCAATTATATTATTATTTATTGTTTTGGTAAATATTTTTCAATTAATGAATTTAGTAGCCATAGTCATACTTCATGTCGGGTCATGAAGCAGAGAGGAACGTATGTGATGCCACAGCATATCATCATCATCACCCACCCACCCCCTCTCTCTATCAACCTTTACTCTTCATTACTTTTTATTTATTATTTTTTAAATTTAAAAATTCAGTTTTTTATTTTAATAATATTTTTAACAGGAATATTTAAAAATCGAGAGACGCATGCAAAAAGGTCATCATAGTGTCCTCTCTGTCCCACGCCAACCTCTCCCCTATTACTTTTTTCCTGTTATTTTTCCTTTTCAAACTATTTTCTTTCCCTTAATGCCCTTTTCTTTTCGTCATTTTGTCAACTTTCATTGACTATGTTCTCCTCTCCACTTCACCTTCCCCTCTAATTAATTTTTTATTTTTTTCTTGATGAACTTTAAAAAGAATGAATTAAAAGGAAAAAAAATCATCTAATATATAACTTATAAATAATATAATTTACAATTCTCTTCCATTCTCAATATAAGATTTGGTTGAATTTATTAAAGAGATTAAGGAAGTTAAATAAATTATTTAGTCATACCATTATATTATGGGAAAACATTTTCTCATGTTGTAAGAAACAAATTTTCTTATGTCACACACATATGAAATGGTGGGACCCACATATGCATATATAAATTATATATGCATATGTAGGTCCCACCATTTCATGTGTATGTAGGAAACTTTTTTTTTCCTCATGTGACATGAGAAAACCAAAACTCTTATATTATATAACATTTTAAAAGTTAGTAAAATTAGTTTTGGTAAAAAATAATTATAAGTACTTTAAACTTTAAAATAATCATAATTAATTTGATTAACTTCTTCAAATCTCAATATAAAAAAAAATAAATTAAATTTTATATTAATAATAAGAGAAAGTAATATATACTTTTTCCAACCTGGGAGGTTTAATTCAAATGTAAATGTAACATCTTATACCAAATTTTAAAAAATTTATCCAAATTAGAGTGCAGATAATAAGTTGTTTTTTAAACCACTAACGTAAATGATTTTTCTTACCAAATGTAAATGATTAAAAACAATAATTTAAAAAATCAACACAATTTTTTGATAAATATTTAGCTTAAAATTTTGTCTTAATATCAACATATTCTTGTTATTTTTCTTAATGGCTTTTCTTACCAAATTTAAATGATTAAAAACAATATTTAATGTCTAGATTTACATGAAAGATAAGTTAAATGAAAACTAAAATCAAGTTGCTAAACATAGACAATAAGGAAAGAGGTTTCCTCCTTATTTTTTTTTTCCATATCTCTTATCAGTTTCATCTAAGCCGTTGATTGGTAAAAAGAGAAAATTTAAAGTAATAATATAACTTTTTAAATTTATTAATGGATATAATTTAAAGATAATGAGAGATAATGAGAAAAATCTAATTAAATAAAAAGCTTAAATTTAAAAGAAACGTGAATGCTGATAAAAGAAAACAGGGAAGGGGGTAATTATGACATTTCAAGGATGGGTACAATTTGCGGCTTAAGAAGCACAAGGGAGGGACTAGCGGGAAAGAGGGCATTTTCGTCCTGACAAAAAATTGCCACAATTTGAAAAATGAATAAAATATTACAAAGGGTGCTCCATTTTCCTACCCAGTGGAGGTAAAAGAACTGTGTGCCGAAAGTGACGAGCCAATGGAAAATACAGCGCAAATCTCAGAACCAAAAACACATGAAACCAACACCACCACCAAAAAGTAATTGCCCCAGTAACAGTACTTTTTCCTCTGCTTTCTCTTTCATCTAGGGTTTGCACCTTATCCCAAGTTTGGTTCCCTTTGAGAAAATAAAGGAAAAAGAAGCAATTTTACAGTTTCCAGAGATTCCCCTCTAGAAAAAAGGAAAAAAAAAATCCACCTCTGATTCTTCAGATATATTTTTTCCTAGTACTTATTCAATGTCCTTTGTTCTTCACTTCTTCCACTTGATGTTGTGAAATCTTCAAAAGGAGAAAAATGATTCAGGGATCCAGGAGGTTTCGAATAGCTGAGAGCATGAATGGAATCTTGAAGAAGATGAAGATCGAAGGTACTGTTCTGTTTTGGTTGTCATAAAGCTGTGAGGGAGAAGTACGTTTGATAAAACTTTGGGGCATCTGGTCTTCAAAATTCAAAGCCTGGATCATGCTTCAAATGTCTCTCTGTTCTGTGGTTTTACTCATTAGCCGAATCGAATTGGTGCAAGAAGTTTCTGGGTGTCACTGTTTTTCTCGCTTTTTTTATTTTTGAGGGAACTTCATAGGTTTCGGGACGTTTCCAGAGTTCAGATCGTTGTTGTTCTTTGCTCTGATCTCGAAAGATTTCTGTTTTCTCGTGTTCGTGGTTGTCTCTTACGGACGAAACATAAGTGACTACGTAACATTTCAGGCATCCTCAAACACTTGTACTTTTACCTCTATCATTGTGATCCTTCAAGTACAAAATTTGCAAATGCTTGCTTTCTCTTAGTGGGGGTATCTGAGGCTGGTTTATCTGCATCCAGAAATTATTCAAGAGTTAGTGTTGAAGCTGCTTTTGCAGTTGTTCCCGGTCTGTTCTTAAGTTTGGTGTTTGAGAACTCTGAAGTAATTGGCCATGGCAATGTCCTGCAAGGATGGTAAACCAGGAATGGACAACGGCAAGTATGTCCGTTATACACCTGAGCAGGTTGAAGCCCTTGAGAGGCTTTATCATGAATGTCCAAAACCCAGTTCCATTCGCCGCCAGCAGCTCATCCGTGAGTGCCCTATTCTTTCCCACATTGAACCCAAACAAATCAAAGTTTGGTTCCAGAACAGAAGGTATTCTTCACTATTTTCTCATATGCCTCTAACTATTGGTTGAGTATGGTTAAGATATGGGAACTCCTACATTTGATAGTCTATAATTTCCGTACAACACGTAATTAATTCTACCGTTTGGTTAACTAATATGACTTTTTGGCCCCCTGGAGCTGATGCAGTTTAGTTCCTTTATGTTTGGAAAAAATATGATATTGTTTTTAATCTTTTAATTTCATTAATTGTTTATTATAGTGATTCCAATCAATTGTGTTTATTTGGCTTTGGTAACTTCAGGTGTAGAGAGAAGCAAAGGAAAGAGGCCTCACGACTTCAAGCTGTGAATAGGAAGCTGACGGCCATGAACAAACTTTTGATGGAGGAGAATGATAGGTTGCAGAAACAGGTCTCTCAATTGGTGTATGAAAACGGCTACTTTCGCCAACATACTCAAAATGTAAGAATTTTGACCTCATGTTTCCACTGGAGTGCTATGAAATCATAAAATCATTGTAATAATAATTTTTCCATCTACAGACTACGCTTGCAACCAAAGACACAAGCTGTGAATCAGCCGTGACGAGCGGCCAACACAGTTTGACTACTCAGCATCCCCCAAGGGATGCTAGTCCTGCAGGGTTAGTGCAAATTTAGTTTTTGGAGCTATCTCTGTCATTTTGGTCCGTGACCACTTGAATGTGAGAATGTTACCTAAAAAAAATTACGCATTTGGTTTTTCCAGACTCTTGTCCATTGCAGAAGAGACTTTAGCAGAGTTTCTTTCAAAGGCTACTGGGACTGCTGTTGAGTGGGTCCAAATGCCTGGAATGAAGGTAACTAACTATCTTCATTGACAAAATGGTATAAGAACAGAAAAAAAATGTCATCAAGGAATAACTCCTGCTTTGGAATCTGCTAAATTCTTGCTTATTTGCACAGCCTGGTCCGGATTCCATTGGAATTGTTGCTATTTCTCATGGTTGCACTGGTGTGGCAGCACGTGCCTGTGGTCTAGTGGGTCTAGAACCCACAAGAGTAAGTGTTTGGGGTCTATTATCTTTATTACAATGGTCTTGTTTGAAGTCAGGACTGCATGATCAACTACATACTTTTCAGGTCGCAGAAATACTCAAGGATCGGCCATCATGGTTTCGTGATTGCCGAGCTGTTGATGTTCTGAATGTGCTGCCCACAGCAAATGGTGGAACCATAGAGTTGCTTTATATGCAGGTACAATAAAATTTGTGGAGGAATGATGACAATCTTTATTTAAGTAGGCTTGTGCCACATCACTTAATTGCTTGCTTCTCTCTTTGTTGATTCAGCTATACGCCCCAACCACATTGGCTCCTGCTCGAGACTTTTGGTTGTTGCGCTATACTTCTGTTCTAGAAGATGGGAGCTTTGTGGTGAGTGTCTTTAAAGATATTTTTGTTTTTATTCCAAATTCCTTATATTTTGTATCCAAAATTATTCTTTGGATGTGTTTCCTGCTTAGATCTGTGAGAGGTCTCTTAAAAATACTCAAAATGGTCCAAGCATGCCTCCCGTGCAGCATTTTGTGAGAGCTGAGATGCTGCCTAGTGGTTACCTAATAAGACCTTGTGAAGGGGGTGGGTCTATTATCCACATTGTTGATCATATGGATTTGGAGGTTCGTTTATTTAACTATTTTTTTTCTATAGATTGATGGTTTTTTTTTTATAGTTATACAAACTTCCCTTGAGTTTTTTTATCAAATTACTTGGTTCTCTCCTCTATCTTCAAACTGTAACCAACTTTTGAAACTAAAAGTTATGCTATTGCGCAATCTAATTACAATCTTTTGACCAGAATACCTTTAATTATGTAAAATATATTTTCTGGTAAAATTTAAATCAAATATTTATTCCTTGTTTGTGCACATTTGGGCGTAATACATATTTGCATAATTAGGTTAATGGAGGGGATTTGAATCAAAATTGAAATTGGACTTAAATTTATAGTTTGATAATAAAGGCAAGTTTTGTGCAACTTTAGTAAAATCAAACCATTTAAAAGTACATATTTGAAGATCTGTGTAATTTGTTCTTTTTCTTAATATAAACCAATAATGAACAATTTGAGCATCTCTTTATGACCATTAGCCATGGAGTGTGCCAGAAGTGTTACGCCCTCTATATGAATCATCAACGGTGCTAGCTCAGAAGAAAACAATGGCGGTATGTTATTTTATCCTTACCAAGAGTTAGATGGCACTCACATGGTAGATTACTTGCTATATCTATTGTTTTATGCTTATATGTTTCTCCTTTTGATCCAGGCCTTACGACAGCTGAGACAGTTATCTCATGAGGTTTCTCAGCCCAATGTCACTGGGTGGGGCAGACGACCAGCGGCACTACGAGCACTAAGCCAGAGACTTAGCCGGTTGATATATTATACATGTTGGCATGATTCTTGTGTAATTTCTCTGTATCCAAAATTTTAGTCTGACATTTATTTTATATGCCAGGGGTTTCAATGAGGCACTCAATGGGTTTAGTGATGAGGGGTGGTCAATGATTGGCAATGATGGGATAGATGACGTTACAATCATGGTTAATTCGTCTCCTGACAAGTTAATGGGACTAGATCTTTCCTTTGCCAACGGATTTCCATCCATCAGCAATGCTGTGCTGTGTGCCAAAGCATCAATGCTATTGCAGGTCTGGTTGCTTATATGTCTCACCAAAACCTCTTAGAAGTATAAAATGAATATACCAAACAACTAGATGTTAAAAAAGTACCTCAAATGGTTTCACTAATTTTACATATCCAGTGAATTGTATTTGCATTGACTTCTATTCTTATATATCTTTGTTGGCTTCTTTTGACTTCCTTGGTATAGAATGTGCCTCCGGCCATTCTCTTAAGATTCCTGCGGGAGCACAGATCAGAATGGGCAGACAACAACATGGATGCTTACTCAGCCGCTGCCATTAAAGTTGGTCCATGTAGCTTACCAGGATCTCGTGTTGGAAATTATGGAGGCCAAGTTATACTTCCTCTGGCTCACACTATTGAGCATGAAGAGGTGATAGCCATTGCGTGATATGTACTACAACTATTAAGGAATTCAATGGTCCTGATTTCTGATTATTTATTTTACCCCTTATGCTTGTTAGTTTCTTGAAGTGATTAAATTGGAAGGGTTGGCACATTCTCCTGAAGATGCGATCATGCCTAGAGAGGTGTTTCTTTTGCAAGTAAGTATTGTACCTCGTTCTTGTCTGTAATAAATGGGGGAATTGGAATGCTTATTTTCTTTGTTGTAGCAATAAATTTTTCTGCCATGTAATATACTTGGAACACTTGGTTATGGTCCAAATGTAATTTTCTATCTTATAGTATATTTGTATGGTGGTACATTGCATTATTTCAAGCTTTTGCAGTGTAGAAAACTGGGAATGTAAATCAAAGTTCAAAGTTGCGGGGAACTTAAAGCTTCCTCATTCTATTAACTGTTCACAAAACCCTTGAGTGAAATATCAAGCCATCTATTTATTTGATTTCTAATTATGCTTTTTTTAAGGTTGCTCATATCCTTGTATTCTGTTTTGTATGTTGGTAGCTCTGTAGTGGAATGGATGAGAATGCTGTTGGCACTTGTGCTGAACTTATATTTGCTCCAATTGATGCATCTTTTGCTGATGATGCCCCACTTTTACCTTCTGGGTTCCGCATCATTCCTCTTGATTCTGGGAAGGTTAGCCTCAATCATTGTTGAAACAGTAAAATCTGTTGGTGTTATCCTTTTCATCCATCTCTTTTAATAATTGCTATGTAACCTTTTTCCAGGAAGCGTCCAGTCCGAATCGCACCCTTGATCTTGCATCTGCACTAGACATTGGCCCCACTGGGAATAAACAATCTAATGATTATTCTGGAAACTCTGGCTGCATAAGATCTGTTATGACTATAGCATTTGAATTTGCATTTGAAAGTCATATGCAAGATCACGTTGCAACAATGGCACGACAGTATGTTCGTAGCATTATATCATCAGTTCAAAGGGTGGCGCTAGCGCTTTCTCCTTCGCATCTGAATTCTCTAGCTGGGCTTAGGTCACCACTGGGTACTCCTGAAGCACAGACGCTCGCTCGTTGGATATGCAACAGTTATAGGTTAGTAAATCTTACTGTTGCATAACAGATACCTTTGATGTGCAATAGAAATAAATTCTATTTCAGCCCAAAAATTGTAGATTTTAACATTAAAATTTGAAATGCAATTAAATTTACTCCTGGTTTACTGCCAAAGTGGCAAGTGGAATGTGGTTTAAGCGATAGTTGGGGGATACTTATTTATACTTTTTTGTTCATATAAATCTTATTGAGTGAATATCTTCTGGTGATTGCGAAACCATGCTGAAGTTTGTAGTTTAGTTTTGAAGGCTGAAACTATAATTTAAGGCACATACTTTTTATTAACCTTTTTCTGTGTTGTAGATGCTACTTGGGTGTGGAGCTACTAAAATCCGGTAATGAAGGAAATGAATCCATCCTTAAGTCCTTGTGGCATCACTCAGATGCTATTCTGTGCTGCTCTCTGAAGGTATGTGTGAAATTTACTCTTTTCGTGGAAGCTGTTTCATGAACCGCCCCTCCACTTTGTGTTTACAATTTGCATGACTTAACTAGATTTCACTGCCATAGTTGAAACGGCCCCACCTCCCAAAAGAAAATCGGTGAAAAGTCTCTCAAATTTTTATTGGTCAGAAGGACCTTATATGTTTTTATATGCAGAAAGTACCGGTACTTTGAAGAATTTTATACATAGAAAGTACCAGTACTTGAATTCAATCCTTTTTGGCCAATATAAATTTTTAAATAGGGAATTTTTGCTGATTATTGGTTTTTAATTATGATGTTTATTGAACTCGATTATATGCAGGCATTGCCGGTCTTCACATTTGCAAACCAAGCAGGGCTTGATATGCTGGAGACTACGTTAGTTGCACTGCAAGACATCGTTTTGGAGAAGATATTTGATGAACATGGACGTAAAATACTCTGTTCAGAGTTTCCTCAGATCATACAACAGGTCTGTTGTTAATATTTCAGATTTTGTTGAAATTAACATGAACATTTCAGAAAAATTGAACACGCTCTCCAATCAATATCGCTTGTTTGATTTTCAAGATTCATAATGATTGGTTTTTATTCTCTTGGGACAGGGTTTTGCATGCCTTCAAGGAGGTATCTGTCTGTCGAGCATGGGGAGGCCGGTGTCATATGAGAGAGTGGTGGCTTGGAAGGTGCTGAATGAAGAAGAGAATGCTCATTGTATCTGTTTTATGTTTATGAACTGGTCCTTTGTTTGAAGTTTGATGCTAAAGAGACTGAGGATTGAACCAGTGTTGAACATGAATCACTCTGTACTCTCAAGACCTTGTGTTTTGTTGGTTGTTCTTTATTTATCTTCCGCCAAGACCTGTATTGCATATGAAAGACAATATGTTAGTTTGTTTAGTTTATATCCCCGTCTGTATATTCCTGTCCATATCTGTGTGTGTTGCACTCTTGTGGGAATCACAGGCATATTGGCAAATTGACAGAGCTGATGCACAAAGCTCTTCTCTGGTGGGTGGAGGTTTAGAAAGGATAAAATGTACGCAGCTTTACCTTTATGAGTAGAGATGTCTTCAGGATGAACCTCCTATAACATCTAGAGATATTAATTAAAACTATTTCAAATCTTTAATACAAAATTTATTTATCTAATTAATTCAATTGAGGAAGTTAGTTAAAATAGTTAATATATTTTTTTGGAAATACGCAAGTCATCTTTAATTCTTTTCATTTATCTTTAATTTAATTATAGTTGAAGGAGTATCAATATGAGTAAATTGAGAGAAGATTGATAAATAAAAGAGGTATGATACTCATTTAAGACCGAAAAGAGATTTGGATTGGTGAGATTCATGTGGTTCATTATTTTTGTTGTATTAATTTCTATCCAGTATTTTGCATGGTACGATTCATGTGATCAACTACTGGATGATAAAGTTTGTTGTCGTTGTATTAATTCAGCTTAAATTTCGAAAGCAAGCCCAAGACGTGATCAAATCTTTGCATATCTTCAAAGAATTTAACAATTTCGAAGCAATGAATTTTAACTGTTAATTCCTATTTAAAACTCGCCGCTATTTATAGCTTGTTGAGAGGCAAATTCCTTCAAACTGATGACTTAGACAAAAGCTCATTTTTACATAAAAAAGTATGATAATTATTATTTATAAAACGTCCAACGGAAAAAGGTTGTAAACAAACGATTAGTACTCTTAATATTTCTGAAGTGCGAAGATCACAAGCAGCGTGGGGTTTTTTTTTTTTTTTTTTTTTGATATACGAATAATGCATTGAACAAGAAATCAGGCCTTCCCAAAAAACCCATCCTTTATGACGTTTGACCTCATGTGGTTTAGTAAAACGTATTGACTTATTAGTTACTCTTCACAGACAATTCATGCAAGAACAATGGTTAATCCTCATGCAAAATTAAACGTATTACAGTTACGTCACCAAAGTTCAAAATCTATACTTTAGCTGACCTAAATATATAATACGTAAAACCTTTTTATGAGAAAACAATACATCAGGAAAAAAAACTGAAACTTTATCTGGTTAACATCATCTTTCTGCAACCAACTTCAACTGCTTTTAATTTTTTCCCCTTTTACGTTTCCTTTCTGATGGTTTTGTTAATAAGCTGCTCGTGAAGTTAGAGTTCATGTATGTGGTTTAGAGGCCATATGATTGGATATGACCCTGCAAGTCTCGATCTCTCTCTCTCTCTCATCTCATCTGATAACTTTACTGCAAAAGAAGAGAGAGAAAAGTAATTTCTGGTATACATGGTTTCACCTTGCCACCATGTGAATACCTCACAGGTTGGCTTCCTGTTCAGTACCTAATGGACCACCAAATGAATGGTAATAATTAAAGAGCTTTTCAGTATCCAAAGCGAGCTGCTTTATCACAGATTGATTCTTAAATACTCACTTTAACCAAAATGGGGAAGTATCATGCCCCCAAAAAATAAAGGGAAGTACTTGATAGTATTTCAGTATAATATTCATTATATATTTCTTGGTAATTAATGTGGTTCGTAACTATTCATGGCCATTGTGATCATAACATTTCCAATTCGTAATATCTTTTACTCGTGCGGGATGGATATACACTTGATAGTTGATAGTCCCTTATTTATGTAAATCTATGTCATCAGCCCAACAATATTACAAGAACTTCAATACTATATGATAGTGAATGCTTGACTTTAAAGAGACAACATAAACAAAAAGTGGGGTAGTCAAGATAAAGATACTGAGATGAATATAGTTATATAAGAAAAGATAAAATTCATAATGATTATTTATACAAAAAAATTGGAGTGACATTTAGTGAGGAGAAAACGATAGAAAATTGTTTGAAATGATTTGGACACTTTTAAAAAAGACCATATTAATTAGATGTGTTGGTGAAAAAGGTTGATTAAACAGTATGGAGTCCTATAAAAATATGTAGGAAAACTGAAGCAAAAACTCGATGAGGTAATAGAGCGAGATTTTTATAAATAATCTTGGTTAATAATCTATTTAAAGAACTAGTTTTTTATAGAACATAACAACATTGTACAATCCACGAAGGCGACCACACATAGTGGGATAATCTTTGTTATTGTTGCTCTTTCATGTCATATGTAAGATCTTAGTGCCTTACTCTTGATATTGTTCGCTTTAGGGCTTATCACCCCTTACGACTTTAAAACGTCATAAGAGGGGAGGTATTCAGGCTTTTATAGGGCATTGACCTGGTTTCCTTGCTAGCTCATCATTTGGATGAGTAGGGAGAGCTCGTCCATACGAGTTATGAACAGTCCAATTCTTTTTCTTTTCTTTTTTTTTTTTATAAAAATGATTTTAATGGGTAGAGGACTTAAAATAAAACTAATTTCTAAACTAATATTTAATTTTTTTTTCATGTACAAAAATAATAATAAGAAACTAAAAATAATAAGATTTGGAAACCAAAGCTCGTCCATACGGATGAGCAGGGAAACCAAATCCTATGAAGTGTGATTCATTCCCTCTCCACACGTTTTAAAGACCTGAGAAGTGATGATTTTAAAGTGGACAATATCGAAAGCGAGGCGTTGTGATATTACATCATAAGCTAAATATTCAAAAGTTTACCTTGAAATACATAGGCCTTAAAAGGCATTGAGTTATTTAACTCTAACGGGCTAACTTTTAAGGTGTATGATTCTCCCAAGGATTAATGGTTGTTACATTGGTATTTTCATTGAGTTAGCCAACCAAAGGGGGCTTATAAGGCCTTAAGCTCTTTAATTCTAACATCTAACTTTTGAGGTGTGATTCTTAGAGGGACTTGTCACTATTACAAAAAACACTTTTAACATCTGTTTTCAAAAGGTAGTGTATGTGATTGTCGTTGAAAGTTTTAAACTTATAACGACTATTATTTAAATAATAATCATTGTATTCCACCAGTAGAGTAAATTATGATATCAATGGCTCTTAGAAAGCCTATGCTTTTACAAGATTAAATAGCTCCACCTTTTACAAGTGGGGCTTATGTGATAAATTTCTTTCAATTTTTTGTATTTTATGTCTTTATTATATTTTAAGTACTTTTATTTATGATATAATATTTTTTATTTTCGCCCCCTATTGTTGAAATTCCTGACTCTGCCACTGCAACCTAGATCTGTAGATCTGCAACCTAGAGGCGGTCACCAAACATGATGGTATGCAACCCAAATATGCAACCACAGATTTGTCTCTGGCGATGAAAAACAGATCCACGAACTTCTTTCTCTATAAATCCATGTGCACCTCCAACTCCACCATGTCCGTTGGGCAAGTCGCCTAAGTTGGCAGAAGCTACCGAGGGGGAGCTTGGGCTTAGGCTTCCTTTGGGGCTAGCGCCGGTAGTTGTAGTCGCAGCTTAGAGACAAAGTTAAAGAGGATATGAGGAGCAATCAAATGATGAGAGAAGCATGAATCTTGGTTGGAATTTCCTTTATACTATTTCTGGTTCTCACTCACTCTATTGCAAAGAGAGAAGGCTAAGTGGAAGTAGAAGAAGAATTTTGATGAGTAATATAATGAAAGACTACTCTAGAATTTGTATATGGATTTGCTTGAAATGAGGGTTGAGTATAGAGTAGCAGTGTGAATCTTGGTGGGGATTTCACGACTGTTTTTTGAAAACAGTCATCTAAAACTTTTTTTCTTTGTTATTTTTACAGAGAGGAGAGACAATTTTTGATGATTGTTTTGAAAAAACAATCGTCTTGACTCTTTTTTTTTTTTTTTTAACTCCAGAGAGGAGAGATTGTTTTTTCTTTTTTTAAGAAAACAATGGTCTTAACTTTCTTTTTTCTTTATAGAGAGGGGGGATTGTTTCTTAGACTTTTTTTTTTTAAAAAAAATAGTTGTTGAAAGTTAAGGCAAATTTCAAAAAAACCACCTCCTCCTTTTTAACTTCCGTTTTTTAAAAACAGACGTTAATTAGTATCATTAAATTTACTTTTTTAAAGTAGTGAGCACTCGTTATAATTATCTACTAATGGCTAACAAGTTATATGTAACTTTTTTTTTTAATACTTTCTCTTCTCCTAAATATAGTAGTTAGACAAAGGGTTCATTTTAATCTTAAATATAAGACCTTAATTCATTTATCTCCCTAATTTATTATTTTTAACATATCCATATTAATTGCATATAAGAGGGGGTTTCACTTGTATGTATTTCTAATGCACATGATTGAATAGGTATTTTATGAAAATCAATATAAATTTATTACAAATAACTAAATTAACTAATTTCATTAATATTCATAAATTAATTATCTAGTTTTTATAATAGGGATACGGGTATTAAAAAAAAAGCTGTATTGCTCATGCATATTAATGACCCAGAAAAAAGTAGGAAAGAAAAAGGCATGTATTCACCTTGCAACATTTTCAGCCAAAGAAAGAAAAATCATTGATACGTACCTTTAATTTCATGGAGCTACAACAGTCATGGGAGTTCACTACTGCTAAAAACAAAGTTCTTTTCCAGAAAAAGAGAAACACTTTCATTAATTGCTCTAAGCTTTAAGATTAGTAGATAAAGATTAGTCTACCTTTTTCATCAAATCCCCAGAAAAATCCAGCAGCTTCACGACCATTGAAAACTGACACCTCAATCTCCAACAGCCACATGCACAATAATTAAGCTGACAGTTACAAAGCCTCAACCATTATAAATAACAACCCTACCTTCCTGCTACAACCACATAGAATTACTGTTTCAAACTCGTGTTGGCTCTGATCTTTCCAAATTTCCATTCTCAAACCAAAAACAAAAACAGTTTCTGCAGAGAAACATCAATCATGGCACCCCACGGAGAATCCTCACCTATCACTACATTCTCAAGGACCAGCAACAACCTTAAGAACAACAACACGTCGAAGCCGCCGAGGTTGTCGTCCGACCACCTGCAGCGAACAATCTCCGACATCTCGTTCGAGCTAAGCAAAGAAGGGTTAGATAATCTGACATCTCTCCCAGCAATCTCTGAGGTAGTAGACGCCAAGTGTGAGTGCTGTGGGATGAGCGAGGAGTGCACGCAGGAGTACATAGAACGCGTGAGGGACAAATTCTTAGGAAAATTTGTGTGTGGGTTGTGTTCTGAGGCAGTGAAGGAGGAAACAGAGAAGAATGGAGGGAAGAAAGAAGAAGCCATAAACGCACACATGAACGCGTGTGTTAGGTTCAACAAGTTTGGTAGGGCTTTTCCTGTGTTGTTCCAAGCTGAGGCCATGAAGGAGATGTTGAAGAAAAACAAGTTGGAAGGAAAGGTTAATAATAGGGCTAAGTCCATTAGCCCTAGAGATCATAAAAAACCTGCTACCTCTAGCACCAAACCTGGTGGCATTGCTCGTAGTTCAAGCTGTATCCCAGCACTTACAAGAGAGATTCATGATCTCACAATCGCCAACTGATTAAGCTTGTTTTATTATGATCCGATTGACACTTCAAATTATACACTGATAAGTGTATGGTATACTTTTGTTGTGTCCCTGGATCTTTAATATGAGTATGTTCTAGTTTCTTTGTAGGAATATAGGGGGGGACATGTGGTTTTGTATCTCAACCCAATCCCTTTCTGTTCTAACTATTTTAAGTTTTTAACTCTTCCTCTGATGAAAACTCCTTTCTCTGTCATATGGATATCTGAAATTAAAACGGTTAGGTATCTGTTTTTTTGGGGATAAACTAGGGTCATTACTCATTCATTAGGGTTCCAAAGTTAACTCTTGTGAGGGTTTTTTTTTTTTGTTCCTGGTATGTTCTCTTGAGTAAAATTGGAGGTTTTTGTATTTTCTTTATTTTTCTTTATGTGTGTGTATCAAGTATATGATTTCAGACTACGTGTAACTCATGTACTTGTATAATGAAAAATAAAGTCATTTGACTTTATTATATGGGGTCTATTAATTTTCACTATCTTGTTTTAATGCTTCCTTTATTGGCCAATAATCTCGTACTCTAGTTATTTGAAAACTCTTACATAAATTGGAGATCATGGCCTGGTCCGATACAAAGGTGAGAGGCTAATGAACTAATAATTAAAAATATTCATTTTTAACATGGTAAAATAAAAAATTGGCTTACTAATTAAATGAAAATTAAAAAGTTTATAAGGAGTTTCTGTTTCATGTAATTTTCAACACTAGTTTCACCCTTCAATCGGTGTGCTTAAGCCTTAAACCACAAATTGCCAGGCTCACGTGAGGGATCTACACAAAGTCTCGTGCCTCCTCAATAATGATGGCATTAAGTAAATATAAAAAAGAGAAATAGAACTGAATCTTCATGCACCCACAGGTTATTGTAGCATAAACAAGTAAACAACTGATTAAAGTACAAACACAACCCAATTTTCTTCTCCTCCCACCTCCTTTTCCCCTCTATATATATATGCCCTGAGATAACCCTTCTTCCTCAATCCGTCAATTCATCTCTTAAATCTCTCTCTCTCTCTCTCTCTCTCTCTCTCTCTCTGTGAAATTCATTTCCAGAAAATGGAAATGGAAAGCAATATACCAATAATGAAGAGAGTGTGGAGCTTAGTTCGTGTGGCCTTCTTCATGTTAAGGAAAGGCATATCCAAGGGTAAGTTAATGATGGACCTAAACATGATGCTCAAGCGCCGCCGCAAGGTCGCCGGCAAAGTTATTTCCAACCTCATGTTTCACCACCACCACGACCCTCAGTTCTCCGGCCAGCGTGAGTACGAGTTCAGCTGCAGCAACACACCAAATAACTTCTTCTTCCCCCTCGGCAGCGGTAAGCGCCACCGCCAAAGTCGCCAGAGTCACTCGCATTTCTTTGCGTGTGCTCACGCGCCGCCCACTCAGGACGACGAAGTGGTGGTGAAGGCGGTGTTGGAGATGCTGAACAATGAGATTATTATGGTGGAGGCGTCGCCCGCCCTTCCTGGGTTTGGCCGGAGCCCCATGGTGCGGCAGCTGAGGGTGACAGACTCTCCATTCCCATTGCGAAACCCCGATGACGACGACCACCAGGTGGACAAGGCGGCCGAAGAGTTTATAAAGAAGTTTTACAAGGATCTGAAGAAGCAGACTTGAATCTTCACCATCATTAGCTTATATATATATATATATATATATATATATATATATATATACCGCTTCGTTAATTATCTTATCACCGAGAACAAAATTTTGGGATGTTTTATCCCAGCCAGTCTCGGCACGACTTTGGTTCATGATGTTATATGATAGATATACACATATATGTATGGGATATTTTTGTACCTTCGTTTTAATTTTGCTTATAATTGATTAAAGAATAAGAAATATAGAAGTTCAAGCTTGTAATAAACATCTCTCTTGTATATTAATCTATATCTCTTCCTCTTTCTCTGTGTGATCAGTTTTAGGGTCACGTTGTTGATATTTTCACAAAATGCATCATGTAACACAAAAAGTTCATCAGCACATGGTAAGCGTAGGTTAATACGTGTGTGTGTGTGAGAGATGCAGTAATAATAAGAACATTATTTTATTTTTGTTAAAAAATAAGAGGACATTCAAGCAGATCAATCATGCATGAATTAATCTTTTTATATTATTATGACAAGTTTAAATTTATATGAAGACAAATTTTGTATAGCGGCCTAAGAAACTGGAGAATAATATTAAAAATTAATTAATTGAATCTACCCTGAATCTGGCGATAATATTCTTTTCTCACAAGTTCGCACACAGGTTAATATGGAATCAATTGGTCTTTTCTCTTTTTCTTGTTCCAATTTTTTTTCAATATTTTATTTAGGATGAATGTTTATTCTAATTAATGACAAACATATTTGTAATTAATTTAAATAAATTTTCCTCTTCCGGTTCTTAATACAAGACATATTTAAAAGAGTTGATTTTGGTTTTAAATATAAGACAAAATTTTTATAGTTATCAATATTGTTCTAATTTATCTCTATTGGTGCTCCCTCAATAATAATCCATGAGGAGAGGAAATAGAGGAATTGAGAAAGATAACTATGACATTTTAAAAAATACATGTCATATTAACTAACTTAACAAATTTTCTTAATCTAATCAAATTAGGTAAATATGTTTTATATCAAAGATCAGATGAAGTAATTTATGTATGCACATAGTTATAAATAATTAATATATGTATCATCACACTAATTAAAAATAAGAGATGTTGTATTTATTTTCTACTATCTCTAGTCTTAAATATAAGACATAATCAAATTTTTAAAAAAAAATTAAAGAAGTTAAACAAGCTACTTAATCATATCATATGTTGTGTATCATTAGATTATATATTAGTTTATATGTTAGGCAAAATAGTTTGACGAAAAATGATAAATATAAATATTTTAAATTAATTTAATTAATATTCGTAATAGTTAAAAAAATTAATTTTATCTTTATGATAGGAGGGAGAAATACTTAAAAAGAAGGATGAGTCTCACCTTATGTTTCACATTTGTATGCTTTTTGAATATGTAACTTTATGGACCCAAGCCCCAAAATGTTTAATGAGCAAATTTAGGGACATATTATTGTACGATAAAGAAGAGAGGAGAGGGTCCCAAGAACTATAAAAATATTTGTGTGTGTAAAAGAGGTTGATTATGGTGAGAGCCTCAGAGGCATACGTAAAATTAATTAAAAATAATAAATATATAAAAAATATAATAAGTAATAATTAAATAGAAGCATAAAGTAATTAATGCAATGATATTAACATGTTATCCTTTAAAAAAATTCTCTTATACATTACTCAGATCCTAATTATAAAACTAAGAAAAGGTGGTTTAGTCAGAAAACGTGGTTAGGTCATTAACATGGTGAGAAAATGAAAGAAACTTTCAAATTTACTCATATTTAATACTCCCTCTAGTCCTATATATATAAGATTTAGTATATTTTTTAAGAAATTAAGGAAACTAAATAAGTTATTTAATCATGTCATATATTGCATATCATTATATGTGTGTATGTGTCAATTTATAAGTCAGATAAATTAGTTTAAAAAAATAAAAATACTTTAAAGTAATCTAATTAGCTTAATTTATCTCTAAAAAAAGTTAATTGTATCTTATATTTAAGACTAGAGGTAGTACCATGAATTACATGCATCCAAAGCTATATAAAAAAAATCATAATTTATAATAAAGATGATCTATTTCTTCAGGAATCTACCATACAATAAGTATTAGAGTGATACAAGATGTGAAGGAATATACTCCTTATGGTTCTTATTATAAGACATCAACTATCAAGTATTTTTGTCCTTTTTATAAGGCACTTGTAAGTTTTCAAGGTGCAATTAATTCATTTTTCCATGTCAGTTCATATTTAATAAAGATAGTGTGAGAGAGTACTGTATTTGAGTTTAAGATAATTAATAGAGATAACATTAGAAATCACTTAAATTTTATGACAACTTTAATGCTCTTAACTAACTTTATTGGTTTGTGAGAATTGATAGTTGATACCTTATACTCGCTCTGGTCCTTATTATAAGGCACTGACTAATAAGTGTTTTTTTTTATCCTTTTTATAAAGCACTTGCAAGTTTTCAAGGTGCAATTAATTTATTTTTCCATGTCTGCCCTTATTTAATAAGGGTAGTGTGATAAAGTACTATATTTGAGTTTATAGTAGTTAGTAGGAGGTAATATTGAAAATCACTTAAATTTTATGACAATTTTAATGCTTTTAACTAATTTTATTGATTTGTGAAAGTTGGTAGAAGGTGTCTTAACAAGGATAAGAGGAAGTAAAAACGACCAGATGAAGTATAATACATGAAAGTGTGATTTGGTAATAATAAAGAAACCAGAATGGGTTTAATTTACAGCAAGAAGAGCACTTGCATTAATTAGTTGTCGTGATATGATAGGATCCCACTAACCATGTGAAAGTGAGTCTGTCTCTTCCCCTCCTAAATATTGTCCCCTTTCTCTAACTTGGCGCCCTTTTGCTTTTTCCCTTTCCCTTTTCTTTGTTTTCCCTTACTTAATGCTTTGCCTTTTCCCTCCTTTTCAATATTTCAGATTATCTACAGATTTCACACCTATTAACACTTAATTAAGCATCATATCATATTCATATTTTTCTTTGAAACTACTCCTAGTATTATTGGTCATTTTTATAAGAGTACTGTTTCTTGTTTTTAAAAAGCATTAACTATTTTTTTTTTATGAATGCCCATATTTAATAAAGGCAATAAGAGAGTAATTAATAATCAATATATGATATTAGAGTTTATTGTAATAAGTAGAGGTAATATTAGAAATTACTTAAATTTTAGAATAAATTTAATGACTTTGACTGTTTTTATTGATTTGTGAGAATTATTAGTTAGTGTCTTATAATAAGAACCAGAGGGAGTATCAATATATTTTTAATTCATAAGAACAATTAATTAATAATCATTTTCGGAATATGAAGGAAAAAAACTAGTCCAGATCTCTAGCTTCTAACTACATATAAGTACTTCATGCATAAAAAATATAGAAGTAGAATACTGATGAATTCAAATCCGTCCATATTTTGAAATCAAACCAAGGATTCTGGTGTCTATTAAATATGGTAAGTGGTTGCTTTTAACAGCAAGAAAGTATGATGGGTAAGACCATGTAAGAACAAGGAAACCTAAGTGAGTGGCTCCGCAATATTCACATTGTTTAATTGCTAAATAATTAACACCGTTTAATACACCTTTATCCAATACTTTAATTACGTACTTGTTAGGTTCGTATTGTAAGTAGGTATTCTGATGTTGACCCTGTCTCTGAGTCGTTTGATTATTTTAAAAAGTATTAAATTTTTTCATATATGTCTATAGCGTGATTGGGTAGAAATTAATATAATATTGAAGTGTCGTCTAGTTAATAAGCTAATATTAAAAATCACTTAAGTTTTTATGATAACTTTAATATTTCTAATTTTTTTTATGTATACATATGAATTAATTAGAAGTGACTTATATTTAAAATCAAAGTGGAGTGGTATATGTTTGTCCAAAAAAGTGGAGCGCTCTGTGTGGTCCAAATAAATGTTAATACTCCTCTAGTTATATTTATAAAGTGGAGAGAGAAGTTTTATTTTACTATTTAGTATAAGTTATATCATTACACTTTTGCCATTCATTTATTGTTATTTATGTGAGAATTTATTGTCACCATGAGGTACAATAGTGCGTACTATTAAATAAAAGGTAAAAAAAAGAAATGGATTTATAAATAAAAATAGATGTTATAAATAAAGACAGGATTAATAAGATTTAAAGTTTTTTAATTTCAGTAAAACATATTGAAAGTGATTTATAAATAAAAATAAATGAGTAATACATAATCATACCAAGGGTTCATTTAAAATCAATTAAACTCATGGTGACTAACAAGTTTCAAAGCACAAAATTTAACCCAAGGGTTGGAGGTCGGTTACTTAGTTTAGCCACAAACAGACAACCATTATATAGACATGTGGCAGGTATATATGGTTATGCAGATTTTAATTAGAGATCATCAGGTAATGATTAATTTTCTTCTAAATTTTACATTGCAAGTGAGTATTTATAATAGAAATTCGAGCCTTCAATAAATATACTTCGCATGTATATTTCTTTCAATTTACATAAAGGTTTTATACATGGATTACAAAAATTATTAATTTACATAAAATGCTCCCTCTGCTCATGATTATGGAATAATTTAACTACTTTTTTAAAGATTTTAAAAACAATGTAATTATTTTAGTAAAAGCAGTAAACCTGTCAATAATTGACATCTTGCCAAAAAAAAATACCCCTTTAATTTTAAACTCCTTTCTTCTCTCTCTCCCCTAATTAATTAATGTGGGGAAACCATCATTATTAGTAGAGTATTATAGCGGAAAAAAATAAATACAATTTATAAATAAAAATAAAAATTTAAAATAAGAAATGAATTGAATTATGAATTATTTTATCGAATAATTTGTGTTATTGGATTTGTTATAAGTAGCCCAATAATGCTAATTAATTTGTAATTTAATTGTTAAACTTTTTTTTTTTGGGGTGTATATAGAATGGTCAATTTTAAATAACAGTGAAAGAAGAAGACAATGATGAGACAATAATTGAGGGTGAATATAGAAAAGAGAGATAAAATTAAGTGCTTGTCTCTGCAAGTCAAAAATGCATGTCACAACAATGATTAATAATAAAGTCCAAACATGTCGATTTCAGCCAATAATAATCGTGGAAGAAACATTTAAATAGTATTTGTCAAGATTTTTTTTTTTGTTTTTGTTTTTGGAGGGCAAAGATATGGCGAAAGTGAAACCAATCGTTCACACTTTCTTTCTTCTTTTGTTTTTTTATGATCATTTATACTTAAGGCGAAGTAGCTCTGGTGAAATTAATAAATTAAATAAATGGCTGACCTCTGTAAATCGGGGACCTGTCATCTTTTGAACTCATATTTCACTTTCCCTCTTGACATGTTTCACGAGTAATAATTTTATTATTTTATTATAATTAATTATTTAGATATTTACTGATTCTTAACCTTCTGCATTATAACCATCATTCATGATTATCAGTTGGGAAACTAAAAGACAATTCAATGAACATTCATATGTGTTTATGGTAACTTACGGATGACCTTTGGTTGGAGGTCTATAAATAGAAACATTGTACAAAAATTGTGACAACAAAAAATTGAATGAAAATTACTCTTCATTTCTATCTCGAATTTTCTCTTCCCTAATCTCTTACTCTTTTATCCTAAATTTCTTTTAATTTTATAACAATAATCATTTTAATACTTCAAATCAAGGAAAATTTAGTTAATTGACGTGCATCCTAATTTTTTAAATACCGAAATATTTACTTTTTCAGCTTTAAATATACAGATATTACTTTGTTCATATACAACTGAGTTGTACTAATTTTTCATCAGACTTTATTTTAAATTTGATTTCGGAAAATATATAATATATATATTCTATAGAAGTCATATATAATGTAAATTATTTTTTAGACATATAAATAATATAATAGGATCACTTAATTTTCTCTATCTTATGATTCTTGGACTAAATTTATGAACTTTGATAGTTCCTAAAATGTTTTTCATGATTTTTTTTTCAAGCTAACAAAAGGCATAAAAATGGGTAAACCATAGCTAAGGTATCTATAATTCCCTAATTTTTAATTTGGCACCTTTATGTTTTTTTCTTTATTAAAATTTTTAATTTAAATATTTTAGCATAATTAACCTTATAACTTTGCTCTATTAGCATTGTTAGCCCCAATACAAGGCTAATAGAGTAAAATTAAAGGATTTCATGAGGGGAGAAAAACACGCAGATACTAAATTAAAAATTGAAGAAAACTTTAGATACCTTGGGTATGATTTTCCGTAAATTTATTTTTTGTTGTAAACATGTAACATACATTCTAATGAGAAGAGGATACTCTCTTAATCATTTTTCTCTTTTTCTTCTTAGAATGGTATCTCCACCCTCATATAAAAAAATGAATGGTTTTAATTTAATATTTTCTAAAGCTATTATTAATGTATTTTATAATTTAACTTTTAAAAATTTTGTTTGTGTTGCAGTTATGAATGGTCTGGATCAGATTTTAACTCCTTAAATTTATTTATTTATGTTTAAAATAACATATTTATAAAATATGAAATATGAACCATATATTTTTTAAATCAAAAGTACAGATGAGATTCTAAGAGAATTTAAACTTGTTTTCATGATGTCAACTAATGGTTTGAGTTTCTCTCATTGTTCTCTTTCTTATTTTCTGCTCATAATCTCACATCCACTATTAAATTAAAATTATATATGGTTCATTCAATATTTTATAAATTATTTCTACAAACATAAATAATTAAATTTAAATACTTAAAATATGATCTATATCATTCATAATTACAATCTATAAAACTTAAATAAATTTCAATTTATGAAATATTATAACAATAATTTTATAAAATATTAAATCTAAACAATCCATTTTAATATAAAGGTAGAGGTATAAAAGGATCCTCTCCCGTCAACTCACTGCAATATATTAACATTTTGGTCCCACTTAGTTTGAAGAATTGTGTTTTTAAGGGGGGAAAATCGATTTGAATAAAAATTGGAAGGCTTTAATTTAATGAGAAGTACGCAGAATTTCCAAATTCAACGTTAATTAGGGGGGTAATGGATATTTATTAATATTTTATATTGAAATAATTGCACCAGTCACCGCTTTGCTCGTCATTATTTGATCTCAATGATTCTCATCAATTTTGTGAATATCTCGGAATTGTACAAATTCAATACTCTGTCTCTAAATATAAGCTTTAAACTTGAGAATATGTCTGTTCAAAAATATAAATTTCATTTTAAGTTTGTCAAAGCATTTATTGTTATTTTTCCAATTTTACTCTTTGACTTTATTTGTTATATTATATTTATTGTCTCTCTCACTTATCCACTTTATAAATAAGCGTATAGTTCAAAAGAAATACTACATATTAAATACTATTAACTAATTTTAATTGTTTTATTGAAAACCACAAATTATTTATTCAAAGCTTATATTTTAGAAGGGAGGGAGTATCTATGAGCGCTGATATATATATATATATATATATATATATATATATATATATATATATATTGAATAAAAATTCATATTAATTTTAATCAAGAGGAATTAGTATAAGGTTTTAAGGAAGATACTTAATTACTAAAAAATATCGTTAACAAGTGAGGTGAATATTGAAACTTGTTATTGTTTGTTCTTTAGGGACTTCTTAGTAATTAAGTAAAAGCCAAATTGTCCATAAATACTACAAAAGCGACATCCTAAAGGCTAAAGGGACATCTCTTGAACTTCAGGCACACAGTTTTATATATATATCTACGAAGATTGAAATGGGATTTCCATGTGAGATGTCAAAAAGACTTTGTTTTGTAACTGAAAACTTTTTAATAGCATAATGAGAAGAAAAAAAATAGAGCAAGTAACAGATTTCTTTTAAGTTTAAGTTTTAATTGCTGTGTGTTTTTGGTCCCTGATTTATTAACGGTGATGGATGGGTATTTAATTTTGAATTTTGAAGTTATCCTATATGAGAAAAATTAATATGTAAGTCCCTAAAATTTCATATAATTTTTAATTAAGAATATAATATATTTGTAATTTTTTTTCTTCTTATTAAATTCTCTTATAGGCTAATAGTTTTTTCAATTACAGATATTGGTCATTATTATGATAATGATTTGTTAATTTGTAAGAAAAATGATATTAATAGCTGATGATCTCTCACTCAAATTACGTTATATATAGGCTCAATTTGATACTTATGAGTATAATAGTTTGTTATTTATATGTATGTTGATAATAATAAAAAAAAAAAAATTACCCCATCATTTTATTTTTAAAAATATTTTTTATTTTATATTCTGTGGGAACTTAATTACATGTGGCTTAGTAAGCATATTTATATCATTAATTATGAATATGAACTAATATACTCCCTCTAGTCCTTATTATAAGGCACCAACTATCCAAAATTTTTAGTCCTTTTTATAAGGCACCAACTACATTTAACTAATTTATTTATTACTATTTCCAATTATACCCTTACTTTAACAAACTTTTTTAAATCTATCTCATTAAAGTAGGGATAAAGTTGGAAACTTTTATTAATTTTAGGCTCATTAATGACTTAACTTCCATTTTCTTGGTTTGTGAGAAAAGATAGTTGGTGCCTTATAATAAGGATAAGAGGGAGTATAATTGAGGAAACTGCAAAGCACTAACATGTAAAACTATAAGAACTGATGAATTAATTATAAGATGCTTTCTTTAATTGCGTGCGCAAATAAAATGATTATAGAATCGAACTTTTTAGCTGTCTACCAACATTAAATTATTGCATTATATAAAAGTTCTTCTATATCCAGGTGGTGTTCGTGTTCATATAAAACTTCAATTAAATGCTTAACTATCTTCTTAAACGAAATTAGGCTGGGCCTAAGAAGAAAGGCTATAATTACCTAAGAATAAGGTCTTATGGCATAAAGCATAAAGTGTCTTTTTTTTTTTTCTTTCTTTCTTTCTTTTTTTATCAAAATAAAAGCATAAAGTGTTTTGAGTTCATATAATTGATTACGATTTTTCAAACATTCAATGAACTCTTGGCTAACATGCATGCATGCATATGTTGATAAATGATCATTTGTATTTTCATATAGTTATCAATATATATTGAAGAAAATTGCTAAAAAAAACCCCTATTACAAAACTTATTCCTCAAATATATCTGAAATATGTTTAAAGCCTTAAACATAACATATCTTCAACCATGCATGATATATATTTAACTATGTACAAAATGAAAGATATTTGCACATATTCAAAAACAGATTATATATAAGTGAAGAAGAGGTGCATCCACTAAAGTTAAGTTGCACTCATTGAAGGGCTTGGTCCTTAATTAATAATTATAGGTAGCCCTAGGTAACAAGGTGGATTTTCTTCTGTTTACAAATTTCCCTATATATTTTTTATTTATATATGAATCTGTTTTGGAAATTAAAATCATGATTGATTGAATGGTTTGCATACCGATGTTTAGACTGACTAAAATGTTCACATGACCAAAATCAAAGCCCCAATTATAAGGACATTAATCAACTTCTTAAAAGCTTAAACGTACACAGACATACCTTTATCATTTTTCTAAGCTTTATTTGAAAGCCAATTTATGTTGTTTGCCATCAATAATGTTCCAATGGGAAGAGAAAAGTTCTCTGATTAATTGTTCCACCAAAAAAAAAAAAGTTTAAACCTCAAAAAGCTGCTCTAATAATTAATGTTTTTTTTTTTGGTGAATTCTTCACAATATCTCTTTCATAAACATGTACTGCTCTTCTTTTCTTAATTAATTTATATGTACTAATTTCTTGCAACTTTAATTAACTTGGAAACCTGACTTCAAATATAATAATGGTCACGAATCTAATTAAAAGTAGGCCTTAATTAATGAGTTTTGTGTAATTTGTTTGTTTCTCGCTTAAATATAGACAAATATTGAGCAATATAATCCAAAAAATAATATTTATGATGAAGCCACAATGAGATTGAATTTGTCTTTGTTATCTCTTTAATTAGAATAAGATATTCCATTTGAAACAGAAAGAAAACACTCTAGAGTTACACTAATTAATACACGTGTCCTTATACTTAAATCTCTAATAGCAAACAGTATTCAACTAAGAATTGTCCACCGTATTGATTATTAGGCTAATAGTTAAGTAGTGTTGATTAAGTTTTATTTATTACGTCAACTATCAACTATGTTTTAATATTTAAAAAAAAAATCCACTCTATTTCTTATTTTAATTTACTTGCAAGTTGCAACTCATCCTCACATGATAACATGGTTGTACACATGTCACTCTTCTAAATCCAAAATCTATGCACAATTAACAAAAATTGTAATTGGAATAAAAGTTCGTTAATGGTATTAACAAATCCGATAATGAAATTGACAAAGGCGTTCATCAGGGTGACATGTTTTCCCCCTGACGAATACACTTGTTATTCTCATTAATGATCTCTTGCTATTTTCATTATGAATTTTGTTCATTGTCCTCAAATTTTGATTTTAGCAGATTAACATGTGTACAACTTGACACATATACTTATTATTTCTAATAAAGATCTTATTAAGTTGACTGGGAATTCATTCACGAATCCGAAATCTATGCCAATTTGATGGGGTTGATGATCAACTATTTGTTGTAGCGCCACTGATTGTAATGCACTACTTCCAGGAAGTTAGACCCTCATGAACTACACTCAAGGACAACTTAGTTGACTTTTCTATCAATGAACTTGTTAATCTCATTACGATTTTTGTTCATATGCCATGTCATTGTTTATCATTTTCTTCATCTCTCCTTCCTTCCCCTTCCAACAATGAAGTCCAACCTAACATCTACCACATCCCAAACCCTTCTAACAATAGAATTTCTCTTTCTCTCTCCTCACCCTCTCTTCCTCTCCTTCTTCCCGATCTTTCCTATACTCTCTGGTGATGGCGAACGTGAAGGAATGTGGGGGTTGACGACACGGTCGGAGGCATGAAGCTTCCTTGTGATCGATCCATCAATGGTGGGTTTGAGTCGGAAGTGTTTGCAAACTTCATAAAGAATACGAAAGAGAATGAAAGAAGTGAATTAGCAAAGAAGAATTTGCGCGTGAAATAAAGTGAGCAAGAGATTATGAAATCATTGATGAACATTGTCATGCATGTTTAAGAAGCGTACGAGAGCTCAATGACAATAGCTTGAAGACGATAATCACCCTCCTCAGTTTCTAACGTGACTAAAGAGTGATGACGTCTTCTCTCTCCTCAATGAGAAGGTGAGGAGAGAGAAAGAATGTGAGGGTATTTTAGTAAAAACACTTAAATTTTAAAATCTGAAATTCCTTCTGATCACCCCTCTATCCTTTTAATTTTTTAACAAATGTTTTAGAGTTTTAGAATTTCATGTTATTTAAATAGAATTTTCCTATAGTTTATGAGTTAATTATTAAAAGCCGACTGAAAGATAACAACAAGGCCAGCTGGAACCGGCCAGCAAAAGCAAAGCAAGGCTATGTGTTTCTTAAAGAAAATGGTTGTGTAATGACAAATCTGGGCTTTGCGATTATAGGTATGTATCACAATCTTACATAAGATTACGATTCCAGTAATTAAAGTTCCTATGTGATTTAATTTCCAAAATATACGGAAGAACTTGTAGATGATGAGTTTGCATTGACCATAAATCTAAGATCTAGTTTTATTTTAAAAAAAATTTATATATATTTCTTAAGTCCTTCCTATTGATCACATATATTAAAGAGAGTTTTCTGTTAACAAAGTAAAGTTCTTTACAAATAATTAATTGGGATGATTTAAGAAAATTAGTAACAAACATTTTTTATAAATAACTAAGTTAACTAATTTTCTCTCAATTTCTCTGAATTAATTATTTAGCTAACTTTTATGTTTATATAATAAGGAAGTAGTATGTTATTTAATCTTTCTCAATCTGGTTTGTTTGTCCTCACCTACGCACTTCGAACATCATTCATACTTGATTTTTTGGAACGTTTGTCTTACAAGTGATTGTTTTTAATTAATATTTGGAAGTTGTTGATCCATCCATATCACTTTAAAAGACATGCACGATGAACAATCCCATTATTGCCATATATTTATAATTTATACATATGATTGAGATTTTGGTCCTTTTTTCCCCGTTGGGTTTAGATTTTGAAGTTTATTGTTGAGAAGTCTATAATTTTTTTATAATCAATAAGTCTTATGACTTTAATTAAACTAATTGTAGCTGGCCAAAAAAACTAATTGTGTAGTTATTTCATATATACTCCCTCCAGTCGCATTCAACCACCTCATTTGAATTAAAGAAAAGTCATTTATTCATTAATTTTTCTTAAATTATATTTTTTTCAACCTCACCCTTTTTTAAATGAGGCTTTGAACGAGGAAAAAAAATTTAAAGAGTTACATTTAAATATTAATTATAATAAAAAATTATAATTAAGCCTTAATTATTCTTCAAGTATGGATCAAAGGATCTTTCTATATGTGACTTATATTTTAGTTCGGAGGAATTAAACTCAAATATATTTTTAGGGGACAAATCTCCGGTCCATTCCTTATGGCATCAAATGATTAGTCCAAGATTATTATAATTTTTTTTTAAAATATTTTGGTCAATTCTGAATTTAAACTTCAAGGGATAAGATCAATATTTACTGTACAACATCTTATGATTTCAATATTAAATCACCGATTATATTTTTAATTAACAGTATAAAACAAGTGGCTTAAACGAATGCAACGTGCAGTCAACTTATATTGTAATTTATAATTTGTACATATCAATGATTGATTTTTTTCTGATGATTTCGTTGATTTGTATATTGGGAGAGAGACATGTGGCCATGGAGAGATGTGGACGTTATTGTATTGATTTATAAAATGTTAAATTGCAGAGGATATTTTAGAGCTATTTTTGTTCTTATACAATATTATAAATCTTTTTAGGACTAAAAGATATTGTAAATATCAAACAATATTCAAAAGCCATTCCCATATAAGTGCATATATAAATATTTAATTGTTTTATCATTAACAAGTAGTAAACTCATAGTTTTCAGGCAAAAAAAGTCACAATTTTATCACGAACTCTTTAAATAGAAACCCCTTATAATTTATTAATTTTATTTTTTCCTGTATAGCTTTTGTTTTCCTTTTTTATTATACATCGACTAATTGAACGAGTGAGAGGAGTGTCTGAAGTATAAATAAAAAGAGATATCAGAAATGTAAAATTAAAGGGTCTTCTGTACAAATTTGAATTTACTGAAAAAGACAAACGAAAAAAGAGCTAATAGGACGGACGCAGGCAACTTAATATTGCTCAATTATTGCGCTTTGCACTAATTTTAATCCTCGAGGACATGAAAGGAAGACATAACTTTATAAAAATACAGACACGCACAAAATAAATCTCTCTCACACACACATAATACCCAACAAAGAAGACATGCGAGCAAAACAGAATAATATAATTGATATGATGAGAGTGAGGAAGAGCTTTATCTATTGGGATATTACACTCCATAAATTATTTCTCCTCTATTAAATTACATATATGTCATTAAGTTGTCATTTAAAAAATACACATCTTTTTCTTCTATTAGTATATAATTATATATACTGATATACAAAAAACATTAGTCTCACCACTTTTAATGTTTTTCTTTTTTTTATATATAAGAAGGTTTTGGAAGGGTTTGACACCAGTCCTCTACCAAGGCCAGGACACAGCCCCAGGCTCTATGAGCACTTACTGGAGACTTACAAGATCGCCTACTATGAGCACTTACTGGAGACTTACAAGATCGCCTACTAAAGGAGTCCCAACAACGACAAAAGAGATCGAACCCACGACCCAATGATCTAGTTCTGGACCCCTTATCATCTATGCCAACTCTCATTGGTCACCACTTTTAATGTTTGGGAACTACCAAAATGTTCTATTCTGATGTCAAAAAAAAAAAGAAAAATCAATTTAGCCTTTAGGGGGGGGGGGGGTTTTATTTGGGCCTTTAAGAGCCTCTAGAATCATGCATGATATTTGTGTGTAAACATTTTGGGCCTATATAGAATGGTCTGGGCTAAACTATTAAAATGATCTGTTGTGATTGAGATGGCTAATTTGGGCCCAAGAGGGAAACGAGGGAAACGCTGTTAAAATTAAATAAAAATAAAATAAACAAACGCCCACCATGGGGTTCGAACCCAAAACCACAAAGTTAGGAGATTGCGCTCTACCCACTGAGCTAGACGGGCTGTCGATCGGTTAGATCATATATAACTTTATAAAGATTAAAAGACTTCCACTTCAAAGTAGAGAGCACAACGTCAGGAAACGTCAAATCTACAGACGAAAGCAACAAACTTGGGGGAAAAAAAAACTAACACTGATACATGATATAATATTTAACTAATTAATTTGAAAAAATTAAAAAATTTAAATAAATTATACATATGTTACATAATCCATTTGAAATATTTATGTACATCATTAGGTTATATATTATTTTATAATTTTGAAAAATTAATTATTTTAAAAAATGATAAATATAAATATCTTAAATTAATTTATTTAGTTTCATTAATCTTCTAAAATTAGTTAACCATATTTTATATTAGGGACTGAAGGTTGTAGATGCCAGTGATAGTAAAAAACCAAATTCAATATCTCCTTATGATAATCAGACAATAAAGTACCCATTTAGTCATTAATATAAGAATTAATTTTATTTAATTTTGAGAGATTAAGGAAAGTAAATAAATTTTTTAATTATAACATATGTGACATAATCTCTTTAAAATAATTGTGTAACATTAAATTATATATCAATTTATATATTAAACAAATTAATTAGTTTGGAGAAAAACATGAATATAAGAGATAAAGTGAAAATATTATCTCATATTTACTCAAACTAAGTCCTCCATTTAATATTGGAGGGGTATTAGCCAATGATTACGATAATAGATCTCAATCCACACCTCTTTTTGTTCATAAAGTCTTAGAAGTCCATATAGGAGAAAAATTCTCTAAAGATTATGATAAGTAGATAATATTATCAATAGTGTATACTTCAAAATTCTGAGAGGGACTTAATTATATATGTATTAATCCTCAGTTTGTAAAATTAAAATATAGTTTGTAGTGCAATTTACATTAAAACTTATATCATATATGTAGGATCAAAGGTAGTATTATGTATACTGATTTATTTTTTTGGGCTTTTGAGTAGCATGCACATTGAGTCATGGATTATAGCTTTATAGTTGCACCCCTAATGGTAGAGGTGTTATTAAATTATATATGGAATAAAATATAATAATTGTTCGTGTTGGCACCGCAAGTATGGTGGCACGGTAGGTGATTATGGAGAGGAGGAGAAGGAAGAAATATGGGAGAAGAAAATGGATGATCATGAAAGGAGCAATGATAAGGCCAATGTTAATGAAGATGAAGGGAATACGCCTCCTGCTCCTGAGAGGGAATGGTTTATATCATGTTGTCATATGAAGTATAAAGTATTATGAACACTTTGCTGCGGACACTTTTAGAATAGGAGCTCCTTAATATAAAATGATCATTTGAATTGAATAGACTC
Source organism: Acacia confusa (assembly GCA_037074495.1). NCBI lineage: Eukaryota > Viridiplantae > Streptophyta > Magnoliopsida > Fabales > Fabaceae > Acacia > Acacia confusa. Next base: position 30,529,440 of record CM073510.1, read on the forward strand.
ATTTGGAACTTTTATGTTCATACAATGATTTGCGTTTATATTGCGTAACTGCGATTGCTACTGTGTAACGTTTGTCTTATGATCTAATACCATATTCATCCATATCAATGCCTCAAATTCATCTCTAGTTTTAGGCGTAAACCAGAAGTTTGTGTATTCTTTAAATGGGGTGTTTACAATGACCGAGAAAGACTGAAAGTCAAACTCTTAATGAATACTCACTTTTAGTTTGTTATTTTCCCATTGGGTTGAAGAAGCAAGTGGCCGTTTTCTCACGTGTAATTATTATTTACAGCTTCTTAAAGTGCAACTTAAGTTACTTCTGGGGATCCAAAATTATGTTTGGGGTTTTTATCAGATTTATAAACATGCTATACGACTGCACACGTCGCAAAACTAATAGTAAAATTTATGAACTTGAAAGCATTTTTATTGAGCAATATTTTTTTTTTTAGTTGCATGAGTATATGTAACGAATTTCTTTCTGGTTTATAATTATCTTTTTTTCCTCATGGCTTAGTTTCCCTAAAATTTCCTGTTTTCCCGACTGTTTTTAATTATGGTGCATTGCTTTTTTACTTGTTATGGTGACAGGTTCAAGTGGGTGGTTCCCTTTGGTATAAGGTGGAGAAAAAACTGGGGAAGGATGGATTTGGACAAGTATATGTTGGTCGCCGTGTTAATGTTGTAAATATGAATGAGATAACTTGACCTGGAGCTGTGGAAGTATAATTGTCCTGCCATTATTGAATGAGTAGTGATATTTTCTTTTCTTTTCTTTTTTCTTTTATCTTCTTCCTCAGGTTGCATTGAAATTTGAGCATAAAAGTAGTAAAGGATGTAACTATGGACCACCACTCGAGTGGCAAGTGTACAAGTGAGTGAGATATGACTGATTCTTTTAATGCTTCACCTTTGTTTGTTGATTCTTAATTTTTTTTTTCTTTAGTTGTTTCTGGACTATATTGGTGTTTATGATTGATTATGTAATAAGAACGTTTTGGAATTTGTAGAGCACTCTAGGTGGCAGCCAAGGTGTGCCAAGAGCACACACTATATATACAAGGGTAGGCAAGGTGACTATTATATCACGGTACGTGACTCAGTCGTCTTTATTGGCTATTCTGAATTTTTGGATGGCTAATTTAGTTTTCGTCTATGCTGTTACTCCTTTCTCCCTGGTTGAAGAGTGCCTGTTTGACTTGAGACCTTTATGCTTACAGGTTATGGATATGCTGGTACCTAGCTTGTGGGATGTGTGGAATAATAATTCTCATACGTGAGTTTGTTGAATATTCACTGGCTTATATGTACAAAATGTGTTCTCTGTACCACTTTTTTACTCTCAGTTTAAGTTCATACGTGATTTTGTGACCAGGTCATGCCGTGATTCTGGGCCTTTATCTACCAGCTGCTAAGCTTGGTAGAGAAAAATAACCAATCACTGATGTCTACTAATTGCAGGTGTACGGTTGAACTGGATTTTCTTTACAACAGTTGTTCTAGTATGCATGTGAAGGTGGGACTTTCGATATTTTCCTAGTTTGCGTCTGAATCTTTTGCTTTGAGCTTTTTGAAGGTATCATGGTGGGGTTTTTCAGGAGAAACGGGCAAAGAACCTTTATATTGCATCATTTTGCTATGCGTCTCCTCTTTCTCAAACTCTCTTCCTCCTGCCGACTACCCCGTCTCAGCCCCCGGTGATGGTGGCAACGTCGTCCTCTACCAAAGACGGCGGTGAATAAGCATAGCAAAGGTTTGACTTCCTCTTCCTTGTCTTCATTGATCCTGGCCCCCGTCGTGGTCGCATCTCGGTGTGAATTACACTAAATTATGAACAATATAACGTATATTTAATTTTAACTACATAAATGTTCATACTTGGCTATGCAGTTTTCAATTACCATTTTTATCACAAAAGGGCCAACGCTTGTATATTCTGTATGGGAACTGTGCACAACAATCCTCAAAAAAAAAAAAAAACACACACACACACACACACACACAAGATTGTGATCAAAATCTTTTGTACAGAAAAATCAAGAATTGGTAAACAAGGATGAGAATTATAGCTAACAATCCTTGCTGGCCAAGTGAGATGGTTCCTTCCTTCTTTTTAGTTTCACAAGTGGTTATTGTGTTGTTTGGAGGAGAAGGAGAATATAGGAAAGCCATTGAAATGTTGTCTTGATCACCTTTCTCTCCTTTCAAGATTGGCCTTCCAATCACCTGCTTGTACAGCCCACCACTCGCTCCCTGTTAATCACAATTTAATTAATTAATTACGTACATAAACATTGTTAATTAAGAGAGATAGATCCTTTTGATTTGTCACCATTCTCCTTTACTCATGAACTGGGGACACTTGTGTTCACTATCGCATTACGCTATCACCCCAATTAGCTGTCGTTATATAATAAATTAACGCAACAAAAAGATCCTAATTAATGATGATGTATCATGCATTAAAGTTGACGTAAAAGTATCTTAAAGCCTGATCTTGTTTCTATTTCAATTTAAATAAAGGTGAAATCTAATTATATGCGCCAGGACAAGGTTCTTTAGTTCCTTTCCTCGCTAATCAAGGAGATACTATGTTCCATTCCGCCACTTTATTTTTGTCCAAAAAATTCCACCACTTTATTCCGTCTCTGTAGAGAATAATATATTAAAAGTTAAAATTAAGGGAAAATGAAATCAGGACCTCAATTAAGAAAAATAATATCAAATTTTTTTTATAATTTGTCAATGATAATAGCTCATTCACTTATCAATAACTACTCTTTCATTTATCATTGACAAGTTATAAAAATTTGTTAAAATTATTTTTCTTAATTAAGACATTGCTATCGTTTTCCTTAAAATAATTTTTTTTTATGGCTATAGTTTTAAGCTGGTTAATTATAACTCAATCGTTAAATTTGAATTTCATTGAAACTTGATATCTAAACTTTAACTTATTATAACTTAATCCCTATAATTTTAACTATGTAAAATTTTAGTCCCTAAACTTTATGAGTAAAATATAGATACTAATATTATAAAAGATAAAACTATAAGAATTGAATGGTATAAAAGTCAAAGTTGATGTGTAAATTTAAAATTGAGTTAAAATTATAGGAATTGAAGTTAAAAATAAACTAAGCCACGATTGAATAAAAAACATAAGGATAAAAAGATTAATTTTTCGTTTAACAAAAAAAGATTAATTTTCACTCTAATTAAGATTGATGGGAAAATATATTTTTACTTTTTAGGAAAAATGGGTGAAAAGGCATGTTTGGAAATTTTACTTGTAAGAGGCGATTTGAAGTGTTTTTATACACAGCGAATATCGGTACGGATTTCAACCACATAAAATACTAATTTTGAATAAGGTATTTTTTCACCAACTTTCCCTTGCTTCTAATTTCTAAGAACTGTAGTCAAATTGAGTAGAGAAGAATTGAGAAAGAACCTGAATCTGGTCTCCACAGGTGACTATAAGAGCGTCTTGTTCATCAGGGCAGAAAGAGAGCCAACCCTTCTTGGAGTAAACATGAAACTCAGAACAGCCATCACAAACATGCAAGCACAAGGCATGAGAGTAATCTGTTCCTCTTATCAGCATTCTAATCACATCATATTTCAACGAATTAACCCATCTATCTGCCAAACTATCCTCACTATGCTTGTACACACAACAAAGCGTACCAAATTCACGTCCATCACTACTCTCACCACCGCCTGTAACTACTTTTCCTCCGGCCAAGTTCTTCATTATCGCTGCTACAATTTTGTCGGCCACCTTCTCTATGCTTGACATGATAGCTTCCATCTCCTCGCTGCAAGTAAAAGCACAGAGATTATTAACTTGTTTTCCAAAAATATAATAATCATTACATATTCCAAGCGTGCATTATCACTGTTTTGGGACATAATTAATATACGAGATAAATTTCATGATGACAAGTGCTTTTCTACAGTAGAGAATCAGAATGTAGGGTGTAAAGTTATGATTTGCATCCAAGGGTGAAATTTACAGCTTATCTGCAGGCATCTAAAATCATTATGCCCCCCTTCTTTAATATATATATATATATATATATATATATATTACTATTGCTTTCTTTTTTTTGCCCCCTCCCTTGCTTTGCGTGTCCCATAAGCTCACAATGTGTTCGTTTTTCACTTTCTATACTGTACACCATCTACCCTAGAAGAATTTTGCTGCACCAGTTACATTTTCAGAGCTCTTCAAAGCAAATAAAAAAATAAAGAATAAAAAGTTACACGTCAGGGATAGATCGGAGGTAGCCTCGGTGTAATAGTAAGGCTGCTGTCTTTGCATAAAGATTATACTTTAAACCTTAAAAACAGTTGCTTTATTTATAGATGTAAGATTATGTATATCTGCCACTCCTCAGAGTTTAAATAAAAAGAGCCTCATGAACTGTGATGCATTTTTCATAAGTATATAGTACCTCAATCATATTATAGAATCTAATTTCAATTTTAAAAATATATATAGACAGAGAGAGAGCACCTTATGCTTTAATTAAGTAATTTGAGTCTTTAAATTTGTTTTGTTTTTTGGTATTCATTAATCGTTCAAATTTATAACTTATTAAAGAAAGGGAATTGAATAGTTAAAATTGTGACCGGCCAGGTATATCCTTTGAAACAATGGTAAGTTCGTCATTTATGGCAGCTAATCTTAGTATTTATTTCGAAATAATCTCACAACAGAATTTCGTTTACCTTTGTTGAACAAGATTATTATGAGGATATGATCAGTTTAGTAGCTTTCTTTTGTGTGAAGTTTTTGTAAGTTAACAATCTATCAATATGGTTGGCCAAAAAAATATAGTAATATGGTGTTACCTGAATTTAGAATATCCAATAGGTGAGATTGCCTCCATTTTCAACTTCAAGTCATGATCTCTACACCACACGAACTCTTCGCTCAGCTCACTTCCGTCTTCCTCCGAATGATACTCCTCAAAACCCCACGGCTTCTCCGGCGGCGATCTTGTAACCGTCGCTCGTTCCTCCGGTGAGACCTGAAAAATTGCCCGGGCAGCCTCCCTCGACGACGTCATCAGTTCGCGCGGTACTCCATGATTCACCAGCTGAAAGCATCCAACTCTGGCCAAAGAGTCAGAAACGACGTCGGACGATGACGTGGCGTCCTTCTGATCATCGGAACACAAGGATCTAAAATCAACCTTGGGAGGTGTTTCGAGGAACTTCTGTTTGGGGAAGATCTTGTCTGGCAAGATGAGGTCAGGCACACGAAGCGAGGTTTGGAGAAACTCGGTGAGAACGTCGTCATTGGCGAAGGAGGAGCGGCGGCCAGAGGCGATGGGAGAGGGCGGAGGAGCGCGGAAATCGATGGGGATGTCAGGGATGGAATTTGGTGTTGCGGCCATGGAAGAAGAAAGAGAAGACGAAATAAGAGGTGAAACAAATTTCGCTTGGTTATTATTGTGATGGAGTGAGTGGCAAGTTTGTGAAGATAAAAAGGAAGGTGTTGTTGGGTTTGTTAAAAAAGATGGAAAAAGGAGGAGGAAGAAGAAGAAGAAGAAGAGGAAATGATAGCGTGGGGAGGGAATCCAAGACAGGGCACGAAAGATGATGATCACGACGTCGTTTCCTTTTTTTTTTCACACCTTTTTTCCAGGCAAAAATCATTCAAAGCACTGTCCAGTGTATCTTAACACTGATATTTGAATTTTAATTCTCATATTGTAAGGAATTTACTCTCTGGTGGGGTAGGGGTGCCTGTTATGTCTTTGGTGTTGTGTTCCTACTGGCCCTTCTCAAATATTTTTTGTTTTCTGTAATTTGATTCTATATGAAATGAGTAATATTTTAATATTTTATGGTTAAAAAAATGAAGTTATTTCTTATTTATTTAATGATTTTTTTTAAAATTTAAGACTCAATGAAAAAAAAAACTGTCTAACTTTGGAGTCTTAAATCTTTGGAAAAAAAATGAAGTTATTTCTTATTTTAATAACTGTCTAACTTTGGAGTCTTCTGTAGTTTGGTTCTATGTGAAATGAGTAATATTTTAATATTTTATGGTTAAAAAAATGAAGTTATTTCTTATTTATTTAATGATTTTTTAAAAAAATTTAAGACTCAAAGAAAAAAAAAACTGTCTAACTTTGGAGTGTTAAATCTTTGGAAAATAAAAAATAAAAACAACCCGCGTTTTCTCATAAGATATCAAAATATCACTCATTTCATGTAAAATCTAATGATCAAAAGAACTGTAAAAAAAGTTTTAAGTTGAGCATCAAAATTGAGTGGCAGCACTAAAGGCGCAGTAGACACTCCCTGCCCTTCTGCTTTTAATTTCTCTGGTTCAGCTCCTTTACAACGATGGTGTATGTATATATATGTGAAGGTGATGATGAAGAGAGTTTGGGCCAAGCCACATGGAAGAAGCAGCCGAGTGATGCTACCACCTTTTGATAAAGCATGGGTCTCAGGTTTCTTTTACTTTAAACAAAAAAATTCCACAGGCACAGTGCAAGTACAGATTCAAATACATAGCAGCTTAGCATGTTAAAGATCCAAAAGAAGGAATAAGCTTTGATTAAACTTTAATTTGCCAACATATAATATAGCTAGTAATCTGATCCTTATTCCTATTTTGTTTACCTTAGCCAACTATGTTATATTATTTCTCATTCCTAGATTGATGTGGGGATGGCGGCTGCATATGGAGTTGAACCAACTGCTACTGATCAAACAGGCCAGTGGCTTTCCCGCCTCATGTTTTTGTGTTTGTAGTAGGTTATACGACAACTTAGATTAAACCCATGTCCTTTCACTCACATATATAAAAGCTTTCGGGGCGTAGTACATATGTTGGCAACATTGTAATCGATGACTTCTATCAAGCCATCTAGCTTTCAATCCGTCAATGATGTGATGAGATCTATTTATATAATTTAACTAGATGAATGAAGTTAATTAAATTATTTAATTATAAGATATATGATATGATCTCTCTACATATTCACATAGATTATATATTAATTTATAAATTATGTTGGTAAAAAAAATAATAAATATTAAAATAAAATGAAAAAAATACCTTATATTTAAAATCAAAATTCACTCTCAAACTATATCTTATATTTAGGATTAACATAGTATTTAAATGTTGTGTTTGCACAAAATATAAAGGCAAAGTTGCTGAAAATTAAATGTTCTCATTGCAAAATTTATTATTTATAGGTGCTTAAAATTTGTTCAAGGGTCCCCCAAGTACAACCTATCTTCAGCAAGTTTACATTGAGGTGTTATGTTTAATGAAACAACCTTCCTTACAAGTCTAATACTTAACCAAATAATTCACATAGATGCTACCTTGGTCACTTATTCAACAGCGCTTTATAAAGAATAATCATGGTAAGAAAAGTTTAATTACATAACAAAATATTATACTTAAGTGTGTTCTTAGGATGGCTTTCAACCATCCCAAAAGCATTTATTTAATAAGTAAATCAAGATAAAACTATTTTCACATATTTAACTTATATACTATAAATCATAATTGAAAAATTGCTTTAAAAACATCAGATCATCATTCCAAACAAGCATATTCAAAAAAAAAAAAAAGTAACACACCCCAATTATTAATTTATTATTTCTCCATCATTCATTCATGTGGGCTGCATGGCTGTGGAGACTGGCGAGGCACAACCCTTCTAATTTTATCGCTTTAGGTTGGAATAGGCCAAGGCAAAAAAAAAACAATAAAAAAAAAAAAACACATACACCCTAAGTTAATTAAGTTTGAGTTAATTTGGGCCATATATCATACTTTGATAATGGGCCTCGTTTAACTCAGTGTCTAATATAGTTTTACTGTTTGCGCCACTATCTGAGCTCAAACTTTAAAAGTGCCTTAAACAGGGTTAACTCCAATAGAAGTATATTTATGCCTAGTAATAAAAAATATTTGAAAAACAACAACACAACATTTTTATAAAGGATGGATTTGGAAGTAACACATGCAAGTGAAATTTGAAATAAAGAGAAAAAATGGAAATGAAATAAAGTTGAGTGATAGAAAGGGTAGAGTACCATCTAGCACACTGATATTGTTTCGTTGTTGCGTCCAGCGTCATTGATAACTCTCCATATTTTATATATTTAAAGCACATTTTGAAGATATTTGAAGAGTTATCTAAACAATTTTAAGAGATTTCTATGAGATTATATGATTATAAAATCAAATCAAATTGACACATTATTTGTGGGATTTCGATTTAAAATAAAAGTTTTTTAGTTTAGGAAATAAATAATAATAATTAGAAGTTTTTTTTAAAAAAAAAAAGAAAAGAGAAAACTATTAAAGAGGAACTGAATATTTATTATTATTATTATTATTATTATTATTTATTTTCTTTTGTCTCACAATGCAATAGGAGCACGTTTTGATCTTAAGCACTAGGAGACGTTTGGACTATTGAAGGATATTGGGCTGATTTGTTATGTGGGCCCAAGAAGAATTATTGTTGAATGAATGAAGATCAAAGACGTGAGGGATCTGATTGGAATGAAGAATTGAAATTGGGCCCACCGAATGCAAAAAGGAATGAATGAAAACCTAAACCCAACGAAAGGGGGAAGGCAAAAAAGGAAGCAGCTGGCGGCAATCAAAAGGAAGGAGAGAACGGGGCCGAGAACTGAACGGGACGCAGCAATTAATTGAAAAAGAAAAGAGAGAGACGCGGCTGGGCAATTGGAAAGAAGCAGGCTGAGACACAAGACGCGGCAATTAATATAAAAAGAGAAGTGAACACGTGAAAGAGGCGACTTGGAGTAGAAGAGAAAGACACGCAGACAAGAATTGAAGAAGCAATCAGAGACGTAAGCACATTGCTGATTCTTATTCTTGGTTGTGTTATTTCACTTAACTCTTGTTCCAGTTTTGGTTTCTTTCATTAATTGTATGCCTCTGAACATTAATTTTGCTTATCTAAATTGAAGCCATGTGTGGCTAGATTATTTTTCAACCTAGAGGATCCATGAACTTGTTTGGATTTTAGAGATTATTCCCATTAATTAGTTTTGCTTATTTTTAATTCAGTTTATTTAATCTTGTTTTGATTGTTATTGTTTAGTGATTGGTCACCATTGAACATGTTTTGGGGATTTAAGATTGAACTTAGCAAAGAGAATTTTAAATTGACCTTGAGATTAAATAATGTAGAATTAGATTTTTAATTTAATTTGCGTCTAAGATAGACATATACCTAGAAGCTCCACATAATCAAATTAGAGTGAGCCCGAGTTGGATTGCATCTTAATTAGTCGTGTAAGGCATTGCATAATTAATTGAGATAGGTATATAAATGGACCGGAAGGCATTTATAAACATTAATACTCTAGATTAGCAGATTAAATTAAGTTAAAATTAATTTCGTGGGAATAAAATCTTATAAACAAACAAGGGAATTAATTTCGTGGGAATAAAATCTTATAAACAAACAAGGGATTAGTGACTCTAAGTTGTCCGTTTGATATTGAAATTTGCTCTCCTGAAAAGTTTTTTTTATCGATATTAATTTCTTATCTTGTTTGCATTCCTTTCTACTCATTAAAAACAATTCTATTCAACTTAAATGAAAAAGGAAATTTAACACCTAATCACTAGTTGAGTTGAGTCTCTGTGGGATGATCTTGATTTACTACTTGCTATTTTCACGACCCATACACTTACGGTGTTTAATTAAATTTTGGTAGCATCAGTCATAATCTTATTTATAGTACAATTAGCATCCTAATATTTTTTTTTCTATTTACCACCCTAAGCTTATTTACAGTACATCCAACACTTTAAACTATAAATAAAATTAAGGCAATGAGATAAATCTAGAAAATAATATCACGGGGTATTGGATGCACCGAAAAAAAATAATATTAAAGTGCTGAATGTACCATAAATAAAATTAAGGGGCTCAATGCTATTAGGAAATGTTATCAGGGTTATTGGATGCACCGAAAAAAAATAATATTAAAGTGCTGAATGTACCATAAATAAAATTAAGGGGCTCAATGCTATTAGGAAATGTTATCAGGGTACTTGATGCTACTTTACCTAAGGAAAAAAATACATAAGATAAGATTAAGCAATCAAATTAAAACCACATGAAGTTAGTCAATAAAGGTGAAAACATCTGATAAAATTTAAAAGGTAAAAATATATTGTCACAAAGAGAATTAATTCTAATTCAAAAATAATAAGAACAACAATATATATTTTTTCTGATAAAGTGATTGATAGTGACATCTCTGTTTTTTGACTATAAACTAACACTGAAAATATATATGATGTTTAGTATGGTATAATAAAATTAAAACGACATGCCTTAATATAATTGTGGTTGGATTGGATCCCTCAAATTTGATCAATCTGGTTCCTAAAATTTAATATTTATTTATTAAGTTTTTAAAATTTTATATTCATACATAATTAGCTATTAACGTCGTTAGAATATAATATGCGATAGAGAAACCACAGCCAATAATAAGATCAGATAGTCACGTTGGCAAAGATGACAAGTGAGTATGGTGATTGTGGAGAAAAAGTCAACAGACACAACAACCCGTTGAAAAATCACCGGCTATATCTTAAGAGTCACAATCCACAACAACCAATTTTTTTTTTTTTTTTTTGGAAACCTCAAAAATGAGGGAGAAAGTATCTGCATTATTTCCACACAGGCGCCCCCAATCATTGACTCGTTTTACCTTAGTCACATTTAAATACGAATTAGCAAATCATCCAATTAGGCTCGTTTAATGTGACAGGTTCATCTGATTATTTTTATCCATGACGTAGAGTGTAGTGTACATTTGATTCAATCAATACCCTCTTCAATATAAGATACAAATGACTAAAAATGTATCATCAAACACTTGGATCAATTGGGAAGGGTTGTTTCCTCTTAATCAGAGGTCTCGAGTTTGAGCTTTTGGAATATAACAGTGTTTTGTGGTAAAGCTTTCTACGCTTGTGGTCCTGCCCGGCTCGATCTAAATTAGTTTAGACTCATATAAATCCTCTGAGTTAAAAAAATGTAGGTCTAAAAAGAGGTAGGTCTAGGATACCAAATGCTCATGACAAAAAAAAAAAAGATTGAATATGTTAATTGATTTGATACATCCACTAGTGTAAAAAAGAGCTTTAAGATCACCTTATTTAGACTGGATTATAGAGAATCAGATCTTAAAAGTATGATCGGTGGCAATTTCGTAAATATAAAGAACTTTTTGGATTAGATTATAAAGGATCCGGTCTTAAAAATATGATTGGTGGCAATTTCGTAAATATATAGAACACTTTTAAGACCGGATTATAAAAGATCTGGTCTTAAAAGTATGACCGATGGCAATTTCGTAAATATATAGAATATTTTTAAGACCAGATTATAAAAGATTCGGTCTTAAAAGTATGACCGGTGGCAATTTCGTAAATATTTTGAGAAGACGTGGATCAGAGATGAATCCGAGAATGTGATGCTTTATTTTTTCGCTTAATTGGAATTATATACAGATGCTAATAAGTAAATAATCTTCTGACCTAGGCAGTTCCTATAATCTAGGGATTACAATAAGGAATATAATTACAAAATTCAAAAAACTATAATCTGCTAACTTAATTCCTAAAATCTCTGTAACAATTTGATTAAGATAATTGCATAATATAATCTAGGGATTACAATTAAGAATATAATTACAAAATTCAAAAAATCATAATATGCTAACTTAATTTCTAAAATCTCTCTAACAATTTAATTAAGATAATTGTATAATATAATTGTATGTATATGCTAATTATAACTAATTAAATCTGAACTACTTTTAAAACAAGTTTTTACAAACAACCGGTCTTAAAAATATAGAACACTTTTAAGACTGGTTTTTACAAACAACCGGTCTTAAAAATATACTTTTAAGACTGGTTTTTACAAACAACCGGTCTTAAAAGTGTTAAAAAAAACCTAAATTCACTAAATTCATTAAATCCGTGAGTGTGCTTGTCTTCTTGGTGATATAACATTTACTAAGTTATAGATTCAACGAGTGTCCCAAGAGCGTCACGGATCAAATCCTCAGCAAGAATGACATCCTCTTCCTTTAACCTACTCGCAATCTTCATAAGTCGTCCTAAGAGCCACACAATCAAATCCTTGGCAATGTTGACAGTGAGATGCTTCAAGCGTTTTGCGATGGCGTCAACTCCAATCCTCAGCAACAGCGCAAGCGTACTACTTTGAGGATTCTAGACGACAATGGCTCCTTTTTTTGCGATCTATGGCTCCTCCCACGCCGCCTTCGCACAGATCAGGCTTAAAATCAAACTCAGATCTCTTCTTGCTTAAATCTATTTGCTCCTACCTTTACCACTCTTGCTCAGATCTGGACTTTGCTTTTGGTTTCTTGAAGCTTTGCCAACATCGACAAGAGGATCCTGCTCAGATTTGGTTGCTTTAAGCTTGTGATTTTTTTGTAGATCTAGACTTCAATTTCACCTTTGATTTTATATTGATTTAAATTCGATTTCCATGGTAAATGATTTCTATTTCTTGTTATGTTTTCTTATTTCTAAACTTTGTATTCATCTTTTTTGTTTTTCTTGTTGGTGTTGCTTCCAATCTTCTTTTGGTTCTCCATCGCTGATGATGGATAGACATTCAAAATGTTGCCAGATCTGGCGATTTGGGATCGATTGTTTCATTTGGGTTTTTTTTAATTATTATTTTGAAATAGACCGGATATTTCAAAAGTTCGGTCTAAATTTTTAAGACCGGTCGTTCATCCAGTCTTAAAAGAGTATATTTAAGACCGGTTTAAGTCCGGTCTTAAAAGTATACTTTTAATACCGCCTGGAATAAGACCGGTCGCGAGTTCGATCTTATGATGCTTTTTTTGTCCGGTCTTAAAAGGCTTTTTTGTACCCGTGATCCTAAAATAGAACAATTTATAAATTGATTTGACGCGTCCTACATATTAGCCAGTATATTAAAAGATTTCATAAGATATATTTTTTCATTACTTGTAAAATCTTAATTAAGGGATTTATTTCTTTTTTAAAAATAAAAATATAAAATACATTAGCAACCAACTAGGATTAAAGTTAGCTAGGTTGTTATATTTTAACTAGTTAGATCACAATTGACGTTAGAGACTAAGTTCACACAAGAATTTTTCCTGAATTTTATAGATAAAAATGTTGGTTAAATTTGTAAAAATGTATAATCAATGCAGGTGAAAAAAAAAAGTTAGTTAAAATTTTAACTGTCTTGACCAAGCCACCTCCCAAGACTGTATCTTATAAATATAATAATAGAAGGAGTAATATTTTAGGCAAAAAGAATATTAAAATCTTTATAGTTTAATATAACTTCTTTTAGGGGTCTCTCTTGGTGGCTGTTATTTATTAAGTCAATTTTTTACTATACAAAAGGAGATGACTTTCTGAAGTAGAATATGTATATATAATTTATCATCAAAATTAAGATAGACTATGCATGTGTTCTTAAGAAATTAAAATTGCTAGCCATTACATTTTAGTTTATTTAAATATCAATGAAATAAGTAATATCACAATCATTTAGGCGAAAATGGGAGAGTTTTGTGCCACGTACAACTTTTGGGATAACAATATTTTACTCATTATTGGGCGACCAACTTCAATCTCACAACACATTTCTTCAACAAAATACTATATTCTTACGTTTTTTTTTTTTTTAAAGAAGAGAACTTTGTGAGTAGCAATATGATTTTTTTAATTTTATTTTATAGCCTTTAGGGTGTGCATAAAATGCCCTACAATGTGTATTGTTTATGACCAATTGATTCATATAACTCACATTTTTTATTCGTGTCCCTTTTTTTTTTTTTTGGGGGGGGGGGGGGGGGGGGGGGGACACCATGGAGCCATTCGACATGACACACAGCGCCCAATCAATCGGGCCAATCTACGAAATACACATTCGTGTCTTCACTTTCCTTTTCAAATTTATTTTCTCAATTTTTTTATATAAGGTCATTCCTAAAAAAACAGTTAGAAATAATTAAAAATAATAAATATGAAAGAAATATATTTATCAATAAAAAAAGTGGGATTATTAAACACTATTAATACCAGGAGCAACATTTTTTAAGTGGAAAAAAAGGCTAAAGTATACTTTTAGTCATTTAAATTTATATGAGATATATTTTTGATCCCTTAATTTTATAAAGTATACTTTCAGTCTTATAATTTTAACACCGTTAATTTTACTAATGAAAATGCAAACTCAAGTGATGTCAGTGTAAACTTAAGTGATGATTGTGTAATTAAATGCTATTAAATTTAAATTTAAAATATGGGTAAATTGAAGAATATATAAAAATTGTTTAATTAAATGATATTAGTCATCACTTGAGTTCGCCATGTCAGCATTTTCCGTTAGCAATATTAATGGTGTTAATATTTTAGGACCAAATCTATACTTTATAAAATTAAAGGTCTAGAAGTATGCCTTATATAAAATTTAAAAGATTAAAAGTATACTTTAGCTTTTAAAAAGATAGAAAAAAGAACTTTAAAATTATAAAATCTCAAATTAAGTTTATTACTAAGAGTTGATAAGAAAATGACGAAACTTGATAGGTGATTCACGACTCATTTTTTGGAAAATATCTAATCTGGAATTTTGCAAATTTAAATTTCTTTTTCTATCTTTTTCCACTTTTTTGAAGGAAAATACTCCTACTCAACAATTATATATTATTTTCCATGATGCAGAATAAAACAAATATAAAATAAAATTAGTAAAATAAACAATTGAAATAAGAAATATTCTTCATGATAATTATAATATCGGCATACTAAATATATCAAGGAAAAGAATATCTCCAAAGTAATCAAAATTCACCCCCTCCTCTTTGTTCCAGTTTTCTTAATTCCCTGTTATGATTTCATCAATGGAAATGCTGAAGGACTCAGGTGCACCACAACAAAAAATTCACACAAAAGTCTGAGCTCCCTTCTCTGTTTGGGGATATAAACACAGATAGAGCGATCAAGTCCAAAGTCTGAGCATTAACGATGAAATCAATGATAAGACGGTCATCGGAGCATCTTCAATTGGGATTTGGGATGTCGGTTTGCCGTAGGGACCAAAAAGCATATGTGCGGCGGCGGCGGCGGCGCTTGGGAACTAAAATACATGTTTCCGGTATCAATAATGGATATATATTAAAAATTTAAAATTAATACATTTAAATAAGTCCTTAAACAATATAAAACAAATAGATGTACAGAGGTTTTTTTAATGATACATGGGAGAGCTAAAAAAACCTCACACTTTAATTGTTTTCTTTCTAAGGACAGCATGGAAGTAATTTGACTCAATTTCAATTTCAATCTCACTTTATTTTATGTGGCTTAATTAATAATTTTTAAAATTTAATAACTCAAATTAAAATTTAGGTATTTTAAATGTTTTTAAAAAGATTTTCCTTATTTAAAAGGTGCAAAAAAGGGCAGACGAATTCCACAGTACTTTATCTAAAAATACTGGGTTTGACTTTCAGTCTCCCACCATCCGCTCCTCCTACCTACCTCAGATATAAATTTTAATGATTGGGATTTACTAATATATTATAAAATTATTATTATTATATTAAATAATAAATATCATGTTATTAAAATTCGACCAAAATACTTGGAGATGCAATAAAAGGAAGTTTTTTTTGGGGAAATCCATCTTGGGGCTCTTGTAAAAGGAAAAAATTCAAAAAAGGCCTCAAGATTCTAAAAATACCATAAAAGATCTCACGGCCTTTTCTAGTATAAATTCATTAAAACGTTAACAACTATATCAACCCTGTTAACAACAAAAGTTTTAATGAATTTATATCAGAAAAGGCTTTGGGGCCTTTTCTAGTATTTTCAGAATCTTGGGGTCTTTGTTGAATTTTTTTTCTTACAAGGGCCCCAAGATGGATTTTCTCAAGTTTTGTTTTTTATAAAATGATATTTTGCTATCAGCTAATTGCAACAGTAAATTATTCAAATTAAATTTTTGAAAAAATGATAGAAAAATAATTTTAAATTGTAAAATCCCAAGTTATATGCTCCCTCTGATCCTTATTACAAGGCACCAACAACTATTTCTCACAAACCAAGAAATAGAAGTTAAGTCATTAAATTGGTTCAGAAATAATAAATATTTCCAACTTTACCCTTACTTTAATGATGTGAATTTAAAGAGTTAGTTAAAAATGAGGGTATAATTGGAAAATAGTAATAAATGAGTTGGTTAAAGGTAGTTGGTGCCTTATAATAAGGATCAGAGAGAGTATGTTTGTTATTAATAATTGATAAAGTAATTAAAAGACTTGATAAATAATTCACAACTCATTTTATTAGAATTGTCTTATTTAAAATTTTAAAATTTTAAAGTTCTTTTCGGTCATTCTCCACAAATTTTATCAGTTTAAATTTATAATTTAAGATAATAATAATTTTAAAAAATATTAAATAATACTCCCTCAAATCCCTTTTATGAGAACCCAAATATTTGAATGATCTTGATTCTTTCTTTTTTTTTTTTTTTTAAGAATATAAAAAGGCACAAGAGTTTCTTGAACATTTAATGATTTTTTTTTTCATTTTGCCCCTCATTAGTTATACATATTGCATTAATTGAAACGTTGATACTTGCCTCCTAAATAAATGAGGGCTTACTTGGACAATAAAGTTTATTCTAGACATTTTTATTATTTTGAACTTATTTTAACCATTTTTTAAAATAATATAATTCAGTTATTGAATTCTTATAAATAATATGAGTAACGAACGGGTTAGAAGGAGGTTGAGGAGGGAAGACAAGATTCACCCATTAATTTGTTTGTTTAACTACAGTTTTGTTCACTACCCAAATACAGTATTCCTCCGGGCATTAATATAAGATATATTTATTTAATTTAATTAGATTAAAAAATTAATTAATATAACATATATTTATTAAAACATCATAATTATCTTACTTAGTTCATTCACTGTCTCTTCTCGTTGATTATGTTAACAGAGAATTAATAGGGGTAAATTAAAAAAAAATATTGATAAATATATCTTATATTTATGACTAAGATCAAATTTTTAAATAAATCTTATATTAAAGACCAGAGTCGTAGTATATTTTTTGAAAATTAAAGTTTGGTGGGAATTTGCCATGCCAGTCAAAGGTAGGCATTTCTAAGTCCTAATAAACCTAAATGCTGACTTTAAAAGTGGTGGAATAAATAAGAATTAGTTAATGTCGGTCCATGGATTTATTTTTAATTAGGGCCACTATTGGAGAGGAATATATGATGATTTTAAAGCTAACAATCGCATTAATTAACAAGTCTAAATTTATTCTGTTGCAGACATCGTCAAACAAGACGGCACACACAATTACTCTCTTGGTCTAAATTTCGATGTAGGCCGCCAGCTAAACTTTAGAGTAGGTGCTTTGATTCAAATAGTGATTGAAACCTTTAAAGGAAGTTTTTTAATCCTACTTTATAATATATACAATATACAAAATAAATATATAAAAAAGATTTTATTTTCATCTTCTATAAATAAATATTTTTAGAGTGTTGAATGTGATCTCAAACATACACTAAATCATACTATACAGTACTATTGGAGCTCAACTAAATTATTCCCGATTTGCCAGCACAACCTATAATTGGTTAAAATACTAATAGTAGTGGTAGGTGGGTCATATTATAGGTTTATTAAACCTTAAAATATTTTCCAGCCAAACGATATATTAAAAAACCCCATACTGAGCATATCGTTAGGGTTCAGAGTTTGGATTTTTATTATGTAGACTTTAGAATATTTATTTTTAGTCGTTCTGAGGTTTAGAATTTGGAGATATATATAGTGATAATGTGAAACTTCAATTTGAAAAAAGAAGATAAAAACAATATTATTTGAGCTTTCGTCCTAACATATTTCCCATAATTATCATATGCATGAATATCAATTCCGTCACGTAAAAGACTGATGTTTATGTTGCAGACCGACAAGGAAGACCAATGATGGTTTCTCTTATCATCCTTTTCTCATCATCTCTCATAATTTTAAAATCATATCTTTTCAATCAATATAATACTACTTTAATTTTTTTCTCTCATTCTCAATCAACGACTTAGATGGACTAATGAGAGAAAATGAAAAAAAAGTCAATGAGAGAATCTCCATCCCATTCCCAACATAAACGATCCCATTTTTTACCACGTGTCTCTGAAAGTACCGTTTAAAGTCAACGTAACTGTGTTCTTAACACTCATTTTTCCTCTTCCTTTTATGCAACACTGTTTAATTTGTTCCAATTTTCATGACTTTTATTTAGCTGCTGGTTATATAAAATATATTTATTTAATTTGATTAAACGATTAAGAAAGTTAATTAAATTAGTTAATATGATATATATTTTCTAAATCATCCTAGTTGTCTTATTTAATTCCATCACTTCTCTTTATCCTCAATTATTATTGAGAGAACATTAATAGGGATAAATTAGAAAAATACTATTGACTAATATGATAATTGCGTTTAATATTTAGAATAAAGATCAATTTCTCAAATATATCTTATATTAATAATTAGAGAGAGTATTAATTATTTACAAAAATTGAGAGAGTTAGTTACATTTCAAAGTTCTTTAATCAAGTTATTTGAAGTTGGTGATGGAGAATTAATCAAAAGAACTCTCCAAAAGTGAAAGTTTGAGGAATTATTCGGGAAAAATGTAACAAGCGGTTAATTTAAGTGATAAGTAGTCACACTACATAAAGAAGAGAATATATTCAACTCCCTGTAGCACTTTATTACAAAAGGTGTGTGTGTGTGTGTTTTTTTTTTTTTTTTGCGTTATAAACCTAAAAAAGGATTAGTCTGGAGCAAGTACAAAATGGCTTGGGGATATATCATATATCCTTGATCAAATAAAAAAATAAAAAAAGGGAAAAATGTAACAACACATTTAATTAAGCTAAATCATCTCAGTAATCACTGTTAATTTGTTTGATGGGTTAAATGGAGACCAACTGAAAGTATTTTGGAATGAAACTTTTTGCATTTAAAAGTACACATATCAAGATTTTCATATACAGTCCTAATTCTTTCTAATTTTTAGAAGTGGATGGATATACTAGATTATGAGTTTTTTAAGTTTATTAAAAACAAATATATTTATATAAGGCAGACATAAATGTGAGTGCTATCAGGCGGACATAGCACAAAACGTGTGTGCATTCATGTTTCAGATGTGGAAACAAAACAAAAGCTATTAATTTAAATTCTGCCACAACACTCACACACACTTTTTTTATGAATAATGAGTCTTCAAAAACCAACCAAACCCCTAAACTTTTTATAAAAGGGAAAATAACGATAAAAATTAGTATTCTCGCTCTTAATATAAAACATATTTCAAGATTTGATTTTGGTTCTAAATTTTAAAAAAATTATATTTATCTATCTTTTTTTTTAATTTATCTCTATTGATACTCATTCAACAATAATCAATGAGAAAAGAAAATAAGAGAATTAATGAATATGACTAAAATATTTTAAAAAATATATATAATATTAAATAATTTAACCAACTTCCTAAGTAATTAAATTAGGTAAATATTTTTTATTCTATGCACGAAGGAGGACTATTAAAGCTGAAGGATCTGCAATGACATTATTTCTTCTTGTATAAAATGATTGAACTGGTAAATTGGAATTCAACGACACTCTCATTGTCTGTTTGACTTGCAATTTCCCCACGCTTATCGCATTCGCTTTCCAATATAATACCGTACTCACTCCCACCCACCCCTCGCAAAAAACAAAAAAAATAATTAAAATAAACGTTGCTCCTTTATACATTAAGTTCCATTTTAATATTTTAAATTTATAAAAAGGGTAAAGGTGCAAAAATATTCATGAACTTTATCTCCAGGGGCGCCTAGCATCATGTGCTTATTTTTAGGGCAAAAATGCCAACGTGGTTATAATATGAGAGCAAAAGTCACACTTCTATTAGGAAAACTTATGTTTGAGCGTTAAAATGGTAAGGTTGACTAACGGAGCTAACGTGAACAACCAAGTGGAAGGTGAAATGCTGACTGGGAAAAATTCAGACAGTCACATGAGAAATTCTGAAAGCCAACTGTATAAAAATAAATAAGATTCTTATAAAATAAACTTGAACAATTCTTCACGACAAAGAAACTATAATCTTAACCATCA
This sequence comes from Acacia confusa, assembly GCA_037074495.1. Taxonomy (NCBI): domain Eukaryota; kingdom Viridiplantae; phylum Streptophyta; class Magnoliopsida; order Fabales; family Fabaceae; genus Acacia; species Acacia confusa. Next base: position 30,549,745 of record CM073510.1, read on the forward strand.
CATTACTAGAAAACATCAAGTAACGTTGAAAGCATTTCATCCTTAGGGTCCATGGCGTCAAAATAATTTAAGATTAAAGAGACGAAGAGGAAGGTTGATGGAAATCAAGTCTGGGGTTAGAATACACACCCAACTTCCAGGATGAGAGCTAACAATCTATCTATTCAAATAATTTCTCATCATCGACCTCCGAAATAAATCGAAGGAATACAAGCCCATAAAACAAATCAAAGTCGATGAACAAATATCCATAACCTAAGACAACGTTAAAATTCCAGACAACAGCAACAGGCGAGAAACAATTAATCAGAACAAAGTACCAACTGGTTATATATGACCCATAGGTTAGCTCGCTCATACCTCGCTTGAATCTTAGTTCAACTCGCTCAATCGATCGTCGTTCAACCGCGCTCAGCGATTTCTTCATTTCTCACTCGACTTTTCCTCGCTTGAACCCTAGCTCTCCCTTAGCTCAACGATTTCTCAATTTCTCCCTCAGCTCAATGATTTTTGAAAAGCCCGAACCTTAGCTCTCCCTCAGCTCAACTAATTCTCAATTTCTCCCCCAGCTCAGCGATTTTTGCCCAACCCAATGTCATTTTTTGTTTTTAAGGATTCTTTCTTTCCTCATTTGTTTTCTATACACAATCAACATCTAGTCAGCATACACATCAGCATTTTGGGTCAAAATTTGTAACTTAACGGTCAAACATCAACTTTCCTAACAGAAGTGTGACTTTTGCTCCCATATTATAACCACGTTGGCATTTTTGCCCCAAAAATAAGCACATGATGCTGGGCTCCTTTAGAAGTAAAATTCATGGGTATTTTTGCACCTTTACCCCTTATAAAAATGATAGTATTCAATCCCAAAATGATAGTAATTGGTTCCTAAACAAAATTTCTGAATTTTCTTTTATAAATATTAATTCAGACAATTGCAACTAAGAATCTCAACTATAAAATGAGAGTTCTATTTGAAACTTAAGTTCTCCCTGAGTTCATTTATGTGTCGATTATGTATAATTTGTTTTTGTGTGTGGTACTAATGGGCGTGGATAAAAAAACTCCCTATCATCTTAAATATAAGATGTAGTTAATTTTTTTTGGAGATATTAAAAAAAAATTAAAATATTTATATTTATTTATTTTTCTTCCAAACTATTTTTTCTAACTAATAAACTGATATATAATCTAATGATACTCAACATATGATATGATTAAATAACTTATTTAACTTTCTTAATCTATTAAAAAAAATTAACTATATCTTATATTTAAAATTGAAAGGAGAGAAAACACTAAGGTTACACACCCACATGAGTCAAAAAAAGAAAAAGGGTAACACAATTAATTAAAGAGGACAAGTTATGGGGATGTGGCAAGGTGTCAATTAGGACCATTTCCTTTGACTTCCATTTCCTTCACTTTTTGACTACCCTTCAGTTGCCTCCCCCCACCCACGAACCAAAAAAAAAAAAAACGAAAACAAAACTCTCTCCCACATGTTTTTGTTTTATAATTTATATTATATGTTTCCATTTTATTTTAATCTCATTATTGACAGGAATCTATATATGCGTCATATAATTCACAGGCATCACCAGATCTTTTTTCAGTTTGGTTCCTTTTTGTCGCTCATATAATTATAATTCTAATTATCATTAGTCGGATTGCTCTACTCCAACCCACAAAATGACAACAAACACACTATAAAAACCAAAATATATAGCACATGCATATACACCAAGTTACCAACCGAATATCTTACTATTTAATAACTCACTATTCTCATTTGATAGTTATAATTACTTTATCTCTATACATAATTAAACAAGTGGAACCCTGATCACTCTTGACCGTTTACTCTCTTTTCACCAAAAAATAGAATATTGTATAAATAATTTGATTTGAAACATAATTATAATTTGCATGGTCACGAAAGCCGACGGACTTTGTCTGCTTCTCATTATTAATTCTTATATGTGTGTGTTATAAAGATGTAGATTCTAAAACAATTTAATTATTTAAATATAGAAGTTAATAAATAACTAATTTATAAACATTAAAAAGGTAGTTAAGTTAGTTTTTTTTTAACAAATGTGTACTTCTTTATCTAAAATATCCTGTTCAATCATTACTTTCTTTTATGGAAATCTCATTTAATTTAATATGTATGAATTGAATTATAAATTATAAATTTAGGAGTCAAAATTAATTGACGTTATAACTTAAAATTAAAACCAACTCCTCAACTAACTCTCACGTCTATGATTAGAGGAATACATATTAAAAAGAGGCCAGGACCACAAATGTTTTTTCCCCCGAAACAAAAAGGACCTCGATGTGTTAGTAATAGAGTATGTGTCATACAATAAAATAGACAATAATGAAGGAATAATCGCAAACAGGGTAATTTTGAATAGTCAATATGGCACTAAGTTAGAGTTGAAAGACGTTTGGGAGTGAGAAAAGCTCAGTGTGATGGTAAAAGCTCGGTGGATTGTTTTTTAGATCATTTGGGAAGGCATTATTTGATATGGACCCAAAAGTAGCTTCTGAAAATAAGCTCATGACAGGTGCTTTTTCTTCATTGTACTTAAGCTTCCCGGTGGGATTTCTAGCTCGTGATTTTTTTATGGAAAAAACATTGAGGTGATCTCTCTATTCCTTTTATGCTATTGGTGGCCAGAGTCAGAACTTTCCGTAAAACACCGTGGCTAGCAGCGGGGGATTTCGATGAATATTGGTGGGGTAGAGTTGGAACTGCCGAACTGGAACTGCAAGTGAAGGAGAAAATGAGTGTTGGGGGTGGCTGACTCATCAGCAAAGAAGAAGAAGAAGAAGAAGTACAGTGGATAACACCTGGCTTAAAATTAAACTACGTGCATGTTGTGTTTTGATGGGTCGGAGTTTATGTGAGGTGGCACTCAAGTGAGCCTAGAAGAATTCCTTTGTTTGAATTCATTCTCCACCGGCAAAAGAACTCGCGTGATAGAGATCAACTTGTCCGGATATATGATCTAATTAGTAATAAGCTGTTATTTAGTATTAACATGTTTGGATATATTTGTTTGCATTCTAATTTATCTACAATTTCATTCATTAATATATTTAATTCAAGATTTATTGTTTTTTAATTCTTTTCAAAAGCAATTTATCTTTTTTCTTTGTCAAAATTTAATGTTAATTTTCCTCTTCCATCATCACAATATATACAAATGTGTGTGGGTGTGTGTGCTATCTATAAAATTCATGTATGTCATTTTAATCATTTTTCATTCCAATTGACTATTCAAATAATAATTTAAATCAGTTTTTAGTTTTGAAAAAAAACTATTTAGATTCCCGTCAATTCAAAAACAAATCACATTTATGATATAACTTTTATTCTATCTTAAATTTATAAAAGTCAAATTCAAAATAAGTTACTTTTATCATTGCTATTTAAAATGAGCTAGCAGAACAAAGTTGATAAGCGACACACACACGCACACGCGCGCGCGCGCGCACACATACAAAGTAAAGAGTTATGTTGGTCAATATAGTATTATTATACGTATATGGAACCAATTTCCCTGTTTATCCTTTGGATGAGCTCTGAATAATCCAGATTTTTTTTATTCTTTTATTTTTTTTAAAAAAATAATTTTAATAGGTAGAGAACCTAAAATAAAATTAATCTTTGAACTAACATTTTTTTAAAAAATGATTTCTCACATGTAAAAAAAATAATAAAAAAAATATGGACAGTCTAAATTTAGAACTGGATAGTGTGAAGCTAGTTTGTACCGACGAGCTCCTCGAGCAGGGGTGACAATCTAGAATGCATTGTCCCAACCCTTTCCCTAAGGAATCTTGACTGCTTCTTGCTCTTTCGTGGATCTGGATTCCTTGTCTATCCTTTGGATAGGCAGAGGGAGCTCGTCTGTATGGACGAGCTCTCGGTCGTCCAAATTTGATCTGGATGACCCAAAATTTTATTTAAATTTCTATTTTCTTAAAAAAAAATTAATGGGTAAAGAGTCTAAAATAAAGCTAATCTTTAAACTAAGATTTTTCTAAAAAATAATTTTTTCATATAGAAAAATAAAAATTAAAAAAAAATGGGTCGTCTCGATCTGGATCTAGATGGCCATGAGCTCGTTTGTATGGACGAGCTCCTCCTGCCTATCCTTTTGGATATGCAGGGAATCCAGATCCCTCTTTCGTACGGTGTGTGTTCCCTGTATAACAACAACAAAAACATTTTAATTACATAAGAGTGTTTGCCTTATTACAAGTTAAAATTGTTCAAATTTTATTCAACTTAATATATATGTTCCTATATGTGTTATGATTCTCGAGGACCCTTTGCTGTCTGCTTTATATATACTCCTCTCATCCTATTTATAGGGTAGAGGGAGCAATTTTTCATATGAATATAATTTTTCCATGTATTTATTATTATATTGACTTTGTTTCCATTGACTTATGTGTATATTAAATATGGTAAAGTTATGAAGTTGTTGAATTTTTGAAGTAGTTTTTCTTAGTCAATGTGAAACGTGCTGGAAGTACCTTACAAATAGGATTAGAACATTATAATCTCTCTAATCCTTAATATAAAACATATATCTTTCTGTATTTAATCCTAGTTTTAAATATAAAATATAGTTTAATTTTTATATATGACCATCGTTTTTTAGTTTACCCTGTTAATACTCTATTAACAATAATCAAAGGGGAATGAAGAAATTAAAGAACAAGATTAAGGTGTTTTAGAAATACATATCATATTAACTAATTAAACTAATTTTATTAATATAATCAAATTAAATAAATATACTTTATATTAAGGAGGGAAGGGAATTACTTCTATAAGTGATCTTATTATTATGAGACTGTTTCTTTCATCAATATCTTCATCATCAAGAGATCGCCTTTTCCGCCGATGCAGATTGACATCTTCTTTACTAATTTTCTTGCACCTTGAAGAAACTCCGTCAATATCTGAACTTGTCTGCTACTCTGCTTGTGCTTGAAATTTCTCAAATAAAAAAAAAAATGGAGCTAATTTAGTTCAAGTAATCGAGTCGCCATATATTTTACGTACATACATATATATAGATAAATATATCAATTGTGGATAAGTGTTATACATGTATGTACGTAAAATATATCAATTGTGGTCAATTGATATATTTAAGAATGACTAACTAAATTAATTTTTTTTTACTTCTTTTTTAAATTATGTATTGGCTGGCTCCTACATTAATTTGGTACTAGAGGGAGTAAAAAAATCAACGACTGGTTGAAAAATAATGAAACTGTCGATCCCTCGCATCTTTCGCTCAGTAGTCAAAATCTCACATTCATATTCCTAATTTCACATTGAAAGAGTTTACCAATTAGCTTTGGTCTTATACTTAAGAAAATAAAGGAAGAAAATTACGTTAATTGTTCAACAACTGCATTAATTGTTTTTTTTATTAGCCTTTAGTATTGTGTTGCTTTCTACTGGCTAACTCCACGACCAACCACATAACAAAACAAAGACATATATGAACGAACATGAATTATTGTGATTCCAAGGTTGTTGTCTCTCAATATGTCTCGGTTTTTCAACTTGACCCACCGCCTAATTTTACCCACACACTTGGGATGGTCAATAGTATTCAAATGGATGAGACTCTTTCTTTTAACTAACACAATAGTTTGTTGAACTTCACACAAACTACTCCTTTATTTATCTACTATATTCCAAACTTATTCTATTTATGTGTTTATATAATTTCTTATTTATACCTATATTTATGCATAACACCCGCCACTTTATTTTTTTGATAAAAAAATATCAATTTTTTTATTTGATTGAAAGTATTCCAAACTACTTTCAATTTGAGGTTAATTTCTTTCGAAACTTGGAGCGCAAATGATTTTTTTCAATTCCAATCAAACTTAATTAGAAAGTGTTTACACACATTAAAGGCCATCCTATACACATCAGAGCCTAAATGAAAATGAGCTCAATTTTTTTTTTTTAAAAAAAACACACACACACACAGAAAATAAGAACAACATAAAAATAAGACAAAGGAAAAATTAATCAAGTGGTATGAAAAGTCAAAATAGATTAAATGGGCCAAGTCCCCATATCATCGTGGTAGTGTCAAATGACTAGAGCATTTTCAAACATACAAGGAAAAGCTCTGAACAAAACGTTGACAAAGATATATCTTCATCCCGAACCAGGCAGCAACCACAACAAAAGCATAGGCACAAACTATTATACTGAATTTGTGTGATATAAAAGGAAAAAAAAAAGGTAGTGAACCTCTTAATTTATACTTTCCAATGCACACTCTTTTTATTTGAACTGAATTTGTGTGAGATAAATTAATAGGCATCATATGGAAGCTGGGAGTTATACTTTTACAATTATAATGCTAGAGTTTTGTTTTGTTTCATATTAAATTAGAAATGGAATTTTTTTTTTGCAAAAATTAAAAGTGTTCAAGTTGAACTGTGGAAAAATACTAAAAAAGTTAAGATCTTGAGGATAGAAAAGTGTATAATGGGGAATTGGAACTGCCTTGGTAATTTGCGGTCACCACAAATGAAAATAGTTATGATTAAAAATGACTCACTTTGCTAATTTTCTTATTATTTACAAATTATAGTTACTTAAAGAATATGTATCCCTATCTCCCACCAACCTTAAATATAAGTTATAATTTTTAAGATATGACCAATACTATCTATGAGTTGCACTTTGTACCTACCTTGTAATTTAATTCACTTTACTATTTTAACTCTCAATTATTTACATTTTTTATCTCTTTCTCTCTCATAGTCTCTCTTCACCTTTTCCTAAATAAGGGTATATTTAACAAAAACAAAAAAAAAGGGCTTGTTTGTTTCTGATTTCTATATTTTATTTTCAAAACTATTTTATTAAAATATTTTTAAGAATAAGTCATGGGAAAAAAACCATGGGGCTTAACACAATTGGCACTTAGCTGAATTCTTTAAGTATCTAGTTAGGGGTTTGTGTATGTAGAGGGTCTCATACTTAGCACTAAAGTCATTTTGAAAAATCTAAGATGTCAGAAGATTTGTCACTGCTACTGCCTATATAGATACCCTAGGCTTGAAAAAAACATCTATTTGGATAGTCATTTTTTTAGAAAATCTATTTTTTAAGCATGGTGCCAACAGCCGTTGCCAACGGTGACGTGGGGGTAGTCGACACGATGGTATGATCAGGTGGTGGCCTCAAAAAAACAAAAATAAGTAAAACACTTAAAAACTGTTTTATTTTTTAGTTTTTAAAAACAACCTTTTATTTCTTGTTTTTCAAAATCACTTATTAAAAAAAGTTTCCAAACAAGCTTTATTGTTTTTCTGCTTTTGAAAACAGAATCAAATAAACCATATATTTCTTCACACATTTGCTGTCTTTAGCCAAACTTTTTTAATTAAGCATTTGTTATTTGTAGCTTAATTATATATAGGCCAGAAAAAAAAATTAAAATTATAAAAAGCAAATGAAGTATATATTTGTAGCTTATATACATTTGGTTATTTGTAGCTTATATACATGGCAAGAACAAGTATATATTTAATGAAGTATTTTTTACCAGAAAAAACAAATGAAGTATAAACTATTTTTTTTTTTTTTGGTCGAAATGAAGTATAAACTATTGACTTCATGGAACATATATACGTGGAGACGCACGCAGTATGATATATTAGTTTCAAGGTCCAGATTTGTGAGAAGAAAAAACAAATTATGAACAGCGTGAGGATACTGGGAAGTTCTGTGAGATAAGCTATGAAGCACAGACACTCCTATTTTTTAAAAATATGCGTGTCGGACACTCCGACACCATCTGACACTCCGCGACACTCATATTTTTTTAAAAAATATATATGGTTTTGAATATTATTGAATTGATAATGAATTTTCCTTTTGTATTTTTTTTTAAAAAAGGAGATACGACTTTTATAATAAGGCCGAATCATTGGAAGCCAGGATTTCGCGAAATATATATTGAACTTGAATGTAAATTATAATATATATATATTTAATATTAAAACGTGTCCTAACGTGTCGAAAGTTAGATTTTTTTAGAATTAACGTGTCGAAGTGTCGAGTCGTGTCGTATCTCATGTCTCGTGTCGGTGTCAGTGCAACATAGGAGATAAGTACTGGTGATAACTTTTTTGACTAACAAGGAACACTAGTGTCGATGTCTCATTTTCATATCATCATCTATCAAATTCTCAAGTAATTGAAAACATCAAATTTTGCATCACTCGTTAAATTATTCAACCGCATTAATTGCATGCCTTGTTTTTTGTCAAATACGATAGCTTCAGCAATTCGTACAGATCATAATGGTTGACCAAGAAATTACTACTATTTTATAATCCTTGTATTTAAGTATCTACATTAATTCTAGAAGCTTGCCTGGAAAATTACTTTATATGTTTGTGTGTGTGGAGGTGCATGCATGAACCATTAACAACAAAGGTATGTGAAGAATTAATTTTGTTTGTTTGTGTGGTTCTTCATTTGAACCTTAAGGTTTTATTAATCTTGGTCTAATGCTGATTAATGAAACATGTGCAACATGTTTTTTTTATTTTAATAAGAAAATGTTTCAAAATAAAATATTTTGGCATTTTAATTAATAATGAGCATAAACATAAATGATCTGATTAGGAAAAAAGAAGTCAATAATATATATTATTCAACAGAAAAATAAAGTCAAGATACTTTAATTATTAATTATTTACATTCGGGTGTTCCCACTTATTTGCCAACGAGGAAAAAATGACGCTGCAGAAAAACTCATTCATTGAAAGTTGAAAGTAAATACGAGTCTATATCTTCTATACGTTGGACACTTAGCTAGATTCTGAAAATATAACTGAGTTTTACCGCATGCATGATGGCTTCTCTCGTTCTCTTTTTCTGTTGGTTGTCATCATTTTTCTCTTTCATTACCATTACATCAAAATCTAATGATTCACATTTAATATTTTATAAAAATAATATAATAGAAAGAAAGAAGGGAAGAAAATGGATAAAATTAAATGATGGAAATGAAATTTTAAATGTGAATTATTAGATTTTGATTCAATGGTTATGAAAGAGGAAAAAGATAGCTGTGGACAGAAAAAGAAAAGGAGAAAAATCATAACCATTGGATTTTAATTAAATGGTTATAGTGGGGCAAGGACGAGAGCGAACTATAAAAGGAAAAAAAAAGAAGAAGAAGAGAAGTCATATCCCACGCATTCGAGCATCTATTAAAACTTCAAACCAACCGCACTAATTATATGTTAAAAACAGTACTCAATTTCATGCCGTATACAAAACAATAACGTATATTTAATTTCATGCCCAAAGGCAAAAGGTAAGGCATGTAACACAACATAAAAAATTTTAGAGTTAATTAATTTCTTTTTATTTGTTAAGAGCAATTTTATATAGTAACGAAGGAACGAGGGATAAACCCCTGAATTTTATTTACAGGGAGTAATAAAACCTTAACCCCCAATGTTAATGCAAACTTTACATAATATATGATTTTCAATCTCAATCACTTGCTTCAAAATAAAAGTTTTGCTCTACCTGCCAACAAAAATTGGTCAAGTTCATAAATACTTGGTCCATAACCTATATAAAACCATAAATTTTTGAGTTTGAGAAATTTTCTAACCCTAGATGAACCATTAGAACCCGGTATAGCTAAACTTTTATTTTTAAAATTGAAAAAAAAAATTGTAGCTCCACCCGTTGATTCTTGATCCTGCATACGAAGTAAAAAGGATCATGTCAAATTCATGACGTCGTCAACAGGATATATCTTCTAAAGGTTGCTTGAAAACAAAGTTTCTTGTCTGAAATACCATGATGTGTTCATACTTCATAGAGTTTTGTTTTTTTGGGGGGTCAAATACTTCATAGAGATCGATGAAAGTTTATTGGCATAAATGACGTAAACTATGGCTTTTAAATTCGGGAATATTTGTTCGAAACAAACGACACCGTATGATATCACAATTAGTATAGACCCGTCTCTTTGCGTTTGTCCAGTGATTACTTCATCTCCCGTAATTGACCTATTCTTTAAATTCTTACCAAATCATCATTTTAATTAAAAGGGGAAATTTATATAGTGATTAATGTATACATATGGTTACATATGTACACATTTGTTTACATGCGTGATTACTATTTCTTCACAGTTTCTTAATTATTACTGTCACGTTTTTTTCTAGTTTTACTTTTGGTGGAATTAATGAAACCGGTCTGAAGTTAAATTCTTTCTCTATTAATTGGCGTAAACTTGACCAAAATTTCAACAATATTCATTCTTCAGATAAATTTGGCCGGGTTTATGAATAATATGTAATAAAGTGGAAAGATTTTTAAACAAAGATTTTTAAGATTTGAAGTAAAGATGTGTTAAGTCTTTCACTCCTCTAGACATATTTGTTCTCTTTCTCCATTTCCAGGTTCCCACTTAGAAAAATCTGTAAATTCAAATCATTTAAAAAATATGGTATAATGATCAATACTGGTATTTTAGAGTACATTTACGTTCTTTATAATTAATTTATTCAACACACATCTTTAAAAAAGGGTAAATGACATTTAAATACCCCATGAATTCTGAAACCCAAAAATATCGATTGACAAAGAACAAAGACAAAGAGGTATATAGGTAGGAACCTTGGTTGGCAAAAGACAAAACGGATTTTTTGGGGGGGGGGGGGGGTTATCGAAAACTAGTGAAGCGAAGAAAATGGTAATTTTATCTTTTATCTAAATATTTGAAATCCGGATTTATTCTTATGTACCTCTTTGTCTTTGTCTTTTTTCAGTAGACATTTTTAAGTTTTGGAAATTTATATAGTATTTAAATGTCACTCTTCCTCTTAAAAAATACACAGATTTCGTCGGATTGGTTTCCTGACTTGTCTAAAGGACGAGCAAGGTCTGGACTGTCTAGACATTCTAGATCTTATATTTTTTACTTTTAAATAAAAAAATCATTTCTTAAAAAAAATTAGTTCAAAAATCATCTTTATTTTATATTCTCTACTTGCTAAAATTATTTTTTATAAAAAGTAAAAAAAATCAGATCTAAACAATCCGGAGCTCATTCATACCCTCCTCATCTTTTTAACAAGCCGAGAACCATGTCCAACTTTGTCGAACTGTTTTACTAAACTCTGTATTATTGTCATGTTAGTTCAGATTCATTTTTTTCCTTCCGGGTCACATGAGTGTTGCAATGAACCAGGCCCCGGTACTTCAAAATAATGCATTATCTTTTACCGTAAAGATATATTATTATTTTTTTATAAAAAAAAGATATATTATTTTATTTGAATTAAAAAATAGGAGGAATATGATATGATATTTCCAGGAAACCAGAACCAAGTTGGTCCGGCCCTCGGCAGTTCATGTTTGAACGAGTATCTCGAGTCTCCCATCACAAACGCAAGTTGATGGAAATGGCTTTCTTCCTTTTCTTTTTGGTAAAATTAAATTTTTAATATTGCTTTTATTTTATTTTTATTTTTTTGTCTTACACCGATCACTCTAAGCTTCATATTTTGAACCAAGTAAAAGCATTATGACCATTCTGCCACCTAACCCAGTCTCCCTATTTTGGCGGCCCCTCTGTCCTCTTCTCTGCCTCACTTGTGTGTCTATATATATAAACCGCATTTCATCAACAAGGAACTAAGCTCAGTTCCTTTTCTCTTCTTCTTCGTTCTCAAGTCTCTCTCAGTGGAAACTAACACATCCGCCACAAGAAAATTAAGAGAGAGACAGAGACAGAGACAGAACAATTTTGTTTTTTGATTTCAGGGGTTGTTAAAGCTCTTTTTCCTGTTCTGCTAGCCAAGAAAAAGGGACCGAATTTAGTATAAATTAAGATCAAGTAAGTATGAAGCAAAAGAGAACGACGTGTTCTTCATCATCTTGTTGTTGTTATCGTCGTCGTCGTCTTGGCTTAATTATTGTTTGATTTACTTCTGAAATATTGTTACGTTGCAGAAGAAGCAGGGTAGGCGACGATGGAGGGTAATAACTTAACGAGGAACATAAGTAAGAGCTTTAGCAGGTCAAGTTGGAGAATGGAGGAGGTGTTCGCAAGTGGCCGGTACTCTCGCCGGAGCTCTCATGTCGACGAAGACGAAGAAGCTCTCAAGTGGGCCGCCATAGAGAAACTTCCCACCTACGACAGACTAAGAACAAGTATCTTCCAAACCTACGGCGACGAAGGACAAGGTGGTGGTGGAGCTCAGGCCATGATGCACAAGGAAGTCGATGTTCGAAAACTCGACATGAACGAGAGACAACAAATCATTGACAGAATCTTCAAAGTCGCCGAAGAAGACAACGAGAAATACCTCCGAAAGTTCAGAAACAGAATTGAGAAGTCTGTTCTATATATTCCCAAAAAATCTCAACTTTCTTTCTTAATTATCATCATGGTAATATGTTAAACTTAAAGGTCAAATTTTGAATGACAGGGTTGGGATCAGACTTCCGACGGTGGAAGTGAGGTATCAGAATCTTACAGTGGAGGCAGATTCATACGTAGGAAGCAGGGCACTTCCAACGTTGCCAAATGTCGCAATGAATCTTCTTGAGTCTGCTCTTAGCGTTTGTGGGATTAGTACAGCCAAGAGGACAAAGCTGACCATTCTTAAAAATGCCTCCGGCATTATTAAACCTTCAAGGTAATCCAGCCGATCACATCCCATCATTATCAAAGTTGTTGTCTGTCAAATAACACACACACACACACACACACACACACACACACACACACACACACACACATAAAACATAAAAAAAGTCTGAAGGTGTAATATCGAAGCAAGTTGACATTTTGATGCATGTATTTGCTTTGATTTAAATCACAAGCGATCTTGTTGTTGGTTTGTGTAGGATGGCCCTCTTGCTAGGTCCCCCATCTTCCGGGAAAACAACTCTCTTATTGGCTTTAGGTGGAAAATTGGACCCAAACTTGAAGGTTAGATCAGGGGGAAAATGATAATAATTGAAGTACAGAATTTGGTTATAAGAAAACAAAATACTAATATTTTTATTTTATTTTCTGGATGAAACAGGTGAAAGGGGAAATTACGTACAATGGGTACAAGCTGAATGAGTTTGTTCCCAGAAAGACATCGGCTTACATTAGTCAAAATGATGTTCATGTTGGAGAAATGACTGTGAAAGAAACCTTGGACTTTTCTGCCAGGTGTCAAGGGGTTGGGACTAGATATGGTAATTTTTACATTTTTAAAACATTAAACAGTAATTAGTAAATATCCAGGCAAGAACAAATCAGTGATTAACAATTTTTTTTTTTTAATTTCCATTTTAGACCTTTTGACTGAGCTTGCCAGAAGAGAAAAAGAAGCCGGCATACTTCCTGAGGCTGAACTTGACCTTTTCATGAAGGTAAATTTCACAAAGTAATTAATTAATTCTAAATATCTCAATTATTGTTCAAGTCACTCAATCTCTGTTTTTTTTTCCTCTCTCAACTTTTAGGCTACGGCAATGGAAGGAACAGAGAGCAGTCTCTTTACTGATTATACTCTTAAGGTAATTTACTTGAGGCCTTATATTCCTCCAACATATCTTCACAGATCAGATAATGAAAAAGAATCTGACAATATTGTATATATTAGGTTTGTGTTCTTACCAAAAATAGTTTAAGCGAATTTTCATACCAACCCCAGATCTCCAAAATTTTCTTCCCAGATCACTTTTCTGTAAAAAATTTCTCCTCATCACCTACTCTGTTGAGTCAATTTCAGTTCTGGCAGCTAAATGGGTCCCATAACTTGTCCTGCTTGCATTATTCATAGATAAATTATTGCCTTTCAATTTGCTGATATTTACCAAACTGCACCACGTCTATTATTTACTGATATATTTTACAAATGAAACAGATATTAGGGTTGGACATATGTAAAGATACCATCGTGGGTGATGAAATGCAACGAGGTGTCTCAGGTGGCCAAAAGAAACGTGTAACCACAGGTAAAGGAATTAATTAAGCCAATACTAATCTTATGTTCTGTTTTATTTTCTATTCTTCTTTTATGCATAATTACTTGGTCACCTTTACTTGCGTCATCACCCATGTTTGATCAAACAAGCTTTATTTTATTAGTTCTCTCTTATCTTTTTTTTTTTTTTTTAATTTTAAAATGAAGTGGCAAAAAATATACCAAGTCAAATATATGTTAGTTGGCCAAACTCTTGTTCTTATTTTGGACTTGGTCCCTCACCTTCACAGATTCACCAACCCACCATGACCAAATTCTTAGTTTCACGTGTTCCTTTTTCACACTATCTACAGATGTTTTCTCCGACACCTAATATTTTTGTTTATTATTATTACTATTTTTAAACAAAACTAATGGATGTGGATTTGATGTTCGTGTACAGGGGAGATGATTGTGGGACCTACAAAGACACTGTTCATGGATGAGATATCAACTGGTCTTGATAGCTCCACCACATATCAAATAGTGAAGTGCTTGCAGCAGATTGTACACCTCACTGAAGCTACCATCTTCATGTCCCTCCTTCAACCTGCTCCTGAGACGTTCGATCTCTTTGATGACATCATCCTCATATCTGAGGGTCAGATTGTCTACCAGGGCCCACGTGAGCACATCGTTGAGTTCTTTGAGTCAATGGGATTCCGCTGTCCTGAAAGAAAAGGAACGGCTGATTTCTTACAAGAGGTATATATAACCACGGACAAAACTTAGGCCAAGTTCATAAGTGAAATTACACGTGCACGCATGCACTTTAACAGGAGAATAACGAATGTCCACGTAACAAGGTAACTGAAAATGGTTTGACTTGTAAAATGTGTTCAGGTGACATCAAGGAAAGACCAAGAACAATATTGGGCAGACAGGAGCAAGCCATACAGATATGTGACAGTGTCCGAGTTTGCAAACCGATTCAAGAGCTTCCATGTGGGAATGAGGCTTGAGAATGAGCTCTCAGTCCCATTTGACAGGTCAAGGGGACACAAAGCTGCTCTTGTTTTCAAGAAATACTCAGTGCCCAAAATGGAGCTTTTAAAAGCATGCTTTGACAAGGAGTGGTTACTCATCAAGAGGAACTCTTTTGTCTACATATTCAAGACAGTCCAGATCATCATTATTGCCATTGTTGCTGCCACTGTCTTCTTGAGGACCAAGATGCACCAGAACACTATCGATGAAGGGGCGCTTTATATTGGGGCGATTCTCTTCTCCATGATCATGAACATGTTCAATGGTTTTGCTGAGTTATCCCTTACAATTGCCAGGCTTCCTGTGTTTTACAAGCATAGAGACCTTTTGTTCCATCCTACTTGGACTTACACCCTCCCCAATTTCCTTCTTCGCATTCCGATTTCGATGTTTGAGTCTATAGTGTGGATGGTTATCACCTATTACACAATTGGATTTGCACCTGAAGCCAGCAGGTTAGTTTAGTTCAATGAGTTTCTTTTTGAAAAATGTAGAGTAAATCACATTAAGGTCACAGTTGAGGAAAATAATGTCACAAAAGTCCCATAACTTGTCAGAAGCTATGGGGCTTTTATATTTTCCCTAACACTTATATTTGTGATAGACCAAATGATAATATATACTTAATGCCTTTGATCTCTTTTTCAGGTTCTTCAAGCAGCTATTGATGGTGTTTCTGATTCAACAAATGGCAGCTGGGATGTTTAGGTTCATTTCTGGAGTTTGTAGGACAATGAATATTGCGAACACTGGAGGATCCTTAATGCTTCTTCTCGTTTTCCTACTCGGAGGTTTCATCCTACCCAAACGTGAGTGGGGGATTTAAAGTTTGACACTTGTTTTTCAAAATGATACCTAGTACCAACCGATATTAGAGGAATGTCCTCTCACACAAATGCTATGATGATAAACAGGAAACATTCCAAATTGGTGGGTATGGGGCTACTGGGTTTCACCATTGTCTTATTCCTTCAATGGCCTTGCTGTGAATGAAATGTTTGCACCAAGGTGGATGAACAAAAATGTGAGTAGCAGCATAAGCCCCATTCATTTATTCATCAGAATGCTTAAACTTTGAAAAGAACATTCATTGACTTGAACTTTCCTTTATCTGCAGACTACAGATGGTAGTCCATTGGGTCTAGCTGTGTTGGATGCCTTCGATGTTTTCCCTGAGAGAAATTGGTATTGGATAGCTGCAGGAGCACTCGTGGGCTTCACAGTTCTATACAACGTTCTGTTCACCTTTGCACTTATGTACCTTAATCGTAAGAACTCCTTGAGCTTGATCAATCTTCCTAAAGCAGTTACTTGCATCACAAGTCATTTGATATTAACAGAATGTAATGTGTTTTTTTCTCCTGTTTGATGATCTATAGCAATTGGAGGGAAGCAAGCGATTATAACTGAAGAATCAGAAAGTGAAATGGAAGGTTTAGGAGATTCAAGGGCAGAGCCAACGCTCCAACGGCCGATGTCAACTAGAGATGGAAACAACACAAGAGAAGTGGCAATGCAGAGAATGAGCGGCAAAGCAAACCCTATTCAAATGAGACATGTTGATTCAAACGTAGAGTCGGCCAATGGAGTTGCTCCTAAGAAAGGAATGATTTTACCTTTTCAACCACTCGCTATGTCCTTCGATAGTGTCAATTACTTTGTGGACATGCCACCTGTAAGAATTCCTTCATCTTGTTCAATCTCTATTTTTTGCCATTAAATACTTTTTGGTACCTAACTTAACTGAATTTTGACAGGAAATGAAAGATCAAGGTGTGACAGAAAATAGGTTACAACTACTTAAGGAAGTAACTGGTGCCTTCAGGCCTGGTGTTCTAACTGCACTTATGGGAGTCAGTGGAGCTGGTAAGACAACCTTAATGGATGTCTTAGCAGGAAGAAAGACCGGTGGCTACATCGAAGGAGATATTAGAATTTCTGGATTCCCAAAGAAGCAAGAAACTTTTGCAAGAATATCAGGATATTGTGAACAAACTGATATTCACTCACCTCAAGTTACAATCAGGGAATCTTTAATTTACTCCGCCTTCCTTCGGTTACCTAAAGAAGTCAGCAACGAAGAAAAAATGGTAAGCTAAAAAACACTATACTTTGTGATTGTATTTTCATAATATTTGGATGAAGGTGAAATTAATATTTTTTTATAAATTTTTTGTGTTCTCAGCAATTTGTGGATCAAGTAATGGATTTGGTGGAGCTAGATAATCTTAAGGATGCCATAGTAGGACTTCCAGGAGTGTCAGGGTTGTCAACAGAACAAAGAAAGAGATTGACAATTGCAGTCGAGCTTGTGGCTAATCCTTCAATCATTTTCATGGATGAACCCACTTCAGGTCTTGATGCTAGAGCTGCAGCTATTGTTATGAGAACTGTTAGAAACACTGTTGACACCGGAAGAACGGTTGTCTGCACAATTCACCAACCCAGCATCGACATTTTTGAAGCCTTCGATGAGGTAATACCAATGATCTTGTTCGCAATGTGTAGAGTCTTTGTGGGATTTTTTATTTTGTTCGCCTTGGTACTTAATAAATTTCCTTTTCTTCTTTCTTGTAATAGCTTCTATTGATGAAAAGAGGAGGGCAAGTGATTTATGCAGGACCATTGGGTCGGAATTCTCACAAGATTGTAGAATACTTTGAGGTACTACAACTAGTTGGTATTTTTTTTGGGTAGACTTTTTAAACAAGTTTCCAACATTTGACTCCATGTTTATTTATTCCACTATAACAGGCAATTCCAGGAGTTCCAAAAATTAAGGATAAGTACAACCCAGCAACATGGATGCTTGAAGTGAGCTCCATAGCAGCTGAAGTTCGTCTTGGAATGGACTTTGCTGAACACTACAAGTCATCATCTCTGTTCCAGTAAGTCCCATAAACAACAGCGACAGCAACATTGTCTAATGTTGTTTGTTTGTATGCTTTTTTTGTTAGTTTGAACTTACACAGTACACACATGTTTCTATGAGCAGGAGAAACAAAGCTCTGGTAAAGGAATTAAGTACACCACCACCTGGTGCAATAGATCTCTATTTCCCAACACAATACTCTCAGTCCACATGGGGACAGTTTAAATCTTGTATATGGAAGCAATGGTGGACTTACTGGAGGAGTCCAGATTATAACCTTGTCAGGTTTTTCTTCACTTTAGTTGCTGGTCTAATGGTGGGGACAATATTTTGGAAAATTGGAAAGAAAAGGTTAGAACTTTGAACTATTTTCTATTTTCTACTACCATTATTCAAAGAATTCTCTAGCAAAACTCTCTCTCTTACTATTATTATCTGTTCTACAGAGATAGCTCAACAGACCTGACCATGATCATAGGAGCTATGTATTCTTCTGTTCTGTTCATTGGAATCAACAATTGCTCAACTGTTCAACCTATTGTGGCCATTGAAAGAACGGTTTTCTATAGAGAAAGAGCTGCTGGAATGTACTCAGCATTTCCTTATGCTATTGCACAGGTTAGAAGATATAAAAAATTAAAACTTTTTTTGGGAAAATTCATCTTTTGTTCCTATGGTTTAGACTGGGTTGTAACTCAATCCCTGCACTTTGACTCAATACAACTCAGTCCCTATAATTTTGACTCACAGCAACTCAATCCCCATAGTTTGAACCATTTTACAATATAGTCCTTAACTTTTGTTCTAAGACATAAGGACTAAATTATAAAATGGTTAAGACCATGAGGACTGAATTGTAATAAGTCAAAGTTCAGGGATTGAGTTACAACCGAGTTAAATTGTAGAGACTAAGTTACAACTCAATCAAAACTACAAGAACCGAAAGATTAATTTTCCCAACTTTGTGTTAGGGAAATTATCTATATTCTTATGATGCCATAGCTTTTTAAAGTCGCCTTAGCCCTTTTGCCATATAATTTTCTTTTGCAGGTTGTCACAGAGATACCTTATGTGCTATTTCAAGCTGTGTATTACTCATTGCTGGTGTATGCCATGGTGAGCTTTGAATGGGCAGCTGCCAAATTCTTTTGGTTCTTCTTTGTCTGTTTCTTCTCCTTCCTATACTTCACATACTATGGCATGATGACCGTGTCCATCACACCAAACCACCAAGTAGCTGCAATTTTTGCAGCAGCATTCTATGGACTCTTCAATATCTTTTCTGGCTTCTTTATCCCAAGACCTGTGAGTATTATATGCCCCGTTCTAATTGTAACTTGGTTTTGAAGAATCATCCTCTCATCAACACTAACATAAAAGTTCTATGTGGGATTTTATTTCAGAAAATTCCGAAGTGGTGGGTCTGGTATTACTGGATTTGCCCTGTTGCCTGGACGGTATATGGATTGATTGTCTCACAGTATAGAGATGTAACGAGAGATATTCAAGCACCTGGGTATGGAGTTAATGGTGCTGTAGGTGGAGTTCCTCTCAACCAGTATATCGAAGACCATTTCGGCTTTAAAACAGACTTCATGGGGCCGGTTGCAGCAGTTTTGATTGCTTTCGCTGTGTTTTTTGCCTTCATGTTTGCTTACTGCATCAAGACACTGAACTTCCAGATGAGATAAAGAGACATTGGTGAAGAATTTATGTGTTCTGATCCACAAAATTTTATATCTCCTGCCAGTCTTAAATTATTTTTAATGTGTATATGTATATAAAAACTATATTGCAAAATACAGTAGATGATGGCGATAATTTTCCATCTCAGCAAGTTTTGAGGTCTGTTTAATCAGTAATTGTAAAGTAAATTATCATGTTGGTGACATCATTCTCTTAACAATATTACTCCTTTTGAAATAAAATTGATTTACTTTTGCCTTACGAATCATATCCTTTCAGTATTCATCAACTTGAAACAATGCTTATGGTTCAAAGATCAACACCAGTTTAATGTGGGATTACCAGATGAAAGAGTACATATACTAATTATGTAGTGAGTGGAATTGAAGTTTATTTTTTTAATGAAAAGACCACTTATATAAAATAAAGAAAAGTATATGGTACTTGTGTTGGAAATTATGCCCTAGGGGCTAATCATTAAATAACTTCTATATTTGATTTATAAAGATAAATCTAATCAGCTGGTTTTTAAATTCCTATTAAATAAATTGATTGGATTGAATCAATTAAATAGATTTAATTTCCAATTCAATTTCAAAATTAATAAGATTAATTTTGAATATTTAATGCGGCCCATTAGGGTTATAAATACTCTTAGGTTGTAAGTAATTTGATTACACACACAAGAGAATTGAAAAGCCACAATAAGAACCCTAGAAGAGAGATGTAAGATAAAAGCTTAAAGGCGTTAGCACGTTGCCGTTTGTGTTGAAGTGCTTTTCGGTGTAGATACCAGTAGAGAGAGCGGATTCGTAGAGTCGGCTCTTAGAGATTGATAAGTCAAGAAAGTGTTAGCCCACGAGTTCGCAAAGCATGCACACGACTTCACATAGGTACAATTCTTATTTACTAACCCGATTTAAACGCTATTGATAGATCATCTTCTTGTGATTCGTAATTTATTGAATAAATTTCATTTCGCTGCGTGTACGAATCCCAACAATAGCATCAGAACCAGATCAATTGTGCGTTTAAATTGGGTTTATATTTTCAATATGATTATATAATTGATTGGATAAATCGTTAAAAGTTCACGTTAGATCAATTATATAATTGTACGAATCCCAATAGTTAATCGTTTAAATTGGCATCATTTTAATGTTAGCGGTTATATTATAAGCATATTAATATATAATATAACGTGGGAATAATTAGAACGTGGGACGTTGATAGGATTGTGGTTACATTGAATAATAATTATAACGTGGGACATAGGATTGTGGCATTATATTAATAATCATAATATAATTATAATAGATATATTGTAATAGATGTATCAATACTCTATTAACGTAGGACGTTAATAGATATATTGTGTTACAACGTAGGACATTGATTTAACGTGATTATAATTATTATAATTATTAATTGATGGAAAAATCATGAAATTTTATTTTATATTGTATGAATTAATATTTGTTGTGATTTACTTTCAAATTGTTTGGGTATGGTGAACAACATGGCTTTAGTCTTTACAATAGTTGTAATATTTAAATATGGCCTGCAAGCCATGCCTCTCTCTAAATATTCTTGGTGTACATTCTCTTCTCATTTCACTCCCCTCGTATGTTCAAACGAGGTTTCTTCTGATGTAATTTTCTTTTCTTCTCTAGAGAAGTCCTCTCATTGGCTTGAGAGGATTTTAGGTTAGGTGAGCCATGTTGTGTCACATTTTAATTATGCTTTTGATTAGATCATGACATGTTCATTTTGCGTATTATGTGTTGTTTGTATGAGATACAACTATAATTGCATTTATATGAATATAATTAATTAGATTAAACCCTCCAAATGAAATCTTAAGTCATAATGTCATCAATTAATAAATACTTGTCAAAGCCTAGATAACTTATTTGTATGTTCCACCAAAGTAGATGCACTTGAGTTATTTTGGTGAGACAAGAGTGAGTAATGGTGATACTCAACATTTATTATTGTCTTGACTTAGTGTCTGTTTGGCAATCAAACAAAATCTAGGTTTCACGCAAGCCGAGACAAAACTCCTCTCACATACTTACCTCGTACTACGCAAAACTTAGGTTTTGGAAGGTTTCCAAACGGGCACTTAATTGAGATTATCAAAATAGTTTTGGATCTCAAGGCATTGATAGGATTAAACATGCCAGGTCATATGATAATTGAATCCCATAAAGATCTAAGAGTTACATGTGATGTAATTGGTAAAGAGGTTACCTACCTAAATAACTTGATTTTAAGCGTCCTGCCAAAGCGGACTTAAATTTAAGCCAAATATGGATCTTAGCCCACTTATTATATTGAGGGTTGTTAATTTAGTAGGAGATTATTAATTAACTTTGTATATCTTTTAATTGTAGAATCATATCGACTGGTAATACCGCTACATTATCATCACGATCAGTTCTTGAGAAGGACAAACTAAATAAAACGGGTGCACATTCCATGCCCATCCCCTTAGGTGCTTTTATGTGCCCATCCCTCAATTAGAGGAATGGACATATTTTTTTTAATTTTTTTATATATTGTACTTATTTATATTTAAATTATATGCTGCTTTCTGAAATTTTTTTTCCATCCAGTATCTCAAATTAATTAGTTTCCAGTTACAAATAAATATTACTGAATGCAGGACTGGAAACTAATTAATTTGAGATACTGAGTGGAAAAAAAATTTCAGAAACAACATATAATTTAAATATAAATAAATACAATATATTAAAAAATTAAAAAAAAAAATATGCCCATCCCTCTAATTGAGGGATGAGCACATAACAAGCACCTAAGAATGGGCATGTAATGTGCATTCAAATAAAACCAACTTTTTTGACTGGTTTAGAAAATTGAAAATTGTTCTCAAGCATGAAAGAAAGGGTATGAAAAAGAAAGGCAAGGGAAAAGGAAGGGTAATGGCTCAATTGGTAAAACCAAAGAGTCAAACATGCCCGAAATTAAGCCTGCAGCCAAGAAGGCAAAGCCTTCAAATTACGGGGTTTGCTTCTTCTGCAATGAACCTGGTCATTGGAAGAGGAACTGCAAACTCTACCTTAAAGATCTGAAAAAGAACAAGAAGGATGGCAGGGCTATCTTTTCAAGTATTTATGTTATAGATATTAATTTTTCTACTTCCTCTATATGGGTATTAGATATTGCATATAGTTCTCACATTTGCACAAATGTACAAGGTCTCAAGGACAGTAGAAAATTGAAGAAGGGCGAAGTGGATCTACGAGTTGGAAACCGAGTAAGAGTTGCTGCTTTAGCCGTAGGTATTTATAAATTAGTTCTGCCCAGTGGGCTTTTGTTAATTTTGAACAATTGCTTTTATGTTCCTGTTTTGAGTAGCAACATTGTTTCTCTTTCTTATTTGGATTAGGAAGGTTTTATTTCCATTGCTAGGAATGGTAAATGTTCTATTTATCATAATGACATTTTTTATGCTGATGGTGATTTGCATTTTGGTCATTATTTACTAAATTTAGAACATCCTAATAATGGACATATCTATAACGTGTCTACCAAAAGGATCAAGTCAAATGATTTGAATCCGACCTACCTATGACACTGTTGTCTAGGCCATATAAATGAGAAACACATTTTAAAACTCCATCAAGATGGATTTCTTAACTCATTTGATTTTGAATCATTTAATACATGTGAGTCTTGTTTATTGGGAAAGATGACAAAAGCATCTTTTACTGGGCATAGTAAGAGGGCCATTGATTTATTGGGCCTTATACATATTAATGTGTGTGGACCAATGAATACATCTGCCAGAGGAGGTTATATATACTTCATTACATTCATAGATGATTTTAGTAGGTATGAGTATATCTATCTAATGAAACATAAATATGAATCTTTTGAAATGTTCAAAATATTCCAAAATGAAGTGCAAAACCAACTTGGCAAAACAATTAAAGCATTTCGATCTGATCGGGTGGTGAATATTTAAGTCAAGAATTTATTGACCATCTTAGGAGTTGCAGGATCATCTCACAACTAACTCCTCCAGGAATGCCACAATGGAATGGTGTTTCTGAGTGAAGGAATCGAACTCTATTAGATATGGTTCGATTTATGATGAGTCAAACAGATCTTCCGCCGTCCTTTTGGGGCCATGCCCTAGAAACAGCTGCGTTCACACTAAATCGTGTTCCATCAAAGGTAATTGAAAAGACACCATATGAGATATGGACTGGGAAGAAACTCAGTTTGTCATTTCTTAAAATTTGGGGATGTGAGGTTTACGTTAAACAACAAGCCTCTAATAAATTATCATCCAGATCCTCAAAATGCCTTTTTGTGGGGTATCCTAAGGAAACTAAAGGATACTATGTCTACAATCCTACCGATCACAAAGTGTTTGTTATCCACAATGGTGTCTTTCTAGAGAAAGAGTTTATCTCTAAAAGAACCTGTGGGAGTAAGGTAACCCTTGAAGAAGTTCGAGAGTCACAAAACAACTTAGAACCACAAATGGAAAACATAGAAGATTCACAACAAGTTGATGAGTCTGCTCTAGTAACACAAGGCCCACGAAGGTCCGATAAGACACGGCAAAAGTCTCAGAGATATGTACTTCTAACTATTGAAAGTCGTGATATCTTGCTCATTGAGTAGAATGAGCCAACTACCTATCGAGAAGCCATAGTGGGACCAAACTCTGAAAGATGGCTAGATGCCATGAAGTCTGAAATGCAATTCATGTACGACAATAAGGTATGGACCTTAGTCAATCCACCTGAAGGTATAAAAGCCATTGGGTGTAAATGGGTTTTCAAGGAGAAAACTGACATGGATGGCAAAGTAAGTGTCTTCAAGGCACGACTGGTTGTAAAAGGATTCACTCAAACTCATGGTGTGAACTATGATGAAACCTTTTCCCTAATTGCAATGGCCAAATCAATTAGAATCCTTCTTTCCATAGCAACATATTATGACTATGAAATATGGTAGATGGACGTCAAAACAACCTTCCTTAATGGAAAGCTATTTGAGGATGTGTACATGACCAACCTGAAGGCTTTATGCATCCAGAGGAATCTGGTAAAGTTTGCAAGCTTCAAAGATCCATTTATGGATTGAAGCAAGCATCTCGGAACTAGAATCATCGTTTTGATGAAGTAGTCAAAGAGTTTGAATTCATTCAAAACATTGATGAACCTTGTGTTTACAAGAAGGTTAGTGGGAGCATAGTTGTATTTCTGGTGCTTTATGTAGATGGCATCCTATTCATTGGGAATGACATCCCTACCTTGCAGAGTGTCAAGTCTTTGTTAGGAAAGTATTTCTTAATGAACGATTTAGGCGAAGCCACTTATATCCTTAAGATCAGGATCTATAGAGATAGATCCAAGAGGCTGATAGGCCTAAGTTAGAGCACGCACATAGACAAGATACTGCATAGATTCAGTATGCAGGATTCTAAAAGGGGTTACATGCCCATGTCTCATGGCATCCATCTCAGGAAGGATCTGTGTCCTAATACACAAGATCAAAGAGACCGCATGAGTAAGATTCCATATGCCTTCACCATTAGATCTATCATGTATGCCATGTTATGTACTCGACTGGATGTGTCATTTGCCTTGAGTATGACCAGCAGATATCAACAAGATCCCGGTGAGGGTTACTAGACTGCTGTCAAGAATATTGATGAGCCATAAATGTACCATGTGTTAAGGCACAATTTGAGCTTGAAATTGATCAAATATAATTAAAAAGCTTAAGGATAATAAGCTAAAATCATGGTTTTGATGTCAGACATACCCTCACAAGTGTTCTTGTGTGTTTTGCAGGTTTTATCCATAAAAAGAAGCTATTTGGAGACTCCGCGGAAGTCAAAAAGTGAAGCCACAAAGAGGAAACAGTAAGTTGGCGCCCAGGGCGCCACTTCTAGGGAGAAACAGAAAACTGGCGCCCAGGGCGCCAACTCTCTGTCCATTTGGGGAAAATGGCGCCCAGGGCGCCAGAAGTGCGGTAATCCTGATTTTTAATTTTTGGAAAGTTTTTGAGCCACGAAAAAGGAAGGAAAATCAAGGATTTTAGAGATTTGGAAACCCAACTGGATGAAAAAAAACATAAAAGAGGCAACCCTAGCACTAAAAAGAGAACTTCGGACACAAGAAACAACTCGACGGCATTGGAGAGGAGATCAAAGCACTTGTGGAGATCCACCTTTCCCAACATCTGGAGAATCATTCCATCTTCATCTTTTCTTCTTTGTTTTGTTAATCTAGCCATGCTTGGCTAATTTCCTTTTTGTAGTTAGGGCTAGGATGAACCCTATGCAAATTTGAGTATTTGGTTGAATTCTTGTATGAATCTTGGTTTCTTTGATTGAATGAATTTTCTTTGCTTAATGCTTTCTTGAAGATTGATCACCTTTAAGATTGTCCATAGGTTGATGTATGACAATAGAGATGTTGGTGCATCTAATTGGAACTTGTTAATTCATCATAAAATTGCATGACCTAGACATAGGCTTACGAATTTATGCGATCATAGGATTCTAGTTTAAGATTTGATCTTTCTAGACAATACTAAGACATTAGGTTGTTTTTAAAGATAAAATAGGCTAAGGTAGCATCAAGACATTGGGACTTAGTCTAACCTTAGAGAATCGATCGTCAATCTGGGAGTCATAATCAATTAGATCTTTAATTCAAATACTTGAAGGAGCATAGGGGGATTCTAAGTCCTAGCTACGTTTTACTCGACTGATTATCTTTTCTAAACATTCTCTTGCGAATCTTCATCTTGAATTCTTTTCTTTCTTTGATTCTTAGTTACAACTCATCTTTTATTACTCAAAATTGTCCAACTAACGTGAAAATAGCGAATTAGTGATTGAATAACTATTCCTCGTGGGACGATACTTTCTCACTACTTTATTACTTGTAACGACCGGTGCACTTGCCGAAGTCGCCCCTATCAAATATCCTGAAGTACTTAAGAAGGACTAAGGACTTATTCTTGGTATATGGTGTCTTGGAGGAAGAGCTCTGTGTGACTGGTTACACATATGCGAGTTTCCAAACTGACCAAGATGATCTAAAATCGCAATTAGGATATGTATTCCTGTTGAATGGTGGTGTGGTAAGCTTGAAGAGCTCAAAGCAAAGCACTGTAGTTGATTCTGCAACAGAAGCTGAGTATATAGCAGTATTAGATGCAGCTAAGGAAGCCGTTTGGATCAAAAAGTTTGTTACTAAACTAAGGGTGGTTCCTACCATTTCAAATCCAATAGACTTGTTATGTGATAACAGTGGGGCTATTACACAAGCCAAGGAGCCTAGGTCACATCAAAGGATCAAACATATACTCAAGCGCTTTCATCTTATCAGAGAAATCAATGATAGAGGTGACATAAAGATATGCAAAGTACCAGGAGAAGACAATGTTGCTAATCCTCTTACTAAGCCGCTTGCACAGATAATACATGAACGCCATGTAAGGACAATGGGAATTAGGGAAATTAATAATTGTACCTAGTGCAAGTGGGAGTATTTTGTTGGAAAGGCTAATTATTGTATTTTAAACATTATTGTTATTTGAAGTATTCTCTTTTAGTTATCATTTCATTTGTATGTTTATATTGATAACTGTATCCTTAGATATATCTTATAGATTATTCTAAATGTCCCTGGTCGGTCATCTACGTGGGAGCGAAGATGAGATAAGACCAGTATGACTTTGATGAGGTATGGAGATACGAATCAAAGTCATAGGCACTTGTAAGAGTACAAGGTGCTGGACCGACCCATTATGAGAAAGCTGCATGGATTAAGTCATAAGCTTTTCTCATGTATAACCACGTCACACTGCCCTTTGACCTGAGATTATCATGGATTCTTACATGAGAGTCGTTGTTCTTTGACCTAATCAAAAGTCACCTTTAACCGGGTGATGATAAAGGCTTGGATCATGATCAGTGGTTTTCATGCAGAGGAATGTGAGTGGTCAAGATGGAATTTGTCCTTCACATTTGTAGAGAGATAATATTGGGCCCCTCGATGAGTGAGTCTAAGAAATGTATGGCCATACTATGATGAAAAAGAGTTGTTCTATCTTAATTATTAGACTACTCAAGAATCGAGAAAGTAATGGTTAAGAAAAGGAAGTTGACATTATCCATGCCTCATCCTTGACCAAATTATTGCGTGACAAAAGGGACGTGACATGGTTGTATGATAGGTTGTATCGAAAATCGATCCTCATGTGAATTGGGTAGTCGTAATGTCTTGCTAGAGGCCACTTGCAACTTGTGGGCTGGTACAGTATTAGCCCGATGCCAATCTCATGTGAGCCTACAGGGTCGCACACAAGCATAGCCTAACACGAGCTATAATGTCCAGATTCATTGAATCTAAGATATGTCTAAGATTTAATGAATACAATGTTTTATCTAGGGAGGATATATATATATATATATAATGATTGCACCTAGTGCAAGTGGGAGTCTGTTAGAAATTATGCCCTAGGGGCTAATCATTAAATAACTTCCATATTTGATTTATGAAGATAAATCAATGATTTGATTTATAAAGATAAATAAAATTAGCTAGCTTTTAAATTCTCATTAAATAAATTGATTGGATTGAATCAATTAGACGGATTTGATTTCCAATTCAATTTCAAAATTAATAAGATTGATTTTGAATATTTAATGTGGCCCATTAGGGTTATAAATACCCTTAGGTTGTAAGTAATTTGATTACACACACAAGAGAATTGAAAAGCCACAATAAGAACCCTAGAAGAGAGACGTGAGACACAAGCTTGAAGACGCTAGCACGCTGTCGTTTGTGTTGAAGTGTTGTTCGGTGTGGATACTGGTAGAGAGAGTGGATTCGTAGAGTCGGCTCCTAGAGATTGATAGATCAAGAAGGTGTTAGCCCACGAGTTCGCAAAGCACGCAGACGACTTCCCATAGCTACGGTTCTTATTTATTAACCCGATTTAAACACTGTTGGAAGATACTCTTCTTGGGATTCATAATTTATTGGATAAATTTCATTCCACTGCGTGTATGAATCCCAACAACTTCAATCTTCTTTTTTAGTTACTCCCTCTACAAAACTGATGTTTTATTAATTCCGCATTCCCCAAAATCTATAACACCAACCTTACTTGTAAACTAATCCCACTCTTTTTCATTGTCATCTTTATATCTAGTGACCTAGAATGTGATTATAAAAAAAGGTGATGCGAGAAAAGCCATTAAGAATATGTATTTTAATACTTATAATCTCGAAGGATTAAAATTATTATTGAAATTTAAGAGAATTATTATTTGTTAAATTTTAAGAAAGTATATCCTTAAAATTACTTTTTTTAAATCACTTTTATAGTTTAGATAAAAACTCCATACATTTTTATCTTACATAGTGCAAAATCTATTCTCCACAACTAATCAAATAGTGTCAAAACAGTTTGAAACTTTTAAGTTGGTTATACTGACAATTAAAAAAAAAACATGTTGGCACTTAGCAGTAAACTTTTTGAAAATCTAAATTTATTAAAGTGAACACAAAAATTAAAATGGAAAAGAAATATCTGTTTTAGACCAACAAATGCAAGAGAAGTCTCAATAGCTAAAAATTATTAGAACTAGAATTTGAAATTAGATTAGCCTCTAAACACACTTAATTAAACATTGGGTTTTGGGCCGGAAAAAGGGTAAGGCCTTACAAGTAAATCCTAGGTTTAGTACAAAAAGCAACATGTTGAGAAAATTTCACTCAGTCTAATTAATCAGAAAAAATATCAAAAATGTCCCAGTGTAGATTCTTCTATCAAAAAAGTCCAACAGGATCTCAGTGATATATATTCTAAATGTAAACATATGCTATTGACAAATATATGTAACTTGATGAGCCATAAATTTACCATGTTTTAAGGCACAAGTTTAGCATGAAATTGATCTAATATAATTAGAAATCTTAAGAATAATAAGGAAAAAAACATGGATTTGATGTCAGATATAGCCTCACAAGTATTCTCATGTGTTTTATAGGTTTTTATCCATGAGAGAAGCTAATTGGAAGAGCCCTAGAAAGTCAAGAAAATAAGCCACAAAGGAAACCCAAAGTTGGCGCCCAGGGCGCCAACTTTCTGTATGGGGCTATTAAAGTTGGCGCCAACTTTCTGTATGGGGCTATTAAAGTTGGCGCCCAGGGTGCCAACTTTCTGTCTCTTGCGAAGGTTTTGGCGCCCAGGGCGTCAGAAGTGCGAAAAACCTTATTTTTAATTTTTAAAAAGTTTTCAGGGCCCGAAAAAGGAAGGAAAATTAAGGATTTTTGAGATTTGGAAACCTAATTGGAACTAAAGATAAAAAGAGGAAACCCTAGCAAAGAGAGACATCTTCTTGAACCTTCTTGACAAGAAACAACTTGACGGCATTGGAGAAAGAGGATCAAAGCAATTATGGAGATCAACCTTCCCCAATCTTTGAAGAACGATTCATCTATCTTCATCTTTTCTTCTTTATTTTGTTAATCTAGCTTTGCTTGGCTAATTTCCTTTTTGTAGTTAGGGCTAGGATGAACCCTATGCGAGTTTAAGAATTTTTGAATTTTTTATGAATCTTGATTTTCTTGATTGAATGAATTTCCTTTGCTTAATGCCTTCTTGAAGCCTGATCACCTTTTAGATTGTTCTTAGGTTGATGTATGACAATAGAGATGTTGGTGCATTTAACCCGAACCGTTAATTCATCATAAAATTGCATGACCTAGACATAGGCTTACGAATTTATGCAATCTTATAATTCTGGTTTACTAAATCTATCTTTCTGAACGATACTAAGACATTAGGTTGCTTTCAAAGATAACGGACTAAGGTAGTGTCAAGACATTAAGACTTAGTCTAACTTTAGAGAATTGATCGTCAATCATGGGATTAATAATTAATTAGGAATTCAATTCAAATTCTTGAAGGAGCATAGGGGGATTATAAGTCCTAGCTACATTTTTCTTCACTGATTATCTTTTTTAAACATTCTCTTGCGAATCTTGATCTTGAATTCTTTTCTTTCTTTAATTCTTGAAGTTCTTGTTTGATTACAACTCATCTCTTTTTACTTGATTCATCCAACTAAAGCATAAATAGCAAACTAGTGATTGGAGTACTATTTCTCGTGGAACGATACTTTCTCACTATTTTATTACTTGTAACGATCGGTGCGCTTGCCGAAGTCACCTATCATAACTATATTAACATATCATAGAATAATCATGAACAATCTCATATATTTTAACTAAATCAACTCATGTTGACAAAATGTATGTGAATAATTTGACAAATCATAAAGTAATCATTGACAAAATTATCTATATCACTCTGGTTCTTAGGATTTTCCCCAACATTTTGAGCTTGCATTGACCAAGGGAATGAACAGAGTAATATGGTTCTTAGGATTATTATACGTATGTCTGGTTCCCTTTTATTTTTAAGGAATTGTAAGAAAACAGACAAAGGTTTTTACCTTTACACCATTAGACCATAATTTGATGTTAAGTATCGCTCAATCGAACGGATGCAAATCCCGAAACATGATATCCTCCGCACCAACTTTTGTAATATAATGTTGTTGTTATTCCCTCAAATCATTTTGTGTGTGATGATACTTGATCTGCTGTGAAAATGGTCATCGCCAAAAGTCCGGCAATATGGCAGGGAAAACATTTTAGTGTATACATACTTAGTTAGATGCTTTCAATCTTTTGATGAGGGAATGTGATTTGAATCGTCCATTGAGATGTTTAATCATGGAGATTAAGGATATGTTATGTGATGATTGGAACATGGAGACGCATGCACTTCTAGGGACATTACCATATTTTCTCTAGTGTTAAAAATAAGATCCAATTGATTTTTTTAAAAGATTTGATAAGTTAATTAAATTACTTTAAATTATTTATATTTATCATTTTTTTCTCTAATTATCTTACTTGTAAACTAAAATATAATTTAATCATACACAAAATATGATATGATTAAGTAATTTATTTAGCTTTCTTAATCTTTTCAAAAAAAGTCAACTAGATTTTAAAACTATAAAGATTAATTTTCCAAAAAAAAAAAAAGAGAGTGGGCACGCGTGTTTTTTATTTTAAATTTTTTGAATGGCAATGGAGGTTGATGATGATCAATTTGTGAGGATGGGAGTGAGCCAAGAAGGGAAGGAGAGAGCAAAATTCATAATGTGGGATCCACAAATTATGAAGATATGAGGACACAAATGGTGAGAATGGATGAGGAGGATGGTGTTACAATTTGCAATCAAATGTTAGAGCCATTATATATATATATATATATATATATATATATATATATATATATATAGGATTGTTCATTCGTGGGACGTGAAAGCTACCTCTTTGCTGTTTTGGATCCACGCAATTTCATGATTTTTTGGATGTTGATCTTTCAATTACTTGCATCCAAGCACACCCTCGTTATAATTCCTTGGCTCAATAAACCACAAGGGCTAAATTGTTTTGACTTAAAGTTCAACAACTTGAATGATACCAAGGGAACGTTCAATAGATTACAAGTTAGGTCCCCCCCCCCTCTTTGGGTTAGCGGTTGAAAAACCAATTGATATGAAAATTGACTATAACTAACATGAATCTTATTTGGTTGTATATATTACAATAATTCAAGATAAAAAAAAAAATAAAAGGTTAAGTAGCAAATCCGTTCCGAAACTATTGTCTCAAAAGCAATGTTGCCCTAAAAGTTTTTTTTTCCTCAATGTTGCTCCGACAGTGTCAAAACGTAGCAATGCCCTATTATGTTAAAAAACTAATGTTAACCGCCAAAAATTAATATTGACGGTTAACTTTTTAATGGAAATTGGCAACATTGCTACGTTTTGAAACCTTCAGGGAAACATTGAAACAAGAAAAACTTTCAGGGCATATTTGCTACTTAACCCAAGATGAAATTCAAATATGAAAAAAGAAGTTAAATTATTATTAAAAAATTATTAAAAAATAAAATCCTTAATTAAATATATTTATTTGGTAAAAATGTTAAATTGGAAATAAATTAAAATTGATGACTCCCCATTTTAAATAGATTTGAGATATATTTTGATATACTTTGGAAGCCATCAATACTAAATTAAAGAGATTTTTTTAAAATTTTAAAAAGACATCAATCTGGGTGATCATTTGTGGAATTTCAACTTAAAATATAATTTTTAATTTAGTTTATTTATATTAAAAATTTGGGAGTGTATCATCCATAGTTCAAGGGACATGTTGGAAAAAAAAAAACATTAGAGGAACATAGGAGAGTCGCCGCGAATGAAGAGTAAAGCACCTTTAGACACTCCACCTTCGCCCTTCATCCCTCTCATTGGCGACTTCCACTTCCACCACAGTCACTGGCAAGCGACCTTCCTCCACCACCAGAAATGGAGCATCAATGAGATTCAGAGACACAGCGACGACAAAGCTTCACAGAGAAAGCGCAGCAACTAAGAGGACCACAGTTACTCACTTCGTTACCTTATTCTTCTCCACCACCAGTTTCTCTTTTCACCACCATTACTTTCGTTAACCTCCAAGCTGTGACTTTACAGAAGCTCAAGACAGCGAGGCAGAGAGCTAGGTGGCAGAGACGATCGGAGACCAAACGAAGCTTCACCACACCGTCAGCTCCCTTCGTCAACCACCATTGCCGGTAACTAGACCACCACCTTCACCATCGACTCACCTCATTCCTCCAGTACTGTCTCACTCCTATCGGTTTTCTCTCTCTTCCACGCTCCAACGGTCAACGCTCTAACGCTCCAATTCTCTACTTTTCCAATAAGCCCAATGGAACACAACGCCAACCCAAACACTCCAAAATGTCATTTTCATTGCCACTGAGCTTTTTTTCAACTGCACGTAGCTTTCTAGGCGTTAACACCTTTCCCAACACAGGCTTTAAGTTATAAAAGTGGATCAAACCGTGACTTCCCACTGATAAGGAAATATCCATTCACCCTAGGCTATAAAATATTTGATGTAATACTTTGTTTTAAACACCATACAAATGTGTGGAACATAATATACTGATGTACCGAATTAAAAAACAAAAAATCTAATAAAGATGTCGGCCAAATATGACAGTGAGGGGTGAAAACAGGTTAGACCAGGCTAGGCTAGGCTAGGCTTATTTTACAACGAGGTAGCCCGAGCTTGGCCTATGGCCTTTTACTAGTCTTATTTTTAGCCTAAGCCTGGCCTAAGGCCTATTAAGAAAAAAAACATTGAATATTAGCGAAAATCAAGCTTGTTAAGATCAAGCCTATTAAGATATTTTTTTAATATAATTACATTTTTTTCCAAATGGAATAATTATTTTTTTAGATAAGGTAATTACATTTTTTTTCAAATTGAGTAATTAATTTTTTTTGTTATCATAGAATAATTAACAGGCTCAGGCCGGTTTGACAGGCCTAATAGGTTTCTTATCAAGTCTAAGTCTGACCTGTTAATCAAAACAAACCTTTAAATAGATATTGACCTGACATTTTGTATTAACAAGCTAGGCTTGACCAGACTCTTAACAGATTAATTCACAGGACTTGATAGGCCACCAGACATGTTTCTGTTAGAATATAAGAAGAAATTCCATAGTTTATGAATAAGAAGAAGGATGGAAAATAAGAGGAAAAGTAAGAAGGATTGTGTGTGTGGTAATAAGTCTCACATTGGTTAGTAGGAGGGAAGTTGGAGGGTATATAAGCCCAAACTTTACTCCTACTAAATAGGGCCTTGGGTCTACCCACTTTTGTGGAGAGGTGAGGACTTAGGTAACCCTTGGTCCACCACATACATGTGTGCGCTGCCGTCCGACCAGCTGGTTCGAGTCGGTTGCGCGCGTCGCCCGCCCGGTCCGGTCTACGCATGTGAAATAAAAAAATAATTTATTATTATTTTTTTAATTAAATAATTATTTTATTATTAATTATGTTGTGTCTCTTCGACTTCCTTTCCAACCAGCGGCTGTGTTTTACAATTCATTCAGATCGTTCGCTTTGTCTGGTGTGTCTGTTCGTGCACCGGTTCATCGGCAACAGACGCAGGTCATCTCTATTTGTTCCGTTCTGGTGCGTCTGTTTGCACAACGTACCAGTTCGCAACAACAGACGAGTCCATCTAATCGTGTTTTTCCAAAGTCCATAAATAGAGGCCCCTGGTCACAGAATAAATTAAGTTTTTTTCTTTCTGCATATACATTCTGTGCATTCCGAAAGTAGACTCGTTGGATTCACTTAGGCTTCAGACAGACAGAGTCATCTTTTTAGAGATGAATAACCCGCTCTATCCTGGAAGGCAATTGTTCAAAAACCTTTGGCATCCATAGAGGGAGCAAAATTGTCTTAAGGACACAACGAAAGTTGGGCCCAGATTTCTACATAATTCATAACCATATTCGGCAGTCTTGTGAATTCGTTTTTAGCTTTTTCATATGATACAGATTTGTTGTATGCTCTCTGTATATGTTATATTTAGTTAATACAGATTGTTGATATACTGTTTTGTTTATTGTATATTCAATTTATACATACTCAATTCTGTTTTAACAACAGTTTCCACCCCAATGACAGCAAGGAGACGGTATATTGAATAATATTTGCATACATAGTGGGGCTGTGGTCATCATCACTCACCAGAAATTGAAAGCTGCTTACAACGTGGCCAAATGAAAATCACTATGATAGATAGCCCCCCAATCCTAAATAGAAATCCTTATTTTGTAATAACTGTTTTATATACTAAATCACTAGGATATCACTGAATAAATGGAAGAAATTCATATAAGCACATTTCAAGTTCCAAAATCCCCCTTAGAATAACTTAATTTATATTTTAAAATCAAGTGCTTTTTTGAACTAATGTTAATTGCCTTTAATGAAATTGATTGTAACTGTGACACACTTATTGTCCTTTGATAAATGTTTGACCAAAAAAAAATTGTCCTTTGATAAATCAAAATTGTTACTTGTCAAAATTGATGTTATCGTTTTATTGTTATTTTTAGGGAGCACATTTTTCCAGGTAAAAATAAAGAGTGAGAGAGAGAGAACACATTTTGGGTATTCTCATTGATTTAACCATATTTTTACATGATATTTTATGATTAAAATGGGATTCTTAATGCATTTTCTAGGACATTATTGCATGATTAAGCATTAATTTAAGTTAGAGACATTTGTATTGAATTAAGTGAAATTAGGAGCAAAATGGTCATAATTTATTAATTATTTATACAAATGATTTCTTGGACTTTTGATGCTACATTATGTATAATCATGCATGGTAAATGTTTTGGAATTAAATGGAAAAATTTGGAAAAATGTCATTTGGGTCAAAAATTAATATTTTGAAGACAGGAAAAAAAATACAGAAAATGACCCAGAGTTTTCAGAAATTTCAGTTTTACCCCAAGTATGTTTCAAAATTTCACACTTTAGTCCCTCTCTGAAAACTTTTTTTTCTTTCACTTTAGTCCCTGGTCAAAACTTGCGTTTTGACCAGGCAATTAATAGGTTTACAGAACAGAACCCAAGAGAGCTAGGGGGGGGGGGCGAGAGTTTTCGGATAGAAGAAAAAGGAGAGTCTGAAACGAAGGAAAAGGGGAGAGTTGGCGGCGAGATTTTTCGAAGAGAGGAAAGGGACGAGAGAACCAGCTGGAGAAAAACGGAAGGAACCGAGAGCTGGAGAGAGGAAGAACCAGAGGGAAATATCCGTCTTCTTCCTCCTTCATCTCCACCGTCGGACTGAACGGAAGAAGGAAAGAGAAGAAAAAAAAAAAACGAGACGCAGACTGGAGAAATTCTGAGGAGTAGCGCCGGAGACCAGGGAAATTGGAGACGCGAAGGCTAAGAGCAAACTGGAGAATCAGGGAGCTACACACAGTAGAGACGACTGGAGAAATTCTGAGGAGTTTCCGAAGACTTTCTGCACTTTCCGGCGAGATTTCTGCAGATTCCGGCGAGATCTTCCCAGATTCCGGCGACTTGAATTTTCCGGCGACATTTTCCAGATTCCGGTGACTTTTTCCAGGAAGCTATGAGTGGCTGATTTTTCTGATCTTGGTGATGAAGATGTGTTCTTGAGCTCATTGGACTACATTAGGGGAGTTAATTTTATCTTACTATTAGTTTAGGATTATATATTTGAATTGCTAAATTTTGATATATGATTCTGGAACTGAGATTAATGGTAATTATCTCTGTTAGTTTGATATTTGAAGTTGAGATTGGAATTAGTGGTGTGATTTTTATATGTGTATGAATTTCTTTGTGGTGTTAATTAAGCTATGTTGATTAGCGTGGTATTGTCTAATTAATGTGGTTGATTTGCATCCTTGAAGGGCTGTTTAGCATTCAATTTAAGAAGTCTCATATTGCATAATTCCAATTTTAATTATACATTAAGTGAGTTTAAACAATTTCTCAAGGGGTAGTAGTTAGCTATGGTTATAGGAGCTATTATTAATTGGGAATATTGGACTCAAGTGGTATCTTGAGGTTTTTCTTAAGACTTAATGAATTTTAACTCCCATAATCTTTTAAGAGCAAGGATAGTCATTTCTTCATTACCAAGAACATTAATCATTTAATCTTATTTTTATCCAAAGTATTTTTCCCATTATTTCCAAAAGAGAAAAAATTAGGAATAGTTTCTTTATTTTTATTTATGCATTTTATGTAGAGAAAACTCTTTTAGGAACCCCAATTTTCTAACCATATTCATATCACTTAGTTTATCTTAGGATATTCAAAATAAATTTGGCTCCTTGATTAAGAGAACGATCCCGAGTTAATTGCACTGTATTGCATTTAATTTGTGGAAAATAGTGATTCGACCCCGAGGCGACTGAGGGTGAGTCGAATCACTCATCACTCATCAACAACGTTTGATTTTGAATGGTTCAAATTTAATTTAATTTTATATTTTAAATAAATATTTATTTTAATATACTTAAAATAAAGATAACCTTTATAAGTATCACTTCTTATAAAAAATGACTTTATCATTTAAAAAATCATAAATTAAAATTTTTTAAATATAAACCATTCAAATAAAATTTAAATGATTGAAATATCATCAAATAATAAGAAATTATATGTCCATTATTACAATGCGCACCGAATTTGGACCCTTATTTTTATGTTTTAGATTTTAGGTGGAGTTTTTTGATAATGTTGACGTGAAGGTTTCATATTTGTAATTTGAGGATAACTTTTTTGGTCCCTTAAAAAAAATTAATGCAAATATGAAAATTCAGTACAAAAGAGCAATTCATATATACCACGTTTTTTTTAAGGGGGGAAAACTAATCAGTGACCCTGTGGCAATTTGAGTGAATTGACAACATTGTGGGAACTACAAAAGAAAAGATACGAAAAGGAAAAAGCGTGTGGTTGTGGGGAGCTCCTGCGATGTGCTGGAATAAGTTTCTTTATCTATCCTTTGAATAGGTAGGAGGAGTTCGTTTGTATAGTAAAAGCTTCTAACTATAGATCTAGATCTAAACAGCTCAATTTTTTTTAATTTTCTGTTTTAAAAAAATTATTTTAATGGGCAGAAAACATAAAATAAAGGTAATCTTTAAACAAACATTTTCCATGTAGGAAAAAAAAATTGGGCCGTCTAAATTATCTAAATCTGGACGACTAAGAATTTGTCCGAACGGACAAGCTCTAGGATAGATAAGAAAAATGATTCCGTGATGTGCTTGCCCTTAATACTTTTTTGACAAAAGAAAATAATAAAAAAAAAATAACCCCACATTTTCCCCTCACACGTCCTAAGATTTTAATAATATTATTATTAGTTTATTTGAATATTGTGGAAAGAATAGTATTTTTTATTTCTTATTTCTCGTAATATTCAAATCAACTAACTCCCTAAGTGAAAGAGTTAATTCTTTCTTAGATTGAAATACTATTATTATACATTGTGCATGCAATTCCATATCATCATCATCTGACCAAGCTTAAGCGGGTCAGCATTCTAGAACTTCCTTGCCAGTGAGTATTCACGATGGAGACGTTAAGCAAGCAAGTTGAATGTACGCCTATTTTTGTTATTACATTTTAATTTAATTTACTGTTTCTATAAAATTAGATTAAGTTAATTAATATATATATGTCACTAATCATCTTTATTAATTTCTTCATTTTCTCTCCTCCTTAACTCTTGTTGAAGAAGCATCAATAATAGGGAATGACAGATATTTAGGTAAATGTGTCCTATACATACATACACACACACACACACACACACACACACACACACACATATATATATATATATATATAAGATTTGAGATAACTATATAAATTTCAAGTTAAATTATACTTATTGAGGAAAGTCACTAGTTCATACCTATATTGAAAATACTTATTTGGATCACTTTTAAGGGTTTAAAAAGTGTTTATCCATGTGAATTGAGATAAAACTCCTCTAACATACTTATATTTTCTATCATAAATAATAATTGAATAAGGAAAATACTTTACATTAAGGAGAGGCCATAAAGATCGATGCATATGATTGCCAAAAAAATTATAGAAATAAGAAATTAAATTAAATGTAATAACAAAATTAGGAGTACCTTCAACTTGCTCGCTTAACGCCTCCACCATGAATACTCACCATTGTGCCAGGGAGGTTCTAGAGCACTGACCCGGTTCTATAATACTGACCCGCTTAAGCTCGGGCAGATGATGATATGGAATTGCATGCAGAATGTATAATAATAGAATTTCAATCTAAGAAAGAATAGAATTAACGCTTTCACAGAAGGAGTTAGCTGATTTGAATATTGTGGGAATGAGAGGTGCTGATGAACTGAGAGGAGATCTCAGAACATTTGTTTAATGAAGGCGGACGAAGAATATAATATACGTACGTCGCTTCTATCTCACATTCATTTCTTGCATTATTACAAGATTTTTTGTTTGGATCAAACCATGGTGATATTGTAATTAAAAGGCCGGCCATATATAATACCACCATGGTTTTATCATTTCCACAAGTAATGTTCATAAAAACTTACTCCCTATGTGAAACCGTTCATTCTTTCTTAGATTTTAATAATATTATTATACATTATCCATGCAATTCCACATCATCTCACCAAGCTTAAGTAAGTCAGTATTCTAGAAGAGCTTCTTTGGCGCACAAAAAAAAAAAAAAAACACAGTTGTGAATTGTGATTTGCGAGCCTTGGCGTGGCTTTGTTCGTGATGTGTATTTTTGTCCTTCCCTATTTGGCTTGTGTACAGAGAGTAAGCTATCATACATTCATCATCACGATAAGTACAATACTCCCCATCTTAAAAGTTAAAACAATAAACCTAACGTACCCTACATAACTTCTCATACACTCCACATTATACAACTCACTCATTAGCTATCTGGTCGTTATATATTTAAATGATTCTAATTAACTAATTTTCATAATATGATAAAAGTATCGTAATAAATGTAACCTCATAAAAGGGGTTGGGGGGGATATTTGGATAGCAAGTCAAAGCTTGCCGTGCTCATGCAAACCATGATAACCGACTAGCTAAAACCTGAGAGGCTGAGACCCCTTCACTATAAATACCCCGCCTCCTTCCTGTCTTCCTCCTACACTCTCACTCCATCTGCCTACTCACTCACTCCGCACTCTCTCTACTTTCACACAATGGCAAACGTTCTCTTCCTCTTGATCTTGGCC
The DNA here is from genome assembly GCA_037074495.1 of Acacia confusa. Classification (NCBI taxonomy): domain Eukaryota; kingdom Viridiplantae; phylum Streptophyta; class Magnoliopsida; order Fabales; family Fabaceae; genus Acacia; species Acacia confusa. The sequence continues at coordinate 30,590,156 of CM073510.1, forward strand.
CTACTGGCTACGTCGGCTTTGGCCCGGACTCATGCTCCCGGCCCCTCCCCCGCCGCTTCACCAAAGTGCTCCCCTCTGGTGGTGTCGTCTCCGCCATCCATAGCCCCCTCATCTGCCCCAACCGCTACCATCAACCCGCCGGCCTCATCCCCTCCCGCCGGCTCACTCACTGTCCCCCTGGCCGGCTCTGCGCCAATCATTAGTGAGAGGCCGTCGTTGGCCACCGGTTCTCCGCCTCCCAAGATCGTTGTTGTTATGAGCCAAGGAGCACTCTTCAGAATAGCAGCCGCTGTTGCTCTGGTGGCCGGCGTTCTTGGCGTGGTTTCATGGTTTGGGTTTGATACTGTCAGTATATGTAGAAGTGTATTTTCCACGATACATAGTATTCTTAACATTTGTTATTTTAAGTAGGATGTTAGAGATGTGTCGGGGTTGTTCCTATACAGAATATCTAGTTTTCTTTTTCTTGAGCATTGGAGTTGATTTCCATTGTTTTCTTTATTGATATATGAGCTTAATTATTACGTAGTACTAGTACTATTTTGATCGTTCGTTGCTTATTGTGGGTGACTTCTATTTTGATGTTCATGTTTCTCATTCTGATTAAAATTCTACTTCGTTTTTGGATACATCTCTACGCTTGATTAAATTATTAGCGGTGAGGTTATGGATTCGATTATGCCAAGGGAAGGGTACGTTGTTAGATTACGGGAAGGTTATGGCCAATTTGCTTTCATTAAATCTAATCTAGTTTTTTCTTTTTGTTTTTTTGGTATATAAACGGGGCAGAGCCCAGAAACTCACATTAACACTACTTTACGTGGGTAAGCTGCACCCACTTTGTCCCTATGCAGAAAGTCATTTACAGAAATGGAGGTGAATTATGTACAACATGTGTTCTAGTTTATTTTAATTCAAATATATATTAGATAGAATAAAGGAAAAAATTGCGTTAGGTCCCAAACAAGAAAAAATATAAGACCCCTTACAATCTTTAATTTACAGGTAAATCTCGTAGGGCATGAAAAAACTAAAATACCTTTAATAAAATAAATAAAAATGCAAACAAAGTCAACCCAAGATTCTTCTATCTTCAAAATCAAAAACGAACACAGAGGTTAAACAGATGTCAGGAGATAGGCGAATGAACCTACGGACTTCTTGGCCAAGGCCGGACTGTCTTCGATGCCAGGATTTCAAGTGATCTCTCGAGCTTCGCCGGAGCTGAAGCATAATCTAACGAATACAAAAACCGCAAGCTCCCAACGCTCTGTTCTGAGAACGTCACGCCGTAGCTCAGAGGCTCGCTGTCTTTTACGGCCAACGAGAACAGATAATTCATCGCCTTCAGCTTCACCACCAGCTCGTCCTTCGTCAACGGCCACTGAAGGTCAACGCCGGTGACTCGTTGTCGTCCGCGATTCTGACGACCTCAAAGTGGCCTTGTGCTAGCTCCACGGCTTCGCTGTCGTCCATGAGGTGAATTCTGCATCCTGGGATTTGGAATAGAACTTCTTGCCGGATATTTTTGGTTTTGTTTTGTCTGCTTTTTCTTATTTTATTAAGGGTTTGTTGGCCTTTTTATAATTATATTATATTTCCTAAACATTTTCCAGAACTTAATTATAAATTGAAGATTTCAACATGCTTTTTGAGCCATATTTTCTTATACTCAAGACCTTTTCCATTTTCCCAAGAAAAACTTTACGGTGGTCGCCCAACACTTGAATTTGACTTCGTACGTCTTTGTTACCTTACACAATTTACACTTTGTTTATCCCTTCCGATCAGGTACATGTATCAATCTCCTTTAATTTTATGATATATCTGTCTGTTTAATTATTAAAAGAAAATGATATTAAAAGCTTGATTATCCCTAATTTTTCTTTGACAATATTTATTTATCCTCTTTTTTCTATCCATTTTTGAATGTATCATGTGTACTTATTTTTGCAGGCATGGGATTCGTATTCAAGATTTATATCAGTCTTTTTCTCTTTTGGCACGAAAAAAAAAATTATCTTATCCTTTAGGGTTAATGCAATTGTTATCTCATTTCTTTAAACGAAAAAACAATTGTTGATCGATGGAGTTTCAAATAATGTTTTTTTTTTATATCATCCTTCGATTTGGGATTAGTAACTACCATTTTTAACACAAGTATCTTCTATGAGGCTTGAACTTGAGATCCAAAAGGTTCTAGTGGGGTCTTAAACCTCTAGATCAACGTTAAGTTGGTAGTTTCAAATCATGGTTTTATCCTTTTAGTTTCAAGATGATTTGGTTTGATTTAATACCTTTTTTAAGTATAAGGACCAAAGACAAAATTTGTTCAAAGTATAGAGACCAAAGCAAAAATTCTTCTTGTCTACGTGTTTTTTAACAAATTTTCGTTTTGATCACATGCTTAATGACAATAAACTTAGACTAAGTCATTATATAATTATAGAGACAAAAAACTACAATTTAAAATTATAAAGACTAAACTTGTTTGATCAAATAGTAAAGTCTAACAATAGTATTAAACTTATTCTCTAGATGATCCACGTTTGGTAACTTCCGAAACTGTGGTTTCAGAAGTTTTTTCCGTAAATCATAAAAATTACTTTTCAAAAAACTAATTCAAACACATTGTATGTCTAATGTTATTTTATCATATTGTTATCCTAACTAGGATTACATGCACAATATAAGTTGAAGTCAAGATCAAAATTACGCCACAACACAATTTTACTCATCAATAATAAAATAAATACTGAAAAAAATTCCATTTGTACGCCAATGGAGGCAAAATAAGTGAGTATAACATCCCTCATAATGCATACATAGGATAGAAATTGCAATATAGTCCCACTTTTCACATTTTTAATATAAGACCTAGTTTGAAAGTGAACTTTAGTTATAGATATAAGATCGTTATTCATTTTATCTCTTATATTGATCGTTGTACTACAAACTAATTTTATCTTTTATATTTATCATTTTACTACAAACTAATTTCATCTCTTATATTTATTTTTACTAATTTTTTAGAATTAGATAAAATAGGTTTTCCATTAATGAAATTTTTTTTGTTGCAATTTTTTTGGGGCATCAATGCAGGGTCAAGCCCAATCAGCTTTCCATTTCAACAATCTTTTAGTTGGCATCTCTACTCCAACTCTTTCGTTAATGGCAGAGCATGTGGGACTCATAACCTTTACTTAACGAATATCTAACAATATTCAGATAGGGGAAATTTTGAGTCATTTTTGGGGTTACTATGTATATTGAAATCTTGCGATTTATTTGAATAAAAAAAGTCTTGCATTTTATTTTTTATAGAGTAGTTTTAGATTTGACTAAATTTACAAAGGAGAAGAAAAGGACAAATTTCATGACGACAAAAGAAAGGTATTGTTCTGTTCTAAGAACTCAGATGTCTAACCCCAAAGGGTTAGCGGATGTTTATCTGGGATCAATATAACTCTGGCCGCTATCTTTGTATGGATAATTGACAGAGGTTGATATCACAGCAATATCTATGGATTCAAATATTACTGGACAGTAGATCACCGTGCTTACACCAAGTGGCCGGAGCCATAGAAGGGATGGGGTGTGTGCACAGTGTGACTGAAAGTAAAATGGAGGGTTCGAGTGTGTACCTGGAGGGCAGCCTCGTTATTTATATGGATTACCTTTAGGGTATATCCATTGCCTTCCGCGCCGCGTCTCTATTCCACGTACACGTCTGTGCCTTGTCTCTGGTCCCCCACAAACGGTTATCGTTGCTCCACCACTTGTCTGCTCCACTACTTGTACGAACCAAGATTAGTGGCGGGATGAAAGGGTGATTAGCGTTTTACCTGTTGTGGGACGACCTCCATGCAGGACGTTGGTATTGGGCCATCAGCCCTTTTAAGCCCAATACATAAGTCTGGAACAGTTGCCCCCCAGCCTAGCAGCTTGGGTATCCAAGGTGGCGGGATGCACTTTACCGGGATGGAGGCTTATCTGTGGTAACTCATCTAGTGCCCTCCGATATGTGCTGTCTTGGGCCACGCTTTTACCCGGGTTTGATCCAGCTTTACTCGCGGGGATTCACCTGAATTGCAAGTGGGGTGGTAGTTCAGAAACCGATAATTAGATCTCGAGTTAGGGATACATAACCGAGATAGGTGCATCCGACATTCCCTTTGTTTACTCACATTCTCAAAAGGAGAGAGAAACCGGGTTGTACAAATAACCCTATTTTCCCCTAGCCGTTGAGTCACCTAGGTAGGCTACACCGCCTATGCAGGCGTCGCTTCGATTTCTGCTGGTCTTACGTAAGAGCTCTTTCTCTCCTGCCAGATGGCCTTTCCGCATTAGGCGGGAGAACCCTAGCGTCGCCTCTTGACGCCCACAATCTGCAGGCACATTAAAGGCGAACCTTATTTCCCGAAAGTAGTCATCATTTGAAATTTCCTTTCTGACCTTTCTGCCCCTAACCTTTCAAATTCGCGCTCTTGGGGATTATTTACATTCACCCCTCTCTTTCATATACGACTTCACTTCTGCCGAAGGTCTTGCGTCTTTCGCAAACTTCCTTTCTCTTCACTCACCTCCCTTTCAACTCAAGCCTTCACTTCAAAACTTCCCTTCTTAACTTTCTGGTAAGCATTCCCACATTTTTTGCACTTCTGATTTACTATGCTTCTATCTTTCCTACATGTTTGACTAGCCTGCATTAGACGGAGATGATGATCTGGAATTCCTCTCCTATGTTTAACATGCGGATAAAAACCCGTCTCCCATGACACTACTGATCTGTCAAATGCCAATTCCCTTTCTTTTTGCTAGCCGCGCATATCTGCACTGCTTTTGTTTTCTTTTGTTCACCCAGTAGTAGGGCGTTATTGCATTTTTCTGCATTTATTCGCATTATTGTACTATCTGTGTACTCGTAATCTTGTCTGCTTTGACCATTTGTAGTCTCGCTTTCTTTTCTTTAGCGAACCATGGCTAGAGCCCCTTCTCCTCCCTTCACAATCAACAGAAAACCAATTTCCAGGGAAGAATATGAACTTTTCTCAAAATTGCCCCTAGCATTCCTCACTAGCTCTGGGGGGTTGATCGTACCACCAAGCAAAAGCAAAAGGCCCTGCTTCAGTCTCCTAAGGGTGGTGCAAATAATCCAAAAATCCCCTCATCCACTTCAATGCTAAAACCGATCTTTACACGTAGTCTTCGCCCAGACCTTTACAAAAGTCGCGACCACTCAGGTGTATTTTTGGCCCAACCGCACAGTTCTTCACATAATCGGATAGAATCCCAAGATCCCAGGGCCAATGCGACATGCAAGAAATGCCTATACCTAGCCTGTGATAACTCCCTCCAGGGTCTTAAGGCCAAGGCCGAGTCCATTCAATCCTTTTGTCATCGTAACCACCTACACATTTCCGATAGTCACCTGAGTTAGTTTCTCATCGACTACCTACTCCTTTGCTCTTTATTTTACACTAGACTCGGCTTTGACCCATTTGCCTTATTCTGCTTTATCTTAGGTATGGCTCCCAAACGTCCTCCAAAGGCTCCCCAACGCTTATCAAAGGCTTTCTAACGCTCTTCAAAAACCCTAGAAATGAGCGAGGAAGCAATTAAAGCGCTACACCCGAGAGAGTGGGTTAATAATGCTATCTTAGAAGCCAGATCCAACATGACAACGGCCGAGCTGGTGAACTTACCTATCCGAGAAGGTGACGGATATACCCTATCTCTTCCTTCTACTTCTGAAGCGATTTGCGCTCAACCGGAGGATTATGAATCATCTACCCCTTTCTTCTTCATGTACTGGGATGTGGTTACCAAACTTGACGTTCGCTTTCCCTTCATCGATTTCCAGATGAGTGTCTTAAACCATCTTCATCTCGCCCCCACGCAACTTCACCCCAATGCGTGGGCTTTTATTGCTGCATTTGAGAACTTATGCAAGAGCAACGGATGGAAATATTCCTTAAAGCTATTCTTCTATATTTTCGTCGTCCATGAATCTAGCACATCTGATAGGAAAGGGATCACCTTACTCCGTGGAGACTCCCAACTGCCCAAAATTTTTAGCGTTTTTACTGATTCCTTTAAAGGATTCAAAGCCAGTTATTTCAAGGTTCAGGCGGAAGCCGGGAAGGTCCCCTGGTTTATTAACAGCCTGAATGCCGGTCTGGATGAGACTCCTTTCCCTTTGTACTGGTTCAAGAATCATCATTCCTTCCGCCCTTCTGATTTCCGCTTTACAGAAAGGCAATTATTAGAAGACGACGCCCTTTCTATCTACAAAATTTTGGCCTATGCAGGCGAACACAGCGTAATAAAGTCAGCCGACTTCATTCCCCGGTCCAACATTATCGTCCCTTTAGCCAAACGTATGACAACTGTTTTATTGCATACTAGCTTTTGTTTGTCTCTCCTGTTATGTTAACAATTTTTGCATACTAACTGCGGGTTGTTATTTTGCTTTTCAGCTCAAGAGATGGGTAGACCAAAGTATCTTAAGGTCGGGACATTTGGTGATGCTGCTTAGGAGATCACTGTCACTAGAGCAAAGCGCCCTCTTTCAGAACCCAACGTGTCTGCCTCGACTGCCACTTGAAAAGGCTGAAGAGGTAAAAAAAGTTCCACTCTGGCGGTTTCTGAACCCGCCTCGTCGGTTCAGGTTGAGGAGGCCGCTGCTGATGGGGCAGAAGTACTTCGGGCTCCTACTCCTCCTCCGCTGCCATCCCTATCGTCCTCATCCTCTAAACCAACCCAGCTTCCTGAGTCCGAGCTTTGGGTAACCGGGGTCAATGGGCTCAACCATCCAAGTTTCCGTCCTCTTGCCGTCTTTTATGAACACAACCGACTTACGAAGGCTGAAGTCCAAGATTTGAAGGACTTAGAAGATGCTATGGCAAAGTCGGTGGGCCTTGTCGACCTCGTCGTTCATCTAAAGCACTAAGGGGCCTTAACTGATGAGCGTATAGAGCAAGCCAAAATGGAATCCGAGCAAGCCTTCGATGAAGCCTTCAAGGCTACCGCCGCTTAGGATGCTACTGTGAAGGAGAAGGAGGGGTTGGAGGCTAGATTGACCCAGGTTGATGCAAAGCTTTCCACTGCCCGGCACACACTTTCTGATGGCACGAAAGCAATAGAGGAGCTAAGGGTTAAGCATCAAGAGCTGGAAGCACAATCGTGGGAGACTAAGGTAAAGCTGAGGGCCGAGATCCCCATGCTCAAGGACGGGATAGTGGAGTCCTTCAACAATGCTCTAGATCAAGTCTGGCATTTTCACCCCTCAGTCTCTTTCGATTTCTCGAAGGTGCATCATCAAGCCTACATAGACGATGACGGAACCTTCGTTCCAACTCCTTCCTCTGCACTTCCCACGGTGGCACCAACTCCGGCTGACAGACAAGGCGAACCCGAGTTCAAAGACGAGGGAACTGCTAGCTCTTAAGCGAGCCGGGAAGTCGGCTTTCTTGCTTTAGCTTGCCCCTTTTTGTTTTTACATTTTAGTGTTGTAATTCCATGTAATCAGGAACAAACTTATTTAATGACTTTTCTGCACATTCCTTCTGGCTACTTGTAATATTTAAATTTGGATCTGAACTTAAAAGTTTGGAATTTACGTTTAATGACCTGGCCAAGGCCATAAATGTTATCACGAAATCCGCATGTATGTTAACTCGGAATTTAATCCAAGCTTTAAACTTATCATAAAAACCTCATGATTTTTACTTACCCTCCGACTTTATTTAGTTTGAGTTGCAATCCGAGAAAAGGTAACTCTCCTCGTGCACATTACCGGGTTATAACTCTTCATGTACACTTAGACCTGATCAGGGTCAAGTAAGGGAAGTCACTCCTTTATCCCAGAAAATAAATTTAGATGCATCTAGGTCTCAGTAAACCTTTGGTTCTTTGCCACGTTCCTTTAAATCGGGAATCTCGGCAATCCCCGACTTCATTAAGAAAAACACTTCTAATTTTCGCAATTGCTCTTATACTGACGGTTTGGTTATGAAAATACCATATAATGACATGGTCATATCTTGAGACCTTACATCAAAATAGTAGAATCATAACCATGCTGCTATCATAAATTCTTCAACAGAATTTACATTCTCATACTTGGATAATTCAGTCTATATAGATATCTTCTCATAGAGTATTCATATTTTAGATGAGGTCACCCTCTTACATAATTCCTTAGAAGGATGCACTAATTAACTAACTATTTTAATAGTATTTTTGCCTCTTTCACGCAAGTCGGCTAACTGTAATACAGCTTTAGTTTGTCAGCGTTCCATGTTTGCTTGATAGGCTTACCATCTATTTCCTCAAGACGGTAGGCCCTTTGATCAAGCTCTTCTTTGACGCGATAGGGTCCTTCCCAGTTTGCAGCTAGCTTCCCTTCTTCGGTGTTTCTGTTGCCGATATCGGCCCGCTGAAGTACTAGATCACCTACGCAAAAAGATCTGGGATTCACCTTCTTGTTAAACTTGGCCGCGATGAGTTGTTTCATCGCTAGATCGCGGCAATGGGACGTGACCCTGACCTTGTCAATGGAGTCTAATTCCAAGGCTATTGCCTTACTATTACTATCCTCTCTAGCTTTCATAGCCGAAGTTCTCCTCCATGAGGACTGACCAATTTCCACAGGGATCATAGCTTCACAACCATTAGTTAACCTGAAAGGGGTCTCCTTAGTAAAAGACTGTACACTAGTCCGATATCCCCACAATACAAGGTGTAATTGTTCTACCCAGTTAGTTTTGGCATCCTCCATTCGCCTTTTCAAGCCTCCTAGTATTACCTTATTTGCTGCCTCCGCCTATCTGTTAGATTATGGGTGTTCCACTGAGGTGAATTGCTGTTTGATCTGGAATGCCTTCATCATATTTTGAAATCCCTTGTCAGTAAACTGGGTTCCGTTGTCCGTGACAACTTCTGCTGGGATTCGAAATCGGGCTATAATGTTCCTTTCAAAGAATTTCTGCACTCTCCCTGAAGAAATCGTAGATAGGGGCTCAGCCGCTATCCATTTAGTGAAATAATCTATAGCGGCAACCAACCATTTCAACTGTCCTGGAGCCATCTTGAAGGGCCCCAGCAAATCCATTCCCCACTTGTAGAAAGGCCAGGGAGCCGAGATGAACTTTAGCTCGGATGGCGAAGTGAGAATCATCTTTCCATGTTTTTGACAGCTGTCGCACCTTCTAACGTGATCCTCAGCATCAGCCGCCATCGTGGGCCAGTAAAAACCAGCTCGAAGTACCTTCCTAGATAACGTCTTGGCTCCCATATGTTGTCCGTTAATTCCTTCATGGACCTCGGACAGAACATACTCAGATTCTTCCGGGTTCACACACTTCAGCAACGGGGAATGGAGGCCTTTCCGGTAAAGTTGATCATCTACTAAGGTATACATGGATGCATCTCGAATGAGTTTCTTGGCTTCGAAAGAGTCATCCGGTAATAATCCTCTCTCCAGATAATCCACCAACGGCTTCCTCCAATCATCCGACGTTGAAATCACCATTACGCAACTCGGGGTAGTTAAACTTTGCTGTATCACAGTCCTGTTATTACCCGAACTCTTGGTACTTGCTAACTTTGATTAAATATCAGCCTGGGTATTTTCCCCTCTAGGTATATGGGTAACGACTACCTCATCAAAATCTCTTATTGTCGTTTTTACTTTACTTAAATATTTTGCCAACAACGGACCTCAGACTTGATATGTCCCTTCAACTTGGGCAGCTACCAACTGAGAGTCAGTGAAAGCTTGTACCCTCTGGCCTCTTGGCTCCGACTTCTTTTGCATGAGACAACCCGGCCAGCAAGGCTTCATACTCGGCCTGATTGTTGGAAGTCTTAAATGTCAGCTGCAGAGAATGTTCTATAGTTAATCCTTCCGGATTTTCCAGGATGATCCCAGCCCCTCCTTCTGCATGATTGGAAGAACCATCTACAAACACCTTCCATATTGGAGTGTTTGCGGCTTCTCCCGAATCTATCGGGGTGAGCTCTGCAATGAAGTCAGCCAAAGCCTGAGACTTGATGGCTTGCCTAGCTTCGTAAATAATGTCGAATTCCGAAAGCTCTACGACCCAATTAGTCATCCTTCCCACTAAATCCGGTCGATGGAGTATTTGGCGAATAGGCTGACTTGTTCTGACCATAATTCGATGGCTTTGAAAATATTGACGAAGCTTCCGAGCTGCTACCAATAATGCATACGCCACCTTCTCCAATTTTTGATACCGGATTTCGGAAGCTTGAAGAGCTTTACAAACAAAATAAACTGGGATCTGACCTTCTTCCAATTCCCTAATGAGCGCAACTCTCACCGCTTCCTCTCCTACTGCTAAGTATACGATCAGCACTTCACCAAGGTTAGGCCTGGACAGAACCGGCAAAGCTGCTAGGCACTGTTTCACCTTTGAAAATGTAGCTTCACACTCTGCATTCCATTCAATTTGAGCAGCCTTCTTGAGGAGCTTAAAAAATGGCAACGCATTCTCCGCTGATTTAGGCAAAAACCTGGTTAGCGCAGCCAGCCGTCCCGTCAACAGCTGCACCTCCCGCTTTGTTCTAGGGGCTTTCATGCTTAGAACAGCCTGACATTTATTCAAATTCGCTTCTATCCCTCTATGCGTCAACATAAAGCCAAGAAATTTTCCTGACGGGACCCCGAACGCGCATTTAGCCAGGTTTAGCCGGATCCGGTACACTCGCAACTTATCAAAGGTCTGCTGTAAATCCTGAATATGCATTTCTAGACCTATAGATTTAACTATCATATCATCAATGTAAACTTCTATATTCTTGCCTAGTTGTTCCTTGAAAACTCGGTTCACCATCCTCTGATAAGTAGCTCCTTCGTTTTTCAAACCAAAGGGCATGACATTATAACAGTAATTTGCCTTTTCCGTTATAAAGGCTATCTTATCCTGATCATCAACATGCATAGCGATCTGGTTATATCCGGAGTAAGCGTTCATGAATGACAAAAGCTGAAATCCTGAAGCATTATCTACTAACTTATCTACACTGGGCATAGGATATGCATCTTTAGGGCATACCTTATTGAGGTCAATGTAATCCGTGCATACTCTCCACTTCCCGTTAGGCTTCTTCACCAAGACTGCATGAGACAACTAGGTGGTGTATTGCACCTCCCTTATGAACCTGGCTTCTAAGAGTTCCCTCACGTGGTTCTCCAGCGCCTGAATTCTCTCCGGCCCTTGCTTCCTCTTCTTTTGAGCAATCGAGATGGCTCCTGGGTAGATGGATAACTTGTGGCAACAAAACTCGGGGTCTATCCCTGGTAGCTCGGATGCTTTCCATGAAAACACATCCTGATTGGCTTTCAAAAAGCAATCAATTCGGCCTTAATTCCCGAGCCCAGGGTCTTACCAATTTTAGTGACCTGTCCCGGTTCCTTTCCTAAAATCACCTCTTCCAGCTCCCCGCCTGGCTCCGGTCGCGACAACTCAGACCCTTTACGCAAGTCCAACTCTATGAGATATACCGGTTTCACGGACAAGATGGGTTGATTACTGTCCGGGGCTGTTTGTAATAAATTGTCTCCTCCACTCTTCCTAACGGTGGAGGAGTAACATCGATGAGATTCTTTGCTTAGTCAACGCCAGCATGTCCCATTTATGTATGGTGGGCCTTCCCAATATGATATTGTAACTAGATGGAACATCAGCAACGATAAATCGAACCTGCTCCGACTTAAATGCCTCCTTTGTCCCAAGAGTCAGCCTCAAGTAAATGTACCCTTTGGGTTGCGTGTTCTGTCCATTAAAACCAGTCAAAGTGGTTTTACATGGCTTCAGATGCTTTGGATCTAAGTTCATCTTCCTGAATGCCGCCCATAAAATAATATCGCATGCACTTCCTGCATCGATGAAAATCTTTCATACCAAACACTTTCCAACAGTGCCGGAGATAACCAACCCGTCCTGGTGACCTGGGACCACATCTTCTAAATCCTTCCTGGTAAACGTCAATACCGGCGGCTCAGGCCGTTTGAGATCATCCTTGAACTTCGTCTGACTTCGGATTGATAATATCTCTTTCAAGTATTTTCTTCACTAACTTATTGTGTCTCCTCCACCTCCGAATCCGCCACTAATTACATTACATTCAAACTCCGGCTCAGGAAACTCCTCATTTTCGCCCTCCGGCTTCCGACTACTTTGCTCTTTTCACCTCTTATCCGGATTCGAGTTTGATGCTTCCTGGGGTCACTTATTGAACCTATGCCCTTACATCTTTATCACGTACTGCCGCAATTTGCCTTCCCGCACAAACTTCTCAATTGCAACCCGAAGATCCCAACACTGATCAGTGATCAGTGTGGCCTTATGACTTATGGGACGAGGTCTTTCCACCTTTTTCACTGATCAGTGATCAGTGTGGCCTTATGACTCGTGGGACGAGGTCTTTCCACCTTTTTCATCTTGGTTAAGGCAACCTCCTTCCATAACTGGGATCTCGAAACGTTTAAAGGCATGTATTTTTCATACCGACCTTCCAACTTGCCATTCTAGGATCTATGGTCAGCGTTCCTACCTCGGAATTCTGACCTCGAATGGCCAGGATTCTCCTTCTTCGGCTGGGAGCTCATTGTCCGTGTTTCCTTTCCACTCAAGTTAGCAATCTGCAACTGTTCTAGCTCCAAATACTTTTTAGCCCGAGAATTAAAATCCTCCAGGGTTTTAACCTCATCTTTAATCATAGCTTGTACAAATCGGGATTCGGGATCCAATCTGGATATCAAGAGATGGACATGCACACTTTCCTCCAGGTCACGGACTTGTAATGCGGCATCCTTAAACTGGTCCAGATATTTGTGCAATGTCTCTTCCAACTTCTGTTGTATTTTATTCAACATATAAATCGACTTTGGCTGTTTTTTGCTAGTAGCAAAGTTGGAGAGAAATTTGTCTCCCAAATCTTCAAAACTCTTGATGGATTTGAAGGGCAAGGTGTGGAACCACCGCTGGCCCCGAAGAGTCCCAACAAAAAGCCGGGAGATGATGGGTCCACGGTATCCCCTTACGAACATGTCGAGGTCAAAAGTGTTGAGGTAAGCCTACGAATCTTGGGTGCCGTCATACTTGGTAAGCTCAGTGGAGTTGAAACCTTTGGGGTACGTAGCATTATCTATCTCATCTGAAAAGGGACTGATATTGTCTACCCTTTGTCATAAATCCTTCGGTACTTTCCAGCTATCCCGGACTTGGGTGGGGGCACATACCTGGCCTGGTTTGGATACCCAGCCCCCTAATTGGACATTCCCTCCACCCGAACAGCTTTAGGCTATTGCCCATCTGCTTGTGTACACTCCAGGTGTCGAATTCCAGCACCCTGATTCTGTGTCCGGGATTGATTTCCCCTAACTTGCTTTCGATCCGCGAAGATGGCCTCCTCAAGGTCGGCCTGTGCTCCTTCCTTAACACCCCGGCCCAGCTGAGATTCCTCTCTCCAACTTGGGTCTGCTGTATCATGGCTCCCCCCACTCAACAACTCTTCCACTTGCCTCATCCTTTGTTCAAACAAACGAGCTCTCTCAACTTCTTCTTGCCTCCACACCGCATTCCAGTTTTCCATATCCTCTCGGATACGTTTTAGGTCAGCCTGTCTTAGCAAACGATTCTGGTGTTCCATTCTATTCATTCGCTTCATAATTGCATCCAATGCACTCTGCACATACCGATTTTCCGGTATTTCACTAGCTAGGGCATGCGAAATCGGAACCTGCAGTCCTCCCAGCGGTTGTGCTGGCACTGGCGCCGGTGAGGATGCAGTATTCTCCATTTCTTCCACCACAACATGATCATACCCAACATCGTTAGCCTCATTCCCCTGAGCCTCTCTGGGAAACATCTGCCTCAGTATAATGGGCAAATGTTGTTGCTCATCATTTCCTGGTAACTGGTCTGGTTGGGAGGGATCTTGTCGAGGAGGCTGGCCCCTACTTCTTGTACGTGCCATACTCAGTGGTGTAACGTCGAGGAGTTGAAATTTACCTCTCCTACCTGGCGCGCCAATGTTCTGTTCTAAGAACTCAGAAGTCTAACCCCTAGAGGGTTAGCGGATGTTTATCTGGGATCAATATAACTCTAGCCGCTATCTTTGTATGGATAATCGACAGAGGTTGATATCACAGCAATATCTATGGATTCAAATATTACTGGACAGTAGATCACTGTGCTTACACCAAGTGGCTGGAGCCACAGAAGGGGTGGGGTGTGTGTACAGTGTGACTAAAAGTAAAATGGAGGGTCCGAGTGTGTACCTGGAGGGAAACCTTGTTATTTATATGGATTACCTTTAGAGTTTATCCATTGCCTTCCACGCCGCGTCTCTATTCCACATACACGTCTGTGCCTTGTCTCTGGTCCCCCACAAACGGTTATCGTTGCTCCACCACCTGCCTGCTCCACTACTTGTACGAACCAAGATTAGTGGCAGGATGAAAGGGTGATTAGTGTTTTACCTGTTGTGGGACGGCCTCCATGCAGGACGTTGGTATTGGGCCATCAGCCCTTTTAAGCCCAATACATGAGTCTGGAACAGGTATATTATTTTTGCTCAATCAATCTTGGGTTTCAGCTGCGTAGTAATAGGCCTCCAGAGGATCTTTTTGTGTTAATGAGTAGATATGTGATGGGCGGGTCATGCCCAACACTAATTTCAGATTTTCAGTTTATTAATAAGATTGGGCTGAGGCCCGTACTTTACAACAAAAATTGCTGAGGCCCGTACTTTACAACAAAAATTGCTGAGGCCCATACGTAATTTCAGCAAGTTTTGAGGTCTGTTTAATAAAAAAAAATGTTGGTCACATCATTCTTGTAACAATATTACTCCTTTTCATATCAAAAAAAACAATATTACTCCTTTTGAATTAACATTGATTTAATTTTGCCTTACAAATCATATCCTTTCAGTATTCATCAACTTGAAACAATGTTTATGGTTCAAAGATCAACACCAGTTTAATTTTTAATGAAAAGTTTTTTTAATATGAAGTGAGTGGAAGTAAAGTTTTTTTTTTCAATGAAAAGATCACTTATATAAAATGAAGAAAAGTATATGGTACTTTAATCTTCTTTTTTAGTTACTCCCTGTACAAGACTGATGTTTTATTAATTCCACATTCCCCAAAATCTAACACGCCAACCTTACTTGTAAACTAATCCCATTCTTTTTCATTGTCATGTTTAGTGACCTCTAATGTGATTATAAAAAGAGGTGATGAGAAAAGGCATTTAGCATATATATTTTAAAAATTTTAGATTAAAAATTATAATCTCAAAGGATTAAAATTACTATTCCAATTTAAGAGACTTATTATTTGTTAAAATTTAAGAAAGTATATCACTAAAATTACTTTTTTTAATCACTTTTATACTTTGGATAAAACCTTTGTCACATTTATATCTTACATAGTGCAACATCTATTATCCACAACTAATCCAAACAATGTCACAACAGTTTTAAACTTTTAAGTTGGTTATACTAACAATTAAAAAAATACACATTGGCATTTAGCAGTAAACTTTTTGAAAATATAAATCTATTAAAGTGAACGCAGAAATTAAAATGGAAAAGAAATATCTTTTTTGGACCAACAAATGCAAGAGAAGTCTCAATAGCTAAAAAAAAATTTAAAAAAATTTAAAAAATTTAAAAAAATTTTTAAAAAAATTGATGAAGAAATTTTAGGAAATGGGTCGGGCTCACCCACAGTCCAAGGGCAGAGCGCTTGGAGCCCAGCCCACAGGAAATACTGGTCAGAGAATACACATGCCTCTAGAACTAAAATTAGATTAGAACTAGAATTTGAAAATGGATTAGCCTCTAAACACACTTAAACATTGGGTTTTGGGCCGAAAAAGGATTGGGCCTTACAAGTAAATCCTATGTTTAGTGCAAAAAGCAACATTTTGAGAAAATCTCACACCGTCCCAGTCATAAAAAGTATCAAAAAAGTCTCAGTATAAATTTCTCTATCCAAAAAGTCTTATGGGATCTTAATGATATATTTTCCAAATGTAAACTTACCTTATTGACAATATGACTATATTGACATGTAATAGAATGATTATTGACAATCTCATATATATTAATTAAAGCACCTCATGTTGACAAATATATGTGACTATTAATAAATCATAGAGTGATCATTAATTGACAATCTCATCTACATCATTGAGGTCTGGTTCTTAGGATTTTCCCCAGCATTTTGAGCTTACGTTGACTAAGAGAATGAACAGAGTAATATGGTTCTTAGGATTATACGTACTTCCGGTTCCCTTTTATTTTGAAGGAGTTGTAAGAAAAACCGGACAAAGGTTTTTACCTTTACACCATTAGATCATAATTTGATGTTTAGTATCGCTCAATCGAAAGGATGCAAATCCCGAAACATGATAGCCTCCACACCAACTTTTGTAATATAATGTTGCTGTTGTTCCCTCAAATCATTTTGTGTGTGATGATACTTGAGCTGCTGTGAAAATGGTCATCGCCAAAAGTCAGGCAATATGGCAAGAGGAAAACATTTTAGTGTATACATACTCAGTTAGATGCGTTCAATCTTTTGATGAGCGAATGTGATTTGAATATTCCATTGAGATGTATAATCATGGAGATTAAGGATATGTGATGTTATTGGAACATGGAGTTACAAGCACTTCCAGTCCTAGAGATCTTACCATATTATCTTCAGTCCTAAATATAATATTCCATTGATTTTTTTTGAAATATTTAAGAAGCTAATTAAATTACTTCAAACTAATTTGTTTGACTTATAAATTAATATATAATTTAATCATACACAACATACATATGATACAATTAAGTAACTTATTTAGTTTTCTTAATTTTTTTAAAAAAATCAACTGTATCTTAAAACTATATGAACTAAAAGATTAATTTTCCCTAAAGGTTAAAATACCTCGTTTGAGAATAGCAGTACGTGATATAACCAAATGGGTGTTTGGGGACGTTTTTGAAAGATCAACAAGCATTTTTTTTTAATTAAGGTTGTGTGTGTATAAAGAAAAATTTTAAGAAAATACTACTTAAATTTCAAAATCTTAAATAAATTATTTCTCAACAAAATGAGTTATCAATTACTTTATTATTTTTGGTAATCTCACTATTGCTGTTGCCAATAGGATTTTAAAGTTGAAGTAATATTTTTCTATTATTTTCCCCATATTCAATAGGATTTCATCCCAGTCTTCATTCTCAAGCTTTTACTTACCTTGATATTTTAAAAAAAAAACACACACACACACACATTTTACATCCATAGCTAAAAATGTGTCCGTGTGAGAGAGACAATACTTCAATTTGACTTTACTCAGATAGCTATAAAAAAAAGAGTGGCCATATTTTAAATTTTTTGAATAGCAATGGAGGTTGATGATGATCAATTCGTGAGGATGAGAGAGAGCCAAGGAGGGAAGGAGAGAGCAAAATTCATAATGTGGGATCCACAGATTATGAAGAGATGAGGACACAGATGGTTAGAATGGATGAGGAGGATGGTGTTACAATTTGCAATAATCTCACAAAATGTTAGAGCCATTACACACACACACACACACATAGGATGGTGATCTTTCAATTACTTGCATTCAAGCACACCCTCGTTATAATTCCTTATCTCAATAGTTAAAAGGGCTAAATTGTTTTGACTTCAAATTCAACAACTTGAATGATACAAAGGGAACGTTCAAAAGATTACAGGTTCTGTTTTTTTTTTTTTCCTTCTAAAATTTAAAAGAAAAATTCATACTAGGATAACCATATTATGTGGAAAATGAATTGGAAGAGAGTAGTTACATGAGGATGGAGTTGTTTCATGTCAAAAAAAATTATAAAAACTATAAGTCAAGAAATTGATAGAGATTGACTTGTTTTGAGTCACAACTTAAAGATTGAATCGATAGATGAAAAAAAAAATTCAAGAACACAATGATGTATTTACTTATAATTTTAATTGTTCTCCTCCTTATAGGATGAGTCATTATCTTGTTCAACCAACAGCTTGTTGGTAGTAATACTTTAGGCTTTTTCTTTTTGGAGTTATAAGGGAAACCATTATCAAACTAAGTTATAAAGACGGGATAGAACCTGTAACCTTCCACTGATAAAGAAATATTGATACCTCTAGGCTATAAAATCTTTGATGTAATACTTTGTTTTAAACACCATACAAATGTGTGGAACATAATACACTAATGTACCAAATTAAAAAACAAAAACAAAAGTCTAATAATGTCAGTCAAATACGACATTTAGCGGTGGAAACATGTCAAACCAAGTCAAGTTAGACCTGTTTTGCAATGAGGTAACCTGAGCCTGACTTGTGTCCTTCTACAAGTGTTATTTTTGGCCTAAATCTGACCTGCAGCCTGTTAAAATCAAACACTAAATATTAGCGAAAATCAGGCTTGATCAAGCCTATTAAGGATTTTTTTTTTTAATGAAATTACAATTTTTTTCCAACTTTTTTTTTCCAGATAAGATAATTACATTTTTCATATTGAGTAATTAACTTATTTCTATTAGCATAGAATAAGGGCTTTGGTTTTCTCATGTTACATGAAAAAAAAAGTTTCTTACACACACACATGAAATGGTGGGACCCACATATACATATATGAATATGTGTGTGTGTGTGGAGGGAGGGGGGTTCCACCATTTCATATATGTATGACATAAGAAAATGATTTTCCTACAACATGAGAAAATGTTTTCCCATAGAATAATTAATAGACTCAAACTGACCTAACAGGCCTAATAGGCTTCATCTTAGTAAGACATGACTTGTTAACGAAAACAAACCTTTGAATAGATATTGATTTGAACTTTTCTACTAACAGTCTAAACTTGACCCAACCCTTAACAGACTAAGTTATAGGCTCTGATAAACGGGACACCGAATAGTATTTGCATACATGGTGGGGCTGTGCTCACCATCACTCACCAGAAACAAAAAGCTGCTTACCACGTGACCCAATGAAAATCACTATGATAAATAGCCCCCCAATCCTAAATAGAAATCCTAATTTGTAATAACAGTTTTATTATACTAAATCACTAGGATATCACTGAATAAATGAAAGAAAGACATATAATTGAGCACATTTAAAGTTTAAAAAATCCCCCTTATAATAACTTGATTTATATGTTGAAATCAAGTGCTTTTTTGAACTAATGTTAATTGCCTTTAATGAAATTGATTGTAACTGTGACTTACTTAATGTCCTTTGATAAATCAAAATTGTTACTTGTCAAAATTGATGTGATCATTTTATTGTTATTTTTAAGGAGCACATTTTGTATATTCTCATCACTCATCGTCTATGCCGTTAGATTAATTTTGAGCAGTTCAAATTTAATTTTTATAGTTTGAATAATATTTCTTTTAATATACTTAAAATAAAGATAACCTTTATAACTATCACTTGTTATAAAAATGGCTGTATCATTTAAAAAATCATAAATTAAAAATTTTTAAATATGAATCATTCAGATAAACTTTATATGATTAAAATATCATCAAGTAATAAGAAATTTTATGTTCATTATTACAGTGCGCACCGAATTTGGACCCTTATTTTTATGTTTTAGATTTTAGGTGGAGTATTTTATAATTTTCCCTTAAAATTTAATCCCAACTAATCGTATCAAATCTTTATAAAGTTCCTTTCCAAATTTTGAAGTGAAATTTACATATTTGTAATTTGAGGTA
The DNA here is from genome assembly GCA_037074495.1 of Acacia confusa. NCBI lineage: Eukaryota > Viridiplantae > Streptophyta > Magnoliopsida > Fabales > Fabaceae > Acacia > Acacia confusa. The sequence goes on from CM073510.1 coordinate 30,609,945, forward strand.
ACTTTTTTGGTCCCAAAAAAAAATTAATGCAAATATGAAAATTCACTACAAAGGAGCATTTTATATACCAAGTTTTTTTTTTTTAAAAAAAAAAAACCTAATTAGTGACCCCAGGGCAATTTGATTATAGGGTTAAGGTGTAAAAATACAGATAAATTTTTTTCTCAAGAGCAAAAATACACATGTGGTTACTATTTTAGAGCAAAAGTCACATCCTACCGTTAAGTCACTATTCACATGATAAGAGGGGGGGAAAAAGATGAATTGAACAGTAACATAATGGCGGTGAACAGTGACTTAACAGTGAGATGTGAATTTTGCTTCAAAATAGTAACCACATGTGTATTTTTGTTCCAAAAAAAGTTTATGTATATTTTTGCTTCTGAGAAAAAACTTATATGTTTTTTTTACACATTAACCCTTGGTTGTATTGAGAACATTGTGGGGCCTATGAAAGAAAAGAAACGGAACGGAAAAGGTGTGTGGCCGTGGGGCCATTGACCCCGGGGCAATTTGATTGTATTGAGATTTGAGAACATTGTGGGACCTACAAAAGAAAAGAAACGGAACGGAAAAGGCTGTGACCGTGGGACAAGTGACTCCGGGGCAATTTGATTGCATTGAGATTTGAGAACATTGTAGGACCTACAAAAGAAAAGAAACGGAACGGAAAAGCCTGCCCTTAATATTTTTTGACAAAAGAAGAAAAATAACCAACAAACTCCCTATGCGAAAAGGATAGTGTTTTTTATTTTATTTTTATTTCTCTCAATATTCAAACCAACTAATTCCCTATGGCATATGTGAAAGCGTTAATTCTTTTTTTAGTTTTTAACTTTTTCCCATGTGATGTTGTTCTTGTGATATATTTTCCCCGCTATGCTTCTAGCCCAAAGTTATCTATTCTTCGTTGTTCGTGAGTTGGTTTTTTATGCGTGCAAGTGTTTTATCTTTCAATAAAATTTGGTTTACCCAAAAAAAAAAAAAAAAAAGTTCTAGCGAAAGAAAATATAGATGATACATGACGGAAAAAATTATATTTGAATAAGGAGTTATAACATTTTGAGTTTGACATTCCTAAACATATAAATTTAATTAATTTATCAACTATCTCTAAATTATATCAGGGGCTAGTAAAAACTGGAAAGCCTATCATTTACCCTTGTATTGATAGAGTAATTAAACTTGTACTCACTCTTTCAATTTCTATCGTAACTACTAAAAAATCTTTTTTTGCTATAAAAATATAATCAAGAACAAACTTCAAAATAAAATGGAAAACGAATTTCTTAATGATTCTTTGACGAGTTTTAGCACGGATTCAATTATAAATGAATTTAGTAGAATAAAAACATGTAAAGTAAGAGTCAAATAAAATGATCTTAATTTTTATAATAAAATTCTTTTAATTTTTTGCATATTATGTATTACATTTCAAATATTTTTATTTATGATATAATATTTTTTATTTTCGTCCCGTCATTAAAATTCCTGACTCCATCTCGGCATTATGCCAAGTTCTAAAAAAGGATTAACGGTTTCACATAGGGATCGGAGTTAGTTTATTTGAATATTACTTGTGGAAATGATAAACCATGATCGAAGAATATAATATACATTTACTAGCTACGGACGAGCTACGTCCACTTCTATCTCACATTCATTTTTGTCATTCTCTACGGTCAAAGAAGGTTGGAGAACCTCTCCCTCTTTAATTTAGTGAAGGTTAGTTGAAATTGATTTTGTGGGGCAAAATCAATTTTCATATATATATATAGGAGACAGTTTGAAGATGAACTTCCAGCAGTCAAAACTTTCTAGATTTAAAATCCAAATTAGGCACATCATTGGAAAGCTTTCTTAATCCAGTTCCTGGCTAATACACAACAAGACCCTTTTAATTTCAACAACAACAACAAAAACTTAATATTTTTGACGATATGGTCAAAATAGTGAGCAAAGTAGTCCAAAACGTTGAGCTAAGCACCATGCAATAAAACATGCATTAAAATTTGGGATTAATGTTTCTCATATTGTAGGAAAAAAAATTATCCCATGTCACACACATATGAAATGGTGGAATCTACATATGCATATATTAATTTATATATGTATATGTGGGTCTCACTATTTCATGTGTACGTAGGAAGTTTAGTTTTCTCATGTAACATGAGAAAACTAAAACCCTAAAATTATATATGTCAAATTTTTAGAGTTGAGCAATATGAATGATTTATTTTGTAATGATGGCATGGTATTTGCCCTTTGTAATTTGAGCATTGAAACAAGAATGAAGAAATTAATGGTGAAAGTGACACAATAGTGGAGGGGAAACAAGAGGAAAAGTGAGAGAGCCGAAGTAGGGAAATAGTAAGAGAAGCAGGCAATGAGAAAATGATAAAGAAGCTGGTGGGACTTGTACTATATTGTACGTAGAGGAGATGCACGGACTGAGTTTCCCTGCTCGTCTTGGCACTTGTCCCCTATGGACGAGTGTTTGGGAGATCTGGACAGTTCAGGTCTCTATATGAGATATAGACCGTCTGTCTTTTATTTTTATTTCTATAAGCTTTTTTAAAAAACAAATTCAGGATTTTTTTTCAGTGCCAGTAAGTATTTTAAAATATCTTTTTAGTAAAAGTCAATAGTCTGAAATATTTTTTCAAGATCTTAAAATAATTTGTTAAGATCATAAAATATTTTTCAGTAATAATTTGTTAAAACATATTTCAGTACTCTGAAATATGTTTTTTTATTACCATTCAGTACCCTAAAATATTTTTTTTATGATCTTAAAAAAAAATATTTCAGAATACCACTGCTACTAAAAAAAAGTAGTCAGTATTTTGGAGTATCTTTTTAGTACCAGTCGGTACTCTGAAATATTTTTTTAAAATCTTAAAAAAATATTCCAGAGTATTGATTAGTACTAAAAATTCTTTATGATCTTAAAAATTATTTCAATGTACTAGCTAGTATTAAAAAGATATTTCTAAATGCTTACTGGTACTAAAAAAAATATTAATTTTAAAAATAAAAAATTATAAAAATAAAAATAAAAACGGACAGTCCAGACATCCCGATCCTCCTAGGCGCTCGCCCCCCTTGGACGAGCAGGGACACGTGTCGAACCAGCTTCCTCTTTTGTGAATAATTCGGAATATCCATGTCCTCCGAGGTGACACTATAAATACCAGCTTCCTTCCTTTCTTCCACCCACACCCTCACTAAATAAAAATGGACGGTTCAGATCTCAACATGATATCTGGACCGTCCAGATCCTCCCTGGCGCTCGCCCCCTTTGGACGAGCAGGGACACGTGTCACACCAGCTTCCTCTTTTGCTAATAATTTGGAATATCCATGATCTCTGACGTCAGGAGGTGACACTATAAATTCCAGATTCTTTCCTTTCTTCCACCCACACCCTCACTCTCGCTTACCCTCTGCACTCTCTCACACAATGGCAAACTCTGTCTTCCTCTTGTTCTTGTTCCTGGCCCTACTGGCCACGTCGGCTTTGGCTCGGACTCATCCTCCCGGCGCCTCCCCCAGCTCTGCGCCAAGCATTAGCGAGAGACCGTCGTTGGCTACCCGTTCTCCTCCGGTGTCATCTCCACCATCCATGGCCGCCTTATCTGCCCCAACCCCTAACGCCAACCCGCCGGCCTCATCCCGCACCACCTCTCCCCCCGCCGGCACTGCGTCAAGCATTAGTGAGGGGCCGTCGTTGGCTACCGACTCTCCACCTCCCAAGATCGTTGCTGTCCTGAACCGAAGCGCACTGTTCAAATATGCAGCCGCTGTTGCTCTGGCTGTTGGTGTTCTTAGCGTGGTTTCATGGTTTGGGTTTGATATTGACAGTATACGTACAGGAGTGCGTTTGGCTCTGCGTCGAGCATTAGAGAGAGGCCTTGGTTGACTACCCTTTCTCCGCCTCCCAAGATCGTTGATGTTTTGAAACAAGGCGCACTGTTCAGATTTGCAGCCGCTGTTGCTCTCGGTGCTGGTGTTCTTAGCGTGGTTTCATGGTTTGGGTTTGATATTGTCAGTATACGTAGAAGAGTGTGTTCCACATACATGAGTATTCTTAATATTTGTTATCTTTAAGTAGGATGTTAGAGATGTGTCGCAGTTGTTCCTATACGGAGTATCTAGTTTTTTATTGATATATGAATAGCGTTTCTTATTACTATTTTGATCGTTCGTTGCTTATTGTGGGTGAATGTCGATGTTTCTCATTCCCATTAAAATTTTACTTCGTTTTTGGATACATCTCTGCGCTTGATTAAATTATTAACGGTGAGGTTATGGATCCGATTGTGCCAAGGGTACGCTGTTAGATTACGGGAAGAATATGGCGAATTTGCTTTCATTATCTAATCTAGTTTATTTTAATTCATATATATATTGGATAGAATAAAGGAAAAATTGCATTAGGTTCCCAAAAAAAAAACATCATCCCTTAAAATCTTCAATTTACAGGCCAGTAAATCCCGTGAGGCATGAAAAAACTAAAAATTTTGGGTCATTTTTCGGGTTAATACGTATATTAAAGTCTTGCGATTTATTTGAATAAAAATGTATTGCATTTTAATTTTTATAGAGTTTTTTTAGATTTGACTAAATTTAAAAAGGAGAAGAAAAGAGACAATGAATTCCAGGGAATATATAAACATAAGTTCCAAGCATCCCACCATTCCATTGGCTTAAAATGATATGTGTCAAATTTTTAGAGTTGAGAAATATGAATGATTTATTTTGGAGGATGGCATGGTATTTGGTCAACTAAAAATAAGAAAGCGTGATGTCGTGATGATTCGTATTTGTATTTGTTTTTGTAATTTGAGTATTGAAACAAGAATGGAAGAAAGTAATTGTGAAAGTGACACAATAATGGAGGGGAAACAAGAGGAAAACTGAGAGAGACGAAGTAGGGAAATAGTAAGAGAGAAGCAGGCAAAATATAATGCGATAATGAGAAAGAGAAGAGAGCGAGCGAGCTTGGATAGCAAGAAAAATAATACCCTCTCCGGTCCTAATTATAAGACATATCTAACTGATTTTGGAAAAATTAAGGAAAGAAATTAAATTAGTTAATTTTACTTATTTTCCTAAAATATCCTTATATACATTTAAAATGACATAAGTAAAAGATAATCAACAACTCTGCCACATATCTCTTCGACCAATTTTCTTTTCCATATACTTTCTAATTGAAATAATGGTCTTGCTAGATATACATATATGTGTATATATATGTATACATATAGATCTATCATGCGCGCACACACATAGACACACACAACCATGTAGTTACACACAAAGAGATATATATATTGACACACACACATACACACATACACACATATATATACATACATATATATGCTTATAGACATACACAGTGCATGCAACACACACACAGACAGATATATATATATATATCAAACACACTTGAGATAATAAAATAAAGGTATTTTAGGAAGAAATTGGCAAAAACTAAAAATTTGTCCTATAAGTAAGACCAAAATCAGCCCCCAAATGTTATCTTATAATTAGAATAGGAGGGAGTAATACTGTTTGGGAGGGGCCTGCGTTTGCAAATTGACTTTTCAGCGCTTAGGAGTTAGGAGTAAACTAGTGTTAACACTAATCACTGTCTGGTTTAAATAATCATACTTTTAAAAAAGGTTAATTCTTCCCACATGCAATTGCTTGCTGAGTATATTTCTTTTGAAAGATGGATTTTTTTTAACGATAAATACTACTACTTTATATTATAAACGTCGGAGCTATATATATTTTTTTTCATTTATTAAAAATTATTTTAGTTGATTATTTACAAAAAAAATTATGTTAGTTGATTATTTAACGAATTTTGGTTTTGATCATATACTTAATGCCGATAGAATTAGACTAAGTCATTATAAAATTATAGACACAAAAAACTACAATTTAAAACTATAAGGACTAAAATTGTTTGATCAAATAGTAAAAACTAATAATAGTATTAAACTTATTCTTTAGGTGCGTGTTTGCTAACTTTTTACACTGTGGTTTCATAAGCATTTTCTTATCAGTCGAAACAAAATTTTTCTCACATACGTACTTCATAAATTGTAAAAGATATTTTTCAAAACTTAATTCAAACACATAGAAAGTGAGTATAACATCCCTCTTAATGTATACATAGGTTGGAAATGGCAACATAATATACCACTCTTTACATTTTAAATATAGAACTTAGTTTGAATGTGAACTTCAGTCATAGATATATAATCGTTATTCATTTTATCTCTTATAATTATCATTTTACTACAAACTAATTTCATCTCTCATATTTATTTTTATTAATGTTTTAGAATTAGATAAAATAGATTTTTCATTAATGAATTTTTTTTTGTTGTCAAAAAAAAGAAAATTATTTTTTTTTGGCATTTTTTTGCCATCAATGCAAGGCCAAGCTCAATCAGTTAATGTTGTCAAAAACTAGTGTAAAAACTTAAGTTTTTACTGGGGTATTCAATTTAAAACACAGGTAAACATTGTCTGAGGTAAAAACTAGTGTAGAAATGTAGAAATTGGTAACAACTTACGTTTTTTACAGTCATTACCGTTTTTACTTAAAATTAAAAAAAAAAAGGAAAGAAAATTGAGGCATCAGGCTCAGGTGAACCCAGCTCCATTCGAAATGAAATTGTGATTTTGTACTCCAATCCTTGCGACCCTGCCTCCATTCAAAAATTGAACTCTAAAACCCAAATCGTCGTCATCTTCCACCACTCGTGGCATCGCTGTCAATTACTCGAGTCAAGCACCAAGTTTAGAATGAAACCCTAAATGATTGAATTGTAGAAAATGAAGAAGATGAGAAAGATGACTTAGATGTTGATACCTATAATGAGGACAATTTGGTTGAAAGGGAACCTATGTATAGTGATGATTTTGACATTTTTAACTTTGCAAATGAACTTGAGAAAAGATATCATTGATGACATTCAAGATGATGTATTTGATTTGAATAAATTGTTATAATTTAGGAGTTGTGAAACTTTATTATTTTGATGTTTTTGGACTTATGTATTTAGACTTATGTTTTATATATTTATATGACTTATATTATATCTTTTAAATATGAAGTTTTTTATTGAGTAGTGATTTGTGATTTATGCTTTTTTTTTTCACATATATATATAATCTTGAGCTATGACCTTAAATAGTAAAAAATAAAAACTTTACGTATCGTGTCGTGTCGTTTTTACGATTTACGTTTCTACCATCTCTTTCCGTAGGTTTTGACAACATTGGAATAAGCTTTCCATTTCAATAATCTTTTTAGTTGGCATTTCTACTCGAACTTTTTCATTAATGGCAGAGCATGTGGGACCCATAACCTTTACTTAACGAATATTCAACATTATTTAGATATGAGGAAATTTTGTAATGGGCGGGTCATGCCCAACACTAATTTCAGATTTTCAGTTCATTAATGAGAGTGGGCTGAGGCCCGTACTTTACAATAAATATTGCTGGGGCTCGTAATATCAGCAAGTTTTGAGGTCTGTTTAATCAGTAATTGTAAAGTAACCAACGAAAGTTAGCTTAAGTGGTAGGGACTTAGATCGCTTAAACAAGGATCTCGAGTTCGAGTTCTTGTGGATGCAGAAAACTTTCCTGAGAGAGGTCCCCGTGTATGCGCCTGACAGAACCTCGATCCGGACTAATCAGGGTAAAGCTCTGGTGAACCGGGTGCAATAGCAAAAAAAAAAAAAATTAATTGTAAAGTAAATTATTAATGAGATTGGGCTGAGGCCCGTACTTTACAAAACTGGTTCGAAGATTAATACCAGTTTAATGAGGGATAAACTAAATGAAAGAGTACATGTACTAATATGAAGTGAGTGGAAGTAAAGTTTTTTTTTTTTTTTAATGAAAAGGTCACTTATATAAAATGAAGAAAAATATATGGTACTTCAATTTTTTTTTTTTTTAGTTACCCCCTCTACAAAACTGATGTTTTATTAATTCGACATTCCCCAAAATCTATAACACCAACCTTACTTGTAAACTAATCCCACTCTTTTTCACTGTCATGTTTATATCTAGTGACCTATAATGTGGTTATAAAAAGAGGTGATGCGAGAAAAGGCATTAAGAATATATATTTTAAAAATTATAATATCAAAGGATTAAAATTATTATTCAAATTTAAGAGACTTATTATTTGTTATATTTTAAGGAAGTATATCCCTAAAATTACTTTTTTTTTTAATCACTTTCATACTTTAGATAAGACCTCTATGACATATTTATCTTACATAGTGCAAAAACTATTCTCCATAACTAATCCAAACAATGTCAAAAAAATTTTTTTGCTTTTAAGATGGTTATACTGACAATAACAAAAAACACGTAAGATTTTTGAAAATATAAATTTATTAAAGTGAACACATAAATTAAAATGGAAAAGAAATATCTTTTTTGGACCAACAAATGTAAGAGAAGTCTCAATAGCTAGGAATTATTAGAACTAGAATTTGAAATTAGATTAGCCTCTAAACACACTTAAACATTGGGTTTCGGGCCGAAAAAACGGATGGGCCTTACAAGTATATCCTATGTTTAGTAGAGAAAGCAACATTTTGGGAAAATCTCACTTAATCCTAAAGACCAAAAAAATATCAAAAAGTTCTCTACATAAATTCCTCTATTAGAAAATTCTTAGTGTAAATTCCTCTACCACAAAAGTTTCAAGAGACCTTATAGTGATGTATATTCCAAATGTGAACTTAGTTTATTGATAAATGTATGTGACTACATCGACAACATATAAAGTAGTTATCCACAAACTCATATGTGTTAACAACTATATTAACAAGTTATAGAGTAATCATTAACAAACACATCAATATCATTGGAGTCTAGCCGTTAGGATTTTCCCCAACATTTTTAGCTTGCGTTGACCAAGGTAATGAACAGAGTAATATGGTTATTAGGATTATACGTAGGGGTGAGCATTCGGTTTTTCGGTTCGGTTTTCGGTAAAAACCGAAAAAACCGAAATACACCCATTCTCACCACCGAACCGAAACCGAAAAACCGAAAACACCGAACCGAATTAACCGAAATATTTCGGTTCAGTTTTGCTAATTAATTCAGTTTTTGGGCTTCAATTGGGTATTATTGTGGGCCTTCTTGTCTTTTTTTTATTATTGTTTTTTTTTTGCTGAACTAGGTCTAATAACTACATCACAGGTCCATTATATGAAAAAAAAAAAAAATCACAGGCTGTACTTATTCGATCTATCTAAAAAAAAGGACCAGAGGAGGGATGGAAGTGAGATCAAAGCTTTGATGTTTATCTTCTTTTCTTTTTTATTCCATCTATTTCTTTGTGGGCATGAATAAATGTTGGAGATGAAGGAGTTTATAATGTTGGAGGAAGAAGCTGATGAAGATGAAAATGCTACATCTGCAAATTTGTGAAAAAGGCAACATTGATTAGAATATAAAAGGAAGAGATAGAAAAGAAAGAAGACAACAAAAGGATCAGCACCATTCCTGTAATTTTATTAATCTTCTCAAATCTCTAACACAAATTGCCTAGAATAGGCAAAGGGAAACAAAAGGATCAGCACTATGTCATTATCATTATTGATATCCATGATACCCCAGGTAGAATGAAACCACACATGGAAACATGATGGCAACAGAGAAAATGAAGTGCATCAAGTGAAATAATAAAGTGGTTTAATCACAAATGCTATCATGAATCTACAGGCACACATAGAACGCCTTCTTTTCTCTGCTTCTTCCTCCATGACCGATTTGAGACTATTAAGAGACACCTGAGAAAGATAAAGCTACATAAGAAGATATACTTCTACCTAATACTGGGCAAGACACAAGATCCGACATTTGCAATAAACCCCAAAACACATGAAAAAACCATTTTGTTACGGATATCTCATAAATAGGCCCAGCCCAATAACCAAAGAGCCTAGTCAAAATGGCTTCAGTTATGCTCATAACCGCTTCCTTAAAAATAGGAGTGGTTTTATCAAGAATATCTATCATGATGGTAACCGCCTATGAAAGAAGGAGATTATTCAAAAAAGCATATCTTAATATCCCTTAAATAAAGGACAAATCCAACTGATTAAGATAGGGCCCAGGTACGCTTATAAATAGGGTAAACCCCTTACAAGGTACACACTTCGGAAACCCTAGCTTTTCTATTCACACAGAGCACACACACCACCCCCTCTGGCTATCATTAGCCTGCCGTATACTCTCGAACTACGTGGACTTTGATCCACACTGTGGTACGTAGGACCCTGGGATTTCACCCCAGGCCAAGTCCAACCCAACTTGTGATCCACACCGGATCATTGGCGCCGTCTGTGGGGACTGTAAAGTCCTATTCCCGTGACCCGTGATGGCTAATACCAGAAGCAAAAGCCACCCGCATGCACACGAGCAAGGTCAGGAACAAAATTTTAGCGAGACCCAACAGCAGGACGTTCAAGGCGTTAATCAGGAACAAATTGAGGAGCCCCCGGACTCGAACCTCCCATCTCAAGATGGACGAGCAGGCCAAACGCTGGAAAACACTAACCACGCTGGTCCCTCAACAAAGTTTCAGATGGCAGCCCGGACATACGGCTCCTACATAACATTGCTGAATCAATGCTGAAACGAATCGAGAATGTGGAAGAACGCGACAATCTTCAGAACCAAAAGATTGACCATATGACCGAGGTGATTAACCAAATCCTTAAACACTTACAAGACCCTCTTCAGGAGGAACGCCAGGATGATCAGCAGAATGAGGACGAAGAAACCAATCACCAAACTGTTGATCCCCTACAGGAGGACCATCCCGGGCAAGGCCGAATGGTTTCAACAAAAAATTCTCAGTAAAGTAATCACCGGGATGCGAGTCAGGAGAATCAAGCTCGGGCGCTTGGGAAAGACAGCCGTACCTCGGACAATCAGGGAATTCAGCTAGATTCCGGAAGGTACAAGATGTGGTATGGGGACGGAGGACCAAACAACAGCCCGTTCTCAGATGAAATTACGGAAGCTGAGTACCCAAGGAAATTTAATACATCCGACCTCCCTAGGTACGACGGAAGTCAGGATCCCCAGACACACTTGAATACTTTCGACACCGAGATGCTGGTCCGAGGATTCAAGGGGCCAATCATTTCTAGGCTGTTCACCTCAACGTTACGAGGAGCCGCTCAAATTTGGTTCCGGACTCTATCTCCCAAGTCCATTACCGACTTCAACGACCTGAGCGAGAAGTTCCTGCTGAATTTCGCGACAAGCAAAAAGCAGCCCAGGTCGGTCTACACGCTGGATAGAATCAAGCAGCAACCTAGTGAAACCCTTCAGAAGTATTTGGATTGTTTCAAGGCTGCCGCATTGCAAATCCAGGGATTAACGGAAAGCATCCACGTACACTTGCTCATCTCGGGCTTAGATAGCGAATCCAGAATGGGGAGATCGGTCATATCTGGCGAGATCAAGACGCTGGAAGAATTCCATAGACGAGCCAAAAAGTATCTGGACATCGAGCAGATGCAGATAGCCAACGCGTCGGGAAAAGAGAGACAGAAAAGCGCACCCCCGAAAGGGAAAGACCAGGCAGTAAGAGACCGACCCAGGAACTCGGACCAAAAAACACGAGGACAAAGGCATGAGGGGAAGTATGAGAGATATACTCCACTAAATGTCCCTCGTTCGCAACTATGGAGAGAGGTAGCCTTGACCGAGATGAGGAAGGTGGAGCGACCACGACCACTTTATAACAAGGGTAAGTTGGACCGCACACGATTTTGCGAATTCTACAATGGACCCGGGCACACAACGGATGAGTGTTGGGACCTTAGAGATGCGGTTGAGAAGTTTATCCGAGATGGAAAATTACGTTAGTACGTTATCAAAACACAAGGGCAAAAAGCCAAGCGCAAGCAGACGGATCGGAGTACAAGCCCGGTCTCCCAGAGGAGAAAGCCGGACGAAGGCCGGAGAAAGCATGACAATGAGGACGAGTTCCCGGAAGCAGAGTTTGACTGCAATGTCATTAGTGGAGGTTACGGAGGTGGCGGCGATACCGCCAATCAGCGGAAGAAATACCTTCGGGAAGTCTTAACCATCAGGGGACGACCGACCTTCAAGCCGAAACCATCGCAAACAGAAGAGCCCCCTAAGCTGTTCTTTACTCAGGAAGATCTGAGGGACGTAATCCCGGGTCATCAAGACGGACTGGTCATAACCGGCCTCCTGGGAAAATGCCGTGTAAAGAAGATATTCATCGATCCTGGCAGTGCGGTGGATATCATCCTGTGGGACGCCTTTAAGCGCATGGACCTCGACCCAGAAAATCTAAAGCCGTGCAGGACAACCTTAATCGGGTTCAACGGAGAGGATACAAGTCCCAAAGGGTGTATAAAGCTAAAAATGACCTTGGGTTCTAAAGAAGCCTTTAAGACTGAGCGAGTCAAGTTTATTGTAGCGGATTTCCCTTCGTCCTACAATATAATCTTAGGCCGACCAACTATTCATAGTTGGGACATGCTCATATCAACTAAGCATTAGAAGCTGAAAATGGTAAGTCGGAAGAATGAAGTCGTCACCACCAAAGGTGATCAGAAGGAATCCCGGCAATGCTACTTCTCGACGGTTAAAAACAATGAACCCAGAACATCCAGCTCGCAGCAGAAAGGAATTCAAAATTCAGCGCCAATTGCGCCGAGCTCGGTCAACGTGGTAGAGCTGGATGTGAGAGAAGAAGCAAAGTTGATGAAAACAGAGCCTGATGGAGAGCTCACGGACTACCAACTAGGAGAGGAGCCCGGAAAAATAACGAAGATCGGGAGTTCGCTTGCCGAGCAAGAAAAAATCGAGCTCAAAAAACTGTTATGGATGAACAAGGACGTGTTCACATGGAAACCTTCGGAGTTACCAGGTGTCGACCCGGCGTTCTGTTGTCACAAATTGACCATAAATCCATGATATACGCCGGTCTCGCAGAAGAAAAGAAAGATTGCACCGGATCGACAGAAAGCCCTAGCCGAGCATGTAAGAGAACTGCTGGATGCGGGATTCATCAGGGAAATCTAGTATACCACATGGTTATCAAATGTGGTAATGGTCAAGAAACCCAATGGCAAATGGAGGGTGTGCACCGACTACACTGATCTCAACAAAGCATGCCCCAAGGATGCTTACCCCATGCCAAATATTGACCAACTGGTGGACAATTCTTCGGGATTCCAGCTGCTTTCATTCATGGATGCGTATTCCGGCTATAACTAAATAGCTATGCATCCCAAAGACCAGGAAAAAACAGCTTTTATCATGGAAAAAGCTAATTATTGCTATAATGTCATGCCTTTCGGGCTGAAGAACGCAGGAGCTACTTACCAGAGGATGATGAATCAAGTGTTTGAGGCACAGCTCGGCAGGAACGTCGAAGTTTACATCGACGATATGATCGTTAAGTCAGTTAAGCGACCCGACCACATCCAGGATTTGCAAGAAACATTTGATAAGCTCCGGGATCACAGAATCCGGCTTAACCCAGCTAAATGTGCATTCGAGGTACCAGCGGGTAAATTTCTCGGATTCCTGTTGACAAACAGGGGGATTGAGGCCAATCCGGATAAATGTCAGGCCGTCCTCAATATGACTGCCCCAAAAAATAAAAAAGAGGTACAACAGTTGACTGGCAGACTGGCAGCGCTGACAAGGTTCTTACCAAAATTGGCAGAAAATGCTCTTCCTTTGTTCAAGTTATTGAAGAAGGAAGCACAGCATGGAGAATGGAACTCAGAGTGTGAAGCCGTGTTTGACAAGATCAAAAAATGCCTGTCATCACCACCTGTGCTGTCGAAACCCGAGCCCGGGGAAGATTTGATATTATATCTATCCGTGGCCCCAGAAGCAGTAAGTGCCGCCCTGGTGAGAGAAGAATCGACATAACAGAAACCGATTTACTTTACAAGCCAGGCTTTGCAATGTTCTAAGCTAAGATATCAAAGGTTGGAAAAGGTCGCCTTTGCGCTCCTCACTGCTGCGAGGAGATTACGTCCCTACTTCCAGGGGGCACAGAATAATTGTGCGAACCAGTCAGCCGATACGCCAAATATTCCACAAGCCTGACTTGGCAGGAAGAATGACTAGTTGGGCTATCGAACTGTCTGAATTCGACATAGTATATGAAGCTCGGCATGCTATTAAATCCCAGGCTTTAGCCGACTTCATTGCAGAACTGGTACCAACAGAGGTAGTCCCAAAAGCCAACCTTGACATTTGGAAAGTATTTGTAGACGGCTCGTCAAACGCCAAAGGAAGTGGAGCCGGGATCATAATCGAAAGCCCGGAAGGAGTCGCCATGGAACACTCCCTGCAATTGCACTTCAGAACGTCCAATAATCAGGCCGAGTATGAGGCTGTATTGGCCGGGCTATCACAGGCAAAAGATAATGGGGCCAGGCGGGTTCATCTCTCCACCGACTCTCAACTAGTCGCGGCCCAAATCAACGGTTCATACACGGCTAAGGGACCCTTGCTAATCAAGTATTTGGGGAAAGCCAGAGAGGCAATGGCCGACTTCGATGAGGTCGTAGTCACCCACATCCCCAGGGGAGAAAATGCGAGGGCAGATATCCTCTCCAAATTAGCAAGTATCAGGAACCCGGGAAATAATCGGACTGTAATACAACAAAGCCTGAAGGAGCCCACGTGTATCATGGTCATCGTAGCAGCAGAAGACTGGCGAAAGCCCATCTTAAATTACCTGGAAAAGGGAGTTAGCCCAGACGATCCCGGGGAAGCAAGGCAGATAGCACGGACCGCGTTAATGTACACAGTGGTCGATGACCAACTATACCGAAAAGGCCTCCAATCCCCAATGATGAGATGTTTAAACCAGGCGGAGGCCGAGTACGTGCTATCAGAGATACACGAAGGGATAAACGGACAACACATGGGGGCAAAGGCGTTAGCCCGGAAAGCCCTAAGGGCTGGATATTACTGGCCGACAATGGTCGCGGATTCCAGAGAGCATGTACGGACATGCGAAAGCTGCCAAAAACATGCTTGGATCCTCTGGCCACCTCCGACCGAGTTGAAGACCATCACGGCTCTGTGGCCATTCTTTAAATGGGGTATGGACCTTCTTGGACTGTTCAAACCGGCCGCGGGGCAACTGAAATGGCTTGTGGTGGCGGTGGATTATTTCACTAAGTGGATCGAGGTCGAACCACTGTCGACCATCTCGGCCGCTCGAATATAAAAATTCTTCGAAAGAAATATTGTTGCAAGATTCAGGATTCCTGCCGAGATCGTAACTGACAACGGTACTCAATTCGTTGACCAAGGCTTCCAGAGGTTGATGTCCGAGCTCGAAATCAAGCACCATTTCACTTCGGTAGAGCATCCGCAATCTAATGGGCAAGCCGAGGCAGCCAACAAAATCATTGTTGACGGGCTCAAGAAAAGGATGACCAATGCAGAAAGTAACTGGGTCGAGGAACTATACCCGGTACTCTGGGGATACCAAACTAGTGTCCAAACCTCGACCCAAGAAACACCCTTCCGAATGAAATATGGATGCGAGGTCATGATCCCGGTTGAAATCGGGCAAACATCATGGAGGAAAGCCAAAGTCATGGAGGAGGGAGAACACGCTAACAGTAAGCAGTTAGCAGTCGAGCTAGACCTCATCGATGAAGTCAGAATGACGGCACACTGCCGAGATCTGGCAACGAAGCAGCTGGTGGCGGCTAAGTATAACCGCAAAGTTAGACCACGAGCATTCGATAAAGGTGACTTGGTATTACGCAAAGCGGATATCGGAAATAAGAATGCCCGGGACGGAAAACTTCCAGCAAACTGGGAGGGTCCTTACCGTATTTCAGACAAAATGGGGCCCGGGACCTATGTCCTTGAGACATTAGATGGCACGCCCATTAAACGAACATGGAACGCGGACAAACTAAGGACTTACTACAGCTAAAGACCGGGATACACTCGGAATAAGCGCACAGCGGATGTCAGTGGTGACTAAGAACCGCTTTTCAGTTTCAACGGATGTCGGTGGTGACCGAGAACCGTTTTTTATTACGCATTGTTTTGCTTTTGGCAGTATTTTCCGTTGATTTTAAATTCTGTGTAATTCCAATTATTTCAATCAATAAAAAAGGTGGTTCAATTCATGGGCCAACCAAGTTATTACTTGTGAAATCAATGCAAAGATAGGCCGTGACAAAGGCAAGATAATTAAACAAAGACTTGGGTTTTGCGATCCCGGTCATGATAAGATTTGTCAACAAGTCTTATAAACGTTACGATGCATCGGAACTGTCCCCTGGGGTGGTGTGAGATTGCCATAAAAGATCCTGATCAGGTCGAAATGTTTAGGCTCCTATTCAAAAAGGATATTAGGGCCCGAACATGTGGCAGTTGGCTACCATCTCGGTAAGGTACTTTTCAAGATAAAGTGCTTAGATGATTTTTGAAAATCATCTGTTGTTTAGAATGCCCGACCATCAATAAGCGTGGCCCGTTTGTTAAAACGTCGGTTGAATATCCAGCAGATTCTGCGCAATATATCTTGACTTTGGCCAAGTCATAAAATAAAGAACCGAGCTTCGTGCACGGATTACGTTCCCCTTTACTCAATAACTGGTGAATTAAAACACGAGTTTGGTTTAAAGGATGAAAATAAAAACTGACAAGATAGACGAGCTGAAGATGCTAAGAAATGTCCGGGAACACCGGCTTGTCATGGTATTAATTTTGAGGGCCGAGGCCCCAGATTACAGAAAAACAAAAATGAAAGTGAAAATACTACACAACAAAGGAAAAAAGAAAAAGGTCCTAGAAGAGCAACATCAAAATTGGGCTTGGCCGGGCACAGGAGAGCCAGGGGCGTCAGTCGTCGGAGCATCTTCCTCAGCTAATTGACCACGGTCATTCTCCGCGAGATGCTCGGACTCTTCAACCGGAGAAAGCGGCGCTGGTATAAATTGCCCGTTCTCTACCGAAGCTCTGAAATCCACAACATCCAAATTCATCGTAATATCAGGATTCAGAGCTCGGACTTGGGCCAGGCATAAGTTGAAAGCTTCAGCAGCCGTCTCCACGACCAAGACTTCCAACTTATCCACCTCGGCAGCAGACGCCACCAGCCTGACCTTAGAAGCGTCGAGGTCGGAGTGAGCGAGATCAAGGTCATTCACCACCCCCGCATACTGACCCTGCAAGGTGTGCAGTGAGGCATTCAGGGTGTCCTCTCGGGCCTGACTGGCGTCAAGCTCAGCGGAGAATCGATCCCTTTCAGTAAGGGCCTTTGATAGCTCCTCCACCGCCTTTATCTGCGCCTCTTCCGCTTTCAGGCGCGCCTCCTCAGCCTCCCTTTGCCTAATCTCGGCCTCTTTCTTTTCAACCCGAGCCTTGGCAATCTCGGCTGCAGCTTTGGCGTATTTATGCTTAACGGCAGCATAAGCGTCCAACACACCAGCCGTCTCCATCAGATGGTCCTGCAACACCTGCAGGTGATCGAGGTCGGAGTCGGCAAAGGCCTCACCACTGAAATACTTGCTGGGGGGCTTCACCGCGTATTTGAGCTCTTCCGAGATCCCATCAGTCCATACCTCACCCCGCGAGTGAAGGCGAGACTTGCTAGGAAGTGGGGGAGGAGGGATGCTTGTGGCAGCACCGGCGTCCGGGACAAAGGCCAGACTCTCTTCTTCGACCGGAATCGATGACGTTGCCACCGACTTCGATCGCTTGTGCGAAATGAGGTCCATATAGCCCGGAGAGGGCGCAGCCCTCTTCTCAGTAGTAGTTTTGGCAGGCGGAGGAGCAACCACAGCCTTCTTTTGGGAAGAGGACTCCCCTTTCTTTTTGGCCTTAGCCCGAAGCTTCTCGGCCAATTCTTGAAAAGAAGTCTTCCCCATGTCGGACACTACAAAAAACACAACGAACATTAGAAAGGACAAGAGGCACATATAAAAAAAAAATCCAAAGAACAAACAACCAACATAAATCATACTCGGTGGGTACAATTCCTCCACCGACTGTCGGATAAAAATCCGGGAATCAATGACATCCCTCTAGGCCACATGATCAACCAGAGCTATCACAGTCTCAACCTCGGCTGGCTCTAGGCTATCATCGGAGGATGCAAAAATGTTCTGGTCTTGGTCATAGTGAGTCTTAGACCAATACAGAGGAAACAGCAGCTCCACCGAGCTGGAATCGACACCCTAGAGAAACCACGGTTTATGACCGGGTTCAGCACTAATTTTGAAAAAAGAAACCTTGAAGCCTTTCCAAGTGTCGGTTGCCACATGGAAAAGCTTCTTGTCTGGTTTCCCCCGGAAAGAAACCCAACCCCTCTTTTCTTCAGGCTCCCCGGGTTGACGAGCCCTTTGGATATTAAAAAAATAAAAGAATGTTCCGGTGGTGGGAGTACGATTTAAAAATCGGCAAAGCCGCTCGAACGCAATAATAAAACCCCAGGAGTTAGGATGAAGCTGAGTAGGGGCCAGCTGAAGAATGTTTAAAAGATCTACTTGAAACCTGGAAAATGGAAAACGAAGGCCGAGTTTTTAACGAAATCTAGGTAGAAGAAGAAAAAAGAACGCTCATTCCCTTCCCGGGCAATGCACACCGGTTCAGAAGGGCCGGGAAGAGATAAAGAACAATGATCCCGGTCCCCTAATGGGAGCTCGGCGATCTGATTGGTCGTGGCTTTCGAAAGCCTGGATAGCACCCCGGTCGCAACCCAGTCATACTTTTCAGCAAGATGATGCGGAATACTGGCGGCCGCTGACTCCACGGATCCGAAATCCTCGACAGGACGAGAAGAAGTTGACATACTACCTAGAAAAGGCAAAACAAAAATAAATTAGAAACGAAGAAGATGATACCTGAAGGTAGTAAAGCGGGACGGGTAGAAACGGCTCCAACAACCCGCGGTTGGATATGCCGGCATCACGAAGCTATTTCCTCAGCTTCCCATGACCGGCCAACCATCGTGGCCTCAGATATCAGCCAGGAACACTCCTCGCACGGGCCAATAAGCCGGGTAAGGGAGATGAGGGGCTCCGCGCGTTGAGGAAAGGAAGAAACGGGTAGAGGAGGATTTTCCCTCCTACTCTTTCCTAAGGGCGGCTCTAAAGAAAAAACCCTAGTGGCAGCAATCCCCCGGCCTAGACTTTCGGGCTCTACAGACTCAGACCGACCTCGAGCCCTTCCCCTAACCCGACCAAACCGTCCTGGTTGACTACCACCTTCTCTGCCATAACCACGGAGAACGTTTTCCCTCTTTTGTTCTTCGGTCAGAGGTTTACCGTACAGCCACCAAGCTGTCCGGGGAGGCATGCGCTGAATAAGCTCGGCCTTTTCCGGGGAAAAAGCATTTGGAGTAAAAGGCGGAAGAGAACCTTGATGGCTCATCCCGAGAAGATAGAACTTAAACAGGAAACCAAAAACCAAAGACGGAGAAAAAGAATTGAATAGACCAGAAGTTCAGAGAAGTTCAAGAACAAAGCAGAAGCTAGAACTCAAAGGGGAAGAAACTTGAAAGAACTCACAGTAACCTACCCAGAAAAAAGAAAGACCAAGAGATAGAGAAAGAAAGGAGAAAACACAGCCAAATAACCAGAGAAGGAAACAAGGAAAATACCTGGTTTGAGATAAGTTAAGGGAAGAGGAAATGCGCGAGCCACGAAGACCAGAAATGGGAATCTGAGAAAGATGAACTGGTGACTGGTTGCAAGTTTCTCTCAAAAAGAAAACTCAAGGTTTGGCGGTTTTCAAAATAAAAGAAGCGGAAAGTCGAAGGCTCTTATAAGCAAAGCAAGCAGGCGGATGAGAGTCAGGAAACTCAACCGCCAAAGGCCCAAAGGGCCCATACACGAATAGGTGACGTGGACGTTAAAAGGCGTGCACATTTAATGCTGATGTAGAGCAAACACGAAAACCAAGATAATGGGGCAGTTGCTCCACTCAGAGGCTGGCTAGTAAACATCAAATCAGCAGGAGGCAATGATGACACTCGTGGCCTCGAGATAAGACGAGCGTTGAATCAACAGATGAGGCGGACAATGATCCCGGATCGAAATGCTCACGTGGCCGACGACATGAATACACCCCGGTCGTCCGACCTAACTCCCCATGCAATCTCAAACTTGGGGGCAACAAGTCCCGATCTACGAAAAACTGGACAAAGTACCTGTAAACGGGGAGTAAGACCAGGTAGAAATATCAATACTACCCAACACCAATAAAGAAGGAAAGTTCGAGAAGGCATGGGAGGAGTTCGGCCTAAAATCAAAATTATAGAACATTAATGTTCTCTCGGGATAGCAAACGAATGCAACCCGTGTTAACCAGGCTGGGGGGGACACCCGCGTCCCACCCAAATAAACCGGAATGCAAATTGATGACAGATGGGGTAGCCCGGGGACCAAAAATGTCCGACCTCGGAAAAAGAAAGAACTAGAAATCAAAAACTTCAGGACAGTGAAATGAGCTAGAACACAGGACGTAACCTGACAAATACATCCCGGCTGCTCGGAGCCCTGAACAACCGGGCTGGGGGGAAACTGTTACGGATATCTCATAAATGGGCCCAGCCCAATAACCAAAGAGCCTAGTCAAAATGGCTTCAGTTATGCTCATAACCATTTCATTGAAAATAGGAGTGGTTTTATCAAGAATATCTATCATGATGGTAACCGCCTATGAAAGAAGGAGATTATTCAAAAAAGCATATCTTAATATCCCTGAAATAAAGGACAAATCCAACTGATTAAGATAGGGCCCAAGTACACTTATAAATAGGGTAAACCCCTTACAAGGTACACACTTCGGAAACCCTAGCTTTTCTATTCACACAGAGCACACACACCACCCCCTCTGGCTATCATTAGCCTGCCGTATACTCTCGAACTACGTGGACTTTGATCCACACTGTGGTACGTAGGACCCTGGGATTTCACCCCAGGCCAAGTCCAACCCAACTTGTGATCCACACCGGATCACATTTATTTATTTCTTTAAAATAAGAGCAAATACATTTGCAATAACCAAGCAAGTCTCGAAAACAAAAAGAGGAACAAAGATCTTCATCCTATTACAGTACAATACCTTGGGTGAATGCCGGTAAGAGAAGGACTAGATCTGAAACGCAATAGTGAGGAAGAGGATTATATTAATCAGGCCGAAGAACAAACACACTCAGCAGATCTGGAGGGATGGTGCGATTTCGAAAGGTGTGATGGCTATGGAGAGAGCGAGAGGGATGGTGGAGGCGCGAGACTAGCGGTGAACTGGGGAGGACGATGACGACGGCTATTGGGTGGAAGGGCAAGCTTCAGCTCGCCGGCAAGGTGGATCGAGGGACTGTGAGAGGTGGATCTTGGGAGAGTGGGAGATTTAGGGTTTGAGCATCTCGGCCAGCGTCTGTGCGATGCAATAGTGGGAGAGTTTGAGAGTGATTGGGCTAGGGGTAGAGTAGTTGGGCTTATGTAGGTGATTTTGGTCCGAAAGGAATTGGGCTTGGGTGGAATACATCAATACGACGTTGTTTTGCTTATTCGGTTAAAACCGAATTAATTTTCTACAAACCGAACCGAAAACCGAAATAAGCATTTTTAAGAAACCGAACCGAAACCGAAAACCGAAAACCGAAAAAACCGAAACCAAAAAACCGAATAAGCTTCGGTTCAGTTCGGTTTTTGGTTTCGGTCTTAATTTGCTCACCCCTAATTATACATATGTTTGGTTCCCTTTTATCTTTAAGGAATCCCAAGAAAACAGACAAAGGTTTTAACCTTAGCACCATTAGATCATAATTTGATGTTTAGTATCGCTCAATCGAAAGGATGCAAATCCCTAAACATAATAGCCTCCACACCAAAATTTTTGCAATATAATGTTGCTGTTCTTCCCTCAGATCATTTTGTGTGTGATGATACTTGATCTGCTGTGAAAATGGTCATCGCCAAAAGTGAGGCAATATAGCAGTGAAAACATTTTAGCGTATACATACTCAGTTAGATGCCTTCAATCTTTTGATGAGGGAATGTGATTTGAATCATTCATTGAGATGTATAATCATGGAGATTAAGGATACGTGATGTGATCATTAGAACATGGAGTTGCATGCACTTCCAGAGATATTACCATACTACCACCAGTCCTAAATATATAATCAAGTTGATTTTTTTTAAGGAGATGTAAGAAGCTAATTAAATTATTTTAAAGTATTTACATTTATCGTTTTTTTTCTAAACTAATTTGTTTGACTTATAAATTAAATATTATATATCATACATACCATATGATATAATTAAATAACTTATTTAATCTTTAAAAAAGAAAAATTCACTAGGTCTTATAACTATGAGGACTAAAAGATTAATTTTCCATCAAGGTTACAGTGCCCCGTCTGAGACAATAGCAGTACCTGGTATAACCAAATGGGCGTTTGGAGATGTTTTTGAAAGATCAACAAGCTTTTTTTTTTTTTTAATTAAGTTTGCATATATTTAATAGGATTTCATCCCGGTCTTTATTCTCAAGCTTGTACTTGCCTTCATTTTTTTATTTAAAACATATTTTACACCCATAGCTAAAATTGTGTTCGTGTGGGAGAGACAAGACTTCAATATGAATTACTCAGATAGCTATAAAAAGAAAACAAAAAAGAGAGTGGGCAGGCGTGTTTTTTAGTATGAATGGCAATGGAGGTTGATGATGCTGAATATGTGAGGATGCGAGTGAGCCAAGAAGGGAAGGTGAGAGCAATACATAACGTGGGATCCACAAATTATGAGGAGACGCACGAGGACACAGATGGTGAGAATATATGGATGAGGAGGATGGTGTCACAAAATGTAAGAACCATTATATACATACAGGGATGAGATTGTTCATTCGTGGGACATGAAAGCTACGACCTCTTTGCTGTTTTGGATCCACTCAATTTCATGACTTGTTGGATGTTGATGTTTCAAGTCCTTGCATCCAAGCACACCCTCCTTTATATAACTACTCTCTTCGATCTAATTCAATTGCCACATTATATGGTTATCCCCAGTATGATTTTTTCTTTTAAATTTTGAAAAAACCACACACACACACACAACACTTTTAAACTTTCTCCTCATATAACTATTCTCTTAATATCATTAAAGTTCCTGAACTTTAACTGAAAACAATTTAGCCCTTGTAGTTTATCGAACTAAGAAATTATGATAATGGAGTTGTTTCAGGTGTGTGTACAGAGAGAGAGAGAGAGAGAGAGAGAGAGAGAGATTGACTTGTTTTGAGTCACAACTTAAAGATTGAAACGGCAAATGAGAAAAAGTTCAAAAACCTAACTATATATTTACTCATATTTTAATTTTTCTTCTCTTTTTAGAGTGGGCCTTTACGCCTTAACTAACAGCAACTTATTGGCGGGGTTAAACCCATAACCTCCTATTTACAAAAGAGTGTACATACCCCTAAACTACAAGATATTTGGTTAAATAATTTGTTTTAAACACCATATAAATGCACTGAACATAATGGGTCTGTTTGGGTTAACAGTGGAAGCAGTGGTTTATTTTTTTATATGACTTTTGCAAAAGATAGATAGGAAAAAAGTTAGGTTATAAATGTGATTTGTGTTTTGATTAACAATAACAAAAGTGGCTTTTTTTACAAATGAAAACGTGTTTAGATTATTATTTGAAAAGTTAATTGAAATAGAAAATGATATAAATCTAATTAAATACTACATATATTAATATTAATTATATATAATGTAGTAATTGAAAAAAGCCAGGCATTTTTTACTGAGCTTTTTTTCCTCTAAAAGCACATTTCACCAACTATAGAAGTTGAATCCAAACAGGCACAATATATTAAATATAGTACTGATGTACCGAATTTAAAACAAAAAATCTAATAAAGATATCGGCCTAATATGACAGTAACGAAACTAGCGAGGGGACATTGAATAATATATGCATATATAAAAGCTGCTTACCACGTGACCAAATGAAAATCACTTTGATTAATGGCCCTCCAATCCTAAATATAGACCCTAATTTATAATAACAGTTTTATTATATCAAATCACTAGGATATCACTGAATAAATGGAAGAAAGACATATATGTATAAGCACATTTAAAGTTTCAAAATCCCCCTTTGAATAACTTCATTTATGTTTTGAAATCAAGTGCTTTTTTGAACTAATGTTAATTGCCTTTAATGAAATCGATTGTAACTGTGACTTACTTATTGTCCTTTGATAAATCAAAGTTGTTACTTGCAAACTTGATGTCATCATTTTATTTTGTTGTTGTTTTTAGCGGGCACATTTTGACTGGTACAAAAAGAGAGGGCATATTTTGCATATTCTCATCACTTACTTATATCGTTAGATTAATTTTGAAAGGTTTAAATCTAGTTTAATTTAATTTATACTTAAGATAAAGATAATCTTATAGGCTATAGCTATCATTTTTCACAAAAATAACTTTATCATTTAAAAATCACAATTAAAAAAATTTAAATATAAACCGTTCAGATTAAATCTAAATGGTTGAAATATCATTAAGTAATAGGAATGATATGCTCCTTATAGTGATGTGCACCGAATATGGACCCTACTTTTTATGTTTTAGATTTCAGGTATTTAGATAATTTTTCTTTAAAATATAATCGTAACTAATAGTAGCAAATCCTTAGGAAGTTCCTCTACAAATTTTGAAGTGAAATTTACATATTTGTAATTTGAGGATAATTTTTTTGTATTTCCCCCCCACAATTTTAATGCAAATATGGAAATTCACTACAAAGGAGTAATTCATAAATACCATGTTAAAAAAAAAAAAAAAAAAAAAAAAAACTAATCAGTGGCCCTGTGTGAATTGGCAACATTGTGGGACCTACAAAAGAAAATAAAAAGAAAGGAAAAAGCGTGTGGTGGTGGTCTGCCCTTAAGATTGACGTTGTTTCCTATGAACCTAACCATTGTTTCGACGTGGTCTTTTTTCCTCCGCCCACTTAACATTCATAGCCCCTTATTTTATTCATATTTCATATATGACCCCCAAAAAAAGACAAATATTCAACTTTGAACCCAACTTCTTTTATAGTCTTTCCCGTATCCCATATAAAGTTGGTGGCTTTTGTTTCTATCTGCTATACGTTATTTTTCTTACATAATTGATACCAAAATTCCTTTTCAAGTCAATTCTTGTCTCAATCTTCTCACCTCAAGTCCCAACTAATTATTTTTATTTTGCATTTTGATGCTAAATTTGAGCCTGACGTTCTTTTTCAGAAACTGAGGAAGATTATTACAGGATTTTTTCAGCTCCATTATCATGGCCGTCGATATCTTTAATATGCTTTTCTTTTGTCGTCATGAAACTTGTCACCCTACAAGTAGGGAATAATCCATTAATTGTCTCTTTTCTTCTCCTTTTTTAATTTAGTCAAATCTACAACAACTCAAAAAAATAAAATGAAATACTTTTTTATTCAAATAAATCGCACGACTTCAATACACATATTAACCTGAAAAATAACCCAAAATTTCCCCATATCTGAATAATAATGTTATATATTCGTTAAGTAAAGGTTATAGGTCCCACATGCTCTGCCATTAGCAAAAAAGCTGGAGTAGAAATGCCAACAAAAAGATTGTTGAAGTGAGAAGTTGACAGGGTTTGGCCCTGCATTTATACCAAAAAAAAAAATTGCCACCAAAAATACTTTTTATTAATGGAAAATCTATTTATCTAATTTTAAAAAGTTGAGAAAAATAAATATAAGAGATAAAATTAGTTTGCAGAAAAATAATGAACATAAGAGATCAGATGAATAAAGATCTTATATTTATGACTAAAATTCACTTTCAAACTAATTAATAAGCCTTATATTTAAAATCTGAAGTGTGGTATACTGTGTTGCAATTTCTAATATATGTATATATTGTGTGAGATGTTATACTCATAACACTCACTTAACAGAGATTTAGCCTCCATTGCCAAATGGAATTTTATTTTCACTATTTATTTTATTATGGATGAGCAAAATTGCATTGTGGCATAGTTTTGATCTTTCTTTTTTTGTTATGAAAATTTTTTTGAAAGGGTTCGACACCAGTCTCCTACCAAGGCCAGGGCACGGCCCCAAGCTCTATGAATTGCCTACCAAAGGAGTCCCAGCGACGGCAGAAAGGATCGAACCTACGACCCAAGGGCCTAGTCCTGAATCCCTTACCATCTATGTCAACTCTCATTGGCATTTTGATCTTAACTTCAACTTATATTGTACTTGTAATCTTAATTAAGATAACATGATAAAATAACATTAGTTTGTCTAATAAAGAGTATGCTTAATACTAGTGTTGGTTTTTACCGTTTGATGAAAAGCTTTCGGTCCTCATACTTTTAAATTGTAGTTTTTGGTCTCTATAATTTTATAAAGAAGTTAATCTAAGTCTATGACATTAAATATAGGACAAAAACCAAAGTTCATTGAAAAACATATAGACAATAAGAGTTTTTGCTTTGGTCTATATGCTTTCGCCAAATTTTGTTTTTGGTCCTTATACTTTGTTAAATCAGACCAAATAATCTTAATTAAAACTATAAGGATAAAAACATGATTTGAAAATATCAACTTATAGTTGGTTTAGTGCTGTAAGGTCATACTAAATTCCTTGAATCTCGAATTTAAGTCTTAGATGAGACATTTATGTTGGGAGGGGTAGGAACTGTCATGAACTTTAAATCAAATAATAGATGATAATATTAAAAACACATTATTTGAAACTACAACTATCAACAATCTTTTTTCCTTAAAAGAAAGAAGATAACAATGGCATTAACCCTAAAGAATAAGATAATTTGTTCTTTCTTGCCAACAGAGAAAAAGAATGATATAAATTTTGAATACGAATCCCATGCTTGCAAAATTAAGTACACATGATACATTAAAAAGTAGATAGAAAAAAAAGAGGATAAATAAATATTGTCAAAGAAAATTCAGGAATAATCAGACCTTTTATACCATTTTTTTAAAAAAATTAAACAGATAGATAGATATATTATTAAATTAAAGGTTAAGGTGTAAAAATACACATGAGTTTTTTCTCCCGAAGCACCTAGCACCATGTACTTTTTTTGGGAGCAAAAATACACATGTGGTTACCATTTTAGAGCAAAAGTCACATCTCAGTGTTAAGTCACTATTCACCGTCATTAAGTCACTGTCCACTTCATCTCTTTCTCTCTCATCACGGTGAACAATGACTTAACGGTGAGATGAAACTTTTACTCTAAAATGATAATCATGTGTGTATTTTTGCTTCCAGAAAGAGCACGTAATGATAGACACTTCTAAAAAAAGCTCATATATATTTTTACACCTTAACCCTTAAATTAAAAGAGATGGATACAAATGTCTAATTGGAAGGGACAAACAAAGTGGCAAAGTAAATTGTGGAAGAACACGAAGTCGTAGTCAAATTCACGCGTTGGGCGACCAACGTAAAGTTTTTCTTCATCCCTCGGAATGCTGATGGGAAAATAACACTTTGAAACCAAAATACTGTGAATATTATTAAGGATAAATTGTTGAGAATTTCCCATAACAAAAATTCCAAAAATACCTAAAACTTGTTTTAAGGACATGTGTAACATATATTCAATAGTTTTAACTCTTCTTTGATTATGGGCTACATATCTTCAATAATTAAATATATGTAAAATAAAAGATATTTATACATAATTGAAGATATGTTGCATACAATTAAAAAAGTTACAGTTACTCAAGGACTTAGATTATTAGGTAACTTGGTCTCTAAATTCTACTGTGTGATATTTTTGAACAATTTTCCATAATGGTGGGAGTAATAATGATGGTAATAATAATAATTTATTATAATTATTATTACTGTTCAAATAATTTAAAATTTTTTATATGTCAATTAGAAACCATGGTCCTTTATAAACATTTTTTTAAGAAAATTCAATTAGTTCTTTTATTAAAAAAAAAAAAATTAGACCGTTTTTCACCCATATAAAAACTAAAATATGTGATATAAAATTTAAGCAACTAAAACCAAAATGAAAATAAATAAACTAAAAATAATGTTTAACGACTAATATCTAAAGCGGGTTTTCCCCCACTTCACTTTCCCCAAAACCTGATGGATTTCTTCACTAACCAGAAACATTTTCCCTTTAAATATCAGCGGAAGAATAAAAGGTTCTTTACTGACATTTTAATCAACATACAGTTTTTTTATACAAAGGAATAAAGAGGCTTAAAGTGTGATAATTTTTTTTTTTTTTCTATTTGGTTCCAAAGGGTCATTTTTCCCATTATATTCTCCCCTAATCCTATTTATAAGGGTGGAAGTAAAGATTCTTTAATATTTTTCTTAAATCATTTCATTAAAGTTTTCGTATGTATATGTAATTTTGCCTTTTATTTATTATTGTGGAAACTTTATTCCCATCATAGGGATAAAATTGTAAAGTTATTAAATTTCAAAATAAAATTACTAATATTTAAGGTTTTTCTTAATATATATGAAACATGCTGAAAATGAGTTATAAATACTTGCTTTATCTCTATTTATATACTTCAAATAACTGATTTATGTTTAACAAGAAAATAACTAAGGTTTAATGTTTCTGTCTTTAAGGCAGAAAAATTTTATGGGTCTCACTCACATAAAAGTGGGTAAGCCCCACTATTAAGAGAAGAGAGAAAAAATAATAATGAAACCCACTCACTTTTATGTGAGTGAGACAAATAAAATATTTATACTTTAAAGGCAGAAACATTAAACCTAAATAACTAAAACTAAGGGTCATAAATATGGATTTTTTTAGGGTTTAATATTTCTAGGTAAAAATATTTTATCTACTTTCACTTACTTTTATATGAATGAGGTAAATAAAATATTTCTACGTAAACACAGGTGGGTGGACTTTCCAAAAAAAAATATACGAACGCGTCTGCGGCTCCCCTTCTCTAACGGTCCATTGTCGTCTTTTTCTATCAATCTGCACCATTTTAGTGTGAAATTCATCAACTGCTTACTTGTTTTTTTTTAAAAAAAAAACATTATTTACTATCTTAAAATACTTTTTTAATACTAATGATTATTTTGAAATATATTTTTAAGATTATAAAATAAATTTTTAGTATTATCTTATATCTTGGTGAAGCATTTTTTCAATACTACTAATATTTTCAAAGATCATAAAATAGTTTTTATCCACTCACCTCCACAAAATGTTTTTAAATACACCCAACATCCAGCATCTAACACCGTATAATATTTTTTTCAATAACACTAAGTATTTTAAACTAATTTTTATTATATCTAGGCCCCAAAATACTTTTTAGTAACCCCTGACATTTTAAAGTAATTTTTGGTACAATATTTTTGGATGTTAAATAGAATATAAATTAGTTTAGGATACTGAATAATATTAAAAAATATATTTTAAATTAATATACTGAAAAATAAATCTTGAGTCAATGCTATTTTCTAAAAAAATAAAAATAAAAGTGTGTGGGAGATTTGAATTTTGCACGTGCAGTTTTATAAAAAAAAAAAAAAAAAAAGATGGCAGCGAACTATACGACAAAAGGAGGCAGACCGCGTCAGAAAATATAGGGTGTGCCGTGGAACTCTTCAGCTTTCCCACACGCCCAAAGGCAACCAGAAAGAGCCTCACCCAGTTGCCCCCGAGGCAGCAATTAGAGGCATAATATAATAAAAGGTAAATAAATAAAAATACACATGTAATTTATCTCTTGAAACATTCAGCACTATATGTTTTTTTTAAGAGCAAAAATATATACGTGGTTATTATTTTAGAACAAATGTCACATCTCACCATTATGTTACTGTTCACTTCATCTCTTTTTCTCTCATCATGATGAACAATAACATAACGGTGAGATGTGAATTTTGTGCTAAAATGGTAACCACATGTGTATTTTTACTCCTAAAAAAACATATGGTACTGGGCACTTTCGGGAATAAAACACATGTATATTTTGGCTCCTTTAGACGTGTACCCTATAATAAATATACTACTGGCTTTTCGGGTAATCAATTAATTAAATTAAAAGATTCAAGGTCAAATTAGGCATTTGCGCGTGATTTGATGGGCAAAAATGCATGTTGGGATTTAAGCCTCTCACCAAATGGCCAATGGTTTTTAGTTGGGACTTAAAGAGGCTTCTCTTACTATACGCCACAAATTAAAGGTTGTTATTTAATGGCCTCCAATCTTAGTACCCACCTCATAATTTGATGTTCCCACTTTCTCCCTCCGTTCCATTAAAACACAAGCAAATACTCTATTTAAGGGTGTGTTTGGTTTGAGGGGAGGGTGTGGAAAGAAGAGAATTGACCAAATTGTCATTAATGAAGGGAATATTCTTTTTTGTTGAGAGTATATTTTATGAATATTAAAAAGTTTCTATGGGCTTTTTTGTAAAGAATGGGGTAAAAGTTTTCTCTCTCCCCTCCCCCTCCCTCAAACCAAACTAGCTCTAAGAGTCAGATAATCCAATTATGGAGATAAGGGGCATCATTTTATAATTAAGAGCAAACATTGAAAATTTCATCCATTTAATATTTTTCTTAGTTTGAGAGGTTATAAATGACTTATATTTAATGAGTTTTTTTAAAAAAAAAAGATTTTGTCCCGTATTTATTATATATTGCATTAATTAAAAGGATTGTTATGCCTATATTTATTCTTTTCACTCTCTTACCTTTTCGCTTCATAAATAAGAGCATGCTTAATATAAAAAAAAAAGGTTTACTTTATACACACTTGTTGTTTTTAACAAATTTTAACCACCTTCTTAAACAGTGTAATTCAGTTATCAGACTATTATAAATAAAACCGGATGGAGTAAACTTTTTTCTAATTTTGCCCTTATTTATGAGGAAAAAGCAAGAGAGAAGGAAAAAAGTAAATATAACTATCATCAACATTTTAATTTTTACAATATATATATATATAATTAATACAGGATAAAGATGGAAAAAAAATTTATTAAATATTCAACAACTCTTATTAAACTCTTATAGAAAGAACTAATAAGTCAACTCAAATTTTTAGCTCTTATAAAAAAAAAAAAAACCAATGAAGCAAAAAATGATGTTAGAGTACTACTTTTTGTGTATGATATCACTGCTTCTTATTCACTGGAATGGAAAACAAATTTCTCAATACACTTCTAATTATTAACATGCTTCCCCAAATCAAGGAAAACCATAAAATTTAAGGTTTAATGATACAAGACCCCAAAATTTTAGGTTAGTTGTAGATAATGTGTCTCACATTTCAAAGTTCAAATTTAGCCCCCCTAAACTTTTTTTTTTTAAAAAAAAAAACTCTGAACTCCTTATCGTTAATTCACAGTTATTTTTCTAACGAAAATTAATACATCAAATTGATATAACACATATGGTATCCTGCATAACATCCTCTATGTCACCTCATGTAATCTAATAAATCTATAGCAGTTATACATTTTTTACTACCAAGGGTTAAATTGTGTCATTTCATATTTAAAATACCAAGCTATAAACTTCTATTTTTTAACACGCTCCATCGAGGAAAACCATAAAATTTAATAACTCTATTTTAAAATTTAATTTCTTAAATTTATTTCTATTTAGTATATATTTCACACACTAATAAATGAATGGTAAATATGAATAGAAGAATATGATATAGCCCAGCAAGGGCACAGTTTGTAATTGATCGTCATGGGCAAATTAGCCAAAGCCAATTGAATTGTCATTGGTTACTACCTCTATAAGAGTATGATATAAGTTTTTAAAGTACATGGATAAAAAATTTCACACATTAGCCAATTTTTCAATCATGATAGAGTTAATTTTAAAATATTTATTAATTATCAAATTTACCCCAAATTATTGTGTTAGATAAATTAATTATTGCAGCAAATAAGGATATGCTGAAAAATAAATATTAACAAATAATGCTTCAAACTTTTTAAAAGTTTTTTAAAGTAAAACAAAAAAAAAATCTCTAAAAGACTTAGGCCCCGTTTGTTATGGAGAAGATTTAAGGAGGGAAAGGAACTTGGAGGATGGAAAGGAAGATTGAGAGGAAACTTTAAAAATGTGAGCCGTTTGGTATACAAGGAAATATAACTTAAGTTGTGGGAAAATAAGATGTTTGATATAAAGAATTTGGTGTTGGTTAAGTGAGAAAAAGAAGAACCAAGGCCAATTTTGGAAGGAAAAAAATGTTTTTCTGGAAGATTGCAACTTTCCATCCATTTTTGGATGGAAAGTATCTTCCATCAAATGTAGGAAGATTTCAACTTACTGGAAGATGCTAACTGGATCTTCTCTCTACTAAACACCCAAAAACCATGTGAACTTTGGGATCTTCCCTTTCCTTCTCTTGCTTTCTTTGTAACAAACGAGCCCTTAGGGTTAAGTAGCAAATCCATCTTGGAGGTATAGGCTTAGGAGCAATATTACTCCGGAAGTTTTTCTTGTTTCAATATTATTTCAGAAGTTTTTCTTGTTTCAATATTATTTCAAATGTGGAAAGATTTCAACTTACTGGAAGATGTTGACTGGATCTTCTCTTTACCAAACACCCAAAAACCATGTGAACTTTGGAATCTTCCCTTTCCCTCTCTTGCTTTCTTTGTAACAAACGAACCCTTAGGGTTAAGTAGCAAATCCATCTTGGAGGTATAGACTTAGGAGCAATATTGCTCCAGAAGTTTTTCTTGTTTCAATATTATTTCAAAAGTTTTAAAATGTAGCAATGTTGCCCCTATTTTGTTAAAAAATTAATATTGACCATAAAAAAATGACATTGACAGCTAACTTTTTAATAAAAGTAGACAAAATTGCTATGTTTTAAAACATCTAGAACAACATTAAGATAAACAAAACTTTAAAGGTAATATTGCTTATCGTCGAAAATTTTTGAGAGAAACTTGTTACTTAATCCAAAGACTTACTATATTTTTTGTTTTTTATATGATTAAGATTTTCTCTTTCTAGACTTAAAACACATAGGGTTTTCACCTATATTTTTTAAGTAGAGGAAGTGAAGGTAAACATGTTGGTTAATTATAACAAAATGGGGCAATGAAAATACTCATACATGAATACTTATAAGATATATTTATTAATTTTTTTTAAATTCATAAAGTTAATTAATATGACATGTATTTTATAAAACACTTAGTCATCCTCTTCAATTTTCTCATTCTCTTCTCTTTGATTATTGTTGAGAGAGGATTAATAGGAATAAATTAGAAAAAGATTCACAAATATAAAAACAATACTCCCTCTGGTCATTCTTATAAGGTATCAACTGTCAATTCTCACAAACCAATAAAGTTAGTTAAGAGCATTAAAGTTGTCACAAAATTCAAGTGATTTCTAATATTACCACTACTAGTTACCCTAAACTCAAATATAGTACTCCCTCTGGTCTTTATTATAAGACACCAACTACCAAAAAATTTTGGTTCTTATTATAAAACACCAACTACCTTTAACCAACTCATTCATTACTATTTTTCAATTATACCCTCATTTTTAACTAACTCTTTAAATTCACATTATTAAAGTAGGGGTAAAGTTGGAAATATTTATTATTTCTGAACCAATTTAATGATTTAACTTTCATTTCTTAGTTTGTGAGAAATGATGGTTGATGACTTATAATAAGGACAAGAGGGGGTACTCTCTCCCACTACCCTTATTAAATATAGGCAGACATAGAAAAATACATTTATTATACTTTGAAAACATACAAGTGTCTTATAAAAAGAACCAAAAATATTTGATAATTGGTGTCTTATAATAAGGGCCAGTACCTTATAATTTTAACCAAAAATAACTCTCCAAATATCGTATACTAAAGATAAGATAAAAGGGAGTATTACGAACTACATTTAAACATATAATTTTAAAGAAAGGGGGAGAGAGATTGAGGTCTTAACTCTTTAGAGACAAAACATTGTGCGCATCTATGGGCACAAACTCAAGACGAAGAAGGCTTTGCTATTAATTAGTAATTATTAGGACATAGATTATCTTAGTCTTAATTAAACGATAAATGGTCACACGCACATCGTATTCTTAGTCATGCTTCCCTATATATGCTACCTTTTAATTTAATCGGTGTTGTGATATGACACTAACAAATCCAATAAACCCATTACTCTCTCTCTCTCACACACACACACTAAAATATGCAATTAAAAGACCTCAACTTGAACTCAAACATATCAAACACGCACCCAAAACCTTGAATTTAAATTAAAAATTATTCACAAGTCCTAATGACAAAATTAGACGCACACAAATCTTAAAAGTTTCATATTCATACATCAGATTTACTTCTTTACGTGTTAAGTTGCGGGATTTACAAGTCAAATTTTAATAACCTAACAATGTTAAAAAGTTTATGAGAGTTAAGTTGCGTGATTTAGAAGTCAAATTTAATAATCTAATAATGTTAAGAAATTTATAAGGGTTAAGTTGCATCCAGTACCTAAAAATATTTTTTTTAAAGTAATTGTCAAGGGGAAATTTTGCCCAGAGAACTTTCACCGAAGGAAAACTTTGCCATAACTGATAACTCAGTTAATTTTAACTATTAGTTGACCAAATTTGATAAACTGACAGTCTATATATAATCCACATTATTTTTGTTAAGATGAAAATTTGCCTTGAAGGTCTATGTGTCACTTATTTTATTTTTTATTCCAAAATTAGATTTAAAACTTCCAAGACAAATTTAAACCTTAACAAAAATGACTTGGATGATATGTAGATTGTCAGTTTAACATATTTGGTCAACTAATGGTCAAAATTAACTAAACCTACAGTGAAGGTAAAATTGCTCATTTTTTACACTTAGTAAAATTGTTTTTCAAAAATCTTTCAAGTCAAAATTACACCTCAACTCTTTAAGTAATGTTCGATATTACAAAATATCAAATTTTTAATACAACTTCGTCTTGAAAATATTTTCTTAGTAACTATAAGCACCTTAATTTTATGATGCTGAGTACTACTTAAGATATACCTTAACTTTCTGAATGCATAAAAAATTATTTTAAAATATTGAGTGCCTCTACAAAGACTTTATAAACTTATACACACAAGCAAAAAAATATTTTTTGTTGGGCAGAGATACATAAAAAGTTACTCTAAAATATCGAACACCTCTGAGAAAAGAGTGAGATGAAAGAAGCTTGTACGCATAAATCGAGGTGACCTAATTTAGCTAACTCTTGTAATTACCCACAACCTTACTTTGTGCTTCTCATCCTTCAATGTCACCAACCCCTTCCTGTAATTATGCTTCTTATTCATTTTCCTCTTTTTCTCAGTCCCTTTCCTTTTTTTTTTTTATCCTAAATTATAAACACTGTCATTTATTATAAATTTCCATGTTTTATGTTGATACTACTTCCGATTCTAAATATAAGATCTGATTGATTTTTTCAGAGAGATTAATTAAATTAAATAATTTATTTAATCATATAATATGTTGTGTATGATTAATTTATATATCAATTTATTAGACATAAATTAGTTTGGAGAAAAAAATAATAAATATAAACACTATAAATTAATTTAATAAGTTTTTTAAGTCTTTCTAAAAATTTAACTTAGTCTTATATTTAAGATTGAAGGAAATATATTATTAGCCATACTCTTAGCCGCATTTATGCTGTCTCTCACTTGATGTAGAGAATGTATGAATAAATTATTTTGATCATCCCGAAGGCAAGTTTAACGTGGATATTTTCTTGCTTTTATTATTTCTTTTATATAAGTTAGGCAAAGGGAAAAAAAAACAAAAATAGAAACATGTCTATCTCATTTTTAGGTTCATTTTCATTTTTAAAAAGTATTTTTCTGTATAAAAAATTGTCTTATTTTTCGTTGGGATTGTTATTTTTCCTTATATTTTGCCAGATATGTGGCAAGCAAGTTGAAATGTAGATGAGGAAACAAAATTCTGAAATAGAATAATATATTTTGTTGCTTTCGGTGAGTTTACTTACGTCTCTCTTAATTTATTTTCCTACATAAGGCCGCCTAAGGAAAAATCGTCAGAAGCTGAATTTTTTTTAGGTTTTTATTGATCACGCCTATCTTTAAATTAAATTAATGGGTACTACTGTTTATATGAATTGGAATCGGGAGTGTAACAAAAAAAAATAGAAATTTATTTATTAAGAAGCCAAAAAAGTGTAAAAAGTTCCCATACTCTTTAATTGACTTAACAAAACAAAAAGATGAATCTCCTTTGCCAAACTTAAATACTACAAAAATTGATTTGACCATATATAATAAAAGTTGAATCTTGTCCTTTGTGTCTTCTTAGAATGTTAGGTTATCAATTAATTATATTTAAATATATTTTTAAGAAAATTGAGTAATAATTAGAGAAAAGCAGCAATGTAATGTTACTCTGAGAAGAAAAGAATAAAGGGTTTAAACCTTTTAAATATGAGAC
This sequence comes from Acacia confusa, assembly GCA_037074495.1. Taxonomy (NCBI): domain Eukaryota; kingdom Viridiplantae; phylum Streptophyta; class Magnoliopsida; order Fabales; family Fabaceae; genus Acacia; species Acacia confusa. The sequence goes on from CM073510.1 coordinate 30,646,563, forward strand.
ATTGAGTTTGTGTAAATATAGAAATAATCATGAGGAAAGTTAGTCCCAACTAGAATGTATTACTTGAATGTAGTAAGTTTCGGGAGAGGATCTTTTGTAATCCTTTTTCTCATAATTCAATCTGAATTATTGATTGGGAATAGAAGGAAAAAAAAAATCTAAGAAGTATAATTTGATAATGTAACCTTTTAAATTGATTGAACGTATATGATTTAAAGATTATAAGAGATGATGAGAAAATAAATAGTAAGAAAAACTTGATCCGTAAGTTTCTTTCATTGCAAGCCGACATTCTGACAATTCAGATTAAGGTAGTTAAAATCAAGATTTTATGTAAAATCAAAAGAGAGATAAAAAATCATAAAACGTAAAATCGTAACGTAGCAAAATCGTAAAAATATAAAAGCGTTTAGAAAATTAATAAAATCATTTTAATAAAAAAAATCTTATAATCACAGTGATAAAGTGAGTTTTTAACTACCATGTCGATTACTAGTATTATGAGATACCGAAGAATAAATCCAAAAACCAAAGAGAAATGCCAAGAGTGAAATGCAAGAAAATACAAAGAATGCGGAAAGAGTCTTTCTCACTACTCAGACTCCTTAATTCCACGACATTTGGATCACATACAGACATCACACTCTTTGTAAATCACGAAGCACCGCTCCCCATTAATCCAACGGTCAGAAACACGGTTACACGCATTTAACCATGAAGCCCCCCCCAACAACCTATCATCCCCTCTGTTTTGTCTGGCACATGTCAATATAAATGGCGGCCTCACTTGGCTGCATTTTCTCTCTCTAATGAATAATTTGAATCTTGCTAACTATAACCCAAAATTTTCCTATTTTTGTTATAACTATAAATTCATAATTACATCTCATAATTTTTGTTATTGCAATCTAATTATTATTAATAATTTAAGTGCAATAAATCCTCCAATATAATAGTTAGCCGAAATATATATAATTTGGGGGGAGTGCAACATTTTATTGATTTAACAAATTAATTTATAAATTTAGGTGGCATAGATTTAAATAATATTTTGATTACGAAACTAAATTTGATTTTTACTTGTATAAAATCAGTTTCAATACGAAAAATAAAAAAATATCACTTGTGACATATTTTGACTCAAATATTTAATAAACAGTCAAAGAATGATTCCCACCGTAATTTTGTATCCTAGGTTTATAATTATTTTAAATTTTCTTGGCCTACTTATATTCGATTTTTATTTAACAGAGAAACTAGGTGCGTTTAGTGAATTATCGCCTATAATGTTAACAAATTGCTCATGGCAAAAAAAAAGGAAATTTTTTTAAATAAATAACATTTAAACTTAGAAAATCCCAAAAAAGTATGTTAATATATGGAATTGATGGAAATGACAAACAAGTCTAAAGGGAATGTTTTGAAATATTATGTTTTTACCGAAATGCCTCTCAAACTTTTTTTAAAGAAACAATTTTTTTCTAGCGTCGGAGCTCCAATGACAACTTGAGTAATGTAATTGATTATTTGAGCTTCATAAATCATATCTAGCGTCATTAACAAGTTGAATAAATGTAATAACAACTTAAGTATAGCAATTGATAAATTGAACTCCTGAGGTTACTAATAGTTACACTCAAATTATTATTGTCAATACTAAAGTTGTCATCATCTTTATTTAACTTGTTAAAGACACTTGATAAACATTAATAAGCTCAAATAGTTAATCTCTATACTCAAGTCATTGGAGCTTTAGTCGCCTTGCTGAAGTCCCGCCCTCGTGGTGGTATTAGCCGCCAATGATTTGACAGCAACAAGGTTTTTTTCTTTTTAAAAAATTGAGCTACATTTTGATAAAAACATAACATTTCAAAATTTCAAATTAGTTTGTTGTGACCTATTTGTGTTAACAGATTTCTTTGAATTTTTTAAGTTTAAAGGTATTTATTGGGAATTTTCCTTAATTTTAAACAAATTGTTTTTTTAATAAAAATAAACAAATTGTATTGCAACTATATTAAAAAAAAGGCCCCACAGATTTTGAGGTCAGGGCACTTTGGTAATATATAAGGAAAGAAAAAACGAAAACTCGCCCCCTTTTTATTGTTGGGACAGAGGCGAGAAGGAAGCACCATTCCCATCTTTTCCCCATTTCTGATCTCTCCTTTCTCTCCACGAAGCTTCACTCACAAACCCAGGCAAAGAGAGAGAGAGAGAGGGGGGGAGAGGGAGGGAGAGACGGAAAAACAAAGGGAAAAGAAAACTGAGAGCTTATAAAGGCTCTGTCTTTGCTCATTCTTTTGTGCTCTAGTCTCCTATCGGTTCCTCTTTCTTCTCTCTATACTATAGCAGCATTCAGAAATAAGCCTCACATTTCTTCAGCCGCCATCATGATCTCCTCTAATAGCTGCAGCTTCCTGGTAATTTGAACCGAGTATTTTGAATCGTTTTTCATCTCTTTGATCTGAAGTTCACGCGTGTCTTCTATCTTACATATCTGGGATTTAGCGTTTTCCTGTTGATTAATCAGAAAGTAATTGTCTTCTCTTCTAACTTTCTATACAACAAGAACCTAAAGTCGGTAAATGAAGTTAATGTTTCTGGGTCCTCTGCTCAGCGATCAAGAACTAATGTTTATCCTTTTTTTTATTTGTTTAAATTACGTGATTTGTCTATCTGGGTACTGATAATTTGTCCTGTCACTGTGCAATTTCGAAGCAGAGCAACACAGGGGTAGGTGGGTCTTGCAGCAACTTCTCTGATGTGCAGAGAAGATGTTCAGGTCCTCCGAGGATAGTATGTATGGCTCAAAGCAGCAGGTCAAATGACCGTAATGCCAGCGTGGCGGTGGAGACCAAGTTGAATGAAATTAAGGACGACTCTGTGGTGGTCGACGTGAACGGTAAGCCCACTGTAGGCGGCGGCGTTCAGGACTCATATGGTGAAGATAGAGCTACAGAGGACCACTTTGTTACGCCGTGGAGTGTCTCTGTTGCTAGGTCTCATATTGATTCATTTTGATTAATTCCTACCATAGAACTCAATTTATAAGAATCTAGATATAATCTAGACAAGTGCGTGGTAGCTTCTGAATTCGGGTAATGGGTATTTGATTGAAAGGTCTTGATCTGATGAAAAGGGGAAAAAACGATTATTATTATTATTATTGTTTTTGCTTTGGTGTAATTTTCTAGCAACTTGATTATTTTAATTGTTCTTCGAACACTATGATTCGTATATTCTGGTTTTTCTTTTGTATATTCTTGTTTACATCATGGTGTTCTACTTCATATTTTTTTATCGAAAGGTTTCATTGTTTTTTGTTTTTCGTCCTTGGCCCCTCCTTTTCTGTTTGTGATTATTTGGATTTATTTCTTTCTTTTGGGGCTGTCTCTTGTGATTGTGTTGGTTGAACATGAAGAAGTACCTTATGTATAATGGTCACAATGAATGGAGAAGATTTAGATATGATCCCTATTAATAGTGTTTTTTTTTTTTTTTGGTAGTGGATATACTTTGTTGCGAGACCCACACCACAACAAAGGGCTTGCTTTCACTGAGAAAGAGAGAGATGCCCACTACTTGCGCGGTTTACTTCCCCCAACAACTATTTCTCAAGATACTCAGGTGATCAAGACATGGGAATATTCTGAATAATTTCTGTTTATTTGTTCTTCATAACATTAGTTTGAAGTGACTGTCATTTTATTGTCCAGGTGAAGAAAATGATCCGACATATACGCCAATATCAGGTTCCATTGCAGAAATACATGGCAATGATGGATCTTCAGGTGCTCTTGCAAAAAAATTTAATAAAGCAATATTTTTGTCTGCTTCTTTGCTGAAATTTTGTTCTTTTATAACCAGAAGGATTTGGATGATAACTCCTGAAACCTGGCACCTAAATTTTAAATAACTTTTGTCTCACTTTTGAAATGCGTCTTTGCATATTCTGCGGAAAGTGTCTGCGTAGTTAGATTTGTTATGGAGTCGTAATCTAAGCTTCAGTTTTTTATATTTGTTTCAGGAGCGAAATGAAAGGCTGTTTTACAAACTTCTTATTGACCATGTTGAGGAGTTGCTTCCAGTTGTCTATACTCCAACTGTAGGGGAAGCTTGCCAGAAGTATGGTAGCATCTTTATGCGTCCTCAAGGCCTTTATATCAGTCTGAAAGAAAAGTAAGTTTGGCTTAAATTGCTCTTTTTCCCAGCGCTCTTCGCAGCAATATTCTATGGATAGTGTTTGCATAGTTAGAATAACTTCTCAATTTTTACTGACAAAGCAACTATTCCTTCTTCTTTTGGGCTGTTAAAGGGGGAGGGTTCTTGAAGTTCTAAGGAATTGGCCCCAGAAGGACATTCAAGTCATTGTTGTAACTGATGGTGAGCGGATCTTGGGTCTCGGAGATCTTGGTTGTCAGGTAACTTCTACTATAGTATTGTATATATATAATTTATGATATATTGATGCACAAAATCTAATAATGTAACCTCTCTCAGGGTATGGCAATACCAGTGGGGAAACTTTCATTATATACTGCACTTGGAGGAGTTCGTCCTACTGCTGTAAGTATTTCAATTCCACTCGACTTGTTCGGCATTGATGAGGAACATATTGGTGAACTTGATTGATCATGCTTTACATTATTTGCTTGGGGAGCTTACGTCCATGAATGTTTATTATGATCCCCAGAGTGATATCATCTTGTTGAGCTTTTTTATATTTTTTCCTAAATTTCTTTTAACAACCACGATACCATCTTGTCATCTGTTTGTTTCAGTGCCTGCCTATTACCATTGATGTGGGTACAAACAATGAGACCTTGTTGAATGATGAATTATATATTGGGCTCAAGCAAAGACGTGCAACTGGACAGGTTCATGATTTATTTATTCATTTTTAATCTTGAGCATCTAGGTTATCCATTTTTTTCATAGTATTCAGATTGCTCCAACTTTTCTTCTTGCAGGAATATGCTGAGCTTATCCATGAATTTATGACAGCTGCCAAGCAAAATTATGGGGAAAAGGTCCTCATTCAGGTACTAGCCTATGACCTAAGAAATTATTTCTATGGTCTCTTGGAAACTTCAAAACTTACTAAAGGTTTCCTGACACTGTTGTGCCTGTTCTTTCAGTTTGAAGACTTTGCAAACCACAACGCATTTGATCTGCTTGAAAAATATAGTTCAACTCATCTTGTATTTAATGATGACATTCAGGTGAGAAATTCTTGTCTTGAGTAAAGAATTTGGGCACTTTGGTAATAACATCTCTTGATATATCATCTTCACGTCATTCTAGGGGACAGCATCAGTGGTCCTTGCTGGGTTAGTTGCTGCTCTGAATGTTGTTGGAGGAAATTTAGCTGACCACAAATTCTTATTCCTTGGTGCTGGAGAAGTATGTCCATATGATTACAAAATCACTTTTATTTCTTATTTGGTTCTCGCAGTAGGAAAGATAAGTTTAAATAATTTTCACCACTGAGGAGAAATAAAAAAAAAGTATCATGTCCTCATGTCTGAATCGTATTGGTTGCTGGTTGCAGGCTGGCACTGGAATAGCAGAACTCATAGCACTTGAAATTTCTAAACAGGTTAATAATCACTTTTAGAATGCTGTTGTGGCTTGAGCATTCATGTAAATAATTTAGATTTGTTGAGAAATTGCCTTTGATTATGCAGACAAATGCTCCACTTGAGGAAGTGCGCAAGAACATTTGGTTGGTTGACTCCAAGGTTGTTTATAAACATCTCTGTAGCTCTCCCCTTTAAAACCTTAATTGTCATCTTCGAGTTGAATAATCCTCATTTGTTACCTTTTCAGGGATTGATTGTCAGTTCCAGAAAAGAATCTCTCCAACATTTTAAGAAACCATGGGCTCATGACCATGAGCCGGTTAAAAATCTATTAGATGCCGTGAATGTATGCTCAAGAGTTGTTTCCCTACTCTCTCTCTCTCTCTCTCTCTCTCTCTCTCTATCTCTCACACACTCACACCTGAACATGCAGAGTCAAAACGGTTTTTAATTATTACATTTCCAATCTTAATTGTCTCAGCAAATTAAGCCGACTGTGTTGATTGGAACATCTGGACAAGGGAAGACCTTCACGAAAGAGGTTGTTGAAGCTATGGCCACCATTAATAAGGTATAATTTCTTAATCAGTCCATCATTCTATGTGTCATGGGTGTTTATTTCCACTTAAGTTAAGCTGCTAACAATATGCTTTGTATGATAATGATCACAGAGACCCATTATATTTTCTCTTTCCAATCCGACGTCTCAGTCAGAATGTACTGCTGAAGAAGCATATAACTGGAGCAAGGTAATTTGAAGATGCAAATTAGGTCTTCTCAGAAGAACCTTTTCCTTCTTATCCATTCGTATAGTTCAAGGGAAAAACTTGAGTGAACTTCCTCAAATGTTTACTATTTGTTTCTCCTGCAAATAAAAAGGATGATGATATTTGTTTATTGGATATCTTAAAACAAACACCATACTTCACCTAAGTTTTTTCCATATCTTCATTTGCGTGATTGGCTAATATCAACCATTATTGACTGCTTTAAATTTTGTGTTCCTTGTCCTTGTGCTGTCAGGGGCGTGCTGTTTTTGCTAGTGGAAGTCCATTTCCTCCTGTTGAGTATGAGGGAAAAGTGTTTGTGCCTGGACAGGTCCTAAATTCTAACCCTGCCCTCTAGATAATTTATTTCTGTACTATGTTCTAAACATTGGCACAAGAAGTAATAACTAATTTGTGACCCCCCTCCCTTTCTGTGTCCATCAGGCCAACAATGCTTACATCTTTCCTGGACTTGGTCTGGGCGTACTAATGTCTGGGACAATCCGAGTACACGAGGACCTGCTTCTGGCAGCCGGTAAGTGCACAAGAAACTTGAACTGCAACAAATGGGCCATTGCATTAAGCATTTGCTAATTTTCAGATTCACTATCATTCTTCCTCCACTTTAATCTCTCCCAGTCCATGTTATAACTATTGGTTGTTTCCAAAGCTGGTGGCTAGGTAGCTGAAAGCTGAAATCTTTTTTCAGCTGTTGGACAGCTTTTACTCCTGGTTTTTTTTTTTTAGCATCTAAACTTGATTCTTTAGAATTCTCTTCAATTTTGATCTGTCTGATGAAACAAATTTAATGATTTACAATTTTGCATTTGTTTCAACAGCGGAAGCGTTAGCTGCACAAGTGACGCAAGAGAACTTTGACAAGGGGCTGATATTCCCTCCCTTCACTAACATCAGAAAGATCTCAGCACACATAGCTGCTAATGTTGCTGCCAAGGCTTATGAGCTCGGTGAGCCTCTTTTTATCTTCGCCAGTTTTTATTGCTGATATGGAATTAACATCTCATGCAACTTGTTTAAATATCATGGCTTATCTCTGAGAGTTTAGATAATTAGATATAATAGGTAATTGAATTTTCGTTTTATGTGTTAGGCCTGGCCACCCACCTTCCTCGACCGAAAGATTTGGTGAAGTATGCTGAGCGCTGTATGTACTCCCCTTTATATCGTGGCTACCGGTAAAGCCACATCTCATTAGGACTCCCTCGTTTCTTGGTTTGATCCTAAAATCATTATACTGTCGTTTTTCTTTTGGTTTTTTTTTTTATTATTTGTTTTTACTCAAAGTGTACTAATACATGTCCTGTTGTTCGGTACAAGTAAAGGGGTGAGTCCAGGGTAGGAACCAGGTGGGTGATGGTAGTTGTAATTGAAGAACTACAGTGAGTTAGTCACAGCCTAAAAATGTGTTGTGTAGTTGTACTTTTATATCATTCAAATTTACAAAAAAGTGAAGCACATCTCAAAGGGCCTTTTATGTGTGTGTGATCATCCTTTTACAAAATTTCAATTTGGTTTCTTTGGATAGTGAGAAGAGGGGAGAGAGATAAAATCTCTTATCTCTAGGAGGATACTTTACTAAGATATGCACTGTCTCTGCTTTGCTTGGTGGCTCACAGGTTTTAGCTTACTTTTGAATAATCATTCGGAAATTTTTGCAACTCTGCAAGATCCAACGTTGTACAAGTGCGACACATAAATTCCCATATTCCTACTTTCTTTTTCCTCTTTTTCATTATTTAATTGAAAGAACATAAAATTTCAAACTAAAAATGAAATGCACAAGAATATTTTGTCCCAATATGGGGCATGCGTAGAAACTTGTCAAACGACGGCTCATCTAACTTGAGGGTCAAAGTGAATTGGTGTCCAAGAAAATAGTTAATCTAACCAAAGGAAGCATAAAGTAGACTTTGAAAACCTTTACAACTTTTCCCTATTTTTCTTCTTTATTTTAAGGTTTACTTTATGATATTGTTGAGTGATTGAGTCCACGCAATTATTTTCCGACATAGCAGCTATACCAAACACGAGATCGCCCCTCCTTACATTCAAACAAAAGACCACAAACACCAAGGTAGATTAGTCGAGCATAAGACAACCTCGGACGAAGCAACAATTACATAACGGATCCTCCAGCAGACAAGTGCGTTAGGACCACTGAATGGGGACGACACAGAACTTGAGGCCGATTGAAACCTAGTATTCTTCCAAAGCGAATATATAGAATGAAGCTCTAATTGCCATCTGTTGTTGTTAGGGCCTCATCAAGAAGTCTCCGTGCTTCCTCTCTCCTTCTGAAATAAAATAAGATATAATACATTTTAAAATTGGATTAGCAAAGATTAATGACCAGACGGTATCAGAAACTTCAAGCTGATAATGATATTACTATACTTAGAAAAACCACTCTCAGCAAAGTACCTACCAACGTAAAATAAGGTTATTAATCTATTAATTAACCCGTCTGCCTCCCTAGTATTTGAATTTAAGTCCCAAGGGAAAGTAGCCTACTTTTGGAAGAGCTCCTTCACATATGAGAACGAAACAGATTATCCACAATGAGCACCAAAAGAACAACTACTGTTATGGGCTAACTTCTAATGTTAGCTTCAGTTGTCCTCTTAAAGAAACTAAAAGAAAGGATTTTTCTGAGATAGGAATTTTGAAACAAGGGAATAAGTAGATGTCAAGACACTTGTTCAAAGAATTATTCAAACCAGATTTTCAGTCCAAACAAATATCATTCAGCTATAACACAATATTAAACATGATTGAATAAGAAAGCAAACTTCCTTAGGTTCATATGCAATTAAAAACTAATGGACAATATATACCTCTTTATGTCCTCCACTGCTTGTTTACGACGCTGTATTTGAAGTTCTAAAATGTGAATCAATGTTGCTTTAGCCTGCAGATTGAAATACAAAAATATAATGGACAATATTCCAAAAATATGTGTAAACTATCAACATCATGCCTGCAGGTAAATATATTTACATATGTAGAAAACTATATTTAGAACCTGATGGGGGCGCAGTGAATTTAGAAGGTGATGCAGGTTCTTGAATACGAGAGATATTTCTTCTACCCTCCTCGCATATTGTGATGGTCTCTCAATGAGAATATCAGCAAGCTCCAAAATGTGAAGCTGCAAGTCTCCGTTAAGTGATCTCAGCTCCTTCTTATAATCTACAGCAGGTGGTTAACTTCAATTAGGTAGAAAGCTACTGATTCTAAAAAATGCACATCCCAATAGAACTGATGATAATGATATTAAGGAGAAGAAAAAAAAAACACGAACCATTTAACCCCATTAAAACCAATCACTTTCTCATGCTGTCTCAAATCTCAAATCATTTCATCTAAATTATTAATAACTTTTGCAGAAGATTCAATTCACTCACTTATAATTGACAAGATTGAGAGCAATAGCTCAACTGATCATGTGTCCAGGAAAGGGATTTTCTCATGACAAAAGTCCATAAGTGGCTGTGAAGTGATGCTTACTATTGTATTTGTTCTATGATAGTAATTTAGTTTTACTCTGTCAAAAAATGACAGAAAACAAATAACTCCTCAAATGAAGTGCAGAATATTCACCATGGATGCCAAGCAAGAGGCAGTACGAGAACAAATGACATGCAATCTCTAAATCATGTTTCGCTCAGATTACTTCTCAATAATATGAAGCTGGATGATTAAAAGTTTAACTGATAATTAAAGATTCTTGTTACTTGAACATACAAGAACCTCTGGTCTACAGCATCCTCTCTTAGGCTACTGTGTTCACATCAAGAATGCCCATCAACCAATAATAAGAAACAAAAATCTGAAATTATTAAAAAAAAAAAAGAAAACAAACAAAAATTAAGTAAGCATCCATTCAGACAGACAGAAGATGACAAATTATTGACACTTGATGACTGTCCCATAGAAACATACCATATGGTGGTTTGGGTAAAAATATTATCATACAGTGAATCTATTTCTGATGATCTATATGGTGGTTTGGTAACATAATCAGACAGAATAAAAATGAGGCAGAATATAGCCTACCAACATCAGGGCCCTTAGGATAGAGTTGGCGCACTCCCTGCTCTTCCAAACTTGGTAGAGTGTCACCAGTCTATGAAAATTATTGAAGAAATTAATGGGAGAGGTTATCATATCAATAAGATTGACGACAAAGAAATGCAGAAGAAAACAAATGGAATATATCAAAAACAGTATTCCAACTAGAAAGGCTTTTCCTCAAAAAACAATTGTAGCAAAAGCAAGTACAAATAAGGGAGGTTTCCAAGAATGCATTTAAACTTTGAAAGCCTTTAAAATAAGCCAATAAATACTCTGATAGGATTAGAAGAGTTTTAGGATAAGAAAAGGGAAAAGAGAAAATCTAGAGTCAGAATCTAACTCCAGCCAACACAAGGATTCTCTGAAATATATCTTCATTCATAAAGATATCTGAACAGAAATACAAAATATTTATAGAGTCTTCCTAAGTAACTGCTAATAACTTACATACAACAGATAGCAAACTATAACTTCTCTTAACTGAATAGATAATAAGCAATAATTTCCTTAAACTAACAATAACCTTCCTAACTTCTAATAACTGCCTAAACTCGTGTCTTTCTTCTGGAATAAACCAGAAGAGGATGATGATGATTCCTATCATACTCCCTCCATTAACAAATATAAGGAACAACTATATTGATACATATCAATAGACATTACTAAAAGTAGTTGGGTATCTGAAATTTTTCCCCTTTCCGGTTTTGCCTGCCTTTAAAGCAGTTGAGTTATAGTCTACAATTACATGGGAAAATAGAAAGTATTCCAAGGGAATATTTGGAAAGAGGATTAAATATTCATTCAACTCTGCAATATTCCTTATATTTGATAACAAATAATCTTAGAAAATTATTTCTTATATTTGATAGTGGAAGGAGTATAAGACAATTTAACATCCCATCACAACTTGAAGAGTTAAAACGCCAACTTTATTTGAGGAGACAGAAAAAGACTTTCCAAAGATCAAAATCACACAAAGAGTGTGAATTCTTACTGTGTAAGTGGCTCCAAAACAAACATAAGTCCCTTCTATAGGAGGAGGAGGTTCTGGAGCTGATTCAGGATCTTGTGAATAATCTTTGTAGAGTCTGTAATAGGGTGGCGGCGGCGGATATGTTGCTGTTGCCATAACAAGGTCTTCCTAATAAAACCTTAAGCACTGAAAATGTAAATATAACCAGATTAGGTCAAGCATAATAGTGTTATTTACAGTCTAGAGGAAAGAAAGCTGACAACTTCACATGCCTGAACCAAGGGCAAGACTACTCAAAAGCACAAACAAACATATAGATAAAATTAACTAGTCATGCACTCACTCACAAGACTTGGGAAGTTTCACAGGTTGGAAAATAATTGTAAGTTTAGTTTCTTGTTGACGAATTAGTTCTGTTAATTCATGCTCTATCCATGATGAACATAAATCATGTATTGGCACTGACTATATTCTATCTTCGGCTAAAAAGAAAATGATGTGTAAGTCATAATTAATAAACGATAGGGTTGTTATTGGTAGTTATAGTAGTTTAAGTTGTTAAGGGAAGACAGCCGTCATTGGTTGAGGGGAGTTAGCACCTATATAAAGGGGATGAATTGTAACTAAGATGTTATGCTTTGAGATTAATCTTAGTGAAACTATTCAGTCTATCTTCCCCGTCCTAGGCAGCTTTTTTGCGAGAAGGATCTCCTACTAGAAAAGAGGCGATAGCCAAGAGAGAGGAGGCCTATCGAAGTCACTTTTTCCAAGGTTAAGGTAGGTTCAGTGCGCCAAGGTTAATGAAATTAAAGTTGTTTTGAATGAGTCCTCCAGCAATGGTGAAATTAAAATCACCATTTCTGTGGCCAAGGCCTATCAAAACAGAAATGGTGATTTTATATACGTTAATTTAATAGTACACATTCAATAAAGAGTCCTCCAGCAACATTGCAGGTAACACATCACTAGTTCTAAAGGCAGTATCTTGCAAGGAATAAAGGACTAAAGAGGCAAGTGAAAGGGGGGGAAAATTGATCATCATTAAAAAGAGAAAGAGGCTAGACTGTAACAAATACCTATCAGGTTGCGAAAATGAGGATGACATTGATGATGTGTTAACAGCAACATTGCAGGTAAAACACATCACCAGCTCTGAAGGCAGTCTCTTGCAATGAAAGAAATGAGGCAATAGATGGGGAAATTGATCTGATATTTAAGAGACTATAATTTAAACAAAAATACCTTGCTGGTTGCGAAAATGAGAATGACATCAATGAGATGAAGAGTTAAATTCAGGTCATACTTATCCATTAAAAATTGAAGTTCGGGAGGGAGTATTTGTGCACATTTCACGTGGACGATCTTTTTCGTGGCAAAATATAATGAAATTTGAATTCACCGGAGAAGAATCACTGCAATAGCAGAATGCATCAACAAGAATGGCACTTTATTTTCAGACACCCAAAAAAAACGTCAGCTGAATCCTATGATAATTAAACTAGTCATATGTTGTCGCTTTATTTTTCAGAAATTCAATGACTAAACAAAACAGACACTAGCTAGACACAAAACTAATCAAGGAAATGAAATTGTTTCTATGGACAAACTTCGCCACCAAACAAAGAACTCACAAAAATACTATTTCAGCATCACGGGTTCGACACGCGGGAAATTAGAAAGAAACACTCTCAGCATCACGGAACGAAACAGATGGAGGGAAGAGAACGAAGAGGAGTATCGTCACACTCAGCAGCGGTACGTCAACGAATGGCGCCCACCGACGGCGTGAAAGTCGTTCGGCGTCGCAGGCGAACTCCGACGAACGGTGGGTGCTTTGGGGGTTTAATGAGGATATTTTTATGGCTAAAAAATAACGAGAAATTAGAAAAAAATTCACATACATGCGCGGTAAATTGAAACTGGACTGTTATTCCCCTTGCTTCTCACCTCACCGCCGAGACGATCGACATCTGAATCATCTGATAGCGCACTTACTGAACGGCACCGTTTAGACGCCACGCATCGGCAGAGAAACCCCGAGACTGAGACTAGGCGCGTGTTCTCAACTTTCGCAGACCTTCCCTTCCTGCACTGTTTCCACTTTCCAGTTTCCACGAGCTTCTTTGTGGTTTTTTTTTTCTTTATATATATAAAAAAAGTTTTGGAGTAGTTTGAGGGCACATCCCGGGCTCTATGACCACTTATTGGGGACTTATGAGATCGCCTACCAAACAAATCCCAGCGACGGTAGAGGGGATCGAACCCACAACCCAAAAATCTAATTCTAGATCCTTTACCATCTGTGCCAACTTTCATTGGCACAGATTTTAACCTTTTCCCCTTCTTTTCCCTCTGCATGCTCCATCTTTGACTCCCCATTTTATTGGGCTGAATTTAGGCATTCATAATTGGGCCGAATTTGACTATTTTTTTATTTAAAAAAATATTTCTTCAAAACCTAATCATTTTCATATACAAGATCAAGTTTAGAAAAAGGGCTTAATCTTTTAAAATGTGTCAAACCAAAGTTTGAATTCTCACGATAAGAAGTGCTCACATTTAATGCTTAACAATGTTTAAATAAGATTGTCTCCAATAAAAAAATATATGTCCCTAACAAAAAAATAAATTTCTAGTTATTCAACTTTTTCTAAATTATTAATTTAATCTCTAATAACTGCTCTCCTACTGTTTCATGACCAAATAAAACTCAGATCTTGTACCTTATTGAATTAGGGATTAAGTTATTTTGAATAAAAAACTATAAAGATTATAATTAGTCACATCAAAATGAGCTTTGATTACTTGAGCATGAAGTCTTGGATTTTGGCCCTATAAATATAGAAAATGCATTTATGAGAGAAATTTATAATTAGGTTAATACTTGAATTGATCATTAAAAAAAATTAAGGATTGTAAGAAGGACCAAACCTCTTTCGGCATTTATGTTTTGTTTGGTGCTTATTACTCCTATCTCACTATTATTATTATTTTTGTTAAGATGCGTCCAACACAATAAACTATTACCTCAGGAGCGTCCAGCATAATAAACTATCAAGTGGACCGTCCAGCACAATAACCTTTAAAAAAGGAGTGTCCAGCATAATGCCGTTAGTTTGAAGGTAATGTTGTTTTCTGAGTTCGCAAAAATTATAGAATAGCACCCATATGTTTGTGAAACTATACTTAAGCCGCAAAAACATTTCAAAATTTTTATTTTAGTCCCTCCACGTATTTTATATGGAGGGACTAAAGTGAAAATTATAAAAAATTTATAGGCTTGGAAGATAATTTTCTAAAATGTTGGGTTCTTTTCTGTAATTTTTGCGGGGCTTAAATCCGCCCTTGTTTACAGACCTTTTTTTGGACCATAGCTTGACCTGGCCTGTGGCCTATTAAGGAGGCTTGTAATTTTTAAAATTTTGTAAACAGTCTAACAACACCACAAGCCTCACCTCAAAACAAGCCTACTTCAAATAGGGTGAAAACATAATTACTTTAAGCAGGCCAAAAAAAGACCTACTTTAAACAGGCTATTAGATGTAGGTCTGATTTTAACCTATTTAAAGTAGGTCTGTTTTCACCTTATTTGATGTAGGTTTGTTTTGAGGTGAGACATGTGGTTTGTTAGGCTGCTTACAAAATTTTTAAAATTACAGGCCTCCTTAATAGCCCATAGGCCAGGCTAAAGCCGGAAAAAAGGTCTGTAACTAGGGGCGGATTTTTGGGGGGGGTAGGGATGGTCCTGCAAAAATTACAGAAAAAACCCAAAGTTTTAGAAAATTATATTTTAGCCCCAAATTTTTTTAATAATTTTCACTTTAGTCCCTCCACGGTGGATGGACTAAAATAAAAATTTTGAAATGTTTTTGTAGCTTAAGTATAGTTTCAGAAATATATGGGTGCTTTTCTGTAATTTTTGTCGGACCTTCAGAGAAAGCAAACGTTAGCTTAAAACTAACGGCATTGTGTTGGACGTTCCTTTTTAAAAGGTTATTGTGTTGGACAATCCACTTAATAGTTTATTGTTCTGGGCGCTCCTGGATAATAGTTCATTGTGTTGGACACTCTTTTACCCTTTTTTTTTGGGGGGGGGGAGGTCTATAAGACCACCACATCTAGACCTCTATAGGCGGAGATGGTTTTAGAAAGTATGACAGCTGACATTTTTGTAAATATTGATACAACTTAACACCGATCACTTTTTTGCGCAGTCTAAATAATATTTTCTAGACCAGTTGTAATTTAATGCGGTGTTGGTAAGAATTAAATATTAAGAAAATTTAAATTCTTTTTACACGAGATGCTTATATATCTGGTGTAAATATCTTTTTAGATACCATTGTTTCTACATAGCCAATTTTAAATGTTTTAGACTCTTCAGCTTCCAAAGTATATTTCCCAACTACACATCTCTTCAAAATTTAAGGCCACTTTAATAAATGTAATCTTCATCCATCTTGTCTATTTAAACTCCTCATTGTTTTTGGTTCTTCAGATTTAGCTCATATTCCTCTCATCTCTAGAATATCAATAAGGTAGATGTTAGGGCTAATTATGCTTGTCCTCCTTTTCCTCCTCCTTTACAACCACCTTTCCCACCTCTTTCACCACCTTCAGCCAAGCAGCTTCCAACCATCACATATATCACAAGGTTGAACTTAAAATGAAAATAGAAAATACAAGGTGTGCGTATATTGCAAAGAGACTAAATGGATGTACAAGGTGTGCTTCATCCATATTCTCTATGGTTGGTTGTGAAATTTTTTGCAGTTTTGCATGGTAGGTGACTTTATGATATATGTGGCGGCGGTGATTAAGGCATATGCCTTAATCACTTGATTGTGGTTAATTCAGGCCTACCAACACTATCACATATATCACAAAATTCAGCCTCCCATCGAAATCTGCACAAGACATGCATATATAACATAGAGGTTGGATGAGCGCCAAATAAATCATATATTTATGAGTTGAGAAGTATCTAATATGTGATATATGCATTAGTGTGGGTAGGCCAGTATATTCATCCTTGCT
Organism: Acacia confusa; assembly: GCA_037074495.1. Lineage (NCBI taxonomy): Eukaryota > Viridiplantae > Streptophyta > Magnoliopsida > Fabales > Fabaceae > Acacia > Acacia confusa. Next base: position 30,663,017 of record CM073510.1, read on the forward strand.
TCAAGTTCAATTTAGCTTGTAACCATATAGTTTATACATAATACATTGAATTTGAAGCAAAGAATGATAATTTTGGCTAATTAACACCACCACGCATAACACAAACGGTAGCTAAGTGCTAAAGAGGTCAGAAATAACAACTAACATTAATTCTAGTAATAAAAAGACGCCAAGTTTGGTGTTTTTTTTAGCTTCCCCTTATGTTTATAGTAGATTTGTTTTTAGTATGCTTATTACTATTTTTTTTCTTTTTAATTGATGAGAAGAGTATGAAGAGTGCCGATAACATATGTGAAGAGCTTTAAGTTGAGTGTTTTTTTGTAGCTATCACTTTTGTTTTTGTATACATATGAAGAGCATTAAATAATCTAATCTAATATTGTAACTTTATGTAATTGTTAATATGGGATTAGACAAACACAATTAGCAAAAAGGCTAAATGGACATATATCACAAGCCATTTCTGTAGGACTTGGATAATGAAAAAAAGCCTTCATTCCACAGGTATGTTAATTGTAAATTCCTTAGTTTGGATTTTTTCTGCTAGCTGTATATTTTTTGTGGTTGTTGTAGTTATTGTAAGAAACTTTTTTCTATGAAATTCATAATGGTTAGAGCTGTGAAACTTGTAATTATAACAATAATGCAATTTCATTACATCATTCTCAAAATGGTAAGTTTTGCAAATCCAATATTTATGAATTTCATGGGCAAAGGTTCGCGTACATGTATATTAATTGAATATTGTTTGTCATGCATTTGTTATTTTCTTTTTTTTTTTTTGGATGCCCCCTCCTTGAAAGGGCTTAGATGATTATTGAGTGTTGGGTGAAAGTGTACATCAATTATAATTTTAACCCTGATATGTGGGAGTTGTAGATGCGTGGTTTGTATAGCGAATAATCCTTAAAGTTGATTGCGGCAATCCTTGGATTGAGTACTAAGTTTACTAATCTTAGGCATTTTGATCATTTTGAAATTTAAGATAGAATATGGTTCTAGCTTACCCCAGTTTTAGATGAAAGGCGGAGGATATTATTTATTTAAAGCTAAGTCTAACATGGTTGATATATAAGCTTGAGAATTCTATTTTGTATGGTTGAATGGTCGTGTGATGATGTCTTGATTGAGATGAAAATCAAAGTGAAGCCTAGTAATAAGGAGCTACCCGACTAGGTGGAGTTACCAGTGATGAATTGATGATTAAGATATTTAAATTAGACGAAGGTAGTGCTAGTAATATAATCTTTGAAAGAGAAATTCATTGAACAGGATGACCTAGTGATAATTGGGCAAAACAACTTTTAAATGAGTGAATTGTTACGACTAACACCGAGTGATTTAGGTCAACAAATTTGTCCTTCTAAGCCTAGATCACCATCCTTGTGTTTTTTATACTCAAATTTAGAGCTATTACTCCCCACCCCGTTATTAGTATTTCCATATAGTCGGTTATTACTTCTTTATTATTGGTCTTCAGTTTGACTTCATTCTCAACCAAGACCTTCATAGGAGATCTTGTCACACATATAAAATCCAGTTCTCATACTTATATATTAACTCTGTTATTATTAGGTTCATTAAATAAGAATATTCTCCTTTATCACTTGAAACTAGGGTAAGGTAGAGCCATTTCATATTTGAGGTCCAGAAGGATAAAAAGGCAAAAGTATGGTAATCTAACAACCAATCTATGGTTAACTGTATTCAACTGTAGGGATACTCACTATAAATCATATGTCATCAGCATGCACAGTGGCGGATCTTAATATAAATAGCGGATCTTAATATAAATATTTGGAGAGCCAAATATATACTCATTAACTAATTAAAAATTTTAAGATTATATAACATGTTTAAAAAAAATTTGGAGGGGCCAAACTTCTTATGTAGCCCATTTTAACTTTGTTTTCAACATATTAATTTTTTAAGAAAAAATATATTCTGAACAATTTTTTTTTTTTAGGGGGCCATGGCTCACTCTTGTTCCTTAGAAGCTCCGCCACTGAGCATGCAGATGTCGGGCTTGAAATTGCATCCACTAAATCCAACACTAAAAAACCATCTAACTCCTTTAGAGATGGGGAAAATGCAAGCAAAAAAAAGTAAACATTAAAAAAATAAATTTCGAACTTAAGATTCCCTAATTATCCAATAATATAAAGCTTTAGATTTATGTTTATTTATTCTTTATGTCGATTGCATTTTTGTTTTTAGAGATGCCTCTATCTATATAATTTATATTGCATAATATATATTTTAAATATAATAATAATATTCAACAGCCTTTCGTGAAACAAAATAAATCGTATATTTTTTTCTTAAAAAATGTTCACTTTTTAAATCATATATGAAATGACTTGGTCTAAAAGGTGAATACTTTTTTATTATAATTTGAAACATATTAACATTGGTTATCCAATCAACTGGAATCAGTAAGAAATGGTAACTTGTAAGACTAGTCGTAGATCTGGTCTTAATGACAGATTTTTTAAACTGGTTGATACAATATTGGATATAAACCTAGTCTAATAAATCAATTTCAACTAATCTTTAAAACTTTTTTTTTTTTTTTTCTAGTAGTGTCCGGTAGAAAAACAAGAGCAGCGTTCAGGTTAATCATCAAAAAATTTCTGTTATATTCCCCTTTTTTTTTTGCCAACATTATTTTATATTCTGTTTCTTGCATATATTTTGTTGTTTAACAGAACATAATAAGTATAAAAGTTCTACCAACAAAAACAATTATATCCGATGAATATAAACGACTTGATATATATTTCTTAAATAACATTTGTGTTTGAGTTTTGTGTATGAAAATATCTATGATAAGAAAGCTACCTTTCATTAGAGTCCAGTAATATTTAAAGGCGGCTTGGTCAATAATATAAAATATATCAAATGTAAGGAGAGAAAAAAATACTTTAGATTAAAACAAATAAGGCAAAAGATCTAGAAATCTCATAGTGCTAAATTATTTGGCTGCATGTCAACCGAGCCAGACATCATTTTCCAAATAAGCACGACCTGCTCATTCCCAAAATGAACAGACACTTTTGTCTCGTTGGTTTCCATCTGTCCTTTTGTTTTTGTTTTTTTTTTCACAGGCTGAAAAACATTAATTTAGGCTCGATGATAATTAGTATTAATTTTCTTATGGTGTTTGGTAATTAGTATAAATAAATGAAAACCTATATATCTTTTTTCAATATTTTTCTTTCTTTATTTTTTACATAGTCAATTCACACTACACTCGATAATATTCCAGCCTTCTTATAATCTACCTCCCATAATTTTTTTTTTTATGGAAAATGATAGAAAAATAACACGTGAAATGTAAAATCTTGTTGACAATAATAATAACAAGATTAAAAAGAATAGTAAATAATTGCAATTCCATTTATTAAATAGTATTTTCTTAGGATTTTTCATGCTTTTTGTCATATTCAATTAGGAATGAATTTTATATACTTTAAAAAAAAAAAAAAAAGAGAGATCGATGCAAAGCATCAAGTCATATGGCAAATAATTTAGACAATCATATATATATGTATGTATATTTTAAACAAGACCATATTGGAAAAAAATATTAGCTCTGAGACTTGTCATTGTTTAAATAAAATTATCTTGGACCAAAAAAAAAAAAATCATCATCATCATAAAAAAACAAATTGTCGGGTAAGCCATCAAAGGAGACTAAACAAGTGTACGTGTCATGCATTTTCCAAATCTCTTGTCATTTTATTTAGCCACAATATTCTCAATCATTGCATAAAATAATACTTAGAAAGCAACAGCTCAAATGATATTCAATTATATATGCAATGTACCATAATGTCAAGGGGCCAAATGTGTACATAAAAAATAATAAGATATTAAATATTTTTATTTTTAATAAATTAATATAATATAGACAAGAGCAGATTTCGCTGTCTTCCTTGCTCATATTAATCAATAATACTGTGATAAAAGGCAATCTCACACATCCTTGGAAGCTTCTAGTACTACCCAATGTAACATAAAATGTTTCAATATAAACACTTTGATATCTTATATAAACACTGTAGTAGTAATACATTTTAAAGTCACCTTGACTTTCTTACTCTATTAATTCTTCAGTTAATATAAGATAGAAATTACAAAATTAAGGGTTAAGTAGTAAATTCATTATGAAAGTTTTTATCGAAAATCAATATTGTTTTGAAAGTTTTTTTCAAATTCAATGTCACCATGAAAATTTTAAAAGGTACTAATGATGCCTAACACAGTTAAAAAACTAATATTAACCATTGAAAATTTGATGCTGATTGTTAGCTTTTTAACAAAAAAAAAAAAAAGACAACATTGCTATGTTTTAAAACTTTTAAGTGACACTAAATTTGAAAAAAAATTCAGGACAACATTATTTCTAAACGGATTTTCTATTTAATCCTAAAATTAATATTAAAGTTCTTTTGGAATATTTACTACATTTTTATTATTTATATTTAAAAATTTGCAAATTTTTCATTCTTCATATTTTTTCAAATGACTTTTTTTTTTTTCTTTTTTTTACAAAAAAGAACATTATCCCATGGGGTACACGTGCCGGTACAGAATTTTCTTCCGAGATAATATAGTTTATATTTTTTTGCCGGAAGATAATGTAGTTTATATTGAACACTCCTTTTTCCCTCTTTTCCTGTCCAGACATGTTTCAATTTTTTTAAAAAAAAATCAAGCAACGCTATGATTGAATATATATTACAGACATAGTCCCAGATTTTTGGCAATCTCCTATATATATATATATATATATATATATATATATATAAGCAATCTATTGCTATGTCCCTACATGTTCCATCCAAGAGAACGCATCTTACCGAAATGTTAAAAGATGCCGGTAGAAATTATTGAACCAATTTGATTTTCTAACTTTTAAATTTTTTTTACTCCCTTCTTCTTGAATATAAAAATAAAATAAATAATTTTTAAATATTTAATCAAATTGGTTAAATTACTACCTCTCATCTTTAATATAAAAATTAGTTGGGGTTAATTTAACCCTAAATATAAGATTTTAGTTCACTTGGTCCAAAATTTATTATTATTTTTTTAAAATTATTCTTATTGATTATACTTGTTAAGAGATTTTGCTTCAAGAATAAGGTACAAGTAATTTAAGAGAGTATTTTAGGAAAACTAATATGCCTTTTTGACAAGTATCTAACTTGATTGATTTCTTTAATATATTTAAATTAGTTAAATAGATTTTATATTTAGCATATGAGTTGATAATTGTTTTTAAAAAAATATGTGTTAATTTTTCTAAAATATTTATTTTTGTGGCGTGCATTGGAAAATCATTACCTTAATAGAAATATCCTATAATATGTTATATTTATTATTAATAAAGAAATTTTAGTAAAAAAACATACATTTAAAAGATAAAATTAATTATTATTATTTTTTTACTTGAAAGAGACAAAATTAATTGACGTCTTCCTTTTATCCCAAAACAAATTCCCAGCGGCTGAAATACTATTTATAAATATAAATTGCTAATAATGAACCACATCCCTTCAAACTACAATATCAAATAAAAAACACATGATGGTTTTAAAAAATGCCAAATACATGAAGAAAAGTATTATAATTATATACCAGACCAAACCCGCTACTTCCACCATATAAAGAAACTCTCATAACACTAGTTAAAAAATGATTGGCAGAATGGCAGATGTGATATTTTTTATTGCTTAAACAATTGATAGGAAAAAATTTCTCAAAAAAAAAAAAAACCACCATATTTAATGATGAGATAGAGACAGAGAATATGGAAGATATTCGCTTCAACGTGATATTAGATTACATCTCACATACTTATATCATAAATTATTCTTAAAAATTAATTTAAACATGCAGTGCTTTGAACTAGTGATATAAACTATTTTTTTAATTTAATTTATCTTATATGAGATGAATATATGAGTAAGGTTTTGTTTCGAACAACCTACATTTTCATACAGAGCTGCACAAGATGAGGCGGGGGAAATGAAAATGGGAAAATTCCATTTAGGGTTTAAATTATGAAAATATTGTTAAAAAATTTAAAAATAAGTTAGATGTTAGAAAAGATTCTAAGACCTTTTCTAATATTATTTTAGAAGAAGTTGTATAGATATGATTGTTAACAAGTACTAATTTAATTTTTAAGAAATAATTATTAACATGTACTAATTTAGTTAAAAATGTTATACCTATATAGTTATTAATGTACTTAAAAAAAAAAGATTTGACAATAGATTAATTATTTAGAGGCGGAGATGGATTTTCCCAATAATCAAAGAAGTCTGGCTGACGTGATTTTTTTTTGATAAAAAATGTTTTGGAAGGGTTCGACACCAGTCACCTACTAAGACCAGGGCGCCCCCAAACTCTATGAGCACTTACTGGAGACTTACGAGATCGCTTACCAAAGGAGTCCCAGCGACGACAGAAAGAATCGAACCCACCATCCAAGGACTTAGTTTTAGACCCCTTACCATCTGTGTGAACTCTAATTCAGGGCTGACATGAATTTGATTCAACCCCACGTACCAAGTATATTGGGCCACCACCCTGCTTACGTGGCTAATTCTTGATCACTACTTCTTGGCTGCTGGTAATTATTGTCTCATCCAAACACTTGGCCCCTCGGCCATCACCCGTTGATTGCGTTACAACCTTCCAAATTAATTTTCTTTATTCTTCGGACCTTCAAAATTAATCATTCATTTCATCCCAGTTTTGAAGTTAAATAAATTTAAATGAGCGGAGTTAGACACGTGTCAGTATTAAAAAAAAGACAAATTAATTTCTAACCTCAATAATAAAATATCTTTTTATTCAGTTCATGAGTATTTTTTCTTATATAAAAAAAAACCAGATAATTGAAAATTGAATATCGTGTATTTTAAAAGTATCATTTTAACATCAAATAATGAATAATAAATATATGTAACTTAATTGATGGGGCTTAATCATTAGGATGAATCAGATTGCTCATAAATATCTACCTAGATATTTAATTAAAATAAGTATAATTTATGTAGACAAAATTTGATTCTTTTTTGCAGAGGTGTTGACTCTCCAACTATCCATTACCTAAATTCTTAAAATAATGAAACACAAATGATATCGTTCCAATAGTATAGCCGTCACCTCAAATGACCAAATCATCCCAGCATTATCATTACTATATTTTTCTAATAATCTTGCATTAAAATAAAGGATTAAGTAGCCTCTAGAACTCTAACTATTTTTCCATATCATTCAATTTTACAATAATTGTTTTAGTACATTTAATCCCTTAAAATTATTTTTTCCCATAGTGCTTATAATTAGTTTGGGGCAATTTTATTTTTAAAATATTTTATCAGTAGCAATGAATACTCTAAAGTTAAAATATTGAATACTACCAAAAAAAAAAAAAACTGTAGGACGTTGAATGCATAAAAACTATTTTGAGATACTAAATGCTTACAAAATATTTTATAGTGTTATTTAAATAAAACACTATACTTACATCAACTTCCTTATATTCATCATATCAAGTTCATCAATTACATAAAAATATGTCCTATTTTTTTATGTGGATTTATAGTTAAATAATAATAATTAAAAACATAACATATAGTCACGGGTGATTGGAAAATTTGATGAAATAAATATAACAAACTTAATCTAAGAATTTTACAAAAAAATACTTCACTGCGTGAAATAAACCATGGCTGTATTTATTCTGCTGATAATTTTTTTAACCTCGAAATTATGCTTGTACTTTGAATAATGTGATTTTATATTATATTCTTTGATGTTAATTCTATAGTAATATATTGAAATTCCATGTTTGATTAGATGGTTAAACTATTATTGGCCCCATTCAATACGTTTGTTATTCACTCGTTAAAGACTCGACTAGAAAGCAAGACGTAATCCACGTTTCCGTGTTGACAAAAAATAAGGGCAAAATGGCCATTGCAATGAAATCCAACTAGCGAAGCCCCGCATTCCACTAAACCTATAATTCGTGCCTTAATGTTATACCTTATTACCGCTCCCCTTATCGCTTAAATCCCACTTGTCCATATTTTCCTCTCTTTTCTATTTCTTACACACATGCATTATCATCTCTAGATATTCATCACCCATTTTCATTTCTGATCGTTTTGAGCTCGGAACTGATCGCCTGGGGGTGATTGGACGGTTTTCGAAGCCGGAGAATCGGCATGGCGCGGCGGTGTTCACACTGCAGCAATAACGGGCATAACTCCCGAACTTGCCCGACCCGGAGTGGAGGTGCCGGTGGTGGAAGCGCGGGAGGTGTGAAGCTATTCGGTGTTAGACTCACCGATGGATCGATCATTAAAAAGAGCGCGAGTATGGGGAATCTCTCGGCCCATTACTATTCTTCTTCGTCCGCCGCTGGATCACCGAATCCCGAGTCGCCGTGCTCTGACCCTCTCCGAGACTTGGGTCATGAGCAAGACGGGTATTTGTCCGATGACCCCTCTCATGCCTCCAGTTCCGCGAACCATCGTGGAGAAAGAAAGAAAGGTATTATTGATATTATTTTGGGAGTATGTATGTATGTATGTGTTATTATTATTATTATTGGCATGAAAAAACATGAATTATTTAAGAATTGAGTTTGTGAAATTCTGGCAGCTGATACCCTGGATTCTTAGAAATCATTTCGTTTCCCGGTAGAGGAGCTATTTTGCCTGCCTTATTGCCTTCCCCGATCATTTTGGATTGTGGTTGTTTGCTATTAATATTATTTACATATTATAAAAAACCATTTAAATAGTTAAGAAATTAGAACTGGGGATTTTTTGTGGTTGGTGGAATTGGAAATTCTGTTTGGTAAGTTGGTCAATTTATCTCGAATTCCTTTTAGTTAAATGCCTTTTGGTCGCTCATTACTGTTTATTTCAAATTGGCTCCCTTATTTTTATTCCTTTCCTGCTGACATGTTCGTTTTCTAGTGCGCATTTTATAGACTTGCATCTAGCCTAGTCTGTTTGAGACTCTCAGCGCTTGACAATAACGACACTAGGCCATGTCAATCCATTGGTATTATTGTTTTTATAAGGAAACAGATGGGACTTGTAAAGAGGCATGGTCTTGGGGGTGTCAGTTGAATACTTTATACTTGCCAGCATTTTTTAAACTCATTTCTGGATTACCTTAAAGGGGCATCTGCAACGTATCATGATTGAATAGAAAATCAAAATTTAAAATTTAAAAATTACCACAGAATCTGTATTTCTGTTCGTATGACATCTTTTTTCTGGATCACATGTTTTGATAAGTGTTCTGTTTATTCCACCCCAATCATAGTTACATGCAATTGTTCATTCAAAACAACTCTTGGTTTCTGGCACAAGTTTTCAGTGATTTCTTTCTTTTTCTTGAGCGAGTTTATCTTTTAGTTTAAAGCCAGAAACATGTCTACCTAGATAGCTCAAATAAAGTTGTGGGAATGACTGTTTAACTGTTCAAGGTCAAAATTGAAGTCTTTATAAATGTAGCACATGATTTAGTGAGGTCATATAAATTTTGTTCAGCTGGATACATCAAATGCTTAGAATGAGTGCACTGATTATTTTGTTTGGTTTAATACTGAAGATTTTTCCTTCCCTGAAAAGAAGTCGTATTTTTATATTTGATTCATTACTTCATGAAATTTACGTCGGACTCTGTATTTAGTGTGTTTTAAGTTTATTGTTAATCAGATATCTGTTGCAATCCTGTTGTTTTTTATCCTCCTGGTTTTGTTCAAGAATTCTCTATCAGTAGTTACTGTTGAAATTTGGCCCGTTTCGGCATATTTATTTTTCTGGACCAATTTTCCTTAAGCATCTTGCTTTTGTATAGGGTGAGCCTGGTAGCAACAGTAAATGTTGCTTCCGTGTGACTAAGAGGTCACGGGTTTTGATCCTGGCAACAGCCTCTCCACTTATGGGGGTAAGGTTGTGTATATCTAACCCTCCCCAGATCTTACCTGGTAGAAGCCTTGTGTACTAAGTCGCCCTTTTATCTTGATTTTGTATAATTAAACTTGACTTCATCTATTGACATATCTGATGGAAGTCTTTTGATAGTATGATTTCATTCCTTTGCCGTCTTTCCAAGGAACATTTGGCAATACTACCTGAGTCCTTGAAGAATTGTGTCTGTTAGTTTGCTAAACTTTTTAGATATAATGCAATTATATTGGTGAATTGCTTTCCTAGAACAAAGGCCAAATGCTATACCCTCTGTCTCTTTCTAAGTTCTGAAGTTTTGGGGGAGGGGTTGACCAGTATTCATAGTTTAGTTATGGAATAGGTTAATACTAGTAAATAGAGTTGAACATGTTCATCAATTTCAATTGACCCCCCCCCCCCCCCAAAAAAAAAAAAAAAGACACAAAACACACGCACAAAATATTTTAGCTCAAGGCAGACATAATATGAGCTCTGATCTTCTACACTGGACAGATGCCAAAGTGTAGTTTGATGAAAATTGAAGTTAATTCAGACCCCAATAATTTGATTCTTGAAGGGAAGTTATTTGTATCAGATCCCAATAAATTATACTTATCATACACAGCCATCATGGTTTTTACCTTTTAACATTTTTGCACTTTATGTGATGACTATAATTGGCTGAACAAACCTTTTGACTATGTATTGCTATTACTTATTTTTGTCTCCAATGATTATTTTGTTGCAATGGATTATCATATAGCAATAATGTAGTTGTCTCATTGGGTATGTTGAGTGCCTTCTGTAAATAATTATTGGGTACTTCTACTAATATGTACTGGTTTTTTTAGGTGTTCCATGGACTGAAGAAGAACATAAGATGTTTTTAATTGGTCTCCAGAAGCTGGGTAAAGGAGATTGGCGAGGCATATCTCGCAATTTTGTTGTGTCAAGAACTCCTACTCAAGTAGCAAGTCATGCCCAAAAGTACTTTATCCGGCAGAGTAATGTTACCCGGAGAAAGAGGCGTGTCAGTCTTTTTGACATGGTTCCAGATGTGGTTGGTCTTCATTCATCTTATTTATTTGAGTTGTCTTTTTTAGTACAAAATACTTATCTACCATTGCCATCAGTGTTATCTTTTGGTTGTGGAAACTGATTCACCTGAAAACAAAGGGCCTTTTTGGGTTGACAATAGGAGTGGTGGTTTAAAAGCTATCTGATTTTAAAAAAAACTCAGTATGAAAAAAGTTAGGTTATAGATAATGATTTATGTTTGGATTGATGGTGGTAGAAGCGGCGGGGCTCATGTCAAAAAGCTGAGAGCTTTTTGGAAAAAACTCAGAAGTGAAGCTTTTTCTTTAACGGGCTTTTTAAGCTTTAAGTTAAGTGAATTTAATCTTAACCCAAACGGACCCAAAATCAGCTGGCAATGTTAACTGACTTTTTTTCAAAGTTACCGCAGAAAAAACTCAAAAAGATGCACTCCAAACATACCCAAAGAATATGAAAAACTGCTTGTGTTTTCTTAGTTTTTCTTTTAACTTGAAGACCACTGTATAAGTAATCTGAATAATTATGACATGCTTTTGTTGACCTTGTGCTGCAAGTTTATTGTCAAAAGCTTGCTTTGTTTTTTGTGGGAAAATGTTGTAGTTTGTTTGGCTTTCAATTATATTATATGTTAATGCAATAATGATGTAAAATAAAATATTTAGACATATTCTTCCAAATCCTGCTTATCGCTGGTCATCAAGTATGAGTTACAGCTGATGATTATCTTATATTTTGTACGATTGTTTTAGCTATTAACTGTTTTCTTAACATATTTTAGGCTTCAGATCCGCCTTCGGTGCCGGAAGAACAAGTATTACTGCCACCTTCCAATAACTCTCAACATGGTAGTGCAAATTTACAACCATCATTAGATCTCTCCCTCAAGTCAGATTATGAACCCATGGAAACTAATTGTGAAGAAAATGTGGAAGAGCCCCGTGAAACTATGATTAGATCAAGTGGATTGACACCGGTGGCTAACGGATTCATGCCAACATATGTGCCTGTTGCATTTTCCTTATGGCCATCAAATGCAGCTCCATTTGAAGAAGTTAAGGAGGCTGAGACAGTTCATCATCAGGTCCTTAAGCCAATCCCTGTCGTTCCAAAGGAGCCAGTCAATGTTGATGAACTTGTTGGCATGTCTCAGCTGAGTTTGGGGGAAACACAGAAAGGCGATAGAGAGCCTTCCCCACTTTCTTTGAAGTTGGTGGGCGAGCCCCCAAGGCAATCAGCATTCCATGCAAATGCTCCAGTTGGTGGTTCAGATTTAAACAATGGCAAGAACAGTGCAATTCAAGCAGCTTAAGCTTTTAAATTCTACTGATGACAGCAGTAATTAAGCCTTCTTTTGATCATTGATCCATTTGTATTTTGTACTATCCTATAATTATCTTTTCTTCTCTTTTTTGGATCGATCATGTTATCTCTAAGTAGCAAGAAGTCATATGTTATGTAGCTCAGGTTAGATAAATTCTTGAAATTTGTATTCTTTCTGGCTGTAAACAACTGGAAGCTTAAATAATCAAATGACCAATAGGTGTCCTGTATTCTTTTTGGTTATATTAGTTCACTTGCCAGCGCCATCTATTATGCAAATCTCTTGCACTGCTGTAATTGCTGATAGTTGTCCAGGGTTCTTGTGAGTTTAGAATTCACCTTTTGCTTGATAGAGGAAACTGGGAAAGGTTGATGAATTGAATCATTTGTCATTACACTTTCCTATTTGAACCAAGACCAAGGTAGCCCCTTTTCCTTAATACTTTAATAAGTTGGTCCATTTTAACAAAGATTTAAAATTATTTCCTTTGCAAATTGTTTTGAAGAGAGCCGTAAGCAAAATTATTTGGCTGTTGCATTGACATTAAACAATAATACATCCAAGAATTACTAGGGTTTGCAGTAACTGCTGAGTGAATATTGATAGCCTAATCCTTCGGTTCATCTTGGTAAATGTGGTGTTATTTGTCACTAGACAATAACAGACTCAACTGTATTAACTGAAATAAGGAGGATGGCCTTTATATTTGACCCTGTTTAATGAAAGATTGCCGTTAATTCTTCTGCAATGGATATGCAATTACTTAAACTCTACAATCTTTTACTGTGGTTGCATAGCTTGATTCTCCGAAGATGCTTCATTTTGATAATACTTGAGCAGTTGGATTCACACAGTTATTTGGGAAACAGGGCAGCTTATATCTGATTTCTTGAAAGCTGACTTAAAAGCAACATTATAGGTTATCTCTCCAGTATTCAGCCTGGCCCAAACCTTATTTCTATGTGGTCCTTGCTTTTTTCAGGTTTGCGCTTACCAGGATCATGTCATGTTTATCTTATTTGGATAAAATTTTGGGAGATAGCAAGAGTTGGCTTTTGTGGGTAATGGCATGCTGCTTTCAATATATGTTTTCCAAGCAATTGGATTCTGAAAACAAGCAGAATTTGATGCTGCCACTGAAGAATGCCTCCTTAAAGTCACTAAGAAAGCAACTTCAGCTAACCCCTCCATCAATGCATCAATACTCATTGCCTTGGGATTATCCGTGTCAGAACATTCTTGATGAGGAAAAAGAAGGAATAGGGATTTTTTTTTTGCCAGGCCCTAAAGCTGCTCTTATGCTTCTACGTGGCAGCTCATTAAGGAAGGTCCTATGAGCAGCTAATTCTCTGAGCGGCAACCCATCATGGACACTAACGTTGCCTTCATGTCTCCTTTTTATTGTAATTGGATCTACTAAATGCGCTATCTGGTAGAAAACCTTCACATTTTAAGATTTTTAATCTTGCTTTGCTGGCTTGGAGATTCATTCATTTTAAAGTCTAACATCTGGTTTAATTTACAGCTATCAATGTCATTTTCTGCCATATGAATGGCATTGTATATCTTTCTTTCGGCTCCTGCAGGCAACTGTAAATGAAACGGCATTACATATGACTGGAAAGCAATGATGATTCTGCGTGATTTTAGAGCAAACTGATAAGGGACCAGCAAAATTGTTTATCAGACCATGATAAGAAAAAACAAATCAAACTTGTAAGAGAATGTTTTTGTGCTGGCGTCTAGCTTAGTTTGCTGATGCAACATTATTCAGTGGAGATATCTAGTAGACTAGTAGTCCCTCTAGTCCTTAGTATAGAACCTATTTGGGAGTTGATCTTGGTCTTATATATAAGACCTATTTTTCATATTTATTAATATTTTTCTAATTTATCTCTATTGATACTCTCTCAACAACAATTAAGAAGGAGAGGAAATAAGGGAATTAAGAAAGATGATTAGGGTGTTTTAGAAAATACATGTCATATTAACTAACTTAACTAACTTCAATATAATAAAATTAGGTAAATATATCTTACATTAAGGTACGGAGAAAGTAATAAAATCCATGGACGTGGGGGGTGGGGGAATTGATGATTGTTATCAACATAGGAGATTGTGATGAAAGAAAAGAAGGGCGATCTGCCAAGCTTGGGAAAAAGACAAAGAAACCAGATTCTGATCCTCTTCTTCCACCCACCCAAACTATACAGATTTTTTTAATTATTGTTTTATTGGGGAAAAAACTCTTTTTTACAAAGAAGCAGATGTGACCAATCACTCAAAAGAAACCGTCTCATCGGGAGGAGGGAAGTTGTGTGTGTGTGTGAAGAGAAGGCAGGCAGAGAGAGGAGAGGGTTGAACTGTAAATCATATGGGAATAGGAGGCCCCTGTCCTTTCACTCCAGTGTGGCAGAGGAATAAAGGGAGAATTTCTTCTCCAACACTTGATGTCACCTTTTTAACATTTTGCTGGAATTTTAGGCAGAGATGAACAGAGAAAGAAATGACAAGGACCACTCAGGTGCATCCCCTAAATTCTTCGTGTCAATCATTGGTATTTCCCCTCTTAATGTCTTTTCATTTTCTATTTTGGTCACTTGATGATTGTTCTTCCTCATTCTCTGTCCACCATATCTTCCCACATTAACTTGGCCTCTCCCCCCACATAAGTTATGCAGTTTTCCCCCTTTAAAAAGTTAATTGTTTTCATGCATGCAATTCTGAACATCCCAGAGCTTATCATTTGGATTATAAGTGACAATAAATTTGTTTTCATATATTTGGCTTGGACTTTCTTTTAATTAGGAAGCTTAGAACATCTATTATTGGGTATGATCCCTGGGATATAAGAGGGGCAGTTATGGAGACAAGAAAGGACACAAAATAAAGATAACAGGAAGAAGATGATGCTGTAAATTTATGAGTACCACAGAACATGAAGCACGTGTCCTGTAAAAGTAATCCTCCAACTGTAAAAGCTGGTTGACTTTTGATAATATCAAATGAGTGTGAGGGAATGATCCATCATGTTTCAGAATAAGTTTATACCTCTCTCCCAAACAGCCCCGTATTGCTACAACTTAAACTGTTTCTATTATTTCAGACTGGTGTACTTGGAGTAAACAAATCACATACATGTCTTATGCTGCTGTATTAGATAGTCATGATAGGGAAACAGTTCCTTTATATTTTAGGACTCAGGAGCACTCTTGATCACGATACATGTAGAAATTAGTGAGAATCATTGTACAGTCCCATATAAGTAATTAAATCACTAAATAGTCTCACAAAAGGTGTGTAGGGCAGTGTAGCATGCATTGACTAGATCCGGGGCAAAAAATAACATGTTGTATGCTATTCACTTGTTAGGAGACTTTTTAGTAATTATATTGCTTTTGTGGACTGCACAATAGTTCTCCTTAGAAATGATGAAAGTATTATTGTGTTCCGGAATAGAAGAGGAAGGGACATGGTGTAGTGGTAAGCTTGCTACCGTGTGACTTAGAGATCATGAGTTCAAATCGTGGAAACAACATCTCCGCTTGCCGTGTCAGATAATCATGAGAGGGATACAATTCCTTACTATTTTAGGACCTAGGAGCACTCTTAATCA
Organism: Acacia confusa; assembly: GCA_037074495.1. Lineage (NCBI taxonomy): Eukaryota > Viridiplantae > Streptophyta > Magnoliopsida > Fabales > Fabaceae > Acacia > Acacia confusa. The sequence goes on from CM073510.1 coordinate 30,679,005, forward strand.
CGGTATAGAAATAGAGTAACCCAGTGTATAAGACTCCTACATGTGAGATTTGGGAAGGGATAGATGACAGTACATATAGAACTTAGTGAGAATTATTGAGCAGTTTCACATAAGTAATCCAATGATTAAATAGTCACACAACAAGTGTGCCGCATGCAATAAAAAGATCTAGTACTAAAGATAATAGCAAGTTGCACATTGCTCACTTGTTGTGGGATGTCTTAGTAATTAGATTGTTTATGTGGGACTACGCAGTAGTTCTCTTAAGAAATTATGATGTATTATTGTGTTCTAGAAATTTGAATTGAAATCATATGGAAGCGTGTATGTATTCATATATAAACACTAGTAATGATATCTTTACAAGGTATTCCAGAATTGATGGGACATGGAATATTTGAGAGAAATTCCAAGTTTAAATATATATAAAGCAAAACGTCTTTCCAAAGAAACATCTGGTTTTTGTAACTTTTGCTCACCTGTATGTATGTTCTTTCTTCCTGATATAAGAACCCTTCTCTTGCTTGAGGGATGGTGCATTTAGAATAAAATAATAGTAATATTATTGTTTATTCGTGGCCGTAAACAAGCTTTTTGGCTCTCTTTTTGAGGATAAATTCTTTGTCTCATGCGATGCTCTTTTTTGGTATATATTTCTTTAAATTAGTTTTTCTTTTGTTGCCATATGCTTTGAATCAACTAACTTGAAAACGCAGAGCATATGCTATTTTGGTATATTTCTCCTCAAAGGCTCAAATGGAAATAGAAAAGAACTTCTCCGCCAACTCATGATGATGTTAACGATAAATAGTGTTCTCCTTCTTTAAACAAATAGTTAGATATTTGATTCTCAATCTCTATGTATAGAATAAATTTAATTAATTGGCAAGAATTTATATCTTGAAGGAGATTAATAATCTCTAGTACAAACAGAAAATATCCTTGATTTAACCAAAAAAAAACCCTCCTCTTTTAAATGCTTAAAAGAAAAATATGATATGGGGATGAAGTTTTAAGATGCAGCTATTGAGAACTTATTCATACTTGAATTTAGATTTATTAAGAGTATAAGTTCAGAAAAGAAGACAGAGAGCATCATAATAGATTAGTTAATTGTAAAAGAAATATGGTTAAATATCAATAATTGGTATCGCTTGATTATGTATTCGATTCTAAATAAATAATGATATCTTGTTGTCAATTCAATTTTTTTCCTGGAATTTATTAATGATTTCTACATAGATAATGCGATGCTTAATATGATGGACCCCAAGTTCCGTACAAGTACTATTTTTGGGGGGGAGGGGGGATTGCCAACAAAGAAGCTAATTATATTAAGATAAACAGAAATTATAAAATGTCTTATAAACAAAGGAACACAACTGACAAATTGAAACTGCTAAATAAACTCCAGACATAGTAATTAGAGATAGAAACACAGGCCTTAAAAAGGTCTTCAGTGCAGTAAGAACTTTGTAGTTTTATTTTTGAAATTACAGAGAAATTAACCGTATTAAACCTTTTTCAAGTTTTGTTAATTGTAAATTCACAATAAGAAACTGGATTATAGAGCATGAAAAAGAATATGGAGTTCCACATGAGAAAATATGTAGAACATGGAAGGTAAATGATAAAATCACTTTGAAGTCTCTTAATGTAGTCATCAAAAAGTTTCAATAACCAATAAATAGCATACACTATTATCATTTGCCACTTGTTATAAAACTATTTTATGATTACATTTTTTTCTTAAAACCTTATGCTAATTTTTCTAAGATAAAAATGCATATTTTTGCATCGCCTCCAAAACGGCTAAGGTTTGTAGTATTTTAGTCTCTTCAATTATATGGATAATTAAAAGAAATTTGGAAAATTTTAAGAAGAATGACTGAAAAATCCCCATTACAAAATTGATTGTGTAAACACATTTAGGAATCTACCTAGGCCTTAAGTAGGGTGAAACTACTCTACATGGTTGAAGAAGAGTTACATCCGTTGAAAATATATTGTACACTTTAAAAATAGGTTGTTCTTGAGTCCATAACAAGTTTCTGGTATTTTTTTAGCAATAAATTTTATAACAAGAGATTTTTTTCCAGCAATTTTTTCAATATTTCAATAAAAACTTTGTTAAAAAAGTTGCTTTTTGGTTTTTGCTTGCTTGCTTTCTTTTTTCTTTTTGTTAAAAAAAAAGAATAATAAGATTATTTTCTTAGCACACCGTTTCTTACATGCTACTATCACTTTTCAGAACCTTTTTCTCAGCTATAAAACCCATCACCCCCCGCCTCCAATTCCAGCATCCCAAACCAAAGCCTTCTACATTATATCTGTCTCTTTTAAACCCTGCTTCCTCCTCCTTCTCATCTCTCCCTCTCATGGCATCTCGTAGACAAATTGCTGCCATGAAGCAATCCCTCTTTGATCAGGTTCTTCTTCTTTACTCCTCATTTCATATATAATCTTATCTTTCTGAATAAACACATTTGATAGTGGAGTCCATATTCAAGTAATCTTAACACCAGAAAAGATTGTATTTTGCATCATGGGTAATAAAGATAGTGAGAGTCTTTTTTTTTTTTTTTTTTTAATAATGGTGACGTTCTTGCGTTTAGTTGACATGGAGGGAGAGAATAATAAAAAAAACTAGTGCTTCTGTTTTGTGCAGGATTATCTGGATGAACAGTTTATTCAACTTGAGGAACTACAGGATGATGCCAATCCAAACTTCGTTGAAGAAATTGTCACTCTTTATTACCGCGATTCTTCAAGACTTGTATCAAACATAGAGCAAGCATTGTAAGTAGTCATATTCATCACAATCTGTTCTTGTTTTCATTTCTGTGCCTTTTTCTTTAGCCTAGCCTAATGATTCTGTCATTCTTGTTTCTCGTTCCAGGGAGAGAAACCCACTGGACTTTAATAAGCTAGACTCTATGATGCATCAGTTCAAAGGAAGCAGCTCAAGGTAATGATAAAATATCTCAGAAGTGTACTATACTATACTAGTATGTCTTGGCTTGTGATAACAAAGGATCTCATGATTTGAACTATGTTAATGGGTTGCAGCATCGGAGCCAAAAAGGTGAAAGCAGAGTGCACTCTGTTTAGGGAATATTGCAGAGCTGGAAATGCTGAAGGGTAATTTATCTTTCACTTTTGGTTCCTTCTCTTCACATTCACTCACCACGAGCTAGCTAATCCTACTTCTTGTGAGAGAGCCTTCTAGCTAAATCCTAGTCCTAGCTTTTCATGAAGAGCCAAGTCCTAGAACAAGCTGTTCCTATATGAGTCACCATTGTGTAGGGTCAGTATATCACTATATGCAAGCTCCCTTATTAGTATTTACTATAACCCCACCTGTTAAAGTTGTATTATTCTTCCCCACATGAGGATCCCAGGTTCAAGTTTTGAAACAACCTCTCCATTTATAGGGTAATGTTACGTACATCTATCCTCTGCAAACCTTATCTAGAGGGATCTTGTGTGTACCGAGCCGCTCTTTTTTAAGTAAAACAATGAAGAATATGGATAGTTGAGCTTTACGTGAGGAACACCAAAACTGTGTTTACCAATCGTAATGCTGCTGTATTATGAATATGCAGATGCAAGAGAAGCTTCCAACAACTGAAGAGAGAATATGCCACACTGCGAAAGAAGCTTGAAGCTTATTTTCATGTGAGTCCATGTTTGATGCATTTTTATTGTTGTCCTTTTGTTATATGAGGGAGTTACTAATGATCCTGTTTTTCACCATTATTATTATGATGCAGCAAGCAAGGCAAGCTGGGCCCTTTGAGGCAGCATGTCGCCCCAAGTAAAGGCTGGTTGATTAGATAAATATGGGGAAACAAATAATTTGGGACAGAGATGTAATGGGGGTGAATCTTGAGTCTTTAGAGAGTACATTCTCAACATGGAAGGAAAAAGAAGGAAAGGCTCTAGTGGGTTTGGAGATATTTTGCTTCCAATAAATATCAGTTTTGTTTTTGAGAGTTGAATGTAATGCCCTGAATTTTGCTTTCTGTAGCATAACTATATTCTAAAATCTAAAATCTAATGCACCTGCATTGATACAATTTAAATAAGAAATCCAAGAGTACTTTTAACCAAGGCTACCACCACTAAATTGGTCGGTACAAATTAGAGCTAATCTTAGGTTAAAAATTAGAGCTAATAATCTTAGGTTAAACTGGTAAAAAGTTGGAGATTTTAGATAATTAATATGAAATTTTAAAGAAATTTTTTTAAAAATTGATTTTTTTTTTTTTTTTTAAAAAACCAGGTAGATATCCAAACCAGACTAGTTCAACTAGTTTAGGCTTCAGAACATTGCTTTCCTTAATACTTTGCTTCACAAGAGGTTTTAATAAATTAGATAGATTAAATTTTGAAATATGTTTGAGTAAAGAGAGTTCCTTTCATCTAGGCCATCCAAATTTATTTTTTTATTTGATGTTTTTCAAATGAAAAAAAAATTAAAAAAATATCAGTTTAGAGATTATATTCATTATAGATTATGTAACCATTATAATTTTTTTAAAAAAAAAATAAATCTGAACTGGAGGCGAGATTCTCCGCTCATCCCCAGAAGCTCATCCATCCAAAAGCAGGGAACGCGTTCCTTATATTCCTGCCCTTGTGTTGTCACACATCCACAGAGAATGAAACAATCAGTATGATGTTTTCAGTTTCTTTCCTAGATATTTTCATTTTTCTCCTATTGTTTTTTTTGGGGCCGAGTCTTTATTTTTTCTTCAACTCCTACCTATGTTAAAATTTAGTGAAAATCACAGCGAGGTCTTAAGATGCAAAAATAATCATTAAAAAAATCCCTAGGGACCTCTTTATGATTAGTTTTGAATAAGTTCACAACAAAATTCCTGTATAGAAATAATTTTTCATGTTGTCAAAATGACTTTATCAGTTGTTAAAATATCCCTATGAAATTTTGGTTTTGCTAATGGTTTCTAATGTTGTCAAAATGACTTTTTATGTTGTCAAAAATTTTCCAGGTTTCTAAAATTATATACGTAATCAAATTTTTTTTGACGTCATGCAAAATCATTTTAACAACATTAAAAGTTATTTTTACAACGATATTTTGTTAAGGACATTTTAATAACTAATAAAATCATTTTGATAACATGAAAAGGCATTTTTACGTAGAGAATTTTTTGTAGCGAAATTCAGTAGCTTATTTACAACTAATCAAAATAAAATCCCTAAGAAAATTTTATGAGACTTTTTTATAATTATTTCTGTACCTTGGTACCTCTCTGTGATTTTCCCTAAAACTTAAGCCTCCGCGTCAAGTGAATCAGTGACTGGTTTGTTAGAGCATTTCGGTTTAATCATTCATGTCTTGAGTTCGACTTGGCTGTGATGATGGATGATGATAAAAATAATAATAATAGTAATAAGCCTACGTGTCAGCATAACATTGAAGAGAAGATAACAATTTAAGCATTTTTTTTTTTGGTAGAAACAATTTAAGCATTTTATCGCTTTAAGGGTTATTGAAGGCCCAAATTAATTCGAGCAGTAGCCCAAATTTAATGTTTGGGTGGCAGGAAAAGCACAATAAATTCAAAACCTGGGGCCCAGAATAACTCTTAACTTCTGAATATGAACTTTGTTACGTGCCCATGACAGAGAATAAGGAGCGAGTAAATTATTTAGGGAAAGATCTAACCCCTGGCAACCATGGTAAATCCGAATATTTGTAGGGAGAGATGTTAATATTTAATGTCTAATCATGTCCTAAACAAGATTATCATATGTGCCTAACAAAAAAGAGAGAGTATGTGTGTATATTTTTTATATAAAAATTTTAAGAAAGAAGTTTGGTTCATCTACAGTCTAAGGGCATAACGTTATAGCTTCGTTTTCTAAAACTACACACATCTTCATCTCAACCTGCGTTTTCCTAAGTTTACATTGTTTATAATGCTTTTTTCAGTACTTTGACCAACTTTAGGATTGAATTCCCTCTCTTTAGTGAGAATGTCCTACCCCATTATCAGCTGAGTCTAAACACAACGGTTAAAGTATATGTATGATTGAAAGGAAAGAAGTAATTTGTGATAAATTTTCTTCTTTTTGGCTCAACTTAACAATAATAATGGTTGAATAAGGGGAGATCATCCGCGTTTTTTCCAATTTATTGTAAAATTATGCGTAAAAAACCAGTAAGGCTAAATCCTAAAATAAAATATTAAAAACAACAAAATTTATGTAAAAAATGTTATTTTCTTTGTTAAAAAATCCCCCTTAATTACTTTGATCCAAAATCTACCAATGTAACACTTTTTTAAAAGTAAGATTTTCATATCCTATATGATCAATATTATTCATTTCTTAATCTTATAATTTGAATTTAAATACATATTTAGAAGTACGAATGTATAACTACCTATTTTATTCCCCTCTTTTAGCCAGGCTTATTGATGAGTTGGGAATAAGATATTCTCAACAAAGTATCGTAACCCAAATAAGATTTCTATTTATAGAATAAGTTTTTTCCGATAATTTTATATTAATAATAGGGTAAAAGTGCAAAAATACACATGTATTTTATCCTCAAGAGCACCTAACACCAAATATTTTTTTTGGATGCAAAAGTGTCCATGTGGTTAATATTATGGTGCAAAAGTCACAAAACATTAAGGGAGAAGACATTGACTGTTAAGTTAAGATGGTTGACCAAAAATACTGATGTGTATGATGAATTAGAGTGAGAAGAAGGCAAATGGATCAGAAATTGCTAACTAGACACTATGACTAGGCATTGAAAACAATTGGGGAAAGCAACCAGCCCAAAATACATAAAATAAAATCAGGCAAAAATCTAAATGGCGATTGATGAGCGAATTGGAGAACACATGAATGAAAACATTAAGTGAATCAACCACATTATCAGAGAAATCAAAACGTAAAAGCTTCATTAAACACATCAATACTCTCAGAAATCAAAACAAAAAGGACAAATCAAAATGAATCATCAATTGAAGAAGGAAAGGAATCAAGTCATAAGTGCAAATCCTTGTTCATCATGAGCGTAGCAGTTGCAGCTATGCAAGAAACCAACGAACAAGAAGAAGCTAAGTTTAAAATGCATGATTAAGAAACTACTAAATTTAAATTTGCAGGTTGCAGCAGAAAAATCATACATTATGAAGAATATGGAAAAGAAGAATAAACCAATCCCTATTTTTACTGAACACTCTTAAATCTGACAGGCTCATGGTATTGCTCCATCATCTTTATCTTGCTTGGAGACCCACCAACATTGAAGTAGCTCCCCATCCCAAACCACCTCTGCCGACACCAAAACCAGCACTGGTGGGGAATAGAAGATAAGGCTAACTGAAGGAAAAACAAATCCAAGCTTTTAGATCCAAGCTTCGAAGAAGCCAAGAACAGGGGGAAGCCTAGAGTTGTGCAAATCCAAGACGATCCTAGCGTTGAAGAAGCCAAGATCTGAGGGAAAAACAAATCAAACACAATCCTAGGCCGACAAATCTGAGGTGAGGAAAGCCAAGAACTGTGCAGGATGAAGAGTAAGGGGGAGAGAGGCCGAGAAGGAGAAGAAGATATGAGATTTGAGAGGAAAACATGGACATAAAAGGAGGAAGGGAGAGGCATCGGAAAGAGGGAAGGACTTGGTTGTCGTCGTCGTCACTTCGCAAGGCAATGAAAGAAGTAGGTAAGAGACGAGGCACACCAACAGATGCAACGGTGGATGACAGCCAGGAAGGAGGTCGGAGAGAAGGAGGACTGGAGGTGAAGGTGCTTGCGGCTGAGAAAGGCATCGGAGGAGAGAATCTGAAGATGGATTAGGGTTGGGGTTTTTTTAAAAAAAAATAATGAATTAATATTAATATCCACGTGAATTAATGAATTGATTGGAGGTGAATTAATATCCATGTGGCTTCTTCCATAGTGATTTCATGTTGACCGTGGTCAACTAACATCAGGTATGACTTTTGCACTCATTTAGTAACCACGTGGGATAATAAGAATCAAAGGGATTACTTTTCTACAAAGTAAATGAGGTTTCTATTCTTAAAAGTTAAAACTAAAGTAAAGCCTTGTCTGACTTATATGTTTAAGATAGTATTACCGGTATAAATAATCCATATTCATATCTATATATATTGCCAAAAAAAATTTTAAGTCCCACTATTCAGGAATTGTAACAATGCACATAACTAATGACGGATCTTGTGATAAATATTTGGGGGGTCAAATGTATACTCATTTAACTAATTAAAAAAAATTATTTGAGGGCGCCAAATATATAATTTTTTTGGGACAAATGTATACATTTTTAAGCCAAATGCATTAAAAAAATGCAATTTACATTAAATATTTAAACAGATTTTTTTTTTGGGGGGGTTATGATCCTCCGCCACTGCACATAACTCATCGTGCTACTGACACAGGGTTTTGGAGAATTCAGTCCTAGCTTAATGGTTTGTGAAATAATGATCGCTGCTAAGTGAAAGAGTTAATATTAATAATTTATTATTATACTACCAAGTATATCATACCTTTAGGGTTGATGGTAAGGATGAGAATAGGTTAGCAGCGTGTAGCCTAACCTGTTTCAAGTCTGATTAGGCTAAAAGGTTAGGCCAACGTCTCTTTAAAAGCCTATTTTTTTTTAATAGACCAAGCTTATACTTAATAATAAGTTTGTTATGCCTATCAAGCGGATCTGTTATGAGGAAAAAAATTTTAATTACTCCCTCCATCTTATGTAAGTAAGTTTATTTTTGACCAATTTAAAATAGACTTATTTTTTGTCTATTTGAGGTAGGCATGTTTTCAATTTGTTTGAAGTAGACTTATTTTGAAGTAAGATCTATGATTTATTAGGCTTATTAAAAAAAATTTAAAACTACAGGCCTCCTTCACTGGCCATATCAGGCTCAGGCTGGAGAAAAAGGCCTGTAACAGATCACAAACCAGGCTCAGATCACTTTACCCCTTAACAAGCCAGGCTTGTTAAAGATGAAGTCAGGCTTGGTTTGATTTGTTTCCACCTGTATCATGTCTTTTTGTATTGAGATCTTTGTGTGATTTTTTAAAACAGAATCGACACATACTTAATCCAGACCGACCCCAATTTCATCCCGCTCCGCAGTTTCCACGGTCCGGCCCGTTCGAGACTGTTTTTTTCCCCAAGAAAAAATAAAATTGTGTCGAATTGCCCGAAGAGCAGCTTCCTCCTCTCCTCTTCAGATCACTCCTTTGAGTCAGACCTCTGTGATCGCCGTCTACGGTGACCGGTCAGCGTGCTTGGTTGTAAAATCCATCTCTTCATCTTCGTCAACAGAAGCATAGCAATTTTAGGGCGTCTAATTCGAAGAGGAGGAGGAATCCACCTCCCTCAGATTTCATTTTTCTCTCCTGCTTTTGATTCTGGTTGATTGTCACTGGCCAGCATCCACTGTTCCACAATTCACCCCTCTGATCCCCAGAAAACCTACCAGAGGGAAATCTTGACTGCCAGCCTTTTCCTCTGCCACTGGACGCTGGTAAGTGCCCTGTTGTTTTTTATTCCGTCTTTGCTGTTATGATTCTGCGCGTGTTTTGAGGACAGAATGAGAAAAATGAACAGAGAGAAGGGGCCAATGTTTTTCTTTAGAACTTGTCAGTCTTTTCGATTGCTTGCCATCCGCTACTTTGATTTTGTGGGACATGGTTGGATTTCTTCCCCTCGTTTTTGTCTTTTCCTCAATTCCTTGCGGTCTTATGACAGATGTTATCAACTTAATAACCTTGAAATGAAATGTGATTCCCGATATTAGCTGCTGTTGGTTGTGGATCACAAAGGGAAGCATGATAAGAACACTTTCACCAATCAATCTGCTAGATAATTTTGATTCGAATGCATTTGAGTTTAATCTGAAAGACATATAAGCATGGAAAATGAACTTTGAACGTAGTGATTGAAGCACTTGTTGTCTTGGTAGTTTGTGAATCTCCTTAGGAAAGCGATCAATGAGTAATGTTTTGGTGATTGGAATCATTGCACTTTTAAGTTTTCAACTTTGCTTGATTAACAGATTTAAGCTTATTTGACTGTTACTTAATGTTGCAAATGACGATTTTGAGCTGAAAATACAGAAACCACAAGGGTGTAACTTAAATCCTCTGAAGATGTTCTGTTTTTTATTGTCTGCCAATAAGTGACATGGGAATTGCATTTGCAACATCTCTGATATTTTGCGCTTGCCGTTGGCTGTAATTTATTCTCACAGGTACTTGTGAACTGACTCAGAAGAAGATTGATTTGTTGACAGCATGGTGAGTGATGTTACTTTTCCTATGTTTCAGTTCTTTACTGTTCATTCTTTTTAACCCTGACTGCTCTGATCTCATAATGATTGTACTCCCGTTTCCCCACTCTTGTGAAACTATGAAAATAGAATTACCTTCTTGGAGCTTTCAAGCCTGCGTGTAACATCTTAATCACATTCAATGATGGGAAAAGTCGAAAGCAGGTCAGCCACTCTTTAAATTGCTTAGGGTGGTACGTTAAATTATTTTTCTTCTTGTGCAGTTGATAGATCTTTGTATTTACATATTTATATGATTTTCCTTTGTCATTTTGTGATTTTTTTTCCCGATTTGAAGGTTCCATTTAAAAAAGAGAGTGGCCAAACACTCACTGCCCCACTTTTCCATAGTCAAGAAAATATTGCTGGGAAGGTATGTTATTTGTTGGAGTCTTTATTATTATAATTGCATGTTTGCTGGTTAAATAACTCTTGATTTTGTGTCTTGTTAACCTTACTTCTTGAAGTTTTGTCTATGGTGCAATTTTAGATTATAATCGAGCCAATGCAAGGGAAAAAGATTGACCACAATGGCATAAAAGTCGAATTACTCGGACAGATAGGTTAGTCTTTGATGAGGAATGCATTTATAAAGTTTAAATGGATGAAGAAAAGTAAGTAGTGTGTGGAATTACTTGTGCATGTACTTTATTGACCCCCGTACTCTTCACTTTATCTATTGCTAGGTGTGGGATGATGGCTTGAATTGGATGCATGACAAGTCATAGTCATTTAAATATGTTTTTATTGAATTACTATTTAACAAACATTTATTTTAAGGATAAAGCATTAACTGATGTCCTTTTTTTTATAATTATAGCTGAATAGTTGTCCTGAAAGACGTCAAGATTAAAGATGTAAATTGGCTTTCCAACTAATCATAAGTTACTGATAACATAAAGAATCAAGAATGTTTGCCATAAAAGTGACTCATCCATCACCATTTTGTCAAACAAGTTCTCTATTTGAATTTGTATCTGAAATTTGACAAGAGTATTTTGTGAATTATGATGATTAAATTTGATTTAACTGTTAACATAGCTTAAATTTTGTTGGGCTGGGAATAAATTATTCATTCATAATTTTTATTGAACACATGCAAATCATTCACTTGTCAAATGCCATATCGAATCTTTCATTTCTTTTTTTTTTTTTACCAGTAGTATGAAGTTGACCTTAAGCTTTGCTTGATTATGCAGAGATGTATTTTGACAGAGGAAACTTTTATGACTTTACTTCCCTTGGTGAGTAATTGAATATTCTTTATTTTTGGATGAAAAACCTAGTACATGGTTTTGTGTAGCTAGTTATTCATACAATAACAGTATAGTACAAGGAATTACTTCTATGCTGGGAAGATATAATAGGTTGTAGTTTCAGTTAGGAAGGAGGACTTTATTCTGTAGTTCATCTTGAAGGTGAATATGCCTCCAATCATGTATTTTTTTTTCTTCTTGTTTTCTTTTGCAGTACGAGAGCTAGATGTTCCTGGAGATATTTATGAGAAGAAAACTTATCCATTTGAGTTTTCCACAGTTGAAATGCCATATGAGACATATAATGGAGTAAATGTCAGGCTTAGGTATAATTTCTTGAAGCCCACCTTAAAATTTTATGCACATGCTTTCCTATTTTGGTTATAAAGGAGGTCTAAACACCAGGTGCATCTGCTTTTTGTTGACACTCTGGTACATCTCTGGTGCCCTGATGTGTCATGCTGATTAAAATTTTGTTGTACGTCAGGCTTAAAGGAATGTTGAAGGAATCTAATTTCACCATTCATAATATGTAATTTTGATATTGTACCGTTGTGTACCACCAGGTGGCAATTTTCAATAGGCATTCTGGGTTTACTTTCCCCTTATTTGCATTGCTTTGAAATTGTTTGGGTTGTTGCATCAACGCTAATATTTTTAGTTTTTACATTTGGTTTCATCTGCTCAAATTATTTTCACTTAATGTTAATATTAAGACATGTAAATAAAATAAGAAATGATAAAAAAAGATGAATTGACATTAAATTGTATAGCGGCTTGTATGCATTTTTGAGGGCCCATAAAATATTTTTAATGTTCCTGCTGCTTGGTTAGAAAAAAGAACCAACTTTTGCAGATCATATGATTAGCTGTCGAAAAATATATAAAAGAAAATAATGAGATGAAACTTGAATATGATATGCTGTGACCCATTTGTACATTTACAATTTTCAGGTATGTTTTGAAAGTGACCATCAGTCGTGGTTATGCAGGAAGCATAATAGAGTACCAGGATTTTGTGGTATGATGTCTTTTTGTAAAATAAAACTTTTCCATGATCCCGTTTCATCTAGTTGATATTGTTTTTCTTTGATTAGGTCCGCAACTATTCTCCACCTCCATCAATCAACAATAGCATCAAGGTGAGGCTCATTACGTTTGGATTTCCAAGTTGTTTTGCTTAATCAGATCTGATAGAGGAAATCCATCAGAGCCTCCTCAAGTCTTGGCATGTTTATTGAGTGACAGACTGACAGCTGCAAGTGCTACTATTTCATTCTCCAGAATATTTTTAAATGAAACAGAATAATAATCCTAGCCCATTGGTATTCATTTGCAGTAAAGTTGGTCACTGATCATTTGTCTTAAATCTCATTATAATTTCCGGTCTTTTATTTTCAAATCTCATTGAGGTCATTTGTCGTGCTTTTGCTTCCTTCTAAACTTTCTTTTCCTTTATTCTCTAAAAGCTTGATGGCTGCTTTTATTTCTTTGGTATATTTTGCTTAACATTCTACTTGGTACAGATGGAAGTTGGAATTGAAGATTGCCTACACATTGAATTTGAATACAACAAAAGCAAGTAAGTTGAATGTTTTCATCTGCGATACATAAAGCAGACTAGATGGGTTGGTTTGACTAGTTAGACTGGGAACTTTAAATGAGCTGTTTGGTCCAAATTTATAGGCATTGTTAGAATGTTAAATTCAACTGGATATATGTCATAACTTGTGGAAGAACAGGTTAAGAGTGACTTAACGCATGAAAGACATTTATGCCAACTGGTTCAAATGGGTTGGGTGTTAATAATCATAAATTAATTATAAAAGAAAGTAAAAATCATAAAATACTCTTCTGCATTTTTTTTGTTATTTTATTAGGAAATGAAAATTTTTGGAGAAGATACATAAAAGTAAGCATTTTGAATAGTTTTTGCATTGTATTTATACTTCAAAGATTAATTTTTGTGGTTACTATTCCATCTTAAGTACCAGCTGTTTTTTATTAATGGAAACTGAAATTAATTACAGCTTTCATAGTCCCAACTTATTTGGTTGGCAACTGTTTTAAAGATATTTTCTCTCTTCTCGTCCCAAAAAAATATATTTTTCTCAAAGATTAACAGTCTACTCTGGGATGATATTCACTTCGGGAAAAAGAATCTTGAACTCATTTGCTTATACCTGAATGTAAAAAAGAATTGTAGGCACTGATTCATCTTGTAAATTCAGGTATCATCTGAAAGATGTCATCATTGGCAAGATATATTTTCTCCTGGTAAGAATCAAGATAAAAAATATGGACCTTGAGATTAGGCGTCGGGAATCAACAGGTTCAGGGGCCAACACCCATGTTGAGACAGAAACATTGGCGAAATTTGAGTTGATGGATGGTGCTCCTGTTCGAGGTATGTTAAGGATATACTCCTGGCTTCCGCTCACATTCTCCTGTGATTAGCACAACAAAGTATTTGAGAGAAATTTTCTACCCCAGATACTGATTAAACCCTGATATCCATTTATTTTCTTTATAGATGAACAAAGTAGACATAACATCTGTTGATAATAACTGTTGAACCTGGAAAGAACACACTGGAATGAATTATAATGGACGGCCGATTTAAAAAGATGGATTACATAGAGAAGACCATGAATACTTTATGTATATGGTACTAGCTAGTCTTATTTTGACCCGTTGTTTTTTAATAAAAAATACTGAATATGGGCCAATAGAAGCAGCGGCCTCTGATTGAGTTTTGTTTATTACAGGTGAGTCAATACCAATCAGACTGTTCCTCAGTCCCTACGAGCTGACACCAACTCATCGCAACATTAACAACAAATTCAGTGTGAAATACTTCTTAAATCTGGTGCTGGTTGATGAAGAAGACAGACGATACTTTAAGCAGCAGGAAATCACAATGTATAGGCTGCAAGAAGAAACTTCCTGATTGATCATCGTAAAGGGAATGAGTTATAGGTGTAATGAGCATATAAATAACGACTTCAAAGAGTTCTGAGATTTATTTAGTGGGCCTTCACCTGAAACCCTATTTCTAGGGTACAACAAAAGTTCGGTTTTCTAGCCGAGTAAAACACTTTGCTGATTATGTACATTGGTTGGCAGATCAATCATCCGTCTCTTGATGCAGTTTTGCGACATTTCGGCATACATTCCATTAAAGCAAATTATCTGGTCTGTGCTGTGAAGAGTGTTGGAACCAATGTTATATACTTTCCAATTATGCTTTTGAACTCCTTCCAGTCCAACTGATGTTATACACTGGTTCAGTGTGATGTTTCATTGTTTTGTACTATTGACTTCTGTTAAAAGAAATCATCCGTAACTCCACATTTCTCTTTTTACCCCACTGTTTTTGTGTGATAACTAAAGAATGATTTGGAACTTGGTTGGTTTGATCGGGTATGACACCTAATCAATTAAGCTAATCATAGCTGTGATTTCCCCCCTCAAAATCACCGCTGTTATTTCTCCTTACTTTGATCAAGTTAATCGGGTATATTAACTAGCCTTATACTTAATTTCTACCCTAATCTTCTCTCCGCTCTTCTCTCAGCATGGCCGACATTGGGCCTGATCTCTGATCTTCGTTCAGCAGAGCTAACATTGGACTCTTTTGCTCTGCACCTTATTCAAGACGGCCGAAGAGTCCCAGAAGATTGCGGAAGAATCTCTAAAGATAGAAAATTATTGTTCATATCAAAAGTTTAAACTCTCGGAAAAGACAGTGATACCAAGTTCAGATACTTAATGTTAGAGGTTAGAAACAAAATCAGTTAAGCAAATTACAATAGTCTTTTTTTTTTAAAAAAAAAATCGTAGTTGTCATTACTTTTTACTTTGATTAAATGAATAGAATATATTAATTGACCTTATACTTAATTTCTCCTCTAATACACTTTCTAACGATAATACGATCCATCATACATTCCACTTTATTAACGATAATAAAAATGTAAGCAGATGAATTCGAATCTATTTGGAGTAGCGATGACAGAAGTAACTTTTTTTCAAGCTCGCTTTTACAAACTTGAGATAAGATAAAAGTTATATTGTAAATGTAAGGCTATGTTTGGATCAAAGAAAATCGAGGGAGGGAAAAGGAAAATTGGAATTTTCCAGTGGTGACAGCCGTTTGGATCAAATTTTCCCACTGCGCGCCATTCTCCCATTTTTAAATGAAAATGGGTTCCCACAAAAAAAAAATTGTGGGAAACCATTTTCCAGCACCTATGAAAGTGGCCTAAAGTCTATTTTGCCTTGATCACATGTAGAGAGAGAAGAGAGTGATGACGAGGAAAGGAAGAGAGAGAAGAGAGTGGACGGGGAGAGGAAGAGAGAGAAGAGAGTGAAAACATTGTGGAAGGAGGAAAAAGAAGCCACCAACAGTGGCCTCTTTATTGTTGCAGATCCGTCAGACCAGAGGTGATGGAAACAGAAGAGAGTCGACGGCCATTGAAGCTTTGATGAAGAAGGCAAAAGCACTATGCAAATGGTGTACAGTCCGTGCACACTCGCATACTCGAGTGTGCACTCCATTGCACACTGAAATTGAGTGTACATGGAGTGCACACTCAAATACACACTCAAGTATACAATTGAAGTGTCCTGCGAGAGAGAGGGAGCATATGATTTAAAATAATATTTTATCTTTAGGCGTAAAATAGTATTTTACCTCATTTTTCTATATTATTTTCTTTCAACCAAATAAGAATTTTTCTATTAACCCATTTTCTTTTAAAATGCAAACTAAACGTATCCAGGCAAAATATTTTCCATTACATTCCATTCTTTTTCTTTACATTCTTACCTTTTTTTTTATCCAAATGGAGCCTAATTTATATTTGAATTGAGGGTGGTATAAATGGTTTTTCTTAAAATTAAAACTTGTTTAAATAATTATTTGAAAATTACATTTAGATATGAAAATGACTAAAAGGAACATAAACTACTAAATATTATGAGTACATATTGTGATGAGGGGACCACATTTTTGTCCTTTTCCTCTTTGGGGTTCTTCTTTCTCCATTGTGCTAATGAGCTTTCTTTTCTTGAAGCAACCTCAATGGTGCTTCATTTTCAAAGCATGATGGGTAAGGGAAACACTATTTCAAACAGGTGCCTTACAACTCTACAATGTTTCCCAAACAAGCCAACAATTATGGAAATATTGGTTTAGAAATGACCATGCTTATATATAAGTAAATTGATGGGATATACGTTGAAGTTAAAATAACAAAATATCCTCCATAAATATTACCACACATTTGCTTATATCTGGGTTCGAAGCCCTTGCTCATTTCTTGAATATGTCCAAATGGACAGAATCATTATTGGGAAATTGACGTCTGGGATTTACCCAAGTCATACATCAGCCATTATGATATAGAAACTCTAGTCAACTAGTGTGCGGAAATACCTGTTTTATTTTTATCATTTAAGGGTTACTCTGTCATTTACGAATTATGGATTTTTTTTACAACCTAAGAAAAAATCATAACCATAGAATATTAGAATTTAACAAGGCATAGATTAACCCTATAACTGCAATTTATATCAGAGTTAATCATACAACACTAAAATCATCCCACAGCTCCGTCACCGTCAAATAATGTACTTAACATCCAAGTAAAGAAGATTTACTCGTTACATCCAAAAATTCATACACAAATGATATAATTTAAGAAAAGAAGATTTATCAGTTACATCTAAAAATTTATACCCACAAATTGTAATGTAAGAAATTCAGACAAACAACCAAAATGAGATGCTTTCCCCCACTAAGTAACTGTACTATCTCAAGCACACAATTTTTTAGTTTACATGTATAATAGTATAAGTTTGAATCTAATACCTCTTAGTAACAAAAAGAATATAACAAAGAAAGCTGTAGAAGTTTGAATCTAACTATCTTCCCTGAACAAGCCCACTGAATACTTGGCTGTTCCCTGCCAGAGTTGCTTCCCACTCAATAGAAGACAGAAGGATCTGTGAGAGTGAAATCACAACTTGTTTCATATCAGGTCTTAATATGGGATCTTCATCCACACATTGCTTTGCCAGCATGGCCATCTATCCACAAATAACACATCAACAAGAGTAAGCCACTAGTCACTAATACATTAAAATCTCTTGCACTTTGTGTTTTGGGCAACTATGGATTCATTTGTTAAGGATGGAAACTAACTTACCTTAAATACACAATCATGGGGATACAGGTCCATCATATTAGGATCAATATGATTTCTCAAACTAGACATACTCATTGAATCAGGTGAGTTCCTAAGAGCAGCCAACATCTGCAATTTCACAAATATGAAAGGAAATATCCCCTAAAGCAAAAGCAACAGTACAACCCCACAACTTGCTATTATAAATGAGACATATGAGACGTGTAAAAAACAATACGCAGAACAAATAATACTTGCATGAAAAAAAAAGCACAATACTATGTTCATTTGAAGATCTAAAACTGTACTGGCCACTACAAAATTACGAGAACTTTTGACTTTAGTGGAGCAATGTGGAAATGTAAAACTATGAGACACTGCCACACATATCGCCAGATTCAGAATCATGTCTAATGACTAAATGATGGGAAGAAAAGAGTAATACAAGTATATTGAAATTACTAATCAAGATGTTGGTGGGGTTAGATCTCTGAGGACTACAAGAATAAGAGATGAAGAAGAAAGTAGTGCATAAAGTTTTCAAGGCGTGGGCAATATTTTCCTTCAGGCTTAATTCACCCCCATCTATTCATATCTAATAAGGTGCAATTTGAATTGACAGACGAATTTCCTGTAGGAAACAATGAAGACCCTTGAGTATGGATTTCACTCCCAACAATCAAGCTAAGACAACAATGGCTTTTACAAAGTGATAATTTGACCTTATCTTTGTGTGTACTCAAGGATAAAGGCAATGAGTTTGAGCTCCTGTTGTTGTGTGATTTCTAATGTTGTATCATATGTCTATCCTAAATGAAGTGAAGGTGTAGGGTATTTATAGATCATGAAGTGATGTCTTGATGTGGTGCCTCTTAAAGCAGTACCTCTTTAAGTAAAAGTCATAACTATATGTTAGATTCATGAACCAACATAACTATAATAACCAATGATTATTTAAAATAACTCTTCCATGAAAAGTTACGCCTTTGCAGTATGTAGGGTTTTCCTAAAAACCAACATAACCTTTCACCAAGAACCTTTAGTCATAACCTTTAATATATGTCCCTAAGAATCAAAGAGACATACGTAATAACCTTTAGTGCTATAACTCCCTACACAACCCTTCACATAAATTCTTTAATTTAAACATGACTTTCCAACAAACACAGCTCTTAATTTTAAAATATTCCAATACAAGACTCAGATATTACAGCCAGGGGTATTTATATTCTAATCCCCCTTTCTAACCACTACTAAATTTTTTATCTAACTAAAGTGGTTAAAGCCAATTAACAACTAACAATCCTCTTTTATACAATTGATCCGCAACAGTAAAGCCCAACTTACAATAGATACAAGAGAACGTCTCTGAGGATTTTTTGACATTGCGTCTTCTGTCGGAATAGTGGCCTCCTTCCCTGATATTATCTCAAAAAGAACAATGCCAAATGCATAGACATCGCTTTTGGTAGTAGCACAGCCATTACTCAAGTATCTGATCAACATCATCATAAACGAAAGTATTCATTTTATTTTCTATCTTCTTCCTTAGGCAAGAGGAATGAGTTTTAAGAGTTGTTTAATCTGAAAAGAAATATTTCTTACTCTGGCGCAAGATAACCATACGTGCCAACAACTTTGGAGGCAGTAATTTCTTCCTCATTTGCTTTCCCAACAAGTTTTGCTAACCCAAAATCTGAAATCTAAAGAGAAAGGAAACCAGTCAAAACTGAAGAAACCTGTAGGAAAAAAATCAGAAATTGATTTGATAGAGTTTGGATGTGTACTATTTACTTTTCCTCTAAAGGAAGCATCAAGTAAGATGTTGCTTGACTTGATATCTCTATGGACATAATTGGTTTTGGTGTGCTCATGTATATACTCAACGCCCCTAGCAGCATCAAGTGCTATCTGAACCCTCATGATCCAAGAGAGTGAGGAAGAACCTATGAGCAAGACAAAATTTTCTTATATGGAAGATGAATTCTCAGCATGAACTCAGAAGCACTAGTTTTACACATAAATAGTGGTTGATATTTTGCAAACCAGTGTGTTGGTGTATAATCTTACCCTTTGTCAGTGGATCATGCAAATGGCTTCCAAGTGAACCCTTCTGGGCATATTCATAGATAAGGAAGAGCTCATCGTGACTAGCAGTATAGCCGATCAATTCTACCTTGAAAAAATTAACATAAAAGAAAAGGACTCAGACATTTGAATTGATGCAAGAAATTAGCAGCAAAATTAAATCATAATACACTTTAGTCCCAAAAAAATTACGAGATTTGCATGATGAGCCTTGCCCAGGACCTTCATCGCTGACAAGAATTCTTTAGTTTTTGTAGCAGTCATTCTTTTAATAGCAACATCCTAAAATGATTAAAATAAAATGAAGAATGGTATGAGAAACATGCTTGCCTTGTACAAGAGCAGGCTTGAATTGGAGAACTACAAACCTGGTCACGAATGAAGCCATGATAAACAGAACCATAAGTACCGTGCCCAAGTAGATTTGAATCAGAGAAACCATCAGTTGCAGAAAGAATCTCTTCATGTGTGAAAACAACAGGGCTCTCCACTTCAAAGACACCAATTCCCAAAGCTGAAATAACAAGTATAATTTTATTGCGTGTGATTTGAATTTTAGAGGGCAAGAATAGAACCAGTTTTAACATGGAAAAGCCAGATACTAATGAAATTTTATGTGATAGGACCACATGATTTACCTATTATTTAGAAACACTAACACAGACCCGTATAATCTAACTGCTAAGTTTCTTAACAACACTCAACATAGAAGCATTTGGGAATGGGGTGATTATCAGTTTTACAAAACTTAAGTACCCCCAAAGTATGATTTTCCTCCAAGTCCACCCTTCCGGTGATATTTGAGAATGAAAAGTTTTATAAAGCTGAAAAAAAAAAAAAAAAAAAATTTATAACATCACATTTCTAAGACAAAAATAAGGTTTTCGTTTTGTTATTTTCTCTTACATATGGCCACTCTTGTCATCGGAACCATTTCTTTTGCCATATGATACATGCTAAACATGAAAATTTAAAGCTGATACAGAACTTAAATCTAATAGTAGGTCAATTACTTGAAACTTTGGGGGCAGTAATCTGGTTGTTTCTGGATTCACGATCATATTGCCCCTGTTCTACAGGTTTGCCCTGTATGTACCTTCCTGAACCACAGCAAAAACTTGGATTTTGAAGGACATGAAATTTGTGAGAGATCTTGCCTTCATCATCTTTTTCATGACTTGTCCTTGCTTCAGCAAAGCAATGGAACGATCTCACACAGAAATAAAGAATTATGCATAACATTATCAGGACAAGACCAATCCCTAAACCCCCAACGATCCATACGTAGGGTGCATGAGCATGACTGACTTGACTAGCTGCAAAAGAAACCATATATAGTATAAGCGATGACGCTGAGGACAAGACTTTAAGTGTGTGTTTTAATTGCTGGTTTTTCTTGAATAAAAACATTGAGATATAGAGATCTTTTACACCTGAGCACAATGCAGATGTGTTTTATTTTTGAAAAGTGAAAACTTGACAACAAAATCTAACCAGAAGCTAGAAGCAAAGTAAAAGCCACAACGAAATAAAATACAGCTGAAACAATGAACTCTTTGGTATCTCAGTTCAATTTATATTGAACAGGAATTTTTAACTCTATTCAGCTCTGCCATAATCCGTATAATATCATAACCCACAGAGTATGAGGGACACAAAATTTGAAACAAACCAGAGGACCAAGGGAAGTTCCATCACCACCAAAGCCATGGTCCAACGCCACTTATATTGCATATTTATCATGACAAAACCAACATGTAGCATCAAGTAAGTCTTTATTAATGATTTGAAGTGCTCTGAAATCTATCCTTCATAAAGATCTTCCAAGAACTTTGGCCCACGTCAGAGGATTGACTCATGAAAATAACTTCGTTACATTTGAAGCTAAGCAAGAGGCATCAGCATGATTAAGAAAATATCTCCTTTAGGATTTGAATAGAAAAATATCAGCAAAGAATGTAAGCTGCAACGAATTAAAATTTTAAATTCCCACTAATTTGTGCACACAGAGAGGGATCATAACAAACTGCAAACTCTAAGGTAAAAATAAAATGACAAATAATATTACTATGATCAATATATATATATTGATCCATACCAGAAACATTGTCAATAGAAGGGGCAGGTTCAGGTACTGGAGCTGCAGAAGCATCATTTTTCTGGGTATATGGCTCACCAGGAACTGCGATGCATTAAAAAAAAAAAACCATATCATAATTGATGAATAAACATTAGACTGAACTAACAATTTGTTAATATCATTCATACATTTAAAACCCACAAGAACCTTAGAAGAAAAGTGATTGAAGAAGAAATACACAAAGACTAACCCGAATTAAGAGGTATATAATACAAGGAGCCCACAGTGGTATTATCAGGATTGTTGATGCCATTTACTGTCTCTATATTATCCATACTAACCCCAAACCGACTCGCTAGAGATTCAATGCTATCACTTTCTCTCATCACATAACTCATCATATAGTTCCAGGGTCCACTAGAGCAACCACAAAACAATTTCAATGTTATAACGGCGCCGTTTTCAGCCCTCCTGGTCGTTTTGGGCAAGAAACCAAGCCCATCATAGGTTTTCATAACTAAATCATAGACCAACCCTTCATTGGATTTTACAGTATAAGTGGTGCTTGATATGTATTTGTTTGTACCAGCTGCACAAGAACAGTTCTTTCTGATAAATAGGTAGTCCCGACCGTTGCCTTCAACAGTAATGTCTTTAGGCAATACATCAAACATGCTCTGAACTATGGCTAAGGTTTGATTTGGTTGAGGTTTAAAGGCCAAGAAAGAAGTGCATACACGAGCTGTGTCCTTGCAATTTAAGGGAAAGGTATACGAAGAAATGGAGTGGAGGTTAAGAAGGAAGAGAAGAAAGTGAAGCAAATACAAGTGAGGCCTCAAGAAAAAAGTCATAATTTTAATTTAAAATTAAGATACTAGACTATTAAGTTCCTTGAATATCAAAGAAAAATAGTGGAATCACAGAGAACTTGAGAGATGGAGAAGAAGTTGATCCAAAGAAATACAAATTTGAGAAAGACTTGCAGCTCTAGAACAAACAAAATTGTTTCTTTTCTTCAATAATTTGATGAATACTGATACATGAAAAGTATCGTACAAACTACCCAGAGAAATAGTAAAGAGATAGTAAGAGGAGAGTGGTTGGAAATGGGTTTCTGATAAATTTAGCAAGCGAGAGGGAAAGAAGAAGAAAGGAATAAAGGGAGTTGAAAACAGAGCATTTTGTTTCACGGTATACAGAGAGTAAGCAAAGCAATACAGCTCCCTGAAAAGTGAGAAACAGTGACAAAAGAAAGAAAGCAACATTTGTAGAGTAAAACTTCGGGTACCACCCACCTGGTACCACTCGAGTGGTAGATATTTAGATGTTTTAAGGATCTTTGTTTATCTTTAGCCAATATCACCACTCGTTCTGTTGGAAACACGAAATATCGCGCTTCTTTTTCCACCATATCTTGTGACCAGACAAGAAAGCAAATCCAATGAATTATATTTTTGTTTCTCAAAAACTTGTGTAAACATTGATTTCAATCTGAGGGAATGAAACTGGACAAATTTTAGTTTCTATATTTTAGCGCTGAGAAATATATGAAGCATGAACCATCATCTTCACGTTTCGCGGCTCAGAAACCTTCTTTCTGCTGTAAATGTCAGATTAAAGTGGAACAATTTAAGAAATTGTATTTTCTTCATTATTTGTGAATCTTTGTGAAGGAAAATATATTTGCAGATTAGAGGGTGTGTGGAGGCTGGAATGGGAATTACGGGAGAGGAAAGGGCTGGCAAAAGACAAGGATGGCTTTGGTGGGACCTACAAAAAAGTGCTTTGAAAACGTAAAGAAAGGAAAAAAACCGGAAAACTCGCCGAGTAACTTACAAATGATCGGAGACCAGTAGTAGGTGGTACTCATTTAATTTGTTACGAGTGTGTGTGTATTATCGAAATCAATTAAAGTAAATCTCATTAAATATTGACCAAAAAAAAAATCATTAAATAAATTTTTAAAATTTACTAGATTTTTAATTTTACTATTTTTTTATAAGAATGCTAGGATATTCATTACTTTTGAAACTCGATTACATCAGCACTATAGCGACCTCAAAATAGACAACCAGACCAAACCGTCCAAAGACGTGAAGACGAAAACAACTGAAAGCAACTAGAAGGAAATCCTAATGGTAGATAGCAGCTACTAAAGGGAACCTAAATGCAATTAGATCAGCCAGGATCCACATTTAAAGGTTATGAGGAAGTTTGATTTGATTGATTCCTATCATCATTCATATCTTCATCCAGCACCAAAGATAAAGGGGTAAGGGTATTTATACCCACCCAATGGGACACCTTTTTATCAGTAGATGCAGAAGCAAGAAGCAAGTCTGCTGCTTTCTTCCCCTAAGGAGGAGTGAAATGGGTCAAGAAATTGGATTCAAAATTCAGCAAACCTAGGATATCTTCAAGAAGGCCTTGTGATTGACATTCGCTTGGCTGAGCCTTCTCCAAGCATCGTGACTCGTGAGAGAATTTGGCAGTCAATCTTGAATATGATGTTCTTGTTACCCTGGTCTTGGACTATCATCAAAGCTCTCTTTATTGCTAAAGCTTTTGTCACAAACGTCGATATAAATTTAACCTTGTTGATGAAAGCCCACTTCATGTTGCCCCAATGATCATGGTAGAGGATACTAATTGCAACTGGTTTTGCAAACTCGTGAAAAGCACCATCCATATTAACTTTGAGCATATGCACGGGTGGCAGTTCCCACTTCATAGCAGGTTTCGACATTTGACTGCTTCATTTGCCATCATTGCGAGGCTATTTGCATTCATGTAATCAAGCAAGGATTGATTTGCTAATTCGATCACTGCAGCTGGGTCTGGAGATATCCTGTTAAAGAGGATTGTGTTTCTTTCTTTCTATATGAACCATAATAGCCAGCATATATATGCACTATCAAGGTCAATGAAGGGGCTTTGAGGATTCATGATATCCATCCACCATTTCCTGAAGCTTTGGATTTTGTCAAGATCACATCGAAGCAAAAACCTGATACCAAACCAAATACAACGTACTCAGGGGCACCAGAAAAAGAGAGGCTCTGTTAATTATCCATGGTACCCCTCTTCCATTTTAGTGAGGCTTTGTTCATTGTTGTAGCATTGGATAGGATACTTCATATAAAATTAAGGGTTCAAGTGCAATTTTATACATGTGATTTCCCTCCAAGAGCGCTCAGTACCACGTGTTCTTTTTTATACCAAAAATACACACGTAGTTACGTTTTAGGAGTAAAAATACCATAGTTGTTAGTTGACCGTTAACCATGGTAAAATTACTCTTTTGCCCTTAGTTTAAAATAATAATAACCAAAAAAATACCCACCCCCCTCCTTGGCCGATGGGCCCCACCGCCCCACCTTCAGTGATTTTTTTAAAAAAAAAAACTAAAGAGAGGCCGGCCGCCACCACCACCCTACTGCTGTCGAAGGTGGTCGCCGGCGGTTTCCGAGGAGGGGAGGTTGGCGTCCCCTTAGTTTTAAATAATAATAATTATTAGAAAAAAAAAAGTCGCTGGCTGTGAGGCGGCGACGGCCGGTCGCCAACGTGGGGTGGTCGGTGATGGAGCCCACCGGGCGAGGGGGGTGGGGTAGTTTAGTTTTTTTTTTTATTATTTTAAACTAAGGGCAAAAGAGGAATTTCACCATAGATAACGGTCAGTTAATAGTCAACTAACGACTGTGGTATTTTTGATCCTAAAACGTAACCACGTGTGTATTTTTGGTCCAAAAATAGCACGTGGTGTTAGACGTTCTTAGGAAAAAGTATATATGTAAAATTGCACCTTAACCTAAAATTAATAACTCTTGAGATCACCTTAATCTTCCAAGTTTTTTTCCATACATCGCTAGTCAGTTGATCCGAGGGTCAGGCGATCTAAGCATTTACGTTGGGATTCGTCTTTGTAAGGTGATAGTCCAACTTGATCGAATATAAGCCATTATGTGCTAGTGCCCACATGAGCTTATCATCTGTGGGGACCTATGGGAGCGGGATAGCAACCAAGGGTGGAGCTAGGATTGCAATTAAGGATGAGCGAAAATTATAGAATAGAACCCAAATTTTTATAAAACTATATTTTAACCTCTTAAAATTTTAATATTTTCATTTTAGTCCATTCATGTAACTATACATACAGGGACTAAAGTGAAACTCATGAAATTTTTAAAAGCTAAAATGTAATTTCCTAAAAATATTGGTTCAATTTTGTAATTTTAGGGGGCGAGGGTCACCTCTAGCCCCCTCTAAATCCGCCCCTTATAGCAACTATAGTTTCACTTGTGTGATCATTAGAGCTGGGAATTAAAGCCGGCTCTTAAAGGGCCAGAGCCTAACAAGGTTAGCCCTACAGGGCTTGAATTAAGAAAAACATCCATTTTTTAAAGCTCAGCCCGAGAGCACCAGGGCTCGAAAGTTACTATTCCAAATTTTAAATATTTTTCCTCCATTTTTTTCAAAGAAATAATTAGTAAATTACAACCATTAAAGTTATAATTTATCAAATAAATATTGTCAATATTAATATCCAAACAATACAAATCATTTAACAAATAATTATATTCACTAATTCATAATCAAAAGTTTATTTATTGTTTATAAATAACTCACATAAAACATAAGAAACATACCACTAAGCAACATTAGTACGATAACTATCATTGTCATTTTCTTCGCTACTATCATCAATTTCAAAAATATTTAATTGCACTTCATTTTGAGTAGTAGGCTTTGTTTCATGAATAAAAATATCATAAATTACTTCTCTCGTATCATGAAAATATCCATTTAAAAGGCCTGCAGGACCAGCCCAAGGTCTTACGAAGCTGGCCCTTTTAAGCCCGAGGTCCTACAATGCTTATTTCATTTAGCTTTTCTAATTTTTAAGTCGGCCTTTGAAAAGTCAGGGCCAACCCGATGGGCTCAGCCTGATTTCCTGACTCTAGTGATCATCCATAGAGTGCCTGAAAGGTAAGTCACAATGTCTACTGTCACTAGAGATGAGGGAGGCCACTATTTGGTTGGACTTTTTAAATGTCTCATCTGCAATTAATAATTTTCGAGGGAAGAGGTAAGGAATCCAATTATCTTGCCAAATTTGGAAGCAGATTTTCTCCTCTTCCTTCCCTCCTCTTCCCTCATCTTAGTCGTTCATTTCAACTAAAAATTGATCTGAGATGGAAGAGGAGAGGAGATGAATGGCTGGGATGAGGGATACTGAGGAAAGAGGAGAAAAAGATACTGAGAGAAGCCAGGTTCGCCAAATTCAAGCTGACCTCCCATTTCCTATCTTTACAATTATTTGATAATGAAAAAATAAAGAAAAAACAGTCTACACGATAATAAATTAGGAGAAAAATGTATGTTTATGCAATAATTATATTTGAATAATTAAGTAAAAAAAAAAACTACTCCCTCTCTTATCAATAAGACTATAAGAATAGTTTTTAGTTTCATGAAAATTATAGGAATTGATTAAGTTGATAATTTAATATTATTGTGTAAGAATTGTTTGAATTTTTTTTCCCTAAAATATTTCTTTTTTAACGAGGGTATTAAATATAATTCATAAAAAAATAAAAATTGAAGAAAAATATTATGAAAAAAACAAATAAATAATAGTCGAGATGTATACACTAATAAGACTTAAAATTATATCCATCGATTACGGCATTCGTTGCTTCTTCAACAGGGTGATACTGATAGTGTGATAGTTTTACACAATCGCCAGTTTGCTACTACTAAAAAGATCGGGGAGGTCCGCACGTGCTCCGTAGACAGCTGTACAAGATATGTGCCGACCTACTCCTGGGCCCCGCAAATCCGCCCAACCTACTTTTTTGTTTTTTTAATGAAATGACCCAACTTACTATTTGTATCTATTTTTTTTTAAAAAAAAAAAATACATCCGCTAAATAAATTACTTAAATTTAATTTATTTAACATTATGTTATAAATTAATTAAATTATTTTGTGTATAAAAAAATTAATTAAATTATTTTAAAAATATGAAATATCAGAAATAAATCAAAAAAATTCTTATATTTATAACTAAAATTTACTATTAAACTAGATTAGATATTTTCTGGAGAAAAAAATAAATCGGATGAGTAATTTGAGGGGAAAAAAATACTATTAGATGATAGAATAATACATAAGTAGGAGTGTATGGGGACTGTTTTGTTTTGGTTTATAGTGAGCGGAACATTTTTTGTTAAAAATGAATGGAACTTTTTTTTTTGGTTTCCCATCTGGCATCTGAAATCACTAAATAAACTAATTTGGATTTGGATACTGCAGTGACAATGACAACCCTCTCAAAAGTGATAGTTTCATACAAAACGGATGAATAAAACTTTTTAAAAACTGGCAATCACTTTTGAGGGGCGTGTGTTGGTAAAACCGAATCAAACCTAATATGAGTATTTTGGATGATAGAGTAATGGATAAGGAGTCCCATCTGATGTGGATTGCCATTTTTTTTTTAATATTATTATCGGATATTCAGGTTTAGGGTTTATAATCATCCTCTCAACACAAATGTCTCTGTGGAGTGAAATCAAAATTCCATCATAACCATTCCGCGTGTTTATATTATAAATGTACTTTTTTTTTTGTCAAAGTATATCAATTTTATCAATCTCAAAAAATCAATTAAATTCTTTTTTGTTTTATGAGAAATCAATTACATTCTCTAACAGCTGGAGCCGGGATAGAAAATCAATCAAAAAAATCCCTACCATTACAAGTTACAACCTATCACACATTACGTGATTATAAATATGCTTAACCATTATTTTGAAATCATAAATATTTATGGTGTGTGTATGCTTCAATTTTATTAATTAATCCATCCTATCTTAAATAGAAGATTATAAATAAGATCTCAATTTTTTTTTTATTTCCCTCACAATTGATTTTATGGTTTATTTACTCTCTGTCCTGCAGAGAGTATTTATGGGGAAAAACATGTATTTCTTAAATAACTATGAAAAATAAATAACGTAACTAATTTTTTAATCTAGTTAATAGTTCTTGTATTTAAGATGTGAAGAAAGTGTTGCTTAACTTGATTAGGAAGAAAAACTTAGTGATGGAAATTAGGGAGGTGGGGTGGAGGGAGAAGATGGTGGAGAGATGGAACTAGGGGTGGAAACAGGCAAGGCCAGACCTGTTATGTAGGGAAGCGGCCTGAGCCTAGTCTGTGGCCTGTAACAGGCTTATTTTTAAGCCTGAGCCTGGCTTGTGGCTTGTTAAGAGGTCTGTATTTTCAAAAATCCTGTACCTAAGCTAACAGGCCATAAGCCCCAAGGAAAACAAGCCGACTGTGTTTACAAGCTGAAAACAAGCCTCCTACGTTTACAAGCCAAAAACATACCTCAGACAGGCCTCCTATTTACAGGTCGAAAACAAGTCTCGAACAGGTCTCTTGTTTACAAGCTGAAAACATGCCTAATTGATTAAATAAAAATATCTTTGTTTTTTAATTAATTAGTGGTTTATTTTCAGCAAACATTAAAAAAAATGTAATTACACTTTTACCCTCCTTAACAGGCAGGCTTGACAGAATTTTCAGACCTACTCATAGGCCTGAGCCTGGCCTGTTAAGGCAAAAAGGCCTGAAATCAAGCCTTGGCCTGACTTGTTAGCTTGACAGGCCAGGCCTGATCAGACTTTTAGCAGGTTAGGCCACAGGCTCTTGGCCTTTTTCCACCCCTAGATGGAACCAGGTCTTTTGCTTATCTAACTGATGAGAGAGAAAGCTCGCATCTGAGTCATTGAAATTTAATTTTTTCTTAGTTTATATTTTTTAAAACATATTTTAATGAGTAAAAAATTTAAAATAAAGATAATTTAAAAATCACCAGTTGCAAAAAGTTAAATTTAGCCTAGATTTCGTTTAAACAATCCAGATGGTCGAACATTCACTCCTCATCCGGAAACTGATTCCATGGAGAGATTGAAGTATGAATACACACACACACATATATGAAAATTGCTTGGCAAGTTGCTGTGTTATTAGCTGGTCACACCCGTGAACATGCTTCTCGAGAAAAAGAGTTTAGATGAAGCTTTTATGATGACATTAAATGACATACCTTCTTTTTCTTTCTCAGACTCCTTCTAGAGGGTCCCACTACGTCCTAGACCACACCCATACATCCCCCATTTCCGTTTGGCATAGCAATGAAAAAAATAACTTAAAAAAAGTTAGATGGGATGAAAGCTAAATTGAGTTAGATTTTGAAATATAATTTATGTTTAAATTGATAGTTGTATGAATAATTTTTACTTTATAAATCAAGTTTAAATAATGATTTTTTACTCTATAAGTTAGAAAAATTGGCTTTTCAAATAAGAAACTTTTACCCTATAAATCTAATTCAAAAAAAAAAACATTTATCCAAACAAAAAAAATAACTGAAAAACCTATAAGGCTGATTGAAATAATAAATAAGTCTGATTATTCCTCCTAAAAACTATACCAAACACGCACATTAGACATTATAGTGTACATATTAGAATCAGTAAATGAATGTAACTATAATTTACTCCCTATGTTGCTTTTATATAAGGAGGATGTTTTCTTTTTATCAAATATATGTCTAAATATTTAATGTATTTTCTTGTATTTTCACTCTCAATTAATTATATGTTTTTCTTATCACTTTTTTCCCATAGACTCTCTCATCACTTTTTCCCTTCATTTTCTTACCCACCCATCTTCTTTATAAATAAGGGTTTCTTTGGAAAATAAGTTACATTTTTTTATATATTTACTATCTTTAATCAATTTTAAGTAATATTTTGATCTACGTAATTCGATTATTGATACTTTATAAAAATAAACAAACGGAATAGTACTTATCTTAAGTTATGTGTATAGGCGTATCCTCTCTGGTTTTATGATGACCTTAATTTTTGTTGCAGTGTAATTGCGTTGCCCTACCTTTCTTGGTTAAGGCCTAAATAATTATGTGTTGATTAAGTATTTATACGTATGCTACTTAATTTGTACTCCCTCCAGTCCTAATTATAAGACATATTTAACCGATTTTGGAGAGATTAAGGAGGGCAGTTAAATTAGTTAATTTTACTCATTTTCTTAAAATGCCGTTATATAAATTTTCAATGATATTAACATACCTCTCCAACCTAAAATCTTTCCTTCCATGCTTTCTAATTGAAATGATGATCTTACTACACACACACACATATATCTATATATGTGTATACGCGCGCGCGCGCGCACATCCCCCACCACCCCCCAAAAAAAAACACACACACACACAAATACAAACCCCCACATCCCCGCTCAACACACACAATGTATACACATCCACACACATAAATACACACACAAATATATATATACACACACACATATATCTATATATGTGTATACGCGCCCGCGCGCACACATCCCCCACCACCCCCCAAAAAAAAACACACACACACACAAATACAAACCCCCACATCCCCGCTCAACACACACAATGTATACACATCCACACATATAAATACACACACAAATATATATATATATATATATATATATATATATATATATATATATATATATATATATATCTGTGTGTGTGTGTCTACACACGTATATACATAAACACACGTATAAACAAATTAAAATTCAATAATTTAAGAGTTTTATTGATTAGAAAATTATATACACCTAAATGCATATACTTACCAAAAACCAAACACACTTGAGGGAATAAAATAGGGGTGTTTTAGGAAAAAACTTGACAAAAATTTAAATTTTGTCCTATAATTAGGACTAAAGCCAACTTCTAAATGTTGTCTTATAATTAGAACCGGAGGAAGTATTTCTTAACTGTTTCTTATCCTCTTATATACACATTTTTTTTATTGATTTTTCTTTAATAAAAGCTCACTTAAAACGTGGAAGAGACTAGCTTACTAATAAAAGCTCATTTTTTCGGCATAATGGTTAGCTTCTATTAACATAACTTAAAATGTAATGATCCAGTCCCTCATGGAAAAAGGTTGTGTATTTGTTCGGTCCAGAAATTTAGATCATGATTTTGAGTGATACTCCCTCTATCTTTATATATAAGAGTTTTTTAACTGAACTGCGATATTCTAAAAAAAAAATTAAAAGTCATTAGATGTAATAATTATGTAAGAAAGTAAATTTTTTTTTAAAAAAATCCAATCTATGAATGGTTGAGAGTAATAATAAGAAAAATATTAAAGAAAATGTATGTAGTATTACAATTAATTGAGAAAAAAAATGCAGAAATACGATTTTTATATATAAAAATAAATGCAGAAATATTTATATAGTATTACGATTTTTTCATAGTTTTTTTTTTTGCCAACATGGATATTTTGGTATTTTCATACCATATAAATATATATTTTAATTAAAAATTTTATCCCTCTCCCACCATCCTACCAAACCACGGCTCCAAAGGCTTATATTTATGAGCCGAAGCAAAACTCCCATCACATACTTACTTTTTTTATATATATAAAAAAGTTTAGGTAGGGGTAGATACTAGTAACCAACCAAGATCAAGGCATGTCTCTAGATTCAAAGAACACTTACAGAAATACTTATAGCTCGCTCATCAAAGAGGCCCTCACATCGACCAGCAGGAATCGAACTTCCTTCCTTTTGGGGTGAAGGACGACGCCTTAGTCAATTGTGTCACTCCTCATTAACTCTCACATACTTATTTCATAAATCGTAAAAGCTATTCTAAAAAAGCTAATCCAAAAACATACAAACCAGTTCTAATTCCACTTCCACTTTCATTAAAAAAAAAAACACATACACATACACACATACAAAAGGGGCATTAGTGATTTTATTTTACTGATCCAATCAGTTGAACCTTGACACTCTTGGGTCAACTTCAAACTATATGCGTGGGCCTCTGAAATGAGCGTGAGGAAAGTATAGCCTAAGTGTAAGGTTTACAACGAAAGCAAATCCAACAAGAATTGTGGGTCTATATACCTTAGACCCAAAAGGGATCTCGTTAAATTTAAATGGGCTTTCTTTTGCAAAGATCCATAAGACATAACAATGGTTAAACAACATTAGAAAAATATAAATAGAACATAACAAAAAGATTGCACAAAAATGTTGTAGATATTTTAGCTAAATTAGGAATTGATTCGTTCTCTATTCTAGATGAATGTCTTTCCAATCTTTGGAATTTGGTTGGCCGGGAGTATTTGGGATTAAATTCCCACTTTGTGTAAATTTCCTTTTGTAATGAAGACTTATAGCCATTCTTTTATAGCAACAAAAAAAAAAAAATCAGAAAAATATAAAAAGAACATAAGAAAAAGATTGCACAAAAAGCAGATAAACATGAAGAGAGTCAGCTTTCAAAGTTGAATATTCAACTGTAGCATTATAATTTGTTCATATGCTGTCCCCTTTAGGCTTTAGGTGGCTTTCTTATCCCATTTTGCCTCAACACCCAAAAGAAAAGGGAATAACTTTAGGGTATAATGCTCCACATATTGTAGGGTAGTGGTGCATATAATGCCCCTACTCACCATTATTCTTGGCATCGAATTGTCCTTTCATAAACCACATTCTCCGAATTTATGCTTCCTCTCTCATGTTTTAACAAAATACCTCCTATATCAGCATGATCTAACTCACTCACAATCATATATACCTATTAACTCCTACGATATTTAATACAAGATATATTTATTTAATCTTTAAGAAAGTTTTTTAAGTTAGTTAATATCACATAAATTTTTTGAAATATTTTAAGTCTCTTCCTTAATTTCATTATTCTCCCTCCTCGTTGATTTTTGCTGAGGGAACATTCATAAAGATAAACAGAGGTGAAATTAACAAATAAGCATAATTTCTCTTTGCGGGCGTGCATTGTGCTAGCATGTGTGATGTTTGGATAAGTAAGAAGCAATCACTTTGAGACCATAATTCACAATATTTATAATATTGATATTAGTAGTTAATTAACCAAGTAAACAAATTGCCCGTTTGTGTGGATAAGTAAAAAGTGTGACCGTGTGTGTGGTGTTTGGATAAGTAAAAAGCAATCCCATTGAGACCATAATTCCTAATATTTACAATATTGATATTAGTAGTTAACCAAATAAACAAATTGCCGATGGGACCAAGTGGTAGAGAGTCCTTGATTTAGTATTTCCTCCAATCCTATAAGATTTAGTAGAAGAATGTGTGTGTAGGGTGTTTGGATAAGTAAAAAGTGTGCGTGTGCGTGTGATGTTTGGCCAAGTAAAAAAGGAATCTCACTAAGACCATAATTCCCAATATTTATAATATTGATATTAGTAGTTAATTAACCAAATAAACACATTGTCCGTGGGACCAAGTGGTAAAGAGTCCCTATTTTAATAATTCCTCCAATCCTATAAGATTTAATAGAAGAATGTGTGTGTGTGTGTGGGGTGTTTGAATAAGTAAAAAGTATAAGTATACGTATGCAAGTAGTGTTTGGATAAGTAAAAAGGCAATCTCATTGAGACCATAATTCCTAATATTTATAATATTGATATTAGTAGTTAATTAACCAAATAAACAAACTGTACGTTGGACCAAGTGGTAAAGAGTCCTTGATTTAATAATTCCCCCAAATCCTATAAGATTTAATAGAAGAATATGCGTGAGAGGTGTTTGGATAAGTAGAAAGTGTAAGTTTGTGTGTATGTGCATGTGTGCGTGTGGTGTTTGGATAAGTAAAAAACAATCACATTTAGACCATAATTCTCAATATTTATAACATTAATATTAGTAATTAACGAACTAAATAAACAAATTGCCCATGGAATCAAGTGTTAATGAGTCCTTGATTTAATAACTCCTCCAAACCTATAAGATTTAGTAGAAGAATGTGTGGGGGGCGTTTGGATAGGTAAAAAGTGCAAGTGTATAAGTAAAAAAGCAATCTCGTTGAGATCATAATTCCCAATATTTATAATATTAATATTAGTAACTCATTAACTAAATAAGCAAATTGGCCGTGGCACCAAGTAGTAAAGAGTCCTTGATTTAATAATTCCTCTAATATTTATAATATTGATATTAGTAGTTAATTAACAAAATAAACAAATTGCCTGTGGGACCAAGAGGTAAAGATTTCTTGATTTAATAATTCCTCCAATCCTATAAGATTTAGTAGAAGAATTTAAATATAACATATTAATTCAATTTATTTTTAAGTTTATATTTGTTGTGTATCCATGGACTACAATAGATTTTTCATTAAGTGGGGATGGCTGATGTAAATTATGAGAAGGGTATTTTAGAAAACTTACACGTATTTTATATAAATAACAAATATTTTTACCCATGCGTTGTAAATATAACATATTAATTCAATTTATTTTTAAGTTTATATTTGTTGTGTATCCATGGACTACAATAGATTTTTCATTAAGTGGGGATGGCTGATGTAAATTATGAGAAGGGTATTTTAGAAAACTTACACGTATTTTATATAAATAACAAATATTTTTACCCATGCGTTGTATGGAGAAGTTCATATATAGCATTTTGAGTTTTTGAAGATTTTCAAGCACAGAATGACAGTTTATGATTCTGAAGCATTTTTAATGATTGGAGAATTTTTTTTATTGTATGCACAATAAGCAATATTTATTTGTAATCATAATAAATCATGTAATTATTTTCTAATCATCTATTTTAAATGACCCATGTATATACTGAAAATCCCAAATGTATTACTTGTTGATATATATTGATGAGACTAATATTGAAGACCCTTATCATAAGAGTCAGATAGAGAAAACATCATTTATAAAAAAAGGAATCAATAAATATAATTTATTGATAATTATTTTATAACTTAATTTTTATATTTCTTCAAAATTAATTGATTATGTAATCATACTTAAAAATGATTTGATTATTTCTTAAATTTCATTTATTATTAATGTAAATTATTTATTTGATTATTTGATTTAGAAATAGTCATCATCGTCCCATGTTATAGATTTTTGCTTCCTAATTTTCTTGTTTATATTTCTTCGTAATTGATTGATTTGGTAGTCATATTTAAAAATGATTTGATTATTTCTTAAATTTCATTTATTATTGATGCAAAATATGGATATTGATTTGATTTAATTTAAATATTTACATAATTACATTTTAATTAACACATTATGTACACTCAGAATTATTAATCAATATAACTTCAAAAAAAAAAAAAATACTCATCAATATCATATCATATAATCAAATCAAGCTTAAATAGGCATATCTAAAAGGTAATATCTAAAAGCTTAACACATTATCTTTCTTTCTTTTTTTCCCCTATTTTATTATCTATTTTCTCTCTCTTGCCTCCTCATAAATGAGGATATATTAAAAAAACCAATGATTATTTTAGATATACTTATTACATTTAACGAACCTTAATCATTTTCTTAAAATGCGTAATTTAGTTTTTAAACTTTATAAAAAAACATTAGGGAGTGGTTTTAATTTAAGCCTAGACTATAAATTGTGGGCTTCCATTCTTGGAGGGCGAAGCATGAATCATAAATATTAAAAGACCCATGAATAAATAAACACCTTAATTAATGCATAATTAGATTAATTTATTACTAATTAATACTAAAAAGGTACATTCAACAGTGGCTGTCATCAATTCTGCCGCTGAGCTCAAGTTCATGCCTCCAAGTTATCACGATCATAGTCTAGGACCCCATTGATCATCCTACTCACCAGCTATTATTATTATTCTCTTTTTGATATATTGAGAGCATAAATCTTTTTAAATAACAAAATCATAATCCTATAATGATATGGATGCAGTTTATCCCTCTATTTTTGTATTATTTTTCTTATAATGAATAGGTGAATAATTTCAATCATTTAATATGTATTATTAAATAATTCAAATTTCATTTAAGTTGACATTTTTATGTAGAAATATAATATTTAATTAAAAAATTTAAGAAAAGAATGACTATTATTTAAAATCCCAACAATAGAAAAAAGTCAGTAGTTTACAGGGAAAATTGTGGGAAAAATCCTTTTTTATTTTTTCACAGCAGAGAATCGAACACGTGACTTGATTGGTTGAGATAAATTTATCTCACCATGAGTCAGAATGTCAAGTGTTTGGAAAAGCCCCTGATTGAAAAATGTATTACTTAACTATTTTTTTTAAGAATATAACTATTTTTTTTTAGTATCAGTCAATATCACAGTCAATCCACAAGGTATTCTTTTAGTGAGTACATGAAATAATTTTTTTTAAAAAAAAGGCACCAGCTACTTTTTTACACCAAAACAACAACAGTGTTCCAAAGAAAAAGAGAGTAGTGGATATTTCCAGCAGAGGAGGAAAGCCAGCTCCTATCTTTAGAGAGTATAACTTTTTTTCATATATATATATATATATATAACATATCTTATGCCTAGAATGAACAAAACATAGGTGTTTTGAGATTTATAAATTAAGTATGTGATAAGAGTTTTATTTTAGCTTGGATAAAACCTAGTTGGTTTCCGAAGAAGCCTCTATACATAATTA
The DNA here is from genome assembly GCA_037074495.1 of Acacia confusa. Classification (NCBI taxonomy): domain Eukaryota; kingdom Viridiplantae; phylum Streptophyta; class Magnoliopsida; order Fabales; family Fabaceae; genus Acacia; species Acacia confusa. The sequence goes on from CM073510.1 coordinate 30,716,547, forward strand.
GATATATGTTGCACACAAGTTAAAAAAGAGAGATGTACCCACTTAAAAACCTAGATTCTTAAGTATTTTTTAGCAATAAATTTTATAATGGAGAATTTTATAATAATTGTCCTTAGCTAACATAGAGTAAAGTTCAAAGACAAAGGCTTTTTTATTTTTATTTTTCATTTTGTTGGCAAGGAAGAGGCAGGGGATAATTAAGGAATTGGGAGTCAGGAGGGATAATAATGGAGGAGGAGAGATTAGCGGCGCATGAGGCAATAATTGAGAGAAAAGCAAACAAAAAAGGGTCATTCAATTCCCTCCATTAATTAATCAATAAAGAAAATAAAGAGAGATGCAATCAATGAAACGAAGAACGCCACTCAGATACCCAGCAAAATGTCTCACCAACCATTGTTCCATTATATACACCATTATTCACCACTAGGGGTGAGTATGGGCTGGGCGAGACCCATACCCAATGCCCTTCCTGAAAAATTATTAGGTAGTAAAATACAGTCTAGTACCCAGCCCAGCCTAGCCTAGCCCGATTGAAGCCCTAACATTTTTGGGCTGAGCAATAATGGGCTGGGCAGGGCGGGCTTCTCATGCCCAAATGATGATATCTTACCACACCCTATGTGGGATTTTTTTTTCAATCATACTTGATAAACAATATTGTAAACTTCAAATGTAATTCATAATTATATACCTTAGAATATTCCAAAATAAATCTACAACTTAAGTCTTGAAATTAAAAAACTATCATATGTCTTAACAAAATAATCAAATACACATGCTCGAAGAATTAAATAACATCCATAGTCCATTAAAAATACAAGGCATCATTAGTAATATAATGGACTAATGGTCAAATACTCAATGAATATATTAAAGTATTAGTAAATATACAATATAATATAAGTCTATTAACTATTATTTATATATATACACACTGGGCAGGGCCAAATGGCCAGGGTGGCATACCCTGCCCGATGCCCGGCCCTGTCCGCAAAAATGCTCAGCCCGATTATGCCCATTTTTTCTAGGCTTCTTTTTTTTTGGCTGGGCAGGACCATTTTTTGCTGAGCGCACTGGGCTCCTGGGCATCATGCACAACCCTATTCACCACAATCCCTAATAATACAAAATGGAGCAATTCCCAATTAATAAGAAAAATTACTTGCATAATTAAAATTGCATAATTTTTTTTTAAGAAATACTCTCTGTCCTCCCATTAAAAATTGAGAAGGAGAACGTATTTAGAATAAAACAATTGAAGCTACCCATATTTTTATAAGAAAAAACCATTCTTTAGCCAATTGTAATTTCTTGTATTTTAATTTCGTACCTATATGTTTTTTTTGCCTTATTAAATCTTTTAGTTTTACTCTTTTAGCACCGTTAGCCTTCATAGTTTTGCCTTGTTAGTATTGTTAACCTCCTATATAGAAATCAATTGTGCCATGCCAACACAGTAAAATTAAAGGATTAAAAAAATATAAGAAAAAATATAGGTACTGAATTAAAAATTGAAGAAATCTACAAGTACATCAAGAACAATTTTCCCTTTAATGAAAAACTAACTTACAGTAGTGTTTGGGACCACAAAATTATTCTAGAAAGAACTTCAACCGTTAAAATGTAAATAGATGCATTTTTGTAACAAGGCCGGGAGTGCGTCTGAATAGTGATGGGGGGAGTTTGGTATTGGAAGTTGGTCTCTCAGCTGGGTGCATGTACACCAAATGTGAGCAGCTAACTGAAGCCAAATTTACATATATATGCTACAAACACTAAAATAAATTATCTAAATCATATGAGGTGGAAAATATTTATCAACATGTCATGCTTAAACTCGTCCATGCAAAGAATGATTTTTTTAAAAAAAAAAAATTAAGAAAGGGTTTGGACTCACACATAGTCTAAAAGTCGGATGTTATGACTTTGATTCACAAAGAATACATGACTGAAAGTACACGTACCTTCATCTCAACCTACATTGCCCCACTTCACTTCGTCTAAAATGTCTTTCCCACCAGCATGTTAACTAACTCTAAAATTAAATCCCTTTTATTTTATTGGGAATATCTGATTCCTTTATTAGTTAAATCGAGAGACAAGGGGTTGCAGAGAATGATTTTAAGATCATGAAAAATTATTTCATTTTTTGTTCAATATTTGTAAATAAAATATTAATCTATCTTTGGTAATAAATCAGGGTTTAATAAAGTATATTTTATGGGTTTTAGTTTTCTTATGTTGCATGAGAAAACTAAACTTCCTACACACATATGAAATGATGGGACCCACATATACATATATAAATTAATATATGTATATATGGGTCCCACCATTTCATGTGTATGTGACATGAGATAATTTTTTTCCTACAACATGAGAAACATTAATCCCATATTTTATTGGGTTAAGTTATATCCAGCACCTTTAAGTTTTTTTGTGATAGCACTCTCTATACTATTAAACTAATTTGTGCATCATTTGACATCATAAAATAATTTTTTAATGGCATTCAATATCCTAAAATATTTTTGTAATATTTTTTATGCATTTAACATTCTAAAGTATTTTTTTCAGTATTCTAAAGTATCCCTTAAAAAATAAATTTATAATCTACAAGATTATCTATGACATATAAATTTTAAATTATTAAGTGTGTAAATTATTTGATTTTATTTGTTTTAAATTTTTATAGTTGATTTTTTCTTATATTTGATATTTTTAAATCTTCATGTCTTCATATCTTTACTTCACACCTCATGAATTATTTTTTGAAAAAAATAGGGTGAAGGTGCAAAAATATACATAAGCTTTTTCCTCGGAACAAAAATACACACATGCTTTTTTGAGGAGCAACAATACACATGTGGTTACAATTTTGGTGCAAAAGTCACATCTCACCGTTAAGTCACTGTTCACCGCCGTTAAGTTATTGTTCACCTCATTCCTTTCTCTCTCTCATCACGATGAACAATGATTTAACGGTGGATGTGACTTTTGCACCAAAATGATAACCACATGTGTATTTTTGCTCTTCAAAAAAACATATGTGTATTTTTACTCCTGTGAAAAAAACTCATATGTATTTTTACACCTTAACCCAAAAAAATATTATTTATGTTCCAACTAAGGGAAATAATACAAAAAAAAATCTCATTGACAAGTGAAAGATTACTATTGACTAAATATGAGACTTGTCAATATATTATATTGTTTTCTTTTTTTGGGACCTAAATGATATTCTATCTTTTAAAAAAGGGGGGGGGGGGAAGAATAGGGGTAGGGGGTAGAAGTGAGAAAGGAGAAAATAAGAGCACATTGGGTACATGGAAAGTTTGAGAAGAGAAAGGAAAGAAAAAGAAGTTAAAAAGGTATTCTGTTTAGCATACATGAGCAGGAAAATGGAAGATGATAATTTTAAAAACAATTAAAACATGAAATCTCCAAAATACCCTTATGAAAAAAAGCGCTTCCTCCCTCCTTCATCCCTCCCCCTCTCCTATCAACACCCTCAAAGCAACAAATTCAAATCAACATCCACAGGCCACGCATTCATATTCACAGTTGAAAGAAAAATAAAGAAATCAAGATCAACATTTAACAATACGTAGATTGAGGGGGGAAGCGAGAGTGCAATGGAGTTGGGTTTTTTTTTTTTTGGGGGGGGGGAGTTGAAGAAGAAGAAGAGGATTATTTGAGAATTTTTTACTTGGGAAGATCAATTCCTATCGAAAATGGAGAGAACAAGCTTCTCATAAACGATGAAAGACGTCTCACCACTAGAATTTACCTTACCGAAACATAGCATGTTGTTGAAACAATTTTTATCAAAGAAGACACTAAATCTTCCCTTTCTTCCCAAAATCTTCCCCACACCAAACAGGTCCTTATATGAAGTAATAGAGGGAAGATGAAAGTCAGCACAGCAAAGTAAAAATAGTTCTTTGCAATAATTTTTGAGTTAAAATTTTTAAAAGATAAATGTTAGGTGATGTGATACTACAGTGATAGGGAGAAAGGTGACAAATAAAGTAAAACCATTCTTCGCAATAACGATTTCTTTCACAATTTCAAAGTCGCTTTTTATGTTGAATGATTTCAAATTTAACATTTTGGTAAATATTTTCCACCTATAGTATTTGGGTAATTTATTTTACTGTTTAAGAAGTAGGTAAGAAATACATGCTTCCCGTCGAAAGCGACAGATGTGGACAATGCACAGAAGAAAAAAGAATTGGGTGCTTTACTTGATTTTATTTTAATCCACATGTAAAAAAATTCCATGTAGTACGTAAAAGCATATGAGTGGACGGAGAGTGATATAATGAGTGAGGCATCAAAAGGACGACCCATGAACTCATGAATAGCAAATAAGTAGTTAATAATTAGGATTTGATTTTTTTTTTCATTTTTATATATAAAATAAAATTTAATTACACAAAAAATTTCTTTTATATTCGATACTCCAAGAATGTTTGCTAGCTACAAGGAAAATTAACTAGTGCATCTTTGTTTTAGTTTTTTAGATTGTGTTTTTATGAATTATAATGTAAGTATATATAGAAGATTTTATCTTAACTTACAAAAAAATGGTTTCTTAAACCATAATTTAAGGATTTTTCAAACAGGCATAATGTGATCGAAGGAAAATTTTATTTGTTACCTTCTTATTTTGGTTTATTGTTGTTGATCCTAATTAAGATTTTGTTTGAGAAATCTCCAAACTTAAGTTACAAAAACTATTTTTCGTAAGCTAAAATAAAACTCATCTCATAACTAGGCTTATAAATTCTAAAAATTATTCTTCAAACGAGCATTGAGTGATAAAAAGATGAGGAAACAATTTTATTTCACTTTTTCCAATGTATTTTGTATTTTTGTATTTTTTTTTTTAAATTCATGAATCTCCTTCTACTTCCTCTGCATACTAAACGTTTATGTTGACTCAATTTTTTTTCCTCCCCACCTTTCATTGCTACTCCATTTAATTCCCTCAATTTCCATCAACACTAATTCTTCTCATCAAACGGGTCCTGAGAAAGATTAGTTTTTTTTTTAATAAAAAAAAATGTGATGATACTCCTAATATATATGTGTGTATATAAATCTAGGTTGATGAGAACATAAAACTAGATATTTTAGAATTTAGAATATGGAGAATGTGAGATCTACACACACACACACACACAAAAAGGAAGCAGCATTTTAGCTTTAAGTACGAAAAAAATGGCACAAAGGACAAATTGTCATCCCTGTGACTGTCCATACCAGCCTCTTTATCTGAAGTGATTCCTCCGTTCTTCAAAAGCCAGTGATTGATTTTGATTTATCCTCATTTATAAATCATGAATCGTTTTATTAAACTTTTGTAGTTTTGTTATTTTGATCAGTATTTAAAGAATAACTTCTATGATTTATTAAAAAAACATATAAAAAGAGTTTTATCTCATCTTATAAAAAAAAAAAAAAGAATTTGTGAAATCACAGTTGTGTGGCTTCCCAAACCCTCTTAACATCGCGGTAAAAAAAAAAAAAAAAAAACCATCACATGATAACAACAATAACGTGCTGTTTTCCCCAGTTTTGTTATAACTAGACAATAATGTTCTATTTTTATCATGAATTTTGTAGTTGAGTAGTGTGAAATTCATTATAAATAATAAAGGGTAAAAGGTGGATGCTATTGGTGCCATTGTTGACAACGGACGTCTAAGACAAGAGGCAAATAACGAGTGGGTTGGAAGATTGGTTTGTTTATTGAATTTGAGGGAAAACGTAACGGCGTTATTGAACCCGTCAAATTATTTTATATTAAGGGCCAAATTGCACCTTTAAATGCTTTAGAGGGCTAGTTGCCCCTCCAAAATTAGTTTAGAGTGCTCAATATAAATTATAAGTATAATATCATTTATAATCTCTTACTTTTAATGTCCACCTCTCTAATTAAAAAAAGTGAATGTGTAAATTTGTTTTGTAAATTTTGGTTGAGAAATAATATTACTCTAAAAGTTTTTTTATTTAATGTCATCATAAAAATTTTAAATATAACAATATTTTCATATACTGTTAAACAAAATTAACGTTAATCAATAAAAATTGATATCAATTATTAACTTTTTAATAAAAAAGTTATATTTTGAAGCTCTTTAGGGATGGGGGTAAATATTAAAGGATTAAAGTAGAGAATTTGGATATTTTGAAGGTGAAAAAAAAAGGAAGTATTTGGATATTTCTGCTGCGTGGAACTAATAGAACGGAGGGATGGGACGTGCGTTGGGGTTGGTGAAACAGAGATGCGACACGTGTGATTGATGGATAGGGACAATAACCAAACTTTTTATTTTTTCCCATGTCAAAAAATAATTTCTTTTACTCGTAAATACAGAAATAAGGTCAAACTCACTGAAACAATAATGGAAAACATAGGAAAATCATTTTTTCATGTCACACATACATAAAATGATGATATTTTTTATACATATATATATGTAGATCCTATCATTTCATATGTGTGTAGGAAACTTTTTTTTTTTTTTTTTATGTAACTTGAGAAAACCAAAGCCTAACAATAATATCTAAAATCATTATACACATTATAGAGAATTAACAGCTCCATGTTATCTTCATTTTATTGAATAGAAACAATCAACGAAAAAAATCTGTTATTGTTGTTGTTAAATACTACCACTCTTGATTTTATTATAAATTCATTTTGATCAAAAATTTTGATCTTTATTATAAATTTAATTTACATTTTTAACAATTTTACCTCTATTAATTACAATACACTAAAAGAACTTATTGATGTTAATTTTTAAAACTAATTATAAATAAGAGTAAAATTGAAAATTTAACTTATAATTAATAAGTTAGCTAACTCTTCAAGATACGTGTGAATTAATTAAACTAGACTTATAAATAGGATTAGAATGTTACAATATAAAAAGGGTTTTAAGGTGCAAAAATGCACATATGTTTTTCTGCCAAGAGCATTCAGCGCCATATGTTTTTTTTTGTGCAAAAATACACATGTGGTTACGTTTTCGAAGCAAAAGTCACACGGGCCGTTAGTTGATCAACATTGACCGTTAACTTGGATGGAAATGAACAGTAACTCTGCTTAAATTACTATTTTGCCCCTAGATTTAAATAATTTTTTTTAAAAATAAGATTAAAATAAACCCTTCCCGGCCCCACCACTAGCCACACCGGCGGCGGCGGCCGCCCTCCGAACCTTCGGCTACCGCCGGCGACTTTTTTTTTTCTTTTTATTTTAAAAACTAGGGTTTTAAATATTTTTTAAAAAAACATTAAAATAAACCCTTCCCCCCTAGTGGGCTCCACTACCAGCCACGCCGCTGCCGCCGGCCGCCATCCCCACCATCGGTGACTTTTTTTTTTAAAAAAATTTTAAAACTAAGATTTTAAATATTTTTTTAAAATAAAAACACTAAAACTAAACCCTTCCCCACCGGTGGGCTCCACCACCGGCGGCCACCCTCCCCACTGCCGGCTACCTCCTTCATCGACTTTTTTTTTTTCAAAAACTTTAGTTAAAAAAAAAAAGTCGCTGAAGGAGGTTGCCGGTCATCGACGGTGGGGAGGGTGGTCGTTGGTGGTGGTGGGACTTACTGGTGGTGAAGAGTTTATTTTAGTGTTTTTTTTTAAAAAAATATTTAAAACCTTAGTTTTTAATTTTTTTTAAAAAAAAAAGTCGTCGGAGTTGGCTGCCGAAGGCCGGCGGTGGGGAGGGCAGCCGCTGCCAGTGGTGTGGCCGGTGTTAGGGCCACCGGTGGGGAGGGGTTTATTTTAGTGTTTTTTTTTAAAAAATATTTAAAAATTTAGTTTTAAATTTTTTTTAAAAAAAAAAATTGCTGGAGGAGGCAGCCTGAGGTGGGGAGGGTGGCCGCCGCCAGCAATGTGGCCAGTGGTGGGGCTCGGAAGGGTTTATTTTGGTTTTATTTTTCTTGAAAAAATTATTTAAAACTAAGGGCAAAATGGTAATTTCAGCGGAATTACTGTTTATTTCCGTCCAATTTAACGGTCAATGTTGGTCAACTAACGGCCCGTATAACTTTTGTTCTTAAAACGTAACCACGTGTGTATTTTTATACAAAAACAAAAAACTTATGGTACTGGATGCTCTTGGCAGAAAAACATATATACATTTTTTCACCTTAACCCTATAAATGATTGAGATATTGTCTACATTTATTTTTTAAATTTTCTGACAAAGAACTGGAATTATACTATATGCTTATACTCTAAATCATCTAATTTAACTATATAAATTTCTCCACTATAATCTTAATATCCGCTTGATTTTACTTATTTTAAATAATTTGTGTTTCACTTATATGAAATAAATATGTAAAAATAATTTTAATTTATCCCAAAAAACATAGAAGTATGTAAAGTAAGTGTTCTCTCTAACTGCCCCTTTTCATACTATATTGCAAGGCATAACACCCAATATAATGGGAAAATTTTATTTGGTGAACGAGAAGTATTTTTTTATAGATTTAGATAAAATAATTATTATATATTAGATGATAAAGAAATATTACACATGGGTTTAGGTTTTGTAGTATAGACGTATAGTGAAAAATCCCTCAAAAGCCCCCAGTGAATTTCTAATTGTTTTCATTCGCGTAAAACGTGGGGAACAATTTTATTGTAAATAAGAAAAATAAAGAAATTATTCCATGATTTGATTCCTTAAAGCAGAGCATTCACAAACTAAACTCACAACACAAGAAACTGAATTATTATTATTATTTTTTTAAAAAGCCAAAATCGGTGCCACGTTTTGAGTTGAAATTCAACAACCTTATTTAAGGCGCAACGTTACAGGGGTTTTGCTTTTCTGTGTCAAAAAAAATAAAAAAAAAATACATATATATTCAATACCTTTATACTTCGGTATATAAAAAAACATAATTATACATTGAGTTTATTAAAATTCTGAGAGATGACAAAAACAGCAGCTGTGCGAAAACGAAAGTCTCCTTTCAATTTTCAAGCTACAGTTTATTTATTTATTATTTATAAGAACGAGTTAACATCAACACCAAACCATACGTGCAACAGCAAGAATACACATATGGTCTTGTTTTCCCCACGTGTATACGAATTTTGGCAGATATTCTGTGTTTCTTTCTTTTCTTTTTTTTCCCAATTTGTTGCTGTTACGTCAAAGAAATTTGAATAATGTTGACATATTGAATTCATCAACCCTCCAGAACCATCTTTAATTTGGATCATCCACTTCATTTCTTCCTCACAAAATGTCTCCACATTTGCACCAAAACCTCCATTGAAGGGTAAATTAAAGGGGGGAAAATCATTTTAACTAGATTTATTCTGCAGAAAAAAAAATTAAGAGCTTGTTTTATTCTATTTTTCGATTTTTATGTTCATATGAAAAATTGTTTAGAGTAATATTTAGAACAAGTTCTAGAAACAAAAATTTTAAAAAAATTATTTTGAATCATTATTTAAAAAAAATATATAAAATGGTGAAATGAAGGGAGAATGAATAATTTACTTTATCAGTATATGATTGTCAATAGTAAAAATACAAGCTTTTATGTTTCTTCTCTAATTTTGTAAAATAAAAAGATATTTTGATTTTTTTTTAGAACATATAACCAAATTAAAATACATTTTTTTAACAAAATTTTCTTCTTTTTTTTTTTCTTAACCAAAAACTGTTCTAAAAATAGAAAATAAAACACGCAAAAAATTCTCAACCATTGGCTTGAATGATTTCTCCCATCCCTGATATTAACCTAATATTTACTGCTCTTTCTCGAAACAAATAATCCAATTGAAATTGAATTTTAATTGTTTTTTAAATTTGGTTGATAGTACGTCGAGAGGATTTTTTTTTTTCCCTTTTATTTTTTGAAAAAGTAGAGGATATTGAGATTTGAGACTGCCTCCCAAATTCTGATTGAAGACAGAGAGTCCTTTGCAGTTTGCTCGCATTTGGTATAGGACTGAACCATTACTCCCTCTACCAACCTGAGGATCAGATATTTAAAAAGGAAAATAAAATTCCTCACTCTTTTGTTTGGTTGTGCCAAACACATGCTACATTTATTGAAGCCTTTGAAAAAGAGGGCAAAAAGAACAAGCAAAAGTCAGGGAAAAGAAATGCAGCAGAAAACAGGGATCATTTTCATTTTTTTTTCCCTTGGTTTAGCAGGAGGAGTATCAGGTGAGGATTACGTAGAGACGTAAGCAACAGATGTGTCGCGCGTATATTAATGGCAGTGCAGGCTGGTATTGAACTTGGGGCACCAATCTTCCTCCTTCTTCATATCAACACCACTTCTGTTCATGCCTCACGCTTCTTTATTATTTAGTACTAGGTAGTATTATGTGTCTTCTTCTGTACCACTGCTTTTTTCTTAAACTTCAATCTTTCAATTCCTAATTCATTTCAAAAACCAAGTCCTTTTTCTTTTAACTAAGGATAGATTATGAGTCTCCTACAATATACGTACTATTTTCGTTCTAAATTTTCAAACTCATTTTTTAATAACGGTAAAAGTAGAAAAACATATCAATTTATGACATATTTAATGAGTTTATCGTCACTTTTTGTTTCCCGTAGATTAGGTTAAAATGCTTTATATTATAGATTAGAAGGAAGTGGTATCATACTTGAGAGTACCTGGATTAAGAGGGTTTCATGGATAAGAACCCTGATTAATTGTAGTTGAGCTGAGTGGGGACTTTTTGCATGGTGAGTTTTATATACCACCTACCTACTTGTAGACTTATTTGGATTAACGATTGTAAAAAGTGAGTTTTATCCAATTGTTTTTTGTGAATTAAAATTCGATTAAAAATCAATTAGTACAATGTGTTTTGTGTTTCTTCACGAATTTTTTATAGAAGAGAAAAGTTATTCGACTGAAATTTATTTAAATAACATAATAATTAAAAAAAAAAAAATCAGTTTTTGAAGTCTCACATATGAAGAAAGGCTGGAACTTATTAGCTAGAAGATTCAAAACCTAGGTTTCAACTAGCCGACTGACTTTTGGAAGAAAAATTCATTTTCTCCTACTGCTAAATCAAACAAGATTTTTTTCCCCAACTAGCTTTAATAACGATCCAAAATTCAGTTTTTTGTTTTGTTTTTTTTTTTCCTGAAGCGAGAAGGACTAAATTTTTATACATAGAATAAACCAGTTTGCAAATATTGTATTCAAATTACCAATATTCCGATTTAAGGTTATTCTTACCAAGAGAATTATCACTTAAGGACTTTCATTTTTACAAATTCTCTCAATCATTCGCAAGTTCAAGCTTGAGATCTCTGAAAAAAATAATGCAGGTACCTTTTTTTTTAGAATAAAAAGATGCGAGCAAACGAGTTAGGACTAGCAAGCTAAAAGAAGCCGTGGCTAAAATCTTTAAAGAGAGTGGTTCTATTAGGAACATTCAGAAAGCTTCAACATCAATACAGCTACCTTATTTAGTTGTACCAAGCGTTGAGGCTGAGATATATGAGTTCCACTGATAATGAGGGATGAGTAATACTTGTTAAAGCTGACATATGATATATTAGCTAGGAAGGAGAGTATTTTGAAAGTTTTGGTTATACTACCTACTTATTAAATCGGTGAATTGGTAAATTAGACAATAGTTTGCTTTATAATATGTTAAAAATAGACTCGTTGAAAAAAACATTCCATCGTTTCTGATATAGAACTTTCATCAGTAAAATAGAGAAGTGATTAAGAACTTTTGCTCCAACTGATTCCTAATGTAGAGTAGTCTTGAAGGCAAAAAATGTTTTCTTCACACACACACACACACAAACCTCTAAACCCCAACACTTTAATGCATCATCAAACTAGGTGTGTGTGTGTATTCAAACCATACTTTTTGATTAATTATTTACGAGCTTCTCATTCTTACATCACTGATCACTCATATTATAACCAATTCAACCGTAAAGGGGATTTAAAATGATGAGTGGGATTTGACGCAGTGATGATTAGGGATTAGTATAAGATAGTCAAACATCAACACACCCGATCTTAGCCAAAAGGCAAGCCGAGAAAGGTGTGAGATAGTCAAAGATTATAGCTTTAAGTCACTTTCACTCTCTCTAATGATCGGGGATTAGTAAAAACAATAATAAAAAAAATCTCACAAGTAAACAAAAAGTAATAGCAATATCTAATGTACGAAATAATAGTAGGTTCATATGGTCACTTGGTAATTAAAAGATTATATTCATTCTTCGTGATCCTCCTAATGATTTTTTTTCGTTCAAATTTTTTCAATGGGTAACAGCATAACATCATGGATGGATATTATTTTTAGGAGAATACAAAGTGATAGTGATTCTATAATAGCAGAGTCCTTGCCCACATTTGGCATGGTACGAATACAATACAATTACTTCAATTCGGCTACCAACCTGAGGCTCAGATATTTAAAAAAGTGAAAAAGAAACCGTAAAAAGTTTTTGTTTGGGTGTGTGAGAACGCATGCAAAACTTAATGAAAAGAGGCAAAAAGAAGAGCGGAAAGTGAAAAAGAAAAGCAGGAAAGAGTCTAATTTTATACTGTGTATATATATATATATATTTTATGGGGTGGCAGAATCAGGAGGAGCAGGCGAGGATTACGTAGAGACGTAAGCCAGGGAAGTGTAAATATGAGAGGGTCAGGTTGGTATTTTGAAGACGTACCATTAGTTCATGCTTCAAATGAACATCAAAGTTCAGTATAGTTCATATGCTCCACGCATCTTTGTATATGTACCAAGTGTCTCCTTTTCTACCACTCCTTATTTCTAACTTCAATCTTTGAATTCCAACCATTCAAAAAAGAAAAAAATCAAGTCCTTTTTTTCTTTTCAGGACTGTGAGTCTCGTGCATGCATGTTTGAGAGATGAGGGATATTTTTTCCAGTCAACACTCAATATCCTCAAGCTGTCTCATAGTTGGGAGATTTATTGTTGGGACTTGGGACCCATATTAATGTGGATTTGTTAGAATTAATGTTTGCGAGAGTGAGTTGTATTCTCATTAATTTTTGAAAATTAAAGTGTGGACAAAAATTAATTAGTGTAATGTCATTTTTGTTTAGATAAATTTTTATATATAAAAAAAGTACTCAGTTTGATGACAGTCATTTCAACGTACACCATAAATCAAAAGACTAAAGAAAAGGTTGCAACATTAACATTGCTTTTGGTCAAAAAGGTCATTTTGTCTAAACATGATGATATTTTCCATATAATTAGCTTTTAAGCCTAAATATTAATGGCCTTGTATTAATAATATGGATGCTTTCCTAGAAATGAGAAGTGATGGGTTTGATCCCGCATATACCTCATGCTGTGCTGTTAGTGTTTGTGCTTGTAACTAAAAAAAAAAAAAACAGTTTTTACACCTAGAAATCACTTTGAATCCACTCAATACTATCTTAAGCAAGCTAAATTTAGGTCGAGCTAGGGATAGATTCTACCAATATTGTATTGCCATCTTTAAATTTGAGACTTTGATGAACTATTTCTTACGAGTGATTTGGAGGGAATAATTTTTATGAGTTGAGTTTATAAGAATTGAAGAATTTGGGTTATAAATTTTTAATAAATAGAATATATAAGATTAAATAGTAATAAAATTCAATTAAAAACTTTTAACCCCTATTCTCTAATTCTTAAAATTTAACTAAACAAAGTTGTCCTCCCCTCGCTCCCCCCCCCCCAAAAAAAAAAAAACCAAACAGCTCCTAATAAACCTAATGCAAATCTAAATTGCCAATTTAACCAGGCGTGCATTTTGCAGTGAGATGAGTTATATTGCTTTCTTTTTTCCCAGTGACGAGTTATATAACGCTTGAAAAATGACAATTAGTTTAGCTTGTTCGAGTTTACACATAACTAAAAAGTCTTTGAAAATTTGGATTACCCCCAGTTATTATTGGATTGGTAAAACAGTACACTGGACAATAATTTGCTTTATAGTAGATCATTATAAATTGACTCGTTGAAGAAGAATCCATCAATCTTGATATAGGACTTTCATCATAAAAATAGAGATGTGATTAAGAGCCTGTTTGCACCGATTGGTCTTAGAAAGCAAAGAACTGGTTCCTTTTACTTATATGAACATAAGTTGCTGACAAAATCCTCCCAAAAAGAAACTCATCTTTGATTTGATGTGTAAAGTCCAAACTAAAACCAGCTCATAAATATACTTTTAATAAATGAATATAATTAAACTAGGCATATATTCAAACCCTACGTGTTAATGACGAGCTTATTCTTAGTTAATTCTTATTCTTACAGTGTCAATCAATTACTACTAATAATTTGACCTATTTGAGTAATCTAAAGCTTTCTATATATTATCTTCGTCAAAACTATTTTAATGCGATAACCAATTCAACCGTAAAAAAAGGGGATTGAAAATGGATGGAGGTTGACGCAGTGATGATTAGGGATTAGTTAAAGATAATCAAAGATTAAAACTTTAAGTCACTTTCACGCTCTCGTGTATGGATGTGCATGGGGCTGTGTGTAAATATTGTAGCTAGAGGGCTTGCCCTGCCTAGCGTGTGTCAAACACACCCTACCCTCCAAGCACGCTTTGGTCTCTTGCTTCCTCTCCTCAACAACCCAATCTCTCTCTCTCTCTCTCTCTCTCTGTGGTTGCGTGCGTTGTCTTCTAATTCCCTCATTTCCTGTTTTGGGTTCTTCAGGCAACACGAATCTCTCCGTTTTTATCCCACCCTCTCCCTCTCTTTGAAACACCACAAGAGGAAGGAGAACCCATTTGTTAAAAAAAGTTCTTTCTTTTTTGCTTTGCAAGAAAATAAAAAGTAGAAAAGCGACAAATAGTTGCTATTATAGCCCCTCCCCTCTATATCTTTGCTTTTTCAAGGTTTTTATTCTTGTTTCTCCTTTCCTTTGGTGGGGTATAACAATGTTGTGTTTGCCTTTGGCCCCTTCTCCTACTTCTATGGTTTAGAGTTCTCATTGCTCATCACAGCTCCTTCTGATCTGGCTGGCCTTCTGGGTTTTCTCTCTTTTCCTTATTCTCTATAAACAACCTCTCCTTCTTGTAGGTTCAGTTACGTGTTCCTATACATAATAGCCTCTTCCTCTGACTATTTCCATGGATTTGAGCTGCGGTTAGGTCCTCTAGGTATGTATGTGAAATGAACCAGCTTTATCATTTTTATGTTACCATCTTTTCTTCTTCTTTTGCTGTGTGTTTCTTTGACACACCCTTTTGCTATGTTTGTTTTTTACTAGTGGGATTTTCTTGAATTTCTTGCTGGTACCTCGTGATTGAAGCGAATAAGAAGGTGATTTTCCATCCAGGTTTCTTTGTTTTGCTGTGGTATTGAGAAAGATGAATGGTAGGTCAAGAAACGAGGAGGTGTCTCCTCAGCTGCTAGATTTGATACCAAAAGACCGAGAGTGGCATGAAAACAGAGCCCACAAGTTTTCAGAAGAAAGGAAACTTGAGCTCAGACTTGGTCCACCTGGTGAAGAAGAAGACGACGTCATTAGGGGAAGAAACGAATCTCTGCTCTCTCTTGGTTACTTCTCAGCCTCCGTTAATGGAGGTCACACCCAGAAACCTGTGTCTTCTCCTTGGGCTTCTTCTTCGAAGACTCAGAACATTAATCAACACAAAGGGGTTTCAGTTTCATCATCATTCCTACAGCCTCAACCCTCTCCTCCAGCAAATACAGCTGTACCCAACAGCTCTCAGAAAAGGTACTCTTAACTTTTTTCCCCCACATCTATTGTCTCTATTAATTTTTGTTGTTGTTGTTGAAACTTTAAGACAGGATATTCACTTGCAGAGTCACGTTGTTTCATATTTTTCTGTGGTCCATGCACAGCTCTGTTTTTTCCCTCCTGTCGCCGTACAGTTGATTCAACATTTTAGCTTCGTAACTCTGTTTCATTTCACCCTTACCCCCTGAACCTTTTGCACTATTCTGTGAAAGAATCAAACCTTACTGATTTCAATATTAGTTACTACTATATGCTTTTCCATATTGTATGATTTAATTGTTAAACTCTGGTCCCCTTGTACCCTGCTGGGTATTTTTTTTGTTCTGTCATATATATTTTCTTGCCATGTATCCTTCAGAGAGATGTCTACATCTCGTTCCTGATGCTACCTGTCATTTATTATGTGCCTTCATTATCTAGTCCTCCTTGAAATTTGATATAGGCACGTGAAAATCTGATCCTGTCCCTCCTCTCTGATTCGTTTCTCAGTTTTTTAAAACGAGAAAAAAAAAACTTGAGTAATTATTGTCATCTTGTCTGCCTGTTTTTTTATTGTTGGTCCCTGGTATTTTTAATTTTAATGTTTTACTTACTTTCCCATGTATTTACTTACTGTTCACGTTCACGCCTAACTTACATTAATGAACCATTAAAATCACAATCAGAACTGCTCCTGGTCCAGTAGTGGGGTGGCCTCCAATTCGCTCATTTAGGAAGAACCTTGCAAGTAGTAGCACTTCCAAGGTTGTTTCTCAACACGAGTCTCAGAATCATCAGCAGCACGTGGTTGTTGAAGATAAGGTTGCTGGGAAAAAACCTGTGGCTAACAACAATAACAACAACAACGTTGTTGTTGGTGGTAATAAAGGCCTGTTTGTGAAGATCAATATGGATGGAGTTCCCATAGGCAGAAAAGTGGACCTTAATGCTTACTGTAGCTATGAAAAACTCTCCTCTGCTGTTGACGAGCTCTTTAGAGACCTCCTTGCTGGTTTGGTTCTCTCTCCTTCCTCTAATTTATTTTTGGGTTGTTCAAGTTCAATTGTTTTGACACGGTCAATTTAATCACTCTAGTCTATTCATTAAATAGTTGACGGCTTGTTCAGTCTTGAATTGGACTGATTTGAAATTAAGATTCCATTTCCATTCACAAAAAGATATGAGTAAGTGATTTAAGCCAAAACTTAGATGAATATGCACGCAAGCATGATATGTACACTTTGTTATTTTTTAAATCAATGAGAGACCTGTGATGTGATCTGCATTATTAATTATTTCAACCATGTTCTAGAGCAATAAAATGAAGATTAAGCGTATGGTCAATCTTTTCTTACCAAACCAATTATTTTAATACAAGCGTTTCAAGCTTATCCTATAGATTTCAAAGTTCTTCTGCAACATGATTCAAAATATCTTGTCTCGTGTTATTTTTTTAAAAAAATTAATTAATTGGTTTTTTTTGGTATGATGCCTGTTAAAGGCAATGCTGAGATCAGGCTTTTATGTGTTTGTCTTTTTGTGAAACTGTTCAGCTCAAAAAGATTCCTGTGGTGGTGGGATTCAGAACAAGCAAGAGGAAGAGAAAGCCTTCATAGGCTTATTGGACGGAAGTGGGGAGTACACTCTGGTTTATGAGGATAACGAAGGAGACAGGATGCTTGTTGGGGATGTGCCATGGCAGTAAGCACTTTATTTTATTCATTTTTTATTATCTGATTCGCTTTTATCTCTTATTCTATTGAAATATTCATATGCTGAAGGTTAAACACACTCCTCGACCCTATATTTTTAACGGGTTTTTGTTTTGATCCATATACTGTTTTTGTTGTTTTTCTTCCCTCTACTTTTTGCCTACAAATTGTTGGTTCTTATAGTTTTATAAAGACTTGGATCCAAGCTTATCGGTGTTGATTGTTGACTTGGACTGCTGACTAGGACTAATATATCTTATGTGTATGGGAAAAAACCAAAATCCATTATAGGTATGGGGACTTTGAGTGGGTTTAACCCTTTTCTAAAAGCTAGAAGTTTCATGTAGTTTGATTCTGTGCTCTCCACCATTGAAATTTGGAAATATATATTCTGTTCTCCTGACAACTGTTGAACTATTTGTTTCCTTGTGGATGATCTCGAAGCACAAGCTGTCATTAGCATGTCTGTCTCCCCTCACAAAATTACAAGAACTAAACTCTTGGGTTTGGCTTTTCCTTTGTCATTGTGTTTCTTATTATTAACTCTGGTTTTTTCTTTTATGTGTGTGATTTTGGTAGCATGTTCGTGTCAACAGTGAAGAGGCTGCGTGTACTGAAGCGTTCTGAGCTCCCTGCTTTTACTCGTGAGTTCTGAACTTCTAACAGTATTTTCTAAAATTTCATCATTTGTATAAGATCTTCTGAATCATCATCAAAACAAACAATACTGTTGCTGTTGTTTCAGGTGGCAGTAAGCAAGACAAAATTGCCACTTAAGACCATGGCTGTTTGAGGAGTTTCACTGCAGAAACTTGAAGAGTGTTTCACCCTTTTTTTTCCTTCCACTTGGTGTCTGATGAAGATTAGAGGATGAATTAGTTAGTTAGTAGTTAGCTTACATATTTCAAGTGCTAAGTAACGTGTATGAATGAATCTACCTGTTCATGAAGATTTGAAAATGTTTTTAGTAAACTATTGACTCTTTTTGGTTGTGTTTGTAAAACCCTTTTTGTTTTGAGTTGTATCTGTATATTCTGTGAATAGGGTGGTTAATTTTGCTTCTCATGATTTGGAGTTTAATTATCTTAATTGCCACCTTTCACATGTTAGTTTCGAAGTTCAAAACTTCTAAGTTAGTGTCCAAGTCCAACACAGTGATTAAGCTGCAAATGAGAGAATCAAGAGGTGGTGTTGAAAATGGTGTTTTTCACCAACCTCCATTAACAATTTGGAGATATTTGGGTTTTTAACGATACACAATTTCAAACTCTGAAGAAAACTGTGTCCAAGAAGTCTCAAATTCAATTAAATTGTGCAAGTTGGTCCTGAAGCCACTTGTTTTTCATTTATTAACAGAAGAATAGAAAGTGAGAGGAACCCTACATGATATTACTATTTATCTCTTCTAATTAATGTTATGAACTGCCTCAATTTGAAATTTGAGCCAGTGAAAAGTATTACTGGTTGCTAGTAAATAGTAAGACTGAATCTACATATAAGCATATTTTCCACATATTTTTGGGCTTCAACTTCTATTTAACCCTGTGCGCCATAGGAAATCACTCCTATTTGGAAGCCCAAGTTTTAAATGTTTCCTATTTTATGTATTTTCTATTTTATGCGTTTCTTCCGAGCAAAAAAAATAAAAATAAAAAATAAATAAAATTATGCGTTTCTTATTTTGTATGTTTTCTATTTTATGAAAAGAAAACGTATCTATGTAAATGCATGCAGAAAACCCTCGAATTTAAACTACTAACAGATTAAAAATTTAAATAGTTAATTAGTAGTTAGATTACATAGACTTCTTAAACCCTCAAATTTCTTTAAGCAATATATGAACATTTTACTTCTTCTCACACTTCACCTCAATTTAATTACTTGAGCTATCTTTCTCAAATAAATATGCATGAAGTTTAAATGAGCAGCATTACAAATATTCAGTATAATTTTTTTTTTTTTTAAAAAAAAACAGCTTTACCGTTTAAAAACCACACATAAAAGTATTTATACATTTATCTATTATTTTCTTTGTCCTTATTTTAAGTTATAAGACGGCTTCAAGAATAACTTTATGGTCTTTAATATAAGTCATCTAGAAGATTATGAATTTACATTTTTTTTCAATCTTATTCCTTTACAAAGTACTAAAAGGAGATATTAATTCTAATTCAAAGTGTCTTTTTTTAATACTATCCACTGATATTCAACGCTTTATCTGGATCCTATTATCATATATCTGAACATCTTACTACTCTAAATTCGGAGTTCATGACTAGCCCTCACAAAACGTGGGCGCTCATGGGATATGTGTGAAGTTACTATATTTGTAAAGTAGAGCTGAAATGAAATAGAAAATGACAAGCATGATGAAGAGAATACGTGGGGTTATGCTTATAGGGACACCATAGCTAGAGAGTAGTTGAAGAATGGGGAGGGTGAAATGTATGTGTCTCAAAAAGCCACAACTCACGGGGTGTGATGTTAACCATAAAACTCAAAGTCAAAAATACTTGGAAAGGGTCATACACACATTAGTATTTATGACCAAACCAAGTATACGACTATAAGATGAGCATTAAATATACCAAAGTCACACACACACACACATATATATGTAATGGAGGAGAAAATGAGTGTTCGTTTTCATTGAGAGGTGCCTAATTTGGATATACGTCTCTTTATATTGTATGACACTCTTCTTTAATTCCATGTGGGACCATTTCAACTAATGCAGCAGACAATTTCACAACACTTTTTCTCCATTACTTTGCGTGAGCCAAGCAACCAACTCTTTTGTGTTTCTTTCATCCATTATTTTCTCAACAAACTACTCATTTCTTGTTTTTTCATTATGTCATGGAAGTAGTTTCAAGGAAGCAATTGGCACTCTGACGAAAATTGTGAAACAATGTATTCCCTCCAGTCCTAATTAAAGGATTTAGTCCTATAATTAGAACCAGAGGTATGGTATTGTCACATTAATTTATATAATTGGTGCGGTATGGTATTGTCACATTAATTTGTATAATTGGTGCAATATCGTCTTCCCAAATGCTAACTCCCTTATTACTTCAAAAGTATTCATGGATGAGAAATTAACACCTTAAATTGTCTAACATAACATGCCAACCATCATTTTTGCCAAGTACGAGTATTTTTCTATTAGTGATAGTCTTATTTGAGACATTAGTGGGCCTCAAACTAACAATCCCCTCCATTAATAACACTCCATCCATCCAGTTCAAAATATAAGTTACTTTTAATTAATTTTTCTAGAACTAATGAAGATCAGAGTGGTTAACTTATTAAATCAGTCTTAAATTGAAAAAATTATAATCTTGTTCTTATTCAATAAGGTTTTGAATTAGAGAAAAATATTAAAAAAAAATTCATGTGTAGGCATCAATTAAAGTGACAAAATTAACAAATAAACATTAATTATTCTTCGACTGACTTATCCTTTAAACCAAATACTTGTTCTAGAAGGTAACTTATATTCTGGAACGATTGTTATGTTCCTTTTGAAAGATTTTGTATTATATTACTCTACAATTTTATGTAGGGTGCTAATTGTTTTTTTCAGAATAATTCAAAAAATTGAATAATTTTTGGGCAGAACTTTAATCCAAATTCTTCAGAAAACTTTGTAGGACCCAATTTGAGATAGCATTACCTGGGTAGGATTTCAGCCAGCCCGTTTCGTTGCAGCTAATGCCTAATGGTGGGCTTACTCGGGCCAAAAAGTAAACCCTGTTCGGTTCTATAAATGGGCTTATGATTTTATTGAAATCTGGATTTTTGGATGTCACTGAATCTGTTCGTTGAGCCCAATAATTCAGTCAAAACTCAAAAAAGAAAAGAAATCCAAACATTTTGAAGGGCTAATAGGCAGCACTGAACGTCTTTAAAGAAAGGGAAATAATGTCTTTTAAGAAGCGAAATTTTTGAACCACATTCAACATCTCGTCCCTTAAGCAAGTGGTTGGGGGTTCGATCCCCAACCCTTGTAAATGGAAAACATCTCATGGCTAGTCCTTTACCACTTTGTACGTTGACCTGGGGCAAGGGATTAGTCTCATGGTTACTGATTGTGGGAATACCTTGGTTATACCAAAGGGAAATTTTTTAATCTCCGGACAAAGTGGCAACTAATGACCAGGGGTTAGCAACCCCAAGCTGAATTTTTCAAGGTGTAATCCGGAGAGAGTGAGTGGGGTAGAAATTAGTTAGCCCCTTAAAGCATGGCCTATTTGAGATTAAGGGCCTGTTTGACATGACATCAAAAACTCCAAAAAATCTAATGACAGCCCAATAACAATGAAAGCTTGATATTTGGTTGTTTGAGATGATATCACTAAGGTTTGAAGTTACTTCTCCAAGAATTTTTTTTTTTTAATTAAAAAGTTTTGGAGGGTTCAACACCAGTCATCCACCAAGGCCAAGGCACGGCCCCGGGCTCTATGAGCACTTACTGGGGACTTACGAGATCGTCTATCAAACGAGTCCTAGCAACGGAAGAGAGGATCGAACCCACATCCCAAGGGACTAATCTTGAATCCTTTACCATTTGTGCGAACTCTCTTTGGCTACTTCTCCAAGCTTCTAATCCCATCATAGTAGCTTCTCTGGAAAAAGACCGTTGGCCCACTCCCTATCACAATAGCTACTTTTGCTCTTTGGTTTCTCACTCATGGACTTCTTGTTTGCAAGTCTGCACAAGGTGGACTAATTAAAGCGAGTTTTCAAGTGTTGTATATTGGCTAGTTGAAACAAATTGCAATTAAAATTAATATTAATTTTTCTCATGTCTTATCAGAAAAGTTAAAATTTATATTTAATCCAGTCAATTTAATTTTTTTTATCCCAAAATATCACATAATATACAACACACACTAAGTATTAAATAAGATTCATGTTTTTTTTAGTTATTTTCTATCTCAACTAACTTTTCAAACTTTATGTTAAATAAGTGCCTATCAGGAAAAAAGCTGCTTTTGTTATTGTTATTCTAAACATAAATCACATCAGGAAAAGTTCAGCGGAAAAAAGCTACTTCTATCACTGTTATCTCAAACAACCCCTAAATAAAGCCAAACCAGTTCAACAAAGAGGCTAGGCCAATACTTATTCAAATGCCTTTTTATTTAAAAAAGCTAGGCTTTTATCTTTCAAGCTTGACTTGTTTAATATAAATAAAATATTTTTATTATATATGTTATATATATATGGGCTTTGGTTTTCTCATGATGTTACATGAGGAAAAAAAGTTTTCTACATACACATGAAATGGTAGACTCACATATACATATATGAATTAATACATGAGAAAATGATTTTTCTACAACATGAGAAAATATTTTTCCTACACACACACACACACTCTTGGGTCTTTAATATAAGACATAATTTTCATAATTTTCAATCTTCTCCAATTTACCCCTAATGATATTCCATCAATAATAATCAAGGAGGAGAGGAGATATGAGATTAAAGGAAGATGTTTAGTATGTTTTAGAAAATATATGTCATATTGATTAACCTAACCAACTTTTTTATTATTATCAAATTATATAAATATGTTTATACTAAGGGTATGAGAAGTAATTTTTTTTACATAATCAGATAAAGATCGGGTTGAGGAATGAAAGGGAGTTGTTTTTTCGTTTTGGTTATTCCATTAATGATACACTGTTGAAGAAATTACCGTATCATATGAGTGTGTTGTTCAATTTTCATTTGATGGCGGTGTTGTCATTTTATGATATATTTTATTATGAACGTTGGATTTTTGTAATACTTAATCTCTATTTTTGATAGAATTTACTGTAGTGTTGACTTTTAGTGGGATCATTTTTAAAAAATAAAAGTTAGAATTTATTTTAATATGTATTTTTAATAAAAATTAGGCCCTTTTTTTTTAATTATGTGTAGGATTTAAATAAATAAGCTTTGAGTCTATGTAAAGTTTATAATTTACAAAAATGTAAACTTTATATAGGCTTTAGTACAATTAAAAGTTAAAGGCCTAAAATATGGGGACTTGACTTTTCTTCTATACCTTTTATCATCCTTTTCCCTCCTTTTTCTTTTTATATCGTTGGATTAAGATCTTAACGGTACAGATTTATTATATCTTTTTACCATCATTTCCCCTTATAATAATATTTTAATCATATGATAAATCTAAATCATTGAAATCTTAATCCAATGATAAAAAAAAGGAAGAAAAAGGATGGTAAGAAGCATAGGAGGAAAGTCAAGTCTAAAATATGGGGGGTTTTTAATAACCTATATTGTAAATAGACATTTAAAAATGATTCAGGTCTAGCCAGATTTCCTATAGGCCTATACCTGATGAGCCTAAAAAATGAAGTCTGAATACAAGCTCAACCTTTAAATCCTTGTTACTCTTATGCCCATTTATCTAAATCCCGACCTGACCTAGCTTATTTTCCTTACCTAGAGTGAGTGTTAAAAATGGAATAAATTATGTTTGAAGGTGTAGAAAATAATGGTTGATTAAGGAGATAATTATGATTTGATTGCCTATCTTCACAATTGAAGTTTCCCAGATGATCTCTTAATAAACAGAAGAAATAATCCCCAGAGACAAACTCACCTTTGATCAAGGAACAACCAAACCCAGCTATATATTAAGATCATTTAAGATGATGAATCAGCTCTCTCACAATCATGACACAGAATGAATCAAAATGGCTATAACAAAGACGTGGGAAATTAATTATCAGAATGACGATCTGATGATGAATCATCAATCTCAAGAGACAAACTCACCTATGATCAAGGAACACACAAACTATGCCATAAATAGTCCCTCAATTAGCTGCATTACATATTGAAGATCGGCTATGATGATGAATCAGCAGAGCGCTAAGCTCTATCACAAAACGGCTATAAAAGGCGGCCTCATACTACTCACAATTCACGAGTCATAATCAAAAGAAAACATATATTCAAAGTAGCAGCATCAAGAAGTGTGATTGCGAAGAAAAAGATGATGATGAAGAAGGAGAGTGTGGTGGTAGTGGTGATGGTCGTCCTGGTGGCGGCGGCACAAGTTCAGGCACAGTATGGCCCACCTGCTCCGGCAGAATCTGGTCAACGTCCGCCACACAAGCGTCACTGTGCTTCAAGGTGTGCTCTTAAGTGCTTGTTCAGTCTCAGACTACAACCAATTTCGTACATGATTTGCTTCAATATGTGTATGTTGAAGTGCAAGCTCATGCCCTCCGACTCTGTCTTTAATTGCACTTCTTCTTGTGCTGATTCCAAGACTCATAATCTTGCCAATACTGCTATCGGTATGTGCATGTTTTATAGTAATAATTAATGTTTGCATGTTTCATTTGGATTATTCAAATAATTCTGATTTAACTTCGATATCTCATTATTGATTATGATTATCGATGTTGTTTTTGTTGTTGCAGAAGCACAAAAAGTTGAAGGCTTCGTGGAATCATGCTACGATAATTGCAGCAAACAACATTAATCATCCTTTGTCCTCTTATACATATATTTATATTATGATGGAATTTGTCAATATATTTGTAGTTGGAAAATGTACTTGTATTTTCCATTAGTATAAATGAATAAATAATTGCCTTTCCTATTTGCTTTTCTCTCCTCCTCATTATTTGAATTATCAGTTGCCAATTAAAGCTCATTTCGTACTCAATTTTACTCTCACTTCCACCATATTAACATAAAATTAGTATAAAATGGTTGATTTCTTAACATATATATCAATGATGATGTCGTCAAAGTCTTTAGATACACGATACCTAGCTACCATAAAATACTTTTAAATTAAACTGACGAATTACCTCCTGATAATTATGGATAGTATGTAAAATTCTAATGATTACGAGTTTGAGATAAGCATAATTAATTGATATAAATGGATGAACTGAGTAATTCCTTCTTCGTATATAATACCTACTGAAATTTATAATTATTATTAATTGACAAAAAGTCCAAAGATAATAACCCTCAGGTGATACAAATTAGAAATTAAGTAATTAAGCAGCTCTGTTTATCTCAGTTTGGCGGTTGGGTTCGCATGTAAAAACTGAAACCCTAAAAGCCAAAGTCTATGAAATGAGGGATTAAATCGGTATACTTCTATGTTTTGTTGACTCTTAAAACTTGAAGATCACACTTCTTAAAAGGTAATTCTAGTGTTGAGCTTTTACTTCACGAAAAGGGCAGAACTGGATATAAAATAATTATCATGAAAGTTAAGCGGCATGAACTAATTAATATATATGTATGATAGATGAAAAAAATAAGCAAAGAAGTTATAAATGAAACCCAAATCCTTGTTTTATATATATATATAATATATATAGATTTAATGTTTCTGCTTTTAATGCAAAAACATTTTTTTTCTGCCACACTCACATATGAGTAAATGAATCCTATTAATATTTTCTCTCTCTTTTCTTTATAATGGGATCCACTCACTTATAAGTGAGCATAACAGAAAAAATGTTTCTGCAGCAAAAGCAAAAACATTAAACCCTACATGTGTGTGCACCAAAAAAGGAAAAATAAAAACATACATGGAACAAATTACAGACTCAATTGAAGTCGATCCGTGGTTTGATAGCCTCATCAATTTCTGTATAACATATCCCTGAATCTCTGCATAGATAATACTAGACTCCACACTTGTTGTGTAAATGTGAGTAATTAAGTAACATGTCTCTCTCATAAGTATTCTCCAAGATAGATAACTGCATAAAAAAGGACATGCCGCAGGTCTTATCTTTTTCTGTCCGCTCCTATCATTTTCTTCAAAAATATGTGGTTTCAAAATAGTGCTTTGGTTTTCTCATGTTATATGAGAAAAAAAAGTTTCTTACACACACATAATATGGTGGGATCTATATATACATATATTAATTCATATATGTATATGTATGTCCCATCATTTCATGTGTATGTACAGTGGCGGAGCCAGAAAATTCTTTTAGCTCGGGCAAAAAAATAAATATGTCAAACTATTTATTGAATAATATCGCATAACATTAAAACTACAAATAAATAATATCCAAAAATTATAAATCAAAACAAGATATAAGATTATAATATTTTTAGTAAGTATCTCAAACAAGAATTTTACTTTTATTTTACAGTTCAATGAGTAATGAACTAAATATTATCCTAAAGATATCACAAATACAATAATAATAATAATAATAATAATAATAATAATAATATGTATAATGAAATTTAATAAAATTAACACTTAAATACATATTCCACCTACCTCAAAACAAAATAATTGAATAAAATAAAATAAATATAATATGAATCCCAAAAAATATTTTTAAAAAAGATAAAGATCTAATTAAATTTCAGCTAAGTAAATATATAAACTTATAAACTATTTCTTAAAAGAGAGTTTCATTATAAAATTATAAGACAACCAAATAATAAATCCAAACTAATTAAAATTAGTCATTAATCATTCTATATATATATATATATATATATATATATATATATATATATATAGTCATCTATTGTAAAAACTCAAAACTAGGTCAAAATCATTATCCCAAAATTTTCACTAATCAACACAATATTACCCTTATTAGAAAGAGTAAAATACATAGAATAAAATACTTAGCTAGGGCCAAATTATTGGCCAAAATAAAATATTATATAATATATATACATAAATACATAAGATAAGAGAAAACCAGCTGGAGTCAAGGCCCCAGCTGGCCATAAAGTGGCTTCCGCCACTGTGTATGTAATATGAGAAAATGTTTTCCCTTCAAAATATTACCTATAATGTTGTTAGTATTGGGAGATAAGGTTATCAATATATATATTGAAGTTGTTGATTGCAAAATGTAATTAACTTAAGTACAGAAAATAACAACTTAAGAATTCCAATTATCAAGCACACGGTATCTAACACTTAGTACTCTAAAGTATTTTTCATTAGATACGGGGTGTCTGTAAAAAAAATATTTTAGAGTACTGAGTGTACTAAAAATTAATTTATTTTTTTTTTATAAAAACTAAAAATTAATTTATGATACTAAATACTACTGAAAAATATGTCAAAGTATCATATGCTCTTTTTTGTTTTGTTTTTTTTTAAAAAAAAAGAAGTGATCCCCTTAACTTTTTTATCCCAAAACTACATAATTTTGGAGTAAAAAATGGGAACAAAAGGAAAAAAAAAAAAAAAGGAGAAAAGCTAGACCCGCCCAAAAAATAAATTAAAAAATCGCATCTTAGCTGCTGCTACCTTTTGCAGGTAAGTTTAGGTTTTACCACTTTGTGTGTCTTTCATCCATACCTTTCTCAACAAACTTTCTTTGTTTTTTTTCCCATTTCTGATAGTGTCAAGGAACAAGTAGTTTCAAAGAAGCAATTGGTACTTTGACGAAAATTGTGAGACAATGTTTCCCATATTTACCCAATATTACTTTCAAAGTATTCATGGACGAGGAATTTATACCCTCAACATAACTTGCCCACTAACTATTTTTTTTCAATCTTTTATTAGAGGCAATCTTATTTAAGGTACTGTTGATTCTCAAATTATCAATCACTTCTATTAGCAATTTCTCTTATAAATCACTATCTATTACCTCATAAGAATTAATAAAGAGCGGTTAACTAATTATTTTTTTTTAAAATTGGAAAAAAATCTAATTTTACTTATATTAAATAAGATTTTGAAAGAGAGAGAAAAATACAAAAATTCACATTTAGGTATCAATTATTGTGGTAAAATGAGGGGAAAAACATTAATTACATTCCAATAGACTAATATTATGGACAACAAATTGTTATAAAAAGTAAATTATATTTTGGAGTATAAGGAGTATTGTGTTACTTTTGAACGATTATGTGTTATATCACTTTACAATTTTATCGAGGGAGTTTGATTGTTTCTTTAAAAAATTTGTTAATGTTCAAGTGTTATGTTGATTAATTGAAAAGAATAATTACCTCACCACAAGTCACGAGACAGACATTAGGTAAAGCAGGAATAAGTTTTGGGTGGAACTTTTTTTTCCAAATTCTTTGACAAACTTAGTAACTAGGACCCAATTCTGAGATATCATTACTTGGGTAGGATTTCAGCCAGCCCGTTACATTGCAGCTAATGGGCTTAGATGGTGAAAACTGATAATGGGCTTTATTGGGCCGAAAAGTTTAAAACCCTGCTCGGTTTTAAAAATGGGCTTAGGATTTCATTGAAATCTATTCCATGAGGCTGATAATTCAGTCCAAACCAAAAAGGTAAAGAATGTTAAAAGGGGCATAAATTACGTTTGAAGGTGCAGAAAATAATGCTTGATTATCATTCAGGTTTCCTAGGTATCTCTTAAAGAGAAGAAATTTTTTCAAGAGACAAAACTCGGCTTTGATCCAGGAACATGCAAACTCAGCCATTAATATCATTCAAGATTATGAGCCACCAATCCCTCGCTATCATGCATATGAACGAGAATGAAGCACCATTTCTGGATTAAAAAATGGTTCAAAATGGCTAGCTATAAGAAAGAAACGCGTGGGAAATTAATTAGCAGAGTGACGACTCAGCCATTAATGATGATGAATTAGAAGAGAGGTTATCTCTCTAACAAAATGGCTATAAAAGGAGCCTTCATACTACTCATAAGCAAAACAAAACTTATTACTCAAAGTAGCTGCAAATAGTGCGATTGTGGAGAAGAAGATGGTGATGATGATGAAGAACAAGGAGAGTGTGATGGCCGTGGTGATGGTGGTCCTGGTGATGGCGGCACAAGTTCAGGCACAGTATGGCCCACCTGCTCCGGCAGAATCAGGTCAAAGTCCGCCACGCAAGCGTCACTGTGCTTCAAGGTGTGCTCTTAAGTGCTTGTTCAGGCTCAGACTACAACCAGTTTCATACATGATCTGCTTCAACATGTGTATGTTGAAGTGCAAGCTCATGCCCTCCGATTCTGTCTTTGATTGCACTTCTTCTTGCGCTCATTCCAAGACTCAAAATCTTGCCAATACTGCTACTGGTATGTGTTTTTAGTACCATAATGTTTTGATGTTTTGATTTTATTTGGATTATTACTCTAATTCTAATTTAACTTTGATTATTGATGATGATGTTGTTTCAGAAGCACAAAAAGTGGAAGGCTTCGTGGAATCATGCTACGATAATTGCAGCAAACAACATTAATCATCACTTGTCCTCTTATACATATATTTATATTATGATGGAATTAGTTAATACATGTTGTTGGAAAATGTACTTGTGTTTTCCTTTAGTATAAATGAATAAATAATCCCCTTTCCTATTTGCTTTTCTCCCCTCTCACTATTTTAATTGTCAGTTTCCAATTAAGCTCTTTCGGTACTTAATTGTACTCTCTTTTTTTTTTTGGGGGTGGGGGGAGTATATTTCTATAAAACTAACTTGATGAGAGATGTAAACCCAAAATAAAAAGTTAATAAAAAGAAAGCCCAAATGCATAATAATGTAAAGAAATCCTCAATAATATAACTATGAAAGATCTAGCTTCTCTCCTTTTCTTTTCTGATCTGCTCTCATCCTTTACCCCTTTCATTACCATTGAATCAAAGATCTAATGATCCACATTTAATATTCAATTCTCATCCTTCTCTCTCCTTCTCAATGCTATTAATATTTATTTTCCTCTTATAAAAAGAGGAGAGAGAAGGATGAGAATTGAATATTAAATGTGAATCATTAGATTTTGATCTAATGGTCAATAAAAGAGTAAAGGATGGGAGCGGACCATAAAAAAAAAGGAGAGAAGTCAAATCCAACTCTAAAGTAGGTAAGAGGGGGCCGCCGGTAAAGTCAAGAACCTTATGTCTATCATACTCCCTTCACTAGAATTTATGGGTAGAAAAACGTTATTGCCGAAAACAAAATTATTGTAAAAAGTGGTTTTTGGATGAACCATCCGCTTTTATGGGAATTTATCAGAATGGTTATCGAAGAAATTCTATGAAAAGATTTCATAGAAGAAAAAACATTCAAAAACACTAATAAAAAAGATGAAGACAAAGAAGTGGTCAACTATGCAACAAACCGTACACTCCTAATCATGACATATGTTTTGGATTCATCATTACCAACCATCCATATTAATCTTTTAAAAGATAAAGACATACTTAATTGTACTCTCACTAAGATTATAATATAAAATGGTTTATTTCTTAACTTATCGATGATATCGTCAAGTGATCTTACCATCATAAAATACTTTTAAATAAAACCAACCAATTACCTCCGGATAACTACGGTCTAGTATGTAAAATTCTAATGATTACGGGTTTGTGATAAGCTTAATTAATATAAATGGATGAACAGTAATTCCTACTTCGTATAGAATATAATATAGTGGAGGATTGGGACTTGGAGCGGTACAACGCTAACTGAAATTTCAACATGACCCTCAAGTTATTCACAAAGTACGAAGACAATAACCCTTGGGTGATACAAATTAGAAATTACTCGTAATATATTAAGCAGCTCTGTGTACCAGTTTTACGGTTGGGTTCGCATGCAAGAACTGAAAAGCCTAAAAATAAATTATGTCATGTGCAGTTCATAGCTAGAAAATAGTGTAAAGGCAAAGTTTTTGGGAGGAACTACTTTTAAAACACTAATAGCTCGTCACTATAGACTGTTCAAGTCTAATGAGGTTGTTTGATTAAGTTTTTTTTTTTTACTTTTACCTTTTCAAAAAAAAAAAAAAAATATTCTAATAACAAAATATAAAATAAAGATAATCTTTGAATTATCAGTATTTAAAAAAAATTGTTTAGCTAAAAACCTTAAATTTGGAGCGTTAAAATTATATTCAAATTGTGCAGATTTCACCATAGTGAAAAGCTCTTAGTGTTCATCACAAATCATTGTAGTATTGAGCTTTTACTTCCAAAATGATATATAAATATATCATACTTCCTAAAAGGTAATTGTAGTGTTGAGCTTTTACTTCACGAAAAGTGCAGAACTAGCTAGAAACAAAATTATCATGCAAGTTCAGCTGCATGAAGTAATTATATATATGACAGATCCATAAAATAAGCAAAGAGATTATAAATGAAACCCAAATCCTCGTTATATGTGTGTGTATGAGTGCACCTATAAAGGCAAAATAAAACATACGTGGAACAAATTTCTGACTTGATTGAAGTAGATCCTTCGTTTATTTTAATAGCCTCAATTTCTATATAACATATCCGTGTAAAGTGAATCAACTCTGCATGTATATAATAATATACTCTAAACTGTGGTGTACATATGAGTAATTAAGTAACATGTCTCTCTCACAAGTCTTCTTCAACATGAATAACTGCAAAAAACAATCAAAATCTATATAACACTCTAGCTGCTACTACGTTTTGCAGTCAAGTTTAGGTTCCAACACTCTTTTCTTTTCCTTTGCGTGAGCCAAGCAACTCTCTCTATGTGTTTTTCATCCATACCTTTCTCAAGAAAAAATTCCCTTGTTTTTTTATAATGTCAAGGAAGTTGTAGTTTCAAAGAAGAAGTAATTGGCACTTCGACGAAAATTGTGAAATAATGTACCCATTAATTTGTAAAATTGGTGCAATATCGTGTGCCCAATGTTGACCCAATATTACTTCGAAGGTATTCATTCATGGATGAGAAATTTGCACCCTAAATATAACTTGCTAACTAACTAACTAACTATATATATAGGCAATTTTATTTGAAGCATTGTTAAGTTTCATCTTATCAATCACCTCTATTAGCAATACTCCTTTCGATTGAAAATATAAGTCGCTTTCGATTACGTTATTAGGACTAACGAAGAGCACTTAAATAGTTAAATTTGTTTTAAATTGAAAAAATATTCTAATTTTACCCATATTAAATAATATTTTGATGGAGAGAGAACAATACAAAAAGCCACATTTAGGTATCAATTGCCATGGTAAAATTAGTAAATTAACATTAATTACATTCCAATGAACTTATATTATGAACTAAACAATTGTTCTAGAAGGAAATTAAACTTATATTTTGGGGCATAAAATTTGAAAGATTATGAGTTAATTTTTTTTATACAACGGAATCAAAGCTAGCTCCAAGTAACGAAAACAGATTGCAAAATCTCAGAAAGAGTTGCAAGGTTTAAGATGCTCAGGCCAACTGCGTCATTAAGATCTCTTTTCGCAAGAAAGTCTGCAATCTAATTTGCGTCCCTATTCCAAACTCAGAGATCAACCTGCCAATCCCTCTTGATCATGCTCTGGATCTCTAGGATCACTTACTTATCCTCGTGTGTTTCAGGATTACAAGTGTAGCGATACCCTTTTGAGATCCATCAAGCATCCCCCCAAGTTCGTCTAGAGGTAGTCACCCCCCTCCAATCTAAGTAAGAAGCCCTCAACCAAGGAATAAATGTCCTTTTGTTGCAATTGATTGTTGATATTCATCCCTCTAAGTCTGTCTCTCGCACTGGTCATTGCATAATATTGGACATCTTCGTTTCATTTCTGGAATGAATTCGTTCATTCCAAACTTTCCAAAAAAGCCAACATGTAACAAAAAGTAGCCCTCTCCAGATAATGGGCTAGGACCCAATTTTGAGATATCTTTACTCGGGTAGAATTTCAGCCAGCCCGTTACATTGCAGATTATGGCCTTCTTTGGTGAAAACAGATAATGGGCTTTCTTGGGCCTAAAAGTTTAAAATTCTGATCAGTTCTATATATGGGGTTAGGATTTCATTGAAATCTGTTCCACGAGGCTAATAATTCAGTCCAAACCACTAACGGGGGTTGGCACAAGTGGTAAACGGCTTGTGTCGCTTAAATAAGGTCTTGAGTTTGAGCCCTGTAAATGCAAAAAAAACCCCGTTAGGAGACTCTCCCATCATAGCTAGGTGTATGACGCGGGTTGGATTCGGATTAGTGATACCAGATGGGCAACCAAAAAAAAATTCAGTCCAAACCGAAAAAGGAAAAGAGTTTCATTCATTTTGAAGGCCTAGTCATCAGTGGTGAATTTTATTCATTTATTTTTTTTGAAAAAGTAATGTTTTCTTTAAATTTAAATTTTAAAAATGGGCTTAAAACCGCGTTATGGACGCTAATTAATTACCCCAAGATGAAAATTTTCTAGGTGTAATCATGATGTGATTGCCTATCTTCTCTAGTGAAGTTTCCCATATGATATCTCTTTATTAAGAGAAGAAATCATCTCTCGAGAGACAAACTCACCTTTGATCCAGGAACAGCCAAACTCAGCTGTTAACATATACGAGTATTCGCATTTCTGGATTCTAAAAGGCTATAAGAAAGACGTGGGAAATTAATTAATTAGAAGAGTGACGATTTGATGAAATCATCAATCTCAAGTGACAAACTCACCTATGATCAAGGAACACAAACTATGCCATTAATGATGATGAATCAGCAGAAAAAGCTTATCTTTCTCACAACATGACTATAAATGGTGGCCTCATACTACTCACAATTCATAACTAACAAGCAAAACAAAACATATATTCAAAGTAGCAGAGCAAGAAGTAGCGTGATTGTGAAGATGGTGATGATGATGAAGAAGAAGGAGAGTGTGGTGGCGGCGGTGATGGTGGTCCTGGTGGCGGCGGCACAAGTTCAGGCACAGTATGGCCCACCTGCTCCGGCAGGTTCAGGTCACCGTCCTCAACACAAGCGTCACTGTGCTTCAAGGTGTGCTCTTAAGTGCTTGTTCAGGCTCAGACTACAACCAGTTTCATACATGATGTGCTTCAACATGTGTATGTTGAAGTGCAAGCTCATGCCCTCCGACTCGGTCTTTAATTGCACTTCTTCTTGCGCTCATTCCAAGACTCATAATATTGCCAATACTGCTACTGGTATGTGTTTTTTACTAATAATGTTTATATTTAATTTGTTATTTGGATTATTCTAATTCTAATTTATCTTTGATTATTATTGATGGGGGGTGTCGGTGTTGTTGCCGCAGAAGCACAAAAAGTGGAAGGCTACGTGGATTCATGCTACGATAGTTGCAGCCAAAAACATTAATTAATTCTCTTGTACCTAATATATATTTATATGATGGAATTAATATACATGTAGTTGGAAAATATACTTGTGTTTTCCTTTAATTAGTATAAATGAATAAAGAATCTCCTTTCTTATTTTCTTCTCTCTCCTCCTCATTGTTTATTATCAGTTTCCAATTATTAACTATCGAACCCCGGATCAACCATATTCAATCTCATTTCGTACTCAATTGTACTCTCACTACCGTACTATGTCAATTTGTCCGTTAGAACAGAAATCAACGGTCTATTTAACATAAAATTGTAGTATAAAATGGTTTATTTCTTAACATACCAATGGTGACATCTTCAAATTCCTTAGCTGCATGATCTCTATATAAATACTTGTAAACCAAACAATTACGTCCTGATATATATATCTAGACACACACGGCATCTTTAACTAGTCTAGTACCTAAAACTATTCTAATGATTACGGGTTTGTGATAAGCTTAATCAATATAAGTGGATGAACCAGTAATCAGTACTCCGTCATGAACAAGATGTAGGATTGAGACTGGAGTGTTACAATTACAATATATATATATATATATATATATATATATATATATATATATATATATATATATATTGTAATTCCCCTAGGGGATGACAGAGTTTCAACTTTCAACATGATCCTTCAGTTATAATTATTCTCAATTAACACCAAGTCCGAAGATAATAAACCTCGGGGATCAGGTATTACAGATTATAAATCAATTATGCAGCTCTGTTTATCAGTTTCTGGGTTTGCATGCAAAAACTGGAAGCACTACAAAAAATTTATGTCTTGTGTGGTTCATAGAAAGTAGACTCGAGCAAGTTTATGAAATGGAGGATTAAATGGTTACTGATTAGGATATCTTCTAAATAATCTTTTGTTGTTTTCACAAAATAATAGATATATGATGATTGATGGGGATATATATATATATATAATTAAAATATTTTATTAAAACTTCCGATCATGTTCTGTTGACAGTACACTTAAAAACTTGAAGATCACACTTCCTGCAGAAAGTTAATTCTAGTGTTGAGCTCTTACTTCACGAAAAAAGTGCAGAACTGGAAACAAAATTATCATGCAAGTTCAACGGCATGAGGTTAATTATTGTATGATAGATCTATAAAATAAGCAACAAGATTATAAAGTAGGAGATCATGTTGGATCAGGAAAAAAAGAATAATCCACGCATCAGCAAATTAAATCATAAAACATATTTCAAGATTTGTGATCAGTCCAGAACAAATGCACCCACAAAGGCAAAAATATATAAAAACATACATGGAACAAATTACAGACTCTGCGATCCATCGTTTAATAGCCTCGATTTCTAACATATCCCAGTAAAAGTGAATCTCCGCAAATATATATAATAATAGACTCTAAACTGTTGTATTTGAGTGATTATAATTCAGATACACATATCTCCCACAAGCCCTCTTCAACATAATTAACTGCGAAAAACAATCACAAAAACTATAACACTAGCTGCTAATAACTACGCTTTGATTTGCAGTGAAGTCTAGGTTTAATCAATACATGCCTGGCTTTAGCCTGTGTGCCAACACAGCCACTAAGATGAAAAAGACACAGAATATATGATGATACGATGATGGAATCAGCTTTCTATTGTGCCGTTTGGTGGTCGTGGTCGTTGGATTATCCACCATAGTTGGTGGATATCTCCACCAGCTCCATGAAAAGCCTGATCTGTATCCATGGAGAATATACAGGCACAAACTCTAATAACTAGGTCTACTTTTTATTCCTTTGGAATAGTAGTAGCATTGATGAAGAAGAAGAGAAAAAAGAAAGGATCGAGAAGGTCAAGTAATGGAGGCGAAATATAGAGGTTCTTTTTCTGTATACGGATGAAATGATAATTGACCCAACATTTCTTGTATATTCTTTAGCCAAACAAGTAATAATGATATATAAGTGTAAGTGGGAAGCCTTCTTCTTTTTTTTCCCCCCTTTTTTTTCATTTTAGACACCCACTTGCAAATTATATCTCTATTGATTGAGTTTAAGTTATCTCAAGTGTGAAAGCAACTTATATACATAATCCCCAAGAAGCTAATTAACATGTTTATTATTCACAAAGTCATGGATTAGCCTTAAGCTTCGGGTAATGCATTGAGTTAGCATTCTGTTTTGTATATAATTTCACATATATATCTTCCTATTCTTTGCATCACTTTTTTTTTTTTTTTTATATCTCAAATTCGATTTGTTTTGGGGTACAAGAAGCTTAATTGCCATGTATATTTTAGGTAGATTATTTTAAGTTTAGGTGAGGATGCTTATTAGTAATATTATATATTCATTTTGATTGAAGGGTGCCACAAAAGAGAAAAATGCGCATAAGACTTATAAACTTACAAATGGTTTATAATTTTCAAATTAATGCACAGAAATATTGCAAATGAACTTGTGCATGCACTATTATTGTAGGAACTAAAAATCATATTAGACTTAAGATTCAACAGCTGAATCAAAACCTTGTTTGCCGACTCATTATTTAATCAAGTTTATGAAGAAAAGCATTCTAAGTGATAATAATTTAGATTAACATATACCTAATCACCTTTTACATCGGTTAAATTGGCAAAAAGAGATTATTGGGTTGATTTATCAACGTAATTGACTGGGACGAAAAGCAGTTAGTTCCACATAAATCATAATCTCTTTTATATTGCTCGTAATATTTAATTTCCATCAACATCTTCCATTTCTGCAAGTGGGTCAAGGTGTTATTTTTCAAAATTAAAAAGTCAATTAGGGTTTCATTTTTCTGTGGACTATAAGAATAAACAAAGCAGTACGCGAGGTAGACGACAACCATCACCAACATAAGTATTCTAATGGAGATAGCCTTGTTCGTCAAAACGTAATCACTATGTCATGCCTCTCTATTCTCATGTATTCATTTTGTACTTTGAATTTCATTCAATTAAACATAACATTTTCCTTTTTTTTAAAAAAAGGCCGGTAATTATGTCTTGGTCATTTCAAAACCACAATCTTATATAGAATACATATATATATATATGGAATCATCTTCATATATGAAATTATTTGAGTTGAAAAAAACCCATCTCAATTCATTAGACATCGTTATTTGACAGAGTATTCCAAGAAGGATTTAATTAATGAATAAATGATAGAAAGTGTTAAAAACACAA
Organism: Acacia confusa; assembly: GCA_037074495.1. Classification (NCBI taxonomy): domain Eukaryota; kingdom Viridiplantae; phylum Streptophyta; class Magnoliopsida; order Fabales; family Fabaceae; genus Acacia; species Acacia confusa. The sequence goes on from CM073510.1 coordinate 30,754,316, forward strand.
TTAATGAGCATATAATAGGCATACAAGCATTTGCTATATGAACCTATACTCTTGAGAGTAGATTTCTTCAAAATCTCTTTTCTCATTTTCTTCTCAAAATCTCATTTCCACCAATTTAGATAAAAAAGTGGATGGTTCAGATCTAATATTTTCTAAAACTAAGGTAATAGTGTTTTATAAATTAATTTTTTATTTATTTTGTTTGTATTACATTTATAAATTGTATAGATCATGATTTAAACATTTAAATTTATTTATTCATGTTTAAAATAATAATTTTATAAAATATTAAATCTGGACCATTTATTTTTTTAAATTTGAGGATGGAGAACAAATAATGGGGGAGAAAAAAAGAATTCTAAAATAATCCAAACCTGTACTCCCTTCCCTCCATCCTTATTATAAGCTTTAAATTTATGAATGAGAATATACGTCCCAAAATATAAACTTCATTTTAAATTTATCTAAAAGTTTATTTTGTTTTTTCCAACTTTACCCCTTGTTGATTGTATTTATTGCATTTATTTTATTTCATTTATACTATCAATTTACACTTAAATGTGTGGTTGAAAACATAATACATATTTATTGCCTTTAACTTGTTTTAATTGTTTTATTAATTGACACAAATTGATTATTAAAAATAAGGGATGGAGGTAGTACAATTTGTAAGAGTAAGGGATTTTCCACCGAATAGATTAGTTTTTAATTAAGGTGAACTTCCCCTTTAAAATTGGGGTCATAACAAAGAGCCTTCCATTAAAAGGCTCATCTTCAACTCATAGTGTGTTGTCTTCCTACCCAACCAAAAACTGATTGAAGTGTTGGTCATGTACTTTCTTCAGTTTTATATATAGAAGACATATATATTTATTTAATTTAATTTAGAATTTGGAGCGAGATATTAAAGAAGTTGGAGAAATTAATTTATTATAGCATTTATGATATGATGACCACTCTTAAATACTTTTGTGTGATATTTTTTTATTAAACTTTTGTGTGATATTAAATTATATATTATATGTTAAGCAAATTAATTAGTTGGGAGAAAAAGTAATAAATACAAGAGATACTTTTTTAAAAAAAAAATGTCTCATATTTTGGATTATTATTCACTCTTAAACTGTGTCTCATATTTATAATGCAAAGAAATATAATTTTAAAGGGTTTTGGGAAAATTATAAAGTGGTGACTGAGAAGAGCATTATAATTAATTCATTTGCGCGTACGTAGCAACAATACAATGTGGTTGTTTTCAAATGTTCAATTATTCCAACAACATTATTATTATTATGAGATGCTGTTTTAATCTGGAAACACCCGCCGTTCAAGTTTATAATCAGTATGTTTTACATTATTGTTATTATTATTCCTAATAACTTTGCATTCAAATGGGATTTTTTACATCATCTGTACGCCACAAAAATAATTAGAATGCTGATCGATGTTCATCCTTTGCAAGTCATTGTTTCATTTTAACTTACTTTCCAAAATGAAATGATTTTGATTTTTGTTTCCCATGCAATTAATGACGTGCTAACACACCTACCCTGCCATTCATCTATCTTTCTTGGGCTTGTATGCTTTATGCCTAGTTACATTCATCTAAATATACATGACACATCATCAAGAGATGTATTTGTCAGAGAGAGAGAGAGAGAGAGAGAGAGAGATTTTGTAAAAACTAAAAGGTGAGTTTATTTTTTCATTACTTACACATATATATTTAAAGGAGGATGTCAACTTATGTCTTAACAACTTCTTGAAAATTAAACTAACAAATTGCAATAAAGGATGTAATTTGGGATTGTCTCTTGAGAAACTTTTTATTAGTTATCTAGCAACTAAATGTGATGGATTGACATAAAAAGAATTTTGAGTTTTTTTATCAATCAACTAAGTTTCAATTAAATTAAAGTGCTTTAAAATAAATATTTTTTGGATTTTTGGAATAAAATGAATTGAATTGGAAATTGGTTTTCAAAATGGCTTGCTAGTCAAACAAAAATGCCTAAAATACCCTTTGAGCTAGCTTAAGTTATGTTAATTAATTCTCTCACACCGCGCAAGTATCTTAATCCACTAACCAAAACCTAATTTAAATTCAAACAATTTGAATAAATGAAATGTAATAACCCAAGTAACCAAAAACCCTTGCATTACAATCACGATTAATTACTTATAGCGACTCCGAGCATAAACTTAACTAAGTAAATATAGAAATTACTACTAATAGAGTTTTTTAAGTGTCAAATATATTACATTAAAATCCAAATAGGCATATAATTTCAATAAAACTGCATGTGCTCCCATAGAAAATTCCAATCCAAACTACTAATTAAATTCAAAACTTAGAATTTAACTAATACGAAAGATTAAAGATAAAAATTACATGCTAAAGCACTCAATAATCAATTATTTGCGGAGAAGATAATCTAGCTACTGCAACTCATAGAAATTGCTTCAGAAATCAAAGTCACGTTCTCATTCCAAAAGCGAACCATTGAAATGCAACGGAATTAGAAAAGTGACGGTAGTAAGGCTAATGAAGTTCGCCGGGAATGGAGAACGAAGGTGACTGCGTGGTGGTGGTCTGCCGGAGAAAGTGAAGAGGGAAAACCGATGAAGATGGTAAAGGAAAGTGAGGGTGAAGTCCAACTCTCTCTGTTTCGCCGCTCCCTCTCGCCGTTGAAGCTCCAGAGGACGAAGGTAATGGGTCTCTCTGGTTCTTGCCGCAGCGCTTCTGTCGTCTCCAAAATCCAGCTCCGAAAATGTAGAGCTCTATATGTGGTAGTGAATGACGCTCGCCGGCGACCGTGGTGGAGAACGAATCCGCCGGTGAGGAAGAAGAAGTGTGAAGATGGAGATTATTAGAGAGGTTGGATCGAGCTTGAAGGTCTATGGCCCAGAAGAGTGTCGCGGCTCTGTTCTGCTCCTCCTCTGATAATTTCTACAAAACGGGTGAGGCCCATCGGACCGGCCCGTTTAAACCTTGACTATTTAAAATTCGGGTTTAAAAAATAGATGAGATATTTAAAATTAGTCTTAGAGAGCCGGTCCTGACAGGCCTCGGGCTTGAACGAGCCGGCTCTAGAGGGCCCCTGGCTAGCCCTATAGGCCCTATACACTGTAATTTTTTCTTTTTTAAATTTATTAATATATATATATATATATATATATATTATATTTGTTATAGAGTTATTTATCTATTTAACTACAAATACATAATAACAATACTCTAATTTTACAATTTGATTTATTATTTGTTGCAAATAAAGATTATGGATGTGTTCAAGATATGGAAGAAGAATTTCATGATATTCTTACTCATAGGCTAGAGACTACTATTCAAAATGAACAACAATCAAATGTCATTACAATCGATGATAGTGATAAAGATGACAACAATAATAGTCATCGTACTAATGTCACTTAGTGATATGTTTTTTATGTTTTATGTGAGTTATTTGTGAACATAGTTTGCTTTTAATTATGAATTAATGGCTGTGTTTATTTATTGGATGATTCGTGTTGTAATTTACTAATTATATTTTTTAAAAAAAAAAAGTGAAGAAAAAATAGTTAAAATTTGGAATAGTAATTTCTGGGCCCTGCGGGCCAACCCTGGCCCTGGTGCTCTCAGGTTGAGCTTTGAAAAACATGTGTTTTTCTTACTTCGGACCCTGAAGGGCCAACCCGGCCCTAATTTACAACTCTAATAATTTCAGAGGGTAAAACGTAGTAGTTTTACTCATGGACCAAACTGGTATTTTTTTAAATGTATGGGACTAGACTGTTATTTCTGAACTTCTTTTCAGTTTTAATCCAATTTTTTAAGTACATACAATTAAAAATAATTAAATCAAATTCAACTATTATTAAAAATAAATTATTACAATTGATTACAATTATTTTGACAATTTTACCGTTTTTTAGTCTAATTTAATGTATTAACTTTTAATTTTAATTTATCACAAAAATTAAACTTAATAATTATGACAAAATCTCTAATTAAATTATTAAAATATATAATAAAATTAGGGATTTGTCAATATTATACTCAGAGAGTTCAAATTTCACGCTTAAAAAAAACTTGGTGTTATCGAGTTAAAAGGCCTCAACAAAAGAGTTTTGTTTATTTATCTTATTTGACGGATTGTAGTTAAGAGTTAGGTTTTGCTTGCTCCTCACAAGCACTAAGAATGACAATAAACTTGTAAGTGAAGTTGTATAATTTATTAGCTAATTTGCTCATAGAATAACAACTCTGCTGCGTATATAGACTCTCAAACCCTAAATCAATATGATAATAAAAAAAATAAACTATTGAAATTTGAAAGGATAAAATGTTTATTAACTTTCTTGTGATCTTGTTTTGTTATTTTAAATCCTTTTCACGGGGCATTATGGTGCTTTTTGTTCTTTAATTTGGGTTTGTGAAAAGTAATGGGGGTAGATCTTATTCGGGCTCACTGTGGCCCAACATATCCCAAAATTAAGAAGGGGGCGCCCGGCGGGGGGTTGTTGTGTTTATTAGCCTTTTTCCCCGTTACTTATTGATATTTGTTTTCCTATTCATTCATTCTAATTTTAGGTTTGGCCGACACCTTCTCCCTCTTCTCTCTGTATCCCGCACTCTCATCTTCAACACCTCTCGTCGGCGGCTTGTGTTTCCATCGTAAGTCGCCGCTGAGTCTCATTTTCGTGCCACAGACGAGTCGGAGTTGTAGATTGTAGTCTAGATCTTTCATATGTGATCCTCTCACTTTGAGTTTTGTCAGTTGTGGCCTTTTCTTGTCTTTGTGGAGAGTTCTTTCTTCTCCTTCTCCAGATTTGATCTGCAGATGTGAAATTTATCTATCTTTTGTTTCATTTTTTGCGGGACTAGGTTTTGTAGTGGTGTTTTTGTCTCAGAAAATAACAGATCTGTAAGATCTGCGTTCAAAACCTCTTGGTTGGATGATTGTTTGAACGTTATTAGATCTGATTATCTCTTAATAGCTTGAATTTGCGTTCTTAGAGGAAGATTTAAAGAGGTGTTGTTCAGTGGCGGAGCCACCTAATGACCAGCTGGGGCCATGGCCTCAACTGGTCTTCTCTTATCTTATGTATTTTTATATATGTATTATATAATATTTTATTTTCGTCAATAATTTAGCCCCAACTAAATATTTTATTCTATGTATGTTACTCTTTCTAATGAGGTTAATGTTGTGTTGATTGGTGAAAATTTTGGGATAATGATTTTGACATGGTCTTCAGTTTTTACAATAGATGACTATATATATGTAGAGAATGATTAATGATTAATGACTAATTTTAATCAATTTGGATTTGTTATTTGATTGTCTTATGATTTTATAATGAATTTCTCTTTTAAGAAATAGTTTATAAGTTTATATATTTGCTTAGCTAAAATTTAATTAAACTTTATATTTTTTTTAAATATTTTTTGGGGTTCATATTATATTTATTTTATTTTCTCAAATTATTTTGTTGAGGTAAGTGGAATATGTATTTAAGTGTTAATTTTATTAAATTTTATTATACATATTATTATTATGATTGTATTTGTGATATCTTTAGGATAATATTTGGTCAATTATTCATTGTTTTGTAAAAGGAAAGTAAAATTCTTATTTGAGATATTTACTGAAAATGTTATCATCTTATATTTTGTTTTTATTTATAATTGTTAATTATTATTTATTTGTATTTTTAATGTTATGTGATATTATTCAATAAATAGTTCAACATATTTATTTTTTGGCCCAAGCTAAAAGAATTTTCTGGTTCCGCCACTGGTGTTGTTAGTTATGTGGTCAAGGACTCCAGATCTGCTTGATTGAAGGAGCAGGAGTTTTCTTTAGGATATCATACGTCTTCTTCCTTCTGAGGTTGGGTTTTCTAGGTTCTTTATCCAAAGATGGGGTACTTATATAGTTACTCTAATTGCAGCTAATGCTTATAAGAGATGTGCCATTTAGGGTAAATTTTACAACTAATACTTTATTTGTCATCATTTTTAAGCTTGAATTTCGAGAAGACTACTATTGTCCATGATTCTTCTTCTACTCTTAAATCTTTAATGTATTATTGCCTGTTTTTGTATTTGGTTTATTTTATTGTATATGATTTGGCTTTGTTTGTATTTGTTTTCAAGTATTGTATCGATTTGCAGTATATATATATATATCCTTTGAAAAAAAAAAATCTAATGAAACCCTTCACCTCCATAGGGGTCTCCCATCATTTAAGAAGTAAACCCACTTTTTGTTGCCAATTTTTTTTTAGGGTTGAGTTACAAAAATTTACATATGGTTTTTTTAAGAATGCACCTAACTTCAAGTGTTTTTTTGGGGTGTAAAAGGGATTATGTGGTTACAAAAGTGGAGCAAACATACTCATTGACCGTTAGTTTGACTTTTTTGTATTTTTTATGCTGACATAGACAATGACTCAACTAAATTTCATCTCAGGTGACAATGAAGAACTAGAGAAAATTACTGAAAAGGGTCCTGATAGTTTTGAAAATTACAAAAAGGTAGCTACAACAGCAAAGAGGCAGAGATGAGTGGCCCGATGGGTAAGATTGAGATTAAGAGAGAGAAGAGGAATTGGAAAGAGAATGGTTGAACTATAATTTCCAAAATATCTATGTACTTTTCTGTGATTTTCTCCAATTCTGTACTGCCAATTGGAAGGAAATTTAGATGAATCATCGTCTATATCAGCCTTAAAAATACAAAATATTCAAACTAATGGTCAACTAAGATCAATGAATATTTTTGTTCCATTTTTATAACCACATAGTGACTTTTGCATGTAAAAAAAGTACTTAGTATTTGGTGCACTTTTTGAGAAAAACATATGTTTATTTTGTCATCTTAACCTTATTTTTATATGTTTATGATTTTTTGGTATAAAAATCATATAATATAAAATAACCTAAGGCCTAAAGGATATAAAAGCATGGCAAATGAGCAAGACACTAGGACCTTTGGGTCAGGTAGTCCAATCCATATAGAGAAACAGAGTATTGGGCTACAAGTGAAATTAAGCAAAACCTGAATGTATCGTCCCTAACACGAGTGGCCCTAATGGTCCTCACAACCCCACTCTCATTTAATTCTCAATTATGTAGAACTAGTTACGGATCCAACAGCCATCAAAGTATAGGGAACTAATTCTCACTTTAGGTTTTTATAAAAATATTATTTTTCTTTGACAATTTCACCCTTCAGCACATAAGAAGTAATTGTTATGTTTTTGAATTAGAGCAGTAGGCAGATAGCAACAGGTTCCAAACGAGATTGAATCTATAGTCTCTCAATTATAGGCAAGTTTTTATACTATTAGGTTATAAGATTATTGCAGGAAAGTGATTTTTCTAAGACATTATAACAAACACACACACACACATCATTTCATTCCATATGGTTAAGAATTAGAATATTTATTACATCTTGTAAATTTTGATTTGCAACTTGTGAAATTTTTTTGAGAAGTTGTGAAAATGTTGCTTGAACTTGTAAAAACCTTATTAAAACCCATGAAAACCTTATCAGATCTTTTTAATCAAAATTTACAACTTGTGAAATTCTTTTAAAAACTTGTGAAAATATTATTCAAACTTGTGAAATATTTATCAAAATTTGTGAAACCCTTATCAGATATTGTAAATCAAAATTTGCAACTTGTGAAATTCTTTAAGGAAGTTGTAAAATTATTTTGAGATTTTGTGAAAACTTTATTCAAATTTGTGAATTCAAATTTGCAACTTATAAAATTCTTTTAAAAACTTGTAAAAATCTTATTAGATCTTATGAGTTTTTATTTGCAATTTGTGAAGATCTTATTAAAACTTGTGAAATAACACATACAATTCTATTTTTAATTTAAATTTAGAAGGATAGTTCTGTCATTTCTTTTAAATTTTGAAAATAATGAATCAAACCCTAACATGTCTTTAATTTTATGATTAAAAATATCTTTTTGTCTTTTAAATTTTTAAAGTTCTTTTTAAGAGATTTTTCTAAGAAGAATGATTATCTAAGTATATATTTTTAAGCATATATTTAAGACCATAGAAGTAACAATTACAATTAGGCCGCCAAACAATGAAGGTTGACGTCTCTTTCACTTATTGTTAAAAATAACGACCGAGCAATGGTCCATTTTCCCAAAAAATCCCACTTACATCACTTTCTTTGGCCCACTCCTCTTCCTTCTTCTTGCCCTTTCTGAGTAATTCAATCGTGTTCATCTTTTATTTGTTTCCTTACAATGCTTCCCATTGTTTCATCAGTAAAGTCAAACAAGAAAATATTGAGCCTTTTTTTTAACAACTTGTATCTTTCTATTGAAGGTGATGTTTGAGACATTATCAATCACTTAATGTAAGCAGTTCTCTTAACAAAAATATAAACATTGATTTGTTAATTACATTATAGGGGGCTAGCTATATTTGCTAGACTTAACTCTCGGTGGTTGAAAATCTCATATTTACGTGCACTTACCATTTAGTATAGTTGTTCCTTTATTATTTAGGTCTAAAAATACTCTCATTTTATTGATTTCCTATAAAGAAATTCAGATGGATCGTTAAAATATGTTTTTTTAGGATTAGTGATAATTAGATGTATGAAAATCAGTGAACACAAGAATGATACAAAATGAAGCCAGGTGATGAAGTCTCCTAGTGTAAGAGTTTTACTTTGCCTTGCTAGTAAATGGTGTTCTTTTTTTTCCCTTTCTTTTTAACAATCTAGTAAATGGTGTTCTCATAGCTTTAATCTTAACTTGAAAATGTTATTTAGTCTAAATAAACATTTAGGACTTGAAATAGCATCCAAAAATATAGGTCTTCAAAACTTTTCTGTCATGTGGTGTGTGGTTTTACGCTTGGGTCTTACCCTTATAGAAGCATTAATATTGTGAGACTTGGATACCTCTGCACCACAATTAGTTTACCAAACCACTTCCTCCTATCTTAATCATATATATAGAACAAAGTCTTAAAATTTATATGATTTTAAATATTGGGTAAAGATGTGATTGGGCAAGGTTTTAAATCCCTATGTTTTTTATTGTATCAAGTTATTATAGAGATTAAATATTTTGAATGGTATAAAATATAGGGATAAAAAACAATAAAAACAAAGTATATAAACTAAAACTAGTTAAAAATATAATGATATAGAGTGAGTCTGATGGAAATGAAGATAAGAAGAAAAAAGATTAAATGAAGATTATAGAATATTTGAAGACTGTTAAAGAGATTTACAGATTAATGAGAAGATTAATAAAAAAAATTATTTTAATTTTGATTCATCATTAACTTTATTATTAATTATTATTCCTATTTAATTTTATGATTTTTAAAACGTTCTCTTCTTTAACTCCTAGAGTTAAAGTTGAGGTTATAAATAACTTTCAACAATCTTATTTTATAGACATTTTATACATTGAATAAAATTATTATTAAGTGTCCTCAATTTAAGGAGGGGAAGAGAGAACCTTTTTTTTTTTTAATATTTTATCTTTACTAAATAGCCTATAAACTCTATTGTGATTCCAATCTCTAATCTTCCATGAATCCCACTAGAGACTAGAAATATTTACCAAATTCATAAGCAATTTGATAACAATATACTCTCCCCTCCACTCAAGCCACACTTTGGTGCGGTGCTCCCGTATAACATTGGCCTCGTTTAATGGAGACGCTAATAATTAAATTTTTCTAAGTCTTCTCTTCCATCTAATCCCTTGAAGCAAACACACCTATTTCAGCCAAATTTGGGGATCACTTGTTGCTTTGGATCTTTATAATTCCCTCGCAACCTGTACTACTTTTGAACTTACTTTTTTCTTTTTCTGTCACAATTTTAAACTGCTTCACCCAAATTCAGTTAATTATTTCTGGTGGCATAATGTGTCATTATTTGATTCTTTTAATGTTCTGATGACCTGGTTTAAACATAGAACGGTCCATTCAATTCAATTTATTACGATTCCGGCTGTCTGCCAAAAATTTCGGACATAAATTATCTTATTTATTTCTCTTGTCACGTTATGGTGAATCCTGCCCATTCTTTTTTTTTTTTTTGAACCACAATCCTGCCCATTCAGTGCTCAATTTCTTACACTATTTTTGTAGATAAACTATACAGCACTCCCTTTCATCTCTAATAATGTTAACGTTATACCCATGAATGATGAATCCCATGTGACACAACTGAACCACATTTAGGATGAACTATTTTTAAATTAAGGAGTTAATTAACTTCATTCACCCGCATCAAAAAATAATTTACAACTAATGTGTGATAACTTTTTTTAAATACTCATTCTTTAATTATTTATATTGAAATATTATCAATTTATAACTTATATATCGTGTAAGAATGTAAGAATTTAACTATAGAGATAATCAAAGAGGAAAAAAAGATAACAGGCAAAAAAGTATTGAAATCTTACATTAAAGAGCAAAAAAAGCATCATAACTAAGATAGCGTTTTAGAATCAATAGTTCAACTGAAATGAAACTCAAGTCAACTCGATTATGATTAAAGAATTAAATTATGTAAAAACACACACACACACATATAACCATAAAAGGGTAATGTTAAAAAAAAAGACATCACTTTATAAATAAATGAAATATTTACGTGTATGTATCATGCATAAATATAATCTAACAAGTAACCAGACTTACTGTTATTATTATTTATTTATTTTTTAATAAAAAAGAGTTAGTTCAAGTTCACCAAGGATAGGAAAAATGTAAAATTCAACCCCATTGAGCTGTCTAAAACTCATGGTCAGGTTCGTTGCCGAGTTAGATTTTAGGGGGAGTATTTTTCCATGCACTCCACCTATTTTTAAAACTGAAATAAAAAAATTGAGATTCAAAATTTGAATCAAGAAGGACCAAATCATAATAATAACTATTTTTTTAAAAAAAGTCTGAGATACAATAGTCAATATTCCCTTCTCTCCCACATGCTATTATTTTCAGACTCGGGGGTTTATAATCGATCACAAAGGCCTGAAATTTATTGTCATCGCTTCACCATTTCTCTTCTTTGATCAATCTTTTTATCTCTCCCTAATTGGAAAGGCTTACAGAATCGTCTTCAGATCTTGTAGCAGAAACTGTAGCAGAACAAGGTAAAAAGAAGAGCATAGAATAGAATCATCCTCATTATCATTTATTATGCGGTCAGCAAGAAAGTTTTCTGGAATATCGCTGTGATGATACGGAAAACAAACTGATAGAGCGCGAAAAAAGAAAAAAGATCTCTTCTTTATCTTCTATACTAAGAAAGACAGTAAAATCTCAGAACCCCTTTTTTAGGCGTATTATCTCAGACAAAAAAGATGATATATATAAAAAGGAGCCCTTTTAGTAGTAGGTATAGCTTTTAATGGCTCTTCTGATTACTACCAGTACATTTACAACAGTGAAACAGAGCGTACTACCACCAACAAGTAATGAGAGTGAAAATTTTAGCTGAGAGACTAGTGTGGCTTCTTTTTTTTTTTTTTAGTTTTGAAAAAGTTAAGATTTTTGCAGACCGAGATTCAAGGGTTCATAGTTGTACTCAATGAGAGATTTGAAACCAGGAAAAGAAACCCGGAAAACTGAAAGAAGCTCACGAGATTGTCAGTGGGTATCTTTCATTTGTTGTAGTACACGTTGCTCCAGAAAGTTAGTGAGAGAGAGCGAGGAGAAAGAAAGGTAGAAACTTTTGCAATAATAAGAATTTGGCTCTGTGCTTTTTGTATCTAACTGATGATATGGGAGGGAGAAGTAGTGGGAGGAGAATTCGGCGCTCTTTCGCTTTTTTTGAATTTGAGAACTATTCTCTCTCTTACTCTGTTTCTCTCACTCACCGTAGCTTTTTTTCTTTTTTCCTATCTATTATTACCTCATTTTCTCGGAAAATTTTTATCTTTATGCTTTGTTTGTGAATAGTTGTCTGTTTACTCAAGAGGGAGGAGGGGGAGAGTCTTTGAAAGGTTTCAGTTTTCTTTTTTGGGGGGTGTTTTTTTACATATTTTAATGTTGGGGATTTTGAGGGTTTGAGCACTCTGTTTAACTTTCTGTGACCTCTTTTTGTCTTGTAATGCCGTTCTTCACGAGGTGGTGTCAGAATGTTTATTTTTGATTGAAAAGTTTCGATTTTTACAGAATTTTTAAATTTTTTAAAATCTCTTTTTTATTGATGCTTATATCCTGATACTGTTTATTAAATCTTTTCCTCCATGGCCATCCATCCATCTCTTCTCTACATTCCCACAACCTGCTGTCATTACTTCTCTGCTTGCAACCTGTAAAGATTATGCTTGATTTATCAGAGAGAGAAAGAGAGAGAGACTCTTCTTTCTTGCACTAAACTCCACCGCTTTGTCCCCTTCATGTTTCAAACGTCTGTACCTATAACAACATTTGTTTCATACTTCCATTCATGCCAAGAGAGAAATACAAAATCCCATTTATCTGATTTGCGTTCTTATTGACTTGCCATTTTCTCTGTGTCTCTCTCTCTTTATAGATCGTGTGTTTCAGAAAGTTTTAAGGGATAGAAGGTGAAAAAATCATGGGGAAGGCTTCTAGGTGGTTGAAGGGCTTGTTGGGGATGAAGAAAGAGAAGGACTACCACCACCGCATCGGCATCGACAATTCTGGCTCATTGGTTTCTTCTGACAAGAAAGAAAAGAAACGATGGAGTTTTGCTAAGTCAGGCAAAGATTCCGAATCTGGAACAACTAGTCAACCTCGTTTTCCTCCTCCTGATTCCGCTTCGTATAGATCCTATAATATGTCGGAAACAGAGAAAGAGCAGAACAAGCACGCAATTGCTGTCGCCGCCGCAACCGCCGCAGCTGCAGATGCTGCTGTCGCCGCCGCTCAGGCAGCTGTCGCGGTGGTGAGGCTCACCAGCCAGGGAAGAGGCACTCTGTTTAGTGGCAGTAGAGGAAAATGGGCGGCAGTTAAAATTCAAACCGTTTTCAGAGGCTACTTGGTATGTTTGATGTATGCTAGATTACTAATCACATTTTTTTCTCTCTCATCGGAAAATGTTCAAAATCTCTCATTCATAGTTTCTCTTTTTTTCAAATGACTGTCTTTGTCGGAATAAGTGAAAATGCTTTGCTTCATTCTTACTCAACGCTTAATGAAACAGTGTCCTCGCATTTCTATGTTATGTTCGGTTTCTTTCTTTCTTCCTCCTCTGGTTTAACAGCTAAATTCAAATTTGCAATTTTTTTTTATTCCTTTTTACAGGCGAGGAAGGCTCTAAGAGCATTGAAAGGATTAGTTAAGATTCAAGCACTGGTACGAGGTTTTCTTGTTCGAAAGCGAGCTACAGCAACTCTCCACAGCATGCAAGCTCTGATCAGAGCTCAGGCTTCAGCTCGATCACAGAGAGCTCGTCGGTCCATTAGCAAAGCTAGAAAATCAATGGTGAGACAATAAGTGAAATTCGACATGACCATGTTTTTTGACTCTTAGTTTAAGGTTTTGTTTTTTCTTAACTCTCTCTCTCTCTCTCTGGTTCTGTAGGATCGAGTTGATGAAACAAGAAGTGAAATCCACAGTAAAAGGTTATCCACATCATACGAACATTCCTTCAATGGCTATGATGAAAGTCCCAAAATTGTTGAGATTGATACGTACAGGACTCAGTCGAGATCTCGGAGAATCCCGACGACGACGTTTTCGGAATGTGGAGACGAAACGCCGTACCAAACGACGCCATTTCCTGACAGCAAGCACCTGCAAGATTTTGAGTGGTGTTTTACCGGCGACGAGTGCAAATTCTCGACGACACAGAGCACTCCTCGGTTAGCTAACAGCACGCGTTCTCATAACGCGTCTCCGACGCCGGCGAAGAGTGTGTGCGGCGAGCCGTTTTGCCGGGCGTACTATAATTTCCCGAACTACATGGCGAATACGAAGTCATTTAGGGCGAAGGTGAGGTCGCAGAGTGCTCCGAAACAGAGGCCGGAGCCGAAGAAGAGGCTTTCGCTGAATGAAATAATGGCGGCGAGGAGCAGTATAAGCAGTGTTAGAATGCAGAGGTCGTCCTTTTCTCAAGTTCAAGAAGAGTCATGGAATTTCAGAGTTCTTTGAGTTTTTAGCTTTCTTGCGTCTTTTTTTCTTTTCCTCTGTTTGTGTTAATTACAAGTCTTACAACAGAGACTTATAGAATTGATATCAAAGAGTATGCTCGCTTATGTACATTCTCTGTTACAGAGTTTTTCTTTTACTTCTAGTAAACTCTCTCGTTTGCTTCTAATTCAAACATGAAATTCTCAATTTTGCTCCTATATATTGCATTTGTCACTGATATAAGAGTTATGAGTGGAAAATCTGCTATTTGGGACCAGGGTACGAAAATGGGTAAAAAAAGTATGGGTGGGTGATAAAACAGAAAGAGGATTCTATCATCGTCTTTTTTCTCATATTCTCTCATTATGCAATTTGAACTGTTGATTAAGAATGTGAAAGAAATTTAAAGTACTATTGATTGAACAGATATAATTTAGATATTATAAGAAATAATAAAAAAAAACTATGAGAGAAACCTAATCTAATAAAATATTATCAATTGTTAAAGGGGTAAAAAAATGTTTGGCATGGTGGCATGATAATTGAGCTATCTTATTCCACAAATCAGAAGTAATATATACTATTTCTAGTATTACGTGTAGCATTTGGTTTAGGATATACTTCTAATCTCAAAATTGCATTACAAAGTACAAACCATGTCATAGATTTTTTTTTTTTTACTTTTGACTTTTTTTTACCCTTAAACTTTTCTAAAATTGATGAGTTGGAGGTAAAATATGGTTTTTCAAAATGACTTACTCTTTATAAGATAGGTATGAGAGAATAGTTTTGTCCATATTAACATATTTCTTGAACGCTAATTCAAACCCGTACTTATTATTTATTTGGTATTTGGTCTAAGGGAGGAGATGGGTACCATGAAAATTTTTCAATATTTTTTTAATTGTCCTCTGAATAAAAAAATCTTTTTTTTCTCGCTTCGTCCCCATAAAAACTAGCTTGAAGTTTGGAATGTAGGGCTTGATTTTGTTCATCTTTTGAAGGCTTTTCGGGTGATGAGGGTGGCAAAGAAAAGGAGTTGCTCGAACATCAAGAGGACAATGGGGCCGAGGGTGGTGATGTTGGTCTTGAGGGCTTCGCAGCAATCGCCTTGTGGCCTTTGGAAAGGGCGACACTGACGCATTTGGTTCATCTTCCTCTTTCAAGATGTAGCCGTCAACACACTTGTGGGTGCAGAAGAGCTGGAACTTGGCAGGCAGCGTCCATCGGAGCAATTGGAGAGGAGGATGGTGCCCTTGTAAGTGTGAACAGTGTGGACGAGTTGGTATTTGGCACAACAGCGGTCGGCGGGGCAGTTGGAGAGGAGGATGATGCCCTTGTGGATGCAGACGAGCTACTACTTGACACAGCGACGGTTGGTGGAGTGGCTGTAGAGGAGGATGGTGGCTCTTGTGGGTCCAAGGACAATTTAGTCAGGAATTGAATTTTTTTTTGCTCCCCTCCTCCCCTCCATTAAAAACAAACACACTCTTAATGTATTATCAAAATAAGTTTATTATAATTATGACCGTAATACATACAAGTTTTGAGTATCATTTTGATAAGTGAGGACATCCAATAAAACATACTTATTGTTTTACGAGACAAAATTCTTCAGATATATTCATCTCATATATCACATAATCATTTAAAATAAGCTAAACTAAACACACCTTAAACAACAAGGCAAAAAGTTTAAGCACGAAAATACAACGTTGCTCTGTATTTTTATTTTTTATTTTTTGTTCAAACAAGAGGAAAGAGTGATTTAGGAATAGTATTTTGAAGGCAGCTTAGAAACAAAATGAATTTGCCAAATGGCAAAAACAGTTTCATAAAATGGCAGTGGCGGGAATGTCAGGGAAGAAAAAGAAAAATGCACCGTTTTTTTTTTTTAAAAAAAAAATGTTTAGCATTCAATAATAGTCAATAAGGAAGGGTAGGGAACCACTTTCTCTATCCATTCTAGGATGAGTAGGGAGAGCTCCTCCCATCTAAACCGTCCAGATAGGATCTAGATAGTCCAGATTTAATTTTTTTTAACTATAATTTTTTAAATGAAAAAATTATTTTTTAAAACTATGTTAGTTGAGAGATTATCTTTATTTTAAATTCTTTACACATTAGAATAAATTTTTTAAGAAAATAAAAAGTAAAAAAAAATAAATCTGAACCATTTAGATTTTATCTGAATGGTCCAAATAGAAAGAGTTCTCCCTACTTATCATTAGGCTGGATAAAGAAAGTGGTTTGGAAGGGTAGACAGAGAAAGTTGGACAAGTGGTAAAAATTTGAAATGCAAACTAACTAATGAATATATTTATTGATGAGGATCCAAGCTAGAGTGTAGGGTGAGAGAGAGAGAGAGAGATATGAATAAAGACAGCTAATAGAGGAGCAGACATGGCAGGAGGATTTACAGGTTAAGATTTGGAATTGGAGGGGTATGATGAAAATATTGAAATTGAGGAGACACACACATATAAGAGCTGGAACGAACAAGAGAGAATCGAATCTCTAGAAATGCCTGAATTATGGTACAATCACAAGTGGTCTTTCACAGTCACACTGTGTTTGTTTCAGCTCTGAGCTTTTTCCTTGTCCTCTTATGTTGCCCCTGTTTTTTCATCCTATATTAATTTTTTTTTTCAAAAAAAGGTTTTACATGTTTATTAGTTTAAACACATGCAAGGTCTGGTTGTGCCTCCAACTTGGTTAACCTCGCCATGCAGCAATACTGGTTCTTATATTTTGGGTTGAGTTCCAATCTTCTACTAAGAATGTAACAAGTTCCTGAGCTATCAACAAATATTGGCTATAGTAAAAGGTGGTTTTTAATGTTTCAACATGAGGTCCAGTTGGATTCATGTAGATGCGAAAAATATTTTTGACATAATAATATGCAATCAGAATTGACTATATTAACACTCTTGTCTTATTTATAAATTTTTAAAATAAAATGTTCTGTATTATAAGTCTATTTTTAGAATAATAAATGAGAGTTACAATTTTATTCTTATTAAAGATAAAGAGGGAAAGAAAAAGTGAAAAATACTCATTTCTAAATAAGGGTAAAATATAAAAAATTTACTAATCTTTGTTATATTTATTAAGATAACTAACTTTCATTAAAATATAATAATTAGGTAATTTAAATTTATAAATAACACCGCCGTAAGGCAGTGATTAATTAAAACAAAAGTATTGACAAAATAAATATTAAAAAAAAAACTTCGGAATTGGTTAGATCTCAATGAAGAGGCGACATTGTGAAAGACTAATGAGGAAACTGGAAGTCACGCGCTGGAGGGGGCGTGGAGATATAAAATTGTGGGGAACCAATGATTAAGGTTTTATCTGGTGAAAGAGATGAAATGGGTGTGGGATTTTGGGTTGCATCAGCATCACGGTGCGGTGCCTCTGATGTACCAATGGGTGAAGGAGGGGGGAAGGGGTAATTTGGGTAAAATGTCACTTTCTTTGACCGAATAATTATGCCCTCATTCATACATCATCTTGGATATTTCGTGCAGAGTGCCCCCCTTTTCCATGCTAAATTATTCTATTTCCTTATAAGTATAAAAAAAATATTTTTTTAAAAAACATACTCTTAGAAGTATGTTTCGGATCACTATAGGTCTTAAAAAGTATTTATCCCTATAAATTGAGATAAAACTCATATCACATGTTTTGTAAATACCTAAAGTCATGATTGATTTTTTTTAAAGATTCCAATTATTATTATAAACTAACACAAAAAAAAAGGCCGAGATATAACTTAGGAAGAATTACAATAAAATCTCAAGAATGAGATTTTTCTTTTCTTTTGGATAATACAGGCAAGTTGAAGCTTGAGAGATAAGACAGGGACTAGACTATAAAAATCTAGCCCTTACAACATCGAACTAGAAAGTAAATTAGTAATGGTAGGACAAATTGATCCTTCAAGGCCATATTAAGACATCCTCTATAAATTGCTGGAAACAGAACCACCTTAGCATCAACAGCAGCACCATGGCCTTCCTTGGCCATAATCTCTGAGTATGTAAATTGCACTTTCCTCATTTATTATGATGGAAGGGACATGCATTATCATTTGTAAGACCTCTTTTGACTCTGAGGGAATTAGTAGCTAGTCTCTCGTTACCAATATACCACATGAAGAATTTGACTTTGTTATGTAACTGCCATTTCCACATTTGAGCCTACAATTTGTTAATGTTTCCTCCTCCTCTGTCAGAGAGATATTGATAAGTAGATTTAATAAAGCAGTAACCGTCTTCTGAAGCTGACCAAGTAAAATAATTAGTGGTTGTATTGTTGGGGGAGGGTGCATTTTGGTAATAATATTTATAATTTCAGGAGATAAACCTCGTTGCCATCTAGTAGTGTCCCAACACCCATGCAACAATATTTGATCTCTCACTGTCTCATGATTTAATCACACACAAGTCTACTAATAATGAAAGAGCTTATATTGACAAATTTTAGTACGCATGTTTGGTACATCGTTTGAAGAGTTCAATCGGATTTATGAGAAAATGCATGTTTAGTTAAGAAGTTGTTTCAAACAGACTTATATACTAGAAGTAACTTATTTAAAAAGTTATTTTAGGGAGTTTTTGAACTCATTTTGAGCTCCTTTTAAAGCTTTTGAGCTCATTTCCAATATTCTAAAATAATTTTTCAAGATCATAATATATTTTTTTAGTACCGTTCAATATCTTAAAGTATATTTTTACTACCATAAAAAAATATTTTTTTCCAACTAACTGGTACTAAAAATAATTTATTTAAGATCCTAAAATATTTTTTCAATATCATGAAATATTTTTTTTAGTACCGTTCAGTATCCTAAAGTATATTTTTAGTATCATTCAATACCTTAAAAATCCTAAAAGATATTTTAGGGTACTCAATGGTACTAATTTTTTTAAAAAAATTCTAAAATAATTTTTCAAGATCATGAAGTATTTTTTACTACTATTCACTATTCTGAAGTATATTTTTAATACTAGTAAGTACCCTAAAAAATATTTTAGATTGACTATAATTTAAAATATCATAAGCTACTTATACTACCACCAATTAAACATAAATCACATTTCACAATTTGACTTTTACCTAATATAACTTTTCTATAAGTGAGATTGATCATAAGTCAATTTTCTCAATTATATTCCAAACAAGCTCTATGCTGCTATGCTTAGTTGTCATTGGAACTTTTTTGGTCATCAAATCTCATTTGAATGTGCTCATTATTATTCTCCTTAGTTAAACATGTTGGTATAGCATGTCATTAATAAAAAAACAACTGAAATTTCAAAAAACCTTTAATTAAATGTTATAAAGAGAATCAAGTCATGTTTGAAAAGTATATCATATATGGAGAGAATCGAATTACAAATGCCTTTCAACCACTATTCTATATCATATATGGAGAGAATCGAATTACAAATGCCTTTCAATCACTATTCTATAGATTAAAAGATATAGAATGCTTTTTTCATATGGACAGTTGCAAATTGAATATTTGTGGTTAGAGAAAGCTATTATCTTCACAACAACAATTCACTCAAATAGCATTAATATCGAGATCCCGGACACCTAGTCTCTGCTCAAACATTTCCTTCCTTTCTCATCGCTGTTGTTACTGCTAATAATTTAGATAGGCTTCATTTATTGCATTTTAGTTCATCTTCTTTGGTTTCTCAAGTTTGTATCAAATAGTTTTTTTTACCATTACTTATGATTAAAACTATTCACTACAAATAAAAAAGTAATGCGTATTTTTTTTAAAAAAAAATCATTCCACTTATAAATTCATTTCATTTTCAGGCAAAGATAATAACTTAAACAATTCTTCATAGTTTTAGTGAGGTTCCTTATAATAGAAACTGAATGCAGATGAATATATATTTATATTGAAAAAGAAACAAGTGGAACTCATTGTTTCTCAATTTGCCACTATTATAAATGTTTTAGTATATATGTATGTAATCTTTTTAGGAAAATTATTGATTATAGATACTTGTTACGACCAACAACATATAAATCTCATTGATTATTAAAAGAAAAAAACATATAAATCTCATTACCTAGCACCTACTATTTATATATAGCCTAGGTGCGATAATAGCGTAAAGAAACTTATCAATAATGATAAGGTCGTAGATTTTACCTTTAATAGTTGTGTCGTATGTGTTTGGATCTAAGCGTGTTTAGTATTTCTAACTGGTTCTAGTTAAATATATCTTAAATGTAGAGAGTTTATGACATTTTTTTTTAAAAAAAAATACCCCTACCATTTAATGTTTAGAATTTGTATAGATGAAAATAAGTGATTAACATACATGTGAGATAAGAGAGAAATTGGCCTAATATTTAAAACCAAACCAAAACTCTCAGCACCTGGACTAAAGTGATGTGTGTATCATATATGTATTTCACTGTTATAGATATATATTATTTGAATTAAATAGTGTACTTTGAATTTACATAAAACTTAAAATAAATTGTACAGTAGGTATAACATTTATTTACCTGATGAATTGTTGAATACAGATTATTACATGACATAAACAAATTTATTTTTATTTCTCGTTTTTTTGTATATACTTGTATTATTGATTTTTTTATCCAAAATAAATGAAATATATATGGGTATCTGGCCAAAAAAAATAATTTAAAGATGGGTAATGTGAATAAAACAAGTGGGTGGAGAGCTGGAGATGCATCTCTGTGTTGCATTCCTGCATGGTATATGATAAAAAAAAAATTATAAATACAACATACTTATTTTTAGAAGGGAAAATGATAAAAAAAAAATACCATTTGAACTTTAAAATTCTGTTGACAACAAAAGTAATAAAATTAACAAGAACAATAAAGGAATTGACAATACGTTTTATTGAGAAATCATTTATTTGAGATTTTATAGTTTAAGTGATATTTTTTAGGATTTTCCCTTTTTAGAATCTATCTTGATGACCAAACAGAAAATATTTGAACTTATCATAATTTAAAATTTAAGCATGAAATAAAAAATAATAAGTTAGATAAAACAGAATAATAATGAATCATTTGCAACTTTTTTAAGGTAAATAAAGTTTAGGATTGTTTGAAGTTTGAGGGAGGGAGGAAGAGACGTTAAGAAGAGGCCAAAAGTGGGATTAAACTAATAAGAACCACATTAACTAAATAAAGAAGAGACGATTAAGCTTGAGATTCAAACAGTGATAATTAAATAACAAGAGATTTGTCAGAAGCACTTTGTTCAATAAAATGGAGGTCCCAAATTGTTCTTTGATTGAGCTGCTTGTGCAGCTGCTTTCGTCATCTGGTTCAGTTCTCAAAAACAAAAAAATAATTAATCTGTTAATTAACTTAGAAACATGTTACCCTCAACATTAATTTATTACAATTAAGCATCTAATCTTCATTAATTAATCCAAATCAAATCCAACATTACTGTCTCCAGCTTCCCATGTTTGTGGCTTTTTGAGTTTTGATGAAGAGCATTATCTCTTTGGATTTATTAGCTCTATCCTTATTGCCTTTCCCACATTTTACTCAAATCTGAATATTCTAACAACATTACCAATAACATGTGAAAAAGAGATTTTATGCTTTTTGAGCAAACAACAAAAATTGTCATATTTGTCAAGTTATGAGTTGGAATCTCCTGTTCATGAAAAGAAGTTTGTAAAAAAGTTTAGTATTGAAAGACAAAAAATTGGCCTTTCAGGCTCTATTTTTTGTGTCTTCCATAATGTTTTAAAGACTGATGATATTCTATAATGTTATTGATTAATAAGTACGTGTTTGAAACAATGTTTCATACTCCTTGAACAAGCGTGTTTGATTTTACCTTTAAAACCATTGCTTCTACAAAAGAAAAAGAAATCTGATAATTTTTGACATGGAATCAAACATACATAAAGATGAGAGGTTTTAGATTAGTGTTTTCCTAATTGTGGAAACAAAAATACTATTAAAGATTTAAAATTACAATTGTGCAACTCAATCAGCATGAGGTTATGCTAATTATATTGAAACAACAGTGTTAACTTCAAGTCATGAACATGCAATTGTGTTAATTAAATACTTCCTCCTGTCCTTATATATATCAAGAGTTATTTAACTAATTTGAATATATCCAAAAAAATAAGATAAATTTGTTAATTATAACAAATATGACCTAAGCTCTCCAAAATACCTATATATATAACATTAGATTATAAATTAATTTATAAGTTAGGTAAATTGGTTTGAAGAAATAATAAATATGAAAGAGAAAACAGATTAGAGTCTTTTATTAAGGATCAGATCTAACCTTCAACTAATTCTTATATTAAGGGCAAGAAAAGTGAGTCATTAGAAGAATTATTTCCCCGTTTTAATAGTTATTTCCCACTCAATCTTGACTACTCGGAGTTTAATTAACTTTTATATTGGGTAATTTGATAGAAAACCATCAAAGAATTTTAGAATTCAGAAATATGATTGGTATAAGCCAAGAGTTTTGAAATATTATTATTTTAATTTCTTAAAATTTTATTGATTTCAGACATTCCATGAGCAAGGTTCTTCCCCCATGACACAAATCAGAGAAAAGGGACATAGTTTACTAACTTCAAAACTCATCTCTTTCACCTCTATCAAAGTGTTGAATTGCTGATTTTGAATCTTAAACAGCTCGTGTGGACCCATTTAATTGGGGTTTGAACTTGTTGGAAAGTCCTTTGAAGTTAGTACTAAATCTTACTTTAATCATCTCCAGAAAAAGCTCAATTAACAAAAGAGAAAAAAGATAAGATAGATTTGCAGACCCTTTTGCCTCTTTAATATTTTTCTTTCGGTGAGATTATCCAAAACTTCAACTTTTTTCAAGATTCATTAATTTGATGAAGAGTGGGTGAAAAAAGAAAGATGGATCCCCAATGTACATAATCTACTTTCAGCCCCAAAATAAATAAAAAATGTTACTGTGTATGTACTTACCTATTTGTACTTTTTTTTTATGGATAGGTTTTTTAAAAAATGTAATTGATTGAATGCCATGTCTTTTAGCAACAAAAGGGAAGTTACAGGCAAGTGGTGGGTAAAAAAAAAAAAAAAGATAAAGAAAAGATAAATTATGGATATTTCAAATAGGTGAAAAGTGGATAATACATGTTTGGTAGCTGGGAAACAATCGACCAAAAAAAAAAAGTAGCTGGGAAACAAGAACTCAGGAAATTATTGAATGAGGCAGAAACATACTGCCAACAATATTTGAAAGCTCTTGCAGATTTATTCATATATACACATCATAATTACTATTAACAATAATGATGATGATGAGTCCTCAGCCACGAGTATGGAACATTATTATCATGCAGGGGACATTGATTTCAGATTTTGAACTATGAAAACTTGAATTTACGCCATGTCAGGTGAAACATAATAATTAAAGTCGTCGTATATAGTGCAGGGAAGCTTGTATTTACTTGCGGTTTATTTCTAGTTTTTAACTTGATTTGAAATTTAAAAAGTGGTTTTAAGAACATTATTGTTGATTCTAAATAGCGGCAGAAATCGCAATTTTACTATTGGAAAAAAAAATGAAGTTGAAAGTAAGTTTTTTCTAAGAACCTCTAAAATTAGAAATAATTTGGTGTTAATCTATAGTGGTTTAAGGACGAGGTTTTAGATTAGAGTATATATTTATTGTGAATTACTCTAATTAAAAATAGATTTGAGATAATAAAGTAACTTTTTTTTTTGGGCCCGCAGATAATACGTAGGTTACACGTTTCAGAATTAACATATTAACTCATCGACATACATACAACATATCAAAACGTGTGTGGAGCTACAATATTTACAAAAAATAAATAGTAATTCTCATATTGGATTCTCTGTAAATACACGAGTCATACGTTCTAGTTGAAGTATATGTTACGAAGTTATGAGAATTACAAAGGTTTGTCGATCTTAAATATAAAAATGAAATTTAAATTCTAATAATTTTTTATCCGTTTAATCATTGTATTTTTTCGGTAAAAGATAAATATTTTTGAACTTATTGATTGTAAAATTTGTTTGAAATAAAATAAGCCATAAAAAAAAAAAGAAATAAAATAAGACATAGACCACCGTGCATTTCATAGATGAGTTGGCTTAAGTCCATTACTAGTCACCATGGACTTTGAACTATTTTAAATCGGCCTGAATCTTGAAGCCCATTCAAGCATTGTGGTCTTAATATGTTGACCTACCCAAAAGTTGGCATAAAAGAACCAAGTTAAAGTTTTCTGCAGTAGATATGAATTTGCCTTTAAATGATAATATGAAAAAAAAAAAAAGGAGAAACGGCACCGTCTAGAGGAATTTCAAGACCCATTCATGCTTGACAATAAATAAATGTATGATTACTTTTTTTTCTAATTGATTGTATGAAAAACGATTCTTGAAAGTGAAGCAACTAAGGTAAAGGATGAAAACTATCTATTATCAATTTCAAAAAGAGTTGCTGGCACAATAATAAAATCAGGAGTGATGTAATTATAGAGAAGAGAGAGGTGACATGTAGGATTAATATAATATAGCACTTTTGCACCTAGGGTTCTATTATGGTGATAGCAACACCTTTTTTTTTTTTAAAAAAAAAAGTGGAGTATTTTTGCTCTTCTACAAAATTATGTTTAAAAAAAGAAATGGATGCTCAATGGAGTTGACAGATGCAGCATTGTTGCTCCATTTTGAAAAGTTCGTGTGTATTTTTTTGTCCAATATTTGATTATGGTTCTAAAAACATTTCAAGATAATAGGTATTTCTGCTCATTTGCCCCAAGTATTTCTTGAAAAAGTAACAATTATAATTAATCAAGTTCTTTTCCCTTTATGGAGTGTCTATGTTCGATATACTATTAGGAACTAAAACTAGACACCCCTTCCAACAGGTATTCAACCTTCGTTCAGCACATGAAAAAAGAACTCTTTCCAATAGATTCAACCTTCTCATCAGTACAATTTATAAAAGTGGGCGTTTTGGTTTGATGAAAGGCTAGGGCTTCCTAGGACGAACAAGTACCCACATTATCATATACAAAGAACCCTTTAAGGAATGTTTATCTCTAACTTGAGTGGGGAAATTGCAAGGTAAAACTGCTACATTAACCAGCTTTTGAAACATGGAAAGAGACACCTAAGCAGGCATTCGGATCCGGTAGAAGGGTTCAATAACTACAGTTACAGGAGGTCTTACGAGAGGGATGAGAGAGTGAACACTTTTAAGTTATAGCTCACTTCAAACTCTGTCATGTAGGAAGGACTGTCTAAGAATATAAATCAACATATCTCCGATGAATACATCCAACAATACAATTTGAATCTTATATCGTTGATTAACTTGTGTATGAATTTTACCTCTTTCATTGCGATCTCACAATTGAAATTGCCAATCACATGCGTGTAAAATACTAAAAATATTACAATAAACACAGAATAAAAGCCAAGGGCCTTGATCATTTCCATAGCAAAACCAATCTACAACTACATGTAATTGGAAGTAGAACAACAAACAACTAACCAAATTTATCATACCAGATAATATTGGAAAACAATAAATCTAAGTAAATCATTCACCAGAATAAGTACAGGAAAATCAAGGTAATCCAATAGAAAAGAGAGAAAAACTATAGCAATTAAAATAAGGCTAATTGCTTTTCTTTCCTCAATTGGTCATTTTTTTGACAAGCAACTCCAATATTATTTCAGGAACATAGAAAAAAGGAATTTAGATGCAATCCCAAAATCAGATGAAAAATGTGCAAAATATGTGTGGTTGAGAAATGATCTACAGCCCCGAATCAATCAGATAGTCTCCCAACCTCTCAACAATCATGTTACATTGTCCTGGAGTCAAAGTTTCATCATAGATGCCAAATACCATTGCTTGCCCGGTTTTCTTAACAGTGATCCCGCCAGCACCCTGCAAGTTCGAAGATTTATTACTAATTAATTGCCAAACCAGAACTTATCAAATTACATACCCCTCAAAATCACAATACAGACAATAATCCCAATTTCAAATTGTCAGTATTTCCCCATTACAAAGAACAATACTATACAACTTTTGTATAGTTATTTGCTTGACACTGATATCTTCACGTTCAATTGGATTATGGAGTTACTGGGTTTTCACGCTCAATGGATCAATCCACCCCATGTTTTATTCTATTCTAGTTAACGAAGGAATCTAAAGGCACCGGATAAGTATGATAAGGTAGTTATATACTTATCAAAAAATGACAGAAACTAGGTCATCTGTCCCAGTGCCTAGCTGCCTATTTGCCACGAAACTAAAAAACAAAATAAAATAGTTTGGAACACGTGTGAAAGTGGATACAACATAAATGCATTGAACAGTATCATGATTCTTTCAAGGGAAGACCCAGTGCAACAATGCTCACATGCTATAATTTGTATTGAAACTTAAATGGAAAGATATATCTAAAATCATATGATGAGATAATATTAATCCAGAATAGCTGCCTAAGAGAAAAAAGGGATTCTCGTAATACACTAGTATTGAACGAATATAAGTAAATCATAACGAGGGAGAAGAAAGCCTAAAGCACCTTCTTCCCACGAATGACAGCCCCAGGTTCTCCTTGGATGACCATGTACTTTACATCGCCCAGGTGTAACCCAGTAGGGGCAAGGGAGCCCGATTCCTCAAATTCTTTAGTGATGGCAGCAATTTCTTGAGGAGTAAACTGCATAAGAAAGAACCCCAATGAACATCATATCATAATTGTAACTTCATTAAGAATAGAAAGTAATGGCAAAGATGTCTAGTGGCTGAATTACTTATCCAACTTGGTAAGAGTGAATAGACAAAGTACAAACAAATGATAAGGAAGTTGGAAATGACAGTATCCTCAAATAGTCCTTATCCCTCAATCCAACCTGTTCCCTTCCATTTCAATCGTTACTAAGCATAAATCCTAAATCTAAAATCAAACGCCGGCCATCGAAGTCTTTTTTTCTTCCATTTTGTCTTGGGCACAAAATCAACATTGCAATATGCATCACTCTCTCGAAATCTGTTTCGACCGAATAATCACTCACTCCTCCATCATCAGCATAACAACGAAAGATCAAAGCGGGCCAATACAACTTCAACTGCAATTTTTTCTTTGTGGGGCTTGACGGATATGTAAATATGAGGACATACAGACAGACATCACTGATTTTCTTACTACGACGAAACACAATAAAGCCCCAAAAATTAGAAATTGCCAAAGAAATCACATTTGTTTTAACTTTTTCAAATCAGAATCTGATATTCAGCCACTAGCCAGGCAAACAGATCAAGAAGCAGTTTTTCAATTGGAGAGATCAAACAGAACCAAAAGAAAACAGATCTGATCAGATGAAGCGAGGGAAAGAGAGAGAACCTTAGGGAAGGAGGAGCTCTGAGCCCAGACGCTACCATCGAGACCGACGATGGCGGCGGCGATGAGGTGGTGACCGTCGATATCACACATGAGATGGTCATCAACGTACGCCTGCCACGACATTTTGGATCAAAACACCTGAGGAATTCGACTATCGACTACTACTACAATTATCTTCGGCTGAAATCCGAGTTGGGGATTGAGGGTGGGGAGGTATAGATGAATAAATAAAAGAGAAAAGAGAGAAAATAAGGAAAGTGTGGGGGCCCACCGTGGCGGTGAGGGAAAATGTGAGGCGTAGATGTGAGAATAAAGATTGAATGAGTGCCGTTCACGTTGTGTGTTCAGAGTTGTGTGTTGTTGTTGGTGTGGGATGCTATAATTAGTCACACCTTACGCGGCCACGTGGTTACTATCTTATTGTCCCCTGTCCTTTGATTTCTTTTCTATTTCAAAAGAAAAAACTGATGAACTCACGTTTCTAAAATTACAGAAATGCATGATATTGGCAAAAAAAACCACAGAATTTATAATAAAAGTATGGGAAAATCCCAAAAAATAGTTTTAAATAGGGAATAGTACCACAAATCTAAAGTCTGAGGAAGAAATTTGGAATTAGCAAATGTTTTCAAATAATCAATCTACCTTTTAGTTAATTGGAAAACTAGAGTTATCAATATGAATATTGAAGTTGCTGATTGTAATTTGTAAGTTGTTATTTTTTATATATAAGTAGTCAATGACGACCAACAACAATTTAAGAGTTGAAGTTGTCAATGTAGATACTAAAATTATTAATTATAATTATTAGTAAGTTATTATTCTCTATACCTAAATAGTCAACGACGTCTTTGACATGTGTAGTTTCAAAATATTACGTTGTTGACAATATAGACATTGAAGTTATTAATTGTAGTTCTTAAATTGTTATTCTCTATGTTTAAGCAGTAAAAGGAATATGTGTAATAATTTGGAAATATTTGAAAACCTTGGGGACAAATTGGTTATTTAAAAACACTTGCTAATTCAAATTTCTCTCTCAAGTTTGACTTGAGATTTATGATATTAGACTCTTTTATATGCCTTTTCCCTATCTTAACTAAAATTTTCTAGAACATTCCCCATAAAATAGAGTCCAATCTAACATTTAATTTGTAATTTGAAAACCTTGGGGACAAATTGGTTATTTTTTATACATATTCCTTTAGGAAATTTAAATTACAAATTAAATTTGTAATTTAATTTTTTTATAAAAAAAACTATGATAATTATTAATATCAAGATAGAGTATTATAATTTTTTGGTGAGAAGATAGCAAGAGATGGTCTTAGTTATAAAAGCTAGTTAGGAGACTCATCTTAATCTTAAATATAAGACATAAATTTATTTTATCTCTAATAGTCATCATTTTTTTTAATTAAAACTAATTTACCTAACTATATATATAATCTAATATTATGCTTTATAGCACCTGAGTAACTGACTACTTTAGTTGTAGGGTTTGTGTTGTGACAACCATTTCCAGTACATGTATCTCATAACATGTATCTCATATGAGACTCAAATTTAAGACTTAAAGGGATCTAGCGGGGCCTTATGCGGTTAGACCAACTCTTTGTTGATATATAACATAATATAATAATATTATTATTTTATTTGATAAAGGATCTAATATACATAAGCATCAGGGAGATTATTCTACCTTTGTTTTAATTAACTAATTTATCTATCTTTTTAATCAATTCAATTAGTTAAAGAGGGCATTATTTAGAAATCATGAGGAGTATAATTGAATGACATGTGGAAACAGAGAGGCATGGCTCTCAAATCCGCTGGCTTCAAAAGTAAGAGATTTGGTGTGGCCATGATGAAGCAAAAAGCACCCATACACATGCTCTTCATTACATCGGATCACTTGATTTGGACAACACAATCATAACATATTCAACATACCAACCATTAACCAGGCTTTACTTCAAATGAGATATAAATTTTAAGACATTGTCAATAAAATTTAAATTTCTTAGTTCAACTTATAAATAGGTCCAGTTAATAAAAAAGAGCATGTTGTCTAGAAGAACTCACCAAATTACTGAGTGATTGGGTAATTCTGAAGCTATAGTTTTAAAAGCTCGTTTATGCAAATAAAGGCAAATTTTCTCTCACATGTTTACATCATAAATTCTAAAAAAATAATCTAGCTCGGGTTTTGGTGTGTGCAAGGCCTTGTTCCTATCCAGTCTCACAATGCTTTTGGTTCTAATATTATTCTACATTTTTACATCTTTTCCTTTGATGTAAAATCTAATATATATTACAACTAACACTACAAATTAGGTTTTATACTAAGAATTTAAGATAGCATATGTATACATATTGATATTGACGGAAATGGACTGTGTTGATTTGTTTTCCCCGCTTTTTACTATCAATGTACTACCTCTATAATGTTTAATATAAGATTTAGTTGATTTTTTTTATAGAGGTTAAGGAAACTAAAACAATTATTTTAAAGTATTATTTATACTTATCGTTTTTTATCAAAAATAATTTACTTAAATTATAAATTAAAATATAATCTAATGATATATGCTATCTACATATGCTATGTATAATAAACTCTTCTCTACATATTTTTCTTTTCTGGCTTGAATTTGAATTTAAAATTCTCACTTAAAATTAAGGATGTTTTAATCCAGCCCGATTCCCGGCCCAAAGTGATAGAGAAGAAACACGAACAAGACTCATCAAGCAGCTTCTTTGAACTTCTAAGTGGCTTCTTTCATTTTTCATTGGGTTGGGCTATTGTTGTCTCTATATCAAACTCCAAGTGCGTTTGTTTTCGTTTTCGTTTCTTTTTTTTTTTAAAAAAAAATTAGAAATGTTTCATAAGAAGTGCCCTAATTAGAAAACATATTACTTATTCCTTGATGTGGGATATAGTTTGAGGGTGAATTTTATTCATAAATATAATTTTTTTTATTTCATATCTTATATTTTTACAAATTTTTTAAAACTAATTTACCTAATTTATAAATTCATATATAATTTAATGTTACACATAATTATTTTAGAAAAATATTTTCATATATGCAATAATTTAGTATTTTATTTATTTTTTTAATTTTCTTAAATTAGATCAACATGCCTTACATTTAGAAAATCCGAGGGAGTATCATTTTTGTAAGATTTTATAGTGATATTGACATTTTCTTCTAATCCTAAATATAAAATATAATTAGAGAATATATTTTAGTTTTTTTTTTGCAATGAATATATTTTAAATGAATATATTTTAGATGTAGATTACTTTGTCTTCCTTATTTTATATTTTTTCTCCTAAATTACTCTTATTGATTTCGTATGTTTTTCTCACTCTTTGTTTTTGACATTCAATAATTAATAACCAAATTAAAGTATTAATAGAAGCGGGTTTCAGGATGAAAAAAAAGAAGAAGAAGAAGAAGAAGAAGCGGGTTTTAGAAAAAGTGACAATTTTTTTTTTACACTATAATGAAAAATAATAATTTAACTTTTAAGATCACATACTTATATCAAATTCTTTTTATCCATTATATCAAGTTTTTTAATTATATATGAGCATGTGTTCTATTTTTTTTTTTCATATGAGTTAATCATTAAATGATAATAATTTAAAAATAGAACACATAGTCACATGTTATTTGAGAAATTAATGAAATTGATATAAAGATTTTGACATAATAAGTATTCTTCTTTTTAATATCCATAAATTGATTAACCATATTTTATATTTAGAAAATGAAGGCTAACAACTTATGCTGCGCCTGTGATAGAACATAATGATATTGCACCTTTTATTTAAAAAACAGGGGAAAATTTAATTCAGACAATCAAATAAAATACTAATGGCATCTTGAATATTTATTCTTCAAACATTTGATATTCTTCCCCGGGTCTGAGAAGGCATAATATGATAGATGACATATCACATACTCAAACGTATATTTCTAAGAAAACATAATTTTATTATTGACACACTTTTTCTAAAAAATAATTTTATGAATGACACTTTTAGAACGAATTGACGATAAGCATATATAATATATCAAGCATACGCATGTTACAGGGAAAATCTCTAAAACTTAAAAACGATAAAATTAAAGACAAAAAAATGTGTTATGAATATTTATAATATTAAAGAGGTGTTAGGATTTGATTTGTTATTTTTAGAATTAAAAGTAAATGACAGATTATCCCTTAGAGTCTAATTTCCAATTTAACATAATTAGTTGTGAAAATCTTATATGAACTTATGAAACCTTTATTAGAACTTGTAAAATTATTTAAGAAAGTTGTGAAATTATTTTGAGAACTTGTGAAAACCTTGTTCAAACTTATAAAACCTTTATCAAAACTTGTGAAATCCTTGTAAGATCTTATGAATCAACACGTGCAACTTGTGAAATTTTATAAGGAAATTATGAAATTATTTTGAGAACTTGTGAAACTATTACTTGAATTTGTGAAATATTTATTAAAACTTATGAAACATTTATCATATATTCTAAATCAAAATTTGCAACTTACGAAAATTTTTAAAGGAGTTGTGAAATTATTTTAAGAACTTGTGAAAACTTTATCCGAACTTGTGAAACTTTTATAAGATATTGTGAATTCAAATTTTCAACTTGTTGAATTCTTTAATAAAGTAGTGAAATTCTTTTGATTACTTATAAAAACCTTATCCAAACTTCTAAAACCCTTATTAAATCTTAAGAATTTTGATTTGCAACTTTCAGATTTTTTATGAGAAATTGTGAAAATCTTATTTAAACTTGTGAAAATTTATATAAGAACTTGTGAAATCACACCTTCCTCTTTATTCTTAATTTTAAATTTAGAGGGGCAATTATGTCATTTCTTTTAATTTTGAAAAGGACAAATCAAGCCTAATACCTCTTTAGTATTATAAATATTTAGAACATCTTTTTGTCTTTTAACATTTTAAGGTTCTTTTTAAGAAATTTTCCCAGTATTACATTAAGTGAAATGAAAAAGACTTGTTTCTGGCAACGGTAAATTGACTCAAAGCCACACCAAAGGGCCAAAAAGTCACTATTGCAGCTGTTACACAAGATCATTGAGGCTTTTATGAATAGATTTCAAACCCATTAATGCCCCCCTTAGGTATTATGGAAGAGTTTTCTCAGGAACTCAAGTTTCTAGGCTCACATTGGGTCAACTAATCTTCTTTTATATGTTGGAAGATAAGATCCCATCAAAATTGGTGAAATCTCAAATTCTCATGTGAACAGTGACACTTTTAGACATATTTACCCCTCATAATTTTCCCCCCTATAATGTAAGAAAATAGAACTAAATTCAAATTTATGTGATAAGTTTAAACTTATGCAATAAATTTGAATTTATGTAATAAGTTTGAACTCGAAGGGAGGATATTTTAGTTAAATTTGAACTTGGTGGGAAGTATTTTTAGACAAATTAAATGGAGAATATTTTAGAAAAATTCGAATTTGATTAGATGATATATTTTTTTATAAATATATTTTAGCAAAAAAATTATTTTTCCATTTCATTTTGAATTAATTATTTTTGAGTGTAAAATATGTTTTTTTTAAATTCATTACTAACTACTAACCCTTTATTTTCTTCCTATCAAATAAGGTCCCGTTTGGTTCACTGAACTCGGACAAGGGAAAGGGAACTTGAACGAGTTCCCACTTAAAATGACCGTTTGGCGCACGTGAGTTCTAGGAACTTGGATTCCCGCCTGTGCCTCAGCTCCCACGAATGTGGGAATGTGATTTCCTCCTCAAAATGGCGGGATCTGAAAAATGTTCTCGGGAGGTTGAATTTTTCGGTCAAAAAAGCCCCTCAAAACTTCAAACAGAGTAGTTGATGCTCTTCGACCCCCCTTCTGGTTCTGGGACAACCACGAGCTGCGAGAGAGAGAAGCAGCGGCTGCGGGAACTCGATCTGAAGCTTGCTTTGTCGTTGGGCGAAGGACAATTGCAGAAGAACCAGGTAAGATGAAATGAGTGTTTAATTTGTGTGTTGATTTTTGTCCGATAGCGTCCTGCTCGTGAACCAGAGTGAATGTGCAAGTGTTGAAAGTGTTTTATTTCTACAGTTTCAGCTTTTGAGTAGTATGTAATGTAAAACAGAAGCTGAAACTAATCAACCCATATGCGCCGTTCGAATTGGGCAACTTGGTTTATGTTTTCGAAACAATGTGTGTGACTGGTAATTATATATGAAAGTAGTTGAATGTAGCTGATGGTATGGGTTGTTAGTTTTTTTTTTCTTGCTCATTAGCTAATGGTATGTTAAGTGAAGATGATAGTTTCATTGTTTCACTGGCTATTGTGATTAACTATGAAAGTAAAACAGTTTTTAGTCTTGGTCAAATTTAATGAATTGGAGGGGAGAAAATGTATTTTTTGGTTGTGTGATTGTTACCATGACATGAATGATTTTTGTAGCTGGAAAATAATCTTTTCAAACAATCCAATGTACATTGGCATCACTGACTGAGGTGTAAAATCCAATACCTATATGTGTAATTTTGTTGTTTCATTTTGATCCACATGTTGCTCTGTTAATTTGAACAATCAATCTGATCACATGGTTTTGTGTTATTAAGTCATTGTTGGGTTGTGGTATGTGGAATTAAGATATGTAAGAGGAGTGGTGGATGACATTGAAAAACAAATCGGTGTTGGAAAAAATGTGTAGGTATGAACACAGAAGCAGAGCAACTGGTTGGAATGTTGGCGGGGTGCTTAGCAATTCTCCTAGCAGTGAGGAGGTTGGTTGTGACTATGATAGTTGGAGTTGCAGCAAGTAGACCGAGGCACTTACCGGATAGGTCTTATAGGTTAGATTTTCATGCCAAGTGAACTAACTTGAGGGCTATGGTATACAGTAGTGACACCACTTGCTTCAACCAAATTAGGATGTACCGGGCAACATTTGATAAATTGTGCCACATGTTGGACACAATTGGTGGATTGAAACCAACTACGCATATGCTAGTTGATGAGCAAGTGGCAATGTTCCTTCACATCCTGGGCCATCATGTGAAGAATAGAGTGATTCAGTTTGAGTTTGGTAGATCGGGTGAAACTATTAGTAGATACTTTAAAATTGTTCTAAATGCTACCATCAGACTCTAATCATTTCTTCTAAAGAAACCGGAGCTGATCCCGGAGGACTCAAATGATAAGAGATGGAAGTGGTTCAAGGTATGTGCAATGTGTATTTGTGTGACAATTTAAATTCACATTCTTGGAATAAATGATGATTATAAGTTGGTTATTTTTTCAGGGGTGTCTTGGTGCATTAGATGGGACACACATACGCATACAAGTCCCTGCAGAAAAAAGGGAGGTACCGAAATAGGAAAGGCGAGGTAACAACCAATGTTCTTGGTGTGTGCTCACCGGACGGTCAATTCATATACATGTTGCCTGGATGGGAAGGTTCAGCTGCGGATGGAAGGGTCCTGAGAGATGCTATAAGTAGGCAACATCCTTTACGAGTACCACAAGGTATACATGTTACAATGGTGCAATATTTGGATAGGGAACTATATATCCCCCTTTCTACCTGTTTGAAAGCACAATCATTAATTAAGTGTAATTTGTTTGGATAGGGAACTACTACTTGGTTGATGCGGGGTACACGAATTGCCAAGGTTTTTTGGCGCCTTATAGGGGGCAAAGATACCACCTTAATGAGTGGAGACACGGAAGCCAACCGCAAACTCCGCAGGAGTGCTTCAATATGCGACATTCGTCTGCACGAAATGTCATAGAAAGGTGCTTTGGCGTACTGAAGTTACGTTGGGCTATCCTGCGGAGTGCATCTTACTACCTAGTGAAGGTCCAAAACAAATACATCCTCGCATGCTGCCTTATCCATAATTTGATTCGTCAAGAAGCGATTCAAGATCCTCTTGATGAGCACATTGATGCCTTTGAGGCTGGACCTCCCACAATAGATAACACCCCCATGATGGCTATGGAAACAAGTGATATGTGGAATAATTTTAGGGACAATATTGCAAATGAGATGTTTGATGCGTATATTCAACATACTGAGGATTGATGATGTTATTTTAATGTTGTTGCTTATTAGGATTAATTGTCTTTCCTTTGTTTCTGTGACTATGAACACCACCTTATGTAACTGATTGTAATGAAAATAGTTTGTGTATTCTCTTTCAAATTTAAAGGTCAGCGTGCTATTCACGTTCAACTTATGTTGTCTTTAATTAAATTTAATACTCTGTCTTTTCACATGAGTTTTTATAGATGGAGCAGAATGAACCAGCAATGAAGGGGAAGCAAAAGATGTGGACTCTTGAGGAGGACAAGGTATTGGTGGACAACCTTGTTACCTTAAGGCTGGAGCAAAAGTTCATGGCTAACAATGGCTTCAAATCTGGATATGCTAATGTGCTGCAGACTATGATGGAAGAAAAGCTTTCTGGGTGTGGCATCAAGGCATGACCCCACATTACGTCCAGAATCAAGACATTGAAAAGCTTGTGGCAAGCGGCATACGACATGGTTTACAAGAACAACACTTCAGGCTTTGGTTGGGATCCTGACACCAAACTTGTTACAACCGAAAAAGAGGTGTGGGATGAGTATATAAAGGTTAATCCTCGCATCACTGACTCAAATGTTTTGATACTGGACATTGACCTCATCTCTGATGATGTTATTTTGACATATCTTTTCCATTTTCAGGCTCATCCAAAGGCTGCACTATTCTGCAACAAGTCATTTCCAAACTTTGACTCCTTGACTATTGTGTGGGGAAGAGATAGGGCAGTGGGTGATGAGGGAAGCTCCCCTATCGGAATGGAGGATGATGTTAATGCTGAATATGAGGAGCTTCCGGAAACACCTAACCATGTGGCAGCTGAATATGATTTCACCCAAACAATAGATGAAACCACACCTTCAGCTTGGAATGGATCTGAGCCATCACATAGTAGGAAGAAGAAGAGACGACTCAACCACTCAGAAATCATGGCTGATGCATTAAGAGATACGGTTGCATCATTGGACAGTACTATAGTTACTGCATTTGACAAGCTTGGTGACAAACTTGGTTGTCAAATGGCTGCTCAACAGAGGCAAGCTGAACTTGAGGCGAAGGGTGATGAACTATTCATGCAGCTACTCGAGGTAGAAGATCTCACATGGAATGAGCGAAACACTACTCATATCAAGATCTTGGCCTGTGACAAACTGTTGAGAGCATTTGGAAAAATTCCTACTGCGTTTAAGGAATCGTGGATCCGCAGCTTGCTACAACAGTAGAATGCTTAGTAATGTGTTGAATGTATTTTTTGAGATGGCCAGGGTTTATTGAGTTGTGTCACTTAAATTTGGATATAATGATCTCACTTTTGTGTGGTGAAAGCAAACTTTAGACCATGTTCCTTTTGGGATATATGTCATAGTCAACATGGTCTAAAGTTTGTGTTCACCTATGAACATATACATGAAGGATGCCTTTATGTGTCCGTGCCATCTGTGTATATATCCGTTCGATATAGGTCCAGGTCAGACAATAATGGTTTTTTGATTAGGTCATGTTAAAGCCACACAAATGTTGCCAGATGTTGGGCATATGTAATCAGTTTTTGGATGCTCTGTAATGGTGTATTATAATATAATGATATAATTTCCACATGCGTCTATGTGTTATATACATTAATAAAAGGGTTGTGGAACAATTTAGTTCCACTACTATATTTTGATGCCAGTAATTCAATTAATTTCCCTTCTGCTCATATGCTTATTAGTAGTTGTGTCACAAAAAGCGTTCGTAATTCATGTCCAGGTTTGAACTTCATGTGCAAGTTTCGAACTTAATGTCCAAGTTCGAGCGCATACCTTCGAAGGCGTAGGCTCATGCTACACATACTAAACTAGAAGAAGTTCGAACGTGATCGTGATAGGGTTTTTTCCCCAAAAAGGGCAGTGCAGAAGTGTTTTTTCTGCAAAAAAAAAACAAAACGTGTTAACCGCGAAGTTCAACTGTTCCCTTTTAAATTGAAAGAAAAAATACAAATTCGGGAATCAAACAAGTGGCGTTTGAATGTGGGGTAGCATTGAAGACAAAACTACCATCAATAACCTCTATTTTGCAGTTGGAAATACATTATGGGAAATCGAAGTGCCCAATCTCTCTTGGAACAAGCCCTAGCGGTTATAGAGTTTGAATACGAAAAATCACAAATGGCGAGGGTGAAAATTACTGACGATTGATTGCAAGAACTGGGTATAACAATGGCCGGTGTTGACAAGTTCAGGAAGCATCTGTCTACCCTCTGTCGAGGTGGGCGGCCGACTAAAGAACCTTATGATGAGTACAAAGCTGCCACGAAGTGGAAGCGTGAAAATGAGGCTAAACAAAAACGGCAGCAGCGTCGCGCTGCTAGGGAAAAAAGGAAAAAAATTACACAGAGTCCTGAGCTTGTTGACATTGATTCATCTAGCGATTCGCCTGTGAAGAAAAAACAGAAACTTCCCCCAAAGGAAAAGGGGAAATCAACTGTGGTAAGCAATGTGAGTTCTAGTGACGAAGACAAGGCATGGAAGCCGATGTCATCAGCCAATGCATCATTTGACACAAACAGTGAAGAAGATGACAATGTAGAAGAGGATAGGACGAGGTCGAGGTTGTATAAAAAACTGAAAAGGAAAGACAGGGCAACTCAAGTTCCTGTACCAAAGGCGAGCTTCAACCAAGCAAAACTTGAAGATTACGATTTCAGGTTAGTTGGCCGTAGTCTCTGCAAAATGAGTAGAATTAGCTGGAGACATTCGAAAACGATTTTCCATTCGGCCTTAAAAAAATCCTAACGCCATTTAGGGGGCTACTGGAGTTGTCTATGCCTTACTGTGACTCTGTTGTTAAGGTTTTTTACTCCAACCTTAAATTGTCGAGAGGGGGTGTAGTGTCCACATACGTGAGCGACCAGAGAATTGACATTGATGAGAAGAAGCTGTTAGGTTGGTTAAATGTTACCGAGCAACAGTCAAAGGACACTACATTCACTGGAGAGGAAATGGACAACACCCTCCTCGAAGGTGGTTCAACAGAGGATGGTGCTCGTCTGTTCAGGCCGAAACAGCTGCCACCCAAGTTCCGAGTCCTACATTACTTGTATAGTAGGAATTTCATGAACAAGGGTAAGCACTATACTTCATTGAGCATTGAGGACAAACAAATCCTCACATGTTTGATTCGGAGGAAGCCTTTTAATATGGCCAAAAGGATAGTGGACACAATGCTCAGAGTAGCCGCGATTGGGAAAAAGAACTCGGAATTACCTTATCCATCACTTGTGTCTCTCATTTTAGAGAAGAACAATATCTGGTATCTCACTGAAGGAGAGGATCCAATGTGGAGTCTAGAGTTTGATGATGAGGCATTGCGGAGGATGCAAATTGCTGTTGTACCAAAGGAGAAAAACATGGATTCATCCTCTGAGAGTGAGAAGGAAGTTAAGTTGAAGAAGAAGCCACCTCCACCTCATACTGGCACTGGTGAACCTTTACATGCTCATGCACCTTCACATGATATTCCATTAGAAGCTACTGAAGTAGCTGGTTATTTTGCTAACATACTAGAAGAGAAATTTGGAGCGATGCAACGTCAGCTGAGGAGACAGATTGATGATATTCAATCGGATGTAGCAAAAGTTGAGAAACGTGTGTCATCGATTGCGCTTGACTTCACCGAACTTCGTGAATTTATTTACCTTTATGCAACTGAATTTAGAGAATTTGCAGCTTTCAAGCAAAGTCAACCTCATAAGGCTGGTCCATCAACAAAGACTCCAAGTGACCATGAAGCAGTTGGGGTGGAAGGATCCCCTCGGCCATCCCCACTCTCCCCAAGAAGCACTGTGGGGCAAAAGGAGCATGTTACTGTACCCACCTCCATTGAATCACCACACAAGATTCATGACCACAGTGGTCATGAAGTTCCGGACTTGGTTATACCTGAAGAAGCAGTGGATGATGATAAGGCTGGTGAAGAGCTTTCCACAAAAGCCTCTGTAGCAGATGAAGGGGTGCAAGCTGAGCACGTCCCTGGAGGTGGAGTTATGTCAGATGAAACATGTATGGATGGAAAGGAGGCTGCTAGTCACAATGTGACTGAAGAATTGACATTTGGAAAAGGGCTGTAAGAAGAGGAAGCAGGTGGTCAGGATGTGATTGAAGGTCCCACGACTCAAAAAGATATGGGAGTGGAGGAAGCTTGTGTTGACATGATAAATGAAGGAACCAAAGGTGCAAACCAACATGGTCTAACAATGTCTGCTACACACTCATCAGGTGGGGAACTAGAGCTAATAACCCCACTGTCCATCATCCCTCTTCCTAAACCCGTCAACCCACCTGCTGCCCCTTATAGAAATGTCACAGAGCCTATTCCGTTGAGGTTCATACCAGCATCAGCTTTCAACACCAGCCTGGCAGCTGTGAACATGCCCAATATCTTCTCAGCTGAAACACAAATTCCTCCTCCACCCACATATGTTGCAGGCCCTATGTACATCCCAGTCAACCTCCCTGGTTCAGGAATTGCATCTACAAGACGGGTCACTCCTAGGAAGTCCCTAGCGAAGAGGAAGAAGGAGAATTAGGGACATTTTAGTTTACATATCATGTTTACAGTGTTTTTGTTATGATTCAGGATTAGGTTGCAACTTTTTGTAATTCATTTGTCGTGTGTTGTTGTTTACTATACTGGTGTAGTTAGTATCATGCAGGTTCAAACTTAGATATTGACAAGAGATGCCGACCTCTTACAAAATAACCAAGTTCAGTAAAAAGATTTGCAGTGTAAGAAACCTGGATCGTTTCCCACGAAATTCGCAGTAGGTTCAATAGAAACAAAAAAGATAGTAACAGAATGGGGGGGAAGAGTTTTTCAATGCAATTAAGAATGAAAGCAAAATGAAACAAATAAGGAAAACAAGATTAATTATACTAAAAACGACTAACCCAGAATTAGGAATTCCAAAACCTTCATCAGACTAAAATAATACACCAAATTCGTGATTGATTCTGGACAAACCGAAATCTCTGCATTTGTCCAGAAATTCCCTCCACTGAACGATCATCTAGAATATATCCAGAACAGTGGAGTGTCACCGAGCAATCGACCAGTAATCACTTAAACCCAGTTCGAATTGTGTCCTTGGGATAAATCAATCTGAGTTTTTAACCAAAAACCCAATCCGAATTCAGAAATCAGATCCGATAAAAGAAGGCAGAAACGAGTTTAGATGTTACCAGTTAAGCGTGAGTCTTCTGGAATACGGAATCGTTAATCCATGGGTTAATCAAAGAGGCTTAGCCGAGCATGGTTGGGCAAAACAATAAAGAACAGACGAAGAACACGAAGAACATCTCAGAGAATTTAATTAAAACGTTTTTAATCCAATAGCAATGCAAAACGTAATAAGGTAATGTGTTCAGCCACCATCCATATTTCCTTATACAAGAAGGATCAATCAAGATGACTGACAATTAGGAATCAATCCCCTAATCATAGGAAAATTCTAATCAATCTGAAATCTCTAATAAATTAGGAAACTTCTAATAATTGGTCCTTTATTACAAAATTCATCCAAATTAAAAATCCAGCAAAATGGGTCTGTCTTTAGCTCCAATTTTGTCCTCATTCTTGTCCAAATCAGCTTTTGGGGTCTTCATAACAATTGTAGCTCTTTAAATCATCTGAAAAACGAAAGAAGAATGAGGCTAATCCGATATCTAGATCAAAAGTTATGGCGAAAATGGTGAAGCATTGTAAATCTAGAATTTTATTACCAAAAACGAATTTAATCTAATTAAAAGCTTAGATCACAATTCAGTAATAAAACCCATTATTTCTCAATTAAACATCTCTAAATTATTAACCAAGAGATAAAAATAAGTGGAATAATATTCAATTATCAGATATTCAGTTCGAACTTAACTATTTTGGTGGAACTTCCACATCTGTGTTGTTTTGCAATTTCAGTTTTAGAAACTCTAGTTAACTTATTTGGCCGTTTGTTGCATGTTTTAGTTCTGTTTTATGTGTCAATCAACATTATCATTCCCATCAAATGTTGCTTCTTTGATATGTAGACATTCCAGTGAAGTTTGCATTGATTGATATGTAGCATTTGAGAAGGCAAAAATAGATTAATTATAATTGATTTGACACATCTTGATTCAAATGGAATTTATGGTCATATTGTACACAGTGAAGTTTGTCTTCATTCAAGATGTAGCATTTGAGAAGGCAAAACTACTATGTTGCAAATTGCTGTCACCCATCTTGGTTTATGGCAGCAAATATGTCTTCCCACATATGGTGTTTTATGTTTGTGTTTACTATTGTACATGGCATGCATCCTCTTCATGGGATATCAGTGGTGTTGGGTTTCATGCTACTGTATGGTTAATGACAGCAAACTGGATGCAACAAACTAGTCAAGTTTGAACTCCACTGTTTGGTTCGAACTTGACTAGTTCGTTTGAACCTGAACTTCTGTCTTCTTTTGCAGTTAACTAGTATGGTCATCAATTTCACACCTATGTTTCCATTTGTTCTGTGTGGTACTAATGATATTGATGATGGTCCACATTACGTCTTCTCTTGTCTTAATTGATTTCTACACTCTTTTTGTTATCACTCGTACTTGAATTGAATTTTAGTGCAGGCAATGTGTATTGTGACAAAGTACCTTATCTAATTTGCAATGCTTCTACCAAAAACATGGGTACATAATACTAGTCACTGATTTATTGTTTTGTTCATTATTCCATTACTTAATTGTTGTGCACATTGTATCCTTATTTTTTACCATTCCTTCTACATCAGTCATGCTCCCTTTCTATGTTTTTGCTGACTTAGGTATTCATTGATGTTATTCCTTATACCCATCACAGCTACATAGCTCTTATTATGTGGTTGCTGCTTGTCATGTCAATAACATGCATGGCCTTACTGAAGTTACTACCATTTTTTTATTCTTTCATTTATGAAACCTCACAATTTGGTGTTCTTCATCATCAAACCAGATGAAAGGACAACTTTTGTGATGCATCATAATGTCTTTTGTTAACGAATGAAATTGCCCTGTCATTTCTGCATTGGTTTTATTGCTGAATATATATGAGAGATATACCCTGGAGTTATCACCAATCCAGGTTGCATAACTGCAACTGACATTGTTGTCACTATAAATTGCCCTGTTTGTCTCTCTGCTCACATGGTTGATGGTGTGTTTGTGCAGCAATTATTTTTAAACTTAAACTTCATTGTCATACAGCATTTGAGAAGGCCAAATTGCCTATTTGTACTTTATTTCACTATATTGTTCATCACATTTGTTCTTTTCACCCGATATTTTGAACAAACCAATCATCGGTGTTTTTCAACAAAAAACGTATGACCTCTCTGATTGCTTACGAACATGCTACTTTTGTTTCTGCAAGCTCAACCGATCATGGGTATGCCTCTGGTCATAAGAAAACCTGTTTTGGGGTTAGTTTATCAATGCAGCATAACGAGATTCAATGTTAAATTATTTTGTTCCCCATTCGTCGTCAATTATTCATTCTCGCACCAACTTTATTTTCTTTTTGTTTCATCTCCAATTTCGTTCCATTCTTCTCGTCCTTCTCACATCCGCCACCGTTCTAATCGTCGACCTATCCTTTCCCGTCCTCATCTGGTTCCATTCTCAAACTGAGTACGCGATTTGGTCTCTGTTTCTCCTTTTTTTTATTTACAGTTTTTTTGTTCTCCAGCATTTTTAACATCAGGGCATAATGGGAATTTTGTCTCAAGTTCCTACTTAATCCACCCCAAATTCTTCAAACCAAACATTTTATTTCCAAGCAACTTAAGTTCCATTCCCATGCCAACCAAATAGTTCTATTTTTTTAAGTTCCCTCTTGTCTTCCTTCCCTCTTTTAAAATTCCCTGAACCAAACAGGACCTAAATCATCTTAATCATCTTTCCCCATCTCTCAAAATATTCCTTTGCCATCCTTTTCTTTCTCCAACTTCCTTTTCCTCTTAAAATTTTCTAAAGAGGACTTTGGAGATCTTAGAAGGCGGGAGATGAGGACACTGGAGATCGCGGAGGATCGAATGAATCAGGGTTGCAGATCTGGGTACTACTCAAGCAGCCGCGCGGAGAAGTGATGAGGATGGCGGAGATGACAAGTTGAAGGGGGAAGGGGAGATGGAGCATGAAGAAGATGGAGGACCATCTCTGTTAGCGCCGTCGCCGTTGAGAGGTAGAAGTTTTTATCATGGTCGCCGGTGGAGGGAAGAAGAAAGGAAAGAAGGGCATGGGGAAAAAACAGACCCAAGGAAATGGAAGTGGGTTGGGGTGAGTGACTGATGTCACTTCCATCAGAAACTCAGTTCCATGGCACCAAATGTTCCACATTGAGTTCCACTTCCACTTCCACTTCCATCTTTTCAATTCCATGCTACCAAACGGGGCTTGTTGAACTGAATCCAATCAACCCAAATTAAATTGTTCCAAATCATATAAAACAAACTAAAATAAAGGTATTTTTTAGTTGTTTTGCTATGTAAAACTAGATTAACTACGGTTTTAGAAGTCAGAGACCTGAACCAAACTTGTTTGTGTTTAAAATATGTTGTATGATATACATACTCACACATATATTTGAGTATTGTACTGTTTGTAGACGGTATACATAAAATTAATATCAA
This sequence comes from Acacia confusa, assembly GCA_037074495.1. Lineage (NCBI taxonomy): Eukaryota > Viridiplantae > Streptophyta > Magnoliopsida > Fabales > Fabaceae > Acacia > Acacia confusa. The sequence continues at coordinate 30,798,677 of CM073510.1, forward strand.
ACATAAAAAAATATGCTTGTAAAAATTCTGAACTTAAAGGTATTAATATAAATTTGGTCTAACATTATAAGGTCAAGTTTGATTTTCTGGGTCTTAAACCGAATTGCAAAAGAAATATTTGTGTTGAGAAGGACAGTTAGAAACCTTAAACCAAATACCCAATGATAATATCAAAAATATTTATGAACTTGAAGGTTTTATCTTATTTTACCAATCATTGACATAAACTTTTAATCCAATATCGTTAATTATGTATAACAGCTGTAACATCCCAATTTTTAAAAGCAGATTTTTTTTTTAAAAAAAATCATTTCAAGTCATCAGAGTAGAGCATCAGAGCAAGTAAAAGAGTGAGTAACTGATATATCATTAACCATGGTGTAACCGACTGTATATAAAGTACAGTACATTTGTCAGAGCGATGTTATAATGGTACATGCCTAAAAATAGGTTCTTCAGTCGGGTCCCTACGCGTTCTGTTTACTCTGCTTACTTCTGTCTTCAGTCCTTGGTTCCCCGGACCTGAAGCTATGTTAAGAGCTGAGGTCCAATACCCATCGGACCTCAGGTAACGGTTAACCTCATGCTTATGTAAACAATATATGACAAGTATCACATAATAAGTACACAATTACAACTTTCAAAATCATAACAACATGTAAGGCAATAACATAACACAGCCACTGCAATATGTATGTTACCCCAGTCTGCACTATTCACCAGTGCTACGATGGTCTATCGTGTCCTTAGCGCTAGGAAAACTTAACGGCGTTATCAAGACTATAACCCGTATTCAATTCAATAATTCAAGAGCAATTTCAAAACAGAGTCTCAGCATATGAATACAACAATCATATATAAGTATATCATAAGCATTAGAGTTAATGTTACAATACGCGTCTGTACCTTCGTAGACGAGTTTTGGGTATGTTTGTCGGTCGGTACACGTTCACAGTTTATCCTATAAGGGTAATATCGTTTCTATTAATTCACAAACATTATTTCAAGAGATATCTTGGCCATAAATGACAATTTTACCCTTGGTGGATTTATTTTCAATTATTTCCACATAATTTTCGGAAAAAAAACGCAGGTTCAACATTTCTGGGCAGAATTTCACCTAACTTTGAAAAATCATAACTAATTCCAGGAAAATCAAAATAAGGATCCGTAAAATTTCCTGGAATCCTTGAGATCTCTACTTTTGAGGAAAAATACTAGAATTCACGATAAATTCCCAGTTTCAACATTTCAAACCTCTGCCCAGAATTTTCTCAGAAAACGTAGCTTATCTTCTGGAATTTTTATCTCTTTGCACAGAACTTCAAATGACACACTCTATACATATTTGGAAAGCCCTACATGTCTACTTTCACCATGAATTTTCTCAGAATTTTAGAACATCTTCTCCTTCATAAAATATTAACGTTTTTGCTACTGGCTCTTGAAATCGCTAACCGATGAAATTTTGCCAGAGCTTCGCTATTTTGATCATAATCTTCCAAAATTTTTTGCCATACTTCTTCTTCATCATTTTTTCGAAATAAAGGCAATGGAAAGCATAAAAACATGAAAATAAAACTATAATTGGAAGATTGAAGATCAAAACAACATTTCCTAACATTTCTACTTCATAAGCTAAGAACTTGAACTAAGAACTAAAAGCTTCCTTACCTCTTGTAGAACCTTGCTTCTTGCTTCTTGAAGCTCTTCCACTCTCTTCCCCACACTCTAAATTTTCGGCCTATGCCTTGGTGAATTGGTGAGGAATTTGTGTTGCATAATGCCTCTATTTATAGCCAAGTAATGGTTAACCATCTAGCAACTTCTACTAGATCTTAGCCCTTGATTTTAACTTGATAAAGAGGTTTCAATCTCACCCTTACACCTCAAAGAAACCGCCCTTCCCCTTCCCTTGGCTCTTAAGTTTTTGCTTCACCTCTTATTTATACCAAATGCTTATTTAGTTAAGTATAAGTTGGTGTTTTTACTCAGATCTAATTTCACTTTTGAAATCATAATTTTATAACTAGATTTATGATGATTTTAAACTTCCTGAAACACTTAGGTATGAATCCTAATAGTATACGAAAATGACTTCGGGAATAGCCAAGTTCAAGCTCATAATTCATTGGTTTCAAATATCTACTTATATTTAATACTAAGTTCCAATATTTCAAGATATGATTTAATTTCTATATATTCTCATTCACTTGTATCTGATTAGAGAATAACTTGCTTCCTAAGTTTCACTTTGGATTTCAAACCATTTTTCACTTTAGTTAATTCTTTCTTTACCACAACATTATCCCATATGCTTGAATACCTAATATCTATCTTATAATAATATAACTCCTTCCTTCCTCCCTACTCCAAACTGTGCTGTCTCTCTCTTTCCCATTTAGTATGATTTTTTATTAGCAAAATATCACATGGTTCAAGTGTTTTCATTGGCTAGCCTCCTTTGTTGACTTTTCAAACTAAGCTTTATGTGATAAATCATTTCTTCTTCTTGTTGCCCAAGGTAAAAAAACCATCCCCTTCATCTATCTCTCTCTCTCTTTAATTTATGTTTTAATTGTTCTCACAACTCAAGAAGGAAAAATCTCTCATTGGTCCAATTTAGGATTTAGGATTAAGGGTTAATATGATCTCTTCATTCTTTAGTAATTTTTGCCACTTTTATTAGTTAAAGGGAGAATTAATTAATCCTTAGTTACTATTGCTAATATAGTGTTTTAGGGGTTACTAGACTTAATTACCAAAATTTGACAAGGGTTCTAATTTAATTTTGATGATTAACAACTCCTTGTATGCTAATCTTAGCTTCTATACATCTTTTGATCCTTAATTTAATTGATATTTCCTTAATTATGACCTTTATAAATTAATTATTAACTAATTTCAAAAATTATTAAAGTATCTCAATTATTGTAATTCCAATTGCCCAATAATTGTTACTAATTTCCTCTAATTGATTTTATCATCCTCTGATGATTTTAATTGCTGAAATGGTATAATTATGATTATACTAAATTATGATAATCTTAGGATATTTTATGATCCTTAATATGATTTAGAAAAAGTAGTCCTTAGGCTTTCTAATGCTAGGGAAAATTGCCTAGAAATAAAAATAAATACAACACCAAAATTTGAGACCACATACTCACCTATTTAAAATAGGTATCATATATCAAAATATAGTGGCCATGCTAAATAGGATTTTTAGGGTATTACAACAGCCAAGACAACACTAATTTAATAAATTTTATTGAAAAATATAAATAAAAATAGCTATTTTTAATTATTTTTTAATATGTGTGAAATTAAAGTTGCCAAAACGAGTCTTGATGCGTGGGTTTAATGTCTGTTTGGATGGCACTCAAAACTTAGGTTTTGCGTAAGCCGAAACAAAACTCCTCTCATATATTTATCTTGTATTACGGAAAACTTAGGTTTTAAAAGGTTTTCAAACACTACTTTATTGTTTGTTTCAACGAACGTAAGAGAAAACGATAAATGGAGAAGTCTCTCCATATACAGCTTGGTATGAAATTGCATGAGCCAAAGTCATCAAAATTTTGAGAAAAAGTCATACACAATAAAAATTCAAGGAAAATAATGGAAATGACAAATAGATCTCAATTGACTATCCTGAAATTTTGAAATGAGGTGTTTTTTTGAACCAAAATATCCTTCGATTTTTTTTGTTAAAGAAAGAATCCTCAAAGCTCTGGCAGCCGACACCACCCCATTGCCTGGTTGTCAAAGCTCCAGTAACAATTTGAGTAATGAGATTGATTACTTTAGTACATGGTTTGACTATTTGAGCTCCATAAACCCTATCTGGCATCGTTAATAAGTTCAATCAAAGCAATGACAACTTAAGTATAGTGATTGATAAATTGCACTCCGGAGGTTATTAATGGCTAACTCAAGTTGTCATTACCAATATTAAAGTTGTCATTCTTTTTATTCAACTTGTCATGATACTTGGTAGGGCTTAAGGAGTTCAAGTAGTCAATCCCTATACTTAAATAGTCAATCACATCACTTAAGATATCACTGAAACTCTAACCACTAACACTGGAGCTTTGACAGTAAACCGCTAGAGTCCCACTAGGGGGTGTGCCTGCCGCTGGAGCTCCGACGACAATGAGGGTTTTTCTTTTAAAAAAGTTGATGTTCAAATTAGTCTCTTGAGATATATTTATTATTTTATGTGCTAATGGACTTTTTAGAATTTTCTAAATTCGAATAATATTTATCTAAAATTTTTCTTAAAAGAACAGACTGCATACTTAATCAGCCAAAAGGCGATCACCAAGATCAACAATGATTATTTGACAAATTTTTTTTTAAAAAAATCAATAAAGATCAATGCTATTTTATTATTTAATTGTCATGTTATAGATTTTGTACTTTGGGGTACAATGCATATTATATAGGGTTAAATACCTTTTTTTTTTGGAAGTTTATCTCGAAAAGTAATGGTAACCTGAAAGTTTTTTTAGTTTCATTTTTGCCTTGAAAGTTTGAAAATGGAGCAAATTTACCTTTGAAATTTTTTTATAAAAGCAATTTTGCGCCTAGAAGTTTACAAAAAAGAGTAACAATTCAATGGTCAAGATCAATGGATGGGCAAGATTACTACGTTTTTAAATTTTTAAGGCAAAAATGATACCAAAAAAACTTCCGGGTGACCAATGCACCTCAGGGTAAACCTTTATGGCAAAAACGATATTTAACCCTATTAAATAAAAGTAGAATAAAAAAATAAATTATAAACAAAATTAATGAAATTTATATTTTTTCTTGATTTGGCGAAATATGTTAAACTTGATTTATAAATAAAAAAAGTGTTTTAATTTTAAAAATAAGAGTAAACGAATTGGAAAAAAAAGACGGGGATGAGTGATGGGAAATTTGCCATTCTAATAAAAAAAAAATTTGTCAAAATAGGAACAATTTGCCAGACTAACCCACTTTGTGGCGCCACGTCAGATGGCGCCATGTGCATGTGGCGTGACAACGTGGCGCCACAACATGTGGCGCCATGCCACGTGGCGCCACCTTGACATTTTTTTTAATTTTCAATTATTATAATTTATTATATTTATATTTAATATATATTAAATATAATATATATATTTTTATATAATATATATTATATTTTATATATTAATATAATATATATATATATATATATATATATATATATATCATATTTTAAAATGATATGATATATATCACATTCAAAGCCAAGTCAACCAAGTGTTCACGATTTCAAAAATTTTATGAAATATTCCTTTTAAAATGATGTCCTACTTTCAAAAAAATTTTCTTCCGGGGGCACTGCCCCTTGACCCCGCCCGCTGACCGGCTAGCGGGACCGCCATAGGGTTCTGGTTGATTGTTCCTAGCGCAAGAAATAAAATCATGATATATTATATATGCATTACATATGTATTATATAATATATTTTTTTCAAGAAAAAAAATAATATATTATATTAATAAATTACATATTAAATTATATAATCTAATATATATATATATATATATATATATATATATAAAATTTTAATATAATATATTATTATATATAATATATATTATTAATATAATACATTATTATATTATGACTCGTAACTGGGGTCATCAAAGAGAGAAGCAAAAAAACATAAAAACAACAGGATTGACAAGGAAGATGATGTTGCAGGTAGCAATGAAAAGTGAGTCCTTTGGACCGATCAGTGATCTTGCTGAATAGGAGTGTTAGGCGAAGGGACTAGAAAAAGGGGAGACGATGAGAAATAGTAAGAAGAGACACAGCTTGTAATGGGTATTGCGAGATTCGAACGGCCAAGAATAATTGTTAGTGGCGCCACCATGGTTTTAAAAACAACAGGATTGTCGAGGAAGATGATGTTGCAGGCAGCAATTATGGGGATGAGCAAAATGATAAAAGTGAGATTGATTGGCAAAATTGAGGACCGTGCTATGTTCTCTCATCAGATGTATACCATAAAAGGAATTGGCAGAGGAATACGTTACATGGTATATCTTGGTTTGCCTATTGATCTTTTTGGACTATATTATATTAAATATATATGAAGATTTAATTCATATAATATGAAGATTAAAAAAGTAATGATTAAATCACGCTACGAATAGCTACAATTTAATCGTGCTAGGAACAATAAGTCGGAACCCTACGGTGGTCCCGCTAGCCGGTCAGCGGGCGGGGTCAAGGGGCAGCGCCCCTTGTGGGGGGTGCGGGGGACGCGCCCCCGGGAGAAAATTTTTTTCAAAAATAGGACATCATTTTAAAAGGAATATTTCATAAAATTTTCGAAATCACGAACACTTGGTTGACCTGGCTTTGAATGTGATATATATCACATCATTTTAAAATATGATATATATATATATATATATATATATATATATATTATATAAAATAATATATATTTTATTTAATATATATTAAATATAAATATAATAAATTATAATAATTTAAAATTTAAAAAAAAAATGTCAAGGTGGCGTCACATGGTGTGGCGCCACTTGTGGCATGCCACAGTGGTGTCACGCCACGTGGTGCCATATGACGGGCGCCACAAAGTGAGTTAGTTTGGCAAATTGTTTCCACTATAGCCTATTTTGACAATTTTTTTTTTTTGGGATTAGAATGGCAAATTTCCTAATGAGAGATACCTAGCGACACACTATAATATATTATTAAGTAAAATCAAAATAAAAAAATTAATTAAAATTTCAGATATTCTTGAAGAGTATCTTATAAATAAAACTTATTTTTATAATATTTAAATAATTAACTATACAGGTTGAAAATGTCATAGTTTACTAAATGGAATATAATATTCTTAGAAAAAAGATAAGGAAATACTACTTAAATTTTAAAATATCTTATTAGATTTATTATGTATAGGAATATAGATATTGACGGCTTATATAGTGATTGACACCTCATTTTTTTTTTAAAAAAAAATGATAATTTGAGGTGTTATAGTTGGAGTTGTATTTTATTATTTTTTGTCAATATTCTTGTCCATTTGACAGGGAAAAAAATCAAATGGTAATAATGGAGGTAGCTTTATTTTTTAGTATCATTTGGACTTCTTTTGCCGTTTCCTATTACTTGGACTTACATTTGTTTTTTTGGGTTGAAAAAGTCAACTTTAATATAATAAACGTCACGCTAGGCACACAAGATAATATTATAGTTGTAAAGGGAGAAAATTTGAGAAAATTCTAAATAAATACTATTTAAATTCAGAAAACTTCAAAAATTTTGTTAACACATGAAAATGATAAATATGTCTCAAGGAAATAATCTAAAATTTTGAAATATTGTACATTTATCAAAATACCCCTCCATTTTTTTTTCCAAAAAATAAAAATCCTTGTTGGTGCCGTCAGAGCTCTAGTGACAACTTGAATAATAAGTTTGACTACTTAAAATCTTTAAACCTGAATCACCGGCAAGTTGACTAAAGGCAATAATAACTTCAGTATTGACAATGACAACTTGAGTGTAGCTATTAATATTCTTGGTAGCACAAATTATCAATTGCTATATGTAAATTGTCATTGCCTTTATTCAACTTATTAACGGGTAAGGTTTATGGAACTCAAGTAGTTAATCTCATTACTCAAGTTGTTACCAGAACTCCAGCCGACAAAACTCTGGTAGTGACAAGAGTTCTTTCTTTTAAAAAACAAAAAACTTGAAGTACATTTTGGTAAAAGTAAAATATTTCAAAATAGTCTATTGAGACCTACTGTCATTTTTATGTGTTATCAGAATTTTTAAAGTTTTCTAAGTTTAAATGGTATTTTTTTAGAATTTTCTCTCTTTTTAATTAGATCTACTAAGGCTTGAATAAATTTCAAGCCATATCGGAAAACTAAATGAAAAGCAAAATTATACATTTAAATGCCAACTTTAATAATGTGACTAATAAATAACAATAAAAAAACTCTCTCATCCCTCAAAAGAGCGACAAAAGTACGGAAAAAACCCAAATTAATTAATTATCAAAATACCACTGCGTGGAAACTATTAACCTATCTGCCCCCTGTAATCGATTACATGACTTATGTAATCGATTATAGATGGTCATATTTCTTTTTTCTTTTTTTTTAAAAAAATTTGCGCTACATAATCGATTACGCCATTATAGCGTAATCGATTACATAAAACTTTGCACTATGTAATCGACCCAGCTCTGTGGCGTAATCGATTATATATAAGATTGTATCATTGACATTTTCTGGAAGGAAAAAAGTTTGACAAGATTAAAGAACAAGTTGGAACTTGGAACTTATAAGAAATCAAAGAATGAAGAATTATAATAATTAGAAGGTGGACAAACAAACCAAAATGGGTTCACTTGCATAATATGAGCGTATGAATAAGGCCAATGAGTGGGTGATATTAAACATGAATGAAGCAAATAAATGCAGCGAGGACGAGGTGTGTTGATTGAAGAAAAGAAGGGAGGAGTATAGGCAAAAGGCATTGAATGATAGAGTCCGTTGGATGGTACCAAAAAAATAGAGTCCGTTAGAATGGAAGAGAAATATGTGCCGTTGGAGATAGGGTTATAGCCAATCAATACTCTAAGAGTAGGCACTCGTCTAGGTATACTGCCAGCAATAGTCTGCTCTTTATTATGGGACATTGAAGAAGAACAAGCAGGGGATTTTGAGAGAGAGAGAGAGAACAACATACTATGTTGCTGGTTCAATCATATAGCCGAGTGAAGCCACCATGCCCTACGAGTATGACCCTGAGATGTTTTTTTTATGGGTTCACTTACCTCTATTGACACAAATGTAGTTCTATCTCTGATGCTGGATGATCCCTGAGGCAAATATGGTGTATAAAATTCACTCTTCTCCTTTTAATTAATAGTAGAAATTGACGATTGATTGAGAACCGAAGGGTCAAAAAGTCAAAATCATGTAATAAAGACTCAACAACAACATTAATTACAGGGAACATAGATACAGATGCACAAACCTTGCCTCTGGTGAAATCGAGAGACACGCATGCAAAAGTATTCAACAGATCGATTGATATTAATTGCCACCATGATATGGTGATTATTTATATTTTATATAATAGGAGTGGGTGCAAAAAATGAAAATGGGCACATTAAAAAAAAAATAATCATTTGTCGGCTGGCTCTAGTTATCTTTAAAAACCAATTTTGCCATTTATACTTTTGTCAAAGATTAAAGACTCGAAATTTAAATCAATTTTTTTTATTGCACTACCTTTTTGCTTCAAATTAGCTAAACTAGCTATACTCGTTTAATTCTATTTAGAGAGCATTTTCAATATTTTTTATACAGAATAAGAAAAACCTTAAATTTTATTAACTCTGGTTTAAAATCCAACAATTTTCTAATTCTATCCATATAGAGTACTATAAATAGAATCAAAGGAGTATATTATTCATTCACTTCACAAAATAATTACTTCAATTAATTTATTGAAATCAAGAAATGATAGTTAATTCATTCAATTTTTATTAAATTCAAAGAAATTTCCAACTTCACCTAAATTAAATGAAGTTTTGATGGAGGAAGGAAAATATGGAACAAGATCGATTTTTTTTACTTTGTCGGGAAGCAATTATGTTAATTTGTGTGAAATCTAATATAAAAATAATCTTTTAGATGTCAGTTTTTCAAAAAATATTTTTTTTTTAATTTAAAAATCATCATTTAAAAATATTAAATTTGAATCACTGAAATCCTATTTGAATTTTGTACATCTCATTATTACGATGAGCACTAAAAGGTTCCGAAAAATACAATGAACCTTGTCTAAACATTAACTATATGAGTAAAATTGAATAATTAATATTAATTACTTTCAAAATAAATTATATTATGGATCAAAACAATTTTCTTAGAAACAACTTATACTATGAACTGGATGGATGTAGTATAAGGGTTAAGGGCTGTTGAACGTCACCTGCTATGATTTACGGTCTGAAACTAACACAAGTGGAGCAAGGTAAGCTTCATAATTTTAGGTCTTTAATTTTTTTTTTCTTCCGGGTTAAAGGAAGCTTCCCATTTATTCCCTCCGGCCCTATATATGTATGTATGTATGTATCATTAATTACTCCCACTGATATTTAATATAAATATATTTAAAGAGTTGATTTTAATCTTAAATATAGATATAGGAGATAATTTTCACATTTCTTATTCTTTTTCTAATTTACTCCTATTGATGTTCATTTTACAATAATCTATGAGGGAAGGTAACAAAAAAAAAATTAATGAAGATGAATAAGTTGTTTTAGAAATTATATTTCTTATTAACTAATTCAATTAACTTTTTTAATCTAATTAAATTAAGTAAATATATCTTATACTAAGGACATGATGAGTAAATTATAATATTCATGAAAAATGTTGATACTAGTTAAAGATAATAAATATTGAGGAAATATAACTGCTTTTTCAAATTTGTTCATTGTTCATAAGTGGACAAGAGAGAAAGTAATATGGAGAAAAGTAATGGAAGAGAGAGTATGAAGAAAATTAATTAGGGGTAACCACGATAAAAATACATTTAATACTCTGATAAATTCTAAGGTACTTTATAAAAGGGATGAACAAGTTCAAAAATTAAGACCTTATTGATTGACGGGGGAGTAATATTTTAATTATAGATTCTGCAGCGAGGTTGCGTAATTATGTGTGTTCTCAAACCTTGGAGGAAATTGGTGCGCCTTATAACTTGCCTTGTGTATAAATTTCTTAATTAATTAGACTCGTTTTGCACATTTGTGCCTTGCTCTCTGGATAAGTTAAACAACGTTGTTAGCTTCATAGGAAAAAAAAAGAAGTAAATTAACAATTTCTGAATAAATATCTTGAATTTTCACGCCAATTTAAAAAAAAAAGAAGGAAAGAAAGTGAGTACTAATGGAGGGAACACTGACTGAACCGAAAGAGCGCCTAATTAAAGTCATAGACTCATAGTTATTGTTAATTGTCAACAGTTGTAGTCTTGGGGAGGCACAGTGTTTTGCAGTTTTCTCACTCACTAATTGCCAAATCTCAAGAATCTTTTATATATATATATATACTCTGACGACCATGTTGGACTCAGCATTAAATGTGGACAAAATTTGTGGCCAATTTTTGTAGGTAAAGACATCAACTTTTTATAAGGTTGCGTCGATACCCAATTGTTCTCATGCCTGTGAGAGTGACAAATAGGTACACGCAATTACTGAAACCATAACGAAACGCCACTCCTTCTGCTAGCTTATTGAATTGCTGTTTAGCTCTTTGATAACGATCCTATCAAGGTTAAACTTTGGTTCCCAGTTCTATGTCTGATTCTTTTTGATGCTTCTTACTCTGGTTTTGACTTGTATGAATTGTTCTTGCTTCTTTGATATGTGTTTTAATGATCCCTTAAGTTTCGTTGGTGATGATGGATCATGCGCGTTTTTCCTTCTTAAATTCTTCTGTAGTCTGTTTAATCTCTTTGAGGTTGCCTCAATCTGACCTGGTAGTTTTGAGCTTTCTTAATTGAAGTGTTCGATAAATATCGTATAAATATGAAACCTGTATCTTTTCTTAGCGGAAGTTGAAACAAAACATCTGTTATTGCTTTTTATTGTTTTGATGCCGACCTGGGTTGGGTTTTCAGGTATTTATCTTCCTTGCTCAAGTTTTGAATGATATGAATTGTTTCTTTCTTATTTGATTCTATGTTTGGACGATCCCTTTAGTTTCATTGATGATTGATCATCATGTGCTTTTTCCCTCCTTTGAATTTTCTGGTCCCGTTAATCCCTTTCGGGTAGAAATAGTTCCTGATTGAAGCCCAGGTGTTTGATATAGGTTCTTTTAACTGAAAAATTTTCTTCTTTCAGCATAAGCTGAAATATAACTTTTTTGTACACTAGTTATGGATTTTCTTTTTTGTAGATTTAGGGTATTTTTATCTTCCTTACTGTGGTTTTCAATAATATGGATTGATTCTTGATTATTATATATATGTGATGATGGGTGATAAATTATGTGCTTTTCCCATTCTTTTGTACCCTGTATATTGGCCTATTTAGAATCTGTCTCGACCCGTTATTTTTGAGTTTCTATACTTGGAGGCGTGGGATTTTCCAAGTCTTTGTGATGCTTTTGCTTGATTCTTTGTGTTTCTTGGCATGAACCAGAAATAGGTCTCATTCTTAGGCTCTTTTCATGGGATTGAGTTGATGGAAGATAATGATGATGACGATCCATGATCTCTCCTTCTGTCTTGATGAATAAAACAATCAAGGGTTCTTGAATATGACGGCGAGAGGGAAGACTGACGTAGGTCCAATTCTTTTGAAATTTGGTGTGGCTTTAGCTTTTTCACTTGCTGGATTTCTCTTCTCTCGCCTAAGAACAACAAGAACCAAGCCTTCTAGTACTCCACCCTCAAGCCAGCCTTCAGGTTTGTTTTTTTTCCCTAAAAATCAATATTCTTGTCTCCCTCCTGGATTTGATTTTAATGGTGAACACATTTTTTAGGTGGTAGAGATCAATACGAAGATGGTCTTCATGTTATAAAGGCGGCATCTATTCCTTGCTTCACTGTTTCTGATGGACATGTTCTAGATGCTGTGAGTAATAGAAAATAATTCAGAATGTTTTCTGAATGTTACTTTTGGTATTGATACTGAATTGTTGGTGGACTCACTAACTTCTTTCTATATGCCAAACAATTGGTTCATCATCTTCTGCATGATTAGTTGGAATTCAAGCCATAGATTTAATTTCCAATTTTAGAAAACACAGACAAGAGATTATTTTTTTTCTGTTCATTCATTCCCCTTGTTTTCTTATTCAAAATGAAATACTTGTCAACGGTTCAGAAGTTTTTGGCAAAGATCTTGTTTATTTTAGTTATTTTGAAATCTTTTAGGAAACTTGTGTAGGAAGCTAGGGACATTTTTCTTACTTCCAGTTTATTTCCAACTTGAACATTCTCTGTTTCAATCATTGTGTCTGTGGTTTTTTTATTGGTGACAATTTTTATGATCTGCAAAAAAAATATTGAAATTGGCCATAAACTGCTATGAGATACTATATACATTTTACAATAAAATTTTATTTCCAAACAAAGTAGTATGCATAATAAAACTCCCACACAAATCTTTTAAGAGAAATGACTAATTTCAGTGATTCAATACATTTAGAACTGGAATTTTATGTAACTACAGACAAATTGTTGTGATATTTTACTTTAACTAAAACGATGACATTATAACAAATATCTCTGCAGCAAGAAGAAACATGCATCAGTAAAGTGATGGTTGAGAATTCCCCATCTGGCCTCTCTCCAAGCTGTAAAAGAACTGGTGAAGAAGATGAATTCCTCTTACCTGAATTTAATGATCTTGAGAAGGAAATGGACTTTGGAATCACCATTGTTAGAGATTCATATGAGAAAGATGAAGAAACACCAAGATCAAGCGTAGAATCCCCTAAAGCACATGTAATTCCACAAAAGGATGACTATGAGGAAGAGATCAAGCATCTCAGGAGCAAAATTGAAATGCTTCAGGAGAGGGAAAAAGATCTTGAGGTTCAACTACTTGAGTACTGTGGTCTGAGAGAGCAAGAAAAAGCTATGATGGAGCTCCGAAATCGATTGAGGCTAACCGTTACAGAGATGAAGATGTTAAATCTAAAGGTCAACACCTTACAGTCTGAGAATCGTGCATTGGAGGCTAAAGTGGCTAATCATGCTAAACTGGAGGCTGAGCTTGAGGCTGCAAAAGCAAAAGTCCAACTACTCCAGCAGAAACTTAGGCACGAAGCTGAACATAATAGGGAACAGATCTTAACCCTTCAAAAAAGAGTTGCTAAGTTGCAAGAACAAGAAACAAAAGTTGCTGCTAGTGATCAAGATATTCAAGAAAAACTGCAAAAGCTAAAGGATCTTGAGTCTGAGGTAGAAGATTTGAGGGAATCTAATTTGAGATTGCAGATTGACAACTCTGAATTGGCTCAGAGATTGGATTCTACTCAGATACTTGCAAATTCTGTTCTGGAAGAACATAAGGTAATAAGATTATGGTAACTGCCATGTAATTGTAATTTTGAAATCTTAGTTAGGGAGATGAGTGGCACTGGCCGTTTTAAGAGCGATTCTAGCCAAACACGGCCTTAGCTATATCTAACTAATTGATTAGACACCCCTTGCCTCTTACCCCTTATATAAGGCCATGTTTGGCTAGGGCCGCTCTTATAACGGCTTGTGCCATTTATCTCACTAACTAACATTTAAAAATTAAATTACAATTGCATAATATAAACCTGCATCCTTTAGTTATTTTGGAATTTAATTTTACCTTGTATATACGTTTGGATGCAGGTAGATGCTTTGAAGGAAGAAAATGAGCATTTTAGACAACAGAATGAGAACCTAATGAAGGAAATTGAGCGACTACAAGCTGATCGGTGTTTAGATGTTGAGGAGTTGGTGTATCTGCGGTGGATCAATGCCTGTTTAAGATATGAACTACGGAATTATCAACCTCCACCTGGTAAAACAGTAGCAAGGGACCTAAGCAAAAGCTTGAGCCCTATGTCTGAGAAGAAGGCCAAACGGCTTATATTCGAATATGCGACTACTGATGGCATAGGGGAAGGAGGAGGAGTCCCCATTACAGACTATGATTCAGATCGGTGGTCCTTCTTCTCTCTGGCTTCCTTTCTCACAGAATCTGCAGAGTGTGATGATAATTCTTCTGTGGAAGATTCATCTGCTACTGCCAAAACTAGCACCTCAAGCAAGGCTAAAATTTTCCAAAAGCTTAGACGGCTGCTACGAGGCAAACATGGCCACGATCATCATCTTCATCATCATCAAGAAGGTAGTGAATTTTCACCTTTTAGTCCCAGCAATGTAACAGAAAATGATGCTGGAGCTGTAGGTCACTGGAATGAATTTGCAGATCCCACTTGGACATCTAGTACTTCCTTTGAATCACATGGGGTGACAAATTTAAAGGAGAAAAGGAGGGCAATGAGGAATAGCATTGAAGTAGGAGGACCTGAGAAAAGGAGGGCAATGAGGAATAGCATTGAAGTAGGAGGACCTGAGAGATTCATTCATGGTACATTAGGTTCTGGAGATTTAAAAAGGCGACTCAGCTCTTTTCCGGATTCCTTAGACACAGCGAAATCTGAGTTAGTGAAGTATGCAGAAGCTTTAAAAGGCACTGGTGTTGGTGCCCCCCTAAAGTTGCATAAGAGATCAGCCTCATATCTATAGTTCATTTTAACTTTCAACAGTATAGCAGGTCCTTTTTTCTAAACACTTGGTCATCAAGTGAAGATTTTGGATTAACAGGGTATACAGTAGTAAATGCTCATGTATCATATGAGCCGTTAGGATCTATCCAGAGACTAATGGCCATATAAATAAGAGTATACTCTCAATTGTTGGTTCCCATGTGTATCATCATATACCAATATGGTGCAAAGTTTGGGAGTTCAGAGTAAATAATAAGCTCCCTTTGAGCCTGCCTCTCCCTGCAAATAGTGAAGCTGAATCAATAATGAAGTTCTGTTGATTAATCATTAAGACAAATTTTTCATATTTGAATGAGAAGGAATAAGGGGATTAAGTAAGGTGGCTATAGTATTTTAGAAAATATATGTTATATTAAATAACTTAATAAACTTTCTTACTTTAATCAGGTAAATATGTCTTTTATTAAGGCCTGGAAGAGTATTATCCAAAACTCAAATGAATATTGTGTCTATATTACGCTTTTGATTCCCTCCGCAGGTTGTCTTTTCATGTCCTTGCTTAATAATTATTAAGAAAGCAGACCGCGATCTGCAATTTTTTTTTCCTGAGTTTTCTGATGATATAAGCTACTAAATTGAGGGGAAAAAACAATAGAAAGAAAGAACAATCTCTTGGAGATAAAAGATAATGGATATAAATGCATATTTCTTAGATCTGAATTTCAAATCAGAACATAACTTGCAATCTGCTTCTAGAACTGCTCATAATCCCTTCCAAAAAGTCTTGCCCTTCATGGCTTTATAACAGAGGAATAGGCAGCCAAAGAACCTCTAAAAGAGTACATATATCATAAATATTTAGATAATACAATAAATAAATCGCATATTTATGCATAGAAACATGAATAAACTGTCTGCTTCACTTGTATGATATATAGTGGTTGGTACACAAGAAAGTCTTTCAGAGATCAAGTTTGTCCATTGATAAGTGCTTATGAGATGAGAGCTATGCCTTGAACAATCAGGGCATCAGCTAGAACTTGGTTAGCAGCTTGAGAAGGATGAACACTGTCCCAAAACACATACTGAGTAGCATTAGGACAAGTCCCTGGTGATTTTGGATTGCACAATAATGATGTTGTCTCCACAGTTCCAGTCCCACAGCAACCTCTCCTTGCCTCCACAAAACCTGGCGGTAATCACAAAGGTAAATAGAAAAAATCAGATAATTTTCATCATCTAGGGGGAGAAAGATCTTATGTGGTTAATGTAACATTCCAACGCCTTGTTTCCGATATTGTCTATTTTGGAGCTGTCAGGCGTCTTTCATTTTCCTCCCCAACTAAGATGGGAGATCACAATTAATTCTTTTCTTTTCTTTTCTTTTTTTTTTTTTAATTCTTGGTGTAGTTGTTTATGTATACCGTAGTTTGAAGGCGATTGAACAAGGTCATTGAGAGGCTTGAAAATATCAAAGACAACTATCTTGAGACCAGGAAGCTGCTTTTGGAGATTTGTTGCGGCAGAGTTGATCTTTTTGTTAAATGCTTGTGCATCTGTGTTCAGCCTTGAGACACATCCATTCTCATGAGCTCCAAACAGAGTTCTTGCAGCAGGTAGGCAACCCAATGGAGGTAGTGAGGTCACTCCAATTTTCCTAGCTCCCAATCCATACAAGTCCTATGTTTCAAACAAATCAGCGAATCAGAGAGATTCTTTGCAGAATCCTTCTAGAGAAAAAAATAAGATCACTAAGATTATACAAGTGTACTTATGACTTTAATCTGTCCAAGTAATTTGTTCTGGTGTATAGTGGAGGGAAGAAAAACCAAAATACCTTGATAAAGCTGTTAAATGTTCCCAAAAGGTATGAGCCATACTGATCTGGAGTGACGGCCTTATTGATCCAAGGATTGACATAGTAATTTTGCACAAAGTCACTGCTTCCAGCACTAAGTAAGTAAAATGCACCCTTGATGATTGAAGCTGCTTTTTGGCTTCCAGCAACTTTGTTCAGCTTGCTTTGGTATTCCTTGAAGTAGTTCAATTGTTGAGATAACGGGATTGCATGCTGCCAGAACACCAAAAAAAAAAAAGTGAACATGTTTTTTTCTTAAGCCATATTCAAATTTTCCAGTTCTAAACTTACATTCAAAATAGCAGCTTTCTCATCATAACCAGAGGCAGCTGAAGCAAAATTTGCTCCAATAAGAAGATTCTTCCCTGACGCCTGTGGGCTCAGATATGCAGGTGGATAACTCTTAAATCCCAGAGTTTCAGCTGCAAGAAAAGGAAAAAAATTCAACAAAGATCAACCTTTCTTCTTCTTCTTCTTCTTCTTTTTTTTCCTGAATAATTTTTTTCATTATGAAAATATTTTTATTGGACCTAGACATTAGCTCATGGTGAGCTTTGATTATGATCTTGACTTTCATGGTAAGTGAAAATAACAATAACAAACTTCCTTATAAAGAATTTCCCCCTTTTCAAAACATGGAGTAAAATTTAGGTTCAGAGATAATTTGTATCCTGAAAAAAACTAACAGGAAAGCTTTTAACAGCAATTTTTTTGCATGGATTTTTTTTTTTCTTTCAAAGTTTGAAGATTTTCACTTACCAGTAATATCAGTAGCTAATTTTCCATTGCAAAACCTTCCAGTGGGTTGATGGTTGACAAAATCTCTTCCATAAGGAGGATAATCTGCCTTAAAAATAGTGGGCAAATAGTCATTATTTCCCACATCAACTACAGAATCACCAAAGGTTATAATTGCAGGCACAAGTGTATCTTGTGCATTCCCTCTCGTTAGGAAGAAAAATGCTAAGAGCAGAGCAAGTGTTTCTCTATGACCGGTCTTCATCTTCCCCAAAGCTCTCTCTTGCTGGCAAGGAGCTTCCTCAATGGAGGGTCTCAAATAATAGATCTCTTATATGGCAGAAGCTGAAACAAGAACCTTAATGAAGTGGGGAAGATGGAAGTTGAGAACGCCCATTAAATGCTTCATCAAACAGTAGTTGTGTTTGCATTAATGACGAACGAATTCTATTCAGTTCTATTCCTTACCTGTATGGTAAGTCAGGGGCGGAGCTACGTGTAGAGTTTTTTTTGGGGGGGGGGGGATGCCCCCTTGAATTTCAATTTTTTTTTTTTAAGAGAATAAAATAAATAAATAAATTAAATTATATGATTTAAAAGACATGATGAAGCAAAGAGCACAGGAAAGCTGAATGATTGAATGGTTAAATGATTGTTTAGTGCCTTATATTAAAAAAGGTTTATTTGATAGCATTGATAATAAGATAATTATGATGGAATTCCAAAAAATAAGGCCAAGAATGATGATACTGTAATTATTTTTATTGTAATATATTTTTGTTATTAAAAAAATTTTTTAAGGGCGCAGTCCCCGAATCTCCGACCCCAAATCCCCCCATGGTGCTCCCGATAAAAATCCTGGCTCCTATCTTTAACACCTTATGGTCATTATTGCTCGTATCTAATCTTTTTTAACGTAAAGAAATCAACCTATATGACTTAATTTAGTTCCTTCATTTACTATGGTAAAGCTGAGTAGTTGAAGATTTCGGGTGTCAAAAGCTGGCACTGTAACCTTGGACTTGGTCAACATTGAGTTGCATGTGCTGGAGTTATTTCGGTTGTTGCATGCAGAAGTTGACTACGAGTGAGTAGTGAGTGACAAGTTGGCATGAACTTATCTAGTGACAGTTTTATTAAGAAATTAGTTAGGTGTCTAAATTATTACTCCCTCCATTAATGACCTATTTATCTTATTTAATCAAATTAAAAAAGTTAGTTAAATTAATTAATACGACATGTAAGCAGTTCAATTATCTTCCTTGATTCCCTCTGTATTTATCATATTTGATTATAGTTGAAAGAGCATTAATAAAAGTAAATTAGGAAAAGATTAACAAATATGAGAAATATATAAGGAATAGGTTCCCAATCAAGTCATATATGAAGTACAGGAGGGAGTATATTAAGAATGAATTTACAGTTTGAAGTTTAAACTTAATCACAGTCTCATTATGTAGAAACTAAATATACAATCCTGTGGAAGATATAAAGGAGTTTGAAAAATAAGCAACAACCTAAGATTATTAGAGAGGAAAGTGATAAAATATTTAATTCTCCCTCCGCACCACTCAGACTCACATTGAATTTCACTGACAAAATGTAAATGGGAGAGAAGACTTTTGCCATATTTATAAATTGTGGAAAAAGACAAATGACATTTTTGTTTTAAATAAGAGGTTATGGACTTGCTATTTAGAAGAAAAATGCAAGAACCAATACTGCCGCGGCCCACGAGGGATATCTTTGGATTTTCCTATAAAAGAGAGGAAAATAAATGTATTTCTTATTCTGTATTCTTATTAAAAACAATTCTGTATTCTTGATGACGATTACTAGCCTCACAAACCAGAGAGGGACTTAGCCAAAAAGAACCAAACTTTATGTTTATGTCTGGTTAAGCTTGAAACCCTCGAAAGTGTTTTAACAAAATTACATAAGTTGGGTATATGTTACCATCAGCATTTACTGCTCATGAACTTTACAGATGCCAGATGGGACATAATAGTATAGATAGGCCCTCTTTTAATTTTATTTCATTTTCACATCACAGCTACTTCATGAACTGATATTTATCCTCATGAAAGCTATCGTTTTGACCCCACAGCATTATAACACAGTACCCACCTTTTCGGGTAATTCTTGGGCATCAACAGAGCTCTCTGTTAAACAGTAAATACCAGGTAATAGTAGTACTAGTAATTGTGCCTTGTAAAATGTAATACCCCAATTTTTTTTATAATACATTTAAATATAATTTTAAATAAATGATACCTATTGAAAATAAGTGAATATGTGGTTTTAAAATGTAGTATAATTAGTCTATTGTCAAAGGAGAACACTAAGAATATTAGATGGAAATTTATGATCAAAGTGTAAAAAAAAAAAACGATTTAAGACCATAAAACATTCTAAGAAAAATTGTGAAAAATTCCAGAAGGCATGAAATAATTATTAAAAATTTAGAAAACATATTATCTATGATTTAGATAATTTAATAAATTTTTTTCTATGGAAATAAAAAGAAGAAAAACTAAAAAGTATTTTGGAACTAAAATTGATTCTATGATTTTTTGATATTTTGTATGGAGCTTAGATTATTAATGTCAATAAAATTGTTGTGAGCAAATAATTAGTTTTAATTAAGAAAATTATTAGAAATTATTAAGGGATTAATTAAGTAATTTTTGGGAATTTTATAAGCTTATAGAAATTTAGGAAACATGAAAAATAAAATAAATATAAATAATTATTAAGGGCCGAAATTTTTGGCTAATTAAATAATTAATAAGGGTTAAGATATAATCTTAAAAAGTAAAGATCAATGGCTTAAGAGTTTTCAAGGAATTATAGAAGCCTAAAATCCATGTAATTATTTGTGGACCAATAGGAAAATTGTGTGGGAAATAAATATAAGTTGATTATAATATATGTGGTTGAGGAAAAAATTAATTATATATATATATGTATGTATGTATGGACCGAAATTTTTAGGGGAGATAAGGATGAAGAAGATATTTGAATATGATAATAATATAAGATTAAACATGTGGTAAATGGATAATATTAAAATAATAAAGAAAGGTGAACAGGATAAATGAGAACGGATAGAAAATAATTCCGCTGCGAGAATCTGGGGATGAGTTAAGAAAAACCAGAATATATTATTGGTCAGTGGATTTTTATCCAGAAGTTGGTGTCGGCCGAAGTTATTTCTGTAATCGGTCACGAATACCGAGGATTTTCAGCAAATAACGGAATGTCCTTAATGAGAGTATAAGGATAGGAAAATCCAGTATTCTCGAAGAGGATGAAAAGAGCTTCAGAGTGTTATTCTCGGAATTTTGAGATTTTCCAAAATTACGCGATTCGGACACCGAACTGGGACTTTATCGGTAGAAACCTTCTTAAGCAAGTGTGTGACATCACCTTGATGACTAAGGATGACATCATCTTTGAGAGGTGTATGGCCAAGATCTTGCCATCTCAAGAAAGTGCGATCCTACGGTCGGAAATCAACCAGACAAAGTTTAAGGAAATTACAAAAATGCCATTGGAATTTTCTATAAATAGCCAACCTCCTCATTTGCAAACCTCACACCAT
Source organism: Acacia confusa (assembly GCA_037074495.1). Taxonomy (NCBI): domain Eukaryota; kingdom Viridiplantae; phylum Streptophyta; class Magnoliopsida; order Fabales; family Fabaceae; genus Acacia; species Acacia confusa. Next base: position 30,820,194 of record CM073510.1, read on the forward strand.
TTTCTCTTGAGCATTTCGAAAATTTAGAGAGGAGGAAGAAGGAGGAGTCCGGAGAAATTTATAGCGAAGCTCTGAGTAAGTTTTCAGTCCTTAGTTTTTAGTTTAAGTAGTTCTTTCGGTAGTTATAGTAGAAATGCTAGAATAGTCGTTAATTTTTCAAGTTAGTTTAGATATCATGTTTTAGGAATAAATATGATATTTATCTTAGAAATATGTTAGAGGAAAGGTTATAGCAAAAATTTTGAGAGTTTAAAGTCAAAATAGTGAAGCGCTGGCGAAATTCCGCCAGTTAAGGGATCAGGGGCAAAATGGTAATTTGTACCTAAAATACCTGTTATGATATCAAATATTGATAAATGTGATATTATCATTATAGGATATCAGTAATCTTGTCCCACCGTCATTTCGCTGTCGTTCCGCTGTTTCCGCTGTCACTGCTGTCAAATCACCGTTGTACCGCCGTCAAACGTATCACAACGCTACCGAAGTGCCCGAAATCGTCAACGGAGGTACGGACGCGTATTGTAACCTTAACACTTATGCTGCTCATATACATATATGTGATAAACATGTTTATATGCTGAGGCTCCGTTGAGGGTGGTCAGTTTTGCATACAGCATTTTACGGGTTATAGTCTTGATAATGCCGTTTGATTTTCTTAGCGCTGAGGACACGATGGGCCGTCGTGGCACTGGTTATGTGCAGACAGGTTGTGGGGCTTTACATATTGCTTTGTGCTTATGTTCTGCCATTGTGTGACTTTACATATTGCTGTATGCTTATGTACTGTCGTGATTGTGATCATGCATCTGCTGTGTGCTTATGTAGTGATTTACTGCTGTTATGAGTTTGTGAATAACTGTTATCCATATACTGTTATATTTGAGCATAAGGTTAACCGTTACCTGAGATCCAATTGGTAATTGGATCTTAGCTGTAGCTTCAGGGTCGGGAGTATCAAGGCCTGAAGATAGGGACAAGCGGACAGGGTAGGATGCTGAACGGAGCTTTTGTTTCCAGTTTATGTATTCATTTTCATATAACGATTTAGGTTCTGCTTTCTTGGGTTAGTAGATGACTGTATAAGAACGAGTACACGATGGTTATATAATTTTTAAAGTTCAGTTACTCACTTTGTAAATACTCGACTTTGATCACGGTTTGTTTTTTTTTATAAAAAAAATCCACTGTTTTAAGTGGGATGTTACATAAAAGTTAAAAATATATATATATATATATAGGAGATGACTTTTGAGGGCATGTGTAAGGGTAATTTGTTGAGTTTGGTCAAAGCCAGAGACATGACACGTTTTGCAATTAGTGCAATATATGCTTCTTGTTCTGAAACGCTATGGATCTTATCATCAATCTATCTTGATGGGAAATTTAGGTGGATTAGAGTTAGGTACATGTACATCTTCTTTTGCATTTATCATTAACACACACACACATGGTATATCTATTATGAGAGGCCAGAATCATATTTTCATCCTTTTAAGTTTCGACCTTTACTTTTTCTATTCTGCTTTTGAATTTGATATAAAACCCATCTATTATTCAAGTCTGTATGAGTAATAGGAGTCTTGCAGCCATTATGAAGGTATTTGTAAATATCACACCCCTCAAATGGTTACATTACTGAGTAATGCATCAGAACAATGAGCAATTAAAACTGTAAAATCATATATCATTATTGGGAATGTTCAGTCATAGGGTATCACTGAGAAATATAGCCTAACAACTTAGAAATTCATGAAAAGAAAATAAGAGACATGCGATATCAGATAGATGACACTACTCAGATAAAGAGTCGGACATAATTCTTCACTGTCCAAGTATGTAACCTAAGCCTCGTCGGTTGTTCATTGTCAGTCCATATCAAGCCTATTTGGCCCAAAAATCTATCGCTAATGTTCTCAGTCCGTACTATAATTAAGCCCATTTACAATATTCCAATCCTTTTGAAAGCCCACTTCACTATATACTCTTACAAGAATGAGGTAGATAACCATTATCGTTAGGAGCAAGCGGAAAGAGACTTACTTTTCTTTAACTATATCCTTGGATCAAGACGTGAGAATTTAGAAAATGATGTTGGAAGCTTTCTCCCGGCTGCCATGGGTCCAACTCAGAACTAATCCGAATTAATTTTCGATTCTAGTGAATTGGGTGGGCAATTAAAAATAAAAAGAAAAAGGTAGATATTATAAAGCCTACCCAGGAGAGGAAAGATCAATATATAGTAGTTTAGTCAACTTTTGCTGCGTGATTTAATTTTGATGGTGTGATTCTGTTCAATTTGCATGTTTGATTCCGCCCACCATTATTAGTGTTTATCCTTTCAATTTTTTTTAAAAAAGTAGCAGGAGATTAAATTATTAGTCGTCAAGTCAATTTGTCTGGCGTTTTCCCTTTGAGCCCGACAAACTCGTTAAATTACAAGAGGCTGATGATAATTCAACTTTTTTGACTACATGCATATAATCTTTTCTGTATCCAGGCACCAAAATATGGGTTATACATTTTCTTTGATCATGTCAAAGTGAAAGTATGTCCAAAAAAAAAAAAATGTCAAAGTGAAAGACCTAGAGAGATTCTTATCTTTTTTCCACAGATGCTATTAAACTTAAACAATTTAGGCCCGTTTGAATTAGTTTTAGTTTGAGTTAAAAGAATAAAGATATTGAATTATTTACTAAATAGCATCACATAACATTAAAAATATAAATAAATAATAACCAATAATTATAAATAAAAATAATATATAAAATGATATTAATTTTTCAGTAGGTATTTGATAAATCCCAATTTTATATATTTTATCCCACCTTGTTTCATTTATTTTGGGGATTATTTTAGGCTAATTTAGAATTATTAGATAATATTTAGATTGTTAGCCTATTTTAGGAAATAATATAAATATGAATTAATTATAAGATATTGAGCTTAAATTATTAAATTATTAATATTCTGATTAAATAATATCTCTTGATATATGATATATTGTAATTTTGTAAGATCCTATGGTGCAGAATTTTTCAGGATAGCTAAAAGAAATCTAATGGTGAAATTTTAGAGGGCTGCTTGAATTTTATTGGGCTCAAATTAATACCCTAAAAGCCTCTCTTCCTTTCCTATTAATTAACCTAGCTCTGCCTATAAGAGACGCGACAGCACCGAGCCGCAAGATCATCACCACACCGCTAAAATTCAAGTTGAAGACTGAAAAACGCTATCACGTCGCCAGATTGAGAGACCGAAGACGGAAGGAAAGAGACGCAGCCGCAGAGGAAAAGAGATATACTTGGTTGATGTCTCCTTTAATTCCCAGACTCATTGACCTACACCACCGTTTTGGAAACTTTGAATTAATCAAGTGTTGATTCTCGACCTCTCACGCACGACCGGAAATTCTGCTTCATTCAATTACTATTATTACGGGCCCCACGAGTCAATTCCTTTAATTCATTCCATTCTCTCTGGACACGCATAAATTGTTGTTTTGTTGATATATTCATCATGCTAGTGACTTGTTTGGCTCTTAGAGGAAGAATGATTTTCATGGAAGCTTAAGTCTTTTTGGGAGGCAATTTGGGAGGAGCATGGAGGAAGTTACAGCCTAGGGCTTGCACATGAAGACCACAAGGGAAGACCACAAGGGAGTGTTGTTCTTTTTATCTTTTTAATTCAAACTTGAGATTATTTAGTTTTAAAGGATTTTGAGTTGTATTAATTGAGAACAATCTAGTTTTAGATTGTAAACTTATTTCTTCTGGATTAAACTGATAATTTGAAGTTTTATGCTTATTGTTGAACTCTTGTTTGCAACCTTGAGATTGTCAATTAAATTAGTGATTGAGTTTTCGTTATTAATTTAATTGTTAATTGGGTTTATTATCTTAATTGTTTAATTGGGTTGATATATTATCTAGTTGTTCAATTGGATAATTGTAAACAAGATTTCTAAATTATTTTGGAATCAAAGGTGTTGGATTTTAATGAGTTTAACTAGCCACCGCTTATTTCATTATGAGTTTTCTAATGTAATATGCGTTATTGAGCTTGAGGGTTTCCCAAGTTTAAATTAGGTAATTGAATTCATTAATTTCAATATCTCGTTAACTTCCCTTGGGTCTGATTAATTAATTTGGGCTAAGAAAGTCGACTCCATGCAATTCCTAAGTTGTCCCCTTCGTCATCATAACTGAACTAGACCGTTATTATTTTGTTTGCATTTAATCAATCTTTTTATTAGGATTTTAATTATTTTCTCATAAGAAAACCCCCTAAAAATTGCATTTAAATTCATATAGATTAGTCTCATTTTCATATAGGTTTTAGAGTCAATTGCATATAGGTAGTAGTGTTTACATCTTAGTTTAGGTCCATTTATATTTCACTGCATCTTTTATCACCTGAAAGTTAGTCCTAAAAGAAAACTCATAGCTTGCTCCTTGGGAGAATGACCTAGGTTGACCCTAACTACATAATTAATTAGGACCTAGTTTAATTGATCGCCTTAACGACAAAAGTAGCTCGATCAGTATTTTTCAAACAAAAATTTTACTTTTCTCTTATAGCCTAATAAGTAATAAACCAAACATTATTCTTATAGAGAAGATAAGAGATTAGTTGAGGTCAAATTATTGACTAAAATAAAATATTATATATATATATATATATATATATATATATATATATATATTAACAAATTTTATAAGGTTACACATTATGAATAATGCCCACCTGTGAAATTTAATTTTAATTAGACGTATGTGGAAAAAAAACAAGGGAAAATTTCATTTAGGGCCCAAGGTAGGAAAATATTGTAAAAAAAGACCCTAAGAAAGTCAAATATCAAAAAAGGCCCTAGGGCCTTTTCTAATATTATTTTAAAAAAAATTGTACTGATATAGTTGTTAATGGCTACTGATATAGTTGTTAATGACTACTGATATAGTTGTTAATATGTAGTTGTTAATTATACTGATTCAGTTGTTAACGGGGACTGATATAGTTGTTAACCGCTACTGATATAGTTGTTAATGCTTTCTGAAATAATATCAGAAAAGGCCCTAGGGCCTTCTTTGATATTTAACTTTTCTTAGGACTTTTTTTGACAATATCTTCCTTGGACCTTGAATGAAATTTTCCCAAAAAAACAAGGAACTTCTGGTCAACTCAACGATGTACTAGCGTTATAAGCAAGGCAAATGAAGTGGCATTATTCCAAAAAGAACCATCGTGGTAAATTCGAAACAACGAAACAAATAAATTCCACGAGTAGTCAGTCAAGTAAACATCAATCGTCCTTGACCGGGGACAAAAACGCGTAGGAATTAGAAATTCACTCTTGGGAAAATTGGAAATGCTGAGATTAATTTAATTTGGACAAGTCAAGTCAACTAATTTGTTTTCTTGGGCTTAAGGTGGTCACCCTTCACCACGCATTCTGTACGCTATTAGCTCGATCAACAAGTTTATTACTCCCTCATGTTCTTGCTGGTCAGCTTATTATAAGAAATAACTACTAAATTCATGTGGTCTAAGAGGTTAGTTAAAAGTGATAAATATACTCCCTCATGTTCTTGCTGGTCAGCTTATTATAAGAAATAACTACTAAATTCATGTGGTCTAAGAGGTTAGTTAAAAGTGATAAATATACTCCCTCATGTTCTTGCTGGTCAGCTTATTATAAGAAATAACTACTAAATTCATGTGGTCTAAGAGGTTAGTTAAAAGTGATAAATATACTCCCTCATGTTCTTGCTGGTCAGCTTATTATAAGAAATAACTACTAAATTCATGTGGTCTAAGAGGTTAGTTAAAAGTGATAAATATGTAAGATATGCATTATTTTATTCGATTATACCCTAACTTATTCATAAGAAGAGTACATGAGGGATATTTGTTGGAAATTTATTATAAAGAGATAATGAATGACATATATTTAAGTAAGGTAAAGATAAAAAAAATCACTTTAGCATTTCAGATAAAAAGAACTTGTTATAAAAAGGACCGAGAGAGTATTAAATTTTGGAGAGATCAAGAAAGGAAAATATAGCTAGGGCCCATTTTGGCTCTCTTTTTTCCATGTATATGCACCATTATTGTCTCAATTGAGTACCTATGATCTTCTATATATATAGACACCCACACACACGACAGCCCACATTTATTCAAAGACAAAGATACAGTAATAGATCTCATGGAAAGGGCACCAACGTTGAATCTATCCTTACGCTTTGGTCTTGTTCTCTTCCAACTTCTCCTTCAAGTTCGCAGCGCCACCAACGACCCCAATCCTGGTAAGCTATACCTGATGTTATATAACTCACAACCCCGATATTTTGTAGCGGTTGTATAAAAATCGCTACAAAAGTGAAACCCCACCTCATTTTTTGTGACACATTGTAGCAGCTCCTAAGAATCACTACTAATAGCGAACTAGATCGTAATGTTTCATCTTCAGTAGTGGTTATTCAAAATAATTGCCACAAATATGGCACTAACGTGTTGCCATAAGGCGCCAAGCTGACGTCTTGTTTTTAGCGGTTGAATCTAGCCAACCCCTACAAATTGCCGTGGCTAACCATTGAGCCACTTGGCGCGATTCATACCGTGATAAATTGGTAGCGGTTTCCTTAAAAAGCACTTTATAACTTTGTAGCGGTTTTTTGTAACCACTACTAATTTCCTGCTACAAATCAACGCCTTTTATGTAGTGTATTTAGTGAAGAAGCTACTGATCACATGCCTTCTTACGTAGGATTCATAAGCATTGATTGTGGAGCAACTCATGACTACATGTACGAGGAAACGGGCATATGGTATCAGAGAGATGAAAACTTCGTAGAAACTGGTACAATTCATAATGTTCTCCCAGGTATCAACCTTGAATATCCTTATTTTGGGGGACTTCTAAGCACATTGAGAAGCTTCCCAGAAGGAAAAAGGAACTGTTATGCCCTCAAACCAAAGCAAGGCAAGCACCATACTTATCTCATCAGAGCTTATTTTGCTTATGGAAATTATGATGACAAAAATCAAACTCCAACCTTTGACTTGTACATTGGCGTCAATCACTGGGTCACTGTTGACTTGAGACATAAAAATGATTATCACATTCCTGAGATTATTCATACTCCCTCAACAGACACAATTCATGTGTGCCTTGTAAAAACTCTTGAGGGAGTACCTATCATTTCTGCATTGGAGCTTCGACCTCTGAGCAATTCTATTTACCAAACTCCATCACCTTCTCAATCACTATTAGTCTCTCGAGGAAGATTTGATGTTGCCTCCACCAGTTCCGCCACACACAGCAGGTGGCTCCATTTTCTCGATCACACTATGATCTCTTCATGTTTTTTCCTTTCTTTTCGCAAATTAAATTTGATATTTTTTGTCTTTTTATAAATACTGAAGCACAACCACTTGGTTATCCGACCTAGTTTCGCTGCTAAGTAAATTGCTTAGCTCTCTCTCTCTCCACTAAGTGGATCCAAATATGATCTAGACAGTCTAGATTTGAGTTTAAAAAAAATAAAATAAAAATGATGATTTTTTTAAATAAAATTTTTTTGTTTGAAAATATAATAATTAAGAGATTATTTTTTTTTAATTCTATACTCATTAAAATAATTTTCTTAAGAAAATGTAAATTTTTTTAAAATCAGATATGGACAATCCATATAAGTTCTAACGGTCTAGATTTGCCTAGCTTTCCTTGCTAAGCAAATCTGCTTGGCAGAGAAACCAATTCCTTAATTATCACGTATTAATGGGTCTGATAAGAATTTGAGTTATGACGTCAGATGAAGTTAATTTGTGCGAGGAATTTTCTCCGTTTGCAATTTGCAGCGTCAAGCAATAATTTTTTTTTGTTTCTCCAAGCGTGTAAGATATAACTGATCATATATTATTGTGATTTGTGTGCCATTTTCTTAAAGAACTACATTTACAACGCAAAAATGTGCATGCATGCTTTACTAATGTTGATACAAATATTTTATAACTTTTGAATGATGCAAGTGCAGGTACAGGGATGACATCTATGATCGTATGTGGCTTAGAATCAATGCTCAATACTTTATCAATGGAGATAAATATACTAATCCTGCAAACACAAACGATTCTTACAAATTACCAACAGAAGTATTGAAATCTGCAGCCCAATCACTCAATCTCTCCTACCCAATAACGTTTGACTATGACTCTGGATGGAAAGACCTTGACAGATCCTCCGGATATTATGTCTACTTTCACTTTTTAGAAATACAAAAGCTTCCCCAGGGGCAAAAAAGAATAATCAATATAACTGTTAATGGTAAAAACATTTTGCAGCCTATAATTCTTGAATACTTGAAGCCACAAACCATTGTTCCTCAAAATGCAATTCCAGGCGATGTTCGTTTTAATATTAGTGCAGCATCAGGATCCTATGCTCCTCCAATCCTCAATGCTTTTGAGGTTTATCAACTGATATCTCCAATAACATCCCCAACGGACGAAAGAGATGGTACAATAAGTTTTTATTCCTTATTCAATTGTTTTCTACAGTTCCAATAATGATGACTTGATCTATTTTTGTTGGGTTAATACGGTTGTTGGTCCTTACAGTTTAATTGAATTTTGGTTTTGGTTCCTGTAATTTTAAATCAATGGGTTTTGATTTTTATAGTTTCATGGAGCTTTGGTATAAACTTAACGGTTGGTCCATATATTTTTAATGAGTTATGTTTTTGAATCTCTATATTTAAAGTCAAACTCACAGACCAAGTCCTTATGAAACTATAGGAAACAAAACTGATGATTTGAAACTATAGAAACCAAAACTAAAATTTTATTCAACCAAGACCTATGCAATGATATTAACCAATTTTTGCTTGTTAATTGACTTACGAGATATTACTTACATTGGTAATATTAGTAAATGCTATCATGAATATCAAAGACACATACAAGATCTCCAATTTGGATTGGCAAGGAGATCCATGTGTTTCAAGACTTGCTTGGGATGGACTAAACTGTAGTTCTGGTATAAATGGTAACAATGCAAGGATCACCTCAGTGTAAGTCATTTAATGTCACTGGATCTATACACATTATTGTCCTAGTTTATATTATTATAAGTAATCTAACCATTAAGCATCCCAAGAGTAGCAACTATTAAGCTATAAATTAAATACCAAAACTTCATATATCACTTTCTTTTAATTGGCATCAGAGTTAATTATAACTAAGCACCCAAAGCATGATTCTCTCAAGCAGGAACCTAAGCGTGACCAACTTGGCTGGGCAAATAACTATCTCTTTTTCACAACTTACAGAGTTAGAGTCATTGTAAGTATATGTGTATATATAGAGTGATCTAGCAATGGCCAATTCTTAGTGGGAAAGTTTCATTAACATGAAAAATATATTTCTTTGTTTTAGAGATTTATCATTCAATGATTTGTCCGGATCCGTACCTGAATTTCTAGCTGAACTACCAAAATTGAGAGTCCTGTAAGTTTTGAATTATATTTTTATGATTCATTTAGAGAGAAATATTTTATTTAATGACTTTAAGCTCACCTAATAAGTGAATATATTTCACAATGCTTTTGCAGTAACTTGACTGGCAACAAGCTCACAGGTTCCATTCCCAACGCTCTCAAGGAAAAGGCAGATTTGCACTTGAGGTTTTTCATCTTTTATATAATTCTGCTTGTTCAATTATGACTAACCTTATATGTGAACCAAAAGTAACAGTTATACAACTTGTCCCATAGTTTGGAGGATAATCCGGGTCTTTGTCTGGTGGATTCATGCAAAAACAAGAAGATTGTCATTCCAATTGTTGCTTCTGTTTCTGCTTTAGTTGCAGGCCTCTTGGTTTGTCTAGGAATATGGATCTTCAAAACCAAGAAATTAAAAGGCAAGTATAATGATATGCTCACTTGTTATGATTAAGCATTACTACATGCACATACTCAAAGTTTATATATAGACTAAAATATATTATTTAATTTATTTATTATATTATTTTTGAATCATTATGGAAATATTTGAGATTTCAAGGCCAAATTTTTGGCATTCGTAGCTTTCTCTCCATATATTTTGCTGGCGATTTTATCCAGGTGACAGCTTAGTTCTAATTATTTTTACTAATATTGCAGTGTTATTCTGTGTTTCTACAAATGAAGAATCTTTACAACTAAAAACTAAAGCAGTTTCATACTCCCTAATTCTTAAAATCACTGATAAGTTGCAAAACTTAATTGGAGAAGGAGGATTTGGAAAGGTTTATTATGGCACTCTGAAGAACGTTCATGTTGCCGTGAAGTTACTTTCTCAATCATCAGTGCAAGGTTTCAGAGAATTTCGATCTGAGGTAAGGATCAATCGACATCAATAAAAATTAATATATTGAATTCCTTAAATACTAAGACATGTTAAATTTGGATTGCAGGTAGAACTCTTAGTGGTTATTCATCATAGACATTTGGTATCTCTGATTGGATACTGTGAAGAAGGTAGTGTGAGGGCATTAATTTATGAATATATGGCTAATGGAAATCTTCAACAACATTTATCAAGTATGTAGCCAAGTGCCTATTAGCGCTTATAGTTTAGTCTCAAATTGATCAGTGTTAAAATGGAAGTGTAAAAATTTTTACTCTTTATGTTCATCATGCAGAAGAGAACCCTAATGTTTTGAAATGGAATGAGAGGCTTCAAATTGCATTGGATGCTGCACATGGTAAGGGAAACCATATTTGATTTTTTACTACAAAGATTTGTCCCCTTTCTTTGGCACGTTTTGTTTTCCATTATATTGGTATTAATTTTCTGACTGCTATATATATGGATATGTAGGATTGGACTATTTGCATAATGGTTGTAAGCCGGCAATAATTCATAGAGACTTGAAGACTTCTAACATTTTACTAAATGAAAACATGCAAGCCAAGATTTCTGACTTTGGATTATCTCGAGCTTTTGCAAATGATATAGACACTCATGTGACAACTCGTCCAGCTGGCACACCGGGTTACCTTGATCCTGAGTAAGTTAAAAAAAAAAATTGGAGTGATTTTTTTAGAATATGTAATTTTATTATGATATCTTAACAATTGGTTTATTTCAAGCAGATTCCAAAGTTCTGGAAACCTGACTAAAAAGAGCGATGTTTATAGCTTTGGAATAATTTTGCTTGAGCTAGTCACGGGTAAACCTGTATTAAGAAGAGAACTCGGCACGGTTTATTACATTCTGAATTGGGTTACCCCTAAACTTGAAATGGGAGATATCCAATCTATCGTAGATCCAAAGTTAGAAGGAAATTACAGCACTAATTCAGCTTGGAAATTATTAGAGATAGCTATGTCTTGTACTGCACCGTCTGGAGTTGAAAGGCCTGACATAAGTCATGTGGTAGCTGAACTAAGGGAATGTTTGGCTATGACCAAAACCATGCGGAGGGACTCTACCAGTGATTTGGAAATGGCTTCTTTGGTGTCTGATTCAGGCCTTATTCCATATGCCCGATAGATAGTTATTTAGAATTTAATTTGATTGTTGAACTTATTGGGTTATAACCATTATCTGTAGATTTGGAGCACTTTGTTGTTTCTAAACATGTAGTTTGTCCTTGAACAATATATGGTTTTTAATATAATATAAGATCCAGTTATTTGGACTAGATGTGGTTTATATATATATATATATATATATATATATATATATATATATATATATATATATATATTAGGGGAGGAGTTAGGCTCACAGGGCGCCTAATGCTCTACAAGGGGGATTTAAGACTGAGAATACACATACCTCCATCTCAGTCTAGCTTGGCCCTGCTTCCCAAGCTCTGGGATGCCTCCCCAGCACCGTGGTTTTAGGATTTGAACCTTCTCTGTAAGAGTTTCCAAATCTCTTGACTGTTGAACCCATGGATGAGGGGTGGACAACAAGTACCTGATTGGATGACAGGTGATTTAATTGAATTATTTTGGATTACAGGTGCCTGGAGTTCAAACTCATATTCGGGCCCGTCCATGAGTACAATACTAGAATTTAGTTAATGTTTTAATGAGAACGACCCCAATTTATACATGCATTGAGACTCCTCCAGGATTTCTACTTAGAGGCCAGTTTATGCACTTTTGCTTGTAACTTTTCCTTTTCTTCTTAGGTAAGGGGTAGTTATTGTATGATTCATAATTGGTAAATACTCCTCCCAGTACTTAATATTGACTAATTTAATTTGAAGAGATTAATTAAGCTAGATGAATTACTTAATTATAGTGTATGTTATACGATTTCTTTGATACAAAAAATGTAACATCCCATTTTAAAAACAGTGGAAATTTTTTTTTTCAAAACCGTGTTCATAGTCGAGCATTTTAGCAAGAGAGTAACTGAACTTTGAAGATACATAATCAAGGTGTAATTGTTCTTATACAGTCATCTATGATCAAAATAAAGCAGCACCTAACTAGGGAGATCAACTAAAGGCATAAAACTCCTTCTGCCATCCTACGCCAGCCGCTTGCCCCTATCTTCAACCCTTAGTTCGCCTGAACCTGAAGCTACAGCTGAGATCCAATTACCATTTGGATCTCAGTTAACGGTTAACCTTATGCTCAAATAAACAGTATATGGACAATAGTTATTCATAAACTCATAACAGCAGTAAATCACTATATAAGCACACAACAGATGCATGATCATAATATTGACAGAACATAAGCACAAAGCAATATGTAAAGTCACACCACATGTCTGCACATAACCAGTGCCACGACGGCCCATCGTGTCCTCAGCGCTAGGAAAACCCAACGGCGTTATCAAGACTATAACCCGTATAAAGCTGTATGTAAAACTGACAACCCTAGACAGAGCTTCAGTATATAAACATGTCTATCACATATATGTATATGAGCAGCATAAGTGTTAAGGTTACAATACGCGTCCGTACCTCCGTTGACGATGTTCGGCACTTTCGTCAAATTCTGATATGTTTGACAACGGTATGACGGCGGTACGACAGCGGTGACAATGGAACATCGGAAACAGCGATTCGTGATTTCGGATATCCTAGAAGGATAATATCACTGATATGAATATTTAAGACCATAACAGGCATTTTAGGTACAAATTACCATTTTGCCCCTAGTTTGATTACTTGGTGGAATTCTGCCAGAGCTTCGCTATTTTGACTTTAATCTCTCAAAATTTTGCTATAACCTTTCCTCCGACATATTTCTAAGATAAATATCATATTTATTCCTAAAACATGATATCTAAACTAACTTGAAAAATTAGAGACTACTATAGCATTTCTACTATAACTACCGAAAGAACTACTTAAACTAAAGACTAAGGACTGAAGAACTTACTCAGGGCTTCGCTATAAATTTCTCCAGACTCCTCCTTCTTCCTTTCTCTCCCAATTTTCGAAATTCTCAAGAGAATTTGGTGTGGAGATTATGAAAAACTTGAGGGCTATTTATAGAAAAACCCAATGGCATTTTCGTAATTTCATTGAACTTTGTCTGGTTGAATTCTGACCGTCGGATCGCATTTTTTTGAAGTGGCTTGATCTTGGCCCTTCATGAGTTGGCCGACCTTCCCCCCCACTAGAAAGAAAAATTGATGACTTCATGTTCATGACTTCATCCTTACTTGATCAGATAAAATCCCTGGTTCGGTGTCCTGATCACGAAATTTTGTAAAATCTTAAAATTCCGAAAGCAGTACCCTGAAGGTCTTTTCTTCCTCTTCGAGAATACTGGGTTTTCCTAACCTTAAACTCTCATTAAGGACATTCCGTTACCAGCTGAAAATCCTCAGTAATCGCTACCGGTTACAGAAATAATATCGGCCGGCGCCAACTTCTGGGTAAAAATTCACTGATCAATAATATATTATGGTTTTTCTCAACTTATCCCCGGATTGTCGTATCTGAATTATTTTCTATCGGTTCTCATTTTGGCTATCTGCTTTAATTATGCAAAATATCCTCTTAGCCTGATCTCCAAATCACTCCGTCGATTACAGAAATGACTTCGGAGATAGTCTACTTCGAGATAAAAATTCACTTGTTCATAATATACTCTGACCCTAAAAACTTAGTTCAAGGTTTTCTAGATAGGATTTTATTTCTATCCGTGGTCATTTATCCTGTTCACTTTTTATTAATATAATATTATTTAATTACCACATGTCTTAATCTTATAATATTATTATTTTCATCATTCTTATCTCCTCCCTTACCCAAAATTTCGGCCACCACATATAATTATATATATATATATATATATATATATTTTTTTTTTTTTTCATTTACCATAATATCCTATTTATCTTGTATTTATTTTCCCAAAATTTTCCTATTGGTCCATAAGCAATTACATGGATTTAGGCTTCTATACTTTCTTGAATAATCCTAAGCCTTTGATTTTGGTTTTTTCAAGATTACTTCTTGACCCTTATGAATTTATTTAATTTATCTAATTTGATTTTACAAATTTAATTAGCACCCTAACCATGAGCTTAACAATTCTTTTAGAATTAGGGATTTTCATGTACTAAATCCCAAATATTTTTCTTAATTTCCATTTTATTTTTCTTAATTTTCCTTCTTTTTATTTTTAAAGAAAATAATTTATTAAATTGTCTAAATTAAGGATAATATGTTTTCTAAATTTTTAATAATTATTCCATGCCATATAGAATTTTTCATAATTCTCCTTAGGATGTTTTATGGCCCTAAAATGCATTTTTCACACTTTTGACAATAAATTCCCTCTAATTTTCTTAGTGTTCCCCTTTGAACATAGATTATTTATCCAACATTTTGAGCCCATAATCTTCATAAATGGACATTATTATTATTATTCCAAATAATAATTATCCGGGTATTACACTAATGTGTATCTGTCACGCCCTGAAACCAAAGGGGGTGACTAGCACGGAATATGAGAGGACTCACATCCCTGAAGCCTTAAACTTATATGCGAATGCTAATTAATACTTATAATACCATAATCTAAAATATTCAGGTTTTCCAAACAACAAAGGGAGATAGGGATCCTACCTATAGACTACGTGGAGCATCTAGCATTAATAATAATACAAAAAGTCTAGGTTTATAATTACATCAAAATGAGATTGCAGGCTTTAAGATGTTAAGAAGGCTCTTTGTAACATCCCATTTGAAAACAATGATTTTTTTTAAAAAACGTGATCAGAGTAGAGCGTTTTATCAAACGAGTAACTGAATCTTAAAGGTACGTAACCATAGTGTAATTGTTCTTATACAGTCATCCACTATTCCCAAAAAGGCAGCACCTAAATAGTCATACAAAAACTAAAGACATAAAACTCTTCCGGCAATCCTACGCCAGCTGTTTGCCCCTATCTTCAACCCTCGGTTCGCCCAATCCTGAAGCTACAGCTAAGATCCAATTACCATTTGGATCTCAGGTAATGGTTAACCTTATGTTCAAATAAACAGTATATGGACAGCAGTTATTCATATCCTCACAACAGCAGTAAATCACTACATAAACACACAGCAGATGCATGATCACAACATTGACAGAACATAAGCACAAAGCAATATGTAAAGTCACACAACATGTCTGCACATAACCAGTGCCACGACGGCCCATCGTGTCCTCAGTGCTAGGAAAACTCAACGGCATTATCAAGACTATAACCCATGTAAAGCTGTATGTATAACTGATGACCCTAGGCAGAGCGTCAGTTTATGAACGTGTCTATCACATATATGTATATGAGCAGCATAAGAGTTAAGGTTACAATACGCGTCCGTACCTCTGTTGATGACGTTCGGCACCTTCGTCGAATTCTGATACGCTTGACTGCGGTATGACTGCGGTACGACAGTGGTTCGTAATTTCGGATATCCTAGAAGGATAATATCACCGATATAAATATTTAGGATCATAACAGACATTTTAGGTACAAATTACCATTTTGCCCCTAGTTTGATTATTTGGTGGAATCTTGCCAGAGCTTCGCTATTTTGACTTTAAACTCTCAAAATTTTGCTATAACATTTCCTCTAAGATATTCCTAAGATAAATATCATATTTATTCCTAAATCATGATATCTAAACTAACTTGAAAAATTAGAGACTGCTCTAGCAATTCTATTATAACTACCAAAAGAACTACTAAAACTAAAGACTAAGGACTGAAAAATTTACTCAGAGCTTCGCTATAGATTTTCTCCGGACGCCTCCTTCTTCCTTCTCTCCTAAATTTTGAAATTCTCAAGAGAATTTGGTGTGGAGATTATGAAAAACTTGAGGGCTATTTATAGGAAAACCCAATGGCAATTTCGTAATTTCATTGAACTTTGTTTAGTTGAATTCTAACCGTAGGATCGCATTTTTTTGAAGTGGCTTGATCTTGGCCCTCCACCTATTAGGCCGACCTCCCCCCCCCCCCCAACAAGAAGCCAAAATTGATGACATCATGTTCATGACCTCATCCTTACTTTATCAGATAAAATCCCTGGTCTGGTGTCCCGATCACGAAATTCCGTAAAATCTTACAATTCCGAAAGCAACACTCTGAAGATCTTTTCTTTCTCTTCAAGAATACTGGGTTTTCCTAGACCTTATATTCTCATTAAGGACATTCCGTTACCTGCCGAAAATCCTCGGTAATTGCTACCGGATACAGAAATAACGTTGGTCGGCGCCAACTTCTGGATAAAAATTTACTGATCAATAATATACTCTGACTCTAATAACTTTGTTCAAGGTTTTCTAGATAGGATTTTATTTCTATCCGTGGTCATTTATCCTGTTCACTTTTTATTAATATAATATTATTTAATTACCATATGTCTTAATCTTATAATATTACTATATTACAAATATCTAATTTCATCCTTATCCCTCCCCCTAATTTTCGGCCCACACACACACACACACACACACACACACACACACACACACACACACACACACACACACAATTTTTTTTTCATTTACCCTAATACTCTATTTATTTTGCATTTATTTTTCCCCAAAATTTTCCTATTGGTCCATAAGCAATTACATGGATTTAGGCTTCTTATAATTTCTTGAATAATCCTAAGCCTTTGATCTTTATCTTTCAAGATTACATCTTGTCTCTTATTAATTATTTAATTGAGCCAAAAATTTTGGCCCTTAATAATAATTATTTATATTTATTTTATTTTTCATGTTTCCTAAATTTCTATAATCTTATAAAATTCCCAAAAATCACTTAGTTAATCCCTTACTAATTTTTAATAATTTTCTTAATTAAAACTAATCATATAACATGTTGAGACCAAAATCTTCATAAATGGACATTTTCATTATTGTAACATAATATTTCAGCTAATAGTTATCCGGGTATTATACTCTTCACTGCTCAGTAGGAGGTACATAATCAATAATATCATTTGAACCAAAACAAATTTTTTCGGTGAATAATGTCCCATTCTTATAATTTAATAAGAAACAAGCAAAATAATTCAATTCAAACATCTTTATTTTTTGCTAATAACAATAAGGAAAAAAATTGTAATTTCCAAAACATATGATCATGAATAAAGTAGCACTCTATATAAATGTCGCTAATCAAATAATTTCAAGTACGTAATAAAACCTTTGATTTAACATAGTTAATGTTAACCATAATTCTCAAAACCACATCTTTCTGTAAAACTTTTTACAGAACAAATGACAAGCATGGCCACACAGTCCATAAGGGTAATTAACCAAGCATAACTTGAAGCCATGAAACAAGTATAGACACACAGTCCATGAAACAAGCGCAACATGAAGCTACGAAACAAGCGCAGGTACAAAACCTACAAATAACAAGCATGAGAACAAATCCCGTGAATATCAAGTGAGCTCGAGGTTAACCATGGTGTACCAAGGACTAATAGTACTATTGTTAGTAACCAACGTTCTGTATTTAGTCCCCTTAAAACGTTTCAAGCATGTGTGGGATCAATTTACCATTTATAAATGGAAAAGATCTAATCTTGAAACTTGTAAGGAATATTTCATATGAGTAATCCCAACATGAAGGTTTGCAAATAATAACTCAAAACTACTTTCAAGCATAGTCGAGAAATTATACTATAAACCAATAGAAGAATAAATAATAACATCAAATAAAATTATAAATCTTTACTCATCTCAATAGTGATAAAAAAATTACATAATTCAAAACTATTTGTCTGGTGACGTGGCGTCGTCTGACGTGGCACCACCAACTGCCATATTTTGGTAAATAGTTTGCACAGTACCCTAGTTTGACAAATTTTTTTAAAATTATTTGTATTTTGACAAATTTCCCATAAATTTTATCTTGATTTATAGAAAAGTACTTAAAAAACCCTTTTTTTTTTTTAGAATGAGGCCAATTTATAACATGCATTATTATGAGTGCCTTCATGATCTTTTATCTTCCTCTTCAGCATTTCAAGTTAGAGCCTACTACAGTATGCGAACACTTTGCTTATTGTAATCCTTTTCCCTTTTCTTTTCAAGTAAAAATAGGGTAATTATTGCATGATACATTGGTTGAACCATAACTTTATATGATTTTTCATGATTAATTCAGGATTTTTAATGCAAGTTCTAAGATATTATTGTATTTATAATACCCGGATAATTATTTATCTGGAATATTATATTGATAAATAATACCTATTGGAAATAGGTGAATTTGTGGTCTCAAAACTAGTATAATAATTACCTTATTTCCTAAGGTGATTTCTCATGAAATTAGGAGGAATAAAGAGCTAAAAATTGCTAAGTGAATTTGTGGGTTATAAAATACCTTGAGAAAATTATGATAAAATCCTAAGAGGCAACTAAATATTTATTAAAAATTAGAAAGTATGTTGTCTCTAATTTAGGTCATTTATGGGATTATTTTCCTTGGAAAATAATGAGACAAAATCTAATATTATTTTGGGGAACATAAGTTACCCCATGATTTTTAATATTATGCATGATGCATAAATTACCAATGTCAGTAAAATAGTTGTGAGATAATAATTATTACTAATTAAGAAAATTGTCAACAATTAGTAAGTGATTAATTAGATAATTAATGGCTAATTGTTTAGACATAAGATAAAGAGAAAAAGGTGGAAATTAATTAAAATAAATATAAATATATATATATATATATATATATATATATATATATATATATATATAGATATAACCAAAAATTATGAAGAAAAATAAAGAAGAATTAAAATGGAAATTTAGAAAAAATATCTAAGATATTTAGTAATTAAATAATATTATAATTGTGATATTTTATATAGGATAAACGAGAACGGATAGAAATAAAATCCTACCTAGAAAACCATGAGTAAGTTTTCTAAAGTCAGAGTATATTATAGACAAGTGAATTTTTATCTCTAAGTAGGCTATCTCCGAAGTCATTTCTGCAACCGACAGAGTGATCATGAGATAAGACCAAGAAGATATTTTGTGAAATTAAGACAGATAGTGGAAATGAAAACCTATAGAAAATAATTCATAAACTGAAATCCGAGGATGAGTTGGTAAAAACCAGAGTATATTATGAATCAATGGATTTTTATCCAGAAGATAATGTTGTCCGACGTTATTTTCGTAACTGACAGCGGTTTTCCGAAAATGTTCGGCAGGTAACGGAATGTCCTTAATGAGATCAAAAATTTAGATAACCCAAGTATCTTGAAAGAGAAAGAAAAGATCTTCAAGACCTTGCTCCCAGAATTTTGAGTTTTCCAAGATAATGCGATTAGGACACCAAACATGGAACTTTATTAGATAAAGGCACATAAAGTGAGACGATGATGCAGTGCATGACATCATTTTGTTGACTTTGAAGGCAAAATGCTAGGTGTAAGGCCAGGATCGTGCCACCTCAAAGAAGTGCGATCCAACGGTCAGAAACTAACCAGACGAAGTTCAAAAGAACTACCAAAATGCCATCCACTTTTTCTATAAATAGCCTTCACCTTTCTCTTCATTCTTCACAAATCCTAGAGCTTTCTAGAGAGATATTTTAGAGAGAAGGAGGAGTCTGTGGAAATAGCAAAGTGCCGGGTAAGTTCTTCGGTCCTTAGTCTTTAGTCTTAAGTTCTTTCGGTAGTTATAGTAGGAATGTTAGATAGATCTTTAGTTTTTCAAGTATGATCTAGATATCATGTTTTAGGGACAAATATGATATTTATTTCATAAATATGTTGGAAGAAGAGATATGTTAAAATCTTGGAGAAATAGAGTTAAAGTAGCGAAGCTCTGGCGAAATTCTATCGATTGGTAAGGGTAGGGGCAAAATGATAATTTGTACTTAAAATGCCTGTTATGATATCAAATATTGATAAATGTGATATTATCATTATAGGATATCAGTAATCTTGTTCCGCTGTCATTTCGCTGTCGTTCCGTTGTATTCCGTCAAAAGTACAGTTTTCCGTCAACGTACTAAACACTCGTCAACGAAGGTACGTTCGCGTACTATAACACTAACTCTGATGTTTATGATATGCATATATGTGGTATGTGTGTTGTATGTATAGAGTGTTTATACTGTGGAGTGCATATAAAGATTAGAGGGTATCTGTAATGCTAGGAGTGATATGTCCATATGTTGGGAGCGATAGGTCTGTATGCTAGGAGCGATATGGTTGCATGCTGGGAGCGATACATATACATTGATTGTGATAGATCATTTGTATATGCTGTTGATGTTGTGGTATATGTTGTCCGTATATTGTGTATGTAAACATGAGGTTAACCGTTACTTGAGGTCCGGTGTGCTGGATCTCAGCTCTTCATATAGCTTCAGGGTTAGGAGGATCAAGGACCGTGGATAGCGACAAGTAGCCCGCATAGAAGACATGGTTGAAAACTTCCTTTTGTTGTTCCAGTGGAAGCCTTTCCATTGTTGTTTTACTTCACTTTTAAACCACGCGGTTACTATACCGCTATTGTATCCAGCCAGACTTACGGCATTTTGAAATACAAGTATCAGTTATTCTTCTGCTTAAATGCTCTACTCTGATGATTTGAGATGATAGTTTTTTTTTAAAAAAAAAATTTACTGCTTTTGTAAACTTGCGATGTTACAGTATTATTAAGCACTAATTTGAGTAAGGAACATTTGTATTGAATTAAGTGTAAATAAAGGTAAAATGGTCATAACTTATTAATTATACATGTAAATAATTTCTTGGAATTTTGATGCTACGTTGTGCTTAGTTTTTACATTGTAGGTGTTCAAGAAGAAAATTAGAGATTTTTGGAGGGTTAAAATTAATATTTTGAGAACTGAAAAAAATTATAGAAAAGGTCCATAGAATTATTGAAAAATTACAAATCAATGAAAAGGGACCATGGAAAATTATAGAATATAACCTAGATGTTCAGTAAATTATATTTAATCCGTATAAATGTTTTAATATATTCATTTTAGTCCCTATAAGCACTTTTAAAATTCTCAAATTGATCCCTAGTTAAAACTTGCGTTTTGACTAGAGACCATTAGGTCTTCTTCTTCGTGACAGAGCTTGGGGAGAGAGTGGGAACCACTTTTGGTGCCTATCCAAAGGATGGGCACCATCAACCCATCCAATTTGGACCATCTAGATTGGATCTGGACGGTCCAGATTTCATATTTTTTAAAATATGTTTTTTAAATAAAAAAATTATTTTTTGAAAAAAATATTAGTTGAGAGATTATTTTTATTTTAGATTCTCTATCCATTAAAATAATCTTTTTAAAAAAAATAAAAAGAAAAAAAAATGAAATCTGGATCGTCTAGATCCAATCTAGACGGTCCAGATTGGATGGGTTTATGGTGCCTATCTTTTAGATAGGCACCGAAAGTGGTTTCAGAGAGAGTGGGAGTATCTCAGCGACGCGAGCTCATTTGGAAGGCGAGAGAGAGAGAGAGAGAGAGAGAGAGCTCTGACTGAAGTTTTGGGAGGAGGAGGAGAGACCCTTACTATTGTACACCACTGCTGCTCCTCATCCGTCCTCCATTTCCGGCAAGAGCCTCTTCTTCCCTAAATAGAGAGAGAGCTGAACTGCAATCTCTAAAGCAGGGCGCCGCAAGCTCAGATCGAGAACGAGAGGGAGTTTCTTCGGTGAGGGAGAGTTAGAGAGGAGAGGGAAAGAGACGGAGAGCCACCACCACCGTTGAGGACTTCCACCCTCGTCCATACACCACCGGTGGGAGCTCAGAAGTGAGAAGCAAGGCGCGGCAGTTGGAAAAGCTCGGAGAACCAGAGAGCTTCGTCTTCTTTTTCTTCTCTCGCCAGCGAGCCCCTTCCTCATAACAACCAACGACAGAATCTCAGAGCATGTTTCAGAGCTTAGAATTGGACGACGCCACTACCAATGTCTCAACTCTCAAGCCATTCCTTTGTTCTCGCTGGAAATCATTTTTTCCCTTCCTCACTTTCTCTCCACCTGCTCCTGTCCGTTCACTACCGTCACTATCGCCAGAAGTTTCTTTGACCACCACTCCACCACAATTGCATCTCAAGAAACCAACGCCTTCTCTCACCTTTCCCATTAAGTCGACATTGCCATTAGCTTCAATCAGTGGCGGACCTAGGATTTTAAGTTTATGTCTGCACAATTAGTGGGAGGGTTTGGGGGTTCGGGGGCAGCGCCCCTGAAAATTTTTTTAAAAGAAAGTTTTAAATGCATTTAAAAACAAAATAATGTAGACAAAAAAAGAAAAGAAAAGAAAAGAAAACTTTAACTTAATATAAAAAATAATAATTAAGAGTCAAGAATGCAAATTGACAATTTAAAATGTCTTGATCTTTTCTTTGTAGTGCTTGTGACATCTCATAAGAAATCCTCAAATTAATTTCATAAAATGCAACAAGAATACAAATTCAAAATCCTCTATGACATATAAAATGTAACCTCAGCATCATTTTTTAGCTCGTTTTCAATAATTTTCATCAAGAAAATTATTAAAGAAAATAATGAGATAACACTTGTAACTGTACCAAAACACATCAATTAAACATGACACATTCTCCACATATCAATTAAACACTTAAAGAAAATCACCCTCTCCCAAACATATCATTCTTATGTTTCAAATCAATATTTAACATGACACATTCTCCACATATCAATTAAACATGCAGAACCGTGCACCAGTATGGGTCTACCAGTGGTCTGATCATTCTTTGATCTAATTTTTTTTTTTGGCCAGTGATTTGATTTTGTTTGAAGTATTCCTAACATAAAACCTAAAACACAGTTAACCTAAAGCTGATAGGCCAAACAATGTTTAATTCCTCAAACCACCAGTGGAGAATTTGATCGCAAGTTTTTTTATGTCTGCACTTGCAGACCCATGCACCAGTGTGGGTCCACCAGTGGCTTCAATGGAAATTTTGGTTGGGCAACTGATCTGGACTGGACTGTGGCAGTGGTCATGTGTGACTAAAACTTTTGCTTTTTGATAATTAGGATTTATGCTTCAGCTCAATTGGACTATCATTGTCATTATGTTATATTAGTCTAGAGTTATATGTTTGAATTTTCTAACTTTAATATATGATTATGGAACTATTGATGTTAATTATCTATATTAGTTTGATATTTATAGTTGAGATTGAATTTTGAAATGTGAAAAATGTAAATGTTTGAATTTTTTCCATACTTACAAAGAAATTATATTAATTAATATATTATTACCTAATTAATGTAGTTAATTTGTGCTTTTAAGAACTTTTTAGTACTCAATTTTAAGAAGATTCATGTTACATTATTCTAATTTTAATTACACATATTTGGGTTTTAAACAATATTTCAAGAGTTAGTTGTTAGCTGTGTTTATAGAAGTTATTATTAATTGGGAATATTAATTGAACTCAAATGTTATCTTGAGGTTTTTTTTTATTAATACTTAATGAATTTTAACTCCATACTTTTTGAGTAAAGATAATCATTTATTTGTTACTAAGAGCATTCATTGTTCATATTTTCTTTCTCAGTTTAAACATTTCTTCCTTATTTTTTAAAAATACAAAAAAAGTGTAGAAATAACTTTATTTTCATGAATTTTAATTTGCAGAAGACCAATTTCAAAACCCCATTTCTACCTATATTTTTAGCACTTAGTCCATATAGGCAATTCAAAATAAAGGGGCTCCTTGATAAGAGAATGATCCCAAGTTATTTACACTATGTTGCATTTTAATTTATGGTAAATAATATTTTGACCCCCAAGACGACCAAAGTTATTTCAAATCATACATATGGGTTGGCAAAAAAAAAATATATATATAATGCATAATTTGTAGATACTTAATAGTTGTAACATCCCACTTAAAAAACACTAGAATTTTTTTTTTGACAAACCGTGATCAGAGTCGAGCATTTACAAAACTGAACTTTAAAAATTATATAACCATCGTGTAATCGTTCTTATACAGTCATCTACTAACCCAAGAAAGTAGAACCTAAATCGTTATATGAAAATGAATACATAAACTGGAAACAAAAGCTCCGTTCGGCATCCTACCCTGTCCGCTTGTCCCTATCTTTAGGCCTTGATACTCCTGACCCTGAAGGTACAGCTGAGATCCAATTACCAATTGGATCTTAGGTAACGATTAACCTTATGCTCAAATATAACAGTATATGGATAACAGTTATTCACAAACTCATAACAGTAGTAAATCACTACATTAGCACACAACAGATGCATGATCACAATCACGACAGTACATAAGCACACAACAATATGTAAAGTCACACAATGGCAGAACATAAGCACAAAGCAATATGTAAAGCCCCACAACCTGTCTGCACATAACCAGTGCCACGACGGCCCATCGTGTCCTCAGCGCTAGGAAAACCAAACGGTGTTATCAAGACTATAACCCGTAAAATGCTGTATGCAAAACTGACCACCCTTAACGGAGCCTCAGCATATAAACATGTCTATCACATATATGTATATGAGCAGCATAAGTGTTAAGGTTATAATATGCGTCCGTACCTCCGTTGACGATTTCGGGCACTTCCGTAGTGTTGTGATACGTTTGACGGCGGTACGACGGTGATTTGACAGCGGTGACAGTGGAAACAGCGGAATGACAGCGAAATGACGGTGGGACAAGATTACTGATATCCTATTATGATAATATCACATTTATCAATATTTGATATCATAACAGGCATTTTAGGTACAAATTACCATTTTGCCCCTGATCCCCTAACCGGCGGAATTTCGCCAGCGCTTCGCTATTTTGACTTTAAACTCTCAAAATTTTTGCTATAACCTTTCCTCTAACATATTTCTAAGATAAATATCATATTTATTCGTAAAACATGATATCTAAACTAACTTGAAAGATTAACGACTATTCTAGCATTTCTACTATAACTACCGAAAGAACTACTTAAACTAAAGACTAAGGACTGAAAACTTACTCAGGGCTTCGCTATAAATTTCTCCGGACTCCTCCTTCTTCTTGTCTCTCCCAATTTTTGAAATGCTCAAGAGAAAATGTTGTGAGGTTTGCAAATGAGGAGGTTGGCTATTTATAGAAAATTCCAATGGCATTTTCGTAATTTCCTTGAACTTTGTCTGGTTGATTTCCGACCGTAGGATCGCACTTTCTTGAGATGGCAAGATCTTGGCCATACACCTCTCAAAGATGATGTCATCCTTAGTCATCAAGGTGATGTCACACACTTGCTTAAGAAGGTTTCTACCGATAAAGTCCCAGTTCGGTGTCCGAATCGCGTAATTTTGGAAAATCTCAAAATTCCGAGAATAACACTCTGAAGCTCTTTTCATCCTCTTCGAGAATACTGGATTTTCCTATCCTTATACTCTCATTAAGGACATTCCGTTATTTGCTGAAAATCCTCGGTATTCGTGACCGATTACAGAAATAACTTCGGCCGGCACCAACTTCTGGATAAAAATTCACTGACCAATAATATGTTCTGGTTTTTCTTAACTCATCCCCAGATTCTCGCAACGGAATTATTTTCTATCCGTTCTCATTTATCCTGTTCACCTTTCTTTATTATTTTAATATTATCCATTTACCACATGTTTAATCTTATATTATTATCATAATCAAATATCTTCTTCATTCTTATCTCCCCTAAAAATTTCGGTCCATATATATATATATATATATATATATATATATATAATTAATTAATTAATTTTTTCCTCAACCACATATATTATAATCAACCTATATTTATTTCCCACACAATTTTCCTATTGGTCCACAAATAATTATATGGATTTTAGGCTTCTATAATTCCTTGAAAACTCTTAAGCCATTGATCTTTACTTTTTAAGATTATATCTTAACCCTTATTAATTATTTAATTAGCCAAAAATTTCGGCCCTTAATAATTATTTATATTTATTTTATTTTTCATGTTTCCTAAATTTCTATAAGCTTATAAAATTCCCAAAAATTACTTAATTAATCCCTTAATAATTTCTAATAATTTTTCTTAATTAAAACTAATTATTTGCTCACAACAATTTTATTGACATTAATAATCTAAGCTCCATACAAAATATCAAAAATCATAGAATCAATTTTAGTTCCAAAATACTTTTTAGTTTTTCTTCTTTTTATTTCCATAGGAAATAATTTATCAAATTATCTAAATCATAGATAATATGTTTTCTAAATTTTTAATAATTATTTCATGCCTTGTGGAATTTTTCATAATTTTTTTTAGGATGTTTTATGGTCTTAAATCGTATTTTTTGTTTTTACACTTTGACCATAAATTTCCATCTAATATTCTTAGTGTTCTCCTTTGACAATAAACTAATTATACTACATTTTGAGACCACATATTCACTTATTTTCAATAGGTATCATTTATCTAAAATTATATTTAAATGTATTGTAAAAAAAATTAGGGTATTACATCTTAATAGTGGCATAGTAATCATTAATGTTTTGAGATGATAATGTGATTCACTAACTTGTTTTAAGGATCTCGAACATTAGTGAATTGAAAAAAGATTTTATGACAGGAGGGAAGGGGAAGAATAATTGTACCGTGATTTAGTTATATGGTCTTGGAAGATGAAACTCAGCTTAGTATGATCACCTATAGTCCATTCAGTTCACAATACAAGTCACTATAACAAATTTAGTGAAGTTAAGAAATGACAATCAATTCATCTGTTTTACAATAAGAAATTTTTTTCAACTTTACCCATATTAAATAAAATTATGAAAGAAAGAGAAAAATGAAATAATCAAAATAAAATATTAATTGCAGAGGTAATATTGATAAATGAATATAAATTATTCTTCACGTGACTTACATGTATTGTGGACCAACAAATTCTAAAAGTGACTGAATGGAGTACAAGTGTTTTATACTCTACCTGGTTCAAAATATAAGAGCCAAATTTTTGAGGGGTTTAGCTTTTTATATAAGAGTTACACTTTGTTTTTGACTCATCATTTAATGGTTTTTTTTTTTCAATTTTACCCATAATTAATTATATGTCTTTCTCTCTCTCTCTCTCTCTCTCTCTTTTGCTTCTTCTCTCTCGTATGTAATTCCACTCATTCTCTCTCCCACCCACCATCAGTGGCGGATCTACTCATTGGCCAGCTGGGGCCAAAGCCCAAGCTGGTCCGAGTTGACCTTATAAAATTTGTTTATATATATATATAGAGATTAATGTTTCTCATGTTGTAGGAAAAAAATTATCTTATGTCACACACACATAAAATGGTGGGACCCACATATACATATATTAATTCACACATATATATATATATATATATATATATATATATATATATATATGTGGGTCCCACCATTTCATGTGTGTGTAGGAAGTTTAGTTTTCTCATGTAACATGAGAAAACTAAAACCCATATATATATATATATATATATATATATATTATATGATATTTTATTTGGCCAATAAATTAGCCCCAGCTAATTTATCTTTTCTATAAGGATAATGTTTGGTTCATTACTCATTAGGTTATAAGAGAAAGGTAAAATTCTTGTTTGAGATACTTATTGAAAAAGTTAGTATCATCTTATACCTTGTTTTGATTTATAATTGTCGGTTATTATTTATTTTTATTTTTAATGTTATGTGATACTATTTAGTAAATACTCCCTCAAGTTTTTATTATAAGGCACCAACTAACAATCCTCATAAGCTAATTAAAGTCATTAAATCTGTCCTAAAATTTAAGTAATTTTCAATATTATCCATAGTAATTACACTAAACTCTAATATCATATTCTTTATTTCTCTCACTCACTACCCTTTTTAATTATAGGTATACATGAAAAAATATTTAATACTTTTTGAAAACAAGCAAGTGTCTTATAAAATGACCAAATATACTTGTTAGTTACTACCTTATAATAAAAACTAGGGATTAATGTATCTCATGTTGTAGGAAAAAATTATTTCATGTCACACACACATGAAATGGTGGGACCCACATATACATATATTAATTCATATATGTATATGTGGGCCCCACCATTTCATGTGTGTGTAGGAAGTTTAGTTTTCTCAAGTAACATGAGAAAATTAAAACCCTAAAAACTAAAAGGAGTAGTTCAATATGTTTGTTTTTTTGGCCTAGGCTAACAAAATTTTCTAGTTCCACCACTGGCCACCATCTTTATAAATAAGGACTTTTTAGGAAATAACTTTTTGAAGTGCGTAATTTAGTTATTTGGCTCTTATATTTTAAACTAGAGGTCATATTTTATAATAAGTTGGAGAAGAAGACAACCTTTCCTATCAACATTTTTAACTGAAACAAGCTATATCTCCCCTTGCATTGCTTGAGAGTGTTGCTGAAGGTGATATATTTAAAAAAAAACATTATTTGTTTGATTTAGAACTATTAAGAACAAAAGTTAACAAAAAAAAAACAAATCTCTATTTATTTAGAAAATTATGAATTTATTCTTTAGAAATCCGATCGGTTGTTTATAAAGTTAATTACGATCATTTTTTTTAAAAGATGATTTAATTTTAAAATTATATATCTCAATTAATATCTAATTATCATTATAAGTTAAATAAGAGTTGTTATATTAGTATACCAATCAATATACTAATTGATAACATTCCATAAACTTTGATATATTTTCAAAAGTCTATCATGCGTATGAAAAATAATAAATTTCTTTTCATGAGCTCTAATTTGTTGCTCACGGGATAATTATTATCAACCATGAAAGTCACAAGCCAATTTTATTTTCAAAGTCAACAATATAATTTTGAAATATTTTTAATTTCTTGATTAATACCCTAATTATAATTGACTAGCATTGATTTTGTTTTCAATGTTGGTTTCTTTTCTTAAAGCAATGATGATTCCCTTATTTCACTTATGTGATAATGGTCTTCAATATTGGTCTCATCAATATTTATCGATAAACAATACATTTGAGACTTTCAGTATATATACGCATTATTTAAAATAGATGATTATAAAATAATTGCATGATTTGTTATAATTACAAATAAATATTGCTTATTGTGCATACAATAAAAAGACTGTCTAATCATAAAGATTGAATTATATAGTAAATATTACGCACCATATAAAACAATACTTTAGAATAGGGTAGAGGTGCAAAAATACCCTTGAACTTTGCCCTTAAAAGCGTCCAGCACCATATACTTTTTTTTTGGAGCAAAAGTACCTACGTGGTTACATTTTAGGAGCAAAAATACCCTTCTCAGTTAGTTGAC
The DNA here is from genome assembly GCA_037074495.1 of Acacia confusa. Lineage (NCBI taxonomy): Eukaryota > Viridiplantae > Streptophyta > Magnoliopsida > Fabales > Fabaceae > Acacia > Acacia confusa. Next base: position 30,850,008 of record CM073510.1, read on the forward strand.
CGTTAACCTAGTGAAATTACCATATTGCCCTTAGTTTAAAATAATTAAAAAAAACAAAAATCCCCACCCCGACCTCTCCTTGCCGGTGAACCCCACCGCCGACACCACCACGCTGGCGGCCGTCCACCACTGGTGACTGGTCGCCGGCGACCGGCCGCTGGATAATTTTTTTTAATAACTATTTTTAAAATAATTAACAATAATTAAAAAAAACAAAAAACCCCACCCCCACCTCCCCTTGTCGGTGAACCCCACCGCCGGCACCACCACGCTGGCGGCCGCCCACCGCCGGTGACTGGTCGTCGGCGACCACCTTCGGCAACCGGCCTCAGGAGAATTTTTTTTAATAACTATTTTTAAAATAATTAACAATAATTAAAAAAAAAACAAAAAACCCCACCCTCACCTCCCCTTGCCGGTGGGCCCCACCGCCGGCACCCCCACTCCGGCGGCCACCCACCTCTGGGGACCGGTCGCTGGCGACCGGCAGCCGGAGAAATTTTTTTTTATAACTATTTTTAAAATAATTAAAAATAATTTTTTTTAAAAAATACCCCACCCCCACCCCCACCTCCCCTTGCCGGTGGGCCCCACCATCGGCCCCTCACTCCGGCGTCCACCCACCTCCGGTGAACGGTCGCCGGCGACCACCTCCTGCGACCGGCCGCTGGAGATGTTTTTTATAACTATTTCTAAAATAATTAAAAATAATTTTAAAAAAAATACCCCACCCCCACCTCCCCTTGCTGGTGGGACCCACCGCTGGCCCCCCACGCTGGCGGCCGCTCGCCGCCGGCGACTTTTTTTTTTTAATAAAAGAAAAATTATTTTTGTTTTAATTATTCTTAAAGTAATTATTATTTTTTAATTATTTTTGTTTGGGTTCAAAGTGTGATAAAAAAACAATTCATCTCTTGAAAAACTTATTTTTTTTGGGTTCAAAGCTTATTTTTTTTAATTATTTTAAAAATAGTTCAAAAAAAAAATTCTCTGGCGGCTGGTCGCCGGAGGTGGTCGCCAGCGATGGGCAGTTGCCGGCGTGGGGGTGGCAGTGGTGGGGCCCACCAGCAAGGGGATGTGGGGGTGGGGTTTTTTTGTTTTTTGTTTTAATTATTGTTAATTATTTTAAAAATACTTTTTAAAAAAAAATCTCCGGCGGCCGGTCGCCGGAGGTGGGAGGCCTCCGGAGTGGGGGTGTTGGCGGTGGGGCCCACCGGCAAGGGGAGGTGGGGTGGGGTTTTTTGTTTTTAATTATTGTTAATTATTTTAAAAATAGTTAAAAAAAAAATTCTCCTGCGGCCCTTCGCCAGAGGTGGACGGCCGCCGGCGTGGTGGTGTCGGCGGTGGGGCCCACCGACAAGGGGAGGTAGGGGTGGGGTTTTTTGTTTTTTTAATTATTTTAAACTAAGAGCAAAATGGTAATTTCACTAGGTTAACGGTCAACTAACTGAGAAGGGTATTTTTGCTCCTAAAATGTAACCACGTAGGTACTTTTGCTAAAAAAAAAACACATGGTGCTAGACACTAGGGCAAAGTTCAAGAGTATACTTTCTTCTTGAAAAATTTCATGATTTTATAAATTCATTTGTTATATAAAATCATAGCATCTTTTTCGCTGCCTGTCTAAGATTTAAGAACCGAAAATTCTACAACTTTCACAATCTTAATCCTAGGACTTCCAAAAATTATTTCCTATCATGTTTTTACCTCTTCTGGAATTTTTCAATGCAATGAGGCCTAAAAACAAGTATAGGAATTTATTCTCTAATTTTCTAGATTAAACTAACATTTATATTAAGAACTCATAAAAACTAAAGACTAGAAATTTAAGAACTAGAACTTACTTCTTGAAGACTCTCCTTCTTGCTTCAAGATTCCTCCTCACCCTCCTACTTAGAAATCACCTTCTTGAAGTATGACTTGGTGTGAAGAAAAATGAAGAGGAAGGCTCCCTATTTATAGAAAATGCTATGGCACTTTGGTAATTCTCAAACTCTCATCCTTAATCCTACCCATTGGATGATCTTTTCTAATCAATGGCTCATAGGTGTTGGTCTTTTATGAAGACACAAATTCAAGTCTCAAATGTTCTTATTGGCTAATGTTAATTACATAGGATTTAGAGCATTTTCCCCTTAATTTTCCTATTGGTTCAATGCAATTATCCCATGTGCTTATGAAATAATATCTTCATTAGAATATTATAAATTGCTTCTTCCTCCTCAAGTCCCAAAAAAAAAGGTCACTCCCTTGCTCAACCATTTAATGGATGCTTTTAATTAATTAAGTACTCCATGTTTCCATTTCTAATTGGTGTGTTAAAATAATTGACTTTTCAACACAAAACTATCATCACTTCTCATTCTTCTTTAATTATTTATTAAACAACTTCTTCTTTCCTCTTGTAAGCAAAAACGTGGCCCGCCTCTCTTGGCTCTTCAATATGTGTTTCTTTTATCTCTAATAACCAAAGATTCTAGCCTCCTATTGGTTCTTAAGTATTATCATGGATTTAGACATTTTAAATTGCTAGAATTATTGTAGGCCTTTGATCTTACTTTATGAAATTCAATCCTAGCCATTACTTAATGTTTAATTTGCCCAAGTTGATTAACAAGTTTAATTAGAGCTTTAATCACAAGATTAGTAATCTTGTAAGCTTTAGGGATTAATTGTAATTTCACTTTATATACCACTTAATTATGCTAAATTAATTAGCAACACCCTTTATGCTAATCTTGACCCTCCATTGGTCATTAATATCAAATTAGAGGTTTCATATAATTAACTTTGGATATTCCCCTTTATTCATGTTTAAACAATAAGCAATTAATTACTTATTTAATCACTTACTAATTGTTGACAATTTTCTTAATTAGCATTAATTATTTTCTCACAACTATTTTACTGACTTTGATAATTTATGCACCATGCATAATATTAAAAATCATGGGGTAATTTATGTTCCCCAAAATGATATTTAATTTTGCTTCATTATTTCCCAAGGGAAATAATCCCATAAATTATCTAAATTAGAGACAACATACTCTCTAATTTTTAATAAATATTTAGTTGCCTCTTAGGATTTATCATAATATTCTCAGGGTATTTCATGACCCACAAATATTTCAGGGACCTATTGCAAATTATCTAATGTTTTAGGGACTTTTTCGCACATTATTTAATTTTAGGAGAAATTGTCCTAATAATAAGGTAAATTCAATACAAGGTGTTTGAGACCTTATATTCACCTATTTTCAATAGGTATATTCTACCAATTTATGATATTTACTCTAAGTCAAATTTTAGGGTATTACAGGTAAGATAGTCATTAATGGTCAAAATATCTCTTGGGGGTATTATTTATGGATTAATAAAGCGATATTACTATTATAGGCTATCCGAAAATGCATACCGACCGACGTACGTACCACTATCACCGACTCAGGTACGGACGTGTACTATAACACTAATTATGATGCTTGTGGTATATGCTTATATGTGATAGAAGATTTCATAGACTGAGACTCTGTCTTAGATCACTGTTTATACATTTAGCTTTACACGGGTTATAGTCTTGATAATACCATTACGTTTTCCTAGCGCTGAGGACACGAGCAGTTATCGTGGCACTGGATAGTGCAGACATGTATGTAACTTTACATCTGCTATATGCTTATGTATTGTTGTTGTGTTAATCTTGTATCTACTGAGTGCTTATGTATTGATTTACTGCTGAAATGTTGTGAATATCTGTCATACATATATTGTTCTACATAAGCATGAGGTTAACCGTTACCAGAGATCCGATGGGCATTGGACCTTAGCTCTTACCATAGCATTAGGGTCTCGAGGATCGAAGGCTGATGACAGGGGTAAGCAGCCCGCCTGAAGACATGACCGAAGATTTTTATTTTGGATACATATTAATATTTTTGGATGAATGTACAGTTAATATAACTGACCAGAAACATCATGGCTATTAGTTATAACGCGTATCAGTTACTCAATTATGTGCTCCAAGTCTCTACTCTGATAAATATATGTTATTCTGCTTTTGAAAAATGGGGTGTTACAATGTCTCATAACGCACTGTTCCTAAAGCGGAACCATGTTAATATTTATCTATACTAAATAGTGACCACCTTAGTTTTTTTTAAAAAAAAAATATTTTTCATAATGTATGGAAAATGTGTGAAATTTAATTTTAATAAGACGTGTATGGAGGGGAAAAAAAACTGCTGGTCAAGTCAACGACATACTAGCGTTATAAGCAAGGCAAATGAAGTGGCATTATTCCAAAAAGAACCATCGTAGGAAATTCGAAACAAGGAAATAAATTCTACGAGTAGTCAGTCAAGTAAAACATCAATCGTCCTTGCCCTATGACAAAAACGCGTAGGAATTAGGAATTCACTGTTGTGAAAATTGGAAATGCTGAGATTAATTTAATTTGCCCAAGTCAAGTTAAATAATTTGTTTTCTTGTGCTTAAGGTGGTCGTCCTTCACAGCGCATTTTGTATGCTATTAGCTCGATCAACAAGTTTATTACTCGTTCATGGCCATTTTATAATGAACAACTATTAAATTCATGCGGTTTAAGAAGTTAATTAAAAGTAATAAATATATAAGATATGTATTATTCTTTTCAATTATACCCTAACTTATTCATAAGGAGAGTACATGAGGGATAATTGTTGAAAATTTATGCCCAAGTCAAGTTTTTTTTTTTCCATTTTTTTACCATTAGATCGCTATAAAAAATGATGTTTTGCAGTAGTAAACATTATGTATTTGTAACGGCTTTAATCTCTACAAATGATAGTAGCAGCGGTTCCTATAAAATACAATGTAGCAAGTTGTTTTGTAGCAACTTATGAAAACTGTTATCCATGTAATAAAACCATTATTGTACTTGTAGCAGTTTTACGTCACCACCACAAGATGAGATCAATATGATGGATTATATGAACATTTTGTGGTGGTTACAAAACTGCTACAAATGACGGCAGAAAACTTTTGAGTGACGGGAAAGGAAAATTGGAAAATTGACACCAACATTATAGCGGTTATTAAACCACTATTAAGTACATCCACGAATTTTAAAAAAATTGGCGGCAAGAGTTTGCATCAGTTGTAAAACAGCTACTAATATTGAATGAAATTTTAAAAATTACACCAAATTTGAATTATAATTTGTAACAATTATAAAACTACTACAAAAAATCAAGATTTTGTAATGGTAGTAGAATCGCTACAAATATTGGATGAAATTTCATAAATTGCACCAAAATCTTAAGGCAAATTTGAATTGAAATTTGTAGTTGTTACAAAACTACCACAAAATATTGCAAAATTAAGAACAACATAATTTGAGTCCATTATTGCAATATTTTATTGTTTAAGTGAAAATTTAATAGTTGATAATTTAAAAAATGATTAATTTAAGGTAGATAAATATAAATATTATATAGGTATAATACTAAGAATGTGTAGATAATATGAACTTATTCTATTGTCCACTAGATGATATTTGATATGGAATTAATGTTGATGATGATAGAAGGAATGTTGAGGAAATGTCTTTAAAGTTCTGGATAAGGAAAAAAATAGTATAAGTATTATAAGAAGGAGAAAAACATTGAAATCATAGTTTTTTTTTGGAAATAAAATTATCATATTTGATCAACTTGCTCATCATTTAACCTCTTTAGAAAATTTTTACAAATGAGAGAATACAAGAGAGAAGGGTGGCTGGAAGAAATGAAGGAGTGTGTGAAATGAACTATGGTGGGGTATTTATAGGGATCTGTATAACTCTTAGAGCGTTGATGTGATAGTTTTTGTAGTGATTTATGTTAGTATTTGTAGCAGTTTTGGTTTGTTTTGTAGTGGTTATAAAACCGCTACAAAAATCCATTGATATTTTTTTTAAAAAAAAAAAGATATAGAGGTTTACAAGAAGAGAAGCATAATTTGTTTACTTATTCTTTGTCATCGTCCTTACAAAAAATGTGTAGAGAAAATGTTAGTTGTGAGTTTAATATGTTTGTATAAAAATTAAACTTAAATTAAGTGATAAGAAAGTGTAACTTATAAAAATACACCAAACTATAGGTGAATTATCATCACCTTAAGGGAATAAGTTTTTGAAATTGGCGAGTTGGAATGACTCACTCTTGTAGGCGATGTCATCACCATCGCCTATGTTGTAAAGGTCTCAAGGCTTTGAGTGAACCACCATATTCCAATCCTTGTGCCTCTCATCCTCGACATAAAAACATGGTATGTCTTTGAGGCAATAATATATGGCTAATCATCTTGAGATTGGCTAGTAAGAATTATTTGGGAGAAATTTACTAATGTGATGCCTAAGAGGTCAACCATAAGTCTTTGAGAAGTCGTTGTATTTGCCCACAAATACTTGAACAACGTCACAATGAAACAACCTTGGTAAATTAGTTTAACGTCATTGCCGCTCACGTAACTTCTTGTCCCAAAGGTTCCATAAACACCCAAGTTTTGGATTAGCAATCCTTGATCTTGTGTAACCATGCAAAACTTGAAACTGTCAACATTGTATGTCATAAACCTAGTTGCATGATCAAAAGGGTCAATTGTAAGAGCTCTAAGATTTGGTGAGTGCAAGTTGTGGTCATTTAGTATTCTGCGTGCAAACCAACTTCTTTGTGGACCTTTTCGTTAATTTTGAAGGATGTTTGTGTACGAATCTTGTGTGGACACTTCGCAAAACTTTTGAATTCCTTGCAATTAATCATGAGATGGTAATCATGAAGTCTAAGTATAAAATGTAAGGAAATATTTATAATAATATATGAGTGTACAATTCTTACTGAAGGAATTATTCAACTTTAGTGCAATTAATCAAGATATGTGTATGTGTTTGCAACTTCTCAGTTGATGTTAGCTAAAGTTTTTACTTCCTCCAATTAGTTTACTAACATGAGGGATTAACAACTCTCTTGATCATGACTCATGTTTAGGACAATCGTCTACATGATCCGATCGGTTGAAAGACGTCTTAATATCATCAAAGTACATTAAATAGAATTACATGACCTATTCCCCTATATAACCTTCAGTTATAGAACCTTCTGGCCACACCTTTTTCCTCATGTAAGATTTCAATTTCCCAAGAAACCTATAAAGTAAAGAAGGAAAAATGTTAACAAATGATGAAATGTGCGACTAGAAAATTTAGAAAGTAATGATGATACACATATGTAAAATGAGTACTTCTCAATGAGATACATCCATTGATATTGAACTGAGCTAGCAAGCTTTGTTTCATAAACAATGTGGATTGTTAGGCAAACTATCACCATGAAAAAAGACGAAGGAAAGATCATCTCCAAATGACAAAGCGTGAAAATAATTTTATGTTGCAGCTGATTGTCTCCTCCACAATCAAAACCTTTGAACACAACTTTTGAAAGAAAAAACACATCTCCACCAAAACGATGGACCCATTAGGAGGCAGTGTGTTTTCTATTGTCAACGGAAGTAATTGTTGTATAATTACTTAGTGAGCTTGCATGTTAGTACATAGTAAAATGTTGTTTGAATACCCATATGGAACTTTTATTTTCTTCAAAATCACGAGGAAGATTTCCTTATTCAGTTTTGTGAAGGTGAATTTTGCTAGTTGAAATTTGTCATGCTCATCTGGCCACACATCTTCATGAACTCTCATGGCCCGTAAATATTTCTTTGCTTGAAGATGATCTCTTGACTTGCTTGGTTCGTTAAGCATCATACATAACACATTGTCACATCATTTTTTTTCAATATGCATGATATCAAGACTGTATTGAAGCAAATTAAATTTATAATATGGAAGAGTAAAGAAGACATTTATCTTCCGCCATTACTGAGGTGCAAAAACAAAAGTCTTGGTAGTTTTTCTTCTTGTTTTTGCTACATCATTTTTTCAAACTCAAATTCAACATCTTGAAGCTATTGTAAGATATATGCATTGAATAAAGTTTGAGGAGCTCCTCTTTTTTCCTATTTCCTAATGAAACAATTCCCTTGAAACCTAAATCTATGCTTACCATTGAGAAACATTTTATGACCCATGAAGCACTACTTTCGACTGTGGGAAAGATGTATTGAGTCAGAATCAAAATTGCAAGATAGACATATCGTCCCAGTATGCACAATCCACTCGAATAATGTTCTCAAACTAGGAAAGTCACTTATTGTTTATATCAAGGCTGCACGCAAGTTGAATAGTGTCTTCTCGTACACGTCATATGTCTCGATGTCGACATTCCACAAGTCCAACAATTCCACAATAATTAGTTAGAGATGTACATTGATGTCATTACTAGGTACCATTTTTCTAGAATGATCATAGACAAAATAAATGAGCTTTGTTTCATTCATATTTAGGGGACAAGTTGTCGAGAATTAAGACTACATGCCAAATACTATAACTTGGAATCCTGAATGGATTAAAACTATCAATCACCAAATCAAGCCAAATATTTCTATGGTCCATTGCAAAAGCTAGAAAGTCTACGTCGAATTCTCTACAGGCTTCTGCATCCTATTGATGCCTTAATTTACAATCTTTGTTCTTGTCAACTTTATACCACCTCATATGCTCATCTGTTTTAGACGACATAAAAAATCTTTGTAACCTCAACTTTAAAGTAAAGTACCTGAAAATCTTTGTTGGTTTCTTCTTCTACCTTTTCCCTTTCCAAATTGTCCTGTACCTTGAAGTGTGACATCGCTTATAAGTCTCCTTGCAACCATCATCTCCCTAATATATCATACAATCATTGGGGGCATACATCAATTTTTTCGTAGTTTAAGTCTAATCTGTTAATAATATTCTTGGCCTTAGAAAGTTGTGGGAATCTCCGCGTCAATTAGTGCATCTTGCAAAAAATTATAGTAACATCAACATTTCCTTATTAGATATCCCACACAAGTACTTGATATGATACAATTTGATAAAGAAAAATAATTTAGAGTATTTTTGACAACCTTAATACATATGACAATTTGCTTCATCCATGAGGCTAAAAAATTCCTGAGCTATTGCATTCCTTAAGAAAACATGGTGCTTCTTTAGTGAAGTTGTCATCTTGAAAACCAAATACATCACAAACAATATCATTAACATGATTATCTTGATATACTTGAACTCCTATTTATGAACTTTGAGGAAGATGATCATCATATCTCTTCCTGGGTTTCTCACCATGAACTCCCTAGAACATATGGTCTTTTGAGAAATGCTTCACAAGCAAAAATTCCTTAGGAACTTCTCGTGTATGCCACTTCTTAAACTTGCATCTACAACATGGATGCATGATCTTACCATTACAGCTAGCGTTAGAGTATGTAAAACCCAAGAAATTGTTAATCAAGCCAAACAAGTTGGAGAATTGCGTGTCAACTTGATCCATAACTTATTATATCCAGTGAATAAAGTTAGTAGAGAAGATGATGTTAGTTATGCTTAGTTTTGATGATGTTAAATATACTTATGGATATCAAGAGCAAAAAGTTTGTATACTATATTTATCTCTCACATTGACTAATTCTTAAATTTAATGTAGAATCAAAGATGTGAAGTTCATTTATGAAGAATGATCAAGAAGAAGAAAAATAAAGAAATATTGAATGAAAGAAAGAAATGGAATCAAAGAAGATATGAAGCCAAATGATGAAGAACAAGAGAAGAGAAGAAAGAAGGAGGAGGAAGAGAAGATGAAATCTCAGGATGAAGGTCTGTTTCCTCAAACAAATCAACAGTGGAGCTACTGAGTAATGAATATGAAGAGGAGATGTTGTGATAGGTGGAAGAGGCATGGTAAATGAAGTAGCAGAAGTGTGAGGGGAAAGAGTAATGGTTGCTGAGGTAGTAGCTGTGGTAGCTAAGGTGGTAGGAGGAAGAGTAGGAAGAGGAGGTATGGATGAATGGATAGGAGAAGAGAAGAAAAATATTGTTGAATGGAATAAGAAAGTCACTATACAAACCCACATATTGATTTTAGAAGTCTCCACGATCAAATGAGAGTTGGAATGACTCAAATCAAAGTTAAAATAAGCTTTGGGATGAGTTAAAATCAACAAAAACATGTTTTCTGATGGATTACCTCGAGGCAGACTTATTTACCTCGAGTTTGGGCCAAAACTCGAGGTAGACCAACCAACCTCGAGGTAAATATGGCTTCCAGCAACTCTGTTCTACTCTGTTTTGAGTGACGTTCAGTAAATCGATGATATCTCCCAAACCAGAGATCAGATTGAGGTGAAATCAATTTTGAATAAAACTAGATATCCAATACGCCATCTTGACAAAAATTCAAGTTCAAAGAAGATCCGATGAGAGAGCTATGAATTTTTGAAGTTGAGCCATCTATCACCATCATGCAGCAGACCAAGGTTTGCTAAATTGAAGATATCTCACAAAGTACAAATCAGAATGAGCTGAAATTGGTGGCATACGAAACTAGACTCACACACCTTTCCAAAAACATAAATATCACATAAAACAAAGATCAAATGAGAGAGATATGATTTTTGGAAGTTGAGAGTTTGTTCAAGATTGTGCAAAAACGTTGGTTTAAGAACAACTTTTACTGATATGATCATAGTACTCAACATACAATGAGTTTGAAGCTATTCTTCTTGTATTGGAAAGAATACTTAAAGATTATTTTAGGGATATATGTGATTTGTCAAGATGCTCAACGAACAGAGATGTTACCTGATTTTACTCAACAAATAGAGTATAAAAGTCATATATAGAGTTGCTGTCAAAATACCTCGAGGCAGAAGTATGTACCTCGAGTTTATATCAAAACTCGAGGTTGAAAATTAACCTCGAGTCTAAATGCTTAAGTTTCTCTGGTCAATCATCTCCACTAAACTCGAGGCACAATACATTACCTCGAGTCTGGAGAGAAACTCGACATAAGAAAATGAAACTCGAGGTTGAAGGAATATTTATGCCTCCTTGCGCTGAGATTCTAACTCGAAGTTGTTTCTATGACTTGAGTTTATGAAGAAACTCGAGGTTGGATTTGAAACTCAAGGTAGAATGATTTGCTAAGCAGATGTGAATTCTGAACTTATCGCTGGTAATTAATCTCTGTCTCCAACATTTTTGTGTCTGTGTTTATTGTTGCCACTAACTATGTTTCATGAATTATGATTATGGAGAACTTCAGGAACGTTTAATACTTCGAGCTAAAAAGAAAATTATGATACAGATCAGAAAAAGAGCCAAAATGTATCAGTTCTGAAAACTCTTCGATAGGCTTTGAATATGATTTATCTGGCTCACATCCTTTCTTATTATCATTCCTAACTTGATTGATGAGCTTGTTAATGAGTTTCAGCTGGATTGACATCAGATTATAAAAGATGAATGATTATGTCAGAGCTCACAACGGTAACTTTGAGCAACGATCATATTCCAACGGGAAGATGGCATATAAATAGAGAAATCTTCAAACCGAAAGATGTGATGACGATTGATAAAAGAATCGACGGAGCCAACGAAATGATTTTACTACTTCACTGTCGATAGCTCATACATTCTGTTTTTACAGTAGAGAGTGAGATGATAGATTATGCACTTCAGTGATTAACACTCTATCTACTCGTGAGGAGTTTAGAATTCTTATTTGATTATTTGTAAAATATTGAGGTTGAAACCTCAAGTGTTGGACAAACAATTATAACTTGTAAGAGGGAGTGAATCCGAGTGTGAAAGGATCATCCCGAGTACAGAGTGTGTAATTGTACCCACTACTGGAAAACATAAAATTTGCGACGGACTTTGCGGCGGAATAAAATTCCGTCGCAAAATTGCTCAAAATTGTGACGGACAAGAAAAACCGTCGCAATTTAGGAGAATTTGCGACGGAAATGCAATTTCCGCCGCAAATTGGGGCAAAAATGCAAATTCCGTCGCAATTTGCGGCGGAAATCAGATTTCCGCCGCAAATTGCGGCGGAACTATGTGTTCCGTCGCAAGTTTTTGCGGCGGAACACTCAGGTTCCATCGCAAAACTGTCGGTGGGAAGGCTCCACCGACAGTTTGCGGCGGAATTCACATTTCCGTCGCAATTTGCGGCGGAAATGTGAATTCCGTCACAAATTGCGGCGAAACTCAGAGTTCCACCGCAAAAACTTTGCGGCAGAAATTAGATTTTCACCGCAATTTGCGGCAGAATTCGAATTTCCCTCGCAATTTACGGCGGAATTCAAATTTCCCTCGCAAATTGCGGCGGAAATATTTATTCTGCCGCAAAGTGTTTTTAAAATCCTCACCCCCCTTCTCATTTTCATTTCTCTGTCGTTTCTCTCTTGTCCTTGGGTCTTCGTTCTTCCTCCACAGCCACGATTTTATTCTTCCGTCGTGTTGCTCCTTGCATCTGCCTTCTTACTCCACGACCAATCTCCAGTCCAAGCACACCTGTGAGCCATCCCTTCTCTTCTTTCTCCACCTCAAGATATCCTTCAAGAGGTATGTGTTCCTTCAAGACAAACACCGTTTATTTTTATTTTTAAATTTTTGGAAGCCAACAGTACATATGTGTGAAGAAAGTGATTTATTTAGATATGGTTCCTGTTGGTTCTTTGTCTATGTGGATGGCTGGATGATATAGGTCTGTTAATATTAAAGGATATAGTAATATAGAGAATATTTAAAGTGGTTGTTGATTTAAGAGGACTTTGTTAGTGGGTTATTATTATTTTTTTTTGCTTAGGAAAATATGTGTAGTTATTGTAGTGGGTTTGAATGCATATGTTATTTCATACTTAATTATCTTGAGACATGTTTTGTTGAAAAATAAAGTTCTTTTAAAACTTTGAGACATGTGAATATTATAGTTTCTTTTAAATTATTGTTGTAGGTTACATGCAAATATTTGAATTCAGAATAAATATTTTGTTGAAGGGCAAGGGTACGGGGCTGCCTTCTGGTGGTGACGACGACACTAGTGGTGACAATAACCAGACTGTTGCTGTTTGAAGTGTTTTTAGTTTATTTTAGAACATTATATTTGTAATATTTTGTTTTTGCAATGTAAACTCATAATATTTTGGAACATTATATTTTATTTTTTTGATATACAATTTAATTTATTTTTTACATTTTTTTTTATTTTTTCGGATTTTTTTAATTTTTTTTAAATAATTGGAAATTTTGCGAGGGAAAATTTTTCCCTCGCAAAATCTGCCAATTTGCGAGGGAAAATTGTTTTCCCTCGCAAATTCAAATTTTGCGAGGGACAATATTTCCCTCGCAAATTGCGAGGGAGGGAAAATTTTTCCGCCGCAAAATTTGAATTTGCGAGGGAAAATACATTTTTTCCGTCGCAAAACTGATTTGCGAGGACTTTTTTTGCGACGGACACTTTTCCGCCGCAAAATTATTTTGCGACGGAAAATGCTTATTTTACGATGGAAAAATTCCGCCGCAAAAAATGAATTTTCTAGTAGTGACCCTTACAGTGGAGATTGTAAAGGCTACACAAGTGTCCGGCTAAACTTGTGAGGTTGTAAAGGCTTTTCTCTTATGCCTGGTTAAACAAGGAGATAGTGGAAATCTCAAGTGCGGCTTGAGGACTAGACGTAGGTCAAGGATTAGGCTGAACCAATATAAATCTCTATTTGCAAATTATTTTTCCTAAACTCTTACATTCCAACATATATGTTTAAATGAATGACTGTTGATTTGCAACTCATTACTGTCATACAAATTGTTTTCTGTAAGTTGCAAAAAGGTTTTTAAAATTCTTAAAGTTTTATCAGACACTTAATTCACCCCCTCTTGGGTGACAGCCAGGTCTAATAGATGAGTGAAGAGAGAATTTTTAGTTCTCTGAATGACATATGTCTAGACGCTTAAATTCAATTTATGAAACATTCAACAATTTGTAAAGGTTTAAAAATCGCTACCATAACCACTACAAACATTATTACTTTGTAGCGATTATTAGCCAAAAACCGCTAAAATCTTCATGAGTGTTTACATTTTGTAACGGTTGTACTTAAACCCGCTACAAATCAATGACCGTTGTCAAGAAATTTAAAATTCAAAATGATACAATTTGTAGCGATTTATCTACAAAAACCGCTACAAAATGAATAATCGTTGGTGAGTTACCAAACATTCAAATTTCATATTTTGTAACGGTATTAATTAAAGCCATTGCAAAATTAATGACTATTGGCGGGCTACCAAACATTCAAATTTCAAAATTTCATATTTTGTTGCGCTTATAATTAAAACCACTACAAATTGTTGACATAATTTGTAGCAGTTTATCTACTAAAACCGCTACAAATTTAATGACAATTATACGATAATTGGGGACTTGTGGACACAATTCAAATTCGGAAGGCTATGTAAGATGAAGTGGGTCAATTATATAGGAATTGAGGCAACAAGCTTTATGGGCATTACTTAAGATTTAAAACCAGGGAGGAAGCCCTAACAAGCATGTACTTGGTTTTAAATGTTAAGTAATAACCATAAAGCCTGTTGTGTCAATTCCTATATAATTAACCCGTTTATTCTTGTTTAGCATTTTGAATCTGGACTGTGTTAGTAAGTCTCCAATTATTGTACAATAACAAATAATGAAAAAATCAATTCAATTTTTTTACAAGTGCTCGAAATAAAGAGTCAAATGTCCTAAATCATAAATAAAAGCTAACTAACTATCTGGAGTCTAATCGTTAGGCCCTCTCTTATGAGGCAAGATCATTAAGTTGACTAGAATTCACAACACCATTGTCATCGACAGGAGGAGGATGCAGGTTGACGATGAACCTAGGGATAAGTGGGACCTCTGGATGCTCCTTGTCAAGAAACAATTGACTCTACAACCTGAACAACATAATGTTCATGATATCCCACCATTAGGTCTACTGAGTGTAGAAAAAATCGTCTTACGCTAGAATCTTCCTGGAAACCTTTACATGGATCTCTTGTATAGTCTCTTTTCTTGACCTTCTAGCACCGGAGGTCCCTACTCAGGAGGTGCCGCCTCAGAGGCGACACTCCTGTCGTAGATTAAGCTAGCCTTAGTGTGTGTAACCCTAGACCCCTTCAATGTTCAAAGGCGGCACCTCCTAAGTAGATCATGCTAGGCCTAGTGACCCCTTCAATGTTTAGGGTGCTCGACCGGGCATAGACCAGTTTTCATAGGCACAGTAGGATCCATAGATGAGATTGCTGAATCCACTCCTGCCAAACTCATTTTATAAAACATTTATAAAATAATTTCATTTAACATAAATAAATTACATAAATTGAAACTAAAAGTATATATAACTTATAATGGCCTCCTCTTCTTGTTGAGAGGTTGTTGTCCCGTCTTAATGTCTATGGGTATATGTGAGTTGTATATATATTATATGTATATATTGTTGAAAAAATTATATGTATGTATTGTATATATTATAATAAATATATATTATATGTATATATTGTAATAATTTTAAGAAAAATATTATAATTATAATTATAAAAAATGAAAATAATTAATTTATATTGGAAAAAATGTGAGACTACTAAAATACTTAATTATAATAAATATGAAATAATTAATATATTGTAAATGAAGGCATAAGAAATATATATTATAAAGCATAAAAATATTATATTTTTAACTAAATAATATTTCTATATAATTGAAATTAAAAATATTTTTTTTTTTAAATATAAAAAACAAAATACTTTTTAGGTAAGGTAGGACAATAAAAGAAATGTGTGTGGGACCATGACAAATTTCTTTCCACTTTGCATAGCTCACCGTCAAAACGCTTGGGTGAGCCACTTTTGATAAAAATCAACTTTTTAGGTAAAAATAAGATAGAGAATACACTTTCCCAAACAGGAAAAAAAGAAAAAGGAAAAATACCTCTGCTAGAGTTCTGCCATTGTACGCGCATTTAGGCTCCACAACGCTTTGGAATGTTTTCCCAAACATGCAGATACTCATCAAGCCATTGAAGCTGTTTGCCCAATATCAGTATTCATTTGATTTGATCAATATTTTTTTGATATTTCTCTCTTTTCTTGTTTACATTATTTTATACATTTAAAACTTTTTAAAAAAATTGGGGGCACTACCCCGAACCCCCAAATACCTCCATCATTATTCGGCCCTAAAAATATTTTTTCCAAAGTCCATCCCTATCCAAAGCTCCCTATCAATGAGTCAACTAAGCCCTAAAGGTTTTTTTCCCCTGGACAAAAGGACACGCCTTCTTGAACAAAGCATAAAGTCAGCAATAAAAGTTTGGAGAATTACTATGAAGTCCTCTCAAGAAGGGATTTAATTAATTAATCATCAAGAAATCTCAATAACAAACAAAAAATAAATAATAACAAGTTCCAATGTATGAAAATAACAACACTTCATTTATCAATGAAACTTCTTAATTAGTAATTAAATCTTGAGTAAAATACTCTGACTACCCTCCTGTTTTACCTTAATTACACAGACCTTCCCTCTATTTTGGAAATTCATATAAATTCCCTTAAAAAAAGTATGTAGCATAAACCTCTCTTATATTTTAAGATTCTATTTTCATCCACCCAAACCGTTAGTTTGACCGTTAAATTTGACTTTTGAACTTTTTTTTTTTACCAAAATGTCCCTTTTTAATATTATATATATTAGTAAAATACTTTGACATCTCTCCTGTTTTGCCTTAGTTATACAGACTTCTCCTCTATTTTAAAAACATACATTTAAGTCTAAACAATTAACTTTGTTAAGAATATTCCTAAAACATTTCAAAAATTTATTTTAAATTAAAGTTTATATAAAAATAAAATTTAATTATTATTTTACTCTTAATATTAAATCCCTAGTTTTACTTTTATCTTGTGCGTATTTATTTTCTCTTTCATATTTTGACTAAAATTGTTTTAAAGAATTTAATATTTTTTTATCTGTTCGTTAATTTCTATTTTATCTTTGCAAATAGTTATTTGTTTGATGATTTTAAAACTTGTTAATGTAAATATCACAAACTTTGAATATTTAAGTAAGTTCTTAAATAAACATATCAAATGTGTTTATAAATATTTGTGAAAAAAATATTAAATTATAAATTTAAATGATACAGAAAAGCTCAAACTTATATAGTTTATTATATTTGATAAAAATATATGTGTTTAACATATATTTAAAGTCAAAATTAATTTATAATATCGAAATAATAATTTTTTTTAAAAAAAAGAAAGTTATATATATATAATACTAAAGAGGGACATTTTGGTTAAAAAAGGTTTAAAAATCAAATTTAATAGCTAACTAACGGTTTGGGTGGATGGAAATATAATTTTAAAATATAAGGGAGGTTTGAGTAACATACATTTTTTTAAGGGAGGTTTATATGAATTTATAAAATAGAGGGGAGGTCTGTGTAATTAAGGTAAAATAAGAGGGTGGTCAAAGTATATATAACTTATAATGGCCTCCTCTTATTGTTGAGAGGTTGTTATCCCGTCTTAATGTCTATGGGTATATGTGAGTTGTATATATATTATATGAATATATTGTTGAAAAAATTATATGTATGTATTGTATATATTATAATAAATATATATTATATGTATATATTGTAATAATTTTAAGAAAAATATTATAATTATAATTATAAAAAATGAAAATAATTAATTTATATTGGAAAAAACGTGAGACTACTAAAATACTTAATTATAATAAATATGAAATAATTAATATATTGTAAATGAAGGCATAAGAAATATATATTATAAAGCATAAAAATATTATATTTTTAACTAAATAATATTTCTATATAATTGAAATTAAAAATCTTTTTTTTAATATAAAAAACAAAATATAGGACAATAAAAGAAATGTGTGTGGGACCATGACAAATTTCTTTCCACTTTGCATAGCTCACCGTCAAAACGCTTGGGTGAGCCACTTTTGATAAAAATCAACTTTTTAGGTAAAAATAACATAGAGAATACACTTTCCCAAATAGGAAAAAAAGAAAAAGGAAAAATACCTCTGCTAGAGTTCTGCCATTGTACGCACATCTAGGCTCCACAACGCTTTGGAATGTTTTCCCAAACATGCAGATACTCATCAAGCCATTGAAGCTGTTTGCCCAACATCATTATTCATTTGATTTGATGAATATTTTTTTGATATTTCTCTCTTTTCTTGTTTATATTATTTTATGCATTTAAAAATTTTTTTAAAAAAATTGGGGGCACTACCCCCCGAACCCCAAATGCCTCCATCATTAGTCGGCCCCCAAAATTTTTTTTCCAAAGTCCGTCCCTATCCAAAGTTCCCTATCAATGAGTCAACTAAGCCCTAAAGGTTTTTTTCCCCTGGACAAAAGGACACGCCTACTTGAACAAAGCATAAAGTCATCAATAAAAGTTTGGAGAATTACTATGAAGTCCTCTCAAGAAGGGATTTAATTAATTAATCATCAAGAAATCTCAATAACAAACAAAAAATAAATAATAACAAGTTCCAATGTATGAAAATAACAACACTTCATTTGTCAATGAAACTTCTTAATTAGTAATTAAATCTTGAGTAAAATACTCTGACCACCCTCCCGTTTTACCTTAATTATACAGACCTTCCCTCTATTTTGGAAACCCATATAAATTCCCTTAAAAAAAGTATGTAACACAAACCTCCCTTATATTTTAAGATTCTATTTTCATCCACCCAAACCGTTAGTTTGACCATTAAATTTGACTTTTGAATTTTTTTTTTACCAAAATGTCCCTTTTTAGTATTATATATATTAGTAAAATACTTTGACATCCCTCCTGTTTTGCCTTAGTTATACAGACTTTTCCTCTATTTTGAAAACATACATTTAAGTCTAAACAATTAATTTTGTTAAGAATATTCCTAAAATATTTCAAAAATTTATTTTTAATTAAAGTTTATATAAAAATAAAATTTAATTATTATTTTACTCTTAATATTAAATCCCTAGTTTTACTTTTATTTTATGCGTATTTATTTTCTCTTTCATATTTTGACTAAAATTGTTTTAAAGAATTTAATATTTTTTTATATGTTCGTTAATTTCTATTTTATCTTTGCAAATAGTTATTTGTTTGATGATTTTAAAACTTGTTAATGTAAATATCACAAACTTTGAATATTTAAGTAAGTTCTTAAATAAACATATCAAATGTGTTTATAAATATTTGTGAAAAAAATATTAAATTATAAATTTAAATGATACAGAAAAGCTCAAACTTATATAGTTTATTATATTTGATAAAAATATATGTGTTTAACATATATTTGAAGTCAAAATTAATTTATAATATCAAAATAATAAATTTTTTAAAAAAACAGAAAGTTATATATATATAATACTAAAGAGGGACATTTTGGTTAAAAAAGGTTTAAAAATCAAATTTAATGGCTAACTAACGGTTTGGGTGGATGAAAATATAATTTTAAAATATAAGGGAGGTTTGAGTAACATACATTTTTTTAAGGAAGGTTTCTATGAGTTTCTAAAATAGATGGGAGGTCTGTGTAATTAAGGTAAAATAAGAGGGTGGTCAAAGTATTTTACTCTTAAATCTTCTTCTTGAAACCTCATACCAATTCCCCCTAAAAGTTTTGTTCTTTTACCTGGACCAAGTCAACCCACGCGCATATGCATGTCCATACATAACAACTAAAGCAAGTCGTGTACAAATAATATTTGCCGTTCTTTAGTGCTCCTTTGCTTGGCTAACTATTATTCTTTATATCGCACTCCTTCTAACTAACAAAAAAGAAAAAAAAAAAGGTAATCAGTCAGCGAGTCAATTCCAAATGCCGTAGGCTAGTCGCCACTTCCTACTTTATATAAACGCAACTCACACAAATCCCTTTACTTCTCTTGCATCTTGGCTTGAATGTTGAATTTGAGACCTCAAGCTTCAGGCAAGTTCATATCTACTTTACTATTTCTCTTTGATTTATCCATGCATATTATTATATTATTATAATACAATAAGATGAGTTAGAGATATTGCGTCTTTATAGATTTCAACAGATAACATGGAGAGGACACAGTGGATTTTTTGGTTCGCCTTGATCCAACTTTTGCTCGTTAATCTTAGCGACGCAATTCTTAGTGGAAGAAAACACACCACCGCTGGCAACACTCATTCTGGTAAGCACCTTAAGTTTATGTATCAGCCAAAAGCTTAATTATAACTTGCCCTAGCTTTATCAAACCTATGCTT
Source organism: Acacia confusa (assembly GCA_037074495.1). Classification (NCBI taxonomy): domain Eukaryota; kingdom Viridiplantae; phylum Streptophyta; class Magnoliopsida; order Fabales; family Fabaceae; genus Acacia; species Acacia confusa. Next base: position 30,870,281 of record CM073510.1, read on the forward strand.
CCCCTCAATATTATATTATAATATTATGTTGTATGAAATTTTTTTGCACGCTCAGATTTCATAAGCATTGATTGCGGCGCAAGCAACGACTACACTGACCCTCAAACTGGGATCTCATATCAGACAGACAAAGGTTTTGTAGATACAGGCTATAATGATATGGTGGCTCCTGATCTAAGATATAGAGTAGATTTTCCTTATTTTGGGAGACAACTTCAGACACTAAGAAAATTCCCTGAAGGAAGAAGGAATTGCTACACCCTGAAACCAAGACAAGGCAAAAACCAAAATTACCTCATCCGAGCTTTCTTCTCATATGGAAATTATGACGGCAAAAATTAAACTCCAAGTTTTGACTTGTACCTTGGCCCCAATCATTGGTCAAATATTGAAGACAACTTAGGTGGTTATACTTTTTATGAGATTATCCATACTCCTACAACTGAAACCATACACGTTTGCCTTGTCAAGTCCGGGAGAGGAATACCTTTCATTTCTACATTGGAACTACGACCTCTCAGCAATTTTATTTATAAAAATCCCTCCCTTTCTCAATCACTTTTAGCCCTCTATAGAAGAATTGATGTTGGTAACATCAGTGCAGCCATGTACAGCAGGTGACTCTAATTTTTTATATTCTTTATAGCATGTTGTGTTTTCACATGTTCATTAATCTAGCTCTTGTCTATTTTTATGTTCTCCAGCTTCTTATGTTATTCATGCTTCCCTTTCACATGGAAGCAATTCTCATATTCGCTTTTTATTCACAAGTCAACAAAGTGAAGTTCACTTGAATCATTTTCTTTCTCTATGTCCATTACCTAAAAAACCTGATATGCCGGCAATGGTTATCAACCTCTTAATTCAACCAATTCTCTGGTTGAAACCCCTCCTCTTCCCTTCCATTCCCTCCTCTTTCTTTTTCTAACCATTACATCGACGTTTGTAAATAATTTAGATTTGATCTTTTATAAAGTTATATTAAAAAGTTAAATTTAAAAAGAAAAATAAAGTATTAAATACAATTTGCTAAATTTTGATATGAATAATTCAATACAAAAATGAAGAAATTAAAATTAATATTTTGTGTAAAACTAAATCTGAACCATTCAAATATTGATTTAATGGTTAGAAAAGGAAACGAGAGGAAGAGGATGAGGAGGAAAGAGGAGGGTTCCAAACGGTTAATTCTCATATTCATTTATTTAATAATGCGAGAATACAGGTACATGGATGACATCTATGATCGTACATGGCTTGTGGACAACATAACTTCTAAATTGCAAGATTGGAATGTGTTCAATAAGCCTGCGGAAATTGATCTTGAAAGCACAAATGATTCTTATAGATTACCAGCAGGAGTGCTACTATCTGCAGTCAAATCATCGAATCGCTCCTCTGCTTTGAACTTTGACTGTGGTTCTGTTTGGAGGTTTCCATTTGAATATTCTTTCAGATATCACGTCATCTTTCATTTTGCTGAAATTGAACAGCTTCCCTTTGGGCAGAAAAGGATAATAGATATTTCTGTTAACGATGAAAACATACTCCCAAAGCCCATAACTCTTGAATACTTGAAGCCTCTCACAGTCTCTGCTGTTACAAATCAAAGTTGTATTAGTTTCAGCATAAGAGCAACATCAGAATCTGCTGCTCCTCCAATCCTCAACGCACTTGAGATGTATCAATTAATATCACCGCTAAATTTCCCAACAGACAAAAGAGATTGTACGCTTCTCTATTCCTCATCCACTATATATATATATATATATATATATATATATATATCTCCTAATATCATTTCAGTTTGTGCACGTTTTGGCTTTGACTTCTTCTGAGAACATATGTTTATTATTTGTAATAATAGTGGATGCTATCTTGGACATCAAAATCTCATACAAAATCTCCAAATTGGATTGGCAAGGTGACCCATGTATGCCCAATTATGCATGGGAGGGACTTATTTGCATTTCTGGCACCGATCAATCTTACGCAAGGATCACCTCATTGTGAGTATTTTACTTCTTGAATTAAATTCATAAGGTTTGATCTATGATCGTTTTCAAAAATATGTTGGTTATAAACATTCCTAAATTGGTATAAACTGTTTGATCCGTTTCACTTCTTGCTCCAAAAGGTTTGATAAATGTATAAACTAGAATTGATTGGGGTCAATTAATTTTAGGTCACTCTTGTTTTTTTGCTCTTTTTTGATAAACGATAATAATTTCTATTATTGTAAAGTTCCAAGTATTTCTTAAAACTCCTTACTCAATTATTTATTTTATTTTAAAATTAGTCAATGTACTTTATTGAATGAGTCAAATATTGACCAAATAAGCATTATGATTCCTCTTTTTAATTTTACCCAACCATATATCCATTTGTTAGCAATCCGAGATAATAACAAGGTCTAATGTTACATGTTAGTAAAAGCCTGACTGTTAAACCAACGGCAATTGGGTCTAGCAAAAAGAGCTAGTCCCTTACAACATAATGAATCAAGGTTTAAATTCTATTGGCAGAGGTGCCCGATGGTACCTCGAAGAGGATTGCCTCCAATGAAAAGGATACAAGTATTTATAAAAAAACGAAAGAAAGAAAATGTCTAGCTCTTATCCTCTCCTTAACTAAAAGTCTAGCTCTTATCTTGTTCTTAACTTGGGTTACATAGCATTTATGTGTTTCATTTTGTGAACTTTCTATCCTTAGATAGAATCTCTTACTCATCTCAACCTTGGTAATAATTAATGTTCTCCCATATTTCGTATAATATTAGCTATTAAAGAAGCTGCATGTACTTGAGAAAATTGTATAGTCACCTACCTTAGTATATTTTGACCATATAATCTAATTATTCCAAGCAGAAACTTAAGCTCGAGCAAGTTAAAAGGAGACATAGCTATTTCATTCTCACACCTTACGGAGTTGGAGTCCCTGTAAGTATTTAATGATGACTTAATTAGGACAACTTTTTCGATCTAAGAATTTCATGATTGAAAATAATGATGCTTTTGTTTTAGGGACTTGTCAGATAATCACTTATCAGGAACAATACCAGAATTTCTTGCTGAATTGCCAAAGTTGAGAGTTCTGTAAGTTTTTGTATATAATTTGCGACTACTAATAGTCCACGCATACCATTATAACTTGTAGATCATCAACCAATTAACGAATATATATCAACAATTATTTTTTTTACAGTAATTTGAGAGGCAACAAGCTTACTGGTTCAATTCCCAAGAATCTCAAGGAGAAGTCAGATTTGGATATGAGGTTTGTCAATCTTTCATAGTTGCCCAGCTTTTAGCCTTGTTATTAATTTTTTTTTTTTTTGAATTGAACTAAAATCAGTTTATCAATATTATTTGATCAGACTGATCATACAAGATAGTACTAATCAACTTATTGTCTGATTTATCTTTCAGTTTGGATGGTAACCCTGATCTTTGCTTGACGGAGGATCCATGCAAAAAGCATAAGTTCGTTATTCCTCTAATAGCATCTGTTTCTGCTTTGATTGTTGTAATCTTGGTTACGCTTGGAATATGGATCCTTAGAATTAAAAGACAGAAAGGTTCGTCTACACAAGATTCCCTGTGAACCTTCTTCTTTGTTATGTCACAGTGATTTTGATGTTGTTTTGAAAAATTGTATAATATTTAAATCTGCAGTATTTCATGTCCCTAAGATATCAATATGTCTCTAATTTTATGTACAACATAATGATCAATAGAAGAAAACGGAAAAAAGATATTTGGAAGGTTCAGACATTATTTATTTTATCCTTATTAATATTTAATTTACTGAGGATTTTGCAGGGCATGAATCATCAAAAATAAGAAATCGAGCATTTTCTTACCCCAACGTTCTTGAGATCACTAATAACTTACAAAACTTGATTGGAGAAGGAGGATTTGGGAAGGTTTATTTAGGATCTCTTAAGAATGGTACTCAAGTTGCAGTAAAATTACTTTCTCAATCATCAGTGCAAGGTCATAGAGAATTTCGATCAGAGGTTCAGTCAAAATCCAATACTTGAATTAATTTTGTTCATTATTAGAAACATATTTTGTGCAATATTTTTTCATTCTCATAGAGGTGATAAAGTTACATATGAATTATATAGGTAGAACTTTTGATGGTTGTTCATCATAGAAATTTGGTTTCTCTGATTGGATATTGCGAAGAAACTGGTGCGAGGGCATTAGTTTATGAGTACATGGCTAATGGTGACCTCCGCCGACATTTATCCGGTATATATGAAATCTCTTGCTTCAAATTAAAAGGCTAGATTAGACATTTTCTAGCCACAATATGGTATTAATTCACTGAGAAACATTTGAAGGTATATGTAAAATAAATCTCATTATACTATTTACATATATAGGTCACAACGGGGATGCTTTGAAATGGAAGAAGAGGCTTCAAATTGCATTAGACGCAGCGTGTGGTAAACAAAACTATTCATATGCTAACCATTTATGAGTTCTATGATTATATTGAATTTCAATTTGTATGGAAATGATATCATTTATTTTTTTTTTGTGGAAATATAAACAAATTAGACATAATATAATATAATTTGTTTGGTTATACAATAATGAATGGAATTGTAGGGTTAGAATACCTGCATAATGGTTGCAAGCCAGCAATAGTGCACAGAGACTTGAAGACCACCAACATTTTGCTAGATGAAAATATGGAAGCTAAGATTGCTGACTTTGGGTTGTCCAGAGCTTTTGCTAATGATATTGACAGTCATGTCTCAACTCGTCCTGCTGGAACAGTTGGTTATGTTGATCCTGAGTAAGCACTTTATTAGTATTATATACAGTTAATACCATTGTTACTCCTTATAATTTGATCAAATTTTAGTTTTGGTCCTTATAATTAAACTCATACTAAGTCCTTATAAAACTACAAAGACCAAAACCTTTTTTATTTTTTTTTTTACCAAGACCAAAACCTAAATTTGATAAACCTAATATATATATTCCTCAACTAAGAATCTCCACTAAATTCGTTTTAGGGAAAAAGCCAAAAAAAAAAAAAAAATTGAACTCCAAAATCCTAAATTAGTGATTTTCTTTTAAAAGGAGTTGCCAATTGCTATATTCAAACAGGACTAATTTAGGATTTTGAAGTTTAAATAGTATTTTTTAAAAAATATTTTTTTCCCTTACTTTTAAGGTTTGCTTCCAAGGAAACTAATGCAATACAAAGAGCATCTGTAATGAACATATTATTTGGAATGGAAGACAAATCAAGCTCTTTTTTTTTTTTTAATGTTAGATTGACTACCTCGAACTAGGGTTGAATACCTATTTCCATTTGGATGCTATAAAATTTTACAGGTTTCAAAGTTCAGGAATCCTTACGAAATGAAGTGACATATATAGTTTTGGAATAATTCTGCTAGAGCTAATCATTGGACAACTAGAGGCAAAATGATATGGCTGTTTTAAAATACTCTAATCGTCTTCCTTATAATTTCCTCCTTCCTCTCGTACTTCATTATTGTTGAAGGAATAAAAATGGAGTTAATTAGGGAAAAATGGATAAAAAAGTGAAATAGGTCTTACAATTATGACTAGCATCGATTCTCCAATCAGGGAGTAATTTCTTTTATTCAACTATAAATCCTCACCAATTAGTATTAAGGTTTCCGAGTACAAGAAAATCAAAGCAATACAAAGAGCATATGTAATGAACATTATTTGGATTAGACGACATATCAAGCTCATTGTTTTTTCTAGATTCACTTCCTCGAACTAAGGTTTAATATCTGTGAAGAATCTGAATTGATTTGATATACTAATAAATTAAATTTTTCAGGTTTCAAAGTTCGGGAAACCTTACAAAAGGAAGTGACATATATAGTTTTGGAATAATTCTGCTAGAGCTAATCACTGGACAACCAGCAGCAAAAAGGCAACAAAACCATACCTTCAGTCTCCTACTTTATTGGGTTACCCCTAAATTTAAGAACAAGGAAATCGAATCCATAGTTGATCCAAGGTTACGAGGAAAATATAGTGTTGATTCGGTTTGGAAGTTTCTAGAGATAGCCATGTCATGCACTGCACCATCTGCAAGTGAAAGGCCTGATATAAGTCAAGTAGTTTATGAACTAAGGGGATGTTTGGCAATGGAGACAAGCTTGGAATTAGTGACCAGCAGCGATCTCCACCCCAGTTCGAGCAATTTCACAAATGTTAGTGCTTCACAATTTAATTCAGACTTCAGTGCTCTGTCTGGAAGATAGATAATTGTTTACTCTTGTTTATGTATCGTTTTATTTTGTTAGTAATAAAATTGTCTTTGTTAAGAAAAAAAAATTCTGAATTTTGGGATATTGTCATATTGTATTTCTTATATTTGTATTTCAAAGACCATGGTAATGCTGCGGCTATTGTTTAAATACTTACATTCACTGTGATTGAGTTGATTTCCAGTACTAGTTTCGAAGTAAACCATAACCAGGAATGACGGAAATGAAAATAATAAGAAAAAAGATTAAGTGAAGGTTTTAGAAAAATTGAAGACTACTGAGGAGATTTAGAAATATTGTTTTAATATGTTTATTTGTTGTTGTCTTTATTATTAATGGTTATTTACATTTAATGATTTTTAAAAGGGTTTAATGTTTCTATCTTTGCTACAGAAATATTTTCTGCCCCACTCACATAAAAGTAAGTGGATCCCATTATAAAAAAAAGATAAAGAAAATATGTAGGACCCACTCACTTTTGTGTGAGTGAGACAAAAAAATGTTTCTATGAAAACATTAAACCCCTTTTAGAATGTTCTCTTTTAATTCCTTGGGCTACAATTGGGGTTATAAAATAGACTTCAATATATCTCATTTTGTAAGCGTTTTATGACATTTTTTTGCCCCCCTCTCAAAGTAAACGTCTTATGATTGAATAATAAAGATTATTGAGTTTCTCCCTACTCCTATATTTCTCTTCTTGCTGTATCTGTCTCTTTATCTCCCTCCTTTTGTGTGTGCACTACAAAAAAAATCATTTAATTTTCTGTCACAAAACAGTTTTGCAACAGAATTCATCTGTCGCAAAAAAAAGTCATACTTGCAATGGAAAATCATAATTCTATCACAAATTTCAAAATTTGCGATAGAATTTTTTTTCCGTCTCAAATTCAAAATTTGCAATGGAAAACTAATTCCGTCGCAAAATTTTGACTTTTGCGCCGAATTGGATTCTGTCGCAAAATTCTGACATTTGCGACGAAATTCTTTTCCATCACAAGTTACAGAATTTTGCGACGGAATTCAATTCCATCGCAAAATTCATTTTAATTAAAAAAAAAATCATAAAATCATAAAATCACATTAAAAAATATAACAAATTTAAATTTAAATTTAAAAAATCATAAAAAATATATATAATTAAAATTATTTAAAAATATATAAAATTGCATAAAATTTTTTACATTAAAAATATTTAAAAATTTCATTAAAAAATTTGAAATAAAGAAAACTTGTATATGATAAAAATATAAAATAACAATCATAAAAAGTTAACATAGAGAAGAGAAAATCTAAATAATAATGTTACAAACAATATCTATTAAAAAATAGTCTAAAAAGAAGTAGCATGATCATCATCGTCGTCACCAGGAGCCAACTACATACCCTTGCCTTGAGTTAGGGACTGGAGTCGGAACCAAGATTCCGTCGATTTGTGATGAGATCTCTATAAGGCTTTCCTGGTATTCGATCATGAAACAACTAACAAGTTCCCTAACATCCCAATTTCTTCCAACCATCCATACCCATCTTTTTCCTCTTCACCAACTTCACTCTCTTCATCTGCAATATCAACACCACCAATTAAACACAAATCAAAACTGGGAAGAAAAAAAAAAGCATGATGACAAGCAATTCTTCTTGAATTATGGCACAATTATTTATCTTACCAATTGTTGAGTGTGAAGAGCTATAACTGATTTGACTGATTTCTGAGCTAAGATTGCAGTCATTATGGCACTGCTGGTGTCTGAACTTCTGAGCTAAGAATTAAGGATAGCATCAAAGTTCAAGTATAACAGAGAAAGCATCACTTTTCCTATGTTCCCAAAGAAGTTGTTCCAAGAACCTCGACAAGATGCAACATTAATTCACAGAGCATGTTAATGTGTTTAACACTCAATCACTCATGCCACCTTGATCCAATGAATGTACAACCATTTGTCCGCAGTTTGCCATGCCTCCAGAAAAATCAAGCAGAATGTAACCAATGTTGAAGCCGTCTGAACTTCTTTTGCTGAAGTTCATGAAGGCCTATAGTCATTCATAACACAATCTGTTAACACTAGATGGATACATGAATAAAGGAACCAAATACAAATTAGAACGAATTCTTCCTGGAAGGGAAATGAAGCAACAAGACAATATATAAATTCTAACCTTATATTTTATTACTGTCATACATACAAGAGTGTGTAGGCAATGCTATGAAGAAACACATTTCAACAATAAGCCAAGCCACAAAGACAATTCCAATAGCAAGTTTGGAGACTTTCTAACTCCCACGCTATATGGACAAGTTACTACGTTCAGGGCAATTCTGAATTCAACCGATAAATGAAAAACAACAATAATAAACACTCCACACTTACTTCAAAGATCACAACTTGAAACAAGATAATTGCATTGAACAACACAAAATGGGTTGAGAAAGCAACATCATTTGCCGCCGTAGGAATCATCTAAAATCAACAGACATAAAAATTCTACTTACAATTTTAGCTAAATTATCTAAGCTTGACAACACCATCTATCATCATTCTTAGGTTTTTTTTTTTTTTTTTTTATCTACATGTTGCCTCGAGTAAGAAAAACACTTTTCAGCTAAATGAATTAATGAACTTGGGTGGTTGACTGTATCATCTAACTGGATTTCCATAAGCATATACTCTAAAAAAAAAAATCATCACAGATAACTTCAAGAAGACAAGGAATATTACTATGGTAGAGAGGCTGCATAGATGAACAAAAAATAACTCCAGATTAATGACATATCATATTCTGCAAGGACAATTTGCAATGATACAAGTTAAATATCCTACTCATTCCCATTTCAAATTGAAAACCGAACATGCTTGGTTAGCTTAGTCTAACATATCTCCGGAGAAAATAGGAGAAGACCATTGTGGTAGGCTGGTAGGACTCAGGGAATTTAGCAGTTTTCATTAGCTCAATATGAGATGAGGTTGCAACACCAAGTACTACAAGACATACACAAAAATCATTCAACCTAACCTAACATTATGTTGTCCGCCCAAAAAATGTTTTGTTAAGAGAGAGTGGATCAAGACAATTTTGTTGGGCCTGTAGGATTCAAGTGGGAGAATCAGAGACAATCATTATTACCTAAAATTTAATCCTACTTCCACAAATTACAAATCAAGACGGTAGACCTGCTAAGCATTTTTTTTTTAAAAAAAAAAAAAACTCTCTTATATTTACAATTATTACAAGCTGCAAGGTAACACAAGCAAGATAATACAGAAGCATCTGCATCATATCCAATAATCCAAGGAATATAGAATCATTAAGAAGTAGAACATCCTCACTCTTAGGATAGATAAGCAGATTCCCATATCATAAAATTATCCCTCAAAACGAAAAGAGGCATGCCTAAGCACTAGTTATGTCTCTAAAAAGCACTTACAAAACCATAAAGGATTTGTTTAAACTATCATATAACAAAATAATGACTAGCAAGGTCAAAGTAGGAGGTTTTAAACGAAGAGACTGCACAAGGTCCACTGGCTGGCCATGAAAATACCTCCTCAAGGGCCACTGTCTCAGCAACCGCAAGTAAGCTTTCATGTCCTTGTTTCTGGTCCATAACAGGAAATAGGCTCTCTGCCAATATCTCTTGACATATTTATGGAAAATTGACATCCCTAAATTCCCAAACCACTAGTTATTATTATTCTTAAGATTGATAATCAAAAGATCTAAAAATTCTGACATAAAATCTATCAATATACACCTGCAAACACAGAAAAATGTAGCATGACCAAGAGCAACTAGGCAACTTATACTCAAATGACTGAAACTCAAAGATACAAAAGAATAAAAAAGATAGTAAACCACCAAGAACACCAGAAATCATGACAGTTTATAAGGTGCTATATCGAAATTTCGGATTAAGGACATCCTATACTCAGCATTCCACAGAGTGTACCTAAAGCCAAAAACTTGATGAATGAATCATCAAGTTTTATTTCTATGAAGAAGAAAGCAATGTTTAATTCCAAGGTATCAGTTCCTTTTTTGACCTTTCCCTATTTTCATCAAAATTTCCAGAAACTCACATGACTAATTAATGTTGTCGACAAGAAATAACCATTGAATATTACTTTTGCAACTGTTAAAATTTCAAAACTAAAAGGCACAATATCTAAAGAAGTGATGCATGTTATAATAAGTTAAAAAATTTAAAGGCAAAGCTCTGGCTTCTCTGTTTAAAAATTAGCCAGCAAAGTCGAAGTTTACCTAAACAATCCATAGAAGTTACAGTTAAGTTTATAACAGTCAAGCCAAATGAATAAATTACTGCCAAATGACTAGAAAGTAGACATCAATCAAGCCTTGCACGCATGTAAACCTTAAAAAATTTAAAATAAAATATGCAGCGTAGTAAATGCTGTAAAACAGTGGAACCAATATGTTCCCCATTTGTAAGTGAAATCATTTTATGCTAAGATATAAAATTCAGCATATATTTACCATCACAAGAAGTGGGAAGAATGCATAAACAATGAGAGAACATTTATTATGATTTTGGTATTTGCTGGACCAGCAAAGAAGAAGTGGAAAATCTGGTTCAATATAGTCTTGTAAAACATGAGAATCAAGAATCTAGATTGAACTAAAAGCTCTATTGACATGAAGATATCTACCTTCTCAGTGGAAAGAAGGTGAATCCCAATACACTAATTACAAAAAATGCTTTCTTCTAGAAATTATTACTAAAATGATCCAGAGTAAAATAGCCTTAAGACATTTGGTGTGACAGGGACGGTGTTCCATCAATTCCAGAGTTTTTTCAGATCCGGGAAATCACATACCAGCATTCAATCGCAGATCTGAGGTTCGACGGTGGGTTTTGACCAAGGGAAGAACAGTGATAGCGGCAGTGAGAGAGGGAAGGAGGACGGAGTCGAGGGAATCAGGGAGATGATGAAGTCGGCGAGCCACGGATGTGAAAATGAGATTGACGAGTGAAGGCGATGGAGACAAAATGAAAGAGAGAGTGAAGGTGAATGCTACGGTTTTGGCAAGAGAAAACTCGATTTTTTTTTTGCGATGAAAACTCAACTTTTTTGTGACAGACAATTCCCACGTAAAAATTCAATTTTTTTGCATCCGCCGTAAAAAATTAAGACAGGATTAAAATTCCATCACAAAAAATTGTGAATTTCGTTGTAAAAAAAATAATTTTTTATGATGGAATTGGAATTGAATTCCATCACAAAAATTGAGTTTTCTATCACAAAAAATTGTATTTTTGAGATAGAATTGAAATTCCATCGCAAAAAAAAAAAAAAAATTACGACGGAATTAGAATTCTGTCGCAAAAACTTCCGTCACAAATTCCACAATTTCACTCTTTTCTAGTAATGGTGTGCATGCGTGTTCTATATTTGGAAAAATAAGGTTCAGGATCAAGATTGGGAATGAGACTTCCCCTTTGTATGTCATAAGTGCATCTATGGTGAGAGCCAAACATTGAGAGATTAGGAATATTGAATTATTGATGAATTTATAATTTTAAATCACTTTAAATATTTGTATCAAACTAACTTTATATTTGTATTGGACTAATTTAGTATAATATGATATTGGACAAATTACTTATTTGTACTAGACTAGAGAAACCATAGGAAAAAATTCAATACAAGAAAAAACTTTAAAAAAAGAAAATAAAAGGGAACTTTTTTGAGAAATTCCCGATCTCGATCTTGAGAATCTCCTGTCCCGTAGAGATGGGAAATTCTCGAGATTCAGATCAAGAAGAAATAGCTTTTCTGAGTTCTTTTTGAGATTGGGAATGAGATTTCTCAATCCCTTCCTATCTTGAAAACACCCTCTCTTTCTATATACACATATAGTTATAGTTTGCGAGATTGACATGAGTATATATGAAAAGTCACGCCGTTAATTTGAGTACCTAATAATGGTGAAGGAAAGTGAATAAGGAAAAGTAGAGAAATGAGCATAGTCAAGTTTTTTTGTATCCAGCCTCTTTACATTATGTACAGTGAACTTTTTAATTAGATCCTATATTACCTACAATACATAAAAAATATATTATATCCATAAGACCATGGCTAAATATTTATTTAATCAAAGCAACACATATTAGTCCAAATCACGAAATAAACACATGATCTAATTCTCTTCTTGTTGAAGGGTAGACATACTTGTCACTACATACAATCTTTTACATAACAGTTCGGTAACTAATTTATTATTAAGAAAATTAGTTTAATTATGTCTTTGTAAAAACAATGATATGTGTTGACTTCTCTAAATAAAATATCCTCTTTAATAATGTGTGTTACAAGAACTATTCCTTGATGGAATCTCCCTTAATATTATGTATAACCAATAAGAATACTTCGAGACAAATTGTATAAATTTGTGACCGTTCTATGATTTTTTGATACAGACAATAGAATAAAATAAAAACCACAGATTTTGATATATTATTATTATTATTATTATTATATCTCTCTATTCCAAAAATAATATTTGTCATTTTAGAATTTCGATGAAAGTATAAATTTTTTTCCATATTTCTTCGCCCTTCACCCACGTCTCTCCATTTACTGTAGAAAGCGAGCAATCAATAGTATCATCATATTAAATTAGTGAAAAAGTATTCAAGGGTATTTGATACAGTAATATATACATTTTAATATAATTTGGATTATGTGATAGCCTCTCTCTGTGTGTGTATATTATAGGAATTAATAATGATTGGTAAATTTTAGTAAATTACATCATTTCCAAGATATTTTGCTAAATATAAGAAAATTTCAATCGTATAGATAGTTAGAAAATATTGGTAATTATTGGCATATAAAAAATATAATTATTAAATATCATCATACATCATTATACTGAAAATTAGCCTATAGAATTTTCTAGAAATATATTTTAAGTCGGGTATAATGTTTAATAATAAAAAAAAGGATATTTTTTTAAAATCTAAATTTTTCTTCAGGACCCTCTCCTCCAAACCCTATGTTGCATCAGACCATCTTCAATTTTCCTCGTTCTCGCTGCCAAACAAAAAAGTCGAGATAGCATGTTTGGTGTGAGTTAAAGAAGCTGGAATCCTATGTTTGAGCATGTTAACTGGGCTATTGGGGATTTTAGCTTTTTCAACATTTTTCACTTTTTTGTAATTTTGATTTTAATTTTACTTTTATAATTATCTCAAAAACCATGTTGTCACTATCCTAAAAAGTTTAAATTTTAGAAAAACTAATTATGTTAATATCAATTCAAACATAAATCATATTATATAATCTTACTTTTACCTAATCAAGTTTACATAAGTCATTACAAATAAGTTATTTTTCTCAATGCTATCCTAAATCAGTGATTTCTGCTTCTTACGTTTTCCTCCACCACTCCTAGCCACGTTACGCCATCATCCATTAGTGTAATTAAATGCATTCATATACCAGGTAAATTAAACAAGCAATTTTTTTCCCCCAAGTACACTCGTGTGGGAGCCTCATTCTCTTCGCTGAGCATGAGAGTCGTAAGGTTTGTTGGAGGTATACGGTGGGCGATCAGCCACGGAACCAGACCGTTAAGTGGAGGAATTGATGACTTAATGCGTAGTAGTGTGGCCGGTCGAAACTGATTACAATGAGAGCATTTAAGATCTGGTTCATGGAGGTAACACAAATCTCAGCTTCGATAGTTTGGAAGGAAGAAGATGTAGGCAAGGTTCTCATTGGTAAGGTCTTATGGAGTCGGACATATGCGCGAGCGGCCATTACGTCGATCTTGCAGAAAGCTTGGAATCTTCAAGACAGTTTCGACGTAATTGCAATCAATGGAAACGTTTTCATGTTCAAATTCACAGTAGGAAGAGTATAACAAAATTCTATGGGGTCAACCATGGTCCATTAATGGCAGTCTGTTGAACTTGATGGAGCGTTCGAAATATAAATCAAGTTCCGAATTGGATTTTAGTTGAAGCCCTGCCTGGATTCAGATGCATAACGTTCCGATGGAGGCAATGTGTCTAGCGAATGCTATCATGATCGGAGATTATTGTAGGAATCTCATCAGAAAACACGGAAGTGTATTTAACTGATTTGATGTAGGAGAATAAGAACCTTCATCGTTTTGATTACCTGGAAAAATGAAACAGTTTGAAAGCCTCTACACGAACGTTCCTCGAACAGTCCTCGTCCGCTCTATGATTGATCTTCCAAACTATCTCTCGAGTAGGATGGGGTGGGTGTGTGGGCAACCGTTCAGATGATGAACGTCTGCCTCTTAGATCTTTTTCTAATGAGATATCCTTTTTTAGGCACAACAAGAGTAAGTTAGAATATATAGGGTTAAGTGCAAGACTTAACCTAACCCTAAGCCTTATGGGCTTTGATCTCACTAAAGCCCAATAGGGCTTAAGTGACTAAGAGCATATATCCAACAATCTCCCACTTGCTCTTTTAAGATACAAACTTGAGTTCGTAAACCCAAGATCATGTAGCCCATGAGCCATCATCATCTGATTATATACCTTATGCCTTGTATCGAGCTAGCCTGGGGATCTATCATTTGTCATTCATCAAGGCTCATGATAATCTATAGAAGATTATCTAGTTCGGTGCTACTCCACTAAAAGCCCGAACGTGATCTCCAAGATTAATGACACTTATAACATTTATATGCATCGCCCCTTTATAGAATGTCTATAATTGATTGACTAGTTTTCTGTAACCCAATCAATTATTTATTCCCTTGACTTTGATAGTTTCTCTAATGGATTACATGCACTGGCCAGTGTCTTCAATATCCAAGTACCGAAACATATCAAGGGGACATTTCCTATAAATTCCATGTTGTTTATCTCATAAACACTGAAAACCAAATAGTCTCAATCCCAAAATACCAAGTTATTGGTCGTCATATAAATCAAACCTCACCTGTTGGTAAATCAAAGAATGAAAACTATTTAATTACCCATTTAAAATAAACTCAGGATTTAGAGCAACTGCATGACTATAGTTATTTGGAGATTTGATTCCTTATGACATAAAGAACAACCTCAATCAAATCTCTCCTTGATCCATTCAATGTAAGTATTAATCCACACCAATATTTTTATAATGATTCGGACAAAATCATTTCATAAAATATTGCAGCCTAAATAAAGCGCCCAACTTAATTTAATAGCTGTGAACTTATTCATCAATTGTGAGAAACTATGACCATGTCCTCCATGAACGTATCCATATGATCATATACTCCACAATTGATCCGGACCTTAATGTTTCTAAATTGTGTGCACAAAACAATGAAAAACACCTCATTTGTAAAAATTCAACAAATGATTACATTGTTTCATTGTCTTACTCCAAGAGCACAATGAACACAATATCTCCCACTTGCTTAATGCAGTTCCGGGATCCTCCTGAGACCCAAAGAAGTAACATGGCTCTCAAACACAAGTTCAAGCAAACTCTTAATAACTGGGTCTGCAAGATCCACCTCTAATGCTATCTTAATTTAATGTAAACTTCATAGCTCGAGGTGGATTTTCTTGAATCAATATCCACTTAAAAACTGAATTCGTGAAAGATCAGCTTTTCAAGACTCACACTAGAATATACAGCACATAATCTCTCGTTCTCCGAAGATACTTGAGTACATGCTTAACAACAATCTAGTGTTCCTCTAGGACTATAATGGTACCATCTCACTACTCCCACTGAGTGGCAGATGTCTGGTTTAATTCTCCACATGGTATTCATAAGACTACCTATTGCCAAAGCATAAGGTATCCTACTCATGCATTCTTCCTTCTCTGGATTCTTTAGAAGTTACTCCTTAGGAAGATGAATTCCATATCTGAGAGACATGATTCCCCTCTTAGAATTCCCCATGTTGGGTTTTGGTAAGAGTTTTGTCAATGTAAGTAACCTAAGATGATGCCAACTTCTTATTCTTCCAATCTTTTAAGAGTTTCATACCAAGAATATAATTGGCTTCCCCTTGGCTTTCATATTAAAACGCTTACTCAGCCAACTCTTTACATTTGATATTATCTCCACTTTGTTTCCAATAAGAAGCATATCATCTACATAAAGTACCAGAAAAGCTACTATCTCCCCTTGGATCCATTACATACAAATACAAGTCATTAATCAAGGTTTTCTCAAAAATATAATTTTGATAACCTGATCAAACCTGATGTTCCATGACCTGGATGCTTGCTTAAGTCCATAGAATGGACTTTCACAACTTGCATATAGTGTTCTTGCCCATTAGTTATAAACCTTTTTGGTCGTTGCATGTAGATGTTCTATCATCCAACTTTCAAAATAAAATCTCATAAATGAGACTTGTAACAGCAACTAAGAGAATCTAGATAGACTCAAGCATGACGTTTGACAAACGTTTGACAAACATTTGCCACCAAACTAATCTTGAAGGTTTTCACCTTCCTGTCTATCCTCTCTTTGCTTTATAGGTCCACATACACGTAGTGGGTCTTACCCCTCTTGGTGTCTTTACCAAAGACCGTACAGAGATGAAATACAAGTATTCCACCTCATTGTTCATAGCTATGAGCAACACTTGATCAACAACATTTTCCAGTGCATTATCGTAACTCATGAGATCAATGTCACCCAACAAGAGATATCTTGAGGGTTGAAAAGATTCTTTCCTACTACGAATGTACCATACTAGATCTGGTGTATCTACAGTAAATCCAAGTTTTGGGTCAGATGGTGGCTCTTCATATTACATGTTAACAAATCCTTGATATTATTCTTCCACATATAATACTAATATTTCTATTAGTTCCTACTTGTATTATCATGTTGAATTTCCAATTATGGTTCCCATGTTTGTTCACCCAGATTTATTCACCCAGAGGTATATTTTTCCTCTCTTTGAACAATCAAGGGAACGATGGATGAAGCTTCTAGAGAATTTTGGAAATTCTTGATCCGAGATAAAACTCATCAAGAATAACCTTACTCATGGGCTTATAATTTTCCATCTAGTCCTTCTTTAAAAAAGTCACGTGAGTTCTCACTAAGACGATCTTATCTTTTGGACTAAATAAGATCTAATCCCCGTTTCTCTTAGGTTAGCCAAAAGATATGCACACTTCCATGCAAGATCCCATCTTATTTGACCCATGTTGCAAGACATGTGCCGAGCACCCTAAATTTGAATATGGTTTGAACTGGGCTTGCACCCTTTCCATAATTCTATAGGTGTCTTTACAATAGTCTCTGATAAAACCAAGTAAGGAGGTACATTCTCTTCTCCTAGGCATATCCCCAGAACGACATTGGCAAGGATGAATAACTGAACACGTACATCACCTAGTTTAGAAATGTTTGAATTCTGGATACTGCAACTTCATTCAACTAACGCATTCCTAGAGTTGACAGTTGTGAAAACTATCTCCTCTTGAATCAGGCAAGGCCCGAACTTACCAAGTAGGTATCCAACACTTTAGTTAGACCAAAGTTTTTATTTGAACACCTAGATGCTTTTCTGCCTTAGACTTAAACCTCTTGGAAATTTCCAAAAAACTCAAGACTTATGATGCACTAGGTTCATCTGTCCAAATCCAGAGCAACCATTCATTTAATGAAGTACTCATAACCTCTTATGGCTTGAACGCTAACTAGTCCACATACTTGAGTATGTACCAATTCTAGTTGAATAGCTGCGCAAAAACCCTTTGACCTTGTAAGATTGCTTGGCCATTTTACCTTCCAAATAGGACTTACATGTAGCCTTTAGTTCAAAGACTATGGAACTTTCAGTCCCTCTTTTAACTAAACCATGTTTCCTATTTGAGGTAATCTGACTCAATCATAAAAGGCCAAGACATGTTTCATTTGAAACTTATTTCTTTTAATTCAACATAATAAATTCAATGGGGCATAAGACATAGGTAATAAAGACTATTTAAAAAATGTGCCGGAACAAACAAGACAAAGAAGAACTTCGAAATGAAGCTAAGGAATCAATTGCATTTGAAACCATGTTTCAACGAAACAACTAACAACAATTAAATTCCTCTTGAAATCCGGAACAAATAAACAGTCGCCCAAAACCACAGTTTTAAATTATCAAAAGATAAAATAACTTGTGCTTCTGCTAATGCAGACACAAGCTGGCCATCTTTAAGCTTAAATTTTCTTTGTCCAGGCTACCAGGCGCCCTTTGTTTGATCTTTTTGGGCAATCTTTGTTCCTGTGTCCTTTCAGTCCGTACTTGAAGCACTTGCCTTTCAGCTTCTTCATAGCAACTGGTTTGACAACTGATAACCAAACTATGTTGTTCTTGTTAACACCCTTAGGTTTCCCCTTAGATTTAACAAGACTCTTAGCAAAAACCGCACTGATTGCATTCATTCTAGCATAGCTGTTAGGTACTGCAAACATGTCATTAAGAGTCTGAAACATCTCTACTCCACTCTTAACCATGTATACTTGCTTCTGCAAGTGTTTAGAAATACTAACAAGAACATAGCAGCGAACTACCATATCTGTCGTTTCCCAATCTGAGTATTGCGTCTTAATTGTCTTAGACACATCCTTTGCAGTGGCCATGGCTTTGGTACGATAAGGACAAAATTAAGCTCTTTATGTTTGAGAACAACATCAAGTTTTGTTTTTCACTCTTCATAGTTGGTACCATCTAGAGGCTTTAGACTCAAAATCATTGCTAAATGATTGAAGGAAGATATTTTCCGGAAAAAAAACATACAAGGCACACAATTACAAACAAAAATGCAACAAACAAATTAAATGCAAGTAGATTCTCATAACTACTCTTGTTTATTGTTAACAATCCATTAATTATCTTTACAAGGCTCACGATAGGCAAGATACTTGTAAAACTAACATTGTTATTTGGGCCTTTAGTTCCATTGCCAGAGCCTCGATGGGAGGGTTAATAACTTTACCAAATTTGAATGTATTTAACCATTGTTTACTTTCAAAATTATCTTTAGCGTCTAAGTGTTGCCGACGATGGGCCGTACAAAACTTTACTAAAATTTTGAAAATATTAGGGTTTAATCTAGCGAAATCTAATTATCCTTATCCGATGGGGCCTCAACGATAACCATTTCACTAATAAACCCACAATTGGAGCCCGTTGGTTTTAAAATTAAATACTTAATTTAAAACTTTCACCCATTCAATATTTTTTCATGAGAATTTTCACAAGCTTTGTTGAACGTAAAAAGTTTAATTTCAAAATTATCTTTAATAACTTAGTATTGTACAACACTTTATTAAAATTTTGAAATTATTAAGGCCCAATAAAATCCAATCATGTTTATCCGGTGGAGTTTCACATGATTATTTTATTGATATGCCGACAATGCGTTTGGAGGTTAAATTAATTTCTTAATTTAAATCTCCTCCCATTTGTTATCTAGGTCCAATCTAATAAAATCCAATCATGCTTATCCGTCGGGGCTTCACATGATCATTTTATTAATGGTCCTATAGTATGCTTGGAGGTTAAATTAATTTCTTAATTTAAATCTCCTCCCATTCAACATAAGCAACTTTCCGATTTCCGAGAATTGTTCAAGTGAGAGTAGCTTCTGTTTAATTTCAAGAATTATCCTTAGTATCCAAGCATTGTTGACGATGGGTCATTCAATACTTTACTAAATTTTGAAATTATTAAGGTCCTTAAATCCAGTCATGACAGGCAGTATGTGCTTCACTTATGACCATTTTAGCAGACCCACAATTTACTCGCAAAATAAAACGGTTCTCTTAAGAAATTACCTGGATTATTTGTCTAGATTTTAATTCCACAATTAATTAGTCCAATTATTATTCTAGATTTTAATTTAAAATCATAATAGTTGATAATTAATTTAGTGGTTATCTAGATTTTAATTCCACAATTAATTAGTCCAACTATTATTCTAGATTTTAATATAAAAAAATCATAATAATTGATAATTAATTAGTGGAAAGCCTAAATAATCACACATAATAACTATCATACTAGTCGATTTAGGACATATAGCTACTATGCAATTATGGCATGTGACTATGCAACAATATGGCATCTTCCTATTCTATATGACATGTTATTTCTAATCATGTTAATCGCACATATAATTCATACTATTTAATAAAAGCATTAAATAAATAATTAAACAAATAACTTTAATCCATGGCTTTCCTATAAAAATTAAAAGATAAAATTTACAACTTTGGAATTTCTCTTTTGTTCAGTCCATGGTATTTGTCTAAGCCCCTTTAGGGTATCCATAGGCCCCAAAGCCCAAAAACTCAATCCTTGGCTAAAAACCCTAGGACACAAAAGAGGAACCTTAGCCTCCACTTCTGCCACGTCATCCATCGAAGTCAGATCAGCACAAAACTCCAAGGGAAGAACCGCCATAGGGAGACGAGTACAAAGCCGCCGGAATCACCGCAAAAGGAGGTTCCACGCGTCATCATGCGCCTGTTCTTTGCCGGCGCGTGAAGTCCACGCGCAGCCCTTGTGGTGGCGCGTGGATAAGCTTCTGGGGTCGGGGTTTTTATATTTTCGCTTGTCTTTCCGTTATCTTTCCAACGATATATGGTTTGTCCAATTCCGAGGTCTAAAGGTCTACGAAAAGTAGCCCGGAAGCATTGAAAGCTCATCTTCTTACAATTTCTTGATTTACAACTTTTCACAAGTTCAAAAATTTACATGGAAATTTTGAAAATAAAGTAAAAATAGCAAGGAGGAAACCTAATCATATGAGATTAGCCTCCTTGTTACAGATCAAGAAATACAGGGAAAATCTGACCATGGATTAAAGCCATTAAAAATAAAACTAATATTAAATAAAATTATAAACGAATAATTATCATGAATTAAATAACAAATATAGAAACAGATGCCATATTTTCAAAATATAATTTTTGAAACGAATCACATGAAATATGAAATAATATCAAAATTGGGTTCTTTTCCTCATCATCCTAGCTCTGATGCTAATTATAGGAATCTCATCAGAAAACACGGAAGCGTATTTAACTGATTTGATGTAGGAGAATAAGAACCTTCATCGTTTTGATTACTTGGAAAAATGAAACAGTTTGAAAGCCTCTACACGAACGTTCCTCGAACAGTCCTCGTCCGCTCTATGATCGATCTTCCAAACTATCTCTCGAGTAGGATGGGGTGGGTGTATGGGTAACCGTTCAGATGATGAACGTCTGCCTCTTGGATCTTTTTCTAATGAGATATCCTTTTTTAGGCACAGCAGGAGTAAGTTAGAATATATAGAGTTAAGTGCAAGATTTAACCTAACCCTAAGCTTTATGGGCTTTGGTCTCACTAAAGCCCAATAGGACTTAAGTGACTAAGAGCATATATCTAAATATATCTAACAGTTATGTAGGAGAAGTGATGCTAGCTGAAGATCCATACTATAATAGCAGGAATCTCTGTAGCTTCTTGCGAGCTAGAGTTCTACTTGATGTAAGGAAATCGCTGGCTTATGGTTTATGGTTACCTAAGCCGAATGGTGGTAAGATTTGGATTTCGATACGATATGAAAAACTGCAAAGCTTTTGCTATAATTATGGTAAAATTGGCCATGCTAATCATAGTTGTAGGTCTAAGATTTTGCGTTCTACAGTTCATCCTAGTGATTCGTGATTCAGACCTTGGATTACCACAAACTCATGCCGAAATTACGATGAAATATTGGCAGTAGTCTGTGACGATTGGGAGGAGGAAAATTATGTCCGGAGGGAAAAGGAAGCTGTATAGAAGGGGAGGGATGAGTACAAGCAGAACGCAGCTATGAATTCAGAAGTTGAGGAGGATCATTTATTCTTCATCAAAGCAAATAAATATGTTGTGGAAAGAAGAACAAGGGGATCAAATAGTTATACGAAGGGGAAGGATTTGTCAGATGACTGCAATCCCGAAGAAGATATTATCCTCCGAGAGCCGACCAACAGGACAAAAGGAAAAGTTAATCGAGAGGAAGTTGTGTTTAACGTTTGGGAGGAGTTCAAAAAACCAAAGAAATCCAAAAATGCAGTAAAAGAAAGAGCTATTGGAGGTTCTTGACCTTCTACTATGCCTTTAGCTAAAAGATTATTGGGGCACGTTAAAAAGTCTTTGATACGCAGGAGAGAATTCGTTGGCTATCATTCTGTTTAATGGGAAAATTCTAAATGAAGTCATTAATGTGTTGGATAGCCTCGGATTAACGAGGAATGCAGAAGAAGAACTGGAATAAGGGGAGATTAAGTGAAGGAAAATTAGCTTGCAAGGGCGTGAGAAACATGGAGTTCATTTTATGTATATAACTTCTCATAAAAGGATGACTAGTTATCTCACAAAGGCACAGGCCCTAGTTAATGCCCGACCGTGGAGGGCGTCCCGAAGCCGTGGTTTCTAGAATTTTCTTACATCCTTATTTTGTGGCGTAAGTCAGTGAACTCTGTATTTCTCTTCTTCTTATTTTTCAGTTTTTCTTATTCGTGTGTCTCTCTGTATTTCATTTCTTCACCCTTCATAAACCACTTACTGATTGAGTTTGTTGCTGCTTACCCTTTTAGAGATTGATCGATTTCTAAAATTAGGTGTGTATATCTTGCTTAACCTAATTATCTTCTAACTGGGTGGATTATAATTTGTTACTATATTGTTTAGCTCTTTTATCTCCTGAACTTTTCCTATCTGCAAGATGATTTTTTCCACCTTTACTTTTGATTGGAAGGACTATCTAGACATTTGCGCAATAATCGTTGTTTCCAAATATGCAGTTACCAGTTGGTTGAAGAATATCTCTTTTATCCCTACATGACCTAGTTGAAATTTGATGATTCTTGTGCCAAATGCTAATACAATAAATCTTTTTCTGTAA
The DNA here is from genome assembly GCA_037074495.1 of Acacia confusa. Taxonomy (NCBI): domain Eukaryota; kingdom Viridiplantae; phylum Streptophyta; class Magnoliopsida; order Fabales; family Fabaceae; genus Acacia; species Acacia confusa. Next base: position 30,893,455 of record CM073510.1, read on the forward strand.
TAAGGGAAAATACTTTTGAATAGGTGTCAAAGAATGCGATTTTTACAAGTTAGAATGGCTTCTTAATTCGAGTTTCTTCCATTTTATACTATTTTTGTTTTCACACAATAATGAATGAATGGCATGGAAAATTGTGTTTACCTGCTTAAGCTCAGTGCTCTGGATACCATAGTTTGATTTATTATGTTGCTCAAATAAATATAAATGTATAAGAAGAAAGTAGGTACATGAAATCTGCAACTCATGAATAGTAAACACTAAACAGAAACCGTAGAATATTTATTTGCATATGTGAACTCACAATTAAGAACAAATACATTATAAAGAGTTATAGGTTCATGACCATCCATAGGATCAAAAGTTACAAGTGATTGGAGGGATACTAGTAAATATTTTGGGGCATGATCTAATTTTTGGGGCTAGGTGCTTGGTCGAGATGATATCTAGCCTGACTAGTCCCATGCGCATCCCCTGCTTGGAAAACTCATCTCGAAAGAAAGCTGGCACCTTATAATGCAAAAGTAAGTGATCAATTGTTTCATAGCTAGATAAGCATATAATTCAACTATTTGGAGAAAGAGAATAAGGGGATGAATTTGGTTTGTGAGAGTTAGTTTTCCTAATAGGTTTCTTGAGAGGAAGTTGGCTAGATTCCTTATCTTGCCCTGTTTCATGCATGACTATATTGTTATGCTTTAGGGCAGTTCGATTGATTCATGGTCTTTTGAGTTCTTCTATAAATTAATGATATTTTCTTGCGTTGTGAAGTATGGATTTGATTGCCCATCTATTTTTCCTATTTAGTTGATTCAATGGTATGTCCTTTTTTTTTTTTTTTTAATTGTAGGGTAAAAATAACTTGCTGATATCTAAAAAATCCTCAGTTCACTGGAAAGAATTTGAGCTTTGGTGTCTTAGAGCTTATTTGATCGATTATTTTGCTATCGTAAGTTTAATTAGATTCCTTGTTATAAATTTTCTTCTCTAGTTTTGAATGAAAAAGTGAGAGGATAGGGAGTGGAATTTATATTAACCTAATATACTAAAAGAAGAGCAGGCTCCCGACCCCTCTGTCAGAGAATTTTGATTTTAGAATTCTTCCTGTTCTAGATCCTGAATAGGATATTAAGCTTAATTGAATTATTTGCCCAGGCAGCAAAGATTCTTGCAAACCTTATTGTGATGGGGGGTGGCATTTCAGCTAGAGCATTCACACAAGCTTATCGTCAAGCTCTTGCTAGTAAGTTTCTTACATCATGTGGCAAGAAAAGTTTCTTGGATTTATTAATTCTATGCATTAATCTGCAATTTGGGCACCATACTTGATTGAAGCTGGTTTACTGGTAGGTTCTGAGCCTGAGGTGGTTTTCATTGGTTTTTTGTTGTTTGTTATTTACCTTGAACATATGTTGCTAACATATGTTTAGCTTAGAGGGTACAAGATATATAATGTCAAGCTTTGCACTAGAATCATCTAGGATTTGAATACTCAACATGAACAAATCTGGGTCAAAAGTCACCTCATAGAAAGAATTTTAGTATTACTAGTAACCAAACTGATTGGCCAACAATTGTTTTGTTGTTTAACTATTTTTCCTCTTAAAACAAGGTTCTATGTGGTAGACTTCTTGACCATCCCAGTTTCACCGTAAGCATGAATTTAGCAAATGATTTCAAAAGACCTTAATGAATTTCTGACAAGTCTACATTGGCTTGATTAAACCATTGGTGCAGTTAAATTTGTCTGCTCATGCTATAGATATAGCCCTTTTTATCTTCTATTCAAAGAGTCTTTCCAGCCATTGGTGCAGTTAAATGTAAAGTTTCAGACAAATAGAAGTTACTCCTTATATTAAAGACTACTCCTATAAGAGAGAATGCTCCTTATAAAAAAGAATCATATGGAGTATATAGCAGTTTGACATGATCAACGAAAATGAATAACCCATATTTTGGTGCCTGGCTAGAGAAAAGATCAATGATATGTCACTAAAAGATTTGGATATCCAAGCTTGTGGTCATCAAGATTTGTGCGTAGCTTTCCACCTATTCACTTAAAGCAAAACAAGCCAACCTTGAATTCTTGTTACCCTCTTGTAATTTACCGTGTTTGGTGCTCAAGAAAGTTAAAACACAAGGCAAATTGACTTGACCACTCAGTTTGATCTTCTGAAACTTTATGGGATCATTTTTAAGTTGTATTTATCGCTATTTCACTATCCAAAAAAAAAAAACATTGAAGTTGACGAAGCAAAGTCGTCTTCCGCTCCGAGACATATTTAGCATTACTGGGGAGGTTGTATCACCCAAGCACCGTGCTTTAGTTTCCCAGTGTCCTACATGATATGGAATGCTCGTGGCACTAGGGCTCGCAGCTTCCCGACCCTAGTTTGTGATCTTAAAATGCACTACCACCTGAATTTCCTTGCCATCTTGGAAACCCGATGTGCAAAGGAGGTGTAACACCCCAAATCCATCACAAAAAACTTGGCAAAATATTTGAAATATAACCAACAAAGTTGATCATCATTCAAATCAAACCATTTAAAACTTAGTTCATAACATAAAGTACAAATTTCTGAAATATCTTAACGATAAACACAAGTGAAAGTCCCAGGGTCTTGGCAAATATAAATAACATAACTTATACAACAGGAGTATAGAAGAGTTTTCTGGGCTCACTCCATTGATACCTCCCCTTGTACCCTATTAGGATAATCACCTGAAAAATGTTAATGGGGGATGAGATTTCCACGTCTCAGTAACTACTAAAATTTTCTACCGTACACAAGTAAATTATATATGATAAAAAGTAGGAGCTAATTATAAATAATTTTAATATATATATATATACACACACACGTACATAAAATCTTTCATACAAAAACTTTTACTGTCTATAAGTGTGTATCAACATTTTGTAAATCTGTAATTCATGAAAAATAATGCAATATGCAGCCTCCCTTATATCTCCTTCCAACCTTATACCGCTGACTGGAGCCATAGGCTAACACATGGTCCAACAGAAACATATCATTTGACTGAGATGTCCAAGCTCACTAAAACCTAAGTTAAACCCGACCAAAGGTATAGAGCTTAAGCCTGGACTATGGCTTCCCTCCTTAATCACAACTCAGGAGGTGTCACGTGTCCCACAACTCCAATGCAATTCCGACCAGAGGATAAGATGGAAGAAGTGGCCCTGACAAGTACCATCCACTGTGCACCGAGTGATGGTGTTAAAACAGTATCATACAAAACCCTCCTAACTCCGTCCCATCACATATAGCCGCCATGATAAACATTTTTATTCAAAAATATTAAATCAACATCGTATGTCATTTTACCAGGTCAAACAATCATTTTGAAATCTAGGACGTAAATAGTAAATTACTATTAAAAAATACATATGTTACTATGTAATTCACTATTCAAAAGTACGTACACGTACAAATAGTAAATCACTGTTCAAAAATACATATAAGTTACTATGAAAATAGTAAATCACTATTCGAGGCCAAAACTGTAATTTATGCGGGTACCAATTCGTAATTTATTTGAGAACACAATCGTAATTTATTCGGGAACAAAACCATAATTTCGACATTTTATTATAAAATATTATAACTCATATAGGTATAAACAGTCCATAAAAATAAATAATTAATAATCATACACAATTCACAAGTATATGGAAGAATATTCAAAGTTACCTGTTATCTCCTAGCTTACAGACTTCAATTCTCTCGATAAGATTCTTCTAGCACCCCAGATAATCTTCACAACACTATCTCTCTCTCTTACACTCTCATAAGGCTGAACAGTGGAAGTATGTGTTTGTGTGGTAGAAGAGAAGTGGTGAGGTATTTATAGAATTTTTCGGTCTCAATTACCTTCCAAATTTCACATGTCTATCTACCCACTCATCTACTATAAACATGTCTATCTACTTATCCATCTACCACACATAAGTTTATCTACCATCTAACTACCAAACACATGTATATCTACCGTCTAACTACCCTATGCTTATCTACCGATCAATCTAACTACCAAACACATGTATATATATTAATCTAACAAATGGTTTGAAATAACTTTATTAGATTCATGCCAGAACTAAGTCCTAATAACCTCTACCGACCTTCGTCTTCGACTACTACCTCTTCACGGCTCTACCTACTGGCATCTTCTCTATCCTGGTTTCTTCCCTGTACTATTCATTAAGACTGGGGTCCAATGCCCATTGGACCTCAGGTAACGGTTAACCTCATGCTTATGTAAACAGTATATGATAGGTATCACAATAGTAAATTCACCATTATAACTTTCAAAGCCATAACAACAAGTAACATAACACAACCACTGCAATATGTATGTTACTCCAGTCTGCACATAACCAGTGCCATGATGGCCTATCATGTCCTCAGCGCTAGGAAAACTCAACGGCGTTATCAAGACTATAACCCGTATTTAATTCAGTATATCATGAGCAACTTTCAAAACAAAGTTTCAACATGTGAATACAACTATCATATATATGCACACCATAAGTATAAGAGTTAAGGTTACAATACGCGTCCGTACTTTCGTTTGACGGGTTTTTGGGTACGTTCGTCGTCGGTACGTGTGCACAGTCTATCCTAAAAGGGTAATATCGTCTCAATTAATTCTTAAACAATATTTCAAGAGACACCTTGGCCACACTTGACATTTTTACCCTTGAAGGATTTATTTTCAATTATTTCCTTATAATTTTCAAAAAAATCGCTGGTGCAGAATTTCTGGGCAGAATTTCGCCTAACTTCGAAAAATCATAACTAATTCTAGAAAAATCGAAATGAGAATCCGTAAAATTTCCCAGAATCCTTGAGAACTCTGTTTTCAAGGAAAAATACTGGAACTTATCCAGAATTCATGGATAATTCCCAGTTCCCAGATTTCAAACCGCTACCCAGATTTTCGCCCATAAAACATAGCTTAACTTCTGAGATTTTTATCTTTTCACACAGAGCTTCAATTGACACAAACTTTATATATATGGAAAGCCCTAGATGTCTACTTTCACCATGCATTTTCTCATAATTTTAGAACATCATCTTCTTCATAGAATACTAACGTTTTTGCTACTGACTCCAGAAACACTAATCGATGAAATTTTGCCAGAGCTTCACTATTTTGATCATAATCTTCCTAAATTTTTGCTATAACTTCTTCTTCATCAAATTTTCGAAATAAAGCCATTGGAAACCATAAAAATATGAAAATAAAACTGTTTTTGAAAGATTGAAGATCAAAACAACATTTCTAGCATTTCTACTTCATAACTAAGAACTTAAACTTACAAGCTAAAAACTTTCTTACCTCTTGAATAACACTAGCTTCTTACTTCTTGAAGCTCCTCACTCTCTCCCTTGCTCTCTATATTTTGGTGATGCTTGAGGAATTGGTGGGGAATTTGTGAAGCCAAGGGCTTTTATTTATAGGCAATCCAAGAAGTAGTCCCCAAGCAACTTCCATGGATCTTAGCCCTTGATTTTACTTGGAGAAGAGGCAAACATCTTGGCCCTCCACCTCACTCCAATTCGCCCCTCTTTCTCTCTCTCCTTAGTTTTTGCTTTATCTCCTATTTAACCCCAAATGCTAATTTAGTTAAGTATCAACTAATGTTTTTTTTCAAAATCTAATTCCACTTTTGAAATCCTAATTTTGTGATTAGATTTATGGTAATTTTTAATTCCCAAAATACTCAGGTATGAATCTTAAAAGTAACCGAAAATAACTTTGGAAATAGCCAAGTTGAAGCTCATATTCTACTGAGTTCAAATATGTACTTATCTTTAAGATCTAGTTTAAAGATTTCAAGTTATGATTTAATTCCTATGAATTTTCCTTGATTTGTATTTGATTAAGAATTACTTGTTCTCCAAGTTTCTTTACTTGCTCTCCAAGTTTCTTTACTTGCTTCCCAAGTTTCCTTTTGGATTTCAAGCCATCATTTACTTTAGTTAATTTTTGACTTCTTTCTTGTTCCCCAAGCAACAAAAACCGTCCCCCCTCTTTATTTTCTTTAAACAATTATGTTTTTAATGTTCTCACATTTTAAAGAAGGAAAATCTCTCATTGGTTAGGATTAAGGGTTAATATAATTTGGTTCTTTATTGTATAATTTATTCATCATCAAATAGGAATTTTCGTCCCATAGGAATAAATTAGGAATAATTATTTTAAATCCCAATTTTAATTTCTAACATCATGTTTTAGGGGTTACTAGGCTTAATTATCAAAATTTAATAAGGTTCCTAATGTAATTTTGATGATTAACAATTCCTTGTATGCTAATCAATATCATTTGGTCTTAAATTATGACCTTAAAAACTTAATCATTAACTAATTTCAAAAATTAATAAAGTATATTAACTATTGCAGTTTCAATTGCCCAATAATTGTTGCCAATTCCTTCTAATTGATTTTATCATCCTCTGATGATTTTAATTGCTGAAATGGTATAATTAAGATTATGCTAGATTATGATAATCTTCATATATTTTATGATCCTTAATAAGATTTAGGAAATTGAATTTTGGATTTATTAGAATCCAAAGAAAATTTCCCTAAATATGATGATAAATCAGTTAAAAATTTAGAGACAACATATTCTCCTATTTTAACAAATATTTAGTTGCCTCTTCGAATTAACTCACAATATTCTCAGAGTGTTTTATAACCCTTAACTTCATTTAGAAATTTCTAGCTCTTTATTCCTTCTAATTTCATGAGAAATCACCTTAGGAAATAAGGTAATTATTCTACTAGTTTTGAGACCACATATTCACCTATTGTAATAGGTGTTATTTATCAAAATGTAATATATACATGTATTATGAAAATTGGGGTATTACACATTCTCGCAAATGAACAGTGGCTGAATTCATTTCCTATTGCTTTGGTCACCCACTTGCCGTTTTTTAAATTGAACCATAGACCTATCCTTGCTTGAACCAATTCCCAAGAAGTATGTTCTAGGCCCAACCGTCCGTTTAGGTTTATTGCTGCATGGGCCCTACATGAAAAATTTGATGAGTTTGTAAAGCAATTGTGGCACTCAAATACCTCATGGATACAAAATATTGCTCAGTTTTCCGTAGCTTGCTCGACTTGGAATAAGGAGGTTTTTAAACATACTCAAAAAAGGAAAAAACAATTGTTGTGGCGGCTAGATGGTATTAATCGGGCTATCTCCCAACGTGGAAAGTTACCCAAATATGAAGACCTCCAATCAACCCTTTGGAAGGATCTAGAAGATGTGCTACTCTAAGAATCTCTTATTTGGGCCCAAATAGCTAGAGCAGAGTGGACTATATATGGTGACTGCAATACTAGCTATTTTCATGCACATGCAAACCGTCGAAGGAAGACCAAAAGAGTAGAAGCAATCAAGGATGTTGATGGCACATGGGTGTATGATCCTGTTCGAATTAAAGATATGACTACCTCCTTTTTCTCTAATCTCCTGACTGAGGAAGACATGGAACGACCGAGAATCCATTGCTAAATGACTTTTCCTAGCATTGATAAGGATGCTTTAAATTGGTGTAGTAGAGATGTATCGGATAATGATATTAAGGAAGCCGTATTTAGCATGGGTGCTCTCAAAACCCTGGGTCCTGATGGATTTAATGCACTCTTTTTTTAGAATCAATGGAGCACGGTAAGCTCTTCTGTTGTGAGTTATGTAAAATATCTGTTCGCTAAGCCACAAGCTATTCGTGAGATAAATGATACGTTTATTGCGCTCGTATCGAAGAAAGACCACCTTGAAACCATGGGGGATATGAGACCAATTAGTCTATGTAATGTTATCTATAAAGTAGTTACGAAGATTACTGTAGCCCGATTAAAGACTCTGCTTCCTCTTGTGATATCTCCAAATCAATGTAGCTTTGTTCCGGGCAGGCATAACAGCGATAATATTATTGTGGCTCAGGAGGCTATTCACTCCATGCGCACTATGAAGAAGAAGAAGGATTTCATGGCTATTAAAATCAACCTGGAGAAAGCCTATGATTGAGTTAACTGGAGATTTTTATGTAACTGTTTGCAGGAGATTCATATTCCAAACCTTATTCGAGAGGTCATTTCTCAGTGCATCTCTTCACCCGATATGCAACTTCTATGGAATAGGGACAAAGCTGAGCAATTCTCTCCTTCAAGAGGTGTGCGACAAGGGGATCCTCTATCGCCCTATTTATTTGTTATTTGTACGGAAAAATTGACTCACCTTATTCAAGCAGCTATTCATGAAGGTGAGTGGAAGCCAATCCACCATACTAAAACCGGACCTCCCATCTCACACTATTCTTTACTGATGACATTATCTTGTTTGCGGAGGCCTCCATGAATCAGGTACTTATGATTAATAAGTGTCTTCAGACTTTTTGTGAAGCTTCGGGGCTTAAGGTAAATCACTAAAAAATAAGAGTCTTTTTCTCAAGAAATGTTAACCATATCAGAAGAAGTAAGATTTGTGATTCTTTGGGCTTTTGTCACGAGTGACTTAGGGAAATATTTAGGTGTACCACTGCATGCACCATCTTAGGGTCTCTAAAAGCTCTTTCAATTTTCTTGTTGATAAAGTAACAACTAGGCTATCAAATTAGAAAGCATCAGCGCTTTTATCAGCTGGTAGATCCACACTCATCTCCTCGGTAACCACTGCTATCTCAGGATATGCTATGCAAACTTCCCTACTCCTGTTGAGTACGTGTGAGAATTTGGATAAGTGGAGATTCCTTTGGGGAAGACCTGAAGAGCAATGAAAAATACCGCTTGTAGCGTGGGATGCTGTTTGTCAGCCTAGACGACAGGGTGGCTTGGGAATTCGCCATGCCCAACAATATAATCAGGCATACTTTATGAAAATAGGGTGGAGTCTGTCAAACCGAAGTAATGATTTCTGGGTACGTGCTGTTCGCAACAAATATAATTGTGGACCTGATATGGTTCCTAAAATTGACAGGAATAAGCCTGGCTCCAATCTCTGGAATGGGATCAAGCGGACGTGGAGCAAAGTGCAGGATGGAACCGAGATCATGGGTAATGGGAAGCAATGGTGGAAGTGGAACAGAAGTGGGGTTTTCTTTGTTAAGTTAGCGTATGAGTCTCTTCAGGTTGGTGCGAGTATGCCAAACCCAATATGGACTAACCTCTGGAAACTCAAGATACCCGAGCGTTGCAAAATGTTTGCTTGTCTTGTGGTGCATAAGAGATTATTAACTAATGTCTCAAGAGTTAGGCGAGGGCTAAACGCTGATGATCGATGCCCTATATGTAATGCAGGACCAGAAACGCTACAACACTTATTCAGGGAATGCCCAGAGACTCTTAGACTTTGGCAACAGGTAGTGCCACCTGGCTTGTGGCGTAAATTTTCTTCTTTGAGTTTTGAGCAATGGTTCAGGTGGAGCATAAGTTACAGTGGAAGGAAGGAGAAGGTGGAGGACTGGAGGCAGAGTTTCATCATCACCTGTTGGTGGATATGGAGGCGCCGAAACACTGTTGTGTTCGAAGGCAAGAGAATTTCGAATGCTGCCATTCAGCATCACGTACAAGCCACACTGCAATCTTTGCATGACGCCCATTCCAGGCTCGAGACGATGACTGGAAAAAGATTTTCTCGAGTGGAGCAGGGAACTACTTGGCGACCTCCATAGGTAGGATGGATTACGGTCAACACTGACGGAGGCTTTTCTCATTTAGCCCTTGGAATCGGGAGTGGTGGTGTCCTGAGAGGGGAGCATTGTAAGTTTATCTCAGCGTTTATGTTCAAAGGAGAAGGTAGAGATAGTCTTTCGGCTGAGCTATGGGGATGCCTACACGGACTCAAATTGGCTTGGGATATGGGCTTCAAGAATGTATTGCTAGAAATAGACTCTACAGATGAGGTAGACCTAATAAAAAATGACTCCAACGAGGCAAATGCAGACTGGAGTCTTATTGCGGAGATCAAAGGGTTGCGTGAGAGAGAATGGCATACTGAAGTGCACCACATCAGACACTGCACTAATGCAGTCGCGAACCATCTGGCTAAAACCAGCCTCTCTATGTATCCAGGGATTCACATTTTTCAAGTTGTTGATATGGAGCTCGAAAGACTCCTTGTAATGGATAACTCTTAGGGTGTTTTGTTGGCTACATAAGTTATCCAAAAAAAAAAAAAAAACATGGTACAAGAAAATATTCTTCCTGTAGCTCCCACTTGTTATAGAATCTTTTTTCTTGAAACAAGTTGCAGATACATACAAACAAGTTTGTGAATCACATTATCATCTCAAGACATTAATTATATCACTATGCCATTATTTACTCTCTTTTTTTTTTTGGATAAAAAGCCATTATTTACTATTTACCAATGATGTATCATACAGTAATTACGCTATTATCCTGAGAAGAAAGGTGAAAAGAATTACAACCAAAGCGTTGGCATGCTGTAGGCTCTAAGTAGAATTCCTGAGGAAGTCACTATGCATGCATCATGCATGTTATAAATTGGGTTCGTGCTCATTAAATCATTAACTAAATAATAGTATATCTGGGTTCAAATGCGAGTTTGAATACCTGTATATTCCAAAATATTTCAATTAACTCAGCTTTAAGATCAAGTACTTTCTTTTTGTGTGAAATTTTTCGTTCATCATGTCAAACTGGAAGAGCTAGATATATACTCCCTATGGCTTTCTTATATGGAACATTCTTTTTCATATGAGTGATCTTTAATAAAGGAACAACTTCAATTATCTTAAATTTTAAACTGATATTTCCATTTTACCCTATATATATATATATATATATATTACTCATTATGTCTACAATAAATTTTCACACATTATATCTTATGCACACTCTTTCTAAATAAGGGTATAACTAGAAAGAAAGGTATATAAGTTACGTATTTATTGTCTATAATTAATATTTTGAACCGTGTAATTTTAATAGATGTGCCATATAAATTGGCATTAGTTTCGAATAATTAGCATTAGTTTTGAGTGAGCTGGCAGAAATATATGAAATTAGTAATTAATTTGAAAATCAGAGATATAGAGTGAGAAAAACGCATAAAAATACATCCCAATTTAATTCCATTGTTTATGCCCTCTTCGTTTCTTAAATACTCAAGATTTTTTCCCTATTATAAGAATAGTTGCACTGATCGATGCCCTTTACATCAAGTCACCAGCACCTTATTTGCCTATGTTTCAGGGATAACCTATCTCTGTTAATTGACCACAAATTCGTCTCTAGTGGCCCAGTTTGTGGTGACCAAGTCATATCCATATGCATGCATGGCTATCATAGTCAAATTAAAGCAAGTATTATTTGCCCCTATTGAGTGCCCTTTTCATTTGTTTGGCTATCAAACTAAAATTATAGTTTTGGATTACTTATTTATGAACCAGGATTCTAAAAATTTTGATGTGTCTACTTTATAATACAAAAATAATCACTAAAAAATATTATCATTATTTGTTCCTCGAATATAATGAGATATAAAATATAAAAAAGAAAATTATTTTCAACTCACAAAATTATTTAGTTAAGATATATAGACATATTGTTCAAGGCTTCATCAACCCTCTAGAAAGGGATATTAATTTTCTTTTGTTAGCGAAAAGGAAAACATGGCCCATTTTAGGTCGCCTATTCCATTCATACAGGGGAGACTTGGCTGAATACTTTATTTACACCAACTCTCACACATTCAAGGACAGAATAGTGAGTACTATTCAGATTTCGGTTTGTTAACCTGTCTGAAATTTTGAACTTCTTTGGAGTTCTTCTCAATATTGTTATTTTTCTTAGTTGTTTATCTTCTATATGCTAGGATCATGAGTAATTGTCATACCCCTTGTAATTATGATACTCATCAAAGTAATGTAGCGAATGTTACGCAGGGATAGAATAGGAAGCTGATAAATAGAACATACTTGGTTGTGTGTAGGAATAATATATTAAGTGCTTAATACAGTGATTTGTGAAAGTATTGGAACCAAAATATTAAAATTTCAAATAGGGAATTAAATAAAACATGTTTGCAAATTTCTCAAGCCTATTAAAGTCTAAACAGCAACCATCAGTAATCCGCACTTGTTGTCTTTCCTTTGAAACCTTATCTTCCACAATGACCATGCCCGAATCCTAAGCTTTTAGGGACATCTAGGATTTAATTTGAATCCTAGAGTAACAATTAATCTTACAAACAAAGTATAAATAATATATGATAGTTAATCATAACAAGTAGTTCACAATAACATAGCATTCAGTAAACATAGTGTAGATCTCATACAGCACAAACAACAAACATAGATCACATAACCAAAGCGCTAAGTATAACCATTTGGCCTCTACCAAGAGTCCTCTTGTACACCAAAGTTCTCAATTGAAACACCCAACTAGAAATAGTAGACTAGGACCTATCAAGAGTCCCCTGGAATTGTTGGGGTTCTCAATCAAAAATGTCCGAGTCATTTGAATGCAACCAGGTTAGCCACCTAAGGAGTTTCGGCCTTTCAATAGGCCCTATACCTAGTTCTAGGCACGGGAAGGTTCTCCATAGTTAGACCTTTTGCTCAATTGAGCCACGAGTGGTACTGGTCCATGCAGGATGAGACAATCACATATACGATTTATAAAAACATACACAGTGATATAGAGTATGTGAGGATTTAGTTACTACCTGACTAACTCAAAATCTTCAACTTGCTTCAAGTCCATTTAGTTGTCTCAGCAATTATTGGGTCCTATAAATATACATTTACAGAAGATATGCTATTATTTGTCCAAACACCTCATAATCTCCAATGTCATGACACTAGGCTTAATGTAACACTATTGGGTCTATATTAACCCTCCAAGGTCCATTTTAATTTTTGAAGGCCAAAATATGTGTTTTGGGCCTTATTTTTCATTTTTATTCATAGGCCCAATTTTTGTCAATTTGCTATGAAATCTTTGGAAAATCATAGTTAATTTCATAGAACTCTAATTGAGGTGGTCCAAATTTCTATTCAAAGCTCTTTAAGTATATTTTAAGGGAAAAAATAATCACCACACTAATATATAACTATATTATTCCCATAATTTTGAAAAATAAGTCCAACTTAAATCTGGACTTTGGATTTTCCAGAATTTCCTGTCTAAATTTTGACAAATCACAACTAATTGTACAAATGTCAAAATAGGGTGATTCCAAAGGTTGTGTGATCATTGTTGAGTCTAGTTTTAATAATAAAAAAAAAATACTCATGACATTTATTCCCACATGTAAAAGTCCAAAACCAACAATAACTATAAACTATCCAGAATTTATTTCAGAATCATGAGTCAACTTAAAAAATTCATAACTTTCTCAATATGAATCAAAATTAGGTGGGTGACCCATAAAATTAAATCTTATTGTGTATACTTTAATTCTATAAAATTTCATTAGAAATGAACATCATTTTCCTAGTGAAAATGCCGCACGAAAATGATCATTAGAACTGGAACATAGAAGTTATCCAATACACATGGGTCAGCTTTGAAAAATCGTATCTCCCAATCTACATATCCATTTAATCCATTCTTGAGCTCATTTTAAAGCTCAAGATGGGTAATACATTCTGGAAAAATTTCAGTAAAAAAATCAAAATTTGTCTACTTAAAAATCAAAAATCACTTATTTCTGGAAACTAAAATGTTCTAGTGTGCGTAGCTTAAATTTTAACAATCATAAATCTCATTATACACTTTCGATTTAGGTGTTCGTTAGCTAGTTTTAAAGATTAAGATGTCTACTATTTACTTCCAAAATTTCATAGAAAAAATAGGACATTTGCTATTTCAAAATTGAGCTTGAAACGGATCTGGTCATTTCTGGAAATTGAGATTTTCCAGTTTTCATTGTCAGATTTTCTCATAACTCTCATTATACACGTCTGTTTTGACTGTTCCTTGGCTCGTTTTAAATCTTAAGATATCTACTATATATTGACAAAATTTCTTGGTAAAACTCGGACGTTTTCCTATGAAACAAAAGCACACAAAATCTTCTATTTTTTGCTCGAAAAACAGAGGCGCTTCGTGTCTTCGTTTTTTCCTTCCAACCGGATGGCAAACCAGCATACTAGGGCCATGAAAATAAGAAGTAAAACTCTTAGGGAACTCACCTTGGTTGATTACTCAATCTTGCATGCACGTTTGGTCCTGCTTCCTTCCGATTACGTCTCATTGTCTAGTCTTGTGTTTCTGATTTCTGTCGTCTCTTTCTGTTTATGTCTCTCAGTCTCTCTCTCCATATCTGTCTTTTGTTCAGGAATGGTGGAAGGATAGGATGAGAATGAAGGACTCACACCCTCTCTATCTCACATCATTCTCCATTCCTCCGTCTCACTTTTGGTCTCCTCGCTACCTCTCGTTTTCGTTCTGGTTGAATGTTATAATGGAAGGAAGAATAGGTGGCTGCTGACTCGAGAAGTATGGGGAGGTATGGCATTGTGAAGTCATGTCGACGGTGATGAGAAGCAATGGAGTATGGCGCTGTTCGGATAATCTCTCGCTGCCTCTGCTTTTTTGTGCTTCCATGTTTGATTGAGAGGATGAACAAATTAAGTGATTATGGGTTGTGATGGATGATGAGGGAGTATAGGCTACCTCTAACCTTGCTGTGTTTTTGTGAAGTTTGTTAGCTGTGATCTCTTCCCTCTGCGTTTACATATGCGTGTTCATGCGTTGTTGGTTTTGTTTTTTTCCCCCTTCTATCGGGCCAAATATGAGATGAATTGGTTTGGGTCAAAATATAATGGACCTTAAGACTTTTTAACCCGACAAATTGGGCTTTGAATCTATTTACATTTATCTGCAAGTTTGGGTAGTAAAATTACCATTTTACCCATTCTTAATTAACACTTGATTGTCAAATAAATCCTTAATCCCACTGAATTCCACTAGCCCATATAACATTGATTCCAAGAATTTTAAGCCACAAATTATCTCTTATTAATTTTCCTTAAATTTATTCTTTTCCTGAAAAGTCAAGGAAAATAGGCCTTAATTCTCCAAATAATTAATTTCAATTATATGGTCAAATTTCACAATTTAATTTCCTATACAATCTTCTAAATTTTTAAATCTTAAAATTTGAGATGTTATAATAATAATTTATAAGTTAGGGCTAATGAACTTCCTTATATATTTGCAGATCTGATAGGGCATAAGAAATAAACAAACTAGGATCAAAACAAGAAATCAAACTTCACAAACGCTTCTTCCTCTGGTTCTTGCTTCTTTCCAGCCGTGCCCAGCGTCCTCTGTTTCATCTCTTTTGCTGTTATCTCCTCTGAAGACAGATCTGTCGGGTCTCCAGATCTGTCCTCTCCTCTGAAGCTTGCGGCGCTGGTCCTGTGGTGGTGACGGAGGCTCACTTTCCAGCCGTGCCCAGCGTCCTCTGTTTCATGTCTTTTGCTGTTCTCTCCTCTGAAGACAGATCTGTCGGGTCTCCAGATCTGTCGTCTCCTCTGAAGCTTGCGGCGCTGGTCCTGTGGTGGTGACGGAGGCTCACTCGCCGGCGACAGAAAGAATGGTGAACGGAGTCAAGGCCGCTGGCGAGTTCTTGAGTCGAACGTCCCCCTCCTCGTTCGCGGCGCTCAAGCTCTGGTCTCCTCGATAGTTTTTTTTTTCCTGCGTCTCTGCTTCTCTCCTCCAGTCCAGCCGTCTCTGCCTCCCCTTAGATTTTTTTTTTTTTTGAACAATCCTCCTCTTAGATATTTAGGTCTCCAATTCTCGTTCACTTTGTGGGGTCCACTTCTATTCAATTGAATCAATACAACTTACGAAATAATTGTGGTCTCCATGCTTTCTGAAACAAAAGAAATTATATAGGGATAATCTCATATAAGTTGAAATAGGAAAATTGCTGGTAAATTCAATAAATCTTAAATTGGGTCATAACCCAATTTAGAATATTTAAATATTAGTTTTTTTCCCATAATATCACTAACATATAATTCAAAGAAAATAGAAAGGTTGGGAGAGATTAGCCCTAATGTGCGAAGGAATTTGACCAGTGAAAGCTCTTTGGCCAAGGCGGAGATGGAGAATCAGACGACGAGGACGTGGTTGATGACGTCTTAAATTTCACGGATTTTTGCGGAATCAAATATCCTTTTGACGGGGTGGTTTGTGGACAATTAAAGTGCAGCAAGGGGGAATTGTTGATGATTTTTTTTAAGAATTCTTGTGAGAATCATGTACGTCGCAAGTATATACACAGAAGGGGAGGGTCAAGTCAGTAAGATTCATCCGAGCAAAAAAAAAAAAAAGTAAGATTCAGAAGGCAGGCGGTAAAATAAATATCCGTTTACTTAAACTGCAAATGCATGTTCCAACATATATCGTTTGTATCTACTTTTTGTTTACCAATGGCCAATTTAGATTTTACCATTTTGATTTGGAGAGCGATGATGATTACAGGAACATATTTAGTGTAATATTCAGATGATTATTTATACTAAATATCATATTTCCATAAATAATACCTATTTTAAATAGGTGAATATGTGGTCTCAAATTTTGGTGTTGTATTTATTTTGTTAATTGGCAATTTTCCCTAGAATTTAATAGTCTAATAACTAATTTAGCTTGTTACCATATAAAACACTATGTTATAGACTAAAATTAAGATTTAACTAATTATTCCTAATTTCTCACTAAGGGGCGAAAATTTCTTTTTAATGAAGGATAAATAATTTACATAAATAAATGGAATAACCAAATTATATTAACCCTTAATCCTAAATTCTAAAGTGGACCAATAAGAGTTTTCTTCTAGAGTTTGTGAGAACATTCAAACATGAATTGATAATTAAAAGGATGAAGGGGGACGGTTTTCTTGGGTAACAAAGAAGAAGAAATGATTTATATAGACATACAAACACATAGGATAATTAGATGATAAATAGCCATTAAAGTATGAGAGTACTTATGAAGACTTTTGGAGCTTGAGTTTAATGTATTGGAAGAGGATAAGGAGAGAGAAGAATGGGGGGGGGGAGGTGGCGTGTGTGTGTTGTGAGTGTGTGTGTATCTAAGAGTTGTGTATGTGTGTAAGTGTAGTAAAGAAAGTCAAAAATTAACTAAGGTGAATAATGGTTTGAAATCCAAAGTAAAACTTAAGTAGCAAGTTTGTGAATTAATCAGAACCAAGTGAATGATAATCTATAGAAATTAAATCATATCTTAAAATATTGGAACTAAGTATTAAATATAAGTAGATATTTGAAATCAGTAAAATATGGGCTTGAACTTGGCTATTTCCAAAGTCATTTTCGTATACTTTTAGGATTCATACCTAAGTGATTTAGGAAGTTTAAAATTTCCATAAATCTAGTCATAAAATTATGATTACAAAAGTGAAATTAGATCTTGAATAAAAATTCCAACTTACACCTAATTAAATTAACATTTGGGGTAAATAAGAGATGAAGCAAAAATCTAAGAAGAAGAGGGGGAGGTGGCGGTTTGAGGAGAGGTGTAAGGGTAAGATTTAAACTTCTTTACTAAGTTAAATCCAATGGTTAAGATCAAGTAAAAGTTGCTAGGTAGTTAACTTATGTTTGGCTATAAATAGAAGCTTCATGCTTCATAATTTCTCACCAATTCACAAGGCATAGGCCGAAATATTAGAGAGTAAGGAAGTAAGTGGAGGAGCTTCAAAAGTAAGAAGCAAGGTTCTTTAAGAGGTAAGGAAGCTTTTAGTTTTAGTTCTAGTTCTTAACTTATGTAGTTTTAGTAGAAATGTTAGGAAATGTTATTTTGATATTTAATCTTCCAATTATAGTATTATTCTCATGTTTTTATGATTTCCATTGCCTTGATTTCAAAAAAATGATGAAGAAGATGTATGGCAAAAATGTTTGGAAGATTATGATCAAAATAGCGAAGCTCTGGCAAAATTTCATCGGTTAACGATTTCAGGAGCCAGTAACAAAAACACTAGTATTTTATTAAAAAAATGAGGTTCTAAAATTATCAATAAATTCATGGTTAAAATAGACATATAGGGCTTTCCAAATATACCCAAAGTGTGTCATTTGAAGTTTTGTGCAAAGAGATAAAAATTTCTGAAGATAAGCCACGTTTTCTGGGGGAATTTTGGGCAGAGGTTTGAAACGTTGAAACTGGGAATTGTTCTTGAATTCTGGGTGAGTTCCAGTATTTTTCCTCGAAAATAGAGATCTCAAGGATTTCGGGAAATTTTACGGATCCTCGTTTTGATTTTTTCTAGAATTAGTTATGATTTTTCAAAGTTAGACAAAATTCTACCCAGAAATGCTGAACCAACGTTTTTTTCCGAAATTTTGTGGAAATAATTGAAAATAAAACCACCAAGGGTAAAATTGTCATTTGTGGCCAAGATATCTCTTGGAATAATGTATATGAATTAATAGAGGCGATATTACCCTTATAGAATAAACTGTGAACGCATTCTGACCGACAGAACGTACCAAAACTCGTCAACAAAGGTACGGACGTGTATTGTAACCTTAACTCTTATGCTTATGGTGTGCTTATATATGATAGTTATACTCACATGCTAAGACCCTTTTTTGAAATTTTCTCTTTAAACATTGAATTGAATACGGGGTATGGTCATAATAACGCTGTTAAGTTTTCCTAGCGCTGAGGACACGATAGACCATCGTGGCACTGGTGAATAGTGCAGATTGGGATAACATACATATTGCAGTGGTTGTGTTTTGTTATTGTCTTACATGTTGTTATGATTTTGAAAGTGTGACTATATACTTATTATGTGATACCTGTCATATACTATTTACATAAGTATGAAGTTAACCGTTACCTGAGGTTCAATGGGTATTGAACCTCAGCTCCTGCCTTAGCTTCAGGATCCCAGGGAGTCAGAATCAAGAACAAGGGTAAGGAGCCGGCATGAGAACCCTGCGGAGGTGTTATTATTTTGGATATGTACTTAGGTGTATTAAACACACGGATGAATGTATTGTTAAACGTTCAGTTAGATACACCACATACAATGTTATTCAGTTACTCTTTATTTTGAAAAATATTTTTAGCACTCAGCTCTGATCAAAAATACTATGGAAACGTTTATAAAATGGGGTGTTACATTTAGGGTCACAATTCGCCAGGATTCAAGGAGATAACTTTGCACTCTAGGAACATTAGCGATTAAAATACACAATTAAAAACCAATGGGCAATTCTCTTGTGGAACACATTGGCACTTTTCTGATTAAACTGAATTAATCCATGAAATTCTTTTCTTTAGGGATCAATTAATAAAATGTTAAAAATAATGCCAATTCCATATATAGAGACCAAATTTTGGCTCAACAGCGCAAAAGAAGCAAAGAACACTCTGGGAAAATTTTGAGTTATCAGAAATCAACTTACTGAAGCCTTATTTTCTGATTTTTTGACCATTTTGAGGTCTCCAATGAATTTCTTATCATTAAGGTTCTTACATAGCCTGTAAACAATATTATTTTGTCTTCAATTTTTTTTAATAACTAAGGGATATATATGTAATTTGGCCCAAATTTTAAATCCCTAATTGTATCACTTAACCTAATTAATAATTTGTTAAATTTAACAACCCAAATTATAATTTGGATAATTCAACCGTCTTTATAAGGGATTCTCCCAATTATATAATAATGCTAATAGTAGAAATAATAATAATAAAAATAAATATTTATTTCTTCTTTTCTTTTTTAAAGAAAACTTCTCATTACTATTATTTATTTTCTAAACATAAAAATTTTTATTTTAAATTGAAATCCTACAAATGATGCACCAATGTAATTTGATCTTATAATAATATAATCTTATAGAAATTTCTCAAAATTGTTTAGATAACTTTTCAAATATCTTCAAAATGTACTTTAAATATATAAAATATGGAGAGTTATCAAGATCATATCAAATGAAAATGGCATCAAACTTGAACCTGTTTTTAGGCTTGTATTGTCTTGTTTTCATCATACTTGTGTTTCATGTTGGGGGTACAGTAGGGGATGGGAGGAAACTCATCATTGTTGACAAGAATCCTAGTATACCTAACATGTCTCGTTCTTAATATTGTTTGTTTTAGTGTCCGTCGCCTTTCATGGCTTTAAAATGAGTCAAGAGGGGAGATATTTAAGCCCAGTAATGAATAATATCGAGAACGAGATATTAGAATGTTACCGTAAATTACCATGATTTTTCATAAACTGAAGTCAATGTCAAGATGTTAAATAAATTAAATTGAAACGCACATTACGTATTATACTTTTATTTTTGGACACCTATTATATTCTTGAGGGGGGGGGGGGGACACCTATTATATTCTTTTCCATAGGATTCAAAACCATCGATTGTCGGGCAACCCATGACTACTTAGACCATGAAACAGGCGCATGGTAGACAGATACGAACTTTATAGAAACTGGTACAAATTCTGTTGTTCTCCCAAGCGTCAACCTTCATTATCCTTATTTTGGGGGACTTCTAAGCACCTTGAGAAGCTTCCCAGAAGGAACAAGGAATTGCTACTCTCAAACCAAAACAAGCCAAGCACCATACTAATCTCATCAGAGCTTATTTTTATATGGAAATTATGATGGCAAAAATCAAACTCCAACCTTCGACTTGTACCTTGGCGTCAATCACTGGGAGACTGTTGACTTGACATATAAATATTAATATTTTATTTATGAAATTATTCATACTACTACAACAGACACATTACATGTGTGCCTAGTGAAATTTGTTGTGGGAGTACCAAAAATTTGTTTTTATGGAATAGTTAAGTGGATGTTTTATGGTTAGTTTATTATACAATTGATTGTGTTAGAGTGAGTATTGGAGAAAAATCTTGTTGGAAAGTTATTTAAGCCTTAAATTTTGTTCATGTGTACATGTTCATTTAGTTTTTCACCTTTTAGAACTTGTTTCCACTTTTTTTCAACACGGTATTTGTGTTAGTGTGATGAAAATAAAAGAGAGACATTCAATTTTAATTCCTTCACTCAAACACAAACCTACATTCATCTACCATTTGCTTACCCTTTTGAGCTATTCCTATGTTGTATACATGTCATTACTCATAGTATTCATAATTTTCTAAAAATCAAAAGTCCAATAGAAAGATGAAGAATGTATAAATTGAAATGCCATGTATAGAAAATAGAGAGAAAGTAAATAAAAAAAAAAGTGAGTATTGTTTGAGAAAGAAGGAAAAAGAAGTTAAGAGAGAGAGAAGAAAAGAAAAGAAAAGTATTTGGTACATAAAAAAATAAAAAAGGCATTTGTTCATGAATTTGTAGAAGTATGTAAAGTTATTTAGATGTCTTGAATTTGTTCATTGACTTTGACATGCATATCAACTATTTATTTTTTTAAATCAATTCATTCCATCTAAGAGTCTCAGAGCCTCAACACAGTGAAGATTCAAAGACTTGACAGACCAGTTCAGACCTCTCGATTCTATCGCCATTGGACCTCCGTTCTCTCCACCGGCATACCTCATTTTTCCCTAGAGCTTTGATTTCAAACACAGTGCGGGAATGGATCTGCCATTATCATCTACTCCACCATTTCCATCTTCTTTCTCCTTTCCCAGATTCAGTTGTCACTCATGTGCAGTGCTTCAACAATTTGCATATTGTGTGCGTTCTGTAATGGATATGTGTAGCTAATTTTCTTTGCTTCGTGGTGATGAGGACTTGTTCTTCAGCGCTCAATGGACTACATATAGGAGTTTTTCTATCATTTCATTGGTCTAAAATTATATATTTAGATTGCTTAGTTTTAGAAATTATTGTATAAGATTCTGGAACTGAGATTGATGTTAATTGTCTTTGTTGATTTGATATTTGTAATTGAGATTAGATTTTGTAGTGTGAAGATTATATATGTTTTAATTTTTTTGCAGTTGCAATGAGATTATATTAATTAGTGTGTTATTACCTAGTTAATGTGGTTAATTTGTACCTTTGAGGGACTGTTTAGTACTTAATTTCAAGAAAACTCATGTTGCATTATTCCAATTTTAATTGCACATTAAGTGGTTTTAAACAATTTTTCAAGAGGTAGTGGTTAACTATGTTTGTAAGAGCTACTATTAATTAGGAATATTGAACTCAAGTGTTATCTTGAGGTTTTATTTAGACTTGATGAATTTTAACTCTTATAATTTTTTTGAGCAATGATAATCACTTTCTTCATTGCCAAGAGCATTCGTCATTCATATTTTCAATTCTATACTCGATTCCATTTTATAAAGAAAATACAAATAAATAATAGTTTAGTATTTAATTAAATTGCATTACTATTTTAGTTAATTAACTTGAAAAGCCAAAAATCAATTTCCCCTTGTTTTCATTGCATTTGCCTGACATTTATATTACTTGGGAATCAATAAAAGGCTTATCGAGGAAAAAAAAAAGATCATTGGTTTGCCTATACGCAATCCTTGGTAAATTTTGATTCTGGACCCCAAGGCTAAAGACAAAAAAGCCCTCACCAATGGTGCTAGTCCACACGGGATGAGATAATCACATATACAATTTAAAACAAACATACATAGCCATACAAAGTATGTGAGGATTAGGTTACTATTTGACCGCTTCAAAATCTTCAATTGACTTCAATTCTATTTAATTGTCTGAGGAATTATCGGGTCCTATAAATATACATTTATAGACAGCGGGTTATTATTTACCCAAACACTTCATCATAATCCCTAATGTCTTGGCACTAGGATTAATGTAAGGCTATTGGGCCTATATTAACCCTCCAAGTTCCATTTTAATTTTTGAAGCCCTATTTTCCATTTTTACTCATAAGTCCACTTCTATCAAATTTATTATGCAATACTTGAAAAATCATAATTAATTTCATAGAACTTCTGATTGAGGTGGTTAAAATTTCTATTCAAAGCTCTTTAAGTTTATTTTAAGGGAAAAATAATCACTATAGTAATATGTGACTATATTATTACCATAATTTTGAAAAATAAGTTCAACTTAAATTTGGACTTTAGATTTTCCAGAATTTCCTATCCAAACTTTGACAAATCACAAATAATTATAGAAATGTCCAAATAGGGTGATTTCAAAGGCTATTGTTGAGTTTAGTTTTAAGGAAAAATACTCATGACATTTGTTCCCACATGTAAAAAGCCAGAATCAACAATAATCACAAACTATTTAGAATTTGTTCCAGAATCATGGGTCAATTTCAAAAATTCATAACTCTCTCAATATAAATAAAATTTAGGTGGGTAACCCATAAAATCAAAGCTTATAATGTCTACTATCTATTGTCCAAATTTTATGGAAAAAATCAAGCCTTTGCTATTTCAAAAGTGAGCCCGAAACGGATCTGCTCATTTTTGGAAACTGAGATTTTCCAGTTTTCAATTTCCAATTTTGAAAAATCATAACCCTCATTATACACGTCTAATTTAGGTGTTCTTTAGCTCGTTTTAAAGCTTATGATGTCTACTATTTATTACCCAAATTTCATGATAAAACTCGTACATTTGCCTATGAAATAGAAGCGCCTAAGATAGCTCTATTTTTGAGTCTAAAAATAAAGGTGTTTTGTCATGATTCGGTTTAGCTTTGGAGTTCTCTATTTTGGCTCCCTTACCACAGAGAATGAACACGTAGAAAACAACCATAACACTCAAGCTTCAAAGAGCAAAATCATTATACCAAAACTAGAAATAATGGAGCTCAAAAACTCACCTTGATTGGTTCTGATTCGCAATGCACGTTTAGACTTTCTTCCTTTGGTTTCTTCCTTTGGTTTCTTCCTTTGATTCCTTCTTCTTTTCTACATGTCTTTGGTTGAATAATTGAAAGAGATGAAGAAGTATAGGGGTGTAGGAGTTCTCTCGATGCTTTCTGCTAGTTTCAAGTTCCTTGGTCTCTCTCTCAGTCTAACTCTCTCAGTCTCACACTATTGGTTCCTCCCACTCTCAAACTTAGCTTTCACTAGCTTTCTGTCTCTTCTATCTCTCCTCTATTTTTTTTCTTCTGGAAAATAGGAAAGGAAATGAGGGATAAGTATTTATCTTTAAGCTCTGACCGAAATGAATGAGAAATGGCAGAGTATGGGCGCTGTCATTATTGAACGAAGAGGAGCAGTTTGCTGACTTTAAGAGGAATGGTGCAGACATTGGGCTCAAGAAGCATGGAGAGTATGGCATGCGTGTTGTCCAAGAAGGATGGTGATCTCTGTTTCTTCGTTTCCATGAAATGTGTTGGCTATGATCTTTTGCTTTCTACGTTTATGTAAAAAAAACGTTGTCCCTAATTCTATGTGTCTTCGTGAGGCCGAAAGAATAACGAATGGGTTGCATGAGTCTAGTTGAGTATATGGACCAAATGATATAATGACTAGTGAAGGAGCATGGGCTTTGTCTTGCTGTTCCAAATTGCATTT
Organism: Acacia confusa; assembly: GCA_037074495.1. NCBI lineage: Eukaryota > Viridiplantae > Streptophyta > Magnoliopsida > Fabales > Fabaceae > Acacia > Acacia confusa. Next base: position 30,917,964 of record CM073510.1, read on the forward strand.
GTGAAAAAGGGCTCTTGGGCCGAATATGATGATGAATAAGGAATGGAGAAATGGTTCTACATATATTATATATAGGAGCACGTGGCTTAATGAAATTGAGAGAATAGCTTGTGGGTCTCACACCAACGTTATCCCACTTGATCCTCTTCGATCATCTACTAGGCTTTTATTTGCAGTTAAGTCATTTGTTCATTTAATTGTAAATATTGGATAAATACTAGAAATAAATCTTTAATCCCACTGGTTAATTCCACTAGGATATATATATATATATATATATATATATATATATATATATATATTAATTCCAAGAATTTTAAGCCACGGATTATCTATTATTAATTTTCCTTAAATTTATTCTTTTCCTGAAAAGTAAAGGAAAATAGGTCTTAATTCTCTAAATAATTAATTTCAATTATATGGCTAAATTTCACAATTTAATTTCCATAAAAAATTTCTAATTTCAAATCTCAGAATTAGGGATGTTACAAATTAGTCCAAGTGTTAAAAGACTTGAAGGTTAATCTTCTCGAGATATATACATACGTACACAAGAACAAAGATTCGAAGTCATTCCCCGCAAGGATCAAAGATCTAGATTATATAGACTAGAGAGAATAATCCGAGTCCCCTCGATATAGAAATAGCCGGAGAATATTCAAGTTTGATTATTCTCACTGGAAAATGCAGAAAACTACAAATATCAAAATTGAAGAGGAAAGCTACGTACAGCTGTCAATTATGAAGGAATACGAAGGCGCTTTAATTTCTAATGGCACTGTTTGGAGGGTATATATCTTCGTTTACTTGGACCAAGTAAACCCATCTGCAGAGCATGGCTACCATAATAATTAACTAAAGCAAGTCATGGGACGTGTAATACCTTGATTTCCCTTTCATCAAAAACCTTATATTTTGATGAATAATTAGTAAAATAAAAAGGTGACTCAAAGAATTATGGCTATTGATTATTTTTCCAACCAAATTTCATTCTGAAATTAGTTGACAAATTGTTAAATTTGTAAACTACCATTAGTAGCTATAAAATGTGACATAAAAATTATATAAAATAATAGTTATTTTCGAATCCAAAATTGCCAGCTCATGCCTCATGCTTGTTCTTTTTCTTCTTCTTCTTCCTTCTCTCTCTCTCTCTCTCTCTCTCTCTCTCTCTCTCTCTCTATATATATATATATATATATATATATATATATATATATATATATATATATTACTTGATTCCTTTTTATCTTTTTCTTCATACAATATCCACTGCGCCGATATGAATAGATTTTATGCCGAATTATCATTTAATCCCATATTTAATTAAATTATAGTAAAGTATATAAAAGATATAATTCAATAGGTATATAATATTAATAAATCCAACTAATTATATCATAAAATATACACCTATTCAAATAGTGCAATTTGGTTTAATTGCAATAATTTCAAGGAAATTTAAATTCTTAATTTCCTAGGCTTGAAATACAAATTCCATAATTTTGGACCTAAAATTACATTTTACAAATATTCTTTACTCTTAGTCTTTTCCTAAAATAGATTTAAGGAAATTAGATCTCAATCTCCCAATATCCCCTCAATTATTCTCCATGATTTTATTTCCAGGGAAAATAAATTCATAATTTCCAATAATTATTTTAGGCCATAAATTATTATTTCCAAAATATTCTGGCCAATAAGTATTCCCAACTAAATTGCTTTTAATTTATGGAAAATATGCCTTAAATTCTATATTTTTGATCTTTAAAATTCCTTAAGGCCAAATTTTTCATAATTAATTCTTGATTCCCAAAGTCCAAAAATTTGGGATGTTACAGCTAAAATATGAAATTATTAAGTTGTTGGTTGAGATGATAAGTGGCCTCACTCCTAAGCACTAATTGGGAGATATGAGAAACTTTTACTCTCTAAGCCTATAAAGAAACCCTTGATCAAATAAAAAAAGAGATGTAGATGGAGAAAAAAGTACCCAAAGCAAATCCCAATTCTATCCATTGCCTTTTTAATTTCAGAAAAACTCAAGATTATTTTCTATCATAAGAATAATAGTCGCGCTGGTCGATGCCTTTACCCGTTACACCAAGTCATCACCAACAACTTATCTCAAGTTTTGGGGCCAAACAAAAGGCCACGGTACTAGAGGTTTCTGTTCACGACAATATGTCAAACAAACATATGACCTGATCGTCCCATTACAGAGGATTTTAACATTAGATCTTAACACGACATTCAAATTTATACTACATACACAAGAACAAAGGTTTAAGTCATTTCCCACAAGGATCAAAGGTCTAGATTATATAGACTCGAGAGAATAATCCGAGTCCACTCGATATACAAGTTGCCAGCGAATATTCTAGTTTGATGTATTCTCACTGGAAAATCGCAGAAAATTACAATTATCAAAACTGAAGAGGAAAGCTACGCACAGCTGTCAATTATGAAGGACCACCAAAGTCACTTTCTAATGGCACTTGCATGTTTGAATTAGTGTTCCTGAGATAAAATTCTTTTTAGGACCAACAAAGTCGCTTTCTAATGGCACTTGCATGTTTGAATTGGTGTTCCTGAGATAAAATTCTTTTTAAATACTTATCTCATGCAATGTGGTGAAAAGCTGCTTCTGCTGCTTACCTAAACACTTTTACCGCTTACCTAAACATGCATGTCTTTGTAGTGTTTCTTCGTTTACTTGGACTAAGTCAACCCATCTGCAATCATGCTACCGTAATAATTAACCAAAGCACGCAAGTCATGTACGTTCCTTATTATCACTAAATGCCACTAACATTTAGTGTTGTATATTTAATTTTATCTCAGAAGCTATTAAAAAAAAGTAATCAATCAGTAAGTTAATTCCAAATGCCGTAAGCTAAACGCCACTTCCCACTTACATAAGCACACAACTCACGACCCACTTTACTTCTCATATACTTTCATATTACTCTCGAGGCAATTCATATATACTTTACTATTACTCTTTTATTTATGAATTATTCAATTATAATAATTGAACTAGAATTCATCAGATCACATGGAGAGGACAGCTCGGTGGATTCTATGATTTTATGCATTATTCTATTGAAGCATTAATTGCTGAGCAAAACTAATAAATAACCATTAATTACTCTCTAAGTGATTTGTATATATTGTGAACCAAATTTTGTTTTTTAGAAGTCACTTATATTGTGGAGCATATGAGTATATGTTTTTCATATTTCATGATTAGTTAGAGAGGAACACAACTTTCCTCGTCAACATTTTTTATTGAAATTAAATAGAAATATATATACAACTTAAATTATCACAAAGAGTTGCAGAAAATGTTAATAGCACAGTAGCTGAATGACATGAAAATTCCCACGTAAGTAGGAGGTTGCATGTTTGATTCCAGATAATTAATCTCTGACTATTAGTGATTACCTTTTTAATTAAAAAAAGAGTAGCAGAAGATTAAATTTGTATTCATCAAGTCAATTTGTCTCGTGTTTTCACTTTCTCGAGCACGACAAACACGTCAGATAAGAGGCTGACGATCATTCAACATTTTTTTACCACATGCATATCTCTCATGTAGCCAGGCACTAAAATAGCTCCTATCTTTCTCTTTCTCTTCTCACTTTTCCCTGATTCTATTAAACTAAAACAATTATAAATTTCACAAGTTTCGAATAATTAGTACTCCGTATAGTTTGTTCTCACAACTGTGTAGCATGCAAATATATAGCCTGGTCGTCCAATTCCATAGAGTTTTCGCATGAACTAGACAGCGAGGAACCGGCGGAGGAAAATGTAAATAAGTGAGCTTTACAACTAACTCTTTGCAATATGTGAATCCTAGTTGAAAATCTAGTTGTTGGCAAAAAAGTTATAAAAAAAAAAGTAAAATTGACGAAATATCGAATAATAGAAAACCTATTCAAATTTAAAAAAACGTGGGAATTGTAGACTCACACAAACGAGATATTTATTTTAATGAAAATTTTCGTATTAATTTAAAACTACTCGTATTTTATTACATTTTCTTTTAATTTGTTGCATGATAAGAATAACAGAGGTAGTTAATTGATGTCAATAAATATTAGCTTCCAAGTGTTGAAGACTTACAAAGTTAAACTTTTCCACATGTATAGGTAAACGAGAACAAAGATTCCAATCAAGCATCTAGATTATATAGACAAGAGAAAATAATCCGAGTCCACACGAAACATGAGTGGAATTTTCTTCGCCACAATCATCAGGCCATTGAAGCTGATTGGCCAACATTAATTCAAGGTCGACATACTCACTAGAAAACTTCAACTATCAAATTTGGATTATGATACAAATTTGTCTTGAAAGTTTTTATTGAGTAGCAATGTTACCCTGAAAATATTTTTCAATGTTGCCTCGAAAATTTATCCCAAATAAGATGCAATATTTTCCCTTACCATTAAAAAATTAGTGGTCAACATCAATATTATAATGGTCAAGTTAGTATTTTTAATAGTATGGGGGTAATATAGCTCTGTTTTGAAATTTCAAAGTGACATTAAATTTGAAAAACTTTATGGGGGCAACATTACTCTTTAGTGAAAGTTTTCGGGACAAATTTGTATCTTAACCCTATTAATGAGTCAACTCAGCCGTAAAAGTTTTTTTTTTTTTTTTTTGTGAATATATGAAAGGGCAAGCCTACTTGAACAAAGAACAGAGTCAGCTATAAAAGCTTAGGGGAATTACTGTGAGGTTCTAAGGAAGGGATTTAATTAATTAATTATCAAGAAGTCTCAATGATAAGGTAGGAGCATGAAAATAATTAAAGCCATTTTTTAGGATCTTACAGCAATTCCTCCTAAAAGAATTTGGTCGTTTACTTGGACCAAGTGAACCCACGTGCATATGCATGGCTATAATAACCAAAGCAACTCATGTACGATTACTATTTGCCGCTATTTAGTACACCTTTACTTGGTGTTATGTAAGAACTAATAAACTATATTGAACCAAAATTATAGTTTTGGATAGCTCATAACTCAAAAAAAAAATATATATATATAAAAATTAAGACTATAAAAATTTTGAGAAGTCTGCTTTCAATACAAAAAGGATCACTTAAAAATAAAATGAGGGAACATATTTATGCAAATTACTGGGAAATAATTAATTATTTAACTATTTTTTCTTAAAAAAATAACTTGAGTTATTGAGGTTTGTAATATCCTCAATTTTAGGTCTAGAGGTTTAAGAATTAGTGTGTGACAGGCAGACGACCAGGCCTAGTTCAGGGGATGTGATAAATGATATTTGTTCTTATTTAATTGGCTAATAAATGATCATAATTATGAAGTGGTATGAGAAGGCAATAAAAAAATTCAAGAACATGTACACATGGCAAAATAGGAAGATTAGCAACAAAAAAATATCCTTGCCTTTGAAAATGATAGAGACACATGTGCACCCTTATCTAATAAGGATTAAAGGGATAAGATAGCTTTTCAAATAAGTCAAAAATGGTGGCTAGATAAAAACAAGAAGAAGAAAAATGCCAAAAACACAAGGAAGAACAAGGATTCAAGGGAGACATAAGCTACCAAGGTGTTAACATGATATCTAAAGAGGAATGGATAGGGACATTTGTGTAGATAATTTGTGCCACCTAATTATCTTATCCATTAAGCAAAATATTGGTGATTATCCAAATGGTCATATGTCACACCAAAGCATTTCATGTATTAATAATAGAAAGGGACACTTGGACACCTTATTCATTGTGTTTTGAAGATCAAAATTCTTCCTCCATAAGCTATCAAATTCGTGCAAAATAAGGAGAAGAGAAAGTCACCAAAACTTGCAAAATAAGCCAAGTTTAAGGGATATTTTGTAAGGGCACTTTGGTCATTTGACTTGGGGGGATTTTTAAGTTCCTTCTTGACATATCTAAGACATTTTCACTCCTTTTTTGCATGAGTATTTTATTCAAGGAGAGAGATGTAACACCCCAAATTCCATGCTTAAAATTCGTGTCTGTCGACACTTAGTTTTAGGAAAGTCAACAGAGTTTGAGGTGCTACAGCTTAGAGTAATGCGGAAATGGATAGCGTGCGCTAATATTCGGACAATGAGTATCTGATATAAAATGCCCAGACATATGCTGATGCCTCGACATAAGCTGGTATATTAAAAATTTCCCGAAGGAATATTTATGTGATACAATATACAGAGCTTTGTATAATTACAAATCTTACATGTAACTATACAATATTCAACCAAGCCATGATTGGACTTGGGGGCAATGAACCTAAATCAGTTAATCAAACAATTTGGCTAGGTAGGTGTCTATCATGGGAGTCTCACTGAGTTCACGGCGACTTATTGACTGACCCACATAGACTAGCTCTACCTTCGGCACCAAACCATTTGAGATAACCTTGTTAAATCATGTCAGGATGAACACTCTGTGGACGCTCTTCCGGCTTTTGTTTTAACCGGTACTTCTTCCCAACTCCATCCTTTAGTGCCTTCTCACGGCTCCATCTACCGGTACCTTCTCTATCCCGGTTTCTTTCTTGAACCTTAGACAGATCTGAGATCCAATACACATTGGACCTCAGGTAACAGTTAACGTCATGTGAAAAGTATAAACAATATATATGACAGTTATTCAATACATTCAGTGGACAATACATAGCACACAACAAATGCATGTCGAAAGCACCATACATAGCACACAGCTCATGCATGTATGACCATGTTTGCACATAACCAGTGCCACGACGGCCCATCGTGTCCTCAGCGCTAGGAAAACATCCAAACAGTGTTATCAAGACTATAACCCGTGTCAAGCTGAATCTACAGCTACCCTGAATGTAGGCAAACGATTGAAACCACAGGCTTGCTCATAACACATGAATCAAACAGTCATATATAGGCATGCAAGACACACAAGTGTTAAAGTTACTAATACACGAACGTACCTTTCACCTAGTAATTGTCAAATGTCCGATCTTTGAATCTGGCATTGGACTTCCCGGATATCCTAACATATCACCATATCACTTAGAATAATATCCTAAGAGATATTGCCACCTCTATTTACCCATCTACCCTTGTTAGATTTATTATTTACAACTTTGCCCTTACATTTTTTTTAAAAACATAGTGCAGTATTTTCTGGGCAGATTTTTCAGTAACTTTGAAATATCATAACTAATTCTAGAAAAATCGAAACAAGGATCCGTAAAATTTCCCGGAATCCTTAGGATGTCTATTTTTGAGGAAAAATACTTTTATATACCCAGAATTTATGAAAAATTCCTAGTTTTCTTTTTTCTTAACGTTGCCTAGAATTTTACCCAGAAAACGTAGCCTTACTTTAGGAATTTTTATCTCCTAGCACAAAACTCAGAATGACACACTCTGGGTATATTTGGAAAGCCCTATGTGTCTACTTTAACGAAAATTTTCAGAATTTATTAACCCTATCTTCTACATAAAATCATAGCCTCTATGTTGCTGACTCTGAGAAACTTCTAACAAAAAATTTTGGCAGAATTTTGCTACTTTGATCTATAACTTCCAAGAATTTTGCTCCATAATATTTTTCATCATATTTTTGAAATAAATACATATTTAACCATAAAAACATGAAATCTAAAATATATTGGAAGATTAAAAATCAAAACAACATTTAAACTATGAACTTAAAAGCTATAACTCAAGAACTAGAGAACTTACCCTTGAAGAACTTCCTCCTCCTTCATGCTTCCTACTCTCTTTCTCTCTACTCTTGCTCTCTAAGAACTCACCTATTTGGTTGAGTTTTGGTGTGAAGATTATGAAGCATGAAGCCTCCTATTTATAGCAAATCCTTGGTTAACTTCCTAACAACTTTCATTCTATTTTAACCCTTAGATTAAACTTAGTTAAGAAGTTAAATTTTCAGCCTTACACCTACACCTCTTGGCTGGACGTTTTTTACCTCTTTGGCAAGTTGATGAGGTCATTTTGATGACACAATTGAGTGCTTAGGTGTCTCTAAGCTCCACATGTCTATACCCAATTGGTTTGCCAACTAATCAAGAGCTTTTGCATGTGTTTTATTATGAAATCTTATCCAAATCTTACTCCCATATTTTCTGGACGTTTTTGGGCAGATTTAATAAGATATAATTAACCCTCTAATCAAGTGTTTATATGCTCACTAATTACATATTTCATTGTATCATTGGTTTGTTAGCTAACCATGGAAATTAGTGCTTTATTAGACAAGTTTAATTCTTCATCCTTGGCCCTTAATCTTTTCTTCAATAATCAGCCCTCATTTATTTAAAAAATGATTACTTTAATTAATTGAAGACTTAAGCTTAATTAAATGAAAATATCTTGAAAACACTTGCTCACAAAGCTCCACCATGTACTCGTTGCCATTGTTGACTTTTGGGGCATAATTAATTAACACTAATCATGTGATTAATCTCCTCTTTATTACAAATATCTTAGGCTTAATTACTTGAGATATTATTTCATTCCCTTTGGCTTAGTTATTTTCAAATATAATTAGCCCTCATTTGATACTTTTAATTTGTCTCTAATCATTATGCAACTAATCTCAATTAGTGCAAACTTATGTTGTTAAGGATAATTGTTAATAAATAACAATTAAACTAAATATTTCCCTAAAAATGATAATAAATCAATTAAAATTTAGAGACAACATACTTTCTTAAATCATGTCTCATAATTAACCCCTTGTCAATCAATTCCAAAGGAGAATTGCCTAAAATTAAATTAATAATTTACACAAATTTTGAGACCACATATTCACCTATTTTAATAGGTGCTATTTATCAAAATATAATATTTATGATAAATAGGAATTTTAGGGTATTACAAGAGAACTCAAGAGAAGTCAAGAATTGTCTAGAAAAAGGGTGAAAATTCAAGAGAAAGGAAGGATAAGACCAAGGGGTAAAATGGTAATTGGTTAAAGGAGATATTTGTGGTGGGCTCATGACCTCTATCTAAGGACTTCTTCCCTTCATTTGTAAGGCACCAAGTTGCCATAAGAGAGAAAAGAAAATAGAGTAAAGGTTAGCTCAAGTGAAAGAAGAAAGAAGGAAGCTGGCAAAGTTGAGAATTAAGGTAAGTTAACTATGGTATTTTGTGAAACTTCCTTCTATCTTCATGAACATGTTGAAGATCCTAATGAGCAACTAATGTATGATATGTAGAAGCCTAGGCCAAAATCATCAAGGAGTTAAGGAAGGAGATTGAAGTTCAAGGAAAGCAAATCTCAAAATCAAGTAAGTACTTTCCTTGACACCCTTATGGCTTTGTGGCTTGGATTTAGCCTCTTTCGTGATATTCAATGATTATGGAGAATTGCAAAAGTGATGAGTATTATTTATAATCATAGGAAGTTTCATCGTCAGGAGCTTTTAAAAAGAATTTGGAGAAAGTAATTGATAAGTTTAAGTTTGCCAGGTAAGTAACCTTGATCTCATATGCTATGTATGACTTTGTATGTATGTTTTACCATGATTGTGTATGCATTCGGTGTTATTGTTTTCCAAGCACTTTGGTATCGGAACCTGCTGTGTGCGACCCTTGACATTGATATGTGCCTCTTATTAAGCAATCTGTGTTATGTGATTGTTTGTTTCGGATTAGGCTTTGTGCCTCTCACTGTGTGCGACCTACTGAATGCTATATAGTTATGTTTGTGGTTTTCTTACATACTCTGATTATATTTTGTATATGAGATTAATGGTTACTCTGTGATCCTTCAGGATTCCAATCTTTGTTGCTATCTGTATATGGTACAGTTATTGGATGTAGCTCCCAGACAGATATCAGCAGATGGAGGTATTGGACCAGTTCCAGATTATTTGAAGAATTATTGTAATAATTTTACATAATTATATTGTAGATTCTGTGACCAAGGTTTTGTAATTTATCATCAATATATTATGCCCAAACCGTTTTCTTACTGCACTGCGCTATATTGCTCTAATATGTGATAAAGTATTTGAAGGTTTGACAGTTGGATTTACTAAATAAGAAGTATCACACTACCCGCCACCCGAAAGGGCGAGGCCGGTAGGGGTGTTACAAGGTTTCACTATAAAAGTAGAAAACTATAAATAAACATTATTTATCAGGTAACTAAGAGCTGTTATACGAATATTTTAAAGTAATCGGTCAGCAAGTCAATTTCAAATGCCGTAGGCTAAACGCCACTTCCTACTTACATAAACACACAACTCACACCCCGCTTTACCCCCGCTTTACTTCTCTTGCATGTTGGCTTGAATGTTGAATTTGAGACCTCAAGCTTCAGGCAAGTCCATATCTACTTTACTATTACTCTTTAGTTTATTCATGCATTATTATATTATAATAATATGAGCCAGAGAGATATAGCGTCTTTATAGAATTCAACAGATAACATGGAGAGAACTCAGTGGATTTTATGGATTGCCTTGATCCAACTTCTGCCCAATCTTAGCGAGGCAATGCTCAGTGGAAGGAAACTCACCACCACGTCCGACACTCATTCTGGTAAGCGCCTTAAGTTTATGTAAGATAATGTTCTATATATGTATCAGCCAAAAGCTTAACTATAACTTGTCGTTATCAAACCTATTTTGAGTATAATATTCTGTTGAATGAAATTTTTGTACACACAGATTTCATAAGCATTGATTGTGGAGCAAGCAACGAATACACTGACTCTCAAACTGGGATCTCATATAAGACAGACGCAGGCTTCGTAGACACAGGTTATAATTTGATGGTGGCGCCTGAAAAAAGATATAAAATAGATTATCCTTATATTGGGAGACAACTTCAGACACTAAGAAGTTTCCCTGAAGGAAGAAGGAATTGCTATACCCTGAGACCTAAACAAGGCAAAAACCAAAATTACCTCATCCGAGCTTTCTTCACATATGGAAACTATGACGGCAAAAATCAAACTCCTGGTTTTGATTTGTACGTTGGCCCCAATCATTGGGAAAGTATTTATCCAACTACAGATTATCGTTTTGCGCAGATAATCCATACTCCTACATCTGACACCATACACGTTTGCGTCGTCAAGTCCGGCGTCGGCGTGCCTTTCATTTCTACATTGGAACTACGACCTCTCAGCAATTCTATTTATACTACTCCCTTCCCTTCTCAATCACTTTTGCATAATTATGCAACAATTGATGTTGGCTACATGGGTACGGTCACGCACAGCAGGTGACTATATTGTTTTTAATATAGATCAGAGGTAGTATGTATGTATGTTTTGTGTGCGTAAATATGTGCGTGCGTGAGGGTTTTGGTCATTCAAGTTTGTCTTCATTTTCTTTTTGGATCCTTAAATTTCAAACCATGGGTTTTAGTTTTAAAAGACAAAATAGTCTAGGTTTTTATTAATTGGGGGAATTGCATACAAGTCACAAGGAAGAGAAAAAATCATAAGCAAATCCCTTAAAATTATCAAATTGCATAAAAGTCATATTGGTTCTATGTTAGATTAATTCAAATTCAGAAAGTAACACTTTTCCCTTTTTAATCTGAGCAACCAATGGCAAGTCTTCAAGTCATTGGTGATACCCTCACTTCTCTTTGGTTGCTCAAATTAACCATAGAAAAGTGATATTTTCTCATTTCAAATTAATTTAGCCAGGTCCCATGAGACTTCAATGCAATTTCATAATTTTAAGGAACCTTCTTATAATTATTTTCTCTTCCTTGGGACTTGTATATAATTTTCCTATTAAGTTATAATGATCAATGTTTAAAACGTAATGAAATTTGAGAAGCCAAAATTTTTGATTTGAAAATTGAGAAACCAAAACCAAAATGAGCACAGACAGACTTGAGAGATAAAAAATTGTGTGTGTGTGTGTCTCTCTCTCTCTCTCTCTCTCTCTATATATATATATATATATGTATGTATGTATGTATGTATGTATGTATGTATTATGTTTCCATGCATCTAGCTCTTTAGAATATTATGTTCTCTGGTTTGTTGTTATATTCATGCTTTTTTTTTTCTACAAGGAAGCAATTCTCATACTCAATTATTTAATAACGCAAGCATATAGGTACACGGATGATATCTATGATCGAATGTGGCGCGTGGACTATGCTGATAATTTGCAAGATTGGCATGTGTTCACTAAAACTGTAAATTTTAATCCCCAAAGCACAAATGATTCTTATAATTTACCAGCACAAGTTCTACAATCTGCAGCCAAATCATCAAATCGCTCCTTTGCTTTAAACTTTGACTGTGTTTCTATCTGGGGGGCTCCTTTTGCACATTCCTTCGAATATTATGTTTACTTTCACTTCGCTGAAATCGAGAAGCTTCCCCTTGGGCAGAAAAGGGTAATCGATATTAATGTTAACGGTGAAAACATCCTCTCAAAGCCCATAACTCTTGAATACTTGAAGCCTCTCACAGTTTTTACTGCTACAAATGAAAGTTGTATTCGTTTCAGCATAAGAGCAACATCAGAGTCTGATGCTCCTCCAATCCTCAACGCACTTGAGATTTATCAATTAATATCACCGCTAATTTTCCCAACAGATCAAACAGATGGTACGCTTCTCGATCTATTCCTTCTTGTTGAATTGTTTCCAATTACATACACACACGCACACGTATCTTGCAATATATATCATTTGTTAGTGCACGTTTTTGCTTTGAATTCTAACAATATATTTATTATTTGTACAATAATAGTGGATGCTATCTTGGCCATCAAAATGGCATACAAAATCTCCAAATTGGATTGGCAAGGTGACCCATGTTTTCCCAGTTATGCATGGGACGGACTTATTTGCAGTTCTGCTACCATTCACTCTTACGCAAGGATCACCTCCTTGTGAGTATTAATATTTCACTTCTTGAATTCAAGTCATAACTCAATTATGGTGTTAATTTCTATTTCAAAGTGCTAAAAAATGTTTTAGAGGAAGTCCTAACTCCATTATTTATTTTAGTTTTAAATTAATTTCAAATTAAAATTAGTCAACGTATTTTATTGACTTAGTCAATTATTGTCCAAGTAAGCTTTATGTTTCCTCTTTTAATTTTACTCAAATATTTATCCATTTATTAGCTGTCAATGATAATAACAAGATGCTTTGTGACCTATGATCTATCCTCAGATATCTAATCTCTTATTCATGGGGGACTGACATTGTATTATTCATATCTCAACCTAATAATTAATTTTCTCCCATATTGCCAACAATATTATTAACTATTAAATAAGCTTTGCTTGAGAAAATTTTATAACCACCTATCTTATTGTGTTTTGACCACATATTTTGATTTTTCCAACCAGAAACTTGAGCATGAGCAAGTTAACAGGAAACATAGTTATCTCATTCTCACAGCTTACGGAGTTAGTATCCCTGTAAGTATATAGTACATATATAGTGAATTAATTAGGACAACATGTTCAGTCTAAGAATTTCATCACGTAAGATATTGTTTTTGTTTCAGGGATTTGTCAGATAATAACTTATCAGGAACAATACCAAAATTTCTAGCTGAATTGCCTAAGTTGAAAGTCCTGTAAGTTTGTGTAGATTTTTTTTTTTTTTGGTTGAAGTAATAGCCCATACATACCATGATAACTCGTATTTAATCACCTAATTAATGAATACATGTGTTTGTGTGTGTGCATTTCGACAACGAGTTTTTTTTTTTGGCAGTAATTTGAGAGGCAACAAGCTTACTGGTTCAATTCCCAAGACTCTCAAGGAGAAGTCAGATTTGGAAATGAGGTTTCTTATTTTAATCTATCATAGTTACTCAGCTTTTGAGAGAGTTGTTTTTTTAATTGAACTAGAATCAGTTTATCAATATCAATTATATTTGATAAAACTATTTGGTGTTTTCAATGGTGGTCCGCAAATTTAATTTAATTAGTCTTGACTCTGCTTTAAGGTGACTGGAAAAGATTTATAATTATTTGAACAGACGGATCAATACTAATAAACTTATTGTCTGGTTTATCTTGCAGTTTGGATGGTAACCCTGATCTTTGCTTTACGGATCCATGCAAAAAGCATAAGTTCGTTATTCCACTAATAGCATCTGTTTCTGCTTTGATTGTTGTAATCTTGGTTTCGCTTGGAATATGGATCCTTAGAATAAAAAACCTGAAAGGTTAGTCTACACAAGATTCCCTGTGAATTTTCTTCTTTTTTATGTCCCAGAAACTTTGATTATTTTTTAAAAATTGTGTAATATTTCATATCCGTAAGATATCAATATGTCTCTAATTTTATATACAACATAATGATCAATAGAAGAAAAAGGGAAAAAATAGTTGGAAGGTTGAGACATTATTTTGATTATCCTTATTAATATTTACTGGGGATTTTGCAGGGCATGAATCATTAAAAATAAGAAATCGAGCATTTTCTTACTCCAACGTTCTTGAGATCACTAACAACTTACAAAACTTGATCGGAGAAGGAGGCTTTGGGAAGGTTTATTTAGGAACACTTATTAAGAATGATACTCAAGTTGCTGTTAAATTACTTTCTCAATCATCGGTGCAAGGTCATAGAGAATTTCGATCAGAGGTTAAGTCATAATCCAATACTTGAATTAATTTTGTTCATTATTAGAAACATAATTTGTTCAATATTTTCATTCTCATAGAGGTGATAAAGTTACATATGAATTATATAGGTAGAACTTTTGATGGTTGTTCATCATAGAAATTTGGTTTCTCTGATTGGATATTGCGAAGAAACTGGTGCGAGGGCATTAGTTTATGAGTACATGGCTAATGGTGACCTACGCCGACATTTATCCGGTATATATGAAATCTCTTGCTTCAAATTAAAAGGCTAGATTAGACATTTTCTAGCCACAATACGGTATTAATTCACTTAGCAACATTTGAAGGAATACATATGTAAAAGAAATCTCATTATAGTATTTATACATTTATATAGGTGACAACGGGGATGCTTTGAAATGGAAGAAGAGGCTTGAAATTGCACTAGACGCAGCGTGTGGTAAACAAAACTATATGCTACGTATATGTTAGCCTTTTATGAGTTGTATGGTTGAATTTAAATTTGTATGGAAATGATATCAAGTTTTTGTGGATGTAGATATGATATCTTATTTTAAATATATTATGAAAAAAAAATTATATTGAATATAATACAATTTGTTTGGTTACACATTATAATGAATGGAATTGCAGGGTTAGAATATTTGCATAATGGATGTAAGCCAGCAATAGTACACAGAGACTTGAAGACCACCAACATTTTGCTAGATGAAAATATGGAAGCTAAGATTGCTGACTTTGGGTTGTCTAGAGCTTTTGCAAACGACATTGATAGTCATGTCTCAACTCGTCCTGCTGGAACAGTTGGTTACCTTGATCCTGAGTAAGCACTTTATTCATATTATATAGCGTTAATACCATTGTTAGTCTTTTTAATTTGATCGAATTTTGATTTTGGTCATTTATGTAGTTTTGAATCGTTGGTTTTAGTCTTATAGTTTCATAAGGATTTGGTTTGAGTTTAATGACTAGGGCCTATACTTTTGACGAATTATGGTTTTGATCCTTATATTTAAATTCATACCAAGTCCTCATAAAACTATAAAAACCTAAATCTAAATTCAATCAAACTATAAAGACCAATAATTACACACACACACACACACACACACACACACACACACACACACACACACACACACACACACACATATACATATAGTTTTGGAATAATTCTGCTAGAGCTAATCACTTGACAACTAGAAGCAAAATAATATGGTTGGTGTAAAACACCCTAATTGTCTTCCTTATAATTTCCTCCTCCTTGAAGGAATATCAATGAGGTTAATTAATTAGGAAAAAATGGATAAAAATGTGAAATAGGTGTTACAATTATGACTAACATCGATTCCCAATTAGGTCTGACTTAAGGACTGGAGGGAGTAATTTCTTTTCTTCAGCTAGATATCCTCACCAAATAGTTTTAAGGTTTCCGAGTACAAGAAAATCAAAGCAATACAAAGAGCACATATAATGAACATTATTTGGATTAGACGACAAATCAAGCTCATTTTGTTTTTGTTAAATTCACTTCCTCGAACTAAGGTTTAATATCTGTAGAGAATCTGAATTGATTTGATATACTAGTAAATTAAATTTTACAGGTTTCAAAGTTCGGGAAACCTTACAAAAGGAAGTGACATATATAGTTTTGGAATAATTCTGCTAGAGCTAATCACTGGACATCCAGCAGCAAAAAGGCAACAAAACCATACCTTCAGTCTCCTACTTTATTGGGTTACCCCTAAATTTAAAAACAAGGAAATCGAGTCCATAGTTGATCCAAGGTTACGAGGAAAATATAGTGTTGATTCGGTTTGGAAGTTTCTAGAGATAGCCATGTCATGCACTGCAACATCTGCAAGTGAAAGGCCCGATATAAGTCAAGTAGTTTATGAACTAAGGGGATGTTTGGCAATGGAGACAAGCTTGGAATTAGTGACCAGTAGCGATCTCCACCCCAATTCAAGCAGTTACACCAGTGTGAGTGCTTCACAATTTGATTCAGACTTCAGTGCTCTGTCTGGAAGATAGATACTTGTTTAAGTATCGTTTTATTTTGTTAGTAATAAAATTGTCTTTGTTCAAAAAAAATTTCTGATATTTGGGGTGCTGTATTTCTTATATTTGTATTTCATAGACAATGGTAACGTTGTGGCTATTGTTTAATTACTTACGTTCACTGTAACACCACAAATTCTATGCTTGAAAATCGTGTCAGTTGACACTTAGTTTTAGGAAAATCAACAGAGTTTGAGGTGCTACAGCTCCAAGTACTGTGGAAACGAAAAGCATGCGCTAATATTTGGACAATGAGTATCTGATATAAAATGCCCAGACATATGATGATGCCTGACATAAGCTGGTGTGACGCCCGGCCTTCGGGGCCTTTATTTAATTAGAGCTAGTGCGGAATACAAGAATCGAGGAGATTTGGACGACTTGATTTTGTAAATCAAAGTTTTTGAAATTACAATAGTATGAAAATACGGACTAATTTTTCGCGATTCGATATTTATCCCATAGAGGGATATTAATACATTGATCTAAAATGAACGGATGACAAACACTATATACAGACTTATTTAATCCTAATTGTCCAAGGCGTTGCATCTGCTGTAACCCTTACAACTGCTCCTTGCCTTCTGATCCCGAACTAGTTCCTGTATTCTTTTACATGGTCTGGAGTCCAAATGAATAGACCCCAGGGTAACAGTTAATCTTATGCACATGTATGAAATTAAATATGACATTTTAGCACATGCAGAAACATGGAAGAATTTACACACAAACCGTAACCGCAATTAACGGCCAAGAACCGCAGCTCTTGTCTAGGACCGCAGCCTCAATATCTATGGTCAATCAGGATAATATTCAACCAACATACATGATCAGCTAAATAATGTACATATACATTTGCATACATGATTATAGGATTAGAGTTACCCACTAGCACATGTTTATGCATGGAAGAAATTACTCATAACCGTAACCGTAGTTAACGGCCAAGAACCGCAGCTTTTGTCTAGGACCGCAGCCCCATGAGACCTCAGCCTCAATATCCATGGCCAATCAGGATAATATAAACAGGTAATTCAACCAACATACATGATCAGCTAAATAATGTACATATACATTTGCATACATGATTATAGGATTAGAGTTACCCATTTCAACCTTGATTCCTTAAGTTCCATGTCTGAAGACGCCGGGATCATAAGAGGTGTCTGAGTCTGCCTAGAAACGTTTATCATCGTCATTAAACACTTACTCGAATCGCAGAGGAACTAATTACGCGAATTAGTTTAAAGGACTAATAATAATTATTAATCTCTTAATTTTTCTCCAACAATAAGATCTGTTACAATCATAATTGTCCTAAAGAAAATCCAGTTACTTCGGGTATTTTTAATTATTTGTAAAAAAATAATTTTAATGTGCCGTTAAGTCTCATGTGTTCATTGACAAGTCCCCTTTCATATAAAAATATTTCCAAAGGTTAGAACTTGTCAAATAATTTCCAGATTTCATGTTTTTCCTTGACTGTCCAGTAAGCTTTCCAAGACAAAGGGTAATTTTGTAAAACTCATAACTCTTTACTCAGAGCTCATAAAATTACAAAATACCCACCAAAAGAAAGCTACATGTCTCTACTTTGTTTCTGGAAAATTTCATAATTTTATCTTATCCCAATCACTCCCAATTCATAAAACCATCATCACTGCCCAGAAAAACGTAACAGAAACGTTACAGGATTTTGACCCATTTTCCAAAAATCATAACTTGAGCTATAGACCTTGGTTTGAGGTGAATCAAAGCTCATTTTAAACTTTAGCATGTCTACTATATGCTCATAAAATATCAGGGTCAAATAAGGTCGTTTACTATTTTTTTGACCTTTTTAAAAATCGGTGCTCAGCTGGAAAATTAACACGTGAACAGTAACTTTAGTGCTACAGTGACGCGGGTACTATTCATTTACGGAAACACTGTAGCAGACGATGAAAAAAATCTGCTTCTGCTTCAGAAAACAGAGGAACATATGCCTACAGCAGCGAACACCCAGAAAGTAACGCATAAAACATGCAACTGCGATAACTACATACATGCACAAAGCAACCACGGCATGCACACACATACACTAAGGTAGCAGCCCCATAAGCTTCCTATTTCTTTCAGATCAGCAACGTTTGAGCAGAAAAATGACAGCAAAATATCCTATTCGTATTCAGTCAAACAGCCCCTGTTTCCTTTAATCTTTTAGTTCAGCTTTAGCTAAACTCATTTTAGATTCATTTAGCTCCTTACAATGGCTTATGCTTGAAAAGAAACCGATGGAAATAAAGGGAAAGATAGCTTGAAACTAACCCTTGCTGAGTCGAACTAAATGATGAGAAGAATGACTGATTTTTCCTCTGTTCTTGGGCAGCAACAGCAGAGGGAAGATGATCTCAGTTAGAACACTCTCTCCTTCCTCTCTTTCACTCTCCACGTCTCTCTCTCTTCTTTATATCTTCTGTTCATGAATGGAGGAAAGGAAAGGATGAGAATGAAGATCCCACACTCTAAGCCTCTCGGTCTCACTCTCTGATTTTCTGCATTTTCTCTTTCTGTGACTGTGAAAGTCGAAGGTTTAAGGCTGCTGAACACAAGAGACAGTGGAGCATGGTTGAAGCAGGGACAATGGATAATGGAAGCTGCTGTCTGCATGAATATATGCGCGCACGAGCTGCTGAAAACACGAGACATAGAGGAAAACAAATGCTGGAATTTCAAGAGCAACATGTTAGAGACACAAGAGTAGTGGAGCTTGGTCTCGAGCTGCATTTCCTAAGCGAAGTAGTGGAGCATGTCCTGCTGTCTCTCTTTTTGTGTATTTACGTGTCCAGTCAAGAGGAACAATGAAATGAGAAAGTAGCAGCCGTTGGAGTATATGGCGTGGATTGGATTCTTTTTTCTACTGATATTAGGCGTCCTTCACATGTTGGGCTGAAGAGGTACAGCAGATATGGGCCATGAGAAATGAATGAGCATCTATATATATATGTTGTGCGTTTTTCTGTCTCTGGCCGAAGTGAATTATTAAGGAGGGGGAAAATCATTAACATTAAATGGACTTCGGCTTTAAATATTGGAATATATATTAGGCCCATGAAATTCTCATTTGATTCTTATTTATAATTAGATTTAATTGCAATATCTTTCATGATTAAATTTCTACGGAAAATAAATTCCTAATTTCCAATAATTATCTTAGGCCATAAAATATTATCCCTAAGATTTTTAGGCCCAATTATTCCTTATTTGGAATTATCTCTTCTTCCCAAAAATAGTTCAATTGGGAAAATATGCTTAAATCTCCAATCATTATTCTCATAATTATTCTAGCCCAAATTTCACAATTTAAATTTCCTTTACAATTTTCCAATATTTAAATCCCAAAAATTTGGGATGTTATAGCTGGTACATTAAAATATCCCGAAAGATTATTCATGTGATACAATTACAGAGACATAAATACAATTCTCTGATAAATCAACTTTATAATTAGACCTATAGCTTGGAATTCAACACAGTTAATTAAACAAATTGGCCAGATCGGTGTTTAGTCTAATGGGAGTCTCCCCGTCTTTCACGGCGACTTGTGACAACCCACCAACAACCCTTTCTTAGTTTAAACACCAATTGGTTTGAAATAACTTTATCGAATTTATGCCATGGACTAACCTTCTTCAAACTCTATTCTTGATTGGTGCCTCTTCACGGCTCCATTTACATCGTCGGTATCGCTTACTCAAATCCAGTAATCTTCCTTGAACCTTTACTAAAATCTGAGATTCAATACATATTGAATCTCAGGTAACAATTAACCTCATATGAAAAGTATAAACAATATATGATAGATAATCACAACATACATTTAGCATTTATCATATATGCACAACAATCCACAGCTAAATAAATATAGATACTCATGATTCAATCAATCATATCAAAGTCATACAAGTCATATGAGAGTTAAAATTACAGAACACGAACGTACCTTTCACCACATAGTTACTAATATTTTCGACTTTTGAATCCGGTCCCAAACTTCCCAGATATCCTAACATATCACCATATTACTTAGAATAATATTCTAAGAGATATTTCCACCTCTATTTACCTCTCTACCCTTGGTGGCTTTGTTATTTACAATTTTTCCCTTACATTTAATTAAAAAACGTAATGCAGTATTTTCTAGGCAGATTTTTTGATAACTTTGAAAAACCATAACTAATTCTACAAAACTTCAAATGAGGATCCGTAAAATTCCCTAGAACCCTTAGGATGTCTATTTTTTGATGAAAAATAATAATTTTCATCCAGAATTATTGAGTAATTCCCAGTTTATATGTTTCTCAACGTTGCCCAGATTTTATTCCAGTAAAAATGGCTTAACTTCAAAAATTCATATCTCCTTCCAAAGAGCTTGAAAAATTACAAATTCTATATCAAAAGAAAGCCCTGGATGTATAATTTATACCTGGAAAATTTCATAATTTTCAAATATCATTTACTATTTAAAATAATTCCTACAACGTGACTGATACCAGAAAAACTGAAATCTGGGAATTTTCTCAACTTTCACAATATTATTCATTTAATCTCAAAAATCATTTCCCATCATGTTTTCACTCTAATTTTCGTTTTAAACTCATTAGAGACCCAAAAAATATGTACATAATTTACTTTATAATTTATTGAATTAAACTATAATTCTACCAAAAATTTATAAACTAGAGCTCAAGAACTTAACTCTTGAAGTTCCTACTCCTTCTTCTTCTTGCTCCTATCTTGCCTTAACCTCTATTTTGATTTGAGTTTTGGTGTGAAGAATGAAGAGGAATTCAAGCTCTATTTATAGAGTTTTGGGTCTCAACTTCTTTTCAAAAATCACATGTTAATATAACTACCCATCTACCATAAATATGTTCATCTATTAAAACTCATCTTCCAATCAAATATCACATGGAAATCTACCTCATAAGCATCTACCCTTCATTTCCATCTACTAAAACTCATCTTCCAATCAAATATCACATTTATATGAATTTCTTAATTAAATTTGGAAGAAAATATATTAAATAAATTATATTTCTTTGAGACAAATATTCACCCTTGTATTTTGCTAATAATCCATAAAATATAAAATTTATGAGAATTGGAAAATTAGGGTATTACATTCACTGTGATTGAGTTGATTTCCAGCATTAGTTTGGAAGTAAATGTAACATCCCAACTTTTCAAAAGCAGTATATTTTCTTTTCATCAGAGTAGAGCATCGGAGCAAAAGAGTAACTGATACATATATTCAAAATGCCGTAAGTCTGGCTAATTACAGAAACAGTACAAAGACCGAGAGTTTTTAAAGTAAACAACCACAGAGGTATTCCCCTGACAATACCCATGCCGTGGCAACAAAAAATGGTCTTCAGCCGAGTTCCTATAAGTGTTGCTTGCCTTTCTCCTCAGTCCTCGGACCTCCCGATCCTGAAACTATGTTAAGAGTTGAGGTCCATTGCAATCAGACCTCACATAACGGTTAACCTCATATTTACATATACGGTATATAAGCACAGAAAAATAAATCACTCCCAAATATATCGCTCCCAATGAATGCAAATGTACCGCTCCTAGCAAAACGCACCACTCCCAGTGAATACGGATATATCACTCCCAGTGCATGCAAATGTACAGTTATCCTCTAACAACACTATGTATTAAAACAACACACCACAACATGCATACAACACACATACCACATATATGCATACTGTAAATATCAGAGTTAGTGTTACAGTACGCGAGCATACCTTCGCTGACGAGCGTTTAGTATGTTGACGGAAAACTGTACTTTTGACGGAAAACAGTGGAATGACAGCAAAACAAGATTACTGATATCCTATAATGATAATATCACATTCATCAATATTTGATATCATAACAGGCATTTTAGGTACAAATTACCATTTTGCCCCTGATCCCCTAATCAGCGGAATTTCGCCAGCACTTCGTTACCTTGACCCTAATCTTCCAGAATTTCAACATATCTCTAACTCCATAATGATTTTCGAAATTAACACCTTAATTACCCCTAGAACATGATTTCTAAACATACTTGGAAGATTAAAGATCAACCTAGCATTTCTACTACAACTACCGAAATAAACACTAAAACTAGAGACTAAGGACCGAAGAACTTACTCAGAGCTCTGCTATGAACTTCTTACTCCTTCTCTAGAGCTTCTCCCTCTAGCTTCTCTCTAGGATTGTTTGTGAATTGGTGAAGAATGAAGAGAAATGGAGGGGGGCTATTTATAGAAAAAGACAATGGCATTTCGGTAATTCCTTTGAACTTTATCTGGTCAGATTCTGACCGTTGGATCGCACTTTTTGAAATGGGCTGATCTGGGCCTTACACCTCTCTATGATGACATCATCATGAGTCATCAAAGTGATGTCATGCTTGCATCATCTCTTGATTTATGTGCCTTTATCTGATAAAGTTACCTGTTTGATGTCCTAATCGCGTAATCTTGAGAAATCTCTAAAATTCCGGAAGCAATGCCCTGAAGGTCTTTTCTCCCTCTTTCAAGTTACTTGGGTCAACTAAATTTTCAGTCCCATTTAGGACATTCCGTTGTCTGTTGAATATTTCAGCCAAACGCCGTTGGCTACGGAAATTACGTCTGCCGACGTCAACTTCTGGATCATAAATCACTGATTCATAAAAGGTTCTGGTCTTTACTAACTCATATCTAGATTTCAAGTTATGATTTATTTTCTATAAATTCTCATTTCTATTATCTGTCTTAATTTCACAAAATATCTTTTTAGCCTTATCTCATGATCACTCCGTCGGTTACGGAAATGGCTTCAGAGACAGCCTACCTTGAGATAAAAATTCACTTGTCTATAATATACTCTGACTCTAAAAACTTAGTTCATGGTTTTCTAGGTAGGATTTTATTTCTATCCATTCTCGTTTATCCTGTATAAAATATCACAATTATAATATTATTTAATTACTAAATATCTTAGATATTTTTTCTTAATTTCCATTTTAATTTTTCTTTATTTTTCTTCATAATTTCATATATATATATATATATATATATATATATATATATATATTTCCACCTTTTTCTCTTTATCTTATGTCTAAACAATTAGCCATTAATTATCTAATTAATCACTTACTAATTGTTGACAATTTTCTTAATTAGTAATAATTATTATCTCACAACTATTTTACTGACATTGGTAATTTATGCACCATGCATAATATTAAAAATCATGGGGTCCAATATGATCCCCATAATAATATCAGATTCTACCTCATTATTTTCCAAGGAAAATAATCCCATAAATTACCTAAATTAGAGACAACATACTTTCTAATTTTTAATAAATATTTAGTTGTCTCTTAGGATTTTATCATAATTTTCTCAGGGTATTTTATAACCCATAAATGTTTCAGGGATCTATTTACAAATTATCTAACGTTTTAGAGACCTTTTCGCACATTATTTATTCTTAGGAGAAATTGTCCTAATAATAAGATAAATTCAATACAAGGTGTTTGAGACCTCATATTCACCTATTTCCAATAGGTATTATTTACTAAATTATGATACTTATCATAAGTAGGATTTTTAGGGTATTACAGTAAACCATAAACAGGAATTGGTTGCATACTTATGAACATGGCCTCTACTAGAAAAAACGTTTACAACGTCCCAAATTTGACCCAATTAACTATCCTATTTTTAGGTTGGGTTTCTCTCATAATCCTTTTCTTATCATCCCTCATAATCTCTAAATCATATTCGTCCAATCAATTACAATACTACTATAATATTTCTCTCACCTTCCCAATCAACGGTTCGGATTAGATGATGAAAGAATATGAGAAAAAAGATGAGAAGAGAATCCTCCTTCTCTATTTTTTGGGACGTCTTTTAAGGGGACACGATAAATTCATACTTTTGATGTTCCCAATTATATTTGGGACGCTTTATTTAAAGCGTTCCAAACAAGTTTAGGACACCATAATCAATTTTTTTTTTCAAAAAAAAATAGATTTGTGGCATCCCAAAACTCTGTTTGGGATGCCATAATTTTAAAAAAAAATGTTTTTTTTTAAATTAACCACCTACATATTTTTTCACTGCTCACTATAGATAACCATAAACCAAAATGTTCACATCATTATAGACCAAAAACAGTTGATATAGCAAAGAAATATCCACCTTTAACTAATTATGGTAATTACTACAACAATCACCACAAAGTGTCATATGTTTCCTACAAACCTACTAAGAAATATACAAAGTAAACCTTATGCATAAAATGAACAAGATGCAAGATGCATCAAAACAGGAATGTAAACTTAGAAGCAGTGCCCTGAAACACAAGACAATATAATTTTAATTTAGACAATATAATTTTTCCATCATATATGCATATAATGTTTCAGAGCATGATTTCTATTGTTAGAAACAATGCAAGCAATTAGATAAAATAGAGAAAATTAATGCCTTAAACCTGTATTGCAACTTTATGACAAACCAACTGTTACCAAATACATAGTAATGCAACACCTAATTTACTTAATAGACATGCAATATAAATGCCACCATCACACTTTCAAAAGAATCTCAAGAAGCATTCGTCTATCAAAAGATTTACATAAAACAGATGATCTAGAGCATTGACCAACCAATTTCATTCTATCTGTTGAAGAAGATGCCTAGCCAAAACATCTCGGACCGTATCAATTTCTTCCTCTGAGTATGCTTCCTCATTACCAAAAATTTGTAAATTGTGAAACAAGGTATAAGATAAATCAATGAAGTGAATTAATTAATTAACTCAAGTACAACAAAAAAAAATATCATCATTTAAGAATCATGGAGTGATTACATGCGTGTTCAAAACCTATAATACATCCGCTATTAATGATAGTTTATGTCTAAGTCATAAACTATCAATTTTGGATTTCTAAGTATCAACATTCATATTACAAGGTTTAACTAGTTCAATGCACATCAATAAAACAACAACAATATTTAACTATAATTACCTCAAACTTTAAATTCCGATGCTTGAAATTTATTTTCTCTACGCAACCCTAACAACAACAACAAAGAGAACATTAGAATTATTCCAACTATCATATAAGTGAGTTGCAATTTTACTTGCAATAGCTTCTTCTACCCTTATGCATGTCATCATTGATGAGTTTAAACTCACATGCAAGTGAAATATAGGTGGTTCATGCCAAAAGTTAAGCAAAGAAGAGAGAGGAGAAAGTGATCATAAGGCCAAGAATCAAGTGAGTGGTAAGCTCCTAATCTATCTTAAAATGTTGGAACTTCCATGTCTTTGAAGCAAAATTTTCCAAGCCAAAACTTGGAAAAATAAAGGGATTTTCAAAACTATGAGCTCACCAGCATGTTCACCACTGAAAATGGAGTGGGAATAAGTTAGTGGATGAATTTTTAAAAGCATTTTGAGGCCTAAAATCATAAGCTATTCAAAAATATGAAAAACTACCAGTCGTGATCTCTGGAGTCGGTCAGCTTGTATGTGGGTTCTGACTAGGTAAATGGACTCTAAAAAATATGAAAACATTCCAGAGTTATGAGTTTCACAAAATGACCCAGATTTCTAGAAGCTAAAACTGGATAGTAAGCTTATTGAAGACTTTTAAATGGGCAAACGACCCTAGAAAATTATAAGATTTTCCAGAATTAAAGAGGACATGCAGAGATTTAAATTGATATAAAATTGGAAAATTTTATAGTTCTGTGCTAAGAGATATTAACTTTTTAAGTTTGGTTAAATTTTTTGAAACTTTTCTGGATAGCGTTTACATTTATGAAAACTGGGAATTATTGGTGTTTGATAAAAATATGAAACTTTCCAGTTAGATAGAGGACTTTCAGAGCTTTAATGTGACGTATAATGGGTATTTTTTTTTTGAGCTCTACACGACAAGGTATTAATTTGTAAAGATAAGAACAATTTTTTGGAAGTTTCAACTGGGCAATCAAAAGAAATTTAAAATTTGGGAATAATTTAGCGTGTTCTAACCTTGGAAATTGTTTTTCTGTGAAAATAGACTTGTCAAGGAACACTTGGGTTTTAATTGCACACAGTTTAAAGTTTTGTGCATTTTATTAAAAATGCTTGAAGTTTCTGGAATTTCAGGACAATCAAGCTTAGGGACTGAAAATGATAAGTATTTTGGAGTGGGTCTAAATGAGGTAAATCTTAATTATGTTATTAAGATTGAATTGATTAGTGACCCATCTCTATATGTAAATGTTAATTATAGGACCTAAGAATTGCCCGTACCTAAAGAATAAGTGTAGTGATAAGAATCTAGTAAAAGGGATTTTATTGGTAAAGACCAACAAGTAGTAACTCTAATATCACATTCTTTGTATAGCTATATATGTTTGTGCATGCCATATTTGTATATCCTGCCTTATAAAGCCAACATCACTCACGACTCGATTGAGCGGAAGAGCTAACTATGGGGCTAACTTCTCGGTGGCTAGGCAGGGCCTATGCATTCAGTATTTTTGGCATCAAATTACATGAAGTGAATTTCCTTGCGCTAAAGTATTTGAAAATCATTGAATGAACGCTTGTACTACAAATTGCATATGAAATGTAATACTTGAATTTGAATTTGAATGTGAACTTGAATTTGAATGCTTTATATGTTGTGTGGACTACTCTATTGGGTTGATTTACATATATTGCACATATTTGGAATATGAGATTGACATGTTACTCTAAGATTAATTCATTTGAATCTCACAGCCTTCCATAAATCCAAGACATGGGCAATCTAGTAAGTAAGGAGGAAGAAGCAAGGGCATAGTAATTGCTTGATTTGAGAAGAAGGTGGTGTTGAAGATGCGGTTGAAACATTTAGTTTCACTTTTGTATATGGTTTTTATTATTTCCTTATGACTTAGTTAATATTTTGAGATAGCCAAATATAGCTACTGAGATGTATATTTTTAAATAGATACAAATGATTACGTAGAAGTAGCTATAGATAGGATATATATATATATATATATATATATATATATATATAGGGTTAAGGTGCAAAAATACACATATGCTTTTTTTAGGAGCAAAAATACCCATCATTTTGGTGTAAAAGTCACATCCCATCGTTAAATCATTGTTCACCGTGATGAGAGAGAAAGAGATGAAGTGAACAGTAACTTAACAGTGGTGAACAATGACTTAACGATGAGATGTGACTTTTGGATCAAAATGGTAACCACATGTGTATTTTTGCTTCTAGGGAAAAAGCTCATGTATATTTTTGCACCTTAACACATGTGTGTGTGTGTGTGTGTCACACGCGCACACACGCACATACAGACATACACACACACACACACTCGCGCGCGCGCGCGCGCACACACATATATGCTGCTAACTATTGTTGCAAGGACGATCATGTATATAACAAGCCCAATGATTAAACCATAATTTTATATGATTTTTCATTGTAAATTTATGATTATTAATGTCTTTTCTAGGATATTATTGCATGATTAAGCATTAATTTGAGTTAGAGACATTTGTATTGAATTAAGTGAAATTAGAGGCAAAATAGTCATAATTTAGTAATTATTCATACAAATGATTTCTTGAACTTTTGATGTTATATTGTGTTTAATCTTACATTGTAGGAATTTTGGAAGAAATTTGAAAAATGTCAGAGAAGGGCCAAAATTAATATTAGAGAAGGACCTCAATTAATGCTAGATAAGGACCTAAAATTGAGAAATATCATAGAAGGACCAATATGTAAAACATTACATTTTGGCAAAGTTTAGGTCATCTTCTTCATTTATGCAAAGACGTGAATAGAGACGAGGAATATGATATACAACGTTGCAAACTATTACTTTGACTTGGCTCTGATGCTCTCGGCCTTCATCCTTCAGCCTTCTTCCTCTCTCGCCGGTTGCATCATATCATTCACCACCACAGGCTACCGGTGAGCTTTCTCTCCTCTCCACTGTTGGAATTGCTTTCATACCATCATCTTCAACCTTCCTTTAACAACGCCGTAGAAGACGATACCCTCATCTTAGGTGGTGTTCACCTTCTTCTTCTTCCCTCTCTCCTCACCAGCGATCAACCTCCATCCTTCTTTCCCTTCTAGTGAGTTCCTTCACTGTTAGGCGAGTTTACAACTTTCCGACGAGAGCTTGAGTTGTTCGGCAACTTTTTTCCTAGATTCCGACAAGTGTTCTGATTGCTATGAGTGGCTGATTTCTCTTGATCTCAGTGATGAGGATTTATACTTAAGCTCAATGGACTACATAGGGGAGTTTTCTATCATTCCATTAGTCTAGAATCATATATTTAGATTGCTAAGGTTTAGGACTTATTGTATATGATTTTGGAACTGAAATTAATGGTAATTGTCTCTATTGGTTTGATATTTGTAGTTGATATTGTATTTTGTATAGTGTGAAACAATATATATGTTTGGATTTCTTTGTGGTTGCAATGGGATTATATTAATTAGCATAGTATTGTCTAGTTAATGTGGTTGATTTGTGCCTTTGAGGGATTGTTCAGTACCAATTTTAATAGGACACGTGTTACATTATTCAATTTTAATTGCATATTAAGCAGTTTCAAACAATATCTCAATAGGTAGTAGTTAGCTATGGTTGTAGGTGCTACTATTAATTGAGAATATTGGACTCAAGTGGTATCTTGAGGTTTTTCATTAAGACTTAATGAAGTTTAACTCCCATACTTTTTGAGCAAGGATAACAACTTTCTTCATTACCAAGAGCATCCATCATTCATATTTTTCAATTCTATATCATACCATTTTATACTCCATTCCATATTAAAGAAAATACCAAAAACAATAGTTTATCATTTAATTTAATTGCATTTATATTTTTGTTTATTGATTCAAAAATCCAAAACCAATTTCCCCCTTGTTTTTATTGCATTTGCATGTCATTTAGATTACTTAGGATTCAATAAAAGTCCCATCGAGAAGAGAGAACGATAATAGGTTTGTCTATACACAATCCTTGGTTTATTTTTTATTGTGGACCCCAGGGCTAAAGTCAAAAAGGCCCTCATCACCCAAATCATGACAAATGATTTAGTAGAACACTAGGTTAATCGGAGAAATACGGAAATAATCTAATAAAATTTAATAAGGTTTCAAGTAAGATGCATTTTGAAAATGAAGCAAATAACCAAGAGGGGGTGAATTGGGAATTTTAAATTCTTTTTTCGATTGCTCTATTTTCGGATACTAAACAGAGCTGTTTAGAGTATAAAGGAGAAAAGCAAGACACACAGAATTTATACTGGTTCGGTCCAATCTGATCTGACCTACGTCCAGTCCCCAGTCTCTATGGGTTTTTTACTATCACAATTGATTACACACTTTGTAACTTAAGAGTAATTCTCTCACTAGAATCTACTCCCCCTTACAAGTTGTAATCAATATCCCAATCTCCAAGTCCCCAGATTTGAGATTCTTTACAAATGATGATTTACAATTAAATAAACTCTCTCTAAGAGTAGATAAATAAACACTTAAGCGCTATGTATCAGAAGATACTTTTTCTAGTGAAAACTAAAAGAGCAATTGGTAAACTTGAATACAATTCGTTTTCAGCAGCTTGGTTGTTGAGAAGAACTGAATGCAACTCTATTTATACAAAGAGAGTATTAAATGACCGTTAAACTTCATTATAACTATTGGTGCATTAATTCAGCTGTTGGAGGCACTTTGGTTTCTTTTCTTTCTACTCTTCAGTTAATTCCTTTTGTTCAGAGATTTAGTGTTAACTTTCCTTGAGATTTGTCCGTTGGAATGTCAGAAGCTAGTTTAGGAAAGAAACATTAATTCGTTTTGCATCGTTCAGAGGATGATTGTTCAGAATATAGCAAACTATTTGTTCTTTGCAATAAATGCTCTGATATGCTTTTTGTTTTTGAGTCGAATCTTCATTTTAATCTTCCTAAAATCATATGAAACTCACTAACAAACAGGCTAAACATATCTAGTGATAGCAGTGAGTGATGATAAGAAGTATGTAGATCAATTACAAGAATTTCGCTGATTCAGAGAATTCAAAATTTCAAATTTTGCGATACAAACTCAAGTTAGTTCATCAAGACTCGAGTTTGTAGTTCATATCTGAAAGCATAAACTCGAGTTTTATATGTTTGACTCGAGTTTTCTTCATACAGAGAAGAAAGTCACAATTTGAACTTCAAAAAGGTTTTGAGCTGAGCCTAAACTCAAATTATTAAGTGACTAACTCAAGTTTTAGGCACTTAAGATGAAAAACACATTTTAAGTCCAGAAGCTAGAGTTTTCATTTAAAATTGGAGTTTTCAAATAGTGAATAAAGAGTGATGCTCTCTGTATGGCGTAAACTCAAGTTTTCAAAGTTTAACTCGAGTTTCCACAAAACTTAGGAAAATTGGAAAGCTCACTGGATTGATCAAACTGGAGTTTTCATTTTGAAACTTAAGTTTTCAAAACTCTTAGAAATATGCATTGTTCTTTGAGTCTTAAACTTGAGTTAGTGGAAACTAAACTCGAGTTTCCTTAAAAGAGAAAACTTGTGAAACTTTTTAGCAAGTGTAAACTAGAGTTTCCAAAATCATGACTCAAGTTTTCTTAAGCTTAGGATAATATAGCTTTCTGTATGTTGAAAACTCGAGTTTCCAAAACATTAACTCGAGTTTCCACAAAGCTTGGAAAAAGTCATATTTCTTTGTTTTGTCAAATTGGAGTTTGTCAAACTAAAATTTGGTTTGCTTTGTCTTGAAAAACTTAGGAACTCTCTGTATCATTAAAACTCAAGTTTTCAAAAACTTAACTCGAGTTTGTCTTAATTCACAAAACTGGAATTGCTCTCTGTCAAATTTAAACTCGAATTTTTTAAGCAAAACTCGAGTTTGTTTTTTACAGTAAGTTTTTCAACTTTTTAAAGACAAACTTTAACCTAGGTTTACAATTATCAATTATCATCAAAACACATAAAGAACTAACACATTTTTAATGAGAAGTTTAAACCACTGATAAAATGTTTTCAATGTCTTAAATGTTTCAGAAAATCCCATTTGATCTATAATATTATTTTAACTCTTTATAAAAAATGGCTTCTATTTTTCAAAATCAAATCTGGCCTAGTGGTACAATATGCTTTTTTTCCTTATTCAATTATTTCCTACAGTTCTAATATAATAATGATGACTTTATCTATTTTTGTTGGGTTAATATGGTTGTTGGTCCTTATACTTTGATTGAATTTTGGTTTCGGTTTCTGTAGTTTTAAATTAATGGGTTTTGATTCCTATAGTTTCATAAAGCTTTGGTATAAATTTAACGGTTGGTCCATATACTTTTAACAAGTTTTTTTTTTATCCCTATACTTAAACTTGGACCAAATCCTTATGAAACTTCAGGGAACAAAATCAACAAATTAAAACTAGAAGAACCAAAGCTAAAATTTGATTAAATTGTAAGGACTTATGCAATGATATTAACCCAATATTTGCTTATTAATTGACTAGTGAGATCTTCCTTAAATTGGTAATATTAGTAAATGCTATCATGAATATCCAAGACACGTACAAGATCTCCAATTTGGATTGTCAAGGAGACCCATGTGTTTCAACACTTGCTTGGGATGTGTAACATCCCGACTTTTCAAAAGTAGTAAAATATTTTTTTTTTCATAAGAGTAGAGCATCAGAATAAGAGAGTAACTGATACATATATTCAAAATGCCATAAGTCTGGCTAGTTACAGTAACGGTATATAATTTCGAACGTCTAAACATAACTACATAAACAGAAGAAGTGTCTCCCTGGTGATTCCCACGTCGTGGCAACAAAAGATAGTCTTTAGTCGAGTCTCAATGCGTGCTGCTTGCCCTTTTCTTTAGCCCTTGGTCCTTCCGACCCTGAAACTATGTTAAGAGTTGAGGTCCAATGCGTACTGGACCTCAGGTAACGGTTAACCTCATGTTTATATATGTCATATATGGATTACGAATATTCACAACATAAACAATACATGAGCACTTAGACAAATGTATCCCTGACATATAAGCCCCTTGGCAGATATGTCACACCTAACATACGTTTCACACCTAGCAAGCATTTCACATCAAGCATTTCACACCCAGCAAGCGTATCCCAATACCCAACAAGAATAATCATAACAACAGTATATGAACATATCATAGAGCTATCAGCCACCTCATATAAGCATACCATACACATAGCACATATACGCATATAATAACCATCAGAGTTAGTGTTATTAATACGCGAACGTACCTTCGTTGTTGAGTTTCGGTACGTTCTGAGGGTCGGAATGCGGTCACAGATATCCTATAAGGATAATATTGTATTTATTAATTCACAAACAATATCCTAAAAGATATTTTGGACACTACTGACCATTTTACCCCTGGTGCTTTTATTTTCCATTTAATTCCTTGAATTTTCGTAGAAAACGCTGATTAACAGCATTCGGGCTGATTTTCCGCCTAACTTCGAAAAATCATAACTAATTCTAGAAAAATCGAAACAAGAATCCATAAAATTTCTCGGACTCCTTAGGATGTCTACTTTCCAGGAAAAATACTAGTATTTACCCAGAATTTAAGAAAAATTCCTAGTTTTGACGTCTTTACCCCTGACTCAGAATTTTTCAGAAAAACGTAGCCTAACTTTGTGAATTTTTATCTCCTTGCACAAAACTCAGAATGACACACTCTAGGCATATTTGGAAAGCCCTATATGTGTACTCTCCCCATGAATTTCCTCATAATTTTGGCATAGCATCTTCAACATAAGATACCAGCGTTTTTGAAATTGCTTCCGGAAGTTGCTAACCGACAAAATTTCGCCAGAGCTTCGCTACGTTGATCATAATCTTCCAAAAACTTTGCTATACTTCTTCTTCATCATTTTTTCGAAATAAAGACAATGGTAACCATAAAACATGAAAATAACAATATAATTAGAAGATTATGAATCAAAACAACATTTCTATAAAACTAGAAAAAACTATGAACTACAAAACTAAAAGCTTCCTTATCTCTTAGGATTTATCATAATATTCTCAGGGTATTTTATGACCCACAAATTTACTTAGGGATTTTTAGCTCTTTATTCATCCTAATTTCATGAGAAATCACCTTAGGAAATAAGGTAATTATTACACTAGTTTTGAGACCACAAATTCACCTATTTCCAATAGGTATTATTTTGTCAATATAATATTCTAGATAAATAATTATCCGAGTATTACAGGATGGACTAAACTGTAGTTCTGGTATAAATGGTAACAATGCAAGGATCATCTCAGTGTAAGTCATTTAATGTCACTGGATTTATACACATTATTGTCCTAGTTTATATTATTATAAGTATTTTAACCATTAAGAGTCCCAAGAGTAGTAACCATCAAGCCATAAGTTAACTACCAAAACTTCGTATATCACTTTCTTTTAATTGGCATCAGAGTTAATTATAAGTAAGCACCCACCGCATGATTCCCTCAAGCAGGAACCTAAGCGCGACCAAATTGGCTGGGCAAATAATTACTTCTTTTTCACAACTTACAGAGTTAGAGTCCTTGTAAGTATGTGTATATATACAATTATTTAGTAATGGCCAATTCTTAGTGGGAAAGTTTCATTAACATGAATCATATATTTCTTTGTTTTTAGAGATTTGTCATTCAATGATTTGTCGGGATCCGTACCTGAATCTCTAGCTGAACTACCAAAATTGAGAGTCCTGTAACTTTTGAATTATATTTTTATGATTCATTTAGAAAGAAATATCTTATTTAATGACTTTAAGTTCACCTAATAAGTGAATATATTTCACAATGCTTTTGCAGTAACTTGACTGGCAACAAGCTCACGGTTTCTATTCCTAAGGCTCTTGAGGAAATATCATCTGCAACTTTGCAATAAAAGTTTCTTATAATCTTAATATATACTCCTTATTGTCAGGACCAGAGGTTGTAACTGTTAAAGTAACTATATACCTTTTTGTTAGTCAAAGTCAATGCTAGGCCATTTGGCCTTTCCCTTATCGGATAATCCAGGCCTTTGCCTAGCGGAATCATGCAAAAAGCATACTTTTGTAATTCCACTTGCGGCTTCTGCTTCTGCTTTGGCTGTAATCTTCCTGGTTTGTTTAGGAATATGGATGTTCAAAACCAATAAATCAAAAGGTATGCATAAAATTATCCTTATTATTGTACTTCACTAACTAGTAATAACCAACATTTCTCAATAACTTTCTGCAATGCTACATTTTGTTGTTGATTAGAATGTCAATCTCTTTCTACTTGCGCACTATGCTAAAAACACTTCAAGCTTATGACCCAATATATCATTATCAAAACTTTTTTATCTAATCGTCAGTGAGTACTCATAAATCAGTTTGTTTTGTTTTGCATCCTACTCTTTCGATGTCTTATTTCCATGCTTGGTGATGAGTAGGGCAAAAAAGATTGAAACAGAAGAATGTATTACCTGAAATTGGAGATATTGAGATTCCATTCAATGCAAGCGGCAAAAGGAAATTTAGTGAAAGCGATAAAACAGGACATGAAATACATATATTTAATTTCGAAAGCATTGTCTTCGCATCAGATAACTTCTCGTCCACAAATAAGTTAGGTGAAGGTGGCTTTGAGGTAATGCCTAAATATATTTTTATGTAATGTTACCTTAGTAATACCTAGTAAAGACAAAATTAAAGAAAAATGAAAGGTATAGAATGAAGTAGAAAAATATGAAGAACACTTCAGATTGATGGTTGGAATTTTTGTAAGTCCTAATCTGTATCCCTTCCAATTTTGAGATGATTATTTGACAAAAGTTTTTTAATTTTCAGGGAAGTTTACTGGATGGTCGAGAGATAGCGATCAAAAAACTTTCTAAATGTTCAAAACAAGGCCTAACTGAATTCAAGAATGAGGTTAAATTGATTGCCAAACTGCAACATACTAACTTGGTGAGACTTTATGGGTTCTGTATTGAAGGCGATGAAAAGATATTGATATATGAATATTTGCCCAATAAGAGTTTGGACTTCTACCTTTTCGGTATGCAATTTCCCCACTCTAAATTGTGATGATGCTTTGCTTTCAAAATGAATATATGTAACATGTTCTGCTGATTAATTACATTGATATAGATCACAATAATAGGACTTTATTGGATTGGAAAAGAAGCCTCAATTCAAGGCATAGCTCAGGGACTTCTTTATTTACACAAATATTCAAGGTTGAAAGTTATTCGTCGAGATCCGAAACCATGTAATATTTTACTTCATCATGAGATGATTCCAAAAAATATTTGATGTTGGCATAGCAAGAATATTTGGGTTGACAGATTTTAAACAGGAAAATACAAATAGAGTGGTTGGAACATAGTAAATGAAAATTCTTTTTTCATCAATATAATTCAACTTTTTTATACCACTTAGTTTATTGAGAGATGATCGAATCATATTTTTATATGATATTTCATAATTAAATTGGGATTTTTAGTGCATTTTATCATGATTATTGAGCTTAAAATATGTTTCTTGTAATAAATTGAGATTAAGAGTAAATACATGAAATTATGACTAAAAATGATAAAATTGTCAAAGAAATTGTAATTATTCTTAATCATTGATTTTTATGAGAATATTTGGTGTTAGATTAATTATTTTTATTGTAAATGCAAAAAAAGATTAAATCAAATTTGAAAATGGAAATTTGAATTTAAATTGTGAAAATTTCTGAGTTTAGTCCCTGAAGCAATTTCTTTATTTGCAGTTTAGTCCCTGGTCATTTTGACCAAGGAAGCCATATGACC
Organism: Acacia confusa; assembly: GCA_037074495.1. Classification (NCBI taxonomy): domain Eukaryota; kingdom Viridiplantae; phylum Streptophyta; class Magnoliopsida; order Fabales; family Fabaceae; genus Acacia; species Acacia confusa. Next base: position 30,954,559 of record CM073510.1, read on the forward strand.
AGAAAAAATGGCTGGACAATTCAATCATTAAAAGAACAGAGGGCGACATCCATCGAATGAATTGAGGGCTGAATAAATAATTGAAGAAAGGAATTAAGAAAAAGAAGAGAGAGACTCACGGCCCATTAATTGCATGACTCGGCCCAAAAGAAAGAAGGCAGAGACACATTCACGGGATTCATCCAGACATAGAGACGAGGAGAAGCAGACACAGTGCCGCAACAGATCGATCTTTCCTTCCTTCCCTTTCTTCATCCCTCTCACCGGCGGCATCATCCACCACCCAGTCCGCCGGCGAGCTCCACTCTCCTCCACCAACACAGATCCATCGTTGCAGAGGAGATGGAGACCAGATCACATACAGCTTCGCTGGACTGAACCATCGACCAGACTTCTCCTTATTCCTCTCTGTTCACCTCAACTTGCTCCATTTCTGTTTGAGCTAGATTATCATAAGGCAATGAGTGGCTGAGCTTTGCTTCTTGGGGATGGCAAGTGGCTGGAATATTCCCGAGTTTACACAATCTATTTTCTCTAGTTATATTTAAATTTCCTAGTTTTAGGAATGTTTGATTGTAATGTTAAGATTTAGTTTACCTATTTGGATAACTTTGTGGATTTAACTTATGTGATTGGATTGGATTTTTGTGACTTGTTGAATTTGTATATATATATATATATTCCTTATTAATTCAATGATATTGTACTTTCTACGTATTATTGTTAGATAGTATAATTGAATTAGATTAATTGAGTGTCGTGTTATCGCATTCATTTTGAAAGGAAACACGTTGCATTAGTCGAATCATAATTGCACACTAAGTGTACTTCAATAATGCCTTAAGAGGTGATTGCTAGCTACGTTAGTAGAAGTAATCATTACTTAAGAATACTAAACTCAAGCGCTTGCTTGGGGTTTTTTCATCAAGATTTAGTGAAAATTTACTCCTACATCTAATTGAATTATGATAGTTACTACTCCATTTTCAAGAGCATTCATCATTCATATTTTCAATTACATTTCATACTCATTTCCATACTTCCATTACAAAGAAAATACCAAAAATAATAGTTTAAGATTTAATTAAATTGTATTCATATTTTAGTTTATTAATTCAAAAATCCAAAACCAATTTTCCCCTTGTTTATATTGCATTTACATGTCATTTAGATTACTTAGAAATCAATAAAAGGCTTCTCGAGAAGAGAGAACGATCCTAAGTTTGCCTATACGCAATCCTTGGTTATTTTGTTAATTGTGGACCCCAAAGCTAAAGACAAAAAAGGCCACGCGATCAAGAGATTGATTATTTTTCTTTCTTTATCATTTTTTTACTTCAGTGGCTACATGTCACCGAAAGTGGGCTCTTAATGTGATTGCCTCAGTAAAAACTATTGTCTTGAGTTTTGGAGTAATGGTACTAGAGATTGTTAGCGGTAGGAAGAATGTTAGTTTCTATAATTATGAATATTCACTCAACCTCATAGGATATATGTAAGCATATACAACATTTCTTTTACCCCTACATGCAAGTTCTATAACATCCCCATTTTTCATGTATATGTATATGAAGTTAATTGCATATATGAATTTTTATGAAACTATGTGTTAATGATCTACGCTATTGTAAGAAATAATCATAATAAGATGGAGATGTGGAATGATTTGAAAAAATTTAGCTATTTAAAATTTGGAGATAAATAATGTGTTATATGTGTGCCAAAGAAGTTGAGAATGTATTTTTCTCTTATTATTTTTAAATTTTCGTCCAAAAATATAAAATGAATAAAAAAATAAAGAAATGGGAAAAAAGAGAAAAATAGCCATTAAGGTGGATTTGACTCCTATCTACTTCCTTTCCCATCCTCTTTCATCTTTTTCTTTATCTTGACCGTTGGATTGAAATATGAATGATTCAGATTTTATCTTTTAAAAAATATTAATAAAATATTAAAATAACTGCGGAAACCCTGGTCATAACTTGGTATCAATAATTTAGCAAGCTAAGCTCTTATCAAAGCAGTTCATTCTTCTTATTATTATTAAAACAAATATTCTATAGGTCATTCTTCTGGAGACTCTTCTCCATCGACTCCGCTCTCCACCGTTGTCGGTGTGGTGTCTGAAAAACGCTCTCGTCGTCTTTTCCTCTGCTCAAGAGTGAAGGTGGCTGCTCTCTCTTTCTTTCCTTCCTCTGTCGACATCTCTCACAATGACACAACAGAAACAAGGATGGGAGCAACTCGTTTTGTTTCTTCCCCTCCTTTCTGGCCGCATCTAAGGTAAACTTTTGAGGCCTCTGTGCTTGTTGCGATTTTCTTCCTTCTTCATTGTTTCTGCCAGTTGCTATGGGTGCGAGGGGTTGCGGTTTTTTCCATTTTGCTGCTGTGAATATATGATTTCAAGTTCTTTTGTACGTTTCTACTCCTCTATTCAACATACGTGGGTGGGTGAGGCGGTATGTATGCAAGCTTTTCTCTTTTCCTGAATTGTTGTGGTTGCCGTGGGGTGTGGGCGTGTCTGTTCTAAGTTTTTGGTGTATTGTGGCCTTGTGCGGATGTTTTGGAGTTTGGGGTTTCTAGCTCTTGAGTTAAGATTCTTGCTTATTGAGTTATTTTAAATGCCTTTAAGGTGTTTGATGAATTGTGTGAAAGAAGAATGAGGCTTGAAAGTTTTGTTTAGGGAAGGATGTAAGTTTATTTAAATGTGCATTTTACTTTAATTTTTTTAGTTGCAAGAGAAGAGGAATTGGGTTAAAATTTAGACCAAATGTTACTAAATTGATTCTTGGAATGCAAATAAAGTAGTATGTGTTTCAATAAGGGTATTTTAAGAAGAAATTGGCAAAAATTATAAAAAGTTGTTTCTCCAATCCTGAATGCTTTTGAGGTTTACCTGTTCATATCGCCTCTACCTTCCCCAATAGACAAAATAGATGGTACACATTTTTTTTATTCTTTATTCAACTATTTCTAACATTCCCATTGATAATATTCTCTGCTTTTTTTTTTCTTCTTGTTTGGTTTTGTCCTCTAAGATCTTACTTTTTATTCGTTATAATAGTTCATGCTATCATGGAAATTAAAGACACATACAAGATCTCCAATTTGGATTAGCTGGCAAGGAGACCCATGTGTTCCAAATCTTGCTTTGGGATCACCTAAGCTGTTATTCTGGTTTCAATGGCACCAATTCGAGGATCACCTCAATGTATGTCTTTCATATAAGAATTACTAGTAATATCTAATAATTATGTGAATAGTTTTTATCAATTACAAGCATCCTTAACAGCTAGCAGTGTAACTCTGTGAAGTATGTCACTCTTGTTTTTTTTGTTGTTGGTCAAAAGTAGTATGTCACTCTTCATGAAAAGAAAAGAAGAGACATGCGATATCAGATAGAAGAGACTACTCAGATAATGAGTTGGACAACTTAAGCCTAGTCGGTTGTTAGCTGTCAGTCCACACCAAGCCCATTTGGCCCATTAATCTCTAGCTAATGGTCCCAGTCCATAATATAATTAAGCCCATTCATTACAATATTCCAAATATATATATATAAGGAGGTAAAAAGCCTAACTTATATCCAAAAAAAAAAAAAGCCTAATAAGGAGAGGAAAGATCAATACTTAGTTTGGTCAATTTTGTCTTGTATAAGGCATATACAAGACAACATTATTATAGGCCAGGAAATCCTTTACATAATGAGCAAAAATAGAAGCAAGAGGGGTCTCATGGCTATGAAAATAGATCTTGAAAAGGCATTTGACAGGATTCATTGGGATTTTTTATATCAAGTTCTTCTGGATGCTGGTTTTGATACTACCTTTGTCAATCTCATTATTTCTTGTGTTTCTTCTGTTAAATACACTGTTATTTGGAATGGAACCCTAACTGATTATTTTTCTCCAAGCAGAGGTCTTTGACAGGGAGACCCAATTTCTCCCTTATTATTTGTTCTTTGCATGGATCCATTGTCTCACTTAATATGTGATGCTGTGCAAGATGGAAACTGGAAGCCCATTTATACTTCCAACTCTGGTCCAGGAATCTCTCATCTCCTTTTTGCGGATGATCTCCTTCTATTTGGCTCAGCTACAGAAGCCCAAACTGATTGCATGTTGAATTGTCTAAATAAATTTATGCAGGCATCTGGAGGCAGAGTCAATTGTGCCAAATCCTCTCTCTTTTTTTCTCCTAGAGTATCCTCCCATTCCAAGTCAATAATTAAAGCTAAAACGCAAATGCAAATCTCATGTGAGATTGGCAAATACCTTGGATTTCCTCTCACAAGAAACAGAAAACCAAAGGAAACTTTCCAATATGTAATTGACCGGGTCAGATCCAAACTTGCAACCTGGAAAGCGAACTGCCTCTCCACAGCTGGTAGGATCACTTTGGCTAAATCAGTTCTCAGCACTATCCCATTATATCCTATGCAGGTTGCCCGTCTTCCTTCAAGCATTTGTCACGAGGTTGAGAAATTACAAAGAAGCTTCATTTGGGGTCATACTGATTCCTCTAAGCATTACTATCCTATCGGGTGGGACCAAATCACTAGACCTAAAGATTATGGGGGGCTCGGTTTTCGTAATTTAGTTTTGGTCAACCAAGCTTGCGGCGCCAAACTTGCTTGGAAGTTAATTGTGGGTTCTACTGATCTATGGGCTGAAATCCTTCAACATAGATACATGATGAGAGAAGGTAATCCTTCCTTACTGTCTTCCCAACAAGGTGACTCCAAATTATGGAAATTCATTTGTTCCCAAAAAAACACTATTGATCTAGGTTCTAAATGGCGAATCAAAGATGGAAAGACTGTGAACTTCTTTAATGACTTCTGGCTAATTAACGGAATGAAGTTGAAGGACTTTTGTAAAAGGCCTTTAACCCTTGAAGAAGATCTCTCTACAGTTAACGATTGGGTTCAAGATAACACTTGGGATGTAAGTAAGCTTTCTCCTCTCGTCGATACATCCGTTATCCAAAGACTCCATGCATATCTCCCCCCAAGATCAGATGCTGGTCCTGATATTATAACTTGGGGTGCATCAAATGATGGCGCCTTCTCTCTGCGTAGTGCCTATCTACTGTTAGAACATCACCCTCCTCACGTGAAACACAAATTATTCAACCAAATCTGGAAATGGGATGGTGCTGAAAGAATCAGGGTATTCCTCTGGATGGTTTCCTTGAATAAGCTGCCAACTAATCTCAAGAGGAGTACATGGTCTCAAGCTTCTCCATTTTGTGGTTTTTACCCGAATGAAATTGAGGATATTCTCCATATACTGAGAGACTGTCCTTACGCCAAGAGCCTGTGGCTCAATCTCATTCACCCTCGTTACGCTTCCTCTTTCTTCCATGCAAACCTAAGAGACTGGTTAGCCATGAACTTAAAAAGAAGACTAGGGAAGGATGGGGGATCATACACTACTAGAAAATTCATTTTTTGCGGCGGAATTTTTCCGTCGCAAAACAAGCATTTTCCGTCGCAAAATAATTTTGCGGCGGAATTTGCGGCGGAAAAGTGTCCGTCGCAAAAAAAGCCCTCGCAAATCAGTTTTGTGACGGAAAAAATGCATTTTCCCTCGCAAAATTCAAATTTTGCGGCGGAAAAAATTTTCCCTCGCAAAATCTCAAATTTTGCGAAGGAAAACAACTTTCCCTCGCAAAATGAAAATTTTTGCGAGGGAAAAATTTTCCCTCGCAAATTTGAATTTTGCGGCGGAAAAATTTTCCCTCGCAAAAATTCACATTTTGTGAGGGAAAACAATTTTCCCTCGCAAATTGGCAGATTTTGCGAGGGAAAACCTTTCCCTCGCAAAATTCTAAATTATTTAAAAAAAAAAAAATCCGAAAAAACAAAAAAAATTCATAAAAAATGTAAAAAAATTAGAAAATAAAATAAATTGTATATCATAAAAATAAAATATAATGTTTCAAAATATTACGAGTCTACATTGCAAAAACAAAATATTACAAATATAATGTTCCAAAATAAACTAAAAAAACTCTAAACAATAGCAGTCTGGTTATCGTCACCATCAGGAGGCAGCTCCGTACCCTTGCCCTTCGATAGGGATTAGAGAAGTGCTCGCATCTCTCTAAGCATCTGTCCTTGCTCCCTCATTGTCTGTTTTAATTCCTTTACCCTATTATCTTATGCAAAACCAACATTACAAAGTCAATTTATTTATCCTACTTCAATTTATTTGTCCTTCAAGACCACCTCTACTACTGCCGTGTAATAGATAAATAGATTTCATTCATTTGTGTTTTCATTTCTTCAACATTTTTACACATAAACCTTTAAAAAATTTCAATTTATTATCCAACTCATATACATCATACAGCAGAATCCAAAAGAAATCTAATTTCATTCTATAGGTAGGCAAAATAAGAATATTTTGTATAATTAATTCATATAAAATAATATTTGTATTTTTTATCCCTTTCATTTTGATAATGTTTTCAAGGAATAATATAGCAATTTTTTTTTTTAATTTCTTAACTATTGTATTGTTTTTAATTGAATAAACATGCAATTAAGATAACATTATTTTTTGGAACAAAATAAATGACGTAATACCATATTTTTATTTCAATTTAGAGAATTTAAAGACAATTAGTTTATATACATTATAATTATTAATTTTTATATCCTATAACATATTTGTATATTGTTGGGATTGCCCAGAAAATATTTCATTGCAAAAATAACACTAACTACCTCAAACATGGTTAAGGACTAAAGTATTTTAGAGTAGATCGTCGGCAATTTCTTTAACAATATGCAAAACCTAAGGCATTTATACATAGCTAGAGCAAGAATTTAAAATTTGAAATCATATATTGCACAAATGTGTGACGGAGAAAGAATAAGTTACCCACATTAAGGATTCTACAAAAGATCATTAAAAATAAAACATACCCGTTGAAGTTCATAGCTTGAGGCGGAGAAAGAAGAGCAAGAAAGGCAGATAAGGGCTCAAGATGGAGGTGGCTGAGCTCCGTGGGACGGTGGCCGGACTTGGTGAGGAGAGAAAGCTTCAACAAGGACAGATGAAGAATAAGCTTCAGATGTGCGAGAAGAAGAAGAAATAGGGGGTTTTAAAAATTGGTTTGTGACGGAACGACTTGTTTCATCGCAAACCGGCCTGTTTGTGACGGAACATGGGGCTCCATCGCAAAACTACACCAACAGTTTGCGACGGAACGCCTTGGTCCGTCGCAAACCGCCGCATTTTGCGATGGAACAAGTGGTTCCGTCGCAAACTGTCGGTGGGAACTGACAGTTTGCGGCGGAACAAATTTTTCCGTCGCAAATTGCGGCGGAAAAAGTTTTTCCGTCGCAAAATGCGGTGGCAAAATTTGTTCCGTCGCAATTTTTTTTGTGGGAAATACCAGTGTCGGCGAAAATTTGCGGCGGAAAAACATTTTCCGTCGCAATTTGCAGCGGAAAACATTTTCCCTCTCAATTTGCGGCAGAAAAACTTTTTCCCTCGCAAATTGCGGCGGAATAATTTTCCCTCGCAAATTCCGTCGCAAATTTATTGTTTTCTAGTAGTGATACTGGAGTCTTATCTTCAGAATTATTGCTTGGAAACTTTGGGGTTGGAGAAACCAAGCCATTTTTGTGGATAATTTCACCAAACCCAGCAACCCGCATATCATCATTTCTCAATCATGGAGACTCTATGCGTCGCTGAATGATCCGCTTCCAAATGCTGCCTCCCCAAATAATCTCCATTCTTTATCATGGCAAAAACCGCCTAGTGGTTGGTCAAAAATTAATGTTGATGGAGCGGTGGGACGGTCCAACTCCAAGGCCGGATGTGGAGGTGTCCTTCGTGCTGCTAATGGCTCATGGATTGCTGGCTTTTCCAAGGAACTAGGCATTTGTGATCCCTTCAATGCCGAACTTTGGGCCGTTTTGGAGGGCCTCTACCTCGCGTGGGACCTAGGTATTAAATGTCTTATCCTTGAGTCTGATGCTATTGAAGTAACCGACCTTATTCAACGAGAGAACTCCTCACAAGATAACCTGATGGTTTCTTCAATTAAAGACATTTTAAAAAGGAACTGGTGGGTAACCATTATTCATATCCCAAGAGAAATCAACCGTGTCGCGGATACACTTGCCAAGATGGGTATTTCTAAATCATCCATTTTTAGCTCTTGCCCCTCTGAGTTCTTGGATTGATCATGAGTGTTTGGGAATCGTTTCCCCTAGTTTGTAATTCCTTTTATTATGTTCCTTTGGCTTTAGCCATATCTTATATATCAAAAAAAAAAAAAATTGCTACCTGATGCCAAAGAGAGTTGTCACAGATGGTAAGGGATTCAGGATTAGTTCCTTAGGACGTGGGTTCGATCCCCTCTGCCGTTACTGGGACTCCTTTGGTAGGCGATCTCGTAAGTCCCCAGTAAGTACTCATAGAGCCCGGGGCCGTGTCTGGCCTTGGTGGAGGACTGGTATCGAACCCTTCCAGAACCCTTCCAAAACTTTTATAAATAAAAAAAATAAATAAATAAAATTGCTGCCTGATTTTATTTGATGTTGGTGTGAGTGGGTCTCTGACAGAGATAAAGATTAAAGTTGCTCATGACCTTTTTAAGAAGAAGTGACACTTTTCTTTACCTTTAATTTACTTCCACTTATTCTAATTTTCAAGTGTAAATTGAATTGATAATGGATTTGTTTTAGGATAAAATAAAAACATTGAGAATAATTTGCACTCTCAAAACTCAAGCACAGAGACCAATATTTTTTATAAAGTGATAATTTCACTTTCTCAAGACAAAAACATTGACATTGTTTATTGAATGATAGTTAAAAAGTTATTTTTACAATGAACACATGTTTGGTGAATGGACATATGTTTTTGGAGTGGAGCACTTTGTTGTTTCTCTACATGTAATTTTTCCTAAAACAACGTGCCAAACCTCTTCTTGTGTGTGTGTGTGTGTTTTTTTTTTTCCTTTTAAAAAAATAAATAAAGAAATTACTCAATCTTAAAGAGGTGGGTTAATTGATTTTTTTTCCTCTCTAAAAAATTAATAAAGAAAGTACTCAACCACAGGTGCTTGCTGTTCAAGCCCGTTTTTGGGTTCGTATATAAGCAGTAGTGTCAGTTTATTTTACTTTTTTAAAAGTATTTTTATTGTGTTTGAGGTACGTATATGTAAGATAAATTTTATCCTGAATTGCAAAAAAGTCTCTAAAAAAAAACTTTTTTTGAGAATGAGGCCAATTTATAACATGCATTATTATGAGTGCCTTCATGATCTTTTATCTTCCTCTTCAGCATTTCAAGTTAGAGCCTACTACAGTATGTGAACACTTTGCTTATTGTAATCCTTTTCCCTTTTCTTCTCAAGTAAAAATAGGGTAATTATTGTATGATACATTGATTGAACCATAACTATATATGATTTTTCATGATTAATTTAGGATTTTTAATGCATTCCTTAAGAGGTTATTGTATCATTAAGCACTAATTTAAGTAAAGAATATTTGTATTGAATTAAGTGTAAATAGGGGTAAAATAATCATAATTTGTTAATTATACATGTAAATGATTTCTTAGAATTTTGATGTTAATTTATGCTTAGTTTTTGCATTATAGGTATTGAAGAAGAAAATTAGAGATTTTTGGAGGGTCAAAATTAATATTTTGAGAACTGAAAAAATTACAGAAAAGGTCCATAGAATTATTGAAAAATTGCAATCAATGAAAAGGGTCCATGGAAAATTATAGAATGTGACATAGATGTTCAGTAAATTATATTAAGCCCCATAAATATTTCAATGTATTCATTGTAGTCCCTATAAGCACTTTTGAAATTTTCAGATTGATCCCTAGTCAAAACTTGCATTTTGACTAGAGACCATTAGGTCTTCTTCTTCGTGACATAGCTTGGAGAGAGAGTGGGAGTATCTCAGCGGCGCAAGCTCATTTGGAAGGCGAGAGAGAGAGAGCTCTGACCGGCGTTTTGGGAGGAGGAGGAGAGACCCTTACTATCGCACACCACTGTTGCTCCTACTCCATCCTCCATTTCCGGCAAGAGCCTCTTCTTCTCCAAACAGAGAGGGAGCCGAACTGCAGTCTCTAAAGCAGGGCTCCGCGAGCTCAGATCGAGAACGAGAGCGAGTTTCTTCGGCGAGGGAGAGTTGGAGGGGAGAGGGAAAGAGACAGAGAGCCACCACCACCGTTGAGGATTTCCACCCCCGTACTCACACCACCGGTGGGAGCTCAGAAGCGAGAAGCAAGGTGCGGCAGTTGGAAAAGCTGGGAGAACAAGAGAGCTTCGCCTTCTTCTTCTTCTTCTCTCGCCGGCGAGCTCCTTCCTCATAACAACCAACGGCAGAATCTCAGAGCAAGGGTCAGAGATCAGAATCGAACGAAGCCACTACCAACGTCTCACGCCATTCCTCTGTTCTCGCTGGAAATCATTTTTTCCCTTCCTCACTCTCTCTCCACCATCGCTGCTCCTGTCCTTTCACTACCGTCACTGCCGCCAGAAGTTCTCTGACCACCACTCCACCACCGTTGCATTTCAAGAAACCACTGCCTTCTCTCACCTTTCCCATTAAGTCGACATTGCCATTAGCTTCAATGGAAGTTTTGGTTGGGCAACTGATCTGGACTGGACTGTGGCAGTGGCAGTGGTTGACTAAAACTTTTGCTTCTTAATAATGAGGATTTATGTTTCAACTCATTGGACTACATAGATTTTCCTATCATTATCATTATGTAATATTAGTCTAGAGTTATATATTTAAATTTTTTGAAAGTGATTGATGTTAATTATCTCTATTAGTTTAATATTTATAGTTGAAATTAAATTTTAAAGCATAAAAAATATATATGTTTGAATTTTTTTGGTACTTGCAATGAAATTATATTAACTAACATGTTATTACCTAATTAATGTAGTTAATTTGTGCTTTTGAGGAACTCTTTAGTACGTACTCGATTTTAAGAAAATTCATGTTGGATTATTCTAATTTTAATTGCACATGAAAAGGTTTTAAATAATATTTCAAGAGATAGTTGTTAGCTATGTTTATAAAAGCTACTATTAATTAGGAATATTGGACTCAAGTGTTATCTTAAGATTTTTTTTATTAAGACTTAATGAATTTTAACTCCATACTTTTCGAGCAAAGATAGTCATTTATTCATTATCAAAAGTATTCATTATTCATATTTTCACTCTCATTTTAAACATTTCTTCCTTATTTTCTAAAAATACCAAAAAGAGTAGAAATAACTTTATTTTCATGAATTTTAATTTACAGAAAACCAATTTCAAAACCTCATTTCTAACCATATTTTTAACACTTAGTCCAATATAGGGAATTCAAAATAAAAGGGCTCATTGATAAGAGAATGATTCCGATTTATTTGTATTATAATGCATTTTAATTCATGGTAAATAGTAATTTGACCCAAATACGACTAAGGTTATGTCAAATCATACATATGGGTTGGCAAAAAAAAAATTTATGATGCATAGTTTGTAAATACTCCCTTCGGTCCTAATTATAAGACAATATTTGGGGGTTGATTTTGGTCCTAATTATAGGACAACTTTTTAGATTTTGTCAATTTTTTCCTAAAATACCTTTTTTTTATTATCTCAAGTGTGTTTGATTTTTGGTAAGTATATATGTATATGGATTGCAATACACACACATGTGTATGTCTATAAATATATGTATGTATGTATGTATGTATGTATGTATGTATGTGTGTGTGTCTATATGTGTGTGTGTGTGTGTGTGTGTGTGTGTGTGTGTGTACATAATATATGTATGTATGTATGTATATCTGTGTTTGTGTGTGTCAATATATATACCTCTGTGTGTAGATATATGGTTGTGTGTGTGTGTCTATATGTGTGTGTATGTGCGCATGATAGATCTATATATACACATATATATAGCAAGACCATTATTGCAATTAGAAAGTATATGGAAAGGAAAATTGGTTGGAGAGATATATGGTAGAGTTGTTGATTAACTTTTACTTATGTTATTTTAAATGTATATAAGGACATTTTAGAAAAATTAGTAAAATTAATTAATTTAACTCTTCTCCTTAATTAATTTTTCCAAAATCGGTTAAATATGTCTTATAGTTAGGACCGGAGGGAATACTAAATAGTGGCATAGTAATCGTTAATGTTTTGAGATGATAATGTGATTCACTAATAACTTGTTTTAAGGATCTCAAACATTAGTGGATTGAAAAAATATTTTATGACGAGGGAATGGAAACAATAATTGTACCATGATTTAGTTATATTGTCTTGGAAGATGAAACTCAGCTTAGTATGATCACCTCAATAGGACTTATATACTCCATTCAATTCACAATACAAGTTACTATAACAAATTTAGTGGAGTTAAGAAATGACAATCGATTCATTAAATCTGTTTTATAATAAGAATTTTTTTTCAACTTTACCCATATTAAATAAACTTATGAAGGAAAAAGAAAAATGAATTAGTCACATTAAAATATTATTTGCAGAGGTAATATTGATAAATGAATATAAATTACTCTTCAAGTGACTTACATGTACTGTGGACCAACAAATTCTAAAAGTGGCTGAATGGAGTACATGTGTTTTATACTCAAATGTGATTCAAACTATAAGAGCCAAATTTTTTAGGGGTTTAGCTTTTTATATAAGAGGTACTTTGTTTTTGTCTCATCATTTAATGGTTTTTTTTTAAAAAAAAATTTACCCATAATTAATTATATGTCTCTCTCATCTATCTTTTTGCTCCTTCTCTCTCATATGTAATTCCACTTATTCTCTCTCTCACCCACCATCTCCATAAATAAGGATTTTTTAGGCAATAACTTTTTGAAGTGCATAATTTAGTTATTTGACTCTTATATTTTAAACTAGATGTAGTATTTTATAATAAGTTGGAGAAGAAGACAACCCTTCCTGTCGACATTTTTAATTGAAACAAGCTATATCTCCCTGTTTAGAACTGGAGGTGATATATACCAGAACATTATTTGTTTGCTTAGAACTATTAGAACAAAATTTAGTAAGAAATCTCTATTTATTTAGAAAATTATAAATTTATTCTTTAGAAATCTGATCGGTTGTTTATAAAGTTAATTACGATCATTTAAAAAAAAAACAAAAGATGATTTAATTTTAAAATTTTATATCTCAATTAATATCTAATTATCATTATAAGTTAAATAAGACTTATTGTCATATTAGTATATCGATTAATATACTAATTGATAATATTCTATAACAGATTTGACTCTCATCCTCTTCCATCCACTTCTTCATCTCAACCGTTGGATGTAATACCCTAAAATTTGTATTTCTCCTAAGTATCATATTTTGGTAAGAAATACCTATTAAAATAAGAGAGTATGTTATCTCTAAATTTTAATTCATTTATTATCATGTTTTTTTAAGGAAATTTTTCTTTAGAATCTAATAAATCCAAATTCAATTTTTAATCTTCAATTAGGAACCATAAAATACCCTACAATTCATAAAATGCCTTACAATTAATATTTTAACCTCTAGTCTTAATATAACCAAAGATAGGCCATGAAGGAGTATGAAAATAATTTTTGAAATAAAAATCACATTAAATAACAACAATTTCCTATCAAAAAGAGCAAGATAAGCAAGAGAAGCACTTAATTGAATTAAGACAATTAGTAAATAATATAAGGCACCTAAGCTTGCATTATTTAGAAATTAATTGCAACACAAGTAGGGATAAATAAAATCATCAAGAAAAAGGGGCTGAAATTTTGAAATTATCATAGGAATAAAGAGTGTTATTAAATTACAAATCATACTCTAATTACCTAGAATTAATTAGCAAATTTAATAAGCCTAGGATATTTGTACTAAGAGGGGAATTAAACATAGGATTAGGCTAACTAAATGTGCCCCAAAAGTCAACAATTTGGGCAAGCCAATAGGAACCAAGTGTTTTGAGATTAATTGAGCTTAAGTCTCCAAATTAATTAATTAAAGTAACCAAGGATGGTTGTAAGTAAGAAGCTTTAAGCACTTGATTAAGGAACTAATTAAGCTTATTAATGAAACTTTGAAAAGTCAACAATTGCAACTCCAATAAAAGGCCAAGATTAAGTTTCATAAAGGTAGATCTAATGGCCTTAATAAATTACCTAATTAACCTAAATCCATGAGATAATTAATGGACCAATGAGAGCCTTCTGTTCTTGATTTTGTGAGACAATTAAAACACAACCAAGAGAGAGGGGGAGAGGCACGGTTTTGTTGCTTGGGGAGGAAGAAGGAAAAGCTACAAATATCTAGATATTAGTCTTTCAAACACATGTTGCAATTAAAGTCAAGTTTAGGATACATGTGTAAGGGATATTTTGTAAAAATGGAAGATGATAGAATGGAAGGAGGGAGGGAGGGGGGGGGGGACTGTTTTTATGGATTGGAGGGCTAGGATGAGTGTTTAATAAATTAACCTAGATCCATGGCTCAAATTTAAGAAGAGTTAGGTTTGAAAAATTTACCAAAGTGCCATGACATTTTCCTATAAATAGAGGGGCTTGGCTCTTCATTCTTCACACCAAACTCAAACCAAAATTGGAGAGTTTAAGAGGAGAGCCAAGCACGAAGGAGGAAGGAGTGCAAGGGTCTTTAAGAGGTAAGCTCTAGTTCTTAAGTTTATAGTCTTTAGTTTTTATGAGTTCTTGATATAAATGTTAGTTTAATCTAGGAAATAGGAAATAAAATTCCTACTCTTGTTTTTAGGTCTCATTGCATTGAAAAATGCCTGAAGAGGCAAAAACATGGTAAGAAATAATGTTTGGAAGTCTTTGGATTAAGTTTGTGAAAGTTGCATAATTTTCAGTTCTTAAATTTTTGACAAGCAGCGAAAAAGATGCTATGATTTTATGTAGCAAATGAAATTATAAAATCATGAAATTTTTCAGAAAGAAATTAGACATGTAGGGATTTCCAGATATATAGGATATGTAAGGTTTTGATCTCTGGTCAAGGAAATATGAATTTTTGAAGTTAAACCATTTTTGCTGGAATCAAATCTGGGCAACATTGAGAAAAGTTAAAACTGGGAATGATATGGTTGGACCGAGTTAAATCCGTCATTTTTCCTTTAAAATAGACTTTTTAAGGGAAATTTTGGCTTTGATTTCACATTATTTCGATTTTTGTACAATAAGTTATGATTTTTCAAAATTGCTGAAAAATCTGCCCAAAAAATCCAGCATTTCGTTTTAAAAGAAATATAAAGGTAAAATTGGAATAATAAATTCTCCAGGGGTAAAAAGGTAAATAGTGACTAAAATACCTCTTGGGATATTATTCACACTGGATTAATGCTGAAATATTATTATAAGATATCCGGAAAATCGGAAGGCGTACCAAACAAACAGACATATCACTATCCGAACGGACTAAGGTACGGACGAGTGTTGTAACCTTAACTCTTATGCTTGTAGTACACTTGTATGTGCGAGATAATTTCAAAGAGTCATGATTGAGACTTGGTCTTGAGTCATGCAACGTGATTAAGATTCTGTCTTAAGTCACTATTTATATATTCAATTATATACGGGTTATAGTCTTAATAATACCGTTGAGTTTTTCTAGCGTTGAGGACACAATGGGCCGTCGTGGCACTGGTTAGTGCAAACAGGGATAAACTTTACATGTGTTGTGTGCTATGTATTGTTGTATGCTGTAATGTTATGAATATCTGTCATACGTGTATTGTTTACTTAAACATAAAGTTAACTGTTACTTGAGGTCCGATGGGCATTGGACCTCAGCTTTTACCATAGCATCAGGGTTTGCAGGGCTGAGGGCTAATGACAGGGGTAAGCAGCACGCCTAAAGACACAGCTGAAGATTTTTATTTTGGATGCATATTATTACATTTGGATAATTTTATCGTTAATATGACTGACTAGAAACACCAAAGTTGTAAAACGTATCAGTTACTCAATTATATGCTCTACTTTGATGAATATATATTATTCTGCCTTTGAAAAACGGGGTGTTACATTGGATTGAAATATGAACGGTTCATATTTTATCTTTTAAAAAATATTAAAAATATAAAAAAAATATTTTTATAAGAAACAAAATCTAAACCGTTTATATTTCAATTCAACGGTTGAAATAAAGAAGTGGATGGAAAAACATGGGAAGGGAAGTGGATGGGAGCCGAATCCAACTTCCTTTGATATATTTTCAAAAATCTATCATGCATATGAAAAATAATGAAATTCTTTTCATGAGGTCTAATTTGTTGCTCACAGGATAATTATTATCAACCATGAAAGTCAAAAGCCAATTTTATTTTCAAAGTTAACAATATAATTATAATGGACTAGCATTGATTTTCTTTTTTTAAAACAATGGCAATTCCCCTATTTCATTCACGTGATAATGGTCTTCAATGTTGGTCTCATCAATATTTATCGATAAACAATATATTTGAGACTTTCAGTATATATATATGGGTTATTTAAAATAGATTATTATAAAATAATTGCATGATTTGTTATAATTACAAATACATATTGCTTATTCTGCATACAATAAAAAAATTGTCCAATCATAAAGACTGAATTATATAGTAAATATCACACACCTTCTAAAACAATACTTTAGAATATAAACTATCCTTTTATGCTTGCAGAAGCTTCAGAAGCTCATAATACTATATATAAACTTTCCCGTGCAATGAAAGGTAGCAATACTTGTTGTAATTATTTGTGGAATTAATATCGTCATTGTAAATCAATATTTGAAAAACTTCATTTTATACACCTTTGTGGTATTAATACAATTGATGGAGACATAACTTTTGTTCACCAATAATAAAATCTAGGAATAACTATTTCAAAATCAAATCATTATCATTAAAACATAATTTTTAAAAATTATTTCACTAAAAACCTAATTATTAATATAATTTATGGAGATCCCTATAATCATGGAAGGTAAAGTTTCTTGACTTGATTGGATCAAAATTATATTATTATTAATATAATTATGATTCTTGATCTAACGTCTATTTAAAAATTTAATTCACTTTCTTCATTATATTCAATCCCCAATAATTGCGTGTGGATAATTTTGAAGGTGTGATTATCTACCCTGCTAACCACATATGAAGTAAAACATTTAACCTAAATTTGATTGCATTAATATAATTTATTGCACTAATAACTTAGTTATGGAGATCCCTACAATCATGGAATATGAAAGGTCTTTAGTATTGTAGAACCGCATTAATATAATTATTGATATAATTGTAACTCATGATTTAGAGTAGAATTTCAAATTCAATTTGCTTTCTTCCTTATATTCAAACCCCAATTATGTATGGACAATTTTGATGGTGTGATTATCCGACCCGTTTGCAAGTTAAACATGTTACTTGGCGGGCATTACAAGATTTTTCTCATATGAAGTTGATGATTAAATAGCAATATAAAACTTCCCAAAATGTTGCAGAAGATGTTAATGGCTTTATAGCCTAATAATATGAAAATTTCCTTGCAACTAATTAAAAGGTTGCATGTTTATTCCGCTTTTAATCTCAGACCATTATTCGTGTGTATCCTTTTAATTAATAAATAAAAAAAAAAAAGAGTAGCTGGAGATTAAATTTTTAATCGTCAAGTCAATTTGTCTCGTGTTTTGACTTTGTTGAGCCCGACAAACACGTTAAATTCCAAGAGGCTGATGATAATTCAACTTTTTTTACTACATGCATATAATCTTTTCTGTATCCAGTCACCAAAATGTGGGTTATTCATTTTCTTTGATCATGTCAAAGTGAAAGTATGTCCCAAAAAAATGTCAAAGTGGAAGACCTAGAGAGATTCTTCTCTTTTTTCACCGATTCTATTAAACTTAAATAATTAAGGCATGTTTGACTTAGCTTTGGAAAAGTATATTCACGCAAGTCAATACAAAACTCACATCATTTACTAATCCCTCTTATAAGAGTCAAATAACCAAATCACTTATTATTCAAACTTCTGGATAATTACTCCCTCTGGTTCTTTTTATAAGCAACTTTCTCTTTGATGTCGCAAAACTAACTGGTGGTTAAGATTAGTTAAAAATAATAAATATGTTTTGCAATGTAATGCCTTTTTCAAATATGTCTCTCTTTATGAAAAAAAAAACATAGGAGAGAGAATGAACAGAAAACATGAGAGATAATAGATTATAAATAATTAAATGACAAAAAATTAGAAGTTCATAAATATGTGATATTTCTAAAAGATTAAAAAGAATTACAACAACAAAAATTTAATTTAAAGAGTAAATATATAATCAATAATTGCATAAGATAATTGATAATAATAATTAATATAAGATAATTAATATAACTTTGATTTTTTTTATTGCATTCACTCTTTCTAACCCCAATGACACATTGTTAAGGGTTCAGGCAAGGATTTATAGTATTCGGATTTTAGGTGGATTGCACATGGACTTTTTTGTACTGAGTGCTTTTGAAGTAAAACTTTTTTGTACTGGACGCTCATGGAGTAAAAGTTTGTTGGCCAAGCTGTACCTTAGATAACAGGTGTTATATTTTTCTAACGACGTTGTATTGACGGCACGTTTTTAAAAGTTTTTTGGTATTTTTGGTCCACTTGAAAGTTATTTATGCTAGGTGCTCTTGAGATAAAAGTTCATTAGCTAAATTGTTACTTAATCCTTCATTTATTTAATAATGCGATAATATAGGTACATGGATGACATCTATGATCGTACGTGGCGTGTTGACAACATAACTTCTAAATTGCAAGATTGGCATGTGTTCAATAGACCTGCGGAAATTGATCTTGACAGCACAAATGATTCTTATAGATTACCAGCAGGAGTGCTACTATCTGCAGTCAAATCATCGAATCGCTCCTCTGCTTTGAACTTTGACTGTGGTTCTGTTTGGAGGCTTCCATTTGAATATTCTTTCAGATATTACATCATCTTTCATTTTGCTGAAATTGAACAGCTTCCCTTTGGGCAGAAAAGGATAATAGATATTTCTGTTAACGATGAAAACATCCTCCCAAAGCCCATAACTCATGACTACTTGAAGCCTCTCACAGTTTCTGCTGTTACAAATCAAAGTTGTATTAGTTTCAGCATAAGAGCAACATCAGAATCTTCTGCTCCTCCAATCCTCAACGCACTTGAGATGTATCAATTAATATCACCGCTAAATTTCCCAAAAGACCAAAGAGATTGTACGCTTCTCTATTCCTCATGAACTGTTTTCTACGATATATATATATATATATATATATATATATCTTCTAATATCATTTCAGTGTGTGCACGTTTTGGCTTTGACTTCTTCTGAGAACATATGTTTTTTATTTATAATAATAGTGGATGCTATCTTGGACAGTGGTGGTTCTAGGATTTTAAGTTTATGGGTGCACAATTAGTGGTAGGATTTTGGGGGCTGCCCCTGAAATTTTTTTTTTAAAAAGGAAAGTTAATAAGTTTGGTTGGACAAAAAACATGAAAGCTAAAGAAAGGATAGATGCGAGCTATTTATTGGGTTGGATAAGATAAAACCATGAAAGCTGAAAGAAAGGATAATAATTGAAGTCTTGTAAATATTTAATCAAACAAGGTGGTCGACTTGGATTGTGTGTCTGCAATAATATTAGTGAAACCATGTGTCATGCCAAGATTCTCTTTGTTAAACACATGATATACTCTATCAGTCGGTAAGTTGGTTCATGATATATCAGAAAGTCAATGGAGGAGATAGATTAGGAAAAAAACATGCCTCTTTCTTCACTTGAGCTTCCGGCTTGTCCCAATCTTTCTTTGGCTTTGATGATGGGTACTCAAGCCTATGAGATTTAGCTGCATATAAACCAATTATGATTCAGAAATCAGAATCATGTTTATCAACAGGAAACAAAAAAATAGTTAATCTACATCAGCAAATTATAGGGTTTGCCAAAACAATCCAATAATCCAAGGCTCATGACAATTAGAAACACACTCTAGTAACACAGCTTACCTGATGGGATATGTTTTGTCTGAGGAACAGCTTCCTTGCTATATTCAAGAGATGTCCAAGTAATAGCTTCAGATTTGGCTAGACGAATTTCAATTTTGGTTGACAGCACCACAAATCTGCACTTATCAGGTATTATCTATTTTGATCCACGCAAGAGGACAAAAGAAAAGGTTAAGTTATTAATAAATCTATGATCAATAAAAAAATACAATTAGAAAATTTTCACTGGCAAAATAGAACTTATTGATAATCATCCCACAACCACAAGTCCAACAGGACAGGTAATGAAATTTTTATGGGGATGAGCAAATGGATGCTTCTCCATAGAGTTTCTTTGTTTAAAAGGAAGCAGATTCAGTAGCTAGCTAAGCTGGTGCAATACCTTTCCAAACAATCGAGATTGATAGTGGTAGGCTTCTTGTCCAGGAACATCAATAGCAATTCAGCTGTCAAAATAAAGTGCTTGAGATTTAGTCGTTCAATATTCAAAAGATCTGGTACTCATGTATAAAGAAATATGAGGAAATAGAGAAAACAAGAAGTGGCCAGATTATAAACTTACAATTTGTTCTCCAAATTGAACAACCACATTTTCTGCTGGTATTCCTTTAGCAAAAATGGTCAAAGCCACTTCCCCTAGATTTTGGTAGTATTCATGTCTGTTGGAGCAATAATTATTAGATAACATATGATTGAGGTTATTGCACGTGCATTTAAAGAACTAACATAGATGTATATTTCAATCTCCAAATGCCCTAGTTTTGGACAATGAAAGATAAGGAAATAATGGGGAAAGATCTGGTCCCTGCGAAAATTCTAGAGAGCAAGTGAAGAAGAAATGCTTTCATTAAATTCAGAAGGGGAATAGCCTTGAAGTCAGCAAACGTTCTTTATATAATATCAGAGAGATCGGTGCTTTGGACTAACATAGATGCATATTTCAAAGAGCTTGATCGGTGCTTTGGAACAAGTGAAGAAGAAATGCTTTCATTAAATTCAAAAGGGGAGTGGACTTGAAGTCAGCAAACGTTCTTTATATAATATCAGATACCTAAGAACGTGGAACATTATACAATAGTCATTCGGAAACAAGAAAAGCTTATGGAGGAATCAGGAAAATTACCGTTGAGCAACGACAGAGAGGCAGAGCTAGAGAGCGTGGCTGCACGATTTGGAGACGAGAGAGGGAACGCGAGACCTAGGGCAGAGATGAAAGGGAAAGCAGAGAGGCGAGCTAGGGTAGAGTCGCAGAGACGAGCTGAGAGAGGGAACAATGGAAATGGAAAACAAAAAAAGGTCAGAGTCGTAGGAAATGGACGAGAGAGGGAATGATGGAAAATTGGAAATGGGGAAAAAAGAGAGGCAGAGGCGAGCTTGAACCCGTGACGAAGAGAAGGAGAGTGAGTATTAACCATATGCACCACTTATACCTATTGTTATTTATTTCTTTTAAATTATATATATTTTGTGTCTGCACTTGCCACAACCACAATCTTAAACATCAAAATCGCATACAAAATCTCCAAATTGGATTGGCAAGGTGACCCATGTATTCCCAATTATGCATGGGAAGGACTTATTTGCATTTCTGGCACCGATCAATCTTACGCAAGGATCACCTCATTGCGAGTATTTAATCACTTCTTGAATTAAATTCATAAGATTTGATCTATGATCGTTTTCAAAAATCACTACAAAAAAATGTCGGATCAAGGATGGAATTACCGACATAAAAAAAATTTGTCAGAAATTACTGAGGCAATTCCATTGGTAATTGATTTGCGACGGATGTTACTGATGGAATTCCATTGGTAATTTGATTTGTGACGGGATGAATTCTGTCAGTGATATCTTTTGCCATGGTTTTTTTTGTGCTAAACTTTTTCTGTCAAAAATCCAATTACTGACATGATTCCATCACAAATTAAATTACCAATGGAATTCCATTGCAAATCAAATTACCAACGGAATTCTGTCAATAATCCAAAATTTTTTGTAATGAATATGCTGGTTATAAACATTCCTAAAATGGTATCAACTGTGTGATCCGATTCACTTCTTGCTCCAAAAGGTTTGATAAATGTATAAACTATAGTTGATTGGGCTCAATTAATTTTATGTTACTCTTGTTTTTTGTAACACCCCCTGTTCTAAGCCCAAAACAGAGTGATGTCTTCTCCTTACACGCATTAGAAGTATAAATTAACAAAAAAAACTTAAACCACTGGGCCAGGTTTGATCTTGGAAAGTAAAAACCTTTTTCACAAATATTTCAAAAACTTAACTCATTCGTAGATTCCAAAAATATAGTTCAAATGGGCTTTTCTAAAAGTTTAAAACTTTCAAAACATTTAATCAGTGGGTCAAACTCTTTATTAAAATACATAATACCTTAATCCTTGGTAGATATTATCAGAGTGCGTCCTTAAAATCATATCTAACCTAGTGCTCTACCATTCACTTAGTCATCCATTTCATTTATGGGCTCGTGATATACGCGCCCGTCCCTGCAGAAATACAATACATACATATTCTACTACTATCATATCATAGTATCTACATAAAGATAAATCCCAGTAGTGACATATGGCTATCTCAAAATATTATCTAAGTCAAAATAGTAACTAAGTCATAAGGAATATATAGAGAAGGTGCAACAAAATAAAGTAAGCTGCACTACTAGCTCCATCACCCTCTTTGTGTCAAGCAGTAACTATGTCATTTCCTCTTGAACCTTGCTCACTATTCTGCCTATGTCCTAGATTAATGGAAGGTTCTGAGATTTAAATGAATGAATCCCAGAGTAATAGGTTAATATCAAATTATATTCTAGTATATTCAATATATATAATTGATTAAACCATATTTTTACATGATTTTTCATAGTTAAATTGGGATTCTTAATGCATTTTCTAGGACATTATTGCATGATTAACCACTAATTTGAAATATTAACATTTGTGTTAAATTAAGTGAAATTAAGGGCAAAATGGTCATAATTTGTTAATTCTTCATGCAAATGATTTCTTGAACTTTTGATGCTACATTATGTTTGATCTTGTATTGTAGGTGTTTTAGAAGAAATTGAAGAATTTGGAAAAATGTCATCTAGGTCAAAATTAATATTTTTGAGGACAGGGGAAAACTTCATAAAAGTGCCCCATGATTCCTGGAAATTGCAAATGAAAGAAGAAAAGGAACTAGGAGAAAATTACATAAAATGACCCAATTTTTTCGGAAATTATAGTTTTACCCCAAATATGTTTCAAAATTTCTCACTTTAGTCCCTATCCAAAACTTTTAATTCTTCTTATTTAAGTCCCTAGTCAAAACTTGCGTTTTGACCCGACAGTTTTGAGAAGAGTGAGCAGCGCCGCGGAAAGCAGGAGGACGACCTTCACCTCACTTTCGCCAACCATCACTCCACCTTCCGTCCCCATTCTGGCCGGTGAAAGTCCTTTACCCTCCACCACAGCACATCACAGATCAATAACGAGGGGGACGCGAGACAGACATAGAGTCGTGAAACCTTTGACCTTGGACCTTTCCCTCTCATCACCTCCGTCGCTAGCGGCTTTCCTCACCTCCATTGTCGACAACGAACTCCCTCTCTACCTATCCTCTTCCTCCTGTCAACCCTCTCTCTCAGCACCCACACAGACCCGTGAAACAAGGAGGCACAACCGTGAACAGTGAGAATGTGAGCTTTTTCCCATCACCATCGACCACCCTTCCTCCCTCAGCCACCATTATCTTCTTCACCGATGAATCTCCGCCTTCACGCTTTGATTTCCCAGATTCTCCTCCCTTAAATTGCTCTCAACACTACACCATCGATCCACCACTTTCTTCATATTTCCAGTGAGGTTGGTTCTATATTTTCAGAGTTGTGGTTGGTCATTCTGATAGTTGTTGGAGCTACAATGCGTGGCTGAGCTTATATTGCTTCTTGGGAAGGATAGTAGCTAGAGTTCCAGAGCTGAGATAGGGGAGTCTATTTTATTCAATTCATTTTCTCTAATTATATGTGGATTTCCTAGTTTTAGGAATATTGATTTGTATTGTTGAGACTTAGTTTACCAGTTTGGATAAATTTGTGGATTGAACTTATGTGATTTGATTTGATTATTGTATATTTCCTTTATTGATTCAATTTTATTATGCTTTTTACGTGTTATTGTTAGATAGTATGATTGAATTGGATTAATTGAGTGGTGTGTTATTGCATTCATTTTAAGAGGAATCAAGTTGCATTAGTTTAATCCTAATTGCACAATAATTGTACTTCAATAGTGTCTTAAGAGGTGATTGCTAGTTACGGTAGTAGAAGTAATCACTAATTAAGAACACTATACTTCAACGTTTGCTTGAGGTTTTTCATGAAGATTTAGTGAAAATTTACTCCTATATTTAATTAAATTATGATAGTCACTACTCCATTTCCAAGAGCATTCATTCACTATACATTTCATACTCCATTCCATTTTATACAGAAAATACCAAAAATAGTAGTTTAAGATTTAATTAAATTGCATTCATATTTTAGTTTATTAATTTGAAAATCCAAAACCCAGTTTGCCCTAGGATTCAATAAAAGGCTCCTCGAGGAGAGAGAACGATCTCAGGTTTGCCTATACGCAATCCTTGGTCAATTTTTGATTGTTGACCTTAAGGCTAAAGACGAAAAGGCCCTCATCAATAAATCAACCAAAATAGAGTAGTCCACACAGCATATAAACCATTCAAATTCAAGTTTATATTCAAATTTAAATTCAAGTATTACATTCCATATGTAGCTTGTAATACAAGAGTTCATTCAATGATTTTCAAATACCTTAGCACAAGGAAATTCATTTCAGGTAATTCAGTACCAAAAATACTGAATACACTAGGTCCTTCCTAGCCATCGGGAAGCTTGCCCATGGTCAGCCCTTCCGCTTAATCAACCCACGAGTGGTGTTAGCCTTATACAAGCGGGACATACAGATATGGTATACACAAACATATATAGCTATGCAAAGAATGTGAGATTTAAGTTACTACTTGTTGGTCTTACCGACAAAGCATCCTCCGTAAGATTCTTTTCAATTTGCTTGTCTTTCAAGTTCAGGCAATTATCACTTCCTATAATTAACATTTATATGGAGAATGAGTCATTAATCATGCTAATGTTAATATAATAATTAAGATCATGCCTATTCTAGACCCACCCCAAAATACTTGACCTTATGACTTATGGATGTACACTTATTGGGGACTTTTTCAATTAAATACTATTTATTATGAAATAAATATCATCTCAGCCAATTACCCTTTCAATTTATCTAAAGAAGCCTTTACTTTAAAGATTAAGCATAATTAACAACTTATATGACTATTTTAAGACTTATCAGAAATTCAGCCTTTAACTTCTCCGAAAATTTGAAAAATTCATAAATTGGTCTATACTACTCCAAATGGAGTGATTCCATCTTCTACTTATATCTTGACAAGTTTATTTTCATAAATTAAAGTCACCAAGTTGATTTATGGTTGAGAAAATTCCCAGATTTCAAAAACATAAGCATTGTCCAGTTGGAACTTTCAGAACTTTAACTTAACTTTAAAAATCAATATCTCATTGCACGGAGCTTCAAAAATTGCAAACCACCTATCAAATTAAGGCTCTATGAGTCCTCTTGGTTTTTGGAAAGTTTCATAATTTTCTAACTTCATTTACTTATTCAAATGCTTTGTACAACACGACTGCCTAGATTTCACTTTCCAGAAACATAGGCTAGTTTGTAAGAATCATTACGTTTTGTAGAAAATTCCAAAAATTACAAGCTACCTATCAAATTAAAGCCTAGCATATTAACTACATGCTCCAAAAATTTCATGGTGAAATGATGTTTTTTACTCAGGTATTTTCTCACTTGAAATTAATGAGTCAGAGTCAGGTCCAGAGTTTTTTTTTCCAGATTCATGACTTGACTTCCAAAAATTATATCTTGAGCTACAGACCTCCATTTGATGTAATCCAAAGCTTGTTTTAAAACTTAAGGAGAGTACTATCTCTTGTAAAACTTTAACAAAAAAACTCAATCTCATGAAAATGATGTGCACAATAGGCTCTGCTTTCAGACCAAGTAGCATGAGTTGAAAATAATGACATGCAACTTCATATCTTGGCTTCAATCTCTTAAAAATCAGATACCATGAGCTTATAACTTACATGTATGGTTTTTAAGCTTATTTTCAAAGCTAGAGAAGTTCAAAGATCAGTTAAAAATTGACATCCAAATACACTATAATACAGAACCTTGATGACAGCAACTTCCACCATAAACTCTTCACTTCCAGCAACTCAATGACTTCAACAATACCAATATTCAGCTGAAATAAAGTTGGGAATGAGGTTAGAAAGCTCGCCTTAGTCCAGAAACTGATTTGCATGTAACAATCAGTGACTCTTCCTTGATTTCCAGATGATCTTTTTCCCTTCCATCTCAATCCCCCCTCCCTCTCTCTCTCTCTCTCTTCCTCTTTTTCTCTCAACACTCTCTCTTTCCCGTGATGTTTGAATGTGAGATGGGAGAGTTAGGAGGTGTGTGTATATGCATATGTCGTGTGTGGGTGTTATCCAAATGTGGGTGCATGTGGCGTGAAGATAAAAATTGGAGGGGGTGAGGTGGTTGATTTTTGTGTTGGCTAAATATGGAAAAATGAATTGAATGAGGGAGTATGCGTGGCTTACATACAATATGTGAGTATGTGGGTGTTTGGGCCAAATGGGCTTGTGTGTTTCTGGGTTTGAGTGTATATGTTATTCTGGACTTAAGTGCGTGTGTTATTTGGGTTTGACTGTATATATATATGGTGTTTGATATTGGGCCTTAATTTATTTCTTGAATTATTCTTTCCTCAATTAATTTATTTTGGCCATAAAATATTATCTCCAAAATATTTAGGCCATAAATTATTCCCAATTATTTTTTTTCTTAATTTTGTGGGAAAATATGCCTTTAATTTCAAATATAAATCTTATAATTTATCAAGACTAAATTTTCCATAAACAATTCCATCATAATATTTCTATATCCTCAAAATATTATTTCATAATTTTCCCAAATTCTCAAGGTTCAAAATAATTTTAATAATTATTTTAAATTTTTTCTTATAATAAACTTAAGACGTTTGGACTCAGGCTAGAAAGCCTTTTTTATCTTAGTTTTATTTTTAACCTTCTAGTCCAAAAATTTGGGATGTTACATTTTTTCTCTTTTTTGATAAATGATACTAATTTCTATTGAAAAGTGCAAAAATGTTTTTTAAACTCCTTACTCAATTATTTATTTTATTTTAAATTAATTTCAAATTAAAATTAGTCAATGTACTTTATTAATTGAGTCAAATATTGACCAAGTGATGAAGGCCTTTTTCATCTTTAGCTTTGGGGTTTACAATGAACAATTAACCAAGGATTGCGTGTAGGCAAACTTGGGGTTATTCTCTCTTTTCGAGGAGTCTTTTATTGATTCTTAGGTAATCTAAATGACATGCAAATGCAATAAAAATAAAGGAAAACTGAGTTTTGAATTTTCAAATTAATAAATTGAAATAAGAATGCAATTTAATTAAATCCTAAATTACTATTTTTGGTATTTTCTTTATAATGAAATGGAGTATGAAATGGTATGAAATGTATAGTGAAAGATGAATGCTCTTGGAAATGGAGTAATAACTATCATAGTTCAATTAGATATAGGAGTAAATTTTCACTAAATCTTAATGAAAAACCGCAAGCAAACACTTGAGTCTAGTGTTCTTAATTAATGATTACTCTTACTACGGTAGCTAGCAATCACCTCTTAAAGCACTATTGAAGTACAATTAGTGTGTAATTAATATTAGAATAATGCAACTTACTTCTTAATATGAACATGATAACACGTCACTCAATTAATCCAATTCTATTATACTATTTTACAATAACAAGAGAAAGCATGATATAAAATTGAATCAATAAGGAAAATGTATGCATGCATACATGCATACATACATACATACATATATATATATATATACACACACACACAAATCCAACAAGCTACAATAATCCAATCTAATCACATAAGTTCAATCTACAAAGTTATCCAAACAGGTAGACTAAGTCTCAATAATAGAAAACAATATTTTTAAAACTAGGAAATCTACGTACAATTAGAGAAAAAAATCTCCATTGCCAATAAATTGAAAAAAATAAACTGCACTATTAAAGCTCTAAACTCAGGGTACAAATCTCCATTGCCAAAGAGAAAGAGATCAGTTGGTAATATTCAATTGAGAACCCCCACACGAGCAGTAAACTGAATCTGGAATGAAGAGGAAGAGGGCGACGGTGATAGGCTGTGGCGCTATGAGAAGGTGATGGCGATCAAGGTCGACGGTGGTTTGGATCCGTGGCGCTAGTTCTCTGCTAAAAGTCTCAGATTTGACGGCCTGCAACAATGGTGGTCGGTGGTCGGTGTGGCAGTGGATGGAGAGGAGATGTCACCGGCGACGGAGAAGGAAGCTAAGGTTGCCGGCGACCAAGAAGAAAATGGAAGGTGAGGAAGAAAGGATCGAAGCTTTTTTTCTCACGGTGCTGCTCTCGTGATTCCTCTGCCGGGTCTCCGTTTATTCCTCTTTATTCAATTGTTCCGCGCCTCCTATGCTCGTGTCTTTGTCCTCATTTTAATTGCATCTTCAGCTGACCTATTAATTCCTTTGGTCAAAACGGCTAAAATGAAAGAATCAAAAGTTCCAGAGAGGGACTAAAGTGTAAATTTTCAAAATATCTGAGGCAAAATTGAATTTTCTAAAAATTTTTGACAATTTTCTGTAATTTTTCTCTAGTCCTTTTCCTTCACAAATTTGTAATTTTCAGGAATTATGGGGATTTTTATGTAATTTTCCCCTATCTACAAAAATATTAATTTTGACCCAAATAACTTTTTTTTTTCAAATTCTTCAATTTTTTTCCAAAACACCTATAATGCAAGATTAAACATAATATAATATCAAAAGCCTAAAAAATCATTTGTATGAATAATTAATAAATTATGATCGTTTTACCCCTAATTTCACTTAATTCAATACAAATGTCTCTAACTCAAATTAATGTTTAATCATGCAATAATATCCTAAAAAATGCATTAATAATCCCTATTCAATAATGAAATATCATATAAAAATATGGTTCGATCACCAAATAAGCATTATGCTTCCTCTTTTAATTTTATCCGACTATGTATCCATTTACAAGCAGTCAAAGATAATAACAAGGCCTAATGTTACATGTTAGTAAAAGCCTAGCTCTAAACCAATGGGAGTTGTGTCTAGCAAAGTGGCTAGTCCCTAACAACATAATGAACCAAGATTCGAATCCTCGTTGAGAGAGGTGCCAGACATTACCTCGAACATGATTGCCTCTAATAGAATAATACATGTACTTATTGTAACGCCCCTACTTGATAAGTCTTTTATAATAACCAGTTATGTACCTATAGCTCTTATTGAACTAATTGATGTGTATTTATCAGAGTGAGTCCCAACAGAGAGCGTGTCTAACGTTTGGACGATGAGTGACTGATAACATATGCCCAGACATATGCTGGTTAATTAAAATTTCCGAAAGAATATAAACATGATACAACTTAAAACTCTTTGCGGTGTATCTGGTTGGCATGTTGGTGGTACAATTATCCGAATATTCAAAAATTATACACAATACTATCCCAAAATAAAACTCCAGCTGAGTTCTCACACGTGTTGCTTACCCCTTTTTTTTTCGGCTCCCAATCCTCCAAATCCTAAAGTTAGGGTAAATTATGAGATTCAATACCCATTGAATCTTAGTTAACAGTTAACCTCATGCTCAAGTATAAACAATATATGTATGATGTAACATTCTAAATTTTTGGGATTTATAAATTGGGACAATATATTGAGAATTAAGTTATAATATGGGATTAATTATGAAAAATTTTCCTTCTTGACTATTAAAGCTAATATACGGAATTTAAGGATAAATAATATATGAGAAATTAAACAATGGAATTTGGCCCAAAATAATTAATGAATTAATTATAGGAAAAATTGGGCATTTATTTGGAAATTTAAAATTCACAATTAAATAAATAAATGAGTCAAATGTAATAGTTTTTTAAGGATCAAGTGGGCTAACTTTCGCAGTCATATTATATATGTATTGTCATGAAAAACCCAATTACTATTTTTAGCTCAATACATAACCTTCCCATCTAATTAGTCATTTCGACTCAACCAATATGCCACATGGGTATAAGCAAGAAAAGATCCAGCTCATATTTCAACCCAATCTCATGTAACCCATCCTCACTCATTGTTTCGGCCCATCCTCAACCCATTAGCTTATTACAATTCAAAATTCACCCTCAGCCTCACGTGAAAAAGCAGAAACAATATCCCATGAATCAGTCCGCCAAAAACCGAAAGGATACAGAAAAGAAAAATAATATATATTGATCAACGTGCAAAAGTCAGAACAGCCAGCATTAATTAAAACAAGCAGAAGATAAGATTATCCTGAAGCAGTGATCAGACGGCTAAACTCCTCGAGACTCAAAAAAAAAAAAAAAATCATTTCGGACCAGCGGTCTAAGGTGCTTGGACTGGATCATCAGTTGGCTATAAAGCCATTCCGTTCAGCTTCGTTCTCATTTTTCTTTCTTCGTTCCTCACCCATTCGGCAGCAGGAAATAGAGAAGGAAACCGAGAGAGGCAGAGAGGGAGAGTTAAAGAGAGAGTGTTAACCGAAGCTTGTCCACCGACCCTGTTTCTGCAACGTGGAACAGAGGAGTGTATCAGCAGCATATCGTCACCTTTGAAGCTTGGAGGACTAAAGGTGATTCTCCTCCTTCCTTCCTTTCGTTTCCTGTCATAGTGTAACTTAGATTAAAAGCCAAAAGAATTTGAAATAGAGCCGACTGAAACAGAAACCGAAAAGAAACGAAAAACAGGGGCTGATAGGGTGTATCCGAAAAGCTGAACTGAATCAAAGTGAGGTGTTGTGTCTGTTAGCGTCTGGTCTTAGGCTGCATTTCGTTCTCTTGCGTTGCTGATATATATATACATATATGATGCAGAAAGAGAGCCTTAACATATATATTTGCATGTATATGTGTTTTACCGTGGAGTTATATTTTTTTTCTGCTTGAAAGATAGAAACCGTGATTTGCTGTGTGTGTTTCCTTTCTCTTTACCGTCACTGATCACGTGTGTGTGTGTCGAACTGAAAGAAGAGAAGGAAGAAGTAGATAAGTGTGTATATATATATGTATAGAAGTCTCAGCCCCACAAAAAAGTAAAATAACGTCTTGAATAAGACACAATTAATGCCCTAAATTTCAAGGACGTCTGCCAACAGGTAATAGAAAAGTTAACTTTTGGCGCCCTGAAAAAATTCAGGACGCCCTGTAAAAGGCGCCCTGAATTAATTTAAGACGCCTTATATAGACTTTTTACACCCTAAAAAATTTTAGGGCGTCTTATAAAGACTTTTTACACCCTAAAATATTTTTAGGGCATTATAAGTCTGTGCATTATAAGGCAAGTTAATAGACTTTTTACACCCTAAAAAATTTTTAGGGCGTCTTATATAGATTTTTTACACCCTAAAATGTTTTAGGGTGCCTTATATAGACTTTTTACACCCTAAAACTTTTTAGGGCGCCTTATATAAACTTTTTACACCCTAAAAAGGTTTTAGGGCGCCTTATATAGACTTTTTACACCCTAAAAACGTTTTAGTGCGCCTTATAGTAATTTTTTTTTTCATATTGCTTACGAATATATTAAAATTTCCCAGGCGTATTTATGGCCTTTCAAAGCAAAGCAGACATACATCTTTTGATTTTACAAACAACTTCCAGCAAAGAAAACTCAGATTGAAATAATTTTAATTTTCTTAATCTACACCATTCATATCAAACTAAGGATTTGTATGAACAATTCTAAATTAAAAGAGCTCCAACAACAAAGTGCTCACATACAATTCAAATGATCATTATAAAGGAGCTTCAATTCTACAACAAAGTCCACAACAAAGTGCTTACATACAAGAAATTCTACAACAACAAAGTTTCACATACAACAAAGTCTACTACAACAAAGTGCTCACATACAATTTTATAATTCACACATGACAACATCATATAAACCATACCCTCTCAACCTATGTGTAGAAGAAGATGTCCAGACAAAACATCTCAAACCGTATCAATGTTTTCCTCTGAGTACGGATCCAAACTATCAAAAAACTGTAAATTGGAAATCAAGATATATAAGATAAACCAATGAAGTGAATGCAATAATTAACTAACCAAGATTATTTGATGAAACTCCATTTTTTGAGCCTTTCGCAGTTGTAGCATCACTGTAAATGGAAACACCGTCAGGGTTAAAACAAAAAATGCCGAGGGGATTGAAACAAAATCACAAAATTTCTTGCCTTAAAGTAAGATAGATACAATAAAGAGGGGGGGGGGGAAGAAAACAAAAAAAGGAAAGGAGAAAAAGTAAGAGGAATACGTAGAAATGTGACTTCGAGTACCTCTGTTCTTGAGGACTTGAAGTTGTGAAGATTGGTGGGAAGAGCTTAGGGTTTTTATATCTTGAGCGTGAGTTTTGGCGCCCTAAGTATAAGTTAGAGTTTAGGGTGCCTAAAGTATATTTTAGGCGCCCTAACTTTATTTAGGGCGCCTAAAATATATTTTTTTGTGCTAATTTTTACCGCATAGATAATTTTTTGAAAAAAATTTGGCGCTTAAGTCTTAAAATCAATTACTTTAGGCGCCCTAAATAAAATTTAGGGCGCCTAAAATATACTTTAGGCGCCCTAAACTTTTTTCGGGTGCCTAAAATATATTTTTTGGCGCTAATTTTTTACCACCTAGATAATTTTTTAAAAAAAATTTGGCGCTTAAGTTTTAAAATTAATTACTTTAGACGCCCTAAAAAAAATTTAGGGTGCTAAAAAGCTACTTTAGACACCCTAAATTAAATTTAGGGCACCAAAAAGCTACTTTAGACACCCTAAATTCAATTTAGGGTGTCTAAAGTAGATTTTTGATGTCTAAAGTAGCTTTTTGGTGCCCTGAATAATTTTTAGGGCACCGAAAAGTATATTAAGGCAAATAAAAAAAATTAAAACATAATTTTTCACAAGTTTTTTGGCGCCTTAAAATAAGTTTAGGGCGCCTAAAATAGCTATTTGGCGCCTTGAAACACGTTTAGGGCGCCTTAAATAAAAAAAATAAATAAATATGTCTTGGCGCGTAAAAAATTACTCAGATTACACCCATCGCGCGAAAAATTAAGTTTTAGCGCTAAATTGTAGGCAAACTTTAGGCGCCCTAAAAAAATTTAGGGCGCCTAAATTTTAGGGTCCCTAAACAAGATTTAGGGCGCCTAAAGTCTTGGCTTATACTTTTTACTCCCTTTTTTAAAATAAGGACGTCTTTTGGGGAAGTAGTATCCACTTTCTGTAGTAGTGTCTCTGTGTATGTGTCGAAAGGAAAGGAAGAAAGGGAAGACTAAATATATATACATATACATACATGTGTGTGTATGTGTGTGTGTGTGTGTGTGTGTGTGTGATGTAGAAGGAAAGAAAGAGGAAAATTTCTGAAATATATATATATATGTGTATGAGATCCTGTGTGTATGTGCTGTTAAAAAGAAAAGAAGAAGTAGATATAGATTTATATATATGTATGATCATTTGTGGGTGTTTATCATTATGAAAGAAGGAGATAAGTATATGTGTGTCTATATATATATATATATATATATATATATATATATATATATAAGATAGCGTGTGTGTAGAGCCGGGAATCAGGGCCGGCCCATGAAGGGTCAGGGCCTAACAGAGCCGGCCCTCCAGGGCCTGGAGTAAGAAAAACACTTATCTTTCAAAACCCGGCCCGAGAGCACCAGGGTCAGGGCCGGCCCGCAGGGCCTGGAATTTACTATTCCAAATTTTAACTATTTTTCCTTCACTTTTTTTTTAAAAAATATAATTAGTAAATTACGATACGAATCATCCAATAAATAAGCACAGTCACTAATTCATAATTAAAAGCAAACTATGTTCACAAGTAACTCACATAAAACATAAAAAGCATATCACTAAGCGACATTAGTGCGATGATTATTATTGTCGTCATTTTCGTCACTATTATCGATTTTAACGACATTTGATTGTTTTTCACTTTGAATAATAGCCTCTAACTTATAAGTAAGAATATCATGAAATTCTTCTCCCGTATCATAAACACATCCATAATTTTTATTTGCAACAAATAATAAATCAGATCATAAAATTAGAGTATAGTTATTATGTATTTGTAGTTAAAAAGATAAATAACTCTATAACAAATACAATATATATATAAATTAATAAATTTAAAAAGGAAAAAAAAAAAAGCTACAGTGAAAATGGCCTGCAGGACCGGCCCGTTTAAGCACGAGGCCCGTCAGGGCCAGCCCTCCAGGGCCTATTTCATTTATCTCTTTAAATTTTTAGGCCTGACCCTTGAAGGGTCAGGGCCTAAACGGGCCGGCCCGACGAGTTTGACCCGATTTCCCGGCTCTTCGTGTGTGTGGACCGTGAGCGTTGTGGAAGTGCAGAGGGAAGAAAAACACATATATGTGTATGTCGTGTCTGGGCTGTGAAAAAGAAAGGAAATGAAGAAGTCCAAAAGTATACATGTGTTAGGTGAATTTGAACTTATAAATACATAAATAATTTTGAACATAGAGCCTAAAATGGAGTTACATATTTTGTCTATATAAAGTACATTCGGTTGAAGGTTGGTCTTTCAGGGATTAAATGAACATATTAAATTATATTGTATGATAATAAACATTTATTATATTGGTTTTGATAAATAAATTGTTGGTAAGTAATATTAATTAATAAATTAATAATTAGGAAATGTTAAAAAATTAATTAATTATCTTCCTAATTGAAGATAGATATTTATTTGTTTGGTGTTACTCGTTGGATGATAATAATAACAAACAGATGATAATAATAACAAACAATATTATTATTTAAGATTTAGTAATAGTGACCAATAATTGATGGGGAGTTTATTATTATTAGGGAAAATTATAATAAAGGACCTAAGAAAAAAAAATATTTATTAAGAAGGACCATAAAAAATGGTAATTATTTTAAAGGACTAAAATTGAAAACATTAAAATATAAAGACCAAATTACCCTTAGTTCTACAATTTTTGTGGAAATGTGAGAAATCCAAAAAAAAAAAACTTTTTACTTTTACGGCTCCAAGTTTTTTTATAATATATTAGAGCTGTGGTGCAAGTACTACTCCCTCCCAAATTCTATACTTACGCAAGTGATTGGTTCTTTTTCCCGTGTTAGTGCTTACTTCAATACTTAATCATTTTTTTTCATTCTCTTTGCCCATTTTTGCGTTCTAAAACTGTCAGTTTATACAATTAGAATCTACGATTATAATATAAGAGCAATTATTTATGTTTGATGATAGAAAAACTAGGTCATTGCTTAGATCATTCTAATGAATATTTATCAATAGTTCCAACAAATTAAACTCCAAAACAATTTATTTGGCATAATCTGCATAATAAAAGCTGTGTACAAACACACAAGTCATTAGTCCAAACTTGTACATAAAATCCATCAACTATTTTGCAAAGCATATATCCTACGAAGCTAGCTGTTTAAGCCACCAATGATGCCCTTGTTGTTTACATTGTCTCTATCATCACAAAGCTCATTTTGAACCTGGATATACAAAAACAAAATATTATCTCCATCACCATAAAGTTAAAGATAACTTGAATGATTAAAAAAAAAATGATATATACCTATTGTCTTCACAAATTCATCATCATAATTCAGTTGGGTTAGGATTTGTACAACTCGCATGGTTATGCCCAGATTGGTGACACTGAGAACATTGATATTGCACCTTATGTTGGAATTGGGATTCACAACGCTTTTTTTTAGGTCTTCCAGGTGGTCGACTTGTAATGGGGGGCTGTAAAAAGGTATTTGTCCTATAATCATCAAGGGACAATTGGTTTAAGTTGGGCATATCATGAGTTTCTATTGGGATCATAGTGTTCATGTAGATCTTTTGTTGTGCATATCATGAGTTTCTATTGGGATCATAGTGTTCATGTAGATCTTTTGTTGTGAGGACAACAAATAACACTCTTCAACATATGTGTAAACATTACCATGTAAATTCTTTATTGCCGCACAAGCATGAGGGCATGGGATTCCTGTCATTTGCCAGGCTTGGCAAGTACACTCTCTCAATGCCACATTAACTCTTAAATCTTTTCGACCTATGCGAACAAGCATTCGACCTGAACCGTGATCTACTACCACCATACCTTCAGCTTGAGCAACATTCTCCTTTAATATAGCTTCAATTTTGGGTCCAACACCATTTTTCCACTTCCCCATAGCTTCCTTGGTAGCATGAAGCTTTTTTGCTAGCTTTTGTCGATGCTCATTTATCAGCACACATATGTTATCTCTTCTTTCTTTAACTAACCATGCATTAAAAGATTTTGCAAAGTTAGTGGTAATATTATCCCAACGTCTAAATAGAAAGCGCGACATAGCCCACTTATCAACATCACTTTGTGTCTCAACCCATCTTGCTAAGTCGACAGACAAGGACCTAAGATTTCCCATTGCCTTAACAAAATCCATATCTAATCTAGAATGTGCAATTTTATCAAGCAATTTTAATGCATCATCCT
Source organism: Acacia confusa (assembly GCA_037074495.1). NCBI lineage: Eukaryota > Viridiplantae > Streptophyta > Magnoliopsida > Fabales > Fabaceae > Acacia > Acacia confusa. The sequence goes on from CM073510.1 coordinate 30,991,475, forward strand.
TATGCCTTCTATGATGTCCGCTACATACTTTAGAAAACTCAGCACTAAAGTTCTCTTTTACGTGCCTATAACAAAAGGCATGACGAGACCCACCAAATACCTCTCTAACTGCACCAACAATTGCATTATGACGATCAGAAACGATAGTTATTTGTAGAGACCCAATCAATTCCTTCACTTTCCTCAAGAACCACGACCAATCTTCATAAGTCTCTCCATTTACAATGGCATAAGCCAATGGATACAAGTCATTATTTGCATCATAAGTAGATGCAGCTAAGAGCATCCCTAAATATGGGCCGTTTAGGTGACAACCATCAATATATAAGATTAGTCTACATCCAAGCAAAAACCCATTTATGCAACACCCATATTCTATGAATAGCCTTTCAAAATGGTTGTTGACAGATGAAGTCCACTTGGGCACTGTTTGTGGATCAGCTTCCATTAAACGATTACATAGCCAAGGGATTAACATATATGATTGTTGTATTGACCCATTAATGTTATCCAAAGCTCTCTCTTTCACCTTCCAAGCTTGATGATAATTCAATTGTACCCCATATTCATGAAACAAGTCATTGCGGATGTCATTAGGTGCCTTGCCTCAATTGGTCCTAATATTATCAACAATTATAGATGCCACCAGACCTGTTTATATGAGACACTTGCATGTTGTCTTGTGCTAAATGATCATGTTCATTATCAAAGGTTTTCACACGCAAGAATGGAGTATTATTTGCCATTGCATAAGCTGTGATCTTCCACCTACATCTATCAACATCACACTTTGCAATCATCTTATAAGGGTTGTTCCTTAAAAATTTGTATCTGAACTTGTGTGCAACACTATATTTGTATAGTGCTTCCCTAAAAGCAGTTGCATCATCAAAAATCTATCCACTTTCCACAATTAATTCCCGCCACTTTGTTGAATTTAACTTAGATATTTTGTTGAATTTAACTTAGATATTGTTGAAGGGACACTATGAATTGCATGAGAAGTAGCAATAATATTTTCACTTGTAGGAGCAGCAAATTGTGGTTGTCCTTGTGATGTGTACGCCCTGCATTTACATATAACCCAACATTATTTATTAAATACACTAATATGAAATTATTTCAACCTTATATACACATAATATTATAAAGTAATCTCTTACCTTTGTGTTGATTGGCTTATTATTGTTCTATTTTGATCTTCAGCAATGTACAAATGAGCACAACCTTCATTGTATTTTATCAATTGTTTCACTCCATCATCATCAATAAGGTCTATAAGCTGAGAAGGATCAAACTTTAAACTATATTTAAGCCTCTTCCCACTTATTTCTTCCCCAAAAGAAGATAATATCATAGTTATTAGTTCTGTCAATGATATCTCATGTTCAATCATTTTGCCAATTGTTCTCCCTCCTTCATAGCGTGGCACTCCTCTCAATTCATTAATAATTTGTCCACCTATATGAAAGTAACAAAAAATCTCCAACGAATGCTGACAATCCATTATTTTCTAGGCTCTATTATTGTTGAACCAATTTCCTGAATAATATTAAATAAGTTTCAAAATCAAAAAGTATCAAATGAAATAACTAATTAACCAAAAAAAAAACCCCTTACAGGTCAATATCTAGGAACCTTTCATTCTACATAAAGAAAGAAAAATGAAGAACACTCACATGTCTCTAGAAAATACATGTCTCTAGAAAATTGCGTGACAGTTTGCAACCTTTGATCTTTAATAATTGACTAATTCATGAAATATGAAGGACAATCACATATACACCGGTAAATGAGAAATGCGCATTTGTCTTCGGTAATTCAAAACACAAGTTTGAAAAAGATACAATACTAAAGCGGCAAAGATTAATCAGGTTTTAATGATGATAATAAGAACCAAACCAAAAGAAAACAGAGAGATAACAAATTACTTGGAAGAGGAGCTTGAAGATCATAGAACACAGGGAGATGAGGCCTAGGAGATCTTTGTCGACTGAAAAACCTGCGGTTCCTCCACAGAGAGATAAAAAATAGCCAATTGAGACTCTAACTTGCATATTCCAGATTTTGATTTGATTCCTATTTAATTTGTGATTTTCTATCAATCATTTCAGATTCTAATTTAATTAGAGATAATATAGAAAATCTGATTAAGGGCAATTTAGTCTTTATATTTTAATGTTTACATTTTTTGTCCTTCAAAATAATTACCATTTTTTATGGTGCTCCTTAATAAATATCATTTTTTAGGTCCTTTATTATAATTTCCCCTTATTATTATTACTATTCGAAATAATAATAATAATAATAAGAAGAAGAAGAACAACAATAATAATAATAAATATTGATGGTATTATTATTGGTACATTTTAATGTTATGAAATTACAAATTATAAATTTTAATATGTGGAATTTTAAGGGTTATTAATTGTTAATAAATTGATATTGATAGATTAAATTGTGGAGTATAATTGAGCTCGTGAATTAGGAGCAATGTGAAAGTAGTTAGTTCGGGCGAGAAGTAATCACTTTCTACTTATTATGTTATTGATATGTTGCCTGTGAGCATTTGTTGAACTGATTATGATTGTTTTATTAGAAATTGCCTTTGTGGAACCTTATGATTTGAAATGTTGAAATATATTGTAAATTGAGATATTATGTCATGGTTATTATGTTTATTCTGGAAATTCCCCCATTAAATTATTATGATAATTTTGGGATGGGAAGAATTGGGAGAAGATGATAAAGTTATTGACACCACGTGGTGATTGCCTTCATTGGTGCACAATGGTTGGCCTTTTTATTGTCCCACCGGTTCAATGAGGGACTAACCCACCAGTTCAAGAGGGCTTACGACACCGCACCAGTTCAATGAGGGGAAAAGACCCATAGTCTGGGACATGTGCTCTAAGGATTTTGGCCGATTCTCATCACTTGACCAATGAGCTTTTGGAGTAACCAGTAACATGGGTGTAATTTAGCCCATAGGTCTAGTCGAAAGAAATAAGGCGGTTCGGTTGGATTGATGGGAGGTATTTAGGTATTGAATATGAACAGATTTGTGACACTCATTGTGATATTTATTATTATTGTGATATTATACAAAGAGAATATTAATGAATTGTTTATTTGAACTGATTTGTTTTATTCCACTTGACACTTCACTTGTACGTGTTAATATTTATAATAAGCTGAACTGATAGTTACAAAATTTTTCCTAGGTGACCAGTCAGGTCCAGGTCTGTCCGGGAAGCAAACAGAAGTTTAGCTTACTGTGCTAAGAGTAGGACTTCTGTTCTTTTGTTGTAAGTTTTGGATGACTGTATATTGCCATATATTAGGGCTTATCATGCATACTTTGACATGTTTTAAAAAAATTAAATTCCACATAAATTTTAATAGTAGGTTAACTCTGATTATTAGGCAATAACTCTAGTCATTATATATGTTAGTTTAGTTAATTAAATAGTGGATGTTTCATATGACAAATATTCATTACATTTCAACATTAACCATACATAGCACACATCCAATGTAAAGTTCACAACTCAACAATACATAGCACACATGACATGTAATGTTCACAATGTTTGCATTCACCAGTGCCACGCCTCCACGTGTCCTCAGCGCTAGGAAAACATACATACGGCATTATCATGACTATAACCCACATATAGCTGAATGTATGTGAATAAGTGACCTAAGACCGAGTCTTAGCTATAGTACATGACCCAAGACCAAGTCTTGTTCATGACTATGAATCATCTAATCACATATAAGCATACAAGACAACATGAGAGTTAGAGTTACAGTATGCGTCTGTACCTTAGTCTCCGTCGCTAGCGGTACGTTCATCTTTCGGTATTGATTCCTGAGTTTTTCAGATATCCTATAATAGTATCACTGCATTATTTCCCTTACAAATAACATCCTAAGAGGTGCCTTTGCCACTATTGACCTTTTTACCCCTGGTGAATTTGTTATTTCATTTATTACCTTTTTAAATTATTATTAGTTAATGATAACACTTTCTATAAATTAATAATTCCCTTTATTATTTATTTTTAATTCCTTTTTAATTTATCACTTATTTCCTTTTCTAACAATAACATTATTTATTCCTTTTAATAATAGGGAAAACATTTTCTCATGTTGTAGGAAAACCATTTTCTCATGTCACACACATAAAATGGTAGAACCCACATATACAAATATGAATTAATATAGGTATATGTGGGTCCCACCATTTCATGTGTGTGTAGGAAACTTTTTTTTCTCATGTAACATGAGAAAACCAAAGCCCTAAATAATATTATCTATTCCTTTTTTCATAATAGCCTTATTTATTTCTTTTTCTAATACTAATATTATGTATTCCATTATTATTATTGTTGTTGTGTTATTTTACTATAATTATTTTAAACTCCCAGAGATTATCCTAATACTTTAAATTAAGAGTTTATAATACCACTACTACGTCAAATATGTTTCATAACATTTTGAGTTAAATATTAACACCAATTAAAAATATGACTTGCGTATATATATTTATATAAAAAAAAATTACCAAGTCAACAACATGCTTAATGATGAGCTGTTGAAGTAAAAAAACAAAAAACAAAAAAACTCATGAATCAGTGGCATCATATAAAAATACTCAACAGTGAAATTTCTTTATATATATATATATATATATGTTATCTTAGTTTCCTTTTCTTTCTTTCTAGGTGCCACGGTCATAATAGACAATATAATGTCTTATGATCTTTCATGTGATGTGCAAAACTCGAAGCTTTATAAACAACTTTTCTACATCAGTAAGGTTATGTTTTTACTCTATTCTTTCTTATATATACACACACTGCAGCGATCAAGCATGCATATATCTATAAACCTAACAATAAGAAAATTCCAACGGCTTTTTATGCATTCACATAGGTATTAAGATTTCCCTTCTTTTCTCATTCAAATGTAGCAACACATATATATAAGTTCCTGTTTCAGTTTTCATATCGCAGCAACTACTAGCTCATTTCCTATGGCTTTTATGTTCATAAGTTTGCATTGGGAAGTAACAAAAATAAAAAGGAAAAAGACCCGAAGACTTACTTTCAGACTTAAACTTTTACGGCGTGATCTCTACATTAAAACAAATGCCCCTGTTTTGGTGTTGTTATGCAGAGGAAGAGTGATCAATGAACACTCACTGACGGCTCTCTTCCTTCCCTTCCTCGCCCCTTTCTTTTTCACTCTCTCTCTCTCTCTCGGTTGAAGCACTCACATGATGGTGAGTACTGGTTATATAATGAACCAGAGGTCTGGTCCGAAAGGGAATGCCAAGGGGGTATCTCACGTTGAGTTCGAAAAGCATGGGAGGGTTGCTGTTGCTGTCGTGAGAGCATGGTGCTTCCGATTTTCTGTTGTTGCGTGTACTGCTTATCGCCGAAAGTGAGATACAGTGTCAGGAAGTTATAGCGCTAATGTATTTCCTGTTGTGTTTCGTGTTACAGCTTCTTCCATTTTTTGTTTTGTTTAATGCATCTCCAAATCTGATGCTTGTTGGACCAAGAGATTAGAAGAGTTGGCTTGGGTTTGATATTTGGGCTTCATTTATTCATTTTTTTAAATAAAGAATATAGGAAATATGTGAGTTTCACCCTATTTTAATCCCAATAAATTTCTTTTGGCCACAAAATATTTTCTTTAAAATATTTGGACCAAAATTTATTTCATAACTAATTATCCTTAATTTTGAGGAATATGTCTTAATTTCAAATCCTAAATTTTAAAATTCCTTAAGGCCAAATTTTCAATAATTAATCCTTAATTCCCAAAATCCAAAATTTGTGATGTTACACTTATCAAAAAAAAGAAGAAAAAAAAGAAAAAAAAGAAAGAAAGAAAGAAAGAAAGAAAGGAAAAGCCTAGCTCTTATCTTCTTCTTAACTTGGGTTACATAGCATTTATGTGTTGCATTTTATGACTTATCTATCCTTAGATAGAATCTCTTTTTCATCTCAACCTTGGTAATAATTAATGTTCTCCCATATTTCCTACAATATTAGCTATTAAAGAAGCTGCATGTACTTGAGAAAATCGCATAGTCACCTACCTTAGTATATTTTGACCATATAATCTAATTATTCCAAGCAGAAACTTGAACACGAGCAAGTTAAAAGGAGACATAGCTATTTCATTCTCACACCTTACGGAGTTAGAGTCCCTGTAAGTTTATAGTGATGACATAACAACATTTTCGATCCAAGAATTTCATCATGTAAAATAATGTTTTTGTTTTAGGGACTTGTCAGAAATCACTTATCAGGAACAATGAGGTTTTTAGTTAGCCTAGGTGTGTTTGGTTATGTTTAAGAAAGAGTTTTGGCACACAGGAGAAGGAGATGGGAACCATGCTCTGATACCGAAATTGATGTGAAACAGGTTGGGGAAAAGGGGAGATGAGAGAGACTAGAAGAGGGAGGACAATAAGAAAGAGGGGAAAGCAGATGAACAGAGGTAGGAGATAAAATATTTAGGGGGAAAAGGAATTTCGTTTCAATCAATCAATTAAAGTTGCCTACAATAGATAACCCTAAGCTCTATTTATGGAACCTAGAAATAATAAAATAACAATTCAAAATTCAAATTCAAATCTAGTTAAATATCCTAATTTAAAAATTATAATGGATAATCCTAGATCTCCTAACTAAACCCTAGATTTCTTTATTCCTTATAACACCAGATACAAGGCATTTATGTGCTCTGTTTTGTGACGTATCTATCCTTATATAGAATCTCTTATTCATGGGGGCCTGGCATTATTCATGTCTCAACCTAATAATTAATGTTTTCCAATATTTGCAATATTAACTGCATTAAAGAAGCTATACTTGTGAAAATTTTATAATAACTTATCTTTGTATGTTTTGGCCACATATTCTGATTATTCCAAGCAGAAACTTGAGCATGAGCAAGTTAACAGGACACATAACTATTGCATTCTCACAGCTTACGGAGCTGGAGTCCCTGTAAGTATATACAGTCACTTTGTTAGCACAACATCTTTAGCCCAAGAATTTCATCATGTAAAATGTTTTTCTTTTATGGATTTGTCAGATAATAACTTATCAGGAACAATACCAGAATTTTTAGCTAAATTGCCAAAGTTGAAAGTCCTGTAAGTTTTTTTCAAAAACAAAAAAATTCCCAATTTCACAATGACAGATCTCTAAGTATATTTCACAATGTTTTGGCAGTAATTTGAGGGGCAACAAGCTCACGGGTTCTATTCCTAAGGCTCTTAAGGAAATATCGTCTGCAACTTTGCAATTAAGGTTTCTTATAATCTTAATATATAGGGTTAAGGTGTAAAAATACACATGAGTTTTTTTACCGTGAGTAAAAATATATATATGTTTTTTTTAAGAGTAAAAATACATATGTGGTTATCATTTTAGTGCAAAAGTCACATCCCACCGTTAAGTCATTGTTCACCGTGATGAGAGAGAAAGAGATAAAGTGAATAGTAATTTAACGGCGGTGAACAGTAATTTAACGGTGAGATATGACTTTTACACCAAAATGGTAACCACATGTGTATTTTTACTTCTCAAAAAAGCATGTGTATTTTTATTCATGGGAAAAAAGTTTATGTGTATTTTACACCTTAACCCTAATATATATCTGTTAAAGTAACTATATACCTTTTTGTCAGTCAAAGTTAATGCTAGTACATTTGGCTTTTCCCTTAGTTTGTCAGATAATCCTGGCCTTTGTCTAGCAGATTCATGCAAAAAGCATACTTTTGTAATTCCACTTGCGGCTTCTGCTTCTGCTTTGGCTGTAATCTTCCTGGTTTGTTTAGGAATATGGATCTTCAAAACCAATAAATTAAAAGGTATGTAATGTATAAAATTATTCTTATTATTGCGCGTCACTAGCTAGTAATAACCAACATTTCTTAATAACTTTCTGCAATCCTACATTTTTGTTATTGATTATAGAATGCATGCCAATCTCTTTCTACTCGTGCTCTATGCTAAAAACACTTCAAGCTTATGACCCAATATATCATTATCAAAACTTTTTTTATCTAATCGTCAGTGAGTACTTTCATAAATCAGTTTGGTTTGTTTTGCATACTAATCTTTCTACGTCTTTCTTGCATGCTTGGTGATGAGTAGCGTAAAAAAGATTGAAACAGAAGAAGCTATTACATGGAATTGGAGATATTGGGATACCATTCAATGCAAGCGGGGAAAGGAAATTTAGTGAAAGCGATAAAACAGGCCACGAAATACATATATTTGATTTCGAAAGCATTGTTTTCGCGTCAGATAACTTCTCGTCCACAAATAAGTTAAGTGAAGGTGGCTTTGGACTTGTGTATAAGGTAATAGCTAAATATATTTTTATGTAATGTTACTGATAAATCCTAATTTTTATATATTTTATCCTGCTTTATTCATTTATTTTGGGACTATTTTAGGCTAATTTGGAATTATTAGATAATATTTGAGTTGTTAGCCAATTTTAGGAAATAATATAAATCTGAATTAATCATAAGATTATTGGACTTAAATTAAGAATATTCTGATTATTATCTTGTGATTGAATAATATTTCTAAATATGATATATCATGATTTTATTTAATTTCTGCCAATAAAAAAAATATTGAAAAATTTTATGATGTAGGATTTTTTAGAGAAGCCAAAAGGAAATCCAATGATAGAATTTTATTGGGCTTCTTAGGTTTTAATAAGTGAATACCCATAGCTTCCATCTCCTTTCCTATAATTAACCTAGCAGCTGCTAGGTTTTACACAGAAGCTGAAAGCTACAGGCCGAAGAGCGGATAGCAGACGTGAGAGCAGAGGCTACAGGATTGAATTCATCAATTCTTCAATTCTCTCCCACTCACGCACAACACACACCGTCTCCTTTTTATCCATTCAATCTCGCGGACCCCACCTTCCATTTAACCAATTCCCTTCATTCTCCTTACACGAACGGATTGTTGGTTCATTGGCACATTCTTCATGCTAGGGACTTGCTTGGCTCTTAGAGAAAGGAGGATAGCCATGGTAGCTCAAGCTCTTTGGGAGGCAACTTGGGAAGAGCATGGAAGAAGCTAGGGCCTAAAGCTTACATTTGAAGATCACAAGTGTAATACCCGGATAACTATTATCTGGAATATTATGTTATAGTAATAAAAATGTCCATTTATGATGATTATGGTCCCAAAATATTATATAATTAGTCTATTTTCAAAGGAAAATACTTAAGAAAATTAAATGGAATTTATTTCCAAAAATGTGAAAAATGCATTTTAGGGCCATAAAACATCCTAAGAATATGATGATAAATCCTAAAGAGCGGTAAAATAATTGTAAAAACTAGAAGGAATATTGCCTCTAATTTAGACAATTTATTAAAATAAATAAATATATAAAAATAAAAACGAAATTATAAAGAAAAATTAAAATGGAAATTAAGAAAAAAATATCTAAGATATTTAGTAATTAAATAATATTAAAATTGTGATATTTTATACCGGATAAACGAGAACGGATAGAAATAAAATGCTACCTAGAAAACCATGAACTAAGTTTCTAGAGTCAGAGTATATTATAGACAAGTGAATTTTTATCTCGAAGTAGACTGTCTCCGAAGTCATTTCCGTAACCAACGGAGTAATCATGAGATAAGGCCAATAAGATATTTTGTGGAATTAAAACAGATAGTGGAAGTGAAAACCTATAGAAAATAATTCATAAAATGGAATCCGAGGATAAGGTGGTAAACATTTGGACATATTACGAATCAATGAATTTTTATCCAGAAGTTGACGTCGGCAGAAGCAATTTCCGTAGCCAACGGCGTTTGGCCGAAATATTCAGCAGACAACGGAATGTCCTTAATGGGATAAAAAATTTAGATAACCCAAGTATCTTGAAAGAGGAAGAAAAGACCTTCAGAGCCTTGCTTCTGGAATTTTGAGATTTCCCAAGATTACACGATTAGGACACCAAACAGGTAACTTTATCAGATAAAGGCACATAAATCAAGAGATGATGCAAGCATGACATCACTTTGATGACTCAGGATGATGTCATCATAGAGAGGTGTAAGGCCCAGATCAGCCCATTTCAAAAAGTGTGATCCAACGGTCAAAATCTGACCAGACAAAGTTCAAAGAAATTACGAAAGTGCCATTCGTTTTTTCTATAAATAGCCCCTTCATTTCTCTTCATTCTTCACCAATTCACACACAATCCTAGAGAGAAGTTAGAGAGAGAAGCTTTGGAGGAGGAGTAAGAAGTTCATAGCAAAGCTTTGGGTAAGTTCTTCGGTCCTTAGTCTTTAGTTTAAGTAGTTCTTTCAGTAGTTTATAGTAGGAATGCTAGAATAATCTCTAATCTTTCAAGTTAGCTTAGATATCATGTTTAAGGAATAAATATGATGTTTATTTCAAGAATACGTTGGAGGAAGAATTATGTCAAAAATTCTGAAAGATTAGAGTCAAAATAGCGAAGCTCTAGCGAAATTCCACCAATTAATCAAACTAGGGGCAAAATGGTAATTTGCACCTAAAATGCCTGTTATGATATTAAATATTCATAACTATGATATTATCCTTATAGGATATCTGAAATCACGAACAGTTGTTTCCGCTATTACCGCTGTTGTACCGCCGTCGTACCGCTGTCAAACGTACTGAATTTCGACGAAAGTACCAGATATCGTCAACGAAGATACAGACGCATATTGTAACCTTAACTCTTATGCTGCTCATATGCATATATGTAATAGATATGTTCATATACAGAGGCTCTGCTTAGGGTCGTCAAGTTATACATACAGCTTTTTACGGGTTATAGTCTTGATAACGCGGTTGAGTTTTTCTAGCGCTGAGGACACGATGGGCCATTGTGGCACTGGTTATGTGCAGACTTGTTTTGGGACTTTACATACTGCTTTGTGCTTATGTTCTGTCAATGTTGTGATCATGCATCTGCTGTGAGCTCTTGTACTGATATGTTGTTATGTTGTTATGAATATCTGTTGCCTATATATTGTTTATTTGAGCATAAGGTTAACCGTTACCTGAGGTCCGATGGGTATTGGACCTCAACTCTTACCATAGCTTCAGGTCCGGGGAAACCAAAGACTGAAGACAGAAGTAAGCAGAGTAAACAGAACGCGTAAGGACCCAACTGAAGATCCTATTTTTAGACAAGTACCGTTATAACATCGCTATGATAAATGTATTATACATTATAAACAGACGGATATGCCACAATTAGTGATATATCAGCTACTCACTCTTTTACTTGCTCCAATGCTCTACTCTGATGAAAAAAAAATTATTCCGCTTTTGAAAATTGGGGTGTTACAATAAGGGAATGTTTTTCCTTTTATTGATTCAGTTCAAGACTTGAAATTATTTAGTTTTAGATAATTTTGAATTGTTTTCTTGAGAACAATCCAATTTTAGATTGCAAACATATTATTTAATTTAGATTAAATTGATAATTTGGATTTGAATTGTGATTAAGATATTTGCTATGATTTTTGTTTGCAAACCGTTTGATTGTCAATTATATTATTAATTGAGTTTTCATTATTAATATAATTGTCAATTTAAGTTTATCCTCTTGATTGTTTAATTAAGTTGGTTAATTGTCTAGTTGTTTAATTAGGAAATTGTAAACAAGATTTCTAAGATAATTTTGGAATTAAATGTGATTGATTTTTAATGAGTTTAACTAGCCACTTATTTCATTATGAGTTTTCTAGTGGAATAAGTGTTATTGAGCTTAAGGGTTTCCCATGTTTCAATTAGGTAATTGAACTCATTAATTTCAATCTCTCATTAACCTCTATTTGGTCTAATTAATTAATTTGGGTTAAGAAAGTTAACTCCATGTGAATCCTAAGTTGTCCCCTTCATCATCATAACTGAATTAAATCTTTATTATTTGACTTCTTTTAATCAATCTTTTTATTAGGTTTTTAATTATTCTCTCATAAGAAAAACCCCACAAAAATTGCATTCAAACCCATATAGATTAGTCTTATTTTCATATAGGTTTTAGAGTCAATTGCATTAGTACATTTAGTTAGTTAATTGCACATAGGTAGTAATGTTTTACATCTTAGTTTAGGTCCATTTACATTTCACTACATCTTTTGTCACTTGAAAGTTAGTCCTAAAAAAAATCCACAGTTTGCTTTTTGGGAGAATGACCTGACCCTAAACTGCATAATTAATTCAGACCTAGTTTAATTGATCGCTTTAATGACAAAAGCAACTCATCAATTACCTTAGTAATACCTAGTAAAGATGACAATGAAAGAAAAATGAAAGGAATAGTAGAATGAAGTAGAAAAAGATGAAGAACACTCCAGATTGGTGCTTGGAATTTTTTAAAGTCCTAATCTGTATCCCTTCCAATTTTGAGATGATTATTTGACAAGAGTGTTTTAATTTTCAGGGAAGTTTATAGGATGGTCGAGAGATAGCGATCAAAAGACTTTCTAAATGTTCAAAACAAAGCCTAACTGAATTCAAGAATGAGGTTAAGTTGATTGCCAAACTGCAACATACTAACTTGGTGAGACTTTTATGGGTTGTGTATTGAAGGCGAAGAAAAGATATTGATATATGAATACTTGCCCAATAAGAGTTTGAACTTCTACCTTTTCGGTATGCAATTTTCCCCCTCTAAATTGTAATAATGCTTTGCTTTCAAAATGGATATATGTAAAATGTTCCGCTGATTAATTACATTAATATAGATCACAATAATAGGATTTTACTGGATTGGAAAATAAGGCTCAATATTATTCAAGGCTGATTCGACACAACCTTAATCGCCTCGGGGTCAAATCACAATTTACCACAAATTAAATGTAATACAGTGCAAATAATTCGGGATCGTTCTCTTATCAAGGAGCCAATTTATTTTGAATTTCATAAGATGAACTAAGTGATAAAAACATGACTAGAAAATGGGGTTTCTAAAATGGTTTTCTCTAATTAAAATGCATGCAAATGTAAGAAAACTATTTCTATTCTTTTTGGTCTTTTTGGAAATAATGAAGAATACTTGGTATTAAAAAGGGTTTAATGGTGAATGCTCTTTGTAATGAAGAATGCGGCAATCCTTGCAAAAATATATATATGTGGGAGTTGAAATTTCATTAAGTCTAAAAAACAACCTCAAGATAATACTTGAGTCCAATATTCTCAATTAATAGTAGCTCCTACAAACATAGCTAACTACTATCTCTTGAGATATTGTTTAAAACCACTTAATGTGTAGTTGAAATTAGAATGATGCAAATTGTTCTTCTCAATTAGAATGTTCTAACAAACCATTCAAAAGGTAAAATCAACTATGTTTACCAATCATGAACATGACAGTAAGCATAATTTTATCAAGTACATCAAAAGACATATATAAATATGAACCTCAAGATACATCATCCAATTAAAAACTACAATAATCAATCCACATGAACAACATAACAGCAATCCAAGTCTTACAACTACATACTAATAAACATAAATAAGGAAATCAAATAAATAATCTAAGCAAAAGATTGAATTAAGGAACTCCCCCTATTAAAGCACAAATGCTCAAGCCACAACTCTTCATCACCAAGAAGCAAGTAAATTAGCCACTCATAGCTATTGCACAGTCCAGAAAAATCTGTGAAATCAAATTAGCCATGGCTCGCCGGAAAATCACTGACTTCGCCGGAATCTGGAATTAGCTCGCCGGAAAATTCAAGAACTCGCCGGAAAAGAGTCAGACGATAAAAGAGGTGCACCGGTGCTCTGTTTCTCCAGCTTGTATCTACAGCTCTCAGTCCAAATCCATCCCCCAACTTGCATCTCTCAGCTGTCTCTCTTTTTTCACTCACCCGGAAATAATGGTGTTATTGAGCAGGAATTTATGGTGACGAAAGTGAGTGTCGATGAAGATGGGAAATGGAAGTCAGTGAAGATGGAGGAATGGAGGTTGACGTTGATGCTCTCCGCCACGCTCAAGCTTTTTGCTTCTTCGGTCTGTGTGAATGTCCGCCTCCTCTGTTCTCTATTCCAAAACTCGTCGGCTCTGTGTGAGTCCGTCCAGATGGAGGGAAGTTGCAAGAAAGAAGAACATGAAGAAGCTCTGGTTTTCGCGCTCTATGTCTGCTCTCCCCGTCCCCATGACTCTTTTTTTTTTATCCCATATTCATTCCCTCTCTCGGCCTGTGTGTATGTCCCCTCCGGATCTCACGTGATTCCCTTTTTTTTTCTTTTCTCGGGTCTCCCTTTTTCTTTCTCCCATTCTCCTCTTTCATCGCATGAACGTGTCTCTCTTCATTTTTTCTCTGGACCTTCGTTTTTAACATTCATTCTTCAATTCTCCAGATGCACCTCGGGTCCCACGTCTCCACCCTTTTAAATTATTCAATTATTCCTCCTTTTTTTTTTTTGTCAAGAACTATTCCTCCTTCAATCAATTAGCTAGTCTTCTTCTTCTTTTTTTTTTTTTTTTTATTTGTTTCAGCCGCCCCATCATTCCTTGTCTGCGTCCTGATTCATTCTTTTTTATTCAAATCACTATTAATTCAATTCCCTTGGTCAAAACGTGGGTTTTGACCAAGGGACTAAAATGAAAGAAATCAAAATATGCAGAGGGACTTAAACGCAAACTTGAAAATGTTTACAATTTGAATTCCAACTTCCATTTTCAAAATTTGATCTAATCTCTTCATGCATCCACAATAAAAATAATTAATCTAACACCAAATATTCTCATAAAAATCAATGATTAAGAATAATTACAATTTCTTTGACAATTTTGTCCTTTTTAATCCTAATTTCATGTATTTACTCTTAAGCTCAATTTATCACAAGAATGACATTTTAAGCTCAATAATTATGATAAAATGCATTAAGAATCCCAATTTAATTATAAAAAATCATATAAAAATATAGTTTGATCAAAGGCATAGCTCAGGGACTTGTTTATTTACTCAAATATTCAAGGTTGAAAGTTATTCATCGAGACATGAAACCAAGTAATATTTTACTTGATCATGAGATGTGTCCAAAAATATCTAAAGGCGTGGCAAGAATATTTGGGTTGACAGATTTTGAACAAGAAAATACAAATAGAGTGGTTGGAACATAGTGAGTCAAAATCCTTTTTTCTTCCATATAATTCAAATCTTTAATATCACTTAGTTGATTGAAAGATTAGTTATTTTTCTTTCTTTATCAATTTTTATTCCAGTGGCTACATGTCTCCAAAGTACGCTCTTAATGGGATTGTCTCAGTATAACTGATGTCTTCAGTTTGGGAGTATTGGTACTAGAGATTGTTAGTGGCAGGAAGAATGGTAGTTTCTATAATTATGAAGATTCACTCAACCTCATAGGATATGTAAGTATATACAATATTTCTTTAACCCCTACATGCAAGTTCAGTGTTTGATGATTAACATACACTGAATATATTTAAACTTGTTTTAGGCATGGAAGTTATGGAATGAAGGAAGAGCCTTAGAGCTAGCAGATCCCTCACTAAGTGGAACGTGGAATGCTGATAGTTATTAAGATGCATAAATATTGTTCTGTTATGTGTGCAAGATCAAGCCAAAGATCGACCTGATATGTTACATGTGGTTTCTTATCTCTCTAATGAAACCATTTCATTAGGTGAACCTAAGTAACCAGCATTTTTCACCAATTCAATACAAAACAAGGCCACATCACCTGCTGATATAGTAGAAAATTGTTCTGCGTGTAATGTAACTATTTCAGACTTCAACGGTAGATAAATTATGTAAAACTGCCCAATCTGTTAATAATTCGACATATTTGGCAAATACATTGTCAAATTCTTGATCTAATTTTCACATCTGACGACGTCGTTCTTCCAAAGAAATACATTATATCAATGTTAAATGAATTGGTAGTGCACTTTTATTATTTTGATGTGGTAGTTGAATTAACGTATTAACTAATTTTTGAAAGAAAATTCCGTAATGATTAGTCATTAGTTTTTGATTTAGCCAACATGTCTTAAAAAAATTAAAAGTAAACAATAAACAATTAATCAACTCGAATCAACATTTTTAAAAAGGAAGAACTATTCACCTTGAAAGTTGAGACTAAATAATTAAATTCTAAATAAGCCTATATATTGCATGAACAAACATGAAACCAGTTTTTCTACCTATTCTTTGGATAAGCAAGGGGCGCTCATCTCATCAGTCCATTGGAGATGAGCGCCTTAGAACTCAAACTCATGAACTATCTCGATCATCCCCATAGGTTTGCATAACATTTGCAAGAGAAACAGGGAAAGAAGAAGTGTCAGAAAAGCTCAATGGTTCAAATAGTCGCACGACAAATAAGATTATATATGTTACTACATCAGTTCTTAATATAAAAGTTAGATATAGCTAAATTGAGTATACTAAAGAAATTTTTTGTATTAGTTATTTGTACTCCCTCTGGCTCTTAATATAATATATATTTACATAATTAATTTGATTAGATGATCAAACCATATTTTTATATGATATTTCATGATTAAATTGGGATTTTTAATACATTTTTTAGGACATTATTGCATGATTAATCAATAATTTGAATTAAGGACATTTGTTTTAAATTAAGGGAAATTAGGGGTAAAATGATCATAATTTATTAATTATTTATACAAATGATTTCTTAGACTTTTAATACTACCTTTTGCTTAATCTTGCATTGTAGGTATTTTGGAAGAAAATTGAAAAATTTGGGAAAATGCCATTGGGTCAAAATTAATATTTTAGAGACATGATAAAATTACAGAAAAGAGCCCCAGAATACTTGGAAATTACAAATCTGTGAAGGAAAAGTCCAGAGAAAAATTACAGAAAAGTACCCAAAAGTTGTGTAAATTATGTTCCTCCTTGGAAATGTTTCATAAATTTACATTTAAGTTCCTCCATGAAACCTCCCTGGTCAAAACCCACCAATTAATTAGGTTGAGC
The DNA here is from genome assembly GCA_037074495.1 of Acacia confusa. Lineage (NCBI taxonomy): Eukaryota > Viridiplantae > Streptophyta > Magnoliopsida > Fabales > Fabaceae > Acacia > Acacia confusa. Next base: position 31,008,522 of record CM073510.1, read on the forward strand.
TGGGGGGATATATGAGACACGATACAGACAGAGTCCCGGGGGGGTGTGCATTGAAGAACAGAGGGAGAGCGCCGCTGAAGCTCGACCCACACTCTCATCGTTGTTCCTCCTTGGTCGCCGGCAATCTTCGTTTCCTTCACCCTCGCTAGCGACCTCCATCACCTACCTTCACCGTGGGCTGAGGGAAGGAGCACAGACAATAGACCCATACAAGACAACACAGTGACAGTGTCGCGACTGGGACTAAGAATAGAGACCCGCACAGCAGCTCGAACCCCATGCAACCAAGGACCTTCATCTTCATCCCTTCCCCTCACCGGCGACATCCCTACAGTCACCGTCACCGGTGAGCTTCAACCATCATCCACCATCTCTCTCTTTCACAGTCTAAAAATTCCAGATTCCAACAAGTGTATGAATTTTCCAGCAACTTTTTCTGGTGACTTTCTCCAACAGTCAATAAGTGGCTAATTCCTTTACTTCTTAGTGATGGAAATTTGTTCTAGGGCTCAGTGGACTTCATAGGGGAGTTTCTCTATCATTCCATTAGTCTATATTTATACATTTAGATTGCCTAGTTTTAAGAATTATTGTGTATAATTCTAGAACTGTGATTGATGTTAATTCTCTCTGGTGGTTTGATATATGTGATTGATATTGGATTTTGTAGTGTGAAATTTATATATTTGAATTTCTTTGTGGTTGCAATGAAATTATATTAATTAGCGTGTTATTGTCTAGTTAATGTAGTTGATTTGTGCCCTTGAAGGACTATTTAATACTCAAATTTAAGAAGACTCATATTGTATCATTTTAATTTTAATTGCATATTAAGTGGTTTCAAATAATATCTTAAGAGGTAATAGTTAGCTATGATTATAGGAGCTACTATTAATTGGGAATATTAGATCCAAGTGGTATCTTGAGATTTTTCTTATCATGACTTAATAAAGTTTAACTCCTATACTTTTTTAGCAAGGATAGTCATTTCTTCATTACCAAGAATATTCATCATTCATCATCCATATTTTCACTTCTATACCATTCCATTTTACAAAAATATCCAAAAACAATAGTCTAGGATTTATTTTAATTGCATTCTTATTTTAATTTATTAATTTGAAAATCTAAAACCCAATTTCCCCTTGTTTTTGTTGCATTTGCATGTCATTTAGATTACTTAGGATTCAATAAAAGGCTCCTTGAGAAGAGAGAATAATCTCAGGTTTACATATACACAATCCTTGGTTAATTTTTGATTGTGGACCCCAAAGTTAAAAACAAAAAAAGCCCTCATCATTAGATTAAAATTTAAGGAAGTTAGTTAATATAATATATATTTTTTAAAGCACCTTAGTCATCTTCCTTAATTTTTTCATTGTTTCTTCTAAATTATTGTTAAGGGAGTATCAATAAGGTAACACTACAGAAAAACATGCTATTACTGACAGAATTTACTGACAAAATTCTGTTGGTAAAATTGTTTTTAGTGAAAATTTCCGACAGAATTTGTTTACGATGGAATATAGTCCGTCGCTAAACAAACCGTGACAAAAAGAAATGTTTGGGCCCATCCATGAGTATTGCATTAAGTCTATGCTGTAATGATGAGAACTCCAATTTATAACATGGATTGTGACTACCTTCATGGTCTCTTATTATCCTCTTCATCATTTCAAGTTAGAGTCTACAGCAGTATGTGATCACTTTGCGTATTGTAATCCTTTTCCCTTTTCTTCTTAGGTAGGGCGGGGGGAATTATTGTATGATACATCATTGGTGAACAGTAAATAGTGGCATATATAGCGATAATTAATGTTTTGAGATGATAATGTGATTCACTATAACTTGTTTAATGGGATTAATGTTTCTCATGTTGCATGAAAAATATTATCTCATATCACACACATATAAAATGGTGGGACCTCCCGACACACACACACACACACATATATATGTATATATATGTGTGTGTGTGTGTGGGTCCCACTATTTTATGTGTGTGTAAGAAATTTAGTTTTCTCATGCAATAAGAGAAAACAATAACCCCTTGTTTAATTTATGCAAAATGAATTTGTTTTAAGGTTCTGATGACTTCCTAATTTTAATAGATTTGAGATATATTTTGATATATTTAGGAAGTCATTAATACTAAATTAAAGAGATTTTCTTAAAATTTTAAGAGAAATCAAATTGGACACATCATTTGTGATATTTCAATTTAAAATAAATTTTTTTTAGTTTAGAAAATAAATAATAGTAATTAGAATTTTTAAAAAGAAAAAAAAATATTTAGTTTTATTATTATTATTTGAATTTGAATGAATGAATTGGACCAGGGAGCAATTATTTCGGCAGACTTGAAGTGGAAATGGAATTGGGCTGAAATGTGAATGGGCCACCATGGAGAATTGATGAATGTATGGCAATTGGATATGGGCCCCACGGATTGAATTGGGTTGAAACAGAAGCAGAAATTGGACTCATGGATTGCATAGAATTGGCTGGACGAAAATGAATTGAACATGGAATTAGATTTTGGATGGCAATTGGGCTGATTAATTAAAGAAACGAAGGAAATAGATAATGGGGCCCAAATTGAATTAAAGGAGATTGGAAACCTAAAGAAAAGAAGAGAGCTGGAGGCGGCATTAATAAAAAAGAGGTCCAGGGGAATGAATAAAAAGGAGCCACGCGAGGGAGACGGATCAATTAATTGAAGGAGGCGGCTGGGAAGAAATCGGACAGAACAGAACAGAAGCAGCCGAGACACGCAGACGAGAGAGAGACGTGGAGAAATTCAGAGGAAGACGCTGAGGCTGTCCCTGTTTTTTGGTTCTCTCTAGTTCAAATTTCTCTTCATTCTCCATGTCTATTAATCTTAGACTCTCTTTGCTTTAGATTTAATTAGTAGCTAAACATTTTATTCTAGGATTCTTTTGAACCTTTTGTATGGATTAATATTTGGATAATCCTCTCTTTTAGTAGATAAATATTTATATGTGTTGATTTTAATCTAAACTTAATGCTTCTAATTGATTAGCCACCATTTAGATGATTTATTCACTTAGGTTTGACTTGAGAAAGCTAATCTAGGTGTAGAACTTGATTGAAATCATGCTTATCTTAAAACTTACTTGATAAATAGATAGTTTGTTGGTAAAATAAAGATATATTTACTAACCTTGCATTGCCACATTAAGGTTGTTACTTAAATATTGATTCTCATTAATTGTAGCAAGAGATTGTGCAATTTTAATGAGAAGAGAAACTTGATAATGACTTGAGAGAGCTTGTCAAGTATTTGTAAACCTTAGACTAACACATATATGTATGGAAATATTAAGAGAAATGAAATTAATTCAATATTATGAAATACAAAAAGGGGAAGAAGAATCCTAGGCTTTTATTAAATCATTGAAAATCCAAAAATTATTTGCTTTTATTAATTTTTATTTTTAGAAATAGTCTTTAAAAATTCTTAGTTTTCATCAAAGCTTTGTTTTAGCGCAACTTAAATGAAAGTGTAAAATCAATGCTTAATCAAAGTTGTGGATACTAAGTTCTCGTGGGAACGATACTTTACTTATCACTTTATTACTTGCATGACTCGTACACTTGCAAGGTGAACAGGTTCTCATCATATATATACATTTGTAGATTGAAATAAGATTTTATGAAAAGTGGCCATGTTTTGATTAGTAGTAGTACTTCCTCCGGTCCTTGATATAAGACCAAGTTGACCTTTTTTTTGGAGAAATTAAGAAAGCTAAATAAATTAGTGAATTATAGAATATGTCATATATTATTTAATTATATATCAATTTATAAGTCAAACAAATTAATTTGGTATAAAAAATGTAAATATAAACATTTTAAAGTAATTCATTTAGCTTCTTTAATCTCTAAAAAAGTCATTAGGTATTATATTAAGGATTGGGTTAGTATTAAATATGCATGCTTTGGAAGATGAAACTGATCGAGCTTATTGTAGCTTTCAATAAAACTTATACATGTTTGTTAACTCATAGAAATTGATAATATTCTAGGACATTTTCTTCCCTTTTCACTTATTTTTGGGTTCAAATTGTGCGTATAAGGAGATTATAGAAGAACATGTGATGTGACAAAGGCAAACTCAAACTTGTGTTAAATCATGAGTTAAACGCATATAGTTGTGATTATTAGTGAAAGTTAAAGAGTTCATGAATTCCTTCTCCTTGTAGGTGGAAGATGACCAGTTGTAAAAGCTCTCAAAGATCATGAGAAGTTGTGAAGGGAATTAAAGAATGCAAGAAAAAAGATAAAAAATAACACTATGGAAGAGAAGCTTGCATTTGCCGTAGAATTGCCATAGCTAAGCCATTGCAAAATTGCCTCAAAATATGACCTCTTTGTTTACCCTTTAGCCATGGATTTACTGTAGCCAAGCCATAGTGAAAACACCTGAAAAGGCACTGTCTTTGTCTAACAATTTGTTATGGTTTCTCTATAGCGAACCGACGGTAAATACACGAAACTGATGTTGAGTGTTTTGAAAACTTAAGCAGAAAAACAATTATAAAAGTTAGAGATAGGCTGGAAATTACTCATTAGAGACTTCTTGGACGTTTTGGGTGCTAGGGTTTTACATTTGGAAGAGTTTGGAGCTTTGGGGTTGAAGTTAGAAGAGATCTAAAGCTTCAATTCTTGGTTTTTCTCATTCTTCTTCCCTTTCTTTGCTGGGTTATTGATATGGCTGTAATTATTTTTGATAGTTGTGGCTATTTTAGGATTATGGGCAGCTAAACTCTTCATTCTAGGGATATTTTGAACCTTGTATGGATTAAAACTTTATTATTCCTCTCTTTTGGTAGTTGATGTTGATGATACATATGTGTTGATTTTATCCTTTGCTTAATGCATGGCCACCATTTAGATTTTTGTTCATTTGGGTTTGACTTGAAAGAGCTAGTCTAGGTGTAGAAATTGGTTAAAATCATACTTGATTTGAAACTTGCTTGATAAATGTATTGTTTGTTGGTAAAATAGAGATATATTACTAACCTTGTATTGTCACATTAAGGTTATTGCTTAGAGTTGATTTTCATTAATTGTATCAAGAGATTATATGCATTTAGATGAAAAGATAAATTTAATTTTGACTTGAGAGAGTTTTATCAAGTGTTTTTGAACCTTAGACTAACATATATATTCATTTTAATACAATTGAGAGAGAAAATTAATATAGTTTTATGAAATGTGAAGGGGAAAAATAATCACATAGGTTTCATTTGAGGGAAAACATTTTCCCATGTTGTAGGAAAATGGTTTTCTCATGTTACACACATATGAAATGGTGGGACCTATATATACATATATGAATTCATATATGTATATGTGGGTCCCACCATTTCATGTGTGTGTAGGAAACTTTTTTATCTCATGTAACATGAGAAAACCAAAGCCCTTCATTTAATCTTTAAATTAGTTAAAGAATCATTTGCTTTTATCATTTTTTAGTCTTAAAAGTAGTTTTCAAATTCTTTTTTCACATTAAAAACTTGTTTTAGCTCAAATTTATTGAATTTACTAGGCCTTTTTGCTAGACCAATTTGTTCATCAAATCTCCATGAAACGGTATCTGTTTATCACTTTATTACTTGTGATGCGAACAATGTTTCCCATATTTTTTGTGATAAGTTGGAAAGGAAGACGACTTTGCTAGCCAACTTCATTTTTTTAAAGTGAAACATGTGATGCTCAGCCTTTGGGGCCTTTATTTTATCAGAGTTAACGCGGTGACAGGCATCGAGAAGATTTGGACGACTTTATTTCGAAATAGAAGTTATTGAAATAACTTAATTTGAAAATACGGACTAATTTTTCGCGATTCAATTTCATCCGATAATCGGATGTTAATACAATAATTGTAATATCCCTAAATTTTGGAGAATAAATATTGGCTTGAAATTTTAGAGTCAATATTTATTAGCTTATAGAAGCTAAGATATAACATCTTAAATTTTGATGTAGGCCATTTTATTTCAAATTAAATTTGCAGCCTCTTGTCATTAACTATGGACAACAATGGGTAGCTTTTTTTTTTTAGAAGGCCCTACATTACATTCACACAAACACAAAGCGCAGAACTATATATTCACATGGCGTACAGGACAACAATTATTTAGAAGAAGGAGATGATGAAAAGAAGATGTATTATTGATGCAGAGTTCACATGCTACTCTTTTCTGTTTGGTGCGCAATTTCCACAATAATCTTTTCACTGTGCCCATATATTTATATATATAAAAAGATAGAGTGAAGATTGTTATGATTTATTAGGAGATAATGGGTGGGGGCAGGAGTTGTTGGTGTCCATGGTGTACGTGATGTGGAAGGTGAGGATTTATAATATAATATAGTTAAGTTATAATCAATGAAGTTGAAGCCAAAGAAGAATGCTACGATATAAGTATATAGCCGGAAATCGGGCTGAGCTTGTCGGGTCGGCTCGTTTAGGCCCTGGTCCTTCAAGGGTCGGGCCTAAAAATTTGAAGAGATAAATGAAATAGGCTTTGGAGGGCCTCGAGTCGGCCCTGCGGGCCCTTTTCACAGTAGCTTTTTCTTTTTTTCCTTTTTAAATTTATTAATTTATATATATATTGTATTTGTTATAGAGTTATTTATCTTTTTAACTACAAATACATAATAACTATACTCTAATTTTATGATTTGATTTATTATTTGTTGCACATAAAGATTATGGATGTGTTTATGATACGGGAGAAGAATTTCATGATATTCTTACTTATAAATTAGAGGCTATTATTCAAAGTGAAAAACAATCAAATGTTGTTAAAATCGATGATAGTGACGAAGATAATGACAATAATAATCATCGCACTAATGTCACTTAGTGATATGTTTTTTATGTTTTATGTGAGTTACTTGTGAATTTAATTATGAATTAGTGACTGTGCTTATTTATTAGATGATTCGTATCGTAATTTACTAATTATATTTTTTTAAAAAAAAAGTGAAGGAAAAATAGTTAAAATTTGGAATAATAATTTCCAAGCCCTGCGGGCCGGCCCTGGCCCTGGTGCTCTCGGGCCGGGCTTTAAAAAATAAGTGTTTTTCTTACTCCGGGCCCTGGAGAGCCGGCCCTGTTAGGCCCTGGCCCTTCATGGGCCGGCCTTGATTCCCGGCTATATATAAGTATAAGTGGCAGAGAAACAAAACGCAAAAGACAAAGAAGGTAGAAGACACACCTTCACATGTTGGATGACTTTACCCCTTGGATTGAGAAATTTATTTAACAAACTCACGGCACACTTCTTTTGGGGGAGGGGGGATCTATCTCATTTTTCCTTTGATGTCTTTTATCATCCGGGTGGCAACACACACATACTATCACCCTCATTGTTTCGTTCCAGATAACAAAGAAACACACTCTCTTTCATTTCTTTAATTCATGTTCTACAAGGCATCATGAAGAAGAGAGAAAGAGGAAGAGTTCATTAAAGAAGAGTGAGTTGAAGAAGGAAAAAAATGATGGACACCGAAGGAAGAGAGAAGATATTTGGAATTTCACATGCAAGCTTTTAATCTCTTATTTAGTAAAGGTGAGTCTATAAAATGTTTTTCTCATCAGATTTCCAAAAGTTTAGGCTCAAAAATTATGGTTGTAAGTGTTGTTTTACATCTCTACAACAAAAACTTAGAAACAAAGCTCATCATATATTTCATTTTTATGGGTTAATGGTAGATTTTTTCTGTGAAATTTTTATGGGAGATAGTTATCTCCTTAATCTTCAAAATGAGCTTTGGTTCACCTAAAATGAATGTCTATAACTCCAGTTATGATTTTTGGAAGTTGGATTATAAAACTGTGAACGTTTTTTAAAGTTTCTGGAATAGTCAAAATGACGTTGACTTTTTGACCTAGTAAATGAATTCAAAAAAATTGTGAGATTTTCCAGCGGTATATTAGACTTATAGAGCTTTAATTTGATAGGTCACAAACTTAATTCGGATTTATAATCAGGGAGATATGAATTTTCGAAGTTAAGCTTGGATTTGGAATGTTTTCTGGAACAGTCATGATAAACGAAAAATCTGGGAATGATCTGTATAAGATAAAATTATGAAAATATTCCAAGAGATAGAGGACATGCATAGCTTTAATATGGTGGGTATTTCTTATTTTTCTAAGCTCTGATCAGAGAGAAATAAATTGAAGAAAGTGACCCTACGTTTTGGAGAAGCTCACTGAACTGCATGGACATTTTCGAAATCTGGGAATTTTGGGCACATGATAAAATGCTGAAACCAATTTTCCAAAAAACTAGACTTGATAAGGAGTTCATATAATTTTGAATCACCTAAAACCGATGTCTAGAACTCCAGATATAAATTTTTGAAGATAAGCTACTGGTTGCTGGAAAATCCTGAAAATGACAGAAAGAAGGAGAATAAAAGCTCATATTAAATTTCCTAATAAGAAAAGGGATTTAATGAATATGGACACATTAAATGCGCTTATTATAGATCATTAAAGAAAATATTTATTGAGGTGGAATTAACTATATTTATGTTTTATTATTATTTTAGGTTTATTGTGATCCTTTGCGCCGGAGAAATTATTAATATTTGTAGTCGACTGACAAGTAGGAACCTTAATCTTCATATGTCTTGTGTTACTTTGTATGTTTGTTTTTCCATGGTTGTGGATCCGTATCTCGTGAGAGACATGTGTTTATTCGTGCATTCAGTGTGGTCTGGGTTTGGCGCCCGACTACAATGTCTTTCCTAACGCTGTGGATCCGGGGCTTGCTATTTGAGTAGTCCTGCGTTTACTAGGACTTGGTCCTTTCGCAGTAAATATTGCATATGTGTGGTATGTCTTTACTATACTGCGCGTTATTACTGAATGCTTTGTGTTTAATTATTTTCATGATTATGGTGACATACATGCATTGCATACACTTTTCATATGAGATTAATGGTTACTCTGGGGTTCAAATATGAATCACAGGTATTTGTGAAGCTTCAGGTAGTACTACTAGAGCAGCGACGGGTGATCATGATAATGATGCAGAGTAGGTCTGAGGTTTATGGCGGTGATTGTTTGTGTATATTTAAACTTGGAGGACGATAATATTGTCCGCTTCGCAAGTGTACGAGTCATGCAAGTAATAAAGTGATAAGTAAAATATCGTTCCCACGAGGACTTAGTATCCACAACTTTGATCAGGCATTGATTTTACACTTTCGTTTAAGTTGAGCTAAAACAAAGCTTTGATGAAAAATGAGAATTTTAAAGACTATTCCTAAAAATAAAAATTAATAAAAGCAAATTATTTTTGGATTTTTCAGGATTTAATAAAAGCCTAGGATTCTTTTTCCCCATTTTGCATTTCATAATATTGAATTAATTTCCTCTCTCCTAATATTTCCATACATATATGTGTTAGTCTAAGGTTCACAAATACTTGACAAGCTCTCTCAAGTCAATATCAAGTTTCTCTTCTCATTAAAATGCATAATTTCTTGCTACAATTAATGAAAATCAATATTAAGCAACAACCTTAATGTGACAATGCAAGGTTAGTAAATATATCTCTATTTTACCAACAAACTATCCATTTATCAAGAAAATTTCAAGACAAGCATAATTTCAATCAAGTTCTACACCTAGATTAGCTTTCTCAAATCAAACCTAAGTGAATAAATCATCTAAATGGTGGTCAATCAATAAGAAGCATTAAGCCTAGATTAAAATCAACACATATAAATATTTATTTACTAAAAGAGAAGATTATCCAAATATTAATCCATACAAAAATGGTCAAAAGAGTCCTAGAATAAAAAGGTTTAGCTATTCATATCTAAAAACAAAGAGAGTCTAATGTCCAGAGACATGGAGAATGAAAATAAATTGGAATTAAACTAATCAAGTGGAGATAATAAAACCAAAAATTAGGAAGGAGAATCAGCAACACAGCAGCCTCTTCTCTGAGGTTCCTTGCGTCTCGGCTCTCCTGCTTGATTCTCTTTTCGTGAAGCTTCTCTCCCTGATTGATTAATTCCTCTCCAGTCGGACACCCTCCGTTCTGTCTCCGTCTCTTGGCTCAGCGTCTCTGATTCTTCAATTTTTCTCCAGCTGTGCGACACTCCCTCCTTCCAGCTCTCTGTTTTTTCTTTTTTTTTTTGTTGCTCATTTGGTATCCAGAGTTTCGCCCTGACTAATCCGAATCCGACCCGCGTCGCGCATCTGACTATGGTGGGAGACTCTCCCAATGAGGGTTTTCTGCATTCCCAAAGCTCAAACTCAAGACCTTATTTAAGCGACACAAACCACTTACCACTTGTGCCAACCCCCTGTTTTTTCTTTTCTTAATTCAGTCCGCCTCCTCCTTTAATTCCCGAGGTTGCCTTTTTTGCTTAGGTTTTCATTCAATAATTCAATCCCTGGGCCCACACCAATTCATCAGCCCAAAGCCATTGTCCAATTCAATTAAAAATAACCCAATGAATGGTAATGCTCCTGTACGTTCTGCTCTTCTTCCATGCCTTTCATGGGCCTACTCATTTCAAAGTCCATTCATATATTATGATTCTTGGCCCAATTCTGAAATAATGCTGCCTCCTGATCCTTCAATTTGCAAACAAAAGACATTCAATAATAATAATAATAATAAAGCTAAATAGTTTTTTTTTTCTTTTTAAAATTTCTAATTACTATTATTTATTTCCTAAACTCAAAAACATTTATTTTAAATTGAAATCCCACAAATGATGTGTCTAATTTGATTTCTTTTAAAATCTTAAGAAAATCTCTTTAATTTAGTATTAATGACTTCCTAAATATATCAAAATATACCTCAAATCTATTAAAATTAGGAAGTCATCAAATATTATTTTTGATATAGCAAATTTTGTAGTTTGTACAAGAAATACAAGAGTGAAGAAGGTGATCATGGACGCAGGATCAAGACGGAAGAAGAATTTTATTTCCGTTTGTTATATATTTTTTTAGAGTATGCTTTAATTGTACATAAATGACATATTTCAGTTACGGTGTAAGTGAATAGTATCGTACTCGTGAATAGTAACTTCGGTATTTAAGATAGACACTTCCGTTTACATAATAAAAATGGTGTATTTAAGGCGGGTGTTACAATAATCCCAAAAATAAACGAATGATAAACGTTAAAAATAGTCTAATTAATCTTAATTGTCCAACACGTTCCATTTGCTGTAACCCTTACAGCTGCTCTTTGCCCTTTGATCCCGAACCATTGCCTGTATCTTTCATGTGGTCTGGAGTCCAAATGAATGGACCCCTAAGTAACAATTAATCTCATGCACATGTATGAAAGTATAAATGACAGTTTAGCACATGTTAAAGCATGAAAGCATTTACAAGTACAAATAACCATAACCGCAGTTAACGGCTAAGGACCGCAGCCCTTGTCTAGGACATGCAGCCCTATGAGACCGCAGCCTCAAATCCATAGCTAGGAAAAACATAACTTGTAACAAGTAAATCAACCAGCATACATGATCAGCTAATCAATATATAAACACTTACACACATGCTTACAAGATTAGAGTTACACACCTCGATCTTGATTCCTTATCTCTTCACTTAAATTGTTGAGATCAGGAAAATGTCAAGGGCTGCCTAAAATCGTTTATCATTGCTGTTAGTCACGTATTCGAATCGCAGGGAAAACTAATTGTGCGAATTAGTTTAGAGGATTAATAATAATTATTAATCCCTTAATTTTTCCCTGACAATAATAATTTTATTATTATTGCTATTATTATTATCCCCAATAATAATAACAATAATCGCTTATTTATTTTTTATTATTTTCACCCATTCACAATAATAATAACATTATTTGTTATTATTATTACTATTATTATTATTATTAATCCTAATAATAATAATAATAATTCCTCATTTATTTCCTTTACTCTTTATTAATTAATAATAATTCTCATCCATTATTAATTAGTAACTCTTATATATTTCCTTTTTACGCATCCACTAATGTGTTCTTAGACTCATTTTAAAGCTTATTTTGTGTACTAAATGTCCACAAAATTTCATGGTGAAAGGAGGTCAATTGCTCTATTTTTACCTTAAAGAATAGAGCTTATATTACAAAAATTTCATTTTTCAGTAAAATTAAACAGAACCTCCAATATACCGAAAATTATCCATATACTAAATCATGACTTAGAGGTTTCTATTCTTTGTTTAAGCTTCAAAACCAATGATGTAATATAGGAAAACATAAATCAATAATTTATGCCCAATTTTCTAGCTTCATAAGCATCACTTTAATTGTAACACCCGCCTAGAGTGCCGGCATTCTTACCTTAATTTTACGCAGTAGTGTGGCAAGAACCAGAAATATTAATTATACTGATACAGCGGAAATGAAATTTAATTACATAATAGAGGTAATATTAGGGTTAATACCCCTTTCTAACGCTTACATTCATTTAAAGCAGTGAAAATTAGAACACATTACATCACTGTCTACCCTCGATTCTTTCGTTGTCCTTCTGTTGAGCCGTCTTCAAACAACGTTCCCTTCTTGAATCTTGTGTGGCACTTCTCTCATGTGCTCACCTATCTATTGGTTGGTAGTGGAGGGTGAGATTCTGAGGAATCCCAATAGTAGACAATACCAAACAATGTATATAAGATAAATGCTAATGTATGATATTGTAATATCCTAGATAATTATGATAATGATAAAGATAAAAATAAAAATAAAATCAAAAGTAATAATAATAATAATAATAATAATAATAATAATAGTAATAGTAATAATATAGTATTATTTTAATTTTATTAATTTATATTAATTTGATTAGTTTAGTTAGTTTAGATATATTTGATTCTATTAAATTTATATTGATTGATTTAATAGGATTTAATAACATTGTTTTATGAATTGTTTTTTTATAAAACAAACACATGCTTATCTTTATCTACAATATAATTTTTTTTTAAAAAAATGTACTATTTATCCAAATAAAATTATTCAAATTTCTATCCTATATAATCGTAACCGCACGGATATTTTATGAATATAAGAAGTGTGATATAAATTTTTTTAAAATAACTGTACTATTTATCGATATAAAAATATTTAAATTTATATATATCTTGTATAATAATAACAAATATTTTAGTTTAACCAAGATATTATATAAATATAAGAATATGAAGATTCATTCTTCTACTTCGTGAAAAACCTTTGCATGTAACGAGTTTATTTATATACAAGACAAAATCTATAATTATTTATTAATTGTCAATAGTTAAAGAGCCCAGAGCCCAGCCCATAGCTAAAACCCTAGAAATCTAATTATAAGTTTAGGTCTAACCGTCTAATTCGAGTCATCGCTCATATTTCTCTTCTCCTATTCTGCGGCAAACGGCTCTTCTAGAAATCTACAAACACGGAAACGAGGTAATCCTAACCCCCCTAGAACAATTTTTTTTTTCTTTTCGAATGAACATAAGTTGATTATGATTTCTCGTATACCCTTATATCTCCTTCCTTGGTTTGCGTGAGTCCTGACTTCTCTTTCTGTGCCTCCCTTCCTGCTGCAACTTTTTTTTTCTTCTTCATATTTTATTATTTGATTGATTTAAGAATTTGAAATTTGGAAAACTCTATCTTACTTTTTAAAATTTGGTTTGAAAATATATTTTGATTGTTGATAAATAGTTCTACTTTTATTTCATACTTTGTAATTACTTTTAAATTTTTGTTATTTGATTGTTTTTTTTTAAAAAAAAAACTTCAACATTAATTTCTATTATTTTGTTGTTTCGAAATTTCATTTGAAAATTCTTTTCTCATCGATTGACTTAAAAATTTGCTTTTTTGAAAAACCCAAGCTTACTTTTTTTAAATTTGATTCAAAAATAAATTTTTTGATTTTTTGTAAATGTCTCTAATTTATGTTCATTCTTTGTAATTACTTTTAAACACTCTTCTATTCTTATTTACTTTTGTTTTGCTGTTCTTATTGTTTTTATGATTTGATTTTTTTTAAAAAAAATCTTTAAATTTGAGTTCTATTACTTTCTTGTTTCAAAATTTCATTTGAGAATCCTTTTCTTATTTTCTTATTTGATTGGTTTAAAAATATGTATTTTTGAAAACCCAATCTTACCTTTTTAAATTTGGTTTGAAAATAAATTTTGATTGTTAATTAATAAATATTTCTTATTTTTCTGTTTCATACTTTGTTTTACTTTTTAAACTCCGTTCAATTTTTTTTATTTTATTATTATTATTATTATTATTATTACTTGATTGTTTTACAAATCTTCAACTTTAAGTTCTATTATTTTGTTGTTTTTTTTTACTTCATTTGAAAATCCTTTTCATATTTTCATATTTAATTGATTTAAAATCCTGCTGCAGCTCTTAATCAATATACTTTATTGGTCTTCTTCTTCTTTTTGCCGTGGGTCCATCGTCTTTTTTTTTATCATTTGTCTCTTCCTTAAGGCATTGATGGTCGAATTGTACAACAATGAATCAATTTGAAATTCTTCAAGCAGCTTGAGTTAGGTTATTATATAGCCACTATATTAGATATTTTGGAATGCCTTTGCACCTACGTACAATACCGTTGGCTTAGTCACCTTTTTGTTTATTGATAATGATTATTTCAAATCATTTATGTGCTTTGGTCCTATTTTATTATTTTATTTTATTTATTTTATTTTGTGTGATTAAAATATTTTAAGTGTGAGAGAATAACTTTGGGATGGTACCTTCCAAAGTGATGAACACACCCTTAGGCTTTATGCCTCCGATATGTTATTTGATGTGAACCGATTATATCCGTTCTTCCCAAAGTGGTGCCTGGCAGGATATCCGGGGCACTAGTAGCAACTTTGGGAAGAGGTGTGCACACTAGGAAGAATATGAATTATGGTCAATTTGATGATGATTTGTGACTGGCAGGTTTCCGGGTCATAAGGTAGACTGGCAGGATATCCGGGTCTACCATGATTCTCTTATCACTAGAAAACTCTACAAAAACAATGACACCCTTTTGTTTATACATATACACAGATTATCTTTATTTTATTTTTTTTGCAATTAATTTGTTTTTATTTATAATTATTTTATTTCATGTTATCCTTATTTAATTAGGATTACCAGCGTTTGCTGATGTGTGTATTCTTAGGCTGCGATGATCCTTCAGGGGAGCAGAATTTCAGTGAACAGGTTTCAAAGATTGGGGCTAGCAGTGAGAAGTGAGGAAGACGTCCGATTTTAGTTTTATTTAAATTTCTTGTATTTTTATTATTTTATTTTATTTTGCGTAAAACATTTTTGTTTAGGTTTAGATCTATTTAATGTACTTAGTAGCCTTACACTTGTCCTAGTACAAGTGAAGTGCGGCGGTGACACTTCCCGAATTTATGTATTTTGAATTTTAGTTATTATTTATAGAAATCATAGAAATTTTATGTTTTATAACTGTTAGAAATTCGGGGGTGTTACAGATATGCTTACCTTGCACAAAACTCATGTTAACATAATGAAATTCTGCATGTTCAATGCCTTATGCATCATACTCATGGCCATAGCATATTCATAAACAGAGCTTCAATCATTCAAATATGTTACACATAACAAGCAAGCATAGCAATCATACATATACACAAAAGCAATAATATCAAATACATGCAAGTAAGGTAAGCCACTACCTTTTAAGAACTACTGTCCTTACTCGGGTTTCTCTTTCGCCAACCGATAGGGATGCTTGTAGAAGTTCATTCCTTTTCCTTTTAGACTTAAGGACATAATCATACCTTTAGGACAAGAGAAAATAAATGTTTATTTTCCTTTTTAACTCTTATTTCATTAGGGTTCAATTAAGTAACTTAAACTTGTTACTTTCAGCCTTAATCTTTCACCGTCCTTAAAAGTCCAGCAACTTCATGTATTTTTAATTAATTTCAAAAAAATCATTTTAATGTGCTGTCAACTCTTACGTGTTCATAGACAAGTCCTCTTTCATATAAAAATATTTTCAAAGGTCAGAACTTCCCAAATAAATCTCAGATCTCACGTTTTACTTGACTGTCTTGTTAAGCTTCTAGATTTCATAGCTTAACTTTAAAAATTCATATCTGGAGCTCTAGACATTGGTTTTAGGTGATTCAAAAACCTATGAACTCCTCATTAAGTCTAGTTTTTAGAAAAATTGGTTCCAATATTTTATCACACGTAATTATTTCCCAGATTTCAAAAACATCCAGACTATTCAGTGAGTTCTTCAAAACGTAGGGTCATTTTGTACAATTTATTTCTCTCTAACCAGAGCTCATAAAAATACAAAATACCCACCATTTTAAAGCTATGGATGTACTCTATCTCCTGGAATATTTTTACAATTTTATCTCATACCAATCATTCCCAGTTTACAAAAACATTATCGCTGCCCAAAAACGTTTCAGAATTGTTCCTGGATTTTGACCCATATTCCAAAAATCATAACTTAAGATATAGACCTCCGTTTCAGGTGAAACAAAGATCGTTTTGAAGTTTAACATGTGTATTATATGTCCATAAAATTTCAGGGTCAAATAAGGTTGTTTTTCTATTTTTTTGACCTATTCAAAAATCGGTGCCCAGATGAAATTTCTACATGTGAACAGTAACGGTTGCTACAGTACCCAGCACTGTTCACTTACGAAAATACTGTAGCAATCGTAACAAAACTCTGTTTCTGCCCAGAAATACAGAGGAAAATTGTTACAGCAACGTATACATCCACACATCGCAATACCAACATATATATACACTTAGTAGCCTCTCCAACGTCCACTACCAACAAACAGCATCACTTATACACACACACACACACACACACACACACAGGACTGAAATCACTTTCAAAGACACACGAAGAACCAAACGCTACGGACCCTGTTTTCTTTGTTTTCAGTTTCAGCAAAGCAAAACTCTCATTTCCTTGTCTTAAAACTTCAAACGTTATGTGATTTAGCACTTAAAGCTTCATACTCGACAGGAAAATGGTGGAAGACTTAAGGAAGAGAAAGCCTATTACTTACCTTCAGCTTCCAGAATTAACCGACGTGATGTTATTGCTCATTTCCTCCCCCTGATTCAGCTATAAGGAGCAGAGGAAGAACGGGAAACTCACTCAGTCACGTTCTCATTCTCTCAACCCATCTTGGCGTTTTTGTTTCTGCATGTCTGTGAAGGTCGAAAGAACGGGAATGGGAATAGATATGGCGCACAGTAGATACAAGGGAAACCGTGGAGTAAGGTGCTGACCCGATAGAGAGGCTGTGGAGCATGGTGTGACTGCTGGGATGCAAGAATGGGCTCAGTTTGAAGAAGAGAACGAGTGCGCTGATCTCTGGTTCTCTGATTTCGAAAATAGTTATGTGCTTGTTGATATGCTGAAACGAAACACAAAGAAGTAGTGGAGTATGGGCTCAATGAAGAAGTGCATGAGTTGCTCAACACGAGAATGGTGCTGTCTCTGCTTTATTTTTCTGTGCTGTTGTCTTGCCGAGAAATAATGAAGCATGGGAACTGCTGAGCACGAAAAAGAAGAGGTAGTGGATCGTGGGGCTGTTGCATTCCGAAGAGACAATGGAATTCCCAAGAGAATGGTGTACAAGAGCTGCTGAACGTTTGAAAAAGTAGAGGTAGTGTATATGCCTTGGCTTTCCAAAACGCATGCAACACGTGTACATGGTCTCTTGCTTGCTGGTTTTTCTTACTCTGTTCTTTGTGCTTACGTGAAGGGTAGCTGGATGAAGTAACAGATTGGGCTGAGGAGTTGACATGAAATTGGATGCTTATGGCCCAAAGAGATGAAATGAAATGGAACAATTTATGGGCTGAATCAGTTCTGATATAGCGTATGGACCAGAGGAGAAATGAAATGGGCTTGGTGTTTCCTAATTCATTCAATCAGCATTTTTTATTAATTAGCTTATTAATTCTTTTCCCCACAATAGTTTATGGAAAATACACTTTTATTTCCCATAATTATTTTCAACTAAATCTCACAATTTTAAATTAACATAAAATATTAAATCTCAATTCCTAAAATTTGGGATGTTACATTAATCCTTCAAGGATTATTTCAACACCTAATACTTCAGACAATCCATAATAGATTCAGTTCATTAACAAAGTGGCTTCCTTAAACTTTTAATAATAATAATAATTTCCAAATCAGAAAGCTTTGATTGTCCAATTTCCTCCAAAACTTCGTCAGCCCCCCCTTTTTAGTTAATTCTAGGAGTTATTTCCAGCATCTGTAATATCACTTTTAACTTCTAAAAATCTTGTTTAGCCTCAAGCAACAAAACCCCACGACATCCACACAGCAAACACACATATATATTTCAGACACACACGTCCAGTATTTTTTTTTTCTTCTCCTTCATTCTCGACAGCAACAATATACATACATATATACATGCTTAATACCCACAGCAACTCCTCCTTTCTCACTGCATAACCACACACATATATACTCATCACACTTCTTTTCATTTAGCCTAAACCTCCAGCGTTTTTCTTCTTTTTCAGTTACTATGTATATATATTTATACACACAGACACGTCTTCTATATGTTTAGCGTCTTTCATCCTCATGCAGAAACCAACATAGGATAAAAACGTGACAGAAAGACCATGTTTCACAGCCACGTTTTCCTTCTACAAAGTTGCAGGAAAATATCCATATGAACAGTAGAATAAAATGGTGTGCCCGTGGAAATCCATGACAGCAAAACGACATGGCTAGATATATATATATATATATATATATATATATATATATATATATATATATATATATTACTCTCATTCAGCAAATCCTAAAGAAACCGATGACAGCAAAAGAACTTCAGTATGTTTTCTTTCTTTTTTCTGTTTTGTTCACGTTTTTAGTTTCATTGCCTAAGCTTGGTTTCCTTTGTGTTTAACCTTCACAACTATCAACAGAAATGCTGATGGAACTAGCGAAGAAAGCCTGGAAACTCACCTTCAAAAATCAAGCTTGAAGGATGAAGATATCTTGCTGCCATGCTCCTCTGTTTTCCAGTCACCAAAATAGAGATGAATAACCAGATTCGTTGACTCTGTCTCTCTCTCTATTTCACTCTCCTTCTCTCTCGGTCCCTTCCTCTCTTTTTTCTCTTGTTTTTGAAGCTTAATACCGAGCACTAATCAGCTGAAAAGTCTCCTCTCAATCTCTCACGATAGACTGAATGAGAAACCATTATATAGAGACTCATGTCCAAGTTTAAACCATCGGTCCAGGCACAAAATCCTTCGGTTATTCATTGAGGAGCTCGAGAGGCATGGGCGACGTCTGAATCTCTGCTTTCGGATAAGTATAATTCTTCTGCTGCTAATAAATGCCATCTGCTTCTTTTCTTTTCGGTTTGACAGGCTGAAGCATTGGTTCTGGTTCCTTCTCTCTTTTTTTTTTTTTTTTTTTTTTTTTTTTTTTTTACACGTGTTGCAGGTTTAGGCTTGCTGTCAAGTGTTGGGTTTTGGTCATATGGATTGGACCTAGTTGCTTTCTTACTTGTCTTCACGTGGGCCGAAGCAAATGGGCTCTTCATTGATGATGTTGCAGCTTCTCTATAACTTACTGGGAATTCTCTATAATTATTTTCTGGTAATAACATACTTTCAGTTATTTCATATTTTTGGCATTTAATATTTTTCCACATTTTAATATGAATCAATATATACTGGATCTGGACTATACATTTCGTCACTCATATAATTACTATATATATTCCATAATCTTTTAAATGTTCTGTTAAATGTTCTTCAAACCATTTTTTTTAAAAACATTATTTTATTTGCAATTACACTTAATTGCAATTATTGAGAAATCATGGAAATAAATCCTTAATTAATATAGGGATTTTTTTCCTTCCCCAAATTATTTTGCTAGGCCATAAAATATTTATCCTATAATATTTAGGCCCAAAATTATCACTTTCAATTATTCTTTGAATTTATTTTTAATTCCCAAAAATCCAAAATTTGAGATATTACAAAACAGGAATAAATCCAATATGAAAGATCCCAGAAAGTTTCACAAGATCAAACTTTGAGAGGTCAAGTCAATTTGTCTCTTGTGTTTTATCAAAAGACATATTTTCCCCACTTTCTTGAGCACCACAAATACGCTAAATTATAAGAGGCTGATGAAAATTCAAAGCTTGGCTTGTTTCTCTTTAACTGAAGGAATGGTTGGAAAACTACGTACAAACCTCCATGACCACAAGGTTGCATATATACAAATCTTTTTGTCACAGATTTCTTTAGCCAGCAGGCAGCCAAATATGGGTTATTCCAACATTTTCGTTGATCACGTCAAAGTGACAAAGCTTGAGAGAGGTTAATAGTTCTTTTCTTTCTATTTTCCTTTCTTTTCCCAGTTCTATATAATTAAACTTAAAACGATAAATTCCAGAACTTTCGAATAATTAGCATTATTTATTAAATAATTAGTAAATAAAGCAACTAAGAGATATAGAGGGAGAAAAAAGCACCAAAAAAGTCCCTTTTTTTTTTTTTCTGTCTCTCTTTTAATTTCTAAAATACTACAGTTTCTTGTTGTATTATAAGAATAATAGTTGCACTGATCGATGCCTTTACCCTTTACACCAAGTCATCACTTACAACTTATCTCTAAGTTTTGGGGCCAAACAAAAGACCACGGCACTGGAGGTTTTGGTTCACAACAATATGTCAAACAAACATTAAGACCTGATCATCCGATTCCATAGGATTTTAACGTTATATCTTAACACAATATTCAAATTTATACTACGTGCGCCAGAACAAAGATTCGAAGTAATTTCCCATCTAGATTATATAGACAAGAGTGAATACCCCAGTCCGCTCGAAATACCAAGTAGACGGCGAATATTCAAGTTTGATGTATTCTCACCGGAAAATCGCAGAAAACTACAAATATCAAAATTGAAGTGGAAATCTACGTACAGCTGTCAATTATGAAGGACCACTAAGGCACTGTTTGTGTTGACTGAACGTAAAGGGTTTCTTCATTTACTAGGACCAAGTCAACCCATGGCTGCCATAACAATTAAGCAAACCACGTCATGTAACCATTATTAGGGAAAATTATATTTGGGTCCCAAGGACCAGAATTAATTACAAAAAAATCCCAAACCAGAATTTCATTACAAAAAAGTCCTTTGATACTTATTTTGTAATTAATTGCCAAGATAACAAAAGCCTTTAAGAACTGGAAATGCTATACTAACAACCAAAATTATTATAACCTGAAAAACCGTATTAACAACTTAAAATACCATAATAACGATTGAAAATTTGTGGTATTAACATAGCATTTCCAGTTGTTAATATAACATTTTTAGTTGTTAACGGATTCTGTCATCTTAGACAATTAATTACAAAAAAGTCTCACAGACTTTTTTGGGACTTTTTTTTTTTTGTAATGGAATTCTGGTTTGAGACTTTTTTATAATTAATTTTGGTCTTTGGGATTTAAATGTAATTTTCCCCCATTACTATCACTAATATTAAATGCTGTATATTTAATTTTATGCCAGAGGCTATAAAATTAAAATCATAATTTTGATAGAAAGAAATAATTATCCATTTCGTACCTAAATGATGATTTTAATTATAATGGTTTTCAGGTAAAAAAAAAAAAGGTTCCAAATGTGACACTAAACAAAATGCACACAATAACCACATAATTTCATACAAGTAAATTCAAAATGAAGAAATTCCCATGAGTCAATTCAATTATATTTGTCATTGATTCGACTCACCCTTAGTCGCCTCGGGGTCGAATCACTATTTACCACGAATTAAATGCAATACAGTGCAATTAACTCGGGATCGTTCTCTTAATCAAGGAGCCAAATTTATTTTGTATTTCCTAAGATAAACTAAGTGATATAAACATGGTTAGAAATTTGGGGTTCCTAAATAAGTTTTTCTCTAATTAAAATGCATAGGAAAAATAAAGAAACTATTCCTATATTTTTTTTGTCTTTTTGGAGATAAGGAAAAATACTTTGGATAGAAATAAGATTAAATGGTTAATGCTCTTGGTAATGAAGAAATGACTATCCTTGCTCTTAAAAGGTTATGGGAGTTAAAATTCATTAAGTCTTAAGAAAAAAACCTCAAGATACCACTTAAGTCCAATATTCCCTATTAATAGTAGCTCCTATAACCATAGCTAACTACTATCCCTTGAGAAATTGTTTGAGCCCACTTAATGCGTAATTGAAATTGGAATTATGCAACATGAGACTTCTAAATTTGAGTACTAAACAGTCCCTCAAAAGGGTACAAATCAACCACATTAATTAGACAATACCACGCTAATCAAAATAGCTTCATTGAAACCACAAAGAAATTCATTAACATATAAAAATCACACTACGAAATCCAATCTCAACTACAAATATCAAACTAACAGAGATAATTACCATTAATCTCAGTTCCAGAATAATATATCAAAATTTAGCAATTCAAATATATAATCCTAGACTAATAGTAAGATAGATAAAAATCCCCTAATGTAGTCCAATGAGCTCAAGAACAAGTCTTCATCACCAAGAACAAAGAAATTCAGCCACTCATGGTAAAAAAATCACTCGCCGGAATCTGGAAAATGCTCACCGGAAAATTCAAGAAGGTCGCCGGAATCTGCATAAGCTTCGCCGGAAAATTCCAGAACTCGCCGGAATCTGCGTTTTTTTTCTTCGTTTTTCTCCTTCGTTCTCTCTGGTTCTTTTTGTTCTTTCCAAACTTCAGCCACCAGCTAAAACTCACGGCCAGTCCCCCCAGCTCTCTTCCTGAACTCTCGCCGCCAGCCTCTCTTCGTTTTTTTTCTTCGTTCTCCCTCCAAACGCCAGCCACCAGCTTCCTTTGTTCAGCCCCTCCGTCAGCCTCCCGTGTCCAGCTCTCCCAGACTCTCGGCCTTCGTTTTTTTTCTCTCCAGAACTCTCCAGCCGCCAGCTTCCCTCCTTCAGCCTCCTCTGTTTTTTCCAACTCTCGGCTGCCTCCTCTGTTCTGCAACCCAGACCTAATTAATTGGTTCCTGGTCAAAACGCAAGTTTTGACCAGGGACCAATTTGCAAAGTTAAAAAGTTTCAGAGAGGGACTAAAGTGTGAAGTTTTGAAACATGTTTGGGGTAAAACTGACATTTCCGAAAATACTGGGTCATTTTATGTAATTTTTCTCTGTCTTCAAAAATATTAATTTTGACCCAAAGGACATTTTTCCCAAATTCTTCCATTTAATTCTAAAATTCCTATAATGCAAGATTAAGCACAATAGCATCAAAAATCTAAGAAATCATTTGTATGAATAATTAACAAATATTGACCATTTTACCCCTAATTTCACTTAATTCAATACAAATGTCCTTAACTCAAATTAATGCTTAATCATGCAATAATGTCTCAAGAAAATGCATTAAGAACCCCAATTTAATCATAAAATATTATGTAAAAATATGGTTCAATCAGTCATCCTTGGAAGAGTGGAAAAGTAACACACACAAAAAGTAAAATGTTTATATAAAACACACAAAAATATTATAATGATTATTAAAATAACTATGTATCCTTAACAATTATTCTTTATATATCACTCCTTGTAACCATAAACAAAAAAAAAAAAAGTAATCAGTCAGCAAGTCAATTCCAAATGCCGTAGGCTAAACGCCACTGCCCACTTTACATAAACACACAACTCATACCCCACTTTACTTCTCATATTTCTTGGCTTGAATGTTGAATTTGAGACCTCAAACTTCAGGTAAGTTCATATGTACTTTACTATTACTCTTCAATTTAATCATGCATTATTATATTATTATAATACAATAATATGAGCTAGAGATCATACAGCGTCTTTATGAAATTCACAGATCACATGGAGAGGACACAGTGGATTTTATGGTTCGCCTTGATCCAACTTTTCCTCATTCCAAGCGAGGCAATGCTCGGTGGAAGAAAACTCACCACCGCTAGCAACACTCATTCTGGTAAGCGCCCTTGGATGAAGAGAAAAGTAAGAGGAAGTTGTGTACTAGGAAGGAAAACTTCCAAAAATGAAAAAAAAAAAAATTTACTAGTTTTGGGAGTTTCCCTCCTAGTATTTTTTTTCTCCCCTAATTTGCTCTCAATCCAAACATAGGGTAAGTTTATGTAAGATAATGTTCTATACATGTATCAGCCAAAAGCTTAATTATAACTTGCCGTTATCAAACCTATATTATATTATAATATTCTGTTTTATGAAATTTTTTTGCATTCACAGATTTCTTAAGCATTGATTGTGGGGCAAGCAACGAATACACTGACTCTCAAACTGGAATTTCATATCAGACAGACTCAGGTTTTGTAGAGACAGGCTATAATTTTATGGTGGCACCAAACAAAAGATATAAAATAGATTATCCTTATATTGGGAGACAACTTCAGACACTAAGAAGTTTCCCTGAAGGAAGAAGGAATTGCTATACCCTGAAACCTAAACAAGGAAAAAACCAAAATTACCTCATCCGAGCTTTCTTCGCATATGGGAACTATGACGGCAAAAATCAAACTCCTAGTTTTGACTTGTACCTCGGCACCAATCATTGGGCAAGTATTGATGCAACAACAGATTATAATTTTGAGGAGATCATCCATACTCCTACAACCGACACCCTACACGTCTGCCTTGTCAAGTCAGGCGACGGAGTACCTTTCATTTCTACGTTGGAACTACGATCTCTCAGCAATTCTATTTATACTACGACCTTTCAGTCACTTTTACGTCGTTATGCAAGAATTGATGTTGGCTACATGATGCATACGGTCACGAACATCAGGTAACTTTTTTTTTTTTTTTGTAACACTACCTACATTCCTTTATGCCCAATCTCGTTTTTAGTGAAAACTACAAACTAGATACTATATTAAGGACGGGTGGTAATACCATGTTGTGCTTTTACAAGGAAGCAATTGTCATATTCAATTATTTAATAACGCAAGCATATATATAGGTATACGGATGACATCTATGATCGTATGTGGCGCGAGGACTACGCTTTCAAATTGCAAGATTGGAATGTGTTCAGTAAATCTGTGGATATTAATCCCGAAAGCACAAATGACTCTTACAAATTACCAGCACGAGTTTTACAATCTGCAGCCAAATCATCGAATCGCTCCTCTGCTTTAAACCTTGACTGTGTTTCTGTCTGGGGGTTTCCATTTGAATATTCCTTTAAATATTATGTCTACTTTCATTTTGCTGAAATTGAGGAGCTTCCCCTTGGGCAGAAAAGGGTCATAGATATTTCTGTTAACGGTGAAAACATCCTCCCAATGCCAATGACCCTTGAATACTTGAAGCCTCAGACAGTTTCTACAGTTACAAATCAAAGTTGTATTCGTTTCAACATAAGTTCAACATCAGAATCTGCCGCTCCTCCAATCCTCAATGCACTTGAGATATATGAAATAATATCACCACTAATTTTCCCAACAGACCAAACAGATGGTACGCTTCTCTATTCCTTGTTGAATTGTTTCCAATTACTCGCGCGCACGCGCGCACATCTTGTAATATATATCGTTTGAGTTTGTGCACATTTTTGCTTTGAATTCTAACAATATATTTATTATTTGTACAATAATAGTGGATGCTATCTTGGCCATCAAAATGGCATACAAAATCTCCAAATTGGCAAGGTGACCCATGTTTCCCCAGTTATGCATGGGACGGACTTATTTGCAGTTCTGCCACCATTCACTCTTACGCAAGGATCACCTCCTTGTGAGTATTAATATTTCACTTCTTGAATTAAAGTCATAACTCAATTATGGTGTTACTTTCTATTTCAAAGTGCTAAAAATGTTTTAGAAGAAGTCCTAACTCCACTATTTATTTTAGTTTTAAATTAATTAGTCAACGTACTTTATTGACTTAGTCAATTGTTGACCAAGTAGGATTTATGTTTCCTCTTTTAATTTTACTCAACTATTTATCCATTTGTTAGCTGTCAAAGATAATAACAAGATGCTTTGTGACCAATGATCTATCCTCAGATATCTAATCTCTTATTCATGGGAGACTGTCATTATATTATCCATATCTCAACCTAATAATTAATTTTCTCCAACAATATTGTTAGTTCATTCTTATTAAATTTCCAACAATATTATTAACTATTAAATAAGCTTTGCTTGAGAAAATTTTATAACCACTTTCTTATTGTGTTTTGACCACATATTTTGATTTTTCCAACCAGAAGCTTGAGCACGAGCAAGTTAACAGGACACATAGCTATTGCATTCTCACAGCTTACGGAGCTGGAGTCCCTGTAAGTATGTACAGTGACTTTGTTAGCACAACATCTTTGGCCCAATAATTTCATCATGTAAAATGTTTTTGTTTTAGGGATTTGTCAGATAATAACTTATCAGGAACAATACCAGAATTTTTAGCTGAATTGCCAAAGTTGAAAGTCCTGTAAGTTTTTTGTTTTTTGTTTTTTTTTTTAAATTGCCAATTTCACAATGACAGATCTCTGAGTATATTTCATAATGTTTTTGCAGTAACTTGAGGGGCAACAAGCTCACGGGTTCTATTCCTAAGGCTCTTAAGGAAATATCACCAGCAACTTTGCAATTAAGGTTTCTCATAATCTTAATATGTAACTGTTAAAGTAACTATGTACCTTTTTGTCGGTCAAAATTGATGCTAGTACATTTCCCTTAGCTTGTCAGATAATCCTGGCCTTTGTCTAGCGGATTCATGCAAAAAGCATGCTTTTGTAATTCCACTTGCGGCTTCTGCTTCTGCTTTGGCTGTAATCTTCCTGGTTTGTTCAGGAATATGGCTCTTCAAAACCAATAAATTAAAAGGTAAGTATAAAATTATTCTTACTATTGTGCGTCACTAACTAGTAATAACCAACATTTCTTAATAACTTTCCGCAATCCTACATTTTGTTATTGATTAGAATGCACGTCAATCTCTTTCTACTCGTGCTCTGTGCTAAAAACACTTCAAGCTTATGACCCAATATATCATTATCTAATCGTCAGTGAGTACTTTCATAAATCTGTTTGGTTTGTTTTGCATCCTACTCTTTTGACGTCTCTCTTGCATGCTTGGTGATGACTAGGGCAAACAAGATTGAAACAGAAGAAGCTGTTACATGCAATTGGAGATATTGGGATACCATTCAATGCAAACGGGGAAAGGAGATTTAGTGAAAGGGATAAAACAGGCCATGAAATACATATATTTGGTTTCGAAAGCATTGTTTTCGCGTCAGATAACTTCTCGTGCACAAATAAGTTAGGTGAAGGTGGCTTTGGACCTGTGTATAAGGTAATAGCTAAATATACTTTTATGTAACATTACCTTAGTAATACCTAGTAAAGATGAAAATGAAAGAAAAACGAAAGGAATAGAATGAAGTAGAAAAAGATGAAGAACATTCAGATTTATGCTTGGAATTTTTTTAAGTCCTAATCTGTATCCCTTCCAATTTTGAGATGATTATTTGACAAGAGTGTTTTAATTTTCAGGGAAGTTTACAGGATGGTCGAAAGATAGCGATCAAAAGACTTTCTAAATGTTCAAAACAAGGCCTAACTGAATTCAAGAATGAGGTTAAATTGATTGCCAAACTGCAGCATGCTAACTTGGTGAGACTTTATGGGTTCTGTATTGAAGGCGAAGAAAAGATATTGATATATGAATATTTGCCCAATAAGAGTTTGGACTTCTACCTTTTCGGTGCACATTTTTTTTCCCTCAAATTGTGATAATGCTTTGCTTTTAAAATGGATATATGTAACATGTTCCGCTGATTAATTACATTGATATAGATCACAATAATAGGATTTTATTGGATTGGAAAACACGGCTCAATATTATTCAAGGCATAGCTCAGGGACTTGTTTATTTGCACAAATATTCAAGGTTGAAAGTTATTCATCGAGATCTGAAACCAAGTAATATTTTACTTGATCATGAGATGTGTCCAAAAGTATCTGATTTTGGCATGGCAAGAATATTTGGGTTGACAGATTTTGAACAAGAAAATACAAATAGAGTGGTTGGAACATAGTAAGTCAAAATTCTTTTTTCATCAATATAATTCAACTTTTTAATATCACTTAGTTGATTGAAAGATTAATTATTTTTCTTTCTTTATTATTTTTTATTTTAGTGGTTACATGTCTCCAGAATATGCTCTTAATGGGATTGTCTCAATAAAAACTGATGTCTTTAGTTTTGGAGTTTTGGTACTAGAGATTGTTAGTGGCAGGAAGAATGTTAGTTTCTATAGCTATGAAGATTCACTCAACCTCATAGGATATGTAAGTATATACAATATTTCTTTAACCCCTACATGCAAGTTCAGTGTTTGATGATTAATATACACTGAATATATTCAAAATTGTTTTAGGCATGGAAGTTATGGAATGAAGGAAGAGCCTTAGAGCTAGCAGATCCCTCACTGAGTGGACCGTGGAATGCTGATGAATTATTAAGATGCATAATTATTGGTCTGTTATGTGTGCAAGATCAAGCCAAAGATCGACCTGATATGTTACATGTGATTTCTTATCTCTCTAATGAAACCATTTCATTAGCTGAACCTAAGCAACCAGCATTTTTCACCAATGCAGCACAAAACAAGGCCACATCACCTGCTGATATAGCAGAAAATTGTTCTGCGTGTAATGTAACTATTTCAGATTTCAACGGTAGATAAATTATGTAAAACAGCCTAAACTGTTAATAATTCGACATATTTGGCAAATACATTGTCAAATTCCTAAGCAAGACATTATTTCAACGTTTTTGACCTTCCATATATCACTTCAATGTTAAATGCATTGGCAGTGTACTTTTATTATTTTGATGTGGTAATCTACATCTATATCTTATATAACACTCGTAGTACACATTGTCAAATTCTGTTTTGTCTTTAAGAAATACCGTTAAGTAACAGCGTTTTGTTTTTATATTGCTTCATATTTGAATTTTGTTTTATCTCCCTAAATGGAGTTATCATAATTTTTTTATTTTTTTTGGCCAAAAAAATTAATAAACACTAGGGGATTTAGTTTGGATCCATTAATCAATAAATATAATTTATTGATTATTATTTTCTAATTTATTCTTTTTATATTCCCTTGTAATTGAATTTTTTTCCTCTCCATATTAATTAATAAAATAATTTATTGATGATTATTTGCTAATTTTTTGTCAAAAAAACATAATAAATACTAGGGGATTCAGTTAGGTAATTAATAGTAGGGGATTCAATTTGAATCCATTAATCAATAAATATAATTTATTGATGATTATTTTCTAATATTTCTTTTTTATATTCCTAATTTGGTTAGATTATGTTTTTGCATTAACATAATAAATTCTAGGGGATTTAGTTTGGTAATAAATACCATGAGATTATTTTTGGATCCATTAATTAATAAATATAATTTGTTGATGCTTATTTTATAATTTTTTTTTTATATTCCTAATTTGGTTCTAATTTTTTTGGATTATGTTTTTGTACTATGATTCATTATATGCGTTTGAACATAAATGGAAAAATATCAATTTAAATTTAAATAATTTTAAAATCTTTATGAAAATTTCTTTCTCTCTTAACTTTATATGCTCTTGGAAAAATGTGAATGAGGAAAATAAAATAAAAAACATATACAAGTGCCCACACCTATAGCTAACTTTATATAACTTAATTGAAGCATCACATAGATATGAACTTTCTCGTATAACACACGGGCACCAAGCTTATTGAATTAACGTATTAACTATTTAGTATAAAAAACGTATTAACTTTTTTTTTTTTTGGAAAGAAAATTCCGTAATGATTAGTCATCAGTTTTTGATTTGGTCAAACATGTCGTTCATTAAAAAATTAAACAATAAACAATTAATCAACTCAACTCAACATTTTTAAAGAGGAACAACTATTTCCCTCAAAAGTTTAGACTGAATAATTTAATTCTAAATAAGCTTATTGTAATACCCGGGAAAAAAATATTTATCTTAAATATTATATTTCCATAAATAATACCTATTTTAAATAGGTGAATATGAGATCTCAAATTTTGGTGTTGTATTTATTTACATTTATAGGCAATTTTTCCTTAGAATTTAGGAGTATAAAAATTAATTTAGCTTGTTGATAAATAAAACACTATCTTAGGGATTAAATTAGAATTTAACTCATTATTCCTAATTTAATAGAAATTTCTCCAATTTAAGAGTAAATGAATTAAACAATTATATTAACCTTAAAACCTAAAATTATGGGAACCAATGAGAGAATTTCTTTCACACAAATATGAGAACATTGAAGACAAAATTATATAAATAAAATTAGGGGAAGGGGGCGAAATTCCATAAAAAAAAAAAAGAAAAGGAAAAAAAAAGAAAATTAAAAAAAGTCAAGAGGTGTATGAAGGAAGATTGATTGTCTTAGGGACCAAGTTATTATATAATTGGACAAAATTAAATAAAAACTTATAGAAATTAAATCATATCTTGAAATATTGAAGTTAGGTATTTAAGTTAAGTATATATTTGAGATCAGTGATTTATGGGCTACAACTTGGCTATTCCCAAAGTTATTTTCGGTTACTTCTAAGATTCATACCTAAGTGTTTTGGGAATTAAAAATCACCATAAATCTAGACATAAAATTACGATTCTAAAAGTGAAATCGGATTTTGAATCAAAACACTAATTTACACCTAACTAAATTATAATTTGGGTTGAATAGACTAACTTAATGAGGAAGGAGTTGTTCTTGGGGACCAAGCAAACAAATTCTAGAAGGGAAAGGGGGAAAATTTCGGCCAAGAGGGAATTAAGGGGCAAGATCATCTCTTTCTCTCCAAGTAATGATTCAAGAGCCAAGATCAAGCAAAAGTTGCAAGATGTTTAACCTCTCTTTGCCTATAAATAAAGGGTCTTAGTTAGCACATCCTCCACATCAAATTTCCTTGCCTTGGCCGAAATATAGGGAGGAAGAGAGAGTGAGGAGCTATTGGAGAAAAGGAGGCAAGAAGTCTTCAACAGGTATAAGAGTTCTTAGCTTTTAAGTTTAAGTTCTTAGTTTATAAAGTAGAAATGCTAGAAAAGTTATTTTAATCTTCAATCTTCCAATTCCAGTTTTAATTTCATGTTTTTGAGGGTGGGTTCCATTGTGTTTATTTCGAAATTTTGATGAAGAAGAAGTTATATCAAAACTTCCGGAAGATTATGATCAAAATAGCGAAGCTCTGGCAAAATCAGTAAATTCTGGAGTTAGTAGTAAAGATGCTAGTATTTTATGATGAAGATGATGTTCTAAAATTCTGGAAAAATTCATGGAGAAATTAGACATATAGGGCTTTCTAAATATATAAAGAGTGTGTCATTTGAAGCTTTGTGTAAAAAGATAAAAATCTCAGAAGTTAGGCTACGTTTTCTGGGCGAAATTCTGGGCAGCGTTCTGAAATGATGAAACTGGGAATTGTCCATGAGTTCTGGGTAAGTTCCAGTATTTTTCCTTAACAATAGACATCTCAAGGATTTCGGGAAATTTTACAGATCCTCATTTCAATTTTTGTGGAATTAGTTATGATTTTTCAAAGTTAGGCGAAATTCTGCCCAGAAATTCTGCACCAGCGTTTTTTTTTCTTCCGAAAATTATGTGGAAATAAATAAAAATAAATCCTTCAAGGGTAAAAATGTCAAGTATGACCAAGGTATCTCTTGAAATATTGTTTGAGAAGTAATTGAGATAATATTACCCTTTTAGGATAGACTGTGCACGCGTACCGTCAACGAACATACCCAACGACCCGTTAAACTTAGGTACGGACGCGTATTGTAACATTAACGCTTATGCTTATGATATGGTTACATATGATAATTGTTTTCACATGTTGAAACACTGTTTAAAAATTTGCTCATGAAAGTTGAATTGTATACGGGTTATAGTCTTGATAACACCGTTGAGTTTTCCTAATGCTGAGGACACGATGGGCCGTCGTGGCACTGGTTATGTGCAGACTGAGGTAACATACATATTGCAGTGGCTGTGTTATGTTATTGCCTTACATATGGATATGTGTTTTGAAACTGTGATTATGTTGTATACCTGTGATAACTGTTATATACTGTTTACATAAGCATGAGGTTAACCATTACTTGAGGTTCAATGGGAATTGAACCTCAGCCCTTGTCATAGCATCAGGATCCCAGAGAGTCAGGATCGAGGACAAGGGTAAGAAGCTGACGTGAGGACCCTGTGGAGGCATTATCTTTTGGATATTTATGTTAGGAGTATTAGACATGGATGGCTGTATTAGTAAATATTCAGTTAGATACATTACATACAATGTTATTCAGTTACTCCTTGTTTATAAAAAATATTTTTAACTCTCTCAGCTTTGTATGAAAACGTTTATGAAAATGGGATGTTATACTTTTATAGTGTATGGGCATGTTGTTGATTCAAACAAAACGAGTTCAGAGAGTCCATATCCAATATGGATATTTTTTTTTCAGAAAAATTATAAATTTGGAAGATGAAGTGAACTAATTAAGATATGATCTTACATTTAGGAATAAATTCAATTCTCATTTAGCTCTTATATTAAGAAACGGATGGATGTAGTATTAGTATGTTGCATGCCAATAATAAAGCTAGTCAATATAAATAAACATTATAAGGTTCCATGTGTTACTCTTCTCTATGCACGAGAACAGATAAATAATAAAGCGACGTTGACTCAAGTCAATTTCCTAGTTTGAGCTTATTATTTTGTTATGGCCCTATACATTGGGCCTGGAAGGTCTAATGGCCCAGCAGGAAAGCCCTGCGCAGAAGTCAACCTGCTTGGAGGTAAAATGCTAATCACCTACTAACCATACCATTAATCCCGGACTAACCATACCATTAATCCCGGACCATACAGGTAGTGGAGCAGGAATAACAAAAAGTGGGCACCGTGAGCACCATGCAAGAGTGTACGTGGCACAAGGACGTTGCTCATAGCCTGAGAGGCAAACCCTAGAGGTAACCCCTATAAATAGTAAGGTTATACATCAGGTATTGACTCTACACTCACTCGTTTTATATTTAGTCTCACTGTGCACACACCCCACCCCTCTGTGGCCATTGCCACCGTCGTGTACGCACAGTGGTCTGAGGTACATTTTGTGATATCTGACTTCATAGGTATTGCAAAGTTGCATTCTACCTCTGGGTGTTCTCCCCTGAATACTCAGTAGAATCCCATTGATCATACATAAACAATCATTAGCTTCCTTAAGCTAGACATTTGTGTTCTTTGTGCAGAACATATTTGCAGTGGCGAAGCCACCTTGACCCCAGCTGGCCTTCTCTTATTTTATGTATTTATATATATGTATCATATAATATTTTATTTTTGCCAATAATTTGGTCCCAGCTAAGTATTTTATTCTACGTATCTTACTCTTCCTAATGAGGGCAATATTGTGTTGATTAGTGAAAATTTTGGAATAATGATTTTGGTTTAGTTTTGAGTTTTTACAATAGATGACTACATATATGTAGAGGATGATTAATGATTAATTTTAATCAGTTTGGATTTATTATTTGGTTGTCTTATGATTTTATAATAAATTTATCTTTTAAGAAATAGTTTATATGTTTATATATTTGCTTAACTGAAATTTAATTAGATCTATATGTTTTTTTAAAAATATTTTTTGGGGTTCATATTATATGTATTTTATTTTCTCCATTTTTTTTTGAGGTAGGTGGAATATGTATTTAAGTGTTAATTTTATTAAATTTCATTATACATATTATTATTATGATTGTATTTGTGATATCTCTAGGATCATATTTGGTTCATTACTCATTGAGCTATAAAAAGAAAGTAAAATTATTGTTTGAGATACTTACTGAAAATGTTATTATCTTATATCTTGTTTTGATTTATAATTGTTGGTTATTATTTATTTATATTTTTAATATTATGCGATATTATTTAGTAAATAGTTCACCATATTTATTTTTTGGTCTGGGCTAAAAATATTTTATGGTTCCGCCACTGCATATTTGAAACGCATGAGCTCAATGTACACGTCATATGGAGCTGGTAAATATTCAAAGTTGATGTGTTCATTTTGGAAGTTGCTGAAAACTACAAATATAGAGATGGGAGCATTGTAATGTTTTGAATTTCAAAGTTGACAATGCATCTGGCTTGACTTGGTCCAACAAACTATACGTACGTACATGCATTATGTGGAAGTCTATATATAAAGTCAAGTATGCATGGATGCACGTGACTTGACTTGATCCTCAAATGAACAACCCATTCTTTTGTGTCCTTAGAAAAAGGGGAAAACACAAATGGCGTAGGGACTAGGGAGTAGTTTAATAATACACAGACGCAAAAGTCAAGTCAAATTGTTTCCTCGTGCTTTAGAGCACAAAATAAACGCTGTCAAAGCTCCTGTATATTACTTCTTATCTTTAATATAAGACTTAGATAACTAATTTATAAATATTAAGGAAATTAGTTAAGGTTATTATATGTAAGAAATGTGTCTTGATTTTCCTAAATGATCCTCTTTATTTTTCATGGAAACTAAATGACCCACTTTAATCATCATGTACATTGGAACTACCTATTAATTAATTGATTGGGAGTCCCTTTAATATATGTGATTAATAGGGATATTTTGGGGAAAAAATCATAAATTTGGGGGAGGACCTAATGAACCATTGGCTATGATGAGGGCCTTTTCATCTTTAGCCTTGAAGTCCACAATAAAAAATAAACTAAGGATTGAGTATAGATAAACCTAGGATCGTTCTCTCTTCTTGAGGAGCTTTTTATTGATTCCTAAGTAACATAAATAACATGCAAATGCAATAAAAACAAGGGGTAAATAGGTTTTGTATTTTCAAATTAATAAACTAAAATAAGAATGCGATTAAATTAAATCCTAAACTATTGTTTTTGGGTATTTTTTGTAAAATGGAATTGTATAGAAGTGAAAATATGAATGATGAATGTTCTTGGTAATGAAGAAATGACTATCCTTGCTCAAAAAGTATAGGAATACATGAGATGGATGGCATGGTCGGGAAGTGGGATGGAATGAAGAAGGAGGTTCATGATATGACATGTGGTTGTATAATGGAGGATTAGAAGAAGGCTCGTGATATGGGTTATATGGTGGCGGAGAAGGTTCATGGTGTGATCTATAGGAGGGTATGGTAAGTGATTAGATTGGAATGAAGGTTGGTGGTAAGGTTTATGGTATGGGTGGTGGATTGGACCATGACATTCGTGACCAAATGGACTCTTATCTTCAATTCCCAATTTGACTTCAAAAAGTCACAATGTTTGTAAAATGGAATTGATGCTTTGAGAGAATGATTCTTCCCTTTCGATTGAATCTCCTACAAAAGAGTGAGATTGAGAAAATGACTTTTGATTATCATTAAACTAAGTCATGAAAATTCAATACAATAAATTTCCAATGAATCGCAAGATGACTATCTAACTACAAACTATAAAAACTAAGGAAAAGGAATCTAAGAAAATACAAATGCAAATGCAAAAGAAAAAAGAAGTTTCAAAATGAAAAAAAAAAGTATACTATGAATCAACTTGGAGACATGGTAAATTCAAACAAATAAGCTCAAGATCATATCAAATTTAATACTAACACACCACATGGAAGCTACTAAGTCAAGGCAACACAATAATGCAATGAATGATATGCAGGCTGCCTAAATGCAAAAATCCTAACTATATATATGCAATGAAAAGGGGGGAGTAAAACTAACAAGCTTCACACGAGAAACCCTTAGTCAAAAGTGAATTTGACAATTAAATTACATAGGGAGCCAATTACTTAGCTCCCCGGCAACGACACCATTTTATGAGGGCCTTTTCATTATTAGCCTTGGGGTACACAATAAAAAATAAACTAAGGATTGCATATAGACAAACCTGGGATCATTTTCTCTTCTTGATGAGTCTTTTATTGAATCATAAGTAATCTAAATGACATGCAAATGCAATAAAAATAAGGGGTTAATAGGTTTTGGATTTTCAAATTAATAAACTAAAATAAAAATGCAATTTAATTCAATGTTAAACTACTATTTTTAGTATTTTCTTTATAAAAATGGAATGAAGTATTAAAAAGTATAATGAATGAATGCTCTTGGAAATGGAGTAATGGCTATCATAATTCAATTATATATATGAGTAAATTTTCACTAAGTCTTGATGAAAAACTCCAAGCAAACACTTGAATCTAGTGTTCTTAATTAGTGATTACTCCTACTACCATAGATAACAATCACCTCTTAAGACACTATTGAAGTACAGTTAGTATGTAATTATGATTAGACTAATGCAACTTGCTTCCTCTTAATATAAATACGATAACACGTGTAACATCCCAATTTTCAAAAGCGAATAATTTATTTTTCTTCCAAAATCATTTCAAAACATCAGAGTAGATCATTTGAGCGGAAGAGTAACTGATACTTGTACTTCAAAATGCCATAAGTCTGGCTGGATACAATAGCGGTACCTCATACCGAGTATTTCAAAAGGGATGTATAACAACAAAAGGAAGGCTTCTGCCGGAATATCAAAGGAAAACTTCAGCCGGGTCTTCTAGGTGGCCTGTTCGCGCCTCTCCTCAGTTCTCGAACCTCCCGATCCTGAAGCTATGTTAAGAGCTGAGGTCCCAAAACATACGGATCCCAGGTAACAGTTAACCTCATGTTTATATACACTATACGGGTGACATGTACCACAACATTAATAGCAAAAACAAACGAACTATCACAACCAATGCATGTAACCATATCGCTCCCAGCTTATGGACATATCGCTCCCAGCCTACAGTCATATCGCTCCCAGCATATAGACATATCACTCTCAGCAACAAATACATATCGCTCCTAGCATTATAGATACTCTCTAACCTTAATATGCACCTTACAACACACATACCACATATATGCATAACATAAATATCAGAGTTAGTGTTATAGTACACGAACGTACCACAGAGCCATCAATTAATTCACTTAAGTATACCATACACATAACACATATATGCATACAGTAAACATCAGAGTTAGAGTTACCAGTACGTGGACGTACCTTCGTTTGACGCTATAGGGTATTTCTAGCGGAATACGATGCGACAGTTGGTCAGAACGTATTCAAGGATATCCTATAAGGATAATATCACATGTAAATAATTACTAACATCATAACAGTCATTTTAGTTATAAATGACCATTTACCCCTGGTGGATTTATTATTTACAATTCTGCCTTTACATTTATTCAAAAACGCAGGGTAGTATTTTCTGGGCAGATTTTCGCCTAACTTCGAAAAATCATAACTAATTCTAGAAAAATCAAAACGAGGATCCGTAAAATTTCCCGGAATCCTTGAGACGTCTATTTTCGAGGAAAAATACTGGAACTTACCCAGAACTCCTGGATAATTCCCAGATTTATCGTTTCAAATCTCTGCCCAGATTTTCGCCCAGAAAATATAGCTTAACTTCTGGAATTTATATCTTTTTACACAGAGCTTCAAATGACTCAAACTCTATATATTTAGAAAGCCCTAGATGTTTACTTTCAGTATGAATTTTCTCAGAATTTTTGCACATCATCTTCTTCATAAAATACTGGCGTTTTTACCTCTAACTCCAGGAATCGCTAATCGATGAAATTTCACCAGAGTTTCACTATTTTGATTCTAATCTTCCAAAATTTTTGCTATAGCTTCTTCTTCATCAAATTTTTGAAATAAAGCCATTGGAAACCATAAAAACATGAAAATAAAACTATATTTGGAAGATTGAAGATCAAAATAACATTTCTAGCATTTCTACTTCATAAACTAAGAACTTGAACTATGAACTAAAAACTCTCTTACCTCTTGAAGAACCTTGCTTCCTACTTCTTGAAGCTCTTTCACTCTCTCCCACACACTCTAAATTTCGGTTGTGGCTTGGTGAATTGGTGAGGAGTTTGTGTTGCCTTAAGCCTCTATTTATAGCCAAAAACATGAGTAGCCTCCAAGCAACTTGAATTGATCTTGTCCATTGGCCTTTACTTGATGAAGAAGCATAAATCTTTCCCCTACACCTCACCAAAAACGTCCACCCTCCCCCTTAGCTCTTAAGTTGTTGCTTCATCTCCTATTTACTCCCAAATGCTAATTTAGTTAGGCCTAAGTTGGTGTTTTAATTCAAAATCCAATTTCACTTTTGTAATCCTAATTTTATGACTAGATTTATGGTGATTTTTAATTTCCCAAACACTTAGGTACGAATCTTAAAAGTAACCGAAAATAACTTTGGGAATAGCCAAGTTGAAGCTCTTAATTCACTGATTCCAAATATGTATTTATTTCTAATACTTAATTCCAATACTTCAAGTTATGATTTAATTTCTATAGGTTCTCATCCAATTTTATTTAATTAATAACAACTTGCTCCCCAAGTTTTAAAAACTTGGTCCTTAAGTTTATCCAATCTTCTTTCATACTGTTTGACTTATTATTTTCCCTTAATTCTTGAAAAATACGTCCCCCTCCCCTTAATGTTAATTATGCAATTATATTTTTAATTCTCTCACATGATTAAAGAAGGTAATTCTCTCATTGGTCCATGTAGATTCTGGATTCATGGTTAATATAATTTAATTCTTCCATTTATTTACCATTAAACAAGAATTTTCGTTCCATAGAGATTAATTAAGAATAATTAGTTAAGTCTTACTTTTAATCTCCAATACAGTGTATTAGGGATTACTAGGCTTAAATTTAACAAGATTTCTAATTCAATTTTGATAATTACAACTCCTTGTATGCTAATCAATATCATTTGATCTTAAATTATGACCTTAAAAACTTAATCATTAACTAATTTCAAAAATTAATAGAGTACCTCAATTATTGCAATTTCATTTGCCCAATAATTGTTACTAATTTCCTCTAATTGATTTTATCATCCTCTGATGATTTTAAGTTGTTAAAATGGTGTAATTCCTAAAAAATAATAATAAACCAATTAAAACTTTAGAGACAACATACTCTCTATTTTAATAAATATTTAGTTGCCTCCTAGGATTTATCATAACATTCTTAGGGTATTTTATGACCCATATCTTCACTCAGGAATTTTTAACTCTTTATTTACTCTAATTTCATAAGAAATTACCCTTAGAAAATAGGATAATTATTTCACTAGTTTTGAGACCACAAATTCACCTATTTTAATAGGTGTTTTCTATCAAAATATAGTGGTTATGCTAATTATGATTTTTGGGGTATTACAACACGCCACTCAATTAATCCAATTCAATTATACTATCTAAAAAATAACATGTAGAATGCATAATAAAATTGAATCAATAAAGGAAATACATATATATAAATCCAACAAGTTACAATAATTCAATCCAATCAAATAATTCAATCCACAAAGTTATTCAAACTGATAAACTAAATTTCAACAATAAAAACCAATATTTCTAAAACTAGGAAATCCAAGTATAATGAGAGAAAATAAATTGAACAAAATAAACTCCCCTTTTTTTAAGCTCTGAAATTCCAGCCACATGATCCATCTCTAAGAGATAAAATCCTCAGCCACGCATTGAACTCAAAGTTGTCACCACCAAGCTTAAAATTGACCAGTAACTCGTCTAAACACAACAATATGGAAAAAAAGTGTGAATGGCCAAATTAATGAAGAAGGAATGTGGGTTCTAATGGTGGTCTGAGAACTATTTCCATCAACTGAGCTAGTGGAGAAAAGGTCCGATGGTGGTGTGGGGTGAGATGAAGAGGAAGGCCGATGATGAAGAACGTGGTGGTTGGAGGTTGTGAGCAATGCTTTTCGACGGCGCTTTAAAGCTCTGTTCTATCAATGTCCGGTCTCCTTTGTGCCACGGTGCTTTGCAACTTGTAATACCCGGATAATTATTATCTGGAATATTATGTTATAATAATAATAATGCCTATTTATGAAGATTTTGATCTCAACACAATATATAATTAGTCTATGCTCAAAAGGAAACACTAAGAAAATGAGAGGAAGTTTATTGTTGGAAATGTGAAAAAATGCACCTTAAGGCCATAAAACACCATGAGGAGAATTAAGAAAAATTCTAAAAGGCATGAAATAATTATTAAAAATTCAGAAAGCATATTATCCTTAATTTAGACAATTTAATAAATTATTTCCTATGAAAATAAAAGGAAGGAAAATTAAAAAGTATTCTAAGACAAAAATTAACTCTGATAATTTACATGGAGCTTAAATTATTAATGTCAATAAAATTGTGGTGAGAAAATGATTATTTTTTAATTAAGAAAATTATTAGAAATTATTAAGGGATGAATTAAGTAATTTTCGGGAATTTTATAAGATTATAGAAATTTAGGAAACATGAAAAATAAAATAAATATAAATAATTATTATTAAGGGCCGAAATTTTTGGCCAATTAAATAATTAATAAGGGTTAAGATGTAATCTTAAGAAGTAAAGATCAATGGGTTAGGATTTTTCAAGAAATTATAGAAACCTAAATCCATGTAATTACTTATGGACCAATAGGACAATGTTAGGAAAAACAAATACAAGATAAATAGGAAATTAAGATAAATGAAAAAAAAATTATATATATATATATATATATATATATATATATATATATATGTATGTATGTATGTATGTATGTATGTATGTATGTATGTATGTATGTATGTATATCTGTGTGTGGGCCGAAAATTTGGAGGGATAAGGATGAAATTAGATATTTGTGAAATAATAATATTATAAGATTAAGACATGTGGTAATTAAACAATATTATATTAATAAAAAGGTGAACAGGATAAATGACCACGGATAGAAATAAAATCCTACCTAGAAAACCGTGAACTAGTCTACTAGGGTCAGAGTATATTATGAACAAGTGAATTTTTATCCAGAAATTGGCACCGACTGGCGATATTTCTGTAACCGGTAGCGATTACCGAGGATTTTCAGCTGGTAACGGAATGTCCTTAACGAAAATATAAGGTTACGAAAACCCAGTATTCTCGAAGAAGAAGAAAAGACTTCCAGCGTGTTACTCCCGGAATTCTAAGATTTTACAAAAATTTCGCAATCAGAACACCGAACCAGGAATTTTATCTGATAAAGCAAGATGACACAAGCAGGATGATGTCATCAATTTTGTCTCCTTATGGGGGGGGGAGGTCGGCCTAATAGGTGGAGGGACAAAATTAAGCCACTTCAAAAAAATGTGATCCGACGGTCAGAATTCAACCAAACAAAGTTCAATGAAATTACGAAAATGCCATTGAGATTTTCTATAAATAGCCCTCAAGTTTTTCATAATCTTCACACCAAATCCTCTTGTGATTTTCAAAAATTTGGAAGAGAAAGGAAGAAGGAGGAGTCCGGAGAAATTCATAGCGAAGCTCTGAGTAAGTTCTTCAGTCCTTAGTCTTTAGTTTTAGTAGTTCTTTCAGTAGTTATAATAGAATTGCTAGAGTAGTCTCTAATTTTTCAAGTTAGTTTAGATATCATGATTTAGGAATAAAAATGATATTTATCTTAGGAATATCTTAGAGGAAAAGTTATAGCAAAATTTTGAGAGTTTAAAGTCAAAATAGTGAAGCTCTGGCAAAATTCCACCAAATAATCAAACTAGGGGCAAAATGGTAATTTGTACCTAAAATGCCTATTATGATCCTAAATGTTCATATCGGTGATATTATCCTTCTAGGATATCCGAAATCACGAACCGCTGTTTCCACTGTTTCCGCCGTCACCGCTGTCGTACCGCCGTCATACCGCTGTCGAACGTATCAGAATTCAACGAAAGTGCCGAACATCGTCAACGGAGGTACGGACGCGTATTGTAACCTTAACACTTATGCTGCTCATATACATATATGTGATAGACATGCTTATATACCGAAGCTCTGTCTAGGGCTATCAGTTTTACATACAGCTTTATACGGGTTATAGTCTTGATAACGCCGTTGGGTTTTCCTAGTGCTGAGGACACGATGGGCCGTCGTGGCACTGGTTATGTGCAGACATGTTGTGGTACTTTACATACTGCTTTGTGCTTATGTTCTGTCATTATTGTGATCATACATCTGCTGTGTGCTTATGTAGTGATTTACTGTTGTTATGTGTTGTTAAATAGCTGTCATCCATATGCTGTTTTATTTGGGCATAAGGTTAACCTTTACCTGAGATATAAATTGGAATTGGATCTCAGCTGTAGCTTCAGGGTCGGGAGGATCAAGGTGTGAAGATAGGGACAAGCAGACGATGTAGGATGCAAGACGAAGTTTTTGTTTCTAGTACATGTATATACTCTCTTTTGGATACTAGAGGATTGTATTAATATAATTACACGATGGTTATATATCTTTAAAGTTCAGTTACTCACTTGCTAAAATGCTTGACTCTGATCACTGTTTAAAAAAAAAAACTCCCGCTGTTTTTAAAATGGGATGTTACACAACTCCCCTTGTGTTTCAATCCGTGGCACACTCTGTCTCCTCTGAGCTCGTGGCGGAAGTATGGTGAGGAAGAAGGATGGAGGTCGTCAGCGGTGATGGTGGTGAGGATGAGGCCGCTGGTGACTTAGAGGAAGGTGGATGACAACCTCCTGTCGGCTTCGCGGCGCTGCTCTCATTCTGTATCGGGTCTCTTTTATTTTCCTATCAGGTCTGTCTGGTCCTCAATTAATTCCCCCCAGCTACATCTCCCAGCTCATGTCTGAGGACTAAAATGTAAGCTTTCAAAAGTTTAGGAGGGAGGACTTACTTGTAACTTTATGAAACATTTGTAGAGATGCTATAATTTCTAAAATATCTGGGTCAAATTCTGTAATTTTCACTGGTCTTTTTTCATCATTAATTGAGGTTTCCAAAAATTCTAGGGACCTTTTCTGTGATTTTTTCCAGTCATAAAAAAATATTAATTTTTGACCCAATTGACATTTTTCCAAATTATTTCATTTTCTTCAAAAACACTTACAATGCAAGATTAAGCAAAAGATAACATCAAAAGTTTAAGAAATCATTTGTATGAATAATTAACAAAATTATGACTATTTTACCTATAATTTCACTTAATTCAATACAAATGTCGCTAACTCAAATTAGTGTTTAATCATGCAATAATGTCTTAGAAAATATATAAGAATCCCAATTTAATCATGAAAAATCATATAAAAATATGGTTCAATCAGTCTAACTCTTATATTAAAGACTAGAGTTAATAATATATTAAAACTTCTTTTAAATTTTCTAGTACATATACAAATAATTCTAACAAGTTATATCATTTATATTCAAAAGTCAAAAATATTGTAATTTCATTTCTCAATTATTTCCAGCCTATACGAAACTAAAACGAACTAGTTATTGTTAATAATGAATTTTTTTTCTTGGACTTTTAAAATTAGTAAAAATAAGAGGGAGCGGTTTTCCCTCCGATGTAGAGGACCCTCTGCTGCAAATTTTCAGTTGAAATTTTTTACATTACAAAAAAAAATTAAGGTAAAAATTGCAGCGGAGGGTCCTCTGCATCGGAGGAAAACCACTCCCAAAATAAGAATATAATTGAAGAAAAACGCTAATTAACGATGTCCAGTACTTTCAAAAAGATAAATAAAAAGTAAAAAGTTGGAAAATTGCCCAAAAATCCCTGTTTACCAAAAGTATCTCCCCACTGTCCTTGATATTTAGGAAAGATCAAGGGTCATTTATTGTCAATAAGGATGAGGAAAGAAGATAAAATCAACCTTAATGTGTCGTTATCGAACACAACCAAAGTTCTTTACACATAAGGAAAGCTTGGGTTCATTAGATGAAGATTTTCTCCACTTGTTGAAGATTTGCGGCATGCAATGGAGTACGTTGCACA
The DNA here is from genome assembly GCA_037074495.1 of Acacia confusa. NCBI lineage: Eukaryota > Viridiplantae > Streptophyta > Magnoliopsida > Fabales > Fabaceae > Acacia > Acacia confusa. The sequence continues at coordinate 31,052,648 of CM073510.1, forward strand.
TAATGTAACACCCTTATTTCCTAAGTCTCTTATGGTGTCTAATTATGACCATAGGTCTCTTATTAAACTATTTTGCATGTATTTATTTAAGTGATGGCATTAACAGATCAAAGTGAGTCACAATAGAGAGCATGCTTAACGTTTGGACGAATGAGTGACTGATAACATATGCTCAGACATATTCTGGTTAATTAAAATTCCTGAAGGAATATAAGCGTGATATAATTTAAAATTCTTTGCGGTGTATTTGGTTGGCACGTTAGTGGTACAATTATCCGAATATTCAAAAATTATAAATAATACCATCCTAAAATACAACCTCGTCTGAGTCTTCACGCGTGCTGCTTACCCTTTTCTCCAACTCCCAAACCTCCAGATCCTGAAGCTAGGGTAAATTCTGAGATTCAATACCCATTGAATCTCAGTTAATAGTTAACCTCATGCTCAAGTATAAACAATATATGTATGACAGATATTCATTACATTTTAGTATTTAACCATACATAGTACACAACACATGTAATAGTTCATATCTCAACAATACATAGCACACAACAAATGTAATGTACACCAATACATAGCACACAACACATGTAAGGTTCACATCGTTTGCCCATAACCAGTTTCACACCCCCAGCGTGTCCTCAGCGCTAGGAAAACATCCATACGACATTATCAATACTGTAACCCGTTTCAAGACTTAATGTATTTAAAAGGTGATCTAAGACCGAGTCTTAGCCACAGTCCATGACCCAAGACCAAGTCTTGTCCATGACCATATAAATCATCTCATCACATATAAGCATACAAGACAATATAAGAGTTAGGGTTATAGTACGCGTCCGTACCTTAGTCTCTGTCGCTAACGGTACATTCACCTTTCAGTACTGATTCTTGACTTTCCCTGGATATCCTATAATAATAACACCGCATTATTTCCCTTATAAATATCATCCTAAGAGATGTCATTGCCACTATTGACTTTAATTTCCACCGGTATTTGGAAAATTCATAACTTGGTCTCTATGACTCCAAATGGAGTGATTCCAATATCTATTTATTCCTTAATAAGTCTAATTTTATAAATTAAAGTCATCAAGTTGATTTATGACTGAGAAAAATTCTCAAATTTCAAAATCTTAAGCACTATCCAATCTGAGAGCAGAAACTTACCAGTTTTCATAGTTCAACTTCTAAAAATCCATATATGGAGTTCTGGGTATCAAATTTAGGTGATTCAAAATTCTATAAACTCCTTATTAAGTCTAGTTTCTAGGAAAATTGATTCTAATATTTTATCACATGTTAAAAATTCACAAAAATCCAAAACGTGACCACTGTCTAGAATTTTCTCCAGAAAACAATCTGTCCTATTATCTAACTTCAAAAATGCATCATGAACTGTATAAAAATCAAAATGGTGTTCTTCCAAAGCTCAGGTGTTGCTTAACATGTCTAGTTTCATAAAAAAAAATAATACCAATAACCAATATGTGCTAGAAAACTCCCGGATTTCAAAAATGTAGTCCATGTTCAGAAATAGTTCCAGATTTGTAACCCATTTTTTAAAATTTATAACTTTTTGTATACTTATCGAAATGCAACGAATTACCTATCAAATTAAAGCTCTATGTGTCTAATACATATCTGTAAAATTTCATAATTTTTGAAGTTTATTTACCTATCCCAAAATGCCACGTCATTTTACTACTCTAGAAGCAGTAAAAAACGATTCCTATTTTGTAACTCAACTTTGAAAAATCATTGCTCCCATTATAGACTTCGGTTTTAGCTGTTATTTTGCTTGTTTCAAACCTTCTTGAGTCTACTATATACTGTAAAAATTTCAAGGAAGAACTCAAAGATTTACCATTTCAAAATCAAGCACAAAAATCACTGTTCACTTCGTTTTCCAGTTTTCAGTATCTGACTTTAAAAAATTATAACTTCCAATCTACACATCGGTTTTGGCTGTTCTTTTTCTCATTTTGAACCTCATTAAGTCAAACTATCTACTATAAAAATTTCAAGGAAAAACTTAAAGGTTTACCATTTCAAAATCAAGCCCAAAACCGACCTACTCTGGAAATGCAGAAACATTCCAGGTTTTTAAGCTAAACTTTGGAAAATCATAACTTTCATTATACATGTCCGTTTTGGCTGTTCTTTCACTCATTTTAAAGCTTAAGATGTCTAATATTTACTGCCAAAATTTCATGGAAAAAAACGATTATTTATCATTGGAACCAAAGCTCCCATAATTCTCTGTTTTTCAGCCCCCGAAAACATAGCAACTCGTTTTCATCCTACCTAAACCATCATGCAGCTGATTCAAACCATGAAAATAGGAAGAATAAGGCTCAAGGAACTCACCTAGGATGATTTCTCAAGCTTGCATGATCAGCTCCTTCGTCCTCTCTCTCTCTCTCTCTCTCTCTCTCTCTCTCTCTCTCTCTCTCTCTCACACACACACACACACACACACACACAGTATCGGCTTCATTTCCCTTTTCATGCTCTCGCTGCGTTTCTTTTTCTATTTTCTTTCTCTTCCTCTCTCAAGTCTCACTCTCTGCGTTTTCCGTTATAGGTTCGAAGAGGAATAACGAATGCAGAGAAGTGGAGCATGGGCTGCTTCAAACACGAGGGAGACCGTAGAGAATGTGTTGGCGGACCAAAGAAGAAAACTAGAGGATATTATGGCGTCAAGTTCAAGATGTATGGTGAAGGTCTGAAGAAGTATGGCATTCACGCTGGTCTTGCGCTGCTTCTGTGCTTGCGTGATCTAGTTTCTGATTTGTTGCTTAAAGTATATAATTGCTGATGTTCTTGCGTGAAGGCTGCTTCATAGGTCCTAATTTATGACTTTGGGCCAAAAATGATGGGCTGGAGGTTGAGAAGAATGAAAAATGGGATGCATGGTTTGGTTATTTTTCTCAGCTTATGGGCCATAATGAATAATGGGCTAATCAGTTTTAATGGGAGGGAATGATAGCATTTATCAAATACTTTAAGAAAATGTGTTGGGTTGTTGTGGGGCCTAATAAAATTACCCATGTTGATCCTTCAAAATTTTCATTAATTATTTGCATAATTAATATTATATTATTCATGATTTTATTTCCAAATATTAAAAGGAAAATAAATTCCTAATTTAATATAAGGATTTTCCTAATACCTAAAATATTCTCTCTGTAAATTTTTAGGCCTAAAAGTATGACAGAAGTTATGGGTGCACACAACTGTACATGACGTGCACGCTTTGAAATATTCTTTCGCTCTTTGTAATTCAAGGCACCATTGAATATCTTGACACCTAATGAAAATCTGATTACATGTAGCTGGAGATGGATGGATTGCACATTTTAATAAAATACGTTTCACTTGTGATTAGGTTGGTTATGAATCTGTAACCTGATTGCTTTTTAATGTATTGTTCAATATATGAAAAAACGTGTATAGTATTTTTTTCGGTAAAAGAAAATGTGTAATTTAAATTTAATCAAGTGTATGAATAAAACTATAAACTGCTCTGCTCGTCCAAGTCAACGATATACAACGTCAGAACCAATGTCCTTGCCGTGAGAAAATTAACCACACAACCATAACAATTCACAAAAGTAAATTCGAAACTATAAATATGCACGAGTCAAGTCAAATTGTTTTCTTGTGCTTAAGGTGGTCCCTGGCCCCTTCAGCTCCATCGACAAGTTTGCGTATAGTGCAAGGATGCTGGAAAGATCATGAACAATGGCTGTATTGTTAGTATTTTCTTTTTGGTCAACAGCAAGGGAAAATATAGGGCCCGTTTTGGCTTGCTTTTTCAATGCATATGCACCATTATTGACTCAATTTGATATCTTAAAACTTCTATATATATGTCCGCGTGGGCATACACCCCAGGCACCCACACTAAACACACATTCAAAGACAGAGACATAGTTACAGATCTCATGGAAAGGGCTCCAAAGTTGAATCTGTCCATAGGTAGGCTTACGTTTTGTTCTCTTCCAAATTCTCCTTCATGTCGGCAACACGATGCGAGATGGAAGGAATCTCACCACCAACGAACCCAATCCTGGTAATCTGGCTAATATGCTTTGCACAGTGATTACATACATACATACATTATATATATATATATATATATATATATATATTTTTTTTTTTTTTTTTCAGTGAAGCTATTCTCATATGCCTTCGTCTAATCTGATTTTTTAAAACTAATCCTGTGTGTCGTGCGTAGGATTTATAAGCATTGATTGTGGAGCAACTCATGACTACTTTGATGACTTCTAGTCGTCGTCTCTGTTCACACTACCGTCCAAGCCGTCTTTTCTGTTCACACCTTTTATTCCGTTCACACTTCTCTGTTCACACTGACCCACCCCTATAAATAGAGGGGCATTTCTCAGTTGTAGAATATCACAAACAAGAGCGATCAACAGCAAGAGTGAATACATCCCTAAGAGAGTGGAGTATTCCTAGTGAGTGGAGTGATCCAGTTTTGTGTGAGTTTGAGAGTTTTTCTGTGAGTTTTGTAAATACTCGTGTAATCTATTCTTGTGAGTAATAGAATTATTTTTCTCTCAAATTCATGTTACCAACGCCCAGTTGACCCACATATCACAACAAGTGGTATCAGAGCGAAGGTTAGAGGTGTTGGTAAAGGTTTTAGGTGACGGGTCGAATTTGAGTTTTCTGAGCTTTGCTCAAAATCCAATTCTGACTACACCATTGGATTCGTCTCGTCGAACGGAGTCTAACACACCAAACGGCGACCTAATCGGAGTTCAAACAAGCCTAGAAATCGCAGTCAAAGTTCGGTCAACTCTGCCGGAAAACTCGCTGGAAAAGACGACCAGTCAACCAGAGTTACAGTCAGCGCTGAGTTAGCAACATCAGCGGCAAGTTAGCTGTCACGCAGTGCAGTTTGCCACGTCAGCGCAATTTTTCAGAAATTGCAGTTTGGTCCCTTAATTTTCATAAATTGCAGTTTGGCCCCTCAATTTCTAGAAATTTCAGATTGGCCCCTCAACTTTCAGAAATTGTAGTTTGGCCCCTAAACTTTCTAAAATTGCAGATTGGCCCCTCAATTTTTTGAAAATTACAGTTATGCCCTTATAGTGGAATTTCAGCTGTGAAGTGTCAATTCTACCATTTTCGACTGTTCCAGACGTAACGGTGAGCTTCGTTTTTTAAAGATTCAACCTCGATCATGTTGAAAAATTATTTGCAAGGTGATAATGTCCATAAGGGCTGTGTAAACCTCGGATGGAAGATCTCCTCAGCTGTAAGGATTTATTCGATCCCATCGAATTGAAGGGTAAAAATCCTGATCCCGCCAAAGAGTCAGAGTGGAAGAAATCAAACCGGAAAACTATTGGTCAGATCCGTCAATGGATTGATCATAGTGTCTTCCACCATGTTGCACAAGAGACAGACGCATATGCCCTCTGGAAGAAGTTAGAGGACATGTACCAGGCCAAGACCGCTCGGAATAAAGCCCTGTTGATGAGGCGTTTAGTCAACATAAAGCTTAAAAGTGGAACTTCAGTTGCCGAGCATAGCAGTGAGTTCCAGAGCTTGGTCAACCAGTTGTCGTCTGTAGGGATGCCACTTGGCGATGAAGTTCAGGCGCTACTACTACTCAATTCCCTTCCCGATAGTTGGGAAACGCTGGTCGTATCACTCAGCAACTCAGCCCCAAATGGCAAACTTACCATGTCAATGGTCAAGGATGCCCTATTCAGTGAAGAGGCAAGGAGAAAGGACATGGGCACAGATCAGACCCATGCCCTTGTTACAGAGAACCGGGGGAGGCAACAAAAGAGTAGCAAAAGCAAAGGGAAAGGCAGAGATAAGAGCAGAGGCAGGTCCACTGATGGCAGAAAACTAACATATAAGTGCTATCATTGTGGAATAGAGGGACATATGAAGAAGAACTGCTACAATTGGATAGAGGAGCAAGGCCAGAGCAGTTCGCAGCCGAAGAACAAGGATGGAGAAACATTAATTGCTATCTCTGGTGATGTAGCTTATTGTTCAACCCATGATGAGACATGCCTTCACGTCTCACGAGAAGACACGGAATGGGTGGTAGATACTGCAGCGTCTTACCATGTGACTCCATACAAGGAATACTTCACAACATACAAAGCCGGTGACTTTGGAGCTGTGAAGATGGGAAATTCCAATTCCGCTGGGATTGTCGGAATTGGTGATGTCCAGATAAAGACAAGTTCCGGGAGCACAATCACTTTGAAGGATGTCCGCCATGTGCCAGATCTTCGGCTGAATCTACTTTCTGGAGTAGCTCTCGACAAACAGGGCTATGATAGTCATTTCAGTAGAGGCACATGGAAATTGTCAAGAGGCGCCATGATGGTCGCTCGAGGACACATTTGTGGCACACTGTACAAAACTCATGTGAAGATTGATACAGAGAGCCTTAATGTTGCAGAAAAGGAGGCTTCACAAAACTTATGGCACCAAAGACTCGGCCACATGAGTGAGAAAGGGTTGTCTACCCTAATAAAGAAGGAGCTTATCAATGTGGACAAGGACACTGCACTAGATCCTTGCAATCATTGTCTGTTTAGTAAGCAGCATAGAGTCTTGTTTAATTCCTCTTCAACGAGAAGATCAGAGTTGCTCAGTCTGGTACACTCTGATGTTTGCGGTCCCTTGGAGGTTGAATCAATCGGCGGCAACCGATACTTTCTAACGTTCATCGATGATGCTTCTCGAAAGGTGTGGGTGTATTTCTTGCGGATGAAGGACCAAGTGTTCAATTACTTCAAACTGTTCCATGTCATGGTAGAACGTGAGACAGGAAAGAAGTTGAAGTGTCTTCGATCCGAAAATGGAGGTGAATACTCTTCTAGGCAGTTTGATGCCTATTGCAGATCATATGGCATCCGACATGAGAAGACGGTTCCACGCACCCCTCAACACAATGGTGTATGCAATGGTGTGTACAGGGCCAGATATTGCTCATGCAATGGGAACGGTGAGTCGTTTTCTCTCCAACCCCGGGAAAGAGCATTGGGAGGCAGTAAAGTGGATTCTCAGGTATCTTAAGGGTACAAAGAAGATATGTCTTTTTTACAGGGGAGCTGATCTGATCTTGGAAGGCTATACAGATGCAGATATGGCTGGAGATCTTGATAGTAGGAAATCTACTTCAGGATACATTTATACTTTTGCAGGTGAAGCTGTTTCATGGCAGTCAAGACTACAGAAGTGTGTTGCTTTATCCACAACCGAAGCAGAATACATTGCTGCCGCGGAAGCTGGAAAAGAAATGTTGTGGTTAAAGCGTTATCTTCAAGAATTTGGAATCAAGCAAAAGGAGTATAAGGTACATTATGACAATCAGAGTGCTCTAGATTTGAGCAAGAACTCCGTGTACCATTCCCGTACAAAACATATTGATATTCGCTATCATTGGATACGCGAGATAATGGATCGACAACTGTTGAGACTAGTGAAGATCCATACAAAGGAGAATCCTGCGGACATGTTGACAAAGGTGGTGACTCGAGAGAAGCTAGAGTTATGCAGAGACATAGCTTGGATGTTTTCTTTGGATACGGCTAGAGGGGGAGAATTGATGACTTCTAGCCATCATTGATGATTTCTAGCCGTCGTCTCTGTTCACACTACCGTCCAAGCCGTCTTTTCTGTTCACATCTTTTATTCCGTTCACACTTCTCTGTTCACACTGACCCACCCCTATAAATAGAGGGGCATTTCTCAGTTGTAGAATATCACAAACAAGAGCGATCAACACCAAGAGTGAATACATCCCTAAGAGAGTGGAGTATTCCTAGTGAGTGGAGTGATCCAGTTTTGTGTGAGTTTGAGAGTTTTTCTGTGAGTTTTGTAAATACTCGTGTAATCTATTCTTGTGAGTAATAGAATTATTTTTCTCTCAAATTCATGTTACCAACGCCCAATTGATCCACATATCACAACATACTTAGACAAGGAAATGGGCATATGGTATGAGACAGACACAAACTTTGTAGAAACTGGCACAAATTCTATGGTCCTCCCAAGCATCAACCTTGATTATCCCTATTTTGGGGGACTTCTAAGCACATTGAGAAGCTTCCCGGGAGGAAAAAGGAACTGCTACACTCTCAAACCAAAACAAGGCAAGCACCATACTTATCTAATTAGAGCTTATTTTGCATATGGTAATTATGATGGCAAAAACCAAACTCCTACTTCGACTTGTACCTCGGCGTCAATCACTAGGACACTATTAACTTGAGAAATAGTATTGATTATTACATTCCTGAGATTATTCATACTCCCACGACAGACACAAATCATGTGTGCCTTGTGAAAACTGTTGTGGGAGTACCTTTCATTTCTGCGTTGGAGCTTCGACCCCTTGGCAATTCTATTTACCAAAATCCATCACCTTTTCAATCACTTTTAGTCGTTAGAGGAAGATTTGATCTTGGCCCCACCAGGTCCGCCACACACAGCAGGTGACTTCAACTTTTCCCCAATTTTTCTCACATTAATGTCTTAATATTTCTGTACATTATGGGTCAGATACGTATCATCACAGTTATGACTTCAGGTTAAGTTAGTAAATTTCTCCGTTTGGAAAATGCCGTATCAAGCAAAAAAATTTTGTTGTTTTTCATCAGGAGTGTAAAGCTAAGTATAACTGATTATATATAGCTAGAGAAACTCCAGATAATTTTTGGCAAGTTTAAAAAATTTCTCATGGCTTAATAACTAAAGATTTACAACTGAGGTTCCGAAATTTACTACTAATCTTTGTTGCCAACAGGCCTACAAGGACATTTTCATCCATTTATTTATGTCTTTTAACCTCCGTCCTTTGATTACATTCCAAAAATTCATGGTCCTTCAAGTTCATTTTATATGTTCTTGTGGTCCTTATGTGTCATTATTTTCTTTAAAGAACAATATCTTCAACGTAACACAAAACAAACATATTGTATACTAATATCGATAATGAGTAGAATTTTATGTCTCATAATAAATGATGAAAGTGCAGGTACAAGGACGACATCTATGATCCTACATGACTCAAAATCAATTATAAGTACTGGATCAATAATAGCGATATAGATATTGATCCTGCAAGCACAAAAGATTCTTATAAATTACCAACAGAAGTATTGAAATCAGCTGCAGCCCAACCATTCAATGTATCTGGCCCAATAACATTTGACTATGACTCTGGATGGAAGGACCTTGACAAGTCGTCCGGATATTATGTCTACTTTCACTTTTTGGAAATTCAGCAGCTTCCTCACGGGGAAAAAAGAATAATCAATATCACTGTTAATGATAAAAGCATTTTGGAGCCTGTAATTCTTGAATACTTGAAGCCACAAACCATTGTTCCTCAAAACGCAATTCCAGGCAATGTTCGTTTCAGTATTAGTGGAGCATCAGAATCCGATGCTCCTCCAATCCTCAATGCTTTTGAGGTTTACCAATTGATGTCTCCAATACCATCCCCAACTGACCAAAGAGACGGTAAAGTTTGCTTTTATTCCTTGTTCAATTGTTTCATACAGTTCCAATAGTCATGTGTTTTATTTATTTATTTATTTATTGTTGGGTAATTGACTTTTGAGATCGATCTTAAATTGCTAATATCAGTAAATGCTATGATGGACATCAAAGACATATACAAGGTCTCTAATTTAGATTGGCAAGGAGACCCATGTGTTCCAACACTTGCTTGGGATGGACTAAACTGTAGTTCTGGTATAAATGGTAAAAATGCAAGGATCATCTCAGTGTAAGTCATTTAATGCCACTGGATCTATACACATTATTTCCCTAGTTTATATTAATTATAAGCATTTTTAACTGCTTCTAATTAGTTTGATACTCAAATGTAAAATTAATGCAGTTATGCATCCCAGGAGTACTAACTATTAATAGCTATAAATACCAAAACTTCACATATCACTTTCTTTTAATTAACACAAAAGTTTATGATTAAGCATACAAAGCATGATTCTCTCAAGCAGGAACCTAAGCGCGCTCAAATTGGCGGGGCAAATAACTACCTCATTTTCACAACTTGTAGAGTTAGAATCCCTGTAAGTATGTATATGGAGTGATTTAATTATGAAAAATTCTTTCAGCAGTGATGTTTCATTAAGATGTACAATACTACTTTGTTTCAGAGATTTATCATTCAATGATTTGTCAGGTTCTATACCAGACTTTCTAAATGAAATGCCGAAGTTGAAAGTTCTGTAAGTTATACTCCCTCCGTTCCCTTTTATTATAAGATACCATTATTGACTATAACATGTTCCTTTTTATAAGATACTTTTAGGGGATTTGTGAATTTTTTTTGTAAACTCCCCATTTTGCCCTCACTTAATTATACAAAATTACTCATGCCAATATTGCATTTAATTCTCATGTTTGACTAAAGAACTCAATAAAACATATACTCTCTCTTCAACATAAATGAGGGCATTTTTGGAAAACAAATTTCATTTTATACATATTTATTTCAACTAACTACTTCTAACTACCTCATCAAACAACTCAGTTAATGGCATCTTATAAAAAAGAATGAAGGGAGTATTCTCTAGGATTCAGCACTGTACTACACCATTGTTTAGTAACTTCAGGTTCACCTACTAAGTGAATATATTTCACAATGTTTTGTAGTAACTTGAGTGGCAACAAGCTCACGGGTTCAATTCCCGGGTTTCTTAAAGAAAAGCCATCATATGGAAATTTGGAATTGAGGTTTGTCCATCTTATATATGACTGCTAGTTCAATTGTGATTTCCCTTGTATGAATCAAAATTAACAATAATATATCTTACTTGTCCGTAGGTTGGAAGATAATCCTGGCCTTTGTCTGGATGATTCATGCAAAAACCAAAAGTTTGTTCTTCCACTAATTGCGGCTTCTGTTTCTGCTTTGGCTGTAATTGTCCTGGTTTATTTAGGAATATGGATCTTCAAAAAAAAGAAATTAAAAGGTGGGTATAAAAATATGCCCATTTGTTATGATTAAGCTTCACTGCGTCGTAATCAACTTTTCTTGTGAACTTTTTGCAATTAGTTTTGTTCTAAAAATAAAGTTTATGCTCAGAGTTTATTTATCTTATCCTTTTGAAATAGAATAAAATATATGAGAGTTCACAGGAACACTTCAAAAACCTCTCTGTCCATATATCTCGCTCGAAATCTTTATTTTGCCAATTGTCTAGGTGCTTGATAGTTCTGATTATTTGTATTAATATTGCAGTGGTCATCACTGTTTCTACGAATGAAGAATCGTTGCGACCTAAAAATGGAGCAGTTTCTTACTCCAGAATTCTCAGAATCACTAATAATTTGCAAGACTTAATTGCAGAAGGAGGATTTGGAAAGGTTTATTATGGCACTCTAAGAGACAATACTCAAGTTGCTATGAAGTTACTTTCTCAATCATCAATTCAAGGTTTCAAAGAATTTCGATCAGAGGTTAGACACTTAATGGTTAATGGTTGTGTGACATCAAGAAACATTAGAGTTAAATATTGGTTATCAGTAAGATTACAGCATAAAGTTCAATTTGGATTGCAGGTAGAACTCTTGATGGTTATTCATCATAGGCATTTGGTTTCTCTAATTGGATACTGTGAAGAAGGGAGTGCGAGGGCATTAATTTATGAATACATGGCCAATGGTAATCTCCAACAGCATTTATCAGGTATGTAGCCAAAGTAATCTAAAAGCCGACAAACCAATTTAAAAGGAAAATATGAAAGAAATCTGTCCGTGCTCATCATGCAGTGGAGAACCCTAATGTTTTGAAATGGAATGAGAGGCTTCAAATTGCATTGGATGCTGCACACGGGAAGCAAAACCATTGTTTATTTTTACCATGACTGTAAAAGTACATAGATTTGTCCCGTCATCAATAGGTTATAATATATTTGGCTACTTAATGGAAATGCAGGATTGGACTATTTGCATAATGGTTGTAAACCACCAATTGTCCACAGAGATTTAAAAACCTCCAACATCTTACTAAACGAAAAGATGCAAGCCAAGATTTCTGACTTTGGGCTGTCTCGAGCTTTTGCAAATGATATTGACACTCATATATCAACTCGTCCTGCTGGCACATTAGGCTATCTTGATCCCGAGTAAGTTATTCCAGCAAATAAACAAAATAAATTACATTTGGTGGTTCAATATAGTGTATTCTTTTTCTCAATCTTGTGCAAAGTGGTTACACACACACACACACATAGTTTGTATTTGTATTTGCGTTTTGAGATCTAACATTTGGTTGTTTTCACAGATTTCAGAGTTCTGGGAATCTGAATAAAAAAAGTGATGTTTATAGTTTTGGGATAATTCTTCTTGAGCTCATAACGGGTCAGCCAGCAATAAGGAGAGATCAATATGGCACCATTTGTCACATTCTTCATTGAGTTACCCCAAAACTTGAAATGGGCGATATCCAATCCATAATAGATCCAAGGTTAGAAGGAAGTTGCAGCACCAATTCAGCTTGGAAATTATCAGAGATTGCTATGTGTTGCACTCCACCATCATCAATTCAAAGGCCTGACATAAGCCACGTAGTGGCTGAACTAAAGGAATGTTTGGCTCTAACCCAAAGCTTTGGGATGAACTCAACCAGTTCCTTTGATAGGTGTTCTTTCACTTCTGATTCTGGCCTTATTCCTTATGCTCGCTAGATAGTTATTTATTTACAATTCGAGTCACTTAAAGTAGAGATTTTCCATGTAAGTTTCTCATTTTATTGACAAATTCTGTAATACCCTAATTTTTATAATGCACTTAAAATATATATTTAGATAAATAATACCTATTGAGAATAGGTGAATATGAGGTCTCAAAATGTAATATAATTAGTCTATTGTCAAAGGAGAATTGTGAAAAATTCAAGAAAGCATGGAATAATTATTTAAAATTTAGGAAATATATTATTTTTAATTTAGACAATTTAATAAAATATTTCCTATGAAAATAAAAAGAAGAAAAATTAAAAAGTATTCTAGAATCGAAATTGATTCTATGACTTTTAATAATTTGCATAGAGCTTGGATCATTAATGTTAATAAAATTGTTGTGAGAAAATAATTAATTTTAATTGAGAAAATTATTAAGGATTAATTAAGTAATTTTTGGGAATTTTATAAGCTTATGGAAATTTAGGAAAACATGAAATTACTTATGGTCCAATAGGAAAATTTTGGGAAAAAATAAATGCAAGAAATGGGATATTTGATTAAATAGGAAAGAAAAGATAATATATATATGTGTGTGTGTGAGTCAACCGAAATTTAGGGGGGAGGGATAAGGATGGATTAGATTTTTGTAATATAATAATGATATAAAATTAAAACATGTGTTAAATAAGAAATATTATAATAATAATTAAAAGTGAGCAAGATAAATGAGAACAGATAGAAAATAATTCCGTTGTGAGAATCTGGGGATGGGTTAAGCAAAACCAGAACATATTATTGGTCAGTGGATTTTTATCCAGAAGTTGGTACCAGCCAAAGTTATTTCTGTAACCGGTCACGAATACCGAGGATTTTCGGAAGATAACGGAATGTCCTTAATGAGAGAATAAGGTTAGGAGAACCCAGTATTCTTGAAGAGGAAGCAAAGACCTTCAGGGTACTGCTTCCGGAATTTTAAGATTTTACCAAATTTCGCGGTTTGGACACTGAACAGGGAACTTTATCAGATAAAGGCACATAAAGCAAGAGATGATGCAAGCATGACATCACTTTGATGACTCAAGATGACATCAGCAAAGAGAGGTGTAAGACCAAGATCAAGCCACCTCAAGAAAGTGCGATCTGACGGTCAGAATTCAACTAGACAAAGTTCAAGGAAATTACGAAAATGTCATTGAGATTTTCTATAAATAGCCAACCCTCTCATTTGCAAACCTCACACCAAAATCCTCTTGAGGATTTAGAAAATTTGGAGAGAAAGGAAGAAGGAGGAGTCTAGAGAAATTCGTAGCGAAGCTCTGAGTAAGTTCTTCGGTCCTTAGCCTTTAGTTCGGTAGTTCTTAAAGTTTTAGAGTAGACGTTGTTTTGATCTTTAATCTTCCAGTATGTTCTAGAAATCATGTTTTAGGATAGATCTGATATTTATTTTGGAAAATATATTGGAGTGAGAGATATGTTAAGATTCTGGAAGATTAGAATCAAAGTAACGAAGTTCTGGCAAAATTCCGCCGATTAGGGGATCAGGGGCAAAATGGTAATTTGTACCTAAAATGCCTGTTATGGTCTTAGATGTTCATACTGGTGATATTATCCTTATAGGATACCCAAAATCACGAACCGTTGTTTCCGCTGTCACCACTGTCAAATCACCGTCGTACCGCCGTCAAACGTATCACAACGCTACCGAAGTGCCCGAAATCGTCAAGGGAGGTACGGACGTGTATTGTAACCTTAACACTTATGTTGCTCATATACATATATGTGATAGACATGTTTATATGCTGAGGCTCCGTTGAGGGTGGTCATTTTTGTATACAGCATTTTACGGGTTATAGTCTTGATAACGCCGTTTGATTTTCCTAGCGCTGAAGACACGATGGGCCGTCGTGGCACTGGTTATATGCAGATAGGTTGTGGGGCTTTACATATTGCTTTGTGCTTATGTTCTGCCATTGTGTGACTTTACATATTGCTGTGTGCTTATGTACTGTCGTGATTGTGATCATGCATTTGTTGTGTGCTTATGTAGTGATTTACTGCTGTTATGAGTTTGTGAATAACTGTTATCCATATACTGTTATATTTGAGCATAAGGTTAACCATTACCTGAGATCCAATTGGTAATTGGATCTCAGCTGTAGCTTCAGGGTCGGGTGTATTAAGGCCTGAAGATAGGGACAAGCGGACAGGGTAGGATGCCGAACGGAGCTTTTGTTTCCAGTTTCTATATTCATTTTCATATAACGATTTAGGTTCTGCTTTCTTGGGTTAGTAGATGACTGTATAAGAACGATTACACGATGGTTATATAATTTTTAAAGTTCAGTTACTCACTTTGTAAATGCTCGACTCTGATCACGGTTTGTTTTAAAAAAAAAAAAATCCGCTGTTTTAAGTGAGATGTTACAAATTCAAAAGTTGAGCCACAAAAATGTTCGTATCTGTATTGTCAATATGTTTATTGGGTCTTACTTTTCATAATCCTTTCTGTGTTCCTCTATTCTGTAACTATGAATTTCTGTGTTCCTTTATTCTGTATTATCTATGAATTTGGTTTATCCTCGAACAACTCGTCGATCTTTTTGTCAAAAATAAATACATAAACAAATTAAAGCCATTCCTTGACATGGTTAAGCCCCGAGAAATCAACTGTGGAAACCCTGGTCATAACTTGGCATCAATAATTTAGCAAGCTAAGCTCTTATCAAAGCAGTTCATTCTTCTTATTATTATTAAGAAAAATATTCTATAGGTCATAGCAATGATAGCATCGACATCTTAAATAGATCTAATCACGTTTTTGAAAATTTCAATTTCGTAAATCATGAATATGATTTTAATGACCCTGAAAATAATATAGAATAATCATTTCATTCATAATTACTCCATTTGGTCCTTATTACAAGGCACCAACTACCAAATGTATTTGGTCATTTTTATAAGGCACTTGCTTGTTTCTAAGAAGCATTAATTATTTTTTTTCATGTATGCTCATAATTAATAGGGGTAGTAGGTAAGAGTAATAATAATATAATATGAGAGTTTAGTATAAATAGTAGGGGTAATATTAAAAATTACTTAAATCATAAGATAACTTTATTGACTTTAACTACTTTTATTGGTTTATGTGATTTATTAGTTGGTATCTTATAATAAGGACCAGTATATTTTAATTATTTCTAGGAGGCTTCTAGCAATTATGACTAACGTTGTTGCATATTTTGGAGGAAATAAATAAGTTCGAATCTTTTTTTTTTTGCTCATTATAAGTTCGAATCTTGGCTGTATTAAGGGAGAACGTTTATTTTGCATTACCATCTGAAATTACCTTTATGCCCTTAAAACAATTAACTTAAAATAATAATTTATTAATAAGATTTCTCAGCCTTTCCCGTAATCTTCTAGGCAATTTTGGGGAGGAGGGTTCAGGAGGAAAGAGAGGTGTGGAGGAAGGAAAAAATCGCTGGAGATATTGGAAAAAATAAAATCCGGGGCTTCTGGAGACTCTTCTCCATCGCCTCCGCTCTCCACCGTTGTTGGTGTGGGTGTGGGTGTCTGAAAAACGCTCTCGTCGTCTTTTCCTCTGCTCAAGAGTGAAGGTGGTTGCTTCTTTCTTTCCTTCCTCAGTCGACATCTCTCACAACAGAAACAGGGATGGGAGCGACTCGTTTTGTTTCTTCCCTTCCTTTCTGGCCGCATCTAAGGTAAACTTTTGAGGCCTCTGTGTTAGCTGCGACTTTCTTCCTTCTTCATTGTTTCTGCCAGTTGCTATGGGTGCGAGGGGTTGCGGTTTTTTCCATTTTGCTGATGTGAATGTATGATTTCAAGTTCTTTTGTACGTTTCTGCTCCTCTATTCAACATATGTGGGTGGGTGAGGCGGTATGTATGCAAGCTTTTCTCTTTTCCTGAATTGTTGTGGTTGCCGTGGGGTGTGAGCGTGTCTGTTCCAAGTTTTGTTAATAATTTTTGGTGTATTGTGGCCTTGTGTGGATGTTTGGGAATTTGTGGTTTCTAGCTTGTGAGTTAAGATGCTTTCTTATTGAGTTATTTCAAATGCCTTTAAGGTGTTTGATGAATTGTGTGAAAGAAGAATGATGCTTGAAAGGTTTGTTCACCGAAGGCTTGAGGGATGTAAGTTTATTTAATCGTGCATTTTACTTTAATTTTTGTAGTTGCAAGAGAAGAGGAATTGGGTTAAAAATTTAGACCATTCACTGCTACTAAATTGATTCTTGAAATGCAAATGAAGTATGTGTTTCCATATTTCCGAAGGGGGCTGTATGGAATTTGGAACAAGACTTTTTTTTGGTGCTAGCGTTGAATGAAATTAGAGTTTATTATTTTCTAAGTTGAAACTTGGTGAAGAATGGAATTCGGAAAGTAAGATGAACCTATAAACGATATGGTTGGGTAAAGTCAGTGATTAAATTGTCTGTTCTTGAATTTATTATTTTGGAATGGATTCAACGGGCTCATTGAAATGTTGAGAAAAGAAGTTTAAGGAATTGAGTAACTAAGTAATGTTTAGAGACGGGTGATAGCTTCCTTGGGTTCAACTGGCAAAAGGGTTGAACACTCTCACCAAAGGAAAAAGGTTTGATCCTGGAGTTGGTTAAGGAGCTGAGGGAGGCATCTAGCTCTTGGGTGCCTAGGTAAACGCCTGAGGGTAATAGACGGCTCGCCCTACCCAACATTGGTATCACCTAGGAGGAAGGGAGATTTCGCCCTACCCTTGGATTGTAGGTGAACCCAACCCCTTTCCTAAAATTTTCATAAAAGAGAGAGAGAGAGAGTGATAGCTATGAGATGGTTACAAGTAGTAAAACAACTTTAATTAAAGAAGATAATTGTTCTTTTTTTTTTTATATATATATATAGTTATTATTATTGTTGTTGTTATTAAGCTTTGGTATATATTTGTGTGTGCGGGTGTGTGTGATCACTTTGAGAGGAATTTGGGGATTTATTTATGGGGAGTTTATAAAAATTTATGTACAAATTTTTCTCGAGCAAACTTTAATGAATTGGAAGAAACGATTATTATTATTATTTTTTTAAGATTATGAACATTTTTATTATAGGAACTAGACACAGAGAGCTGGTCGTAAACTTTGTATCTAGGCTTGTTATTTGTGGCTTTCTTGGCTTTCGAGCTACGCCTATTATTCTTGGCCTTCGATTGAGCTGCGCCAATTTCATAGCCTTCGGACTACACCTATTTGTGACTTTTGGATTGCGATTGTTATTTGTGGCCTTCTTGTTGCGCCTGTTATTCATTTTGTGTTGTTTCTTTGATGAAACAAGTTTTCACCATTATTTATTATTTGAAAGAAATTACTTTATTGAATTTTTGTTTATATTGAACTTATGATTATTTTCTCAATTTCTCTTTGTTTATGTTGAACTTATGATTATTTTCTTAATTTCTATTTTTTTAAATACAAGCAAATGATTATTCTAAGTCTGAAAACTAGTTTCTATACATATTTCAATGATAAGGACTAGAGGGAGTACTTTTCAATATTGAGTGTATATGTATATTAAGTAAAAGTAGTCTTAATATTCTTTTTGGATCGCGTAAGTATTATTAGTTGATAATTTATAATAAAGATTGTAAGAGAGTACTTTCCAAGAAAATTAACAGATAAATATGAATTAGTTTCTTTTCATGGCTGCTACTGTTTATCGGGAAAAAAAGAAAAGAATAAAATGTAGCCATGCATGTTATTTTTCCAAGCGAGAAGTGATAGATACTTACACTGAAGGAGACTGGGTGCGATTTGTAACAACAATTCCAATGGGATTCAAAACCGCACCATTGATCAGGAGCCTGTGACTGGCTTCAGTTGCATTTGAACTAAATGCAATGTAACTACGACAAGGAAAAGGAAAGTAAACAACTAAAAAAACGAAACAAAGGAATACAAAAATCTAGCAACATTCACAAATTAAAAAAGGGAGCATAAACATGGATTTAACTGCGCATGAATTTAAAAGAACTTTGAACCACAAAAATCTAGCAACAAGCACAAATAAAAACAGAGCAAAAACATTCAAACAACACTAAAAGAACTGTAAACAACAAAAATCTAGCAACATGCTCACAAAAAAAAAAAAAAAAAAAAGAAGATAAAAAGTAAAGTCGTGCGCATAACAAAATATTGTAACAATCATGAACCAAAAATAGAAAAAACAATTGAGCACACGACCTAGAAAGAAGAGACGTACACAAACTCATCTATGACAGAGCAACTATATATGCTAATCTAGCTAATACCGTAAAATGATAAAGAAGACGCCACAACACATGATCAGTCAATGAACATGAAAATTGGAGAGAATTCTGGAAAAGAAAACAAGGCAGCAATACCCAACAATGTTGTTCTAAAAGAAAAGTAAGTAGTAACATCAAAGAAAGTTCAAATTTAAACAATTTATAATTACAACTTAAAAGAAACAGATAGGCAGATTTTTCAAATCAAACATGAATCAATTTAAAATTGCAAATTTGTTTCTACTCAAAAGAATTAAGAAAAACAAAATAGTAGTTAAGTACTAAATAATGATTTTCAAATAATCAAATTAAAAACACTGAGATAAATGATGTTAAAATAGAAGATTTTTCAAATAAAATGTAAATGAACAAGATAAGAATATTCTTCAAATAAAAACTTAAGGGTTAAGTACCAATTTTACCCCGAAAGTACGTGCCCAGAAACAATTTTACCCCTTAAGTTTTCAACATAGCAATGTTGTCCCTGAAGTATTAAAACGTAGCAATGTCGCCTCTCCATTAAAAACCCTAATGTACCAATTTTGCGTGTGGATAATTTTGATTGTATGATTATCTATCCTACCAACCAAATATGAAGTAAACCATTTAACCCAAATTTGATTGCATTAATAAAATTTATTGCACTAATAACCTAGTTATGAAGATCCCTACAATCATGGAATATGAAGGTCTTTGGTATGCTTGGACCACATTAATATAATTATTGATATAATTGTAACCATGATTTAGAGTAGAATTTCAAATTCACTTTGCTTTCTTCCTTATATTTAAGGGAAAATTAAAATAAAGGACCTATAAAAAATAATATTTATTACAAAGGACCATAAAAATTGTGATTACTTAAAAAGATCTAACATCATAATATAAATTTAAAATTACTAAATTGCCCCTAATTGAACCTCCGGTATTATCTCTTGTATTAATAATTAAAAAATAATTAAAACTAAACTGCCCATCATGATATGATCATATGTTTATTTCTCTTAGTTTTTATTTTTCACCCATTTATGTGATCAAGTTGTCCAATTTATATTATTAACATTGATATCAATTAAGCTCTTTTTATAAAAATAAAAACTAAACTTATTTCATATTTTTTAGGATATAATAGGTTAACTAGATTTTTAATTTTTTTCCACATTACATGAATTTTTTAACAAACATAAATTGCTTCTAAAGCAAAAATAAATCACACAAACCTTCTGGGTTTAACATATATGATAAATTATAAAAGATCTTGAATTTTATTAAAATTATATTCTTTCATTTTTATTTAAAATTTTTGTTGATTTTAAAAAAATTATAATTTTTATAAATTGAAGAATGCATAATATTTTCACACACACGTAAGCTGTGAAAAATGAAAATTGAGAAAACTATTTTTTAATTTGACAAAACTTAGAATTTTGTATTAGTTTTTAAAATAGAATGTGGAAGAGAATGTATGAAGAAATGTAGAAGATTTTGTTAAGGTCATTTTAGTACTTTTAATTTTATATTTTTACATTTGGTCCTTCTAAATAATTATAATTTGTATGGTCCTTTTCCATAAATGTCTTTTTCTCTAGGTCCTTCATTCTAATTTTTCTTATATTCAAGCCCCAATAGTTGCGTATGGACAATTTTGATGGTGTGTCCAACTTGTGGGTGAGTTAAACATGTTACTAGGGGGGTATTACAAGATTTTTCTCATATGAAGTTGATGATTAAATAGCGATATAAAACTTCCCAAAATGTTTTAGAAGATGTTAATGACTTTATAGCCTAATAATACGAAAATTTCCTTGCAACTAAAAGGTTGCATGTTTATTCCGCTTTCAATCTAAGACTATTATTATTCGTGTGTATCCTTTTAATTTTTAATTTTTAATTTTTTAAAAAAGAATAGCAGGAGATTAAATTTTTAGTTGTCAAGTCAATTTGTCTCGTTTTTTCACTTTGTTGAGCCCGACAAACACGTTAAATTCCAGTAGGCTGATGATAATTCAACTTTTTTGACTAGATGCATATAATCTTTTCTGTGTTCAGTCACCAAAATGTGGGTTATTCGTTTCCTTTGATCATGTCAAAGTGAAAGTATGTCCCAAAAAAATGTCAAAGTGAAAGACCTAAACAATTAAGGCCAGTTTGAATCAGCATTGGAAAAAGTATATTCACGTAACCGATAAAAAAACTCATATCATTTATTAATCCCTTTGATCTTATTTATAAGAGTCAAATAACCAAATCAATTATTATTTAGACTTCTAAGTAATTACTCTCTCTGGTCTTTTTCATAAGCAACTTTCTATTTGATGGCGCAAAACTAATTGGTGGATAAGATTAGTTAAAAATAATAAATATGTTTACAATGTAATGCCTTTTTCAATTATGCCTCTATTTCTGAAAAGAGCATAGGAGAGAGAATACGCAGAAAATATGGGGGATGATAAATTATAAATGATTAAATAAATGACAGAAAATTAGAAGTTCATCAAGATATGCATTTAAGAGGGTCGGAAAAGGAAATGTTGTTTAGATTTTGAGACACAAAAACAAGTTATTTTTATTAAGGACTAATCCTGGGGAGAGAAGTTATTTATAAATAGGATTGGAGGGAGTAATTAATTCCCCTTCAAGTTTTCTTGGTTTACTTGGACCAAGTCAACCGGCGTGCATCTGCATGGCTACTATCAGTGCTCCTTTGCCTGGGTTAATGTAAGAGCTAATAAACTACTATCAAACCAAAAATTATAGTTTTGGATAACTTATTCTTTAGACCCAAAAAAAAAAAACTATAAATTAAATCTCAATACAAATTTTGAAATATCTACTTTTCAATACAAAAAGAGTCACTTAAAAATATTATCATTTGCCCCCCTCAAAATTTAACAGTTTTTAAGATACTACTTAGGAAAGCTCAAAATATAACAAAGGAAATTATTTCCAACACATCCACTCTTTTAATTTAGGGAAAATTACGCTCAGGTAGTCCAAGGATGACAAATTATCAACACTCTAAATATATTACTGTACTGCCTTGTTAAAATTATCCAATGAAATGTCCCATAACGCACTGTTCCTAAAGCGGAACCATGTCATTTATCTATACTAAATAGTGACCACCTGAGCTTTTTTTCTTTTTCTAAAAAAAATATTTTTCACAATGTATGGAAAATGTGTGAAATTTAATTTTAATAAGACGTGTATGGAGGGGGGGGGGGGGGGGGGGAACTAACTGCTGGTCAAGTCAACGACATACTAGCGTTATAAGCAAGGCAAATGAAGTGGCATTATTCCAAAAAGAACCATCGTAGGAAATTTGAAACAAGGAAATAAATTCCACGAGTAGTCAGTCAAGTAAACATCAATCGTCCTTGCCCTGTGACAAAAACGCGTAGGAATTAGGAATTCACTTTTGTGAAAATTGGAAATGCTGAGATTAATTTAATTTGCCCAAGTCAAGTCAAATAATTTGTTTTCTTGTGCTTAAGGTGGTCGTCCTTCACAGCGCATTTTGTATGCTATTAGCTCGATCAACAAGTTTATTACTCCTTCATGGCCATTTTATAATGAACAACTATTAAATTCATGCGGTTTAAGAAGTTAATTAAAAGTAATAAATATATAAGATATGTATTATTCTTTTCAATTATACCTTAATTTATTCATAAGGAGAGTACATGAGGGATAATTGTTGAAAATTTATGCCCAAGTCAAGTTTTTTTTTCCCCCATTTTTTTACCATTAGATCACTATAAAAAAATGACGTTTTAATGTAGTAAACATTATGTATTTGTAACGGTTTTAATCTCTATAAATGATGCGGTTCCTATAAAATACAATGTAGCAAGTTGTTTTGTAGCAACTTGTGAAAACCGTTATCCATGTAATAAAACCATTATTGTACTTGTAGCAGTTTTACGTCACCACCACAAGATGAGATCAATATGGATTATATGAACATTTTGTGGTGGTTACAAAACTGCTACAAATGATGGCAGAAAACTTTTGAGTGACGGGAAAGGAAAATTGGGAAATTGACACCAACATTATAGCGGTTATTAAACCACTATTAAGTACATCCACAAATTTAAAAAAATTGGCAGCAAGAGTTTGCATAAGTTGTAAAACAGCTACTAATATTAAATGAAATTTTAAAAATTACACCAAATTTGAATTATAATTTGTAACAATTATAAAACTGCTACAAAATATCAAGATTTTGTAATGGTAGTAGAATCGCTACAAATATTGGATGAAATTTCATAAATTGCACCAAAATCTTAAGGCAAATTTGAATTGAAATTTGTAGTTGTTACAAAACTACCACAAAATATTGCAAAATTAAGAACAACATAATTTGAGTCCGTTATTGCAATATTTTATTGTTTAAGTGAAAATTTAATAGTTGATAATTTAAAAAAATGACTAATTTAAGGTAGATAAATATAAATATTATATAGGTATAATACTAAGAATGTGTAGATAATATGAACTTATTCTATTGTCCACTAGATGATATTTGATATGGAATTAATGTTGATGATGATAGAAGGAATGTTGAGGAAATGTCTTTAAAGTTCTGGATAAGGAAAAAAATAGTATAAGTATTATAAGAAGGAGAAAAACATTGAAATCAAAGTTTTTTTTTGAAATAAAATTATCATATTTGATCAACTTGCTCATCATTTAACCTCTTTAGAAAATTTTTACAGATGAGAGAATACAAGAGAGAAGGGTGGCTGGAAGAAATGAAGGAGTGTGTGAAATGAACTATGGTGGGGTATTTATAGGGATCTGTATAACACTTAGAGTGTTGATGTGATAGTTTTTGTAGTGATTTATTTTAGTATTTGTAGCAGTTTTGGTTTGTTTTGTAGTGGTTATAAAACCGCTACAAAAATCCATTGATATTTTTTTTTAAAAAAAAAGATATAGAGGTTTACAAGAAGAGAAGCATAATTTGTTTACTTATTCTTTGTCGCCGCCCTTACAAAAAATGTGTAGAGAAAATGTTAGTTGTGAGTTTAATATGTTTGTATAAAAATTAAACTTAAATTAAGTGATAAAAAAGTGTAACTTATAAAAATACACCGAACTATAGGTGAATTATCATCACCTTAAGGGAAGAAGTTTTCGAAATTAGCAAGTTGGAATGGCTCACTCTTGTAGGCGATGTCATCACCATCGCCTATGTTGTAAAGGTCTCAAGGCTTTGAGTGAACTACCATATTCCAATCCTTGTGCCTCTCATCCTCGACATAAAAACATGGTATGTCTTTGAGGCAATAATATATGGCTAATCATCTTGAGACTGGCTAGTAAGAATTATTTGGGAGAAATTTACTAATATGATGCCTAAGAGGTCAACCATAAGTCTTTGAAAAGTCGTTGTATTTGCCCACAAACACTTGAACAACGTCACAATGAAACAACCTTGGTAAATTAGTTTAACGTCATTGCTACTCACGTAACTTCTTGTCCCAAAGGTTCCATAAACACCCAAGTTTTGGATTAGCAATCCTTGATCTTGTGAAACCATGCAAAACTTGAAACCGTTAACATTGTATGTCATAAACCTAGTTGCATGATCAAATGGGTCAATTGTAAGAGCTCTAAGATTTGGTGAGTGCAAGTTGTGGTCATTTAGTATTCTACGTGCAAACCAACTTCTTTGTGGACCTTTTCATTAATTTTGAAGGATGTTTGTGTACGAATCTTGTGTGGACACTTCGCAAGACTTTTGAATTCCTTGCAATTAATCATGAGATGGTAATCATGAAGTGTAAGTATAAAATGTAAGGAAATATTTATAATAATATATGAGTGTACAATTCTTACTGAAGGAATTATTCAACTTTAGTGCAATTAATCAAGACATGTGTATGTGTTTGCAACTTCTCAGTTGATGTTAGCTAAAGTTTTTACTTCCTCCAATTAGTTTACTAACATGAGGGATTAACAACTCTCTTGATCATGACTCATGTTTAGGACAATCGTCTACATGATCCGATCGGTTGAAAGACGTCTTAATGTCATCAAAGTACATTAAATAGAATTACATGACCTATTCCCCTATATAACCTACAGTTATAGAACCTTCTGGCCACACCTTTTTCCTCATGTAAGATTTCAATTTCCCAAGAAACCTATAAAGTAAAGAAGGAAAAATGTTAACAAATGATGAAATGTGCGACTAAAAAATTTAGAAAGTAATGATGATACACATGTGTAAAATGAGTATTTCTCAATGAGATACATCCATTGATATTGAACTGAGCTAGCAAGCTTTGTTTCATGAACAATGTGGATTGTTAGGCAAACTATCACCATGAAAAATGACGAAGGAAAGATCATCTCCAAATGACAAAGCGTGAAAATAATTTTATGTTGCAGCTAATCGTCTCCTCCACAATCAAAACCTTTGAACACAATTTTTGAAAGAAAAAACACATCTCCACCAAAACGATGGACACATTAGGAGGCAGTGTGTTTTCTATTGTCAACAGAAGTAATTGTTGTATAATTACTTAGTGAGCTTGCATGTTAGTACATAGTGAAATGTTGCTTGAATACCCATATGGAACTTTTATTTTCTTCAAAATCACGAGAAAGATTTCCTTATTCAGTTTTGTGAAGGTGAATTTTGCTAGTTGAAATTTGTCATGCTCATTTGGCCACACATCTTCATGAACTCTCATGGCCCGTAAATATTTCTTTGCTTGAAGATGATCTCTTGATTTGCTTGGTTCGTTAAGCATCATACATAACACATTGTCACATCATTTTTTTTTCAATATGCATGATATCAAGATTGTATTGAAGCAAATTAAATTTATAATATGGAAGAGTAAAGAAGACATTTATCTTCCGCCATTACTGAGGTGCAAAAACAGAAGTCTTGGTAGTCTTTCCTCTTGTTTTTGCTACATCATCAGTTTTTCAAACTCAAATTCAACATCTTGAAGCTATTGTAAGATATATGCATTGAATAAAGTTTGAGGAGCTCCTCTTTTTTCCTATTTCCTAATGAAACAATTCCCTTGAAACCTAAATCTGTGCTTACCATCGAGAAACATTTTATGACCCATGAAGCACTACTTTCGACTGTGGGAAAGACGTATTGAGTCAGAATCAAAATTGCAAGATAGACATATCGTCCCAGTATGCACAATCTACTCGAATAATGTTCCCAAACTAAGAAAGTCACTTATTGTTTACATCAAGGCTGCACACAAGTTGAATAGTGTCTTCTCGCACATGTCATATGTCTCGATGTCGACATTCCACAAGTCCAACAATTCCACAATAAGTAGTTAGAGATGTACATTAATGTCATTACTAGGTACCATTTTTCTAGAATGACCATAGACAAAATAAATGAGCTTTGTTTCATTCATATTTAGGGGACAAGTTGTCGAGAATTAAGACTACATGCCAAATACTATAACTTGGAATCCTGAATGGATTAAAACTATCAATCACCAAATCAAGCCAAATATTTCTATGGTCCATTGCAAAAGCTAGAAAGTCTACATCGAATGCTTTACAGGCTTCTGCATCCTATTGATGCCTTAATTTACAATCTTTGTTCTTGTCAACTTTATGCCACCTCATATGCTCATATGTTTTAGACGACATAAAAAATCTTTGTAACCGCAACTTTAAAGTAAAGTACCTGAAAATCTTTGTTGGTTTATTCTTCTACATTTTCCCTTTCCAAATTGTCCTGTACCTCGAAGTGTGACATCGCTTATAAGTCTCCTTGCAACCATCATCTCCCTAATATATCATACAATCATTGGGGGCATACATCAATTTTTTCGTAGTTTGAGTCTAATCTGTTAATAATATTCTTGGCCTTAGAAAGTTGTGGGAATCTCTGCGTCAATTAGTGCATCTTGTAAAAAATTATAGTAACATCAACATTTCCTTATTAGATATCCCACACAAGTACTTGATATGATACAATTTGATAAAGAAAAATAATTTGGAGTATTTTTGACAACCTTAATACATATGACAATTTGCTTCATCCATGAGGCTAAAAAATTCCTGAGCTATTGCATTCCTTAAGAAAACATGGTGCTTCTTTAGTGAAGTTGTCATCTTGAAAACCAAATACATCACAAACAACATCATTAACATGATTATCTTGATATACTTGAACTCCTATTTATGAACTTTGAGGAAGATGATCATCATATCTCTTCCTGGGTTTCTCACCATGAACTCCCTAGAACATATGGTCTTTTGAGAAATGCTTCACAAGCAAAAATTCCTTAAGAACTTCTCATGTATGCCACTTCTTAAACTTGCATCTACAACATGGATGTATGATCTTACCATTACAGCTAGCGTTAGAGTATGCAAAACCCAAGAAATTGTTAATCAAGCCAAACAAGTTGGAGAATTGCGTGTCAACTTGATCCATAACTTATTATATCTAGTGAATAAAGTTAGCAGAGAAGATGATGTTAGTTATGCTTAGTTTTGATGATGTCAAATATACTTATGGATATCAAGAGCAAAAAGTTTGTATACTATATTTATTTCCCACATTGACTAATTCTTAAATTTAATATAGAATCAAAGATGTGAAGTTCATTTATGAAGAATGATCAAGAAGAAGAAAAATAAAGAAATATTGAATGAAAGAAAGAAATGGAATCAAAGAAGATATGGAGCCAAATGATGAAGAACAAGAGAAGAGAAGAAAGAAGGAGGAGGAAGAGAAGATGAAATCTTAGGATGAAGGTCTATTTCCTCAAACAAATCAACAGTGGAGCTACTGAGTAATGAATATGAAGAGGAGATGTTGTGATAGGTGGAAGAGGCATGGTAAATGAAGTAGCAGAAGTGTGAGGGGAAAGAGTAATGGTTGCTGAGGTAGTAGCTGTGGTAGCTAAGGTAGTAGGAGGAAGAGGAGGAAGAGGAGGTATGGATGAATGGATAGAAGAAGAGAAGAAAAATATTGTTGAATGGAATAAGAAAGTCACTATACAAACCCACATATTGATTCTAGAAGTCTCCACGATCAAATGAGAGTTGAAATGACTCAAATCGGAGTTAAAATAAGCTTTGGGATGAGTTAAAATCAGCAAAAACATGTTTTCTGATGGATTACCTCGAGGCAGACTCATTTATCTTGAGTTTGGGCCAAAACTTGAGGTAGACCAACCAACCTCGAGGTAAATATGGCTTCCAGCAACTCTATTCTACTCTGTTTCGAGTGACGTTCAGTAAATCGATGATATCTCCCAAACCAGAGATCGGATTGAGGTGAAATCAATTTTGAATAAAACTAGATATTCAATACGCCATCTTGACAAAAATTT
Source organism: Acacia confusa (assembly GCA_037074495.1). Classification (NCBI taxonomy): domain Eukaryota; kingdom Viridiplantae; phylum Streptophyta; class Magnoliopsida; order Fabales; family Fabaceae; genus Acacia; species Acacia confusa. The sequence continues at coordinate 31,081,010 of CM073510.1, forward strand.
AAGTCCAAAGAAGATCCGATGAGAGAGCTATGAATTTTTGAAGTTGAGCCATCTATCACCATTATGCAGCAGACCAAGGTTTGCTAAATTGAGGATATCTCACAAAGTACAAATCAGAATGAGCTGAAATTGGTGGCATACGAAACTAGACTCACACACCTTTCCAAAAACATCAATATCACATAAAACAAAGATCAAATGAGAGAGATATGATTTTTGGAAGTTGAGAGTCTGTTCAAGATTGTACAAAAACGTTGGTTTAAGAACAACTTTTACTGATATGATCATAGTACTCAACATACAATGAGTTTGGAGCTATTCTTCTTGTATTGGAAAGAATACTTAAAGATTATTTTAGGGATATATGTGATTTGTCAAGATGCTCAACGAACAGGGATGTTACCTGAACTTACTCAACAAATAGAGCATAAAAGTCATATATAGAGTTGCTGTCAAAATTTCTTTAGGCAGAAGTATGTACCTCGAGTTTATATCAAAACTCGAGGTTGGAAATTAACCTCAAGTCTAAATGCTTAAGCTTCTCTGGTCAATCATCTCCACTAAACTTGAGGCACAATACATTACCTCGAGTCTGGAGAGAAACTCGACGTAAGAAAATGAAACTTAAGGTTGAAGGAATATTTATGCCTCCTTGCGCTGAGATTCTAACTTGAAGCTGTTTCTATGACTTGAGTTTATGAAGAAACTCGAGGTTGGATCTGAAACTCAAGGTAGAATGATTTGCTAAGCAGATGTGAATTCTGAACTTATCGCTGGTAATTAATCTCTGTCTCCAACATTTTTGTGTCTGTGTTTATTGTTGCCACTAACTATGTTTCATGAATTATGATTATGGAGAACTTCAGGAACGTTTAATACTTTGAGCTAAAAAGAAAATTATGATACAGATCAGAAAAAGAGCCAAAATATATCAGTTCTGAAAACTCTTCGATAGGCTTTGAATATGATTTATCTGGCTCATATCCTTTCTTATTATCATTCTTAACTTGATTGATGAGCTTGTTAATGAGTTTCAGCTGGATTGACATCAGATTATAAAAGATGAATGATTACGTCAGAGCTCACAACGGTAACTTTGAGCAACGGTCATATTCCAACGGGAAGATGGCATATAAATAGAGAAATATTCAAACCGAAAGATGTGATTACAATTGATAAAAGAATCGACGGAGCTAAAGAAATGATTTTACTACTTCACTGTCGATAGCTCATACATTCTGTTTTTACAGTAGAGAGTGAGATGATAGATTATGCACTTCAGTGATTAACACTCTATCTACTCGTGAGGAGTTTAGAATTCTTATTTGATTATTTGTAAAATCTTGAGGTTGAGACCTCAAGTGTTGGGCAAACAATTACAGCTTGTAAGGGGGAGTGAATCCGAGTGTGAAAGGATCATCCTGAGTACAGAGTGTGTAATTGTACCCTTACAGTGGAGATTGTAAAGGCTACACAAGTGTCCGGCTAAACTTGTGAGGTTGTAAAGGCTTTTCTCTTATGCCTGATTAAACAAGGAGATAGTGGAAATCTCAAGTGCGGCTTGAGGACTGGACGTAGGTCAAGGATTAGGCTGAACCAATATAAATCTCTATTTGCAAATTATTTTCCCTAAACTCTTACATTCCAACATAAATGTTTAAATGAATGACTATTGATTTGCAACTCATTACTGTCATACAAATTGCTTTCTGTAAGTTGCAAAAAGGTTTTTAAAATTCTTAAAGTTTTATTAGACACCCAATTCACCCCCTCTTGGGTGACAGCCAGGTCTAACAGATGAGTGAAGAGAGAATTTTTAGTTCTCTGAATGACATATGCCTAGACGCTTAAATTCAATTTATGAAACATTCAACAATTTGTAAAGGTTTAAAAACCGCTACCATAACCACTACAAACATTATTACTTTGTAGCGGTTATTAGCCAAAAACCGCTAAAATTTTCATGAGTGTTTACATTTTGTAACGGTTGTACTTAAAACTGCTACAAATCAATGACCATTGTCAAGAAACTTAAAATTCAAAATGACACAATTTGTAGCGATTTATCTACAAAAACCGTTACAAAATGAATAATCGTTGGTGAGTTACCAAACATTCAAATTTCATATTTTGTAACGGTATTAATTAAAGCCGTTGCAAAATTAATGACTATTGGCGGGCTACCAAACATTCAAATTTCAAAATTTCATATTTTGTTGCGGATATAATTAAAACAACTACAAATTGTTGACATAATTTGCAGCGGTTTATCTACTAAAACCGCTACAAATTTAATGACAATTATACGATAATTGGAGACTTGTGGACACAATTCAAATTCGGAAGGCTATGCAAGATGAAGTGGGTCAATTATATAGGAATTGAGGCAACAAGCTTTATGGGCATTACTTAACATTTAAAACCAGGGAGGAAGCCCTAACAAGCATGTACCTGGTTTTAAATGTTAAGTAATAACCATAAAGCCTGTTGTGTCAATTCCTATATAATTAACCCGTTTATTCTTGTTTAGCATTTTGAATCTGGACTGTGTTAGTAAGTCTCCAATTATTGTACAATAACAAATAATGAAAAAATCAATTCAATTTTTTACAAGTGCTCGAAATAAAGAGTCAAATGTCCTAAATCATAAATAAAAGCTAACTAACTATATGGAGTCTAATCGTTAGGCCCTCTCTTATGAGGCAAGATCATTAAGTTGACTAGAATTCACAACACCATTGTCATCGACAGGAGGAGGATGCAGGTTGACGATGAACCTAGGGATAAGTGGGACCTCTGGATGCTCCTTGTCAAGAAACAATTGACTCTACAACCTGAACAACATAATGTTCATGATATCCCACCATTAGGTCTACTGAGTGTAGAAAAAATCGTCCTACACTAGAATCTTCCTGGAAACCTTTACATGGATCTCTTGTATAGTCTCTTTTCTTGACCTTCTAACACCGGAGGTCCCTACTCAGGAGGTGCCGCCTCAAAGGCGAACTCCTGTCGTAAATTAAGCTAGCCTTAGTGTGTGTAACCCTAGACCCCTTCAATGTTCAAAGGCGGCACCTCCTAAGTAGATCATGCTAGGCCTAGTGACCCCTTCAATGTTTAGGGTGCTCAACTGGGCATAGACCAGTTTTCATAGGCGCAGTAGGATCCATAGACGAGATTGCTGAATCCACTCCTGCCAAACTCATTTTATAAAACATTTATAAAATAATTTCATTTAACATAAATAAATTACATAAATTGAAACTAAAAGTATATATAACTTATAATGGTCTCCTCTTATTGTTGAGAGGTTGTTATCCCGTCTTAATGTCTATGGGTATATGTGAGTTGTATATATATTATATGAATATATTGTTGAAAAAATTATATGTATGTATTGTATATATTATAATAAATATATATTATATGTATATATTGTAATAATTTTAAGAAAAATATTATAATTATAATTATAAAAAATGAAAATAATTAATTTATATTGGAAAAAACGTGAGACTACTAAAATACTTAATTATAATAAATATGAAATAATTAATATATTGTAAATGAAGGCATAAGAAATATATATTATAAAGCATAAAAATATTATATTTTTAACTAAATAATATTTCTATATAATTGAAATTAAAAATCTTTTTTTTAATATAAAAAACAAAATATAGGACAATAAAAGAAATGTGTGTGGGACCATGACAAATTTCTTTCCACTTTGCATAGCTCACCGTCAAAACGCTTGGGTGAGCCACTTTTGATAAAAATCAACTTTTTAGGTAAAAATAACATAGAGAATACACTTTCCCAAATAGGAAAAAAAGAAAAAGGAAAAATACCTCTGCTAGAGTTCTGCCATTGTACGCACATCTAGGCTCCACAACGCTTTGGAATGTTTTCCCAAACATGCAGATACTCATCAAGCCATTGAAGCTGTTTGCCCAACATCATTATTCATTTGATTTGATGAATATTTTTTTGATATTTCTCTCTTTTCTTGTTTATATTATTTTATGCATTTAAAAATTTTTAAAAAAAAATTGGGGGCACTACCCCCCGAACCCCAAATGCCTCCATCATTAGTCGGCCCCCAAAATTTTTTTTCCAAAGTCCGTCCCTATCCAAAGTTCCCTATCAATGAGTCAACTAAGCCCTAAAGGTTTTTTTCCCCTGGACAAAAGGACACGCCTACTTGAACAAAGCATAAAGTCATCAATAAAAGTTTGGAGAATTACTATGAAGTCCTCTCAAGAAGGGATTTAATTAATTAATCATCAAGAAATCTCAATAACAAACAAAAAATAAATAATAACAAGTTCCAATGTATGAAAATAACAACACTTCATTTGTCAATGAAACTTCTTAATTAGTAATTAAATCTTGAGTAAAATACTCTGACCACCCTCCCGTTTTACCTTAATTATACAGACCTTCCCTCTATTTTGGAAACCCATATAAATTCCCTTAAAAAAAGTATGTAACACAAACCTCCCTTATATTTTAAGATTCTATTTTCATCCACCCAAACCGTTAGTTTGACCATTAAATTTGACTTTTGAATTTTTTTTTTTTACCAAAATGTCCCTTTTTAGTATTATATATATTAGTAAAATACTTTGATATCCCTCCTATTTTGTCTTAGTTATACAGACTTTTCCTCTATTTTGAAAACATACATTTAAGTCTAAACAATTAATTTTGTTAAGAATATTCCTAAAATATTTCAAAAATTTATTTTTAATTAAAGTTTATATAAAAATAAAATTTAATTATTATTTTACTCTTAATATTAAATCCCTAGTTTTACTTTTATTTTATGCGTATTTATTTTCTCTTTCATATTTTGACTAAAATTGTTTTAAAGAATTTAATATTTTTTTATATGTTCGTTAATTTCTATTTTATCTTTGCAAATAGTTATTTGTTTGATGATTTTAAAACTTGTTAATGTAAATATCACAAACTTTGAATATTTAAGTAAGTTCTTAAATAAACATATCAAATGTGTTTATAAATATTTGTGAAAAAAATATTAAATTATAAATTTAAATGATACAGAAAAGCTCAAACTTATATAGTTTATTATATTTGATAAAAATATATGTGTTTAACATATATTTGAAGTCAAAATTAATTTATAATATCAAAATAATAAATTTTTTAAAAAAACAGAAAGTTATATATATATAATACTAAAGAGGGACATTTTGGTTAAAAAAGGTTTAAAAATCAAATTTAATGGCTAACTAACGGTTTGGGTGGATGAAAATATAATTTTAAAATATAAGGGAGGTTTGAGTAATATACATTTTTTTAAGGAAGGTTTCTATGAGTTTCTAAAATAGATGGGAGGTCTGTGTAATTAAGGTAAAATAAGAGGGTGGTCAAAGTATTTTACTCTTAAATCTTCTTCTTGAAACCTCATACCAATTTCCCCTAAAAGTTTTGTTCTTTTACCTGGACCAAGTCAACCCACGCGCATATGCATGTCCATACATAACAACTAAAGCAAGTCGTGTACAAATAATATTTGCCGTTCTTTAGTGCTCCTTTGCTTGGCTAACTATTATTCTTTATATCGCACTCCTTCTAACTAACAAAAAAGAAAAAAAAAAAAAAGTAATCAGTCAGCGAGTCAATTCCAAATGCCGTAGGCTACTCGCCACTTCCTACTTTATATAAACACAACTCACACAAATCCCTTTACTTCTCTTGCATCTTGGCTTGAATGTTGAATTTGAGACCTCAAGCTTCAGGCAAGTTCATATCTACTTTACTATTTCTCTTTGATTTATCCATGCATATTATTATATTATTATAATACAATAAGATGAGTTAGAGATATTGCGTCTTTATAGATTTCAACAGATAACATGGAGAGGACACAGTGGATTTTTTGGTTCGCCTTGATCCAACTTTTGCTCGTTAATCTTAGCGACGCAATTCTTAGTGGAAGAAAACACACCACCGCTGGCAACACTCATTCTGGTAAGCACCTTAAGTTTATGTATCAGCCAAAAGCTTAATTATAACTTGCCCTAGCTTTATCAAACCTATGCTTCCCCTCAATATTATATTATAATATTATGTTGTATGAAATTTTTTTGCACGCTCAGATTTCATAAGCATTGATTGCGGAGCAAGCAACGACTACACTGACCCTCAAACTGGGATCTCATATCAGACAGACAAAGGTTTTGTAGATACAGGCTATAATGATATGGTGGCTCCTGATCTAAGATATAGAGTAGATTTTCCTTATTTTGGGAGACAACTTCAGACACTAAGAAAATTCCCTGAAGGAAGAAGGAATTGCTACACCCTGAAACCAAGACAAGGCAAAAACCAAAATTACCTCATCCGAGCTTTCTTCTCATATGGAAATTATGACGGCAAAAATCAAACTCCAAGTTTTGACTTGTACCTTGGCCCCAATCATTGGTCAAATATTGAAGACAACTTAGGTGGTTATACTTTTTATGAGATTATCCATACTCCTACAACTGAAACCATACACGTTTGCCTTGTCAAGTCCGGGAGAGGAATACCTTTCATTTCTACATTGGAACTACGACCTCTCAGCAATTTTATTTATAAAAATCCCTCCCTTTCTCAATCACTTTTAGCCCTCTATAGAAGAATTGATGTTGGTAACATCAGTGCAGCCATGTACAGCAGGTGACTCTAATTTTTTATATTCTTTATAGCATGTTGTGTTTTCACATGTTCATTAATCTAGCTCTTGTCTATTTTTATGTTCTCCAGCTTCTTATGTTATTCATGCTTCCCTTTCACATGGAAGCAATTCTCATATTCGCTTTTTATTCACAAGTCAACAAAGTGAAGTTCACTTGAATCATTTTCTTTCTCTATGTCCATTACCTAAAAAACCTGATATGCCGGCAATGGTTATCAACCTCTTAATTCAACCAATTCTCTGGTTGAAACCCCTCCTCTTCCCTTCCATTCCCTCCTCTTTCTTTTTCTAACCATTACATCGACGTTTGTAAATAATTTAGATTTGATCTTTTATAAAGTTATATTAAAAAGTTAAATTTAAAAAGAAAAATAAAGTATTAAATACAATTTGCTAAATTTTGATATGAATAATTCAATACAAAAATGAAGAAATTAAAATTAATATTTTGTGTAAAACTAAATCTGAACCATTCAAATATTGATTTAATGGTTAGAAAAGGAAACGAGAGGAAGAGGATGAGGAGGAAAGAGGAGGGTTCCAAACGGTTAATTCTCATATTCATTTATTTAATAATGCGAGAATACAGGTACATGGATGACATCTATGATCGTACATGGCTTGTGGACAACATAACTTCTAAATTGCAAGATTGGAATGTGTTCAATAAGCCTGCGGAAATTGATCTTGAAAGCACAAATGATTCTTATAGATTACCAGCAGGAGTGCTACTATCTGCAGTCAAATCATCGAATCGCTCCTCTGCTTTGAACTTTGACTGTGGTTCTGTTTGGAGGTTTCCATTTGAATATTCTTTCAGATATCACGTCATCTTTCATTTTGCTGAAATTGAACAGCTTCCCTTTGGGCAGAAAAGGATAATAGATATTTCTGTTAACGATGAAAACATACTCCCAAAGCCCATAACTCTTGAATACTTGAAGCCTCTCACAGTCTCTGCTGTTACAAATCAAAGTTGTATTAGTTTCAGCATAAGAGCAACATCAGAATCTGCTGCTCCTCCAATCCTCAACGCACTTGAGATGTATCAATTAATATCACCGCTAAATTTCCCAACAGACAAAAGAGATTGTACGCTTCTCTATTCCTCATCCACTATATATATATATATATATATATATATATATATATATATCTCCTAATATCATTTCAGTTTGTGCACGTTTTGGCTTTGACTTCTTCTGAGAACATATGTTTATTATTTGTAATAATAGTGGATGCTATCTTGGACATCAAAATCTCATACAAAATCTCCAAATTGGATTGGCAAGGTGACCCATGTATGCCCAATTATGCATGGGAGGGACTTATTTGCATTTCTGGCACCGATCAATCTTACGCAAGGATCACCTCATTGTGAGTATTTCACTTCTTGAATTAAATTCATAAGGTTTGATCTATGATCGTTTTCAAAAATATGTTGGTTATAAACATTCCTAAATTGGTATAAACTGTTTGATCCGTTTCACTTCTTGCTCCAAACGGTTTGATAAATGTATAAACTAGAATTGATTGGGGTCAATTAATTTTAGGTCACTCTTGTTTTTTTGCTCTTTTTTGATAAACGATAATAATTTCTATTGCAAATTTCCAAGTATTTCTTAAAACTCCTTACTCAATTATTTATTTTATTTTAAAATTAGTCAATGTACTTTATTGAATGAGTCAAATATTGACCAAATAAGAATTATGATTCCTCTTTTTAATTTTACCCAACCATATATCCATTTATTAGCAGTCCGAGATAATAACAAGGTCTAATGTTACATGTTAGTAAAAGCCTGGCTGTTAAACCAACGGCAATTGGGTCTAGCAAAAAGAGCTAGTCACTCACAACATAATGAATCAAGGTTTAAATTCTATTGGTAAAGGTGCCCGATGGTACCTCGAAGAGGATTGCCTCCAATGAGAAGGATACAAGTATTTATAAAAAAACGAAAGAAAGAAAATGTCTAGCTCTTATCCTCTCCTTAACTAAAAGTCTAGCTCTTATCTTGTTCTTAACTTGGGTTACATAGCATTTATGTGTTTCATTTTGTGAACTATCTATCCTTAGATAGAATCTCTTACATAAGTAGGGTAGGGATCCTTACATAAGTAGGGTAGGGATCCTGCCTATAGCTTACGTGGAGCACCCAAAATTGCAAAAGTACATATAAAGGTTTACATAAACATTAACTAGAATTTGTTCACTATGAATCAGCAAACCTTGGCTCAACAATGATATCTTCAATGATCCACTGGAAGTAAGAGTTAGGTATGTAATTTGAAGCCAAAAATAAATTTTTCAATAAATATCGTATCATTAATAGAATTTAATGAAACACTAAGGGATAACTTAAACGAAATTAACTTTGAAAACTAAAGCATGATACTAAATATCAATTTCTAAATTATATAGTAGTATAAAATATTATCAATCAAACAAAACTATGTGATGAAAAAAACATTGTTTTTAGCAAAAGCATTTTAAAACATCAAATCTCATTTATTCGTAGAATTTCTATAGGACAAATAACAAATGTGGACACACACAATCCATGAGGGTAGCTAACCAAACATAGCTCAAGGTTATAAACACAAGCGTGGACACACAGTCCACAAGGGTAAGTAAGCAAGCAAGCATGGCACAAGGTCACGAAACAAGCGCAAATACAAGACCCATGAATAACAAGCACAAGAACGAATCCTATGAATATCAAGCATGAGTACTGTGCCCATGAATGTCAAGCAAGTTCGAGATTAACCATGGTGTGCCAAGGACTAGAAGTATTGTTGTTAGTAACCATTGTTCTGTATTCATTCTTCTCAAAAATGTTTTCAAATATGCTTAGGGCCAATTTATCAAAGCAATGAAAAGTCCTTCTTTCAATACCATGATAACTCATATCAAATACAACATAATTGTAATACCCGGATAATTATTTATCTAAAATATTATATTAACAAATAAAACCTATTGGTAATAGGTGAATGTGTGGTCTCAAAGTGTAAGATAAGTAGTTTAAGTTCAAAGGACAATAAAGGAAATTAAGGGCCGGAAAGGCTTAAAAATGCATTTTGAGACATAAAAACATCCTAAAAGGAATTATGAAAAATTCTAAAGGGTATAAGGATAATTATTAAAAATTAGCAAGAATATTGTCCTTAATTTAGACAATTTATTAAATTATTTCCTATGAAAATTAAAAAAAAAAGTATTCTAAGACTAGAACCGGCCTTAAGATTTTTGATAATTTGGATAAAGCTTAAATTAGAGATGTAAATAGAATTTTTGGGAGAAAATAATTAGTTTTAATTGATAAAAATTATTAAGAATTAGTCAGGGATTAATTAAGTAGTTTTTAGGAATTTTGTAAGATTATAGAATTTAGGAGATATGAAAGTTAATTAAATATAAATAATTACTATTAATGAATAATTATTAGTAAGGGCCTAATTAAATAATTAGTAAGGATTAAGAGGTAATAATGCTAGTAATAAATAAAGATCAGTGACTTAGGATTATTTAAGGAATTATAAAAGCTTAAATCAATTATGGACCAATAAGGAAATTCTTGGGAAATAAATATGAGATGAATAAAATATTTGTGGTTGAGATAAATGGAAAATATATATATATATATATATATATATATATATATATATATATATATATATATATAATTAAGGGGGGGTGACCGAAATTTTTGGAGAGATAAGGATGAGTGGATATTTTAATAAGATAATATAAAAGTAAAAACATGTGTTAATTAGGTAATAATATAATAATCAGAGGAAAAATGAACAGGATAAACGAGAACGGATAAAAATAAAATCCTACATAGAAAACCGTGAACTGGGTAATTAGGACCAGAGTATATTATGAACGAGTAAATTTTTACCTTAAGATAGCCGGTCTCCGAAGTCGTTTCCATAACCGACGGAGTGATTTGGAGATTCGGATAGGAAGATATTTTGTAGGAATTAAGCAGATAACCAAAATGAGAACCGTTAGAAAATAATTCCGTTGTGAGAATCTGGGGATAAGTGGGGAAAAACCAGAGTGTATTATTGATCAGTGGATTTTTATCTAGAAGATGGCACCGACAGAAGTCATTTCTGTACCCGGTAGTGATTACCGAGGATTTTCGGCTGATAACGGAGTATCCTTAACAAGAATATAAGGTCAGGAAAACCCAGTATTCTCGAAGAGGAAGAAAAGGTCTTCAGCGTGTCATTCCCGGAATTTTAAGATTCTACGACATTTCGCGATCAGGACACCGAACCAGGGATGTTATCTGATAAAGCAAGATGACCTAAGCATGTTGATGTCATCATCCTTTGTCTTTTTGTGGGGGATGAGGTCAGCAAAGACACATGGAGGGCCAAGATCAAGCCACTTCACAAAAGTGCGATCTAACGGTCAGAATTCGATCAGACAAAAATTACGAAAATGCCCTTCCCTTCACCTATAAATACCCCTTCACCATTTCACATTTCTTCACACCATTCTCTCTTGAGAATTTCGAAATTTGGGAGAGCAAGGAGGAAGGAGAAGTCCGGAGCAAAATCCTAGCGAAGCTCTGAGTAAGTTTTCGGTCCTTAGTCTTTAGTTCGGTAATTCTTTCGGTAGTTATAGCAGGATTGCTAGGATAGTCTCTAAATTTTCAAAGTTAGTTAAATATCATGATTTAGGAATAAATATGATATTTATCTTAGAAATATGATAGAGGAAAGGTTGTAGCAAAAATTTTGAGAAATTAAAGTCAAAATAGCGGAGCTCTCGCGAAATTCCGCCGAAAAGTCAAATTAGGGGCAAAATGGTAATTTGTACCTAAAATGCCCGTTTTGGTTTTGAATACTCATATAAGTAATATTATCCGTATAGGATATTCGAAACCACGAACCGCTGTTTCCGCTGTCACCACTGTTGTACCGCTGTCGAACGTGCCGTAATTTGACGAAAGTACCAGAAATCGTCAACGGAGGTACGGACGCGTACTGTAACCTTAACACTTATGCTGCTTATATTCATATATGTGATTGATATGTCATTTATTGAGACTCTGCCAAGAGAGGGCAGTTGTACATACAGCTTTGTACGGGTTATAGTCTTGATAACGCCGTAAGGTTTTCCTAGCGCTGAGGACACGATGGGCCGTCGTGGCACTGGATATGTGCAGACTTGTTGTGGTACTGGTTGTGGTACTTGTTGTGTGATTTAGTATTGATATGCTGTTATGTTATTATGAATATCTGTTGCCATATATTGTTTATTTGAGCATAAGGTTAACCGTTACCTGAGATCCAATTGGAAATTGGATCTCAGCTATAGCTTCAGGTTCGGGAAAATCAAGGGTTGAGGTTCGGGGCAGGTAGCAGGCATTGGATGGCAGGAGGAGTTTACTTCTGTGGCTCTATTAAATCTAGTTAGACGCTACCCTTTCTGAGCAATAGATGTCTGTATGAGTACAATGACACCGTGGACATATATCTTTAAATTCAGTTACTCAGTTGATAAAAATGCTCAACTCTGATCACCGTTCCTGTGTTTTTTTAAAAAAAAAAAAATTCCGCCATTTAAAATCCGGGATGTTACAATAATAGAATACCCCAACATGAAAGTTCACAAACAATATCTCAAAACGTTCCTTCAGATTTAATCTATCGACAAAAAACTTCCCAAGTAATAAAACTCGTGTAAGAACACTCCAAAATGCAAAACTATCTTAACATGAGAATGTATGAAAGATATCTCGGAACTTTCCTTATTGTTTCCATGCATAATCATGAATTATACTATAAACCAACAGAAGAATAAATAATAAATGAAATCATCAATTTAACTCATTTCAATATCAATAAGAAAATGAAATAGATTCGATAAAGTTTCTTTAACTTAATCATGCTTATAAATATGGTAATTAATATAAAAATATGACAAGTAGTAAAAATGTCATTTATGAAAATTATAATAAAACGCTATTCACTCACCGGTTGCACTCCCAAATATATAGTTCCTCCAATTTATCAGCTTCTGGCTTATTCACTTGTTACTCTTTTAATGTCCAAGAACAAAACATGTTACTTGAGTTATAATTTATATAAACTTTTTCATAATATCTCACTTAACAAGATGCTTCATTAAATCGTTATCTACTTCACTTGCAATCCAATTTAGCCCAAAGCAAAATTGTTGTTGACGGTCCTTTACCAAATTCATAAAACCAAAGTCTTTTATATACAAGTTCATCTACTTAATTCACATCCATTACTACTCTAACCAATATCTTCATGTTCCAACTTAACCTTGGGGTCTTTAAATCACTAACCAATAATCCCTTGAAACACAACCAAAAATTTCACAAATCCTAAAGGCTAGCATAAAAACAAACAAGCTTAGTGTTTGAATTATAATTTAATTTAATTCTCTTTCCAACGTAATCATAAAGTCCGTTAACACCTACTTTTAACTCTTCCTTCTTGTTATAACATCCCAAATTCCAGGTTCGAAAATCGTGTCAGTCGACACTTAGTTTTAAGAAAAACAACAGAGTTTGAGATGCTACAGCTTAGAGTACTGCGAAAATTGATAGCGTGCGCTAAGATCCGGACAACGAGTATCTGATATAAAAATGCCCAGACATATGATGATGCCCGACATAAGCTGATATATTAAATATCCCGAAGGAATATTCATGTGATACAAATTACGGAGGTTAAATACAATCTTCTGATAAAGAAAGTTTTAAACTAAACCCATGACTTGGAACCTAACATCAGTTAATTAAACTATTTGGCCAGGTAGGGGTCTATCATGGGGGCCTCACCGACTTATACGGCGACTGATTGGCTTCCCACATAGATTAACCCAGCCTTAGACACCAAACCGTTCAAAGTAACCTTGTTAAATTCGAGCCAAAAGCTAAGTCCTAATAACTTCTACCGACCTTTGCCTTTGACTGTTGCCTCTTCACGGCTCTTTCCACCGGCATCTTCTCTATCCTGGTTTCTTCCCTGTACTAGTCATTAAGACTGAGGTCCAATGCCCATTGGACCTCATGTAACAGTTAACCTTATGTTCATGATAGATATTCATTACATTCCAGCACTAACCATACATAGCATACGATCCATGTAAGGTTCACAACAAAACAATACATAGCACCAGCAAATGTAATGTAAAACAATCCATAGCACACAGCAGATGTAATGTCTCACAATACATAGCATACAGCTCATGTAATGTTCAACCATCGTTTGCACATAAACCAGTGCCACGCCCCCGGCGTGTCCTCAACGCTAGGAAAACATCCATACGGCATTACCAAGACTGTAACCCGTTTCAAATCAATGCTGAATGTATTTCCAATGGTGACCTAAGACCCAGTCTTTGCCACAGTCCATGACTATATGAATCATCACATCATATATAGAGCATACAAGCAACATAAGAATTAGAGTTACAATACGCGTCCGTACCTTTCACTGGGTAACTGTCAAACGTCCGACCCTTGGATCCGGCCCTGGACCTCCCGGATATCCTAATATATCACCATATCACTTAGAATAATATTCGAAGATATACTTCCACCTCTATTTACCTATCTACCCTTGGTGGATTTGTTATTTACAACTTTACCCTTACATTTATTTAAAAAACGTAGTGCAGAGTTTTCTAGGCAGATTTTTCGGTAACTTTGAAACATCATAACTAATTCTACAAAAATCATTTTGAGGTACTGTAAAATTCCTCACGACCCTTGGCATGTATATTTTCAAGGAAAAATATTCCCAGAACCTAGAACACCATGAATCATTCCCAGTTTTAAATTTTCTCAACGTTGCCCAGATTTTATTCCAGCAAAAATGGCTTAACTTCAAAAATTCATATCTCCTTGACCAGAGATCAAAATGTTGCATATTTTATATATTTGGAAAGTCCTACATGTCTACTTTATTTTTGGAAAATTTCATGATTTTATAACTTCATTTGTTATATAAAACCATAACATCTTTTTCGTTGCCTGTCTAAGATTTAAGAACCAAAAATTCTACAACTTTCACAATCTTAATCCAAGGACTTCCAAAAATTATTTCCTACCATGTTTTTACCTCTTCAGGCATTTTTCAATGCAATGAGGCCTAAAAACAAGTATAGGAATTTATTCTCTAATTTTCTAGATTAAACTAACATTTATACTAAGAACTTATAAAAACTAAAGATTAGAAATTTAAATGCTAGAACTTACCTCTTGAAGACTCTCCTTCTTCCTTCAAGATTCCTCCTCCCTCTCCTACTTAGAAATCACCTTTCTTGAAGTGTGATTTGGAGTGAAGAAAAATGAAGCATGAAGCCTCCTATTTATAGCCAACCATGAGTTAACTACCTTGCAACTTTAATTCAACTCTAACCCTTGGATTTAACTTAACTAGGAAGCTTAAATCTTGACCCTACACCTCTTACAAAAAAATGCCACCTCCCCCTTTTTCTAGATTCATCTTTTCTCTTTCCTCCACTACACACATACACATGCACAACACTTAGGCACACACACTCACAACATACACATGTGCTCTTGTGATGTCATCTTAATGACATAATCAAGTCTTAGGTGTCATTGTCGACTTTTCAATACTAATTAGCAATTCTTAATTATCATGTTAATCAAGTGTTTACATGCTCCTTAATTATATTTTGCCATTAGCTAACTCAATTATATGAAGGTTTAAACTTAATTACTTGAGATATTATTTCATTCTCTTTGGCTTAATTATTTTCAAATATAATTAGCCCTCATTTGATACTTTTAATTTGTCTTTAATCATCTTGAAGAATTATGCAACTAATCTCAATTAGTGCAAACTTATTTTGTTAAGAATAATTGTAATTCACTTAATATACCTCTTAATTATGCTAAATTAATTAGCAACACTCTTTATGCCAACCTTGACCCTCCATTGGTCATTAATATCAAATTAGGGGTTTCATACAATTAACTTTGGATATTCCATTTTATTCATGTTTAAACAATCAACAATTAATTACTTATTTAATCATTTACTAATTGTTGACAATTTTCTTAATTAAGATTAATTATTTTCTCACAACTATTTTACTGAAATTGATAATTTATGCATTATGCAAAATATTAAGAATCATGGGGTCCAATATGGTCCCCTAATACTTTTTGATTTTTCTCCTTTAATTTTTCCAAGGTAATAATTTAATAAATTACCTAAATTAGGGACAATATTCTTCCCTATTTCAAATAAATATTTATTTGTCTCTTTATAATATTTTCAGGGTATTTTATAACCCATAAATATTTCAGGGACTTATTTACACATTATCTAATGTTTTAGGGACCTTTTTGCACATTATTTATTCTTAGTAGAAATTGTCCTAATAATAAGGTAAATTCAATACAAGGTGTTTGAGACCTCATATTCACCTATTTTCAATAGGTATTAGTTGTCTAAATATATATTTAAATGTATTATAAAAATTAGGGTATTACACTTGTGACTTTTTATCAAACACTTTATGTGCAAACAATCTAGCAAGCTTCTTCAAGAGTGTTCATTCTACAATCACAACCACCAAATCATCACACGTTCATCATAAATCAATTTATATCTAAACACTAAATGTGAAATAGTAACCCCAAACACCAAATGAAAAGAACACTATAGTTTCCCAACAACCTTCTTTGCAAGGTCATTTTATAGCAAGACTTTCAAATTTTATCATTAAGTATATGATAAATCTAAATCCTTCTCCACTATCAAAAATACTTTAGAAACACATCTTATTATGTCTCTTCCCCTTTTAACATTCTCAGGCACCTTATAGGCAATCAATATTAACTCATGAAACAAAGGCTTCAATCCATAACTACCAACAAATAATACACTCTCAAATTCCACTCTTATTTTAAATGTCCAGCAACAGGGAAATAAAATAATTTCAATTATTTACTCCTCATATCACGACAACCAGAAAGAGAAAAGGGATTGGGGGTCCTGATCACGCATATAAATCATCATAGCAAAGAATAACAAAGACAAACACATACATATCAGCGAGGTGCAGAATGTAAAATGAAGAGGGAGTTGAACATACATACAATATCTTAGCATTGAAGAATAGGTTCAAAGCTCTGATACACACACGCTCAAAAAGTAGAGAAGCAAGAAGATTTCACATACCCAAGCCACACGATCGCTACAAAGGAAGATGAATGATTGAAACTCCATCACCCCCAAACAAAACCACAACGCTGCCATGAGAGTAGCAGAACGGCACCCTTGAATCAAAGAAAGCCAATGTTGTTTTAGAAAACTCTAGAATCTCCATTCTTTTTTTTCCCTCTCGGCTCTCTATTTGACGGAAGAGGGAATGAGGGAGTGTGGGGAAAAGAAATATATAATGGTTTTAATATATTATTATTATTATTATTAATACCCATTAGTTTATGTTATACATATATATTCTAATAGATTTTATTTATGTATTATCTTTAGGGGCTTTGCAATACATTTTTAGCTTGTTATATACCTGCTTCTCTTTTTTTGAAGTCAATCCAAAATTTTAACCGTAGAATATACAAATCTAATTATAATATATAATTATTATTACTCCTACTTATTTCAGCTATCACATTATTTCTTTTATGGATTTAATATTTCTGCCTTTGTTGCAGAAACATTTTTTCTGCCCCACTCACATAAAAATGAGTGGGTCCCATTATAAAGAGAAGAGAGAGAAAATATTAGTGGGGTCCACTCACTTTTATGTGAGTAAGACAGAAAAAATGTTTCTGCAGCAAAGGTAGAAATATTAAACCCTTCTTTTATATAGAGTGAAATACTCATTATTTCTTCTCCCCTTGATCAATTAATTAATTCTGGTTGATTTTTAAGAATTCTCAAATTTTAGGGTCATTACATCCTTATCCCACATCAAACCAGATACATAGCATTTACGTGTTGTGTTTTGTGACGTATCTATCCTTAGATAGAATCTCTTATTCATCGGGGACTGACATTATTCATTTCTCAACCTAATAATTAACGTTCTCCAATATTTGCAACAATATTGACTGCATTAGAGAAGCTCTATTTGAGAAAATTTTATAATAACTTATCTTTGTATGTTTTGACTTTTGACCACATATTCTGATTATTCCAAGCAGAAACTTGAGCATGAGTAAGTTAACAGGACACATAGCTATTGCATTCTCACAGCTTACGGAGTTGGAGTCCCTGTAAGTATATACAGTGACTTTTTAAGCACAACATCTTCAGTCCAAGAATTTCATCATGTAAAATGTTTTTGTTTTAGGGATTTGTCAGATAATTATTTATCAGGAACAATACCAGAATTTTTAGCTAAATTGCCAAAGTTGAAAGTCCTGTAAGTTTTTTTTTTTAGAAAAATTAAATTAAATTAAATTTCCAATTTCACAATATAATGACAGATCTCTGAGTATATTTCACAATGTTTTTGCAGTAATTTGAGGGGCAACAAGCTCACGGGTTCTATTCCTAAGGCTCTTAAGGAAATATCACCTGCAACTTTGCAATTAAGGTTTCTTATAATCTTAATATATAACTGTTAAAGTGACTATATACCATTTTGTCAGTCAAAGTTAATGCTAGTACATTTGGCCTTTCCCTTAGCTTGTCAGATAATCCTGGCCTTTGTCTAGCGGATTCATGCAAAAAGCATACTTTTGTAATTCCACTTGCGGCTTCTGCTTCTGCTTTCGCTGTAATCTTCCTGGTTTGTTTAGGAATATGGATCTTCAAAACCAATAAATTAAAAGGTACGTCTAAAATTATTCATTTTATTGTGCATCACTAACTAGTAATAACCAAATTTCTTGATAACTTCCTGCAATTCTACATTTTGTTATTGATTAGAATGTCAATCTCTTTCTACTCGTGCTCTATGCTAAAAAGACTTCAAGCTTATGACCCAATATATCATTATCAAAAAAATTTCATCTTATCGTCAGTGATTACTCATAAATCAGTTTGGTTTGTTTTGCATCCTACTCTTTCGATGTCTCACTTGCATGCTTGGTGATGAGTAGGGCAAAAAAGATTGAAACAGAAGAAGCTATTACATGAAATTGGAGATATTGCGGGACCATTCAATGCAAGCGGAGAAAGGAAATTTAGTGAAAGCGATAAAACAGGCCATGAAATACATATATTTGGTTTCGAAAGCATTGTTTTCGCGTCAGATAACTTCTCGTCCACAAATAAGTTAGGCGAAGGTGGCTTTGGACCTGTGTATAAGGTAATAGCTAAATATATTTTTATGTAACATTACCTTAGTAATACGTAGTAAAGATATAAATGAAAGGAATAGAATGAAGTAGAAAAAGATGAAAAACAATCCAGATTTATGCTTGGAATTTTTTTTAAGTCCTAATCTGTATCCCTTCCAATTTTGCGATGATTATTTGACAAGAGTGTTTTAATTTTCAGGGAAGTTTACTGGATGGTCGAGAGATAGCGATCAAAAGACTTTCTAAATGTTCAAAACAAGGCCTAACCGAATTCAAGAATGAGGTTAAATTGATTGCCAAACTGCAACATACTAACTTGGTGAGACTTTATGGGTTCTGTATTGAAGGCGAAGAAAGGATATTGATATATGAATATTTGCCCAATAAGAGTTTGGACTTCTACCTTTTCGGTACGCAATTTTTTCCCTCTAAATTGTGATACTGCTTTGCTTTCAAAATGGATATATGTAACATGTTCCTCTGATTAATTACATTGATTCAGATCACAATAATAGGATTTTATTGGATTGGAAAACACGGCTCAATATTATTCAAGGCATAGCTCAGGGACTTGTTTATTTACACAAATATTCGAGGTTGAAAGTTATTCATCGAGATCTGAAACCAAGTAATATTTTACTTGATCATGAGATGTGTCCAAAAATATCTGATTTTGGCATGGCAAGAATATTTGGGTTGACAGATTTTGAACAAGAAAATACAAATAGAGTGGTTGGAACATAGTAAGTCAATTCTTTTTTCATCAATATAATTCAACTTTTTAATCACTTAGTTGATTGAAAGAATAATTATTCTTCTTTCTTTATCATTTTTTATTTTAGTGGCTACATGTCACCAGAATACGCTCTTAATGGGATTGTCTCAGTAAAAACTGATGTCTTTAGTTTTGGAGTATTGGTACTAGAGATTGTTAGTGGCAGGAAGAATGTTAGTTTCTATAACTATGAAGATTCACTCAACCTCATAGGATATGTAAGTATATACAATATTTCTTTAACCCCTACATGCAAGTTCAGTGTTTGATGATTAATATACTCTGAATATATTTAAACTTGTTTTAGGCATGGAAGTTATGGAATGAAGGAAGAGCCTTAGAGCTAGCAGATCCCTCACTAAGTGGAACGTGGAATGCTGATGAATTATTAAGATGCATAAATATTGGTCTGTTATGTGTGCAAGATCAAGCCAAAGATCGACCTCATATATTACATGTGGTTTCTTATCTCTCTAATGAAACCATTTCATTAGGTGAACCTAAGCAACCAGCATTTTTCATCAATGCAACACAAAACAAGGCCACATCACCTGCTGATATAGCAGAAAATTATTCTGCGTGTAATGTAACTATTTCAGATATCAACGGTAGATAAATTATGTAAAACTGCCGAAACTGTTATTAATTCGACATATTTGGCAAATACATTGTCACATTCCTAATAATTTCCACATCTGATGAGGTTCTCCTAAGCAAGACATTATTTCAACGTTTTTGGCCTTCAATACATCATTTCAATGTTAAATGAATTGGTAGTGTACTTTTATTATTTTGATGGGGTAATCTACATCTATATCTGATATAATACTCATCGTTGTTATAAAACTAACAAAAATTTGAACAAAGAAGAGCAGAGAATACGCAAGAGAGAAAGGAGGAGTCATCATTCTTATTTAGTATACATTGTTTACATAGCCTCTATTTATAGATGGAAAAATGGGTTGTTTGGCGTAATTTACATCTAGGTTAATCATGTAATTTTCCCCTAGGCCAAATTATTGCTCCTCGCGTGAATGCCTCTCGTGAATGAATAATTGTGCGTGGGTCCCATATCTTTATATTATAATATTCCAAGGGACATGATATGGAAGTTTAAGAGTCAATGGACATCCATATAATTAATATATTCATAACACTCTCTCTTGGATGTCCATTATAAATGTGTCTCGTTAAAACTTTAACTAGGGAAAACCCAGTGAGATAAAAACCTAGCCAAAGAAAAGAGTACATCATTTATTGATACACTGTCTAGTGCTGCCTTATTAAAAACCTTTCTAGGAAAACCTGTAACATCTCAACTTTTCAAAAACAGTATAATTTTTTTTTCCCATCAGAGTAGAGCATCGGAGTAAGAGAGTAACTGATATATACATTCAAAATGCCATAAGTCTGGCTAGTTACAGTAACGGTACATTATTCCGAATGTCTAAACATAACTACATAAACTGAAGAAGTGTCTCCCTGGCGATTCCCACGTCGTGGCAACAAAAGATAATCTTTAGCCGAGTCTCAATGCGTGCTACTTGCCCTTCTCTTCAGCCCTTGGTCCTTCCGAAAATTTTGCTATACTTCTTCTTCATCATTTTTTTGAAATAAAGACAATGGTAACCATAAAAACATGAAAATAACACTATAATTGGAAGATTATGAATCAAAACAACATTTATATAAACTACAAAAAAAAGAACTATAAACTACAAAACTAAAAGCTTCCTTACCTCTTGAAGAACTTTGCTCCTTGTTCTTGAAGCTTTCACACACACTTCCTTACTCTCTAAAATTTCGGCCTAAAACTTTGTGAATTGGTGAGAAATTTGTGAAACATAATGCCTCTATTTATAGTAATTTCATGGTTAACTACCTAACTACTTACATTCAATATTAACCCTTAGATTAGACTTAGTTAAGAAGTTAAATTTTCAGCCTTACACCTATACACCAAAAACGCCACCTCCCCTCTTTTCTTAGATATTTTGCTTCATCTTTTAGTTACTCCAAATATTAATTTGGTTAGGTGTAAGTTGGGGTTTTTATTCAAGATCCACTTCCACTTTTGAAACCACAATTTTATGACTAGATTTATGGTCTTTTCAAACTTCCTAAATCACTTAGGTATGAATCACAAAAGTATACGAAAATGACTTTGAGAATAGCCAAATTCAAGCTCATAATTTATTGGTTCCAAATATCTACTTATATTTAATACTTAATTCAAATATTTCAAGATGTGATTTAATTTATATCAGTCCTCATTTGCTTGTATCTGATTAAATAATAAACTTGCCAGTTAAGTTTCACTTTGGATTTCAACCCATAATTCATCTTGGTTTATTCTTGGATATTTTTACTACACACACAAACATACACAACTCTTAGACTCACAACACACACACACACACACACACCACCTCACGTCCCTCTCTCTCTCTCCCCCTTATCTTCTTCCATTTTTAATCAATGCATCTTATCCTCTTCCATTTCCATGTGATTGGTTGATGTTTTTTGTTGACTTTGTCAAATTGTGATTAACAAGCTTAATTAATCACTTACCAATTGTTGATAATTTTCTTAATTAGAAGTAATCATTTTCTCACAATTATTTTACTAACACTAATAATTTATGCTCCATGTATTATTTTAAAAATCATGGGGCAACTTAGGTTCCCCAATAATATTTAATTTTGCCCCATTATTTTCCCAAGGAAAATAATCCCATAAATTACCTAAATTAAAAACAACATACTTTCTAATTTTTAATAAATATTTAGTTGCCTCTTAGGATTTATCATAATATTTTCAGAGTATTTTATAACCCACAAATTCACTTAGGGATTTTTAACTATTTATTCCTCCTAATTTCATGAGAAATCACCTTAAGAAATAAGGTAATTATTACACTAGTTTTGAGACCACAAACTCACCTATTTCCAATAGGTATTATTTGTTAATATAATATTCCAGATAAATAATTATCCGGGTATTACAAAGCCTAGTAGGACAAAACCTAGATAAGGGAAAAAGAATACAACGTGTATCAACTCCCCCTTTTAACAACATCAGTATTACTCCCCCTGATAACAACATTGCTTCCAATGTCTTTGTGTTGGTGAAGAACTATATCTTACTAATAAGCATGATACATTGGTGCTTCAATAACACTAAAATATAGTACTTCTTAACCAAGTAGTTCTTCATCTTCTTTGACTAAGTAGTTCTTCATCTTCTTTGTAAATTACTTAAGGACAGAATTAATCATTATCCATCTACAAAAATCTTACAATCATTAGGATAAATAATGGATATAACTTATCCATATGAAATCACTTTAATTTGTACCTTCTTTGTATAAAATTTTGATATACAAATGTTCTATTTTATAGGTACTTGATCTATAATCCAAGACATAATTTTGTTCTTCTCATGTACTTCATTTCAAATTCTTTCTTTAAACAATTAATTGTCTTTTGAAGCTCTTCAGGAGTTCTAATGATGTTGATACATCAACATAAACAATAATTCTTTTCATAAAAATGTATGGGCATATTGGGTCATTTTTGTACCATTCTTTCAAATAATATTTGCTGCGGTAATTATCCCACATGTGCCTTGATTGTTTCAAACTATACAGAGACTTATTTAACTTAATTGAGTATTGTTCTTGAGAAATTTGAATTAGATGTTTTTGACATATTGAGTCCTTCAGGGACTTGTGCTTCTGGCACATTAAGTCCTTTGGGGACATGTGCTTTTGGCACCTTAAGTCCTTCAGGGACATATGCTTCTGGCACTCGCTAATAAATTGTGGCTCATGATCCTCATTATTATTCATTACATCATATACTATATTATAAACAAAGATATCGTCAACATTGACTTCATTTATGGTCTCATCTTATATATATACCATTAATTATTTATTGAGAGCTCATTATTTTCACATATTTCAGGTACCTATGTCTCTTCTAGGACTACAACATTCTCTTCTGTAGATATCTCTACTGGAGATAATAACTCTTCAGGAGATAGCTCTTCTGGAGCTACTAACTTTTCTTGATTATTCTCGACTTGATCATCTATATTCTTAACTCAATTTCTCTTTCAAGGATTTTTATCCAGGAGTGTTTTAAATTTATAATAGATTGTTCTTCAGGGACATCAATTCTTATAGGAGCATTAGTAGCTGAGACATGTGACTTTGTCACTTTCTTTGTATCAATAAATGCTTCCGGCATTCGATTAGCTAAATACTGCAAATGAATTATCTTTTGAACTTCTAGTTCACATTATTTTGTACGATGATCAAAATAAGCCAATGATAATTCATTCTAGCTAATATCTTTACCCAACTGCTTATTTTCTCCCTCCCCCCCCCAATGTTAGGAAAACAATGTCAAATCACAATTGACTAATCATGCAGTACAAGTCTCCTAAATCGATTTGTTTCTTTTAGAAATATAATTTTGTTTCATTTAGATACAAACAAGAAGAACGAGGTCTTTATACAACATTTATTCATCTATATGCATTGTAGTAGAATATTGCACATTCAAACATTTTAAGATGGAATTAATCTCGCTCTTGACCAAAAGCCAATTTTACAAGGAGAATTTTGTTGGCTTTGTATAAATGTTGGAATAAAATCAAATATACCAACATAGAAATTTTGTTCTCATAATCATTGATTTATCCATTTATGGATACTTTAATACATGATTTCTAGATCGTATATTCTGGAAATCACGTGCTTAATTTATCCAAACATTATTGCAAACTTCAGGTTACAAGCAAATAATCTCACATGTAACCATCTTATAGATGCATCTTTCCAATTTATCGAACAATTATAAGGTTTACATGTTATTTCAATGGGCCCATATAATACTGTTTGATATATTTCCAGAAATACTGAGATCCATTACTAATCATGATCAATTATATTCTCATAGACAATTCTATGTGAGAACAAGTAGAACATAATAATTCTTAAATAATATGTTGGCTATTCATGAAGAATCTTCTGGTTCTTCAACGAATGTCAATACATAATATTATTTACATATATATATATATGACTTGGATGATCAAACAAGTCATACCAACATTTTATTTGTTTGGATTAGTAAACTTCTGGTTTACTATAACATATGTCTCAACTAATTGATAACTCTCCATGTGTGTGTGTGGTACATTTTAAAAATATTTGGAGAGTTATCTAAATAATTATGAGAGATTTTTATGAAATTATATTATTATAAGATCAAATCAAAGTGGTGCATTACTTGTGGAATTTCAATTTAAAATAAAATTTTTTGAGTTTAGGAAATAAATAATAGTAATTAGAAGTTTTAAAAAGGAAAAAAAAAAACTAGTAAAGAAGAAATAAATATTTATTTCTATTATTATTATTATTATTTAATTTCTTTTGTTTTCACAAAGCACCAGGGGAGCATGATTGTTTGGACGGATTGAATGAATTGGGCTGATTGGAGAATGGCAAATGGATACTGGGCCTACCAATTAGAATTGATTAATGGAATGAAGACCTAAAAGCTAAGGGCCAGAATATATCAACAAAAAAAAAGCTAAGGGCCAGAGACGCAACAACATAGAGCCACCCAGAGACGCAAGAACGGCAGCACGAGGCGCGGCATTTTGGCGAGAAAGAGAGACGCAACATTTTTGCAAGGATCAGAGCAGCGGCTGAGTGCAGAACGAACAGAAAGAAGAAGCAGAGACGTGGCGGCATATTTTCACGGGGAGGACCAGAGGAGCGAGGAGATTGTTGAGTCTTGTTCCTTGGTCTTATTTTAAGTAATTCTGGGTTCATTAGCTTATTAGTTTCCAGTATTCCAGTAATGTAGATTCTGCAATTCCCGTATGTTGTTGAACCTGAATTTTGATTTTGCTGTGATGGATTGGATTGAAGCCATGTGTGGCTAACTTTTCTTATTCAACCTAGAGCACCTATGAACTTGTTTGGATTTTAGAGATTATTCTCATTAATTAATTTTGCTTAATTTTAATTTAGTTTATTTAATCTTATTTTCATTGTTATTGTTTAGTGATTGGCCACCATTGAGCATGCTTTAAGAATTTATGTTTGGACTTGACGAAGGGAATCTTAAATTGTCCTTGAGATTAAATAATGTGGAATTAGATTTTAATCTAATTTGCGTCTAGGATAGACATATATCTAGAAGCTCCGTATAATCAAATTAGAGTGAGCCCGATTTAAATTGCATCTTAATTAGTTGTATGAGACATTGCATAATTAATTGAGATAGGTATATAAATGGACCAACATGCATTTATAAACATTAATACTCTAGATTATCTGATTAAGTTAAGTTAAAATTAATTTAGTGGGAATAAAATCTAATAAACAAATAAGGGATTAGTGACTATAGGTTGTACTTTTGATATTGAAATTTTCTCTCTTGAAAAGCTTTTGTTGATATTAATTTTTTATTCTATTTGCATTTCTTTCTACTCATTGAAAACAACTCTGATTTATTCAACTTTAACGAAAAAGGAACTTTGACACCTAATCATGAGCTGAATTGAGTCCCTATGGGATGACCTTGATTTACCACTTACTATTTTCATGACTCGTACACTTGCGGTGCTTAATTAAATTTTGGTAGCATCACTAATCATAAACTTGTCAATTTTCATAAGATTATGATTAAATTAGACATCGATTTTTGGGAGAATTAGTTCATATTATAATTCACACTTGTATTATATCAATCTCCCCCTCAAGTGTGAGTCCATTAAAAATACTTTACATATATTTCAATCCAAATGTGGGTTATGACATTCAAACCCTTTAAAGCTCGAAAGGAAAATATATGTTAGTTCTTCAAGAACTACCATATAATATTATATCACAAGATAATCTCATTATACTTAAACTTATATATGCAAAATGTATAAAATCCACCACATATTAAGATATTCATGATCATAATAACTTAGAATCTCATAGTAAAATTTTCCAGCAGAAAATTCTCATGACAACAGATTTATGATATGTGATCACAATAAATTTAAATAACAATGACAACACAAAGTAAGTATCATATTACGTTTTGGCATATTTATTTCTCTTGGGCCTTGACTTTAAAATAAATATGGACATATTTCTCTACAGCTCATTGCCTCTTTAACATCTCATTGGCTGTAAACTTTTAGTTTACATTGGCAAACATTTTGTTTATATTAGCAAACTTCTAGTTTGCATTTACAAACCCTTCATTATTATTTGTAAACTTCTGATTTATAATAGCATGTATTTTCTATATGATATATATTTCTGCAGATATCTTTAAAACTCAACAAATTTCATTTTGTACTTATACTTGAAAGAATAAAATGTATAATCAATACATTATTTTGTTCCTTCAAGTAACAAAATATTAACTCTTCCGAAGCTTTCAATCAAATTTATACTACTAAATATAGTCGGAACATTGACCTCTCACATTATAAGTTGAGCCAACTATGCTAATTAGTCTTCATGACTATTAGCCTTTAAAATTATTACTCTTGAGTGGCATTATTCTCTAAGTTATTTGTCTTCAGGACAATAACTAAAAACTCTTTGTATCATTCAATATTTGGTACATAAGCCTTCAGGGCCTCAATTTTAATAACAATCCAATGCCACTCTCTTGTTCACCCTTCATTTATGGTGTGAACATGTTGTTACTCATATATATAATTGGATTCTCATGTCCACTCCTCATGTAACGCCCCTATTTTCTAAGTCCATTTTGAAGTTCAATTATGATCCTAGATCTCTTATTAAACTACTTCATGTGTATTAATCAAAGTGTGGGTGTTAACAAATCAGAGTAGAACACAACAGAGAGCGTACTTAGGCGTTTGGACAACTGAGTAACTGATTGCATATACGCAGACATATGCTGGTTAATTAAAATTCCCGAAGGAATAAAAACGTGATACAATTTAAACATCATCGCGTTGTTCACAGTTGACACATTAAGTTACAGTAATCCGAAAGGTTCAACAACTTGTACATAATCTTATCCAAAATATCACACCTTCCGAGTCTTCACGCGTGTTGCTTACCCTTTTCTCTTGCTCTCGATCTTCCTGCTCCCAAAGCTAGGGTAAAATTATGAGATTCAATGCCCATTGAATCTTAGGTAACAGTTAACCTTATGCTCAAGTATAACAGTATGCATGATAAATATTCATTTACATTTCAGCATAAAACTATACATAGCACACAACACATGTAATAGTTTATATCTCAACAATTACAAAGCAAACAACAATTGTAATGTTTACTTCTATATAGCACACAGCCCATATAAGGTTCACCTCTACATAGTACACAGCCCACGTAAGGTCCACATAGTTTGCACATAAACCAGTGCCACGCCCCGGAGCGTGTTCTCAATGCTAAGAAAACATCCATACGACATTACCAAGACTGTAACCCGTTTTTAAATCAAAGCTAAATGTATTTAACAATAGTGACCTAAGACCCAGTCTTAGCCACAGCCCATGACCCAAGACCCAGTTTGGTCCATTACTATATGAATCATTTCATCATATATAAAGCATACAAGCAGCATAAGAGTTAGAGTTACAGTACGTGCCCGTACCTTAGACGTTGGCGCTAGTGGTACTTTCACCTTTCGGTATTGGATCCAATCTTTTCGGGTATCCTATAATACAATCACCGCGTTATTTCTCTTATAATTAACGTCCTAAAAGAGGACCTTGCCACCCATGACCCTATACCCTTGATAAATTTTATTCCATTAATACCCTTTTTAATTAATACTAACACATTCAGTTAATTAATATTTCCCTTAACAATAAAAATTTTATTTATTGTTATTATTATTATCCCCAATAATAATAATAATAATAATTACTTATTTATTATTTATTATTTTCACCTCTTCCTAATAATAATAACATTATCTGTTATTATTACTACTACTATTGTTGTTGTTGTTCTAATTATTATTATTATTATTATTATTATTATTAACCCTAATAATAATAATAATAATTCCTCATTTGTTTATTATGATTATCACTCCTTAATTATTCATCAATACTCCTTATATATTTCCTTTATTTTTTTATTAATTAATTGATTATCAATTAATCATTCCCTTTTCTAATGATAATAATAATTTATTATTATCTTTATTATTATTCAATTCACTTAACCTCCCATTAATTACTTATCACAATTTATTTATTTCCTTATCTTCTTTAATTTACCAATCAAAGTCAATAATTGCCCACCATCATACAAGAAGATGATTTAATATTTTTGTCTAATGTTTCTCATAGTTTCCTAAAATATAAGGCTTCATAAAATATGATTATGGAAATGAAACCTTGAATTTAATAAATATTAACACCACACAAATAAATTTTATAAATATCAATTTGAATAAAAATTAAAATAACACTAAGTAAGATATGCTTGATCCTATATATTTCCAAGATTTTCATTTTAGTTTCAAAATACATACCATATACTTTATGAAGATATCTATATACAAACTCACATATTCCATGACATTATTTTTCCTTTCTGCTTGTTCTAAATCAGCGTACATATGTGGTGTGTGAGTGTGTGTGTGTGTGTAATAACATAATTTAATCATATATGGGTATTAATGGCGTGGGGGTATTTAATGCATATATATCCAACAAAATAGTAAACATGCACCCACGTCCCACACACACAAATATATATATATAAAACCTATCTTATTCCTCTTTTTCTTTTCTCGGTACACACACAGACAAGTACAAAATGGCTCATTTCTCCTTGAAATAGATCAGCAACACGTCCTTTTCTCTATTTTTTTTTCTTCTTATGACAGTAAAAGCTTCAGCAACCATAAGGTGTTTACATATATATAGGAACCAGATTATCTATGTTCCTAAATCCTTATTCTCTGTTCAGTTTCAGTTTCAGCTTTGGTTTCAAAGCCTAAAGCTTGATTTTTTTTTTTTTTCATACACATACCGTGGATTACCATTGCAAGGAGCAACAGATGATATTTAAACATGACAGCAACTTACGGTATGCCTAGGTTTTCATTCATTTTATATTTTAAATCTGTCTTATTGTGTCATCTTTTCGTTTCTTTCCTTTTCTTTCCACTGCAAAACACTCAAAAATGCAGAAAACTCACACATGGAATCGATGACAGCCCATATATTCTCATATACTATGCCTTACGTAAAAAGAAGAAAACAAACGAAAAAAAACAAGCAAACCGACACACACACACACACATGCAGCGACCTAAGCAGGCGTGAGGCAATAGAGAAAAAATGACAGCAAGCACGTTTTAACAGCAAAACGAAAAGACCATTTCATGCAGTAAAACCAAACCTAAATATAGGAAAAGAGACGTCTACAGCAATCATAAGAAAAACCGATGACAGCCCCTGATATTTGTGTTTTCATTTCAGTTTATTGCACTCTGTTTTCCTTTCATTTTCAGGTTTAGTTCTAGCTTTCTGTTTTAATGTCTTATGCTTGCTTTCTCTCATCTTTACTAATCAACCGATGAAAAGCTAAAAGTTCTATGAAAGATGAGTCGACTTGCCTTCGTTTCCAAGCTTAGAAGGTGATGATCAGATGCTGAACTACTCCTCTGCTCACCGACGACAAAACAGGGGAAATGAGATTCAGTTTCACCTCTTTTCTGTCTTCCCACTCTCAGTTTCTCTCTTCTGTTAACTCTTTCTCTCTCTCTCGCTCTAAATGCCGAAAGAAATGGGAAGCTAGGTGTGGCTGAAGGAAGTGAGTTTTTAAAGGATTTCCACGGTCCAGGTGCTGAAGAAAACCGCTGGTTCGAAGGTCTTTTTGGGTCTCGAGAAGCATGGCCGTCTGATCTCTGCTTCAGATAAGCTTATCCTCTGTTTGTGTAATTAATGCTAGCTGCTTCTTCACAGTTGACATTCGGCTGATTTGTATTTTTCCAATGCTAGCTGCTACTTTTCGGTTTCTATTACTGATGCTGGTTACTGGGTCGGTTTTGGGCTTTATGTTGGTGGGCCGAAAGGAAAATGGCTGTGGTTCTTGAGTTGCCGAAACTGTTTCTGTCTTCCCTTAATCCGTCGACTTGAAGCTGGAAGGAGGAGTTTTTTTTTTTTTTTTTTTTGATAAATTAAAAGTTTTGGAGGGGTTTGACACCGGTCACCCACCAAGGCCAGGGCATAGCCCCGGGCTCTATAAGCACTTATTGGGGACTTACGAGATCGCCCACTAAAGAAGTCCCAGCGACGGCAGAAGGGATCGAACCCACGACCTAAGGGCCTAGTCCTGGATCTCTTACCATCTGTGTCAACTCTCATTGGCAGCTGGAAGGAGGAGTTGGTTTCTTGATTAATTATACATACTCCTCACGTGCTGATTGAGTCTTGCCATGTGATAGGGCAAAATTTCAAAGCCTATAACTCCGCAAGTGTACGGGCCGTATCAAGTAATAAAGATGAGTAAAGTATCGTTCCCACGAGGACTTAGTACCCACTACTTCAGTTAATAATTAATCTTGCACTTTTCGTTTAAGTCGAGCAATCAAATTTAATTTAACTAAGAAAATAAAATCAAAATCGAACAAATAATCTACGCAATAATCAAACGGGCAACCTAGAGGCACTAATCCCTTATTAATTTCATAAACATTTATTTCACCAATTTAATTAATCTTAATATTAATTTTGTCAATCTCGAGTATAATAGTTATAAGTGCCTTCCGGTCCACTTACAACCCTCTCTTAAGTAAAAGCTGTTATGCCTAACAAATTTACTCTAGAGGCAATTTAATCCAAACACACTCTTCTACAACTATATGGGGCTATTAGGTATATTCCTATCCTAATCGCAAATTAAATTATAATTTAATCCCATATTGCTTAATCTAGAGCTTAATTAAAATTCTCTTTGCCAAGGTAAATCCTAATTCTTAAAATCCTATTTAAAGATGGCCAGTCAATAAATAGTCAAAACTAACCAAGATTTAAGCAACCAAAATCAATATTAATCATAATTAAACGATGAGAAATAAATCCTAATCCATTAATAAGTTCATAGGTCCCTAAGTTGCAAAATAAAATTAGTCAGACATGGCTTCAATCCAGATCAAAGCAAAATCAAAACTCAGGTTCAGATTCATGGAGAATGATAAGAAATTGGAATAGGCAACACCAAGAGCAAGAACAAATAAAACCAGCAACCTCCTCTTTCAATTAATGGCCGTTAGCGTCACTGCTCCTCTTGTTGTGCCGAGCTTCTGCGTGTTTCTTCTCTTTCTTTTTCTTCGTGCGTCTCTGCTCCATCTCTTCTTTTGTCTCCAGCCACGTGTTCTGTTCTTCTCTTGCGTCCCGCGGCTCTCCTCTTTTCTTCAATTCCCGCCTCCTTTAGATTTAGGTTTCCAATTAATCCCTTCTCCGCGTGTGTTCTCTGCCTCTCAATTGTTCTCCCGTGTTTTCTCCAGGCGGCTCTCTACATTCGTGGGCCTTCTGCTGTTAATAAATATTAGGGTTGCTAATTCATTCTTCCATTCTTGGCAAGCCCACAAGAAATTGAATAACTCTCCACTCAGCCCACACTCCACAATGATGTGCTCCCTCCTGATCCTTCAATTATTCCATTAGCTTTAGGTTGCTTTTCTTCCATTTGATCCAATTAATCCAATGCGTCAGCCCAGAGCATTTGTTGATTGTGAACATAAGATCATATAATAATAGTAATAATAATAAAAAATAATAATACTGAACTTTTATTTATTTATTTTTCTATTATTTTTTTTCATTTATTTTCTAAACTCAAAAACATTTATTTTAAATTGAAACCCCCACAAATAATGTGCCACTTTGATTTGATCTTATAATAACATAATCTCTTTGAAAATCTCTTAAAATTATTTAGATAACTCTCCAAATATCTCCAAAATATACTTTAAATATATAAAATATGGAGAGTTATCACCATGGTGGACTATTTGTTTTGGGCTTGGTTTATATGGGCCCAATTGTGGCCCAACTGCTTCTTCTTTTTTTGTTTTCTTTTTATAGCTTGTTTATAAATTCTTACTATTTTTTTATTTTCCAATTAACTATCATTTCCTTTAATCATGATTTTTGCATAATCGTAGAGATTTATCATTTTTATTCCATAACACTAATTTATTTGCAAATTATGGAAATAAATCCAATTATATTTAGGCCTAATTTCATAATTTAAATTTCCCATAAAATCCCAGTATTCAAGTCCAGAAAATTGGGATGTTACACCTCATACATGGATGTGAACAGACTCCTATACCTCTTTCGTGAGTATAGAAGACTAAGGAACCAAATATCCCATATTGTATAAATAGTATCTACGTATCTCTATACAAATAGTAAAATGTACATATTTAAATAGTAAAATATTTTGCAATCACATGTCTCCATACTATGTAAATAGTAAATTACTATCTAACATTACTATGCAAAATAGTAAATTACCACGTAAAATATATGATAGATTTGAAAATTCTATATAAGATCTTAAAAACCTTATAAATAATAAAATAGAAGGGAGTAAGATATGATAGTAATTTCATTAATTTTTAGCATATTCATTATGCCCAATATTTTTTTTTGTGGTCCTTATCAATAATCTTTCTCCACTTCAAGTGGGAATTTAAACCATCACAATTACAACCATGATCATACCCAAGACTGTAGACATAACTCTTATGTTCACTTCCACAAATAAACCATTCATTACTCCATTCACTTATGGGAATGAAGTTGAGCCAGTTGGATGAGATTCATGATTATTACAACAAAAACTCATTGTTTTGTTTGACCACATGGATGCAAGAAATTAATTCAAAATATTTCTTACAATCTCATTCACAATATTGTTACTGTAGAAGCAAATTGGATATATTCATTTATAACAAACTTTTAGAAAAACA
This sequence comes from Acacia confusa, assembly GCA_037074495.1. Lineage (NCBI taxonomy): Eukaryota > Viridiplantae > Streptophyta > Magnoliopsida > Fabales > Fabaceae > Acacia > Acacia confusa. The sequence continues at coordinate 31,114,805 of CM073510.1, forward strand.
ACCATCCTCTGGTGGTCATACAATCCCTTTAATTTGTTCTAAAGAACAAAAGGATCTTATACTGCCATATATTTAATTTTGATACCTTTATACAACTGATGACATACAATCAAAAATTATGGATTAAGCCTTATCTCATAATTTGTCTCTTGGCTTCGAGCCAATTTATGTCTCTTCTTAGTTTTAGGCCAATTTATGCCTCCTCATGGTTTCAGACCAATTTTTGTCTCATTTCTTCATGACCATTTGATCTCATGATAGAAATTAAATCTATATGGCCTCCAACAGTTTATCTTCAGGATAAACATGATTTATATATATGACTTTTGGCCATATTATATATATATATATATATATATATATATATGATTTCTGACCATATAATCTTATAAAAGTCAAAGTCAAAGAAATATTAATATAAAATATAAAATAATAATATAAACAAATGGAGCCCACTAATATAGATACTAGTGTCGGCCACCATAAATGATAAAAAGGGAGGGGATATATTATAATATATGAATAAAAACATATATACATATATCATATATATAAATTATTGAAATTAAACATGTAAAAAGATAACAAAAGAGATGAACTAAGAGATGAGGTAATCCTCACCAGACTTAGTTCATCATTAGGAGGTGAATATGATAATGCAAGACAAAAATAAAATGAACCAGTATATATAAAATATGAATAAAATAATATAACGGTATCAAAGTTAGTAACAATAATAAAATCTCAAATTGAATTAAAACAATTAAAAAAAATTAAATCTAGACTTTCTAAGTTGGAGTCGAATTAATAATAATATAATTAAAGAAATACCATAAAGAGGATATATTCAAAATAATACAAATAATTGTGAGGTATAGTTACCTACTGCTGAATATCTGCTTATCTTCTGGTGCCAATAATGCAAGTAGCGGTTGTTATAATACACATTCCTCCTTTTCAATATATATATATATATATATATATATATATATATATATATATTGGTAGAACCATCCAAATTGTCGGCAGAAGCATCTTTTTGTTTAATACTATAATATATAAATATATTATTATTATTATAATAATATAAAACATGTAGGACCCACGTAGTGGCGGATCCAGGATTTTAGATTTGTGGATGCACAATTAGTGGTGAGATTTAAGAGTTCCGGGGCAGCGCCCCTAAATTTTTTTTAAAGGAAAGTTTTACACACATTAAAAAACAAAAAAAAATATAAACAATAAAAGAAAAGTATTGTTTCAATTTAGGTAAACTATTTTTACAAATATTAACTCAAACAAACCCTAAAAGATGTGATCCATCATTTATTAACCATTTTTGAACATGTCACGATTTAAATTACTTAAAAGTGGTGGATAATAAACAATAATTGCTATTATTGACTCCTAAAAATATATGTGAAATAAATTACTTCAAACTATAACATTTTTTTAATAAACATAAAATGCGTATGTATTCACTCTAACTTAGAAAAAACAATTATATTTCATTAAAATTTGGAATGGATTTAATCAACAAAATGTTGGTTGAAGTAGTAAGTGGCATCGCCCCATAATAATAAGGAGAACATAAATTTGAAGACTCAGATGCTTATAAAGAAGACTCAGACGCTTCACCCCGTACTCAGACGCTTCATCACATAATCCCTCTTGTGAAATCATCCCATACGCTTACAAATAATACAAACAATTATGCTTATTTAAAAAGAAAAAAAAGTTGCGAATTGTAACACCCTCCCTTGGGTGCCTAAATTTTTACCTTAATCTTACACAGTAGTGTGGCAAGAACCAGAAATATTAATTATACTGATATAGCGGAAATAAAATTCGATTACATACAGGGGTAATCCTAGGGTTTATACCCCTTTACTAACGCCTACATTCATTTTAGACAGTGAGAATTAAAACACATTACATCACTGTCATCCCTCGGTTCTTCTGCCATTCTTCTACTGAGCCGACTTCAAGCAACGCTCCCTTCTTGAATCTTGTGCAGCACTCCTCTCAAGTGCTCACCTGTCTATTGGTTGGTAGGGGAGGGTGAGATTCTGAGGAATCCCAGTAGTAGACAATACCAAACAATGCATGCAAGATAAATGCTAATGTATATATGTTTACCTTGCACAAGCTCATGTTAACATAATGAAATTCTGCATGCTCAATGTTGTATGCATCATACTCATGGCCATAACATAATCGTAAACAGAGCTTCAATCATTCAAATATGTTAAACATAACAAGCAAGCATAGCAATCATACATATACATATAAGCAATAATATCAAATACATACAAGTAAGGTAAGCCCACTACCTTTTAAGAACTACCGTCCTTACTCAGGTTCCTCTTTCACCAATCGTCTGAGTTGCTTGAATATCATCCTTTTCCTTTTAGCCCTATGGACATAATCATATGTTTAGAACCAGGGAAAATGAATGTTTATTTCCTTTTTTACCCTTATTTCATTAGGGTTTAATTAAGTAACTTAAAATTGTTACTTTCAGCCTTTATCTTTCGCCGTCCTTAAAACTCTAGCAACTTAAGGTATTTTTAATTAATTGCACAAAAATGAAATTAATGTGCTGTCAACTCTCATGTGTTCATTGGCAAGTCCCCTTTCATATAAAAATATTTTCAAAAGTCAGAACTTGTCAAAATATTCCCAAATTTTGAAAACATCCAGACTGTTCCTTTTTAGTTTTCAAAACTTAGGGTCATTTGGTAAACATCATAACTCTTTACTCAGAGCTCAGAAAATTACAAAATACCCACCAAAAGAAAGCTACGGGTGTCCTTTATCTTTTGGAATATTTTCATAATTTTATCTTATTCCAATAATTCCCAGTTTAGGAAAACATAACCATTGCCCAGAAAACATTACAGAATTGTTCCTGGATTTTGACCCATCTTCCAAAAATTATATCTTGAGCTACAGACCTTTGATTGAGGTGAACCAAAGCTCATTTTAAACTTTAGCATATCTACTATATGCTCATAAAATTTCAGGGTCAAATAAGGTCGTTTACTATTTTTGTGACCTTTTTAAAAATCGTTGCTCAGCTGAAAATTCTGTGCGTGTACAGTGAAGTCGCTACAGTAACCCGTGTACTGTTCATTTACGGAAATACTGTAGCAGACGCTGATACACTCTGTTTCAGCTAAAAACAGTGTTCAACTTTCTGTGATTCCCTTTAACCCTTCGGTACTTCTTATACGTATGTATATATATATACTCAGTTTGTTCCTCTTCTTGTAGCAAACTATAAACTTATACCTATTAACTATTTCTCAGGGTTTTTGATCACGTATATAGATCTACAAGCATACACCATGTCCAACGTTTTTCTTTTTCTTCCTCTTATCTAGCAGCAAGTTTCACGTCATTATCATATTAAGATGCAGAAACAGAAACTCCTACACCGAACCAAAGATACCGATGACAGCATGTTCTATATTTATGTTCAGCAACTTTCTTTTGTTTTCTTTCTCTTTGATAGCAATACCATTTCTTTTCTTTTGTTCCATAAGTAGTCACGTGATATGTAATATATATATTTGTGTATTCGCATGGCATCAGACTTTCTGTTCCTACTTCCTAGTATGGATCTCACGTAGGGTGTGTATAACTATATATATTTAAACTTCTAACAGCCTCATATCTCTTCTCTTGGCAAAAACCGAATCCATGCATGACAGCAAAATGACCCTTCAAACAGCAACACACTTTGACTTAAAAATTTCCAGCGACAATAACACACACACATATATCGGTATTTTCATTTTTCATTCAGCGATCTAGGGAAACCGATAGCAGCAAAAAGGAGATCATTTCATGCAATATAGCGAACCTAGATGTAGAAAAAGAAATGCCTATAGTAATCCCGAATAACAGCCCCTGATTTCCTTGTTTTCACTTTCAGTTTTCAGTTTATGTTTGTCTAGCTTTTATGGATAATGATTTGGGCTTACTAATCTAGTCTTACTTTTGGGCCTCTGAACAAAATGTTGAATATAAGATTTTTGGGCTTTTGTGGCTGTTGTATGTTCTTTGAAGAAGACCAAACACTTGTTTTCATTTGTATTCCTTATAATTTATTTTATTAATTAGCTCATAAATTCTTTTCCCAAAATAATTTATGGAAAAATGCCCTTTTATTTCCCATAAAATATAAAATTGCAAACTCCCAAATTTGGGGTGTTACACGAATAATTTTAGATTATATAGGAAAAAAATTATGTCTGTACCCATAAACATATATATCTTTAGATTATATAGGTTTGTGTAATTTTAGATGTACCTTTAAATTATGTACCTTTAAAAATTATCTTCGCACCCACAAACAATTTTGGCATCAAGTTATATATGTTTGTGTAATTTTAGATTATATAGACAAACAATTATGCTTCATCCCAGTATTATTTCCCATACTCCTTCATTGCCCTCTTGTATTTATATGTCTGCACCTGCACACACGGGACCCACCGTGGGTCTGCCACTGGACCCACGGAAAATTTTTTATACGCGTTTTCCTTCTTCCTTGTTGAAACTTCACCACCTTCTTCCTCTTCGTTCGTAGTCTTGCAGGCATCATTAAAATTAAAATCATCAATCAAAACTTAATAGAAAGCATTCCTGAGTGAAGAAATCACACAACCACCGATCTGAAATCAATTTCTAGATTTAAAACGCCTTCTTCAAAGAGGTTTACAAATCTTCTTCTTCAACTCTATGGAAACGAACGACGATGATGATGAACGACGCAAAAGGCTCAGTTGGTTGGAGTCTCGTGCTGATAACATATTATAAAACAAACAAAAATTTGAACAAAAAAGAGCAGAGAACACAAGAGAGAAAGGAGGAGTGATCATTCTTATTCATCGATATGTATACATTGTTTACATGGCCTCTAAATAGATGGAAAAATGGATTGTTTGGTGTAATTTACATATAGGTCATTCGATGTAATTTTCCCCTAGGCCAAATTATTGCTCCTCATGTGAATGCCTCTCTTGAATAAATAATTGTGTGTGGGTCTTATATCTTTATATTATAATATTTTAGGGGACAGGATATGGGAGTTTAAGAGTCAATTGACATCTTCATAATTAATATATATTCATAACAATTGTAACCGTAACATTATTAAATTTTGTTGTCTTTAAGAAATACCGTTAAGTAACACCGTTTTGTTTTTATGTTGCTTCATATTTGAATTTTGTTTTATCTCCATAAATTAAGGAGTTATCATAATTTTTTTTACCAAAAAATTAATAAACACTAGGGGATTTAGTTTTGATCCATTAATCAATAAATATAATTTGTTGATTATTATTTTCTAATTTCTTCTTTTTATATTCCCTTCTAATTGAATTTTTTTGTCTCCATATTAATTAATAAAATAATTTATTGATGATTATTTGCTAATTTTTTGTCAAAAAACATAATAAATAATAGGGGATTCAGTTAGGTAATTAATATTAGGGGATTCAATTTGGATCCATTAATCAATAAATATAATTTATAGATGATTATTTTCTAATTTCTTTTTTATATTCCTAATTTGGTTAGATTATGTTATTGCATTAACATAATAAATTCTAGGGGATTTAGTTTGGCAATAAATACCATGAGATATGTTTGATCCATTAACCAATAAATATAATTTGTTTATGCTTATTTTATAATTTTTTTATATTCTTAATTTGGTTCTAATTTGTTTGGATTATGTTTTTCTACTGTGATTCATTATAGGTGTTTGAACATAAGTGCAAAAATATCAATTTAAATATAAATAATTTTAAAATCTTTATGAAAGTTTCTTTCTCTCTTAACTTTATGTGCTTTTGGAAAAATATGATTGAGGAAAATAAAATAAAAAGCATATACAAGTGCCTACACCTATAGTCAACTTTCTATAACTTAATTGAAGCATCACATGGATATATGAACTTTCTCGTGCAACACATGGGCACCAAGCTTATTAAATTAACTTATCAACTTTTTTTTTTGAAAGAAAATTCGGTAATGATTAGTCATCAGTTTTTGATTTGGCCAAACATGTCGTTAAGAAATCAAAAATTAAACAATAAATAATTAATCAACTCAACTCAACATTTTTAAAGAGGAACAACTATTTGTCTCAAAAGTTTAGATTGAATAATTTAATTCTAAATAAGCCTATATAGTGTATGGGCCTGTTGTTGATTCAAACAAAACGAGTTCAAAGAGCCCATATCCAATATGGATATTTTTTCAGAAATATTATAAATTTGGAGGATGAAGTAGACTAAGATATTATATTTGCGACTAAATTCAATTTTTAATTAGCTCTTATAACCAGATGTAGATGTAGTATTAGTATGTTGCATGTCAATAATAAAGCTAGTCAAAATAAAGAAACATTATAAGGTTCCATGTGTTACTCTTCTCCATGCACGAGAACAAATAAATAATAAAATGACGTTGACTCAAGTCAATTTCCCAGTATTAGCTCATTATTTGAAACTCACGAGAATGTACACGTCATCTGGCTTGACTTGGTCCAACAAACTATACGTACCACATTATGAGGGAGTCTATATATAAAGTCAAGTATGCATGCATGCACGTGACTTGACTTGATCCTCAAAATGAAAACAAGAAAGGGAAATCAATTGAGTTATTGGTTCGATTTGAGAGCCGGTTCTATCTTTTTAATTGTCGGCACAAAATATAATCATTTTTAGGATAATTTTGAATAATCATTGATTTACTAAATTAATACTACAATGATGGATTATTAAACTGATTATTTTAAGCTCAACATGGGATGATTGATTAATACTAACTTATTTATATTTAAATACCATGTTATGAGATTTATTTGTAATACGAGTAGTTAATTTTATTTTGTATATCATATAGAGTACTATATTCAGAGGCAACCTCGCCTTAGGAGTCGGAGGCATCAAATTGCAGCATGAAAAGAAAATAGAAAAATAAAAAGCTATTTAAAAGTGAAATCCAAATAAAAAACAAGAACATGAGTCTCCTTTTATTTCTTCGAGTGGGGTCGGTTACGTCGTTTGTTTTATCAAAAACTAATGTCTAGATATGCTTATCCAAAATCCAAAGTCGCTAATATTATTCAGCTCAGAGGGGTCCGTGCAATACGAAGAGTCACATGCATAAAAGAAGGGGGAAGCCATATGTCAAGGATTTGATCGATGTTTTTAATATATATATATATATATATATATATATATATATATATATATATATAACTCGTATATTTTACTGATTTTATTGATGGGAAAATTCTTTTCCAAGGCCCAAGGTAGAAAAATATTGTCAAAAAAGGTCTTAAGAAAAGTCAAACGTTAAAAAAAGCCCTAGGGTCTTTTCTGGTATTATTTCAGAAAAACGTAGTTGTCAATAGATACTAATATAGTTATTAACGGATACTGTTAACGAAATTGTTGTTAACAGATAGTGAAAAAATACAATGACTCAAGTGGCGTAGGAATTAGGGAGTAGTTTAATAATACAAAGACTCAAAAGTCAAGTCAAATTGTTTCCTCCGTGCTTTAGAGCACAAAATAAACGCTGTCAAAGCTCTTGTATATTACTACTTTTTGTCTTTAATATAAAATTTAGATAACTAATCTATAAATATTAAAGAAATTAATTAAGTTTATTATAGGTAAGAAATGAGTCTTGATTTTCCTAAATGATCCTCTTTGTTTTTTATGGAAACTAAATGACCCACTTTAATCATCACGTGTATTGAAACTACCTGTTGATTGATTGAGAGTCCCTTTAATATATGTAATTAATAGGGATATTTTGGGGAAAAATCATAGATTTGGGAGAGGACCTAATGAACCATTGTCTAACTCTTATATTAAAGTGGCATGGGAGATTGGTTCCCCTCCCCTACGTCCAGAGTTCGAACCTTGCCCCCTCCCCTACTATGTGTATCCAAAAAAAAAAAAAAGACTAGAGTTAATAACATATTAAAACTTCTTTTAAATTTTCTGATACATATACAAATTCTAACAAGTTATATCATTTATATTTAAAAGTCAGAAATAATGTAATTTCATTTGTCAATTATTTTCATTCTATAGGATATACTAAAACGAACTAGTTTGTGTTAATAATGAATTCTTTCTTGGACATTTAAAATTAGTAAAAATAAGAATATAATTGAAGAAAAACACTAATTAACGATGTCCAGTACTTTCAGAAAGATAAATAAAAAGTAAAAAGTTGGAAAATTGCCCAAAAATCCCTGTTTACCAAAAATATCTCCCCACTGTCCTTGATATTTGGGAAAGGTCCAGGGTCATTTATAGTAAATTAAATAAGGGTGAGGAAAGAAGATAAAATCACCCTTAATGTGTCGTTATCGAACACAACCGATGTTTTATACACACAATGCAAGGAAAGCTTGGGTTCATTAGATGTAGATTTTCTCCACTCGTTCAAGATTTAATTTGTTGCATGTAATGGAGTATGTTGCACATAACGGAAGTTATGGGTTCATACAACTGTACATGACGTGCGTGCACCCTTTGAAACATTCTTTCGCTCGTTGTAATTCAAGGCAAGGCAACATTGAATATCTAGACACCTAATGAAAATCTGATTACATACAGCTGGAGATGGATGGATTGAACCCTTCAATAAAATACGTTTCACTTCTGATTAGGTTTATTATAAATCTATAACCTGATTGTTTTTTAATGTATTGTTCAATAAATGAAAAAACGGGTATAATATTTTTTCGGTAAAAGAAAATGTGTAATTTAAATTTAATCAAATGTATGAATAAAACTATAAACTGCTCTGTTCGTCCAAGTCAACGATATACAACGTCAGAACCAATGTCCTTGCCGTGAGAAAATTAATCACACAACCATAATAATTCACGCAAGTAAATTCGAAACTATGAATATGCACGAGTCAAGTCAAATTGTTTTCTTGTGCTTAAGGTGGTCCCTGGTCCCTTCAGCTCCACCGACAAGTTTGCATATAGTGCAAGGATGCTGGAAAGATCATGAACAATAGCTGTATTGTGCAATGAATGGGGAGCCATTGGGCTCTAATACCACAGAACCACTGGGTATATCAGTTGGGCCCAGAGAAGAACCCACGAGAAAGAGCAGAAGGGTCAAGAGAAAGACGTGGAAACTTCGAGAATTATGAATAGAAGGCTCTATAAATAAGACAAAAAAACCATTAGAGGAGGGGGTGAAGATTGTATTGGAATTTCTCTCTCTTGTCTGTTATTCTCTCTTCCACCTGAACCTTCTTTCTGTTATTACAGTATCTTATTGCTGCTGCATTTTTCTATAGAATGTATCGCAGATTATGAATCATATATACGAATATAGCAGAAGTGATATCTTCTGACTTGCCATTACAGATTGTTTGTTCATATATTAATTGTGTTCATAACATATTGTTAGTATTTTCTTTTTGGTCATCAGCAAGGGAAATATATATATGTCCGCGTGGGCATACACCCAGGCACCCCCACTAAAGACACATTCAAAGACAGAGACATAGTTACAGATCTCATGGAAAGGGCTCCAAAGTTGATGTGGCGATTAGTTAATGTGCATGATTTTTTCTCACACTGATCTCTGATATTCAAATTGATCTTTTTGGGCAACAATGCAAAATACATTTTCTAGTTTAATTTCAACTCTAATCTTGGAAGTTTGATCTGTTGATAATTTGATATCCGTGATTAGTATCTAGCACAACTCTGATATTCACCCAATAGAAGTAACTAAGATGAATATACGGAATAATGTGTGGTTTTCCAAATCTGTACAGAGAGTTGTGTAGTTTCGTGTACGTGAAGATAAAGAATAATCCCTACAAGGAAATTAAAGCACCACCAGAGTTCATTTTGATTCTTCTTTCATATCTTTCAAAGGCTTATTTGGTGACTGAAATTGATATTTCAGGGAATTCCCGATTGATATTGCGGGCTTCAGAATATGGGTGGGAATTCATGCGGTTTAAGAAGTTAATTAAAGTAATAATTCCCGATTGATATTGGGCGGGAATTCCCACCCAGGCACCCAGGCTTACGTTTTGTTCTCTTCCAACTTTTCCTTCATGTCGGTAACACGATGCGAGATGGAAGGAATCTCACCACCAACGACCCCAATCCTGGTAATCTGGCTAATATGCTTTGCACAGTGATTACACACACACACACACACACATATTTCAGTGAAGCTATTCTCATATGCCTTCGTCTAATCTGATTTTTTAAAACTAATCCTGTGTGTCGTGCGTAGGATTTATAAGCATTGATTGTGGAGCAACTCAAGACTACTTAGACGAGGAAATGGGCATATGGTATGAGACAGACACAAACTTTGTAGAAACTGGCACAAATTCTATGGTTCTCCCAAGCATCAACCTTGATTATCCTTATTTTGGGGGACTTCTAAGCACCTTGAGAAGCTTCCCGGGAGGAAAAAGGAACTGCTACACTCAAACTAAAACAAGGCAAGCACCATACTTATCTAGTTAGAGCTTATTTTGCATATGGTAATTATGATGGCAAAAACTAAACTCCAACCTTCGACTTGTACCTCGGCGTCAATCACTGGGACACTATTAACTTGAGAAATAATAGTGATTATTACATTCTTGAGATTATTCATACTCCCACGACAGACACAATTCATGTGTGCCTTGTGAAAACTGTTGTGGGAGTACCTTTCATTTCTGTGTTGGAGCTTCGACCTCTTGGTAATTCTATTTACCAAACTCCATCACCTTTTCAATCACTTTTAGTCGTTCGAGGAAGATTTGATCTTGGCCCCACCAGGTCCGCCACACACAGCAGGTGACTTAAACTTTTCCCCAATTTTTCTCACATTAATGTCTTAATATTTCTGTACATTATGGGTCAGATACGTATCATCAGTTATGACTTTAGGTTTAGTTAGTAAATTTATCCGTTTGGAAAATGCCGTATCAAGCAAAAAAATTTTGTTGTTTTTCATCAGGAGTGTGAAGCTAAGTATAACTGATTATATATAGCTAGAGAAACTCCACATAATTTTTGGCAAGAAGTTTAAAAAATTTCTCATGGCTAAATAACTAAAGATTTACAACTGAGGTTCCGAAATTTACTACTAATCTTTGTTGCCAACAGGCCTACAAGGACATTTTCATCCATTTATTTATGTCTTTTAACCTCCGTCCTTTGATTACATTTCAAAAATTCATGGTCCTTCAATTTCATTTTATATGTTCTTGTGGTCCTTATGTGTCATTATTTTCTTTAAAGAACTATATCTTCAACGTAACACAAAACAAACATATTGTATACTAATATCGATAATGAGTAGAATTTTATGCCTCATAGTAAATGATGAAAGTGCAGGTACAAGGACGACATCTATGATCGTACATGGCTCAAAATCAATTATAAGTACTGGATCAATAATAGCGATATAGATATTGATCCTGCAAGCACAAAAGATTCTTATAAATTACCAACAGAAGTATTGAAATCAGCTGCAGCCCAACCATTCAATGCATCTGGCCCAATAATGATTGACTATGACTCTGGATGGAAAGACCTTGACAAGTCGTCCGGATATTATGTCTACTTTCACTTTTTGGAAATTCAGCAGCTTCCTCATGGGAAAAAAAGAATAATCAATATCACTGTTGATGATAAAAGCATTTTGGAGCCTGTAATTCTTGAATACTTGAAGCCACAAACCATTGTTCCTCAAAACGCAATTCCAGGCAATGTTCGTTTCAGTATTAGTGGAGCATCAGAATCCGATGCTCCTCCAATCCTCAATGCTTTTGAGGTTTACCAATTGATGTCTCCAATACCATCCCCAACTGGCCAAAGAGACGGTAAAGTTTGCTTTTATTCCTTGTTCAATTGTTTCATACAGTTCCAATTGTCATGTGTTTTATTTATTTATTTATAGTTGGGTAATTGACTTTTGACATCGATCTTAAATTGCTAATATCAGTAAATGCTATGATGGACATCAAAGACATATACAAGGTCTCTAATTTAGATTGGCAAGGAGACCCATGTGTTCCAACACTTGCTTGGGATGGACTAAACTGTAGTTCTGGTTTAAATGGTAACAATGCAAGGATCATCTCAGTGTAAGTCATTTAATGCCACGGGATCTATACACATTATTTCCCTAGTTTATATTAAGTATAAGCATTTTTAACTGCTTCTAATTAGTTTGATACTCAAATGTAAAATTAATGCAGTTATGCATCCCAGGAGTACTAACTATTAATAGCTATAAATACCAAAACTTCACATATCACTTTCTTTTAATTAACACAAAAGTTTATGACTAAGCATACAAAGCATGATTCTCTCAAGCAGGAACCTAAGCGCGCTCAAATTGGCGGGGCAAATAACTACCTCATTTTCACAACTTGTAGAGTTAGAATCCCTGTAAGTATGCATATGGAGTGATTTAATTATGAAAAATTCTTTCAGCAGTGATGTTTCATTAACATGTACAATACTACTTTGTTTCAGAGATTTATCATTTAATGATTTGTCAGGTTCTATACCAGACTTTCTAAATGAACTGCCGAAGTTGAAAGTTCTGTAAGTTATACTCCCTCCGTTCCCTTTTATTATAAGATACCATTATTGACTATAACATGTTCCTTTTTATAAGATACTTTTAGGGGATTTGTGATTTTTTTTTGTAAACTCCCCATTTTGCCCCTCACTTAATTATACAAAATTACTCATGCCAATATTGCATTTAATTCTCATGTTTGACTAAAGAACTCAATAAAACATATACTCTCTCTTCAACATAAATGAGGGCATTTTTGGAAAACAAATTTCATTTTATACATATTTATTTCAACTAACTACTTCTAACTACCTCATCAAACAACTCAGTTAATGGCATCTTATAAAAAAGAATGAAGGGGGTATTCTCTAGGATTCAGCACTGTACTACACCATTGTTTAGTAACTTCAGGTTCACCTACTAAGTGAATATATTTCACAATGTTTTGTAGTAACTTGAGTGGCAACAAGCTCACGGGTTCAATTCCCGGGTTTCTTAAAGAAAAGTCGTCATATGGAAATTTGGAATTGAGGTTTGTCCATCTTATATATGACTGCTAGTTCAATTGTGATTTCCCTTGTATGAATCAAAATTAACAATAATATATCTTACTTATCCGTAGGTTGGAAGATAATCCTGGCCTTTGTCTGGATGATTCATGCAAAAACCAAAAGTTTGTTCTTCCACTAATTGCGGCTTCTGTTTCTGCTTTGGCTGTAATTGTCCTGGTTTATTTAGGAATATGGATCTTCAAAAAAAAGAAATTAAAAGGTGGGTATAAAAATATGCCCATTTGTTATGATTAAGCTTCACTGCGTCGTAATCAACTTTTCTTGTGAACTTTTTGCAATTAGTTTTGTTCTAAAAATAAAGTTTATGCTCAGAGTTTATTTATCTTATCCTTTTGAAATAGAATAAAATATATGAGAGTTCACAGGAACACTTCAAAAACCTCTCTGTCCATATATCTCGCTCGAAATCTTTATTTTGCCAATTGTCTAGGTGCTTGATAGTTCTGATTATTTGTATTAATATTGCAGTGGTCATCACTGTTTCTACGAATGAAGAATCGTTGCGACCTAAAAATCGAGCAGTTTCTTACTCCAGAATTCTCAGAATCACTAATAATTTGCAAGACTTAATTGCAGAAGGAGGATTTGGAAAGGTTTATTATGGCACTCTAAGAGACAATACTCAAGTTGCTATGAAGTTACTTTCTCAATCATCAATTCAAGGTTTCAAAGAATTTCGATCAGAGGTTAGACACTTAATGGTTAATGGTTGTGTGACATCAAGAAACATTAGAGTTAAATATTGGTTATCAGTAAGATTACAGCATAAAGTTCAATTTGGATTGCAGGTAGAACTCTTGATGGTTATTCATCATAGGCATTTGGTTTCTCTAATTGGATACTGTGAAGAAGGGAGTGCGAGGGCATTAATTTATGAATACATGGCCAATGGTAATCTCCAACAGCATTTATCAGGTATGTAGCCAAAGTAATCTAAAAGCCGACAAACCAATTTAAAAGGAAAATATGAAAGAAATCTGTCCGTGCTCATCATGCAGTGGAGAACCCTAATGTTTTGAAATGGAATGAGAGGCTTCAAATTGCATTGGATGCTGCACACGGGAAGCAAAACCATTGTTTATTTTTACCATGACTGTAAAAGTACATAGATTTGTCCCGTCATCAATAGGTTATAATATATTTGGCTACTTAATGGAAATGCAGGATTGGACTATTTGCATAATGGTTGTAAACCACCAATTGTCCACAGAGATTTAAAAACCTCCAACATCTTACTAAACGAAAAGATGCAAGCCAAGATTTCTGACTTTGGGCTGTCTCGAGCTTTTGCAAATGATATTGACACTCATATATCAACTCGTCCTGCTGGCACATTAGGCTATCTTGATCCCGAGTAAGTTATTCCAGCAAATAAACAAAATAAATTACATTTGGTGGTTCAATATAGTGTATTCTTTTTCTCAATCTTGTGCAAAGTGGTTACACACACACACACACATAGTTTGTATTTGTATTTGCGTTTTGAGATCTAACATTTGGTTGTTTTCACAGATTTCAGAGTTCTGGGAATCTGAATAAAAAAAGTGATGTTTATAGTTTTGGGATAATTCTTCTTGAGCTCATAACGGGTCAGCCAGCAATAAGGAGAGATCAATATGGCACCATTTGTCACATTCTTCATTGAGTTACCCCAAAACTTGAAATGGGCGATATCCAATCCATAATAGATCCAAGGTTAGAAGGAAGTTGCAGCACCAATTCAGCTTGGAAATTATCAGAGATTGCTATGTGTTGCACTCCACCATCAGCAATTCAAAGGCCTGACATAAGCCACGTAGTGGCTGAACTAAAGGAATGTTTGGCTCTAACCCAAAGCTTTGGGATGAACTCAACCAGTTCCTTTGATAGGTGTTCTTTCACTTCTGATTCTGGCCTTATTCCTTATGCTCGCTAGATAGTTATTTATTTACAATTCGAGTCACTTAAAGTAGAGATTTTCCATGTAAGTTTCTCATTTTATTGACAAATTCAAAAGTTGAGCCACAAAAATGTCGTATCTGTATTGTCAGTATGTTTATTGGGTCTTACTTTTCATAATCCTTTCTGTGTTCCTCTATTCTGTAACTATGAATTTCTGTGTTCCTTTATTCTGTATTATCTATGAATTTGGTTTATCCTCGAACAACTCGTCGATCTTTTTGTCAAAAATAAATACATAAACAAATTAAAGCCATTCCTTGACATGGTTAAGCCCCGATAAATCAACTGTGGAAACCCTGCTCATAACTTGGCATCAATAATTTAGCAAGCTAAGCTCTTATCAAAGCAGTTCATTCTTCTTATTATTATTAAGAAAAATATTCTATAGGTCATAGCAATGATAGCATCGACATCTTAAATAGATCTGATCACGTTTTTGAAAATTTCAATTTCGTAAATCATGAATATGATTTTAATGACCCTGAAAATAATATAGAATAATCATTTCATTCATAATTACTCCATTTGGTCCTTATTATAAGTCACCAACTACCAAATGTATTTGGTCATTTTTATAAGGCACTTGCTTGTTTCCAAGGAGCATTAATTATTTTTTTCCATGTATGCCCATAATTAATAGGGGTAGTAGGTAAGAGTAATAATAATATAATATGAGAGTTTAGTATAAATAGTAGGGGTAATATTGAAAATTACTTAAATCATAAGACAACTTTATTGACTTTAACTACTTTTATTAGTTTATGTGATTTATTAGTTGGTATCTTATAATAAGGACTAGAGGCAGTATATTTTAATTATTTCTAGGAGGCTTCTAGCAATTATGACTAACGTTGTTGCATATTTTGGAGGAAATAAATAAGTTCGAATTGTTATAAAACTGATAAAAATAATAAGAAGAAGAGTAGAGGTTCAAGAGAGATAAAGTAGAGAGAGAGATTCTCATTTCATTCAATAAATGAACAGTTACAGAAAACCTCTATTTATAGAAGAAAAATGGGACTTTAGTGTAATTTCTACTTCTGGGTCATTTGGTGTAGTTTTCCCCAAAAACCTAAACTGTTTGTGAGTGATTGTATAATTGTGTGCGGGTCCCACCAAATAGTAAACTACTATGCGTGGTACTATGTAAATAGTAAATCACTATGCGTGGGTCTCATGTCATCTTTTAATATTTGGAAACCGAGAGTCAATGGACATCCACATAATAAGTATATTCATAACACTCCCCCTTGGATGTCCATTTATGAATGTGCCTCGTTAAAAACTTTAACTAGGAAAAACCTAGTGGGATAAAAACCTAGCCAAAGAAAAGAGTACATCATTCATTGATACACTATCCAGTGCTGCCTCATTAAAAACCTTTCTAGGAAAACCCAGTGGGACAAAACCTAGATAAGGGACAAAGAGTACAGCGTGTATCGTCTCCCCCTCTTGATTACATCAGACTTGCTCCCCCTGATGATCGCATTGCTTCAATGTCTTTCTGAATATATCATTCTTTCTATCATCAAGTATTTTGTTATTCGCTGTGGAATAATAGAAAAACCCGATCTGATTGTTCATTGTATACCTGCAAGATCTAAATCTTTCAAGTAAAATCATAATAATCTTTTCATAAACATACATGTGCATATAGAACTTTAATAAATGTTTATTCAGATAATGATGCTATATGCACTATGATTGCTTCATGCAATATATGAATTTAATTGATTATTCTCGAGAATTTAATGCTTCTAGCATCTTGAGTCCTTCTGGGACATATGTGTTTCTGGCGCCTTGTGTGCTTCTAGCACACACAAATATATTATGGCTCATGATCCTCATTATCATTCATTGCAGCATATGCTATCATAGATATTATTAACGTCGACTTCATTTTCAGTCCCATCGGATTTCATTCATAATTTATTGAGATCTCATTATATTTACATATATTAGGTACCTAGGTCTCTCTTGGACCACAATACACTTTTCTTGTAATATCTCTTCTGGAGATAACATCTCATCAAAAGATAACTCTTCTGGAGCTTTACTTAATTATCCTCGACTTGATCATCTATATTTTATAGCTCATTTTCTCTTTCGAGGATTTTTATCTTTATAAGCGATAGACCAACAACGCTTCAGGTGTGCTATATAACAATTCATATAGGAGCATTTGCAGTTGAGACATATGGCTTTATCACTTTAGGTCAGTAAATGCTTTTAGCATTTGATTAGCTAAAATAAAGTGGAATGAATTATCTTTTGAACTTTTAGTGCACATTTCTTTGTACGAGGACCAATATGAGCCAATGATAATTCATTTCACTTTATCTTTACCCAATCTGCTTATTTTTCTCCCCCTCATCAAATCATCAATTTTCTTTGTATATCCATCTATGTGCATTGTAATAGATTAATAATCATTACACATTTAAAACATTTCAAGATGGAATTAATCTGGCTCCTGACCAAAAGCCAATTATACGGGGAGAATTCTGTTGGCTTATATAATTACTGCAAATATACACAACATATAAATTTTGTTCTCATAATCATTGATCTATCCATTCATGGATACTTTAATATGATTTATGGATCATTCAATCTGGAAATTGCGCACATAATATATTGCAAACTTTTGGTTGCAAACATCACTACAAACTTTGCAGATTTATAATCTCATATGTAAACTATCAATTTGATATATTTCCAGAGATCCATTTCCAATAATTATTTCTATCTGAGAACAAGCAGCACATAATATATGACTTGGATGATCAGACAAGTCATACCAACTTTCCATGTGATTTATCATCAAATCTAATATTCATTTTGGGGGAATCAACATAGAAACATTCACAAAGAATTATCACATAAATATTCACACTTGATATATATCATTCTCCCCCTCAAGTGTGAGACCTTAAAAATTAATTCATGGAATTTCCATACAATATTCCATGATAATAGCATATATGATATCTATTTCATTAAAATTCCACAAATTTCTAAATGCATTATCAATGCATAATTTTGTTACTTCTGGTAACAAAATTTCCATTTTCCAGAATCAACAAACAAATATATATTAAATACAAAATCATCAGGTGTATAATTGCGGATTCACGAGTACAATACTGTGTAATCACAGGCGCAACAACTGAGATTGTCGTATGCATATAAAGTCAAAAAGATTCCAGGCTCGTGCTTTATAGGGAGCGGATCTGCAAAGATTTAACAGGACTACACAAATCTGCAGAGATTCAATAGGATTTAATTCTTCTATAAATAGAGGAAGGCAAACGAACATGCCTCACAAACACTCAAGCATATGATAATATCAACTACCAGATACTCACACATATTTCTCTAAATTCTATTGTCATGGCAGGACCAAGCAGTTTTATCCCAGTTTCTGATACATCCGAAACAACATTACTTGATGCTTTGTTGTATGATGATCAGCCCAACATGTCATTTACTTCTTTGTTATCTCCTAATCCTTTTGAAATGTTTATTCCTCCTTCTACTATTCCTCCTTCTGCTTCAAATGTACCTACTTCTCCCCCAAGAACAAGTGTTCTTCCACAATCTACAAGGATTGAAGGTGTAACTGAAGCAGGTTCATCAAGGAGGTCTGTTAAGAGGTGTAGAACTATGGCAGAACTAATGGAGTCTACCAATCCAGTTCAGCCAATAGTGTCGGCAGTTAATCAACCAGCATTCACTAGCCAGCAAACTATCATAAGCCTGCCAGCAACAACCAGCCCGACAGTAACAATCAGCCAACAAACAACCACTAGCCAGCTAGCAACAATCAGCCAATAGCTACAAGCCAATTAGCAACTACTAGCTTATTGAAATGTAGTTGCTGTCATGTTTTACGGGAAATTATTCATACCAACGGACTTCAATATCATAAACTTGAAGTTCACGGGAGGAAGATAGGTATGATTTCCCATGCTGTTTTATTTGAAAATGTACAGGATAAATCTTACAATACTGAGAGGCTTTCAATGTTTGATTTTAGTAATAAAAATTTTGGAGAAATCAAACATTTTCTAACACAGTATTGTATAGATTTACAAGCATCAGGATATAACTTGATGCGTGATCCTGTATTGGACTATCATGAGGTCTTTTGTGTTGGTTCGGAATGGGCTAAAAATCCAAATGAACTACCGCGGAGTTCATTTCAAACCAACATTGAAAATCCATTAGATAAAGGAAAACAACCCACGGTTAATATTCCATATGATATATCATCCCTTAATCAGGGTGAATTATATAGATTAACAATGGAGCAACGGGAAAGAATAAAGAAAACAACGCACCATGATTTAAGTGATTATTTTCACTTAACCCTAGATGATGCGAGTAAACAATTAAATATGTCTACTCACACCATATAAACACAAAAAGCTTAAGAAACTTATGATGCAAATCTCAATATTACGAAGAGCTTTGCCTCATCTGGATCTCATCTCAAGAGAAGCAAAAGAAGAAGACATCAAATATCTTCAAAATGAGATGATTAAGGTTTGTAATGGAGTTGAACCACTCGCTATTAAACTTTGTTGAAATAATATTGCCTTTTGTTTAATTGTTTTATTTATAAATATAATTTCTCTTGTATTCACAAAAATTGTTATAATTATCTAAACACAAAATAATAGTAAAATAATCATAATCACAATTTATTTATTGCTTCATTCACTTCTGGGAATGAAGTTGGATAAAATTCATGATCCATAATTCACTGATTTGTTTGATTATGGCAAGAAATTAATCCACAATATTTCTTGACTTAATCACAATATTGCTACTACAAGAGCAAATTGGATATATTTATTTATAATATCAATCATGATCATACAATCCCTTATCTCATTATTTAAGGGAGTATTTAATGCCAAATATATAATTTTGAGGCCTTTATACAACTGATGACACACATAATTATGGATAAAGCCTTGTTTCATAATTTGTCTTTTGGCTTCAGGCCAACTTGCCTCTTAGCTTCAGGCTATCTTGCCTTTGAAATTAAGGCTATCTTACCTCTTGGTCTTAAGCCAATTTATGCCTTATCTCTTAAACCAATCTATGTCTCATATCTCTATGGCATTTTGATATCATAATATATATGGCCTTTTAACAGTTTATCTTCAGGATAAATAAAATATAAACATAATAAAATAAATAGATGGAACCCACTAATATGTATATATTAGTGTCGTTGCCATAAATAATAAGAAGGGAGAGGGATATATATATAAAGCAATAAATAAATAAAATAAAATAAATGACTGGAAATAAACATGCTAAATAAATAAAAAGAAAATGAGATAGGAATGGTAGTAAACTCACAGCGAGACCTATCTTATCCAAAGATAAGAAAGAAGATGTATATGCAAATGTAAATATATATATAATATATAGAAAGCAGTAAATAAATAAAAATGAAATGAAGGAGGATATAAAGCAGTAAATAAATAAATAAATGGAGTCCACTATACTAGTGTCACCACCATGAAAAATAAAGCAGTAAATAATAAAATAAATAGTGCCCACTATACAAGTGTTGCTACCATGAAAGATAAATAAAGCAGTAAAGAATTAAAAAAAAAATAAATGGGGCCCACAAAATGTCACCACCATAAAAGATAAATAAACTCTAAATAAAATAAATAAATAGAGCCCACTAATAGATACTAGTATGCCTTCATGAAGAATAAATAAATGTAAAATAAAATAAATAAATGGAGCCCACTAATAAATAGTGTTGCTGCCATAAAAGATAAATAAATGCTAAAATAAATAAATAGAATCCACTAGTAAATATACTAATGTGCCATCATAAAAGATAAATAAATGTTAGTAACAATAAAATAAATGTTAGTGACATAAAACTAAATATTAGTAAAGTCAGTATGGAGCTTAGTATAGCCACCATGAAATAAATAAATAAAGCAGTAAGTAAAGAATTACAAATGGAGCTTAATGACGCCACCATGAAATAAATGAATAGGAAGTGGGAAGAATATATAAACATAAATAAATTACTATAAATAATAAAATATAAATTTACCATGAATAGTAAAATTACTATTAACTGTAAATAGTGAATAAAGTAAAATTACAGAAAGATTAATCTAGACTTCCATGTAGGAGTCAAATGAATAAAATGTAAAAATTACTGAAAAGGGGTAAATTTACTGTGAATAGTAAATTACTATTTACCGTAGTAAAATAGTAAATAATCTCAAATCTTAACCATGGAACCCAATGTTAAAATAATCGGTAAGAATAGATATTTAATTCCATATAATGATTAAGATCATCCCAGATAAATAAAATGGAAATATGAAATAAATGGTGAGAAAATCTTACCTTGGTAGAGTCATCGTGCTGATAACGTGTTATAAAATTGATAAAAATAATAAGAAGAAGAGCAGAGGTTCTAGAGAGATAAAGTAGAGAGAGAGATTCTCATTTCATTCAATAAATGAACAGTTACAGAAAACCTCTATTTATAGAAGAAAAATGGGACTTTAGTGTAATTTCTACCTCTGGGTCATTTGGTGTGGTTTTCCCCAAAAACCTAAACTGTTTGTGAGTGATTGTATAATTGTGTGCGGGTCCCACCAAATAGTAAACTACTATGCGTAGTACTATGTAAATAGTAAATCACTATGCTTGGGTCCCATATCATCTTTTAATATTTAGAAACCGGAGTCAATGGACATCCACATAATAAGTATATTCATAACATGAATCTTTTTTTCGCTCAGAATAAGTTCGAATCTTGGCTGTATTAAGGGAGAACGTTTATTTTGCATTACCATCTGAAATTACCTTTATGCCCTTAAAACAATTAACTTAAAATAATAATTTATTAATAAGATTTCTCAGCCTTTACCGTAAGCCGTAGTTTCTTCTAGGCAATTTTGGGGAGGAGGGTTCAGGAGGAAAGAGAGGTGTGGATGAAGGAAAAAATCGCTGGAGATATTGGAAAAAATAAAATCCGGGGCTTCTGGAGACTCTTCTCCATCGCCTCCGCTCTCCACCGTTGTTGGTGTGGGTGTGGGTGTCTGAAAAACGCTCTCGTCGTCTTTTCCTCTGCTCAAGAGTGAAGGTGGTTGCTCCTTTCTTTCCTTCCTCAGTCGACATCTCTCACAACAGAAACAGGGATGGGAGCGACTCGTTTTGTTTCTTCCCTTCCTTTCTGGCCGCATCTAAGGTAAACTTTTGAGGCCTCTGTGTTAGCTGCGATTTTCTTCCTTGTTCATTGTTTCTGCCAGTTGCTATGGGTGCGAGGGGTTGCAGTTTTTTCCATTTTGCTGATGTGAATGTATGATTTCAAGTTCTTTTGTACGTTTCTGCTCCTCTATTCAACATATGTGGGTGGGTGAGGCGGTATGTATGCAAGCTTTTCTCTTTTCCTGAATTGTTGTGGTTGCCGTGGGGTGTGAGCGTGTCTGTTCCAAGTTTTGTTAATAATTTTTGGTGTATTGTGGCCTTGTGTGGATGTTTGGGAATTTGTGGTTTCTAGCTTGTGAGTTAAGATGCTTTCTTATTGAGTTATTTCAAATGCCTTTAAGGTGTTTGATGAATTGTGTGAAAGAAGAATGATGCTTGAAAGGTTTGTTCACCGAAGGCTTGAGGGATGTAAGTTTATTTAATCGTGCATTTTACTTTAATTTTTGTAGTTGCAAGAGAAGAGGAATTGGGTTAAAAATTTAGACCATTCACTGCTACTAAATTGATTCTTGAAATGCAAATGAAGTATGTGTTTCCATATTTCCGAAGGGGGCTGTATGGAAGTTGGAACAAGACTTTTTTTTGGTGCTAGCGTTGAATGAAATTAGAGTTTATTATTTTCTAAGTTGAAACTTGGTGAAGAATGGAATTCGGAAAGTAAGATGAACCTATAAACGATATGGTTGGGTAAAGTCAGTGATTAAATTGTCTGTTCTTGAATTTATTATTTTGGAATGGATTCAACGGGCTCATTGAAATGTTGAGAAAAGAAGTTTAAGGAATTGAGTAACTAAGTAATGTTTAGAGACGGGTGATAGCTTCCTTGGGCTCAACTAGCAAAAGGGTTGAACACTCTCACCAAAGGGAAAGGGTTTGATCCTGGAGTTGGTTAAGGAGCTGAGGGAGGCATCTAGCTCTTGGGTGCCTAGGTAAACGCCTGAGGGTAATAGACGGCTCGCCCTACCCAACATTGGTATCACCTAGGAGGAAGGGAGATTTTGCCCTGCCCTTATATTGCAGGTGAACCCAACCTCTTTCCTAAAATTTTCATAAGAGAGAGAGAGAGAGAGAGAGTGGTGATAGCTATGAGATGGTTACAAGTAGTAAAACAACTTTAATTAAAGAAGATAATTGTTCTTTTTTTTTTTTTATATAGTTATTATTATTGTTGTTGTTATTAAGCTTTGGTATATATTTGTGTGTGCGGGTGTGTGTGATCACTTTGAGAGGAATTTGGGGATTTATTTATGGGGAGTTTATAAAAATTTATGTACAAATTTTTCTCGAGCAAACTTTAATGAATTGGAAGAAACGATTATTATTATTATTTTTTTAAGATTATGAACATTTTTATTATAGGAACTAGACACAGAGAGCTGGTCGTAAACTTTGTATCTAGGCTTGTTATTTGTGGCTTTCTTGGCTTTCGAGCTACGCCTATTATTCTTGACCTTCGATTGAGCTGCGCCAATTTCATAGCCTTCGGACTACACCTATTTGTGACTTTTGGATTGCGATTGTTATTTGTGGCCTTCTTGTTGCGCCTGTTATTCATTTTGTGTTGTTTCTTTGATGAAACAAGTTTTCACCATTATTTATTATTTGAAAGAAATTACTTTATTGAATTTTTGTTTATATTGAACTTATGATTATTTTCTCAATTTCTCTTTGTTTATGTTGAACTTATGATTATTTTCTTAATTTCTATTTTTTTAAATACAAGCAAATGATTATTCTAAGTCTGAAAACTAGTTTCTATACATATTTCAATGATAAGGACTAGAGGGAGTACTTTTCAATATTGAGTGTATATGTATATTAAGTAAAAGTAGTCTTAATATTCTTTTTGGATCGCGTAAGTATTATTAGTTGATAATTTATAATAAAGATTGTAAGAGAGTACTTTCCAAGAAAATTAACAGATAAATATGAATTAGTTTCTTTTCATGGCTGCTACTGTTTATCGGGAAAAAAAGAAAAGAATAAAATGTAGCCATGCATGTTATTTTTCCAAGCGAGAAGTGATAGATACTTACACTGAAGGAGACTGGGTGCGATTTGTAACAACAATTCCAATGGGATTCAAAACCGCACCATTGATCAGGAGCCTGTGACTGGCTTCAGTTGCATTTGAACTAAATGCAATGTAACTACGACAAGGAAAAGGAAAGTAAACAACTAAAAAAACGAAACAAAGGAATACAAAAATCTAGCAACATTCACAAATTAAAAAAGGGAGCATAAACATGTATTTAACTGCGCATGAATTTAAAAGAACTTTGAACCACAAAAATCTAGCAACAAGCACAAATAAAAACAGAGCAAAAACATTCAAACAACACTAAAAGAACTGTAAACAACAAAAATCTAGCAACATGCTCACAAAAAAAAAAAAAGAAGATAAAAAGTAAAGTCGTGCGCATAACAAAATATTGTAACAATCATGAACCAAAAATAGAAAAAACAATTGAGCACACGACCTAGAAAGAAGAGACGTACACAAACTCATCTATGACAGAGCAACTATATATGCTAATCTAGCTAATACCGTAAAATGATAAAGACGCCACAACACATGATCAGTCAATGAACATGAAAATTGGAGAGAATTCTGGAAAAGAAAACAAGGCAGCAATACCCAACAATGTTGTTCTAAAAGAAAAGTAAGTAGTAACATCAAAGAAAGTTCAAATTTAAACAATTTATAATTACAACTTAAAAGAAACAGATAGGCAGATTTTTCAAATCAAACATGAATCAATTTAAAATTGCAAATTTGTTTCTACTCAAAAGAATTAAGAAAAACAAAATAGTAGTTAAGTACTAAATAATGATTTTCAAATAATCAAATTAAAAACACTGAGATAAATGATGTTAAAATAGAAGATTTTTCAAATAAAATGTAAATGAACAAGATAAGAATATTCTTCAAATAAAAACTTAAGGGTTAAGTACCAATTTTACCCCGAAAGTATGTGCCCAGAAACAATTTTACCCCTTAAGTTTTCAACGTAGCAATGTTGCCCCTGAAGTATCAAAACGTAGCAATGTCGCCCCTCCATTAAAAACCCTAACGTACCAATTTTGCGTGTGGATAATTTTGATTGTATGATTATCTATCCTACCAACCAAATATGAAGTAAACCATTTAACCCAAATTTGATTGCATTAATATAATTTATTGCACTAATAACCTAGTTATGAAGATCCCTACAATCATGGAATATGAAGGTCTTTGGTATGCTTGGACCACATTAATATAATTATTGATATAATTGTAACCATGATTTAGAGTAGAATTTCAAATTCACTTTGCTTTCTTCCTTATATTCAAGGGAAAATTAAAATAAAGGACCTATAAAAAATAATATTTATTACAAAGGACCATAAAAATTGTAATTACTTATAAAGATCCAACATCATAATATAAATTTAAAATTACTAAATTGCCCCTAATTGAACCTCCGGTATTATCTCTTGTATTAATAATTAAAAAATAATTAAAACTAAACTGCCCATCATGATATGATCATATGTTTATTTCTCTTAGTTTTTATTTTTCACCCATTTATGTGATCAAGTTGTCCAATTTATATTATTAACATTGATATCAATTAAGCTCTTTTTATAAAAATAAAAACTAAACTTATTTCATATTTTTTAGGATATAATAGGTTAACTAGATTTTTAATTTTTTTCCACATTACATGAATTTTTTAACAAACATAAATTGCTTCTAAAGCAAAAATAAATCACACAAACCTTCTGGGTTTAACATATATGATAAATTATAAAAGATCTTGAATTTTATTAAAATTATATTCTTTCATTTTTATTTAAAATTTTTGTTGATTTTAAAAAAATTATAATTTTTATAAATTGAAGAATGCATAATATTTTCACACACACGTAAGCTGTGAAAAATGAAAATTGAGAAAACTATTTTTTAATTTGACAAAACTTAGAATTTTGTATTAGTTTTTAAAATAGAATGTGGAAGAGAATGTATGAAGAAATGTAGAAGATTTTGTTAAGGTCATTTTAGTACTTTTAATTTTATATTTTTACATTTGGTCCTTCTAAATAATTATAATTTGTATGGTCCTTTTCCATAAATGTCTTTTTCTCTAGGTCCTTCATTCTAATTTTTCTTATATTCAAGCCCCAATAGTTGCGTATGGACAATTTTGATGGTGTGTCCGACTTGTGGGTGAGTTAAACATGTTACTAGGGGGGTATTACAAGATTTTTCTCATATGAAGTTGATGATTAAATAGCGATATAAAACTTCCCAAAATGTTTTAGAAGATGTTAATGACTTTATAGCCTAATAATACGAAAATTTCCTTGCAACTAAAAGGTTGCATGTTTATTCCGCTTTCAATCCAAGACTATTATTATTCGTGTGTATCCTTTTAATTTTTAATTTTTTAAAAAAGAGTAGCAGGAGATTAAATTTTTAGTTGTCAAGTCAATTTGTCTCGTTTTTTCACTTTGTTGAGCCCGACAAACACGTTAAATTCCAGGAGGCTGATGATAATTCAACTTTTTTGACTACATGCATATAATCTTTTCTGTATTCAGTCACCAAAATGTGGGTTATTCGTTTCCTTTGATCATGTCAAAGTGAAAGTATGTCCCAAAAAAATGTCAAAGTGAAAGACCTAAACAATTAAGGCCAGTTTGAATCAGCATTGGAAAAAGTATATTCACGTAACCGATAAAAAAACTCATATCATTTATTAATCCCTTTGATCTTATTTATAAGAGTCAAATAACCAAATCAATTATTATTTAGACTTCTAAGTAATTACTCTCTCTGGTCTTTTTCATAAGCAACTTTCTATTTGATGGCGCAAAACTAATTGGTGGATAAGATTAGTTAAAAATAATAAATATGTTTACAATGTAATGCCTTTTTCAATTATGCCTCTATTTCTGAAAAGAGCATAGGAGAGAGAATACGCAGAAAATATGGGAGATGATAAATTATAAATGATTAAATAAATGACAGAAAATTAGAAGTTCATCAAGATATGCATTTAAGAGGGTCAGAAAAGGAAATGTTGTTTAGATTTTGAGACACAAAAACAAGTTATTTTTATTAAGGACTAATCCTGGGGAGAGAAGTTATTTATAAATAGGATTGGAGGGAGTAATTAATTCCCCTTCAAGTTTTCTTGGTTTACTTGGACCAAGTCAACCGGCGTGCATCTGCATGGCTACTATCAGTGCTCCTTTGCCTGGGTTAATGTAAGAGCTAATAAACTACTATCAAACCAAAAATTATAGTTTTGGATAACTTATTCTTTAGACCCAAAAAAAAAAAACTATAAATTAAATCTCAATACAAATTTTGAAATATCTACTTTTCAATACAAAAAGAGTCACTTAAAAATATTATCATTTGCCCCACTCAAAATTTAACAGTTTTTAAGATACTACTTAGGAAAGCTCAAAATATAACAAAGGAAATTATTTCCAACACATCCACTCTTTTAATTTAGGGAAAATTACGCTCAGGTAGTCCAAGGATGACAAATTATCAACACTCTAAATATATTACTGTACTGCCTTCTTAAAATTATCCAATGAAATGTCCCATAACGCACTGTTCCTAAAGCGGAACCATGTCATTTATCTATACTAAATAGTGACCACCTGAGCTTTTTTTCTTTTTCTAAAAAAAATATTTTTCACAATGTATGGAAAATGTGTGAAATTTAATTTTAATAAGACGTGTATGGAGGGGGGGGGGGGGGGGAACTAACTGCTGGTCAAGTCAACGACATACTAGCGTTATAAGCAAGGCAAATGAAGTGGCATTATTCCAAAAAGAACCATCGTAGGAAATTTGAAACAAGGAAATAAATTCCACGAGTAGTCAGTCAAGTAATCATCAATCGTCCTTGCCCTGTGACAAAAACACGTAGGAATTAGGAATTCACTTTTGTGAAAATTGGAAATGCTGAGATTAATTTAATTTGCCCAAGTCAAGTCAAATAATTTGTTTTTCTTGTGCTTAAGGTGGTCGTCCTTCACAGCGCATTTTGTATGCTATTAGCTCGATCAACAAGTTTATTACTCCTTCATGGCCATTTTATAATGAACAACTATTAAATTCATGCGGTTTAAGAAGTTAATTAAAAGTAATAAATATATAAGATATGTATTATTCTTTTCAATTATACCCTAACTTATTCATAAGGAGAGTACATGAGGGATAATTGTTGAAAATTTATGCCCAAGTCAAGTTTTTTTTTTTTTCCATTTTTTTTACCATTAGATCACTATAAAAAAATGACGTTTTGCAATAGTAAACATTATGTATTTGTAACGGTTTTAATCTCTACAAATGATAGTAGTAGCGATTCCTATAAAATACAATGTAGCAAGTTGTTTTGTAGCAACTTGTGAAAACCGTTATCCATGTAATAAAACCATTATTGTACTTGTAGCAGTTTTACGTCACCACCACAAGATGAGATCAATATGATGGATTATATGAACATTTTGTGGTGGTTACAAAACTGCTACAAATGATGGCAGAAAACTTTTGAGTGACGGGAAAGGAAAATTGGGAAATTGACACCAACATTATAGCGGTTATTAAACCACTATTAAGTATATCCACGAATTTTAAAAAAATTGGCGACAAGAGTTTGCATCAGTTGTAAAACAGCTACTAATATTGAATGAAATTTTAAAAATTACGCCAAATATGAATTATAATTTGTAACAATTATAAAACTGCTACAAAATATCAAGATTTTGTAATGGTAGTAGAATCACTACAAATATTGGATGAAATTTCATAAATTGTACCAAAATCTTAAGGCAAATTTGAATTGAAATTTGTAGTTGTTACAAAACTACCACAAAATATTGCAAAATTAAGAACAACATAATTTGAGTCCATTATTGCAATATTTTATTGTTTAAGTGAAAATTTAATAGTTGATAATTTAAAAAATGATTAATTTAAGGTAGATAAATATAAATATTATATAGGTATAATACTAAGAATGTGTAGATAATATGAACTTATTCTATTGTCCACTAGATGATATTTGATATGGAATTAATGTTGATGATGATAGAAGGAATGTTGAGGAAATGTCTTTAAAGTTCTGGATAAGGAAAAAAAATAGTATAAGTATTATAAGAAGGAGAAAAACATTGAAATCATAGTTTTTTTTTTGAAATAAAATTATCATATTTGATCAACTTGCTCATCATTTAACCTCTTTAGAAAATTTTTACAAATGAGAGAATACAAGAGAGAAGGGTGGCTGGAAGAAATGAAGGAGTGTGTGAAATGAAGTATGGTGGGGTATTTATAGGGATCTGTATAACTCTTAGAGCGTTGATGTGATAGTTTTTGTAGTGATTTATGTTAGTATTTGTAGCAGTTTTGGTTTGTTTTGTAATGGTTATAAAACCGCTACAAAAATCCATTGATATTTTTTTAAAAAGAAAAAGATATAGAGGTTTACAAGAAGAGAAGCATAATTTGTTTACTTATTCTTTGTCGTCGTCCTTACAAAAAATGTGTAGAGAAAATGTTAGTTGTGAGTTTAATATATTTGTATAAAAATTAAACTTAAATTAAGTGATAAGAAAGTGTAACTTATAAAAATACACCGAACTATAGGTGAATTATCATCACCTTAAGGGAAGAAGTTTTCGAAATTGGCGAGTTGGAATGGCTCACTCTTGTAGGCGATGTCATCACCATCGCCTATGTTGTAAAGGTCTCAAGGCTTTGAGTGAACCACCATATTCCAATCCTTGTGCCTCTCATCCTCGACATAAAAACATGGTATGTCTTTGAGGCAATAATATATGGCTAATCATTTTGAGACTGGCTAGTAAGAATTATTTGGGAGAAATTTACTAATGTGATGCCTAAGAGGTCAACCATAAGTCTTTGAGAAGTCGTTGTATTTGCCACAAACACTTGAACAACGTCACAATGAAACAACCTTGGTAAATTAGTTTAACGTCATTGCCGCTCACATAACTTCTTGTCCCAAAGGTTCCATAAACACCCAAGTTTTGGATTAGCAATCATTGATCTTGTGAAACCATGCAAAACTTGAAACCGTCAACATTGTATGTCATAAACCTAGTTGCATGATCAAAAGGGTCAATTGTAAGAGCTCTAAGATTTGGTGAGAGCAAGTTGTGGTCATTTGGTATTCTGCGTGCAAACCAACTTCTTTGTGGACCTTTTCGTTAATTTTGAAGGATGTTTGTGTACGAATCTTGTGTGGACACTTCACAAGACTTTTGAATTCCTTGCAATTAATCATGAGATGGTAATCATGAAGTGTAAGTATAAAATGTAAGGAAATATTTATAATAATATATGAGTGTACAATTCTTACTGAAGGAATTATTCAACTTTAGTGCAATTAATCAAGACATGTGTATGTGTTTGCAACTTCTCAGTTGATGTTAGCTTAAGTTCTTACTTCCTCCAATTAGTTTACTAACATAAGGGATTAACAACTCTCTTGATCATGACTCATGTTTAGGACAATCGTCTACATGATCCGATCGGTTGAAAGACGTCTTAAAGCCATCAAAGTACATTAAATAGAATTACATGACCTATTCTCCTATATAACCTTCAGTTATAGAACCTTCTGGCCACACCTTTTTCCTCATGTAAGATTTCAATTTCCCAAGAAACCTATAAAGTAAAGAAGGAAAAATGTTAACAAATGATGGAATGTGCGACTAGAAAATTTAGAAAGTAATGATGATACACATATGTAAAATGAGTACTTCTCAATGAGATACATCCATTGATATTGAATTGAGCTAGCAAGCTTTGTTTCATGAACAATGTGGATTGTTAGGCAAACTATCACCATGAAAAATGACGAAGGAAAGATCATCTCCAAATGACAAAGCGTGAAAATAATTTTATGTTGCAGCTGATCGTCTCCTCCACAATCAAAACCTTTGAACACAATTTTTGAAAGAAAAAACATATCTCCACCAAAACGATGGACACATTAGGAGGCAGTGTGTTTTCTATTGTCAACGGAAGTAATTGTTGTATAATTACTTAGTGAGCTTGCATGTTAGTACATAGTGAAATGTTGCTTGAATACCCATATGCAAATTTTATTTTCTTCAAAATCACAAAGAAGATTTCCTTTTTCAGTTTTGTGAAGGTGAATTTTGCTAGTTGAAATTTGTCATGCTCATCTGGCCACACATCTTCATGAACTCTCATGGCCCGTAAATATTTCTTTGCTTGAAGATGATCTCTTGACTTGCTTGGTTTGTTAAGCATCATACATAACACATTGTCACATCATTTTTTTCAATATGCATGATATCAAGACTGTATTGAAGCAAATTAAATTTATAATATGGAAGAGTAAAGAAGAAATTTATCTTCCGCCATTACTGAGGTGCAAAAACAAAAGCCTTGGTAGTCTTTCTTCTTGTTTTTGCTACATCATCATTTTTTCAAACTCAAATTCAACATCTTGAAGCTATTGTAAGATATATGCCTTGAATAAAGTTTGAGGAGCTCCTCTTTTTTCCTATTTCCTAATGAAACAATTCCCTTGAAACCTAAATTTGTGCTTACCATCGAGAAACATTTTATGACCCATGAAGCACTACTTTCGACTGTGGGAAAGACGTATTGAGTCAGAATCAAAATTGCAAGATAGACATATCGTCCCAGTATGCACAATCCACTCGAATAATGTTCCCAACTAGGAAAGTCACTTATTGTTTACATCAAGGCTACATGCAAGTTGAATAATGTCTTCTCGCACACGTCATATGTCTCGATGTCGACATTCCACAAGTCCAACAATTCCACAATAAGTAGTTAGAGATGTACATTGATGTCATTACTAGGTACCATTTTTCTAGAATGATCATAGACAAAATAAATGAGCTTTGTTTCATTCATATTTAGGGGACAAGTTGTCGAGAATTAAGACTACATGCCAAATACTATAACTTGTGTTAAGAATCCTGAATGGATTAAAACTATCAATCACCAAATCAAGCCAAATATTTCTATGGTCCATTGCAAAAGCTAGAAAGTCTACGTAGAATGCTTTACAGGCTTTTGCATCCTATTGATGCCTTAATTTACAATCTTTGTTCTTGTCAACTTTATGCCACCTCATATGCTCATCTGTTTTAGACGACATAAAAAATCTTTGTAACCGCAACTTTAAAGTAAAGTACCTGAAAATCTTTGTTGGTTTCTTCTTCTACCTTTTCCCTTTCCAAATTGTCCTGTACCTCGAAGTGTGACATCGCTTATAAGTCTCCTTGCAAACATCATCTCCCTAATATATCATACAATCATTGGGGGCATACATCAATTTTTTTGTAGTTTGAGTCTAATCTGTTAATAATATTCTTGGCCTTAGAAAGTTGTGGGAATCTCCGCGTCAATTAGTGCATCTTGTAAAAATTTATAGTAACATCAACATTTCCTTATTAGATATCCCACACAAGTACTTGATATGATACAATTTGATAAAGAAAAATAATTTGGAGTATTTTTGACAACCTTAATACATATGCAATTTGCTTCATCCATGAGGCTAAAAAATTCCTGAGCTATTGCATTCCTTAAGAAAACATGGTGCTTCTTTAGTGAAGTTGTCATCTTGAAAACCAAATACATCACAAACAACATCATTAACATGATTATCTTGATATACTTGAACTCCTATTTATGAACCTTGAGGAAGATGATCATCATATCTCTTCCTGGGTTTCTCACCATGAACTCCCTAGAACATATGGTCTTTTGAGAAATGCTTCACAAGCAAAAATTCCTTAAGAACTTCTCGTGTATGCCACTTCTTAAACTTGCATCTACAACATGGATGCATGATCTTACCATTACAGCTAGCGTTAGAGTATGCAAAACCCAAGAAATTGTTAATCAAGCCAAACAAGTTGGAGAATTGTGTGTCAACTTGATCCATAACTTATTATATCTAGTGAATAAAGTTAGTAGAGAAGATGATGTTAGTTATGTTTAGTTTTGATGATGTCAAATATACTTATGGATATCAAGAGCAAAAAGTTTGTATACTATATTTATCTCCCACATTGACTAATTCTTAAATTTAATGTAGAATCAAAGATGTGAAGTTCATTTATGAAGAATGATCAAGAAGAAGAAAAATAAAGAAATATTGAATGAAAGAAAGAAATGGAATCAAAGAAGATATAGAGCCAAATGATGAAGAACAAGATAAGAGAAGAAAGAAGGAAGAGGAAGAGAAGATGAAATCTCAGGATGAAGGTCTATTTCCTCAAACAAATCAACAGTGGAGCTACTGAGTAATGAATATGAAGAGTAGATGTTGTGATAGGTGGAAGAGGCATGGTAAATGAAGTAGCAAAAGTGTGAGGGGAAAGAGTAATGGTTGCTGGGGTAGTAGCTGTGGTAGCTAAGGAAGTAGGAGGAAGAGTAGGAAGAGGAGGTATGGATGAATGGATAGGAGAGGAGAAGAAAAATATTGTTGAATGGAATAAGAAAGTCACTATACAAACTCACATATTGATTCTAGAAGTCTCCACGATCAAATGAGAGTTGGAATGGCTCAAATCAGAGTTAAAATAAGCTTTGGGATGAGTTAAAATAAGCAAAAACATGTTTTCTGATGGATTACCTCGAGGAAAACTCATTTACCTCGAGTTTGGGCCAAAACTCGAGGTAGACCAACCAACCTCGAGGTAAATATGGCTTCCACCAACTCTGTTCTACTTTGTTTCGAGTGACGTTCAGTAAATCGATGATATCTCCCAAACCAGAGATCGAATTAAGGTGAAATCAATTTTGAATAAAACTAGATATCCAATACACCATCTTGACAAAAATTCAAGTCCAAAGAAGATCCGATGAGAGAGCTATGAATTTTTGAAGTTGAGCTATCTATCACCATTATGCAGCAGACTAAGGTTTGCTAAATTGAGGATATCTCACAAAGTACAAATCAGAATGAGCTGAAATTGGTGTCATACGAAACTAGACTCACACACCTTTCCAAAAACATCAATATCACATAAAACAAAGATCAAATGAGAGAGATATGATTTTTGGAAGTTGAGAGTCTGTTCAAGATTGTGCAAAAACGTTGGTTTAAGAACAACTTTTACTGATATGATCATAGTATTCAACATACAATGAGTTTGGAGCTATTCTTCTTGCATTGGAAAGAATACTTAAAGATTATTTTAGGGATATATGTGATTTGTCAAGATGCTCAACGAACAGAGATGTTACCTGAACTTACTAAACAAATAGAGTATAAAAGTCATATATAGAGTTGCTGTCAAAATACCTCGAGGCAGAAAAGTTTCTCTGGTCAATTAACCTCGAGTCTAAATGCTTAAGCTTCTCTGGTCAATCATCTCCACTAAACTCGAGGCACAATACATTACCTCGAGTCTGGAGAGAAACTCAACGTAAGAAAATGAAACTTGAGGTTGAAGGAATATTTATGCCTCCTTGCGCTGAGATTCTAACTCGAAGCTGTTTCTGTGACTTAAGTTTATGAAGAAACTCGAGGTTAGATCTGAAACTCAAGGTAGAATGATTTGCTAAGCAGATGTGAATTCTGAACTTATCGCTGGTAATTAATCTCTGTCTCCAACATTTCCGTGTCTGTGTTTATTGTTGCCACTAACTATGTTTCATGAATTATGATTATGGAGAACTTCAGGAACATTTAATACTTTGAGCTAAAAAGAAAATTATGATACAGATCAGAAAAAGAGCCAAAATGTATCAGTTCTGAAAACTCTTCAATAGGCTTTGAATATGATTTATCTGGCTCATATCCTTTCTTATTATCATTGCTAACTTGGTTGATGAGCTTGTTAATGAGTTTCAGCTGGATTGACATCAGATTATAAAAGATGAATGATTACGTCAGCGCTCACAACGGTAACTTTGAGCAACGGTCATATTCCAACGGGAAGATGGCATATAAATAGAGAAATCTTCAAACCGAAAGATGTGATGACGATTGATAAAAGAATCGACGGAGCCAACGAAATGATTTTACTACTTCACTGTCGATAGCTCATACACTCTGTTTTTACAGTAGAGAGTGAGATGATAGATTATGCACTTCAGTGATTAACACTCTATCTACTCGTGAGGAGTTTAGAATTCTTATTTGATTATTTGTAAAATCTTAAGGTTGAGACCTCAAGTGTTGGGCAAACAATTACAGCTTGTAAGGGGGAGTGAATCCGAGTGTGAAAGGATCATCCTGAGAACAGAGTGTGTAATTGTACCCTTACAGTGGAGATTGTAAAGGCTAAACAAGTGTCTGGTTAAACTTGTGAGGTTGTAAAGGCTTTTCTCTTGTGCCTGGTTAAACAAGGAGATAGTGGAAATCTCAAGTGCGGCTTGAGGACTGGACGTAGATCAAGGATTAGGCTGAACCAATATAAATCTCTATTTGCAAATTATTTTCCCTAAACTCTTACATTCCAACATATATGTTTAAATGAATGACTATTGATTTGCAACTCATTACTGTCATACAAATTGCTTTCTGTAAGTTGCAAAAAGGTTTTTAAAATTCTTAAAGTTTTATCAGACACCCAATTCACCCCCTCTTGGGTGACAGCCAGGTCTAACAGATGAGTGAAGAGAGAATTTTTAGTTCTCTGAATGACATATGCCTAGACGCTTAAATTCAATTTATGAAACATTCAACAATTTGTAAAGGTTTAAAAACCGCTACCATAACCACTACAAACATTATTACTTTGTAGCGGTTATTAGCCAAAAACCGCTAAAATTTTCATGAGTGTTTACATTTTGTAACGGTTGTACTTAAAACCGCTACAAATCAATGACCGTTGTCAAGAAACTTAAAATTCAAAATGACACAATTTGTAGCGATATATCTACAAAAACTGCTACAAAATGAATAATCGTTGGTGAGTTACCAATCATTCAAATTTCATATTTTGTAACGATATTAATTAAAGCCGTTGCAAAATTAATGACTATTGGCGGGCTACCAAACATTCAAATTTCAAAATTTCATATTTTGTTGCGGTTATAATTAAAACCACTACAAATTGTTGACATAATTTGTAGCGGTTTATCTACTAAAACCGCTACAATTTTAATGACAATTATACGATAATTGGAGACTTGTGGACACAATTCAAATTCGGAAGGCTATGCAAGATGAAGTAAGTCAATTATATAGGAATTGAGGCAACAAGCTTTATGGGCATTACTTAACATTTAAAACCAGGGAGGAAGCCCTAACAAGCATGTACATGGTTTTAAATGTTAAGTAATAACCATAAAGCATGTTGTGTCAATTCCTATATAATTAACCCGTTTATTCTTGTTTAGCATTTTGAATCTCGACTGTGTTAGTAAGTCTCCAATTATTGTACAATAACAAATAATGAAAAAATCAATTCAATTTTTTTACAAGTGCTCGAAATAAAGAGTCAAATGTCCTAAATCATAAATAAAAGCTAACTAACTATCTGGAGTCTAATCGTTATGCCCTCTCTCATGAGGCAAGATCATTAAGTTGACTAGAATTCACAACACCATTGTCATCGACAGGAGGAGGATGCAGGTTGACGATGAACCTAGGGATAAGTGGGACCTTTGGATGCTTCTTGTCAAGAAACAATTGACTCTACAACCTGAACAACATAATGTTCATGATATCCCACCATTAGGTCTACTGAGTGTAGAAAAAATCGTCCTACGCTAGAATCTTCCTGGAAACCTTTACATGGATCTCTTGTATAGTCTCTTTTCTTGACCTTCTAACACCGGAGGTCCCTACTCAGGAGGTGCCGCCTCAGAGGCGACACTCCTGTCGTAGATTAAGCTAGCCTTAGTGTGTGTAACCCTAGACCCCTTCAATGTTCAAAGGCGGCACCTCCTAAGTAGATCATGCTAGGCCTAGTGACCCTTTCAATGTTTAGGGTGCTCAACTGGGCATAGACCAGTTTTCATAGGCGCAGTAGGATCCATAGACGAGATTGCTGAATCCACTCCTGCCAAACTCATTTTATAAAACATTTATAAAATAATTTCATTTAACATAAATAAATTACATAAATTGAAACTAAAAGTATATATAACTTATAATGGCCTCCTCTTATTGTTGAGAGGTTGTTGTCCCGTCTTAATGTCTATGGGTATATGTGAGTTGTATATATATTATATGTATATATTGTTGAAAAAATTATATGTATGTATTGTATATATTATAATAAATATATATTATATGTATATATTGTAATAATTTTAAGAAAAATATTATAATTATAATTATAAAAAATGAAAATAATTAATTTATATTGGAAAAAACGTGAGACTACTAAAATACTTAATTATAATAAATATGAAATAATTAATATATTGTAAATGAAGGCATAAGAAATATATATTATAAAGCATAAAAATATTATATTTTTAACTAAATAATATTTCTATATAATTGAAATTAAAAATCTTTTTTTTAAATATAAAAAACAAAATACTTTTTAGGTAAGGTAGGACAATAAAAGAAATGTGTGTGGGACCATGACAAATTTCTTTCCACTTTGCATAGCTCACCGTCAAAACGCTTGGGTGAGCGACTTTTGATAAAAATCAACTTTTTAGGTAAAAATAAGATAGAGAATACACTTTCCCAAACAGGAAAAAAAGAAAAAGGAAAAATACCTAGTTCTGCCATTGTACGCGCATCTAGGCTCCACAACGCTTTGGAATGTTTTCCCAAACATGCAGATACTCATCAAGCCATTGAAGCTGTTTGCCCAACATCAGTATTCATTTGATTTGATCAATATTTTTTTGATATTTCTCTCTTTTCTTGTTTATATTATTTTATGCATTTAAAACTTTTAAAAAAAAAATTGGGGGCGAACCCCCGAATGCCTCCATCATTATTCAGCCCCCAAAATATTTTTTACAAAATCCGTCCCTATCCAAAGTTCCCTACTAAGCCCTAAAGGTTTTTTTCCCCTGGACAAAAGGACACGCCTACTTGAACAAAGCATAAAGTCAGCAATAAAAGTTTGGAGAATTACTATGAAGTCCTCTCAAGAAGGGATTTAATTAATTAATCATCAAGAAATCTCAATAACAAACAAAAAAAATAAATAATAACAAGTTCTAATGTATGAAAATAACGACACTTCATTTGTCAATGAAACTTCTTAATTAGTAATTAAATCTTGAGTAAAATATTCTGACCACCCTCCCGTTTTACCTTAATTATACAGACATTCCTTCTATTTTGGAAACCCATATAAATTCCCTTAAAAAAAGTATGTAGCACAAACCTCCCTTATATTTTAAGATTCTATTTGCATCCACCCAAACCGTTAGTTTGACTGTTAAATTTGACTTTTGAACCTTTTTTTTAACCAAAATGTCCCTTTTTAGTATTATATATATTAGTAAAATACTTTGACATCTCTCCTGTTTTGCCTTAGTTATACAGACTTCTCCTCTATTTTGAAAACATACATTTAAGTCTAAACAATTAACTTTGTTAAGAATATTCCTAAAAGATTTCAAAAATTTATTTTTAATTAAAGTTTATATAAAAATAAAATTTAATTATTATTTTACTCTTAATATTAAATCCCTAGTTTTACTTTTATCTTGTGCGTATTTATTTTCTCTTTCATATTTTGACTAAAATTGTTTTAAAGAATTTAATATTTTTTTATCTGTTCGTTAATTTCTATTTTATCTTTTCAAATAGTTATTTGTTTGGTGATTTTAAAACTTGTTAAGGTAAATATCACAAACTTTGAATATTTAAGTAAGTTCTTAAATAAACATATCAAATGTGTTTATAAATATTTGTGAAAAAAATATTAAATTATAAATTTAAATGATACAGAAAAGCTCAAACTTATATAGTTTATTATATTTGATAAAAATATATGTGTTTAACATATATTTGAAGTCAAAATTAATTTATAATATCAAAATAATAAATTTTTTTAAAAAAACAGAAAG
The DNA here is from genome assembly GCA_037074495.1 of Acacia confusa. Taxonomy (NCBI): domain Eukaryota; kingdom Viridiplantae; phylum Streptophyta; class Magnoliopsida; order Fabales; family Fabaceae; genus Acacia; species Acacia confusa. The sequence goes on from CM073510.1 coordinate 31,154,245, forward strand.
TTATATATATATAATACTAAAGAGGGACATTTTGGTTAAAAAAGGTTTAAAAATCAAATTTAATGGCTAACTAACGGTTTGGGTGGATGGAAATATAATTTTAAAATATAAGGGAGGTTTGAGTAACATACATTTTTTTAAGGGAGGTTTATATGAATTTCTAAAATAGATGGGAGGTCTGTGTAATTAAGGTAAAACAAGAGGGTGGTCAGAGTATTTTACTCTTAAATCTTCTTCTTGAAACCTCATACCAATTCCCCCTAAAAGTTTTGTTCTTTTACCTGGACCAAGTCAACCCACGCGCATATGCATGTCCATACATAACAACTAAAGCAAGTCGTGTACAAATAATATTTGCCGTTCTTTAGTGCTCCTTTGCTTGGCTAACTATTATTCTTTATATCGCACTCCTTCTAACTAACAAAAAAGGAAAAAAAAAAAAAAGTAATCAGTCAGCGAGTCAATTCCAAATGCCGTAGGCTAATCGCCACTTCCTACTTTATATAAACACAACTCACACAAATCCCTTTACTTCTCTTGCATCTTGGCTTGAATGTTGAATTTGAGACCTCAAGCTTCAGGCAAGTTCATATCTACTTTACTATTTCTCTTTGATTTATCCATGCATATTATTATATTATTATAATACAATAAGATGAGTTAGAGATATTGCGTCTTTATAGATTTCAACAGATAACATGGAGAGGACACAGTGGATTTTTTGGTTCGCCTTGATCCAACTTTTGCTCGTTAATCTTAGCGACGCAATTCTTAGTGGAAGAAAACACACCACCGCTGGCAACACTCATTCTGGTAAGCACCTTAAGTTTATGTATCAGCCAAAAGCTTAATTATAACTTGCCCTAGCTTTATCAAACCTATGCTTCCCCTCAATATTATATTATAATATTCTGTTGTATGATTTTTTTTTTGCACTCAGATTTCATAAGCATTGATTGTGGAGCAAGCAACGAATACACTGACCCTCAAACTGGGATCTCATATCAGACAGACAAAGGTTTTGTAGACGCAGGCTATAATGATATGGTGGCACCTGATCAAAGAAGCATAGTTGATTTTCCTTATTTTGGGAGACAACTTCAGACACTAAGAAGATTCCCTGAAGGAAGAAGGAATTGCTACACCCTGAAACCAAGACAAGGCAAAAACCAAAACTACCTCATCCGAGCTTTCTTCTCATATGGAAATTATGACGGCAAAAATCAAACTCCAAGTTTTGACTTGTACCTTGGCCCCAATCATTGGTCAAGTATTGAAGCAAACTCAGGTTATGTTTTTGTGGAGATTATCCATACTCCTACAACCGAAACCATACACGTTTGCCTTGTCAAGTCAGGCAGAGGAATACCTTTCATTTCTACATTGGAACTACGACCTCTCAGCAATTTTATTTATAAAAATCCCTCCCCTTCTCAATCACTTTTATCCCTCTTTTCAAGAGTTGACGTTGGTAACATCAGTACAGCCACGTCCACCAGGTGACTTTAATTTTTTTATATTCTTTATAGTTTATAGCATGTTTTGTTTTCACAGGTTCATTAATCTAGCTCTTGCCAATTTTTATGTTCTCTAGCTTCTTAAGTTATTCATGCTTTCCTTTCACTTGGAAGCAATTCTCATATTCGCTTTTTATTCACAAGTCAACAAAGTGAAGTTCACTTTAATCATTTTCTTAAAAACACATGATGTGCCGGCAATGATTATCACCCTCTTAATTCAACCAACTTTCCGCTTGGAACCCGTTTTCTTTCCTTCCCTCCTCTTCCTTTTTCTAACAATTAGATTGACGTTCGTGAATTATTTAGATTTGATCTTTTATAAAGTTATTATTAAAATGTTAAATTTAAAAATAGGGTTAAGGTGTAAAAATATACATAAGTTTTTTTCCCATGAGCGTCCAGCACCAAGAACTTTTTTTTGGAGCAAAAGTACATACATGGTTTCCATTTTGGAGCAAAAGTCACATCCCACTGTTAAGTTACTGTTCACCGTGATGAGAGAGAAAGAGATGAAATGAGCAGTAACATAACGGCGATGAACAGTAACATAACAGCGGGATGTGACTTTTGCTTCAAAATGGTAACTACGTGTGTATTTTTGCTCCAAAAAATAGTTCTTAGTGCTGGACGTTCCCGAGGAAAAAGCTTATATGTATTTTTGTTCCTTAACCCTTAAAAATAAAAATAATTAATTAAATACAAGTTGCTAAATTTTGAATGAATAATTCAATACTACAATAAAGAAATTAAAATTAATATTTTTTATAAAACTAAATTTCGAATATTGATCTAGTGGTTAGTAAAGGAAAAGAGTGGAAGAGGATGAGATAGAAGGAGGAGGGATTCCGAACTGGTTAATTCTCATATTCATTTATTTAATAATGCGAGAATATAGGTACATGGATGACATCTATGATCGTACGTGGCGCGTGGACAACATGACTTTTAAATTGCAAGATTGGCATGTGGTCAATAAACCTGCGGAAATTGATGTTGACAGCTCAAATGATTCTTATAGATTACCAGCAGGAGTACTACTATCTGCAGTCAAATCATCGAATCGCTCCTCTGCTTTGAACTTTGACTGTGGTTCTGTTTGGAGGCTTCCATTTGAATATTCTTTCAGATATCACGTCATCTTTCATTTTGCTGAAATTGAACAGCTTCCCTTTGGGCAGAAAAGGATAATAGATATTTCTGTTAACGATGAAAACATACTCCCAAAGCCCATAACTCTTGAATACTTGAAGCCTCTCACAGTCTCTGCTGTTACAAATCAAAGTTGTATTAGTTTCAGCATAAGAGCAACATCAGAATCTGCTGCTCCTCCAATCCTCAACGCACTTGAGATGTATCAATTAATATCACCGCTAAATTTCCCAACAGACAAAAGAGATTGTACGCTTCTCTATTCCTCATCCACTATATATATATATATATATATATATATATATATATATATATATCTCCTAATATCATTTCAGTTTGTGCACGTTTTGGCTTTGACTTCTTCTGAGAACATATGTTTATTATTTGTAATAATAGTGGATGCTATCTTGGACATCAAAATCTCATACAAAATCTCCAAATTGGATTGGCAAGGTGACCCATGTATGCCCAATTATGCATGGGAGGGACTTATTTGCATTTCTGGCACCGATCAATCTTACGCAAGGATCACCTCATTGTGAGTATTTTACTTCTTGAATTAAATTCATAAGGTTTGATCTATGATCGTTTTCAAAAATATGTTGGTTATAAACATTCCTAAATTGGTATAAACTGTTTGATCCGTTTCACTTCTTGCTCCAAAAGGTTTGATAAATGTATAAACTAGAATTGATTGGGGTCAATTAATTTTAGGTCACTCTTGTTTTTTTGCTCTTTTTTGATAAACGATAATAATTTCTATTATTGCAAAGTTCCAAGTATTTCTTAAAACTCCTTACTCAATTATTTATTTTATTTTAAAATTAGTCAATGTACTTTATTGAATGAGTCAAATATTGACCAAATAAGCATTATGATTCCTCTTTTTAATTTTACCCAACCATATATCCATTTGTTAGCAATCCGAGATAATAACAAGGTCTAATGTTACATGTTAGTAAAAGCCTGCCTGTTAAACCAACGGCAATTGGGTCTAGCAAAAAGAGCTAGTCCCTTACAACATAATGAATCAAGGTTTAAATTCTATTGGCAGAGGTGCCCGATGGTACCTCGAAGAGGATTGCCTCCAATGAAAAGGATACAAGTATTTATAAAAAAACGAAAGAAAGAAAATGTCTAGCTCTTATCCTCTCCTTAACTAAAAGTCTAGCTCTTATCTTGTTCTTAACTTGGGTTACATAGCATTTATGTGTTTCATTTTGTGAACTTTCTATCCTTAGATAGAATCTCTTACTCATCTCAACCTTGGTAATAATTAATGTTCTCCCATATTTCGTATAATATTAGCTATTAAAGAAGCTGCATGTACTTGAGAAAATTGTATAGTCACCTACCTTAGTATATTTTGACCATATAATCTAATTATTCCAAGCAGAAACTTAAGCTCGAGCAAGTTAAAAGGAGACATAGCTATTTCATTCTCACACCTTACGGAGTTGGAGTCCCTGTAAGTATTTAATGATGACTTAATTAGGACAACTTTTTCGATCTAAGAATTTCATGATTGAAAATAATGATGCTTTTGTTTTAGGGACTTGTCAGATAATCACTTATCAGGAACAATACCAGAATTTCTTGCTGAATTGCCAAAGTTGAGAGTTCTGTAAGTTTTTGTATATAATTTGCGACTACTAATAGTCCACGCATACCATTATAACTTGTAGATCATCAACCAATTAACGAATATATATCAACAATTATTTTTTTTACAGTAATTTGAGAGGCAACAAGCTTACTGGTTCAATTCCCAAGAATCTCAAGGAGAAGTCAGATTTGGATATGAGGTTTGTCAATCTTTCATAGTTGCCCAGCTTTTAGCCTTGTTATTAATTTTTTTTTTTTTTTGAATTGAACTAAAATCAGTTTATCAATATTATTTGATCAGACTGATCATACAAGATAGTACTAATCAACTTATTGTCTGATTTATCTTTCAGTTTGGATGGTAACCCTGATCTTTGCTTGACGGAGGATCCATGCAAAAAGCATAAGTTCGTTATTCCTCTAATAGCATCTGTTTCTGCTTTGATTGTTGTAATCTTGGTTACGCTTGGAATATGGATCCTTAGAATTAAAAGACAGAAAGGTTCGTCTACACAAGATTCCCTGTGAACCTTCTTCTTTGTTATGTCACAGTGATTTTGATTTTGTTTTGAAAAATTGTATAATATTTAAATCTGCTGTATTTCATGTCCCTAAGATATCAATATGTCTCTAATTTTATGTACAACATAATGATCAATAGAAGAAAACGGAAAAAAGATATTTGGAAGGTTCAGACATTATTTATTTTATCCTTATTAATATTTAATTTACTGAGGATTTTGCAGGGCATGAATCATCAAAAATAAGAAATCGAGCATTTTCTTACCCCAACGTTCTTGAGATCACTAATAACTTACAAAACTTGATTGGAGAAGGAGGATTTGGGAAGGTTTATTTAGGATCTCTTAAGAATGGTACTCAAGTTGCAGTAAAATTACTTTCTCAATCATCAGTGCAAGGTCATAGAGAATTTCGATCAGAGGTTCAGTCAAAATCCTATACTTGAATTAATTTTGTTCATTATTAGAAACATATTTTGTTCAATATTTTTTCATTCTCATAGAGGTGATAAAGTTACATATGAATTATATAGGTAGAACTTTTGATGGTTGTTCATCATAGAAATTTAGTTTCTCTGATTGGATATTGCGAAGAAACTGGTGCGAGGGCATTAGTTTATGAGTACATGGCTAATGGTGACCTCCGCCGACATTTATCCGGTATATATGAAATCTCTTGCTTCAAATTAAAAGGCTAGATTAGACATTTTCTAGCCACAATATGGTATTAATTCACTGAGAAACATTTGAAGGTATATGTAAAATAAATCTGATTATACTATTTACATATATAGGTCACAACGGGGATGCTTTGAAATGGAAGAAGAGGCTTCAAATTGCATTAGACGCAGCGTGTGGTAAACAAAACTATTCATATGCTAACCATTTATGAGTTATATGATTATATTGAATTTCAATTTGTATGGAAATGATATCATTTATTTTTTTGTGGAAATATAAACAAATTAGACATAATATAATATAATTTGTTTGGTTATACAATAATGAATGGAATTGTAGGGTTAGAATACCTGCATAATGGTTGCAAGCCAGCAATAGTGCACAGAGACTTGAAGACCACCAACATTTTGCTAGATGAAAATATGGAAGCTAAGATTGCTGACTTTGGGTTGTCCAGAGCTTTTGCTAATGATATTGACAGTCATGTCTCAACTCGTCCTGCTGGAACAGTTGGTTATGTTGATCCTGAGTAAGCACTTTATTAGTATTATATATGGTTAATATCATTGTTACTCCTTATAATTTGATCAAATTTTAGTTTTGGTCCTTATAATTAAACTCATACTAAGTCCTTATAAAACTACAAAGACCAAAACCTTTTTTATTTTTTTTTTACCAAGACCAAAACCTAAATTTGATAAACCTAATATATATATTCCTCAACTAAGAATCTCCACTAAATTCGTTTTAGGGAAAAAGCCAAAAAAAAAAAAAAATTGAACTCCAAAATCCTAAATTAGTGATTTTCTTTTAAAAGGAGTTGCCAATTGCTATATTCAAACAGAACTAATTTAGGATTTTGAAGTTTAAATAGCATTTTTTAAAAAATATTTTTTTCCCTTACTTTTAAGGTTTGCTTCCAAGGAAAATAATGCAATACAAAGAGCATCTGTAATGAACATATTATTTGGAATGGAAGACAAATCAAGGTCTTTTTTTTTTTTTTTTTTATGTTAGATTGACTACCTCGAACTAGGGTTGAATACCTATTTCCATTTGGATGCTATAAAATTTTACAGGTTTCAAAGTTCAGGAAACCTTACGAAATGAAGTGACATATATAGTTTTGGAATAATTCTGCTAGAGCTAATCATTGGACAACTAGAGGCAAAATGATATGGCTGTTTTAAAATACTCTAATCGTCTTCCTTATAATTTCCTCCTTCCTCTCGTACTTCATTATTGTTGAAGGAATAAAAATGGAGTTAATTAGGGAAAAATGGATAAAAAAGTGAAATAGGTCTTACAATTCTGACTAGCATCGATTCTCCAATCAGGGAGTAATTTCTTTTATTCAACTATAAATCCTCACCAATTAGTATTAAGGTTTCCGAGTACAAGAAAATCAAAGCAATACAAAGAGCATATGTAATGAACATTATTTGGATTAGACGACATATCAAGCTCATTGTTTTTTCTAGATTCACTTCCTCGAACTAAGGTTTAATATCTGTGAAGAATCTGAATTGATTTGATATACTAATAAATTAAATTTTTCAGGTTTCAAAGTTCGGGAAACCTTACAAAAGGAAGTGACATATATAGTTTTGGAATAATTCTGCTAGAGCTAATCACTGGACAACCAGCAGCAAAAAGGCAACAAAACTATACCTTCAGTCTCCTACTTTATTGGGTTACCCCTAAATTTAAGAACAAGGAAATCGAATCCATAGTTGATCCAAGGTTACGAGGAAAATATAGTGTTGATTCGGTTTGGAAGTTTCTAGAGATAGCCATGTCATGCACTGCACCATCTGCAAGTGAAAGGCCTGATATAAGTCAAGTAGTTTATGAACTTAGGGGTTGTTTGGCAATGGAGACAAGCTTGGAATTAGTGACCAGCAGCGATCTCCACCCCGATTCGAGCAGTTTCACAAATGTGAATGCTTCACAATTTAATTCAGACTTCAGTGCTCTGTCTGGAAGATAGATAATTGTTTACTCTTGTTTATGTATCGTTTTATTTTGTTAGTAATAAAATTGTCTTTGTTAAGAAAAAAAAAATTCTGAATTTTGGGATATTGTCATATTGTATTTCTTATATTTGTATTTCAAAGACCATGGTAATGCTGCGGCTATTGTTTAAATACTTACATTCACTGTGATTGAGTTGATTTCCAGTACTAGTTTCGAAGTAAACCATAACCAGGAATAACGGAAATGAAAATAATAAGAAAAAAGATTAAGTGAAGGTTTTAGAAAAATTGAAGACTACTGAGGAGATTTAGAAATATTGTTTTAATATGTTTATTTGTTGTTATCTTTATTATTAATGGTTATTTACATTTAATGATTTTTAAAAGGATTTAATGTTTCTATCTTTGCTATAGAAATATTTTCTGTCTCACTCACATAAAAATAAGTGGATCCCATTATAAAAAAAAGATAAAGAAAATATTAGTAGGACTCACTCACTTTTATGTGAGTGAGACAAAAAAATGTTTTTATGAAACATTAAACCCCTTTTAGAATGTTCTCTTTTAATTCCTTGGGCTACAATTGGGGTTATAAAATAGACTTCAATATATCTCATTTTGTAAGCGTTTTATGACATTTTTTTGCCCCCCTCAAAGTAAACGTCTTATGATTGAATAATAAAGATTATTGAGTTTCTCCCTACTCCTATATTTCTCTTCTTGCTGTATTTGTCTCTTTATCTCCCTCCTTTGTGTGTGCACTACAAAAAAAATCATTTAATTTTCTGTCACAAAACAGTTTTGCAACAGAATTCATCTATCGCAAAAAAAGTCATAATTGCAATGGAAAATCATAATTTCATCACAAATTTCAAAATTTGCGATAGAATTTTTTTTCCGTCTCAAAAATTCAAAATTTACAATGGAAAACTAATTCCATCGCAAAATTTTGACTTTTGCGCCGAATTGGATTCCGTCGCAAAATTCTGACATTTGCGACGAAATTCTTTTCCATCGCAAGTTACAGAATTTTGCGATGGAATTCAATTCCATCGCAAAATTCATTTTAATTAAAAAAAATCATAAAATCATAAAATTACATTAAAAAATATAACAAATTTAAATTTAAATTTAAAAAATCATAAAAAATATATATAATTAAAATTATTTTAGAATATATAAAATTGCATAAAATTTTTTACATTAAAAATATTTAAAAATTTCATTAAAAAATTTGAAATAAAGAAAACTTGTATATGATAAAAATATAAAATAACAATCATAAAAAGTTAACATAGAGAAGAGAAAATCTAAATAATAATGTTACAAACAATATCTATTAAAAAATAGTCTAAAAAGAAGTAGCATGATCATCATCATCGTCACCAGGAGCCAACTACATACCCTTGCCTTGAGTTAGGGACTGGAGTCGGAACCAAGATTCCGTCGATTTGTGATGAGATCTCTATAAGGCTTTCCTGGTATTCGATAATGAAACAACTAACAAGTTCCCTAACATCCCAATTTCTTCCAACCATCCATACCCATCTTTTTGCTCTTCACCGACTTCACTCTCTTCATCTGCAATATCAACACCACCAATTAAACACAAATCAAAACTGGGAAGAAAAAAAAAAGCATGATGACAAGCAATTCTTCTTGAATTATGGCACAATTATTTATCTTACCAATTGTTGAGTGTGAAGAGCTATAACTGATTTGACTGATTTCTGAGCTAAGATTGCAGTCATTATGGCACTACTGGTGTCTGAACTTCTGAGCTAAGAATTAAGGATAGCATCAAAGTTCAAGTATAACAGAGAAAGCATCACTTTTCCTATGTTCCCAAAGAAGTTGTTCCAAGAACCTCGACAAGATGCAACATTAATTCACAGAGCATGTTAATGTGTTTAACACTCAATCACTCATGCCACCTTGATCCAATGAATGTACAACCATTTGTCCGCAGTTTGCCATGCCTCCAGAAAAATCAAGCAGAATGTAACCAATGTTGAAGCCGTCTGAACTTCTTTTGCTGAAGTTCATGAAGGCCTATAGTCATTCATAACACAATCTGTTAACACTAGATGGATACATGAATAAAGGAACCAAATACAAATTAGAACGAATTCTTCCTGGAAGGGAAATGAAGCAACAAGACAATATATAAATTCTAACCTTATATTTTATTACTGTCATACATACAAGAGTGTGTAGGCAATGCTATGAAGAAACACATTTCAACAATAAGCCAAGCCACAAAGACAATTCCAATAGCAAGTTTGGAGACTTTCTAACTCCCACGCTATATGGACTAGTTACTACGTTCAGGGCAATTCTGAATTCAACCGATAAATGAAAAACAACAATAATAAACACTCCACACTTACTTCAAAGATCACAACTTGAAACAAGATAATTGCATTGAACAACACAAAATGGGTTGAGAAAGCAACATCATTTGCCGCCATAGGAATCATCTAAAATCAACAGACATAAAAATTCTACTTACAATTTTAGCTAAATTATCTAAGCTTGACAACACCATCTATCATCATTCTTAGGTTTTTTTTTTTTTTATCTACATGTTGCCTCCAGTAAGAAAAACACTTTTCAGCTAAATGAATTAATGAACTTGGGTGGTTGACTGTATCATCTAACTGGATTTCCATAAGCATATACTCTAAAAAAAAAATCATCACAGATAACTTCAAGAAGACAAGGAATATTACTATGGTAGAGAGGCTGCATAGATGAACAAAAAATAACTCCAGATTAATGACATATCATATTCTGCAAGGACAATTTGCAATGATACAAGTTAAATATCCTACTCATTCCCATTTCAAATTGAAAACCGAACATGCTTGGTTAGCTTAGTCTAACATATCTCCGGAGAAAATAGGAGAAGACCATTGTGGTAGGCTGGTAGGACTCAGGGAATTTAGCAGTTTTCATTAGCTCAATATGAGATGAGGTTGCAACACCAAGTACTACAAGACATACACAAAAATCATTCAACCTAACCTAACATTATGTTGTCCGCCCAAAAAATGTTTTGTTAAGAGAGAGTGGATCAAGACAATTTTGTTGGGCCTGTAGGATTCAAGTGGGAGAATCAAAGACAATCATTATTACCTAAAATTTAATCCTACTTCCACAAATTACAAATCAAGACGGTAGACCTGCTAAGCATTTTTTTTTTTTAAAAAAAAAAAAACTCTCTTATATTACAATTATTACAAGCTGCAAGGTAACACAAGCAAGATAATACAGAAGCATCTGCATCATATCCAATAATCCAAGGAATATAGAATCATTAAGAAGTAGAACATCCTCACTCTTAGGATAGATAAGCAGATTCCCATATCATAAAATTATCCCTCAAAACGAAAAGAGGCATGCCTAAGCACTAGTTATGTCTCTAAAAAGCACTTACAAAACCATAAAGGATTTGTTTAAACTATCATATAACAAAATAATGACTAGCAAGGTCAAAGTAGGAGGTTTTAAACGAAGAGACTGCACAAGGTCCACTGGCTGGCCATGAAAATACCTCCTCAAGGGCCACTGTCTCAGCAACCGCAAGTAAGCTTTCATGTCCTTGTTTCTGGTCCATAACAGGAAAAAGGCTCTCTGCCAATAACTCTTGACATATTTATGGAAAATTGACATCCCTAAATTCCCAAACCACTAGTTATTATTATTCTTAAGATTGATAATCAAAAGATCTAAAAATTCTGACATAAAATCTATCAATATACACCTGCAAACATAGAAAAATGTAGCATGACCAAGAGCAACTAGGCAACTTATACTCAAATGACTGAAACTCAAAGATACAAAAGAATAAAAAAGATAGTAAACCACCAAGAACACCAGAAATCATGACAGTTTATAAGGTGCTATATCGAAATTTCGGATTAAGGACATCCTATACTCAGCATTCCACAGAGTGTACCTAAAGCCAAAAACTTGATGAATGAATCATCAAGTTTTATTTCTATGAAGAAGAAAGCAATGTTTAATTCCAAGGTATCAGTTCCTTTTTTGACCTTTCCCTATTTTCATCAAAATTTCCAGAAACTCACATGACTAATTAATGTTGTCGACAAGAAATAACCATTGAATATTACTTTTGCAACTGTTAAAATTTCAAAACTAAAAGGCACAATATCTAAAGAAGTGATGCATGTTATAATAAGTTAAAAAATTTAAAGGCAAAGCTCTGGCTTCTCTGTTTAAAAATTAGCCGGCAAAGTCGAAGTTTACCTAAACAATCCATAGAAGTTACGGTTAAGTTTATAACAGTCAAGCCAAATGAATAAATTACTGCCAAATGACTAGAAAGTAGACATCAATCAAGCCTTGCACGCATGTAAACCTTAAAAAATTTAAAATAAAATATGCAGCGTAGTAAATGCTGTAAAACAGTGGAACCAATATGTTCCCCATTTGTAAGTGAAATCATTTTATGCTAAGATATAAAATTCAGCATATATTTACCATCACAAGAAGTGGGAAGAATGCATAAACAATGAGAGAACATTTATTATGATTTTGGTATTTGCTGGACCAGCAAAGAAGAAGTGGAAAATCTGGTTCAATATAGTCTTGTAAAACATGAGAATCAAGAATCTAGATTGAACTAAAAGCTCTATTGACATGAACATATCTACCTTCTCAGTGGAAAGAAGGTGAATCCCAATACACTAATTACAAAAAATGCTTTCTTCTAGAAATTATTACTAAAATGATCCAGAGTAAAATAGCCTTAAGACATTTGGTGTGACAGGGACGGTGTTCCATCAATTCCAGAGTTTTTTCAGATCCGGGAAATCACATACCAGCATTCAATCGCAGATCTGAGGTTCGACGGTGGGTTTTGACCAAGGGAAGAACAGTGATAGCGGCAGTGAGAGAGGGAAGGAGGACGGAGTCGAGGGAATCAGGGAGATGATGAAGTCGGCGAGCCACGGATGTGAAAATGAGATTGACGAGTGAAGGCGATGGAGACAAAATGAAAGAGAGAGTGAAGGTGAAAGCTATGGTTTTGGCAAGAGAAAACTCGATTTTTTTTTTTGCGATGAAAACTCAACTTTTTTGTGACAGACAATTCCCACGTAAAAATTCAATTTTTTTGCATCCGCCGTAAAAAATTAAGATAGGATTAAAATTCCATCACAAAAAATTGTAAATTCTGTTGTAAAAAAAATAATTTTTTACGATGGAATTGGAATTGAATTCCATCACAAAAATTGAGTTTTCTATCACAAAAAATTGTATTTTTAAGATAGAATTGAAATTCCACCGCAAAAAAAAAAAAAAAAAAAATACAACGGAATTAGAATTCTATCGCAAAAACTTTCGTCACAAATTCCACAATTTCACTCTTTTCTAGTAATGGTGTGCGTGTGTGTTCTATATTTGGAAAAATAAGGTTCAGGATCAATATTGGGAATGAGACTTCCCCTTTGTATGTCATAAGTGCATCTATGGTGAGAGCCAAACATTGAAAGATTAGGAATATTGAATTATTGATGAATTTATAATTTTAAATCACTTTAAATATTTGTATCAAACTAACTTTATATTTGTATTAGACTAATTTAGTATAATATGATATCGGACAAATTACTTATTTGTACTAGACTAGAGAAACCATAGGAAAAAATTCAATACAAGAAAAAAATTTAAAAAAAGAAAATAAAAGGGAACTTTTTTGAGAAATTCCCGATCTCGATCCTAAGAATCTCCTGTCCCGTAGAGATGGGAGATTCTCGAGATTCAGATCAAGAAGGAATAGCTTTTCTGAGTTCTTTTTGAGATTGAGAATGAGATTTCTCAATCCCTTCCTGTCTTGAAAACACCCTCTCTTTCTATATACACGTATAGTTATAGTTTGCGAGATTGACATGAGTATATATGAAAAGTCACGCCGTTAATTTGAGTACCTAATAATGGTGAAGGAAAGTGAATAAGGAAAAGTAGAGAAATGAGCATAGTCAAGTTTTTTTGTATCCAGCCTCTTTACATTATATACAGTGAACTTTTTAATTAGATCCTATATTACCTACAATACATAAAAAATATATTATATCCATAAGACCATGGCTAAATATTTATTTAGTCGAAGCAACACATATTAGTCCAAATCACGAAATAAACACATGATCTAATTCTCTTCTTGTTGAAGGGTAGACATACTTGTCACTACATACAATCTTTTACATAACAGTTCGGTAACTAATTTATTATTAAGAAAATTAGTTTAATTATGTCTTTATAAAAACAATGATATGTGTTGACTTCTCTAAATAAAATATCCTCTTTAATAATGTGTGTTACAAGAACTATTCCTTGATGGAATCTCCCTTAATATTATGTATAACCAATAAGAATACTTCGAGACAAATTGTATAAATTTGTGACCGTTCTATGATTTTTTGATACAGACAATAGAATAAAATAAAAACCACAGATTTTGATATATTATTATTATTATTATTATATCTCTCTATTCCAAAAATAATATTTGTCATTTTAGAATTCCGATGAAAGTATAAATTTTTTTCCATATTTCTTCGCCCTTCACCCATGTCTCTCCATTTACTGTTGAGAGCGAGCAATCAATAGTATCATCATATTAAATTAGTGAAAAAGTATTCAAGGGTATTTGATACAGTAATATATACATTTTAATATAATTTGGATTATGTGATAGCCTCTCTCTGTGTGTATATATTATAGGAATTAATAATGATTGGTAAATTTTAGTAAATTACATCATTTCCAAGATATTTTGCTAAATATTAGAAAATTTCAATCATATAGATAGTTAGAAAATATTGGTAATTATTGGCATATAAAAAATATAATTATTAAATATCATCATACATCATTATACTGAAAATTAGCCTATAGAATTTTCTAGAAATATATTTTAAGTCGGGTATAATGTTTAATAATAAAAAAAAGGATATTTTTTTAAAATCTAAATTTTTCTACAGGACCCTCTCCTCCAAACCCTATGTTGCATCAGACCATCTTCAATTTTCCTCGTTCTCGCTGCCAAACAAAAAAGTCGAGATAGCATGTTTGGTGTGAGTTAGAGAAGCTGGAATCCTACGTTTGAGCATGTTAATTGGGCTATTGGGGATTTTAGCTTTTTCAACATTTTTCATTTTTTTGTAATTTTGATTTTAATTTTATTTTTATAATTATCTCAAAAACCATGTTGTCACTATCCCAAAAAGTTTAAATTTTAGAAAAACTAATTATGTTAATATCAATTCAAACATAAATCATATTATATAATCTTATTTTTACCTAATCAAGTTTACATAAGTCATTACAAATAAGTTATTTTTCTCAAAGCTATCCTAAATTAGTGATTTCTGCTTCTTACGTTTTCCTCCACCACTCCTAGCCACGTTACGCCATCATCCATTAGTGTAATTAGATGCATTCATATACCAGGTAAATTAAACAAGCAATTTTTTTCCCCCAAGTGTACTCGTGTGGGAGCCTCATTCTCTTCGCTGAGCATGAGAGTCGTAAGGTTTGTTGGAGGTATACGGTGGGCGATTAGCCACGGAACCAGACCGTTAAGTGGAGGAATTGATGACTTAATGCGTAGTAGTGTGGCCGGTCGAAACTGATTACAGTGAGAGCATTTAAGATCTGGTTCATGGAGGTAACACAAATCTCAGCTTCGATAGTTTGGAAGGAAGAAGATGTAGGCAAGGTTCTCATTGGTAAGGTCTTATGGAGTCGAACATATGCGCGACCGGCCATTACGTCGATCTTGCAGAAAGCTTGGAATCTTCAAGACAGTTTCGACGTAATTGCAATCGATGGAAACGTTTTCATGTTCAAATTCACAGTAGGAAGAGTATAACAAAATTCTACAGGGTCGACCATGGTCCATTAATGGTAGTCTGTTGAACTTGATGGAGCGTTCGAAATATAAATCAAGTTCCGAATTGGATTTTAGTTGAAGCCCTGCCTGGATTCAGATGCATAACGTTCCGATGGAGGCAATGTGTCTAGCGAATGCTATCATGATCGGAGGTTATGTAGGAGAAGTGATGCTAGCTGAAGATCCATACTATAATAGCAGGAATCTCTGTAGCTTCTTGCGAGCTAGAGTTCTACTTGATGTAAGGAAATCGCTGGCTTATGGTTTATGGTTACCTAAGCCGAATGGTGGTAAGATTTGGATTTCGATACGATATGAAAAACTGCAAAGCTTTTGCTATAATTATGGTAAAATTGGCCATGCTAATCATAGTTGTAGGTCTAAGATTTTGCGTTCTACAGTTCATCCTAGTGATTCGTGATTCGGACCTTGGATTACCACAAACTCATGCCGAAATTACGATGAAATATTGGCAGTAGTCTGTGACGATTGGGAGGAGGAAAATTATGTCCGGAGGGAAAAAGAAGCTGTATAGAAGGGGAGGGATGAGTACAAGCAGAAGACAGCTATGAATTCAGAAGTTGAGGAGGATCATTTATTCTTCATCAAAGCAAATAAATATGTTGTGGAAAGAAGAACAAGGGGATCAAATAGATATACGAAGGGGAAGGATTTGTCAGATGATTGCAATCCTGAAGAAGATATTATCCTCCGAGAGCCGACCAACAGGACAAAAGGAAAAGTTAATCGAGAGGAAGTTGTGTTTAACGTTTGGGAGGAGTTCGAAAAATCAAAGAAGTCCAAAAATGCAGTAGAAGAAAGAGCTATTGGAGGTTCTTGACCTTCTACTATGCCTTTAGCTAAAAGATTATTGGGGCACGTTAAAAAGTCTTTGATACGCAGGAGAGAATTCGTTGGCTATCATTCTGTTTAATGGGAAAATTCTAAATGAAGTCATTAATGTGTTGGATAGCCTCGGATTAAAGAGGAATGCAGAAGAAGAACTGGAATAAGGGGAGATTAAGTGAAGGAAAATTAGCTTGCATTACTAGAAAACATCTAAATTGCGACGGAAAATTTTTTGTTACAAATAAATTTGATAGTATTTACAACAGAAGAATGAATTCCATCGTAATTTAGGGCATTTTGTGACGGAAACTCCATTTCCATCGCAAAATGCTCTCATTTTGCGACAGATAGGTACTTTCGTCGCAAACCTGCGGTTTTGACCGCCAGTTTGTGACGGAAAAGTTCTGACCATCGCAAATAAACTCAAGTTTGCGATGGAAACGGAGTTTCCATCACAAACTGTCGGTAGATTTGCGACAAAAAAGGAGGTTCTGTCGCAAACTAGCCCAATTTGCGACGGAACATGGAGTCTTGTCGCAAAAAGGCGGTGTACAAGCCATGGAGGGCGTGAGAAACATGGAGTTCATTTTATGTATATAACTTCTCATAAAAGGATGACTAGTTATCTCACAAAGGCACAGGCCCTAGTTAATGCCCGACCGTGGAGGGCGTCCCGAAGCCGTGGTTTCTAGAATTTTCTTGCATCCTTATTTTGTGGCGTAAGTCAGTGAACTCTGTATTTCTCTTCTTATTTTTCAGTTTTTCTTATTCGTGTGTCTCTCTGTATTTCATTTCTTCACCCTTCATAAACCACTTACTGATTGAGTTTGTTGCTGCTTACCCTTTTAGAGATTGATCGATTTCTAAAATTAGGTGTGTATAACTTGCTTAACCTAATTATCTTCTAACTGGGTGGATTATAATTTGTTACTATATTGTTTAGCTCTTTTATCTCCTGAACTTTTCCTATCTGCAAGATGATTTTTTCCACCTTTACTTTTGATTGGAAGGACTATCTAGACATTTGCGCAATAATCGTTGTTTCCAAATATGCAGTTACCAGTTGGTTGAAGAATATCTCTTAAATCCCTACATGAACTAGTTGAAATTTGATGATTCTTGTGCCAAATGCTGATACAATAAATCTTTTTCTGTAATAAGGGAAAATGCTTTTGAATAGGTGTCAAAGAATGCGATTTTTACAAGTTAGAATGGCTTCTTAATTCGAGTTTCTTCCATTTTATACTATTTTTGTTTTCACACAATAATGAATGAATGGCATGGAAAATTGTGTTTACCTGCTTAAGGTCAGTGCTCTGGATACCTTAGTTTGATTTATTATGTTGCTCAAATAAATATAAATGTATAAGAAGAAAGTAGATACATGAAATCTGCAACTCATGAATAGTAAACACTAAACAGAAACCGTAGAATATTTATTTGCATATGTGAACTCACAATTAAGAACAAATACATTATAAAGAGTTATAGTTCATGACCATCCATAGGATCAAAAGTTACAAGTGATTGGAGGGATACTAGTAAATATTTTGGGGCATGATCTAATTTTTGGGGC
The DNA here is from genome assembly GCA_037074495.1 of Acacia confusa. Taxonomy (NCBI): domain Eukaryota; kingdom Viridiplantae; phylum Streptophyta; class Magnoliopsida; order Fabales; family Fabaceae; genus Acacia; species Acacia confusa. Next base: position 31,172,043 of record CM073510.1, read on the forward strand.
TAGGTGCTTGGTCGAGATGATATCTAGCCTGACTAGTCCCATGCGCATCCCCTGCTTGGAAAACTCATCTCAAAAGAAAGCTGGCACCTTATAATGCAAAAGTAAGTGATCAATTGTTTCATAGCTAGATAAGCATATAATTCAACTATTTGGAGAAAGAGAATAAGGGGATGAATTTGGTTTGTGATTTTTACTGTTAATTATATCCATCACCCCTATCCAAATGTAAGAGTTGAACTCTGGAGGAGACTTAGTCTTCCTAATAGGTTTCTTGAGAGGAAGTTGGCTAGTTTCCTTATCTTGCCCTGTTTCATGCATGACTATATTGTTATGCTTTAGGGCAGTTCGATTGATTCATGGTCTTTTGAGTTCTTCTATAAATTAATGATATTTTCTTGCGTTGTGAAGTATGGATTTGATTGCCCATCTATTTTTCCTATTTAGTTGATTCAATGGTATGTCCTTTTTTTTTTTTAATTGTAGGGTAAAAATAACTTGCTGATATCTAAAAAATCCTCAGTTCACTGGAAAGAATTTGAGCTTTGGTGTCTTAGAGCTTATTTGATCGATTATTTTGCTATCGTAAGTTTAATTAGATTCCTTGTTATAATTTTCTTCTCTAGTTTTGAATGAAAAAGTGAGAGGATAGGGAGTGGAATTTATATTAACCTAATATACTAAAAGAAGAGCAGGCTCCCGACCCCTCTGTCAGAGAATTTTGATTTTAGAATTCTTCCTGTTCTAGATCCTGAATAGGATATTAAGCTTAATTGAATTATTTGCCCAGGCAGCAAAGATTCTTGCAAACCTTATTGTGATGGGGGGTGGCATTTCAGCTAGAGCATTCACACAAGCTTATCGTCAAGCTCTTGCTAGTAAGTTTCTTACATCATGTGGCAAGAAAAGTTTCTTGGATTTATTAATTCTATGCATTAATCTGCAATTTGGGCACCATACTTGATTGAAGCTGGTTTACTGGTAGGTTCTGAGCCTGAGGTGGTTTTCATTGGTTTTTTGTTGTTTGTTATTTACCTTGAACATATGTTGCTAACATATGTTTAGCTCAGAGGGTACAAGATATATAATGTCAAGCTTTGCACTAGAATCATCTAGGATTTGAATACTCAACATGAACAAATCTAGGTCAAAAGTCACCTCATAGAAAGAATTTTGGTATTACTAGTAACCAAACTGATTGGCCAACAATTGTTTTGTTGTTTAACTATTTTTCCTCTTAAAACAAGGTTCTATGTGGTAGACTTCTTGACCATCCCAGTTTCACCGTAAGCATGAATTTAGCAAATGATTTCAAAAGACCTTAATGAATTTCTGACAAGTCTACATTGGCTTGATTAAACCATTGGTGCAGTTAAATTTGTCTACTCATGCTATAGATATAGCCCTTTTTATCTTCTATTCAAAGAGTCTTTCCAGCCATTGGTGCAGTTAAATGTAAAGTTTCAGACAAATAGAAGTTACTCCTTATATTAAAGACTACTCCTATAAGAGAGAATGCTCCTTATAAAAAAGAATCATATGGAGTATATAGCAGTTTGACATGATCAACGAAAATGAATAACCCATATTTTGGTGCCTGGCTAGAGAAAAGATCGATGATATGTCACTAAAAGATTTGGATATCCAAGCTTGTGGTCATCAAGATTTGTGCGTAGCTTTCCACCTATTCACTTAAAGCAAAACAAGCCAACCTTGAATTCTTGTTACCCTCTTGTAATTTACCGTGTTTGGTGCTCAAGAAAGTTAAAACACAAGGCAAATTGACTTGACCACTCAGTTTGATCTTCTGAAACTTTATGGGATCATTTTTAAGTTGTATTTATCGCTATTTCACTATCCAAAAAAAAAAACATTGAAGTTGATGAAGCAAAGTCGTCTTCCGCTCCGAGACATATTTAGCATTATTGGGGAGGTTGTATCACCCAAGCACCGTGCTTTAGTTTCCCAATGTCCTACATGATATGGAATGCTCGTGGCACTAGGGCTCGCAGCTTCCCGACCCTAGTTTGTGATCTTAAAATGCACTACCACCTGAATTTCCTTGCCATCTTGGAAACCCGATGTGCAAAGGAGGTGTAACACCCCAAATCCATCACCAAAAACTTGACAAAATATTTGAAATATAACCAACAAGGTTGATCATCATTCAAATCAAACCATTTAAAACTTAGTTCATAACATAAAGTACAAATTTCTGAAATATCTTAACGATAAACATAAGCGAAAGTCCTAGGGTCTTGGCAAAGATAAATAACATAACTTATACAACAGGAGTACAGAAGAGTTTTCTGGGCTCACTCCATTGGTGCCTCCTCTTGTACCCTATTAGGATAATCACCTGAAAAATGTTAATGTGGGATGAGATTTCCACGTCTCAGTAACTACTAAAATTTTCTACCGTACACAAGTAAATTATATATGATAAACAGTAGGAACTAATTATAAATAATTTTAATACACACACACACACACACACACACACACACACACACGTATGTAAAATCTTTCATACAAAAACTTTTATTATCTATAAGTGTGTATCAACATTTTGTAAATCTGTAATCCATGAAAAATAATGCAATATGCAGCCCCCCTTATATCTCCTTCCAACCTTATACCGCTGACTAGAGCCATAGGCTAACACATGGTCCAACAGAAACATGTCATTTGACTGAGATGTCCAAGCTCAACAAAACCTAAGTTACACCCGGCCAAAGGTATAAAGCTTAAGCCTGGACTATGGCTCCCCTCCTTAATCACAACTCAGGAGGTGTCACGTGTCCCACAACTCCAATGCAATCCCGGCCAGAGGATAAGATGGAAGAAGTGGCCCTGACAAGTATCATCCACTGTGCACCGAGTGATGGTGTTAAAACAGTATCATACAAAACCCTTCTAACTCCGTCCCATCACATACAGCCGCCATGATAAACATTTTTATTCAAAAATATTAAATCAACATCGTATGTTATTTTACCAGGTCAAACAAACAATCATTTTGAAATCTAGGACGTAAATAGTAAATTACTATTAAAAAATACATATGTTACTATGTAATTCACTATTCAAAAGTACGTACACGTACAAATAGTAAATCGCTATTCAAAAATACATATAAGTTACTATGCAAATAGTAAATCACTATTCGGGGCCAAAACTGTAATTTATGCGGGTACCAATTCGTAATTTATTCGGGAACACAATCGTAATTTATTCGGGAACAAAACCATAATTTCGACATTTTATTATAAAATATTATAACTCATATAGGTATAAATCAGTCCATAAAAATAAATAATTAATAATCATACACAATTCACAAGTATATGGAAGAATATTCAGAGTTACCTGTTATCTCCTAGCTTACAGACTTCAATTCTCTCGATAAGATTCTTCTAGCACCCCAGATAATCTTCACAACACTATCTCTCTCTCTTACACTCTCATAAGGCTGAACAGTGGAAGTATGTGTTTGTGTGGTAGAAGAGAAGTGGTGAGGTATTTATAGAATTTTTCGGTCTCAACTACCTTCCAAATTTCACATGTCTATCTACTTATCCATCTACCACACATAAGTTCATCTACCATCTAACTACCAAACACATGTATATCTACCGTCTAACTACCCTATGCTTATCTACCGATCAATCTAACTACCAAACACATGTATATATATTAATCTAACAAATGGTTTGAAATAACTTTATTAGATTCATGCCAGAACTAAGTCCTAATAACCTCTACCGACCTTCGTCTTCGACTGCTGCCTCTTCACGGCTCTACCCACCGGCACTTCTCTATCCCGGTTTCTTCCCTGTACTATTCATTAAGACTGAGGTCCAATGCTCATTGGACCTCAGGTAACGGTTAACCTCATGCTTATGTAAACAGTATATGACAGGTATCACAATAGTAAATTCACCATTATAACTTTCAAAGCCATAACAACAAGTAACATAACACAGCCACTGCAATATGTATGTTACCCCAGTCTGCACATAACCAGTGCCACGATGGCCTATCGTGTCCTCAGCGCTAGGAAAACTCAACGGCGTTATCAAGACTATAACCCGTATTTAATTCAGTATATCATGAGCAACTTTCAAAACAGAGTTTCAACATGTGAATACAACTATCATATATAAGCACACCATAAGCATAAGAGTTAAGGTTACAATACGCGTCCGTACCTTCGTTTGACGGGTTTTTGGGTACGTTCGTTGTCGGTACGCGTGCACAGTCTATCCTAAAAGGGTAATATCGTCTCAATTAATTCTTAAAAAATATTTCAAGAGACACCTTGGCCACACTTGACATTTTTACCCTTGAAGGATTTATTTTCAATTATTTCCTCATAATTTTCAAAAAAATCGTTGGTGCAGAATTTCGCCTAACTTCGAAAAATCATAACTAATTCTAGAAAAATCGAAATGAGAATCCGTAAAATTTCCCAGAATCCTTGAGAACTCTATTTTCAAGGAAAAATACTGGAACTTACCCAGAATTTATGGATAATTCCCAGTTCCCATATTTCAAACCGCTGCCTAGATTTTCGCTCAGAAAACATAGCTTAACTTCTGAGATTTTTATCTTTTCGTACAGAGCTTCAATTGACACAAACTTTATATATATGGAAAGCCCTAGATGTCTACTTTCACCATGAATTTTCTCATAATTTTAGAATATCATCTTCTTCATAGAATACTAAGTTGAAGCTTATATTCTATTGAGTTCAAATATGTACTTATCTTTAAGATCTAGTTTCAAGATTTCAAGTTATGATTTAATTCCTATGAATTCTCCTTGATTTGTATTTGATTAAAAATTACTTGCTCCCCAAGTTTCTTTACTTGCTCTCCAAGTTTCTTTACTTGCTTCCCAAGTTTCCTTTTGGATTTCAAGCCATCATTTACTTTAGTTAATTTTTTACTTCCTTCTTGTTCCCCAAGCAACAAAAACCGTCCCCCCTCTTAATTTTCTTTAAACAATTATGTTTTTAATGTTCTCACATTTTAAAGAAGGAAAATCTCTCATTGGTTAGGATTAAAGGTTAATATAATTTGGTTCTTTATTGTATAATTTATTCACCATTATATAGGAATTTTCGTCCCATAGGAATAAATTAGGAATAATTATTTTAAATCCCAATTTTAATTTCTAACATCATGTTTTAGGGGTTACTAGACTTAATTATCAAAATTTAATAAGGTTTCTAATGTAATTTTGATGATTAACAATTCCTTGTATGCTAATCAATATCATTTGGTCTTAAATTATGACCTTAAAAACTTAATCATTAACTAATTTCAAAAATTAATAAAGTATATCAATTATTGCAATTTCAATTGCCCAATAATTATTGCCAATTCCTTCTAATTGATTTTATCATCCTCTGATGATTTTAATTGCTGAAATGGTATAATTAAGATTATGCTAGATTATGATAATCTTCAGATATTTTATGATCCTTAATAAGATTTAGGATATTGAATTTTGGATTTATTAGAATCCAAAGAAAATTTCCCTAAATATGATGATAAATCAGTTAAAAATTTAGAGACAACATATTCTCCTATTTTAACAAATATTTAGTTGCCTCTTCGGATTAACTCACAATATTCTCAGAGTATTTTATAACCCTTAACTTCATTTAGAAATTTCTAGCTCTTTATTCCTTCTAATTTCATGAGAAATCACCTTAGGAAATAAGGTAATTATTCTACTAGTTTTGAGACCACATATTCACCTATTGTAATAGGTGTTATTTATCAAAATTTAATATATACATGTATTATGAAAATTGGGGTATTACACATTCTCGCAAATGAACAGTGGCTGAATTCATTTCCTATTGCTTTGGTCACCCACTTGCCCTTTTTTAAATCGAACCATAGACCTGTCCTTGCTTGAACCAATTCCCAAGAAGTATGTTCCAGGCCCAACCGTCCGTTTAGGTTTATTGCTGCATGGGCCCTACATGAAAAATTTGATGAGTTTGTAAAGCAATCGTGGCACTCAAATACCTCATGGATACAAAATATTGCTCAGTTTTCCGTAGCTTGCTCGACTTGGAATAAGGAGGTTTTTAAACATACTCAAAAAAGGAAAAAGCAATTGTTGTGGCGGCTAGATGGTATTAATCGGGCTATCTCCCAACGTGGAAAGTTACCCAAATATGAAGACCTCCAATCAACCCTTTGGAAGGATCTAGAAGATGTGCTACTCTAAGAATCTCTTATTTGGGCCCAAATAGCTAGAGCAGAGTGGACTATATATGGTGACTGCAATACTAGCTATTTTCATGCACATGCAAACCGTTGAAGGAAAAACAAAAGAGTAGAAGCGATCAAGGATGTTGATGGCACATGGGTGTATGATCCTGTTCGAATTAAAGGTATGGCTACCTCCTTTTTCTCTAATCTCCTGACTGAGGAAGACATGGAACGACCGAGAATCCATTGCTAAATGACTTTTCCTAGCATTGATAAGGATGCTTTAAATTGGTGTAGTAGAGATGTATCGGATAATGATATTAAGGAAGCCGTATTTAGCATGGGTGCTCTCAGATCCCTGGGTCCTGATGGATTTAATGCACTCTTTTTTTAGAATCAATGGAGCACGGTAAGCTCTTCTGTTGTGAGTTATGTAAAATATCTGTTCGCTAAGCCACAAGCTATTCGTGAGATAAATGATACGTTTATTGCGCTCATATCGAAGAAAGACCACCTTGAAACCATGGGGGATGTGAGACCAATTAGTCTATGTAATGTTATCTATAAAGTAGTTACGAAGATTACTGTAGCCCGATTAAAGACTCTGCTTCCTCTTGTGATATCTCCAAATCAATGTAGCTTTGTTCCGGGCAGGCATAACAGTGATAATATTATTGTGGCTCAGGAGGCTATTCACTCCATGCGCACTATGAAGAAGAAGAAGGGTTTCATGGCTATTAAAATCAACCTGGAGAAAGCCTACGATTGAGTTAACTGGAGATTTTTATGTAATTGTTTGCAGGAGATTCATATTCCAAACCTTATTCGAGAGGTCATTTTTCAGTGCATCTCTTCACCCAATATGCAACTTCTATGGAATAGGGACAAAGCTGAGCAATTCTCTCCTTCAAGAGGTGTGCGACAAAGGGATCCTCTATCGCCCTATTTATTTGTTATTTGTATGGAAAAATTAGCTCACCTTATTCAAGCAGCTATCCATGAAGGTGAGTGGAAGCCAATCCACCATACTAAAACTGGACCTCCCATCTCACACTATTCTTTACTGATGACATTATCTTGTTTGCGGAGGCCTCCATGAATCAGGCACTTATGATTAATAAGTGTCTTCAGACTTTTTGTGAAGCTTCGGGGCTTAAGGTAAATCACTAAAAAATAAGAGTCTTTTTCTCAAGAAATGTTAACCATATCAGAAGAAGTAAGATTTGTGATTCTTTGGGCTTTTGTCACGAGTGACTTAGGGAAATATTTAGGTGTACCACTGCATGCACCATCTTAGGGTCTCTAAAAGCTCTTTCAATTTTCTTGTTGATAAAGTAACAACTAGGCTATCAAATTAGAAAGCATCAGCGCTTTTATCAGCTGGTAGATCCACACTCATCTCCTCGGTAACCACTGCTATCTCAGGATATGCTATGCAAACTTCCCTACTCCTGTTGAGTATGTGTGAGAATTTGGATAAGTGGAGATTCCTTTGGGGAAGACCTGAAGAGCAATGAAAAATACCGCTTGTAGCGTGGGATGCTGTTTGTCAGCCTAGACGACAGGGTGGCTTGGGAATTCGCCATGCCCAACAATATAATCAGGCATACTTTATGAAAATAGGGTGGAATCTGTCAAACCGAAGTAAGGATTTCTGGGTACGTGCTGTTCGCAACAAATATAATTGTGGACCTGATATGGTTCCTAAAATTGACAGGAATAAGCCTGGCTCCAATCTCTGGAATGGGATCAAGCGGACGTGGAGCAAAGTGCAGGATGGAACCGAGATCATGGGTAATGGGAAGCAATGGTGGAAGTGGAACAAAAGTGGGGTTTTCTTTGTTAAGTTAGCGTATGAGTCTCTTCAGGTTGGTGCGAGTATGCCAAACCCAATATGGACTAACCTCTGGAAACTCAAGATACCCGAGCGTTGCAAAATGTTTGCTTGGCTTGTGGTGCATAAGAGATTATTAACTAATGTCTCAAGAGTTAGGCGAGGGCTAAACGCTGATGATCGAAGCCCTATATGTAATGCAGGACCAGAAACGCTACAACACTTATTCAGGGAATGCCCAGAGACTCTTAGACTTTGGCAACAGGTAGTGCCACCTGGCTTGTGGCGTAAATTTTCTTCTTTGAGTTTTGAGCAATGGTTCAGGTGGAGCATAAGTTACAGTGGAAGGAAGGAGAAGGTGGAGGACTGGAGGCAGAGTTTCATCATCACCTGTTGGTGGATATGGAGGCGCCGAAACACTGTTGTGTTCGAAGGCAAGAGAATTTCGAATGCTGCCATTCAGCATCACGTACAAGCCACACTGCAATCTTTGCATGACGCCCATTCCAGGCTCGAGACGATGACTGGAAAAAGATTTTCTCGAGTGGAGCAGGGAACTACTTGGCGACCTCCATCGGTAGGATGGATTACGGTCAACACTGACGGAGGCTTTTCTCATTTAGCCCTTGGAATCGGGAGTGGTGGTGTCCTGAGAGGGGAGCATTGTAAGTTTATCTCAGCGTTTATGTTCAAAGGAGAAGGTAGAGATAGTCTTTCGGCTGAGCTATGGGGATGCCTACACGGACTCAAATTGGCTTGGGATATGGGCTTCAAGAATGTATTGCTAGAAATAGACTCTACAGATGTGGTAGACCTAATAAAAAATGACTCCAACGAGGCACATGCAGACTGGAGTCTTATTGCGGAGATCAAAGGGTTGCGTGAGAGAGAATGGCATACTGAAGTGCACCACATCAGACACTGCACTAATGCAGTCGCGAACCATCTGGCTAAAACCAGCCTCTCTATGTATCCAGGGATTCACATTTTTCAAGTTGTTGATATGGAGCTCGAAAGACTCCTTGTAATGGATAACTCTTAGGGTGTTTTGTTGGCTACATAAGTTATCCAAAAAAAAAAAAAACATGGTACAAGAAAATATTCTTCCTGTAGCTCCCACTTGTTATAGAATCTTTTTTCTTGAAACAAGTTGCAGATACATACAAACAAGTTTGTGAATCACATTATCATCTCAAGACATTAATTATATCACTATGCCATTATTTACTCTCTTTTTTTTTTTTTGGATAAAAAGCCATTATTTACTATTTACCAATGATGTATCATACAGTAATTACGCTATTATCCTGAGAAGAAAGGTGAAAAGAATTACAACCAAAGCGTTGGCATGCTGTAGGCTCTAAGTAGAATTCCTGAGGAAGTCACTATGCATGCATCATGCATGTTATAAATTGGGTTCGTGCTCATTAAATCATTAACTAAATAATAGTATATCTGGGTTCAAATGCGAGTTTGAATACCTGTATATTCCAAAATATTTCAATTAACTCAGCTTTAAGATCAAGTACTTTCTTTTTGTCTGAAATTTTTCGTTCATCATGTCAAACTGGAAGAGCTAGATATATACTCCCTATGGCTTTTTTATATGGAACATTCTTTTTCATATGAGTGATCTTTAATAAAGGAACAACTTCAATTATCTTAAATTTTAAACTGATATTTCCATTTTACCCTATATATATATATATATATATATATATATATATATATATATATGTTACTCATTATGTCTACAATAAATTTTCACACATTATATCTTATGCATACTCTTTCTAAGGGTATAACTAGAAAGAAAGGTATATAAGTTACGTATTTATTGTCTGTAATTAATATTTTGAACCGTGTAATTTTAGTAGATGTGCCATATAAATTGGCATTAGTTTCGAATAATTAGCATTAGTTTTGAGTGAGCTGGCAGAAATATATGAAATTAGTAATTAATTTGAAAATCAGAGATATAGAGTGAGAAAAACGCATAAAAATACATCCCAATTTAATTCCATTGTTTATGCCCTCTTCGTTTCTAAAATACTCAATATTTTTTCCCTATTATAAGAATAGTTGCACTGATCGATGCCCTTTACATCAAGTCACCAGCACCTTATTTGCCTATGTTTCAGGGATAACCTATCTCTGTTAATTGACCACAAATTCGTCTCTAGTGGCCCAGTTTGTGGTGACCAAGTCATATCCGTATGCATGCATGGCTATCATAGTCAAATTAAAGCAAGTATTATTTCCCCCTATTGGGTGCCCTTTTCATTTGTTTGGTATGTTATAAACTATCAAACTAAAATTATAGTTTTGGATTACTTATTTATGAACCAGGATTCTAAAAATTTTGATGTGTCTACTTTATAATACAAAAATAATCACTAAAAAATATTATCATTATTTGTTCCTCGAATATAATGAGATATAAAATATAAAAAAGAAAATTATTTTCAACTCACAAAATTATTTAGTTAAGATATATAGACATATTGTTCAAGGCATCATCAACCCTCTAGAAAGGGATATTAATTTTCTTTTGTTAGCGAAAAGGAAAACATGGCCCATTTTAGGTCGCCTATTCCATTCATACAGGGGAGACTTGGCTGAATACTTTATTTACACCCACTCTCACACATTCAAGGACAGAATAGTGAGTACTATTCAGATTTCGGTTTGTTAACCTGTCTGAAATTTTGAACTTCTTTGGAGTTCTTCTCAATATTGTTATTTTTCTTAGTTATTTATCTTCTATATGCTAGTATCATGAGTAATTGTCATACCCCTTGTAATTATGATACTCATTAGAGTAATGTAGCGAATGTTAATGAGCAACGCAGGGATAGAATAGGAAGCTAATAAATAGAACATACTTTGGTTGTGTGTAGGAATAATATATTAAGTGCTTAATACAGTGATTTGTGAAAGTATTGGAACCAAAATATTAAAATTTCAAATAGGGAATTAAATAAAACATGTTTGTAAATTTCCCAAGCCTATTAAAGTCTAAACAGCAACCATCAGTAATCCACACTTGTTGTCTTTCCTTTGAAACCTCATCTTCCACAATGACCATGCCCGAATCCTAAGCTTTTAGGGACATCTAGAATTTAATTTGAATCCTAGAGTAACAATTAATCTTACAAACAGAGTATAAATAATATATTATAGTTAATCATAACAAGTAGTTCGCAATAACATAGCATTCAGTAAACATAGTGTAGATCTCATACAGCACAAACAACAAACGTAGATCACATAACCAAAGCGCTAAGTATAACCATTTGGCCTCTACCAAGAGTCCTCCTGTACACCAAAGTTCTCAATTGAAACACCCAACTAGAAATAGTATACTAAGACCTATCGAGAGTCCCCTGGAATTGCTGGGGTTCTCAATCAAAAATGTCCGAGTCATTTGAATGCAACTAGGTTAGCTACCTAAGGAGTTTCGGCCTTTCAATAGGCCCTATACCTAGTTCTAGGCACTGGGAAGGTTCTCCATAGTTAGACCTTTTGCTCAATTGAGCCACGAGTGGTATTGATCCATGCAGGATGAGACAATCACATATACGATTTATAAAAACATACACAGTGATACAGAATATGTGAGGATTTAGTTACTACCTGACTAACTCAAAATCTTCAACTAGCTTCAAGTCCATTTAGTTGTCTCAACAATTATTAGGTCCTATAAATATACATTTACAGAAGACATGCTATTATTTGTCCAAACACCTCATAATCTCCAATGTCATGACACTAGGCTTAATGTAACACTATTGGGCCTATATTAACCCTCCAAGGTCCATTTTAATTTTTGAAGGCCAAAATATGTGTTTTGGGCCTTATTTTTCATTTTTACTCATAGGCCCAATTTTTGACAATTTGCTATGAAATCTTTAGAAAATCATAGTTAATTTCATAGAACTCTGATTGAGGTGGTCCAAATTTCTATTCAAAGCTCTTTAAGTATATTTTAAGGGAAAAAATAATCACCACACTAATATATGACTATATTATTCCCATAATTTTGAAAAATAAGTCCAACTTAAATCTGGACTTTGGATTTTCCAGAATTTCCTGTCTAAATTTTGACAAATCACAACTAATTGTACAAATGTCAAAATAGGGTGATTCCAAAGGTTGTGTGATCATTGTTGAGTCTAGTTTTAATAAAAAAAAAAAAAATACTTATGACATTTATTCCCACATGTAAAAGTTCAAAACCAACAATAACTATAAACTATTCAGAATTTATTTCAGAATCATGAGTCAACTTAAAAAATTCATAACTTTCTCAATATGAATCAAAATTAGGTGGGTGACTCATAAAATTAAATCTTATTATGTATACTTTAATTCTATAAAATTTCATTAGAAATGAACATCATTTTCCTAGTGAAAATGCCACACGAAAATGATCATTAGAACTGGAACATAGAAGTTATCCAATACACATGGGTCAGCTTTGAAAAATCGTATCTCCCAATCTACATATCCATTTAATCCATTCTTGAGCTCATTTTAAAGCTCAAGATGGGTAATACATTCTGGAAAAATTTCAGTAAAAAAATCAAAACTTTCCTATTTAAAAATCAGCTCTGAAAAAGATCACTCATTTCTGGAAACTAAAATGTTCTAGTGTGCGTAGCTTAAATTTTAACAATCATAAATCTCATTATACACTTTCGATTTAGGTGTTCGTTAGCTAGTTTTAAAGATTAAGATGTCTACTATTTACTTCCAAAATTTCATAGAAAAAATAGGACATTTGCTATTTCAAAATTGAGCTTGAAACGGATCTGGTTATTTCTGAAAATTCAGATTTTCCAGTTTTCATTGTCAGACTTTCTCATAACTCTCATTATACATGTCTGTTTTGGCTGTTCCTTGGCTCGTTTTAAATCTTAAGATATCTACTATATATTGACAAAATTTCTTGGTAAAACTCGGACGTTTTCCTATGAAACAAAAGCACACAAAATCTTCTATTTTTTGCTCGAAAAACAGAGGCGCTTCGTGTCTTCGTTTTTTCCTTCCAACCGGATGGCAAACCAGCATACTAGGGCCATGAAAATAAGAAGTAAAACTCTTAGGGAACTCACCTTGGTTGATTACTCAATCTTGCATGCACGTTTGGTCCTGCTTCCTTCCGATTACGTCTCATTGTCTAGTCTTGTGTTTCTGATTTCTGTCGTCTCTTTCTGTTTATGTCTCTCAGTCTCTCTCTCCATATCTGTCTTTTGTTCAGGAATGGTGGAAGGATAGGATGAGAATGAAGGACTCACACCCTCTCTATCTCACACCATTCTCTATTCCTCCGTCTCACTTTTGGTCTCCTCGCTACCTCTCGTTTTCGTTCTGGTTGAATGTTATAATGGAAGGAAGAATAGGTGGCTGCTGACTCGAGAAGTATGGGGAGGTATGGCATTGTGAAGTCATGTCGACGGTGATGAGAAGCAATGGAGTATGGCGCTGTTCGGATAATCTCTCGCTGCCTCTGCTTTTTTGTGCTTCCATGTTTGATTGAGAGGATGAACAAATTAAGTGATTATGGGTTGTGATGGATGATGAGGGAGTATAGGCTATCTCTAACCTTGCTGTGTTTTTGTGAAGTTTGTTAGCTGTGATCTCTTCCCTCTGCGTTTACATATGCGTGTTCATGCGTTGTTGGTTTTGTTTTTTTCCCCCTTCTATCGGGCCAAATATGAGATGAATTGGTTTGGGTCAAAATATAATGGACCTTAAGACTTTTTAACCCGACAAATTGGGCTTTGAATCTATTTACATTTATCTGCAAGTTTGGGTAGTAAAATTACCATTTTACCCATTCTTAATTAACACTTGATTGTCAAATAAATCCTTAATCCCACTGAATTCCACTAGCCCATATAACATTGATTTCAATAATTTTAAGCCACAAATTATCTCTTATTAATTTTCCTTAAGTTTATTCTTTTCCTGAAAAGTCAAGGAAAATAGGCCTTAATTCTTCAAATAATTAATTTCAATTATATGGCCAAATTTCACAATTTAATTTCCTATACAATCTTCCAAATTTTCAAATCTTAAAATTTGAGATGTTATAGTAATAATTTATGAGTTAGGGCTAATGAACTTCCTTATATATTTGCAGATCTGATAGGGCAAAACTTTATAGCCTATAACTCCGCAAGTATACGAGCCGTATCAAGTAACAAAGAGTAAGTAAGAAATCGTTCTCACGAAAACTTAGCATCCACAACTTCAGTTAAATATTAATTTTACACTTTCATTTAAGTTGAACAAACTAAATTGAATTTAATTAAGAGAAAAGAAATTAAAATAAACTAACTACTACAAATATCAAATGAGCAACCTAGAGTCACTAATCCCTTATTAGCTTCATAAGTTGATTTCACTAATTTAAGTAGCCTTAATATCAATTTTATTAATCTCGAGTATAAATAGCTATAAGTGTCTGTCGGTCCACTTATAACCTTCTCTTAAGTATAATTTGTTATGTCTAACATAGTCAAGAGGCAACAAAACTCAAACATACTCTTCAACAATTATATGAGGTTATTAAGTATATGTATATCATAATCACAAATTAAATCGTAATCTAATATCATATTATTTAATCTTAGAGCCTAATTAAAATTTCCTTCCTCAAGTAAATCCTAATTCTCAAATTCATATTCAATAATGGTCAATCATTAAATAGATAAAGCTAAATAAGATTAAGTAACAAAGTTAATATTAATTATCACTAAACAATGAAAACAAAGTCTAATCTACTCATAAATTCATACTTTCTATAGGTTGCAAAGGAAAATCAGCCACGCATCATTTTAACAAAATCCATCAAAGCAGCAAACAGAAATTCAGAGTTCAAAGTCATACTAAGAAAGAAATAAACTAGGATCAAAACAAGAAATCAAACTTCACAAACGCTTCTTCCTCTGGTTCTTGCTTCTTTCCAGCCGTGCCCAGCGTCCTCTGTTTCATGTCTTTTGCTGTTCTCTCCTCTGAAGACAGATCTGTCGGGTCTCCAGATCTGTCCTCTCCTCTGAAGCTTGCGGCGCTGGTCCTGTGGTGGTGACGGAGGCTCACTTTCCAGCCGTGCCCAGCGTCCTCTGTTTCATGTCTTTTGCTCTTCTCTCCTCTGAAGACAGATCTGTCGGGTCTCCAGATCTGTCGTCTCCTCTGAAGCTTGCGGCGCTGGTCCTGTGGTGGTGACGGAGGCTCACTCGCCGGCGACAGAAAGAATGGTGAACGGAGTCAAGGCCGCTGGCGAGTTCTTGAGTCGAACGTCCCCCTCCTCGTTCGCGGCGCTCAAGCTCTGGTCTCCTCGATAGTTTTTTTTTTTTTCCTGCGTCTCTGCTTCTCTCCTCCAGTCCAGCCGTCTCTGCCTCCTCTTAGATTTTTTTTTTTTTGAACAATCCTCCTCTTAGATATTTAGGTCTCCAATTCTCGTTCACTTTGTGGGGTCCACTTCTATTCAATTGAATCAATACAACTTACGAAATAATTGTGGTCTCCATGCTTTCTGAAACAAAAGAAATTATATAGGGATAATCTCATATAAGTATAGTTGGGATAAGAAAATTCTATGGCTGGTAAATTCAATAAATCTTAAATTGAGTCATAACCCAATTTAGAATATTTAAATATTAGTTTTTTTCCTATAATACCACTAACATATAATTCAAAGAAAATAGAAAGGTGGGAGAGATTAGCCCTAATGTGCGAAGGAATTTGACCAGTGAAAGCTCTTTGGCCAAGGCGGAGATGGAGAATCAGACGACGAGGACGTGGTTGATGACGTCTTAAATTTCACGGATTTTTGCGGAAACAAATATCCTTTTGACGGGGTGGTTTGTGGACAATTAAAGTGCAGCAAGGGAGAATTGTTGATGATTTTTTTTAAGAATTCTTGTGAGAATCATGTACGTCGCAAGTATATACACAGAAGGGGAGGGTCAAGTCAGTAAGATTCATCCGAGCAAAAAAAAAAAAAAAAGGTAAGATTCAGAAGGCAGGCGGTAAAATAAATATCCGTTTACTTAAACTGCAAATGCATGTTCCAACATATATCGTTTGTATCTACTTTTTGTTTACCAATGGCCAATTTAGATTTGGAGAGCGATGATGATTACAGGAACATATTTAGTGTAATATTCATATCCTAAATATCATATTTCGATAAATAATACCTATTTTAAATAGGTGAATATGTGATCTCAAATTTTGGTGTTGTATTTATTTTGTTAATTGGCAATTTTCCCTAGAATTTAATAGTCTAATAACTAATTTAGCTTGTTACCATATAAAACACTATGTTATAGACTAAAATTAAGATTTAACTAATTATTCCTAATTTCTCACTAAGGGGTGAAAATTTCTTTTTAATGAAGGATAAATAATTTACACAAATAAATGGAACAACCAAATTATATTAACCCTTAATCCTAAATTCTAAAGTGGATCAATAAGAGTTTTCTTCTAGAGTTTGTGAGAACATTAAAACATGAATTGATAATTAAAAGGATGAAGGGGGACGGTTTTCTTGGGTAACAAAGAAGAAGAAATGATTTATATAGACATACAAACACATGTGATAATTAGATGATAAATAGCCATTAAAGTATGAGAGTACTTATGAAGACTTTTGGGGCTTGAGTTTAATGTATTGGAAGAGGATAAGGAGAGAGAAGAAAGGGGGGGGGGGGAAGTGGCGTGTGTGTGTTGTGAGTGTGTGTCTAAGAGTTGTGTATGTGTGTGAGTGTAGTAAAGAAAGTCAAAAATTAACTAAGGTGAATAATGGTTTGAAATCCAAAGTAAAACTTAAGTAGCAAGTTTGTGAATTAATCAGAACCAAGTGAATGATAATCTATAGAAATTAAATCATATCTTGAAATATTGGAACTAAGTATTAAATATAAGTAGATATTTGAAATCAGTAAAATATGGGCTTGAACTTGGCTATTTCCAAAGTCATTTTCGTATACTTTTAGGATTCATGCCTAAGTGATTTAGGAAGTTTAAAATTTCCATAAATCTAGTCATAAAATTATGATTACAAAAGTGAAATTAGATCTTGAATAAAAATTCCAACTTACACCTAACTAAATTAACATTTGAGGTAAATAAGAGATGAAGCAAAAATCTAAGAAGAAGAGGAGGAGGTGGCGGTTTGAGGAGAGGTGTAAGGGTAAGATTTAAACTTCTTTACTAAGTTAAATCCAATTGTTAAGATCAAGTAAAAGTTGTTAGGTAATTAACTCATGTTTGGCTATAAATAGACGCTTCATGCTTCATAATTTCTCACCAATTCACAAGGCATAGGCTGAAATATTAGAGAGTAAGGATGTGAGTGGAGGAGCTTCAAGAGTAAGAAGCAAGGTTCTTCAAGAGGTAAGGAAGCTTTTAGTTTTAGTTCTAGTTTTTAACTTATGTAGTTTTAGTAGAAATGTTAGGAAATGTTATTTTGATATTTAATCTTCCAATTATAGTATTATTCTCATGTTTTTATGATTTCCATTGCCTTGATTTCAAAAAAATGATGACGAAGATGTATGGCAAAAATGTTTGGAAGATTATGATCAAAATAGTGAAGCTCTGACAAAATTTCATCGGTTAACGATTTCAGAAGCCAGTAGCAAAAACGCTAGTATTTTATGAAAAAAATGAGGTTCTAAAATAATGAATAAATTCATGGTTAAAATAGACATATAGGGCTTTCCAAATATACCCAAAGTGTGTCATTTGAAGTTTTGTGTAAAGAGATAAAAATTTCTGAAGATAAGCCACGTTTTTTGGGGGAAATTCTAGGCAGAGGTTTGAAACGTTGAAACTGGGAATTGTTCTTGAATTATGGGTGAGTTCTAGTATTTTTCCTTGAAAATAGAGATCTCAAGGATTTCGGGAAATTTTACGGATCCTCGTTTCGATTTTTCTGGAATTAGTTATGATTTTTCAAAGTTAGACAAAATTCTGCCCAGAAATGCTAAACCAACGTTTTTTTCCGAAATTTTGTGGAAATAATTGAAAATAAAACCACCAAGGGTAAAATTGTCATTTGTGGCCAAGATATCCTTTTTTGAAATTTTCTCTTTAAACATTGAATTGAATACGGGTTATGGTCATGATAACGCTATTAAGTTTTCCTAGCGCTAAGGACACGATAGGCCATCGTGGCACTGGTGAATAGTGCAGACTGGGATAACATACATATTGCAATGGTTGTGTTTTGTTATTGTCTTACATGTTGTTATGATTTTGAAAGTGTGACTATATACTTATTATGTGATACCTGTCATATACTGTTTACATAAGCTTGAGGTTAAACCGTTACCTGAGGTTCAATAGGTATTGAACCTCAGCTCCTGCCTTAGCTTCAGGATCCCAGGGAGTCAGAATCAAGGACAAGGGTAAGGAGCCGGCATGAGAACCTTGCGGGGGTGTTATTATTTTGGATATGTACTTAGGTGTATTAAACACACAGATGAATGTACTGT
Source organism: Acacia confusa (assembly GCA_037074495.1). Lineage (NCBI taxonomy): Eukaryota > Viridiplantae > Streptophyta > Magnoliopsida > Fabales > Fabaceae > Acacia > Acacia confusa. The sequence continues at coordinate 31,190,621 of CM073510.1, forward strand.
TAAACGTTCAGTTAGATACACCACATACAATGTTATTTAGTTACTCTTTATTTTGAAAAATATTTTTAGCACTCAACTCTGATCAGAAATACTATGGAAACGTTTATAAAATGGGGTGTTACATTTAGGGTCACAATTCGCCAGGATTCAAGGAGATAACTTTGCACTCTAGGAACATTAGCGATTAAAATACACAATTAAAAACCAATGGGCAATTCTCGTGTGGAACACATTGGCACTTTTTTGATTAAACTGAATTAATCCATGAAATTCTTTTCTTTAGGGCTCAATTAATAAAATGTTAAAAATAATGCCAGTTCCATATATAGAGACCAAATTTTGGCTCAACAGTGCAAAAGAAGCAAAGAACACTCTGGGAAAATTTTGAGTTATCAGAAATCAACTTACTGAAGCCTTATTTTCTGATTTTTTGACCATTTTGAGGTCTCCAATGAATTTCTTATCATTAGGGTTCTTACATAGCCTGTAAACAATATTATTTTGTCTTCAATTTTTTTTAATAACTAAGGGATATATATGTAATTTGGCCTAAATTTTAAATTCCTAATTGTGTCACTTAACCTAATTAATAATTTGTTAAATTTAGCAACCCAAATTATAATTTGGATAATTCAACCGTCTTTATAAGGGATTCTCCCAATTATATAATAATGCTAATAGTAGAAATAATAATAATAAAAATAAATATTTATTTCTTCTTTTCTTTTTTAAAGAAAATTTCTCATTACTATTATTTATTTTCTCAACATAAAAATTTTTATTTTAAATTGAAATCCTACAAATGATGCACCAATGTAATTTGATCTTATAATAATATAATCTTATAGAAATTTCTCAAAATTGTTTAGATAACTTTTCAAATATCTTCAAAATGTACTTTAAATATATAAAATATGGAGAGTTATCAAGATCATATCAAATGAAAATGGCATCAAACTTGAACCTGTTTTTAGGCTTGTATTGTCTCGTTTTCATCATACTTGTGTTTCATGTTGGGAGTACAGTAGGAGATGGGAGGAAACTCATCATTGTTGACAAGAATCCTAGTATACCTAACATTCTAGTGTCTCGTTCTTAATATTGTTTGTTTTAGCGTCCGTCACCTTTCATAGCTTTAAAATGAATCAAGAGGGGAGACATTTAGGCCCAATAATGAATAATATCGAGAACGAGATATTAGAATGTTACCGTAAATTACCATGATTTTTCATAAACTGAAGTCAAAGTCAAGATGTTAAATAAATTAAATTGAAACTAACATTACTTATTATACTTTTATTTTTGGACACCTATTATATTCTTGAGAGGGGGGGGGGACACCTATTATATTCTTTTCCATAGGATTCAAAACCATCGATTGTCGGGCAACCCATGACTACTTAGACCATGAAACAGGCACATGGTAGACAGATACGAACTTTATAGAAACTGGTACAAATTCTGTTGTTCTCCCAAGCGTCAACCTTCATTATCCTTATTTTGGGGGACTTCTAAGCACCTTGAGAAGCTTCCCAGAAGGAACAAGGAATTGCTACTCTCAAACCAAAACAAGCCAAGCACCATACTAATCTCATCAGAGCTTATTTTTATATGGAAATTATGATGGCAAAAATCAAACTCCAACCTTCGACTTGTACCTTGGCGTCAATCACTGGGAGACTGTTGACTTGACATATAATTATTAATATTTTATTTATGAAATTATTCATACTACTACAACAGACACATTACATGTGTGCCTAGTGAAATTTGTTTTTAAGGTTATCACTTGGAATAGTTAAGTGGATGTTTTATGGTTAGTTTATTATACAATTGATTGTGTTAGAGTGAGTATTGGAGAAAAATCTTGTTGGAAAGTTATTTGAGCCTTAAATTTTGTTCATGTGTACATGTTTACTTAGTTTTTCACCTTCTAGAACTTGTTTCCACTTTTTTTCAACACGGTATTTGTGTTAGTGTGATGAAAATAAAAGAGAGACATTCAATTTTAATCCCTTCACTCAAACACAAACCTACATTCATCTACCATTTGCTTACCCTTCTGAGCTATTCCTATGTTGTATACATGTCATTGCTCATAGTATTCATAATTTTCTAAAAATCAAAAGTGACTTGTCAATAGAAAGATGAGGAATGTATAAATTGAAATGCCATGTATAGAAAAATAGAGAGAAAGTAAATAAAAAAAAGTGAGTATTGTTTGAGAAAGAAGGAAAAAGAAGTTAAGAGAGAGAGAGAGAAGAAAAGAAAAGAAAAGTATTTGGTACATAAAAAAATAAAAAAGGCATTTGTTCATGAATTTGTAGAAGTATGTAAAGTTATTTAGATGTCTTGAATTTGTTCATTGATTTTTACATGCATATCAACTATTTATTTTTTTAAATCAATTCATTCCATCTAAGAGTCTCAGAGCCTCAACACAGTGAAGATTCAAAGACTTGACAGATCAGTTCAGACCTCTCGATTCTATCGCCATTGGACCTCCGTTCTCTCCACCGGCATACCTCATTTTTCCCTAGAGCTTTGATTTCAAACACAGTGCGGGAATGGATCTGCCATTATCATCTACTCCACCATTTCCATCTTCTTTCTCCTTTCCCAGATTCAGTTGTCACTCATGTGCAGTGCTTCAACAATTTGCATATTGTGTGCGTTCTCTAATGGATATGTGTAGCTAATTTTCTTTGCTTCTTGGTGATGAGGACTTGTTCTTCAGCGCTCAATGGACTACATATAGGAGTTTTTCTATCATTTCATTGGTCTAAAATTATATATTTAGATTGCTTAGTTTTAGGAATTATTGTATAAGATTCTGGAACTGAGATTGATGTTAATTGTCTTTGTTGATTTGATATTTGTAATTGAGATTAGATTTTATAGTGTGAAGATTATATATGTTTTAATTTCTTTGCAGTTGTAATGAGATTATATTAATTAGTGTGTTATTACCTAGTTAATGTGGTTAATTTGTACCTTTGAGGGACTGTTTAGTACTTAATTTCAAGAAGACTCATGTTGCATTATTCTAATTTTAATTGCACATTAAGTGGTTTTAAACAATTTTTCAAGAGGTAGTGGTTAGCTATGTTTGTAAGAGCTACTATTAATTAGGAATATTGAACTCAAGTGTTATCTTGGGGTTTTATTTAGACTTGATGAGTTTTAACTCTTATAATTTTTTTGAGCAATGATAGTCACTTTCTTCATTGTCAAGAGCATTCATCATTCATATTTTCAATTCTATACTTGATTCCATTTTATAAAGAAAATACAAATAAATAATAGTTTAGTATGTAATTAAATTGCATTACTATTTTAGTTAATTAATTTGAAAAGCCAAAAATCAATTTCCCCTTGTTTTCATTGCATTTGCATGACATTTATATTATTTAGGAATCAATAAAAGGCTTATCGAGAAAAAAAAAATGATCATTGGTTTGCCTATACGCAATCCTTGGTAAATTTTGATCGTGGACCCCAAAGATAAAGACAAAAAAACCTTCACCAATGGTGCTAGTCCACACGGGATGAGATAATCACATATACAATTTAAAACAAACATACATAGCCATACAAAGTATGTGAGGATTAGGTTACTATTTGACCGCTTCAAAATCTTCAATTGACTTCAATTCTATTTAATTGTCTGAGGAATTATCGGGTCCTATAAATATACATTTATGGACAGCGGGTTATTATTTACCCAAACACTTCATCATAATCTCTAATGTCTTGACACTAGGATTAATGTAAGGCTATTGGGCCTATATTAACCCTCCAAGTTTCATTTTAATTTTTGAAGCCTTATTTTCCATTTTTACTCATAGGTCCACTTCTATCAAATTTATTATGCAATACTTAAAAAATCATAATTAATTTCATAGAACTTCTGATTGAGGTGGTTAAAATTTTTATTCAAAGCTCTTTAAGTTTATTTTAAGGGAAAAATAATCACTACAGTAATATGTGGCTATATTATTCCCATAATTTTGAAAAATAAGTCCAACTTAAATTTGGACTTTAGATTTTCCAGAATTTCCTATCCAAACTTTGACAAATCACAAATAATTATAGAAATGTCCAAATAGGGTGATTTCAAAGGCTATTGTTGAGTCTAGTTTTAAGGAAAAATACTCATGACATTTGTTCCCACGTGTAAAAAGCCAGATTCAACAATATTCACAAACTATTTAGAATTTGTTCCAGAATCATGGGTCAATTTCAAAAATTCATAATTCTCTCAATATGAATAAAACTTAGGTGGGTAACCCATAAAATCAAAGCTTATAATATCTACTATTTATTGTCCAAATTTTATGGAAAAAATCAAGCCTTTGCTATTTCAAAAGTGAGCCCGAAACAGATCTGCTCATTTTTTGAAACTGAGATTTTCCAGTTTTCAATTTCCAATTTTGAAAAATCATAACCCTCATTATACACGTCTAATTTAGGTGTTCTTTAGCTCGTTTTAAAGCTTATGATATCTACTATTTATTACCCAAATTTCATGATAAAACTCGTACATTTGCCTATGAAATAGAAGCGCCTAAGATAGCTCTATTTTTGAGTCTAAAAATAAAGGTGTTTGTCATGATTCGGTTTAGCTTTGGAGTTCTCTATTTTGGCTCCCTTACCACAGAGTATGAACATGTAGAAAACAACCATAACACTCAAGCTTCAAAGAGCAAAATCATCATACCAAAACTAGAAATAATGGAGCTCAAAAACTCACCTTGATTGGTTCTGATTCGCAATGCACGTTCAGACTTTCTTCCTTTGGTTTCTTCCTTTGATTCCTTCTTCTTTTCTACATGTCTTTGGTTGAATAATTGAAAGAGATGAAGAAGTATAGGGGTGTAGGAGTTCTCTCGATGCTTTCTGCTAGTTTCAAGTTCCTTGGTCTCTTTCTCAGTCTAACTCTCTCTGTCTCACACTATTGGTTCCTCCCACTCTCAAACTTAGCTTTCACTAGCTTTCTGTCTCTTCTATCTCTCCTCTATTTTTTTTCTTCTGGAAAATAGGAAAGGAAATGAGGGATAAGTATTTATCTTTAAGCTCTGACCGAAATGAATGAGAAATGGCAGAGTATGGGCGCTGTCATTATTGAACGAAGAGGAGCAGTTTGCTGACTTTAAGAGGAATGGTGCAGACATTGGGCGCAAGAAGCATGGAGAGTATGGCATGCGTGTTGTCCAAGAAGGATGGTGATCTCTGTTTCTTCGTTTCCATGAAATGTGTTGGCTATGATCTTTTGCTTTCTACGTTTATGTAAAAAAACGTTGTCCCTAATTCTACGTGTCTTCGTGAGGCCGAAAGAATAACGAATGGGTTGCATGAGTCTAGTTGAGTATATGGACCAAATGATATAATGACTAACGAAGGAGCATGGGCTTTGTCTTGCTGTTCCAAATTGCATTTGTGGAAAAGGGCTCTTGGGCCGAATATGATGATGAATAAGGAATGGAGAATTGGTTCTACATATATTATATATAGGAGCACGTGGCTTAATGAAATTGAGAGAATAGCTTGTGGGTCTCACACCAACGTTATCCCACTTGATCCTCTTCGATCATCTACTAGGCTTTTATTTGCAGTTAAGTCATTTGTTCATTTAATTGTAAATATTGGATAAATACTAGAAATAAATCTTTAATCCCACTGGTTAATTCCACTAGGATATATATATATATATATATATATATATATATATATATATATATATATATATATATATATTAATTCCAAGAATTTTAAGCCACGGATTATCTATTATTAATTTTCCTTAAATTTATTCTTTTCCTGAAAAGTAAAGGAAAATAGGTCTTAATTCTCTAAATAATTAATTTCAATTATATGGCTAAATTTCACAATTTAATTTCCATAAAAAATTTCTAATTTCAAATCTCAGAATTAGGGATGTTACAAATTAGTCCAAGTGTTAAAAGACTTGAAGGTTAATCTTCTCGAGATATATACATACGTACACAAGAACAAAGATTCGAAGTCATTCCCCGCAAGGATAAAAGATCTAGATTATATAGACTAGAGAGAAAAATCCGAGTCCCCTCGAAATAGAAATAGCCGGAGAATATTCAAGTTTGATTATTCTCACTGGAAAATGCAGAAAATTACAAATATCAAAATTGAAGAGGAAAGCTACGTACAGCTGTCAATTATGAAGGACTACGAAGGCGCTTTAATTTCTAATGGCACTGTTTGGAGGGTATATATCTTCGTTTACTTGGACCAAGTAAACCCATCTGCAGAGCATGGCTACCATAATAATTAACTAAAGCAAGTCATGGGACGTGTAATACCTTGATTTCCCTTTCATCAAAAACCTTATATTTTGATGAATAATTAGTAAAATAAAAAGGTGACTCAAAGAATTATGGCTATTGATTATTTTTCCAACCAAATTTCATTCTGAAATTAGTTGAAAAATTGTTAAATTTGTAAACTACCATTAGTAGCTATAAAATGTGACATAAAAATTATATAAAATAATAGTTATTTTCGAATCCAAAATTGCCAGCTCATGCCTCATGCTTCTTCTCTCTCTCTCTCTCTCTCTCTCTCTCTCTCTCTCTATATATATATATATATATATATATATATATATATATATATATATATATATTACTTGATTCCTTTTTATCTTTTTCTTCATACAATATCCACTGCGCCGATATGAATAGATTTTATGCCGAATTATCATTTAATCCCATATTTAATTAAATTATAGTAAAGTATATAAAAGATATAATTCAATAGGTATATAATATTAATAAATCCATCTAATTATATCATAAAATATACACCTATTCAAATAGTGCAATTTGGTTTAATTGCAATAATTTCAAGGAAATTTAAATTCTTAATTTCCTAGGCTTGAAATACAAATTCCATAATTTTGGACCTAAAATTACATTTTACAAATATTCTTTACTCTTAGTCTTTTCCAAAAATAGATTTAAGGAAATTAGATCTCAATCTCCCAATATCCCCTCAATTATTCTCCATGATTTTATTTCCAGGGAAAATAAATTCCTAATTTCCAATAATTATTTTAGGCCATAAATTATTATCTCCAAAATATTCTGGCCAATAATTATTCCCAACTAAATTGCTTTTAATTTATGGAAAATATGCCTTAAATTCTAAATTCTTGATCTTTAAAATTCCTTAAGGCCAAATTTTCCATAATTAATTTTTGATTCCTAAAGTCCAAAAATTTGGGATGTTACAACTAAAATATGAAATTATTAAGTTGTTGGTTGAGATGGTAAGTGGCCTCACCCCTAAGCACTAATTGGGAGATATAAGAAACTTTTACTTTCTAAGCCTATAAAGAAACCCTTGATCAAATAAAAAAAGAGATGTAGATGGAGAAAAAAGTACCCAAAGCAAATCCCAATTCTATCCATTGCCTTTTTAATTTCTGAAAAACTCACGATTATTTTCTATCATAAGAATAATAGTCGCGCTGGTCGATGCCTTTACCCGTTACACCAAGTCATCACCAACAACTTATCTCAAGTTTTGGGGCCAAACAAAAGGCCACGGTACTAGAGGTTTCTGTTCACGACAATATGTCAAACAAACATATGACCTGATCGTCCCATTACATAGGATTTTAACATTATATCTTGACACGACATTCAAATTTATACTACATACACAAGAACAAAGGTTTAAGTCATTTCCCACAAGGATCAAAGGTCTAGATTATATAGACTCGAGAGAATAATCCGAGTCCACTCGATATACAAGTTGCCAGCGAATATTCTAGTTTGATGTATTCTCACTGGAAAATCGCAGAAAATTACAATTATCAAAACTGAAGAGGAAAGCTACGCACAGCTGTCAATTATGAAGGACCACCAAAGTCACTTTCTAATGGCACTTGCATGTTTGAATTAGTGTTCCTGAGATAAAATTCTTTTTAGGACCAACAAAGTCGCTTTCTAATGGCACTTGCATGTTTGAATTGGTGTTCCTGAGATAAAATTCTTTTTAAATACTTATCTCATGCAATGTGGTGAAAAGCTGCTTCTGCTGCTTACCTAAACACTTTTACCGCTTACCTAAACATGCATGTCTTTGTAGTGTTTCTTCGTTTACTTGGACTAAGTCAACCCATCTGCAATCATGCTACCGTAATAATTAACCAAAGCACGCAAGTCATGTACGTTCCCTTATTATCACTAAATGCCACTAACATTTAGTGTTGTATATTTAATTTTATCTCAGAAGCTATTAAAAAAAAGTAATCAATCAGTAAGTTAATTCCAAATGCCGTAAGCTAAACGCCACTTCCCACTTACATAAGCACACAACTCACGACCCACTTTACTTCTCATATACTTTCATATTACTCTCGAGGCAATTCATATATACTTTACTATTACTCTTTTATTTATGAATTATTCAATTATAATAATTGAACTAGAATTCATCAGATCACATGGAGAGGACAGCTCGGTGGATTCTATGATTTTATGCATTATTCTATTGAAGCATTAATTGCTGAGCAAAACTAATAAATAACCATTAATTACTCTCTAAGTGATTTGTATATATTGTGAACCAAATTTTGTTTTTTAGAAGTGACTTATAATTGTGGAGCAGATGAGTATATGTTTTACATATTTCATGATTAGTTAGAGAGGAACACAACTTTGCTCGTCAACATTTTTTATTGAAATTAAATAGCAATATATATACAACTTAAATTATCACAAAAAGTTGCAGAAAATGTTAATAGCACAGTAGCTTAATGACAGGAAAATTCCCATGTAAGTAGGAGGTTGCATGTTTGATTCCAGCTAATTAATCTCAGACTATTACTGTTTATCTTTTTAATTAAAAAAAGAGTAGCAGAAGATTAAATTTTAAGTAGTCGTCAAAGTAAATTTGTCTCGTGTTTTCACTTTCTCGAGCACGACAAACACGACAGATTACTAGAGGCTGACGATAATTCAACAGTTTTTTACCACACGCATATCTCTCATGTAGCCAGGCACCAAAATATGAGTTACTTATTTTCTTTGATCATGTCAAAGTGAAAAACCTAAAGAGAGGTTTTATATATAGTTCCTCTCTTTCTCTCTCTCTTCTCACTTTTCCCTGATTCTATTAAACTAAAAAAATTATAAATTTCTCAAGTTTCGAATAATTAGGACTCCGTATAATTTGTTCTGACAACTGTGTAGCATACAAATATATATAGCCTGGTCGTCCAATTCCATAGAGTTTTCGCATGAACTAGACAGCGAGGAACCAGCGGAGGAAAATGTATATAAATGAGCTTTACAACTAACTCTTTGCAATATGTGAATCCTAGTTGAAAAAAAGTAAAATTGACGAAATATCGAATAATAGAAAACCTATTCAAATTTTAAAAAAACGTGGGAATTGTAGACTCACACAAACGAGATATTTTTTTAATGAAAATTTTCGTATTAATTTAAAACTACTCGTATTTTATTACATTTTCTTTTAATTTGTTGCATGATAAGAATAACAGAGGTAGTTAATTGATGTCAATAAATATTAGCTTCCAAGTGTTGAAAACTTACAAAGTTAGACTTTTCTACATGTATTGGTAAACAAGAACAAAGATTCCAATCAAGCATCTAGATTATATAGACTAGAGAAAATAATCCGAGTCCACACGAAACATGAGTGGAATTTTCTTCGCCACACTCATCAGGCCATTTAAGCTGGTTGGCCAACATTAATTCAAGGTCGACATACTCTCACTAGAAAACTTCAACTATCAAATATCAAATTTAGGTTACGATGTAAATTTGTCTAAGAAGTTTTTGTTGAGTAGTAATGTTACCCTAAAGATTTTTTTTTCAATGTTGCCTCAAAAATTTAAAAATAGAGCAATATTTTCCCTTACCATTAAAAAATTAATGGTTAACATCAATATTATAATGACCAAGTTAGTTTTTTTAATAAGATGGGGGTAATATAGCTATGTTTTGAAATTTCAAAGTGATATTAAACTTGAAAAAACTTTATGGGAGAAATTCCGTTGCAAATTTTAACGGAATGAATTTCTGTTGCAATTTTCAACGAAAAGAAAATTCCGTTGCAATCTTCTATTGCCTGAAGCTTGTTTTGAACAAGATTATTTTATATTCAGGGTAAATTTTCAATGGAAAATAAATTACATTGCAATTTTCAACGGAAAATGAATTCCATTGGAATTTTCAACAGAAATATTCCGTTGCTAATTTCAACGGAATAAATTTCTGTTGCAATTTTCAATGAAATTTTATTTTCCGTTGAAATTTTCATAACATATTATGACCAAATATTTTTTCCGTCAGTAATTTTGTCTCTATTTTCAACGGAATATTTTTCCGTCTCTAATACCGACGGAATTCAATTTCCATCAAAAAGTCTGTTGCTATTTTCAACGGAATATTTTCCGTTGAAAAATTCCATTGATAATAGAGCCTTTTCTAGTAGTGCTTTTGGGACAATTCTACATCTTAACCCTATCAATGAGTCAACTCAGCTGTAAAGGGTTTTTTTTTTTTTTGTGAATATATAAAAGGGCAAGCCTACTTGAACAAAGCATAGAGTTAGCTATAAAAGCTTAGGGGAATCACTGTGAGGTTCTAAAGGAAGGGACTTAATTAGTTAATTATCAAGAAATAATTAATGCATTTTCTTAGGATCTTACAGCAATTCCTCCTAAAAGAATTTGGTCGTTTACTTGGACCAAGTGAAGCAACGTGCATATGCATGGCTATAATAACCAAAGCAAGTCATGTACGATTACTGTTTGCCGTTATTTAGTGCACCATTACTTTGTTTTATGTAAGAACTAATAAACTATAGAACCAAAATTATAGTTTTGGATAGCTTATAATAACTCCAAAAAAAAATTATAAATGAAGACTACACAAATTTTGAGAAGTCCACTTTCAATACAAAAATAATCACTTAAAAATAAAATGAGGGAACACCATTATTCAAATTAATTACTGGGAAATAATTAATTATTTAACCTTTTTTAAAAAAAATAACTTGAGTTATTGATGTTTCACTAGAAAAGTAGAAAACTATAAAATAAACATTATTTATCAGGTAACTCAGAGCTGTTATGCGAATATTTTAAAGTAATCAGTCAGCAAGTCAATTCCAAATGCCGTAGGCTAAACGCCACTTCCTACTCATAAACACACAACTCACACCCCGCTTTACTTCTCTTGCATGTTGGCTTGAATGTTGAATTTGAGACCTCAAGCTTCAGACAAGTTCATATCTACTTTACTTTCATATCAGGTAACTCAGAGCTGTTATGCGAATATTTTAAAGTAATCAGTCAGCAAGTCAATTCCAAATGCCGTAGGCTAAACGCCACTTCCTACTCATAAACACACAACTCACACCCCGCTTTACTTCTCTTGCATGTTGGCTTGAATGTTGAATTTGAGACCTCAAGCTTCAGACAAGTTCATATCTACTTTACTTTTACTCTTTAGTTTATTCATGCATTATTATATTATAATCATATGAGCCACAGATATAGCGTCTTTATAGAATTCAACAGATAACATGGAGAGAACACAGTGGATTTTATGGATTGGCTTGATCCAACTTTTGCTCAGTCTTAGCGAGGCAATGCTCAGTGGAAGGAAACTCACCACCACGGCCAACACTCATTCTGGTAAGCGCCTTAAGTTTATGTAAGATAATGTTCTATATATGTATCAGCCAAAAGCTTAATTATAACTTGTCGTTATCAAACCTATTTTGAGTATAATATTCTGTTGTATGAAATTTTTGTACACACAGATTTCATAAGCATTGATTGTGGAGCAAGCAACGAATACAGTGACTCTCAAACTGGGATCTCATATAAGACAGACGCAGGCTTCGTAGACACAGGTCATAATTTGATGGTGGCGCCTGAAAATAGATATAAAATAGATTATCCTTATATTGGGAGACAACTTCAGACCCTAAGAAGTTTCCCTGAAGGAAGAAGGAATTGCTATACCCTGAGACCTAAACAAGGCAAAAACCAAAATTACCTCATCCGAGCTTTCTTCACATATGGAAACTATGACGGCAAAAATCAAACTCCTGGTTTTGATTTGTACGTCGGCCCCAATCATTGGGAAAGTATTTATCCAACTACAGATTATCGTTTTTCGGAGATAATCCATACTCCTACATCTGACACCATACACGTTTGCCTCGTCAAGTCCGGCGTCGGCGTGCCTTTCATTTCTACATTGGAACTACGACCTCTCAGCAATTCTATATATACTACTCCCTTCCCTTCTCAATCACTTTTGCTAAGTTATGTAACACTTGATGTTGGCTACGTGGCTACGGCCACGAACAACAGGTGACTATATTGTTTTTAATATAGATCAGAGGTAGTATGTATGTATGTTTGTGTGCGTAAATATGTGCGTGGGTGAGTTTTTTTTAGGGGAATCTTTGGTCATTCAAGTTTGTCTTCATTTTCGTTTTGGTTACTTAAGTTTCAAACCATGGGTTTTAGTTTTTAAAAGACAAAATAGTCTAGGTTTTTATTAATTGGGGGAATTGCATACAAGTCACAAAGGAAGAGAAAAAGACATAAGCAGATCCCTTAAAATTATCAAATTGCATACAAGTCACATTGGATCTATGTTAGATTAATTCAAATTTAGAAAGTAACACTTTTTCCTTGTTAATTTGAGCAACCAATATGACAAGTCTTCAAGTCATTTCGTGATACCTTGACTTCTCCTTGGTTGCTCAAATTAACAAGGGAAAAGTGATATTTTCTCAATTCGAATTAATCTAACCAGGTCCCATGTATGAGTCTTCAATGCAATTTGATAATTTTAAGGAATCTTATAATTTTTTTCTCTTCCTTAGGACTTTATATAATTTCCCTATTAAGTTATAATGACCAATGTTTAAAATGTAATGAAATTTGAGAGGTCAAAACCTTTGATTTGAAAATTGAGAAACCAAAACCAAAATGAACGCAAAGAGACTTGAGAGATCAAAAATTGTGTGTGTGTGTGTGTGTGTTATGTTTCCATGCATCTAGCTCTTTAGAATATTATGTTCTCTGGTTTGTTGTTTTATTCTTGTTTTTTTTTTTTTTTACAAGGAAGCAATTCTCATACTCAGTTATTTAATAACGCAAGCATATAGGTACACGGATGATATCTATGATCGAATGTGGCGCGTGGACTACGCTGATAAGTTGCAAGATTGGCATGTGTTCACTAAAACTGTGGATTTTAATCCCCAAAGCACAAATGATTCTTATAAATTACCAGCACAAGTTCTACAATCTGCAGCCAAATCATCAAATCGCTCCTTTGCTTTAAACTTTGACTGTAATTCTATCTGGGGGGTTGCTTTTGAATATTCCTTCGAATATTATGTTTACTTTCACTTTGCTGAAATCGAGAAGCTTCCCCTTGGGCAGAAAAGGGTAGTTGATATTAATGTTAACGGTCAAAACATCCTCTCAAAGCCCATAACTCTTGAATACTTGAAGCCTCTCACAGTTTTCACTGCTACAAATCAAAGTTGTATTCGTTTCAGCATAAGAGCAACATCAGAGTCTGATGCTCCTCCAATCCTCAACGCACTTGAGATTTATCAATTAAAATCGCCGCTAATTTTCCCAACAGATCAAACAGATGGTACGCTTCTCGATCTATTCCTTCTTGTTGACTTGTTTCCAATTACATCCACACATACACGCACACGTATCTTGTAACATATATCGTTTGTTAGTGCACGTTTTTGCTTTGAATTCTAACAATATATTTATTATTTGTACAATTATAGTGGATGCTATCTTGGCCATCAAAATGGCATACAAAATCTCCAAATTGGATTGGCAAGGTGACCCATGTTTTCCCAGTTATGCATGGGACGGACTTATTTGCAGTTATGCCACCATTCAATCTTACGCAAGGATCACCTCCTTGTGAGTATTAATATTTCACTTCTTGAATTCAAGTCATAACTCAATTATGGTGTTAATTTCTATTTCAAAGTGCTAAAAAATGTTTTAGAAGAAGTCCTAACTCCATTATTTATTTTAGTTTTAAATTAATTTCAAATTAAAATTAGTCAACGTATTTTATTGACTTAGTTAATTATTGACCAAGTAAGATTTATGTTTCCTGTTTTAGAGCCCATTTGGATGCTGATTTTGGAGAATAAATTTAAGGATTTATGAAATAGAAATAGCTTTTGGAGAATAGATTTTGAAAAATAGCTTTTAGGATTTATGAGATAAAAATGATTTTTGAAAAATAACTTTTGGAGAAAAATGATAGTGTTTGGATAACTTCAAAACCTAAGTTTTGAAAAAAGTTTGTCAAACACCCCAAAATTGTCAAGAAACTATTATGTATTAAAACATAGGTTTTGACAAAAGTTTGCCAAACACCCCTATTTTTTCTAAAAGTTATTCTACATCAAAACTTAGATTTTGTCATAAACTTACCAAATACCCCTATTTTTTCCAAAAGCTATTCTACATCAAAATCTAGGTTTTAGACCCCAAAACCTAGGTTTTATGAAAAACAACTTTTTTTTTTGTCTTTTCTCTCTCCGCTGCCATCATTATTATTTTTTCAGTATCAGTCAGTATTTTTAAAATATTTTTTAGTACATTTCAACACTTTAAAATATTTTTGCAAGATTAGTCATTACTCTAAAATATGTTTTCAATATCGTAAATTTTTTTAAGATCAAAAAGTATTTTTTTAGTATCTTTTAAGTACTTGTTAGTACTATAAAATATTTTTTTAAAGATTATCAGTAGTGTGAAATATTTTTTTAAAATCCTAAAATAAATTTTTAAGACCATGAGAAGTATTTTTTCAGTATCAGTTAGTACTAAATATCTTTTTAGTACCCGTCAGTACCCTAAAATATTTTTTCAAGATCATTCATTACCCTAAAATATCTTTTTAATATCGTAAAATAATTTTTTAAGATCATGAAATATTTTAAGGTACTGAGTTGTATTGAAAAAATACTTTATGATCTTAAAAAATTATTTTAAGACATTAAAAACATATTTCAAGGTAATGAATGATCTTAAAAAAAAAATTCCAGGATACTGTCGGGTACCAAAAATATATTTAAAGATACTGAAAAAATACTTTATGATCTTGAAAATTTATTTTATGATATTGAAAAATATTTCAAGGTAAATTTATTTTATGATATTGAAAAATATTTGAAGGTAATAACTGATCTTGAAAAAATATTTAGGGTACTCAAAGGTACTAAAAAATATATTAAGGAAACTGATGGGTACTAAAAAAATACTAATGATCGCAGAGGAGAGAGAGAAAGCTAAAAAAATAGCTTCTCACAAAACCTAGGTTTTGTGATCCAAAACCTAGGTTTTGATACAGAATAGATTTTGGAAAAAATTGGAGTGTTTGGTAAGTTTATGATAAAACTTAAGTTTTGATGTAAAATAGCTTCTGAAAAAAATAGAGGTATTTGACAGACTTATAACAACCTAGATTTGATTTTGTTTCTGAAACCTCGATTTTGATTTTCCCCAAACAGACATTTAATTTTACTCAACTATTTATCCATTTATTAGCTGTTAAAGACAATAACAAGATGCTTTGTGACCTATGATCTATCCTTGGATATCTAATCTCATTCATGGGGGACTGACATGATATTATTCATATCTCAACCTAATAATTAATTTTCTCCCATATTGCCAACAATATTATTAACTATTAAATAAGCTTTGCTTGAGAAAATTTTATAACCATCTATCTTATTGTGTTTTGACCACATATTTTGATTTTTCCAACCAGAAACTTGAGCATGAGCAAGTTAACAGGAAACATAGCTATCTCATTCTCACAGCTTACGGAGTTAGTATCCCTGTAAGTATATAGTACATATATAGTGACTTAATTAGGACAACAGTTCAGTCTTAGAATTTCCTCACGTAAAATATTGTTTTTGTTTCAGGGATTTGTCAGATACTAATTTATCGAGAACAATACCAAAATTTCTAGCTGAATTGCCTAAGTTGAAAGTCCTGTAAGTTTGTGTAGGATTTTTTTTTTTTGGTTGAAGTAATAGCCCATACATACCATGATAACTCGTAGTTAATCACCTAATTAATGAATACAGGTGTTTTGTGTGTGTGCATTTCCACAATGAGTTTTTTTTTTTTTTGGCAGTAATTTGAGAGGCAACAAGCTTACTGGTTCAATTCCCAAGACTCTCAAGGAGAAGTCAGATTTGGAAATGAGGTTTCTTATTTTAATCTATCATAGTTACTCAGCTTTTGAGAGAGTTGTTTTTTTAATTGAACTAAAATCAGTTTATCAATATCAATTATATTTGATAAAACTGTTTGGTGTTTTCAATGGTGGTCGGCAAATTTAATTTAATTTGTCTTGACTTCTGCTTTAAGGTGACTGGAAAAGATTTATAATTATTTGAACAGACGGATCAATACTAATAAATTCATTGTCTGGTTTATCTTTCAGTTTGGATGGTAACCCTGATCTTTGCTTTACGGATCCATGCAAAAAGCATAAGTTCGTTATTCCACTAATAGCATCTGTTTCTGCTTTGATTGTTGTAATCTTGGTTTCGCTTGGAATATGGATCCTTAGAATAAAAAACCTGAAAGGTTAGTCTACACAAGATTCCCTGTGAATTTTCTTCTTTTTTATGTCCCAGTGACTTTGATTATTTTTGAAAAATTGTGTAATATTTAAATTGTGTAATATTTCATATCCGCAAGATATCGATATGTCTCTAATTTTATGTACAACATAATGATCAATAGAAGAAAAAGGGGAAAAATAGTTGGAAGGTTGAGACATTATTTTGATTATCCTTATTAATATTTACTGGGGATTTTGCAGGGCATGAATCATTAAAAATAAGAAATCGAGCATTTTCTTACTCCAACGTTCTTGAGATCACTAACAACTTACAAAACTTGATCGGAGAAGGAGGCTTTGGGAAGGTTTATTTAGGAACACTTAAGAATGATACTCAAGTTGCTGTAAAATTACTTTCTCAATCATCAGTGCAAGGTCATAGAGAATTTCGATCAGAGGTTAAGTCATAATCCAACACTTGAATTAATTTTGTTCATTATTAGAAACATAATTTGTTCAATATTTTCATTCTCATAGAGGTGATAAAGTTACATATGAATTATATAGGTAGAACTTTTGATGGTTGTTCATCATAGAAATTTGGTTTCTCTGATTGGATATTGCGAAGAAACTGGTGCGAGGGCATTAGTTTATGAGTACATGGCTAATGGTGACCTACGCCGACATTTATCCGGTATATATGAAATCTCTTGCTTCAAATTAAAAGGCTAGATTAGACATTTTCTAGCCACAATACGGTATTAATTCACTTAGCAACATTTGAAGGAATACATATGTAAAAGAAATCTCATTATAGTATTTATACATTTATATAGGTGACAACGGGGATGCTTTGAAATGGAAGAAGAGGCTTCAAATTGCACTAGACGCAGCGTGTGGTAAACAAAACTATATGCTACGTATATGTTAACCTTTTATGAGTTGTATGGTTGAATTTAAATTTGTAGGGAAATGATATCAAGTTTTTGTGGATGTAGATATGATATCTTATTTTAAATATATTATGAAAAAAAAATTATATTGAATATAATACAATTTGTTTGGTTACACATTATAATGAATGGAATTGCAGGGTTAGAATATTTGCATAATGGATGTAAGCCAGCAATAGTACACAGAGACTTGAAGACCACCAACATTTTGCTAGATGAAAATATGGAAGCTAAGATTGCTGACTTTGGGTTGTCTAGAGCTTTTGCAAACGACATTGATAGTCATGTCTCAACTCGTCCTGCTGGAACAGTTGGTTACCTTGATCCTGAGTAAGCACTTTATTCATATTATATAGCGTTAATACCATTGTTAGTCTTTTTAATTTGATCGAATTTTGATTTTGGTCATTTATGTAGTTTTGAATCGTTGGTTTTAGTCTTATAGTTTCATAAGGATTTGGTTTGAGTTTAATGACTAGGGCCTATACTTTTGACGAATTATGGTTTTGATCCTTATATTTAAATTCATACCAAGTCCTCATAAAACTATAAAAACCTAAATCTAAATTCAATCAAACTATAAAGACCAATATATATATATATATATATATATATATATATATATATATATAGTTTTGGAATAATTCTGCTAGAGCTAATCACTTAACAACTAGAAGCAAAATAATATGGTTGGTGTAAAACACCCTAATTGTCTTCCTTATAATTTCCTCCTCCTTGAAGGAATATCAATGAGGTTAATTAATTAGGAAAAAATGGATAAAAATGTGAAATAGGTGTTACAATTATGACTAACATTGATTCCCAATTAGGTCTGACTTAAGGACTAGAGGGAGTAATTTCTTTTCTTCAACTAGATATCCTCACCAAATAGTTTTAAGGTTTCCGAGTACAAGAAAATCAAAGCAATACAAAGAGCACATATAATGAACATTATTTGGATTAGACGACAAATCAAGCTCATTTTGTTTTTGTTAAATTCACTTCCTCGAACTAAGGTTTAATATCTGTAGAGAATCTGAATTGATTTGATATACTAGTAAATTAAACTTTACAGGTTTCAAAGTTCGGGAAACCTTACAAAAGGAAGTGACATATATAGTTTTGGAATAATTCTGCTAGAGCTAATCACTGGACATCCAGCAGCAAAAAGGCAACAAAACCATACCTTCAGTCTCCTACTTTATTGGGTTACCCCTAAATTTAAAAACAAGGAAGTCGAGTCCATAGTTGATCCAAGGTTACGAGGAAAATATAGTGTTGATTCGGTTTGGAAGTTTCTAGAGATTGCCATGTCATGCACTGCACCATCTGCAAGTGAAAGGCTCGATATAAGTCAAGTAGTTTATGAACTAAGGGGATGTTTGGCAATGGAGACGAGCTTGGAATTAGTGACCAGTAGCGATCTCCACCCCAATTCAAGCAGTTACACCAGTGTGAGTGCTTCACAATTTGATTCAGACTTCAGTGCTCTGTCTGGAAGATAGATACTTGTTTATGTATCGTTTTATTTTGTTAGTAATAAAATTGTCTTTGTTCAAAAAAAAAAAATTCTGATGTTTGGGATGTTGTATTTCTTATATTTGTATTTCATAGACAATGGTAACGTTGTGGCTATTGTTTAATTACTTACGTTCACTATGATTGAGTTGATTTCCAGCATTAGTTTGGAAGTAAACCATGAACAGGAATTGGTTGCATACTTATGAACATGGCCTCTACTAAAAAAAACGTTTACAACGTCACAAATTTGATCCAATTAACTATCCTTTTTTTTTTTTTGAGACGTCTTTTAAGGGGATGAGATAAATTCATACTTTTGGCGTTCCAAATTATATTTGGGATGCTTTATTTAAAGTGTTCCAAACAAGTTTAGGACATCAAAAACTTATTTAAGGCGCCATAATTTTTGTTTAAAAAAAATTTGATTTGTGGCATCCCAAAACTCTGTTTGGGATGCCATAATTTTTTTAAAAAAAAAAAATTGATTTTTTAAAAAATTAAACACCTACATATTTTTTTCACTGCCCAGTATAGATAACCATAAACCAAAATGTTCACATCATTATAGACCCTTTTGTTGATACAACAAAGAAATATCCACCTTTAACTAATTATGGTAACTACTACAACAATCACCACAAAGTGTCATATGTTGCCTATAACGCTATTAAGAAATATACAAAGTAAACCTTATGCATATAATGAGCAAGATACAAGATACATCAAAACAGGAATGTAAACTTAGAAACAGTGCCTTGAAACACAAGACAATATAATTTTAATTTAGACAATATAATTTTAATTTAGACAATATAATTTTCCCATCATATATGCATTAGGGTTGTGCATGATGCCCAAGAGCCTAGTGCACCCAGCTCAGCCCAACCAAAAATGGCCCTGCCCAACCCAAAAAAAAGAAGCCCAGAAAAAATGGGCATAATTGAGCTGGGCATTTTTACAGGCAGGGCGGGGCATCGGGCAGGGTATGTCACCCTGCCCATTTGGCCTTGCCCAGTAAATATATATATTATATTTGCTATGAATATTTTTTTATAAAATAGTTAATAGACTTATATTATATTATATATTTACTCATACTCTAATATATCCATTGGGTATTTGACCATTAGTCCATTACTAATGATGCCTTATATTTAATGGACTATGGATGTTATTTAATTCTTCAGGCATGTATATTTGATTATTTGTTAAGACATATGGTAGTTTTTTTAATTTTAAGACTCAAATTGTTGATTTATTTTGAAATATTCTAAGATGTATTGATAGGGCAAAATTTATAAAGCCTAAGATTCCGCAAGTGTACAGGCCGTATCAAGTAATAAAGATGAGTAAAGTATCGTTCCCACGAGGACTCAGTACCTACTACTTCAGTTAATAATTAATCTTGCACTTTTTGTTTAAATTGAGCAATCAAATTCAATTTAACTAAGAAAATAAAACCAAAATCAAACAAATAATCTACATAATAATCAAACGGGCAACTTAAAGGCACTAATCCCTTATTAATTTCATAAACATTTATTTCACCAATTTAATTATTCTTAATATTAATTTTGTCAATCTTGAGTATTAATAGTTATAAGTGCCTTCCGGTCCACTTACAACCCTCTCTTAAGTAGAAGCTGTTATGACTAACAAATTTACTCTAGAGGCAATTTAATCCGGACACAACTCTTCTACAATTATATGGGACTATTAGGTATATTCCTATCCTAATCGCAAATTAAATTATAATTTAATCCCATATTGCTTAATCTAGAGCTTAATTAAAATTCCCTTTGCCAAGGTAAATCCTAATTCTTAAAATCCTATTTAAAGATGGTCAGTCAATAAATAGTCAAAACTAACCAAGATTTAAGCAACCAAAATCAATATTAATCATAATTAAACAATGAGAAATAAATCCTAATCCATTAATAAGTTCATAGGTCTCTAAGTTACAAAATAAAATTAGCCAGACATAGCTTCAATCCAGAACGCAGCAAAATTAATATCCAGATTCAGAGACATGGAGAATGATAAGAAATTAGAACTAGACAAAACCAAGATCAAGGAAAGAAACCAGCAACAACTCTGTGTTTATTTGCTCTGCGTCTTGATTAATTGCCGTCAGACTCTCTCCTGTTCAGTTCCGTTTCAGCCTCCAGCACTTTGCTTTCTTTTCTGATTCTTAATTGCCGCAAGACTCTTCTATTCAATTCTCCCTGCACCGCTGGACGTCACTCTTTCCTTTGTGCGCTGCCTCCCTTCCTCTGATCCTTCTCTTTTTATTCCTTTAGAATTAGGTTTCTTTCTTTCATTCAATCTCCAATCCGTGGGGCCCACCTCCAATCAATTGAAATCATCTAATTTTCAAAAATAATGATGCTCCGTCCTGTGCTTCTCTGCTAAAATAAAAGGAAACATATAATAATAATTAAGTGAAAACAATAATAATAATAAATTTTTATTTCTTCTTTTCTTTTCTTTTCTTTTTTTAAACTTCTAATTACTATTATTTATTTCCTAAACTCAAAAACATTCATTTTAAATTAAAATCCCACAAATAGTGCACCACTTTGATTTGATCTTATAATAGTGTAATCTCATAGAAATCTCTTAAAATTGTTTAGATAACTCTCCAAATATTTCCAAAATATACCTTAGATATATAAAATATGGAGAGTTATCATGTATAATTATGGATTACATTTGAAGTTTACAATATTGTTTATTACATATGATTGAATTTTTTTCCCCACATAAGGTGTGGTAGGATATCATCATTTGGGCATGAGAAGCCCGCCCTGCCCAGCCCATTATTACCCGGCCAAAAAATGTTAGGGCTTCTATCGGGTAGGGCTGGGCACCAGGCTGCATTTTACTGCCCAGTGATTCTTCTAGCAGGGCATATGGTGTAACATCCTGAAATTTTCAATATTTTAGGAGAAATTAATTTATAGTAAATAAAATTTCCCATGAAATTATTATGAGTAATCTTTCTAAAAAAAAAATAATAAACAAAAATTTTCTTTACAAAAAATATATTAACTTGAATGGTAGATAGTTATGTGGTAGATAAGAATGTGATATTTGATCGGTAGTTAAGTATAGGGTAGTTAGATGGTAGATATACATGTTTTTGGTAGTTAGATGGTAGATGAACTTATGTGTGGTAGATGGATAAGTAGATAGACATGTTCATGGTAGATGGGTAGATGAGTGGTAGATAGACATGTGATATTTGGAAGGTAGTTGAGACCCGGAAAAATTCTATAAATACCTCATCACTTCTCTTCTACCACACAAACACACATACTTCCACTGTTCAAACTTATGAGAGTTAAGAGAAAAAGAGAGAGAGAGAAAAATAGTGTTGTGAAGATTATCTGTGGTGCTAGAAGAATCTTATCAAGAGATTTGAAGTCATTTAAGGAATATCTGTAAGCTAGGAGATAACAGGTAACTCTGAATATTCTTCCATATACTTGTGAAATATGTATGATTGTATATGTATAGTTTAATGAGAATTATATGTGTATAAAATGAAATATTTTATTGTTTATAAGGTTTAAGATCTGATATAGGAGTTGTAAATTTGTCTAAAGTACATCTTATACCCTGGCATTGCTTATACAGATGGTTACTATTTGAATGTATTTTTTTTAATAGTGATTTACTATTTGCATAGTAACTCATACGTATTTATGAATAGTAATTTACTATTTAAGTCCCAGATTTCAAAATGACTATTTGACCCAATGAAACAACTTACAACGATGATTTATTAATTTTGAATGGATATGTGTATTATTGCGGCTGTATTTTATGGGACGGAGTTAGGAGGGATTTGTATGAGTAAATGTTTTAATGTCATCACTTGGTGCACAATGGTTGGTACTTGTCAGAGCTCCTTCTTCCATGTTATCCTTTGGCCGGGATTGCATTGGAGTTGTGGGACACGTGACACCTCCTTAGTTGTGTTTAAGGAGGGAAGCCATAGTCCAGGCTTAAGCTCTATACCTTTGGCCGGGTGTATCTTTAGTTTTGTGAGCTTGGGACAACTCAGTCAAATGATATGTTTCTATTAGACTATATTTTAGCCTATGGCTCCAGTCAGCAGTATAATGATGGAAGGATGATGACTTCCTAATTTTAATAGATTTGAGGTGTATTTTGATATATTTAGGAAGTCATCAATGCTAAATTAAAGAGATTTTCTTAAGATTTTAAGAGAAATCAAATTAGTGCATCATTGGTGGGATTTCAATTTAAAATAAAAGTTTTTGAGTTTAGGAAATAAATAATAGTAATTAGAATTTTTAAAAAGAAAAAAAACTATTTAGTTTTATTATTATTATTATTATTATTATTATTAGTTGAATGATTTATGGAATGAATGCAATTGGTTCAGGGAGCATGGCGGATTGTGTTGGGCCATTTGGATATTGCATGGCAAAAGCAAAAATGGGCCCACAATATTCAAATTGAATCAATTGGAAGTAAATGACAAAAACGCATAGAAGCATTGAACTTTGGACTTTTGAATGATTTGGGCTGAGTTATGCGTGGGCCCACCATGAGAATTGATGAATGAATAGCAATTGGACATGGGCCCCACGGTTTGGATGAGAAGGAGATGGGAAGACCTAAATGACAGGGAAAAAAGAAAAGATAGAAAGAGGGGTCTGGACGCAGAACGTGGAGGCGGAGAGCAGCTGGAGACGAGAGGTAAGAAGCAGAACACGCAGGAGGCCGGACTCAAACCGAAACAGAAACAGAGACGCTGAAAGAAGCAGAGATGCAGCACTGATTTTGTGTTCTTGTTCTTGGTTTTGTCTAGCTCCAATCTCTTATTATTTCCTCATGTCTCTAAACCTAGATTTAATTTGCTGTGCCTTGGATTTAATTAGTAGCTAAACATTTTATTCTAGGATTCTTTTGAACCTTTTGTATGGATTAATATTTGAACTTTCCTCTCTTTTGGTAGATAAATATTTATATGTGTTGATTTCAATCCATGATTAATACTTCTAATTGATTGGTCACCAATTAGATGATTTATTCACTTAGGTTTGACTTGAGGAAGCTAATCTAGGTGTAGAACTTGATTGAAATCATGCTTGTCTTGAAATTTACTTGATAAATGGATAGTTTGTTGGTAAAATAGAGATATATTTACTAACCTTGCATTATCACATTAAGGTTGTTGCTTAATATTGATTCTCATTAATTGTAGCAAGAGATTGTGGATTTTAATGAGAAGAGAAACTTGATATTGACTTGAGAGAGCTTGTCAAGTATTTGTGAACCTTAGACTAACACATATATGTATGGAAATACTAAGAGAGAGGAAATTAATTCAATATTATGAAATGCAAAAAGGGGGAAAAGAATCCTAGGCTTTTATTAAATCCTTGAAAATTAAAAAAAAATCATTTTCTTTTACTAATTTTTATTTTTAGAAATAGTCCTTAAAAATTCTCATTTCTCATCAAAGCTTTGTTTTAGTAAAAGAAACAACCTTTTACTTGTGTATGGTAGAAACTTTTAGTAATTATTGAGATGTGGAAATCTCATCCCACATTAACATTTTCAGGTAATTATCCTAATAGGGAGCAAGGAAAGACACCAACGGAGTGAGCCCGGAAAGCTCTTATGTACTCCTGTGGTTTAAGTTATATTATTTATATTTGCCATGACTCTAGAACTTCCGCCTTGTATTAAATTCTGAAATATTTCAATAATTTATTGAACTTTGTATAATTAACTTTGTTTTAAATGGTTATGTATTTCAATCATTTGGATGTTGTTCATCTTTGTTGAAGATATTCCAAATATTTTGTCAAGTTTTTGGTGTTGGATTTGGGTTGTTACATCGGGCATAGGTCTCGCCCAACCTAGCCCTACCCATGCTCACCCCTAATATATAATGTTTCAGAGCTTGATTTCTCTTGTTAGAAACATTGCAAGCAATTAGATAAAAAAGAGAAAATTAATGCCTTAAACCTGTAATGCAACTTGATGACAAACCAACTGTTGTAACATCCCCATTTTTCATGCACACTTATGTGAGGATAATTGCATGCATGAATTGTTATGAAGCCATATGTTAATGATGTTCGCTTTTGCAAGAAATAATCATAATAAGATAGAAATGTAGAATTATGCAGAAAAATTTAAATTTGAAGAGATGACGCACGTGGTTCAATGCAAAGTACAAGATATGATCGGTGTGACGACTCAACATTTATTAAGGGGGGAGAGATGATGCACGGGGCTCGAGACAAAAGTACAGGATGTGACCAGTGTGACAAATCAGCATTAATTAAGGGGGGAGAAATGACGCACGGGGCTCAAGGCAAGTACAACATTTATTAAGAGGTGACTGAAGTGACGTGACAACATTAATGAAGGGAGAGGGAGTGTGCACGTGGATCCATACAAACTTTTCCTATATGCTGATAAGAAAATATAAGGAAAGGAAAATACATATTCCCCATATTTTTTCCTTGAAAAACGTGTGGGCTCAAAGAGAGGGAATTGTGAGCTATAAAAGGGGGAAGCCCCTTCATTCCTTGCTTGGTGACGTGAAGAAGGAAAGGAAGGAACTAAGGAAGACATCAAGAGCTTTAGAGGGAGAGGTGCATTGGTCAAGAGGAAGGTAAGTATGTTGGACTCATACCCTACTCTCTCTTCTACCTTCTTCTTTGTGGTAAACATTAACAAACAAACTCTCCCTTGATGATGGAAGTGAAGGCCCAAAAGGAAGGAAGAAGGAGAACAAGGATCAAGATTTTCAAGGGTTCAAGGGAAGTTAAGTCAAGTAAGTAGGTATTGAACTCCCTTGTGATTTCTAGCTCATGTTGTTGATAATAGTTATTCTCTTGAATATTTATGCATGATTTGGGGACTGTTTTGGATGAGGAAAAGTTAAAGTATGGAACTATGGTCTAAGAAGTAAATCAAGCATGATTAAGAAGGAGTATGTTGTTAAAGCAAGAACTTGGTGTGTTATTTGTTCTTTATGATTTTCGTCCAGCCCTTCTATGCTTGAATATTTGAGTTGATGTTGGATGTTTTGAGGCTTCCAAAATGTTGAAAATGAGATTTTGTATAAGAATAAACTTGGATCATGTTTTTGGAATCAAAGAGATAAGTTCTCAAAACATGAGAATCGGTTTTTGGTAGAAAAGTGGAGTCAGCCGGCTTCTATGGTATTTTCGACTCAACAAATTAACATAAAAAAAAAATCTGAAAATTTACAATCATAAAATAGACATATCAAGGATTATTTTGATATATAATTTGTAATTTTTAGAGTTTTTTCTAAGAGAAATGAATTTTCAAAAACTGACCTTGAAACTAAATACCATTTCGGACCAGTGGTGATATTTTGGCCTATTGCTGGATTTTCGAGTATGGATGGTCCAGAAGGGTATTTTTGGTAGAAACTAGACATAATAAGGGTCCGTTTTCTTTTTGAACCACCTCAATCAGATTTTTCTAGAATTAGTTATGAATTTCCGAAGATTGACAAAAATTTCTGGAAATTTCTGCTTAAGGACGAAAATGAGAAGAATTTTAGCTAATAATAAATTCCTCAATAGTAAAAGAGATTTAAGGATTATGGACACATTATTTGGCCTATTTTAAATCAATATAGAAAATTTTTGTTGAGGTGAAATTAATTATATTTATATTTTATTAGTTCTACTATGTTGTTAAGCGTCGGGGAAAAATTATTGTTAGTTGACTGCCAGGTAGTAACCTTAATCCTCATATATCCTATGTTACTTGTGTATGTATGTTTTACCATTTATGTTACATATATTATGTTATAATTTATTTTCAAGCATTATGGGACCAGAACATGTTGTGTGCTTTATGGGTCTTGCTGTGTGCCGTGCCCAGTGGTCTATGCTATGTGCTATTAAGACCACAACATTCTGAGCTGTGTGCTATTAGGACTGCTAGTTCCAGATTTGGCTGTGTGCCTTGATACTGATGTGAAGTGGTATTTGTTTATTTATGATTATTCTACATGTATTATTCATACGTATTATAGGAGATTAACAATTACTGTAGGATCCAATTTTTGAATCTCAGCCCCCTTTTAAGCCCTCTGGCAGTTCATCTCGACCGAAGCAGGAAGACAGAGGTAAGGCTCCAGGGTAGGACTAGGATGGTAGCGGCTAGTGGTTATTATTATTTTGATATTTATTTTGATCTCCTGGATAACTGTAACATATTATTTGGCCTGTTAGGCACTATTATCCGGATAACTGTATATTTGATCCCTCCAGGGGAAGTTTATGATTCCGAAATTTATTTTATCAATATATCATCGTCTAAACTGATGCATGTTTTGTTGTTAATACTCTGATGAATGACATAAATTAACATGGAAAAATAATTTAAAAATTGAATAAAGGTAAAGAACCGCACTACCTGCCACCCGAAATGGCAAGGTCGGTAGGTGTGTAACAACTGTTACCAAATACATAGTAATGCAACACCTAATTTACTTAATAGACATGCAATATAAATGCCACCATCATAGTTCCATAAGAATCTCAAGAAGCATTCGTCTATCAAAAGATTTACATAAAATAGATGATCTAGAACATTGACCAACCAATTTCATTCTATGTGTTGAAGATGTCCAGCCAAAACATCTTGAACCGTATCGATTTCTTTCTCTGAGTACGCTTCCTCATTACCAAAAATCTATAAATTGTGAAACAAGGTATAAGATAAATCAATGAACTGAATGAATTAATTAACTCAAGTACAACATCAAAAATATTATCATTTAAGAATCACGAAGCGATTACGTATGTGTTCAAAATCTATAATAGTTCGCTATTAATGATAGTTTATGTCTAAGTTATAAACTATCAATTTTGGACTTCTAAGTATCAACATTCATATTACAAGGTTTAACTAGTTCAATGCACATCAACAAAACAAGAACAATATTTAACTATAATTACCTCAAACATTAAATTCTGATACTTGAAATTTATTTTCTCTACGGAACCCTAACAACAACAACAACAAAGAGAACATTAGAATTATTCCAACTAACATATACTTCAATGGTAATAGTAATGGTAATGGTAAACCATGATAAGAAACACAAAGTATTAAATACTCCCTTAATGGCATCAAACATTACTATTTTCTTGAAATAAAGTCAAATGGATTTCAACATGAAATGTTAATCATTACAAAAAATAACTCAATACTTCACATTGTAACATCCCCATTTTTCATGTGCATTATTATGAAGATAATTACATGCATGATTTTCGTGAAGCTATGTGTTAAGGACATACGTTATTGCAAGAAATAATCATAATAAAATTAAGATGTGAATTATTTGTTTATGTGTAATTAAATGATTATGGTTAAGGACAACCTTTAGGAATAAATGACAATGGAAGTCAAAACATATTTCTTTTTCCCTTTTTACCCTTAGGCAAAATGCATAATGGGAAAAAAATAGAGAAAAGAGCATAAAATTCCAAAAATGCCCAAAAAGGAGTCATGGACCAAACCAAGAATTATGGGCTATTGGATTAACAAAGGTACAAAAAATGCTTTTAAGACCGGACAAAAGAGGCATCATAAGATTGGACTCGTGACTGGTCTTGTTCCAGGCAATATTAAGAGTATACTTTTAAGACCGGACTTGAACCGGTCTTAAATATACTCTTTTAAGACCGAACATTTAAAACATTAGGTCTTAAAAGTGGTACTAAATAGAATTGAAATATTTTTTGTTTGGTCATAAATCTCAATTTTTAAGACCGGACAAAAAATAGACCGCTCTTAAAAGGTCAGAATTTTAAGACTGGACAAAAATAAATGCGCTCTAAAAAATAACGGGTTGTTAGACCAGACGATTAATTATACGCGGTCTTAAAAGATTTACTTTCAAGACTAGATGATAAATACATCTGGTCTTAAAAATAAACTTTTTAGACCGAATGTATTAAACCATCGATCTCAAAAGACCAATTTTTAACACCGCACTAATATCAAATTTGTTCACCTGAACTTTAAGACCTTGCACATAAGTACATCCGAATACATCCAGTCTTAAAAATTGAACTTTTAAGACTGGCGTTTTTATTTGCGGTCTAAATTTTCTTGAATTTTTTTCCTGTTATGTTCTTCCTTATCATATATACACAAATCCACCACTCAATCCAACATATAAAAGGCTATACTTTAAGCTACAAGCTATGAACAATTATGAATAAATTGAACTAGGAAAAAGCAGAATACAAATATTATTGACCATGAGTTATGTGACC
Organism: Acacia confusa; assembly: GCA_037074495.1. NCBI lineage: Eukaryota > Viridiplantae > Streptophyta > Magnoliopsida > Fabales > Fabaceae > Acacia > Acacia confusa. The sequence continues at coordinate 31,220,096 of CM073510.1, forward strand.
TCCTAATTAATGATTATAACTATGACTACAACACATAAATTAATTTATACAATAACATATATAACTTACTTACAAATACAATGAGTTACAAATACAACATTTAAATCAACATATATGCCCAATATTCACCATGCATAGCTTCATCTGATTCCCATCCAACAATGTAACATCCTTTTTCATAACATGCCTCTTTGGATCGGATCCTGCCACAAAAATAAAACAAGAACAAACTTCATAGAGTTAGTGACATTGTTTAAAAATATGGAAGGAATATAATAATGTTAAAACCTTAAAGTTTTCAAAGAATTGTGCAGATGAATATTACCTTATGAATTGACTCTTTTATAAAGGGATATCCTCCCATGTCCCTTCTTGATGATCATTTCTTATGCCGGGTTCATCATCCACTTCATCTTCTTCGTTCATGTCTGGTAGACCCCTTGAAAAAGGAGTACTCTTAGGAAGATCATAATTTACATGACTTTCCTCATCAATATCGATGACCCTTTTTCCTTGGAGAGCTACAGACCACATTTTATTTTCTTGATCAGTGATATAAAAAACTTATTTCGTCTGGTCTGCCATAATAAAAGGTTCATCTCTAAAACTTCTACTATTGACATCGACTAATGTAAATCCTAGCCGATTGATTTGAACACCATTATTGACATTAACCCACTTGCATTTGAAAATGGGAAATCTAATCGTGACATAGTCCATCTCCCAAATCTCTTCAATAACCTCGTAATATGACATGACTGCCAATTTAGGCCTCTTGTCTTTCGAACTGGAAAAGTGCATAGATTCAGCCTCTAACATAACACCACTGTTATGGACTATGCTCCTATCATCTAGGGACTTCGTGTAAAATGTATAACTATTTATCACATACAAATTCCAACTTATGATATCAACCTCAAGACCACGTGCTAACCATTTTATTGTCTTAGAAACATATTCCTCTCCCTCGACCTTTTGTTTGAACCAATTTGCAAAAGTTCTATTATGCTTCCTAATCAATCTTTGTTCAGTCATTCGACGATTTTCTTTCTTTACAACTTCTTTATATATAGCTATGCTGGCTTGAACTTCATCAACATTATTCAAGATGTATAAGTGGACTTGTGACAATTCATCAAGATCCACACTCTTTACTGAAGCCCCTCATCTACCTCCTTCAGCATGCTGACGTTTTGGAAGCCCAATATGTCTTACTTTGGCCAAATAATTTTGACAAAATTCCATGGCCTCTTCAGATACATACTTCTGAACAATTTATGCTTATGGCCGGTATGCATTATTCACATACCCTTTTAAGAATTTCATAGATCTTGCAATTCGGTGCATCCACCGTAAATGGATAGGGCCGCACAACTTTATCTCCCTCACTAGATGAACAATTAGATGAACCATGATATCAAAAAATATAGAAACAAAAAGTTTCTCAAGCTGGCACAATATCAGATATTCTTCATTTTCCAATTCATTCAATTGTTCAATCTCAAAAACTTTACTACAAACAACATTGAAGAAGAAACAAAGCCTAGTCAAAATGTGTCGAAGATCATACTCAGAATGCCTTGAATAGCTACTGGGAGCAGCTGTTGCATTCATACATGACAATCATGAGACTTCTGGCCTACTAATTTCAAGTCCTTTATAGATACAAGCCTCTTAAAATTTGAAGAATACCCCGAGGGAACTTTTGTGTCATGTAAACACTCACAAAAACTTCTTTTCTCATCCTTAGATAAAGTATGAGAAGCCGGGGGACAATAAGCTCTGTTACCATATGTCCTTGGATGTAAGTCTTCACGTATTCCTATTTCCTGTGAATCCAATCTTTCCTTTACACCATCCTTGGAACTACCTTGTATGTTGAGAAGTGTGCCAACAATGCTATCACATACGTTTTTCTCAACATGCATGACATCAATACAGTGTCTCACATCAAGATTGCGCCAATATGAAAGATCAAAGAAGATAGATCTCTTTTTCCATATATTTGTTTCTTTTTTGCTCTTTGCAGTTTTACTGAAGATGACACTTATATTTTTCACCTTTTCATACACTTGATCCCCAGTCAATGCCACTGAAGCATCTTCATACTCTTGGCCGCCAAAAAAAGGTTTTCTTTAATCGACGATATGGGTGGCCCTGTCTAAGAAATCTTCTATGTTCAAGATAAACCGTCTTTCTTCTATGTTGAAGTTGATGGTAGTGTGTGCCTTCTTCACAAACCGAACATGCTTTATGACCTTTTATACTATACCCTGACAAGTTCCCATATGCTGGGAATTCATTTATAGTACAAAATATCATGGCTCTCATTTTAAAGATCTCCATCTTGAAAGAGTCAAAAACATTGATACCTTCTTCCCACAACTCCTTCAAGTCTTTGATCAAGGTTGAAGGTAAACATCAATGTCATTTTCGGGTTGTTTTGGTCTCGAAATCAACATAATAATATAGGAGATAAGTTGTAAATAATCAGGAGTACAATCCATGAACTATGTATATTGCTAAGGCTTCCATAGGGATTCATGTCATACATGTTAAGGGCAAGCCTAAGGGTCCTAGGTTCTTCGCTGAAGGTTGAAAATAATTGATCAATTTTCTTCCATTGAGAAGAATTGGCCGGATGTCAAAGCTTTCCATCAAAAATCCTCTCATATGCAAGCCACCTCAAATTTTTTGCATAATTTTCATTAGCAAACAACCGCTTGAACCTTGGTATGATTGGAAGATACTTTGCAGTCCCCTTATTTGACTTGTACCTTGGGGTTTCACATATCAAACAATTCTGCTTCTCTTCAAACTCATTTCTATACAATACACATCATTCAGGCATGCATGAATCTTTTTGTACTCCATCCCCAGCAGACAAAGTATTTTATTAGCATCATAGTATCAGTGAGGCAACACATTATCATCCGGAAACATGTTCTTAAAAGCCTCAAGCATTTCAAAAAAACTCTTGCGCTCCACCTATAATGTGCCTTCTGTAACACCCACCTTAAATACACCCTTCTTATTATGTAAACGGAAGCGTCCATCTTAAATACCGAAGTTACTATTCGCGAGTATGATACTATTCAATTATACTATAACTGAAATATGTCATTTATGTACAATTAATGCTTACTCTAAAAAAATATATAACAGACGGAAATAAAATTTCTTCTTCCGTCTTGATCCTTACGTCCATGATCACCTTTTTCACTCTTGTATTTCTTGTACGAACTGCAAAATTTGCTATATCAAAAATAATATTACCATCAATCAAGCTTAAATATACACCAACAGTCACCACCATAAACCTCAGTCCTACTCTGCACCATTATCGTGATCACCTGTCGCGGCTCTAGTAGTACTACCTGAAGCTTCACAAATGCCTGAGATTCATAATTGAATACCAGAGTAACCATTAATCTCATATGAAAAGTATATGCAATGCATGTATGTCACCCTAATCATGAAAATAATTAAACACAAAGCATTCAGTAACAACGCGCAGTATAATAAAGACATACCACACATATACAATATTTACTGCGGAAGAACAAAGTCCTAGTAAACGCAGGGCTGCTCAGATAGCAAACCCCGGATCCACAACGCTAGGAAAGACATGGTAGTCGGGCGCCAAACCTAGACCACCCTGAATGCACAAATAAACGCATGTCTCTCATGAGACACGGATCTACAACCATAGAAAATCAAACATACAAAGTAACACAAGGCATATGAAGATTAAGGTTACTACCTGGCAGTTGACCACAAATATCAATAATTTCTCCGGCGCAAAGGATCACAATAAACCTAAAATAATAATAAAATATAAATATAGTTAATTCCACCTCAATAACTATTTTCTTTGATGATCTATAATAAGCCCAATTAATGTGTCCATAATCATTAAATCCCTTTTCTTATTAGGGAATTTAATATGAGCTTACATTCCCCATATTTTCGTCATCTTCAGGATTTTCCAGCAAACGGTAGTTGGTCTTCAAAAATTCGTATCTGGAGTTCTAAACATAGGATTTAGGTGATTCAAAATTCTATGATCTCCTTATTAAGTCTAGTTTCTGGGAAAATTGGTTTCAGCATTTTATCATATACCATTAATTCCCAAGTTTCGAACTTGTAATTGCTGTTCAGAAATAGTTGCTGATGTGTAACCCATCTTCCAAAATTCATATCTTTCTGTATACTTATCGAAATAAGACGAATTACCTATCAAATTAAAGCTCTATATGTATACTACAAATATGGAAATTTTCATAATTTTTAGAATTTGTTTGCCTAGCACGAAATCCAACGTCATTTTGTCGCTCCAGAGATAGTCAAGAATACTTCCTGTTTTGTGACCCAACTTCCAAAAATCATAACTGGAGTTTTAGACCTTTGTTTGGGGTGAACCAAAGCTCATTTTAAAGCTTAAGAAGAGTAGTATCTCTTATATAAATTTCATGATTTTTAGAGTCCATTTACTTAATCAAACCACTCATGGAAGATGACTGACTCAAGAATTCCAAAATTGACAATTTCAACGTCTTTACAAAGCTTATGATTTTATTTTCCAAAATACCTTTAAAAATTCGTCCACCAACATATTCCCATACAATTTTCAGTGATAAACACGTTGGTAAACCCAGATTTATGAAATTCCACTGATCTCTTTGAGTTTGCTTTAGATTATAAATCTAGCTTCCAATCAAAGGTTTCAAAATCTTGAAGAAGAAATGGATGTTCTTACCACTAGGCTAGATCTTTGAACTTGTGGTCAACATAACCACTCTATTCCTTGATCAATCCTCAGCCTAGATTCAAGAAGATCACATGCACACGAGTTTTTAACCACTCATAATGTCATGTATGAAGAAAACATCCAAAATACCAAGATAGAGTTCAAATTCCTTACCTTGAACTTCTTGATCTTCTTCTTCCTATTTCTAGCTATGGAGTTTGAAGGTGGAAGAGAGTGATATAATTCTGGTAAGGTGTGTGTATTATGTGTGTGTGTGGTCGGATGGATGAGTGAGTGAAAAGTGAATGGAGTGTTTTGTGTAGTGTGTGTATATGTGTAATGATGTGGGAAGGAGAGAGGAAAATTGCAAAGTGTTGTGGAAGGTGATGGGTGACATAAGTGGAAGAGTAGGTGTGTGTGTGGGGTTGAATGGAATAATTGGGATAGTGTGTGTGTGTGTGTCGTGTATTTCCGAAAGTGGAAGATAAGAGTGAGTTGGAGTTTTGTGGATTAATTGAGAGGTGGTGGGGGAACGTAGCTTTATTTGGTGAAAGGTAGGGTGCGTGTGTAGTGTTAGGTGTGTATGTGTGTCCGTGAGTTAAGGGGAGGAAAATAATGGAGAGTGAGTGGAGTATTTTATTATTATTATATTATGTGTGAGTAACCCGTGGGATGAGGATATTACACCTTCAAGCTGACCAATTTCAGCATTCAACAATTGGTATTTTTTACACTTAAGGTATAGTGGGGTCTCTGCATCACTACACATATTACTATATGCATGTGATTGATGAAAAGCCTCTTCTCCTACATCACAAATAATGTCCTCTATGTGATCATCCATATCCGTGTCATTATCATCAAAGGCCACTTCCCCATGTTGTGACTCACTTGGCCTTTGTTTCACCATGCCATACCCATACTGTATAAGTCTTACAAAATCCTTGATAAATTAAATGTGTGTGTATAACTTCAGGACTAACTTAGTCGTCTCTCATTAAAACATTCTACACAAGGGTAATAAAACTTCCCACTATCATCATGAGCATTTTGTTTATCAAATTCTATAAATTCCCTAACCCCATTTTGATATTCAACACTCGTCCCTAAAGCATTTATCCAACTGCGATCCATAGTAGAATTCCTATAGACGAAAAGATTTAACATACATAATCCGAAAAAACTCAAACTTCCATATAAAATAAGCTAACTACAAATACATATATAAGCTAAATGTCGGTTCTATCTTATTCTTTTCCGGTTAAACTTGCCTATTAAATGCATAACGAAGAATCACTTTTGGTCATAAATGTATCACCGTGAATCGAGAAGCAAAATAAATGCATGACGAGGAAATTAAATGCATTGCATGTAGGTCTTGTGGATTTACCTGTAACATATAAATTCAAATGAGTCTGCTGAGTCTTTCTTCTCCTTCCAAGAACATTAATGTTGCAGACAGCAAGAGTAACCTAGAAACACTTGTTGGTGTCCCACAAGAACATTTCATCGATTTCATTCAACCCATGAAAAACCCAAAATGATAAGCAGGAAAATCATAAAGTTATATAGCCGAAACAACTCTTACAGCTTGGTCTATAGACGTTGAGCTAAGGAACCAGAGAGTAGTTGTCGAGAGAGCAACGCGAAGCAACAACAAAGCAACACACAAACACTGGAGACAGAACCTGAGTAATCACTTTCAGTTCGACGAGAGAAGTTCAGAAAGGGAAATTTAATTTTTCCGTGTGAGTGGCATGACAGAGACATTTATTATTTGGGATATTATTAAGACCGGTCAATTATAAGGCATCCAGTCCTAAAGATATATTTAAATTTTTAAGACTGAAGGTTTAGAAGACTGCGGTCCTAAAATTCATTTAATTTTGGACTGCATGTTTTATAAAACTCTGGTCGTAGAAGTCAAATACTTTTTAAAATTCAAACGAAAGATTGCAACAGCAATTGAATAAAAATAAAGGAACACTGGAGATTGGAGAATAAGCCTTTTCCATTAATGGATAATATGGAAAAAATAAAATATAAGTTTAGTTCTTATTAATTTTTATATTACTAAGACAATATGCAAGCACAAAAGGAAAATAAGAACAAAAATTGAAAATTAACAAAAACAATATATAATGTGACTAAAAATCCTAATGATTATTATCAGCTAATGTCTTGGAGATATCGGCTTTAGCAGCAGAAATTTCACGTCGGAGATCAGCTATTTCCTGTCTTATGCGCATCAGTATCACTTCATCATGAGAGGAAAGAGAGGGAGCACTGGGACCAGGAGGTTGGCGAATATTGTAACAAGGCTAGAGATGGGGAGCGGAAACCTCTTCATGGTCTGAAGGCTGGAGGGGACCATCAACCTCTTCATCATTCAAAATACAACGGGTCCAACAACCTGAGACTCCTTCGTTAGAATAGAATGCACTCGAGAAGAACCCACGAGAGATCTAAGGTAGGCACAAGCATGAGGAGTACCCCTGCGAGGGGTTATCTTATATCTAACCATTGTTTTGATCAGTTAGGGTAGGAGGGGTAGAGAGCTACATAGTGTGGAGTTACGAGGTAATGATGAGTTAAGAAGGACAAAAAGGAAGTGTGAGGAGGTTAATAAAGGCAAGACTGCAGGAGTTAATACGCAAAAGTGTATTAAGACTGTCCTATAACATATCCCTAGTCCTAAAAGTCTATTATTTATTTTTTCATTCAATTACTTTTAGGACTGACCAATAACCTATCCTCGGTTCTAAACGTCTATTATTTATTTTTTCATTCAATTACTTTTAGGATCGACCGATAACATATCCCCGGTCCTAAAAGTCTATTATTTATTTTTCCACTCAATTACTTTTAGGACTGTTATATAACATATACTCGGTCCTAAAAGTGTATTATTTATATTATTCAATTACCTTTAAGACCGATCTTTTATCTTATATCCGGTCCTAAAGTTTATTTATTTTTTTCAATTCAAATTTTTGAAAGTAAGAATTTTTTTCTTAAAAATAATACTTTTAAGAACAAATCTCTTACAATATCCAGTATTAAAAGTTCATTCTTTTCAAATGAGAGATTGCAGAGTCATATCCTTACACACTGTTCAAATGAATGATTCAAAGTCTCTTTGGCTTCCAGATAAATTTCCCAACTAGGAGTCTCCTCGTATTTTGATGAACTATGCATCTCCTCGTAAATGTTTCCTGCATTTCACATTGTTCATGATGGGTTCTCTATTTAAATCCGTTGTTATTTTACTTTCTTCACATTCTTCTCAATTACTTCTACAACCTCCACCGTAATGGTCGCTCCACCACCACCAGGCCTTCTTAATCATCGTCCTCCCCCTCCATCTCCACCTCTATACCCTCTCCCTTGCCTCCCAACCCTTCCTTTTACCAGATGATGCAGCACCTTTTGGGCCATGTCAGTCATATAGACCAACATTTGGGCCAACTATTTTAGGTCTATCACGCCATCAATAACAAGCTAAACGCAGTACTCGATGCCAATGACTGGAGTACCATCTTTCTTATGACGATGTCTCCGACCTCTCTAAACCCTCCCTCCCCTCTGACAACAATGGGGGGGATTAAATATTTTTATGTTTTTTTGTTTGTACTGTTGCTGACTTGCTGCCCCACAACGAGTAGCAGAAAAAAATATGATAAATAATTTTTTTCCCATATTCGATTGCCTTTTCGTTATCTCGATTTTGTTTCAGACAAAAAGAAAACAAACAAAACATTGTCTGAAATGTGATTAATGATAAAAATTCACAGAATACAGTTAAGAACATACAAAACAAAACTAAAAAAAAGACATCGTTTACCTTTTACGAATAAAAACAAACACAGTAACAACTCTTCTTAAGGTTGGACCATCGTTATCGTCGGTTTTACCACACCTAGAGTTGAATATTTTAGTGTCCTTTTCATTATCTTACTTCTTTTCCGACAAAAAGACAAGAGAAAAAGAAAAGGGACACCGATAATGCTTTCCAATATCTAGAGAGGTAAAAACGACAACAACGAGGCTCCAAACTTGAGCAGAACGCCAAAAACTCGAGTGTTCTTGAACCCTAATTATTTGTCATAAAAGCGAGTCATCATTTCTATTTAAAGGAAGACTATTAAGACTGAACATTTAACAAATAGACAGTCCTAAATATCTATCCATATTTAATTTAGAATTAACGGAGACTTTTACGACTGGACGTTATATAAATAAACGATCCTAAAAGTATAACTTAATATATTTAAGACCGTATCTTTAATAAATAAGCAGTCCTAAAAGTGTCGCCATATTTTATAAGACTTTTAAGACCGAAGATATAACAAACATACGGTCCTAAAATCAAGCCTTATTTTTAAAAAAAAAAAAACAAAGACCTTTAGGATCGTGAAATATGCAGTCCTAAAAGTGTCGCCATATTTTATAAGACTACCGTAGATATGACAAAAATACGGTCCTAAAATCTAGGCTTATTTTTTAAAAAAAAAAAAAGCCAAAGACCTTTAGGACCGTGTCTTTAATAAATATGCAGTCTTAAAAGTGTCGCCATATTTTATAAGACTTTTAACTGAAGATATAACAAACATATAGTCCTAAAATTTAGGCTTATTTTTTTAAAAAAAAAAACAAGGACCTTTAGGATCATATCTTTAATAAATATGTGGTCCTAAAAGTTACGAAGACTTTTTAAATTCTCTTACTGCTCATTTACAACATCCCAAACCTCAAATTTTAAGCAATATCTACTATCCAATACATTCAGAAAACCAAAATTGACACAAGCTAAGAAAATTGTTCAAAAAAATAAACAAATTTATTATATATTGAATTATACAAATTGTACAATTGTTCATTTATAGAATGAATTTACAAATGAATATAGTACTGTAATTACAATTGTTGCTCTACAAGCATATATTTACAAATGAATTTAGTACTGTAATTGTTGTTTTTGCTTTAAGAGGTCAGTATAAGATGTTGACAAAACACATTGTGTATGTGCTCTACTTCATCATCAGAAAAGGGATTAGCACAGACAAACCTCTGTAACATCAAAGACAGAAACTGAATTAATTTGCGTGTATATTTCATATGTAACATTAAGCCAAAAACTGAATTGATCAGTTATAATAAGTAACATCAAAGACATTTACCTTTGCAGTGAGTTTAGTCCTTTGTTGCGTGATAAAATCATATATGTGTTTCATGATGTACGTGCCACATAAGTTAGACCCCGTTGGTTGCTGATGGGTCTTAAAAAAACAAGAAATATATATAAGATCGAGCATATATAGCTTACCGACCAACTTCACAAGGCAAAGTGCTAGTATCAAAATATGTACTAACCTTTGGTGTGAGTCATTTAGGATCTTTGATATCATACAAATGCTTTTTGATGACTTGGATTTGGAAGATCCTCATGGTACTATCATCAAAATCACAAATTTATCAATAATGTTAGCTGGAAATTCATATCAGAGATTTCAAACAAGAGAATCAAAATAACATGTTTACTTGTTGATAGTTTGCAACAACATAGCCCCTGGTTCGTTGTGAGTGGAGCATAAGAAGATCACCGTATGATATGGGCCAAGAAGTTCTTTATATTTACAAAATTGTCATTGGTCATATCTTTAAGACCGAAGCATCCATACTCCGCTGTAAATGAGACGGTCTTAAAACACTTTTTTGCACTAGTGTTAGTAGGAAAAACAATTCTTGAAGCCCAAGAAGAAGGTCCAATTCGCATAAGAAGAAGAGGGAAACAAAAATGTGCTCTTGGAAAATGGACCCTCAAGAAGCCCAACTTTGAAGAGTGAAATTGATGACATCATGCTTGGTGACCTCATCTAACTTACATCATACCTTCATAAATGCAAGAGGACATGGGATTGGATTTGTAAGACACAAAATTCTCTCAAATCCTCCCTACTCCCACGATTTGAGGAGGAAAGAAGAGATCACAAAGTACATGAACATGACTAAAGGAAAAAGACATGACATGACATAGCATTTTTTTTTTTTAAAAAAAGGAAGATACTCTCCCTCCCTATCAGCTACCCCACGTGAAAGAAGGAAGGAAGGGAAGGAAATTAAATGAAATAACATGATGTGATGTGATTAGGAATTGGAAAAAAATCAAGGAAGTGAGGATGGCTTGTAGAGCAAGTAGGAGTGGTTCAACACTTTAAAAAGCTACTCTTTTCCTTCCATTGGGCTGCTACACGTTGGAGAAAGAGAAGGAAAAAAATAGAAGAAGCTCTCCATAAGACACAAGGAAGTTCAAGAAAAGAAAGGGAAATTAAGGAGCTAAGAGTAAGGTAAGGATTTGGGATCTTAACCTATTTTCTTCTACTGTTTTTTATAAGGTTTAGAACCTAAAGAAAATATTCTTTTGGTATATTTTTGGAGTAAAGTTTAAAGGTTAAGAGGGGAGAAACTAGACTCAAGAGCTTAAAGGTTGTTGAAGATCCTAGGTCAAGTAAGTCACACCTTGAACTTCCTTATAATCTCTATGGTGTTAGTTGTAACATCCCAAATTTTAGGCTTTGGGAATCAAGAATTAATTATGGAAAATTTGGCCTTAAGGAATTTTAAAGATTTAGAATTTGGGATTTAAGGCATATTTTCCATAAATTAAAGGCAATTTAGTTGGGATTAAATTATTGGCCAGAATATTCTGGGAGATAATATTTTATGGCCGAAATAAATTAATTAAGAGAAGGAACCAAGTCAAAGAAATTTTGGAAGAGTAAATTTATGGCCTAAAATGATTATTGGAAATTAAGGTTTAATTTCCCTTGATTTATTTTGATAAAAGAATAAATTCAAGGAATATTTGCAAGTGATAACTTTTAAGTCTAAATATTATAGGACTAATATTTTATGGCCTAGGAGATCAAGAATTTGATTTTTTTTTTCAATAATTGCCATTAAGCCTAATGGCAAACAATATATTGTTGTAAAATAAAAGGAAAAAAAAAAAGAAAGAAAAGAAAAGATCAAATGGGCCACGTGAGGTGTATTGGCTACAAAGGATCACCTTCATTTAAACACATAAACAGCAAGACCACAAGCCCAATCACGTTGGCCCAATGTGCAGCAAAAGATCATCCTCCTCCCTCTCAAACCAACGTAAAAGACGCAGGGAAATACAAGAAACAAGAGACAAATAGATCCAAGCCCAATACCTATCCAATACTCAACTGAATCCATTACCCCTTAATTGATTAAATGGCTAATTATTTTTCTTTCACCATCAATTATTATTTTAGCGGCCATATATGTCCCTAGAATATTCTCTTAACAGGATTTTCTTAGTAAAAGCTGATATATATATATATATATATATATATATATATATATATATATATTGAGTATTGCAACTAGAGACTATTAGTGAAAAGAAGAATGTTAGATTTTAATTATGAAGATTCACTCTATCTCATTGGATGTGTAAATATAAGAGTCAGGACAAATTTGGAGAAATAAAGGAAGCTATTTTTGTTATAGCATATGTTATATTCTTTCATCCAACATGCAATTAGTTCAATGTTTTATGACTAATAGATACTGAACATATATGGACTTGTTTTAATTAGGCAGGCATGGAAGTTGTAGAATGAAGGAAAAAACTTACAGCTAGCAGATCCGATCCCTCACTAAGTGGAACATGGAATCCGAATGAATTATTGAGATGCATAAATATTGGGCTGTTATGAGTGCAATATAATTTCAAGCCAAAGATCGACCTGATATGTTGTTACACGTGGTTTCTTATCTGTCTAATGAGACCATTTCATTAGCTGAACCTAAGCAAACAGCATTTTTCATTAACGCAATACAAAACATGGCCACATCACCTGCTAATATAGCAGAAAATTATTCTACGTATAATGTAACAATTTCAGATTTCAGTGGCAGATAAATTATGTAAAACTGCCCAAACTGTTAATAGTTCGACATATTTGAAAATGTTACAATGTCAAATTCCTAATATAATTTTCACATCTGATAATTTAGGTTTGTGAGCACATTTTGTGCTCATCATTTTGATGACCATACTAATATGAATTGTTTAGATTGATTCTGGACAATTCAGATTATATATCTATATATATTTGAAATAAATTTTTATTTTAGTATATGTAAAATTTAAAATGAAGAAAATCTTATAACTACCACTAAAAAAAGAGTTTATCTTAGCACCAATTGAAGTTCTCCAAAGCAATGTACGCATTACGTTAATAATGTTAAATGAATTGTTACAAAATAATAATAATAATAATAATGTTCAATGAATTGGTAGTGTAATGTTGTTGTTTTGATATGATAATTGAATGAGATAAGGTGTAAATTTAGTGACCAACTATTTTTCTATGAGCATCCAACACAACACAACTATTGTTGGGTGCCCATAAGGAAATAGTTCATTGCTAAATTTGTAACTTAATATTTTTAAAAATATATTAAAACAATAAAGAGTGAAAAGATTGGTAAGACCCACAGGATAAAAAGTAATAAAAGTTAACTCAAGTTAACGGCATTACTATAAGTGCTACCAAATAAATTGATTATGTATACTTTACATTAAAAAATAGTTAATTATATTGGGTGCCTGGTTGTTCACTAAATTTTCACCATAACCCTAATTGAATTAACTTCTTAACTATTTTTCAAAGAAAATTTCAGAATGATTAATCTTCGGTCTTCCATTAAAATAATGTTTACAAAGAACAACAATTATTCTGACTCACTCGAGGGTCGAGATTTAGTGATTAAATTGTAATAAGCCTACCAAACAGATGGGCCTGTTGTTGATTCAAGCCCAGACGAGTTCATTGAGCCCATATTCAATGAATTGTTTCACGGGTATGGGCCTGTTGTTGGTTCAATCTCAAACATGCTTTTAGCTCAGCTAATACTTCACTCAAGTCAGGGCTTTGGATTGCTTTAGTGGGAATACAAGACATGACAGTCCCTACAAATTTCCAGGCTGAACTTGTATTTTATACTGTCCTTGTAGCCTTGGATCAACTATGGATTTAATATCTCCATTATTAAGTTTCCGATCAACCCAATGAAGTAATCGACTCTTGTTTCCAAGTGATTGTTCTTCTATTGGACGTAGTCCTATAATTAGCTCGAGTAAAATTACCCCGAAACTGTAGGTGTCACTCTTTTTGTTCAATTTTCCAGTGCTTCAAAATCTACATATAAAAAGGAGTCAAAAGTTCAATCCTTATTGGCTCGTTCTTCCTCATTATATGAAATTTACTTAGAGGATTGGTGAATCTATGATTTCACTTAATATTTATAGAATTTAAGTAAATGATTAAAAGATGGAGAATTATTATGCGGTTTTAAAGAAGGAATTTAATTGTCAAAAAGTATCAATGACAAGTGAGTAGCAAAAACCTATGATCATTTCCTATAATGAAATTTGTCATTGCATATTTCTTAATTGTTATATTAAACTTTTCGGTGATTAAATCAACCTTGTAGTAATTCCTTCTCAAAAGAAACGAATAGTACCTGTAATTAGCATTCATAATATTGCTACAAATAAGAGTTCCCTATTCATTAATGCATAAACCACTTAATCAAGATATGTTCGGAAGAAACTTGCTACTTACTCAGGATCAAGATAATAGATTGTGCCAGCTAGTTCAGCTGATATATGGGTGTCGTTTTCATTTGTGAAAGATCTACATGGTACAAGTCAGAAATCTTGACTTGCATCTTCTCATTCAACAAAATATTGGAAGTCTTCAACTCTCTATGAACTTCGGATGCCTAATACCATTATATAAATAGTCCAATCCTGCATTTCCATTAAAGTATCACCACACACCTTTTATCTGGTTAGAGATGATTGATGAGAGTTTAGAGGCAAATAAGAAGGCATTAATAAGAAGTGTGAGGATTCACATACCTAGTGCAACATCCACAGCAATTTGAAGCCTTTCAGACCACTTCAAAACATTTGGATTTCTATCTGTTGAATTCAGAAAACAAACGATACATATTTGATACCAAACCACGTCTTCAAGGAAAGTTACCATCTCTTACATTATATTGTATTTTATTACGCCTCCAACCAGAACATTTTTCTTAATTACTACTACCTCTATCCTTAATATAAGAGTTAGTTGACTAATTTGAGTAAATCAAGGCAATTAGTTATGTTAGTTATTTGTAACAAATATAAGTTGGTTTTTCCTAAAATACTCTCTCCGGTCTTAATTATAGGACAACATTTAGAAATTGGTTTTGGTCCTAATTATAGGACAAAATTTAAATTTTTGTCAATTTTTTCTTAAAACACCTCTATTTTATTCTTTCAAGTTTGTTTAGGTTTTGGTAAATATATGCATTTAGGTATATAAAATTGTCAATAAAACTCTTAAATTGTTGGATTTTAATTTGTTTATATATATATAAACACACACATATATATTTATATATGTACACACACACATATAGACATACACATGCATTATATAAATATGTGTGTGTGTGTCTATATATATGTGTGTGCATACTTACACTTATATGTGTGTGTGTGTGTGTATTTGTTTATGTGTGTGTGGATGTGTGTATACATGTGTGTGTGTGGGAGGGGGTGTGGAGGTTTGTATTTGTGTGTAGATATGTGTGTGTGTCTGTGGGGGTGTGTGTGTGTGTTTTTTTTGGGGGGGGGGGGGTTGTAGATATATATGTGTGTGTGCATACACATACATACATACATATGTGTACACACACACATGTATATATAGCAAGACCATCATTTCAATTAGAAAGTATGGAAATGAAGATTTTAGGTTAGGGAGGTATGTTAATGTTATTGAAAATTTATATAAGGGCATTTTAGGAAAATGAGTGAAATTAACTAATTTAACCTCTCTTCTTAATCTCTCCAAAATCGGTTAAATATGTCTTATAATTAAGACCGGAGGGAGTACCATTTTTCATCATGACTACCCTTAGATAGAAACCCTTAATGTATGCAATAAATAGGGATTTAGGAAACAAAATGATTGAGATCTTATATTTATGATCAAATTCAACCCCTAACTAACTCTTAAGGACCAAAGGTAGTAATAAATAACTAACCTGACAATAGGCCTTCTATATTCCCCTGAGTTATATATTCATAGATCAATGCTCTCACATCACCTTCGTCACAGTACCCCACAAAAGAAACCAGGTTTTTATGGTGAACAATAGTCAACAAATTTACCTGCAATTGGGAAGTTTATGCATTTAAGGAAAATGTTGAAAATTCTGAAGTGTTTGTCCTCTGAGAAACAATAATGAAAGCATAAGAAAATATGATCAGTGAATTCCTTAGGCTTATGAATGTGGGATCAAACCTGAGTTAAACTCCCTATCTCCTTGATTTGATTTATGAGAAGGTAGTTTGACAGCAACATCTCTACCATCTTGCAGAGTACGAAGTATAACTTCTCCAAATCCTCCTTTGCCAATTTTAGTATTGAAGTTATTGGTAATTCTAATAACATCCCTTGGAGAAAATATGTATTTGTTTGATTTCTCTTTCCAATCTTTCTTAGATGCTGCAAACATCATAGCGGCCTAATGTAAATAATTATAATCACACCATTCACAATATTTCTTCAAAAAATATATTTGAACTTTCAAAATGGAAATGGAGACCTCAAGAGGCTATGTTTGGATGAACTATATGGACTACAAGCTTACAGAGGAATGATTGAAACAAAATTATGGTTGCAGGAGCACTGCCAAAGATTTTTAAAAAGAAGGAATTGTATACATCCTTTTTTCATTTTTATTCTCTGGATCATCAGGAAAATAAGGACAATCATTACCAGAACTGCTACAGATGCTGCTATAGATACAATTAGTGGAACAAAAAACTTATTTTCCTTGCATGATTCAGCCAGACAAAGACCTGGATTTCTTTCCAATCTGGCCAAAAAAGAAAACATTTTAATAAGCAAGAGTATCAAATGTCACAACCCAATTAGACTAGTGATGTGGACGTCAGAAACCACAATTTCGCAATGATATCCCATAATGGAACTACACTGAAGAAGACTGTTAATTCTAACAAAAAAAAAAACTGCTTGATTGTATTAAAATCACTTAAAAGAAAATAGTAAGGAGAATTACATTGAGGTCTTAAAGAAAATAAATTATCACAACCAAATCCCATAAAATTATCAAATTAATGTGAAGTCCCAAGAAACCCCGTGGGTTATTGATTGAAATTGTGAAAAGACAAGTTTACTCTGACAAGTCAATATGCCACTAATGACAAGTCATGGTGCTACAATTGACAAGTCAGAGTATGATAAGTCACGGTGCCACAAATGACAAGTCAGAGTGCCTCAATTGACAGGTTAATGTACCACTAATGACTAGTCAGGGCATGACAAGCATGGCACCACTAACGACAAGTTAGGCGGCCTCAATTGATAAGTTAATGTGTCACTAATGATAAATCAAAGTAAACTCTTCTTTTCACAACTCCAATAAATCTCTCATAGACTCACAAATTCTTTAGAAATTGATGATTTTATGGATCCTGGTTGTGATAATTTGTCTTCCTTGAAACCTCAATGAAATTCTCCTAAGAAAATAAACAAACCTCAATGACAGTGTGGTATTTGACTTCAGCAACAGTGATTTGGGGATTGAACCTGTAAGCTGATTCCTTGCCAAATTACTGCAGAGACTTTATGATGCATATGGAGAAAGGAAATGGTTGAGGAAGTTTCTATGGGAATTATAAACATGTTAACTTACAGGAATTTCAAATTCGATAGCTGCGAGAGAAATTCCGGCACTTCTCCAGTCAGTTTGTTGTATGATAAATCCCTGCATAAAATTTTTATTATTTAGATGAGTAGGTTGCACATCTGAAGCTTGAAGGCAAGTTTCAAAATGCACTGAAACTTACAAGGACTGCAGTTTAGTGAATCTTGAAAATGAAACATCGATCGGCCCTGTTAGTCCCCTTGAGCTCAAGTTCCTGTTAGAATTCTAGAAAGAATGATCTTCTTGCCATTATAAATGTAATTTGTTTGGTACGTATCAAGAATCAAGAGTTGAAAAATACTACATATTTTATTTTGTATGTTTTCAAAGTATAGATGGATAAAAAATCTACTCTATAAGATATATTTGAGATGTTAATCTTAAACTTAAATATAAGACATAATTTTTAATTTTTTTTAATTTTTTTTTTAATTTAACATTATTGATGTTTCTCAACAATAATCAAATCAAGGAAGAAAGAGACCAAGAAAATTAAAGAAGATGACTGGGGTATTTTAGAAAATATATGTCATATATTAACTGACTTCCTTAATATAATTAAATTAGATAAATATATTTTATATTAAGAATCGGAAGAGTGTTAAGAAAAATATAAACATCTCAAATATGGGTGGCTTTCACTGAAAAATTCATCCCGCATAGTCATATACCTATTCATAGTCGTGGTCATTTAAATTGTGGGTGAAATTACCTAAAAGCAAAGTGATATATCATAACTTGCTAAAAATGGTATCATTGTTGCATCATTAATCATATGTCATTGTTTATATAGTTATAACTTTTGGATCTTCCAAAGAAGAGAAGGAGTACTCAGTGAAATAATCCTTGGATTGCTATCAGAGCTGCAAGTGAGACCTTCCCAAGCAAAATGATTTGGAATGCATGGGTCTCCTTGCCAATCATGATGGGAATTTCATAAATATGTTCAACGCTCTCGATAGCATCAACTATACTGTTTTCACCATTAATAAGTAATAACAATTTCAGTACTTCAACAAAATTTATGCAATATGAAGGAAGAGTGCCAATGAAGGAATGGCAAAAATAATTTAAGTACTCCCTCCGGTCCATAAGAACATATTTAGGAAATTGATCTTAAGACATATTTTTCATTTTTATCAATTTCTAATTTACCTTTTATTGATGCTTTATCAACAATAATCAAGGAGAAGAAGGAATGAAAAAATTAAGGAAGATAATTAGGGTATTTTAAAAAACATATACAATATTAACTAATTTAACTAACTTTTTTAATCTAATCAAATTAGGTATATATGTTTTATGTTAAGGAAGGGGAAGTAGTTGGGTTTATATGAATTCAGATAGAGTCAAAATTAAATGCAAAGAATAATCAAACAATAAGAAGAAAAATAAGTTTTACCATCTTCTTGGTAAGTTGTTGGATCAGTCAGGCTTAGAACTCTATAAACCTCAAAGGCATTGGCCATGGCAGGAAAATCAGAATCTGGGGTGGGTTCAACCAAAATACGAAGATGACCTGCTTGTGTGATATTCTGAACAATTGTGACTAGCTTCAGATATTGAGTAGTAAAGGCCTCTGTGAGGATGCTCTTATCATTGAAAGTAATATCCATGATCCTTTTCTGAGTTATTTGCTTGCTGATCAAATTCAAAGAAGTGAAGGTTGATATAACACAAGTAGGAACTATCTGTATGGTTATCCAAGTTGATTTCCAAGCAAGAGTTTAGACTGACTGTTGTATAGTATTCTTCAATACTTGAGCTGGCAGTTTATTAGTATTCTCTATTTCATTAGAACCAATACGGTGAGCGGCACAGTGGACCGTTATGAGCATTAATGGAATTTTAAATTTCCCTACCTGTCCTTCATCTTCTCATATACTCCTCTTTACTATTCTTCCCATGTACACGCGTTTCTCAGCTACAGACCTCAGATCTTGGAGCCATTCTCTTGCATGCAGGTAGTGAATCGTCGTTGGCTGTCATTCTCTGATCTTGAATGTCGTCGCCGTCCGTCGGTGGGGGGTGGTCCTTCTCTGATCTCTACCTTCTTGAGTTGTGTGGTGTCGGGGGTACCGCTGCTCGTTGCCGTTTGTTAGCCAAATCTGTTCGTGGGTGTCGTGATCTGTGGTGACCGGAACAGTTTGAGGTCGTTGGATCTTCAGGGTTCGACTCCTCCTGGTCCGTCCTTCATCAATCCCTGCGTCAGAACCCAGCCATCGTCGCGGAAGCGTAAGTTTCTTCTCTCTTCATCATCACCGTCGCGGATTTTCGATCTTTGTTTCTTGAAATGGGTTAGCTTGGTTTTAGACAAATTGCTATGGCGTGTGTTGTGAGGGCAGGGGAATAGCATAGTATCAGAGAAACGGTGCAATTGCAAGAGGTCATGCTATTTTTCTTTTTTTTCCTTTTTTGGTCAAGCTTAGGCAGAAATTGAAGCTGCTAAGGCTGTAAAGGTGGAAGATATTAGCGAGTCACAGATTATGGTAGGAGGTTCTGTAGTGTCATAGTGGTGGTACACCAAAAGATGTGAGTGTTAGGAGGTCCTAGTGTCATAGTGAATGTTTTTGCCTATGCTTTAGGGAGTGTACACCAAAAGAATCTGTTCTTCAAAAGAATTTGTCTGTGCACCATAGACTTTGTTCTTTAAAAAATTCGGTTCTGATCATGTGCATTGATAGTTATCGAGGCTATAATGATGTGTTTATGAAATTCGGTTTTCTGATATGTGAGTTATGTTTTTACCTACGCCTTATGTTTTTGCATCCTGATATGTGTACACTAAAAAATTCGGCTTTCTGTAAGTTGCTTTTCTGATGTAGTTATTACGCTTCCTCTACAAGTAAGTTTTTGTGGTTCCGATTGATTCCTTGAATACTATGAAGAAGATTGCATTGATAGTAATAGACTATTCTAAGTTTCTTCAAATGGAGAATTCAGAATATTTTAGTCTTGTGTAGGTGAGTTCAATGAATTTTAGCTATTTTATACACGTTTTGCTAAAACATAGGTGTTCTATATATGTTTGTGTTACCTTACTCCTTCGTGACATAGAAATATGAACAAGGATAAAAGTAAAGCAACATGGGATGTAAGTTGCATAGGGATTTTCATTCAAGAATGCATTGATCAAACGTACAAGGAACAACATTAAAGGATCATCATTTACGAAGCAAGGATGGAATAACATTGTGTCTGGATTTAATGAAAAAGAAGGAAAATCAAATAACAAGAAACAACTTAAAAATAGACTAGATAGCTTAAAGAAAGAATGGAATGCATGAGATAAGTTATTCTCAAAAGAGATTGGTATAACCTTTGACTATGCCAGGAATATAGTGTTTGCAAAAGATGAGTGGTGGGAGAGAAAAACAAAAGGTATAAAACTGTTAAGTTTTAATAAAAGTTGTATTATTATTATTATTATTTTAAATAAGGCTTTGATTTTGGTTACTTGTATGCATAAAGGAAAATTCCACATATGAAAAGTATAGATACAATGGCTTGGAGTTCACCAAAGAATTACGAAAATTATTAAGGATGTTTATTATTAGAGGCAAATTATTTTGAAGAAATATGATAAATACAAATACTTTAAAGTAATCTATTAACCTTCCTTAATCCCCCCAAATTAGTCAATTGGCTCTTATACCAAGGAGAGAAGGGAAGAGAGTATATTCTTTCATCCAACATGCAATTAGTTTAATGTTTGTGCGTGCGTGTGTGTGTGAGTGAGGTCCTTTTAATTAGGCATGGAAGTTATGGAATGAAGGAAGAGCCTTGAAGCTAGCAGATTCTTCCCCACTAAGTGGAACATGGAATCCCAATGAATTATTGAGATGCATAAATATTGGTCTGTTATGTGTGCAAGATCAACCTGATATGTTACATGTGGTATCTTATCTGTCTAATGAAACCATTTCATTAGCTGAACCAAAGCAACCGGCATTTTTCACTAATGCAATACAAAACAAGGCCTCATCCCCTGCTAATATAGCAGACAATTGTTCTACATATAATGGAACAATTTCACATTTCACTGGTAGATAAATTATGTAAGAGTACCCAAACAGTTAATAAATTACACCAAAAGCATTCTACCCTTTCCTATAGTGATATTGCTAAGAGAAACATCTTAATCTCTATATTCATCAACTTTTCTTGTTCGATAATATATTAAGAAGTCCGTATTGATCATCAACTTCCCTAACATAATTGATTTATCATATTGAACTTGGTGTTTTTCAAAGAACATTACATAGTGGATTAATCTACCATGAAGACGAACATGTCATTACAAACTGAGAATATTACACAATCAACAAACAGTCCAGTACTCCACACAAGCCAGTCTTTGAGCTTATCTAGCATGTGGGACTGATGATGATGAATCAAAATGAGAAGGATTCAAACAACTCGTATCTGATGAAGAATTATCGCCAGACCTTCTCATGCTGCTCTCTGATCTTTCATGGGTTAGTTCTAAAGCCAAACAGTCCTTTAGCTCAGTTAACACTTCACTTATGTCAGGCCTTTGGATTGCAGTAGGTTGGGTGCAGGACATGGCAATTTCTACAAGTTTCCATGCTGAACTTCTATTGTAATGTCCTTCTAACCTTGGATCAACTATGGCTTCAATATCTCCGTTGTTAAGTTTTGGATTAACCCAATCAAGTAATTGTATCTTGATTCCAAGTGACACTTCTTTCATTGCAGGCTGTCCTGTGATTAGCTCGAGCAGAATTATCCCAAAGCTATAAACATCACTCTTTCTGTTCAACTTTCCAGAGCCGCGAAACCTACACATGGAATTAAGAGTCAAGTGTTTGATCTTTGCTATCTTCATTGTCATATGAAATTTACCAAGGGCTCGTATGAAATTGCTTATGATAAGCACATTCACGTCTCATATATTTGCCTCGTAAACAGTAAAATCACAATTGAAAAGCCAAACGGGGGTTTCAAAACATCAATTCAAACAAGCACTAAGAGGATAGGTGACTCTATGCTATCAGTACATATCTTTAGCATCAAGTAAATGGTTGGTTGAAAGCACTGGACATGATCTATAATTGACTATTATAAATATAGTATAATTGACCATTTTTTGGGCTTCTAACCAAGTCTCAAAACTTTGCTTCTTACATATCATGTTGCTGCAGTTCATTAAGCTATAAAATGAAGAGACTCCTGCAGAGATTTGATCTATAAAACAAGATATATAGTAAGGAAAATTTAACCTGTGTTACTTACTCGGGATCGAGGTAACCAAGTGTGCCAGCAGGTGTTGTTGATATATGACTGTCATGTTCATTTTCAAAAGATCTACAAAGGCCAAAGTCACAAATTTTGGCTTGCATGTTTTCATTCAACAAGATATTGGAGGTCTTCAAGTCTCTATGAACTATGGGAGGCCTAATACCATAATGCAAATAGTCCAATCCTGCATTTTCATCAAATACCAGAAATTTTAGTAGGTTAGTATATAGATGAATAATGAGAAGACTAGAAAAATAGAAGACATTGAGAGAAAGTACCAAGTGCGACATCAACTGCGATTTGAAGTCTCTCAAGCCACTTCAAAATAGTTGGATTTTTATCTGCTAAGTGCAGAAAACAGAGTATATAAATTAAAACACATTTTCAAAAAAATCTTACATCCCTTGCCAGATATTTTATCTCTCTTCCAATCCAAAATAAAAAATACTTCTTGAATCCTTTCAAAGAAGAAAAAAGAAATCAGACATCTAAATTGACTAAAAAACAATTTCCAAGCCAGGTAACATAAGAATTTCTCTGCAACAAAGCAAAGTAAAAAGCTTAAACGAAGTTCTTGTCCTTTGGTGACTACCTATATAAACTAACCTGACAATAACTGTTGCAGATTCCCCTTTGCCATATATTCATAAATCAATGCTTTCACATCACCTTCTTCACAGTAACCCACAAAAGATACCAAGTTTTTATGGTGAACAAAAGTCAACAAATCTGCCTGCAGTTTGAAGTTCAACGTCATGAATTTAAGGAAAATGCTTAAAATTCAGACTCCTTTGTTTTCTAAACTAAACTATAAGGAAAAATATAAAGTGATGAATTAAAATTGCCTTAGGTATATGATTGTGGCATCAAACCTCAGAGTGAAACTCCTTGTATCCTTGCCTTGATGTCTGAGAAAGTAACTTCACTGCAACTTCTCTACCATCTTGCATAGTACCAAGGTAAACATCTCCAAATCCTCCTTTCCCAATTACAGTTTTGAAATTACTAGTAATTCTAGTAACCTCTCTCAGAGAGAATACTTGTTTCTTTGATATCTTTTGAAGTTCAATGGCTACATGAGAAGAGGAAGAAAATTCCGTTCTATGATAAATCAGATTTTTTTTGACATTGAATCAAAGCTTGTTTATATGAAGGTGGACTATAAGGACTACAAGTTCATTAAGCCATGATATAAAAGCAAAATTATGGTTGCCACAAAAACTGCCAAAGATATCAGTAGGAAAATACCTCCTTGTTTCTTCCTCTTGATTCTCATGTTCATCAGATAAATAAGTAAGGTCAATGCTAAAACAAATATTGATGCTGCTATACAAGCAACGAGGAGGGTTGCATGCTTCTTTGTCTCACATGATTCAGCCAGACAAAGATCTGGATTTCCTTCCAAACTAGCCCAAAAAAACAGAGCTTAATATGCTCAAAGTGTCAACTATCATTAAGTAATTAGACCAATGATTTGAACATCACGTACCACATTTTGGTATTTATATCAAATAATGGAGCTATATCATGAAAAAGACCGCTCATGAGAGCAGGGGGTGCGTGCCTGATGTTCGCCCCCGCTGCCCTCTCTGTTGGCCCCCAAAAATGGGGGCTTCCTAAATATTTTTTTTTTCCAGTTTCTTTTAATCATTAGATTCTACATAAAATGCACTTTTATATATTTTATGAGTAAAAAATAGTATTGTTTATAATTTTTTATGATTTTTCAAAGATTTGATCATTTTATTGAAAAAAAAAACTACATAATTTAGTGTTATGAAATTATGTAGTTTCTCCTTCATTAAAAGGATTAAATCTTTGAAAAACTATAAAAAATTGAAAATAGCACAATTTTTTACCTATAAAATATCGACATATCACTCATTTAATATAGAATTTAATAATAAAAAGAGGGGGGGGGGGGGGGGGGGGAGCCCCCATTTTTGGGCTGGCGCACAAGGTAGCATGGGGCACACATTAGGCACGCATGCTCTGCTCATGTTTATCAAACTAAACTAAAAGTTAAATGTAGGTAAAGAGCCAAAATTTGAACAAGAAACTTGTTGATGGAATATAATTAGATTTACTTAAAGTAGAGGGGGAAGAATTGAAACCTCAGTAACAAAGAGGCTTTTGATTTTAGCCATAGTGATTTGGGGATTGAACCAGTGAGCTGATTCCCTGTCAAATTACTGTGGAGACTTTATGATAAATATGGTGAAAGGACATGCTGAGGAAGTTACTATGGGAATGCCAAAGAATCTGAACTTACAGGACTTCCAAATCAGGCAACTCTGCAAAATATTCAGGCACTTCTCCTGTCAATTTGTTATATGATAAATCCCTGCATAAAAGTTATCATATGAATGAGCAGGGTTAAGACTTTGCAAGTTGACAGGCTCTGAAGCCTTATGGATATAAAGAAAATGAAAACTTACAAGGACCGAAGTTTAGTAAATTTTGAAAATGAAGCATCTATCTTCCCTGTTAGTCCCTTTGAACTCAAATTCCTGCTTGAATTGTAGAATGAATTATCTTCTTGACATTGTTAAACATATGAATATGAGAAAAAGAAAAATGAGAACTGAAATGTATTGCAACACGAAATACTCCTTCCAATATTTAATTAAGACATATTTGAAGGATTGATTTTGGTCCTAAATAGAAAACACAATTTTCATATTTTTCAATCTTTTCTTAATTTCCTTAAGGAGGAGAGGAAATGGAGTAATTAAAGAAAATAACTAGGATGTTTTAGAAAATAATGTCATATTAACTAACTTAGCTAACTTTCTTAATCTAATCAAATTAGAAAAATATGTATTATATTAAACATCTGAGGAGACTAATGTATACTGTTCACAAATGATAGAGAGATCTAGAAAACAAGAGCAGTCCTCACACTGAAGTGACCCTTGGATTGGCATCAGATGTGCAAGTGACGCCTTCCCAAGCAAAACTAGCTGGAATGCATGGATCTCCTTGCCAATTTATGATGTTATATATGGTTTTTATTCCTTGAATCGCATCAACTGTGTTGACCAAAAAAACAAAAGAATTGCATTAACTGTTGTTTTTAGCATTAAGAGCTATTTGAGTAGTTTAGTTAGTTTAAGCATCATGAAGGAAATCAAGGACCAATTTGACCAGTGGTAGCAAAGAAAGATATTGGGTTTATGTGAATTTACTTAGAGTCAAAATTGATTGAGTCAGCCATGACCAAGACAATTCCTCCCTCCGATCTTTAAAGACATATTTTAAGAGTTAATTTTGGTTCTAAATATAAGATATATTTTTTATATTTATCAATTTTTTACTCATTTACCCTATTAATGTTTTCTCAATAATAATCAAAAATGAGAGGGAATGAGAAAATTAAGGAATATGACTAAGGTATTTTAGAAAATACATGTTATATTATCTAACTTAACCAACTTCCTTAATCTAATCAAATTATATAAATATGTCTTATATTACGTGCTGGATAAAGTACTACTAAGCCAACTATTTTTTACACAACATGAACGTATTACTATTGCAACAGCTATTATATACTAAAACGAACTGTGAACTCTACATGTATAAAGCATCCAGAACAAGGGGGTACCATCGACTTGATCAGTTGCTGAATTAGGTTGTTTTAGTCCTCTATAAACCTCAAAAGCATTGATCATGGCTGGAAAATCAGATTCTGCGGTGGGTTTGATCAAAATACGAAGATGGTTTACTTGTGTGATATTTTGAACAACTTGGATCAGCTTCAGATGTTGAGTAGTAAGAGGCTCAGTGAGGATGCTATTATCATTGAATGTAATATCCATGATCCTTTTCTGAGTTGTTGCTTGTTGCTCAAATTCAAAGAAGTAAAAGTAGCATAAGTACACGTCGGAACTATCAGTCTGTTGGTCATTGTAGATTTCCATGGAGGAGACCAGACTTGGAGACTCTATTGCAGTCTTCAATACTTGTGTTGGCAGTTTATTAGGATTCTGTGTTCCGTTTAAATCAATGACTACTGATGTGTTGGTTATACTTAAATTGCCAAAGAATCTTTTAAACCACACACGACCATATGTATCATCTCCAAACCTACGTTTAAGGAACAGAGTCAAAAACAAATACTACTATGTATTAAGATGTAATGTGTAAGTAGACTTAAATTGATGTGAAAAGCACACAAGTCCTGTATAGAATTGAGCAAATACATATAGGACAATACTTAGATTGATTTGCTTATATCCGTTTCAAGTTCATCATGGGTCAGTTCATAAGTGCAGGTATGCATTTCAACAACTAAAAATAGCAGACTAACAATTGTCCATATGAAAATTTACAATTCTTTATTTACTTTTAAGAGTTAATACAAAAATTTACGAGTGTTAGATAGATGAATTTGTAAATAAACATATGTAAAATAACAATTGTGACCGGAGGACTTAGATTTGACTCCAGTTTTATCAATAGACACACCATATGCTCAAGGGGTAGTATGGGTTACGGGTACCTGATGAACCTGTCGTCTCCTTGGCGACCGGGGGTGGACCGAGTCAAGAGATCCCACGGAAGAGAAGGTAAGATTGGATAGGTATAATCACCAAGAGGCCATAATTCCAAGGAAGAAATAAAAGGAACACCTTTTCCTGTCTTAACAAGACACACACTTATGATGTCTGTTAAGGCAACAAGAATGACCTCAACAGAATAATAAGATGTGATATTATCAAAATCAATGGTTTTCCAGCGATTGACACCAAGATACAAATCAAAACTGGGTTTTTTGTTGTTAAAGTCATAGTTTCCATAAGCAAAGAAAGCTCTGACTATGTACTTGTTGTTTCTCCCCTGTTTGGGAGACAGAGTATAGCAATTCCTTTCTCCATCTGGAAAACTTCTCAGTGTTTTTAGTTGCTTCGACATTTGGGATTTAGAAAAACTATAATCTGATGGTAATTTGTGATTCTGGCCTGCTTCTACAAAATGTGAATCTGGTTCATACCACATATTGCTCTCACTGTCTTGGTATGCCTCCTCAACTCCACAATCTATTCCTATGTAGCCTGCAAATGTTCAAGACAAGCTAAGTACATATTAAACAGAGAAGAAACAGAGCTATTTTAAAGATCTTCATGCACAAGACAGGGAGTAAATAATGAAGGTGACTAGATTCAAGCTTCCATTCATCAGAATCGTCAAAATCAAAGTGTTCTACTATAAAAGAAGGAAAAAGAAGAAGTAATTTACCTGAGTCGTGATCAGTGATGGCTTTGGAGACTGAAGCTACCAAGATTGAGCTGTAGAGAGGAATGAAGAAGAAAGCAAGTAAAAGCAGAGTCAATGGTGGTGCCATCTTCATGTTTGACACTGCCACGCACTTTAAACTCAAATGCCTACTACTGCTTCATAAACACAGAGATAATATAAAAACGAGCCCGACACACCATGTGGGTGGATTACGTACCCATCTTCTGCAAAGACCATGGATTGACTTAATTCCATCCATTATCTCAAATTCTTAAATCATTGGAAAAAAGAAAAGTCAGATTCTCCATAACATAACATGGGCAAATATGTATAAAATGTACTGTTCTAATTATAGGATAAAATTGACTTTTTCTTTTTTTTTAGGGATTAAGGAAGTTAAATAAATTATTTAATCATCCCATATGTCATATGTTGTATATTCTTATATTATATATTAGTTTATTAGTCAAAATAATTAGTTTTTTAAAAAAATTAAAATACTCTACAGTAATTTAATTAACTTTCTTAATCTCTTTTAAAAAGTCAACTATGTCTTATAATTAGTAAATGTGGATTTAAGGTTAAATGTTGATATTTTAAAAATAGTACACATGGTCAAGGAATCTAAACCTTCAGTATAATCCAAAAAAAAAAAGTACAAGATTTTACATTTTAGAATTTTCTGATATTGTAATATTTGGAATGTGAGGGTACTAAAATGTTCGATTGCGTCACCACGCCTTCAGAGGATCATGTAAAAGCATTGAAATTGGAATAATAAGACAAATAATCGTCTTGATGAGTTTTAACTTTTAAGGGGCTCCTCTATTTAATGATCAATTTCTTTTTCTTCTATACAGTCTATAATTAAAATTTGAAGTTGCTAGATCCTTCAAAATAATTTTAAAATGCAATGTATCTTATAATAAGTAATTTTATTTTATGGTCTACACAACTTTTCTTCCCATTTCTCTTCTAACTATATGACTCTTAGAAACAAAGTTAATTATTTGTATTTTAAAATTTGAAAGACAGTATTAATGGCTGTTTTTCCATTAATGAAATGAATCCCTTAATTTTACTAATTTTTCTTTTGCGTGTGTGAGTTGGGGTAATAGTGTTTATGAGAGACAGCTCATTCATTGTGGGGAAAAATTCATTGGGAAACAATTTTGTAGATTCAATTTATTGTCGCAACTTTAATTTGTACGTGTGAATGAATGCTAGGGCAAGGGTGGACCCGGCCACCAGAAGTGGGACGACCATTAAAACAAAAATTAGAATTGAAAATATTAGATACAGGAAGAAACACGGTTTCTTGGTCTAACTAGTTAGTCTCTTTTTCCTAAACCACATATATGAATTTCTTTTTACTGAACCACATATATGAAATAGAGGTAATTAGTTCAATGATTATATGGTAAAATTTTATTTATGAATATATATATTTCAACTCTTCCTTCTTTCTCTATTGTCATTGGTACTATTAGTACTATTAATATAGATAAAATTGTTATAATATCATTTATTATCTAAAAGAGAATTTATAAATTGAAGCAAATTTTTAATAAAAAAGGATTTATAAATAAGAATTAGGGGAAATGACAAGACAACCATTGTTGATTCTGAGACTACATGTTAGGGCAGTGGGGGGCACAAGGACAAGAAAAATGTCCTCAGTTGTTGACTAAAGGAGTTGACTAGGGAGAGTGTAGAGGGAATGGAATAGTTACCCCTAATCTTCAAACGTAGATTAAGGTTGAAGGAAAGGAGGCTAGAAAATGTACTCCCTTCACAAAACAGAATGGGACACTTTATAGAAAGAAGACTTCAGAATATGATTTTAATTTAATTAATACTCTTTTCCCTGATTTATTTTTGTAATTAATACTCATTTTATAATTTTACCTATATTTCTTTTTCTGTAATGACCTAATAATTTATAATCCTTTAAATAAATAATAATTGATTGATTATAAAAAAAAATGTGAGCCAGTGAAAACCCTCTCAACGTGGGTTGAATTTCTCTCCCCATCCTTTTCTCATTATCCCTTATAATCTTTAAATCACATCCATCCAATCAATACAATACTATTTTTATTTTTCTCTCACTTCCTTAATCAACGACCTAGATTTAGCTAATGAGAGAAAATGAGAAATGAGATGAGGTGAACATCTCCTTCGCCTTAGCCTGACTCTCATCTCTCATTCACCTCACCTCACTGCCTCACAGTCACATATTTGAGCTCTCTCTCTCTCTCAAGTCTCGCCTCTCATATCAGCCTCTCACTCACTCTCACATGTCGTCTTGCCGTCTTGGTGGTCCGGTCGGAAGTGCCACAGTGACATCGCTCTCGCTCGATGGCCGACATTCAGCGACAGCGTCTCTGGCTCTCTACGTCTGCATATCGCGTTTGTCGTTTACGACTTAGTGTCTTCGTGAACCTGGCAACGTTTTGACTTTTGAGCCTTCTGTTGGAAATTATGCCCTAGGGGTTAATCATTAAATAACTTCCTAATTTGATTTATGAAGATAAATCAATAATTTAATGGATATCATATCTCATATTTGATTTATGAAGCTAAATCAAATCAGCTGGCTTCTAATTTGCATTAAATAAATTGATTGGATTGAATCAATTAAATATATTTAATTTCCAATTCAATTTCAAAATTAATAAGATTGATTTTGAATATTTAATGCGGCCTATAAAAGTTATAAAATACCCTTAAGTTGTAAGTAATTTGATTACATACATGAGAAGTCAAGAGCCACAAAGAATCCCTAGAAGAGAGACTTGAGACAAAAGCTTGAAGGCGCTAACACGCTGCCGTTCATGTTGAAGTGTTGTTCGGTGTGAATACCAGTGGAGGGAGTGGATTCGTAGAGTCAGCTCTTAGAAATTGATTGATCACAAAGGTGTTAGCCCATGAGTTTTCAAAGCACGCACACGAGTTCGCATAGGTACGATTCCTAATTACTAACCTGATTTAAACGCTGTTAATAGATCCTCTTCTTAGAATTCGTAATTTATTGGATAAATTTCATTCCGCTGCGTGTACGAATCCCAGCAGTGAGTCCGTCTTTCTTTGTCTCACTCTCACGGTGTCCGACGACGTTCCGAGCCTCCGATCTCCGTCTTGCTCTGTCTTGTCCATCACAATAACCGCTGGACCCATCCATCACTTTCCATCGCTCGTTCTTCTGTTTTGTCGTCACCCTCATCATCATTTCCGTCATCCTTAATCTTTGTCTCCCCCTTCGACAACTTTGTGACTTCCCAGTTCTGGCTATCTCTATTATTGAAGCCATTGAACCAAGTTCCATTCTCAGTTCCCTCCCTCCCGTTTTACTGAGTTCGTGTCCTATACATATATCCATTGTCGTTTTGCTCCTCATTCTGAGGTAATTTTCCGTTTTTAGTTACCTTTATATCCATTGTCCTCTACATATATGGCAAATATAGTCTCTTAATTAACTCTTAGTTAATTAATTTCAAAGTGAAATTTGCATAAATATATAATCAATAGATTATATTTCTATGAGACACATATTCACCTTTATATTTTGCTAAATAATTTTTTAAAATATAAGGCTTATTTTATTAGGGTATTACAGATAGCCATGTCTTGCATTACACAACCAGCAATCCAAAGACCTAATATAAGTTCTATTGTATGTAATTGACCTAAGGCAATGTTTGGCTATGGAAATACCACTTGAAAGTGGAGAGAGCAGCAGTTTAATCTCAAACACTACATTTGAAACAAGTTGTTCTTAGTCTGGATCATACTCACCTCCTTCTGCTAGGTTGGATTGTTTATAGAGCCCCAGAGATTATTTTTGCTTAGTCAAACTGTTTGTTTGCTTGCCCTATTCTAACAAACTCATGTCCTATAAAGCAAGCTTGTTCAAGAGATAGACAAATTTGTAAATTATATAAATTAAACTGAGTCCAAATACATATGATCAATGTAAGTTTTGTATTTTTTTTTTATGTTTAATGACTAAATTAGAATTTGGATAACTCAAAATATGTTTTAATAGGATTTTCCCTTTTGTTTTTATCATTAACATGACATAGTTTTAGTGTATCATGGTCATCAACCAAAAACCAAAGTAAGTGCAAAGAGTTTTAAGGAAGATCGGGGTGGAAGACTTGGAAATGATTTTGGAACCTTTATTATCTCGGAACTAGTTTTTGATGGGCATCAAAACTCATTAGACTAGATTGTACATATTTATTTTTCCCAATTTTTTTAAAATATTTTAATAAGTATGTAATATAAAATAAAGATAATTTCTTAGCGATTGTTTTTTTTTTAAAATGATTTTTTAATTTAAAAAATATCAATTGAAAATCTTAAATTTGAGTCATTCAGATTTGATGAGTACTTTGAAAGCTTAAAAAAAAAAAAGTGTCCCTCCCTCTCCCTCTTGTAAGCATCTATTGCTTTTATGTGTTGCCGTCCTCTCTTTCTATAATTCCATAAGTAAGTATCTCTTCACCTCACAGGTGTATAAGTCATGCAAGTAATAAAGTGATAAGTAGAGTATCGTCCCACGAAGATTAATGTAACAAATTGATTAAACAATAGGCTTAACAAATTCAATTTAGTTGAGTTAAAACAAAAATTTCGATGAGAAATGAAAATTTCTAAAGACTATTTCTATAACTAAAAATTGATAAAAGCAAATGATTTTTGGATTTTAAGGATTTAATAAAAGCCTAGGATTCTTTTTTCCCATTTTGCATTTCATAATATTGAATTAATTTCCTCTCTCTTAGTATTTCCATACATATATGTGTTAGTCTAAAGTTTACAAGTACTTGACAAACTCTCTTAAGTCAATGTTAAGTTTTTCTTCTCATTAAAATGCACAATCTCTTGCTACAATTAATAAGAATCAATATTTAAGCAACAACCTTAATGTGACAATGCAAGGTTAGTAAATATATCTTTATTTTACCAACAAACTATCTATTTATCAAGTAAACTTCAAGACAAGCATGATTTCAATCAAGTCCTACACTTAGATTAGTTTTCTCAAGTCAAATCTAAGTGAATAAATCATCTAAATGGTGGCCAATCAATTAGAGACATTAAACTTAAATAAAAGTCAACACATATAAATATTTATCTACTAAAAGAGAGGAAAATCTAAATATTAATCCATACAAAAAATTCAAAAGAATCTTAAAATAAAATGTTTTAGCTACTCATTAAATCCAAAGCAAATTAAATCTAAGTTTAGAGACATGAGAAATATAAGAGATTGGAGCTGGACAAAACTAGAGTAAGTGAGATAGCACTACAAAGAATGAGAACTGAAAATCAGCAACACCCTCTGCTTCTGTCCAGTCCAGCCATGCCCAACGTCCTCTGTCTCTCGGCTGCCCAGTCCCTTTTTTTTGCGTGTTTTTCTCTTCTTCAGACTCTCCGTCTCTCCCTCTCGGTTTGCGTCTCTGTTCTGCTTGATTCATTACTGCCCTGCGCCTCTTCTTTGTTTGCCGCCGCGTGTTCTCTGCTTCCTTCCCAATTAATTGCCGCGCGTCCCCTTCTTTCAATTCATTTCCGCGTGCCCTCTTTTTCTTTTAGGTTTCAGCATTCATTAATTGAATGAATTGGTTCCTTCGTGGGCCCAGACCATTCAACCATTCAATATCCATTCATTTGCCCAAAGCCCAATCCGAAATGATGCTCCCTCCTTTTTTTTTTTTTTTTTTGATAAAGGAATTTTAGGAAAGGGGTCGGGCTCACCCATAGTCTAAGGGCAGGGCGCTTGGAGCCCAGTCCACAGGGGATACTGGCTAGAGAATATACATGCATCCACCTCTACCAGCATTACCACTACTTCCTAGACCCCTAAGATGCATCCTCCAGCGTCTTGACCAACGTAGGGATCGAACCCCCTCCCTAAAGGTGAGGAAGACCGACCCCACGCCAGTTTAACCCAAGTACGAGGAGTAATGATGCTCATCCTTCAATTCCCCTTTAATTCATTCATGGGCCCACTTCAATTCAATGAAAAGTCCAAGTCCAATTCCAAATTCAATAAATGAGTGGTCTGATTGTGAAAAGCACTACTAATATAATAATAAATAATAATAGACATATTTATTTATTTCTTCTTCTTCTTCTTTTTTCTTTTCTAAAAAACTTCTAATTACTACTATTTATTTCCTAAACTTAAAAATATTTATTTCAAATTGAAATCCCATAAATAATACACTACTTTGATTTGATTTTATAATAGCATAATCTCATAGAAATCTCTTAAAATTGTTTAGATAACTCTCCAAATATCTCTAAAATGCACTTTAAATATATAAAATATAAAGAGTTATCAGTATGTGCTCTGATTTCCATTGAGATAAGAACAATATAGCCGTAAATTTGTGATTGTTGCTCTGTCATTAAATAAATATATCGCAGAACATTGTGACCATTACATATAGTGGCTCTAAAAGCAAGTTACGTGGTGTGATACTAAACATTGAATGTAGTTTCTATATGAAGCAAGCAAGTGATGATTCACAATATGATGAGATATGAAAAGCAGGGCACAAAATCCTTCCGTTGTTCATCCCATTGACATAAACAAACATATTCTCCATCTAACACAAGCATATATTCACTTACAATCAAAATACAAACTAGAAGCAGCATCTCAAAGTGTCGCACAAGACTTCATCTAAAGACATGAGATTTGTTCTTTTATAGCATCACTGGCTTTGCCAATTAGTGATTCACTTCCACTCTCACCAGTGTCGTGGGTGGCCTTACCACGAACACTTACAGGCGTCTTACCTTTGCTCTCATTATCTTCCTTCTTCTTCTTTCCTGATCTACTCTCTTCATCATTCTTCTTCCCTGATTTGCTCTCATTTTTAGTTTGCTTCTTAAACATATTTAAACGTAACCCAAATCGAACGTTTAAAGTATATGCCAGTCCTGATATAACTGCAGATCCCCCTGCCGTTCCTCCCACTATGACGCCAACTTTCTCGGGTGTGCTCATCCCAGGATTTTCCGGTTTCAGGTCCACACTAGACAAATTAAAAAATAATAAAATCAAAGAAGAATTCAATATAGTAACCAAAGATTACATCTTATACTACGAACCAAAAAGTTTGTCCAATTAACAAGGAAGGAATTGGCTCATAATCCGTAAAGTTATCAATTCAAATCTTGTCCTTTATAGAAGGGTAACCTTATTGTGGACAATTTGTAAATATTTTTATAAATACTATAGCATAATAGACATTTGATACAAATAATTAACTTAACTAATTTTAATAGTAACCGTAAATAAGAGCAAACCTCATATTCAACTTGCCATCATTCATCTTCTGCACTAAACTTGGTGGAATTGGACCTTTGATTTCATTCCCGGTCAAGATACTGCAAACAACTCATTACTGTAAGGTGTGTGTGCTAATGACGACAACATTGAGGCCCCCGCCCCCCCCCCCCCCCCCAAAAAAAAAAAGGATATGCTAATGACAATAAGAGTATATAAGGTGGAAATTAAAGTTACTCTGATCTATGTTGTTACCATGCCTGAGTGTTACTACTTACATATTGCCTAATTCTGGTGGTACTGCTAGAGACTTTGGTATTTCTCCTGTCAAATTGTTGTATGACAAATTCCTGGAAACATGAATGAGAAAGTATATTAGACAAGCAAATAGATGACATTAATACTTAATGTGATTGAGCAAATTCAAAATATGGTAACCGATTACTTACAAAACTTTCAATTCTGGGAAATTAGCGAAAGAACCATTTATTTTTCCGGTCAGATGGCTATAACTCAAGTTTCTGCACAGCTCATATCTTCTCAGTTTAAGAATGACAGTTCCTAACTGCTTTGAAACCAAGTGAAAGCAAGGAAAAAAAATAGAGATTGTATAAACTAATATAGTTATGAACACAAGTTTAAAGAGAGCCTAATACCAAAAAACTATTCTGCATAGCTCATATCTTCTCAGTTTAAGAATGACAGTTCCTAACTGCTTTGAAACCAAGTGAAAGCAAGGAAAAAAATAGAGATTGTATAAACTAATATAGTTATGAACACAAGTTTAAAGAGAGCCTAATACCAAAAAACTAGTATGAGAGTCCCTTGGAATCTTCCATTGAAAGAACTTTTGTTACAAACACAAATCCAAAAGACTAGTATATTGGGTGGAAAAATCCTTTAAACTTATAAATCACATTGATGTAAGACTCATAAGTCTTAACATAAACTTTATTTTTGACTGGTGGAAGTTTAAAAACATAAGAATTTATCCTCTACTCACATTGAAGTGATTCTTGGAGTGTCATTATTGTTGCAATCGAGACCTTCCCATTTACAATCCATTGGCCTGCATGGGTCTCCTTGCCAGCTGATTCTTTTGATATTATACGCTCTTTTTATGTCTTGGATAGCAACAACTGTTATAAATCATTATATTAACTTAGAAGACATTGAATTTTATATACGAAAAAAATTAAACAATTAAACTCATATCACCATCTCCTTCATCAGTTGTGGAATTAACTTGCTGCTGGGAAAGAACTCTGTAGATTTCATAAGCATTGAGCATGGCAGGTAATTGAGAGTCTGACGTTGATCTGATGGAAATATTATTGATATCATCTCCTCTTTTAATATTCCTAACCAAAGTAGTGGGCTTCAAGTGTTCAAGAGCAAAGGACACATTAACCCCATCACTGAAACTAATAACCATCTTCCTCTGCTGATTCTGTGACTTGTTCTCAAAGTCATAAAAATGAAGGTACACATAATAATCATATCCGGGATCACTATATGGATCCATGTTGATGACTAGGGATGAATTTGCATTCACGGACTGAACTGCACTACTCAGAACTTCTTTTGGCAGTTTGTAAGTATTTTCACTTGTGTCACTGTCAATAGCCATAGATGTACTGATTCTCACTGAGTTTTCCATTTTTCTATTGAACCAGGACCTTGCATAGATATCATTTGGGTATCTGCATAATTAAAAAAAAAAAAAGATTTCTTTATTTGTTATGGATACATGTCCAAAGTGAAAGTCAAATCTCAAAAAATTCCTCAATTTATGAACCACTACACTTGTGAGGCTCCGCAATATGGAACTCATAACAATGAGTCCTCTTTGAGAGAGATTTCCCAATCGCTACAAACCACGACACTTACCTCACAATTCTTGCTGACCAGAATTCTCCGTGGGGAGGTCTCTTTAGGAACATTGTGCTTCCAGTGAAAGCACTTTTGCAATAAAGTCAAGATCAAAGGGTAAGTCCAATCTAAAAGACTAACTCATTATGAGGGAGAACCTTTGACCTAGACACTATATCACACCTGTGAGTTTCCCGATATGGACTTATACCATTATTATTACTTGTAGCTTTACACATGAATTTAATGAAGTAAAGAAGAAAAGGCTGAAGTAATTAACCTGATGTAAGTAGTATCATCTTTTGACATACCCAGCTTGGAGCGTGACATGAGTGTCAGGAAACTCGAAGCTGTCTGATCATACCTAGAAGTCTGCCATGGAAATACTTCCAACAATGAAATGAAAGGTGTTCCGCGGCCCGTGTTCACGAGACATACGTTGATTTCATCAGTTGAAGAGACATGAATGACCTCAAAACGTACGATGTCTCCGTTTGCTTCGTTAAATGTTGCCCAGTAATTGACACCAATGTACAAATCAAAAGATGGGATTCTTCCTTTGTTATAGTAGTTTCCATATGAGAAGAACGTCCGTACGAGATAGTATGTGTTTCCGTTATTGCTTGGTGTGATGGGCAGTGTATAGCAATTCCTTTTCCCTTGTGGAAAGCTTCTTAATGTCTTGAGCTGATTCCCAATCTGTTCTTTAGTGTAATTCGATGATACATTATGGGCTTCGCCGTATTCAACGAATCTGAAATCTGCTTTGTAAGAAGATTTAGTTTTCGGGTCTGTGTAATCCTCTCTTGCCCCACAATCAATCCTTATGCCGTCTGCAACTAGAAAATTAAGAGTATAAAAACCAATATCAATATTAATACACCCCCGTTTTCAATATTGATTAGATTTTTAAATATTGATTATATTAAGAAATTAAATTAAATTAATTAATATAACATATATTTTCTAAAATATATTAATCATCTTCCTTCATATATTTATTTCCTCCACTCCTCAATTATTATTAAGGGAGCATTAGGTAAATTAAGAAAATATTGATAAATATAAAAATTATATATTACTTCTGGTCCTAATTATAAGACCGGGTTGACTTTTTTGAAAAGATTAAGGAAACTAAATAAGTTATTTAATCATATCATATATTATGTATCCTTATATTATATATTAGTGTATCAGTCAAATTAATTAGTTTAGAGAAAAAAATAAAAATAAAATACTTTAAACTAGTTTAATTAACTTTCTTAAAATCTCCAATAAAAATCAATTTAGTCTTATAATTAGAACCGGAGGAAGTATTATATTTAGAACCAAAATCAGCTTCTCATATATACCTAAAGAGTATTGGGAGGGAGTACATGAAGAAACTTCTTAAATAGCCTATATTCTTGACAAAATGAAATCATATTTTATTAAAATGACTTAAACTCAGACTTGGAAACAATGATACTTAAACCATAATATATTTGGGTTTTTGGGGGAGATAAATTCGACCAAATTACTGGTGAATTTTTTTTTAATATTTTAAAAATATACTCTGAACAAAAAAAAAATATATATATATTCTTCTCATTAATGATAATTTAGTAAAAATACTTCTATCCCCTCCCCACAAACTGAATACAGAGTAAAAGCTATTGAAGAAGGAAGAGCTTAATTAATTGCAATTACCAGAATCGCTTGTATCTGCCTGAGCTTCCTTTGAGCTGGCAAGAAGGAAGAAGGAGGCGAGAACAAGAAAGAGGGGAAGCCATTGTAGTGTCTTGTTATCCTTCATCTTCATGTTATTATTAATTAGCAGCAAACCAAGTTGAGAGCTGAGCCGCCTCGATGATCGAGTTCTTTAGGAAAGCTGGGAAACGGAAGCTGCTTTAATATTCAGTAGAAATTATAATCCTCATCATTATTATTCCACCGTCTTCCACGAGCCAGAAAACGACACATTATTATTTTATTCTCACATTCTCTTTTGGCACGTTATCTCTATGATAGAGCCCATGACAACATCATTCATTTGCAATTTGTTAGAGAGATGTTTAAGACGTCAGCGTTCCACTTAAGCTATATGTCAGTGTATGACCTATATATATGAGATGTGGAGCAAATATATTGAATTTTACTGACAAGGACTTTATTAGTAAATTAATGAATAAATGTTTAAAAAAAAAATGACAAGTTCACAAGTTATTGAGTGCAACAAGTTTCTCTTAATAAATTAGTAGGTTAATGAAATGTGACTATTTGACTTAACTTGTAACAAGTAATGGTTTAATTAAAAAGTGGAATTTTTAAACTAAGCTTATAGCATAGTGTAAATTTTGCACAATATTGTTAAGTGGCATTTGGAGGAGATTGAGAGAACATGGGAAGTGGCATTTTTGCAACTACGGGATAAAAGGTAAAATGAAGTTAGTTTTGAATATTTTAAAAAACGATGGGATATGCACATGTTGTTAACTTGCTATTGTGTGTGAGTTTGACATAAAATCTCCACCTGTACCACATATTATTATTATTATTATTACTACTACTACTACTACTATTACTTTGACATATCGATCTGCTTTTGAAAAGGGTTAGGTCGTGCTTAATAATATTGCACCTTGCCATTAGCAACCATAATTTGAAACTTAGTTTTCTTAATTATTATTATTGTAAATAATGCTATACTGTAATGAACCGATCCGCCCATATTTTCATCAACCCCATTTTTATTATTTGTCCTCACCTACGTTCCATTTCAGGGTTTCTTGGTTGGTGGTTGATGATGGAGCTCAATCATTTACTATAGTTTCTTGTGTGTGTGTGTGTGTGTAAACACAGCTTTATAGGCTTCCATACCTTTTTTTTTCTTGGTTTATATGTGCGTGTGAGGTGTGTGTGTGTATCCCACCACTCTGGTCTGGTCCTCTCTCCTTCACAAGTCACAACGAACCTCTCTCGATCTCTCTTCTTTTAATTTTCCTGTTATCGACATGTCCTCTGGTGAGGCTCACATGGTCAATAATGGAAACGAGAAATGGAAGAAGTGTGAGAAAACTGATAGTTTAGTGCTTGACTTGATGTACACAAGATTCCAATAGGAGAGAAAATATATTTTAACATGGAAACTGGAAAAATAACTAAAGTCCAACTCATTCTTATTTCCAATGGAAAATAATGACTGTCACGGAACTAGCTAGTAGTGAAAAAACTAATGGATTACAAGTTAACAAGCATACACAACAAGAGGAAAGTGATTACCTCTCATCAAAGACAATTATTATCGCACTACTCCTAATGCAAAAGCTTAAATACATGTCAAAATCAATCTACCAAAATCACTTTACTACCTATTAATAACTATTTAAAACTCCACATAATCAAAATTAATTTTAAATTCCTACAACAATCACTTAATAAATCTATACCAATTAAAAAGTTATTACATTTAGTTATTAGATAGTTAACAAAAAGTTTCTCAAGAAATGAACGATGTAGAATTATATCCTATATTACAATCCTTAATTATTTTTGAAGAAGTTACAAACGCTCCGGTCCTCTCAAAAGATAAAGGAACAAAGAAGAGATATACTCACGAGGAAGAAGAGAGCTGGTGAGGAGATTGATTGGAGGGACAAAAAGGAAAAAGAAGTTCCACGAAATTGACGAAAGGTTGGGGGGGGGGGGGGGGAGAACAAAAAAGCGTGGAAGTATTCCTAAATTTTATTTTAAGGAGTCAATAATTGCGCCCACGTGAATATTCTCAGGGTAAAATATTTTTTAA
The DNA here is from genome assembly GCA_037074495.1 of Acacia confusa. NCBI lineage: Eukaryota > Viridiplantae > Streptophyta > Magnoliopsida > Fabales > Fabaceae > Acacia > Acacia confusa. The sequence continues at coordinate 31,261,142 of CM073510.1, forward strand.
TTCAAAAGTTTTTTAATTCATGGCCCCAATCTACATGATTATACTTTAACGCCACCGAAAGCACCGTTAAATTTGAGCAGTGTTATATTACTCTCCCCAATTTTATTTATAAACAATATTCTCACCCGTTGGTTTGGTTTTACATATAACCAACAATTTATTTTATCTAAAAGCTTAATACACTTTTTTTTTATTTTCATCTTTAATTAATTGTATGTTTCTTCATCTGTTTTTTTCCCCCACTCATTTTCTCTCATCTTTGTTCTCACTCATTTTCTCTCACTCATCATCTTCATAAATAAGGTGATGTTTGAAAAAACAAAATTATATATCTTAAAATATTCATTGTTTTTAGAGTACTGGTAATTCACTTTGCATGATTTTAGTAGTTATTTTTTATAAATAGAATCAGAGGGAGATTATATATGCTACTTTTTGAAATATTAGCTAGATGGATAATGCTCCTTTAAGAATTCCAATTAATTAATTGTTTTGACAAAAAATATTTCAAAATGTAAAAATGTTACGTAACTGTCTTGGTGTGCCTCCTCGACCCAACAATCTATTCCTATGTTGCCTGCAAATGTTCAAGTCAAGCAAGTACATATTAAACGGAGAAAAAACAAAGCCATTTTAAAGAAGCTTAAAATGCACAAGATAAGGAGTAAGAGCCTATTTGGATGGACTTTTTAAAAAATGGTTTTTTTAAGTATTTTTTTAAAGCTCTAAATTGAAGCTTTTAAAAAAAGCAGTATTTTAGTTTTTTTTTTTTGCAACACTTGCTTTTTTTAAAAAAAATATCATTTAAACACATAAATTAATTAAAAAAAGCATTTTTTTAATTACATTAAAAAAGTGCTTTTTTTAATGAAAAAAACCTATTCAAATGGGCCCTAAATAATGTAAGTGACTAAATGCAAATAATGGAGGAAAATGAGAGCCATTAATAAGAAGAAAAAAACCGACTTCAAGCTTCCATCCATCAGAATCATCAAAATCAAAGTGTTCTACATTAAAAGAAGGAAAAATAAGAGGTAATTTACCTGAATCATGATCAGTGATGGTTTTGGAGTCTGAAGATACCAAGATTGAGTTGTGGAGAGGAATGAAGAAGAAAGCAAGAGCAAAGTCAAGTAAGCTACTATTCTGATATTATTTATAAGTCCTTTTTTAACTAAATTACATACACTAAGGAGAGTAATGAAGAAGAAAGCAAGAGCAGAGTCAAGTAAGCTACTATTCTAATGTTATTTATAAGTCATTTTTAACTAAATTACATATACCAAAGAGAGGTGGTTAGTTCAATGATTAGGGGTGAATTTTCAATTTTACCTTCATTTATGAATGAATATCTTTCAACTATTTATTTTCTCCCTATTTTCATTATACCATTAATATACATAAAGTTGTCACAAATCTCATTTATTATGTGAAAGAGTACCGATAAATAGGACCAATTTTTTTAGTCAAATATAACTCATAAATAGGATCAGAATATTACATAAGTATTTTTTAATTAGGGTAATTTTTTTTTGTTGGTCAAAATTAATTAGGGTAAATGACAAGAGAACCATCGTGGATTCTGAGACAACATATTCGGCCAATGGGGGCCATAAAGACAAGAAAAATGTCCTCAGTTGTTGACTAAAGGAGTTGACTAGGGAGACTATAAAGGGAATACAATACAGTTACGTCTAATCTTCAAACGTAACAGAATGGGACACTTATAGAAAGAAGACTTGTTCAGAATATGATTTTAGTTTAATTAATACTCTTTTTCTTTGATTTATTTCTGTAATTAGTACTCATTTTATAATTTTACCTATATTCCGTTCTGTAATGACCTAATAATTAAGAATCCTTTAAATAAATAATAATTAATTGATTACGGGAAAAAAAAAAGTGAGCCAGTGAAAACCCCCCTCAGCCTCACTCTCACCTCTCATTCACCTCACCTCACTGCCTCACAGTCACAGATTTGAGCTCTCTCTCTCGAGTCTCGCCTCTCATATCAGCCTCTCCGATCAGGCTCTCAGTCACTCTCACGCGTCGTCTCGCCGTCTTGGTGGTCCGTTCGGAAGTGCCACAGTGGCATCGCTCTCGCTCGACGGCCTACACTCAGCGACAGCGTCTCTGGCTCTCTACGTCTGCGTATCACGTTTGCCGTTTACGACTCTGTGTCTCCGTGAACCTGGCGACGTTTTGACTTCTGAGCCTCCGTGAGTCCGTCTTGCTTTGTCTCACTCTCACGGGGTCCGACGACGTTCCGAGCCTACGATCTCCGTCTTGCTCTGTCTTTTCCGTCTTGTTAACTGCCGGACCCATGCACCACTCTCCATCGCTCGTTCTTCTGTTTTTCTCGTCACCCTCATTATCATTCCCGTCATCCTTAATCTTTGTCTCCCCTTCGACAGCTCTGTGACTTCTCAGTTCTGGATATCTCTGTCACTGAAGCCATCGAACCAAGTTCCATTCTCAGTTCCCTCCCTCCCGTTTTACTGAGCTCGTGTCTTCTACATATATCCATTGTCGTTCTGCTCCTCATCTGTGAGGTAATTTTCTGTTTTTAGTTTTTCCCCCCTTTTGGGTAGCTTCAGAGTGAGAATTGAAAAAAGTTATTTAAATTCTGAAACTTGTGGTTGCTGTGGCAAATGTTTTTTTTTTCCCCAAAAATAAAAAATCACTTGTGAAAATTCATTTAATTCCTCTTGTGAATTAAGAAATGAAGTATCTGTGGAAACCACCTTCTAGTTCCAAGTTTTCAGAACGTTTTTGCCTACTTTTGGTTTCGTTCATCCTTTATATATAAGTGTAACAACATTCCTGGAGAAGCTCTTTCCGTTTCTGCAGATATAAACTTGAAAACATGAGGAAGAGCACACCACTGTGGATTCTGGCTTTCGATGTTTTCGTTTCATGCCTTGTGGTTAGCTACCCTGTTGTTCAGGTTGTTGCAGACGAAGTTGGAAATTCAGGTGAATATTACGCGCTCGGCCAGCTTTTCAATTTGTTTTAAAATAAATAATTGCTCGATTTAATTGAGAGGAATTGGTAATTGGGATTTGCTTTTAAGTAGATTCCTCCATTACCTAATTAGTTCAACTCTGTTTGTTTTAGTTTTGCTTATCCTTAATTTATATAGCCTCAAAACACTAGCCTTTGAGGTGAAGCTTTTTGTAATTCATGATAACTACTGGTGACGCATCCTAAATACATAAAATAAAATTGTATAACTCACATCATGTATAAGTCCCGAACAATACTCTTTCTTTTCAGTCTCTATATATAGTGTCTTTTATCCGAATTGCTGGGTTTTAGCTAGAAAACAATTAAAATTAATAAAAAGTAATAAATATGTAAGAAATATATTTTTTCTCCCAAAACTATACTGTTATTTATAAATGAGTAAGAATGGGAGTAATAATGAGAAAATGATGAAAGAGAATGTAAAGGGGAAAGATGATATGAGAGAATAAAGGGAATGAGTTAACATTTTAATTAATGTTATGTTTGAAATTATCTAAGGTTAAAATAAATAAAAATGTATTTATTTTTCAAACTAACTCAAATGGGAGAAGTCCAATAAAAAAATGGGACCTTATATATAAGAACGTAGAGAGAACTCCTTCCATTCCTTTTTATAACATACCATTATTTGAATGAGTATATTTCTTTTAATAAGATGCCAATTGGAGATGTGTAACTATTTAATGATTTTTTTTTTCCATTTTCACCATCATTAATTATTTAATTATATGTGTTTTTCTTTCCTTCTCACTTTTTCCCACTAATTTTCTCCCATCGGTATTCTTTATAAATAAGGGTGTGTTTTAGAAAATGAGTTGCATTTTTTACATATTTATTGTGTTTAACCAATTTTAATTATCTTTTTTATCTATGTAATTCGGTTATTGGTATATTATAAAAATGAATAAAGGGAGTACTGTTTATTTCTCAAAAAAAAAAAAAGAAAAAAGAAGTGTTCAGTGGAAAATAATCTAGTGAAATTCATTTGTAACTATAAATGTCATGATTCCATTGCAAGCTCTGCATATAATTTAGAGTGAAAAAATCATTTTAAAATATTACATATTTCAATCTTGATTACTACCCACATAACATATTAACATTCATATTGTGCAATTCTTTTTCAATTTAACAGAGGGGATAAGCATTGATTGTGGAGTAACCCATCCAACTTGGGACAAGAATAAGTTTTATTATGAGGCAGATGATCAAAAAGTTGTGGAATCGGGTCAAATACATACTGTAAGTTCTGAATACACCCTTGACAGTGAACAAGAACAGGTGTGGCAGCAGTTGAACACTCTGAGAAGTTTTCCACAAGGGAAAAGGAATTGCTATGCCCTCCAACCCAAACAAGGCAGAAACAACAACTATCTCGTTAGAGCTTACTACTTGTATGGAAACTATGACAACAAGGATTCTGTTCCAGACTTCCACTTCCATCTTGGCGTCAATTTCTGGACGAGATCATATTTAAAACCTGCCGTTAGAAGAATGGAGGTCATTCATGTCTCTCCAACGAACAATATTGATGTGTGCCTTATCAACACTGGCGATGGAATACCCTTCATTTCGTTGCTCGAACTCTGGCCTCTCAAGAATTCTATATATCGAACTCATTCAGATTTCTTGCCACTTGACCTGATGACACGCTCTTCCTTTGGAACTAAAGAAAATTATAGTTTCGTCAGGTTATCTATTTCAATCAATTCGTTACTAATGCTTACTATATTCATTCAACCTCCATATATATTACTACCTTCTGTCCTTTCTATAAAAAAACTCTCTCTCATAGGGTGGTGTTTAATATAAAGAATAAATCCTTAGTCCGCAATTTTAATTTTCTATTTTTACTTTCATTAAATATATGCCACTTATTATCTTTCTGTAATAAACTTTCATTCGTTGTCTCTCATGTATTCTCTTTATATATAAACAAAGGTATAATTGTAAAGAAAAATATATATCTTACATATTTATTGCTTTTAACTAAAATTTTGATTTATAGTACTCCTCAAGTCTTATATATTGGGCAGAGATAGAATTTTTTTTGTCCATTTTATAGGGCTGAGAGAGAAACCTTTTATTTGAATGTACAATTTTACCCTTTACTTATTATTATACATTGTTTTTGTTCTCATAAGATATAATGTATATTAAATAACTAGGGTAAAGTTGGAAAGTTTTTTAATTTTATGGAACAGTGTAATGAAATTTAAGGATTTTTTTTTTTATTTGTATGAAATATTCTGAAAGTGCTTTATAAATAAAACGGAGTATTAAGCCTGGGTTATTCTTCAAATGTTGGTGCAGGTACGCAGATGATATCTACGGTAGGTCATGGTTCCTCGATAATGTAATCGAAGACTCAGAGCCAATGCACACATCAGTTGCAATTAATGTTGATTTGAAAGGCTATCAATTACCGACAGAAGTGTTGAGCACTGCAATTCGACCACGAAACGGTTCGTCATCCTTAGTTATCGCCTTGCATTACGATACAGATTACGAGTATTATATATACCTTCATTTTTTTGACTTCGAAGAGCGGTCTGATCAAGATCAGCAAAGAAAGATGAAAATTACTTTCACGGATACGATCCAAGATTCCATAACTACTCTTCATAACCAGGAGCCCCAAAGCATGGTTATGACAATTCCTAAAGGGCAATATCTGAATAACATTACAATCACATCCATCCCAGATTCCGCTTTACCACCCATGATCAATGCTCTTGAGATCTATAGAGTGCTGCCCCAACCGAATTCAACAACTCATGAAGGGGATGGCAAGTATTACGTACTCATAATTTTGTTATCTTATCATTCTCAGTTTACCCTTCTTCTTAAGAATGAGCGACCATGTTAGGCTACTATGTTTGGATGAGATGAAAATTAGAGTGGAAGGAATATTATGAGGAAAACTCCAAAAATAATTAAAAAAAAAAAATTCTATTTTTGAATGTTTTCCAGGGTATTCCCCTTGTTTTCTTTTCACTTCTCCTAAGCATAGCCTTAACGTGGTCTATCATCTTGTTTTCAATCAACTAAAGCCAAAATCAGTGGACTATTTATCTAGAGTTAGGGTTAGTTTATTTAAGATTATAAAAAAGTTATTTTACTTAAATTAAGGGTTTTGGTTTTCTTATGTTACATAAGAAAAAAAAAGTTTCCTATATACACATGAAATAGTGAGACCCACATATACATATATGAATTTCATATATGTATATGTAGGTCCCACCATTTCATGTATGTGTGACATGAGAAAATTGTTTTCTACAACATGAGAAAATGTTTTCCCTTAAATTAAACATAGATTATATGTTCGAAGTATAAGGGGTAATTTTTTTTTTACTATTTTGTTTTATCAAGGTTTTCCTTTCAAAACAAGGCTTAGAGGGAAAAATGTTTTCACATCTGCTAAAAAAGTGTGTTTGTTGGGATTTGAATTAATATTTTCCAATAACCCTTTCATGTTCCAAAAACTTCCTCATCTCTTATTAACCAACATCAGTTTTTTACAAAAATGATTCTAAACAATTAGCCCTTAATTCCTCATCATGTTTATGAATTAAAATTCTGAAATGCTGCTTATACCTGAAACAACAGCCGATGCTCTGCGGATTGTAAAACATGCATATGACATCACCAGAAATTGGCAAGGAGATCCCTGCATGCCAAGCAGTTATAGGTGGGAAGGTCTGACTTGTAATGACCTTGACAACATTCCAAGGATCACTTCATTGTGAGTAGTATTTTGATCTTTTAAAATTTGTTAGACTTGATAACCTAACGAAATAATATTTTCATGCCAAATAGCTAACATTTTTGTTCAAGACTTGTATATTTCGAAGTTCTTGCTGTTTATTGATATGTCATTAGGCCAATATTGTTCATGCATGTATGTATGTATGTATGTATCCAATATATCTGCGTCCTTACTTGTGTTTATTATGGTGAATATTCCGTTCTTGACAACATATGAGCAGGAACCTGAGCTCAAGCAAATTGACTGGAGAGATAAATTCTTCATTTTCTGATCTCATATTGTTGGAGTCCCTGTAAGTATTTAAGTAATGCCAACTTTGAATTCATTTTAGTCACATTCCTGTCTGAAATGGGAAGGGGAGTGGGAGAAGAGATAAAGAGAAAGGAGCTAATTAGAAATTGAAGAGGGAGAGAGAGAAGAGAAAAGAGAGAGTGGATGCCGGAAAAATAGAAATACTTTATTTTATTACCTCAAGGTTGAATTCAACTTAGAAACCCTAGGTTATTTGTAGAGCCTAAAATAATAAAACAATAATTGTAATTTAAAATCAAATCCTAATCTAATCTAAATGTAAGATGATCTAAATATACTATTTTATTGAACATAAATGAATAAAAAATAATAATAAATAAATCCAATTAAATCCTAATTAGTGTAATGGATATAACAAATTTCTTTATTTAAACGATAGATAATCTTAAATATTTAAAATTTCCCTATTTATATTTTATCCGATATTCCATCGCATTCATTATCCAAGCAATGCATAATAATTCTCATGTAATGATTTCATCGAATTAATGTGTCTCATGTTGTAGGGACTTGTCCAACAATCAATTGATGGGAGAAATTCCTGAAATTTTGGTAAAACTAACTAATTTGAAACTACTGTAAGTCGCAATGCTTTAGAAGATATGGAAATAGTACTTTCTAGTTCCACAATTAATGTTTTGGTTTTCTTATACGTGTGATGTATTAGCAGTAATTTGTCAGGGAACAATCTAACTGGTTCAATTCCAAAGGCTCTAAGGGAGAAGAACGGCACTTCTTTGATATTGAGGTTTGCTTATTAATAGCAACACTCTTAGTTCAGTCCTCTGCATCAGTTTCAATGTCTGCATAGAATAGCACTTCTCTTCGGTTTTGATTGAGAATATTCAGAAGAATTTGTTCTATTTAACACGAAAATTGAGGAAAAAAGGATTGGAACTGTACGAGAAATAGTAGTAATAACAGTGGAGTTAGTAGAAAGAGTAACTTGAATAGCTGAAATTAAATGAGACTATAAGATTTCTTCTTAGTTACAATAAGACTAATCAAAAGAATGAAATAACTGTGATTCTTATAACGTATAATGTAAGTCTTCATTTCTTATATATTACTAATATTGATGGATATACAAATAATCAATTCATTACTCATATGATTGATGTTATTTTTTTCTTAGTTTGGACGGAAATCCCGGTCTCTGTCAGACAGGCTCCTGCAAAACCAGAACAAAAAAGTTAATAAAATTACTTGTTGCAACCGTGGCTTCTGTGGTGGTTCTTGCAATAATAGTCACCATTTCTTTGATTCTCTGCAGAAAGAAAAGAAAACATCATAGTGATATGAAAGGTGTGTTGGACTATTTAGATTAATTGTTATTTTTATTATTAGATTTTATTATTTGATATTTATTATATGTTAGAACTAGATATGGATATTATATCTTAAGATATTATATCTAAGTTATTTTGATTTATTTTTTATTTGATAAGATTAAATTAGGTTCTAGGTTAGTTTTAGGTTTTTCTATATAAAGGGTCACATGTATTGAATGATTCAATAATATTGCAAAGATTCTTGTTCTGAGTTTGTTTGGGATCACTTTTGGACACCTCAAAAGTGTTTTTTCACTTAAATTAAGACTAATTTTCTTTCACATACTAACCTTTCATGTTGTTAATATATTGTAAACTGTAAATCATGATTGAAAAACTTCTTTTGAAGGTTTCAATCACTATTCTAAACAAGTACTATCATTCATATTTCAACAAGGTGATGACCAATTGCCCCACTTTTCTTCAATTCTTTGTAAATACTTTTCTTGGTATAAATGAGATTCTTTGAAAAGGTTTGCAAATTCTTCTTTTTGATTAACTTGCCGTTTTTCTTCTATAAGTATAGATGGTCCCTGCTTTATGGTAAATGTAAAGTTTAATGTGAAATATAGCCTAGTTTTCTTTTGTATATTAGATTTCTAATACAAGCAAAATTCATTTTCACAATTGAAATTTTATTTTACATTGCCACAGCGTTGTTGTCCAAGAAAAATGATCAGCTTAAATCAAAGAATCATGAATTTTCTCAAAATGAAGTTCATGGTATTACCAATGACTTTGCAACTGAAATTGGAGGAGGGGGATTTGGAAAAGTTTACCTTGGAAGACTAAAAGATGGCTCAAAAGTTGCAGTCAAGTTACTTTCTCAGTCATCACAGCAAGGGTTGAATGAATTTCAATCAGAGGTAACAACCATTAATTATTTGTGTTCATTTTTCCCCCTGAAGTCTTGAGCTAGGTTCAAAATATAAGTTACATTTATATCATTAAATGCTTATTTTTAGAATCAACCAGCATAGACAGAATAACATCTAGGTAGAATTATTTTGCTGAATTATTTTATTTAATCAAGATATATAATGATATGGCTCAACGTACGTGCAGGCAAAATTATTATCACTCATTTATCACAGAAATCTTGTTTCTCTTGTTGGCTATTGTGATGATGGGGACATGAGAGCTTTGATTTATGAGTACATGGCAAAGGGAAATCTCCAGCACCTATTGTCAGGTTTGTTGAGTCTTAATTAATTTCCAAGCTTATACATAACTTACAAATTAAAGAACAATTTAATGTCAATTTTCTATCCATGATTAAAAATATAGCTAGGAGTCATTTTATGTGTTTTAATACAGATGAATAATTGTTTTATGATGGATCTATGACAATTTTGCACATGAATGTTTTGCAGATAAGAACCCAGATATTTTGAAGTGGAATGAGAGACTTCAAATTGCATCGGATTCAGCATGTGGTTTGTTTATTACTTATTCCCTCCGCCTAATTTGATTAAATTAAAGAAGTTAATTAAGTTAATTAATATGATATTTATTTTTTAAAACACCCATGTCGTTTTCCTTAATTTCCTCATTTATTATTTTCTTTGGTTATTGTTGAGGGATAATTAATACGGGTAAATTAGGAAATGATTAACAAATATATTAAAAATATGTCTTATATTTATAACTAAAACTAACTTTCCAAATATGTTCTGTTAATGACCAGAGGCAGTAATTATTTCCCATCATTACATTGGCAGTACTCATTTTCCTTTTGTTGTAATCAATTTATATTCTTTACCTTTATTATAGCTTAAGTATTTACTTTACTTGGTCATTGGAAATGTAGGATTGGACTATCTACATAATGGTTGTAAGACACCAATAATTCACAGAGACATAAAGTCTTCAAACATCTTGCTAAGTGAAAATATGCAAGTCAAGATTGCTGATTTAGGACTGTCTAAAGTTTTCGCCAATGATACTGACACTCATATTTCAACTCGTCCTGCAGGCACATATGGTTACCTTGACCCCGAGTAAGCAAAAACAAACTATCTGCTTAGCTTAATTAATTTCTTCAATGATTAATCAATCATGCAAATTCACAGGTTCTATAGATCTGGAAACTTGAACAAGAAAAGCGATGTTTATAGTTTTGGCATAGTCCTGCTTGAGCTAATTACTGGACAGCGAGCAATAACCGAAACATCTGATGAAGGCAAACGTCACATAGCTGATTGGGTAAATCCAAAGCTTGAGATTGGGGATATCCAAGCCATTGCAGATCCAAGATTAGAAGGAAAATTCAGTAGTGCGTCGGCATGGAAGTTTCTAGAGATAGCCATGTCTTGCGTTACACCAACAGCAATCCAAAGACCTGATATAAGTTCTGTTGTAATTGACCTAAGGCAATGTTTGGCTATGGAAACATCACTTCATGAAAGTGGAGAAAGCGCTGCATTGGAAACAAGTTATTCTCTATCAGGATCATACTCACCTCCTTCTGCTAGGTAGGATTGTTTGTAGAGGCACATGCATGGTCTTTCTCTGAATTGATCATATATATAATCCCACCACAGAGATTTATTTGCTTAATCAAATTTGGCTGATTAATGATTTGTTATGTTTAAGTAATGACCTAAATTAAAATTTGGATAACTCAATTGTATTTTAATAGGATTTTCCCTTTTGTTTTTATCTTCCATGGTCAAGGTGGAAGACTTGGAAATGATTTTGGAATCTTTCTCCTGTTAGCTCTCTCTCAGAACTAGTTTTTGATGGGCACCTAAACTCATTAGACTAGATTGTGCATTTTTTTTTCTGATTTTTTAAAATATTTTAATAAATATAGAATCTAAAATAAATATAATCTCTTAGCAATCATTTTCTTTAAAAAATGATTTTTTTTAATTTAAAAATTATCAGTTGAAAATCTTAAATATGAACCATCCATATTTGATGAGTTTGAGAGTTTATCAAAAAAGTGTCCCTCTCCCTCTTGCAAGCATCTATTGCTTTTATGTATTGCCGTCTTCTCTTTCTATAATTCCATGTGTAAGTATGTGCTCTGATTTCCGGATCCAGCTTTCATCTTTTGTCGTTCCCAACCAATGCCCTCCTTGTAGCATCCCAAATTTTAGGGGTTGAAATTTAATATTTTATGGGAACAAAATCATGAGATTTAGTTGAAAAATAATTATGGGAAATGAAAGTTTATTTTTCCATAAATTAAATTGGGGAAAAGAATAAATGAGCTAATTAAATAGAATAGTGCTTTAAAATAACAAACGTATGGGCTTATTTGAGGAACGTAAACCAATCACAATGAAGACACATTTTGGCCCAACAGCTTCAGCCCACGTGAAGCAACATCAGTTAATATGCTAAAGCCCAAAATACACATCCAGTATTATTTGGATTTGGGCCCACGTGAAGAGGCCCATAGTAGCAACAAATGAATCATTTTTTTTTTTGTTCCTTAGCCTCCAGTTCCGACGTTGTGAAAGAATGCAGAAGCAGTATCGTTTTTATCAGTCCAGTTTCTTCAGCCCATTCGATCTCCCAACCCACCTCCAGCCATATATCCAAAACACCATTTATGCATCATCTAATATCCATTCCATTCAAACTCGTCAAAACCGAAAGAAAAACAGAAGCAGATCACGTAAAACAGAAGTAAAATACATCAGAAACGCTGAAGCAGATCCAAAGCAGTCAGCACCATTAACTCACACACGCAAGATCACAGAACTCTCCATACTTTTCGAGACCCACACCTCACAGACCAGCGGTCCTACACATTTGGACTGGATTTAAGTTCTGTCATTTAAATCTTACCCTCGCTGCTGGTTTTCATCTGTCAACGGGAGAGTTTGAGAGAAAATATTGCAGCGTTGGTTCTCTGTTGTTAGTTTCAAAAACAGAGGAAAAAGGAGAGGAAGGAGAGTGAAAGAGAGACAAAGTGGCATAGAGAGGGAATGCACACTCATTATCTCTGTTTTATGCAAATTATTACATTTAGTTATTAGATAGTTAACAAAAAGTTTCTCAAGAAATGAACGATGTAGAATTATATCCTATATTACAATCCTTAATTATTTTTGAAGAAGTTACAAACGCTCCTGTAGCAGGCCAAACTATTAAGGGGCCCACTGCCATTGCGAGACCCAGCCGAATCAAGAGAAGCCCAACATATCTGCAAGATTATGTTCAGCAGACATCGCTCAAAACGGTGCATCCGTAAATTTAGTTTCTAACTGCATAAAAAGCTCATGCCAATTTAAATAAATCAAACCGTAGTTTGTTATCCTTATTAGTAGGCTTAGTCGTTCCTACAATTCAGTATTTTAAATTTCTAACTTCGAATTTTAATTTCTTTAAATAGCCAATGACAAACAGAATAAAGGATATGAGTGATTTGCAGAAATTTCTATCTCCCTCTTTTCTCCCTATTTTCCCTGCCTCTACTCCTAAACCCCTTACATTTGGTGCTTTCATTCCCTAACTCAAACCATGGCCGAGAAAACACATCTGACCCAGATGCAAGACCAACTGAACACTATCCAACAGCAATAAACAACATCAGATGAGCGTCAGCAGACATTCTTTAACCAGATGCAGCGTATGAATGAGGAAAAATTTAACTCCATTATGGAGCGTTTTCAGCAGTTCCTTGACACCCACAGAGCCACTCAAACACCACCACCCAACCAAGGTGTCCTAGGACCTGGACCACCACGGACAGAACCCCCTCAGCCCAAACCACCCCACCTAGACTTCCCACGTTATGGTCAGGGAGACCCTACTGATTGGTTATTCTCAGTCGATCAATACTGTGAATATTATCATATTGCTGAACCTGAATGCCTTCGCCTTGCCAACTTTCATCTCGACTCCCCAGCATCTAGTTGGTACCACAATCTCTCTCGTGATGGCCTTATCACAACATGGGGTGATTTTCGAACGGCTATACTCAGCAGATACGGTCCCACAGCCTATGACGATCCAGCTGGCGCCTTATGCAGATTATCCCAGATTATCCCAAACAGGGATAGTTCGTGATTATCAGACTGCTTTTGACCTTTTATCTAACAGAGTGACTGGTATACCAGATAGTCTCAGAAAAAGCATGTTCATTTCAGGTTTGAAACCCAAAGTCCGAAGTGACGTTCAAGCCCATTTACCTACAACCTTCCATCCCGCATGGGGTTTGGCAAGAAACTTCGCCGATGCAGATGAACGTTCTTCACGTTGGTTACCTAGAAACCCACCAAATCCTATGACCCAAACCAAGCCACAACCCCCCCCCCCCCCCCCCCCCCACACAGCCTCATTACCTATCCGATGATTATCCCCATAGGAAATGCTTACTCAAAGAGAAAAAGGTTTATGTTACAATTGTGATGAAAAATATGTATTTGGGCACAAATGCAAACTAGGTGCTACTTTCCTATATATGGTAGCCGATGAACCTGAGGAGACAGACCCTACCCAAGACACAGCGGAAGACAACACTACTGAGTCACCCACCTTTCCCGAAAAAAGTTTCCATGCTCTTTTTGGCCACCGTTCTTCCAAAGCATTTCGTCTTACAGGTCAGATCCATGGATCTTTGGTACAGATTCTGGTGGATAGCGGAAGTACACACAATTTTATCACCGAAAGAGGCGCCAAACACTTAAATTCGTCTATACAGTCTATTCCACCATTTCAAGTCCAAGTAGGAAATGGCGACAATCTGTTCTACCAAGGGTTATGCCTTCAAACTACCCTAATTCTCCAAGGTCATTATATCTTCACTCTTGATCTCTATGTTCTCGACCTACAAGGTGCTGATGTTGTTTTGGGCATCCAATGGTTAGCAACTTTAGGACCTATTATCACCGACTGCAAGACCATGACCATGAGTTTTTCCCACAACAACACTCCTATCACACTTAAAGGAAATTCTTCCATTATCCCTGGCCCAATCACCAATTCCCAGCTCCATAAACTCATAGCCCAAGAGCCCATACAAGCATACCTGATGTGCTTATCCACCCCCAAGCCAAATCCCCACCAATCCAACACATACACCGTCCCACCTTCCATCTCATCCCTCCTAGATGACTACACCGATGTTTTCACTTCACCTACCCAACTTCCTCCTCCTAGGCCCACCAACCACCACATTAATCTATTACCATATACCAAACCTATCCAAGTCCGACCCTACCGCTACCCCCATTACCAAAAAAATAAAATTGAAAAACTTGTTACAGAGATGTTAACAGAAGGCATCATTCGCCCAAGCCATTCCGCCTACAACTCACCCGTCCTTTTAGTTAAAAAGAAAGATGGCTCATGGTGATTTTGTGTTGACAACAGGGCACTCAACGCAGTAACAGTCCAGGACAAATTTCCCATACCCACAATTGATGAGCTTTTGGATGAATTAAATGGGGCAACTATTTTTTCCAAACTAGACTTGCGTTCAGGATACCATCAAGTCCTCATGCATCCGGAAGACATTCACAAAACTGCTTTTCAGACTCACCATGGCCACTATGAGTTCCTAGTTATGCCTTTTGGGCTTACTGATGCACCCTCTACGTTCCAAGCAACCATGAACGAGGTATTTGCAACTTTCCTACGGAAATTTGTTGTCATTTTTTTTTTATGATATACTTATCTATAGTCCCACCTTACAAGAACATGCTACCCATTTAAGGTTAGTCTTAACTACCTTACGATCTAACTGCTTCTTTGCAAAACGGTCTAAGTGCTTATTTGCTAAGGAATCTATACAATTTTTGGGTCATATTATATCGGGAAAAGTACTGTCTCCCGACCCTGAGAAGATCAGTTCCATACGGAATTGGACCAACCCAACTACCGTGACTCAAGTACGTGCTTTCCTAGGACTGGCTGGCTATTATCGACGTTTTATCAAATACTTTGCTACCATTGCAGCACCTCTCAGTGATCTATTAACAAAGAAAGGATTCTCCTAGGGTGACAAAGAAAACATGGCTTTTAATCATTTAAAGACCGTTCTAACACAAGCCCCTATACTCCTCTTACAAGATTTTTCCCTCCCATTTATTGTTGAAGCTGATGCGTCAGGTGTAGGGATTGGGGCAGTGCTCATGCAAAAGAATCAACCTATTGCATATTATAGTCGCAAATTATCTCCCACTATGCAGCAAAAATCAATGTACATTCGTGAAATGTATGCCATCACTAGTGCTATGTCAAAGTGGCGTCAATATCTACTGGGTGCTACATTTGTCATTCGGATTGATCACAAAAGTCTATATCATCTAATGAATCAGGTAGTCCAGACCCCGGAACAGCAACAATTTTTATCCCAACTCCTAGGTTTTTCATACACTATTGTTTATAAACTGGGCAAAACAAATCAGGTGGCCGATGCCCTATCTAGAATACCAGAAGGATCTACAGCCCTACCAATTTCTCAGCTAGCCGCTATTACAGGTCCAACATGACATATTACTGATGTTTTACAACAAGAAATAGCCAAGGATCCCTATGCTATTCAAGTTACGCAAGGGCTGATTACATAACCACACAACTGGGTCGATTGGAAACTGAAGAATACCCTATTACTCCATAAGGGCAAAATATTCATACCTGTAGGGTCCTCCCTGAAAGAACAGTTACTGCAGGAATTTCACGGGTCAGTTTTGGGTGGCCACTCCGGGGCTCAAAACACCTTCCTCCGCTTGAATAGAATCTTCACCTGGAAAGGGATGAAAGGAGATGTTCAGAGTTTTGTCAAAGCATGTGAGATTTGCCAGAAAATTAAACCCCCCAATCACTCCCCATATGGCTTACTTCAGCCTATTGTTCCTCCCACCACCATTTGGACTGATTTGAGCATGGATTTCATCACACATTTGCCTAACTCTAACGGTTTTTCAGTTATTTTTGTTGTGGTTGACAGGTTATCAAAAGGGGCACATTTTATTCCTTTACCAACTCATTACACAGCCACTAAGGTTGCTCACTCTTTCTGGGAATCAGTAGGGAAGTTACATGGCTTTCCCCGTACCATCATTTCAGATCGTGATCCGATTTTTCTCAGCGCCTTCTGGCAGACTCTTTTCAAATTACAGGGGACCTCACTACGCTATAGTTCAGCTTATCATCCAGAGAGTGATGGACAAATAGAACGAGTTAATAGATGCTTGGAGCAGTACCTTAGAGCGTATGTTCATGACCATCCGTACGCATGGTCAAATATCCTCAGCTTCGCCGAGTTCCACTTCAACACCTCCTTTAATCGTTCCATTGGCTTTACACCATTTGAAATCACCTTTGGTATTCCTCCACCAAATCTCCTCACATATTGCCTTGGCAGCAGCAATCTGGATGCTGTCAATACCGATCTATCAGCCAGAAATAAAATAATGAGTAGTGTAAAGCAAAATCTTCATCAAGCCCAAACTACCATGAAAGCCTACAGTGACAAGAAACGTAAAGCTATGGAATTCAAGGAAGGAGATCTTGTCTTACTCAAGCTTCAGCCGTACTGTCAACTCTCTGTTAAGCATTGCAGTTCACAGAAGCTGTCTCTCCGTTACTATGGGCCCTTTAAGGTCTTGAGAAAAATCGGCACCGTCTCTTATGAACTACATCTGCCTGAGAGCTCCCTCATTCATCCAGTCTTCCATGTTTCACTCCTTCAGCCTTTCACTTCACCCTCTTCTTGTAAGGTTCATTCATTACCGGAAAAATCACAAGACAACAAGCCACTTCAAGAAGCCGTTGCCATTTTGGGTACTAGAGAGGTATGGAAACAAGGGAAAAACGTGAAGGAGCTGCTTATCCAGTGATCGGATAGCTTGCTTGAAGACGCCACCTGGGAAGACGATCAAGCTTTGACTCCACCAGAGGTAGCAAATGGCGAAAATCAATCTTCCCCCACCTTTCGTTCGCCTTTACCAGAGACTCCGCCCAGCACTTCGACTTTCGACCCTCCACCACTCAGCGACAGTACCAGTACAGATCATCTGACCAGAGCTCAGTCTGAACACCACTCACAGGTCCAAGACACTGCCACACGGACTCCTCTCATTGGGTCAGTATCTCCACCTATCTCTATCCATGAGGACATGGATATTTTTGATGGGGAAGGGGCTGTAGCAGGCCAAACTATTAAGGGGCTCACTGCCATTGCGAGACCCAGCCGAATCAAGAGAAGCCCAACATATCTGCAAGATTATGTTCAGCAGACATCGCTCAAAACGGTGCATCCGTAAATTTAGTTTCTAACTGCATAAAAAGCTCATGCCAATTTAAATAAATCAAACCGTAGTTTGTTATCCTTATTAGTAGGCTTAGTCGCTCCTACAATTCAGTATTTTAAATTTCTAACTTCGAATTGTAATTTCTTTAAATAGCCAATGACGGCCAGAATAAAGGATATGAGTGATTTGCAGAAATTTCTATCTCCCTCTTTTCTCCCTATTTTCCCTGCCTCTACTCCTAACCCCCTTACAGCTCCGGTCCTCTCAAAAGATAAAGGAAGAAAGAAGAGATATATACCTGATGCATGCTCATGAGGAAGAAGAGAGGTGGTGAGGAGGTTGATTGGAGGGACAAAAAGAGAAAAGAAGTTCCACGAAATTGACGAAAGATGGGAAAAAAAGGGTAAAGGAGAAAAAATATATATGGATTTTTTTTAGGAGCACCCAATATCACATATTTTTTTTTAGGAATAAAAATACATACGTAGTTATCATTTTAGAGCCATTTTAAAAAAAGTATCATTTTAGAGCCATTTTAAAAAAAGTATGTTGCGGTCCTCTCAAAAGATAAAGGAAGGAAGAAAGGAGAGATATATACCTGAGGCATGCTCATGAGGAAGAAGAGAGATGGCGAGGAGATTGATATTGGAAGGACTAAAAGGAAAAAGAAGTTCCACCGAAATTGACGAAAGATGAAAAAACAAAACAAAACAAAGGATCCATTAGTCATTTGCCGGTCGACATGAAGGCCCATGCGTTGGAAAAAAGCGTGGAAGTACTACTAATTTAATTTTAAGGAGTCAATAATTGCGCACACGTGAATATTCTCAGCGTAAAATATTTTTTAATTTAAAAGTTTTTTTTAATTCATGGCCCCAATCTACATGATTAAACTTTAAAGCCACCGAAAGCACCGTTAAATTTGAGCAGTGTTATATTACTCCCCACAATTTTAATTATAAACAATATTCTCATCCGTTGGTTTGGTTTTACATATAATCAACAATTTATTTTATCCAAAAGCTTAATGCACTTTTTTTATTTTTATCTTTAATTAATTGTATGTCTATTCATCTGTTTTTTTTTTCCCACTCATTTCCTCTCATCTTTTTTCCCACTCATTTTCTCTCACTCATCATCTTTATAAATAAGGTAATGTTTGAAAAAAAAAATTATATATCTTAAAATATTCATTGTTTTTAACTAATTTTAATCTATACTGGTAATTCATTTTGCATGATTTTAGTAATTATTTTTTTATAAATAGAACCTGAGGGAGCATATGCTACTTTTTGAAATATCAGCTAGACGGACAATGCTCCTTTAAGAATTCCAATTGATTAATTGTTTTCACACAAAGTATTCCAAAAGGTAAAAATGTACGTAACTGTCTTGGTATGCCTCCTCAACCCCACAATCTATTCCTATGTTGCCTGCAAATGTTCAAGTCAGCAAGTACATATTAAACAGAGAAAAAACAGGGAGTAAATAACGTAGGTGACTAGATGCAGATAATGGAGGAAAATGAGAGTCATTAATAAGAAGAAAAAAACTGACTTCAAGCTTCCATCCATCAGAATCATCAAAATCAAAGTGTTCTACATTAAAAGAAGGAAAAAGAAGAGGTAATTTACCTGAATCATGATCAGTGATGGTTTTGGAGTCTGAAGATACCAAGATTGAGTTGTGGAGAGGAATGAAGAAGAAAGCAAGAGCGAGCAAAGTCGATGGTGGTGCAATCTTCATGTTTGACACTGCCACGCACTTTAAACTCAAATGCCTACTACTGCCTCATAAACACAGAGATAATATAAAAACGAGCCCGACACACCATGTGGGTGGATTACGTACCCATCTTCTGCAAAGACCATAGATTGACTTCATTCCATCCATTATCTAAAATTATTAAATGGATTAAGGTGTAAAAATACATATAACCTTTTCCCTTAGGAGTGTCCAGCACCATAACCTTTTTTTGGGTGTAAAAGTACCCATGACATTACATTTTGAGTGCAAAAATACCACGGGCCATTAGTTGATCAACGTTGACCATTAATTTGAAAAGAAATGAACAGTAACTTGGGTGAAATTACCATTTTGCCCCTAATTTAATTTTTTTAAAAAAAAACACTAAAATAAACCTTCCTCCACCGGTGGGCCCCACCACCGCTGGTGGCTTTTTTAAAAAAAAAAACTAAAAAAAACCTTTTTATAAAAAAAAGTTGCAGCCGCCGGTCGCCGGCGACGGCAGCCGGCAGCGGGGAGGGCGTTTGACGTCGGTGGTAGGGTCCACCGGCCTCCCCTTAGTTTTTTGTAGAAAAAACCTTAGTTTAAAAAAAAAAAAAAAAGTTGCCGCCGGCGGCCGTCGGAGGTGGCCGCCGGCAGTGGTGGGTCCCATCGGTGAAGGAGGGTTTATTTTAGTGTTTTTTTTAAAAAAAAAATTAAACTAGGGGCAAAATGGTAATTTCAGCTTAAAACTAAGGGTAAAATGGTAATTTCACCCAAGTTATTGTTTATTTTTGTCCAAGTTAAAGGTCAACGTCGGTCAACTAACGGCCCGTGGTATTTTTGCACCTAAAACGTAACGTCATGGGTACTTTTGCACAAAAAAAAAGGTTATGGTGTTAGGCGTTCCTGGGGAAAAAGGTTATGTGTATTTTTGCACTTTAACCCTTCTTAAATCATTGGAAAAAAGAAAAGTCAAATTCTCCATAACATGGGCAAATATGTATAAACTATAAAATGTACTACCTGATTCTAATTATAGGATAAAGTTGACTTTTTTTTAGGGATTAAGGAAGCTAAATAAATTACTTAATCATTTCATATATTGTATATTCTTATATTATATATTAGTTTATTAGTTAAAATAATTAGTTTAAAGAAAAAAATTAAAATTAAAATACTCTAAAGTAATTTAATTAGCTTCCTTAATCTCTTTAAAAAAGTCAACTATGTCTTATAATTAGTACCGGAGGGAGTATTTTTTCTTTTCATGTGGATTTAAGGTTAAATGTTGACATTTTAAAAAATAGGACACATGGTCAAGGAATCTGACCTTAAGTATAATCCAAAAAAAAAAAAAAATTTACAAGATTTTACATTTTAGAATTTTCTGATATTGTAATATTTGGAATATGAGGGTACTAAAATATTCTATTGGAATGTAAAAGCAATGATCAATTTCTTCAGAGGATCATGTAAAAGCAATGAAATTGGAATAATGGGAGAAATACTCGTCTTGATGAGTTTTAACTTTTAAGGGGCGCCTCTATTTAATGATCAATTTCTTTTTCTTCTATACACACTATAATTAAAATTTGAAGTTGCTAGATCCTTCAAAATAATTTTAAAATGCACAGTATCTTATAATAAGTAATTTTATTTTATGGTCTACAAAACTTTTCTTCCCATTTCTCTTCTAACTATATGACTCTTAGAAACGAAGTTAATTATTTGTATTTTAAAATTTGAAAGACAATATTAATGGCTGTTTTTCCATTAATGAAATGAATCCCTTAATTTTACTAATTCTTCTTTGGGAAAATCTATATAGAGGCCCAAATAACAGAAAAAAATTCAAAAAAAGCCCCAAAATTATGAAAATATTAGAAAAAGCCTTATGACCTTTTCTGGTATAAATTCATTAAAACCTTTAGTTGTTAACGAAGTTGATATAGTTGTTAATATTTTAATGAATTTATACAAGAAAAAGCCCTAGGATCTTTTCTGGTATTTTCATAATTTTGGGGTCTTTTTAAAAAAAATTCTATTACTTGGGCCACTATATAGATTTTCCCTTCTTCTTTTGCGTGTGTGTAGTTGGGGTGATATTGTTTATGAGAGAGAACTCATTGATTGTGCCAAGAAATTCATTGGGAAACAATTTTGGGTCTGTTTGGATTACAAGCTTTTTGAGTGATAATTTTGAAAAAAAGTCAATTAATGTTGCCAGCTAATTTTTGGTCTATTTGGGTTAAGCTTAAATTTACTTAACTTAAAGCACAAAAAGCCCGTTAAGGAAAAAGCTTCACTTCTTAGTTTTTTTCCAAAAAGCTATTAGCTTTTTGACATGAGCCCCGCTACTTCTACTACCATCAATCTAAAACACATCATTATCGATATTCTGACTTTTTTCCTACTGAGTTTTTTTCTTCAAATCAGATAGCTTTTAAGCTACTACTCCTACCGTCAACCCAAACAGGCCCTTTGTAGATTGAATTTATTGTCACGACTTTCATTTGTATGTGTGAATGATGCCAAGGCAAGAGTGGACCACCAGAATGGGGACGACCATTAAAACAAAAATTAGAATTGAAGATATTAGATACAGGAAGAAAACACGGTTTTTGGTTCTAGCTAGTATCACTCTATCTTATTTATAAGTCTTTTTTTTATTATTATTAAATCACATATAAGGAGAGGTAGTTAGTTCAGTGATTATGGAGTAAATTTTTAACTTCACTCTTATTTATGAATGTATATCTTTCAATTCTTTTTTCTCTTTCTATTCTCATTGATACTATTAATATAGATAAAATTCTCACAATCTCATTTATTATCTAAAAGATGACTAAATAGGACCAAATTTTTTAGTTAAAAAAGATTTATAAAGAAAACCTGAGTGTGGTACACAAGTATTGGTCACATATTGGGGCAGTGGGGACCATAAGGACAAGAAAAATGTCCTAAGTTGTTGACTAAAGGAGTTGACTAGGGAGACTATAAAGGAACTGCAATACAGTTACCTCTAATCTTCAAACGTAGATTAAGGTTAAAGGGAAGGAGGTGAGAAAATGTACTCCCTCCACAATATGATTTTAATTTAATTAATACTCTTTTTTCTGATTTATTTTTGTAATTAATGCTCATTTTTAATTTTACCTATTTTTTTTCTGTAATGACCTAATAATTTATAATCCTTTAAATAAATAATAATTAATTGATCACAAAAAAAAAAAAAGTGAGCCAGTGAAAAGTGAAAACCCCCTCAGCCTCACTCTCATCTCTCATTCACCTCACCTCATTGCCTCACAGGCACAAATTTGAGCTCGCTCTCTCTCTCTCTCTCTCTCATATCTGCCTCTCTGATCAGCCTCTCAATCACTCTCACGCGTCGTCTTGCCGTCTTGGTGGTCTTGTCGGAAGTGCCACAGTGGCATCGCTCTCGCTCCACGACCGACACTCAGCGACAGCGTCTTTGGCTCTCTGCATCTGTGTATCACGTTTGCCGTTTATGACTCAGTGTCTCCGTGAACCTGGCGATGTTGTGACTTTTGACCCTCCGTGAGTCCGTCTTGCTTTGACTCACTCTCACGGCGTCCGACGACGTTTCGAGCCTCCGATCTCCGTCTTGCTCTGTCTTTTCCGTCATGATAACCGTCGGACCCAACCATCACTCTCCATCGCTCATTCTTCTGTTTTCTCGTCACCCTCATTATCATTCCCATCATCCTTAATCTTTGTCTCCCCTTCGACAGCTCTGTGACTTCTTAGTTTTGGCTCTCTCTGTCACTGAAGCCATCAAACCAAGTTCCATTCTCAGTTCCCCCCCTCCCGTTTTATTGAGTTCGTGTCTTCTACATATATCCATTGTCGTTCTGTTCCTCATCTCTGAGCTAATTTTCTGTTTTTAGTTTCTTTCCCCCTTTTGGGTAACTTCAGGGTGAGAATTGAAAAAAGTTATTTAAATTTTGAAACCCGTGGTTGCTGTGGCAAATGTTTTTTAAAAAAAAAAAATGCAAAAAAAATCGCTTGTGAAAATCCATTTAATTCCTCTTGTGAATTAAGAAATGAAGTATCTGTGGAAACCACCTTTTAATTCCAAGTTTTTAGACTTTTGTGCCTACTTTTGGTTTTGGTCATCCTTTATATATAAGTGCATGTAACAACATTCCCGGAGAAGCTCTTTACATTTCTGCTAAATAGTTTAAGCTACTCAGTTCATTTCTCTCTTTTCCTCATTCCTACAGATATAAACTTGAAAACATTTGGGGGTGATGCTGAATTTTAACCTTGACCCCAGAGCTTCATGTAAAGCTTGCCAAAATTAGGATGTGCATCGCAGGTCTTTGTTGGAAATAATACTCTTCGTTGATGGGAATAAAGTGTGCCGACTTAGTTAACTGATCGACTACTACCCAGATTGCATCAATATGCCTGATCCTGGGCAATCCCACCACTAGGTTCATGGTAACATGTTCCCACTTCCATTCAGAATTTCAAGCCTTTGTAGAGGTCTTGCAGGACGCTCGTGTTTAATCTTCACCTTTTGACAAGTTAAGCACTTAAACACGTACTGGGTTATATCTTTCTTCAACCCTAGCCACCAGACCTCAGATTTAAAATTATGATACATTTTTACCATACCTGGATGTAAAATATATTTACTCTTATGAACTTCATCTAGTATCTTCTGCCTCAACTCAGCGTTTGGCGGTATATAAATTCTCTTCTTATACCTCACTAATCCGTTGGGTGATAGGTCATGATCTTGAGTCTCATTTCGAGCTATCAGTTCTTGTATTGTATTTGCATGTTCATCTAACTCTTGAGCTTCCTCAATTTCATCACATAGATCATACTCTCATTGACTAACAAGAAGACTTACAAGATACACCTCATGAGGCTCTTTTGGTTTCATAGCGATTGGATTTAATAGATTTAGATCCCTAAAATCTTCTAGTAATTCACTACTAGAAAATTCATTTTTTGCGGCGGAATTTTTTCGTCGCAAAACAAGCATTTTCCATCGCAAAATAATTTTGCGGCGGAAAAGTGTCCGTCGCAAAAAAAGTCCTCGCAAATCAGTTTTGCGACGGAAAAAATGCATTTTCCCTCACAAAATTCAAATTTTGTGAGGAAAAACAACTTTCCCTCGCAAAATGAAAATTTTTGCGAGGGAAAAATTTTCCCACGCAAATTTAAATTTTGCGGCGGAAAAATTTTCCCTCGCAAAATTTGAATTTGCGAGGGAAATGTCTTTTCCCTCGCAAAATTCGAAATTTGCGGCGGAAAAATTTTCCCTCCAAAAAATTTGCATTTTGCGAGGGAAAACAATTTTCCCTCGCAAATTGGCAGATTTTGCGAGGGAAAAACTTTCCCTCGCAAAATTCTAAATTATTTAAAAAAATAAAAAAAATCCGAAAAAACAAAAAAAATCATAAAAAAATTAGAAAATAAAATAAATTGTATATCATAAAAATAAATTATAATGTTCCAAAATATTACGAGTCTACATTGCAAAAACAAAATATTACAAATATAATGTTCCAAAATAAACTAAAAAAACTCTAAACAGCAGCAGTCTGGTCATCGTCACCACCAGTATTGTCATCTCCATCAGGAGGCAGCCTCGTACCCTTGCCCTTCAATAGAGATTAGAGAAGTGCTTGCATCTCACTAAGCATCTGTCCTTGCTCCTTCATCGTATGTTCTAATGCCTTTACCCTATTATCTTCTGCAAAACCAACATTACAAAGTCAATTTATTTGTCCTTCAGGACCACCTCTACTATTGCCGTGTAATATATAAATAGATTTCATTCATTTGTGTTTTCATTTCTTCAACATTTTTACACATAAACCTTTAAAAAATTTCAATTTATCATCCAACTCATATACATCATACAGCAGAATCCAAAAGAAATCCAATTTCATTATATAGGTAGGCAAAATAAGAATATCTTGTATAATTAATTCATATAAAATAATATTTGTATTTTTTTATCCCTTTCATTTTGATAATGTTTTCAAGGAATAATATAGCAAATTTTTTTAATTTCTTAACTATTGTATTGTTTTTAATTGAATAAACATGCAATTAAGATAACATTATTTTCTGGAACAAAATAAATGACGTAATACCGTATTTTTATTTCAATTTAGAGAATTTAAAGACAATTAGTTTATATACACTATAATTATTAATTTTTATATCCTATAACAGATTTGTATATTGTTGGGATTGCCCAGAAAATCTTTCATTGCAAAAATAACACTAACTACCTCAAACATGTTTGAGAACCTAAGTATTTTAGAGTAGATTGTCGGCAATTTCTTTAACCATATGCAAAACCTAAGGCATTTATACATAGCTAGAGCAAGAATTTAAACATTGAAATCTTATATTGCACAAATGTGTGATGGAGAAAGAATAAGTTACTCATATTAAGGATTCTACAAAAAATCATTAAAAACAAAACATACCCGTTGAAGTTCATAGCTTGAGGTGGAGAAAGAAGAGCAAGAAAGGCGGATAAGGGCTCAAGGCGGAGGTGGTTGAGCTCCGTGGGTCGGTGGCCGGACTTGGTGAGGAGAGAAAGCTTCGACGAGGATGGATGAAGAAAGCTCCAATAAAGAATAAGCTTCAGATGTGCGAGAGGAAGAAGAAATAAGGGGTTTTAAAAATTGGTTTGCGACGGAACGACTTGTTCCATTGCAAACCAGCCCGTTTGCGACGGAACATGGCGTTCCGTCGCAAAACTGCACCGACAGTTTGCGACGGAACGCCTTGTTCCGTTGCAAACCGTTGCATTTTGCGACAGAACAAGTGGTTCTGTCGCAAACTGTCGGTGGGAACCGACAGTTTGCGGCGGAACAAATTTTTCCGTCGCAAATTGCGGCGGAAAAACTTTTTCCGTCGCGAATTGCCGCGTCAAAATTTGTTCCACCACAATCTTTTTGTTGCAAAGCTACCAATGCCGGCGAAAATTGCGGCAAAAAAACATTTTCTGCCGCAAATTGCGAGGCAAAAAGTTTTCCGTCGCAATTTGCGGCGGAAAAACTTTTTCCGTCGCAATTTGTGGCGGAAAACATTTTCCCTCGCAATTTGCGGCGGAAAAACTTTTTCCCTCGCAAATTGCGGTGGAATAATTTTCTCTCGCAAATTCCGTCGCAAATTTATTGTTTTCTAGTAGTGATTCTTGCTTGTGGATCATCATGAATGTTGTCTACGCTACTTTCCTGCTCAAAGCATCTGCGACAACATTGGCTTTCCCTAGGTGGTTTTTGATTTCCAAATCATAATCCTTCAACAACTCCAACCATCTACATTGGCTTTCCCTAGGTGGTTTTTGATTTCCAAGTCATAATCTCATGTTTAGCTCTTTCTGGTCAAAGAGGTATTTGAGACTCTTGTGATCATAGTATAGTTTCACGGTAGTACCATACAAATAATGCTACCAAATTTTCAATGCAAAAACAACAACTGCGAGTTCCAAATAATGAGTTGTATAGTTCAACTCGTGAGGTTTTAGTTGTCAAGAGGCATAAGCCACCACTTTACCCTACTGCATTAGGACACATCTCAATTCATACTTACTAGCATTACTATAGATAACATAGGTCTCACCCAGATCTGGGATAATTAATACTGGTGCTATAGTTAACCTCTTTCATTCTCTAATGTGTGATTTGTTGTGTATTATGACTTTGTTTTTTCTTTTGGCTGCAATGTCTTCCTGTTACATGTTGGGTTGAGGAGAATTGGGTTGAAATGAATATTAGATGAAGGAAGTATTGGGTTGGACGCATGAGATAATATATGGGCTGAATTTGCTGATGAATGAAAAGATGGAGAATTTGTTTTATATATATATGAGCACGTCTTTTATTTCATTTAATTATAGATATTAGATAAGTGTTATAAATAAATTCCTAATTTAATATAAGGATTTTTCCTAAGACATAAAATATTTATTCTAAAATTTTTAGGCCTAAAATAATTCCTTATTTGAATTTATTATTTTCCCAAATTAATTTAAGGTAAATAAGTCTGAATTTCAAATAATTAAATTTTATAGTTATTTTAGACCAAAACTCATTATTTAATTTTCATATAATATTCAAATTTAAATTCTCAAATTTGGGATGTTACATTTATCTTGTATATAATGCACAGTTGTTATCAATAATACACAATTCATTCTTTTCCATTTTGCCAAGTCACAGTGATACTTAACATTGAATGTAATTTCTATATGAAGCAAGCAAGAGATGATTCACAATATAATGAAATATGAAAACCAGGGCACAAAATCCTTCCGTTGTTCATCCCATTGACATAAACAAACATATTCTCCATCTAACACAAGCATATATTCACTTACAATCAAAATACAAAGTAGAAGCAGCATCTCAAGGTGTCGCACAAGACTTCATCTAATTAAAGGCCTGGGATTTGTTCTTGTATATCGTCACTGGCTTTGTCAATTGGTGATTCACTTCCACTCTCACCAGTGTCGCGGGTGGCCTTATCACGAACACCTACAGTCGTCTTATCTTTGCTCTCATTATCTTCCTTCTTCTTTCCTGATCTTCTCCCTTTATCATTCTTCTTCCCAAACCCTAAACGCAACCTCAATCGAACCTTTAAAGTATATGCCAGTGCTGATATAACTGCAGATCCCCCGGCCGTTCCTCCCACTATGGCGCCAACTTTCTCTGCTGTGCTCATACGATCATTTTCCTCGTCCACACTAGCCAAATTAAAAAAAAAATAAAATCAAAGAAGAATTCAATATAGCAACCAAAGATTACATCTTATACTACAAACCAAAATGTTTGTCCAATTAACAAGGAATTGGCTCATAATCTATAAGGTTATCAGTTCAAATCCTGTCCTTTATAGGAGGGTAACTTTATTGTGGACAATATTGTAAATATCTTTATAAATACTATAGCTAATAGACATTTGATACAAATAATTAACTTAACTAATTTTAATAGTAACCATAAATACGAGCAAACCTCATTTTCAACTTGCCAGCTTTCATCTTCTGCACCAAACCTGGTGGAATTGGACCTTTGATTTTATTCCTAGTCAAGTTACTGCAAATCCACTCATTACTGTAAGATGTGTGTGTTAATAACAACATTGAGCCCAAAACACAAAAAGGATATGCTAATTACAATAAGAGTATGTATGGTGGAAATTAAAGTTACTCTAATCTATATTGTTACCATGCATGAGCAGTACAACTTACATAAAGCTTAATTTTGGTGGTGCTGCTAAAGAGTCTGGTATTTTTCCTATCAAACTGTTGTTTGACAAATTCCTGGAAACATGAATGAGAAAGTATTCAATGAGCAAATAGATGACATTAATACTTAATGTGACCGAGAAAATTCAAAATATGGAAACTGATTACTTACAAGACTTTCAATTCTGGGAAATTAGAGAAAGAATCTTGTATTGTTCCATTCAGATTGCTATTGCTCAAGTCTCTGCACAGCTCATATCTTATCAGTTTAAGAACGAAAGTTCCTAATTGCTTTGAAACCAAGTGAAAGCAAGGAAGAAAATAGAAATTGTATAAACTAATATAGTTATGAACACAAGTTTAAAGAGAGAGCCTAATACCAAAAAACTAGCCTATTGGGTATGAGAGTCCCTTAGAGTATGAGAGTCCCTTAGAATCTTTCATTGAAAGAACTTTTGTTACGAATACAAATCCAAAAGGAAAACTCAATCCCAAAAGACTAACATATTGAGTTGAAAAATCCCTTAAACTCATAAACCACATTTCACTTATGAGGCGTGCTAATATAAGACTCTTAAGTTATAATATAAACTCTATATTTGACTGAAAGTATAAAAACATAAGAATTTATCCTCTACTCACATTGAAGTTATTCTTGGAATGCCATAATTTTTGCAAATGAGACCTTCCCATCTACAATCCATTGGCCCACATGGGTCTCCTTGCCAGCTGATTTTTTTGATATTATACGCTCTTTTTATGTCTTGGATAGCAACAACTGTTATAAATCATTATATTAACTTGGAAGACATTGAATTTTATATACAAAAAAAATTAAACAATTAAACTCATATCACCATCTCCTTCATCAGTTGTGGAATTAACTTGCTGCTGGGGAAGAACTCTGTAGATTTCATAAGCATTGAGCATGGCAGGTAGAGAGTCTGAAGTTGATCTGATGGAAATATTATTAATATAATCTCCTTTAATATTCCTAACCAAAGTAGTGGGCTTCAAGGGGTCAAGAACAAAGGACACATCAACCCCATCACTGAAACTAATAACCATCTTCCTCTGCTGATTCTGTGACTCGTTCACAAAGTCATAAAAATGAAGGTACACATAATGATCACATCCGTGAGCAGTATATGGATCCATGTTGATGACTAAGGATGAATTTGCATTCACAGACTGAACTGCACTACTCAGAACTTCTTTTGGCAGTTTGAAAGTATTTTCACACGTGTCACTGTCAATAAGTTTGATTGGGTAAAAGTCAAATTGTGAAATGTGATTCATGTTTGGATTAATAATTGCATAAGTAATTTTTGGGTATAAGTAGATTGTGAAACTTGTTTGGAATGATTTATAGATAAGTGACTTTTGAGATAATTATAAAATAAAATTACCAAAAATATGAAAAATACTTAATTACAAAATTTGCACAGCATTTTATATAAATTACAAAATTTTTTATATAAGTTTGCATGGTATTTTATACAAGCCATGATAAGTCAGAATAAGCCAGAAAAACTAGCTTATATCTACTTCAACTTATAGACACTTAAACACTTATAAGCTTAATTGCAATTTTTTTTTTAATCCAAACAAGAAAAAATCATAAACCCGATTCAAATAGTAAATAAGCCTGATTGAGTCTCCTATAAACTGTACCAAACAAGCTCAATATCACTAGATGTATTGATTCTCTCTGAGTTTTCCATTTCCATATTATTGAGCCAGGACCTTGCATAGATATCATTTGCGTATCTGCATAATTGGGAAAAAAAAAGATTTATTTATTTGTTATGGATGGATGTCCAAAGTGAAAGCTTAATCTCAAAAAATTCGTCAATTTATGAACCACTACACTTATGAGGCTCTGCAATGTGGAACTTATAACAATGAATCATCTTTGAGAGAGATTTCCCAATCACTACAAACCTCGACACTTACCTCAAAATTCTTGCTGGTTGGAATTTTCCATGGGTAGATCTCTTTATGAACATTGTGCTCTCAGTGAAAGCACTTTTGTAATAAACCCAAGTTCAAAGGAAAAGTCCAATCTAAAAGACTCGCTCATTACAAGAGAGAACCTTGGACGTAGACACTATATCACACCAGTGAGTTCCCCAATATGGACTCATAAACATTATTATTAATTGTAGCTTTACACATGAATTTAATGAAGTAATGAACAAAAGGCTGAAGTAATTAACCTGATGTAAGTAGCATCATCTTTTGACAAACCCAGCTGGGAGCGTGACACGAGTCTTAGGAAACTCGAAGCTGTCAGATGATACCTAGAATTCTTCCATGGAAATACTTCCAACAATGAAACGAAAGGTGTTCCGTGGCCTTTGTCCACAAGACATACGTTGATTTCATCAGTTGAAGAGAGATGAATGACCTCGAAACATTCGACGTCTCTACTAATTGATCTGTTAAATGTTGCCCAGTAATTGACACCAATGTACAAATCAAAAGATAATGGGAATTTTTCTTTGTTATCATAGTTTCCATATGCGAAGAATGTCCGTACGAGATAGTATGTGTTTCCATTATTGCTTGGTCTGATGGGCACTGTATAGCAATTCCTTTTCCCTTCTGGAAAGCTTCTCAATGTCTTGAGCTGATTCTCAACCTGTTCTTTAGCGTAATTCCACGATACATTATAGGCTTTGCCGTATTCAAAGAAATTATCTGCTTTGTAAGAAAAATTGGTTTTGTTGTCTGTGTAATTCTCTCCTGCCCCACAATCAATCCTTATGCCGTCTGCAACTAGAAAAATTGATTATAAAAACCAATATCAATATTAATACACCCCTGTTTTCAAATAATAATCACTTTGAAGTTATTTATATATTACTTCTTTGTAGGTTAATTTGATTTAATTAATTAAATTAATTAATATAACATGTATTTTCTAAAATATCTTAGTACTTATCTTCCTTTCTTATTTTCTCTCATTTCGATTATTATTGAGGGACAGAAAAATTTTGATAAATTTAAAAATTATATTTTATTTTTAGTATCAAGATCTGCATTCCGAATATATCCTAACGAGCGGAGATGGAGTACATTAAAGAAACTTCTTATATAGCCTATATCCTAACAAAATGAAATCATATTTTATTAAAATGACCTAAACACTCAGACTTGTAAACAATGATACTTAAACCATAAAACTCCTGGAAGAAAGAAGAGCTTAATTAATTGCAATTACCAGAATCGCTTGTATCTGCCCGAGTTTCGTCTGAGCTGGTAAGAAGAAAGAAGGAGGCAAGAAGAAGAAAGAGGGGAAGCCATTGTAGTGTCTTGTTCTCCTTCATCTTCATGTTATTATTAATTAGCAGCAAAACAAGTTGAGAGCTGAGCCGCCTCGACGATCGGGTTCTTTTGGAAAGCTAGAAAATGGTGGCCACTTTAATATTCAGTGGAAATTATTGGAAGGAACCTGCAGGTTTCTTTCCTCATCCATTATTATTCCAACTTCTTCACTGAGCCAGAAAACGACACATTATTATATTATTCTCACATTCTCTTTTGGCACGTTATCTGTATAATAGAGCCTATGACATCATCATTCCCTTGCAATTTGTAATTTGTGAGAGAGATGCTTAAGACGTCAGCGTTCCACGTCAGCTATATGTCAATGCATGAACTATATGAGATGTGGGGCAATAAACATGGAACACGTTTCCCTGCCTAGGGAGGTGGCGCGCCTCCTACAGATTTAATTTTTTTATTTGATAAATTTTAAATAAAAAAATTACTTTTTTAAAAAATATGGGTTAAAAGATTATCCTTATTTTAGATTCTCTACTTATTAAAATAATTTTTTAAAAAATGAAAAGTAAAAGAAAAAATTAAATATGAACGATCCAAATAGGAGAAGCACTCTTTAGATAGAGAGGGAAACGCATTCCCAATAAACACCTAGTTGATTTTACATTAATTAAAAAAGGATGAAACGTTGCTTAAAACATTTCTTACCTTTGAAATATTTTGTGAAAGCAATTAATTAATTGGAATTCTTAAAGATTGTTAAAAAAAAAATTGGAATTCTTAAAGGAGTAATGTTGTCTAATATTTCAAAAAGTATCATATGCTCCCTCAAGTTGTATTTATAAAAAAGGTGAAGGTGTAAAAATACACATGAGCTTTTTTTCCAAGAGTGCCCAGCACTACGTGCTTTTTTTTTTTAGTAAAAATATACACGTGGTTACCATTTTGGAGCAAAAGTCACATCCTACCATTAAGTCACTGTTCACCGCCGTTATGTTACTGTTCACTTCATCTCTTTCTCTCTCATCACGGTGAACGGTGACTTAACGGTGAGATGTGAATTTTGCTTCAAAATGGTAACCACGGGTGTAATTTTGCTCCAAAAAAAAGTACGTGGTGCTAGGGGCTATTGGGGAAAAAACTCATGTGTATTTTTGCACCTTAACCCTTATAAAAATAAATACCAAAATCATGCAAAATGAGTTATTTATTAAAATTAGTTAGAAACAATGAATATGCAAGATATATATATTTTTTCAAACATATCTTTATTAATGAAGATGATGAGTGAGTGAAAATGAGTGAGAAAAAAGATGAGAGAAAATTAGTAAGAAAAATAGATGAAAAGACTTGTAGTTAATTAAAGATAAAAGGAGCAGGATCCGGCTCCCATCCACTTCCCTTCCCATCCTCTTTCCACCATCTTTTTTATCTAAGCCATTAGATTGAAATTTGAATAGTTCAGATTTAATCTATTATATAAAAATATTATTTTTAAATATTTTTTAATAATTTATTAATTTATTAATATTTTTATAAAAGATTAAATCCGATCTATTCAGATTTCAATCCAATGGTTGAGATGAAAAAGAGGATGAGAAGGAAAGTGAATGTGAGCTAAATCCAAGATAAAACAAGTGAGAATATTATTTATGAAAAGTACCGGAGGGAACGGTACATGGTGGTTAAAAACTCTTTTTATCATACGATTTTACAATTTTACGATTTTTTTTCATTAAAATGATTTTACTAATTTTTCAAACGCTTTTATATTTTTACGATTTTTTTTATGATTTTGCTATGTTACCATTTTACGTTTTACGATTTTTTTCCCTCTTCCGATTTTACATAAAATCTTGATTTTAACAACTTTGAAATGGTGCTTCCGGTGGCGTTACACATGTAGATTGGGGCCATGAAATAAAAAACTTTTAAATTAAAAAGTATTTTAATCAGAGAATATTACGGGTGAGCAATTATTGACATCTTAAAATTAAAGTTAGGAATGTGAGGCAATTACTTCCACACTGTTTTCCAACACATGGGGCATCACGTCGGCCGGCAAGCGGCAAATCACTAATTGATCCCCCCCCCCCAAAAAAAAAAAAAAAATCTCTCGTCAATCTCGTTGAACTTCTTTTCTTTTTTCCCTCCAATCAATCTCCTCACCCATCTCTCTTCTTCCTCATTAGCTTGCATCAGATATATATATATAATTTATGATATAAATTTTTACACATATTTATTTAAACTTGTTTATTGACACTTAAAATATTAAAATGAATTATACTGAAGGATATATATTAGCAAATAAGGCAACAACAAAAAAGTGTTCAGGATATTTTAGAAAATAAGGTATATTTTAATATAAATTTTAATTCATAGTTTATGTTTTAGGGTCTAGGGTAATTAAGGTAAAACGTAAAAGAGTTTAGGATATTTTATTCTAAAAATTTTTTCTAGGCACTTTAATTAGAAGTCATATAAGGGAAAATCCATATAGGGGCCATTTTAACATACAAAAAATTAAAAAATGCCTAAAGATTCTGAAAATCCCAGAAAAGGAGACCTCATGGCCTTTTTCTGGTATAAATTCATTAAAACTTTAGTTGTTAACGGTGCTGATATAGTTGTTAATATTTTAATAAATTTAAAATTTCAGAATCTTTGGGCCTCTTTTTTGAGTTTTTTTTCTATTACAAGAACCCCATAAAGATTTTCCCGTCCTATAATTGAGCTCGATGAAGTCGTACGATATTGTGAAAGAAACAATACTTTAAGATAAGAAATATGTGGTTTGTAATATAAAACTGATGAAAATAGAGAATAATAACAAGAGAATCTAGAGATAGAAAGAGAGAGAGAGTGGAGAGAGATTCTATTTCAGTATGTTCTAAATGTTTACAAAAGGCCTCTATTTATAGAAGGAAAATGGGCCTTTAGTGTAATTTCCACATATGGGTCATTTGGTGTAATTTCCCCCTAAACCCAAATTACTATGCGCCCGTGAATCCTCCCGTGAAGCAATGTATAATTGCATGTGGGTCTCACCAAATAGTAAATTACTATGCATGGTACTATGCGTGGGTCTCATGTCATCTTGTAATATTTGGAGACCGTGAGTCAATGGACATCCACATAATAAGTATATTCATAACACTCCCCCTTGGATGTCCATTTATGAATGTGCCTCGTTAAAAACTTTAACTAGGAAAAACCCAGTGGGATAAAAACCTAGCCAAAGAAAAGAGTACATCATTCATTGATACACTGTTAAGTACTGCCTCATTAAAAACCTTTCTAGGAAAACCCAGTGGGACAAAACCTAGATAAGGGAAAAAGAGTATAGCGTGTATCGACTCCCCCTGTTGACAATATCAGTTGAGATCTCTGAATCTTCGCAGACCAATACCATGAACAAGTTTTTCAAAGGTTGTACATGGAAGAGATTTAGTAAATAAATTTGCTAGATTTTCACTTGAACTGATTTTCTGGATATCTATTTCACTATTCTGTTGAAGATCACGAGTATAGAAGAATTTTGGTGAAATATGCTTCGTTCTATCACCCTTGATATAACCCTCTTTGAGTTGGGCAATATATGCAGCATTATCCTCATATAGAACTGTTGGAACCATTTTATCAGAAGATAAATGACAAGTAGTTCGTATATGATGAATTACTGACCTCAACCACACACATTCCTGACTTGCTTCATGCATTGCTAGAATTTCTGCATGATTAGCTGAAGTGGCTGTTATAGTCTATTTCATAGATCTCCATGAAATAGCTGCACCTCCACATGTAAATAGATAGCCTGTTTGTGATTTTCCATCATGTGGATCAGACATAAATCCAGCATCTGCATAACCAATCAGTTCATGCTTCGATACATTTGAGTAGTATAAATCCCATATCCATTGTACCTCTGAGATAACGAAGAATTTACTTTACACCATTCTAATGCCTCTGTATTGGTGCAGAACTATATCTTGCTAATAAATTAACAGCAAATGATATATCAGGTCGTGTATGATTAGCAAGATACATTAGTGCCCCAATAGCACTTAGGTATGGTACTTTTGGACCAAGTAGTTCTTCTACACCTTTGTCATTAATTATTTGAGGTCGAAATGGATCTTGATCCTTATCCAAAAGCCTTACTACCATTGGAATACATAATGGATGTGACTTATCCATATAAAATCGTTCTAGGATCTTCTTTGTATAAGTTTCTTGATATACAAAGATCCCATCCTTCAAGTACTCGATTTGTAGTCCAAGGCAAAATTTTGTTTTGCCCAAATTTTTCATTTCAAATTCCTTTTTCAAACAATTAATTGCTTTCGAAAGCTCTTCAGGAGTTCCAATTATGTTGATATCATCAACATAAACAACAATTATAACAAATTCATTTCTTGATCCTTTCATAAAAATGCATGGGCATATTGGGTCATTTTTATACCCTTTTTTCAACAAATATTCCTTAAGACAATTATACCACATGCGCTCTGATTGTTTTAAACTATATAGGGGCTTATTTAATTTGATAGAGTATTGTTCCCGAGAATTTGAATTAGATGCTTCTGGCACCTTTAGTCCTTCAGGAACTTTCATATAAATATCACTATCAAGTGATCCATATAAATATGTAGTCACTACATCCATCAGATGTAAATTAAGCCCTTCATTTACTGCTAGGCTAATCAAATAACAAAAAGTAGTCGCATCAACTACTGGTGAATACGTTTCTTCATAATCAATGCCGGGTTTTTGTGTAAATCCTTGGGCTACAAGACGTGCCTTATATCTTATAATTTCATCCTTTTCATTTCTCTTTCTTACAAAAACCCATTTGTATCCAACTGGCTTTACACCTTCAGATGTTTGAACTACAGGTCCAAATACTTTTCGTTTTTCCAGTGATTTCAATTCTGCATTAATAACATATTTTCATAAGAGCCAATCTTTTCGCTGTTGACACTCTCTAATAGATTTAGGCTCATGATCCTCTTCATTATTCATTACATCATATGCTATATGATTAGCAAAGATGTCGTCAACATTGACTTGATTTCGATCCCATCGGATACCATTCATAACATAATTAATTGAGATCTCATTATTTTCATACATTCCAGGTACTTGAGTCTCTTCTGGGACTGCAACATTCTCTTCTGGAGATAACTCTTCAAGAGATGACTCTTCTGGAGCTACTGACTTTTCTTGATTAACCTCGACTTGACCATCAATATTTTTAGCTCATTTTCTCTTTCGAGGATTTTTATCTTTTGAACCGATGGGTCTGCCACGCTTCATGCGTACTTTAGATTCATTCATTATAGGTTGTCCTTCAGGAACATCAATTCGAATAGGAGCATTCGCAGCTGGAACATGTGACTTTGTCACTCTCTTTGGGTCAGTGAATGCTTCTGGTATTCGATTAGCTAAATCTTGCAAATGAATTATCTTTTGAACTTCTAATTCACATTGTTTTATACGAGGATCAAAATGAGCCAATGATAATTCATTCCAGCTAATCTCTTTACCCAACTGCTTATTCTCTCCCCCTAATGTTAGGAAGACTGATTCATCAAAGTGACAATCAGCAAATCGTGCAGTAAATAAATCTCCTGTAGATAATTCTAAATATTTTATGATTGAAGGAGATTCATACCCAACATATATTTCTTCCTTTGAGGACCCATTTTAGTGCGTTGTGGTGGTGCTACTGGCACAGATACTGCACATCCAAAAATTCTTATATGGGAAATATTAGGTTCTTGACCAAAAACCATTTGTAAGGGGGAAATCTTTAGGTAACTAGTAGGCTTGATGCGAATTAACATTGCAGCATGCAAAATGGTATGGCCCCAAGTAGAAATCGGTAGATTACATCTCATAAGTAAAGGTCTTGCAATAAGTTGCAATCGTTTAATCAAAGATTCTGCAAGTCCATTTTGCGTATGAACATGAGCTACAGGATGTTCAACATCAATTCCAAGGGACATACAATATTCATTAAAAGCTTGTGAAGTAAATTCACCAGCATTATCAAGATGTATTTTCTTGATAGGATAATCAGGGTAATGTGCTCTTAATCGAATCAATTGAGCAAGTAATCTCGCAAACGCCAGGTTACGAGAAGATAATAAGCAGACATGTGACCATTTGGTTGATGCGTCAATTAAGACCATATAATATCTAAATGGTCCACATGGTGGATGTATTGGTCCACAAATGTCTCCCTGTATCCGTTCTAGAAATGTAAGAGATTCACCTCCTACTTTGCTTGGTGAGGGTCGAATAATCAACTTTCCCTTGGAACATGCATTACATAAGAAATCATGGGACTGTGGTATTTGTTTACACTTCAGGATATGTCCACATGAATTTTCAATTATTTGTCGCATCATAGTTGACCCAGGATGGCCTAACCGATCATGCCAAACATTAAATTCATGAGTAAACTTCTGATTTTCATTGGCAAACTGCTGGTTTGCATCTACAAACTTATGGTTTGTATTAAACTTATGGTTTACAATAGCATGTATTTCAATTGTACTTATAAATGTATAATACAAACCAGAAGAAAAAGCAGGAAAATTTTCTAATATGCATTTCCTACCAGAAATTATGCTCGTGATAACAAGACATTCCTGATTATTTTTAGTTGTTGTTTCTATATGATATTCATTTCTGCGGATATCTTTGAAACTCAACAAGTTCCTTTTTGACTTGGTAGAATAAAATACATTTTCAATGCATAATTTTGTTCCTTCAGGTAACAAAATATTAGTTCTTTCGGAGCCTTCAATCAAATTTATACTACCAGATATAGTCTGAACATTGGCTTCTTGCATTACCAATGAAGAAAAATATTTGTTATTTTTTAGTATGGTGTGTGTTGTTGCGCTATCAATGAGACACAAATCTTCAAGATTGTTGCCAACAAGATTCATTCTTCATTAAAGATACATGAAAATAAAAATAAAATATAATTAAAAGAAATACATATAACAGAAGAAAGTTTCAACATATTAAAACATAATCATTAATCATGAAAAATGATTTATACTAAGTAATCAGCAATATCAAAATGAGTCATCTCAACATCTTCATGCCCAGAATTTTCAGCTTTATCCACATGATTTGCTTCAATCTTTGGCCCTTTACCATTATTTTTCAATGATTCTTGGTAAAGGTCAACCAAATGTCTTGGCGTACGGCAGGTACGTGACCAATGACCTTTGACACCACAACGATAACATGCATTTTCAGCATGTTTGTTATTTCCACTTGTTTCCCTTCTAGAGTCCTTATCAAACTTTCCCGATTTAGGGCGGGAATTTGATCCACCATGATTTGGACCATGACCACGGTCACGACCACGCCCACGCTCACGATTGTAGCCACCTTTACGTCCACGTCCTTGGCCACTTGAAAATTCATTAGTTACTACATTCACTTCTGGGAATGGAGTTGAACCTGTTGGACGTGATTCATGATTTTTTTTAATAAAAGTTCATTATTCTGTTCGGCTACTAAGAGACAAGATATTAAATCTGCATAACTTTTAAAACCCTTCTCATAGTATTGCTGCTGCAGGAGCAAGTTAGATGCATGAAATGTGGAGAAAGTTTTTTCTAGCATGTCTTCATCAGTAATATTCTCTCCACATAATTTCAGTTGAGAAGTAATCCTGAACATAGTTGAGTTGTATTCACTTACATATTTAAAATCTTGTAAACGCAAATGAATTCAGTTATATCGAGCTTTTGGTAGAATGACCATCTTCTAGTGGTCATATCTTTCCTTCAAATTGTTCCAAAGAACAAGTGGGTCTTTTACAATTAAACATTCAACTTTTAGATCATCATGCAAATGGTGGCGTAACAAAATCATGACTTTGGCCTTTTTTTGATTGGATTCCTCATTCCCTTCTTTAATTGTGTTTTCTAGCTCATGAGCATTCAGATGGATTTCCGCATCCAACATTCAGGATAAATAGTTCTTTCCGGTGATGTCAAGAACCGCAAACTCAATTTTGGAAAGGTTTGACATGATTCAAACTAATTAAAGAAAATAAACATGAATTAAAAATACGAATAATAATAACAATAAAATATTAAAGACAATAATTATAATTAAAGCATTACGGCTTCAGGCCATTTATATCTCATAATGAGAAAATTAAATTTATATGACTTTTGGCCATAAAAACAACATGACTTCTGGTCATGAAGGCAATATGACTTTTTGTCATATAATTTCAGAATAAGAAAATATAAGTATATGGCTTCTAGCCATAATAACATAACATTAAATGTTAATAACAATAAAAGTAAATGTTATGTTAGCAACAATAAAAATAACAATATTTGCAAACAGAAAATATCAAATCTAGATATCTATGTAAGAGGTAAAACCTTCCATGTAGATGTTAAATGAACAAAATATAAAATTACCATGAATAGTAGAAATTACTATTCACAGTAAATAGTAAATAAAGTAAAATTACTGAAAGATTAAATCTAGACTTTCAAGTAGGAGTCAGATGAATAAAATGTAAAATTACTGAAAAAGGGTAAATTTACTATGAATAGTAAATTACTATTTACCGTAGTAAAATAGTAAATAATCTCAAATCTTAACTATGGAACCCGATATTTAAAATAATCCGTAAAAGTATATCTTTAATTCCATATTGTGGTTAAGATTATCTCAGATAGATAAAATAAACAAATAGTAAAGAAGATGGTGATAAAATCTTACCTTGGTAGAGTCTTCGTGCTGATAACGTAATATAAAACTGATGAAAATAGAGAATAATAACAAGAGAATCTAGAGATCGAAAGAGAGAGAGTAGAGAGAGATTCTATTTCAGTGTGTTCTAAATGTTTACAGAAGGTCTCTATTTATAGAAGGAAAATGGGCCTTTCGTGTAATTTCCACATATGGGTCATTTGGTGTAATTTTCCCCTAAACCCAAATTACTATACGCCCGTGAATCCTCCCGTGAAGCAATGTATAATTGCATGTGGGTCCCACCAAATAGTAAATTACTATGCATGGTACTATGCGTGGGTCTCATGTCATCTTGTAATATTTGGAGACCGTGAGTCAATGGATATCCACATAATAAATATATTCATTACAGTTTGAAGGAGTAGTGAGTGGTGACCCATAATAAAGTAAAAGTTCATAGTGGAAGACAGGAAATGTCACGAACCTTGTGTTGTTAACCTAAAAAGTATTTTTCTTTGGAAAAAGTGCTATAGCATAAAACAGACTTGTTGTCTAAAGCTAAAATTACTTGGACATATTTTTTTTCATGCATACACTATATAGATTATAATGTAGCCTGTTTAATATTGGAAAGAAAAGTCTGATTTAACCATTGATATATATATATATATATATATATATATATATATATATATATATATAGAGTTAAATTAGACTTTTCTTTCCATAATGGAATATTAATGTCATTGGAAAATTGTAGCTAGCAAATTAAACTCACAAGGGATGCTCCTAATTGATATTTGTTTAAGCATTTTAAGTGATAATTTGCTAGCTACAATTTTCCAATGACATTAATATTCCATTATGGAAAGAAAAGTCTAATTTAACCTATGAGACAAAGTGGAACTTTTATGTATACAAGAAACAATATATTCCTTGTGATGAAAGAGATAACAAATATGGGGTTTGAACTTTGAATGAGTGAAGAAGTACGCACGTGGCTAAAGGAAAGAAAAGGAAGTGGAGTGAGTTGGTGTTGTTTCTATCATGAGAGGCAAAATAAAAGAAATAAAGGCAATAATGTATACCTTTTTAAAATCCCTAGTTACTGGAGATGTTTAGATCTCTTTTAGGCAAAGAAAATAAAGTAAAAAAATAACATTAATAAATCAGAGGCAAAAATGTATCATACTCGTAATCCGTATTGTAACCCAATTAAGTTGATTGCTGGGGTATATTTATAAAAATTCAATATTTTTATTCCAAGGAAGTCAAACTGAACTTATTTTTATCATTCCCAATCTTTTGAGTTTTCATCATCAACTTGATCAATGGGGTTTAAGGCTTCCCTTTTTTAAGAAAGAGGCTGTTTATTTTTTTTTTTCAAGGGATTAGGGTGGAATTAATTAAAGAATACAGTTTGATCAATCAAGCATAAAAAATATTGTTAGCTTCAGAATATTTTACTGAGTTTATTTTTTGTTTCGGTTGTTCTATCACCTTGTGTTCTACATCAAGGGTTTGTTTACATCTTTCAATCTACTAATATCACGGAATATCTCTTAAAGACAATGTTAGTTCTCAAGCATGACTTGAATCAGCTATCATCTTATCAAATGAACTATGGGTCACAAAAATAGGTGAAATCTTTTAAATTTTAACTCATAATCTACTTTAGTTATGGTCATTTACTAATTTCCATATCTTATGGGCCAAACTTATTTAACCGTATCGTTATAAATGAGTCTTCTACAGAGTAAACCAAACATACGAAGAATCTGATCAAGACAAACAAAAATTGGATGACTCTACAAATAGTCCTACGAACCTAACCGATGGAGCTAGATGAGTCTGATCCACATTGATTAAAAGTTTGTATCAAATAATGTAGTGCTTGCGAATGATATGCTGCTTTTAGCTGCATTTTCGAGGGATGTTTCCAAGGCCAAACACTGCTTTAGATCATTCAACACATTACTTATATCAGGTCTTTTGATTGCAGTTGATTGAACACAAGACATGGCTATCTAGCTCTAAAAGATTCCTTGCTGAAGCAATATTGAAATTTCCCTCTAACTTTGGATCCATAATAGATTGAATATCCTCTATCTCAAATTTTTGGAGCCACCCCATCCACTATAGTGTTAGGATCTGTACATACAGGGGAATTATAAAAACTTTTACGAATTCTGAAGATGATCGCTCAACTGCATTGAAATCAAGGTTCAAAGAGTCTGAATCATACCTATGCCGAACTGGTGTGCGTCTTGTTCTATTTGAACTAGTGGGCTACCTTCTCGAGCAACAAAAGTCGAATCTTCAAATCGCCTTCCTGTATCAGTATCCACATGAATAACCTCGAACATGGACAACCGCGTGCTAGCGCCTTCAGTATTCTCAAGTCTCTCTTTTCTCTCTAGGGTTTCTCACGGCTTTCTCATACGCTTGACAAAAGTCTCGTAGGTTTTACTACACTTAATAGGCGTATTCACTATGAAAAAAATTGGTTTTTTGCGACGGAAAAATTCTATCGCAAAACTCCAATTTTCTGTCGCAAAATAGGATTGTGACGAAATTTACGATGGAATTCGTCCGTCGCAAAAAAGGCCTCGCAATTGCGACGGAATTTTGTGTCCATCACAAATTTCAAAATTTGCGACGGAAAAAATTCCGTCGCAAAATTTAAAAAAATAAAATAAAAATTAAAATTTAAAAAAATCGAAAAAAATATTTATAAAATAAAAAAAATTAATTTTATTAAAAAATATATAAAATTGCATGAAAAAATCTTAAAAAATATATAAAAATGATCCTATATATCTATTTCTTTCCACTGCATACTCACAACCAACGTCTTCATCTTTCTCTTGTAGCAAACTATATAAATATACATAGTCATACCCACATCCAACACATGTACAGACAACGCACACATAATAGGGAACACATAGTAAAATATATATACATACAAAACATACATAGAAAATAAAGCACATACTCTATACAAGCATGATTCATTTATTAGATGGGGAAGGGGAAGTTGAAGAACAAAGAAGAAAGTGAAGAAGAATGAAAGAATGAAAAACGAAGAATGAAAACGGGGAAGGGGAAGAAGAAGAAGAAGAAAACAATGAAAATAAGCTACTAACCTGGGGAAGAAGAAGAAGCAACACTGAGATCCCACGTAATTGAAAAAAAAGAACAAGAAAGCAATGAAAAACGAAAGAAAACGAAGGGAAGAAATGAAGAACGAAGGAAAGAAATGAAGAATGAGAGAAAGAAACGGGGGAGGAGGAATTTATTTTTCTGACGAAATTTTGCAACGGAATTTATTTTCCGTCGCAAATTTGAAAAATTTTGCGACGGAATTTATTTTCTGTCGCAAAAAGGCAAAATTTTGCGAC
This sequence comes from Acacia confusa, assembly GCA_037074495.1. NCBI lineage: Eukaryota > Viridiplantae > Streptophyta > Magnoliopsida > Fabales > Fabaceae > Acacia > Acacia confusa. The sequence continues at coordinate 31,305,220 of CM073510.1, forward strand.
GGAAAAAAATTCCGTCACAAAACCCTTTGTGACGGAATTTTTTTTCCATCGTAATTTTTTTAAAAAAATTTTTGGTCAAAATTTTGCGACAGAATTTTTTTCCGTCGCAAAAATCCCACCTTTTGCGACGGAATTTAAATTCCGTCGTAAAAAGGCGAAATTTTGCGACGGAAAATATTCCGTCGCAAATTCACTATTTTCTAGTAGTGATTATATTCAAAATTAATCTTCATTAATTTTGAAATTCAAATTTTGAATTTGGATTAAAAAATATATTAATTAAATCTATCTAATTTATTTATTTAATCCGAATTAAAAGCCTTCTGATTTAATTTATTTGTATAAATTAAATTTGAGAAAAGATATATATATCTATTTAATTAAAACTGAGATTATATATCTCAATTTAAATTAAATAAGATATATGATATATTTAATTTGAAAATTAAATCAGAGATACAATATCTCTATTTAATTAAATGATTTATTTATCTTCATAAATCAAATCTGAGATACGATATCTCAATTTAAATTTAGTTATATAATAATTAGCCCCAATGACTCCAACATATAAAACTTTTACTTTCAGTTGTTTTGTTAATTGCCAGTCTTGCGGTCATGAGCTCAAGTGGAATCATCCCAAAACTATAAAATCATTTTTCTTATTCAAGTTTCCAAACCTATAAAATCTGTAAGATTTTACAAAGATAAATTAACCACGGAGAAAAATTATTTAAACTCTACAGAAAATTATTTTAAGCTCGCTCACTACTGTTAGATACATTTAAAAAATATGTGGATTACTTTAAGTTGCATTTGTGTGTTGCTAGATATATAAGAATGTAACATCCCAAATTTTGGATCTTGGGAATTAAAAATATTATATGGGAAAATTTGGCCTTAATTATATTAGAAATAATATTTGTAATTTAAGGCATATTTTTCCACAAAATTAAAAACAAATAATTGAAAATAATTTTTGGCCTAAATATAGGAGATTGTATTTTATGACCTAAGGAGATAAATTGTGAAAGAAAAATCATTAAATGGAATTAAGGATTAATGTCGGTCATTTATTTAATATTGCAATTAAATTGGAAAAGGTATATAAGTGGGGAAATGAGTATTCATACACACACACACCTCTACATGCACAAGCCACGCATCACCTAACCCCATGCAACACATTTCCTTCTCTATTCTTTTTCCTGCCGCATACATACTCCCATATATATTGGACAGCAAAATCAGCCCACGCTCTCTCTTCAATCCATTATTATTCCACCTTCTTCACTGAGCCAGAAAACGACACATTATTATATTATTCTCACATTCTCTTTTGGCACGTTATCTGTATAATATAGCCAATGACATCATCATTCACTTGCAATTTGTGAGAGAGATACTTAAGACGTCAGCGTTCCACGTTAGCTATATGTCAATGCATGAACTATATGAGATGTGGGGCAATAAACACGAAACACGTTTCCCTGCTTGGGATAGGCAGGTGGCGTTCCTCCCATCTGAATAATTCAGATTTAATTCTTTTATTTGATAAATTTTAAATAAATTTTTAAAAAAATTAGTTAAAAGATTATCTTTATTTTAATTCTCTGCTCATTAAAATAATTTTTTTAAAAAAATTAAATAGCAAAATAAAAAATTAAATATGGACAACCCAAATGGGAGGAGCACTCTTTGGATAGGCAAGGAAACGCCTTCCCAATAAACACCTAGTCCATTTGACATTAATTAAAAAAGGATGAAACGTCGCTTAAAACATTTCTTACCTTCGAAATATTTTGTGAAAACAATTAATTAATTGGAATTCTTAGAGATTGTTCGGGGAAAAAAATTGGAATTCTTAAAGGAGTAATGTTCATCTAATATTTCACAAAGTATCATATGCTCCCTCAGCTTCTATTTATAAAAATAACTATACCAAAATCATGCAAAATGAATTGTTTATTAAAATTAGTTAAAAATAATGAATATGCAAGATATATAATTTTTTTCAAACATATCTTTATTAATGAAGATGATGAGTGGTGAAAATGAGTGAGAGAAAAGATGGGAGAAAATTAGTAAGGAAACTAGACGAAGAGACATGCAGTTAATTAAAGATAAAAAGAGCAAGAATCGGCTCCCATCCATTTCGTTTCTCATCATCTTCTTTATCTCAGCCGTTGGATTGAAATTTGAATGGTTCAGATTCAATTTTTTTAAAAAATATTTTTAAAAAAATATTTTATTAATATTTTTATAAAAGATTAAATCCAAACTGTTCAGAGTTCAATCCAACGTTTGAGGTGAAATAGAGAATGAGAAAAGAAGTGGATGGGAGACAAATCTAAGATAAAACAAGTGAGAATATTATTTATAAAAAATACAGGAGGGAACGGTGCTTCTGGTGGCGTTGCACATGTAGATTGGGGCCATGAAATAGAGAAACATGTCTATGTTAAAAACTTTTAAATTAAAAAAATATTTTAATCAGAGAATATTCACGGGTGAGCAATTATTGACATCTTAAAATTAAAGTTAGGAATGTGAAGCAATTACTAGTACTTCCACACTGTTTTCCAGCACATGAGGCATCACGTCGACCGGCAAGCGGCAAATGACTAATTGATCCTTTTTTTTTCCCCCTTCTTTCCATCTATCGTCAATTCCGTTGAGCTTCTTTTTCTTTTCTTTTTTTCCCTCCAATCAATCTCCTCACTGTCTCTCTTCTTCCTCCTTAGCTTGCATAAGGTGTGTTGTGTGTATGTATTAATTTATGATATAAATTTTTAAACATATTTATTTAAACTTGTTTATTGACACTTAAAATATTAAAATGAATTATAGTGAAGGGTATACATTAGCAAATAAGGCAACAAAAAAGAAAGTGTTCAGGATATTTTAGCAAATAAGGTATATTTTAATATAAATTTTAATTCACAGTTAATGTTTTAGGGTCTAGGGTAGTTAAGGTTACACATAAGAGAGTTTAGGATATTTTATTCTAATAATATTTATTGTTTCTAATGTATTGAGTAGTTAAAAATTGAATATACGGTAAACAAAATAACAGAGGTAGATTCACCTCTTGGAGGCCCCAGCTGGCCTTCTTATATCTTATGTATTTGTATATATGTATTATATGATATTTCATCTTGGCCAATAATTTGGCCCCAGCTATATATTCTATAATTACATTATTTTTTTATGAGGACAATGTTTGATTCGTACCTATTAGGCTATGAGAGGAAAGTAAAATTCGTATTTAAGATACCTACTAAGAAGGTTAATATCATCTTATATTTTGTTTTGATTTTAAAAAAAGAAAAGAACCGTGGCCTATTAAAAAAATGAATGATAATAATAATTGAATGGGGCCCTTTAGCTTGCATGTGGAGTGGGTCCAGAGGTGTCAAACTTCTTTCATTTTCAGGCTTCGGCGTTATTTATCTGCATTTTAAGGACTAAATGAATACTCAAAATTATTTCTTTTTGTAATACCCGGATAACTATTATCTGGAATATTATGTTACAATAATAAAGGTGTCTATTTGTGAGATTTTGATCTCAACATGATATACGATTAGTATATGTTCAAAGGAAAACACTAAGAAAAATTAAAGGAAATTTATTGGCGGAAATGTGAAAAATGCACCTTAAGGCCATAAAACACCTTGAGGAGAATTAAGAAAAAATCTAAAAGGCATGAAACAATTATTAAAAATTTAGAAAGCATATTATTCTTAATTTAGACAATTTAATAAATTATTTCCTATGAAAATAAAAAGAAAGAAAATTCAAAAGTATTCTAAGACAAAAATTGACTCTATGATTTTTGATAATTTTCATGGAGCTTAAATTATTAATGTCAATAAAATTGTTGTGAGAAAATGATTGATTTTAATTAAGAAAATTATTAGAAATTATTAAAGGATTAATTAAGTAATTCTTGAGAATTTTATAAGCTTATAGAAATTTAGGAAACATGAAAAATAAAATAAATATGAATAAGTGTTATTAAGGGCCGAAATTTTTGGCCTAATTAAATAATAATAAGGGTTAAGATGTAATCTTAAGAAGTAAAGATCAATGGTTTAGGATTTTTCAAGAAATTATAGAAGCCTAAATCCATGTAATTGCTTATGGACTAATAGGGAAATTTTGGGAAGAATAAATACAAGATAAATAGGATATTATGGTAAATGGGAAAATGTGTGTGTGTGTGTGTGTGTGTGTGTGTGCTGGCCGAAAATTAGGGGGGGATAAGGATGAAATTGGATATTTGTATATAATAATAATATAAGATAAGGCATGTGATAATTAAGTAATATTATAATAGTAAAAAGTTAACAGGATAAATGACCACAGATAGAAATAAAATCCTACCTAGAAAACTGTGAACTAGGTTTCTAGAGTCAGAGTATATTATGAACAAGTGAATTTTTATCTCGAAGTAGGCTGTCTCCGAAGTCATTTCTGTAACCGATGGAGTGTTTTGGAGATCAGGCTAAGAAGATATTCTGTAGAATTAAAGCAGATAGCCAAAATGAGAACTGATGGAAAATAATTCGGATACGAGATTCCGGGGATAAGTTGGGAAAAACCAGAGTATATTATTGATCAATGAATTTTTGTCCAGAAGTTGGCACCGACCGACGTTATTTCTGTAACCGGTAGCGATTACCGAGGATTTTCAGCTGGCAACGGAATGTCCTTAATGGGAGTATAAGGTTAGGAAAACCCAGTATTTTTGAAGAAGAGAAAAAGATCTTCAGAGCGTTGTTCCCGGAATTTTGAGATTTTACAAAATTTCGCGATCAGGACACCGAACCAGGAAATTTCATCTGATAAAGCAAGATGACACAAGCAGGATGAGATCATCAATTTTGTCTTCTTGTGTGTGTGTGTGGGGGGGGGGGGGGAGGTCGGCCTATAGGTGTAGGGCCAAGATCAAGCCACTTCAAAAAAATGCGATCCGACGGTCAGAATTCAACCAGACAAAGTTCAATGAAATTACGAAAATGCCATTGGGTTTTTCTATAAATAGCCACCATTTCATTTGGAATTCTCACACCAAATCCTCTTGTGATTTTTGAAAATTTGGGAGAGAAGGAAGAAGGAGGAGTCCGGAGAAATTCCTAGCAAAGCTCTGAGTAAGTTCTTCAGTCCTTAGTCTTTAGCTTAAATAGTTCTTTCGGTAGTTATAGTAGAATTGCTAGAGTAGTCTCTAATTTTTCAAATTAGCTTAGATATTATGTTTAGGAATAAATATGATATTTATTTTAGGAATCTCTTAGAGGAAAGGTTATAGCAAAATGTTGAGAGTTTAGAGTCAAAATAGCGAAGCTCTGGCAAAATTCCACCAAATGATTAAACTAGGGGCAAAATGGTAATTTATACCTAAAATGCCTATTATGATCCCAAATTTTCTTATCGGTGATATTATCCTTCTAGGGTATCCGGAATCACGAACCGCTGTTTCCACTGTCACCGCTGTCGTGCCGCTGTCAAACGTGCCGTAATTTGACGAAAGTGCCAAAAACCGACAACGGAGGTACGGACGCGTATTGTAACCATAACACTTATGCTGCTCATATACATATATGCGATAGACATGTTTATATACTGAAGCTCTGTCTGGGGTTGTCAGTTTTACATACAGCTTTATATGGGCTATAGTCTTGATAACGCCGTTGGGTTTTCCTAGCGTTGAGGACACGATGGGCCATCGTGGCATTGGTTATGTGCAGACATGTTGTGTGACTTTACATATTGCTTTGTGCTTATGTTCTGTCGATGTTGTGATCATGCATCTGCTGTGTGCTTATGTAGTGATTTACTGCTGTTATAAGTTATGTATAACTGTTGTTCATATACTGTTTATTTGAGCATAAGGTTAACTATTACCTGAGATCCAAATGGTAATTGGATCTCAGTTGTAGCTTCAGGTTCGGGCGATCCACGGGTTGAAGAGAGGGGCATGAGACCGGCGTAGGATGGCGGAAGGGGTTTTATAACTTAGTTTTACATGTGTAGTTACGTGCTGTTTTCTTTTTGGATTAGCAGATGACTGTATAAGAACAATTACACTGTGGTTATGTAATATTAAGGTTCAGTTACTCATTTTGCGAAACTGCTTTACTCTGATCATCGTTTTTTTTATAAAAAAAAATTCCACTGTTTTCAAATGGGATGTTACACTTTTCACCTCACTCCTTTTATGAAAGTTATTCTACTTATTTTTCTCATTCTGATGAAAAAAATATTGTGTTGATTAGTAAAAATTTTGAGGTTATGATTTTGGGAGAATGTTGAATTTTGACAATAGATGACAATATATATGTAAATAATGACTAATAGCTAAATTTTAATCCATTTGAATTTATTATTTGGTTCTCTTACGATTTTATAATGAATTTATATGCAATGAAAATTGTAAAGATAAGGCTTTGAAACAAGATGAAAGATGACTTTCTTGCAAATAATTTGGTTGTGTATATTGGAACAGAGATTGCTAAAACAATTATTATTGATTCTATCCTTGAAAATTTTGTCAATTTAAAATAGCGTCGTCTACAATTTTAGGGACGCATTTTTTCTTTGATTATATTTTAAATAATTTTATTAAATTTCACCACACATATAATTATTATGTTAATATTTGTGATATTTTTAGGACAATGTTTGATTCATTACTCATTAAGCTGTGAGAGGTAAGTAAAATTTTTATTTGAAATACCTACTGAAAATATTAGTGTCAACTTATATATTAATTTGATCTATAATTTTTGGTTATTATTTATTTGTACTTTCAATGTTATGTGATACTATTTAATAAATAGTTCAATAATTATTTTTTGGCGCGAGCTAAAAAAATTTTTTAGTTCTGCCACTGCAAAATAGTATAACAAGAATCTGTATTAACTAAATATAAATACAGATTGAGCATACAACAAGTCTGTATCATATGAAAAAACTATAAACGAACTCACAAGACTGCCGAATATGGTTATGAACTATGCAGAAATCCGGGCCCAACTTCCGTTGTGTTCTTAAGACAATTTCGCTCCCTCAATATGGATGCTGAAGGTTTCTGAGCAATTGCCTCACAGGATAGAATGGATTATTTGTCTTCAGAAAGATGACTTTGTCTGTCTGAAGCTCAAGCGAATCCAAGGAGTCTGCTTTTGGAATGCACAGAATGAATATGCAGAAAGAGTGTAAGTAGAAAGAAAGAACGTAATTTATTCTGTGATTAGGGGCCCCTATTTATAGACTTTGGAAAAACACGATGGACTTGTCTGTTGTTACGAATTGGTACGTTGTGCGAACAGACGCACCAGAACGGAACGAACAAAGACGACCTGCATCTGTTGCCGGCAAACTGTTGCGTCTTACGAACAGACGCACCAGACGGAGCGAACGATCTAAACAGATCATAAAACACAGCTGCTGGTTGGAAAGGAAGTCGAAGAGACACAACGAAATTAATAATAAAATAATTATTTAATTCAAAAAATTATTTAATAAAAAAAAAATTTTATTTCACACGTGCGGATTGGACCGGACCGGACTGGGTGGGCGGTGCGCGCCCGCATCTGGTGGACTAAGGGTTGCCTAAGTCGTCACCCCTCCACAAAAGTGGATAGACCCAAGGGCCTATTTAGTAGGAGCAAAGTTGAGGCTTATATACCCTTCAACTTCCCAATGTGGGACTTATTACTACACACATAATCCTTCTTACTTTTCCTCTTCTTTTCCATCCCTTTTCTTATTCATAATCTATGGGATTTCTTCCCTCCAACTTCTCTCCAACTAACCAATGTGGGACTTATTACCACACACACAATCCTTCTTACTTTTCCTCTTCTTTTCCATCCTTCTTCTTATTCATAAACTATGAAATTTCTTCCTAAATCATAACAATATTTTCTAGGCACTTTAATTAGAAGTCATATAATTGAGATCGATGAAGTCCTACGATATTGTGAAAGAAACAATACACTTTAAGATAAGAAATATGTGGTTTGAAGGAGTAGTGACCCATAATAAAGTAACAATTCATAGTGGAAGACATGAAATGTCACGAACCTTGTGTTGATGACCTAAAAAGTATTTTTCTTTTGGAAAAAATGCTATAGCATAAAACAAACTTGTTGTGTAAAGCTAAAATTACTTGGACATATTTTTTTCATGGTGCACTATATAGATTATAATGTAGCCTGTTTAATATTGGAAAGAAAAGTCTAATTTAACCATTGATATATATATCGATGGTTAAATTATACTTTTCTTTCCATAATGGAATATTAATATCATTGGAAAATTGTACCTAGCAAATAAACTCACATGGGATGCTCCTAATTGATATTTGTGTAAGCATTTTAAGTGATATATATATATATATATATATATATATATATATATATATATATATATATATAAAGAAACAACATATTCCTTGTGATGAAAGAGATAAGAAATATGGGGTTTGAACTTTTGAATGAGGGAAGAAGTACGAAAGTGGCTAAAGGAAAGAAAAGGAAGTGGAGTGAGAGGCTACTATATAACATTATTGCTTAAGAATGATTGCATATAAACTAAGATCGATGTTAATTGTTTTGATTGGTTTGTTTGTTTGATATTTATAGTTGAGATTGGGTTTTATTGTGTGAAAAATATATAAGTTTGAATTTCTTTATGGTTGCAATGAGATTATATTAATTAGCGTGTTATTGCTTAGTTAATGTGGTTGATTTGTGCCTTTGAAGGATTGTTTAGTACTTAATTTCAAGAAACCTATATTGCGTTTTTTTAAATTTAATTGCATATTAAGTGGTTTTGAATAAAATCTCAAGAAGTAGTAGTTTGCTATGTTTGTAGGAGCTGTTATTAATTGGAAATATTGAACTCAAGTGTTATCTTAGGGTTTTTCTTAAGACTTGATAAATTTTAACTCATAATATTTTTAAGCACGGATGGTCACTTTCTTTATTACCAAGAACATTCATCATTCATATTTTCAATTCCATATCATTCTAGCCACTCATTCACCATTTTTATTAAAATATCAAAAATAATAGTTAGCATTTAATTAAATTGCATTAATATTTTAGTTTATTAATTTGAAAAGCCAAAACCAATTTTTCTCGTTTACAATGTATTTGTATGACATTTAGATTATTTAAGAATCAATAAAATGCTCCTCAAGAAGAAAGAATGATATTAGATTTGCCTATATATAATCCTTAGTAAAATTTTAATTGTGGACTTCAAGGGTAAAGATAAAAAGGCCCTCATCATGTACCCAAGATCGAAATAATCAAATGTGCTAGCAGGACGAATCAAAATGTGAGTGTTAGTGTAGTAAAGGTTTCAGATGGTCCAAAATCATCAATATTGCCTTGCATGTTTTCACATATTAAGATGTTTGATGATTTTAGATCTCTATGAATTATCGTTGGTTTACAGACATTGTGTAGATAGTCTAGTCCTGCATTTCCATTAAGCAAATCAACACTCAAGTCAAAATAAAGGATAAAGCTAGAATATACATAAATTGAAAAAAATGGATATATATATATATATATATATATATATAAACTAATGCAAATATAGGAAAGAAAGTAAATAGTCTACACACTAGCTAGCTACATGCTGTATCTAATCCAATTGGAAGTCTCTCATTCCACTTTAAAACGTCTGGGTTTTTATCTGCAAAACACTCTCAAAACCTGCAAACTTGTTAGGAAAAATTACAAAAAAAAAAGGTCACCAAAATTGTTTTCCTTTTATTGATTAATTAATTAGAGAGAGAAATCTAGAACTGAGACATTACGTTATAATTGTGTTTAGTAGAAAAGACTAACAAACCTGACCATTGAAGATTTCCCTTTGCCATGAATTCATAAATCAATGCTCTCATGTTACGATAGTCACAATAGCCAACAAGAGAAATTAAGTGTTGGATTTTTTGAGTGTAAATCTCATGAGTTATGAATAAGAAGTAGGTGCTGGTTTGCCACCGCTGGTTACATTAGTTTGCCACGATCACGTCGATTTGCCAGCGGATATCTATATGACTGTTTCTTCATCATCTATAAATAGATGTGTTTTTTTTTTGAGCAAAAATACATACATGGTTACTATTTTGGAGCAAAAGTCACATCCCACTGTTAAGTTACTGTTCACCCTGATGAGAGAGAAAGAGATGAAGTGAACAGTAACATAACGACGGTGAACAGTAACTTAAAGGTGGACGTGACTTTTGCTCCAAAATGGTAATCACGTGTGTATTGTTGCTTCAAAAAAAAGCACGTGGTGTTAGGTGCTCCTGGGGAAAAAACTCATGTGTATTTTTGCACCTTAACCCTATATTAAAGTTATTGATTTTTTCGTTTATATATACATATGAAGTATATTTTTGAAGTGTTAGTAATTATTATTATTATTAATATTAAGGAACTGAGAGTTAAAATAAAGTATAGAGAAATAATAATAATAATAAAGGGAATAACTAATGTTGTTGTTGTTGTTGTTGTTATTATTATTATTATTATTATTATTATTAATAATAGAAAAAGGAATAACTAATGTTATTGTTAGAAAAGGAAATAAGTGATAAATTAAAAGGGAATTAATAATAAGTAATAAAGGGAATTATTAATTAATAGATAGTGTTATTATTAATTAATAATAATTAAAAGGGTATAAATAAAATAACAAATTCACCAGGGTAGAAAGGTTAATAGTGGCAATGACATCCCTTATGATGTTATTTATAAAGGAAATAATGTGGTGATACTATTATAGGATATCCAGGAAAGTCAGGAATCAATACCGAAAGGTGAACATACCGCTAGCAATGGAGACTAATAAAGTACGAACGCGTACTATAACTTAACTCTCATGTTGTCTTGTATGCTTATATGTGATTAGATGATTCATATAGTCATGGACAAGACTAGGTCTTGGGTTATGCACTGTGGCTAAGACTCGGTCATAGGTCACCTGTTCACATACATTCAGTTTTGCGCGGGTTATATTCATGATATGTTTTCCTAGTACTGAGGACACGCAGAGGCGTGGCACTGGTGAGTGAAAACGTTGTGAACATTACATGTGATGTGTGCTATGTATTGTTGAGTTGTGAACTTTACATTGGTTGTGTGCTATATATGGTTAATGCTGAAATGGAAAGAATATTTGTCATACATATACTGTTTATACTTGAGCATGAGGTTAACTGTTACCTGAGATTCAATGAGTATTGAATCTCAAAATTTACCCTAGCGGATCGGGAGCCAAAGAAAGGTGTAAGCAGCATGCGTAAGGACTCAGCCGGAGTTTTATTTTGGGATAGTATTATGTATAATTTTTTAATATTCGGATAATTGTACCACTAACGTGCCAATCGGATACACCGAAAAGAATTTTAAGTTGTATCACATTTATATTCCTTCAGAAATTTTAATTAACCAGCATATGTATGGGTATATGTTATCAATCACTCATTTGTGCAAACGTTAGGCACGCTCTCTGTTGTGACTCACTCCGATTTTTTAACGTTATCACTCTGATAAATACACATGAATTAGTGTAATAAGAGACCTAAGATCATAATTAGACACCATAAGTGGCTTAGAAAATAAGGGCGTTATAGCCTTGACTATGAAAAAGGCCCTACTTCTTGCTGTCAATCTTGGATATGATAAAATGGTCTTTGAACTTGACTGTCTTCCCTTGCTTACTTGTATTGAGGCCAAGTCACCTGATTTGATTGATTGGAAGTGTAGAAGTATCATCCAGGATGTTATTTGTCTTCTAGCGTCCTAGGTTGGGTTCTTTATGGCCTTTACCCCTAGACGGGGCAAATGTGCTGTGGATATTCTTGCAGCCTATGTTTATAAAGGGATGTGCCCTATTGGATGAGTTTCCTAACTAACAACTGCTTTGTTGTCATTTCTAACTTTGGAAGCTCAAGAGGCTATTCCTGGTGTTGATAATTCTTCGCCCCCAATCCCTATCTGGGTGGGTAGCTAGTTTGCTTATTCTAATGTATTTGTTGTCCTTTTTGTTTCTTGATGTATTCGTTGCTTTTGTTTCTTTGTTAGTTTGTATGTTGTTCTCTTCCGTGGATTTCCTTTTGTAATTGTCACTTCGTGAAGTTTATAATACAAGTAATCTATTGTTCCCCCCTCCCCCCCCCCCCCCCCCCAAAAAAATAATAATAATAATAAGGAGTTGGTTAGGGAGACTATAAAGGAATGCACCCGTACGGTTACCGCCCATCTTTAAACGTAGGTTAAACGGAAGGGGGCTAGAAAATGTACTCCCTTCACATCAGAGATATAGGACAGGATATAAGTGATTTTAATTAATTTCCTTTTTTCTATTTTATACTCATAATTAATACCCATGTCCTAATTTTACCTGCTCATTATATTCTGTAATGAGTAATAACCCAATAATTTAGAATCCCTTTAAGGGGGAAAAAAAGAGCCAGTGAAAACCGGAATCACTTTCCCAACCCATCCCATCTTTGGGATGGGTAGAGAGAGCTCTTTCCATCTGGACGGTCCAGATTTATTTATTTACTTTTTATTTTCTGAAAAAAATTATTTTAATGACTAGAGAATCTAAAATAAAGATAATCTCTCGATTAACATACTTTTAAAAAATAATTTTTTCATTTAAAACATAAAAGTTTAAAAAAATTTAATCTGGATTGTCCAGATCCCATTTGAACGATCCAGATGGGAGGAGCTCTCTCAACCCATCCTTGGAATGGGTAGGGAAAGTAGTTCCAATGAAAACCCCCTCAGCTTCACTCTCATCTCTCATTCACCTCACTGCCTCATAGTCACAGATTTGAGCTCTCTCTCCCGAGTCTCGCCTCTCCGATCATCCTCTCACTCTCTCACGCGTCGTCTCGCCGGCTTGGTGGTCCGGTTGGAAGTGCCACAGTGGCATCGCTTTCGCTCGACGGCCGATAGTCAGCGACAGCGTCTCTTGCTCTCTGCGTCTGCGTGTCACGTTTGCCGTCTACGACTCTGCGTCTCCTTGAACCTGGCGACGTTTTTACTCTGAGCCTCCGTGAGCCCGTCTTGCTTTGTTTCACTCTCACGGCGTCCGACGATGTTCCGAGCCTCCGATCTCAGTCTTGCCCTGTCTTTTCCGTCTTGATAACAGCCGGACCCTTCCACCACTCTCCATCGCTCGTTCTTCTGTGTTTTCTCGTCACCCTCATCATCATTCCCGTCATCCTTCATCTCCGTCTCTCCTTCGACAGCTCTGTGACTTCTCAGTTCTGGGTATCTCTGTCACTGAAGCCATCGAACCAAGTTCCATTCTCAGTTCCCTCCCGCCCGTTTTGCTGAGTTCGTGTCTTCTACATATATCCATTGTCGTTCTGCACCTCTTCCTCATCTCTCAGGTAATCTTCTGCTTTTGGTTTTTATTTTATTTTGGGTAGCTTCAGAGTGAGAATTGAAAAAAGTTATTTAATTTCTGAAACTTGTGGTTGCTGTGGCAAATGTTTAAAACACAAGGCAAAAAAAATCACTTGTGAAAATCCATTTAACTCCTCCTGTGAATTAAGAAATGAAGTAGCTGTGGTAACCACCTTTTAATTCCAAGTTTTCAGAACTTTTGTGCCTACTTTTGGTTTCGTTCATCCTTTATATACAAGTGTAACAACATTCCTGGAGAAGATCTTTACGTTTCTGCTAAACAGTTTAAGCTACTCAGTTCATTTCTCTCTTTTCCTCATTCCTGCAGATATAAACTTGAAAACATGAGGAAGAGCACACCACTTTGGATTCTGGCTTTCGATGTGTTCGTTTCACTCCTTGTGGTTAGCTACTCTATTGTTCAGGTTGTTGCAGACGAAGTTGGAAATGCAGGTAAATATTACGCGCTCGGCCAGCTTTTCAATTTGTTTTAAAATAAATAATTGCTCGCTTGACTTGAGAGTAATTGGTAATTGGGATTTGCTTTTAATTATATTCCTTCATTATTTAATTAGTTCTACTCTGTTTTAGTTTTGCTCATCCTTAATTTATATAGCCTCAAAACACTAGCCTTTTTTTTTTTTGGGGTCAAAGCAAAGCACTAGACTTTGAGGTGAAGCTTTTTGTAATTCATGATAACTTCTGGTGACGCATCCTAAATACATAAAATAAAATTGTATAACTCACATCATGTATAAGTCATGAATAATACTCTTTCTTTTCAGGCTCTATATATAATGTCTTTTATCCGAATTGCTGGGTTTTGGCTAAAAAACAATTAAAATTAATAAATATGTAGGAATTATTTCCCACCCCCCCCCCAAAAAAAACTATACTCTTATTTATAAATGAGTAAGAGTTGGAGTAATAATGAGAAAACAATGAAAAAGAATGTAAAAGAGAAAGATGATGTGAGAGAATAATGGGAATGAGTTAACATTTTAATTAATGTTATGCTTGAAATTATCTATGGTTAAAATAAGTAAAAATGTATTTATTTTTCAAACTAACTCAAATGGGATAAGCCCAATCAAAAAATGGGACCTTATATATAAGAACGTTGAGAAAACTCCCTCCATTCCATTTTATAAGATACCATTATTTGAATGAGTATATTTCTTTTTATAAAATACCATTGGGAGATGTCTAACTATTGAATGATTTTTTTTTTTTTTCATTTTCACCATCATTAATTAATTAATTATATGTGTGTGTGTGTTTTTTTTTTTTCCTTTCCTCCTCACTTTTTCCCACCAATTCTCCCATCCACATTCTTTATAAATAAGGGTGTTTTTAGAAAATGAGTTACATTTTTTACATATTTATTGTGTTTAACCAATTTTAACTATCTTTTTTATCTATGTAATTCGGATATTGGCATATATATTATAAAAATGAACAAAGGGAGTACTATTTATTTCTCAAGCTCCGCATACAGTATGTTTTTTTTTTTTTAAAAAAAAGGAAGTATTCAGTGGAAAATAATCTAGTGAAATTCATTTGTAACTATAAATGTCATATGATTCCATTGCAAGCTCTGCATATATTTTAGAGTGAAAAAATTATTTTAAAATATTGCATATGTCAATCTTGATTGCTACCCACATAACATATTAACATTCATATTGTGCAATTCTTTTTCAATTTAACAGAGGGGATAAGTATTGATTGTGGAGTAACCCATCCAACTTGGGACAGTAATAAGTTTTATTACGAGGCAGATGATCAAAATGTTGTGGAATCGGGTGAAATACATAATGTAAGTTCTGAATACACCCTTGACAGTGAACAAGAACAGGTGTGGCAGCAGTTGAACACTCTGAGAATTTTTCCACAAGGGAAAAGGAATTGCTATTCCCTCCAATCCAAACGAGGCAGAAACAACAACTATCTCGTTAGAGCTTACTATTTCTACGGAAACTATGACAACAAAAATTCTGTTCCAAACTTCGACTTCCATCTTGGCGTCAATTTCTGGACAAAAACATACCTTGAACCAAACGATGTCTATTCGAGAATTGAGGTCATTAATGTTTCTCCAACTGACAAGATTGATGTGTGTCTTATCAACAGTGGCGATGGAATACCCTTCATTTCTTTGCTCGAACTCTGGCCTCTCAAGAATTCTATATATCGAACCCATTCCAATATCTTGCCACTTGACCTCGCAACACGCTCTTCGTTCGGAACTAAAGCAAATTATAGTTTCGTCAGGTTATCTATTTCAATCAATTCGTTACTAATGCTTACTATATTCATTCAACCTCCATAAATATTACTACCTTCTGTCATTTTTATTAAAAAATTATCTCTCATAAGGTGATCCTTAATATAAAGAATAAATCCTTAGTCTGAAATTTTAATTTTCTATTTCTACCTTCATTAAATATATGCCACTTATTATCTTTCTTAAATAAACTTTCACTCATTATCTCTCATGTACCCTCTTTATATATTAACAAGGGTGTGTGTGTGTATTTCATGTTTATTGCTTTTAACTAAAATTTTGAGTAGTGTTATTTGTAGTACTCCTCAAGCCTTATATATTGGGCTGAGATAGAAAGAAAAAAAAATTGTCCATTTTATAGGGCTAAGAGAAAAATCTTTTATTTGAATGTACAATTTTACTCTTTATTTATTATTGTATTGTTTTCGTTCTCATAACATATAATATATATTAAATAACTAGGATAAAGTTGGAAAGTTTTTTAATTTTATGGAACAGTGTAATGAAATTTAAGGATTTTTTTTTTAATCTATTCTGAGAGTGCTTTATAGATAAAACGGAGTATTAAGCCTGGGTTATTCTTCAAATGTTGATGCAGGTACGCAGATGATATCTACGGTAGGTCATGGTACCTCGATAGAATGATCAAAAACTCAGAGCCGATGAGTACATCAGTTGCAATTAATGGTGATACGTCAGACTATCAATTACCGAAAGAAGTGTTGAGCACTGCAATTCAGCCACGGAATGGTTCGTGGTCTTTAGTTATCCCCTGGTCAAACGAGACAGATTACGAGTATTATATATACCTTCATTTCTTTGACTTCGAAGAGCGGTTTGATCAAGATCAGCGAAGAAAGATGACAGTTACTTTCACGGATACGATCCAAGAGCCCATAACTCTTCGTTACCAGGTGCTCGAAACCATGTTTAAGACAATTCCTAAAGGGCAATGTCTGAATAACATTACAATCACATCCATCCCACATTCTGCTTTACCACCCATGATCAATGCTCTTGAGATCTATAGAGTGGTGCCCCAACCGAATTCACCAACTTGTGAAGGGGATGGCAAGTATTACGTACACATAATTTTGTTATCTTATCATTCTCATTTTACTTGATTCTTAAGAATGAGCGACCAAGTTAGGCGACTATGTTCGGATGAGATGAAAATTAGAGTGGAAGGAATATTATGAGGGAAAAATCCAAAAATAATAATAAAATTTTGAATTTTTTCCTAGGTATTCCCCTTATTTTCTTCTCACTTCTCCCTCCATCCAAGTATAGCCTTAAGGTGGTATATCATCTTGTTTTAAATCAACTAGAGCCAAAATCAGTGGACTATTTATCTAGAGTTGGGGTTAGTTTATTTAAGATTATAAAAAATTCATTTTAGTTAAATTAAACATAGATTATATGTTGGAATTATAAGCGGGTGTATGAGGGGAATCTTTTTTTAGTTTTTTTTTTAAAAAAAAATTAACAAGGGTTTCCTTTTTCTGGCAAGGTTTATAGGGCAATATAATGGGCGCAGGATTCAAACTTGCGTTTTCCCAACAACTTCCTCTCATGCTCCAATAATTTCCTCATCTCTTACCAACCAAAATCAGTTTTTTAAAAAATGATTCTAAACAAATTGGCCCTTAATTCCTCATCATGTTTATGAATTAAAAGTCTGAAATGATGCTTATACATGAAATGACAGCCGATGCTATGCGGATTGTAAAACATGCATATAACATCACCAGAAATTGGCAAGGAGATCCCTGCATGCCAAGCAGTTATAGGTGGGAAGGTCTGACTTGTAGTTACCTTGACAACATTCCAAGGATCACTTCATTGTGAGTAGTATTTTGATCTTTTAAAATTTGTTAGACTTGATAACCTAACTAAATAGTATTTTCATGACAAATAGCTAACATTTTTGTTCAAGATTTTTATATTTCGAAGTTCTTGCTGTTTATTGATATGTCATTGTCAATATTGTTCAAGCTGTAAAGGAGTGTGTGTGTGTGTGTGTGTTGTGACTTCCAATATATCTGCGTCCTTACTTGTGTTTATTATGGTGAATGTTCCGTTCTTGAAAACATATATGAGCAGGAATCTGAGCTCAAGCAAATTGACTGGAGAGATAAATTCTTCATTTTCTTATCTCATATCGTTGGAGTCCTTGTAAGTATTTAAGTAATGCCAACTTTGAATTCATTTTAGTTACATTCTGGTGTGAAATGGGAAGGGGAATGGGAGAAGAGATAAAGAGAATGGAGCTAATTAGAAATTGAAGAGGGAGAAAGAGAAGAGAAAAGAGAGAGTGGAGACCGGAAAAATAGAAATACTTTATTTTATTACCTCAAGGTTGAATTCAACTTAGAAACCCTAGGTTATTTGTAGAGCCTAAAATAATAAAACAATAATTTAAATTTAAAATCAAATCCTAATCTAATCTAAATGTAAGATGATCTAAATATACTATTTTATTGAACATAAACGAATAAAAAATAATAATAAATAAATCCAATTAAATCCTAATTAGTGTAATTGATATACCAAATTTCTTTATTTAAATGATAGATAATCTTAAATATTTAAAATTTCCCTATTTATATTTTAGACGATATTCCATCACATTCATTATCCAAGCAATGCATAATAATTCTCATGTAATAATGATTTCATTGAATTAATATGTCTCATGTTGTAGGGACTTGTCCAACAATCAATTGATGGGAGAAATTCCTGAAATTTTGGTAAAACTAACCAATTTGAAACTACTGTAAGTCGCAATGCTTTAGAATATATGGAAATAATACTTTCTAGTTCCACAATTAATGTTTTGGTTTTCTTATACGTGTGATGTATTAGCAGTAATTTGTCAGGGAACAATCTAACTGGTTCAATTCCAAAGGCTCTAAGGGAGAAGAACGGCACTTCTTTGATATTGAGGTTTGCTTATTAATAGCAACACTCTCAGTTCAGTCTCTGCATCAGTTTCAATGTCTGCATAGAATAGCACTTCTCTTCGGTTTTGATTGAGAATATTCAGAAGAATTTGTTCTATTTAACACGAAAATTGAGGAAAAAAGGATTGGAACTGTACCAGAAATAGTAGTCATAACAGTGGAGTTAGTAGAAAGAGAAACTTGAATAGCTGAAATTAAATGAGACTATAAGATTTCTTCTTAGTTACAATAAGACTAATCAAAAGAATGAAATAACTGTGATTCTTATAACGTATAATGTAAGTCTTCATTTCTTATATATTACTAATATTGATGGATATACAAATAATCAATTCATTACTCATATGATTGATGTTATTTTTTCTTAGTTTGGACGGAAATCCCGGTCTCTGTCAGACAGGCTCCTGCAAAACCATAACAAAAAAGTTCATAAAATTACTTGTTGCAACCGTGGCTTCTGTGGTGGTTCTTGCAATAATAGTCACCATTTCTTTGATTCTCTGCAGAAAGAAAAGAAAACATCATAGTGATATGAAAGGTGTGTTGGACTATTTAGATTAATTGTTATTTTTATTTTTAGATTTTATTATTTGATATTTATTATATCTTAGAACTAGATATGGATATTATATCTTAAGATATTATATCTAAGTTATTTTGATTTATTTTTTATTTGATAAGATTAAATTAGGTTCTAGGTTAGTTTTAGGTTTTTCTATATAAAGGGTCACATGTATTGAATGATTCAATAATATCGCAAAGATTCTTATTCTGAGCTTGTTTGGGATCACTTTTGGACACTCCAAAAATTTTTTTTCACTTAAATTAAGACTAATTTTCTTTCACATACTTACCTTGTATGCTGTTAATATATTATAAATTGTAAATCATGATTGTAAAACTTCTTTTGAAGGCTCCAATCACTATTCCAAACAAGTACTATCATTCATATTTCTACAAAGTGATGACCAATTACCCCACTTTTCTTCAATTCTTTGTAAATACTTTTCTTGTATAAATGAGATTCTTTGAAAAGGTTTGCAAATTCTTCTTTTTGATTAACTTGCCTTTTTCTTCTATAAGTATAGATGGTCCCTGCTTTATCGTAAATGTAAAGTTTTCTGTGAAATATAGCCTAGTTTTCTTTTGTATATTAGATTTCTAATACAAGCAAAATTCATTTTCACAATTGAAATTTCCTTTTACATTGCCACAGCGTTGTTGTCCAAGAAAAATGATCAGCTTAAATCAAAGAATCATGAATTTTCTCAAAATGAAGTTCATGGTATTACCAATGACTTTGCAACTGAAATTGGAGGAGGGGGATTTGGAAAAGTTTACCTTGGAAGACTAAAAGATGGCACGAAAGTTGCAGTCAAGTTACTTTCTCATTCATCACAGCAAGGGTTGAATGAATTTCAATCAGAGGTAACAACCATTAATTATTTGTGTTCATTTTTTTCCCCCTGAAGTCTTGAGCTAGTTCAAAATATAAGTTACATCTATATCATTAAATGCTTATTTTTAGAATCAACAAACATAGACAGAATAACATTTAGGTAGCATTGTTTTGCTGAATTATTTTATTTAATCAAGATATATAATGATATGGCTCAACGTACGTGCAGGCAAAATTATTATCACTCATTTATCACAGAAATCTTGTTTCTCTTGTTGGCTATTGTGATGATGGGGACATGAGAGCTCTGATTTATGAGTACATGGCAAAGGGAAATCTCCAGCACCTATTGTCAGGTTTGTTGAGTCTTGATTAATTTCCAAGCTTATACATAACTTACAAATTAAAAAACAATTTAATGTCAATTTTCTATCCATGATTAAAAATATAGCTAGGAGTCATTTTATGTGTTTTAATATAGGTGAATAATTGTTTTATGATGGATCTATGAAAATTTTGCACATGAATGTTTTGCAGATAAGAACCCAGATATTTTGAAGTGGAATGAGAGACTTCAAATTGCATCGGATTCAGCATGTGGTTTGTAGATTAATTATTCCCTCCGCCTAATTTGATTAAATTAAAGAAGTTAGTTAAGTTAATTAATATGATATTTATTTTTTAAAACACCCATGTCATTTTCCTTAATTTCCTCATTTATTATTTTCTTTTGTTATTGTTGAGGGATAATTAATACGGGTAAATTAGGAAATGATTAACAAATATATTAAAAATATGTCTTATATTTAGAACTAAAACTAACTTTCCAAATATGTTCTGTTAATGACCAGAAGCAGTAATTATTTCCCATCATTGCATTGCCAAGTACTCATTTTCCTTTTGTTGTAATCAATTTATATTCTTTACCTTTATTATAGCTTAAGTATTTACTTCACTTGGTCATTGGAAATGTAGGATTGGACTATCTACATAATGGCTGTAAGCCGCCAATAATTCACAGAGACATAAAGTCTTCAAACATCTTGCTAAGTGAAAACATGCAAGCCAAGATTGCTGATTTGGGACTGTCTAAAGTTTTTGCCAATGATACTGACACTCATATTTCAACTCGTCCTGCAGGCACATATGGTTACCTTGACCCCGAGTAAGCAAAAACAAACTATGTGCTTAGCTTAATTAATTTCTTCAATGATTAATCAATCATGCAAATTCACAGGTTCCATAGATCTGGAAACTTGAACAAGAAAAGCGATGTTTATAGTTTTGGCATAGTCCTGCTTGAGCTAATTACTGGACAGCGAGCAATAACCGAAACATCTGATGAAGGCAAACGTCACATAGCTGATTGGGTAAATCCAAAGCTTGAGATTGGGGATATCCAAGCCATTGCAGATCCAAGATTAGAAGGAAAATTCAGTAGTGCTTCGGCATGGAAGTTTCTAGAGATAGCCATGTCTTGCGTTACACCAACAGCAATCGAAAGACCTGATATAAGTTCTGTTGTAATTGACCTAAGGCAATGTTTGGCTATGGAAACATCACTTCATGAAAGTGGAGAAAGCGCTGCATTGGAAACAAGTTATTCTCTATCAGGATCATACTCACCTCCTTCTGCTAGGTAGGATTGTTTGTAGAGGCACATGCATGGTCTTTCTCTGAATTGATCATATATATAATCCCACCACAGAGATTTATTTGCTTAACCAAATTTGGTTGATTAATGATTTGTTATGTTTAATGACCTAAATTAAAATTTGGATAACTCAATTATATTTTAATAGGATGTTCCCTTTTGTTTTTATCTTCCATGGTCAAGGTGGAAGACTCGGAAATGATTTTGGAACCTTTCTCCTGTTAGCTCTCTCTCACAACTGGTTTTTGATGGGCACCTAAACTCATTAGACTAGATTGTGAATATTTATTTTTTTCTGATTTTTTTAAAATATTTTAATAAATATAAAATCTAAAATAAATATAATCTCTTAGCAATCATTTTCTTTAAGAAATGATTTTTTTAATTTAAAAGTTATCAGTTGAAAATCTTAAATATGAACCATCCATATTTGATGAGTTTGAGAGTTTATCAAAAAAGTGTCCCTCTCCCTCTTGCAAGCATCTATTGCTTTTATGTATTGCCGTCTTCTCTTTCTATAATTCCATGTGTAAGTATGTGCTCTGATTTCCGGATCCAGCTTTCATCTTTTGTCATTCCCAACCAATGCCCTCCTTGTAGCATCCCAAATTTTAGGAGTTGAAATTTAATATTTTATGGGAACAAAATCATGAGATTTAGTTGAAAAATAATTATGGGAAATGGAAGTTTATTTTTCCATAAATTAAATTAGGGAAAAGAATAAATAAGCTAATTAAATAGAATAGTGCTTTAAAATAATAAATGCATGGGCTTATTTGAGGATCGTAAACCAATCACAATGAAGACACATTTTGGCCCAACACCTTCAGCCCACGTGAAGCAACATCAGTTAATATGCTAAAGCCCAAAACACACATCCAGTATTATTTGGATTTGGACCCACGTGAAGAGGCCCATAGTATCAACAAATGAATCATTTTTTTTCTCCTTAGCCTCAAGTTCCGACGTTCTGGCAGTACTAGTAGTGTAGTGGTATTGGGATTCATTTCCTCCCTTTAGGTCCTAGGTTAGAACCCCTCCCCTATCACCTTGTATAAAAAAAAAAGTTCCGACGTTGTGAAAGAATGCAGAAGCAGTATCGTTTTTATCAGTCCAGTTTCTTCAGCCCATTCGATCTCCCAACCCACCTCCAGCCATATATCCAAAACACCATTTATGCATCATCTAATATCCATTCCATTCAAACTCGTCAAAACCGAAAGAAAAACAGAAGCAGATCACGTAAAACAGAAGTAAAATACATCAGAAACGCTGAAGCAGATCCAAAGCAGTCAGCACCATTAACTCACACAGGCAAGATCACAGAACTCTCCATACTTTTCGAGACCCACACCTCACAGACCAGCGGTCCTACACATTTGGACTGGATTTAAGTTCTGTTATGTAAACCTTACCCTCGCTGCTGGTTTTCATCTGTCAACGGGAGAGTTTGAGAGAAAATATTGCAGCGTTGGTTCTCTGTTGTTGGTTTCAAAAACAGAGGAAAAAGGAGAGTGAAAGAGAGACAAAGTGGCATAGAGGGGTGTTACGGATATCTCGTAAATGGGCCCAGCCCAATAACTAAAGAGCCTAGTCAAAATGACTTCAGTTATGCTCATAGCCACTTCCTTGAAAATAGGAGTGGTTTTATCAAAATATCTATTGTTATAATAACCGCCTATGTATCAAGAATATCTATCAAAAAACGCATATCTTGATATCCCTAAAATAAAGGATGAATCCAACTGATTAAGATAAGGCACAGGTACGCCTATAAATAGGGTAAACCCCTTACAAGGTACACACTTCGAAAACCCTAGCTTTTCTATTCACACAGAGCACACACACCACCCCCTCTGGCTATCATTAGCCTGTCGTATACCCTCGAACTACGTGGACTTTGATCCACACTGTGGTACGTAGGACCCCGGGATTTCACCCCGGGCCAAGTCCAACCCAACTTGTGATCTACACCGGATCATTGGCGCCGTCTGTGGGGACTGTAAAGTCCTATTCCCGTGACCCGTGATGGCTAATACCAGAAGCAAAAGCCACCCGCATGCACACGAGCAAGGTCAGGAACAAAATTTTAGCGAGACCCAACAGCAGGACGTTCAAGGCGTTAATCAGGAACAAATGGAGGAGTCCCCGGACTCGAACCTGGATGGACGAGCAGGCCAAACGCTGGAAAATACTAACCACGCTGGTCCCTCAAAGTTTCAGATTGGAAGCCCGGACATACGGCTCCTACATAATATTGCTGAGTCAATGATGAAACGGATCGAGAATGTGGAAGAACGCGACAATCTTCAGAACCAGAAGATTGACCATATGACCGAGGTGATGAATCAAATTCTTAAACACTTACAAGACCCTCTTCAGGAGGAACGCCGGGACGATCAGCAGAATGAGGACGAAGAAACCAATCACCAAACTATTGATCCCCTACAGGAGGATCATCCCGGGCAAGGCTGAATAGCTTCAACAAAAAATTCTCAGCAAAATAATCACCGGGACGCGAGTCAGGAGGATCAAGCCCGGGCACATAGGAAGGACAGCCGTACCTCGGACAATCAGGGAATTCCGCAAGACTCCGGCAGGTACAAGACGTGGTATGGGGAGGGAGGACAAAACAACAGCCCGTTCTCAGATGAAATTACAGAAGCTGAGTACCCAAGGAAATTTAATACATCCGACCTCCCTAAGTACGACGGAAGTCAGGATCCCCAGACACACTTGAACACTTTCGACACTGAGATGCTGGTCCGAGGATTCAAGGGGCCAATCATTTCCAGGCTGTTCACCTCAACGTTACGAGGAGCCGCCCAAATTTGGTTTCGGACTCTATCTCCCAAGTCCATTACCGACTTCAACAACCTGAGCGAGAAGTTCCTGCTGAATTTCGCGACAAGCAAAAAGCAACCCAGGTCGGTCTACACGCTGGACAGAATCAAGCAGCAACCCGGTGAAACCCTTCAGAAGTATTTGGATCGTTTCAAGGCTGCCGCATTACAAATCCAGGGATTAACGGAAAGCGTCCACGTACACTTGCTCATCTCAGGCTTGGATAGCGAATCCAGAATGGGGAGATCGGTCATATCTGGCGAGATCAAGACGCTGGAAGAATTCCATAAACGAGCCAAAAAGTATCTGGACATAGAACAGATGCAGATAGCCAACGCGTCGGGAAAAGAGAAACAGAAAAGCCCACCTCCGAAAGGGAAGGACCGGGCATCAAGAGACCGACCCCGTAACTCGGACCAGAAAACACGAGGACAAAGGCATGAGGGGAAGTATGAGAGATATACTCCAATAAATGTCCCTCGTTCACAGTTATGGAGAGAGGTAGCCCTGACCGAGATGAGGAAGGTGGAGCGACCCCGACCACTTTATAATAAGGGAAAGTTGGACCACACACGGTTTTGTGAATTCCACAATGGACCCGGGCACACAACGGATGAGTGCTGGGACCTTAGAGATGCGGTGGAAAAGTTTATCCGAGATGGAAAATTACGTCAGTACGTTATCAAAACACAAGGGCAGAAAGCCAAGCGCAAGCAGACGGATCGGAGTACAAGCCCGGTCTCCCAGAGGAGAAAACCGGAGGAATCCCGGAGAAAGCACGACAATGAGGACGAGTTCCCGGAAGCAGAGTTTGACTGCAATGTCATTAGTGGAGGTTATGGAGGTGGCGGCGATACCGCCAATCAGCGGAAGAAATACCTTCGGGAAGTCTTAACCATCAGGGGACGACCGACCTTCAAGCCGGAGCCATCACAAACAGAAGAGCCTCCTAAGCTGTTCTTTACTCAGGAAGATCTGAGGGACGTAATCCCGAGTCATCAAGACGGACTGGTCATAACCGGCCTCCTGGGAAAATGCCGTGTAAAGAAGATATTCATCGATCCTGGCAGCGCGGTGGATATCATCCTGTGGGACGCCTTTAAGCGCATGGACCTCGACCCAGAGAATCTAAAGCCGTGCAGGACAACCTTAATCGGGTTCAACGGACAGGATACAAATCCCAAAGGGTGTATCGAACTTAAAATGACCTTGGGCTCTAAAGAAGCCTTTAAGACTGAGCGAGTCAAGTTTATTGTAGCGGATTTCCCTTCGTCCTACAATATAATCTTAGGCAGACTAACCATTCATAATTGGGACATGCTCATATCAACTAAGCATCAGAAGCTGAAAATGGTAAGTCGGAACAATGAAGTCGTCACCGTCAAAGGTGATCAGAAGGAATCCCGGCAATGCTATTTCTCGACAGTTAAAAACAATGAACCCGGAACATCTAGCTCGCAGCAGAAAGGAACTCGAAATTCAGCGCCAATTGCGCCGAGCTCGGTCAACGTGGTAGAGCTGGATGTAAGAGAAGAAGCAAAGTTGATGAAAACAGAGCTTGATGGAGAGCTCACAGGCTACCAACTAGGAGAGGATCCCGGACAAATAACCCAGATCGGGAGTTCACTTGCTGAGCAAGAAAAAAGCGAGCTCAAAAAGCTGTTATGGAGAAACAAGGACGTATTCGCTTGGAAACCTTCGGAGTTACCAGGAGTTGACCCGGCGTTCTGCTGTCACAAATTGACCATAAATCCACGATATACGCCGGTCTCGCAGAAGAAAAGAAAGATTGCACCGGATCGTCAGGAAGCCCTAACCGAGCATGTAAGAGAACTGCTGGATGCGGGATTCATCAGGGAAATCCAGTATACCACGTGGTTGTCAAATGTGGTAATGGTCAAGAAACCAAATGGCAAATGGAGGGTGTGCACCGACTACACCGATCTCAACAAAGCATGCCCCAAGGATGCTTACCCCATGCCAAATATTGACCAACTGGTGGACAATTCCTCGGGTTTCCAGCTGCTCTCATTCATGGATGCGTATTCCGGCTATAACCAAATAGCTATGCATCCTGAAGACCAGGAGAAAACAGCTTTTATCACGGAAAAAGCAAATTACTGCTATAATGTCATGCCTTTCGGGCTGAAGAACGCAGGAGCTACTTACCAGAGGATGATGAATCAAGTGTTTGAGGCACAACTCGGCAGGAACGTCAAAGTTTACATCGACGATATGATCGTAAAGTCAGTTAAGCGATCCCACCACATCCAAGATTTGCAAGAAACATTTGATAAGCTCCGGGCTCACAGAATCCGACTTAACCCAGCTAAATGTGCATTCGGGGTACCAGCGGGTAAATTTCTCGGATTCCTGTTGACAAACCGGGGGATTGAGGCCAATCCGGACAAATGTCAGGCCGTCCTCAATATGACTGCCCCAAAAAACAAAAAAGAGATACAGCAGTTGACCGGCAGACTGGCCGCGCTGACAAGGTTCTTACCGAAATCGGCAGAAAATGCTCTTCCTTTATTCAAGTTATTGAAGAAGGAAGCACGGCATGGAGAATGGAACTCAGAGTGTGAAGCCGCGTTTGACAAGATCAAAAAATGCCTGTCATCACCACCCGTGCTGACAAAACCCGAGCCCGGGGAAGATTTGATATTATATCTATCCGTGGCCCCAGAAGCAGTAAGTGCCGCCCTGGTGAGAGAAGATTCGAGGGAACAGAAACCGATTTACTTTACAAGCCGGGCTTTGCATAGTTCGGAGCTAAGATATCAAAGGTTGGAAAAGGTGGCCTTTGCGCTCCAAACTGCCGCGAGGAGATTACGCCCTTACTTCCAGGGGCATAAAATAATTGTCCGAACCAGTCAGCCCATACGTCAAATACTCCACAAACCTGACTTAGCAGGAAGAATGATGAGTTGGGCAATCGAACTATCCGAATTCGACATAGTATATGAAGCTCGGCGTGCTATTAAGTCCCAGGCTTTAGCCGACTTCATTGCAGAACTGGTGCCAACGGAGGTAGTCCCGAAAGCAGCCCTTGACGTTTGGAAAGTATTTGTAGACGGCTCTTCAAACGCCAAAGGAAGTGGAGCCGGGATCATAGTCGAAAGCCCGGAAGGAGTCGCCATGAAACACTCCCTGCAATTACACTTCAGAACGTCCAATAATCAGGCCGAGTATGAGGCTGTATTAGCCGGGCTATCACAGGCAAAAGACAATGGGGCCAGGAGGGTTCATCTCTCTACCGACTCTCAACTAGTCGCGGCCCAAATCAACGGTTCATACACGGCCAAGGGACCCTTGCTAATTAAGTATCTGGGAAAAGTCAGAGAGGCAGTGGCCGACTTCGATGAGGTCCTAGTCACCCACATCCCCAGGGGAGAAAATGCGAGGGCAGATATCCTCTCCAAATTAGCAAGCACCAGGAACCCGGGAAATAATCGGACTGTAATACAACAAAGTCTCAAGGAGCCCACGTGTATCATGGTCATCGCGGCAGCAGAAGACTGGCGAAAGCCAATCTTAAATTACCTGGAAAAGGGAGTTAGCCCGGACGATCCCGGGGAAGCAAGGCAGATAGCACGGACCGCGTTAATGTACACGGTGGTCGATGACCAGCTCTACCGAAAAGGCCTCCAATCCTCAATGATGAGATGTTTAAACCAGGCAGAGGCTGAGTACGTGCTATCAGAGATACACGAAGGGATAAACGGACAACACATGGGGGCAAAGGCGTTAGCCCGGAAGGCCCTAAGGGCTGGATACTACTGGCCGACAATGGTCGCGGACTCCAGAGAGCACGTACGGACGTGCGAAAGCTGCCAAAAACATGCTCGGATCCTCTGGCCACCTCCGACCGAGTTGAAAACCATCACGGCTCCTTGGCCATTCTTTAAGTGGGGTATGGACCTCCTTGGACCGTTCAAACCGGCCGCAGGGCAACTGAAATGGCTTGTGGTGGCTGTGGATTATTTCACTAAGTGGATCGAGGCCGAACCACTGTCAACCATCTCGGCTGCTCGAATACAAAAATTCTTCGAAAGAAATATTGTTGCAAGGTTCGGGATTCCTGCCGAGATCGTAACTGACAACGGTACTCAATTCGTGGACCAAGGTTTCCAGAGGATGATGTCCGAGCTCGAAATCAAGCACCATTTCGCCTCGGTAGAGCATCCGCAATCTAATGGGCAAGCCAAGGCAGCCAACAAAATCATTGTTGACGGGCTCAAGAAAAGGATGAGTAATGCAGAAAGTAACTGGGTCGAGGAACTATACCCGGTACTCTGGGGATATCGAACTAGTGTCCAAACCTCGACCCAGGAAACACCCTTCCGAATGACATATAGATGCGAGGCCATGATCCCGGTTGAAATTAGGCAAACATCATGGAGGAAAGCCAAAGTCATGGAAGAGGGAGAACACGCTAACAACAAGCAGGTAGTAGCCGAGCTAGACCTCATCGATGAAGTGAGAATGACGGCACACTGCCGAGATCTGGCAACGAAGCAGCTGGTGGCGGCTAAGTATAACCGCAAAGTTAGACCGCGAGCGTTCGATAAAGGTGACTTGGTATTACGCAGAGCGGATATCGGAAATAAGAATGCCCGGGATGGAAAACTTGCAGCAAACTGGGAGGGTCCTTACCGTGTTTCAGACAAAATGGGGCCCGGGACTTATGCCCTTGAGACGTTAGATGGCACGCCCATTAAACGAACATGGAACGCGGACAAACTAAGGACTTACTACAGCTAAAGACCGGGATGCACTCGGAATAAACGCATAGCGGATGTCAGTGGTGACTGAGAACCGCTTTTTAGCTTCAACGGATGTCGGTGGTGACCGAGAACCGTTTTTTATTACGCATTGTCTTGCTTTTAGTAGTATTTTCCATTGATTTTAAATTGTGTAATTCCAATTATTTCAATCAATAAAAAAGGAGGTTCAATTCATGGGCCAACCTAGTTATTACTTGTGAAATCAATGCAAAGATAGGCTGCGACAAAAGCAAGATAATTAAACAAAGACTTGGGTTTCGCGATCCCGGTCATGATAAGATTTGTCAACAAGTCTTGTAAAGCTTACGATGCATCGGAACTGTCCCCTGGGGTGGTGTGAGATTGCCATAAAAGATCCTGATCAGGTCGAAATGTTTAGGCTCCTATTCAAAAAGGATATTAGGGCCCGAACATGTGGCAGTTGGCTACCATCTCGGTACGGTACTTTACAAGATAAAGTACTTAGATGATTTTTGAAAATCGTCTGTTGTTTAGAATGCCCGACCATTAATAAACGTGGCCCGTTTGTTAAAACGTCGGTTGAATAACCAGCAGATTCTGCGCAATATATCTTGACTTTGGCCAAGTCATAAAATAAAGAACCGAGCTTCGTGCACGGATTACGTTCCCCTTTACTCATCAACTGGTGAATTAAAACACGAGTTTGGTTTAAAGGATGAAAATAAATACATGTAAGATGGACGAGCTGAGGATGCTAGAAAATCTGGGAACACCGGCTTGTCATATTATTAATTTTGAGGGCAAAGGCCCCAGATTACAGAAGAAACAAAAATGAAAGTGAAAATACTGCATATGGAAAAAAATAAAAAAGATCCTAGAAGGACGGCATCAAGATTGGGCTTGTTTGGGCACAGGAGGGACAGGGGCGTCGGTCGTCGGAGCATCTTCCTCAGCTAATTGAACACGGTCATCCCCCGCGAGATGCTCGGACTCTTCGACCGGAGAAAGCGGCGCTGGTACAAATAGCCCATCCTCTACCGAAGCTCTGAAATCCACAGCGTCTAAGTTCATCGTAATGTCCGGATTCAGAGCTCGGACTTGGGCCAGGCATACGTTGAAAGCTTCAGCAGCCGTCTCCACGACCAGGACTTCCAGCTTATCCACCTCGGCAGCGGACGCCACGAGCTCGGCCTTGGAAGCGTGGAGGTCGGATTGGGCGAGATTGAGGTCCCTCACCAGCCCCGCATACTGACCCTGCAGGGCCTGCAGTGAGGCATTGAGGGTGTCTTCCCGGGCATGACTGGCGTCAAGCTCGGTGGAGAAATGATCCCTCTCAGCAAGGGCCTTTGATAGCTCCTCCACCGCCTTTATCTGCGCCTCTTCCGCTTTCAGGCGCGCCTCCTCAGCCTCCCGCTGCCTGATCTCGGCCTCTTTCTTTTCAACCCGAGCTTTGGCAATCTCGGCTGCAGCCCTGGCGTACTTATGCTTAACAGAAGCATAAGCGTCCAGCACGCCGGCTGTTTCCATTACGTGGTCCTGCAGGACCTGCAGGTGATCGAGGTCGGAGTCGGCAAAGGCCTCACCACTAAAATATTTGCTGGGAGGCTTCACCGCGTATTTGAGCTCCTCCGAGACCCCATCAGTCCATACCTCACCCCGCGAGTGAAGGCGAGACTTACCAGGAAGTGGGGGAGGAGGGACGCTTGTGGCAGCACCGGCGTCCGGGACAGAGGCCGGATTCTCTTCTGTGACCGAGATCGACAACGCCACGGACTTCGATCGCTTGCGCGGAATGAGATCCGTAGAGGCCGGAGAGGGCGCAGCCCTCTTTTCAGCAGTAGTCCTGGCAGGCGAAGGAGCAGCCACAGCTTTGCTCTGGGAAGAGGACTCCCCTTTCTTTTTGGCCTTAGCCCGGAGCTTCTCGGCCAGTTCTTGGAAAGAAGCCTTCCCCATGTCAGGCACTACAAAAAACATAACAAACATCAGAAATGACAAGGGGCATACCAAAAAAAAAAAAAAAAAAAAACATACTCGGTGAATACAATTCCTCCACCGACTGTCGGATAAAAATCCGGGAATCAATAACATCCTTCTCGGCCACATGGTCAACCAGAGCTATCACGGTTTCAACCTCGACTGGCTCTAGGCTATCATCGGAGGATGCAAATATGCTTTGGTCTTGGTCATAATGAGCTTTCGACCAATACAGAGGAAACAGCAGCTCCACCGAGCTGGAATCGACGTCCTTAAGAAACCACGGTTTATGACCGGGTTCAGCGTTGATTTTGAAAAAAGAAGCCTTGAAGCCTTTCCAGGTGTCAGTTGCCACATGGAAAAGCTTCTTGTCCGGTTTCCCCCGAAAAGAAACCCAACCCCTCTTTTCTTCGGGCTCCCCGGGTTGACGAGCCCGTTGGATGTTAAAAAAATAAAAGAATGTCCCGGTGGTGGGAGTACGATTTAAAAATCGGCAAAGCCGCTCGAATGCAATAATAAAGCCCCAAGAGTTGGGATGAATCTGAGTGGGGGCCAGCTGAAGAATGTTTAAGAGATCTACTTGAAACCTAGAAAATGGAAAACGAAGGCCGAGTTTTTTGACGAAGTCTAGATAGAAGAAGAAAAAGGAGCGCTCGTTCCCTTCCCGGGCAACGCACACCAGTTCAGAAGGGCCGGGAAGAGATAAAGAACAATGATCCCGGTCCCCTAATGGGAGCTCGGCGATCTGACTGGTCGTGGCTTTTGATAGCCTGGACAGCACCCCGGTCGCGACCCAGTCATACTTCTCAGCAATATGACGTGGAATACTGACGGCCGCTGACTCCACGGATCCGGAATCCTCGATAGGACGCGGAGAAGTTGACATACTACCTAGAAAAGGCAAAACAAAAATAAATTAGAAACGAAAATGATACCTGAAGATAGTACAGCGGGACGGGTAGAAACGGCTCCAACAACCCGCGGTTGGATATGCCGGCATCGTGAAGCTACTTCGTCAGCTTCCCATGACCGGCCAACCATCGTGGCCTCAGATATCAGCCAGGAACACTCCTCGCACGGGCCGATAGGCCGGGTAAGGGAGATGAGGGGCTCCGCGCGTGAAGGAAAGGAAGAGGCGGGTAGAGGAAGACTTTCCCCCCTACCCTTTCCTAAGGGCGGCTCTGAAGAAAAAACCCTAGTGGCAGCAATCCCCCGGCCTAGACTTTTGGGCTCTACAGACTCAGACCGACCTCGAGCCCTTCCCCTAACCCGACCAGAACGACCTGGTTGACTACCACCTTCTCCGCCATAACCACGGAGAACGTTTTCCCTCTTTTATTCTTCGGTCAGAGGCTTCCCGTACAGCCACCAAGTTGTCCGGGGAGGCATACGCTGAATAAGCTCGGCCTCTTCCGGGGAAAAAGCATTTGGATTAAAAGACGGAGGAGAACCTTGATGGCTCATCCCAAGAGGATAGAATTTAAACAGGAAACCGAAAACCAAAGACGGAGAAAAAGGATTGAATAGACCAGAAGTTCAGAGAAGTTCAAGAACAAAGCAGAAGCCAGAACCCAAAGGGGAAGAAACTTGAAAGAACTCACAATAACCTACCCAGAAAAAAGAAAGACCAAGAAATAGAGAAAGAAAGAAGAAAACACAGCCAAATAACCAGAGAAGGAAACAAGGAAAGTACCTGGTTTGAAATAAGTTAAGGGAAGAGGAAATGCGCGAGCCACGAAGAGCAGAAATGGGAATCTGAGGAAGATGAACGGGTGACTAGTTGCAAGTTTCTCTCAAGAAGGAAAATTCAAGGTTTGGCAGTTTTCAAAATGCAAGAAGCAAAAAGTCGATGGCTTTTATAAGCAAAACAAGCAGACGGGTGAGAGTCAAGAAACTCAACCGTCAAAAGCCCAAAGGGCCCATACACAAATAATGACGTGGACGTTAAAAGGCGTGCACATTTAATGCTGATGGTAGGCAAACACGAAAACCAAGATAATGGGGCAGTTGCTCTACTCAGAGGCCGGCTAGTAAACATCAAATCAGCAGAAGGCAATGATGACACTCGTGGCCTCGAGATAAGACGAGTGTTGGATCAACAGATGAGGCGGACAATGATCCCGGATCGAAATGCTCACGTGGCCGACCACATGAATACACCCCGGTTGCCCGACCTAACTCCCCGTGCAATCTCAAACTTGGGGGCAACAAGTCCCGATCCACGAAAAACTGGACAAGGTACCTGTAAACGGGGAGTAAGACGATATAGAAATATCAACACTACCCGACACGAATAAAGAGGGGAAGTTCGAGAAAGCATGGGAGGAGTTCGGCCTAGAATCAAAATTATAGAACATTAAGACCAAACATTAATGTTCTCTTGGGATAGCAAACGAATGCAATCCGCGTTAACCGGGATGGGGGGGCACCCGTGTCCCACTCAAATAAACCGGAATGCAAATTGATGATAGAGGGGGTAACCAGGGGACCAAAAAGGTCCGACCTCGGAAAAAGAACTAGAAATCGAAAACCTCAGGACAGCGAAATGAACTAGAGCAAAGGACGTAATCTGACAAGTACATCCCGGCTGCTCGGAGCCCTGAACAACCGGGCTGGGGGGCAACTGTTACGGATATCTCGTAAATGGGCCCAGCCCAATAACTAAAGAGCCTAGTCAAAATGACTTCAGTTATGCTCATAGCCACTTCCTTGAAAATAAGAGTGGTTTTATCAAAATATCTATTGTTATGATAACCACCTATGTATCAAGAATATCTATCAAAAAACGCATATCTTGATATCCCTAAAATAAAGGATGAATCCAACTGATTAAGATAAGGCACAGGTACGCCTATAAATAGGGTAAACCCCTTACAAGGTACACACTTCAAAAACCCTAGCTTTTCTATTCACACAGAGCACACACACCACCCCCTCTGGCTATCATTAGCCTGTCGTATACCCTCGAACTACGTGGACTTTGATCCACACTGTGGTACGTAGGACCCCGGGATTTCACCCCGGGCCAAGTCCAACCCAACTTGTAATCTACACCGGATCAAGGGGGAATGCAAACTGAAGTTCATTATCTCTGTTTTATGCAAATTATTACATTTAGTTATTAGATAGTTAACAAAAAGTTTCTCAAGAAATGAACGATGTAGAATTATATCCTATATTACAATCCTTAATTATTTTTGAAGAAGTTACAAACGCTCCGGTCCTCTCAAAAGATAAAGGAAGAAAGAAGAGATATATACCTGATGCTTGCTCATGAGGAAGAAGAGAGATGGCGAGGAGATTGATTGGAGGGACAAAAAGGGAAATGAAGTTCCACCGAAATTGACGAAAGATTTTTTTTTTTGGGGGGGGGGGGGGAGACAAACAAAAACAAACAAAACACAAAGGATCCATTAGTCATTTGCCGGTCGACATGATGCCCCATGCGTTGGAAAAAAGCGTGGAAGTATTACTGATTTAATTTTAAGGAGTCAATAATTGCTCACACGTGAATATTCTCAGGGTAAAATATTTTTTAGGGAAATTTGATTACAGGGCCCAAGGAAGCAAAATAATTACAAAAAAGACTCAAGAAACATTCACATACCTAGGGCCTTTTTTGACATTTTTTCAAAAAAAAGTGTACGGACATAGTTGCTAATTGCTACAGATGTAATTGTTAATTGTTACAGATATAGTTGTTAATTAGACTGATTTAGTTGTTAATGGGGACTGATATAGTTGTTAACCGCTACTGATGTAGTTGCTAACGTTTTTTGAAAAAATGCCAAAAAAGGTCCTGACATGTGAATGTTTCTTGAGCCTTTTTTATAATTATTTTGCTTCCTTGGGCCCTATAATCAATTTTTCCTATTTTTTAATGGGTTAAGGATTAAATTTACCAATAAACTATATGTATATGCACGACCCAACACAACTAACTCACGCGCCCACACACATATATAAAACAAATGCAAATGACCACTTAGAGTCCAGAGGCATAGATCGATGCACACTCCCCCCTGTTTTGCGTTTTCAATTTGAGCAAGCATAGCATTTCATCTTCTTCAACTTAATACTCTTGATTTACATTGGAATATGCTTGAAACTAGAAGGGAAAAGAAGTTTCATCTCTTACCTTCTAGGATCCAGCTGAACAATGAGGATGGAGCTACTAAATTTTCCCCTCTTTCAGCAACGATAAGCAGAGGGAGATATCTGGTTTTTATGCTCTCACTCTCCCCTCTCGGACTCTCTCTCAATCCTCTGGACTCTTTCTTAGTTCAAACTCGCTGCTGAACGTGAGTAGAGAACAAGCAAGGAGAATATATGTATATATAGTTGTACATCCAGTCCAATAGGAACTGATGGTCCAAAAAAAAAAAACAACAGATAACAGGGGTGTGAGGCTCGAGACGCAGACTGGAGAAGGCATGGTCTCCTGTTCTTGCATGTTCTGTTTTCTTTTTCCTTATTGCTGTGATCTCTGTTTTCTTCTCATAGACGGCGCTGCTGTTCGAATTTACTGCTGATATTATATTTCCTGTTGCAACTTTTGGTGAGGTTGGCCAATAAATGGTTGTTGTGTGTGTGCTGGTCACGTGATGGGTCATACATTATTAAATAAAGGAGAATTGGCTTGTATACATGGGCTGGAGGTGGGCTTTGCTTCTTATGTTGAGATTGATGAAAAAAAATTTAATTGTTGTGCAAGAAAGGCACATGGCTCCTTGATCAATTTATTTAAGTTTGCAAATGCATACTTATTGCTGATCACGTGAATAGCGCTGGTGTATCTGTGGTGTGTTATGTCCTCCCCCCCCCCCCCCCCCCCCCGAAATATTATAAGGAAATTTAATTCCTAATGTTCTATGAAATACTAGCATTTTAATAGCGCTGGTGTATCTGTGGTGAAGCATGAATGAGAAACAAGGCATTATATAAGGACCTTAAGGGTCTAGTCCAAAGAGAACGAGAAAGTAGATGAGGAGTTACGGCCCTAGGCTTGAGAATGCGTGGAGGAGTCTGTGTGTGAGCGTGACCCGCTAGAAGAGTATGGCGTTACTGCTCTTGTGTGACTGGTGTCTCTACTTCTCTTGCAATTACGTGATTACCACTGGGACAATCTTTTGCTGACTATATATATATATATATATATATATATATCTTTCATTCTCTAATGCGTGATTTGTTGCGTATTCTGACTTCTTTTTTTCTTTTGGCTGCAATGTCTTCGTGTTACATGTTGGATGGAGGAGAATTGGGTTGAAATGAATATTAGATGAAGGATGTATTGGGCTGGATGCATGAGATAATATATCGGCTGAATTTGCTGATGAATGAAAAGATGGAGAACTTGTTTTATATATATATGGGCACATGTCTTTTATTTTATTTAATTATAGATATTAGATAAGTGTTATAAATAAATTCCTAATTTAATATAAGGATTTTTCCTAAGATATAAAATATTGATTCTAAAATTTTTAGGCCTAAAATAATTCCTTATTTGAATTTATTATTTTCCCAAATTAATTTAAGGAAAATAAGCCTTAATTTCAAATAATTAAATTTTATAGTTATTTTAGACCAAAACTTATTATTTAATTTTCATATAATATTCAAATTTAAATTCTCAAATTTGGGATGTTACATTTATCTTGTATATAATGCACACTTAGCTTGTTATCACTAATACACAATTCATTCTTTTGCATTTTGCCAAGTCACAGTGATACTTAACATTGAATGTAGTTTCTATATGAAGCAAGCAAGTGATGATTCACAATATAATGAAATATGAAAAGCAGGGCACAAAATCCTTCCGTTGTTCATCCCATTGACATAAACAAACATATTCTCCATCTAACACAAGCATATATTCACTTACAATCAAAATACAAACTAGAAGCAGCATCTCAAGGTGTCGCACAAGACTTCATCTAATTAAAGGCCTGGGATTTGTTCTTGTATAGCGTCACTGGCTTTGTCAATTGGTGATTCACTTCCACTCTCACCAGTGTCGCGGGTGGCCTTATCACGAACACCTACAGTCGTCTTATCTTTGCTCTCATCATCTTCCTTCTTCTTTCCTGATCTTCTCCCTTCATCATTCTTCTTCCCAAACCCTAAACGCAACCCCAATCGAACCTTTAAAGTATATGCCAGTGCTGATATAACTGCAGATCCCCCAGCCGTTCCTCCCACTATGGCGCCAACTTTCTCTTCTGTGCTCATCCCAGGATTTATCAGTTTCTTGTCCACACTAGCCAAATTAAAAAAATAATAAAATCAAAGAAGAATTCAATATAGTAACCAAAGATTACATCTTATACTACAAACCAAAATGTTTGTCCAATTAACAAGGAATTGGCTCATAATCTATAAGGTTATCAGTTCAAATCCTGTCCTTTATAGGAGGGTAACCTTATTGTGGACAATATTGTAAATATCTTTATAAATACTATAGCTAATAGACATTTGATACAAATAATTAACTTAACTAATTTTAATAGTAACCATAAATACGAGCAAACCTCATTTTCAACTTGCCATCTTTCATCTTCTGCACCAAACCTGGTGGAATTGGACCTTTGATTTTATTACTAATCAAGTTACTGCAAATCCACTCATTACTGTAAGATGTGTGTGTTAATAACAACATTGAGCCCAAAAAACAAAAGGATATGCTAATGACAATAAGAGCATCAACGGTGGAAATTAAAGTTACTCTGATCTATATTGTTACCATGCATGAGCATTACTACTTACATATTGCCTAATTTTGGTGGTACTGCTAAAGACTCTGGTATTTTTCCTGTCAAACTGTTGTTTGACAAATTCCTAGAAACATGAATGAGAAAGTATTAGATGAGCAAATAGATGACATTAATACTTAATGTGACCGAGCAAATTCAAAATATGGTAACTGATTACTTACAAGACTTCCAATTTTGTGAAATTAGAGAAAGAATCTTGTATTCTTCCAATCAGATTGCTATTGCTCAAGTTTCTGCATAGCTCATATCTTATCAGTTTAAGAACGAAAGTTCCTAATTGCTTTGAAACCAAGTGAAAGCAAGGAAGAAAATAGAGATTATATAAACTAATATAGTTATGAACACAAGTTTAAAGAGAGAGCCTAATACCAAAAAACTAGCCTATTGGGTATGAGAGTCCCTTAGATTATGAGAGTCCCTTAGAATCTTTCATTGAAAGAACTTTTGTTATGAATACAAATCCAAAAGGAAAACTCAATCCCAAAAGACTAACATATTGAGTGGAAAAATCCGTTAAACCTATAAACCACATTTCACTTATGAGGCGTCCTAATACAAGACTCTTAAGTTATAATATAAACTCTATATTTGACTGAAAGTATAAAAACATAAGAATTTATCCTCTACTCACATTGAAGTTATTCTTGGAGTGCCATAATTGTTGCAAATGAGACCTTCCCATGTACAATCCATTGGCCCGCATGGGTCTCCTTGCCAGCTGATTTTATTGATATTATACGCTCTTTTTATGTCTTTGATAGCAACAACTGTTATGAATCATTATATTAACTTGGAAGACATTGAATTTTATATACAAAAAAATTAAACAATTAAACTCATATCACCATCTCCTTCATCAGTTGTGGAATTAACTTGCTGCTGGGGAAGAACTCTGTAGATTTCATAAGCATTGAGCATGGCAGGTAGAGAGTCTGACGTTGATCTGATGGAAATATTATTAAT
This sequence comes from Acacia confusa, assembly GCA_037074495.1. Classification (NCBI taxonomy): domain Eukaryota; kingdom Viridiplantae; phylum Streptophyta; class Magnoliopsida; order Fabales; family Fabaceae; genus Acacia; species Acacia confusa. The sequence continues at coordinate 31,344,285 of CM073510.1, forward strand.
ATAATCTCCTTTAATATTCCTAACCAAAGTAGTGGGCTTCAAGGGGTCAAGAACAAAGGACACATCAACCCCATCACTGAAACTAATAACCATCTTCCTCTGCTGATTCTGTAACTTGTTCACAAAGTCATAAAAATGAAGGTACACATAATGATCACATCCGTGAGCAGTATTTGGATCCATGGTGATGACTAAGGATGAATTTGCATTCACAGACTGAACTGCACTACTCAGAACTTCTTTTGGCAGTTTGAAAGTATTTTCACATGTGTCACTGTCAAAGTTCGATTGGGTAAAAGTCAAATTGGGTAAAAGTCAAATTGTAAAATATGATTTTTGTTTGGATTAATGATTGCATAAGTAGCTTTTGGATATAAGTCAGATTGTGAAACTTGTTTGGAATGACTTATAGATAAGTGACTTTTGAGATAATTATAAAATAAAATTTAAAATAAAATTACCAAAAATATAAAAAATGCTTAATTACAAAATTTACACAATATTTTATATAAATTACAAAATTTTTTATATAAGTTTGCATGGTATTTTATAGCCATGATAAGTCAGAATAAGCTAGAAAAACTAACTTATTGCTTCAGCTTATAGACACTTAAGCACTTATAAGCTCGATTGCAATTTTTTTTTATCCAAACAAGAAAAAATCATAAACCCGATTCAAATAGTAAATAAGCCTGATTGAGTCTCCTATAAACTGTACCAAACAAGCTCAATATCACTAGATGTATTGATTCTCTCTGAGTTTTCCATTTCCATATTATTGAGCCAGGACCTTGCATAGATATCATTTGCGTATCTGCATAATTGGGAAAAAAAAAGATTTATTTATTTGTTATGGATGGATGTCCAAAGTGAAAGCTTAATCTCAAAAAATTCCTCAATTTATGAACCACTACACTTATGAGGCTCTGCAATGTGGAACTTATAACAATGAATCATCTTTGAGAGAGATTTCCCAATCACTACAAACCTCGACACTTACCTCACAATTCTTGCTGGTTGGAATTTTCCGTGGGTAGGTCTCTTTATGAACATTGTGCTCTCAGTGAAAGCACTTTTGTAATAAACACAAGTTCAAAGGAAAAGTCCAATCTAAAAGACTTGCTCATTACAAGAGAGAACCTTGGACGTAGACACTATATCACACCAGTGAGTTCCCCAATATGGACTCATAAACATTATTATTAATTGTAGCTTTACACATGAATTTAATGAAGTAATGAACAAAAGGCTGAAGTAATTAACCTGATGTAAGTAGCATCATCTTTTGACAAACCCAGCTGGGAGCGTGACACGAGTCTTAGGAAACTCGAAGCTGTCAGATGATACCTAGAATTCTTCCATGGAAATACTTCCAACAATGAAATGAAAGGTGTTCCGTGGCCTTTGTCCACAAGACATACGTTGATTTCATCAGTTGAAGAGAGATGAATGACCTCGAAACATTCGACGTCTCTACTTGATTCGTTAAATGTTGCCCAGTAATTGACACCAATGTACAAATCAAAAGATGGGATTGTTCCTTTGTTATCATAGTTTCCATATGCGAAGAATGCCCGTACGAGATAGTATGTGTTTCCATTATTGCTTGGTGTGATGGGCACTGTATAGCAATTCCTTTTCCCTTCTGGAAAGCTTCTCAATGTCTTCAGCTGATTCCCAATCTGTTCTTTAGCGTAAGTGTAATTCGACGATACAATATGGGCTTTGCCGTATTCAAAGAAATTATCTGCTTTGTAAGAAAAATTGGTTTTGTTGTCTCTGTAATTCTCTCCTGCCCCACAATCAATCCTTATGCCGTCTGCAACTAGAAAAATTGATTATAAAAACCAATATCAATATTAATACACCCCTGTTTTCAAATAATAATCACTTTTAAGTTATTTATATATTACTTTTTTTAAGTTTAATATAATACATATTTATCTAATTTGATTAAATTAATAAAATTAATTAATACAACATGTATTTTTAAAAATATCTTAACAGTCATCTTCCATCATTTTCTTATTTTTTCTTATTTTGATTATTATTGAGGGAGCATTAGATAAGTTAGAAAAATTTTGATAAAATTAAAAAATATATTTTATGTTTAGAATCACTTTTCAAATATATCCTAACGAGCGGAGATGGAGTACATTAAAGAAACTTCTTACATAGCCTATATCCTAACAAAATGAAATCATATTTTATTAAAATGACCTAAACACTGAGACTTGTAAACAAGGATACTTAAACCATAAAGCTCCTGGAAGAAAGAAGAGCTTAATTAATTGCAATTACCAGAATCGCTTGTATCTGCCTGAGCTTCCTCTGAGCTGGTAAGAAGAAAGGAGGCAAGAACAAGAAAGAGGGGAAGCCATTGTAGTGTCTTGTTCTCCGTCATCTTCATGTTATTATTAATTAGCAGCAAAACAAGTTGAGAGCTGAGCCGCCTCGACGATCGGGTTCCTTTGGAAAGCTGGAAAATGGTGGCCACTTTTATTCAGTAGAAATTATAGGAAGGAACCTGCAGGTTTCTTTCCTCATCCATTATTAGTCCACCTTCTTCACTGAGCCAGAAAACGACACATTATTATATTATTCTCACATCTCTTTAGGCACGTTATCTGTATGATATAGCCTGTGACATCATCATTCACTTGATGCTTAAGACGTCAGCGTTCCACGTCAGCTATACGTCTATGCATGAACTATATGAGATGTGAGGCAACAAAGACGGAACACGTTTCCCATAGATAGCGGGCGCTCCTCCCAACTATCTAATTACTTAGATTTAATTTTTTTTATTCGATAAATTTTAAATAATTTTTTTAAAAAAATATTAATTAAAAGATTATTTTTATTTTATATTCTCTACTCATTAGAATAACATTTTAAAAAAATTAAAAAAAATAAATATGGACAAGTCAGATGGAGTAGCACTCTTTAGATAGGCAGGGAAATACGTTCCCAATAAACACCTAGTCCATTTGTCATTAATTAAAAAAGAATGAAACGTTACTTAAAGCATTTCTTACCTTCGAAATATTTTGTGAAAACAATTAATTAATTGGAATTCTTAAAGGAGTAATGTTCGTCTAATATTTCAAAAAGTATCATATGCTCCCTCAGATTCTATTTATAAAAATAACTAACAAAATCATGCAAAATGAATTATTTATTAAAATTAGTTAGAAACAATGAATGTGTAAGATATATAATTTTTTTCAAACATATCTTTATTAATGAAGATGATGAGTGAGTGAAAATGAGTGAGAAAAAGGATGAGAGAAAATTAGTAAGAAAAATAGATGAAGAGACATGCAGTTAATTAAAGATAAAAGGAGCAGGACCTAGCTCCTATCTACTTCCTTCCTCATTCTCTTTCCATCATCTTCTTTATCTAAGTCGTTGGATCAAAATCTAAACGGTTTCAGATTCAATTTTTTATAAAAATATTATTTTTAAATATTTTTTAATAATCTAATATTTTATTAATATTTTTATAAAATATTAAATCCAAACCATTCAGATTTTAATCCAACGATTAAAATAAAGAAAATGATGAGAAGAGAAGTGGATATATAGGAGCTAAATTCAAGATAAAACAAGTGAGAATATTATTTATAAAAAATACCAGAGGGAACAGTGCTACCGGTGGCGTTGCAAATGTAGATTGGGGCCATGAAATAGAGGAGTCCGGATTCTCTCAGAAGCTTTACTCTCAAAATCTCTCAGAATTTTATCAAAGCCGTTGATTTGTTTTACTCTTAACTACATTCATTTTTGGGATTCATGCTTGAACGGACAGAATTGAAAGCTTTTGAGAGATACTGAAGGAGGGATTCTGAGAAAATCCTCCCTCTAAAATGGAGAAACATGTCATACTCATGTCTATGTTAAAAACTTTTAAATTAAAAAATATTTTAATCAGAGAATATTCACGGGTGAGCAATTATTGACATCTTAAAATTAAAGTTAGGAATGAAAAGCAATTGGTAGTACTTCCACACTGTTTTCCAACACATGAGGCATCACGTCGACCGACAAGCGGCAAATGACTAATTGATCCTTTGTTTTTTCCCCCCTTCTTTTTTCCATCTATCGTCAATTTCGTTGAGCTTCTTTTTCTGTTCTTTTTTCCCTCCAATCAATCTCCTCACTATCTCTCTTCTTCCTCCTTAGCTTGCATAAGGTGTGTTTGTGTGTGTTAATTTATGATACAAATTTTTAAACATATTTATTTAAACTTGTTTATTGGCATTTAAAATATTAAAATGAATTATAGTGAAGGGTATATATTAGCAAATAAGGCAACCAAAAAAAAAAGTGTTCAGGATATTTTAGCAAATAAGGTATATTTTAATATAAATTTTAATTCACAGTTTATGTTTTAGGATCTAGGGTAGTTAAGGTAAAACATAAGAGAGTTTAGGATATTTTATTCTAATAATATTTTCTAAGCACTTTAATTAGAAGTCATATAATTGAGATCGATGAAGTCGTACGATATTGTGAAAGAGACCATACTGTAAGATAAGAAATATGTGGTTTGAAGGAGTAGTGACCCATAATGAAGTAAAAGTTCACAGTGGAAGACATGAAATGTCACGAACCTTGTCTTGATGACCTAAAAAGTATTTTTCTTTTGGAAAAAATGCTATAGCATAAAACAAACTTGTTGTGTAAAGCTAAAATTATTTGGACATATTTTTTTTGGGAAAATCCTCCCAATAGCCCAATTAAGCAAAAAAATTTTAAAAAAGGCCCCAACAACTTTTACATGTTTCTGGTATTATTTTGAAAGCGTTAACAACAATATCAGCACCTCATTCACAACAAAATCAATATCTGTTAACAACAATTCCATTAACAACAAAATCAATATCCATTAACAACAAAATCAGTATTCGTTAACAACTACGTTTTTCTGAAATAATACCAAAAAAGGCCCTTGACATGTAAAAGTTGTTGGAGCCTTTTTTGAAATGTTTTTGCTTAATTGGGCCCTGGGAAGGATTTTCCCTATTTTTTTCATGCATGCACTATATAGATTATAATGTAGCCTGTTTAATATTGGAAAGAAAAGTCTAATTTAACCATTGATATATATATCGATGGTTAAATTAGACTTGTCTTTCCATAATGGAATATTAATATCATTGGAAAATTGTAGCTAGCAAATTAAACTCACAAGGGATGCTCCTAATTGATATTTGTTTAAGCATTTTAAAGTGATATATATATATATATATATATATATATATATATATATATATATATATATATATATATATATATGATTGAGACAAAGTGGAACTTTTATGTATAAAAGAAACGATATATTCCTTGTGATGAAAGAGATAAGAAATATGGGGTTTGAACTTTTGAATGAGTGGAGAAGTACGAACGTGGCTAAAGGAAAGAAAAGGAAGTGGAGTGAGTTGGTGTTGTTTCTATCATGAGAGGCAAAATAAAAGAAATAAAGGCAATAATGTATACCTTTTTAAAATCCCTAGTTACTGGAGACGTTTAGATCTCTTTTAGGCAAAGAAAATAAAGTAAAAAATAACATTAAAAAATTAAAGGCAAAAATGTATCATACTCGTAATCCGTATTGTAACCCAAGTTGATTGCTGGGGTATATTTATAAAAATTCAATATTTTTATTCCAAGGAAATCAAACTGAACTTATTTTAATCATTCTCAATTTTATTAGTTTTCATCATCAACTTGATCAATGGGGTTTAAGTCTTCCCTTTTTCAAGAAAGTGGCTGTTTATTTTATTTTTTTTCAAGGGATTATAGTGGAATTAATTAAAGAATACAGTTTGATCAATCAAGAATAAAAACTAGTGTGAGCTTCAGAATATTTTACTGAGTTTATTTTTTGCTTCTGTTGTTCTATCGCCTTCTGTTCTTACATCAAGGGTTTGTTTATTGTTAAGGAGTGCCGCATCTTTCAATCACGGATTTTGATCTAATATTAGTGTTCACTAATATTTCAAATTACTTATTTATTTTGATTTGAAGTTGTTTCGAAAATCATATTATTTAAAGATTGACTTCAATATCGATATTTTATAGTTTCCTGATATTTTATTTTTTTTTATTTGTTTTGAAACAATTTACAATTTCAAATTGTTAGATTTTAAAATCTATCATGCTATTTTTTAAATTCGATTTGATTTGAAATTCAATATTTAACTGTTACTTTTATTTTTAAACACTTGCTTAATTTGATTTGAAATGTATTGGCAAGTTTACATTTTTTCCATTTGATTTGAAAATCATTATTTAATGTTTACTACTATTTGAAAATTAATTAACTCTTTTAATTATTTTGAAAAAAACTGTGTTTGAAATAGTAAAAAACTGTTTAAATATTGATTTCCAAATCTAAATATTTTTTTAAATCAAATTTTAAAAAATTTAAAATTATAGTTTTTCAAATCAAATTAAATGAGTATGGTAAAATAATAATGAAATAGAAAAAAATGATAAAAAAAATACCATTTAAACTTTAAAATCCTGTTGCGCACCACAGTAATCCTGATATCACATATCACGGATTATCTCTTAAGGACAATGCTACTTCTCAAGCATGACTTGAATCAGCTATCATCTTATCAAATGAACTATGGGTCACAAAAATAGGTGAAATCTTTTAAATTTGAACTCATAATCTACCTTAGTTATGGTCATTTTCTAATTTCCATATCTTATGGGCCAAACTTAATTAACCGTATAGTTATAAATGAGTCTTCTTTAGAGTAAACCAAACATACAAAGAATTTGATTAAGACAAACAAAAATTGGATGACTCTACAATTATAGTCCTACGAACCTAACCGATGGAGCTAGAGGAATCAGTTTTGGTTTTGAATAGGCACCAACAACCTATCCAATCTTGATTGTTCAGATTGGATTTGGACGGTCCAGATTTGATATTTTTTTTTTATTTTTTTATAATTTTTTTTTAATGGATAAAGAATCTAAAATAAAAATAATCTCTTAACTAATATTTTCTTAAAAAATAATTTTTTTCATTTTAAAAACATTTTTAAAAATATCAAATCTGGACCATCCAGATTGGATAGGTTGTTAGTGCCTATTTTTTGGATAGGCACCAAAACTGGTTCCGTGTTTGATATGCTTCTTTTAGCTGCATTTTCAAGGGATGTTTCCAAGGCCAAACACTGCTTTAGATCATTCAACACATTACTTATATCAGGTCTTTCGATTGCAGTTGATTGAACATAAGACATGGCTATCTAGCTCTAAAAGCTTCCTTGCTGAAGCGATATTGAAATTTTCCTCTAACTTTGGATCCATAATAGATTGAATATCCTCTATCTCAAATTTTGGAGCCACCCATACACTATATGACTTGTACCTTCAGTTGTTTTGTTAATTGCTGCTGTGCGGTCATGAGCTCAAGTAGAATCATCCCAAAACTATAAACATCACTTTTCTTGTTCAAGTTTTCAAACCTATAAAATCTTTAAGATTTTACAAAGATAAATTAACCGTGGAGAAAACTTATTTAAACTCTACTGAGAATTTCTTTTAAGCTCACTCATTATTGCTAGATACATTTCAAAAAATATGTGGATTACTTTAACTTGCATTTGTGTGTGTTGCTAGATATATAAGAACATATCTATGCTAGCTGTTAATTCAATTAAATTTTGCTTGAAGCTGAGGAATGTAGAAAAAAATTCTATTGTACTTCAACATGAACAAGGAATATTGGATATGAAATGTTAGAAAAATACACTATTTAATGACTTACTAATTCAATCATAGTTTTATACTCTTAATTCTAAATATAAAACATAATTGACTTTTTTGAAGAGATTAAAGAAACCAGTTAAATTACTTAAGAGCATTTGTATTTGTATTTTTTCTCCAAACTAATTAGTCTAACTAATAAACTAATATATAATTTAATGATACACAATAAATAATATGATTAAGTAACTTATTTGATTTTCTTATTTCTCCCAAAAAAGTCAACTCTCTTTCTTATATTTACGATCAGAGGGAGTATAATTTATCATGATTAACTTGGGATTTTTAATACATCTTATGGGATATTATTGCATGATTAAGCACTAATTTGAGTTAGGGACATTTGTATTGAATTAAGTGTAATTAGAGGTAAAATGCTCATAATTTATTAATTATTCATGCAAATGATTTCTTGGCATTTTGATGCTATCTTGTACTTGCATTGTAGGTGTTTAAGAAGAAATTTTGAGATTTTAGAGGGTCAGAATTAATATTCTAAGGACTGGAGAAAATTACAGAAAAGGTCCCTAGAATTTCTGGAATTGCAAATCATTGAGGAAAAGGGACCAGAGCAAATTTCAGAAAATGCTTAGGATTTTTAAAAATTACAGTTAGGTCCAATAGATATTTCAAAACGTTGCATTTTGGTCCCTCCACAAACTTTCAAAGTTGCAGAGAAATCCCTAGTCAAAACGCATTCTTAGGTCAGATGATGGAGCTCGTCTTCTTTCGCTGAACATGACAGAAGCTTTTGCGCTGCGGACACATGAGAGAATCGAACATCCTTCGTTCTTCCACCGTCACCTCTCTTTCTCGCCGGCGACAACTCTCACCTTCCCTCCTTCATCTTCCGTCACCGGTAACCCTTTGTCCTCACACCACCAACAACGCTGGCAGCCTCCATTCACTCTCATCTTGGAAGACGACCTGAGAACTAGAGATACAGCCGTCACCGTTGATCCTTTTGTGGCTTCACCTTTACTCTCTAATCAGATCACCATGAGTCGACCACCACTCTATTGGAAATTATGCCCTAGACTAATTATTAAATATCTTCCTGATTTGATTTATGAAGATAAATCAAATTAGTTGGCTTCTAATTTGGATTAAATAAATAGATTGGATTGAATCGGTTAGACATATTTAATTTTCAATTCAATTTCAAAATTAATAAGATTGATTTTGAATATTTAATACAGCCCATTAGGGTTATAAATACCCTTAGACTGTGAGTAATTTGAACACAAGACACAAGAGAATTGAAGAGCCACAAAGAAATCTTAAAAGAGAGACGTGAGACAAAAGCTTGAAGGTACTACCACGCTGCCATTCGTGTTGGAGTGCTATTCGGTGTATATACCGGTAGAGGGAGTAAATTCGTAGAGTCGGCTTCTAGAGATTGATCGACCAAGAAGATGTTAGCCCACGAGTTCACAAAGCACTGACCCAAATGAGAGGACCAGAGAGAGACGTGAACTGGCGGCTGAATTGAAAAGTGGGGAATGAATATTAATTAAAGAGAGCAGAGACTCAACATTGAGACGAGTTTCGACGAGGAGCAGAGCTTGAGCGCCGGAAGGAGAGCTTCCATCCTTCCTTCCTTCCCTTTCTTCATTCCTCTCGCCGGCGGAAATCTCCACCACCCAGTCCGCCGGCAAGCTTCACCTTCCTCCAACGAATCACAAGATGATTATCTAACTACAAACTATAAAAACTAAGAAAAAGAATCTAAGAAAATGCAAATACAAATGCAAACGAAAGAGAAGTTTCAAAGTGAAAAATAATAAAAATAAAAAATAAAAATGCAAGCATATTATGAATTAACTTGGAGACATGGTGAATTCAAACAAATAAGATCAAAATCATATGAAACTTAACACAAGCACACCACACAGAAGCTACCAAGTCAAGACAATGCAATAATGTAATGAATGCTATGCAAGCTACCTAAATGCAAAAATCCTAAACTATATGCAATGAAAAATAAAAAATATGCAAAACTAACAAGCTTCACACGAAAAACCCCTTGTCAAAAATGAATTTGACAATTAGATTACCTAGGAGCCAATTATTTAGCTCACCGGCAACGGCGCCATTTGATCGAACGGCCTTTTTCGTCTTTAGCCTTGGGGTCCACAATCAACAAAAATAACCAAGGATTGCGTATAGACAAACCTAGGATCGTTCTCTCTTCTCGAGGAGTCTTTTATTGATTCTTAAGCAATCTAAATGCCATGAAAATGCAATAAAAACAAAGGGAAAATTGGTTTTGGATTTTCGAATTAATAAATTAAAATAATAAAGCAATTAAATCCTAAACTACTATTTTTGATATTTTCTTTATAAAATGGAATGGAGTATGAAATGGTATGATATGAAATTGAAAATATGAATTATGAATGTTCTTGGTAATGAAGAAAGTTGCTATCATTGCTCAAAAAGGTTATGGGAGTAGATTTTCATTAAGTCTAAATGAAAAACCTCAAGATACCACTTGAGTCCAATATTCCCAATTAATAGTAACTCCTACAACCATAGCTAACTACTACCCCTTGAGAAATTGTTTGAAACCACTTAATGTGTAATTAAAATTGGAATAATGTAATATAAAACTTCTTAAATTTGAGTGCTAAACAGCCCCCTCAAGGGTACAAATCAACCACATTAATTAGACAATATCACGCTAATTAATATAGCTTCATTGAAACCACAAAGAAATTCATACACATAAAAAATCACACTACAAAATCCAATCTCAGCTACAAATATCAAACTAACAAAGATAATTAACATTAATCTCAGTTCTAGAATCATATATTAAAATTAAGCAATTCAAATATATAATTCTAGACTAATAGAGTGAATGATAAACTCCCCGTTGTAGTTCACTAAGCTCAAGAACAAACCTCCATCACCAAGAAAGAAAGGAAATTAGCCACTACCCATCCCAAGATACAAAATCCTCAGCTACACATTGAATTTCCAGAAGTTTGAAGAAATTCCCAGATCTGTCAGATTCTGTGTCTCTGCTCGTCGGATTTTGCTGTCATGGTGGTGGCTGGGTTTTGGTCGGCAACTATGGAGGAAGGTGAAGCTCGCCGGCGGACTGGGTGGTGGAGATTTCCGCCGGCGAGAGGAATGAAGAAAGGGAAGGAAGGAAGGATGGAAGCTCTCCTTCTGGCGCTCAAGCTCTGCTCCTCGTCGAAACTCGTCTGAATGTTGAGTCTCTGCTCTCTTTAATTAATATTCATTCCCCACTTTTCAATTCAGCCGCCAGTTCACGTCTCTCTCTGGTCCTCTCATTTGGGTCAAATGTTGGACTTGGGCTTCTTTCCAATTATTCACCTTTAATCCATTTTGCCTCTCACCTTTAATAATTGTCCAGCCTCCTCTCTTCTTTTTATTCAATTTCAGGCTCAGCTTCCGTCTTTTTGGTCTCGGGTCTGGTCCTCAATTAATTATTCAGCTCCCTTAGGATGTTGGGTCTCAGGCTATTCAATTCTTGTCTTGGGCCAAGAGTGATTAAATCAATGGGCTTGAATTCCTTTCTCTAATATCCTTCTTTCATTTTCATGGCCCATGTGCATTCCTTTTTCTTTTTAATTGTCCAGCTCACCTCCCTGTCTCACGTTGTGCTTTTGCCTTCTTTATTATTCATTCAGCGTGAATCAGCATTCAGAATTCCTGGTCAAAACGCAGGTTTGACCAGGGACCAATCTGAAAGTATAGAAAGTTTTTAAGGAGGGCCTGAAATGCAAATTCAGAAACTTTTGTAATTTAAATTCAAACTTCATTTTCAAATTTGATCTAATCTTTTCAGGTATCTATAATGAAAATAATTAATCTAACCTCAAATATTCTCAGAAAAATCAATGATCAAGAGCAATTACAGTTTCTTTGACAATTTTGCCCTTTTTAGTCCATAATTTAATGTATTTACTCTTAATATCAATTTATCATAAGAAATGCATTTTAAGCTCAATAACTATGACAAAATACATTAAGAATCCCAATTTAATCATTTAAAATCATATAAAAATATGGTTCAATCAAGCACGCACACAAGTTCGCATAGGTGCGATTCTTAATTATTAACCCGATTTAAACACTGTTGATAGATTATCTGATACTACCAAAATTTAACTAAGTACCGCAAGTGTACGGGTCATGAAAATAGTAAGTGGTAAATCATATTTTCAAAATTTCCCAATAATAATACGTTAGCTATTTTTATTTTTATTAAATTCATAGTCTTTTCAATCATTTTATATCCAACCTTACTTTTGAATTAATCATCCAAACGAATTTCAATTTATTAAACTGACTCTTTCAAAAATCAATCCAAACATAAATCATATTACACAATCTAACTTTTACCCTATATATTTTACGTTTGGAAAAGTTAGACTTAAAAAAAGTCACTTCTACCATCGTTATTCCAAACACACACAAAAAAGTAGCAAGTCTTTATAACATAAAGTGTAACTTTCAAAAGCCTACATGAACTTGTTACTACAAACAGTCCTAATTACCTAACAGACGGTGGTGAGTGTGAACCACAGTGATGAAAACTTCTATCAAATGTGGTAGTGCTTGAGAATAAACTGCTGCTTTCTGCACTTTCAAGGAATAATGTGTCCATTCCCAAACATTGCTTCAGATTATTCTTCACATTACTTATATCAGGTCTTTTAACACCATTTGGTTTAATGCAACACATGGCTGTCTCAAAAACCTTTCTTGCTTGAGTAATATCGAAGTTTCCCACTAATTTTGGATCCATGATGGATTCTGTATCTCCCATCTCAAACTTTGGAGTGACCCAATCAACTATGTGACTTGTGCCTTCTGGTGTTTTGATTATTGCTGGTCGACCCGTCATCAGTTCAAGTAGAATTATCCCAAAACTATAAACATCACTGTATTTGTGCAAGTTTCCGGATCTATAAAATCTGAAAATTTTTCAAGATTAATTAGCCATTTAGGAAATTAACTAAGCTCATCAAATAATTTATTTTTAGCTCACCTCATTGCTACATTTCAACTGTAGATTATTTAAGTTGCAATTATATGAATAGATGGGTTTGAACAATGAATAATATCGTAGCTATTCTAAAAAATTCTGCTTAAAATTGAGGAGAATATAACAGACTTTTCTTTTAAGTGGGTGATTGGAAGAGCTACCAAACAACATTTATGAACCAAACCAAAGTTTTAGATGTATACTAGACAAAAACTCATCCGAAACCCAAAATAGATTTTAATCCTAAAACTGTGGTTTGGATTGAAGCTCGCCGGTACAACCTTTATATCGTAATTTTTCAAAAAGGGTTAATTCCGCCAAAATCCAATATCCAAAAATCCAATCCAAACTCAAACATCAAGAATTGGAACAAAAGATTAGAAAATATATTATTCTATAATATACTCTGGGTCGAGGTAACCAAATGTGCCAGTAGGACGAGTTGCGATGTGAGTGTCAGTGTCACTTACAAAAGCTTTGCATAGTTCAAAATCAACAATCTTGACATGCATGTTTTCACTTAGCAATATATTTGAAGATTTTAGGTCCTTATGAATTATTGGCGGGGTACAACCATTATGCATATAGTTCAATCCTACATTTCCATTGAGCAAAGAGTTACTTAGGCTAAAATAAACGATATAGAATATAAAGTATAAAAAACAGAGGAAAAAGGATATATAGCTAATGCAAATAAAGGAAAGAAATAAAAAAGTCCACATACCACACGCTGCATCTAAAGCAATTTGCAGCCTCTCATTCCACCTTAAAACGTAAGGGTGTTTACCTACAAATCGTTCATGTTTCGCAAGAAGTCATGCATTTTAGCAACATTATATTCTTTGAAACACTCTCAACCTTGACAGCTGTCAGGAAAAGAAAATATAGCTAAACTAATATTGGTCACCTAAGTTAAACCCAAAAAAGAAAAGAAAAGAAAGAAACCTCTGTTCTCCCTTATGTAATTATAGAGAAAAATCTATAGAGCTGACATCAAATTATGTTGTAATTGTAAGGAGTTTAAAAAATAGTAATAACTTAACAAACCTGACAATTGGTGATGGAGATTTCCTTTTGCCATATATTCATAAATCAATGCTCTTATGTCACCATCGTCACAGTAACCAATAAGAGAAACTAAGTTTTTATGATGAACCATAGATAATAGATTTAACTGCAATAATTTGAACCTTACCTTTAATTATCATGATTAATTGTAACTAAATGTTTGAATATCCAATACTATTAATAAATTAGATGAATTCCACTACTAACCTCTGATTCAAACTCGTTAAATCCTTGTTGTGATGACTTAGAAAGTAATTTGACTGCAACTTGTGTACCACCTTGTAATTTTCCTAGGTACACTTTTCCAAATCCCCCTTCTCCAATTACTGATTCAAAGTTATTGGTAATACTAACAATTTCATCCTGACAAAATGCTTGACATTTTGATTTATGATCATAACCTTTCTTACACAACATCACTGCAGCAATATACATCAGATTGACAATAATAGCATTAAAATTGGCATTTATGATTAGAAAACTAATACGAAACCCTTAATTCAATACTGGAAAAATAAATAGAAAAATATTAATGAAAAGATTTTTTGGGTTACTTGAGCACATATACCATTTTGCTGTTTTCTTTTACGTTTGTAGAGCATCATAGGAATGTAAAGTATTATTACAAGTACTGCAATAGAAGCTAATGCTGAGGCAACTAGTGGTCCGATGAACTTTTGGGTTCTGCAAGAGCCTGCTTTTTGACATAGACCTGAGTTCCCATCCAAACTAGGAAATAAGAGCATCAATATTCAGCTTACCGTACAAGAAAATAATTGGTGACATGTGTAATAATTAATACTCCCTTCATCCTAAATATAAGACCGGTTAACTATTTTTAGAGAGATTAAGGAAGCTAAAATAAATTACTTAATGATAGCATATGTTATATATCATTGGATTATATATTAGTTTATAAGTTAGGCAGATTATTTTGAAGAAAAAAATGATAAATTGAAATACTCTAAAGTAATTATTTAGCTTCTTTAATCTTTCTAAAAAACTCAACCGCATCTTATATTTAAGACCAGATATAGTATTATGTATGTATGTATGTATGTATGTATGTATATATATAAAAGAAATGAATACGACTACAGACTACATATATAAATATATATTATGTATAGAATAAGAACAAACCGCAATGTCAAATTGGATTTCTCCCTCAAGGTCAGGGCCTCAGGAACTGAGCCTATGAGATTATTTCCTGTCAAATTACTGCGAATATGTTTAACGTGAGATAAATTACAAGACCTCATGAACAGGGTATGGTATTATTATTACTATGCCAAATCATTGCAACTTACACTACTTTCAAATTGCCCAGTCTTGCTAATGATTGTGGTATTTCTCCGGTCAGTTGGTTGTTTGACAAATCTCTACAATGGAAAACTCATTATCAGATAGATGACAAACAATGTGAAGTTCATGTGAGTGTACACACACACACACAGACACGCACTTTACATAGATGATACTTACAAGGATTCCAACATCTCGAGTTTGGAGAATTTAGTAACCATCTCTCCTTCTAATTTGCTTGAGCTCAAAATCCTATTCATAAATTACAAATAATGATTTTTTCTTGCAATTATAAATGAAGATGAAAGATATTAACATATCATTAAGCAACATGAACAAAAGATCACTACTCACAATGAAATGACCCTTGGAAAGTTTTCAGAATAATTGCAGGTTACACCTTCCCATCTGAAATCTTTTGGCATGCAGGGATCTCCTTGCCAACTGACTTTCTTGATATTATAACCGTGTTTGATGTCCCTCATAGCATCAACTGTATTCCCAATAGAGTTGGGTTTACAAACATCAAGAAATAAAATAAAAAAAGTGGCCTCGTGAAAAGTCCCACGTTGACTTATTGGAGAATAAATTGAAGGAATATAGTGTTAAGGTAATTGAGTTATCGAATTAGCTCAAGCTGTTTTGATAAAAAGGAAAATATAATACTCCCTGGTTCTTAATCTATCTACCTAATTTAATTAGGTGATTAATTTATCGAATTAGCTCAAGCTGTTTTGATTATTATTTGAGGGAGTATAAACATGGACAATTTTAGAAAAGATTGATAAATATTTCTTATATTCAAAAGCCAGATCAACTCTATAATTAAATCATATATTAATGACTGCAGGAATCGCTGTAATTAAAACCACAACTCAGATGATAAACCTACTTACCCGTCGATCATCATGGGTAAGTGAAAGGAAAAAGATACCATAACAAAATAGAAATCATTAAGTTTACTTACCATCATCTTGATGACTAGGTGATCTGGTTTGGCGTTGTACTCTATAAATCTCATAAGCATTGATCATGGGAGGCAAACTAGAACCTGGGGTTGATGTGATTGAAATATTAGTAAAAGAGACACCTTCTGGAATTCTTTGAACCTTGGTTTGGAGTTGCTTGTATCCAAGAGTTACAGAGTCTCGGATTGTACTTGTGAAACTAATTTCCATACATCTTTTCTGATTTTGAGAATGGTCCATGAAGTCAAAGAAATGAAGGAAAACATAGTACTCATAAATCCGTACTATACTTCCAATTGATGTTCAAGGGAGAGGAAGAATTAAGTGATTGGATTGCAGTGCTCAACACTTCCTTTGGTAGTCTGAACTCCTTGGAATCATCGTCAATAGCTTCTGATGAAGTGTTGATTGGAATTGAGTTATCTATCACTTTCTTGAACCAAGACCTCCCGTAGATATCATCAGGGTATCTGCATTAATTAAGTACATTTGAAGAAAAGTCGTTAGTGGAATTCCCTTTTTTTATATCTTCATAATATATTATAAAACCTCTTTGTTTTATATTTCATGATGTTTGAAGAATAATTCTTGAGAAATTTTTCTAGTTTCTCAAATCTATCAAAAGATTTCAAACTCAAAATGTCAATATTTTTAAGGGTTAAAGTAAGCGCCAATTGTCCTTTAAGGTCTAGTTATCCAAAACTATTTGTTGGCGGTAATGTCTCTTCTTGAGTATCAAAATTATTACAATGTTGCCCTGGGACGACTAACGGTCAATGACTTTGAACTTTTTTTGACCGATGAATATCGTATTGGAATGGCAAGTCATGTGATACCCTACGCATGATGTCACATTTCGTTAGAAAGGGGGTGCTAAGTGTCAACTGCTAATTGCTCTACATTATTGAATATCACGATGCCAAATACACCTTGCAAATAGCTCAGGGACAAAAATGCTCTTTTGTCGAAATATTTTTTTTATTTAAGCATGCCAACATATCAACAGATCAGTTTATCTCTTTACCGTTAGCAGTTAACAGTATAGAGCATCAATCTATGAGCAACATTGCAATAATTTTGGCACTTGGACTACGTTTGGTTGGAGAGAATAGTGAAGGAAAAATAGGAATGGGTTTCTCTACTAAGCATTTTTAATGATTAGAGAGAGTTAAGCAAATATGGACCTTCAAATCTGATCCAGACAGTCTAGATCTGATTTTTTAAAAGTTTATATTTTTTTAAAAAAATTATTTTAATGGGTATAGAATTTAAAAAATATATAGTCTCTTAAACTATTATTCTTTTAAGTGAATGATTTTTCATTTAAAAAATTATCATTTTAAAAAAACTTAGATATAGACCGTCCAAAGTCATATCTAAATAGCCTAGATCTGCTTAACTCTCCTTACTAAGCTTTCTGATTAGTAGGGAAACCAATTCTAGGAAAAATACGTGGGAAGCAAAACTTTCAAAAATGACAAAAGGGAAGTGAAGGTAGTTCCTTCACATGTAATTCTCCCAATTAAAGTTGATAGCAATAACGAAATTAAAGCACATAATATTTGATACTTTTAATAGCAACTAGCCGGTTAACCATACAAGCACTTCAATTTTCAACATTATTGTACATGTGAAGTAACATAATCAATTAATAAAGAGCGAGTGAAGTTGAGTGAAGTCACCTGATGAAAACAGTGTCTTCAACCATACCCAAGGCAGAACGTGACATGAGTATCAATGGGAGTAAACTGGCATCCAATATGGGATGATACAGAGAAATTGGCAAATGATATAACTCTAACAAGGAAATGAAGGGTATTCCTCGGCCTATGTTTACAAGACACACGTCAATGTGGTCAAACAAGGCAACATGAATGATCTCAGATCGTACAATATCACTGAAATCAGCTAATTCAACTGTTGTCCAATAGATGACGCCAAGATACACATCAAAGACAGGAGTAAAATCTTGGAGTCATAGTTTCCGTATCTGAAGAAAGCCCTTACGAGATATTTATTGTTACTGCCTTGTTTGGGTTTGAGAGTATAGCAATTCCTTTTTCCTTCTGGGAAGCTTCTCAAATTGTTGAGTTGCAGTCCAAGCCGCTCGTCTTTACTCGTCAAGCTTTGCTTAGAGGATACGCTTTGTATTTGCCCTGATTCTACAAACTTTGAACCATCTGCCTCATATTTAAAATTATTTTCGTCCCAATAATAAATTTCTTGGTCGTACCCGCAATCGATGCTGATCCCCTCTGAATTATATTACAAAATAATCACAACATATCCTAGATTCCGTGATATGTATATATTCCTTCCGTTTCTCATTATAGACATTCTTAACTACCTTACAACCCAAGAGAAATATGTTTGTTAGTTGATGTCCAAATTTTTTGTTTGTTTTTTTCCTTGAAATTTACCCTTCTCTAATTACTTACAGTTGATTCTCTGAATATCTAATTATCCAATCATTAACTAATAAAATATAGCGATAGTGAGGAGGGTGGATAAGACAATATATATGGAGAGTCCTATAAAAAGAGATAAGGGGAAAACCAAAGATAATGCTTAATGAAGTTATTGAACAAAATCTTTTGGTTAACAGCCTATTTAAGAATTTGGTTGTTGATAAACCATGATGACATCGTGAGATCTATGTACGTGACCTCATCTAGTGGGATAAAACTTGTTGTAATGAGAACTAAAACCTTAAGTTTGATGTATAGAATGTTAGGCATTTGTGTGGAAAAATAGAAAGAAGATGAAAAATATATAAAAGCGGCTTTCAAGTCAATGTTTTGAAAAAAGTAAAAAACGATTTATTATTTTTTAAAAAAATTAAAAATAAAAGGAACCCTTTCAGAAGATCAAAATCATTTTGTTCATCATCCCCTTATTTTAGAAAGACTGGAAGAAACTTTTAAAAGTATCCTTCAAGGTCTTCATGTATAGTATCCATTAATCATCAGCAAGTTTTCATGAAAAGCTAGTGTCATGAATTTATTGTGAAAATCTTTCCGAGGAAAAACAAGTGTTTAAGGCTAATACATAAAGTATGAACAAAACCACAAATTAGGAATGAAATTGATATTCATAATCCTGAATAATAAAGAAATAATATAATAATGAACGTAAAATTCATACAAATCACCACTAGGTCATGTAACAGCAGACACACACACACACATACATATATATGTTGAATAAAATTTCACAGGTAAAAGGATTGAAATGAAGGTCAAGTACCTGAATCATCACTGTCATAATCTGCAACAACTTGTACTGAGTGGCTAACAATCATGAATGAAACAAACACAAAGAAAGAGAGAATCCACAGTCTCTTCATGTTTTCAAGTTTATAGGAAGTGGAAGAAAAGAGAAATTAAGGGGTAGCTTAAATTACTGGTTCTGTCTTCAGGAGTAGATCAAATATGAGTTAGTATAGATATTTGGTGAAAAAAGACTAAAGTAACAACAATTCAATTAATTTGGATTATAAAAGTGGCTTTAGTTAAAAGGAGAGAAGAGAGATTGGTCCAAAATGCTCTTCTCATTCATAGATGGACTTAATCTCAATAAATTTTAAGAAATTAATTATTTGATGGGCCATTAATAAGCTTTTCCATAGAATATAAAAATAAGCATCATTATTCATAAATAAATTTGATTTTCCTTTGTAGGAAATGCATCAGAACTTTTCTTTTCTTTGTTTTTTCTTTCAAAAATCAAAGTCCATCAAGTTTATTCCACAGTATTCACATACTAATGTCCTGTTTAACAGATATAATGTCATAAATTAATTTAAGAAATTAAAGTTCTCAAGGAGGTTTAGATCTTTAATGGATGAACAGAACCAAAAAAAATAAAAAAAAGGAATGAAAAATCCGATATAATTCTAAAACGAAATGAAAGTTGCAGTTAATCAAATTCTATCTTGGGGTCGATTTATAAGAAACAAGTTGTAGTTAAATAACTATAACTTGTTCCCTATAAATTGATTAGCAGGTGTGTGTGTGTGTGTTAATTTATGATATAAATTTTTAAACATATTTATTTAAACTTTTTTTATTGACACATAAAATATTAAAATAAATTATAATGAAGGGTATATATTAGCATATATAAGGGAAAAAGGTGTTCAGAATATTTTAGCAAATAAGGTATATTTTAATATAAATTTTAATTCACAATTTATGTTTTAGGGTCTAGGGTACTTAAGGTAAAACATAAGAGAGTTCAGGATATTTTATTCTAATCATATTTTCTAGGAACTTTAATTAGAAGTCATTTAATTGAGATCGATGAAGTCGTACGATATTGTGAAAGGAACAATACTTTAAGATAAGAAATATGTGGTTTGAAGGAGTAGTAACCCATAATAAAGTAAAAGTTCATAGTGGAAGACATGAAATGTCAAGAACCTTGTGTTGATGACTTAAAAAGTATTTTTCTTTTGGAAAAAATGCTATAGTAAAAACAAACTTGTAGCGTAAAGCTAAAATTACTTAGATTTTTTCATGCATGCACTTTATAGATTATAATGTAGCCTGTTTGATATATATGTGTGTGTGGCTAAGTTAGACTTTTCTTTCCATAATGGAATATTAATGTCATTGGAAAATTGTAGCTAGCAAATTAAACTCACAAGGGATATATGCTCCTAATTGATATTTATTTAAGAGCGCGCGAACACACATATATATCACTACAAAAAAACTTTGAATTACCTATGGAATTTCTGATGGAAAAAATTCTATCAGAAATTACCTATGAAATTCTGTGGGTAATTCCGTCAGTAAAAAAAAATTCTAATAAAAAATTTCCGTCGGAAAAAATGTCATGGCAAGATTTTTTTTTTTCTTTGAATGAGTGAGATGAATAAAGGAAACCATATATTCCTTGTCATGAAAGAGATAAGAAATATGGGGTTTGAACTTTGAATGAGTGAAGAAGTACGAACGTGGCTAAAGGAAAGAAAAGGAAGTGGAGTGAGTTGGTGTTGTTTCTATCATGAGAGGCAAAATAAAAGAAATAAAGGCAATAATGTATACCTTAATATAAAACTGATGAAAAGTAAATACAAGAACAAGAGATTTTAGAGAGAGAGAGAGAGAGTAGAGAGAAGTTCTCATTTCAGTGTATTTTGAATGTTTACAGAAGACCTCTATTTATAGAAGGAAAATGTGCCTTTAGTGTAATTTCCACTTTGGGTCATTTGATGCAATATTTCCCTAATTACATAACTGTACACTCACGGGAATGCATTCCCGTGAGTTGTATAATTTTGTGTGTGGGTCCCACCAAATAGTAAACTACTATGCATGGTACTATACGCGGGTCCCATGTCATCTTGTAATATTTGGAGACCGGGAGTCAATGGACATCCACATAATCAGTATATTCATAACACTGATTTGACTCACCTTTAGTCGCCTCGGGGTCGAATCACTATTTACCACGAATTAAATGCAATACAGTGCAATTAACTCGGGATCGTTCTCTTAATCAAGGAGCCAAATTTATTTTGTATTTCCTAAGATAAACTAAGTGATATAAACATGGTTAGAAATTTGGGGTTCCTAAATAAGTCTTTCTCTAATTAAAATGCATAGGAAAAATAAAGAAACTATTCCTATATTTTTTTTGGTCTTTTTGGAGATAAGGAAAAATACTTTGGATAGAAATAAGATTAAATGGTTAATGCTCTTGGTAATGAAGAAATGACTATCCTTGCTCTTAAAAGATTATGGGAGTTAAAATTCATTAAGTCTTAAGGAAAAAAAAAACCTCAAGATACCACTTGAGTCCAATATTCCCAATTAATAGTAGCTCCTATAACCATAGCTAACTACTATCCCTTGAAAAATTGTTTGAGCCCACATAATGCGTAATTGAAATTGGAATTATACAACATGAGACTTCTAAATTTGAGTACTAAGCAGTCCCTCAAAAGGGTACAAATCAACCACATTAATTAGACAATACCACGCTAATCAACATAGCTTCATTGAAACCACAAAGAAATTCATTCACATATAAAAATCAAACTACAAAATTCAACTTCAACTACAAATATCAAACTAACAGAGATAATTACCATTAATCTCAGTTCCAGAATCATATATCAAAATTTAGCAATTCAAATATATAATCCTAGGCTAATAGTAAGATAGATAAAACTCCCCTAATGTAGTCCAATGAGCTCAAGAACAAGTCTTCATCACCAAGATCAGAGAAATTCAGCCACTCATAGCTACCAAACAGTCCAGAAAAATCAGTGAAATCAAATTAATCATGTTCGCCGGAAAATTGCAAGTTCGCCGGAATCTGGAAAAAGTCGCCGGAAAATTCAAGTTCCGCCGGAAACTGCAAAAAGCTCGCCGGAAACTGCAGAAAAAACTTCAGCTAGCTCCAGCTCAGTCCGGCGATGATGAAGAAGAAGATGGGGATTTTTTTTCGGTGCTCAAATTCTTTTCCTCCTCTTCTTCCTTTTCTCCTTTCTCTTCCTTTTTTTGTTCTCTTTTCTCTGCTTTTCCGGCGTCCTCCGTTCAGCCCGACGATGGAGGGCGGTGATGGAGTGAAAGAGGAAGAAGAAAATGCTCTTGCTCTTGCGTCTTCCGTGAACGTCTCTCCCTCGTTCCCCTTTTCCGTTTTCTTCTTTCCTTCGTTCTCTCTTCGTTTTTCTTTTTCCAGCCCCACTCCCAGACTCAACCAGCTCTGTTCCTTCGTTTTTCAATTTTCCTCCCCCCAGCTCTCTTCCTGAACTCTCGCCGCCAGCCTCTCGTGCCCAGCTTCAGCCCCTTCCAGACTCTCGGCCCCCCTCTCGTTTTGAATTTTTTTCTTTCTTTCCCAAAACTCCAGCCGCCTTCCAGCCTCTCCAGCCTCGACCAGCTCTCCCCTGGTTCAACAAAAACCTATTAACTCCCTTGGTCAAAACGTGCGTTTTGACCAAGGGACCAAAATGAAAAGAAATTTAAAACTTGCAGAGGGACCTAAACACAAACTTAGAAACTTCCAGAATTTGAATTCAAACTTTTTTTTTTAATTTGATTTAATCTTTTCAAATATTCTTAGAAAAATCAATGATTAAAAGTAATTACAATTTCTTTGACAATTTTGCTCTTTTTAGCCCTAATTTAATGTATTTACTCCTAATCTCAATTTATCACAAGAAAGGTATTTTAAGCTCAATAACTATGACAAAATGCATTAAGAACCCCAATTTAATCATGAAATACAATATAAAAATATGGTTCAATCAAACACTCCCCCTTGGATGTCAATTTATGAATGTGCCTCATTAAAAACTTTAACTAGGAAAAACCCAGTGGGATAAAAACCTAGCCAAAGAAAAGAGTACATCATTCATTGATACACTATCCAGTGCTGCCTCATTAAAAACCTTTCTAGGAAAACCCAGTGGGACAAAACCTAGATAAGGGAAAAAGAGTACAACGTGTATCTACTCCCCCTATTGACAACATCAGTATTACTCCCCCTGATAACATCAGTTGAGATCTTTGAGTCTTCGAAGACCAATACCATAGACAAGCTTCTCAAAGATTGCTTTTGGAAGTGACTTGGTAAATAAATCTGCCAAATTTTCACTTGAACTGATTTGCTAGATATATGTTTTACCATTCTGTTGAAGATCACGAGTAAAGAAAAATTTTGGTGAAATATGCTTCGTTCTATGGCCCTTGATGTATCCTTCTTTAAGTTGGGCAATACATGCAGTATTATCCTCATATAGAACTGTTGGAACCATTTTACCAGAAGATAAATGACAAGTAGTTCGTATATGATGAATTACTGACCTCAACCACACACATTCTCGACTTATTTCATGCATTGCTAGGATTTCTGCATTATTAGATGAAGTGGCTGATATAGTTTGTTTCATAGATCGCCATGAAATTGTTGTACCTCCACATGTAAATACATAACCTGTTTGTGATTTTCCATCATGTGGATCAGACATAAATCCAGCATCTGAATAACCAATCAGTTCATGTTTAGATACATTTGAATAATATAACCCCATATCCATAGTACCTCTGAGGTAACGAAAAATACGCTTTACACCATTCCAATGCCTTTGTGTTGGTGCATAACTATATCTTGCTAATAAATTAATAGCAAATGTTATATCAGGTCTTGTGTGATTAGCAAGATACATTAGTGCCCCAATAACACTAAGATATGGTACTTCTGGACCAAGTAATTGTTCTACACCTTTTTCGTTAATTACTTGGGGTTGGAATGGATCTTTTTCTTTTATCAAAGACCTTACAACCATTGGAGTACAAAATGGATGTGACTTATCCATATAAAATCGTTTTAGGACCTTCTTTGTATAAGTTTCTTGATATAAAAAAATCCCATCATTCAGGTACTCAATTTGTAATCCAAGACAAAATTTTGTCCTACCCAAATTTTTCAATTCAAATTCTTTCTTTAAACAATTAATTGCTTTTGAAATCTCTTCAGGAGTTCCAATAATGTTGATATCATCAACATAAATAGCAATTATAGCAAATTCGTTTCTCAATCTTTTTATAAAAATGTATGGGCATATCGGGTCATTTTTATACCCTTCTTTCAACAAATATTCTTTAAGACAATTATACCACATGCGCCCTGATTGTTTCAAGCCATATAGGGACTTATTTAATTTGATCGAGTATTGTTCTCGTGAATTTGAATTAAATGATTCTGGCATCTTGAATCCTTCAGGAACTTTCATATAGATATCACTATCAAGTGAGCCATATAAATAGGCAGTCACAACATCCATTAGATGCAAATCAAGCCCTTCATTTGCTGCTAGGCTAATTAAATAACAAAAAGTAGTTGCATCCACTACTGGTGAATATGTTTCTTCAAAATCAATGTCAGGTCTTTGTGTAAAGCCTTGGGCTATAAGGCGTGCTTTATACCTTGTAATTTCACCCTTTTCATTTCTTTTCCGTACAAAAACCCATTTATATCCAACTGGCTTTACATCTTTAGGTATATGGACTATAGGTCCAAATACTTTTCGTTTTGCTAGTGATTTTAATTCTGCATTTATGGCATCTTTCCATAGAGGCCAATCCTTTCGCTGTTGGCACTCTTTAATGGATTTTGGCTCATGATCCTCTTCTCCATTCATCACATCATATGCTATATGATTAGCAAAAATGTTATCAACGTTGACTTCATTACGGTTCCATTTGATATTATTTGTGACATAATTTATTGAGATCTCATTATTTTCATACATTTCAGGTACCTGGATCTCTTCTGAGGCCTCAATATTCTCCTCTGGAGATAATTTCTCTTCATGAAGTGACTCATCCAGAGCAACACTTTTTTCTTGATTATCCTCGACTTGGCCATCTATAATCTTAGCTCCTTTTCTTTTTCGTGGATTTTTATCTTTGGAACCGATAGGCCTACCACGCTTCAGGCGTGCTTTTGATTCATTTATAATCGGCTGTCCTACAGGGACATCAATTCGAATAGGAGCATTAGCAGCTGGAATATGTGACTTTGTCACTTTCTTTGGGTCAGTGAATGCTTCTGGCATTCGATTAGCTAAATTCTGTAAATGAATTATCTTTTGAACTTCTAGTTCACATTGTTTTGTATGAGGATCAAAATGAGTCAATGATAATTCATTCCAGCTAATCTCTTTATTCAACTGCTTATTTTCTCCCCCTAATGTTGGGTAGACTGATTCATCAAAATGACAATCTTCAAATCGTGCAGTAAATAAATCTCCTATAGATGGTTCTAATATTTTATAATTGAAGGAGATTTATACCCAACATAAATTCTCATTCTTCTTTGAGGACCCATTTTAGTACGTTGTGGAGGTGCTATAGGCACATATACTGCACATCCAAAAGTCTGAATATGGGAAATATTAGGTTTTTCACCAAAAACCATTTGTAAGGGGGAAACTTTTAAATAACTAGTTGGTCTGATGCGAATTAACATTGCTGCATGCAAAATGGCATGGCCCCAAGCAGAAATTGGTAAATTAGATTTCAAAAGTAAAGGTCTTGCAATAAGTTGCAAACGTTTTACCAATGATTCTGCAAGTCCATTTTGCGTATGAACATGTGCTACAGGATGTTCAACATCAATTCCAAGGGACATACAATATTCATTAAAAGTCTGTGAAGTAAATTCACCAGCATTATCAAGACGTATTTTCTTGATAGGATAATCAGGGTAATGTGCTCTTAATCTTGTCAATTGAGCAAGTAATCTCGCAAATGCCAGGTTTCGAGAAGATAATAAGCACACATGCGACCATTTAGTTGATGCATCAATTAAAACCATATAATACCTAAATGGTCCGCATGGTGGGTGTATTGGCCCACAAATATCTCCCTGTATTCGTTCTAGAAATGTGAGAGACTCACTTTCTACTTTGCTTGGTGATGGCCGAATAATTAATTTTCCCTTTTCTCTACTCTCTCTCTCTCTCTAAAATCTCTTGTTCTTGTATTTACTTTTCATCAGTTTTAATATTACGTTATCAGCACGAAGACTCTACCAAGGTAAAATTTTATTACCATCTCCTTTACTATATGTTTATTTTATCTATCTGTGATAATTTTAACCATGATATGGAATTAAAGTTCTACTTTTACCGATTATTTTGAACATCAGGTTCCATGGTTAAGATTTGAGATTATTTACTATTTACTATTCACAGTAAATAGTAATTTTTACTATTCATGTTAATTTTACCTTTTTCAGTAATTTTACATTTTTATTCATTTTGACTCCTATATGGAAGTCTAGATTTAATATTTCAGTAATTTTATTTTATTCACTATTTACTGTGAATAGTAACTTTACTATTCACGGTAAATTTTGTATTTTACTATTTACAGTAATTTATTTATGTTTATATATTCTTCTCACTCCCCATTGATTAATTTCATGGTGGCAACATTAAGCTCCATTTGTAATTTAATTCTAATTCTTTATTTACTGTTTTATTTATTTATTTCATGGCGGCGATATTAAGCTCCATTTATTTATTTTACTTTACTTATTGCTTTATTTATTTATTTCATGGTAGCGATACTAAGCTCCATTTATTTAATTTACTTTACTTACTGTTTTATTTATTTATTTTATGGTGGTGACACTAAGCTCCATTTATTTATGCATTTATTTTACTTACTGTTTTATTTATTTATTTTATGGTGGCGACACTAGTATTAGTGGGTACCATTTGTTAAATTTAATTTAAATTATTTACTGCTTTAATTATTGTTCATGGTAGCGACACTGATATACATATTAGTGAGCTCCATTTATTTATGCATTTATTTACCTTTTATGGTGGCAACACTAGTATATTTATTAGTAGGCTCCATTTGTTTATTTTAATTATTTACTGCTTTCTATATATATTATATATTAAATTTGCATCCTCTTTCTTACCTTCGGATGAGATAGGTCTCGCTGTGAGTTTACTACCATTCCTATCTCATCTTCTTTTTATTTTCTTAGCATGTTTATTTACAGTTCTTTAAATTATGTTTTAATTTATAAAAGGATTTTATAATATGATTCTAATTATTATTATTATTTTTAGTTTGAATCATGTCTTCCAGCCTTTCAAATCTTGAATTTAATGCTCTTGACATCACAGGGAAGAATTATCTATCATGGGTTTTAGATGCTGAAATCCATCTTCAAGCAAACGACCTTGGAAAGGCTATATTGCCGGGAAATGATGCGTCCCCTCAAGTAAAGGCTAAAGCTATGATTTTTCTCCGACACCACATTCATGAAAGTTTGAAAACTGAATATTTAACGGTGAAAGATCCATTTGAATTGTGGACTAGTTTGAAAGATAGGTATGATCATCAGAAAACGGTGATTTTGCCTAGAGCTCGTTATGAATGGATTCATCTCAGGCTACAAGATTTTAAAACTGTAAGTGAGTATAACTCATCTGTTTTCAAAATAAGTTCTCAGTTAAAATTATGTGGTGAAAAAATAACTGATGAGGACTTATTAGAGAAAACTTTTTCTACCTTTCATGCTTCGAATTTGCTTTTACAACAGCAATATCGAGAGAAAGGTTTTAAAAAATATTTTGAGTTAATCTCATGTTTATTAGTAGCCGAGCAAAATAACGAGTTATTATTGAAAAATCATGAAAATCGTCCCACTGGATCTTCTCCATTTCCTGAAGCGAATGTGAGTGTACAGAATGATCATGGTTGTGGCCGTGGTCGTGGACAAGGACGTGGAAATCGTGGAGGCAGAAATTATCATGGTCCTTATCATGGTGGAAGAGGTTATTATAGTCCTTATACCCACCAGAAAAAGATGAATAATGAAGGACAGAAGAATGATAAAGAAGGTCCTTCAAAAGTTGTTGAACATAAATGTTATCGGTGTGGTATGAAGGGACACTGGGTACGTAATTGTCGTACGCCAGAACATTTAGCGAAACTTTACCAAGCCTCTATAAAAAGGAGTGTTAATAATATGGAATGTGATGATAAGGCTCATAAAGATAATGATGTCAATGAGCCAAATGATGATGTTATGTCACTCTTGGAGGCGGAAGATTTTTATGATTAAATAAGTTATGCAGAAATTATAATAATTTTCTTGTATCGTTCTGAACTTATTATCAAATATCAATTATGTATATATTAATGCATTTTCTTTTCTTTTATGAAGCTCATGGATATTTCAAATATTGCACACAAGAATGAAGATATATGTCTCATTGATAATGCAACGACACATACAATTCTTAAAGATAAGAAATATTTTTCACATCTAACAAATTGTAGTACAAGCATCAATAACATAGTGGGTAATACAAGATTGATTGAAGGCTCTGGAAGAGCAATAATAATATTACCCAATGGTACGAAATTTGTTATTAATGATGCTTTGTATTCCTCCAAGTCTCATAGAAATTTGTTAAGCTTTAAAGATATCCGCCGGAATGGATATCATATTGAGACTATAAATGAGGAGAATAAAGAATATCTACAAATTGTTACTATTAGATATGGTGAAAAATATGTTCTGGAGAAATTACCAATGTTATCTTCTGGTTTGTACTATTCACATATTAGTACAATTGAAATAAATGTTATGGAAAACCAGAAGCATGCTGATAAAGGCATATTTAATGTTTGGCATGACCGGTTAGGCCATCCCGGGTCAATTATGACGCGACGTATAATAGAGAATTCATGCGGACATAATTTAAAACAGAAACAAATACCAAAATCCCATGATTTCTCATGTGATGCATGTTCCAAGGGAAAATTAATCATTCGGCCATCACCAAGTGATCAACTAAAACCATATAATACCTAAATGGTCTGCATGGTGGGTGTATTGGCCCACAAATATTTCCCTGTATCCGTTCTAGAAATGTGAGAGACTCACTTTCTACTTTGCTTGGTGATGGCCGAATAATTAATTTTCCCTTGGAACATGCATCATATATAGAAAGCAGTAAATAATTAAAATAAACAAATGGAGCCCACTAATAAATATACTAGTGTTGCCACCATAAAAGGTAAATAAATGCATAAATAAATGGAGCCCACTAATATGTATATCAGTGTCACTACCATGAACAATAACTAAAGCAGTAAATAATTTAAATTAAATTTAACAAATGGTACCTTTTTAAAATCCATAGTTACTGGAGATGTTTATATCTCTTTTAGGCACAGAAAATAAAGTATAAAATAACATTAAAATAAATTAAAGGCAAAAACGTATCATACTCGTAATCCGTATCGTAACCCAAGTTGATTGCTGGGGTATATTCATTAAGTTCACTCATTATTGCTAGATGATGAGCACAAATTTACCATGTATTAAGGCACAAATTGAGCTTGAAATTGATCAAATATAATTAAAAAACTTAAGGATAATAAGCTAAAAACATGGATTTGATGTCAGACATACCCTTACAAGTATTCTTGTGTGTTTTGCAGGTTTTATCCATAAGAAGAAGCTATTTGGAGACTCTGCGGAAGGTCAAAAAGCGAAGCCACAAAGAGGAACCAAAAGTGGCGCCTAGGGCGCCACTCTAGTACAAAAGTGGCGCCCAAGGCGCCACTTCTCGGCCAGAAACAGCAAGTTGGCGCCCAGGGCGCCAGAAGTGCGAGAATCCTGATTTTTAATTTTTGGAAAGTTTTTAGGGCTCGAAAAAGGAAAGAAAATCAAGGATTTTGGAGATTTGGAAACCCAATTGGATCAGAAAACATAAAAGAGGCAACCCTAGCAAGAATAGGAGAACTTTTAGCACAAGAAAGAGTTTGACGGCATTGGAGAAAGAGGTCAAAGCAATTGTGGAGATCAACCTTCTCCAACCTCTGAAGAACCATTCTATCTTCATCTTTTCTTCTTTATTTTGTTAATCTAGCCATGCTTGGCTAATTTCCTTTTTGTAGTTAGGGCTAGGATGAACCCTATGCAAATTTGAGTATTTGGTTGAATTCTTGTATGAATCTTGATTTCTTTGATTGAATGAATTTCCTTTGCTTAATGCTTTCTTGAAGATTGATCACCTTTAAGATTGTCCATAGGTTGATGTATGACAATAGAGATGTTGGTGCATCTAACTAGAACTTGTTAATTCGTCATAAAATTGCATGACCTAAACATAGGCTTACGAATTTATGCGATCACAAATTCTGGTTCAAGATCTGATCTTTCTAGACAATACTAAGACATTAGGTTGTTTTTAAAGATAAAATAGACTAAGGTAGCATCAAGACATTGGGACTTAGTCTAACCTTAGAGAATCGATCGTCAATTTGAGAATCATAATCAACTAGATCTTTAATTCAAATACTTGAAAGAGCATAAGGGGATTCTGGGTCCTAGCTACGTTTTTCTCGATTGATTACCTTTTCTAAACATTCTCTTGTGAATCTTGATCTTGAATTCCTTCCTTTCTTTAATTCTTGAAATTCTTATTTAGTTACAACTCATCTTTTATTACTCAATTATCCAACTAAAGCAACAATAGCGAATTAGTGATTGAATAATTATTCCTCGTAGGACGATACTTTCTTACTACTTTATTACTTGTAACGACCGGTGCACTTGCCGAAGTCGCCCCTATCACTAGATACATTTCAAAAATATGTGGATTACTTTAAGTTGCATTTGTGTGCGTGTGTGTATTGCCAGATATATAAGAACATATATATGCTAGCTATTAATTCTATTAAATTTAGCTTTAAGCTGAGGAAGATAGAACAAAATTCTATTGTACTTAAGCATGAACAAGGACCATTGGAAATGAAATGTTAGCAAAATACACTATTTAATAACATACTAAGGATCAAGGTGACCAGTTGTAATACCCGGATAACTATTATCTAGAATATTATGTTACAATAATAAAAAATGTCTATTTTGATCTCAACATGGTATATGATTAGTCTATATTCAAAGGAAAATACTAAAAAAATTAAAGGAAATTTATTGACGAAAATGTGAAAAATACACTTTAATGCCATAAAACATCCTGAGGAGCATTATGGAAAATTCCAAAAGGCATGAAACAATTATTAAAAATTTAGAAAGCATATTATCCTTAATTTAGAAAATTTAATAAATTACTTCCCATGAAAATACAACGAAGGAAAATTAAAAAGTATTCTAAGACTAAAATTGACTCTATGACTTTTGATAATTTGCATGGAGCTTAGATTATTAATGTCAATAAAATTGTTGTGAGAAAATGATGAGTTTTAATTAAGAAAATTATTAGAAATTATTAAAGGATTAATTAAGTAATTTTTGGGAATTTTATAAGCTTATAGGAATTTAGGAAACATGAAAAATAAAATAAATATAAATAATTATTATTAAGGATCGAAATTTTTGGGCCAAATTAAATAAATAATAAAGGTCAAGAAGTAATCTTGGAAAACCAAGATCAAAAGCTTAGGATTATTCAAGGAATTTTAGAAGCCTAAATCTATGAAATTACTTATGGACCAATAGGAAATTTTGGGGAAATAAATGCAAGATAATAGAATATTATGGGAAATGAAAAAAAAAAATATGTATTTATATGTGTGTGGGCCGAAATTTTTGGGAATGGGAGGAGATAAGGATGATGAAAATAATAATAATATAAGATTAAGACATGTGTTGATTAAATAATATTATATTAATAAAAAGTGAACAAGATAAATGACCACGGATAGAAATAAAATCCTATCCAGAAAACCTTGAACTAAGTTGCTAGGGTCAGAGTATATTATGAACAAGTGAATTTTTATCTCAAAATAGGCTGTCTCCGAAGTCATTTCTGTAACCGATGGAGTGTTTTGGAGATCAGGCTAAGAAGATATTCTGTAGAATTAAAGCATATAGCTAAAATGAGAACCGATAGAAAATAATTCCGATGCAAGAATCTGGGGATAAGTTGAGAAAAATTAGAGTATATTATTTATCAGTGAATTTTTGTCCAAAAGTTAGCGCCGACCGACGTTATTTCTGTAACCGGTCGCGATTACCGAGGATTTTCGGCTGGTAACAGAATGTCCTTAATAAGAGTATAAGGTTAGGAAAATCCAGTGTTCTCGAAGAGGAAGAAAAGCCCTTCAGAGTACTGCTCCCAGAATTTTAAAATTTTACAAGAAATTTCGCGATCAGGACACCGAACCAAGAATTTCATCTGATAAAGCAAGATGACACAAGCATGATGAGATAATCAATTTTGTCTTCTTGTGGGGGGGGGAGGTCGGCCAAGTAGGTGTAGGGCCAAGATCAAGCCACTTCAAAAAAAGTGCGATCCGACGGTCAGAATTCAATCAGACAAAGTTCAGTGAAATTACGGAAATGCCATTGAGATTTTCTATAAATAGCCCCTCATCCATTTCACAATCTCCACACCAAATCCTCTTGAGGATTTCGAAAATTTGGAGAGAAAGGAAGAAGGAGGAGTCCGGAGAAATCTATAGCGAAGTTCTGAGTAAGTTCTTCAGTCCTTAGTCTTTAGTTTCCGTAGTTCTTTCGGTAGTTATAGTAGAAGTGCTAGAGTAGTCTCTAATTTTCAAGTTAGCTTAGATATCATGTTTTAGGAATAAATATGATATTTATCTTAGGAATATCTTAGAGGAAATGTTATATCAAAATTTTGAGAGTTTAAAGTCAAAATAGCGAAGCCCTGACAAAATTCCACTAAGTGATCAAACCAGGGGCAAAATGGTAATTTGTACCTGAAATGCCTGTTATGATCTTGAATATTCATATCGATGATATTATCCCTATAGGATACCCGAAATCACGAACCGCTGTTTCCACTGTCACCACTGTAGTGCCGCTGTCAAACATGCCGTGATTTGACGAAAGTGCCAGAAACCGTCAACGGAGGTACGGATGCGTATTGTAACCTTAACACTTATGCTGCTCATATACATATATGTGATAGACATGCTTATATACCGAAGCTCTGTATAGGGTTGTCGGTTTTACATACAGCTTGATACGAGTTATAGTCTTGATAACGCCGTTGGGTTTTCCTAGCGCTGAGGACACGATGGGCTGTCGTGACACTGGTTATGTGCAGACATGTTGTGGGACTTTACATACTGCTTTGTGCTTATGTTCTGTCATTGTTGTGATCATACATCTGCTGTGTGCTTATGTAGTGATTTACTGTTGTTATGTGTTGTTAAATAGCTGTTATCCATATACTGTTTTATTTGAGCATAAGGTTAACCATTACCTGAGATCCAAATGGTAATTGGATCTCAGCTGTAGCTTCAGGTTCGGGCGAGCCAAGGGTTGATGATAGGGGCAAACAGCTGGAGTAGGATGGCAGAAGGAGTTTTATGGCTTTAGTTTTATATGCCTAGTTAGGGGCTGTTTCCTTTTGGATAGTAGATAACTGTATAAGTGCACTTACACTGTGGTTATGTAATATTAAGATTCAGTTACTCGTTTTGCGAAATTGCTCTACTCTGATCACGGTTTGTTTTTTTTTAAAAAAATTTCCGCTGTTTTTAAAATAGGATGTTACACCAGTAGGACGAGTTGAAATGTCATTAGCAAAAGCTTCAAATAGTCCAAAATCAGCAATCTTAGCTTGCATGTTTTAACTTTTTAAGATGTTTGATGATTTTAGATCTCTATGAATTATCGGTGGTTTACAGCCATTGTGTAGATAGTCCAATCCTGCATTTCCATTGAGCAAATAAACACTTAAGCTCAAAAAAAAGAATAAAGCTAGAATATTGATTGAACCATATTTTTATATGATTTTTAATAATTAAATTGGAACTCTTAATGTATTTTGTCATAATTATTGAGTTTAAAATGTATTTCTGATGATAAATTAAGATTAATAGTAAATACATGAAATTAAGACTAAAAAGGGGCAAAATTGTCAAATAAATTGTAATTACTCTTAATCATTGATTTTTCTAAGAATATTTGATGTTAGATTTATTATTTTTGTTGTAGATGCCTGAAAAGATTAAATCAAATTTAAAAATGAAGTTTGAATTCAAATTGTAAAAGTTTCTGAGTTTGCATTTCAGCCTCTTTACACATTTTCAATTATTTCAAAACCTGCCTTTTGACCAAGGGAATTATTAGGTCAGCTGAGTAAAATAGAAACGCGCAGGCAGAGACGCTGAGAAAGGAATGGGGCTGAATAATTGAAAGAGCAAGAACGATAGGCATAGATGGATAGCAAGAACGATTGTCAATTCCATGCATGCTTGACCGTAAACTATAGAAGAAGAATAAATACCAATACATAAATCAATGAGAAAATGAAAAAGTCCTATAAACTATCATCGATGATATCAAGCTTAGAAACTATTGTAATTAAAATAAAAATATAGCAGCTAGTAAGAATATTATCTTCAGAAATTATAATGGAACACTATTCACTTATCTATTATGCTCTGAGTTATAACTTACTCTTGTCTATCATCTTCAACCTTATATATTCACTCCTTAGTTTTCCTAATGTCCAAAACAAAAATATCATTACTTCAATTGTAACTTAACATTCATAATATCTCAATAAGATTCATTGTTCTCCACAATTTCCTTTTACTTTGAAATATCCAATATAATCCTAAGCTCCATAATTAATTTACGCATTCACAATTCTGTGCTCATAACAATTTGAGAAATAAGAAACACATTTGCTTCAGCATCTGCTTGCATAGGAATAGTATATATAAATATCCTTGTTATTCATCTTAATCTTTAAAATTCCCATTCTAGCAATATACGTTACTTTAGTTTAATTAACTAAAACACAACCATTGTTGTTTCTTTAAATGACTTATAAGCAATCTCCAACAACTCAGCAAATACAATCAAACACATCGTTAGCATCCCAACGGCTAAGGCTAGGAATAAATAAACTTAATTACTGAAATTTCCAACCGATCTTCTTTCCAACGTCATTATGAAGTTGACGGGCTTCCAAATTCTTTAAGTAAGGTTTAAATCGTAGTCAACCCAATAAATTTCCTCTTATACATTTTCACAAGCACCTTGAGTTCATTATAAACATAATCAAATCATAAAATAATCACTGTTATTTCATCTAGCTAACCAAATAATTTCAAACATCCACATAGACCACAAAGTTTCCTAAATTAAATTTATTAACACTTGACTCGTAAATAAATAGAACCCACGTTTTTTCCTTCTATGTCAACAACCTAGATTTGAGAAAAAATATGTATCAAAGAAAACTTCCTTCCTCAGCACTACAGCTAATAAAACTCCTCAAGTCTTATATTTAATCCACATGTTCTGCTGCAGGGGAATGTAATATGCCTTAGCCCCTTACACATAAATAGCACAAACAATCAGAAGAAGGGATTGAAATATACTACACACACCCACACAACGCGACAGCAATGCAAGTGAAGAGTTTGGAGATTACCCCGTATGCAGAGAGTCTTATAGCAGCGAGGATGGAGGAAAAAGATGGAGAACGCAACTCTAGAAACGAAGAAGATCCCAACAATCTCTACACAGTAGCAGCAAACGAAGCGGAAACTTAGAATCTCACCAGAAGTTGCAGCACTCCGATGGAAATACACACACAGCGCCGGAAATCAGCAAAGTCCACCGGAGATAACAGAGTTTCACTGGAACAACGCATAAGAAGGACGAATGGTGCTCTGAGCTCTTCAAGTCGATCTGAGCTATTGAACTCATAGCACTATGTTTCCAAAAGGGCGCCGGCGACGACTAGGATGAGGAAGGGCGAAGTGCTGGAGGTGTGTGGAATCCGACAAAGGTGAAGCAATAGTCTCGTCTTCCTCTGGTTCCCTGTCCGATCGCGTCCAAGCTCTTCTTCACTCGCGGCTGTGTCTTTTCCGACGGCGGAGGTGTCAATCTGATATGCTTTCCGACGCTATGAAGCTCGGCTTCTCCGATGGTAAGAGAAAAGCCGTCAGTTGTGATGAAGGAAGTCCTTGACGGTGGTGGTGGCTCTCCTTTCTCCCTATTCTCTCAACCTCTCTCCGGTCCCCTTTTCAAGCTCTAGTGTCGACCTTTGCTGCGGAGCTCACTCACATCCAAAACAAAAGGAGAAGAAAATCGATTGAGGGAGATGACAGACGAATCAGCAAGGAGGATGACGCCTTACGCACTCACACACACCACCGCCATGATGCTGAACGGAGAAGATGGTTGAGACCGTTCCAGGGAGGCCCAGAATTTTTTGACCCTTCCCCGCGGTTATGAACACCGACGAGAAGGGGAAAAAAAAAAAAAAACAAATCGAGGGCTAAGGGCTTGTTTGGAAAAGGACTAAAACTCCATAAGAGTTATTTTAAGTTACATGATTAATTTGGGTATTCTGATAATTTTATATTCTTGGAACAAAATGAAATTGGTCCCTTGCCTTCGGAAAAAACTCAACACCAAAACCCAAACATAGATAACAAAACACAAGCTCTAAACGACCATTTACTTATGTTTCACCTCTACCATAACTAATTAAAAGTAATAATTCATTTTAAACTGAAGGGATATTATATGCATAGGATTTATTCTTTAACAGTTCACAACTTCTATTTTATTATCAGGATACAACTTTGAATATAGATATGAAAAAGCCTTATTATCTTTTATTCTTATTATATATATTTTTTCTATTATATACATAAGAAGTCAATAATTATTTCATTGATCTTCTTGTTATGATTATTTTAAATTCCAAAATTGATGGGTTATTACAACAAGGAACCAAAGGAACATATACATTAAAATACTTGTTTATCACAGCGATTTCCATGTTGGAATACTACATCGACAATTACTAGTGCTTCAGGAGGCTATGACTTTTATCCTCAGGCAGCAACAGATAGCATACCCACATCAATTTCCTCTACGTTGTAAACTGGTCAAACCGTCCCACGTAAAAATCATTACTAAGACAAGAAATGTTTTTAGGTTCTCCCGTACCTTCTAAAGGATGTGTGTTTATTACTTAAGATATTTTTTCAGCTTATACTTTTTCATCATGAATGAAATTACGCTTTATCCAAAAAAGAAAAAGGTAGTGGTATTATATTTGTCAACAATTTGTATGATTTTCAAGAATTACTCTTAAAATTAATGGGCAACTCTTTCCATCTAACTAGTGCATCTTCACTTTTTTAAGTAACTAATAAGGATGGAGAAAACATTAATGCACCAGATGATTTGAAATGGGTCTTAGAAAAGGATTAAGCTAAGGAGAACTTCCCAAAAGACTCCTATAAAAAACGATCCGAGGCAATACTGGATTATTGAATTCTTGCCAAAGCATTTTGCATCTCTCTCTAGACCTATATATATCTCTAGCGATCTCAAGCCTTAAGTATCCAAAATATAACCAAAATATTATGGCTCACAAACAGCTTCAGATCCTTGTTTGGCGTTTCTTACTCATAGTTAGCAACACGTAGCTCCTATGTATATGACTTTTTTTTTAATGTTTTTGTGTCAAGTAGCTCCTAAAAAAAACAACAACAACAAATCCAGAACCTACATTGCATGCATATCGATCGACTTGGTCTAGTTTGTGAAATTTGCAAATTTCTCTATCTCTTGAACCAAGCATGACCACTTTATCTATAAAACATGAGTTTGTTAGAACAAAGCAAACGAAAATAACAATTTGACTAAGCCAAACAAATATCACTGGTGGGATTATGGATGAACAATTCAGACCACTCAAGCCCCTGAGTGCTCATCAAATACTACAAAACAATGATATCATTGTGTCAAAGTTAATTACACGATGAAAGGTAGGTCAAGTGCTTAATTACCTGGATTAACGCCATGCGCAAAATGATAATGTCCCTGAGTGAGGAAAGAGATGGATACCAAATAGTGGCTCTCTAGAGAATTCATGATACAGTCTAACCTATCTCACAAAATGATAACCTGGACTTGTGATCTCTCAAGTACATTTAAAAGAAAAATAATCATTTGATTTAATTTAATTTTTTTCACCTTTTTCAATTTTTTTGGGTCAAACTTTTTTTTTTCAATTAAAAGAGTGATATTTGTGAAATAAATGGTTTCTTGGGGGAAGAGATAAGAAATTAGTGGTTTTAAGGAGTAGTGACCCATATGTTGCCCAAGCCTAAAAGAAAAGGAAAGAAAAAGGAAGAGGAATCAGTTGTCCAATACAAGCAAACAAAAGAGGTAAGAAAAGTTCATAGTGGGAGACATGAAATGTTTTGGCGACTTAGAAAGTAAATTACTGTTTTTTCAGAAGAAATATGCATACACAAAACAAACTTGATAGATGAGGATTTTATGCTACTGAAAATGTATATTTTCTTCTATACTTCCTCTGGTCCTTATTATAATGCATCAATGAATAATTCTCACAAACCAATAAAAACAGTTAAAAGTTATTATAGTTGTCCTAAAATATAAATAATTTTCAATATCACACTTATTAATTACACTAAACTCTAATATCATATTAATTATTATTCTCACCCACTACCCTTATTTATAGGCATACATGGAAATAAATAATTGATGTTTCTTAGAAATAAGCAAATACCTTATAAAAATGACCAAATATATAAGAGGGAGTGTGTGTGTGTGTGTTAAATAAACCATAGTACTTGTGGCTTATGAATTATGAAACTTATCTCAACAATTGCTTTTAATTATATCCTCTCCATATATTGTGATGATTAAACTAGACTTTTTTTTTAATTAATTGTTGAAGATTAATGTCACTGTCATGGACTGCAGATAGAGTGAGTTTACAAGGCCTACCCTTCATTGATACTCCCTCGTGTCCTTAATATAGGACATATTTAGAGAGTTTATCTTAGTCTTAAATATAAGATAAATTTTTATATTTTCCAGTCTTTTTTTTTGTTTTTATCCCTATTAATGCTCCCTCAACAATAAATAATGAGAAAAGAGAATGAGGGAATCAAAAAAATTGACTAGAGAGTTTTAGAAAATACATTTCATATAAACTATTTTACTCTTAACTAACTTCTTTAATCTTATTAAATTAGATAAATATGTTTTATATCAAGTATCGGAGGGAGTATTTGATTAGGAATTTCAAAGTGCACGAGGTATGATTGACACAGGTAGAAGGATACTTGCAAAAGAAAGAAAGAAAATGAAGGGGACTGAGATGTCTTAGTTATTGTTATGTTAAAATTGTTTTTGTTTGAAAGTGTCTTTGGCTGTACTTTTTTGTAATTTTCTGATGTATAATCTCTAGTGAGTGCAAATACTCCTTAGATCTCGTTTGGCACAGAAAATAAAGTAAGATATACAGAAATAAAGGGAAACAAATGATAGTGCCTGTACCTCCTCTTCTAACTTCTAAGTACGTATTCCTTTTTAACTATTTTATAGAAATTAACCAATTTAGTTAATTTAGGTAGTGGTATTATATTTGTCAGCAATTTGTATGATTTTCAAGAATTACCATTTAAAAGTAATGGGTAATCTCTATCCATCTAACTAATGCGTCTTCACTTTTTAATTAATTAGTAAGGGTATTTTTATGGAGAAAACATTAATGGACTTGATAATTTGAAATGGGTCTTATGAAAGGATTAAGGTAATTATCTTCCCAAAAAGACTCCTGACAAAATGATCGGAGGCAATACTGGAATATTGGATTATTGTCAAAGCATTTCGCATGTCCCTTTGGATTTACATGTAACACTCTAGTGACATAGTAACATTAATTAGAGCATCAATGTACAACATAATGGGCAAACAAAAATAGCATAACATACTGATATGATATTATTTGATTACAACAGAAAATTTCAAAGGGTTATATAGATTATCTACAACTTCTAACTTTAACAATTACCATAGCTACACAAATTTGATTAAAGATGGCTAGCAATTGCCCTTGCCATGATCTAAAATCTCCAATTGCCGATATCCGTCGCCTTGCAAAGGAAGTCGTGTCCAATACATTGTCCTTTCCACATGTAGCAATAAGGGCTGGAATCCCGAAGAATCCTAGAGTAACAGATCAATCTCACAGACAAAGTATAAACAATATATGAAAGACAACCAACGTAACATAACAATTCACCTAGTACAAATCATTCATAATCCATAATGCAGATCACATATAACCAAAACAACATGTACATATCTCATAACCATAGCGTTAGATATACCATGTGGTATGTACCAAAAGTTCTCCAGTTGGAGTTCTCCATCTAACACCCAACTAAAAACAATTGGCTGGAACCCACCAAGAGTCGTATTTGGAACCGCTGTTCGCCTCGCAAGTGTACGAGTCATGCAAGTAATAAAGTAATAAGTAAAGTATCGTTCCCACGAGGACTTAGTATCCACAACTTTGATTAGACATTGATTTTACACTTTTGTTTAAGTTAAGCTAAAACGAAGCTTTGATGAAAAATGAGAATTTTTAAAGACCATTCCTAAAAATAAAAATTAACAAAAGCAAATGATTTTTGGATTTTCAAGGATTTAATAAAATCCTAGGATTCTTTTTCCCTTTTTTGCATTTCATAATACTGAATTAATTTCCTCTCTCTTAGTATTTCCATATATATATATATATATATATATGTTAGTCTAAGATTTACAAATACTTGACAAACTCTCTCAAGTCAATATCAAGTTTCTCTTCTCATTAAAATGCACAATCTCTTGCTACAATTAATGATAATCAATATTTAAACAACAACCTTAATGTGAGAATGCAAGATTATTAAATATATGTTGTGTACTTAATTAAACAGTAACAAAAGTAGAAGATAAAACTTCTGTTGATTCAATATTGCAAATATGTATGTCAGTTCTGCAAGGATGATTCTCTGCAATATCGCATGGAAACAATGATAGGCACAGAAATCACTGCGTAACAGAAAGAGAAACAGAAAGAGAAACAGAAAAGGGAAGGGGGGACCATAGAAAAGGGAAGGGGGGACCACAGAGGTGTTATGCATGATTTCAATCAAGTTATACACCTAGATTAGCTTTCTCAAATCAAATCTAAATGAATAAATCATCTAAATGGAGGCCAAACACTTAAAAACATTAAGCCTAGATTAAAATCAACGCAAATCTATATTTATCTGGCAAAAGAGAGGAATATCCAAGTATTAATCAATCCAAAAAAGTTAAAAGAATCCTAGAATAAAAGGTTTAGCTACTCATATCAAGAGAGTCTAACATTAATATTTAGATTCAGAGATATAGGGAATGAAAAGAAATTGGAATTAGACAAACAAAGAATAAAGGATAAGAACAAGGAAACCAGCACTGTGCTCTTCTTCTTTCTTGATTCCCACCTCCTCTGCTTCGTTTTTTCTCTGTTCGAGTCTACTCCTCTTTTGAATTCTCCAGCCCTCCTTTAATTCATCCAGTGCGTCTCGGGCTTCTCTGTCTCGTCTCTGCCTGATGCCGCATGATGCCTCTCTTGTTCCGCGTATTCTGTTCTGTCTTCTCATTGCAGCCCCCCTTTTTCACTTAGATTTAGGTTTCCATTTAATCAATTCTTCTTCTTGGGCCCACGAACAATTGCCATTTTATTGAGATAAAGCCCAAAAGCATCCAATCCATATGAACCAAGTCATTCAACCCGTAAAGAATGGTCTCCTGGTGCTTTTAGGCTTTCATTTATTCATCAATTCTCATTTGTGGGCCCAGCTGCATTTCAATCCGAACCCACCAATTCCAAAGTATTCAGCATCCTGTTGCTTTGCAAAAACAAAAGACATAAATAGTAATAATAATAATAAAACCAAATAGTTTTTTTTTTCTTTTTAAAACTTCTAATTATTATTATTTATTTCCTAAACTCAAAAACTTTTATTTTAAATTGAAATCCCACAAATGATGTGCCAACTTGATTTCTTTTAAAATCTTAAGAAAATCTCTTTAATTTAGTATTAATGACTTTCTAAATATATCAAAATATACCTCAAATCAATTAAAATTAGGAAGTCATCAACCGCCAACGTTCTCGATCATCAAAAGCATTCAAGTCATCTAAATGCAATTGGTTAGCCACCCAAGGGCTTTCGTCCAATATATTTTATCTATCAGAAAGGTACTTCATGGTCAACACTTTTCTTTAATTGAGCCATGAGTGGTGCTTGTCCATACGGGACAGAGCATTCACATATATGATTTAAATAGAAATATACAGTCATACCAAGTATGTGAAATTAAAGTTACTACCTGATTGCTTCAAAATTTTCAACTGGCTCCAAGCCCATTTAATTATCTCAAGCAATGGTTAGATCCTATAAGTATACATTTATGAACGGCGGGTTATTATTTGTTCAAACTTTTCATAATCTCTAATGTCATTAAACTAGGTTTAATGTAAGGCTATTGGACTTATATTAACCCTCTAAGGTCCATTTTAATTTTTGAAGGCCAAAATATTTATTTTGGGCCTTATTTTCATTTTCACTTATAGACCCATTTTTTGCCAAGTTGTTATGAAATCTTTGGAAAATTATAATTAATTTCATAAAACTCTGATTGAGGTGGTTCAAATTTCTATTCATAGCTCTTTAAGTACATTTTAAGGGAAAATAATCAACACACTAATATGTAACTGTATTATTCCTAATATTTCAAAAAGTAGGTTCAACTTAAATTTAAACTTGGATTTTTCAGAATTTTCTGACTTAATTTAAAAAATCAGAACTAATTGTACAAATATCCAAATGGGGTGGTTTCAAAGGATATATGATCATTGTTGAGTTTATTTTTAAGGAAAAATACTCATGATAGTTATTCCCAAGTGTAAAAGTTTAGAATCAACAATAACTATAAACTATTCAAAATTTGTTCTAGAATCATGGATCAGTTCAAAAATTTATAACTTTCTCAATATAAATTCAAATTAGGTGGGTGACCCATCAAATTGAATCTTATTATGTCTACTTTAATTTCAGAAAATTTCATGTGATATGAACATCATTTACCTAGGGAAAATGCTAAACAAAAATGATCACTACAATTGGAACACTGAAGTTGTCAAGTGTACATGGGTCAACTTTTAAAAATCATATTTCCAAATATACAAGTCCATTTGATCTTTTCTTGAGCTCATTTTAAATATTAAGGTGGTACAGTATTATGGCAAAATTTCAGGGAAAAATTTGAAAATTTCCCATTTCAAAATCAACCTTGAAAAAGATCACTCATTTTTTGAAACAAAAATGTTCCAATGTTCATAGTTTAACTTTAAAAGATCATAACTCTCATTACACACATCTGATTTAGGTCTTTTTTGGCTCGTTTTAAATATTAAGATGTCTACTATTATTTCCCAAATTTTATGAAAAAATTCAAATGTTTGCTATTTTAAAATCAAACCTGAAACGGATCTAGTCATTTTTGGAACTGAGATTTTTCAGTTTTCAACTTCCAATTTTAAAAAATTATAACTCTCATTATACA
The DNA here is from genome assembly GCA_037074495.1 of Acacia confusa. Classification (NCBI taxonomy): domain Eukaryota; kingdom Viridiplantae; phylum Streptophyta; class Magnoliopsida; order Fabales; family Fabaceae; genus Acacia; species Acacia confusa. Next base: position 31,388,400 of record CM073510.1, read on the forward strand.
CATTTGATTTGGGTGTTCTTTAGCTCGTTTTAAAGCTTATTGAATCTACTATTTACTGTCAAAATTTTGTGGAAAAAATCAAATGTTTGCCATTGGAATAGAAAGCTTACAAGCTTCTCTATTTTTGAGGTATGAAAACATAGCCTATTTCAACATGTTATACCAATGATCATCATCTACAGCCAACAACCATGCACACTCAGCATAATCTAGACGGGATAGGTTCAAAGACTCACCTTGATTGATTTCTTAAGCTTACACATGATGATCATGTCGTTCCCCTACATTACTCGTTCTTGCTTCTTGGTCTCTGTCTCTCGTGCTTGTGTCTCTTTTTTTCTTTCTGCTTTTGTTTTTTGGGAAGGCTGAAGGATTATAATGATGAATGGGGAGTATGGTGTGCAGCTCCAGAAGCATGGGGATGAGTGGATCTTTCATTGCAAAAATCGTGTGTTGTCTTACTACTTTCGTGTTCATGCTACCACTCTCTCTCTCTCTCTCTCTCTCTCTCTCTCTCAATCTGATGCATTTCCCATCTAATGCATGGGCTGGTCTGAAAGGGTTTATGGGCTGAGGGGGAATGGCTATTCATGTGTTGGGCTGAAGATTAAATGAACTGGGCTTTGTGTTGTTGCTTCTGGGCCAAATGAATATAAATAAATAGTGATAATGAATAATGGGCTTTGCTGTCCAATGATTCCAATAGCATAGGAGTAATGAAAAATATGTGTGTATGTGTTGTGCCACATTAATACCCATTTGATCCTCTACAACACTTTTATTTGCAATTAGGTCCTTAGCTCAATTAATTGCAAATATTATATACATGTCAAAAATTAATTCTTAATTTCATATAAAGATTTTTCTTTCTCAATTAATTCTTCAAGGCCATAAAATATTGATTCTATAACTTTTAGACCAAACATTGTCCTAATAATTATTCAGGCCAAACTTTTCACAGTAATTTTTAATACAATAACCCTAATTTTCAAATCCCAGAATTTGGGATGTTACATTACATCTACCATGATCTCAAGCCTTAAGTTTCCAAAAGAGATTATTGTTATTATAACCAATATTATGGCTCACAATTCACAAACAGATTCAGATGCTTAAGTTTGGCACTTCTTACTCGTAGTTAGATATATGTGGCTCCTATGTGTGTGTGTGTGTGTGTGTGTCAAGTAGCTCCTATAAAACAAAACAAAAAACAACTAATACAAAACCTTTTTAATTTGCATGCATATTGATTTGGTAATTTGCAAATTTCTCTATCTCTTAAACCAAGCATGATCGCTCTATATATAAGAAATGATTTTGTTAGAATAAAGCAAATGAAAATAGCAATTTGACAAAGCAAAACAAATATCTCTGGTGGGATTATGGATGATCATTTCAGTGAAAGACCACTCATGCCTCTAACACATTAACAATATCCTACCTAGCAGATGGAGGTGAGTATAATGATGCAGACTGAGAATAACTCGTTTCCAATGTAGTTCTTGAGATTAAACTGCTGCTGCTTTCTGCACTTTCAACAAGTGATGTTTCCAAAGCCAAACAATGCTTTAGATCAATTACAACAGAACTTATATCAGGCCTCTTGATTGCTTCTGGTGTAATGCAAGAAATGGCTATCTCTAGAAACATCCATGCTGAAGCAGTATTGAATTTTCCTTCTAATCTTGGATCTACAATGGATTGTATATCCCCAGTTTCAAGCTTTGGATTGATCCAATCAGATATGTGACGTGTCCCTTCATCAGATGTTTCGGTTATTGCTCGCTGTCCAGTCATTAGCTCAAGCAGAATTATCCCAAAACTATAAATATCACTTTTTTTGTTCAAGTTCCCAGATCTATGGAACCTGAAAATTTTGCAAGATTGATTAGTCTTTGAAGAAATTGGCTAAGCTAAGCAGTTAGTTTATGTTTAACCATCAATGCCAAATAAAAGGATGTAGATATTACTTTAAGTTGCAATTGCATGTATTGCAGGATGGGTTTGAATGATGAACAGTATGCTAACATTTATAAGCTATTCTATTATATTTTGCTGAAGTTGATCGGAAATTAAAACAAATTTATATTTTGGGCGTCAATAAGGAGTGGAAAGAAAAAACCATAAAAAAAATGTATGATTATATATATGTAACGACATACTCAGGATCAAGGTAGCCCAGTGTGCCAGCAGGTCGAGTTGAAATATGAGTGTCAGTATCATTAGCAAAAGCTTTAGAAAGTCCGAAATCAGCAATTTTGGCATGCATGTTTTCACTTTGCAAGATGTTAGAAGATTTTAGGTCTCTGTGAATTATTGGTGGTTTGCAACCATTATGTAGATAGTCCAATCCTACATTTCCATTGACCAATTAAAGTGAATACTTAAGCTATATAATAAAGGTAAAGAATATAAATTGAACAATAAAAAGGAATATGCACTGCCAAAGCACTATGGGAAAGAAACAAAAGTCTACAAACCACATGCCACATCCAATGCAATTTTAAGTCTCTCATTCCACGTCAAAATATCTGGGTTCTTCTCTGCAAAATAATTAATTTTAACACCTAATCTTAATATATATATATATATATATATATAGAGAGAGAGAGAGAGAGAGAGAGAGAGAGAGAGAGAGAAGGACCTGAAAGAATCAAAAGTAAAAATTAAGACTTAACAAACCTGATAGCAGGTTCCGGAGATTTCCCTTTGCCATGTATTCATAAATCAGTGCTCTCATGTCACCATCATCACAATAGCCAATAAGAGAAACTAGATTTTTATGATAAATAAAGAACAACAGTTTTGCCTGCATTAATTTTGAACCTTGTTTATATATCGTGATTGGATAAAATTATCTATTAGTACTATAATATAATATAAAAGAAATAGATGAAAATTCAAGATAATTAATTAATGATAATTTTCACTTATAACCTCTGATTGAAACTCTTTAAACCCTTGCAGTGATGAATTGGAAAGTAACTTGACTGCAACTTGTATACCATCTTGTAGTCTTCCAAGGTACACTTTTCCAAATCCCCCTGCTCCAATTTCAGTTGCAAAGTCATTGGTAATACCATGAACTTCAGCTTGAGAAAATCCTTGATTATTTGATTTAATCTGACCATCTTTTTTGGACGACAATACTGCAGCAATATGTGTACAATAAAATTTCAATATATATATCTGTGTATGTGGATTTTTCTTGAATCTAGAAATATAAAATACAGTGGAATATTTGGCTATATTTCACAGAAAAATTTTCCATTTCACATAAAAGAAAACTAAGGGCCATCTATACAAAATATTAATCAAAAGGACAAATCTGCATAACTTTTCAAAGATTCGTACCAAAAAAAAAAATTAAAAAATAAATACAAATAATATAAAAGAAAAGTGGGGCACTTTATCACCTTTCTTAGTTCTTTTATGTTTGGAGAGCATCAAAGTAATGCAGACAATTATGGCAAGAACTGCCACAGAAGCTAGGGATGCAACAAGTGGTTTTATGAACTTTTTTGTAATGGTTTTGCAAGAATCTGCCCGACAGAGATCTGGATTTCCATCCAAACTAAGAAAACATACATCAATATGCAAGTGTCAGTTTTAATGTATGAGTAATGAATTGATGCATCACAGAAAACATGGAAAGTGAAAGAAAAAAGAGCCATTGCGGTAATAAATGTTAGGGGGAATTATTATGAGGTCTCAAGGAAGGAACTTAATTACCAAGAAATCCCAATGATAAGTAAGATATATATATATATATATATATATATATATATGTATGTATGTATGTATGTATGTATGTATTTTTTTTTATACTAAAACTTGTCATTGCAGATTTTCTAGTTGTCATTGGGACTTCATGGTAATGAAGTTCTTGGGACTTCATAATAATTCCCCCTAAATTTTAAGGGTTTGTGTTGAATATAAACATACATCAAAGTTAAATCTGTCTTCTTCCTCAGAGCCTTCGGAATTGTGCCTGCGAGATTATTCCCTGTCAAATTACTGAAAATGCATCACGTAAGATAAATTGCTAAACTTTGTAAACAAGAAAAGAGTATTGCTATGCTCAAGTGTTGCAACTCACAGCAGTTTCAAATTGGGTAGTTCTGCTAAAGATTCTGGTATTTCTCCTGTTAATTGGTTGTTCGACAAATCCCTTCAATGTGAAACTCATTGTTAGTACCATCACACATAATTATTAAACAAGAGACATGCCTTTTAGACAGACAATGTGAATAGAAGTTAACCTTAATTGCATGTATAGATGATACTTACAAGGCTTCCAACGTCATGAGATAGGATAATGAAGGTACAACCTGTCCTGTCAATTTGCTTGAGCTTATGTTCCTGTTTACCAATTGTTAACAATAAAAATGTTTCCAAGAAAAACACAAGCAGAGAACCAGAGAGATTGAAGTCAAAGCAAAGACAGACAATTTTTATGCTACTTAAATAATATTACACACAGACACATATATGATAAAACAGAATAAGCAGCAGGGGATATATATATATACTCTTGAACGAGATTGTTTAGCTAATTGGTAAAGTTCACTTTGCATGAAAATATCAAGCATTACAACTCTGAAAATTATAAAAGGTCAAAAGATCATTATTACTCACAAAGAAGTGACCCTTGGAATGTTCTCAGAGTAATTGCAAGTCACACCTTCCCATCTATACTCTTTTGGCATGCAGGGATCACCTTGCCAACTGATTCTCATGATGTTATAAGCATGCTTAATGTCCCGCATAGCATCAACTGTTAAGTGAAAGTAACCTAGTGATCTTTCAAAATATAACAAAATATGAAATATGATAGAGAATTGTGTTGAACAACAAAAGTTTTGGCTTCTATAGATGAAAAACAACTAATAAGATATGATATGCCAACTTGATAGAGTAGCCCAAAGCGAACAGTCACTATTCTCAAGTAAACTGAGAAAGATAATAAGATATTCCCTTTGATCTTCAATATAAGATATATTTATTTAATTTGACTAGATTAAGAAAGTTAGTTAAGTTAGTTAATATGACATATACTTTTTAAAACATCTTAATCAACTTTCTTAATTCCCTTATCCCCTCCCTTCCTTGATTATTATTGAGAGATCATCAATAGAGGTAAGTTAAGAAAAGATTGACAAATATAAAAAATATGTCTTATATTTAGGACCAACATGAACTCTTCAAATATATCTTATGTTAAGGAGCGGAGGGAGGTAGTAATAAAATAAATCAATGAGTATATACTTGCCATCTTGTTCATGAGTTGGGGTATTTGGTTGGGGTAGTGCTCTATAAACCTCATAAGCATTGATCATGGGAGGTAAACCAGAACCCGGGGTCGATGTGATTGAAATACCCTTTAAAGCAACCCCTTTTGGAATTCTCTTAACCAAGGTATAAACATCCTGGTATTTAAGAGTTACAGGCTCTCGGCTCGTATCAGTGAAAGTAATTTCCATGCTTCTTACTTGACCCTTAGGATGCTCCTCGAAATCAAAAAAATGAAGGTAAATATAGTATTCGCTATCTGCTGTAACATTAATGGAGGTCAAGTTGATATATAAGGAAGACGAAACATTATTCAGTGGTCGCACTGCAGTTATTAACACTTCAGTTGGTAATCTGTACTCTTTCACATCACTTTCAATTGCTTCTGATGTGGAGAATCGCTCTGAGTTGTCGATCTTTCCATTGTGCCAGGACCTACCATAGATATCATCTGCATATCTGCATTATTGTGTCATCAAAAGACGTCAATGAACTCTACTTATAAGTAAGACCTTTTAGACCAAAAATTGTGACTTAGGCTCAGTAGGTTTTAAAAATAGACCTTATAGATTTGACCTTGAGAACCGGTCTAGATTGTGTCTGATTTTCTAAACCGCCCTTGTCTAGACCAGAATCAGGTGAGGTCTATATATAAAGTTATTTTGCATGGAACTGATTGAGAGCTAATTTGGATCTGATTTGATGGTTCATATATATTTGTTTTCTTAAGTTTATCTTTTTTTAAAAAAAATATTTTAATGGGTATAAAATTTAAAATAAAAATAATCACTTAACTATTGTTTTTTTAAAAAAATAATTTTTATTTAAAAAATCATCATTTAGAAAAACTTTAAATCTAAACCACCCAAATCAGATCTAGATGGTTTAGATTTGATTAGTTCCCCCTACTAAGCAAAATGCTTATGGGGGAAAATGAGTCCCATTTGGAACCAATCTAAATGTCCATTTTTGCACCGCCAGTCTTATAAATTCAAGAGCAACGTTAAATGAACGCAAGTCAACAGACACATACCTGATAAAGTTAAGGCCTTCAGACATACCCAAATTAACACCTGTCAAGAGACCTAATGGCAGCAAACTAGAGGCCGCTCTGTATATAGAATTTGACAAAGGCCATAGTTCCAACAATGAAATAAAAGGTGTCCCTTTACCAACGTTTATAAGACAGACATCGATGTAGTTTGTCGGGGACAGATGGACGACTCTTTTTCGTCGAATTTCATTGACATTTTCGAAATTAACTTCTGTCCAGAAATTGACGCCAAGATGTAAATGGAAATGCGGAATAGAGCTTTTGTTGTCATAATTTCCATATGACATGAAAGTCCTAATGAGATAGCTTTTGTTTTTGCCTTGCTTGGGTCTTAGTGTGTAGCAATTCCTTTTCCCTTCTGGAAAACTCCTCACCGTTTTCATCTGTTCCGAAACTTGCTCTTGGCTATAATCAAAAGTGTCATTAGAAGATACATTATATGTTTTGCCAGATTCTACAAATTGTGCGTCATCTGCATCATGAAAGAATCCATTTGCATCCCAAATTTCTTGAGTTACCCCACAATCAATGCTTATCACCCCTGATTAAATTGGAAAACAACAACAAAAGAATATTAAATTTTACGTATGTTTAGTGGGGTGTGGCTAGACAAATACATAATGTCAGAAATAGAATCCATTAATGATGACTCATTCTTCAAATTCCATGCAGCTGCAAATTATTGTGTAATTAATATCTCTACCATTTTTTTCGGAAGGAATTCTTAACCACTTCATCAAGATTAGATAAGTTTGTTAAGATTGATGAAGTTATTGAATCTGTAAATTTTTTTCCTGAGATTTCAATGCTCCCCCCTATTTTATTTTATGAATGATCATGTGCCACTTAATTATATTAATCCATATGTGTGGGCGAGCGCGCTAAAACAAAGGGTATTTTCGGGAAAAGATTGATTAATGCTTGAGAAAAATTGTGCCAAGCCACACACACGTGTATGTAAATATAAAATACCTTTCTCTGCCTTTGGGCTAATAATACACACAAACAAACAGATGAATACATACATACATACATAATGATTACCAAGCACATCAAATTTTAATAAAAAATGTTTTCCTTTCCTATATATGAAGCACAATAGTTAACAGTGGTGCTGTTTCAACCATTTCAAAGTCAAAATTTGGATTTGGATCATTCTAGTTGAGTTTTAATTGAGGATATTAACCATATAGATTACAATGTAATGGCAAGTTGAAGGGTGGAAGTAGGTGCCCTGTCAAGGGTTTAGGATTTGACTTATTTTGAGTTATCCTATTTAGTAAATAGATTAGATGCAGGTTTAGATCTATTGCTAAATCTACTTAGGCCAATAGGCCAAACATATTTTTATAAGGTGTAGCCCTCAAGTCTACAAGTATGGTACTGTTTATCTTTTTCTAAAAAAAAATAATTGAACTATTATATATAATTATATACCATATAATTTAAATCAATTTTATAAATTATCTATAAGATTACCAATTTAGCCTAACCATGAGTTTCACACATCATAATATTCACACACAAGATCAACCCTTTCATTTTATCAATCACTCACCGCTCCCTTTCTTCTCTTCAGTCACTCAAGACAACAACACTACTACTGGTCCCTCTATCATAAATTGCATTATTCGTTGAGGCTTAATAATTTTTTTAAGTTTATTTTGATGATGCTCAAAGAAAATATTATAATATCAATAGGAGGAGTTTATCCTAGTTTCTACGGAAACACAAAATTTACATGCCACTTGTGTTTGGTTGATTTTAAAAGAATATATCTCCTTAGTCTTAAAAAAAGGCCCAGGCCAATTGCTTAAAATTTCCCTATTGAATTTGGAAGGGAGTTACTCTTGTTTGAAGTTGAAGCAACAACTATCAAGTACATATTCCAGAGGCTTTTGTATTCCAAATATATCTTCTTACTCATTGTTGCCAGGCTTTCTTTTCTTTTTCTCACTAAACTCTTATGTTGCATGTGAGAATCTAGGACTAAGGAATTATTCCAATTATTTGCCCAAATCGGTTTCCAATGAGTATTGAATATGCTGGCCAAAATATTAGTCAAATCCTATTGTATCAAAACTTCAATATAAAATATGAAATTCGTGACAAATTACACTGAGCATATGTAAGTCATCAAATAATTTTTCTTCTACACTCCATGTAATGCACTGAAAACATATCTAATTATAAACTAGTAATACCAAAATTAGTCAAGAAATTTAAAATTTTGTAAAGATAATATTTTTTTTTCCCATATATTAGATTACACAACTTAAGTTAGTTTAGAAATCATCGTCTATGATGAACTCTAAAAGCGTTTCGACATATGCTTAAAGGAAAAATCATAAAAACCAATTTTAGATTCCAACTTGGTGCTAAAAATTACGTAATCATAAGCAAAACATAATAATGAAAACCAGTCCTGAGAATACAGGAATCTGAATTCCAATTCAAACAAGAAATCGAAGTGCTTACGGCTTGGATCAGTATCACCACCATCTGATGGAACAACCTGTGCTGAATCTCGAAGGTCAATGATGCAAGAGACAGACACAAGCAAAGCCACAATCCATAATGGTGCCATCTTCATGGTTTTCTCAAAGTGCGAGAGAGAGAGAGAGTTGAGGTGCATGATTTGAGACTATTATCTGTTGGAAAAAAGTTAGCCCAAATTACTAGCATGCATGAAATAATTAATATTACGAGAAAAAAAAAAAAACTGTCCGGGTTTAGAAAATTGGGAGAAAGGACTAGCTAGATTGTAAAAGATAATTATTAACATTTAAGTTCTTAATATTTTAGGCTATTGGATGCCTTAACCCTTTAAAAAGAAAATAATATCAATTTTGATATATTTGTAAATAATCCAGGAGTCTTCATTGTTGATAGTGCATTTAATTTTACATGCAATTCTTTATTTATATTTGAGATTTCAATTTATAACTGTTTGAACTGATTTTTACAACTTAATTTTATTCTCCATATAAATGAGCACTAATTGCATTTACACCTCAATCACTTACCTCGAGATTTCCAAAGAAGATAAGTGTTGACTCAACTAAATTTCCTGAGACAATACTCCTAAGGCCTAACAACCTTTTTTGGGAGGCATTACTATTTCCTAACAACCTTTTTTACCTTTATTTCTAATTCATTTTACTTTATCCGATAAAATGATAAGATTCCCTTCTGCAGATCTATTTATTATTTAAAATTATTTAATTAATACCTAAAATAATTGAGTTGCTTTTTTGGCCAGACTGATATAATTGAGCTGATGTGGGACCAGTATAAAAGAAATAAATACCTTATGGAAAAGATAAGAAATGTGGTGTTCGAATGAGTCTCTCACACGTACACGGTGGCGCTGAAGATGAAATGAAAGTAATCAGTCGGTTGGAGAAAAAAGATGATTGTGAAAGGCATAAAATTTTAAATAGTATTAATTGACTGACTAATGTTATTGAGAAAAAGATAGTCATGCACTTTAGAAGATAATAAGGGTTAAAATATATATAGACCAATAAAGTGTTACGTTATGAATACTAGGTACAAAAATGTTTTGAATGTATTAAAAGCAGCAATCAACAATTTAAAAAGTGCCATAATACTAATGAAAAATTTAAAATTGGTGAAAGGCACACAATCCATGTTTTAGATTGTTTGTCGAACTGTTGAAGTTTTTAATTTTTTATTGGTGTTTTTACGCATTTTGAATATTGTTGATTGGTATTTTTGGTACCTTTAACACATTTTTGTGCTTGGTGTTCTTAGCGTAACATTTTGTTGGTTAATTTGCACTTTAATTGTAATATTAATGATAATTAAAGTATAAGATAATATGTTAATATTTTTTTTATTATTGTGGATTCTTTATGCAGTAGGATTTCCCAAGGCGCGATTGCGCGCGCGCGCACCATATTATACTTATTGTTGGATGCTTAACGATTATCTGTCCGTATTATTTGAAGGGCAATAGAGCCCAAGTGCATCTCCCACAATATATTTTAACTTTTGCAGAAGGTAAAAGGGAAGGGGAGTGAGTTGTCCAATAAAAAACAAAACAAAAGAAAAAGATCATAGCAGGAGTCGTGATTAGTATACAATTTACTTTTTTTTTTTCAGAATAAATATGCTTGCACAAAACAAACTTGTAGATGAGGGCTTCATATATACTACTAGAATTGTTTTTTAATATATATGTATTGTATACGTTTCAAAAGTACATACTAATCATGACTTATGAATGCATCTTATATCAAGTTGACAGTGACATAGTTAGGTTGTTGTTACTCGTTATTGTTGGTGAGAGACAATTTTTTTTTTCCTTAAAAAAAAAAGGTAGTGATAGAGGTATGTAATATGTTAAAGTTGTTATTTTTAGAAAGTATCTTTCATTTTATTGTTTTGTAATTTTCTCATACAGTCCCTCTTACCCTTAGTATAAAGTGCTAATTAACAAGTGTATTTAGTTATTTTTATAAAACATTTGTTTCCAATGAACATTAATTATTTTTTTTATATATGTCTATAATTAAAAAAGGTAGTGGGCGAGAGTATTAATTAAAATATAAATTAGAGTTTAATACAATTAGTAGAGGTAATATTAAGAATTACTTATATTTTAGGACAAATTTAATGTCTTTAACTATTTTTATCGATTTGTAAGAATTATTAATTGATGTCTTATAGTGAAGACTAGTAACAATATATACCTTTCAAAATCCCTTATCATTGCAAATACTTTGATCTCATTTGGCACAGAAAATATATAAGTAAAATAAATAAAATAAGGGGGGCACATGATAGTACTCCTACTTCATAGAAATTAACCAATTTAGTTAACCAATATTTCTACAACTGGTTATTACTTAATTAGAGTACAACCGATATTATGGCTCACAAGGAGCTCAAATTCTGAAGTTTGGCGGTTCTTACTCACAGTTAGCAATATGTAGCTCCTATATATATATAACTTTTTTGGGTCAAGTAGCTCCTTCAAAAGGGAAGGAGGGGGGGGGGGGGGGAGCAACCTATATGTATTTGTGCTTGGCTTAATTTATGCAATTTGCAAATTTTTCTATCTCTTGAACCAAACAAGCTCGGTTTATAAGAAATGAGTTTGTTAGAACAGAGCAAGCAAACAAACAGTTTGACTAAGCAAAACAAATCACCCTGGCTCTATAAACAATCCTACCTAGCAGAAGGAGGTGAGTATGATCCAGACTGAGAATAACTTGTTTCCAATGGAGTATTTGAGATTAAACTGCTGCTCTCTCCACTTTCAAACGGTATTTCCATAGCCAAACATTGCTTTAGATCAATCACAACAGAACTTATATCAGGTCTTTGGATTGCTGTTGGTGTAATGCATGACATGGCTATCTCCAGAAACTTCCATGCCGAAGCAGTACTGAATTTTCCTTCTAATCTTGGATCCACAATGGCTTGGATATCCCCATTCTCAAGCTTTGGATTTACCCAATCAGATATGTGACGTGTGCCTTCAGATGTTACAGTTATTGCTCGCTGGCCAGTCAATAGCTCAAGCAGAATTATTCCAAAACTATAAACATCGCTTTTCTTGTTCAAGTTTCCAGATCTATGGAATCTGTAAATTATGCAAGATTAATTAGGATCTTTTGAAAACTTGATTAACTAAGCTATGCAGGTAATACCTTAAGTCTTAAATATAAGTCTCAGTTGATTTTTTTTTTTGGAAAAATTAAGGAGGCCATTTAAATTACTGTAAAATATTTATATTTATATTTTTTTTGTAAACTAATTTTTTTGACTTATAAACCGATATATAATCTAATGCTACTCAACATATGATATAATTAAATAACTTAGCTTTCTTAATCTTTAAGAGAAAAAAAAGTCAACTAGCTAGGTCTTATTTAAAACCAGAGGGGTTAGTTTATTTTTACATACTCAGGGTCTAGGTAACCAAATGTGCCTGCAGGGCGAGTTGAAATATGAGTGTCAATATCATTGGCGAAAGCTTTAGACAGTCCCAAATCAGCAATCTTGGCTTGCATGCTTTCACTTAGCAAGATGTTGGAAGATTTTATGTCTCTATGAATTATTGGTGGCTTACAACCATTATGTAGATAGTCCAATCCTACATTTCAATTGACCAAAGTAAAGTGAATACTTACGGTTAAAAAATATAGGATTAAGTAGCATCTAGCACCAAAAATATTTTGATCCATATCCTAAGGTAATTCTTTTGAGCAACTTTGCCATTAACGTATTTTCACATAAGGAATGAGTACCTTAAACTTAGGATATTGAGTGTTATAGGAAAAATAATTTGGTGTGTTGAATGCTAAAAATATTACTTTAAAAAAATGAGTGCTATTGAAAATGTACTTCAAGGTTCTTTACGCTACTTAACCAAATAATATAAATTGAACAACAGAGGAAAATGAAGTGCCAAATAAAAGTCTACAAACCACATGCTACGTCCAAAGCAATTTCAAGTCTTTCATTCCACATCAAAATATTTGGGTTGTTATCTGCAAAAAAAAATTCATTTGCAAAACAATTGTCATGCATCCCTCCAAACTAACTAATTATGTGTGAGAGATATCTTAGAACCTTTGAAAATTAAACTGTCAGGGAAAATCATAAAAACACTGTTCACCTAAATTAAAACATAATAATGACTCTTACACACACACATGTGTGTGTGTTCTTAATTATAGACGGAAAATTTCTTGAATTGACGTAAAATTATTCTTTAATTGTAAGTTATATGCTTGAAAATTAAGTCTTAACAAACCTGACAGTAGGTTCCGGAGATTTCCCTTTGCCATGTATTCGTAAATCAGTGCTCTCATGTCCCCATCATCACAATAGCCAACAAGAGAAACTAGATTTCTATGATAAATCAGGGATAATAGTTTTGCCTGCATTTTGAGCCTTATCATCATGATTAAATAACGAAATTCAGCAAAATAATACTACCTAGATTCCAAATATAAAATACAAATACCAACCTCATACATATTAAGAAAATTGGTTACTGTTAGTTTTCGTGTTTCCAACAGAATTTTTCCCAAGTTTGTCCTTGGTAATCAAATGATCTCTCTTTCCTTATTAATTTTTCAAACAAGCATTTAATAATGGGTTTAATGTTTCTGTCTCACTCATATATAAGTGAGTGACGCCCATTTATTTTTTCTCTTCTTTTAATAATGGGCCTCACTCACTTATATGTGAGTGCTACAGAAAAAATGTTTTTACCGCAGAGGCAGAAACATTAAACCCTTTAATAATAGGGTTTAATGTTTTTGTCTTTACTGCAGAAACATTTTGTTTGCCCCACTCATATAAAAGTGAGTAGGCCTCACTAATATTTTCTCTCTCTTATCTTTATAATAGGACACACTCACTTTTATGTGAGCGAGACAGAAAAAATTTTTCTACAACAAAAACAGAAATATTAAACCCTTAATTAATAACATAGAGTAACTTATATTTTGCAACCCAAGGCTATAAAAAGAAATGACCTACACTTGGAACTGAGGTAATATAATGTAAAAGAAATGTTTGAAAACCGAAGACATATAATTAATGGTTTTCACCTCCGACTGAAACTCATTCAACCCTTGCTGTGATGACTGAGAAAGCAACTTGACTGCAACTTGTGTACCATCATTTAGTCTTCCAAGGTACACTTTCCCAAATCCCCCCACTCCAATTTCAGTTGCAAAGTCATTGGTAATACCGTGAACTTCAACTTGAGAAAATCCATGATTCTTTGATTTAATCCGACCATCTTTCTTTGACGACAATACTGCAACAATGGACAATAAAATTTCAAAAATATCTGTGTACTTGAATTTTACTTGTATTAGAAATCTTTTTTTTTTTTTTGCCAAACTTGTATTAGAAATCCTGGCAATATTATCACAGAAAATTAAATTTTGATTTCCCATAAAAGGATACTAAGCAATGACCATCTATATACATATACAAGATAAAGGGACCACCTATACAAAATACTAATCAAAAGGACGAATTTCCATAAGAAAAATAAATATAAAGGGTAATTAAAGAAAAGTGGGGCGCTTTATCACCTTTCTTAATTGTTTTATGTTTGTGGAGCATCAAAGAAATGTAGACTATTATTGCAAGAACCGCCAGAGAAGCTACCGATGCCACAAGTGGTTTTATGAACTTTTTTGTAATGGTTTTGCAAGAGCCTGTCTGACAGAGACCTGGATTTCCATCCAAACTAGGGGGGGAAATCATCAATATGCAAGTATCAGTTTTAAAGTATGAGCAAACAATTCATGATCTGTAGTGTGAAGAAAAAAACATTCTCTGTAGAAAATGAAACTACTGAGTAATGAGATCAAATTGAGTTTGAATTATATTAAATATAAACATACATCAAGGTTAAGCCAGTAGTTGACTTCTCCCTCAGAGCCTTGGAAATCGAACCTGTGAGATTATTTCCTGTCAAATTACTGTAAATGCATCAGTGAGGTAAATTGCAACACTTTTTGTACAAGAGCTTACTGTTGCTATGCTAATTCACATTACATGCTTCTCTCTTATATACTTCTTAGGTGTTTGTTCCTCTAATTAGAGGGTTGAAACATTTTTTTTTTAAATTTTTTTTTATATATTCTATTTATTTAAATTAAACTATATGTTGCATTCTGAACTTTTTTTTCACCCAATGTCTCAAATTAATTAATTTTCATAATACTGGTGTTAGAGGGAAAATATTTCTAAATACAGGATTAAAAATTAATTAATTTGAGATATTAGGTGCAAAAAAAATTTTAAGATGCGACATATAGTTTAATCTAAATAAATAGAATATATAAAAAATTAAAAAAAAATGTTTCAACCCTCTAATTAGAGGGACAAGCACCTAAGAAGCATGTAAGGGAGAAGCATGGAATGTGAACCCGCTCAAGATTGCAGCTTACAGTAGTTTCAAACTGCGCAATTTTGCTAAAGATTCTGGTATTTCTCCTGTTAATTGGTTGTTTGACAAATCCCTACAATATTGTAAGACTCGTTAGTAGGGCCGTCATGTATAAATTATACTGCTTCCGGTTTAAAATATAAGCACCAAATAACTACACTGTAAAATTCAAAAAATTAGTTAAAATTGATGAAAGACAATAAATTTGTAAAAGATATAACCTACTTTCCTAAAAAAAATCCTATTTATTGAGAGGGTGAGTGGGAGAGAGAATGAGTGGAAAAAGAGATGAGAGAGAAGGAGTAAAAAAGATAGATGAGAAAGGTGTTATATCCCAAATCGGCTAGAGATGAGAACTTACATCTTTTATAAGAGCCTGGATACTTTTCATTTATGTGTTTTAAAGCCGTAAGGGGTGACAAGAACCCCAAGACGGACAAAATTGAGAGCGGGGCAGTAAAAATGTTATAAATAATATCAGAGCCAAACTCGGGTCGATGTGCTAGCGAGAATGATTGGGCATATAATTAATTAGAGGTAAAGGGCAGTGAGGATGATGGACATATAATTAATTAGGGTAAAATTGAAAAACAAAAGTTTAAAAATAATGAGAGAGAAACAAAGTGTGTCTTATATGAAAAGCCAGAACCACTCAAGTTTGGTTCTTATACTTTGAACTTGAGCAAAAGGGAACAATTAGTAAAAGTTGACGCCTTTGCATAGATGATACTTACAAAGTCTCCAACATCATTAGATCTGAGAATGAAGTTACCATCTCTCCTATCAATTTGCTTGAGCGCATGTTCCTGTTTACACGTAGATAAGAATGAAAATGTCGTAGCCAAGATATAAAAAAACACAAGCAAAGAATAATAGAGACAAAAGACAAACTCCTTTTCTTCTACATCAAATAAAAGTTTGATATGCCATCAAACAGCATGAACAGAAGATAAAATACTCTAGAACGATTTTTTTACCTATTTGGTAAAGTTTATTGTCCATGAAGATTATAATCATGCATTAGAACTCTGAGAATTAAAAAAGATCAAAAGGCCAATACTTACAAAGAAGTGACCCTTGGAATGTCAGAGTAATTACAAGTAACACCTTCCCATCTATACTCTTGTGGCATGCAGGGATCACCTTGCCAACTGATTCTCATGATGCTATAAGCATGTTTGATGTTCCGCAAGGTAGCAACTGTTAAATGGAAGTGAGCCAGTGAACTTTTAATTTATTTATTTATTTTTTTTTTTAAGAAATGAAGTTTGGTACAAAATTGTGGAAGAACAATGGAACCAGATTTGATATTTTTTAAAATATGCTTTTTAAATGAAAAATTTTGTTTTTAAAAAATATTAGTTAAGAGATTATTTTTATTTTAGATTCTTTATCTATTAAAATAATTTTTATAAATAAAATAAAAAGAAAAAATTATGAAATCTCAACTGTCCAAATCCAATTTATATAATCCAGATTTGATAGATTGATAAACTGGTTCCAAGAACAACTAGTTTTGACTCTCATTGATTAAAATAACTTGGAATATGTGTAACAAGCACAAGTCATTGGGAAAAGGACACTCCGAAATAGGGTTAACGTGCAAAATTTCCCTGTAAGTTTTCACAAGTTTTTGCTGAAGAGCAAAGTTGACCTGAAAATTTTTTCAGGTTCAATACTACCCTAGAAATTTCAAAATGTTGCCTCATACCTTAAAAAACTAACTTTGACAATAAAAAATTATATTGACTGCTAACTTTTTAATGGTAAGAAACAACATTGCCCCATTTTAACATTTCCAAGGCAAAATTGCTCCTTAACAAAAACTTTTGGGAAAAATTTTCACCTTA
The DNA here is from genome assembly GCA_037074495.1 of Acacia confusa. Classification (NCBI taxonomy): domain Eukaryota; kingdom Viridiplantae; phylum Streptophyta; class Magnoliopsida; order Fabales; family Fabaceae; genus Acacia; species Acacia confusa. Next base: position 31,405,549 of record CM073510.1, read on the forward strand.
AAACCCACCCCCACTCTCGCCAAAAAAAAAAAAAGGATATAATGTAATAAATACAATTCCTTTGAAAAACTACACCACAAAAACTAACTCTTGAAGTTGGGCAGCTCAAGATCTTCTAAGGCCCTTCATTCAAGATAACTCAGATGTGGGACTCATGATAGTATGATAGACCAACTTGAGAGAGTAGCCTAAAATGATCAATGAATAGTGCTAAAAAGCATAAATAGAGAAAGATCAATTAAGATAGTAAAATAAATCAATCAATATTTATACTTGCCATCTTGTTCATGAGTTGGTGAGTTTGGTTGGGGTAGTGCTCCGTAAATCTCATAAGCATTGATCATGGGAGGTAAACCAGAACCTGGGGTTGATGTGATTGAAATACGATCAACAAGAACCCCTTTTGGAATTATCCTAAACAAGGTATAGACATCCTGGTATTTATTAAGAGTTACAGTCTCTTGGATCGTATCGGTGAAATTAATTTCCATGCTTCTTACTTGACCCTTAGAATGATCCTCGAAATCAAAAAAATGAAGGTAAAAATATTGTTCGCCATCTGCTGTAACATTAATGTTGGGCAAGTCGATATATAAGGAAGACGAATTATTCTTTGCTCGGACTGCAGATTTTAACACTTCACTTGGTAGTTTGTATTCGTTCACATCAACTTCTATTTCTTCTGATGTGTTGAACGGCTCCGAGTTCTCCAATTGTCTATTCCACCAAGACCTCCCGTAGATATCAAGTGGATATCTGCATTATTATATTGTGTGAGCAAAAGACGTTAATGAATTAGTCTGGCATAAGTATATTACCTTTGGTCTGTAATATAAGATCTTGTTGGGAGTCTAAATACCAAAAGGGTCTTATATTATGGACAGGAGCAGTATATTATAAGAAAAACCATTTTGCAAGTTTCTATATTCCTCAATTTTTTATCTGGTACCTTTACGTTTTTCTCTCTTGATTTTTTTTTTCTCTCTTGATTAAATACTTTAATTCTAATATGTTAGCACTAGGCTAATGGTGCATACAAGCAAAGTTACAGGGGCTAATAATGCTAACATAGCAAAATTAAAGGATTTAATTAAGAGGGAAAAGCAATCCAGTACTGAATTAAAAATGGAGGGAAAGTGTACCTACCAGTAAGTATATTCCAATAATAAATAACGCTCATATATATTGAAATATGTACCTGATAAATGTAGAGTCTTCAGGCCTACCCAAGTTAACACCTGTAATGAGGTTTAAAGGCAGTAAACTAGAAGAGGCTCGATATATAGAATTCGACAGGGGCCACAATTCCAACAACGAAATAAAGGGTATGCCTTGACCAATGTTTAGAAGACAGACATCAATGTAGTCCGTCGTGGAAAATTGGGCGACTGTTTTTCGTCGAATAACACTGACATTCTCGAACTTAATTTCTGTCCAAAAATTGACGCCAAGATGTAAATTGAAGGATGGAATAGAGTTTTTGTTGTCATAATTTCTATATGACATGTAAACCCTAATTAGATAGTTGTTGTTTTTGCCTTGCTTGGGTTTGAGTGTGTAGCAGTTTCTTTTCCCTTGTGGAAAACTTCTCACAGTTTTCATCTGCTGCCAGACCTGCTCTTGACTATCAGTGTTATAATAAAGAGAGGATACGTTATATATTTTGCCAGATTCTGCGTCATCCGCCTCATGAAAGAAGTCATTTGCATCCACATTATCTTGAGTAACCCCACAATCAATGCTTATTGCACCTAATTAGATTGGAAGACAAACAAATATGCCAATGTCAGTGCTCCCTATGTTCTTTCTTATATATAAGATTCTATTAACTGAATTGTATTGTTAAAAAAAAAGTTAAAAATAATAAATATGTAGAAAATATACTTAGTTTTCTAAATATGCCATTACTTATAATTGGGTAAAGGAGAGAGAATAATAAAAAAATAGTGAAAGAGAATGTATGAGGAAATTAATTAAGGGTAAAATGAGTGACAAAAAATTTATTACTCCGACAAAGTCAAAACAACCTTATAAAAACGCACCAACCATTTTAAAAAAGAAAAAAGAAAAAAGAAAAAAAAGAAAAAGAGGAACTCATAAATAGTGACGGAGGGAGTATGTAGTGGGGAGTGGATAGACAAATGCATATGAATCATCAATATACGAATGTCAGAAATACAATATGTTGACTCACTGCTCAAATTCCATGCAATGCCTAGGGAAACAAGACAAATTATTGTAAGGACATTTTAGCCATCAAGGTTAAAAAGGTTTATTAAATTGGTTTAGGTTATTAAATGTGTAAACAAATTTCAAGACAAAGGGTATTTTGGAAAAAAGTTATGAATGCTTAAGTTTCTGCGCACACATTTAGGATCAAGAAAACTTTCTAAAAAAGATCTTATAAAAAGAAGCGGGAGTATCTGGTTGTAGAGCATTATAAAGAGATGAGAGAACCAACAAAGAATTTATTTAGCAAAATAAGACCCTGTTAGATTCTTCTAGGTCTCAAATTTAAGTCTCAAATAAGATACTTTAATTGAAAAGGGCAGCCACAAACTCAAACCGGTAATTGATGATAATATTAAAAAAAAATAATGACAGAAAAAATATGAGACTTGAGAGAGACATATAAATAATTAGAGGTAAAAAATGCATTAAATGTTTAGAATCACCAAAGTGTAGGTTATAAAAACAAGGACTAAAGGAGTAGTTTACGGTGGTGTTGTTTCAACTTTCAATAGTAAATAATGTTGGACTTGGATATCTCAAATGAGTTTTAACTTCACCATTAGATTATTATCTAATGATGTTGAGGTGAATATCCTTGTGTTTGTTTTTTAAAGGTGTTCAGCACTCCAAAATGTTATTCAAATAGCACAGTATCCTAAAATTTCGTAAAAATATAAATATGTTTTCTATATATTAAATTACACACCTTAAGCTAGTTTTAAAATCATGGTCTATGATAAAATTTCATCACAAGTGTTTTGACATATGAAAAAAAAAATCAAAACCAAAAATAAATTTCCAACTGGTGTTGAAAATTATGTAAACATAACTAAAGCAGAATAATGAAACGAATTCTGAGACCCATGAATCTCACCACCATCTGATGGAAGAACTTGTGCTGCTGAACTTCGAAGGTCGATGCTAGAAGAAACAGACACAAGCAAAGCCACAATCCAGACTGTTATTATCTCCATGGTTTTCTCAAAGTTTTCAGCAAGGGGAGGGGGGGGGGGGATAGATAGATATAGAGAGAGAGAGAGAGAGAGAGAGAGAGAGAGAGAGAACTAAGGAGCATAAGTTGATGAGACTAGCATGAAATAATTGAGAATTACTAATTAATAGTATTATGAAATTAAAAAAGTGTCATAAGAGGGACAGTTGTTTAGAAAATTAATTAGAAGAGTGGAAGTTAGATTCCAAAAGATCAGATTAATAATAGTTAATTTTCAGATAATTTTTTTATAAAAATAAACTGCAAATATCAATTTAGACATTTCTAAATTTAGGAGTACTCTCAATTACTATTAAATTTTAAATATAATTACAAATCTTAATTTATAATTAAAATTTTTGCTTTTAATCGTCTAAATCAATATTTAGAATTTTTCAAAAAAAAATAAAAAAGTTGAAACTTGACTATTATTAATTCTCTGAATTAACCTGAATGTGTTGGATTGAGATTGCCAAAGAGGTTAGGTTGACTTGACCAGATTTCCTTTTTGACAAAATAATCCTAACAACCTATTTTTGGGCTAACAAACATTTCCTTTATTTTTTTCCCATTTATTCTTTTCAATTTTTTCGATCAATTTATGCATTTTAGCAACAAAAAAAAAATCATTAGTAGGAATTAAATATGTAATTTAATTCATACGAAAAAACGTGTAATTTAATCAGGAATTAATTTTCATATGATTATTGAAATTACTAAGCATTGAATGTTGGAAAAATTCTAATTAAATCCAACTGAGATATCAAAATCCTAATTCAGACATGCACTTTCATTGAACTCCTAATCAGGACAAGATGTCTAATTAGGGATTTCTAAATCTAATAAATTTACCTTAATGCCCCTGAATGTTTAATAGGGTCCCGACATATATATTTATGGGAAAATCTATCTTGGAGCCTTTGTAAGAGAAAAAAAATTCAAAAAATACCCCAAGATTTTGAAAATACCAGAAAAGGCCCCAAGGCCTTTTCTATTATAAATTCATTAAAACGTTAACAACTATATCAGCCATATTAACAACTATATTAACCATGTTAACAATAAAAGGGTCTTTTCTGATATTTTCAGAATTTTAGAAACTTTTTGGAATTTTTTTCTTGGCGACAAGTTTATTCATCCACACTCTCTCTCTCCTTTCTTCCATTCTGTTTGTTCAATTTTCTTCCACGTCCTCTCCTTCTCTTTCCTCTATTTGCTTTCTTGTCGTTTTTCATTATTTTTCTTTTGTATGTGGGGCAAGTATAATTATAATTGATCTACTCAGTATTTAAATTATTTAATTACATATGGATAAGTGAAATAATTGAGCTGATGTGGGGCAAGTATAATTAAAGTCTAAATAAATAAATATTTTATGGAAAAGATAAGAAATGTGGTGTTCGAAGAGTCTCTCTCACACGCACACGGTAGTAAAGATGAAATGAAAGTAATCAGTGGGTGGAAGAAATAAAGCAAAAGAAAAGAAAAAGGTGGTCGTGATACACATGAACTATTAAATAATATTAATTGACTATTGAGAAAATGTTAGTCATAGATTGAAAATATAAATCAATGATACTTAAAAAGCATAAGAACAAATTCTAATTAATGATACTTAAAGAATAAGATAATATTCTTTGCACTATTGTGGATTGTTAGCTCGTTTTTCTTAATTATTTGATTAAGGTTTCTCTCTTGCGGTTTAGAAGGTAAAAGTTCTCACATCTTCCAATAAAATGCGCTTCCTGATATTGGAAACTTGTGTTCTCCTCCAGGGTGAGGCCCTAAGAGCTCGTTTTCTAGGACACATATAATACCTATTATTATTGTATGATTAACAATGATCTGTTAATTATTTATAGGGCCGAAGAGCCAAAGTATATCTTCACAATATATTTTTAATTTATGTACAAGGTAAAAAGGAAGGGTAGCGGGTTGTTCAATAATAGCAAAAAAAAAAAAAAAAGGTTCATAGTGGGGAACATGAAATGTTGTGGTGACTTGAAAAAGTAATTTACTTTGATTTTAGAAAAAAGCATGCTTTTGCACAAAACAAACTTTTAGATGAGGGGCTTCATATGACATATATAATACTACTATAAATATATGTTTTCTGAGTCCACATTCTATGATTTTCTTTATGTGTTTCTAAGGTGTTTTTCTCCCTAAGAAGCACATAAAGAAATATTGATAACATTTTTTATTTTTTTTATATATTTTATTTATTTAGACTAAATTATATGCTGCATCTTAAAATATTTTTTTATATATCTAGTATCTCAAATTAATTAATTTCTTGTCTTGTATTCAGAATTTTTTTTCTGTAACACCAGTATCCTGTAAATTAATTAATTTGAAATATTGGATACACAAAATATTTCAAGGCACAACATATAATAATTTAGTTTAAATAAGTAAAATATATAAAAAAAAAATGCCATCAATATTTATGTGCTTCTTAGAGAGAAAAGCACATAAGAAGCACATAAAGAAGATCATGGAATGTGCATTCATGTTTTCTTATATATATGTATTGTGCATGTTTAAAAAATAAACCATACTAGCTGTCATGACTTATGACTAATGAAGAAGCTTGTGTTCATCAGTACGCTTATAACATGTCGATATAGTCATGATTAAATTAGGCTCCCCCACCCCCCCCCCCCCCCCCCAAGAAAAAAAGAAAAAAGAAAACACACACACACACAAATTATTGAAGAATTATGTCGTTGGCATAAATTGCAGGTAGAGCGAGTTTACGAGGCCTGCTATTCATTAGTAATCCTTCTAAATGTATGGGCCAAATAACAAATTTATAAATATTAAGAAAGTTAGTTATTTCTAGCAAATGTTTATTGGTTTCTTTAACATATTCTATTTAATCATTATCCTTTTATTGAAGAAAGAGTTAAGGTGTTAAAATAACCATTAACTTATGCCAAAAGTACAAAAGTAACCATAAATTTTTTTTGGTGTAAAAGTAATTATAAACATTAGAAAAGAGAGAAAAAGTGACCATTGCGTGAATAATCTCAAATGTCCATTACTATGGACTTTTAAATGAAAGGTTCATGTGCTAAAAGTAGCCATTAATATACTTTTTGGTTGCAAAAGTAACTAAAAGTTAATGTTTATGGTTACTTTTGCAACCAAAAATTAAAAAAAAAAAAAATCAATGTTTACTTTTACACTTTTGATATAAGTTAATAATTATTTTAGCACCTTAACCCTAGATGAAAATCCCTTTTAACATATGCAATTTATATGGGGATGGTTTGGGAAATTTATAGAATTGGGATGCAAAGAGAAAATACATACATGTTAAAATTATTTTTGTTCGAAAGTATCTTTGATTGTATGTCTTTGGATGTATACCTTTTAAAACTCCTAGTCATTGCAAATACTTAGATCTCCTTTGGCACATAAAATAAAGTAAAACACTAGTTCTATGTAGAGGACTTTTTTGACAATTTCATCGAAATTAGCCAATATTTCCACAAGTGGTTATCAAAGTATACCCTAATATTATGACTCACAAAGGGCACAAATCCTTAGGTTTGGCGTTTCTTACTCATAGTTAGCGATATGTAGCTCCTAGGTGTAACTTCTTTTTGAGTCAAGTTGGTCCTATGAAACAAAAAGCAACAAATACAGAACATTGCGAATATGCATATATTGAGTATTGACTTGGTTTATTTATGTAATTTACGAGTTTCTCTATCTCTTGAACCATACATGGTCACTTTGATGATTTTTGTTGTGATGTTTATGATAAGAAGCCTGGTCAAGTAGTAGCAAATGTCCCTATGACTAAACATCGTATGTTTCCTCTTGATATTTCCTGCATTGACAAAAACAGCTTTAGTTGTTAAAGAAGTCAGTAATTCTACTTTGTGGCATTTACGGTATGGTCATTTGTAGCTTAGATGGATTGCAATTGCTAAGTCAAAAGAAAATGGTTCAAGTGCTGCCTTTTATATATATGGATTATTTATTAATATCATAGCATTAGATATAGATATCATATATATTATGATATTATATCTTAGATAATTTGATTTGATTATATAAAATTAAATTCTAGGGTTAGCTTTAGGTTTGCCTATATTAAGGCTCATATGTATTCTTATTTATTGAAGGATCAATAATAGATCAATTTCATAAGTCTTATTTTCTCTATCTTCAACAAAACACACACACACATATACATGTGTGTGTGTGTGTCTTTCTTTGGTCAAGGAGTTCCTATAAAAAAAAAAAAAAACAACAACAACAACAACAGCAAATAGAGAACCTACATTGCATTTGGATATTGACTTGGTTTAGTTTATGTAATTTGCAAATTTCCCTATCTGATCACTTTATAAGAAATGAGTATGTTGGAACAAAGCAAGCAAGCAAACAATTTGACTAAGCAAAACAAATCTCTGTGGTGAGATTATGGATGATCAATTCATGATCAATTCAGAGAAAGACCATCATGTGCCTGTACAAACAAATCGATCTACCTAGCAGAAGGAGGTGAGTATGATCCAGACTGAGAATAACTTGTTTCCAATGTAGTGTTTGAGATTAAACTGCTGCTCTCTCCACTTTCAAGCGGTATTTCCATAGCCAAACATTGCTTTAGATCAACTACAACTGAACTTACATCAGGTCTTTGGATCGCTGTTGGTGTAATGCAAGACATGGCTATCTCTACAAACTTCCATGCTGAAGAACTACTGAATTTTCCTTCTAATCTTGGATCCACAATGGCTTGTATATCCCCAATCTCAAGCTTTGGATTGACCCAATCAGATATGTGACGTTTCCCATCTGATGTTATGGTTATTGCTCGTTGTCCAGTCATTAGCTCAAGCAGAATTATCCCAAAACTATAAAACATCACTTTTTTTTGTTCAAGTTTCCAGATCTATGGAACCTGCAAATTTTTCAAGATTAATTAGTCTTTGAATAATTTGATTAAGCTAAGCACGTGGTTCATTTTTAACCATCAATGGTAAATTTCAAGGCTGTGGATATTACTTTAAGTTGCAATTATATGGATTGCCAGCTAGACAGGTTTGAAAAATATGAACAAGATGCTAGTAAGCTATGATCTATTTTATATATTTTGCTAAAATTGAGGTAAATAGAACAAATTAATATTTTGGTCATCAACAAGGATTAAAAAAAATGGTAGCCTAATACAGAAGGCTCCTTACTAGGTGGAGCCTGGGAAGGGACAAATACCAACAATTTTAGCCTCGCAAGCAAAGATACTGTTTCTAGAATTATAAAATAAAAAAAAAGAAAGAAAAAAGAAAAATTTATGATATAACAACATACTCAGGATCAAGGTAGCCAAATGTACCTGCTGGGCGAGTTGTAATATGAGTGTCAGTATTATTGGCAAAAGCTTTAGAGAGTCCAAAATCTGCAATCTTGGCATGCATGTTCTCACTCAGCAAGATGTTAGAAGATTTTAGGTCTCTATGAATTATTGGTGGCTTACAACCATTCTGTAAATAATCCAATCCTACATTTCCAGTTGACCAGGTAAAGTGAACACTTAGCTATAATAAAGGTAAATAAATAAATTAAATGACAAAGGAAAATGAACTGTCAATGCGATGATGGGAAGGAGATTAATTAAAAGTCTACAAACCACTTGCTGCATCCAACGCAATTTGAAGTCTCTCGTTCCACTTCAAAATATCTGGGTTCTTGTCTGCAAAACAGTATATTTAATTTTAACACCTAATCTTAATGTATCTATAGAGAGAGAGAGAGAGAGAGAGGTGTAGTGCCTCTGATTTTTAAGTCTTTTATGATGATCAGTTATGTACCTATAGCTCTTATTAAATTAATTCATGTGTATTTATCAGAGTGATGGAGTTAACATATCAGAGTAAGTCACAACAGAAAGCATGCCTAACGTTTAGACGAATGAGTAACTGATAACATGCATATGCTCAGACATATGCTAGTTAATTAAAATTCCCGAAAGAATATAAGCATGATACAACTTAAAATTATTTACGGTGTATCTGGCTGGCACGTTAGCGGTACAATTATCCAAATATTCAAAAATTATACGTAACATTATCCCAAAATAAAACTCTGGCTGAGTCCTCATGTGTGCTGCTTACCCTTTTCTCCAGCTCCCGATCCTCCAGATCCTGAGGCTAAGGTAAATTATGAGATTCAGTAGCCATTGAATTTCAGGTAATAGTTATCCTTATGTTGCGCTCAAGTATAAACAATATATGTATGTATGATAGATATTCATTATATTTCAGTATTAACCATACATAGCACATAGCCAATGTAAAGTTCACAACACAACAATACATAGCACACAGCACATGTAATGTTCATAACGTTTGCACTCACCAGTACCACACCTCCACGTGCCCTCAGCGCTAAGAAAACATACATATGACATTATCATGACTATAACCCGCACAAAGTTGAATATATGTGAACAGGTGACCTAAGATCGAGTTTTAGCCACAGTACATGACCCAAGACCTAGTCTTGTCCATGACTCTATGAATAATCTAATCACATATAAGCATACAAGACAACATGAGAGTTAGAGTTACAGTACGCGTCTTTACCTTGCTAGCGGTATGTTCACTTTTCGGTACTGATTCTTGACTTTTCAAATATCCTATAATAGTATCACCACATTATTTCCCTTATAAATAACATCCTAAGAGATGCCGTTGCCACTATTGACCTTTTTACCCCTGGTAAATTTGTTATTTCATGTATACACTTTTTAAATTATTATTAATTAGTAATAACACTTTCTATTAATTAATAATTCCCTTTATTATTTATTATTAATTCATTTTAAATTTATCACTTATTTACTTTCCTAACAATAATATTATTTATTTATTCCCTTTTCTAATACTAATGTTATTGATTCTTTTTCTAATAATAAAATTAGTTATTCCCTTTTTTTAATGATAATAATATTTATTTCTTTTTCTCATAATAATATTATTTATTCCTTTTTCTAATAATATTATTATTTATTCCTTTTTCTCATAACAGCATTATTTATTATTTTTTCTAATAATAATAATATTATTATTTTTTATAATAATAATTATTACTACTACTACTACTAAATTAATTTAAACTTCCTGACTCTATTTCAATATTAAACACGATATCCATATATGAAATCAATAGTTAATAATTATAGACACCACACAAAATAAATTTTGTGTGTGTATCTATATAATTAGCAATTTAGTTTGATATGTACTAACCACCAGATAAAATAATCTTTGATGCGATAGATATTTTTTATATATGGCTAAATCTTAGGATAAAGATATGGTTAAGATTTATATATATATTTATGCAAATATATAGGTAATATATACCTAAAATATCTCAGTATGTTTCTGTAATCACATTTGAATATACTAATTTTTTTAGAAAAAAATATTTATGCTTTAATCTATTAATAATACACCAAAATCAAAATGGAGATCCTAAAAATTTCAATTACGATTACATATATATCTATCTATGCATATATACATATAGATGTATATATATACTCACACCCTTATAAGTAACCACCAGCATATTTTATATATATAGCTTAGTTTAAATAAGTTTACCTTCATTAAATCAGTTTACCTTTATTCAATATAAATACACACCCATGGTAGTACACACACACACAAATCTATACCAATTTAAGATCTACATTTCTACGTTCAGTATAGGTCTATATATTATTTATGGCTCTGATTAGTGTGTGTGTGTATAGTTACCTCCTTATCTGCATATTTTGTTGGAAATTATATCCTAGGAGTTAATCATTATATAACTAAAATTTAAATTGAGATATTGTATCTCAAATTTGATTTATGAAGATAAATCAATCATTTAATTAAATAGAAATATTGTATCTCTGATTTAATATTTAAATTAAATATATAATATATCTTATTTAATTTAAATTGAGATATAATATCTCAGTTTTAATTAAATAGATATGTGTGTGTGTGTGTGTGTAATACCCGGATAACTATTAGCTGGAATATTATGTTACAATAATGAAAATGTCCATTTATGAAGATTTTGGTCTCAACATGTTATATGATTAGTTTTAATTAAGAAAATTATTAAAAATTAGTAAGGGATTAACTAAGTGATTTTTGGGAATTTTATAAGATTATAGAAATTTAGGAAACATGAAAAATAAAATAAATATAAATAATTATTATTAAGGGCCGAAATTTTTGGCCAAATTAAATAAATAATAAGGGTTAAGATGTAACCTTGAAAAACCAAGATCAAAGGCTTAGGATTATTCAAGAAATTATAGAAGCCTAAATCCATGTAATTGCTTATGGACCAATAGGAAAATTTTGGGGAAAGAAAAATGCAAGAGAAGTAGAATATTAGGGTAAATGAAAAAAAAATAATAAATATATATATGTGTGTGTGTGAGCTGGCCGAAATTTTTAGGGGAGGGATAAGGATGATTTGGATATTTGTATATAAGAATATTATAAGATTAAGACATGTGTTAATTAAATAATATTATATTAGTAAAAATGTGAACAGGATAAATGACTACGGATAGAAATAAAATCCTACCTAAAAAAAAATCTTGAACTAAGTTTTTAGGGTCAGAGTATATTATTGATCAGTGGATTTTTATCCAGAGATTGGCGCCGACCGAAGTTATTTCTGTAACCGGCAGCGATTACCGAGGATTTTCGGCAGGTAACGGAATGTCCTTAATGAGAGTATAAGGTTAAGAAAACCCAGTATTCTCGAAGAGGAAAAAAAGATCTTCAGAGTATTGCTTTATGAATTTTAAGATTTTACAAAATTTCGTAATCGGGACACCGAATCAGAGATTTTATCTGATAAAGCAAGGATGATGTCACTAACATGATGTCATCAATTTTGTCTTCTTGTGGGGAGGGAGGTCGGCCAAGCAATGAAGGGCCAAGATCAAGCCACTTCAAAAAAGTGCGATCCGATGGTCAGAATTCAACCAGACAAAGTTCAATGAAATTACGAAAATGCCATTGGAATTTTCTATAAATAGCCCTCCATTCTTTTCAAAATCCTCACACCAAAATTCCTCTTGAATTTCAAAATTTGGGAGAGAAGGAAGAAGGAGGAGTCCGGAGAAAATCTATAACGAAGCTCTGAGTAAGTTTTTCAGTCCTTAATCTTTAGTTTTAGTAGTTCTTTCGGTAGTTATAATAGAATTACTAGAGTAGTCTCTAATTTTTTCAAGTAAGGTTAGATATCATGATTTAGGAATAAATATGATATTTATCTTAGGAATATCTTAGAGGAAAGGTTATAACAAAATTTTGAGAGTTTAAAGTCAAAATAGCGAAGCTCAGGCAAAATTCCACCAAATAATCAAACTAGGGGCAAAATGGTAATTTGTACCTAAAATGCCTATTATGATTCTAAATATTCATATCAGTGATATTATCCTTCTAGGATATCCGAAATCACGAACCGCTGTTTCCGCTGTCACCGCTGTCGTATCGCCGTCATATCACTGTTGATCGTATCAGAATTCGACAAAAGTGCCGGAAATCGTCAACGGAGGTACAGACGCATATTGTAAACGTAACACTTATGCTACTCATATACATATATGCGGTAGACATGTTTATATACTGAGGCTCTGTCTAGGGTTGTCAGTCATACATACAGCTTTTACGGGTTATAGTCTTGATAACGCCGTTGGGTTTTCCTAGCGCTGAGGACACGATGGGAAGTCGTGGCACTGGTTATGTGCAGACATGTGGTGGGACTTTACATATTGATGTGTGCTTATGTTCTATCCATTATTGATCATGCATCTGCTATGTGCTTTTGTATTGATATGCTGTTATGTGATTATGAATTTCTGTTGCCTATATATGTTTTATTTGAGTATAAGGTTAACCGTTACCTGAGATCCAAATGGTAATTGGATCTCAGCTGTAGCTTCAGGTTCGGGCGAACCAAGAGGTGAAGATAGGGGCAATTGGCAGGCGTAGGGAGTCAGGAGGAGTTTTATGTTTTTAGTTTTTGTATAACTATTTAGGTTCTGCTTTTTGGGAATAGTAGATGACTGTATAAGAACAATTACACTATGGTTATGTACCTTTAAGTTTCAGTTACTCATTTGCAAAAATGCTCAACTCTGATCAAAATTTAAAAAAAAAATTCGCTATTTTTAATGTGGGATGTTACAATATATATATATATATATATATATATATATATATATATATTATATCTTTTCTTAGATTTAATTTATAGAGAAAAATTACATCAGAAGGCTTTCGATTTAGATTAAATAAATATATTACATTAGATCTATTAGATAGATTTAATTAATGTATTTTTTAATCAAGATTCAAAATTTGAATTTCATATCTGGATTTTGATTTGAATTAAATAAATATATTACATTAGATCTATTAAATAGATTTAATTAATATATTTAATCCAGATTCAAAATTCAAATTCCAGATTTGGCTTTTATTTCGGATTAAATAAATATATTAGATTAGATTTATCAGATAGATTTAATTAATATATTTAATCCAAATTCAAAATTCGAATTTCAAAATTAATAGGGATTAATTTTATATATAATACGCTGATCAGTTTCATAAGAGAGACGGAACTTTTATAGAGCGTATTAGAAAGCCGCGAGAAAACCCTAGAGCAATAGAGAGAGACGCAAGACGCACAATTCGAAGCGCTAGCATGCTACCGCGTCCATGTTCGGAGTTGTTCGTGTGGATACCAATAGAGGAAGCTGATTCGTGGAGTCAACTTCTACTGATCAAGAGGGTAGCCCACCAGTTCAAGGAGAATGAGACGCGGAGGAGTTTGCTACAGGTATTATTCGGTTCCTTAGCCTTGATTTAGGTGATGGTTGAGCGATCCTCCGGATGGGATTCGTAGAATATTTTAATCCACTGCGTGTACGGATCCTAACATATTTGACTCTCCTTCTCTCTCTTTGTTTTTTTTTCCTCACTGTCTCGACTCTTTCTTAGTTCACTCTCTCGGCCTCACTTCAGCTGTTGGAAAAATAAAGGAGGTGGAAGCATATTATATATAATGGTCCAATCTGATGAGGAGCTAATGGTCCGAGCAAAGAGGACCAATGGGTAATGACGCTGGGCTCGAGATGTAATACTCTAAAATTTATATTTCTCCTAAGTATCATATTTTGGCAAAGAAATACCTCTTAAAATAAGAGAGTATGTTGTCTCTAAATTTTTAATAGATTGATTATCATTTCTTAGGGAAATTTTCTTTGGATTCTAATAAATCCAAATCAAATTTTCTAATCTTCAATTAGGAATCATAAAATACCCTACAATTAATATTTTAACATCTAGTTTTGATATAATCAAAGATAAGTCATAGAGGAGTATGGAAATAATATGTGAAATAAAAATCACATTAAATAACAGCAATTTCCTATTTAAAAGAGCAAGATAAGCAAGGGAAACACTTAATTAAATTAAGATAATTAGTAAATAGTATAGGGCACCTAAGCTTGATTAATTGGAGATTAATGGCAATTTAAATAGGGGTAAATATGGTCATCAAGAGAGGGGGATGTTATTTTCGAAATTATTCTAGAAAAAAAGAGTGTTATTAAATTACAAATCATACTCTAATTACTTAGAGTTAATTAGAAGACTTAGTAAACCTAAGATATTTGTAAAAAGAAGACAAATTGAAAAAGTAAAAATGAGTGAAGGAGGGAGAGCCATGGAGAGGGGGGAAGTAGGTGGGAAATTGTGTGTGTATGAGTGTGTGCGCGTGTATATGGGTGTGTAGGAGTAGATGGGGAGGTGTGTATGGCTGTGTGTGTGTATACGTAGGTGTGTGTGTGTGGTTAAAGTTTGTGGAAGGAAAATGCCACTTGAGTCCCAACCTTTCCCTATAAATAGAGGGCTTTGGCCTTCACAAAACTCACACCAAAAACCAAGTAACATCTAATATAGAGAAAGTGGAAGTGAGGGTGAAGAGTCTTGGAGAAGTAAGAGTAAAGTTATTGGTAAGTTCTCTAGCTCTAGCTTTAAGTTCTTTAAGTTTTAGTTCTTAAATTCATAGTTAGAAGTAGCTTTAATCCTAAATATGTTAAGTAATTTTATTTTCATGTTTTATGGGTAGAAATAGCTCTATTTCAAAAAAATATGAAGGAAGTGCTTCAGCAAAATTTTTGAAGAAAAACATCAAAGTGACGAAGTTCTGGCAAAATTTTTCGGTTAGGCGATTTCTGGAGCCAGTAGCAAAAACGCCAGTATTTTATGTTGAAAATGGGGTTCTAAAATTCTGCGAAAATTCATGGTTAAAGTAGACATATAGAGCTTTCCAAACATACCCAGAGTGTGTCATTCTGAGTTTTTTTGCAGAAAGATAAAAATTCACAAAGAAAGGCTACATTTTCTGGGTAAAAATCTGGGCAGATGATAAAAACATAAAAACTGGGAATTATATGGTTGGACCGAGTTACATCCGTTATTCTTCCTTAAAAATAGACATGATAAGGGAAATTTTGGCTTTGGTTTAACATCATTTCGATTTTTCTAGAATTAGTTATGATTTTTCAAAGTTACCGAAAAATCTGCCAAGAAAATCAGCCTTAGCGTTTTTAAAGAAATGTAAGGGAAAAATTGTAATAATAAATCCACCAAGGGTAGAAATGTCAAAATAGGTGAAAATATCCTTTGTGATATTATTCTATGAAATATGATATTAATT
Source organism: Acacia confusa (assembly GCA_037074495.1). NCBI lineage: Eukaryota > Viridiplantae > Streptophyta > Magnoliopsida > Fabales > Fabaceae > Acacia > Acacia confusa. Next base: position 31,421,546 of record CM073510.1, read on the forward strand.
ATAATATCATACAAAATATGGAAAAGGAAATAATCCGACGGTAACGTTATAGGATACCTGAAAAGGCCGGGGTCGGATTCAAAGGACGGGCGTATTGGTAACTACGCGGTGGAAGGTACGTTCACGTACTGTAACTCTAACTCTGATATTTATGGTATGCGTATATGTGGTACGTGTGTTGTATGTATGTTGGTGGTGTGTTGTTTGATTACATAGTGTTGTTAGAGGATAACTGAACATATGCATACACTGGGAGTGATATATCTGTATTCACTGGGAGTGGTACATTTCCCTGGGAGCGGTACATTTGCATTCACTGGGAGCGATATATTTGGGAGTGATTTATTTGTTGTGCTTATATACCGTATATGTAAATATGAGGTTAACTGTTACCTGGGGTCTGTATATATTGGACCTCAACTCTTAACATAGCGTCAGGGTCAGGAGAACCAAGGATGGAGGAAAAGGGAAAGCAGCATGCTTAGAGATCCTGCAGAAGATTTCTTTTTGGATGTAATTCCTTTTTTATAACACTCAGTATAATGTACCGTTATTGTAATTAGCCAGACTTATGGCTTTTTAAATCTATATATATCAGTTACTTAATCGCTCCGGTGCTCTACTCTAAAAAAAAAAATTATACTACTTTTGAAAAGTTGGGATGTTACACGAGACGCTGATTGGAGAAGCATGGCGCTAAGATTTGTTTTCTAATAGTGTGTTGCGTTTTTTCTAATTTGTTGATATTGCTCCTGCCTTTTGTGAGATTATAAGAAAGATAATAAATATTGCTGATATATTTTCCTTGGCTGTTAACAAGCTGGCTAAAGAGAATTAATATGGAATTTATAATTGGGTTTGAATCTTTAAAGTGAGCTGCATATTTGGGCTGAAAGTTTAATGAATCAAGAAGGCAGGTTGTGTGTTAGTTTTGTCTAGAATAGCCAATACATTGATAAGGAAGGCTATAATCATGGCGCTGGTTCTCTCTGATAAGGCTTCTGGTAAGCAAGTTCCGTTGTTGTGTGAGGAGGGTGATCTTCTGCTCCAAAGTTCAAAAAAGATTAAAAATGTAGTTGATAGTATGGAAGAGGAGGAGTGGCAGAAACTTGGAGCAAAGGAGAACCTTTTGTCTATGGGTCTGTCTTTTGCAAAGATGCTCCAAGGTATTAATAGGAAAGAGAAGGATGAGGATAATCTGAAGAACAAGGATGATATGTCTGACGTTATTCTATCGGACACTGCTACTCTGAATACAGAGAAAGAAGATTTTGAGCCACTATGTGTTATTCAGGAAGATCCAAATCGGAATTTTCCAACCTTTTGCTTCTCTGATAAAATGAAGAAGCGCTTATACAAAGCTTGGAACAGGGCTGTCATAGTGAAGCTATTAGGCAAGTCGATTGGATATAAAATGCTACTAACAATTCTTCAATCCTTATGGGCAAAACGTGGTGTTATTAGTTCGATCAACATCGAAAATGGTTTTTTTGTAGTCAAATTGTCCAATAATGAAGACTATCTCAACGCTCTAACAGGAGGTCCCTGGATGATCTTCGATTGTTATTTAACTGTCAGACCTTGGGAGCCTTAGTTTCAATCTAAAAGGGCTACCATCGATAAGGTTGCAATCTGGGTACATCTGCCTAATATTGTTCTGGAATATTATGATCATGAAGCTTTGACTTGGATTGGGAATAGAATTGGAGAGATAGTTAAAATCGACTTCAATACTGTGGGCCATTTGCGGGGTCACTATGCAAGAATCTGCGTCCTAGTTGATCTAAACAACCAGCTGATGTCGAGCTTCTCTCTGGATGGAGAAGAATATTTGTTGGAGTATGAAGGTCTCCATTCCTTATGCCTTAACTGCGGGATATATGGACATAAGAAGGAGGAGTGTAAAACAAGGGTTAATATTTCCAAAACAGGGGGTCACGATAAAAGTGTTATTGATGCAAAGAAGGTTGTAGCTATGGAAGTGGGAAACGTCTCAGGCGAGGATGGGATCCTAAGGTGCTTACTCCTGACGTATGGAAAGTAGTTCAAAAGCCTCGCTGACAGAAAAGAGAAGGAAAAGAGAAGAGCAACGACGGTTTCCGGGAGCTTGATGTTGGCTTGCATTTCAGTGTACTTGCAGGTGAGGAAGACGTTTCTAATAGGGATGGAATAGTGAATAAGTCATCTATGGTACAGCCTCTCTCATCGTTTAAAGTGGATTTGCAGAGTAGCTCTATGGCAAGTGGCTCTAGGGAGAGAAAAGGCGGGGCAAAGAGAAGGAACGGTAAGGTGAAGAGCTTGACGGGAGATGGTAGCACGAAAGAATTAGGCAGACAGGAACAGAGGATTGAAAAAAGAATGAGAGAAATAGTACAAAGAGAGGAAAAAGGTGTTGATTGTAACATCCCACCTTAAAAATAGCGGAAATTTTTTTTTTCCTAAAACGTTGATCAGAGTAGAGAAATTTCATAAAACGAGTAACTGAACCTTAATATTACATAACCACAGTGTAAGTGTACTTATGCAGTCATCTACTATTCAAAAGGAAGCAACACCTAACTAGGTATATAAAACTAAAGCCGTAAAACTCCTCCTGCCATCCTACTCCAGTCACTCGCCCCTATCTTCAACCCCTTGGTTTGCCAGAACTTGAAGCTACAACTGAGATCTAATTACCATTTGGATCTCAGGTAATGGTTAACCTTATGCTCAAATAAATAGTATATGGACAACAGTTATTCACAAACTCATAACAACAGTAAATCATTACATAAGCACACAGCAGATGTATGATCACAACATTGACAGAACATAAGCACAAAGCAATATGTAAAGTCCCACAACATGTCTGCACATAACCAGTGCCACGACGGCCCATCGTGTCCTCAGCTCTAGGAAAACCCAACAGCGTTATCGAGACTATAACCCGTGTAAAGCTGTATGAATAACTGACAACCCTAGACAGGGCTTCAATATCTAAACATGTCTATCACATATACGTATATGAACAGCATAAGTGTTAAGGTTACAATACGCGTCCGTACCTCCGTTGACGGTTTTCTGGTACTTTCGTCAAATTACGGCACGTTTGACAACGGCACGACAGAGGTGATAGCGGAGACAACGGTTCGTGATTTCGGGTATCCTATAGGGATAATATCACTGATATGAATATTTAAGATCATAACAGGCATTTTAGGTACAAATTACCATTTTGCCCCTAGTTTGATCACTTAGTGAAATTTTACCAGAGCTTCGTTATTCTAACTTTATTTTTCTCAAAATTTTGCTATAACTTTTCCTCTAACATATTTCCAAGATAAATATCATATTTATTCCTAAAACATGATATCTAAGCTAGCTTGAAAAATTAGAGGCTACTCTAGCAATCCTACTATAACTATCGAAAAAACTACCGAACTAAAGACTAAGGACTGAAAAACTTACTCAGAGCTTTGCTACGAATTTCTCCGGACTCCTCGTTCTTCCTTCTCTCCCAAATTTTCAAAAATCACAAGAGGATTTGGTGTGAGAATTCCAAATGAAATGGTGGCTATTTATAGAAAAACCCAATGGCATTTTCGTAATTTCATTAAACTTTGTCTGGTTGAATTCTGACCGTCGGATCGCATTTTTTTGAAGTGGCTTGATCTTGGCCCTCCACCTATAGGCCGACCTCCCCCCCCCCCACAAGGAGACAAAATTGATGACATCATCATGCTTGTGTCATCTTGCTTTATCAGATAAAATTCCTGGTTTGGTGTCCTGATCGCGAAATTCTGTAAACACTTAAAATTCCGAGAACAATACGCTGAAGGTCTTTTCTTCCTCTTTGAGAATACTAAGTTTTCCTAACCTTATACTCTCATTAAGGACATTCCGTTACCTGCAGAAAATCTTCGGTAATCGCTACCGGTTACAGAAATAACGTCGGCCGGTGCCAACCTCGAGGTAAAAATCCACTTGTTCAAAATATACCCTGACTCTAGAAACCTGGTTCACGGTTTTCTAGGTAGGATTTTATTTCTATCCGTGGTCATTTATCCTGTTCACTTTTTATTACTATAATATTATTTAATTACCACATGTCTAAATCTTATAATATTATTATTTTACAAAGATCTAATTTCATCCTTATCTCCCCCAAATTTTCGGCCCACACATATAATTATATATATATATATATATATATTTTTTCATTTACCATAATATCCTATTTATCTTGCATTTATTTTTCCCAAATTTTCCTATTGGTCCAATAATAATTACATGGATTTAGGCTTTTATAATTTCTTGAACAATCCTAAGCCTTTGATCTTGGTTTTTCAAGATTACATCCTAACCTTTATTATTTATTTAATTAGGCCAAAAATTTCAGCCCTTAATATTAATTATTTATTTTATTTTTCATATTTCCTAAATTCCCATGACCTTATAAAATTCCCAAAAATTACTTAATTAATCCCTTACTAATTTTTAGTAATTTTCTTAACTAAAATTATTCATTTTCTCACAACAATTTTATTGACATTAATAATTTAAGCTCCATGCAAAATATCAAAAATCATAGAGTCAATTTTAGTCTTAGAATACTTCTTAATTTTTCTTCTTTTTATTTTCATACGAAATAGTTTATTAATTTGTCTAAATTAAGGATAATATGCTTTCTAAATTTTTAATAGTTATTCCATGCCTTCTAGAATTTTTCATAATTTTTCTTAGTGTTCCCTTTGAACTTAGACTAATCATATAACATGTTAAGACCAAAGTCTTCACAAATAGGCATTTTTTATTATTGTAATATAATTTTTCAGATAATAATTATCCGGGTATTACATTGATATCCCGAGGTTAGCCTATGCGAACGTAAAATTGGCAGAGTACTACCTAAATGAGACGCCTGATGGTGACGGCGTGGTGAAGGAGGTGGGCCAGGGAGTTGACTCTGATCTTCCTATGGTTGAGTTTCAAGCTATGACACATGACCCTGGGGAGGAAGGAAAATTGGAGAAGCTAGTTGGTAGGTTTTGGAATGGGCCAGACCAAGTTGAGCCCATTTCGAGCTTGTGTACTGATGGGCTGTGCGAAGAGTTAGGGGGCTTGTTTGTTCCTGAGACCTAATAATTCTGGTGCCATTGGACCTGATTTGTGTTTAAGGCTTTTCGTTGTGGCTCTGTCAGGATAGTGGTTTTTTTAAGAAAATTATATTCCCTTTTATCTTTATTTTGTCCTTTTCATTTTATGGCAAATATTTTTTACTGGAATTCCTGTGGAGCTTGTAACAGGCAGCTGGTGCGAAATCTCCGATTTGTCTGGAAGGGAGTGTATCTTGATCTTTTCATTCTTGCGGAAACTAAAAGTGAGAAGGAGGAAAGTTTAAGTTGCCTTGCTAATCTCGGATTTGACTATTTAGCATTCATCCCCAGTAATGGCGTTCGGGTGGTCTAGTTACAGCCTGGCGATCGAACCAGATTGCTGTCTCGGTTGTTCGTTCTAATAGACAATATTTTCATCTCCAATGTCACCTGGAGGGACGGCCCCAGTTTTTCCTTTCTGCGGTTTATGCAATTCCTTCTCAGTCTCAAAAATTGTCCCTCTGGAATGTTCTTAAAGATTTGGCTGATTCAACTTTCTCTCTGTAGGTTGTTATTGGAGACTTCAACGATATTTTGTCCACTCAGGAAAGAAGTGGAGGTGCTCATATTCGCTGTTCTAGGATGTGGCAGTTTCGGGATAGAATTCAGTCTTGTATGCTAAATGATATGGGTTTTCACGGTCGCAGATTCACCTGGCATGGACCCCGTCTCGCGAATTATGCTCGTATCTTCGAAAGGTTAGATAGGGCTCTCGCCAATTCTTTGTTTTTGTTGGATTTTTCGAATTGTTATGTTCAAGTTCTTTCCCGTTCAAAATTCTCGGACCACAACCCTCTTATGTTATGCTTCGAGACTGGTAAGGAGCTTAGATTGAGTTCTCGTCCTTTTCATTTTGAGGTTATGTGGATGTCCCATGCTAGTTTTGAAGATTTCCTTACTGATCAATGGAAGTCTGAATTGGATATTGATTTGTCCCTTAACAAGCTTCAGGAGGCTTTAGGACCTTGGAATAAAGAGGTTTTTGGTTTTGTGGAGAAAAAGAAGCACCTGATTATGCCCAGGTTGGGAGGAATTCAGAAATCGCTACATTACCCTCATTTCCAGTTTCTCTGCTGTTTGGAACTGGAGCTACAGGAAGATTTAGAAAAGCTTCTGAAATTGGAGGAAATCAAATGGTTCCAGAAATCTCGATCACAGTGGATTACAGAGGGAGATAGAAATACTCGTTATTATCATCTAAAATCGAAGATGAGACGAAGGCGAAATAGAATTGTTGCTCTAAAAAATGATGAGGGTGCCTGGATTGATAATGAGGAAGTGTTGCAAAAGTTAGTGGTAAGGTATTTTAAACTTCTTTATACTGATGACTGTTATGCTTCTCCTTCGTTGGTTACTAAGACTTGCTTTCCTATGCTTGAGGATTCAAAATTGAGGGGTTTTGCAAAGATACCTGGGGATGATGAAATTAGAAATGTTATCTTTTCTATGGGTAATTTTAAAGCTCTAGGGGCTGATGGCTTTCCTCCTGTTTTCTACAAAAGGAATTGGAATAAGGTTGGTACTTCTCTATGTGCCTTTGTTAAGGGTGTGTTCCAGGGGTCTGCTTCCTTTGACGAAGCCAATAAGACTCTCATTTCACTAATCCCTAAAAGGGACTGCCCGGAATTGGTTTCCCATTTCAGACCTATAGCTCTCTGCACGGTACATTATAAATGTATCACAAAGCTAATTACTCAAAGGTTGAAGGGGGTAATGAATGAGATTGTCTCACCCTTTCAAGCTAGTTTCATCAAGGGTAGATATATCTAGGACAATATAATCGTTGGTCAGGAAATTCTCCACATTATGAGTAAAAATAGAAGCAAGAAGGGCCTTTTGGCTATAAAGATAGATCTTGAGAAGGCTTATGATAGGGTAAGGTGGGATTTTTTTAAGACAAGTCCTCATTGATGTAGGGTTTGAATTCGATTTTATAAATCTAATTATGACTTGTGTATCTTCGGTTTCCTATAATGTCCTTTGGAATGGAGGCCAAACCAAATATTTTCTTCCCCAGAGAGGTCTTTGGTAGGGTGATCCTATTTCACCGTTGCTTTTTGTTCTATGTATGGACAAGCTCTCTCACCTGATTTGTGATGAAGTGGAAAATGGGAATTGGAAGCCAATTGCAACTTCCAAGAATGGGCCTAAAATTTCCCATCTTATATTCGCGGATGATCTCCTTTTATTTGGTCTGGCTTCTCGTTCTCAAGCTGAAGTTATGATGAAGTGTTTGGACAAATTCGGTTGTGATTCAGGGAGCAAGGTTAATCACTCTAAGTCCTCCCTATTCTTCTCCCCAAAGGTCTCAGTTCAGTCTAGAAATGACATTAAAGATTGCGCCAAGATGAAAATTTCATGTGAAATTGGAAGATATCTAGGCTTCCCCCTCTCTCGTAAAAGGCGAAGCAGAGAGACGTTCAACTATATTATTGAAAGGGTTTAGTCTAAACTTTCAGCCTGGAAAGTTAAGTCCCTTTCTACTGCAGGCCACATTACGCTAGCTAAGTCTGTGATGAGTACTATTCCCTTGTGTTCGATGCAAGTAGCTAGAATTCTGAAGAAAGTGTGTCAGGAAGTGGAGAAACTTCAAAGAAATTTTATTTGGGGTCATGATGAGTCGCTTAAATGTTTCCATCCCGTGGGTTGGGATCACATTACTCTTCCTAAAGAGTTTGGGGGGCTTGGTTTTAGGCGTTTGACTTCTCTCAATAAAGCTTGTGGGGCTAAATTAGCTTGGAGGATAATTGTGGGCACTAAGGGTCTATGGGCTGATTTGCTTCAAGAAAGGTACATGATGCGTGATGAAAACTCTCTCTTGACTTACCGCCCGGGTGACTTGAAAATATGGAGGTTTATCACTTCTCAAAAAACCATTATCGATTCGGGCACCAGGTGGAGAGTTAGGAATGGCTGCATGGTTAATTTCTTCTGTGACCTTTGGCTTTTTGATGGAAGAATAAAAGATTTCTGTATAAGGAGAATATCTGAAGAGGAAGAGCAATCATCAGTGGTTGAATGGGTCTTAAATGGTTTTTGGGATATATCTCGGCTCTTCGGTATTGTTAATGCATCAATTATTTAGCTAGCGTCTAGGAACTCATCCTCCTCCTAAGATAGATGCCGGTCAGGATTTTCTGATTTGGGGTGCAGCTAGAGATGGGAATTTTTTTGATTAAAAGTGCTTATTTCCTTATCGAGCAGAACCCCCCGTTTCTGAAATGCAAATTGTATAGACATATTTGGAAGTGGCCGGGAGCAGAATGCATTAGAGTCTTCTTGTGGCTAGCTGTTCTGAACAGGTTACCAACTAATGCATGGCGTAGTTCCTGGTCCTCTTCTTCTGCAGAGTGCAGTCATTATAATGGGGGTGTTGAAGATGCTGTGCACATTTTAAGGGACTGTATCTATGCAAAAGAGATGTGGCTGAAGCTCATTGATCATAGGTATGTTGCTCAATTCTTTTCTACGGGGCTTAGGGATTGGATAGCCATGAATATGTCTGGTACTTTTAGTGTCCTTATGGGTCCTTATTGGCATCTTATTTTTGGTGTCTCAGTTTGGAAATTATGGAATTGGAGGAATCTAGCCCTCTTTGAACCGAACTTCCTAAACCCTTTGAAACCTGAAGTTTTTGTTTTGCAAATGTGGAGGAAATTCGCTTGCCTAGAAAACCTTTCACTGGGTACTTCTGGATCCTATATTGACTCCCCCCCCCCCCCCCTTTCGGTCTTCATTACCCCCATGTGAGGGTTGGGTGAAGCTTAATGTGGATGGGGCCATGAGCTTGAGTACGTCCAAAGCGGGGTGTGGTGGAGTTCTAAGAGATAGCAAGGGAGTGTGGATTGCAGGTTTTTCTAAGTCCATTGGATTATGCAATGCCAGAGTTGCAGAAGAATGGGCGTTGTATGAAGGTTTGAGCCTAGCGTAGGATCTTGGTTTTAGGAAAGTGTATGTTGAATCTGATGCTCTTGATCTTGTCAATTGTTTGAATGAAACCAATCCTCTTGCTGGTAGTCTCCTGTGTCAACAGATCAAGGAGTTGGTGTCTAGAAAATGGAGTATCTCCATTGATTTCATTCCTAGAGAAATTAACAAAGTTGCTGATTCCTTGGCCAAATGGGGCTTGTCAAAATCTGAGATCCTTAGTGAATGTCCTTTGGCCTTAAGAGCCTTAGTTGATCAAGAATGCTTGGGATTTATTCCCTCTCCTGTGTAATTTATTCTTAGTTACTGTACTTTGGCTTTTTGCCATTTCACTTATATATATATAAAAAAACAATATTGACTTAGTTTTAGCTTGGTTAGTTGCTGCTTTGCTGTCACGTGATTGCTGAAAGGAATGCCAATGGGTTGCATATATTAGATGGACTCATGTTTTTTTTTTTTAATGGATTGAGTCTTTTATTCATGTAATTGAAATTGTTTGATAATCAATCCTATAATTATTTTCCTAAAAATTCATGGAAATTAGGCCTTAGTTTCCAATAATTATTTTAGGCCATAAATTATCCCTTCCAAATATTCTTTGACTTTATTCTTTCTCTCAAGTAATTTATTTTGGCCATAAAATATTATTTATAAAATATTCTGGTCAATAATTATTCCCAACTAGATTGTCTTTGATTTATAAGAAAATATGCCTTAAATTTCAATAATTAATTTCATAATTATTTTTAGGCCAAATTTCATAATTAATTTCCAACTAACATCACAATTTTCAAGTCCCAAAATTTTGGATGTTATGATAGAATTCTAGAATTCACATTAAATTATTAGGAAAAATGGAAAAATTCCCAAATTTAACTGATAAGTAGGATATGAAAGAATTAACCAACTTAAAAATTAAGACTTAACAAACCTGACAGTAGGTTCCGGAGATTTCCCTTTCCCATGTATTCATAAATCAGCGCTCTCATGTCACCATCATCACAAAAGCCAACAAGAGAAACTAGATTTTTATGATAAATAAAGGACAACAGTTTTACCTGCATTAAATTTGAACCTAATCTTCATAAATAGTTTAGTAGTACTATAATATAATATAAACGAATTGGATGAAAATCGAAGATAATTAATCAATAATGATTTTCATTTCTAACCTCTGATTGAAACTCGTTAAACCCTTGCTGTGATGACTTAGAAAGTAACTTGACCGCAACTTGTGATCCATCTTTAAGTCTTCCAAGGTACACCTTTCCAAAGCCCCCTTCTCCAATTTCAGTTTCAAAGTCATTAGTAATTCTATGAACTTCAGCTTGAGAAAATCCTTGATTCTTTGATTTAATCTGACCATCTTTCTTGGATGACAATAATACTGCAGCAACGTACAATAAAATTTTAAAATTATCTGTGTACTTGAACTTCTGTTTTGTTAGATATAATACAAGGAAATGTACTTGGCTATATTTTACAGCAATGTTTTCTATTTCCCATAAAAAGAATGCTCAGGAATGACCATCTATTCAAAATACTAATCAAGAGGACGAATTTGAAAAACTTTTAAAAGATTCGTACATGAAAAATAATTATAAAGAATATAATTAAAGAAAAATCGGGCAGTTTACACCTTTCTTAATTCTTTTATGTTTGCAGAGCATCAAAGAAATGTAGACTATTATTGCAAGAATTGCCACAGAAGCTACGGCCGCGACAAGTGGTTTTATGAACTTCTTTGCAATGGTTTTGCAAGTGCCTGTCCGACAGAGACCAGGATTTCCATCCAAACTAAGAAAAAGTAACACAATAATATGAGTAATGAATCGATGATTTGCATGTACGAACTAATGAGGGCTACATAAACATACATCAAAATTAAACCAGTAGTTGACTTCTACCTCAGAGCCATGGGAATTGAGCCTGTGAGATTATTCCCTCTCAAATTACTGAAAATTCATCACGAGAGATAAATTGCAAAACTTTGTCAACAAGAAAACGGTATTGCTATGCTAAAGTACGGTTGCAACTCACAGCAGTTTCAAATTGTGTAGTTCTGCCAAGGATTCTGGTATGTCTCTAGTTAATTGGTTGTTCGACAAATCCCTTCAATGTGACACTCATAAATATCCATCACACATAATTATTAAATGAGAGCTATGCCTTTTAGACAAACAATCTGAATCCATTTCCTTGCTAAGTGCTTTGCTTAGTAAGGAGATCTAAACCTTTGGACAGTCCAGATCTTTTTTTTAAAAAAAAAAATACTGCTTTTTTAAATGAAAAATCACTTTTTGGGGAAAAAAAAAAGTTAAAACAGTATCTTTAGTTTAGATTTTATATCCATTAAAATAAGTTTATTTAAGAAATTAAAGACTTTTAAAAATGATCATATCTTGATGGTCCATATATGTTAGCTCTTCCTGTTAAGCAAAGCGCTTGGTAGGGGAAACCAATTTCGAAAATGTGAATTTTCTATATAGCATGGAGAATAGAAGTTGACCTTGCATATATTTTACTCTTACAAGGTCTCCAACGTCATGAGTTTGGAGAATGAAGTTACAATCTGTCCTGTCATTTTGCTTGAGCTCATGTTCCTGTTTTCAAATTGTTAACAGTCAAAATGTTGCCACGAAAAGCACAAGCAGGGAATAAAAGAGATTGAAGTCAAAGCAAAGACAAACACTTTTTGCACTACTTCAATAATAGTACGTAGTACTTTGCAGTTTGCACCTCCCTTCCCTAATATAATTAAGAGGGTTTGAATTCGGTCCTACATATTATAAAACCACAATCCATTTTGTCTTCTATATTCATCATTTTTTCTAAACTATCCCCATTAATTGCACATTATCAAGAGAGAATTTCTATCAGAGAGTTTCAATGCAAATGATTCAATAGTTATTTTAGGAAACCAACACACATTTTTTTTAATATAACTATTTTAACTATCTTCTTTAATCTATTTAATTTAGTTAAATAGATATATTAAGGACCGGAGGTAGTGTAGTATATTACACAGACATACATGTATATAGAATATCAAAGACAAATACTCACAAAGAAGTGACCCTTGGAATGCTCTCAGAGTAATTACAAGCCACGCCCTGCCATCTATAATCTTTTGGCATGCAAGGATCACCTTGCCAACTGATTCTCATGATGTTATTATAAGCATGTTTGATCTCTCGCATTGCATCAACTGTTAAATGTATGGAAGTAACCTTGTCATCCATTAAATATAAGAAAATATGAAATATGGTTAAAAAAAAAGTGTTGAAAAACAACAACTTTGGCTTTGATTGATGAAAAATAAGATAAGATAATAAAATAAATCAAGTAGTATATACTTACCATCTCCTTCATGAGTTGGGGTATTAGTTTGGGGTAGTGCTCTATAAATCTCATAAGCATTGATCATGGGGGGTAAACCAGAACCTGAGGCTGATGTGATTGAAATACGAGTTATGTTAACCCCTTTTGGAATTCTCCTAACCAAGGTATAGACATCCTGGTATTTAAGAGTTACAATCTCTTGGATCGTATCAGTGAAAGTAATTTCCATGCTTCTTACTTGACTCTTAGAATGCTCCTCGAAATCAAAAAAATGAAGGTAAACATAGTGTTCGCTATCTGCTGTAAAATTAATCAATTTCAATTTTATATATAAGGAAGACGAAACATTCAGTGCTTTGACTGCAGTTCTTAACACTTCATTTGGTAGTCTGTACTCTTTTACATCACTGTTAATTGCTTCTGATGTGGAGAATCTCACGGAGTTGTCTATGTTTCCATTGAACCAGGACCTACCATAGATATCATCTGCATATCTTCATTATTGTGTCATCAGAATATATTAATGAACTCTACTTATGACTTATTTTTAGACATGATATTCATCAAGCTTTAAATGTGTGTCTTTCTAGACCTAACATTGAGTACCGGTCTAGAAAATAACCAATTTAGAAAATGAAAATACTTTTCTAGAATGGTTCTCGCGGCTAAAAAGTACTACGTTCTGTTCAAATAATAAAAGGCAAAAAAGTAAATTATGCAATTAAAAAAAATAGTTAAAATTGGTTAAAGACAATAAATATATAAGAAATATAACTTGCTTTCCAAGAAAACCTCTATTTCTCGAGGGGTGTGTGGGAGAGAATGAATGAAAAAATAGATCAGAGAGAGAATAAGAGGAAAAAACATATGAGACAAACATATAATTAATTAGGGGTGAAATTGGAAAAAATATTGAATGATGAGACAATAACAAAGTCGATCTTATATAAAAAACCGCACCCCTTTACAAGTTTAGCTCTTATATTTTAAATAAGAGGGAGTAGCTAGCTTTCTAAACTACCTTTATCTAGGCCGGTTAGTTAGGTATAACAAGTCATTTTTTAACTGGTCTAAATGTCCATTTTGTACAAGTGTTATTAAGAGTTTTTTTTTTTTGGTAAAAAAAAAGTTTTTGAAGGTTCGACACCAGTCCCTTACTAAGGTCAGGGCAAAGCCCCGGGTTTGAGCACTTACTAGGGACTTATGAGATCGTCTACCAAAGGAGTCCCAACGAAGGTAAAGGGGATCGAATTCACGACTCAAGGGCCTAATCCTGGATCCCTTACCATCTGTGTCAACTTTCATTGGTTATTATTAAGAGCAATTAAATGAACATATGTCATGAGAAACATATATACCTGATCAATCCAAGGTCTTCAGACATACCCAAGTTAACACGGGTCATGAGGCCCAATGGCAGCAAACTAGATGTGGCTCTATATATAGAATTTGACAAAGGCCATAGTTCTAACAACGAAATAAAAGGTATCCCTTTACCGACGTTGATAAGACAGACATCGATGTAGTTTGTCGGGGACACTTGAACGACTGTTTTTCGTCGAATAGCACTGACACTCTCGAACTTAATTTCTGCCCAGAAATTGACGCCAAGATGTAAATGGAAGTATGGGATAGAGTTTTTGTCGTCGTAGTTTCCATATGACATGTAAGCCCTAATGAGATAGTTGTTGTGTTTTCCTTGTTTGGGTTTGAGTGTGTAGCAATTCCTCTTCCCCTGTGGAAAACTTCTCAGTGTTCTTCAACTTGTTCTTGGCTATTATCAAGTGTGTGATAAGAAGATATATTATATATTTTTCCTGATTCTACAAACTCTGCATTATCTGCCTCGTGATGAAATCCATATGAATCCTGACTTTCTTGAGTTAATCCACAATCAATGCTTATCTCCCCTAATTAAATTGGGAAACAAAAATATAATGGAGGTTAATGTCAGAAATAATATTCATTAATACATTGATGTTCAAATTTCATGCAACGAGCAGGAAATGAAAACACGCCAATTTATTGTGAAATATATGGTTATAGAGAGCATAATAAACATTAAGAGAAAAATATGTTTTTTCTTCTCAGTACAAAGCACATAGTGGTGTTGTTTCAACAACAAATTTTCACTATTCAGGTCAAGTTTGGAGAGTCCAACATTTTGTATGATTTTTTGTTATAGTTTCAGAAGAAACAATGCAAATTATATATGAAAATACTCCCTCCATCACCTAACATATATGAAATGGATGAGGCCATAGTACACAATTAAGAAATGGTTGTATTTGAGGGGGGGAAATCACATTTCGTGTTTTGCCCCCAATAAATAGATGTACTATGTGGTAGTAGTTGGATAATAAATGAATGATATGAGGGTGTTTCTTTTTTAAAAAAAAAATCAAATTAAGCATTCATTGATTATAAAAAAAAAGTAATTATTCATTGAAATTAACTTTTTAGTAAGAAAGGTATTTTATATTTTGTTAATTATATATAATAGAGGAGTAAAATTTATATTTTAACGGTAAATATTAAAATGTATAATAATTGATAATATACAAATAAAATTTAAAATATGAATGTTGAACTATGAACTGACCAAGACAATTTGGGAATCAAATTTTATTAAGAAACCTTCATAATAAATCATATACAACTGATAAGTCACGCAATTCATCGTAGAAAACTTAGATCCTTAACTAATACTCGTATATGACAAAATGATTGATAAATAAATTCACTTTACGATCTAAGAGGAGTCATATGACACCTCATACAATTGGCAAAAACAACATATATACTAATTTAAACTTATATGGAGTGATGTCAACGTTTGTGAAGACTTACTTAAAATTTAGTCAAAATCGAAATAAGTTTTTACATGTTATCAAATTACACTAACTTAAGTTATTAGTTTTAAAATCATAGTCTACGATAACTCGCCCAAGCTTTTTGAAATGAAGAAAAATCAGAAATTTCCGACCGGAATTAAAATTTAGGGGGACAAACAGTAAAAAAATAAAAAAATCAAACGAGTTTTGGGACATCAGTTATCCAAATTCCAGTTCAAATTCACACACACACAATGAATAAATCTAAGTGCTTACTGTCTGTATCACCATCAGATGCAAAAACTTGGGATGAATTCCGAAGATCGATGATAAAAGAAACAGACACAACCAAAGTAACAATCCAAAGTGATGGTGAAATCTTCATGGCTTTTCAAAGTTTTCAGCAAAGAGGACAAGAGGGAGGGCCGGAGGAAGGGAAAGAGAATGAACTGAGGATCAAGAGTTGAGACCATTATCAGTTGGGAAAAATTAAGCACTGAATTATTAGCTAGCATGCAATAAATGGAAATCAATAATTAATAACTGTTAGTACTATGGAAAGAAGTGTCTATGGAGAAGGAAAAAGTGGTTTGAGCAAAAAGAATGAAAAATAAATTATCACAGGTTAGTGATTGCATTCATTTACACCTCGCTTCAGAAAACGACAACTTCACATGACTACATTTACTCCAAAGAAGATAAAAGTTGACTCAATGAAATTTCTTTGTTCAGACAAAATTCCTAACAAACTTTTTTTTTTCTTGGGGTCATTCCTAACTGTTTTTTCCCCCATTCATTCTGTTGACTTTTTTTCGTTAGATTTTTTTTTTCATATTTTTCGTTAGTTTTATGGAGTTTAGTACATAATATTTTCATTAATTATTTGTTTATTTATTAAATAATTTGAATATTAAATATTATTTTTTATTTAAATACTAATCTCTTAATTTAGGCGTTAAAATTATTATTATTCCAAGTGAGTTTAAAAATATAAACCATTTTAACATATAAAAATTTTTCTTTATAAATCAATAAATAATATCTATCTTTTTTATTTTTGTATTTTAGTTCAAATTATTTGATATGGAATGAAATTAATTAATATTTATAAATAATGAAGTTCCAAGTTTTCCTTGACACACTTAGGGTAAATTTATTTTCTTATAAAAGACAAAAAGGTTGTCTAAAAAAAATATGAGCACACACAAATTAAAGTTTTCCGATGGCTATGGGTTTTGGAGGTTCTTGTTTCTGTTTGTTTTTTGGGGTGTGCCATTTTGTGTCAATCTTATTTATGCCGTAATGGTATTTATTTCGTGTCGTTTTAGTTTTTTATCCGACAAAATGATATTTTTGGAAAAATAGTAATTTTTTTTTAATAAAGCTGAATTTCTTATATAAGCTGTAAGTCACAAAAATGTGATAATTGAGCTGATGTGGAATATACATAAAATAAATGATACTTTATGGGAAGGATATATAGGAAATGTACTGTTCCAATAAGTTTCACGCTCCACTTTTTCAAAGGGAGAAATGAAAGGAATCAAGCGGGGTGGGGGTGTCGGTGAAATAAAGCAGAAGAAAAGAAAAGAAAAGAAAAGAAAAGAAAAGAAAAGAAAAGAAAGGGAAAGGATGGTTGTGGACATATAAAATAAATTAATGATACTTTCTTTTTTGCCAATAAAATCGGTGATAGTTAAAGGATAAGATCATATACAGTATTTCAAATTTTGGTATTAAATGTGGACTGATCATGCAGTGGGCGCTTACGATTAATACGAATTAATTATTGTTTGTTATTTCAGTTATCTCAAGCAATATTATTCTAAATTTTTTATTTGGTTTTCCAATTAAGTTGTAGGGAGGTAAATATCTTGCTTTTGATGATACTGGTGATGACCTCTCATTATGCAACAATTTTGAGGTGGATCTGGTGTCATTAAACTTGAATTAGGCCGGTCGTTTCAGCCTAGAAACAGGCGAATAAGTTCGCTCTAGTCTAGTCCAAACAGTGGTGGAGCCAAGAATTATAATGAGGGGTGAAAATTACATAAGAGGGATGGAGGAGGGGAAGTGGTGGCGTCGAGGGGCCGCGGGGAAGTGGCAGTTGTGGTGGCACTGTTGAGGGTGGAGGTGAGGGCAAGGGGAAGAGAGTGTGGGATGTGCAAAGAAGAGATGAGGGTAGGGAGGGATGTCTGCAAATTGCCATGTCAGCATGTGTTTCATTGGAATTGCATATTGTCGTGGTTGAGTAAAAGGAATACGTGATTGAACCATATTAAAATATGATTTTTTATTACATCAAAAAAAAATATGATCTTTTATAATTAAATTAGGATTCTTAATTCATTTTATTATATATATTGAGATTAAAATGTCTTTTTTGTAATAAATTGAAATTAAAAGTAAATACATTAAATTAAGATTAAAAAAGGTAAAATCATAAAAAAAAAATATTATAATTATTCTTAATCATTGATTTTTCTAAGAATATTTGATGTTAGATTAATTATTTTTTATTGTAGATTTGAAGAAATTAGTTCAAATTTAAAAATGAAAGTTTGGACTCAAATTATAAAAGCTTTAATTTAGTCCCTCCAGGACGTTGTACACTTTACAGTTAAGTCCCTAGTTAAAACTTGCTTGACCAGAAATTTATCAGACATAAAAACACGAGACACAGACAGAGCTGAGAGACGAAGACATCTGTGTGACAGGGATTGCATTTCTCTGTTCATCCTATTTATAAGCCATTCTCATCATGTTTTACAAGAACAAACAAGATCCTTAAACCCTATTAATTATGTTTTAAAATTTAACAACTTTCTAATTCTACCCATATTTAATACTACTTCTGTTCTTAAATAATCCCTTTGATTTTTTATTTTTGTAAAAGATCAATAACCGAATTACGTGGTTTAAAAAAGTGTTGACAGACCACTGAGGTGTTGCGATGGTGGGTCAGTAAATGAAGGTAGGTGATGGTGAAGAAAAATGGTGATCTCCAATCTCTATTCTCAACCTCCTCTCACTCGCGACGTCTCCTTCTTCGCGGGCCTCTACTCTGGGCTCTGTTATCTTGCTGGAGGAAGAAGGTGGTGAATGATGCGTGAGAAAGGGAGGGTCGAAGCTCATCGGCAGCCTTGGCGGTGAATGATGCTACCAGCAAGAGGAGAAGAAGAAGACGAAGAAGAAGGCAAAGGTGAGAATTCAAGAGAGGGAAGATCAATGGTGGTGCCGAATTCGTGCTAGAATCAAGAATATGATGATGCGTTTCTAGTTTTGAATTCTAGTCAGATGAAGCTCTGAAACTTTAACCTAATACCTGGTCAAAAAATTTGAGTACGGAAAAATACAAAAGTTCAGAGGATTAAATTGAAAAACATAAGTTTTTTTTAGTTAGGGAAATTTCAGTACTTTTATAAAAATAGCGTGGGTTCCACTATAAAAATAAAGGGTTTTAAGTTTTACTTAATGATTATGGTATTTTTGCTCTCATTTTGATTGTTTATGGGCATTTTTATACCTTCGAAAAACATATAGTGTTAGACGCATTTTTTATAAAAGTTCATGGGTATTTTTATACATGAACTCTAAATAAAATTAAAGACTTTCAGTTTTGTTAAAGAATTTTTTTTTAAAAAAAATAATAATAAATCAGGATGCAAACATATATCAACATTCGGAAATGTTTACTTTTATTTTCTATTTATTATTTTAGCTTGTGATGAGGTAATTATTTGGATTAATATTTTGATGTTAAAATAAACTATAAAAATAATTTTATTTTAATTTAAATTTAATATTTAAATCGATTGTGTTAATTTTTTATTTGAATTTATTTTTCATGGCAGTACTTGAAAAAATGGGTTAAAGATTGAATAAGGGCATTATTGTCATTGTAAATATCATATCATACATTTCCTCTCCTCCTTCTTTTCTCCCCTTTATCCACACACAAGTAGAAATAATATTAACTCCACTTTTATCACCCCCTCTATTTTCTTCCCCCTGTTTTCTCCTTTCCCTAATTTTCTCTCTATTCAAACACTGTTTATGTTAAATTAGCAATTTTGTTGTTGTTGTTGTTTTTTTTTTAATTTCTTTTAGAATATGTGAGAAAGTAGTCTTTTTTTTTTTGGTTTAATGGCGTTAAAGCCCGTAGGCCAACCCTAAACCGACAATCTCAAAGGTTGGGCTTTACAAATGGGGCTGTTTTAGGAAAGTCAAGAATTTTCGGTCCAGCCCATTTAGATGCAGGCCAGTGAAAGGCTGACGCGGCCGGTTTTTACAATTATCCTATTGTTTCTCTCATAAATTTTTTCACCTATTCTCTCTCTCACCTACCCCCACATACATAAGGTTTTTGAGAAAATAAGTTACATTTTTACATGTTTATTATCTTTAATCAATTTTAAATTTTTTGGTGTGCGCGTATAAAAAGGACAAGAGGGTATAAAACAATGAAATCCTATTTTAATTCATCAAAAAAAAAAAAAAAAATGGAGGAACCATAACCAGTACATATATATACACCACAAACATAACCCCTTATAACCAACCAATTCAACTGGAGAGTTCTGATCCAGACATAAAAGAGGAACTGAATTCTCTGTTACATGCCACAAGATTTTGTATATGGTGGTATGGTTTAATTATATGGCGTATTATAATGTCGTGCCTAATAAATCATGAACAAGAAACAAACAATTTGACTAAGAAAAACAATTCTCTCGTACATGGTTGGCTCTGATCCAAACAATAATTCTACCTAGCATATGGAGCAGAGAGATCCGATTCAAGGGAAACGTAACAAATATCGAATGTAGTGTTTAAGATTCTACCATTATCGCCTTCTTGATCTGCGTTTCCAAGGGATAGCTCAAGTGCCAAACATTCTTTTAGCTCATTCACAATATGACTTATATCAGGCCTTTGAATTGCAATTGGTGGAACACAAGACATGGCTATCTCTAAGGGTCATAGTGACCCAAGAAATGGACGTGTGTGCAGTAGCCTTGTGCAAAATATCATTTTGGAATCTCTATCACCAATCTCTCTCTCTCTCTCTCTCTCTCAAAAGAGTGAGTTTGGGGGGTTTTGGACTTTCGGATACGTTCGAGGGGAAAGTGAAATTTTCAGATTTATAGGTTTTAGAGAAATATTTTTTACCACTGTATTTAACCATTGTCGTATATTGCGAAAGCATGCTGATCATGAGTGACGGAAGAGGAACTGAAGAGGTGGGATTCTAACTTTTTGAAAGTGGACAATGAATTGTTGTTTGGTATTATATTAGCGGCTAATTAACTATATTGACATCAAAAGCTTGTTAGATTTATTTTGCCAAGCTGTGGTTGCTATGATAAATGACAAAACCACAGAGCAGCTTCGACAAACTTTTAATATAACAAATGACTTTACCCCTAAGGAAGAGGAGGAGATTCGCAAAGAAAATCCTTGGGTATTTGAGAATTAAGGACAAATTTCTTCTTTCTTCTTTTGATTTTTTATGGTATGATTTTTTTAGTAGTTCAGATTTTTTAATGATAACCAATATGCATTTTTTTTTCCTTTTGAATTTTTTTGGGAATATGTTGTCTTTTTTTTACAATTTCTTATGGTGAAACTCTTTCACTTATCGTATTTGGTATCACACAAAAAATCAAAAGAATTTATTTGAGACTTTCATTAAAGTTTTTAAGAGAGCTTGAATACTAACAAATTAACGAAATCTTACTGCTGTCTACCGCTTTAATTTAGTTCTTATTATAAATTTATTTTCGTTATATTTTTAAGATAAAGCCATTTCATGTATAAGTAGAGAGGGAGGTTAGTGGAGACATTCTTTTCCCATACACACACACATATGAATATAGACTTTTAAAACTAATCTTAAGGTTGGATTATCTCTCTTGCAGAATTCTTAATTCACACGGTTGCATAAGTTTGAACTTGTTACTTTCTAAATAGAGAATTCTTGCCACCTTCATGACCAATGGTCATTGGCAGAAAATAATTATTTATACAAAGAAGTAATGCTTTTATTTAATTTGATTTGGATTTATTGTGTGGAGAATGATCCCCCATGCGTTACAATAAACACGTGTGATTTAAAACAACCAAATATCACATAATACAACGTATAATATTCTCTCACTCTTCTTAGTAACATGATAATTAACATATATGTATATAATTATCATTCATGTAGACCGTGATGGGTGGATATATGATTATGATGAGTGTAATTAATTAATTAATTAATTAAGGACTTAAGTTTAAGTTGAAGGAGGAGCAGGGGAGACACAACACTTGCAGCAAGTTGAGCCGGGAGGAGGAGGAGCACAACATACACACGCAGGACAAAGGGGCCCGCCCGGGTTAGTGCCTGCACCACAAATTTAGAATGATGCATGCCTAAATAATCTATGTATATGTAATTTAATGGCTAAATTACTTTTCATTATCTTAATATAGCTTTATTTTAAATTTAGTGTATATGATTATCATTTCAGGAAAAAATGCTGAAACAACTTTCATTGCATGACTAAAGATCGATACTGTAATTTTTTTAAACCACCCAATAAAGTCTATGTTTATCCCTAGTGGGTATAACTCTTCTTCCACTGGGACAACCTTATATTTTCATTCTTATCCAAAATAGAAGAGATTTGAACAAAATTGAAAATATAACGCACACAACTAAAAAAGAGTTGCACTCGCTTACAATAGCTGGAAAGCTCAACAGCCTCCAATGTAATTATCTAAATGAAATTGGATGTCACCCACTGACACGTGCTTCATGACATGATAAACTAAAGTTTAAATCTTCATTGGAAGATAGGTTTATATCTAATGGCGAACAGTGCTTCAAACAAAATTTCCTTCAATAAAAAGATACTTGTGCTTAGTAAAAAATTTGGATGTCCCCATAAAAGATGATAAAACTCTTTGTTTATATTAATCTAGATGAAACAAGCCTATGTTTTATTATTTGCAGAACTGTGTGACTTATACTCGCACATAGGTATATATATTGATATCACAACCAATACACCACAGATAAACTATTTTAAAATTCAATTTACAATCACTTAACATGCCATATATGAATCAATTTCACTTTCTATTGCAATTATTCCTTTGGTTGCAGTGAATCAGGCACATCAGAAGGTCAACCGATCATGAAGCGATTGAATTGATGTTTAACTAACTAATAGAGAAATATTATATATAATATTACACTAATTAATTAAGGTGGTGACCGAATTTAGATTGGTTTATTACCTGGTGGAACTGGAGTTTGAGCTTCACAGGGCAAAGTTGGAGCTAACACCAATACCATAGCAAACATGAAAACAGTTACTGAAGAACACGTCCAAGAATTGCTTCCCATTGCTTATATATTACAATAAACAGATAAATTGTTTTCTTTTTGCCTATTCTCTTTCAATGAAGATGGTAAGAATATATGGATATGAGGAAGCTTATTTATACGGGTTGTTTTCAGGTAAGCATGGTTTGCTTGAGCCGAGATATTTGAATTCAAATGTTGACATTTTTTATTATCAAAAAAAAAAAAAATGTTGACATTTTTTACAATGGTTCATTCATTTCAAAGTAATAATAGTTTTGTCTACCTCGCCCGTAACCTTGGCAAAACTTGTGGGACTCTGTATGCGTGTAGTTGAAATTTGTGTCTATCATCTAAACTCTATCCAGATTTTCAATAAAATTAATGATATCTTGTGTGAGAGATGAACTATTTCAATCATTTTCATAGATAAAATGTGGGGTTTGAGATTGACCAATATACATCTTTATTTTATTTTATTTTTTTGGGTTCAAAATATACATCATTATGAAAGTAACTATAACTTTCTAGTTTCATAATATTATTACTCAATCAATTACGTCAAAAATCTTGCGTGTCTGCCCAAAAAAAAAAAAAAAACACTATTTCTTGCGTGGTTGATAAATCAGCATCATGAGGCATGAGCAATGGTCTGATTTGACTTGATTTTTCTTAAAGATTTTTATTGAGGTTGGGTCAAAACCCGGACCAAACATTCCATACAAGCATCACGCTATCCCGAAACGCATATCGAGTTGGTCATCAATTTTGAGTGAAGCCCAACCCAACCATGCATGCGTGCAGCCTTAGTTTATAAATCATGCATGGCACAAGTGGTAAGCGGCTTGTGTCGCTTAAGCAAGGTTTCGAGTTCAAGCTTGATGAATGCAGAAAACCCCTATTGGGAGACTCTCCCACCATAGCCAGGTGTGCGACGCGGGTCGGATCTGGATTAGTCAGGACGAAGCTCTGGATACCGGATGGGCAACCAAAAAAAATCGTGCATGGCTATGCTTCTCTTGGACATTTATTGTATGAATAAAATCAACAATAATAATTTGATGAACTCTTAAAAGAATAAAATGAATGAAAAATCAGCGGAAACCATTTTTTTTAAAAAAAAGAACAGAGGGAGAACACGGTATAACAAAAAAGAGAAATCAGAGATCAATTATTTAGCTAGAATGCTAGATTAGATGGATTGATGAGAGAGGTGGGTTAATAATATAAAATTTAATACAACTGACATAAGCAAATCTGATTTATTATTATTATTATTATATATAGAGACATCTATTAAATAAATTCAATCCATAAGAAATAGGCAAAACCACATCAGTCACAAACAAACATGAAATCCTGCCAGGATTTGAATTTACCTACCTACTTCATAACCTTGATATCATATACACGTTCTTTTAGGTTTTGTTTGAGAGTTTTATTTTGGAGAGAAATTAAAAAAAAGAAAATAAAGGGTTTTGGTAATCCCTTCCCTTATTTTTAAGTTTTAAAAATAAGAGGGGATAGAATCAAGGATTTTTACAAATCCCCCAAAACCCTTTTTCTTCAAAGAAGTAAAATTCCCCCAATATGGGGGTTTTAAGAGGGAGAATATATATTTTTTTATCCTAGTTCAAATAAAACACTCTCGTTATTTCTGATTTCTTTTTTCTTTTCTATTGTTGGAATGCACATGAAAATATTTTTTTAGAGAGAAATACTTTTTTAGGGGAAAATATTTTTTAGTGAAAGAAAATACTTTTTAGAGAGAGAAAATATTTTCTGTATGGGAAAATATTTTTAGAGAGAGAAAATACTTTTTAAAAGGGAAAATACTTTTTAGAGAGAGAAAATACTTTTAGAGGGGAAAATACTTTTTAGAGAGAGAAAATACTTTTTGTAGGGAAAATATTTATAGAGAGAGAAAATACTTTTGTAGGGAAAAACATTTTTTTAGAGTAAATACTTTTTTATGGGAAATTTTTTTTAGAGAGATAAAATATTTTTTAAATATAAAAATTACATAAATAATTTTTTTAGAAAATTTAAATTTAGATTTATTTGTAAAGTATAATAATTATATTAATTTTTAAAGAAAAGGATAAAATAATAAAAATAACTCATTAACCCTTCATCTTCCTCCCCTTACTATTTTTTAAACTTCCAAATAAGGGGGGAAATATCTTCTATTTTCCTTCCTTCTCCTCCCCTCTAAACTCTCTACATTTCTTTCCTTTTCTTCTCCTTCAAACTTCCAAACGAAGCCTTATGATCTAATGGGAATCCTTATTCTTATAGATTGAACGCATCTAATTATATATCTATGTATATTTATAACATTGGATAAAACATAATAACCATAAACACACACACATATTGAAAATATTTAATAGGTGGGAGGGTGAGGAGGGCGAGGGCGAAGACTTTTTATGTATCATTAAGATTTTCAAATTATAGCCAACAAATTGGACAGAAATAATTTATTTCCTTGCCCGTTTTTGAAGGAATATAATAAGTGTGTTGACTCTAAGCTTGAGTGAGTGATCGGGAAGCAATTAAATATGGCAGCCCGACTAAGAATATTCAACAGAAATTAAAACTATCGTTTAAAAAATATATATATATATAGATGGACAAGCACTCTCGGATTGATGTATGAACTAGTATGTAATTGGTTGAACTTAAGTTGTGACTGGAAAAATTATTCTGTTATTTTTGTAGACATAAAAAGATATATCTTTCTATTTCTTATGATTTTTTAAAAAAACTCAAAATTACACTAAAAAAAAATCTAGCATTCATCATAAAATATTCATCCTGCCCAGTGCCAGAACTACTTGCTTGCCAGAATTGGGGCCAATTTATTAGTATATATGTATTTATTGTATAATATTTTATTTTAGCCAATAATTTGACCTAAGCTAATCTCTTATCTTTTCTATAAGAACAATATTTGGTCCATTATTCATTAGACTATGAGAGGAAAATAAAATTCTTGTTCAAGATACCTACTAAAAATGTTAGTATCATTATATATCTTATTTTGCTTTATAATTGTTGGATATTATTTATTTATATTTTCAATATTATGTGATACTATTTAGTAAATAGTTTAATATGTATATTTTTCCGCCATTTATGCTCCCCTTTTTTTAAAGATGGGCTAGTGGTTCTGCCAAATTGACATAGATCAATATAATAGAGTACATAGATGGATCAATATAATAAGAATCACTTAAAGAATAATACTGTGACACTTGATTTTTTTAAAAAAAAAAACAATTGAAAAATTCAAGGCAAAAGTATACCTTTTGTTTCTCTAACTTTATACAAAGTTTCTGTCTGGTTGATTAACTTTAAAACTAATATGATCCTTTTAGCCTTTTAATTAACTCAAACACCATTACATTAGCATTAAATGATGATTTTTATTTTTGAAATATTCTTCATTATTTTAAAAATTAAAATTTATTGATTAGTATTAATGTTTTGTCAACATTAAAATTTTAATGTCAGTAAATTTTATAAGGATAATTGAGTGGAAAGACATTTTTAAAAATTAAGGGACTAAATTGTAACATTGTATAAAATTAGAGGACTAAACTAAAACCTTATATAATATTAAAGGAATAACTTTTTCTTAAAGTTAAGGGACTAAACGGAAACCTTTAAACACTACCATGGTCATTAAGTCAACAAACGATGACAGTTTAATAAACAATCCTCACACCCGTTGCACAATGTGTTCTCACTCCTAGAGGCCCTATCTGCCACTACGGGGTATTCTGTACCATTGTCGATACAATAGCTGCACCCCTCATGGCTAAGCTACCCCTCCCTCAGCTACCTGATTCACTGTCCTTTTCTTTGGTTTCTTTGTCATCAATAGATTTTCCTTGGAGCTAACAAACTGCAAATCAAAGGCACAATAGTTACAAAATTAACGCACCCAAATCCGTTGATAATATTCATCAGCAACAAAGACCAAAGAAATTAAGAGGGTTGTGCAGCCATTGCATCTTACTAAAAGCTTGTAGTGGTAGACAAAGCTACTGGGAACAAAAGCGTTGTGCAACACGTGCAGAGGTTGTTTGTTAAACGATCAATGTTGGCTGACTCAATGGCCATGTCATTTTTGTATCACTTTGAAAACTTTATTAATACTCTTGTACTATCTTTTGAACTTACATGTTTGTTATATGGTCAGTGTTAGTTTATTTAACGGTCGTGGCATTTTTATATCATGTTAAAAATCTTATGTGCATTTTTACATCAAAGTAAAGATCATAGTGTTAGGACTTAGGTGCATATTCACGAAAAGTTTATAAGCAAATTTTCACCTTAATCCTATATTATGTATGAGTTAGTTATACTTCCTTGCAAGGTCCATAATACAACACACAATATCACATAGCAATATGTTTTGGACTTAGTTAAAAATGATTGCTTAATTCTGCAGTGCAAAAGCGCATGCATTGTTGTTCCTTCATGTTAGGGTAAGCTTTCACTCATTCTCCAAGCTTCTTCACACCTCTCCATTATCTTCCTCCTCCTCCTCCATCAAGTTGGCCTCATTTCACTCCATTCCACCTTCTACCTTCGACTCCCTTCGTTTTCCTTCATTCCTCTTCATGGCTGGTGTGTTTTGCAGCTGGATAGTGACAACTTCAGCTTCTATGCCTGGCTAGCTCTCTAACTCTTGAGTATTGGGAAGATTGGCTTGAGTTCTAGGGCTCAATGGGGAGTTTTTCTTATTAGTTCATTTATAAATTTCTTATTGTTATTATAATTCTTAACTATGTACTAAGGTAATTTCAGTAGGAAGTTGTTTTGGACTTCATATTATTGAGGTATGATGTTATTGGATTTGAATTATTGCAATTGGATTATTGTCATTTACATATTTCCTATTAATCCACTGACGCTATGCTTGCTATGTGATTACCAGTTTGTGTGGTTAATTTTAGTTAATTTGAGTGTCATGATTGTACATTTATACTAGAAGAAACATTTGCATTAATTCAATCCATTTTAGACATCAAGTGGTTATTTAATAATGTTTCTAAGCAGTAGCTATGAATGTGATTGTAGGATTGATTAAACCATATTTTTATATGATATTTCATGATTAAATTGAGATTTTTAATGTATTTTATCATAATTATTGAGCTTAAAATGCGTTTCTTATGATAAATTGATATTAAGAGTAAATACATTAAATTAGGGCTAAAAAGGGAAAAATTGTCAAAAAATTG
Organism: Acacia confusa; assembly: GCA_037074495.1. NCBI lineage: Eukaryota > Viridiplantae > Streptophyta > Magnoliopsida > Fabales > Fabaceae > Acacia > Acacia confusa. Next base: position 31,449,399 of record CM073510.1, read on the forward strand.
TAATTACTCTTGATCATTGATTTTTCCAAGAATATTCGATGTTAGATTAATTATTTTCATTGTAGAAATCTGAAAAGATTAGATCCAATTTGAAAATGAAAGTTTGAATTTAAATTGCAAAGTTTCTGTGTTTGCATTTAAGTCCCTCTGCACATTTTCATTTCTTTCATTTAAGTCCCTTGGTCAAAACGCACGTTTTGACCAAGGGAATTATTTGGTCAGGAATTAAGAATGAAACGCGAAGGCAGAGACCTGCAGCTGGAATGAATCTTGAATAAATAAAAAGGTGAAGACATGTTGAATATGTGGGGGAGGCTGAACAATTAATAGAAAAGACAAGACAAGGATGGGCCAGGAATTGAAGCATGAAAGGAATTGAAGCAGGCCCATTAATTCAATTACTCACGGCCCGAAATGAAAAGAACAGAGGCAGCTGGAGATAGAAGGGAGACACGACAGGGACTGAATGGGGGAAAAAAAGCAGAGACCCGACAACACAGATCCGGGGGGCGAGGATTGAGAGTGGAGCGCCGCGCAGTACCAGGATCTTCGTCTTCTTCCTTTCCTCTCGCCGGCGACACTATTTCCCCCTCCCGTCGCCGGCGAGCTACCATTCCACCACCACAGATCCGACGAGATCGGGCCTTCCTTCCCCCTCACCAAACTTCCAACGCTAGCTGGGCGAGACAGATCTGAAGATTTCTGATTTTTGGGTTCTCTAATGGCTATTTTGATGTTGGGCAGTGGCTAACTCCCTGGAGATTTGTTCTTGAGCTTAGTGAACTGTAAGCGGAGTTTTTCTATTATTCCATTACTCTAGATTTATACATTTAGATTGCTTAGTTTTAGGAATTATTGTGTATAATTCTGGAATTGAGATTGATGTTAATTGTCTCTTGATATTGGATTTTGTTGTGTGAAAAATATATATTTGAATTTCTTTGTGGTTGCAATGAGACTATATTAATTAGCGTGTTATTATCTAATTAATTTCATTGATTTGTGGCTTTGAGGGACTGTTTAGTACTCAATTTCAAGAAAACCATGTTACATTATTCCAATTTTAATTGCACATTAAGTGGTTTTAAACAATTTCTCAAGAGGTAGTAGTTAGCTATGTTTGTAGGAGCTACTATTAATTGAGAACATTGGACTCAAATGTTATCTTGAGGTTTTTCTTAAAACTTGATGAATTTTAACTCTCATAATCTTTTAAGGGTAAGGATAGTCAATTCTCCATTACCAAGAACATTCATCATTCATATTTTCAAATCATTCACATTTTCATACTTCATTCTAATTTTATAAAGAAAATACCAAAAATAGTAGTTTAGGATTAAATTTAATTGCATTATTATTTAGTTATTAATTCAAAAATCCAAAACCAACTTTCCCTTTGTTTTTATTGCATTTTCATGGCATTTAGATTGCTTAAGAATCAATAAAAGGCTCCTCGAGAAGAGATAACGATCTTAGGTTTGCTTATACGCAATCCTTGGTTATTTTGTTGATTGTAGATCCCAATGCTAAAGACGAAAAAGGTCAGTCAATCAAGGATAAACCTATTGATTATGAGTGTTAGACCCAACGTGATCATTTGGGGTTTTTAACTAAGACTTGATGAATTTAACTCCCATATCATTTAGTGAGCTAGGGTCTAAAGAGATTCACTTCATTCATTCCCATATCCATCCCATTTTTAACTAAAAATACAAAAAAAAAAAAAACATACCTATTTTTAAAGAAAACCCCCCAAAACCAATTTTCCCTTATTTTCATTACATCTGCATGGCATTTAGACCATCTTTGTAAAAAAAAACTAGTGGAAAAACACAAAAATTTATGTTTTTACATTTTTATTGGAGTGTTATATGTTAAAACTCAAGTAAAAACGGTTTTCAGTAAAAACAGGTAAAAACGTTGCACAAAAACAGTAAAGGTTTTACCGTTTTTAATGAAGAAAATTGGGAAGATGTAAATAATTTAGATGTTGATACTTATGATGCTTATTGGTGGAAAGTTATTAAATTTGAAGATTGGACTTATTGCCGTGTCTTATAAATTGTAGTCACGTTATTTAAAAATATTTAACTAAGAGTGTGTTTAGTTTGAAGAGGAGGAGGGGAGGAGGAGGAGGAGAGAGAAAATTTTTACCTTGTTTTGATGAAATTGCCTATAAATTGTTTTTGATATTTCATAACTACACAAAAGATAAAAACCTTTTTCTTCTCATTAACAACAATTTAATAAAATTCCTCTATTCCCTCAAACCAAACATAAGAAAACTAAAATATTCTCCTGTATCATCAGAATTCTTAGTTCACACATTATAAGTTTGAACTTGTTACTTTCCGGAGAGAGAATTCTTGCCACCTTCATGACCAATGATCATTGGTAGAAAATAATTATTTATCCAAAGAATAATGCTTTTATTTAATTTGATTTGGATTTATTGCATGGCATTTAGAATGATACCTCAGTAATCCATGTATATGCAATTTAATGGCTAAATTACTTTTCATTATCTTAGTATTGCTTTATTTCAAATTTAGTGTATGTGATTATCATTTCAGGAAAATTGCTGAAAAAGCTTTCATTGCAAACTTTATTGCATAAATGTACTGGAATTTTTTTAAACCATGAAGTATAACATATTTTTAGCGGGTGTAACTCTTCTTCTACCGGATGCAACTTTATATATTTTCAATTATGTCCAAAATAGAAGATTACTTTTGGCAATATATTTTGCAGTAAAAGATTTTTCAACCATTTTCCTGTTTATTTAATTGGACCACCCAATAATCTAAGCGTGCCTTACAGTAGCTGGAAGGCTTAAAGAGCCCCAAACTAATTATCTAAATCAAATTGGTTGTGGCCATGAAAGACTATAAAACTGTTTGTTTACATGAAACAAGCCTATGTTTTATGATTTGCAGAACTGTGTGACTTATACACACTCATTCGTGTGTGTATTAATATGACAAACAGTACACCATAAGTAAACAATTTTAATTCAATTTACAATCACTTGACACATACTCCTCCAGTTCTTAATATATAAGGTAGTTAAATTAGTTAATATGACATCTATTGTTTAGAGCATCTTACTCATCTCCCTTAATTCCTTAATTTCATCTTCTCCTTAATTATTATTGAGGGAAGATCAATAGGGATAAATTAGAAAAAAAATGCTAAATGTGAAAACCATATCTTATATTTAGGACCAAGATTAACTCCACAAACTTTATATTCCAATTATTCCTTTTTTTTGGCGTGAATCAGGCATATCAAAAGGTCAACCGATCATGTTAATTCCCCAAATTATATAAAAGATTCACAACATGATCGATTGAATTGATGTTTAGCTAATTAATAATAGAGAAATAGTATATATAATACACTAATTAATTTAGGAGGTGACCGAATTTGGATTGGTTCATTACCTGGCGGAACTGGAGTTTGAGCTTCACACGGCAAAGTTGGAGCTAACACCAATACCATAGCAAATATGAAAACAGCCACCGTAGAACACCTCCAAGAATTGCTTCCCATTGCTTATAGATAACAACAATAAAAAGATAAATTGCTTTTTTCCCTCTTCTCTTTCAAAGAAGATGATAAGAATATATGTGTATGAGGAAGCTTATTTATACTGGTTGTTTTTAGGTATGCATGGTTTGCTTGTGCTGAGATATATGAATTTAAATGCTGACATTTTTGACATGGTTCATACATTTCAAAGTAGGGTTAAGGTATAAAAATACCCATGAACTTTCACCAAAAGTGCATCCAGCACCATATGTTTTTTTTTTGGGTAAAAATACCCATGAACTTTCAAAAAGATGCAAAAATACCAAATCCGTTAAAAGGACCTAATTGCCATCAATTTCTATGTTGGGGCCCACATTATTGTTGTGAAGGTTCCAAAATACCTTCAATGAAAAAAACGACAACCCTGGAATTCCTTGCCCAAGCATCAAACAAGACATACATGATAGAATATCAATCTCAGAAGCATTTTGTGACATAACGAAGCATAAATCACGGATTGGATTCACAGAAGGATAAACCAATCTCAAAAGATATAAAAAAGATGCAAATGAAGAATCAAATCAAACTCAGAACAAGGCTGATTACAAGCCACAAACTGAAGGCAAAAATCAGGGCATGAAGAACATAGAACATAAATCAACCAACAAATCTTTCAAAAAAGCGCAAATCGCAAATCAGAAAATAATCAGCAAACTAAAAACTTTATCTATGATAAGCTTCAGCTGAACCAAAGGAGAAGAGGGAGCAGATGAAAAGGGATCTAGGTTTTTAGCTGACCCAGATCAAGAAGTCGTCGGTGGCGGTGAAGACCCACAATGATGGTTTGTTGCGTGTCTGCCATTGAAGTAATCGCAACCTCCAGTCTTTGAATACCAATCGAGTCCCTCAACATCTTCATCTCTGAATCTTTCCTCCATATCCAAGCCATTGAAAATTGATCCACCCTCATCCACCAATCAATGAAGACGAGGAAGAAGACAAGTCGTCACTATGTTTGTTTCACCGCCGTCGTTAGTGGAGAATGCCGCCACCGTAATCTCGAGGCCGACGATGAACAAGGGGTGGGAGGAAGAGGGGGCTGCTATCTCATTGTACATATCTGGGCCGACAATGAACAAGGGGTGCGTAGAAGAGGGTTTTTTGGAGTTAGGGGCATTTTGGTAACTTTCTTGACAATAATTGGGGCCCACAACATAAAAGAAACAGCAGTTAGATCCTTTTAACGGATTTGGTATTTTTGCACCCTTTTTGAAAGTTCATAGGTATTTTTGCCCCAAAAAAAACATATGGTGCAGGATGCACTTTGAGTGAAAGTTCATGGGTATTATTATACCTTAACCCTTCAAAATAATACTAATAGTTTTGTTTTCATAGTTAACAACTACCCTGGTTGTGACATTGGCAAAACTTGTAGGACAAATATATATATATATATATATATATATATATATATATATTGTGAACGTAACTATAATTTTCTAGTTTCATTATATTATATATTATTTACTCAATCAATTACGTCAATATTTCTTGCCTAGCTGGGGAAAAAGAAAACAATATTTCTTGCGTGGTTGATAAGTTAGAATCATGAGGCATGAGCCACGGTCTGACTTGATTTTCAAAACCAGGATTTTCTTTGAGATTTTATTGAGGTTGGGTCAAGACCCGGCCCAAATATTCGAGCATCAGACTGGCCCAAAATGCATATCGGTTGGGGCATCGATTGAGAGTGAAGCCCGACCCAACCGTACATGTGTGCAGCCCCAATTTATAAATCATGTATGGCTATATATGCTTCTCTTGGATATTTATAGTACGAATAAAATCAACAATAATAATTTCATGAACTCTTAAGAATAAAATGAATGAAAACTCAGAAGAACCCAAAAGGGGGGGGGACATGTTACTAACTTGTGTCATAAATATAAAACTTAGTTGATTTTGTTTGAGATATTAAGGAAGGTAAATAAGTTACTTAATTATATCATATATTGTGTGCAATTAAATTGTATATGATTTTATAAGTCATACAAATTAATTTAAAAAAAATGATAAATATAAATATTTTAAATTAATTTAATTATCTTTCTTAATCCCTTCAAAAAAATCAATTGAGTCTTATATTTAAGATCGTAGCTATAATAGAAGAAAAAAAAAAGGAAAAATAGAGATTAATTATTTAGCTTGAATGCTAGATGGATTGATGAGGGAGCGAGGTAGGTTAATAGAGTTAGTGCATGTTTAGATTTACTTTTAGAAAATAACTTTTACGATTTACAAGATAAGCATGTGAGAGAAATTTTATCTTAACTTACAAAAAATAACTTATGAAACCATAGTTTTGTTGTTTTCCAAATATGGACTAGGCCTTGTTAATGAGGTCGTAAAAATATGCTTATGGGGATGTGATTAATTGATTGGAAAACTGGATCACACGAACATAAGCAACTTAAAAGATTTAACCATATTTTTATTAACATTAATTTAATCAATTGTATTGCATTTGATATTTTATTGATAATTTTATTTAGTATTTTTTTACTTAAAAAACATAATAGTATGGATTTAATTTGAATAATTCAGATCATATGTGAATTCCAAAATAATGGCAAGAAATTTGGGTTTGTTGATTATTTTTTTTTAATATATATCATCCATCATCATCCCAAGAAAACACTTTTCCTCAGCATAACGTACAGTATGTAAATTTCTGGGAGACAAATCTTATAACTAGCTCATATATTTATAGGAGACTTGAGTGGCAAGATTACAACAAACAAACCATATGGCAGTGTGAGACAAACTCCCACGCCATCGCCCCATTTATTTTATACCAGTGACATAATTAAGCAAAGCTGATTATTATCGTTATATATAAAGACATCTATTAAATAAACTCAATCCATGAGAAATAGGCAAAACCACATTAGTAAAAAACAAACATGAAATCCTGTCAAGATTTGTTCCTACGTACGTACGTACTTTATAACCTTGACATCATATACACGTTCTTTTATTATTTAATGGGAATCCTTATTCTTATAGATTGAACCCATCTAATTATATATCTATGTTTATTTATAACATTAGATAAAACATGATAATCACACTTGTTCATCATATACCTTGCGTGTGCTAGGGCACACGCAAGGGCAGCATTTGCCTGGAGCTGGAGGAGGAGCACAGCACACACATCTTGGACATATGGGAAATGGAATTCCTGCAACCACAACAAATAATTAACGAAGCTAAAACACACACACACACACACATATTATAATTAATGAGATGTTATTAAAATAAGAGAAAATTAATCTCCCAATCCATATACTTTAGTTTTGAATCTGATCCTTGGATTTTTTTTATTTATTTTTTTTATGAGAATCTTGAAGTTTTTACTGTTCGATCTATATATAAGTCCGGCCTTCTGTTAAAAGTTCCGTTAAGTCGTATGAGGTGGCATACACCTGGAAATATTTTGACCAGATGCTCTCTGACCAAGCAAGCTCCTCGTCAGCATATTCCGCTAAAGCCTTAGCCCCCATCGCAACCACCGTAATTGTCTTTCTTGGATTGTAGAGGAGCTTCATGGGGCCAGTAACATCGAAGATTCATGAAGGATATCCTTCGGATCTGTGGAAGATTCATGAATAAAGAGACCTTCTCTTCCATTGTCGGGCTTGATAAAGCCAAAGGCTTTAAAATTGCTGAACCCCTTTAGTTGATATTTCCTTCGCCATTAAGATTGGGGAATGGGTGGGAACGTAACAACAGTGAGTAGCTTTATATATGAACATCAGTGAAGACGTTGGGAATGAAAGAGAGGGAGTGGGTGCCGGCGTCCGCGTCGGCGTCTCGTGAGGAGGACAGTGATGGGGTTGGGTGATGCGGAGCTTGCTTAGTCAGAGAGCATCTGGACAAAATATTTCCAGGTGTACGCCCCCTCACACCATTTAATCAAAGGACTTGTAGATTTAACAGGAAAAACTTCAAGGATCTCATAATAATAAAAATAAAAGTCCAAGCACATGATTCAAAACGAGAGGAAAGTACAAGGATTAGGAGATTTATTTTCCCTTAAAATAATAATATAGGGATACATATAAATGAAAATACGATACAATTGATGGTAAAAAAAAAATTAAAAATAGGATTTACTTGGTCGATGTGGTGGCAGTTCGGGAGCTGGTCCTCCCGGCCCCGGTGCTGGCACCATTGCTGCTTCGCACAGCAAGGTGGTCGGAGACAAGATCATGGCAAATATGAAAAGAGTCACCAAAGAAAGCTTCAAAGAGTTACTCGCCATTTTGTTGACAAACAAATATTTATCTTTAAAAGGTTTGTTATGGATACTAATTTAATGGGAAGAATGTAAGTAAGCATATATATGTGTGTGTGTATTTATAGTGGTTAAGCTCAAGTTCATGGCATGGCGTTTGCGGTTATATTTGAATTTAAAGGGTTGAAATTGTTTTAAGAGTTGTAGTTTTCAGATATAAATTAATACTTCTGGCTTCACGTATTCTTTTTATTCCCGACCTAACTTTATATATTGATGTTCGCTTCACTTCAAACTTCCCTAATTTTTGTGATAAATCTATTTAAGGGTATTTTCTTTCTCTATTTTTAAGTTGGTTATCTGTAGTTAATATATCAAGAGATTCTGACTTTTTTTTATTAAAAAAAATTATCATTTAATGATTGAATTTTACTGTGTAAAGATAAAGATGTCACAATAAATAGCGAAATATATTACAGAAAATAAAACGTTAATATGAGAAATAAGAGGAAATGAGGCTTCATATTTAGGAGCAAACCAAAACCAAAGGTAGTAACTATTAAATAATAGTAATAATAATTTTAAAATTATAATAAAGCATTATTTATGTGTTCACAATTTTATCCTTTGTTAAGATTTTATAGGAGTAAAGTGTGTGTGTGTAAGTTTGCAGGAGTATTCATAGAAGGATATAGTATTAACTTACGATTTTCCTAAGGATATAAATTTTTATCGCACAGAAAGTATCGGTACCTTGAAAGTGCAAGCAAAGTACCATGACTAGTACTCTGGTTTAAGTCTTTTTTCACCCATACAATTTTTAACGGGATACTTTTTTTTCAATTTTCCTCAAATATGAAAAAAAAAACAGCCCGTATACGAAAATAAAAATATCAGTAGATTCAACAAAAACACCCTGCACCTACCCTTAACAAAGACCCCCACCACACTTGTTCATGATCATTAACCTCGCGAATCGGCCGTCGGACATGATCCAAACGGCGTCGTAGACGCCCACCACGTTACTAGCTAGTCCCAAATAATAATGGACTTCATTTTTGTACCCTTTTTTATCATTTTTAATTACTGAGCTTCGCCTCATCGGCTCATGGTTTTCATTTTCAAGCGTGCATATAATGAGCCACCTAATCAAGCCTCTGCTGCTGTTTCCCACTTGATCAAAATTCTCACTTATTCCATGTATTGCTTCTTTCTTCTTTTTGTTTAACCTACAAAAAAGAACACAAGAGACGGAAGTTGTAATAACAAGGGTCATCATATAAGTACAACGTAAGAGGCCCAAATTAAACAACAAGGACCACGTGGCTTATGCTAGATCATTGAAAAGAATAATAACTAACCCTGGAAGTCGAAGTTATACCCAAAAAAAATTCAATTAAAAAACAAACAAGTAGGAGAGGGTCCGCCCATCAGTAAAAGTAGTAAAATCATACAATGACAACCTAATATTAGTATTAGCACAAGCACAAACGCGTATGGGGATAATAATGAGAGAAGGTCAACCCACTTGATTATGGGATTTGGTTTCCCTGCCTATCCCTTAATTATGGTATCTGGTTTCCCTGCCTTTCCTTGGGATAGGCATAGGGAGCTCATACGTACGGACGAGCTCCTGACCATCTAGATCTAGATTTGGATGGCTCTTTTTTTTTTTTTTTTTAGTTTTTTTTACATGAAAAAATCATTTTTTTAAAAAAATATTAGTTCAAAGATCAACTTTATTTTAGGTTCTCTACCCATTAAAATATCTTTTAAAAAAAATAGAAAAAAAATCTCGGCCATCCAAATTAGATTTGGACGGCCAGGAGCTCGTCTGTACGAACGAGCTCTCCCTATCTATCCTTGGGATAAGCAGGGAAACCGGATCCCTTAATTATGTGAGGCAGCTATATCGAGTATATATATGTATGCATACGTACATATGTATGTTTGCGTGCATGCGTGCGTTCGTGAAGTCCAATCTCACATTGTAATCCCTTTATAATATATATGTGTGTATAGACATACACACACGCCCACACGAAAAGCCCTCTGGTACCTTGAAAGTGCACACAAAGTACCACGACTAGTACTCTGATTTAAGTCCTTTTTCACCAATACAATTTTTAACGGTATACTTCTTTTTTTCAATTTTCCTAAAATGTGAAAAAAATGGTCAAGCGGCTAATCTGCCCCATAAGTATATGCTTATGAGTAATATTGTCCTAAAAGATTTTTTTTTCGGTCTCAATATTGCCCCACAAGCCTAAAAACATAACAATGTTGCCCACCTCATTAACACCATTAATTTTCACTATTAAGAAATCCTACATGGCACTCAAATTATCACCTCATTGATCTTGAGCATGTATTTCCGGCTTAGATTTGCTACTTAACACACACATGCTCTTAAGTCACTTGAAATAATCCTGTTCTTTACAACATGAAGGGCTTTCGTAAAATTTTTTTTAAAAAATAAATAGAAGAGGTAGATACCATCGATTTCAAGTTATAGGTGAGATCGAACTCATAACCTTCCAAATATAGAAAAGCTTTCATATCATTAAGTCACAAGACCATTGGCCATGAATACATTTTCATATCAACGTCTCTTGGAGGCTTGAATGAACTTGATGAGCGGTCTCTGTCTTTCTGAAGTTGGCCTAATTCCATTATTGCACTACACTTGTACATATTTTAATTGCCATCATTAAAGGCCTAATTTGCTCGAGATAGATTACAACGAGATCCAGCAAACATAAACCATCTTTCGGGTATTTCATTAGACTTGTTATGCATCATTAAGTTTTCCAAATAGTAGCTAACAATATAGCTAGTTCGGCTTGAAAATGCACAGAAATGCAAGAAATAATTTATTTCCTTACCCATTTTTGAAGGAATGTATCGATCAGATTTAATAAGCGTGTTGACTCTAAGCTTGAGTGAATGATCGGCGCTTCAATCAAAGCAATTAAATACGGCAGCCTGACTAAGAATTTTCAACGGAAATTAAAACTATTGATTTTTTTTAAAAAAATTAGATTGACAAGCACTGAAGGTTTGATGTATGAAGTAGCTAGTAATTGTTTAAATTTAGTTTGTGACTGGAAAAATTAATTGCATTTGCCAAGTTGGATCCGATCCCTCGTCCATCTCAATTTGTTGCTTGATGGATATTTTTCTTCAAATAATTTTTTTGATCCATTAGCTTAATTTGTTTGCCTTCTGATCATTAGCCTAATAAGATATATTAGGATATATTTTTGTAGGCATAAAAAGACACACACACACACACAGATACATATATATGATTTTAATTTTCATAAAAATCAAAATTACTCTTAAAAAAATAAATAGAAGAGGTAGATACTATCGATTTGAAGTTATAGGTGTGAACTCATAACCTTCCAAATATAGAAAAGCTTTTGTATCATTAAGTCACAAGACCATTGGCCATGAATACATTTTCAAAGTCTTATTTCTCAACGTCTCTTGGAGGCTTGAATGAACTTGATGAGCGGTTTCTGTCTTTCTGAAGTTGGCCTAATTCCATTATTGCACTACACTTGTACATATTTTAATTGCCATCATTAAAGGCCTAATTTGCTCGAGATAGATTACAACGAGATCCAGCAAACATAAACCATCTTTCGGGTATTTCATTAGACTTGTTATGCATCATTAAGTTTTCCAAATAGTAGCTAACAATATAGCTAGTTCGGCTTGAAAATGCACAGAAATGCAAGAAATAATTTATTTCCTTACCCATTTTTGAAGGAATGTATCGATCAAATTTAATAAGCGTGTTGACTCTAAGCTTGAGCGAGTGATCGGCGCTTCAATCAAAGCAATTAAATACGGCAGCCTTTTTTTTTTTTATCAGAAAAATACGGCAGCCTGACTAATAATTTTCAACAGAAACTAAAACTATTGATTTTTTTTTTAAAAAAATTTGATGGACAAGCACTGACGGTTTGATGTATGAAGTAGTAATTGTTTAAATTTAGGTTGTGACTGGAAAATTTAATTGCATTTGCCAAGTTGCCAAATATAGAAAAGCTTTCATATCATTAAGTCACAAGACCATTGGCCATGAATACATTTTCATATCAGCGTCTCTTGGAGGCTTGAATGAACTTGATGAGCGGTCTCTGTCTTTCTGAAGTTGGCCTAATTCCATTATTGCACTACACTTGTACATATTTTAATTGCCATCATTAAAGGCCTAATTTGCTCGAGATAGATTACAACGAGATCCAGCAAACATAAACCATCTTTCGGGTATTTCATTAGACTTGTTATGCATCATTAAGTTTTCCAAATAGTAGCTAACAATATAGCTAGTTCGGCTTGAAAATGCACAGAAATGCAAGAAATAATTTATTTCCTTACCCATTTTTGAAGGAATGTATCGATCAGATTTAATAAGCGTGTTGACTCTAAGCTTGAGCGAGTGATCGGCGCTTCAATCAAAGCAATTAAATACGGCAGCCTTTTTTTTTTTTTATCAGAAAAATACGGCAGCCTGACTAATAATTTTCAACAGAAACTAAAACTATTGATTTTTTTTTAAAAAAAATTTGATGGACAAGCACTGACGGTTTGATGTATGAAGTAGTAATTGTTTAAATTTAGGTTGTGACTGGAAAATTTAATTGCATTTGCCAAGTTGGGATCCGATCCCTTGTCCATCTCAATTTTTTGCTTGATGGATGTTTTTCTTCAAATAATTTTTTTGATCCATTAGCTTAATTTGTTTGCCTTCTGATCATTAGCCTAATAAGATATATTATGATATATTTTTGTAGGCATAAAACGATATATACATACACACACACACACACACACACACACACACACACATATATAGACACACATACTTATGACTTTTCATAAAAATAAAAATTACTCTTAAGAAAATAAAATAATTATATTTTAATACAGCAGTCTATCATAAAATGTTCATCCTACCAATTTTTAAAGATGGGCTAGTGGTTCATTTCTGCCAAATTGACATAGACATGGAGCAGAGTATATAGATTGACCAAAATCCTCTGAAATTGCGTCTGAATTTTCTTAATCAAAATCACTTGACAAATAATAATGTGACTCTTGATTCTCGTAAGAAATTAAAAAATTTAAGGCAAAAGTATATATTTGGTTCTCTAAATTTTTACGATGTCTCCGTTTGGCGCATTATTAACTTTTAAAAGTATATAATCTTTTTAGCCCTTTAACCCAAACACTATTGGTATTAAAAGATGACTTTTTTGTGATATTCATCATTGATTCCAAAGTCAAACTTTATATATTAGCATTTGACAATGTTTTGTCAACATCAAAAGTTGAATGTGAATAATTTTTATCAATAACTTTTAAGGATAAATGAGTGAAAAGACATTTTTTAAAAGTTAAGGGTTAACCTGACATTATATAAAGTTCAAACTTAAAAGGCAATATTAAAACCTTGTATAAAGTTAACAGTATACATATTTATTTATTTATTAAAGTTAAGGAACTAAACTGCAACCTTAAAAACTATCATAGTCATTAAGTCAAGAAGCGTTAACAATTTAACAAACAGTCTCCACATGTAATACCCAGATAACTATTATTTGGAATATTATGTTACAATAATAAAAATGTCTATTTATGAAGATTTTGATCTCAACATGATATATGATTAGTCTATATTCAAAGAAAAACACTAAGGAAATTAAAGGAAATTTATTGGCAGAAAGGTAAAAAATGCACCTTAAGGCCATAAGGCACCTTGAGGAGAATTAAGAAAAAGTCTAAAAGGCATGAAACAACTATTAAAAATTTAGAAAGCATATTATCCTTAATTTAGACAATTTAATAAATTATTTCCTATGAAAATAAAAAGAAGGAAAATTAAAAAGTATTCTGGAACTAAAATTGATTCTATGATTTTTGATATTTTGCATGGAGCTTAAATTATTAATGTCAATAAAATTGTTGTGAGAAAATGATTAATTTTAATTAAGAAAATTGTAAAAAAAGTAAGGGATTAATTAAGTAATTTTTGGAATTTTATAAGCTTATAGAAATTTAGGAAACATGAAAAATAAAATAAATATGCATAAGTGTTATTAAGGGCCGAAATTTTTGGCCTAATTAAATAATTAATAGGGGATAGGATGTAATCTTGGGAAACACAGATCAAAGACATATGATTATTCAAGAAATTATAAGGGCCTAAATCCATGTAATTATTTATGGACCAATAGGAAAATTTGGGAAAAATAAATGTAAGATAAATAGGATATTATGGTAAATGGAATATATATATGTGTGTGTGTGGGGGGGGGGGGCGAAAATTTGGAGAGATAAGGATGAAATAAGATATTTGTAGAATAATAATATTATAAGATTAAGGCATGTGGTAATTATGTAATATTATATTAATAAAAGGTGAACAGGATAAATGACCACGGATAGAAATAAAATCCTATCTAGAAAACCTTGAACAAAGTTATTAGAGTCAGAGTATATTATTGATCAGTGAATTTTTATCCAGAAATTGGCGCCGACTGGCGATATTTCTGTACCCGGTAGCGAATACCGAGGATTTTCGGCAGGTAACAGAATGTCCTTAATGGGATCAAAAATTTAGTTAAATTAAATAATTTAGAAGAGGAAGAAAAGACCTTCAGGATATAGCTTCCGGAATTTAAAGATTTTACAAAAAATTTCGCGATCAAGACACCGAACCAAGAATTTCATTTGATAAAGCAAGATGACACAAGCATGATGATGTCATCAATTTTGTCTCCTTGTGGGGGGGGGGGGAGGTCGGCTAAATAGGTGTAGGGCCAAGATCAAGCCACTTCAAAAAAGTGCGATTCGACGGTCAGAATTCAACCAGACAAAATTCAATGAAATTACGAACATGCCATTGGATTTTTCTATAAATAGCCTTTCATTTCTCTTCATTCTTCACCAATTCACTCACAATCCTAGAGAGAAGTTAGAGAGAGAAGCTCTGGAAGAGGAGTAAGAAGTTCATAGCAAAGCTTTGAGTAAGTTTCTCAGTCCTTAGTTTTTAGTTTCAGTAGTTCTTTCGATAGTTATAGTAGAATTGCTAGAGTAGTCTCTAATTTTTCAAGTTAGCTTAGATATCATGTTTAGGAGTAAATATGATGTTTATTTCAGAAATAGGTTAGAGGAAAAGTTATAGCAAAATTTTGAGAGTTTAAAGTCAAAATAGCGAAGCTCTGGCAAAATTCCACCAAGTAGTCAAACTAGGGGCAAAATAGTAATTTGTACCTAAAATGCCTGTTATATCCTTAAATATTCATATCAGTAATATTAACCCTATAGGATACCCGAAATCACGAACCGCTGTTTCCGCTGTCATCACTGTCGTGCCGCTGACAAACATGCCGTAATTTGACGAAAGTGCCAGAAACCGTCAACGGAGGTACGGACGCGTATTGTAACCTTAACACTTATGCTGCTCATCTACGTATATGTGATAGACATGTTTATATACTAAGGCTCTGTCTAGGGTTGTCAGTTATACATATAGCTTTATACGGGTTATAGTCTTGATAACGCCGTTGGGTTTTCCTAACGCTGAGAACACGATGGGCCGTCATGGCACTAGTTATGTGCAGACATGTTGTGGGACTTTACATACTGCTTTGTGCTTATGTTCTGTCAATGTTGTGATCATGCATCTGCTGTATGCTTATGTAGTGATTTACTGCTGTTATAAGTTGTGAATAACTGTTATCCATATATTGTTTATTTGAGCATAAGGTTAATCGTTACCTGAGATCCAAATGGTAATTGGATTTCAGCTATAGCTTCAGGTTCGGGCGAACCAAGGGGTTGAAGATAGGGGCGAGCGACTAGCGTAGGACGGCAGAAGGAATTTTATGGTTTCAGTTTTATATGCCTAGTTAAGTGCTGCTTCCTTTTGGATAGTAGATGACTATATAAGTACACTTACATTGTGGTTATGTAATATAAAGATTCAGTTACTCATTTTGCGAAATTGCTCTACTTTGATCAACGTTTTTTTTTTAAAAAAAAAATTCC
Organism: Acacia confusa; assembly: GCA_037074495.1. Taxonomy (NCBI): domain Eukaryota; kingdom Viridiplantae; phylum Streptophyta; class Magnoliopsida; order Fabales; family Fabaceae; genus Acacia; species Acacia confusa. The sequence goes on from CM073510.1 coordinate 31,465,297, forward strand.
ACTGTGTTTAAGGTGGGATGTTACACCACATGCATTGCATAAGGTTTTCGCTCCCAGCTATATGTCCCCTCAAAGTGGACTGGAACCTACCCCTCCCCCAGCCGCCTCAAACCCATCTTTTTCTTTGGCTTCTTTATTGTCGTTGGTTTTTCCTTGTAGCTAACAAACTGCGAATTAGGGCCAGTACTGTTGTTATAAATTTACATAACCAAATCTTTTAATAATATTCATCGATGGTGAAGTAACCAAAGAAGAAGAGGGTTGTGCTCCATTGCATCTTACAGAATACCCGCAGTGGCATACAGGGCCACTTGGGAGAAAAATTATGTGCAATGTTGATCGAACCATATTTTTATATGATAATTCATGATTAAATTGGGGTTCTTAATGCATTTTCTAGGACATTATTGCATGATTAAGTATTAATTTGAGTTAAGGACATTTGTATTGAATTAAGTGAGATTATGGGCAAAATGGTCACGATTTGTTAATTATTCATGCATATGATTTCTTGGACTTTTGATGCTACATTATGTTTGATCTTGCATTGTAGGTGTTTTGGAAGAAATTGAAGAATTTGGAAATATGTCATTTGGGTCAAAATTAATATTTTTGAAGACGGGAAAATTACAGAAAAGAGCCCTAGAATTCCTGAAAATTGCAAAAATATGAAGGGAAAGATCCAGAGAAAAATTATGACCCAAGAGTCCCTGGTCAAAACTTGTGTTTTGACCAGGGCCTAGGTCAGACGCGTAAACGGGAGCTGGGGGAATGAATATTTAAAAAACGAACAGAGACATAGGGAGGGCGCCGCGCACGAGACCACCGCTTTCATCTTCATTCTCCTCCACATTCACTCCATCGTTGCCGGCGACTATTGCCACCATCCCCACCGTTGTAATACCCGGATAATTACCTATCATAAATATTATATTCCTATAAATAATACCTATTTTAAATAGGTGAATATATGGTCTCAAATTTTGGTGTTGTATTTAATTTTATTTATAGGCAATTTTTCCATAAGATTTAAGAGCCTAAAAATTTATTTAGCTTGTTACCATATAAAATACTATATTAGAGATTAAAATTAGGATTTAACTAATTATTCCTAATTTATCACTAAGGGGCGAAAATTCTTATTTAGTGAGGAATAAATAAATTACACAAATAAATGGAAGAATCAAATTATATTAACCTTAATCCTAAATCCTAAATTGGACCAATGAAATATTTTTCTTCTTAAATTGAGGGAGCAATTAAAATATAAATTGATAATTAAATAAGAGAGAGGGGGGGACGGTTTTTTTTTTTTTTTGGGTAGCAAGAAGGAAAAGTGATTTTAAACACATGAACAAACACATGGGTAAATTGAGTTAGAGTGTGAAAGAAGATTAGAAGACTTAAGGAGCAAGTTGTTAAACTTAAGAAGCAAGTTGTTATTTAATTAGATAAAATTAGATGAGAATCTATGGGAAATAAATCATATCTCAAAATATTGGAACTAAGTATTAAATATAAATACATATTTGGAACCAGTGAATTATGAGCTTTAACCTGGCTATTCCCAAAGTCATTTTCGTATACTTTTAGGATTCATACCTAAGTGTTTCAGGAAGTTAAAAATAACCATAAATCTAGTTATAAAATTATGATTTCAAAAGTGGAATTAGATCTTGAGTAAAAACACCAACTTATACTTAACTAAATTAGCATTTAAGAATAATTAAGAGATAAAGCAAAAACTTAAGAGAGAAGGGGAAGGAGGGGCGGTTTTCATGAGGTGTAAGGGTGAGATTTTTACCTGTTCACCAAGTAAAAAACCAATGGCCAAGATCTAGTAGGAGATGCAAGATATTTAACCTTTCCTTGGCTATAAATAGAGGCTTCATTCTTCACAAATTTCTCACCAATTCCTCAAGCTAGGAACCGAAATTTAGAGAGTGAGGAGGAGTGTAGAAGAGCTTCAAGAAGCAAGAAGCAAGGTTCTACAAGAGGTAAGGAAGCTTTTAGTTTTTAGTTCATATGAAGTAGAGAAGTTAGGAAATGTTGTTTTGATCTTCAATCTTCCAATTCTAGTTTTATTTTCATGTTTTTAAGCTTTCCATTGCCTTTATTTTGAAAAAATGATGAAGAAAAGGTATGACAAAAATTTTTGGAAGATTATGATCAAAATAGCGAAGCTCTGGCGAAATTTCATCAGTTAGCGATTTCAGAAGCCAGTAGCAAAAACGTTAATATTTTATGAAGGAAATGATGTTCTAAAATTCTGAGTAAATTCATGGTGAAAGTAGACATATAGGGCTTTCCAAATATATATAGAGTATGTCATTTGAAGCTCTGTACAAAGAGATAAAAATTCCAGAAGTTAAGTTACATTTTCTGGGGAAAATTCTGTGCAGAGGTTTGAAACGTTGAAACTGGGAATTATCCTTGAATTCTGGGTAAGTTCCAGTATTTTTCCTTGAAAGTAGAGATCTCAAGGATTCCAGGAAATTTTACGGATCCTCATTTTGATTTTTCTAGAATTAGTTAAGATTTTCCAAAGTTAGGCGAAATTCTGCTCAAAAATTCTGCACCAGCGTTTTTTTCCGAAATTTTAAGGAAATAATTGAAAATAAATCCTCCAAGAATAAAATTTTCATTTGTGGCCAAGATAGTTCTTGGAATAATGATTATGAAATTAATAGAGATGATATTACCCTTATAGGATAAACTGTGAACGTGTACCGATCGACGAACACACCCAAAACTCGTCAGCGAAGGTACGGACGCGTATTGTAACCTTAACTGTTATGCTTATGGTGTGCTTATATATGATAGTTGGACTCACATGCTAAGACCCTGTTTTGAAATTTGTTCATTAAACATTGAATTGAATACGGGTTATGGTCATGATAACGCCGTTGAGTTTTCCTAGCGCTGAGGACACGATAGGCCATCGTGACACTGGTGAATAGTGCAGACTGGGGTAACATACATATTGCAGTGGTTGTGTTATGTTATTGCCTTACATGTTGTTATGATTTGAAATTGTGAATATGATTTATATATGTGATGCCTGTCATATACTGTTTACATAAGCATGAGGTTAACTGTTACCTGAGGTTCAATGAGTATTGAACCTCAGCCCCTGCTATAGCTTTAGGATCCCAGGGAGTCAGGATCGAGGACAAGGGTAAGAAACTGACGTGAGGTCCCTGCGGAGGCATTACTATTTTGGATATATATATATTTAGGTGTATTAAACACATGGATGAATGTACTATTAAACGTTCAGTGGATACACTACATACAATGTTATTTAGTTACTCTCTTTATTTTGAAAAATGTTTTCAACACTCAGCTCTGAATAGAAATTCTATGGAAACGCTTATGAAAATGAGATGTTACAACCGTCGCCGGCAACCGTCATTCCTCCATCACCAACGACCCAACCTTCTTCCTTCACTAGACCCAATACAGAACCAGAACGCGAGTTGAGATTTGGACGAGTGAGCGCCGTGAGACCTTGGATTTTCGTCGGAACCACCTCCCTTCTCCACCGTCAACCACCTTTGTTCATCGTCTTCCTCATTTCCGGCGACCTCTGTTTCAGTTTCAGCACCACCGTCGACCTCCCTTCATAGCATCAGCCTCCATCAGCTTTTCACCGTCACTTTCTTCCCTTCCACCGTCAGCCACGACCCCCCTCTTCCTCTCCATTCCAGATTCAGTTACTGCTAGTGTGGAGTTTTCCAACTTGATTTTCATGCAACTGGATTTTACTGTTCTTCTTACTTAGGAGTCTGGCGTTTTTGAAGAGCTATTATTGCAGATTTAATTAAATGAGTGGCTAATTTGTTTTGCTTCTTGGATATGGATCATGGCTGGAATTTCAAAGTTTAAAATAAGGGAGTTTATTTTGTTCAATTTATTTTCTCTGATTATATTTGAATTTCCTAGTTTTAGGAATATTTGATTATATTGTTGAGACTTAGTTTACCCGTTTGAATAACTTTGTAGATTGAACTTATGTGATTAGATTTGATTATTGTGACTTGTTAGATTTATATATATGTATTTTCCTTATTGATTCAATTTTATTATGTTTTCTACGTGTTATTGTTAGATAGTACAATTGAATTGGATTAATTGAGTGGCGTGTTATCGCATTCATATTAAGAGGAAACAAGTTGCATTAGTTTAATCTTAATCGCATACTAATTGTACTTCAATAGTACTTTAAGAGGTGATTACTAGCTACGTTAGTATAAGTAATCACTAATTAAAAACACTAGACTTGAGCGTTTGCTTGAGGTTTTTCATCAAGACTTAGTGAAAATTTACTCCTACATCTAATTGAATTATGATAGCCACTATTCCATTTCCAAAAGCATCCATCATTATATTTTCAAATCCATTCCATTCACTCATTCACCATTATTTTCCAAAAAAAAAAAACCAAAAACAATAGTTAGGATTTAATTTAATTGCATTATTATTTTAGTTTATTAATTCAAAAATCCAAAACCAATTTTCCCCTTGTTTTTATTGCATTTGCATGTCATTTAGATTACTTAGGATCCAATTAAAGGCTTCTCGAGAAGATAGAACGATCCTAGGTTTGTTTATACGCAATCCTTAGGTTATCTTTGATTGTGGACTCCAAGGCTAAAGACGAAAAATGCCACTCAATCAAACGTGTGTGACGACTGTTTGTTAAACTGTTAATATTCACTACAAGGAAACAGGCAATTAGAGGCGGGATTATTGAGGTGGTTCATGCTAAACCGCCTGGAATTAATTAATCGAGGCAGTTTTCGCGGCGGTTTTTGGGGAAGCCGGAATATGAAAGAAAACACAAGCGGTTATCCAATAACTGCTTGAAAATAAATATTAAGGAGGCGGTCTCAGTGGATTTTGGAGGCAGTTATCCAATAACCGCCTGGGAATTTCATACAGAGGCGGTTACAGAAACCGCCTGAACAAAATAGCAACTATATATTTTAAAGCATTTAAGGTGTCTTCATCCGCAGGGGAAAGCGACGGGGTTTACCTTTAGGCGGATATTCCAGCAGTTTCTTCCAACCGCCTAAGAATGGCTTTTCGACAATGATAACGCCGACGGTTGGACAACCGCTATAATTGGAAAACAAAGGCGGTTTAAACCGCCTAAAATTTCAAAAATAACCGCCGCTATTTGACTATTTTTTTGTAGTGATTGCTAGTTGACTTACCCATCGTGATAGTTTTACACAATTTTTTAAACTTTGCCAGTGCCTTTTTACCATCTTCTGGACTTACACGTTTGCGAAACAAACAACGTTAGTTGACGGCCATGACATTTTGCACCATTTAAAAACTTAATGTATATTTTTACATCCATGTAAGAATTACAGTTCTAGGTGGACAATTATAAAAAGTTGAAGAGTAGATTTGTACCTTAACCATATTATGAATGAGTTAATTATACTTGCTTATTTGGCCACAATAGAACACACAATATCACGCATAATCTGTCATGGGAAACCTCCAAAAGCATTTAAATGCAAGTTGGGGTAAAACTTTTTTTATATACTTACCTTGAATACTATAAAATCACTTTAAAAAAGCTAACTAACGTCAAGTTTTGGACTTTGCTAGTTTATTTATCTTTCCATGGTAGGCTAATCAAACCCGTACAATTAAATTATTTAATTGGTATTTTGATCAATACTTAATTAATTATAATGTAACATTCAAAATGAAAATTTGAGATTATTGGGGCACAAGATATAATAACTTTAGAGACCACGATGTTTATTCAATACATAAAACATGCTATATGTTACAGTAAACTTGAGCAGGAAAATTGCAACAAATTACGTACAAACATCACAAACATAAATTCAACCGATGAAATGCAAGCAAAGCTGAAACCAAATTATAATCATCAGCAATCACTTTATTTATGATCTTGGTATTTATTCATGTTATTTTATGATGATTTAGTGGCCATACTTATTCTTCTAAATTGAAAGTAACACATCTAATTATATATATAACGATATTACATAAAACATAATTAAGGCCTCAGCACAAGCAAGGGCAGCATTTGCCTTGAGAAGGAGGAGGAGCACAACACACACATTGAGGGCATATGGGATTATCGGGAAGTCCTGCAACCACAACAAATAATTAAGAAAACTCAAGCACATATATTTCTATATTCACACAAATCTATGGGATCGGATTCTTCTTTGTTCTTACACGGTTCTCTTCCCCTCCTCTTCTCATCTTAACCTTTTGATTGAAATTGGATTGGTTTTAAATTTAAGGTTTAACAAAATTATTAGTACAAAATCAAATTATTGAAAAATAAATTTAAAATTTTAAAAACTGTAAAATTTTTGTTATGATAATTTAAAACTACAATAAAGAATATTTTAAAAACATATTTTTATAAAACATTAAATTTTGAACTACTCAAATTTCAATCTAAATGTTGGGAGGAGAAGAGAAGGATAGCCAAGTCCCAAATAAAGGATATGATGCCACTAGACTCAAGGGCCTTCCATCTTCAGCAAACATATTTGAATAATTTTATAAAAGTAAAAGTTAATGAAATGTTATTAAAATAATATATATAGGGATATAAATGAAAACATGATGGATCTAGAAGAAATTAAAAATCAGATTTACTCGAATGACTTAGCGGTTTTGGAGCTGGCGCTCTTGGCGGTGGTGCCCTTGCTGCTTCGCACGGCAAGGTGGTGGTCGGAGACAAGATCACGACAAAGATGAAAAGAGTCACAAAAGAAAGCTTCAAAGAGTCACTAGCCATCGCTTTCTTTTTGTTTTTCTTACAACAAATGAGTGTATGTCTTTGAAAGGTTTGTTATGGAGATTGGATGCTGATAAGAATATATAATTATCAAGCATATTCATATGCTAGTTTGCCTGAGGCTCTTAATTCATATGACTTCGTACGAGTATGTCGGGGCATTTTAAATTTCAAGAGTTGAAATTTGGAATCATAATTTTCAAAGTCATTGTATCTGACTTGAAATTTATAATATTCCTAACAACCTTATTTTTTTTCTTGGGGTCATTCCTAACTGTTTTTTTTCCCATTCATTCTGTTCAACTTTTTTCGTTAGATTTATATTTTTTTTTCAGATTTTTCGTTAGTTTTACGGAGTTTAGTAAATAATCTTTTCATTAATTTTGGCTATTTATTAAAAAATTTGAATATGAAATATAATTTTTTATTTAAATATAAATCTCTTAATTTAGGCGTTAAACTTATTATTATTCCGAGTGAGTTTAAAAATATAAACCATTTTAACATATAAAAAAATTTCTTCTTAAATAAATAATTAGTATCTATCTTTCTTATTTTTGTATTTTAGTTGAAATTATTTGATACAGAATTAACTTAATTAATCTTTACAAATAATGAAGTTCCAAGTTTTCCTTGACACACTTAGGGTAGATTTATTTTCTTATAAAAGACAACAAGGTTGTCTAAAAAAAAAATATGAGCACACACAAATTAAAGTTTTCTGATGGTTGGTGGGTTTTGGAGCTTTTTGTTTCTGTTTGTTTGTTGGGGTGTGCCACTTTGTGTCAATCTTATTTATGCCGTAATGGTCTTTATTTGTGTCGTTTGTTAGTTTTTTATCCGACAAAATGATATTTTTGGAAAAATAATAGGTTTTTTTTTTAAAAAAAAAATCTGAATTTCCTATATAAGCTGTGAGTCACAAAAATGTGATAATTGAGCTGATGTGGAATATGTATAAAATAAATGATACTTTATGGGAAGGGGAAGGATATATAGGAAATGTGCTGTTCCAATAAGTTTCACGCTCCACTTTTCCAAAAGAAGAAATGAAAGGAATCAAGCGGAGTGGTGGTCGGTGAAATAAAGCAAAAGAAAAGGATGGTTGTGGACATATAAAATAAATTAATGATACTCTCTTTTTTGCCAATAAAATTGGTGATACTTAAAGGATAAGATCATATACAACATTTCATTTATAGGTATTAAATATGGACTGATCATGCAGTGGGCGGCGCATACGATTAATTCGAATTATTTTTTTGTTATTCCAGTTATCTCAAGCAATATTATTCTTTCTAAATTTTTTATTTGGTTTTCCAATTAAGTTGTATGGAGATAAGTATCTTCTTTTTGGTGATATAGGTGGATGACCTCTCATTACGCAACAATTTTGAGGTGGATCCAGTGTCATTAAACCCAAACTCCACCAGCGGTTTCACCCCAGAAACCGGCGAATTGGTCCGATCAAGTTAGACAGTGGCAGAGCCAGAAATTTTAATGAGGGGTGAAAATTACAAAAGAAGGAGGGAGGAGGGGAAGTGGCGGCTATAGTGGCACTATCGAGAGTGGAGGTGAGGGCGCGGGGAAGAGATGAGGGTGGGGAGGGATGTGTGCAAACTGCCATGTCAACATGTGTAATTCATTAGAGTTGCATATTGTGGTGGCTGAGTAAAAGGAATACATGTGATTGAATATTATTTTAATATTATTTTTTATAATAAAATTGGGATTCTTAAAGCATTTTGTTATGGTTATTGAGTTTAAAATGTGTTTATTGTGATTAATTGATATTAAGAATAAATATATTAAATTAAGACTAAAAGGGTAAAATTGTCAAAAAAATTGTAATTACTCTTAATGATTGATTTTTTTTTAGAATATTTAAGGTTAGATTAATTATTTTTAATTATAGCTGCTTGAAGAAATTAGTTCAAATTCAAAAATTGAAGTTTGGGCTCAAATTATAAAAGTTTCAAGTCAGTCCCTCCACAAAGTTTTACACTTTGCAGTTAAGTCCATGGTCAAAACTTGTGTTTTGACCAGAGACTTATAAGACCTAAAAATGAGAGACACAAACAGAGCTGAGAGACGAAGACACAGTCGGATATATTGAGAGAGTCGTAAAGGAAGAAACACCAGACCTTGTTTGACCTCTACATTTATCTCCCTCATTGGCGAGCGACCATCCTCCACTGTCGACCAGAGCCGAGGAACAAAGCATCGTGAACTAGAGAAAAACAAAGAGCATCAAACCTTCTCTTCTCCGGCTACCTTCATCGTTTTCTTCACTAGCTTAGTCGGTGCTTCCTCATCCCTCAACAACCATCAACCTTTCCACCTCCACCATCGTTTTTCCCTCTCACCACAACCGGCGACCTCCATTCCTTCCTCACCGCTACGAAAGAAGCTTGACCTTGGAAGCTCAGAAAATGTGCTGTGACGGGAAGCTCAAAGGAGAGTGACAGTGCTTGATTTGACGAGCCAGAGCTTCACATACTAGACTTCCATTCCTTCTCCAGCAAGATTCTGTGCTTTTCGGCAAACACTTCTAGATTTCGGCGAGTGTATGCATTTTCTGATGAGCATTCTCAGATTCTGATGAATGTTGTAACTTTCCGGCAAGCTCTTTTTGCAGATTGTGCTAGACTGTTTAATGGCTATATGTAGCTAAATCTCTTACTTCTTGGTCATGAGGACTTGTTCTTGAGCTCAACGAACTATATAGGAGAATTTTTCTATAATTCTATTAGTCTAAAATTATTATGTATTTAGATTGCCTAGTTTTAAAAATTATTATTTATGATTTTGGAACTGAGATTGATATTAATTGTTTTTGTTGGTTTGATAATTGTTGATGATATTGGATTTTATAGTGTGAAAAATATATATTTGAATTTCTTTGTGGTTGCAATGAGATTGTATTGATTAGTGTGTTATTGTCTATCTAATGTGATTGATTTATGTCTTTGAAGGACTGTTTTATACTCAATTTTAAGAAGACCCATATTACATTAGTCCAATTTTAATTGCACATTAAGTGGTTTAAAATAATATCTCAACAGGTAATAGTTAGCTATATTTGTAGGAATTACTATTAATTTGGAATATTAAACTCAAGTGTTATCTTAAGGTTTTCATTAAGATTTGATGAATTCTAATTCCTATACTTTTTGAGTAAGGATAGTGATTTCTTCATTACCAAGACCATTCACCATTCATATTTTCAATTCCATATCATACAATTTCATACTCCAATCCATTATAAAGAAAATACCAAAAATAGTAGTTAAAGATTTAATTTAGTTGATCCAGAATTGCATTCCTATTTAGTTTATTACTTTAAAATACCAAAACCAATTTCCTCTTGTTTCATTGTATTTGCATAACATTTGGATTACTTAGAAATCAATAAAAAGTTCCTTAAGAGATTTGTATATACGTAATCCTTGATCAATTTTTTATTGTAGATCCCAAAACTAATAATAAAAGGCCATAATCAACATGTCCTTGTTGTAGTTCTGGTAGTCGTTCGATGATGTGCATGGAGAGATCCAACGGCGGATGGGGGGAATCTTGGTCAAAACGTGTAGGGGTAGAGTGGGGTGATTGATTCTGGAGAGTCTATTGGAATAGGACCCATAGAATGGGAAAATAGTGAAAGGCTTGTGTCTGGTCCTTTTAACGGGATACTTTTTTTCAATTTTCCTGAAATATGAAAAAAAAAAAGGCCCTTATACGAAAATAAAAATATCAAAAATACCTTGCACCCACCCTTAACAAAGACCCCCGCCACACTTGTTCATGATCATAAACCTCGCGAATCGGCCATCGAACATGATCCAAACGGCATCGTAGACGCCCACCACGTTACTAGCTAGTCCCAAATAAATAATGGACTTCATTTTTGTACCCTTTTTATCAAGTCAACGTGGCCTCCACGTGTCCTCTCATGCACATTAGATTGGATAGTCTCAGATGCCTGCAATAAAGCAAAGGAATTTTCATTACAATTTAATTCCTCCTGGTTCACGTGCGTGGGGCGTCGGATTCTATCACGTGCAGGGGGTTGGTTTTCCTTTCCTTTCAATTTCCCTTTATTTACGTTCTTCCTCTTCGATCCAACTTGCACCCACTCGGTTTTTTGTCCGCTCTTCTCCCCCATCATCGCCTTATTTTTATTCATATCCAGCTGATAGCTATTCTGCATAAATGTCCCTCGTGATTTCCGTGATCCATCAGCGAGATTCTTGCGATTTTCCTGCTTCAAAGGCTCATTTACACCTTGACTCATCACTCCCGTAATCTCCACCGCTTTATCAGTCTGCCCACGGAAATTCCGGCGTAGGATCCTGAGTTTCCCAAACGGACTCTCACTAGCCATCCTATCTCCGGTGACGGTGGTTGCTCCACTGGTAGTGTCCTGGTTCATCCTTATTCCTTCATCCTTCCCAGCTGCCTCCTTCTTGCTGCTCTGTTCATTTGACTGTGCAGGAACTTCTAGTGCTTGCGACAAGCACTGGTCTTTTTGATGACCATACTTACCACACAGACACAGGAAGTAGACATGGTGTAACCCTTCATATAAAATTGCACCACTACTACAAAAAGTGAATACTACTTCTCTAAAAGACGTCCTTATTTTTAAAGGGGAAGTAAAAAGTATAGGTGGTGGCATTTTCGTAATTATTTAGCTGAATTTTGAGACTTATGCGTCATATATTTACAATTGAGGACATCTAAAGTCTCCTTTCAAAATTTTTAGGTGTCCCATATCTGAAATAAGGACACCTAAAGGCGCCAAAAATTAAATATTTGATGTGTTTTGTAAAATTTTTTGGTTTCAGGAGAAATTTTGGGTGTCTTATATTTACATGAGGATGTCTAAAGTCTCCTTTCAAAATTTTTAAGTGTCTTATATCTGAAATAAAAACACCTACAGACACCAAAAATTAAATAATTGGCTCGGTTTGTAAAATTTTTTGGTTTCAAGAGAGATTTTGGGCGTCCTATATTTACATGAGAACTTCTAAAGTCTCCTTTCAAAATTTTTAGGTGTCCTATATTTGAAATAAGGACACCTAAAGGCGCTAAAAATTAAATATTTGGTGTGTTTTGTAAAATTTTTTGGTTTCAGGAGAGATTTTGGGCGTCCTATATTTACATGAGGACGTCTAAAGTCTCATTTCAAAATTTTTAGGTGTCCTATATCTAAAATAAGGACACCTAAAGGCACCAAAAATTAAATATTTGGTGCGTTTTGTAAATTTTTTTGGTTTTAAGAGAGATTTTGGGCATCCTATATTTACATGAGGACGTCTAAAGTCTCCTTTCAAAATTTTTAGGTGTCCTATATCTGAAATAAGGACACCTAAAGTTAGATTTTTGGCTTCCTTACTTACCAATAGGACACCTTAATTTGATTATTTTTGTCAATTTTTTTTTTATTTTTCATTTTAAGCGTCCTTGTTATAATGCAGGACACCTAAATTAAAAAACTACTTCACACTTCTTCTATTTTTGAACACTCTTCTTCACTTCAGTCTTCAATCCGTTCAGTCCGTTCTCCGCCACTCGTGACCTAGCTCACTTCAGTCTTCTTCACTTTTTCTTAAGTCTCTTGTTCTCGCCGTCGCCAACCACCATCTTGGACGGCCCTTACGTGGGTCGAACCATGTCCCTGACATCGTCTAATAAGAACGCGAGTAAGAAATATTGGAACGGCAGTTTTAGCCGCCGGTGGACAAGTTTCAAGAGAAACAGAGAGGATGAGGCCGTGGAAAGCTGTTTTGACTTTTCAAACTGTGCTGCAGATGGCCTATCAAGGGTTGGGATTAGGAGAAGAAAGAGCTTTTTCGGCAACATATCTAGCTCAAGGTCACCTCTCTGGGTAAGTTCAATTTTTGTTATCCTCTGGTTTAGGTGATATATAATTATATATATAACCCTTAATATAATGCATTTCCATGCCACACGAGTTCCTTCGTCCAGTTCAATTGATGTTAAGTAGTGTTTTCCATGGATGGATTATAAAAAATGATTTCGCGGCGTTTCCGTTCGGCGGGAAGAGATAGGTGCGGTGCTTGCCTTCATCTCGGCGGGAAGAGATGAAGCCATGCTTGCCTTCATCTCGGCGGGAATAGTCTTTTCTTGCATAGTCTTCTGTAGAAGCCATGCGTCTTTTTGTGAAAATATTGAAGGTAATACATACAATTTCCCTTCCCTGTTTTTCTGTTCTGTAATGCAGACTGTCAACTGATTATTTTCCATCGTTTTCTTCTCTAATTTAGGAAGAAGATCCTGGCTGATATTCAAGGGTATCTAACTATTTTGTGGAGGCTGTAATTGATGTGCCAATATTTGTTTTTTTTTTTTAAAAAAAAACCTTACATAGGCGTCCTATATGTAAAATAGGACGTCTTATGTAAGGCGTCCTATTTTACATATAGGACGCCTTATATATTACTACCCCTAATTAGATGTCCTTCTTAAAAAGGATGTTTATTGTCTCTAATTTAGGACGTTTTTGACCTTTTTTGTAGTAGTGGACGCTCTTCTCTAAAGATCATATACGACGAAAGAAACGGTTGTTTCAGGTCGATCTCTACACATATCCGAGCGAAACCTCCTTTATCATATATTGAAGTAGACCAATCCACCTTGATCATTTGACCAACCATATTTCCAATTCTTCTCAATGATTCCACGTTGTAGAATTCAAAAGGGACATCAGGGAGTCGAATCCATGCAGCTATGTTACATTGGAGATCCACTTTCCAAGGATTAAAGTTAGGCCACCATTGCTGAACGATCAAGTAATGATCCTCGATCATCCACGGTCCTTCTTGAAAGGCATAATCACGATCCTCTTTGCTTGAAAAAGAAATAATATAATAACCATTGCTAAGAGAAATAAGCTTCATCGGATCTTTAGGATGCCACATTCGGTGAATCCTGTCGCGGATAAGATAGGTGGGAAAGTTTGCTCCTAAAACCTTAATAATAAGGGAATTTATCCATGGAAGACACCATGTAGAGTATTCCTCAGCAATAAAGGTAAGCACCCCCGACTTGCCCTCCTGTCTGCTTTCTTTCTGCATTTCATCATCCTCTGAGTCTCCCAATGAGCCACTACCATCCCTTGTGTTCCTTTTGTGGAAGTAGTCCTTCCATCTTTGCATGATATCGTCATCCTCAGAATGCTGCACCAGGAAGCTAGCACATCCTGGAGATAACAGTTTATCTCTATACGTCACGTGGGATTCGCCTCGTCTGGTGTTTACATTTGGTCCCTGGGAAGACTTATCTCCTGCCTTCTTTTTATCCATGGATGCCCCGAACACAAAGCCTTGACCACTATCAATTTGGTCACTCTGCCTTTTCCCACTTCCACCGCCCTCATCATTGTCACCTCCCCCCGATCCCTCCTTGCTGCCATTCGTCACTGGTCGCTCTCTCTCCCTTACTCTCGCTCTCTCCATGTCGTGGTTTTTGGAGGATATTAATAACAGTAAAAGATTATGGGATAGGATATTCTTATTACCATTTTTTATTACTACCAATGTTACTACAACTTTTTCACCGTTAGATCAGAATCTTATCTATTTTTATCATTTCTCTCTCTTATTGAGATTCTGATCTAACGGTGAAAAAGTGATAGTAACATTGGTAGTAATAAAAAATGATAGTAAGAATAACCTATCTCAAAGATTATTACTGCAATTTTTTAAAACCATGAAGTATAACATATTTTTAGCATGTGTAACTCTTCTTCTACCGGGTACAACCTTATATTTTCAATTATGTCCAAAGTAGAAGATTACTTTTGGCAATATATTTTGTAGTAAAAGATTTTTCAAAAATTTTCCTGTGTTTTGTAATTGGACCGCCCAATAATCTAAGCATGCCTTACAGTAGCTGGAAGGCTTAAAGAGCCGCAAATTAATTATCTAAATCAAAGTAGATGTGGCCATAAAAGACTATAAAACTGTTTGTTTACATGAAACAAGCCTATGTTTTATGATTTGCAGAACTGTGTGACTTATACACACTCATTCGTGTGTGTATTAATATGACAAACAATACATCATAAGTAAACAATTTTAATTCAATTTACAATCACTTAACTCATACTCCTCCAATCTTTAATATAAGTTAGTTAAATTAGTTAATATGGTATCTATTGTCTAGAACATTTTACTTATCTCCCTTAATTCTATCATTTCATTTTCTCCTTAATTATTATTGAGCGAGTATCAATAATGGTAAATTCAGAAAATAATTGATAAATATGAAAACTATGTCTTAGATTTAAAACTAAGATCAACTCTCCAAACTTTTTGTTGCAATTATTCTTATATCAAAAGTTCAGCTAATCATGTTGATTCCCCAAATTATATATAATACACTAATTAATGTGAATTGGTGTTTAACTAATTAATAGAGAAATATTATATAGGATACACTAATTAATTTAGGAGGTGACCGAATTTGGATTGGTTCATTACCTGGCGGAACTGGAGTTTGAGCTTCACAGATAAATTGTATGAGGAAGTTTATTTATACTGGTTGTTTTTAGGTATGCATGGTTTTCTTGAGCTGATGTATATGAATTTAAATGCAGACATTTTTGACATGGTTCATAGATTTCAAAGTAATACTGATAGTTTTGTTTTCATAGTTAACAACTACCCCGGTTGTAACATTGGCAAAACTTGTAGGACAAATATATATAGTTGAAATTTGAGTCTATCATCTAAACTCTATCTAGATTTTCAATAACATTATTAATCATTTTCATAGATAAAATATATGGGCGTTTGTGAACGTAACTATAATTTTCTAGTTTCATTATATTATTTACTCAATCAATTACGTAAATATTTCTTTCCTAGCTGGGGGAAAAAGCAATATTTCTTGCGTGGTTGATAAATTAGAATCATGAGCCATGAGCCATGGTCTGACTTGATTTTCAAAACCACGATTTTCTTAGAGATTTTTTTTTGGGTAAAATTTCTTAGAGATTTTTATTGACATTGAGTCAAGACCCGGCCCAAATATTCGAGCATCAGACTGGCCCAAAATGCATATCTGTTGGGCCATCGATTTAGACTGAAGCCCGACCCAAACCGTACATGTGTGCCGCCCTAATTCATAAATCATGTATGGCTATATATGTTTCTCTTACCGGCAGAAGTTGGCTCAAGTGGAAGGGACTTGGGTCGCTTAAGCAAGAGTCCCGAGTTAGAGTCCTTGTGGATGCATAAAATTTCTCTGAGAGAGGTTTCTGCATGTGTGCCAGACAGAACCTTGATTCGGACTAGTCAGGACAAATGTTGGTGAACCGGGTGCAATAGTAACAAAAAAAAAAAAGCTTCTCTTGGACATTTATAGTACGAATAAAATCAACAATAATAATTTGATGAACTCTTAAGAATAAAATGAATGAAAAATCAGAAAAACCCAAAAAAGAGAGAGGGAAAACATGTTACTAACTTAGGTTGTAAATATAGAACTTAGTTGACTTTGTTTGAGATGTTAAAGAAGGTAAATAAATTACTTAATTATATCATATGTTGTATATAATTAAATTATATATGATTTTATAAGTCATACAAATTAATTTTAAAAAATGATAAATATAAATATTTTAAATTAATTTAATTATCTTTCTTAATCCCTCCAAAAAATCAATTGAGCCTTATATTTAAGATCGCAGCTATAGTAGAAGAAAAAAAGGAAAAATAGAGATTAATTATTTAGCTTGAATGCTAGATGGATTGATGAGAGAGGTAGGTTAATAGAGTTAGTGCGTGTTTGGATTTACTTTTAGAATAACTTTTACAATTTATAAGATATACATGTGAGAGAAATGTTATTTTAACTTGCAAAAAATAACTTATGAAACCATAGTTTTCTTGTTTCCCAAATATGCACTAGGCCTTGTTAATGGGTTGTAAAAATATGCTTATGGGGATGTGATTAATTGATTGGAAAACTGGATCACACAGACATAAGCAACTTAAAAGATTTAACCATATTTTTATTAAGGTTTAATATTTTTATTTTTAATATAGAAGTATTTTTTCTGTGACACTCACATAAAAGTGTGGGACCCACTTACTTTTATATAAGTGTGGCAGAAAAATATTTCTCCAGCAAAAGCATAAACATTAATCCCTTTTTATTAACATTAATTTAATCAATTGTATTGCATTTGATATTTTATTGATAATTTTATTTAGTATTTTTTACTTAAAAAACAGAATAGTCTGGATTTAATTTCAATAATTCAGATCATATGTGAATTCCAAAATAGTGGCAAGAAATTTGGGTTTGTTGATTTTTTTTTTTTTAATATATATCATCCATCATCATCACAAGCAAACACTTTTGCTCAACATAACGTACAGTATGTAAATTTCTAGGAGACAAATCTTATAACTAGCTCATATATTTATAGGAGACTTGAGTGGCAAGATTACAACAAATAAACCATATGGCAGTGTGAGACACACTCCCACGCCATCGCCTCTTTTATTTGATACCACTGATATGATTAAGCAATGGTGATTATTATCATTATATATAAAGACATCTATTTAAATAAACTCAATCCATGAGAAATAGGCAAAACCACATTAGTAAAAAAAAAAAAAAAACAAACATGAAATGCTTTCAAGATTTGTTCGTACGTACGTACTTTATAACCTTGACATCACATACACGTTCTTTTATTATTCAATGCGAATCCTTATTCTTATAGATTCAACCCATCTAATTATATATCTATGTTTATTTATAACATTAGATAAAACATGATATATATATATATATATATATATATATATATATATATATATATATATATATATAATATTGAAAAAATTTAATAGGTGGGAGGGTGAGCAGGAGGGCGAGGGCACACGCAAGGGCAGCATTTGCCTGGAGCTGGAGGAGGAGCACAACACACACATCTTGGACATATGGGAAATGGAACTCCTGCAACCACACCAAATAATTAACGAAGCTAAAACACACACACACACACACACATATATATAATGAGATGTTATTTAAATAAGAGAAAATTAATCTCCCAATCCATATACTTTAGTTTTGAATCTGGTCCTTGAATTTTTTTTTTTTTTAAATGAGAACCTTGAAGTTTTTACTGTTAGATCTGTAAGTCCTTCTGTTAAAAGTTCCGTTAACTCGTATGAAGTGGCGTACACCTGGAAATATTTTGTCCAGATGCTCTCTGACTAAGCAAGCTCCTCGTCACCCACTCCCCCACTTCCTCGTTTTCATTCGCTAAAGTTTTCAGTTCACTCTCCTTCTCATTCCCTAAAGTGTAGTACAGGCACAAATCTCTGGAGAGTAAGAGAACCCATGTGGCAGGAAAAACATAGGCGACATAGCCGATTGCAATCTCTGGCTATGTGGCCGACGTGGCCACACTGATAGCAGCCAGAACCGCTAGCTCCCCGCTGTTATGCCTATTCTTGCCTCTCCATATTCCGCTAAAGCCTTAGCCCCCCATCGCAACCACCGTAATTGTCTTTCTTGGATTGTAAAGGAGCTTCATGGGGCCAGTAACATAGAAGATTCATGAAGGATATCCTTCGGATCTGTAGAAGATTGATGAACAAAGAGACCTTCTCTTCCATTGTCGGGCCTGATAAAGCCCAAGGCTTTAAAATTGCTGAACCCCACTAGTTGATCTTTCCTTGGCCATTAAAGTCGAACCCCAACAATAAAGAGAGAGAATTTAGATTGGGGAATGGGTGGGAACGTAACAACAGTGAGTAGCTTTATATATGAACATCAGTGAAGACGTTGGGAATGAAAGAGAGGGAGTGGGTGCCGGCGTCGGCGTCTCGTGAGGAGGACAGTGATGGGGTTGGGTGATGCGGAGCTTCCTTAGTCAGAGAGCATCTGGACAAAATATTTCCAGGTGTAAGCCCCTCATGCCATTTAATCAAAGGACTTGAAGATTTAACAGGAAAAACTTCAAGGATCTCATGAAAATAAAAATAAAAGTCCAAGCACATGATTCTAAACGAGAGGAAAGTACAAGGATTAGGAGATTTATTTTCCCTAAAAACAATAATATAGGGATACATATAAATGAACATATGATACAATTGATGGGAAAAAAAAAATTAAAAATAGGATTTACTTGGTCGAAGTGGTGGCAGTTCGGGAAGTGGTCCTCCTGGCCCCGGCGCTGGCACCGGTTCGGGAAGTGGTCCTCCTGGCCCCGGCGCCGGCACCGTTGCTGCTTCGCACAGCAAGGTGGTTGGAGACAAGATCATGGCAAATATGAAAAGAGTCACCAAAGAAAGCTTCAAAGAGTTACTCGCCATTTTGTTGACAAACAAATATTTATCTTCAAAAGGTTTGTTATGTAGATTAATTTAATGGGAAGAATGAAAGTAAGCATATATATATGCGTGTATTTATACTGGTTATGCTCAAGTTCATGGCTTGGTGTTTGCCGTAATAATTGAATTTCAAGGGTTGAAATTGTTGTTAGAGTAGTAGTTGTCAAATATAAATTAATACTTCTGGCTTCAAGTATTCTTTTCATTCCCAATTCCAGACCTAACTTTATATATTGATGTTCGCTTCACTTCAAACTTTCCTAATTTTTGTGATCAATCTATTTAAGGGTATTTACTTCCTCTATTTTTAAGTTGGTTATCTGTAGTTAATATATCAAGAGATTCTGACTTTTTATATATATAAAAAAAAAAGAGTATCATTTAATGGTTGAATTTTACTGTGTAAAGATAAAGATGTCATAATAAATAGCGATATATATTACAGAAAATAAAACTTTCATATGAGAAATAGGAGAAAATGAGGCTTCATATTTAGGAGCAAACCAAAACCAAAGGTAGTAACTATTAAATAATAGTAATAATAATTTTAAAATTATAATAAAGCATTATTTATGTGTTCACAATTTTATCTTTTGTTAAGATTTTATAAGAGTACAGTGTGTGCAAGTTTGATGGAGTATTCATAGAAGGATATGGTCAGCGGAACCTCATAACTCTTCATATTTTATATATTTAAAGTATATTTTAAAGATATTTAGAGAGTTATCTAAATAATTTTAGGAGATTTTCAATGAGATTATGCTATTATAAGATAAAATCAAAGTAGTGCATTACTTGTGGGATTTCAATTTAAAATAAATGTTTTTGAGTTTAGAAAATAAATAATAGTAATTAGAAGTTTAAAAAAAGAAAAGAAAAGGAAAGAAAACTATTAAAAAAAAGGAATTAATATTTAGTTTTATTATTATTATTATTAATGTTTAATCTCTTTGACAAAAGCATCAGGGTGTACGAATTGAATGAATGGATTGGGACATATTGGTTTGATAAGAAATGGGCCCCACAAGCTGATGGAATTTCGGTGGTTTGAATTGAATTATTGGATTGGGCCCATGGATTGAATGGATTGAAAGCCTAAACCTAAAGAAAAAGAAGGAGCACGACAGAAAGGAATTATTGAGGGAGAAAGCAGAGGGAGGCGGAATGAATTAACAGAGGAGAAGGAAGGAAACAATCAGCGAAGGCAACACGCAGAGGAGGAAGCGAAACAGAGATTCAGAGAGCTGAGTGCCGCGGTCCTCCACATTTACCATCTTCTTCCTCTCGCCGGTGGCACCATCCACCACTAAGGCCGCCGGCGAGCATCATCCCCTGTACTGAAAAGTGACGTCATTTGAAGAAGGGAGGACGTTGATGATGGCTGCAAGCACTAGCTGGACCAGAGGATAGCACTATTCACACTCAGTTTGCACTTCATCGATCATCTCAATTCCTTTCTTTTTCTTATGGCTTTCAATTCTGAATTTGAATTTATTGTTGCTGGGTTTTGATATGAGTAGTTAAACTTTTCATTCTAAGATTTTTCATTCTAGGATTCTTTTGCACTTTCATATGGATTAATATTTGTATATTTCTCTCTTTTGGTAGATAAATATTTATATGCGTTAATTTTAATCTAAGCTTAATGCTTTTAAATGATTGGTCATCATTTAGATGATTTATTCACTTAGGTTTGACTTGAGAAAGCTAATCTAGGTGTAGAATTTGATTGAAATCATGCTTGTCTTGAAATTTACTTGATAAATGGATAGTTTGTTGGTAAAATAGAGATATATTTACTAACCTTACATTGTCACATTAAGGTTGTTGCTTAATATTGATTTTCATTAATTGTAGCAAGAGATTGTGCATTTTAATGAGAAGAGAAACTTGATATTGACTTGAGAGAGTTTGTCAAATATTTGTGAACCTTAGATTAACACATATATGTATGGAAATACTAAGTGAGAGGAAATTAATTCAATATTATGAAATAGAAAAAGGGAAAAAGAATCCTAGGTTTTTATTAAATCTTTGAAAATTCAAAAAAAAAATCATTTGCTTTTATTAATTTTTATTTTTAGGAATAATCTTTAAATATTCTCATTGTTCATCAAAGCTTTGTTTTAGCTCAATTTAAACGAAAGTATAAAATCAATGCCTAATCAAAGTTGTGGATACTAAGTCCTCGTGGGAATGATACTTTACTTATCACTTTATTACTTGCACGACTCGTACACTTGCGAGACGAACAGAACCAGAGAATATTTTTAGCCTAGGTCAAAAAATAAATATGTTGAACTATTTACTAAATAATATTGCATAACATTAAAAACACAAATAAATAATAACCAACAATTATAAATCAAAACAAGATACAAGATGATAACATTTTCAGTAGGTATCTCAAATAAAAATTTTACTTTCCTCTTACAGCTCAATAAGTAATGAACCAAACATTATCCTAAAAATATCACAAATACAATAATAATAATAATATGTATAATGAAATTTAATAAAATTAACACTTAAATACACACTCCACCTACCTTAAAACAATATAATTGGAGAAAATAAAATAAATATAATATGAACATCAAAAAATATCTTAAAAAAACATAAAGATCTGATTAAATTTCAAATAAGCAAATAACCCATTATAATCTATGTTTTAAAAAAGAAATTCATTATAAAATCGTAAAACAACCAAATAATAAATCCAAACTGATAAAAATTAGCCATAAATCATTCTCTACACATATATAGTCATCTATTATAAAAACTCAAAACTCTCCCTAAATCATATTCCCAAAATTTTCACCAATCAACATAATATTACTCTCATTATAAAGAGTAAAATACGTAAAATAAAATACTTAGTTGAGGCCATATTATTGGCCAAAATAAAATATTATATGATACGCGCGCACACACATAAGATAAGAGAAGATATATACCCAAAAAAAAAAAAATCAATAAAAAACCAAACAAGTAGGAGGGTCCGCCCATCAGTAAAAGTAGTAAAATCATACAATGACAGCCTAATATTATTATTAGCACAAGCACAAGCGCATATGGGGATGATAAAGAGAGAAGGCCAGACCACTTAATCATGTGAAGCAGCTGTATCGAGAATATATATGTATGCATACACATGTACGTAGGCGTACGTACATATGTGCGTTTGCATACACATATTGTGTGTGTGTAGTCCTGCCAAGGCCGGATCTGAGGTTGTAATCCCTTTATAATATATATGTGTATACAGATATATGTGTGTATAGACATACACACACGCCCACACAGAAAGCCCTGATACCTTGAAAGTGCACACGAAGTACCACGACTAGTGCTCTGGTTTAAGTCCTTTTTCACCAATACTATTTTTAACGTGATACTTTTTTTTTCAATTTTCCTAAAATGTGAAAAAAATGGTTAAGCATATAATCCGCCTTGTAAGTATACGCTCATGAGCGATATTGCCTTGAATTTTTTTTTTTGTCTCAATATTACCCCACAAGTCTAAAAATATAATAATGTTGCCTACTTCGCTAACACCATTAATTTTCACTGTTAAGAAATCCTACATGACAATCAAATTACCACCCCATTGATCCTCAACGTGTAGTATTTCTGACTCCGATTTACTACTTAACACACACACACACAAATGGCCCCTATAGGAAAATGAAAATTTCAGAAGATTCAACAAAAACTAGATTTAACTAATGCAGAGAAATGCGGGAAGGCACGCATCGTGTTCATGAAAAACTCTTCGAACTTAAGCCACTTAGCCAACTTTGTGCCTTATGATTATATGCTAATCAATTTTCATTTGAAATTCTGTTTTTTACCCATAAGACCCTAACGTAGTCCTCCCATAAAATAAAAGGGAGACGCACTCCTATCTTATTGTTTAACTTGATGTTAGAACCTACAACCTCCAATTTTCGTGGAGATACGGTTTGCGAATTGAGCCACATGCTCTTTAGTCACTTGAAATAATCCTGTTCTTTACAACATGAAGGGCTTTCATAATTTTTTTTTTTTTTTTTAAAAATATAAGAGGTAGATACTATCGATTTGAAGTTATAGGTAAGATCGAACTCATAACCTTCCATTTATAGAAGAACTTTCGTATCATTAAGTCACAGAACCATTGGCCATGATACATTTTCAAAGTTTTATTTCTCAACGTCTCTTGGAGGCTTGAATGAGCTTGATGAGCGGTCTCTGTTTTTCTGAAGTTGGCCTAATTCCATTATTGCACTACACTTGTACATATTTTAATTGCCATCATTAAAGGCCTAATTTGCTCGAGATAGATTCCAACGAGATCCAGCAAACATAAACCATCTTTCGGGTATTTCATCAAAGACAATTTATGCATCATTAAGTTTTCCAAATTGTATCTAACAATATAGCTAGTTCGGCTTGAAAATGCACAGAAATGCAAGAAATAATTTATTTCCTTACCCATTTTTGAAGGAATGTATCGATCAGATTTAATAAGCGTGTTGACTCTAAGCTTGAGTGAATGATCGGCGCTTCAATCAAAGCAATTAAATACGGCAGCCTGACTAAGAATTTTCAACGGAAATTAAAACTATTGATTTAAAAAAAAAAATTAGATTGACAAGCACTGAAGGTTTGATGTATGAAGTAGCTAGTAATTGTTTAAATTTAGTTTGTGACTGGAAAAATTAATTGCATTTGCCAAGTTGGATCCGATCCCTCGTCCATCTCAATTTTTTGCTTGATGGATATTTTTCTTCAAATAATTTTTTTGATCCATTAGCTTAATTTGTTTGCCTTCTGATCATTAGCCTAATAAGATATATTAGGATATATTTTTGTAGGCATAAAAAGATACACACACACACAGATACATATATATGATTTTAATTTTCATAAAAATCAAAATTACTCTTAAGAAAATAAAATAATTATATTTTAATACAGCAGTCTATCATAAAATGTTCATCCTGCCAATTTTTTAAGATGGGCTAATGGTTCAGTTCTGCCAAATTGACATAGACATGGAGTAGAGTAAATAGATTGACCAAAATCCTCTGAAATTGCGTCTGAATTTTCTTAATCAAAATCACTTGACAAATAATAATGTGACTCTTGATTTTCCTAAGAAATTAAAAAATTTAAGGCAAAAGTATATATTTTGTTCTCTAACTTTTTACAATGTCTCCCTTTGGCGCATTATTAACTTTAAAAAGTATATAATCTTTTTAGTCCTTTAACTAAAACACTGTTGGTATCAAATTATATCATCGATTCCAAAGTGAAACTTTATATATTAGCATTTGACAATGTTTTGTCAACATCAAAAGTTGAATGTGATTTTTTTTTTTTTAATCAATAACCGTTAAGGCTAAATGAGTGAAAAGACATTTTTTAAAAGTTAAGGGTTAACCTGACATTATATAAAGTTAAAACTTACAAGACAATATTAAAACCTTGTATAAAGTTAACAGTATACATATTCATTTATTAAAGTTAAGAGACTAAACTGCAACCTGAAAAACTATTATAGCCATGAAGTCAACAAGCGTTAATAATTTAACAAACAATCTCCACACGCATTGCACAACGTTTTTGCTCCCAACGGCCATGTCCGCCACTTTGGGGGTTTTTTGCACGACATAACAGCTATGTCCCCTCAAAGTGGAAGCCTCTCCCAGACGGCTCAACCCCATCTTTTTCTTTAGTTTCTTTATTGTCGTTGGTTTTTCCTTGTAGCTAACAAACTGCGAAGTAACCAAAGAAGAAGAGGGTTGTGCTCCATTGCATCTTACAGAATACCCGCAGTGGCGTACAGGCCACTTGGGAGAAAAAACTATGTGCAACGTGTGTGACGACTGTTTGTTAAACTATTAATATTGCTAGTTGACTTAACCATCGTGTTATTTTTACACAATTTTTTAAACTTTGTCAGTGCCTTTTTACCATCTTCTAGACTAACACGTTTGCTAAACAAACAACGTTAGTTGACAGCCTTGACATTTTGCACCATTTAAAAACTTCATGTATATTTTTACATCCATGTAAGGATTATAGTGCTAGGTGGACATTCATAAAAAGTTCATGAGTATATTTATACCTTAACCATATTAAGAATGAGTTAATTATACTTGCTTATTTGGCCACAATAGAACACACAATATCACGCATAATCTGTCATGGGAAACCTCCAAAAGCACTTAAATGCAAGTTGATGAGATAAAACTTTTTTTATATACTTACCTCAAACACTATAAAATCACTTTTAAAAAGCTAACTAACGTCAAGTTTTGGACTTTGCTAGTTTATTTACCTTTCCATGGTATTTGACCCCAAAAAAAAAAAAAAAATCTTTCCATGGTAGGCTAATCAAACTCGTACAATTAAATTAATTAAATGGTATTTTGATCAACACTTAATTAATTATAATGTAACATTCAAAATGAAAATTTGAGATTATTGGGGCACAAGATATAATAACTTTAGAGACCACGTACGATGTTTATTCAATACATAAAACATGCTATATGTTACAGTAAACTTGAGCAGGAAAATTGCAACAAATTACGTACAAACATTACAAACATAAATTCAACCGATGAAATGCAAGCAAAGCTGAAACCAAATTATAATCATCAGCAAACACTTTATTTATGACCTTGGTATTTATTCATGTTATTTTATGATGATTTAGTGGCCGTACTTATTCTTCTAAATTGAAAGTAACACATTAATTATGTATATAACGATATTACATAAAACATAATTAAGGACTCAGCACAAGCAAGGGCAGCATTTGCCTTGAGCAGGAGGAGGAGCACAACACACACATTGAGGGCATATGGGATTATCGGGAAGTCCTGCAATCACACCAAATAATTAAGAAAACTCAAGAATATATATTTCATTATTCACACAAATCTATGGGATCGGCTATCCTCCTTTGTTCTTACATAGTTCTCTTCCCCTCCTCTTCTCATCTCAACCTTTTGATTGAAATTGAATTGGTTCAGATTTAATGTTTAACAAAATTATTAGAACAAAATCTAAGTATTGAAAAATAAATTTAAAAATTTAAAAACTGTAAAATTTTTGTTATGATAATTTAAAACTACAATAAAGAATATTTTTAAAAAATATTTTTATAAAACATTAAGTCTGAACTACTCAAAAAAGGAGAAGAGAAGGATAGCTAGCCAAGTCCCAAATAAAGGATATGATGCCACTAGATTCAAGGGCCTTCCATCTTTAGTAAACACATTGGAATAATTTTATAAAATTTACAGTTAATGAAATATTATTAAAATAATGAAAGTAGGGATATAAATGAAAACATGATGGATCTAGAAGAAATTATAAATCGGATTTACTCGAATGTCGTAGCGGCTTTGGAGCTGGTGCTCTTGGCGGTCGTGCCCTTGCTGCTTCGCACGGCAAGGTGGTGGTCGGAGACAAGATGACGACAAAGATGAAAAGAGTCACCAAAGAAAGCTTCAAAGAGTCACTAGCCATCGCTTTCTTTTTTGTTTTTCTTACAACAAATGAATGTATGTCTTTGCAAGGTTTGTTATGGAGATTGGATATTAATAAGAATATATAGTTATCAAGCATATTTCTATACTAGTTTTGCTGAGGCTCATTATGACCTCGTACGTGTTTGACGGGGTATTTTGAATTCAAGAGTTGAAATTCGGAATCGTAATTTTCGAAGTCATGGTGTGTGACTTGACGGACTCTCTGTTCATTGAAATTAAAACATGGGAAAATTGATGTCAGGGCCCAAGGTAGTAAAATAATTATAAAAAAACCCAAAAAACATTCACATGCCCGGGCTTTTTCTGGTATTATTTCAAAAAGCATTTGCAACTATATCAGTAGGGATTAACAACTATATCAGTCCCCGTTAACAACTAAATTAGTCTAATTAACAACTACATTTTAACAACTACATCTATAGCAATTAACAACTACATCAGTAGCAATTAACAACTATATCTGTACACTTTTTTTTTGAAATAATGCCTTCTAGCATGTGAATGTTTCTTGGGTCTTTTTTGTAATTATTTTGTTACCTTGGGCCCTGAGATCAATTTTCCCTTAAAACATCACGTCCTTCAATTTTTATTAAAGAAGGGTTCGTTAGAAGTCAATAAAATGCCTTATTTATTTACTTTTTGCCACCAAAAGTGGTTTATATTTTTTATCATGAAAAGAGTAGAAAAACGTGTTATAATTTTGAATAGAAGGGGTATTTGTTTACCGTCTAATGTTGTTTACTCGTTTCTATCATTAGTTAAAATAAGTTTATTCTTAACTATTTTACATAAATTAAGAAAATTATTTCAATTAATTTAAATTTATAAAATTGACAAAAAAATATCACTACTTTCTGAAATAATATTTTAATTAAATCAATCTATCTTAATCATTTCAAATTTATTTCATATATCCTCTATAATGAAAAGGGGGAAATCAAATCGTCTTCTTTGCGTATAAGATGCTCTTTAAATTCAATCTACCTAACCAACTTCGTTCTTTGCAATTATAATTTATTATATTCTAATCAATTTTGAACGGGAATTTTATCGTATATAACACGACAATAAATTACCTGCAAAGCAAAATAGCAAAACATGACATTAAAAAGTGTTTAATTCATTTGTTTTTGTTACTACTTAATTTCCTAAATATAATAAGTTGTTGACAACTGAAAACAAGATTTTATTTCAGATAAATGTAATATTGTTATACAATCATATAGTATCTAAAATTATTAAATCAAATTCAAAGATTATCAAACGAACAAGGCTTAAGGTGAGCCCACTGTCTCTTTTTTTTTTTTTTTTTTTTTTTTTTTTTGCACTCAGGACCCTAAAAGTTAATTGTGGTGCAATTTGACTTCTATTTTTTTTTTTCAAGAAAAAAGAAGCAATATGATCCCAATCTAACAGATTAATTAGTTTGAGCATTAAATTTATAAATGAGGTTGTGAATCCTAGTTTGCATATGACAATGAACAAGACATGGTTATTTCTGACGATGAAAACCAAAAAAAAAAAAAATTGATTGAAAATTTTTCTACAATATATGGTTATTCAAGTTTGTGTACATTATTATTATAATATGTTACATTAAAGCAATTGGGTTGGATTTATGGGTGTAAATGGATTTTTTACACAAACTGTGTTTTTCAGGCCCTGTTTGTTTCTGTTTTCTGTATTTTTACTCAAAAGTTTTTTATAAAATTCTTTTCAAGAATAAGTTTTGGAAAAAAAAAATTATTTAGATAGTTATTTTTTTAACAAAATTGAGATGACTTGGCGGCGGCCAGCCCTAGAATCAGTGACATGGAGCCAGTCACTGTGTTTATAATATCTTGTTCTTCAAAATCGTAAAAGAGATAAACAAAAAACAAAAAATATTTTGATATTAAAATATGATAATACTGCAAAGCTTAATAAGTTGAAAATAACAAATTATTGGAGATCCTCGCATCATTTTCATTAGTTCGGCTAAGCTCACATGATGCAAAACCCTCACATGGTATCAAAACCCACGAAATTTGGGATAATTAACTTTTCTTTTTTTATTGTTATTCAATTAGAGAAGAACTGCTTTATATTCATTAAAACCTCTAATTGAAGGAAACTTAAATTGTAAATTGCAAAATTTAACATTGCGGAGGGACGAAAATAAGACTTCCCCGTTTATAAGATACAGAGACAAAGCTAATTATCATACTCTATCGCTGTGAGATAAATTCAGCCCAACAGAGTAAGCAAAAACCTCATAAATCATAAACACCACCCATGAATCTTTGTTTATCATGAGCATTATTGTGGGTGAATTTTTTTTTTTATAAGTGACTTTGAGAATTTTGATTGTGTTTATATTTCATTTATTAAAATCACTTATATATGTATAATTACAAAAAGGGGTATGAATTTAATGTTGCTGCTTTAATTTTCATTGATGATTATAAATAATAATGATGGTTAAATTCTTAATAATTATTATTAAATATAATTTAATAAATAATATGAATGCTTAATGTTAATTTTATTTTATAATTGTTATTATTTATTTCAAATGATTGAAAATTCATTTTTAATAATAGGGAAAAATATGTTTAAAAAATAATTGTATTAAATGATGACTTTGTGTAATATTCATCATTGATTTGAAAGTTGTAATACCCTAATTTTCGTAATATATGTAAATATTATATTTTGATAAATAACACCTATTAAAATAGGTGAATATGTGGTCTCAAAATTTATGTAAATTATTAATTAAATTTAGGCAATTTTCCTTTGGAATTAATTAACCAAAGGTTAATTATGAAACATTATTTAGGGGCTATAATTTAGCCAAAGGATAAGAGTTAGATGACAACAAAATTAAATAGGTATTTAAGGAAATTAAATGCATAATGATTAAGGCAATTTATGCTAAAATTGCATAAGCCTATTAAAAGAAAAATGCCTAATCAAATATGAACTAACTTGTGTAATTATTTTTAATTTGATTAAAGGCAATTAAAGGCATTAGTTAAAGACTAATTGCAACATAATTTGAAATAATTAAATCATTAAAAAGGGGCTATTATATATTCAAAGATATCAACGGATTAATTGATGAAATTAAATGCTAATGATGCTTTAATAACTTGGATTAATTAGCAAATCAATTAATATAGGACATTAGCAATAAAGAAGGAGATTAAGCATATGATTAAGCTAATTAATTGTGCCCCAAAAGTCAACAATGGCAACTAGTACATGGTGGAGCTTTGTGAGCCAAGTGTTTTCAAGATATTTTCATCTAATTATGTTTAAGCTTACAATTAATTAAAGCAACCCATGATGATTATATTTAAGAAGCTTTAAACACTTGATTGGGGGGTTAATTATAGCTTATTAAATCTGCCCAAAATTCATAAAAAAACGTCCAGCATATAGGAGGAGGATTTAGATAAGATTCCATGATAATTAACACACAAATACATGTTGAAAAGTCAACATTTGCAACTAGCTAATGAAAACACTTGAACCATGGGATATTTTGCTAATGAAAAAGCATATTAAATGGCAAGAGAGAAGGGGGGACTTTTTTTTGGGGACTTGAGGAGGAAGAAGCAATTTATAATATTTTAATATAGATATTATTTCATAAGCACATGGGATAATTGCATTGAACCAATAGGAAAATTAAGGGGAAAATGCTCTAAATCCTATGTAATTAAAATTAGCCAATAAGAATATTTGAGACTTGAATTTGTGTCTTCATAAAAGACCAACACCCATGAGCCATTGATTAGAAAAGATCATCCAATGGGTAGGATTAAGGATGAGAGTTTGAGAATTACCAAAGTGACATAGCATTTTTCTATAAATAGGGAGCCTTTTTCTTCATTTTTCTTCACACCAAATCACACTTCAAGAAGGTGATTTCTAAGTAGGAGAGTGAGGAGGAATCTTGAAGCAAGAAGGAGAGTCTTCAAGAGGTAAGCTCTAGCATTTAAATTTCTAGTCTTTAGTTTTTATAAGTTCTTAGTATAAATGTTAGTTCAATCTAGAAAATTAGAGAATAAATTCCTATACTTGTTTTTAGGCCTCATTGCATTGAAAAATTCCTGAAGAAGTAAAAACATAGTAGGGAATAATTTTTGGGAAGCAATGGATTAATGTTGTGAAAGTTGTAGGATTTTTGGTGTTAAAATTCTATGCAGCCAGCGAAATTCATAACATTATTTTATGTAGCAAATAAAGTTATAAAATCATGAGATTTTAAAGGAATAAAGTAGACATGTGGGGCTTTCCAAATATATAAAATATGTAACGTTTTGATCTCTGGTCAAGAAGATATGAATTTTTGAAGTTAAGTCATTTTTACTGGAATAAAATTTGGGCAACGTTGGGAAACGTTAAAACTGGGAATGATTCACTAATTCTGGGTAAAATTGATATTTTTCATCAAAAATAGACATCCTAAGGGTTCTGAGGAATTTTACGGATCCTCGTTTCGATTTTTGTAAAATTAGTTATGATTTTTCAAAATTAGTGAAAAATCTGCCCAGAAAATCAGTCATGGTGTTTTCTAAGAAATGTAAGGGCAAATTTGTAATAATAAAGTCACCAAGGGTAGAAATGTCAAAATAGGTGAAAATATCCTTTTTGATATTATTCTAGGAAATATGATATTAATTATGATATCATACAAAATATGGAAAAGGAAATAATCCGACGGTAACATTATAGAATACCTGAAAGGCCGGGGTTGGATTTAAAGGACAGGCTTATTGGTAGCTACACGGTGAAAGGTACGTTCGCGTACTAGTAACTTTAATTCTAATGTGTCTTGTATGATTATATATGATTGATTAATTCATGTTGAGTGCGGGACAAGACGAGGTCTTTGGTCATGCACCGTGATTAAGACTCTGTTTTAAGTCACTGTTTATACATTATTCAGCTATATACGGGTTATAGTCTTGATAACACCGTTGAGTTTTCCTAGCGCTGATGACACAATGGGCCGTCGTGGCACTGGTTAGTGCAAACCGGGATAGACTTTACATGTGTTGTGTGCTATGTACTATTGTATTGTGGTAACTTTACATCTGCTATGTGCTAACTATGTATTGTTAATGCTAAAATGTTATGAATATCTGTCATATATATTGATCATACTTTGCATATGAGGTTAACTATTACCTGGGATTCAATGGATATTGAATCTCAGCCCTGTCCAAAGGTTCAGGGAAGCCACCTGGATCTGAAAAGGCGATGGAGCTGAGAAGAGGTGAAGTGGACAGAGCCGCGAAGACGCACTGGTCGAAAACGAGAGCCTGAGGAAGAATACTAGGGCTTAGTTTCTAGCATGAATCCAATAAGGTTGGTTCAAATCAATTGGTGCTTAAATTAAGAAAGGGTTTGTTAGTGGGTTATCATAAGTCGCCGTGAAAGACGGGGAGACTCCCATTAGACTAAACACCGATCTGGCCAATATAGTTGACTAACGGCATTGGATTATAAGTCATAGGTCTAGTTTAAAGACTTGGGTTATCAGAGAGATGTATTTAAATCTCTATATATTGTATCACATAAATCTTCCTTTAGAAATTTTTATTTATACCAACTTATGTCGGGGGCATCAGTATATGTTTGGGCATTTTATATCAGGTACTTATTGTCCGAATATTAGCGCACGCTATCTGTTTCCGCATTACTCTAAGCTGTAGCACCTCAAACTCTGTTGATTTTTCTAAAACTAAGTGTCAATCGACACGATTTTTAAGCATGGAATTTGGGGTGTTACAAAAGTTAAACTTTATGTATTAGCATTTAACAATGATTTGTCAGCATCAAAAGTTGAATGTGAATAATTTTCATTAATAGCATAAATGAGTGAAAAGATATTTTTAAAAAAAGTTAAGGGGTTAACCTGACATTATATAAAGTTAAAACTTGAAAGACTATATTGAATCCTTTTATAAAGTTAAAGGTTTGCTCTTTTTTTTTTTTTTTTCTTTTTGCCTAAAGTTGGGGGATTTAACTACAACCTTAAAAACTATCATGGCCACAAAGTCAACAAGCGTGAACAATTTAACAAACAATCTCTACACACATTGCGCAATATTTTTGCTCCCAATTAATGGCAATGTCCGCCACTATGGGGTCTTTTGCACGACATAACAGTTACAATCTCTCAATGTCAAAGCTACCCCTCCCTCAGCCGCCTCATCCCCCATCTTTTTCTTTGGTTTCTCTGTTGTTGTTGGTTTTTCCTTGGAGCTAACAACCTACGAATTAGGGGCACTATTGTCATAAATTAACGCAACCAAATCTTCTAATAATGTTCATGGACGATGAAGAACCCAAAGAAGAAAAGGGTTGTGCAATAATTGCATCTTATAGAATACCTACAATGGCTCACAGGGCCACTTGGGAGAAAAAATTGTGTGCAACATATGTGGGGACTATTTATTAAATAGTTAATGTTGGTTAACTTAATGGTCATAATATTTTTGCACAATTTTAAAAGATTCATTAGTACTTTTTCGCCATCTTCTAGCCTAACAAGTTTGATCAACTATCAATGTTAGTTGATAGCCGTGACATTTTTGCACCATTTAAGAACTTCAAGTATATTTTTACATCCCAATAAAGATTATAGTGCTAGGTGCACATTCATAAAAAGTTCATCAGTAGATTTGTACCTTTATGAATGAGTTAATTATACTTGCTTAATTGGTCCATAATAGAACATACAATATCACGCACAATCTATCTAGAGAAACCCCCAAAAGCACTTAAATGCGAGTAAAGATAAAACTTCTCTTATATACTTACTTCAAACACTATAAAATTCCTTTTAAAAACCTAACTATTAACATCAAGTTTTAGACTTTGCTAGTTTATTTATCTTTCCATGGTAGGCTAATCGAATCCGTATAATTAAATTAATTAATTGATATTTTGATCAACTTAATTAATTATAATGTAACATTCAAAATGTAAATTTGAGATTACGTGGGAAGTTAATATAAAAAAATTCCATGAACATGTAAATTATCTCACTCGTCATTCGTCATCACAAGCAAACACTTCGTTTATGAGACTATCAATATGCAGGTTTCAATTTATGTCCTAAATCTTACGTAGGGAAAATTAAAACTATGGTCCTAAGGACCAGAAAAAATTACAAAAAAGTCTCAAACCAAAATCCCATATCAGAAAAGTCTCTGAGACTTTTTTGTAATTAATTTTCTAAGATGACAAAGGCCTTTAGTAACATGAAATGACATATTAATAACTGAAAATGCTATATTAACAACAAAAGTTTTTACAACTTAAAAAGTTGTATTAACAACTTGAAATGTCATATTAACAATTAAAAATTTTTGTTGTTAACATAACATTTCCAGTTGTTAATATATGGTATTTTCAGTTGTAATTAATATGGTAATTAATTACAAAAAAGTCCCAAGAACTTTTCTAATATGAGATTTTGGTTTGAGACTTTTTTATAAATTTTTTCTGGTCCTTGGGACCACAATGTAATTTTCCCAATTTTGTATCATCCTATACATATATTATCAAAAGCTTATTACGACATTATGTTTTAGTTGTAAATTTGTATGCATATGCATCTATAAAATGTCCCAATGATAACACAAAGCACAAGATATAATAACTTTAGAGACAACCATGTTTATTCAATATATAAAACATGCTATATGTTACAGTAAACTCGAGTTGCAAAATTGCAACAAATTACGTACAAACATTACAAACACAAATTCAGCGGATGAAAAGTAAGCAAACTTGAAACCACATTATAATCGTAAGCAAACACTTTATTTATAACCTTGGCATTTATTCATGTTCTTTTATGATGATTTAATGGTCGTACTTATTCTTCTAAATTGAACGTAACACACACACACACACACATTACATAAAAAACGTAATCAAGGGCTCAGCACAAGCAAGAGCAGCATTTGCCTGGAGCTGGAGGAGGAGCACAACACACACATTGAGGGCATATGGGATTATTGGGAAGTCCTGCAACCACACCAAATAATTAAGAAAACTCAAGCACATATATTTCAATATTCACACAAATCTATGGTGTAACATCCCAAATTCCAGGTTCGAAAATCGTGTCGGTCAACACTTAGTTTTAGGAAAATCAACAGAGTTTGAGATGCTACAGCTTAGAGTACTGCAGAAATGGATAGCGTGCGCTAAGATTCGGACAGTGAGTATCTGATATAGAATGCCCAGACATATGATGATGTCCCGACATAAGCTGATATATTAAATATCCCGAAGGAATATTCATGTGATACATCTTACATAGATTAAATACAATTCTCTGATAAAGAAAGTCTTAAACTAGACCTATGGCTTGGAACCTAACATCAGTTAATCAAACAATTTGACCAGGTCGGTGTTCAATCTAATGGGAGTCTCACCAACTCTATGGCGACTTGTGACAACCCACTGATGAAACCTTCCTTAGTTTAAACACCAAATGGTTTGAAATAACTTTATTAGATTCTTGCCAGAAACTAAATCCTAATAACTTCTACCGACCTTCGTCCTCGACCGCTGCCTCTTCACGGCTCTATCCACCGGCATCTTCTCTATCCCGGTTTCTTCCCTATACTAGTCATTAAGACTGAGGTCCAATGCCCATTGGACCTCAGGTAACAGTTAATCTTATACTCAAGTATAACAATATGCATGATAGATATTCATTTACAATTCAGCATATAACTATACACAGCACACATCACATGTCATAGTTCATATCACAACAATACCTCTATATAGCACACAGCCCATGTAAGGTCCACATAGTTTGCACATAAACCAGTGCCACGCCCCGGAGCATGTCCTCAGAGCTAGGAAAACATCCATACGGCATTACCAAGACTGTAACCCGTTTTCACATAATAGTTGAATGTACAAACAGTGACTTAAGACAGAGTCTTAATCACGGTGCATGACCAAAGACCCAGTCTTGTCCACGACTATATGAATCATCACATCACATATAGAGCATACAAGCAGCATAAGAGTTAGAGTTACAGTACGCGTCCGTACCTTTCACTGGGTAAATGTCAAACGTCCGACCTTTGGATCCGGCCTTGAACCTCCCGGATATCCTAATGTATCACCATATCACTTAGAATAATAACCTAAGATATACTTCCACCTCTATTTACCCATCTACCCTTGATGGATTTGTTATTTACAACTTTACCCTTACATTTATTTAAAAACGTAGTGC
This sequence comes from Acacia confusa, assembly GCA_037074495.1. Lineage (NCBI taxonomy): Eukaryota > Viridiplantae > Streptophyta > Magnoliopsida > Fabales > Fabaceae > Acacia > Acacia confusa. The sequence continues at coordinate 31,501,306 of CM073510.1, forward strand.
AGAGTTTTTTGGGCAGATTTTTCGGTAACTTTGAAAAATCATAACTAATTCTACAAAAAATCAAAATGAGGATCCGTAAAATTCCCCGGAACCCTTAGGATGTCTATTTTTTAGGAAAAATATTCATTTTCACCCAGAATTAGTGAGTCATTACCAGTTTTTACGTTTCTCAACGTTGCCTAGATTTTATTCCAGTAAAAATGGTTTAACTTCAAAAATTCATATCTCCTTGACCAGAGATCAAAATATTGCATATTTTATATGTTTGGAAAGCCCTACATGTCTACTTTCTTTCTGGAAAATTTCATGATTTTATAACTTCATTTGTTACATAAAATCATAGCATCTTTTTCGCTGCCTGTCTAAGATTTAAAAACCGAAAATTTTTCAACTTTCACAACATTAATCCATTGCTTCCCAAAAATTATTCCCTACTATGTTTTTACCTCTTCAGGAATTTTTCAATGCAATGAGGCCTAAAAACAAGTATAGGAATTTATTCTCTAATTTTCTAGATTAAACTAACATTTATACTAAGAACTTATAAAAACTAAAGACTAGAACTTAAGAACTAGAGCTTACCTCTTTGAAGACTCTTGAACTCCTTCCTCCTTCTTGCTTCACTCTCCTCTTAAACCCTCCAATCTTTGGTATGAGTTTGGTGTGAAGAAAAATGAAGCATGAAGCCTCCTATTTATAGCCAACCATGAGTTAACTATCTAGCAACTTTAATTCCATTCTAACCATTGGATTTAAATTAACTAGGAAGCTTAAATCTTGACCTTACACCTCTTACAAAAAAATGCCACCTCCCCCCTTTTCTAGATTCATCTTTTCTCTTTCCTCCACTACACACACACACATGCACAACACTTAGGCGCACACACACTCACAACATACACATGTGCTCTTATGATGTCATCTTGATGACATAATCAAGGCTTAGGTGTCATTGTTGACTTTTCAACACTAATTAGCAATTCTTAATTATCAAGTGTTTACATGCTCCTTAATTATATTTTGTCATTAGCTAACTCAATTATATGAAGATTTAGACTTAATTACTTAAGATATTATTTCATTCTCTTTGGCTTAATTATTTTTAAATATAATTAGCCCTCTTTTAGTTTGTCTCTAATCATCTTGAAGAATTGTGCAACTAATCTCAATTAGTGAAAGCTTATTCTATTAAGGATATTTGTAATTTACTTAATATACTTCTTAATTATGCTAAATTAATTAGCAACACTCTTTATGCCAACCTTGACCCCCCATTGGTCATTAATATCAAATTAGGGGTTTCATATAATTAACTTTGGATATTCTCTTTTATTCATGTTTAAACAATCAACAATTAATTACTTATTTAATCACTTACTAATTGTTGACAATTTTCTTAATTAAGATTAATTATTTTCTCACAACTATTTTACTGAAATTGATAATTTATACATTATGCAAAATATTAAAAATCATGGGGTCCAATATGGTCCCCTAATACTTTTTGATTTTTCTCCTTTAATTTTTCCAAGGTAATAATTTAATAAATTACCTAAATTAGGGACAATATTCTTCTCTATTTCAAATAAATATTTATTTGTCTCCTTATAATATTTTCAGGGTATTTTATAACCCATAAATATTTCAGGGACCTATTTGTAAATTATTGATTCTTAGGAGACTTTGTCCTAATAAATTCAATACAAGGTGTTTGAGACCTCATATTCACCTATTTTCAATAGGTATTATTTGTCTAAATATATATTTAAATGTATTATAAAAATTAGGGTATTACATATGGGAGTAGCTATCCTCCTTTGTTCTTACACAGTTCTCTTTCCCTCCTTTTCTCATCTCAACCTTTTGATCGAAATTGGAGTGGTTCGGATTCAATGTTTAAAAAAATTTTAGTACAAAATCAAATTATTAAAAAAAATCAAAAAATTAAAAAACTGTAAAAAATCTTAGTTATGATAATTTAAAACTACAATAAAGAATATTTTAAAAATATTTTTATAAAACGTTAAATCTGAACCACTCAAATTTCAATCTAAATGATGAGAGGAGGAGAGAAGGGAAGAGAAAAGAAGGACAGCCAGGTCCAAACAAGGGGAATGATGCCACTAGACTCAAAGGCCTTCCATCTTTAGCAAAAATATTTGAATAATTTCATAAAAGTAAGTTAATGAAATGTTATTAAAATAATATATACAGGGATATAAATGAAGGATCTGGAAGAAATTAAAATTCGGATTTACTCGAATGTCGCGGCGGCTTTGGAGCTGGTGCTCTTGGCGGTCGTGCCCTTGAGGCAAGGTGGAGGTGGGAGACAAGATCACGACAAAGATGAAAAGAGTCACCAAAGAAAGCTTCAAAGAGTCACTAGCCATCGCTTTCTTTTTGTTTTTCTTACAACAAATGAATGTATGCCTTTGAAAGGTTTGTTATGGAGATTGGATGCTAATAAGAATATATAGTTATCAAGCATATTTATATACTAGTTTTGCTGAGGCTCATAATTCATATGAATTCGTACTTGTTTGACGGGGTATTTTAAATTTCAAGAGTTGAAATTTTGAATCGTAATTTTCAAAGTCATTGTATCTGAGTTGACGGACTCGGTTATCACGTCCTTCGATTTTCATTAAAGAGGGGTTAGTTAGAAGTCATTAAAAATGCCTTATCTATTTACTTTTTGCAATCAAAAGTGGCTCATATTTTTTACCATGAAAAGAGTAGAAAAATGTCTGTTAATTTAGAATGGAAAGGGTATTTGTTTACGGTCTACTCGTTTCCGTCAGTAGTTAATATAAGTTACTCTCAACTATCTTACGTTAATTAAGAAAATAAATTTCAAATAATTTAAATTTCTAAAATTGACAAAAATTATCACAACTTTCTGAAATAATCTTTTAATAGAATCAATATATCTTAACTATTTTAATTTTATTTTTTACATCACCTATAATGAAAAGCGGGAAATCAAATCGTCTTCTTTGCGTATAAAATGCTCTTTAAGTTCAAGCTATCTGACCAACTTCGTCCTTTGTAATTATAAATTATAACATTCTAATCAATTTTGACTGGGAATTCTATCTTATATAACACGACAACATTACTTTGATTTTATTCAAGAAAAAATTACATGCAAAGCAAATAATAGCAAATAATGGTGGGAACAAGATTACTAGGAATCTTGTTCTCAAGATCTTGGATGTAATTTTTTCTCAAGATCTTGAGAACAAGATTCAAAATCATCAGGGTCTTGAAGCAAACTCATGGTTGAAGAGCTATGTGTTCATGTGAAAAATAAGCTCTTGTTTTTTTTTTTTTTTGCAAAAGTTTGGTTTAATCAAGGAAAATATATAGTAAAATTATTTTCATGTTTTTAAGGATTACCAAAGGTTTTAAAATGAAAAATAGAGTGAAAACATGATGAGAAATGATTTTTGGAATCAATAGATCAAAATAGTGAAAGTTGAGAGAATTTTCCAGAATTCAGTTTTTTGTAGTCAATTGCCTTGTGATCAATATTTTATGAAGAAAATGATTTGTAAAAATCATGAAAATTTTTATGAAGAAAGTAGACATATGGAGCTTTCTTTTGATAAATAATTTGTCATTTTTGAAGCTCTATACAAAAAGATAACTATTTTTAAACTTGGACCTCATTTGTGGAAGTTAGATCTGAACAGTGGTTCTTGTGTGTGGATTTTGGTTGATCAAATGATGCCTAAATTCCTAAAATTTTCCAGAATCAAAGTAGAAAGACAGATATTTCTTTTCATCCATGACAAGAAATTTTTAGTGTTTTGTATGAAGAGATATGAATTTTTCAAATTGATCCATATTTCTACACATGTAATCTGAATAGTGGTGAAGGATATAAAAATTGGGAATGACCCATATATTTCGAGTGTCTGGAATTATTTTTCCATAAAAACAGGCATGCCAAAGGTCATGTAGATTTTTGAATCACATCAATTGGATTTTTTTACATTTACTTATGATTTTTTAAAGTTACTAAAAAATCTAAGGAGAAAATTAAGAATTTCAAAATTAAGGAAAAGTTAAGTTAAAAATTAGATAACTTATCCACTAAGGGTAAAAAGGTAAAAATAGGTGAAAATAATCATTTAGGATATCATTCTAAGTCATATGATATTTATTACAACATCGTATAAAATATGGAAAGGAAAATAATCTAATGATAACATTATAAGATATTCGGAAAGTTCAGAGTTGGATTCAAAAGACCGACGTATCTTGGTAACTACGCAGTGAAAGGTACGGATGCGTACTGTAACTTTAACTCTTCCGTATCTTGTGTGCTTATATATGATTGTTTGATTATTGATTGATTGGAGTCATGGGAAAGACAGTGTCTTGGGCCATACACTATGATTAAGATTAGGTCATGTACGGTGTGTTTACATTCAATTAAATTTGGATTATAGTTATGATAATACTACATATATTTTCATAGCGCTGAGGACACGTGTCTGAGATATATGGCACTGGTGAGTGCATACACTTTTAACATTACAGCTGTTGTGTATTATGTATTGTGATAATTGAATGTTGATATTCATGTTATGAATATTTGTCATATATTGTTTATACTTTGCATATGAGGTTAACTATTACCTGAGATTGAATCCTATTGAATCTCAAACCTGACTAAAGGTTTAAGAAAGGAATCTAGAATTGGGAAGGCAACAAGGACGGAGCCTAAGAGAGACACCAGTCAAGACGAATGTCGAAAGAAGTTTATTAGGGCATAATTTCTAGTAATGAATCTTATAAAGTTAGTTCAAACCATTTGGTGTTTAAGGAAGGGTTGGTCGAAGTGGTTTTTAATTGTCATAGAGAGAAATCCACGAGACTAACACCGACATGGCCTATAGGTCTGATCAATTGTGTTGGGTTCCAAGTCTAGTTAGAGCATGGCCTGAGATTGTATAATTACTTTGTTAAGAATTTTAATTATACAAACTCTGGATAATTGTATCACTTGAATATTCTTTTAGGAATCTAAACTAACCAGTATATATCTGGGCGTATAATATCAGTTATTCATCGTCCAAACGTTAATGCATGCTCTCTATTGTGAATTACTCTGATCAGTTGCACTGTCACTCTATTGATATTCCTTATACTACATGTCAATAAACATAATAAGTAGTAAGGAATTTGGAGTGTTACATATATGACATTAAAAAGTGTTTCATTCATTTGTTTATGTTTCTACTTAATTTCTTAAATATAATAAGTTGTTTACAACTGAAAACAAGATTTTATTTCAGGTAAATGTAATATTGTTATACATTCACATAGTATTTAAAATTGTTAAATCAAATTCAAACATTATAAAACTTACCATGGTTAAGGCGTGGCCACTATTTTAAAATATTTTTTTGTGTACACCTAGTATCCTAAAGTTTTTTCTGGTGCAATTTGAGTTCTATTTTTTTTTTAAAAAAACGAAGCAATATGATGATCCCAATCAAATAGATTAATTAGTTTGATCATTAAATTTCTAAATGACCTTGAGTTTGACCAAAAAAAAAATCCTAGTTAGCATATGACATGGAACAAGAGATGGTAATTTCTGAAGATTGAAAAAATAATAATAATTCATTGTAAAAGAAACTTAGGTTTTGTGACTCCTGTCAACAAAAATGTAAAAGTTGGATGGCCGCAAAATGAAGTGCAGGCAAATGTTATTCAATGAGTATTGTTCCGTTCACTCCTTATATGGTTATTCAAAAATGTAAACATTCTACTTCAATAAGATGAAAATTTTCTACAAAGTATGGTTATTCAAGTTTGTGTATGTTGTTATTATAATATGATAGATTAAAGCAATTGGGCTGGATTTATAGGTGTAAATGTATTTTTGGGTCTTGTTGTTTTTGTGGTACTCAAGACTGTGTTGTTTTGACCCTGTTTCTTTGTGTTGTTTTACTCAAAAAATTTATAAAATCGTTTTTAAAAACAATTTTTGAAATATATATATATATATATATATATATATATATATATATATATATATATATAATTAGTTAGTTAGTTGGGGGGGGGGGGAAACTGAGGTGTCTTGGCGGCGGCGGCCAGCCCCAGAATCAGTGACACGGAGCCAGTCACTATGTTTTAAATATCTTATTCTTCAAAATAGAAAAAGAGATAAATAAAAAACTAAAACTAAAAAAAAAAAAAAAGCTTAATAAATTGCAAATAACAAATTATTGGACATCCTCGCGACATTTTTATTAGTTCGGCTAAGCTCACATAATGCAAAACCTTCACAAAGTCTCAAAACCCGCAAAATTTATTTCTTTTTTTTTTTTTAAATGAAGCAATATGATCCCAATCTAACAGATTAATTAGTTTGAGCATTAAATTTCTAAATGAGACCATGGACTTTGGTATATCGCCAAACCACCCAATGTTTCTTCGTGATTCATAGGCCTTATAACTTGGATTTCCAAGGAAGGCTCTTCGCCACCAATGAGGCTCATTTCTGGCATGTTAGTAATAAATGGTTATGATACAGTGAACAAGCTCTCGATAATCTCATGCTCTTCATCAATAGTTTAAACAATTGCCTAGAGCCGGGAAATTGGGCCTAGCCTGTCAGGCCGGCCCGTTTAGGCCCTGGGCCCTTGAAAGGTCGGGCCTAAAAATTTGAAGAGATAAACGAAATTGGCCTTGAAAGGCCGGCCCTGACGGGCCTCGAGCTTAAATGAGCCGGCCCTGAAGGGCCTCGGGCCGGCCCTACAGGCCCTTTTCACTGTAACTTTTTCTTTTTTTACTTTTTAAATTTATTAATTTATATATATTTTGTATCTGTTATAGAGTTATTTATCTTTTAACTACAAATACATAATAACTATACTCTAATTTTATGATTTGATTTATTATTTGTTGCAAATAAAGATTATGGATGTGTTTATGATGCGGAAGAAGAATTTCATGATATTCTTACTCATGAGCTAGAGGCTACCACTCAAAGTGAAAAACAATCAAATGTCGTTAAAATCGATGATAGTGATGAAGATGACGATAATAATAATCATCGTACTAATGTCATTAAGTGATATGCTTTTTATATTTTATGTGAGTTATTTGTGAACATAGTTTGCTTTTGATTATGAATTAGCGATTGTGCTTATTTATTGGATGATTCATATTGTAATTTACTAATTATATTTTTTAAAAAAAAAGTGAAGGAAAAATAATTAAAATTTAGAATAGTAATTTTCAGGCCCTACGACCCGGCCCTAGCCCTGGTGCTCTCGGGCCGGGCTTTAAAAAATAGATGTTTTTCTTACTCCAGGCCTTGAAGGGCCAGCCCTGTTAGGCCCTGACCCTTCACAGGCCGGCCCTGGAGGACCGGGCCGGTCCTGATTCCTAGGTCTACAATTACCCATAGGGAAATCCTAGACTATCATAGACATCCATTGGCCTAGTGCCTAACAAACCATTCATTAATCCTTCTGATCGTCGCGTCGCCAGTGGTACAGAAGGCCCAGAGAGCAAGAATTTGATCTAGCTACCCTAGCCTATCTTGATTCAAAAAAATCAAAAGAACTCTAGATGTTCCCAGCTATCTCACAAGGCCCAACTAGTTTCCAAGAACACCCCAATTCACAAGAAGGCCAACTATCTCCATTCTCACAAGACCTATGGGGAGGTCCATTCACAATATCCAGAATACTCTTGTTCTCAAGGAGTGCCAACACTAGATGACAACATGGATAATCCCACCTATGATGAAGACTACTTGAAGTCATCACCAATTCATGAACCCATTTGCAAATCCAAGTGGTTATCCAATAAGATTTCCTTGTCACATCATCGTCAAGAGGTCCATATCCGCCATATTGTAAAAAGTTATGTTTACTTTATTAAAGTTATGTTTGCTTTCACCTTTGTAAAGTGCTTTTTCTTTAATAATTGTACTATTGGTTACATGTGATTTTGCTCTAAAACTAGCTTATAATAATCTTAGTTTGTCTTGTTATAAGTCCAAGTCTCTATATAAACGATGCTCTTAGATCTCATAAGGATCTTCGAAGGTTGTAACAAATGCTATCAATAAAAAAAGTGTTTTTCATTATGGCTTACTTCTAAGATCTCTATCTTCTTATAGCTTCTCTTTAAGATCCTATGTATCAGAATTAATCTTACATGGTCCTAGCCTCCTAGGATCAAGTTTTCTCATGAATTGTGTGGTTTAGTCTGTGTTTATACATAGATGGAGGTCTTAATGTGGTCTGTTCAACTAAGAAAAGTGTTAAGATGACCTTGACATGATAAAATATGTAATTATTGAGTCTCAGGAACAATCGGGGGGAAAAAAAAGAATTCACGGAAAAAGAAAGAAACTTAGGCTTTGTCACTCTCGTCGGCAAAAAGGTAGAAGTCGGACGGCCGCGAAATGAACTGCAGGCAAAGGTTATTCAAGTTCACTTCTTATATGGTTATTAAAAAATGTAAACATTCTACTTCAATAAGATGAACAATTTTCTACGACATATGGTTATTCAAGTTTGGGTATGTTATTATTATAATATGTTAGATATGTTAAATTAAAGCAATTGGGTTGGATTTACAGGTGTAACTGGATTTTTGGGTTTGGTTGTTTTTGTGGTACAAAAAACTGTGTTTTTTAGGCTCTTTTTGTTTCTGTTATCTGTTTTTTTTTTACTCAAAAAAATTTTATATTGTTTTCAAAAATAATTTTTGGAAAAAAAAATATTTCGATATTTATTTTTTTGAAAAAAAATATTAAGGTGACTTAGCAGCGGCGGCCACCCTTAGAATCAGTGACATGGAGCCAGTCACTATATTTTTAATATTTTATTCTTCAAAATCGAAAAAAGAGATAAACAAAAACCAGAAACTTAAAAATATTTTAATATTAAAATATGATAATACAGAAAAGCTTAATAAATTGCAAAATAACAAATTATTGGAGATCCTCGCATCATTTTTATTAGTTCTGCTAAACTCACATAATGCAAAACCCTTATAAGTAAAGGTGGAAATAAGCTAGGCCAGGCTTCACTCTTGACAGGCCAGGCCTGTTTTGCAATATAATAGCTTGTGTCCAGCCTGTGGCCTGTTATAAGCCTATTTTTTGGCCTGAGCCTAGCCTGTATATAAATATGGCCTGGCCTGTGGCCTGTTAAGTAGGCCTGCTTTTTTTAAATTTTTTTATATGATTATTATTATTATTTATTTAATTAAGCTAATAGGCCACTTTTTTAATTTTAATTTTTTAAAAAAATTTCTTTATATTATTATTATTATTTATTTGATTAAGCTAACAGACCTACTTTAAACATACTAAAAACAGGCTAAAATTATATAAATAAAAACTAATAATATAAACAGACCGGTCTAACAGGTCTAAAAGGCCTCTTAACAGGCCTGGGCCTCGTCTGTTAAGCAAAAACAAACCTTATAAGAAACCTTGACTTGGCCTTTTAGCCTGATAGGCCAGGCCTGACCAGGCTTTTAACAGGTCAGGCTACAGGCCCCTGACCTATTTTCACCCCTCCTCACAAGGTCTCAAAACCCGCCAAATTGAGGATAATTAGCTTCTTTTTTTTTTTATTGTTATTCAATTCGAGAAGAACTGTTTTATATTCAATAAAACGACTAATTGAAGGAAACTTAAATTGTAAATTGCAAAATTCAACATTGCGGAGGGATGAAAATAAGACTTCCCCGTTTATATGATAAAGGAACAAAGCTAATTAGTGAGATAGATCAGCCCAAAGAAATAAGCAAACCACATACGCTTGAAGCTTTAATAATTTAATAAAGTTGTTTTTATTTTCATAGTTGATTATATAGAATAATGATATTTAAATATTTAATCATTATTATTATTATATGTGATTTAATAATATGTGTGTGTGTGTGTGTGTGTGTGTGTGTAACTATTTAATATTATTTATTTAAAATGATTTAAACTTCATGTTAATAATAGGAAAAAAATAATATTATTTGAAATTTTTGAGAGATAATTTCGGGGGAGGGGTAGGCAAATTAGAGAAATTACTGGACAAATGAATTTTGGGGGGAGCGGTTGTTAGAGGAATGAGGGGCTTTTACAGAAGCAGGTTCATACAGAAGAAAAGATTTATACCTCACAAAAGAATAAAAAGAATATATAATATTTAAATAATAATTCTCAAAAATAAATATATAGAAAGTTATCCTTGAAAATTTTGAATTGAAAAAAAAAAAAATCAAACCATAAAAAAGAAAGAAACCCTAGAAGAATTTGGACTTCAATCTTCAAAAGCCCATTTATACCCTTTGCAAATCTGCGCTTCTTCCTCAGGGGTGAAGTCATTCTTTATGTTAAAGATCTGTCGAATCTCCTCTGGACTTTTGTTCTTTATCATATCAGCCGCGGTCTTAGAAGCTGACTCTGACAAACTTTTGATGTCCAAATAGTTTGCTGCTCGTACTATATTAAATATAACATCATATTCGTCCGTTTTCAAAAACTCAGCATCCCACTTCTTCAGTTCCTCCGCGCCTACGGCATCGTTGGCGGCTCCGCCTTCGTCAGCCGCCACCTCAGGACCAGCATGTTTATGGCAGTATTCTAAGATTCTTGACAAAGTCGCAGAGTTCACATTGCTTAATGGAATCTTGACGGAGACGCCGAAATAATCTATCATGTCCTTTATTAGAATCGACTGTTCTGCAACGTTAACGGGTATCTCAAACTCATCACCGTCACTACTTATTAGTGTCACCTTCTTCGCGGACGAAGTCATCTTTCTTTGGAGATCTAAGTGCCCTAAGGTGGAGAATTCAGAATTAGACGCTCTTTGCTTTGTGTTGGCTCCCTATTTATAATAATAATTTGGAAGAGAGTTTAACCAGGATAACTTACAATTTTCTTTTTTTTGATAAAATAACTTATAAATATTTAAATTCAAAATAACGATAAAAAAATCATAAATATTTGATTGCTTAAATTTTAATTTCATTCGGAAATCAAAAGTTTATTCATAAAATATTTTATTTTAAAGAATATTCAATTAAGTAATGCTATGTTATATTGATTTAATGCTTAAAATGATATCTTTTTTATATCCAAATGTAATAATAAAACTCATAATTTATAAGGATATGATATTATAATAATTTGTTGGTGACATGATGATAAAATATCTATTTATAAGATTAACACACAAAATTTGAAAATAAAATTTTAAATTTAAAGGAAATAAAATGTAAAATAAATTATTCACATATATAGATCAAGGCATACACTTTATCATATTCATTTTTTTGAATAATAATTATATTTTGAATAGAAATTATAAAATAATTGATTACTTTGGGGATCCCAGTCTCTCAAATAAGAGAGAGAGAGAGAGAGAGACTAAGAATTTTTTTTCTTAAAAAAAAAAGATAAACAGAAGAAAATGGCCTTTAGCTGTTTTTAGATTTAAACGTAACTATCGGAACCTCAATTTTAAATTATGAAAGTTTTATTAAGCCTAAAAGATTACTTAAGAACTATGGAAATTCTATTGCCAGTATTAAAATATTAATTGCATGTACTGAAAGCTCAACTATCAACTCTATTCAAATACAAATTTTCAATGACTTCCTATCAGTCGAATTACTTTTGATTGGAATCAATCAAATGGGATATATTTATATAAGTATACTTTAGTCATATAATAACTATTTTAAATAATAAAAAAATATAAAATAGGGTTTATGAAATTTTGTTAAGCCTGGTTTATTGAAAAGCATACCTACTCTATTAATTAGGGGTAAAAAGCTTAACTATTTTTCAGATATGATTTAATATTTTTTATTATGGGACACTTAGTATTAAGGGACACCTAAACTCTTATTTATGACATTGGATGACTTCATAAACTTGCCTAATAAGTCATAAAGATCAACTAGCTAAGAGGTGTAAGGGAGAAGCCACGGTTGATGATAAGATCACATGGCTCTTAAGCTTAAATATCTTAATATATTTCTTGAGATGTCTTAGCCAACAAGGAGGGAACTTCAACCATGAGATTTGAACACATGGCAAGAAAATTTTTGAGGGCCAAGAGGGGCTAGATTTCGACCGGCTATGTGGAGTAAAGAAAAATTAAGTCAAGTTAATGAGGATAAGAGCACATGCAATTAGAGCCAAAAATTTCTAGAACATAGGGATTGGAGACATGGAAAAGCAATCCGATTGCTCTAAATTGATCATCAAATTTGTCCAAGATGAGATGAAAGAAGAGAAAACATGCAAATTAAGTCAAGATAGGAGGATATTTTGCAAGGGTAAGATGATTATTTGACTTGTGGGGCCCACAAGAGGCTTATCTTTAACTTATAAAAGCACATGGGCTCTCTTCTTGCATACACCAAGTTGAAACACTCAACTGGTCCTAGAGAGTAAGTATGGGACGAAATCATAGAGAAGACAGAAGGAAAGAGAAGTTCAAGTACATACAAGGTAAGTTCTTCTTATGTGTTGGTTTATGTGCTTATACTTTTCCTTTAAACTCTAACCTTAGAGCCTCTTCTCACGGTGTTTACGGTGATGAAGATTGAAACATTTGGAGCCAAAGAGGAAGAGGTAGTTGCAAGAAACACAAATCAAGTCAAGGTAAAAAATAATCCTGACCATATTTAATGTGTTCTTGAGCTTGTTGGTAATTTCTCCTTGATTTGAAAACCTCTAATCCTAAAGGGAAGTTCTGCCCAAATGATTTAAAGGCTAACTATTGAGTAGAAAGGTGATTTGACACATAAAATCATAGATTTTACAAAAGCCATAAAATTGTCAGATTTGAGTTCACTTGAGGCAGTAAGCTTGTGCATGAGTTTTGATCAAGTAAATGGCATCTAAAAATCATAAAATTTTATAGAAATAAGGGAGGCATATAGAGCTTTATTTTATAACTCTATACAAAGAGATAATGATTTTTGAAGTTGGACCACATTTATGGAAGTTAATTTGAACAGTAGTGTTTATGCGTGGATTTTGATCGATCAAATGATGCCTACAAATCCTGAAATTTTCCTGAATCAAAGTAGAAAGAAAGAGTTTTCTTTTGATATATAACAAGTAATTTTAGAGTTTTGTACAAAAAGATGTGAAATTTTTAAGTTGATCCACATTTTTGGACATGTAATTTAAATAGTGGTGAAGATATTAAAACTGGACATAACTCAGAGATTTTGAGTTTCTAGAATTATTTTTCAATGAAAATAGACATGTCAATGGTCACTTATATTTTTGAAGCACATCAATTGGAGTTTTGTACATTTACTTATGATTTTTCAAAGTTATTGAAAAATCCTGGCTGAAAAGTCGGCAATCAAAAAATTAAGGAAGGTGATGTTAAAAATTGGATAATTGTATCACTCAAATATTCCTCTAGGAATTCAAATTAACATGCATATATCTGGACATATGTTATCAGTTATTCATCATTCAAACACTAATGCATGCTTTCTGTTGCAAATTATTCTGATCTGTTGCACCGTCAATTCTGTTGATAATCCTAATACTACATGTCAATGGACATAATAAGTAGGAAGGAATTTTGAGTGTTACAAGTTACTCTTAACTGTTTTATGTAGATTAAGAAAATAAATTTCAATTAATTTAAGTTTCTAAAATTGACAAAAAAATATCAATACTTTCTGAAATAATCTTTAAATTAAATAAATCTATCTTAACTATTTTAAATTTATTTCTTATATCACCTATAATGAAAAGCGGGAAATCAAATCGTCTTCTTTGCGTATATAATGCTCTTTAACTTCAAGCTTACCTAACCAACTTCGTCGTTTGTAATTATAATTTATAACATTCTAATCAATTTTGACTGGGAATTCAATCTTATATAATACGACAATATTACTTTGATTTTCTTTAAGAAAAAAAATTACATGCAAAGCAAAATAGAAAAACATGACATTAAAAAGTGTTTAATTCATTTGTTTATGTTACTACTTAATTTCTTAAATATAATAAGTTGTTGATAACTGAAAACAAGATTTTCTTTCAGGTAAATGTAATATTGTTATACAATCATACAGTATTTAAAATTATTAAATAAAATTCAAACATTATCAAACTTACCAGGGTTAAGGTGCGCCCACTATCTTAATATATATATATGGCAATAGTATCCTAAAGATATTAGATATTTGTGGTGCAATTTGACTTCTATTTTTTAAAAAATGAAGCGATCAGATTCCAATCTAACAGATTAATTAGTTTGAGCATTAAATTAATAAATGAGCTTCAGTTTGACAAAAAAATCTTAATATATAAAATTCAAACATTATCAAAGTTACCAGGGTTAAGGTGCGCCCACTATCTTAATACACACACACACACGCACGCACATATATATGGCACTAGTATCCTAAAGATATTTGTGGTGCAATTTGACTTCTATTTTTTTTTAAAATGAAGCGATCTGATTCCAATCTAACAGATTAATTAGTTTGAGCATTAAATTAATAAATGAGCTTCAGTTTGACAAAAAAAAAAAAAATCTTAGTCGGCATATGACAAGGAACAAGACATTGTAATTTCTGACGATGAAAAAAAAAAAAACAACAACAACAATCATTGAAAAAGAAACTAAGGTTTTGTCACTCCCTTCAGCAAAAATTAAAAGTCGGACGGCCGCGAAATGAAGAGCAGGCAAAGGTTATTCGAAGAGTATGGTTCTTTCACTCCTTATAAGGTTATTCAAAAATGTAAACATTCTACTTCAATAAGATGAACGATTTTCTACAAAATGTATATGGTTAGTCAAGTTTGTGTACGTTAATAGTATAAATATGTTTGATTAAAGCAATTGGGTTGGATTTATAGGTGTAAATGGATTTTTGGATCTGGTTGTTTTTGTGGTACTCAAACTGTGTTGTTTAGGCCCTGTTTGTTTCTGTTTCCAGTTTTTTTACTCAAAAATATTTTTAAAAAAATTATTTAGATCGTTATTTAAAAAAAAAAAAAATTGAGGTGACTTGGCCACGGCGGCCAGCCCCGAATCAGTGACATGGAGCCAGTCACTATGTTTTAAATAATTTATTCTTCAAAGTCGAAAAAGAGATAAACAAAAAAGTAATATTAAAATATGATAATACTGCAAAGCTTAATAAATTGCAAATAAACAAATTATTCGAGATGCTCGCATCATTTTTATTAGTTCGGCTATGCTCACATAATGTAAAACCCTCACAATGTCTCAAAACCCGCAAAATTGGGGATAATATATGGGCTTTTTTATTGTTAATCAATTCGAGAAGAACTTTTTTGTATTCAATAAAACACCTAGCAAATTGAAGGAAACTTAAATTGTAAATTGCAAAATTCAACATTGCGGAGGGACGAAAATAAGACTTCCCCATTTATAAGATACAGAAACAAAGATGATAAATTTAGCCCAACGAAATAAGAAAACCACATAAATCATAAACATCACGCTTGAGGCTTTTTTTTTATTTGAATTTTCATTATATATATATATATATATATATATATATATATATATATATATATATATATATATTCAAAAAGGGGTAAGAATTTGATAAAGCTGCATTGATGATTATATATAATAATCATCGTTAAATATTCAATAACTATTATATATGATTTAATGAATTACATGAATATTTAATATTATTTTTATTTTGTAATTTTTATTATTTATTTAAAATTATTTTTTAATAATAGGAAAAAATAAAATTATTTAAAATAATAGACAAAAGGAATATTTGGAGAATTAGAGTTTTGGTGGAAGGGTGTGTAAATTAGAGAAATTACTGTGAGAGTATTTTGGGGGGGAGCGGCACTGGAGAAAAGGGAGCGATGAATGAGGGGCTGTTACGGAAGCAGTTATACTTCACAAAAAAAATAAAATATATATATCATAATAAAAAATTCACAAAAATAAATAAATAGAAAGTTATCCTTAAAAGTTCTGAATTGAAAAAAGAAAAAGAAAAAATCAAACCATAGAAAAGAAAGAAACCCTAGAAGAATTTAGACTTCAATCTTCAAAAGCCCATTTATACTCTTTGCGAATCTGTGCTTCTTCCTCAGGGGTGAAGTCATTCTTTATGTTAAAAATCGATCGAACCTCCTCTGGAAATTTGTTCTTTATCTTATCAGCCACAGTCTGACAAGCTAAATCTAACAAGCTTTGGATGTTCATATAGTTTGCTGCTAGTATTATAGTAAATATAACATCATAGTTGTCCGTTTTTAAAAACTCAGCATCCCACTTCTTCAGTTCCTCCGCGCCTCCAGCGTCGTCAGCGGCTCCACCTTCGTCAGCCGCCACCTCAGGACCAGCATGTTTATGGCAGTATTCTAAGACTCTTGACAAGGTCGCAGAGTTCACATTGCTTAATGGAATCTTGTAGCCGACATCGTCTATCATGTGCTTTATTAGAATCGACTGTTATGCAACGTTAACGGGTATCTCAAACACATCACCGTCACTACTTATTAGTGTAACCTTCTTCGCGGATGAAGTCATCTTTATTTGGAGATCTAAGTGATCTAAGGGTGAGAATTCTGAACTAGACGCCCTTTGCTTTGTGTTTGCTCCCCTATTTATAATAATAATTTGGAAGAGTTTAACCAGGATAACTTATATTTTTTTTGGATAAAATAACTTATAGATATTTAAATTCAAAATAGAAAACCATGATCAACAAAATCTTAAAGATTTGGTTGTTTAAATTTTAATTTCATTCGGAAATCAAAATTTTATTCATAAAGTATTTTATTTTTTCAGAATATTCAAATAAGTAATGGTATGTTATATTGATTTAATGCTTAAAATGATATCTTTTTTATATCCAAATGTGATAATCATTGTAATACCCGGATAACTATTATCTGGAATATTATGTCATAATAATGAAAATGCCCATTTTGGTCTCAACATGTTATGTGATTAGTATATGATCAAAGGAAAACATTAAGAAAATTAAAGGAAATTTAATATCGGAAATGTGAAAAATGTGTCCTAAGGCCATAAAACATCCTGAGAAGAATTAGGAAAAATTCTAAAAGGCATGGAATAATTATTAAAAATTTAGAAAGCATATTATTCTTAAATTAGACAATTTAATAAATTATTTCTTATGAAAATAAAAAGAAGGAAAATTAAAAATTATTCTGAGACTAAAATTGACTTTATGATTTTTGATAAATTGTAGGGAGCTTGAATTATTAATGTCAATAAAATTGTTATGAAAAAATGATTGGTTTTAATTAAGAAAATTATTAGAAAGTAATAAGGGATTAATTAAGTAATTTTTGGGAATTTTATAAGATTATAGAAATTTAGGAAACATGAAAAATAAAATAAATATAAATAATTATTATCAAGGGCCGGAATTTTGGCCAAATTAAATAAATAATAAGGGTTAAGATGTAACCTTGAAAAACCAAGATCAAAGGCTTAGGATTTTTCAAGAAATTCTAGAAGCCTAAATCCATGTAATTACTTATGGACCAATAGGAAATTTTGGAAAAAAATAAATACAAGATAAATAGGATATTATGGTAAATGGAAAAAAAAAAATAAATATATGTGTGTGTGTGTGAGCTGGCCGAAAATTTGGGGAGGGATAAGGATAAAATTAGATATTTTTAAAATAATGATATTATAAGATTAAGACATGTAGTAATTAAATAATATTATATTGATAAAAAGTGAACAGGATAAATGACCACGGATAGAAATAAAATCCTACCTAGATAACCGTGAACTAGGTTTCTAGAACCAGAGTATATTATTGATCAGTGGATTTTTATCCCAAAGTTGGCGCCGGCCAACGTTATTTCTGTAACTGGTGGCGGTTACCGAGGATATTCGGCAGGCAACGGAATGTTCTTAATGAGAGTATAAGGTTAGGAAAATTCAGTATTCTCGAAGAGGAAGAAAGGACCTTCAGAGTGTTGCTTTCGGAATTTTAAGATCTTACAAAATTTCACAATCAGGACACCGAACCAGGAATTTCATCTGATAAAGCAAGATGACACAAGCATGATGAGGTCATCAATTTTGTCTTCTTGTGGGGGGAAGGTCGGCCAAGAGGTGTAGGGCCAAGATCGAACCACCTCAACAAAATGCGATCCAACTGTCAGAATTCAACCAGACAAAGTTCAATGAAATTAAGGATGAGGATGAGAGCTTGAAAAATGACCTAGATCCAATGGCCAAAATACAAGATGAATTAGGTTTGAAATAACTACCAAAATGCCACTACATTTTACTATAAATAGGGGCATTGGGCTTCATCCATCTTCACACCAAAACAAGCTTAGAAATTTGATATAGAGAGTGAAAGTGAGAGCGAAGAGTCTTGGAGAAGGAGGAGCAAAGTTCTTGGTAAGTTCCCTAGCTCTAGCTTTAAGTTCTTTAAGTTTTAGTCCTTAAATTCATAGTTAGAAGTAGCTTTGATTGTAAATATGTAACACCTCAATTTTCAAAAGCGGAATAATTTTTTTTTCTTTTTATCAGAGTAGAGCATCAGAGCAAGTAAAAGAGTGAGTAACTGATATATCATTACCTGTGGCGTATCCATCTGTTTATAATGTACAGTACATTTATCGGAGTGATGTTATAACGATATATGTCTAAAAATAGGATCTTCAGTCGGGTCCTTACGTGTTATGCTCACTCCTATCTTCAGTCCTTTGTTCCCCGGACCTAAAGCTATGGTAAGAGCTAAGGTCCAATACCCATCAGACCTCAGGTAACGATTAACCTCATGCTTATGTTAAAAGTATATGACAGGTATCACATAATAAGTACACAATCACAATTTCAAAATCATAACAACATGTAAGGCAATAACAAAACACAACCACTGCAATATGTATGTTATTCCAGTCTGCATTATTCACCAGTGCCACGACGGCCTATTGTGTCCTCAGCGCTAGGAAAACTTAACGGCGTTATCATGACCATAACCCGTATTCAATTCAATGTTTAAAGAGCAATTTCAAAACAGGGTCTCAGCATGTGAGTACAACTATCATATATAAGCACATCATAAGCATAAGAGTCAAGGTTACAATATGCGTCCGTACCTTCGTTGACGAGTTTTGGTACGTTTCGATGGTCAGAATGCGATCACAGATATCCTATAAGGTAATATCGCCTCTATTAATTCATAAATATTATTCCAAGAGATATCTTGGCCACAAATGACAATTTTACCCTTGGTGGATTTATTTTTTAATTTATTCCTCCAAAATTTCAAAAAAACGCTGGTTCAGCATTTCTGGACAGAATTTCGCCTAACTTCGAAAAATCATAATTAATTCTAGAAAAACCGAAACGAGGATCCGTAAAATTTCCTGGAATCCTTGGGATATCTATTTTCGAGGAAAAATAATGGAACTTACCCAGAATTCAAGAACAATTCCCAGTTTTAAAGTTTTCAACCTCTGCCCAGAATTTTCCCAGAAAATGTGGCTTATCTTCAGGAATTTTTATCTCTTTGCACAGAACTTCAAATGACACACTCTGGGTATATTTGGAAAGCCCTATATGTCTATTTTAACCATGAATTATTTCAGAATTAATGAACTTCATATTCAACATAAAATTATGGTGTTTTCACAACTGACTTCAGGAATCACCTAACCGAAAAATTTTGCCAGAACTTCGTTATTTAGATAATAATTTTCCAGAAATTTTGCTATACCAAGTGGCTCATCTAATTTTCAAAATACCACTATTTTTTACTATAAAAACATGATATTAAAATTACTCTAGCATATTTAAGATCAAAGCTACTTCTAACTATGAATTTAAGAACTAAAACTTAAAGAACTTAAAGCTAGAGCTAGAGAACTTACTAAGAACTTTGCTCCTACTTCTCCAAGACTCTTCACTCTCACTTCCACTCGCTATATCAGATGTTACTTGATTTTTGGTGTGAGATTTGTAAAGTCCTAAGCCCTCTATTTATAGGGAAAATTTGGGACACAAGTGGCATTTTCTCTTCACAAATTCCTACCCACACACAACTCATACGCACACACACAACATCCACACATCCACCCACACTCTCACACACATACACTCACCGTCCCCCCTCCCTCTCTCTCTCTCTCTCCATTCTATCCTCTTCCATGCATTAAGAGACCATTGACTAAACACCCTTATCCTCTTCCAAAACATTATCCCATATGCATAATATCCATCTAGATTTTTATGCAGTTTTTCCTTCCTCCCCAAGCCAAGAAAACGTGGATCTCCCTCATTCCTTACTCTTCCAATTGTGTTTTCATTGTCTCACACATTCTACCACTTAATCCTTATTGGTTCATAGGTTTTTACTTGGATTAAGATTAATTAGGTAATTATTTGGAACTATTAGATCTAGCTTTATTAGCTCTAATCTTGGCCTTTTATTTGCTAATATCCCATTGGTCAATTCAATTTCACAAGGATTAAGGTTATAATTAATTTTGGCCCTTGGATTTAGCTTTATGAAATTAAATCTTGGCCTTCCATTTATGTAAAAATCCTATTTCACTATTGAAGATATTTGTTTAATTCATTGCTTCTTCACTTATCAAGAATTTCGCCCCACATAATGACCTTAGGGGTCATTAATTTAATCCAAGTTATTATTCTTATTATAGTTGCTTTGATGTTATTAGGCTTAATTGTAATAGTATAATTGATTATCAAACTAATTATAATCTTTATAAATTCATTTGATACTTATATTGACCCCTTTTTTAATACTTAATCAAGCTAAGATATTCCAATTTGTTGATCTTAAATGGTCCCAAGACTAATTATGAATAATTATGAAATTAACTTAATTAATAAAAATTCACTTGCCCCATAATTGTTTTTAATATTTACTAATCACCTTAATTATTTTCATACTCTTTTATGGCTTGCCTTGGATTATATTAAAACTAGATGTTGAAATATTAATTATAGGGTCTTTTATGGTTCCTAATTGAAGATTAGAAAATTTGGGTCTTTGGTCTTTTTAATTCTTAATTCTAGGAGAAAATTCCCTAAATTAATTTAAATAAACTACTAAATTTTGAGACCACATATTCACCTATTTTTAATAGATATTTTCCTATTAAAATATAGTGATTAGGCTAAGTAGGAATTCTTAGGGTATTACAAAATATGCTAGAGTAAGCTTAATATCATGTTTTTATAGTCAAAAATAGTGATATTTCTAAAATTAGATGAGCCACTTGGTATAGCAAAATTTCTGAAAAATTATTATCAAAGTAGCAAAGCTCTGGTGAAAATTCATCGGGTAGAAATTTCTGAAATCAGTGGTAAAAACGTCAATATTTTATGTTGAAAATGGAATTGCAAAATTCTGAGAAAATTCATGGTTAAAGTAAACATGTACGGATTTTCAAATATGCCAATAAAATGTTAAAATGAGTTCTGTATAGTAAGATACAAATTCTCAAAGTTGGGCTACGAATTTCTGGAAAAATTATGGGCAGAGGTTCAAAACTTTAAATTTGGGAATGACTCAATGAATCTGGGAAAAAATGAGTATTTTTATTTGAAAATAGACAGCCTAAAGTTTTCGAATAATTTTATGGATCCTCGTTCCGATTTTTGTAGAATTAGTTGTGAATTTTCAAAGTTAACGAAAATTCTACCCGAAATGCTGAAATCAACGTTTTTGAGAAATAAAAGGGATATAATTGGAATAATAAATCCACCAGGGGAAAAAATTTCAGAAATGGCTAGAATATCTCCTATGATATTATTTACGAGGTAATAATGCGATAATACTATTATAGGATATCCGGGAAAATCGGGAGACATATCGACCAGGCAAGTGTACTGCTATCCGAATGGACTAAGGTACGGACGTGTACTGTAACACTAACTCTGATGCTTATTGTATGCTCATATGTGATAGATACTTTCATAAAGACATGGACGGGACTCTGTCTCGGGTCATGCACCGTGACTAAGTTTATGGGGCTTAGATCACTACTTATACATTCAGCTTTTTACACGGGTTATAGTCTTGATAACACCGTTGAGTTTTCCTAGTACTGAGAACACGATGAGCCATCGTGGCACTGGATAGTGCAAACATGTGTGTAACTTTACATTTGCTATGTGCTTATGTAATGTTGTTGTGTTAATCTTGCATCTATTGAGTGCTTATGTACTGATTTACTGCTGTAATGTTATGGATATTTGTCATACATATCTGGTTTACATAAGCATGAGGTTAACCGTTACCTAGGGTCCGATGGGTATTAGACCTTAGCTCTTACCATAGCTTCAGGTCTGGGGTACCAAGGACTGAAGACAGGAGTAAGCAGAGTAAATAGCACGCGTAAAGACCCGACTGAAGATCCTATTTTTAAACTTGTACCATTATAACATTACTCAGATAAATGTACTATACATTATGAACAGATGAATACACCACAATTAATGATATATTAGTTACTCACTGTTTTGCTTGCTCCGATGCTCTACTCTGATTGGAAAAAAAAATAAAAGTTGTTCCATTTTTGAAAATTGGGGTGTTATAGTTAAGCTATTTTTAGGTTTAAACATAAATATCGGAACCTCAATTTCAAATTATAAAAGTTTTATTAAGCCCAAAAGTTACTTAAAAATTATGGAAATTAAACTTAAGGTGACAACATTATTAGGACAGGAGTAAAGCAGCAAGGTTATTTTTGTTGTATCTTTTTATCTCTTTTTAGGCCTAGGAGTGCAAAAAGCTAAGTGTGGGAGAGTTTGATAAGTCATATTGCTGTCATATATTTCCTATGTGTTATGATTGCTTTATATGGTAATTCTAAGCTTCAATGTGTGCTATTCCATGAAATATGTTGGAGTTCATGCACTTGTGGAAATAGGGGATAAATGTAGTAAGCTATTGCATTTTGAATATTATCTCATGTATAAGCAGAAGAAATTGCTACACTCAGATGCATTCTGAGATTGCATAACAGAACTAATTCAATGCTACTCCATAATGAGGTTTTTAATATGTCATATCACCACAATGCTACCATTATGCTATAGCAAAGTAATTGATTATCTATTATGCATGTTGTACACTAATCTTTTCTTAAGGATATTTCAGGAAATAAATACAGGTTATCGAGTTAGACATTAATACGGCAGTTGACTTGACAGGGACAAAAATAAAAGATGTGGAAATCCCACATAATTAAAAGGATCATTTAGCCGAATATTGGGAGTCGGGCCTAACAGAATGGGAAAGCTCATTCACTGGACACCCGTCATGAAGGAATTAATTATAAAAGGAAAAAACGGCTAAACCTAAAAACATCGTGGAGTCGTAAAGGGTCAAAGAGTCGAGAATACAAAGTATAAATTTGATACAATCTGACTCACATTGAGAGATCAGGATTCATTGAGAGAGCTGAAGGAAAGAACGAATCATTTCAAAAGTTAGACAGAGCTATAGAAGATGTAGAGATAGAACGTGATAGGACGTTCTTTACATTGTCGATTACTCCGACGATCTTCTCTGTTCTACTTTCTTTTCTTAATTTTTCCATGGATTGTTTTTCTAAAATTTTGGTTGTGTTTCCCTAATCAGTCATAAATTAATTTCCATTAGCTGAGCAAGGGTGAATTCTTGATTTGTAGTGTGAACCTAGTTTGTTAAGTTTTCAATTCAATAAATTCAATTTGTTTAATTGTGATTTATCATTCGGTTTGTTAGTTGGCCGCTAATAGGCTAGATCAAGGGCCTTGGCTTACTGAAAGAGAGTCTAGGTTAGACCTTTGTTAAACAATGTGTGCTATGAGAGCTTATGTAGGGCTCTATCTAAATTAGAAGCTACAAAAATTGGTCTACCTCACATAGCCAATACACCTAGGTTAAATTAACATTCTTAGCCTGAAAATTACCATAAAAATATGGGAGAAATAGAGTAAGGGGATGTATTTATAGGAAGCAGACGCGTTTGCATAATTTAGTGGTGGGTTAACTTAATAGTGTTGCGATAGGCATTTTGCTTTAGCATTAAGGACACTATGCAATAAAATGTTGTAGCAATGCTCTAGATGCAAACTGGGGGATCAAAGCGACTTAAGATGAAATCCGAGCTCTGCCATTTTTATTCTAAATTCTCTTAACAAAACTCTCGATCATTTGTTTATTTCATTTGTTAGTAGTAATAGTCAAAACAATCACAAAAACTATTCCATCATGCAACTTTCAAATGGAAACTGGCTACATAATCAGTATTACAGTCTCTGTGGGATGATACTCTACTTACTCTTTATTACTTGTTCAATTAGTTCACTTGCCACAAGAGGACTCTGACCAATAAGTTTTTTGCGCCGTTGTCGGGGACTGAAAATATCTTTTATGCTTGTAAGTTATTGCCAATATTGAAATATTAATTGCAAGTACTGAAAGCTCAACTATCAACTATATTCAAATACAAATTTAGAATGACTTCATATCAATCAAATTACTTTTGATTGGAATTAATCAAATGGGATATATTTAAATAAGTATATTTTAGTCATATAATAACTATTTTAAATAAGAAAAATAAAAATAATAAGATATGAAAAGGGAGTAGGGATGATTATCAAAATATCAAGTAAATCCCTTACATTTTAGTAGTGACCTTATATATACCAAAAAACATATGTCAAATTTATTAAAAATGGGAGTCATCTATCTCTTAATGCAAAAAGAGAGTACTTAAAATATTAGTAGATGAGGCTATCCTTTAACCTTTGAACCTAATTAAAAATCAACTCATGTGACTCACTATAAAAGAAGAGACTTTATAGAATAAGGAAATTATCTGTCCTTAGAGTTGAGATGTTTATTATCATAATCCATATTTAAGGAAAAGTTAAGTTAAATATTGGATAATTTATTCACTAAAGGGTTAAAAGAGGTAAAAATAAACCTTGGGATTTAAAGTCATATGATATTTATTTTAATATCATACAAAGTATAGAAAATAAAATAATCTGATGATAATATTATAGGATATCTAAGAAGCCCGAGTTCGGTTTCAAGAAACAAGCGTACCACTAGCTACTCAAAGCAAGGTACAGAGTCTCATATGTCTTATGTGCCTTTATATGATTGTTTGATCCACGTTTGTGGTTTCATGGACAATACTGGGTCTTGGGCCATGCATACTCATGACTAAGACTGAGTCTAAATTCATGTGGTTGTTTACATTCGGTTAGCTATGGATTATTGTTGTGTATGATAATGTTGCATGCTTGTTTTCCTAACGCTAAGGACATGTGTCTGGGACACGTGGCACTAGTGAGGGTATTCACCGTTAACATTACATATGATGTGTGCTATTGTATTCTTGTTACAGTGTGTATGCTGAATGCTGTATATTTCCAAAACTGTGAATATCTATCATATACTATTATACTTGTATATAAGATTAACTATTACTCTAAGGTTCAATTGTGAATTGAATCTCATACTTAACCATAGTTTCCACATCAGGATCTAGAGCAAGATATAAGCAGCATGAGTAACATCGTGGGGAGACACCGAAGGCATTTTTAAATATTTTGTTGGAATATATTACACTAATAACTATTTAGCCATCCAAATTCTTGGATAGCTGTACTTTTAATATTCCCGCCCGGATAATCCGCGACTAGTTTAAGTTATAGCCGCATACTATTAGTTACTTATCCGCTCAAACCATCTCACTTGCGCTATTGCTTGTACACTCTGTTGATATTCTTAAATACTACATGCTAATAAGCATAATAAGTAATATAGAACTTGGGGTGTTACAATATTCCTTATGATGATATTATGTTGTTTGAGATGATTTTAAAGCTCAATAAATGTATGCACAAATTGTTAAGAATGTATAGCACTAGTATATGTTAATATTGTGATAGAAATGTATGATGTGTGGGGACTGAGTACATATAAACTCTCATTAGGAGAAAGAAATAGTGAAGAGATGTAATAAATGATTGTACCATGTACAATAGTTTCCCTTTGTAAACAAATGTTGACTAAAATTCAATTTATGTGGGAAAATCCACTAGTTCAATTTATGTGAGAAAATCCATTAGTGATCATTCACCTTTATTGGTGGTAAAAATAAATGTTGTGTGAGTCAAAGTTGATTACTCTTGAAATGGATGGAATGTTAGTTGAAAACTTTTTATTAGTCGAGCGAATAAGACTGATGCCAACTCATAATTGACAATAATGAGAACCCAACCTTCGTGATTGGTGATCCCATGAAGAAGGTTCAATGTGTAAGAATAAATTTTTCGTTTGTTCTGACTAGCACACTAAAATATATTAGCAATCCCTTCCTATAGCAATAGGAATGTGATAGAATGCATTTTGGTAGGGTAATCAAAGCTCTTAATGATTTTATAATTCGATAGAATAGTGTGCTCATTGTAGCTACACTTACATAAAATCACCTCTATAAATGTAGAGTGGGGCCACTCCTTTGAGATCATGAGGCACGTGCAAGGTTGTCTTAACATACAAAACCACCGTTAATAGTGGAAATGTGGGATATAATTTAACCCTTAATACCTCTACTATACACCTAAGAGGTGTTAGTTCATAGGACATAAGACAACTGACATCATCTCTGTGTATCAAGTGTTAGGTCTAGGTCTGGTTCCTAGTCCAAAGGGCCACTGGATAAAATGATTATACTCGTGTGTAATCCAATCAATGGTGTCTTCTGTGACAAATGTGGGAGATTATTGTAAATATTATATAAAGATGTGTCAAAGAAAGACTCTATCCAATAATATTGGATGTTTTAAAATGAAGAGATGTGTCTCGAGAAGTCATGTCCTTATAAATTAAGAAGTTTATGTTGGTTCAATTCATGAATTTAACAAGTGGTTATGACTTTTAATAGTAGCCTAAGAAGCGCCACTTAAATGCATCAATTCATTGTCTGTAAATAGCCACATAGTCACACCATTTAAAGAAAAGAATAAGAAGCCTCAGTTATCTTTTCATTAGATTACTTTACCTTCCTCTAATTCTGTCACACTATATCCTTATAGTAAGATTCGCTTAATCTAGGGAAGTGCTGCTTCCTATCTACCGAAGGGATTGTAGAATAATTCTTAAAGATAGTTTCTTTAGATACAACTTGAACCGAATATTTATGTTTCTTTAAAGATTTTGCCAACAAGAATTATGTATTTCTTGAACATGAGAGTTATTATTAAAATAAGTAAAATAATGTCATCGTCGCTCAAGCAAGGTCGTCCAGCCTAAATTAGAGTGGCACATCAAAACTAGCACCACATAAGAAAGAATAAAAGTGGGAGAGATGACCGGAAAGCCTCAAGGTTAGAAACCTTTGTTTGTCTTCTGCAGGATAGAAAATATAAATAACTTCAAACATATATGTGTAGAGTGAGTAGGTTTGTGAACACGCTGTGTGTGTGAGTGAGTAGGTGTGTGAACACGCCATTTATGTAATGTGTTTCTTGTCAGATTCCTCAAAATGAATGATAAGAGAAGGAAACTTTATTATGTGATGCTGATCAAGTGGAATTTTGTCGTTCATTTAATACCTAAACAATTCATTGCATATTGCAGCACTAAAAACAATTAATAATATAAAACTGGCTCGTGCCAAAATTAGAATTCTACACAATAGCTGGAGAAAATTACAACTTCCATACCAGAATTTTCCGGAAAACAGGAAAATCAGAATTTAATCATTGCTAATAATCAAAATCATTAAAGATTATGGAGTTGACCCCATATGTTTTAACATTGATTAACTCTCCTCCCAACATTTGTATTCCATCTTAATTTATTAAACGGTGGAAAAAACAGGGAAAAAAATTGACTTCAATCTCATCTCAAATTCTCCTAAAAGTGCGTTTCAACAAATCCAGCCCACGTTTTAAGATACGATTGGGGATCCAAACACCCAAAAAAAAAGGCCATTGATTCTCCTTGTGAATCTGCTGTTTAGGGGTAAGCCATCGTTGATATTAAGAATCCATCGAATCTGCTCTTATTCTTCAGGATTGAAGTCATTCTTGGTATTAAAAATTTCTCGAATCTGTACTGGAGTCTTGCCTCATCATGCCAGCCACAACCTCACACAATGAATTGAATTGAAAGCACTAAAAGTACTTAGAAAAATACGTCAAGGTGTTTTTTTTATACAAGTTGTGTAATGCATTGCCTTCAATTCAAAATACTTTAGGATATTGGATGAACCTAATTAAAAAATCAGCTCGTGTGTCTCACTTTTTTTTTTTTTTGGGTCTCACTATGAAGGAAGAAACTTTAGATGAAATTTCTGGATAACCTAGCCAGACATTAACCCAACAACAAAATTTGCTAATAGTTGTCTTGAAGTATGATTAGGTTTAGACCCAAGATAATAGAGAAAAATAGTGGCAGCTATCATATGCAGACCGAGTGGGCAAAGACGTGCTTATCATTAGTCGCTCATAAGTCATCGTCATTAACGATACCACTAGTTACATTAATAATTGAGAATTTCGGAATTAACATAAAAGATACAATTTCAATAATATTATAGTGATATTGGTTTGTGACAAAGAAGTAAGATGTGCATGTGCTAAGCAATGAGTTTGGACTTTGGTGTAATTTTCAAGGGCACGCTTTGGGTTGAATCAAGGAGACAGCAACACTGACTAGCTCACTACTATTAAGAGAATGTCTCTCGAGCCAACAAACAATAATTAAATATATACTCGTAGGCTTTAAAGTATAATTATTATTGAAATATATTATAAAGCAGAGTACTCAAAGTGATAACCACCTTTCTACCCTCTTAATCATAGGTGCTATAATTGCTTATCTTTTATGTTTGCTGGGTCTATAACTGATCACTTAATCATTTTGATGTTTGGCCAACTCACTTCACTACCTGAAATCACTTTAGTATATCTAAAACGATTTGTTTACAGAATATAATTAAGATTTATAATTAGAAGGAAATAAAATAACGTTTGAATCATTTTTTTTATACAAGAAGCATTTTTTTCATTATGGGAGTTTGTTAGAAAATAAATAGAGAAAATGAGAGAAACATATCGGTCAAATCCAAGTCAAAGCTTCAAGTAGAGCACCACACAAAGAAAAGGATAAAAGCGTGAGAGAGAACCAGAAAGCTCTACCCTATATTTAGATGGAAAGAAAATTAGAGGGGAAAACTCCCAAAAATAAATTTCATTGCCATTTATAGAAGTTTTCATTTCCATATTCTTTTCTCTCTATTTCCCCCTCATTTTTCTTTCCATCGATACATAGAGCTAAGTTTAGGGTGAAGAACAAGTGAAGGAGGCATCCCTATTTATAAAGTTAGGTGGACCATAATTTAGGAGTGTGGAAAATTTTCATATTCTGATTTTAGGAAATGTTTATTTCTTGCATCTCAATTCTCTAAAAAAATAATAATAATAAATGCTTATTTGATTCCTTATTTGATCAGGATGGTAGGTGATTCCCATTTCTTAATCAAATAATCCATCCCGTTGGCGTTAAGTGTAGATAGATCCGGACTCAAATTCCCACAGAGTTAATATTAAAAGATAAAAAATAATGAAAGGTTTTATAATTAATTTTAATTTTTTTAAAGCTTTCACATATACATTATTTCTTCCTTTTCGTTTTCTGCGTGTTGCTTCTTCTCTTTCTTTCTCCCAATCACACAGGGTGTGTCTAGACACACATATAGTTGAAGAAAAGTAGTAATGAAGAAAGAAGGAGAAGTGAGAAAGCTTTAACTTCATTGAAAAATCTTCTGAATTAATTCCGCACTAATTTATTTTTTAAGCTTTTCCAAATTATAATAATATTTTAAATGTTTAATAGAGGCTTGTCTTCTATAGAATAGAAAATATAAATAAGTCCAACCATATAAATGCAAGTTGAACACGCCATGCATTTATGTGATGTGTTTCTTGTCAGATTCCTCAAAATGTATGATATGTGAAGGAAACTTTATCATGTGATGCTCATGAAGTTGAAATTTTTCCCTCCATTTAATACCTAAAAAAAATTCATTGCATTGCACAGCACCAAAAACAATTAATAATATAAAAAATTTCTCATATTACCAAAATTATAATTTTAAACAGTAGTAACTGAAGAAAATTACAACATCCATACCAGAATTTTCTGGCAAGAGAGGAAAAATCAGAATTTAATCATTACTAATTATCAAAGTCATTATAGATTTTGGATTTGACCACGTGTTTTAAAACTGGTGTTATCATCTGATGCTCATCAAGTTGGAATTTTGTCCACAATTATTTAATACCTAATAACAAAATTCATTGCATTTCACAGCTCCAAAAACAATTAATAATAATTTAAAACTTGCTCATATTACCAAAATTGGAAATTTTAAATAGTAGCTGAAGAAAATTACAACTTCCATGCCAGAATTTTCTTGCAAAATAGGAAAAAATCAGAATTTAATCATTACTAATGATCAAAATCATTATAGATTAAGGATTTGAACACCATGTTTCAAAATTAACTCACTTTATCAACGGGTGGAATAATATTGCTGAAAGTTATAATAATGATTACTAGGGTTAGCAGAAGAGAAAGGAGTACTACTATAGTTCATAGAATAATAATGAACCTCGTCCCCTAGATTTTCCAATGCTTTGACCTGTGACCTGAGAAACTTGAGATAATTTGCAGCTTCATCAAGAGTTGAAGCTGTGTCCATCTTGCTTCCACCAGGCACTATCTTCTGCAAAACCCTAATTCTCTCACTTATTCTCTCTCTCCTTTGTCTCGCTGCTACAGTCTGTGGATCTGATGATATTCTCACATTCTTCCTTCTAGGCTTTTCCACTACCTCCGAACCTAAGTTCACAGGCCTGAAAGCTGCAGCCCTATATATCATCTCCTTCATTTGTGCTATGGCCTCTTGATCCGGCTCATGACTAATGCTTGAATTAAATGATATGCTTGAGTTTGGCTGCTGAAAATTTATGTTTGAAGAAGAAGATGATGATGATGATGACAATTTCTGATTATCCCATCTTGTTTTCTTGGGTTTTGGTGCTTTTTTGTGATTCTCTGAAATGAGCTTGAACCTCCTTTTTGCATGATTAGTCTTATTATGTTCTGAAATATTGCCTTGAAGTGATGAAGGTCTCTTAGAGATGGTGTCTTCTGTTTCATTGACGCGACACTGAACGACGTCGTTCTTGTTCTTGTTCTTGTGAGATTCATCACACGAGGAAACTGAACTCAAGTTGTTGTTGAAGCTCTTTATGTTTCCTCTATATCTATCAGATAGAATCATGGAAATCTTCCCGTCGTTATCTCCATTGCTGATGAGTTGTTGTTGCTGGTCATTGGCCATATCGGTGTCAAAATAATATTCTGGCACAAGATCAAAAGCTGAACAAAGATGATCTGTTTGAGCTGTGTGATGATAAACCAATAAGTTAGGCATGGAGTAGCCTGCGGCTAATTCCTCTTCAATGGCTAGTTGTTGAGTGTTACACAAGATAGGCATATTGGAGACAAATTCAGAAGTATCCCAGGGAAGAAGAAGAGCATCCATATTGATCACTTGACAATTTCAAAGATCTAGATGAGAGTTGATCAATAAGCGTTTCTTCCCACCTATCAGAGAAATTATACACACACACATATATATAAGAAGTACTAGCTAGCAAATATACACACACACAAACATTACCAGAACACGCACTTTAACGAAGCACTAGTACGTGCGTGTGTGTGTGTGTGAAGTATTAAAGTTGGGTCATATTGTTTCTTAATACAATTGTATGATACAAACCTTTTGATCCAGTTTTTTTCTAGCCAGGCATACAAAGCTCCAATCAAGTGGGCTCTATGAAGGAATAGATGTACATAGCCTTACCCCCAAATGGAGAGGCTACTTCCAAGATTAAACATGTGACCTCCAAGTTACATAACAATAACATTATTATTATTG
Source organism: Acacia confusa (assembly GCA_037074495.1). Lineage (NCBI taxonomy): Eukaryota > Viridiplantae > Streptophyta > Magnoliopsida > Fabales > Fabaceae > Acacia > Acacia confusa. The sequence continues at coordinate 31,533,344 of CM073510.1, forward strand.
TTATTGCTCTAAAGCTCACCCTCATATACTTTGTTACGTAGCACTACACAATATATCCTGTCAGCTCTCCATGAATGAACAACCAGAGAATTGAACATAATTTTTGTTCCCACACAAATATTTACTAAGTTATAAAGAAGAGCTTACCGATTCTAGATCCGAAATCTGGGAAGAAGGAAAAAAAACTTTCTTGGGAATCTTCAATGCTTTAGGGAAAAGAACAAGAGATTATTGACTGCTACAGTTTCATATATTATTCTGGGCTGTAAGATGCAACAAACGATTAAAACTGATTAAGAAGTTTCAAGTTTTTCTGTGCAAGATATATATATATATATATATATATATATATATATATATATATATATATATATATATATTTATATTTATCTTTGTATGTATGTTTAGAGTGATACATATCCAACAGATGTGAGAATAGAGAGTACAAGAAGGTCGTACCTTCATCTGCTTTCATGGAATTGAAGACGAACTGATGCCGCGGTGGTGTGTGTTTTTTTGTTGAAGGGAAGGCTTATATATACAGATAAGAATGAAACCAGTTCAAGTTATTATAATGAAAAACAAATCTTGGTACTTGAACCATTAAGTCAGCAATTGAATATTATAATTTTTTTTTGGCCCCGATTGAATATTATAAATTAATGTTTACATGAACGGTAGTATAATATATACTGTGAGGAAAAATAAGAGGCTATATATAATATAATATATCTATATATTATACTGCTACAGTATATACACACCCAGTACTGTAGCAGTTTAGGGCAGTGAAGTTCTTTTTGAGGAAGAAAAAGAAAAAGAAAGCATTTTGGTCAGTTGGGTGGTGTGTGTAAGACTATTCTGGGAAGATAGGGAACATGAGACTTTACACAAGAATTTTTTAATGTCATAGTGACTGAATATTTTATAGTATTCTTAATCTGTTGAATGCTTTTCTTTTTACAATCTCGATGAGTTTCAAAAGTATACTCAAACACTACATTTAAGATTTTTCTTATCAAATATATACTCCTCTAATCTTTAATATAAAATTTAGTTAACTCATTTGATTGGATTAAGAAGTTATAGTTAATTAAGTTAATTAATATTACATATTTTTTCTAAAACATCCTAATCATTTTCCTTATTTTCCTCCCTCTCTCTCCTAGTTAATTATTGTTGAGGAAGTATGAATAAGATTAATTTGAGGAAAATTTAATAAATATGTAAAATATGTCTTACATTTAGGATTAAAGTCAACTCCCCAATTATGTCATAAAATAAGGACTGAAAGAGCATTTTAAAAATTGAATCATGGTACTCCCTTAGTCATTAATATCAGACATATTTACTTCAATTAATTAGATTAAAGAAGCTAGTTAATTTAGTTATATATGACATGTATTATTTAAAACACCCTTGACTTATTAATTCCTTCTTTTCCTTTCCTACTTAATTATTGTTGAGGGAACATCAATATCAATAGATATAAATAAGGAAAAGAATGACAAATATGTTTTATATTTAGAATTAGGATAACCTCTCTAAATATATCTTATATTAAGAACTAGAGGATCGAACTGGTTAGAAAGAAATATTTTCTTCTCTTCTTATTGATAACTTTTTGGTGTCTTCTTTGTTAAGTGGGAAAGGTTATAGACCTCTGTTTTGTTGTCGATGCATACACAAACATATATAAATTCATTCCATGCTCACTGAAAAGTCTAATTTGCAGTAAAAGTGCAGTCAAATGAAGAGCATCTTTTGACTGGCATCACTATCACTATCACGAATTTCTAAGACATTTCTATTAATCATGGTTTTAATCATAGCCCTCTGATTTTTTTTATTTAATGAGTAATTGTTGTATTGCTTTTTATAAAAGATATGAATGTCATGCCACATTCATTACTGATTGCTTACAGCGCAACCATATGATTTGTAGGATTGCTGGTTTTGACATTAAACTCACAATAGTGGGAACGTTTGGGACATGGAAATGAATGATTTCTTATATAAATATAGATTAAAGACACTTGGATTAATATATGAAAAGGACTGAAGTCATAAATCTCAGGAAATTCATAGAGATAGATTAGTGTCGAGAGAGGGATAATATTTTTGAATTCTGATGAGTACACATGCAGCAAAACATATCATTACAGCTCATCAATCAATAATGAATGACTTGTAATTGGTTTTGTCAGCTGAGTCCCATGATTTTCTCTTCACCTTCATCTCATGCATCTATTAACTTTTTTTCCTTCACAGAAAAGGAGTTTTCTTCTCAGTGAATCAAATACCTGTGATTACATTCAACTACATATACTGATATACTTAACCTTAGCCTCACTCAGCTCATGAAGGTCAAAAAAATAAATATAAAAACTTAGCTCATGGAATATAGTAACACTACTTAGGAACTATTTGGTTGGAGGGCAAAGGATGGAAGGGGAAGAAAAAAATGAGCCCCTCCTCTCATTTGATTAGAAAAAAACTTCCATCCCGCCTCTCCAACATCTTTATTTTGGCTTCTCTTTAAATTAGAGGATTTGCAAGGGAGCCAAAATTTTGGACCACTTTACCCATATAGTATAATATATATTCCAGTAATATCCATAATGAAAAAATATTATGATAAATATTAAAATATTTTAGTATAAAATAAAAATATATTATTATAAAGTAATATTATAATTAAAAATATACTATTAAAAAATAATTTAATATAAAAATTAGATATTTGTGAATAAAAAATTATTATAATTATAACTTATGCTCATGCAAATTTCAATAAAAAAATATTATTATAAAATTGATTTGAAATAAAAATAAATAAATTTTCATAAATAAAAAAATATTATAATTATAAAATATGTTAATATAATTTTAAATAAAAATATTATTATAATAAAAATATATTATTCTTATTAATTAAAAATAATATATTTTAAAAAATTATATCATTTTTATGTTAAAAATATATAATTATGATTTTTATGAAATTAATTTAAAATTAAAATATGTTATTATAAATAAAAAAATACTATTATAGTTAAAAAAATATATTATCATACAATTAATTTAAAAATATATATTTTATCACATTAATGATAAATAAACATGTTATTATATTAATTAGATAAGATGTAAATTATATTATGTAACGTGTAAATAAAAAAAATATAACGAAATATGTTTGGGGTAGAAGGTAAATTGTTATCATTTCTCCCCTCCCATCCCATCTTAAATCAAACTAAAGGATCATTAAAAACCCTTTACCTTCTCCCCCACCAACAAAACCAAACAAGTACTCTCTCTACCCTTCCTCTCCATCCCCTTTGAACCAAACATGCCCTAAATGTTATTATCTACATTATAAAAGAGTAGTTCAATGCACAAAGCTCTCATGCAGCCTTACCCTTGTAATTCAAGAGGCTATTTCTAAGATTTAAACCTGTGACTGTAGTTCACGTGACAACAACCTTGTTGCTCCGCTAAGACTCAACCTCTTATTATCCACATTATATGAAATATAAAAATTACTAAGATACTTTGTACATTATGTTTTTTCGTTTTGAATGCAAAGTTGTATTCCATAAAAAGAATATATAAATGTTAGGGTTAAGGTGTACATGAGCTTTTTCCCTAGGAGCACCCAACATCACGTGCTTTTTTTTTTGGAGCAAAAATACACACGTGGTTACCATTTTGGAGCAAAAGTCACATCCCACCATTATTAAGTTATTGTTCACCGCCTTTATGTCACTGTTCACTTCATCTCTTTCTCTCTCATCATGGTAACAGTAACTTAATAGTGGGATGTGACTTTTGCTCAAAAATAGTAACCAAGTATGTATTTTTGCTTCAAAAAAAACCACGTGGTGCTAGGCACTCTTAGTAAAAAAGCTCATGTGTATTATACACCTTAACCCTAAGTTTTATTAACCCAATGGTTGAACTAATGTATCAGTATGTAATGTAAAGTATAAAATTTATAATTAATTATGAATACTCGTCTCAGACTTCATATAATGTACAAAAATAAGATACTTGTTTTTTAGCTTATATAAATAAAATAATTTTATAAATTTAAAAATAAAATAGATAAAAATTAATCTTAGTGGAAGGAGCTTTTTTTTAGTGGTAATAAAATATGAGGAAGAGGTTAGTTCACCCGTAATCTAAAGGTAGGTATGGCAACTAACCCTTGGCCTTCCCTACCGCATCATAGCACTCTTAAACAACTAATTTAAGGTGATAGGCCTTAGTTTTGAAGATGCTTCTCCAGCTACTTGCTCTAAGATCAAACTAGTTCTCTCAATAAAAGTGTCCAACCCCTTAATCCATTGAACCCATGAACGATGGGTTAGTGGAATAAGCTTGGAAGCATAAGTATATGCATGGTTTCAATTTCAAATATGTATAATAAATGTAAAAATCGCCTATGAGAGAATTATCCATTACAATTGGCACTCCACGAGTTCACTCTAACCCAGTCTAATGGCTATATAGAAAATATATATATATATGGATTTGAGTAGTTATGATTGAAAATATTTTCGTGTTTCGAATAAAATAATGACAATAATTAAAAATAACAACAACTACAGGGAGTAAGGTGAAACAGCTCATGCCCTATTATGGGAATCTCTGTGTCTCCTTCATCCCGCAATTTTTATGGGAATTCTGTGAGCCACCCCCAATCACGTGAATCCCACGCTCTTATTCCTACGTGGCATTCGCTCATTTGAGAAGATCCTTCTGAGATGCCACGAAGGCATCTTGGCCGTTCAGGCCGGACTATCTGATCTTATTAATGTTTCAGACTATTCTTGTGTGCTAGTGCTCCTATAGGTTGCTTATTTCTCCTTTTATCTTTAATATAAAAATTACTTAATTAATATGATTAATTTAATAAATGAGATAAATTATTTAATTATATTAAACGTGATGTAATTTCTCTAAAACGTACATGACATTATAATATTATACATCGGTTATAAGTTAGATAGATTATAGTTTGCTAAAAATTGATAAATATGATAGATAAAATATATTAAGATCTTATATTTAGAATTAAAATCAACCCCTACCAAACTCTTATATTTATGTAGTGGTGGAATTAGAAAATACTTTTAGGCCGAGCTAAAAAATAAACATATTGAACTATTTAGTAAATAATATCACATAACATTAAAAATACAAAAAAAAAAAACAACAATTATAAATCAAAACAAGATATAAGATGATACTAACATTTTTAGTTCCTCTCACAGCTCAATGAGTAATGAACCAAACATTGTCTTTATAAATTAAAGAAAATATAAAATTAGCTAAGACTAAATTATTAACCAAAATAAAATATTATATAATAAATACATATATAAACTAACAAATTTTAAAACGCCAGTTGGGTGGTTGCGCCACAATATTTATGACTGAAGGCAAGTATTATTGAACTTTCTTTTGTTTATATAAAAATTACATTATCTTGTGTTATTTTTCAACTTTGGCAATCTCATAATGTTTTATCCGATAATTTTATCTATCCAGCAATAATGATCAGCGGTCACCAAATTGATAACGGGCAGTTTTTTTAAGAAAAAGAAATCTTATTACTTGCAACCCTGCATCAGAAAACGCCAGAAATATCTTGAATAAAAAAAGAAAAAGATGAGTCAAGGAAATAGTATAGAATTGAAGAACATTATTATTTTAGAAAAACAGGATACTAAGAGATAAGGTAATATAATTGGCACATACCCACAGAATTGGCTAATTCAGAAATCAGAATTAACCTTAAGTTACAAAATGGTCAACTAATTATTAAACAACAAATATATTTTGCCAGCTCTTCCATATCTCACTTTGATCCCCTCCAACATTAAAGAAACCATTATCTGATTGTTTGTTATAATCGTAGAATTCCTAAGCTGGCTCTATATATATATTTGTTCCAAAAGATAGAAAATGAGATAATTTAGAATCATAAAAATAAAGTGTTAAGGAGCACGTGCAAATAGGACAAATATAGTCCAACACAATCATCTGCATCTGTTTATTTCATTATCGTTTCCTGTAATTTCCCCCACTTGTTAAAATTATTTATCATTTTGTTTCCGTTCACCCTACAACATTACTATTCATCAACTTCTCTCCTTGCACATGCTAAGTAGACTATCAAGCAACCTCTCCCATTTTTTCCATTCCCTTATATAAAATACTTGCAACTTGTCCTTTCATCTTTACGTAACCTTTCAATATATGTATAATAATGTACTCTCCTTTGATGTAAGACCTATTTATCTATTAGATTAAAAATTTTAGTTAAATTAATTAGTTAATATGACATAATTTTCTTAAAACACCTTAATCATTTTCTTTAATTTCCTATATTTCTCTGTTGAGAAAGCATCAATAGAGGTAAATTAAGAAAAAGTGATAAATATGGTAAATAAGTTTTACATGTAGGATTATGACCAACTCCTTAATTAATTCCTATATTAACCATGTGATGAAGTACGTACGTACATACTGATCTGTATTAATTAGAATGGAATGGAATTTTAAGAAACTGGTTAGGATGACAAAGATGAAGAAGAGAAGGATGGATAAGTTAGCTCAAATAGACAGTAATTTAGAATAGAATGTAATATAGAATTTGATCTCCATGATTTTAACTCAATAGTTTTGACTTGGTTATAAGTCAACCCTTAGACTCTATACATTTCATTAAAACTATAAAGACTTTTTTGCCAAGGGTTAAAGTTTAAATATTGAGTTGGAAATTAAAATCCTTGTGGTTGATTCTTAATTTCTTGTTAATTAGAATATGGAGTTAGCTCTAAGGAGAATTATATGTTACTCTGAATTACTCCCTATAGTCTTTAATATACGATATATATGGGGAGTTGATAGTAGTCCTATATATAAAATATATTTTTCAATCTTTTTATTAATTTACCCCTATTGATGCACTCTTTAACAATAATCAAAGAGGAAAAAGAATTAAGGAAGATGCATGACGAAAATGTTTTATAAAATACATATCATGTTGAGTAACTTAATACTAACTTCCCTAATATAATTAAATTACATAAATATGTCTTATATTAAAGACAAAGAGAATATTGTAAATGGGCTAGGTTATGACTCAAGATTAACAAGACGTGTGAACTATATCCTTCGTCATAACAGCCATAATTTACGACGGAACGAAGATGGAACGGTGGATAGGCATTCAATTGACGAAGAATGTGCACATGAGCACATATGCATATATGTCAACAAAAGTATTTAATCTCTTTATCACCTTTCTCTTTGGTTTCAATATTTTCGTATAAATTAAAATGCTGTGTTCTATATTATTTCTAGTCGTTAATACTTTTTTTATCTTAAATATAAGATCTAATTAATTTTCTTTAGAGTGATTAAAGAAACTAAATATGATACTTAATAATATAATATGTGTATCATTAGTTAGTTAGAAGAATTAATTTAGAGAAAAAATAAAAATGCTTTAATGTAATTTAATTTGCTTCCTTAATCACTCTAAAAAAAAAAAGTCAATTGAGTCTTATATTTAAAACCAGAGGTAGTAAAAGATATCATTTTCAGTGCAAATAGTACTCACTCCGTCCCTAAATGCAAACTTGATTTAACCTTTTTTTTTTTATATAAAGAAAGTAGTTAAACACAACAAATAAGTAAGTAATATTTTTTTCCAATCATGCCTTTGTGTATAAAGAGGATAAGTGAGAAAGATAATAAATCAGAAATATATACACACACATATGAGAGAGAATGTATGAAGAAAAGATAATGAGATAGTGTGTGTTGAAGAAGAGAGAATAAATATAACAATACCATATATATTTAAAGAAAAAAAAAAACAGTTCTTTCTCCCTCGAGCAGTAAATAATTAATGCAATTCATTCACTAGTTGAAAAAATATGCAAAAAAAAAAAAAGTAAGGGTAAAGATATCAAGTTATCAAGGGTAAGATTGGAAAAAAATGTTAGAAAAAACTGAAATCAGACTTACATTTTAAGGATTGAGGGTGTTGTTAATTTGTTCAGCCACGCTATTTGGTTCATAACTTGTGAGTTGATTGGTTCAATTCCATGGTACTACCTCCGGTCCTAATTATAAGACAAAGTTGACTTTTTCGGAGGGAATAAGGAAGCTAAATATGTTACTTAATCATTTCATATGTTGTGTATTTTTAGATTATATATTAGTTTATTAATCAAACTAATTAGTTTGAAGAAAAAAATAAAAATAAAAATACTCTAAAGTGATTTAATTAGCTTCCTTAATTTCTAAAAAAAATCAACTATATCTTACAATTAGGACCGGAGGGAGTAATAAGTTTTGGGCCTTTTGGTCCAAATTTGGTAATGACAATTCAGTGCATGCAGTCCAATTCCAATCAGATGTTTAGTCCAGTCAGGTCCCCAACTTACCACATGGCCTCTTATTTACTTTTAGACCCAGCCCATATGCTTCTCTTTCCTTTTTGTTTTAGAATTTGCTCTTTCTCAATAAAAGGAAAGGTTTGGATGAGAAACTAGAGTGGTCAACTAGCTGGGTAGGCCTGGTCCTATTAGGGCCATTTCATGGAGGGTTGCTAAAGTAAGGTACTGTTTACTTGCCTCCACCACATGTAAGTGTAGTGTGTATGTGTGTCTTATGAATAATAATTTATGTTTATATCAAAAAATAATAATAATTGATGTTAATTACAAGATTGATTTCCTTAATATATTATTTGTACTAAAATAATTTTCTTAATATTTTAATATTTAATTATATTTAAAATTTTAACTTTATGGTTTATCCTATCTTAATATTATGTAAATTAGTGTATAACTAATTAACTATTGAGCATTCAGAATTGTTTTTTTTTTAATATATAAATGGTGGTACTTTTGATCCCAACATTGCTTTTCAAATAATGTATTTTGTGAGGAAGTAATTATGTGTGTGTGTAAGTATTGTTGATAAATGAAATCATTTTTTTATTTATTTACCTTCCTCAATTTTAAAACATTTTTTTGTAAAATTCATGGCTTATACTTGCCTAAATTCAAGTATTTGTTGGGTTGAGCATCATGGCAGGGTCACTTTGAATAGTATTTGAATATCTTTTTTATAAATTGTAAAAAAAAAAATCGATAGACTAATATTTACGAATATTCTCTCTCAAGCATATTCTTCTTTTATATTTGAAAATTATAATTTTGGGTCTCTTAATTCTTATTTATTTTCCATTAAATTCTTTTTGTACTTTTGGTTAGAGGAATATATGGTGCCAGGTTATTGACTTTAGGGGATGTAGGGTGGTTCTAGGCTTCTAGCTGAAGAATTATAGTTGGAAAGTTTCTTTAATTTAATTCCCTTGCATATAGTTTCAAGAACGTGTTTCCTGCGCTCGTCCTTTTGGGAGAGAAATCTGGTTTAGGTCTTTTTTTTTTTTAAGAAATTTTTTTTAAATACCAGTTAATATTTTAAAATATATTTTTAGTACCGATCATTACTTTGAAATATTCCTAAATTTTTTTTAAGATTATGAAGTATTTTTCAGTACTCTAAAATATATTTTCAGTCTCAGTCAATGCCTTAAAAAAATAATTTAGGATAAAAGTCCTTAAAAAAATTGCAAGATACTGACTAAAACTAAAAAGATACTTCAGGATACTGAAAAATACTTCATGGTCTTAAAAATAATTTTTAAGAACTTAAAAAAATTATTTCAAAATACTAGATAGTACTAAAAAAAATACTTTATAATACTAACTGGTATTGCAGAAAAAAAAATTAAAAAAATGAGATATGGACTGCGGCCAAGATCTCTCCCCAGCGAGGATGATCAAGGAAATGTATTCTTATAGTCTCATATGGTAAAGATCAAAGTAGATTCCTCTCCTCAATTGAATTATTTTATTTTTAAACTTCCCAAATATTTCATTTTGTTCTGCCTGCCTACTTTGTAACTTCTTTTATTTCAATAATCTAATTGGATTTCTTCAAAATAATGTGAGTACATATTTCTTTTTTTCCCCCTTAAGAATAGATATCAAATTTGAGGTAATTATATTCGAGGTACTGTCAGGTAGTAAATATGAATACATCTCTGAATAGGGATTCGAACCTTAGTTCGTACGTTATAAGAAATTAGTTTATTACACTAGACCTAACCCCATTAGTAAATAGATATGTTTTGTTTGACGATAAGTTGCAGTTTTTTTATATTGCTATTTAATTGGGTTAAATTTAAGCTTTGTTGGGTCTAATTAGGTAGTAACGTCTCTCCCAAAGAGATCTTTGTATCCACATATATTCAAATTTGAGACTCCATACTTAAAGGGCAAAAACCTATTCCACTAGGAGTAATGACGGTTGATTGAGGTAAGTTGAATTATAATTATCTCTTATAAACATTTTGATTTGTTATAAATTACATATTTCATATTTTTATGTTGTAATTGTATTTTTAAAAATTATTCATAATCACTAACAAGCTGTTGTTTAATGTGGTAAAAAAATCTTACTCTGTAAGGACGAAAACAGAAATTTGAATTATGAAAGTATATTTGTTATGAGAGGTGAGAACCATTTACCTTTTAAGTCTCAAGAGGAAACTCTTGAACAATTTAAAAAAAAAATTACTTATATCAATGCTTTTGTTTTTTTAATTATATCATCAAGTGAGCAAGCATGGACTAAGCCGTTATTATTTAATTTTTGCATCATAACATTTTTTTTTATATTTTTTAAGTCCCAACATATATACATCTCTTTGCAATGCAGAGTATGTCATACTAATAACACTTTGATGTCATTTAGCCGATGGCATTCTATATAGTTCTTCAACTTTAAGTTACCATCATCACCAACAAAACTTGGAAGCAAAGAAAAAATATATATCATTATACTCAGTTGATCTTAGAACCAAATGTTTTATGATTTAGGAGGAAAAGGATCCACAAGAAATATAGTTTGAATTCTTTTTTTATAAAACTATGTTAATTATAAATTTTTGTATAAAATCAATCAACTTTTCTGTTTATATTCATACTTATTTTCCCCCTTCATTTAATATGTACAATAAATTTTTACTGCCAGTTGTACTTCTTTGCCCACCCTAAGTAATGAAATTAGTCAAGATTAATCAATCTAATTAATAAGATTACAGTTGGCAAAAAATCTAATTAATAAGAATACAGTTGGCAAAAAAAGGAGTAATTAATAAGAATACAATCCGCTCAAATCTTAATTACCTATGAAAAGATATTGTCCATGGGAAATATATAAATACCACTATAAACTTTTGTTTAAAAAAAACATTAAAGTAAAATAAAAAGACAAACATAAGTTCAGAAATTGTAAGAACTTAGAAGATAAAGAAGAAGCTGTCTGAAATGTAAAACCCTAGAGGATAAATACCACTATAAACATTTCTTAAACTATTTTTATAAGAAATTAAGTAATTTATTTTTTTAAATTTTGTACAAATTGTTTTTTTTATAAAAAAAAAAGTGTTTAATTAAATGCAATAACATAAGTAGAAAAATAGAAATGTAATTTTTTAACATAAACATAAGGTTTTAAAGTATGAATCCATGTATTTTCAAATTTGCAAACTTGCGAAACCCTTATTAGATCTTGTGAATTCAAATTTGTAACTTGTGAAATTGTTTAAGGAGATTATGAAATTCTTTTGAAAACTTGTGAAATCCTTATCTGAACTTGTAAAACCCTTATCAGATTTTATAAATTTTGATTTGCAACTTGTGAAATTTTTATAAAAATTGTAAAAGCCTTATATCAATTTGTGAAAAATTTTATCAGAACTTGTAAAAATCGCATATTCTTCTATATTCTTAGTTTTAAACTTAGAAGGGCAATTCTATCATTTTTTTTTTAATTTTGAAAAGAACGAATCAAGCCCTAACACCTATTTTGCATTATAAATATTCAAAATATCTTTTTATCTTTTGACATTTTAAAGTTCTTTTTAAGAGATTTTTCCTTTTTTTTTAGGGCCTTATATCCAATGGCAACCAGCTAAAGTTATAGATTCAATCCGTATGGTAAAAATACAATACTGCCAAAGCTAATTAGTTATTTTGGAGAGATTAATAAAGTTAAATAAGTTACTTAATTATAATATATGTTGTATATCATTAGATTATATATCAATTTATAAGTAATACAAATTAATTTAAAGAAAAAATATAAATATAAATACTTTAAAATACTCAATTCAATTTTTCCAAAGAAATTTAATTGGGAGGTACTAGGATAAATTCTACGTACCTTCTGTAATTATAGGAATATAAAAGAGAAAATGGTAGAAAAATAACTTTAAAATTAAGAAAACATAAATCATGATTATTATCAAGAATTAATAAAGTAATGTCGAGACTTAATAAACAATTTATAACTCACTTTGTAATAAATGTCTAATATGATATTTTACAATTTCAAAGTTTCTTTTTTCACTCTCAATACAAAAATCTGGCAAAAAATCATAGGAATATAAAGTCTTCAATATCAATGAAAGACCTCTTAACTAATTGTCATAACGGCCGCCTTAGACCCCTAGACACGTCCGCTAAACAATTATTCTCTCTTTCCCTTTGTATGGGCCGAAGAAGCTAAACCCAAGAAATTGAAGAGAAAAAATAAATAAATAAAGAGCCAACAGACAAAATCTAAGCTCAACTCATTCTTTCTTCATCATTGAATCCTGCCACTGTTATTCCCTCCTTTACCTGAATTCTCTCGTTCTTTTTTAACTTTTCTTTGCGTGGAGGTTTCAAAATTCCGACCATCACCCTTTGTTTTTTTTTCGCTCCCACGTTTTTCTCTGACGCTCTAGAGCAGAGACGGCTATGTCTTTTTAATTACTTCTCTTCTTTCTTTTATTCCTTTATCGTACCTCGATCCTGATTCAAATCCGGTGAAATTCAAGTACTGAGTAGGAAACTGTGAATCCGATTCCACCCTTCTTTCCTCTAACTTGTTTCGTCCGGCCTGAACTTAGTGTTATCAAGATACCCCACGTGGTAACAATTCTCTCCTACTCCTCTGTTCATTATGTTTCCATTCTTTCCAATGATGGAGGAAATTAAAGTTTTGTTTTTTTATAGCTAATGGAAGCTAGCTATGTGGGTGGTAATTAATTTATAAGCTAAGAGAATATTTTCTTTCTTATTTGCTGATGTTTTGTTTATTTGATTTCATATGGATTTTGACTCTTTAACAATGAAGAATACCTATGTGGAAGCATCTTACGACACATTAGCTCGATCTCGCATCATGAAGGGGGATTTTTGTGCATACTCAGTGTTTTGAAATTTGATACCTGGGAAAGACAGCTTTTATTAGAACCGTGGTAAAAAAGAAATGCAGTCCAGGTTGGGAGCTTTGGAGGAAGGGAAGGAACCTGTCACTGCATCTAGAACAAATCAATCTAGGCCCTTCCCTTTGAAACTTTTGAAGTTCTTCTTGCTATTTTTTATTGTTGGCATTGGTGCTTCAATTGTTAGTATCTTTATGGGTCGGCGTTTTGGAATCAACACTGTAGCCCTAGTGCAGTCAAGTTCTTTTAGGCCTTGCTTTGAACAGTCAGGGAGCATAGAAAGTTGGATTAGGCCTCCATCAAATTTGTTGCATACAATGAATGACACTGAACTGTTCTGGAAGGCTTCTTTTGTTCCTGGAATTAAAAGCTATCCATTTAAAAGGACCCCCAAGATTGCTTTCATGTTCTTAACGAAAGGACCGTTGCCATTCACGCCGCTCTGGGAGAAGTTTTTCAAGGGGCATGAGGGCCTTTATTCAATTTATGTCCATTCACTACCGTCTTACACGTCTAATTTTCCACCATCTTCAGTTTTTTACGGGAGACATATCCCAAGCCAGGTATAGAATACCTTTTATTTGTTTTCTGTTTTTTAATCTGTTGATTTTATTCATAAGAAAGTAGCATCCTCCATCTTTGCTAAATGTTAATTGGCATGGCTGCTGTGAAATTTCTGTTCTGTGGACTAGTATAGATTAAAATACCAGTTACTCTTTGGTGGGTACTTTGAGCTAGCCAAATTGTTGTTTGTTATGGCCTTCTATAATGAATTATTATATTTGATAATTTTTAACGATTGTTAGATCTTGGTGTTTTGCATAATATTGTCTTTAAACTTAATAGCTTCATTTGTTTTCATTCCTATGAGTAAAAATCTCCCAAGCCTGCATATCTGTCTTATGCTTATAATGCTATACAGATTTTTGTGGAAACTATGTGACAGGAAGAATTAATATATGTTTCCCTTTGCTGTAAGTAAGAAGAACTACCGTCTGGAATGTATTCTTTACTTGATTCTGCATCTTTGAAGTGCACCATAATCAAAGGGAAAAAATAACTGTGTTAGGTGTTCAACAGATAATAAGAGAAATAAAGGAAATTAGAATATGAGCAAGGATCTTAAACTCTAATTAGGAAAAGAGAGAAAGTGTCTTGCTCAACTCACACGTGAATCAGTTTCTTGTCACTTTGCTTTGATGTCTTTTGTGGATTTCATTTTTCTAGCTTGAGATACGTTGCGTCTGTATCATTTATATAGTATCAGTTTTGTCAACTTCAAAAAATCCCTGATGATAGTCCTCCTTCCAAAGAATGAACATGAACGAATTATTTTCTTGGTGGGCTATCTTGTAGTTAGTTCAGCTGGTAAACTCCTTCATGCTAAATGGTGATGTGGTTTTGAGGGGATATGTAGAGTTTTAAATTTATTCATCAATACATACAAGCCTGTAATGCAATCTATATTGGACTTTCAAGCCTCCAACCATTTGGATCAGTACCTTCCATCTCTCCATTTATGTGTGTGTAGTAATATTAGCTTAATGCTTAACACATGTTTTCATGATTGTCAGGTTCATTCTCCCTTCTTATTACTATCAGATTGCACACTCACCTGAAACCAGGAACAAACCATCATTAGAGTTATAATGTCACATGTTTCTTCTTGAAAATGTCTTATCGTTTCATTGCCAAGTTTTGTTGATTGAGATATATTTACTGTAAAAAAAATTGTATTTGCATTTCTTGTTTAAGAAAACACACTGATCAATATATGATTGGATCCTCGAGAAATCACAAAAGGTTAAATCCAATTATCAAACACAGTTTTCTTATCATCCAACACTTCATTGGAAGTATATTATTGTTCTACTAAAATGATTTTTTCAGAAGATTTGGATAATGTGTTTGTTGAGTTTGGAGACAAGTTTTTGGTTGAGCATTTTCTGACTATGAAATTACTAATCAGCTTTTTCCTTGAGCAGGTAGCAGAGTGGGGAAAGATGAGCATGTGTGATGCTGAAAGAAGACTTCTTGCTAATGCACTGCTTGATATATCAAATGAATGGTTCATCCTCCTATCTGAATCCTGTATTCCTCTCCAAAACTTTAGCATTGTGTACCGATATATATCACGGTCATGGTACAGCTTCATGGGCGCGTTTGATGAACCTGGTCCCTATGGTAGAGGGCGCTATAATGAACACATGGCTCCTGTGGTGAACTTATCTGACTGGCGCAAGGGATCACAGTGGTTTGAAATTAACCGGGAACTCGCGGTTAGGATAGTTGAAGACAGCACTTACTATCCAAAATTCAGAGATTTTTGCACACCACATGCATGCTATGTTGATGAGCACTATTTCCAGACCATGTTAACCATTAACACTCCTCATCTTTTGGCAAATAGGAGCCTCACTTATGTTGATTGGTCAAGGGGCGGCGCTCACCCGGCTACATTCGGTAAGGATGACATCAAAGAGGAATTCTTCAAGAAAATTTTGGAAGAGCAGACATGTCTTTATAATAACCAGCCATCATCACTTTGTTTCCTATTTGCTAGGAAATTTGCACCTAATGCTTTAGATCCTCTTTTAGCTATGGCATCCAAAGTTCTAAGAATTTGAGAATGTCTTAGCTTGTTGGAGTTGAAACTTTGAAGGAGGCCTATTTGAAGCATATGCTAGTTTAGTTCTAAGTTGGCTCTTAGAAGCATAAAATCAATCTTTTCTTCCTCCCTACTTTGCAGAAATTTAGATAGGTGGGTAGGATATTGAAGTTAGTTACATTTTTATACAAGTATGAGTCCCAATTCATACTAATTTTTATTGGGTTGTTAGTTTGCTGCTTGCTGGTTAATGTAGTCATACGCTGCTGTAACCACATCAATAAAAATTCTATACTCTTCCTTTCTGGTATGTCTTGGCAATTATTAACTAAAGAATTATCAACTACGCTTTTATGTTCAGATTTTTTAGGCATTGACTCAGCCTATGAGCTTCTGATGGATAAAGAATACTTTTTTGTTTGGCCAATGATAGATAAAGAATAATTAATTATAGAAGAAGGACAAAATTTGCATCTCTTATATTCTTATAAATATTATGTTGTCTTTTTTTTTCCTATTTATTTCATCTTAAAAATCATAAAAGAACACTATCAGGGGCTAAGTCAAGTAGAAAAAACCTGTAGCAAGATTTCGAGTTTATCCTTGTGATTTTTTTTTTTTTAAATGTCGATAAGTAGCTAACCCATCATTTCAAGCCCAATAAGGCTCAAATCAGAGGTATAGAATATACGAACGATGAGCCTGGTTAATGATGACTTATTTTTTATCTTACTAAAAGTTAAAAGTCAGGTTGTAAATGTAATTTGTGTTTTTATTGACATTGACAAAAGTGACTTTTTTTTAGAACATGCTTGGTTATCAGTTAAAAAGTCAGTTAAAATGAAAAATGACTAAAAAATGTAAAAGTTTTATTGAATATTACATATATTAATATAAATTGTGTATATTGCGATAAATGAAGATAAAAATTTATATTTATATTTTGGAGGTATAATCTTAAATTATGTTTTTAGAAGAAAGAGAAAGAATAAATATATATAAATATAGAAATTGTTAAAATGAAAAAAAAGGAAAATAATTATAGGAGAAAAAAATACTTGGTGGCGTGCACACTCCAAGCCAATTATGTCACATATGTCATATATGTGTATTTTTTTTTATATTAAAAAGTTTTGGAAGGGTTTGACGCCAGTCCCCTACCAAGGACAGGGAACGGCCCCGGGCTCTATGAGCACTTACTGGGGACTTACGAGATTACCTATCAAAGAAGTCTCAACGACGGTAAAGGGGATCGAACCCACGACCCAAGGGCTTAGTCCTGGATCCCTTACCATCTGTGCCAACTCTCATTAGCATATATGTGTACATATATACAATAAACAAACAAAAAAGAAATGATGAGGCCCATACTCAATTCAATTATCCAACGCCGTCCCCGGCTTGGAGACCAAGCTTTTGTTACAACGGGCTTTTTTTTTTCATAAGCCTAATAACAAAAAAAGCTATCCCAAACACTTTTCACTTAACTTTTTTTTTAATATTGCTAACTCCATTGGGTTTTTTTTCCTCCAAAAGGCATTAACCAAAAAAAAATTCTTAGCCTTTTTCATAAGACACTAACAAATTTCTAAAAAGCATTAAATTTGGAGAGAGTAATAATTAATATGATATTTAATTTTAGTGTAGTTAGTCAGGTAATATTGAAAATTATTTGAATTTTAGGACAATTTTAATACTTTTAATTGTTTTTAATAATTTATAAGTAGGATTTGATAGTTCATACCTTGTAATCAAGAGCTGAGGGAGCCAAAAAATCCATGGTTGAAATTAATTAAATGAGAGAAACTTTAGTATTGACTTGAAAACAAAAAAGGAAACGATTTAGGCTTTGTTTGGGAGTTTGAAAGAGAAGAAAAAGAAAGAGATGCAAAGAGTTTAGAGGAGAGGAGAAGGAAGGGAAATGGAAGATATTCCCTCCCCTTGTTTGGGAGTTAAAAAAATAATAAGAGAGAAAGATGGAGGATTAATGAGTTATTTTTACCATTTTGTCATTTTCTTTAAAAAATAATATAATTATTATACTTTACAAATAAATTTAAATTTAAATTTTAAAAAAATATTTATGTAATTTTTATATTCAAAAAATATTTTCTCTCTCTCAAAAAAATTTCCCTAAAAAAATATTTTTTTTCTCTCTAAAAAAGATTTTCGTGTGCATTCAAACAATAGAAAAGAAAAAAGAAATCAGAAATAATGAGAGTGTTTTATTTGAATAAGGGTAAAAAAATAATTAATCTATTTTCCCTCTTAAAACCCCCCATATTAGGGGAACTTCATTTTTTTAAAGAATAAGGGTTTTGGGGGATTTGTAAAAATCTCTTATTCCCTCCCCTTTTATTTTTAAAACTCTCAAATAAGGGAAGAGACTACCAAAACCCTTTATTTCCTTTCCTTTCCCTCCAAAATAGAACTCTTAAACAAAGCCTTAAGATATCAGTTACAAATAAATAAGCATGACATCCAATTCCTCAAAATCTTATTTCTTTTCTACTTCACTATATATAATAGCTTATGGAAGAGAAATAAGGTTTCATTATTTTATTTACTTACTGAATCTCTGAATCTTACATAGTGTTCTTCCTCTGATTTGCAACTAAATAATGCGTGAAACCAATGCCTAATATCAGCTTGAATGCTCCAAGAAAGTCATATTTACAGTTCATCTTCACCTAAATGATCATTATTTTTTTTTAAGCTAATAAAATTTGGTTCGACTGATCTGATGCAACGATGAACGATCGGTATGACCTTCGAGGGACGGTGGCAATCACATAAGGTGGAGGATGATAGATCTGCTGGTTGAGAGGCATGGGGTAGAAGAGATTTTTTTCGCAAAGGGCATTTTGGTCTTTTTCTTTATATTATAAATACATATTTCAATTAAAATTATGTCTCACTTGCACCAAACATGTTTTAAAACCCACTTCTAGTTCCCATTCCACTTCCATAAAAACCTCTTCCATGGTACCAAATGAGGCATTAATACATGTTTTCCTTTGTTGTATGTAAGAACTATTGTAAGTATTCTTTACTTGATCCCTCATAGATTTTATTTTGGGAAAATTAATCTTTTTTTATCCTCCAACTTTTAATTTAGTTATGACTAAGTCCCTCGAATAATTCAATCTCTAAACTCTTAACTTAGTCAAAACTCAATCCCTCAGCTCTTAATTGGTTTAAAATTTCACTCCTTGGTATTTTTTCATTTAATAAGATAATCCTTATCCTATATAACTCAGGACTTGAGTCATCACCTATTCAT
This sequence comes from Acacia confusa, assembly GCA_037074495.1. Taxonomy (NCBI): domain Eukaryota; kingdom Viridiplantae; phylum Streptophyta; class Magnoliopsida; order Fabales; family Fabaceae; genus Acacia; species Acacia confusa. The sequence goes on from CM073510.1 coordinate 31,552,607, forward strand.
CCTATGTGGCTTCCAAGTAAGCACGACGTGGCTGGGAAATTTCTGCTCATCTTGGTCTCTCTGGAGAGAAAACAGAGTTGGTTCCATTTTTGCTCATTTGGCTCAGAATCTTGGTGGCTCGCTTCTCCAAATACCGAGTGTTGCAAGAATTTTTAAAAGCGTTAATGAGTCAAACTAAAGTTCAAATGCTCCATCCATCCAGTTCATCAGACTGGCAATGGTACTACAATGTTAAGTGCATAAAAGTAGATATTTCAGAGTATAAATGGCATATCAGAAACGCTTGAGAAATTATCTAACAACCCACAAAGAAATTAGTTTATAAATTGAATGGGAATCTAAACTGGGAAAAAAAGAAAGGGGAGATTTTGAATGAGTATAGATCTAAAAGGATGGGTAAAGGTTGTAAACACTAGTTAAGGAGGAGTGACACAGTTGGCTAAGGAATCAACCTTCACCTTAAAAGGGAGGAGGTTCGACTCCCGCTGATCAATGTGAGGACCCTTTTGGTGGGCGATCTATAAATACCTCTGTAAGCTTTCTTTAAGCATGGAGGCATACTCTAGGTTACTGATACCTACCCCCATCCCCCACCTAAACTTTTTCTTATTAAAAAAAAAAAAAAGGTTGTAAAGACTATAAGCATAGGAAGAGAAAAGAGCCCCTCGCAGAGATGAAGCTCAGTCTTCTTCAAATGAACAGAAATTTCCCAGCCACGTGGCGCTTACTTGGGACCCACATAGGATGAATAGGTATGTGTGACTCAAGTCCTGAGTTATAAAGGATAAGGATTATCTTATCAAATGGAAAAATATTAAGGACCAAGTCTTAACAAGTTAAAAATTCATTGAGTTATTATAAGTTATAGTTGAAAGATTGAGGCATAATTGAGTTGAGATTTGAAGGACCAAAAAGATTAATTTTTCCTTTTATTTTTCTAGCTTGAGATACATTGCTTCTGCATGATTTATATTTTATATAATCTCTGTTCTATAATTAAAAATCTTTGACAGTAGTCCTTCTCCCAAAGAATTATAAGGTAGAGAGAGAATAATTTTTTTGGTCTTATTTACCTTTCATTTATTATTGTATTAATTTAGGGTTGTTTGGTATGAGGGGAGAGTAAGGAAAGTAAACATGGAGAAAAAAATTTTGAGTTAGATTTTAAAAAATTAGGGAAATGGGCTACAAGTTTTTTAATTAATTTTTCTTACTCTTTTATCATATATTTTCCCTCCATTAAAATTTTATAACCTCATTTCTCCAATTTTTTTAAATTCAACTAAAAAATCCTCCCCCTCCCCCCCCCTAAATTCCTAATACCAAACAAGCCCTTAGTTTTCATTGAGTATAATGCATATTAAATATAGATAAAGTTAGAAAGCTGTTGAATTTTAAGAGAAGGTTGATGTAGTTTAAAGCTTTTTTTTTTTTTTTTGCTTAGATAAAAATACCTTATAAAAAAGATCAGAAAAGTAAACATAAACACAATATTTGCTTGGTGGGCTGCCCTGCGCCTTAGTTTATTAGTAGCTGATAAACTCCTTCATGCTAAATGGTTATGTCTAATTTATTCATCATCCATCATAGAGCCGAGAAATCGGGCCGAGTCCATTTAAGCTCTAGCCCTTCAAGGGCCGGGCCTAAAAATCTGAAGAGATAAATGAAATTGGCTCTGGAGGGCCACGGGCCAGCCCGTTAGGCCCAGCATATTTTTTTTAAATTGAAGTTAAAGTTGGGCTTGAGCGCTTCAAATACATGATATTTTTACTCATGAAGCAGAGTCTACTGCGATTAGTGAAGCACAATCAAATATCTTTGACATTGATGATAATGATGAAGAAGATGTGTAATCACCTGCTGTTAATAGTATACTTCTTATATTTTATGTGTTTCATTTGTGGATTGTGGACAGTAGTTTGTTTTTTATTACGAACGGATGAATGTATTCATTTGTTGAATAATTTGTGCTGCTTGGATATTAATGTTGATAATATTTATTTGATAAATTAGAAATTTAATTGTTGTATTTTATTAATCATATTTCTTTGGGGGAAAAAAGAACGAAAAATAATTAAAATTTGGAATACTAATTTCCGGGCCCTAAAGGGCTTAGGCTTCGAAAAACAGGTGTTTTTCTTCTTCCGGACCCTAGACCCTAGACGGCCGGCCCTGTTAGACCCTGACCTTTTAAAGGCCGTTCCTGATTCCCAGTTCTAATCCATCAATACATACAAGCATGCAATGCTATCTAAATAGGACCCTTAAGCCTCCATTTATGCGTGCGCTTAGTAATATTAGTTTGATGCTTAACACATCCCTTCATGATTGTCAGGCTCATTCTCCCTTACCTGATTTTTGATGTGTTAGGCATCGAACTAATATTACTGTCGGATTGCATGCTCACCCGAAACAAGGAACCAATCATTTTGAGTCCTAATGTCATATGATTCTTCTTGAAAATGTCTTCTCGTTTATTGGCTGAGATATTTTTTCTGTATACAGATTGTATTTGAGTTTCCTTTTTTAAGAAAACACGCTGTTCAATACATGACTAGAGGCGACAGGAATCACAAAAGTTCAAATCCAACTATCGAACACGGTTTTCTTACCATCCAACACTTCATTGGGAAAACATTCTTGTTCTACTAAAACGACTTCTGTGGGAAATTTTGATAATATGTTTGGTAGTTCATGAATTTGGAGGCATGTTTTTGGTTGAGCATTTTCTATGACAACGAAATTACTAATCAGCTTTTTTCTTGATCAGGTAGCAGAATGGGGAAAGATGAGTATACTTTTGCAGTTGTGCGTAAACAAAAAAACAGAACAACAGAAAACAAAAGAAAGAATAGAAATGTACATGACATCCAACTCCTTTGAATGTTATTTCTTTCCTACTTCACTATATATAACAACCTACTACTTACGGCAGAGAAATCAGATTTCATAACTACATTAAAAAAATAAAAAAAGGAAATCAAGTTTCATAATTGTATTTAATTATTGAACCTCTGAACCTTACCTTTTGTTCTTCCTTTTATTTGCAACTAAATAATGCGTGAAACTTCCTCCTTTTGGAGTTTTAGAGCCACTCTCTTAGAAGACTTCAGACATAGGCTTCCTTTAGGCAGCTGGTCATTGAGTGTTTCCATGCGCCCTTTTATTCCAAAAAATAGTGCGCAAAACCAGTGCCTAATATCAGCTATTCAGCTCAATGTTTCAAGAAATTCAGATTCACAGTTCATCACGATCCGTCCCTTCCGCAACTTCCACATCCTGCTGAAATTTAAGGAGATATCTGGTAGCCAATGATGCATGAAGTGCAGCCCCATAAGGAAGAACATCTTCATTGACTCTGAAATTAGGTGAGTGAAGATGCTCGAGTGGTCCGAGAGAAGCATCCTCCATTCCAAGGAAAAAGAAGTAACCAGGGATAACCTCTTGATAGAATGAGAAGTCCTCAGCTCCCGTCACTGGCTTAAAGTCATTAACATTTTTTTCGCCAAGCATATCCCCTGCAACCAGTCGAAAATGCTTGTGTAATTCGCCATCATTAATGGTAGCAGGGTAGAAGGGACGCTTTTCTAGGAAGAAGTTAATTGTAGCATTGCACCTCTGTACAGCAGCTTGTCCGGTGATAACCTGAAGAAATGTATCAGCCTTAAGCCCTAGTAGAATTGCAAAACAAAACAATAGCCTAAAATTGTTTTTTTTTTTGTACCAGTGCGTATTTTTTACTGAGAGCTGCGAAGAGTAATTAACAACCATTGGATTACAAATTGATTGCCAAGATTGACGCAAGAATTTAGGAAGACAGGAATTTTTTTTATTTTTTTTTTTTGCCTGGTAGAGAAAGGGCGGGGGTCAAAGCATCAGTTTGCGATTTCAAGAACACTACCAGTGGCAAGAAGTTTTAAAATTTGTGTGATCTGTACGTGTACTTAAAGTTATGCTGATTAATAATGTGAACAGATAGAACAGACAACGGATTATAATACAATCAAGAAAGATCATGCATGTGTTGATCTTATGCTGTACATATCAATAACTTGGCTCATAGTTAATGTTATGCATACAATATCATGCCTAACATTAACAACTAACAACTCATTTAAAAAGTTGGGTGATCTATGGGGCATTCACTGTATATTCCTAACATAATTCAGTATCAGTTTAAAGTATAATTGTTGAATAAGATAGTTTTGTTTCTATTGTTACATCCGGTAATCTGAATTGACAGTGTTATTCCACGATCTAACAGCATTTTCATGTTGTTTGTGGGATCATATTTAAGCTATTTAGTCCTAACAACTATAAAGAAAAAATATAATCTATGACTTCATCAGTAATGCGAAACAAAAAATGAATTTTAAGCATCAGAAAAAAGGGGGGAAACATAGTCTAACAAAGACACCTGCTCAATCCGCTGTTTGAGTTGCCCAAAGCTTTGTTTTGAAAAGGCGCGGAAGGTGCCGCCAATATTGACAGAATCTGGAATAACATTGAAAGCACCACCTCCTTGGAAATATGCTATTGTCACGACCTGTTAAGACAATCATAATGTTAGGCAGAGACAGGATCATCACTAAGCAAGGAAAACCCACCAAGATTTCTCATCATTTCCATCAAGTAGAATCTCTAATAAGTGATAATATAATGATTTAGGAGTTTAAAATACTTTCCAATATGGCTCAGCTACAAAATGCAACACATCAAGGATTTGGTTTTCATCCTTTGTAAGTTTATCATATCCACTTCTATTCTAAGATTTGTATATTTACTCACATGCACTATTATCTCTGTTCTGTTTCCCCCATCTCTCTCTCTCTCTCTCTGTTTCTGTAACTCTCCTTCAAAGTCTCCTCTGTTTGCATTAGAAGAAGTGTGCATGAGTATGTGTTATGTGGCATATTCTCACCCTTTTACGTCTTGAGTTTTTCTCTGTTCAAGAAGCATTATTGAAAGAAAACGCTGTTTAGATTTGTCTACCAGCATTGTTGAAAGCAAACTCTGTCCCACTACCTTGCAGGTTCTGTTTACTATCTCTGCTCGAGGTTTTAGGAGTAAAAGGAAGAACAAGGAGCTTTGGAATTACACCATACTGATCTTAGATGGTTCAAACTGAGGTACAAACTTACTGATCTAAGATGGTAAAGCAACTAAATACAAATAAATGGGTGGTGGATGATGGTGATTAAAAAGGGGAAGTGAAACAAACTTACCTGAGAGTCCAAAGGATCGGCCTCACGCGAAACAAGATTTTGTAAGCTAACAATCACATTAGAAGCTGCCAAAATCGGGTCAATAGAATGCTGAGGAAGAGCAGCATAACCTCCCTTTCCATTTATTATTGCTTCAAAAAAGCCACTTCCTGCCATAATAGGACCAGATCTTGAGCCCACTTGACCTATAGGTATGTTTGGTAGAACATGCAATCCAAATATGGCAGAGACATTTTCTAAGGCTCCAGCATCTATAATTTTGTGAGCCCCTGCTCCTCCTTCCTCTGCTGGTTGAAAAACAAGAACTACAGTTCCCTATTTAGTGTTTAGAAGAACAAAAAATGAATGTCAGATATCATTGAGTGGAAGAAAGTAAGAAACACAGAAAAATACAATTGAAGAAAGTAGATCATATGGTTGACTGTCCTGTGAAATATTTATTCTTTCCAGTAGTACCTAATATTCTCTCTCTCTCTCTCTCTGTGCCAAAAGGTAGCACCAAATATTGAGTACTCCAGTCTAACATATTAAACAACACAAATTTAGGAACTGAAATTCAAAACCAAGTTACATGATCCCCCCCCCCCCCCGGGCGGGGGGCCCGGGGGGGTTATAACAAATAGCCAGTACTAAAGAAGATGAAGGCGTCAAACTTTTTCATCTTCCTTTATTCTGAATTCTAAATTTGATATTAGAATCAGACTTAAAAAGTATTAACAGCTGGCACAATGAAGTGTAGCGCCCTTTAAAACATCCCAAAAGCAATATTCCAATGTTCTTAAAAATAACAGAGCATTTCACCAAAATAATAATAATAATAGAGCAAAATAGACCTGTATGTCTTTTTCATGCTCTTTGAGTATCTTTGCGGCACCAAGAAGCATAGTAACATGAGCATCATGGCCACAAGCATGCATCTTTCCAGGAACTTTACTTTTGTGCTCCCACTCCACCAATTCCTAAAGGACTCAGGGTTAGCTATAAACATAATAAATCGACAAACAAATACACATATAGACAGTGCTCTAATCTTTTAGCCTCTCCAGTCTCCATAATTAGATTACTTTAAGTAGACCGAAAAAGCAGTCTTTTTGGCATTTACCAAATTACTTACAAAAAAAAGACTAATATACGGTTGTTATTTTCAGATACCAACTTGCACTCTCCGAAGTCAGGACTGAAGTTAAACAGTTCTAATAATTTAGGGAACAAATTGCTACTGTGTGTATCGATAGGTACACACAAACTAAAAGTTACTATAAAATTTGAGAGGAGGCGAAGAAATTTGTGCTCCTCGTAGTCGGAATCGACGAAGTGGCATAATTCAAATCCATATAAAAGACGAAAGATCATGATATACTGAAGAGAGAGAGAGAGAGAGAGAGAGAGAGAGAAGAATTCAAGTACTTGAATGGGAAGAGCATCCATGTCCGCTCTTATAGCGACAAAAGGAGGTCCTCCGGTACCGATATAGCCAACAACACCGGTGACTGCAATTGGGGATTTATATGATACACCCAAAGTATCCAGTTCTCTTCTGATCAGCTCACTGGTCTGAAATTCCTCATAAAGCAATTCAGGATTCTCGTGAAGCTTCCTTCTGATTCCGACCATCCAATCAAAAACCTCGCGTTTCTGGGCAAAATTTAAAAATTCGGTCGGCGTCGGAGAGACTTTGTTTGAGCTCAAAGAAGTGACCGAGGAGATGAGTGTTGCGGCGAAGAGATGGTAGATGATTATCATTCTAGGCGACCAGAAGAAACCCATAGTCGCTTTGCAAGTGAAGAGGAGGGGAAAGAAAGCTCAGGCAAGAACAAAAAGGAGAGGGTGACAACTGCCAAGTCAGTATTTTTCTATAACGATCGATGCCACGAAGTAACGGCCCATGTGGTCCCTGCCCAATTATTTTGGTATGAAAGTGTAACAAATTATTTTGGAAAGGAACTTGGCTTTGTCCGCTGCGTGACTGCGTCCTTTGAGCCCAAACGGCAAAGGAGAGCAGCTTTTTTTTTTTTTTTTTTGAAAAAATACTTTAAGGTAACGTTACTAAAATATTAAATAGTGTTTAAAAAAATAATTTATAATCTTAAAAAATGATTTTAGGATTCTAAAAAAATATTTCAGGATACTGACTGGTACTAAAAAGATACTTGAGGATACAACTGGTACTAAAAAAGATACTTGATCTTAAAAAATAGTTTTGGGATTTTGAAAAACATATTTTAGGGTACTAAGTGAAACTGAAAAAGATTTAATGATCTTAAAAAATTATTTTAGGATCTTGAAAAAATATTTCAAGGAACTGACTGGTACTAAAAATATACTTCAGGATATTTTTTTCAGAATCCTAAACTAATTTTACCATTCAATATCCTAAAATATCTTTTTAATGTTGGTCCGTACCTTAGATTTTTATTTTTTTAAAAAAAAAAAAAAGCGCCCTCCTTTGCGTCAAAATGGCGCCGTTTTGACGTAAAGGACGTAGCAGATGGGAGAAAGCATCGGACCAAAGCCAGGTCCTTTAGAAAGTCAGAGTGATGAAATGAAAAATACTATTCCCTCCTGCTCTCCTAAATGTAGGATACAAGAAAAGGATTATTTAAAGAGATTAAGGAAATTAATTAAATTAATTTAGAATATTATATTTATATTTTTTCTTCAAATTAATTAGTTTAACTAATAAACTGATATATAATTTAAGGATACACAATATATGACATGACTAAATAACTTATTTAGTTTCGTAATTTCTCGGAAAAAAAAGAGTCAATTATGTTTTATATTTAGTGGCAAAGGGATTATTATCTCTTTCTTAACATAAGAGCCAACTAATTTTTTTAGAAAAATTAAAAAATCTAAGTAAATTATATTAATGTATTTATACTTATCATTTTTCTTTAAACTTATTTGTCTAGCTTATAAATTTATCTATAATTTAATGATACACAATATATGATATAATTAACTAGTTTACCTAGTTTTATTAATCTTTACAAAAATAATTAACATGCTCTTATATTAGGACTGGATACTCTCATATTCCTCCTTCTCATTATATTGTCATCTTCACTCTTAGATCATAAAATGATTTATTTATAATTTAATATTTTATAAAATTATTATTATTATATTTTATAAATTAAATTTTATTTATTTTCTATATTTCAGTTATGAATGATATAAATCATATTTTAAGAGTTTAAATTTATTTATTTATCTTTACAGTAATAATTTTATAAAATATTTTTTTAATCTAATGGCAAATATGAGATTTTCGGAAGAAGATAAGAAATAGGAAAATGAGAAAAACTCATTCAGAAGGCAGTAGTTTGATAACAAAATTTATATTTAGCATGAAAAAATGGGAAAATTAGGAAAAAGTCCCCATTAAAAAGCAATGTTGACTCTCGACTCTCTGGCCTCTTCCACCTTAATTTGGATACTGAGAGAGAAGCAAATAGGAAGTCACGGTAGCTTAAATAGGTTCTAAATCGAAGTATACTTATATGAATGTAATAAGTGTTGTAAATATTATATATGAGTATGTCAAAGAAAGAATCTTTCCAACATTTTGAAGTATATTTAAATGAAGAGATGCGTCATGAGAAGTTATGTTTTTATAAATTAAGAGATTTGTGTTGGTTCGTGAATCAACGTGATTCATAAATTTAACAGATAATTATGACTTTCTAATTGAAGAGGTGTAGTGTTCAAAAGTCACTATTTTAAAACATTGATCCATTATTTATAAATACCCCAACTGTAACACCATTTAAAGAAAGAACTAAAAAATATCATAATCGATCTCTTACTGAGTCATTTTATCTTATGCCAATTCTATCACCTTGATTTAATTAAGAATGGTTTGTTTAATCCTGGAGAGTACTGCTTCTTATTTACCTGTGGTTGCGGAATAGCTCTACAAGACAGTGTTCTCGAACACGACTTAAATCATCTACTTTTTTTTCTTTCAGATTGCTCACAATTTACAACCATAAGTGACAAAATAAAATGTTGTATTTGAGGTGTTGGCCTGGGCAAAGTTGAACGAACATGAGTATATTTTTGGGTGAAGGTGCAACATTACACATGAATTTTTCCATAAGGTGCACTCAGCACCATGTGCTTTTCGATGGAACAAAAACGCACATAAGCTCTTAAAATGGGTGCAAAAATACTCATACCGTTTAATCCCTTAAGCAGCCGTTACTTTTAGGTGGGCCCCACATCATTTTAAAAAAAATAAAAATATCAGAATTTTTTTAATTCTCGAACTGCCCTTCCCTCTTTCGTTCCACATTTGGACCTTCCCCGCGTTTCAAATCCCATTTTCCTCTTTAAATCTGAATCTCTCGGATCGGCCACCACTTCCAAAATCACTGGCACAGATTCGTCACCTCCACCAGCTCCTTCGAAAGCGACCCACCCTTCCGTGTAACAAAATCCGTCTCTATCTTAGTTATATAGTTCCACACCAAAACAAGACGCCACAAAAACCATTGGCCTTTGTCGTCATCGTCGTCATCGATCTATATAGTCAACCAATTATTTTACCAGAATGTTATCTATTTCTTCTTCCTTCTCTGACTCTCACTTTGCCTCTCGTAACCATTCTTCTATCTTAAAAAATGGAGCTCGTCCCATACCCAGACCCCAAATCCGATACTCTGGCTTGGCATGATATGTTCTGATCTGCTTCTATCAGAGAACCGCTGGCTACTCCACAAACCGATTTGCCGTCGAATGCCGCCGAGCCAAAAAAGAAATCTAACCTCTCCGGTGATCCCCAGGTACGCCTTGCTCTTTACGTAGCCATGGCTCATGCTGGAATCTGTTGTTTCTAACGTATAGAGTAGGTAGAAATTGAATATACAGTAAATAAAAATAGTATAAGAAGAATCTGTATTGACTGAATATAATAAACAGAGAGCATACAACAAGTCTGTATCATATGAAAAAGCTATAAATGAACTCACAAGATTGCCGAATAATGGTTATGAACTATGCAGAAATCCGGGCCCAACTTTCGTTGTGTCCTTAAGACAATTTTGCTCCCTCTATGGATGCTGAAGGTTTCTGAGCAATTGCCTCCCAGTATAGAGCGAATTATTCGTCTTCAGAAAGATGGCTCTATCTGTCTGAAGCTCAAGCGAATCCAACGAGTCTGCTTTTGGAACGCACAAAATGTTTATGTAGAAAGAGTGTATGCAGAGAAGAAAGAATGTGAAAAATTCTGTGACTAGGGGCCCCTATTTATAGACTCCGGAAAAATACGATCAGATGGACTCGTCTGTTGCTGCGAACCGGTACGTTGTGCAAAAAGACACACTAAAACGGAACGAACAGAGGCGACCTGCATCTATTGCCGACGAACTGGTGCGTCTCACGAACAGACGCACCAGACGGAGCTGAACGGGTCGATAGGTCATACAAACAGACGTGACCAGACGGAGTTGAACGAGTCGTACGTAGCCGCTAGTGGAAAAAACCGGAGAGGCACAACGGAAATAAAAATAAAAGGATTATTTTATTCAAAAAATTATTTAATAAAAAATTATTTTTTATTTCACACGCGCGGATCGGACAGGGCGGCGCACGCGACCAAACCGAACTGTGGCGCGCGCGCGGGTGTAGTGGACTAAGGGTTGCCTATGTCCTCACCTCTCCACAAAAGTGGGTAGGCCCAAGGACCCATTTAGTAGGAGCAAAGTTGAGGCTTATATACCCTCCAACTTCCCTCCACCAAACCAATGTGAGACTTTACCACACATACAATCCTTCTTACTTTTTCTCTTCTTTTCCATCCTTCTTCTTATTCATAAATTATCAGATTTCTTCCTAAATTCCAACAGAATCGTCCTAGCCATTTTTACAGTTTACGATGCGTACAAGCTCTTGGAAGGTTATGTTAAACCCCTTTAGTGGGCTATGCTTTGTTCCGTGCCTCTTATCCAGCGAACCCTTGTTTCTTTCTGGTCGGAGCCCCTGAAATTAGGCCTCACTGAGACGTTTCTAGCGATTCCTATGACCATATTTAGAGTTTTAGTTGGCACACTTGTTGAAATTCGTGAAGCTTCTTTGCGAGTTCTTCTCAGAAAATTAAAAGAATGTGAGAACCAAAGGAGGAACCGTAGTGGATTTTCTAATTTACTTCGTTTACTTTTGTCCTTTAGCATATTCATTTTTGCATATGAATGGCTTGGTGGTTTTGCTTTTCTTTGTTAGCGTTTCTATGAAAAAACAAAAAAAAAAAAGAATCTAGGGGCATTTTTGTTAGATTTTGTGATTCTGTTAGCTTTTCTGTTTTCATGTGCTTTGATTTTGTAATACCCGGATAATTATTATCTGGAAAATATGTTATAATAATAAAAAATGTCTATTTATGGAAATTTATGTCTCAACATGTTATAGTATTAATTTTGTTCAAAGAAATGAATTATGAAAAATTAAAGGAAATTTATTGTCAAAAATAACATTTAAAGCCATAAAATATTCCAAGGAAATTATGGAAAATTCAAAAAGAGATGGAATAATTATGAAAATTTAGAAAAAACATATTATCCATAATTTAGAACAATTTAATAAAATATTTCCTATGAAAATAAAAGAAGGAAAATTTAAAAGGTATTCTAGAAATCAAAATAGAATCTAAAATTATTAATAAATTGCATAAAACTTAGATTATTGATGTCAATAAAATATTTATGAGGAAATGATGAGTTTTAATTAAGAAAATTATTAGAAAGTATTAAGGGATTTATTAAGTAATTTTAGGAAATTTTATAAGCCTAAATTCATTATGGACCAATAGGGAAATTTTGTGAGAAATGAATATAAGATAAATGTAATATATTTTTGGATGGAAAATTAAAAAAAATAATAATAATAAGGGGCTGGCCGAAAATTTTGGGGAGGGATAAGGATGGAGTAGATTTTTTTGATATAATAATAATATTATATAAGACATGTGTAAAATAAGATAATATTAAAATAATAAAGAAAAATGGACAGGAAAAACGAGAACGGATAGAAATAAAATCCTACATAGAAAACAGTGAACTAGGTTATTGGAGTCAGAGCATATTACGGACGAGTGAAATTTTATCCCGAGATAGCCGGTCTCCGAATTCATTTCTGTAACCGATAGAGCAATTTGGAGATCCGGATAGGAAGATATTTTGAAGAAATTAAGCAGATAATCAAAATAGGAGCTCTTAGAAAGTCAGACCGTTGTGGCAATATGGGCATAAGTAGGGAAAAACCAGAGCATATTATTGGTCAATGGATTTTTATCCAGAAGCTAATACCGGCCAAAATTGTTTCTGGAATCGGACACGAAAACCGAGGATTTTCAGCTGATAACGGAATGTCCCTAACAGGATCAGAAATCCAGTTAAAATATGGCATTTGAAAGAGGAAGTAAAAAGCTTCAGCACGTCATTCTCGGAATTTTGAGATTTTACGGAATTACGCGAACCGGACACCGAACCGGGAATTTATCAGATAAAGCAAGAGATGAAGCAAGCATGACATCATTTTGATGACTCAAGATGATGTCATCAGAGAGAGGTGTAAGGCTAAGATGAAGCCACCTCAGAAAAGTGCGATCCGACGGTCAGAATTCGATCAGACAAAGTTCAACGAAATTACGAAAATGCCATCGAGTTCACCTATAAATACCCCTTCACATTTCACCATTCTTCACACCATTTCCTCTTGAGAAGGCCGAAAATTTGAGAGAGAAGGAAGAAGGAGGAGTCCGGGGAATTTTGCAGCAAAGCTCTGAGTAAGTCTTCGGTCCCTAGTCTTTAGTTCGGTAGTTATAGTAAAAGTGTTAGGATAGTCTTAATTTTTCAAGATAATTTAGATATCATGTTTTTAGAATAAATATGATAATTATCTTAGAAAAATATTATAGAAAAGATTATAGCAAAAAATTTGGAAGTAAAAAGTCGAAACAGTGAAGCTCTGGCGAAATTCCGCCAAAAAGGCTAACTAGGGGCAAAATGGTAATTTGTACCTAGAAATGCCTGTTATGGTCTTAGATATTCATACTGGTGATGTTATCCTTATAGGATACCCAGAATCACAAACCACTGTTTCTGCTGTCACCCCTGTCGAGCCGCTGTCAAACGTACCGTGAATTTGACGGAAGTGTTAAAAGTCGTCAACGGAGGTACGGACGCGTATTGTAACCTTAACACTTATGCTGCTTATATACATATATGTGATAGACATGCTAGATACTGAAGCTCTGTCTAGGGTTGTCAGTTATTTTACAGCTTATTACGGATTATAGTCATGATAATGCCGTTTGGGTTTGCCTAGCGCTGAGGACACGATAGGCCTTCGTGGCACTGGATATGTGCAACCATTATGTGGGGCTTTACATATTGCTTTGTGCTTATGTTCTGCCATTATTTGATCATACATCTGCTGTGTGCTTATGTGGTGATATTCTGCTGTATGTGATTATGTTAATGCTGTTATCAATATACCGTTTTATTTGAGCATAAGGTTAACCGTTACCTGAGATCCAATTGGTAATTGGATCTCAGCTGTAGCTTCAGGGTCGGGAGTACCCAGAGAGTGATGGTAGAGGCTGGTGGACGGTATGGAAGGGCTGAAGAAGTTTATCAGTTTATATTTGTATATACTGTTAGAAACTATCTTCTTTTGGGATGACTGTATAATGAGATTACACTATGGTTATGTATTTTGAATTCAGTTACTCTGCTTATGAAAAATGCTTTACTCTGATCACCGTGTTTAAAAAAAAAAAAAAATTCCCATCATTTTTACTGTTTTTAAAGTGGGATGTTACATATTTTCCATATTTCATGTGCTTAGGGGCATTTTGGTATTTTCACATTGCAATTAACGTCAGTTAACAGTGATGGTATTTTTGCACCCATTTTGAGAGCTCATGTGTGTTTTTACTCCTCCGAAAAGCACGTGGTGCAGAGTGCACCTTAAGAAAAAGTCCATGTGTAATATTACACCTTCACCCTATATTTTTTGTATTTGTACTATGGGTCAAATAAATTTCAATATTTTTGACATTCAAATTCAATTCAAAGTGAGTACTTGCTAATGTATGTCTCTATTATGAATTGAGGATTCTCGCAAAATTGCGCCATTAATGAGTATTTTTGCCTCTAACTTTCTTATACAAGGCATAACGTGCGGGACTAAGATCATGCATTCATGCAGACGTCATGTGTCCATAAAGATTCGTGGTGAGCTCGTTTGGATTAATAGTGGCAGAAATGACTTATTTGAGGTTTGATTTTTACAAATGTAAGATACTCCCTCCGGTTCTAATTATAGGACAACATTTGGAAGTTGGTTTTGGTCCTAATTATAGGACAAAATTTAAATTTTTGTCAATTTCTTCCTAAAACACTCCTATTTTATTCTCTCAAGTGTGTTTATTTTTTGGTAAGTATATGTATTTAGGTGCATAGAATTTTCCAGTCAATAAAACTCTTAAATTGTTGAATTTTAATTTGTTTATCAATGAGTTAACGTTAATTTACTAACACACACACACACACACATGCATAGACACACACATATATGTTTATATATGTACACACGCATTGTGTGTGTGTGTTTATATATATACGTGTGTCTATATTTGTGTATTTATGTATATGTGTGTATACATGTGTGTGTGGGAGGGGATGTGGGGGTTTGTATTTGTGTATAGATATGTGTGTGTGTATTTGTGGGGGCGTATGTGTGTTTTTTTGGGGGGGTTGTAGATATATGTGTGTGTGCATACACATACATACATACATATATGTGTACACACACACATATATGTATATATAGCAAGACCATCATTTCAATTAGAAAGCATGGAAAGGAAGATTCTAGGTTGGGGAGGTATGTTAATGTCATCGAAAATTTATATAAGGGCATTTTAGGAAAATGAGTGAAATTAATTAATTTAACTCTCCTCTTTAATCTCCCTAAAATCGGTTAAATATGTCTTATAATTAGGATCGGAGGGAGTAATATAAAAGTTATATTGTAAATATAATTTGTATTTCGACATAGTTGTAAAAGCGACTTTTTTCTAAATGAATTTTTATTTAAATTATTATTTGAAAAGTCAGTTAAAATGGAAAATAATTAAAAATGACATGAATCTTATTAAATACTACACACATTGTAATAATTGAAGATAAAAGTTTAACTTTAAATTTGATAAAAAAAGTTAAATTATTATTAAAAAAATTTAAAAATACTAAAATGTTATAAATATACTTATTATGTAGATGTCCATTGACTCCCGGTCTCCAAATATTACAAGATGACATGGGACCTAAGCATAGTACCGTGCATAGTACCACGCATAGTGATTTACTATTTGATGGGACCCACGCATAATTATACATTCTCACGGGAATGCATTTTGTGAATGAGCAGTTGTATGTTTAAGGGAAAACTACACCAAATGACCCTGAAGTGGAAATTATACTAAAGGCCCATTTTCCTTCTATAAATAGAGGTCTTCTGTAACTATTCAATATATAGTGAAATGAAAATTTCTCTCTCTACTTTATCTCTCTATAATCTCTTCTCTTATTCTCATCAGTTTTATAACAAGTTATCAGTACGAAGCTCTAAATTCTTGAGCTTGTGTTGTTCATAATTTTTGTTCCCTCTTCCTCACCTTCAATTTTCTTCCTTCAAGCACCACCTCCCCAGATCTACAAGGGTAAGTTATATATTGTGATCGAGCAGGTAAATTTACATCATTCAATTTCTTTATATAATTTGCCCTTATTCTATAATACATTATATTATTATTTTTAGTTTATTTTATTATTAATTTGACTCCATATTGGAAGTCTAGAATTAATCTTTTATTTTAATTGTTTAATATTTTATTATTGTTACTAACTTTACTAACATTTATTTTTATGTAACTAACATTTACTTTTACGCATTTACTTTTATGTTATTTATTTTTATTTATCTTTTATGACGGTAGCACTATTTATTAGTGAGCTCCATTTATTTATTTTATTTTACATTTATTTATTCTTCATGGAGGCACACTAGTATCTATTAGTGGGCTCTATTTATTTATTTTATTTAGCGTTTATTTATCTTTTATGGTGGTGACACTTTGTGGGCCCTATTTATTTTATTTTAATTATTTACTACTTTATTTTTTATGGTGGTAACACTAGTATAGTGGACTCCATTTATTTATAATTTATTTACTGCTTTATATATCCCCCTTCTCTTTTATTTTTATTTACTGCTTTATATCCCCCTTCCTTTTTATTATTTATGGCAACCATATTATTAGTGGGTTCCATCTATTTATTTTATTATGCTTATATTTTATTTATCCTGAAGATAAATTGTTAAAAGGCCATATGGATCATGAGATCAAAATGCCATGGAGATATGAGGCATTAATTGGCCTGAGATTATGAGAGACATAAATTGGTACAAGAGATAAATTAGCCTGAAGCTAAGAGGCAAGTTAGCCTGAAGCTAAGAGACATGTTGGCCTGAAGCCAAAGAAACAAATTATGAAACAAGATTTGATCCATAATTTTGTATGTCATCAATTGTATAAAGGCCTCAAAATTGTATATTTGACATTTAATACTCCCTCAAATTATGAGATAAGGGATTGTATAATCATGGTTGATTGTAAATAAATATATCCAATTTGCTCTTGTAGTAGCAATATTGTGATTAAGTTAAGAAATATTGTGGATTAATTTCTTGCCATGATCAAATAGATCATTGAGTTATGGATCATGAATTTTATCCAACTTCATTCCCAGAAGTGAACGAAGTAATAAATAAATTTGTTATTATGGAAATATGTTTGTTTTACTATTATGATTGGTTTTCTATATTTATAACAATTTTTGTGAATATAAGAGAGGAATATTCATAAACCAAATAATTAAACAAAAGGTAATATTATTTCAACAAAGTTTAATAGCGAGTGGTTCAACTCCTTTACAAAGCTTAATCATCTCATTCTGAAGATATTTAATGTCATCTTCTTTTGCTTCTCTTGAGATGGGATCAAGATGAGGTAAAACTCTTCGTAATATTGAGATCTGCCTCATAAGTTTTTGAAGCTTCTTGTATGGCCACTCAGTTAACCCTCCTTTTTTATAAATCTTTTGGATGGTGTGAGTACTCATATTTAATTGTTTATCTGCATCATCGAGGGTTAAGTGAAAATAATTTCTTAAATCATGGAGCGTTGTTCTCTTTATTCTTTCTCGTTGCTCCATTGTTAATTTATATAATTCACCTTGATTAAGGGATGAAGTATCATATGGAATATTGACCGCGTGTTGTTTTCCTTTATCTAATGAATTTTCAATGTTGGTTTGAAATGAACTCCCACTAGGTTCATTTGGATTTTTCGTCCATTCCGAACCAACACAAAGGACCTCATAATAGGCTAATACAGGATCACGCATCAAGTTATATCCTGATGCTTGTAAATCTATACAATACTGTGTCAAAAAATGTTTGATTTCTCCAAAATTTTTATTACTAAAATCAAACATTGAAAGCTTGTCAGTATTGTAAGATTTATCCTGTACATTTTCAAATAAAACAGCGTGGGAAATCATACATATTCTCCTTCCGTGAACTTCAAGTTTATGACACTGAAGTCCATTGGTATGTATGATCTCCCGTAAAACATCACAACAACTACATTCCAATAAGCTAGTAGTTGTTAACTGGCTGGTAGTTGCTGACTGATTAGTGGTTATAGTTGGCTGGCTGGTTATTGTTGTTTGCTGGCTAGTGGTTGCTGCCAGACTGATGGTTGTTTATTGGCTGATTGTTGATGGCTGGCTGATGATTGTTTGTTGGCTTGTGATTGCTGGCTGATTCATTGCCGTCATTATTGGCTAAATTGGATTGGTAGATTCCATCAGTTCTGCCATAATTCTACACCTTTTAACAGGCCGCCTTGATGAACCTGCTTCAGTTGTACCTTCAATCCTTATAGATTGAGGAAGAACATTTGTTCTTGGGGGAGAAGTAGGTACATTTGAAGCAGAAGGAAGAATAGTAGAAGGAGGAATAAATATGTCTAAAGAATCAGAAAATAGTAAAGAAGAAAATGACATGTTTGTTTGATCATCATACAATAAAGCATCAAGATATGCTGTATTTGATGTATCAGAAACTGGGATAAAATCACTTGGTCATGCTATGACAATAGAATTTAGAGAAATATGTGTGAGTATCTGGTAGTTGATATTATCATATGCTTGAATATTTGTGAGGCATGTTCGTTTGCCTTTCTCAATTTATAGCCATATGTATTCCTATTGAATCTCTGCAGATCTGTGCAGTCCTATTGAATCTCTAAAGATCTACTCCCTATAAAACTCTTACGTAGAGCCTTTTTGACTTTATATGCATACGACAATTCAAGTGGTTGCGCCTGTGATTCCACAATGATGCATCTGTGATTCCACAGTATTGCACTCATGAATATTTTTATGAGATCGATGATTTTGTATTTTATGATAATATATATTTGATTGTCATTTCTGGAAAATGAAAATTTTGTTACCAGAAGTAACAAAATTATGCATTGATAATACATTAAGAAATCTGTGGAAATTTTAATGATATCTGTAGAAATAGATATTATATATGGAATATTGTATGAAAATTTTATGAATTCATTTTTACGGACTCACACTTGAGCGGGAGAATGATATAGATCAAGTGTGAGTATTTGTGTGTTAATTCTTCATGAATATTTGTGTTAATTCCCCCAAAATTTGATATTAGATTTGATGATAAATCATATGGAAAATTAGCATGACCTTGTTTGATCATCCGAGTCATATATTATGAGCTGTTTATTCTCAAATAAAAATGATTATGAGAATATTATTGATTATGATTGGAAATGGATCTCTGAAAATGTATCAAATTGAATGATATAGGATACATGTGATATTATAAATCTGCAAAGTTTGCAGTGATGTTTGCAACCAGAAGTTTGCAATAAATTATGTGCGCAATTTCGAGAATTGAATATTATGGTTCTAGAAGAGACCCAGGTACCTAATATATTTGAATATAAAGAGATCTCAATAAATGAAATCCAATGGGACCGAAAATGACGTCAACGTTGATGATATTTATGTTTATATGATAGCATATGTTGTAATGAATGATAATAAGGATCATGAGCCACAATATATTAGTGTGCTAGAAGCACATGTCCTTGAAGGATGTAAGGCGCCAGAAACATATGTCCCTGAAGGACTAAATATGCCAGAAGCATAAGTCTCTAAAGGACTCAAGATGCTAGAAGCATCAAATTTTCGAGAATAATGATAAATTCATATATTGCCAGAAGCAAGTAGAGTGTGCATTTTCATGAACATTTATTAAAATTCTATATGCACATATATATTTATGAAAAGATTATTATGATTTTACTTGAAAGATTTAGATCTTGCAGGTATACAATGAACAATCAGACTAGACGTTTCTATTATTCTATAGCGAATAATAGTATACTTGATGATAGAAAGGATGATATGCTCAGAATGATATTGAAGCAATGTGGTCATCAGGGGGAGCAAGTCTGATGTAATCAAGAGGGGAAGACGATACACGTTGTACTCTTTTTCCCTTATCTAAGTTTTGTCCCATTGGGTTTTCCTAAAAAGGTTTTTAATGAGGCAGCACTGAATAGTGTATCAATGAATGATGTACTCTTTTCTTTGGCTAGGTTTTTATCCCACTGGGTTTTTCCTAGTTAAAGTTTTTAACGAGGCACATTCATAAATGGACATCCAAGGAGGGGTGTTATAAATATACTTATTATGTGGATGTCCATTGACTCCCGGTCTTCAAATATTACAAGATCACATGAGACCCACGCATAGTACCGTGCATAGTATCACGCATAGTGATTTACTATTTGGTGGGACCCACGCATAATTATACATACTCACAGGAATGCATTCCGTGAATGAGCAGTTGTATGTTTAAGGGAAAACTACATCAAATGACCCTGAAGTGGAAATTACACTAAAGACCCATTTTCCTTTTATAAATAGAGGTCTTCTGTAACTATTCAATATATAGTGAAATGAGAATTTCTCTCTCTACTTTTTCTCTCTATAATCTCTTCTCTTATTCTCAGTTTTATAACATAAAATGCTTAATTAAAGATATTGCCACGTGGTTTGGTTTATGTAGGGAAGGGACCATATTTTTATTTGTTCCCGTTGACGTCACAAATTATCGTTTAGCCTTAGCAATATCTTCCTTTACAGTATTGTACTGTATTGTTGTGACCTGAATTTATTTGTGTGGGCCACCTTACCATTTTGGTCGAGTTTGGACGGCAGAATCTACAAATTTCGGCTTATCTCATAAGTTGTTTATTTTATTTTCATTTTCAGAAAAGCCCATTGGTTTTGAATCCACCCCAGACACCAAGAATCAGTTAATTTCCTCCACTGGGGTTTTACTCTTGGGCACTGGGCTTATAAGGCGTTTGGATGCCTTGCCAAACAAGCACATACACGGTTTTTGAAAGTTGATGGGCAAAATTGCACAATATTAAACTGTAGGATGCATCTCTCACCTTTAGACTCAACTAGTAAAAGGGTCGGACACTCCCGTCAAATAGAAAGGGTTCAGTTCTAGAGTTGGTTAAGGCATTGAAGGAGGCATCCTAGGTGATATAAACTTATGAAAACGTGGAGGCATGTATAATCTCAATCCTATATACCCCAGAGAGCAAAGTCATAACACCCTGTTCTTAGTCGATAGGTGAACCCAATCACTCTCCTAAAATTTTCATATAAAAAAAAACTTTAGGGTGCTAACAAGTCATCACATAATATTTTATGGTTATTTAAATATTTTGATGACTTTTCAACTTTACATTATTTTTTATATATATACTTAAATGAGAAATTCACGGAAATTACAAACAAAATAATAAATTAGGAATGAAATTATACTTTCATATAATAAATTTAATGAGATGAGAGGGGGAAAAAAATTCTATTCCAGCCGGAACAGAGGAGTATAACAACAGTCACTCCAAGAAGGAAGTGTCCTTGTATATATTCCTTTCTCACATTTGCAGCCAAAATATGTACAAAACCAATGCTTAATATCAGCTCAGTTTGGGCCAGCGAGGATTTCCAACGACTAAATAAATTCATAGTTCGTTATGACCCGTTTCTTTTGCAACTTTTACATGCTGCTGAAATTTAACAAGATAACTACCAGCTAATGATGCATGAAGTGCAGCTCCATAGGGAAGAACATCTTCATTGACTCTGAAATTAGGTGAGTGCAGAGACTCAAGTGGTTCAAAAGAAGAAGCATCCTCCATTCCAATGAAAAAGAAGTAACCAGGGATAACCTCTTGATAGGATGAGAAATCCTCAGCTCCCATTATTGGCTTCATCTCATTATTAACCTTTCCTTCGCCAAGCATATTCTCTGCAACCTCTCGAAAATGCTCGTGTAGTTTTCCGTCGTTAATGACCGCCAGGCTCAAGCTAGATTCGATGAAGTTAACTGTTGCATTGCACCTCTGTACAGCAGCTTGTCCGGTGATAACCTGTAAAGAACGTATCCGCTTTAACATCCGACTATTGTGGTAAATGGTGGCGCAACCCTAAGAATTAAGCATAAAAACAACAACAACAAGGCTTATCCCACAAAGTAGTCGGTTATATGTTATATGGATCGCACGACATGACATTGTCATGCTTCATCAAAAACAAAATCTTTAAATAGATTGTTAACAAAATTTCCGTTCAACAAACCAAGGAATTAAGCATAAACGGAAAATTTAATATTATAACTTGCATACCTCCACAATCCGCTGCCTTAGTTGCATTAAACTTTGTTTTGAAAAGGCACGGAAGGTGCCACCAATAGTGACAGAATCTGGAATAACATTGAATGCACCACCTCCATGAAATTTTGATATTGTCACTACCTGTGAAGATAATTTTAATATTAGGGCAGTAGAAACTCTGATAAGTAAGAATATGATGATTTCTTGGCATAAGATGGCTCAGTTACAAAATGTCATGTCTTGCACTTGCATGATTAACACCGTATACTACTTAGATGCACTAAAAATAAAATTCTCACTTCTTATCTCTTAGATTATTTCTGTTCAAGCATAACTGAGAGCAGATGCTGTTTTAACTAGTTTACCAACCTCCTGCCAAATAGTCACATAAAGATTATTTTAAGTGTTTGGAGAGAACTATATACATCCAACAACCTTGGAAACTGATTGAGGTTTTGGGGTTTAAAAAGGAGAATAAGACCTTACTGATCTTAGATGGCTCAAAATGTGGTACAAACTTAATGATCTTTAGATGATAAAGCAGAAAAGTATAATGAACAAAAAAAAGTGAAGGAAACTTACTTGAGAATCCAAAGGATCGGCCTCACGAGAGACAAGATGCTGTAAGCTAACAATCACATTAGAAGCTGCCAAAATAGGGTCAATAGAATGCTGAGGAAGAGCAGCATGACCTCCCTTACCACTTATTACTGCTTCAAAAAAGCCACTTCCTGCCATAATAGGACCAGATCTTGAGCCCACTTCACCTATAGGTATGTTTGGTAGGACATGCAATCCAAATATGGCAGAGACATTTTCTAAGGCTCCAGCATCTATAATTCTCTTAGCCCCTCCGTCCATTTCTTCTGCCGGTTGGAAAACAAGAACTACAGTTCCCTATTTAGTGTTTAAAAGAACAAAAAAATGAATGGTGTCGGATATCATTGAGTGGAAGAAAAACAGAACACTAGAAGAGTAAGTAGACTTCACACGGGATTATCAAGTGCTTGTTTGGATTGGTTCATTCTTTTAAATGATTTTGAAACATACAAAACCTACCCGAACATTCAAAATGAGAGTAAAAATGCCATTATAGTTAAATATAACTTAACACTCTTCTTACTTTTTATGGTGAGGCCATGCTATTTTTTGCATATGCATATGTTGTGTAACGGTGTTAGATTATATTTAAGGGTCCTAATATTTTTGCTCCCATTTTGAATGTTTATGGGTATTTTTGCAACTTAACCCTTTTAAAAATAGACCACAAAATACCTGTATATCTTTTTCATGCTCTTTGAGTATCTTTGCGGCACCCAGAAGCATAGTCACATGAGCATCATGACCACAAGCATGCATCTTTCCAGGAACTTTACTCTTGTGCTCCCACTCCACCATTTCCTAAACTCAGGAGCAACCATTAAACAAATCAATACGCACACTACACATATTAAGTGGATGGACTAACATCAGGTTGTATTTTCAGATATTAACATATACTCTCAACTTAAGTTAAAACTGTTCCAATAAGTAAATACTCCTATATTTCTATTTATAGGGCGCTTCTAACATTTTTTACTTAGATTAAGGAAAACCTAAAGCATCACTAATACTGCCATAAAATTAAACAACTTTCCAGCTCTATCCTTACTTGATATATAGAATACCAAATGAAAATAAAGTCAACACAATATTAAGGGAAGGGTTAAATTGCATTCATATGCTGACAGTGAACTATGATGATTATATATTAGGGAAAAGTAAAAGCAGAGAATTTATTATGAAGAATTCAAGTACCTGAATAGGAAGAGCATCCATGTCAGCTCTTAAAGCAACAAAGGGAGGTTGACCGGTACCGATATAGCCAATAACGCCAGTGACTGCGACTGGGTATTTATATGATACGCCCAATGAATCAAGCTCTCGTCTGATGAGCTCACTGATCTGAAATTCCTCAGAACTCAATTCAGGATTCTCGTGAAGCTTCCTTCTGATTCCGACCATCCAATCAAAAACCTCACGCTTCTTGGCAAAATTTAAGAATTCGGAGGATGTCGAAGAGAGTTTGTTTGGTGAGCTCAAAGAAGGGTCCGAGGATATGAGTTTCGCAGTAAAGAAATGGTAGATGGTGATCATACTGAACCACCAGAAAAAACCCATGATTGCTTTGCGATTAAAGAGTAGAGGAAAGAAATCAGAATCTTCTTCGACCAAGTAACAGAAGTACCAAAGATGAATGCAATAAAGTGAGATAGTGAATATTTCGGGTGATGTAGGTTTTTTTGTTTTGTTGCCGTTTTTCGGGTTATTTATGGTGAGCTATGGGAAATTTACCAAATTAAAAAATTTTAAAAAAAATATTTTCCACTCTAATGCATTGTTGACGCCACTAGTGACGAAAACAAAAACTGACATCTGGTGCCAGTTTTTAACGACACCTAAAAGGCGTGACGTCTTTTTGGGCGTCAATTAATTGAGGCCCAAAAAGACATCAATTAAAGACACATTTGACGCCTAGAGGTCTCTTTCTTTTTTAAAAAACAAATTATAATTTTATAAATATATTTAAAATTATAAATAATAACTTTATTAATTTTAGATAATAAAAGTAATAAATAATAATTTTGATTAATGATTAAAAAATTCAAATTTATTTCAATCTTAGGATACAAGAATAATTAGTAAATTCTTTAATTAGTAAATTTATTATAAATCATAGGATAAATGACTAATTATTTAATATTTTATACATTAATAATTTGATATGTGAATTGTAAATTATTATTAGCTAAGTTTAATTAAAGAAATTTGTGAGAATAATAAAAATATTTTTTGAAATATGTTGTATATTATTTTTTATAAAGTACATTAAAATAGATAGGATAAATTTAAATATAGAATAATAATTAGTCAAATATTAATTAGTTAGAGAATAATTAATTAGTGAATTAACAATGTATTGTGTTTTTGTAAACTATTTAAGTTTATCCTATCTATCCTGGTGTACTCTATAAAAAAATAATATACAACATATTTCACAAAATATTTTTATTAATTCACTAATTATTATTCACTCAAATTTTTTTTAATTAAATTTAGCTAATAATAATTTATAATCTATATATCAAATTATTAATTTACAAAATATTAAATAATTAGTCATTTATCCTATGATTTATAATAAATTCACTAATTAAAAAATTTATTAATTATTCTTGTATCCTATGATTAAAATAAATTTAAATTTTTTAATTATTAATCAAAATTATTATTTATTAATTTTATTATTTAGAATTAATAAATTTATTATTTATAATTTTAAATATATTTATAAAATTATAATTTGAAAAAAAAAAGACAAACACTTTTAGGCATCAAATTGACGCCTAAAGGCGTCTTTAAGTGACGCCTTTTAGGCGTCAGTTAAAACTGATGACAGGCATCACTTTTCTTCTGACGCCACAGTGGCGCCAGTTTTCTTCTGACATCACTGGTGGTGTCAACACTGTTGACGCCACTAATTGCATTAAATCGAAAAATATTTTTTCAGTTGCTTTAATCTGGTACATTTTTTTAAAAAAAATTAATTTGGTAAATTTCTAGTGAGCTATATAAGATTTGTACGAAACAGGATTGTCGGATTTTTTTTTTTTTTATAATGTGGAATGGGAGAAAAAAACACAAAAAGCGCCTAATCGTCTCGCCCACAAAAGACGAAATACTATTCCAATAGAAAGAAAACATGGAAAAGTAATCCTAATATTTTTTTTTTAAAGGTAGCATTGTGGAGTTAAATATATTTAATACTCCAGTTAATCTTTAATATTAGCCGGTTGATTTTTTTTTTTAAGGTTAATGAAACTAAATAAATTATATTAAAGTATTTATATTTATCATTTTTTTCTAAATTAATTTTCTTAACTTATAAATTGGTTTATGATTTAATGATACACAATATATATATTGTGATTTAATAATTTATTAACAACATAAGGTAGTAATTAACAACTAGAGCTAAGATGGTATATTGTAGTACTCCTTTCCATACCTAATATAATACATCTTTGGTGAGTTAATCTTGGGGTTAAATATAAGATATAATTTATATATTTGTCATTTTTTTCCTAATTTACCTCTAATGATGCCCTTCAACAATAATTAAGGAGGATAAGAAATGAGAAAATTAAGAAATACGTATTATAGCATTTTATAAAATTCATATTATATTAATTAATTCAACTATTTTTTTAATCTAATTAAATTAAATAAATATGTCATATTAATTATCGAACCAAGTAGGGGTATGGGAGGAGAATGAGATTGTAATAGGTAACATGTTTCAAAAATATTATGAGAAGCTATTCAAAAGTGAAGGAAATGGAAATAAATGGGTTAGCACGGTGCAAAAATGGGGGGAAGTGAGTACGGAGAGACTGAAAAGGTGGGAAGGGGAGTAAGTAATGATGAAATTAAGATTGTTTTCTTTCAGATGGGGGGTTTTAAAGCCCCAGGAACCGACGACTTCCCAGCAATACTCTACCAGAGGAATTGGGTAGTTGTGGGAGAGGCTGTGTGCAAGCTGATAAAGCAAATGTGGAATGATCTGAAGAGAATCAGTGAGATAAACGAAACATTGGTTGTGTTGATCCCAAAAATTGATAATCCGGAAATAGTGAGCCAATTTAGGCCCATATCTTTATGCAATGTGCTATATAAAGGGATATCCAAGATAGTGGTAAACATATTAAAGCCAATCATGGATGACCTTATTTCCCCTTATCAAACAAGCTTCATCCCAAAGAGGAGTATCCATGAGAATATCATAGTGGCAAAAGAAATGGTCCACTCAATGAACAAGATGCAAGGGAGGAAAGGGTATATGGTTCTAAAAGTGGATTTGGAGAAGACTTATGATAGAATGGAGTAGAAATTTTTCGAGAATGTTTTAGAAGAAATTGGTGTGGAAGAGAGTTTAAAGAAGGTGGCCATGGAATGCATGAAGTCTACATCCATGTCGCTAGTTTGGAATGGTGAGAAAAAAAAGTCTTTTGTGCCATCAAGAGGGTTAAGGCAAGGAGACCCCCTCTCTCCTTACTTGTTTGTTTTTGGTATGGAAAAGCTAACCCACCTTATAATAGACCAAGTCAATAGTAAGAAATGGAGACCAATGAGGATGGGAAGAAATGGTACGGACATATCCCATCTCTTATTTGCGGATGACCTACTGTTAGTATGTGAAGCTGAAGTGGAGCAGATAGAAATTGTGCTTAAAGTATTGGCTAATTTTGGGGCATGTTCTGAACAGAAAATTAATATAAGCGAATCTAGCCTCTTTTTCTCAAAAAATGTAAGTAGACAGGTGAGGAAAGAAATTTGTGAAGTGTCAGGGCTGAAGTGTAGGGAGGAGTTGGGGAGATACCTAGGAGCTTATTTGCTGGCAGGAAGGGGAAGTAACAGGAAATTCCAACATATCATGGATAAGATGCAAAATAAATTAAGTAGTTGGAAGAAAAAGACCTTGTCTCTAGCTGGGAGATTGACATTGGTTCAATCAGTAACTAACCAAATGTCAGTCTATTACATGCAACACTCTCGAATTCCCAGTGGAATAAAAAAACAAATGGAAAAGATGCAAAGAGACTTTATATGGCAAGAGGAGGAAGGTAGTAGAAAGTTGCATGCAGTAAGTTGGGAGCTTCTTTGTAAAGAGAAAAAACATGGGGGTTTCGAACTGAAGGAGCTTAATGACATGAATAATGCTCTACTAGGACATATTGTTTGGAAGACAATTACTAAGCCAAACAGTCTATGCTCAAGAGTCCTAAGAGGAAAATATAGTAGAGGAATGAATTTAAATGAGGAGGTAGTACGCAAAAGAAGTGATTAGAATTATGGGAGACTTTATCTGGGATTTGGCCGAAGGTGGTGAATCACATAAACTGGGAAGTGGGGAATGGAGAAAAGGTGAGGGTTTGGTTTGACAGATGGGTTGAGAATGAAAAGAGATTGATAGATATGTGCCCTAGAGAACTAACGTTGGCTGAAAGCTGTTTAACAGTAAGGGATCTGGTTAACTCAAATGGGGAGTGGGACATGAGGCTAATTCAAGAAATGTTGAATGAGGAAGGCAAAGTGAGTATATTAGCAACTCTTCCACCCAAAATAGAAAATGGTGAGGACTGTATAAGATGGGGATGCGGGATGGGGCAGAAGTATAGTACAGCTGATATGCATAGAAGTTTAAGAGGAAATAGGGAGAAGGGGGAGGTAAAGTGGAGTAAGGTGTGGAAGTGGAGGGGACCGAGGAGGATCCAGATTTTTTTATGGGTGGCCATGCACGATAAGCTACTTACTAGTCAAAGAAGGCAGAGATTGATGGGTGGAAATGCTGATTGTTGTAGGGGATGTGGTCAGGTGGAAACTCTGATGCATGTTTTGTGTGATTGTTGGGTGGCATCTAGATTATGGGATGAATTGATAGGAGCTAGTAGAGAGCCAGAATTTAATACATTGACAGGGAGAGATTGGATGGACTAAAATTTAGGAAGGTATGGAAGTGATTGGGATCTAGTGTTTGGTGTGGCTTGCTGGTATTTGTGGCAATGGAGAAATAGATGGTTATTTGAAGAAGGGTTCATAATGCCGAGCTATATGGGAGAAGTAATAAGGAAGTATGTGGGTGAAGTGGAAAAAGCTAAAAGGGATTTCGGTAAACTCGCTAGCAGCAGAGAATTGCAACTTATTAGGTGGGAAAAACCAGAGGAGGGATGGTGGAAGCTTAACACAGATAAAGCAGCAAAGGGGGATAGTCAAAATGCAGGATGTGGAGGACTATTAAGGGACTGGAATGGCAACTGGAAATGTGGATTTAGCAGAAAGTTGGGTTATTATTCTGCGTAAAAGGCTGAGATATGGGCAGTGCTGATAGGGCTGGATTTGGCAACAAGTTATAATCTAAAGAAGCTGATAATTGAATGTGATTCAACATCTGTGATTGCCTTGCTGAAGGAAATGCAGCAGACAGGGACAGCAAACTCAAGGTTGTTAGAAGAAATATGCAGAAGCTTGAGGAAGTTTACTGAGGTTAGGATATGTCATGTCTTTAGGGAAGCAAATAACTGTGCTGACGCTCTTGCGAATTTGAGCTTTGTTCAAGAGGAGGTACATGTTACTCATTGTGCTCCTCCTCTTGCTGTATGTAATTTTTTACAGAAGGATGGTGTGGGTGTAGCTTGCCCACGTAATGTGGTTGTGATGTAGTAGTGATGGGCTTTGCCCCGATTATATACCAAAAAAAAATAAAAAAATTATCGAACCGAGTAATCCCAATTCTCAACATAAGCTAGTTGATCGGAATGATAATCAATTTCTGATATAAATAACCAAAATAATTTTATATTTATGACCGGAATTTATTCAATGAACCTCAACTTCAATGCATAGTAATAATAAAAATAATTCCCCCGCTTTCCGACACTTTTCCTGAATTAGTGCTAATAAAAAAGAAATCCACTTGCGCGTTGACTTCAACCTCAATGCATATACTAATAATAAAAAGAATTAGTAATTTTATATTTCTGATATTGCTCGATATCTCAGCAATCGTCTAATATAGTTTCACTAGATAAAGATCAATTTAAAGACCGATTCCAATAAAGGTTTTCCCTATATCAACTTGATACCACCTGCTTTAATTTAGTTAAAGTGACAACCGTCTCATAATATAATGAATTAAGGTTTGAATTCTTGTTTAGAGACATTTAGTATCAAATTATATCTCAAACATTATTATCTCAATAAGAAGACACCGGGGCTTAAAAAAAAAAAAAAAAAAACTTGATACAACTGGATCGAACACGATACCAACAGACTAAAAGATCATTTGCCTAACAGGCTACCCCCAAAGTTACGCGTAATGGTTTATTACTAATTAATATCAATCACTTTAAAACGGAATTTTTATATTTAGGATGGTTTATTATCATTTTAACTGGTTTTTATATTTATTCTTGAAAAAAATAAATTCGACTTAAATTCTTAAAGATTTGGATTAAAATTTACAAAGTGATAGTTAATTTTAAAATCTAATATTATGATAAAATTTTATTAGATTTCTTAATCAAAAAAATTATGAGATTTCAAAAAGATTACTTCCAACATTTAGGAAAGTTACACGTTACTTAAAATTATGTATTTTCTGAAAATTAGTCATAAATTTTTTAGAATAAATTCATCATTTTTTTCCATAGAGCTGATATTTTTATTTAAATATCACACACACATACACATTCTAATTATTCCGAAAAAATTATAATTATCACAGAAAATTATTCAAGAAAATAAAATAACTAAATAATTTAAAATAAGAAAATGTATTTTAATATTTCACAGAAAATTATATTTTTATATTTTAAAAAATTATCTTAGACAAAATTCGAAAATTGAGGTTTGATTTTCTGATGTTCCGGGTTTTATCCTTGATGAACAAGATCGTTCGTAGTGCTCCTTGTATAGGCAGGGGCGGAGCCAAGATTGTCAAAAAGGAGGGGCTGAAAATTACAGAATAGAAATTCAAATTTTTCTGAAACTATATTTCAATCCTATAAAATTTTAATATTTTTATTTTAGTCCCTTCATATAACTATACATAAAGGGACTGAAATGAAAATCATAAAACTTTTATAGGCTCAAACATAATTTACTAAAATATTAGATTCGATTTTATAATTTTAGGGGGCGGGGCCACCCCTAGCCCCCCTAATTCCGCCCTTGTGTATAGGCTGCCGGAGGAAGTAGGATCGTTCTTGTGCTTATTTCATAAAAATAAATAAATAAATATAATTTTTAAAAAAATGTTAAGATTTAATAATGATATACTAAAAAATGTTTTCATTTAATAAGAGAAAGTCCACGCCGCCGCCAAAGAGATCGGAGAAGAAACGTGTAGGCTGACGGGAAGACGAATATAAAGAAACGGTGGAAAAATTACGTTTCTGTTCCAATTTATTCGTTTGTCGGATTTAAATTCTTTATTTCATGGATTGTTCATTATCATTCCTATGAATGTCACGAGGGAAGCAAGTATTTCTCGCTTATGTACTTTTTACATGTTTGTCTTTCTAATTAGAGAGATAAAACATTTTTTTAAAATTTTTTTGTATATATTCTATTTATTTAGATTTAAATTATATGCTGTTTTCTGAAATATTTTTTACACCCAGTATCATAAAATAATTACTCCCTCTGGTCCTAATTATAAGACAACATTTGAGAGTTGGTTTTGGTCCTAATTATAGAACAAAATTTAAATTTTTGTCAATTTCTTCCTAAAACACCTATATTTTATTCTTTCAAGTGTGTCTAGTATTTTGTAAGTATATACATTTAAGTGCATAGAATTTTTCAGTTAATAAAACTCTTAAATTATTAGATTTTAATTTGTTTATCAATGAGTTAACTTTAATTTACTAATACACACATATTTATATATGCACACACACATATAGACATACACACACATTATATAAATATATATATGTGTGCATGTTTATGTATATACGTGTGTGTCTATATATGTGTGTGTATTTGTGTATTTATGTATATGTGTGTGGATGTGTGTATACATGTGTGTGTTGGGGGGATGTGGGGGTTTGTATTTGTGTGTAGATGTGTGTGTGTGTCTGTGGGGTGTGTGTGTGTGTGTGTTTTTTTTGGAGTTGTAGATATATGTGTGTGTACAGACACATACTACATACATATTTGTGTACATATATATATATATATATATATATATATATATATATAGCAAGACCATCATTTTAATTAGAAAACATGAAAAGGAAAATTCTAGGTTTGGGAGGTATGTTAATATCATTAAAAATTTATATAAGGGTTCTTACCAAAAAAAAAAATTATATAAGGGCATTTTAGGAAAATGAGTAAAATTAACTAATTTAACTCTCCCCTTAATCTCCCCAAAATCAGTTAAATATGTCTTATAATTAAGACCAAAGGGAGTAGTTTCCAAAATACTGGTATTATAGGACAAATATTTCTGAATGTAGTTTTGGAAAATAATTAATTTGAGATATTAGGTGTAAAAAAAATTTCAGAAAGCAACATATAATTTAAATCTAAATAAAATAGAATATATATAAAAAAATTAAAAAAAAATGTTTCATCTCTCTAATTAGAGAGATAAGAAGCACCTAATATGAACCCGAACACTAATCTACCCTCTACCCTCACTTGAGGGAATAAATCACAATGACTGACATCAAACAATAAAGAGAGGTCAATTTGGGTTTCTCTCAAGTCTTCCTCTAAGAATTTAGTGTTTGATGTTAGTTATTTTGATTTGTTGAGATGATTTATAAATATTCTCATTTGATTAACATTTTGTTTTATCTCATTTTGTTTGTTTTCAAAATTAAAAGGGCATGCACTAACGGCTCACTTAGAAAAGAACTTTTATTTTGTTTTTATATTAAGTCAAAACTATGCCCTCCCTCCCTCTTTATAAATGAATTAATTGCTGTATTTTTATTTTCTTAATTTATTTATTCTATTTTATGTTATTTTGCACCTGACTGATCAGGTAGATGAATGCAGGTGGTTTCTTCAGAGTCATCAATTTGTTATTGGAACGCCAATGTGTCTTTTATTGTTATTTGATACACCACATTTTGTGATGAGTGGATTGAATAAGATAATGCTTCGTCGTCTACAAAAGCTTTTGCTTGATGAGACTGAAGTTAGATGGGCAGATTAATCAGAATCTGATCTCTACTTGTAATTCTATTGATGATTTAAGACTCATTCGGTGCTCAGGTTTGGAAGAATTGCAGATTTGTAATAGTACACAACTTAATAGAGTTGACATTATCAACTAGAAAGAGTGAAATTTGATTGTCCTAATCCGCACACATTTTGGTTTCATTGTGAGAAATCAACTGAAGCTAAACTAAATTTAGCTAGCTGTAAATCTCTGAAAAAGTTGACATTAGTCTTTCTTGAAATGAAAGACTTCTGTGAAAATATCAAGTTATATCATTGAGTATCCTTTTAGCACTTTTTTTCCCTTGGATGCTGACTAATTTTGAAAAATTCTTTGTGATCTTGAAAATTTATTTTAGGATCTTAAAAAATATTTTAAGGTATTGATGGATATTAAAAAGATACTTTAGTATAGTAATTAGTACTGAAAAAATACTCCATGATCGTGAAAAAATATTTCAGGATACTGAATGATATTAAAAATATATTTCAGACAGATACTTTATAATGTTGAACGCTATTGAAAAAAAAAAAAACAAGGAACATGAGTGATTTTGCACCAAAACACTATCGTTTGAAAAAATAGGATGGCAGCGGATGGTAGCCGAAAAAGACTAAAGTCAGATTCATTGAAGTCTATGCAAATAGCATTATTGCCACATGCTCTAACTATTCTTATACCATGTTCCTACTTATAAGAAACATTCAGATAATTACTTAATTTTTGTTTGTTGCATTCTCATTTTGCCCATATTTCTCACTCTCTCCACCACCCCCATTTAATTGGATGCGGCTTTGGTCCGCTGCTTGTTACCCTCCGCTGCCCTCCAATACTTGAAACAGCGCCGTTTTAGGCAAAAAACAATGAGCAATTGCAGGATTTTTTTTTTAAAAAAAAAAATGTTTTAAAATACTGAATGGTACTAAAAAGATACTTCCTGATACTGATTGGTATTGAAAAAATACTTCATGATCTTGAAAAATCATTTTAGGATCTTGAAAAAATATTTTAGAGTGTTGGCGGGTACTAAAAAGATACTTCAAGATCTTAAAAAAATATCTCATTATCTTAAAATATTATTTTAGATTCTTGAAAAAATTTCCTGAAAACTATATTTTTAATATTAGTTAGTACCTAAAATATTTTTTTCAATATTCTAAAATAATTTTTTAAGATCATGAGATATTTTTTCAGTATGTGTCAGTATCCTAAACTATTTTTTAGTACCAGACAGTACCTGAAATATTTTTTCTAAGATCATAAAATGATTTTTCAAGATCATAAAATATTAATATTTTTTTCAGTATCAATCAGTATCTTTTTAGTATTATTCAATATCCTAGAACATTTAAAAAAAAAAAAAAACTGCAATTGCTGATTGTTTACGGTATTGGAGGGCAGCAAAGGGTAACAGGTAGTGGACCAAAGCCACGTCCTATTTAATCACCCATTTTGAGGCCGACGGTATACCTTTACTAATGAAGGGGGGGAAATTGTGGGTTCAAGGGACCGAGGGGATTGTCGTTAGATTCAATTGGCTTCATTTTGTCTCTTGAACAATAAAAAAAAGCTTGCTTCAGATCAGAGGCTGTAAAAGTGCTTGAATTGGTTCTGAAACCCTGCCTCAAAATATAAGTCTTCACCAGAAAAGCATATGAAATTAGGATTTTTTTTAAAAAAAAAGTTTAGTTAAAGAGAATAAGATTCTTACGATGCTTCTGTCATAGCTTTAGGATTGTCACTGTACTATAAAAAAATGAGTGCATACCCAAAACAATACAAGAGCAAATATTTATGTTTGATGATAGAAAAATCTGGCCATTGCTTAGATCATTTTAATGAGCATTTATCAATAGTTTCAACAAAAATCCGAAACAACTTGTGGCCTAATTGTTTGTATAAAGAATTAGTTAAATTGTCTTCTGTTTAACATATTTCAAATGGTTAGATTGATCACTTTTCATTATCACAAATTAGATTGTTTACTTTTCATTATCACAAATATCACAGAGTGACGTTTCTGTGTTATGAGAGCCATTCTCAAGACTCCCTTGTCATAAAAACTGTGTTTGAAGGGGAAATCTAATTCTGCATAATAGTTAATAACAGCTCCATAATTGTGTCCATTATATATTCTGGGTCTATAATCTATAATACTCTTCTGTGTAATAAAAGCTTTTTACAAGCACACAAGTCATAAACCCAAACTTATATAAAATCCATCAAATATTATTCATTAAACTCCTAATATTTGTCAGACAGAGAGGGCTTCATAGAGAAGTGAAATGAAGGATGACTTCAAAGACTCAACTGTTGCTTCTTTCCCGCAATTTCTTCCCTTTAAAACTTTTATGAAGTACACTCTTGTCAGCTACAGGAAAATTAATTACTGGTATATAAAAGGCCTAGGCTAACAAGAAACATTGAATCATTCATAACAAGTTCAGAGCGAACAACCGCCAAAGTAATATTCCCTGATGACATGACAAAATCTAATCTACAGTTACCCATCGTGGACTTAAAGTTAGTAAGACAGGTTCTAAATTCAAACCTTTCTTCAGATTCTAAAATGGACAAATAAGGAAGAAAAAAACAAGTTCCACAACACAAGTCTCTCAGAATAATGAAGGTTCCTAAATAATGTTATTTAGGAGTTAGGACCCATTCTTAAATAGTGATCGCTCACCAACTTAAGCAAGTAAATCACATGGAATTAAATTGTTGGTAAGTCAGTAGCCCCTGCAAATTACAAGAGTTCCTAGCTCCTCCCAAAGCCCCTTTTACTTCACAGTTGACAAAAGAAGAATCACTTGACACATTGAACTTTACACTACCATTTCATTGTAAAGAAGGCATATATGATTAATCACTTTTTGTAAACAAACATTTCATTTTACTTACACAACTGATGGAGCAACCCACATCATTCATTCATCAGCATCAAGAAACCATCAGCCCAATTACCTGCTGTTCAATTATACTGACAAAAACAAGGCATGTTCTTCTAAGTTCGAACATCACACACCCCTCTGATATCCACTGAATCTACATCCTTGTTCAAGAAACAAATTTAAAAAATTCACTTGGCCACAGTTAACAAGGATGAGTAACATCTGGGACAGATATGCTGCAGTGGGATCATCTTTAGATACAGTGCAAAGTAACAGCTGAGAGAAATTCAATCTAATATACACAAATCACTCATTCTCATTATTATAGAACAGGGAAAAACTCAAATTGCATAGTTTATATGTATTTCGTTCACAAATGGTAACCATCAGGCCATCACCCTAAGGATATACTAATTAAATCTTAACCTCTGGACTTAAGCTCAGCAAGTCGCCTGGACAAGTCACCTTCTTCTACCTTCTCCGTCTCCTTAGTCGGCACCGCGTGAGATGCCGGCTGCGGCAGACCCACCGAGACCTCAAGGCCATAATCATCGGCGACCTGCTGCATCAGGCTGTTGACTTCGCCTTCAGGGGTGGAAAGCGAGGTGGATCCGGCCATGGAGCTCTCCATGAACTCAGCCTGAACCTCCATATTCACAAACTGCTTCTCGAAAGAGTCCATGGTCTCCGACATCTTCTGGAGATTCCCGGTGGACAAGGAAGATTCGAGAGACTTGACGATATTTGCCATGGACTTGTTGATCGTGCTCATCTTGGCTTGAGTATCAAGACGAGCCACGACCGCGTCAAGCCGAGATGAAAGGCGCAGATAGTTCATCTGTTCGGTTCGCTTTCGGATGGCGTTCTCGGCGTAGATGCGAGCGCCGTCCATGTTGCCTTTCTCCATGGCTTTCTTGACCTTAAGCTTCTCCGATTTCTCTTCCTTCTCGCATTTACGGGCTTGGCGTTGAAGGGACTTGGACGTGAATTTCAATTCCATGATCTGGTTCATCAATTTCTCTGCGCCGCCCATGATTTGCTTAATTCACAGAAAACGATCAAACAAATGAAATTGGGAAACGCAAAGAAAATCGTAAACAATTAAGAATTATCACAAGAAAAATGGTGTACTACAAATCTGAGAAATCTGGGAATTTGTAGTAGAGACAGAGACCGATGAGACCGGATGGGATTTCAATTCCACTCGTAATGCGATGTTTCCCCGAAAGCGAGAGCGTTTTCTCTTAAACACGGACACGCCACCCCCACGTCCAGTCCCACTGAGTCACACGGCTTAAAAATGTTTGTTCCTTAAGATATTCAACTCGGCTTAAAAATGTTTGTTCCTTGAGATATTGGGGAGGAGAGGTTATATGAGGAGTTTATGGAACTTATCATCATCATAAGTGTTTATGAGTTTTTTCTTAAAATTTTTATTTAGGTGAAAAAAGCTGGTAAAAGAGCTTATAAATGAATTTGAATTTGAGCTTATCTGAAAAACTTCAATTCCTGACTTATTGTAGCTTATGGATAAGAGCTTACGATAAACTATTATGATAATTTTTTAGTTGCATATGTAATGTTTTTATTTGATCAAATTATATATTTTAGTATTACCAAATTTTGTAATT